>CM075661.1:39622500-44622500 GCA_037954105.1 Canavalia gladiata
TATGAAAATTAAAACTATCATTATTTATTTTTTAAAACGATCACTAAAATAAAAAAAAAATAGTGATTAGTTGATTTAATTAACAAATTTATAAGCTTAAGTCACTGACTTTATAAAAATATTATTTATTTTATTTTATATACTAAACAACAATAAAAACCAAATAAACAATTTTTTACAAAGTTAAAATTAAAATAATTAACATTTACAATTTAAAAAATTTGAACAAGATTTTAAGACAGTTCACGTAAACCATACTTTCATATATTCAAAGTAAATAAAGTAAATTATATTTAATTTAAATTTAACTTATTTAATTAACAAGCTTAATTTTTGATCAATTTCAAAAAATGAACTTCATCAAGTTAATAAACGAGTCGAATTTAAGCCTATACGGTGTTGATCCCTACCAAATATCATTCTTGGTTGTGGCTACCAAAATGGCATTAATTACTTTGCCTATGTGGTTAGTTCTTCGATAAAGTAGTTCAACGGACGGATGTATTAATACTAGCATACTATTCTTATATTGTTAAGGTATTTTTAAATTTAAATAAAATAATTATAAATAAAAAATAAAAAATATAAATTTATTATTAATAATAATAAAAATTATTTTAATAAAAATTAAATAAAGTTAAGAAACAAATTATTGAAATTAACAAGTTGTCTGAGTATTTTAAATTTTAAATTTTAAATAAAATTTATAGATAAAAATAAGATAATAATAAATATTTTTTATCATGAATGATAAATATTTTTTGAGATTAAATTAAAAAATATTCAATTATTAGAAGATAATTATTGAAAGTAAATTTTAATTTAGATACAAATATTAAAAAATAATTTATTTATATTTAAAATTAATATATAGTATGTACTAATATATGATGACAAATTTTAAATTTAAATTTTAATTATGAAGATAATAATTTTTAAAAAATAAAAATAATATTAAAAATTACAAAAAAAATTACCTATCCAAGTTGTGTATAAGAGGCACGTTATTTCATAAAAAAAGAAAATATAAATGTTATATTAATTGAAAGGTAAAATTTACTAATCACTTCATTTTATAAAATAATGATTCTAATTATATAATAAAAATTAATTATAACACATAACTTTTTATTAATATAATATTTTAAAAATTAAATTAAAATTAAATATTAATTACGATTATGTTAACTACCAAATTTATTTTATTCTATGGAATATATATCTTTAAATTGATTATAATATATCAATATTTAAAATTAAATTAAATTAAAAATAATTTTTAATATATATTTATAATAAATAATGAATTCTTATAAAAATTATCAAATTTAATATTATTAATGTATTAAATATTATAATTTTCAATAAAATATACTATGTATAAATTCTTATTACATATTTTTTAACACAAAAAATGTTTTCTAAATTAGGTTGAGATAGATTTGAAAATTAATAGTGGCTCGCTTTACCGTGAGTTACCAACTAAATGATGTATGGGTGCAAAATAATATTCCAACCATTAAATTTACATTAAAGTTAATCAATATTTTATGATAGATTTTAATTTTAGAATTTGATTGAATAAAAAACAAAATCCATGTAATATAACATGTTTGGCCTTATATGTAATAGCTTTGCAAGACTTAGATTGCCTGACAATTAAAAATACAGTTGTAATATATTATATTTTTAATTAAAACATTTATGAATATAAAATCTTGGATCCTAATAACTTAAAATTAAGGATGTAAAAGTGAAATTAAAAATTTTAAAAGCATATTATTACAGATCAATTTCTAACTCACCCATGTACAAATATGACCCATTAATTCACGGTAGGCTTAATTTATATTACTTTAATACTTTTAATTTAAGCTTGAATGATATGTTTGAAATTCTAAAAATAGGTAAATATTACTCAATGATTACCTTCAGTACGGTGTTTACTCCAATTTTTTCTGGAAAAGAATTATCATCCATAGGTCACAGGCAATAAGGACTTTGGCATCTTTCTGAAGAAAGATAAATAATTATTATATTTGTTTTTTATTTGATCTTATTTATTTATTTATATTTTTCTTTATTTTTTATGATATAATTTATCATGTTTTATTTGATTTTATTTTAATATATTCAATTCATTAAAATATAAATCCAACATTTTACTGAAAAGACCAAAAGAGATAGAAATAAGAAAGATAGTAACAGGCAGGAGGACTACGTGGTAAGAAGGGATTTGAAAATAACACTCTTAAGAACTTTTCAAAAATATTATAAAAATATTTTAATTAAGTTTTATTATCTTAAAATTCGTCAAAAATAATAATATATTCAAACATTGAAATCACAATAATACCCTAATGTCGGTAACACCAAGAAAAACAATGTAAAAGATCAAATTTATCCTTTATTTTTTTAATCTTATAAATTAGTTTTTAACTTTATAAAAGATCAGATTTAATTCTCATCCCGTTGCAAAGCGCAAACTTCATTATAAAAAAGAAGAATGCAATACTTTGCCGATCACTGCTGAAAAATTACTGTTTTCGAACGAAATTTGGAGGAATTTTAGAATTTTTTTTGTATGAATTTCAAATGCAATACAAATTTTAGACCAATTTGACATGAAGTATTTTCATTTGTCAAAGATTTGCAAATTTCAATCCACCCAATTTTTTTTTTCTCTCACACGAAATTTAGACAAATATTCAAAGTGCAAAGGTCAAATAGTTGGTCTACAATAAAAAATTCCACATATATAGCATGTACATTGCATTTTGAAGTTTTAAAAAAAAGGATAAAATATAACGTGCGTGTATAGGGGGTCTTTATCAAAGGGGTTGGAAGATGAGATTCATTTATGCACACAAAATTTTGCAGAGTAGTGAGTGACTTTACTTGCCAATTTGAGACCAGAGGATTTAGATTTTATCACCCATATAATAATTAAGATGGGTTGCTACACTCATGTAGATTTAGCAAGGTTATCCATGCATCATGTAGTGGTCTTTTTTCAAAAAAATAAAATAACTTGGGCATTTGGCTTCGGTTTGTTATACTACTATATATATAACGAAAATAACATTTTTTTATATAAATTTTTAAAAATTAACATAAATATCCATATCCTTATTTGGAGGATATCTATGTATTTATATTTATTATTTGCATTTTAGTTAACATGAATATGGATGCTCTTCCATTATGCATTTGTTTCAAAGACTAATAAAATATAAATATTAGTATAATGTTAATGTTAAATATGAAAAATTAATAAAAATTACCAATTAAAATAAAATATTTGAATTAATCAAAAAATATTTAAGAATAATCTAATTTCTAATTATAAAGTATTATAAACAGAATTTAACTTAATTAAAAAATTACTTAAAAAACTTTCAACTTTGTAATATAATAAATATATTATGCAGATATGACTAAAATTGGTTTCTATTATTATTCACATCTGCATTTTGTCGATAATTACTTAAACCTGAATTCAGATCTATTTGGTAGATAAATATCTAACTTATTTTGGATAAACTTTATAAATATTTATTGAGTGTGTGTTTGATTTTCATTCCTACTTTAAGTTTCCATTTTTATCCCAATTCCTATAATTACCTATTTAAATGGATAATTTTGTCATTATCTGAGATAATATGTTTCGATAATTAATATTTTGGACAGACTTATCAATGGAAAGTATAATTTAAACTTAAAAAGTAGTTGAACAAAGGAAAACAAAATAAGTAAAATGATTGTAAGTATAATTATTTGATATTTTCTTAATAACATTTGGCATATTGATTAAATCCCTTCTTCTCTAATGTTAACAATACCAGATTTTGTAAACAATAAAAAAAAACTCAAATCCCTCTAGAAGCATTAGAAAATTTAGTGAACCTTATTACAAAAGAGAAAGTTTTCCAAGTGGTCAACAAAAAATAAAACCTTACATAGATTGTAATTTATATTTTAAATAATATTTTAATAATATTGTAGGGGTAATATTTGTGTCCTAGTAAGTAAGATCTTTATTAAGAGTATTTTTAACTTAATTTGGTTAAAATCTTGGGGTTTTTAGTTATAATAGCTCAGTCATTTAAAATTTTCGGTTGATCCATCTCCATAATTTTATTTCTAAAATTATTACTTTTTAGATTAATTTATTTTTTAAAATTATCAATTTATTTTTAAATTAAGATCATTTATTTCTAATATTATGGTTCCTTTCAAAGTAGTTTTATTTTTGAAGAAATATTTCAAATAATACCATCATTATTATAAAGGAAAGTGTTCCTTTAAACAAAAATAACGAAAGATGATATTGATTTTAAGCTTGATCTCGAGAAGGTGCATGATAGAGTGAATTGGATATTATTAAAATTTACTCTTCAAGCTTATGATTTTCATAATACAATAATCAACTTTGATGATCAACTGTGTATATGCTATACATAAATGAGCATTAAAAAAATGGTGTCTTATCACTGTTTCAATAGTCCTACAATGTCTTATTTTATATTTGGAGATGACTTGCTTCTTTTAATTGAAGTAAAAATCTCTTAGGAGACAAATATTTATATCATTACGCTTAATTTTTAAAAATATTTTAGCATGAAAATTAATTTTACAAATATAATTTTCTTCTCAAAAAATTATCTCCAATATAGAGGAATAAATTTTTTAAGTCATTAGTATCTAATTTTATTATAACATTGGTAAATATCTTGGATTTCCTGTCTATCATAGTAGATCTAAGAGAGACGATTTTAATTTATTTGGATGAAGTAAAAAATTATCATGTTGGCTAGCTGGAAGTAAATATGTTTATCAAAGCGGAGAGATTGACTTTAGCATCAATACTGATCTCTTGCACATCAATCTATGTTATGTAAAATATCTTATTTCCTACATATATTTACTTTCAACTAAATTAATGTATAAAAAATTTTATACAATTTTTTAATCATAGTTTGTGGCTAGAGATGCAAATAGATTAAAATAGATTAGATTTTATGTATTTATTTTTAATCTATTTTAAAAAAATTAAGTTTAAATTTATTATTTATTATAATTCTTTTATTAAATTTGATATATATTAAGATCTTTCAGGTCTATAATTTTATTTAAAAACTTTTAATATAAAAAAAATGGTATATAAGCTTTTAGGTGTAAGCTTAAAGTTTTTCGATGAAAAACTTACCAAGTTCAGAACAAACTGAGCCCCTACGATCCATACAAAAACTAATCTACATTATTTAATAAATAATAAACTTTTTCTATCATTTTAAATTTTAAATAATATTATAATTTGTATTAAATATACTCTATAATTTATATTAAATATCTTATAACTTGCATCAATACACATCAAATCACAATACGTAGAATACATAAATATAAATAAATGTTACATTATTAAATTATTTAAAATATCATAATAAATTTAATAAAAATATATATTTTAAAATTCCTGCAAAATTAATAAAAATATTTAATATTTTTTAAATATAAAAATAAAATTTAAAAATAATAAACAAAAAATTTAAACTTTCAAGATAAAATTTAAAATTATCTTTAAATTTAATAATAAGATAAAATTATAAAACTCATAACAATATCCAATGTTAGCAACTTAAAACAATGATCAAGCCTATAGTTTGTTGAACAAATGCATCAAATCTTTAAGTTGATTTTTTGAAATTGTTCATCTATTTTTAAAATATAAAAATAAAAAATTATTAAAATAAAAGATAATTTAAAAAAATATATTTTTAACATATATAACAAATAAATATTTTAAAAAAATATTTAATTTACTTTTTAAATTACATTTATGACAAGGTTGCTATAACATATAAGTCTTTCAGTTGACTTTTCATTCAATTTAAAATGATACTCATTAATGATCTATCTTTAGCACTAAATATAAACTTTGATAACATAAGTGAGAACGAAATAGTTAAGATATTTGCAGTTATCTTTGTTAAGATCTTATATTTTGAAATATGATTCCTCTACCACTTCAAAAAAACTAAAATATTTACTATCATCAAAATGGAAACAACTTTATCAAGATATGAAACTATTTAATTGTAGGAATTGTTTCCTTTTAACACACCAATTTCATGATTTGGTCAAATGCAGGGATCAATGAAACTTTTTGTAAGAAGGAAGATGAGTCATTGTTGCCACTAGATTTACTATTATCATATTATTTAGAGATGAATCTTATTCATTTAATTTCACATATTTAACACGTAATAACTCAAGTGCATCTTTTATCTTCTTCTTTTTTTTGTCTTGATCAACTTCTTTAGGTTTATAAACCAAGGGAAAACATATATCTACAATATAAAATTCACACCTACCATCCAACGCACTTTTAATAACCATAAAAAGATTATATTCTTGCTAACATTTAAGCTTTTATTGGAGCTACCATTTCTCTCATGAGTGAATCACCATCCTATACCATGTTATCAATTACCTGCTTCACCCTTCAAACTTCAACAAGGTGCAAATTAGTAATTTGATATTCATTGTCTGATATTATATGAATGGTAATATTGAACACCTTTAGAAGTTGACAAATTTTCCAACTTTGTCCAAGTCTTCAGGTAAAGATGTATAGTTATAATATGGCTTTCTTTTTGCATAAGCTTTAAGGATAATCTTAAATTTAATGCATTGAAAACATGTAAAATGTGAAATTCCATTTAGTTGAACAATTAAAAACTTCATCTCCTTTAGGCATTTTTATTCAACAACATTACAAAAATCCCTCAACCTTGCATCATTGTGGTTAATATACTTCATGCTTTCATAAATTCTATGTATGATATCCTTAATCTAACGAAATCCAGCTTGTACCAATAAATTCAATATGTGCACACAAAATCTAACATTAAACAAAGCAATTCCAAGAAACAACTTACTATTCAATGATATATTTTCCTTGATATTTCATATGCAAGCATTAATGTAAGATGCATTATCAACATACATGAAGAACATTTTTTTTTTCAATCTCTCATACCTTGAAACACTTGAAACTTGCATTATCAACATTAACTCTACATCTAAGAGAAGACACTTTCACAAAACTCAAAACTCTCTTTTGAAGGTTTTTATCCTGCATCAACAAAATGGCTAATGATGACCATATATTCAACTAGTTAAACTAATTATACTTACACTCTTTAATTGTACATTCAATAACTTCTTCTTTATACCACATATTACTAAGCAATCATTTCTAGGAGTTTTACATGTAATATTTTGAAAATAATAATTGGCATACTAGAAGATCAACATTCATACATCATCATCAATAATGCTAAAAGAATGCTTATGCTCCATGATAGAAATGACAATTATTTCTTTATCCTTAAATTATAGTACTTGACATCAAAATTTAGAAATGAATAATTTGAACCACTAGAAGGCTAAAATAGAGTGATGACATGCTTCTTTTTTGAACTTGTATTCATCCTTCTTTGTAAATAAATTTGTAAATACCTTTTTAGGTGGATAGTACTTGCTCCTCTCTCACCGATAAATACTAGATACTTGCAATACTTCTAAACAACTTTCCTTACACCTTCAATCAATTCAATTTCATCAAAATCTTTCCAAACTATTAATATTTTTGCCTCTTCCTCTTAATGAAATAATCATTTTATGTTTACACTGTGTCTTGTTTACTTTTCATTTGTATTATCTTCAAGTTGATTAAATTTGATTATGAAATTTTAATTACCTTATTGACTTGAGTAAAAGTAAAAAAATTAATAGTTTCATGATCCTAAATGGAGAAGAAGACATTTGGAAAACCTAATTCATTATAAATTAAACAAAATTAAATTCATATAAATGGAAAATATATAAGCAAGTTCAACCATATATATAAGGTTCAACAACATTTGGATCTGAAATGCAAATAATTTTATTATATGTTTCTCTTTACTTCGTATCAAATTTATTTCATATTATTTTTAACATTGTTTAGAGAAACAAAATGAAAGAGAGAAGTCATGAAAGAAGTCACAAGGTAGAACATATATCCTTTCATTACTTTTAAAATATATCAAAAATAAATTAAATCGTATATACTATGTTTTATTTTTCCTCTAATTTATCTATCGAATATTATTTGAAGATATATAAATTTTTCAAAACTTGCTTGTATTAAAATGACACAAACTTAAGTTTGATTTTGAAACAACAACTACCAAGATATTTACACAATGAGGTAAATGAACAAAAGATGTCAACTAAAAATTGGTTATCTAGGTGCCAAAAACTATCACAAACTTAGATGTCAAAACAATAATCACCAGGATGGCTACCTAATGAAGTAAATGAATAAGGATTATAAATTTATAATCTACAACTCTCGACAATATCTATCATATATCTTTAAAATTTCACTAGTCTTTGTTAAACTCTTAAACAACAAATCGATGTGACAGTGTCGTAACTTATAATTCCAATTCTCAAATTTACAAAATGTAATCACTATTTACTATGATTTACTTGTGAATTATTGTGAGTATATGACTTTTATTTTGTTCAGGTGTAAATTATTTAATAAATTAAATATATTATATAAATATAATAAATTAAAATAAATTATACAATTATAATAAATACTTATGTATAAACAAAACCATGAATAGGCTTAACAAACTTTTTATAAACCTTAACCTAATTTATTTCTTGAAGAAAATATTTTAACAAGTCTGAATTGATCTGTTTAGTAAATAGGTTAGATTAGATGATAAACTATCATTTTGTTGATTTGTTTACAAGAAATTAATTATTATTACTATGTAATTAATGATTATTTGAATATAATTCTATCCAATTTATGCAAGAAAAGTCACGCAAGCAGATAATTCGACACTAGACAAACTTTGGGTTAAAAGGAGGGTAAAAAGGATATAAAAAGGTGAAGAGGCAATAAAGAACAAAAATATCTTTATAAAGAGCTAGAATGACCGTGCTAATTGAAATGCACCACCACAACTAACCGAATTTTTTCAACATAGCCGTGAAAACCTGAACATGATCGTGCCCTATGATAAGCATGGTCTTACAACATGCTAAAGTTATTGACATGGTTGTGCCAACCTTGGGAGAGTCTACAAATTATATAAGTCAACCTTAATAACGTAGAAAGGATTCCAATCAACCTTAACAGTACATTAGGTGTTTAGAGCAACCATGATACTCAAGAAGAAACTTAGGTCAAACTAATTTGTAATAGAGAAAGCTCTTATCCATGCTTATAAAAAGGAAGGCTTGCAATAGAAAAAGACATCCTTACCACGTCTTAGGCTATACACTAGGTGACACATCATTCATCTCTTCAACCAAGAGATACATTTCTCTATTTCACCTCTCATTTTCATTTCCTCTTCTAGTATTCTTCTATAAGATCTTGGTGGAGGAAGCTCTTTTTCATAATGTGAGTTGTAGAGTCTCTTGTCAACCTTGTTGGCACTACATCTTGTATTTTTGATCTTAGGATTAGAGTTATGGATAATTTTGTTGGGTTAGTTTATTCCTATTTGTTTCCATTTGCTATGTATAACTAACCCTCAATTCATAAGAATTTGATGAACCTTGTGATGTAATTATTTAAACCCCATTTTTCCTTATGAATGATTTACATGTTTTCTTTATCTAATCATGTTACCTATCGCATTTAATCAATTAATAGAATCAGCTACTCCTATTGTTTCTAAGTTAGTTAGGGGGTAAACGATCTTACCATTTTCCAATTAGCATAATTATAAGGTAACCGAGTCTAAATGTTTTGGAAGACCAATAGGAATCCTAGGCTTCTAACTAGTTATTAACTTAACAAATTCGAATATGTTTCATGCTTTTCTTATTTATATACCTTGCATGATCATTGGGGGTAGTACTTAAGAGAAAGAATATTACTATTGCATGATCATTGAGTAGTAATAACATCAGAATAGATGGTTAGCAATCGATGTTTTAAATCATTCATAGGGGAGATTAAGAGTAAAAGTAGGAAAATTCATAAGAAGATATAAAGTTCCATGCTTATCCATAAATTCATGCTCATGTTCTTTTGTTTTACATTTTCTTTAAACTTGCTTTCATATTTTCATTTCCTATATTGCTACAAATCCCATTTTTGGTGAGCTTAAAACTCAAGATTTAAACTTATTTTACATATTAGTGGCATGGTTTTTGTGAGATTGATATTGGATATGAAATACTTCTTTCTACTCCAATAGGTGTACTTTTTTGTGGGTAAAACTTAACATACAATTTTTACACTTATGTTTTGCATGCATCAAGTTTTTGTTACTGTTGCTGAGGACTATTCCCCAACCAACCTACAAATTTAAATTTTGATTGCTTGAGATGTGTATATATAATATTTAAAAATAAAAATATATAAATAAAAACTTAAAAAATAAAAAATAAAAAATTAGGATATCCTTTGTAGTTATTTTATTTGTTTATGCTAACTTGCTATCAAACCTTTAATTTGTAATTTAATCCTAAGATAGAAAGAAAATCCAGGAGGTTGAGGTAGGAAACCAAATGGAGAAAGATGGTAGTACAAGAACATAGGACATTGCTAGATTATATGACCTCCCAACAATAAGGGTTATGGAGAAGCATATCTATCTTAGCATTCGAAGGTGCCCTAAACTTTGAATTAAAATCTATTCTTATTAATATGATTTAGAATTCACTTCAATTTAGAGGAAAAACCTTAGAGGACTCACATCTCCACATTAGAAATTTCTTAAGGCTGATGAATACCATAAAGATAAATCGTGTTACATAAGACGTCATTAGACTACAATTGTTCCTTTTTTCTATTACTAAAAAGGTGAACGATTAGTTGAAATCTTTATTAGAGGCATCCATCACTACCTGGAAGTAGTTACAGTATCTATTCCTGTCGTAATATTTCTCATATTCAATGCAATCCAGGATCATAATGGTGAAGATCGCTGATTTCATCCAATTTAGGAACGAGTCCCTATATGAGGTTTAGAATTGATTTCAAAACCTTCTCAAGAGGTGTCTATATCATGGGTATCAAATACCCCATCTTGGGCACATATTCTACAACAACTTTTCCAATGCCAACAGAGCTATCATTGAATAGCTTCTGGTGAGGTATCTTATATAGCCCCCCTAGGAAACTTGAATTGTAATAGCAACCAATGACAATTTGTTGGCAGACATATTAAGTAGAAGGACTCTCAACCAGTAGGAATGTCTAGGTGGATCACACAGCTTTCATAGTTGGTCAAATAGAGGTCTTAAACAAAAAGATGGAGGCATTTATGCAAGCACAGACACAACTTGTCCCGCTAGTTCGAATTCTAATTGCACCTGAACCGAGACCCCAAATCTTTATAGATCTGTAATTCATAGTGATGAAGGATGTTTGGTTAAAACTTATATGCCTTAACAATGCTCAAAATTTTTATAGGTCCCCTCACATGTAGAATCAAGGAGGTTACAGAAAAAAACAAAGGAAGGAGCCAACCCCTATGGAATCTCAATTCTAGAATGTGAAGGTGAGACTCCAGAATATAGAGAGCTTGTCCAAGCGAGCACTTGAGACTTTTTATAACCATCTTAAGATGAACCCAAAGGAGCAGGCCAATGCAATTACTCTAAGGAGCAGGAAGATGTTGGAGATTCCTTTAAGCAAAGGAAAGGAAAAAAAAAGATATGGTTACTAATAATAACCTCTCAACTCTTACTTGTGGGAGTTCAAAAGAAAAGAGGAAGGAGGTTGGTGAAGGGTTCCAAAGAAACCTCATGTGGAATCTTACCAACCAAGACTACCCTTCTATCAAAGGTTGAAGGGAAATGATCCTCAAATTACCGAACACTCTAAAATAATTAAGATCTTCCTTTCATGGAAGTCATTTCCCAAATGCCTAGTATGCAAAATTCTTGAGAGAAATTTTGGGCAACAAAAAGAAGTTTGAGGAACACAAGACCGTCAAGTTCAATGAGAATTGTTATACTATTCTCCTCCAAAAACTACTACCAAAGTTTAAGGATCCACAAAGTTTTACTATACCTTGTACTATTGGTGATTCTTGTTTTGATAAAGTTTTGTGTGACTTAGATTCTAGTGGTAATGCTTTTATTTATTTTTAGAAGGTTGGGTATGAATGAGCTTAAACCTACCACTGTCTTTTTGGAGTTTGCAGATAAGTCTATCATATATCTAAGAGGGATAGTGGAGGAGGTGTTGGTAAATGTGGATAAGTTCATATTCTATACTGACTTTATTATTCTTAACATGGAGGAGGATGAAGAGATTCCATTAATATTGGGAGGATCTTTCTAGACACTAGGAAAGTTATAATCATTGTGTTGCAAGGAAAGCTCATGTTGAGAGATGATGAGAAAGTAATGTTTAGAGTCTCATACATAGTAAAACATCCAAATCTACTTAACTCTTGAAATGTTATTAAATCCTTGGAAACTTCACCCCTTTGAGTTTACCTACTATATAGGATGATATAAAAGGTATTAAGCCTTTCACTTTGCACCCACAAGATTCATATAGAGGAGGAGTTTAACCTAAAGGTAAAACCATAAAAGAGGCCTAATCCAAGCTGTAAAGATGAGCTCGTGATTTAGACATATGAGAACTCAAGGCTCTATAAAGAAAGGACAAGAAAAGTACATTACAAACATATTCATAAGAATGAGTTCCAAGTAGATAAGAGATTATTGATTTATAACTCACAATTTTGGTTGTTTAAAGGAAAACATAAATCCAATTGGGATGACCTTTATAAAACAAGAAGGGTACTCCCCTATGGTATATGGAACTCACAAAAGATATTAAGGAGACACTCAAGAAGAAAAGATAGAGGGCCAAGCATTATAAGGAAGGTCCATCTAAAGAGCACATTGGAAGAACCTCAAGTAACCGCTCATGACTCTGCTTAGCCATTGAGTGCAGGTACAGTAGGCTCATGATGTAAAACAAATGTTTACAAAAGGTAACCTGGTTTCCAATGCATAAGTACATAGGGAGTAAGGAAAATAAAACAAAACAAAGTAGAATAAAATAATTCAAAAGATATATATATATATATATATATATATATATATATAGAGAGAGAGAGAGAGAGAGAGAGAGGGAGAAAGAGGGTGAGTTACATAGTCATGCCTCTATCTTGCATGTGTGTTTCGGTAATTGCAACACCACTACAAGGTTATGCCATTTTTAGCATAACCATGCTTAGCTACACAGTAATGCCACATTGCATCACGGCTATGATGACCCTTGACTAATTTTAAATAGGAATCTAGATAATTTTACACGTCACTTAGTCAAAATACTTTTTAGTTTGTCTCGAATTTCCATTAACTTCTTTGCATCCTTTCTAAGTATGCCACATGCTTCAATTCTAGCTTTTTTCAATTGTTAATTTTTGCACGAGCATGCTCAATGATTGGAATTCCTTACATGCTTTGATTGAACCTTAGGTTAGGCAATAAATTAAAAAATATTAAATTAATTATAAAAACTTGATTAGCACGATTGTGCCACATGGGTGCATAACCATGAAAATTTACTAGAACTGGACATGAGTTTAGCACAGTTGTGGCCTATGCTACACAGTTATGCTTGTTAAAATTGAACATATTTTCTCTTGAGAACGATTATGCCCTGTTTGCTCGATCATGTAGATTCATCATTTCTAGATTTGGACCATGAGCACGGTGGTGCCCTAGTCTCAATGGTCGTACAAATTCATACTTTCTATGTTTTCATCATGAAAACAGTCGTGTATATTGATAATATTGAGTGTAATGATCTAGCACGATCGTGCCCTTACATAAGGAGGCTTATGTTCTTTCTTTAAAGCATGACCATGCACAATTGTGCACAATCATGCTAAAGTTGTTTGATCTAACATTATATATTTTCTTTTTTTCAAAAAATTTCTCTTAAGACCTAAAAAAGAAGTCGTGTTTCTACCTTAATAAAGGTCGAGCCCTCAAAGGGGTTGGCCTATTTGGTACCCATGCAAGGCATTTCTAGCATTCAAGCACGACTCAAGAGGTTAAGCACTTTCACCTTCAACTCCACCAAGGGCCTTAAGGAAGAGTTCATGCAGATCTTGTGAATGGAAGTGAAGATGATGAGATATCTAGATGCATTAGGATGGACGAGAGCCACATACATCCAAGAGTCCTCATGGAACCTTCACCTTCGCACCCTAGTAGCAAGAGTAGTCGTAGCCACAACTATAGTAGGAGCAGTAGGCAGCAGAGGCGAAACTGGATGATAACCTATCGATCTAGTCCTTCTCCGACTATCTCGACCATCTACAATTACGAATTGATGACATTTTTGATTGCTTGGATGTGCAGGCTGTCACACACCATGCACTAACAACTTTATAAGATGTGATATTTGCGCCAATGAACAATCAGTTCCTGCACTCCTTAAGTTACTTTTGGGCCAGATGGGCCATCCACCACCTTAATGATTGACACTTGGTCATATTTTCTTATTTTATTTTATTTTCATATACCATTATATTTTACTTACCTTTATTAGGCTATTAGATATTTTTATTTCGATGTATTTTCCGTTTATTTCTTCGTACAGAACTTATCTTCCTATCCATTATTAACATTTTTTGCGTCATTTTATATCATTCTCTAACTCTAACATGTGTTTTTAGTATGTAGGATATCTTAAATTATAAGGTATTCTTTCCTAATTGTTTGCACCCAACATAGAATATATTGAAGGTATTGCTGACCTCTAAGTTTAAAGAAAGAGATCCTATCCCCCCTCAACCACCAACCAAGGAAGTTTTACTTTTCTTTTCATTATTCCTATATTTTATACGTGTATATAAGGGCTTTTGTTTAAGGAGAGAGATCATTTCCCTTCTAATTATCATTTTAAAAGTTACTTATCTCTCCTCTTATTTATAATGCTTTCTACTTGGTAATTAATTTTTTTCAAATAAATTAAGGAAATGATAGAAGATTAAGTTTAAAAAGGGATACCCCTCCTTAATTTTTCTATAAAATGTTTGTATCTTATGATGACCTTGTATTTTTTGGATCATTAATGGATTTTAGGTTTTGCAATCTCTAATAATTTGTGATAGATCTTAACTGAACTTAATAAGGACATAATAAATTTTAATAGAAATAATTGATAACTATCCATGTTTCATGTCATCTTGTTTCACTTTATAGTATTTTTAGTAAAGGATTGGGCCAAATTGAGGTTCTACTCAACATCTTTCTCTCATTGTTAATGATTTATCTCTAACTTGTACACTCTAGAATGTACCTTGTAACCTTGTCAAGACTTGCGTAAGTTTATTGCATAACATAAAATTGATAAAGGCAAATTAGGTTTTGTTGAATAAACACAAACCTAAAATATCACTTAGTGCATTCTTTTAGCTTGAAAGATTAACCGTTACTTTCTTTGATACTCTTCACATAATTGTTATAATCTCAGGTACCCTTATATTATAACTTAAGCAAAGTGAATGCTTAGGGATGAAAAAGTGATTAAAAAGAGGAAGAAGAAAGGAAAAGAAAGGGAAACAAAAAGAAGGAAGAGAAAGGAAAAGGAAAAGAATGAAAAATCTTGGAAAAATAAAGAGTTTAAAATTCATGAACCCTAAGTAAATAGGTTAACAATTTAAGGGTTTTAAGATTGTTATAGATAAAAACAAAAGAACCCTTTGTGTTTCATTTCCTTCTTATATCTCACCTAGATGTAAGAATTCCTTGGCTACATTTCAACCTTAATAAAGATCTTTTGATTATTATGTGTGACTTAACTTTTAGTAAATATTTAAGGTTTATAGGTAAGCTTATGGTAGTGTATACTTGTAAGAGATAGAACGGTAACAATCTCTACCCTTATATATGTGAAAGATGGTGAGAAGAACGATCTTCCTATGTGTAGAACTTGATTTGAGGAAAATTAAGACCCTAAATAGAGTATTGTTAATTGTTCCTATAATGGTAATTGTCTTTGCCTGTTATATGTTAAAATTTGAGGCTTTTGGATTCTATACTTGCTATGTTCATATTCCGTGGGTTATTTCTTAGGGAAAAATAATGCTTAAATTTGAAGATATGATAAATCATCATTTTGTTGATTTATTTGTAGAAAATTAGTTATAATTACTATACAATTAATGATTATATGAATGTAATTCCACCTAATTTTTCTTATTTTTACAAGAATAGTCACATAAGTAGAGAATCAGAAACTAGGTAGATTTTAGGTTAAAGGAAGACAAAGAGGGCATAAAAAGTAAAGGAACGATGCAAGGAAAAAAACACCTTTACAAAAAGTGAGCACAACTGTGTTGATTAAAGCACGTACTCACAATAGACCAGATTTTTGCAACAAGATCATGTAGATTTGAGCATGACTTTATAACATCCTGAGGTTACGAACATAATTGTGAAGACCTAAGCATGAATGTGCTAACCTTAGAAGATGCTAGAAATGATCCAAGTCAGCCCTAATAACATAGAAAAGATCCCAATTGCCCCTAATCACATTGGGTTGATTCAAAGTAGCCATGATGACTCAAGAAATGACTTAGGTCAAATCGATTTGCAGTACAGGAAGCCCTAATCCAAGTGATGTAATAGATTGTTGACATAGTCTCTATGGAATCGATATTGTACGATCTAAGATACCTCTTTTCTACATTGATGGGTATTCTTGCTTATGGGTAAATCTTGACATATAATTTTTACACTCATGTTTTGCACACACCATTAGACTAGAATTTAAACATGTCAAGTCAATCTAGGCTTTAAACTGGTTAGGCTATAGACTCCTTCTGGGCCGCTGGACTCATTCCTACTACCCCTAGTTATGACTTGTCTCTCATTAATTGGGACATATATGTTCACCCAAGAAAATTTGGTGGGTTTAGTCTTTGTTAGGATTTACATACTAACATATTTTTCCTTAGAAAAATTATATGGAAACTTATACATCATCAAGATAAAATTTGGGCCCAAATTCAACTTAAAAAGTATCATGTGTAGGAAAGGTTTAATACTATGGAACTCTATCCAAATAACGATTGGAGCTTTGCATCTTGGGTTTATCTTTTGAATTAGAAACAGAAAAAGTTCTATTTGGTTTTTGAATTAGTCAAAATCTAAGTTAATTTTCCATAAGGTGCCTTTCATTTATATAAATAATGTTATCATATGTATTAAAAAACTATGGAATAGGGAACTTAGGTTCTTAGACTGTTAAGAACATATATGTCAGAAGAAATATAAAGAGAAAATTTTTATTTTTCCATGTTATCTCACCTTCGTTGCTTGATGTTTTCATATAGAGAAATACAATTAGTGGAATATACAGTGGCAAAATTGGCTATTTTTGGAAAATTAATCAAAGAATGTCAATTTCAAATGGTTTACTACATGCTTTGTGGGGAAGATATAAAAGTATTATTTGTATGTTTGATTATTTTGGGGTCATGAATCTCATTAATAATGGTCTTTCTCAATTCCACAAATATAGATCCATTGCGAAGAAATATTGAAGACTTATAAGACCTTAAAGCATATCTTTTGAATACAATTTACAAGAAGACAATTAATACACAAATGCTTTAGCAAAACTGAGATAAAATTGAAAAAATAAGATTTGAGTTAAGGTCTTTTCCTAATACTCTTAACTGCTAGTAGCTAACTGACATGATTGAAGTTCATTTCTTAAGACCTTGTTTTATAATTTTTTATTTTTATATGATTTCTAATTTTTCAAATTTGTTATGAAATTTTTTTTTTACTAGGATGAAAAATATGATGGAATAATAAAATACTTTTACAATATTGATGAAGAGGTGAATGATGATGAGAAATAGAGACATTAATGGTAATGGCAACAATTGAAGGTGTTAGACAAAGATAATAATAGATATGTTGCATGCAAAATATGAGTGTAAAACTCTTTATTAAGTTTTACCCACAGAAAAGTATACTTATCAGTGTAGCATTGAGGTATTTAAGACCTTCAATATCAATTCCACAAAGACTGCCAAGAATCTGTAAGATAAGTCCGAATCCAAACTTTTGAGCTTGTCAAAATAGGGATACGTGCTTGCAAGTTTAAAATAGAAATAAATTTTAAAAGAAAATGATAAATAAAAGAACATAGTGCAAGTTGTTGAAGAATATGGAACTTTGGAACCCATAATGACTTTACTTACTTTTACCCTCATTTCTTCCTAACAATTGCAACCACCTACTCTAAGGTTATTACTACCCAATGATCATATAATAGTAATAATATTTTTCCTAAGTACTATCCCAATGATTATGCAAGACAGATAGATAAAAGAAGCATAAAATATAGGAGGCTGTCAATTACTGTTTAGATAATTAATTTGTTAGAAATCTAGTATTTCAATTGATCCTCCAAAACTCTTAAATTCAATTATCTTATAGTTTCATCAATCAAAAGATGGTATGATCACCCGCTATCCAACTCACAGAGTAATAAAAGTGGCTAATTTTTATTAATAGATTAAGCATAATAAGACAACATAATTAGATAAGAATACCACCGTTCATAACATAATGACACATACTTATTTATAGGGAAAAATAAAGGTTTAGGCAATTATATAACAAGATTCACCAAAGTCATATGAATTAGAAATTAGTTAAACATAAACAAAATTAGTCCAAAAATATTCATAACATGGTCCCAAGATAAGAAATACAAAATCAGGTTACCAGCAAGGCCGATAATAAACTCTACGACTACATCGTGAAAAGATTCCTTTTTCCAAAATTCTATCGAAGGATATCAAAGGAGGAGCTCTTAATGGAGAGTGAAAGAAAGATAAGACTATACCCAAAGAGCATTCTAACATAATAGGGTGTGCTAAAGGTGGTAGAACCATGTTTAGAGATGTTTCTCCAAAGGTGCATCCTGCCTTTTATATATGTGAATTAGGGCTTCAGTTGTCATGGAATGGGTTAATCTAGCTCTCTTCAACTGTTACAACCGTTATAGGTCATCTACAGTGTTGTTAAAGATGACCGGGTTCTCTTTTGTGTCACTAGGATTAGCATGTCTTGTCTAGACGTCGTCCAATTTTGGCACAATCATGCTTACTTATTTTGCACGGGTGTGCTGCTTTTCATTGGCATAGTCGTGCTAAAGCCTAGTCTGTTGTGGGGCATGTTGAGGGACATTTCTGTCCTTTTGTTGCTTCCTTATCTTTTTATACTCTTTTCCCCCTTTTTTTTTCTAAAATTTATCTATTTTTTTATTCTCTGCTTGTGTTATCATTTCTGTAAAAATAAGAAAAATTAGGTGGATTACTAGTGAATAATTATGCCTAAATTCCTGTAAATAAATTGACAGAATAACAGTTATAAATATATCAAGTGTTGAATGATAATGAAGGATGTCAAGTGATAATAACAGTAAAAGGTTTTAAGGCAATTACATTAGTAAGATTGTTAGGAAAATGATAATGAGGATAAAAGGTGTGAATGATGGTTGCATTAGTGATGGTGGAGGTTTCATGTTATGAAATGGCTATAAGAGTGGATGATAATAATTATGATTGAAGGTGTGAGGTAACTATGTTGATAGAGATTATCAAGCAATGATAATAATAATGAATGATGTTAGATGGTGATGATAGAGAATATTGGATTATAGTGGTGATTTAGATGGTGTGAAACAATGGTAACTATGAAGAGTGTCAAGTGGTTAAAGATGTTAGGTTGCAGTAATGGTATTACAGAATGTTAGACAAAGATAGTGGATGATGTTAATAGAGAATGTTAGATAGCCAATAATATAAGAGATGCAATTTTTTTTAAAACTAAAAAATATTATAAACAAGTTTTGTTTTAAATTTTACATTGAAAAATAAAAGACTTTAAACTTAACCACTTTAAATAAGTTTTGGTTATGGTGTAAGAGAGTGGTAACTATGAAGAAGAATGTCTAAGTGATAAAATATGTTGGATTGCAATAACGATGTTAAATAATGTTGGACAAAGATGAAGAATGATGTTAATAAAGAGGGTTAGATAGCCAATAATATAAGAGATGCAATAATTTTAAAAAATTAAAAAATATTATAAATAAGTTTTGTTTTAAAATTTGCATTCAAAAATAAAATACTTAAAACTCACAAACATTCCAAATAATTTTTTGTTTTTAAATTAAATTTAAAAGTAAAAACTAAAATAGTTTTGAATCGATTTTTAATATATTTTAAAAATAATTTTAACTTAATTATTAAACTTTAATCCTAAAAAATAATATAAATATCTTTATTTTCAATTTTTATTATTTTTTGAAAATATTTATTATTGGATGAAATATATTCTTAATGAAAAAAATTATATAAAATTTATTATTATTATTATTATTAAATATATATTTTTCTATAATTTATCTTCACTTCAGTTTTGATTTATATATTTTAAAATTTGGTTTTTAGTACTTATAATTTTAGAATCTTTTGTTTCAATCCTATTATAAATAATTTTCGAAAATACTTGTGCTTCAAAATTAAATCATCAAATCTAATGTTTGGTATATTATAAAAAGGATAAAAGTAGGTCAGTTTAGTTGTCGAGGTTTATGAATCACTTTACATTAATATTATATTAGGTCGATTTATTAAATAGGTTAGTTTAAATTTTTTTAAAAATTTATTTACTTTAAAATTTCAAACTTTGATCGTTTTTTAAATTTAACAAGGTAATTTTTTTAAGTAAAATAATAATAATAATACATGAATATATTATTATTATTGTAATATTTTAATATTATATATTTATTTTATTTAAAAGTTTAAGTATAATAATTTATTTATAAGTTTAATCTTATTCACTTATTTAAAGATAACCTTTTAATTTATACAAAAATTTATTATAAAATAAATTTTTAAACACTCATAAGTTAAATTAATTTTTTTAAAAGATAAATCAAATTTTAAAAGATAATTATATTATATTAAATAAATAGATCAAATTTAAACTTTAATTTCAAAACTTTTAAGTTCTGATCTTATAAAATTTAATTTAGCTTAGTTTATTTTTTATTTCAAACTATAGGAATCAAAACTTAAATAAAGAAACTAAAATTTAAAAAAATATAAATCTAATGATAAAATTTTAAGCATCATATAGGGTGATATTTAATTTTTAATTTTTAATTTTTGAAAAATTAAATATAATTTTATTTTTATTTTTTTTATTTTTAAAAATTATTATAAAAAAGAATCAACTTCCTCTATCTTATTTTTCTAGGGTGAATTCATCAAAATCAAACGACTAAAAATCTATTGATTAAATTGTTTTAGAAAAACTTAAAATTCTTCCAAAATAATAAAAATAAATTTAAAAATTTAATTATTATTATTATTACTATTATTGCAATATAATAATAATAATAATTTGACAATAATAATAATAGTGATGGTTTAATATCAACAATAATAATAATGGTAATAATTATTATTATTATGATATTAATGATAATGTAATTTAACTGTAATAATTGAGGTTGAAATAAATTTAAAATTTAAAATTAAAATATTTTAAAATAGAAAAATTTTGAATAAAAATTATTTTAAAAATATATTAAAATTAATTAACTTA
The DNA here is from genome assembly GCA_037954105.1 of Canavalia gladiata. NCBI lineage: Eukaryota > Viridiplantae > Streptophyta > Magnoliopsida > Fabales > Fabaceae > Canavalia > Canavalia gladiata. The sequence continues at coordinate 39,644,212 of CM075661.1, forward strand.
AAATATTTAGTAAAAGATATTTTATTTTTAAATTTAGGTTAAAATTTTAAAATTAAAAAATTATAACCACTTAAAAAAAATCTAAATTGGTGAAATTGTAAGAAATAAAAATTATTTTTTTAAAATATAGCAATTAAAATCAAAATCAAGATCATGATAAATTATGAGATAGAAAAATATATGTAAACCGTGTTTTTATATTTGAGAAATTTCTCTATTATTGAACTGAGCATTGGCACTTTTGATGAGTAAAGTCAGAAATTACTACTAGAATTTAGGAAGTGATAGTAGGAGAAATAGAGAGTTTGAGTATTACACGGCAAACACGTAATCATTGGCAAAAAAGCTCAATCATTTAAGCTCATACTTTGTATAATTTGTCACATTGTGTTGATCATAAAAGGGTTTAATAACCCCTTAGAATTGTAATCCAAGTGGTCCAAGCCTATGCCAAGTTATATGATAGTACTTTGGTTTTATTATTGGATTGTCTATTTACGAGATAGGTTGGGGCCAGGTTTAGAAAGGATGTATCGTTGTTTCATTTTGAAAAAATAAAAACTTTTATCCTTGTCATCCAAATTATTACCCTTGAATCTCATTTGTTTGTATAAAAGGTTACAGTTTAATAAAAAAGATTTGAAGTTATTAAATTTAAAAAGTTATGTATAATTATGACTATTATCTATAGATTTTATAAGCAAATGGACTTTAGACCTTTAAGAGTCAATTTCATTAACAAGAACAAGTAATTTCAGGACAAGTATATTTAAAGAAGAATCGGAAATTCAAGTTGTTTTAGAAAAAAAGAAAATATTAAAAAAATTGAACTAGCTAATATATATTTATTAACATTTTTTCTTCTCGTGTGAAAATATTTTACTATATTTAAAACAACAATGTATAATTTTTTATGTAATATTTTTTTAAAAAAAATTATGAAAAGAGTTATGTCAATTCAAATAATCAAATTGCTATAAATAGGTAAACATATTTTTTTAAACATACGATTTGAGTTTGAAGAGTTATGGCATAGGTTTTTTTTTTTCAAGGATTGACTTAATCTTTTAAAAGCTTGTGTTGATTTCAAAATTTATTTAACACTTTCCCTTTATATTAAGACTTACGAATAAATGTTAAAAAAATTATTTTAAATATTTCAAAATAAACTAACGGACTTAGGCTTTAAAATGGCTCCAGAATATGGCTTTAGTCAATATTTTTATATTGAAAAATTGAATAACAAAAGAAATATAATTTGAAAACTCAGATTAAAATGTATTATTTTTTTAAAAAATTTGTCTAGTTTATTTACTAAACAAGATAAGTAGAATATTATCGTATAAACTAATGCAATTATTATGTTGCCTAAGTCGACCCATTGCCTTCTTTTTTTTTTAAGTTTAATATGCTCCCATTTCAAATAAAAGAAAAGGAAACTGCAGCATTTATAGTTAATAAAAATAAATCGTAGAATACAAATAGAAAATTCCAGAAACTATATATATATATATATATATATATATATATATATATATATAAAAGAAAGAATTAATTTATTTTAAAAATAATTTTATTATGAATTAATTTGTTTAATATTTTTTTAAACAGTTAAGTTTATTAATCTAATCATTTAATTAATAAATTTTATTATATAGGTTATATTTGCAAAATTTTATAAAATTTTTAAAAATTTGATATTTTATTAAATAAATTTAAATTGATATATATATATATATATATTAAAAATATATATAATTTATTAAAATAAATAATATAATAAACTATCACATATCTTTCAAATTTTATAAATTTTTAAATATAATTTATATAATAAAATTTATTAATTTAATGGTTAAATTAATAAAATTAAATTATTCAAAAAAGATATTAAACAAAATAAATAATACTTATTTAAAAATAAGTTGATTGTTTATTTATATATATATAATTCATATTTAGCTATATTTTAATAATATATTATATATTAAAATATAATTATACAATAAAATATTAATTTTTATTTTATATAAACTTTTATAAATATAATTTATTTAATAAAAAATTTTAAAATAGTTAGATAGATAAATTTTATATTTTATAAAAAAAATTATAAATGATGTAGGTATTAAATTTTAACATTTGATATTATTAGATTCTAATTCATATATATCTTTATCGGTAGAGATTACTAGATTCTAATTCATATATATCTTTAAATGAATCAGATCATCTAACAAAACGAAATTTATTTAAAATTTAATTTGTTTTAATTTTTTTAATAAATAAATAAATATAAATTTATTAAAAAAAATTTAAATAAATAAATCAAACTTAGATTTATGAAAAAATTTATTTAGCTTATACAAAAATTTATTTATTTTTATATATATATATATATTATATATTTATATTTATATAATTTATCATAAATTAATTTTTTAAAATTTTTAATTTCAAACAAAAAGAACTTTATATCTGTGAAACTATCTAATTTTTTATAAAATTACTTTAAATTTAAAATAAATGTTTTATATTTTACTTTAATTTATATATATATATATATATATATAAATTTGTATATACATTTATGTGTGTTATATTCATTTTGTATATGTTATTATATTTGTATATAGTTAGTATTTAATATACATGCTTTAAAATTGGATAGTTAAGCTTTCCAACCTTTTATCTTGTTGGTATGTTTAAATTTTTTTAATCAATCATTTATATAAATTTTAAGTTTATTTATTGATTTTTTTAGGTTTTAAAACAAGTCAAATCTTAAAATATATATATATATATATATATATAAAAATTTAAAATTTTCAAATAAAACAAACTTAAATACTTATTGCCTTATTTGATTTGATCTATTTTTATTCTCTATTTATATAGGTTATTTTTGTGTAAAGATATAAGAATAAATTTTAATTATTAAAATTTATTATAAATACTCAAAATGAAAATATAAAAATTATGACCTTTCAATAATTTATATAACTATTTAAATAATTATATGACTTAAATTTTTTTAATTTTAATCATTTATATTTATATTCATAAGTTTTAAATTTATTATTATTGATCTCATATACAATTGATATTCTTGGTAAATATATTTCTTATAATATAGAAAATATATCATATAAAAATATATTTTTTTATGTGTAAGAATGAAAATGATAAATATATAAGTTAATTTTAATTTGTAAAAAATAGTTGATTCATTTTATTTTATTATATATATATATATATATATATTTATTTGATCCATAGGTTGATTTTAACTTATAAGAATTTGACTCATTTTATCTTATTATTTTTTCTCTTTTATTATATATGTTTCTATAAGATTAATTCAGCTTAAAGTTATCTTATTTAATAAATTATAAGATTTTATAAAATTTAAAATTATTTAATACTTTATCAAATAATATATTAAATCAGCATATCATGAATAATAAAGTTAGTACTGTTACACATATCATGAAGAGTAACCGTTAGTACTGTCATACATATCATGAATAATAAAGTTTTTAATAATTGTTATTATTCTTGAATTTTTTAGTAGTAAGTTTTTATATAAATTTTTCATTTTTATATGATTTATTTTTATCATAATTTTGAAATTAATGTATTTTCTATATAATTTTGATATTTATGAGAAATTTTAAAATTTTTATTCTTGTATAATATAATCACTTAACCTTATAATTTATGTTAGAAATATATTACTAATTAATAGCAAATAAAAAAATTCAATTTAAAATTCCACAAATAAAAAAAATTAAACGACTTCTACCTTTTTAGAATAATAAAATATTACATGACAGAAAAGATATTACAATGAAAACATAGCTACCCACAACGTATGAATCTAAATTAAAATAATCATTACATCATGCACTATAAAATATTTTATCAGTAAAAATGTCTTGCAAATCTGGAGGTAAATCTATACTTTACTATGAATTCTCAAAGCCGCATAATTCTATAATCTATTACTATTTCATATCTTAAAAGATGCATATATATATATATATATATATATATATATGAATTCTGTTCCCAAGAGAAATATAAAAAGCCTAATTATATTGCAATAAATTCTCCATCTATTATATATATATATCTCCATCTATTATATACATATCTTATTATCATATCACATCATATGTTTTATTCTTTTTATTTTTTTCTTTTTTCTCATATAATTTCATCCTTAATATATTGAGATGAATAGTTACAATTTTTCAAATAAAAAGAGGAAGAAATCAAAATCATTTTAGGCAGAAAAAATTAAAGGAAAAAATTAGAATGTAAAAGGAAAGGAAGAAACCAAGTAGCTTCATACAACTTAGAATGTAAAATGAAGAAATTGAAAAATGGAAACAGCGGAAGGAAAACGAATGAAAAAAATAGGGAGAAGGATAGTGCAGCGTATAAAAAAAAAATATATATCCTTAGAATTAGATGACCTGTAACACAAACAAAAAGAAGAAGAAAAGAAAGAAATCAGTGAACAAAAAACTGAGCAAAAGAATCATAAGTCAGGGAAAAGTAACGACAACATCAGTCACTGAAGAAGAGTAAATCAAAGATGCCAGCAATTGGAAGAGAGTAAAATTAAACAACAATTGCTGAAGGATAGTACACTCCAAGAAATTAAAAAAAAAAAATTGAAGGAAAAATACAAAAAAGTTTAATAAAAAACAAAACACAAAAGCACCTTTATGAGAATGAGGACGAACAACCATGCGGAAGGAAAAAAAAAAGTAATAAAAATATACTCATATATTAATACAATGGGAAATTAAAGAGGCGAAAACCGAAAGATTGGGAAAATAACAGGTGTTAGCAATTGGGTAATCTGAAAATGAGAAATAAGTTATTAAGATATTAAAATATAAAAGATTTTATTAGTAGTATTGGAATAATAATTTTTTTAAAACGGTAATAGTTATATTAAAAGTTATATTGACCTATACTAATGATATAACTAATTAAAATTAAATGTAATTTATATTATAAATAAAATTTGTGAAGAAGTTACTACAAAATAAAAATTGTAAAGAAGTGTATAAAAAAGCTTTTTGAGATTTTAACAAACTTTCCAATAAATTACTTCTAAATTTATACAATATAAATATTTTCTCGGAAAGAAACGATCAACGTTCTATTTTTGTTTTTAAAATTAAGACATGAAATAAACTTATCATTCTATTTTATACACTTCCAACTTAAAAACAATTCTTATCATTTAATAGGTTTTTTTATTCATGACACAGTAGATAAGGAATTAAAATACTAATTTCTCTGGTACACAACTCCAACTAACTTAACAAAATTGATAGATAGTTGTTTTTTAAAAAATATGTTGAGAAAGGTTTAAATATTTAATTTTATATATCGAAAAAATTATTAGAAAATTTCAAATTTATTTTATAATTTCTCTAATTTAAAACTAATTAATCTCTGATTCCTGACTGCGAAGTACGATGGATATACATAAAAAAAACTATAGGTTATAATATTTTTTCCAATTTAATAAGCACGTGCTTAGATTTGAAATTAATGCCCTAAAAATGGACCTTAGCTGGAACTTAGGCATAAAGTGTAGCACGAACGCAGCCTAATCTGACATTTGTCCATTCGTTTTTGGAGTTATTATTATCAAACATATAAGATCTTATTTTATTTTGTTCCGTTAATTTTGATTTACTATATAACGGGTATGTTGCTTGTGTAATGTAAGAATATTTCTAAACTTAAAAAAAACTTATAAAATAATAGATATTTGTATTATTGATAAATACATTGATTAATATTTAACAATAAATATTTATAATATGTTGCGTTATATATATTATATTAATGAAAAATTGAAATGATAAAAAATTTAAAATTAAAGAAAATAATTATTAAAATTATAATATATAATATTTATTATTTTGATATATATAAATTTTAAAAATAAATTTAAATTAATATATGTTATATTATAGTAATATTAAATTTAATTTATTTAAATAATAAAAATACATTCATATTTATTATAATGCATTAATATTTAAAAATTGAAATTAAATATATGTTTTAAAAATAAAAATTTAAAAATTTAAATACTTATTATAGGAGAAGTAGCGTAGATTAGTGAGAATGAAAAATTGTTTTAAAAAATATTCTTATTTAAAATAAAAAAACTTTAATTTAATATATAAAAGTAAATATATAGAATAATAAAATATCAAAATCTTAATTATACTTAATAAATAATAAATAAATAATAAAATAAAAAATTCATCATAGTTTAAAGGAACACTCATTCTTTTCTTTTTCTAATCTTTTTAATTAAAATAAGAACTAAAATCCTTAGTCAAGTTTTTCTTATTCCAAACGTAAAGATCATAACCACTTTAATGTACTAAAAATTCTAACTCTCAAAACTATCTCATTTAAATGGAGTATATTTAGTGCATGTCTAATATACAATATTTTTTTTAGCAAACAATTATTTTTATTATGTTCTTTTAAGAAGTTAATAGAAAAAGTAAATTATATTTTTAAATAAACTGAATTCAACACAATTTAAATCTTTCATCTTAAAAATGTTAGTTATGTTTTAAAATTTAAAGTTATGAACTTACAAAATATGTCACAAAGTCGGTTTGACTTGTTTATCAAATTAGTTTAGTTAATTTTTTTAGAAATCTATTAAACTAAAAGATTTAGGTTTTAGGTCATTAATTTTTTTTTATAATTTTTAGTTTAGTTTTTAAATTTTTTTAATATAGTCACACACATTTTATTCAAAATAATATAGTCTGTTTAGTTAAAAAAAAACTACATTATAACAGAAAATTTTCTATATAAAAAATTTTAAACTTTTAAATTTTATTTGAAAAATTAAGTACCAACCACCTATCTATATTAGCTTATTTTTATTATTAAGTATTAAATTTTTCTATAATATTTTACATTTACATATTTATAGGTTAATTTATAAACTGACTTATAACTCTATAATATTTAAATGAGGTTTTTTAAACACATTTTTATAAAAATTATTTATTTTTTAAAATTAATTTTTCAATTTTTTTGAATTATAATCTATTTATTAAATTAACATAATCAAATTTATTTAATATATTTTTTCAACACGTATAACTTTGCAAGTGTTCTCGTATTTTTGTTCTCATTCAATTATAAAGATATATTATTATAAACAGAATTTGGTTAAAATCATGAATCCAAAGAAAAAAAAATCTATTCAAGTAAATATTGTTTTTGCTCCTTTTCTTATTATTAGTACTATCATTAATATTATTTATAAAATATTGTTAAGTAAAAACGAAAAAAAAAAGTCTAAAGCCTTATTTAACGGCTTTGCCATTGAAGCAGCTCTAGTAATGCACATAAGTTTAGAAGTTCAAACCTTATTATAACAAAAAAAAAAAAACACTGTATTTTAACCAAATTCTAAATTTATAGACAAATTTTATTCTGACATTTAAAATATTAAAAATTAAAATTTGATAATATAACAAAAAGATGCTCAGTATTTTACCCTTTAATTTTTTAATTTGGTCTTTTATTGTTAGAAATATAAAAATAGTGTGAAAAATTAAAACATGAAAAGAAGGTTAAAATTAATAGTACATGTATCTGTGTTGTTTGCTAGAAACATTAGGGTGAGTTATGAATTTGAATAATTATTGAGTTATTGAGGATTGTTACTGGATGGATGGGAAGAAAAGGTGGAGTAAAGTGTGGAAAACTGGAAACAGCAAGCACCGACCCGCAGTACAAACAGAATGAATTATTGTACAATAATAATAATAATAATAATAATAATAATAATAATACAAATAGGTGTGTGAGGGTAATATGGTAAATGAGGAATGTCTCTAATGTAACTAACCTTAGTGGCATTTGTTGGGTCTTTAAAGGGCAGCATTGACATTGAACCCTATTAAAGTACTCAGCAGCTAGTAGTTACGTTTCCATTCTCTTTTTCAACCCTCATTCTCTCTCTACAAGACTTTCTCTCTCCACAACCATTCATACCACCCCCTTCCACCACCCTTCTCTCTTTTATACACAAGACACACACATCACAACACAAAGGGGAGAGAGGAGGGAGAAAAATAAAAACAAAAACAAAAACAAAAGGTGGTAGATGCATGAGCCACAACACAACACACACATTATCTCATACCACACTCACCACCTTGTATTCCCCAAAATTCCCATAATTCAATTTCCCTTCTCTTCCCTTTTGCCTCAAATTTCTCACCACCCCCACTTGGCTTCTTTCTTCTGTGCTGCCACCTTATCTCACCCTTTTCCGTTTTCAGGTACCCTTCTCAACAACAGTGGCTTGTTCTTCTTCCTCTTTTCTGTATGGCCTTTTTTGTCCCTTTTGTTTATGTTTTTCATTCTTTTGTGTGTGATGAGTTTTCTGGTCATGGGCATTTTGAGTTGACTGTTTTAGAGGCTAAAGACTTGGTCTTTCTCTTCTTGGCTCTTGTGGGTGTCTTGAATTTTCTTGTGAATGTGTGTATTTGGTTCGTGTTGTGTGTGGTCAAATGGGTTTGTCTTCTCTGTTACCACACCCCCTTCCAAGAAAGGTGGTAGGTTGATGGGGTTGACTTCAACATAAGGAGAAAGACTTGACTTATGTGCGTGATTTTTGCTTCCAAAATTTGATTCCATTTAATGTTCTCAGGGGTTTCCTTGTGCAAATTATATCAACTCTTTCTTTTTTGAAAATTAGTTTATCATCTTTCAATTTTGAAGGGATTGATGATAATTTCTGCTGTGATCAAGTTTGTTGTTGATTTGAACGATGGTTTACAAAGGTTTGTCCTGGTAACGGTGGTTGAAACTGCATCATGATTAAGGTTTCTTTGCATTTGTGTCTGGTTGTTCAAGGATAAGTTTGGCCTAGGTGGTCTAAACATGAAGGTAGGATCACCTTGTTTTCACTACAGAAAAGTCAAAGCAGGACCAGCTTTTAGCTAAATCTTGTATCTGGGATCTAGTTCTGAATGTTTAATCAATGTTTTCCTTCTTTACTGTTAACTTCTGATGATTATCTGTGTATATCTGGCCCTAGAACTAGGAAAAGATCATTTCCTTTTGTAGTATAAATAATCATGTACATCCTTCTGTCTCCTTTTGTCTTTTACTCATTGTGTGCAAATTTTCTTTCTTTTGATATTTGGATATTTGACATGACATTATTCAGCTTTACAATATTGAACTGATTTTGTAACTTTCTTCTTCCTTTCTAGGTCTAACTTATCACTCTCATCTGCCTGAAACTATTCTATTTGTTATAGCTACTCTTCCTACTAAATTGAAGAAAAATGTTGGTATCCTAGGAAGTTAGTCATTGTGCTTTGATGACTTGGTAAGAAAAGTGGAACCAACTATGGTAAGCTTGAGAAGGCGCAGACTTTTGGGACTATGCTCAGGTAAATGTGTTTGTATACATGTTTTTATCTGTTGTTATGAAGTCTACTATGAATTGTATCATAAACTTAACTGACATCATTTTCCAATATATTTTGCCTATCGTAGGAAACAGTTCCTTTGTCACTCCACTTCCTCTTTATTGTGAGAACCTATCTGGTTCTGAAAATTCAAACAAGCAAGCTAAACCTAAGAGTGAACAGCCTGTGCTTTCTGATGATGCTAGCATCCTGGACAGTGTATGAACGAGATTACTACTAATAAATAATTATATACATGCTTTTCTGAAGCTTCTTTTTTTTTTTTTCTTCTTAAGACTTCTGAGGGTGTTGGTCTTGATATCTGTTTTGGGCTTCTTTTATTGAGCATTGCATTTCAATGAGCTATGTATCAGAGTCACCATTCAAACATTTATTCTTGAAAATGATAAAGGACTTTTATTTTATTTTTGCTACAATGCTGCAAATTCAATAACCAGGTTAAGAAGAGAAACATTGACGTCAGTTATGCCATTCTCTATCTTCCTTTGAAAATTTTTAAGTAGTTGAGAATTCAACCAACGAGAGTTGCTTGATTCGATTTTAAGACTAACAGCTTTTAAATAATGATCTGCTCTGATCATAAACATTCATCTTTAGATGTGTTACTATCTCCATCTCTTCAGCATGGTTATGCCCAGCAACTAAGTGTTTGGACAATTCCCTTTTCTTCTTTTCTGAGATTTTGGCTAGTCAGTTGGATAAACTTGATCTTCCAACTATTCAAATTAATCTTTATAAAGCTTACAAAATAAAGTAAAAAAGTGAGTGGTAACATTTTGATCATGTCTTCAAATTTGCTAATTAGTTTTTGGAATGTCATAATCTTCATTTCCGTACATTAAGGATTAAATACTCCTACACAACTTACAAGTCTGCTTCCTGTCCTAATACTTCTTTATCCATTTGGCTTCAGTGTCACATTCTTGCTTTTACCTGCCAAACTCAAAATATTTATGCCTAAGCCCAAAAAGCTCTCAGATTCATACTCAGTTGTATCATTGGAAGCAATTGACTGTTTTAGACTTTTAGGTAGCATTCTGTGACATTCTAATAGAAAAAAAAAGGGTGAAAAATTTGTTGGAGAAGAGTAAGCTGTAAAAGTGATCGTCATGCATACTTTTTCTTGGCTTCTCCAACTCTCTGAAAAGATTTGAAGCCTTTTATCACTGGTCTCTTAGTTCCTCAGGTTTCTCTTCTTTAAATCTTGCTTACAATTTCTCCCTTCATTTCCCAGCAGTCATTCTTTACTTTTAAGTAAGCCGACTTGTAAATCAATTACTCCCTCAAAGGTCAAATCTTTTGCTTGGATTGTTGCTCTAAATGGGATTAATATCAATGATTTACTTCAAATTTGAAGACCTCTAACTGCTATGTCTCCTAATTATTGTGTTATATGCAGATTGAGTTCTGAAAATGCTTTTCCTTTATTTTGCATTGGTCTGCAGCTTTCCCTCTCCGCAATAATTTGTGTGGTGTTTTTGGTGAAGATTGGGTTTGCCCCAAGGATGTTCAGAAGTTCTTGTCTGTTAATTTTAGAGGATTTGGTACCAATAGAGGTTCTCAAAGGCTTTGGCACCATTCTCAATTTGCTGTTGTTAGTGTACCTGGCTGGAAAGGGATGCTGTAATTTTTACTAGTTGATTGTTTCCTCTCATGTTCATTTGGGAACAAGTAGTTCACTTAGCTTCTTTGGGGTGTTCTGCCAACGGTCTTTTTAGGGAGTGTCTGTTAGATATACAGAGAAGATTGATGTGCTGTGTTGCATGTTTTGTGTTCTTAGTTTTTTTTTCCTTTCATTCTTGATTAGAATTTGAGGATTTCTTATCCTGTATTTGTATCTTTCCTTCTTTTTTTCTTTATAATTTCTTTGTTTATATATATAAAAAAGAATGTACTGGTATCAGTTATCTGTCCCAACTCTATTACATATTGAATAAAATGGTAAACTATATAGCCTCACTATGAATTTGAAAATAAAAAAGAACTTAAGGATATGAGTCTAACTAGATCCCTCCCATTATCAGGAAAGACTACTGCATCCTAGGACATGTATGTAGCTAGCAGAATCAATGTTCCTTGTGACTGAAAAAGCATTGACTAAACGAAAAAAAGATATATTCTTCCTGCTATGTCTTGCTTTTAGAATCAAGAATCTAGCATCTCCATTTCTGGTTGTGTAAGCATTCCCATTTCTCCCTTGCTTAATTATCCTTGTGTTATGATCTACTTTTGCTTGGATCTACAACAACAACAACAATAACAACATTGCCAAAAGCCATATCCCATTTGTTGCAGTGGCTAAATTGATCAATCGATGCCATTGGGCTCTATCTTTCAATAATAGAATCAAGAAGATTTTAGATTGATTACCATCTGCGGTTGATAAATTAGCATTTATGGAATAGATGTGATCCAAATAGATGTTTTACCTTGTTGATAAAATTAGAAAGTTATGCCCTTGGTAGTCCATCTGTTATTTAAATCTTGGGTAACCAAGAACTTATACTGAACTGTTTTATGTTTACCAGAATACTATTGTGCAAGAAGAACCAGGATCATCAAATGTTTCTGGTTCAACCTCATCGAAAGAGCAGCTTATTCAACAAATTACAGGTTTGTTGTTTAAGAGCCTAAATTGCATAATGGATAAATTGCCAGAAAGAAACTGAACATAAAAAGGTTCATGGTGAAAATTTAGTTCGATCATGAGCATATTTAATTTCAATGGACATAAAAAGGTTCCTGGAGGAAATTTATTTTGATCATAAGCATATTTAATTTCAATGGACACACAATTAAGCCTATTTAAATTGAGAAGATATTTTGTTTCCATTTCTTATTTTTAATAACTGCAAAAGTGCCACATTTTCACTTTGCTTTTTGATATCAAAGATTTATATTGGAAAAGATTAAAATAACAAATTGTTAGTTTCACCATTTCCTAAACAAATATTTGAAAACAGTAAATAAAGTAAAAAAAGGATGATATTTTTGTAATTATTAGTGAAAATAGGAAATGAAGATAGAAAACATTTTCTCCACCAAACAAATCTTATATTATATTTCTCTTCTTTGTTATTTTCTGTTGGCTTTTTATGTGTCTTTATTGTCTATTACCTCTTTTATCCTGCATCTAGCAGGACCTCCTATTAAACGCAGAAAGCGGCATAGAAGAAAGAATTTGCACAACCAAGAACCATGCTTGATGAGAGGTGTCTACTTCAAAAATATGAAGTGGCAGGCAGCGATAAAAGTGGACAAGAAACAGATCCACCTAGGGACTGTTGGGTCACAAGAAGAAGCTGCTCACTTATATGACAGGTAGTACTTTGAAGCATAGAATGTTATTACCAACAACAGTCCCTTTTGGTACCTCAAAATTCTGAGTGAGAATATACATGCCTTTCAGTTGTGATTGATAAGCTGCCAATATACCTGGTTCTGTTCTCCTTGTTTGAGTGCCAACTACCTCATACTTTGTTTGTACATTTTTTGGGGTTTATTTATTCCATCTTTCTTCCGTATCCTAACATACAATCTTTCTTTTCCCTCTTCATAATCATATATTTTGGGACTTTAGTTATTACAATTAAACTGAACTGAATTCTTTACCCTGAAAAATCCTACTTTGAATTTTGAGCACCTACTTTCTTGGTTATTTGTATCCCTTGTGAGTGCTAGGTTTGAGGCAAGAACACTGCCTTCAGATAAAATGTTTGGGGGCTAAACAATTTGAAGAAATCTTTAATTTTATTTCTTAGAAAATAGGGAAGTTATTACATATATTATTTTGATTGCATGTATGTGCATGGTTCCCAGTGGTGTTTATTGATCTTTGTAGAGACTTGGTTGTTGTTGTAAGTTCATGGTAATTTTGTTTATCCACTTTGACAATCATTTGAATGGGCGCGGCCCTATATAAAAACTGCTACATAGCAAATTCACTATATTTCTACACATGCATGTATATTGTTAAACTGTTGTGCAAGATCATGTAGCTGCCTTGCATACGGCCTATATAGTCAATTTTGTGCTACCTTTTCTACTCTCTAGCAAAGTCCATTATGAAGGATAGCTACTATAGAAATCTGTTACTGCTCAAAGAAAAATCCTTTGTTGATAGTTAAATGTCTCAGTTAGGAGTATAAAATATGGAAGACATAAAATGTGTCCTTCCATTAATGGAATAAGGGAGATTTGGCATTGTAGTGGTCAAGTTCTCATTCACTATAATATGTTAACCATGTGTTTGGTTCAATTTATTTTAAAAAATCATCGTTTATTTTTATCAGTATTCTAAGAGAATTGTTGAAAAATAACCAATTATTTCTTAGAAATGATCTCTTACCAAGGATGCACTTTGTATATGTATATGTTTAGAGCTGCTTTCATGTGTGGGAGAGAGCCCAATTTTGAGCTTCCTGAGGAAGAGAAAAGGGAGCTGAGTAAATTCAAATGGGATGAATTCTTGGCCATGACTAGACAAGCAATCACACGCAAAAGTAATCTTTCTCTTTGAACCAGTTCCTATGTTTCATACGTTTCATTTTTCCTCAAATTTTAACAATTGCATACAAAATTTTGTAGAACACAAGAGAAGGCTTAGTCCTGGACCACAAAACAGTCATGATCTGCTTCCACTGCACAAAGATGATTGGGACAATAAGCAAGGAGTGAGTGAAGATGCAGAGCAAGAAACATCAGTCTCTTGAAAATTATGATTCATGAATGAAAGAGTGAAGATGAAAACCCTCTAGTCCTAACACTTCAACTCTATATATGCTAGATTCATTTTTAAATTAGAAATTTAAAAAAGGCAGTGTTATGTTAGACCTTGATAGCTTTGATTATCCTTAAGATATTCAAATTGCTACTACACCTTAACCCAATAAAGTCTCCATCTAATGTTAGACGTCTCAACTATCACCTTTGAACTCATTATCAATCCATCAAACTTGTGCAAAGTTATTTTCTGCTTCCACTCGGTGGAAATAAAGATGCTTCTCTTCCTATAGTAAAACGTCTACTTAGTCTTCAATTGATCAATAGTAAATAATATTGCACCATGTTATTAGTGAATAAATGACATCATATTAATAAATGTACCAATTTTAAAAATATCAGATTAATAAAAAATTAAGTCAAAAGGAACTCCCCCAGGATTGTAGCTCAGCAGCTGATATTATAATTATGTTTAGGGAAACTATATTTCTCCAAACTTCTATATAATTTCTTTGTATTGCAAATATATATTTTACAAAGTTTCAAGTAATTCTAAAGTGATTTGTCTTACCAGAAAATTGATTTCTGTTATTAGATGAAAACAAGTTATTAGACGGAACCTATGATTTTCCTTTTCAAAACAGGTTTCCATACTTGAAACTAGTTATAAAATCTAATGTAAGCTCAAAAATTAATTCTTAAACAAATTTGAAGTATTGGAATGCAGTGAAAGAAAATAAAGTAAGGGAAGGATAGAGATATTGTACACAGTAATTATCTTAGTTAACCTCTAAAATTCAGATTATATCTAGTTTCTACCACTTATGAGATTTTTTTTCATTATCAATCACCACCAACAACAACTGAGTATTCTTTGAGACTACTATTTTCGAATATTATTTTGTTTATCTTCTTTTAAGATAAACAAGTAAACAACTCACAACGACAATATTCTTTTCCATGCAGCCTCTCTAGCTAAATAATGCTCAATCAATACAAACCACAAACAAATAGTAGCTAACTAACCGGATCAACTCACCAACCCTCTCAGTACAGTTTATAAAGAGATAAATCAGTAGCAAAACTCTCAAACATTCAAAGGTGTATAGGACAACGAAAAACTAAGCTTAAGAATCATTTTCTAACACTATGAAAAACTAAGCTTAAGAATCATTTCCTAACACTATACCAACATATACATATATTTACAAAGGAGAGATTCCAGAGTGAGTACTTTTTCAGAAACTAAAACGAGCTTCAAGGGACAACAAAGATCACTTTTGCATAAAGATATTTTTTTGGGTTAAAGATAATTTTTTGTCACTCTAAAATTTTGATATTTTAATTTTAGTTTCTTATTTTTAAAATTATTGATTTTGTTTTCTTATTTTTTAAAATATATTATTTATATTTTTTTAATGTGTCAAATATCAGTATATGTTATTATTAAATATAAATTATTTTAGAAATTAAAAATAATTTATTTTAAAAAATAACTGATCAAAACGAAACATTTTAAAAATAAGAAACTAAAACTAAAATTTCAAAATTTTAGAAAGAACAAAAATATATTTAACTCTATCTTTTTCTATCTTAAACATGTGTTAGCATGTGTCTCTCTTGTTCAATCCCTGTGAAAATTACGGCTTTTGTTGTTGGCAAAGTTTTCCAAGGGGGTTGTGCTATTTCTCAGTCTTTTGCAGCATTACTTGTACTTTTCCTAGCATGTGGCAGCTTTCACAATGCAACTTTTGACATTTTGAACATTCTGTACAAGTTTTTACAGGCAATCGTTTGAAGTATCAAATTAATCTTCTAATCCTTCAAGTGTTTGTCGATCTTTTACATGTTTTTTAACACTTGTATGTAGGTTTAGATCACAAACTTCTCCGTTCAAGTTTGATTAGAATCTTTAGATTTTATACTTCTGATAAATGGAATCCTCATTTTCTGTTGATTAAAGTTATTTTCTTCTGGAGTTGCTCTTAGCTTAAAAATAATCAAGGGTAGTAGCATGTAGTATGTTAGGGCATAATCTTCTGAGAACCTAAAGTTCTTAAATTTTGGTGTGTTCTTCCGGAGGGGTCCTGCCTGCTTCCGATGATCCAAAATCCACCTTATAGTTCTTGACATAACCTCTTGAGAATTTATGAACTTTAGTTTATCTTCATAATGTTCTACTTGACTTCCAATTGATTAGAAGGTTGGTTTTGAGCTTCAAACACCATAATTAAGTCTTATGAAGTAGCAATTTTATAAGAATCATGCTTTTGGTAGCATGGTGTCTTTTGAAGAATTTTTTTCTTGTACAAGTCTTCTTGCTGCTTAAGACAGTCTTGTTTTGTAATTTGAAGACAAAGATTTGATGTTTTGACAGCAGTTGAAGGTTTTATCATCCTTTTGATAGCTTTCTTGAAACATTGTTTTTGTTCTTCTGTCAATTAGAAAAATATTAGGAGAAGCGAATGTTGTACGTTGTGATTTCATCAATTGAATACAAGGTATATATATACATATTTTGCTAATAATTAGTTTCCTAAAAATTAGCTAAAAATTCCTATGAATTATCTATTTATAATTTGATTAGATTATCTAATAATTGTTATATCTATAATCATTGCTACTTCATTGTATTCTCTAGTTGCCCATCTCAAACGAGTGGGTGAAGACATCATGTTTGAGTTTTTCTAAAAGAAAAGTGAAATGTGAGTGAGAGAGTTCCTTTGTCAAGTATTCTACTATCAGGTCTACAGAGGGAAAATATGTTTGATAATTTGGCCTAGTACTTGATCTTGAATGTAGTGTATGTCAACTTCAATGTGCTTAATCCTGTGGTGCAATATGGAGTCAGAGGCTAGTGCCTTAACACATAAATTGTTACACCAAAGAAATTGGCTTTTTGCAAAATAATGGTAGCTCAACTTCTTGTAGTAGAGATTTGATTCAAATTATTTATGCTGTCAAGTTTGCCAGAGCCCTGTATTCTGATTTTATGCTTGAGCCTGCCACAACCTTTTTTGTTTCCTCTACGACCATGAAACAAGTGTTTCATCAAGGAAAACACAATAGTAAACCATTAACTTCCTATAATCAATACTAGTGGCTCGATCTGCACCAGAGAAAACTAACAAATTCAAATTTATTGAAATTTTGATGTGAAAATCATGATTCATTGTTCCCCAAAGGTAGATAAGGCCTCTTTTCACTCCTTGCAAACGCTCAATGGTTGGACTACTTACGAATTGGCTCATTCTTTTGACTGAATCAGAGATATCAGATCCAGTATTTGTTAAATATTCGAGTGCACCAATTATAGGTGATGAAGAACACGTGGTCCCTTTTTTTGACACGCCAAGGTTTCCTCCTATAAAAAATAACTTTTAGGTCGGTTTTGCATAGCCCTTATCTTTTTTTGTTTTTTTTTGGTATCATTTTGATATTCTCAGTAGTATATTGGATCATTTTCGATCTCAAACCAACAAATGGCGTCTTACACTTTCTTCCATACAAAGCTTCCTGCAGGCCATCCCTATGCTTACATGGAAACTTTTGCTGTAGGTTGACTCTATCAAAGGTAAGTACCGATTCCCGTTACTCTATCAAAGATCCTCCAAGGATTGGATAATCCTTTCGGTCTATCCATTCATTTGTGGTTGTTATGATAAATTGAGTCTTAACTTAGTTCCCATAGCATGGTGTAAACTTTTCCAAAATCTAAATATGAATCTAGGATCTTTATCAGATACAATGCTGATGCTGGAAGGAACACTGTGCAATCTGGCTATCGTGACCAATGGATATTCTAGGAAATTTGACATGAAATCCATCACAGTATGTACCACTTTCACTCAAGAATATCCAGGGGTTGCAGCTTGCTAGCAGTTATTTGATGTTCCATTTTTTATTTTTAACATGTAAGGAGTGACATCACATACTTAGTCATTTTTTTCATTTCTATTTATCAAAAATATTTTTTAAATCTTGGTATATCTTCGTGATTTCAAGGTAAATACTTCACTTGCTTTTGTGATCTTCTTCCAACACCATCAATCTTAAGCCTTTATCATTAATTATCTAGATCCTACATAATAAAAAAATTGATAATTAATGACTAAATACATATGTTGCTAAATTAGATAATTTGATCACTAGAAATTTTTGTGACCGACGTACAACGGTTGCTAAAATTCTAGTTGCAAATGTGTTGGCGACTGAAAATTTAATTCAATCTCAAAATAGAACATAATAGTGACTGATCTAGACCAATTAGATCAATTTAAAAAAAATTACAATCAATCACCAATAAGGTTGCATTGTTGTAAGTGACTAATTTAGCGACTAAATTTTTTGTTATAAAATCTGTTGCTAAAAATTAGTTGCTAATGATGATTGCAAAAATCTGGTAATGGTGACCAATTTTGTACCAAATAATCAATCATAAAATCTAAGTCACTAAATATCGATTGCAAAAGTGGTTGCTAATCATTTTTGCTAATTATTAAATTTATGACAGAATATTCGATCGCAAAAATTGGTTGCTAAAAAAATTTATTAGTAACTAAATCTGAGACAAAATATTCGGTCGCAAAAATTGATGGTTGCTAATATTTTTTTGTAATAGCAAATTCGATTGCTAAATACATATAATTTCAATTTTTCAAATTTTTGTTGTTTACATAAAATTAATTAGGAAAGACATGTTATATAAAATATATATACAATCATTATTATTAAAATTATAAATTTTAAAATAAAAAATTATTAAACAAAGAAACTAACATAAACAATATAGTACAAACATAATTAAGTGTAAATAATTATAAGTGCATACAAAATTATTATATAATAAAAATACAAATAAAAATCTCAATGTAAAAAAAAAAAGCAAACAGGTGGATGACTACTGCTACGAGGTTGACTATCATCATAAACAACATCATTAGCATATTCATTTTCAGTATAGCTTATAAAATTAGAGTTAGATGCTAATTCTAAGTAATGTAATATTTGTTGAAGAACTTCTTTAATTTGAGTTAGCTCGATTGATTGCCTATTTATCTTAATTACTTGCCTATCTATCTTTGATTTTTCCTAAGTTAACTCTAAGTTTTTCTATTACAGCTTTTCATTAAGGTTGGTGATGATATGCTCATAGACTATGTTCCAACATCAACACTAGGCTGAGTATAGTTAGTGGACGAGGATATAAACTCATCAACCAACTAACCTAAGTCATACACATGTTCCTTCTTGTTCAGTCCTTCAATAAAATCCAAAAAAAAAACATGGTATTGTTAGAGGCTAGGAAACATCAATGGAGCCATGCATATCATTTTAAAGGTATTCGACTCGACAACAAATAAATTCTTCCTACAAAGTCTAAGTAAACATAAATGTTTGAAATAAAAAATAATATACAAATAAAACTATAGTTGACATATACATACAACAACATTCTTTGCATTATTATTGACCTATTTTTCAACTTTATTCCTTTTAGTCCTTTCCATAGTATTAAATGCAGTTGGATCTCATTCAATCTCTTTACTCTACATGGATAATATTGAGTTAAACTTTCAAATAAATAAAATTAATAAAAATAACTTTTCTTATTTCATTTTTAATTAACATCTTGTTACAATGCACAACAATAGATACAAAACCACCAGTATATAGGGATGTTTCACTATCAGAGCTCGATTTTTCTTGCCAAGAGTGCTCCTCTTTTGAAAGTCTGGTCCAGTCTAATGAAGCTCTAATCGTTTTCTAATCTCAAGAGTAATCTAAACACCTTTATCCTTTCCCAGTCATACCTTATTCATTGTATCCTTCATAATCACCGAACCTTTACACTTAAAGGTTGTTTTGATGGTAATATTATGTTGTGATAGTCACTTATAACTTTTTTACATCACATTACGATATGCATAAAAAATAATGGATAGTAGGTAAGTAACCTAAAACAAATTAAAAAATTTAAATAAATGTTACTTGAAATTCTTCAAACCACGTGTTTCTAACTTCTATAGGAACAAAACCCCAAGTAGGCCAAGAATCATCAAATTTTGACTTAATAATTTTCGCAATATCTCTACTACTTGCATCTAGAGGCAATAAGCTATTAAAAGATAATATTAATGATGATATTGATTTAAGTAAACCACCAAAAACTTGATAATCAAATTAAATGTAAGAAAAATACATACTTACTCATGCTTAGCTTCTAGGATAATCCATACTCTTCTATCAGTGAGATATTTGGTTCCAACTACTTGTAGAGTTGGAAGTATTTGATAAGTAGAATATTCAAGTGTGGAGGAAGGATATGTACAAGATGTAGGGGTAGATGTACTCGTGTGTGGGGTGGATGGACTTGGTATATCAATATATGACAAGGATGATCGTGATCTAACATTCACTCTTACAGCTACTACTGAAGTTGGTGTAGAAGACATGTTTTCTGGACCAAAAGGTCCTATTGCATGTGATGGAGATGTTCTACCATAAATTCTGCCCCCGACCTCTTAGTCAACCTCAACCTTTATCTTTAAATGTGTTGTCATCCATATGTATACATAAAATGTTAGAAATAATTAATATAAAATATTAGACATAGAAAATACATTTAAAAGAAGATGTAGAAATTATTCAAAATTACCTAATTAAGTTGAGTTAGGGTCATTTAAATCATTCTCACCCCCACTGTCATATTCATTATCTATCGATATATATATGCGTTGTCGCTATTTTCATTCAAATCAGGTTCATTAAGAAAACTTATATCAACTTCCTTACTAATGTCATTCATATCAACATGAGTATCATCTTAAACACTGCATGAACATTTAACATGACATGAAGGTCATAAACTTCATTGATATCTTGATACACAATGTCATCATCAACTTGATTAACTACATTATTTGAAATCATACGGCGCACCTTTGAGAATAAAAAAATTTGTGAAAATAAAAAATTTAACTATACTTAATTGATATTTTCATAAATATTTTAAATATTAAACATATTTATAATATTTTGAAAAGTTATAATTTTTTGAAAAATAATTCATCCTAAAAATATAATTTTAAAAAATAAAACACATTCCCTTAATATTTTTAACAAGTATGTGAAGAAAACAACCTTAGAAGTTGTGTAATTGATCATAGGCTCATAACAAACTACATTCCATATCTTAAAACACAGTGGATTTACAGTTCATTTTCCGCTTGTTGCTAAGCAGAAAATAAGGTACCTTTATAATGCTCTAAATTGTGCAAAAAAAGAAAGTAGCATTTTGTATTGTCTAATGCTGTAAACTATAACTATTTTGTCCTTCATGAAGAGTAAATTATGAAATTGTCCTTCTATTATAAGTTTTAAGGTAAAGTACTATTTCAGTTTTTACAATCATAAATTCTTTTATTTGCTAACAAAGGTAAAAGTAGATAATATTTTTAAATATATAGAGATAAAAAAGCTCATGAAATGATGGAAGGAAGTTTTAGGGAGAGTTGCTCCACCATAAATTAAGATTGCAAAAATTTATTATTTAAATCAGATAGGTTTAAATTTAACCGAACACTCAATAGTTATCTTAAATTTGGAAAATTTCACTCTTTCATGCTTATGTAGAAGTCAATTATATTCGGAGATTAGCCAAATAATTTCAACATCACTTAACAATTTATCCCTTTTATTAATTAGCATTTCTAATAGTGGACAGACTAACCACCCAAAAGTTGCTCAAAAAACATGAAAACCAAACAAATAATTAGAATATTACAAACACTCAAAAGCTAGAGAAATTAATTACGGTCTGAAATGGTTATACAAAACAGAGATGAAGGACAGTGAAAATAAAGAGTTTCTAAGATCACCAAACGATATAAAAAAGAAAACACATGCTATTAACATCAAATTAGAGGTTCCCAGTTATCTGACAAAGTATAAATTTATACTCAACTAGTAGCTAATCCTTCTCCTTTATTAGAAAATTGATGATATTATAATTACCCATCACAAAAATGGTTTCAAATTATCATTTGTAGGACGAAGCATATATTTTACTCCTCTGTAACTCTCTATTGAGCATTTAAACTCCATATCTAGCAGAACTTAAAGTTTACAACTTGCTATTCCAATTTCCAAACATATATTAATTATCATCCTTAGAGCAGCTTTGGTATTTCCCCCTTTATCACTCCCAAATTATGTTATGTTTACCTTCTTACACTTTGCTTAATTCTTACAAGCTTACTTTATTTTGCTTGTATGGGACTTCTTACACGGTTACTTCTTTTGAGAATTAAAGAGAAAAATAAATTCACCTTATATTTGATAAAAAAATATACTAAATATAGGAAGGTTACCATTATAACATATCATATTTTTTTATAATATTTTTAAAAATATTATAAAAAATGTTACTTATTAATTTAATAACATTTTAAGAAATATTGTATCTTATCTATATTGTAAAATATTATTAGTAACATTTAAAAAATATTATCTATTAATTTTAGCAACATTTTTAAGAAATGTTGTATTTGATCTATGTTATAAAAAATATGATATATTATAGTGATCATTCTTACCTCCTCCTCCAAGTTCCAAAGTTATCAAACCGTTATCTTATATCACTAATTCACTTCAATCTAGTTAACTTTATTCTTTCTTCTTACTACTTATGGAGTAAATTATTTCATTTCTAACACATTGGTTTTTACTTTAGATATGTCAATAATCAAACATTTAAAGTAATAATAATAATTTTTTTATTTCAAATTTTATTTAAATAAAATAATAATTCTTTTAAATTTTTAAAATTATATTAAAAAGCAATCCAATATCCTTTTAATTATATATATATACACTATTGATCTTGTTTGTGTAATTAATAATTGTAACGAATACTAATTAACGAGGACTAATTATAGCATGTTCCTAAGTGATTTAGTTCTATGCACATTTATTTTCTTTGAGATAAGTACATTTTGTATTTCTGTTTCAAAATTTTTTTGGTGGAATGTGAAAAGTGATGAGGATTCTCTGTTAAACTATTCTAATTTTCAATATTTTACCATTAGATTAATTATAGTGACTTGTTTTCATATAAGACTGATTCATCATATAAATTTATTTTCATAAATTTCTTAATATTACATATAAAAAAATATTTTTTTTAGTTTATTTAAAATTTTATAATTAAATTTATTATATAAAACTCTTATACTTAATTTCATGTAACTTTCACCTTTATACAGCTAACTATGTCCTTGTTTTTATTATTTGTACTGTTCCTTAAAAACATGTGTCACATTGATGGGTGAAGTGAAATGTGTTAGACATCTTCATCCGCCACTCAGGCTCAACACTATCCATGTCCCCACTAAACACATCCCTATACATATAATTTTTTTTAATAAACTTTCATGTTAATTTCACTCCTCAAAAATACATACAGATGGAATAATTTTATTCCTTAAAGCTTTTTTATTATCATCTTATATTATAAAAAATAAAATAAATATCCTTTTATAAATTCCATCAAACAAATCTTTCAAATTAGTTTATGATTTTAGTTTTTTAAATCTATATTTAAACTTAATTCTATGTTATAAAAAAGTAGAATAAGTATTATTTTACAAAAAAAATTAAGAATTTATTCTAAAACATTTCTCTCAAGTGAAAGGAAGTAGAAGAAAGAGGATCTATACAATCAAATGCTAAATTCACCTTAAAAATTAGGATATCCTCTTATTTGGTTTTGGTTTTTATTTTTTTAGATCTAGTTGGTAAATACTTATCAAGGAATGATCATTTATGTATAGTTTTGATTTTTACATGGTGAGAGTCTGAAATAGTAAATGTTTTATCTATGCAAAAAAACAATGCATCAAGTTTATCATCAACTAACAGTTAATAACTTATAACTCTATATAATAAATTCAACCAAGAAAAGATTCATCAACATAGATTACAATAGCATAAATTGAAATTTCATAGTCCAAGTCTAAAACAAACCTTTGATATTGGAGTTTGCTTAGATTTGGGTTATTCTTCTTTTTTTCTTCAAACAAAAGTTTTCTCTTAATCCAAAATCAAATTTGAAGAGTGGTCTGCAGAATATCTCCAACACATGATGATAAATTAGGTTGTAACTTCGTCAAACCCACTTAAAAACCATAATGTTAAAGTTATAATATTTTTACACGCTTGGCATGAAAAAAAAAATAAACTCAATGGAATTTATGCAAAAAAATATATGTTAAAGTTAATATTAAAAAACCTCATTGGATTAATGTATAGAAGTAAAACAATCCTATAATCTTCTAGTCGGCTAATTGAGTTATATTGCATACTAAGCCACGCCATAATGTTATATTTCCATGTTCATAAAATAAGAGACAAATGAGAATACGAAAGAAAAAAAAAGCAATAGACAAATGTAGCAATGTACCATCCAAATAGGGGAACATGCAAAAATATAAATAAAATCAATCTCCAGAGAAGCAACCTATTATGATTAAGAGGTACAATAGATGCAAAGGACCAAGTTAAATAGATGCAAGCAGTAACCTATGGAAAATCATCGTTGCTGCATTTTGAAAGAAAAGAAGGATGTGGTGCATGTGCCTTTTAGCCAATGATCAAAAGATCTTTATAAAAACAAGATTAGAATAATGATTAGGATTCATTAGTTCTAGTCTCAATTTAAAAATCTACTTCCTCATCCTAACCTTTCAATAGTTTTAATAAGCACCTTATTATGTTCAGAGGTTACACTAATCAAAATTATGCTAAAATTATGTTTGGATAGAAAGGGAGACAAGTTTAACTAATACTTTTTTATTTTTTTAACAATTTTATTTAAAAAAGAAAAAATAGAATTTTAATTAATTATAATATTTTAAGATAATTAATTTGTTTTAATTTTAATGGATTCCAAATTTTTATGATTTATTTTTCATTTTAAGTATATAAATGGAAAGAGAAAATAATCAATTAATATTGTATTTCTCTTTTCTCTTGTCTACTTTCAATTTTTTTTATTCTTTTCTTTTCCATACGTCTAAGATAATTAAGCAAAATTACAAATTAGATTTGGTTTAACTTAAACATGTGTACTTCAAACTTTAAAGCATGCTTCTAAAGTCTAAAACAAAACCAAATTTGATTTTTTAAAATTTGATTTTTTTACATAAAAAAACAGGATTGATATGATGGAGAGTAGATAGTAATAAGAAATAAAAATAAAAATTTATTATGTTATAAAACATAAAATCATGTTTTGATTTTAATATTTAAAGTAAGGTATAGATTTAACTGTCCAAGTTGTAAAGTGGAGGCAATTTTCACATTCGTGGATTTTTAAAGCAAGAACCACATTTTGATTTTAATATTTAAAACTTAGATATAGATTTAATTCTCTAAATAATAAAGTAGAGGCAGTTTTCACACCCTTGGGTTTTTAAAAGCAACGATCCCACTATTTGTATGAGATATAGGCTTGAGCAAGTAAGTTGAGACCAAGATCAATGATACGATGAGTTTGTTTACAAAAATTCCATTTTGATGAAGTATGCTAGGATACATTATTTTGCAATTTATTCCTAAATCAATGAGTCATAGAGACTTAAAGTCACCACCCAATCAGCTTGAAGAGACTTCAACTTTGAATTTAATTGAAGTTTAATAGAAGTTTTGAATTGTTTGAAAACTATAACAGCCTAGATTTAGAAGCATTTAATTTTTCCCTGATGAATATGGAAACTATGGTAAGCTAGTTACTATTTTCCACCCAGTAGATTAATTCATGGTGCTGATTGTTTCATTATAACATGGTTTTTGTGTCTTGCATCCTTATCATTTACAAGAACCTACTAAGTGAAGTGAATCATCAAATTCAGGCATTAATATAATTCGAACGACAATTAGTAGTGGTTGTGCCCTACTTGGGATACTACTTCTCTTAGGTGGTTATGTTTTTTGGCAGAAGAAAGAGTAGAAAAAGCAATCCAACAAATGATCCATTTGATGAGATAAATTATACACTTACTTAGCTTCTTCCTTTCTGCTCAATTACATGGAATCCAAGTTTGTTTAATGTTTGGTTCCACATTGCAGGATTTGTAGACCCGAGTAATAATAATAGTAACATCCCTCAACTAAAAAGAACAAGGAGATTTGCTTTTGAAGAGATTCATAAATCCACCAACAAGAATGAAATTGGATCTTGAGGCTATGGAAAGGTCTTTAATCTTTCTAGTTATTTTTGAAGTGCTACTAATATTTGGCTACATGTGAAAAAACATTTCATTTATCAAACAATAATTCGATTTGGCTTTTAATTTTTACCAATCTATACAGAACTCTTCTTTTCAAGAATTTTTTATTCAAAATTGTGTGGCTAAATTTGAGCATAAAGAGTGTAATATATATGAGTGTGATAGTTTAATGTTGATAGGCTTATCAGAGTGTTCTACCCAACAAGCTCAAAAGGAATCTATGCAAGAAAGTTTCCAATTTAAAGTTGAGATTGAGAAGCTATCAGGGGTCCACCATAAAAATCTTGTTAGCATTCTAGGTTTCTGCTTTGAGGGAGGAGAACAAATTCTGGTGTATATAGCACTTGATATTAACCCCCTTACCATACTAGATATTATTAGTGTATATACTTACTAGTGTCTTTAGAAATCTCAACGAGATCATTTATTTTGCTTCCCTATGCATGCAATCTATGCAAGGAAATCGACAATTAGGTTGGGCTGGATTAGATGACTTAAAATAGCACTTGATATTGCAAGGGGCTTGGATTATCTTCATGAACATGTCAATCCTCCTATCATCCATAGGGATATAAAATCAAGCAACATTTTACTGGGCCAGCGGTTGAATGCTAAAGTTCCTGATTTTGGTCTTTCCAAGCCTATGGTTAATTTTGAAAAGGATCATATCACCACTCAAGTCAAAGAGATCATGGTCGGTACATTATCTGCTACACTATTAAGTACCCGAAAACAACAAAATTTGAGTATTATATTTTAAGTGAAATAAACTTATTTTATTGATATCTAACTAATAATAGAAAGATGTTGCATAACACAACGCAATTATAGATCCTAACCACAAATATTATTATAGTTCAAGGTATAGTTACAAAACCTTAACAATTACTATTTACACTAGCATATACAAATCCACCTCAATTATAGGCAAAATAAATACAATGCAAAAAATAGACATGAAACAATGAAGTGACTACAAATAGTTAAAGAATACTACAAATTTATGAAGGAGAAATAAAAAAATGTAACTTACAAAGAAGAAGAAAAAAAAATACCTCTATTATTTTGCATCTTCTTCATTAAACTAGGATTGAAACCAATATCTTCCTTAATGTAACATCAATCTTTTTCTCACCACATTGTAAGTTTCATCAAAAAGAAAAAATGAAAATGAGACAATGAAGTGAGAGTAAAAGTAAGAGTGATAATTTCCAAGGTTTATCAAAAGAGGAGGACTTAAGGTGATAGTGAGATAGGGAGTAAGGAAAATGCTAGGAATTAAGAACCAAAAAAAGGGAAATCAAATTCAGAGTAAGACAAATGTTAGGGATTGAGAAGTAAAAATATTGTAAACGAAAAGAACATAAGAGGAAAAATGAAATTGGGATTGAGAAACAGATATGAAATAAGATCAATTTGTTAAATTTAATTCTTTGTTAGACACCAAATTGATTGGTAGAAAAATAAAAATTATTTTCTAAGAACCTTGTGATTAACTTAGTGACCAATTAACTTTAAATTATTTTGAGATTGAAATTTTGGTCACCAATTAGGTCTTTAAACAAAAAAAATTTCTTTCTCTGTCGCACTCGTAATTAGTTGCTAACTTAATCTCTAATTGTGATCGACTACATAAGGTAGCTAAATTCAATCTCAAAATAACAGTTTTTTTTAGTGCTACCTTTATACTTCATGATCTCATTTTCCTCTCGACTAATGTCTAGATCTTTTCTTTGTTCCCTTACCTTTAATCAATCTTGAAAGTACTTGTCTCTTTTAGTGCAGTTTTTCTTTCACCTTTACTGGTTTATGGGGTTAGCTTTATAACAATATATGGTTCAAGGGTTCACTTCTCAATTGGAAATCCTACCTAGATAGCTTTTGCGAGTGATCATTTCCTTCCTTAAACCTTAACATCCTTGAAAGCATAATTTTTCCACCCTACTTACTCTTCAGGTTGTCGATCTTTGGTAGTGACATAGGCATTCATCCTTGACCGTGGCTTGTTGCAGTTACAAACATCCTATTAGGCTTCTCACCTTTATTTTGATTAATCTTTTCCAAGAATGCTTAATTCTTCAACCGATGCACATGTTGTAATTTTTGTTTGATGTACATCTAAACAAGTCATTGCTTTGGGTATGTCCTTTAGCTTTGCAATCCTTAGTTGTATACTACAAAGGTCTAAACATCCCTTGAATCATGACTAACTACTCTTGCAACCATGACTTCCTATGCCACATAAACAAACAAGTCCCTACTAAGAAAATAGAGACTCCTTCCTATGAGAAAAATTCTAACAAGCAATCAACAAAAAAACCAAACAAACACCTAACTATGCATAAGAGCTTTCATGCCAAATAGAGTCATACATAGGAGGGTAGTTTAGGTCATACCTAAGGTCTTCAAAAGAGTAGTTTCACTACCATCTTAATGTGACATCCTCAATTACACTAGATAAACTTTATATTTTAATTAATTTATAAATATCAATTTAACTACATTGGTTATTGTCGCAACCGTAATTCCGACGAGACGACGAATTCGCTAGAAATT
This sequence comes from Canavalia gladiata, assembly GCA_037954105.1. Classification (NCBI taxonomy): domain Eukaryota; kingdom Viridiplantae; phylum Streptophyta; class Magnoliopsida; order Fabales; family Fabaceae; genus Canavalia; species Canavalia gladiata. The sequence continues at coordinate 39,673,301 of CM075661.1, forward strand.
TAAAAATAGAATTTAATTGTATGTGGAGCCGCCACCAAATTTTATTTTAAGGGAAAACATTTGGAAAAACCCTAACTTGAGGATGAAATTCTAGATTCGGGAGTCGGTTACAAATAGGGAAGGTGTTAGGCACCCTATTTGTCCGTTCCGAAGAACGGTACCCTTGAACTGAGCGTGTGATTTTCCTTTAAAAATTGTTTGATCCCTTAAATAAAATAAAAATAAATAGGTTTGTATGAAAATAGCCTAACAGGACTTGATCCTGCTCCTACGTATTCCCTGGTGCAATGGAAAATTCAAGGCTACGTAGTTCTGGTTCGAAGGCTTGACCTTCAAAGGGGATTGAAAAAAAGCCGAGTATTTTGATTATTTCAAAAAATCCTTAGTCCACATATGCACAGGATTCGAGGAAAACGAAGGCTGCACTGGGACCCGTATGATTCTTAAATCCCGAACAGTAGGGTATGCTACCAGTTCGTATACAGAACTCATCGTGTGAGACTTAGAATTATTTAAAACATATTTAGTTTTTACATATGTTCCTGGACCCACATATGCACAGAGCCGAAGGCAAGCGAAGGCTGCACTGCGACTCATATAACTCTCCGAACATTGAAAGACAGGGTATGCTGCACTTTCAACTTCGAAGTTCATTGCGTGAGATCTAGGATCGTTTAAAGCCCTAAAAAGTATTTTGAAAAAAGGTAATTTGGAAGGGAGATCTTCGATCCACATGCATAGAGTCGAAGGCAAGCGAGGGTTGCACTGCGACTCATATGATTCTCCGAACATCGAAAGACAGGGTATGCTGCACTTTCAACTTCGGAGTTCATTGCGTGAGATCTCGGATCTTTAAAGCTTTAAAAATTATTTTGAAAAAAAGGTAATTTTGAAGAGAGATCTTCGATCCACATGCACAGAGTCGAAGGCAAGCGAGGGTTGCACTGTGACTCATATGATTCTCTGAACATCGAAAGACAGGGTATGCTGCACTTTCAACTTTGGAGTTCATTGCGTGAGATCTCGGATCTTTTAAAGCTTTGAAAGTTGTTGTTTAGAAAAATGGAGTTTTTGAAGATTTGATTTAGAAAGGAGGACATATAAACATAAACAAATCAGAAATAAATACATATAGAAGGATCCACACATGGAAACTAATACCTAAACAAGTTTAAAAGAACAAGATCTACATAAGAACTTCAAGAACACCAGAGATTTTAGCACCAAAATTTGAATTCAAATCTCAATTTTTAGAAAATATTTTTTGGTATATCTAAAAATTCAAACTAACCAATTGAATGATATGGATCATAGTAATAAAAAAAACAAGTTTGACACAAATCTAACAAGAAATGAGCAAGTTATGCCCAAATCAAATGAGCTAGGTTCATTTACAAATCAAGATGAACATACTTAAGTAATCAGGTGATATAAATTTCATTTTAGATCCAAATTAGACAAATAATATCATTCCTAAAACTAGAGAGAAATATGAAGAGAACGCAACAAAAATCACTGAAATCGGAGATCATTTGATTGATCAAAAACAAAAACGAAAAACAGAGACGAAAATGAACTTCAAGAACATCGAGTTTTTGGCGCCAAAATTTGAATTCAAATCTCAGAATTTTTCGAAAATATTTTTTGGTAGATCTGAAAAATTAAAACCAAAACATTGACATATATATATATCATAGGAATCAAACAAAACAAATTTGAAAAAAAAATCAGACCAGAAATGAGCAAGGTATGCACAAATCAAATGAGCTAGGTTCATTTACACATCAAGATGAACATACTTCAGTAATCAGGTGATAGAAATTTCATTTTAGATCCAAATTAGACAAATAATATCATTCCTGAAACTAGAGAGAAAGGGAAAGATAAAGAAATAAAAATCACTGAAATCGGAGATCGTTTGATTGATAAAAAAAAAAAACGAAAAACAGAGATGAAAATGAACTTCAAGAACACTGAGTTTTTGGCGCCAAAATTTGAATTCAAATCTCAGAATTTTTCGAAAATATTTTTTGTTAGATCTAAAAAATTAAAACCGAAAATTTGAAAGATATAGACCATATAAATCAAACAAAACAAATTTTTCAAAAAACAGACCAGAAATGAGCAAGGTATGCACAAATCAAACAAGCTAGGTTTATTTGCGCATCAGGACGAACATCCTTTAGTAATCAGGTCATAGAGACTTCATTTCAGATCCAAATTAGACAAATAATATCATTTAAGAAACTAGAAAGAAAGACGAAGAGAACGCAACAAAAATCACTGAAATCGGAGATCATTTGGCCGATCAAAAATGAAAATGAAAACAGAGACGAAGATGAACTCGGAAATCCGAGAAGACGCAAGAAAATTAAACGAAATAGAAGCAAGATCTAACCTCCATTGATGTTCTTGAATGCCAATTGATAGCATCTTTGAAGATGATGAATAACTGGTTCCATGGAGGCCAATGAGGTGCTCAATTGGATGTAGAATTCAAGAGTCTCTTTGGTGCTCCTCTTAGAAAAAATCTAAAAGCCCCTTTCAATGATCCAAAGTGCTCCTCTCTCTCCCTGCTTAGAAATTCTGAAATTTTTCCTAGAAAATGAAGAATCCCCCTTGAACTAAATGAAAGTCCCTATTTATAGATAAAATTTCAAAAAAAAAAGAAAGGGAAAAATTTTTTAGAAGTGAAGAAGCTTTCGCCTTTTGTTTTCTGATTTTTCTCTTTTTTTTGTTTTTTTTTTATTATTTTCTTTATTTTATTTTTCTTTCATTTTCTTTTTTTTCTTTTTTCTTTTTTTCTCTAACTAATTCTTAACCATCCTTAACTAATCCAACTAACTTTCTAACTAAATTCTTAACTAAAAATTTATTTTTTCTTTCATTTTCTTTTTTTTCTTTTTTCTTTTTTTTCTTTTTTTCTTTTTTTTCCTAACTAATTCTTAACCATAATTAACTAATCCAACTAACTTTCTAACTAAATTCTTAACTAAAAATTTATTTTTCTTTCTTTTTCTATTTTTCTATTTTTTGTTATTATTTTTTTTTATTCTAAAAAAAATGATTTATTTTGGGTTTTAAATTTATCCTCGGACATAATTCAGTGTTCACAGTTTGCCCCTCTTTACTCATTTTCTTACCAGATAATATGAGAAACAAGTTTCTAGATTATCACGGTAAGAAATGAGTAAAGAAGTGAACAAATTATGTCCGAGGTAAAAGACAAAAACTGGCATGGGTGCAAGCCTTATTGGCAAGTCGTGAATATGTCAGGGAGTTGAATGATGCTTCCGAGGTACCAGAAAAGTTTTGGGCTTGACCGAAAACTTAGGAATGTCTGCCCTAATAAATTGGAGGATAGTAGTTCAAATGTGAAAATTTTGCATGTTTTGCAAGCCTTGTGTAACAAGTTGATGGGCTTAAATATGCAGGGCCTGATACGGTAGGCCAAAATGTGGAAATTTGGAATACAGAGCCTGATTAGGCTAACAGAATGGAAAAGAATGGTCTGTTAAGATAGGAAAAGTGGAATGAAAAAGACCTATTAAGACAAGAATGGAGGAGAATGGCCCGTTAAGACAAGCAAAGCAAGATGGAAACTACCCGTTCAGACCGGCTAGGATGCAAAAGATTAACGATATTGGGGCCTTGTCATAACCGTAATTACGACGAGACGACGGGCTCGCTAAAATTTTGAAAAGAATTTTAATTTTAATTGTGGAGCCGCCACCAAATTTTATTTTTAAGGGAAAACATTTGGAAAAATCCTAACTTGTGGAAGAAAATCTAGGTTCGGGAGTCGATTACGAGTAAGGAAGGTATTAGGCACCCTACTCGCCCGTTCCAAGGAACGGTACCCTTAAACTGAGTGTGTGATATTTTGAAAACTATTTGATCCCTTAAAATAGAATAGAAAATAGAAAATAAATAGGTTCATGGAAAATAGCCTGACAGGACTTGATCCTGCTCCTACGTATTCCTGGGTGCAATGGGAAACTCAAGGCTACGTAGTTCTGGTTAAGAGACTTGATCTCTAAAAGAATACGGGGTGATTTTAGATAGACAAAAACAAACAGACACTTTAATAGGAATTTATTGAAAATGATGGTTTTCAGAAATTCATGCTTGCGAGATCCTAAATCGTCGTAAGCCGTATTTGGATCCCACACGAATTAAAACACGACACGGTAGAGAACGCTACTCGTTCGCGTTAGAACCCGTTTACATGAATTTCGAAAAATTAAAAACAGACGTTTTTTATAAGATTTTATTGAAAGTGATGGTTTTTAGAAATTCATGCTTGCGAGATCCTAAATCGTCGTAAGCCGTATTTGGATCCCACACGAATTAAAACACGACACGGTAGAGAACGCTACTCGTTCGCGTTAGAACCCGTTTACATGAATTTCGAAAAATTAAAAACAGACGTTTTTTATAAGATTTTATTGAAAGTGATGGTTTTCAGAAATTCATGCTTGCGAGATCCTAAATCGTCGTAAGCCGTATTTGGATCCCACACGAATTAAAACACGACACGGTAGAGAACGCTACTCGTTCGCGTTAGAACCCGTTTACATGAATTTCGAAAAATTAAAAACAGACGTTTTTATAATATTTTATTGAAAGTGATGGTTTTCAGAAATTCATGCTTGTGAGATCCTAAATCGTCGTAAGCCGTATTTGGATCCCACACGAATTAAAACACGACACGATAGAGAACGCTACTCGTTCGCGTTAGAACCCGTTTGCATGAATTTCGGAAAATTTTAAAAAAACAAAGACGAATATGAACTCGAAAATCCGAGAAGAAGTAAGAAAATTAAGCGGAATAAAAGGTTGGATTGAACCTCCATTGATGTTCCTTGTTTAATTGTCTCCAATCCAGCTTAGGTCATAAGGTCCACAGGTAAGAATTAAGTTTTTTTTATTTTGATTCAAGCAAACACTTAACTCTTTAGGTTCAATGACTTAATCATGCATGACTTAAGCTAGACTTAGCATATAGGATGTATGTATATGGTCATGCACTCTTAGGAATTTTTTTCAAAGGAGGACATACAAACACAAAAAAATCAGAAGGAAATACATATAGAAGGATCAACACATGAAAAATAATACCTAAACAAGGTTAAAAGAACAAGATCTACTAAAGAACTTCAAAGACACAAGAGATTTTGGCGCCAAAATTTAAATTCAAATCTCAAAATTTTTCAAAAAATATTTTTCCAGAGATATAAAAAATTAAAACCAAAACATTGAAAGATATAGATCATAGGAATCAAACAAAACAAGTTTGACAAAAATCAGACAAGAAATGAGCAAGTTATGCACAAACCAAACAACATAGGTTCATTTTCGCACCAGGACAAACATACCTCAGTAATTCGGCCATAAAAACTTCATTTAAGATCCAAATTAGACAAATAATACCATTCCAGAAACTAGAGAGAAAGAAGAAGAGAACGCAACAAAAAGAACCAAAATCGGAGATCGTTTGACCGATCAAAAATGAAAACGAAAAACAGAGACGAAGATTAACTCGAAAATTTGACGCCAAAATTTGAATGCAAATCTCAGAATTTTTAGAAATATTTTTTGGTAGATCTGAAAAATTAAAACCAAAAAATTGAAAGATATAGGTTATAGGAATCAAACAAAACAAATTTGACAAAAAACAAACCAGAAATGAGCAAGGTATACACAAATCAAACAAGCTAAGTTCATTTGCGCATCAAGACAAACATTCTTCAGTAATCTTGTCATAGAGACTTCATTTTAGATGAAAATTAGACAAATAATATCATTCCAGAAACTAGAGAGAATGGCGAAGATAACGCAACAAAAATCACTGAAATCAGAGATCATTTGACTGATCAAAAGTTAAAATGAAAACAGAGACGAAGATGAACTCGAAAATCCGAGAAGACGCAAGAAAATTAAACGAAATAGAAGCAAGATCTAACCTCCATTGATGTTATTCAATGCCACTTGATAGCATCTTGGAAGGTGATGAATAACTGGTTCCATGGAGGCCAAGAAGGTGCTCAATTAGATGTAGAATTCAAGAGTCTCTTTGGTGTTCCTCCTAGAAAAAAATCTAAAAGCCTCCCCTTCAATGACTCAAAGTGCTCCTCTCTCCCTCCTTAGAAATTCTGAATATTTTTTAGAAAAAATGAAGAGTCCCCTAAACTAAATGAAAGTCCCTATTTATAGATAAAATTTCAAAAAAGAAAAGGAAAAAAAGAAAGGGAAAAATTTTCTAGAAGTAAAGAAGCTTCCCCTTTTGTTTTCTAATTCTTTTCTTTTTTGTTTTCTTTTCATTATTTTCTTTATTTTTATTTTTTTTCTTTTTCTATTCTTATTTTGTTATTTTTTTCCTTTTTCTCTAACTAATTCTTAACCATTATTAACTAATCCAACTAACTTTCTAACTAAATTCTTAACTAAAAAATTATTTTTCTTTCTTTTTCTTTTTCTTTTCTTTCTTTTTTCTCTAACTAATTCTTAACCATCATTAACTAATCCAACTAACTTTCTAACTAAATTCTTAACTAAAAAATTATTTTTCTTTCTTTTTCTTTTTCTTTTTTTTTTTCTTTTTTCTCTAACTAATTTTTAACCATCATTAACTAATCTAACTAACTTTCTAACTAAATTCTTAACTAAAAAAATATTTTTCTTTCTTTTTCAATTCTTTTTTTTTTCTTATTTTTTGATTTTAGACTAAAAAACAAAATGATTTATTTTGGGTTTTAAATTTATCCTCGGTCATAATTCAGTGTTCACAGTTTGCCCCTCTTTACTCATTTTCTTACCAGATAATATAAGAAACAAGTTTCTAGATTATCACGATAGAAAATGAGTAAAGAAGTGAACAAATTATGTCCGAGGTAAAAGATAAAAATTGGCATGGGTGCGAGCCTTATTGGCAAGTCTTGAACATGTCAGGGAATTGAATGATGCTTCCGGGGTACCAGAAAATTCCCGGGCTTGACCGAAAACTTAGGAATGCCTGCACTAACAAATTGGAGGATGGTAGTTCAAATGTGGAAATTTTGCATAAGTTTTGCAAACCTTGTGTAATGAGCTGGCGGGCTTAAATATGCAGAGCCTGATACGGTACGCCAAAATGCAGAAAATTAAAATGCAGTGCCTGATGTGATAGGCTGGACAGAAATTAAAACATGAGGGGCCTGATGTGATAGGCCATAATGAAGAAAGTAAAATGCATCGCCTGATGTGATAGGCTTTGAGCAAAAATTTAAACATAAGGGGCCTGATGTGATAGGCCAGAATGCAGAAAGTAAAATGCAGTGCCTGATGTGATAGGCTTTGAGAATAAAATTTAAACATGAGGGGCCTGATCTGATAGGCTAGAATGCAGAAAGTAAAATGCAGCGCCTGATGTGATAGGCTTTGAGAAAAAATTTAAACATGAGGGGCCTGATGAGATAGGCCAAAATGCAGGAAATTAAAATATAGCGCCTGATGTGATAGGCTTTGAGCAAAAATTTAAACATGAGGGGCCTGATGTGATAGGCCAGAATGCAGAAAGTAAAATGCAGCGCCTGATATGATAGACTTTGAGCAAAAATTTAAACATGAGGGGCCTGATGTGATAGGCCAAAATGCAGGAAATTAAAATGCAGCGCCTGATGTGATAGGCTTTGAGCAAAAATTTAAACATGAGGGGCCTGATGTGATAGGCCAGAATGTAGAAAGTAAAATGCAGCGCCTGATGTGATAGGCTTTGAGCAAAAATTTAAACATGAGGGGCCTGATGTGATAGGCCAAAATGTAGGAAATTAAAATGCAGCGCCTGATGTGATAGGCTTTGAGCAAAAATTTAAACATGAGGGGCCTGATGTGATAGGCCAAAATGTAGAAAGTAAAATGCAGCGCCTGATGTGATAGGCTTTGAGGAGAAATTTAAACATGAGGGGCCTGATGTGATAGGCCAAAATGCAGGAAATTAAAATGCAGCGCCTGATGTGATAGGCTTTGAGCAAAAATTTAAACATGAGGGGCCTGATGTGATAGGCCAGAATGCAGAAAGTAAAATGCAGCGCCTGATGTGATAGGCTGAACAGAAATTTAAACATGAGGGGCCTGATGTGATAGGCCAGAATGCAGGAAACTAAAATGCAGCGCCTGATGTGATAGGCTTTGAGCAGAAATTTAAACATGAGGGGCCTGATGTGATAGGCTAGAATGCAGAAAGTAAAATGCAGCGCCTGATGTGATAGGCTTTGAGCAGAAATTTAAACATGAGGGGCCTGATGTGATAGGCTTTGAGGAAAAATTTAAACATGAGGGGCCTTATGTGATAGGCCTGAATGCAGAAAGTAAAATGCAGCGCCTGATGTGATTAGCTGAACACAAATTTAAACATGAGGGGCCTGATATGATAGGCTAGAATGCAAAAATAAAATGCAGCGCCTGATGTGATAGGCTGAACAGAAATTTAAACATGAGGGGCCTGATGTGATAGGTCAGAATGCAGGAAACTAAAATGCAGCGCCTGATGTGATAGGCTTTGAACAGAAATTTAAACATGAGGGGCCTGATGTGATAGGCTAGAATGCAGAAAGTAAAATGCAGCGCCTGATGTGATAGGCTTTGAGCAGAAATTTAAACATGAGGGGCCTGATGTGATAGGCCAGAATGCAGAAAGTAAAATGCAGCGCCTGATGTGATAGACTTTGAGCAAAAATTTAAACATGAGGGGCTTGATGTGATAGGCCAAAATGCAGGAAATTAAATTGCAGCGCCTGATGTGATAGGCTTTGAGCAAAAATTTAAACATGAGGGGCCTGATGTGATAGGCCAGAATGCAGAAAGTAAAATGCAGCGCCTGATGTGATAGGCTTTGAGCAGAAATTTAAACATGAGGGGCCTGATGTGATAAGCCAAAATGCAGGAAATTAAACTGCAGCGCCTGATGTGATAGGCTTTGAGCAAAAATTTAAACATGAGGGGCCTGATGTGATAGGCCAGAATGCAGAAAGTAAAATGCAGCGCCTGATGTGATAGGCTTTACAAAAGTTTAAACATGCAGCGGCTGATGAAATAGGTTGAACAGAAATTTAAACATGAAGGGCCTGATGTGATAGGCTAGGCAGAAATTTAAACATGCTTGATGTCCTGTTGTTGACAGGAAAATGCAAATGAGGTCCCGCTGTTTCCGGGAAGAATGTAAATGAAATCCTGCTGTTGCCAAGATGAATGCAAGCCTTTTAAGACAGGCGGACAAAAGTTAAACATGCTTGATGTCCTGTTGTTGACAGGAAAATGCAAATGAGGTCCCGCTGTTGCCGGGAAGAATGCAAATGAAATCCTGCTGTTGCTAGGATAAAGCAAATGAAATCTTGCTTGACAAGATGTGTGCAGAAATTTAAACATGAAATCCTGCTTGACAGGATAAATGCAAATGAAATCCTGCTTGACAGGATGTGTACATAAATTTAAACATGAAATCCTGCTTGACAGGATGTATGCGGAAATTTAAACATGAAATCCTGCTTGACAAGATAAATGCAAATGAAATCCTGCTTGACAGGATGTATGCGAAAATTTAAACATGAAATCCTGCTTGACAGGATAAATGCAAAATGACCTGTTAAGACAGGTGATATGTAGAAAAAGTGTTGTTGATGACAGGAAAGATGCAAGCCTTCTACACAAGAAAAGGAAAATGAAAATGACCTGTTAAGACAGGGAAAAATGTAAAAGTCCTATTGTTGACAGGATGAAGGCAAAACGCCTGTTAAGATAGGCACAACAGAATGGTGAAAACCTGTTAAGATAGGCAAAGCAAAATGAAAAGGACTTATGAAGACAGGAAAGAAGCAAGCCTTGTTAAGGCAAGAAAAGTAAATGACGAAAACTATCCTGTTAAGACAGAATAAATGTAGATGGACTCCTGTTGTTGACAGGAGAAATGTAAACCTGTTAAGACAGGTAAGATGCAAAAAGGCCCTGTTGATAACAGGAAAGATGCAAGTCTGCTAGACAGGCAAAGTAAATGAAAATGACCTGTTGAGGCAGGTAAAATATAGATGGAATCCTGTTAAGACAGGCATTGAAATAAGGAGAGAAACCTATTATGACAGGTAATGAAGAAAAATCCTGTTGCTAACAGGAAAGAAACAAGATACCCGTTAAAATAGGAAGAAGAACGATGAACAACTGTTTAAGACAGGCAAAGGAAAGTGAAAAATGACCTGTTTAGGACAGGTAAAATGTAAAGGTCCTCTTGTTGACAGGATAAAGGCAAAACGCCTGTTAAGACAGGCACAACAGAATGGTGAAAACCTGTTAAGACAGGCAAAGCGAAATGACGGAAACTTGTTTAGACAGGTAGAAAAAGGTCGTGTTGTTGACAGGAAAAAGCAAGCCTGTTAGGACAGACAAAACGTAGAAATGGCCTGTTAAGACAGGCGTAGCAGAGATGACCTGTTAAGATAGACAAGGAAAGAATGATCATACTTATTAAGATAGCTCATGTGAAAATAAAAAGAAGATTGACCTGTGAAGACAGGCAAAGGAAAAACAGCCTGTTAAGACAGGCAAAAAGCAAAAGTGGCCTGTTAAGACAAGGAAAAAGTAGAAGTGACCTGTTAGGGCAGGCACGAGAATGAAATTTGTTGGTGCAGGCAATGCAAAGGTGGAATGATGGTTAACCTGTTAAGACAGGTAAAGGAAAGACAGCCTGTTAAGACAAGCGAAAAAGCTGGTTTGTCGTGCCAGACAAAAAACGCGTAATGAATTGTTAAGACAGGTATGGGAAATAATATGATATGCCTTAGGAATGCACGGGAGGGTGGAATATGGACTTCTTCGTCAACTGCCTTGGACAACTTATTTTTAAGTTTGTTTTTCTTGGATTAAAATGAATAGCTTATTCTACCTTGAATTTGAGGGTTTTTTAAGCACTTGATAATTAAGAGGTGTCTTGATTTGAAGGGACTTTGGGCAAGCATTTGTCTCGGTTTGAATCTTGATGAAATTGAGGATGACCTCAACTTGAATTTTTCTGAGCAATCATTTGCCCCCAGTTTTGAAATTTTCTAGAGTTGAAGAATTGAGGATTGCCTCAACTTGAATTTTCTGGGCAATGTTTGCCCCCGTTTTGATCTCGTTCTTGAATTTAAATCTTCCTTGGGAAAACGTTTTCCCCAGTTTGAACTTGATTCAGAATTTGAGGATGACTTCAAATTGAATTTTTGTGGGCAAGCGTTTGCCCCAGTTTGTACTTGATTCGGAATTTGAGGATGACCTCAAATTGAATTTTTGTGGGCAAACATTTGCCTCCGTTTGAACTTGATTCAAAATTTGAGGATGAATTCAAATTGAATTTTTGTGGGCAAGCGTTTGCCCCAGTTTTGATTTTGATACGGGAAATTTTCCCTGGTCTTAATTAGTATTGACAATGAATTATGAGATGCTGAATGCTTATCATGATGTTTGAATGAATGCAGGAGGATGTGATGGTTTAACTTGATTATTGCTTCTTGATGCTCGACATTAATATTTAATGGATGCTATGGAATGAATGCATGCCATGAGATGGTGAAAATTTTTTTTGCTTCTCTTGATTTTTTATTTTTTTATTTTTTCGATAGGTTCTTTCTCGACAACCTTATAGTTGGTGTGAAAGGAACCAAAAATCAGGATGAGTTGGATTGACTCAATCTCTTGGCTTCTTGGTCAACTTTGGATCCTTCTTTCCAGGACCTTTGAGACCCATCAATAATCAACATTATTGGATGAGACACACTCCTTTTGTCTTGGCAGCGTTATGGCTGGTAAAAGGATGACCTTTTGGGAAACAGTCATGTCGTGTTGCGATGGTTGACGACTCATCCGATTTTTCATGACTTTTCTAAATTTATCTTTTTATTTTTACATTTTTCACATTCCTTTTTTGCCTGTGTACCTTTGAGGTATGCAAAGTGATCTTGGATAATTAATGAAAAGAAATGCAGAATTTTGCAAATGATGTTTAAGGTAGTATATTTGAAAGGAAAGGGCGAAGGATGTTGGTTTGATTGCCCAAATGGCACCTTTTGGTGAAAAATGCCAATGCTGCTTTTAATATTCTTGATTATCAAATTAACCAAACTTAAGAAGTGGCAAAAATTTTGCCCCAGTTTTGGAAAATATGAGATGCAGAAAATGTCAGATTGTGCTGGGATTCTTGGTTGACCTTAACTTTTGCCTAGGTTGTTCTTTTGATTTTTCAACCCAGCAGGTCTTTTGTTTGTCCTAACTTTTGCTGAGGCCGCCCTTGCGGGTTTTCGACCTAGCGGGCTCTTGATTGTATGCCCTAACTTTTGCCTAGGCCGCCCTTTGAGGGTTTTCGACCTAGCGGGCCTTTGCTTGTGTGCCCTAACTTTTTCCTAGGCCGTCTTCGAGGGTTCTCGACCTAGCGGGCTTTTTGTGCCCTAACTTTTGCCTAGGCCTCCTTTGCAGGTTTTCGACCTAGCGGGCTCTTGATTGTATGCCCTAACTTTTGCCTAAGCCGCCCTTTGAGGGTTTTCGACCTAGCGGGCCTTTGTTTGTGTGCCCTAACTTTTTCCTAGGTCGTCTTCGAGGGTTCTCGACCTAGCGGGCCTTTTGTGCCCTAACTTTTTCCTAGGCCGCCTTTGCAGGATTTCGACCTAGCGGGCTCTTGATTATATGCCCTAACTTTTCCTAAGCCGCCCTTTGAGGGTTCTCGACCTAGCGAGCCCTCATTTTGATCCTAATTTTGCCTGAATTGTTTTTGGAATTTTAATCCAGCAAGACCTCTTCTGATCATGACTTCATCGATTTATTTTTTGAATTTTAACCCTATTTTTGCCTGGATTATTTTATCTTTTAATCCGGCGGGTTTCTATTCTTCTTGAATTTTGGATTTTAATCCTGACTTTGCCTGGACCATTTTGATTCTCAATTCAGCGGATCTATTTGGCATCCCCATGTTTTTCCTGGATTTGAACTTCCGATCCAACGAGATATTTGTTACTCCTGTTAGAAATGTTCCTTGAATGGGGATTTGAAATCTCTAGTTGGATTTTGATTATTCTGCTTCCTCATTTAATTTTTCTCCTTGAGTTTGATTAATTAGACGTTCAAAATTATTTATTACAGCATTGACAATGTCACCAACATGTATTGATTGTTTAGGTGTAGGATAAGAAGCAGGTTGAATGATGAAAAGAAATGGAAACTTTCAAGAAGTAAAGTTAACATGGTAAGGTACATGCTCAAGCAATATGAAAAATGTAATTTTATATTTCTCATTGAGATTTATTTACAAAAGATTGATTTTGAAAAATATGAAAAATCTTGGATGATTTCCTTGGTATATCAGCTTATACAAGGCAACTCCTTGTGCTGCTCCTATTTCTCAGCTAGTTGATGAGCTCTCATGACTCAGCAATGGATTGTTCTCAGTGTTATGAGCAAGCTTCCAAAAATCCACCCATTTTGCATCAATCAAGTTTCGTACTTTACGCTTTAGTGCTAGGAAATCCTCTGTGGAATGACCAATGAACCGTGCATGGTAATCGCATCTAGTGTTTGCATCATACCATTTAGGATATGGTGGTTCTTTAGGATTTAGAGGATAAGGAGCGACTAGCGAGTTTTGAATTAAGCGAGGTAACAGCTCAGTGTAGGAGATCGGAATAGGGTAGAATTGGATAGGCTTCTTCTCTTTTTTTCAGGCTTTGATTAGGGTTTTGGCTCGTGGCTTGTGTTTGTATCTTGTATGGTGTTGGTGGTCGTACTTGCATTTGATAATTGTAAGTAGGATGGTAGGGTGTTTGGTAGGTGGTGGCGATATAACGATATGGTGCATATGGTGTGTATGGTGATGGTTGGTAACTGGCTGGACCATAATGTGCCACCTGCGGAGTGTACTGGCCTTGACCACAAGCCACATTATAAGCTTTGTCTGCCTTCTTCTTTCCTGATCCAATGGAAGCGTTGACTGCCTCTGTAAGCTTATGCGCAATCTTTCCACGGCGCATGCCACCTTCGATCCTTTCTCCAATGATGACGACATCAGAGAAGCTAGCAGTCATACTACCGATCATCTTGTCATAGAAAGGATCTTGGAGTGTGTTGATGAACATACTGACCAGTTCTTTCTCGGACAAGGGAGGTTGTACTTGAGCAGCCAACTCCCTCCATCGTTGGACGTATTGCTTAAAGGTTTCCTCTCCCTTCTTGGCCATGTTCTGGAGCTGAGTTCTGTCAGGAGCCATCTCCAGGTTATACTTGTACTGCTTTAGAAAGGCATCAGCTAGGTCCCTCCATGAACGGATATGTGTCCGTTCCAACTGGGTGTACCAATTTGCAGCTGCCCCGGTCAGACTGTCTTGGAAGAAATGGATGAGTAAGTTGTCATCATGAGCACAGACGGCCATTCTTCTACAATACATGGTCAAATGGTTCCTCGGACAACCAGTTCCCTGATATTTCTCGAATTCAGGAACCTTGAACTTCGGAGGGATAACCACATCTGAGACTAGACATAGATCAGATGCGTCTTTGATATCATAAGCACTTCCTTCGATTGCCCAGATTCTTCCTTCCAAGATTTTCCATTTTTCAGCATTTTCGTTAGAAGGATCATTTGGGAATTCTCCTGGCCTATTGTGAAGATGGGAAGGTATGTATATTGGATGAAGTCCTTGGGTGAACATAGGATTCGTCCCCCCAGTGTTTATTTGGTGAGCTTGGACAGGTTGTTGTATGGTGTTTGGAGTAATATGAGGGATTCCTGTAAGGTTTGAAGGTAGGTTTTGTGTTTGGATTTGTGTTTGGCGGAATGGGGGTGCATGCCCATGAGGGAACCCATAGTGGACCCACTCAGCTTGTGAAGGCATGGTCGATGGTAAAGGGTTTGGTGGATTGTAGCCAGGAGAATATGATGGGCCAACTGGTTCCTTTGAATAGGACACCCTTATGTCCTTCTGTTTTGATGATTGGATAGTTTCCATCAGTTTGGCCATTTGATCTTTCAGAGTTTTCACCTCATTTCTCAACTCTTCATTTTGCCTTTCCAACTCATCCATGATCTTTGATTGGGAATGAGTCCTATAAGGATGCCGAGAAAACTATCTTTCTTTAATTTTTATTTTTCTGTAAAATTTGAAATTAGTATTGATAAGCTGATGACTGCATGAATACCAATGCTTCAATTAGTATGAAATGAAAAAGATATGAGATAGTTTTCAAAATTTTTCTTTTTTCGATGATAAATTTATTCAATGAATGTAATGTTTTGAAATGCATAAATAATTTATAGATTTAAATGTTGACCATCTTTTGGAATGATCAAATGCTCTCTCCAATATTTGGGTTTACTCTTTTCCACCAAAAATTGATTTCTTGATTTTTTTTTTTGATTATTTTTTATTTTATTTTATTTTTTTTGGAAATTGTTTTTTGGGTACGAAGAAAATTATGTTTCTTCAATTTTTGTGTTAAATTAATTATGTGATAAAAACATTAATGAGTGTTAATATAAAGAAGGTATGAGATGATCTTTAACGATAAAATGCTTTGATGAATGAATGAATGTATGTATGTTTGAATGCACAAATAATTAGAGATTTGTAAGTTGATCATTTTGAATGATTTGTTGCTTTATTTATTCTGGCTTCTTTAAATTTTTCTTTTTTCTTCTTCTTTGAATTTTTTCAAAATTTTCTCCCTTTTTGAATGAGAAGTTGTTTTGTTAGATTTTCAAATTTTCATTTTAAACCATTAATTCTAGAAATTATTTTTATTTTTTCTATTATATATTTTTTAATTTTCTAATTCTTTCCTCTTCATTAGTTTGAGAAATTTTTTTTTTAATTTTCCTGATTTTCTGATTTTATTTGTCCAATTTCTTTTTTTTTCCTTCCTTTTTAGTTTCTAATTTTCTTTTGCTTTCTCTTCTTCTTTTTTTTTTTAATTTTAAATCTCTTTCTCCTACTTCTCTTTTCACTATGCTCCCTTATTCGGAATAATTGTATACAAGCAATATATGCATGGATTAGTATATGCCAACATTACAATAGGAGTGTGTACCCTTTACGTGTCCTAATCCAAGGTTACCTGTCCTATGGATCTAGGATGTCTAATTTATGTATCTTGCAAAAGGTAGGGCATAATCCTGCGGTATAAAGGTCACTAGAGCCAAGTTCCAATTCCATAGTGTTGACTGCAACCGTAGAGAACGCTACTGCTTTCAGGACACTGGAAAAGGACGCACTCTAGCTGGGGTTTTCGTGATAGCCAACCGGGGCGTGCATCCCTGGTGACACCACTAGACCCCTCTACTCCTAAGTTTCGCTCAGACCCGGGTACAGGGCCCCACTCATGATTATGCATGCATGTGCAGTGTGTGAAGGGTATACAGATCTTTTGGGATACCTCCATTTGGGGAAATTGCACAAACATATATAACAATTTATCGTTCGTCTATCCTATGGTTATAAAATAAACATCCAGACAGATAACAGATAAATAAATCATACAAGTAATAAGAAAGGGATCATGCAAACAAACGGGAAAAGGGATCAATATGGCACACTCAATAGCTGGGCTTGACTCTCTAAAGTCCCCAGTGGAGTCGCCATCTGTCATAACCGTAATTACGATGAGACGACGGACTCGCTAAAATTTTGAAAAGAATTTTAATTTTGATTGTGGAGCCGCCACCAAATTTTATTTTTAAGGGAAAAAATTTGGAAAAACCCTAACTTGTGGAAGAAAATCTAGGTTCGGGAGTCGATTACGAGTAAGGAAGGTATTAGGCACCCTACTCGCCCGTTCCAAGGAATGGTACCCTTAAACTGAGTGTGTGATATTTTGAAAACTATTTGATCCCTTAAAATAGAATAGAAAAAACAAAATAACTAGGTTCATGGAAAATAGCCTGACAGGACTTGATCCTGCTCCTACGTATTCCCGGGTGCAATGGGAAACTCAAGGCTACGTAGTTCTGGTTAAGAGACTTGATCTCTAAAAGAATACGGGGTGATTTTAGATAGAAAAAAAAACAGACACTTTAATAGGAATTTATTGAAAATGATGGTTTTCAGAAATTCATGCTTGCGAGATCCTAAATCATCGTAAGCCGTATTTGGATCCCACACGAATTAAAACACGACACGGTAGAGAACGCTACTCGTTCGCGTTAGAACCCGTTTACATGAATTTCGAAAAATTAAAAACAGATGTTTTTTATAAGATTTTATTAAAAGTGATTGTTTTCAGAAATTCATGCTTGCGAGATCCTAAATCGTCGTAAGCCGTATTTGGATCCCACACGAATTAAAACACGACACGGTAGAGAACGCTACTCGTTCGCGTTAGAACCCGTTTACATGAATTTCGAAAAATTAAAAACAGACGTTTTTTATAAGATTTTATTGAAAGTGATGGTTTTTAGAAATTCATGCTTGCGAGATCCTAAATCGTCGTAAGCCGTATTTGGATCCCACACGAATTAAAACACGACACGGTAGAGAACGCTACTCGTTCGCGTTAGAACCCGTTTACATGAATTTCGAAAAATTAAAAACAGATGTTTTTTATAAGATTTTATTGAAAGTGATTGTTTTCAGAAATTCATGCTTGCGAGATCCTAAATCGTCGTAAGCCGTATTTGGATCCCACACGAATTAAAACACGACACGGTAGAGAACGTTACTCGTTCGCGTTAGAACCCGTTTACATGAATTTCGAAAAATTAAAAACAGACGTTTTTTATAAGATTTTATTGAAAGTGATGGTTTTTAGAAATTCATGCTTGCGAGATCCTAAATCGTCGTAAGCCGTATTTGGATCCCACACGAATTAAAACACGACACGGTAGAGAACGCTACTCGTTCGCGTTAGAACCCGTTTACATGAATTTCGAAAAATTAAAAACAAACGTTTTTTATAAGATTTTATTGAAAGTGATGGTTTTCAGAAATTCATGCTTGCGAGATCCTAAATCTTCGTAAGCCGTATTTGGATCCCACACGAATTAAAATACGACACGGTAGAGAACGCTACTCGTTCTCGTTAGAACCCGTTTACATGAATTTCGAAAAATTAAAAACAGACGTTTTTATAATATTTTATTGAAAGTGATGGTTTTCAGAAATTCATGCTTGTGAGATCCTAAATCGTCATAAGCCGTATTTGGATCCCACACGAATTAAAACACGACACGGTAGAGAACGCTACTCGTTCGCGTTAGAACCCGTTTGCATGAATTTCAGAAAATTTAAAAAAAACAAAGACGAATATGAACTCGAAAATCCGAGAAGAAGTAAGAAAATTAAGCGGAATAAAAGGTTGGATTGAACCTCCATTGATGTTCCTTGTTTAATTGTCTCCAATCTAGCTTAGGTCATAAGGTCCACAGGTAAGAATTAAGTTTTTTTTATTTTGATTCAAGCAAACACTTAACTCTTTAGGTTCAATGACTTAATCATGCATGACTTAAGCTAGACTTAGCATATAGGATGTATGTATATGGTCATGCACTCTTAGGAATTTTTTTCAAAGGAGGACATACAAACACAAACAAATCAGAAGGAAATACATATAGAAGGATCAACACATGAAAAATAATACCTAAACAAGGTTAAAAGAACAAGATCTACTAAAGAACTTCAAAGACACAAGAGATTTTGGCGCCAAAATTTAAATTCAAATCTCAAAATTTTTCAAAAAGTATTTTTCCAGAGATATAAAAAATTAAAACCAAAACATTGAAAGATATAGATCATAGGAATCAAACAAAACAAGTTTGACAAAAATCAGACAAGAAATGAGCAAGTTGTGCACAAACCAAACAACATAGGTTCATTTTCGCACCAGGACAAACATACCTCAGTAATTCGGCCATAAAAACTTTATTTAAGATCCAAATTAGACAAATAATACCATTCCAGAAACTAGAGAGAAATACAAAGAGAAAGCAACAAAAAGCACCAAAATCGGAGATTGTTTGACTGATCAAAAATGAAAACGAAAAACAGAGACGAAGATTAACTCGAAAATTTGGCGCCAAAATTTGAATGCAAATCTCAGAATTTTTAGAAATATTTTTTGGTAGATCTGAAAAATTAAAACCAAAAAATTGAAAGATATAGGTTATAGGAATCAAACAAAACAAATTTGACAAAAAACAAACCAGAAATGAGCAAGGTATACACAAATCAAACAAGCTAAGTTCATTTGCGCATCAAGACAGACATCCTTCAGTAATCTGGTCATAGAGACTTCATTTTAGATGCAAATTAGACAAATAATATCATTCCAGAAACTAGAGAGAAATACGAAGATAACGCAACAAAAATCACTGAAATCAGAGATCATTTGACAGATCAAAAGTTAAAATGGAAACAGAGACGAAGATGAACTCGAAAATCTGAGAAGACGCAAGAAAATTAAACGAAATAGAAGCAAGATCTAACCTCCATTGATGTTATTCAATGCCACTTGATAGCATCTTGGAAGGTGATGAATAACTAGTTCCATGGAGGCCAAGAAGGTGCTCAATTAGATGTAGAATTCAAGAGTCTCTTTGGTGTTCCTCCTAGAAAAAAATCTAAAAGCCTCCCCTTCAATGACTCAAAGTGCTCCTCTCTCCCTCCTTAGAAATTCTGAATATTTTTTAGAAAAAATGAAGAGTCCCCTAAACTAAATGAAAGTCCCTATTTATAAATAAAATTTCAAAAAAGAAAAGGAAAAAAGAAAGGGAAAAATTTTCTAGAAGTAAAGAAGCTTCCCCTTTTGTTTTCTAATTCTTCTCTTTTTTGTTTTCTTTTCATTATTTTCTTTATTTTTATTTTTTTTCTTTTTCTATTCTTATTTTTTTATTTTTTCCTTTTTCTCTAACTAATTCTTAACCATCATTAACTAATCCAACTAACTTTCTAACTAAATTCTTAACTAAAAAATTATTTTTCTTTCTTTTTCTTTTTCTTTTCTTTCTTTTTTCTCTAACTAATTCTTAACCATCATTAACTAATCCAACTAACTTTCTAACTAAATTCTTAACTAAAAAATTATTTTTCTTTCTTTTTCTTTATCTCTTTTTTTTTCTTTTTTCTCTAACTAATTTTTAACCATCATTAACTAATCCAACTAACTTTCTAACTAAATTCTTAACTAAAAAAATATTTTTCTTTCTTTTCAATTCTTTTTGTTTCTTATTTTTTGATTTTAGACTAAAAAACAAAATGATTTATTTTGGGTTTTAAATTTATCCTCGGACATAATTCAGTGTTCACAGGCCTCAATAGGCCAGGATGTAGAAAAGTAAACGTGCTAGGACCTGAATAGGCCAGGTGCAGAAAAGTAAACGTGCAGGGGACTGAATAGGGCAGGATGCAGAAAATAAATGTGCTAGGGCCTTCTGTGATAGGCCAAGATGCAGAAAAATAAACGTGCTGGGGTCTTATGTGATAAGCTAAGATGCAGAAATTTAAACATGCAGGGGCCTTGTGTGATAGGCCAAGATGCATAAATTTAAACGTGTAGGGGCCTTGTGTGATAGGCCAAGATTCAAAAATTTAAACGTGCAGGGGCCTTGTGTGATTGGCCAAGATGCACAAATTTAAACATGCAGGGGCCTTGTGTGATAGGCCGAGATGCAGAAATTTAAACGTGCAGGGGCCTTGTGTGATATGCCAAGATGCAGAAATTTAAACATAATGGGGCCTTGTGTGATAGGCCAAGATTTAGAAATTTAAACGTGCGGGGGCCTTGTGTGATAGGCCAAGATGCAGAAATTTAAACATGCAGCGGCCTCGTGTGATAGGCTGAAGTGCGGAAATTTAAACCTGCAGAGCCTCGTGTGATAGGCTGAAATGCAGAAAATTAAACATGCAGAGCCTCGTGTGATAGGCTGAAATGCAGAAATTTAAACATGCAGAGCCTCGTGCGATAGGCTGAAGTGCAAAAATATAAACATGCAGAGCCTCGTGTGATAGGCTGAAGTGCAAAAATGTAAACATGCAGAGCCTCGTGTGATAGGCTGAAATGCAGAAAATTAAACATGCAGAGCCTCGTGTGATAGGCTGAAATGCAGAAATTTAAACATGCAGAGCCTCGTGTGATAGGCTGAAATGCAGAAAATTAAACATGCAGAGCCTCGTGTGATAGGCTGAAATACAGAAAATTAAACATGCAGAGCCTCGTGTGATAGGCTGAAGTGCGAAAATTTAAACATGCAGAGCCTCGTGTGATAGGCGGAAATGCAGAAAATTAAACATGCAGAGCCTCGTGTGATAGGCTGAAATGCAGAAATTTAAACATGCAGAGCCTCGTGTGATAGGCTGAAGTGCAAAAATGTAAACATGCAGAGCCTCGTGTGATAGGCTGAAGTGCAGAAAATTAAACATGCAGAGCCTCGTGTGATAGGCTGAAATGCAGAAATTTAAACCTGCAGAGCCTCGTGTGATAGGCTGAAGTGCAGAAATGTAAACATGCAGAGCCTCGTGTGATAGGCTGAAATTCAGAAAATTAAACATGCAGATCCTCGTGTGATAGGCTGAAATGCATAAAATTAAACATGCAGAGCCTCGTGTGATAGGCTGAAGTGCGGAAATTTAAACATGCAAAGCCTCGTGTGATAGGCTGAAATGAAGAAATTTAAACATGCAGAGCCTCGTGTGATAGGCTGAAATGCAGAAAATTAAACATGCAGAGCCTCGTGTGATAGGCTGAAATGTAGAAAATTAAACATGCAGAGCCTCGTGTGATAGGCTGAAGTGCAGAAATGTAAACATGCAGAGCCTCGTGTGATAGGCTGAAGTGCGGAAATTTAAACATGCAGAGCCTCGTGTGATAGGCTGAAGTGCAGAAAATTGAACATGCAGAGCCTCGTGTGATAGGCTGAAGTGCAGAAATGTAAACATGCAGAGCCTCGTGTGATAGGCTGAAGTGCGGAAATTTAAACATGCAGAGCCTCGTGTGATAGGCTGAAGTGCAGAAAATTGAAAATGCAGAGCCTCGTGTGATAGGCTGAAGTGCAGAAATGTAAACATGCAGAGCCTCGTGTGATAGGCTGAAATGCAGAAAATTAAACATGCAGAGCCTCGTGTGATAGGCTGAAATGCATAAATTTAAACATGCAGAGCCTCGTGTGATAGGCTGAAGTGCGGAAATTTAAACATGCAGAGCCTCGTATGATAGACTGCAATGCAAAAAAATAAACATGCAGAGCCTCGTGTGATAGGATGAAATGCAGAAATTTAAACAAGCTTGATGTCCTGTTGTTGACAGGAAAATGCAAATGAGGTCCCGCAGTTGCCGGGAAGAATGTAAATGAAATCCGGCTGTTGCCATGATGGATGCAAACCTGTTAAGACAGGAGAACAGAATTTAAACATGTTTGATGTCCTGTTGTTGACAGGAAAATGCAAATGAGGTCCCGCTGTTGCCGGGAAGAATGCAAATGAAATCCTGCTGTTGCCAGGATGAATGCAAACCTGTTAAGACAGGTAGACAGAATTTAAACATGCTTGATGTTCTGTTGTTGACAGGAAAATGCAAATGAGGTCCCGCTATTGCTAGGAAGAATGCAAATGAAATCCTGCTGTTGCCAGTATGAATGCAAACCTGTTAAGACAGGCGGACAAAATTTAAACATACTTGATGTCATGTTGTTGACAAGAAAATACAAAGGTGGAATGATGGTTGACCTGTTAAGATAGGTAAAGGAAAGACAGCCTGTTAAGACAAGCGACAAAGCTGGTCTGTCATGCCAAACAAAAAGCGCGGAATGACCTATTAGGACATGTATGGAAAAGAGAGGCTTGTCAAGACAGATAGACAAGTACAGAAAAATAGATGTCTTACCAGGACAGAATAACCTGTAAAGACAGGTGTGGCAACATGAAAGTAATGGCCTGTTAGTGCAAGTAAAAGAATGACCCATTGAGAAAAGTGTGGAAAGTAATATGATGTGCCTTAGGAATGCACGGGAGGGTGGAATATGGACTTCTTCGTCAACTGCCTCAGACAACTTATTTTGAAGTTTGTTTTTCTTGGATTAAAACGAATAACTTATTCTACCTTAAACTCGAAGGTTTTTTAAGCATTTGATAATTATTCTCTTGAAGAAACTTGGGCAACTATTTTGCCCCAGTTTGGAAAATTTTGATAATTGAGAGATGTCTTGATTTGACAGAACTTTGGGCAAACATTTTGCCCCAGTTTGGAGGATTTTTAGCTATCGAGGAATGCCTTAACTTGAGGGGATATTGGGCAAGCGTTTGCTCTAGTTTTGAACTTGATTGGAGTTGAGGAATTGAGGATTGCGTCATCTTGAATTTTCCTGGGCACATGTTAGCCTTATCTTGAATTTTGGGGTTGAGGAATTGAAGATTGCCTCAACTTGAATTTTCTAGGCGAACGTTTGCCCCAGTTTAGGCTTGACTCAAAATTTGAGGTTGACCTCAAATTATACTTTTGTGTGGGCAAGCGTTTGCCCCAGTTTAAACTTGATTCCAAATTTGAGGATGGCCTCAAATTGGAGTTTTGTGGGCAAGAATTTTCCCTAGTTGGAGCTTGACTCAGAATTTGGGAATGGCCTCAAATTGGATTTTCTTTGCGGGCAAGCGTTTGTCCCAGTTTGAGCTTGACTCAAAATTTAACCATGACTTCAAATTGGATTTTTATGGGCAAGCATCTGCCCGAGCTTGAGCTTGACTCAGAATTTGAGGATGATCTCAACTTGAATTTTTGTGGCAAACGTTTGCCCTAGTTTGAGCCTTGACTTGAAATTGTCAATTGTCTCAATTTGAATTGTTTGGGAAAATGTTCGCCCCAGTTCTGACTTGATTTTGCATTTGAGGATGCCCTCAAATTGGATTTTTGTGGGCAAGTGTTTGCCCTAGTTTGAATTTGATTCAGAATTTGAGGATGACCTCAAATTGAATTTTCGCGGGCAAGTGTTTGCCCCATTTTAAATTTGATTGAGAATTTGAGAATAACCTCAAATTGAATTTTTGGTGGGCAAACGTTTGCGCCAGTTTGAGCTTGATTTAGAATTTGAGGATGACCTCAAATTTAATTTTCGGTGGGCAAACGTTTGCCCCGGTTTGAGCTTGAGTCCTTTTTTAATTATGATTGGTTCGGGTAATTTTTACCCAGGTCTTAATTAGTTTGGAAAAATGAATTATGGGATGCTTGAATGACAAGATACTTATTGCGATGTTTGAATGAATGAAAAGGATGCAATGTTTGTGATGCTTGAATAGAGAGGATGCGACGTTTTAATCTTATTGACTACTTTTTGATGCTTGAAATAAATATTTGATGAAATGGATGCTATGGGGTGAATGCATGCCATGCGATGGTGTAAAACTTTTTGTTTCTCTTGATTTTTGATTTTCTTCGACATTTTACTTTCTCGACAACCTTATAGTTGGTACAAGAGGAATCAAGATTTAGGATGAACTGGACTGACTCTATCTCTTGACTTCTTGGTCAATTTTGGAATTTTCCTTTTCAAGATCTTTGAGACCCAACAGTGGTCAGCCTCATTGAATAAGCCACACTCCTTTTCTTTTTGGTGGCATCATTGCTGATAAGAGGATGGCTCTTTGGGAATAATCATGCCATATTGTGATGGTTGAGGATTCATCCGATTTTCATGACTTTTCAAAATTAATCTTTTTATCATTTTTTTTTTACATTTTCCTCATTTCTTTTGAGCATACGCACTATTGGGGTGTGCGAAGTGATAGGATGGTTCAGAGGAAGGAGATAGGGAATTTTGAGGTTGCATGTTTTAAGGTAGTATTTTTGAAAGGAAAGAGCGAAGAATGTTGGTTTGATTGCCCAAATGGCACCTTTTGGTGAAAAATGCCTATGCTGCTTTTCATAATCTTGATTGTCAAATTAACCAAACTTAAGAAATGGCAAAAATTTTGCCCCAATTTTGGAAAGTATGAGATGCAGAAATGTCAGATTGTACTAGGATTCTTGGTTGACCTTAACTTTTTCCTAGGTTGTTCTTTTGATTTTTTCAACCCAGCAGGTCTTTTGTTTGTCCCAACTTTTGCTGAGGTCACCCTTGCGGGTTTTCAACCTAGCGGGCTCTTGATTGTATGCCCTAACTTTTGCCTAAGCCGTCCTTTGAGGGTTATCGACCTAGCGGGCCTTTGTTTGTGTGCCCTAACTTTTGCCTAGGCCGTCTTCGAGGGTTCTCGACCTAGCGGGCTTTTTGTGCCCTAACTTTTTCCTAGGCCGCCTTTGCAGGTTTTCGACCTAGCGGGCTCTTGATTGTATGCCCTAACTTTTTCCTAAGCCGCCCTTTGAGGGTTTTCGACCTAGCGGGCCTTTATTTGTGTGCCCTAACTTTTTCCTAGGTTATCTTCAAGGGTTTTCGACCTAGCGGGCCTTTTGTGCCCTAACTTTTTCCTAGGCCGCCTTTGCAAGATTTCGACCTAGCGGGCTCTTGATTGTATGCCCTAACTTTTGCCTAAGCCGCCCTTTGAGGGTTTTCGACCTAGCGGGCCTTTGTTTGTGTGCCCTAACTTTTGCCTAGGCCGTCTTTGAGGGTTCTCGACCTAGCGGGCCCTCATTTTGATCCTAATTTTTCCTGAATTGTTTTTGGAATTTTAATCCAGCAAGACCTCTTCTGATCATGACTTCATCGATTTATTTTTTGAATTTTAACCTTACTTTTGCCTGGATTATTTGGCTTTTAATCCAGCAAGTTTTTTCTTTTACTTGAATTTTGCATGGTCAGATATTGATTTTTCCTAGAATATTTTGGCTTCCAATTTAGTGGATCTTATTTTGCATCCCTAATTTTGCCTGGATTTGAATTTCGATCCAGCAGGATATTCATTGTTAGACAGGGTATTGAATGCATGTGATTTGGGAATCCCTGGTTAGACTTTTGTTATTCTGCTCCCTCATTGGGCTTTTCTTTGAGCTTGATTAATCAGACATTCAAGATTATTTATTACAGCACTGGCATTGTCACCAACAGGTATTTATTTGTTTAGATAAGAAGCGGGTGGAATGATTAAAAAGAATGATAAATTTTTAAAAGTAAAGCCAAAATTTGAGGCACATGCTTAAGAAACGTGAAAAATGTAATTTTGCATTTATTCATTGCTGTTTATTTACAGAAGATTAACTTTTGAAAAGTATAACAAATCCTGGATGATCCCCTCGGTATCTCAACTTGTACAAGGAGACTCATTATGTTGCTCCCATCTCTATCAACTGGTCGACGGGCTCTCGTGATTCGGCAATGGATTGTTTTCTGTGTTAGGAGCAAACCTCCCAAAATCTAGCCATTTTGCATCAATCAAGTTTTGTACTTTACGCTTTAGTGCTAGGAAATCCTCTGTGGAATGGCCAATGAATCCTGCATGGTAATCGCATCTGGCATTCGCATCATACCATTTAGGATATGGTGGCTCTTGAGGTTTTAAAGGATAAGGTGTAACCAACGCGTTGTGAATTAGGCAAGGTAGCAACTCGGTGTAGGAGATTGGAATTGGGTCGAATTGGATGGGCTTCTTCTCCTTTTTCTGGCCTTGATTGGTATTTAGGCTTATGGCTTGTGTTTGGGTCATATAAGGTGTTGGTGGTCGGACTTGCGGTGAGTAGTTGTAAGTTGGAGGATATGGTGTTTGATATGCATTGGTTATGTAAGGATATGGTATGCAGGATGTGTAAGATGGAGGTAGGAAACCAATTGGGCCATAAGGTGCCACTTGTGGAGTATATTGGCCTTAACCAGAAGCCACGTTGTAGGTTTCGTCTGTCTTCTTCTTAGATCCGACGGCAACGTTGACTGCCCCTGTAAGCTTATGCGCAATCTTTCCACAGCGCATGCCACCTTCGATCCTTTCTCAAATGATGACGACATCAGAGAAGCTAGCAGTCATACTACCGATCATCTTGTCATAGAAAGGATCTTGGAGTGTGTCGATGAACATACTGACCAGCTCTTTCTCAGACAAGGGAGGTTGTACTTGAGCAGCCAACTCCCTCCATCGTTGGGCGTATTGCTTGAAGGTCTCCTCTCCCTTCTTGCAACCATGACTAACTACTCTTGCAACCATGACTTCCTATGCCACATAAACAAACAAGTCCCTACTAAGACAATAGAGACTCCTTCCTATGAGAAAAATTCTAACAAGCAATCAACAAAAAAACCAAACAAACACCTAACTATGCATAAGGGCTTTCATGCAAAATAGAGTCATACATAGGAGGGTAGTTTAGGTCATACCTAAGGTCTTCAAAAGAGTAGTTTCACTACCATCTTAATGTGACATCCTCAATTACACTAGATAAACTTTATATTTTAATTAATTTATAAATATCAATTTAACTACATTGGTTATTGTCGCAACCGTAATTCCGACGAGATGACGAACTCACTAGAAATTTAAAAATAGAATTTAATTGTATGTGGAGCCGCCACCAAATTTTATTTTAAGGGAAAACATTTGGAAAAACCCTAACTTGAGGATGAAATTCTAGATTCGGGAGTCGGTTACAAATAGGGAAGGTGTTAGGCACCCTATTTGTCCGTTCCGAAGAACGGTACCCTTGAACTGAGTGTGTGATTTTCCTTTAAAAATTGTTTGATCCCTTAAATAAAATAAAAATAAATAGGTTTGTGTGAAAATAGCCTGACAGGACTTGATCCTGCTCCTACGTATTCCCTGGTGCAATGGAAAATTCAAGGCTACGTAGTTCTGGTTCGAAGGCTTGACCTTCAAAGGGGATTGAAAAAAAGCCGAGTATTTTGAATATTTCAAAAAAAATCCTTAGTCCACATATGCACAGGATTCGAGGCAAACGAAGGCTGCACTGGGACCCGTATGATTCTTGAATCCCGAACAGTAGGGTATGCTACCAGTTCGTATACAGAACTCATCGCGTGAGACTTAGAATTATTTAAAACATATTTAGTTTTTACATATGTTCCTGGACCCACATATGCACAGAGCCGAAGGCAAGCGAAGGCTGCACTGCGACTCATATGATTCTCCGAACATCGAAAGACAGGGTATGATGCACTTTCAACTTCGGAGTTCATTGCGTGAGATCTCGGATCTTTAAAACTTTAAAAATTATTTTGAAAAAAAAGGTAATTTTGAAGAGAGATCTTCGATCCACATGCACAGAGTCGAAGGCAAGCGAGGGTTGCACTGCGACTCATATGATTCTCTGAACATCGAAAGACAGGGTATGCTGCACTTTCAACTTTGGAGTTCATTGCGTGAGATCTCGGATCTTTTAAAGCTTTGAAAGTTGTTGTTTAGAAAAATGGTGTTTTTGAAGATTTGATTTAGAAAGGAGGACATATAAACATAAACAAATCAGAAATAAATACATATAGAAGGATCCACACATGGAAACTAATACCTAAACAAGTTTAAAAGAACAAGATCTACATAAGAACTTCAAGAACACCAGAGATTTTAGCACCAAAATTTGAATTCAAATCTCAGAATTTTTAGAAAATATTTTTTGGTATATCTAAAAATTCAAACTAACCAATTGAATGATATGGATCATAGTAATAAAAAAAACAAGTTTGACACAAATCTAACAAGAAATGAGCAAGTTATGCCCAAATCAAATGAGCTAGGTTCATTTACAAATCAAGATGAACATACTTAAGTAATCAAGTGATATAAATTTCATTTTAGATCCAAATTAGACAAATAATATCATTCTTGAAACTAGAGAGAAATATGAAGAGAACGCAACAAAAATCACTGAAATTGGAGATCATTTGATTGATCAAAAACAAAAACGAAAAACAGAGACAAAAATGAACTTCAAGAACATCGAGTTTTTGGCGCCAAAATTTGAATTCAAATCTCAGAATTTTTCGAAAATATTTTTTAGTAGATCTGAAAAATTAAAATAAAAAAATTGAAATATATATATCATAGGAATCAAACAAAACAAATTTGAAAAAAAAATCAGACCAGAAATGAGCAAGGTATGCACAAATCAAATGAGCTAGGTTCATTTACACATCAAGATGAACATACTTCAGTAATCAGGTGATAGAAATTTCATTTTAGATCCAAATTAGACAAATAATATCATTCCTGAAACTAGAGAGAAAGAGAAAGATAAAGAAATAAAAATCACTGAAATCGGAGATCATTTGATTGATCAAAAACAAAAACGAAAAACAGAGATGAAAATGAACTTCAAGAACACCGAGTTTTTGGCGCCAAAATTTGAATTCAAATCTCAGAATTTTTCGAAAATATTTTTTGTTAGATCTAAAAAATGAAAACCTAAAATTTGAAAGATATAGACCATATAAATCAAACAAAACAAATTTAACAAAAAACAGACCAGAAATGAGCAAGGTATGCACAAATCAAACAAGCTAGGTTTATTTGCACATTGGGACGAACATCCTTTAGTAATCAGGTCATAGAGACTTCATTTCAGATCCAAATTAGACAAATAGTACCATTTCAGAAACTAGAAAGAAAGACGAAGAGAACACAACAAAAATCACTGAAATCGGAGATCATTTGGCCGATCAAAAATGAAAATGAAAACAGAGACGAAGATGAATTCGGAAATCCGAGAAGACGCAAGAAAATTAAACGAAATAGAAGCAAGATCTAACCTCCATTGATGTTCTTGAATGCCAATTGATAGCATCTTGGAAGATGATGAATAACTGGTTCCATGGAGGCCAAGGAGGTGCTCAATTGGATGTAGAATTCAAGAGTCTCTTTGGTGCTCCTCTTAGAAAAAATCTAAAAGCCCCCTTTCAATGACCCAAAGTGCTCCTCTCTCTCCCTCCTTAGAAATTCTGAAATTTTTCCTAGAAAATGAAGAATCCCCCTTGAACTAAATGAAAGTCCCTATTTATAGATAAAATTTCAAAAAAAAAAGAAAGGGAAAAATTTTTTAGAAGTGAAAAAGCTTTCACCTTTTGTTTTCTGATTTTTCTCTTTTTTTTGTTTTCTTTTTATTATTTTCTTTATTTTATTTTTCTTTCATTTTCTTTTTTTTCTTTTTTCTTTTTTTCTCTAACTAATTCTTAACCATCCTTAACTAATCCAACTAACTTTCTAACTAAATTCATAACTAAAAATTTATTTTTTCTTTCATTTTCTTTTTTTTCTTTTTTCTTTTTTTTCTTTTTTTCTTTTTTTTCCTAACTAATTCTTAACCATCATTAACTAATCCAACTAACTTTCTAATTAAATTCTTAACTAAAAATTTATTTTTCTTTCTTTTTCTATTTTTCTTTTTTTTTGTTATTATTTTTTTTTATTCTAAAAAAATGATTTATTTTGGGTTTTAAATTTATCCTCGGACATAATTCAGTGTTCACAGTTATAAACATGAAATATGGTAGGTTTAACCATAACAATATAATGAAAACAACCATTAAAATCAAAGAAAAGGAAGAAGATTTTAATATTTTCAACCATGGAGTTCTTCAAGGAAAAAAATCCTTCCAAAGACTTTAATCCACTCTACAATGAAGATGAAAATTTTCCTTATCTTAATGGAAATTCATCCTATTAGGAGGTATGAGTAAGAGATGAATAATTCTCCACTTGCTTGGCATCAAGAGTGCTGTGTAGTTGGAGGATTCTCTCTTGCTTAAGAGGAAGGATTTTCTTTGGTCAAAGGTGAAGGGATATAGATGGAATGCTTGAGAAAGAAATGCAAAAGAGGAAACTTGGGGAAAGAGTGAGGAGAGAATATGTTTATATGGGTATGGGATGGGTGCTTGAATTACATTAAGAAGGGAGGAAAATTGGGATGAAATTTTGTTTTGTGGAAAAGAGAAAGAAAGATCCAAGGATTCCATGGTTGTCTACTCATCTAGATCAAGGGTCAAAAAGGTACCATTTGTCATCATCTCCTTAAAATGGATGAGATTGTAACACATCACTTGATATCTTGTCATTTTATTTGACACTTGTCATATTTTCGAAAAACATGCCATGTCATGATGACAATCGATGACATCTTTTCAATAATTTATCACATCCTCATACTTCTAGAAAAATATGTTGTATTGGTACTAAAAAATCTTAAACAATTTTCATATCTCTAAAATAAATAATAATAAACATTCAAAATGACACAAAAAGAACTCACTCACATTCTAGTGATAATAAAAATACTCAAGATTCCCCCTACATCCATAATAGTTTTCCAACTATTTATTGAGTTTAAACCAAATAGAAACAAACAAATAGAAGCTAGAAAAAAAGGATGTTATAAGATGATATATGACCTCACATGACAACATGTTGTTCTAGAAAAATAATACTTTAGCTAAAGGGTAATAATATTTATTGTAAAAGCCCATACCTAGATAATTCCCATATCCTAGAATGTCCTAAACTTATACTATTAATCAACATTAGTTGTAAGAAAACATGAAAATACGCTTAGGTAAATATAAATAATATTTATATCAGGAAAGATCTTCTTTTATTCAAAATAGTTATTCATCAATTACTCATTACAAATATAAGTTAACACACATAAAATCAAAAAATCGGGTGCTACATAACACACAATGTTGGGTGACACATAGGTGACATATGTGCCTCCAACAAAGCATCATATAAGTTAGCACACATCTCTTTCTAACAAGGTGCCACAATTGTGGAGTGGACATGTGTTCACGCTATTTACTCAATTTGACTAGGTTTAAATTTTTTAATTTTACTAAGAATGTTGGGATAACTTAATGGAGGCCTTGGAGGCTGCTTTCTTTTTGGACAATGGAGGCTAGAGATGGAAAAGGATGAAGGAGAAATTCTTGGATCTTTAAACACTAGTAAGGATTATGCCACCTTATGGAAGGATAAGCTCCTTCTTTGCTACCTTGGAGAACTCTATGGATAAAGAAAGCTTCACCTTCAAAAGGAGAGAAGTAGAAAAGGGAGAGGAATTGTTACAAGAATACTCTCAATTCAATTATGATTCAAAAAGTGTGAAAAATGGAGTACATGGGATATTTATATAGGCCAAGCTTTAGCCCCCAAGGAAGGAGTGAGGCAGATCCGCATGGCATAAGGTGTTTAGGCTTAGAATTAAGACTAAGAATGATGCCTTACTCATCCTTGTGTGTAGCCTTCTAAATGCAGTAGAGCAGGCACAAACGAAAACTATCATAGCAAAGTATAATAGAATTGGGCCCAAGCCTTTAAAAATTGGGTCCACTAATTACTAATATGAGAAAATATCCTTGCCTTATTCTACAATATGCAAAGCCATGGGTGAGGTGGTGTGTTGGGCTTAAGGAAGCTCCTCCCGAAGGTTCAAGAAGGTTTCCATCTTCCTTTTGTAGCTTCCTTGCTCTGGCTTTGGCGATGGGTCTAATAGGCCCAATGACCTTGTTTGGAGAGGTCCCTATGGTGCTCTTTGTGATGATCCCTGCATCATCTCCTCCCTTTTCAAAGGCATTCGTCCTCAAATGAGAACCTTCAACATCAGAACCTATAGGAAAAAGAAGATAGGTCAAAGATATTAAAAATAACACTAACACCACAATCTCTAGTAAATCTAGAGGATAAGCATTAGAGCTTATATGCTCCAGAACTTGGAAGGGCCATCACCTTGGGTTGAAGTTTGAATTTTTTTAAAGAAGGAAAAATTTCCTTTCTAAGGTGCAGTCATACCCAATCCCCAGGTTCAAAGAGAACCTCATTTCTCCTTTTGTTAGAAAACCTAGCATAATAAGCCATCCTTATTGTTATAACTATCTAGGTTAGGAATGGATAAGCGATCTAATAGGACGAGAGGATTAAACTCATACACTACCTCAAAGGGGAAATGTTGGATGGTAGAATGGAGTGCCCTATTATAAGAAATTTCAACATGGGGAAAACACTTCTTTATGCAAAAAGTAAATGATACCTAATCTCCTTGACCTTGCAAAAAGGAAACAAGTTAGTGCTAACAATTATGACTAAAAACTCAAGCAATAATTATCACCTCTTTATGCCTTTTGCATGCATCAAAATCACCACATAAGAGAAATAGTGCCTTATTTGATGAATATTTTACACTAAGGCAACTGAATGAACATCCAAATAACAATTAAAAATTAAAATTACAATTACAAAGAACCTACTACAAGGTGCTAAGATAACTATCACAAAAGGTTCCTAAATTTACACAATTTTTCTAATTTCCTACACTAATCCCGAATACAAATCCATAAAGTTGGTCTTGATTTGGCCTTCACTTCAGGTCTCCAAGTTGGTAAGCTTCAACTCCTTTCTTAGCTTCCTTTCCTTTCCTTTTCCTTTCCTTTTCTTTTCCTTCAATGAAACTTACAAAAATATGCAAGAAAGGAGCAGCTTCCTACCCTTGCTTGGTTAGCGAAGTAGAAAATCTCTTGATAATTCGGCTCACAACCTCACAAGTGTTTCACTCTTCCCCTTAATAATCCTTACCACTAATCCAGTATTTTCTCACACAAATTCACTTAATTTTAATTTCTTATTTCAACCTTGGAAGGAGGAGAAACTCAACTCACCATTGGTCCTTGTTTTCAAAGTGAAAGAAGGAGAAGTTAATCAAAAAGTAAGATGGTGTGTGAAAACTTAAGGAAAGTTAAAGATAAGTAAGAAACACTCAACACAACGGAAATCACACTCAAAAGGATTAAATCAAGACAAACTTTAAAGGTCAAAGAATTTAGAAAAAGTAAAATTAAAGGCTAAAATGAAGGTAGGCACACAAAAAAATAGTCCTAGATACTTAAAAGAAGCATGCACATGCTCATGCAAGATAAGTAATGCTATTCGGCCAAGCAAAAGAATCTTTCACAAAGTAAGTATTAAGATCTAAAATTATAGGACGTATGACCTAACATGAGTCATGTACAAAATAATCATTCAACACTCAAGATAATCGATGTTTATGCATTTCCTTTTTCTATATACTTTTGTTTATTCTTCTATTTTGTTTTCTTTTATTTTTCTTTGGTTCTTTCCTTTTTAAATTCCTTGATCCAAGTCCAGAGTTAAATAATTCTCAAATAGTCTTTTCATAGGCTTTTTCAAGGTCCTAACTCAACATAATTCAACGTAATGCATTTGCATAGGTATGGTAATCTACATCCGAGTCCAACTTAGGTTATAAAAGGTTCAAAGGTATAGTAAGCATCTTTTAATGATGCTTAAAAATTTTAATTAAGCATACCTTAAATCACCATGCCTTCAATACTTAGATTATGCATGAATCAAGCTTAATCTAGCATTAGAATGCATGCACACAATCATGCAACTCTTGG
This sequence comes from Canavalia gladiata, assembly GCA_037954105.1. Lineage (NCBI taxonomy): Eukaryota > Viridiplantae > Streptophyta > Magnoliopsida > Fabales > Fabaceae > Canavalia > Canavalia gladiata. Next base: position 39,707,592 of record CM075661.1, read on the forward strand.
AATTTTAAAAGAGATAAACAAAAAAAAATCCAAGTCAAATTAAAACACAATTAGGAGGATCAAAATACAATGGAATCAAACCTAAACAAGTGCTACAATATTTGGATCAAGATTTGAATTCTAAATTAAAGAGGATTTTTCCACCAAGAACATGGATTAAAATTTAAAATTTTGGGAAAGGATATGCATAGAATTCATCAATTAAATGACAGCTAAGGATCAAATCAAGCAAATCAAATCAAGTTTGAAGCAAATTGAAGCATAATTATACAAGTTATGATCTAATTGTCTCACTAGGCAGAATTTGGCGGCAAGATGAACATGCTCCAGTAATCAAATAATTGAGAACTTATTTCTTATCTAAATTAAACAAATAATAGTATTCCAAAAACTAGACATTCATAGGAATCCAACGCAACAAAAATCATGCTGATCAGAGGTCATTTGACTGATTGAAATGATGAAATAAAATAAAGTATAAGAAGGAGGAGAAAAATGCGAGATTGAACGAAATTACCTCTATTGAAGGAGATTTGATACAACTTGATGAAGATGTCCATGGATGATGAAGATATAGATAAATGGAGGTTTTCTTCATAGAGTTTGAAGGTGAAGAAGCTTTGAAGGATAGGTTGGAGCACTACTCTTGGAGGAGATAAGCTCCTTATTCGCCACCTTGGAGGCCAAGGATCAGGAGACTCCCACTGGAATTTCAAGCAAAGAAAGAGGGAGAAAAGAAGATAGAAAACTTTCTCTCAAATATGAATTTTACTCAAAATGATCCAAAGTGTGCAAATTATGCATAAGGTAGCTTATTTATAGGACAATGGTGGGTGCATAAGGGAGAAAGATCCATGCAGCTTTAGAGCTGCCTCCATGGATGGTTTGGGCCTAGATTACAAGCCCAATATGATGTCTAGCTTATTCCATCTATACAGCCATAAGTTAGCCCAAGGTAGGCCCAATAGCCTAAGCTAAAATTCAAAGAAAAAAGGATCTTATTCTAACATATTTGGGCCTTCTAGAACCTAAGATACAATAAAATCTAAATCCTATTCTAATGTATGGAGAGTCATGGGAGAACTGTGTTGTGCCTTAGGAAGCTCTTCTTGAAGGCCCAAGAAGGTATCCTCCTTCTATAACTTCTTAACTCTTGATCTAATGATGGATCCAATGGATCTAATGGACCCAATTGTCCTCTACAATTGGAACCTCCACATCACAATATAAATATGCCTCTGGGTCGTTTCTCCTTTGGAACCTAGGCGTTTTTTACTTTTAGAACTTATAGGGGTTCTAGATGGGATCTGCCTTTGATTTCTAGCACTAGTCCTTTGATTTCTACCCCTTTGATTTCTACCCCTAGTCCTATTCCTATGGGATCTGCCTTCTACACCATCTCTAGATGAACTCTTATATCTATCTCTACTTCTATGAGATCTATATTTATAAGTTTTAGTCCTAGAGGGTTCCCTAGTCCTATGATGAGTCTTATGCTTATCTAACCTATAAGGTGTGTCTTTGTATGTGGGTGCTTTCTTGGATGAGTGAGTCCTTTTCCTAGATCCACTTGTCTCAACCTCTCTTTGATTCCTTGGATGCCTAATTAAATTTCTATTTTCTAGATTTTTTAGGCATTGTTCAATGGCCATAGTTTGGGTTTAAAAAACCTTTTCTAATCTATTGGTCAATTGTTCCATTTGATTCCTACAAGAATTGTGGTGGAAACTAATTTGAAAAAGAAAAATACCTCTCCACACATGGTTTATATACTACTCTTAAACTACAAACAAGCCAATCAAGTATCACACAACGCTAAAGCTAAGCACACAATACTTCAAGAACTTTAGGAAGATACCCAGCCCTTTTGACCTTGAAAAAAGGAAATAATTTAGTGCTAGAAAATTAAGGCTACAAAAATCATTTCAACAATCTAGCACCCCCTTATACCTTCTTTCATGAAATAACACAAACCACCATACATAAAAGAAAATTTCTTATTTGGTAAGTATCCTACACTAAGGCAATCAAATGGCATATTACGCCCAAATGGCAATGGAAATTGAATTTACACAATATAAAATAACCTACTATAAGCACTTTAATGACAATTCAAATATTATCTAATTACAAATTTGAAAACCTAAATTTTACAATAAAACCTGAATTAAAAACTATAAACAAGAGTCTTCAATTTATCTTCAACTTTGAGTCTTTGAGCTCTAAGTCCTCAAGTCCTTCTTGATTTTGGTTCCTTGAACTTTCCTCCTCCAAAATGACCTACAAAATCACACAAAAAGAGAATCTCTTACTCCTTCACTTGATTAGTGAAATTGAAATTTCTTCAAGATCTCACATATCTCACCAAATGTTTCACTCTTCTTCCACTAATGTTCTCACCATTCAAACCAACATTTGCTCACACCAATCATTCATAAGGAAACCCCTACTCTAAGCTTGAAATAGAAGCTTAATCCCACTTAGGCCTTGAGTCCTTAATGCCTCTAGAGTGAAAAGAAAGTCTTACAACAAGATAAATGGTGCTTGACAAAACTAAGGAAAATTTTCTAGACAAGAAAGAAAAAATAAACAAGAAAAGCATACTTAAATAGGAATCAAACTTGGAAAACAAGAGGTCAATAATGATGAACTAAAAAATTAAAAGACTTAAAAGAAAGGAAACACACAAAGATGATTCCTAGAAACCTAAGAAAGTTGCATGCACATACTTAAGCATAAACTATGAAACTAGCCTAATTAAAGAGATCCTAACCATGCGTCAATTAAACATTTAAAACATACAATTAGGACACCAAATTCTTAGAACAAACATGATAACTAAGCATATGCAGCTAGACCATACTATCCATGCCTTTTACATAAATTTTTTCTTTATGTTTTAACTTTTCTTTTCTTCTTTTTTTTTCTTTTATTTTTCTTCTTGTTGATTTTCAATCACTTCTTTTCAAGTTATTTTGTTCTCAAGTTCTAGGTATTTTGGTCCTCATTTAAGTCCTTGCATAGAATTTTTCTTGGTCCTAAATTGCTCTAAGTCGAATTGGTATTTTTAAGTGCACTTTGCACTTTTTTCTTACTTAAATAAAGTTAAGTTTGAGTCCTTTTGCCCCAACATAGTCCACAATTCCATTATAGGAATTCAATGGTCTAGAGGTTTGTTAAGTACTTAGAGGCTTAATTAGGAGTGGTTTAAGGATTCACTTAATTTGCAAGTTCTAAACATTTAATGCATGCATGGATTAGGCAACAACTAGCATCATAGCACGTATAAATATGTTCATGCAAATCTTAATGGAAACGTGAGATAAAAAAGGATTAATTTACAAGGGATTAACATAAATTTTAAAGGATCAAACCATATGAATAATAACTAGCCAAGCACACTAAAGTTCGGCCAAGAATTTAAGCTTATATTTCACCAAAATTTTGAAAACTTTTTATGCTAAGACAAAATTTAAATTTCAAAAAAAAATTGAACTTTTTTTCAAGCATCTATATAATTCACACCAATTAAATAAAACATCATACTCATCTTAAAAATTCAAATTAAATTTTAACCAAATTGGATAAAAATCAAGCAAGTTATGCTCAAAACAAGTCAAATTGGCACTAAATGGCACTAAGACTAACCAGCATTTTGAGATTGGAGAATTGTGTTAAATTCAGCCCAGAAAAGAAAAAAAATAAATAGATAAAAAAATCTAGACATCCAGAGGAATCCATAGCAAAAAGAATCGTTCAAATCATAGATCATTTGACCGATCAAAATGAAGGAGAAAGTAAGAGAAGAAGATGGATCTATGAGCAGAATTTGAAGACGAAAATAAAGATGGATCATACCTCTATGGAAGATCTTTGATTGCAGCTGATGGGGGTGTTAAAGGTTGCTTTCTTTCTAGAAAATGGAGGCTGGATACGGAAGAGGATGAAGGAGGAATTCTTCGATTTTCAAACACCAACAAAGATAATGCCACCTCATAGGAGGATGAGTCTCTTCTTTGCTAGCTTGGAAAATTCCAAGGATAAGGAAAAGCCTTACTCTCAAACTTGGAGGAGAGGAGTAGAAAAGGGAAAGAAAATCTCACAATAATTCTCCCAATTCAATTATGATTCAAAAAGTGTGAAAAATAGAGTACATGGGGTCTTTATATAGGCCATGCTTTAGGCGCATAAGGAAAGAGTGAATTAGATCCACATGGCATAATGTGTTTGGGATTGGAATTAAGCCCAATAATGGTGCCTTACTCATCCTTGTTTGCAGCCTTCTAATATGCCAGAGAAAGCCCTAAGGTGATGTTTGGTTTCAAAAAATGTTTCCTATTTTCATTTTTTATTTTCTATTTTTAACATTTTGTATAGAAAACAATGAAAACAATTTTTTTTTTCTATTTTCACTTTTCAATACAAAACTTTGAAAATAGAAAAAAAAATAAAACAAGGTGACATTTTTGTAAATAAAAGTGAAAACAAAATATTTTCTAAAACCAGATGACACCTAACTATCCTAGCAAATTACAAGGGAAATGGTCCAAGTGTATACAAATTGGACCTATTAATTTCTAATACAAGATAATATCCTAGTCCTATTCTATAATATGTAAATACATGGGATAGGTGGTGTGTTAGGCCCCAGCAAACTCCTCCTGAAGGTCCCAATAAGGTTTCCACCTACTTTGACAACTTCTTTACTTCGGCTCTAAGGATGGGACCCAATGACCTTTCCTAGATAGGCCTCTGCAATTGTAGTGCTCTCTATGATGATCCGAGCATCGTAACTATAAAAGACGATGTTCGATGATTTATTACCATACCAATTACATCTTCTTTAGATGTAAGTGGGTTCTTCCCACATCCACTGTAATTATTTTTGCAACAACCCCACTAAAAGCTCTTTGGAGAAGGTAAGTTTTGTTTCATGTATTTTTTTTATTTTTTTATTGTTAAATATGTAGTCCTTTTTATTTATATATACTAATTTTGTTATCCTTATTTTTATGAAATGTTATAATTCCTTTTAGGCCACTAAATGTTTTAGAAATAAGATTAACTTTAGATTAACCTTTTTTTATATAATAATCTAAGCTTAGTTTTTATAATAATAGTTATCCTAAAAAACATTTTTCATAGTTTATTGGTTGAAAATTTAAATTTTTATAACAATTTATATACTATATGTTGTGGTTATTTTATTTTATTTTTGTAATTCTATGCCAATATATGGTTTTTTAATATTTTAATTATTATTTTTATTATATAAGATGATTTTATTTTATGAGAAATATTTGTTTGTTTGTTCATCGCATTCCTTGAATAATTTAAAATATGTATTGTGTAAATATTCTTTGTTTATTATATTTATATTTTCATTTAAATATTGCATTGGCGATAATTAAATATATTCTATAATTATATTTATCATTTGTCTTAGAATCAAGTCACATTATAACAATTATTTAAGCAATTTTCTAATATTTTAATTGATGATAAAAATATTCATGCAAAATTATGTATTTAGATATGTACACAAGATAAGCGTCTTCAGTGTCTTAGTGTACGCTTTTAGCTTGTCCAACTGGCCCTTGCAAATTAAACTATTTCTTGACTATTGTTTCACAAAAGAACAATCTGACTTTAAATGATAATGAGACCTAAGCTTAAACAGGAAAGAGACTTTTCTAATAAAAAGGTAAAAAACAAATGAAAAAGTTATCTACTGCATAACCCATAACTAATGGACAATAGCTAGTTTTCTCCTGAATCAAGGTCATGCATTTAATACATGTATAGAAGAACTTGCAAAACCTTCTCGTCTTACAACAACTATTTTGTCTCTACCTATATAAAGAAGAAGCTTGTGAGGAAAGGGCAAGAGATATAATTGAGATGAACTTTTACTATCTTATCTACTCATAACTTATGTTATAAACCTTAAATTTATTTTCTCTACATTTTGGGTGTTGTTTTAGGAATATAGTATACCTAGATAAAAGGTATCTAGTTTGTCTTCCTATAAATATAAGCTTAGAGAGGCTTGTACAAATATATTAGAGATTGTATTTTTGGAGTTTGTACTATCTTTTAATAGTAAAAGAACCTATTGTGTGATAATAAGATGTAGCCTTTGGGTTGATAAGGATGAACCAGTATAATTTCTTATATGATTCTCTTCATTCTCCTTCTATTGTCTTAATACTTTTCCTATCTTACAAATAAGTTAAGTTAAAGAAAAACCCAAAGTTTTCTTACGATATCACATTCAACTCTCCTTCTTTGTATTGCCTCTTTTTCTACACTTGTTATCAAAGCCAACATCTTGGGTTGATCATTCTAACAAGTGAAGACGAACTAACGATCCATGGCAAAATTCAAAAAATATCTTATCCCTAAAGGAGCTTTTGTTACTTGCCCCCAAACTTTCCTTCGAGAAGATTATCCTTATTGGAGAGACAATGGATGTGTTCACCAAGTTCACTCAATACAATCTCTAGAGTGTCGTCACAAAGGATGACTACATATCTCTAGATGAACATGGTGTGAAAATACCAAAAATTATATGGATTGCATATTAGACCATGAAAATGTAGAATAATACTAAGGCCAGATTTCCTTTAACTTGTGCTTTATGCAAAAATGAGTACAACAAAGTCTTTGGATGTAAAATGCAAAGGAAATATGGGATAGTCTTACTACTGTCCATGAACGAATAAACCAAGTAAAGAGATCCAAAATCAATTATCTTGTGTCCTGATATGAGAACTTTAACATGAATAAGGAGAAACCATCGATGAGATGATTGGAAGATTCCAAATGGTAACAAATGGTCTTAAAGCTCTTGGCAAAGTCTATGATCACAAGAGAACCATCATAAAGATTCTTAAGAGTCTTCCAGTGTAATGGACACCAAATAAAACTGCTATAGAAGAATCAAAAGACTTGAGAAAACTCAAGTTATCTAGGATCTCTTAACATCTATGAAGTTGATTTAAATGAACAAGAACTTGATAAGAAAGAAAATGGTCTCGCCTTAAGATCCAAAATTCATGACCAAGGCATTTTCGCTAAGGCTATGAACATTGAATAAGTTTTTAGCTCAAAAGAAACTAGTGATGGTGAAGGAATTAATGGAAAAATGTCACTTATATCCAGAAGATCGAACATCATTATGAAAAACAAGAAGAAAGGAGTAAAATATTATAGAGGAAGAAAGGTAAAAGACTTTCTTCTGATCGTATACCAAAATCTGACATAATCTGTTATGAATGAAAGAAGGTAGGACACAAGAAAGTGAAGTGTCTTAACTTCAAGCAAGATAATAAGTCTACTATATCAAGAAGAAAGAAAGGTTTTGTCTCAATATGGGATGACCTAGATAGTGGTAGCTCAGAAAACAAAGCTACAAAATTACCATAAATATGATTCATGAAAGAAACTGACCTTGAGATAACAATTGAACTTCGGGATTTAGAAAATGCATATGAAATATCTTAAGTGACCTTAAACTCTCTTAATAAAATATTCTATCTTAAAAAAGATATGCTCTAATAAAGAAAAGGAGTTTCAAGAAGCTGTAAGCGAAAATAAAACTCTTTCAAAAATAAACCATAAGTCATCTACCAAAATCAATGAACTTCATAAGAAGATAGAAGAGTTAAAAAGAGACATGTTTAAATTCCTTGAAAGCTCAAAATAATTAAACTTAATCATAGAAGGATGTAGACATCCTTAAAACAAAACTGGCATTGGTTTTCAAAACTATCATAAAAGAATAATAAACTTTATTTCTCGATTACAATCTTTCTACTATGTATATAACAAGTATGGACACACGTCAAAGAGGTGTCACTATAAACACCTACAAACTAACACAAAAAGACCCAAAAAAGTATGAGTACCTAAAAATATAATCATTTCTATTATAGATATCATTGGTAGAAAGAAAAGGGACACTAAAATGGTACTTGGACAGTGGTTGTTCACAACACATGACGAAAAGCAAGCCTATGTTCTTCAACCTAAAACTATATGATGGAGGAAATTACCAAGGAAAAATGAAAGGAAAAGGTAGAATTGGTAAAGACAATCTATCATCCACTGAAAATGTTTTATTTGTTAAGAACTTGAAGTATAATCTACTGAGGATTAGTTAATTTTGTGATAGTGGATATACTGTTTTCTTTAATAAAAATTAGTGTATTGTCAAAAATAATGATAGACCTATACTATTCACTGTTAAAAGATATTGCAATTTGTACAAAACAAATCTAAAAGAACTATACGATCAAAAAGTAGCTTATCTTTTCTTAAACTAGGACACATAAATATGAACCATATTTTAAAACTTCATAAGTATGGCCAATCAAAGGATTGAAAAATGTATTTTTCAAAAAGGACATATTTTGTGAAGTGTGTCAAAAAGGGAAACAAGTTAAGACCTCTTTCAAAAATAAAAATCTTGTTTCTACTTCTAAACCACTAGAATTACTTCATATGGATCTTTTTGGACCCACAAATATACAAATTCTATGAGGTAAAAAGTATGGATTTGTTATCATTAATGATTATTGTAGACTAACTTGGGTATACTTCTTACTACACAAGGATGAAACTTACAAAGTTTTCAAAATATTTCGTAAACAAATTCAAAATGAAAAAGGATTCTATATAACATCTATAAGAAGCGACCATAAAAGAGAATTTGAAAATAAGCATGGCATCTCTCATAACTTTTCTGCTCCTAAGATACCTTATCAAAATTGGGTCATCGAAAGGAAAAATATAACGTTATTAGATAGAGATAGAACCATGTTCTATGAAGTTTCACTTCCAAATTTCTTTTGGAAAAAAGTTGTAAGCACTGTTATTATATATAAAATCACATTTTGATAAGACCTAGTCTAGATAAGACTCCCTATGAATTATGGAAAGGAAGAAGACCAACTATAACATTTTTCAACCATTTGGATATGAATGATTTATATTATCTATGAAAGATAATCTTAGAAAATTTGATTCTAAGATAGACAAAGGAGTATTCCTTGGCTATTCACACAATTCTAAAGCTTTTTGTGTTTACAACACACAAACTTTCATTTTCGAATAATCAATACATGTTAGATTCAATAATGGAAAATTGACTGATAATAATTTATCATATCTAGAAGAGGATATTGGAAGTATGAACATAAGTTGCAAGGATGAAGGAAGAAAATTAATAAGAGAACCAAAGGATGAAACTCCTAACAAGCAAGTGTCTAATCCTGTGTCACCTAACCAAACTCAAGGCCAACAATATAACATTGAAGCCTTGTAAGATCTAAAGTACAAACCATATCACTCATCTGATCAAATTCTAGGAGGACCTTCAGATAAGATTAGAACAAGATCTAACTACATAGATCAAAGAAATGTTGTTTTGTTGTCTAAGATAGAACCAAAGATAGTAGATGATGCACTCTTTGATGATGGATGGATTGTAGCCATCAAAGAATAATTGGCTAAAGTTGATAAAAATCATATATGGATTCTTGTTCCCAAACCTCTTGGAAAATTTGTCATTAGACCAAAGTAGGTGTTTAGCAACAAGCTTGACCAAGATGAAAATATGGTTAGAAACAAAGCTAGGTTAGTAGCTCAATGGTATAATTGACAAGAACATATTAACTATATTGAAACCTATTCCTTTATAACTAGATTAAAATTCATTAGGATTATGCTTGGATATCTAAACATAACATAACCCTTTTTAAAATGGATGTTAAAAGTTACATTTTAGGGTTGGGTAATAAATTTCATTTATATTTAGTTATGTTCTTCATAATAAATATATTTTTTATTATTAACTTTCTTTTATTGTGATATTTAGTTAACCAAAAAGATATGATACATTCTTGGCCTTTGAGGTAGCATAGCTAGGGATATAGTCACTTTTATTATCCTTAACCAAATACAACAGCTTGTAAAAAATATTTTGATTATGTATACAGACGAGGATCATGTGGTGAAGGCATGAATGCTTGCATAGAAGGCTCCCTATGAGGTTTTTCAAGTTAGCATATGAAAGTATCAGGTTGAGTGTTAAGCTTGTAACAACTCAAAAGATGTGTGGAGCATTAACAACATACCATCCAACCATTCCCATCACACCAAGAGGGACAATACTTTGTGTCATATCAAGATGTACCATTTTCACCTGCTCCGATCTTTATCCTTCATAGCATTTTGACGTTGATGTTGGATGATCATATGCAAGATCATCCAGTGTAGGATCATCATATGATATCCTCATGCTTAGCTTTCTTTGATCATCTGAATTTGGATTATTCTCATCACAATATCTCTTTTTTCTCTTATTATATTTTGCAACCCCACAATCATCTCCTCTTCTTAATCTTAGCATTGGGATTACTTTTGCAAGTAGTCCACAGCCTTCTTTTTTCATCTAAGCGGCATATGTCTGTAAATTCTTTAGGAAGGGGATATATGACACCAACTCCATTCCATTTATTGATACAACACCTACTTCTTTTTGGACCATATTCACACTTAAATTGAAAATTTTAACATTTTTCCTTATTATTCAGCACATGGTATAGATTTAAATTCAAGTTTATCAATAGAATTTTATAATAAAGTAATAATTAATTATATGAATGAAGGTGGCACATAGCAACCTAGGAGAAACCCACATTAGCTAACCAGGATTTACACTGATAAATGTATTTTGACGTTCATTCCCCCTCATTAACATAGGGTCGTGATCATTTCAATTTATGGCTTGTCAATGTACTCGATTATCTATTTAGCCAACATTTTATTGTAGTATGTGTTATGATATTATTTTGATATCAAAGATATTATTCTGGTATGATTTAGATTTATTGTATAATTTCTCTATTTTTCTTATTTCCTAACTTTTCGTATAGTTTCATAATTTTTGTAAATAGAATAGGCTACTTTATATATAAATATAATATAAAAATCATTCAATTATAACAAGAGAAATATTTTCAATCAGTTTCAACTTTGTATCAGAGTCTATTTGTTCAAGATACTCCGTTCTAGATCACTACTTTTGTGTTTTCATTAGCGATTGTCCACAATGACATTACCACTTAATTTGGAAGTATCATGCGTTGTCACGTGGGCATCATTTGCAAGAATGTTCACCAGCCTATGAATCCCACACGATGTCTTTCCAATGTTTGTTTGTGATGTTATTTCTTCCAAGCATCTCATCATCCTTTCCTCATTCTATTATGTCCCTTTCTAGATTGTGAGTCACATATTTAATATTCCTTCTGTCCATGCTTAGTTGCTACCTATATTTTGTAGTTTTTTCTCTCATTCTATTTAATATTCCTATTGGATCTTTGATTTTGGATTCTGGTGTTTCTGATCACCTAACTAGTAATCCCTTTATTTATGTAAGTGAAGAGACTAATTTGCAAGATTTTTAAAAGTGAAGAATAATTTATATTATTTTAAGTTTCATTGAAAATTTTATTGCATGTATAAAGTAAGGGTTAATTTGTTTGTTAAATTTTACCCAAAATTCTCTATCATGTCACTCTTACAAATGGATCAAAAGTTTAGGCCATTGCAATTGGTCCATCATTACCTCTTCACTCAAATTGAATTTTGTGTTATTGTTTCTTGGTTTTCCTTTTAATCTAATCTATATAAGTAGCTTAACTTATTTATTGAATTGTGTTATAAACTTCATCTATTCTGTTTTTATACAAGACTAGAGTATACAATTGAAGTAGGATTTGAAACATGTGGTTGTTACTGTTTTTATACATCTACTTCTACTATGTGTCCAACTATCGAGTGTCTTGGTTTGCTTCATTGTCATTCAGGGCATCTGAGCTTGGATAAATTAAAGAAAATGATACCTTATCTCTTATAGTTAGAGTCTTTAGGATACAAGTCATGTTAATTTTGGAAAGCATGTTAGATCTTTTTTTTCTTAATAGTATTAGTAGTCGAGCTTTGTGCCCTTTTAATATTATTTATTCTAATGTTTGGTATCCTAATTGTGTTCGATCTGTCTTAGGACATAGGTATTATGTTTCCTTTATCAATAATTTTTCTAAATGTACTTGAGGATTTTTAATGAAAAATCATTCTAAATTGTTCAATATTTTCTAAAATTTTTATTTATAAATTAAAACCTAATTTTTTCAGGTAATTTGTGTTTTTCATAATGATAATGTGAAATAATATTTTTTTGATTGTTTTAATTCTTTCATGACTTTTCATGACGTCCAGTATACATTAATCTAGTAATCCTCATATACTTTAATAAAACGGTGCAGCTGAAAGAAAATATCGACATATTATGAATCTTACTCGCATTATTTTGCTAAATATTAATGCAATTTAAAAATTTTAGGAAGATGTTGTACTTATTGAAGGATATTTAATAATTCAAGTGCCATACTTTATTTTAAAAAATCAAATTCCTTACTCCTGATTGTATCATAAGGATACTCTTTACATTATCTCCCTTATCTCTTTGGTTGTATTTGTTTTGTTCATAATCTTTCTCCAGGTCATGATAAGTTATCTTCTTGTACTATCAAGTGTATCTTCTTAAGCTATTTTCGCATCAAGAAGGGTTATCATTGTAACTTACACATTACTCATTGACTCTATATCTAAGTAGATGTCACCTTCCTTAAAGACACTCCATATTTTACAATCTCATATGCTTCTTCAATTGACTCAGATTTTTCCTCTCATGTATTACTTGTTCCTTACTTTGATCTTGTTGTGTCTGCCCCTTCTACTTTGAGGTATCAAATTCTTCTTCATCAGAACCTGATCTTGATGTACAACGATTTCGAATTACTTTTGAGCATCACACCTTTACTCCAACGAATGAGCTTGGCGATTAGCTCCTACTCTAGTCGCCTCTCCACACACACTACATTCTATTTATAACTTTCTCATATATCATTGTTTATCTCCTACCTACTTTGTTTCTGTATATATTATTCTTTTATTACAATTTTAAGACAGTATAAGAGGTTTTATCTTACCCACAATAAAGTTAAGTGATGATTGATGAGATGATAGCATTAGACTCTGATTATATAGAAGTGCTTGCCTCACTTCCAAAGAAAAAATATGTTGTTGGCATCTAGTGGATCTTTTGTATTAAATGGGGATTAATGTACAAGTGGATCAAGTAAAGGCCTGAGTTGTGGATAAAAGATATATATAGGTTTATGAGCTACATTATGATGATACTTTTTTTTCAGTTGCAAAGATGGCTTTCGTTCATCTTTCCTTAGCCATAGCACAATGACGCATTGATCCTTATTTTAATTGGATATTAATGCTTTTTTTCATAGAAAATATGAGGGAAGAAAATAGGGGAATGAAATTATTTTCTACCATTTATTTGTACATGAAAATAGGAGGGAAGGAAAGTATTTTTGCAAACCCCTCGCAAAAATTAATCCTTTGACCAAGCATGAAAATAAGGGAAAAATATTTTCTTTTTTCTTATTTATTTATTTTAAATTATTAAAATTATTATATATTTTAAAAAATAAATTTTATTAATAAAAAATAATAATAAAATATCAATTTTTTAAAGTTAGATTTTATTTTTTAAAATTTATACTACTAATATTTTTTTTTCTTCTCTTTTTCATTCATCAAAATAAGAATAAGAGAATTTCTTTTTCTTTTTCTTTTCCTCTTATTTTTATGTATACAAATAACTTATTTTTTCTTTTTATTTTCATTCTTTCTTATTCTCCTTTTTTTTCTTCTTTTTCTTTCTTTTTATTTTTCACATCATCCAAAAAAAAAATACCTTCGTATATAATGATTTAATGATTCCTCTTATTTTTATGTATACAAATAACTTATTTTTTCTTTTTATTTTCATTCTTTTTTATTCTCCTTTTTTTTCTTCTTTTTCTTTCTTTTTATTTTTCACATCATCCAAAAAAAAAAAATACCTTCGTATATAATGATTTAATGATTTGAAGAAAGAGATCTATATAAAGCAAGCTACAAATTTATTACTTAAGGAGAATCTTGTATAAATTACGAAAGTCATTATATAATCTATATCTGATTTGCCTTTAATTATAAACAACATTAAAAGCTACAAAATACCAATATTAAATATTAATATTAATTATCAAAGTGAAATTCTAATTTTAATTGAAAAACAGGACAGCAACACTCATTATACTGTGCCTAAGTTTTATGTGTAGTAAATACCATCCCCTGATCACACTTCAATGTAACTCATTCTAATTCAGATAGGTAATTTGTTTTAAATCAGCATTTATTTTATAAATACTTTTAATTACCCATTATTTTGGTCAACCATAAAAAAAAATCTATTCCTTTTTACTTTTGTTTGCTTGATAATCTTATCTAGATTTGATCGTCACGCGTGCATAGGCTCCCTTGTCTGGTGTATTTGCACACTTTTGTGGCATTTTTTCTTGGGTCTGTTTTGTTTGGGCTAAGGCCCGAAACTTTTGACCCGGCTTGCTGTTATTCTTTGTTTATCCGAACAAAAAGAGAAAACAACGCGTAGGGCTTGCAAGGAAAACATTATGGGGCATGGAAATTGTATTTCCCTTTTATTTTTAAGTTAATATTAATTCATTTTATTTCATTCAAAAATTATTTTTAACTGAATTATTTCTTTTGGAAAATTTCCAGGCCACTATACTATTTTTTCTCTCTTCTCAGTTTTTACCAGTTTAATATTGATTTGGCTTGTATTGCATCGCCTTTGTACTCCTACAATTGTATAGGGTGAACAAACCAGACACGACTAAGTCCTTGATTTTCCTGTCTAACTAACCGGTCCAATCCCCTTTTAAATATATGAATATTGAATAGTATAAGACGAATGGTTTTGCTCGGAGCACTAACGAATTTGCCAATTTTCTCATGTGATCTTTCCAACCCTTTCTTTTATAGGGAGACTTAGCGAAGACTTCTCATTAGAATGATGTTTTAACAGTAACGTTAAACCAATCACAAAAGCAACAAAAGCATCTACCAAAAAGAAACAACGAAAGTGTAATTTTATACAGTTTGGCCAAACGATATATCACAGTAGAATATCCACGTGGCCAAAGTAATTCTGTTAATTCATAGCTACAGGAAAAGTTATCACTGCTGGTAGTTCTTTCCTTCCATTTCTTGTTTTTCTGGGTGGCGGGGCTTTACTGATGATGAGTTCATGATAGAAGAGAGACAAGAGAAACAAACTCCAGGGTGACCCGACCCTTGGACCTTGTGTTGATGACAAAATGCTCGGGGTACTTCCTTAATAGCATAAGTAAGCCATACCAAGGCTTCCCCTTGGACTCAGGACCAGGCCAATCTTCTGATGTGAGATACCTCCTTACTCTACTGTGGTGCCAAACGCTGCTATATTGTTCCAACAACTGAACAATAGTAGACAAGTTATGCATTCAGAATTAAATGGATAAAACGTGTTTGAGCTTATATTACGGTAACCTTGACTCATTCCAGTCTACCTATTCTACAAGAAGTGGGTGTGTACGTTTGTACTTTTCTATTACTATCTAGAGTTATTACCTCCACTATTTTCCACATTCTCACTTTTCATCTATTAGAATGTTATCAAGCACCCTGTTGATACTGCCGTGTAAAAAGGGTAAGAGATAAGAAGAAATGTTTCCCCTAAGTGGGTGGTAAAAATTGAAACAGCATCATACTACTAGACGAGCAATGGCTAAGGATGCATGAATATTACAATGTAAGCAAGGTAGTCAAAATCAAGATTTTATTAAGAATTGGGAAGCAAAGTAAACATCGTAAATCATGGGATAATAACATGGATTGTAAAATCCTATAAATTTCATGTATCGGCATATATATTGCATATAAATTTATATATACACATACGAAGTAGCATAAATAAGAAAAATAATCTTATCTACAATCACTTATGTCTGGAATGAGAGAATTAAAGGAAAATGAGATGTTTAGTTCAAAGGGACATGCAGAACATAGGGTTGAAATTCATCCAACTGGGTTTCGAGTTAAAACTGAACCTGCATTTTGCTCCAGCTTGATGGATCACACGATATCATGTAAACACAACAATCCTGCACAATTTACCAGATTGTGATCCAGAACATGATCAGGAACAGGCTGCCAAAATTCATAGCATCCTTCAATCTTATGAGCAAGATTGTGATTTTGACTATCATGGTTGGGGAAGTTTCCCAGAGATCTTTAGTTGGCAACGTTAGAATCCCATGTTTCATATGAAGGAGGCAATACTTGCACATGTAAGGAGGCAACCATTGTAGATCAGTTGAACTAGACCAGATAGTAGTGCGTCCAATGTTTCAAATAAAAGCAGACAATACAGAAAGAACTCTTAGGCAGATCAGATAGAGAATCAGCTGTGAATGTTGATGATTGTGTAATTGCTAAAGGAACTGATATACTTCAAATTGGATTCAAGGGTAGAAGGGAGCTTTTATGGAATACAAGGATTCAAATGAACGGTTACTGTAGGAGGAAATGGGTTCGACCCGATTGAAGCAGACAATAACATAGGAGCACGTTGGGGTACAGGATAAACCATGTTTTGAAGAATACCCAATGCCGATGAGGAATTGGACACTAAGAAAGTGTTACACCATTTCGTTGCTGCCCTACTAGGAGCTTAGACAGGGTAAAAACCTTGTTGGAAGAAAAGGGAACATACGGAAATTATTTTCTAAGTAGAACTAAGATGCCAATAGAAAGAAATAAACTGAACTCAACGCTTCAAAACATTCACAAGAAACTAAAATTTCCAAGTACGGTTTTTGTATGTATTCAAACAAAATATATCCATGGAAGCGATGGGAATCTAAAATTCCCATGAAAGTGGGAAAGTTTAACTACACTTATGAAAGTATTTCCGAGAATCTTTTAAGCATACCAATCACATTCATAACATTTTTAGAAATCATTATTACTAGAAAAAGTTATTCCTACGAAACATAATTCCCAAAAATGAAAAAAGATTCTACATACCAAGGCACCCTAAGAGTTAATCCTGATTCCTAATAATAGAAAAATGCTAGTTACATTAAATATCTTGGCCCCACTCTCTATTTAGTGTAACCCATGTGAATTTCACCCAACAACAACTAGTATGCCAAAGACTATGTTGTAAGCACTCTTCAAAGTACTGATGGGTTCTACAGCATATAACCTTTCACGTCGAATTCAGGTGACAACTACTAAAATGTATCCAGAGACCATGTTCGCCTACCTTTGCAAGTTAACAAAATCAATCACAAAAGGAAGTTCTATAGCAAAAGCAACTTAAAACATAATGCTCGGAACTAACCTCTGCATGAAGTTTCTCCATAGGCATCCACTCTCCAGGACCGCAGAGATCAGAGAGAACAGTAGCTACAGATGATACTACATCCTTTTCTTCCAACTGCTGAAGCTGAAGATTATCAGCATCTCGATCTACTCGGGATCTCCCTTCAGACTTCTTATCTGCAGGAACCAAACCATCACAGTGATATTACTAATTCTGAGACTGTCCATGTGGAATGGAAGTTGGACCCAATGCAAAAGCATAACAATTGGGGTAACATAAAAAAAAATACACAAGTTAGATACAATGCATGGATTTCTTATAATTAATATGGGCAGCCTTTTAGTATTTCTGAAAAGAGTTGCCTTGGTGCTATTTTATTTTTCATTTCCTTATTAGCAGGATTGTTTATCCTGTAGATTATATCTTCCTTTAAAATATTCTTTTATTAAAAAGAAAAAACAATTTCCATGTTTTAATGGTTTCAGTTTTCAATACTAAAAACTTTTTTGTCTGGTGTATTTTGGTAACATCATCCAATGGGGAAAATCATTTGAATAAACCCAAATTAAAAAAAAGTTTCATAACAGGAGCATCCATTAGTACCATTACTATTGGGAGTTTCAAGAGTATGATAACTTCATCGAAGGTTATCTTTAAATGCACTCTCCTTACATGTTCTTTATGCTGTTATCTTTTCAGTAGATAACTCAAACTCGCCTATGTTAACTTATGCATAGATTAAGCTATAGCTGTACTGCTTTTAACTTATACCTAACCTAAAAGTAGGAAACAAACACATCTGATTAGGCAATTCTCACCCCCCATACGCACCGGCTTAAGCTAGCTTTTTGGGATTAAGCTAGAACCCAATCCATTTCTAAATTCTAATATTATATTAGAGCATATTTAGTCTCAATGTTATGTCACATGCAGACGTTTAGTCCTGCAAATTTCATATTCCAAATTGGCAGTTCCAACTTCCAAGTGTGGGGAGGGTTTGTTAAGATCCCACATGTAGCTAGGAACATGGCCAAAGTATTTTTTATAAGACTTGGGCAATTCTCCCCCCTTGAACTAACTTTTGGGATTGGGAATTAGGCCAAGTTCATTTCGGATCGTTAGACTATTTTAACTTTAAAAGTAATCAACAGAACCATGGCTATGCTTACATGGGGTGAAAATGGGTATGCTGCAAAATGGGAATTTTATTTAACTAAATAAAGACTAGGATGTTTTGCCATTTTTAATTTAATTATCTCCACTCCAACAAACGTAGCCAAACTATTGTAGCAATCATGCATTAGGATTTACAGCACCCAAAAGAACTGAGCTAGCAGGACAGGAGTAGAAAAAAATTAATATAGAAGAACACAGAAATCTTATCAAGGCATGCACTTGAATGCATATAATGCAAAACAATATAGCATGCATGTCCATTTTCACTAAAAAAATTAAATAATTGAAAATTTAGCTCAGATAAGGATTATACATTAAAATTGAAGGATTTTCTATTCACTGTAAATGAAATTTGTGAGCACATCCACAAAAAGCAAAAATGAATGGCAACTTGTATTTTGCTTCAATGATAGTACTTATGGTATGTTAAGCAGATTAAAGAGGCCCAGGACAAGGGCCTTGTGATAATTTAGCTATGATCACATTACAAAACACAATCATATCACGATCTCAGCAACACAAGTTCTGAGCCAGCATCAAGATCTGCCAAGTTTGCAAAATGCAAAAAATCATGCATCACAGTAAAATGGCTAGCAGTTTTGAATCTTTTGATGACTATGATCTGCATGTTCACCACTATATGTCTATTCAATAATTTAAAAGCTGTAGCATATTTGTTAGTAGTGAAAACTGTTATGAAACTCAGAACAGCGAAGCTTAGAGAAAACCACAATTATGTAAGAAAGAACTTCAATTATTGATTGTGAACCAAGTCAAGGGGCCAATGCCACCTCCAAGGGTTTCCCCCTATTACAATCTTCAGAATAATCTCCTCCCTCTTTATCCTCTCTTGCATACTATTTATTTACATTTCTCACCAACAGCCCGACAGACTTACTTAACTACCCCAACTGTACTTTACCTTTTTTTTTTCCTTTTTTCCTCTTCTAACATAAACTCTCCAAATCCCATCTTCATTGGGTTGGGTCCTAACAAAAACACACTTGAAGCAAAAGGTGGCTTACAGGACTATAAATAATGGGAAGTGTAGCACATCTATTTTGAAATATGGTACTATATATATAACAACATATTTAATATTATCTGAAGTACAGAAATATCCTCCTATCACAGGAAAATGAGTATATCTAGGCCCTTAAAACAAAACAGTAAGAAGGAAAATCAAATCTAGAAAGTGATAGTATAAGGTCAGAATACTGCATGTATAAACATCAAATATCCCAATACAAAACAACTTGGGCTAGTTGTTTTAAGACATGTAGGCAGGCATAGGATATCCTTCAATTATAAATGCCACCAAGGATTAACATATTCTCAATCCCTTAAAAATGCTAACTGAAGTTATCTTGAGATTGGGCTATCGACAGTTATATTTATTTTATCATCATCTAATCCCTAGCATCCACAATGTAGAGCTTGGAATATTGAAAAATGCCAGATATCAACCCACGTTCAAACTCATATCACAACGGTGAAGCTCAATTATGGCTTCAAATGGCAGAGGCCAGTACCTCCATACCACTATGCTAGACATATTGAATATGATGTTATAAAACTCGTGGTTTCTACAGCACCAGAAGTACATGCTAAACTTTATAATCCACACCAGCAAGATCTACAAAGCTTCTATAGAGAAGAAAGCCAAAGTGTTGGCTCATAGATGCTCTATACAGTCCACAAAATTAAACTTCAAAAGAATGACCTTGTCAATGCAGCAAAAGCTCATTTGCATTTTTGGGTAACAAAGAAACACCCTTCACCAATCACAGTCAAAACCAAGAGAACTGGGGAAAAAAAAAGCACAACAATCTAAAAGGCAAAACACTCATAAAGACAGTCCTATTGCAAAAAAAAAAAAAAACACCTGAAGAGAATAACACTGCAACAATTTATCAAAATTCAGTATATAAAGAGACTCTAAACCAAATCTACAATTTCAAGAGTTACATTATTATAGACTCAATTTAACGAACCCTACGCACAGAGCAAGACATGCACTATCCAAGAGATTATTTAAACTTATAAAAACATACCCACTCTCTCAACCGTGGATATTCATTACAAATAAAGCACAATTATACATAGTCCTAACAAGCAACAATTCCAAAAGCCCCATCCTTTGAAGCTAGCAAACCCAAAATCTTGCAAGTAAACAAAGAGAATCGAAATCACAATCACGGAAGCACTAACCCATAGGTGCTGGCAAGGAAGGCTTGCCACCAGAATAGCCATAACCATCATACCCATCCCTCCTAATCTTCTTCCCACCGCCCCCACCAACGTCATCCTCGTCATCGAACTCCTCGTCGTAGTAATCCCTCCGCGGCTTCTTAACGAGGGAACCCGAGGCAGGGGCCAAATGGTAATTATAATGGGGCACGACGGGCCCAGCAGCGGAATGGTTAGGATAGTGACGTGGGCCGAGAGGCCCACCCAAGATGCTGCGAACAGGCAAGAGGAAATAGAACTCCTTGTCTCCAATTTGGAGGAGATCTTGAGAATCGAGCTTGACAGGGGGGTTACCAGGGAGATGGAGGACGCCCTCGACAAGGCAACCGTTTTTGCCGAGGACCTCGAGGGCGAAACGGCGTCGTGCAAAGTCGTAGAAGATGCGGGCGTGATGGCGGGAGATGTTCATGCCGCCACCGAGGCTGGAGAGGTCGACGTCAACAGTGGACTTCTTGGAGTTGCGGCCAAGTACGATGGAGTAGGTCTGCATGTAGTACTCGAAGTCCTCGCCCTGAAGCTTCGCAAACCCTGCTTCCACGTCGCCACCGGCCGTCGCTGTTCCCATTGTAAGAGGAGAGGAATTGGAATTGGGATTGGCGAGAAGGATACAGGGTTTTGATCAGAGAGAGAGAAAGAGAGAGAGGGGGAGGTGAAGGAGACCGGAAAATGGAATGTAAAATTTAATTTGTATTTTTCTCCAGATGGAGGAAATGTTACCGGTCACTTGATATAATTTATTATTTTATTGATTTTGTAAAATATTTTAAAATCTTTTATACTAAAATATTTAATTCATATAATTTAAATATATATATTTTTATGCTAGGAAAGAAAAAGGAATAGTTAAGGTCGGAAGAAATGAACCTCTTGGATGTTAAACAAAATAGAATGTAAAGACAAAGGTGTTTTTTACGAAGTCACTAAAAATTGGTTTTTATTAGCTTCTTGTTTAGTGAAAAAGTTAGCGTAGAAATTTGTTTCTCTAAGTATATGTTTGATTGAGATTTTAAGGTTTAGTGAAGAAATCGTTAATTAACATAATGAAGGATCTATATTTATAGAATTCGGGATGATTTTGAATCAAGTAGATTGCTTTCATACTGTTTAAAAAGTATCATAGTTTACATACACCAACCTCCCAAGCCATCTACAAGCCCATGCGAATTATCCATAGTTGAGCATGGATGTTGTTTGTGTAGCCAACATTACCATAGAATCGGATAACCCATTTTCATTTTATATCTTTAATAAGACTCCAAACCTAAACATGTTAGGGTTTCTTAAAAATTTGTCATCCATTTTAGTAAGGTGTACTTCTTAGTTTGGAAGGGGAGGGGAACCAACCGATACATCTCTTATGATGGTTGATGGCAATTAGATTATTGCACCAATTTACTAGATCGATAAATGTAAGATGGATTTGGAAAACCATTCCTATCTTTGTGGTCATGGTGTTGAAAACCATTCCTATCTTTGTGGTCATGGTGTTGAATAAAATATGTTTGTTGTGGGCTAAATAGACGTTCCAAAGGGTTGCAATGAAAATGAGTCTCAAACTTTTATAGTGTCCACAGATCCAAGAAATCATAAAGTCTGACTGAAATGAAGTTGGTTGTACCATATGCATTACTTCTCAGATTTTTCGTGTGAAGACATAATCCTTGAGGCAACGCTTCAAGTATGGGAATCTAAACGATGTAGCCACAAGATTTTATCTATCTCCACAAAGGTTCCATCCGACATCTCCTTAAAAGCTTAGAAGGGGAATGGACTAGGGTATGACAAGCTGTCCTAGGATGATCAAATTTGAGACGTGCGATGGTAATGAGATAGTGTCTGAGGGTCGTTCTCCCCTTTAGAAGAGGGGGAGTCTACAACTGATGTAGGTGGAGCTTGGTAACCTAGTGGTGGTGGAAATACCTCGTTAGGATGAAAGGTTTCTAAAGGTATAGCAAGTTTTGTAGTCAAGAAGTCTGAGCTCATAACAACAGACACAAATATATGACCTAAGGAGAAATAAATCTGTACATTAGCTTAGGTAGTGATGACTAGCCCGTGACCACTTGCTGACCAATTCACGTTGCTAATATCTATGAAGATCACCATAGTTATGAACGACATCTAGGATGTCTAGGAAGAAAATGGTGGATGAAAGGGTGAGAAACTAAGTTTATCAATAGGATTCTACCTTAGGTTAACAACATCACTTTCATCTTAGCCACTTCAGTTTATTAGAAAACATATCATGCACACAAGTTTATTTTTAATCTTTCAAAAACTATAACTAAAGTGGATTTCTTTTACACAAGAAGAACTAGTCCTTTATTAAACATATAAACTACATGAGTCTCATAAATTTTTGGGGTCACAACATAGATATCATTTGACTATCATTTTATTTATGTCTTACATAATTCTTCTCTTTTCTCTATCATTCTCTTAGTGATAATTAAGACATAGGCATACATCACTACTTGGTCGAACAATATCTTCTTACTTGCTTTGCTACTCTACCTTTTATTCTTAAGGCATAAGCTCATTTCTTAATGGTCGTCACCATTATAAATATTGAAGACTTGGCGCTTCATAATAGAAGGATTTTTTTATAACCCTTTTGTCTCTACCTTATAAGGACCTGACGTATTCTGAATGTGTGCAAGGAACATTAAGAGTAGAATTAACTTTTCACATAGATTCTTTCTTTAGTGATCCCTTAGTTAATTAGGTTCCTTTTTAAAAGCTTCCAAATAGTCATGCATGCTCAACCAATCTAACCAATATGCCATACATATATAGTCTCTATTACAAATTACTTTCACATATTCATCCACACATGATCATCATGTAATTCATCATTCTCTAATCAACCATGAGTAGTGCCCATACACTTTGCATTCATCTTTATGTACTCGTAAAGTAATACAACAAGATGGCATGATATTCTCAGGTAAAAACTCATCTTTAATTCAAGACTTTCTTATTTAAGCTTGATGTTACTATCTTTGGCAACATATAAACTTACTCTCATAACTTGTCCAACTTGCTTAATTCATAAGATTTATGATGAATCATTCATAAGATCTTAGTTCACTCATCCTTCTAAGTTACCTCCTAACCTTTTATTTTCTCAAAGGTTAAGTTCTTCTTAATATCTTTAATGAAAGATTATTATATATCAAAATTTCTTCTCTAGTTGACCGAATAGCCTTTTTAATTGTTTACTCTTTATGTCCTTAAATTGAACGTCTTATACACAATTTACTTAATTCAAGTTTAAGTGTTATATGTTTTATGCTTCTTAACTAATAACTTAGCTAATTAGTTTTGCTCCATTAGTAACCTTACTTGCTTGCCTCCTTACTCATAAACTTAAAACTTTTTACTCTTGCCTTATTTAGTTTTCTTCAAATAACCAAAGTAGCCTCCTTTGCTTATTTGTTACCTAGGTGGCTTAATCCATCCTCCTTAATCTTAAGGTGTTATGATTCTTTTTTTTTCTTTTTTTAAAGGTTGATTTACACTAATTAGGACTTAGACTATTAGTTAACACCAACCTTAGAAATTTTTAGGGCTTTCTTCCTTGTCTAGTGAGCATGGCCAAATATTCTTGTTTCCACCTCTACTCCATAATTAATTTCTAATCACCTCAAGCTCATTTAGATCCACTCTTAAATTGTAGTAAGGTTTTAACTAGTTCTTACAAATTTTGTCCAACATGGTCAAATAGTATCCAACCATTACCAAATCTCTTTCAAATTTAAAATTCATTCCTTGAAATTTTTTAGACTCCACTATACACCTTAACTAAAATTTTAACTCAAGTTTTCCTAATTAATTGGAGAGTGGTCAAGTGCTCTAGGTGGCCAAAGCAAGTTTTCTTTTTTCTTAGTTTGTTCTCTTTTGGTTTTAGTATTATGGATTTTAGTATGTTTTTACCCAAATCAACCAAAATGGCCGAATGAGCATTTTACTAATTTCAACCCTCTTTCAAATTTATTATTTCATAGTTATACTTAATTAGATTCATCTTTACACTCTAATCAAAATTTTAAATTTAAGATTCCCTAATTAAGTAGGAAGTGGTCGAATGTTATAAGTGACTTAAACAAAGGTCCTTTTTAAATTTTCTTATCACATGAACTTGGTGTCATGAAATTTATCACTTGGTTCATTATATATCCTTAGATTCATCCATAAATTTTTCTTACTTCATAGCTTTGGTCATAGTCATGGAAGGTATTAAGTGACTTGTGCAACTTTGGTTCAAAAATTTCACTTTTACACTTAGTAGTTTTTAAGTCCAAGTTAAGTTTATGGATCTTATGGTATAATTTTTCTTAGTGTTTTAAGGATTTTAGTATATAAGTCCAGATCTGGAATCTTAACTAAGACAACTTCATGGCCAAAAATTTTAAGAAAAGAGATAACCAAGTTTCTAACTTTGAACATAAAAATCTTAAAGAAAACATCTTTCATAGAAAATAAGTATAGATTTACTAGATCCACTCCAAGATATATCCATCCACTACTTTGATCACTTCAAAAATTTTCTCATAAACATTTAAATCTGTTATAAGGCATCAAAATTGATTTTTAATAAATTTTGATTGATTAAATTGCTCTTAAGGTTGTTAGAAGCACTTTAATCGATCAAAACTTCTCTTTAACTTCCAAAAATCACTAAAAAATTATGATGATCATATTTAAACATTAAGGGAAGTTTTGAGCTCCAACAAGTTCAAACAAATAGGGATCTATAGATCTTAGACACGGATCCACCAAAAAGAAGAATATCAAACCATAAATACAAGATTTAAAGCTTAGAAAATATTTGGTAAAATCCTACATCTTGAAGAATTTTGTGATGGGTTTAGTGCGGATTTTATGAATGCTTTTACTCTTCCTTGGTGGTCCATAAAAGATCTCTTAACGATGATGGTGGGGCTTTATGGTTTTGTTTTAATTTAACTTAACCCTCAAAGTTGAAAGTTTAAGCTTAGTGTAAATTTTGAGTTTTAGGAGTAGTATGAGTTTAGAGAGATTTTAGAGGATTTCTTTGAGAGTTTAGAAGATGCATAATGAAGCTAATGAGCCTTTTCGAAGCTAAAATAGAATTCGACCACTTAAGGGTAGCTTGGAAATTAATTTCCCACTTAAGAAAATTTTGGTACATCTACATGTAATTTTTATTTTCTAAAATAAATATAAATGTAAGAAATTATCCTTTTAGGTTTATATTAATGCTAATTATTTTGAATTTTTGACTAATCAAGATTAACTTATCCTAAGTATGGTTAATTTTAATTAAATAAGATTAATTTACTTTAACTATGGTTAATTTTATCTCTCTTGTTTATTATTTTTGTCTTATATGCTATAATTTTTAAGTGATGGCTCAAGGGGTGGGTCATCACCTCATTTTCCACATGCAATTTTGTGCTCCATGAGTAAGATCCACTTCATAGCTTCTACTTCACGTTTTTTTACCTTTCCATCCTTCTAGGAGCATTTTGGTAATTTTTTTTAGTATTTTCCAGGAGGTTCTCAAATTGTTCCTCTAATATTTCTAACACTTATTGGTTCGTTTTTGAATAATTCTGATATCATTTTCCATTTTTTTGGGAACGATTTATCCCTTGTGAGAGACAAAACTTTCTAAAGGCATTTTAGGCTTTTTTAGAATTTTTTGATGGTTTTTTCGCCTTTTTTTATTCCTATTCTTTTCTTATAAATTTTCAATCATCCTTGATGTATTCTAATTCCTTAGAATATCTTTTGATCTTTTTTTGAGGTTTTTCTTGCATATTATTTGGGTTATCCTAATGCAGGGGCATTTTCATCATTTGTTAAAAATTTTCTAATTTCTCTATCTTTTGCTCTTATTTTGACTTTATTTCTTACTAAAAGGTATTTTTAACCTAGAAAGTCCATTATGAGAAATTATGGGTGTTGCACTAAGCCATGATATTAAAGGGAGGCTATACCTTAGAGGGAAAATGATGTCTCAACAACCTTGACATTTTAAGGGATCCTCCAATTTGCTTTTTTCTTTCCAACTCTCATCTCCACTTTATCCATTCTCATTTCTTCCTCCGGCATCCTATCGTAAGATCATGGTAGAAGAAATCTTGCACACTACAAGTTACAGAGTCTTTTATCAGCCTTGTTGGCATCATAATTTTTATTTCTTATATTAGGATTAGAATTATGAATAATTTTGTTGGGTTAGTTTGCCCTCATTTGACCTTTTTTGTTATGGATAACTAAATTTAAAATCATGGAACTTTGGTGAATCTTATGATGTAACTTTTTAAACCCTATTTTTCTTTATAAATGATTATATATTTTTATTTACAAATGATTGCATGGTTCTTTATCCAATTGTTTTCCTTTATTGCGCTTAATCCATTAATGAGATGTGGCCACTTTTGTTGATCTCTAAGTTAGTTAGGGGTAGGTGATCGTACCATTTCCCTATTAGCAGAGCTATAAGGTAACTAGATCTAATAGTTTTGGAGGATCAATTAAAATCTTAGGCTTCTAACTCATTACCGACTTAACAAATCTAAAGTACTTTATGCTTCTCTTAACTATTTACCTTGCATGATCGTTGGGAGTAGTACTTATTGTAACACCTGTAATTCCTCATAATGAACCCTTTAGGTTACAAGTAACCTTTAGTGAGAAATAAAGCAAAGACAAGAGTAAAAAATGAAATTAGAAAATTTTGTACAAATGATGAAAATGACCCTACATTTGGGTAACCTTAACAACTATGCAAGAAACTCAAGATAAAAGTTAAAAAAATTCCTAAGGGATTAAAATACGCCAAGGATGATTGAAAATTTATGAGGAAAGAATAAGAAAAGATAAAAGGCGAAAAAGCTTACACAAAACTCGAAAAATATCCAAAACACCCTTGGAAAGATCTATCTTTCGTCAAGCCTAAATTTTTCCTAGAAAAATAGTAAATGGTATAACGATTGATAACCGATGTCGCGGTTGGATCAAAATGAAATAAAGGTAAATAAAAAAAATGTAGTATAAGGCACAACCTTGGTCATCTCTCAAGGACTTTGGAAAACAACTTGATTGAATTTAAATTTAGAAAAAATTGGGGGATTTATAATTTACTTTGGGTAAAAGAAAAATGAAACTTAATGAATTTATAATATTAAAAACCAATTAACTCGTTAATTCAATTCATAAGCGAGACTATCATAGGTTTAAAAAACAATTTTTTTTAAAACAATTTTTTATTCTTAATTGGTTTGAATTCAATCAAGCAAGCGTCAATTAAATTCCTGATTTCCTACTAGAATAACACCTAGAATTTAAATTAATTCGTGTTCAAATAATTAAGCATCACCCGAAGTTCTCAAATTAATTTTTAAGAATTGAAATCACCAAATTTATAGAAAACCTTATAACCCATTTTTTACTTATAAACTAGAGAATTAAGCAAACCCTAGTTTTAGTATTTTTTTCATGTAAGATGAGATTAAATTAAGCATCTAATTTTATCATTACAAACATCAATTTCAACGTATAAAAAGGAGAGAAAAATAAATCGCAACAAAAATTCAATTAAAAGCAAACCTCAAAATCCATTACTTATAAATTAAAATCAACGAGCCAACCAAGGAAATTAGCCTTTCATGAGACATTTTATGAAAAAAAGAAGAAGAAGAATGTGAATAAGAACGATGATAAGAATTGAAACTTTATTGAAAATTGTGAATAAGTTCTGATATGTTTACAATGTGTAAGGGCTTCCCCTTTTATAGACCCAGTTTGCCAATTCAAAATTGAAATTAAAATTAAAAATTAAAAATAAAGATAAAACTTGAGTTAGTTTCCTTGATCTTCTAGGGTTGCACTTGAATTCTTGTTTGACTTTGTCGTTCGAATTCAAGATATGCATGAAATATGGGACCTAATCTCACGTTTGTTTCTCCAATTTTTTTTGAATGTATTGACAGCCGAATTAGGGTTTTCATTCTAAAAAATGTTGTAGACAATTGTATCCTTGAGCTTTAGAAATTAACCTCA
The DNA here is from genome assembly GCA_037954105.1 of Canavalia gladiata. Lineage (NCBI taxonomy): Eukaryota > Viridiplantae > Streptophyta > Magnoliopsida > Fabales > Fabaceae > Canavalia > Canavalia gladiata. The sequence continues at coordinate 39,736,435 of CM075661.1, forward strand.
TCTGAAAATGACTTTTGTAGCCCTAGATATGCTCATTTTACAGGAACATGTCTGGGTTGTCTCGATAAAAGCTCTGAGTCACGGTTCGGTCCAACTAAGTTTATGATCCATTGAGGTTGGGCCATATAGGGATACATATTATTTTAGGGATTTGTCTCATCTTTCTAGTACCTCTGGAATCACTTGAATATAAATTTTATATCCCAAGATATGACATGCACAATGAACAAAGGTCAAGAGTCATTAAAATTTGAAAATTAACCAATTTTTTTAACCAATTTTTTTCACTTAAGCCCAATGTAGTCCAATAACATAAAACTCACTCAAAATGATAAAATTATACATCACTTAAACCCAAGTAAGCCCAATATAGAATGAAAATAAATGTATAAAATACATTTATCAATGATGGCTTGGGAATGAACCAATAAGTGTTGAAAACATTAGGGGAATAAATTTTGAACCTCCATGGAAGTGGTGAAAAATTACGAAAATGCTCCTAAAGGACCAATAAAGTAAGAAAATGTGGAACACAAGCCAAGAAGTGGACTCTACACTGTAAACACCTACTTATGTCCGAGGCCTCCAACCTTTAAAAATCAATCAAGAAACCAAAAAATAATAAAGAAAAACAGAAAACAGAAAACAGAAAAACAGAAAACAGAAAAACAGAAAACAGAAAAACAGAAAACAGAAAAACAGAAAACAGAAAAACAGAAAACAGAAAACAGAAAACAGAAATCAGACAAATAAGAAACAGATAAATAAATAAATAATAAAATTAATAAATAAAAAACGAAAATCCAGTCTGATATATAAAATTCTGAAAAAACTAAAAATAATAATAAAAAAAATAATAAAAAAAAAAGAAGAAGGAGAAGGAAAAACAAATCATTAATCATTTTTTCTCTCTCTTGAAATTCTAAAAAAATATATATGATAACAAAAATAAAAATATAATAAGAATAAAATATATAAGTGAAAATTAAGAAAGTAATTGATAAAAGGAAAAAAGGATAAAGAAGTGAAAATCTTAAATTTCAGATTTTGGAAAATAGCAAAATTAAAAAAAGGAAAGGGACAAAATAGCAAAATAAAAAAGAGAGAAGCCAAGTTTATTTATTTGCAGAAAAGGACAACGTCCAAAGGCAAAAAAGGAGAGGGTAAGAAAGGAATTGGAAAAGCAGAGCCTATAAAAGACAAACAAAAACCAAGTGAAGGGGTTTTTTTTCTTTTTTTCGCATCTCTGGATTTTAGGTGTTCTTCTTTCTCTGGAAGCGTCAAGAAGAGGCTTCGGAAGATTCACAGCGCAATTAGCACTCTGAGCTTCGAATTGGCACAGGGGCGTGATCCGATTTCTTCAAGCAGGTTAGCCTACAAGAGTTTGAAAATCTTTGCATGGATTCGAGTCTTGAAATGCTGTATTCCAACAAAAGAGGAATAAGAAACCTGTTCTTGCATGAAGTTTGCATGAATTCGAGTCTTGAAATGCTGTATTTCAATAAAAAGGGAATGAGAAACCTGTTCTTGCATAAAGTTTGGAATGGATTTGATTCTCGAAATGTTGTATCTCAGTAAAGGAAAACAAGAAACCAATTCTTGCATACTACGTTAAAACACGCCTAAGTAATTTACATGTAATCTGTGTGATGATTAAGAAATCTAGATGTCCAGGAATTCGATCTGATATTGGTGTTTGTGTGATTGAATCGCGCTTGATTGTGGTCTGTGAGTATCTACTTCCCCCTATGTGTTAATGCCGCATGAATATGATGGAAATGCATGAATCGCGTTTGAACATTGCTCTGTTCTGGGTTCACTGTTCTGGCTTCAAGACCCAGTTTAGGATGTGCATGAAGGACTGATGAAACCAAAGACAAAAGTTGAGTCCCTCTACTCATATGCTGAGTCCTTCATGAAGATCAAGAGTCAAAACGGAGTTAGGTATGATAGATTATGGTTAGCCATTCACCATAAGAGTATTTCAACAATCACCAAACCTCCAAATAGTTATTAACTCTGCCTCTACATATGGGTATCTCAGTCATAAGTGTGAGGGGTGCAGAGTCTGCATAACACTCCCAATTAGTTGATATTCAGAAGAAATCTTGGTCGAGACCAAATTAGAGTGAAGGAGATGAAATATTAACAAATCTGGGGATTGCACCCTGGCCAAGTTTACTAGGGGATAGATATAACAAGTCTAACTCAATTAGAAGTAGCCAATTGAGAGAAGAATTTAAAACTGAGCACCAAGTTCATATTATCTTTCAAGGTCATTGGCATAATTGACTATATGGCCATCCGGGTATGATTCAGTTATAGGAAACCTTGAATAGTTACTCTAAATAGAGGCAGAGTAAAAGGCTCTCCTGAGGGTACCTTGTCAATGCACATCCTAGGAAAAATATGCATCATTCTCGCTGGGAACTTGTCTTAAGGGCAAACTTCACTCATATGGTGAGGCATGTCAAAGGCAGAAGGAGAAAGGAAATTCTCCACGAACCAAAACCCCACTAGGCGATTAACAGTGCCTTGTTTGAAACCTCAGACTCAATCATTATAGGAGGATGAAAATCGGGTATGAAAGCCGAGCTGAAGTTCATGGTTAACTTAAGAACAGAGATGGAACGTAGGGAACGAATGCCATGCAGTTCATACTGGGAAGGAGATTCACCTTAAAACTAAAACATGAAGATTATTATTTCAAATGAGCAGTGGGCTCAGTGGTTAAAGCGCTTGTACATATCCTCTTAACCGCTCCTTCGAATCCCAGCTAAGACTCTTCTGATTTTTCTTTTTAATTATTCGACCCCATTTCCCATACTGCCCCTTAGGAATTCCCCAAATGCCTGGTAGATCCCTGCCTTAGAAATACCCATACTGCCCCTTAGGAATTCCCCAAATGCCTGGTAGATCCCTGCCTTGGAAATACCCATACTGCCCCTTAGGAATTCCCCAAATGCCTAGTAGATCCCTGCCTTAGAAATACCCATACTGCCCCTTAGGAATTCCCCAAATACCTAATGGATCCCTGCCCTAGAAAGTACCAATTTACCCCTAAACAATTCACTAATTCCAATTTTGTCCCCAAAAATCAATAAAATTAATAAAAATTTCCAGAAAATTAGAAAAATAATAAAAAATAATAAAATTCAAGAAAATTAATAAAAAATAGTAAAATTCCAGAAAATCAATAAAAATAATAAAATTCCAGAAAATCAATAAAAAATTAATAAAATTCCAAAAATCAATAAAAAAATAATAATAAAATTCCAGAAAATCAATAAAATTAATAAAAATTCCAGAAAATAAAGAAATTAATAAAAATTTCAAAATTTCCAGAAATTAACAAAAGTTAATAAAAATTACAGAAATTAATAACAATTCATAAAAATTCTATAATTCCTAAATAAATTCAAGATTATCAAGTATTTTCGCAAAATTCTTTAATTAGTAAATTCCCTCCTAAAATTCTAATAATGTCTTATCTTTTTCTTTCATCGTTATTCAAAAATGAAAATCTTGTTTTGCGACTCTTAATCTCACGCGACGAGCTCTAAGCACGAACTGGTAGCTTTTTCTGCTGTTCGTTGTTTAGAGATTCGTATGGGTCCAAGTGCAGCCGTAGTTGTCTTGGACCTTGTGCATAAGTGGATTAGGGTTGCCTTTCCTTTTGCAAAATAAAAACCTTTCTCTTTTTATTCCTCGGTTTTCAAAATAAAAATCTTGTTTTGCGATTCTTAATCTCACGCGACGAGCTCTAAGCACGAACTGGTAGCTTTTTCTGCTGTTCGTTGTTTAGAGATTCGTATGGGTCCAAGTGCAGCCGTAGTTGTCTTGGACCCTGTGCATATGTGGATGAGGATCGCCCTCCTAAAAATAGTTTTCAAAAAATAGTCAAACTATTTTTACCTTCCAGGTAGTTCCGAAGGTCAAGCCTTCGAGCACATTTCAAACACTTTCGAAAGTCAAACTTTCAAAACATAACTAGAACTACGTAAGCCTTGAGTTTCCCATTGCACCGGGGAATACGTAGGAGCAGGATCAAGTCCTGTCAGGCTAACCTCTATCACGTTATTTATTTCCATTCTAATTAAAGGGATCAAGCTATTTTCAAATAATCACACACTCAGTTTAAGGGTACTGTTCTTCGGAACAGGCGAGTGGGGTGCCTAACACCTTCCCCACTCGTAACTGACTCCCGAACCTAAATCTCATCCAGGGTTTTTCCAAATCTTTTTCCCTTAAATAAAAATTTGGTGGCGACTCCACATTGATCAAAACAATACCTTTTTTTAAATTTTTAGCGAGTCCGTCGTCTCGTCGGAATTACGGTTGCGACAGATGGCGACTCCACTGGGGACATTAGAGAGTCAAGCCCATTTATTTGAGTGTGTATTACCTTGATCCCTTTACACTTTATTGTATGACTTATTTATCTGCTTATCTGTGATTGATTGATTTGTTTATTCCTTGCACCAACCTTAGGATAGACAAATATTAAATTGCTTTATATATATCTGTACAAGTTCCCCAATTGCAGGTGTCCCAATATAAAGTGCCTTCCATGCATTACATACACATTCTATTTCGAGTGGGGCCCTATACCCGGGTCTGAGTGCTGCCTAGAACTAGAGGGATCTAGTGGTGTCACTTTGGGGCTTACGTCCTGTTTGACTATCACGAAAATCCCAGCTAGAGTGCGTCCTATTCGAAATGCCCTACAACTGGTAGCTTTTTCTGCTGTTGTAGCAAGCATTACGAACTGGAACTTGGCTCTAGTGACCTTTATACCTTAGGACTACTGACCACCTTTTGAAAGGTTCATGCATTAATGGCCATAGACCTTTAGGACAGGTTACCCAAATAGGACACAAAGAGGGCACGTTCTGCAAATTCAGGTCCAATCGTTACTTATGATGGGGTGCTTAAAGAATAGGGGAGTGAAAAAAAAAGAGAGAAGGAAAAAGAGGAAAAGAGGAAAAGTTCACATGAGAGATGAACAAAAATGAAAGGGAAAAGAGAAAGAAAGAAAATAAAGAGAGAGAAATTAAGGAGAGAAAAAGAAAATCGAGTGAGATAAGGAAAAGGAAAAAAAGGAAAGACAAAGAAGGAAAAAGAAAAAAGGGATATTGATAGATTTTGTGCAAAATAAAGTTATGTTTAGCATTCTATTATGGTCTATCATGCATCAATTCCACCTCATAACAAAAAAAAACCTAACATGTTCATCTTTGTTGTTTTTCTCATTTCTTTATTGAAAGACCAGGTTCTCAGTGACATCTAAAGAAGGGGTGAAATGGAAATTAATGCGGAAATCAGGCAGTTAAGAAAGAGAAAGAGGGTTGGGGTCAAGCTGACTGATTTTGCTAGCCTGGAAGATTTCGGAAACAAATTGACAAGTATCCAATTAATGGCGTTTACCAAAAAGTATGGAAACATACTGAAATTGCTGAAAGTCAAAGTGCAAGAGGGGGCCCTCACGGCGATGGTGCAATACTATGATCCCCCTCTCCGATGCTTTACTTTTCCCGATTTCCAGTTGGCACCTACTTTGGAAGAATTCGAGCAGATTTTGGATCTGCCTCTAGAGAGAGTCCGCCCTTACAACCATTTGGAACACCACACCTCATTCCGAACTGCTGCTCAGGCTCTAGGTTTACAGGCAGACAACCGGTTGACAGATTACCAAGGGAAGAATCAAGCTAAGGGGTTCACCCGAGAGTTTTTGGAAACTTACATGCAGCATCTAGCCGATGGCAGTCAGTGGGACACCTACATGGATGTACTAGCCCTTGCCATCTATGGACTAGTCCTCTTTCCAGGCATAGAGGATTTTGTTGACCTAAACGCCGTCGATATATTCTTGGCCCGAAAGAATAAAGCTGAAAACCCTGTTACCGCCCTGTTGGCCGACGTCTACTACACACTGAATCTCTGTCATGAGGGAAGAGGAAAGAAGCTGCTTTGCTGTTTACCAATGCTGTACATATGGATAACGGCTCACGCCTTCAAAAGGGGTATGAAAGCGCAATGCCCTATATCCGATCTACTGTGCTACCAAATAAAGCCGATGGATAATGAAGAATGGGCAGCTCATTTCGCCGGCTTAAAGGAAGAACAGATCCGATGGCAACCCACTTGGCAACAGAGGACGGAGGTCATCTACCATTGTAAGGGGTTCCCAAATGTACCCCTCATGGGAACCAGGGGTTGCATCAACTACAACCCGATACTGGGGCAGAGGCAGTTGGCTTACCCCATCAAGGCACCTCCATCGGATGAACTGGTGACACCTTTCCTTTTGAAATACGAGGGAGATTTCGCCGAACCCCTCCGCAAAGTACGAGAAGCATGGGAAAGTGTTACTCGGAAAGGAAAAGAATTGGGGGTCCGAAGCTGCGGAGCCAAAGAAGAATACCGACAGTGGGTCAGAGACAGGGTGCAACAGATCAAGCTGCCATTTAAAACTCCGACTGCCCCATCTAAAAATCAACCATCACCAATGGTGTTTGAAGATGAGGTCGTTAAAAACTTGAAGGAAAAGCTAGAAGCTGTGACTAAGAAAAACGCCCGACTAGAAGAGGAACTTCTGAAAGAACGACAAGAGAATGCCGCATGGAGAAGAGAAGATGAAGTGAACAAAGCTCTATTAGCCTCTATCAGGGATCAGCAAAAGGGTGAACGAGAGCATGCTTCGCGAGTACATATGAACTTGCAAGCAGCCAATAAAGAGCTTAGGCTGAGAGCGCAAGAAAAAGATGCCACCCTCCAAGAGAATCGTCAACTAAGAGGCGCTTTGGAGCAGGTGAAGGCCAAGATCCGTACCATCCGTGAAGAGAAAAACCAGGTCTTAGCCGCAAACAAGAGAATCCGAGTGGAGGCAGACCACATAGTAGAAGAAAGAAATGACCTGTTACAACGAATAGAGGATATGAAAAATCAAATCGAAGGTCTATTAGCAGCTTGGCAAGACGAAGTAAACGAAGAAAAATGGAATGTCATTGAGATTATTCGAATGCAACAAAGGGGTATTAAGGACATCCAAAATGAGAGTAAATGGTATAAGGATACAGCTGATCACTGGGCCAGATGCTTTGGGAGACTGGCCGGTCTAGCGAATATGGCAATTGAAGAAATACCAACATTCCTCAAGAAGGCCGAAGCTTCATTACATCCGCTGCATACTCCTCCCGAAGTTGAAGCTTTTATCTTGTTTTGTAAAAATATGATACTAAGGATGAACAAGTATATTGTGCTAGCCAGACAGGAAGGGCAAAATGTAAAGTAAAATTCGGTCCGCTTGAATAAAGTTGATTTCTCTCCGTCTATGATTTCGCATTAATTTCCATTTCATGCTCAAGACAATTAAAGCGCACACAGTCAATAGAAGATCAATGAGAAACTGGTCCTTCGATATTTTATTTTTACGCCAAATATCATTTTCAATTAATAATTAACTAATATAATGTTTCATTTTTTAATTCAAAAAAAGCAGATAACAAAATAGCGGGCTCACGATTCCCTCGGCATTCGTACAGCACTAGATCAAAAACCAAAATCATGAGTGAGTTGGAAACGCAGAATGAGGAGCTCAGGAATGAAGTAGCCGAGCTAAAAGATCAAGTAGCTAAGCTCATGAAGCTACTTGAAAAAGGCACAGAGGGACCTACGGCAACCGAGGCAACAGGGGCTACTACTACTTCAATGCCCTTACAAGCTGTCACTGAACAAGAATGGCCATACGGGCTACCACCCGGTTACGAGCATTCATATGGACCTAACTCTCAAGGAATCATCGCTGGTGAAAATCCCAATGCACTGCCTCCCCATATAAACCCTACCATCCACCATTATCATCCCAACTTCTCGGCTGGGCTTCCACACACAAACCCTACCACTCATCCTCACCATGTAAACCCACCAACCCACCCTCTTCCTACCAACACCACCGGTTATCCACCTCACACATACCCAATACACACAAATCTTCCACCTTACCCTTACAACACAAACACTTCCACTGCTTTCCCTCCACAAATAAACCTGTCCTTTCCTCCTCACATCAACCCAACTACATACCCATACAACACCAACCCCGACTATACACATATGAATACGACCGTCACCGAGGACCCCACATATGCTGTCCCGGTCACTATTCACCCAGCTAACCCTCACCAACAACACCCTACTAGACCCGAGGGCCAACATACCTTACCTCACCGCATTGGCCAACCGGTGGACCAAGAAGCCCAGTTTGGCGGGAGATGGCAACACCTAGAAGAGAGGGTTAGAGCCATCGAAGGGCATGGATATGGAGTAGTGGAGGCTTCTGAGCTATGTCTCGTACCTGATGTCATAATACCTCCTAAATTCAAAACGCCCGAATTCGAGAAATATAGGGGAGTCGGATGCCCGAAAAGCCATCTGACAATGTATTGCCGAAAAATGGCCTCCCATGCACACAATGATAAGCTGCTTATCCACTGTTTCCAGGATAGTTTAACTGGAGCAGCTGCTAGCTGGTATACCCAGCTCGAGAGGTCATACATCCGCACATGGAAGGACTTGGCAGACGCCTTCCTCAGGCAATACAAGTACAACATAGAGATGGCACCCGACAGGACTCAATTACAGAACATGACCAAGAAGGAGAATGAGTCCTTTAAAGAGTACGCGCAGCGGTGGAGAGAGCTGGCCGCCCAAGTTCAACCACCTCTGCTGGACAGGGAGATGATCAGCACTTTTATGGAGACTCTCCCTGCTCCATTCTACGACAAGATGGTGGGCAGTGTGTCCGCCAACTTCTCCGACATGGTACTAATCGGAGAACGAATAGAGAGCGGCTTGCGCCGAGGAAAGATTGTACACAACGCCGTCGGCAATGTCAGTGCGAAAAAGCCGACGAGCAATCCATGGAAGAAGAAGGAAGCCGAGACCCATTATGTCTCAGCCGACCCTAACCGTCCAATCACCACACAACCCGTGTACCAACCACCCACCACGCCACCTAACTACCAAATACCATATCAACCGCAATTCCCTACAAACCCACACATGGTGGCCTCCGCCCAACCTTCATACCAACCAACCTACAACCCGCCACCTACTCCATTTCAGCCGAACGCTTCCTTCATAACTCCACCTATCCAAACGTTCCCTCAACAACAACCACCAAAACCATGGAACCAAAATACCAACATTAACCCACCCCCGCAAAAAACCAACAACAACCAAAGAAAGATAGTACAATTTGATCCGATCCCAATGAGTTACTCGGAGCTTTTGCCCCGTCTAATTCAAAACTCCTTAATTTCACTAGTCCCCATGAAGCCTTTGGAACCTCCATTTCCGAAGTGGTACAATCCTGAGGCGAAGTGCGACTACCACGCTGGGACGGTAGGACATTCCACTGATAACTGTCTGGCCCTGAAACATAGGGTTCAGAAGCTGATCAATGCCAAGTGGCTGAATTTCGAGAAGGATACACCCAGCGTGGGGAATAACCCACTGCCAAATCATGGAGGAGTAGGACCCTCCGTAAACTATGTCGAGATAGAAGAGGAGGTGGACATGATCGGCGAATCCTTTCCAGGACCTCCTAAACCACTGATCATTCGCTATACTGAAACATCAGCCCTGCCTACGCCTGATGGGGTGAAACCAGTCACAATAAAAGTACCAAGACCTTTCCAATACAACAGCAATAAAGAGGTACCGTGGAAATATAATGTTGAGGTACTAGGAGGAAAAACCGAAGAGGACAAGAGTCCATCGCTCAGTGTGACCAACATAGCCGGTATAGGGGGAATGACCAGAAGTGGTCGCATCTACACCCCTGCCGAAGACATAAGGAGACAACCGGCTACCTTAGACAAAGAAAATCAAGCTAGGCATGAGCCCGAAAGTAGCAATAAAGAAGTAGAGGAAGAGATAAAGAAGGCAGTTTCAGACGAAGAGGCATGCGAGTTCTTGAAATTGATAAGACAAAGCGAGTATACGGTCATCGAGCAATTAAATCGTATACCCGCTAAAATATCATTGTTAGCTTTGATGATGAACTCGGAGCCCCATCGAAAGGTTTTGCTGAAGATCTTAAACGAAGCCCATGTAGTCCACAATATCTCAGTGGACAAATTTGAGGGTATCGCCAGTAACATAACTGCCAACAATTTCATAACCTTCGCCGATCATGAAATCCCGGAGGAAGGGGAAAGACATAACAGGGCATTGCATATATCGGTCAAATGCATGGATCACATTTTAGCCAGAGTCTTGATAGATAACGGCTCCTCTCTGAATGTAATGCCTCAATTGACTTTTTCCAAACTACCACACGAAGGGACCCACATGAGGCCTAGTTCTACGGTAGTAAGAGCATTCGATGGATCAAGACGGGAGGTTATTGGCGAAGTAGACTTACCAGTCCAAATCGGCCCGATCGTCTTCAATATAACTTTCCAAATAATGGATATCCAGCCAGCCTACAGCTGTCTACTGGGAAGACCTTGGATTCATTCTGCTAAAGCAGTCCCTTCAACTTTGCATCAGAAGTTGAAGTTCATCATAGACGACAAATTAATCATCGTCTCAGCGGAAGAAGATTATCTGGTCAGCAAACCCACTAATCCTCCTTACATTGAGGCTGCCGAAGAGGCGTTGGAGACTCATTTCCAAGCCTTAGAGGTTGCCAATGTCACTACAATTAAGGAAGGCGAAGTGGTTGACCGTAGGCTGCCCCCTAAAGCTCTAATGATGATGGCCCGAGTGATGTTAAAGAATGGGTTCGAACCAGGCGGTAGACTGGGGCAAAACAATGCTGGTTTGTCTCGACCATTGTCTATGAATAAAAACAGGCGACGATATGGGTTGGGGTACCAACCCACTGAAGAAGATAAAGCAATAAGACCCCGTTATAACAAGGTCCCTCTGTGCCATATATCGCAAAGTTTCCAAAGTGCTGGCTTCGAAGACCTAGGCATGATTGCGGCCACGGATGGAGAGGGGACAACGAGTATAGAAAATCTGGTGACGCCTTGTCCCCCCGGACGAGAACTGACCAATTGGGAAAGTTTTGAGCTACCTCTGACTTTTGGTTCAGTTCAAATGTAATTTTGTAATTGTCATGAAAATTTTATACCTGAACATTTTGTACATATCTTTTGACAAATAATAAATACAGTTGCATCGTCCAAAATACCTCCTTCTTTCTTTGCTCAATTTATTCCTGTCTGCTAAAATATACCCATCTTATTCCTTCATCTTATCCCAATACGCAGATCTAACTCAAAACCGCCTAGCGACAACAGTGCTAGTATTGTATTGGGCGATTTCGACTGTATTGACGACCCGGCCGACGAGGAATCAGAATTTGAGTACGAACCCACCGGTGAAATGTTGAGATTGGTGGAACGCGAATCTAAAATCATTGAACCTCATCAGGAACCCGTAGATTTGGTAAATTTGGGGACCGAGGAAAACAAGAAAGAAGTCAAGATAGGCACACTTATCGCTGGAGACAATCGTGAGCGGTTGATCTCACTCTTACAAAACTATAGTGATATCTTCGCTTGGTCTTATCAAGACATGCCAGGCCTAGATACTTCCATAGTAGAGCACAAGTTGCCTACGAAAGCCGGATGTACGCCAGTCAAACAGAAGCTGAGAAGGATGAAACCAGAAATGTCTCTAAAAATCCGAGAAGAAGTAAGAAAACAGTTTGACGCCGGCTTCTTGGCTGTTGCAAATTACCCCGAATGGGTCGCTAACATAGTGCCAGTCCCCAAGAAAGATGGCAAGGTCCGGATGTGTGTAGACTACAGAGATCTTAATCGAGCCAGCCCAAAGGATGACTTTCCGCTACCTCACATCGATGTGCTGGTCGATAATACTGCACAATTCTCCTATTTTTCATTCATGGACGGTTTCTCAGGCTACAACCAAATTAAAATGGCCGAGGAGGATAGAGAAAAGACTACCTTCATCACGGCCTGGGGAACCTTTTGTTACAAAGTCATGCCCTTTGGATTAAAAAATGCTGGGGCAACCTATCAGAGGGCCATGGTAACACTACTCCATGACATGATTCACAAGGAGATAGAAGTCTACGTGGATGATATGATCGCCAAATCCCGGACAGAAGGTGACCATCTTATGGATTTACAGAAGTTGTTTGAGAGGCTTCGAAAATTCAAGCTGCGGTTGAACCCGGCTAAATGCACCTTCGGGGTTAAATCAGGAAAGCTGTTGGGCTTTATCGTCAGTGAAAAGGGGATTGAGGTAGACCCTGATAAAGCCCGGGCAATTATAGACATGCCAGCTCCAAGAACTGAAAAAGAGATCCGAGGCTTCCTAGGAAGACTCAATTATATCTCCCGATTCATTTTTCAGTTGACAGCCACATGTGAGCCGATCTTTAAGCTATTGCGCAAAAATCAACCCATGAGTTGGGATGAGGATTGCCAAGAAGCTTTTGAAAAGATCAAATCATACTTACAGAACCCACCGGTCTTGGTACCGCCTGTTGCTGGGAGACCCCTGATCTTATATCTAACAGTAACAGACCAGTCGATGGGTTGTGTACTCGGTCAACACGACGAATCCGGAAGAAAGGAGCAGGCGATATACTACCTAAGCAAGAAGTTCACAAGCGGAGAAGCTAAATATTCACTCTTGGAGCGAACTTGTTGTGCTTTGGCATGGGCGGCACATCGCCTAAGACAGTATATGCTAAGTCACACCACATGGTTGATATCCAGGATGGATCCGATCAAGTACATATTTGAGAAGCCTGCATTGTCAGGACGAATTGCGAAGTGGCAAATGGTGCTATCGGAATATGATATCCTGTATGTAACGCAGAAATCTGTCAAAGGCAGTGCACTCGCAGAATATTTAGCCCAACAACCGCTAGAAGACTACCAGGCCATGCAACCGGAATTTCCTGATGAGGATCTGATGGCGATCTTGGGTAAAGGAAAGGCAGAAGGGGAAAAATGGACGATGTTGTTCGATGGTGCGTCTAATATGATGGGCCACGGTATAGGAGTTGTACTGATTTCTCCAGAAAGACAGTACATACCTATTACCGCCCGACTAGCCTTCGACTGCACGAATAATATGGCAGAGTACGAAGCTTGTATCTTAGGGATTCAAGCAGCGATCGAAGCTAAAGTGAAACGCCTAAAGGTCTACGGTGACTCAGTCTTGGTCATCCACCAAGTCAGGGGAGAGTGGGGGACCAAAGACGCAAAGCTAGTGCCGTACCAGGCCCATCTCCAGGAGCTGCTAGAATACTTTGAGGAGATCACCTTCTCACATATACCACGGGAAGATAATCAACTAGCTGACGCCTTAGCCACCTTGTCCTCTATGTTTGAAATTGGACAAGAAAAAGATATGCCTCTCATTCACATCCAGCATCGTTCCAAACCGGCATTTTGTCAAACAATAGAGGTGGAACCGGATGGAAAACCATGGTATCATGACATCCGACAGTTCTTGAGGAATAAAATATACCCCGCCGATGCGTCTGAAAACGACAAGAGAACCTTACGAAGATTGGCCGCAGGTTTCTTCCTCAATGGAGAAGTCCTATACAAGAGAAATCACGATATGGTTCTGCTCAGATGCGTAGACGCGACAGAAGCCGAAAAAATTTTAAAAGATGTCCACGAAGGGTCTTTTGGTACCCACGCTAATGGACAGGCCATGGCAAGAAAAATCCTCAGGGCTGGATATTTCTGGTTGACTATGGAAGCTGACTGTTGCAAACACGTCAAAACCTGCCACAAATGTCAGGTATACGCAGACAATATCCATATGCCGTCAACATCGTTGAACGTGCTGTCTTCGCCATGGCCGTTTGCCATGTGGGGAATGGATGTCATTGGCCCGATAGAGCCCAAGGCATCCAATGGACACCGCTTCATATTAGTCGCCATCGACTACTTCACAAAATGGGTCGAGGCTGCCTCATATGCTAGTGTGACTCGCAATGTGGTAGTCAGATTCGTGAAGAGAGAGCTAATCTGCCGATATGGACTACCCAGTAAGCTCATCACAGACAATGGCTCGAATCTTAACAATAAGATGATGTCGGAATTATGTAACCAGTTCAAGATCCAACATCACAACTCGTCCCCTTATCGACCAAAGATGAATGGAGCGGTCGAAGCGGCCAACAAGAACCTCAAGAAAATAATTCAGAAAATGGTTCTCTCATATAGAGAATGGCATGAAATGCTCCCATACGCATTACATGCATACCGGACCTCTGTCCGTACATCTACTGGGGCAACGCCATTCTCACTAGTATATGGGATGGAGGCTGTACTCCCAATTGAGGTCGAAATTCCCTCATTGAGAGTCCTGATGGATGCTAAATTGGAAGAGGCCGAATGGGTCCAAGCTCGGATGGATCAGCTGAACTTAATTGAAGAAAAAAGGCTGGCGGCAATATGCCACGGCCAATTATACCAAAGACGAATGAAGAAAGCATTCGACAAAAGGATCCATCCTCGGGAATTTCAAGAAGGAGATTTGGTAATCAAAAGGCTATTGCCTACGCAAAAAATGCTGCAAGGGAAATGGTCTCCGAACTACCATGGACCTTATGTAGTTAAGAAGGCTTTTTCCGGAGGTGCCTTAATCTTGACCGACATGGATGGGAAAGACTTGCCTAACCCTGTCAATTCGGATGCCGTCAAAAGGTATTACGCTTAGAAAGAAAAGCCCGCTAGGTCAACCATCAAAAAGACCTAGGCAAAAGTTAGGGCAATACAAGAAAGAAAAGCCCGCTAGGTCAATCATCAAAAAGACCTAGGCAAAAGTTAGGGCAATACAAGAAAGAAAAGCCCGCTAGGTCAACCATCAAAAAGACCTAGGCAAAAGTTAGGGCAATACAAGAAAGAAAAGCCCGCTAGGTCAATCATCAAAAAGACCTAGGCAAAAGTTAGGGCAATACAAGAAAGAAAAGCCCGCTAGGTCAACCATCAAAAGGACCTAGGCAAAAGTTAGGGCAATACAAGAAAGAAAAGCCTGCTAGGTCAATCATCAAGGAGACCTAGGCAAAAGTCAGGGCGATTCAAAAAAAAAAAAAAAAAAAAAAAAAAAAAAAAAAGAGAAGCATCTCAAACCGAAAACCCAAAAAGGCAGATTAAACAAAAATGGCATCGATAAAACAAAGTTATCCCTCTTGATTAGAGAAGGCAAGAAAGGGTAACAGGCAGTCTCCATCCACACTGGGGCAAATCCGTGTGAGAGCAGAAGTAGGCAGATATCCATGGTCCTAAGGAAAGATTCGAGACCAGTCGGGGGCAAGTTGAATAAGCTGGGGCAAAATTTTGGATTTTCAGAAGCTGGGATGGCAATGCACGAAGGGGTCGCCAAAATACAATACTAGCACTAATCGTCTCGAAGGCATCACCGCCAACCAAAACTATTTCACCAAACACATCGCCACAAAAGCATCCTTGACTATCATCACAGGCAACTGTATTTTCCTTTGTCAAAATGTATATGCAGAATGTAATTACCCAATTTTGAATGACAATTGCTGTTTACTAATGCTGTCCTAAAATTAGAGTCACATTAAAGCTTTCCTATTGGCAAATTCTTTGTAAGCAAAAAATCTTATCAAAAAAGACGTGCGTAACAGATAAGCCTATAAGAACAAGAAGGGCATTAAGCAATCCACGAAGTCTAACTCACTCTGAAGGATATGATCGGTGCTAGAAGAAAACCGGGGAATCAGAGCCTGCAAACAAAATCATGAGGTTTGTCCTGCCCACTGGCCTATATTATCAGGCCATAACATTACATCTTTACATTACTGCTTTTAGGCCTATGTTGTCAGGCCGCCATAGTTTAGATTTACTGCTTTTAGGCCTATGTTGTCAGGCCGCCATAGTTTAGATTTACTGCTTTTAGGCCTATGTTGTCAGGCCGCCATGTAGTTTAGATTTACTGCTTTTAGGCCTATGTTGTCAGGCCGCCATGTAGTGTAGATTTACTGCTTCTAGGCCTATGTTGTCAGGCCGCCATAGTTTAGATTTACTGCTTTTAGGCCTATGTTGTCAGGCCGCCATAGTTTAGATTTACTGCTTTTAGGCCTATGTTGTCAGGCCGCCATGTAGTTTAGATTTACTGCTTTTAGGCCTATGTTGTCAGGCCGCCATAGTTTAGATTTACTGCTTTTAGGCCTATGTTGTCAGGCCGCCATGTAGTTTAGATTTACTGCTTTTAGGCCTATGTTGCCAGGCCGCCATGTAGTGTAGATTTACTGCTTCTAGGCCTATGTTGTCAGGCCGCCATAGTTTAGATTTACTGCTTTTAGGCCTATGTTGTCAGGCCGCCATAGTTTAGATTTACTGCTTTTAGGCCTATGTTGTCAGGCCGCCATGTAGTTTAGATTTACTGCTTTTAGGCCTATGTTGTCAGGCCGCCCTGTAGTTTAGATTTACTGCTTTTAGGCCTAGGTTGTCAGGCCGCCATGTAGTTTAGATTTACTGCTTTTAGGCCTATGTTGTCAGGCCGCCATAGTTTAGATTTACTGCTTTTAGGCCTATGTTGTCAGGCCGCCATGTAGTTTAGATTTACTGCTTTTAGGCCTATGTTGTCAGGCCACCCTGTAGTTTAGATTTACTGCTTTTAGGCCTATGTTGTCAGGCCACCCTGTAGTTTAGATTTACTGCTTTTAGGCCTATGTTGTCAGGCCGCCCTGTAGTTTAGATTTACTGCTTTTAGGCCTATGTTGTCAGGCCGCCATGTAGTTTAGATTTACTGCTCTTAGGCCTATGTTGTCAGGCCGCCCTGTAGTTTAGATTTACTGCTTTTAGGCCTATGTTGTCAGGCCGCCATGTAGTTTAGATTTACTGCTTTTAGGCCTATGTTGTCAGGCCGCCATAGTTTAGATTTACTGCTTTTAGGCCTATGTTGTCAGGCCGCCATGTAGTTTAGATTTACTGCTTTTAGGCCTATGTTGTCAGGCCACCCTGTAGTTTAGATTTACTGCTTTTAGGCCTATGTTGTCAGGCCACCCTGTAGTTTAGATTTACTGCTTTTAGGCCTATGTTGTCAGGCCACCCTGTAGTTTAGATTTACTGCTTTTAGGCCTATGTTGTCAGGCCGCCCTGTAGTTTAGATTTACTGCTTTTAGGCCTATGTTGTCAGGCCGCCATAGTTTAGATTTACTGCTTTTAGGCCTATGTTGTCAGGCCACCGTGGTTTAGATTTACTGCTTTTAGGCCTATGTTGTCAGGCCGCCATAGTTTAGATTTACTGCTTTTAGGCCTATGTTGTCAGGCCGCCATAGTTTAGATTTACTGCCTTTAGGCCTATGTTTTCAGGCTACTCTAGTTTAAATTTACAGCTTCCAGGCCTATGTTGTCAGGTCACCCATGGGCTTCTAGTGTTACTCTCGGACTTTCTTCAAAAAGTCTGCCTCGGACATAAAGTGTTCACGTCTTTACTCATTTCCTATCCCGATAATTTAGAGAATTAATTCTCATATTATCTGGTAGAAAATGAGTAAAGAGGGGCAAACTGTAAACACCTACTTATGTCCGAGGCCTCCAACCTTTAAAAATCAATCAAGAAACCAAAAAATAATAAAGAAAAACAGAAAACAGAAAACAGAAAAACAGAAAACAGAAAAACAGAAAACAGAAAAACAGAAAACAGAATAACAGAAAACAGAAAAACAGAAAACAGAAAACAGAAAACAGAAATCAGACAAATAAGAAACAGATAAATAAATAAATAATAAAATTAATAAATAAAAAACGAAAATCCAGTCTGATATATAAAATTCTGAAAAAACTAAAAATAATAATAAAAAAAATAATAAAAAAAAAGAAGAAGGAGAAGGAAAAACAAATCATTAATCATTTTTTCTCTCTCTTGAAATTCTAAAAAAATATATATGATAACAAAAATAAAAATATAATAAGAATAAAATATATAAGTGAAAATTAAGAAAGTAATTGATAAAAGGAAAAAAGGATAAAGAAGTGAAAATCTTAAATTTCAGATTTTGGAAAATAGCAAAATTAAAAAAAGGAAAGGGACAAAATAGCAAAATAAAAAAGAGAGAAGCCAAGTTTATTTATTTGCAGAAAAGGACAACGTCCAAAGGCAAAAAAGGAGAGGGTAAGAAAGGAATTGGAAAAGCAGAGCCTATAAAAGACAAACAAAAACCAAGTGAAGGGGTTTTTTTTCTTTTTTTCGCATCTCTGGATTTTAGGTGTTCTTCTTTCTCTGGAAGCGTCAAGAAGAGGCTTCGGAAGATTCACAGCGCAATTAGCACTCTGAGCTTCGAATTGGCACAGGGGCGTGATCCGATTTCTTCAAGCAGGTTAGCCTACAAGAGTTTGAAAATCTTTGCATGGATTCGAGTCTTGAAATGCTGTATTCCAACAAAAGAGGAATAAGAAACCTGTTCTTGCATGAAGTTTGCATGAATTCGAGTCTTGAAATGCTGTATTTCAATAAAAAGGGAATGAGAAACCTGTTCTTGCATAAAGTTTGGAATGGATTTGATTCTCGAAATGTTGTATCTCAGTAAAGGAAAACAAGAAACCAATTCTTGCATACTACGTTAAAACACGCCTAAGTAATTTACATGTAATCTGTGTGATGATTAAGAAATCTAGATGTCCAGGAATTCGATCTGATATTGGTGTTTGTGTGATTGAATCGCGCTTGATTGTGGTCTGTGAGTATCTACTTCCCCCTATGTGTTAATGCCGCATGAATATGATGGAAATGCATGAATCGCGTTTGAACATTGCTCTGTTCTGGGTTCACTGTTCTGGCTTCAAGACCCAGTTTAGGATGTGCATGAAGGACTGATGAAACCAAAGACAAAAGTTGAGTCCCTCTACTCATATGCTGAGTCCTTCATGAAGATCAAGAGTCAAAACGGAGTTAGGTATGATAGATTATGGTTAGCCATTCACCATAAGAGTATTTCAACAATCACCAAACCTCCAAATAGTTATTAACTCTGCCTCTACATATGGGTATCTCAGTCATAAGTGTGAGGGGTGCAGAGTCTGCATAACACTCCCAATTAGTTGATATTCAGAAGAAATCTTGGTCGAGACCAAATTAGAGTGAAGGAGATGAAATATTAACAAATCTGGGGATTGCACCCTGGCCAAGTTTACTAGGGGATAGATATAACAAGTCTAACTCAATTAGAAGTAGCCAATTGAGAGAAGAATTTAAAACTGAGCACCAAGTTCATATTATCTTTCAAGGTCATTGGCATAATTGACTATATGGCCATCCGGGTATGATTCAGTTATAGGAAACCTTGAATAGTTACTCTAAATAGAGGCAGAGTAAAAGGCTCTCCTGAGGGTACCTTGTCAATGCACATCCTAGGAAAAATATGCATCATTCTCGCTGGGAACTTGTCTTAAGGGCAAACTTCACTCATATGGTGAGGCATGTCAAAGGCAGAAGGAGAAAGGAAATTCTCCACGAACCAAAACCCCACTAGGCGATTAACAGTGCCTTGTTTGAAACCTCAGACTCAATCATTATAGGAGGATGAAAATCGGGTATGAAAGCCGAGCTGAAGTTCATGGTTAACTTAAGAACAGAGATGGAACGTAGGGAACGAATGCCATGCAGTTCATACTGGGAAGGAGATTCACCTTAAAACTAAAACATGAAGATTATTATTTCAAATGAGCAGTGGGCTCAGTGGTTAAAGCGCTTGTACATATCCTCTTAACCGCTCCTTCGAATCCCAGCTAAGACTCTTCTGATTTTTCTTTTTAATTATTCGACCCCATTTCCCATACTGCCCCTTAGGAATTCCCCAAATGCCTGGTAGATCCCTGCCTTAGAAATACCCATACTGCCCCTTAGGAATTCCCCAAATGCCTGGTAGATCCCTGCCTTGGAAATACCCATACTGCCCCTTAGGAATTCCCCAAATGCCTAGTAGATCCCTGCCTTAGAAATACCCATACTGCCCCTTAGGAATTCCCCAAATACCTAATGGATCCCTGCCCTAGAAAGTACCAATTTACCCCTAAACAATTCACTAATTCCAATTTTGTCCCCAAAAATCAATAAAATTAATAAAAATTTCCAGAAAATTAGAAAAATAATAAAATTCAAGAAAATTAATAAAAAATAGTAAAATTCCAGAAAATCAATAAAAATAATAAAATTCCAGAAAATCAATAAAAAATTAATAAAATTCCAAAAATCAATAAAAAAATAATAATAAAATTCCAGAAAATCAATAAAATTAATAAAAATTCCAGAAAATAAAGAAATTAATAAAAATTTCAAAATTTCCAGAAATTAACAAAAGTTAATAAAAATTACAGAAATTAATAACAATTCATAAAAATTCTATAATTCCTAAATAAATTCAAGATTATCAAGTATTTTCGCAAAATTCTTTAATTAGTAAATTCCCTCCTAAAATTCTAATAATGTCTTATCTTTTTCTTTCATCGTTATTCAAAAATGAAAATCTTGTTTTGCGACTCTTAATCTCACGCGACGAGCTCTAAGCACGAACTGGTAGCTTTTTCTGTTGTTCGTTGTTTAGAGATTCGTATGGGTCCAAGTGCAGCCGTAGTTGTCTTGGACCTTGTGCATAAGTGGATTAGGGTTGCCTTTCCTTTTGCAAAATAAAAACCTTTCTCTTTTTATTCCTCGGTTTTCAAAATAAAAATCTTGTTTTGCGATTCTTAATCTCACGCGACGAGCTCTAAGCACGAACTGGTAGCTTTTTCTGCTGTTCGTTGTTTAGAGATTCGTATGGGTCCAAGTGCAGCCGTAGTTGTCTTGGACCCTGTGCATATGTGGATGAGGATCGCCCTCCTAAAAATAGTTTTCAAAAAATAGTCAAACTATTTTTACCTTCCAGGTAGTTCCGAAGGTCAAGCCTTCGAGCACATTTCAAACACTTTCGAAAGTCAAACTTTCAAAACATAACTAGAACTACGTAAGCCTTGAGTTTCCCATTGCACCGGGGAATACGTAGGAGCAGGATCAAGTCCTGTCAGGCTAACCTCTATCACGTTATTTATTTCCATTCTAATTAAAGGGATCAAGCTATTTTCAAATAATCACACACTCAGTTTAAGGGTACTGTTCTTCGGAACAGGCGAGTGGGGTGCCTAACACCTTCCCCACTCGTAACTGACTCCCGAACCTAAATCTCATCCAGGGTTTTTCCAAATCTTTTTCCCTTAAATAAAAATTTGGTGGCGACTCCACATTGATCAAAACAATACCTTTTTTTAAAATTTTAGCGAGTCCGTCGTCTCGTCGGAATTACGGTTGCGACATACACCTCTTACATGGAAAGTCAATATGGGAAATGGGATCGTGACTAACCATATGAATCATCCACTATTAACTACATAAAAGATAAAAATAATAAATGTAAAGATTTTTTTAACCATGGTTAAGGCTAACTAAACTTATTTAATTAAAATTAACCATGCTTAAGGTAAGTTAAACTTAATTAGTGATAAACTCAACATGATTAGCACTAATCTAATCCTAGTAGGCTAATTCCTCACATTTTGGATTATTTTAGAAAATAAAAATTAATCCCTAAGTTACCCTAGCTTGGTTGAATTCCCCAAGGCCTTGGCGAGGCTCATTTGCAACAGTTTTCTAACCCTTAAACACTAGAGAATCTACACTTATTTTCACCTTAAGCCTAAACTTCCATCTTTGAAGTTTAAGCTAAATCAACTCCTATTCACCAAGCCCCGCCACCACCACCAAGAGATATTTGTGGACCACTAAAAGGGGACCAAGGTCAACCATCAAGCCCCACAAAACTCATCATCAGGTTTCCATCAAGTAGGATTTTACTACTTATTTTCTGAAGCTCTAAATCTTGATTTTTATGGTTTGTTTTCTTCTTTTTGTGGATCCTTTCTCTAAGATCCATGGATATCATTTTTCTTGAACTCTTGAGAGCTCAAAAAGGCCTTTGGATTGTTAAATATAAACATAATCAATTTTTAGTTATTTTTTAGAGTTAAAGTATAGTTTTAATGGATTAAAGTGCTTCCAGCAACCTTAAAAGAAATTTAATCAATTAAAATCTCTTCAAAATCAATTTTTATGATTTGGGCAGATTTGGGAGGTTATGAGGAAATTTTTTTAAAGTGTTCATATAAGATGGATGGATCTTAGATTAGATCTAGTGAATCTATACTTATTTGTCATAAAAAATACTATCTTGAAGATTTTTATGATTAAAGCTTGAAACTTGATGATTTTCTTAATATTACAAAGTTATGTACTAAGATGTCTAGATATGAACCTCTGAACTAAAAGATTTAAAAGATTATGAAAAATTACAACATAAGTCCCATAAGCTTGATTTGAACTTAGATTTAAGATTTACCATGAGCAAGATGGAGATTTGGGATTAAAAAAGGAACAAGCTTCATAAGACTCTTAGAACCCCCCTTAATCATGACCCAAAATGGTGCTACGAGTATACAAAATCATGCAACAAAGATCATGTGAAAAGAAATTTTGAAAATGACCTTGAATGCTCAAGGGATAACATTTGGCCACTTTTGTGAAATTAACAGAAAATGAGTTTAAATTATTGATTATGGTTTATTAAAAACCATTACTATGTAAATGGAAAAAATTAAATGTGTAAGAAATATTTGGAAATGGCTAGGGTGAGTATTTGGCCATGGTAGCTAAAAATTATGAAATCAAGATAAAACCATGATTAAGAGTGAATCATAGGATTATGAGATTGAAATTGACCATTTGGCCATACCCTCTAAGAATGAAGGAGAATTCTTAAAAATTCCTAGATTTGATAATGTTTAATGGTCTAAACATTAACAAGTAGAAATCACCTTCTAAGCTAAGGAAAAGTGAACCAGGATGCCTTAGGATCCATGTGTATGTATTCGACCACTTCTCAAGAATTAAGGAAAGTTTGAGTTAAAATCTCAATTAAGATGTTAAAGGGATCCTAAGTAAGTATAAGGAAGGAGTTGTAAAGTTGGTAAGAAACTAGCCTAAAATCTTGCTAAAATTTAAGAATAAATTTTGGGTGAGCTTAAGAAGATGATTGGAAACCAATTATGGACAAAAGTGAGATCTAGAGAATTCAGCCACCTTGATATTAATTAAGGAAAATTGAGTTTAAAACCTTAATTAAGGTGCAATAAGGATGCTTACATGTAAAATAAATAAAGTAAGGGCTTAATATAGGCTTGACAAAGATATGGGTACCATTTGTTCATATGTGGTTAAATGGAGGCAAGTAAGTTAAAATCTTGTTAATGCATAATTCTTAAACACAATTTAAGTTGGTTATGAATAAGATATACAAATTGAAGCACACAAAGAGTAAATAAATCAAGAGGTGTCATTAGGCCACCTAAGGAGAAATTCTAAGCATCATATTTTACGAAATTATGTGAAACAACTTAGCCTTTGAGAAAAGGAAAGGTTGAGAGATAACTTAGAAGGATGAGTGGAATAATCTCCCATGAGTGATTCATCATAAAATGTTATGAATTAAGCAAGTTAGACATGTTATAGGAGTATATGATTATGTTGCCCAAGAATTTATGATAAGCTTAAGTAAGTCTTGATTTAGAAGATGATTATTTACTTGATAATGTTATGCCAACTTGTTGTATTGCTTTATGAGTACATAAGAGCAATATGAGATGTATGATGACTACTCATAAAAGATGTCTTGTATGATGATCATGTTTGAATGATGTTTTACATAATGATTATGTGTGAATGATATTGTGAAAGTAGTTATGATTAGTGACTAGATGTTTATGACATATTGGTTGGGATGATTAAGCATGCATGTTATTACTCTTGATTTCTTAGAGAGTAATGTATTATGTGGTGAGTACATAATGAAGAATGTAAGTTTTATAGATAGTGTTCTTGATTTGTTAAAAGAATGATGTAAGACACAGTAAGTATGTAAAAATAAAATTAATAAACACATACTTGAAAAGTGTCAAGTCAGTAACTTGTGTATGTGTGGAAAGTTTGGGACTATCCATGTTAAAAGTCATAGGGTTTCAAACTAAGAAACTTGACAAGCACATACTTGAAAAGTGCCAAGTCAAAGACTTGGGCATACGTGGAAAGCCTAGGGCTATCCATGTTTATGGTGACTACCATGTGGGCTCATATTCTAATAATAATAATTGAATATGTGCATGAAAGAGCTAATAACGCTTGAGAAATATTTAATAATATGCTATTAAAAGTATACTGGTATGCCATATGTTAATGTGTTAAGTAGTATCTTGATGTTATGTTTTATACGAGCATGTCTATGTGTATGGAAAAAGATATTAATGTGTTAAGTAATAACTTGATGTTATGTTTTATACAAGCATGTCTATGTGTATGGAAGAGATATTAATGTGCTAAGTAGTAACTTAATGTTATGTTTTATACGAGCATATATATGCGTATGGAAAGAGATATTAATGCGTCAAGTAGTAACTTGATGTCATATTTTGTGTGAGCATGTCTAAGTGTATGGCAGGAGATATTAATGTGTCAATTAATGTCTTTATGTAATGTTTCATATGAGCATGTCTAAATGTATGGCAGGAGATATTAATGTGTCTAATATATTTATGTTATGTTTCATATGAGCATGATTATATGTATGGCAAGATATGTTAATGTGTCAAGTAGTATCATGATGTTATGCTGCAATATGTTGAAAAGGTGAAGCATGTTAAGAATGATGCTTGTGTTCATGTTTATCATGAATCCTTCCATAATTAAGGTGGAACCACCTCTGAAAATAGAATATTTCTAAAATGATGAAGGAATTTGTATGTTTGACACCTATTTCATAAATAAACTCAAGTGGCTAGGATGGAAATGATGTCACTCATTTTAGGGTAAGATTTTACTGAGAAAATTAGTTTCTCACCCCTTAACACCATTTTCTTTCTCAGACTCTAACAGTATCATTCAAGGAGGCGATGATGTTTGTAGAAACTGACCACGCAAGATAGGAGGTTGTAGCCCCAGGGTCTTCATATTTAAATCAATGGTGGAAGTTTGTACTTACCGAATAATGTATAACATATAACTATTATGGATGGTTGTCAATTGTAAAAGGTATCTATGCCATTGTGTGTCTTATTTTAAATGACTCATAAAGATTTATAACTTACTATGTCATATAATTTGTACTACTTATGTAAATAATTATGGAAGTGTTGTAGAAGAAATGAATATGTTATTGTGATGAACAAATAAATGCATGCTTTTGAATTAACGTGAGGAACATTATTATAATGTTTATTTCCTATGACGTCAATCACTGTGATGAGACTCGTAATTTATACCAAAGTATTTTTAAAAAAAATTATCGTATTTTCACTAATAAGTAGTTTCTAAAGATCTTGCATCATGAAGTAATAATCTAAAAATGGAACCGTGAGTACGACTTAAGCGCTAAAGACGATATTTATTTTTTTGGTGTTATATTTATAGGAAAGATTATTACTATTGATTATTGGTGATAGTAATGGAATTAGGATGAATGGTTAGAAATTAATTTTTAAATCATTTGTAAGGGAATTTGAGGGTAAAAGTGGGTAGAGTCATCAAGGGATCCACATTCTCATGTTTATCCATAACTTCACACTTGTGTTCTTTACTTTCGATTTTCTTTAAACTTACTTTTATATTCTCATTTCTATACACTCCAAACACAACCCTCTTTTTAATGAGCTCAAAGGTTGGAATTTGAACCTTTTTTTATAGAATGTTGGTATAATCTCTATGGAATCAACACTGGAGGTCTCAAATGCCCCTTTCTATACCCATGGGTATACTTACCCATAGACATAACTGGGAATACAATTTTTACACTCACATTTTGATGTGAACGTGGGTACCACGATAAGCAAAAGAGATCATCTAAGATATTATCTACAAGGAATGGAAGGTCCTATGACGAGAAATATGACCAAACGTATGAAACAAGAACGTGAAGGTTTTATCAAGGAAGTTCAAGAAAAAGACTACGTGGATCCAAACCTAATTCCAACATGGGTTAATTTATGTAGTCATATCATTAAAGATCTTAAGTGATAAGGTTTATGATTTTCTATATATTACATTAGGATTTGATATTTATCTAGAAGTTATTTATTTTAAATTGGTTGCAATTCAAATTATAATCTAATTAAAATTTCTAATTTGTTATCTTTTTTACTAGATTAGCTTAGCTATATAATAGGAGTTAGGAATTCGGTGGAAAGACAGATTTTGAGGAATAATCATATTTTCTCTTTGAGAGTTTTTCATCTCTGTATGAGTTGATTCCCTTGGTTCTTGGGTAAATAATTACCTTTGATAACATTGGTTCTTCCGGCAAGTCGCGGTAAGGGTCACGTTCCTCTTGATAACTTCGGTGCTCTCTGGTAGGTCGTGGTTTGTGTCAAGTTCCTTTATCTTATCTCATCTTATTTTACCTTATCTTATCTTGTTATATCTTATCTTATCTTATCTCATCTTACCTTATCCTATCTTATCTTACCTTATCTCATCTCATCTTACCTTATCCTATCTTATCTTACCTTATCTCATCTCATCTTACCTTATCTCATCTTATCTTATCTTATCCTAATCTTACCTTATCTTATCTTATCTTATCTTATCCTGATTCTCAAGACGTTTCATTATCGTTTCCGTATTCCGATTCATTCTCGTAGGGTGAATCATATCACATTGTGCATGCATTAAGTTTTTGGTGTGTTGTTGGAGACTATTCCCTAATAATCATTAAAGTTTAAGTTTTGATTGCTTGAACTTGTATATGCATGTTAAAAAAATATTAAAATATTTAAAAAAATTATGCGATATCCTTGTATAGTTATTTTCTTTATGGATGTAAACTTGCTCTCGAGCCTCTAATTTAGAGTTTAATTCAGAGATAGAAAGAACAACTCAAAAATTAAGGCGAGAGAACCAAAGTAAGGAAGATGATAGCACAAGAACATAAGATGTTGTTGGATTACATGACTCCTAGTGATGAGGGTTTAAGGAGTAGTATATATATCCCAACATTGGAAGGTGTTCCAAAATTTGAATTGAAGCTCACTCTTATCAACATGATTCAAACTTTATTTTAATTTAGAGGAACAGTCTCAGAAGACCTATACCACCACATTAAAAATTTCTTAACGCTAACAAACACCATCAAGATGAATGATGTCATGCAAGACGTTATATGATTATAATTGTTCTCCTTTTCCATCACAAAGAAGGTGAATAACTGGCTGAACTTCTTTCCAAAAACATCTATTACTATTTAAGAGTAGTTACAACATCTATTCCTAATGTAATATTTTCCATAATCAATGCAATCCCATATCAAAGTGAAAATTGCTAGCTTCACCCAAGTTGAAAACGAGTTCCTGTATGAGGCTTGAGACTGATTCCAGAACCTTATCCGAAAGTACCCACATCATTTGTACCAAATACTCAATCTTGGGCAGATCTTCTACAATAACTTCTATAATGCCAACAAAGCCATAATTGATGTAGCCTCAGGTGACGGTATCCTAAATAGCCCCCTAGAAAAGACATGAGCAATCATATGGAACTTAGCTTCTAATAGCAACCAGTGGCGATCTACGGACAAACATGTAAGGAAGAAGGACTCTCAACCAACAGAAATGTAGTAGGTAATACACCACTATGATAGCTAGTCAGATAGAAGCCTTAAACAGAAAGATAGAGACTCTTATTCAAGAAAAGGCATAACCTGCCTTACCAATCCAAACTCCAATAGCACTTGAACCTAGCCTATGTAACATTTGTGGCTCTATAATCCATAGTGATAAAGGATGTGAGGTTGAAGTTCATATGGATAAAAAAAATAAGGAGGCCAACTCCGAGAGGAATACCTATAATCCCACATGGAATAATCCTCCCAATCTCTCTTAGGAAGAGCATCAAGGGAATAATTTCTAACAATGTTGAAAGTTATAGGCCCTATATATGCAGAACTAAGGAGGTTATAGTTATGAAAGGAAAGAGCCAACCACTATGGAATCACAATTCCATAACATGGAGGTATGGCTCTAGAACTTAGAAATGTATATATTCTGATTTTAGAATATAAATGACTAAATGAGACGAATCTTTATCCTCTTATCACAACAAGCATCTAGGACCTGCCCGGCCAGACTGAGATGAACGCAAATGAAAAGGTTAATATAATAACTCTAAGGAGCGAGTAGAAGTTGGAGATGCCAGTAAGAAAAGGGAAGGAGAATATTGCTACTAATGACTACCAAGAGGTTACTGATTATTTCTTAACTCATTGATAGGAATCTAATAGAAAAGAGGAAGGTGGGTGAGGAGACACTAGAGAAGGTTTTTAAGAAATCTTATGTGGAGTCTTACCAACCAAGGATACCTTTCCCTCCAAGATTGAAGGGAAATAAAAATGGTCCTTAATTTGATCTTTTTTTGGACATCTTAAAATAATTAAGGATCAAAACCCTTTTGTGGGTGTCATTTCTCAAATGCTTAAATATAACATTCGTGAAAGAAATTTTGGACAACAAAAAGAAGCTTGAAAATTACATGACCATTAAGCTTAACAAGGAGTGCTTTATTATTCTCCTCTGAAACTACCATCAAAGCTTAAGGGTCCAAGAAGTTTATTATACCATGTACTATTGGTGATTTCTATTTTGATAAAGTTTTGTGTGACTTAGGTGCTAGTATTAATCTAATTCCTTTATTTGTATTGAGAAGGTTGGGTATGGATGAATTCAAACCAACCGTTGTTTATTTGAAGCTTGTAGATAGAACCATTAAGTATCCAAGAGGGATAATGGAGGACATTTTAGTGAAAATGGATAACTTTATCTTCTCTGCTAATTTCATTATGTTTGACATGAAGGAAGATGAGGAGATTTTATTGATATTAGGAACATCCTTCTTGGCCACTAAGCTACTATGCATAAGATTGAAGAAAATACATGGGTAGAAATATGGTTCTTTATAAACATGTCAAGGAGGATAGAAGATGGTGGAAATATACGATTCTAGCATGAAAATTGGGTAGGGGAACAACCTTTGAAAATTACCTTTCAAAGGTTATTCAATTTAACCATGAATCAAAATGCACATGTAGTGGACATAGGTGAATGGAAAAACGGGAGTTGGGAATGGAAGATCCAATAAAGAAGAAGAATATTTGTGTAGGAAGAAGAAGTAAATGATCGTCTGTTAGAAAAGGTACAAAGCATAATTTTGAAGGAACATGCTACAAATTCATGGGCATGGAGATTGGAAGATTATGGAAGATATTTTATGAGATCGGCA
Organism: Canavalia gladiata; assembly: GCA_037954105.1. Taxonomy (NCBI): domain Eukaryota; kingdom Viridiplantae; phylum Streptophyta; class Magnoliopsida; order Fabales; family Fabaceae; genus Canavalia; species Canavalia gladiata. The sequence continues at coordinate 39,765,817 of CM075661.1, forward strand.
TACAGGTTTATAACTGAAGACACAAACTTAGTTTACACTATAGAAAGGATTATGGAAAAGCCAAGATCCTCTCAATATCCTAGCCATTTTATGATGAATGTTAAAATATAGAATATCAAAAAAGAAGAATCTTCTAAAGATATGAATAATTCAACAATTTGAGACATCATGTTCAAAATGTAGTGACTCAGAAGAAAACATAAATCACATCTACTTTACTTGTGAAAAAGAATAAAAAATATGTTTAAGATCCTTCGATAGGTGGGGGTGAGCACTACAATGCAAATTGATATGTAGGAACAAATGGAACAGTTCAAAGGATGGATTATAGGATCCTTAACTTAAGGAAATGCTTAGATGATAATTTGATATGAAACAATGTAGTCTATATGGATGTAAAGAAATGAAAATTTGTTAGGCCTTTCATAGATACACAAGGGGAAATTGTGGACCTCATCAAAATGCAAAGTTGATGATGGTTGAAGGAAAATGGAGCACAAATTCAATATACTCTACTTTGCTAGATGCAAGAACCGTTGGTGTGTCTACTATCATTTTAAAAGGATAATGGCGATAACAACATTAACAAGTTATTTCGTCTAATGATTAGCATACAAGATTATGTCATCCAGGTACGCCTAGGAAGTCATAGAAAATTTACTCTCAAGTTGTCTTGTGTACTGCAATTGGACATACGATTGTAACTTACTATTTAACTTGGTATAGGTACTATTGGTATCAATTTTAATAATAATTCATTTGACTTTTTTTTCTAAAAAAAGATCCTCCATAAGTGAAGATACACTACAACTATAAAGCATATAGGAAGAAGATGAGGATTTATGCTTATGAGTTTCACTAACACATGAATGAGTCGATCTATGCATACATTCCATAACATTAAATGAAATATAAGTTCTCTAAGTGCTCAAGATTACGTCATAAAACTTAGGTTTCACCAATGCCATCTTTTGATCATCCTTTGTAAAAGATGGCACTTCAACCCTTAAGTCAAGAGAAAGAAATTGAGAAACATTAGGCAATATTTCAAGATTAATATTTAGGTTACCTTAGCATTGAGATACGTAAAGAGGTTCTCTAAGAAAATTTCTCAAACCTCACTCTTTTGCATACAAGAGTTAGAGACTAAATTCATCTCATCTGTTTTTTTTTTTATCATTATCTTTTATTTTTCTTTCCCTTAAGCTCTTTTTTTTCTTCCTCTATTTTCTTTTTCACCCCAATATGATCTTTACACACCTCATTAAGAGAGATAGGAACTAAAATAACCCTTTCGAGATTTAAGATAAACGAGCACATATTGGAGTTCCCATCATGATTAACATTTCTATCAAATTGTCATCCTTTTCAATAGTATATAACTTGCCTCCATGGACACCATGTTGCAAGTAACCCTATCTATATATCTATATATTAAAAAAGAAAGTAAATCCTGTCTATCTATAAGGAGATCATCATTGTTACTAAGTCATTAAAACTTATATGACTTAAGATAAGGGGTTGTGTCCAATCATAACCTATCCACTAACCTATTTATACTCACATTAATACAACTACCATTATCAATAATTAAAGAACAAGTGTGATTTTCAATTGAACTTCTTATATAGAAAATGTTCTTACTACTAAAAGATTCCCTTCTATGAGTATAATTTTTTTTCACTAAATTTTTATGCTTGATATCCATGAACATTTTTTATTTAAAGAGTTTTTATATAAAATAAGAAAAATTATTAAATTAAATTATTCAATATTTCAAGGTTAGATTTATTAAATTGTATAATGTAAAACTTATTGAAAATAATAATTATATGGGTTATTTATGAAATAAGTTCTTTCTCTTTATTTGAAAAGGAAAAAATATTCTATCCTCTATCATATTATCTTTGTTTTTCTTTAATTCTTTATTTTTTTTAAAAATTTAAATAGATCTTCTATCTTTCAAACAATTTTTAAATAAATCATTTTTTAACTTTTCTAACTTACTGAAGTGTTGATGTGTTATCATTAATAACTCAAGTTCTACAATTTAATAATTTTTCTCTTATAAATTAAAAAATATATCATTTTCTTCTTCTTTTTCTTCTACTTACCTTGTCTCATCTTCCTCTTTCTTTTCTTTCTTTCTTCTAACTAACTCATGTGTAAGTTAAGGAACTTGATCTAGTAGCAACATAGGATGTTCACATATGATTCATAATGATCCAAGAATGATGGAGGAAGTGGTTACTTTGTTAGAAAACTTGAATAACAAGGGATCATATTTGCAATGTCACTTCAAGCTCAAGTTAGTTTTAATCTCAACATTGTAACAATAGAAAAATAGTGACTACGTTTAACCATTGTGTGAACTTCTTATATAAAATGTTGATACATGTATGTCATGATTGGATGAAGGGTGAGTATTTCCTTAAACATTGTTATTTTTGTAGCATCTCTTAATCGTTTATAATTGTAGAATATTTTGATGACCCTTGAGTGTTGGAGGCATGAAGCAGGTAGTTTTATTGTCGACTACAATAGTAGTGTAAAAACTATAAGTACTACACAAAATAAGGGTTGAATGATGTGTTACATGTTTTTCACAAAGATAAATATAGGATAGACAAGTTAAAATAAAGGAGTAGACTAGAGAGAAAGTAAACAAGGATGTATACTAGTTTACCCTTATCAAACAAAGGTTACATCCAATTTGGTTCTGTCTCATTTAGTTCAACTTTAAGCTTGTTGAGATCTTTAGCTTCTTCAATGATTGTCTTCTTGGATCTCTAAAGAGGATAACAACTTTTAAGAAGTTTCCTTATAGTATCTTCATACTCATATTCTCTTACAAGAGTCTTTAGAACATTCATGATAGTTTGAAACCTTTCAATCATTTCTTCAATTATTTCTCCTTCTTTCATTTTGAAGCGTTTATATTGAGAGAAAAGATAACTTATTTTTTATTTATTGACTTGATTTATTCCTTCACGAATGGTAGCAAGACTATCCCGTATTTCTTTGACTATTTTTCATCCAAAGAATTTATTATACTCACTTTTGCATAAGGTGCAGGTTAATAGAAACCTATCCTTAGTATTGTTCAGCATCTTAATAACTTGATTATACATCCATTATTTGTCATGTATCTCCTTTCCTTAAGCATTTGAAGGTATATAATCACCTTTTAAGTTAACACTCCAAAGACTATACAAGATGGACTTTAGGAACATTTTCATCTTATCTCTTTAGTAGAGACGGGCCTATCCAAGGAAGGTTGGAAGATGAATAACTTATGTTTCTTCAGGAATGAGTTTCTTGCTTGAATCTGCCATGAGTAGGATCTTTTGGTCCTTTTCACATGTTAGAATACTCAACCCAAGAGGTTGAGCTCTGATACCAAATGTAGAACCATAGCTAACATATAGAAAGGGAGTTGAATGATGTGTTATGTGCTTTTCACAAAGATAAATGTAGAGTAGACAAGTTAACAGAAAAAGGAGTAGGCTAAAAAGAAAGTACGCAAGGATATATACATGTTCATCCTTATCAAATAAGAGCTACATCTAGTCCTTATTAACCACTAATAGGAATTTTCACTGTATAAAGTTTTACAAATACTTTGAATAAACTCTTCCCAAGTATTCTTTCACAAGCCTCTCGAGGCTCTTAAAATCCCAACAGTATCAAACTGACACTTCTATCTAACTTTTTTATTATAAACACAAGCAAGAAGGATACAAAGAACACAAATAGGTTGTGCATAGGTTATGAACAAAATAGATAAGATGAGTTATGTGTAATAATATTTATTGTTTATTTTCTGTTCATAAGCTTTAAGATTTAGATAGATTTGAAGAGAATGGGCGTTAACATAAAAGAAGGATTTTTTTACATCTTTTGAACATTCATTTAATGCATGACCTTTGATTAGACTCTAGTTCTGTTCTTGGCTCAAAGAAGTTTGTCATTTGGTAGTTGTGCCTCTTCATTTTTTATCTTTATATCAAATATGTTTTTTCTCTTTCTAGTTTAAATTAAAATTTTATTTATTATGATATATATATATATATATATATATATATATATATAGGGAAGGATCTAGTTACTCTAATAATAACTTTATTTAAAGTTACTATGCTTAATAACTCTTATAAACAATTAAATTTTATCACTCCAATGGTAAAATTATTAAATTATATTATATAAACTATCCTTATAAAATTTTATAAAATTTAAAAATAGTTTGATATTTTATTAAATAAGTTTAAAATTAACAAATATTATAAGAGATATATTATTCATTAATTTAAATTTATTTTTTGAAATATTAAATCTTTTTCAAATTTTATAAATTTTGTAAGAATAATCTACATAATATAATTTATTAATTTAATAATTAAATTGATAAAATTTAATTATTTATAAAAATTATTAAATACAATATTTCTAACTAAAATTATTTATCAAATAATTTATATATATATATATATTCATTTGAGATTAACTAAATAAGGTTATGAATCATGTTTTTATTAATGAGTTGATGATCATTAATAAATAATTTTGACAGCTAATATTATTTTCTTGTTTTTTATAAAATTTTCAATAAATATATTTTTATTATTATTAAAATATTTAAAAATTGCTTGACCTTAACTATTAAGTCTTAGAAATTAATGTTGACTAAGGTAGTGCATTGAACTTGGTCTAAGAAAATTTATTTATCTTAGTTCAGAAGCTGTGCAAATGTATTCCTTGAAAAGTACTATTGAACATAGACACAAGACATGTTGGTTCACAAGAAAAACTATTCAATATATTTTTACAAATAATCACACATTTAAAAAAATCTTTAAATTTTGATAAAAGAGTGATATATTTATGTCTTAAAAATAAGACAAAATCCTTAAGTAACTAAAATTTGGTCACGATTCACTTCCAATTTGGTTCAGTTTTCACGCTTGGAAACAGACATCTTCCTCGCTCATTTCTTTCGGCCCTCCGGTCTCTCCTCCCATCTGACACACTCACCTTTCACTCTCTCAAACTCACAAGCACACCCTCTCACTCACGTATTCACGTGGCTCAACTAACGCAGTATATTGAAATTCAAAATTATAAAAAGAGCAGACAACACTCAGAGGTTGTCTTTTAGCAGAGGAATCAGAAGGCATAGATATCAACATCTGCCTCTTTCCTCCGAGGAAACGATTCATTGGTAACCCATTTCCATTTCTGTTAGAGTTTTCTATGAACTAAAGAGATATCAGATGTTTTTATCTATTTTTTTTAAAAATAAGAGATTCTCTAATGATTTGTTCTTATTATCATTGGCCCGTGTGAGAACGGAATTTACTTTTTTGGCTAATCTGAGTTGAACTGCACTGTCAATATTGGTTGGGCTATTAATTTAACGTAATGGTCGTTGCGTACTACGTGTTTGATAAAATGCCAATTTCGTTATGCTTGCAACTTCAGGTCATTGTTTGCGATGTGATCGTGTTAAGTCTTGGTGTAAGGAATGGGAGTTAGTTATAGAATCGGTTGTGAGTTGGTTACTTCTTCAGTTGCATTAACTAGTATAAGTACCTTGGTGTCCTCATCCATAAGTTAGAATATCCAAGTTAAAATTCACAAACTGAGTTTTCGCTCTCTCTTTACTTAATTTTCGTTCCTCTCTCTGGAATCTGAATTTATGTTCTCTGTGGAATCCGGTGGTTTGAACTTGTGTTGGTTGCTTGATGGTAGGGATCTAGGATAGATTCTTAGTTTTAGTTACTGTTGCCCTTGCCTTTAGTACTATTAAGTTGATTTTAGAATATTGCGGTGCTTTCTGTTTGTCTTGTGAGATGTTCATTTTAATCTTCTGATTCAGATTGAGATGCATGTTGGTTAGCTTAAGGTTTAGGTGAATATTATGTGCATATATTGAAGCCTGGGCCACACTGGCCTATCAGCTTGATGATTCAGATAACATTGCTTGATTACTGGTGGGTTAAGAGGTAGATGTGATATTCTGTGACTTGAGAATGACATGAAAAGGAAGTTTTTTGTTTTCTTTTACCTGAATTTTTCATTTGTACGTTTAACCGATGCTTTACATAAGTTGATATGTCTGTTATTGTTGGTGTATTCTCTTTCTTGTGCTGTATAAACAGGATTTTGGGCTTATTGTTATAAGCTATGTGAGTTTGAGTTTGGTTAATTAGGTGATTACTGGTAATATTAGTGTTTTTCTCCCTTAAAGAAAAATCTTTTATCGTCATTCTTGTAGGATGTTCACTCATAATTTTTATGTTCAGTTTTGCGATTAAACCAGATCCATTTCAGTGCATTTTGTAATATGATTCTGGTGTTAATGTTTGGTACTTTGTTCCATCTCATCTTACCATGGCATGCTATTTCATGGAAGAGAATTTGTGTATCTAGATTAAGCATGAGTGTTGAAACTTTCATTTTAATGAAATTTTCATCTGGTTATTGACTTAAGTATATAGTTTTTTCCCTTTCTTTCATCGACATAAATTGGGGTACCTCTAACTCAGCAGTCACTAATATTAACTGCGCTACTTAATTTTTTCTCAGCTTTCACTTCCAGGATATGATTTGCATCCTGTTAAATTTATAAGTACTTGTACTTTGCACATAATGGAACTAAAATCTAAAACATTTATGAACTGTGGGTTTCTCAGTATTTTCTTCTGAAATCTGAACTTCAAAAATAATTATGCCCAGATGCAAATCTAGTAATTGAGTTCTACCTGAAAGAAGAATACCCTGGTGGGAATTGCTATGAATCTACATGCTAATTTCAATTTTCATTGTCTGAGTTATTATTATTAAGACATCAAATTCCTTCATTAATTGTGCTTTCTGATTCTTTATTTATTCATCCTCCAGCTATACTATCTTATGCCTGGATGAGTGGCGGTTGGACTATTAATAGTTCTGGTTATGCTAGGTTTTTCTTCTATACTCATTTGCTTATAAATTTGTAGTGCACCAAGCATAATATCATTTGACAATACAGATGGCTGAACCTAGTAGTTCTCAGTTGGAAACCACAACAAAACCTCAAGTTATATACCGGTGTAAGAAATGCAGAAGAATTGTTGCGTCAGAGGAAAATATAGTTTCCCATGAGCGTGGTAAAGGGGAATCAAGCTTCAAGTGGAAAAAGAGAAGCAGTGGAGCCTGGGAAATGGAAAAGCAACCAGCTGACTGTACGTCAATATTTGTCGAGCCCATGAAGTGGATGCAGGCAGGTACATGTAAATTTCCCTCATATCTCAAACTTGCCATAAGATCACTTTTTCAAACTTCACACTAACACTGGATATGGATTGGCTCGGAAGTACAAGAAGGTCATGTGGAGGAGAAACTTCTCTGTATGGGTTGTAATGCTCGTTTGGGTTACTTCAACTGGGCTGGTATGCAGTGCAGCTGTGGAGCCTGGATTAACCCTGCATTTCAGCTGCATAAAAGCAGATTAGATGAGTGCTCTGTGTAAACTAATCACATTCCAGCTTTCCCGAAAGAACAGAACTTGAAAAAATGCAGATTATGTTCTTTAAGAACAAAACAAATTTGGCAGCATAGCGTGGAAGATTGTCTTGTACCGCTTGTGCTTCAACTAGTTTTAGGTAATGCTGGTCATTGACGAAGCGTACTGTAAATGGTTTTTCTCATACTAATATGCAATATAAATTGTTTTTTAACTTGTTTCTTTTCCTTGATCTTTTTTTTTTCTATGTAAAATCACACTTTCCAATCCGCACGCTTCCAAGCAAAAATTTCTTATTCCTTAAACCGAAGTTGAAGTTTCCCATAGAAAACCACACCATATATTTTTAAAGATATTTTAAATTTATTTTTAGTCATTAATATAACAAATTCCCTTACTATTTCATAAAAATTAATAATTTATTACACACTACTTAATTTCTCTATTTTATGAAAAGTATTAATCAAATTATGTTCTCACATAATTTCTGTCTTGAACAATTTAAAAATTCATATGACTATCTAATTTCAGCTAGTATGCTAGTTTGATGTATTACGGGTCGGAATTCAATTCAACCAGTGTGTCTGCCGAAATCCGCAACGTATTCGATTTTCGACGAAATCGTTCTAGCATAATTACACAAGCCTTGATATTCTTCCAACACAGTTAATTTTAAACAATTCAAAAAGTGTATATAATAAAATAAACTAGTCTGGGTTGAAAAAAAAAAGGATGTTACCGAAAACATAATCTCAATGCATTCTTTATGCATCAATTTTAGAAAAGGTTACGTGCAAATTTATTATATTTTAAAATTTTAAAATTTTAATTTTAATTTTTTTATTTTTAAATAATTAATTTTTTCATTTAATTTTTAAAAATTACTTTTAATTTATCATTGTCTTGAAATATCAAATAATGTTATATTTCATATGTTATATATTAATTATTTTAAAAATTAAAAATAATCTATTTTAGAAGATGGAAGATCAAAATCAATCATTTTAAAAATGATATTAAATTCAAAATTTTAAATTTTGAAAAGAATTAAAAACAAATTTAATCCTAAAAATATTTATTTTACCTCCTACAAAATAAATGTATTTACAAATTTGTAATAGATAAGGTTAAAAAAAACATCTATAAGTTTGATTTGTAAGGTAAACTTGGAATTAAACTTTTTTTATTATTTGCTACCCACAAGTTCATAAAATCGAAATAGTAAAATAGAACTTTTGTTTATCTTTTAACAACTGTAATAAAAAATATTAAGTCATGAAAAGAATATTTTTTTATATTGAATTTGTATATAATAGGACAATTTATAATACTATTTGTTATTCTCCTTTTAAAATTGTTCATGATTTTAATCCTATCACTGTTTTAATTTAATATCTTGATAAAATTGTTCCATTTTGAAGTATAAGGATGGTAAGACTAAGGTTAAGTATGTTCAAAAGTTATAAGCATATAGAAAAGCTAATAAAGAAGAGAGAAAGGTTGTGTTTGAATCCATTGATGAAGATTTGTGTTCATTTAAAGAAAGAGAGATTTTCTTCCCAAGGAAATATAAGTTAAATCAAGGGGAGATGAACTTTTTAGGTGTTGTCCAAAATTAATGATAATGCCTACATAATATATCTTTTGGATGAGTATGGTGTTAGTGTTAGTTTTAATATGGCTAATTTATCTCTCCTTCTGATGTAGGCGGGGGAGTGATAAATAAATTTTTGTATTTTTATTTTTATTTTTTGTTGGATCTAATTGGGTTTGAATTATGTGTATTTTATCTCTTTTGAATTATTTTTATGTTATTGAACTTTATTAGTTTAAATGATAAATTTAGTTAATTTTTATGTTTTTATTTTTGATGATTTTTGTTCATTGTGTAGATCATATCTTAGATTATAAAATTAAGATTGGAGTGATTATAGAGGCATTAGAAAGATGAAACATAATCCCAAAAATCCATTTATGATTTTGTAGACTAGTTGAAGTAGATTATGAAGTTAATTGGACTAAAATGTGATTTAGAATTTTTGTTTAAATAATTCAAATATATTTTAATAAAACACATGTATCTTAAGCTATAGAAAATATTTTTAAGTGAGATCAATTTTTAAAGTTTAAAGATAAAATTGCATACAATTTTTATTCATATTACATACTCCAACCCAATCTCTAAAACTTCTATAAAAATTTGCTAACATAAAAGTTAGATAAAAATCGATGTTTTTTTTATAATTTAAATTTCAACAATAAAGTAAATAAGGAATTTTATTTCAAATTCAGCAAAGATAAAAAAATTAATTCTTGATATCCTGTATTTTATTTTTAAGACAATTGTTTTAATTTTGATTTTGATTTTAAAGTTTAATTAGACAAATTTAATCTATAAAAAAATTATCCTTACAGATTATAGATATATCGAATTTTCAATAATATTTTAATTTTAAATTTTCTTCTTAATTGCTATAATCATATACTTATTATATATATATATATATATATATATATATATATATATATATATATATATATATATATATATATATATATATATATAAGCAAAGCAAAGTACATTGTTGATGCCATGATTGATTAATTATGGGCGGAGGTTCCATATAAATGCTAATCAATTATAGCCATGCACACAAACCAAAGGCCATACAGCAACACAAGTATGCTGAATTAGAGAAATTGTTATTTATTAAGACGTAATTCTACTTCATAGTAGTCAAGACCTTTCTTCTCTTCTGTAAATTGATTAGCAACAACTAACTATACTTTGAATTCTAATGGATGTTTATGTAGGTAAACATAAGCATAGTCAATTATCGCTTCAATATCTCATTGGCCAAGCAAATTGCTGGAAAGCCTTACAACAAAACTTGGATACTAAGGTCCCCTGCACTGACTTTAGAGGATTTTGTATTTGTGTAGTTCTAGCTCAAAAAATCAACACCGAAAACTGCAAAATTTGGGATTAAAAAGTTTCACCAATTGAATTTAGAATTTAATTAATATATTGAAAGTGTGTAAATACATGCAAGTGTTTTAATATCATATATAAGGGTTATTGTATAATAGAGGTGTTGTCACTTTTTCTTTCACTTTTGAGTTCAGTTCAATAATTTACGCAATTGATTGAATGACTGTTTAAATTAATATTTTTTAAAAAGATAAATATGTTTTTAAACATTCTAAAATAACTAAATTTAAATTTTTATCTCTTAATTTTAAAAATTTTAGTTTAAATCTTTTATTTTTTTTAAATACATTGACTATGATCCTTGTTAATCAAAGTTACATTAAATCTATTTTGATCAAAAATTTTAGTTATAATGGTTAATTTAAGAAAATTTAATTTAACTTAAGCTAATAACAAAAATTATAACCAATGTATTTTAAAAAATAAAAATTTAAATCAAATATTTTAAAATTGAAGGATAAGAATCAAAATTTAATTATTTTAAAAAAATTTAAAATATATTTAATTCTATTTAAAAAAATAAATATTTATTTTTACTAATTTTCCTAGCCTTTGAATTAAAAACTTTATCTTTTATTGTTTTCCATTGTCTATTGTATTTATCTTCAAGAAACCAAATTATTGTATGGAACTTGGCATACATGGATAAAAATATAAAAATCATAAGCAATGTGAATTATCTTTTGTGAGGCTATCTTTTAAATTGATAAATTGTACTCTCATAAACCGAAATTAAAAACAAAGTTTTTAATTGTATGTGTGTGGATATTTCCCTATAAAACGTCAACTAGAACCATTTATTTTTACTAAAAAAATAACTTCCTTTTATACAAAAAAAAATAAGTGGTTTGTAAAGATGAAAGCAAAAACTACCAGAAATATAATAATCTAAACTATTTTATATTTCTACTATGTACAAAGTATCTTTTGAAAAAGTGTTTTAAATTTGTAGATGGCAGTAAGATATGGATCTAGAGTTATTTTAAATTTGTTCATAAGATCTTTTAAGGACCTTCCATCCATGTGTTAATTTATTAATTTTTAGCTCTTGAGCTATTTGTCTAAACATAACCTCCTAAATAATTTATTGATACAAATTGATTTATGAACACTTCATAAGCTCCTTAATATTCAAGTATTGGTACAAAGAATGAAAAAAGAAAGTTACACTTAAATATATTTTTTATTCCTATAGTTTATCTTCATTTTATTTTTAAGGAATAATCTAATTGAGATCAATACAACTAATGTCATCCTTGTTATGATCTTTTGACTATAATATAAATTTGTCTAATTAAATTGACTAAAAAATAAAATTTCTAAAAAAAATATCCACATCCCAATCATTTATGTTCAATAAAATTAAAAATTTATAATGTTAAATATAGTGTTTAAATATATGGAATAAAAAACCAGCGGTAAAAAATCTAAATCATTGAATAAAATAAACATACCCTTTTTAATATAGGTTAACATGTCAATATCCAAAAACAAAAATAGAAAATAGAAAAAAATAGAATATGCAACTTCAAACAAAGGTATGTAAGAAGCATACCTTTAATAAAAGTAACTAATTAGTCCATTTTTGTTGCGCAATTGTCCTATTCTACCAATTTCCTTTCCAATCATTTTTGTATCAGTGCATGCTAGACTTAACCAATTTTTTAATGGTTTGGTTGGAGTTGCTAAAAATAATATAAATATCAAACAAATAAAAATTTATCAAAACTCATCTTGCATGTGAATTACTTGCAAAACTATAATGATCAAATAAAATACTATTATACAAGAAAAGGAGAAGAAGAAGCCATGAGTGGATTTGGATGGAAGAGATGAAACTCCATTAAAACATAAACCTAAACTTTCAATTTAAAGTACACACCTGTATGAAGAAGATCAATGCAAAAAATAAAAGAAAGTAATAGGGACTAGAGAAACATTTCTTTGTACCACGTCAAGTTCATATTTAATAAAAGAGAAATGTAATAATTATGATAAAACTAAAATGGAGGTAATGCAATTATAATATAGAAATAATTACCTACTAAGGAACATGATTGTAGATTATGAGAACATAAATAATCATCAAATGTCTTTATATTTCCATTATACAACCACAAAATCAACATGGTGCATATAATTTTTATTATGAATTACTTCAGCTCAGCCAAATAGAAAGAAAATTAGAGTAGAAAAATATGTTTCAACCATTACCATCCATAACCGATTAGGTTGTCAAAAAATACTAGCATTTCATATTAATGATTACACAAAATCACAAGGAGGAGATAAAGAAATGATAAAGATCATAACATCATCCATGCTTGCGCTTGAAATCCTATTTCCATCATAATATCTATAAGTATCTGCAATCGTTTTTCAGGAAGCGTCTCAAAAACTTCTCTTTTCTTATCTTTATATTTTATTAAGCATATATAACAAGTTCTCTTGTATTAGGGACCAACACCAAGCACGACCTATACATCAAGCTCATTATAATGTTGTGGCTTATTTTGTTTTATTACGGTTAGGTCTCTTTCTGCTAACTCAAATTTCTTCTAGACAAGTCCAACTTACCTTTTTATACTCCAACTTATTGCTTCATAAGAATTTGCTACCTCTCTAAATGATATTATTATCCATAACAACCTCTATAAGCGCACCAATCTTACATTCACCTTCTCATATTGATCTTGCATAAAATCTATCAAATGTGACTTATGTTTTGTTTCACTAGATGTGGAAGTTCCATCAAATTGACTTCCATGACCCAAGCTGGCAATAAAATCATTCACTATTGGTGAAAAAAAAAAGTCTCTTCCATTGATGGAAAGTTAGTGCCCTACATTGGTTATGTTTTTATAAGGTCATTCACACTAATGTCTTACTCTTTGTTCCACCTTCGCAGCTTATCCCGAAACTTTCTTCATGATGTTGTAGTGCTTAACAACAATTTACAACTTGTGGTTTGACCTAAACATGGAAATGTATTTACGTTAGAATAATCATATTAATTTAATGATGTATGTAGTTGGAAATTAGATATATTATTTTATAAAAAGACAATGCTAACCTGTATTAAGTCACTCCATACTTCATCTTCAACATTAAACATCATTGTCTCAGGATTTGTGAATCCACTCAAGCTGTTAAATATGTCAAAGGTAGCATTGAAATATTTTTTGAGTGTGTTTAACTTATTTTTTATATGTTTTCTTCCAATACATAATTCAAAAAGGTTCAGTTAATCTACTCGGCAACAACGTTATATAAGTCATAGTCCAAGCTCTATCTAGCCCACTACCTCTATATTGTTGTTCAAGTAATGCATTAAGCAATAATGTATCTACCCATCTCATTAGTCCATCTAACCATATCTATGATTGATTTTGTGTTGTTATCTATAGATGGTGATGTGAACGTGGGCACCACGATAAGCAAAAGAGATCATCTCGGAGATTATCTACAAGGAATGGAAGGTCCTGTGACGAGAAATAGGACCAAAAGTATGGAACAAGCACTTAAAGATCTCATCAAGGAAGTTTAAAGAAAAGACTACGTGGATCCAAGCCGAATTCCAACATGGGTTAATTTATGTAGTCATATCATTGAAGATCTTAAATGATAAAGTGTATGATTGACTATAGATTACATTAGGATTTGATATTTATCTAGAAGTTATTTGTTTTAAAATTGAATTTGTTATCTTTTTTACTAGATTAGGTTCGCTAAAAATAGGAGTTAGGGATTCACTGAAAAGACAGATTTTGAGTACTAATCATATTTTCTCTTTGAGAGTTTTTCATCTCTATGTGAGTTGATTCCCTTGGTTCTTGAGCAAAGAACTACCTTTAATAATGTTGGTTCTTCCGGCAGGTCGCGGTAAGGGTCACGTTCCTCTTGATAACTTCGGTGCTCTCCGGCAAGTCGCTGTTTGTGTCAGGTTCCTTTATCTTATCTCACCTTATCTTACCTTACCCATCTTATCACATCTTATGATTTACCTTACCTCATCTTACTTTATCTCATCTCAATTTATCTTATCTTATCCTGATTCTCAAGACGTTCCATTATCGTTTCCGCATTCCGATTCATTTGCGTAGGGTGAATCATATCATTTGGCATCAGAGCTTCAGCTCTTGGAATCAGGTGTCATTTATTGTTTTAATTTCTCGTGATAAAGTTTCTATATACAAAAAAAAAATATTTGTGATAAAAAAAAGAAGCAAAAAAAATTGTGATAGAAATTCACAAAAAAAAAAGTTGTGATAGAAATTCAAAAAAAAATTCAAGACAATTGAAAAAAAAATGAGTCTTCATTCAATATAATTTTTTTTTAAAGTTCTTAATTCTTGACTAATATTCCTTACCTTATTCATCTTTTGTATCTGTGACTCTTTCGTTATCTGTGGGAAGATCAACTTGTAAAGTTCTTGGTTCAATGATCTATAAGGAGAATCGAGAGGTAAAAGACAAGAGTTGGTTAGACCATTATAGAAAAAGCCAATTCGAGTGTAAACACGAGTGAAGAGCGTCAATATTGAGGGCATACACTAAGGGAATGATTGGTGAGGCTTTATTATTCTAATTTATTTATTTTGTTCAATTTTCAGCATTGCCAACATGAGTGGTGAATCCCATCAAAATGAAATGGATCTAAAAATATTCATAAAGTTAGTTCAAGATCAATTCCAACAGTTGAACAGGAGGTTGGAGGACATGGAGGATTGTTCGAGAAGGAGATCTCAGGTGTCTCGTAAAAGTAGTCCTCAAAGATCACTTCACCGTGATGAAGAAACAGATTGGGGGGAGAACTTAGAATTAGACGGTGGATGTTGTAGAGAAAAAAGACGATACCGAGAAGAAAAGGATAGAAACTTGGGGAGTATTAAATTATCTTTGCCACCATTCCAAGGAAAGAATGAACCTGAAACTTATCTAGAGTGGAAAAGAAAACTAGAGCATGTGTTTGATTGTCACAATTACTCGGAGGAAAAAAAGGTAAAAGTAGCCATTGTATTTTTTAATGATCATGCTAATATTTGGTGGGATCAATTTGTCCTTAATAGGAGGAGGTATGGGGAAAGACCTATACGAACGTGGGAAGAGATGAAAGTATTCATGAGACGAAGATTTGTAGTAAGTCACTATCATAGGGACTTGTACCGAAAATTACAAAGTCTTACTTAAGGCGCTATGGGTGTTGAAGATTATTATAAGGAGATGGAAATTGCTATGATAAGAGCTAATGTGGAGGAGGATAGGGAAGCCACTATGGCAAGATTCATTGGAGGATTAAAAAGGGAGATAACTGATGTGGTAGAACTACAACATTATGTAGAGATGGAGGAATTGCTTCATAAAGCTATTCAGGTGGAAAGACAACTCAAATCTAGGAGCACTCACAAATATGCTTCTAATTCATCATGGAAGTCCAATTGGTCCAACAATAAAGAAGGTCCTAAACCAAAGGAGGAATCTCATGGAAAATCAACAGTACCTATTTCCAAAGGTAAATTTGAAACTAAATCCTCTAATAAGTCAAGTCACATTCGTTACTTTAAGTGTCAAGGTCTGGGACATATTTCTTCTCAATGTCCGAACCAGAGGACTATGATCATTCGTGACAACGATGAAGTGGATAGTGTGAGCTCGGAGGAAGAAGAAATGTCGAAGTTGGAGGATTGTAGTGATGTGGAGATAGCAGAACTTGTGCATGGAGAAATCTTGGTCACAAGACGTGCATTGAACATTCAACCAAAGGATGAAGGAGATTCAGAGCAAAGGGAGCATATATTCTATACCCGTTATCGTGTGAACAACAAGGTATGTAGTATGATTATAGACAGCGGTAGTTGCACCAACGTTGCTAGTACATTGCTAGTAGAGAAATTAAACATGCCTACTAAGAAGCATCCTAATCCTTATCGGCTACATTGGATGAATGATTGTGGGGATGTAAGGGTTAGTAAGCAAGTCTTGGTGTCCTTTTCTATTGGCAATTATAAGGATGAGGTGTTGTGTGACATTGCCCCTATGCATGCTGGGCACTTATTGTTAGGATGTCCTTGACAATACGATAAGAAGGTTATGCATGATGGATTTTAAAATAGATATTATTTTGAAGTGAATAATCAAACAATTGTATTGATTCCATTAAGGCCTGTTGAGGCTTATTTTAACCAAATGAAAATTTCAAAAGAATGTAAAATGAGAGAAAGAGAATTAGAAAATCAAGAAAGAGAAAAGAGAGAGAAAATTGAGAATGAAGAAAAAGTAGAAAGTCAAAAAAAGAGTGAGAGTGAAAGGAAAGAAAAATCAAGAATTAAAGAAAAAGAAAAGAAAGTTTGTGTATTTGCTCACAAAGGGGAGGTTGAGAGTGTTTTGAGAGAAAAGGAACAAGTTCTTGTACTCATGTACAAGGATATTTATTTTACTAACAACCATAACTCCTCTTTCCCTAGTGTGGTTGAATCTTTGTTGTAGGAATTTAATGATGTATTTCCTAAAGAACCACCAATGGGTTTTCCTCCTATAAGAGGCATTGAATACCAAATTGATTTTATCCTCGGCGCTGCAATTCCAAACCGACCAGCCTTAGAACTAGTCTTGGAGAGGCCAAAGAGATTCAAAGGCAAGTGGAGGAGTTGATGCAGAAAGGCTATGTGAGGGAAAGTCTTAGCCTGTGTGCGGTTCCTGTTATCTTAGTACCAAAGAAGGATGGAACCTGGCGTATGTGTGTGGACTGTAGGGCTGTCAACAAGATTACGGTAAAGTATCGATATCCTATTCCGAGGTTAGATGATTTACTAGATGAATTGTATGGCTCTTGTTTGTTCTCTAAAATTGATTTAAAAAGTGGATATCACCAAATTCGTATGAAGGAGGGTGATGAGTGGAAGACTGCTTTTAAAACAAAATATGGGTTATATGAGTGTGTTGTTATGCCATTCGGTCTTTCTAATGCACCAAGTACCTTCATGAGGTTAATGCATCATGTCTTGCGAACTTTTATTGGAAAATTTGTTGTTGTCTATTTTGATGATATTTTAATATATAGTAAGACAATGCATGAACACTTAGATCACTTACGTGCTGTGTGTACTACCTTATGAAGCCATGAATTGCATGATAATATTGCAAAGTGCACTTTTTGTATGGAATCAGTTGTCTTCTTAGGGTTTATTGTAAGTTCCCCAGGAGTTAGTATTGTTGAAGAAAAAGTTAAGGCAATTAGAGATTGGCCTACACCTACAACTGCTAATGAGGTACAGAGTTTCCATGGTTTAGCAAGTTTTTATAAGAGGTTTGTACAGAATTTTAGTTCTATAGCTGCCCTTTTAAATGAACTTGTTAAAAAGAATGTTGATTTTAAATGGGATAAGAAACATGAACAAGCTTTTAATTTACTAAAGGACAAGTTAACCAATGCCCTTGTATTAAATTTACCCAATTTTGATAAGGTTTTTGAGATTGAATGTGATGCCTCTGGAATGGGTATAGGAGCTGTTTTAATGCAGGATTCCAAACCTATAACATATTTTAGTGAGAAACTTAGCGGAGCGACACTCAACTATCCAACCTATGATAAGGAACTTTATGCCTTGGTGAGGGCCTTATAAACTTAGCAACATTACCTTTGGTCGAAGAAATTCGTCATCCATTCGGATCATCTTAGCTTGAAGTTTTTAAAGTCCCAAGGTAAGTTCAACAAAAGGCATGCCAAGTGGCTAGAATTCATTGAGATGTTTCCTTATGTTATCAAGTATAAAAAGGGAAAGGAAAACATTGTAGTTGATGCTCTGTCACGAAGGTATGTATTACTTACAACTCTACAAACTAAATTACTTGGATTTGAATTACTAAAAACCATGTATGCCGATGATGTTGAATTTTGACAATTATGGGTAGCATGTTCTGATCATGGTTTTGAAGACTATTTTAGGCAAGATGGATATTTATTTAAGAAAAATAAATTATGTTTACCTAAGTGTAGCATAAGATAAATGCTTATTAGAGAGGCTCATGGGGGAGGATTAATGGGACACTTTGGCATTCAAAAAACTTATGATGTTTTACATGAACATTTTTTTTGGCTGAAAATGAAGCATGATGTTAAACTCATTTGTGAAAAATGTATTACTTGCTTACAAGCAAAATCTAAAGTAATGCCTCATGGCTTGTATACACCCTTACCTGTTCCTGAATATTCCTGGACTGATATTTCTATAGATTTTGTATTAGGGCTGCCTAGGACCTCGAAAGAAAAAGATAGTATTTTTGTCGTTGTAGATAGGTTTAGTAAAATGGCACATTTTATTGCTTGTTCAAAAAATAATGATGCCACTCATATTGCTGACTTATTTTTCAAAGAGATTGTATGTTTGCATGGCTTACCTAAGACTATTGTAAGTGATCGAGATGTTAAATTTCTTAGTCATTTTTGGAGAACCTTGTGAGGTAAATTGGACACTAAATTATTATTCTCTACTGTGGCTCATCCGCAAATAGATGGACAAACTGAAGTTGTGAATAGAACTTTAAGCACCTTATTACGTACTATAATTCAAAAAAAAAATTGAAGGATTGGGAGAATTGTTTGCTTCATATTAAATTTGCATATAATAGGGTTGTTCACACATCTACTTCATTTTCACCTTTTGAGATTGTATATGGATTTAATCTTTTATCACCTTTAGATGTTTTACCGTTTCCTACTAATGACTCTCTTAATTTGGATGGAAAGAAAAAGGCTGAATTTGTGCAGAAATTACATGTCAAGGTTCGCGCTAATATTGAGAAGAAGAATGAATATTATGTTCGACAGGCAAACAAAGGACGCACCAAAGTGGTCTTTGATCATGGTGACTGGGTGTGGGTTCACTTGCGAAATGAGCGGTTTCCAAATCAAAGAAGTTCCAAATTACATCCTAAAGGAGATGGTCCATTTCAAGTGATTGAAAAGATCAACGATAATGCTTATAAAATTGATCTTCAAAGTAGCTATGGTAATGTAAGTGCCACTTTCAATGTTTCTGATTTATCCTTATTTGATGCAGATGACCATCAAGATTTGAGGACGAATCCTCTTGGAGAATGAGGGAATGATGTGAACGTGGGCACCACGATAAGTAAAAGAGATCATCTCGGAGATTATCTACAAGGAATGGAAGGTCCTGTGACAAGAAATAGGACCAAACGTATGGAACAAGCACTTGAAGATCTCATCAAGGAAGTTCAAGGAAAAAACTACGTGGATCCAAGCCTAATTCCAACATGGGTTAATTTATGTAGTCATATCATTGAAGATCTTAAGTGATAAAATTTATGATTGACTATAGATTACATTAGGATTTGATATTTATCTAGAAGTTATTTGTTTTAAAATTGAATTTGTTATCTTTTTTACTAGATTAGGTTCGCTATAAATAGGAGTTAGGGATTCACTGAAAAGACAGATTTTGAGTACTAATCATATTTTCTCTTTGAGAGTTTTTCATCTCTGTGTGAGTTGGTTCCCTTGGTTCTTGGGCAAAGAACTACCTTTGATAACATTGGTACTTCCGGCAGGTCGCGATAAGGGTCACGTTCCTCTTGATAACTTCGGTGCTCTCCGTCAGGTCGTGGTTTGTGTTGGGTTCCTTTGTCTTATCTTACCTTACTCATCTTATCACATCTTATCCTTTATCTTATATCATCTTACTTTATGTCATCTCATTTTATCTTATCTTATCCTGATTCTCAAGACGTTACATTATCGTTTCCGCATTCCGATTTATTAGCGCAGGGTGAATCATATCAGATGGTGAAGTCCTTGGCATCTTTATAATCTCCAACTAGGTTAAAGAAACATTAGAATCATATTTGAACCCAATTACTGAGGGCTTTATCTAAACTTACAATTATGATGAACAACATAACCATTTCAACATGTGAAACAATTATTAAAAAACAACATAAACGAAATGCGTACAGTAATGATTTCAAATTAATGGAAAGAAAATTTATGAAAGCTTAGTTTACATGAACAAGAAAATAGGAAACAACCAAATTAAAATCAGATGCATACATGGACAACACTCAAATTAACATAAATCATCAGTTGAAAAATAAAAATACATATCAAATATAATAATCATTCCATATTTGATTAGTAATACTTTCTCTCAAATTATCTCCCTCTTTAAATCTTCCCGTCAATATTGGTGGATGTTTGATCAAACTCAACATATTACCATTCTTGGTCCACTTCCATAAGAAAATTCTCATCAACATATACTCCAATAAAAAAGTTATGTAGCATGCATCAAGTAACGACAATATCGCACATCGTGAAAAATGAATAGTATGGTTCAGTCATGTTATCAATTATAAGAAACATTTCTTAAGCACTCTAAAAGTTCTCTTGATCATATTTTGAAGGAAAACATCTCTAAAATTGAACTTCTTTATAATTTTGTGGACCTCAGACAAAATATTTCTTTAAATGGTAACAAATGTCTCTATATGGTGTAAGAACCCAAACTTTAAGCATAAATTCCACATCTTCAAGATAAAATTCTCCTATAAATTTTTTTAAAGGTTACTAAGCATTTTAAATATATGTAAAATTGATTTGAAACATTAGTGTGTTGATTTTTAAATAACCTTCCCTAGATAAAGAATCTTTTAAAATCCTTGAATCCGACGTTATACCTTTCCACTTTGATAAAACATACATGAATTTCATATCAAAATTACATACAGTAAATGTATTTTTAGTGAGATAGTCTTTCCTTCCATGAAACCTAGGGTTATCGAACCTTGGAACCTTAACTCGAATATGTGTTCTGTCTATAGCTACAATGCAATCCTTATGATCATTAAAATGACTAACATGTTATTGATGAGAAACAAGAAATATAGATGTAGATTAAAACAAAAAAAAAATACCATAAAATAAGGTAAAATCTATCATTATTCATAATTTGTGGAGGGAAATCCAAACTTGTTGGTTGATTAGGTAGTTAGCTTCTAAAGATATGACAATTCATAACATATTATGAAAACAATGACTAATTGTTTATCCTAACCAATAGAAAAAGAAAGATACGATTATATCTTTCACATTATGACTTTTAATGTGAAGAAATTTTGCAAGCTTCTCCTCCACAGTTACTTTTAGAAAATCTTTCACCTTACCCGTCAATCTTAGCTTATAACATGATTGCATAAATGCCTCCATGCTCATATGTATAATGTCTCAACATATTTGAATTTCACCTAAATATTTCGTTAATTATAGACACTTACCCTCTATGTCAACGTTGTTTTGATATGTTGACATATCTTAAAAACTTGACATATCTTAAAAACTTGACATGAACTCCAACAAATGTAATCCATGGAGAAACATACATAATAAAGTAACTATGTACACTCATCTTTTTTAGCGAACTCATTTGTCAAATAAGTCAAACTAAACATTTAAAATATTGACTAAAAAGAAATTAACTTCCTAGCAGTGAACTCCACTTCATCCAACTCATCAAAGGACTCTTAACATTTGACATGATGAAACTTATCCTCAACCGTATCTTATCTATATGGATAAATAATTTTTGTGATCTTACATATTCATAACAAACTACATACAACAATTGCAAACATCACATACATGGCAAAACAAAAAAAAAATAATACTAACCACATCATTATATCATACACAACATATATAGGGAAAAAAATTATAAAAAAAATTTATATAAATATAAATAATATAAAAATTTTATATGATAGTAATAAAATTGAGATATAAGATCAATATATATGATAATCTAAATCATTCCTAAAATAATGATGAAAGAACAACATCTTTTTAGTAACAAATTCTAAAACTATTTTTATAATAATAAATGTTAAATGCAAAATTTTATTTCACAATTTAACCAATAAGATATATGAAAAGTGTCGTATAAGGATAATATATATATATATATATATATATATATATATAATTTTTAAATTATTTATTATATTTATAGTAGTTGTATAATTTAATTTTTAAAATTTATATTAATTTTTAATGTGTAAAATAATATTTATTTTAATTTTTAAGTATAAATAACAATAAAAATAAAATAAAACAATTAAAAATAAATAATTTTATAAAATTAAGATTAATGAAAAATTTTAAAAAAAGAAATGTTGAAGGCTACAAACTGATCTAGTACAGATTTAGCTAAAAAAAACTATATATAATACACCTACAATTAATTACATCACATTTTATTTTTATTTTTTAATTTTAAAATTAATCAATAATACATTGGTATATGTTTTATAATTTGTTTATACTGTAAGTTTTAATAACTTGTTCATACTATAAGTTTTAGTACCAACCAACAATTATTTTTTTATAGAGGTATATTAATCTTATAAAAAATTATATAGCTTATTCAATATATTTTTATTTGTAAAAAAATATAAATATTTTGTATAAATACATTTTTTTTAATTTTAAAATTAAATTATTTGATTATATTATTTTGGTTTTTTGAAGTTTTAAGGATGGATATATTAATTTTTAAATATAAAAAATTATTATTTTTATTTTAAAATTAAATTAATATTTATTTTAATGTATATTTTGAATTAATATGATGCTTTTAAATTAAATAATAATTAAATTATATAAAATTATTTTACATTTATCTATATTTTAAATTTAATGGTTGATAATTTTTTATTTTAAAAATATATAGAAAGTTTTATTATTATAATTAAAATAAAATAAATGCAATATATTTTTGGTAGGGAGAAGAATAGTTTCACTTCTCAATTTTTTCTTTATTAAAATGGTAATTTATTCTTTGGAGGGTTAGCCTGAGGTTTGACTTCTTTTATATATAAAAAAGGACGGCTCAACTAGTTGTAGGGTTTGTCGTTTAGATTAAATTCAGACCCTTTTTTCCTTCGACTTTTCCCTCAGCCGAGAAGATCATTTTCCCTCACCTTCCGTCGGCCGCCGCACTTCACTCCGGTAACTCACTCTCCACGGCTGAATCTATTTAGAAAATCCAGTAATTTAGACTTCATTTTCTGTTCTCTGTTTTTGACAGTATCTAAACTTTTTGGCACTGAGCGAGTGTGTGCGTTGGTTTAAAAAAAAAATCCTTTGGCTATGCTGGAATTTTCTGACTTGAATTCTAGAGGTATAAAACCTTTATATATTTCATATTTCTTCGTAACTTTGAAATGAACGTTTGGATTGTAAACTGAAAGTTATAGATTTTTGCGTGCCTTGGAATTTTCTGACTTGAATTCTAGAGGTATAAAACCTTTATATATTTCATATTTCTTCGGAACTTTGAAATGAACGTTTGATTGTAAACTGAAAGTTATAGATTTTTGCGTGCCTTGTTTGGTGACTTGTCATGATTATTTTTCAAGGGATCTGGTAATTTGATGTGTCTACGTTAGTTTTTTGAAGGAAGAAATGTCTTATTACGTTTTTTTATATTTTTCATTCTTTTTAATTATTTAGTCGATTTGATTGGTTTGTTTACTCCATTACACTACACGAACTCTGATATTTGATTTGATTTGTTTTTTCTTTCAATTGATTTGAAGAACCCAATCTGTCGCTTACTCTTTGTTTTGGTATCTTAAAATCTCTTCTTCCTCCATTGTGCTAGGGTTTTCAGTATTGCACTTTGCCTTTGTTTCTTCGCACTCATCACCAAGTATGCTGTCTTTAACAATCAGACAATAAAAAAATTTATTCTCTGTAACTTGTGTGATAGAAAGATATCCATATTTGTCGTGCGATACTGTAAGATATGCTGTCATAACCTTGATAAATGCTTTCTTCATTTACGAAATGGTGTGTTTATGAATTTGATGGTAATCTCTGTTTTGGCTTGAATTTCTTTGATATATGATGGCTTTTGTGTTCACAGTTGCCTTGATTTTCTGAAATGGATTTTTAGCTGATAGGGTTTGTGCGTGATAGTACCAAATGATGTTGGGAGATTGTGCAAGGGCTTTGAGTTGCATTGAACTGTGAAATTAATTTCATGGTGATCCCACATGATGGAAGTGGTAAATAGTATAATTCAATTAAGTAGTCATGGGGGATTTTATTTCTTCATGCTATCTTTTCTGGGTAGGTTTACTCCATCACATTACATGAACCATGTGTTTTGATTTGATTTTTCTTTCACACATTTTGAAGAACCAAACCTGCTGCTTACTCTTTGTTTTGGTATTTTGAAGTCTCTTCCTCCTCTATTGTGTTGGGTTTGCAGTAATGCACTTTGCTTTTGTTTGCTTACAATCCCCACCAATATGCTTTCTTCATTTAGGAATTGGTGTGATTTTGCGTCAATGGAAACCTCTGTTTTGAATTGAATACCTAAACCTTTGATGTATGACGACTTTTTTTTTCATAGCTGCCTTGATTAGATATCGTTTTTTAACTGACAGGGTTTGTGCCTGATACTTCCAAGTGATGCTGGGAGATTGCGCAAGGGCTTTGAGTTGTATACTTGTCTTAAACTATGAAAGGAATTTCATGAAATCCCACCTGATGGAAGTGGCAAATAGTTTATTTCAATTAAGTAGTCATGGGGAATTTGATTTCATTATGAATTTGGTCCGGTTGATTATTTTTGACCCTTGCTTGAATGGATGAAATGATTTGAAATTCTATATAGGTTTATTTTATTAGCTGTAATTGCATAGATGGAGACTGGAGCTACCATGAAATGACATACTGTTTGTTAACTAGTTTTAAATTTTAAGGCTATAAGCATTTTGAAATTGAAATACATTTGATGTATAATGGTTGTTTGTTATGAATTAAATATCAAAATCAATGAGTTTGTGTGTTTTGCTTTGATATTTGTTTTCTATATAGGAATCTGGCGTTTCTGGTCTTGATTTTCTGGAAGTCTTTTTTGTTTCTTTGGGTACAGCTATACAGTAAGTCTTTTTTATGCTTTTCTCTTCTTTTCTTTCTTTTTAAATCAGAGCAGGTTAAGATGAAAAATCTTGACTGTCTCTGATTATTTTTTACTCTTATGTTCATTGTATTAGTTGAGGAATATGAATTTAATTGGGGGGGGGGGGTTCTGAGATAGACTGTCAAATGATGCTGGGAAACTGCGCAAGGGCTTTGAGTTATTTAACTTTCATATTTATTGCTAACAATGAAAGGAATTTCATGAAAATCCCATCTGATGGCAGTAACTACATGAGTCCTTTACTTAAAGTATATTTCCTTCAGGAGTTTGGTTAGTTTAGATTATCATTTTTAGTCATTGATTCATTGATGAAGGTAGGAAATATTTGTGATATTATAAACTTTTGAACGTAATTGTTATTGCTATATTTTAAACTTCCCAAGTGTATAACTTTTAGACTGTTCCGCTTCATGTTTAAAGCTATATGAGCATTCTGAGCATGTTGGATGTATGTGTAGCAAGACTATGTTATGACTAAGTCTAGAAATCTATGACAATGATGAATAGGTTTGTCTGTTTGAGATATTTCTATTAAGAGATTGACTAAGTGTACCTTTTTAGTTCCTGACTGTTTAAAAGGCATAAACATTTTATGCTTTTGATTTAGCAATGTGAATTTAAATGGTGGGATTTTTCATCCAATTCTTCCTCATGATGATGATTGAGTACTGATTTCATCTATTTTATTGGACTGCCATACATTCATGGTTATCTTATGGGTGTTAGTGACAGCAATAGCATTTTCCTTAAATTAAGTGGCCATGGGGAATGTTCTTGTTCAAGTAGATTTGCAATTCTGGTTCTGGTTCTTTGCTGAAGGTTTGAAAGAAATAGGATGAAATTTTGGCTGTAAATACATGCAGTAAATGTACCAGGATACCTTACAAGAATGCAACACTATTTCCACCTATGAAGCACAAACACCTTCATAAGGACATGAACACTAAATTATAAAAATTGTATTTGCATGTCTGTGTTGTGTGTTTAACAAATAAATTCATAATTTATGATATCATACTAAACTCTTCAAGATTTACAATTTCTTGACAGATGTCATATGCACCAAAATGAAATGAAAAAATTGAGAGAATGAGATTGTTATGTGACAAAGCATTGCTGCCATATTCTTGTTTATTGTTATTAAAAGTTGTGTAAAATTGTTAAACAGACCTTACCTCTGCATTTGTGTATGTGAAATTTTTAATTTTAAATGATTGTATCCATGCTGTTTCTGCCATTTTATAGCATTGTTGGAGCCCTTTTTTAGGGGGCAAAAATTGGACACAGATGGCTCCAAAATGATGTATCCATGTTTTATAGATTTCTACAATTTTTATGGCAAAGCAAATGGATATTTTCTGCTAGCAAATGAAACATAAAATATCACTACAAGATTTGGGACTGTTGCCGAAATTATGCAATAAGTGATAAAATAGAAAATGGAAGGAAGGTAAGCAAAGTGTATGACGTACTTGGCTAAGCCATACCTAAGCATATTGTGCTCTTAGAATTCTTTTTCTATCATTTCTGTTTTACTAAATGCTACTTATAGGCTCAATGTCACTCATTGTAGTTGCATTTTGATTTCTGACTATTTTTTGGGATGGGAGTTCTACTGAGACTCTTATGGCTCAGCTTTGTTGGCATCTTTAGATAGTTAAGATTTGTGCTTTGTATCAAGAATTATTCTTGTAGGTCTTACTTTCTTGTACATAATTATGACAATTGCTTTAACATCTTTTTTTTTTGTATTTTTATCTTTATATCTTACCTCTGTCATTTTCCTTGGATTCTCCCCTCCCCCCTTCTCCTTTTCTTTTTCACATGCATTCACACATACCTATATACATTATGTTTTGTCATGAGACATTTACAATTATAACCACTTCTTAATATGTAAAAATTTAGACATTTTTTGTTATTTATCTAATTTCAGATTGACAAATGAAGCATATCGTGAAAATTTTGACATTGGTAATTGCCATCACTGCTTTATGGGTTGGCCTTCTACAAACTTCTATGATTCCACACAGTCATACTTGGTTGGTAGGTCTTCATGTCATTATGTGCTTGATTTTATTCCTTATCTGTTCTTTGGCACAACAAAATTTTTGGGAGGAGAGGCTTTCTGTTTCCAAGGCCAGAACATGCAATAGGGGCTCAATGAGCACTTACAATTGTGCACGTAGAGTGCCTATAATTTCTGGCAGCTGGATTCAAACATAAGCCTTATAAGATAGATATAAGCAAAGTGCTTTGATCTTTTCCAGCTGAATCAACCCTGTTGATGTCTCTCTATTTTGTGGATTTCTAATCTGCATGATGCTGACTATGCCTTGTATATGTCCTCCTCTTGCAGCTACCCATATATTTTGTTGTGGCTTTAGGATGTTATGGTCTATTAATGGTTGGAGTTGGTCTGATGAATTTTCCAACCTGTCCTCAAGAAGCTCTATTGTTGCAGAAGGTATTCTTCTACTCTAGCTGCTCATCAGATAGTGCAATATTATGTAATTCCATGGCTTGTGCTTTTACAGTGCCTATGCAATATGGATGTTACTAGATGTGTTCACATGTGGAGTTTACTCTCTTTCACAATTTTGTTTATATGTATAAATTATTTCAGGACTAAAAAGATGATTATGTTTAATTTCCACATACTTATTTCGAATGAAAAATTATCTATCATTGAGATTCTTCCAAGTTAGATATTATTGAGGTTGAGTAAAGATAAGAGAAAGAGAGGATGAGATGTCCTTACAATATTACAAAGGAGAAGTAAAAGAAATTGAAAGAAGAAAAGATGGGCATGATAATGAACGACCATAAAACAAGCCAATCAAAAATTTCCCAAAACACCATACTAATGAAACCTCAAAAATATCACTTAATAAAAGACCACATAACATGTTGCAAATCCCTTTGGTAGTTTCCTTGGGTTTCTTAAACCTCATACTTTCTAGCTTTAGTTTTAAGAGCACACTTGTTTTCCCACCTGCCACCTACTATCTGGCCCTTTGTAACTGGATGAATTGATTTCTACTTCTTTCTTTTATATTGACATGTTTTAAGACTCCTTCAGAGTGACATCCATGTTGCATTTGGAGGTGGGTAGGGGAAGGGGAATAATAGTCATAGTTTAATTAAAGCATGAGGTAGGTGTGTTGGTTGTTCTACCCACTATCTGATCGGTTAGTGGCTGTGACATTTACCACTGGAGTTGGTAGTATTGTGTCACCAAGATCCTTTTCCTCAGATTGATCATTTTGATTAGAAAATTGTAGATGCAGAATCTGGACTGGACATTGGAGGATAATTTTGCAAATCCAATGTTACCACAAGGAGCTTTTGATATTTCACATCTTGCACACTGTAGACCTAGATTATGATTCGAATACCTTTTGCTTTGTTAGTTATGTAAAAATGTCCACACTGTGTAGTGGATCATCATCCTCAGAATCATTGAACAAGACTTCTGTGACTGATATACAGTCTACAACTTGTTCATTGTCAAGCTCCAATTATTCTGTAAAAGGCTAACTCACCTAAAAGCTTAAGCTATTATTAGGTAGAGGCAAATGAATGTCTTTGCATCTCCAACACATACATTAATCAATGAGCTCCTTTTTCTTGTTCCTGTACATTTGTGTATTTTGGTAGGCCCTCCTTCCATATTTTGGTGGAACGTAAATGCCATCAGCTAAGTAGAAACCTAATTTTGCCAAGATAAGGGTCATAGTCCCATAATGAGTGCTTTACCGCTCCTCTCTGCCAAATTTGCATTGAATTTACTTTAAGAAAATGATTTTACTCCCCCAAATCTTGATTCAGTTGTTATGGTCGTTGCAGTTGCCAGTTTTATCCTCCTAAATGCCCTTTAAACAATTAAATTGAACTGATCATTATGACATCATTATAATAGACTACTGTGGATTCATGATGTTTGGCACAATTGAAGCCATTGGTTCATAGTTAGAATTCTGATATGGTCTGCCATTTGTGGCATGTCGCCAAAGGCTTATTTTTGTTTTTGTTTTTTCAGGACATTGTTGAGGCCACGGAATATCTGAAGCAAAAAGGAGTTGATGTTAGTGTTAGTTCCAGCTGATATCATCTCAGATTTTTCATTATGTTCAGAATTAGCTGCTGACACTTGCCTGATCGGGAGTTGCAAAGGATTTTGGCCTTTAACTTTGTACACAAAATACTAATGGGGTAACTGCTTTCAATTTTGGCTAACGTACATGAACTCTTTATTACAACCAATTGATTTATTTTTCTTTCTGTTAATGATTATTTTTTATTTTGGTTGCAAGTATATATTCTTTGCTAACACTTGAATCTGAGATTAAAATATTAGCTCAAAGTCCTACGGATGAGGAATTTGAGTAGTTTGTATGAAATTATATGTTCAGACTTAACAAAAAAAAAAAAAACCTATGATAGCTCTATTAGGCTCGATAGCCGTGTTGGATGAATGGTTTCAACGGAAGAATCTCAAGTTTGCATAGGGATAGATGCTGAAATTGTATTATAGTTAACCTATCAATTTAACTTTTATGCTTTCTATCTTGTTTCGACCCTGTTGGGAGCATTACTGCTAAGATTTAATTACGATTCCTACTTTTTTACTTTACTGTCTAATACTGCAACCGATCATATTATTAAAAAACTCTAAAATGACAAGAACTAAAGAGTTAAATTCATTTAATGACGTAACGTGTTTGATAACAGTAAAAATGGATCAAAATTAAGTAACTTCGGTGAGTATCATTGATTGTAGAATACAGTTGTATCCTCCCTGATTCGAGGGTAATATGCTTGCAGGTTACAACATTGATGCAGCAATGGAAGATCTTTGGTTTTTTCTTTTTGGTTATATCTGTATACCATTATTCTAAGCTTGTGGCGGTCAACAACTGGATGAAAAACTCGAATTGAGCTGGAATTCAGAATATGATTTGCGAGACGTTTGCTTGAGGCAATTCAATTTGTTGCTAGTGCTGATGTCTCTTTCCACTATTATGGTTCTTCACTTTTATTCTTTGTGGTATCAGTATATTTTCACGTCGTCGACGTTTTATTTGGAGAAGAGAAAATGAGGGGGAAAAAATAGAAAAATGAATAAAAAGAAAACACAGAAAAAAGGTTAATTTCTAATACTGTTTAGATGAAGAGAAGGATTTAGTATATTAATAAGGAATCGTTATAAAACGATTAGAATTATTAATTTATTAAGCTACACATGTTACTCGAAATGCAAAATTGACCCGCAACTTTAAAGTATTAGAGACACAAGATACACATTATCAGACATTGTAATTTTTTTTATTGGATTGTACTATTAATGAGAATTGAGTATTGACTTAATTAACTAAATGAGTGAACAATGTAATTGTTTAAATTTAATTTCATCTTTTTACGTCGAGAAGTTCTTTAATTTCATCTTTTTTATATTTAAATTTGTATTATATATACAAGAGAATGTGCCAAATAAAAGTTGATATTCATGGTAGGTTTTCTCGATTCTAGGCTTCACATTCTAGAGAATAAGTCCTTGTCATTAATTTTTGTGTGGGATGACTTCAACAAATTGATAATCCAAGGCAGCTTGTGCAATTCGTTTATGAACAAGTTAAACTTTTAAAGATAAAAAGTATGTGCTCTAATTTTTGAGAGCACATTGTACTCAATATGGAATTAGTAATCCACCTTCAGTCATTTTGAAAGAAATCTACATTTGGCTTAAATCTCTTATTCACCAGAGCCAGTCATTGCACATGATTCATAAAAAATAATAGGCATATAAACATGGAAAACAAAAAGAATATAAATACAAAGCTACTATACTCTTCTTTTTCTGAGTAATTTTGCTTTATGAACATTGTACTCAATATGGAATTAGTAATCCACCTTCAGTCATTTTGAAAGAAATCTACATTTGGCTTAAATCTCTTATTCACCATAGCTAGTCATGCACATGATTCATATAAAATAATAGGCATATAAACATGGAAAACAAAAAGAATATAAATACAAAGCTACTATACTCTTCTTTTTCTTTGAGTATTTTGCTTTATGAAGTAGAAATATAATACAGAGTATGAATCAAAACATCCATCTTGGTGAAGGAGAATGAACCGCAGTTTGCCTGGGTCTGATTGGGTGTTCTGAGCTGTTACGTTTCATGATTGAGGAAACAGTGGGGCTGAAATAGTCATTGCTTCTCTGAGAAGTTGCCCCTTGTGAATACATTCTCTTCACATGCATGAAGCTCCTTTGATTTTCTACCATCATACCACGAGCTACTTGGCTTCTTGGTGTAGCACCCCATCTGTTGTGACTAACACAACTCTGGCTCCTTCCCACTTGTTGAAACTTCAACCCTCTGGGGCTTGTATAATTGCGGCTCTCTGCAGTTTCTGCAGAGTACATTGTCTCTACTTCACTGCTATATCCATTTTGCATTTCAGGTACTTCCACGGGAGATGAACTAGACTGAGCCTCACTTTGAGCTCCATTAACAGAACCTGTTGAGGAAACTTCTTCTGCAGTAGGAGTTGCTGGCCTTCTGTCCTGGTTTTGTTCTCCTTTTAATTGGTTTTCAGGCTCAGGCAAAGGTTCTTTGGCATTTTCAGCAGACTTTGGATGCAGTTCTTTGTATGCTTGTGGCAAAACTGCATGTTTTGCAATCTTTGGAGGAAAATTGATGTCCAAAAGCTGTAGTTGCATGTTTTCTCTCCTTCTGAGTGGCACAGCAGTTACTCTAGGTGATTCATATATTTCTGGAGTGGGAATTCCTTGAATATGTGCAGCATTGGGATTAGTGATTATGCTTTCTTCTTCAGCAGTGTTGGTAACAGCTGAAGAGCTTGGTCCTTGATCCCTTGCCTTTGAGGCATTGTTTGATGAAGATGGGGTGACATTATCATCCCCCTCTGTTGACTTGAAAACTTGCCGCAGCGTGAAGGAAGCACATGAATGCTCACTCTTTGGGCCAGTGGACATTAATCGCATGAGTGGTAATTTTGGCTTGTTAAGCTCATCAAGGTTGCCTTCCCAATGCTGGTTTAACCAATCACATATGACAGGAATTGGTATGCCAAATTGCATAGGGAGATCCTTCTTCCAAGAGGAAGACGAAGATGAAGAAGTTGAAGGTGATTTTGTGTTTGGTGATGTGGCTAATTTCATTGGATCACAAATCATAAAAGCTAGATTGCCATGGACATCAAAACCAGCAGAACCTGGATTCCATTGAACCCCATCAGTTGACAGTTTTATGAGATTGTCAGTGGCAATGACCACCTTTCCTTCACCTACAGTGAGCTCCTGTTTCTCCGTGTAACCTAAAAGATAAACTACACTTCCCAGATCCAGATTGGTTTTACAACTGGTCTTCAAGTAATGAGGACACTGACCCTGTGCATTCGAGTCTCCATCCGCATCATCTAAACCCACAATTGTAAGATCTAATACAGAACTTGTAATAAAAAACCTGAAACCAAGTAAAATAAAAAATAACCCACTGCTTTATACAAATAGTCACTTTTAAGTACTGGCGAAAGCCAGTGTGCTCTACAAACTTCTCTCTATAATACAAGAATTTTTTTTAGAGAAAACAATTACATAAATCCTCTAAAAGTAACCACCTTCCCAAAAAAAAAAAGTAAAGAAAAGAAGAAAAGAATAGCTGAGGACAAAACACTCCACCAATGGCACATTTTTGAAGGAGGCAAGAAGCAGGTTGAGATTGCAAACCCAAAGTTCGCATCACTTTGATGCAGTGGAGTGAGGCAGTTACATTCTTTTTTAAAAGAAATAGTATATGCGATAAAATCATAAAAAAGTAAGATCCAAATATAAATTAAGCCATAAAAAGCGAACATAATGTAATCCAAAGAGATGTACTTGAGTACATAACCCCCATGCTACCATGTTTACAAAGTAAATAAAATTGCAAATTCTGTCAAAATGAATGACAACATAACCAGATAAAGAAAAAAATGGTGCCGGTCTACAAAATAAAATGAGAACTAGGCAGATCATCAAACATGCTGCAAGAAAGTATTGAATTGACTGAAGTTTCAGAATGCAGAGTCTGAACTGAGATGCTAAAATAGTGGAACATTAGGCCAGAAACAAAGTACTCAAATTAGAGCAAACTTTCATTGCACATTGAATACCAAGAGAACTCTACATTCTGACACATTCTACTTTTCATGAGTCAGTTAATATGTAACTATGTTTTTTGTTATGAATTCAGCTAAAAGAGTAATATGAAAGAGAGAATTACTAAAATTAAAATCAGCAGAAACTAGCATGAAAGGGCAATAACAAATAGAGGTTACTCAAATATAATAATAAAATGTCCATAACTCCTTAAAATTTTTAGATTAAGGATGCAAGATTCAAACTTAAGTCAGATTAAAATGCAAGATGGGTTTAATCAACGAGCACAAACTCTTCATAGGATTCATTTTATCAGCAGATCTTACAAAGGAAACTTGTGTTCTATTGTCTATTCTTCTTTCGGAGTGTTTCCTATGAAGAAAACTCTACCAAATTATTAAGAATTAGATTATTAATTTGATATAATGCTAAACCATGAAAACCACAATTTGACTTTGAATTTGTTTTAGATTGTTTTGATTCCACTCCACGTACCATGAACCGTTTATTTATTAAAATTATAAAAGACATTTGGGTGACTTTTTCACATACCAGATACCACTGCATCTTTTATGCGCAACCACTCAACATTTGCCATATAATCAATTAAAAGTTCACATCTTAAAATACCTTTCCCATCCTTTTAGCTATGATCTATGATCAAGTATAGAAAGGTTCTACACTAGTTTCTATATATTAAAGAAGATATTTTTACATTACTAATGGCAATAGTTTCTGAAATGTGAGGCAAATCATGTAATGCACAGATAGTCATATCAATGGAGTGAATGGGAAGGGAATAAACTATATAATACTCTAGGGAATTATGGAAACAATTGAAACACAGGATAGCCTTTCTAAAAGATCCTCAAAATTTCTGATTAAACATCTTTGCCTTTGCTTAATGAAAGTTAAGATAAGACTGTAATTTGATTTGTAGATATGTAACTCTTTTATTATTCCATGTGCATGAGTTCTTAAGAGAGATAAAGTGTTTTCAAAGAACAAAACTTGAACTACCAAACACTACCACAACACCTCACGTGCAAATGCTAATAATAAGTTACCAGCTATAGAATCACCAAACATATCAGTATGCAGTTTGACCAACATGTGTCAGAGCAACATGAATTATACTACAGAATAGCAACTTGAAGGAATACCTATTCACACGTTTACACAAATGATGCTACAAAGGATTATAACTAGAACATATTACAATATCTATTAGATTATTGACATCAATACACACAACAATGACAATATTTACGATAATTAGAATATGCAATAACAACGTATTATAAATCACTGAAAGAAAATGGAACCACACGATACCGGTTCACATGTATAGAAACTACCTTCTAAAAGTAATAAACTAAATAAGCTACCACCATTAATATTTTGATGAGTATCCTTG
Organism: Canavalia gladiata; assembly: GCA_037954105.1. Classification (NCBI taxonomy): domain Eukaryota; kingdom Viridiplantae; phylum Streptophyta; class Magnoliopsida; order Fabales; family Fabaceae; genus Canavalia; species Canavalia gladiata. The sequence continues at coordinate 39,800,910 of CM075661.1, forward strand.
ATAAAGTGAAACCAATATAAGCTATAAAAAGGAATAAGCGGCACAAAATTTCAAACTTCCCTGAATTGCAGGTGTAGAGAAAGTCAACAAAGGAAAAATAAATCATCAAATTAAACTTTAGTTGGAGACAAGAAAGGTGTGGGAATTGGATCCTCTCCTGGCAATTCCCTCTCTAGTCTCTTTATACGGTCTGGTCTTTGCTTCCTTCTTCCTTTTTATCTCAAATATTAAATCTAACAGTTAAAAAAGGAGAATGGCTGATCCAATGGTTGAAAGCGGGGACTGGGGAGAGAATGCACGGGAAAGGATCCAAACTCAAAAGGTGTGGTGGGGATTGGGGAATATGCTGTACAGTGATACAGTTAGCAAGTAGTGTTTTCTGCATTAGACATAGCTAAACAAAATGTAGCATAAAAAAATACCAATGTGTGTTAATTTTTCATCATTTTAAATGTTTGTTGATCCGAGTGTTGGAGCTCAGTTCCCTCAAGCAAAGTATGAAGTTTGAGTCTTGTAAATAGAAAAGCAGGTATTAGGAGAGCTTTTGTCTCCATAAGTGAATCCACCCAACTTGAGTTGAATTAGTCAAAGCCTAACATGACTTCCAGATAATAGGGTCTCTTACCAAAAAACTGAATTCTTTTCAATTCTAATATTGAAGTGTTCCAAATATTTAGAAATGAATTTCAATCCAACTTTACCACATTAACTTCATTGCTTACCAGCTTCTAGAAACAAATCTGAACACACAAAAAAAAGCCAACCAGCTTCTAGCTTAACATCGCTTAAATCCTCCACTAGACTCTCTATCTCCCCCTTCCTACCTAGCCACTTGCACCCCCCAGGTCTTAAGTACACAAAAATTCAACCACCCCCCAAAAAATCTTTTTATTTTAATAAATAGAAAAAGTAGAAAAGACAATGACAATTTCATTACATTTTCTTCCAAATTTGACAAATATATGACAACAATTCCATCAAGTAAAAATGAAATCATAGAAGTATCCTCAAACGGGGGTACCTCTGAGGAACAAGAGTTGCAGCCACACCATTATGCAACCGGATCTCGGAGCTGTCGGCGGCGACCACCGAGGGAAGATTAGCATGTGTGGTCAAGAGAAGGTTTCGGTGGATCAAAAATCCAGTGCCAGAAACCCCATTAGAAGCAGTGGCGGTGATTGTGGCCATGGCCTGGCCTTTCCCTGAGAAAATAGAAGCCTTCATTCTCTCTGACTTACTCACCCCTTTGCAGAAACACCATGATTCTCTGAGACTGAGACCACCCATCACAATGTGTGGGTTATGAGAGTAATGGGTATCTCCAAAAACTTCAACTTGGATCTAATCAATGCAGCATCTGAGTTCCAAGATCATGGGTAACAACTACTCATTACTCAACCATGAAGGGAACATAAGTAATGTGAAAACAAAGAAGTGCAAGAGAGTGAAGTTCCTCCTCTCTCCTTATCCTTGGACTTTGAATGTTGTCCTTGTACCTTGCTACTGCTCAAATGGAACAACAAGAATAAACATAGCTTTATTAAAGCTTGATAAGAAAAATATTATGCCAAGATTTAAGACTCTCACAGTCACATCACTGAGATAGCAAATACAAAAGTTGCACAAATTATTATTTTTGTTATTATTTCAAAAATAAAAATAGATGAGAAGAAAATAAATAAGAAATAGGATCCACATTTTTAATATTTGTTTAGGAAAAATTAATTTCCTTTTCAGTAAAACTCACAGGTAAAACATTTGCCCCTTAAGGCGAGAAAGAGGGATGTTGGAATGGCTTTCAAATTTTTTAGACTTTTATAAAATTAAATGTATCTTTTAACATAAATAAATAATAAATAGTTTTATATTTAGAAAATAATAAAAGAAAAAATTTATATATTTGAAATAGAATTTAACTTCTTTAATTGATATAAAATTATTTTATAATTTATTTATTTTTCATTCAATTAGATAAATTGATAAAAATATTTATTTTATTTTTATCTATTTAAATAATAAATATTTTTACATTATTTTTTATTTTTATCTCTTATTTTTTTCTATATTTGTTCTTATTTTATTTTTAGTTCAAATAATTTGAATATTTAATGTTATTTTCTATTTTACTAAGAATGAAAAGTAGATAAACAAAGTAAAATAAAAAATAATAATAAATTTACAACACTTTTTACTCGAAGATACACGATTATATATATATATATATATATATATATATATATATTGATGTATAGAATATAAATTAATATTTGACTTATAATGTAAATTACATTAATCTAAAATAAAGTGTTGAACCAAGTGTGCCTATGTAATTCCTACGTGGAAGGTGACTGGCCAAGTACAATCACAGCTCAAATAGCATTATCTGTTGACTTCTGTGAGTTTAGCTCTGTAATCATATATTGCCTAATTCCCACAGGACTCACTCAACTCATTATTGGCGGATGATTATGAAAATAATTACTTAAAATAGTTCTTTCAACGATTAATGGGAAGAGGCTAACGTGTTTCTTACGTGTCATTTGTTATTTTTAAGCAAATAATATTTTTTAAAATATCTTTATACTAATTTTATCAATAAAAAATATGTTAGATAAAATTAATTAAAATTACTAAAAATAATAAAAGTAAAAGATTAAGGATAGGGATGAAAGTGAATAAGGCTGTCCGATAGGGATATCTAACTCAGCTTATCTCAACTCATTTAATAATTAGATAGATTTAAACTTGTTAAAAAGTCTTGTTTAACTAAACAAGGCAGATCTAAACTTATAAAAAATCTATTTAATCTATTTAGAAATATATTTATATTTATATATTATATATTTTATATTTATTTTAATATATTATATTTATATAATATTTATTTTATATTTTATTTACGTAACAATAATATATATATATATTAGACCTAGTTAATAACATTTTTATCTTGTAAATTTTAAGTTTGTAAACCTTTTTAATCAATTACTTATATAGGCTTTAAGTTTATTTATTATTATTTTTTTTTGTAACATAAGCTTTTAAACATGTAGGCTTTAAATCAAATCAGATATTGACAAAAAAAAAATTCACTAATAACAAATTTAAACTCTAATATCAAACTTTTTAAATAGAACAGATTTAAACACTCGACTCTGCTTCCGTTCCTAATTAAGGATTAATTGTTTTAACATAAGAATCGAAATTTGATACTCATCATTTTTTATAGTATACTTAAAAAATATTTTATCAATAAAAAATAGTTTAGATAAAAATTAATTAAATATAAAAAATAATAAATCTATAAAAATGATAATACAGAGTTCTTTTAATTCATTCGGTTTGAGATTATACTATGAAAGTTAATATTAACTTAGTCATTGATATATTATATTATTATTTTTTTAAAATAAAAAAATATAAATAGTTATGAATGGGTATATTACTTTTAAGAAATAGAAATTACTATTATTATTTTTGAAAAATAAAATTTGATTATTTTTTTTAATTTAAAATAATTTTTTATATCTTTAAAAAATTAAAATAATAATCTTATTTTTCATAAATTAATGTAATCTATCTATAATCTTTCATAATTAAAATAACTATTTATTTAAATGAGAAACAAGTTCTATAGGACAAATGTTAAAGTTTTTTATTTTTTTATCTGGACGGAAATTGCAAAGACTAATAATTTAAAGAATTTAACTTCGTGAATAATTATTGTCATAGTTGAATTTTTTTTTTCAGCGATACGAGAATATACGATTGAAATATAACATTATTTTTATTTTTAATAAATTAAATTTAAATATTAAAAATTAAAAGAATATTAACAATATATTTTTAAACATATTTTTTAATATATTATTTGTGATTGATCAGTTTTTAAAATGTTAAAACAATAATATTTTTTAAAATTATTTTTATTATAACTTATAATTATAAATCATATGATAATTAATGCGTGTAACTTTATAAGTAAAATATTTAATCAGAACAAGTAAAATTAATTATGTAAAGATATAATTATACTGTTTTCTGTGTAAGCCTAATTGTGCAAAGCTCAATAACTCATTCCGTATATTATTTGACAATGTGCAATAGTATATATTATACCGACAGGGAATAAAAAGTAGATGTCAGGAATATTCACTACAATGAGAATTTTCGGTCATTTATGTGTTTTTGATGGGTAGATATCTGGTCATTATCATCTGAAAAATCTGATTACTTTCTTATTTCGAAGGTTGATCCCTAAAACAAATCAGCATCCAAAGAAACACTAAGCCAGACATCATGTTAAGTATGATGCAAACATGGTTTGGGTAGGTGCTGGTAATGCTTTTCTCAAATACATGCTTATTTATATGAGCAAATATCTATACATAAGTGCATATGATAGATATTTATGAACATTTAAGAATTTTAAATCATACAAAATGATTAAAATGTTATAACATATTGTGTTAATATAATATAATATTATCACATGTTTATTTATCAAGAAAATATTTTAAAATAATAAAAATAATTTTATCTAATCTCAATATGATAAAAAAAATTATAGCATATATACATTATTTAAAATAAAAATATATAAATATTTATAAAATAGATATTTATTTTTATCAATCTTTAAATTTATCATTAATAATCATTCTAATATTAAAATTTTGTTACAGTTTCTTCAAGTTAATAATGAAAAAATATACACTAATACTTGTTTGTTGGTTTGTGATATGTTCATGATATGATTAATACTTTATTAGATCTATGGAGAGAAGATATCACAAAACACAAAAAATAAATACAAAAAAATTAGAAATAAAAGTGAAAAATAGAAAGGAGAATAAAAGAGAATTTATGAAGTATTAAATGCCAAGATTGCTCTTGGAAGGAGTAATGTATAAAATTTTATCATTATTATATTGGTGGTCATCTCCAATGATAAAAAAGATGTGAGTAATGACTTAAAAATTAAGCTTCAAAGAGAAAATCAGGAGAGAAAAATCTCTCATGCTCTCAAATTTTAAGAAATGTAAAAATGAATTCTAAAGTTTCTTTCACAAAGGCATGAGGTCTATTTATAGACCAAGGTCAAGCAGAATTTGGTCATACAAGGTTTTAGACTTCCTATGCTTCCTAAATTGGAATTTTAAGGCCTAAACCTAAAAATCTAGGTTACATGCTCAAAATGAAGGAAAAAATACAAGAAAATGGTACTTTTGGACCTATAGAGGTAGAGGCATCCTAAATTTATTATAATAAAAAAAAATTTAAACTAATTTCATATAAAAAAAGGACAAAGATATGAAGAGAGGAAGCTTCCATATGTGCCTTATGTATGATGGGCATAGCTTCAACCTCTTCCTATAACTTCCTTACCCTAAGGTCCAATAGGTGTTTATAAAGTTTGTAAGATGACTTCCACATCATCTCCTCCTTTTTGAAAGCATTTGCTTTCGGATGTACAAAACATCATTTTCTACAAAATTAAAGGACATAATTAAGATATGAAGAGAAGATATTATAAATGAATGAGAAGTAAGGAAAATATGAAGATTAAATACTAACCTTTTGAACCTTTCAAATTAGTTGTAAGAATAGATAATCATAGTTTAATAAGAACAATAGATTAATACTTGTAAGAAACTCATAATTATTAACAAAAATTTCACATATAAATTTATGAGAATTTATGAGATTTAATTATTTTTATTTTTTCTAAAGGAGGTTTATCCTTGTAACGTAAGATATCTTTTGTTGGAAATACTTGTATTTCAAAAGACATAAAGTTTCACATTACTTGGAATAAGAATAGGTATAGGATTTATATACATGGATGCATCATGGCTTTTTAGATAAACTAGAAAGGGAAAAGGTCTCACCCATATTTTTCTCTAATATTAACTATTTTTACTTAATTTGATTATCGTGGTTAAATGCCAAAATTAATATTTTCGAGAAGTCTCACTCCTATATAAAGAAGACTCGTTTTTCCATTTCGAGACACTTTTCCACAACTATTCTTAACTGCTGGGTTTTCCTCCTCATCTTATTTCTTGCTAGTTCTATCCCTTCTTTTACAGATGAAGTTGTTGAATCCTGGAGGATACAACAAGCAGGCGCATAAATCCTTCAAGATAGTGCAATCACACACCTCAGCCTACCAATTTATTTAACATTTTCATCATTACATAGGGTGCTACTTAAATAATTCATTCTATTAATTTTCCTAGAAAATAAATGATGCAAACATGAATGTGAATGAGTCAGTAATGACATCTTATGATGTGATAAGGCATGATATGATAAAGGATTATCATCATACAAATAAGTAGATACCTTATATATCCCAACATGTGAAGAATGTAATGTATATCATGTTAACATGTGGAATAGTACAAAGCATACAAATCATGTAGCCATATGAACAATAAAGTAATGACATGCTATGCACAACGAGATTGGACACATCTTGATTTACAAGAAAATGAGGTGTCCTAGATGTATTATCATAGAACAAGGACTTAAGCATATTAGGGTTCTCAATAAGTACATATGTACTAAAATTATGAAGCACATAAGGAAAATATGAGGATTTATACCTATGAGTTATAATAATAAGTGAGTGATCCAACCTAGTCATATAACCCATATTAAATTGCAACAAAAGTTTCTCAAGTATGCAAGATTGTGTCATAAGACTTAGGTTTCACCAATACTATCTTTTGATAATCCTTCTTAAAGGATATCACTTTAACCTTTAAGTTATATGAAAATGATTAAGAAACACTAGGTAATACTCTAAGATTCAAGTCACACTGGCATTGAAATATTTTAAAAGATTTCCTAGTAAGAATTTCATAAATCTTATTCCTTTGTATTAGCGAGTTAGAAATTACTTTCCGTCTGTCTTTCTTTCTTTCTCTTTTCGTTCCTCCTTTTTATTTTTATCATTTTTTGTTTCTTTTATTTCTTCCTTATTTCCATCTCTCCCTTTTCATCTCATATGCACTTGGTCTTTACATATCTCACTGGGAGGTAAAGAAACTAAGGTTATTTTCTAGGATTGAAATATGAATGAGTACCTTGGAATATTTATCATGATGAACATCCCTATGATTCCTTTCTCTAGAGATATATTTATCCTTAGAATGACATCTATATCTATTCCTAGATCCAAAGGGCTTTTTACTCCTACTTCTTAAGGATTCCCTATTTCTAAAATTATGATTCCTACTTCTAGATTGGTGTTCCTTTCTTTTGACTAGGTCTTATTCCTTGAGGAAGGTCCTTCCTTTTTCTTTTCCTTACTGAATTGCCTTTACTCTTAGAATGATTTTTTCCCTTTTTATTTGAGCGAGACTTGGAGTTACTTTTCCCATAATAATGAATATAATTCGGGATGTCACATCTAACTCCTTATGATAACTCCCCCTCCTAGAACTCTCAATGTCATATTCCTCTTGAATTTTAGCTTTAGACCTAGATGAATTATATGTCTTTTCATTTTATCTAGGTGTTTTTTCAAAGCTTTATTTTGATTATGAAATATTTTTTCCAACCTATTAGCTAGGTTTTTTAATTGGGACCTAAGTCAATAACCAACTTCATTCATGTTTCAATATGCACTTAACTCTTAGATTATCAAACATATAATCAACCAAGAAAAACAATTCAATTCCTATTGATAAATTTAAGTTTCCACCACATAAAGCATTTAGCAATCATGAAATTGGAATGCAAGGATAAGGTTAGGAATAACTTCTTGCATAGGCCATATGTACAAGTCATATGAAAATATTTAACACTTAGTCACTTAGGCTACATATGCAATCCTAAGATAAGTATTAAATCCCCTTATAACTTTTCAATAAGCACAATTAAGAAGCCACAAATATGCTTGGTGAGAATCCTACATCAAGAAAAAACCAATAACCTTTTTACACCTAATGACAATGGAAATGAAAATTAGTTACAAGTAATCAAAGAACCTATTGTAATTTTTCTAATTTTTACACAAAGACTTCTAACACAAAATTTCTAAAAACTTGACAAAAATAAAATTCTAAGGATCCTAAATAATTACAATAAAAACAGGTCTTCAATCTTCCTTTCTTGCGCTTGACCAAATGCACTCTTCCTTGGAATTTCAAGGTCCTTTTATTCTAACTTCACCAACACTAAGAAAATGCTACACAAGGAAATGTTAGTCCAAAAACACAAAAAATAAAGAGGTATTAACCATGTTCTAAGTGTTTTTCACTCAAGTCACTCATGTTTACCCTTAACTTAGGCTTTTAGGCCTATGTTAGCACTCTTTCATTTCCACTCAAGTCTTTGGCTTACAAACTTAAATTATTGTTAAAAATTCCACAACCTACAAATAGAATCACATGCAACAGATAGAAAAAGGGGTTGAATGATGTCTTGTAAATAATATAATATTTTTGAAAACTATTTATAAAATACTAGATAAGTTAGAGAGAAGGAAGAGAGAAATTTATAATAAATATTATAATGGTCCACTCTTATCAGCCAAGTACTCCAATCCCTATTATCACAATAGGTATCTTCACTAATAAAGTTTGTACAACAACCTTAACCAAAAATACAACCCTAGTATTTTTTCACAAGCCTCTTTAGGCTCAATATTTCTTGTGGATATAGACTAGATACTTCCTATCTAACTTTTGTTTCCCAAAATGATACTTTTATACCAATAAAAAAAAGAATAGAGTTTAATTCACATGTTATGAACAAAGTAGACGAGTAAAGAATGCTCAGTTATGTTTGTTGTCTTTTATTCATAATTTTCTCTCTTTATATAGTAGTAGATAAAATTATCGTTGAGAGAGAAAAGAGTTTCCAACATCTTTTGCATATCTATTAAATGCATAACCTTGGATTAGGTGAAAAAAAAGTTGTTATGAGTCAAAGATTTTGTCCTACAGTGGCTATACTCTCATTTTACTTTTTACTTTATGATCGATATGTCTCTTTCTCTTTTAAGCTTAAGCAAGCTCTTTAATAAATGTCAAATTGTTCTTTTTGCTCTATGAGAACACATAATCGATCATGTTTTCTTTTGAGACCAATTGGACAAACTTGTTGAATACTCTTTGTATATTAGACTAGTTGGAGTCTACTTGAAAAGATGTTCTTGAGAATATCTTTTTTAAATGTCTGTCTAAAAATACTTTTACATATATTTTTATCATCATTAAAATATTATCAATTTCTTGAACCTTTTGATTAATAATTCTAATTTTTAAGTTCTAACATCACTCCTTTTTATGATGGAAAAATTTTCTTTTAAGATTATTGAATTTATTATAATTTTAGACAAGTTTTAATATAAGATGAGTATAACAGTGAATGAATTGTATAGTCAAGAAGTATTAGAAACAAAATAGAAATGTTCCAGCAAAGGATTCATAAATGATTCGATACATAAAGTCCATAAAAAAAATTCAATAAAAAAATATAAATTCTAATCCAAAATATAAACCATAAAGCTCATAAAATAAATTTAATTAAAAATGATTTCTTCCCTTATTTTTTACAACTAATAAAACTAATGCCCTAAACTCTCAAAGTTCACCTGAACCAGTTAGACCATCTTATCATATATTTTTTCAAGTGTTTGATCCACATGTCTTTTGAAGCGCCAAAGTTCATTTCAAAGACTTGTTTGAGTCTGTACAAGCCTTTGCAGTTAACACTGATGTTAACATTGATGTTCTTCAATGGTTGTGAGATGAGAAGTATAGGGCTATTTGGCGAGGCATTGAATTTGATGAGATGAAGTATGAGATTCACATAGAAAAATAATTGCCAAATGAGGGTAATGGATAGGAAAAGAAAAATACCAAGGTCCATGGAAGAGAGGGTTGGCGGTGGGGATAGAAGAGAAGGTGGAGAGGAAATATAAGAAAGAGAATGAGAAATGGATAGGGAATTGGGAGATGGAAGAAAAATAAAATGGGTAAGGGAAAGAAACAATTTTCACATGGGGAATACTGGGTCTTGTTCACTTAGTTGTAGTAGTTGCAAAGCTACCAAGAACGCTTAGAGTCAATGAGACCTTTAGGAACACGTAGTTCCTCCTATTAATCATCAGAATTTTGAACAGAGATAGGAGCAAGAGTAATCTTCACCAAGGAGCCTTGAGTTTGAGATTAAGCTTTAAGGCCACAGATAGACACGAAGCAAGGTAGTTTGACTGAATCTTTATCTTGGTAAAGGGAGTTATACATGTCATGGGATTAGGATGCCACTGTAAAATAAAGTAACAATGTATCTTCTAAAGTGTGAAGTTCTAGTTGTGGCATAATTTGTTATCATCTCAAAAACCTACATGGATAGCCAAGACATGATCAATTTAGTCATAAAGATAGGGTCAAAGGTGTAGAATGGACGAGAGGAAGAAGAGTTTATATGTAATTTTCCATCTTAGGCTGCAACATTCCACTGCTTCGCCTAGTAGCACGATGCTAGTATAGCTCTCCCACAACCCCGTTTTCACGATTTAGGTTGCTTCCATTTCGCTCACCGCTATTATGGGAATCACTTTTTCGTTCTTTTAATGAGCAATAAAACAATTGGGGTTGAAGTTTAAATGGAAGGTGAGAAAGGATGACTAAGAAAGTTTGATCTTGAGATGTGATAGGGGATGTTAAACTTATTAGGAAAGGTGGTTTAGAAGTTGAGGAAGTTTCTTGTGGAGAGGATTCAAAATTAAAAAGGTTGTTTAAGAATTCATACAATTGTAGGTAGACAGTAAGGATAACATTGTCGATAGTGGAGGGATGGAAGACAAATAAAGGGTGGTGGTGGTGGTGAAGGGTTTTGGTATTCTACAAGAGGAAAGGATGGAAGAGATGATGAAAGGTGATATTCAAGAGAGGGATAGATTATGAAAGTTCAAAAGGGATAGGGTTATAATTGTGTGAAGTGTGTGAAAGGATGGAAGTAAGGAGTATGGTTTGGATAGGTGTAGGAGATGAAAGTCTGGAAGAAGTAGAGGTGTCTTTATCATCGTCCATAATAATTAGACAATAATACAAAGGTGGAAGGAGGTGGTTCTTTGGATCAATGGAGGATTCAATTCAATGGAGAATGGAAGTGGAATTGTGATGAAACTATGTCTTGATTGGAAGTGCCACCTTTTGTGAAGGATAAGCCTCTTCTCTGCCACCATGAGTAGCTACGGATAAGGAGGATCTTCAATCCCAAGTCTGGCTCCAGAGGAAGGATAGGAATAGAATTGCTTTCAAAAATTTAAGTGGAAACTCACAATTTCATTTAAAATGAACTTAGTGTTGAAAATTACACAAGTGATACCTTTATATAGGTAAAATTAAGAAGGTGCAAAATGAAAGGAAGGATTGGGAAAATTTGAATTAAAACTAGGGTTGGATTTTAGTCCAATGATAATGATGTCTTCTTCACTCCTCAATGTAACCTTAAACTAGGTTAGAGAAATCCCAAAAAACCTATGCTAAAATATAGGAAAAATGGATCCAAATCCTATATGTATTGGGCTAGCTAATTCCTAAAATACAAAAAGTACCTAAATCTTATTCTACCATGTGAAGGGCCAAGGATGAGATGGATTGAGTCTGGGGGTGCTCCTTTTAAAGGCCTAAGAAGGTCTTCACCTCTCTTTGCAGTTGCTTGACTCTTATTCTGATGATGGATCTAATAGACCTAGTAGGTCTTTGTAGTTGATCTTCCTCTGCCACTAGGATCTCTATGTCAGATCCTCCCCCTTCAAAAACATTCATCCTCAAATGTGTAGGCTAAAAAAATGTTTGCAAAATAAATACATAAGTAAGTAGAAGAGACTTATTAATAAAGGAAAAACAAGACTAATACCAGGATCAAATACCAACCTTTTGAATCTTCCAAAGAATTTTAACAATATGTAATCATGATAAATAAGACACAAGAGGTAGTAAAAAGTCATAAACCCATAAACCCATAACCTCTATGAGAGTAAAATAAAAGAACATGAAATGCAAATAGGTTTATGAATTTTCGTCCCTGATTGTTTCTATATAAGATATTTGGAATATTTTCTGGAATTTTATTTATTGGACTCATATCCAGCATTACCCTGGGTGGGGTATGATATCGACTAATCTGTGGAGGGAGAATATTGACCCTTTCATAAAATGACCAAGACTACTGTTGTGGTAATAAACTTTTAACCAAGAAATTAGATTGCTTACCCACCAAGTCATTTATAATGAAATGTTCAATTAACCTAAATGCAGATAGATAAGACAAGCATTGAATCATGTTAGGGAACTGAATAGTTATAAACCATATAAGTCATACAAAAAGATGAGGATTTAGTGAATTGAATAACTTTATTTATATCATACCCATCATATCATGTAACAATGGTGTCATAAATAACCATGGTTTATTGGGAGGGATGAGCCTTTATAAGACCATGTTCTTTACTTCCACATAGAGGAAATAACTCCTTTATTAAGGTAAAAGAAATACTAGACTCTATCTTGACCGTCAATTTCAAGGTAATGATATTTAGAGAGTGAGGTTTCCTAACTAGGAGGATGTTTCTCATCACATCCTTCCTTATAAGTTAATTTTCACCCATTTGTATAAGAGAGGCAGAATCCTCACTTACCTTTCTTTCGTTATGCCTTTGTTTCTTTTTATTATTTTTAATTTCTTTTATCTCTTCAATTTTTTTCTTTCTCAAACCTTGTCTCTCAGTCTCCCTTTTTTGCTTCATATGCATTTGGTCTCGATAGACTTCATTAGGAGACAAAGGCATTATAGTAATGTTCCTAGGTTGAATTGGAAGGAATACCTATTGGTATACCCATCATGATGGACATCTTTATAATATTTTCATGGCATTTCTAATAGCACATAACTGACTTCCATGGAAACAATATCACAAGTAACATTATCCTCATACCTCCTAATGGTGAATATGAGGAGGACTTGCTGATCAACCAACAAGTTTTCATTATCACTAAGTTATTGAAGCTTATATGGCTTAGGATGTGGGGTGATTGCTAACTTTAGTTTGGTAACTATACTAGTACTAGCTACATTAATGCAACTACCTCCATCAATAATTAAGGAGTATGTGTGTCCCTTGATAGAACACCTAGAATGGAAGATGTTTCCTCTCTGAGTTTCTTCCTTCCCATTGGAAACATTACCCAGTAACTTCCTAACCACTAGGAGGTCGTCCTCAAGTTCATACTTTAGGGCTTCCTCATTAGGTGAAAAGGAAGAAGAACTAGAACTAGTCAACTCTAGTATGGAATAATTACCATTTTTCTTAAGGACCATGTTTTTCTTATTTGGGCACTGAGAAACAATATACCCCCTACCTGGACACTTGAAACACTTAATTGAAGATTCTTTACTAGAGGAAAAATTTAGAGTCTTTGGCCTTTTTGGATTCCCTAGGTTTAAAGTTAGAATCTTTTGGATCCTTCTTCCTATCTCTTCAAGTGTCTTGTGTAGATGATCTATATGAAATATATTTTCCTTTACCCTTCCTATTAAATTGAGCTTCTACCTTTATGACTTAGTGGTAAAGGTCATTTAAGGTTAAGTATTGGTAGAGTTCTACCACATCTCTAATGTCATGCTTGAGTCCATTTAAGAACTTAACTATGGTGGCTTCCTCACTTTCTTTCATATTACCTAATTACTACAGTTTCCATCTTCTTGTAGTATTCATATACACTCTTGGTGCTTTGAAAGAGTCTCTGTAAACTATTGTGGACCTTTCTTAAATAATGAAGAGGTAAATGTCTAGTCCTCATGATATACTTCATTTCCTTCCACTCATTCAAGGGTGTAAACTTATCTTTGTTAAGCCTATCCCACCATATTAAGGCATAGTCACTGAATTCTAAGGCAACTAGTCTCACCTTATGTCTTTTCCTAATGACATGACTTGCAAAAATTTATTCTACCTTGAACTCCCAATCGAAGTATGTCTATTCTTCCTTGGAACTTAGACATTTTAATCTTAGATAGCTTTGCAACCTCTGAGGTATCTCTATCCCAGAAATCTCTATTTTTATGGCTAACTCTATAATCTCTATAATCTATGTTATCCGTAGAGGAACTCCTACTCCTACTTTTAGGTTCCCTAGACTTATGGGATCTATGCCCATGTGTCTTAGGCCTAGAAGGTTCCCTAACCCTGATATTTTTTTTACGCCCATGATCCCTAACTCTTTCTACTCTTGATGTATGGTCATTGGAAGACAATGTCCTTCCTTTTGAGTGTGACCTATCCCTTGAGGAAGGTCTTTCCCTTTAGGGGAGTGTCTTTTCCTTTTCTTATGACTCATGTGTTCCCCAAAAAAGTTTACATCTTCATTGGATGTTTTCTTCTCATGATAGTTATCCCTATTCTTAGGCCTACTAGTTTCAATAATTCTTTGATTTCTTGGTTTTTTTTTTTTTTTACTTTCTTATTTCTAGGTGATCTAGTATCTGCTCCATGACCATTGTTTAGGTTTGGAAAATCCTTTCTAATCATTGACCAATTTTTCCATTTGACTTCTAAGAGATAGTTTGTGGGTACTCATTTGAGAAAGAAGATAATATCTCTCCACACCTAGATTGCTTAGCAAAGAAAATTGAATCACACAAGTGCAAAAAACACTTAGTAAGCAACCTAAGTTCTAAGGAACAAAACAACACAAGGGTTAAGAAGTATACCTATCCCTCTTGACCTTGCAAAAGAAGATAAGTTAGTGCTATCAAATAGTTCTAAGAAAAGTCACATAACATTTAGCACCCCTGTTATACTTTTTGCATACACAACCCACCAAAAGAATTAGAGGTTGACCTTAGGTGAGTGTCCTACACAAAGGTGAAAGGTCCAATGTCCTTATTACAAACAAATTGTAAAGGAAAAATCTGAATTACATAAAAAATAAATCCTACTACAAGTCACTTAAAGTTACAATTCAAATCAAACCTAATTACAAATATTCAGCCTAAAATTTACAAGTTCAAAATTGAATGTTCAATGTTACAATTAGCCTTCACTTTAGTCTTCAATTCGACCTTGAATCTAAGTCTTCAATTTGACCTCAAAGTCTAAGTTCTCAATTCTTTACTCCTTAAGCTCCTTGGTAACCTTCCTTATTCTTAGGCCCCCCCCAAAGTACTTACAAAATTATGCACACAAAATGACACTTGCTGCCCCACTTGGTTAGTGTCAGAAATTAAGCCTAAAATTAATTAACATCGCCAAGTGTTTCCACTCTTTCCTTTTAATATCCTCACCATGCAACCAGCCCTCCCACACCACTTCACTCTAAACAAACAGTCTCCAAACCAAACTTAAGGCCAATGAATAACTCAACTCAAGCTCATGATGCTTAGTGTCAACAAGGTCGTGAATAAGTGCTCATTTTAGAGTAGGTGATAGTGAGAAAAACTAGAAGAATTTTAAAGACAATCAAGAAAATTTAAGTAAGACAAAAACTTAGAAGGCAAAAATTTAGACTAACTATAATTAAAGTTAAGATTAAAGGTAAGCACACAAAAGGAATCCTAAAAACCTAAGTGAAGCACTACTCATGCAAAGGATGGGTGTTATTCGGTCAAGCTATATGAATCATACACAAACTAAGTATTAAGACCTAATTTGGAAACCCTATGATCAAACATGAATTCATGAATACAAAAGCATATTTTACTCAAATAATGGACCTTATGCACATGTTTTCTTTCCTATATATGTTTTACTTATCCTTTTCTTTGATTTTTCTTTACTTTTTCTTCAAGTCTTTTTATACTTTTTTTCTGTTTTGTTTTGGTTTTTTTTTTTTTGGTGTCCAGTTCTTGATTTCAAATCCATAATTCATAATCCTCCAATGGTTTTTTCATAGGTTTTTTCTTTCATGATCCTAAGTCTCACAGTCCAATTAGTGCATTTGCACTCTTCCTTGCAAAGGTAGGATAATATAAGTCAAGTATGCTTGTCTAATTTGTCTCCAAATCTAACTCAGGTCATAGAATTTCCAGAGGTGTTTAAGTATCTTTTAATGTTACTTAAAATGTTAATTAAGCTTACACTTAAGCATCTAGCTTTAATTGCTTAGAACATGCATGATTCAAACCTAGCTAGCATTAGATTGCATGCACATGATCATGCATCTCATTGGAAACTGAAAGAGACAAACTATACAACATTCAACTTAGAATAATACATAGAGAATATCAAAACGTAATGAATCAAACCTAGATAAGTTTTAAAAAATTCATATAAAAAAGGATGAACTTAAGATCACTTAGTTTCTTGGTGCCAAAAATTGGATTCAAATTTCATATTATTTTTCAAATTATTTTTAAATATCTATGAAATACAAACTAATTAACTGAAGGGAAAAAGATTAGATTAAGCAATCCAAAACAAATTTGGTCCAAATCGGACCATAATTAAGCAATTATGCTCACTTTACTACAACTAGGTGTGTTTGCATGTCAAGATGAACATACTCTAGTAAATTGACAACTGAGAATTAAATACTTAATCTATTGGTGCAAACAATAACATTCCAGAAACTAGAAAAGAAAGACAAATATAATGCAAAAAAGAATCATAGAAATCAAAGATCGTTTCCATGATCAAAAGTGAAAAATAAAAAGAAGTAGAATATGAACTTAAAAGAATGAAAAGAACATGAAAATGTAAACCGATTAAAGGTTGGATCTCACCTCCATTGATGGAACTTTGATACCAGTTAATATAGAGGTGGAAGAAGGTGATTCTTATGGGTCAATGGAAGATTCAATTCGTGGAGAATGGAAGTGGAATTATGATGAAATTATGCCTTGACTTGGAGGTGCTATCTCTTGTGGAGGATGAATTCCTTCTCCACTACCATAAGCAGCCATGGATGAGGAGGATCCTCAACCCCAAATTTGGTTATAGAGGAAGGATAAAGAGATAAATGCTCTAAAAAAATCTAAGTGGAACTCATAAATTTATTCAAAATAAACTTAATTTAAAAATTAGACAAGTGATGCTTTTATATAAGCATAATTTAACAGGTACAAAATGGAGGGAAGGAGGGAAAACTTTGAATTTGAATTGGGCTTGAATTTCAGTCCAATAATAATATCTTATCCACTCCTCAATGCAGCCTCAAACTAAGACAGAAAAAATCTAAAAAATCTTAGGCTAAAGTACAAATAAATTGAGTTTAAATCTTATACATATTGGACCTGTTAATTTTTAAAATACAAAAAATATCTAAATTTTATTCTACAAAGAATTAAAAATGAGATGGATTGAGCTTGAAGATGCCTCTCATAAAAATCAAAATTTCTTTTTACCTTTTCTTAAATTAAGTAGATCTCTACAAAGAATTAAAAATGAGATAGATTGAGCTTGAAGATGTCTCTCATAAAAATCAAAGAAAATTTTTACCTTTTCTTAAATTAAGTAGATCTCTAAAAAAAATTTTATGTTTGAAAAACATAATTTTAATTTATTATTTATATATTTTTTAAAAAATATCAATCAATATTCTAAAAATCATAATTAAAAAATTTTAAATTAAATTTTTATTAAAAATATTATTAATGAATATTTTATATAAATTTTAACAATTTTTAATTAATTTTTAATTTTTCAACTAGTGACACTTTTTTTTTAAAAATAATTCCTTTGCTACCAATATCCATCCTGCGTTATTTTCAATTGTAAATTGTCATTAATTTTAAAATACAAGAATATGATGCGCCATTATTTAATTTCCTAGAAAGTAAACCCTACCTTTCTTGGGCATATTGTCTCCGACAGCTATTTACAGTTGTTGCCTTGAACTATTGTTGAGCGTTTAGTAGCTCAACCCTTTTTCCTAACTTCCTAACAACTTGGAGGGGGTTGGGGAGAACAGAAAGGGACATAAATCTCTAGAAGAAAATTGTATAATCAATTTCTCTTTTATCAATTATATAATCGAAATTGTAATAGATTAATATAAAATAGCCTTATGATAGACATTTCTGCCCAGTGCTTCACGAACTTAAACACTGCTGCATTGATTTCAACATTTTTGTTCCTTTGGAACAGTTTTTGTATGAGGAATCAATTGATACGGTATATTTTGATTATTCCAAAAGCGAAAAATTAAGGTATTATTTTTTATTATATCTGTTGTTTAGATTAATATAAAAAAATTATATTGAAAAATAAGTGTTTATATTTAATCTTCAAAAATATTAATTATAAAAAGTAGTCGATATTTAAACGTGTTAATTCATAAATAATGTTAAGACAAAAAATTTTATTTAAATTGTACAAAAATAATTACTCCTATTTTAAAATATTTATTTCGTATGAATTAATTATTTTTTACTAATTTAAAGAATATGAACACCCAATTTACTTTGTGAAAAATTTTCTGGATCTGACTTGGTTAATAAGGAAAATAAAATCATTAAATAATATTTTCAAAATTTCATACGTGGAATACTTTAATTTTTTAGTATTTTCCCTTTATTTTTAACGCTAATCAATCTTTAAAAATAATTTAAACACTAAATCTCAGATAAAATTACTAATTGCTGAACCTAATCCTAAAAATATTAATATAAACCGATGGAAAGATTTAAATGTCTTATATTTATAATTTCAAAAATACTATTTTTGTGACTTTTGTTAAAAATAAAAAAGATGGATTTTTTTTTTACTGAATTAGATCTTTGCTCTTATTAAAAATAATAATTTTTAATTAGTATTTTCAGAATATTTATTAATAAATTAATAAATAAAGTTGAAAATATTAGAGTTCACTAAAGTTAATATTAAAAATTAGGAATGATGGACGTTCGGTTTCGATCAAATTGGGATGTAAAATATATAATTCAAAAGAAATCGAAAAATGAAATAGCAGAATTGTCTCTAACTGTTTAGGCTATTGGGTATGGTTACGAGTTGAGCTGAGGAAGTTGTGGGTGTGTTCAAGCGGATCTCAGTCATAGCATGCTCATCTCACCAATTGCAGAGGAAAGGAGGAGCTTTGGACTCCAAGATAGTGGTTGAGAGAGAGAACTCCTTCAAGAGTTGTAGAAATACCCACACAAACAACCTAATAAAAATATATAAAAATTAATAAAAATAATATTATTAATTATTTTTAAGTTTATATTTTATTCGTTCTTTTTTATTTATTAAAAAAATAAAACATGTTCTTATTTATTTGTTTATTTTATTTTTTAAAAATATTTAATTATCTTTATATATATATATTTATTTAGTTATGTAATAAATAATAATATAAAATGATGTTGAACAAAAGAATATTAAAAGTGTAATTAAGTCGGTAATTTATTACGGTAGTAAATTATAGTAAAACAACAAAATTTATTCTACACAATATCTTCATTTCTACACTTTGTCAAAAAATTATTTGGTTAGGGATTAACAATTTTATAGTAAATTATGAAATGAATTATTATTATTAACTATATATAAAAATTATAGATAATCATTTAATATAAATAATAAATAAAAATATAATAATTAATTAATTATAGATATATTCATTTTAATATAATAAAAAAAATCATTCCACTATAATATTAATTAATTATTAACAATTATACATAACAATTATGTAGGTATGTTACGAGAAACGGTAAAAGAGTTGGGTAGTTTTGATGGGACGGTAAAAAGTTGAAAAGTTAGAAATGGAGAGGAGGCGGTTTTGTCTTGGGGAAAGGCGAAAGAGAAAATGGCATGACAACACGTGCCTCAGTGCCTCAGTGCCTCATTCACTTACTGTCGCTTCCCATCTCTATCTCTTTGACAACATCAACATCGTTCAATTCAAAACCACTTGTTGCAATTTCCTTCTAATTTCTCTTTTCTGCACACACACTCATACACCCACCCAAATTTTCCTTTTTTCTTTTTTTCTTTTTTCTTTTCAAAGCAATAAAAATGTTGAAGCTCTCATGCAATGGCTTAGACCGGCTCCACTCCCCCGCCCAATGCGGCTTCACGGCTCGACCTGCTTCTATTCTCCCTCGCCGGAGGAGGAGCGCCGTCGCCGGATTCCGTACTCCGGCCGCCAGAGCCTTCCCGATTCTGGCAGTGGTGTCGGACAAGGACGGCGCGGTGGTGAACCGGATCGAACCGGAGTCGGGAACCCTCGCGGACCGGTTGAGACTTGGGAGCTTGACGGAGGATGGGTTGTCTTATAAGGAGAAGTTCATTGTGAGGAGTTATGAAGTTGGTATTAACAAGACTGCCACTGTTGAAACAATTGCTAATCTCTTGCAGGTTTTGGTTTTTAACTTTTTTAATTTTTTAATTTTCTATTTTGATTCGTTTCTTTGTTTGGTGATTTGATTGCTTGATCTGATTGTTTACCAGAGGTAAGTGAAAATTTGCTACTTTTCTTTTTAATTGATTGTGCTTGGAGTGGGATTTTTGGCATCTGGATGTTTCTTGTTCGTGTGCATTATTGGACCATGGAAACCTTTGTTTCTCTTTTTGAGGTGAAAAGTAAGATTAGTCGCATTTGAGGTTGCTTGGTGGATGTTTTTCAGTTTGTGGTTTTGCTGTTTTGTGCCTATTTTATCATTGTAGATTTGGATGCCACTGAGTTCAATCATCATGTATGGAGTATTAAGTACTAGATTTTGGAAAACTGTGCCTTATTTTTCTTCTTCTTGCTTCTTTTTCATACTACTAAATTGTTTCTTTGATTTTAACTCCCTTTTCTAGACGAGGAATGCTAGCAACATAATCTTCTGAACAATTTTTTTAATACACTTCCTGTGATTGGCCGGTTCTTTTAAAAATTCAAAGAAATTTTCAAAAAAAATAATTATAAATGCTTTGACTTTTCAAAAAGCAAATCAATCACAAAAAGTATGTTGAAGAGTGTTGCTAGCATTTCTCATTTTGGAATAATTGTCATATCAAGAATAAATACTCTAATTTCTAGTCTCAGTCTTAGGAAAATGGACAAGTTCTTTTGAATTTGATTGTATTATCTTATTATTCATTGATGTTCTCTTATGTGAAGATACCAAAAGACAAAAATAAAGTTGGAAAAAATATTTGTTATTTTTTTTCTAAATTATCAAATAAATTTGGATGTCTTTTAGATGCTGTTTGATTGAACAAAAGGCGGTCATATTTCAGTTGAGGAACTGAATTCATGAAATATGAAGAACATGTGCTATTGTATTCCTTAACTTTATGTTTGGATGGAGAATTTTAGAATTATAGTGATTTGTAAATAAAAAATGAGTGATCAATTAAAAAAGAGGGAATTATGAATGATAATCAAGAAGAAACCAAAATAATAGAAAATTTTAGAAATCCTCTCCGAATTGATGTCATTTGAAATTTTTCCTATTTGATACAACCTCAAATAAAAGTTTGTAGTATTTTCAAAATTCTTTTTCTTATCATGTTAATACATAAAAGCTAGTAATTTCAAATTACTCTATCTAAACACAAGGTAGCTAAAATTTGAATTGTCTGGTGACTTTGTGCTGCAGGAGGTTGGATGTAATCATGCTCAGAGTGTTGGATATTCTACTGATGGTTTTGCAACCACCCCTACAATGAGAAAGTTGCATCTCATATGGGTGACTGCTCGCATGCACATTGAAATCTACAAATACCCTGCTTGGTGGGGTTTTGTTCTAATATAATACTCAGCTTAAAACTATAGTTTGAAAATTCTAACTTAAACTATTCCAACAGGAGTGATGTTGTTGAGATAGAGACATGGTGTCAAGGGGAAGGAAGGGTTGGAACAAGACGTGATTTTATACTGAAAGACCATGCAACTGATCAAGTCATTGGAAGAGCAACAAGGTGCAAATTTTCCCTTCAAATTGGATGCTTGTGGTGCTTTTAGATGTTTTTTCTATATTGGTTAGATGATAAATTATACTTTTACACTATAGTCTACTGAGGTTTTTCTGGCATGGCATAACCTTTGAATTTATAGATGGTAGACTCTAATCAATTGTTAACAGTCAGTAGGATCTGCCTTCATCTTCTGTGATAATATCTGGCCACTTTTTGCCTCTTAATCTCTTTTGCTCTTGTAAAATCTCTTTCCTCATTTGAGCTCATGATAGTTTCTTGTGGTACAAACCATCAAAGATAAGCCTATATAACCTATGCCTTTTAGTAGCAAAAAGATAGGAGATAAGGTACTGGTTGTTAACCTTCATCCCAAGCTCACAAGGATGCTAAAGTTTTATAAAATCGTAGCTCAGAAATAATGCTCTCCTAAGATCTAAATCTGAAATGAAACTAACCAGTGATGCATACATTAACAATTAGTTCCTTAGCATCATGAAAATTGATGCTTCTTGAAATTTTGGTATGTTTATGTTTTGTTGTATGCAATACTGTCTGATTCAATAATTTCTTTTAGATGCTTTCTTATAGTTGACCATCCATGTTTAATTGTTTCAGCAAGTGGGTAATGATGAATCAGGACACTAGACGGCTCCAAAAAGTCTCTGATGATGTTCGGGAGGAGGTTTTGATTTTCTGTCCTCGAGAACCCAGGTAGTCACTTTTCTTTTATAATATGCTGAGAATGCATTTCAAAGTTTGCTAGATGATTTTCTTTATTTAGCTGCTCTTATTCATGGTTGTAATAGCTAAACTTTTGATAAGCAGAAGAGAAATAATTCCTGGGGTTCCTGAGCTCGCTAGTGCAAAATATTCTATATCTTTATGGATTCTGACCAGAACAAAATAAAATATAGCTTTTGATCTTACACCTATTAAGAATTTGTTTCTAAATGACATCTGACAACTTTTATGTGGAGGTAGGAGGGAGGAGCTTACCTGCTTGAAACAATTTGTTGTAAACTGTAGTGCAGACCTGCTAGTTAAGGCATTGACTAGGTAGAGTGAGGCATCACTAATGAGGTTGTCATTGGATGGCCATATAAACTTTAGGACCCATGTTTACATATTTATGTATCCTATATAGTTGAAATCACATGAGTTTAAGCATTGAAATCTATCATCAGGTTCTGTGACTCTTTGCTTGTGCTATATCAACTGGGTAGTCTCCGGTGGTGCCAGTTTCAGTTCAAGCTTTAATTAATTGGTCAAGAAAGGATTTTTTGGGGGATATGTATAGGTTGAGGGAGGATAAAAAGTTGAGCACTTTTACAAAAAAATAAAAGAAAGGCTGAACAGCCCTCGACCCTACTATTGTATGTCGGTGCTTTTTTTTGGGGTGGGGGGGTGGGGGTGAGCTATTGTTTTCAGTTTTTTATCCTACTCGTTTGTTTTTATTGGAATTGTGGGGGTTCATGTATCATTGAAAAAGTTAGAGCAATGTTGTCAAAACTGAGTTTCAACATTGGCACGGAAGGAGGTTTTTGGATCATAGGATTGGTGAAGCGTCAGAATTGTAAGTGTCAACTGAAATGCAAAATATTTTATATATATATATATATATATAAAATCCATAAGTCATATATAAAATCCATAAGTCAAACTTCACGTAAGTTTTTAATAAAACAAAAGTAACATTAGGACTGCCAGCTGTCCCCCCTAACACCAACACCTGTCATCTTCTTTAACCAAAAATCACAGCACACAGCAACATAGAACATACACTAAACCAACAAGAATGAAGCAAGTTCAACACGAAGCTCTCAGCAAACCAGCTAGAGAAGAGAAAGGAACAATGAAGTTCACAGCAACAATGGTGCATGCAGCAGTAAGGAGCTCTGCACACCAAAAAGGATTTGGTGTTTGAGAACTAGAGGGAGAAGAGGGAAGAGAAAGGTTGCTGGGTAACAGAAGCAAGAAAGAGAGAACCAGAGGAAGTCTCATGTGAGAGGGAGAATGAAACATGGCACTTCAAAATAGGGACTTTTAAGGAACCACCAGGTTGTGCAACCCAACCCGCTATGAATGTGAGTTTTAACCCATTTTGGAGTGCTGCTCCAATGAGCCTACGCCTTGACATGCTGCTCCAGTCCAATTCATGGGATCCGCTCCACAGAGGTGTGCAACATGCAGGAGCTGGAAAAAAACATTGGATCTTACACTTTAACATGCAATTTTGACAACCTGGAATTAGAGTCCTAAGAAATTGTTTAATTCCTTATTATTGTTCTTTTAAATGTAAAATGTATTTATTTAATACTGTGTATGTAAATATCATGGATGCTGAGTTGAGTGCTCCCAATCAAGCAATTCACAAAACTTCTGTCCAGTTTATATAAGTTTATTTTTAAAAGATCTTAAGAGTAGTGTGTGTTGGGGAGGGGGGGGGCATATATTACACATGCACCCCCCGAGGTTTGACAATATTACACCTGGTATAATGACATAAAAAATCATGTTAGGTCTATGTTAACAGTGAAGGGTACATGGTGCTATGTTATATAAAATTGGAGATCAATGTAGGAAGTAGGGCTAAAGAAAGGGAGAGATATTGGGTATAATATCATAAAACCTCAGGTGTTGAGTTTAATTTTTATCGCTTACACACACGCATGTATTCCAGAAGTAAGCTTCACCAATAAGTCCAAATGAAGTAATAGAGGTATCATTTTTTCATAGCCCCCCTCTCATCTATGACAGATTTCTTGAAATAACGATGTAGCCTAGAATTTTAGTTTTTGTTTAAATGAGAAGGAAAATAGTGAAGCAGGATGTGGTAGGAAACTAGGAGTCCACCTCCTTCAATAGAAACCTAAATAGATCAGTTATCAGTATTCCTGTTCTAAACTGAAAACAAGCCTGTAAATATTATCTGAATTTGCCTCATTAAAACTCTATTGAAAATACAGAGGACCACTGTTTAAAAATCATCATGCATAATAAAGCCTGTCCCTTTACTGTTACTGTTTTTTCTGTTTCAATTTTCAATACCATGGTTTGGTTGCTGCTTTACTCATGGTTAACTTGTTTCCCTTCTCCTATTTCTTTTCTTTGTGGTTTTAGGTTAGCAATTCCTGAGGAGGATAGTAACAGCTTAAAGAAAATTCCAAAATTGGAAGACCCTGCTCAGTATTCCAGACTTGGACTTGTGGTATGATTATTTAGCTCAAGGAACCTTTTCCTTTTTGTTAGGCACAAAAGAATGTTTTTCATTGGTGAGAAAATAATTGGCAAATCCAGCATGTTTCAAGTGCCTGGCCTTCTCACTGTCTCCTAATTTTGCAGCCAAGAAGAGCAGATCTGGACATGAACCAGCATGTGAACAATGTCGCCTATATTGGATGGGTGCTTGAGGTTGTTAGATTGTCTTGTTAATTTATTGAAATACTTTCTATTTCACTATTTAGGGACTTTCTCACAAAATCTACTTCTTGTTAAGCAGTTTATATCATGTTCTAATTTAATTTTACATTAATGCAACTTGTTTATATCAAGTACTTGATTGAATACTTATTTTGTTCTATTTTCCTAACATTTGGCACCCTAGATCAGAACAACTATTACTTATATGTCAGTGGTTGGACTGACAAAATTTATATTATTTAAAATCATGTGATGAGTGTCCAGTTTTATCTGAGTTCTTGCTTTATATGTTTCCTATATTCTTCTGTATTTACCCTTTGGCTTTTCACTGTTTTAGTGTTGGATACTTGTATGTGTTATTTCTTCAAGATGGCATATGCGGGTGTGCATTTGATAATTCACTGATACTGGTTCCTTTATTCCTCTTTCTTACTAGAATATTAATTTCATAGATATGATGTTGCTTTGAACTTGTTAGTGACAATTTTTCTCTTTCATATTCGACTCAGAAAATTGAAAGAACAAACATGGTTTTGACACATTCCTAAAACAAGTAACAAAAACACGTTTTAATTCTGCTCTTGATCTTAGTGGAAAAGAAAATAGAGGGACAATGTGTTTAAAATTTAAGCTGATATTTTAAGCAGTTTAAAACATTCTTCCTAAAAGCTACCAATTTAAATCTTGTATGGAGAAGTGGCCTGTGTACCATTCTTTTGACAAAATGTATTATCTGGAATATATTTGGAGCATTGCGGGGCTACTGGAAATTATTTTAATTGAGATCACGCTAGGAGGATTATTTTTTTTCATGTTTGAGCCCTGGCTAAAGTTGACATAAATGATAGTGAGTTTTCAGATCTTAGGAGTACATTGGTGTTGATATTATTATTATTATATCTATGCTGATATTAAAATAACTGGTGAATTAGAGTTGAAAATAATGTCAAAAGGTGCTTCAAATGCTATTTTGTAAAAATGAAATTTTTGTGGGCTTCATTTGATTTTGAATTTTTTTGGTGACATTTTATTCTGGCTTGTTGCTTATGCTATTATTCTGTCATGATTACACATACATGTGGCATAAATCTTTTATTTTATACTAAAAAATGTGTCTTGTTATGTTGATGTCACTAGCTAACAAATTGTCTTACATTGTCAGAGCATGCCTCAAGAAATCATTGATAGCCATGAGTTGCAGAGTATTACCTTGGATTACAGACGAGAGTGCCAACAAAATGACATAGTTGATTCCCTCACTAGTGTGGAACTGATTGATGCTCAGGCTGTTCCAGAACTTAAAGGTACCAATGGATCTGCCATAGCAAGGGAAAACAAACAAGAATGCCATCAGTTTCTGCATCTACTTCGGTTGTCTACTGGTGGACTTGAAATAAACCGGGGACGAACAGAATGGAGAAAGAAAGCTCCAAAATGAGCATCAAGTGTGTTTCCACCTTAGTCATGAATCTGTTGTTATCTTGTTCTGTTTCATGTTTCCAGGGTTGTGTTATCAATTTTCCCGCAATATTTGCTTAGAGTTCTTGCCCTCGATAGGGATTGGAAAGATAGATTTTGTAATTGCTTTCTTGTCGTGGTCACAAATTTAAATTGTTGTCCAAATCCTGTAGTTAGGCTGAATAGGTTGACATTAGTCTCTCATGCATTGGCATTAGATTCCATGAATGCCTCTGTACCTTACGGGAGCATATATTCCTAACTTTTGTCCCGGAAATTTGTATGGATCTACCATCTGTTGCATGACTTGTACAATGTGTTCTTAAAATAATCATTTGACAATTATTCAATTAGTTAATTGGCCCGTTTAATTTTACTCTTTCTTTTTTGGGGGTTGTATGGTTTTAATATGAATTCTTACCACTCTTGCTCTTTCTCCTTTTGATTATATGTGACAAAGTAAATTTAATGCTTCGAAAGTAATTTATGCTTATTACCAATACGAAGTGCAGGGCATGTTTATCTGAATAATGTAGCATTTGTTATAAAACTTATGGCTACTGTTTGAATAGGTAGTTATAATGTATGAATTTTTATTTAAATGATTTGGAATCTTTAATTACAAGCTGTGCTCTTGTTGAGAAGTGTCACTTTACTGAGATTAAACAGTAAAATGTGTCATTTTTTCACTGTTTTTTCCGGGAGTGGTGGCACTGGGTTTTATGCAGAGTATACAGCTTGTAATTACAAACTGTCCATCCTGAAGTAGAATAATACAAGTAGCTGAGTCATGACACTTTGTTTTGTTTGTTACACAGCAATAGATGCACTATACAAGCAGTTTTGAGGGAGAGATGGAGATGAAATGAAGAGGAGGGTTGGGGGAGAGAAGGGAAGCTTGAAAAGGATTGAAGAAATATGATGATATATTGAGTAACAAGTTTTTAAGGCTTTTTTTGTGTTTCAAATCTTTTTTGTTTTCTTCCATAATCTTTTCATAAAATTAAAATTATTATTTTTGTGGTGTTCAGTCTCACTTTTCAGCAAATCAAATGCACCTCAAGGCTAGGCCATGCCACAGGCCTTGGTGAAGGTTTAGAGCTACTTTTTGTATTTCCTGATAGGAGGATTACTTACATAAGACTAACTTTACCGGCAAAATGTTCCGTTCTTACCAGTTGAACCAATTATCACTTCTCCAAAATTTGGTATTCAACCTTCTCTACATTTTTCTAAAATACTATGAAAAATTGCGTAAGTATAGAAGAGTAATGATGTTTGGTACTTATTTATAGGAAAAATGTTGCAAACTTTAACTTGGAATTCATAAAGGTTACAATATGGTCAAAACGTTATCTAGAGGTCTGCGTTGGAGTTTGTTTGAGGATTCTGAGGTATTTTTAAATTTAGCTATCTGAATTTCTTCTTACTTCAACCACACTTACTCTAAAATGGTCTGTCATATCATGCATACTTGTAAAGCATAATTGTTTATTCCAGGAACAGAAGTAACATCTGAGAGTGGAATTACACCAAAACAACAGTAATGAACTCAATTTTCCTTATTTGAATAAAGTTTAAGAAATACCAATTCTCTATAACTTTTACATATTCTCTTTCTTATTGCCAAATCTGCGGACAATGACACCTCAATGACCACTCTTGACAGAATAAATCACATTGTCCCCATTATTTCTTTTGGTAATGAAATTATTCCTCCAGTTTCATTGAGTGCAACCTAATACTACTACTACAATGATAACTCATTCATGTCATGGAAAGCATGACACGAGAATTGCACATAAAGGAAAGGGAAAAGTGTCCATTTTCTTCAATAGATCTCAATAGCTTTGTTGTGTATAGTCTTCTATGGACATTTGGATCTTACTCAAAATTTCACATTTCACTTAATTAAGGTAAAGGAAAACTCCATAGATTTGAAAAACTGATAATGAATCATTTTTGGATTATTATTATTTCACAAATTGGGTATTTTTTAGTTAATAATTAAAGATTGATCTTTTTTAAAATGTAATGATAATCAAAATAAATTTTACCTTTTACAACAAAGCTTTTTTATTACACTACAATAAAGAAAGAGATTAAGAAACATTAACTTGGAATCCGATTAAGAGAAATTGTTCTCCAAGTTTCACTTTGAGAGCGGTAACCACTAACCTCATTCTAAGTAGCAATTAAAAGGGTGATTGATATATGTGTCTAAAGCTTAGAATGAGGGGAGGTCAGCTATCACCTCACTTGGAGAGTAATTAATGTGTGTATATTGGTCATCTCTTCCTTATGCATATCTCTAAATTAAGATATCTCTAAATTAAGATGTGATAATTTATCAATCATTAGCTTTTCAAATTATGATTTTCTATTTTTTTTTAAATGCCATTACATCAAATTTTAAACCTATTTTTAGATTGTTGTTTGAAGATTTTCCTCAAGCTCTTTGTTCTAACTATGAGACTAGAAGTTTTGATCGGAAGATCTTCAAGTCTTTGGTCTCAAATATTTGTTACTCTTGAAAAAATTTGAAGATTTTTTTTCTCTACAGTTAATTTCTTAACTTAGGATTATACTTCTTCATTCACTTATTTGTTTGGATCATATTTTATATTAATAGTTGATGTGCTTATACTAAATATAGTATTGTTTTGATCATCTCTATTACTTGTTTGAATATGTTATAAATAGTTTAATTTAAAAAAAAAAAAGATAAAGTACAATTTGAGTGTCTAAGTCTCATGATTACATTTACAATTGGGTGTAGAATCACATTTACAATGGGGTGTAGAATCACATGCAACATATAGAAGGAAGGTTGAATGTTATGTTATGATAGAAAAAATGTTTTTAAAAATAACTTGAGATATTAGACAAGTTTAGAGAGAGAAACGTAGAGAAAGATTCATACAAGATATTATACTAGTTCAACCTTATGAACCTAAAGGATATGTCTAGCCTTGGTTATCACACAACAAGTATTTTCATTTTTCAAGAAATAATACAAATAATTATTCATAAAATAGAAACTCTAGTATTCTTACACAAGTTTCTTGAGACCTAATATACAAGAGATATAGACTAGATTCTTCCGATTTAGTTATGTTGTTTCCCATAATAGACTTTAATATAACAGAAAAAAATAGAATCAAAGTGCAATTTATGAACAGATTAGATGAGTAGACGAGTAAGGTTCATTTGTAATGTCTCTTATCTTTTGTTTAGAAACTTCTCTTTTTATATAGTATAGGACAAATGGTCGTTGAGAGAGAAGGATTTTCCAATATCTTCTACACGTCCATAAATGCATAGGTTTGGATTAGGGGCAAAAGTTGTTGTTATGAGTCAAAAAAATATCTTGTGTCAAGTGTACTTTTCACTTTGGTCTTATTTTACGTTAGAGAAGTCTCTTTCCTCTTTGAACTTTAGTTATCTCTTCATTAAATATCTAATTGTTCCTTTTGTCTTAAATCAATACAGAAACAAACATGTCTTTCATCAAGACCAGTTGGACGAGTTTACTAAGTACGTTTTGCATATTAGACAAATTCATATATCATTTTTCTCTTGTATCAGTTTAAAAATGCTTTTTCATATATATATTTTTTATTATCAGTAAAACATTATAAATTTTTTGGACCTTTTAATAAATACTTAATTAAGCCTAAGTTGCCTCTTCAACTATCATGGATGCTTAGGATCACTTGTGTTGCCATCAGGGTTGACTAAGACCCTCTCCTACGTCATTAAAGCTGACTTGGATCATTTCTGGTATCTTCCAAGGTTGGAGCAATCATGCTTAGGTCTACACGGTTGTATTGTGCTTAGGTCTACATGACCGTGTTAGAACATATTGCAAGGTCATGCTCATTATCTGGCATGGTCATGTTTAGGCCTACATGAATGTATCAAAAAATCTAGTTTGTTGTGAGGGCGTGATTCAGCCAGCATGGTTGTACTAGCTTGCCCCAAGGGACACTTTTTTCCTTCTACTATTACTTCATCTTTTTATACCCTTTTGCCTTTTTTTTAGTCCAAAATCTGCCTAATTTTTTAATCTTTGCTTGCATGGTCATTGTGGAAAAAGTAAAAGAAATTAAGTAGAATTATATTCGAATAAGCATTAATCATACAATAATTATGACTACTTTTTTTTAATAAATCAATAGAATAGTGACTTATTAACGAGATATAAGCATAACATTAGAACTTGCATAAGAGGTTTTTATTGTAAGAATCATTGAGTAGGAAGACTTAAGTATATTTTCAAGGAAAAATAGTTTATAAAATCTAGAGAAATTAGACATAAAATTTCAATATTAAAGTAAGAAATAAACATTAAAAATTTCTTTCTAATTTTGCCAGTAATAAAAAATAATGTCTAAGGCTTTCAAGCTGTGTTAACTAGTTGGACCATTTCATCACAGAGTTCATTAATAGTGTGGTCCATATATCATTTGAAGCATCATAGTTCATTTTAGAGATTCATCTAAGTTTGCTCAGAGTTGTGGTTGAGTTTACTTTTGATGCTCTTCGATAGGAGTTAGACAATATGCATTATGCTCTTTAGCCAGGCACTATATTTACTAGGAGGAAGCACAAGGTTCTCATAGCAAAACTAGGGGTAATTAGGAGCATCGAATAGGAAAAAGAAAATAATACAGATTATGGAAAAGAAAATTTATGGATAGTGTTAAAATAGTAGCTAGAGAGGGAACTCACAAACCATAAGTAGACATGATAAACAGAAAATGAAAAATGGGCTAGGAGCCCATGATCAGTATATATAAGCATCACAATCCTAGTAAACATTACACCAAAGAATTAGGATATAAAGAAGGAGAAAAAGAGATAGTATATACACATGGAAAAATGGCAGGGGTCGTGTAATTTGGTCAGTAATGATGAAAGGGGGACAAGATTATGTAGCAATGTCATCTTCTTGGCTAGGCATGTCATTCATTAACTTTCTTCTTATCCAAGATGTCCGAAGAAGAGAATTAGGCATGGTTGACCCAGTTATAGAAGGTACAAAGTCACCATGATCTTTTGAAGTTAGCAAGACTACTAATTGTACAAAACTCATCCTGTTGGTCATCGAACATATCACTAGAAATAAGTGATGGACCAATTCTTACAATAATCACCTTAAACTTGAGCTCACGTTCCATCGGTAGGTGCGGTGTTAGATTATCAAACTAAATCTTTATCGTGGTAAAAAGGGTCATGTAGGCGATGGGATCAAGATGCAAAGCATCATAAAATAACGATGCATCTTCTACTGGACATAGGCTTGCCCATGATGCAACTTGGTTATTGTCTCTAAATCTTTGAGATGATAACCACAACATGACGTCTTTGGAGACAAGAACCACCACAAAAGTGTAATAGGGTCATGGAGAAAAGGGGTTGATGTGAAGATTGCCATCTTGGCACAACGAAGTGTGAGATAGGGAAGGATGCAAGTGAAAAGGGAGATGAGGTACTATGATCATGGGAGCTGGTTCTTGAAGGTTGTTATGGTGGAGTTGAAATGATGGGAATGGTTTCACCAATGCTATATAAGAATTCTTCAAGTTACAAAAAGAAAGTAAAGGCAACATCATCAAAGATGGAGGAGCTTGGGGACTAGATGAGGGTGGAGTGGGTGGTGGAGTTGGTTGGTTTTCTATAGGTGGGAAAGGTGGAGGGTTTTCTGTGGGTATAAAGGTTGGAAGAGATGGTGAAGGGTAGTATTCAGCCAAAGGTATGATGTGGGGGGGGGGGTTTGGAGAGGTGGCAATAGGCATATATGGAGGAATGATGCACAAAAAGGAACATGAGAGAATGAAAAGGGGGTGTATTTTCATCATTGTCTAATATTAGACAAGGTCTTTTGGATGGCGGAATAATGTGTGTTAGACAAGTAAATTGTCTTTTCATAGGAATTGGAAAAGGTGGTGATGGTGGTTGGGAAAGAGGCATATTGGATGAGTCGACGTCCAGTTTCCTTTAGGTTCTACGTTAGAGGGCTATGCTAAGAGGGAGCAAGTTGCTTTATTATAGTAGGTGTAGAAGAGCTTGAATTGGATGAGTTTGCAATTGGCTTGGTGAGAAGGATGTCTTTTGGGTTCCATGGAAATTGGTAGCTAGGGTTGCAAAAAAGGAAGGAAAGAGATGAAGAGTTTAAGGGGAAAAGAGAGTAGACAAAGAGTGAGTTTAAAAGAGAAGAAATAGTAAGAATGTGATTAAGTTAATGGATAGTGGAAGGCGTTGGAAAAATGGAAGAGAGACACATGAGACATTTCCCTTAAGAAGAGAGAGAATAAATGTTATCCCATAAATATGGTATGTTAAACTATCACTTTAGTTTTAAAAAAGCAATTATGAGAGTGAAAGAGAAGTTAAAGTAAGATGACATATTGCAAGATAGGGAAATGCAAATGCTTTTTTGACGGTGGAAACAAATAACATATAGAAGACGAATGCAAAGCCTTGGACAAGATGCATATATTAGACAAGTTGCACATATTAAACAAGTGTAACAAATTAGACATTAATAAAGTTCATATTCAATAAATTTTGAATATAAACAAATTGATCATTAGACAAGATTTTGTTAATATATTTACTAATTTATATTTTATATCTATAAATTGTATATTAAATACCTCTTTTTGAACATAGTCTCTAATTAAATGATGTTTAATTTTTATGTGTTTAGCATGAAAATGTTGAATAAGATTTTTAGACAGATTGAAAGTAGAAATGTTATCACAAAAAATGAAAATATTATTTTAAAAGATGTTATAATATTTTAAATGATATTTTACCTATAATAACTATGAAAAACAACTTAAGGTTGAGGTGTACTCTTTTTTAGTGGTAGACAAGTGTCACTTAGATAATGGTTCACTACATGCTCTGTAGGTAACACTATTACATGTATAAAATTCACAAGTCGTCCTATAAAACTACTCTCCAAATAAAATTTTGAGAGTTGTTTACTAACTGCTTTTTAAATAAACTACCACTTGGATAATAATAATTAGAGAGAATGCTTTAGAATACTTCGAAAGGTTGTTCTTAACTATTTTCTAAATTTTTCTTTTCTTATAAAGATATAAATTTTTACATATAATTTTATTTTTCTTTCATATAATTTTACATTATAAATTTTTACATATATATATATTACATAAAACTTTAAGACACAATAATCTTAATTTATAATGTTGTCAATCATATTTCAATGTAAATAAATATCAAAATATTGCAAATAATATTCATATGAAAAGTCACACAAGATTATTATAATCTAAAAAATTAAGCCCAGTTATACAATTGGAAAATCAACCTACCAAGAGCAATTGTTAGATATGCATATATCAAAATATCACAATCCAAACCTAAATCACATTCAAAGTTAAATCTCTCAATTAAAATAAGAAAAAATGAGAATGTTTGGGTCTATATATTTTAATATTATCACGTAATGTTATATTGATAACTTTGATCCAAACTCATTAGTGTTTGCTTGGATAAGAGAAAAAATTTGCAAAATCAATCTACCAAGAACAGTTGTCAAATATGCATATATCAAAATATCACAATCCAAATTCGAAGTCAATATCTCAATTAAGGTAAAAAAAAATAACAGTGCTTGGATCTATATATTTTAATATTATCACGTAATGTTATATTGATAATTTTGATCCAAACTCATTCACATTTATTTGGATAAAAGAAAAAAAAAAGTTGAGAAAAAATTAATAATAATAATAATAATAATATATTTTTATTTTGTTAAAAATAAATTTAAAAAATTAAATTTTTATAGAAAAATTTAACTTTTTCTTATTTTATTTTATCTTCAATTTAAATTTAAATTTTGTTTCTTTTTATATAATGTGTAAATACATTATATAAGATTCAAATATAAAATTTAAATATAAAGCATTTTTATACCGAGGTATAACAAAATTAAGATTTAAATATATTTTTAATCTTTATATTTTACAAGTTTTATATTTTTAGTTTTTTAAAATTTTTCTATGATTTTAATCTTTAAATTTGTGTAACTTAGATATTTTGATCCCTCTCATCAACGTGACTACCAAATAACCAACGCATGAGAGACTCTTCATTTGCCACAACTTCAATTAAGAGTCATTAGAAATTGAAAGTATTAGATTTTCAAAAATCAGGAACTAAAATCATAAGAAATAATTTAGAAGGATTAAAACCAAAAAAATTGTAAAAATGTAAGAACCATAAATATATTTAAACCAAAATTAAATTTAAAATAAGAAAAGTATGCATATTATAAAATATTTTTAACTCGCGTAAAAAGTGTTCATTGCTTCACAAAACAATCTATTTATCCTGCTTTGTTCTTTATACTTGGAAGACAAGTCAACCAGAATGCAAATTCACACAATACTGATGATTTTAGCCAACGACATAACAAGCAGTGAACTTAATTTATGAGATTATTCCAATATTCCTCCTTTGGCTATAACATCTCAACCTTGTATACATAAATCAATAACAACATAAGGATTAAGGAAACCATGCCCCATAACACCCATTAACCTTAAATTCCCTGAAATTCAGTTTCTTCACGCAAAAGGTCAATTTAGTCCAATTTCCATCTCAGGTAATCAAAGGGTCCAATCACTCTGACTTCTGGTTTTATAAATTGGGGTCATTTGAAACCAACTCTCTCCATACAAAAACCAAGTTTTTAGGAATCAAGAGTACTCATATACTATGGCCAAAAGCACTGCTTTTATGCTTTTGTCTCTCTTTGTTATGGCAATTCTAAATGATACTGCAGCAGCAGGGAGAAGTTCCCCGGAGAAAGATAACCATGATCATGATCTTCTGTACCAGCCTCAGCATTTTGGGTTGTGGGGACTTTGGTCTTTTGGTTTTCTTCATCCTTGGTTGTTAGGTCCATGGTTTTGGTTCAAACATGACAAAATTGCCCTGGCTAACCAAGGCAATCCTAAAGTTGATGAAGGCCACAACAATTCCTCCACTGTTCCGTGAACAAAGTTAGAGTGTTTAGATATCACTAAGTGTGAGTTAAAGAGATACCTAATAAACTAAATAATGTGCATGACTTTTACCGGTTGTTCCATGCAGCTACCAGAATATGTCCTTTGTGGTATGTATATGTTGTGCCATGTAATGGTTATATGAATACATAAGTGACAAAAATATTTAATAAATATTATGTGAAAATTTATTTTTTATTTTTTTAAGATTAATAAAGAGCTCTAAGACCGTTTAGGATGGTTTAAATTCTTATAACCATCTCTTCTATGGTCTATCTATCAAACATCTCAAAGGACTCATATTTTTGCACTAGGATGCTACTTTTGGTTGTTTTTACATTGTTTATAGAAAGTGTGTCCCAAATCTATTTGGTTGTTCTGTAGCTAAATACCTTGTTATATTCTACAACTGATAATGTATAAGTTAAGAAATATCTAACTTAAATATTGTTCTGTAATTTTTTTATTTTAACTTTAGTCCATTAATCTCCAGGTTTCACCTCATTCTTTACATTCTTAGGAAAAGGATGATCTCAATTCTAAATGATGGTCCAATGGTTAAATTGTGTGAACTTGATGAACCTCTTCATTTTGTTCCTCTAGTAAAGATAGTTATCCCCACAGAAGATTCATACTAAACATTAATTCTAATGGGATAAGTTGGCTTTGCTTATCTTTTCCTCTTACATTGTTAGACACTCAACATAAGAGGTTGAGTTTTGATACCAATTAAAAACAGTTATGCAAAATATAAGAAGAGAAGATTGAATTGATTTTAAAAATCTTTTAAATCTTTTAAATCTTTTAACAATGAATTGCTTGAAGATATTTATATATGAAACAGATCCTTGAACAAATTTTGCGGAAAAACCTTTATAAAATATTTTTAGAATATAATAGACAATTGAAAAGCTTGTTGAGGTGAAGACACAAAAAATTTTACCCTAATTCATCCACAAAGTTGGATTACATCTAGTCCTTAATAACATGTTAAGATTTCGCTTAATTTTTAAATTTGTTACAACTCTCACCGACCCTGTCAACTATTTTCCAAATTTTCTTTTCTTACCTCTTCAAGCTTACAACAAAAATCCAAGTATTTTTTAAATTTTAGCCTTTTCAAGTTATACTTTCCTCAATAACTATTGTTGGGTTGAAGCAAATAGATGCTACTTAATATATAACTTAATCACGCTATAGAAAAATAAAGTAATAAAAGAATAATGATTTTTATTTAGGTTTCTTGTTCTTCTTTGGATTTTTATTCTCCTTAAATATTTTTCTTCATAAAATTTTCGTTAGAAATTAGGGTGAAAGATTACTTCTTGAAAACTTCATGCATTTAATGTAAACATTGTTGTTGTGTTTTTCTGAAACTTGTGCGCTATTTAATGCTTCAACATTATGTTGGCAGAGAGTAAATAAATTTTCACTTTTAGGTTATAATTGTTGGTTCTTCTTCTAAACACTCATCTTATTAAACAATATTAAAGTAATTTTTATCTTTTCTCTAATTAGATAACATTTATTGCAAGATCAAAAAGTTATAATTTTTTTTCAAGAGACTAAGTGTCTCTTGATGCTTTGATAGACACATAGATTAGTGAAGTGATTGCCTTTGTTAGCATACTTTAATCTTCTACAAAGTGTTTCTTACCTTTGTAAATGTTCCAACAATCAATATAATGTCTCTTGTTTTAGTAAACATTTTTCCACAAGTATCTCTTGAAATATTTTGACATTGAAAACATGTGAAGGTTCTCTGTACTTTAGTACACAAATTGACATAAATAAATCTATTAAAAATATAAAATATTGTTAATCATTAAAATCAAATTATCAAGTATCAAGACTCCCACTTATTTCAATTATCTTAATTCTAACAAAATATTTTGTATAATAAATAAAAAAACATTTATCTTAAAAAATACATGATTGTCTCTCATAAATAATACATACAATATTGTACCAAATTTTTTTAAAAGAATTATAACTCTTGTATATTGTATTTATGATTAAATAAAATAAAATTTTAAAAAATAATTCAAAATATGATGATTAAATTTTTTTTATTGTAATAGATTACCTCTAAAATTGTACAAATGTATTTCATTCTCCAACCTAACTCTATTTACCTGCTTGTAATAAGGAAATTACATATGATTATAAAAAACTCTATTTAGTTAGTCTTATAAAATTTCAACAAATATGTTATAAAAGTTAACTATTATTACCCGACTTTATGACAATTATGCTTAGAATTACATGTTCATCTTAAATTTTTCTTTCTGCCCATCTTTTTATGTATAGGTAATTTTGAAGTAATAAGTAAATGGATAAAAATGATGAAATTCATCTATAAGAAATAACATGCTAAGTTGACAATACAATTGGATAGTTAAGAGTCACAACTGAGACCACAATCTCAGTTTCAACTTTTAGATAGTATAAACTTCAACTTTTAAATACTATAGATATACGTCATGACAAAGCTAAAAAGTGAGTTAAAAAAAAGAAGTTATAAATTTAATCTTAACATTACAAACTCCTTAATCATAGAAAGTATGTATACTCTTCTAGTAACCAATGATCTAAAAGAAAGTCCATTTTCCCCTAATAAATTAAGCCAAATCCCCCTTCTTCTTTTTTTTCTATCCTCACCATAACCAATAGATTAGAATGTCAACTATAAACTGCTGGATGCATTGGTTACAACTGCTGAAGCCGGAACAAATATGCCAATACTTAGCTTAAAGAAGAATACAAAATAAAAAATAATTAACTCGTATCCAACCCATCAAGCTAGGAAAATTCTTTTACTTTCTTCCTATGCTCGTTCATGGCATGCAAATTCACATAAATATTAAGGATGTAAATAAGTTAAATTCTAATATGCAAGTTTACATAAATATTAAGGATGTAAGTAAGTCAAACTATCTCACAATCTTATCTGTTTTAAACTTAATTTATCCTAATCTATTTAATAAATAAATAAGTTAAGATTTATCAAAAAAAATTTATAGATAAATAGGTTAAATTTAAACTTATAAAAAATTTATTTAATCTATGTAAAGATCTGTTAAAATATATAAATTAATATAATTTTATAATTTATTTTAATATATAAGACACACACATATATATATATATATAATATAATATAAATATTAATATGTAAAATATAAAATATGAATATATATTATTTATTTTAATATATTATAAATTTTAAACTGATTTAAATTTTTTTTAATCATTTATATATATAAATTTTTTTTATATTGTAAACTAATTGACTTATAAATTTGATAGATCTTATGATAATAAAAAAACATCTAATCTAAGCATTCAAATTTAAACTTGATCTAAACTATTTCCAATCCTTAAAATATGCATAAAGAATTGTGTCAACAAGGAGAGGTGAGCAACCTGGTTTGCCACATAAACCGGTCTCACGTGAACCACCATCTTCGGTGCGCGGCTACTATCTAATAGAGATGCTGTGGGGGCCATAACTACTTAATAATGATTATTTACATGTGAACACTATTGCATAATGTTGTTACGGAATTAATATTTATTTTCTGATAAAATGAAAGTGATGCTTATCACATCTCACATGACTAATTATCTTACTTTTCTTTTCTTTTTCTACGGTATGATTGGTATACCGCATGCGGTCTAAAATCAGTTATCAGCTAAATTCCCAAAGCTGGAGTTGGATCTAACAGTATACTCAAAAGAAGAAACTATGGAATGACAAATAAACTAGAAGAAAATGCTACAAAATCTAAATGCAGGCAGTGAAACACAATGTTCAACTCAAAAAGTTGTAAGTGCACATAAAAGAAAGAAGCACAGTTATCAACCAAACTGTGGAATCACAAACTAGTAATATAAACACCTTTCTTTTCTGACCTTGATTAAGAAGAACCATACCACTGTTAGGAACAGAAGTTATTCGATGTGCAATTGTAATAACAGTAGAGTCATAAAAGTGTTTCCTAAGAGTGTGCTGAATCAAATTGTCTGTAACTGTGTCAATTAATGCAGTAGCTTCATCAAGCACCAAGACCTTTCTTCTCTTCAATAACACCCGACCAAGGCATACTAATTGTCTCTGACCCATAAAAAAAAGGAATCGTTTAAGAAAATATATTTTGTATCATTTTATCTTATTAAAATTTATAGCCAAAGTACCAAACCTGTTCTTCCTAATTTCATTGCCGAGTTGACACTTATCCAGAGCCTAAACAAGTTTACAATGAGTGAAAATAATACTATATTATGAAACCAATGAAACCACAGTCAATGTTTAGGGTCTGAGCTTAGTGAGTGTGTGTATTTGAGCTATGCTTATTAAACTAAACCAACTCACCTCCCAAATTTGTTCATCTGTGTGTATTCTTCTAGTGGATCCAGATTACTTCTTACAGTCCCTTGAAACATGGTTGGCTCCTGAGGAATGATGCTCAATCTAGACCTCAAATCATGAAGTCCAATTGAAGAGATGTTGAGGCCATCAATGGCAATTGTTCCAGCAGTAGGCTCAACTATTCTGAAAAGTGTTTGTACAAAGGTTGATTTACCACTTCCTGATCTTCCAACAACTCCAGTTTTCTTTCCTCCAGGAAATGAGCATGTCAAACCACGCAGCACAAGTTGCATGTGTGGAGCATAACACACCTTCACAATATGTATAAAATGAAAAAGTTTGGAAACAGATCATGGCTTTGCAGTTTGGGAAGGTAATTTGAAGCCTTCAAGTTCAAGGGAAAAGATTAACTTCTTGTTTCACAATTTGATAAACACCTTAACAAATATGTGTTGGAAATAGAAACAAAACAGAATGAACTACTCTCAGACTTTTATTCAATTGGCTAGAAAATGCATACCTCAATTTACAGCAACTGAGCTCCTTAAATTGAGCTTCTTCTAACAGTAAAATGAAAATGACAATAGCAATAGCCTTCCCACTAAGTGACATTGGCTACATGGATCACACATGATCCCATCATCACACCAGAGTAAATTTTAATTGTTAGATATGAATCCCTTACCTAGATCTAAAACTCCTCAGGAATAGATATCAAGAATGTCAAGAAGCACAACCATTCTATTGCTCCAGAAATAGGAAACCTGGGCCGTGAGTACTCATCCATCATCTTCATATTTGTTCTCTGAAATCTTGGTTCCTGATCAAAGCTTCTGATTGTTATTGTACCTGAGATTGTTTCAGAGAAATGTTGTATGATTGGAGCTTTGCATACTCCAATTAATCGTTGTAGTTCTCGAGCTGATGGCAAATAGTGTTGCTGCAGAATTACAAATTAATGATCAGATAAGATGCTAACATAAGGGGATCAAATTTATGCATATGAGTTTTGGCATGCAATCTTTGCTATGTATATATATATATATATTCTCATCCTATCATTAGAGTTAGTGTATTTTTTTAACTAGTTACATTGCCTGCTTCTGATTCCATCTTCATTAGTATCAAAGATGATCAATTGTACTAATGATCTGGCAACTACACCTACTCCATTAGAGTTTCCCTAGCATAACCAAATTCTCATCCTATCATCAAAGTAGGTGTATTTCTTTAACTAGTTACATTGTTTGTTTCTAATTCCATCTTTATTATTGTCAAAGATGATCAATTGTATGATCAATTATACTAATGATCTAGCAACTCCACCTCCTCTATTAGAGTTTCACTAGCATAACCAACTTTGACTGGGACCAAAATGCCAAGTTCAAACTAACCTTATCACAACATGAGTCATTTGCTACATGTGTAAAATCACTCTCACACATTAAGACGAACAATAACATTAAGGCCTAATTGTTAAACTTTTCAGGTATAAACATTTAATTACAATTTTTTTATATACAATGATCAAATCAATATTAGATAACACATATAAAGATAAAAAATATATTTTAATCAAATAAAAAAATAAACTATAATTTAATATCAATTTGAATTCTAAAATTTTTTTTTATCTAAATTTTTTTACTATTTTATTTAGTATTATTTTTGTCAAATTTAAATTTATTATTGTTGTTTTTATTTTATTCTAAAATATTTTTTTCATTTTTTTTATCTAGTTTTAATTAACAAATGGAATGGATCATATTTTTTTTCTTTTCTTTTAAATTTTAATTTCTCATAAAAAATTAATTAATATTTTTTGACTTTTCTTATTTAGTTTTTTGGTTTAATGATACACCCTCTTTTTTTCAAATAAGTCAAATTTATTTTTAGGTTAAGTTCTCAATTTTTTTTTCAAAAATTTTGAGAATAATTTTTCAATAATTTTTTTTTCAATCCAATCTAAATATATCGAAGATTAATTTAGTCGAATTAATAAATTAAAAATTTAACCTAAAAAAATTATTTACTTAAAAATAGGTGTACTAAAAAATAAAAACATTAAATAATAAATAAAAAAATCCTATATAATTTATTAAAAAATAAATAATATGATTCATTATATAAATACTGATATTATTTAAGATTATTTATTTATTTTTATCTGAATTTAAATAAGTTAAAATTTTATTTATTACTTTTTTTTTCTTCATTTTTTTTAGCATTTAAGGAAAACATTAAAGATGAATATAGTTGAGTTTATTTTCTTAATGAAATAATAAGCTTAATCGAGTTTGACTTTTAATTATAATAATTTAAAATTTATTTAATATAATAATACAGGATAAGGATTTACGACTTAATTTATTT
Source organism: Canavalia gladiata (assembly GCA_037954105.1). NCBI lineage: Eukaryota > Viridiplantae > Streptophyta > Magnoliopsida > Fabales > Fabaceae > Canavalia > Canavalia gladiata. The sequence continues at coordinate 39,843,463 of CM075661.1, forward strand.
ATAGTTTAATTTTTTAATTTGTTTAATAAATATACATATTCAAATTTGTTAAAAATTATTTTTAAATAAATAAATTAAATTTAAGTTTATTAAAAAATTTGTTTAATTTATTTAAAAATTTATATATTTTTATAGATTATATATTTATATTTATTTTAATATATTATATTTGTATAATTTATTAAAAATTTTAATTTTAAATAAAATAAACTTTATATTTATACAATTTTTTCATATTTATTATAAAAGTTATATATTATTTTAATTTTAAAATAAATATTTTATATTTAACTTTAATTTTTATATATATCTAAATTTATATATACATGCATATTATGTGCGTACGTTATATATATTTTATTATATATTATTATATTTATACATAGTTAATAGTTAGTTTTTAATATATATACTTTAAAATTATATAATTTAAATATTTTTAATCAATTATTTATATATATTTTAAATTTATTTATTAGTTTTTTTATTATAAATTTTTAAATAAACTTATAAATATTGTATACCTTAAAATAGATCAAATTTTGATAAAAAAAATATAATAAATAATAAAATATAAAATCAAAATTCAAATCTTTTAAACAAGTTTTACTTAAATATTCAAGGTAGTATTTAATTTAATTTTTTTTCATATATATATATATATAAATTAGAACTGAAAATAATTTAATAATATAAAAAGATAATACCATATAATGTGATCGTATTAAAAATAATTTTAAAATAATATCATTATTAAAAAAAGGTTAAAAATAAATAATATAACTTTAATATCTCTGAAGACATATCCCATAAATTGAAACGGTAAAGAAAAATAATATAACTTTAATCAATAATTATAAATAGTATAAAAATAATAGTACAAATTAAATAATGATAAATTTGATTCTATAAAAAAATAATAAAACTACAATTATATAAATAAAAGATAAATATAGAATAACAAGATAATATAATAGTAATAATAATAATAAATAAAATTTATAAATAGCAAATCATAATAAAATAAAGTTATTATCATAAAAATTTAGAAATTATGAAAATTTAATAATAAAAAATAGTATCATAACATACATAATATTAAAATACTAACTTAATTAAAAATATTAAATAATTATATTCTGTGTTTCCACAAAATAAAACATATATTTGATGACTTTTTTATTTATAAAAGTTTGATTATTATGTAAACTAATAGCAATAAGTATTATGGTAATTTTATAATTTTTTATATAGATATTAAAAATAGCTACTATTATAATATATTAACAGATTTTATTCTTTATTTTAATATTTTTATCATACTTTTTTAGTAATTATTTATGATTTTTCTAATATCAAAATGTTATTTATGATATGATGATTTGCTTATCATGCTATCATTATTTTCTATAGGGTGATTATTCCTTAATTCCATCCATGCAAAGTAATAATATTATTTAACTATTATTCATAAGTTTTATATAATTTTTAGTATATCTAATTTCAATAATAAGAATCTTGAAATATTATTTTAGTATTATACCAATTTTTATTATTGTAATATTATTTTTTTATTTTTTATTTTAGACAAATTTTACAATGATTTTAATATTTTATATAATTATTTATAAAATATTACTTTGAATATTTTTAGATATTATTTTTCAATTATTTTTCACAATACTATTTTATTTGTATTTATTAAATATCAGATTTGTAATTGTATTTTAATGATATATTTTATTGCTAGTTCTCTTTTTTACAAATATAAAAACAAAATAGTATTATTAAAATAATTTAAAAATTATCATGTTACATATCATGTTTTAGAAATTTTTTATAACAGTTTATTTCATAGTATCTTTTTAATAAGCTAAATTCTAACCATAGATCATTCCGGTCAGTAGTCACAGAAATCTCATCCCTATTCTACAACCGCACGCACAGGATCATTATCCATAGTGTTTAAGCACATGCACCGGGAATCTAAATCACAAAAGAAACCCGCCAAGGTTTTCGCGGCGTGTTTTCAAAAAATTCAAATTTTCAGGGAAACGTTTCAAACTTCAAAGTTCAAACTCAAAGAGAAACTTCAAAACCTCAATTATCTTTTACATCGCGCAACAAAGGATAAAGTTCAAAAATTCCTTCAATCTTCTCAATCCTGAAAAATTTCACCTTCCTTTCCACCTTAATCCCGATTTCATCTGCAAGCAACTTCAAACTTTGATGACCCACCCAATCCTCCAAAGCGTTCAGTTTGCTAGCACATAAACCTTCAAATTCTTCTGTTTCCTCTTCTTTTTCTTTTTTTTTCTTTTTCCTCCTTAGTGAACCACTAAATTATTATGATGAGAGAGCAAAGAGTGGATTCGTTCTATGCCAAGCTTCGCCAATCCGCAATTTCATCTTCTTCCTCTCCCGTTCTCATTTTCCCTTCAACATCTGACGTTGACTCCCTCTGTGCTCTCAAAATCATTTTTCACATCCTCGAGTCCGATTCCATTCAATATGCGTGCTACCCTGTGTCGTCCTTCAACGAGATCCACCACTACACTTCCTCTGCTTCAAACGACAAACCACTCTCCGTCGTTTTGGTTAATTGGGGCAACCACAGGGACCTGCGCAAAACCCTCAACCTCGGGCCCAGAACCCATGTCTTCGTCGTCGACAGCCACCGCCCCATTCACCTCCGCAATCTCAGCGATCAAAACGACGCTGTCGTTGTCCTCTTCACCAAAGACGACGAGCAACAAGCTGATCTCGCCTACGACTTCGACCTCACTACCCTTGCCAACGCGGCCACCACTGCCAGCGACTCCGAGTCCGAATCTGAACCCGAATCCGATTCGGATTCCGAATCAGATTGCGACGCCGGCGATAGAAATAGATCGAGAAAGAAAAGAAAGAGGAACTCCGAGGACGAAGAAGAAGATCCAATTAGACTATACCGGAAGCTGAAGAAAGACTATTATCGATTGGGAACGTTCCATGGAAAGCCCTCAGGGTGTTTGATGTATGAACTCGCGCATTTTCTCAGGAAGAACACGAACGAGTTGCTCTGGCTAGCGTGCGTTTCCTTAACGGATCAATTCGTGCACGAGCGGTTAAGCGACGAGAGGTACCATGACGGAGTGATGGAGCTGGAGCAGCACATTAACAGTTCCGGTAATTTGGATGCGGTTACTACGGTTACCCTAAAAGACGGTACCAAAATTCGTGCTCCCAATTCGTCCCGAATCGCCTACGAGGACCAACCTAGGCTCATGCTGTTGCAGGAGTGGAACCTCTTCGATTCTATGCTGTACTCTTCGTACATTGCCACCAAATTAAAGACGTGGAGCGAGAATGGGATGAAGAAGCTGAAGCTTCTATTAGCGAGGATGGGGTTCGCTCTTGCAGATTGCCAGCAGAAGTTTCAGTACATGAACGTGGAGGTAAAGCGCAAGATGAAACACGAGTTTGAGAGGTTTTTACCCGAGTATGGACTCACTGATTTTTACTACAGGAGTTTCTTAAGGATTCATGGGTATAGTTCTAAGGTTTCTGCTGCGGATGTGGTGTATGGTGTAACTGCATTGCTCGAGTCTTTTGTGAAGTCAGATGGTTCTTGTGCTTCTAAGCAGTTTGGTGTGGCTTATGATGCACTCTCTTTGGGCAATGTTGATAAGTTGAAAACCGGGATGCAGCATGCTATTAGTATTCAAAGGGCAATTTTAAGGCAAGGTAGTAGTGCCATTACTAAGAATGGGAGTATAAGGAGTGGGAGGAAGTTCCGGTGGGTGAAACTTGAGGATTCCAGTGATGCTAAGTTGTTGGGGTACCCTCAGGCATTGACAAAGTTTTGTTATTTTCTTATGGATGCTTTGAGAGAAAAGGGGGCAAGGATGAAACCTTTGCTTTGTGCTTGCTTGTCTCAGGAGCCTGGCAAGGTGCTGATTGTGGGGGTTTGTGGGAGGCCACGTTTGGCTGCGGCTCAGGGGAATGCGTTTGGGATTGCGTTTAGGACTGCAGCTCAGGAGATTGAGGCTGAGTTCTTCCATGAGTTGTTTGAATCGTCATGGATTGTTTTGGAAGCTTCCAAGGTGAATTCTTTCATGGTCAGGTTGACTGAGAAACTGTGATGCTGTGTTTCTGATTAGAGCTGGTTCTTCAAGGAAGTGTCTTCTCTAACTACAGTTCGGCACCTCAGGTTATTAATAAGTGATGTGCAGTAGTTGATATTGCACCAAAACATGACTCTTAGTCTGTTGTATTGGGATTATAGCATCTTCATTGACTTTTCCTACTTGTTCCCCCAATTTATTAGCTTGACACTTTCATGTAAGCATATGCTTTATTCGTATTCGGATGTAGGGTTGAAACTGCAAGATCTTCCCCCAATTTTTCAATTGTTTGAATACAATGCTAAAAACTATTGTTTCTTTTAAGTATTGCAATGCCTTCTTCCCAAAATTGTAGATAACAAGTGTAGAGCAGCCAGAAGCTCTATCATGTAAAATTCTCAGGGTTTTTTCTTCCAAGAATATTCATGAAATTTGAAGTTCATGTGTGGGCATTAGAGCCACAGGCCTGCTTCTTATAAATGTTTTCTTGTTTAGAGTAATTTGTATCCTAAAGGAAAACCGGGTGTTTACAATTGTCTAGTACTCCTTTGCTTTGGTCTGATAAAGATAGTCCTGCATGGATTTGAATGATTAAGTTTTCTCCTTTTGTTTCGCTGTTACTACTTCATAGTGGCGCCATGCTTTTATCAGGAAAAGAATTAATATGATATCATATTTCAATCTCAAACTTAATTTGGTTACCCTGAACAAGTTATTCACATTGTACGTTGTGATTTCCACATTATTTCTACTGTTATTTTTATTTAACATATACCAAATATATGACCTACAGCCTGCTCACCCCTTAAGAAGTGGATTAGCAACTTTTATTGCCTTGGGTCTTTGGAAAGCATGTATACACATTCTACTAAATGAATTGTCCAAATCTACCTCTATTTTGTTAAGAGTCTGGTACTTTTTCCTGCTCTGTGATTGGTGTGGTACCTGTAAAAGAGATAAGCTCTGTAGCAGTTGCAGGCAAGGAAGGTATATTGCACTGAGAAAGACCAGGTAATTGAATTGCTTGATTATGTCCATTAGTTATCTTTCCACTAATTTGATTTCTATATTATTCTCTCTTTCCACCCTGTCTTGAGTTGGCACTCGGCACAAAATTGCTTGCTGAGATGAAAATTTCTTCACCTATTTATGGACCCTACAAAAATGGAACCATCGCATTGAAGTCTGCTAAAGGTCACCGTGGTATGAAATTTGTATACAATACAAGGTTTTATTTACTTTTGGTTGAAAACGAGATGAAATAAAAAACGATATAACTAGTTATAATTTGTGCATGCATAACAATCAATCCCGAATTCTAAAACTTTGAATGTGACAAGATATTTAAATTGGTATTTGCTAAGAAACGAAACATGCTTGACACTAAAAAATAGAAGGTAAATGACGTTGATATTTTCTAAAATTCATTAAAAAAATATCTGATATCTTTTGATTTTTATGTTATTTTGATCTTTTTTATATATTTGAAATTATAAATAATTTTAAAAAATTGTGTAAAATTGTATAATTAAAAAGGATATTTAAAATTATGTCTTTATATAAATTAAAGAACAGATTTATGTAGGTTGAAGAAATGAAAGAAACATATTTTTTTTATATAAATTTTAATGTGTTAATGTAATTTTTAAAAAATCAAATATACAAAGATTATTGGAGGTTACTATATATTTTACCATACCTGCTATTTAGCTTCTTGTTTGTTTACACCCGATATCATCACCACACAGTTGAAAGCAACGAGCTTGCATTCAACTTTATTCATCTTGGAAAAAAATCTATTTTAAAATATGGAGCAAATTATAGATTGTATAAACTAAACATTTTAGTCTTTAAAATATTCAAAAATCATTTAGTTTTTGACTTTATAAAAAAATAATTTATTTTATTTTATTTTCTATTGTCATATAAAATTAAAATAATGTGATTTTGCAAATTTAGAGATTAATGAATTTTTTAAATTTTTTTATTAATTAAATTTATGATTCATATCATTTAAAAAATTAATTTGGAGGTTTACTTTTAAAATTTTATATTTTTATAATATAGAAATGATGAAGTGGAAATTTAAGATATTAAGTAGATTACTTTAGTTTTAAGTCTTTCATTACTCTATTAATTTTAACAGTTTTCTTAAAATCTTGTTTGGTAGTCTTGGTGGAAGTATTTGATAGGAATTTTTTTATTTACTTCAGCCATCAATTAAGCATCATGGCAGGGCAGGTGATTTTGTAAAATATATGTTTGTTCCTTGTTACAAGACATGTTTCCTCTCCAAAAGAAATAATAGGCTATCATTCGTGTCCTATATACATCTCTCTCTCTCTCTTATTCAAATGTTCTATATGCATTAATCATTCAATATAAATGATAGTATGCAGTTCCTTTTTCTATTTTCAATTTAATAATTGTTGTATTCTTTTTATATAGAAAGTTATCAGCGAAAGTTAGGAAATTATGGAATAAATAAAAAATTTGGATACTCTTCCTTATCAATTACATCCTGTGTTCCTCCGATATCAATCATCTAACCGTTAATTTAATCAACGAAACATTTGTATGCTACGTCAACCTGTGTCGATCGTTTACCACGCATGAAAGGGAGGTTGAGAAGTGCATGTTATGGAAAACAGGAGTAAATACTGAAGGGAGGCATATATGTTAATTTTAATTAAAAAATTTAATTTTTTTTACATGTAAAGTAATAAGTTATATATTATAAATTGAGTTCAGCTACAACAATATTTGACACGTGAGTGGACAGGATGCTCCACCATGTGTTTGGAAAACATATATGCCTGAGCAGCTAGTATATGACTAATATTATTGCCCTCTCTAGGTATAAAAGAAAAAGAGATACAAAGAAATTGAGCTGCAATAATTTGACAGTCCTGGACAATGTATAATTTGAAGATGAGTTCCATTTATCATTGATTCATTGATTCATGGAGGCTTAGAGAATTCGTTTCCACAATACCATTCTTTATCTCCCAGCTATGTCATAACTAAGCAACATCTGAGTGTCATATTCTCAGCTGTTAATGCTTCCAATCTACGATGGTGGTATCGACTCGTAGATACTTGAACATCCCCAGATGCATCCCTCATTACCAGGCCAAATCCTGATCCCAATTCTCCTGCTCAACCTGCATCAAAATTTAATTTCAATTTCCCATGTGGCGGAGGATTCTAGGTTCAAGAACGTTGCTGTAAACTCCTGTTATTATGTTGTTGATGAGTCTTCCATTGAGCTCAAAGATTTAGGGTAATATCCAGAACATAGGAGTAGCTTTTGGAAGATTGTTTAAAGACAATCTCATTCTGCATTTTTCATACAACCCAAAGTTTCATCATCGTTTCCTCTAATGCATATTCCTATGGTTTGTCAACGATGGAAATTAGCTATGATATGTAGTCCATGGTAAGAAGACTAGAGTAACATGGTAGGGTGGATATCTCCATGTTACGCTAGGGGCATGACTTCAAGTAGTGTTCCCAGAACTCCACTTGGGTGGCTTCGCAAAAAACACTGTGATGGGACATGGATACCATGATAGGCCAAATTAGCCCCATCTAGTAGTGCCTTATTCACTAATCTATAGAAAAATGCTTAACCTTTAGTGGAACATGTGCCCTCCAAATATGAGTCCAGATCGAGTTTGTAACAGACGAGATCGTAGGTTGGTTTGAGGATTTATTCTGCATCAGGAAATGATACATAAACTTCATAGAGAAAAAACTACTAGTCAGATTCCATATAGTGATGTCCTCTTGATCAGTCCATGGGAAAGGAAAGGATTTGATTGCCTCTGCTTCAATTGGGTGAAAAATAGTATCTATCAACTCCCTATGATCATCGTGCAAAATTAACTCACTGTAGCCGAATCTAACAAGCTTGATTGTGAAGATATGATCTTGCCATTATGGGTGCCTAGAAGCCATGAGTCTTCCCATATTCTGATGATTTTCCTGTTCCCCACTGTCCATCTTAAGCCTCCTTAAGGGAGCTCAACGATCCCCATATACTTTGTGCCATGTGTAGCTAGGTTGGTAACCCAACCATGACTCTAAGAGATTATTATTTGGTAAATACCTTGCTTGGAAAATCTTATATATCAGAGAGTCGTGCAACAGCCTCTAGCATTGCTTTGTCAAGAGGGAGATATTGAACAATTCCATGTCTCTAAATCCCATAACACCCTAAAATTTCGGTTGACACAGTTTCTGCCTCACCATCTAGTGAGTCTTCGTTTCATTAGCACGTTTGCCCCACCAAAAGCCCGCATAATGTGAATGTAAAAAATCACACATCCCTGTTGGTAGCTTGAAACAACTCATAATGTATATGGGGATTGCCTGGCAACAAATTTGATCAAAATCTCCTTTCTTACTCTAGAGAGATGTTTTTCCTTCCAACCTTTCAGTTTCTTCATCATCCTTTCTTGGACACCTGCAAATATAATCTTTTTAGACTTTCCCACTAGCATGGGCAAGGCCAGATACCGCTCATGAGCTTCCACAGCCTTTACTCCCATCCTATCTCAGATCATATTGGCACTATGTTGTTGCACATATTGGCTAAAGGAGATTTCTATCTTCTCCATATTTACTCTTTGCCCTGAGACTCGTTCATATTCATTGATTGTGTCTAGTAGAGATTCTGCTTTGGGAAGGGTAGTTCATCCGAATAGAACACTATCATCTACAAAAAATAATTGAGATTGTTGGTGTGACCGTGCTATCTTCACTCCGTGGATGAGGCCTAGCTCCTGCTTCTTCATTATAAGTCCTGCACAAACTTCCGTACATAATATAAACAGATACGGAGACAAAGGATCACCTTGATGGAGCCTCCTTCCAGGCATGAAATTTTGGACAGGTTCATCATTTACCAGGATAGCATAAGGCATAGATGTAACACATCTAGTTACCGTTTCAACAAAAATACTAGGGAAACTCAATTTGCAAAACGCATCACAGGAACAACTACTCAATCCTATCATATGCTTTGGACATATCGAGCTTAAGGACCATGATCCCAAGTCTCCCTTTCCTCTTTTTTTCATAAAGTGAAAAATTTTAAACCCCACGAAGGCATTATCAGTGATTTGTCTGCTAGGGACAAAAGCACTTTGGTTAGTGCCCACAACCTCATCAAGCACTGATTTCAATATGTTTGCTATGCTTTTTGTTACAATCTTCATAATGACGTTACATAAGCTAATTGAGCGTAGTTCTTGGGGGCTTGATCGGACATTTTACCTTTGGGATAAGGCAGATGAGGGTATTGTTTATGAATGATGGGTCTTTTTGCTTTGATTCAAGATTTCTAGAACTAAGGTAGTCACATCCTTCCCAACTATGGCCCAAAACTTATGATAGAAAAGTGCTAGAAGACCATCTGGTCCAGCTGACATAAGGGGATGCATATCATATAATGCACGTTTGACTTCATCACCTATGTATGGTTCCGCTAGTAGATTAACTGTTTGAGGGGAAACACAGTTGATATCCCGTTGGTAGGAGCTGGAGAAAATGGATTCAAAATAAGCTTGAAGTACTTGGCCTATGTGCATATCTCCAAAAACCCAATTTCCTTCCTCATTCTGCAGTTTCTTTGATGTATTAGTTCTCTGTCTTTCAGAAGCTTTTTTTTGTGAAAGAAACTTGTATGCTTAAAATTATAATGAACTTTAAATCTAACAACAAAATAGAAATTTGCTCATTTTTTAAAAATAAAATATTTTTAAATTGAATCCAAAAATTGTGATATATTTTAATATTCGAAAGAATGTTTGCAAAAAATATTTTCAAGTTACTTGTCAATAAAATTTAAATTTATAATGTTGCATAATTTTGTAAAATTTTTCTTTATATTAAATTAAAATTTTTAATTTTTAATAGAGGTATTTTCAGAATTTTTCAGGAATTAAATTTTGTTCTCATTAAATGATATGCCTTATGCATTTATTTTATTTTATTTTTAAAATAAAAATTTAATTTAAATTTTGAATGGTAATATATTTTAACTAATTTAAAAATATCTTAATTTTTTAGATAATTTAAATCTTAACTTAATTATATCTTAATTTAAAATTAATTTTAAAATTTTAAAATATCATATCAATAAAGATTCTATATTATAATTTTAATAAAATTTATTATTTTTATTTATAAATTTCATTTAAATTTTAAAATGTTTGATAAAAATATAATATTTATAATTATTTTATTAATTTAATTATTATAATTAAGTTAATCATATTTATATGTAAAATAATAACAGTTTTATTATTTTTAAATTTTTATAATATAATTAACTATATTTTTATCTTAATTATAAAAATATCAAATATATTTTTTAAATATTAATTATTAAGTTATTATATTTTAATTTTATTATAAATTTTATATTAATAAAATATTTATTTATTTCTAATATTATCAGTTTAAATATTTAATATTATAAATGTTTTAAAAATAAATCCTAAATTAATAATGTATTAAATATTTTTTATTAATTTTGGTAAAATATTTATTTATTTTTACAAAAGAATAAAAGGAAACATTGTTAGGTAGTGATATGGTTTTGAATGTTGTTCATTTTCTTCATTATCCTAGTAAATTGGAGGGTAGCAAACCTCTGTGTTAATCGGTTAATTAAATATTAATATATGTTCTATGCATTTAATATTAGTTAAATTTAATAATTTTAGATATAATTTGATTAACATGGGTTTAAGATATATGTATTTTGTAAGAGCAATGCATGAGATAGTAATTTTATAAAAAAGAGGCTAAAAGAAGGATTGTAAAATAATTATTGAAAATTTTTATTTACAATTATTTACTTTAACCTATATTTAACCATGGTTAAACGTTTTTGAAATATATGAAATTAGCATATAGAGGAAGTTAGATAGAGATAGTAGCTAGGTTTTTCAGGGACAAAGATTTTGGAGGAAGTATTGTTAAAAGTTTCGAGAGGAAGCAATATTCGTAGTTCTACTTACAGTGAAAGGTGAAAGTTTATCTCGAAATATTGTTATGAGATGTTATATTATGTAAAAATGTTGGTCTCTGTTTTGTGTGGACAGTTGGTTTGTATTTTGGTTTTGAGAGAAGCATCCATGCTTGATTTTTCTTGAACATGAAAAAGCTAAAGAACTCAAGCAAAATAATGAACCTTAGGTAGTTGATGTTGTGAAGATTTTGTTAGAGAGTTGTTGATATATTATGTTTGTTTTATTATTTATCTTCATTTAACCTTCATCCTGCAAAGATTATGCACCAAAAGATTATAGGGTGAGTTTTCAATTATATACTAACTATATTATAGATATGTAATTTTTTGCGTAGCATGTTGTTTTCGTTTTCAAGATAGCAAAGAGCTTCTTGTTCAATGTCCTTTTTCTTCTTAACTTATCTGTCATTTATTTGCATGCCAATGCTATAAGTAAATATATTATAAATCTATTAAATGATTTGTCATTTGTATTAGATGACTTGTTGATGAACCAATATTCAGATTTGGCATAATAGTGACATGTGTGATTCATCTTGTTAAGCTCCATATTCAGATTTAATCTATAAAATAATTGTGTTTTTTATATAATTTTTACATTTAAATTTCACCTGTTAATTTTTCTACTTGTTAATAAAGGAAATGGAGATTTCCATTTCTTTGATAACTCATTGAATATTATATTAATGGTTATATTCATTGTTAATGTGAAAAAAATGCTTTAATTAAAAAATTTCTTTGCATTTTATGTATAAATTTTGATTTAATGTGTTTACTTTGGTACATATGGTATAGAATTTTATGACAATACCTTAATCATTGTAGATGGAATTTTGTTTTTTTTACAATTGTGCTAATTCTATGTTTTTGAATGTGTATTTTGTTGAGTAGTAAAAATACTGAAAATGACATTGCATTCAGATTCCTCAGTTAGTGTTGGGGTTTTATCTTCTTATGTATGATTTTGCTACTATTACCAACCTACAATCTTGAGAACCTTTTGGTCCAGTAAGAATCCTGGGAGAAGATACTGTAAATATCGGAATAAAAATCTTAATAATAGTGAATTATGTTCATAATTTTATTGTTATAATTTTTTAATCTTGAATTAGTTAATTTTTTTTTATTTACAACGTTGCTGACTTGTTGTTAATATGTGTAGGGTTGTAATTATTATGATTGGTTGGATCCATGTGTTGATGTTGTCTGTTCTCAATATGGAATCATGAATAAAGAATTAGATGAGTTATAAAGATAAATATGTTTAAAAGATACTGGGATTGATAAGTTACATGTACTTTAGCAGGATCTACTACTCAAGATTTATGTTGTGTTTTTGACATTGTTAATAATAGCAATGGGTTGTTTAATGGTAAATCTTAGGAAGAATGGTGTTGGGTTTAAATAATTTATTTAAATATTAATCGATTTATGTTGGATTATGTATTTGATGTTTTATTTAAGGATGATTATTTAATATTTATTTAAATAAACTTTTAAGTGAACTTATGTAATCAATGAATACAGTAATAGAATTCAAATTTGATAGCTTGAAACCATTGTTATCTACATGGTTTCTTATAGTTACATGAATTTGATGGGTGAGCTAAATTTGTAGGCTTTAAAAATGTTTTCTGTGTGATACACGAAATTTTATTATAATTTTGTAATTAATTGTCTTGATATGATATAGTAAGTAATTAATTACATTGATGTGATACAGTAAATATGACATTATTTTATGGAAAATTGAAGTGATGAGAAGTTATTTGATTAAAGTAATAAAAAATTTGTGACAAGTATATTAGAATAAAAATTTCATTTAAAATTGGTTCAATAACAATATTAAAAAATATAAATGATTTAGAAACATAGACGTACATAGTTGGAATACAAATTAAACAAAATATGATACATTTAAATTGGTACTAGTAATGTAAAAACAAAAAAGAACTTAAACATAAAATTTTTATAATTTTTCAATAATTCAAGGATGGTCTACTTCTGGTGGTTCTATATTGTTGAAGATGGTCTACTCCCGGTGATCTTGTATTGTTGAAGATGTGAGATCTTTAACTTTATCTTGGAGGTATTATATGGGTGCACTATGAGATTTGTGAGTCAACAACAATCAATCTTGTCCCATGATCAACTTACAACATTATGAATTTTTTTTTTAATTTAAATATGTGAACAATTTAAGTAATTAATTAAAGATAGTGAATAAATTAAGTAATACTTACATAAATTTTCAAATCCTATTTCATCATCAGCATTGTAACCCAAAATACATCTAAATTAGGATTTAGGAACTAATTAATATAAAAAAACACTAGAATTCATTCAAGCAGTATAAATGTGAAGTTAAAGATACAAAGTGTGGTGCAATGACCCTAAAATTGGCCAAATTAAAATTGTTAAGTACAATCATCTAAAATATAAATATAAAGTTAAAGGTCTAAAAGTGCGATGGCCCCAAATTTGACCAAATTAATATTGTTAAGTAACAATTATCCAAAAGAAAAAAAAGCCTAACAAATTGGCTAGATGACACATTGAAATGTAAAAGTTAATTGTTCAATAATTGAGCTATGGTCTACTTCTGGTGGTCCTATATTATTGAAGATGATGGTGTGTTCTAAAAATTACTTTATCCTGGGAGGTATTGTATGAGTGCATTGTGAGATCAACAAGTTGTAATCTTATCCCATCATCAACCTACAATGTTATGAAATTTTTTTAACCTGAATATGTGAATAATTTAAATAATTAACTAAAGTTAGAGAATAAATAAAGTGATATTTACATAAATGTTGAAATTATTATCGCATTATTTCATCATCCACATGGTAATCCAAATGTCATAATCATTCCTGAGATAAAATGTGTTATATATTAATTTTAAAATTTTAAAATAATATATAATTTTATACCAAATACGTACGATTCAGTATTTTGGATAAATAAACTTTCCGGGACAACAATCTCATAACTAATATTAGAGATTTGATTGTAACTTCGAACTATAGAATTCTTTACCATTATTGAATGACAATTAGGTAAATTCTTTACCACTTTTTTGTTAGCCCTTCTTCTATTGTCAAAATTTTGAGTAAAGGGGTAGGAGTCAAGCATTATGATTTCATGTTTCGGATACGCCAACTAATGCAAGGGCAAAAATTATGGTCTGTCCAAGATGATTGTATCGACAAAAAATTACCAAAGATTGATTATACTTATTCTTCTTACATGTGGTATTGAATGCAACCACATTTCCAAAACACTCATAATCAACTCTACAACCACCATCTGCCCAAAATAGATGTTGCAATTTACCATCAGCAGTAGTTGTAAACTTAGAAAAGTACATAAGATCATTATCAACTTTTGCTTGCAAAATAACAAAGGGTAGCAAACGTATCACCATCTTCTATTTTTACTTGATTTTCTATATCAATATGATTATAAAGATATTTTTTGTAGAACCCTAACTATCTTGACCACCTTTTTGTCCCAACATCAAACCATAGATATGAGAAGTTTAAATGCTATGCAAATGCAACATGTTGATGAGTGCTTTATCTCCTTCATTTAGTAAACAATACTCAGAAATCAAGTAAACAACATCACTTAGCGTCAACTCATGGTTATGTGTATATACAAAAGAAAAAATTTTCCACTTCAACCAGAATATTTTTACTTAAATTTTCAATTCTTTTTACTTTATTTTTTTTATTAAATTATTTTTATTGTTATATTTCAAAAAATAAAACCAAAAAATTTATATATACTTTGTTAATATTTTTTTATTAATTATTATTTATTTTTTAATTATGTTTTTGAATTAAAGCATATTTAAATATAAATACTATTATTTTTTATGATTAAATCATACAAGTTTTAAATTTTTAATTCTTTTTATTAAATTATTTTTATTTCTAAAAATAAAACCAAAAACTTAAACCATAAAAATTGATTTAATTTTGTTTGCTTATTTTTTTTAACTGAAGTAAATTAAATCATAAATGATTTTTACGAATGATTTTTTTAAAATTAAATCAAACTGCACTATATATATATATATATATATATATATATATAACTGTTTTGCCTTGTTGGTTATATTCTGTGTATTGGTTAACGGTACAGTTTAATTTTATTTATTAAAAATTTAAATTTTTTATTTTTTATATATTTGTGATGTTTATTGACCGTTAAAAAAGATCGATTTAATTTTATTTAAAATTTGAATAATCTTTCTTAGGATTAAAACTAAATTGAAGATCTTTTAGTTAAATTAAGTTGAGAGGTTATTTAATCCTTCCTATTTTTTTATTTTTAATTTAATTTATTTTTAAATAATTGATATAAATTTATTTAAAATATTTTATTTTAAAAATGTAAATACTTATATAAGTTTAATTTTGTAATATAGTTTGTTAAAAAATATCAAAAAGGTTAAAAAAAACAATTCAATTTTATTTTTTTATCTATTAAATTTTTTTTATTGAATAAGAACAAATTGAAGTTTTCGTTAATTAAATTATGTTTTACTTTACGTTTTAATTTTATTACACAATTTTAATAATTGATAATTAATTTACATGATTAAGATTAATGCATTAATGATGGCACTGAAAATTTTTAATTTTGTTGAAATTTCAATCTTAATTTTTAATTTTTTAAGTTATTTAAATAGTGTATTAGATTGATTATTAAAAGAATTTTTTATATGAGAATTCGAACCTCCTAACTTGTCACATTGTACCATACAAATGTAACTAAGAGTGAGAAGTTAGTTAACAATTTAAATTTTTGTGTAATATTAATATGAAAAAAATAAATACAACATAAATTTATTATTTTTTATCTTATTCTAAACATTAAGATATTTAAATTTTTTGTTACAAATTTTAAACTTTTCATTACTAATAACAGTAAAGTAAATGCGTTTTGATTGTTAATAAGAAGAACATCCAAATTTTTATTAATTAAACTGTGTATTAATGTGAAATTTAATTTTATTAAACAAATTTTATAATTGATAAAATTTATTTTTCAATATGAATTGATAAATTATTTATACAAATAAAATTAATATATACTTAATATTACATTAACTTAAGGAGTTAGTAATGCAATTAAAAATTTCAATCTTCGATAATAATGCAAATTAAGTTTAATATCCTGAGTTTTTAAAGTTTTAATTCATTTAAATATTGGATTAAATTTATTATTAAAATAATTATTGACTTTAATTTACTTTTTTATAATCTCTTATAATTAGTAATATGTTATGTTTAATATTTAAATTTTTTTATTAATAATTTAAATTATATGTTTTGTAAATATTTAAGTTCAATTTGATAAAAATAATGTGATATAAGCTGTAAAATTTAATATATCTTTTAAATCCCTGGTAATTTTTTTAAATTTTAAAATTTTTTAAACAATAAGATATTTAATTTTTTTTGTAGTAATAAAAATTTAAATAAAGTTAAACACAAGCTATAAAGTAGTACTTTATGTAATAACTAATTTAATATTTAATTTATAAAATTAATATTTATAATATAAAAATTGAATTAAATATCAGAAGAAACTATACTTTGTACATTTTTTAATCAATTTCGTTCAAAAATAATAAAAAATAATTTATTTTTTTACAATTTCAATAATTTTCATTGATAAATGATTTAAACAAATAAAATTAATGTAACAACTTAATATTACATTAATTTAATGAGTTAGTAATGCAATGCAGATTTCAATTTTTGTTAGGAATGCAACTAAAAAATAATAAATTTTTAACTCACTCAAATATTGTATTAGATTTATTCTTTAAAATAATTATTGACTTTTCCCTTTTTTAATAATATATTTTTAGTTAATAATGTTACTTTTAGTGTTTAAATTTGTTAAACATTTTATTGGAAACTTATTTTATATTTTTTTTATATTTAAGATAAACTTTATAAAAATATTGTGATATAAGCGGTAAAAATTTAAGAAGGAATATTTAAATGTAATTAAGTAAGAGTTAGAAGTTGGTTAATAATTTAAACAAATAAAATTAATGTAACAAGTTAATATTACATTAATTTAATGAGTTAGTAATGCAATGCAGATTTCAATTTTTGTTAGGAATGCAACTAAAAAATAATAAATTTTTAACTCACTCAAATATTGTATTAGATTTATTCTTTAAAATAATTATTGACTTTCCCTTTTTTAATAATATATTTTTAGTTAGTAATATGTTACTTTTAGTGTTTAGATTTGTTAAACATTTTATTGGAAACTTATTTTATATTTTTTTAAATTTAAGATAAACTTTATAAAAATATTGTGATATAAACGGTAAAAATTTAAGAAGGAATATTTAAATGTAAGTAAGTAAGAGTTAGAAGTTGGTTAATAATTTAAATTTTTTTAGTAATATTAATTTGTAAAAAATCAATATCACATAAATTTATTAATTTATTGTTTTTATGTTATTTTAAAAATAAGATATTTAATTTTTTTTAACTAACTATGAACTTTTCATTACTAATAACAGTAAAGTAAATGTGTTTTGATTCTTAATAAGAAGAACATCCAAAATTTTTGTTAACCAAACTGTGTTTTAGTGTACATTTTAATTTTATTAAAGAATTTTTATAATTGATAAATTTTATTTTTCAATATTAATTGATAAATAATTTATAAAAATAAAATTAATATATGTACTTAATATTACATTAAAGTAAGGAGTTAGTAATGAAATTAAAATTTCAATCTTTGATAGCAATACAAATGAAACTTAATATTTTGATTTTGTAAATTTTTAACTCATTTAAATATTGGATTAGATTTATTTTTAAAATGATTGTTGCTTTTACCTTAATTTTAGTGTTCATATATTTTATTGTTAATTTAAATTATATTTTTTATAAATATTTAACTTCAACTTAATAAAATTAATGTGGTATAAGCTATAAAAATTTAACAACAAATATACAATGTAGGATATGTTAATATATCTTTTAAATCTGTTTTAAACACATTATTAAATTTTTATTTTTTAAAAATAAAATATTTAATGTTTTTAGTAATAATTAGAATTTGAAAATAAAAAGGAACAATATAAAAAATTTATAAATATAATAAATGATATGGTGTAATAATAAATATAAATAAAATAATTAAATTAATGTTATTATAATTATATATATATATATATATTAAAATATTTCAATAAAATCTTACAGTAATATAGTTTCACAATAAAATAAAATTTGGCATTTGTATCATTAGAATATGAAAAAAAATAAAATATATTTAATAAAAATAACATATAAACTAGCTGAAACTGATAAAATAGATATAAATTGAAAGCTAGAAACTATTAAACATGCTTATAGTAAATAAAAATATAATTATTATATTAAATTTAAATATTATAATTTTTTATTGATAATTAATTTTGATATTTAAATTAAAATATTATATTAAAACTAAGGATAATATTTTTAATTTATTTTTGATTATATATATTTAATTAAAAAAATTATACAAATAAATTTATAGTTATTTTGATAATTATATTTTATAAAAATAAATATGATAATTTTATTTATTTATTTTATTATGTATGATATATTTTTAATAAAACTGAAATTTGTAAATAAATAATTTTTATTTAAAATTGAAAAATTATTTTAATTTTATAAATAAATTTTAAATAATATTTTAATAAAAATAGTATTTATTTTTTTAATTTTTTATCAACAAAATTCAAATATTTAATGTAAATAATTTATTAAAATATTTGATAACTAAAATAAATATTATAATATTAAATAATAATATAAAAGATAATATTCATAATAAATAAAAGATTAATAAAATATATCAAGAATAAAAATAGAAGAAAAAATTTTAACTTGTAGCTAAAATCTTGAAAACTAATGGAACAAAGAAAGTTGAAATCATTTAAAAAAAATTTAGCTAGTTATTTTATTTTTCATCTAATTAAAGTATATTATCCAACACATTTTAAAAGAGAGATTAATTTTTAAAAAATAAAGTTACCGTAAATTTATTTAAATTATAAAAAGAGAGATTAATTTAAATTATAAAAAAAGAGATTTATTTAAAAGAGAGATTAATTCCACAACATTCCTAATACTTCTATCTTAAGATGGTTTTATTTAAACTAGTTTATACAAATTAATAATAATTTTAAAATTATTTAATTTATCTTTTTAAATAAATAAATTAATTAAAATAAATAAAAGATGAATAAATAAATTATTATTATAAATAGATAAAATTAAAATTAAGAAGTATCTGAAATTTAGTTTTTTGGAATGATTAATTTTAATATTAATAAAATGTTTCGTGTAAATAATTATTTTATGATATAAAATTAAGTTAAATTATTTATAAAAAATTATTTAAATATCATTAAAATTTCATAACTTAAATATTTTTTATTAAAATATAATTTTATTAATACATCTTGTTTAAATTATTATTTTATACAAAATTAAATTATTTATAAAAAATAAAAAAACGATTGAGTTAAATATTTTTATTATTTCTAAAAATCAAAGAAATTGAAAAAACCAAATAGTTTTACATGCATCTTTTCACCTTTATAACTCCAAGAAGGTTAGGTATTTTTATAAAAGTAGGAAAAATTAAAAAAATAATTCCCACATTAGTGCAGGTTCAAAAATATTTCCGTGCAGAGAGTGTCTATAATACCTATAATATATAATATAATATCTATAAGACACTTTTTATTATGTCTCACGAACATAAACACAAACAAGATGTATTAAATTCTTAAAGATAATGTATTATTTTATGCATCATAGGAAATTTATAAATAAATATATTTTACGTTATATATGGATTTGATGTATTTATTTATGAGTTACTTGTTCGAATTTTTTAACCATTACAAATGGTTTTATATATATATATATATATATATATATATAAAAGATCAAATGTGATCCTTTGAATCCTTTTCTTTAAAAGAATCTATATTCTACTATTTTATTTTTTTTTGCTATTATAAAAATATTTTGGCCGTTGAAGTTCTGAATGGACCACTACAAGATTAAACAAATTTTTTAAAAAAGTAATTAGTATATTATTTTAATTACTAATATTAAATATAAATATTAAAAATAATGCTATTAGGATAGGTTAAAAAATTATAAAATAATTTTAAAAGATTTAGTAATTAATTTTTATTGAATTTTTTAATATTTGGTTATATATTATCTGCAATTTAAATTATTATAGTTGTTTTTAATAAAAATTTTTCTAGGTAAATAGTTGAGTAAATTTATCTATAATTTTTGTCATGTAAATAGTGATATATTAATTAATTTCTGCCCTATAAATAATCTATATATTGCATAAAAATTTTTAAATAAAAAATAATAGTATATTCTATAAAATTTGAAAGAATCATCTTAATTTATTAAGTAGAGGAATATTTAATTAGTTAAAATAAAAATTTTCTGACATGAATTAAAAATAAACAATTTAAAACTGTAATTAGTATAAAAATAATTTAATTCATTAACTTGAAACCTATAGTTAAATATTTTAAATTAGCGTATAGAGTATAATTTATTTAAAATAAAATTGTATTTATTTTTTATTGATTAATTATAATTACATAATATATGTTAGTCACTCGGTAGAAAAGTATTTTAGTGTAGATAGAAAAATTAAAATAATGTAATCTTTATAATGTGAATTAAAATATAACATAATTTTATAGTGAATTGTTTTAGTGAATAAATTAAGTATAATTATTACATAAAAATTAGTAAGTATAAGAATGTTAATTATTTAAAATAAATAATTTAAAATTTTTAATTTTAAAAATTAAAAATAAATATTGCATAAATTAGTAAGGAAAGTTATTATAATTAAAAAATTATAATTACATATTTATTTTAAGGAGTAAGTATATACAATAATTAAATTTGCATAATAAATCAAAAAAATGTTTTTTAATTAATTATTTAATTTTAATGACATAATTAATATGAGAGTATAATAGATAGTTTTGATAGGTAAATTTAGTTTATTTAAATAAATTTAAAAATACAATTTGATGCATAAAATTTATGGAATTTAATTTAAATAAATAATATTATATAATTAAAGTATGAATTTATTTAATCATTATAATTAACTTTTTCACTTAAGAAAACATTAGATAAGTAAGTGCATACATTTAGTTACTTTATAATAAAAAATTTAAGAAAGTAAAATAATTTAATATAAATAATTGTGATATTTATATAGGGTGATAAATATGTAGTTAGTGTTTATCATATGTTAATTTATTTTTGATAATTAAGTTAGATAAATTGAAATTAAATATAATATAAAATTATAATAAGTTTATTATTTAGGTTATTTGAAGTTATATAATTGATTTATTTATTTAATTATGTTTTTCATTTTATTAATTTATGTATTGTTTAATTTATTTAATATTTAAGTAATTATTTGAAGTTGTTAGGAAAATAGAATTATGTTCCATAAAATTTTAGAATTTAAAATTTAAATATATAAAAAATATTATATAATATTTAATTAAGAAAAAATTTAGAAACATATATATCTATATTTTTTTTATAAAACTTTGTACTTATATTGATTTAATATTTTTTTTGAATTAATAAAATTGACATATATGATTATTCATTTAACATATTTGATAAACAATAATAATTAAATATATAATATAATTTAATGTATAAAATATATAATACAAAATATATTATCAAAACCACATATCTAATATGTACAAACAAATAGAATCAAAATTTAACTTTACTTGATTTTGAAAAAGAGAAGCATTCACATAATTATGTTGAACTTCTATTTTATCACACACCATTCATTAGATTTTGTTGATATTGATGCTCTCGTTTGCTGTGAATAACCACTTCCATAAATAGGATAACGAACAGAAAAAAATGTTTGCTTTGACTCAACAACAAAAATTTGGTGTAGCTTTATAAAATAATGTTTCAGTGCTAACTGCACATGTTCTTTACTCTCAAATTGTAAACTCACATATAACTCGTCACCAATCACCCAATTCTCATGTACGACAATGTGTGAAAAATTTTATGTCTTCCTTCGGATATTCCCAATTGATATTATTATAATGAGAACTACTACTCCAAAACGTCAACTCCTCCTTTGAAAATAAACAATTTTGTTAAACAGTCTATGTTTCTGTGTTTCACACTATTGACTAGAACTTGTTTACCTGATTGACTTCTTCTTAAATCAGCGGATATTCCACGTGATGGGGACAGAGCTTTAAATAAACTTCCACCTTCACCCAAATTCAATACAATTTGGTCATTGTCATCATCGTCGTCAATGTTACCTAAAATTTTTCATTGCAAATCATTCTCATTTAAATAATGATTTTCTTCATTACTAAATTCATCTATTGGGGATTGTTACCTAAAATTTTTCATTGCAAATCATTCTCATTTAAATAATGATTTTCTTCATTACTAAATTCATCTATTGGGGATAGATAATGATCTTCATCATCATCAGACATGTTTATACCAGTTGCAAAATTTTATAATAAATCATGTAATATAATATAAATAAATTAACTAATAAATTAAATAAAGTTATATTTAGCATCATATACTTACAACTTAAAACAGATCCATTATCTTCAATGATTGTTGTTTTTGTTACAGTGTTAACTGTATAAATTTTAATATATACTTCAAGTACATCTATCAGATGTTGTTACTCAAATGCATTTAACATTTTCATTGTCAAAATTTTGAAATTTTCTATATTCTACTCTTTCAAATGACACAAAAAATCTTTCTATTATGTTAGAAATAAATTGGCTAGATGACAATTTTAATTTTTTGAATATTTTTTTAATTCATTTAAACTTACATTTTTACAAACTTGAATTGGTTTCTTTTTTTTCTCAAATGTTAAACTTTCTTCGCTTTCAAATAATTTCCCATTACAAAATATAATTATAATTTCATCCATAATTAACAATAATAATTAAAAAAATTTAAATACTAATTAATAATAATAACTTTAAAAAATATTTTAAAACCATTTCAAAGCTCTTAAAAGATGAAAAAAATAACTTACATATCACATAAAAACAAATGCTAAATAATTATCACATGAAAACCTTCCACATACTTTACTTCTCACAATATAACGAAACCAACTATTTAAGCATTTTTATTACGTATTTAATAATACATTACATATATTTTTAATTAAATCAATCTAATGTGTGGCACATATATTAATGCGTTACAACTGTAACACATTTAATTATATTTAACAAGATTTTAATGCATAAATAAAAGCGTAACACATTGTATCCTACTTGACACACTTCATTTTTATACTTACGATGCATAATAAAATACATCTTATCCAGAGTATAACATGTTTTATTATTGTGACGTATAAATTTATGTGTTACACCGTAAAAATTTTACATGTAAATATTTTTGAATCTAGACCAATACAAGAATTTTTTTTTTAATTTTTTCTACTTTCCTAAAAAATTTCAAAAAAAAGTCTCCCTTTCCAAGTTAAATTTAGGATATGTCTATAGATAAAACGATAAAAGCACTATTAATAATGTTAATATAGAGGATAATAAATTACAATTAAAATAACAAAATGAACAAACCTTAAACCTAAGTAAATAATGAATTACAATTATGATAATAAAGAGGATAATGTTAATAAAACAAATAAAATTAAAAATATAAATAATAAAATTGATAATAATAAATAAAAATATTAATAAATTAATAATAAAAATAACCATCATATTAATTTATAATAATTGTAATAATTAATTAAAATAAATTCAGTAATAAAAATAGATATACTATCAATAATCTTATATAAAAAATAATAAATAAAAAGATACAATTTTAAAAAAATAAAAAATATTTAAAATTATCAAAAGAGTAAAATAATAAAAATCAACAAGTAAAATAAATAAATGTAATGAATGAAGATAATCATATAATAATAATAAATGAAGATAATTAAATAATAAAGATTTAAAAAATATAAAAATTTATAATCATTACAACAACTAATCAAGATAAAATTAATAATTAATAATAAAGTAATATAAAAAAGTGATAATAATGTTAAATAATAATAAAAATAACAAATAAATAATAAAAGAAATGGAACTCAAAAAACTGGAAATATTAAAATTGATCAAAATAATCCATCAAATTTTTTTATCATTAAAGCATATTTAGCTCTTAAGTTATCATTTTTTTTAATTTTTAATTTTAAATCCATGTAATAATCCATCAAATTAATTAGTTTGCTACCAAAATTATTTATCTTCCTATTTATCTGTAATTTTTATTTTTGTAAGTCTTATTTTTAATATTTTTTCTTTGAGTAGGATATTTCTTAATAAAAATTTTCAACCTAAAATTATGTTAATTTTTTATTAATATTTTTTATAATTTTGATCCCTCTCTTTTTATTATGCTCTAACTTTTTCTTTGAAAAATTATATGATTTTATTAATAATACTTTTAAAAATTTGACGTTTCCTTTGTAGTTTTTGAATTCTGAATTTATTTTTTTATATTTTATATTTTATTTTCAGTTAAAAATAAAATTAAAATAAAATAAAAATAGAGTAGTATAAATTTGATGAGAAAATGAAGTAAAAATGAAGGATAAATAAATAAGCACATAATTAATGATAATAAATAAAAATAAAAATACAACTAAATTGAAACATAAATTAAAGATGAATTAAATAAATAAATAATGATCATAATAATAAAATAAATATAAGTAAATGGAAGAAAAATTAAATATTAATAAATAGTGATATTATTATTATTATTATTATTATTATTATTATTATTATTATTAAAAAGATAGTAAATAAATAGAATAAATTAGTTAAAAAAATATCTAGAAATTGTATCTCTAAAATGTCAAAGTGCTTTTGAGTTAAGCCCACAAGTGAGTGGAAGAGAATAATGAGATCTTGGGATTTGAATGAAAAATGAGACTTTCATTTAAAGAAGAAATAAAGTGTATAAAAATGAATTAGTTATCATGCATCATAAGCATAAAAGCTTGTTTTATAAATCAATATAGGGATACTCTGTGAGACCCTTTAAATGAAGCAGTTGGTAAATACAAGGGTTGACTCATGATGGAAATAGACCATAGTTCATGAGAATGGAAATTTCTGAGTCTAAAGGATATGTGAACTAGGTTTGAACCTTTTGATGACCTGGGGTTGCTCTATATAGCTAGGACTACTCTAGTCAAACCTAGTTTTCTTAATGAGACCCTAAAGACTATCATTATCTGTCGAGTAATTTGGTGGTTTTTGTGAAATGATGATGATGATTTGATGGTTTTCATGGGAACATTGTTGAAAGTAGATCTCAATACTTGTCATTGTTTTTATAAGAGATAACAATGATTTGAACCCATATATATGTGTACATCGTAAGGATGACCAACTCCAGATTAGTAAGAATTATTATGATATGGGATGCAATAAACCTCAACCTAATCTTAAGTTTTTCATTATAGAAACTTGTTAAGAGCATGACACAATAATTATACTCATACAATTGAATATTATGATTATTTTTATGATAGTTCTTTCAGCATGATAAAAAATTTATATATTACCAATATTAAAGTATATTTATGTACTACTCTTATTTATACATTTACTTGAATGAAAAGTATTACTCTTTCACTAATATGTTTATATCTATGATGTTACAACATGTTAGTGGGGCTAAGCGATACACAACCTTACTTTGATGTAGAGATTGAGGTAGATGAAGAGAATGAGGAACAAGTTTGACAATACCCAATATTGGGAGTCATTATAGGAGTACTTGCAGAAGACAAGAAACCATCTAGATGATAAACACATCTTTTCCATTGCATCCTCCACCATGAGTTCCAATGATATTACTTGCTAATGTTATGATACCTATTCTAGGCAGGTATACCATAAAAGATTGAGTCCATCTCCTTCTTCTACTTTGACTTCATTAGGGGCATTTCCTAGTATCATGGGCCACCTCCTACCCTAGTCAACATTCCTGAGGTTCGTGTTGCACCATCCATAATTGATTCTTCGAAAAGACCCCATTATCAATAGATTGTGAGGAAGTAGACATTATGATAGCTTCATTAAATTGATCCTCACCACATCGAAGTTGGTTTGTTTGATGAACATCTGAACCATTAAGAGAAGAAGTATGATGATGGAGGAAATGACAGGGATGAAGGAGATGATGATAATGATGAGGATGATGTAGATGAACGCCCTTTTAAGACTTTAAACTTTTTCAGTATCAGTACGATAATGGGTGAATTCTCGCTATTGAGGATGAGCATTAGAGGGAAAGATCTTTTGTACTCTTAAGGGTTGCATCTAAATGGGATAATTAAGCTTCTGTTGGACTTTCGGGTGTGATTCCTTTGTTTTGTATTGTATTTTATCATCTTTCTATAGTTCTCCAGGATATTTGTATTCAGGAAAAAATTTTACTTATGTATTATAAAGATGATGCACATGTATATATGTTTGATGTGATTGCTTAGTCCAATGACTGACTTGGATATTCCTCATATTACGATCATATACTTATTCGTAATTAGTATACTTATTTAATAAAAATATACAAGTAAAAGAATGTATGTAATCGGGAAGGCTAGGATATGATCAAAAATTAAGCAATTATATCAAACAATTTCATTTTATGAACTAATTTAGCCAGGTATGATTAGATACTACATGATATGACACCCATCAAAGAAAGATTGAAGGATCTAGTTGGAGGAATATGTAGCTCCAAGTTTAGCCATAATAAAGAGTAGTTCTGATGTACATGTGTAACAAAATGAAGAACTTATGTAACACTTGGAAAATTACATATTAATGAGAAAGAAAAAAGAAAATGTTGCAAATGAAAGTCCTATTTTAGGCTCCACTCCATAAGAAATTATGCTTAAAAGATAATCCATATGATTAGCACATTGGAGTGATTCCAATAATAAATTTTTCTTCTCCTCAAGAGCCATACCAAGAGATAGAAGAGAGAATTTGGAGAGAAACCTCAGTATCAAATTTGAATGATATTTGGAAATGACCAAAGGTGTCAAATCCTTCCCTACGACAGGGTAGGGCAGGGAAGCTTAATGGTTGGAATGGGCTAAATTTTCCCCTAGCTAATCCAAGCACAAGAATGTTCTATGGTTATTCCAAACTCAAATAGGAATAAACTATCCTTAAAAATAACTTTCAAAATAAAGTACACTCAAATGGTACAAATAATTATAAAGAAATATTTTTTAATTAAAAAAGTTCCTACATTATCCTAAGGGTATGAGCATTATAATCTTCATATGAAATTGTCCTTCATGAAGTATGGAAGGACCACTGTCCTTTAAGAGAAAATCTTCCACCTCTTATTGAAGCCTTATTTCCATTAATCTAATGGTTGGTCTTTTCATAGTGGTGCTGCTCCTATCATCATGTGTTTCTCAAATTTCTTATTTTCTAAAATTTTCTTCAAGAACTTCGTGTACTTGAACATTTGAGAGATGACCTCTAAAAATGGAATATTGATCTTCATTTTCTTTAGGATATCTAAGAACTTGGGAAAAAATGGATCAATCTTGTTGACTTTCAATCTTTGAGGAAAAGGTATTCTAGGTTGGTAAGACTCCATGCGATATTTCTTGTGAGTCTTTTCTATAGTCTTATCAACCCCCTTTCTTTTTTCTTTTAAACTTCCATCACTAGAAATTGAGATTTTATCAGTAACCTCTTGGTATTCATCTGTAATCACGTTCTCTTTTTTCTTTCTCAAAGGAATCTTAGGTTTTTTCCTGTTCTTAAGAGTTATCGCATTGACTATCTCATTTGGATTCTTTTCGGCCTGGCTGGAGCGTGTGAGGCATTCGCTGTCCCAAGAGGCTAATAATATGTCCCAACATGTTCGCCATATTTTTCAACATGGATATTTGGGTCTTTATGTTCTAAATCCATGCCTTTATATTCTAGAATCATGAATCCATCAGGGACGGTTCTTTCCTTTCCTACTTATAACCTCCTTGATTATGCATGTAAGGAGTCTATAAACATTTAGATTATTTGTTAATTATTACCTTAATGTTCTTCCTATGAGATATTGGGTTGATTCTTCTAGGTGGGCTAACAGGTGTTCCCCAAGTATTTGGCCTTCTTATTATGCTAAGCTATGTAAGGTTTTACTATGCATCCTTCATCATCATGGCTTATAAAATCATATAGGTTACAAGGGACAGATTCAGATGTTACAAGAGTTTGAATAGGTAGGGAAGGTTGTGTTTTTGCTTGCTCGAGTGCTTCCTATGATAAACCTAGTACATTTTGAAGTGTCTCTTTTCCATGTGTCTATGAATAGATTGTCATTAATTGCTATTGGTAGCCAAATTTCTTACAATCATCCATGCATCCTCAAGTAGTCTGTATAGGATGTTCCCACCATATGTTGCACCAATTATAACTCTATTGGCATAGGAAAAATTATTGCAAAAAAATTGAATAAGATAAAGAACTTGGTATCCATTATGTGGGCACCTCCAAAAAAGATTTTGAAATCTCTCTTAGGCTTCATACAAGGATTCGTCTCATATTAACTAAAGCTGGAAATCTCCATTAGGATTCTAAAGTGCATTGACAGTGGAAAATATTATGTTAAGAAAAGACGCTATAACTTCTCCTTGGTTGGAATGGATGCTTATGAAAAAGATTTAACTAATCATTTACCCCTTTATTGATGGAAAAGGGGAATAATTATAATCCAATGATGTTTTACATAAAGCCATTCATCTTTGTGGTGCTAATCATCATTAGAAATTTTCTGAGATAAAGATATGGGTCCTCCAAGTCTGTTCTTTCAAATTGAAGTGAGTTATGAATCATGTTGATGAATGCATGCTTCAACTTAAAGTTTGGAACTTCTTTAAGTGTTGAAATTACTATACTACTCGTTAGGCCAGCCCTCATCACTTAGGTCCATATAATCCAACAATATTCGTTGTCCTTGCAGTGCCATCTTTTTTACTCTAGTTTTTATCTCAACATCTTAGTTGTTCTCTCTAATTTAAGATCAAATTGCAAGTTAGAAAGTCGAACGAATTAGCATAAACAAACAAAGATTACACAAGAATATCATATTTATAATTTTTATTTTAATTTTTTTAAATAAAATATGTAGACCTCTTAAGCAATCAAGATTCAAACTTTCTAAGATTGTTAGGGAATAGTCCTCCACATTGTCGCAACCGTAATTCCGACGAGACGACGAACTCGCTAAAATTTTGAAATTGAATTTATTTGGATTAATGTGGAGTCGCCACCAAATTTTTATTTAAGCGAAAATACTTGGAAAAAACCCTGACTCGAAGAAGAGATTTAGGTTCGAGAGTTGGTTACGAATGGGGAAGGTGTGAGGCACCCCATTCGCCTGTTTCGAAGAACGGTACCCTTAAACTGAGTGTGTAATTATTTGAGAATGGTTTGATCCGTTTAATTAACATGGAAATAAATAACTTGATGAAGGTTAGCCTGACAGGACTTGATCCTGCTCCTACGTATTCCTCGGTGCAATGGGAAACTTAAGGCTTACGTAGTTCTGGTTTGATTCGAAGGCTTGACCTTCGAAAGTGTTTAAAGGAATGTTTAAAAAGTGCTTGAAGACTTGACCTTCAGAGCTACTTAGGAAGTAACATTTGAAAATGACTTGATTGTTTTGAAAATATTTTAAGGAGAATCCTTAGTCCACATATGCACAGGATCCAAGACAACTACGGCTGCACTAGGATCCATACGAATTCCTAAACCCCGAACAACAGAAAAAGCTACTAGTTCGTGCTTAGGATTCGTCGTGTGAGACTTAGAAATTCTAAAATGAAGTTTTTTATTGACAGTATTTACAGAAGGGTTTTCAGCGCACCTATGCACGGGGTCCAAGACAACTACGACTGCACTTGGGACCCATATGAATTCCTAGTAGGGATGGAAGTAGGCCGAGCTGAGTTAAGCTTTGAGTGTTCAAGCTTGGCCTGTTTAAAAATTTTGAGGCCTGAGCCTGAGCCTCTTACCTGTTAAAGGCTTTTTTTTTTTAAGGGCCTAGCTTGATTTAAAGCCTACAAAGCTTGCAAGTCTGTTTAAAAGTCTACATTACAAAAAAAAATCAATAAATAAACTTAAAGTCTATTTAAATAATTAATTAAAAAAACTTACAAACTTAAAGCCTATAAGATAAAAGACTATTAAATAGGCCTAAAACATATATATATATATATATATATTAATATTATGTAAATAAAATATAAAATAAATATTATATAAATATAATATATTAAAATAAATATAAATATATATTATATAAATATAAATAGGCCCCTGGAATAGGTTAAATAGGCTTTTTTATAAACCTAGGTCTGACTTGTTTATCTAAAAAGGTTTTTTAAAAAGCTTGGGCCTGTTTATTTATTAAATGAGCCGAGCCTAACTAGGCTTTAAACGAGCCGAGCCGTAGGCCCCTGTCGGACAGCCTTGTTCACTTCCATCCCTAATTCCTAGGAAGCAAACAGCAGGAAAAGCTACCAGTTCATCCCTAGGGTTCATCGCATGAGACCGAGAACCAAAAAACTTGATTTAAAAGAAGAAGAAAAAAGGATTGATCTTGATTGATTTAAAAGAATTTGATTTGAATTCTCTTGAAAATAGTTGAACGGAAGGATTGGAATCAATGAAAAGTTGGGGGCATTTTGGTAAATTAGGCAATTTGGGACATAATTAGAATTTGTGGAAAGTTTAGGGGCAATATGGTAGTTTGTCATGGCAGGGACAGTTTTGGTATTATTAGAAAGGTTATGCCACTTGAAGACAGACGCACTAACCACTGAGCCCAACGTCATTTACAGGAAAAAGTCACCAGGAGGGGTTCGAACCCGTGACGCACAGCTTTGCTAAGGCGGTGACCACCACTGATTGCATGGGACATATACTGTGATTCTGCAAAGGGAATTTACATGATCCTTGTATGGTAAAAGGGGTGTGCACGGGGCCGTTCCTACTTAAAACCATGTTATTTAGCTTTGGCTCCAACTGCAGAATTTCCAGCCATGGATATTCCTCCCAAAAGCGACGACCCAGCGGTTGTGGGTGAGCGATGCATGACTCGCTGTGAGCGTGAGGTGCTCCTTTCAATGAGCTAACAAAATAATATGTGAAGCTCATTGGCCATCAACTTGGCTTATACTGTTAGAGGTAGAAACATATTCTTCTTCCTGTAGTAAACGAGGCCACTTTGGGTGCACATCCCCAACAGTGGGCCACTATAGCACAAACCACTCACCCAGCTTGAAAGCTCCCTAACAACTACCTCACATTAAGATAAACATCCTGCAGCGTGGCTATGGAATCAGTGGCTTCGAAGCAACCCATTCCCGTCTCATGTTTATACCCATGTAGCTCAAACGTTTTCCCACCCCTATTTGGGGGAGACAACTTATAAATGGTTATGGTGATATCACTGCCCGGAATTTGAAGAAAACGTCATTGATTTTCTAAATGTAAATTTTTGCTCGCACTGTTCTGGCGATTCATAGTTATTTGCTCCATCCTTTTTTACTAAGAATTGCATATGCTAGAAAGAATTGCATGAATGAATATTAACTTTCCTAGAATTTGAGCGTGGTTATGCGATTCTCAGCGACACTACCATCGTCAGACTTAAGGCATATGAAAGTGTTTCCATTTCATTATGGTCCATTTTAGTCCTTTAATTTGGTGTAAAGATCGTACGAACTAGCAAAGACGTCAATGATCCATACTCATTCGAATCAAGATTTTGGCTAATGTTGGCACAAGAATTGTGTAGAAGTATAATCATCGAACCTCGCAACATCATCGAATGCTATTTGCAAGAGTTATATGAATTGAAAACTAGATTCTTAGAGGAAAAGAAATGTGATTTTGGAGCTTGTACCTGGCGTTTGTGAGAGTTTTTGCAACCGAGGTTGACGTGCTCTTCATTGGAAAGAATCACAAAATATAGCAGCTTCAACTATCTTCGAGAGAAGATCATCAAATGAACCAGGCACTGAGAATTTCTCCTCCTCTCAATTCTGTTCTTTTCTTCATCCCCTCGTTCTTTCTTCCTTCTCCTTTTGTTTTTGAGAGCTTTTCACGAAACCCCCCAAGCAAAAATGCCCTGAAGCCTCTTTTTTGTCTTCTCTCTCATCTTCTGTTTCAAAATCCGTTTTCTGTTACCCCTTAAAACTTTTTCTTTTCTTTTTTTTTATTTAATCTTCCTTTATTTATTTAATAAATTTTGTTATTTATTACTATTATACCTATTTTTTATTTATTATTATTTTTTTGTTTTTTATTTCAAAACTTGATTTTCAAGGTTCTTTATTTTTCTTAATTTCAGACTTTTTATTTTTTAAGTTTAGTTTTTTGATTTTATATTTTTTGTGTAATTTTCTGTTTTTTTATTTTATTTATTTATTTTTTGTTTCATTTTATTTTCCAAAAAAACCTTTTCTGGTTTTTTTATTATTGATTTTTTTTCTATTTGATTTTATTTTTATTCACTTGTTTTTATTATTGTTTTTCAGTTTTTAATGTTTTGGAAGTTTAATTTTTCTGTTTTTGTCCTTATTTTCATTTTTGTTTTTTATTTTCATTTTTATTTTTTATTTTTATTTTCATTTATACTTATTATTTATTTAGTTTTATTAGTATTTATTTCTAGTTTTTGGTTTTTTTTCTTTTATTATTATTTTTATTTATTATTATTCTATTTAATTTGTAGTTTTTTTCGTTTCTGTTTTTTTATTATAGTCATATATATACTTTTTAATTATTTATTTTTTCAATTTCTATTTTTAAATTTTTGTTTATTTCCTGTTTTATTTATTTATTTTATTTTTTTTCTTATTTTCTTTATTGTTTATTTTTTATTTCTGATTTTTTAATTTTCTGATTTTTAATTTTCGCTTGACCTTTATAATTTTTATGTTTTTGATTTTTAATTTTAATTTTTTTCTATTTATTTTTTGTTTTTTGTTTTTATATTTATTTCAGTGTAAGTTTCTTGATTAATTTTAATGGTTGTGGGCCTCGGACGTAATTAAGTGTTTACACACATCATCTCCAAACTTGTTATGCATAAATTGTACATGTAAAATTTTACCCACAAACAAATGCACTTGTGAAGTAGAAAGTAGATAGTTGAAAACCCAACTATGTTTCTCATAAATACTAATCCAATAATTTAAAGATCGAGTGAATCCTAACTTTTGATCTTACTAAAAAAAAATTTGTTTTGAAAATATCAATAAAATAAAAATAAAAATAAAAATAAAAAAATAGAAAATAAAAATCAAAAGTATGATGTCGATTATGGAAAGATATGAGAGGATAATGAATTACAATTATGATAACAAAAAGAATAATGCTAATAAAATTAAAAATATTAATAATAATATTGATAATAATAATAACAAATAATAATATTAATAAATAATAATGAAAATAAAAATAATCATCATATCTATTTATAATAATTATAATAATTAATCAAAATAAAATTAATAATCAATATTATTTAATAATAAGAATCGATATACTATCAGTAATTTTACATAAAAAATAATAAATAAAAAGATAAAATTTAAAAAAGATTAAAAATATTTAAAATTATCAAAATAGTAAAATAATAAATCAACATGTAAAATAAATAAATATTATAAAGAGAGATAATCATCTAATAATAATAAATGAAGCTATTAAGATTGAAAAAAAATAAAAAATTATAATTGTTATGACAACTAATTAAGATAAAATTAATAATCAATAATAATTAATAATATAAAAATATGATAATAACATTAAACAATAAACAAATAAAAAATAAAAAATAAAAGAAACGAGACTTAAAAAACTGAAAATATTAAAATTTATTAAAATAGTCCATCACATATTTTATCTTAAAAACATCTTTAGCTCTTAGGTTATCAATTTTTATTTCAAATCCATGTAATAATTCATCAAATTAATTAGTTTGCTATCAAAATTATTTACCTTCCTATTTATCTTCAATTTTCTTTTTTATAAATCATATTTTTAATATTTCTCTTTGAGTAACATACTCCTTAATTAACATTTGCAGCTTAAAATCACATTAAATTTTTATTAATATTTTTCAGAAATTTGATCCCTTTCTTTTATTATGTTCAAACTTTTTTTTAACAATCATATGATTTTATTAATAATATTTTAAAAATTTGACCTTCCCTTTTTAATTTTTGAATTCTGGATTTATTTTTTCATATTTTATTTTTTATTGAGTTAAAAAATAAAATTGAAATAAAATAAAAATAAAGTAGAAGAAATTTGATAATATGATGAAGTAAAAATCAAAAATAAATAAATAAGTATATAATAATAATAAATAAAATAAAATAAATAAAAAATAAAATAACAAGTAAATTGAAACATAAATTAAGGATGAATTAATAAATAAATAATGATCATAATAAAAATAAATATAAGTAAATTGAATCAAAATTAAAGATTAATAAATAGTTATAATAATAATAATAATACTATTATTATTATTATTATTATTAAAAGGATAGTAAATAAATAGAATAAATTAGTTGAAAAAATATTTATACAATATAAAAACAAATAAATTGTAAAATTTGACATAAAAAATTAGTTTATTATTTTTTCTATATTAAGTGTCTTATTAAAAGAGAATTGAACACATAGAAGATACTTCAAATCAACAATCATGAGCTTGTGTGACATGTCATTTTAACTTCCAATATTCTATTGCCTTGACATAGCTGTCACCTAAAACAAAAACTCTGGTATTTGTTATGATTTGTTGAGTCAATGTTCGAAAGGTAATGCTCCGAAACGAGTCTGTCACACTTGACACCAAAGCAAAACACGGCATAGCCACAGATGTGTTAGAAAAGACTTGTGTTATATAAAGATTTGTGTTTGGACTCTCATCAAAATTCATTAATTCAATTAATCTATCTACTTAGCCAGCTTCTGCGGATTTTAATTGCATTAATTTGTGTTTTGGGAGATGGGGACAAATGAGACCTTAGTAAGATTGAACAGAACAATTTTCGCTTCAGCATTTCTCAACGAGAGTTTGTCAGACCCAGATAGAAAATATATTTTATATGATGTTACCATTGACATACCAGCAAGGGTAGTATCTGAAATAAATAAAGTAAATTAAATAAAAATATTAAATAAAAATATTAAATAAAAATATTAAATAAAAATCTAAAAATAGAAAACGAGATAAAAATAATAAAACCAAAATATTTATAATAGAAAATAAAGAAAAGGACAAAATAAAAAAGAAGAGAAGAAAAATAATTAAAAATAAATAAAAAATCTGAAATAATAAAAATAAATAAAAAAATTTTGAAATTCTGAAGAAAAAAAAGGGAAAAATAT
Source organism: Canavalia gladiata (assembly GCA_037954105.1). NCBI lineage: Eukaryota > Viridiplantae > Streptophyta > Magnoliopsida > Fabales > Fabaceae > Canavalia > Canavalia gladiata. The sequence continues at coordinate 39,879,233 of CM075661.1, forward strand.
AATAATAATAATAAAAAAAAATGATGAAAAATACAATAAAAAAAAGTATATGTAAAAGTGAAGATAAATAAATAAAACATACCAAAAAGGGACTAAAAGGAGAGTAAGGAGAACAAAAAATGAAAAGAGGACGAAAACAGTGAGAAAATCGGAAAATGACAATATCCAAAAAGAGTGATAAAACTCAAGGACGCGGAAAAGAAAAGGACAATGAGAGGCAGACCCAAAAAGGGCTTAGAGGTGGTAGAGAGGGTTGGCTTTTCTTTTGGAATAGATTGCAAGAGTAAGAGCATTGGGTTTTGGGGAAATTCTCTCACCTCTCTGAAGAACTCTGGAAAGCAGCGAAGTGAAAGCTCGAAGAACCGCATAAGATTCACCTGGCTCCTTACCGATTCTAGCTGCAAGAAGATAACATCTCATCCATTGCTCATCGTCTACTTGCCACAGCGCTGTAATTAAGACACAAAGAGGTTGCGCTTTCGCCATTCCCAGGTTTGTACCATTCTCTCACGTATTTCACGTTTAGTAGTGGAAATGTCCTACATGCTCTACGCAAATCCTGAATCAGTCGCAAATTCCGTCATTGATCGTCACTTGTTTTATATGTAGATCTGAAATGCTTATTGTTTTATGTGTGGATTTGAAATGCTTATTAAGTGTTTGGTCGCTTAAGTGCTTAAATGAATTTGTATCCGTTTCCCCGATCTAATGTTATCCCGCTCAATGAGCTTGGTTCGTAAGCCACTGTAGGAGGTTTGATATCGTCTTTCTCGTACAAGATCCTGCTTGGTCGATATCTGTGAAAACCTAGCTGGTAGAACCCCTAGTTCATCACTGTGATCGGCGCCAAGGTGATAGGCAAATTGTAGGTTGTCGATTTAGAGCCACGAACGTCACGACATGAATCAGGTAGACATCCCGAACCGGTCCTGGCTTCTGAGAATCGATGTTGGCGTGTTAGGTGAGGATTAGTGGTGTAGCAAAGTACTAGTGAGTGGTTCCCTCATGTGACTCAGTCATCGCACCCTGAAATCTACACCTGCCTTGGGTCCACCTCAGGTAAAACTGTCTCGCAGAAACGTGCTCAAAGCTTGGTTGCCTTATGGAAGTGGTTGCCTTTGTATCTCAGACAATCGCACCCATGAATCAACACTCGTTATGATAGGACAATAGACCATTCTTATCTGTTTAGTCGCCATCTCCCAGTTCGTCGCTAACTGGTTCCACTTCTTAAGCCTTTAATCTTCCTGTTTCCTCCTCCCTAAGCGCTAAACTCTCGTAAAATTCCAAGTAGAGAGGGGCATAAGGGACGGTAGTCAGCACCGTGTTGGATGAAAGAGTATGGCAACACCTCAAACAGGGAAGTTGACCTTGCGTCGCTAGCCCTACGATTCAAAGAGAAAGACCAAGCCCGCGACGTCGCGTTCATTCAGTGGAACTGTCCACTTCACACAAGCCTACACAAATCCTAGACCTGAGGTATAAGGGTGAGGAGGGCCATGCTATGACCGCGAGTTCCTACTCACTTAGCAATGCTATCTTTGTTTCAAACAGCCCCGAGGGAGCAAGAACGACTACCCTTGCATTAGTGTTAGATGCCCCGATTAGTAACCTCGACTGTATGACACCACACTCCAGCTTAGGGGAAGTGCGAACCGTTCACTTCCATAAAGAGATCAACGAACTCCCTGATAAAACCTCCCTAGCAAGACGGGCCTACCTTCGACGTCAAAGACCTACGTCCATCAAAGCAAGGTCAAGACACTTCCAATCAGTCACCTAAACCATCCTCTGTTTACATTTTTTCGGCAACCATCTGCGCCCATACCTCCTATCATAGGTGAAGCAAGGCAGGGTTAGTAGGGCGAGCTACCTTCGCGATGGAATCGACCCCTCCATAGGATGACCATCCTCGTCCAGATCTTGCGATTGTTGTACCAGGTGGAAATGCAAGTTCAGTGGTTGAAAACCTTGCAAAATGGTGACAAATTCGGGACACCCTACATGCAAGGAAGCATGCAGAATTCACCCCCTAGAAACCACCCCAACACCGGACCATGCAAAGGAGGAGTTAAGCAGACCCAGGCTTGCAGGAAGTCGCTTACCAAGCCCACTAGGGAGCCATACTGAGCCATGCGGCCAGAGATTGGAATAGCCATGAAGTCGAGCCACCACTTTAGCCGCCTGATCAATTGTATACTTTTTAATTAGGCTAGGAGCTTAAATTGGCTAGGGGAGAAGGTGTTAAAGCAACAAAAGACGCATAGCCCACTAAAATCGCCCCTTCCAGGACACACCACACACAACCATCACGTTTGGAGCCATTGGCTGATGGATCCCGTTATTACAACCAGACGCCTGCAACTCCTGCAATTACAATAAGACCCTCACATTTCTTTTTAATTACAATAAGACCCTTACATTTCCTCAAATTGCAATCAGACCCCTACAGTCCCTTTTAATTATAATTTAACCCCCATACTTTCTATTATTCAAATTTAACCCCCATACTTTCCATTATCCCAATTTAACCCCCATACCCATTATTCAAATTTAACCCCCATACTTTCCATTATCCAAATTTAACCCCATACTTTCCATTATCCAAATTTAGCCCCATACTTCTCAAAATCCCAAATCAACCCCTATGCTTCCCCTTATCCCAAGATGAGCTCGGTACTCTTCATCATCCCAATTTAGCCCCTGAATCTCTCATTATTTCGATCAAGTTCCCCATTCCTTTCTTCTTCTTCTCTCTCAATCAAACTCAAATCCCTTTTGTCCCTTTAAAAATAAAATTCTTTTCAAAATGCTTTGGGGATCTACGGTCTCACGCGACGAACTCTAAACGAGAAACTGATAGTCTACACTGCTGTTCGATGTTTAGTGGTTCGTATAGGCCCCCGTGCAGCCTTAGCTGCCTCGGACCTTGTGCATGAGTGGATTGGAAGTCCCTCCAAAATTAAAATTCTTTTTAAAATGCTTTGGGATCTACGGCGACGAACTCTAAACAGGAAACTAACAGTCTACACTACTGTTCGATGTTTAGTGGTTCGTATAGGCTCCCGTGCAGCCTTAGTTGCCTCGGACCTTGTGCATGAGTGGATTGGAAGTCCCTCCAAAAATAAAATTCTTTTCAAAATACTTTGGGATCTACGGTCTCACACGACGAACTATAAACATGAACCTAACGATCTACACTGCTTGATGTGAACGTGGGCACCATGATAAGCAAAAGAGATCATCTCGAAGATTATCTACAAGGAATGGAAGGTCCTATGACGCATAATAGGACCAAACGTATGGAACAAGCACTTGAAGGTCTTATCAAAGAAGTTCAAGGAAAAGACTACGTGGATCCAAACCCAATTCCAACATGGGTTAATTTATGTAGTCATATCATTAAAGATCTTAAGTGATAAAGTTTATGATTTACTATAGATTACATTAGGATTTACTTTAGATTACATTAGGATTTGATATTTATTTAGAAGTTATTCGTTTTAAATTGGTTGCAATTCAAATTGCAATCTAATTAGGATTTCTAATTTATTATCTTTTTACTAGATTAGGTTCACTATAAATAGGGGTTAGGGATTCAGTGAAAACACAGATTTTGAGTATTAATCATATTTTCTCTTTAAGAGTTTTTCATCTCTGTGTGAGTTGATTCCCTTAGTTCTTGGGCAAAGAACTACTTTTGATAACGTTGGTTCTTCCGGCAGGTCGCGGTAAGGGTCACGTTCCTCTTGACAACTTCATGCTCTCTGGCAGGTCGCGGTTTGTGTCGGGTTCCTTTACCTTATCTCACCTTATCTTACCTTACCCTTTCTTATCTTATCATGATTCTCAAGACGTTCCGTTATCGTTTTCGCATTCCGATTCATTCGCATAGGGTGAATCATATCATTTGTAATCAGAGCTTCGGCTCTTGGAATCAGGTGTCATCTATCCTTTGTTTTATTTTCTTGTGTTAAAGTTGTTACCTACCAAATATTCCAAAAAAAAAAAAGAAAAAAAAGGAGTTTTGGATAAAAAAAAATTCAAAAAAAAAGAAGCAAAAAAAAATTGTGATAGAAATTAAAAAAAAAGTTGTGATAGAAAAAAAAAAGGAAATTCAAGACAATTGAAAAAAAAAATCAGTCTTCATTCAATATAATTTCTTTAAGTTCTTAATTCTTGACCAATATTCCTTACCTTATTCATCTTGTGTATCTGTGACTCTTTCGTTATCTGTGGGAAGATCAACTTGTGAAGTTCTTAGTTCAAGGATTTATAAGGAGAATTGAGAGGTAAAAGGCAAGAGTTGGTTAGAGCATTATAGAAAAAGCCAATTCGAGTGTAAACACGAGTGAAGAGCGTCAATATTGAGGGCAAACACTAAGGGAGTGACTTGTGAGGCCTTATTATTCTAATTTATTTATTTTGTTCAATTTGTAGCATTGCCAACATGAGTAGTGAACCCCATCAAAATGACATGGATCTAAAAGTATTCATGAAATCAATTTAAGATCAATTACAACAGTTGAACAGGAGGTTGGAGGACATGGAGGATTGTTCGAGAAAGAGATCTCGGGTGTCTCGTAGAAGTAGTCCTCAAAGATCACTTCACCATGATGAAGAAACAGATTGGGGGGAGAACTTAGAATTAGACGGTGGATGTTGTACGGAAAGAAGACGATATCGAGGAGAAAATGATAGCAACTTGGGGAGTATTAAATTATCCCTTCCACCATTCCAAGGAAAGAACGAACCTGAAACTTATCTGGAGTGGGAAAGAAAAGTAGAGCATGTGTTTGATTGTCACAATTACTCGGAGAAGAAAAAGGTAAAACTAGCCACTGTATCTTTTAATGATTATGCTAATATTTGGTGGGATCAATTTGTCCTTAACAGGAGGAGGTATGGGGAAAGACGTATACGAACGTGGGAAGAGATGAAAGTAGCCATGAGACAAAGATTTGTACCAAGTCACTATCATAGGGACTTGTACCGCAAATTGCAAAGTCTTACTCAAGGCGCTATGGGTGTTGAAGATTATTATAAGGAGATGGAAATTGCCATGATAAGAGCCAATGTGGAGGAGGATAGGGAAGCCATTATGGCAAGATTCATTGGAGGATTAAAAAGAGAGATAGCTGACGTGGTAGAACTACAACATTATGTAGAGATGGAGGAATTGCTTCATAAAGCTATTCAGGTGGAAAGACAACTCAAATCTAGGAGCACTCACAAATATGCTTCTAGTTCATCATGGAAGTCCAATTGGTCCAACAAGAAAGAAGGTCCTAAACCAAAGGAGGAATCTCATGGAAAATCAGCAGTACCTATTTCCAAAGGTAAATTTGAAACTAAATCCTCTAATAAGTCAAGTCACATTCGTTGCTTTAAGTGTCAAGGTCTGGGGCATATTTCTTGTCAATGTTCGAACCAGAGGACTATGATCATTCGTGACAACGACGAAGTGGACAATGTGAGCTCGGAGGAAGAAGAAATGCCGAAGTTGGAGGATTGTAGTGATGTGGAGATAGCAGAACCTGTGCATGGAGAAATCTTGATCACAAGATGTGCATTGAACATTCAACCAAAGGATGAAGGAGATTCAAAGCAAAGGGAGAATATATTCTATACCCATTGTCATGTGAACAACAAGGTATGTAGTATGATTATAGACAGCGGCAGTTGAACCAACGTTGCTAGTACATTGCTAGTAGAGAAATTAAACTTTCCTACTAAGAAGCATCTTAATCCTTATCGGCTACAATGGATGAATGATTGTGGGGATGTAAGGGTTAGTAAGCAAGTCTTGCCGTCCTTTTCTATTAGCAATTATAAGGATGAGGTGTTGTGTGACGTTGCCCTTATGCATGCTGGGCACTTATTGTTAGGACGTCCTTGACAATACGATAAGAAGGTTATGCACGATGGATTTAAAAATAGATATTCTTTTGTAGTGGATAATCGAAAAATTGTATTGATTCCATTAAGGCCCGTTGAGGCTTATTTTGACCAAATGAAAATTTCAAAAGAATGTAAAATGAGAGAAAAAGAATTAGAAAATCAAGAAAGAGAAAAAAGAGAGAAAATTGAGGGTGAAGAAAAAGTAGAAAGTCAAAAAAAGAGTGAGGGTGAAAAGAAAGAAAAGAAAGTTTATGTATTTTCTCACAAAGGGGAGGTTGAGAGTGTTTTGAGGGAAAAGGAACAAGTTCTTGTACTCATGTACAAGGATATTTATCTTACTAACAATCATAACTCTTCTTTCCCTAGTGTGGTTGAATCTTTGTTGCAGGAATTTAATGATGTATTTCCTAAAGAATCACCAATGGGTTTGCCTCCTATAAGAGGCATTGAACACCAAATTGATTTTATCCCCGGCGCTGCGATTCCAAACCGACCAGCCTATAGAACTAGTCCTAGAGAGGCCAAAGAGATTCAAAGGCAAGTAGAGGAGTTGATGCAAAAAGGCTATGTGAGGGAAAGTCTTAGCTCGTGTGCGGTTCCTATTATCTTAGTACCAAAGAAGGATTGAACCTAGCGTATGTGTGTGGATTGTAGGGCTGTCAACAAGATTACGATAAAGTATCGATTTCCTATTCCAAGGTTAGATGATTTACTAGATGAATTGTATGGCTCTTGTTTGTTTTCTAAAATTGATTTAAAAAGTGGATATCACCAAATTCGTATGAAGGAGGGTGATGAGTGGAAGACTGTTTTTAAAACAAAATATGGGTTATATGAGTGGGTTGTTATGCCATTTGGTCTTTCTAATGCACCGAGTACCTTCATGAGATTAATGCATCATGTCTTGCGAACTTTTATTGGAAAATTTGTTGTTGTCTATTTTGATGATATTTTAATATATAGTAAGACAATGCATGAACACTTAGATCACTTACGTGCTGTGTGTACTGCCTTACGAAACCATGAATTGCATGCTAATGTTGAAAAATGCACTTTTTGTATGGAATCAGTTGTCTTCTTAGGGTTTATTGTAAGTTCTCAGGGAGTTAGTGTTGATGAAGAAAAGGTTAAGACAATTAGAGATTGGCCTAGGCCTACAAATGCTAATGAGGTAAGAAGTTTCCATGGTTTAGCAAGTTTTTATAGGAGGTTTGTACAAAATTTTAGTTCTATAGCTGCCCCTTTAAATGAACTTGTTAAAAAGAATGTTGGTTTTAAATGGGATGATAAACATGAATAAGCTTTTAATTTATTAAAGGACAAGTTAACCAATGCCCCTGTATTAAATTTACCCAATTTTGATAATGTTTTTGAGATTGAATGTGATGCCTTTGAAGTGGGTATAAGAGCTGTTTTAATGCAGGATTCCAAACCTGTGGCATATTTTAGTGAGAAACTTAGTGGAGCGGCACTCAACTATCCAACCTATGATAAGGAGCTCTATGCCGTGGTGAGGACCTTAAAAACTTGGCAACGTTACCTTTGGTCGAAGGAATTCGTCATCCATTCGGATCATCTTAGCTTGAAGTTTTTAAAGTCCCAAGGTAAGCTCAACAAAAGGCATGCCAAGTGGCTAGAATTTATTGAGATGTTACCTTATGTTATCAAGTATAAAAAGGGAAGGGAAAACATTGTAGCTGATGCTCTGTCACGAAGGTATGTATTACTTACGACTCTATAAACTAAATTACTTGGATTTGAATTACTAAAAACCTTGTATGCCGATGATGTTGAATTTGGACAATTATAGGCATCATGTTCTGATCATGGTTTTGAAGATTATTTTAGGCAAGATGGATATTTATTTAAGAAAAATAAATTGTGTGTACCTAAGTGTAGCATAAGAGAAATGCTTATTAGAGAGGCTCATGGGGGAGGATTAATGGGACACTTTAGCATTCAAAAAACTTATGATGTTTTACACGAATATTTTTTTTTGGCCAAAAATGAAGCATGATGTTAAACTCATTTGTGAAAAATGTATTACTTGCTTACAAGAAAAATCTAAAGTAATGCCTCATGGCTTGTATACGCCCTTACCTGTTCCTGAATATCCATGGACTGATATTTCTATGGATTTTGTATTAGGGCTGCCTAGGACCTCGAAAGGAAAAGATAGTATTTTTGTCGTTGTAGATAGGTTTAGTAAAATTGCACATTTTATTGCTTGTTTAAAAAATAATGATGCCACTCATATTGCGGACTTATTTTTCAAAGAGATTGTACGTTTGCATGACTTACCTAAGACTATTGTAAGTGATCGAGACGTTAAATTTCTTAGTCACTTTTGGAGAACCTTGTGGGGTAAATTGGGCACTAAATTATTATTCTCTATTGTGGCTCATCCGCAAACAGATGAACAAACTGAAGTTGTGAATAGAACTTTAGGCACCTTATTACGTGCTATAATTTAAAAAAATTTAAAGGATTGGGAGAATTGTTTGCCTCATATTGAATTTGCATATAATATGGTTGTTCACACATCTACTTCATTTTCACCTTTTGAGATTGTATATGGATTTAATCCTTTATCACCTTTAGATGTTTTACCGTTTCCTACTAATGACTCTCTTAATTTGGATGGAAAGAAAAAGGCTGAATTTGTGCAGAAATTACATGCCAAGGTTCGCGCTAATATTGAGAAGAAGAATGAACATTATGCTCAGCAGGCAAACAAAGGACCCACCAAGGTGGTCTTGACCCTGGTGACTGGGTGTGGGTTCACTTGCGAAAGGAGCGGTTTCCAAATCAAAGAAGTTCCAAATTACATCCTAGAGAAGATGGTCCATTTCAAGTGACTGAGAGGATCAACGATAATGCTTATAAAATCGATCTTCCAAGTAGCTATGATAATGTAAGTGCCACTTTCAATGTTTCTGATTTATCTTTATTTGATGCAGATGACCATCAAGATTCGAGGACGAATCCTCTTGGAGAAGGAGGGAATGATGGGAACGTGGGCACCACGATAAGCAAAAGAGATCATCTCGAAGATTATCTACAAGGAATGGAAGGTCCTATGACGCGTAATAGGACCAAACGTATGGAACAAGCACTTGAAGGTCTTATCAAAGAAGTTCAAGGAAAAGACTACGTGGATCGAAGCCCAATTCCAACATGGGTTAATTTATGTAGTCATATCATTGAAGATCTTAAGTGATAAAGTTTATGATTTACTATAGATTACATTAGGATTTACTTTAGATTACATTAAGATTTGATATTTATCTAGAAGTTATTCGTTTTAAATTGGTTGCAATTCAAATTGCAATCTAATTAGGATTTCTAATTTATTATCTTTTTACTAGATTAGGTTCACTATAAATAGGGGTTAGGGATTCAGTGAAAACACAAATTTTGAGTATTAATCATATTTTCTCTTTAAGAGTTTTTCATCTTTGTGTGAGTTGATTCCCTTGGTTCTTGGGCAAAGAACTACTTTTGATAACGTTGGTTCTTCCGGCAGGTCGCGGTAAGGGTCACGTTCCTCTTGATAACTTCGGTGCTCTCCGGCAGGTCGCGGTTTGTGTCGAGTTCCTTTACCTTATCTCACCTTATCTTACCTTACCCTTTCTTATCTTATCCAGATTCTCAAGACGTTCCATTATCGTTTCCGCATTCCGATTCATTCGTATAGGGTGAATCATATCACTGCTGTTGGATGTTTAGTGGTTCGTACAGGCCCTCGTGCAGCCTTAGCGGCCTCGGACCTTGTGCATGAGTGGATTGGAAGTCCCTTCAAAAATAAATTCTTTTCAAAATGCTTTGGGATCTACGATCTCACACGACAAACTTTAAACAGGAAACTGGCGGTCTACACTGCTGTTCGACGCTTAGTAGTTTGTACAGGCCCCCATGCAGCCTTAGTTGCCTCGGACCTTGTGATGAGCATATTGGAAGTCCCTTCGAAAATAAAATTCTTTTCAAAAAGCTCTGGGATCTACGGTCTCATGCGACGAACTTTAAACGGGAAACTGGCGGTCTACACTGCTGTTCAATGTTTAGTGGTTCGTATAGGCCCCCGTGCAACCTTAGCTGCCTCAAACCCTTGTGCATGAGTGGACTGAAGGTTCCTTCAAAAAATAAAAAACTTTCCAAAACAACATGTTCATCTTCGAACACTCCTTTTTAAGCACTTTCGAAGGTTAAGCCTTCAAAACAAACCAGAACTACGTAAGCCTCGAGTTTTCCATTGCATCGGGGAATACATAGGAGCAGGATCAAGTCCTATCAGGCTAACCTCCATCAATCTATTTATTTTCACATTAATTAAGGGATCAAACATTTTTCAAAAATCACACACTCAGTTTAAGGATACCGTTCTTCGGAACGGGCGAGGTGAGGTGCCTAACACCTTCCCCATTTGTAACCGACTCCCGAACTTAAATCTCTTCCTCGAGTCAGGGTTTTTTCCGAGTATTTTCCCTTAAATAAAAATTTGGTGGCGGCTCCACATTAATCAAAATAAAATTCATTTCAAAAATTTAGCCAGTTCGTCGTCTCGTCGGAATTACGGTTGCGACAGATGGCGACTCCACTAGGGACTTTAGAGAGTCAAGCCCACTTAAAATTGAGTGTGTCATATTAATCCCTTTCCTGTTTTTTTACATGATTCCTTTTTGTTTATTCGCACGATTTACTTGCTTATTTATCTACCTGTTGTTGTTTGTTTATTCTCTGTATAACCTTAGGGTAGACAAACAATAAATTACTGTATATATCTGTACGATTTCCCCAATTGCAGGTATCCCAAATTGGTGTGCCCTCCATATATTTTACACATGCATTTATCATAAGTGGGGCCCTATACCCGGGTCTGAGTGCTGCCTAGGATTAGAGGGATCTAGTGATGTCACGCTGTGAACATTCAATTATGTCTGAGGCCTCAGTTGTTAAAATTAATCAAGAAACCAATACTAATTTAAGTAATAGTTAAATAAACAGAAAGCAAAAAAAGAAGAAGAAAAATAAAAGAAAAATAAAACTAAAAAATAGAAGAAAATTAAAATGAATAAGTAAATAAAGATAATAAATATAAAATAAGAAATAATAAAACAAAAAATCCAAAAAATATAAAATTTATAATTAAATCATAAAAAAATAAAAATAAAAATAAAAATAAAAAAATATAAGAATTCCAAAAAAGAAAAGAAAGAAGGAAAAATTCTCGTATGTGGGAAAGAAGTCCCACATTGGACAAGGAGGAATTCTTTAATCCCTCCTCCTTCTATATAAGGAGAGGTCCTTCACCAAAATGAGGGGGGAGGAGGAGCACTTGGGGAAGAGGGATTTTCAGAATCTTTGAAGGGAGGACTTAGGAGACTCTCTACCTCTGCCTTCAAACCAGTTCTTCATCACCTTCCAATCAAGGTTAGATCTGACTTTTATTCCTCTTAAGTTTCTTGTTTCTTCTCGGATTTCCAAGTTCATTTTTGTCCTCATTTTTGATCGGCCAAATGATCTTCAATTTTGGTTATTTTTGTTGCGTTTTTTTTGTCTTTCTTTCTAGCTTCTGGAATGATATTATTTGTCCAATTTGGATCTGAAATGAAGTTTATATCGCCTCATTACCGAATCATGTCCATCTTGATGCGCAAATTGACCGAGCTTGTTTGATTTGTGCATAACTTGCTCATTTCTGATTGGATTTATGTCAAACTTGTTTTTTTTATTCCTATAATCCCTATCTTTCAATTTATCGGTTTTGATTTTTCAAATCTACCAAAAAATATTTTCGAAAAATTCTGAGATTTGAATTCAAATTTTGGCGCCAAAATCTTGTGTTTTCTTGAGGTTGATCTTCATCTTTGTTTTTCGTTTTTTCTTTTAATCAGTCAAATAATCTCTGATTTCCTTGATTGTTATTGCGTTTTCTTCGTCTTTCCCTCTAGTTTCTAGAATGATATTATTTGTCCAATTTGCATCTGAAATAAAATTTTTATCTCCTTATTACCGAAGGATGTTCATCTTGATGCGCAAATTAACCTAACTTGTTTGATTTGTGCATATCTTGCTCATTTCTGATTGGATTTATGTCAAAATTGTTTTGTTTGATTCCTATAATCCTTATCTTTCCATTGATTGGTTTTAATTTCTCAGATCTACTAAAAAATATTTTCTAAAAATTCTCAGATTTGAATTCAAAATTTGGCCCCAAAAACTCTTGTGTTCTTGTGGTTCATCTTCATTTCTATTTTTCATTTTCATTTTTAATTGAACAAATGATCTATGATTTCTGTGATTTTTGTTGTGTTTTCTTTGTCTTTCTCTCTAGTTTTTGGAATGATATTATTTGTCTAATTTGGATTTGAAATAAAATTTCTATCGCTTGATTAATGAAGCATGTTCGCAATTCTTTTCCTTAATTTCAAATCAAGTCCAATTCAAGCCTAAATTTCAAATCAAGTTCATTTTATTTTAAATCAAGTCCAATTCAAGCATAAAATTAAAATCAAGTTTAACTTCGAATGGCTTAACTTCGAAAAAGATGCACTGAGCATGGGGAGCAATCCATTGCCAAACCACGGGGGACTGGGGCCCTTAGTGAATTGCGTCAAAGTGGAGGGGGAGGTGTGTGAATACCGAATTATGTCCGAGGATTCAAAACCCAAAATAAATTATTTTGTTTTTTCCCAAAAGTTTATTTAGTCCAAAATAGTTCAAAAAATCAAAATAAAAGTAATGGAAAAAATAAAACAAATGAAATAAATAAATAAAAACATAAAAAAAAGAAGAAAAAAGAAAAGAAGAGGAAAAAAATAAGAAAAGACAAAAAGGAATCCCACACCAAATAAAATAAGAATTCCAGAAAAGGAAAAAAAAGGAAAAAATTCTCCTATGTGGGAAAGAAGTCCCACATTGGACAAGGAGGACTTCTCTAATCCTTCCTCCTTCTATATAAGGAGAGGTCCTTCACCAAAATGAAAGGGGAGGAGGAGCACTTGGAGTCTTAGGGAGGATTTTACGAATTTTCGAAGGGAGGACCTAGGAAACTATCTACTTCTACCTTCAATTCACCATTTGGCCTCCATGGAACCAGTTCTTCATCACCTTCCAATGGAGGTTAGGTCCGACTTTTATTCCTCTTAAGTTTCTTGCTTCTTCTTGAATTTTCGAGTTCCTGTTCGTATCTATTTTTCATTTTCGTTTCTAATTGGTCAAATAATCTTTGATTTTGATGATTTTTGTTGTGTTCTCTTTGTCTTTCTCTCTAGTTTCTGGAATGATATTATTTGTCTAATTTGGATCTGAAATGAAATTTCTATCGCTTGATTACTGAAGCATGTTCACAATTCTTTTCCTTAATTTCAAATCAAGTCCAATTCAAGCCTAAATTTCAAATCAAGTTCATTTTATTTTAAATCAAGTCCAATTCAAGCATAAAATTAAAATCAAGTTTATTTTATTTTAAACCAAATCCAATTCTTTTCAACAAATTCAAATCAAGTTCATTTTGTTTTAAATCAAGTCCGGTTTGCAATTCTTAATCTCAAGCGACGAGCTCTAAGCACGAACTGGTAGCTTTTTCTGTTGTTCGATGTTTAGAGATTCGTATGGGTCCAAGTGCAACCATAGTTGTCTTGGATCTTGTGCATATGTGGATTAAGGATGCCTCTAAATAAATAAAAAAACTCGTTTTGCAATTCTTAATCTCACGCGACGAGCTCTAAGCACAAACTGGTAGCTTTTTCTACTGTTCGATGTTTAGAGATTCATATCGATCCAAGTGCAACCGTATTTTTCTTGGATCTTGTGCAATATGTGGATTGAGGATGCCCTTATAATAAGAACTCCAGTTTTAGAATCTCTAAGTCTCACGCGATGAACCCTAAGCATGAACTGGTAGATTTTTCTGCTGTTCGATGCTTAGGGATTCATACGGACCTTAGTGCAGCCGTAGTTCTCTTGGATCCTGTGCATATGTGGACTAAGGATTCTCCTTAAAATATTTTCAAAACACCCTATTCATTTTCGAACACTCCTTTTCAAGTTTCTCCGAAGGTCAAGCCTTCAAACCAGAACTACGTAAGCCTTGAGTTTCCCATTGCACCAGGGAATACGTAGGATCAAGATCAAGTCCTGTCAGGCTAACCTCCATCAAACTACTTATTTTCACATTAATTAAGGGATCAAACAATTTTTAAAAACCACACACTCAGTCTAAGGGTACCGTTCTTCGGAACGGGCCAGTGGGGTGCCTAACACCTTCCCCACTCGTAACCGACTCTCGAACCTAAATCTCTTCCTTGAGTCTGGGTCTTTTCCAAGTATTTTCCCTCAAATAAAAATTTGGTGGCGACTCCACATAAATCAATAAAATCTGTTTTCATTTTAGCGAGTTCGTCGTCTCATCGTAATTATGGTTGTGACAAGGTGCACATGGTCAATGAATCTGTTCCGGGGAACCCCAAGCCGTTGATATCCGGTACATCGAAACACCAGTCCCGCCAACACCAAAAGGGATGAGACCTATCATAATAAAAGTCCCCGGGCCGTTCCCATACCAAAGCAACAAAGCGGTGCCTTGAAAATATGATGTGGAGGTATCCAATGGTAAAATAAAGGAGAAACTAAAGCCGGAAGCTTCGGTTAACTCAACCCCCGACGTGGTAAACATAGCTGGGGTCGGAGGTATGACTAGGAGCGGTCGCATTTACACTTCTATCGAGGAAAGGAGAAAACCGCCTTATGGCGAGGTCATATTGGCAGGTTCTGAACCAGAAGCCAGTATACGGCAGGAGGAAAAGGAATTGAAGAAACCCGTCTCTGAAGAGGATGCCTGTGAATTTCTGAAAATGATCAGGCAAAACGAGTATACGGTGATTGAGCAGCTTAACCGCATACCCGCTAAAATTTCATTGTTGGCACTTATGATGAATTTCGAACCCCACCGAAAGGTATTGCTGAAGGTACTGAACGAGGCCCATGTGGTCCATAATATATCGGTGGATAAATTTGAAGGAATTGCCAGCAACATTACTGCCAATAATTTCCTCACCTTCGCTGACCGCGAAATTCCTGATGATGGGGTAGGGCACAACAAGGCATTGCATATCTCGGTGAAATGTATGGACCATATTCTAGCCAGAGTCTTGGTAGACAACTGTTCATCTCTAAATGTGATGCCTCAGCTGACATTGTCGAAACTGCCACAGGAGAGAGTCCATATCAAACCGAGTTCCATGGTGGTAAAGGCTTTCGATGGATCAAGGAAGGAGGTCATTGGTGAAGTCGAACTGCCAATCCAAATTGGCCCAATTGTCTTCAACATAACCTTCCAGATTATGGACATCCAGCCGGCCTACAGTTGCCTGTTAGGGAGACCCTAGATTCACGCTGCCAAAGCAGTCCCTTCGACCTTGCACTAGAAATTGAAGTTCATCATAGACGATAGACTGATTATCGTCTTAGTGGAGGAAGACTATTTGGTCAGCAAACCCTCCAATCCCCCATATATTGAAACTGTTGAAGAGGCTTTGGAAACACATTTCCAAGCCTTGGAAGTTGCTAATGTTACTACCATTAGGGAGGGAGAAGTGTTTGACCAAAGGCGGCCCCCCAAAGCTCTAATGATGATGACTCGGGTAATGTTAAAGAATTGGTTCAGGCCCGGTGATAAAATAGGGCAAAATAACGGTGGTCTGTCTCAACCATTGTCGGTGAACAAGAACAGACGACGGTACGGGCTGGGATATAAGCCCATAAAAGAAGGTGAGGCAGTCAGGCCCCGGTTCGGCAAGGTCCTTTTGTGCTACATTTTGCAAAGTTTCCGGAGTGCTAGATCTGAAGATCCTGGCATGGTCGCAGCCGCAGACAGAGAAAGGACGACAAATATTGAAGATCTGGTGACGGCTTGTTCCCCCGGACAAGAACTGAACAATTGGGAAATTATTGATCTACATCTGACTTTTGATTCAGTTCAAATATAATGTTGTAATTGTCATGACAAAATTCAGTTTCAAAACATAAACACTTTGTACATATCTTTTTTTGATAAATGGTAAATACAGTTGCATTATCCAGAAATCTTCCCTCTTCTTTCCCTAATATATCTCCATCTCCCTCTGCAAAAATATACATCTTATTCTTTTCTCATACCCCAATCTGCAGATCCGATAAAAAACCGCCTTGCGACGACAATGCTTGTATTGTATCAGGTGATTTCAATTGTATTGTCAATCATGCCGATGAGGAGGCAGAATTGGAATATGAACCCACCGAAGAGATGTTGAGATTGGTGGAACGAGAATCCAAAGTAATTGAACCCCATCAGGAACCCGTGGATCTAATAAATTTGGGGACCGAAGAAAATAAGAAAGAAGTGAAGATAAGCATGCTTATCACTGGAGACAATCATGAGCGATTAATCTCACTCTTACAGAACTATAGTGATATCTTCGCCTGGTCTTATCAAGACATGCCAGGATTGGATACCTCTATAGTAGAACACAAGCTGTCTATGAAAGTCGGGTGTCTACCGGTCAAGCAGAAGTTAAGAAGGATGCAGCCGAAAATGTCCCTAAAAATCAGGGAGGAGGTGAAGAAACAATTTGATGCCGGCTATGGAAAATTACCCGAAGTGGGTCGCAAATATAGTGCCGGTCCTCAAGAAGGATGGTAAGGTTCGGATGTGCGTAGACTATAGGGATCTCAATCGAGCCAGCCCGAAAGATGACTTTCTGCTCCCCCACATTGATGTGTTGGTCGATAACACTGCCCAGTTCTCTTACTTTTCATTCATGGATGGCTTCTCAGGCTATGATCAGATCAAAATGGCCGAAGAAGATAGAGAAAAGACCATTTTCATTACAGCCTGGGGAACCTTTTGTTACAAAGTTATGCCCTTTGGATTGAAAAATGCTGGGACAACCTATCAAAGGGCTATGGTAACACTATTCCAAGATATGATTCATAAAGAGATAGAAGTCTACATGGAAGACATGATTGCTAAATCCTGGACGGAGGACAACCACCTCATAGACCTCCAAAAGTTGTTCGAGAGACTTCAAAAGTTTAAGCTATGGTTGAACCCAGCCAAATGTACTTTCGGGGTTAAATCAGGAAAAATGTTGGGCTTCATTGTTAGTGAAAGGGGAATCGAGGTCAACCCCGATAAAGCCCGAGCTATCATAGATATACCAACTCCAAAAACTGAAAGAGAGATCCTAGGCTTCTTGGGGAGGCTCAACTAGATCTCCCGATTTATCTTCCAGTTGATAGGTACATGCGAGCCGATCTTTAAACTCTTGCGCAAGAATCAACCCATGAGTTGGGACGAGGATTGCCAAGAGGCTTTCGAAAAGATCAAATCATACTTACAGAACCCGCCGGTCCTGGTATCGCCAGTCCCTCGAAGGCCTTTAATCTTGTACCTAACAGTGACTGACCAGTCGATGGGTTGTGTGCTCGGTCAAAACGATGAATCTGGGAAGAAGGAGAAGGCAATATACTATTTAAGCAAGAAGTTCACGAACTGCGAAGCCATATATTCCCTCTTGGAGCGAACATGTTGTGTTTTGGCATGGGCGGCACACCGTTTACGACAGTATATGCTAGGTCACACCACGTGGCTAATATCCAGGATAGATCTGATCAAGTATATCTTCGAGAAGCCTACATTGTCAGGACGAACCACGAAATGGCAAGTAATACTTTCGGAATATGATATCCTGTATGTGACGCAGAAGTCCGTCAAAGGTAGTGCGCTCGCCGAATATTTGGTCCAATAGCCTCTAAAAGATTACCAAGCTATGCAACCAGAATTTCCTGATGAAGGTTTGATGGTAATATTTAATGAAGAAGAGAAGACAGGGGGAGAGAAATGGACAATGTTGTTTGATGGCGCATCTAATATGATGGGCCATGGTATAGGAGTTATACTGATTTCCCCAGAAAAATAGTATATACTTATTACCGCCCGACTAGCCTTCGATTGCACTAACAATGTAGCAGAATACGAAACTTGTATCTTAGGGATTCAAGCCGCAATTGAAGCTAATGTGAAGCGCTTGGAAGTCTTCGGGGACTTAGCTTTGGTCATCCACTAGGTCAAAGGAGAATAGGAGACCAGAGATGCAAAGCTAATGCCGTATCAGGCCCACCTCCAAGAGCTACTAGAACACTTGAAGAGGTTACTTTCTCACACATACCTTGAGAAGACAATCAGTTGGCTAATGCCCTAGCCACCTTGTCATCTATGTTCGAAATCGAACGAGAAGAGGACATGCCTTTCATCCGCATTCAACATCGCCCCAGACCGGCATTATGTCAATCAATGGAGGTAGAGCCGGACGGAAAGCCTTGGTATCATGACATCCGGTAATTCCTGAAAAATAAAGAATATCTCGCCAATGCGTCGGAAAATGACAAGAGGACCCTACAAAGATTGGCTATGAATTTCTTCCTCAACAGAGAAGTTTTGTACAAAAGGAATCACGATATGGTTCTGCTCAAGTGCGTAGACACAACAGAGGCCAACAAAATCTTGAAGGAAGTTCACGAAGGGTCCTTCGGTGCTCATGCCAATGGACACGCGATGGCGAGGAAGATTCTTAGAGTTGGATATTATTGGTTACCCATGGAAGCCGATTTCTATAAACATGTCAAGACTTGCCATAAATACTAAGTATACGCGGATAATATCAACGCGCCGGTAACTTCGTTGAAGGTGCTGTCATCACCCTAGCCATTCGCTATGTGGGGGATGGATGTCATCGGCCCAATTGAACCTAGAGCGTCTAATGGGCATCGTTTCATATTACTAGCCATCGACTAATTCATTAAATGGGTCGAGGCTGCCTTATACGCCAGTGTGACTCACAAGTGGTGGTCAAGTTCGTGAAGAGAGAACTGATTTGCCAATACGGACTGCCCAGCAGACTTATCACGGACAACGGCTCCAATTTGAATAATAAGATGATGAAAGAGTTGTGCGGCCAATTCAAGATCCAACATCACAATTCCTCCCTTTATCGACCGAAGATGAATGGAGTGGTCGAAGCGGCCAACAAGAATATCAAAAAGATCATCCAGAATATGGTGCTCTCATACAGAGAATGGCATGAAATGCTCCCTTACGCATTACATGCATACCAGACCTCCGTCCGTACCTCTACTGGGGCAACTCCCTTCTCCCTGGTTTATGGAATGGAAGCAGTACTTCCAATCGAAGTGGAAATCTCTTCACTGAGAGTCCTCTTTCTTACTTCTTTTATTATTTTTCTTTTTTCTATATTTTTTATTACTTACATATCCCCAAGCTTTTACTTTTCATTACTTATAATATAAGGGTAACTAAAATTATAAAAATTATTTGAAAGGTACCAAAGAATGTAACTTCTAATCTTTCATGCTCAAAGAGGGAATTAGGTGACATTCTTAGCACAAGTTATATCAAAGAAACCTAATATACCTTTATTGTTTTCTTGTTATGCAATCAACTTATACAAGCCTTGATAATGTTACAAGGAAAATTTTAGAATGTACAAGATGGAGAATAGTAACTCATCATCAAAGAGAGATTTAGTGCAACCTCAATTAGGCTCAGTCTTTACAAAGGTTATCTCAAATGCAAAACAAGATGATAAGTAACTAATTATCAATTATTTTTATTAAAATTTCTCATATCCTTATTAAATTCAACTTATTTATGGCAATAATAATAGAGATCCCTAAAACTAAATCCTACTAACAATCAAAATAGTTAAGCATGTAAGGTTATCACAAGGAATAAACATCTTTTAGAAAAATTAGGAGGGATATATCCCTTCTCAAACTTAATCTTCTACCCTTATTTTAATTTAACTGGAAAAATTAATCATGAAGATAAAAACTAAAGAAAACAAGAAGAGAGATTTTTGGAAATTTTTAAAAGAATTTTTATATCTCAGAGGGAGAAAGTCTGTCTCCTTAAACTTAAGCCTTTAGGAGACACACACACACACACACACACACACACACACACACACACACACACACACACGCATATGTTATAGATAAGAATAAAAGAGGACTTTCCAGAAAAATGATAGCTTTCAGGGAAAAGGTTTCCCTCCTCAAACTTAGAAGAGAACAATACCCTCAATGCATTATGTTGAGTGCCATTGATTGTGAAAGAATTCCTATCAAACTAGATTATCCTACTCAAAATAAATACATATGCTCAGAAAATCAAATGAAGTGAAGTAAAAGATAGTAATAATGCATCCAAGAAATAGGTTCTATACATCTAAAGGAAAAAATAACAAAACAAAGAAGATATATAAAACATAAAAAATTATCTAATGTCTTAATAAAAAAAAGAAAAATAAAGAAATAAAATATAATCAGTCACTATAATGGTGGGGGACTCATTTGATCCTGCAGTAGCTGGAGAATGATGGAAAGTTGTTCCACTATTGGATCAAGGGGTTGAGAAAGACAATGGTCAAAAGTGAGCTACTCATCAAGTTTGGTTCATGTTCCCCCACCTCTAAAGGAATCTCCTGCCAATATGGTTGTTATGGCCCCATCAAATGAATGATAAGGAAACCATTAGGACCATGTTCCAACAACCCTATTTGAGACCATGTTCAATTTCCTAACAGGATCTTATGGTGCATCTAAGTGGTAGGGGATCAAGAACACAATGAGATTAGCATAGTGTAGTGATGTAAGAACTAACACCAATACAACCCCTTTGTCTGTCCTGTAAGGGCTTCCTAGTATGTAGGCAAGACATGAGGAAGACCCTACCATTATTGATGCGATGGCCATGAACTACATACTAGGAAAGATACTTGATGAGAACTATTGGTGTAAGATGCATAGGGTTAGGTCACAAATGGAAGTGGGTTGTGCAAAATAAGGGTTATAGGTGTTTTTTCCAATAAGTTCAAACCAGAAAGGCCTCTTTAAGAAATAAATAGGGACCTTTCTAAGAATGTCTATATAAGCTGTCATGGTGATACGAACCTTGGTCTTGAATTGTAGAGCCACATTAAATGTGGAAAGAGATTGTAAAAAATGAGGCGGCATTATTCTTGGTAGGAAGAATGTAAAAGAATGATGCTAGGAACATGAATGAAGATTCTCAATATATAGGCTAAATGATGAGTAGGGATGGAAAGAAACCAAACTGTTCAATAAGGGCCTACAACTTGACTTGTTTAATCGACTTAACTTATTTAATAAATAGAGACTCAGATTTTTTAAAAAGTCTTTTAAAAAAAAACAAGTCATATTTGAGCTTATAAAAATATCTGTTTGGCCTTATATATATCTATATATATATATATTATATAATATATTTATTATATTTATTTTAATATATTATATTTATATTATATTAATATATTAACGTAATTTGTTAAAATTAATTTTTTTTTAATTTCAAACAAAAAAAAACCTAGACAATTTTCTCCTTATCCTCTAAATATAACCCTTTCTACCATCTTCGTCTACCTTCATTGTTCAAGAACTCCACTCCATACATTTCCAATTCTAAGTAAGATACAATTCATGTGATCTACTTTCACTGAACTCCTAGTCCCTCAAGTGATTTTGTGCAAGAAAGGTATGCCATATGTGACACACCGCCTAATGTATATGATGCAAGTTACAATGTTACTTGAAGTTAAAATGATATATTGGATTCATTATTTGTTAGATATTTGATTAACTTTTTGTACAACTGGTAGAGATGGATTAATAGTTCTATAACTTAAAAAAATGTATTTTCATAAAAGACTTTAAGCTTACGAACCTTTTAAATACTTTTTGTTGTGTGTGTGTGTGTGTTTATATATATATATATATATATATATATATATATATATATATATATATATATATACATATATACTTTAGCCTATTTAATGGTCTTTTTATGTTGTACTTTAAATTTGCAAACTTTTTTAATCAATCATTTATCTAGCTTTAAACCTATTTATTGGTCGTTTTGTATTATACACTTTTAAACAGACTTGTATGGTTGATAGACTTTAAAATAAGTCAAGCCTTGACAATAATAAAGCCTATGGGTAACAGACCTAGGCTCAAGCCTCAAAATTTTTTAAATAGGCCTAGCTTGAACACTCAAAACATATCTTGGCTCAACTTATTTCAATCCCCAATGGTGAAGAGTTCTATTAAGCATCCTATTTGATAAATATAACTTGAGTGTTTATGGGATAGATGAGTTCTTTTTCTGCCTCAAATTGAATGGCAAATGTGGCATACTTGCTTTTCCTTTGGATATGGGAAGAAATTTTTCCTGCAAAAATAGAAAAAAATACAAAGTTAAAACATGCAGGGTTGGCATGACCATGCAAGAAAGGGTATGACCGTGATGACTCGGAATATAACATTAGTAGGTAATAATTCATGGTTGTGGAGACAGGGACATGGTTGTGCTTAACAATAAAGCAATAGAAATCATGATTTTGCATGACCATGCTTTCAAGTATCACGATTGTGCTCAATATTAAACCCCAAAATTTAATAATTGGAACGAGTGTGATTAACAGCACATTTGGTCTAATTTCAAACGACTACAATCATACAAATAGGTAAAATGCAACACAGTCATGAACGCATGCGACATGACTATTCCAATCAGGTAAAATATAATCATTTAACATTTCCAAATTTATCATTTATCCTAGGGTTTGGATTAATCATGTTTGGGCATGCAAATTATTGAGCACATCCTTCCATATATCAAAATTAGAAAAATAATAAAGTTAGGGCATGTGGCATATCTCGTAGAGGCGAGAGTGTGTGAAGTAGACAAAAAAGTCAGAGAGTATGGTGAAAATGATTTTGACTAAGTTGCATGGATTACTAAAGTTATTATTTAAAGTCACTCGAGGGTCAACATATCCAAGTTAAAATACGATACAATTGTGCAACTCATTAAGCATGATCGTGCTAAAAATGATATGGCCTTGTAAGGGAGTTGCATTTTCCAACACAGTCATGTTGGGTTTGGCATGACTGTGCTCCATACATTGTATGGTCATGGTAAAGGTGAACAGGTCTTGTAGTAGACATTCTATTTTTTGACATGGCTATGCAAATCACGGCATGACCGTTGGAATCAATAGAGGCTTCTTTTCTTCTGGATGCATGTGGAACCAGTTGGTGAGCAGAGAATGAAGCTTCTCAATCCTCTCGAAAAATAATCATGAGCCAAGAAAATTCTGGAACCGAGAGTCCTTCTCTTCCGAAGAGGTTGGAGTGCAGCAGCCAGCCGAAAGCTCCCAAAACCACCAAGATTAATCCAAAGAATCCCAAAGTAGTCGAGGGAAGAAGAGAGAAATTCAGCCCTCCCCCGAGAACCTCCTCTAATTGAGAGCGTCCACTTTCCTCTCAGAGACGCTGAATCCCCGAGCTCCTCAAAACAACTCCCCCCTCATGCAAAATTCTTGAGCTTTTTCTTATTTCCTCATTCTTTCTCTCCCCCTTTTTTGTTTTTTTTTCCTTTTTTCAGTTTTTTTCGTTTTTTTTCATTTTTTCAGTTTTTCTTTCTTATTATTTTCAGTTTTTTTCAATTTTATTTTCCCTCTTTTTCTTTTTTTTTTCTTTTCAATTTTTATTTTTGTTTTATTTTCTCCATTACTTCTATTTTGATTTTTTTATTATTATTTTTTATTTTTATTTATTTATATATATATATATTTATTTTTTTATATTTATTTTTACTATTATTATTTTTATTGTTTTTCTCTATTTTCTTAATCTTTTCATTTTTCTTACTTTTATTTCTTCTTATTTTCTTTTCTTTTTTTTACATTTTAAATTTATTTATATTTTTTCATATAGTATATTTTAATTTTACGCATTAATTTAAAAAATGACATCTTAGACATAATTGAGTGTTTACAACTGTGCTTATTCTGCTACCTTATTTTTTTAAAAAAAAATAAGTTAAAATTTCCTAATCTAATAATTAATTATAAAAATCTATCAAGTAACATGTTGCCTCTTGTGAGAGCTTGTTTTATATCACAAGTGTCATGTGCTTGCATCCAATAGCTAAGCAAAGCCATGAGTGGTGATCTTAGGATCTTTTAACAACATAGCGGTGTACTCCTCGACGCACCTTCCTTATAATGCTTGACCCTTGCCTATTTATCTTAAAGGTTTTTCCATTCCCTTTAATGTTATCCAATACTCCATAAGGTAAATTTTTATGCACTTTATATGTGTCACTCCATGTAGACTTTTATTTTTCTAGAAACAAAGTCATAAGTTATAAATTAATATTTCCTCACCTATTATGAACTCAGGCTTCTGAATGTGCTTATCATGCCATATTTTTGTCATTCCCTTATATAGCTTTGAGTTCTCATAGACCTTTATTCTGAGCTTATCCAACTCATTGAGTTGAAAGAGACATTTTCCCCCTACATGTTGTAAATCAATGTTAAAGAACTTCATGGTCTAAAGAGCGAAATGGATAACTATTTTAGACACCGATGTATAGGAGGACATGCGAATGGAATTTCTATATGTAGTTATATAAGCCCATAGGGCATAACTAAGTTCAATGCCTAATCCTTTCTAGACGTGTTAGCAATCTTTTCTAAGATTCTTTTTAACTTCTTATTGGAAATCTTTACTTGACCACTAATTTAAAGGTGATAGGAAGTGACAACCTTATGGATGACACCATATTATTTCTAAATGTTTTCAAATTTTCTATTTATAAAGTAGGTGCCACTATCACTAATGATTGCTCATATAGCTTCCAAACATGTAAAAATAATTTCATTAAAAAATTATTACTCCTTTAGCATTAGTGGGTAATGCCACAACCTCTACCCACTTGGAGACATAATAAATTGTAACCAAAATATATGTATTATTTATAGATTTAAGAAAAGGTCTTATAAAGTTAATACTTCATGCATAAAATATGCCAGATACAAGATTATTATTTAAGGGCTTGTCATGATTTTTGGAGACATTGTCATTCTTTTGACAACGGTCATAAGATTTGACAAAGTTAAAAGCATCTCTAAAGAGAGTAGGTCAAAAGAAACCACATTGTAAAACTTTTAGGGCAATTCTATTAGGACCAAAATAACCTTCAACCTCTCTTAAATGTCAATGAGTCAAGATAGTACAAGTTTTCTCTTTAGGAACACATATTCTAATTAAATTATCCCCATATATTTTAAATATATTTAAGAGTCAAGACCATTCATGAGAAATTATAATATTATAATTAATCAATTTGGATTTAAGATTTTTAAAAATAGAGAGGCATGTATCATTAAAATGAAAGGAGGTCTCTTTCATTAATAAGTTGCAAAGAGGTTTTGTAATTTTAGAAATTTTTTAATAAACCTCCCGTAAAAGCTTCCATATCCAAGAAAACTCCAAGTAACTCTAACATTATTGGGAGGTGAAAGTTTACATTTCCTCTACCTTGGTTGGATCAACTTCAACACTCTTTTTAAACAACACACTCTTTAAATTCTATAGAAACTTTTCATACACTTACTTACCATGAATTAACACTTTTACCAACTTGATCTTTTGCATCTTATCAACACTTACACTAAATTTTATAGACCTTTATCAAAAAAGGAGCTATCAATAGAAAAGTTAGAATCCTAAGAAAATAAGTAATAACTAAAGCTTTAAGAAAAGACATTAAAAAAAGGAAGAGAGTGATAAGATGAAAAAAGAAAAGTCAAGTCTATGTTCTTAATTTTGAAATTTATCCTATTTTAAAGAATTAAAATTGTTCTTATGTAACCTAGAACTCAAGAAAGGGAATTATAATTCAAGAACATTCACCATAACTCAAACTTAAGAACTTAGCAACTAATACAAATAAAATATAGTAAAATGCTTCAAGAATAATAAAATAAGTATTAAAACATGTGCATTATTCCTTTTTCTAATTCTTCCCAATTTTTTATTTTTTTAATACTTTTTTTATTGAACTTTTTCTTTTTTTTAACATCTTGTTCAACATTTTTTGCACAGTTAGATTTTATTTAATTTTTCTTTGAATCTTAGAAAAAAATTATAGTATTTGAAACAAGAAATTAAACCTAAGCACAAGCAAAATGGACAATTCTCATTCACAACTTTTCCATCTTTGATTTCTTGCACTTACGGCTTTTGGAAAATGTTTATGACAATTAAAATAGTCCAAAACAAGCATTCATTCAACATAAAAATAGAACCTAACACCAGTCTTAAAGATCATGCATGATGACATTAAGAAAACTTTAAAAACATCAAGAAAACATGAATAAATTACAAAATTTTGAAAAAAAATTTAAGATCCTAATAGCAATCATGAAGTTGCAACACTTATTCACCTTCAAGTTTCTCAAATTCCTTTTAGATATGAGTAGATCTAAGTTTCAAAGTCAAGAACACAAAATTGAATTTCAATATTTAGATTAGATCTAAAGGTTTTTGAGATAAAATTCATCAATTAAATGCTAAATTATGTTAAGATCCTTGGTGTAGGAATGAAACTTCATCAAGATCCAAGATAGTTGGTCAAAATTTGAAAGAAATTGAACTTAAAAATTACTGCAAAAAATGACACCATAGTTTTCCAAAACTTTGTAAAAATTTGACATCCTAACAAAAAAGTTTGAAATTTTTTGTAAAAAGAAAGAAAGGAAGGTGGTAGAATGCAAGCTACCACCTGTGAGCCACTCATGCTCCCCATTACAAACACAAAAACACACACACACACACACAAAATAATTCAATTGCAATTGAAAGAAAGAAATGAATTTGGTAAATTGGTGAAAGAAGACGAAAAAGAAAAGTTTAGAAAAAAGTTATATTTTGCAAATTTCTATTTGACAAATTGTCAGCAAATTGAGATTGAAATTGAAAGATTAGGTGGCGTTTGGTTTCATAAAATATTTTTGATTTTCAACATTTTATATAGGAAATAGTGAAAATAAAAGTAGTTATTTTCTGTTTTCATTATTTCCAGTACAAAACTTTGAAATAGAAAATTGAATAAAAACAAGATGGAATTTTTGTATTTAAAAGTGAAAATAGAAAATGTTTTCTAAAACCAAATCCCACTTAATTTTTTTGGAGCCTCTAGAAAATAAAAAATTTCGCCCAACACCAATTTCAGGTTAAATGAATGAGAAAGACCCTGTTAAGTGAATAAGCAAGACCATGTTAAATGAATAAGCATGGTCATGCGTACTTTTAATTGAGGCCTTGCTAAATGATGAAGATCGAGATAAGCAAGATAAAGGAAACACGAGCGTGCTAGAGATCAATACATGTTTACCAAAGATCAACATGAGTATACAAAACATGAAGATCTCAATTTTATGAGGAATTTATATGGATGTAAAAATAGGAATTTGGGATTATGTAGAAAATCTACATGACCATACAACTTATTAACGAATGGGTATTTTATATTTATATACCGGATTATAAGTTCCAAGTGATGATGATTATGTATATATTGATATGATATGAAGGGTGTTAACAAACTAGGGTTCAAAACTTTAGTTGATATCTAGAAATTGTATCTCTAAAATGTCAAAGTGCTTTTGAGTTAAGCCTACAAGTGAGTGGAAGAGGACAGTGAGGTCTTGGGATTTGAATGAAAAATGAGACCTTCATTCAAAGAAGAAATAAAGTGTATAAAAATGAATTAGTTATCATGCATCATATGCATAAAAGCTTGTTTTATAAATCAATATAGGGATACTCTACAAGACCCTTTAAATGAAGCAGTTGGGAAATACAAGGATTGACTCATGATGGAAATAGACCATAGTTCATGAGAATGGAAATTTCTGAGTCTAAAGGATATGTGAGCTAGGTTTGAACCTTTTGATGACCTGGGGTTGCTCTATATAGCTAGGACTACTCTAGTCAGACCTAGCTGTCTTAATGAGACCCTAAAAACTATCATTATCTGTCGAGTAGTTTGGTGGTTTTTGTGAAATGATGATGATGATTTGATGGTTTTCATGGGAACATTGTTGTGAAATTAGATCTCAATACTTGTCATTGTTTTTGTAAGACATAACAATGATTTGAGCCCATATGTATATGTGATGTAAGGATGACCAACTCCAAATTAGTAAGGATTATTATGATATAGGACGCAATAAACCTCAACCTAATCTTAAGTTTTTCATTATAGAAACTTGTTAAGAGCATGACACAATACTTATACTCACACATTGAATATTATGATTATTTTTATGATAGTTCTTTGAGGATGACAAAAAACTTATATATTACCAATATTAAAGTATATTTATGTACTACTCTTATTTATACATTTACTTGAATGAAAAGTATTACTCTCTCACTAATATGTTTATATCTATGATGTTACAACATGTTAGTGGGGCTAAGCGATACATAACCTTAGTTTGATGTAGAGATTGAGGTAGATGAAGAGAATGAGGAATGATTTTGACAATACCCAATATTGGGAGTCACTATAGGAGTACTTGCAAAAGCCCAGAAACCATCTAAATGATAAACACATCTTCTCCATTGCATCATCCACCATGAGTTCCAATGATATTACTTGCTAATGTTATGATACCTATCCTAGGTAGGTATAACATAAAATATTGAGTCCATCTCCTTCTTCCACTTTGACATCATTAGGGGACATTTCCTAGTATCATGGGCCACCTCCTACTCTAGTCAACATTCCTGAGGTTCGTGTTGCACCATCCATAATTGATTCTTTGGAAAGACCCCATTATCAATAGATTGTGAGGAAGATGACATTATGATAGCTTCATCAAATTAATCCTCACCACATCAAAGTTGGTTTGTTTGATGAACATCCGAACCATTAAGAGAAGAAGTATGATGATGGAGGAAATGACAGGGATGGAGGAGATGATGATAATGATGAGGATGATGTAGATGAAGGCCCTTTTAAGGCTTTATACTTTTTTAGTATCAGTACGATAATGGGTGAATTCTCGCTATTGAGGATGAGCATTAGAGGGAAAGATCTTTTGTACTCTTAAGGGTTGCATCTAAATGTGATAATTGAGCTTCTGTTAGACTTTCAGGTGTGATTCCTTTGTTTTGTATTGTATTTTATCATCTTTCTATAGTTCTCCAGGATATTTATATTCAGGAAAAAATTTTACTTATGTATTATAAAGATGATGCACATGTATATATATTTGATGTGATTGCTTAGTCCATTGACTGACTTGGATATTCCTCATATTACGATTATATACTTATTTGTAATTAGTACACTTATTTAATAAAAATATACAAGTAAAAGAATGTAAGTAATCGGGAATGCAAGGATATGATCCAAAATTAAGCAATTATATCAAACAATTTCATTTTTATGAACTAATCTACCCAAGTATGATTATATACTACATGATATGACACCCATCAAAGAGAGATTGAAGGATCTAGTTGGAGAAATATGTAGCTCCAAGTTTAGCCATAATAAAGAGTAGTTCTGATGCACATGTGTTACAAAATGAAGAACTTATGTAACACTTGGAAAATTACATATTAATGAGAAAAAAGAAAGAAGAAAATGTAGCAAATGAAAGTCCTATTCTAGGCTCCACTCCATAAGAAATTGTGCTTAAAAGATAATCCATATGATTAGCACATTGGAGTGATTCCAATAATAACTTTTTCTTTTCCTCAAGAGCCATACCAAAAGGAAGAAGAGAGAATTTGGAGAGAAACCTCAGTGTCAAATTTGAATGATATTTGGAAATAACCAAATGTGTCAAATCCTTCCTATGATAGGGTAGGGTAGGAAAGCTTAGTGGTTAGAATGGGCTAAATTTTCCCCTAGCTAATCCAAGCACAAGAATGTTCTATGCTTATTCCAAATTCAAATAGGAATAAACTATCCTTAAAAATAAATTTCAAAATAAAGTATACTCAAATGGTACAAATAATTATAAAGAAATATTTTTTTAATTAAAAAAGTTCCTACATTATCCTAAGGGCAGGAACACTATAATCTCCATATGAAATTGTCCTTCATGAAGTATGGAAGGACCATTGTCCTTTAAGAGAAAATCTTCCACCTCTTATTGAAGCCTTATTTCCTTTGACCTAGTGGTTGGTCTTTTAACAGTGGTGGTGCTCCTATCATCATGTGTTCCTCAAATTTCTTATTTTCTAAAATTTTCTTCAAGAACTTTGTGTACTTGAACATTTGAGAGATGACCTTTAAAAATGGAATACTGATCTTCATTTTCTTTAGGATATCTAAGAACTTGGAAAAAAAATGGATCAATCTTTGAGAAAAAGGTATTCTAGGTTGGTAAGATTCCATGCGATATTTCTTATGAGTTTTTTCTACAGTCTTATCAACCCCCTTTCTTTTTTCTTTTAAACTTCCATCAATAGAAACTGAGATTTTATCAGTAACCTCTTGGTATTCATCTGTAATCACGTTCTCTTTTTTCTTTCTCAAAGGAATCTTAGGAGTTATTACATTGACTATCTCATTTGGATTCTTTTCGGTTTGGCTTGGCAACGTATGAGGCATTCGTTGTCCCAAGAGGCTTATAATATGTCCCAACATGTTTGCCATATTTTTCAACATGGATATTTGGGTCTCTATGTTCTAAATCCATGCCTTTATATTCTAGAATCATGAATCCATCAGGGACGGTTCTTTTCTTTCCTACTTATAACCTCCTTGATTATGCATGTAAGGAGTTTGTAAACATTTAGATTATTTGTTAAATTATTACCTTAATGTCCTTCCTATGAGATATTAGGTTGATTCTTCTAAGTGGGCTAACAGGTGTTCCCCAAGTATTTGGCCTTCTTATTATGCTAAGCTATATAAGGTTGTACTATGCATCCTTCATCATCATGGGTTATAAAGTCATAAAGGTTACAAGGGACAGATTCAGATGTTACAAGAGTTTGAATAGGTAGGGAAGGTTGTGTTTTTGCTTGCTTGAGTGCTTCCATCTTCCAATGATAAACCTGGTACATTCTGACAAGTTGATGGCGTCTCTTTTCCATGTGTCTATCAATAGATTATCATTAATTGCTATTAGTAGCCAAATTTTTTACAATCATCCATGCACCCTCAGGTAGTCTGTATAGGATGCTCCCACCATATGTTACACCGATTATAACTCTATTGGCATAGGAAAAGTTATTGCGAAAAAATTGAATAAGATAAAGCACTTGGTATCCATTATATGGGCCCTCCAAAAAAGATTTTGAAATCTCTCTTAAGCTTCATACAAGGATTCGTCTCATATTAACTAAAGTTGGAAATCTCCATTAGGATTCTAAAGTGCATTGACAGTAGAAAATATTATGTTAAGAAAAGACGCTATAACTTCTCCTTGGTTGTAATGGATGCCTATGGAAAAGATTTAACTAGTCATTTACCCTTTTATTGATGGAAAAAGGGGAACAATTATAATCCAATGATGTTTTACATAAAGCCATTCATCTTTGTGGTGCTAGTCATCATTAGAAATTTTCTGATATGAAGATATGGATCCTCCGAATCTGTTCTTTCAAATTGAAGTGAGTTATGGATCATGTTGATGAATGCATGCTTCAACTTAAAATTTGAAGCTTCTTTAAGTGTTGAAATTACTATACTACTCGTTAGGCCCTCATCTCTTAGGTCCATATAATCCAATAATATTTTTTGTCCTTGCAGTGCCATCTTTCTTACTCTAGTTTTTATCTCAACATCTTAGTTATTCTCTCTAATTTAAGACCAAATTGCAAGTTAAAAAGCCGAACGAGTTAGCATAAACGAACAAAGATTACACAAGAATATCATATTTATAATTTTTATTTTAAATTTTTTAAATAAAATATGTAAAACTATCAAGAAATCAAGATTCAAACTTTCTAAGATTGTTAGGGAATAATCCTCCACATCAACTTCAAAACTTGTTATGCATAAATTGTATAGGTAAAATTTTACCCACAAATAAGTGCACTTGCCGGAATATAAAGACGATAGTTGAAAACCCAACTATCTTTCTTATAAAGACTAATCCAATAATTTAAAGGTGGAGTAAATACTGACTTTTGATCATATTAAAAAAAAATTGTTTGGAAATTCATTAAAATTGAAATAAAGATAAGAATAAAGAAAAATAAAATCAAAATCGAAAGTATGATGTCGATTATAGAAAGACATGAGAGGATAATAAATTACAATTATGATAACAAAAAGGATAATGCTAATAAAATTAAAAATATTAATAATAATATTGATAAAAATAATAATATTAATAATAACAAATAATAATGATAATAAAAATAATCATCCTATCAATCTATAATAATTATAATAATTAATCAAAATAAAATTAATAATCAAATATTATCTAATAATAAAAATCGATATACTATCAATAATTTTACATAAAAAATAATAAATAAAAAGATAAAATTTAAAAAAATTAAAAATATTTAAAATTATTAAAATAGTAAAATAATAAATCAACAGGTAAAATAAATAAATATTATAAAGAGAGATAATTATATAATAATAATAAATGAAGCTATTTAGATAAAAAAGATTGAGAAAAAAATAAAAAATTATAATTGTTATAACAACTAATTAAGATAAAATTAATAATCAATAATAATTAATAATATAAAAAATATGATAATAACGTTAAACAATAAACAACTAAAAAATAAAAAATAAAAGAAACGAAACTTAAAAACCTGAAAATATTAAAATTTATTAAAATAGTCCATCACATATTTTATCCTAAAAACATCTTTAGCTCTTAGATTATCAATTTTTATTTCATATCCATGTAATAATCCATCAAATTAATTAGTTTGCTATCAAAATTATTTACCTTCCTATTTATCTTAAATTTTACTTTTTATAAATCATATTTTTAATATTTTTCTTTGAATAAGATACTCCTTAATTAACATTTTCCCCTTAAAATCACATTAACTTTTTATTAATATTTTTCAGAAATTTGATCCCTCTCTTTTATTATGTTCTAACTTTTTTTTTTTGAAAAATCATAATAATATTTTAAAATTTTGACCTTCCCTTTTTAGTTTTTGAATTCTGGATTTATTTTTCATATTTTATTTTTGATTGAGTTAAAAAATAAATTAGAAATAAAATAAAAATAAAGTACAAGAAATTTAATAATATGATGAAGTAAAAATTAAGAATAAATAAATAAGTATATAATAATGATAATAAATGAAATAAAATAAATAAAAAATAAAAATACAAATAAATTGAAACATAAATTAAGGATGAATTAATAAATAAATAATGATCATAATAATAAAATAAATATAAGTAAATTGAATCAAAATTAAAGATTAATAAATAGTTATAATAATAATAATACTATTATTATTATTATTATTAATAAAAGGATAGTAAATAAATAGAATAAAAGAGTTTATTGTTTTTTCTATATTAAGTGCCTTTTTAAAAGAGAATTGAACACGTAGAAGATACTTCAAATCAACGATCATGAGCTTGTGTGACATGTCACTTTAACTTCCAATATTCTATTGCCTTGACATAGCTGTCACCTAAAACAAAAACTCTGGTATTTGTTATGATTTGTTGTGAGTCAATGTTCGAAAGGTAATGCTCCGAAACGAGTCTGTCACACTTGACACCAAAGCAAAACACGGCATAGCCACAGATGTGTTAGAAAAGACTTGTGTTATATAAAGATTTGTGTTTGGACTCTCATCAAAATTCATTAATTCAATTAATCTATCTACTTAGCCAGCTTCTGCGGATTTTAATTGCATTAATTTGTGTTTTGGGAGATGGGGACAAATGAGACCTTAGTAAGATTGAACAGAACAATTTTCGCTTCAGCATTTCTCAACGAGAGTTTGTCAGACCCAGATAGAAAATATATTTTATATGATGTTACCATTGACATACCAGCAAGGGTAGTATCTGATGGCATATGGGGTAACACAACTTATGGGGCATTACCTTCAAAAGCGACACTTCCAATATTAGAGACGCAAATTCTAACCATTTTTACCATTACGCAATGCTTTCATTTGGTACTCAAGCGCCTCGGCTTCCCCTATTTCGTTTCACAAGTCATGGTATGCTTAATTTCCTTCCTCTTATATCTTTCTTTCTAATCTCATACAATAAGATCAGACATGACATATTTTTTGTGCCTCAGGTTACACATAAAAATACATTTTTCTATAGGCATTGCATTGTTACATCCTCTTTTATAGCACATTTTTAATTAAATTATACTGACTAATGAAAAAATAATTAATTTTTTCTCTTTAAAATAAGTTTGTAATTTATTAATTTTATCATTATTTTTAATTCCATTATCAACAGTTTTTTTATTGATTTTTATTTAAACTTCTTTTACTAACTCTATTTATTGAGAACAAATAAAAAAAATCATAAGAATGATAAAATTCTTATAATAAAGACCACAAACAAAGAGAATATGTTCTTTAGAAAAAATGAGAACTGAATATAATCTATATTCTTATTTATATATAATGTTAACTTTGATATATATATATATATATATATATATATATATATATATATATAAATGATATATATATATATAAATGATATATTAAATAATTTAAAATTAATATAAAAATTTTCAAATATAATTTATATGATAAAAACTTTTAATGTAATGATTATTTTTATGCTAAAATTATAAAAAGTTATTAAAACTATATAAAAATTTACAATGATATTGAATATTAAATTTATAAATCTATATTATTTAATAATTTTTTTAATATTACATGTCAAACTTTATAAATATATTAAATTTTAAATAATTTAAATACATATAAATATATGGTTGATGGTAAGTAATTTAACCTTAATTTATATATGAGAACCATTTGATATATGTGTCCGTTTGTAGGCTGGGTTTGTTCTAGGCCCTTCTCTGAAGATAGAGGCATTGACAAAATACAAGAACAATTTGTTCCCTTATGGGAGTGAAGACTTATTGACCATAATATCAGTATTTGGCTACGCATTCTTCTTGTTCCTAAATGGCGTGCAAATGGATTTCAGCATGATAACAAGAACTGGCAAGAAAGCTTGGACAATAGCTCTCTCTTCACTTATGATTCCTACTTTTATTGGTCTCATCTTTTGCTACAGTTTCATGGGTGATTTGAAAAAAACTCTTGGAGAGTTTGATGGAGATAAACTTCCAGTGATAGTAATAGGCCACGGTGGTTGCTCCTTCCCAGTGGTGGCTTCTCTTCTCTCTGATCTTGAGATTTTGAACTCTGAACTTGGACGTTTAGCACTCTCAGCAGGTCTTGTGATGGATGTGTTCACTTCAATTTTCACAGGACTGGGCACTGCTATTATGAGTAGCCTTAAAACTGATTCTCATGATCATCAACAAGGCAAAGGACCCAAACTTGCTATTTTCACTGTCGTAAAATATGTTGGTTTTGTAACACTTGTTTCAATCATTGGACGCCCTGCAATGAGAAGGATTGTGAGAAACACCCCCGAAGGTAGACCTGTGAAGAAAACAATTACTTGTGTGGTTATCCTAATTGCCCTTTTTGTAGGGTTATTAGGAATGGGTGCTAACCAAACTGTGTTAGGTGGGGTGTTACTACTTGGTCTTGTTGTGCCTGAAGGTCCTCCTTTGGGGTCTGAATTGATGAAGCAACTTGAGTTGTTCTCCACTTGGTTCCTTTTGCCAATCTTTGTCACTTGTTGTGCCATGAAGGTGGATATTTCCACCCCTATTAATTCCAAGTTGGTTCTTGTTGTGGTGGTCATAATTGTTGTTGTGCATTTGCTTAAAATGCTTATAACCATTGGAATTTGCCGCCATTGTAACATGCCCAAAACCGATGGCTTGTGTCTTGCCCTCATGTTGAGCTGCAAAGGTGTTGTGGACTTTTGCACTGAAGTGTTTCTGCATGATTCACTGGTAATTAATTCATTACTCCATTAAATTTCTTCACGTATGCATATTATGAAAATAAATTTATTTTAAAATATTTCTGGTTGAATTCCAATAATCTCACCACAGTTTTCTTAAGGCTGTATTTAGACTAATTAAAAAAGACTTCTTTGTTTTTAACATTTTCTTTCTTTTTAACTAGTTATCTATGATTTTTCTTTCACACTCATTTCTTAGGACTCTTTTCACACCCCTCTCTATATCTCTGTTAAATACTTCAATGTATGTTTTGAACTCATGTCTAGAACTAAATTTTTTTCAACAAGATAAAGTTGTAAAAAGAAGCGTAAAAAAATACAACAAAATGAACAATTTTCTTCACTTTCTTTATCCTATCAATTGACACTTTATAAAGAATATAAAAGGAGTGCACATGAAAGAAATATTTTTGTTTAGATATAGTTGTTGAATAAAATTAAGTTGTGTAATATTTATCATGAATGCACATGTACGGCAGTTAATGAGCAATGGAACAATAGCGATGATGGCTATATCAGTGTTGGTGTTGGGAAGCATCGCACGTATAGGGGTGAAGTCCTTATACGACCCAGCAAGGAAATATGCTGGATATCAGAAAAGAAACATTCTGTACTTGAAACCCAACTCAGACCTTAAAGTAGTTGCATGTATCCACAAACCAAGCCACATAGTTTCCATGAAGAATGCCCTTGACATTTTTTGCCCCACATCAAACAATCCTTTAGTTGTTCATGTGTTGCATCTAATGGAACTAGTTGGTCGTTCCTCTCCAATCTTCATCTCACACCGTCTTCAAGAAAGGGTTGGTTCAGGTCATCATAACTACTCTGAAGATGTTATTGTCACCTTTGACCTTTTTGAACATGACTATGCTGGCACTGCCTCAGTTAGCACCTACACTGCCGTATCACCCTCACGTTTCATGCATGATGATATTTGCTACCTTGCATTGGACAAACTTTCTTCCATCATCCTTCTTCCCTTTCATGTAAGATGGGCTGAAGATGGTTCTGTTGAGTCAAATGATGAAAATATTAGAACTTTGAACTCTAAGGTTCTTGAAAGAGCACCATGTTCTGTTGGGATTCTTGTGAACAGAGGCTCTTCTAGTTACAATGCTCCAACTAAGCATATGGCCATGATTTTCTTGGGGGGCCCAGATGATAGAGAAGCATTGTGTTTGGCCAAAAGAGCAATCAAAGATTGTGCTTATAATTTGGTTGTCTACCACTTAGTTTCTAGCAACAATGCAGGCACAAATTGGGACTTTATGCTTGATGATGAGGTGCTGAAGGATGTTAAAGGGATTTATGGAAATGTTGAGAATGTGACATATGAACGTGTCACTGTTGAGGATCCTTCTCAGACCACTGCTTTTGTGTCAGAGATAGCGAATCAACATGATTTTATTATTGTTGGGAGACGAAATGGGATCAAATCATCTCAGACAGCACAACTTGAAAATTGGACAGAGTTTCCTGAGTTGGGTGTGATTGGAGATTTGCTTGCTTCCTCAGATACCTCTACTAAAGCTTCCATTTTAGTTGTGCAGCAACAACAAATCCCTAAGTCATGACCAAATATTATATATATATGAAGTGTAATCAGAATTTTAATAGATCTTACATATACTAAAGTTGTAGCTCAAGCCTCATATCGGCAAAAATATTTAAGAAATTTTTTATTATTGTACATTCCTTTCCTTCTCAAGTGATTGATGCTGTAACTGCCTTGATGTTAACTTGATGTAAACCGTGAGATGTAGGGTTTATTTTATTTTATTTAAAAAAATTATAATAAAATTAATTTAAAAAATCAAATGAGAGACTTCATATTAAAAAAAAAACTAGATAACTTGATATTAACGTATAAAATTTTATGTATCCATATATTTTTTAAGAAGACTAATTTTTCATGCATGTTTGCATACATACATGGTTTAATAGAAAATTTAACCTCTTATTTTACATCTTATTTTGATTTTTAATTTCTATCATATTTTTTATTATTTTATTTATAATGATATCCACATATTATTATTATTATTATTAATATTATTTTTTTATGAATATTTTATTAGTTATTTTTATTATAATTATCTAGATTATAAATTTTTATTTTTATATATTATGATATTTATTGGTTTATTTATTAGTTCACTTTCATTAATTAGTTTTTTATCATTAATAGTTTGTTCATTTATTATTATTTTATCATTTCAGTATTTAATATTAAAATATAATATTTACTTTTATTTATTTTTTTATATTTTTATTCTCATTATTATTAGTACTTATTATTATTTTTATTTTTTTTAATCATTATTGTAATTTTTCTTATGTATTGTAATAGTTATTTATTTATTTTTTATTATTTTGTTTATTATCATTAATTATTTTTTATTATCAATATTTTTATTAAATTTGTTATTATTATTTTATCATTTTGATAATTAATATTTAAATATAGTCTTTCTTTTATATATATTTTTTATTTCTATTACCTATTGTTATTATTTTTGATATTTTTTGTAACACCCTAATAATAAAAACTATTCTACCTTGAGTCATATTCATAATTTAATTTTTTGACTGTTATTTCATGATATAAAATATTTTTGACAAAATATTCTTATTGAAAATATGGTATAATTTTTTTAAAATATTTACTAAAAGTGTGAGCCTCGTCGAATTATTTAATTGATTACTCGTGATTTATTGATAAATCCTAGTAAAATTCAAGATTTATGTTTGTTTAGCGCTAATATGGTTCGATTATCTATTTATGTCTTTATAAGTCCTAGCAAAATTCAAGATTTGTATTTGTTTAGCGTCAATATTGTTCGATTATATCTTTACGTCTTTCTTTCTCCAAACATTATTGTTATATACATCCTCATGGGTTAAAAAGTTAGTGATAACTATTATACATATTTCATAACTATAATATATATTAACTGATTATTTACAAAAGTTTACATTATTGGGATGAGATCAAATTTCTATCAACATTTCAAACATGAGAACCTAAGACTCCAACCATACAATTTACGTTATCAATCTCTACAAATACCACAGCCTTCACAAATGACATTATTAGGGTCTCGGAAAAATATGGTGGTAGGGGAAGTGAAAAATGAAGTTTCTTAGAAGGCTTCTACCCTATGATTAGTATCAACATTTTCAACCCAGTCACTTCAGTTTATTAAGAAAAATGGCATGCATACATATTCACTTTTAGATTTTAAAAAACCTTAGCTGAAATGAATTCTCTTTACAGTTACAAAAATAATTAACTTTTGTTCTAGGCATAAAAGCTGCTCACTCTTGAATTCATTTTTTTCTTAGGAGACATTCATACACTTTACTTATTATTGAGATCACATTACATCATATCACTGATATCGTTTAACTTTCATTTCATTCATGCCTTAATCATAATTCTTCTCATTTCTCTATCACTATCTTAGTAATAATCTATATCATAAGCATATCTTACATTTTAGTCAAACAAGATATTTTCACTAGTTTTGCTACTCTACCTTATATTTTTAGGATATAAGCTTATTCCTTGATAGTCATCACCATCATAAGAAAACGTAACACTTTAAAATAGAAGGATTTTTGGAGAATCCTTTTGTCTCCATCGTAGAAAGACCTTTTTTCCTTCTAAATTTGCACAAGACACAATAAGAGTAATATTAAATTGTCACATAAGTTATTTCTTTAATGTTCTCTTAATCAATTAGATTTCTTTTTAAAGCTTCTAGATAACATGCATGCTCAAACAATCCAATCAATATGTCATGCATATATAATTTCTAATCCATTCAAACATCATATATTTCATCCAAACATAAACATTACAAATCACATCACTTTTCTAAAATTATTCAGGAGAGTATTTAGTGTACTTTATGCATAAATCCATATATCCAAGAAGCAATATAATGAGATAACAAAACTATTTTAACTAAAAATCTCTCTCCTAATCAAAATTACTTGAATATGCTTGATGTTAAGTCTTTGGGAAACATTTAGTTTCTTTCAAGAATTTTCCCATCTTATTCATCTTTCGAGATTTGTGGAAAATTTCTCATGAAAACTTACTCCACTCATACTTCTAAGTTATCTTTCAACCTTTTTTTCTCTTAATAACTAAGTTTTTCTTATATTTTTAATTTAATTTTATGAAATGGTGGAGGTTAGTATAATCGACCGAATGACCTATTAAATTAATTTACTTTGTATTTATCAATTTCGATGTTTTATGCACAATTATATCATTCCAAATTTGAGTGATAAGAGCTTGACCCCAACCCTCTTTCTCTTTCTTAACTGCCTGATTTCCGCATTAATTTCCATTTCACCCCTTCTTTAGATGTCACTGAGAACCTGGTCCTTCAATAAAGAAATGAGAAAAACAATAAAAATGAATATGTTAGGGTTTTTTTTTTTTTTTTATGTTATGAGGTGGAATTGATGCATGATAGACCATAATAGAATGCTAAACATAACTTTATTTGCACAAAATCTATCAATATCCCTCTTTTCTTTTTCCTTCTTTGTCTTTCCTTTTTCCTTTTCCTTATCTCACTCGATTTTCTTTTTCTCTCCTTAATTTTTCTCTTTATTTTCTTTCTTTCTCTTTTCCCTTTCATTTTTTTGTTCATCTCTCATGTGAACTTTTCCTCTTTTCCTCTTTTTTCTTCTTTTTCTTTTTCACTCCCCTATTCTTTAAGCACCCCATCATAAGTAACGATTGGACCTGAATTTGCAGAACGTGCCCTCTTTGTGTCCTATTTGGGTAACCTGTCCTAAAGGTCTATGGCCATTAATGCATGAACCTTTCAAAAGGTGGTCAGTAGTCCTAAGGTATAAAGGTCACTAGAGCCAAGTTCCAGTTCGTAATGCTTGCTACAACAGCAGAAAAAGCTACCAGTTGTAGGGCATTTCGAATAGGACGCACTCTAGCTTGGATTTTCGTGATAGTCAAACAGGACGTAAGCCCCAAAGTGACACCACTAGATCCCTCTATTCCTAGGTTGCACTCAGACCCGGGTATAGGGCCCCACTCATGATAATGCATATGCAATGTGTATGAGGGCACACAAGTAATTGGGACACCTGCAATTGGGGAACTTGTACAGATATATAAAGCAATTTAGTATTCGTCTATCCTAAGGTTGGTGCAAAGAATAAACAAATCAGTCAATCATAGATAAGCAAATAGATAAATAAGTCATACAATAAAGTGTAAAGGGATCAGGGTAATACACACTCAAATAAATGGGTTTGACTCTCTAATTTCCCCAGTGGAGTCGCCATCTGTCGCAACCGTAATTCCGACGAGACGACGAACTCGCTAAAATTTTGAAAATGATTTTGATGATGTGGAGTCGCCACCAAATTTTTGTTTAAGGGAAAAAGATTTGGAAAAACCCTGGATGAGATTTAGGTTCGGGAGTCGGTTACGAGTGGGGAAGGTGTTAGGCACCCCACTCGCCTGTTCCGAAGAACAGTACCCTTAAATTGAGTATGTGATTATTTGAAAATAGTTTGATCCCTTTTATTAGAGTGAAAATAAATACTTGATGGAGATTAGCCTGACAGGACTTGATCCTGCTCCTACGTATTCCCCGGTGCAATGGGAAACTCAAGGCTTACGTAGTTCTGGTTTGTTTTGAAGGCTTGACCTTCGAAAATGTTCAGAAGAGTGTTTGAAAGATGCTTGAAGGCTTGACCTTCGGGGCTAATTGAAAAGTAATATTCGAGGAGGACTTGATTATTTTGAAAGATTTTCAGAAAGGTAACCTTAATCCACATATGCACAGGGTCCAAGACAACTATGGCTGCACTTGGACCTATACGAATCTCTAAACAACGAACAGCAGAAAAAGCTACCAGTTCGTGCTTAGACCTCGTCGCGTGAGATCAAGAATTTTGCAAAACAAGCTTTTTATTTTTGAAGGAAGATTAATAAAATGAGTAAGGTTTTTATTTTGTAAAGGAAAGGCCATCCTAATCCACATATGCACAAGGCCCAAGACAACTATGGCTGCGCTTGGACCCATACGAATCCCTAAACAAACGAACAGCAGAAAAAGCTACCAGTTCGTGCTCAGAGCTCGTCGCGTGAGATTAAGAATCGCAAAATAAGATTTTTTATTTTGAGAATCGTGGGATAAGAATGAGCAAGGTTTTTTTTTATTTTGTAAAAAGGAAAGGCAACCTTAATCCACATATGCACAAGGCCCAAGACAACTACGGCGGCACTTGGACCTATACGAATCTCTGAACAACGAACAGCAGAAAAAACTACCAGTTCGTGCTTAGAGCTCGTTGCGTGAGATCAAGAATTGCAAAATATTTAGGAAAAGACATTTTTTAATCTTTGAAAGATACGATTAGCAAATGGTACTGATTCTCGAGTAAGGAAAAACTTGAATTTGAGATCGGAAATTCATTTTTTTGAGTTTTGGGGTCTTCAAATAGAATTTTGGCGTAATTTTGCGATTACGGAAATTTAGGATGATTTGGTAGTTATTAGAAATTTGTATGAATCTATTTGAAAATCTTATGAATTTATTTAGGAATGTTCATGTGACTATTGGCATATCATGGTACGGATTAATTCTTTGGCAATTCTAGGGCCTATTTTCAGTTCATCTCTCATGCTGCTCTAGGCCCATCCACTGCGCTAGTTTGAAGGTAATCCTTTTAGGACCTATGGCCTGTATTATCTCTATCAGCAGTCGTCTTTGAAGAAACTGATCCCCATTGCTGCTCAGGTCAAATTTGGATGCCGAAAAGCTTTGAACCTAGTGGTTATGGACAGCTATATTCCTCGGCAGACTGGTTCTTATTGAAACTTGGTGCCGAAAAGTAAAGAATTTCTAACTGCACTACCTAGACTAGAATTTCAAAACAGCTCATTGGCATCTAAGCTACAGATGATAGACTGGCGGGAAGGACAGCTAGTGGAATAGGTGGGATAAGGCAGAGCCCTTCCAAATTGAATATTGTGGGACTATTAGTGTGTTGCTCAGACCCTGAACAACTAAATTAAGGACAATGATTCACTTTCCCCTTACTTAATTTGACCTACTTCTAAGCAACATAAACTTAGGTTCTTTCCTTGTATTCCTATAGTGAGTATTTGACGATGGTTTTATAGGATTTTGAATTTAAATAACTGATGTATGCTGAAAGGTTCTGTTAATTGTGCAAGGTTTCAGACTGAGCTTACCTACTGACTGAGATTTCTTCCTAACAAGTGTAAATATCAGTTTGTCCCTGGTTTCCTGTCCACAAACTATGGAAGAATGCGAAGGTCCTGGTGCTGAGTTTATTAAAACCAGTAAGTAGAGCTTAGATCCCTACAAGATCTAAAATAATTTTTATGCTGACCAAGCATCAACACTCAGGTTCCCTTATAAACCTTACAATGATCAGATATTGATCTCCACTTATTTCTATGTTGCTAGTATTTACATAAGAGGGAGAATTAGAGCACAAGTAAAAGAGAAGATGCGGTATCCTTATCCATGACCTGGTCTTGGACTTAGGATTTCAGAATAGCTTCCCATTAACCTATGCAGAGGGATAATAAGTCTCTATGAGTGTCTTATAGGTCAGAATTATATCCTCAGGGCAGGAATTGGTGACAGATAGCAGAGCATTTTTTATAGGCCAGTTTGATCAGAGAGTTTGCAGGTTCCTAGGTATTTCCCAATCTGGAATCTACCAGATTTGCCCCAGCTCAAAAGAAATTTATGTGAAGAACCAGAGAATTCTTAGGCATATTTCACAGATTAGTCTATCAGTAGCCTATTCACATTAGTTGAGAGTTTCTAGACCAGAATCATGTCTTAAGCATAGGGTCCCATCTCAGACTTTATCATACTAGACTATATCGAATCCAAGCTTCAAATCCAGGACTCAGGCCTATTGATGGATATTGATTGACAAGGTCTATCTCATGTCATCATTGAACACATTGTGTGATGCTTATTTTATTCATTTGTGCAGACTGACTTCGAAATGGATGGTTTTGAGTATAGTATAGAACTTGAATCTGCCTTAGCTTCCACAACAGATTTATGCAGCAAGTGTTATTATCTTGGATTATGGTAAAGGACCAACAACCTTGGTTTGCAGCTGCCATATTCCATTCGGGAAGGGTACAGTATCCTTATCCATGACCTGATCTTGGACTCAGTTGCCATCTATATACCACTGCCACCTTAATCCTATTTCCTAAGTCAGGCTCATTACAGTCACCATGTTGACTCACACCTCTATGCATCCCTATGGTTATACTCATTTGTGACCCGGCAACTGAAGGTTTTTAT
The DNA here is from genome assembly GCA_037954105.1 of Canavalia gladiata. NCBI lineage: Eukaryota > Viridiplantae > Streptophyta > Magnoliopsida > Fabales > Fabaceae > Canavalia > Canavalia gladiata. The sequence continues at coordinate 39,923,486 of CM075661.1, forward strand.
GGTAGTGCCTGTTGTTTTCTGCCTAATTATGCAGAGACCACCTATGTTCATTAGAGTATTATCAGCTTAAGATTTCTGCAAAAAAAATCCCCCAACGGGTGGGTTTTTGATCGTTGCACTAAATTTTAGCTAGAGATCAATGTCACTGTCCTACAACATCCTAAAAAACCTATTCAATCAGATTTTTTAGTAGAGAAAATGGGATGTTCTATTATAAGACCATTCTATAAAAGCTCTCTTAGGTGGCTTCATACTAATGATAAAGCTATTCTCAGACTTGCCTAAGCTATTATTCATTCAATGGAGAGTTTCAGACCATAATTAGAGTATAGATCAAGAAACCAGATCGGTTTATCAGAACGAAATATAATGATAAGTCTAGATGTACAGCGATGGAACTAATCTGCAAATGGCTTGTTGGCTCACTGGAACTAATCCACAAAATTGTGCAGATCAGGTGGCTTGTTGGCTTACTGGGTTGGCAAACCAAGGAATTACAGCAATGGTACTAATCTATAAAATTATGCAGATCAGGTGGCTTGTTGGCTTACTGGATTAGCAAACCAAGGAATTTCAGCAATGGTGCTAATGCAGATCAGGTGGCTGGTTGGCTTACTGGATTAGCAAACCAGGGAATTACAGTAATGGTGCTAGTACAGATTAGGGGGCTGGTTGGCTTACTGGATTAGCAAACCAAGGAATTACAGCAATGGTGCTAATACAGATCAGGTGGCTGGTTGGTTTACTGGATTGGCAAACCAAGGAATTACAGCAATGGTGCTAATGCAGATCAGGGGGCTGGTTGGCTTACTGGGTTAGCAAACCAAGGAATTACAGCAATGGTGCTAATGCAGATTAGGTGGCTGGTTGGCTTACTGGATTAGCAAACCAGGGAATTACAGCAATGGTGCTAATGCAGATCAGGTGGCTGGTTGGCTTACTGGATTAACAAACCAAGGAATTACAGCAATGGTGCTAATGCAGATTAGGGGGCTGGTTGGCTTACTGGATTAGCAAACCAAGGAACTACAGCAATGGTGCTAGTGCAGATCAGGGGGCTGGTTGGCTTACTGGATTAGCAAACCAAGGAATTACAGCAATGGTGCTAATGCAGATTAGGGGGCTGGTTGGCTTACTGGATTAGCAAACCAAGGAACTACAGCAATGGTGCTAGTGCAGATCAGGGGGCTGGTTGGCTTACTGGATTAGCAAACCAAGGAACTACAGCAATGGTGCTAGTGCAGATCAGGGGGCTGGTTGGCTTACTGGATTAGCAAACCAAGGAATTACAGCAATGGTGCTAATGCAGATTAGGGGGCTGGTTGGCTTACTGGATTAGCAAACCAAGGAACTACAGCAATGGTGCTAATGCAGATCAGGGGGCTGGTTGGCTTACTGGATTAGCAAACCAAGGAACTACAGCAATGGTGCTAGTGCAGATCAGGGGGCTGGTTGGCTTACTGGATTAGCAAGCCAAGGAATTACAGCAATGGTGCTAATGCAGATCAGGGGGCTGGTTGGCTTACTGGATTGGCAAACCAAAGAATTACAGGGTGCTGTTACAAAACACAGAAACAAGTCTTTCACTCCTATCTACATTGTAATTATTGCAGCCATTTCATATACATTGTTTGCTTTATTATCATCATTCAGTTCAGTCCTGTGCACTCTTATTATCCAGTTAATCCTACTGGCCAGACTGTGTTGAGTATGACTTAACTGAGAAATCAAACTACTCATGATTATACCAGATTCAGTAACAGGTTCATGATCATGATTTGTAGTGGCATAACACTCCCTGATTGTACTGTTACAGCACCTAAAGGCATGAATCAAGTGAACAGTTATATGCAAGACTTGATTAAATGTTGTTGGATTAAGATGTGAGATTATGATCACTATTCCAACGACATTGATAGCGTATCTGATTATGCATGTGTGCTACCAGAATTGTATTTTCAAAATGGTCTTATGAACCTTAACAGCACTTGTGAGAACCTAATTGCATTTTCAGAATTCTTGGATCACTTCTGTGAAGGCCTATTAGATAAATGCTACACAGATATAGGCATAAGGCTGTGCAATATCAGCTACAGTATTTGGACCTATGAAATTGTCAAGAATTCAATCAACCTAATCGATGCATATATTTTCAAAAATCTTGGACCATTTCTGTGGAAGCCTATTAGAGAAATGCTCTACAGATATGTGTATAAGGCTGTGCATCATCAGTTACAGTATTTTGCTATATGAAATTATCAAGAATTCAATCAACTCCTAATTGATGCATATGCCTATCAGATTATACAGCAACCCTGTCCTCATTCTCATAAAGAAATGGCGAAAATTTAATCGGATAGATGTCAATTTCAGGTTCAGAAGTGATATAAGAGAATCTGGATATGACTGACCTGTGTAAAGCTTAAGCCAAGTGAATTGTGCCTATCTGAATGCTGCGCAAGGGTTAAGGGAAGAACCCGAAAAGCTATCCAGAGAAAGTGAAGAAGAAGAAGAAGAAAGAGCCTCTCCCCGAGAATCCCCTTTTCTTTCAACCCCTTTTTCTTTTATCCTCCTGCTCCTTGAATCGTCAAAACAAGCCAAGAACTCTCCTCTTCAGCTCAGAGAACCAAAAAGAGTCTAAGAGAAAGTGGACAAGTCCAGAACTCTCCTCCTCCGCTCAGAGAACCAAAAAGAGTCTAAGAGAAAGTGGTCCAAAACCGATTTCTCTCTCGCACGTGATGGCAATCTGGAACAAGCCCCTGATCCCTTCTCCTGATCTCCTAAGCCGATGGAAACTCCTCTCTTTTCTTTCAATTCCAGTCGCTCCCCCCCGGGAATCCCCTTTTCTTTCAACCCCTTTTTCCATTTTTCTGTTTTTCTGTTTTTCCTCCTCTTTTTTTTCTGTTTTTTTTTCAGTTATTCGGTTACTTTGTCATTTTTATTTTTTTTTTTATTATTATTATTATTATTATTTTTTCATTTTTCAGATTTTAATTTTGATTATTATTATTATTTAATTTTGTTATTTTAGTTAATTTATTTTTGATTTAAGTCCAATGATTTTAATTTTTATTTTTCAGAAAGCTTTTATTGTCTGTTTCTTGTTTATCAGTTGTCTGTTTTTTTCTGTTTTCTGTTTTCTATTTTCTGTTTTCTGTTTTCTATTTTCTGTTTTCTGTTTTCTGTTTTCTGTTTATTTTTTGTTTTCTGTTTTCTATTTTCTGTTTTCTGTTTTCTGTTTTCTGTTTATTTTTTGTTTTTTGTTTTCTATTTTCTGTTTTCTGTTTATTTTTGTTCTTGATTTTATTATTATTTTCATTATTTATTTATTTATTTTTATTTATTGATTTCTTGATTAATTTAATGGTTGGAGGCCTCGGACATAAATGGGTGTTTACAGTTTGCCCCTCTTTACTCATTTTTCTACCAGATAATATGAGAATTAATTCTCTAAATTATCGGGATAGGAAATGAGTAAAGACATGAACACTTTATGTTCGAGGCAGGCTTTTTGAAGAAAGTCCGAGAGTAACACTAGAAGCCCATGGGTGGCCTGACAACATAGGCCTGGAAGCTGTAAATTTAAACTAGAGTAGCCTGACAACACAGGCCTGAAGGCAGTAAATCTAAGCTACATGGCGGCCTGACAACATAGGCCTAAAAGCAGTAAATCTAAGCTACGACGGCCTGACAACATAGGCCTACAAGCAGTAAATCTAAACTATGGCGGCCTGACAACATAGGCCTAAAAGCAGTAAATTTAAACTACGGCGGCCTGACGACATAGGCCTAAGAGCAGTAAATCTAAACTATGGCGGCCTCACAACATAGGCCTAAAAGCAGTAAATCTAAACTATGGCGGCCTGACAACATAGGCCTAAAAGCAGTAAATCTAAACTACATGGCGGCCTGACAACATAGGCCATAAAAGCAGTGAATCTGAACTATGGCGGCCTGACAACATAGGCCTAAAAGCAGTAAATCTAAACTATGGCGGCCTGACAACATAGGCCTAAAAGCAGTAAATCTAAACTATAGGGCGGCCTGACAACATAGGCCTAAAAGCAGTAAATCTAAACTACATGGCGGCCTGACAACATAGGCCTAAAAGCAGTAAATCTAAACTACGGCGGCCTGACAACATAGGCCTAAAAGCAGTAAATCTAAACTACATGGCGGCCTGACAACATAGGCCTAAAAGCAGTAAATCTAAACTATGGCGGCCTGACAACATAGGCCTAAAAGCAGTAAATCTAAACTACATGGCGGCCTGACAACATAGGCCTAAAAGCAGTAAATCTAAACTATGGCGGCCTGACAACATAGGCCTAAAAGCAGTAAATCTAAACTACATGGCGGCCTGACAACATAGGCCTAAAAGCAGTAAATCTAAACTATGGCGGCCTGACAACATAGGCCTAAAAGCAGTAAATCTAAACTACAGCGGCCTGACAACATAGGCCTAAAAGCAGTAAATCTAAACTATGGCGGCCTGACAACATAGGCCTAAAAGCAGTAAATCTAAACTACATGGCGGCCTGACAACATAGGCCTAAAAGCAGTGAATCTGAGCTATGGCGGCCTGACAACATAGGCCTAAAATTAGTAAATCTAAACTATGGCGGCCTGACAACATAGGCCTAAAAGCAGTAAATCTAAACTACAAGGCGGCCTGACAACATAGGCCTAAAAACGGTAAATCTAAACTATGGCGGCCTGACAACATAGGCCTAAAAGCAGTAAATCTAAACTATGGCGGCCTGACAACATAGGCCTAAAAAGCAGTAAATCTAAACTAGGGTGGCCTGACAACATAGGCCTGAAAGCAGTAAATCTAAACTAGGGTGGCCTGACAACATAGGCCTGAAAGCAGTAAATCCAAACTATGGTGGCCTGACAACATAGGCCTGAAAGCAGTAAATCTAAACTAGGGTGGCCTGACAACATAGGCCTGAAAGCAGTAAATCCAAACTATGGTGGCCTGACAACATAGGCCTGAAAGCAGTAAATCTAAACTATGGTGGCCTGACAACATTGGCCTGAAAGCAGTAAATCTACACTAGGGTGGCCTGACAACATAGGCCTGAAAGCAGTAAATCTAAACTATGGTGGCCTGACAACATAGGCCTGAAAGCAGTAAATCTACACTAGGGTGGCCTGACAACATAGGCCTGAAAGCGGTAAATCTAAACTATGGTGGCCTGACAACATAGGCCTGAAAGCAGTAAATCTACACTAGGGTGGCCTGACAACATAGGCCTGAAAGCAGTAAATCTAAACTATGGTGGCCTGACAACATAGGCCTGAAAGCAGTAAATCTAAACTATGGTGGCCTGACAACATAGGCCTGAAAGCAGTAAATCTAAACTATGGTGGCCTGACAACATAGGCCTGAAAGCAGTAATGCTATGGCCTGACAACATAGGCCAGTGAGCGAGAATGTAAAGATGCAATGCTATGGCCTGACATCATAGGCCAGTGAGCAAGAATGTAAAGATGTAATGTTATGGCCTGACAACATAAGCCAGTGGGCAGGGCAAACCTCATGATTTTGTTTGCAGACTCTGATTCCCTGGCTTTCTTCTAGCACCGATCATATCCTTCAGAGTGAGTTAGACTTCGTGGATTGCTTAATGCCCTTCTTGTTCCTGTAGGCCTATCTGTTACGCACGTCTTTTTTGATAAGATTTTTGCTTATGAAGAACTTGCCATTAGGAAAGCTTCAATGTGACTCTAATTTTAGGACAGTATTAGTAAACAGCAATTGTCATTCAAAATTGGGTAATTACATTCTGCATATACATTTTGACAAAGGAAAATACAGTTGCCTGTGATGATAGTCAAGGGTGCTTTTGTGGCGATGTGTTTGGTGAAATAGTTTTGGTTGGCGGTGATGCCTTCGAGACGATTAGTGCTAGTATTGTATTTTGGCGACCCCTTCGTGCATTGCCATCCCAGCTTCTGAAAATCCAAAATTTTGTCCCAGCTTATTCAACTTGCCCCCGACTGGTCTCGAATCTTTCATTAGAACCATGGGTATCTGCCTACTTCTGCTCTCACACGGATTTGCCCCAGTGTAGATGGAGACTGCCTGTTACCCTTTCTTGCCTTCTCTAATCAAGAGGGATAAACTTTGTTTTATCGATGCCATTTTTGTTTAATCTGCCTTTTTGGGTTTTCGGTTTGAGATGCTTCTTTTTTGAATCGCCCTGACTTTTGCCTAGGTCTCCTTGATGATTGACCTAGCGGGCTTTTCTTTCTTGTATTGCCCTAACTTTTGCCTAGGTCCTTTTGATGGTTGACCTAGCGGGCTTTTCTTTCTTGTATTGCCCTAACTTTTGCCTAGGTCTTTTTGATGATTGACCTAGCGGGCTTTTCTTTCTTGTATTGCCCTAACTTTTGCCTAGGTCTTTTTGATGGTTGACCTAGCAGGCTTTTCTTTCTAAGCGTAATACTTCTTGACGGCATCCGAATTGACAGGGTTAGGCAAGTCTTTCCCATCCATGTCGGTCAAGATTAAGGCACCTCCGGAAAAAGCCTTCTTAACTACATAAGGTCCATGGTAGTTCGGAGACCATTTCCCTTGCAGCATTTTTTGCGTAGGCAATAGCCTTTTGATCACCAAATCTCCTTCTTGAAATTCCGGAGGATGGATCCTTTTGTCGAATGCTTTCTTCATTCGTCTTTGGTATAATTGGCCGTGGCATATTGCCGCCAGCCTTTTTTCTTCAATTAAGTTCAGCTGATCCATCCGAGTTTGGACCCGTTCGGCCTCTTCCAATTTAGCATCCATCAGGACTCTCAATGAGGGAATTTCGACCTCAATTGGGAGTACAACCTCCATCCCATATACTAGTGAGAATGGCGTTGCCCCAGTAGATGTACGGACAGAGGTCCGGTATGCATGTAATGCGTATGGGAGCATTTCATGCCATTCTCTATATGAGAGAACCATTTTCTGAATTATTTTCTTGAGGTTCTTGTTGGCCGCTTCGACCGCTCCATTCATCTTTGGTCGATAAGGGGACGAGTTGTGATGTTGGATCTTGAACTGGTTACATAATTCCGACATCATCTTATTGTTAAGATTCGAGCCATTATCTGTGATGAGCTTACTGGGTAATCCATATCGGCAAATCAACTCTTTCTTCACGAATCTGACTACCACATTGCGAGTCACGCTAGCATATGAGGCGGCCTCGACCCATTTTGTGAAATAGTCGATGGCGACTAATATGAAGCGGTGTCCGTTAGATGCCTTGGGCTCTATCGGGCCAATGACATCTATCCCCCACATGGCGAATGGCCATGGCGAAGACAGCACGTTCAACGGCGTTGACGGTGCATGGATATTGTCTGCATATACTTGACACTTGTGGCAGGTTTTGACGTGTTTGCAACAGTCAGCTTCCATGGTCAACCAATAATATCCAGCCCGGAGGATTTTTCTTGCCATGGCATGTCCGTTGGCGTGAGTACCAAAGGACCCTTCGTGAACTTCTGTTAGAATCCTGTCGGCTTCTGCTGCGTCCACTCATCTGAGCAAAACCATGTCATGATTTCTCTTGTATAGGATTTCTCCATTGAGGAGGAAACTCGCAGCCAACCTTCGCAGGGTCCTCTTGTCGTTTTCAGATGCATTGGTGGGATACTCATTGTTTTTCAGGAATTGCTGGATGTCATGATACCATGGCTTTCCGTCCGGTTCTACCTCCACTGCTTGGCAAAATGCCGGTCTAGAGCGATGTTGGATGCGGATAAGGGGCATATCTTTTTCTCGTCCAATTTCAAACATAGATGACAATGTGGCCAGGGCATCAGCTAGCTGATTATCTTCCCGTGGTATATGCGAGAATGTAACCTCCTCAAAATATTCCAGCAGTTCTTGGAGACGCGCTTGATAGGGCACTAGCTTGCTATCTTTGGTCTCCCACTCTCCTCTGACCTGATGGATGACCAAGGCTGAGTCACCAAAGACCTCCAGGCGTTTCACTTTAGCTTCGATTGCGGCTTGAATCCCTAGGATACAGGCTTCATACTCTGCCATATTATTCGTGCAGTCGAAGGCTAGCCGAGCCGTGATAGGTATATACTGTCTTTTCGGAGAGATTAGTACAACTCCTATACCATGGCCCATCATGTTGGACGCACCGTCGAACAACATCGTCCATTTCTCTTCTTCTGTCTTTTCCTCTTCGTTGAATATTGCCATTAAGTCCTCATCAGGAAACTCCGACTGCATGGCCTGATAGTCGTTTATAGGTTGTTGGGCCAAATATTCTGCGAGTGCACTACCTTTGACAGATTTCTGCGTCACATACAGGATATCATATTCCGAAAGCACCATTTGCCACTTTGCAATTCGTCCTGACAATGCAGGCTTTTCGAATATGTACTTGATCGGATCCATCCTGGATATTAGCCATGTAGTATGACTCAACATATATTGTCTTAGGCGATGTGCCGCCCATGCCAAAGCACAACAAGTTCGCTCCAAAAGTGAATATCTAGCCTCGCCGCTCGTGAACTTCTTGCTCAGGTAATATATAGCCTGCTCCTTTTTCCCAGATTCGTCATGTTGACCGAGCATGCAGCCCATTGACTGGTCTGTAATCGTCAGATATAATATCAAGGGTCTTCCAGCCACTGGCGGTACTAGGACCGGTGGGTTTCGTAAATATGATTTGATCTTCTCAAAAGCTTCCTGACAATCCTCATCCCAACTCAAGGGTTGATTCTTGCGCAATAGCTTAAAGATCGGCTCACATGTAGCTGTCAGCTGAAAAATGAATCGGGAGATATAATTGAGTCTTCCTAGGAAGCCTCGGATCTCTTTTTCAGTTCTCGGAGCTGGCATGTCTATGATTGCCCGGGCTTTGTCAGGGTCTACCTCGATTCCCTTTTCACTGACGATAAAGCCTAACAGCTTTCCTGATTTAACCCCGAAAGTGCATTTAGCCGGGTTCAATCGCAGCTTAAATTTTCGAAGCCTCTCAAACAACTTCTGCAAATCCATAAGATGGTCATCTTCTGTCCGAGATTTGGCGATCATATCATCCACGTAGACTTCTATCTCCTTGTGAATCATATCATGGAATAACGTTACCATGGCCCTCTGATAGGTTGCCCCAGCATTTTTTAATCCAAAGGGCATGACTTTGTAACAAAAGGTTCCCCAGGCCGTGATGAAGGTAGTCTTTTCTCTATCCTCCTCGGCCATCTTAATTTGGTTGTAGCCTGAGAAACCGTCCATGAATGAAAAATAGGAGAATTGTGCAGTATTATCGACCAGCACATCGATGTGAGGTAGCGGAAAGTCATCCTTTGGGCTGGCTCGATTAAGATCTCTGTAGTCTACACACATCCGGACCTTTCCATCTTTCTTGGGGACTGGCACTATGTTAGCGACCCATTCGGGGTAATTTGCAACAGCCAAGAAGCCGGCGTCAAACTGTTTTCTTACTTCTTCCCGGATTTTTAGAGACATTTCTGGTTTCATCCTTCTCAGCTTCTGTTTGACTGGCGTACATCCGGCTTTCATAGGCAGCTTGTGCTCCACTATAGAAGTATCTAGGCCTGGCATGTCTTGATAAGACCAAGCGAAGATATCACTATAGTTTTGTAAGAGTGAGATCAACCGCTCACGATTGTCTCCAGCGATAAGTGTGCCTATCTTGACTTCTCTCTTATTTTCCTCGGTCCCCAAATTTACCAAATCTACGGGTTCCTGATGAGGTTCAATGATTTTAGATTCGCGTTCCACCAATCTCAACATTTCATCGGTGGGTTCGCACTCAAATTCTGATTCCTCGTCGGCCAAGTCGTCAATACAGTCGAAATCGCCTAATACAATACTAGCACTGTTGTCGCTAGGCGGTTTTGAGTCAGATCTGCGTATTGGGATAAGACGAAGAAATAAGATGGGTATATTTTAGCAGAAAGGAATAAATTGAGCAAAGAAAGAGGGAGGTATTTTGGACGATGCAACTGTATTTATTATTTGTCAAAAGATATGTACAAAATGTTCAGGTATAAAATTTTCATGACAATTACAAAATTACATTTGAACTGAACCAAAAGTCAGAGGTAGCTCAAAACTTTCCCAATTGGTCAGTTCTCGTCCGGGGGGACAAGGCGTCACCAGATTTTCTATACTCGTTGTCCCCTCTCCATCTGTGGCCGCGATCATGCCTAGGTCTTCGAAGCCAGCACTTTGGAAACTTTGCGATATATGGCACAGAGGGACCTTGTTATAACGGGGTCTTATTGCTTTATCTTTTTCAGTGGGTTGGTACCCCAACCCATATCGTCGCCTGTTTTTATTCACAGACAATGGTCGAGACAAACCAGCATTGTTTTGCCCCAGTCTACCGCCTGACTCGAACCCATTCTTTAACATCACTCGGGCCATCATCATTAGAGCTTTAGGGGGCAGCCTACGGTCAACCACTTCGCCTTCCTTAATTGTAGTGACATTGGCAACCTCTAAGGCTTGGAAATGAGTCTCCAACGCCTCTTCGGCAGCCTCAATGTAAGGAGGATTGGTGGGTTTGCTGACCAGATAATCTTCTTCCGCTGAGATGATGATTAATTTGTCGTCTATGATGAACTTCAACTTCTGATGCAAAGTTGAAGGGACTGCTTTAGCGGAATGAATCCAAGGTCTTCCCAGTAGACAGCTGTAGGCTGGCTGGATATCCATTATTTGGAAAGTTATGTTGAAGATGATCGGGCCAATTTGGACTGATAGATCTACTTCGCCAATAACCTCCCGTCTTGACCCATCGAATGCTCTTACTACCGTAGAGCTAGGCCTCGTGTGGATCCCTTCGTGTGGTAGTTTGGAAAAAGTTAATTGAGGCATTACATTCAGAGAGGAGCCATTATCTATCAAAACTCTGGCTAAAATGTGATCCATGCATTTGACCGATATATGCAATGCCCTGTTATGTCTTTCCCCTTCCTCCGGGATTTCATGGTCGGCGAAGGTTATGAAATTGTTGGCAGTTATATTACTGGCGATCCCCTCAAATTTATCCACTGAGATATTGTGGACTACATGGGCTTCGTTTAAGATCTTCAACAAAACCTTTCGATGGGGCTCCGAGTTCATCATCAGAGCTAACAATGATATTTTAGCGGGTATACGATTTAATTGCTCGATGACCGTATACTCGCTTTGTCTTATCAATTTCAAGAACTCGCATGCCTCTTCGTCTGAAACTGCCTTCTTTATTTCTTTCTCTACTTCTTTATTGCTACTTTCGGGCCTATGCCTAGCTTGATTTTCTTTGTCTAAGGTAGCCGGTTGTCTCCTTATGTCTTCGGCAGGGGTGTAGATGCGACCACTTCTGGTCATTCCCCCTATACCGGCTATGTTGGTCACACTGAGCGATGGACTCTTGTCCTCTTCGGTTTTTCCTCCTAGTACCTCAACATTGTATTTCCACGGTACCTCTTTATTGCTGTTGTATTGGAAAGGTCTCGGTACCTTTATTGTGACTGGTTTCACCCCATCAGGCGTAGGTAGGGCTGATGGTTCAGTATAGCGAATGACCAGTGGTTTAGGAGGTCCTGGAAAGGATTCGCCGATCATGTCCACCTCCTCTTCTATCTCGACATAGTTCACGGAGGGCCCTACTCCTCCATGATTTGGCAGTGGGTTATTCCCCACGCTGGGTGCATCCTTCTCGAAATTCAGCCACTTGGCATTGATCAGCTTCTGAACCCTATGTTTCAGGGCCAGACAGTTATCAGTGGAATGTCATACCGTCCCAGCGTGGTAGTCACACTTCGCCTCAAGATTGTACCACTTCGGAAATGGAGGTTCCAAAGGCTTCATGGGGACTAGTGAAATTAAGGAGTTTTGAATTAGACGGGGCAAAAGCTCCGAGTAACTCATTGGGATCGGATCAAATTGTACTATCTTTGTTTGGTTGTTGTTGGTTTTTTGCGGGGGTGGGTTAATGTTGGTGTTTTGGTTCCATGGTTTTGGTGGTTGTTGTTGAGGGAATGTTTGGATAGGTGGAGTTATGAAGGAAGCGTTTGGCTGAAATGGAGTAGGTGGCGGGTTGTAAGTTGGTTGGTATGAAGGTTGGGCGGAGGCCACCATGTGTGGGTTTGTAGGGAATTGCGGTTGATATGGTATTTGGTAGTTAGGTGGCGTGGTGGGTGGTTGGTACACGGGTTGTGTGGTGATTGGACGGTTAGGGTCGGCTGAGACATAATGGGTCTCGGCTTCCTTCTTCTTCCATGGATTGCTCGTCGGCTTTTTCGCACTAACATTGCCGACGGCGTTGTGTACAATCTTTCCTCGGCGCAAGCCGCTCTCTATTCGTTCTCCGATTAGTACCATGTCGGAGAAGTTGGTGGACACACTGCCCACCATCTTGTCGTAGAATGGAGCAGGGAGAGTCTCCATAAAAGTGCTGATCATCTCCCTGTCCAGCAGAGGTGGTTGAACTTGGGCGGCCAGCTCTCTCCACCGCTGCGCGTACTCTTTAAAGGACTCATTCTCCTTCTTGGTCATGTTCTGTAATTGAGTCCTGTCGGGTGCCATCTCTATGTTGTACTTGTATTGTCTGAGGAAGGCGTCTGCCAAGTCCTTCCATGTGCGGATGTATGACCTCTCGAGCTGGGTATACCAGCTAGCAGCTGCTCCGGTTAAACTATCCTGGAAACAGTGGATAAGCAGCTTATCATTGTGTGCATGGGAGGCCATTTTTCGGCAATACATTGTCAGATGGCTTTTTGGGCATCCGACTCCCCTATATTTCTCGAATTCGGGCGTTTTGAATTTAGGAGGTATTATGACATCAGGTACGAGACATAGCTCAGAAGCCTCCACTACTCCATATCCATGCCCTTCGATGGCTCTAACCCTCTCTTCTAGGTGTTGCCATCTCCCGCCAAACTGGGCTTCTTGATCCACCGGTTGGCCAATGCGGTGAGGTAAGGTATGTTGGCCCTCGGGTCTAGTAGGGTGTTGTTGGTGAGGGTTAGCTGGGTGAATAGTGACCGGGACAGAATATGTGGGGTCCTCGGTGACGGTCGTATTCATATGTGTATAGTCGGGGTTGGTGTTGTATGGGTATGTAGTTGGGTTGATGTGAGGAGGAAAGGACGGGTTTATTTGTGGAGGGAAAGCAGTGGAAGTGTTTGTGTTGTAGGGGTAAGGTGGAAGATTTGTGTGTATTGGGTATGTGTGAGGTGGATAACCGGTGGTGTTGGTAGGAAGAGGGTAGATTGGTGGGTTTACATGGGGAGGATGAGTGGTAGGGTTTGTGTGTGGAAGCCCAGCCGGGAAGTTGGGATGATAATGGTGGATGGTAGGGTTTATATGGAGAGGCAGTGCATTGGGATTTTCACCAGCGATGATTCCTTGAGAGTTAGGTCCATATGAATGCTCGTAACCGGGTGGTAGCCCGTATGGCCATTCTTGTTCAGTGACAGCTTGTAAGGGCATTGAAGTAGTAGTAGCCCCCGTTGCCTCGGTTGCCGTAGGTCCCTCTGTGCCTTTTTCAAGTAGCTTCATGAGCTTAGCTACTTGATCTTTTAGCTCGGCTACTTCATTCCTGAGCTCCTCATTCTGCATTTCCAACTCACTCATGATTTTGGTTTTTGATCTAGTGCTGTACGAATGCCGAGGGAATCGTGAGCCCGCTATTTTGTTATCTGTGTATTTTGAATTTGAAAAAATGAAACATTATATTAGTTAATTGTTAATTGAAAATGATATTTGGCGTGAAAATAAAATATCGAAGGACCAGTTTCTCATTGATCTTCTATTGACTGTGTGAGCTTTAATTGTCTTGAGCATGAAATGGAAATTAATGCGAAATCATAGACGGAGAGAAATCAACTTTATTCAAACGGACCGAATTTTATTTTACATTTTGCCCTTCCTGTCTGGCTAGCACAATATACTTGTCCATCCTTAGTATCAGATTTTTACAAAACAAGATAAAATCTTCAACTTCAGGAGGAGTATGTAGTGGATGTAATGAAGCTTCGGCCTTCTTGAGGAATGTTGGTACTTCTTCAATTGCCATATTCGCTAGACCGGCCAGTCTCCCAAAGCATCTGGCCCAGTGATCAGCTGTATCCTTATACCATTTATTCTCATTTTGGATGTCCTTAATACCCCTTTGTTGCATTCGAATAATCTCAATGACATTCCATTTTTCTTCGTTTACTTCGTCTTGCCAAGCTGCTAATAGACCTTCGATTTGATTTTTCATGTCCTCTATTCGTTGTAACAGGTCATTTCTTTCTTCTACTATGTGGTCTGCCTCCACTCGGATTCTCTTGTTTGCGGCTAAGACCTGGTTTTTCTCTTCGCGGATGGTATGGATCTTGGCCTTCACCTGCTCCAAAGCGCCTCTTAGTTGACGATTCTCTTGGAGGGTGGCATCTTTTTCTTGCGCTCTCAGCCTAAGCTCTTTATTGGCTGCTTGCAAGTTCATATGTACTCGCGAAGCGCGCTCTCGTTCACCCTTTTGCTGTTCCCTGATAGAGGCTAATAGAGCTTTGTTCACTTCATCTTCTCTTCTCCATGCGGCATTCTCTTGTCGTTCTTTCAGAAGTTCCTCTTCTAGTCGGGCGTTTTTCTTAGTCACAGCTTCTAGCTTTTCCTTCAAGTTTTTAACGACCTCATCTTCAAACACCATTGGTGATGGTTGATTTTCAGATGGGGCAGTCGGAGGTTTAAATGGCAGTTTGATCTGTTGCACCCTGTCTCTGACCCACTGTCGGTATTCTTCTTTGGCTCCGCAGCTTCGGACCCCCAATTCTTTTCCTTTCCGAGTAACACTTTCCCATGCTTCTCGTACTTTGCGGAGGGGCTCGGCGAAATCTCCCTCGTATTTCAAAAGGAAAGGTGTCACTAGTTCATCCGATGGAGGTGCCTTGATGGGGTAAGCCAACTGCCTCTGCCCCAGTATCGGGTTGTAGTTGATGCAACCCCTGGTTCCCATGAGGGGTACATTTGGGAACCCCTTACAATGGTAGATGACCTCCGTCCTCTGTTGCCAAGTGGGTTGCCATCGGATCTGTTCTTCCTTTAAGCCGGCGAAATGAGCTGCCCATTCTTCATTATCCATCGGCTTTATTTGGTAGCACAGTAGATCGGATATAGGGCATTGCGCTTTCATACCCCTTTTGAAGGCGTGAGCCGTTATCCATATGTACAACATTGGTAGACAGCAAAGCAGTTTCTTTCCTCTTCCTTCATGACAGAGATTCAGTGTGTAGTAGACGTCGGCCAACAGGGCGGTAACAGGGTTTTCAGCTTTATTCTTTCGGGCCAAGAAAATATCGACGGCGTTTAGGTCAACAAAATCCTCTATGCCTGGAAAGAGGACTAATCCATAGATGGCAAGGGCTAGTACATCCATGTAGGTGTCCCACTGACTGCTATCGGCTAGATGCTGCATGTAAGTTTCCAAAAACCCTCGGGTGAACCCCTTAGCTTGATTCTTCCCTTGGTAATCTGTCAACCGGTCGCCTGCCTGTAAACCTAGAGCCTGAGCAGCAGTTCGGAATGAGGTGTGGTGTTCCAAATGGTTGTAAGGGCGGACTCCCTCTAGAGGCAAATCCAAAATCTGCTCGAATTCTTCCAAAGTAGGCGCCAACTGGAAATCGGGGAAAGTAAAGCATCGGAGAGGGGGATCATAGTATTGCACCATCGCCGTGAGGGCCCCCTCTTGCACTTTGACTTTCAGCAATTTCAGTATGTTTCCATACTTTTTGGTAAACGCCATTAATTGGATACTTGTCAATTTGTTTCCGAAATTTTCCAGGCTAGCAAAATCAGTCAGCTTGACCCCAACCCTCTTTCTCTTTCTTAACTGCCTGATTTCCGCATTAATTTCCATTTCACCCCTTCTTTAGATGTCACTGAGAACCTGGTCCTTCAATAAAGAAATGAGAAAAACAATAAAAATGAATATGTTAGGGTTTTTTTTTTTTTATGTTATGAGGTGGAATTGATGCATGATAGACCATAATAGAATGCTAAACATAACTTTATTTGCACAAAATCTATCAATATCCCTCTTTTCTTTTTCCTTCTTTGTCTTTCCTTTTTCCTTTTCCTTATCTCACTCGATTTTCTTTTTCTCTCCTTAATTTTTCTCTTTATTTTCTTTCTTTCTCTTTTCCCTTTCATTTTTTTGTTCATCTCTCATGTGAACTTTTCCTCTTTTCCTCTTTTTTCTTCTTTTTTTTTTCACTCCCCTATTCTTTAAGCACCCCATCATAAGTAACGATTGGACCTGAATTTGCAGAACGTGCCCTCTTTGTGTCCTATTTGGGTAACCTGTCCTAAAGGTCTATGGCCATTAATGCATGAACCTTTCAAAAGGTGGTCAGTAGTCCTAAGGTATAAAGGTCACTAGAGCCAAGTTCCAGTTCGTAATGCTTGCTACAACAGCAGAAAAAGCTACCAGTTGTAGGGCATTTCGAATAGGACGCACTCTAGCTGGGATTTTCGTGATAGTCAAACAGGACGTAAGCCCCAAAGTGACACCACTAGATCCCTCTATTCCTAGGTTGCACTCAGACCCGGGTATAGGGCCCCACTCATGATAATGCATATGCAATGTGTATGAGGGCACACAAGTAATTGGGACACCTGCAATTGGGGAACTTGTACAGATATATAAAGCAATTTAGTATTCGTCTATCCTAAGGTTGGTGCAAAGAATAAACAAATCAGTCAATCATAGATAAGCAAATAGATAAATAAGTCATACAATAAAGTGTAAAGGGATCAGGGTAATACACACTCAAATAAATGGGTTTGACTCTCTAATTTCCCCAGTGGAGTCGCCATCTGTCGCCACCAAATTTTTGTTTAAGGGAAAAAGATTTGGAAAAACCCTGGATGAGATTTAGGTTCGGGAGTCGGTTACGAGTGGGGAAGGTGTTAGGCACCCCACTCGCCTGTTCCGAAGAACAGTACCCTTAAATTGAGTATGTGATTATTTGAAAATAGTTTGATCCCTTTTATTAGAGTGAAAATAAATACTTGATGGAGATTAGCCTGACAGGACTTGATCCTGCTCCTACGTATTCCCCGGTGCAATGGGAAACTCAAGGCTTACGTAGTTCTGGTTTGTTTTGAAGGCTTGACCTTCGAAAATGTTCAGAAGAGTGTTTGAAAGATGCTTGAAGGCTTGACCTTCGGGGCTAATTGAAAAGTAATATTCGAGGAGGACTTGATTATTTTGAAAGATTTTCAGAAAGGTAACCTTAATCCACATATGCACAGGGTCCAAGACAACTATGGCTGCACTTGGACCTATACGAATCTCTAAACAACGAACAGTAGAAAAAGCTACCAGTTCGTGCTTAGACCTCGTCGCGTGAGATCAAGAATTTTGCAAAACAAGCTTTTTATTTTTGAAGGAAGATTAATAAAATGAGTAAGGTTTTTATTTTGTAAAGGAAAGGCCATCCTAATCCACATATGCACAAGGCCCAAGACAACTATGGCTGCGCTTGGACCCATACGAATCCCTAAACAAACGAACAGCAGAAAAAGCTACCAGTTCGTGCTCAGAGCTCGTCGCGTGAGATTAAGAATCGCAAAATAAGATTTTTTATTTTGAGAATCGTGGGATAAGAATGAGCAAGGTTTTTTTTTATTTTGTAAAAAGGAAAGGCAACCTTAATCCGCATATGCACAAGGCCCAAGACAACTACGGCGGCACTTGGACCTATACGAATCTCTGAACAACGAACAGCAGAAAAAGCTACCAGTTCGTGCTTAGAGCTCGTTGCGTGAGATCAAGAATTGCAAAATATTTAGGAAAAGACATTTTTTAATCTTTGAAAGATACGATTAGCAAATGGTACTGATTCTCGAGTAAGGAAAAACTTGAATTTGAGATCGGAAATTCATTTTTTTGAGTTTTGGGGTCTTCAAATAGAATTTTGGCGTAATTTTGCGATTACGGAAATTTAGGATGATTTGGTAGTTATTAGAAATTTGTATGAATCTATTTGAAAATCTTATGAATTTATTTAGGAATGTTCATGTGACTATTGGCATATCATGGTACGGATTAATTCTTTGGCAATTCTAGGGCCTATTTTCAGTTCATCTCTCATGCTGCTCTAGGCCCATCCACTGCGCTAGTTTGAAGGTAATCCTTTTAGGACCTATGGCCTGTATTATCTCTATCAGCAGTCGTCTTTGAAGAAACTGATCCCCATTGCTGCTCAGGTCAAATTTGGATGCCGAAAAGCTTTGAACCTAGTGGTTATGGACAGCTATATTCCTCGGCAGACTGGTTCTTATTGAAACTTGGTGCCGAAAAGTAAAGAATTTCTAACTGCACTACCTAGACTAGAATTTCAAAACAGCTCATTGGCATCTAAGCTACAGATGATAGACTGGCGGGAAGGACAGCTAGTGGAATAGGTGGGATAAGGCAGAGCCCTTCCAAATTGAATATTGTGGGACTATTAGTGTGTTGCTCAGACCCTGAACAACTAAATTAAGGACAATGATTCACTTTCCCCTTACTTAATTTGACCTACTTCTAAGCAACATAAACTTAGGTTCTTTCCTTGTATTCCTATAGTGAGTATTTGACGATGGTTTTATAGGATTTTGAATTTAAATAACTGATGTATGCTGAAAGGTTCTGTTAATTGTGCAAGGTTTCAGACTGAGCTTACCTACTGACTGAGATTTCTTCCTAACAAGTGTAAATATCAGTTTGTCCCTGGTTTCCTGTCCACAAACTATGGAAGAATGCGAAGGTCCTGGTGCTGAGTTTATTAAAACCAGTAAGTAGAGCTTAGATCCCTACAAGATCTAAAATAATTTTTATGCTGACCAAGCATCAACACTCAGGTTCCCTTATAAACCTTACAATGATCAGATATTGATCTCCACTTATTTCTATGTTGCTAGTATTTACATAAGAGGGAGAATTAGAGCACAAGTAAAAGAGAAGATGCGGTATCCTTATCCATGACCTGGTCTTGGACTTAGGATTTCAGAATAGCTTCCCATTAACCTATGCAGAGGGATAATAAGTCTCTATGAGTGTCTTATAGGTCAGAATTATATCCTCAGGGCAGGAATTGGTGACAGATAGCAGAGCATTTTTTATAGGCCAGTTTGATCAGAGAGTTTGCAGGTTCCTAGGTATTTCCCAATCTGGAATCTACCAGATTTGCCCCAGCTCAAAAGAAATTTATGTGAAGAACCAGAGAATTCTTAGGCATATTTCACAGATTAGTCTATCAGTAGCCTATTCACATTAGTTGAGAGTTTCTAGACCAGAATCATGTCTTAAGCATAGGGTCCCATCTCAGACTTTATCATACTAGACTATATCGAATCCAAGCTTCAAATCCAGGACTCAGGCCTATTGATGGATATTGATTGACAAGGTCTATCTCATGTCATCATTGAACACATTGTGTGATGCTTATTTTATTCATTTGTGCAGACTGACTTCGAAATGGATGGTTTTGAGTATAGTATAGAACTTGAATCTGCCTTAGCTTCCACAACAGATTTATGCAGCAAGTGTTATTATCTTGGATTATGGTAAAGGACCAACAACCTTGGTTTGCAGCTGCCATATTCCATTCGGGAAGGGTACAGTATCCTTATCCATGACCTGATCTTGGACTCAGTTGCCATCTATATACCACTGCCACCTTAATCCTATTTCCTAAGTCAGGCTCATTACAGTCACCATGTTGACTCACACCTCTATGCATCCCTATGGTTATACTCATTTGTGACCCGGCAACTGAAGGTTTTTATGGTAGTGCCTGTTGTTTTCTGCCTAATTATGCAGAGACCACCTATGTTCATTAGAGTATTATCAGCTTAAGATTTCTGCAAAAAAAATCCCCCAACGGGTGGGTTTTTTAACGTTGCACTAAATTTTAGCTAGAGATCAATGTCACTGTCCTACAACATCCTAAAGAACCTATTCAATCAGATTTTTTAGTAGAGAAAATGGGATGTTCTATTATAAGACCATTCTATAAAAGCTCTCTTAGGTGGCTTCATACTAATGATAAAGCTATTCTCAGACTTGCCTAAGCTATTATTCATTCAATGGAGAGTTTCAGACCATAATTAGAGTATAGATCAAGAAACCAGATCGGTTTATCAGAACGAAATATAATGATAAGTCTAGATGTACAGCGATGGAACTAATCTGCAAATGGCTTGTTGGCTCACTGGAACTAATCCACAAAATTGTGCAGATTAGGTGGCTTGTTGGCTTACTGGGTTGGCAAACCAAGGAATTACAGCAATGGTACTAATCTATAAAATTATGCAGATCAGGTGGCTTGTTGGCTTACTGGATTAGCAAACCAAGGAATTTCAGCAATGGTGCTAATGCAGATCAGGTGGCTGGTTGGCTTACTGGATTAGCAAACCAGGGAATTACAGTAATGGTGCTAGTACAGATTAGGGGGCTGGTTGGCTTACTGGATTAGCAAACCAAGGAATTACAGCAATGGTGCTAATACAGATCAGGTGGCTGGTTGGTTTACTGGATTGGCAAACCAAGGAATTACAGCAATGGTGCTAATGCAGATCAGGGGGCTGGTTGGCTTACTGGGTTAGCAAACCAAGGAATTACAGCAATGGTGCTAATGCAGATTAGGTGGCTGGTTGGCTTACTGGATAAGCAAACCAGGGAATTACAGCAATGGTGCTAATGCAGATCAGGTGGCTGGTTGGCTTACTGGATTAACAAACCAAGGAATTACAGCAATGGTGCTAATGCAGATTAGGGGGCTGGTTGGCTTACTGGATTAGCAAACCAAGGAACTACAGCAATGGTGCTAGTGCAGATCAGGGGGCTGGTTGGCTTACTGGATTAGCAAACCAAGGAATTACAGCAATGGTGCTAATGCAGATTAGGGGGCTGGTTGGCTTACTGGATTAGCAAACCAAGGAACTACAGCAATGGTGCTAGTGCAGATCAGGGGGCTGGTTGGCTTACTGGATTAGCAAACCAAGGAACTACAGCAATGGTGCTAGTGCAGATCAGGGGGCTGGTTGGCTTACTGGATTAGCAAACCAAGGAATTACAGCAATGGTGCTAATGCAGATTAGGGGGCTGGTTGGCTTACTGGATTAGCAAACCAAGGAACTACAGCAATGGTGCTAATGCAGATCAGGGGGCTGGTTGGCTTACTGGATTAGCAAACCAAGGAACTACAGCAATGGTGCTAGTGCAGATCAGGGGGCTGGTTGGCTTACTGGATTAGCAAACCAAGGAATTACAGCAATGGTGCTAATGCAGATCAGGGGGCTGGTTGGCTTACTGGATTGGCAAACCAAAGAATTACAGGGTGCTGATAAGCATAGATTTCATAAATAATTATCTCTCACTTTTATCTCATTAAGACTTCTTATATGTTCAATTAAGTGATCTTTGTCATATTTTATGAGTTTGGGTTCATATGAAGTTTAATTGAATTTCTTTGCTTACCCGATTAAAATGACACTATTATAGTATTTTGAGCATAATAGGAGTTGTAGACATCCAAAAATCATGAAATCTATCTTGAATGAAAGCTTAAAGAAGTGTCCATATTTACAAAGCAAGAGCAGATTCTAAATGGGATGTTTAGGACTCCGAAATTATCTCAAAAGATGAGATAGTGTTGCTGACGTGGAATTTGAACAGTGTGCAAAGATCCGGCCATATCTTGAGATATAGAAGTCATATTGAGATGAACTCAACTTTGTTGGATAGCTAAGATCCAGGGCTACAACTTTTGTTCAGAAGTCAAGCTCTAATTCGGACATGTGAACATCCGAAATTGCGGTGCAAGAAAGTAAAAATTGTTGTGCTCATTGGTGGCAAAAATTCAAAAGTGTTTTGCAATTTCAACAAAGCCCATGTGAAAGCAAGAAAAGGGTAGAAAAGTAATATCCTAGTTGGTGACTTTCTGAAGATGATGCCTCAAAAATCCTCTATAAATAGAAGGGTTTGCAAGAGGAGACACACACCATTTTAGAGATTAACTCCAATACCACTTTCTTTCTTTCTTTCTTTCTTTCTTTCTTCCTTTCTTTCTTTCTTGTTAGTTTTGCCTCCTTCATGGAAGGCTTAGTTTTTCTTTCTTGTTAGTTTGCCTCCTACATGGAAGGCTTAGCTTTTCTTTATTGTTAGTTGCCTCCTACATGGAAGGCTTAGGATTTATTTGTTGTTAGTTGCCTCCTACATGGAAGGCTTAGGATTTATTTGTTGTTAGTTTGCCTCTTTCTTTGTTGTTAGTTTGCCTCCTTTATGGAAGGCTAGGTTTGTAGTTTCAATTCAAGGATTCAAGCTATTTTCATTTTAACTTTGAGGTCTTGATCTTTATTTACGTGCATATTAAGTGGTTTCTACTCTGCTTCACTATATTCTTCAATTTTATTCTTTAATCAAAGTTTGATCGGTTGACGTATTTTGGTTAATGTATAATTGATTTATAATTGGTTTTTGATTGGTAAATCATTTTCCAAAAGTTTGAAGAGTAGAAATTAAGTAATTGAATTGAAGGTTTTCATTTTATTACTTACTTCAACTGAATTCTGATTGTAAAATTGGTTTAGATAAAAGATTAAGTGGTTACTAAATCTTGTTGATCATAATCAATTAAATTCTGAGAGGTTTCTCAGTAGAGAATTCAAGGATCATTGTAGGGGTTCCAGATGATCCTAGGTTGATAAACACAATGCATGATTTTAGTGATCAATGATTAGTTATGAAAATAGCCTCTGAATTCCTTGAGTTGATAATTGTTAAGTGAAATTAATTTCAGTCTGTATTTTGTGTTTAGCATTTGATATCACATCTTTACAAAAACCCCCTTGTTCTAATTTTCTCCTTATTTGCTTAAGAATCTGAAATGGTCTTTGGGAGATGACCTAGGTTGCACCTTATACTATACCAATAGTTTGGGGGAAATCTGGAAATTATTTTTGCGCGTTTGCGACGAGCGTGTCAAAATTTGGCGCCGTTGCCGGGGACCATTTTAATTTCCTAGGCTCATTTAGGAGTTTGTATAAAAATTTTAATCTTTCTAACAATTGTTTTTACTTTAGGTATATCATTCTTGGATTTTCTGTATGAATTCACCTTTTTGTGTATGACCCGATCCAATCCTGAAAATTTATATGCATATGATCCTGAGATTGATAGAACATTCCACCATTTGAAAAGAGCACATAGAAGACATTCATCCAGTAATAACCAAGAAAGTAACAGTAGTGATTTTTCATCTTTAAATTTTGATAGTTTTAAATATTTTGCTAAGAACATGGCTGATAGAACCTTAAAAGAATTAGCTGCACCTGATGTTGCTTATCAACCATTGTGCATTCAATACCCTGATGTTGATGCACCATTTGAACTGAAGTCTGGACTAATACATTTGCTACCTAAGTTTCATGGCCTTGCAGGTGAGGACCCTCATAAACATTTGAAGGAATTTCACATTGTGTGTTCCACAATGCGGCCACAAGGAATTCCAGAAGATCATATCAAGTTGAAGGCATTTCCTTTCTCCTTAAATGATGGAGCTAAGGACTGGTTGTACTATCTACATCCAACATCTGTTACAAGCTGGAATGATATGAAAAGATTATTCTTGGAGAAATTCTTCCCTGCATCCAGAACAGCAGCTATCAGAAAAGAGATTTGCGGCATCAGACAGAACTCCCAAGAAACTCTCTATGAGTATTGGGAGAGATTCAAGAAACTATGCGCCACTTGTCCACACCATCAAATCAGTGATCAATTACTGATTCAGTATTTCTATGAAGGACTCATGCCAATGGACAGAAGCATGGTTGATGCAGCTAGTGGTGGAGCACTTATGGACAAAACTCCTACAGCAGCTCGAGATTTGATTGCCAACATGGCAGAAAATTCTCAGCAATTCAATTCTCGAACTAATTCCTTGTCTAAAGGAGTCCATGAAATGACCACCAAGACAGACCATACACGATTGGAGAACAGAATTGAAGAACTAACCTCCATCGTAAGACAGTTGGCCATCGGACAACAACAGCAACTTAATGTTATTGACAAAACCAAAACATGTGGCATCTGCACTTCTGCAGATCATCCTACTGATGCATGCCCAACATTGCAAGAAAGTGAGACACCTGAGGCTGCAGTAAATGGTATTTTTGGCACAGGACAACAATACAGGCCTCCTCAACATTATCAGCAACAGAAGTTTGAACCACCTTCTGGAACATACAATCCTAGTTGGAGAAACCATCCTAACTTGAGATATGGTCCTCCACAACAACAAAGGATTCAAACATCTGACTCCCAAAATAAATACCAACCACCGCCTTTCAGACAACAACAACAGCATATGCAGCAATCTGTACCCTCTAATGCTTCTGAACCCTCTCTTGATGATTTGATGAAGCAATTAGCAACCAACAATCTTCAGTTTCAACAAAATGTAAGTTCTACCATTCAGGATTTACAAACTCAAATTGGGCAGTTGGCTACCACTGTCAACCAATTGAAATCTCAAGGTTCTGGTCAACTACCTTCTCAACCTGTCATAAATCCCAAAAGTGTGAATGCCATGACCTTGAGAAATGGGAAGAAAGTGCAGACAGACCCTACAATTTTAAAGCAACAAAGCCTTAATCAGACTAATCCACACCAAAAAGAAGCATTTATCTCCACACCTGGAGACATCTCTGATAAGCCATCTGAATCAGAGGGAAAGTCTGATGAAAAAAATACACCAGCCTTCGATAAGACATCGAATGATCAACAAAAAGAAGCTTTCCATAAACGATCTGCACTTGAAGCATCTGATGAGAAGAAAACCCCAAATTGTGCTGATCAGAAGGTATCTTTACCTTTTCCAAATAGAATGGTTCAATCCAAGCCCAATGTTCATGCAGAATTGGATAAGGAGCTTCTAGATACTTTCAGGAAAGTGGAAATCAACATACCACTTCTAGATGCTATCAAGCAAATTCCCAAATATGCCAAATTTCTAAAGGACCTGTGTACGCATAAGAGAAGACTCAAAGGGGATGAGAAGATCAGTGTGGGACGCAATGTTTCTGCCTTAATTCAACCCAGCCTCCCTCAGAAATGTAAAGATCCAGGAACTTTCACCATTCCTTGCACAATAGGAAACTCTACATTTGGTGATGCATTGCTGGATCTAGGTGCTTCCATTAATGTTATGCCCTCATCAGTTTATAAATCTTTGAATCTGGGAGAACTGAAGCCAACTCGTGTGGTGATTCAATTAGCCAACAGAAGTACAGCACATCCAGCCGGAGTACTTGAAGATGTGCTAGTTCAAGTGAATAAGCTGATCTTTCCAGCTGACTTCTACATTTTGGATATGGAAGATGAGTCATCCATCAATAGAGCAACCTTGATCCTAGGGAGACCTTTCCTCAAAACTGCAAAAACAAAGATAGATGTGCATACGGGGACTCTCTCTATGGAATTTGGAGATGATATCATCCAATTCAACATATTTGAAGCCATGAAGCATCCCATAGAGAATCATTCACTCTTTCAACTTGATGTCATAGACCTTCTTGCGGATGATTATTCTATTGACAATCTACTTTTTAAATTTTTTGATTTTGATTTAGATTACTTAGATAATTTTACTTGCACATGTGATGAATTTGATTCATGTATTGTGTGTTCCAGGATTAATGTTGCAGACCAACCTTCGTTGAAAGATGACATGTTAGATGCAAGTGTTGCAGACATTTCAATCTCAGATAGATCTCTTCCTTCCATAATACAACCACCTCCTTTAGAGTTGAAGCCTTTGCCTGAACATCTAAAGTATGCTTATTTGGGGGAAAATGAGAAGCTTCCTGTCATTGTAGCAAAGAACCTTCTACCACAACAGGAAGAAAGGTTACTGCAAACCTTAAAAAGCCATAAACAAGCAATTGGATGGACTTTGGCTGATATTCCAGGTATTAGCCCATCTACTTGTATGCATAGGATACTGTTGGAGGAAAACACCAGACCTGTTAGACAACCACAAAGGCGTTTGAATCCAACCATCCTAGATGTGGTAAAGAAGGAAGTAGGTAAGCTTTTGGCAGCTGGTATCATCTATCCCATCTCAGACAGTGATTGGGTAAGCCCGGTGCAAGTAGTTCCTAAGAAGACTGGCATGACTGTAGTCAAAAATCACAATGATGAACTAATCCCTACCAGAATACAAAACAGTTGGAGAGTGTGCATAGATTATAGGAAGCTTAACCAAGCTACTCGCAAGGATCACTTCCCTTTGCCCTTCATAGACCAAATTTTGGAAAGATTAGCAGGAAAATCTCACTATTGCTTTCTGGATGGTTTTTCAGGTTATTTTCAAATACATATAGCCCCAGAAGACCAGCATAAGACCACCTTCACTTGTCCTTTTGGTACTTTTGCCTATCGAAGGATGCCCTTTGGTCTATGCAATGCCCCTGGAACCTTTCAAAGATGCATGGTAAGCATTTTCTCTGATCTCTTAGAAAGTTGCATGGAAGTGTTTATGGATGACTTCACTGTATATGGTTCTTCTTTTGATGCATGCTTAGAAAGCCTTTCTAAAGTTTTGGACAGATGCATTGAGACTAACCTGGTTTTGAATTTTGAAAAATGTCATTTCATGGTAACAGAAGGTATAGTCTTAGGACACTTGGTATCTAGCAAAGGTTTAGAGGTTGATAAGGCCAAGATAGACATTATTACTTCTCTACCTTACCCCACTTCTGTGCGAGAAGTACGTTCTTTACTTGGTCATGCAGGTTTTTACAGAAGATTCATCAAGGATTTTAGCAAGATTGCACAACCTCTTTCTAAACTACTACAAAAAGATATCAAATTTGTGTTTGATCAAGCATGCAAGGATTCATTTGATGAACTAAAGAAGCGGTTGACAACCACTCCCATCATTCAACCACCTAATTGGACGCTTCCATTTGAATTAATGTGTGATGCATCTAATTATGCCCTTGGTGCTGTACTGTCTCAAAGAGTTAGCAAGAGATCTCATGTCATTGCATATGCCTCTCGCACACTTGATGCAACCCAATCAAATTACACAACTACTGAGAAGGAGCTTTTGGCAATTGTGTTTGCATTAGATAAATTTCGCTCCTATTTGCTTGGATCTAAAGTTATTGTC
Organism: Canavalia gladiata; assembly: GCA_037954105.1. NCBI lineage: Eukaryota > Viridiplantae > Streptophyta > Magnoliopsida > Fabales > Fabaceae > Canavalia > Canavalia gladiata. Next base: position 39,950,666 of record CM075661.1, read on the forward strand.
TTCTCTGACCATGCAGCTTTGAAATACTTGCTGAAGAAGACAGATGCTAAGCCAAGACTGATTCGTTGGATGCTTCTGTTACAAGAATTTGATTTAGAGATTAAAGATAAGAGTGGTGCAGAGAACCTTGTAGCAGATCATTTAAGTCGGATCCAGCAACCTTGTGAAGAAAATTCAATTACAGATTCATTCCCAGAAGAGCATCTCTATCATTTGCACGGGAAAGATCCTTGGTATGCAGATTTGGTAAACTATCTGGTTGCTAAAGAAATACCCAAACACTTCACCAAATCGCAACTTGCCAAGTTGAAAAGTGATGCCAAACACTACATATGGGATGAACCATACCTTTGGAAGACATGCAGTGATCAAATCATTAGAAGATGTGTTCCAGATCATGAAGTTCAGTCTGTACTTACCTTTTGCCATTCCTTAGCTTGTGGTGGACACTTTGGGCCACAACGGACAGCTAGAAAAGTACTAGACTCAGGCTTTTATTGGCCTACAATATTTCGTGATGCACACAGATTATGCATAACTTGTGAGCAGTGCCAAAGAATAGGGAGTATTTCGCGCAGAAATGAGATGCCCCAACAACCACTTCTCTTTTGTGAGGTATTTGATGTATGGGGTATAGACTTTATGGGTCCATTCCCTGTCTCTTTTGGCTTTGTTTACATTCTGCTAGCTGTTGATTATGTTTCAAAATGGGTGGAGGCAAAAGCCACCCGTACTGATGATGCTCGAGTTGTTGCAGATTTTATCAGGTCTAACATTTTTAGCAGGTTTGGCATTCCTAGAGCTCTAATTAGTGACCAAGGTACTCATTTTTGCAACCGCACAATGGAAGCCCTACTCCGCAAATATGGAGTCATGCATAAAGTCTCCACCCCATATCATCCTCAAACAAATGGTCAAGCTGAAGTTTCTAATCGAGAGATCAAGAAAATCTTAGAGAAAACAGTTCAGCCTAACAGGAAGGATTGGAGCTTGCGCCTTGTTGATGCATTATGGGCATATAGGACAGCTTACAAGTCACCCATTGGCATGTCTCCCTACAGGATTGTCTTTGGTAAAGCATGTCATCTTCCAGTTGAATTAGAGCATAGAGCATTTTGGGCAGTAAAGAAATGCAACATGGATCTAGACCAAGCAGGAATCTATAGGAAGCTTCAATTGCAGGAACTTGAAGAAATTCGATTAGAAGCATACGAAAACTCCAAAATTTACAAAGAAAAGGTCAAAGCTCTTCATGACAAAAAGTTGGCAAGAAAGGAGTTTTCCGTTGGACAAAAAGTTCTCCTTTTCAATTCTCGGCTAAAGCTTATGCCTGGTAAGCTACGCTCTAGATGGTTAGGACCATTTGTAGTTACTAATGTTTTTCCTTATGGTGCAGTTGAAATAAAAAATGAGGTAACTGAAAAAATCTTCAAGGTGAATGGACATCGTCTTAAACCATTTTTCGAAGGTTTTCAAAAGCACACGGTAGAAGAAGTGCATTTGCACAATGCCACATACCTGCAATAAATTCAAGAGAAGTCTCTCTCTCTCCCTCTCTCTCTCTTTCTCTCTTTCTCTCTCTCTCTTTCTCCCTCTCCCTCTCTCACATTCCTCGCTTATAAGTTTCAACTAATCTCTCAACTTTCTTCTTCACCTCTTAAATCATCCCAACTATTACACCACATTGAGCTTGCAGGAATAATAACTTGAGTGTTTTAAGAAAAAAAATGGAGAAAGCTCTCACCAGGATCAAAATTTTGTTCCCTACTCTCCCCAGAAATTTTCTTAAAGACATTTACAATTGCAGACTTGAACGATTGAGAGCATTAACACTCTTAGGCCTTCCAGAAGATGTCCGTTGGATCATTGAAGCTAAGGTACGTTTAGCAGGTGAATTCCAAGAATCATTTGTTAAAAATATGCCAGGTATGGGAAGAAGTTCCTATGCAAAGAAGAGAAGGGCAAAAAGAATTGGAGTTTGCTACAGGTGTGCAAGATGGACCTGTAACACAAGATGCAAGAACCCTGGAATGGTTTCAAGAAATCGAGAGGACAAAATTCAATTCATAAAGGATGGACTGAGTAAGGAGTCATTGGATGATATCATTCAGACTCTTGAGACGCATCCTAGTGGGCATGTACAAGGAGTCCTTCTTGATTTGTTTGAACTGTTCCGTAAGGAAAAAGCACGTTATAGTCTTGGGAATCTGACTTTAAAAGACCCTGTTGTCAGTTTACAAGAAAACTGAATGGGAAGCACATCCTCGACTCTTAGAAGGCGTTTCAGCCGTTACTGGACGTAAAACCAGAGGAAGATGTGAGCCACAATCACAACTACTGTTCATTCTAATGCGTGTATGTTTGTCATTTACATTGTCTTTTCAATTTATTGGGCCACCGTTTTTTTTTTGAAATTTTCACCCCTGCTTAAAGTCTTTCCCCTCTGACATTCACCTTTTCCTTGAACCCAAAATTCAAACTTTTGCAACCAAAATTCAAACTTTTGCAACAAAAATTCAAACTTTTGCAGCAAAAATTCAAACTTTTGCTACCAAATCCTGATCCCGCACTATTCAAGCGATCTCCTTGTCTGATATTGAGTCCCTATAAATTATCCACCTCTATGACATATTTTTTCAAAAAAAAAAAAAAAAAAAAAGACAAACACCGTATATGGATAAGATCAATACTATCTGTGTTTTTGGTGGGTCTAACCTTGGAAAGGATGGAGAATTTCAACATGCAGCTTCTACCCTTGGTAAGGCATTAGCTGCAAGAAAAATCAATCTTGTTTATGGGGGAGGGATTCAGGGTTTAAAAGGATGTGTTGCAGGATCTGCACTCATAAAGGGGTGTAACGTCTTAGGTGTTGGCTTAAAAAATGGGAGCACCTCCTACTTCACCCTGGGTACTGAATTGAAGGTTGCAACCATGCATGACCGTATGAGACACATGTTGGTTAATTCTAATGCATTTATTGCATTACCTGGTGGTCTTGGAACAATGGAAGAAATTTTTACCATTATATTTTGGGCCTATCGGAATTTTCATAAAAAACCTTTGGGCTTATTGAATATTAATGGCTTTTATAATGGTTTGATATCCTTTTTAGATCATGCAGTAGATCAGGAGTTCATGCCACAATCCATGCGCAACATCATAGTATCTGCTTCAACTGTTGAACAGCTACTTGAGATTTTGAAAAATCCTACATCTGAGCTCAGTCAAGCAATGCAGCTGGTGAACCAACCAAATCAGGATGGCAGAGATAAAAGAAAACCAGATACCACTCTTCGGTTATAACTTTTCCTTACTTTGATGGTTTTCTTACATTTCTTTTCCTGTTATATGAAATTCCATCTAAGACATTGGGGACAATGTCTTGGATAGGTTGGGGGGAAGATGGTCCGATATCTAAAATTAAAAAAAAAAAAAAAAAAAAAAAAAAAAAAAAAAACCCAAAAAAAAAAAAACTTAGGTTAGATTCATAAACTTGCTTTGAGTAAGATGGCTGAGTAAGGAGTTACACTTGACTCTTGATACGCATCTTATGATTTAAAAAAAAAAAAAAAAAAATTGAATGTGGAAGTATGTTTTTCTTTAGATTTCATAAAATAATTGAAGTAAAATGATTTACATTTCGAGATTAATTAGTTTGGCAACACATATTTGAACTGGATAGATTAGATTTGATAAATATATTACCTGTGAGATTTTGAGCCTTATTATTATTTTCTTTCTTGTGTGATTTTCATCCATGGAATATGTTACTTCAGAACTTGCATTGATTCTTTTTGAAGCTACATTTTCACATGATTTGTACAAAAATGATTGAGGCACTGTTTTTCTTGAACAAACCACCAGGCCAAATAACCAAACCATATAATTTTATCCTTTGATCAGCCCTTTGAGCCGATTAGCCTTTTCTTCTTTTTAGCTCACCACAAATCAAAAAAAAAAAAAAAAAAAAAAACAACTTTGTCTGACCATAGAAGGTGAGGAATACTGAATTTATCATACCATAAGTGTTTCAATAAGTGTGGGGGAGATTATTGTTGTGTTCATCAATATCACGGTTGAAAAAAAAAAAAGGCTGAAACAATAAATTAATAAATAAACTATTATATTGAAAAAAAAAAAATTGAAGAAGTGATATCTGTTTCTCACACTTGCACTTACAATCAATTCTCAATCCTCACCATTTTCCTTGGTCTAACATTGTATCTCTTCAATATATCATTTCATCTTTCTAATCCCGTTAGAACCAAAATAAAGACCTCTTGATTTGTGCATTGCATGTGTACATAGTAGTAGAGAAGTAGAAGATATGCAAGCCTATGATAGTTCATCTTTCATGGATTGAATTTGAGAGAAACACTTACCAAATCAAACACTTGAGAGATTCAGAGTATATCATGTGAGGTTTTATCTTTCTCAATCTATGTTTTTCAAATTAAAGTTGCCTTTCTAAATAATTTCAAAAATGTGATGAAAGAATGCTTCATGAAATTTTGTGAATTCTTGAGAAATCAACTCAAAACTTTGATGTTCTTTCAAAAAAAAAAAAAAAAAAAAAAAAAAAAAAAAAAAGTCACCAATCCTTAACTTAAGTTTGCCCGAGACGTGCAAAAGATAAGTGTGGGGGAATTTGATAAGCATAGATTTCATAAATAATTATCTCTCACTTTTATCTCATTAAGACTTCTTATATGTTCAATTAAGTGATCTTTGTCATATTTTATGAGTTTGGGTTCATATGAAGTTTAATTGAATTTCTTTGCTTACCCGATTAAAATGACACTATTATAGTATTTTGAGCATAATAGGAGTTGTAGACATCCAAAAATCATGAAATCTATCTTGAATGAAAGCTTAAAGAAGTGTCCATATTTACAAAGCAAGAGCAGATTCTAAATGGGATGTTTAGGACTCCGAAATTATCTCAAAAGATGAGATAGTGTTGCTGACGTGGAATTTGAACAGTGTGCAAAGATCCGGCCATATCTTGAGATATAGAAGTCATATTGAGATGAACTCAACTTTGTTGGATAGCTAAGATCCAGGGCTACAACTTTTGTTCAGAAGTCAAGCTCTAATTCGGACATGTGAACATCCGAAATTGCGGTGCAAGAAAGTAAAAATTGTTGTGCTCATTGGTGGCAAAAATTCAAAAGTGTTTTGCAATTTCAACAAAGCCCATGTGAAAGCAAGAAAAGGGTAGAAAAGTAATATCCTAGTTGGTGACTTTCTGAAGATGATGCCTCAAAAATCCTCTATAAATAGAAGGGTTTGCAAGAGGAGACACACACCATTTTAGAGATTAACTCCAATACCACTTTCTTTCTTTCTTTCTTTCTTTCTTTCTTCCTTTCTTTCTTTCTTGTTAGTTTTGCCTCCTTCATGGAAGGCTTAGTTTTTCTTTCTTGTTAGTTTGCCTCCTACATGGAAGGCTTAGCTTTTCTTTATTGTTAGTTGCCTCCTACATGGAAGGCTTAGGATTTATTTGTTGTTAGTTGCCTCCTACATGGAAGGCTTAGGATTTATTTGTTGTTAGTTTGCCTCTTTCTTTGTTGTTAGTTTGCCTCCTTTATGGAAGGCTAGGTTTGTAGTTTCAATTCAAGGATTCAAGCTATTTTCATTTTAACTTTGAGGTCTTGATCTTTATTTACGTGCATATTAAGTGGTTTCTACTCTGCTTCACTATATTCTTCAATTTTATTCTTTAATCAAAGTTTGATCGGTTGACGTATTTTGGTTAATGTATAATTGATTTATAATTGGTTTTTGATTGGTAAATCATTTTCCAAAAGTTTGAAGAGTAGAAATTAAGTAATTGAATTGAAGGTTTTCATTTTATTACTTACTTCAACTGAATTCTGATTGTAAAATTGGTTTAGATAAAAGATTAAGTGGTTACTAAATCTTGTTGATCATAATCAATTAAATTCTGAGAGGTTTCTCAGTAGAGAATTCAAGGATCATTGTAGGGGTTCCAGATGATCCTAGGTTGATAAACACAATGCATGATTTTAGTGATCAATGATTAGTTATGAAAATAGCCTCTGAATTCCTTGAGTTGATAATTGTTAAGTGAAATTAATTTCAGTCTGTATTTTGTGTTTAGCATTTGATATCACATCTTTACAAAAACCCCCTTGTTCTAATTTTCTCCTTATTTGCTTAAGAATCTGAAATGGTCTTTGGGAGATGACCTAGGTTGCACCTTATACTATACCAATAGTTTGGGGGAAATCTGGAAATTATTTTTGCGCGTTTGCGACGAGCGTGTCAGGTGCTGTTACAAAACACAGAAACAAGTCTTTCACTCCTATCTACATTGTAATTATTGCAGCCATTTCATATACATTGTTTGCTTTATTATCATCATTCAGTTCAGTCCTGTGCACTCTTATTATCCAGTTAATCCTACTGGCCAGACTGTGTTGAGTATGACTTAACTGAGAAATCAAACTACTCATGATTATACCAGATTCAGTAACAGGTTCATGATCATGATTTGTAGTGGCATAACACTCCCTGATTGTACTGTTACAGCACCTAAAGGCATGAATCAAGTGAACAGTTATATGCAAGACTTGATTAAATGTTGTTGGATTAAGATGTGAGATTATGATCACTATTCCAACGACATTGATAGCGTATCTGATTATGCATGTGTGCTACCAGAATTGTATTTTCAAAATGGTCTTATGAACCTTAACAGCACTTGTGAGAACCTAATTGCATTTTCAGAATTCTTGGATCACTTCTGTGAAGGCCTATTAGATAAATGCTACACAGATATAGGCATAAGGCTGTGCAATATCAGCTACAGTATTTGGACCTATGAAATTGTCAAGAATTCAATCAACCTAATCGATGCATATATTTTCAAAAATCTTGGACCATTTCTGTGGAAGCCTATTAGAGAAATGCTCTACAGATATGTGTATAAGGCTGTGCATCATCAGTTACAGTATTTTGCTATATGAAATTATCAAGAATTCAATCAACTCCTAATTGATGCATATGCCTATCAGATTATACAGCAACCCTGTCCTCATTCTCATAAAGAAATGGCGAAAATTTAATCGGATAGATGTCAATTTCAGGTTCAGAAGTGATATAAGAGAATCTGGATATGACTGACCTGTGTAAAGCTTAAGCCAAGTGAATTGTGCCTATCTGAATGCTGCGCAAGGGTTAAGGGAAGAACCCGAAAATCTATCCAGAGAAAGTGAAGAAGAAGAAGAAGAAAGAGCCTCTCCCCGAGAATCCCCTTTTCTTTCAACCCCTTTTTCTTTTATCCTCCTGCTCCTTGAATCGTCAAAACAAGCCAAGAACTCTCCTCTTCAGCTCAGAGAACCAAAAAGAGTCTAAGAGAAAGTGGACAAGTCCAGAACTCTCCTCCTCCGCTCAGAGAACCAAAAAGAGTCTAAGAGAAAGTGGTCCAAAACCGATTTCTCTCTCGCACGTGATGGCAATCTGGAACAAGCCCCTGATCCCTTCTCCTGATCTCCTAAGCCGATGGAAACTCCTCTCTTTTCTTTCAATTCCGGTCGCTCCCCCCCCGGGAATCCCCTTTTCTTTCAACCCCTTTTTCCATTTTTCTGTTTTTCTGTTTTTCCTCCTCTTTTTTTTTCTGTTTTTTTTTTCAGTTATTCGGTTACTTTGTCATTTTTATTTTTATTATTATTATTATTATTATTATTATTTTTTCATTTTTCAGATTTTAATTTTGATTATTATTATTATTTAATTTTGTTATTTTAGTTAATTTATTTTTGATTTAAGTCCAATGATTTTAATTTTTATTTTTCAGAAAGCTTTTATTGTCTGTTTCTTGTTTATCAGTTGTCTGTTTTTTTCTGTTTTCTGTTTTTTATTTTCTGTTTTCTGTTTTTTATTTTCTGTTTTCTGTTTTCTGTTTTCTGTTTATTTTTTGTTTTCTGTTTTCTATTTTCTGTTTTCTGTTTTCTGTTTTCTGTTTATTTTTTGTTTTCTGTTTTCTATTTTCTGTTTTCTGTTTTCTGTTTATTTTTGTTCTTGATTTTATTATTATTTTCATTATTTATTTATTTATTTTTATTTATTGATTTCTTGATTAATTTAATGGTTGGAGGCCTCGGACATAAATGGGTGTTTACAACTATAAATTACAAATCTATAATGGAGCCTAAAAGAATTATTACAAATGACGAAATAGAAAAAAGAATGATAAGAGTAAACACTCCCTCAGTAAATATAAATATCAATCCAAGACGAAGTTTTGATTATAGGCCAAGAACACCTATAAGTAGATCAAGATCTTTTAGCCTGTCAGAACAACAAAATTTGTTAGCAGAAATACCTATAAATTCAAATTTAGCTGAAATTAGATCAGAAATAAACCAGGAACAAATATTAATAAAGGTAGAAATAAAGAAAAATGCTATTTGGAAAGAAATACTAGCATCAATAAATCCTGAACTACCTAAAAGCTATATTGAAGAAAATTTCGATAAAAAACATAATATAAATAAGGGGCCGAAGAATGGTATCAGAGAAATATGTTTGTATTAAAGAGTTTACTTTCGTAACCCGGCTATATTTCGATCAAAAACATAATATGAAAAAGTGCTCGCCCTCGCTCCAACTCCAACTAGTGAAGAGTGGTTTCAGAGAAATATGTTTGTATTAAAGAGTAGTAGTCGTTTTTATTAATGAGAGAAGAGTTCTTTTTTATAGAGGTCGGAACTCAATAACCATTACATTGGATTTAATAAAGTATTAAAACTATAGCTAAAAAGTAAATGTACAGTGTTTGAGATAAGATTCTCAGATTACATTGTCGTTCTTTTTCTTGCAGTAGCGATAAGATTCTTGTCCTAACTTTTCTTTTACAGGTTGTCAATCACTTCAATCTGTCCTTGCTTTTCTTTTACAGGTCGTCAATCACTTCAATCTCTAAGTCTTCAAAGACTGATTTCTCGGCTTTATTGTCTTCGCAATAATTACATTGATGAACTGAGAATTCGGATAAAATTTGGCAAATCCTCTTTTTTGTATTTGGAGGATTTTCCATTTTATTATTTTTGATTTTATCATAAAATTGATTAAATTGGTTATAGTTTCTTGGTGTTCTTCCAGAGGAATATATTAAAGTTGTTGGGCTTGTAAAATAAACCCATGCAGATTCATCACTATTTGCAATTATTCTTACCATTTCTTGAAAAATTATATTATAATCATGTGCTCTTATCCTTGAGATGCTTCTAAGGAGGTCTTCTTCTTCATTTATAATTTCTTTCAGTTCTGTTTCATATTCAAATGGTTTTTTTGTAGTTCCTAAACGGATTAAATTTATAGGGTGATAAAATTTATCTGGGTTTATTTGGGCAATAGTGGAATGACATCTAATAAAGACGTTGTGTTGTTTTATAATTCCAAAATAAGTTTTTACAGCTCTTTTTAAAGGTTCTGGTAACTCAGCTATTTCTTCCATGCTTGTAGAGAGATAAATAGACTGAATAAGTCCATATTGGAATAATGTCTTTACGATTTTTTGGGGTGTTCCTGGATAAATCACAGCTTTGTTTATAGCAAAATGAGATATATAACTTAAGGTTTCGATATTTATATTGCACTGGTTTAGATTATTAATTAATTTTTTAAAATAATTAAAACTATCTATTATTTTAAATGGGTCGGTTTTAGTATTTTTAGATGTTGAACCTTGTTCTATTTCCTTTTCTTTTTCTTGATTTTTTACTATTTCTGAAAATTTTTTCTTTTCTTCAGAAATTATAATATGTTCTTTATTACTTTCTAATTTCTCAATTCTTGATTGCAAATTTTCCGGTTGATTAAATATTCTTGTAAAATTTTCAGTTACTTGTTTTGTCCATGAATTCATGTTTAATTCTATAAGTTGAAATTTCATTCCAACTTGTTCCATGAAAGAATTACTGATATGATATTACTTGTATCCTCATGAGGAGCTTTACTGGTCTGAGTTATACTGCTATTTGATTCCATCTGCTTAAAAAATCAGCAACTAGGTTATTTTTTCCTTTAATAAACTCAATTTCATAATCATAATAAAACATATCCGTTTTCCATTTAATTAACATTTTATTTGATAGTTTCTGATTTTTAATTCCTTTACTTAGCCATGTTTTTACTTGAGTATTATCAGTTTTTATTATAAATTTCGTTCCTACTATAAATAACTCAAATTTTTCCACTGCTTTTATTATAGCTAAGAATTCTTTCCAATTCGAATGATATTTACTTTGAGATTCGTTAAATTTTCCACTTGTATATCTAGTTATTAATTCATTATTTTCTTTATCTTTGTAATATAAAGCAGCACCCCAATAATTTTCTGAGGCGTCAGTATATATTACCCATTGTTCATTATTTGCAGGAATATTTAATTTTGGTAAATCTTGACATAAAAGTTTTATTTTTTCTACTATTTCTTCATTTTCATTATTCCATTCCCATTTAGTTGTTTCTCCAGCTAATTTTAATATTTTAGAAGTTAATTTTGATAAATGCGGAATATAATTTCTAGCTTGATTTACTAGTCCTAAAAATGATTGTAAATCTTTTTTATTTTTTAGTCTTTTAAAATCTAAAACTTTTTTACTAATATGTTCTTGTAATTCTATTCCATTTGGAGTAATAGTTTGTCCTAAAAATCCTATTTTTTTTTGTCTTAATTCCATTTTTTTAGGTGATATATTTAAACCTTTCTTTTCAATGAGATTTACAAACTGTTCTAAATGATATTCATGCTCAGCTTTATTACTTGAGAATATTAATATATCATCTATATAAATTACAGCAAAACTTCTTATTGAAATTAGTATTTTTGATACATATTCTTGAAATATAATTGGACTATTATGAAATCCCATAGGGAGGACGTTCCATTCATAAAGTCCCTCTGATGTACTAAAAGCGGTATATTTTTTACTACTTTCTTCTAGTTTTATTTGGTAAAATCCTGACTTACAGTCAAATTTACTAGATATACTTTTTCCTTTTATTAAATTAAACAGTAAATCTATTTTTGGTATAGGGTATCTGTTTCTTACAGCTAAATCGTTTAATTTTTTGTAATTCATTACCAGTCTAGATTTTCCTCTTTTTTCTTCATTATGATTCATAACAATCATAGCAGGTAAAGAATAACTAGATTGACTTTCTCTTATTAAATTATACATTTTCATTTCATTTATATGTTTCTCAAAATCTTTTCTATTTTTTCCTGTCCAGGGGTAAGGTTTACAATTTATTTCTTTATTATAATCTTTTAATTCAATTTTTGCCATAGGCTTAGATTTTTCCCAATGTACTAACGGATTTTCACTAAAATTATTTTCTATTCTTTCTTCAATAGTTTTTGATATTATAGTCTGTATATTTAAAACCGCCATTATTTGTTTTATTTCAATTGGTTTTTTATTTGGTAAAAATTGAACTTCATTATTATTTTCTTTTCTTTGGAACTTTGCATCTTTTCTTCTATAGGGATTAGTTATTCTAATTCCCCATGCTTCATGTTTACAAGGTGTTGTTAGAATTATTGCTCTTTCTATAAAATGTATTGGATAATATTGGCTTAGAAATTCTATTCCTAATATTATATCACATGAAGATTCATTGTACAAATTTAATTCTTTTATATTTAATTCGTAATCTCCTATTTGAATTTTTACATCTCTTGACTCCTGTTCTATCATATGTATCTTTTTTCCTACACTTTCCATTTTTAAAATTTCTCGTTTCTTTTTCCATAATTCTGGTGGTAATACGTTGTATTTGGCCACTTATATTTGCTCCAGTATCTATTAAAGCATGATATTTTCTTACTCTGTATTTTTGATAATTAAATTTTACCAATACATAAAATAGTTGTGTACTCATTGATACCTTCGAATTACTATAGCTTGATAATTTATAGTTATCATTATTCTATCTTTATGAATTCTATAGGGTTTTAATAATTCTAGCATATCATTTCCAATTATTATTTTTACTTCTTTATTTGTATTTTCTTCTACCCATAATTTTATTTCTTTTATATCTCTTTTATTAAATCTTATTTCTGAGGTTGTTTTCATACCTTCTTCTTTTATTTCTAAATTATTTTCTATTAAATTTTCTTCAATATAGCTTTTAGGTAGTTCAGGATTTATTGATGCTAGTATTTCTTTCCAAATAGCATTTTTCTTTATTTCTACCTTTATTAATATTTGTTCCTGGTTTATTTCTGATCTAATTTCTGCTAAATTTGAATTTATAGGTATTTCTGCTAACAAATTTTGTTGTTCTAACAGGCTAAAAGATCTTGATCTACTTATAGGTGTTCTTGGCCTATAATCAAAACTTCGTCTTGGATTGATATTTATATTTACTGAGGGAGTGTTTACTCTTATCATTCTTTGTCCTATTTCGTCATTTGTAATAATTCTTTTAGGCTCCATTATAGATTTGTAATTTATAGTTTTATCTAATTCAATTTGTAGTTGTTCTGGAATTGTAATATTCTTTCTTTCTAATGGTAATTCTTTTAATATTGGCATCAAATTTTTCTCTATCATTATTCTTCCATGGGTTTTTTATATATATTATGTTCATTTGTAAAAAACTAATCCAACCATTGCTGTTATACTTATGGTTCTTGCTTTTTCTAGTAATTTTATTCCACTTAATTTATGGTAAATTAAAATAGATTGATCTATATGTTCGTCTAATCTTGATATAGCAAAATTTGTATTTAAGGTAAATTTTAATTTTTGGTATATTAAGTTTCCTGTTAGTATTCCTAAAATACTATCATTTACACTACTAATTATTTTTCCATCAGTTACAAGTATTTCTATGGGCGAATCTATTCCTTCCTTAAAATAAGCTTTTATTAATAATTGGACTCCAGCTATATAAATTTCTGTAACTTCATCTTTAAAAGACAATTTTATAATTTCCCTTTCCATTAAAGTTTTACTAATTAAAGGTATTCTCAAAATACCTTCTGTTAATGTTGATTCTATAGGATGTTTCTTCTCTAATACTACACAAGCACTTTTATTTTTCTTTTTTGATTTTAATAATCGACTTACTTTTTCCATAAATCCTTTTACATATATATATATATATATATATATATATATATATATATATATATATATATATATATGGTTTAATAGAAAATTTAACCTCTCATTTTACGTCTATTATTTTATCCATAATGATATCCACACATTATCATTACTATTAATATCATCTTTCTTTTATTAATATTTTAGTTATTTCTATTCTAATTATCTAGATTATAAATTATTATTTTTATATATTGCAATATTTATTAGTTCATTTTCATTAATTATATTTTTTCATCATTAATAGTTTGTTAATTTATTATTATTTTATCATTCCAGTATTTAATATTTAAATATAAAATTTACCTATATTTATTTTTTTATGCTCATTATTATTAGTACTTAAATTATTTTTATTTTTTTGGGATCATTATTGTAATTTTTCTTATATATTGTAATAGTTATTTATTTATTTATTTATTATTATGTCGATTATTATCATTAATTATTTTTTATTATCAATATTTTTATTAAATTTTATTATTATTTTATCATTTTGATAATTAATATTTAAATATAATCTTTATTTTTTTATATGTTTTTTATTTTTATTACCCATTACTATTGTTATTATTCTTGGTAATTTTTTTGTAACATCCTAATAATAAATACCATTCTACGCTTGAGTCGTATTTGTAGTTTAATTATTTGACTGTTACTTCATCATATAGAATTTTTTTGACAAAATTTTGTTATTGAAAATATGGGATAGTTTATTAAAAATATTTAGTAAAAATGTGAGGCTCGTTGAATTATTTAACTGATTACACGTGATTTATTGATAAATCCTGGAAAAGTTCAAGATTTGTGTTTGTTTAGTGCTAATATTGTTCGATTTTATATTTACGTCTTTCTTTTGACAAACATTATTGTTATATACATCCTCATGGGTTCAAAAGTTAGTACAAACATATTAGTACCCTTTAATTCAGCACATGTATATATTATACAATTATTCTACACAATTATTCTACACATTACATAACTAATATACATACTTCATAACTATAATACATATTACATGATTATTTACAAAAATTTACATTATTGGGATGAGACCAAATTTCTATCAACACTTCAGACAACCTGTGATAAGGAAAGTTTCTTATTTGTCTGTCGCAACCGTAATTACAATGAGACGACAAACTTTCAAAAATTTTAGAAAGAATTTTAATTCGATAGTAGAGCCGCCACTAAATTTTTATTTAAGGGAAAACATTTGGAAAAACCCTAATTTGAGGAAAAAATTCTAGGTTCGGAGTCGGTTACAAATAGGGAAGGTGTTAGGCACTCTACTCGCCCGTTCCGAAGAACGGTACCCTTAAATTGAATGTGTGCTTTGGATATATTTTTTTTAAAACTATTTAATCCCTTTAGTTTAGAATAAAAATAAATAGGTTGGTGGAAAATGGCCTGATAGGACTTGATCCTGCTCTTACGTATTCCCTGATGCAATGGAAAACTCAATGCTACGTAGTTCTGGTTTTGAAGACTTGATCTTTAGAGGTTAAAAGAATTTGAAAGATGATTTTAAAAAGAGTTTAGATATTTTGAATAATTCTTAGTGCACACATGCACAGGGTTCAAGACAGTTAAGACAGTACTGGGACCCATACGAGTTTCTAACCATCGAACAACAGAGCATGCCACCAATTCGTGTTTAGAACTCATTGTGTGAGACAAGAATTTATGACAATGACATTTTATTGTTTGAAAGATTTTTCAAGGTCCACATATGTACAGGATCCCAGACAACTAAGGTTGCACTAGGACCTATACAAGTTTCTAAACATCAAACAATAGAAAAAGCTACCAGTTTGTGTTTAGAACTCGTTGCGTAAAACCAAGAATTTATGAAAACGATTTTTTATTGTTTGAAAGGTTTTTCAAGGTCCACATATGCACAGTATCCCAGACAAATAAGGCTGCACTAGGACCCATACGAGTTTCTAACCACCGAAAAGTAAAAGAAGCTACCAGTTCGTATTTAGAACTCGTCGTGTGAAACCAAGAATTTATGAAAACAATTTTTTATTGTTTAAAAGGTTTTTCAAGGTCCACATATGCACAGGATCCCATAAAACTAAGGCTGCACTAGGACCCATAGGAGTTTCTAGACACCGAACAGTAGAAAAAGCTACCAGTTCATGTTTAGAACTCGTCGCGTGAAACCGAGAATTTATAAAAACGATTTTTATTATTTGAAAGGTTTTTTGGGGTCCAATACCTGAGCCCATTTAACAGAAACTTGTAGGAAGAATTAACAGGTTTTACAGATCAGTTTTCCAAGTGTTTGCGGGTTACTGGATGCATTTCTAGTTTGACGCCAGCTTTGGAGATTTGCACCAACTCAGCAAAGATTTGTGCAGAAAAATAGAAGGTTTTTAGATCAAAGTTAAAATTCAGGTTCAGGACTGGACAACCCTTTATCAACGCTTATATAGAAGGGTAGACAGGCTTCTTTGTATCTATTGCAGTCTGGTTTTTTCTAGCAGCTCATTCCAAGAAGTTGTTGATTCTGCTTGAAACCAAGCCTTAGGATCTAAACCTGTTTGGCAGAACTCATGCTGGGAAATTGAAGCTTTATATAGGTCTGTCCCATGAATCAGTTTGCCAACGGTGTGTTATAATCAATTGAAATTTTTTGGATTGGAACCAGGGTTCAAATCCAGGACAAGATCAGTTCATAGACAGGGAATTCATGCAGAGTGATCACTTCCTGGAGTCAAATCTCAAGCTCCAGAATCCACTTTCCAGGCTCAAGGATTCAAATTAAGGAAATTGAAAGTCTCTGCTGATCTAATCAGAATCATGCTTCAAACATAGAGCCTCCTATCAGAATTTACGCTGATGATCAGTATAGTTAGAATAAATCCAGAACCAGATTTCAGGGTTCGAAAGTGGTTAAGGGAGAATAATAGAGGGCTCCTAATCCAAACTCGGAACTCAGGCTCAGAGGATCTAATCAGAGAAATGCAACATTTCTATAGGTTTCAGGTGGATCAGTCTTACTAGGGGTGGAAGGCTTCTAGGCCAGCATCAAGGTTTAAGTCCAAGGAATCCAGTTAGCAAAGTAGGAGGCCTCTATGTGCATTTTGTAAATCAGCATCTAGCATCCAATTCAAAATTTTGCAACAGGGACTTAGGAGATCCAATCCATAGGTCAGTTTAATTAGTATGTATCTAAATGCCCGAGAGCTCACACATCAGGTTCTCAAATGGGTTTGTCAAAGATAAGTTGGTGCTAGGAAGAGAATATCCCATTTCTGATGCCATTTCCTGCTGCTGACCTGTTTTTAAATCACCTTTGGGGACAGTTCCCTCAATTTGAATGATGCATTGCCTAATGCAAGCCCTTATTCTTTTAGCTTTCTGTTTAGCTAATTAGATACAAAAGCTATATAACAGATTTACTATCATAACAAAGAAGGCCACAGGTCAGGTTCTCAGATTAGCTGGCCAAAGGCAGGTTTATGCTGGGAAACCTGTTTCAGTGACATCTACAGATTTTGGGTCAGCTTTGGGGCAGTTTTTCTTAATTTGAGCCAGGCATGGCCTGATGTAGGCCCTGATTCTTTTGGCTTTCTATTTAGCCACCTAGATACAGAAACTATATAGCAGATTTGTTGTTCATAACAGGTTTTGGGTTAGCTTTGGGGCAGTTTTTCTTAATTTGAGTAGGGCATGGCCTGATGCAGGCCCTGGCTCTTTTGGCTTTCTATTTAGCCATCTAGGTACAGAAACTGTATAACAAATTTGCTATTCATAACAGGTTTTGGGTTAGCTTTGATTTGAGTAAGAAATAGCCTAATGCAGGCCCTAGTTTTTTGGTTTTCCGTTTAGCCAACTAGATGCATAAACTGCATAACAGATTTGATGTTCATAACAAATTCTGGGTTTGCTTTGATTTGAATAAGGTATAACCTACCACAGTCCTAGCTGCTCATAACAGATTTTGGGTTTCCTTTGATTTGAATAATGCATAGCCTGCCACAGTCCTAGCTGTTCATAACAGATTTTGGGTTTCCTTTGATTTGAATAATCATAGCCTGCCATAGTCCTAGCTGTTCATAACAGATTTTGGGTTTGCTTTGATTTGAATAAGGCATAGCCTGCCACAGTCCTAGCTGTTCATAACAGATTTTGGGTTTGCTTTGATTTGAATAAGGCATAGCCTGCTACAGGCCTTGGTTGTGTTTATCACCTCACTTATTGTTAACCACTAATATTAGGTGCTGACTTGCTCAAAGGATCTGCTTACTCTTATTGGCATGGCATAGGACATGGTGATTTGTTGCAGGAGCTGCAGCAATCCAAGAGTTTGGTCAAGAGTGCCTAGGATCATAGTGATTTGTACAGGTTAACTCCTTTTTCAATTCTAGTGATGCTGTTAAGGGGATGCAATCCAAGGGGAGACTGTCTTGAGTGGGGTGCACGGACTTGAACCTGTTTTGTTGCTATGGCAAATTCGTGACTCAGGTGCACTCATGACCAAATGGTAAAACCAGCCTAAAATACCTACTAGAATTGACTGACATGACTTTCCAGCAATCATGGATATGAGGCACCGAATGCGATCCTATCGTGATAAGCCCATAGGAAACAAATCTATGGCACTAAATTTCAGCAGGAAATCAGATCAACGATGCAAATCTCAGATGAATTGTGGAAACCTCTAGTCTATTTCCAGTGATTAATTGCCTGTTTATTCCTTCAATTTTGCCTAACTACCTATCATCCAATGGAGGATTTCACGTTTTGATTTTAAATTCAGAACAGAGATGCAGATGCAATGACTGACATATGCTCTTGGCATTCCAAATCAGTACTCTAATCAGGAACCAGAAACTTGACTAGTTCGTTTTATTATTAATCAGCTTTTTTTATCCCATGTACAAATAGATAATCAATGCAGATTTCCAGAGAAGACTTTGATAATTTCAGCACACAGATCAGGATTCCGACTATAAGTTCAGTTTCATGCTATTCACGGACAATTACAGCAAGTTACAAGTGAATGTGTAACAGTTTCAGTGCACCGGGGAATACGTAGGAGCAGGATCAAGTCCTGTCAGGCTAACCACCATCAACCTATTTCTTTTCACATTAATTAAGGGATCAAACAATTTTCAAAAAAATCACACACTCATTTTAAGGGTACCGTTCTTCGGAACGGGCGAGTGGGGTGCCTAACACCTTCCCCACTCGTAACCGACTCCCGAACCTAAATCTCTTCCTCGAGTTAGGGTTTTTCCAAATCTTTTTCCCTTAAATAAAAATTTGGTGGCGACTTCACATAATTAATTAAAATTCTATTCTCAAGTTTTAGCGAGTTCATCGTCTCGTCGGAATTACAGTTTCGACACTTACTAGCCAAGCAATGAAAACACTTCTCCAACTCTACAATCTTCAATCCCAAAATCATATCCCTTTTAGCTAAACAATTCAACCATCTTTCACTGATATGATCGAGCCTTTGATGCCACAAAGATTCCTCCAAATCCATATTATCTATGGTAACTAAAGATTTTGTCCAATATAACTTAGAAATTTTATCCCCTTTGGCCATAACCAAATTACGTTTGGAGAGTTTCATTTTTTGGACTAAAGTGGTTATCATAACCATAATCATCAAGCATCTATATAGAGGTTAAATTAAAATAAACATATGGAGCATGCTTGACCCCTCTTATCAACAACTATATTCCCATGTTGGGTTGCAAGAAAACATCACTGACATCAATTAACTTACACCATCATTATCCATCTTTACACTCCAAAATACCTGAAATATAAGAGGTGAAAAAATCCTTCCTTGGTGTGACATATAATTTAGCACCACTATCAATTATCCACATGCTCTCATTTAAACAAGATTAACTCACTCATATTGACAAAGAAGAACAAGATCATTACAGGTATGATCCTTCTATTTTGGCTTTCCATTCTTTTCTTTGTTCTTCTTCTTCCATTGAAAATAATCTTTCGCATGTGCCTTATTTTGTGACAGTAATGACACTCCACATCTTTGTACTTGAATTTGGACTTACTTCTGTTCTTTTCTCTACCATCCTTTGATTCCTTTTTCTGACTTCTCCTCTATTTTGGTGATAGACACCTCAAATAGAGATGAAGAACCATGTATCTTCCTTCTTATCTCCTTATTAAGTGTTGTAAAACTTAGGTATTTCAAAGGATCTTAAAAATGATAATTAATATTTATTAATTTAAGTTTAAATGTTCAAATTAATTTAAAAATTATCATTATAATTTTAAGATATTTTAGAATTTATTACTAATTATTTTAAATTTGAATTATGAATTAATTATTTAATTGTCCATCAATGGTTTATTATGATTTTAAATTTGACCGTTGAGAAATTATTACAGTTTTATTTCTTGCCGTTATGAACTTAATTTCTAACTAGAATTTTAATTTCTAGCTAAGTTGGTTACACCCAAATTTTCTATATATAAATCTATTTTCTGCTGGGTTGAGAAATAAAAATTTTCTTACTAGTTCTATTCCTGAATCATTCAGAAAAGGTTGTTGTATCATAGGGGATCATGCCATAGGCAGGCAAATCCTTGAGGGCAGTGTCATCACACGCCTCAGCCTACGACCAACCAAAATCAACAACAATCTCAAGGATTTGTGCAATATTATTTTTACAATGAATTAGAAATTTTCTTTCCTTTCGTAAGAGCACGTATTTTTTTTTAATTCTTATCTACTACATTAATTTTCATTTTGCAAGTTTCAAATACTCCGCTTGAAAGCCTGATTCTACCTATAAATTATGAAATAGATCTATTGTCCAATACCAAGTTCAATTGAACGTACATTTGCTATTACTATTCCATCCTTTATTCTGTGTGGCATGTATAAGGTAGAATTCAACACCTCTTTTTTTGACATGCATAATAGGACTAAACCTCATAACTTTAACACATTTCAGCTTCGTTTCAATACGTTGTTTATTAGTACTTTCCAAAAAATAAAAAACTCATTTGTAGAAGATGCACTTTCCCATACTCGAGTATTTTTTTTCACGTACTTATGGTTAAGAAAAGTCCAATTTGCGGGGGAAAAATAAAAGAAGAGGAGGAGACATATTACTTAGGAGAAATCCCTTATTTTATAAAAACAATTATTTTGGAGTATTTTTCAAAAAAAATTATATTTAAAATTGATAAGTAGTGACTTTTAACATAAATTAAACTAAGAAAGGCATTTGTGATTCGAAGGACGTTGTCCAAAATTTTTGGCACAACATTTTTAAAAGAGGCAATATACGGTGTAAATTATTCTGTGATTAGTATTTTGCATTGCGTATCTCGTTTGATTTTATTCATTCGTTTATTCATATAAAATTACTTTGAATGTTGTTGGCACTAGCATTCTAGAGTAACTCAAAAGGTTAAATTTGACTAATAAAAATCTTCTATCATAAATTTAAAATTATTTATGTAATATATATATATATATATATATTACTGAATTTTTTTTGTGTATCTAGAACCTCTTAATATTATAATTTGATTGCATTCACACAAAAAAAGGTACTATAATTTGATTGTGATATTTGAAGTATGATTTATTTTGATTTTAATGATTTAAATGTGTTGAATACAAATGCTCGTTGTTGCAATAAAATAAATCACATAAGTGATTATTATTAAGATATCACAAAATTATAATATTGGCATAAATATTGAGAACTTGGAATACCTTAAAATTATATTATTGATAATTTCTTATGATGTTGATACTCAATAAAATAAATCATATAAGTAATTTTTTCAAGTATATTCAAATTATTAAGAAAGTGATTATTATTAAAAATATTTTAAGTTTTTTACAAAATATTTTATTGTACATGTGATATTTAAAATATTCAAGAGATGATCTTAATTATGGTATGAATAGATTTTCCACAATATTAAAATAATATAGTGATGATAAACTTGATTTATACGAGAATAAATCAAAAATGAATTTATTTTAATCTTAAAAGAGATATTGTGATTTGGGTTATCCAAATATATAAGAAAGTATGTTATGGAGACCAACTTATATTTCTTGTATGCATACATTGTGATTGCTAAGAAGCAAGCGTTAAAAGTCACTCACAAATATAACTCGAGACATGTACATATACGTCAAGATATTGTGAAATGATCAATAACATGATCATGTGAAAAAAAATATTATTAATTTTACCGTATTTCTCACAAGTAAAAGCTTAGTGAATGATATTGAGAAAAATGGAATTTTAGTCAAAATAAAATCAATAATGACGGGAACCCAACCTTTGTGATTGGAGAACCCATGAAGAAGGTCCATATGGGTAAGAACAAGTTATTGATGATCATTCTAATACTGTTAATATACATTCTTATGGTGTGAGGGGTGTTAGACTGCATTGAATGAGATGTTAAGTCTAAACCTTTTAATGACTATCATATCCCTTACGGGTGGTGTATGAAATGTAGAATGCTTGATGAAGTCACCTATATGAGTGTGAAGTGGGGCCGCTTGTATGAGATTGAAGCATAACCTCTGGAGTAGAGTCATCAAATGGGCCAGCCCTACCCTACTTAGCCCTAGCCCTATGGGTTAGGGCCTAAAAAGCCCTTAGGGCCAGAAAGCCCTAAATATAAAAAGCCCTTAGGGCCAAAAAGCCCTTAGGGCCAAGTGGGCTAGGGTCAGCCCTTACATAAAAAATTATTATTATCTTAAACTGTTAATTGCAAATATTGGTTCAAAAATAAAACGGTTACTGGATAAAATTATGAACGCTTGTGCTTTTGAAGATGATTCTAACTAGGGATGACAATGGACCAAACCAACTCAAAATTAGTTCGAAACTTGATTCAATAATTAATTCTTTGAACTTAGTTTATGAACCAGATAAGCTAAACTTGAGCTAAAAATTAAACTTGTTAACTAAACCAGCTGAACCTGGGCTATGTATAACTCTACTCGTTTGGTTCATGAACCAGCTTGTTATATATATATATATATATTAAATTCATATAATCTTTATTATTTTTGTATAATATAGATAAAATATATAACTTAATCATAGTATATACTATTATAAGTTATATGTTTAGAAAATCTTAGGAAAAGTAAACTCCAAAGAACTACAAATGATAAACAATATATAGGGATGGAAGTGAACAAAGCCATCCGACAGGAACCTACGACTCGACTCGTTTAAAGCCTAGTTAGGCTCGACTCGTTTAATAAATAGATAGGCGCAGACTTGTTAAAAAGCCTTTTTAGATAAACAAGTATGGCCTAGCTTATAAAAAAACCTATTTAACTTATTTAGGGACCTATTTATATTTATATATTTATATTTATTTTAATATATTATATTTATATAATATTTATTTTATATTTTATTTACATAATATTAATATATATATATATATATATATATGTTTTAGGCCTATTTAATGACCTTTTTATCTTGTAGGCTTTAAGTTTGAAAACTTTTTTAATTAATTATTTATATAGATTTTAAGTTTATTTAATGATCTTTTTGTAATATAGGCTTTTAAACAGGTTTGCAGGCCTTGTAGGCTTTAAATCAGGCCAGACCTTGACCAAAAAAAAAAGAAAAATCTTTAATAGGTAACAAACTCAGGTTCAAACCTCAAAATTTTTAAACAGGTCAGGCTTGAACACATAAAGCCTAGCTTGGCTCGGCCTACTTCCATCCCTAACAATATACAAGTTCAAAACAATTTACAATCTTAAAAAAACATTACTCACATAATTATATGTGAAGAATCAAAACAAGTTTGTCACACGGGAACAATGACCAATGTTATAAGATTAATTCATCTTTAACAATTTTCTTAAACCAAGATGTTATATCTAATATAGATGGTCACTCACTTGAGTTTTCTTTACCAACAGGTTCTGCTATATCAGTAAACTTGGATAAAATTTGTTTAACTTTATAAAATTATATAATTATATTTTGTATTCTATGAAATTTTTGACTAAAAATCGCTTCAGTTTGGAATTGTTTTTTTGATTACTCTAATAAGAAGTGTTCCTATTGATAGAGTTGTCAATTTCACTCAAACTCAACTTCAACCCATGTGGGCTAAGGTCAAAATAGTTTGGTTACATATGAGCTTCATTTTTTTTTTCTATAAATTATTTTTTCCTCTCTAGTTTTTTTTCCTCTCTTAAAATAAAGTAGTAATGAAAAATTAAAATAAATAAGAAAATTTAGAGAGAGGAGAAAGAAAAAATATGGAGAAAGGATAATTTTAGAGATGAAGAGGTGAATATATTAGAAAAACTAAATTAAGAAAAGATAAAAATATAAAAAAGTTGAGAAAAATTTGAGAAAGAAAGAAAAATTTTAAAGACAAATGATAAAATAGTTAGAAAAAAAAATAAAAAATCTAAAAAAAAAGATAAATAAATTAAATAATATTTTAGTATAATAAAAAATATTGAACATTATTTAAAGATAAAAATAAAAAATTAAGAAAAAAAATTAAATTTGAAGGTTATATGGATTTAGATTTAAAAATTATATTTTAAAACAAATTACAAAATAGAAAAAAAAAAAAAAGGGCTAGGGCTGGCCCTAGGGCCAGCCCTAACTAAGCCCTTTAAATTAAGGGCCATATAGGTTAGGGCTTAAAAAAGCCCTACTTCTAAGTGGGCCACAAAATGTAGGGCCAAAACTTAGGGCTAAATGGGCTGGCCCTAGGGCCATGGCCCATTTTGACAGCTCTACTCTGGAGCACTCATGAATCAACCAAGCATGTGCATGACCTATTTGTGCAAAACCGGCAAAAACGTCAAGAATTGTGGGGATGTAATGTGACACGTGAACTTCTAGCTTACACCTAGGTGTTTTTGTTCATAGAACCTACTTCACCGAAACATCGTTAGTTAAGTTTATTTGTCTAGGGTTCGATTCGTAGTCCAAAAGATATCGGATTTGATGCATTTACACTTGTATTAACCTAGTAAAATCTCTTTCTGTTAATTTATTTTATTTTTAAACATTTTGAAATATGTGGGGGATTGTTGTAAAAATTAGGTATTTTAAAAGGGTCTTAAATATGATAATTAATATTTTTAATTTAAGTTTAAATATTCAAATTAATTTAAATAATTATCATTATAATTTTAAGACATTTAGAATTTATTACTAATTATTTTAAATTTGAATTATGAATTAATTATTTAATTGTCTATTAGTGGTTTATTATGATTTTAAATTTTGACCATCGAGAAATTATTACGATTTTATTTCTTGCTGTTATGAACTTAATTTCTAACCGGAATTTTAATTTCTAGCTAAGTTGGTTGCACCCAAATTTTCTATATATAAATCTATTTTTTGTTGGGTTAAGACATAGAAATTTTCTTGCTAGTTCTGTTCCTGAATCATTCATAAGAGGTTGTTGTATCCTGGGAGATCATGTCATAGACGGACAAATCCTTGAGGGTAGCGTCATCACACGCCTCAGTCTATGACCAACCAAAATCAACAACATTAAGAACACCATACTTTGCCATTTGCAAAGAGATAACACCATTAAAGGCCAAGTTGGTAATAGAAACCTTAAATGTCTCCCACAAATTGGGTAGAGAATTTAATAACAATAATTGTAAATATCATCATCATACTTGATACCCGTTCATGACATTTGATCAAGGAGCGTTTGAAATTCATTTAAATGATATGAAATAGAAGTATCTTCTTTATACTTGAAACTCACAATGAAATTCAACAAATACAGTTTATTATTTCATTTCTTAAATGCATTCAAATACTCAATCTTCTTCCATAAAATTATAGCATGTGTTCTCATTTGAAATGTGACAATATTATCATCCACAAAATATCGAATAAAACAATGTACCTTTTGATGCTAAAAATCTTATTCTTCACCATACATATAATTCAACTTTTAAATAATGAAGATATAAAGATACATTTTCTTCACAAAGAGAAAATATTTCATTTACCTTTCCATAAGTGATAATTAGTGTCCTTCAAACTAACCATCCTATTTGTATTTACCTCTATCATTCAAGCAAGTAAAATATCTCCAATAACTAAAGAGCTTTGATATCACTATGATGAGGAAAAAATTTAATGACCAAGTGTAAACACTCAATTATGTCTGAGGCCTCCAATTGTTAAAATTAATTAGTGAACACACCATAATTTAAAGTGAATATTAAAATAAATAAACATAGAAATAGAAAACAAATACAAAAAGACAGACAAGCAGAAGGAAAATACCAAAACAGGAGGAAATAAATAAAGTAAATTAAATAAAAAAATTAAATAAAAATCTAAAAATAGAAAACGAGATAAAAATAATAAAACCAAAATATTTATAACAGAAAATAAAGAAAAGGACAAAATAAAAAAGAAGAGAAGAAAAATAATTAAAAATACATAAAAAAGCTGAAATAATAAAAATAAATACAAAAAATTTGAAATTCTGAAGAAAAAAAAGGGAAAAATATAATAATAATAATAAAAAAAACGATGAAAAATACAATAAAAAAAGTATATGTAAAAGTGAAGATAAATAAATAAAACATACCAAAAAGGGGCTAAAAGGAGAGTAAGGAGAACAAAATATGAAAAGAGGACGAAAACAGTGAGAAAATCGGAAAATGACAATATCCAAAAAGAGTGATAAAACTCAAGGACGCGGAAAAGAAAAGGACAATGAGGGGCAGACCCAAAAAGGGGTATAAAAAAGGGCTTAGAGGTGGTAGAGAGGGTTGGCTTTTCTTTTGGAATAGATTGCAAGAGTAAGAACATTGGGTTTTAGGGAAATTCTCTCACCTCTCTGAAGAACTCTGGAAAGCAGCGAAGTGAAAGCTCGAAGAACCGCGTAAGATTCACCTGGCTCCTTACCGATTCTAGCTGCAAGAAGATAACATCTCATCCATTGCTCATCGTCTACTTGCCACAGCGCTGTAATTAAGACACAAAGAGGTTGCGCTTTCGCCATTCCCAGGTTTGTACCATTCTCTCACGTATTTCACGTTTAGTAGTGGAAATGTCGTACATGCTCTACGCAAATCCTGAATCAGTCGCAAATTCCGTCATTGATCGTCGCTTGTTCTATATGTAGATCTGAAATGCTTATTGTTTTATGTGTGGATTTGAAATGCTTATTAAGTGTTTGGTCGCTTAAGTGCTTAAATGAATTTGTATCCGTTTCCCCGATCTAATGTTATCCCGCTCAATGAGCTTGGTTCGTAAGCCACTGTAGGAGGTTTGATATCGCCTTTCTCGTACAAGATCCTGCTTGGTCGATATCTGTGAAAACCTAGCTGGTAGAACCCCTAGTTCATCACTGTGATCGGCGCCAAGGTGATAGGCAAATTGTAGGTTGTCGATTTAGAGCCACGAACGTCACGACATGAATCAGGTAGACATCCCGAACCGGTCCTGGCTTCTGAGAATCGACGTTGGCGTGCTAGGTGAGGATTAGTGGTGTAGCAAAGTACTAGTGAGTGGTTCCCTCATGTGACTCAGTCATCGCACCCTGAAATCTACACCTGCCTTGGGTCCGCCTCAGGTAAAACTGTCTCGCAGAAACGTGCTCAAAGCTTGGTTGCCTTATAGAAGTGGTTGCCTTTGTATCTCAGACAATCGCACCCATGAATCAACACTCGTTATGATAGGACAGTAGACCATTCTTATCTGTTTAGTCGCCATCTCTCAGTTCGTCGCTAACTGGTTCCACTTCTTAAGCCTTTAATCTCCCTGTTTCCTCCTCCCTAAGCGCTAAACTCTCGTAAAATTCCAAGTAGAGAGGGGCATAAGGGACGGTAGTCAACATCGTGTTGGATGAAAGAGTATGGCAACACCTCAAACAGGGAAGTTGACCTTGCGTCGCTAGCCCTACGATTCAAAGAGAAGGACCAAGCCTGCGACGTCGCGTTCATTCAGTGGAACTGTCCACTTCACACAAGCCTGCACAAATCCTAGACCTGAGGTATAAGGGTGAGGAGGGCCATGCTATGACCACGAGTTCCTACTCACTTAGCAATGCTATCTTTGTTTCAAACAGCCCCGAGGGAGCAAGAACGACTACCCTTGCATTAGTGTTAGATGCCCCGATTAGTAACCTCGACTGTATGACACCACACTCCAGCTTAGGGGAAGTGCGAACCGTTCACTTCCATAAAGAGATCAACCAACTCCCTGATAAAACCTCCCTAGCAAGACGGGCCTACCTTCGATGTCAAAGACCTACGTCCATCAAAGCAAGGTCAAGACACTTCCAATCAGTCACCTAAACCATCCTCTGTTTACATTTTTTCGGCAACCATCTGCGCCCATACCTCCTATCATAGGTGAAGCAAGGCAGGGTTAGTAGGGCGAGCTATCTTCGCAATGGAATCGACCCCTCCATAGGATGACCATCCTCGTCCAGATCTTGCCATTGTTGTACCAGGTGGAAAGGCAAGTTCAGTGGTTGAAAACCTTGCAAAATGGTGACAAATTCGGGACACCCTACACGCAAGGAAGCATGCAGAATTCACCCCCTAGAAACCACCCCAACCCCGGACCATGCAAAGGAGGAGTTAAGCAGACCCAGGCTCGCAGGAAGTCGCTTACCAAGCCCACTAGGGAGCCATGCTGAGCCATGCTGCCAGAGATTGGAATAGCCATGAAGCCGAGCCACCACTTTAGCCGCCTGATCAATTGTATACTTTTTAATCAGGCTAGGAGCTTAAATTGGCTAGGGGAGAAGGTGTTAAAGCAACAAAAGACGCATAGCCCACTAAAATCGCCCCTTCATAAGGATCTGATCCAGGACACACCACACACAGCCATCACGTTTGGAGCCATTGGCTGATGGATCCCGTTATTACAACCAGATGCCTGCAACTCCTGCAATTACAATAAGACCCTCACATTTCTTTTTAATTACAATAAGACCCTTACATTTCCTCAAATTGCAATCAGACCCCTACAGTCCCTTTTAATTATAATTTAACCCCCATACTTTCTATTATTCAAATTTAACCCCCATACTTTCCATTATCCCAATTTAACCCCCATACTTTCCATTATCCAAATTTAGCCCCCATACTTTCCATTATCCAAATTTAGCCCCATACTTCTCAAAATCCCAAATCAACCCCTATGCTTCCCCTTATCCCAAGATGAGCTCGGTAGTCTTCATCATCCCAATTTAGCCCCTGAATCTCTCATTATTTCGATCAAGTTCCCTACTCCTTTCTTCTTCTTCTCTCTCAATCAAACTCAAATCCCTTTTGTCCCTTCAAAAATAAAATTCTTTTCAAAATGCTTTGGGGATCTACGGTCTCACGCGATGAACTCTAAACGAGAAACTGGCAGTCTACACTGCTGTTCGATGTTTAGTGGTTCGTATAGGCCCCCGTGCAGCCTTAGCTGCCTCGGACCTTGTGCATGAGTGGATTGGAAGTCCCTCCAAAAATAAAATTCTTTTTAAAATGCTTTGGGATCTACGGTGATGAACTCTAAACAGGAAACTAACAGTCTACACTACTGTTCGATGTTTAGTGGTTCGTATAGGCTCCCGTCCAACCTTAGTTGCCGCGGACCTTGTGCATGAGTGGATTGGAAGTCCCTCCAAAAATAAAATTCTTTTCAAAATACTTTGGGATCTACGGTCTCACACGACGAACTATAAACATGAACCTAACGATCTACACTGCTTGATGTGAACGTGGGCACCACGATAAGCAAAAGAGATCATCTCGAAGATTATCTACAAGGAATGGAAGGTCCTATGACGCATAATAGGACCAAACGTATGGAACAAGCACTTGAAGGTCTTATCAAAGAAGTTCAAGGAAAAGACTACGTGGATCCAAGCCCAATTCCAACATGGGTTAATTTATGTAGTCATATCATTAAAGATCTTAAGTGATAAAGTTTATGATTTACTATAGATTACATTAGGATTTACTTTAGATTACATTAGGATTTGATATTTATTTAGAAGTTATTCGTTTTAAATTGGTTGCAATTCAAATTGCAATCTAATTAGGATTTCTAATTTATTATCTTTTTACTAGATTAGGTTCACTATAAATAGGGGTTAGGGATTCAGTGAAAACATAGATTTTGAGTATTAATCATATTTTCTCTTGAAGAGTTTTTCATCTCTGTGTGAGTTGATTCCCTTAGTTCTTGGGCAAAGAACTACTTTTGATAACGTTGGTTCTTCCGGCAGGTCGCGGTAAGGGTCACGTTCCTCTTGACAACTTCATGCTCTCTGGTAGGTCGCGGTTTGTGTCGGGTTCCTTTACCTTATCTTACCTTACCCTTTCTTATCTTATCATGATTCTCAAGACGTTCCGTTATCGTTTCCGCATTCCGATTCATTCGCATAGAGTGAATCATATCATTTGGCATTAGAGCTTCGGCTCTTGGAATCAGGTGTCATCTATCCTTTGTTTTATTTTCTTGTGTTAAAGTTGTTACCTATCAAATATTCCAAAAAAAAAAAGAAAAAAAAGGAGTTTTGGATAAAAAAAAATTCAAAAAAAAAGAAGCAAAAAAAAATTGTGATAGAAATTAAAAAAAAAGTTGTGATAGAAAAAAAAAAGGAAATTCAAGACAATTGAAAAAAAAAATCAGTCTTCATTCAATATAATTTCTTTAAGTTCTTAATTCTTGACCAATATTCCTTACCTTATTCATCTTGTGTATCTGTGACTCTATCGTTATCTGTGGGAAGATCAACTTGTGAAGTTCTTAGTTCAAGGATTTATAAGGAGAATTGAGAGGTAAAAGGCAAGAGTTGGTTAGAGCATTATAGAAAAAGCCAATTCGAGTGTAAACACGAGTGAAGAGCGTCAATATTGAGGGCAAACACTAAGGGAGTGACTTGTGAGGCCTTATTATTCTAATTTATTTATTTTGTTCAATTTGTAGCATTGCCAACATGAGTAGTGAACCCCATCAAAATGAGATGGATCTAAAAGTATTCATGAAATCAATTTAAGATCAATTCCAACAGTTGAACAGGAGGTTGGAGGACATGGAGGATTGTTCGAGAAGGAGATCTCAGGTGTCTCGTAGAAGTAGTCCTCAAAGATCACTTCACCGTGATGAAGAAACAGATTGGGGGGAGAACTTAGAATCAGACGGTGGATGTTGTACGGAAAGAAGACAATATCGAGGAGAAAATGATAGCAACTTGGGGAGTATTAAATTATCCCTTCCACCATTCCAAGGAAAGAACGAACCTGAAACTTATCTGGAGTGGGAAAGAAAAGTAGAGCATGTGTTTGATTGTCACAATTACTCGGAGGAGAAAAAGGTAAAACTAGCCACTGTATCTTTTAATGTTTATGCTAATATTTGGTGGGATCAATTTGTCCTTAACAGGAGGAGGTATGGGGAAAGACCTATACGAACGTGGGAAGAGATGAAAGTAGCCATGAGACAAAGATTTGTACCAAGTCACTATCATAGGGACCTGTACCGCAAATTGCAAAGTCTTACTCAAGGCGCTATGAGTGTTGAAGATTATTATAAGGAGATGGAAATTGCCATGATAAGAGCCAATGTGGAGGAGGATAGGGAAGCCATTATGGCAAGATTCATTGGAGGATTAAAAAGAGAGATAGCTGACGTGGTAGAACTACAACATTATGTAGAGATGGAGGAATTGCTTCATAAAGCTATTCAGGTGGAAAGACAACTCAAATCTAGGAGCACTCACAAATATGCTTCTAGTTCATCATGGAAGTCCAATTGGTCCAACAAGAAAGAAGGTCCTAAACCAAAGGAGGAATCTCATGGAAAATCAGCAGTACCTATTTCCAAAGGTAAATTTGAAACTAAATCCTCTAATAAGTCAAGTCACATTCGTTGCTTTAAGTGTCAAGGTCTGGGGCATATTTCTTGTCAATGTCCGAACCAGAGGACTATGATCATTCGTGACAACGGCAAAGTGGACAATGTGAGCTCGGAGGAAGAAGAAATGCCGAAGTTGGAGGATTGTAGTGATGTGGAGATAGCAGAACCTGTGCATGGAGAAATCTTGATCACAAGACGTGCATTGAACATTCAACCAAAGGATGAAGGAGATTCAAAGCAAAGGGAGAATATATTCTATACCCATTGTCATGTGAACAACAAGGTATGTAGTATGATTATAGACAGCAGCAGTTGAACCAACGTTGCTAGTACATTGCTAGTAGAGAAATTAAACTTTCCTACTAAGAAGCATCCTAATCCTTATTGGCTACAATGGATGAATGATTGTGGGGATGTAAGGGTTAGTAAGCAAGTCTTGGTGTCCTTTTCTATTAGCAATTATAAGGATGAGGTGTTGTGTGACGTTGCCCCTATGCATGCTGGGCACTTATTGTTAGGATGTCCTTGACAATACGATAAGAAGGTTATGCACGATGGATTTAAAAATAGATATTCTTTTGTAGTGGATAATCGAAAAATTGTATTGATTCCATTAAGGCTCATTGAGGCTTATTTTGACCAAATGAAAATTTCAAAAGAATGTAAAATGAGAGAAAAAGAATTAGAAAATCAACAAAGAGAAAAAAGAGAGAAAATTGAGGGTGAAGAAAAAGTAGAAAGTCAAAAAAAGAGTGAGGGTGAAAAGAAAGAAAAATCAAGAATTAAAGAAAAAGAAAAGAAAGTTTATGTATTTTCTCACAAAGGGGAGGTTGAGAGTGTTTTGAGGGAAAAGGAACAAGTTCTTGTACTCATGTACAAGGATATTTATCTTACTAACAATCATAACTCTTCTTTCCCTAGTGTGGTTGAATCTTTGTTGCAGGAATTTAATGATGTATTTCCTAAAGAATCACCAATGGGTTTGCCTCCTATAAGAGGCATTGAACACCAAATTGATTTTATCCCCGGCGCTGCGATTCCAAACCGACCAGCCTATAGAACTAGTCCTGGAGAGGCCAAAGAGATTCAAAGGCAAGTAGAGGAGTTGATGCAAAAAGGCTATGTGAGGGAAAGTCTTAGCCCGTGTGCGGTTCCTATTATCTTAGTACCAAAGAAGGATGGAACCTGGCGTATGTGTGTGGATTGTAGGGCTGTCAACAAGATTACGATAAAGTATCGATATCCTATTCCAAGGTTAGATGATTTACTAGATGAATTGTATGGCTCTTATTTGTTTTCTAAAATTGATTTAAAAAGTGGATATCACCAAATTCGTATGAAGGAGGGTGATGAGTGGAAGACTGCTTTTAAAACAAAATATGGGTTGTTATGCCATTTGGTCTTTCTAATGCACCGAGTACCTTCATGAGATTAATGCATCATGTCTTGCGAACTTTTATTGGAAAATTTGTTGTTGTCTATTTTGATGATATTTTAATATATAGTAAGACAATGCATGAACACTTAGATCACTTACGTGCTGTGTGTACTGCCTTACGAAACCATGAATTGCATGCTAATGTTGAAAAATGCACTTTTTGTATGGAATCAGTTGTCTTCTTAGGGTTTATTGTAAGTTCTCAGGGAGTTAGTGTTGATGAAGAAAAGGTTAAGGCAATTAGAGATTGGCCTAGGCCTACAAATGCTAATGAGGTAAGAAGTTTCCATGGTTTAGCAAGTTTTTATAGGAGGTTTGTACAAAATTTTAGTTCTATAGCTGCCCCTTTAAATGAACTTGTTAAAAAGAATGTTGGTTTTAAATGGGATGATAAACATGAATAAGCTTTTAATTTATTAAAGGACAAGTTAACCAATGCCCCTGTATTAAATTTACCCAATTTTGATAATGTTTTTGAGATTGAATGTGATGCCTTTGAAGTGGGTATAGGAGCTGTTTTAATGCAGGATTCCAAACCTGTGGCATATTTTAGTGAGAAACTTAGTGGAGCGGCACTCAACTATCCAACCTATGATAAGGAGCTCTATGCCGTGGTGAGGACCTTAAAAACTTGGCAACGTTACCTTTGGTCGAAGGAACTCGTCATCCATTCGGATCATCTTAGCTTGAAGTTTTTAAAGTCCCAAGGTAAGCTCAACAAAAGGCATGCCAAGTGGCTAGAATTTATTGAGATGTTACCTTATGTTATCAAGTATAAAAAGGGAAAGGAAAACATTGTAGCTGATGCTCTGTCACGAAGGTATGTATTACTTACGACTCTATAAACTAAATTACTTGGATTTGAATTACTAAAAACCTTGTATGCCGATGATGTTGAATTTGGACAATTATAGGCAGCATGTTCTGATCATGGTTTTGAAGATTATTTTAGGCAAGATGGATATTTATTTAAGAAAAATAAATTGTGTGTACCTAAGTGTAGCATAAGAGAAATGCTTATTAGAGAGGCTCATGGGGGAGGATTAATGGGACACTTTAGCATTCAAAAAACTTATGATGTTTTACATGAACATTTTTTTTGGCCAAAAATGAAGCATAATGTTAAACTCATTTGTGAAAAATGTATTACTTGCTTACAAGAAAAATCTAAAGTAATGCCTCATGGCTTGTATACGCCCTTACCTGTTCCTGAATATCCATGGACTGATATTTCTATGGATTTTGTATTAGGGCTGCCTAGGACCTCGAAAGGAAAAAATAGTATTTTTGTCATTGTAGATAGGTTTAGTAAAATGGCACATTTTATTGCTTGTTCAAAAAATAATGATGCCACTCATATTGCGGACTTATTTTTCAAAGAGATTGTACGTTTGCATGACTTACCTAAGACTATTGTAAGTGATCGAGACGTTAAATTTCTTAGTCACTTTTGGAGAACCTTGTGGGGTAAATTGGGCACTAAATTATTATTCTCTATTGTGGCTCATCCGCAAACAGATGAACAAACTGAAGTTGTGAATAGAACTTTAGGCACCTTATTACGTGCTATAATTTAAAAAAATTTAAAGGATTGGGAGAATTGTTTGCCTCATATTGAATTTGCATATAATAGGGTTGTTCACACATCTACTTCATTTTCACCTTTTGAGATTGTATATGGATTTAATCCTTTATCACCTTTAGATGTTTTACCGTTTCCTACTAATGACTCTCTTAATTTGGATGGAAAGAAAAAGGCTGAATTTGTGCAGAAATTACATGCCAAGGTTCGCGCTAATATTGAGAAGAAGAATGAACATTATGCTCAGCAGGCAAACAAAGGACCCACCAAGGTGGTCTTGACCCTGGTGACTGGGTGTGGGTTCACTTGCGAAAGGAGCGGTTTCCAAATCAAAGAAGTTCCAAATTACATCCTAGAGAAGATGGTCCATTTCAAGTGACTGAGAGGATCAACGATAATGCTTATAAAATCGATCTTCCAAGTAGCTATGGTAATGTAAGTGCCACTTTCAATGTTTCTGATTTATCTTTATTTGATGCAGATGACCATCAAGATTCGAGGACGAATCCTCTTGGAGAAAGAGGGAATGATGGGAACGTGGGCACCACGATAAGCAAAAGAGATCATCTCGAAGATTATCTACAAGGAATGGAAGGTCCTATGACGCGTAATAGGACCAAACGTATAGAACAAGCACTTGAAGGTCTTATCAAAGAAGTTCAAGGAAAAGACTATGTGGATCCAAGCCCAATTCCAACATGGGTTAATTTATGTAGTCATATCATTGAAGATCTTAAGAGATAAAGTTTATGATTTACTATAGATTACATTAGGATTTACTTTAGATTACATTAGGATTTGATATTTATCTAGAAGTTATTCGTTTTAAATTGGTTGCAATTCAAATTGCAATCTAATTAGGATTTCTAATTTATTATCTTTTTACTAGATTAGGTTCACTATAAATAGGGGTTAGGGATTCAGTGAAAACACAGATTTTGAGTATTAATCATATTTTCTCTTTAAGACTTTTTCATCTTTGTGTGAGTTGATTCCCTTGGTTCTTGGGCAAAGAACTACTTTTGATAACGTTGGTTCTTCCGGCAGGTCGCGGTAAGGGTCACGTTCCTCTTGATAACTTCGGTGCTCTCCGGCAGGTCGCGGTTTGTGTCGAGTTCCTTTACCTTATCTCACCTTATCTTACCTTACCCTTTCTTATCTTATCCTGATTCTCAAGACGTTCCATTACCGTTACCGCATTCCGATTCATTCGCATAAGGTGAATCATATCACTGCTGTTCGATGTTTAGTGGTTCGTACAGGCCCTCGTGCAGCCTTAGCTACCTCGGACCTTGTGCATGAGTGGATTGGAAGTCCCTTCAAAAATAAATTCTTTTCAAAATGCTTTGGGATCTACGATCTCACACGACAAACATTAAACAGGAAACTGGCGGTCTACACTGCTGTTCGACGCTTAGTGGTTTGTATAGGCCCCCATGCAGCCTTAGCTGCATCGGACCTTGTGATGAGCGTATTGGAAGTCCCTTCGAAAATAAAATTCTTTTCAAAATGCTCTGGGATCTACGGTCTCATGCGACGAACTTTAAACGGAAAACTGGCGGTCTACACTGCTGTTCAATGTTTAGTGGTTCGTATAGGCCCCCGTGCAGCCTTAGCTGCCTCAAACCTTGTGCATGAGTGGACTGAAGGTTCCTTCAAAAAATAAAAAGCTTTCCAAAACAACATGTTCATCTTCGAACACTCCTTTTTAAGCACTTTCGAAGGTTAAGCCTTCAAAACAAACCAGAACTACGTAAGCCTTGAGTTTTCCATTGCATCGGGGAATACATAGGAGCAGGATCAAGTCCTATCAGGCTAACCTCCATCAATCTATTTATTTTCACATTAATTAAGGGATCAAACAATTTTCAAAAATCACACACTCAGTTTAAGGATACCGTTCTTCGGAACGGGCGAGGTGAGGTGCCTAACACGTTCCCCATTTGTAACCGACTCCCGAACTTAAATCTCTTCCTCGAGTCAGGGTTTTTTCCGAGTATTTTCCCTTAAATAAAAATTTGGTGGCGGCTCCACATTAATCAAAATAAAATTCATTTCAAAAATTTAGCCAGTTCGTCGTCTCGTCGGAATTACGGTTGCGACAGATGGCGACTCTACTAGGGACTTTAGAGAGTCAAGCCCACATAAAATTGAGTGTGTCATATTAATCCCTTTCCTGTTTTTTTACATGATTCCTTTTTGTTTATTCGAACGATTTACTTGCTTATTTATCTACCTGTTGTTGTTTGTTTATTCTCTGTATAACCTTAGGGTAGACAAACAATAAATTACTGTATATATCTGTACGATTTCCCCATTTGCAGGTATCCCAAATTGGTGTGCCCTCCATATATTTTACACATGCATTTATCATAAGTGGGGCCCCATACCCGGGTCTGAGTGCTGCCTAGGATTAGAGGGATCTAGTGATGTCACGCTGTGAACATTCAATTATGTCTGAGGCCCCAGTTGTTAAAATTAATAAGAAACCAATACTAATTTAAGTAATAGTTAAATAAACAGAAAGCAAAAAAAGAAGAAGAAAAATAAAACTAAAAAATAGAAGAAAATTAAAATGAATAAGTAAATAAAGATAATAAATATAAAATAAGAAATAATAAAACAAAAAATCCAAAAAATATAAAATTTATAATTAAATCATAAAAAAATAAAAATAAAAATAAAAAAATATAAGAATTCCAAAAAAGGAAAGAAAAAAGGAAAAATTCTCGTATGTGGGAAAGAAGTCCCACATTGGACAAGGAGGAATTCTTTAATCCCTCCTCCTTCTATATAAGGAGAGGTCCTTCACCAAAATGAGGGGGGAGGAGGAGCACTTGGGGAAGAGGGATTTTCAGAATCTTTGAAGGGAGGACCTAGGAGACTCTCTACCTCTGCCTTCAAACCAGTTCTTCATCACCTTCCAATCAAGGTTAGATCTGACTTTTATTCCTCTTAAGTTTCTTGTTTCTTCTCGGATTTCCAAGTTCATTTTTGTCCTCATTTTTGATCAGCCAAATGATCTTCGATTTTGGTTATTTTTGTTGCGTTTTCTTTGTCTTTCTCTCTAGCTTCTGGAATGATATTATTTGTCCAATTTGGATCTGAAATGAAGTTTATATCGCCTCATTACCGAATCATGTCCATCTTGATGCGCAAATTAACTGAGCTTGTTTGATTTGTGCATAACTTGCTCATTTCTGATTGGATTTATGTCAAACTTGTTTTTTTTATTCCTATAATCCCTATCTTTCAATTTATCGGTTTTGATTTTTCAGATCTACCAAAAAATATTTTCGAAAAATTCTGAGATTTGAATTCAAATTTTAGCGCCAAAATCTTGTGTTTTTTTTAGGTTGATCTTCGTCTTTGTTTTTCGTTTTTTCTTTTAATCAGTCAAATAATCTCTGATTTCCTTGATTGTTATTGCGTTTTCTTCGTCTTTCCCTCTAGTTTCTGGAATGATATTATTTGTCCAATTTGCATCTGAAATAAAATTTTTATCTCCTTATTATCGAAGGATGTTCATCTTGATGCGCAAATTAACCTAACTTGTTTGATTTGTGCATATCTTGCTCATTTCTGATTGGATTTATGTCAAAATTGTGTTGTTTGATTCTTATAATCCTTATCTTTCCATTGATTGGTTTTAATTTCTCAGATCTACTAAAAAATATTTTCTAAAAATTCTCAGATTTGAATTCAAAATTTGGCGCCAAAAACTCTTGTGTTCTTGTGGTTCATCTTCGTTTCTATTTTTCATTTTCATTTTTAATTGATCAAATGATCTATGATTTCTGTGATTTTTGTTGTGTTCTCTTTGTCTTTCTCTCTAGTTTTTGGAATGATATTATTTGTCTAATTTGGATTTGAAATAAAATTTCTATCGCTTGATTACTGAAACATGTTCGCAATTCTTTTCCTTAATTTCAAATCAAGTCCAGTTCAAGCCTAAATTTCAAATCAAGTTCATTTTATTTTAAATCAAGTCCAATTCAAGCATAAAATTAAAATCAAGTTTAACTTCGAATGGCTTAACTTTGAAAAAGATGCACTGAGCATAAGGAGCAATCCATTGCCAAACCATGGGGGACTGGGGCCCTTAGTGAATTGCATCGAAGTGGAGGGGGAGGTGTGTGAATACCGAATTATGTCCGAGGATTCAAAACCCAAAATAAATTATTTTGTTTTTTCCCAAAAGTTTATTTAGTCCAAAATATTTCAAAAAATCAAAATAAAAGTAATGGAAAAAATAAAACAAATGAAATAAATAAATAAAAACATAAAAAAAGAAGAAAAAAGAAAAGAAGAGGAAAAAAATAAGAAAAGACAAAAAGGAATCCCACACCAAATAAAATAAGAATTTCAGAAAAGGAAAAAAAAGGAAAAAATTCTCCTATGTGGGAAAGAAGTCCCACATGGGACAAGGAGGACTTCTCTAATCCTTCCTCCTTCTATATAAGGAGAGGTCCTTCACCAAAATGAAAGGGGAGGAGGAGCACTTGGAGTCTTAGGGAGGATTTTACGAATTTTCGAAGGGAGGACCTAGGAAACTCTCTACTTCTACCTTCAATTCACCATTTGGCCTCCATGGAACCAGTTCTTCATCACCTTCCAATGGAGGTTAGGTCCGACTTTTATTCCTCTTAAGTTTCTTGCTTCTTCTCGAATTTTCGAGTTCCTGTTCGTATCTATTTTTCATTTTTGTTTCTAATTGGTCAAATGATCTTTGATTTCGAGGATTTTTATTGTGTTCTCTTTGTCTTTCTCTCTAGTTTCTGGAATGATATTATTTGTCTAATTTGGATCTGAAATGAAATTTCTATCGCTTGATTACTGAAGCATGTTCACAATTCTTTTCCTTAATTTCAAATCAAGTCCAATTCAAGCCTAAATTTCAAATCAAGTTCATTTTATTTTAAATCAAGTCCAATTCAAGCATAAAATTAAAATCAAGTTTATTTTATTTTAAACCAAATCCAATTCTTTTCAACAAATTCAAATCAAGTTCATTTTGTTTTAAATCAAGTCCGTTTTGCAATTCTTAATCTCAAGCTACGAGCTCTAAGCACGAACTGGTAGCTTTTTCTGTTGTTCGATGTTTAGAGATTCGTATGGGTCCAAGTGCAGCCATAGTTGTCTTGGATCTTGTGCATATGTGGATTAAGGATGCCTCTAAATAAATAAAAAAACTCGTTTTGCAATTCTTAATCTCACGCGACGAGCTCTAAGCACAAACTGGTAGCTTTTTCTACTGTTCGATGTTTAGAGATTCATATCGATCCAAGTGCAACCGTATTTTTCTTGGATCTTGTGCAATATGTGGATTGAGGATGCCCTTATAATAAGAACTCCAGTTTTAGAATCTCAAATCATGAACTGGTAGATTTTTCTGCTGTTCGATGCTTAGGGATTCATACGGACCCTAGTGCAGCCGTAGTTCTCTTGGATCCTGTGCATATGTGGACTAAGGATTCTCCTTAAAATATTTTCAAAACACCCTATTCATTTTCGAACACTCCTTTTCAAGTTTCTCCGAAGGTCAAGCCTTCAAACCAGAACTACGTAAGCCTTGAGTTTCCCATTGCACCAGGGAATACGTAGGATCAAGATCAAGTCCTGTCAGGCTAACCTCCATCAAACTACTTATTTTCACATTAATTAAGGGATCAAACAATTTTTAAAAATCACACACTCAATCTAAGGGTACCGTTCTTCGGAACGGGCCAGTGGGGTGCCTAACACCTTCCCCACTCGTAACCGACTCTCGAACCTAAATCTCTTCCTCGAGTCTGGGTCTTTTCCAAGTATTTTCCCTCAAATAAAAATTTGGTGGCGACTCCACATAAATCAATAAAATCTGTTTTCATTTTAGCGAGTTCGTCGTCTCATCGTAATTACGGTTGTGACAAGGTGCACATGGTCAATGAATCTGTTCCGGGGAACCCCAAGCCGTTGATATCCGGTACATCGAAACACCAGTCCCGCCAACACCAAAAGGGATGAGACCTATCATAATAAAAGTCCCCGGGCCTTTCCCATACCAAAGCAACAAAGCGGTGCCTTGAAAATATGATGTGGAGGTATCCGGTGGTAAAATAAAGGAGAAACTAAAGCCGGAAGCTTCGGTTAACTCAACCCCCGACGTGGTAAACATAGCTGGGGTCGGAGGTATGACTAGGAGCGGTCGCATTTACACTTCTATCGAGGAAAGGAGAAAACTGCCTCATGGCGAGGTCATATTGGCAGGTTCTGAACCAAAAGCCAGTATACGACAGGAGGAAAAGGAATTGAAGAAACCCGTCTCTGAAGAGGACGCCTGTGAATTTCTGAAAATGATCAGGCAAAACGAGTATACGGTGATTGAGCAGCTTAACCGCATACCCGCTAAAATTTCATTGTTGGCACTTATGATGAATTTCGAACCCCACCGAAAGGTATTGCTGAAGGTACTGAACGAGGCCCATGTGGTCCATAATATATCGGTGGATAAATTTGAAGGAATTGCCAGCAACATTACTGCCAATAATTTCCTCACCTTCGCTGACCGCGAAATTCCTGATGATGGGGTAGGGCACAACAAGGCATTGCATATCTCGGTGAAATGTATGGACCATATTCTAGCCAGAGTCTTGGTAGACAACGGTTCATCTCTAAGTGTGATGCCTCAGCTGACATTGTCGAAACTGCCACAGGAGAGAGTCCATATCAAACCGAGTTCCATGGTGGTAAAGGCTTTCGATGGATCAAGGAAGGAGGTCATTGGTGAAGTCGAACTGCCAATCCAAATTGGCCCAATTGTCTTCAACATAACCTTCCAGATTATGGACATCCAGCCGGCCTACAGTTGCCTGTTAGGGAGACCCTAGATTCACGCTGCCAAAGCAGTCCCTTCGACCTTGCACTAGAAATTGAAGTTCATCATAGACGATAAACTGATTATCGTCTTAGTGGAGGAAAACTATTTGGTCAGCAAACCCACCAATCCCCCATATATTGAAACTGTTGAAGAGGCTTTGGAAACACATTTCCAAGCCTTGGAAGTTGCTAATGTTACTAACATTAGGGAGGGAGAAGTGTTTGACCAAAGGCGGCCCCCCAAAGCTCTAATGATGATGGCTCGGGTAATGTTAAAGAATTGGTTCAGGCCCGGTGATAAAATAGGGCAAAATAACGGTGGTCTGTCTCAACCATTGTCGGTGAACAAGAACAGACGACGGTACGGGTTGGGATATAAGCCCATAAAAGAAGGTGAGGCAGTCAGGCCCCGGTTCGGCAAGGTCCTTTTGTGCCACATTTTGCAAAGTTTCCGGAGTGCCAGATCTGAAGATCCTGGCATGGTCGCAGCCGCAGACGGAGAAAGGACGACAAATATTGAAGATCTGGTGACGGTTTGTTCCCCCGGACAAGAACTGAACAATTAGGAAATTATTGATCTACATCTGACTTTTGATTCAGTTCAAATATAATTTTGTAATTGTCATGACAAAATTCAGTTTCAAAACATAAACACTTTGTACATATCTTTTTTTGATAAATGGTAAATACAGTTGCATTATCCAGAAATCTTCCCTCTTCTTTCCCTAATATATCTCCATCTCCCTCTGCAAAAATATACATCTTATTCTTTTCTCATACCCCAATCTGCAGATCCGATAAAAAACCGCCTTGCGACGACAATGCTTGTATTGTATCAGGCGATTTCAATTGTATTGTCAATCATGCCGATGAGGAGGCAGAATTGGAATATGAACCCACCGAAGAGATGTTGAGATTGGTGGAACGAGAATCCAAAGTAATTGAACCCCATCAGGAACCCGTGGATCTAATAAATTTGGGGACCGAAGAAAATAAGAAAGAAGTGAAGATAAGCATGCTTATCACTGGAGACAATCATGAGCGATTAATCTCACTCTTACAGAACTATAGTGATATCTTCGCCTGGTCTTATCAAGACATGCCAGGCTTGGATACCTCTATAGTAGAACACAAGCTGTCTATGAAAGTCGGGTGTCTACTGGTCAAGCAGAAGTTAAGAAGGATGCAGCCGAAAATGTCCCTAAAAATCAGGGAGGAGGTGAAGAAACAATTTGATGCCGGCTATGGAAAATTACCCGAAGTGGGTCGCAAATATAGTGCCGGTCCCCAAG
This sequence comes from Canavalia gladiata, assembly GCA_037954105.1. NCBI lineage: Eukaryota > Viridiplantae > Streptophyta > Magnoliopsida > Fabales > Fabaceae > Canavalia > Canavalia gladiata. The sequence continues at coordinate 39,992,875 of CM075661.1, forward strand.
AAGGATGGTAAGGTTCGGATGTGCGTAGACTATAGGGATCTCAATCGAGCCAGCCCGAAAGATGACTTTCCGCTCCTCCACATTGATGTGTTGGTCGATAACACTGCCCAGTTCTCTTACTTTTCATTCATGGATGGCTTCTCAGGCTATGATCAGATCAAAATGGCTGAAGAAGATAGAGAAAAGACCATTTTCATTACAGCTTGGGGAACCTTTTGTTACAAAGTTATGCCCTTTGGATTGAAAAATGCTGGGACAACCTATCAAAGGGCTATGGTAACACTATTCCATGATATGATTCATAAAGAGATAGAAGTCTACATGGAAGACATGATTGCTAAATCCTTGACGGAGGACAACCACCTCATAGACCTCCAAAAGTTGTTCGAGAGACTTCAAAAGTTTAAGCTATGGTTGAACCCAGCCAAATGTACTTTCGGGGTTAAATCAGGAAAAATGTTGGGCTTCATTGTTAGTGAAAGGGGAATCGAGGTCAACCCCGATAAAGCCCGAGCTATCATAGATATGCCAACTCCAAAAACTGAAAGAGAGATCCGAGGCTTCTTGGGGAGGCTCAACTAGATCTCCCGATTTATCTTCCAGTTGACAGGTACATGCGAGCCGATCTTTAAACTCTTGCGCAAGAATCAACCCATGAGTTGGGACGAGGATTGCCAAGAGGCTTTCGAAAAGATCAAATCATACTTACAGAACCCGCCGGTCCTGGTATCGCCAGTCCCTCGAAGGCCTTTAATCTTGTACCTAACAGTGACTGACCAGTCGATGGGTTGTGTGCTCGGTCAAAACGATGAATCTGGGAAGAAGGAGCAGGCAATATACTATTTAAGCAAGAAGTTCACGAACTGCGAAGCCAGATATTCCCTCTTGGAGCAAACATGTTGTGTTTTGGCATGGGCGGCACACCGTTTACGACAGTATATGCTAAGTCACACCACGTGGCTAATATCCAGGATGGATCTGATCAAGTATATCTTCGAGAAGCCTACATTGTCAGGACGAACCGCGAAATGGCAAGTAATACTTTCGGAATATGATATCCTGTATGTGACGCAGAAGTCCGTCAAAGGTAGTGCGCTCGCCGAATATTTGGTCCAACAGCCTCTAAAAGAAGCTATGCAACCAGAATTTCCTGATGAAGGTTTGATGGTAATATTTAATGAAGAAGAGAAGACAGGGGGAGAGAAATGGACAATGTTGTTTGATGGCGCATCTAATATGATGGGCCATGGTATAAGAGTTATACTGATTTCCCCAGAAAAATAGTATATACCTATTACCACCCGACTAGCCTTCGATTGCACTAACACTGTAGCAGAATACGAAACTTGTATCTTAGGGATTCAAGCCGCAATTGAAGCTAATGTGAAGCGCTTGGAAGTCTTCGGGGACTCAGCTTTGGTCATCCACTAGGTCAAAGGAGAATAGGAGACTAGAGATGCAAAGCTAATGTCGTATCAGGCCCACCTCCAAGAGCTACTAGAACACTTTGAAGAGGTTACTTTCTCACACATACCTTGAGAAGACAATCAGTTGGCTAATGCCCTAGCCACCTTGTCATCTATGTTTGAAATCGAACGAGAAGAGGATATGCCTTTCATCCGCATTCAACATCGCCCCAGACCGACATTCTGTCAATCAATGGAGGTAGAGCCGGACGGAAAGCCTTGGTATCATGACATCCGGTAATTCCTGAAAAATAAAGAATATCTCGCCAATGCGTCGGAAAATGACAAGAGGACCCTACAAAGATTGGCTATGAATTTCTTCCTCAACAGAGAAGTTTTGTACAAAATGAATCACGATATGGTTCTGCTCAAGTGCGTAGACACATCAGAGGCCAACAAAATCTTGAAGGAAGTTCACGAAGGGTCCTTCGGTGCTCATGCCAATGGACACGCGATGGCGAGGAAGATTCTTAGAGCTGGATATTATTGGTTACCCATGGAAGCCGATTTCTATAAACATGTCAAGACTTGCCATAAATACTAAGTATACGCGGATAATATCAACGCGCTGGTAACTTCATTGAAGGTGCTGTCATCACCCTAGCCATTTGCTATGTGGGGGATGGATGTCATCGGCCCAATTGAACCTAGAGTGTCTAATGGGCATCGTTTCATATTACTAGCCATCGACTAATTCATTAAATGGGTCGAGGCTGCCTCATACGCCAGTGTGACTCACAAGTGGTGGTCAAGTTCGTGAAGAGAGAACTGATTTGCCGATACGGACTGCCCAGCAGACTTATCACGGACAACGGCTCCAATTTGAATAATAAGATGATGAAAGAGTTGTGCAGCCAATTCAAGATCCAACATCACAATTCATCCCTTTATCGACCGAAGATGAATGGAGTGGTCGAAGCGGCCAACAAGAATATCAAAAAGATCATCCAGAATATGGTGCTCTCATACAGAGAATGGCATGAAATGCTCCCTTACGCATTACATGCATACCAGACCTCCGTCCGTACCTCTACTGGGGCAACTCCCTTCTCCCTAGTTTATGGAATGGAAGCAGTACTTCCAGTCGAAGTGGAAATCTCTTCACTGAGAGTCCTCTTTCTTACTTCTTTTATTATTTTTCTTTTTTCTATATTTTTTATTACTTACATATCCCCAAGCTTTTACTTTTCATTACTTATAATATAAGGGTAACTAAAATTATAAAAATTATTTGAAAGGTAACAAAGAATGTAACTTCTAATCTTTCATGCTCAAAGAGGGAATTAGGTGACATTCTTAGCACAAGTTCAATCAAAGAAACCTAATATACCTTTATTGTTTTCTTGTTATGCAATCAACTTATACAAGCCTTGATAATGTTACAAGGAAAATTTTAGAATGTACAAGATGGAGAATAGTAACTCATCATCAAAGAGAGATTTAGTGCAACCTCAATTAGGCTCAGTCTTTACAAAGGTTATCTCAAATGCAAAACAAGATGATAAGTAACTAATTATCAATTATTTTTATTAAAATTTCTCATATCCTTATTAAATTCAACTTATTTATGGCAATAATAATAGAGATCCCTAAAACTAAATCCTACTAACAATCAAAATAGTTAAGCATGTAAGGTTATCACAAGGAACAAACATCTTTTAGAAAAATTAGGAGGGATATATCCCTTCTCAAACTTAATCTTCTACCCTTATTTTAATTTAACTGGAAAAATTAATCATGAAGATAAAAACTAAAGAAAACAAGAAGAGAGATTTTTGGAAATTTTTAAAAGAATTTTTATATCTTAGAGGGAGAAAGTCTGTCTCCTTAAACTTAAGCCTTTAGGAGACACACACACACACACACACACATATGTTATAGATAAGAATAAAAGAGGACTTTCCAGAAAAATGATAGCTTTCAGGGAAAAGGTTTCCCTCCTCAAACTTAGAAGAGAACAATACCCTCAATGCATTATGTTGAGTGCCATTGATTGTGAAAGAATTCCTATCAAACTAGATTATCCTACTCAAAATAAATACATATGCTCAGAAAATCAAATGAAGTGAAGTAAAAGATAGTAATAATGCATCCAAGAAATAGGTTCTATACATCTAAAGGAAAAAATAACAAAACAAAGAAGATATATAAAACATAAAAAATTATCTAATGTCTTAATAAGAAAAAAGAAAAATAAAGAAATAAAATATAATCAGTCACTATAATGGTGGGGGACTCATTTGATCCTGCAGTAGCTGGAGAATGATGGAAAGTTGTTCCACTATTGGATCAAGGGGTTGAGAAAGACAATGGTCAAAAGTGAGCTACTCATCAAGTTTGGTTCATGTTCCCCCACCTCTAAAGGAATCTCCTGCCAATATGGTTGTTATGGCCCCATCAAATGAATGATAAGGAAACCATTAGGACCATGTTCCAACAACCCTATTTGAGACCATGTTCAATTTCCTAACAGGATCTTATGGTGCATCTAAGTGGTAGGGGATCAAGAACACAATGAGATTAGCATAGTGTAGTGATGTAAGAACTAACACCAATACAACCCCTTTGCCTGTCCTGTAAGGGCTTCCTAGTATGTAGGCAAGACATGAGGAAGACCCTACCATTATTGATGCAATGGCCATGAACTACATACTAGGAAAGATACTTGATGAGAACTATTGGTGTAAGATGCATAGGTTTAGGTCACAAATGGAAGTGGGTTGTGCAAAATAAGGGTTATAGGTGTTTTTTCCAATAAGTTCAAACCAGAAAGGCCTCTTTAAGAAATAAATAGGGACCTTTCTAAGAATGTCTATATAAGTTGTCATGGTGATACCAACCTTGGTCTTGAATTGTAGAGCCACATTAAATGTGGAAAGAGATTGTAAAAAATGAGGTGGCATTGTTCTTGGTAGGAAGAATGTAAAAGAATGATGCTAGGAACATGAATGAAGATTCTCAATATATAGGCTAAATGATGAGTAGGGATGGAAATAAACCAAACTGTTCAATAAGGGCCTACAACTTGACTTGTTTAATCGACTTAACTTATTTAATAAATAGAGACTCAGATTTTTTAAAAAGTCTTTTAAAAAAAACAAGTCATATTTGAGCTTATAAAAATATCTGTTTGGCCTTATATATATCTATATATATATATATTATATAATATATTTATTATATTTATTTTAATATATTATATTTATATTATATTAATATATTAACGTAATTTGTTAAAATTAATTTTTTTTAATTTCAAACAAAAAAAAACCTAGACAATTTTCTCCTTATCCTCTAAATATAACCCTTTCTACCATCTTCGTCTACCTTCATTGTTCAAGAACTCCACTCCATACATTTCCAATTCTAAGTAAGATACAATTCATGTGATCTACCTTCACTGAACTCCTAGTCCCTCAAGTGATTTTGTGCAAGAAAGGTATGCCATATGTGACACACCGCCTAATGTATATGATGCAAGTTACAATGTTACTTGAAGTTAAAATGATATATTGGATTCATTATTTGTTAGATATTTGATTAACTTTTTGTACAACTGGTAGAGATGGATTAATAGTTCTATAACTTAAAAAAATGTATTTTCATAAAAGAGTTTAAGCTTGCAAACCTTTTAAATACTTTTTGTTGTGTGTGTGTGTGTTTATATATATATATATATATATATATATATATATATATATATATATATATATATATATACTTTAGCCTATTTAATGGTCTTTTTATGTTGTACTTTAAATTTGCAAACTTTTTTAATCAATCATTTATCTAGCTTTAAACCTATTTATTGGTCGTTTTGTATTATACACTTTTAAACAGACTTGTAGGGTTGATAGACTTTAAAATAAGTCAAGCCTTGACAATAATAAAGCCTATGGGTAACAGACCTAGGCTCAAGCCTCAAAATTTTTTAAATAGGCCTAGCTTGAACACTCAAAACATATCTTGGCTCAACTTATTTCAATCCCCAATGGTGAAGAGTTCTATTAAGCATCCTATTTGATAAATATAACTTGAGTGTTTATGGGATAGATGAGTTCTTTTTCTGCCTCAAATTGAATGGCAAATGTGGCATACTTGCTTTTCCTTTGGATATGGGAAGAAATTTTTCCTGCAAAAATAGAAAAAAATACAAAGTTAAAACATGCAGGGTTGGCATGACCATGCAAGAAAGGGTATGACCGTGATGACTCGGAATATAACATTAGTAGGTAATAATTCATGGTTGTGGAGACAGGGACATGGTTGTGCTTAACAATAAAGCAATAGAAATCATGATTTTGCATGACCATGCTTTCAAGTATCACGATCGTGGTCAATATTAAACCCCAAAATTTAATAATTAGAACGAGTGTGATTAACATCACATTTGGTCTAATTTTAAACGACTACAATCATACAAATAGGTAAAATGCAACACAGTCATGAACGCATGCGACATGACTATTCCAATCAGGTAAAATATAATCATTTAACATTTCCAAATTTATCATTTATCCTAGGGTTTGGATTAATCATGTTTGGGCATGCAAATTATTGAGCACATCCTTCCATATATCAAAATTAGAAAAATAATAAAGTTAGGGCATGTGGCATATCTCGTAGAGGCGAGAGTGTGTGAAGTAGACAAAAAAGTCAGAGAGTATGGTGAAAATGATTTTGACTAAGTTGCATGGATTACTAAATTTATTATTTAAAGTCACTCGAGGGTCAACATATCCAAGTTAAAATACGATACAATTGTGCAACTCATTAAGCATGATCGTGCTAAAAATGATATGGCCTTGTAAGGGAGTTGCATTTTCCAACACAGTCATGTTGGGTTTGGCATGACTGTGCTCCATACATTATATGGTCATGGTAAAGGTGAACAGGTCTTGTAGTAGACATTCTATTTTTTGACATGGCTATGCAAATCACGGCATGACCGTTGGAATCAATAGAGGCTTCTTTTCTTCTGGATGCATGTGGAACCAGTTGGTGAGCAGAGAATGAAGCTTCTCAATCCTCTCGAAAAATAATCATGAGCCAAGAAAATTCTGGAACCGAGAGTCCTTCTCTTCCGAAGAGGTTGGAGTGCAGCAGCCAGCCGAAAGCTCCCAAAACCACCAAGATTAATCCAAAGAATCCCAAAGTAGTCGAGGGAAGAAGAGAGAAATTCAGCCCTCCCCCGAGAACCTCCTCTAATTGAGAGCGTCCACTTTCCTCTCAGAGACGCTGAATCCCCGAGCTCCTCAAAACAACTCCCCCCTCATGCAAAATTCTTGAGCTTTTTCTTATTTCCTCATTCTTTCTCTCCCCCTTTTTTGTTTTTTTTTTCCTTTTTTCAGTTTTTCTTTCTTATTATTTTCAGTTTTTTTCAATTTTATTTTCCCTCTTTTTCTTTTTTTTTCTTTTCAATTTTTATTTTTGTTTTATTTTCTCCATTACTTCTATTTTGATTTTTTTTATTATTATTTTTTATTTTTATTTATTTATATATTTATTTTTACTATTATTATTTTTATTGTTTTTCTCTATTTTCTTAATCTTTTCCTTTTTCTTGCTTTTATTTATTCTTATTTTCTTTTCTTTTTTTTTACATTTTAAATTTATTTATATTTTTTCATATAGTATATTTTAATTTTACGCATTAATTTAAAAAATGACATCTTAGACATAATGGAGTGTTTACAACTGTGCTTATTCTGCTACCTTATTTTTTTAAAAAAAAAAAGTTAAAATTTCCTAATCTAATAATTAATTATAAAAATCTATCAAGTAACATGTTGCCTCTTGTGAGAGCTTGTTTTATATCACAAGTGTCATGTGCTTGCATCCAATAGCTAAGCAAAGCCATGAGTGGTGATCTTAGGATCTTTTAACAACATAGCGGTGTACTCCTCGACGCACCTTCCTTATAATGCTTGACCCTTGCCTATTTATCTTAAAGGTTTTTCCATTCCCTTTAATGTTATCCAATACTCCATAAGGTAAATTTTTATGCACTTTATATGTGTCACTCCATGTAGACTTTTATTTTTCTAGAAACAAACAAAGTCATAAGTTATAAATTAATATTTCCTCACCTATTATGAACTCAAGCTTCTGAATGTGCTTATCATGCCATATTTTTGTAATTCCCTTATATAGCTTTGAGTTCTCATAGACCTTTATTCTGAGCTTATCCAACTCATTGAGTTGAAAGAGACATTTTCCCCCTACATGTTGTAAATCAATGTTAAAGAACTTCATGGTCTAAAAAGGGAAATGGATAACTTTTTTAGACACCGATGTATAGGAGGACATGCGAATGGAATTTCTATATGTAGTTATATAAGCCCATAGGGCATAATCTAAGTTCAATGCCTAATCCTTTCTAGACGTGTTAGCAATCTTTTCTAAGATTCTTTTTAACTTCTTATTGGAAATCTTTACTTGACCACTAATTTAAAGGTGATAGGAAGTGACAACCTTATGGATGACACCATATTATTTCTAAATGTTTTCAAATTTTCTATTTATAAAGTAGGTGCCACTATCACTAATGATTGCTCATATAGCTTCCAAACATGTAAAAATAATTTCATTAAAAAATTATTACTCCTTTAGCATTAGTGGGTAATGCCACAACCTTTACCCACTTGGAGACATAATAAATTGTAACCAAAATATATGTATTATTTATAGATTTAAGAAAAGGTCTTATAAAGTTAATACTTCATGCATAAAATATGCCAGATACAAGATTATTATTTAAGGGCTTGTCATGATTTTTGGAGACATTGTCATTCTTTTGACAACAGTCATAAGATTTGACAAAGTTAAAAGCATCTCTAAAGAGAGTAGGTCAAAAGAAACCACATTGTAAAACTTTTAGGGCAATTCTATTAGGACCAAAATAACCTTCAACCTCTCTTAAATGTCAATGAGTCAAGATAGTACAAGTTTTCTCTTTAGGAACACATATTCTAATTAAATTATCCCCATATATTTTAAATATATTTAAGAGTCAAGACCATTCATGAGAAATTATAATATTAGAATTAATCAATTTGGATTTAAGATTTTTAAAAATAGAGAGGCATGTATCATTAAAATGAAAGGAGGTCTCTTTCATTAATAAGTTGCAAAGAGGTTTTGTAATTTTAGAAATTTTTTAATAAACCTCCCGTAAAAGCTTCCATATCCAAGAAAACTCCAAGTAACTCTAACATTATTGGGAGGTGAAAGTTTACATTTCCTCTACCTTGGTTGGATCAACTTCAACACTCTTTTTAAACAACACACTCTTTAAATTCTATAGAAACTTTTCATACACTTACTTACCATGAATTAACACTTTTACCAACTTGGTCTTTTGCATCTTATCAACACTTACACTAAATTTTATAGACCTTTATCAAAAAAGGAGCTATCAATAGAAAAGTTAGAATCCTAAGAAAATAAGTAATAACTAAAGCTTTAAGAAAAGACATTAAAAAAAGGAAGAGAGTGATAAGATGAAAAAAGAAAAGTCAAGTCTATGTTCTTAATTTTGAAATTTATCCTATTTTAAAGAATTAAAATTGTTCTTATGTAACCTAGAACTCAAGAAAGGGAATTATAATTCAAGAACATTCACCATAACTCAAACTTAAGAACTTAGCAACTAATACAAATAAAATATAGTAAAATGCTTCAAGAATAATAAAATAAGTATTAAAACATGTGCATTATTCCTTTTTCTAATTCTTCCCAATTTTTTATTTTTTTAATACTTTTTTTATTGAACTTTTTCTTTTTTTAACATCTTGTTCAACATTTTTTGCACAGTTAGATTTTATTTAATTTTTCTTTGAATCTTAGAAAAAAATTATAGTATTTGAAACAAGAAATTAAACCTAAGCACAAACAAAATGGACAATTCTCATTCACAACTTTTCCATCTTTGATTTCTTGCACTTACGGCTTTTGGAAAATGTTTATGACAATTAAAATAGTCCAAAACAAGCATTCATTCAACATAAAAATAGAACCTAACACCAGTCTTAAAGATCAAGCATGATGACATTAAGAAAACTTTAAAAACATCAAGAAAACATGAATAAATTACAAAATTTTGAAAAAAAATTTAAGATCCTAATAGCAATCATGAAGTTGCAACACTTATTCACCTTCAAGTTTCTCAAATTCCTTTTAGATATGAGTAGATCTAAGTTTCAAAGTCAAGAACACAAAATTGAATTTCAATATTTAGATTAGATCTAAAGGTTTTTGAGATAAAATTCATCAATTAAATGCTAAATTATGTTAAGATCCTTGGTGTAGGAATGAAACTTCATCAAGATCCAAGATAGTTGGTCAAAATTTGAAAGAAATTGAACTTAAAAATTACTGCAAAAAATGACACCATAGTTTTCCAAAACTTTGTAAAAATTTGACATCCTAACAAAAAAGTTTGAAATTTTTTGTAAAAAGAAAGAAAGGAAGGTGGTAGAATGCAAGCTACCACCTGTGAGCCACTCATGCTCCCCATTACAAACACAAAAACACACACACACACACACACAAAATAATTCAATTGCAATTGAAAGAAAGAAATGAATTTGGTAAATTGGTGAAAGAAGACGAAAAAGAAAAGTTTAGAAAAAAGTTATATTTTGCAAATTTCTATTTGACAAATTGTCAGCAAATTGAGATTGAAATTGAAAGATTAGGTGGCGTTTGGTTTCAGAAAATATTTTTGATTTTCAACATTTTATATAGGAAATAGTGAAAATAAAAGTAGTTATTTTCTGTTTTCATTATTTCCAGTACAAAACTTTGAAATAGAAAATTGAATAAAAACAAGATGGAATTTTTGTATTTAAAAGTGAAAATAGAAAATGTTTTCTAAAACCAAACCCCACTTAATTTTTTTGGAGCCTCTAGAAAATAAAAAATTTTGCCCAACACCAATTTCAGGTTAAATGAATGAGAAAGACCCTGTTAAGTGAATAAGCAAGACCATGTTAAATGAATAAGCATGGTCGTGCGTACTTTTAATTGAGGCCTTGCTAAATGATGAAGATCGAGATAAGTAAGATAAAGGAAACACGAGTGTGCTAGAGATCAATACATGTTTACCAAAGATCAACATGAGTATACAAAACATGAAGATCTCAATTTTATGAGGAATTTATATGGATGTAAAAATAGGAATTTGGGATTATGTAGAAAATCTACATGACCATACAACTTATTAACGAATGGGTATTTTATATTTATATACCGGATTATAAGTTCCAAGTGATGATGATTATGTATATATTGATATGATATGAAGGGTGTTAACAAACTAGGGTTCAAAACTTTAGTTGATATCTAGAAATTGTATCTCTAAAATGTCAAAGTCCTTTTGAGTTAAGCCTACAAGTGAGTGGAAGAGGACGGTGAGGTCTTGGGATTTGAATGAAAAATGAGACCTTCATTCAAAGAAGAAATAAAGTGTATAAAAATGAATTAGTTATCATGCATCATATGCATAAAAGCTTGTTTTATAAATCAATATAGGGATACTCTACGAGACCCTTTAAATGAAGCAGTTGGGAAATACAAGGATTGACTCATGATGGAAATAGACCATAGTTCATGAGAATGGAAATTTCTGAGTCTAAAGGATATGTGAGCTAGGTTTGAACCTTTTGATGACCTGGGGTTGCTCTATATAGCTAGGACTACTCTAGTCAGACCTAGCTGTCTTAATGAGACCCTAAAGACTATCATTATCTGTCGAGTAGTTTGGTGGTTTTTGTGAAATGATGATGATGATTTGATGGTTTTCATGGGAACATTGTTGTGAAATTAGATCTCAATACTTGTCATTGTTTTTGTAAGACATAACAATGATTTGAGCCCATATGTATATGTGATGTAAGGATGACCAACTCCAAATTAGTAAGGATTATTATGATATAGGACGCAATAAACCCCAACCTAATCTTAAGTTTTTCATTATAGAAACTTGTTAAGAGCATGACACAATACTTATACTCACACATTGAATATTATGATTATTTTTATGATAGTTCTTTGAGGATGAAAAAAAACTTATATATTACCAATATTAAAGTATATTTATGTACTACTCTTATTTATACATTTACTTGAATGAAAAGTATTACTCTCTCACTAATATGTTTATATCTATGATGTTACAACATGTTAGTGGGGCTAAGCGATACATAACCTTAGTTTGACATAGAGATTGAGGTAGATGAAGAGAATGAGGAATGATTTTGACAATACCCAATATTGGGAGTCACTATAGGAGTACTTGCAAAAGCCAAGAAACCATCTAAATGATAAACACATCTTCTCCATTGCATCATCCACCATGAGTTCCAATGATATTACTTGCTAATGTTATGATACCTATCCTAGGTAGGTATAACATAAAATATTGAGTCCATCTCCTTCTTCCACTTTGACATCATTAGGAGACATTTCCTAGTATCATGGGCCACCTCCTACTCTAGTCAACATTCCTGAGGTTCGTGTTGCACCATCCATAATTGATTCTTTGGAAAGACCCCATTATCAATAGATTGTGAGGAAGATGACATTATGATAGCTTCATCAAATTGATCCTCACCACATCAAAGTTGGTTTGTTTGATGAACATCCAAACCATTAAGAGAAGGAGTATGATGATGGAGGAAATGACAGGGATGGAGGAGATGATGATAATGATGAGGATGATGTAGATGAAGGCCCTTTTAAGGCTTTATACTTTTTCAGTATCAGTACGATAATGGGTGAATTCTCGCTATTGAGGATGAGCATTAGAGGGAAAGATCTTTTGTACTCTTAAGGGTTGCATCTAAATGTGATAATTGAGCTTCTGTTAGACTTTCGGGTGTGATTCCTTTGTTTTGTATTGTATTTTATCATCTTTGTATAGTTCTCCAGGATATTTATATTCAGGAAAAAATTTTACTTATGTATTATAAAGATGATGCACATGTATATATATTTGATGTGATTGCTTAGTCCATTGACTGACTTGGATATTCCTCATATTACGATCATATACTTATTTGTAATTAGTACACTTATTTAATAAAAATATACAAGTAAAAGAATGTAAGTAATCGGGAATGCAAGGATATGATCCAAAATTAAGCAATTATATCAAACAATTTCATTTTTATGAACTAATCTACCCAAGTATGATTATATACTACATGATATGACACCCATCAAAGAGAGATTGAAGGATCTAGTTGGAGAAATATGTAGCTCCAAGTTTAGCCATAATAAAGAGTAGTTCTGATGCACATGTGTTACAAAATGAAGAACTTATGTAACACTTGGAAAATTACATATTAATGAGAAAAAAGAAAGAAGAAAATGTAGCAAATGAAAGTCCTATTCTAGGCTCCACTCCATAAGAAATTGTGCTTAAAAGATAATCCATATGATTAGCACATTGGAGTGATTCCAATAATAACTTTTTCTTTTCCTTAAGAGCCATACCAAAAGGAAGAAGAGAGAATTTGGAGAGAAACCTTAGTGTCAAATTTGAATGACATTTGGAAATAACCAAATGTGTCAAATCCTTCCTATGATAGGGTAGGGTAGGAAAGCTTAGTGGTTAGAATGGGCTAAATTTTCCCCTAGCTAATCCAAGCACAAGAATGTTCTATGCTTATTCCAAATTCAAATAGGAATAAACTATCCTTAAAAATAAATTTCAAAATAAAGTATACTCAAATGGTACAAATAATTATAAAGAAATATTTTTTTAATTAAAAAAGTTCCTACATTATCCTAAGGGCAGGAACACTATAATCTCCATATGAAATTGTCCTTCATGAAGTATGGAAGGACCATTGTCCTTTAAGAGAAAATCTTCCACCTCTTATTGAAGCCTTATTTCCTTTGACCTAGTGGTTGGTCTTTTAACAGTGGTGGTGCTCCTATCATCATATGTTCCTCAAATTTCTTATTTTCTAAAATTTTCTTCAAGAACTTTGTGTACTTGAACATTTGAGAGATGACCTTTAAAAATGGAATATTGATCTTCATTTTCTTTAGGATATCTAAGAACTTGGAAAAAAATGGATCAATCTTGTTGACTTTCAATCTTTGAGGAAAAGGTATTCTAGGTTGGTAAGACTCCATGCGATATTTCTTATGAGTTTTTTCTACAGTCTTATCAACCCCTTTCTTTTTTCTTTTAAACTTCCATCAATAGAAACTGAGATTTTATCAGTAACCTCTTGGTATTCATCTGTAATCACGTTCTCTTTTTTCTTTCTCAAAGGAATCTTAGGAGTTATTACATTGACTATCTCATTTGGATTCTTTTCGGTTTGGCTTGGCAACGCATGAGTCATTCGTTGTCCCAAGAGGCTTATAATATGTCCCAACATGTTAGCCATATTTTTCAACATGGATATTTGGGTCTCTATGTTCTAAATTCATGCCTTTATATTCTAGAATCATGAATCCATCAGGGACGGTTCTTTTCTTTCCTACTTATAACCTCCTTGATTATGCATGTAAGGAGTTTGTAAACATTTAGATTATTTGTTAAATTATTACCTTAATGTCCTTCCTATGAGATATTAGGTTGATTCTTCTAAGTGGGCTAACAGGTGTTCCCCAAGTATTTGGCCTTCTTATTATGCTAAGCTATATAAGGTTGTACTATGCATCCTTCATCATCATGGGTTATAAAGTCATAAAGGTTACAAGGGACAGATTCAGATGTTACAAGAGTTTGAATAGGTAGGGAAGGTTGTGTTTTTGCTTGCTTGAGTGCTTCCATCTTCCTATGATAAACCTGGTACATTCTGACAAGTTGATGGCGTCTCTTTTCCATGTGTCTATCAATAGATTATCATTAATTGCTATTAGTAGCCAAATTTTTTACAATCATCCATGCACCCTCAGGTAGTCTGTATAGGATGCTCCCACCATATGTTACACCGATTATAACTCTATTGGCATAGGAAAAGTTATTGCGAAAAAATTGAATAAGATAAAGCACTTGGTATCCATTATATGGGCACCTCCAAAAAAGATTTTGAAATCTCTCTTAAGCTTCATACAAGGATTCGTCTCATATTAACTAAAGTTGGAAATCTCCATTAGGATTCTAAAGTGCATTGACAGTAGAAAATATTATGTTAAGAAAAGACGCTATAACTTCTCCTTGGTTGTAATGGATGCCTATGGAAAAGATTTAACTAGTCATTTACCCTTTTATTGATGGAAAAAGGGGAACAATTATAATCCAATGATGTTTTACATAAAGCCATTCATCTTTGTGGTGCTAGTCATCATTAGAAATTTTCTGATATGAAGATATGGGTCCTCCGAATCTGTTCTTTCAAATTGAAGTGAGTTATGGATCATGTTGATGAATGCATGCTTCAACTTAAAGTTTGAAACTTCTTTATATGTTGAAATTACTATACTACTCGTTAGGCCCTCATCTCTTAGGTCCATATAATCCAATAATATTCTTTGTCCTTACAGTGCCATCTTTCTTACTCTAGTTTTTATCTCAACATCTTAGTTATTCTCTCTAATTTAAGACCAAATTGCAAGTTAAAAAGCCGAACGAGTTAGCATAAACAAACAAAGATTACACAAGAATATCATATTTATAATTTTTATTTTAAATTTTTTAAATAAAATATGTAAAACTCTCAAGAAATCAAGATTCAAACTTTCTAAGATTGTTAGGGAATAGTCCTCCACATCAACTTCAAAACTTGTTATGCATAAATTGTATAGGTAAAATTTTACCCACAAATAAGTGCACTTGCCGGAATATAAAGACGATAGTTGAAAACCCAACTATCTTTCTTATAAAGACTAATCCAATAATTTAAAGATTGAGTAAATACTGACTTTTGATCTTATTAAAAAAAAATTGTTTGGAAATATCATTAAAATTGAAATAAAGATAAGAATAAAGAAAAATAAAATCAAAATCGAAAGTATGATGTCGATTATAGAAAGACATGAGAGGATAATAAATTACAATTATGATAACAAAAAGGATAATGCTAATAAAATTAAAAATATTAATAATAATATTGATAAAAATAATAATATTAATAGTAACAAATAATAATGATAATAAAAATAATCATCCTATCAATCTATAATAATTATAATAATTATAATAATTAATCAAAATAAAATTAATAATCAATATTATCTAATAATAAAAATCGATATACTATCAATAATTTTACATAAAAAATAATAAATAAAAAGATAAAGTTTAAAAAATTTAAAAAATTTAAAATATTTAAAATTATTAAAATAGTAAAATAATA
Organism: Canavalia gladiata; assembly: GCA_037954105.1. Taxonomy (NCBI): domain Eukaryota; kingdom Viridiplantae; phylum Streptophyta; class Magnoliopsida; order Fabales; family Fabaceae; genus Canavalia; species Canavalia gladiata. The sequence continues at coordinate 40,008,662 of CM075661.1, forward strand.
AATCAACAGGTAAAATAAATAAATATTATAAAGAGAGATAATTATATAATAATAATAAATGAAGCTATTTAGATAAAAAAAGATTGAGAAAAAAATAAAAAATTATAATTGTTATAACAACTAATTAAGATAAAATTAATAATCAATAATAATTAATAATATCAAAAATATGATAATAACGTTAAACAATAAACAACTAAAAAATAAAAAATAAAAGAAACGAAACTTAAAAACCTGAAAATATTAAAATTTATTAAAATAGTCCATCACATATTTTATCCTAAAAACATCTTTAGCTCTTAGATTATCAATTTTTATTTCATATCCATGTAATAATCCATCAAATTAATTAGTTTGCTATCAAAATTATTTACCTTCCTATTTATCTTCAATTTTACTTTCTATAAATCATATTTTTAATATTTTTCTTTGAATAAGATACTCCTTAATTAACATTTTCCCCTTAAAATCACATTAACTTATTATTAATATTTTTCAGAAATTTGATCCCTCTCTTTTATTATGTTCTAACTTTTTTTTTTGAAAAATCATAATAATATTTTAAAATTTTGACCTTCCCTTTTTAGTTTTTGAATTCTGGATTTATTTTTCATATTTTATTTTTGATTGAGTTAAAAAATAAATTAGAAATAAAATAAAAATAAAGTACAAGAAATTTAATAATATGATGAAGTAAAAATTAAGAATAAATAAATAAGTATATAATAATGATAATAAATGAAATAAAATAAATAAAAAATAAAAATACAAATAAATTGAAACATAAATTAAGGATGAATTAATAAATAAATAATGATCATAATAATAAAATAAATATAAGTAAATTGAATCAAAATTAAAGATTAATAAATAGTTATAATAATAATAATACTATTATTATTATTATTATTAATAAAAGGATAGTAAATAAATAGAATAAAAGAGTTTATTGTTTTTTCTATATTAAGTGCCTTTTTAAAAGAGAATTGAACACGTAGAAGATACTTCAAATCAACGATCATGAGCTTGTGTGACATGTCACTTTAACTTCCAATATTCTATTGCCTTGACATAGCTGTCACCTAAAACAAAAACTCTGGTATTTGTTATGATTTGTTGTGAGTCAATGTTCGAAAGGTAATGCTCCGAAACGAGTCTGTCACACTTGACACCAAAGCAAAACACGGCATAGCCACAGATGTGTTAGAAAAGACTTGTGTTATATAAAGATTTGTGTTTGGACTCTCATCAAAATTCATTAATTCAATTAATCTATCTACTTAGCCAGCTTCTGCGGATTTTAATTGCATTAATTTGTGTTTTGGGAGATGGGGACAAATGAGACCTTAGTAAGATTGAACAGAACAATTTTCGCTTCAGCATTTCTCAACGAGAGTTTGTCAGACCCAGATAGAAAATATATTTTATATGATGTTACCATTGACATACCAGCAAGGGTAGTATCTGATGGCATATGGGGTAACACAACTTATGGGGCATTACCTTCAAAAGCGACACTTCCAATATTAGAGACGCAAATTCTAACCATTTTTACCATTACGCAATGCTTTCATTTGGTACTCAAGCGCCTCGGCTTCCCCTATTTCGTTTCACAAGTCATGGTATGCTTAATTTCCTTCCTCTTATATCTTTCTTTCTAATCTCATACAATAAGATCAGACATGACATATTTTTTGTGCCTCAGGTTACACATAAAAATACATTTTTCTATAGGCATTGCATTGTTACATCCTCTTTTATAGCACATTTTTAATTAAATTATACTGACTAATGAAAAAATAATTAATTTTTTCTCTTTAAAATAAGTTTGTAATTTATTAATTTTATCATTATTTTTAATTCCATTATCAACAGTTTTTTTATTGATTTTTATTTAAACTTCTTTTACTAACTCTATTTATTGAGAACAAATAAAAAAAATCATAAGAATGATAAAATTCTTATAATAAAGACCACAAACAAAGAGAATATGTTCTTTAGAAAAAATGAGAACTGAATATAATCTATATTCTTATTTATATATAATGTTAACTTTGATATATATATATATATATATATATATATATATATAAATGATATATATATATATATAAATGATATATTAAATAATTTAAAATTAATATAAAAATTTGCAAATATAATTTATATGATAAAAACTTTTAATGTAATGATTATTTTTATGCTAAAATTATAAAAAGTTATTAAAACTATATAAAAATTTACAATGATATTGAATATTAAATTTATAAATCTATATTATTTAATAATTTTTTTAATATTACATGTCAAACTTTATAAATATATTAAATTTTAAATAATTTAAATACATATAAATATATGGTTGATGGTAAGTAATTTAACCTTAATTTATATATGAGAACCATTTGATATATGTGTCCGTTTGTAGGCTGGGTTTGTTCTAGGCCCTTCTCTGAAGATAGAGGCATTGACAAAATACAAGAACAATTTGTTCCCTTATGGGAGTGAAGACTTATTGACCATAATATCAGTATTTGGCTACGCATTCTTCTTGTTCCTAAATGGCGTGCAAATGGATTTCAGCATGATAACAAGAACTGGCAAGAAAGCTTGGACAATAGCTCTCTCTTCACTTATGATTCCTACTTTTATTGGTCTCATCTTTTGCTACAGTTTCATGGGTGATTTGAAAAAAACTCTTGGAGAGTTTGATGGAGATAAACTTCCAGTGATAGTAATAGGCCACGGTGGTTGCTCCTTCCCAGTGGTGGCTTCTCTTCTCTCTGATCTTGAGATTTTGAACTCTGAACTTGGACGTTTAGCACTCTCAGCAGGTCTTGTGATGGATGTGTTCACTTCAGTTTTCACAGGACTGGGCACTGCTATTATGAGTAGCCTTAAAACTGATTCTCATGATCATCAACAAGGCAAAGGACCCAAACTTGCTATTTTCACTGTCGTAAAATATGTTGGTTTTGTAACACTTGTTTCAATCATTGGACGCCCTGCAATGAGAAGGATTGTGAGAAACACCCCCGAAGGTAGACCTGTGAAGAAAACAATTACTTGTGTGGTTATCCTAATTGCCCTTTTTGTAGGGTTATTAGGAATGGGTGCTAACCAAACTGTGTTAGGTGGGGTGTTACTACTTGGTCTTGTTGTGCCTGAAGGTCCTCCTTTGGGGTCTGAATTGATGAAGCAACTTGAGTTGTTCTCCACTTGGTTCCTTTTGCCAATCTTTGTCACTTGTTGTGCCATGAAGGTGGATATTTCCACCCCTATTAATTCCAAGTTGGTTCTTGTTGTGGTGGTCATAATTGTTGTTGTGCATTTGCTTAAAATGCTTATAACCATTGGAATTTGCCGCCATTGTAACATGCCCAAAACCGATGGCTTGTGTCTTGCCCTCATGTTGAGCTGCAAAGGTGTTGTGGACTTTTGCACTGAAGTGTTTCTGCATGATTCACTGGTAATTAATTCATTACTCCATTAAATTTCTTCACGTATGCATATTATGAAAATAAATTTATTTTAAAATATTTCTGGTTGAATTCCAATAATCTCACCACAGTTTTCTTAAGGCTGTATTTAGACTAATTAAAAAAGACTTCTTTGTTTTTAACATTTTCTTTCTTTTTAACTAGTTATCTATGATTTTTCTTTCACACTCATTTCTTAGGACTCTTTTCACACCCCTCTCTATATCTCTGTTAAATACTTCAATGTATGTTTTGAACTCATGTCTAGAACTAAATTTTTTTCAACAAGATAAAGTTGTAAAAAGAAGCGTAAAAAAATACAACAAAATGAACAATTTTCTTCACTTTCTTTATCCTATCAATTGACACTTTATAAAGAATATAAAAGGAGTGCACATGAAAGAAATATTTTTGTTTAGATATAGTTGTTGAATAAAATTAAGTTGTGTAATATTTATCATGAATGCACATGTACGGCAGTTAATGAGCAATGGAACAATAGCGATGATGGCTATATCAGTGTTGGTGTTGGGAAGCATCGCACGTATAGGGGTGAAGTCCTTATACGACCCAGCAAGGAAATATGCTGGATATCAGAAAAGAAACATTCTGTACTTGAAACCCAACTCAGACCTTAAAGTAGTTGCATGTATCCACAAACCAAGCCACATAGTTTCCATGAAGAATGCCCTTGACATTTTTTGCCCCACATCAAACAATCCTTTAGTTGTTCATGTGTTGCATCTAATGGAACTAGTTGGTCGTTCCTCTCCAATCTTCATCTCACACCGTCTTCAAGAAAGGGTTGGTTCAGGTCATCATAACTACTCTGAAGATGTTATTGTCACCTTTGACCTTTTTGAACATGACTATGCTGGCACTGCCTCAGTTAGCACCTACACTGCCGTATCACCCTCACGTTTCATGCATGATGATATTTGCTACCTTGCATTGGACAAACTTTCTTCCATCATCCTTCTTCCCTTTCATGTAAGATGGGCTGAAGATGGTTCTGTTGAGTCAAATGATGAAAATATTAGAACTTTGAACTCTAAGGTTCTTGAAAGAGCACCATGTTCTGTTGGGATTCTTGTGAACAGAGGCTCTTCTAGTTACAATGCTCCAACTAAGCATATGGCCATGATTTTCTTGGGGGGCCCAGATGATAGAGAAGCATTGTGTTTGGCCAAAAGAGCAATCAAAGATTGTGCTTATAATTTGGTTGTCTACCACTTAGTTTCTAGCAACAATGCAGGCACAAATTGGGACTTTATGCTTGATGATGAGGTGCTGAAGGATGTTAAAGGGATTTATGGAAATGTTGAGAATGTGACATATGAACGTGTCACTGTTGAGGATCCTTCTCAGACCACTGCTTTTGTGTCAGAGATAGCGAATCAACATGATTTTATTATTGTTGGGAGACGAAATGGGATCAAATCATCTCAGACAGCACAACTTGAAAATTGGACAGAGTTTCCTGAGTTGGGTGTGATTGGAGATTTGCTTGCTTCCTCAGATACCTCTACTAAAGCTTCCATTTTAGTTGTGCAGCAACAACAAATCCCTAAGTCATGACCAAATATTATATATATATGAAGTGTAATCAGAATTTTAATAGATCTTACATATACTAAAGTTGTAGCTCAAGCCTCATATCGGCAAAAATATTTAAGAAATTTTTTATTATTGTACATTCCTTTCCTTCTCAAGTGATTGATGCTGTAACTGCCTTGATGTTAACTTGATGTAAACCGTGAGATGTAGGGTTTATTTTATTTTATTTAAAAAAATTATAATAAAATTAATTTAAAAAATCAAATGAGAGACTTCATATTAAAAAAAAAACTAGATAACTTGATATTAACGTATAAAATTTTATGTATCCATATATTTTTTAAGAAGACTAATTTTTCATGCATGTTTGCATACATACATGGTTTAATAGAAAATTTAACCTCTTATTTTACATCTTATTTTGATTTTTAATTTCTATCATATTTTTTATTATTTTATTTATAATGATATCCACATATTATTATTATTATTATTAATATTATTTTTTTATGAATATTTTATTAGTTATTTTTATTATAATTATCTAGATTATAAATTTTTATTTTTATATATTATGATATTTATTGGTTTATTTATTAGTTCACTTTCATTAATTAGTTTTTTATCATTAATAGTTTGTTCATTTATTATTATTTTATCATTTCAGTATTTAATATTAAAATATAATATTTACTTTTATTTATTTTTTTATATTTTTATTCTCATTATTATTAGTACTTATTATTATTTTTATTTTTTTTAATCATTATTGTAATTTTTCTTATGTATTGTAATAGTTATTTATTTATTTTTTATTATTTTGTTTATTATCATTAATTATTTTTTATTATCAATATTTTTATTAAATTTGTTATTATTATTTTATCATTTTGATAATTAATATTTAAATATAGTCTTTCTTTTATATATATTTTTTATTTCTATTACCTATTGTTATTATTTTTGATATTTTTTGTAACACCCTAATAATAAAAACTATTCTACCTTGAGTCATATTCATAATTTAATTTTTTGACTGTTATTTCATGATATAAAATATTTTTGACAAAATATTCTTATTGAAAATATGGTATAATTTTTTTAAAATATTTACTAAAAGTGTGAGCCTCGTCGAATTATTTAATTGATTACTCGTGATTTATTGATAAATCCTAGTAAAATTCAAGATTTATGTTTGTTTAGCGCTAATATGGTTCGATTATCTATTTATGTCTTTATAAGTCCTAGCAAAATTCAAGATTTGTATTTGTTTAGCGTCAATATTGTTCGATTATATCTTTACGTCTTTCTTTCTCCAAACATTATTGTTATATACATCCTCATGGGTTAAAAAGTTAGTGATAACTATTATACATATTTCATAACTATAATATATATTAACTGATTATTTACAAAAGTTTACATTATTGGGATGAGATCAAATTTCTATCAACATTTCAAACATGAGAACCTAAGACTCCAACCATACAATTTACGTTATCAATCTCTACAAATACCACAGCCTTCACAAATGACATTATTAGGGTCTCGGAAAAATATGGTGGTAGGGGAAGTGAAAAATGAAGTTTCTTAGAAGGCTTCTACCCTATGATTAGTATCAACATTTTCAACCCAGTCACTTCAGTTTATTAAGAAAAATGGCATGCATACATATTCACTTTTAGATTTTAAAAAACCTTAGCTGAAATGAATTCTCTTTACAGTTACAAAAATAATTAACTTTTGTTCTAGGCATAAAAGCTGCTCACTCTTGAATTCATTTTTTTCTTAGGAGACATTCATACACTTTACTTATTATTGAGATCACATTACATCATATCACTGATATCGTTTAACTTTCATTTCATTCATGCCTTAATCATAATTCTTCTCATTTCTCTATCACTATCTTAGTAATAATCTATATCATAAGCATATCTTACATTTTAGTCAAACAAGATATTTTCACTAGTTTTGCTACTCTACCTTATATTTTTAGGATATAAGCTTATTCCTTGATAGTCATCACCATCATAAGAAAACGTAACACTTTAAAATAGAAGGATTTTTGGAGAATCCTTTTGTCTCCATCGTAGAAAGACCTTTTTTCCTTCTAAATTTGCACAAGACACAATAAGAGTAATATTAAATTGTCACATAAGTTATTTCTTTAATGTTCTCTTAATCAATTAGATTTCTTTTTAAAGCTTCTAGATAACATGCATGCTCAAACAATCCAATCAATATGTCATGCATATATAATTTCTAATCCATTCAAACATCATATATTTCATCCAAACATAAACATTACAAATCACATCACTTTTCTAAAATTATTCAGGAGAGTATTTAGTGTACTTTATGCATAAATCCATATATCCAAGAAGCAATATAATGAGATAACAAAACTATTTTAACTAAAAATCTCTCTCCTAATCAAAATTACTTGAATATGCTTGATGTTAAGTCTTTGGGAAACATTTAGTTTCTTTCAAGAATTTTCCCATCTTATTCATCTTTCGAGATTTGTGGAAAATTTCTCATGAAAACTTACTCCACTCATACTTCTAAGTTATCTTTCAACCTTTTTTTCTCTTAATAACTAAGTTTTTCTTATATTTTTAATTTAATTTTATGAAATGGTGGAGGTTAGTATAATCGACCGAATGACCTATTAAATTAATTTACTTTGTATTTATCAATTTCGATGTTTTATGCACAATTATATCATTCCAAATTTGAGTGATAAGAGCTTTATTCTTAACCGTTAATCTAACTAATTAAATTTGAGTTACTAATTTGATTTAATTGTTTTCTTCCTTGCTTATGGATTCAAGTGAATTAACTTCTTTTGTGAATTTACTTAATAGAGATAAAAATTCCTCAAATTAAAGAGAAACTTTTTCTCTTTCTCTCTTAAGATGACTTATTTTTTTCTTTATATTTTTCTTCTTTCTCTCACCATTTCTTTTAATCCTTCTCCATTTAAATAAATGAGATATAAAATAGGTTAGCACATTTGGACTTATCTTCACATAATAAGGTAGCCCAATATCCAACAAATCTTCCCTTCACAACTGATAGCACCTTAAAAGGTAAGAAAAATTTGGTTCAATAGAAGCCAAAATGTTGCTGAATTGAATGTGGAAATGGAAAGTATTTTAGGAGATTTTGGTACCACTCCTAGGGAGATAAGTCATGACTGCTCTGCCACCTTGGAGTTCCAAGGATAAGGAGGTTCACCTCAAGACTGGGCTAAGGAAGAGAGAATTTGAGAGAAATTTTCACTCTGAAAATTTTGATTTCTAATTATGACTCAAAAGTGTCTCAAAATGACTATAAAATGGTTTATATATAGACCAAAGAAGGGGCATCAATGTGGGTCTTGGTTCTGTCTCCTTCCTTCCCTAAAATGGGCTTGGATTGGCACAAAATACAAGCTATATATCCAACCATTATGTAGCCCCTAATTGGGCTTGGATAGGTCCATGTTATGGATCCAAGAATTACATAAAAGAGATAAGCCCATTTTATGAGTCTAAGTATTACACATAAAAGGTACCCTAAGATTATGCAAGTAGGGCCCTTTAAACTTATTACAACAAACCTAATCCTAAACTATACATTGTGATGGGTCAATAGGCCCAATGGTCCTTTGCAGTTGGGACCTCTCCATCATCTCCTCCCTCTTTGAAAGCATTCGTCCTAGAATGTTTAAGCTCAACATTATCTATAAAACAAGGACACAAATAAGAAAAGGAGATGTTATTAATGACTAAACGAAAGACAATGTTAAGGTCAAAGATTAACCTTCGAAACTATCCAAATAGTTGTAAGACTAAACCAGTAGAGTTGATTGGGAATAAGAGATTAAGATTACTCACAAGCTTATAATTGTTATCAAACATGAACCAATTATGCTTATAAGTGGCACTTAATTTTCTTGTTCCTAAAAATAATTTATTCTTATTATGTAAGGTATGCCTTAGAGTTGTAAATGATTCACTCATTGATATAACAATGGCATCTCATTACAGAGTAAATAATGATGTAAAAGTGGAAGACTATCATGCAACAAGGAATTAGACATTTTAATCATGTTAATATTTGATAAAGTGTAAGATATGCACATGGGATCCATATTTGACCAAATGCACTTGATATGGATCTCAATAAATGTTCCATAAAATATTGATATGTAAGGTGCACTAGTGTCATATATAGTTAATATTACAAACAAATTAAGTATCCTAAGTGTATTATCATAAAACAAAGGTTGGGGCATGCTAGGAACCTTTATATGTGAAAATGTACGACCATAATGGGGCACATAAAAATAAGGTGAGGGTTGTGTGATGTGGTGTAATCTAGGCATATAACCCTCAACAAGCAATGCAACAAAGGTGTCCCAATTATATAGGATTGTGGTAGGAGATTGGAATGTCAATAGTGTCATCTCTTGACTACCTCTCCTCAAAAATGACCTTTCAACCTCTATATTAGGTAAAATGGATTGAGGCATACTAGACAATATCCTAAGATTGAGGTTCAAGTCAATTTCAGTTTGGTGAAGAGGTTGCCTAGTTAAGAGAAGTTCTCTCATCTCATTCTTACTTTCAAGAGAGTTGGGTACTTTCTTTACCTTCTTTCTTTCCATCCTCTTTTTCTTTTTATTATTTTCAATTTCTTCTATCTTTTTCAATGTTCTTTGGCCACAAAAACATTAAGAAAGTTTCTATTTTATGAACCAAAGTGGTTATTATAACCATAATCATCATGCATCTGTATAGAGGTCAAATTAAAATAAACATATAAAGCATGCTTGACCCCTCTCAGCAACAACTACATTCCCATGTTGGTTTGCAAGTAAACATCACCGACATTATTTACCTTACACACACCAACATTACCCATCTTTAACACTCCAAAACCACCTAAAATGTAAAAGGTGAAGAACTCCTTCCTTGGTGTAACATACAATGTGCATCACTATCAATTATCCATATGCTCTTATCTAATACAAGATTAATTGGCTCATACTCGCAAAGAAAAACGTGATCATCATAAGTGGCAGTAGTGACACGATCATCATCATTATGATCCTTCTCTTTTGGCTTCCCATTTCTTTCTTTGTTATTCTTCTTCCATTGAAAATAATTATTTTACATGTGTCATATTTTGTGACAATAATGACACTTCACATTCTTGTACCTGCATTTGATTCCTTTTTCTAACTTCTTCTCTATTTTCAATGATAAGCACCACAAACAGAGATGAAGAACCATGTACCTTCTTTCTTATCTCCTCATTAAGAAAACCACATTTTACCATTTGCAAAGAGACAACACTATTACAGGTTGAATTGGTAATAGAATCCTTAAATGTCTCCCATGACTTGGGTAGAGAATTCAATAACAATTGTCGTAAAATTTCATCATCAAACTTGATACCCATTCCTGAAGTTTGATCAAGGAGCCTTTGAAATTCATTTAAATGATATGAAATAGAAGTATCTTCTTTAAACTTCAAACTCACAATGCAATTCAACAAATACAATTTATTATTTCCCATCTTAAATTCATACAAGTATTCAATCTTCTTCCACAAAATTCTAGCATGTGTTCTTATTTGCAATGTGACAATATTATCATCCAAAAATACCAAATAAATCCATATACCTTTTGATGCTAAAAATCCCATTCTTCATCAGACATATAATTCAATTTGTGAATAGTAAAGACAGGAAGGTGCATTTTCTTCACAAAGAGAAAATCTTTCATTTTACCCTTCCACTAGTGATAATTAGTGCCCTTCAAACTAACAATCTTGTTTGTATTTACCTTTGTCATTCAAGAAAATAAAATATCTCCAATAACTAAAGAGTTTTGATATCACTTTGATAAGGGAAACAATAACGTAATGACAAAGGAACAATAACAATAAACGTATGATAAATGTAGTAAAAATAAATTTCCCAAAACTTGCAAGAAACTTGACGAGTAATAACAAATATAACGAAACAACTATAACAAAATAAATAAATAATAGACACTAAGATTATTAATATGGAAAACCTCCTTAATATGAGAAGTAGAAACCACAGGTCATCCAGACCATAAAGAATAGCTCCACTATGATTAAATAAAGAGTATAAGAGAGTCTTAGACAAGTGAAAAAATCATGTGTACAATAAACGAACTAAACAAGAAATAATGCTTACAAAGGAGAATGAAGAAGATAAAAATATCTCAAATCAAATAGTGACTTTCTCTCTCAAGATGGATTATTTCCATGTCTATATTTTTCCTTTCTATCACCCTTTCTTTTTAACCCTTATCCCTCTAAACAAATGATACATAAAGTGAGCCTAGTATATTTGGGTGTATCTCCATATAGGAAGGGAGCTCAATACCCAATAGCTCGGTCCATCTCTTCATAAATGAGTTCCATTGTAGGTTTCATCTAAATTTACCAAGTGCAATACTTTAATTAATGGATAAGCACCCCTTAAGAAATTACTTTTTAAAAACTTCTGATCTATTATCAAGTTTTTGACATACTTTCTATCCTTAGGTTTTGCAAACTAGTTAGTCTTCTATTAGTCAGATGTGAACATTTTTATCAATACCCCTTATTATGATTTAAGCAACCTGAAGTCAAATAAGAAGTAGAAAAGTAGGTGATGGAAGTCTAATAAGATCCTTTTCATTGGTAAAATGATGCAATAAGGAGATAAGAATAGTCGTAGAATAAATCTAAGTTGTAAATCTTTTACCACTTGCTATTGTTTCTTTTTGAGATGGTAACTTATTCTCAAAATCCTCTAGAATTAAATCAATGCAATGTGCTCACAAGATCTCCAATGAAGTTTATTCGCCTTCTCAATCAAAAGTTCTCTATCTACCTTGTAATTTGCATCATTGTCTATGACAATCTAGGAAACATTATCCTCACCAACCTCCTCTACAACATCATCTATCATCTATCATCTTTAAAATCTTATTAACTATTTTAGTTATATTAGATGCATTAATGAACTTTAAAAAAAATAGTCTCCTTAGGACTACCAAAAACTTTGTGATCCTCCTTCTTTTGTTGATCCATCCATTAGCCATGATAGTTCATCCTGTTTTCTATACCCAATTTTATGTTGCTCCAAAACTTGCATAACCAATTATACCTTTTGTTTCAAATACTTTATCCTAACCTCATGGTAGGATGGTTGCTTGAATTTCATACCATATCAAGAAATCGTTTCACATATTGTGAATTTTTTCATTTTTTACCATATTCAAAGGAATGATATTATTGTATAAAATAAAATTAACTTCCAGGTATGTCTCTCCCATCAAACTTGTCTTGAAAATATAATTGATAGTGTCTTGAGAGCTTACATTTCTTTTCTTAAAAAGGTCTATAGTATTCTTTGCTTCTTGCCTTTTCCTCTTTTCAATTTCCTATAGAGATGAATCCATCTTGATGACTCATTCTAATTCTAATCCTTTTGAGTTTTCCTTTTCAATATGTCTCTCTTGTATTGAAACAATAATGATCCACATATGCTTCTTAACATAGTTAGGAACACCAATGCAATTTCTTTGTCCTTGCCACATGATGTTTAATTGACAAACCCCCACATGGATCACTCTTTAAAAATTACATTTTATTTTTTTAAATCTCCATCTATAGAAGCACCATGTTTGCATCCTTCATCACTTATCATTTTATATATAAAAAATTTATGAATTCTTGAAGCTCCAACAAATGAAGTAAATAAATGATGTAGCAATTAGATTTTCTTCTTTCCCTTGACCAATTCCACCAGTCCCATTATCACTAGAAAAAGAACCACCATCAACCATATTTTTCACTTTAATTTTAAAGTAAAACATAACCAAAATGTCCAAAATATAACAGGTAAGATAGAAAAGAATAATTGTAGAATAAAAGAATAACAACAAAATAGAACTAGAATAGAAAGGGAAGAACAAAGAATGACGAGAACACAATAGTTTCAAAATGAATATAGAATAGCAACAATGAGAAAGAAGGTAAAAACTCGAATGAAAGAAAAAGAAAAGACAGGTGAGACTTAAATAAACGAAAGGGATGATAGGTATGAAGAAGATAATGATTTACAGTAAAGGATGGCATATTTTTTATAGCAATAACACCAAGAGTCACAGTGTATCATGTTACATGTTTGTGGCAAGAGTTGCAACCCATTTGTGAAGGTTGTGACCTATTTTCAAACATGCCTGCTTGGACACAACCCATTTTTGGACTCGCAAGCTTGAATGTGACCTATTTTTGAACACACAAGCTTTGATATGACATATTTTTGGACTTAATTGTAAACCCATGTTGAACTCTAATGCACACATCCAATTTCTCACGTGCCCATTATTTCACATTTTTTATCAACAATCCCATGTTGATTCCATGAAACCATGATTTTGAATGTGCTCAAGCATGTGCTTGGTTTATTGACTTCCAAAATCATGCGAGTTTTACTTTCTTACTTGTGATTTTGTCAACAATGGTAATGAAAAGTGTAACTAATGTTTTGGAGTATGTTACGAGAGTGGGACATACGAGAGGGGAGGTGGGAATTGGGTGAGATGAACTTGGGAGAGACTAGAAACTCTTGAATTGTCTAAAATTTATTTTTCTTTACTATATTGGATTTCCTTCTTGTATCTCAAGTATTGCATCATCCTGATATAGGCTTAGCATCAGTTATTTTATAGAGCACCAACCAACTTATAACCTATATGTTTTGCTATTGTTTTTTCTTAGTATCTATTAATTGGTATCAAAACTTTGATCCTTAAAAACTTAATGGTTAACACATAATATGCTATGGAATTTAGAATAGAAAATTTGGAGAAGAGTATACTTAAATGGAGAAATGAGAGTTAGACACAATGGGACAAGCCCAAACATCTATTGAAATAGAGTCATCGAGGTGAGAAACGAGGATGCCCTTGACGAAAATAATCGCTAAATTGAAGAGACAAGTAACATGGAAGTTGTAGACTTAGGATGAACTTTGAGGTCCCAATCCAGGACTCTCAACTACTTTATAAATAATAAAAGTCAATTACTAACCACTCATTCTCGTTCTATTACTATCCAACGATCATGTAATAGTAACATTCTTTCTCCTAAGTTATCATCCTTAATGATCATGCAAGATGAATAATTAAGAAAAGCATAAAGAACACTCAAGTTTGTTAATTCAATAATTGGTTAGAAATTAAGGTTCCAATTGATTTTCTAAAGTTTTAGATCCAGTTTATCCTATAATTCTGTTAATCAAATAATGGTAAAATCACTTTTTTCCTAATCAACTTAGAAATTAATAAGAGTAGCTAATTCTTATCAATTAATTAAATGCAATAAGGTAAGCACAATTGAATAGAAACATGTATGCATTCATAAGAGAGAAAATTTATTCAATTAGTTATATCGTAAGTTCCACCAAAACCCCATGGTTAGGGATGGTTATATATAATGAATAAAGACAAATAATTGTTGTCCAATCCAACCAAAACATCCTGAATCCTAATATAGAGAAGTAGAATGATAAAACCATAATGTCGCAAGGTTGACAATAAGATGCTGCAACTTGCATCGTGAAGAATCTCTTGTCTTAAAGATCCTATGGGAGGGTTATGGAAGAAGGATTGAAGAATGTTTTAGAATGTTCTAGAAATATGTTTTATTGCAAGATGTTTTCTCCCTTTTATAAGCTTGAATTAAGATTTTTCATCCATGAATCAAATTGGCCTAGATCATTTTCTACATTGTCAATATTGGCATAGTCATGCTCAAGTCTACATGCTAAAGACAGAAAACCATGCATGTTAAAAAGGCATGCTTGAGTTTCACCACAAGCATGCTACCTTCCTTTAGCGGCATTTTTCTCCTTTCATTAATTCTTTATCCTTTTTATACCTTTTTTTTTTACAATTTTACCCTAAATTATGTCTTGTTTCAAATCTTTGTGTATGATCATTCTTGAAAGAAATAAGGAAAATTAGGTATAATTATCAACAAATAGACATTAATTATATTATAATTATAAGTATTTTTTCTAGATAAATTAACAGAATGGTGGTTGATCAATATCCTTAAACTTAAACTTTTCTTACCCTCAAGAAATAATCCAAAGAATGAGAATGTAGGAAATATAGAATCTAGAAATCTTATAGATTAAACATATAACAGACAAGTATAATTATCATCATAATAATAATCAACAATAATTCGATTAGAGTCTTAGTTTCCTAAAATCAAGTTCCACACTTAGAGGAAATCATCCTTCTCTTCGTTTCTTAAGTGTATAAGGATATAGACCAATACTGCTCTATTCCTTACAACTGTACACTACCATACACTTTCTCATAAACCTCAAATCTCCCTCAAAAGTTAAATCACACACAAGAATGAAAAATCTTTATTAATGTTGTAATATGGCTAAGGAAAATACACAATTAGGTTAGATACAAGATGGAAAAGAAACACAAAGGATTTCTTCATTAACTTTGCCTTTGATAGTCCTAAACCCTTTGGTTATAAGCATATTTTCTTGGGTTTCATAAATTTACAATTTTTATTTTTCCAAGATTTTTCACACTTTTCCTATTTCTTACTTCTTTTATTATTTTCTTTTTTTCTTTATTTTTTATTACTTATATATCCCCAAGAATTTAATTTACATTACTTATAATCTAAGAGTAACTAAAATTAAAGAAATGGTTTGAAAGGTACCAAAGAATGTAACTTTTAATCTTTCAAGTTTAAAGGGAGAATTAGGTGACATTCTAAGTATCAATTCAATCAAAGAAACTTAATATACCTTTATCATTTTCTTGTTATGCAATCAACTTATACCAGTCTTGATAAAGTTGTAAGGCAAATTCTAGAGTGTACAGGATAAAAGAGAATAACTCATCACCAAAGAGAGATTAGATGAAATATCAATTAGGCTCAATCCTTAGAAGGTTGTCGCAACCGTAATTCCGACGAGACGACGAACTCGCTAGAAATTTAAAAATAGAATTTAATTGTATGTGGAGCCGCCACCAAATTTTATTTTAAGGGAAAACATTTGGAAAAACCCTAACTTGAGGATGAAATTCTAGGTTCGGGAGTCGGTTACAAATAGGGAAGGTGTTAGGCACCCTATTTGTCCGTTCCGAAGAACGGTACCCTTAAACTGAGTGTGTGATTTTCTTTGCAATTTGTTTGATCCCTTAAATATATGAAAAATAAATAGGTTTGTATGAAAATAGCCTGACAGGACTTGATCCTGCTCCTACGTATTCCCCGGTGCAATGGGAAATTCAAGGCTACGTAGTTCTGTTGTTTGGAAGAGTTTTTAGAAGAATTTTGAGCTATTTGGTTTCCAAATATGCTTTCAGTTCCACATATGCACAGAGTCTAAGACAAACGAGGGTTGCACTTAGACTCATATGACTCTCTAAATGTCAAACAGTAGGGTATGCTACCAGTTCGCACTTAGAGTTCATTGCGTGAGAACCAAGGTTTAGAGAACTTTTAGAAGAGCTTTGAGCGATTTTGTTTTTAGATATGCTCTCAGTTCCACATATGCACAGAGTCTAAGGCAAACGAGGGTTGCACTTAGGCTCATATGACTCTCTAGATGTCAAACAGTAGGGTATGCTACCAGTTCGCACCTAGAGTTCATTGCGTGAGAACCAAGGTTTTGGAAGAAGTTTTTAGAAGAGTTTTGGACGATTTTAGCCTTTAAACATCCTCTCAGTTCCACATATGCACAGAGTCTAAGACAAACGAAGGTTGCACTTAGACTCATATGACTCTCTAAATGTCAAACAGTAGGGTATGCTACCAGTTTGCACTTAGAGCTCATTGCGTGAGAACCAAGGTTTTTGAAGAAGTTTTACAAGAGTTTTGGATAATTTTAGTTTTCAAAAGTCTTCTCAGTTCCACATATGCACAGAGTCTAAGACAAACGAAGGTTGCACTTAGACTCATATGACTCTCTAAATGTCAAACAGTAGGATATGCTACCAGTTTGCACCTAGAGCTCATTGCGTGAGAACCAAGGTTTTTTAGGAATTTTGGAAATTATTTTGTAAGAAAAGGAGTAATTTTGAAAGGAGATTAAGAAAAAGATCCTCAATCCACATGCACAGAATCGAAGGCAAGCGAAGGTTGAACGACGATTCATATGATTCTCCAAACGTCGAAAGACAGGGTATGCTGCACTTTCAACTTCGGAGTTCATTCCATGAGATCACAGATCTTTTAAAACTTTGAAAGTTGTTGTTTAGAAAAATGGAGTTTTTGAAGATTTGATTTAGAAAGGAGGACATATAAACATAAACAAATAAGAAATAAATACATATAGAAGGATCCACACATGGAAACTAATACCTAAACAAGTTTAAAAGGACAAGATCTACACAGAAACTTCAAAAACATAAGAGATTTTAGCACCAAAATTTGAATTCAATTCTCAGAATTTTTAGAAAATATTTTTTGGTATATCTAAAAATTAAAACCAACCCATTGAAATATATGGATCATAGTAATCAAAAAAAACAAGTTTGACACAAATCTAACAAGAAATGAACAAGTTATGCCCAAATCAAATGAGCTAGGTTCATTCACACATCGAGATGAACATACTTCAGTAATCAGGTGATATAAATTTCATTTTAGATCCAAATTAGACAAATAATATCATTCCTGAAACTAGAGAAAAATATGAAGAGAACGCAACAAAAATCACTAAAATCGGAGATCATTTGATTGATCAAAAACAAAAACGAAAAACAGAGACGAAAATGAACTTCAAGAACATCAAGTTTTTGGCGCCAAAATTTGAATTCAAATCTCAGAATTTTTAGAAAATATTTTTTGGTAGATCTTGAAAAATTAAAACCAAAAAATTGAAATATATAGATCATAGGAATCAAACAAAACAAATTTGAAAAAAATCAGACCAGAAATGAGCAAGGTATGCACAAATCAAATGAGCTAGGTTCATTTACACGTCAAGATGAACATACTTCAGTAATCAGGTGGTAGAAATTTCATTTTAGATCCAAATTAGACAAATAATATCATTCCTGAAACTAGAGAGAAAGAGAAAGATAAAGAAATAAAAATCACTGAAATCGGAGATCGTTTGATTGATCAAAAACAAAAACTAAAAACAGAGACGAAAATGAACTTCAAGAACACCGAGTTTTTGGCGCCAAAATTTGAATTCAAATCTCAGAATTTTTAGAAAATATTTTTTGTTAGATCTAAAAAATTAAAACCAAAAAGTTGAAAGATATAGACCATATAAATCAAACAAAACAAATTTGACAAAAAACAGACCAGAAATGAGCAAGGTATGCACAAATCAAACAAGCTAGGTTCATTTGCGTATCAAGACGAACATCTTTTAGTAATCAGGTCATAGAGACTTCATTTTAGATCCAAATTAGACAAATAATATCATTTCAGAAACTAGAAAGAAATAATAAGAGAACGCAACAAAAATCACTGAAATCGGAGATCATTTGACCGATCAAAAATGAAAATGAAAACAGAGACGAAGATGAACTCGAAAATCCGAGAAGACGCAAGAAAATTAAACGAAATAGAAGCAAGATCTAACCTCCATTGATGTTCTTGAATGCCACTTGATAGCATCTTGGAAGATGATGAATAACTGATTCCATGGAGGCCAAGGAGATGCTCAATTGGATGTAGAATTCAAGAGTTTCTTTGGTGCTCCTCTTAGAAAAAATCTAAAAGCCCCCTTTCAATGACCCAAAGTGCTCCTCTCTCTCCCTCCTTAGAAATTCTGAAATCTTTCTTAGAAAAATGAAGAATCCCCTTGAACTAAATGAAAGTCCCTATTTATAGATAAAATTTCAAAAAAAAAAAAAGAAAGGAAAAAATTTTTTAGAAGTGAAGAAGCTTTCTCCTTTTGTTTTCTGATTTTTCTCTTTTTTTGTTTTCTTTTTATTATTTTCTTTATTTTATTTTTCTTTCATTTTTTTTTATTTTTATTTTTTCTCTAACTAATTTTTAACCATCCTTAACTAATCCAACTAACTTTCTAACTAAATTCTTAACTAAAAATTTATTTTTTCTTTCATTTTCTTTTTTCTTTTTTTCTTTTTTTTCCTAACTAATTCTTAACCATCATTAACTAATCCAACTAACTTTCTAACTAAATTCTTAACTAAAAATTTATTTTTCTTTCTTTTTCTATTTTTCTATTTTTTGTTATTATTTTTTTATTTTAGACTAAAAAAACAAAATGATTTATTTTGGGTTTTAAATTTATCCTCGGACATAATTCAGTGTTCACAGTTTGCCCCTCTTTACTCATTTTCTTACCAGATAATATAAGAAACAAGTTTCTAGATTATCACGGTAAGAAATGAGTAAAGAAGTGAACAAATTATGTCCGAGGTAAAAGACAAAAACTGGCATGGGTGCAAGCCTTATTGGCAAGTCGTGAATATGTCAGGGAGTTGAATGATGCTTCCGAGGTACCAGAAAAGTTCTGGGCTTGACCGAAAACTTAGGAATGCCTGCCCTAATAAATTGGAGGATAGTAGTTCAAATGTGAAAATTTTGCATAAGTTTTGCAAGCCTTGTGTAATAAGCTGATGGGCTTAAATATGCATGGCCTGATACGGTAGGCCAAAATGTGGAAATTTGGAATACAGAGCTTGATTAGGCTAACAGAATGGAAAAGAATGGTTTGTTAAGATAGGCAAAGTGGAATGAAAAAGACCTATTAAGACAAGAATGGAGGAGAATGGCCCGTTAAGACAAGCAAAGCAAGATGGAAACTACCCGTTCAGACAAGCTAGGATGCAAAAGATTAACGATATTGGGGCCTCAATAGGCCAGGATGTAGAAAAGTAAACGTGCTGGGACCTGAATAGGCCAGGTGCAGAAAAGTAAATGTGCAGGGGACTGAATAGGGTCGGATGCAGAAAATAAATGTGTTGGGGCCTTCTGTGATAGGCCAAGATGCAGAAAAATAAACGTGCTGGGGTCTTATGTGATAGGCTAAGATGCAAAAATTTAAACATGCAGGGGCCTTGTGTGATAGGCAAAGATGCATAAATTTAAACGTGTAGGGGCCTTGTGTGATAGGCCAAGATTCAGAAATTTAAACGTGCAGGGGCCTTGTGTGATAGGCGAAGATGCAGAAATGTAAACATGCAGAGCCTCGTGTGATAGGCTGAAATGCAGAAAATAAAACATGCAGAGCCTCGTGTGATAGGCTGAAATGCAGAAAATAAAACATGCAGAGCCTTGTGTGATAGGCTGAAATGCAGAAAATTAAACATGCAGAGCCTCGTGTGATAGGCTGAAGTGCGGAAAATTAAACATGCAGAGCCTCGTGTGATAGGCTGAAATGCAGAAAATTAAACATGCAGAGCCTCATGTGATAGGCTGAAATGCAGAAATTTAAACATGCAGAGCCTCGTGTGATAGGCTGAAATGCAGAAATTTAAACATGCATAGCCTCGTGTGATAGGCTGAAATGCAGAAAATTAAACATGCAGAGCCTCGTGTGATAGGTTGAAATACAGAAAATTAAACATGCAGAGCCTCGTGTGATAGGCTGAAATGCAGAAAATTAAACATGCAGAGCCTTGTGTGATAGGCTGAAATGCAGAAATTTAAACATGCAGAGCCTCGTGTGATAGGCTGAAGTGCAAAAATGTAAACATGCAGAGCCTCGTGTGATAGGCTGAAATTCAGAAAATTAAACATGCAGAGCCTCGTGTGATAGGCTGAAATGCAGAAAATTAAACATGCAAAGCCTCGTGTGATAGGCTGAAGTGCGGAAATTTAAACATGCAGAGCCTCGTGTGATAGGCTGAAATGTAGAAATTTAAACATGCAGAGCCTCGTGTGATAGGCTGAAGTGCAGAAATGTAAACATGTAGAGCCTCGTGTGATAGGCTGAAATGCAAAAAATTAAACATGCAGAGCCTCGTGTGATAGGCTGAAATGCAGAAAATTAAACATGCGGAGCCTCGTGTGATAGGCTGAAGTGCGGAAATTTAAACATGCAGAGCCTCGTGTGATAGGCTGAAATGCAGAAAATTAAACATGCAGAGCCTCGTGTGATAGGCTGAAATGCAGAAATTTAAACATGCAGAGCCTCGTGTGATAGGCTGAAGTGCAAAAATGTAAACTTGTAGAGCCTCGTGTGATAGGCTGAAATGTAGAAAATTAAACATGCAGAGCCTCGTGTGATAGGCTGAAATGCAGAAATTTAAACATGCAGAGCCTTGTGTGATTGGCTGAAATGCAGACAATTAAACATGCAGAGCCTCGTGTGATAGGTTGAAATGCAGAAATTTAGACATGCAGAGCCTCGTGTGATAGGCTGAAGTGCAAAAATGTAAACATGCAGAGCCTCGTGTGATAGGCTGAAATGCAGAAAATTAAACATGCAGAGCCTCGTGTGATAGGCTGAAATGCAGAAATTTAAACATGCAGAGCCTCGTGTGATAGGCTGAAGTTTAGAAATGTAAACATCCAGAGCCTCGTGTGATAGGCTGAAATGCAGAAAATTAAACATGCAGAGCCTCGTGTGATAGGCTGAAGTGCGGAAATTTAAACATGCAGAGCCTCGTGTGATAGGCTGAAATGCAGAAAATTAAACATGCAGAGCCTCGTGTGATAGGCTGAAGTGCAGAAATGTAAACATGCAGAGCCTCGTGTGATAGGCTGAAATGCAGAAAATTAAACATGCAGAGCCTTGTGTGATAGGCTGAAATGCAGAAAATTAAACATGCAGAGCCTCGTGTGATAGGCTTAAGTGCGGAAATTTAAACATGCAGAGCCTCGTGTGATAGGATGAAATGCAGAAATATAAACATGCAGAGCCTCGTGTGATAGGCTGAAATGCAGAAATTTAAACATGCTTGATGTCCTGTTGTTGACAGGAAAAATGCAAATGAGGTCCCGCTGTTGCCGGGAAGATTGTAAATGAAATCTTGCTGTTGCGAGGATGAATGCAAACGTGTTAAGACAGGCGGACAGAATTTAAACATGATTGATGTCCTGTTGTTGACAGGAAAATGCAAATGAGGTCCCGCTGTTGCCGGGAAGAATGCAAATGAAATCCTGCTGTTGTGAGGATAAATGCAAACCTGTTAAGACAAGCGGACAAAATTTAAACATGCTTGAGGTCCTGTTGTTGACAAGAGAATATAAAGGTGGAATGATGGTTGACTTGTTAAGACAGGTAAAGGAAAGACAGCCTGTTAAGACAAGCGACAAAGCTGGTTTGTCATGCCAAATAAAAAGCGCGGAACGACCTGTTAGGACATGTATGGAAAAGAGAGGCTTGTCAAGACAGATAGACAAGTACAGAGAAATAGATGTCTTACCAGGACAGAATAACCTGTAGAGACAGGTGTGGCAACATGAAAGTAATGGCTTGTTAGTGCAAGTAAAAGAATGACCCATTGAGACAAGTGTGGAAAGTAATATGATGTGCCTTAGGAATGCACGGGAGGGTGGAATATGGACTTCTTCGTCAACTGCCTCAGACAACTTATTTTGAAGTTTGTTTTTCTTGGATTAAAACGAATAGCTTATTCTACCTTAAACTCGAAGGTTTTTTTAAGCATTTGATAATTATTCTCTTGAAGAAACTTGGGCAACTATTTTGCCCCATTTTGGAAAATTTTGATAATTGAGAGATGTCTTGATTTGACGGAACTTTGGGCAAACATTTTGCCCCAGTTTGGAGGATTTTTAGCAATCGAGGAATGCCTTAACTTGAGGGGATATTGGGCAAGCGTTTGCTCTAGTTTTGAACTTGATTGGAGTTGAGGAATTGAGGATTGCGTCATCTTGAATTTTCCTGGGCACATGTTAGCCTTATCTTGAATTTTGGGGTTGAGGAATTGAAGATTGCCTCAAGTTGAATTTTCTGGGCGAACGTTTGCCCCAGTTTAGACTTGACTCAAAATTTGAGGTTGACCTCAAATTATACTTTTGTGTGGGCAAGCGTTTGCCCCAGTTTAAACTTGATTCCAAATTTGAGGATAGCCTCAAATTGGATTTTTGTGGGCAAGAATTTGCCCTAGTTGGAGCTTGACTCAGAAGTTGAGAATGACCTCAAATTGGATTTTCTTTGCGGGCAAGCGTTTGCCCCAGTTTGAGCTTGACTCAAAATTTAACCATGACTTCAAATTGGATTTTTGTGGGCAAGCATCTGCCCGAGCTTGAGCTTGACTCAGAATTTGAGGATGATCTCAACTTGAATTTTTGTGGCAAACGTTTGCCCTAGTTTGAGCCTTGACATGAAATTGTCAATTGTCTCAATTTGAATTGTTTGGGAAAATGTTCGCCCCAGTTCTGACTTGATTTTGCATTTGAGGATGCCCTCAAATTGGATTTTTGTGGGCAAGTGTTTGCCCTAGTTTGAATTTGATTCAGAATTTGAGGATGACCTCAAATTGAATTTTTACGGGCAAGTGTTTGCCCCATTTTGAATTTGATTGAGAATTTGAGAATAACCTCAAATTGAATTTTTGGTGGACAAGCGTTTGCGCCAGTTTGAGCTTGATTTAGAATTTGAGGATGACCTCAAATTTAATTTTCGGTGGGCAAGCGTTTGCCCCGGTTTGAGCTTGAGTCCTTTTTTAATTATGATTGGTTCGGGTAATTTTTACCCAGGTCTTAATTAGTTTGGAAAAATGAATTATGGGATGCTTGAATGACAAGATACTTATTGCGATGTTTGAATGAATGAAAAGGATGCAATGTTTGTGATGCTTGAATAGAGAGGATGCGACGTTTTAATCTTATTGACTACTTTTTGATGCTTAAAATAAATATTTGATGAAATGGATGCTATGGGGTGAATGCATGCCATGCGATGGTGTAAAACTTTTTGTTTCTCTTGATTTTTGATTTTCTTCGACATTTTACTTTCTCGACAACCTTATAGTTGGTACAAGGGGAATCAAGATTCAGGATGAACTGGACTAACTCTGTCTTCTTGACTTCTTGGTCAATTTTGGAATTTTCCTTTTCAAGATCTTTAAGACCCAACAGTGGTCAGCCTCATTGAATAAGCCACACTCCTTTTCTTTTTGGTGGCATCATTGCTGATAAGAGGATGGCTCTTTGGGAATAATCATGCCATATTGTGATGGTTGAGGATTCATCCGATTTTCATGACTTTTCAAAATTAATCTTTTTATCATTTTTTTTTACATTTTCCACGTTTCTTTTGAGCATACGCACTATTGGGGTGTGCGAGGTGATAGGATGGTTTAGAGGAAGGAGATAGGGAATTTTGAGGTTGCATGTTTTAAGGTAGTATTTTTGAAAGGAAAGGGCGAAGAATGTTGGTTTGATTGCCCAAATGGCACCTTTTGGTGAAAAATGCCTATGCTGCTTTTCATAATCTTGATTGTCAAATTAACCAAACTTAAGAAATGGCAAAAATTTTGCCCCAATTTTGGAAAGTATGAGATGCAGAAATGTCAGATTGTACTGGGATTCTTGGTTGACCTTAACTTTTTCCTAGGTTGTTCTTTTGATTTTTTCAACCCAGCAGGTCTTTTGTTTGTCCCAACTTTTGCTGAGGTCACCCTTGCGAGTTTTCGACCTAGCGAGCTCTTGATTGTATGCCCTAACTTTTGCCTAAGCCGCCCTTTGAGGGTTTTCGACCTAGCGGGCCTTTGTTTGTGTGCCCTAACTTTTGCCTAGGCTATCTTCGAGGGTTCTCGACCTAGCGGGCTTTTTGTGCCCTAAATTTTGCCTAGGCCGCCTTTGCAGGTTTTCGACCTAGCGGGCTCTTGATTGTATGCCCTAACTTTTGCCTAAGCCGCCCTTTGAGGGTTTTCGACCTAGCGGGCCTTTGTTTGTGTGCCCTAACTTTTGCCTAGGTCATCTTCAAGGGTTTTCGACCTAGCGGGCCTTTTGTGCCCTAACTTTTTCCTAGGCCGCCTTTGCAAGATTTCGACCTAGCGGGCTCTTGATTGTATGCCCTAACTTTTGCCTAAGTCGTCCTTTGAGGGTTTTCGACCTAGCGGGCCTTTGTTTGTATGCCCTAACTTTTGCCTAGGCCGTCTTTAAGGGTTCTCGACCTAGCGGGCCCTCATTTTGATCCTAATTTTTCCTGAATTGTTTTTGGAATTTTAATCCAGCAAGACCTCTTCTGATCATGACTTCATCGATTTATTTTTTGAATTTTAACCTTACTTTTGCCTGGATTATTTGGCTTTTAATCCAGCAAGTTTTTTCTTTTACTTGAATTTTGCATGGTCAGATATTGATTTTTCCTGGAATATTTTGGCTTCCAATTTAGTGGATCTTATTTTGCATCCCTAATTTTGCCTAGATTTGAATTTCGATCCAGCGGGATATTCATTGTTAGACAGGGTATTGAATGCATGTGATTTGGGAATCGCTAGTTAGACTTTTGTTATTCTGCTCCCTCATTGGGCTTTTCTTTGACCTTGATTAATCAGACATTCAAGATTATTTATTACAGCACTGACATTGTCACCAACAGGTATTTGTTTGTTTAGATAAGAAGCGGGTGGAATGATTAAAAAGAATGATAAATTTTTAAAAGTAAAGCCAAAATTTGAGGCACATGCTTAAGAAACGTGAAAAATGTAATTTTGCATTTATTCATTGCTGTTTATTTACAGAAGATTAACTTTTGAAAAGTACAACAAATCCTGGATGATCCCCTCGGTATCTCAACTTGTACAAGGAGACTCATTATGTTGCTCCCATCTCTATCAACTGGTCGACTCTCGTGATTCGGCAATGGATTGTTTTCTGTGTTAGGAGCAAGCCTCCCAAAATCTAGCCATTTTGCATCAATCAAGTTTTGTACTTTACGCTTTAGTGCTAGGCAATCCTCTGTGGAATAGCCAATGAATCCTGCATGGTAATCGCATCTGGCATTCGCATCATACCATTTAGGATATGGTGGCTCTTGAGGTTTTAAAGGATAAGGTGCAACCAACGCGTTTTGAATTAAGCAAGGTAGCAACTCGGTGTAGGAGATTGGAATTGGGTCGAATTGGATGGGCTTCTTCTCCTTTTTCTGGCCTTGATTGGTATTTAGGCTTATGGCTTGTGTTTGGGCCGTATAAGGTGTTGGTGGCCGAACTTGCGGTGAGTAGTTGTAAGTTGGAGGATATGGTGTTTGATATGCATTGGTTATGTAAGGATATGGTATGCAGGATGTGTAAGATGGAGGTAGGAAACCAATTGGGCCATAAGGTGCCACTTGTGGAGTATATTGGCCTTGACCAGAAGCCACATTGTAGGTTTCGTCTGTCTTCTTCTTAGATCCGACGACAACGTTGACTTCTCCTGTAAGCTTATGCGCAATCTTTCCACAACGCATGCCACCTTCGATCCTTTCTCCAATGATGACGACATCAGAGAAGCTAGCAGTCATACTACCGATCATCTTGTCATAGAAAGGATCTTGGAGTGTGTCGATGAACATACTGACCAGCTCTTTCTCAGACAAGGGAGGTTGTACTTGAGCAGCCAACTCCCTCCATCGTTGGGCGTATTGCTTGAAGGTCTCCTCTCCCTTCTTGGTCATATTCTGGAGCTGAGTTCTGTCAGGAGCCATCTCCAGGTTATACTTGTACTGCTTCAGAAAGGCATCAGCTAGGTCCCTCCATGAACGGATATGTGTCCGTTCCAGCTGAGTGTACCAATTTGCAGCTGCCCCGGTCAGACTGTCAGGGAAGAAATGGATGAGCAGGTTGTCATCACGAGCACAGACGGCCATTCTTCTACAATACATGATCAAATGGTTCCTCGGACAACCAGTTCCTTGATATTTCTCGAATTCAGGAACCTTGAACATTGGAGGAATAACCATGTCTCGGACTAGACATAGATCAGATGCATCTTTGATATCATATGCACTTCCCTCAATTTCTCGGATTCTTCCTTCCAAGATTCTCTATTTTTCAGCATTATCGTTGGAAGGACAACTTGGATACTCTTCTAGCATGTTGTGAGGCTGAGAGGATGGTATGTATATAGGGTGAGGCCCTTGAGTGAACATAGGGTTTGTCCCCCCAAGAGCTGTTTGGTAGGCTTGGATAGGTTGTTGTGTGGTAGTGTTTGGGATGATTTGGTGAGTTTCTGTAGGATTTAAAGGTTGGTTTTGTGTTTGTGTTTGTGTTTGGTTGAATAAAGGTGTATGTCCATGAGGGAATCCATGGTGAACCCACTCATTTAGTGAAGGCATGGTTGATGGTAGAGAGTTTGGCGGACCATAGCCGTGAGGATGTAATGGGCCAACGGATTCTTCTGGAAGGGACCTCGTCCTGTGCTTCTGTTTTGACAGCTGGATGGCCTCCATTAATTTGGCCATTTGATCTTTCAAATTTTTGACCTCATTTCTTAGTTCCTCATTTTGTCTCTCCAACTCATCCATGATTCTTGATTAGGAACGAGTTCTATAAGGGTGCCGAGAAGGTTGTCTTCAATTTTTCTGTTAAATTTTAAAAATTAATTTTTTGAGAAACAATGCGAACGAATAAAAAAAATACTAATGCTTCTATGAGTATGAAAATTTATGGGATGATTTTCAAAATCTCCTTTTTCATTGATAAATTAAATTTATTTTATGAATGAATGAATGAATGTTTGAAATGCACAAATAATTTTAGAGATTGAAAGACTTTGAAAATAATTGGGTGTTTCTTTCTTATTTTTTTAGCAATTGTATATTTGGTATTTTTTTATTTTGCTAGAAAAAACCTTTGGTTTTGTTTGAAAATCTTTTAGTTTTGCTAAGATTTTTCTAAAAACAAAAAAAAAACGTTCTTTAGGTTTTCGAATTTTCATTTTCTCTTTTTTGAATCTTTTATATTTTCAGTGTTATCAAAAATTATTTTTCTAATTTTCCTAGAAGTTTTTATTTTTCTTGATTTTTTTCCTAATTTTTATATTTTCTTTCTTTTCCTTTGATTTCCTTTTTTGATTTTGTATCTTCCCAATCTTAGATTTCCTTTTCTTCTCCTGCCACCTTGGGTGACTCTATTCAACTGCCCGTGAGCAGTATATGAGTCTTTGTATCTTGAAAGGGGTGCGTGCCCTCCTTGCCTCCTATGTGGGTTACCTGTCCTAAGGGTCTATGACTTTTAATGGATGAACCTCTCATAAGGGTGGTTTGTATTCTTAAGGTATCAAGGTCACTAGAGCCAAGTTCCAGTTTACGATGCTTGCTACAACAATAGGGAATGCTATCAGTTGTAGGGCATTGTAAATAGGACGCACTCTAGCTGGGGTTTTCGTGATTGTCAAATAGGACGTGCATTCAAAGTGACACCACTAGACCCCTCTATCCTAGGCTTCACTCAGACCCGGGTATAGGGCCCCACTCATGAGATGAAATGCATTAATGTAATGTGGAGGGCACACAAATATTTGGGATGCCTGCAATTGGGGAAATCGCAGCAGATATATATAGCAATTTATTATTCGTCTACCCTAAGGTTTACACAATGAATAAACAAACAACAATAGATAGATAAGAAAATGAATAAACCGTGCAATAAATAAATCATGCAAATAAACAAGGAAGGGATCAATACAATGCACGATCAATTGTACAGGCTTGACTCTCTAATGTCCCCAGTGGAGTCGCCATCTGTCGCAACCGTAATTCCGACGAGACGACGAACTCGCTAGAAATTTAAAAATAGAATTTAATTGTATGTGGAGCCGCCACCAAATTTTATTTTAAGGGAAAACATTTGGAAAAACCCTAACTTGAGGATGAAATTCTAGGTTCGGGAGTCGGTTACAAATAGGGAAGGTGTTAGGCACCCTATTTGTCCGTTCCAAAGAACGGTACCCTTAAACTGAGTGTGTGATTTTCTTTGCAATTTGTTTGATCCCTTCAAAATATAATAAAAATAAATAGGTTTGTATGAAAATAGCCTGACAGGACTTGATCTTGCTCCTACGTATTCCCCGGTGCAATGGGAAATTCAAGGCTACATAGTTCTGTTGTTTGGAAGAGTTTTTAGAAGAATTTTGAGCTATTTGGTTTTCAAATATGCTTTCAGTTCCACATATGCACAGAGTCTAAGACAAACGAGGGTTGCACTTAGACTCATATGACTCTCTAAATGTCAAACAGCAGGGTATGCTACCAGTTCGCACTTAGAGTTCATTGCGTAAGAACCAAGGTTTTAGAGAACTTTTTGAAGAGCTTTGACCGATTTTGTTTTTAGATATGCTCTCAGTTCCACATGTGCACAGAGTCTAAGGCAAACGAGGGTTGCACTTAGGCTCATATGACTCTCTAGATGTCAAACAGTAGGGTATGCTACCAGTTCACACCTAGAGTTCATTGCGTGAGAACCAAGGTTTTGGAAGTTTTTAGAAGAGTTTTGGA
Organism: Canavalia gladiata; assembly: GCA_037954105.1. Taxonomy (NCBI): domain Eukaryota; kingdom Viridiplantae; phylum Streptophyta; class Magnoliopsida; order Fabales; family Fabaceae; genus Canavalia; species Canavalia gladiata. Next base: position 40,038,146 of record CM075661.1, read on the forward strand.
CGATTTTAGCCTTTAAACATCCTCTCAGTTCCACATATGCACAGAGTCTAAGACAAACGAAGGTTGCACTTAGACTCATATGACTCTCTAAATGTCAAACAGTAGGGTATGCTACCAGTTTGCACTTAGAGCTCATTGCGTGAGAACCAAGGTTTTTGAAGAAGTTTTAGAAGAGTTTTGGATAATTTTAGTTTTCAAAAGTCTTCTCAGTTCCACATATGCACAAAGTCTAAGACAAACGAAGGTTGCACTTAGACTCATATGACTCTCTAAATGTCAAACAGTAGGATATTCTACCAGTTTGCACCTAGAGCTCATTGCGTGAGAACCAAGGTTTTTTAGGAATTTTGGAAATTATTTTGTAAGAAAATGAGTAATTTTGAAAGGAGATTAAGAAAAAGATCCTCAATCCACATGCACAGAATCGAAGGCAAGCGAAGGTTGAACGACGATTCATATGATTCTCCAAACGTCGAAAGACAGGGTATGCTGCACTTTCAACTTCGGAGTTCATTGCGTGAGATCTCAGATCTTTTAAAGCTTTGAAAGTTGTTGTTTAGAAAAATGGAGTTTTTGAAGATTTGATTTAGAAAGGAGGACATATAAACATAAACAAATAAGAAATAAATACATATAGAAGGATCCACACATGGAAACTAATACCTAAACAAGTTTAAAAGGACAAGATCTACACAGAAACTTCAAGAACATAAGAGATTTTAGCACCAAAATTTGAATTCAATTCTCAGAATTTTTAGAAAATATTTTTTGGTATATCTAAAAATTAAAACCAACCAATTGAAATATATGTATCATAGTAATCAAACAAAACAATTTTGACACAAATCTAACAAGAAATGAGCAAGTTATGCCCAAATCAAATGAGTTAGGTTCATTCACACATCGAGATGAACATACTTCAGTAATCAGGTGATATAAATTTCATTTTAGATCCAAATTAGACAAATAATATCATTCCTGAAACTAGAGAAAAATATGAAGAGAACGCAACAAAAATCACTAAAATCGGAGATCATTTGATTGATCAAAAACAAAAACGAAAAACAGAGACGAAAATGAACTTCAAGAACATCAAGTTTTTGGCGCCAAAATTTGAATTCAAATCTCAGAATTTTTAGAAAATATTTTTTGGTAGATCTTGAAAAATTAAAACCAAAAAATTGAAATATATAGATCATAGGAATCAAACAAAACAAATTTGAAAAAAATCAGACCAGAAATGAGCAAGGTATGCACAAATCAAATGAGCTAGGTTCATTTACACGTCAAGATGAACATACTTCAGTAATCAGGTGATAGAAATTTCATTTTAGATCCAAATTAGACAAATAATATCATTCCTGAAACTAGAGAGAAAGAGAAAGATAAAGAAATAAAAATCACTGAAATCGGAGATCGTTTGATTGATAAAAAACATAAACGAAAAATAGAGACGAAAATGAACTTCAAGAACACCGAGTTTTTGGCCCCAAAATTTGAATTCAAATCTCAGAATTTTTCGAAAATATTTTTTGTTAGATCTAAAAAATTAAAACCAAAAAGTTGAAAGATATAGACCATATAAATCAAACAAAACAAATTTGACAAAAAACAGACCAGAAATGAGCAAGGTATGCACAAATCAAACAAGCTAGGTTCATTTGCGTATCAGGACGAACATCTTTTAGTAATCAGGTCATAGAGACTTCATTTCAGATCCAAATTAGACAAATAATATCATTTCAGAAACTAGAAAGAAATACGAAGAGAACGCAACAAAAATTACTGAAATCGTAGATCATTTGACCGATCAAAAATGAAAATGAAAACAGAGACGAAGATGAACTCGAAAATCCGAGAAGACGCAAGAAAATTAAACGAAATAGAAGCAAGATCTAACCTCTATTGATGTTCTTGAATGCCACTTGATAGCATCTTGGAAGATGATGAATAACTGATTCCATGGAGGCCAAGGAGGTGCTCAATTGGATGTAGAATTCAAGAGTCTCTTTGGTGCTCCTCTTAGAAAAAATCTAAAAGCCCCCTTTCAATGACCCAAAGTGCTCCTCTCTCTCCCTCCTTAGAAATTCTGAAATCTTTCTTAGAAAAATGAAGAATCCCCTTGAACTAAATGAAAGTCCCTATTTATAGATAAAATTTCAAAAAAAAAATAAAAAAGAAAGGGAAAAATTTTTTAGAAGTGAAGAAGCTTTCTCCTTTTGTTTTCTGATTTTTCTCTTTTTTTGTTTTCTTTTTATTATTTTCTTTATTTTATTTTTCTTTCATTTTTTTTTTCCTTTTTCTTTTTTCTCTAACTAATTCTTAACCATCCTTAACTCTTAGAAAAAATCTAAAAGCCCCCTTTCAATGACCCAAAGTGCTCCTCTCTCTCCCTCCTTAGAAATTCTGAAATCTTTCTTAGAAAAATGAAGAATTCCCTTGAACTAAATGAAAGTCCCTATTTATAGATAAAATTTCAAAAAAAAAATAAAAAAGAAAGGGAAAAATTTTTTAGAAGTGAAGAAGCTTTCTCCTTTTGTTTTCTGATTTTTCTCTTTTTTTGTTTTCTTTTTATTATTTTCTTTATTTTATTTTTCTTTCATTTTTTTTTCTTTTTTCTTTTTTCTCTAACTAATTCTTAACCATCCTTAACTAATCCAACTAACTTTATAACTAAATTCTTAACTAAAAATTTATTTTTTCTTTCATTTTCTTTTTTCTTTTTTTCGTTTTTTTTCCTAACTAATTCTTAACCATCATTAACTAATCCAACTAACTTTCTAACTAAATTCTTAACTAAAAATTTATTTTTCTTTCTTTTTCTATTTTTCTTTTTTTTGTTATTATTTTTTTATTTTAGACTAAAAAAACAAAATGATTTATTTTGGGTTTTAAATTTATCCTCAGACATAATTCAGTGTTCACAAAGGTTATCTATAATGCAAAACAAGATGACAAAGAGCCTGACTAATTATCAATTATTTTTATTAAAAGATTCAATATCCTTATTAAATTCAATTCATGTATGCTTATAATATCAGAGATCCCTAAAACTAAAACCTACTAACAATCAAAAATAGTTAAGTATGTAAGGTTATCACAAGGAACAAGCATCTTTTAGAAAAATTAGGAGGGATATATCTCTTCTCAAAATTAATCTTCTACCATTATTTTAATTTAGCTAGAAAAATTAATTATCAAGATAAAAACTAAAGCAAATAGGAGGAGAGACTTTTGGAAGTTTATGAAAATAATTTTATATTTTAGAGGGACAAAGTCTACCTCCTTAACCTTAAGCCTGTAGGACAGACACATGCATATATTTTATAGGGAAGAATAAAAAAATACTTCTTTGAAAAATTGCAATTTTGAGGGAAAAGGGTCTTCCTCCTCAAATTTAGAGGAGAACAATATCCTCAATACATTATGTTGAGTGTCAATGACTGTGAAAGAAGTCCTATCAAACTATATTAGCCTACTCAAACTAAGTACACATGAACAGAGAATCAAATAGAGTGAAGTAGAAGATAGTAATAATGCATCCTAGAAATAGCTTTTGTACATCCAAAGAAAAAAATAAATAAAATAAGAAAATATATCAAAAATACAAATTATCTAATGTTCTAATAAAAGAAAGTAAAGCAAAGAAAGAAGATATAATTAATCATTGAGACAGTGAGAGACTCATTTTATCCTGTGGCAACTAGAGAATGGTGGAGTGTTGTTCCTCTGTTGGATCAAGGTGTTGAGAAAGAGAGCGGTCAAGAGTGAGCTACTCTTCAAGATCTGGTTCATGTTCCCCACCACTAAAGGAATTTCTACTAATATGGTTTTTGCTACGTGGTCAGGTATTGTTATTTACAAGTTTGATCATTTGTTTTTTGTTTACATAATATATATATACATCATTGGTTAACAATGAAGGAGATGATGATAAACATAAGTTTAAAGTGCATTCTTGACCAAGAAACATTGTTGTTAACCTAGGAACCCAAAGTTGCACCTGCAAATTTTGGGAGCTATTAGGTTACATGCTAAACGTGAACTAGTTCATCATATAACATTCATAAGTTTTAATCTTGGTTTAGATTATATTGTATGAATACCTTACATGCATGTCATGGTTATTATATCATTTAAGAATGAGAGACTTGAAGACCAAAAGTATTAAGATCATACTAATCAATTGAACCATACCATCAAAGCTTATAAAGAAGGTTAGGAGGTCCAAGAAACAAAGGAGAAAGAGCATCATTGAAAAAGCAGTCAACCCTCACAAACTAAAGAGAAAACTAAAAAAGTTTACATGCAGGGGTTTATAGTGAATTAAAACATAATAAGCAAACATATGAAACAAAGGTTGGAACAGTTATAATTCCAACAAGTTGTTATTGCTGGATCGGGGAATGCTGGTGGATTAAGGACTGCTAGTGGGTCAGGACTGTTGGTGGATCAATGGCTAGTGGGCCAAGGGATACTATTGGGTTAAGGATTGTTGCTGATGAAGTTGTGTCTATAGATGCTATGCAGGATAATATAGATTATCTCAGTCATAACTCCTACTTGCTAAAGAATTCTCCTCTAAGAATCTACTAAGGGCTAACATTTAGGAAGGTAGATTAGGCTACACTAGTATCATTAGTTTTAAGAAATTTCATTAATACAACAAAATCATCATCTAGAGCATAGTCTACATTACTACAAAGGCTGCTCCACAAGGAGGCACACCTCCAAATTTTCTTGTTACACACATTGAACACTCCATCAAATCAACCAAATTTATGTCAACTCCAACTTTAAGAGACACAAACTCTTAATTTAAAATGTTAACTTATCTCCAATTTTAATTTAAAATAGGTAGGGTTTCTTTTAGCTTACATACCCATTTTAATTATTATTTTTGTAACTATGGTTGTTTTTGTTACTTGAACAACTTTGTCTATGAATAATGTGGATCATTTCTTTATCTATGGATATATATATATATATATATATATATATATATATATATATGTATGTATATATATATATATATGTATGTATATATATATATATGTATGTATATATATATATATGTATGTATATATATATATATGTATGTATATGTATATATATATATATGTATGTATATGTATATATATATATATGTATGTATATGTATATATATATATGATTATTATCCAGTTGCTTGCTGTATAACATTCATATTGAATTTAAATTGTTGTTTTATTTTAATAATTTAAAAAAATTGAATAATATTAAACAACCTTCTACTTGAAGGTTCATTGTTACATTAAACCAACATAAAATAATACATGATTTTTTAAACACTAAAAAAGTATTATAATTACATAAGCTTTGTTATAATCCAAATCATGGTGGAATTACAAATACATAAAAAAAATTAATTAAATTTTAAAATTTGGTAAAACAAAATAGAGTTGCCCCTAAATATTATATTTAAGGATAAAATTTGGAAAATCTTACAAAACTTTAGGTTGATGAGTCAATTACAAATAGAGAAGGTGCACCCAAGGTTAAATATAAAATTTTAAAATAATTTTAAAAAAAATTATTTGATCCCTTTTAATATGAAAATTAAATATTTAAATGATTTATTTATATATATGATAAGAATAAAATATAATATATATGTAAAATAACCTGATATAATTTTTTTATCTTATTCTTACATATTTTATAGTGCAATGGAAACTTAAGATTTACGTAATTCTGTCCTTTAATATGTTCAAAGCAAAATTTTGTTCAAAAAATAATTTAAAAAATTTTGTTTAAAACTAAATTTTGAGAGAGATTGTTTTTGTTTAAAATTCATTGTGTAAGATTTTGAATTTATTTGTTTAAAAATAGAAAAAGTAAAAAAAAAATCCAAACGAAGAATCATTTAAAAACAAATGTGATTTTTAAGATGTTACAATATTTAAATAATTCTCTAAACTCACATATGCATAGTTGTATTAAAATTTATACAATTTTTTAAATACTAGATGATAAATATGTTATATATCTATCATCTAGTATAATTAAAATAACACTACTTTACATAAAAAAAAACAAATAAATTTAGATAAAGTTTTATTTAAAAAATATTTATTTAAATAATATTTTAAATTCATATATTTACAACATTTGAGACAAATAAAGATTATACTAAAATTTATATAATTTTTTAATTATAAAATGATAGAATATGCTATATATCTATATTAAAAAATTATTATATTAAATTTAAAATTAATATATTTTTTAAAATAAATTTAAAAAAAAAATAAAATTTAAAATTTTTTTATAATAAAAAATTTTAAATTTCAAATATATATATAAAAAATTATTAATTTTAAGGCGTACATCTATTAAGATTACACTAAAGAATTGGAAGACTAATATATATATATATATATATATATACTAAAATAATAAATTGAACATGGATATATAGAGCAAATTGTTAGACTAGAATTATTTTTTTTTTCATATAACTTAGTTAAATATAAATGCCAATGAAGATTCGTATTAAACAACATACATTTACTCGGGGTTGGCCGAAAGAAAACAAACAACCAAGTGATTTAGGTTTTCTTTGGTGTGGTTTTCAGTTTTAAGTTTTAAAAATTTTAAAATTAAAATCAATTTTTATTTTTTATTTTTTAATTTTAATATTTAAAATTTATTTAAAAATTAATTAAATTATTCTATTATATTATTTTATTATAAATTTTAAAAAATATATAATAATATTAATTTAAAAAATTAAAGTATTAAAATAATATAAATTTAAAATTATAAAAAATAATAAATTAAATATTATTATTATGACGATAATTATTATAATAATATTGATAATAATAATAATAAAAATAAAAATAATATTTACAAAATAATAGTAATGATGTGATAAATATATATAAAAATATTATATAATTATATAAATTTATATTTTATATATTATTTTATTATTAATATTTAAAATAAAAAAATTTATTTATGTTATTATTATATTATTTTTATAATATTTATTTTATATAAAAATAATATATTATAATATAATAATATAAATAATTATATAATATAAAATTAATAATATAAATTTATTATTATTTTTAAATAAAATAATATTATTTTTATTATTAAAAAAATTTAATTATTATTATTATGATAATAAAAAAATTTATAATAATAAAAATAAAAATAAAAATAATGTTTTATAAAAAAATAACAGTGATATAATAGTTATAATATAAAAATATTATATAATTATATAAATTTTATTTTAAATATTATTTAATTATCAATATTTAAAATAAATATTTATATATTATTATAATATTTTTATATTATTTAATAATTATTTTATTAAAAATAATATTATATTATAAATAATTATATAATATAAAATTATATTATAATATTATAAATTTAATTTAATTTATATATTAAATGAATTATTTTATTTTATTTTTATTATAAAAAATTAAATAGATAAAAAAATTAATTTTTTAAAATAATTAAATTTATTATTATTATTATTGTAATAATAATAAATATGATAATAATAATAATTATGTAAATGATGATAATTATAATATAATAATAATAAAAGATGTTTATAATGGTGAAGTAATAATTTGATAATAATTATTGTAGGGGTAATAATTTAGTAGTACTAGGATTGGATAAATTTAAAAATAAAAATATTTTTAAAAATAATTAATAATTTTTTTAAAAAATTTAAGGATATGTTAAAAATATTTTAAATTCTAAACAGATTTTATTTTTAAAATTAATTTAAAATTGGAGTCATTTTTGGTCTCCTAGCGGATTTCTTTGGTCATTTGTAGTCTTAAAGGTGGATTTCTTCTGCTTATATTTTTTTCAGAGGTATTGTGTGAACTAGTGGACCAACTCTCTGGTTTTGTATTGCTGTAGTATATTAGGGCAGGCCTTGTACTTGCTGTCGGTGTCGTCTGTCTTGGTGACTATCTTCGCTTGTAAGGAGAAGGTCTCGTCCAGTTCAATTTCTTTGTCTGTTACTGAATCTAATATCTCGGTTTTCTGCGAGCTGGTTAAGGGGGATCGTCTCCTAACTTGATTCATATATTGCCTTAAACTCCAAATAAAATATATACTCCAAAATATCGTTTGGGCTGGAACAAGTCATTGGACCCAATATTTTGCTATAACCTTATAACGGCTGGACCAGCATCTAGTCATTTTGAGTTTCTAATTGATCCGGTAGTATTGGAAAGCTATTATAGATTAAAAAATAGCTAAGTCAATTTGATGTGAATTGGACCATTACAAATCTAATTTTTAGTCCAAACAAATTTAGTTTATATTGATGATTAAATTTGAACACAAATTTTCAAAGAAGGCAGAACAGGATATCCAAATTTCCCGAGCCTTATATTTTAAACATGCAATTTAAAGTACTAACCCATTGAATTGAAAGCAAAAGTTGTTGGACTGTCAAAGAGATCCAATGTACCTTATTGTCGGTTGAAGAAAAATGTTAGTGAAGACATGTGATAAAAGTACCTACCAAGAACAATATTGGACGAAAGCTTTGAGTTGTCTACTGTATACACGGGTGGTCAGTTGATTGGCTTGCCGAAAACCAGTTTGAAGGAGATGGTGGAAGAAGAAGAGTAACAGATACTGGAGTGAGTGGGGATGGTGTGCTTCTCCTCTGTTGGAACGGGTATTATATGAGAGAGTGAGGGTGAGTGATTTACTGGGCGAGGAGAGAAGAACCAAGGAGAAGTAGGGTGCGAGAGAGGGATCCTGCGCTGAGCGAGCGTTTTCGGTGAATGGGGTGTGAGGGTCCTCCTTACTGGGGCGTCTTGTGTATGAAAATCTGATTGAGAGAGGGGTTGTGATTGCTAGATTCAAGAGCGTGAGGGCCAGAACGTAGAGGGGAAAATTTTGTGTATGGGAGGGTGTTCTTGTGAGTGTAGCCTTAAGAGATATTGTGAGAGTGAAGAGAAGGATTACGTCTAGAGGCTGGGAACGTTAATCAATTCTCTCCCTTCATGCATGTGCGTTGGTCCCCCCAATATCCGGGTTCTTATTTTCATTTTTTAGTGTTGGAATGAATAGTCTGGGGTTGTTATTTTGTTTTTAGCGCAGTGTATAGAGAGAATAATCAAAACGTTTTCTGAGTGAGGGGATATCAGAGAGTGGAGGTTGTTACTTTTTTTGGTGTCCACTTGCTATGTGTGTGGGTGAGTTTGTTATGAGTGTGAAAAAAAAAATGGCTAGAATCAGGGGAGAGAGAGAGAGAGAACATGATTGAAAGAATCATGGTCTATGAGAGTTATGTCGTGGGAGGTGAGGAAATGCCAGGGACTGGACGTGAAGATTAGCTCCTACCTAGCCAACGATACTAGGATCTTGTGATTTTGTGAGTGGAGTGAGAGAAGTCCTCCAAGAATTGCAGTGCTGTCCATTTTCAGATGTGAATGAGTGGGTTTGTGCAAAGGGAATAATCCAAGGATAAATAAGTGCATGTGATTTATTATTATTAGAAAATAAAAGGAGAGAAAGTGAGATTTAGAGTAATTTTAAAACAAAATTTTAGAATAATTATTTTTATTAAAATTTGTTATCTTTTAAATTTTTCTTAAAAAAGGAATTATTATTTTTTTAACTTTTCTTTAATCGGTAAAACATAATAAAAAATTAACTATTATTTAAAAAAATTATTTTTTATTAAAAAATCTTAAAAATAATTAATTATTCATAAGCTTCATTATTTTAATTTAATTTTTTAAATTAAATTTCATAAAAAAATAAAAATATATAAACTATTAACCATACCACCAATATCAATATTATAATTAGTTTTCTAACTTTACTATATAAAATATTAAATTTCTATGATACATTCTTCATCATTCCATTTAATATTCATGTTTGATATAACTTCATTTTCTTCTATAATGATGTTATTATCCCATATGAAAAATTTACACCTATCATTCACCCATATGAAAAATTTACACCTATCATTCACCTACATAACATATTTCAAGTGTTAAAACAATACTGTCTTGTAAAGCTTTTCAAGTAAAGTTTCAAAGAAATAAAACATCATTACCTTCATTTTTGGAGATCTATAGTAAACCTTTCCAAGGTTTCTTTCAAAATCAAAAACATGATAACAACTCATATTTACATAAACATTCTACCTGCTCATTTCTCTTGTACATAGCTTGTGATATTTTTAAATTTCCACTTCGCATAAACCTTCTACCACTATCTATCATCATATCTTACCAATTATTATTAGGGTTATTGTGAATGATCAAACAAAAAAGAAGAACAACAATTATATTTATCTTTCAATATTCTCCTATTGCAAAATAAGGGTTGCAACAAAATTTTTTTTATAAAATTTTAATTCAAAAGATAAGAACAACAATATCATTTAGATGCAACTATTACATTTAGTTTAGTATATAATTGGATAATATTTAGATCTATTATAATAATTAACATGACACATAATCATGTCATTAACGAAAAATAAATATAAAGATTAACTTAAATTATAAATAATAAAATAAAAAATTAACAATATAATTTTAATATTATTAGGTATAATTTTAAATTTTGCTAATAAAATTATAAACCAAAGTGATAGTTTACGTTTCTAAAATGATAATTTACTCATCCTTGATGGCCGCTCCATCCCCAAGGCACCCTTATTTGTAAAAAATTCCAAAAGGGAACTTTAATAATAAAAATAGACCACTCTTATCCGTTATATGAATTAACTAATATTGTTTGTATATTTGAAACTTCCGCTACGCGTTTCCAATTACATTGGTGGAATTTGTACATTGCCCGGGAAAGTTGGGAATAGTTCGAGATTAGCTCTAGCAATAGTTCATAAGGAAGACTTTATCATGCTGTAGTTAGAAGGGCATTTATTTAATACTACAAAAATGTATTTATTCAATGGAACAAAACTGATGCAAATTGCAGAAGAATGTATTTAGTTTATCACCAATTACTTTCAGCGCAATCAATGGATTACTCACTTATGCTATAATTATATGAATAAAATTTGGAGTCCATTTATTGATTGAGGTAAGCTTTGGATGGCAAATTCAAGAAGCAGGCTATTGTGGCAATTTTGTTCTTATTTGACAAACACGTAAAATCAATTCTTCACACTGACGTTTCTAATATAAAATCATAAGTTAAAATTAATTTAGATTTTTACACAAGTTCAACGGTTTAAAATTAATTCTACCAAAATCAAATTTACCTACCTTAGAATCAGACCTTCAATCTTTGGGTAATATCAATTTAAATGTAACCTTTGTGTGTGAGAGCGAGATACTGAAGCATAAACCAAGGAAATATGGGACACCTGTTTATCCATACCGAATTTTACAATATTGCTTTAACTAAATGGTACAAAATCATATATAGTCTAGAAATAAAATAAAAAATGCAAAGGATGGTAGAGTGCAGAAAGGTCGATAATAATTGACAAACTTCAAATAGAACATTAACTCATTTAAGAACCTACACAACTTAGAAAAGATCTACCTCTGAAACAGTTGGCTACTGAATAGGATCATTTTGAGTTAAGCTAAAGGAGATCAACACCAAGATCAAAGCAAAGGACTATAATCACAACCCATTAGTTCATTATAAAAGAATTATATAACAAATCTTGTATATCCCAACTAAATACAGATAAATTGAATTAAAAAGAGTGGCAGTTACATAACAAAAGATTAAAAATAAGACAAAAAGGACAAATCACAACCTAGCATGCAAATCGTCTCTACTGACCAAAAGAAAGATACAGAAGGGAAGAAAAAAGGCACAAATTTAAGACAAACACGTGTCAATGATGTTTTCCTGGGAAGAGAGCCTTGAATATTTACAAGTGCTACACAAACCTCGTGACCATTCACAATACTATTCTCATCTTTTCTGTTCAGAATATAGTTCCCACTTCAAATTAATCATTTTTTCCCCCAGCAAAAGCAGCAACTCTGGAGAAGCAAGGATAAAAACAAAGCAACAAAACATCAGCATGATGAAAACTCCAAAGTTAAAGATGATCTACTGTCTAAATATTTAACACATGTTGCAGGCATACCTGAGCTTTGTCATCAGCAAGTTGGTTCCGAACAACATATTGTCTCCCATTAGGCGTGCCTGGCGCATGTCCAGCCCCAACCTGTTTCTCCTCCCGCACTTTGTTGAAAATGTGAGTATAGCCATCAGCTGAGTTAGGGTTACTCTCGTCCCACTCACCAAACTTTGGAACAGCAGCACCTTTATCAGGCTGCCAAATCAGAATGCTAGTGATCAGAAATTATTCATAAAGAAAAGTTTCATAAAGACTCCAAAGTCAAATCTTTAAGAAATTTGCAAACTGATCAATCATTGATGCAATAAATATCCATGATTTTATTATTTCATGCTACACATGGTAATAAAACAGGACAGTAGAAAAGAAAACTAACAGTTTCATCCCCTCGGTTAAGTGGTCTTAATCGGGACCTTCCTGGTGTACCATGGCTGCTGTCATATGAATTTTTTCCTTCCCAAGAAGGACTATCTCTGCCAGCAGCTTTTGCCTGGCGATGAAGGGGGGAACGTTCGATGCTGTATTCAGACCCAGTGCTTTGTCTGGAAGGTCTTCTATGGTTGTCAGCAGAACCTACTCCATGGCCGCCATAACGCTGGGCGGAATCATTGCCACTCCTGTTGCTTGCATTGTCATGGTGAGCCGGAGAGTCAATAAATTGTTTAGGATCACCGTCCTCCCTGTTCTTTTGTAACTCATGTGTTGATTTCACTAATCCCATTCCAGATGGATCCTCTGAATGAACTCTGGGTTTTGAAGGGGGTAGATCGGCAGACGAAACTAAATCTGAATTTTCCTCAGGATCATTTGGATTAATCATCTTTGAACCAGGTCGACCTTTCCGGGCTTTGTCAAAGTAAGCTGTATAAGGAACATTCTCTTCACTCTCCCAATTACCAAACTTTGGAACATGAGAATGTTGCTGCCAAATTGAGGCATTGAACAGATGCTATTAGTAATCGATACAAGTTTTAAATGTCAATGAATATCCTTCCGGTAACAGAATCATATTTATCTAATGGAAAAATGATAGAAAGGAATTAAGAGATAATGCTTCCTTTAGCTAAAAATAAAAGAAAGGAATTAAAGGATAATGCTTCCTTTAGCTAAAAATAATAGAAAGGAATTAAAAGATAATGCTTCCTTTAGCTATCGCTGCACGGAGAATTCTATTTTGGTACATCAGGAGATTTAACATGTCACAAGGTTATTTTAATGGAGAAATGATGTGAGAAATGGTTGCAGACCCAGCATACTATATACCATATAGTAGTGCACAGGGATCTATTTCACTTTGAATATACAATGATAGAAATACTAAAGGAGGATGAGAACCTTGGCAAAGCGTAGAGGAATAACTTTCCTAAAGCAAATGAAATATTAAAAATTATACTAAAAAATTCTTGCATATTTATAAGCACAGAAATCTCAGCAAACATTCACATGCCCAAACAAACATTCTCCATTTAACTTCCCTTTCTCATCCATCAAAACAAATCCACTCACAAAGTTGGAAGGATTATGCGAAAAAAATTCCAAATAACCTATATCCATACAACTAAATGATGCAAAATAGATTAAATGGGTGATTAAACCCAGAATCTGACAAGTGACGACTCCATAATTCAGGAGATGATGTTTTACTTAGCCCCCAGTCTTGTAGGTTGCAAAAGATTATAGATGGCAGATCATATTCAGTCCTGCTGAGGGATATGGCCCAAGGCCATTGAAGGTCTATGTCAGGAAAAATAAAAGACAGGCCTGATCTATTAGGCTGCAAAGGCAGTTATCTTTTTATAAGGTACGATATATTTTCATGAGAAGTTATGCTTTCTGTTTGTTGGCAAATTCCGTATGGTATTAGTAGCAGTATCCCAGTTTGTAGAACCAGAGGTAATGAGGTATACTTAAGGAAATAAAATAAACCAGATTTATACTTCAGGTAGAACCTTGAGAAAAGTCTATTTCTGGGTGACGAGAGAGACCCCTGTTTTGATCTATGGAGGAATGGAGAAATGAAATTCAAGGGGATCAATTTGTTCCCAAAGCACAAAATTAAACCCTTGTAGATACTAATCCAAATGCAATTTTCAATTCGAATCATCCATTTCCCTCCAGAATTCATAGAAGACAAAGATAGCCTTCAAGAATTGTTTTTCATCAATTCTCTCATTTTGGTTATTTTTCCATACTTGTACATTTTTTAACCATTCTTGCATTATTCACCAGCACTAGTTCATGTTTAGCTGAAAAAAAACTTTACTTGCAGCCATATTGATCCAAAGAAAGACAACATAATTCAAAGATTGATGCAATTTAAAATTGAATGACCTTAATTATCTGTCGTTATTCCTATGGTGTTTTAAGATGTCTCTTAGTTCTATTTATCAGAATCAAGCATGCCGTTCTATACACTATGTAGTACTAAGTTTCAAATACCACTCCATTACACTCAGCTCATCCATCTAGTAATATCCAACTTGTTCTCCACTTCTATATATATATATATATATATATATATATCAATTACAAAAGAGAGTTGAAAGCTTAAACTTTCATAAAAGACTTCATATATCAAATCTATTGCCCTATTATATAACAATCAATATACTCAATGCTCTTGAAAAGCTCAATAACTTCATGAAACGTTCTTTGATCTCAAGAAAAAGGCTACAGATTAACCGCATGCCTATGGTTCATGAATATTAAAGAATGTTGCCAACAACCAGCTGCAAAAGGAACAAAACCATTATCATTCAGTAGTTACATTATATAACCACCTGGTATCTTTCAGAAGGGCATAATCAGGACTGAAAATATTTGTTTTAGTGCTGTTATATATAGTCATATATAATTTTCTAGGTCTCTTATTTTTGAAAGTCTTAACTTCATCCCGCAAGGGAGATTTGTGACAATTTGGTAATTAGAGTTTGTTCATTTACATTTTTCGTCAAATTCTTGGTCAAACTAAGCTAAATTTAATATAGATTTCTTGATTCCAATTTCCTGAAGCTAGATCTTGTTCAGAAGTTTTATTTTGTTCAGGATACCAACATATCCTAGATTTAGTTTACAAACCTAGCAATTTTACTTTGATAGATACATATTAGCAAAATCAGTAAAGCTTGAATCACAAAAGCATTATTCATTTTCACTCTCACCTCTTTCATCAAACCATCTATTATAAAAACATTTGTTGTGCAAAGCAGCGAAACCACTAATACCTTTTAAAGTCACCCACTCACTGAAAGTCAAAGTCTTCCCCTCAAAATTGTAATTTTATCAGTTGATGTTTCATAAGAGTCATAACTGTTAAAATAATATCATAAAAATCTCAGTAATCATTTTGGGAATGAAATGCTCAAAGGCACCTCTTTGCATGCATAGGTTCCAAATTTTTATACAAAAATACCATAATTAAAGGGTTTGACTTCCCCAGATTGCCTTTTTATCATGTTCATGCAGTATGTTGCACCACTCCAAAAGTGGAAATCATTCTCTTTCTCCTAATTTATTTTCCCTTTCATCCAGAAAGAACATGTCATATTAACATTAGTATGATTGAAGTAAGATAATTGTAAACTAACAAAGAGGATGAAATTAGCTAATGATATAAAGATTTTGTTTTCCATGCTATCATGTTGATTCAGCAGATCCTAGCTCCAATGCAATTTCCTCATACATCTCTAGCATATACATTACACCTATTAAAGTTATGAATTTTGCAAGAAATAAGAAAACATAAGTTTCTGAATCAACCAAAATTTGCTCATTTTGGACTTGACATATAAGTATAGGGATACAAAATGTATGTAAACTAATCTGCGTAGCATGTCACACATCTTACTTTATAAAAGCAAACTTTGACGGCAAGTGGAAAAAGCCACCAAGATGTGGCACAAGTTTTCCTCTGTTATATATAGAGAACCAGTAAAGCAAATCAAAGGTACTATTTGTTTCTATTGGTATTTTTTTATTTTAATTTGGATCTCTAAAATATTCAGAGATCAAATCCACATGATATAGCTCCACTATCCATCTTCTCAATAACCTAACATAATTCTACAATAGCAGTGTTATCTTTTAACCGTTGCATGTTCTGAAGTTTTGACTATTAATTGCATGTGCATCACCAACCTTTTCTAATTCCAAAAAAAATGCAAATAGCATACATGGTACAACAACTTCGAGTGTGAACATTTTACAGCTCAAAGGAGGTTTTTCTTCAAAAATAGGAACAGCAGAAGAGCATTCTTTATACCGCTCACATAGCAGCTTGTTTTGTCTATGTTAATTCAACCAAAATTATATTTAAGAATTCATGTTATTCCAATAATGCTAATAGAATACACACCAAGCTCGGATATCATGAAATTAAATTATGCATACCCAAAAAATTTAAAAGTAAAATATCCATGAAAACAAAACAAATCCATTCCATAAGGCTTAGTTATAATTCTAAAGCAGTCTGATTTGTGAGGCTAGTTTCCACGACAAACTCAGAAAATCATACATCCAATATTCCAAATGATTTGCCACATGGTCCAATAACCAGGAAAACGAGTTACATGTGGTTGATAAAGAGATGGAAAACCAAACAAAAAGGAATAAAATTTTGGTCAACTATATCGAAGCTTCAGAACAAGCAGATAAACGGTAAAAACAAAAAGGAGGTGCACTAAACAAAACAAAAGGTTACAGCAAAATGCAAGAGATTCAAACTCTGATTCTCTATCTTTTTACTCAGATTTTACCAGCACAAAAAAAAAAAAGCCAAACGACATGACAAAGGGAAGAGAGAGAAAAAGTGAAAGAACTCACCGCCATATTCTGCTAAACTGGGCTAGGAAAAAGGCACTAGTACAAATTGTAGAAGTTAATTGTTGAAGAAAGTTGAGATTTTAGTTTGGATCAGAGGGCGTAAAGGTGTAAGGTGAGAGAACCCAACTAGTTCCTCCTCCACAGAATGCAAGGAAGGAGAGAGAGAATGAAAAAAGAAGCAACCTATGACCGACTCCACCGGTAATGTTTGACTACGCTCTCTTTCTCTCCATAAATTCTATGTTTCTTCTGCTAATAGTCCTTCTCTCTCTACAGTCACAGCCGTCAAATTTTTAATTTCTAAACACAACCTTCATGAAATCATGAAATTAATGTCCCTTACCATATATAATACCATTCAAACTTCTTCCAAAGCATCATCATTTTAATTTTTTTCTTAAGTTAGATAAATTATAATCTCACTCATGGATTATATTTGAAGTAAATAGGATTATTATAATAATGAAAATTTAAAATTAAAATAGTTAAAATAAAATTTAAAATTTAAAATTTTATTATTTTATATTTGTACATGAACAATGGATTATATTAAAAAATATATATTAAAATTATTTTAAAAATTTAGTAAAATAAGGAACTATTTTTTAAAAATAAATTGAATAAATAAACAAAATAGTTTACATTTTAATTAATTAACAGATAAGAAAAATAAAAAAGATAAAAAAACAATTAATACGATAAAAAATAAAAAAATAATTATATTATAAAATAATATTGTATAAACATGCTATAAGAATAATATTTATCTTCTTAGTTATTGGTTAGTGGAGTATATATTTACATAAATGTGTAGAAAGATTTAATGAAGTTTTTAATGTCTTAATTTATATTTATTTTTACCTATAATTCTTATTTTTAATAAAATTTAGTTTCTTATTTAAAAAATTTATTTCTTTTAATTTTTACGGTTAAAAATCTTTATATATTAAGTGATAATGTTATTTATGTAAAATATATAGTTTAATCCTGGAAAGTTTGCATCTTGTATACTTTTAATTCTAAAACATGAGAGTGTTAATCTAGTTATTTTTAATGTTTTCATAAAAGTGTAAATAATATATAAAAATTTATATGAATGAAATTAACATATTTAGAAAAAAAATTGTATCACTTAATACTTTTAAGAACCAAATAATCTTTTATAAGATTAAAATATGAGTAAATAAATAAATTTATAAATTAAATTCTAAATATTTAATTCTTTTAAGTACTAAAAATAGAAAAAAAAATTATTGATAGGGATCAACAATTTTTATAAAACAAATGACTAAAATCATAAAAAAATGGTAAAAATTTGACCAAAATACATATAAAATGAGAGATTAAAAATTTGATCAAAACATAAAAAATATTAAAAAAATTAACCAAATTTGTCATCGTCTAAGTTGCAAGCATATTGTAATTTATTCCACTAAGTTATAAAAATTTTAGCTTACTCCCTTAAGTTTTATTTTTATCTCACGTTTATCTTTTTTATTAGCTCTATTAAATGCTTATTTTTTTCGTTTTATGATATCTAAAATTTATATGATAATTTTTTAAAATTATTAACTTATATTACCAAAAAAAAATAAGGATAAAAAATTTTTAAAAAATTAGGAATATTTTATAAAATGATGAATATACCCACCCCTACGTTGAAATAATAACAAATAATGCACAGGTAGCTCAAAATAAAAAGTTATAAAATATTTTAAAAGCTTAGAAATCATCAATAATGGTTAAGATATTACTGAGAAGAAATAGTAACAAATGAAAGAATAAAACTTCGTTGAAAACACCTAAAACGTTTACCAAGAACCCTAATTCCTAAAAGGGGTAAACTATTTCTGAAAAGTGGCAAATGACTTAGAAACAACCCAATAAGAATTAAAAAAAACCTTAAGAATGCGGTTTGTAAATTTTTTTAAAACTTTTTTTAAAAATGACGAAAACGTTCCTGGTAGCCTGGGAAGGCTAGAAATTATCGGGTACATACTTATAACTTGAGTTTATCATCATCATGCACGAAAATTCTAGTTGATTTGGTGTGCCATTGTGATCCTAATGAGTCACCATGCCTTGTTGTACGAAAAGATATGAAATATTTATGAGGAGAGAGAAAATTTAACCATGGTTAAGTTAAATTAGCCATGATTAAGTTAAAAACTAACTATGGTTAGAATATATTAATTATAGATAGATTAAACAACTATGATTAGGCTTAAATAATAATTATTCATATTTTATAATTAAATTTAAAAAAGAAAATTATATGTGAATAGATCAAAATGTCCTTCGTTAAGAATCTAATACCAATTTGGCCAAAAGTGTCCAAATTCAATAAGGCCTTAAGATGACCCATTTGCTTAAAAAATTACTCCTCTAAACACTCACTCAATCCTCACAAGGAAGGTAGGCAACTTGGATAATTTTAGAAAAAGTGGACATATTGTCCAAAATTTAAGGATCATGCTACAGTAAAGACTTTTACTAAGAAAGTAAACTTTTGGATAACTATTAGTGTCCTATTTATCATGATAATGCTTGAATATGTATATTTATGGGATAATGTGTTATGTGCTCTCCTGAATGATGCAATAATTTATGTATGATTTTATAGTTCCATGAGTAGGTGGATTATGTGAAAGTTTGGATGATTTGGATGCTATATATGCATACCATATTGAATGGATATTGATCATGCATATTTTTATGAAGATTTAAAATGGAATCTAATAAGTTAAGGGATCACTAAAGAAAATCCTATGTAAAAATTTAAGACATTACTCTTACCATGTCAAGTCACAAGGTTTATGCACATATGGAGGTCATAGGACCTTCCATATAGAAGCCACAGGAATTCAAGAAATTATGATGGTGAAGACCATTCGAAATAAGCTAAAAGATATTGTTTGACTAAAATTATTAATGATATGCCTTAAATTAAGTTATCACTAAGAGAGTGACTAGAGAATGAGAATGATTTATGATGAAGGCACTAAGTGCATAAGAGTCAAATAATATCTATGTTATGACGAGAAAGTGATCTAAAGAAAATGCATGAGATTTATGTCTATCAACATTGTAATGAAAAAGTGATTTAGAGCATGTATAAGTTGCATGCTTGTGTTAAATTTAATTACTGCCATTATTAAAAGGAATCCATTTTAGAAAATAATTTTTTATAGGCAATAATTGAACTTGTTTGCATGTCACCTTTCCATAAATAAACTAAAGTGGTTGGGTTAGAAATGATTTCACCAATCTTAAGATAAATGCCTACTGAGAAATTATAATTTCTCATCCCTACTCCCATTTCTTTCCCAAAGACCAATCACGCTTTTTACGAGGATAATGGTCTACACATAAATGATTAACATGGACTGGAGTTTTGTGCTCATGGTCGAAGTGCCCTTGTTTTGTTACAAAGGATTCATTAAGAGTCTTTGACATTATGTGATGCTATCTGTAAGATAAGTGTAAATAATGGCATACATATGATGATATATGTGAATGTATATTACTTGTAATAAATGAATGTGAGTTTTCAAAATTAGCGCAAATGATGACATATGATTGTTTGTTTTCTACTAGAATAAATTACTACAACGAGACTCACACTTTCAACAAATATTTTTTTAAAATATTGTACCATATTTTCAATAATAGTATTTTATAAAGAAGTTCCACATTATGAAGTAAAAGACTAATAATGAATTTGCAATACAACTTAAGCATAAGATAGACTTCATTATTAAAGTGTTACACTTTTAAAATTTAGTATTGTTCTTTCATTTAACTATTAAGAGTTTGTGTTTTAGGAATGGATAAATTTTGTGTTGAGGCGTACCTAAGGTGGCTTTTTTTTATCAGGTAGGTGATATTGTGCAGGGAAACAACCAAATCTATATGGAAGGAATATAGGATTTGTAAGGAACTAAGGTCGTATATAGATGTGATCATGGAGGTGATGATGTGAAAGGGAATAAGAAAAATTATGTACAAGGAATAAAGGATGTGTAAGGAGTTGAGGTTGTGCAAGGATGCGATGATGTATAGGGAAAAGAGGAAAATTGTGTGCAAGAAATGATGGATGTGTGGGGAGTTGATGTGGTGCAAGGATGCAATCAAGAAGATGATCATATACAAGGATGTGGGGATAGTAATGTGCAAGAAAGCAATGTAGGGAGGTTGTGAGATGCAAGGATATATACATAGGAAGGTTACAATACTATTAATGTAAAGGGTGGTGGGGACTAAATTGAAGTTGAAAGAAAGAAAAAAAATTAAAACAATTGCTAAAAGGACTAAGAGAGCTAGGCAGACTGAGTACATTGATTTCTATATTGAGTTTGATTCTCATTCTTTGTCTAATCTTGATGTGCTTACACCAAGTGCTTCTACAAGATGAATTAATTCCTTAGATTTTAGTGAAGATTATATGAGTGAAGGTATTTCAAACTGATGAAGAGAAATTTTCAAGGATACCATCAAATCTTATGTCATCTAGGCTGAACAAACTTAAAGTTTCATTAAAAATGATATTGAGAGTAAGCCTTGTGTGCAAGAATGGATGTTAATGAAGGGAATTTGTTTTCTAAACTACCCGATGAAGACATTTGGAAATTGAGGAAATTGGTTGATGATAAAACATGAAATAGAGGATTTACAGTATAACTCAACGAAATATGGTTCACTAAAAAGTTTCAGGATGATGTAACAGATAATCCATAAATGAGGATGTTTAACATAAAGGAAATAACATTAAGAAAGGGGAATGTTGGTATGTCTAAATCCACAATATAAGGATCAAGTAGGACTACAAAGGATTTGTGGGATGGAAGTTTTAATGAATAGTATACCAAGTTGTATGATTACTTCCATGAGCCTCAACTATTAAGATGCTAGTGGAGCATTATATAAAGAAGTCAATTCCTATTCAAGCACATGGTAAACGAGTAGATCCATCCAAAAAACTATGACCAATTTTTTTCATGGGCTTTATATGCGTTCCTATGCATGTAGTTTTTTTTTTTCTATAATGTAGACCATTAATAATTTTGGATGGATGCTTCCTACAAATGCACTATGGTAGACATATTATGGTTATTGTAGGGATGAATCTAATGAACAAATGTTACCAATAAAAATGGTAGTAATAGAAGAAAAAAATAAGCATTCATGGAATTGATTCTTATAATTTCTCATATAAGATCTTGGATGAGTTGGATGAGTAGGAGCATGCAAAAGATACATCAATATGTATGATCAACAAAATATATGAATGCTCTAAAGTTGAATGTGTTTTTTTTTTTTTTTGCATTACTTAGTATGGTACAAATTAGTATGTTTATGTTGGTCATGTAAGGACTATTGCTAACAACTAATGATTTATTACCTCAAGAAAATTAAAGGTTTTGCATCAAACACTTGTATAAGAACTCCATAAAATGATTCTGTCGTAATCGTAATTATAACGAGACGACGAATTCACTAAAATTTTTAAAAAAGAATTTTGATTTGATTATGTGGAGCCGCCACCAAATTTTTATTTAAGGGAAAATATTTGAAAAAATCCTAACTCGAGGAAGAATCTAGGTTCGGGAGTCGGTTATGAATAGGGAAGGTGTTAGGCACCCTATTCGCCCGTTCCGAAGAACGGTACCCTTAAATTGAATATGTTATTCTTTAAAAATTGTGTGATCCCTTAAATAAAATAAAAATAAATAGGTTTGTATGAAAATAGCCCGACAGGACTTGATCCTGCTCCTACGTATTCCCTATTGTAATGAGAAATTCAAAGTTCTGGTTGTGAAGACTTGATCTTCGGGAAAAAAAAAAGATTGACAAATGATTTTAAAAGCATTTTAGATATTTTTTGAATAACTCTTAGTCCACATATGCATAGGATCCAAGACAACTACGGCTGCACTGGGACCCATATGAATCTCTATACATCGAACAGCAGAAGAAGCTACCAATTCGTATTTAGAGTTCATTGTGTGAGGCTCAAAGTTATTAAAATGGTGTTTTCTAGAATATTTTTGTTTAAAAGGAATTCTTAATCCACATATGCACAGGGTCCAAGACAACTAAGGCTGCACTAGGACCCATAAGAATCTCTAAATATCGAACAATAGAAAAAGCTACCAATTCATATTTAGAGATCATTGCGAGAGACTTAGAATTATATAAAACATGATTTACTTCGTAAAATAACAAAATAACTGGGGATTGGGCTTGACCCAAAGTTAAAAAAACTTGATTTTAATTTGATTAAGAAGAAAATGAAAAATGGGTTAGACCTATATTAAAACTTAATTTCAACAATAAAAGAACAAAATTGGGCTTGGACTAAAGGAAAGAATTGGGCAAATGAATTGGGCTTGACCCGAATAACGAAAATGGAATTGATTTCAAATCTAGAAACAAATTGAGTTTGATCCAAATTAAGAAAAGGAATTTGATTTAAAAAAAGAATTGGGTTTGACCTAAATTAACATAAATGAATTTAGTTTCCAATTAAGGAGAAAAATTTTGACCCAAAAAGGCATGATTTTGATTTAAAAAATTTGAATAAAATTTGATGAAAAGACTTGACAAAGGATTGACTAATTATAAAATTAACTGTTTTAAATATTTTAAATTAATTAGTATGGCTCGTTTGGATATGCAGCAAGCCTTTGGCCCCTTATAATGGGCAGTAGGAGCACTTGGCCCAAATTGCATTGGCTCATTACATAAAAATGGTATCCACTTGGGCTTGTCTTAGAGCAACAATGCTTGGCCCGAATTGCAATGGCCAATTAGATTAGGAGGGTATCCACCTGGGTTGGTTTTGGAGCAACAACGTGGCCCACTTGAAGGACAAGAGCCAGCTTACCTTTGGTTGGTTTTGGAGTAGCAGCGTGGCCCACTTGAAGGAAAACAACCATCTTACCTTTGGTTTGGCTGCACAGGGAGTAAAAGTAGGACCTCACCTTTGGGGAATGATAGGCGAGCCATTAAGCTAGACTCCCAGCTCATTCTTAACACTCCTCATAATTAATCTTCAATACACATTGGTGGATTGTGTCAATGAGAATTAAATGAGCTATGCTATGCAGTTGTTACAGAGGCCACTCTTGATATATCCTCCTGCCTTTAGGGTCAGCATGCATCTTAACTACAGCAGTGACGAATATCTCATTAACATTCTGGCTCTCAGACGAAAACTTCTAATACCTGAAGCACTAAGAGATCCATAAAATGGTTTCCGCGTTTGAATAACCATGTTAATCCTCAAATTTCTTTCAGGTGTTGCAGGATATTTAATGGCATTAGACAAGAAGTGACATGCAGCCTCGTCATCTACAACATCTGAAACTTGTTGCAATATGCTAAGCCTACACCTTGTATCTAGGTAAATGGCATCATGGATGTTGGTGCTGTTAGAGGCGGAACCGAGCCACTTGGAGTCTTTCTTTGCTGATGTAACCTTTAAGCATGGTGTTCGTATCTTCTCAAGGCACTGACCATGTGAATTTTCAGCACAGGAATTCTCCTTCCATGAGCAAACATCAGAGTGCGTGCCCATGCATACGTCGGATACCACCATCACGCGATGTATCACTGTCCTACATTATAGTGGACTCTCCTGAACCATTGATATGATCTTCACCAAATGGTGACCTTGCTAGCGGATTATTATCAAACTTGGGCATGCTGAGGATGGCTAACAACAATGTTGTAGCTTGGTCAAAAGGTCCATCATAAACGTCCATATCCAGGACAACAAGAAGATCCTCTATTGCACCAGATAATTCCACCATCCCCTGATCCGCATGCACTTCAACAGTTTGATCCAGGGTGAGCAGATAAACCATTCATGCAAATTAGAACATAACCTTAGCATGTCACTTGGCCATGCTAGGCTCGAGGAAATAGAGATTCAACATCAAGCGAGCATGGGTGGTGTTGAGGCTTCAATGATACGCTACAAAGTCTCATAGAGCCACCATTCGAATTGGAAAAAATTATCCACAGAATTGGTATGAAATCAATGGATAGACACCTGACTCCTAGTTTATAACAGATTTCTTGTCTCATATTGAAAACTAACTACGCATTGCATAGTAAGCCAGATTTACATACATTACAAGAATGCAATTTTTATTCCAACATGATCTAAATAAATCAACATAAGGTTCTTGATTCGAAGTGACAAAGGCGGTGTGACTAACCTTGAATGGGATCAATGGTGTGCTTATTCTTGAATCAGATCATGCTTCCTTTCTTCTATCTTGTAGTGGATTGAGTGCCCACAGGAGCAAACTGGAGCTGAGCTTCTTAGACTTGTGGATCGCCAAAAGTGAGAGAGCCCGAGAGAGCTTCTTGGAGAAGAAACTTCTGTATGAAGTCAAGGAAATGTGCTCGTGGAAAAACCAATGCTTCTTCTTACCAATTCTTGCTTTATCCTCTCTTTTCTTGGCCAGCCAACTGTAGGTAGGTCCCCCCTTCCAGAAAGGCTGAATTTTCCTTCAAAAATCAAACTGACCCCATGCATCATGCCCTCTTCTAAGTCCAGTTTTTTTTTCCTCTTTATTCCACTCCTACATCCATGTCCTCTCAACGTCCAGTGTTTACCTTCTTCTTTTTTTCAGTTTTATATTTTCTTTTTCTTTTTCCTAATTTTATTTTTTCAGTTTTTATTTTCTGTTTTCTGTTATTATTAGTTTTTTTTAGTTATTATTATTATTATTATTTCCTTATTCCCTTTTTTTATTATTTTCTGTTATTATTATTATTTTTGTTTTTTTTTAGTTTTTATTATTTATTTATTATTTTTTTGTTTTTATTCTGTTTTTATTTAATTTATTTTTCAGTCTTTTATTTATTTTTATTTTTGTCTTCTATTTTTATTATTTTTTATTATTTTGTTTTTTTATTTATTTTCCTTAATATTATTGTATTTTATTTTATTTTATATTTTCTTTCTCTTTTTCATTATTGTATTTTATTTTATTTTTGTTATTTCTGCTATTTAAATTATTGTTTATTTACTAATTAATTTTAAAATGAGGGGCCTTGAACATAATTGGATGTTTACAGATTCGTAGGACAACGATTGAAGGAAATAATGTGGAGGGATGTTAAGGCAATGTTGCATGTAAAATATGAGTGTAAACTCTTTACCAAGTTTTACCCATGGGCAAGTATTCCCATCGATGTAGAAATAGAGTATTTTAAGATCTCAATATCGATCCTATAGAGAATATGCCAACAATTTATGTGTGAGGATTGAATTATAATTTTTGAGCTCATTAAGAGAAAGATTGCTTTATGAAAATGGTAAAAAATAATGAGAGTAAAAGAAATATAAAATGGATTTCTATTATATGGTAAACAAAAGAATGAGGTGTAAGTTATGGAAAATTAGATCCCCTTGTGGCTTTACTTATTTTTAACCCTTGTCTCCCCCTTTGTTCAATTGTTAACCACCTATGCAAATTATACTACTCCTCCTTGATCCTGCAACAGTAGTAATCTCCCTTCTAAATACTATCCTCTTGATTTGTCAAGATAGATCAATAAACAAGGCATAAAGTTGAAGAAGATGTTAACTATGTGTCAAACAATTAACCGATTAGAAACTTGACTTCTTGATTGATCCCTTAAGACCCTAAAGTTTAGTTATCCTATAGTTTTCCCAATTGGAAGTAGTACAATCACCTAACTTCCAACCAACTAACAAATTAATAGAATTGACCAGTTTCTATTAGTGGATTAAGCATAATAGATTAACAAAATTGCAATAATGAAAATATTATTTAGAAAGGGAAAAAATAGGTGTTCAGACAATATACATCACAAATTTTTTTAAAGTCCCACAAATGGGAATTAGTTATTCATAGATAAAAGCATCCCATATAAATCCATAACAAAATCTAGTAAAAGAATGCAAAGCGATTATTGCTAACAAAACTAGTAACTACTCCGCACTGACCAAAATCCTATGAGAGGATACTAACAAGAGAATTGGAAATTGAGAGATTAGAAATGAGAAATTGGTGAAAGGTAGGGTTGTGCCCAGAGAGAGAGGTGTTTCTCTCATGTGGAGAAGGAGATGTTGGTCTTCAATCGGAGAGGTATGTAGAACAATGTGATAGAGCCTCCCTTTTATGGTTTCATATTAAGGATTTCCAGCATTACGAATTAGGCTTGAGCAAGCTTTCCTGTAGTTATCACAGTCGTTCTAGATCTTTTTCAACGTTGTAGGGCTAATTGAGATGCCTCCAATGTCATTGGGGATGGTGTGACATTGTTTGTTGGCATAGGCATGCAGCCTCGTGCTAGTCTGTATCCTTTTCTATCCTCTTTTTGGCCTAGAATTTGTCTGTTTTTGAATTCTCTTCTTACTTGATCATTTTTGCACAAATAAAGGATATTAGATGCAATTACAAATGAATTATGATAAGTATGTAGTAATTATGAATAAAATCCTACACATAAAATGATAGAATGCTAGTTTATCATGCAACTTACTTCAAAAGTGAAAGAATCATATGTAGGAAATAAGAACCATTAAGGAAGATGTCTATAAGCACTTACTAAATATCTCACAAAAGTTTGATCTTATAAATTTTTAAATCTTTCATAACATAGTCCTTCACCTTAATACCATTATGGTTGTCTCATACTTGTTACCATTTGTGCAAGGTTGTTTGGTGAATACAAAGATGAGGTTAGGCATATAAACATGCTTGGGGATAGGTTTACAGTGAACATTAAGAGGGAATGCATTTATAGAATGTGGATTTTAATTGGAACACCTTGTCTCCATTTTATTGCTTGCATGAATCATGTCAATTTAAATCTAACATTTTATTTCAAAGCATTATAGGAAGGACTATTATGTGGCAATATATCAACCCATGATTTATCTTTCATATGGATCTAACATATCAAAAGCTACAAAATATCCTAATGTATTTCCCTATTCAATTATGGAACAACATGGAAGACCTAAAAATTATTAAGTGTTCACAAAATGATGCATATAAGAGGGCTAACTCCAATAAAATAAGTAGAAAAGGATATCAAAATAAGTGTAACAACTACAAATTTAGTGGTTGTAATAAGAGGGTTTGTGAAGCTCTTCTTAGCACACAACCAACTAAGATAGAGACAACACTACAACTAATTCTAACTGGACCAACTCAAGATGCATTTGTTCAAACACATAACTTTTCCAATTAACATGACAGTAGAAAATAAATTTTTTCAAACAGATTCAAAACCTTTAACTTTAAGACCTACTAAAAGGGATAAAAAGAAATAAGCAACCTACTAAAAGGAAATGTTAAAATTAGTGATAAGTTCTATTTAGGACAATCTTCTTAATGTTATTATTATAATTATTTTCTTTTTATGACAAACTATGTAAATGGATTACTTAGGAAACTATAATCAATCTCTACTTCTTTTTTGCAATGAGATAAATGTCACTTTTTCGTGGGGTCTAATGCTATATGGACAATCTATTCTCCACTTATTTGTGAATAATTATTAATACATTTAATTTGTATGAATTTTCATTAATGAATTCCATTTTCAATTTGACTACTATAGTTGCACATAAAATGCTTATCAAACTTATTAAAAAGTACTTGATACCTATTTGTTTTTAACATTTCTTTGACATTCCTTATGCATATCAAATTATAAGAAATTATAGGATTTTTATGTAAATTTGTATAATTGATAAGGATATGTAAAATCATTTCTTTATATAAAGTATGGAAGGTTGTGTAGGATAAAAAAGAAGGGGTATCAAATACTTTTTCAATGATTCTTAGGAGTTGTAAATGTAATTCTCCCAAAATAAAATATGTTTATAACTTAGATAATGTAAAATTTTATTTATTCAAAATAATTCAATGGCCAATGCATTTTATACGAAGGTAGGACCTAGGATAATCAAGCTTAGGGATGTTACAAAATCATAAACCCCATATCTAGGCTAGCTCTCCCATCTTTGCTAGAAAAATTGCACAGAGTTGTTACCCTAAACACTAATACACAGTAATGGATAATTTCTATGTAAATTGATTTTGATTTATTGTGTTATTGAATAATATGTTGTGTTCATATAAAAGAAACAAGAATATGATTTTTATCAATTTTAATTAATGAATATTAAAATCAATTATAATAGGTCCTTATTTGATAAAATTTATAGTAAATTACACTCACACATCCTATGTTTTAACATAATTACATCTGATATTCTTACCTTTTTAACAACTATAGAAAATTTTCTAATTATTTATGTTTTTTTACACCATGTATCGTTGTTGGTTTGACGATGTTTACAAAATAAATTGAAGTTAGTCATAGTGCACATGCCTATTAATGAATTTTATTCCTAAAATGTTCTTATCTTTTATCATGGACACCTCTTTCTACTTTTTTCTCCCTATAATTTATCCTAAAATTTATGTCTATTTCCTTTTAATACAATCATATCATATTTCTTAACAATTTAAAGAATCTAAATTTCTATTCAAATAATCCCACATATCCTAAAAGAATAAACTCATAAGCGAAAACCTAGTTAGGAGGCATCTTCTTAATAAGAGCAAAAACATCCTTTGAATCTGAGTAGCAAAGAGATTTTCTAATGCCAAGATCCCACACTATAAACAATTCATGCCTTATAACATGGAGATCAACATGTAACCTATATATTTATTAGCTTAACTTATTTAAATGTACAAATTCTAGGTAAATAGTTGACAAAATTAATGTTTTATTTTCTAAGTTAGGGACAAGTTTTGATTTCATTCTCCAATTTTTGTAGATTGCTAAATGTAAAGGTTCTAGGTAGATAGTTGGAAAAATTAATGTTTTCATATTCTAAGTTAAGGACAAGTTTTGATTTTATTTTCCAAGTTTTTTAATATTCAAATTAGTTCTCTAAGGCTTTTTCTTTGTTTCAAGTTAGACCTTTCATGATAACAATGTTAAATCTCGCTTAAAGTAAAAAAGAGAATTAAGTTATCTTCATTTATTTAATTCTCTATGTACAAGTCATGAAACACTACAAAATTTTAGGATAAAATGTATATGTAAATGTAAATAAGAAACCCTATACAAATTTGATCAATTTTTTTAAAAATATTATAGATTTTATATTCACAACAAAATGGGTTATGAAGAAAGATTTTCAATAATATCTCTTATTTTACACAATAAATTTGTACAGAACTTTTATGTGTTGGTAATATCTTAGCCTTTGAAAGAATACCTCAATTAATTTCCATAATCATTGGAAGAAAAATAAATGAAAAAATGGGTGTTCGAAATCAAGTTTGATGAAAATGGTTCTTACTTCCTATGTAACACTACAAAATTTCCGTGATAATTTCTATAAACCACAAATTAATATTTTCGAGAAGAAAATAAAAATAGAAACTAAAATTTAAAATATTTTAGAAAAATTAGAAATCTATTTGATAAATGATGAAAAAACTCCTTAGTAAAAAATAACAACATATAAAGTATAAGCAGCTCAGGACAGGTGTTTAGAAATCTCTAAAAAACTTAGAACTTATCAATAATTGCTACAATATCATTATAAAAAACTAGTGACATATAAAAGATAGAAACTTTATAATAAAAACTCAGAGAATTTACAAACAATCCAAGTTTTCTAACAAGTGCGAAACTATCCTAAAAAATAAGTAAACCATCAAGAAATAAATTGTAAAGGACTAATCTAGGTATAAAAGGTTTAGGATCGAAGTTAAAAACTTTTTTGAAATGTCACTAAAAATGACCAAATGCTTAGGATAGGTTGAGCAAGACACAAACTGCCGGTAGAAATCCACAGTCCTTACTTATCATTAGAAACATTTCTCAAGGTGATTTGACAAGATAATAAATGTCTCATTAAAGAAGTTATAAGTCATTCATGCATTCATTCACTAAAAGATAAAAAATATTAATATGGAGAGAGAAAATTAATCATAGTTAAGTTATTTTAACTATAGTTAATTATATTTAACTTTAGGTTAATTAAAGCATGGTTAATCTTAGAAAATAAGGTTGTATAATTTATAATTAATTTTAAAAAGTGAAATAACCATTTTATCTTTTATTAAAAATTAAAATCCTAATTAACCCTTAGTGGCCAAATTCTACAAGGAGTAAAAGTCATCATTTTCACCTCATAAACACTCATCCAAACACTTGGCCAAACTCCCAACATCAAGTTTTCACCTTCATCTTTCACCTAAGCCAAAAGATAAACTAATTTTAATCTTCCATCTTTGAAACTTAAGCTCAAACACTAGACAAGAAAGACTCCTTATTCTTTTGAAGAAATTTCGTATGAGGCCAGCAAAGAGGTGATTCTGCATCACTAAATCCACCAACTTTCCATATTAAACCTACAACAAGTAGGATGTCTTTTCCTTAAAATTTTTCTAAATTCTTTTGTTAACTACTTTTGCCTAATTTCCTTCTTCTTTGTGGATCTATTCTCTAAACTCGTAAGACCCTACTTTCTTCAATATTAATTTGTTTAAAACTTTTCTAAGATTTTGAAATAATCACTTCTATTTTTTTAATAATTTTTGAAAATCAAGATGAAATTTTGATGAATTAAAGTGCTTCTTGATACTTTTAGAACTTTAATCGGTTAAAATTTCTTAAGAGTGATTTTTAAAAGTTTTGGGATAGATTTGAGAAATTGTGTTTAAGTCTTGGAAGTTACTCAAGTGGAGGTCGGTTAGAGTTTAGAATAGATCCTAGGAATCTTACTATTTTACCTTAAAGTGATGTTCTATTGTCTTATTTTCTCTAAAATTGAAAGTTTGGTCCTTTTACGATAAAAAGCTATGATCTTTGAATTTGAAACTTAAGAATCTTAAACTTGGACCATTATGGTCATAATCCCCAAGACTTTAAATGGAATCCACAAAAGTTAAACTTGAAATTTAAAGAATGGATCTTTATGTTCAAAAGGCAAAGAAAAGGACTAATGGGTGATAGAGTTTGAAATGTAAGAAATATTTTCAAACTTTATCCAAGGTTAAATACATGGACTAAAGACAAACACTTGTAAGGACTTAGTGGACTTTGAGATAAAAAACATATTTATCAAGTTCCTTGACTTTAGATCTAAGAATTATGATGGTAAAAGTTTGTAAAAATGATATCTTTGTAAAAAAATGGATATTTGTCCATGGCCTCCTCCATGAGAAAGGAAGAGCGTAAAATTTACAAAGACATGATAATTAATATCTCCATAATTTTTAACATAAAACATTTACACATGAAACTAGGAAAAATTAAATTAAGAAACTTTGGTGGGAAAAAATGGCAGCCTTAAGATAAGACTTTAAGAGAAGTAATCTTTAAGGGAAAGAAAAATAAATTATGGGGACTTTAGAATGTAATATAGGTCATTCAACCATACCCTAGAAATAATGGTGTAATGAAGTTGCAAATTCTTAAGACTAATTAGTCTACAAACTTAAGCCAAATCCTTCAAGGAAATAACTTCTAGGAATAAGAAAAATAAGATACAAGACTTGAAAAAGACATTATGCCATTCAACCAAGATTTGGAAAAAAATTAACAAATTATTCTGCTTAGGTATTCAACTTAAAAGGTTAGTCATAAAGGCTTAGAAGGAGGAACATCAAACTTGTTGAAATTAGAAAAATCCATTTGGCCAAAGAAGGTTAAATTTGATAAATAATATTTAATGGGAAAAATATACATGTTTATATCTCTTAGGAATGGATTTGAGAAATAAAATTTCCATAAGGTCTAGATGAACCAAGAAGCCTTCTTGAAAGGCATAATGACCATTAGGCCACCATAAAATTAAACATGAAAAAAACCTTTGAGAAAAAGAAGTTTTGTTGGCAAGCCCAATTTTGTATTCTTTATCTATTTTTGTTATGGATATTTGTGGACTATTCTTATTTATATATATAACTAATTCTCCTTTTATAAGGCTTTGAAAAAATTTGCGATGAGCATTTTTTGAACCTTGGTTTTTTCTCTTTCAATAATTTGAATGTTATTACATGTAGAATGATAGTGTTTTAATTATTAAAATTGTGTTATTCTATTATACGTAATTCCTTAATAGGAATTGGACAATTCTATTGATCTCTTTGTTGGTCGGGGGTTTAAGCAATTGTACCACTCCTAATTGTTAGAACCATAGGATAGCTGAACTAAGGATTTGGAGGATCAATTGAGAACCTAGGTTTTTAACCGGTTAATTATCTGACACATAGTTAACACCCTCTTAAATTTTACACCCTTTTTTTTATCTATCTTACAGGATGAATGGGGATAGTATCTAGAAGGTATATTATTTCTATTGCTAGATCAAGGAGTAGTAATAGAATTAGAGTAAGTAGTTAGCAATTAAAGAAAAAGGGAGATTGAGAGTAAAAGCAAGTAAAGTCATAAGGACATTTGAAGCTTCATAAAATTTTTGTAACTTTCACTACATTATTTTATTTATCATCTAGCTAGTGTAAGGTGAATCCAAAGGAGCAGGTGAATGCAATCACCTTAAGAAGTAGGATAGGAGTGGAGACACCTGCAAGAGAAGAAGAAAAGAATTATGCAACTGTAGAGATACCATCAAAGCTTGAGGACCTAGGGAGATTTATTCTACCCTGTGTTACAAATAATTCCCATTTTAAAGATTTGAGTGATTTAGGATCTAGTATAAAATTAATGTCTTAGAAGGTTAGGGATGAAAAAAACTCAAACCTACCATTATCTCTTTGTAGCTTGCAAATAGAAAATTTGTATATCAAAAAGGGATAATGGAGACGTACTGGTTGAGGTGAGAACTTTCACCTTCCCTACATATTTCTTTGTACTTAGTATGAAGGAGGACGAGGATGTCCCACTGATCTTAGGAAGACCCTTCTTAACTACTGGAAGAGCAGTAATCAACGTGTAGCGGCGGGAGCTCACACTAAGACGGGATGCCAAAGAAAAGGTGTCTGGAAACACCTACCCCAAAGATACCCCTTCCAAGTCTATACGATCTCTTCCTTTAAATCTTCCCTCTATTTAGAAGCAAGCCAAAATAAGGGCATATAAAGAACTAAAGCACAACAAAGAGAAAGAAGGTGCCATAGGCACACCTGAAAGCGTGAGTTTCGAATAGGTAATAAATTTTCTATTTTTAACTCATAATTTTAGGTGCTCATAGGAAAGTATCAATTCAAGGAAAGCAGTCCTTATAAGATCAACAAGGAATGCCCCTACATGGTGTTAAGGGAAATGAGGACCTTTAAGAGGCTAAAGGTCCCACACAGCAAAGATGGTGCATTTGAGGATGACACCAAACAAACCCTGGGCATATCACAAGTAATTCCCTATGTCCCAACTTAGCCATTAGGAACAGGCATGCTAGACTCGTAACATAAAACAAGTGCTTACAGAAAGTAACCCATTTATTTATTTAAAAAAAAAGAGGCAAAATGAGTAAGCATAACCATACAGAATATTCACCTTGGTCATGCCAAGTTTTTTTATGGCTTTAAATAATAAGGGAGTAAATCACACATCACTTTCACTTTACACAAATTTTTATTGCTTTAATTTCTCTCTCTCTAACTCAAACCTCCTTCTCTTAATCAAGTATGTCATGTATCTTGACTTTGTCTTTTCTATATTTGTGCATGGGCTTGCTAAATTTTAGCACGCCCAAAATACCTAAGGTTAGGAAACCATTTTAGCTTATCATGATTGTGCCCCTATTTGCATAGTCGTGCACTTTTTATGCATACTCTAGTTTAGCATGATCCTGTCTTAGTTGCGCGATTGTTCCTATTTGAAAATTGAATAAAGTATACCCAACAAGCACATGTGTGCCCTTGTCTGCACGACTATGAATTTTTCATGACTTTCATGTTTAATATAATCGTTCACTTTTCATGCACATTCATGTTTAGCACAGTAGTGCCCCTGGTTGCAAAATTGTGTCCTCGGTTGCATGTTTGTGCCTGTTTGAAAATTGAATAAAGTTTTCCCAAAAAGCACAGTCATTCCCTTGTTTTCAAGACCATGCATGTTTAGAATGGTTGTTCACTTTTTGTGCACATTCATGTTTAGCACGGTAGTGCCCTGGTTGCACGGTCATGCATAGTCATCATTAACTGAAGGTCTTGCAAGTTGCACGACCGTGACCTTTGCTACACGACTGTATTACCATGTCTTATGATGACACGATTGTGGCACTGATGTCTGAATGGTTGTACACATGGTATTTAGCATAACCATGCCTCTATTACATGGTCATGCCACTCCATAAAGGTATGTGTGCTTTTCAATGAAGCACAATTGTTCTCAACCTAGCACAACCATGCCAAATTTTTATTCAGTTGAATTAATTTTTATATTTTGCAAAAAAGTGCCTCCCCACATGTAAAAGAGAAGTCTAACATCCATCTCTTCTGAGGTCGAGCCCCCACAGGACTTGTCCTATTATATAGTCACACAGAGAATTGTTGGCATGCAGTCCCGCTTAAAGAGGCTGCTAGATTTCTCCTTTATCCTGACTCTCAACCTAGAGCGTGAATCATTAAAGCTACTAGGAATAGAGAGTCGGGTGACCAGATACCTTGATAGGATGGGATGCACGACAACCATGTTCATATAGGAGCCTGCCTACAGGGAGCTAACCTTGGAGTTCTTGGCTTTCCTCATCCACTACCCTTGACGGATGACATGCTGACCCACATCGTCCACTACCAGCTCGGGGACCGACATTTCCGAGAGACCCTCGTAGAGTTCAACGTCATACTCAGGTTTGAAACACCCTAAGGCATACTTTCTCCCAAGTATTTAGAGGTTCTGCTTGACCCGTCGAGAGATTTTGTCGAGGGGTCCTTCCAGTTTGAGATCACTTGATCTTATGCCTACAACCCTTGGGTCTTGAAGTCCACCACCATCTAGGACCTGGTCTTCCATGTCATCCATCGATGGTTCCCTACAGGGGTCTTCGCCAAGAATGACAACATCGTGGTTGTCTCAAGGATTCACTTGTTCCTTCTCTAGGCTATTGTTTGAGGGAGGAGATTCGACCTTGGGATTTTATTAATCATGTCCTACCAAGGGATTGACCAATGCAATCAGATATAACAGTCTTACTACATCGGCATTAGATCTTTTATCATTGCCTTTTGTTGCCACCATCATGTTTTTCCCTTAGCAATCACCTTGGTACTATAACATCCCAAATTTCTCTTCTTGAGTTAGTGATTAAGAAATTAATAATTATAAAATTTCCCCTAAAATTTCTAAGGAAATTAAAGATATTTTTTAAAATAACAAAAATGCCCCTGCACTAGGATGACACAAATAAAGGTACATGAAACCTAAAATAAAAGGTAAAATACGTTCTAAAGGTTTAGAACTCATCCATGATGTTTAAAAAGTCATAAGAAAAGAATAGAAACAAAGAGAATGAAAACGCCATCAGAAACATCTAAAACGCCCTAAGAGAGCTTTATCTCCTATAAGGGCTAAATTGTTCTTGGGAAAATGTTAATGACATAAGAATGATTCATAAGTGAATCAATAAATGTTAAAACATCAAGAGAATAGTTTGGGAATTGATAAACCACCATTCTGTTGATTTATCCGCAAAAAATTAATTATAATTACAATATAATTTATGATTATTTAATTATAATTCTACCTAATTTTCTTTATTTTTACAGGGATGGTCACACGAGTAAAGAATCCGGAAATAGGCAAGTTTTAGACCAAAAAAATGGTAAAATGAGCATAGAAAGATAAGACATCTAATGTGACAATGATACGTTAACCCTATCGTGTTGCAAGATTACGTAGAATGGTCGCAACAACTAAGGAAACGGCTAGGTCAAGCCTGGTCCACCACATTGAAATCCTAATCCATGCCTATAAAAGGGAGGCTCTACTATACCACATTACACCACCCTAGGGTCCAAAGGGCACACCACTCTCCAGGTCATAAGTCTTTCACTATCCCGGAGACACACCATTTTAGTATCTCTTGATATCCTTTCGTAGGATTTGGAGACAAAAGCTCTTCCACAGTACAAGTTGCAACGTCTTATTGTCATCATTGCTAATACTACGGTTTTTTCATTCTTTTTCTAAAGTTAGGATTATGGATTGTTTGGTCGAATTAGTAGTTTTTATTTGTTTTATATCTCGATGTGTAACTAATCCCCAAATCTTGGGGCTTTGGTGAAACTTATAATATAACCAATTGAATCATGTTTCCTTTTTATGAATTATTCGGTATTTCTATTCAATTGTGTTTTCCTTATTATGCATAATTAATTAATGAGAATTAATTTCTAAGTTAATTGGGGGATAAGCGATCGTACCTTTGCCTAATTAACAAAATTATAAGGTAAACTAAATCTAAGGGTTTTGGAAGATCAATCGGAATACTTGATTTCTAATTAGTTATTAATTTAACAAGTTCGAATGTTCTTTATGCTTCTCTTAATTATATACCTTGGATGATCATTGGGGGTAGTAACTAAAGGGAAACAATATGGCAATTTCATGATCATTGGATAGTAATAGAATAAGAACTTATGGTTAGCAATTGACTTTAAATCATTCATAAAGGAGTTAGGATGAAATTGGGTAAAGTTATAAGGGAAACCAAAGTCCTATGTCTTTCCATAATTTAACTCGTATTTGTGCCCTTTTATCTTTAAATTACTTACTCTCGTTTTGTCCCTTTTTACATTCACTTTAAATATTTCTAAATAAACCCTTTTTCTATTGAGCTCAAAAATTAGGATTTAATCATCATTTAATATTGTTGAAATAGTTTCTATGGGAACAATATTAAGGGTTTTAAATACTCCTTTCTACACTAATGGGTGCACTTGCCTGGGGTAAAACTTTGTCGCACAACAGGAATTTTCTTGAAAATTCTCAAAAAATTACTAAAATGCCCCTAGAAGACCGGTAAGGCAAGAAAATATGAAGCAAAAGTCGGAAAGTAGGCCCCACCTATTGAACATGAATTGGACATGGGAAAATGAGGTGGTGACTCACCCCATGAGTCATCACTTTACTAATGTCATATAGGATAAAAATATTAATAAGAAGAGATAAAATTAATCATGGTTAAAGTAAATTAACCTTAATTAACTAAAATAAACCATGCTTAGAATAAGTTCACCTTGAGTGTCAATTCATATTGATTAGTGTTAAACTAATCCTAAAGAATAATTCCTTACATTTACATTTAATTTGAAAAATGGAAATTACATGTAAATGAACCAAGGGGGATCATTTTCTCCATTAAAACTCTTCTAAACACTTTTTCAAGCTCTTTAAACTCACCAAAACTCCAACTTCTCTTAAAACACGAAAACCTACACCAAGCTTGAACTTCCATTTTTGAAGTTTAAGTTATAATAAGCCAAACAAACAAAAGCCTCCCCACCATCCTTGAAGGAATTCTTGTGGACCACAAAGGATAGGAAAATTGACTTTGAAAGACCCACCAAATCCTTTCATCAGTCTTCAACAAGTAAGATCTTTATCATACAATTTTTCTAAGCTTTTTAGTATATCTTTATGGCTTGTTTTTCTACTCTTTTTAGTGGATCTCTCTCTAAGTCCTACGGATCCCTTTTACTTGATTTTGGTAGAGATTAAAATTTCCCTTGATTGTTAAAAATGATCATCACCAAGTTTTTAGTGATTTTTGGTACTTAAAAGAGAGTTTTGATGGATTAAAATACTTCTAACAACCTTTGGAGCAATTTAATTGGTTAATATTTCTTAAAAATGATTTCTTTGAAGTTTGGGCAGATTTGAAAGTTTTTATGAAAATTTTTGAGATGCTCAAAGTAAGGGATGAAGAGATCTTGGAGTAAATCCAGTAGATCTACACTTGGTTGTCTTGAAAAATGGCTTCTTTATGATCTTTATGTTCAAAGTTGTGAACATACTATGTCTTCTCTTAAAAACTTTTAATCTTGGATTTGGACTTGATAAAATCTCAGATCTGGACACCCACAACCATAAATCTATAAGACTATAAAAGCTAGGTCCCAAAAGTTACAATCTTAATGCCAAAAGTGAATCTTAAAGCTAATATAAGCAAGAGGGGACTTATGCACAAAAACTTGATTAAGACTCTTAAAACCTTCAATAATCATGACCCAAGCTATGGAGCAAGTACAATTCTCTATGGACCTAAGAGCAAATGATGCAATAAGTGTCAAAATTCATGGAGCAAAGGTCAAGTGGGAAGAATTTTGAGAAAATGATCTTAATGATCAAGGGTGTGATTCAGCCATTTAAAGTAAATTAAGGAGAGTTGAGTTAAAATTTTTGGTTAAGGTGTAATAAGGAGCCTAACCAAGTATAAGAAAGGAATTAAAAGTTTAGTAAAGACTTAGTGATGGTTTGGGTAACCATTTAGCAATACTTAGTGAAATTAATGAAAGTAAAGTAAAATATTGTTAAGGCCCAAAAATGAACTCAATCATGCACAAGGTAATGATTAAAAGTCAATTATAGCATTATGGGAGCTTGAAGAGCCATTCTATCAACACCTAGTAATTAAGAAGGAAAAGACTTAAAAATTCCCAAGTTAGATCAATCTAGTAATCTAAGTTATAATCTCTCATAAATCATCTCTCAAGTATAAGAAAAATTGATCATAATGTCTTAGGGACTTAAAGAATCAATTCGGCAAGGTCTTACTTAAATTTACAATAGAAGCTAATTTTGATGTTTAAGGAGATTTAAGAGAAATATGAGTAAGTGGACATAGTTTAGGGAGACAAGGCATAAACATATTGATATACACTTGTAAGAATATTAGTAAGGTAGTTCATTAGGTAAAGGACCTAAGGTTCACTCTTAATAAGATTTAATTTTAACATATTGGCTACAAGCATAGAAATATGAACAATAACCTCTTTGAAGCTCACAAAGACAATCAACCAAAGGAGGAAGAATTAGGTATGATAAGATTTTTGTGGGAAAAACTTATGTATTTATCTCTTATAGGAATAAATTTTGAGAAAAAAAGTGGCAATAAGGTTTAGATGAGCATAAATTTTGATGAATTAGAATAGTATCATTCAGCCAAGGAGGATTAAAATTAGTTATATAAGATTCATGCCTTCTTAAGAGGCATAATGGCCATTAGGTCACCATTAAGTTAAACATAAAAAGAACATCAACAAAATCTTTGAGAAAAAGAAATGTAGAGAGAAACCTAGAAAGAATGAGTGTAGTAGGTTTCCCTTGAGAAACTTATTATAAAACATAAGGAATAAGGTTAACTTTGAAATTTTAGAAGAAATGTAGATGAACAAAAAATTTAAGGACCATGCTTAAGTAAATGTTTTTACTAAGAAAGCACACTTTTGGATAACTTTTAATGCCTTATTTATCATGGTGACGCTTGAACATATGTTTATATGTGTAAATGTGTTATGTGCTTTCTTGAGTGATGTAATGACTTGTGTGATCTCTTGGATGACATGATGACTTGTGTATTTCTATGTGGTTTTATGATTTGATATTAAATAGAGGAATTAGGTGCTATATGTACATAGAATTTTAATAATATTGAGCATGCATCTTATCTTAAAGACTTGAAATGGAACCTAATAAGTCAAGAGATCACTAAAGAAGAACCTCATGTGAAAACTTAACACTACTCCTAGTTTGCTACGTTTAGGACTTGTGCACACTCAGAAGACGATAGGTTTTTCTCTATTAATCAAAAGGTACATAACCTTCGATGGTAAAACCATAGGATTTCAGATAAATCCTTCTATGGGAAAGTTGTAGGTCTTCCAAATTTATGATAGTGACAATCATCCAGGATGGTTAATGTTATGCCTTAAATGAAATTGTCACGAAAATAATGACTAGAGAATAAGAATGATTATGATTAAGGCATAAAATGAGTAAAAGTCATAAAATATCTATGTTATGATGAGAAAGTGATCTAAAGAATGCATTAGATTTATGTCTAAGAGATTTGATATGAAAAAGTTATTCAAAGTATGTATGAATTGAATGTTGTATGAGGCTGAATTTCTACTATTATTAAAAAGAATCCACTCCAGATAAGTAGAATTAAAAAAAACAATAATTGAACTTGAATGCTTATCACCTTTTCTTAATAAGTTGAAGTGGCTGGGTTAGAAATGATAACACCAACCTTAGGGTAGGCATCTATTGAGAAATTACGATTTCTCACTCTCTACCTCTCATTTCTTTCCTAAATTCCGATCATACTCTTCACAATAACAGTGATCTATGCGAAATGAATAACCTGAACTGGAGATGAATGTTCATGGAATAGAATGCCGAAAGAGTTGTAAAGGATCTTATACATCTTTGTCCAACTTTGTATCTTTTCTTTGAATGATTGTAACTTATGAAGGGCATGAAGCCTTTGTTTAGTTTAAAGGACTCACTAGGAGTCTTAACTTATTATTGTCTATGTGTTGTATTGCCTATATAAATAATAATGTAAATATTGTTGTAGAAATAAATGTATAGCATGAAAAGTAAAAGAATCCAAGTTTTCAAAATTAACATGAGTGACGATGTCGGAATGTTCATTATATACTATGTTGATTACTACAACAAGACTCGTACTTTTAACTAAGATTTTAAGAAAAAAAATTATATCACATATTTTCTATAATAAAAGTAATTTTATAAATAAATTTCGTATCATGAAGTAACAAACTAATAGTGAATCTGTGATCCGAATTACGTGTACGACGAGTATCATTATTAGGACTTACAAGTACAAATGATCATCCTGCTCGGTAAAAACACTTGGCACCGCATTGGAGTGGCTCAATGAGGATCCCACGACAACTTAATCCTTGAACCCTGGCAGCACTAGCCCCAACTGTCATCCCCA
This sequence comes from Canavalia gladiata, assembly GCA_037954105.1. NCBI lineage: Eukaryota > Viridiplantae > Streptophyta > Magnoliopsida > Fabales > Fabaceae > Canavalia > Canavalia gladiata. The sequence continues at coordinate 40,080,061 of CM075661.1, forward strand.
TCGTAGAAACACCAGCCAAAGCAACCTATGGAAGAAGAGGAAGTAAGTGATATACTAAAATAGGAGCCCACACTGGTCCCCTCCATCTCTGATCGCCTCAATTACCTACAGTTGTGGGTGAGTAGACTCTACAACCATCTAGATGCATAGATCGCTGCATACCAGACACTGATGACATCGTAGGAGGCAACCTTGATGTAGATGGAAACCTCCCATGATGTATACTTTGCGACGATTGACACCTAGTTTGCCATGTTTTTACAATTGTTGCAAGGCCAAATAAGTCCTCTCATTGCCTCAATAGTTAATTTCTATGCACCTATTTTGTTTTGTTTCTTTCTGTTATTTTTATTGTTAGGTTATTTTTATTTTTATTTTTGTGTACAAAACTATCAACTCTAATTACATTTATACTTATACACACACACACACACACACACACACACACACACACACACACACATATATATATATATATATATATATATATATATATATATATATATATATATATATATACATATATTATTTTGATTCCCTAACTATGTGTTAATGTAAGAAAGTGGAAACCAATGGGAAATGTATCACAAGGCACATCCTACCTCTAAGTTTGAGGAGGAAGACCTTTTCCCTACTCACCAGGGAAATCCTATTTCTTTTTTATTTTCCTTCTCTCTCCTTTGTTTTAAATGCTTGCATTGAAAATGCTTAAGTTTAAAGAGCAAGACCCTTTCTTTTCTAAAATATCTTTTCCAAATTTTTACATGTTCCCCCTCTTGTCTTTACAAAACTCATCGTGGCGAATAATTTTTTCAAACATAAGAAGGTGATATATGCTTAACTTTGAGCAAAGACACCCCTCCTATGACTTTTTCTGTAAATGTTTTTATCATGTAATAACCCTCATTTTTGGATTGCTGGTATTTTTCAGGTTTAGAAATCTCTTTATTTGTCTATGAAAAATGCAAATTGAATCTAAAAAGGACATGGAACCTTTTGATGAAAATAATTGATAATTAGTTATGATTTCTATCATCTTATTTCACACTAGATTAACCTTTGTGCAAAATTAAGCTTAAATGAGGTTTCACCCAACGTCTCTTTCTTTGTTGAGTGATTCCTTCTTGGCTTGACACACTAGAACTTTCCTTCCAACCTCGTTAAAATTTTCATAAGTTAATTGCATAAACAGAAAAATTATAAAAGCAAAATAAGGTTTATTGAATGAACACAAACTTAGAATATCACTTAGTGTCCCCTTTGAGCCTAAAAGGTTGAAGAATATTTTTCCTTGGTACCTTAGTTGTATTAATGTAATTTCAATTATACTTAGATGGAAGGAACATAGGGTAAATACTTGGAAGCAAATATCTGATAAGAAAGGGAAAAGAGCAAAAAGAAAAAGAAAAAGAAGAAAAGAAAAAGAAGGAAAAGGAAAAGTGAAAAACTTGGGAAAAGGATAAAAGTGTAAAATCCAAAGAACCCAAGTAAATAAGCTTAAAAGCATAGAGTTTAAGTGCTATTAAAAATAATTAAAGGTAAATGAAAACCTTTTTGTATTTCCTTCCATTCGTTTAACTCACATATTGATGTGATTTTTCCCTTGCATGCGCTTCAACCATATAAAGACCTTTTTAATTCTTGTGTATGCATTAACTTCTATAGAAACTTTAGGTTTATAGGAAAGTCAATGACAATGTATAATCATAAGAAATAGAGTGAAAAGAAACTACCCCTACACATATGAGAGATAAGTAGAATGATCATCTCTAGATGTGGAACCTGATCTCAAGGGTTTAAAAGACTCTAATTAGATTATTGTCAATTGCTCCTATGATGGTAAAACTATAATTTTATCTACTGCATATTGAGCATGAGATTTTCTAAATTCTATACTTGCAACATTCTTATTCCTTAAGTTATTGCTTAGGGACAAGTAATGTCTAACTTTAAGGATTATGATAAATCGTCATTCTGTCATTTTATCTATAGGACTTTAGGCATGATTAATGCATAATTTAGCATAACTAAATTATAGTTCAGCCTAATATTCCTTATTTTGCAGTAATGATCAAGCAAAAAGAAAATAATAAAATATGCAAATTTTGAGTCAAAAAGAGGGCAAAAAAAGGTATAAAAAGATAAGAAAGTGAAAAAGGAGAGAAATGCCCCCCCTCAGTAGACCCAACATCGTTGTCCAAACTTGAGCACAACCATGCCAGCGTGAATTTGCACGATCAAGCCAACTAAGCATAACCGTGCCAAGATAGGGAGCGCCAACAAACAGTGCCAAGTTAACCCTAATAATGCAAGAAACATCCTAGTCAGCCCTACGATACTGTAGAAAACCTAGAATGGTTATGACAGCTAAGAAGTAATTAGGTCAAGCCTGATCCACGACACTGGATAACATCATTCAACATATTAACACACAGAGATACCATCCTAGGCATCATAAGAAACACCTCTCACATGCCTCTGTTCGGGCATAATTCTACCTTTCCTCCATCTAACATTCCTATCTTCTCAATTCTAGATTCCTTCTTCGATATCCTTTCATAGGATCTTAGTGGGAGCAATCCTTATACAATGCAATTTCAGAGCAATTGTTAACTTTGTTGGTAACCACAGTTTTGTATTCTTTATTTGCTTTTGTTATGGATATTTGCAGGCTGTTCTTATTTATGTATAGCTAATTTCCCTTTTATGGGTTTTGAAAAACTTTATGATGTGAATTTCTTGAGAATGCTATTATGTTGAGAGCAATGGTGTTTTTATTAATACAATTATGTTATTCCATTGTGCTTAATTTATTAATAGGAATTGAACAATTATATTAATCTCTTGGTTGGCTATAGGTTAGGCAATTGTACCACTCCTAATCAGCAGAACAATAGGATAATTGAACTAAGGGTCTTGGAGGATCAATCGAGAACCTAAGTTTCAAATCAATTTATTGCCTGACACGTAGTTAACATCCTTTTAAACTTTATGCTTCTTTTATTTATCTGTCTTGCAGGATCAATAGAGATAATATCTAAAAGGAAGATTATTGTTATTGCTGGATCAATGAGTAGTAATAGAATTAACGTTGTTGGTTAGTAATTGAACAAATAGGGAGATTGGGGGTAAAAGCAAGTTACAAGGGGATTGAAAGTCCTATAAAGTTTTCATAACTTGCACCATATTCTTTTATTTATCATCTAATAGAAAAATTATTTCCATTTCTTTTATTTTTTCAAGCCAACCCTTCTTCTGGTGAGTTCAAAAATTAGAGTTAAAACACTATACATAGGGTTGTTGGCATATATTTTGTGAGATCGATACTTGAGATCTAATATAACTCATTTCTACACCAACAGGTATACTTGCATATAGGTAAAACATGATCAAGATTTATATTCACATTCTGCATGTAACAATGGGACTTAAGAAATCACTGAGATATATGTTTGTATGAAATTTAATGTTTTCTACTATTAAAAGGAATCCATTTCATCTAATTTTTGTTTTTAAAAGTAACAATTGAACTTATATGTTTATCAACTTTTATAAATAAAATTAAAGTGACTAAGTTAGAAATGATGTGACCAACCCTAAGGTAAATGTCTACTGAAAATTTCTTGATTTCTCATTCCCTACTTCCATTTCATTTCCCATATCTTGATAATGTCATTCGCAACGGTATTAGTATACTTAGAACTACGTAACGTAAATTGGTACTTCAGTGCATTTGGATTGGTGATCTCTATCTAGGATAATATGACAATTTACTAATATTTCGAGCAAATTTTCTCTCCTTAGTATTAAGCTCGAAGTTTACCACTACCAAGCTAGCTATACCTTTGGAGGTGTTTCACATGGACATGGTATTCCCTCCACCCCTAAATTCCAAACTCCACAATACCATCGACATAAGACGTGGCATCTTCTAGTAGCGAGAGTGATCCTCTCACTCCTTCTCACTACCATAACACATCTCATCCATGGTCATCTTAGGAAAGTTTTCCTATGGCATGCCACCACCAGATGATGTTTACCAAAGATACCATGTGGGTGAATACTCCACTATTGATGATGACATGTGGTTGGTGTTGTAGGGCGCTAGTCTGTGATGCATTTAAGATAACCTCAACTTGCATTATATACGTAAAGTGTAAAGGATAATTATACTTCTGAAGGAGGCATTAATATCCTTGTTTGTTGTAAAGGATTTATTAAGATCCTTAAACTTTTATATCTGCCATGTGCATGTAATTTGTATAATAAATTGTAAATATAATCATATACATGTTGCTATATAAATAAATGTATATTATTTCAAATAAATGAATACAAATTTTTAAGATTAACATGAATGATAACGTCATAACATTTATTTTCTGCTATATTAATCATTATTGTAAGGTTTGTGTTTTCAACAAATATTTTAAAAAAATTGTATCATATTTTAGTGTATAAATATTTTATAAAAAAAATATATTATAAAATAATAAATTAATAATAAGTTTATAATATATTTAAATATAGAACAAAAAATATATTTAAATGTTACATTCCAACATTTTAAATTTTTATTTTAACCAATAAAATCTTCTAAAACATTTACCTGATAATTGAAATCCAATATATAAAGAAACTTCTAAATCAATTTAAAAAATTGTTAAAAAAAATATTTAAATCTAAGTTTGAAACATTCGATAAAATATAATATTAGAAGATTATTTTAAGATAAGAAATTGGAGAACTAGTTTGAATAAAAAATTAAAGAATAAATTCAAAACTCATCTGAAATATAAAATATAATAATACTAGTTGTCTAAATAATTTTTTTTTCATTATTTTCGTGCATAAAAAAGTATTATTTTTATTTATATTTATTTATATTGAAAAACTACTTAAATACTCAAGTCATATAGTTATTTTTATATAAATAATATTTTAATTTAGAAAAATATATTTTATAAAAAATAATTTTATTTGAGTTAAAATTAATATTAACTGTGAACACTGAATTATGTCCGAGGATAAATTTAAAACCCAAAATAAATCATTTTGTTTCCTAGTCTAAAATCAAAAAATAACAAAAAAAAAGAATAGAAAAAGAAAGAAAAATAATTTTTAGTTAAGAATTTAGTTAGAAAATTAGTTGGATTAGTTAATGACGGTTAAGAATTAGTTAGAGAAAAAAGAAAATGAAAGAAAAATAAATTTTTAGTTAAGAATTTAGTTAGAAAGTTAGTTGGATTAGTTAATGACGGTTAAGAATTAGTTAGAGAAAAAAGAAAAAAGAAAATGAAAGAAAAATAAAAATAAAGAAAATAATAAAAAGAAAACAAAAAAGAGAAAAATTAGAAAACAAAAGGCAGAAGTTTCTTCACTTCTAAAAAAATTTTCCCTTTCTTTTTTTAAAATTTTATCTATAAATAGGGACTTTCATTTAGTTCAAGAGGAAGATTCTTCACTTCTAAAAAATTTTCAAAATTTCTAAGGAGGGAGAGGAGCACTTTGAGTCATTGAAAGGGGTTTTTAGATTTTTTCTAAGAGGAGCACCAAAGAGACTCTTGAATTCTACCTCCAATTGAGCACCTCCTTGGCCTCCATGAAACCAGTTATTCACCACCTTCCAAGATGCTATCAAGTGGCATTCAAGAACATCAATGGAGGTTAGATCTTGCTTCTATTTCGTTTAATTTTCTTGCGTCTTCTCGGATTTCCAAGTTTATTTTCATCTCTGTTTTCATTTTCATTTTTGATCAGTCAAATGATCTCCGATTTCAATGATTTTTGTAGCATTCTCTTTTTCTTTCTCTCTAGTTTCTGGAATGATATTATTTGTCTAATTTGGATCTGAAATGAAGTCTCTATGACCTGATTACTGAAGGATATTCGTCTTGATGCGCAAATGAACCTAGCTTGTTTGATTTGTGCATACCTTGCTCATTTCTGGTCTGATTTTTGTCAAATTTGTTTTGTTTGATTCCTATGATCCATATCTTTCAATTTTTTGGTTTTAATTTGTCAGATCTACCAAAAAATATTTTTGAAAAATTCTGAGATTTAAATTCAAATTTTGGCACCAAAATCTCTTGTGTCTTTGAAGTTCTTTTGTAGATCTTGTTCTTTTAACCTTTTTTAGGTATTATTTTTCATGTGTTGATCCTTCTATACGTATTTATTTCTGATTTGTTTATGTTTGTATCTCCTCCTTTGAAAAAAAATTCCTAAGAGTGCATGACCATGTGCATGCATCCTATATGCTAAGTCTAGCTTAAGTGATGCACGATTAAGTCATTAAGCCTAAAGAGTTAAATGTATGCTTGAATCAAATAAAAAAAACACTTAATTCTTACCTTTGAACCTTATGACCTAAGCTGGATTGGAGACAATTGAATAAGGAACATCAATGGAGGTTAGATCTAGCTTTTATTCCCCTTAATTTTCTTGGTTCTTCTCGGATTTTCGAGTTCATCTTCATCTCTATTTAAAATTTCCCTCAACTGTGCAACAGATTCTAATGCGAGCAAGTAGCGTCCTCTACTGCTTCGTGTTCTAATTCGTGCTAATTCAAAAATGGCTTACGACGGTTTGGATTATGCAAGCACATCTGTTTTTTCTAAATTCATTTTTTTTTGTCAAAAACTCTTGTTTTAAAATTTCCCTCAACTGTGCAACGGATTCTAATGCGAGCAAGTAGCGTTCTCTACTGCTTCGTGTTCTAATTCGTGCTAATTCGAACATGGCTTACGATGGTTTGGATTATGCAAGCACGTCTGTTTTTTCAAAATCCCTCAACTGTGCAACAGATTCTAATGCGAATAAGTAGCGTTCTCTACTACTTCGTATTCTAATTTGTGCTAATTCAAACACGGCTTACGACGGTTTAGATTATGCAAGCATGTCTGTTTTTTCAAAATTCATTCTTTTTTCAAAAAACATCTGTTCTAAGTTTTTCTCAGATTGTGCAACGGATTCTAATGCGAGCAAGTAGCGTTCTCTACTGCTTCATGTTCTAATTCGTGCAAATTCAAACACGGCTTACGACGGTTTGCATTATGCAAGCACGTCTGTTTTTTCAAAGTTCATTCTTTTTTCAAAAAACATCTGTTCTAAGTTTTTCTCAAATTGTGCAACGGATTCTAATGCGAGCAAGTAGTGTTCTCTACTACTTCATATTCTAATTCGTGCAATTTCAAACACGGCTTACGACGGTTTGGATTATGCAGGCACGTCTGTTTTTCAAAATTCATTTCTTTTTTTCAAAAAACGTCTGTTTTAAGTTTTTCTCCATTGTGCAACGGATTCTAATACGAGCAAGTAGCGTTCTCTACTGCTTCGTGTTCTAATTCGTGCAAATTCAAACACGGCTTACGACGGTTTGGATTATGCAAGCATGTCTGTTTTCAAAATTCATTCTTTTTCAAAAACGTCTGTTTTAAGTTTTCCTCAATCATGCAACGGATTCTAATGTAAGCAAGTAGCATTCTCTACTGCTTTGTGTTCTAATTCGTGAAAATTCAAATACGGCTTATGACGGTTTGAATTTTGCAAGCACGTCCGTTTCTAAATTCATCGGTTTTTTCTAAAAAACAAACGTTGGTTTTAAAATTTTTACTTAAGATTACTCTTTTCTCCTCCAAGAGATCAAGTCTCTCCACCAGAACTGAACTATGTAGCCTTGAGTTTCCCATTGCACCAGGGAATACGTAGGAGCAGGATCAAGTCCTATCGGGTTATTTTCTATAAACCTATTTATTTTCTATTCTATTTTAAGGGATCAAGCAGTTCTCAAAAGGGTACTGTTCTTTGGAACGGGTGAGTAGGATGCCTAATACTTTCCTTGCTCGTAACCGACTCCCGAACCTAGATTTCTTCCTCAAGTTAGGGTTTTTCCAAATGTTTTCCCTTAAAATAAAATTTGGTGGCGGCTCCACTATTAAATTAAATCCTGTTTAAAATTTTTACCGAGTTCATCGCCTCGTTGTAATTGCGGTTACAACATTAACCATACAATAGAATTAGGTCTTTGAATTAGAATTTTTCAAACATAAAATTTAAATTCAAGATAATATTTTTAAAAATTAAATATATACTGTCTGAATAAAATATTTTTTAATTTATTTATAAAAATATATTATTAATCAATTATTAACTTCATTTATATAAGGTGTGTTTATTAAGAATATATAAAAAGCTAACAATTTTGTATATTATAATTTAAATAATATTATATATATAAAAAATTTATCATTTTGTGTCTTCATCATACATTATCTTTATTTTCTTCCTAGTTGTACATATATTATAGGAATTTGTTGTATGAGTAACATTATCCTTCATAAATTATAATAATTAATTTATCTTATTGGATCACGCATTTTGATATAAAATATATGATTAAAATTGATATGAATGACACGTACTATTAATGTTGAATGCTTTAAAATTAATTTTATCAAACTCTGAAACAAAGGAGTCCAAAAGTATTTTAGTTTAGTAACATGATTTTAGTGAGTAATTGACAAGGTCAAGACTCAAATATGCGACTGTATGCTTGTTGTATGTTTCATGGTTATCTTATCTATTAAATTGAGTTATAACTTAAAGAGATTATAAGTACAGTTATGCACTGCATCTTGGTTAAAACAACCAACCATATCGTAGATTTAAACTCACCAGGAAAGGGTTGAAACGTACCAATTATTACAACCATCACAAAAAATTGCATCCTTTTACTTCCTATGCTGGATACAATAAGTTCTAAATTTTAGTTTTTAAAAATAAGTTTAAAAAATTAATAATAATTTTAAAAATAATTTCTTCTAAGTTCAGCTGAAAGATCTAAAAAATTTCACAAATGTTACTTATTATACTTGAGAATTTTAAAAAAGAAGTAAAAATAAGCTAGTCAAAGATGGCGCTTAAATTATCATCCCTTGTGGCTTGGAAGAAGCAAGATTGTCTAAAGCCAAAAGTAATGAGCAGTGACCAAGTCCCTGGCCCCAGCTGTGTATAGGTTGGAGCCATTTGGTTGTTGGTTATTTGAAGAAAGTTGGTGAATGAAAAATAAAAGAAAAAGAAAGAAATACATGTTACTTAAAAACATAAGGATTTGGGTTTTATAAAGTAAGAAGAATTATAAAGTAAGAAAATAAAATTTATCTACCATTAATTTAAATTAAATTTTTTAAAATTTAATAATTGTTTCAAATCAATAGTGGTTTTTTTTTTTTTTTTACATTTCTCACTTTTGATGAATTTGATAAAAATAAATTGTTTCCGATAACATTATTGAACATGTATGGGTTAATTTATTTTAATTAAATAGTTCATTCATAATTTTTTTAGAAAATTTTAAATAATTTTTTGAAACTGATACACTCAAAATATTATTAGAACAATTTTTTTAACACGACTTAGATATCAATCTATTTAACTAATAGAATAAAATCAAAAAATCAAAAATTGCAAATAAAGAGACAGGCATGTTTGGATTATTTTATATTTTAAAAAGTAATATTTTGAAAAGATAAATCACAGAAAAATTCTTAAAAAATAGTTTCAATTAGAGTGGAACAAATTGGATTTCGATCATAACCCGTGAGGTATAAAAAGATTGATGTTGGAATCATATGGGATGAATTAGGCAGTAGTAGCTAGTTATATATTTAGTGTAAAATAAATATATATAAATAAATAAATATTGTAACTTTTCATAAAATTAGAAGGACTTGTGAGATCCATAGAATTATTTGAACAGATGTACTTATTTAAAACATTGCAAGCTCTACTTATATTATATTACAAAAGAATTTTCACCGAAATTAATTAAACAATTTTTTATCTCAATTTTTTCGAACTATTGTTCTCCTTATAATTAAAAGTAATTTTAAATCAAAATTTTCATACAACTTAATTGTACTTTCTAAAAGTATTAAGTATAACTTAAAATTGAAAACAACTTTTAAGAATAAAATTATTGACAACCTTTACATAGATATTAAATAATTCAAATAAAAATATTATAGAGATAACAAAAATTAATCCCTTTTTCTAATAAGAGATCTGTATTTTTATATTTAAATTTTATTTTTGATATAAAAATTTTATTGGTTAATAATTTATAAATATCTCTAAAAACACTTTTTAAATTCTACGACATAGATCGATCTGATGAATGATTGATTTTAATTTTTTTAAATTTTCATACATAAAAAAGTTATAAAAAATCATATAATAAATGTTTCAATTAATTTTTTATTATATAAAATCTTTACTTATGATATTCGCTTTTAATATATGAAAATAAATATTTTCATTACATATTATTATGGTAAAAAAAATTTATACTAATATTTATGAATGGATTGAAAACTTTTTTCATGCTTTCAGTTTTTTGGTAAAAATTTTTTCGACATATTATCTTTGATGAGTTAGTTTTTGGTATAAAACTAATTATTATGATAAACTACCATCTTATACATCACTTGTAGTTAGTACAAATGATTCTCAGTTATCTTACCCTAAGTTCAAGTTCATTATCAACAATTTTAATACACTTTTTTTCTTATAATTTTTTATTATGTCTTTTTCCTATTTTAAAGATTTATTATTATCCTCTTAGGACCAACTTGACACTACATATGAATTTATCATTTTAATTAGAATTTTATGATAGGATGAATCTGGCCTTAAGTCTACATTAATTTCTTATCATAGTTTCATTTTTTCATTCAAACTCAATTGTTACTATCTTCACATTCTAAATATACCTTAATCTATATATCTTTTATAAATATTTTATATTTTAAAAATAAAAGATAGAGTAGTAAATAAGTGAAAGATATTGTTTGATTAATTTTATTAATGATATGTTTTAATGTAAATTATCATTAGGAGGATGATTAGAGAATAAGAATGATTATAATTATAGTATAAAATAAGAAAGAGCTAAACAATATATATGATAGGATGAGAAAGTGATCTAAAAAATGAATAAATTTTATGTTATATAAAGTTAATGAGAATATGATTCAAGAAATCAATGAGATGCATATTTTTATGAAATTTAATCTTTGTTATTATTAAAAAATATCCATTTTAAATTTAAAAAGTAATAATTGAACTTATATGTTTGTCACCTTTTCTTAATAAAAAAAAAGTGACCGGATTAAAAATGATGACACCAACTTTAGGTAAACGTTTATTGAGAAATTACGATTTTTCACTTTCTACTTCTCATTATTTTTTTTAGAGCTCAACTACACTTTTCATGATGATAGTGGTTTATATAGAAAATGAAGTTTCAATGCTCACATGATGAAATATAAGAAGATATAAAGAGAATCTTATTCATTTTAGTGTAACTTGCATATTTCATAATGAATGATTATAATCTATGAAAGAACACTAATGAGGACATTAGTGTATTTTCTATATGTATGATATATATATATATATATATATATATATATATATTATTGCATAAATAATGTAAAAAAAATACGAAAAATATTATGAATGATAATATTTTAACATTTATTTACTACATTATTTTACTATAATAAAACTTGTAATTTTAATAAATATTTTTAAAAATTGTATTATATTTTTAATAACAGTATTCTATAAAAAAAATTATATTAGAAAATAAAAAATTAATAATAAATTTATAATATGATTTAAATATAAAATAAATATTAATATTAAAATATTACATATTTTTTTAAAAGAATTTTTTAACCACCCACGCATAGCACTTTGTAAAGAAAAGATTTTAACCTTCTCTAAACTATCTAACCACTTATCCTTGAATAATCCTGGTAATTTTCTTCAAGTCCTCTCTGGTGTGCTGGGGTATATGTGGCGCCTCATGAATCTTTGTCTGTTCCCCAAAATATTTATTGAATATATCTCAACTTTTTTAATGTTCAGGTTTTTTTAATTCATCTTAAAGCTTTACTAATTTTTTAACTCAATATTAATTCTAATTTGATAATTTTTCTTAAATTATTAAAAAGTTCTTTGAAATTCCAGGAATTTAAGTCATGTATATTAATCAATACATCAATAAGGTGAAACGTTTGTAATTAACTAAAATTAATATATGTTTATATATTTGATTTTTTTCTTACGATGGAATGATACATGTTTTAAAATTATTTTTTAGAAGATATTTTAAAATTAAAAATATTGACAACATATAAAAAAGGGTAAATCAAATATTATTATAGGGTGATGTTATCACGTAGATGTATACAACATTCTTTTTTATCTTAAATATAAAAACTAGATGGAAATTTCTTAAAGTCTAAAATCATAGGTAGATTATATAATCATTTATGTTTGTAATCCAATGCCATGCATGAAAATTTTTACGAATCAACATAAGACAGACCATGAGATTTCTTAAGTTTTAAGAAAAATCCCAATAAGAGCTTCAGTGTAAAAAAATAACATAAAAAGCTTAAAAGGATATTCGTAATAAAATAAAAGTCAAAATTCTAATCAAATCCAAATATACACTACATTACTAAAATAATTTCCGATTTATAGCTCAATAAAAAGTAAAATAAGATTCCTAAATAAAAGATAATAAAATATTGTACAATTTCTAAAAATAATATAATTATTCTCAAAATTAATATCAAAAGTTCCTAACTTTCAGTCCTGTGCTACTTTGGATGATTTTCTGGAGAGGATATTTTGGAAAGTATGAAGTGTGTCTAGAAGGAATCAATAAATGTGCATAAGGGATTGAAAAGTGTTCTGAAAGATTTGAAAAGTGTTCAAGAGTAGTTGAAGATTGTTTAAGAGCAATTGAAGAATGTGTGAGAGGGTTTGAAGGTTCTATGAAAGGGTTTGATACATTTTTTTGTTTTTCCCAAAAAAGTAACTAAAAATATTGTAAATTGATATTTTTATGTGACTTTATCAGGACAACTAAATCTAATCAAAGTAGTCTTATCTATAAAGAGAAATTTTAGGTCATTGGAGAGACTTAAACCTGTTTCACATATTCCTAGATTTAGAAATTCTCATTTATCATGAACATCTATTTTCATGTGAACTGATCTCTAGATTTTTCAGTTTCCTTTTCACATAAGGGTAAGGGTCGTAGATAATTCCTCATATTAAAAATTTCCAAAACATTTTTATGCATATGATGCATGACAACCAATTTATTCAATTACTTTCTTCATCCTTTCTTCTTTAAACGAAGGCTTCACCTTTTATTTAATTCTCATGACCTCATTGTCCTATTCCACCTAACATGTAGGCTTTACTCAATTTTGGTTAAAACACATTTCAACTTACTACTTCCTCATATGAGACCTCAATCTTCCATTTATCATCTCATTTTATATACATATATCATTCACACATATAATTCACTTAAAAGTTATAAAATCTAGTATATAAGCTATACATAACTATCGAGGCACTTAACCTCCAATCATCAATTTGATTTAATTAATAACGATACACATTGTTGGTGTTTCAGACTTCTAGTTTATTCAATACATATACTCAATATTGCTCATCAGAGTAACTTATATAACAATTACTACTCATTAAATAAGTTTCATGGTCATACTCAATATATTATACGGCTGTACTAACATAATGTTGAATGGTTGTGCAGGTTTTCTGCATGGTCGTGTAAAGTCCTAATTTTGCACATCTTTATGGATTTCTCTACATGATCGTATTCTTCCTACTTTTCATGCTTGTACTTTCTCGACCTTATATGTCTTTGTCTGACTCATCTTCATCTTCATCATCTGGCATGACTGTGTTTAAAGTGTGCTTAACCCTACTTAAAGTACTAACTTATCATTTTATTCTTTTTCTAAATTTTTTAAAAGAAATAAAAATAAGATAGCCATACAATATCCAATGATAAAATAACTTGACAAATTAACTTATAAAAAAATTATTGAATAAATGTTAATGTAAAATTACTTCAACTTTTTTTTTTATATTTAACCTTACCAATAAATATTTTAAATATAAACTTTTTTATATATAAAATAAGTAAATTAAATAATATATATATAAACATTATAAAAAGTTTTAAAAAAAATTTTATAAAGTAGTAAATTTTAAATATATAAAAAATAATTCAATTTTTCACTAAATTTTTTAATTAAATATATTCTTCCACCTATTATATGAAAATCTATTTTTATAATTTAAAATTATTAAATAGTATTTTTTAAAAAGAAAAATTTGTTACAGTTCTAGATTTAAAATTTATATAATATTATATACATTTCTATCAGGAAATAAGTATGAACGTAAAATATAAATATATTTTATTGAGTATTTAAAATTTTACGTACAAAATCTTATCTGAGATCACATAATTTAAATTTAAAATTTTAATATATTATTTTTTTAATATATAATTTCACACCAATTTAAATAATTAAATATCCTACCTATATCTTCAAAGAATTAAATTATCAATGATCAATTAAATCAATTTAATTTAATAATTAAATTTAAATATAATTAAATATAATTTTAAACTTTTAAATGATAAATAAAATTTTATTTTAAAATTAAATATATTTTAAAATTACTCCTACAATATACTTAAATTTTCTGTTCTTATTCAAAATTAAAATTTAATGTAATTTTTAATATTTTAAATTCTTTAATCGAATTATTCGATAATTTTCCAACATCAATTTGTCAAGAATTCGTCAGGAGAATTTCTAAAATGTAGTTGAATGTTACCTGTTATTTCTTTCTACTTGCCCAATCTTTGGAATCCTTGTTCAAATTTAATTTCTCTCTCTCGCTGCAGATTTCAATTTTACGTCAAATACCTTTCTCATCTTTCCATTGAAAAATTATTCGAAAGAGGGGATGTGTGGCATTAGCTGGATGTTGGTGATGAACCTTTGAACTTTTACGGGCATCGTCTTTCTTTCATTTTCGATTTTCTCCAACTTTTTCAATGTTGCGAATTGAATGACCTTTCCTCTTTCTTCAATTTCCTTGGCCAATTTAATGCTCTCTCATTGTTAACATAATTAGACGTCAATTGCAATTCATGCAATTGACACCGGCCCCACTTATTTTGTTTTTTACAAAACCTATTTTTTTTATGTTACCGAATTAACATTAATTAATTATTAATATGAATTATTTTATATTAATTATGATATTAATATTTTAATTATATGTCTAGATAAACATAATAATAAATGTTTAGTCTGAGTAACATGTTGTAGATTAGGCTATCATAATCTGAACATCTAAAGAAGTCTCTAATCTTTGTTCATGGGATTAATAAATTACTTTTCATTAAAAAATTTATGTGTATACATTTTTTTATATTATAAAGAGAACAGCTAATTTTTTCTCTTCTCCTAATCCCTAAACATTTAAAAAATATTAAGAATCATGAATCGTAATATGATAATAAGTTTGTCTATTTTAACTTTATCTTTTTTATTTTATTAATAAATATAATGTAATTTATATCTTTAAGCAACAATTATTTAACTGTTATCCTGCACAATTTTAACCATTGGTATAAGAGTCAAAAATAAATGTATTTTAACTTTTTAGTAATTTAAATAAAAATAAAAACAAAAACAAAACATAAATGTGCCCTATGCTCAAACTTGAAATCAGATTGTGAGATTTTTCTCCTTTGTGAACCATGAATCATATAATAAACTTTTTGCCATATTTAGTTATATATTCAAATAAAATTTGAAGTTTCTTCTATGATTTTGAAAGGGTTTTTGTTATTTCATTTTTATTTTAGACCTAAACTATTTACCTAACTTTTTTGCAAAATTTGATTTGGAGGTTTGTTTTTTACTTATGCATTTTGACCAAAATCCTAAAATTTTAATAGATTTCGTTGAGTATCCAAGTAGAATAGAACATTGTTTTTCTTACATTTACAATGTTTGAGGTCTGTTAAAGGCTTTTTTTTTTACAAGTAGAATAGATTTCTTACAAGTGGAATACAAGTCTTACATGTTTAATTTTTGAGGTCTGAGTCTGGGCCTGTTACCTATTAAAGACTTTTTTCTGTGACCTGATTTAAAGCCTACAAGGTTTGCAAATCTGTTTAAAAGCCTATATTACAAAAAAATCAATAAATAAACTTAAAATCTATATAAATAATTAATTAAAAAAGCTTGCAAACTTAAAACCTATAAGATAAAAAAAACATTAAATAGGCCTAAAACATATATATATTAATATTATGTAAATAAAATATAAAATAAATATTATATAAATATAATATATTAAAATAAATATAAATATATAATAGATAAATATAAACAGACCCCTGAATAAGTTAAATAGGCTTTTTTATAAGTTTAGGTCTGACTTGTTTATCTAAAAAGACTTTTTAACAAGTCTGAACCTATCTATTTATTAAACGAGTCAAGCTTAACTAGGCTTTAAACGAGCCGAGACGTAGGCCCATGTCGAACGACCTTGTTCATTTTCATCCCTATTTGGCAAACGCACTTTTGATCCAAAATTTTAGTTCAAATTACTCTAAAAAGATCAATGTTCTCTAAAATTTATTAAAAACTTTTGATTGATTGCAAATTTCGACTAATATACTAAAATTTTACTCAATTTCATTGCAAATTGAAGGAAAATTAAATGAATTACTTTTTTTATAAGTATAAAAAATGTCTTTTTTTATTTATCTTTTCTTATTAATTATTAAATGATTTTAAAAATGTAATTGAAAAATTTTACTCATCTAATTCATAAGATTAATCATATAAATTTTTGTAATATTTGGATGCTTCAATGGGAAGAATTTTACAAGTCAAATTTATAGACTATATAACTTATTTTTCATGTTTTTAGATGCTTTAAAATTGGTCTAGCAACTCACCCATTTCAGAAGTTAAAAAAATTTATTTATTTTATTGGAAAATTTATATTTTTTTTAATTTCTATGATTTTGGTATAAAAATTTAAATTTTTGTACACTAATTATTTTATATTAATCAATCTAAGATTAATTGGTTTGATTAAATAATATATTTTCGAATTTTTGTAACTAATTTTTCAAATATTTTATATATTATTTGTGATGGTCTGATATAAAACTCCACGA
This sequence comes from Canavalia gladiata, assembly GCA_037954105.1. Taxonomy (NCBI): domain Eukaryota; kingdom Viridiplantae; phylum Streptophyta; class Magnoliopsida; order Fabales; family Fabaceae; genus Canavalia; species Canavalia gladiata. Next base: position 40,097,177 of record CM075661.1, read on the forward strand.
GCATAAAATTAATTTTAGACTTTGTATATATTATTTTTTGTCTATTTTATATTAATTAGCTCACCGGTTAAAATTATTATATTTTTAGTATAATTATAATATTATTTACAATGAATCTAATTGTTCATGATGTGTATAGATTAAATAACCTAATTCATGGTTAATTAATCAATAATGTCTATGTATTATATAATATATTATTTTTCTTTATTGTTCTATTATAATTTTAAAATTAATTTTAATCTATTTTATAAATTAAATCACATGTATTATATATTAATATGTCTTCTTAGTTGCATATTGTAATATTTGCTTATATATAACTTATAATTTTGTACGATATAAGTATAACTTTGAGAAATTTGAGAAATTTTGTGTGAATTAAGTATTAAATATTTTTTTAACTATAATTAAGTTACATTTTTACTACTTTAATCTTTAAATTTAGATAAAAAAAAATATTATATTTTATTCTTAATTTTATGATAAATATATGTTAAATATTTTTTTAAAATATACTTTAATCTTAAAATTAAAATATTTTTAGATCTTAATAGGATAAAAAATTATTCATTAAAATTGATATAAGTAGTGAAATTATTTTATGTCGTGATCTAAGATTAAACTTTATGTTATTTTATTTTAAAGTTATTTTATATTCATTCATTTAAAATAATTTATTGAAAAATTAAAAAATAATTAAAAATTATATCATTATTATATTTATGATGTATATTATTATTTTATTAAAAAATTAGAACTTATTTGATATATATATTATTGAAAAATTAGAGTTTATTTGATACATAAATTTTTTATATATATATATATTATTAAAAAATTAGAGCTTATAATGATATATAAATATTTTATAATAGTTTATTTCTATCTTTAAAAATGAATAAGATATTATTTTTGAGATTAGTTATAAATTTTTTAGTCTAATATTTTATTATATAATTACATATTTAAAAATCTTAATTCATAAAATATTTTTATTCTTATTATATTTACGTTTATTTTAAATGGAGCAATTATATATGAGAATATGATAGTTTTCAAAATATATTAATTATAAAATTGTAGAGCTCTATGATTAATTTATTGATTACTTATTATAATATTTGTTAATGATTATATATCACTTTACCGTAGAAATGAAGTGAAAATATGTAATTAACACATTTTTTTATCATATTTTTATTTAAAATTTCTATTTTCATTAATGAAAAATAATATTTTAAAATATTTTTACATGAATTGTTTTATAATCGATGTAGAAAAAATATGGTAACATTTTTGTAAATAAAATTTAACATTTTCTATACCGATTCTTCACATAATCGATGTAGAAAATATTTCTATATCTAGATTTATTTTTTGCAAATAGGTTATACATCCACATATATGAATATATGGTATACCAACAACTAGTAATGAAATTATGATAACCTAATTTGGACCCTTTTTATTGCTTCATCACTCTCTTTCATCCTCTTCTTATGATTTGAAGTTAGGTATGTATGTAAAACAAACTACTCATGTGTAGATGCAAGATATAAAGGGGTTTAAGATTGCTAATTGTTTTCACTCATGCATTAGTTTCTGACAGATTTTGTTGCTAAGGGTTAAAATAGCCAAATTTTCTATATAATCTGAGAAGAAGTGTCAAAGATAATTTAGTTTATTTTAATTTAGCAATAAATAGTAATAATTAAGGATGTGTCAAAAAGTTAAGAGATTGGGATAATGAAAACATGGCAGGTTTTATTTAAACCTTCTTAGCTTTTAAACAGGTAAAGAAAGAGAGAAGAGGAGAAAAAAAAGGAAAAAAAAAATAGAAAGTTAAAAAAGAAAATTTAAGGATTGGCTAATCTCACAAGCTTTCAAAAAATCCTCAAATTAATCCTTTCCTATTGTTACCAACAAGTAACAACCATAATGCTTCATTATCTATCTATTGCACCAGATGAATGTGCCCACCAAATTTGCCTATTAGCATATTGGTGAAGTGCACTTGGTCTTTCCTCCTAGAAGTGTAATTCTGCTAACTGAATGAGACACTTCCTTTAATAATTCAAATGAGATGAGTATGTTTCTGTGTAAGAGAGAATGCCCTGTATGATTTTTTCAGATTTATATTTCCAAATTCCTTGGGTTTTGAATATCATTTCTTCTCTTTACAAGCTGAACAAGGAATGGATTTTATAGCACTATATCCATAATTTTAATTATCTATTCTACATTCTTCCATATTTTCCAAATTATTTTGCACAAATTAAGGGATGAACTAGATGTTCAATTTATCTTAAGAATTAGGACTCAAAATATATTATTAGATATCAATACTGTACAGAAACCAGAATGTGCAATGACTTTTTAACAGTTGTGTACCATATATATTACCCAACACCTAGCTAATAACTAATCGGCCAACAATAAGAGGAACCTATGGCAATGAGTTTAATACTTAATCTTAAACTTAGAAATGGAGATATCTAAGAAATAGTTGATATAAGGTTGCTTCAACATGGAAATTTTTTAGCATAGTCATGTCTTGCCTTTCCCAAATTCCAATTCAAAGGCTTGACATAAACCACATAGCCTCGTAACTAGGAGAGTTTGTCTTTGGAAATATCGCTAGAAAGGACTGAGCAAATGTGAGAGATTCATTCATCATGACATTGATTTATTCTAGTCATATTAAATTCCATTAATTAACAATATACTTTTTAATATATTTCTTTAGATTGGTATATTTTTTAAAATAAAAGTAACTTTTATAAAGTAATTATTTTAGGAAATACATAATTTAACTTTTTAAAAATTAAACCAATTATGTTAACAATATTTTTCATTGTATTTAACCCACATCCTAAGTTGGATTGTTTCTAAAAAGTTGGATAAATGTACAAGATATATTATTAGGATTTATGCTTGAGTGCTAAGTGTGTACAGGTATATGTCTCTTACTTTTTCCACCTAATCTAGTTCTGTTTATGTCATACTTCAAGGGAAGCTTAGAACCTTCATTCTGCATCACAATTAATTGGGTAAGGGGAAGGGCAGCTGCAGCATGGCCTTGGAATTGATTTCTCCTACTGCTACAACAGCAACATTTTTGTAAGTAATAGGGCAAATACTTGTAGGCAACAGCAACATTTTTGTAAGTAATAGGGCAAATACTTGTAGGCATGCGAATACCAATTTTGATCCAAGGCATTTTTACATTAAACTATGTTAATAAGGAGATAAAGAATAAAAAGAAAAAAAAGAAGAAAAAGAAAAAGAAGATAATAACAAGAATAAAATAAATAAAAAGAGAAGAAAGAAAAAAGAACAAGAAAAGGAAAGAAGCAGTTTGGCTCAAAATTTAGCAAATGGCCCGGTTAACAAAAAAAAAGGAAGAGAAGTCTAAAAGAAACCGATAAGCAGAAATATTTCGGATAAAAGACGATTAAAAGTCTATTAATCAGTTTTAAATAGGGTTAAAAGGGAATAATGGTTAGGTAATCTTAATTAAGGTGTGGTTAATCCATTCTAAGGCTTATAAATATCAAATGATAGGAAGGAACGGACACTTTTGGCATTGTGCAAAGAAAAGACTCAAAGAATAGAAGCTCTCGCTCTCTCTCTCTCGCACCGAAATTCGCAGCAGCTCATCAAGAACTCAGCACCTAAGGAGGTTGACATCAAAGCTCACGGCGAACTCATCAACTAAAATCATAGATGTTAATGCTCTCTCATAAGCTTATGCTTAGAATCATAGCATGGTAATGCAATATTAGAACCATTGAACTGAAATGATTGCAGAAATATAGCTAGATCTTTACACGTTGTTCGCATCAGTTCGCATGATTATCCCTCTAATCAGTGTTTATAATCTGCTACATTAAGATAGATCCAAGACTTGCATCTCTCTCTATCTTTTTGTCAAAACTTCCAGTGGTAATGAGCCATAATCACTATATGGTTTTCATTATCCTCGCCTGAACCATTGACTACCACCTAAGCCGAGCACTAAGATCTTCCCCTTAGAAATTGTGTGCCATTCTTCACAGCATCACACTTTGCTGCTCCATCACGAAGGTAAGAACAGTCTCGGATAGGTGATCTTAATTCATTCGTTTGCTAATTTAGTAGAGGTATATTCGAATATCCATAGAGCTGAACTGAATGACATAAGGCTTAGGCATGTGATGCATCCGCATGATGATAAGAAGAAGGAAAATAATGTGTATGAAACGCATGCGGTGATAGCAATGCCAATAGGAACGGCAGTCTATAAAGGATCCTGCACTCGCTGATGATTCTTAGTAGCCCTCTCGATTCACCATCCCAAACTAAACCAATCACCACACCCTGATCTGCATAATTCTGCAGATTAATCCCTCTGCTATGGAAATACTATCTTAATCAAGGAAGAGAAAGGGAGAGGAGGATCAATAGTGTAGGTGTTGATGAGACATATGAGGAGCTTGGATTTGAGAGTTTAGGAGTTGGTAGAATAGCCACTAAGTCACCTATAATTATGCAAGTTCTGTTAAGCCACCAAAAGAAATCCTATGTGTAAATCTTGAGGCTTAATTGCCCAAGTAGCTGTAGGTAAAGCTGAAATTTTCGGCTCTGTATCAGAAGATCCGGGATCAAGTTTGGTAGAGGAGAAAGGAAGCGAGCTGAGGTAGGCAGTTAAGTGAGCAGGTTAGAATGCAGGGCCTTCCTCTTCATTGATGAGATAGGAGTTCCAAAGATGAAGAAGGAGTTATGGTGGAGCTGAGAGGAAATTTATACCTAATTCTTGATACTCACAGACACTCTCAGATCCTATACTATGTTGGAACAATAAATCAGACTAACAACAGTAACCTTGTCCTTCAGAGGTTTGGAGGGATAAGGCTGAGTCCTAACTGATTTATTGCCTTATCCAAGAATCTATTGATTGTGGATACTATTTGCTAGTAAAATCTATCTAAGAACTGCAAGAGAAAAAGGACGGCCTTGTTACAGTTGATATTGGTGGTCCAAGTGGTTTTGGTAAAACGAGCTTAGTAGAAAAGGTGGCGTCTGTTATGGGTTGCACTGTTATATCAAAGGAGAATTATTGAGATGGAGTTGATGAAGGGAATGGTCTAGATTCTATAGATTTTGATGCCTTGATCAAAAATCTTGAGGATTTGACTAAAGTTAATGATATACTAATCCCTGAGTTTGACTATCAGCAAAAGAGATTTGTGAGCTACAAAACAATAAAAAGTGCTTCATCTAGTGTGGTAATAGTTGATGATACATATGCTTTCCATGCAAAACTGCGGTCTTTGCTGGATGTTCGAGTTGTTGTGGGTGGTGGTGTTCATTTTAGCCTGCTTTCCAAAGTTCGCTATAACATTGGAGATTCTTGTTCACTGGATTACCTTATAGGTGGCATGATCCCATTATTTAGGAAGTACATTGAGCCAGATCTTCGTCATGCCCAGATCAGAATTAATAGTAGCTTTGTCTTATCATTCAGAGAGGCAATCTACAAGGTTAAATGCAGAAGTGAGTCTTCTGATGAACATTCAGGTTCTGGCTTTCAAGGAAATAATACCCAAACAGATAATTTTATCGAAATGTATCTTAGACCACCTGCGGTTAGTGAAGAAGCAAGGATAAATGATCGTCGTGGCTCGTGATCTGTGCTATGTTGTTTGACAAGGGAAATGGTTTGGAGGCAAAATTGATGGAGCAAAATTAGTTAATCAAGGGCAAACTCGGGCGGGCCCACTAATACCTCTCGGATTCTGTAGACGTGGAGCCCTCCTAGTTACATTTCATGGCAGCCTACGGAAAATTGGCCTTAGAAATCATTGTCGAGAAGGAAAGTGGGGGCGCGAGGCTGCCTGGTGCTACTAGCATCACCTCTTTAAGTCCCTGCCTTTATGTTTGTTCTCGAAATATGCCTGCTAAGCTCAAAGCTGATGCACTTAACCACATATCCGATAGATTACAAACTCCCTTTGATCATTATCTACTAGGAAAGTTGGTGGTAAAGTGTGAAAAGTAATAAGGAAACTACGGCTAACATTGCCATTAGGCTTCAGATCTTCCTTGCACAAACAGTATGTTAGCTGAGATGTCAAGCCAAAGCAATAATGGTATCCCTATAGGTGGTAAAAGTTTCTAGTGTGCGCCTAAAAACTGGATTTCCTACCGAGTATTCTAATGGTGACAAACTATAAACGCTTTATCCAGCTGATAAACGGTAATTATCCAATTTATTCCGTTTCCTTTTTAGTTTCTCACTAGTAGTTGGCTGGGAGTAAGATGGGATCAAATGCGTTGGCTTGAAATTTATGAACATGTGAATTTTAGAAAATTATATTTAAATTAATTTGGTCTAAAATTACATTCTCTTTTTTTATTAAATTTTTTAAAATTCAAGTGATGAATTTTAATATGAACGGGTAGCTTTATCCACCGTTCTATATTTTAATTCGTACAAGTTCAAGTGCAGCTTACGTTTGACTTGAATCTTGTGTGCATGTGAATTTTAAAGAATTACATTTAAATCAATCCGACCTAAAATTATATCATCTTTTTATTAATTTTTTTAAAATTTGTGTGATGAATTCTAATACAAACGAATAACGTTCTCTACCGTTATGTATTTTAATTTGTATAGGTTCAAGTGCAACTTACGTTTGGCTTGAACTTTGTGTGCATGTGAATTTTAGAAAATTGTATTTAAATCAATTCTGTCTAAAATTATGTCCGCTTTTTATTAAAATTTCTTGAGCTTCGCGTGATTAATTCTAATGCGAACAGGTAACGTTCTCTATCATTCTATATTTTAATTCGTACATGTTGAAGTGTAGCTTACATTCGGCTTGAACTTTGTGTGCATGCAAATTTTAGAAAATTTCACTTAAATCAATTCCGTTTAAAATGACGTATGTTTTTAATCAAAACTATATTGCCTTGAGTTTGTCATTGCACTCCGTAATACGTAAGGGCATGGTCAACTTTTAGGCTATTTTTAGAAATCTTCTTCTATTTAAGGGATCAAACAATTTTCAAGATATTAAAATCAAACATATCTAAGGGTACCATTTTTTATAATGGGCGAATGAGGTACTAATACTTTCTCTATTCGTAATCGGCTCCCGAATTTAAAACTCTTCCACTCTTAAGATTTTTTTCATTTTCCTTTTTAAAATAAAAATTTGGTGGTGACTCCACAATCAAATAAATAATTTCTAAAATTTTAACAAGTTTATCATTTCGTTGTAATTACAATTATGACAAGATAGATTGGAAAGTTAGAAGTTTATCCATAAGAGCATGATTATAAACACTTATTTTTAGGAGGACATTCTTCACATTCATCTATTTTATCTTTTTGACTCACTTGTGCTCCCTCCAATGTCAATCTCCTTATAATCTCAACAATTTTCTTTCTGTAGAGGCTTGATCACTGATTATTGACTTAGTTTTTATCAATACTTGCAGAAAGAGAAGCCAACTGAAGACTTGTTTATCTTGATAAGTGGAACTAGAACTCATCCATTCTCCCTAACTCAAAAAGGGCTTATGCTTGTTGTAAGTTGTTAATTTCATAAATGTTGTATCTTGTAGCTAGATATTGCTTGCTTTCCTCTGGTTACCTAGATATGCTAGGTCATTATAATTAAATTCTTCAAAAATGCTACTCATCAACACTTTAAATAGAATTTACCTCATGTTAGAATTTCCTTGCTCATTACTTATAATTCAATGCTACTCATCCTTGTGGGTAGCTAGATATCCCTTTCTATATTACTAGGAAGGATACCTTGGAGCTAGTTGTGGATAACGATCTCTTATGTGTGTTATTTTACAATTGTGGTTAGTGAAAGTAAATTTTTAATCCTTAGTTGAATTAATTAAGTATCAAATTCTAACAATTAGAAATTATTCACAATATTGGATACTTGTATCACATATGTGCACAATAAGAAAACTTCGACCTATGTGGGTTCCTTAACATGATTCATATCCTGAAAATCAAGAACAAGGTAGTTGACATATAAAGGTACTTTCAGATTAAATTGGAAACTTAAAAGACTATTACTTAGTACCTTATTTTTAATTCTAAGACAATACTTACAAATTTTAGTTAACCCTTTAAATTAAATTTATGATTTTGATTCATTTTCATCCAAATTTTGTAGAGCCCATTGACAATTAATCATTATTTGTCCAAAGCAAAATGTAGTTGTATTTTATACTCTGCTTGACAAAAATAGAAGAAAGATATAAAAGATATTATTGAAGTGTAAGTTTTTTTAGTATTTTGATATTTATATTCATTGTTTTTATTCTCAAATGTATTAAATTGTTCTTATTTTATTATAGAGAAATGAATGCTTATTTTTTTATTAAAAAAGATACATTCAGTAAATATTAAAAAAATTTCATGGATAATTTCACGTATAAGTAGTTTATTAAAAGTTAATCAATTCTTTTATATTTTTTATGATTATATCATCTCTAATTATATTTATTTATTTTTTATTTTTTTAAAGTGCTAAAGACAACATGGAGGAACTGAATTTGAATATTATATCATCAGACATATGTTTCGTATTGTCTCAGCATCTATAATTGATTCTTAGACCCAAGTAGTTGCAATTATCACAAATTAGTCATTTCATTTTAATTCATAACATGATATTTTCTCTAATTTTGTTCTAACATTTTGTAAATATTTCGAAATACTCACCCTATAACCGAAGAAGAAATTAATGATATTAAAAGAGGTTGGGAGGAATATATGATAGAGTTAACCAATTTGGGTTGATTTTATGTAACTTTAAATTATTTTCTTTGTAAAATATTCAATAAATTTAAATTTGATAATAAATAATAATATATTTAGTTTTAATAAATGAATTCTTCAGTTGTTGTATTGTCTAACTGTGTTATCTAGTTGTATAAAATACAAGTATTGCGATTAAATTATGTAGTAGTATGCCTAAATGAATTGAACACTAAAAAAAACTTTTTACATTGATAAAAATTTAAAGTTTAAGATTTTTAAACCTTAAAGATCTTAACCGACATAGAAAATCACTTTCTATATCAATTCACACATAAGAATACATTATATAATTAAAAGATTTGGACACATGTCATATTACAATAAGAAAACATCAAATATGCATAAATATAGTAACATATTTGATTTAATTCTTTATTTTTTTTTTATTTTTACATATCTTTTTAATTAGAAAAGGTAACTAATGCAGTACAAATATAATAATATAATATTTATTTTACATTCAAATTTAAAAGTTTATTAATATTTATTTTAAATTTATATAGATAATAATTTTGATTGTAATATATAAATTTTATGGATCCTTATATAATTTTTTAGCTTTTATACTAATTATTAAAATATATTATTATAAAATAAAAAACAGAACATTCATTAAAAATGTAGGTTTAGATTTTTATTATTTAAATTTTGAAAATTAATTTAATTCTAAATTTTTTCTTTCAATTAATAAAAAGTTTCAAATAATAGTTTTAATTTATATATTTATCCTAGATATATAAATACTGATGTTTAGTTTTAAAAAATAATTTTTTATTTTTTATTTTTAATATTTTGTATAAAAAATATTAAGAATAAAAAACAATTATTTTTTGTTTTCATTTTTATTTATAAAAATACTATCTTATTTTCATTTTATTTTTTAATTTTAAAATTTTACAATAAAAAATAAAAATAAAAAATATTTTCTTAAAGCAAACTACACCTTAATATTCTTACCATTCCAACACTAAAAAAGTTACCAATATTTACCATGTCCATACTAGAAAGTATATTTATGCTATGAATGCGTTTAAATTCCATTTACATTCCTGTTTCTAGCTTTCTCAATACCGTGCTATACCAAACCCATTCTTGGAGCTTACACATACATAACCCTCTAATCTCAAACCAAAACATTCCCATTAATTGAGGACAAACAAGTCTCTCAAAACAAAAGGGTTTAAAGACCCCCCTTCTTTCCCAAACATTCTCTCTTTCAACTTCAGTCATCTCTTCTCTGCCCACTAACAGCCTTAGTTCTTGAATGTGCTGTGTCTTTCAAAGTGGAATCTTGAGCCTTTACTGCAAAATTAATGCATGTCAAGACTCAAGCTTTCGTGCTGCATATCAGTTTTTCGTTTGCACATTGATGTGGGTCATTATGTGCTTGTCTCAGTTTAAGCAAAAGATAAAGGGTCTGTGTGAGTGGGACTTGAGGAGGGTTCTTCTTTCTATTAAGTTCAAAGGTATCTTTGTGTAACTTTTCTTCTTGAAGCATGAGTTTCGTTGTGGGGTCGATTTCATTTCTTGCTTGAAAGTGACAACACCACCATTTGGCAAAAGCGAGGTTTTTTGGTGATTACATTGAATTGAGCAATTGTTTTAGGAAGCGAAAGGATGATTCAGTTGTTGTTCTTGGTGCTTTTTGCTGAGGTTGTTTTAGCATTTCTTTTGTTGGTGAAGATAGGGCCATTGAGAGATCTTGTGATAAAGAGTTTGGATCAGCTGAAGATGGGGAAGGGTCCAGCTACAGTTAAAACTATTGCTGGTACCATGTCTGTGATTCTCCTTTCAAGTCTTATGAGCATTGTTAAGATCCAGAACAAAGGTGCTAAGCTTGGAACTATGTCTCCCATGGATCAAGTTCTGTGGAGAACTCACTTGCTTGAGGCTTCGCTTATGGGTGCGTTCATGCTCCTTTCATCGTGGTCATTTGCATCTTTGTTTATTGTTTTAATTCTTAGACGCTATGATTTTTCTTAGTTTTGCAGCTCCAAGTGGTTAATGTGCATTTGTTTTTGCTTGACCCTTCTTTAATCTGGGTTTCAGTTGAAGATGGGTGCCCTTAGCTGTATGAAATTTGAAAATTGATTAGTGTTTGATGATTTTTCTGCTTAGCATTTCTGTCAGTTCAAAACTAAAAGGATTATTGTTAATGGGCATGCTAATTATTGAAAGCAAGGTTTTAAATTATAGTTGCATTGTGGCTCTGTTGTGTTGCAGCTCTTATAGGCTGATGTGGTGATGCTGTGGCCACATCAGGGGATGTAGTCGGTGATTTAAAACCTTTCATGAAAGATAATGAAATAATGTGCTAGGGTTTGTTGCAGGTCTGTGGTTTTCTTTTCTTAATTTTGCTCATGCAATGAAACATGTATCTAGATAGTTGAAAAACAATCTTCTGCATATAGTTTTTGTGGTTTGTCGCATCTTTCTCTAAAGTGATGCATGTCAGGGTCATAAAAAAATTTATTAATTTCTTTCTTTAACCAATTGAATAGGGCATAAAAAAGTTCAAAGTTTTGGTGCTCTATTATTGAACTTGTTTAGAAATTATGTCTATAATCTCTTGAATTAAGAAGAAACTAAAATGGAATAATGGTCATTGTTAAGTTGCTGTTAGAAACTTGAGACATAAAAAGTTCCTTTTCACTCACTAGTCAACATAGTTCTGATTCTTAATTTTTCTGAATCTTCTCTCTGTCTTATTTGGTGCTCATGACATTCCATGTCAGTCCCCCTTATTAGGAGGGTCTATGTTAGGTGAGCTAGGAAGGACTGTTAGGTATAACTGCCTAAATAATTTAGTTGGAGTTTTGGTTACAGACTTATAGGAGTATGGAATTATAATTTGAGAATAAAAATAGAAAGGCTGTTAGAGGGGTCTTCTTTGGAAATTAGGTAGTTAGAAGAGGATGGTTCTGGGCTCTTGAATTCCCATCGTAAATGGAATAATGTTCATCGTGTTCTTTATTATTAATAAAAAGATTAACTTTCTTGTTCCTAAGTTCTGATCTAGACCTTACACGTATGCATTATACATGTATAGCAGTGATAGCTCATATTTGTAAATTTGCTGGTTTTGCTATCAATTTCTAGTTTATTCTGATTAAAACACCTTTGTAACATCACATATTTATAAGTTTGTATAACCATGGCTCATGAATTTTGACTCTATAACTCCTTTTTTGTATGGATCCTTTTCCATTTTAACTTTGTGAAGATGAGTACTGAATAGTAATTATGCAAACTTACAATCAATATTATTCCGATAGAACTGTACATAAGATCCCACTCTTAAAAGCAGTGCTGTTAGGAGGGGAGATCCTATGCAAATGGGAGTTCCTCCACTCAAATCGAATATGGGATTCAGACACCTTCATCAATTCTCTCAATCATAAAGAGCAGTGAACCCATTCCAGAGGGTCGATAAACTGGGTTTTGACTTTTGACACCACTTGATGTAGAGGATAGCCCACCCCTAAAAGCTAGACTAGTAATAGGAGAGCCTTTATATGGGAGGTTCCATGTCTCAAACTTATCTGATATTGGACTCATACTCCTTTGTCAATTTAGACTTCCTCAAATTGGTAATCATGATTTCAATGTACTTATATAGAATATTGGAGCTCTCCCACCTAACGGACCAGCCTTTTGGTTGGAGTCTCCTCATGTACTTTGAGTGGGGTTACAGGAAGGCTACCTATAGGCTGGATTAAGGTGTAATGTATCGAATATCTTAGATGAGTGAAGCCGCCAAAGGGGAAAGGGCTACCATCAGGTATTATCGCCAGAATGGAAGCTGGTGTGGATGCCATCTCTTAAAAGGGGTGAAAATGTTATGAGTCCCACATCGAGTAGAATAAGAGACTCAATGGGGTACGTTAAGCTAATGGATTAGTCTTGAGTTTGGCTCTCCTCATGTGACTACATCATAACAATATAGTAAGTTGATTAACCTTTCTGTTACTATGTCTTAGAAATAAATAAATTGCCCCAAAGGAATGATATGAAATGTCATCTAACGTATTATTCATCTCATTCTTCACAATCATCATGTTGGAGAAAAATCCAGAGTACAAATCATAATTAAGATGATTTAATAAATAATAATAAATGCTTCTTATAGCATGTTTGGATCTGTAGTAGATCGACTCAAAATTACGTGAAACCTTGAAGCTACTCTGAGTAACATTCACTAAAATGTACATCCAGTCTCAAATTAATGTAAAACCAAACACCCAGTTAATGTCCGGTGGGTGCATGAAAACAAATACTGCCTATCTGGATTTTCATTTTTTGGCTTTCTAATGCAGAATGTAACCCCAAAGGTACTTCTTTTGGCTGGGTACTCCCTGAATCAAATTTCTAAACAAACTGAGTAATTTTTTATGACAAAAGATACAACTCATGTTTACAGAGGGGGCCTATATACTCCAAAACACCAAATGAAGGAAACATAATAAAACCTAAATAATATTCCAAATATTCTAAATAAAATAAAATTCACACCAAAATATCCTAAATAAAATAAAACCTCTAATATCGAAAATATTCCAAATATCCTAAATTAGAACCCTATTGATCAAATCCTTAAAAATAACTTCAAATCCAGTCGACATCATTCCCTCTGGGTGAGAAGAACTTTACTCTGAAGAGTCAAAAGAGATGTACTGATCCAAAAGGATGAGATCCGTTTGGTGAACCTCCTTCTCTGTGTTCCACACAGCATCCAAGTCAAGACGGTTCTTTCCATTTGATTAGATAGGGGCAGAAAGGAGCTATGTTAGAACTTGGTGGAAGGCTAATAACCCCAGGAGAGGTCAATCTGCAAAAGTCAATGATCAATCCTGATGACATGATGCTGATGTGGCACAGTGCTGCTGATGTGGACTAGGGTTGATGTGGCACATGAAGGTTGTGCAAAGTGCTTCTAGCAATGCGGGATAGCTCCAACATGGGGAGAACAGAAAGATTCGGAAAGGGGACAGCAGAGGTGTTGCTGAAACAATGTCAAAAATCAAACTAAGATACCAATTAATGCATAATCTAATTCCAAAGGCACTACTTTAGCTGGGTACTCCCTGAATAAACCTAGAGTATTCTTTTAAGGTGGGTGCTCCCCAACTCAAATCTCTAAATAAATTGAGTAATTTGTAACGTGATAGAAGATACATATCATGTTTGCAAAGGTAGCCTATTCATATACTCCAAAAATTCCAAATAAAGGAAACGTTATAAAATTTAAATAAAATTTCTAATAACATAATATCCTAATTAAAATAAAATCTCTAATATCTAAAGTATCCTAAATTAGAACCCTAATGATCAAATTCATAAAAATAATTTCAAATCTAATATAATCCTATCTGCATCACTTTTGTACTGTTTTTAGTTATAGAGTTGTTGTAGAAATTTCCGATATTTCGATGTCAGGGATTTATTTGGTCTTGTGTTATACTTCATCTTAAAATTGGGATAAATTATATACTATTAGGTGGGTTTTCCTCCATTGCCTTTCATAGTAAAGGTTGGGGCACTTGTAGAATATGAAGTATGGACCAAATTGGAACTATTTACATTTGCTGTTGTGATGTATTATTTATTTATTATTTGGTAGAGGATGTGGTGTTTGCATTTGCTTGATAATTATTTGTTTATTGCAAGTCCCACATTGTGTAAAGAGAAGATCAACCATGAGTTTATATATCAAGGGTAATGCTTATCCTGTGAGTTAGCTTTTGGGATTCAGTTAGATCCAAGTTTAATTTTGAACAGTGTTCTATTCAGCAAGTTTATTTTGTAATTAAGCTTAATAAGCCAGGATGCATATCCAATCTTATCTATTTTCTGTAGACTTTGTGCAGTTTGATGCTGTGAGGAAGCCCATTTTCTTCACTATTCCTCAAGGCCTGCGTAGTTAAGGATTTTGTTTTTTAAAACTAATAATTACCCAAAATGCTACTAGGAAACAAAGTAAACATAAAGTGATACTTTTGTAATCATTAATGAAAATAAAAACTGAAAACAAAGGATGTTTTCTTAAACCAAGCATGCCCTTGGAATTAACATGCATCCTAAGCTGGATTTTCTTGTCTTAAATGAATTAATTTGGTCTTGCAGGTTTTACATTATTCCTTGGATTCCTAATTGATCGTATGCACCATTATCTTCAGAAACTTATTAATTTAAGGAGTAATGTGGGAGATTCAAAAGAAGAATTGGAAAACCTTAAAAAAGAAACTGTCCAGCTTAAAGGAAAGGATGAAAAAGCTTCCAAGGAGATAAAAGAACTCAAGGAAGAACTTTCAATTCTATCAGAAAGTTTGAAAAAGATGAAGTTGGAATCTGAAGAGAAGGACAAGAAAGTTGAGACTGCTGAAGCACATGTTACTTCCCTCCAAAAGCAAGCTGCAGATCTACTACTTGAATATGACAGACTCTTGGAAGACAACCAAAACCTTCAGGCTCAAATTCTGGGATATAAGAGTTGAGGCCAGACTGAAATACCTTGAAAACCAAGGTTTTGGGGTTAGATCCCATCAGGATCATCCCTAATTTTGTTGCAAAATCATCTTTCTTTGGAAAGAGTTTTTCTTTTGGTCATTTTTGAAAATGCAATATGGGCCAAAATAGCTCTCTACTCAAGTCATAAATTTTGCTGTTCTTTCAGTTTGTTAACCATTTTGTTATTATATAGTTGCTTAGCAATTGCCTCCTCTGGTTTTTTTTTTTCTTCCTTTTGTTGTTTGGATGGATATATTTTAGTTTAAGAATTATAGGCGGGACAAATACTTCTCAAGTTTAGATAAAGAAAGTTTGTTGGATTTTAATTTTATGATTGTCTCAGGGTGCATCTTGCCATTCAATTTCATTTATTCCAACATAATTCTGTTAGAGTTAATTTTACTTGTTTTGGTATCTTCACTTCACTTCTTGCCTGGTTAGGGAAGAAACCCACACAACAAATTTGTTACTTAAATAGTTCTATATACGAAATTCCGAAGCCCAAGACTGATGAAATATGGAATGCAGTGCAGTTCTTATGGAGAAGCCAAATTATATATAATTTTAAACCGTCCGTTAACACAATTGTGTCTATGCAACTTGTTTATGCATCAAATTCAGATGAATCCTGAAAAACTTATAGTTAAGGTGCGAAGCTAGTATTGTTAAAAACTAAGCTAATCTCAACATGGACAATCTGCACAATCTAAACATGTAGCATCCGAGTCCCATATTGACAGCAGCCGAGTCTGAAGTAGTTTAAATTAAAAGTGTTCGTAATTGAGTCCCACATCGTTAGAAGCTAGAAGCTGTTGATAGAAGCCTGCTTATAAAATAAACCTGGCCACTTTCGTTACATGTTGGTGAATGCTAACTACCGAGACTATTTAAAATTCAAATTAATGTCAACAAATTGAATTGTTACTCAGTACTACTTTATTTTTAATTTTCTTTAAAAGCTAGCAACTGCTAGCAAATTGTTTTTACAATGGAGGAAGACTTCCAAGTAAACTGTTATTTAGATAGCAAATTGTTTTTACAATGGAGGAAGACTTCCAAGTAAACTGTTATTTAGTTTCAAGTAAACTGTTACTTGGTCTTCCAAGTAAACTGTTATTTAGTTCCAAGTAAACTGTTACTTTAGTTCCAAGTAAACTGTTACTTTAGTTTTGAGATTGTTATCGAGTTTCATATTAGTACTTGAGGTCAATTTCCGTTACGGCTTGCTAACGTGTTGTGTTGTTGATGGCTTATAACGTCTAACGTGTTGTGTTGTTGATGGCTTATAACGTTAAATGCCAGCGTAGCCAGCCAGGTAGACCTCAAACGCCCTCGTTTTGTCGCACACAAGGATTAATGCTTCTAAACGTTGTCGTATCAGCACACAAGGATGTCGCACACAAGGATTAATGCTTCTAAACGTTGTCGTATCAGCACACAAGGATTAAAGAATGCTTCTAAACGTTGTAGTATCAAATAGTATAAGATTTGGGATTCTAGAATGCACCCCTATTTGGAACCCTAGTTTTTGCAATTGATTTGTAATCATTAATTCCTGATTTGTAATCAGTAAATCATATATATAAGACTTTCATCTAGTATCCTTTGAATTGTAGTATCAAATAGTATAAGATTTGGGATTCTAGAATGCACCCCTATTTGGAACCCTAGTTTTTGCAATTGATTTGTAATCATTAATTCCTGATTTGTAATCAGTAAATCATATATATAAGACTTTCATCTAGTATCCTTTGAATTGTCTCCTATCTCGGTTCTCTGTCATTTTCAGCTGCTCATGTGCAGTGCTGGATTTTTTGTTTTATTCATATGGACTTTCCTACAACACTCTGCTATGACTGATATGTGTGTTCCTGTTTGATGTATCATTAATGCTTGTCACCTCTAAATGCATATGTAAAAATATAGTTGTTGTTTGTAATTGCGTAGATGGAAATTTCTGCCTTACTGTTGGGCGTTAAGAAAAATCTGGCTTGTACTGTGCCATTTTTTTGGTTTATTTTTTAAAGGTCTTTGATTGAAGTGTGGACTTTGAACTACAATTTTTTGAACCACATTTCTAGTTCTGGGTTGGGCATGAAATTCTATTTTTCCTGATAAAAGTGTAAGTTAATTATTTGAGTGGTTTCAATGATTTGGGAACAATTATGCTTTTTAAGATCTAGATTCTATGAAAAAAAAATGTAGTTTTATTTGAATTTTAAGTACTTGGTTTAACTTGGGAAAATTCTGGTTCTAATCTTGGATTTTTGTTGCTCATGACAGTCCCTAACTCTTGCACTTTGAAAAGCTCTGTGGCTCATGATTCTGTACTTAAACATAATCTGGTTTCACAGGGTCACCCAAGGCAGAGACATTCACACCATTCCCAAACATATAATAATCATGCCCCCTCTCTACCTATGATTCTCGTCTTATAATTAATAATGTTGCTTAAAGGTCATGAAACTGGTGTAATATAGTATGTAACTACATGTTTATTACTCATTTATAATCTGCTTACCTAAATATTGGTGACCTTTTATCACTAACTGTTAGAGTCATTACAAATAAGACTTTAACCACTTATTTTATAAGAAGACTTAAAAAATGAAATAACAATGTCTCAATTAAACTCAACACATGTGTCATTGTCCTCTATGTACTGAACCATTAAGAAAACAAAAACCCAAGTGAGAATATCCTGTTTGCGAATTAGAAGTTCGAGCTCTGCATTTAAAAACTAAGTAGTCTTTGGAGAATAATGAGGAGTGAAGGATACTTGCTCAAATGAAAAATATCTTGATTGAATGTTGCCGAGCAAAACCCTTGACTGGTTTTTACAATAATATATTAACATTTGGGAATGTATTAAGGAAGTATTGGGCTCGGAAATAAACTTTCTTTAGTCAAAATAAACCACACACTTAATGTTCTTCTTTTAAGTTGTTGATTTGGTTGCTTTTATACAATGGGAGAGGAGGGAGTCTAACTGTTTAGTTTTTGTGATTGCATATACGCTCTTCTAATGGTTTTTTTTTTCTATTTACATTTTAATATAATAGTTGTTCTTTTGATACATCATACTTAGTTTTCAAATCGTGCTTCTTGTGTCTGTGGGTCTTCATTCCAAACCATTTTTTATCTGTAGCACTAATTATGCTTGTCTCACAGTGATGAGTCTGTTGCATGGCCCTACAAAAGTGGAATTAAAACTAGTTTTGGCTACAAAGTTGAATTTAAAACTAGATTTAAAATTGGTTTTAGTTGAGAAATCGAATTTAAAACTGGTTTGAACTATAACTGTATTTGAAACTGGTTTTGACTTACCCGATTGAGAAAAAAAGGAATGGATTGATTTTGAAATCCAATCCATAAATTTCCTTTATAAGTTGAAAAGATTTTAAGAATTTGATAAAAATGATGTTGTCCAGAAAAAGAAAAAGATGGTATCAAGTATCTTGTACAGAACATATTTGGAAATGTCCAACGCTGATTCTGCAATATCCAAACCAGAAGCTTTGGGTTGAGTAGCACTTGTGTTTAAGTCTTTATCAGGTAGTAAGCTAAACTTGGGTGCATAGCCAACATGAATTTAGGATTTACAGGTTATAAATCAATTGCCAAAATTAGGGTTCTAAATAGGGGTGCATTCTAAAATCTCAAATCTCATACTATTTGATATGACAACGTTTAGAAGCATTCATTAATCCTTGTGTGCGACAAAACGAGGACGTTTGAGGTCTACTTGGCTGGCCACGCTGGCATTTAACATCATTTAACGTTACATGTCAGCAAGTCGTCAACGGAAATTGGCCCCAAGAACTAACGTGAATCACAATTTGAAAAGTGAGGGACGAACGGGTTAATTTTTTTAAGTCAAATACTAATATGAAACTTGATAACAATCTCAGGGACTAAAGTAACAGTTTACTCAATTTTTGCTCACCACTTGTATTGGTATGGTTACTGAATGGAATTTGATGTGTGAATGAATGGGAAAGAGGTATTGCAGGTAAAGTGTGTGGATCTTCTTGTGCCTGTCATGGCTAAAAAGCACAAATAGTGAGATACGCATAAGCTAGACATGACTGTTTTACTTTTTTGGGGTAAAAATGTAAATAAATTTTGTATATAGGTATATTATATAACAATTTACATGTTTGTGTATGTAACAGTGATTATTGTGCATCTCTAAAGCATCTCAAAGCATCTCTAAAATGCACTACAATATGTGACTCCATGGCTCCCTTCCAAAATGCACCATAAGATGTGCCTCCTTTTCAAAATGCACCACATGGTGCAGTCAAATCTGTCCGCCACTTTTCAGATTTCGTGCAATGTGCTCTCATACATCAAATTGGAGCATGCAGTAACAGGTACGTTAGTGTGGCTCCTTTTGAAGTTGCACTACAAGATGTTGTGCCTCCTTTCCGGAATGCACCATGCTTCTACATGAAACCACTATAAATTCACCGTTTCGTAAGTGTAAAAATAGAGATGTCTATAAATTCGCCATTTCATAAGTGTAAAATAGAGATGTAAAAGTGAATGCCGAGAGATTTAAAAGTTGAGAGAAAATGACCTGAAGAATAAGAGAATTTAAAGGTTAGTATATATTTAATTTTGTTAAATTATTTTATATGCAATAAATTATATTTATAATAAATTAAATATATGTTAATTTAGATTAATTAGTGTGCATAATGTAAATGAATAAATTTTTAATAATGTTTATTAATAGTACTTGAATTAATTATAAAATTTATAAGATTAAATTAGTAATTAAATTTTAGCATAATTTATTTATATTTAAATTTAAAAATAATAATACATTTTAAAAAAAATATATGATATTATTATATTATAACGTTAAAATGAATGTTTTAAAAAATATATGATATTATTATATTTAATAATTTTTTTAATATAACATTAAATTTGTAATGTAAAAATAAATGATAATGTTAAATATATTTTATTATAGTTTAATAAAATTAAATATATTTAAAATTGGACAATATATATATTATGCTAAAATATTAATATTGTTATTCAAATTATATTTAATTGGTTAAGTATTAAGATTTTGTTAAAAATATATAATAATACTTAATTGATTGTCACAAGTATGGTAGTGTTTCATTTATTTCTACTTTTTCCGTTTTTGAAACGTTGCAGCATTCGTTCATTTTTACTTTTCCCGTTTTTAACTCACTGCACATATGTCTTACGTCATTTTATGAAAGTAAACGGTATATTGGAAATGAAAACTTTATATCTCCACACTTTCGTCTATTCACATGCATTCAACTAATAGCATCTGAATTTTTTTTATAAAAAATAGAATTTAAAAAATATAAAAATTATAATTATTAAATCTAAAATATATTCAAATGTAAATTATTATATATTGATGTACAGTCATATATATATTTATCTATTGATATTAAAAACCAAAAATAAAATTATTGTGTAAAATGTTGACAAATTTAACTTGTAATTTATTATAGATATTTTATATTAGTTTTTTTAGGCTTAGGATCTTAAAAAATTAAATATGCATTGATAAATATATACCCTTAAGATTTATAAAAACAAATCTTTTCCTATTTTCGAAAGGTAGAAGACGCTACCTTAGCCCGTGTTTACTCACTTGAGATGAGAAGAATTTATTATAATAAAATTACATATGAATGATAAAATTATAAATTGATCTATAGTTATATGATTAATTTAAAATATTATTTATGCTTTTTTAAATTTTATATATTTAAATGATATTTAATGAATTAGTTAAATAATAAAAAATTGAAGATTAAAATTATTTTATAAAATATTCAAATTTCAAATCTCATTATTTTTTATATTATAAAAAAATATAATAATTTATATAATTTATTTTTATTACTTACTATAATAAAACCTTATAACATAATACATTATATATATATATATATATATATATATATATATATATGTATAAATCAGATAAAACTTAATCTCAAATTTAATAACATAATATTAAAATAAATTTTATCAATATAATTATTAAATTTAAAAATTTTATATAATATTAAATGTGAGTTCTTGTTGTTAATGAATTTTTTTTAATTACTCATCCTTGCAAAATTATGTGATTTATCCTATATTAAATATTTAATTTTTTATTTATAATTTTTTTTATCAAATATTAATATAACTTAAATTTTGAATATTAATAAGTTATAATACATTTTAAAATATCTTTTATTTTTTAGATAAAGTAATATTAATAAATTAATTTTAAGTTAATAGTTAGATTGTTATTATATTTAATTAAAATATATTTGGTTATTATAATTATAATAATAATATAGTTAAAAAATTATAATGATAGTATTTAATTAATTATAGTTGTTAATGTATTAATGATTAACTTATAATTTTTGTATAATTTGTAGGAGAAAATTTAATGGCATCTTCGTCACAATCTAGTTATGATATTAGACCGGGGTCGGATAATCCATCACTCCTAACATTGCAAAGCATTCATATATATGAGCAAATTTGGAATGGAGCACCAGATCGAGAGCTAAAAATTCGAAGGATAAAATTATTTCATGAAAGAAATAATACACATTCTGCCACATATTATTGAGCATCTAAGAAGAGCTGGCTTTTTAAGAATTGTTCAAATTCAATTCTTCCAAATTGATCCTCCTTTTTTATTGAAGCTTTGATTGAAAGGTGGAGACCTGAAACACACACCTTTCATATGCCACTAGGAGAATGTACAATTACTCTTTAAGATGTTGTAGTATTAACCAGTCTACCTATAAATGATGTTCCAGTTATTGGAAGTACTTCGGCTCGTGTGTGGGAGCCTATTGTGATGGAACTTTTGGGAATTTCTCCATCCGAAAACGAAATGCCTAGAGCTTCTGTAAAGATGAGTTGGTTGAATCAACATTTTTCAAATATGGAGGACCATTTGGATAATGAAGTTCAGTTGCATAGATATGTTCGTGCTTATATTCTTTGTTTGATTGGTGGAGTAGTTATCTGTGATCATTTGAGGAGTAGAGTACCGCTTAGGTACCTTCCATTATTGGCTGATTTTGATCAATGTGGGCAATATAGCTGGGTCAGCTGCTCTGACATGTTTGTATCGTGAGTTGTGCACTACGACTAACTACGATAAGAAAGAAATATATGGATTTACATTGTTGCTACAATTATGGGCGTGTGATAGATTTCCTTGTATTGCTCTGATAGATCCTACCATAACAGATTTTACACTTTCATACGGAGCTAGGTATGATAATTGTCAAGGTTTTTTTTTTTTATCAATTCAATATTTAAAATTATTTTCATTTAATACATTTATTTTTATAGGTGAAAGAGATGTTCCTCTAAGGAAGTTAGACAAAATTTGCAATTTTATAGACACAATTTTGAAACCATGAAACAAAAAGATGTAAGTAATTTATTTGTATGATGTTTAAAAATTATATGATAAAAGTTATAAATTTATATACTTACTTTTGAATTGTTTTAATGTGCAGATAAAATGACAACCATGCAAATGTAATTCACCTATTGCCTGAAACATGTAGAGACGGACATGATTTTTGCACAGCTGTTGTGCCATTATTTTGCTTTCATGTTGTAGAGTGGCACTAACCAAATCATGTTATGCGACAGTTCGGAATGCGTCAACATATACCCCAACCCCCAAGCCAACCAGTTAAAACTTCATTAGTTTAACATATTCTATTTTATAATAAATATATATTTGATTATATTTCATACTTAAAATGCATGAACATATGAAATCTGAGTCAAGTTTGTTATGATCTTGCGAAAGTGATGCATTGACGAATGTGTGTAATCCGCCCCATTTTGTAACAAGTCATTTATCTATTCTTTTTTATTTGATTGCTCACATTCGCCATGGACAACCATACATGTAATTGTGACATTTCACATATAAAAAACTCAGTTTTGATTCAATAACAATAAAAGTATGATATATCTTCATTGAATAATGTTTAACTGCCATCTTTACCTCATCTTATGTTTCAAATTGTAACCCAACATATAACTCATTTCTTATACACCAATTGCAAGGTGCATTAAATCCAAATAAATTGATATCTTCCTCACCATGTTCCATACAAATATTTGTATAATAGAAAGAACTATTTTAAAAAGGTTCACCTCCTGCATAAATTATTTAAACATGTTAATATAAACAATTAATTTACAACATATGTTACATGTTTACCATTACCTGATTATGTTACTTGTTCAGATCCAAATAAAGATAAACCAATTGAAGAAGATATTGAACTAACTTTCATTAGACTAGGAGTAAGACTAGCGCTCATTATTAAATTTGGTTGTTTTCCTTCATTTGAATCAGTTAGATTATCCTAGTCAACACATTCATCAATATCATCATTATCCTCACTATTTGACCATGTGGGTGGAAAATCATAATTTGGATCATCACAATCACATCTGATAGATTCACACCTTCATTACAAGCTACTTACAAAAATAACTTCTTAATTAGTAAAAGTTTTAAACTAATTTCATAAAAATATTGTCAATATTTATGTAAACATACATCCATTAACTTATCAATTATTGGAGGACAATTTTCTACAACTTCAGTATTAAAACTACCATATTGTATCAACATTGTTGAACTGCCAATCACATCAATCTCAACATAAATCTCTAATGCTGACATTAACGGCTGTTGCTCAAAAACATTAACTATACATTTAATATTATCATGTTCACATATTTGGAAACCACTATACTCAATTTTATGAGTTGAAATCAAGAACTTTCCTATTAAAGAAGAAATCACTTGATTTGATGAAAGCTTTAATTTTTTTATAATTTTTTGTTTAAATTCACTAAGGTTTATATCTCTTCTAACATGAATGACTTTTTTACTTCCTTCAAAATTAAGTCCATTTTCTCTTTGAAAAATTCTACCATTTGAATATATGATAATAATAATTTTACTCATATTAACATAAATTTTTTAAACTACATACATAATGCAGTTAATTTTTTTATTTTTTTTAAATTAAAATAAATCAGTTAATATTCAAAATAAAAATAAAACAACAAATTATAGTAGAAAATAAATTCAAACTTGCACAAAAAAAATATACTTTTGTAAATAAAATTTAAACTATACCCAAATCACAATATTTAGAACACCACTAAATCAAGAATGATTTAATAATATTTTTTTGAAATACACTAAATCACTAGATGCAGAGAAACATAAACCCAATAATGTTTAAGAGAAATTTTCGTTCATCTAACAACAACAATGAGTCATTTTATACAAGAAAATTTTTTAATGTGGCTCATCTCCAAATGCTTCCACACAAGGCTGTGGTTCCTCTCGAGATGCTTCCACATGCTATGCCTCATCTCCGAATGCTCCCACACAAGGTTGTGACTCCTTTCCAAATGCTTCCACACGCTGTGACCCCTCTCCTAATGCTCCCACACAAAGCTGTGCCTCCTTTTCGAATCCTCCCACACAAGGTTGTGACTTCTTTCCATCTGCCCCACACCATGTGACGTGTTTTCTGGTCCAGGCTGTGACTCCTCTCCAAATGCTCCCACACAGCCTATGACTGTTCTCCAAATGCTCCCACACAAAACTATACCTCCTCTTCAACTGCTCCTACACGTGGAGTCCACAAATGACGCCCTTCCAACTGCTTGCATACAAAACTGTGGCGCCTTTTGATAATGCTCCATATGTATGACGTATCTTTATTTTGGTCCACAAATACTGTTCATATCCAAGACCCGTAAAATGTATTAAAACAACCCCAGTTTAATAATTAATTTAAAAAATAACATCATTTTAGTTAAACTCCAACTAGACATAGAATACACTAATTTTAAAATTACAGGATCCTATGTTTAAAATTAATATAAAATATAAATTTTAAATCAAAAGAAAGAATTAGTGTTCAAAAATGTAAATGTATTGAAATATAACGATTATTGTGATATTTTAATTTAAATTGATATAAGAGCACCAATAACGGTGGTATTGCTTTACTTTTTCAATCTAACAGATTGTTAAAAAGTAAAAAAAAAATAAAAATTTTCAATTGTTTCTGTAAGCAATAATATCTCTAGATCATCTTTCTTTTTTATTCTCAATATTAGTAACGCAATTGATATCCACAACAAAGATGGCCTAAGAGTTTAAAAAAATAAAAAATGTAATATGGGACTAAGAAGTATGAACTGTTACTAACGAGTTTAATGTAGATACACATTTAACATGGACTTGGTTACTATTATGAAGTGTCTATGCTTCTTTTATCAACCAAAAGAAAGAGAAAGGAGAGAGTGCTCGCTTTGTCCGTGTTAGCACAAGGTTTCTTCTATGTGACTTGATTTCATGCGACGATGATAAATATCATATGCTGTAAATATATTTTCTTTGAGTATTTAATTTTATTATATTTTGTAATATAGGTTGCTTAATATTTAAAGGGATAAAGTAATGTACAATCTGCCATATCACCTATAGAGCAAGCAGCTTTTGGTTTGACACATGCAGAATCTCATAGCACACATCTAGTCCTTATGTTGTTTGTTTCATTCAGTGAATGAAGGATAAAATTATTGGTGCTACTGGTGATAAAACTTCAATTAAGTTTATCAATACAGCAATTTCTAAACCATTTGATCACATGCAAGAAGCAATATACTGAACCTTCCCAAGAAAATTTACACACGAACCTTCTATATTATTTATGAATAGTATCTTTGGCTAGAGGTTTACGAATTTTGCCCAATATGAACAAAACAAATATCCAATCCTCCATTATGTTGATGCTTGCGGAACCTCTACGTGGTGAAGTTTTGAGACTGTTGTGCATATGGTATATAATGATAGACTGGGACTCTTTTTTGTGAACTTGCATTATTCAAACACTGAACACTTCAGAGAACTTCAAAGGTTCAACACTTTTCTTGCTAATGAAGCAAGTGAGCAAAAGCAACTTCAGAAGTTCTGTATTAATTAGTATTCGTGTCTTAGTGTTACTCCCCAGACTATCTATTGTTGACACCAAGTTCCCTGCAAAAAAGTGCTTTTTGATCCACTGACCCTTTGGACTATGATAAGAACCATAAGCAATTGCAAGCCTCTTTAAACTCTGATTTTCAGTTGATGTCCCTTTCGGAGGTCATAGGGTAGACATATAGTATTTAGGATATATCCTACCATTCTCATTTCATGTTCCAAATTACCCAAAATCATTACAATATATTTATAATGACATGGCTGTCATCTTCAACGAAAAAGCAAGTTACTTACAATTTACTACAACAACAACACTGTAACCAAGGACTCTTGGAATGATTGCATTCTCATTGACTTGAAGATTATATAAAGTTTACATGAAAATTCACACAATTGAGGTGAATTAAGTTATCTTGAGTTTACAGGTCTCTTAATTGCTTGCTGAAATTATGCTTGCTCCTACTAATTTTTTACAGAAACGTAACTCTAGGAAACTAACCCAAAGAAACAAAACTAACTGTAATCAATGAATCATCTCACAGACACCATGTCAATCAACCTCAATATGTTTTTGTCTTTTCATGAAATGTTGGATTATGAGCTATACAAATGACAGATAAATAGTAAACAGGTGCTGGTTTGGCAAGTGAGATGTAAATCCTTGAGCAAGTAATGTAACCACTACAACTCACAAGTGAGAGATGCAAAAGCATGATACTTAGCCTCTGAAGATGATCTAAAACAGGTGTTTGTTTCTTAGACTTCGAAAATAGTAGGGAATGACCAAGAAGCAACAAGAAAACTTGTAACAGATCATGTAGAGTCCAAAAACATGCCAAATCAGAATCTGAAAACCCATATAATCTGGGATTGGAACTAGATGGAAAGAAAAGACCTTTGGCAGGAGGTGCCTCAAAATCTTGGCAGCTTGAAAACAAGAATGCATAGGCCTTAATAGACTCACATAACTGTTGTAGCACTAAGCAGATGTTAGGCTGTGTGGTAGAAAGGTATAATGACACATCATAAAAAGGAGGACCTTGATCAGAATGCAACTTGGGGGATGGTTCCATTAAAGTAGAAGATGGTTTGGGACCAAGCATGTACTCTAGAAAGCAAAGCCAGGTACATTATCTAATTGATAATTATACCATATTTTGATCTAGAAATCTCAAGAGTTAAGACCAAGAAAAAAGCTTAAGGGGACAACATTTTTTATCTTGAATTAATGGTATAGATACTGTTTGACATTCTGAATTTCATTCATTTATTGCAGCATAAACAAACTAAAGAAATAACTTTGAGTACCCCCGGTGGCCAACCTGCTTTAAGCCATAGAAGGACTAAGGGATGCTTTCCTCATGGGAGGTCAACCAGAACCCAAGTATTATTTCCCTCCATGGGAGAAAGTTCTGTCCCTTAGACATCTCAAATTTAATAAATCATCAAATAATGGCATACTAATATGAAATATAATTATAAAAAGATATAGCATTAGGTGGTGGCTCAAGTCCCAAAAATGAAAAGTGGGATGTGTTACAATTGAGTCCCACATGGTAAGCATGTGAAAGGTGTTGATAGAAGCAGGTGTATAAAGTAAAGATGATTAACAGCAATGAAACATACTTACCTGGATGGGGTCAATGAACGATCAAGAAGTTTCATGGCCTAGAGTGGTGACTTCCATTGCACTTAGGAAGGGTGCCTCTCTAAGGTCTCCTCAAGTAGGAGAGCCTACATCATAATTTGTGGCAGTTGGGGCCTGCGTTCGCGCGGCCCCTCTAAATCCAACACAAACCTTTATGACTTCATCTATTGTGCTTGTGGATTCCTCTTTCCAATGATGACCAAAGTTATCTTTCTCTTGGAGAGTAATGTTTATTGATTCATTGTCAACTTCACTATAACATGATGGGATTACTGGTAGGCATATTAGTTTATGATCAGAGGATTCTTGTATATTTGTTTACGTATATATAAATATATGTATGATATCTAAATGCTTGATTTGAATACTATACTTCCATTAAGGATGGGCTTTTATGTCTTCATTGATGCCTTCTATCAACCCCCACCCTCTTCTTTACAGTGTTTTTTACGTATTCTTTTTCTGGTAAACATACTCTTCCACACTGGCATGCTCAGTTAGAACGTGCATCTTTATCAACTATTAAACGCATCCTTACTGCTTGTAATATTTCCTTTTATCAATTTTGTTTGTCATTGCTGTTATTTGGGTAAAATGCATCAATTCCCTTTTCCTTCTTCCTCCTTCCAGATCCTTTCCCATTTGAACATATCCATACTGACTTATGGGGTCTTGCAGCTGTTCCAAGTCTCTCTGGGGCTCGTTATTACATTAGTTTTATAGATGATTACAGTCACTTTACATGGTTGTATCCTCTTTCATCTAAATCTCATATGCTAACTACCTTTCAAGCTTTTCAGGCTCTGCTACGCACCCAATTTTCTTCATCCATTAAAGCCATTCAGTCGAATAATGACGAATATCTTGCTCTATCTTGTAGATTCTGGCCTTCCCTTCTCTCACCAATGCCCTTCCTACCCAAGCTCTTGGTTACCAGTCTCCGCAGGAACGACTGTATCATGCTCACCAGGATTACAAAAGCTTTAAGCCTTTTGGTTGAGCCTATAATTCCCATAAGCTTGCATACAAGTCTAAACCCTGCACTATCTTGGCTTCATCCACTTGCACAAGGACCATCGTTGTTTTTCCTCAAGATGGTCGCATCTACATTTCTCAGAATGTTAATTTTGATGAATTTCTTTTTCCTCATAAGACTGATCCATTGACTTGACTCCCCACCCCCACTCCTACTAGTGACTCCCTTGTATCATCTAATGCGGTTCCCTTCCATTTCTCTTCTTCTTGCTCCTTCATCTGATATTCTCGCGACCAGCAACTCCTCTTCTGCGATTTCCTCTCTTATTTCAATCATTCCTTTGCACTCAAGGATCTTGGACCTCTGCATTATTTTTTGGGTATTCAAGTTACTCAGTACATGAGTGATCTTTCCAAAACGAGTATTCTTTCTAGTAAGCCTGTGCCCACACTAATGATCTCCCGTCTCAAACTCTCCTCCATTGGATTGATGTTAAATGCATTCTTTGTTATCTTCAAGACTCTACCTCGTAACACTCATGGGATTCTTTTCCATCCCACCATTCACTGTGATTCTGATTGGGGCTCTAACCTAGATGATCCTCGCTCCACATCTGGTTTCTGCATCTACCTCTGTCCCAACCTTGTTTGTTGGTCGTTTAAGAAGAAGCCCGTTGTCATTGGATCAAGTACTAAAGCTGAGTATCATTCATTGGCTTCCACCATTTCTAAGTTTACTTGCCTTCGTAATCTTCTTCATGAGCTACGTGTTACTTACTCCATTATTCCTATCATATATTATGATAACTCCGGTGCTGTTCATCTCATCATCGCACCAAACTTTTTGATCTTGATCTCGACTTTATTCATGAACAAGTTCTTGCTTGGAAAATCCTATTCATCATCTTTCTGTTGTTTCTCAGCTTGCTAATGGATTCAGTAAACCAATTTCCAATTCTCGTTTTTCCAATTTTCGTTTTAAACTGAAGGTCCTTGATTCCTCAGACCATCAATTTACTGGGGTGTTAGATGGCATAGTTGCTTTCTTCTGTAAAATGCTTGTTAAGATTAGTTAATTTTTTCCTTACTCTCCCTAACATTCATGGGTTCGTCTGCATGCGTATATATACATGCTGTCTCACAAGTAATAAAGTATATTTTCGTCTTATTCCTCTTGTCCCGTTCTTTACTTATGCTACGCTGAGAAAAACTAAACAGATGCATCATTCATTAAACATATTTGTGAAACTGGCAAGCCAAATATTTTATGGTGAATGAAACAGTTGAACTGAGACATATTTCATAATTAGCACTCTGATCTTGGTGTTGGTCTGTAGAATATATGTTGTAGATCCCAACAAAATCTGCTCTCTAAGTTCAACAACGTGTAACCGTGCGTTAGGATTCATATTTTCATTTGATTTTATGTAAATTCATAACTTCATCAGGAGTACCTGCACTTAATGTTTGGTTGGAGAAATTGACATCACTTACAAGGAGAAACAATTTTGATATGTTAATATGATGCAGCATAACTTCATTAGATTGTGATTAAAATCATCAAATCATATGCAAATGTAATACAATATAAATAAAAGAAAAAAAAAGAGAGTTTAAGCATCACAATATTGGAGTTTAAAGTGTATATTGTAAATAGTTGTTAAAAGCATTATAAGTTGTTGATAGAAGTAAGTGCATAAAATAACCAGATTAGCAACATTGAAACTTCCTTACATGGATGGGGTCAATGGATGGTCAAGAAAATCCACGACCTAGATTGCAACATTCAGACAATTAGGAGGGTTGCCCATGTAAGTTCTCCACAACTAGGAGAGCCTACATCGTAATTTGGCTTGGTCTATTCTTTATATATTTTTTTCTTATTTTTAATCTTAAATTTAGTAATAAGGATTTTTAGTAGTTTATATTTATGTTCTTTATTCAAATTTCATGAGTATTATATTCTGTACTTCATTATAGCCTTTCGCTTCATGACCTTAACTTTTTGCTCATGATTTATAAATTTTGTTTTACAATGGTTACCTACAAGGCTCTCGCATATTGTCATGACCCATTTTTGGAGGCGTGACTGGCACATAGACATCAACAAAGGTTTAGCCTAGCAAACCTAATAATAAGATATTATAAAAAGCATACTATCATTTTAATTAAAGGCTACAAAAATTTAGCATAATCTTTTCTAAAAATTGAGCAACCCCAATTTCAGCATATAAGATATATTTTGAAACATATAGTCAAATAACAAAAATCATCATCCAGAATTCATCTCTTAATTACATAGGCCGAAGATAGTTACAAAAAGAAACAGTCATAAAAAAAAAAAGAATACAGAACATGGTCTACATCCCTTATACATATAGTTGCAATATACAGAAATTAACAAAACATTAGCGCTCACTAATAGTGAAGTCTTACCAAAAAGATCTTTATGCAACCAGAACCCAGGTATTATTTTCTTCCCTGGAAGAGAGTTCTGTCCCATAGACATCCCAAATTTAAAAAATCATAAAAAAAAGAGAGAGCATTAGATGGTGGGTTAAGTCCGAAATATAAAGAGTGGAATGTGTTAAAATCGAGTCCCACATGGCAAACATGTGAAAGTTGTAGATAGAAGCAGGTGTATAAAGTAAGGATGATTAACAACGTTAAAACATACTTACCTGGATGGGGTCAATGGAAGATCAAGAAGGTCCATGGCCTAGAGTGGTGACTTCCATTGCACATAGGAAGGGTGCCCTTCTAAGGTCTCCTCAAGTAGGAGAGCCTACATCATAATTTGTAGCAGTTGGGGCCTGCGTTCGCGCGGCCCCTCTAGATCTAATACAAACTTTTATGACTTCATTTGTTGTGGTGGTGGGTTTCTCCTTCCAATGATGACCAAAGTTATTTGTCTCTTAATTTGTGGTTTATGATCAAAGGATTCTTTGTATGCTATACTGCCATATATAATCCAAAACTTCATAATTTGCTCTTTCAAGTTTTTCTGGTGTAATGTTTTCTTTTTTCACATGATTTTTGCATCATGTTTTGGGATAGTTATTAAAAGCATATGAGGACTAGTTGCAGATTCAAATTGTCGTCTTATAGGTTAAATGAAGAAAGACTTTTTGTAAAAGAAACATTGTTAGTTATTTGTAATTTGTTACACTGTTAGTTTTTATTAGAATTACTATAAATCTAAGGTTTCATTCATTATGTAATACAAAATTCAATAGATCACTTTTTTCAATTCAGATTCTTTTTTTTTTCTCTTTTTTTTATTCAAAGGCTCAGCCTGGTACCTTGCATGGTATCAGAGCAAAAGTTTTGATTCATGGTTTCTCAAGCTTAATGAAAAAAATTATTTTCCATGGCATCATCAAGTCTTACCAACCATTAAAGGTCATTGTCTTCAAGATTATCTTTTTGAAGAAGAAACACCGAACTTGTAAACTCAACAACTAGGAAATAATATGATCAGTTGATCTTATCATGACTTTTGTCCTCAATGACAACAATCTACAACTAGATGATAAGTTGTGTTACCTCTTAGCAATTAAGGAAGAAACTAAAAAGCAATTAAGGAAGAAACGAAAAATTCTCTTTGCTTCAAAAATCCAAGCCAAGAAAAACAATTAAAGATTCAATTAAGAAATGTAAAGAAAGCTTCTTTATTTGCCAACTCTTATCTCTTAGAAGTCTAGAAACTTATTGATGCGTTATCTATCATCGCTAACCCAATAATTGTTGAAGCCATTTTGGATGGTCTTGATGATGAATATGATTCCTTTGTCATTACTGTTATATCTAGAACTAATCCTTACTTAGTTGATAAATTGCAAGGTTTGATCTTAGTTCAAGAAAAACGTAAAAAAATTGAATTACCAGGATCTGTACACGAAATTTTTACTGCTCTTAATAATAATCTAAGAGGAGGATTTAAAGGCAACTACAATTCAGGAAGAGGTGGAAGATTCATTAACTTTGACAAAGGTGGTGGTAGGTCATACAGAGGAGGAAGAAACAGTAGTAAATACTCAAGAAGAGGCAGAAATAATGGTGGAAATCAACCTATGTGTCAGTTGTGTGGAAAGATTGGACACATTGCTTGGCATTGCTATCACATATATAATCAAAGTCTTCCACATCCTTTCTTACATTGGAGTCCAAATTAGAATAAAAATTCTAATACCTAAAAAGTCTATTCTGCCTCTGTTGAGAACAATGATGCAAAGAGACTGATTTTTATTCCCTCAATAGTTGTAGATCCTGCATGGTATTTTTACTTTGGTGCTTCAAATCACATGACATATGATCTTAATAATCTTCAGACAAAAAATCCCTACAATGGCTAAGAACTAGTTTAATTGGTAATGGTACATGTATTCCTATTTGGTGTAACGCCCACAATTTCTAAGGATATACTCCCTAAGTTACAAATATCCTTTAGTAAAAAATATAGTAGAGATGAGAACAAAAATTGAGAGAAATTAGAGAATTTTTAACAAGTGACGAAAATATTCCTACATTAGGATGACATAAATAGACATGCATGTAACTCAAAATAAAAGTTAAAACATATTTTAAAGGTTTATAATCCATCAATGATGAGTAGAAAGTCATGAGGAAAGATTAAAAATAAAGAGAGAACAAAAATGCTACCGAAAAAATGCCCTTACAGAACTCTATCTCCTATAAGAATTAAACCGTTCTCGGAAAAATGGTAAATGATATAATAATTATTTGGAAACAAACCAATGAGTGTTAGAAACATCAAGAGAATAGTTTGGGAACTTTATGGAAAATTTTCAAAAATTACCAAAACGCCCCTAGAAGGCGCAAGAAAATGTAAAGCAGAGGCCTGAAACTTGAAGTTCATCTCTACACGAAAATCCCATGTGATAAATGAGAGGATGACTCACCTCATGAGTCATCTAAGCCATTATGGAATACAAGACAAACATTTATAAGAAGAGATAAAATTAACCACGATTAAATCAAATTAATCTTGATTAATTAAAATCAATCATGCTTAAAATAAATTAACCATGATTATTGTTAAATTAATCTTAAAGTGTAATTCCTTATATTTAGATTTAATTTTGAAAATAGAAATTACATGTAAATGAACCAAAAGGCCCTTAAGTGGCAATTTAATTCCCAAGTGTCCTAAGTGGTCGAATTTGTTTAGGAAGACCAAAGGGGGCTCATTTGATTCATTAACACTCTTTTAAACATTTGTGCTAGCTTTGTACCTTCAGTCTAAACTCCAACTTCTCTTAAAATACATAAACTTACACTAAGGTTGAACTTCCATCTTTAAAGTTTTAATTATAATAAGCCAAACAAACAAAGCTCCACCACCATCCTTGAAGACATTCTTGTGGACCACAAAGGAGAGGGAAATTAACTTTAAAATACCCATTGAATCCTTTTATAAGTCTTCAACAAGTAGGATCTTTACCACACATTTTTTCTAAGTTCTTAATTATGTGCTATGGCTTATTTTCTTCTCTTTTTGGTGGATCTCTTTCTAAATTTTATGGATCCTACTTTCTTGAGCTTGATGAAGTTTAAAACATCCCTTGGCTTTTAAAAATGAGCATCACCAATTTTTTAGTGATTTTTGGAAGTTAAAATAAAATTTTAATTGATTAATGTTCTTGTTAGAACCTTTGAAGCAAATTAATTGGTTAAAATTTCTTAAAAATTATTTTTAGAATTTTGGGTAGATTTGAGAGTTTTTGAGATGATAAAATTAAGGATGAATAAAACTTGAAGTAGATCTAATGGATCTCCACTTGGTTGTCTTGAAAAATACTTCTTTTAAAGTCTTTATGATAAAAATTGTAAGCTTGCTTATGTCTCCTCTTAAGAGATTTAATCTTGAACTTAGACTTTGATAAAAGTGTAGATCTAAAACCATGTGATAATAGTTCAAAAAAAAAATAAAAAAGTTAAGTCCCAAAAGTTACAAACTTAACTTCAAAATGGGATCTTAAAGCAAGTAAGAGTAATGGTAGACTCATGGACTAAAAAGTTGAACATGACACTTAAAATCCTCCATGATCATGGCCAAAGCTATGAAGTAAAGAAAAATCTTGATAGACACAAAAACAAATGATGTAACAAGTGCTATAATTTATGATACAAAGGTCAAGTGAGAAGAAATTTAGAAAAAAGACCCTTGCTTGGACAAGATGTAGATTCGGCCACCCTAAGACAATTAAGGGAAAATAAGTTTAAAATTTTGGTTAAAGTATAATAAGAAGCATAACCATGTATGAGAAAGGTATTAAAAGTTTAAGAAAATCTTGGTGATGGTTTGGATAACCATGTAGCCATACTTAAGGAAAATTAGTGAAAGTAAGTTAAAAATCTGGTTAAGACTTCAAAGTGAACTCAACCATACATAAGGTGGTGATTAAAAAACAATTATGGGGTTGTGGGAGTTTAATAGGGTCATTCAACCATACCTAATAAGTAAGAAGAAAAAGTCTTAAAATTTTTTAAGTTGGTTTAGTTTACTGGCCTAAGTCATAACTAGAACAAATCACCTTCTAAATGTAAGAAAGAAATGAACCATGATGTCTTGGGGACACAAGCACAATTTGACCATCTTATAAACAAATTTACAAGATGAGTTAAATTGGATGATTGATAGCATTAAAGTGAATGAGGCATAAGAGGACTTGAATCCATAAGCAAGGATGCAAGCAAGTAAAATTAAGTTGGTTGTTCAAACTTAATTAGTTAGGTTAGTAGTCAAAGAAAACATAAAACTCTATCACTCAAACTTAAATTGAGATGGTTGTACATAAAACATCTAAATTGATGAATATAAAGAAGATTAACCTAAATAGGTCATTCAACTAACTATTCTAAAACTCCACCATTTCATAAACTTAGATTAAAAATATAAGAAAAACTTAGTTTTGAGGAAAGGAAAGGTTGAGAGATAACTTAGAAGGAATAAGTGACTTAGGTTTCTTATGAGAAACTTATCTTACACTCCAAGAATTTAGGCTATTGGGATAATTTTTAGATAAGAGAGCATGCTGTCCAAAAATTAAGGATCATGCATAAACAAAGAATTTTGACAAAGAGGTGAAATTTTGAGTAAATATTTATGACTATTTACCATGATGACTTTTGAGTATGTTTGTTTGTGTACAATTGTACTATGTGCTCTCTTGAATGATGCATGAAAATTGATGTGAATTATGATTCAATGATTGGATGAATTATATGAGAAATTGGATAATTTGGATGCTATTTGTGCATACCATATTGATTGAATATTAAGCGTGCATATTATCACGAAGATTTAATATGGAACCTAATAAGTCAAGAAATCATTAAAGAAAATCCTACTTATAAATTTAAGATATTACTCTTACCATGCCAAGTCACTAGGCTTGTGCACATATGGAGGTCACAATATCTTTCATATAGAAGCCATATAGGATTTCAAGAAATTATGATGGTGATGATCATCCAGAATGAACTCATATCCTAAAACAAAAGGTAGAGTATGTGAGAAGTGAAAGATATTATTTAACTAAGATTATTAATGATATTCCTTAAATTAAATTATCACTAAGAGTGTGACTAGAGAATGAGAATGATTTATGGTTAAGGCATAAAGTGAGTAAAAGTAAAATAATATCTATGTTATGAAGAGAAAATGATCTAAAGAAAGTACGAGATTTTTTTCTATGAACATTTTTATGGAAAAGAGATTCAGAGCATGTATGAGTTGTATGCTGATGTTAAATTTCAATTATTTCCACTATTAAAAGGAGTCCACTTTAGATAAAAAAAAATTTTATAAGTAATAATTGAACTTGCATGCTTGTCACCTTTTATAAATAAACTGAAGTGGGTGGAATAGAAATGATGTCATAAACTCTAGGTTATTCCCCTTATGAGAAATCACGATTTCTCATTCCTTTCCTTCCACTTCTCTTCCCGACCCCAATTATGTTGTTCTTGACGATAGTAATTTACCTCGAACTGTATAATGTGGATTGACTGCGTAGTGTTTATGGGATGGAATAAACCAGAAGTAGAAAATATCATCAGTTAGTAAGAAGATACCCCATGGATCAATAAAGAGGATTTGTTTTGCTTGTATATAATCTATATATTTTATTATGGATGACTATAACCTTAATATGGTATTAATGATCTTGTTTTGTTATAAAGGACTTTATAAAAGCCTTTGACATTATTTATGGTATGTGTAAGACAAATATAAATAATGATGTACATATAATGGTATATGTGAGTGTATATTATTGGTAATAAACGAACATGAGTGATAACATCAGATTGTTTATTTTCTGCTATAACAATTGCTACAACAAGGCTTGTATTTTTTGCAAAGTTTTAAAAAGAAAAAGAAATTATTGTATTTTCAATATCAGTAATTTTTAAAAGTATTTGCATCATAATGTAATAGTCTAATAATGAAACTGCGAATATGACTTAAATGTAAAACAAGCTTCATTTTTAGGGTGTTACAATTAGGAACTTAAACCTTTTCCCCTTTTAAAGCTTCAATATCAGTAGTCCTAAAAAATTTATTGCATGTACCTACTCATTACAAAAATTTACTTAGTATATCTCAATTTTGCAGAGAAAAATTTGTATTCTTTGAATTCCTTGTTGATGTGTGCTTTGTTAAATGTCAGGATACCAAGGAGATCTATCTCTAAGGCAACCTTAGAAACAAGCTTTATTCCTTTGACAATTTGCTTACCACTGATTCAAGAAGTTAGACGAAAAATTCATCCTCAATTTCTACTTATTTTTCTAATAAGTGTAATAATTCTATTGTTGTGATTTGGTATGCTAGGCTAGGACATGCATCCAATAAAATTGTGTGAACACTCAATTATGTTTGAGGCCAATTTTCAAGTTATGAACAGAAGAAAAATAATAAAAATAAAATATAAAATAAATAAACATAAAAATGATAAAAAGAAAAAGAAAAAAAAAAGAAAGAGAGAAAATGAAAAATAAAAATAATAACAAAAAGAAAAAAGAAAAAAATAATAAACAAATAAACATAAAAGAAGGAAATAATAAATAGCATAAAAAAAGGAAAAAAGAAATAAAAGGAAAACTGTTTCAAAAGTTGGTTAGGGCGGTTAGAAGATAGTTACCACAAAATTTGGCCTATAAATAAAAGTATAAGCAAATTTGGCTGGGGGGATTTCATTTTTCAAAAATTTTCAAAAGTGCAGCAAGGAGCTTCTCTCTCGGTTTCTCTAATTCCTGGAGCTTCCCTAGGATTCTGAAGCTTCTCTCTTTTGGTCCAAAGAAATCTTGGAGGTTCTCTCTGCTTTATCCTTTGCTCAAGTCTCAATCAAAGGAGTAAAGGAGATTCTTATTCGTGGAGGTTGATTACATTCAGGTCAGTAACTTGCATCCTTCTCTTTCTGGTTTATGCAATTAAATCACTATCTCTTCCTATAGAATTTGTCGTTGTCATGGCTTGAATATGGTAGCAATACATTAGGAAAATGAATACCTAGGGGACTGTGATTTCTGCTTCAAATCTCGATGCAGAATTCTCAGTCAAATAAAAGAAAACAATGTTTCCTACATTTGATATTTGTCCCCTGCACAAGCACGACATGTAGCTAGATTATTTGATTCCTGAACATAGCACTTAGATTAGGCAAGGAAAAGATATTTCAGTGAGCACCAAACTAAGTCATAGCCACTGGTGAATCCTTGTTGAGTGCAGCATAGGATCCATCATGTTAGTCTGCCAATAGGTTCCTTAGAGATTTAACACGTAGGTACTGTATAATTCTAGTGCCAATGAATCAACTCTGCTCAGTCAAATACTATGAGGAATCCAAGAAAGGATAGTAGGTTGCTTATGTTGTATTTGTATGACAAAGCCAATACCGGTCTGCAAGGAGACATGCAAACTGATAAGTGGTTCACGTGATCCTCCCAGCACACTATTCCTAGAAATAGCCAACATAGGCCTTTGATCTATGGAGCCCATGTGTAATTTCTTTTAAGTAGCAAAAGAAAAGGTATAGTTTGCATTGCCTGCTAAAAAAGTTAGAAAAAGACAAGAATAACATGAATAAAGAAAGGCCATATTCTTAGTCCAACAGTAATCTGCATAATTTTGCAGAATGAGTGAGTCTGAATTAAGAGAGGGAAAGAAGGAGTATGATTAGTATAGGTGTTGGCAGGAGAATCCATATATCTTCAAATTGCTCCCAAAACTTCTTAACTCTGCTAATCTTACATAATGGCAAGTTGGTATAGAAGGAACCATCATGAACAAAGTAATTATAAAGCACACAAGTCTTGAGGTAGAAAACTGAATTAGCTCTTGGCCAGTATGTTGGTATTTGTTTGCCTTATAAGTGTGGGTACATTAACCAGGAAACCAATATAGTGTATAGTCTACTCCCTGGTCTTGT
Source organism: Canavalia gladiata (assembly GCA_037954105.1). Lineage (NCBI taxonomy): Eukaryota > Viridiplantae > Streptophyta > Magnoliopsida > Fabales > Fabaceae > Canavalia > Canavalia gladiata. Next base: position 40,136,668 of record CM075661.1, read on the forward strand.
CTTGGCTCAAAAAGACTGATTCAGGTTAAGAGAACCTGTCAAAACAGTGGCAGTAGAATCAGTGAGCTTGACTAATAAGTTTAACCTTGATTCCCTATGTCAAAATCTAAGTCTTGTAGTGATAATGGCTGCCATAGTAGCTAACTTAACATGTCATCTTATTCTGATGGATTACTCATGCATAGCCAAAGGAGCCTTGTTGTGCGTTAATTGTGCATAAAAAGTTTTACCCACGGGCAAGTCCACCCGTCGGTGTAGAAAGGGGTATTTAAAACCCTTAATATTGTTCCCACAGAGACTATTTTAACCATCTTAAAAAATATTAAATCCTAATTTTTGAGCTCACCAGAAAAGGGTTTATTTAGAAATATTTAAAGTGAACGTAAAAAGGAACAAAATTAAAGTAAGCGATCTAAAAACAAAAGGGCACAAATACGAGTTTAATTATGAAGAGACATAGGACTTTGGTTTCCCTTATAATTTTATCCAATTTCACCCAGCTCCCTTATGAATGATTTGAGTCAATTGCTAATCATTCGTTCTCATTCTATTACTACCCAATGATCATACAATAGCAATATTCTTTTCCTCAAGTTACTACCCCCAGTGATCATGCAAGGTATATAATTAAGAGAATCATAAAGAACATTCAGATTTGTTAAATTAATAACTGATTAGAAATCAAAGATTCCGATTGATCCTCCAAAACCCTTAGATTCAGTTTACCTTATAGTTCCGTGAATTAAGCAATGGTACAATCGCTTGTCCCCTAATTAACTTAGAAATTAATTTTCATTAATTAATTATGCATAATAAGGAAAACACAAATGAATAGAAATACGGAATCATTCATAAAAAGGAAAAGGGTTTCCATTGGTTGCATTATAAGTTTTACAAAGCCCCATGATTTGGGGATTAGTTACACATAGGGGATAAGACAAACAAAAATATACTAATCCAAAAAAAAAATCCGTAATCCTAATTTTAGAAAGAGAATGACAAAACCGTAATGTCAGCAAACTAACAAGAGGACGTTGCAATCGTACTGTGGAAGAGTTTCTGTCTCTAAATCCTACGGAGGGATATCGAGGGATACTAAAAGTGCTGTGAGAATGGAATGGTGTGTCTCCAGGGTAATGATAGGCTTACGCCCCGGAGAGTGGTGTGGCTTTTGGAGCCTCGAGTGGTGTCATATGGTGTAGTAGAGCCTCCCTTTTATAGGCGTGGATTAGGGTTTCAATGTGGTGGACTAGGCTTGACCTGGCCGCTTCCTCAGCCATCGCGACCAATCTACGTAATCTTGTAGCACCGTAGGGCTGACGTGTCATTGTCGCATTAGATGTATTATCCTTTTATGCTTCTTTTACCCTTTTTTTAGTCCAAAACTTGTCTATTTTCGGATTCTTAGCTTGCATGATCATTCCTACAAAAATAAGGAAAATTTGGTAGAATTACAATTAAATAATCGTAAATTATATTGTAATTATAACTATTTTCCGCAGATAAATCAACAGAATGATGGTTTATCACATCCTCAAACTTAAACATTGCTTATCCTCAAGCAATATCCCAAGGAATGGGAATGTAGAAAGTATACAATCTACAAACCTCACATATTAAGCATGAAGCAAACAAGTATAGTTACCATCATGAGAGCAATTAACAATAATCCAATTAGGACCTTAGTTCCTTGAAATCAAGTATCACACATAGATGTGGTCACTCTTCTCACCATCTATCAAATGTATATGGGTATAGATCATTAGAACTCTACTCCTCGCAACTATACACTACCATAGGCTTGCTTATAAACCTCAAATCTCCACTGAGAGTCAAATTGCACACAAGAATTAAAAAGGCTTCATTAAGGTTGTAACGTGGCTAAGGGAATTATATAATTAGGTATGATATAAGAAGGAAAGAAACACAAAGGTTTTCTTTTCATTATATTTTTAATAACTTTTACCCTTAAACTTTAAGCAGATTTTCTTGGGTTTCATGGATTGACAATTTTTTTTCATTTTTTTATTATTTTTTTGAACTTTTTCTTTTTTTTTCTTTTCACTTTTTTTTCACTTGTACTTTCCCAAGCATTTATTTTGCTTTAGTTATAATTTAAGGGTACTTGAAATTATCACAATTAATTAAGGGCACCAAAGAATATAATTTTCAATGTGTTAGGCTCAAAGGGACACTAAATGATATCTAAGTCTGAGTCCAATCAAAGAATCCTAATTTTTCCTTTATCATTTTTTGTTATGCAATCAATTTACATAAGCCTTGACAAGGTTACAAGGAAAGTTCTAGAGTATACAAGTCGGAGGAGAATCACTCAACAAAGAGAGAGGTTAGGTGCAACCTCAATTAGGTTCAATCCTCACTGTAGCTATTCTAATGTGAGATGAGATAATAAGGAACATGACTAATTATCAATTATTTCCATCAAAAGTTCTCATGTCCTTATTAGATTCAATTAATATTTGCCAGAAAATATTATAGATTCCCAAATCCTAAATTCACTAGAATTCCAAACAGTTAAGCATATAGGGATGTCACATGGAACAAGAATTTTTAGAAAACATGAGGAGGGGTATCCCTCCTCAAACTTAATCTTCTACCATTCTCTTAATTCACTGGAAAAATTAATTGCCACAGTAAAGAGTAGAGAGAAAAACAAAAGAAGAGGAAGGATAAGAAATTTTGACAAATGAATAGGAGGGAGAGGGTCTCCCTCCTCAAACTTAAGCTCTTGTATACACGCACATATATGTTATAGTGAAGAGTAAAGGAGAACTTCCCTGAAAAATAGCACTGAGGAGCGAGAAGGTCTCCCTCCTCAAACTTAGAGACCATCAATACCCTCAATTCTTTTCCTGTTGGATGTTAATGGTTGGAGAAGAAGTCCCGTCGCATTGGATTAACCTACTCACACTAAAAATACATGTTAGACGTAGAAGACAATAATAATGCATCCTAAAAATAGGTTCGATACATCCATGTGAGAGAGAAAGAAAAAAAAACTTGAATTTTACGAATACATAGAGGAATAAAAATTACTTAATGTCCTAAAATAACTAATCATAATAATTTATTGAAAAATAGGTTGCCTCCTGAAAGCACTTGCTTTCCGTCATGAGTCTGACGTACCTTTACCAGTGCCTAAGCACAACCACGGGTGCCTGCCTTAGGATCCAATAACACATTGATACGTTTCTTAACCTTCATCTCTTTCAAGGTTTCCTTGTTTTCTTTGACAAAGTTCATCACTCCATATGGGAATGTTTTATTCACCTTGTAAGGATCGCTTCCCCTAAACTGAAGTTTTCCTGGAAACACATGAAATTGTGAGTTATAAATTAATAATCTCTTACCTATTTGAGACTCATGTTTTCGAAAGTGTTTAGGATGTCCTATTTTTGTCCTCTGTTTGTGGAACCTTGAATTCTCATGTATTTTAATCCCAAGTTCATCTTTAAGATTTGGGTCAAGCCTCATTTGTGGTTGCGTATTTGGTTCAGATTCTTCCCCTATAAGAATCTCATGTGCGCAGACTGTAAGACTTATGCCTTTGATGTCATGAGTGGACCATCTAAAGGCTTCTTTATTTTTCCACAAGACCTTTCACAATTTCTCTTTCATTGTTCGGATAAGATTAGAAGAAATAATAATAGAAAAAGAAAAAGTATGAGGTAGAAATGCATACTTTATATTTAAGGAAAGAGGTTTGAGCTCAAGCACTAGAGGTTCTTCAACTGATGGTTTAGGCTTACATGTTCCATGACCCTCTATACTGTCGAATTTATTACCTCCTTCTTTAACATCTTTCGGGCTCTCACCCATAGGGGTTAAAAGGTCATTAGCAACCTGTTGGTGGTCGTTAGTAACAACATACTCCTTTTCATTCTCTTTTTCCACATGCATATCCAATTCTTTCTCGTTCTTAAGAGTAACTGCATTAGCTTGCTCCCTTGAGTTCACCTCAGGCTGGCTAGGTAAAGTCCCACGTACTTGTTGTGCCAAAAGGTTAGCGAGCTGTCCTAATTGATTCTCTATATTTTGAAATTGGGTTTCCAGATTCTGGACTCAAGATTCTAAAAATGTTGGCTCCTTCCTTTCTTGCCCATAGCCTTCCTGGTTCTGTGTGTGAGAGGGCCTGTAAACATATTGAGCATTGTTAGTATAATTATTACCTTGATGCCCTCCCCAAGAGAGGTTGAGGTGATTCTTCCAGGTGGGGTTATAAGTGTTTCCCACACAGTTAGCCTCCTCATTTTGTTCGATTATATTAGCTTCACCCATGCATCCTTTATCATCGTGACTTGTGGATTCACAGAGATTACACAGGTTAGACTCAAATGCAACTAGAGTTTGGATAGGCAAGGTATGTTGTGTCTATGCTTGTATAAGTGTCTCCAACTTTTTATTTAAGGCCTCTAATTGGCTAACTATCATAGCAATATGATCGACTTGATACATTCCTACTGGTTGGGAATCATTCTTCCGTACATGTCTATCAGCAGACCTCCATTGGTTACTATTAGCGGCTAAGTTTCCCATGATTGTCCATGTGTCCTCAGGAGGAATATATAGGATAACCCCACCAGATGTTGCATCTATAACAACTTTATTGGCATAGGAAAGACTGTTGTAGAAGATCTGCACAAGATGAGGTATTTGGTACCCATGATGTGGACATCTCCAAAGAAGGTTCTGAAATCTATCCCAAGCCTCACACAGGGACTCATTCTCGTATTGAGTGAAGTTGACAATCTCCACTATAATCTTGGACTTCATTGACTATGGAAAGTATTGCATCAAGAATAGACGCTGTAATTGGTCCCAGCTAGTGATGGATGTTTCCGGCAAAGAGTCTAGCCAATCGTTCACCTTTTCAATAATGGAAAAGGGGAACAATTGTAATCTAATGGCATCTTGCTAACACCGTTCGTTTTGATTGTATTTGTCAGCCTTAGAAATTTTCTAATGTGGAGATGTGGGTCATCTGAGGTTGTCCCTCCAAATTGAAGCAAGTTCTGAATCATGTTGATAAGAGCAGGCTACTCATAGCTAGGAACACCTTCTAGTGATGGGATTGAAATGTTGCTTTGTAGGCCTTCACTACATGGGACCATGTAATCCAATAATGTCCTTCGTTTTTGTGCTGTCATCTTTCTTATTTTGGTATCTCGCCTCAATCTTCTAGTTGTTTTTCCTATCTCAAGATTAAACTGTGATTAAGAATTTTGAGAGCGAGTTAGCATAAACGAACAAAAGACCGCACAAAATTTAATAATATATTTTTTTAATTTTTTAATTTTTTTATAAAATATATACATGTGTCAAGCAATCAAGATTCAAATTTAAAAGATTGTTAGAAAATAGTCCTCGGTAACGGTGCCAAAAACTTGTGTGTTAATTGGGCCTAAAAAGCTTTATCCACAGGCAAGTGCACACGTCGGTGTAGAAAGGGATATTTAAAAGCCTTAATATCGTTCTCACAGAGACTATTTTAACCATCTTAAAAAATATTAAATCCTAATTTTTGAGCTCACTAGAAAAAAGTTTGTTTAGAAATATTTAAAGTGAACGTAAAAAGGAACAAAATGAAAGTAAGTGATTTAAAGACAAAAGGGCACGAATACGAGTTTAATTATGGAAAGACATAGGACTTTGGTTTCCCTTATAATTTTATCCAATTTCACCCCAACTCCCTTATGAATGATTTGAGTCAATTGCTAATCATCCGTTCTCATTCTATTACTACCCAATGATCATGCAATAGCAATATTCTTTCCCTCAAGTTACTACCCCTGATGATCATGCAAGGTATATAATTAAGAGAAGCATAAAGAACATTCAGATTTGTTAAATTAATAACTGATTAGAAATCAAAGATTCCGATTGATCCTCCAAAACCCTTAGATTCAGTTTACCTTATAGTTTCGTTAATTAGGAAATGGTACAATCGCCTGTCCCCTAATTAACTTAGAAATTAATTCTCATTAATTAATTATGCATAATAAGGAAAACACAATTGAATAGAAATACGGAATCATTCATAAAAAGGAAAAAGGGTTCCATTGGTTACATTATAAGTTTCACAAAGCCCCATGATTTGGGGATTAGTTACACATAAGACAAATAAAAACATACTAATCCAAAAAAAAAATCCATAATCCTAATTTTAGAAAGAGAATGACAAAACCGTAATGTCAGCAGAGGCAACAATAGGACATTGCAACTTGTACTGTGGAAGAGCTTCTGTCTCTAAATCCTATGGAGGGATATCGAGGGATACTGAAAGTGGTGTGTCTCTAGGATAGTGATAAGCTTACACCCCGGAGAGTGGTGTGGCTTTTGGAGCCTCTAGTGGTGTCATATGGTGTAGTAGAGCCTCCCTTTTATAGGCATGGATTAGGGTTTCAATGTGGTGGACTGGGCTTGACCTAGCCGCTTCCTCAGCCATCGTGACCAATCTACGTAATCTTGTAGCATCATAGGGCTAACATGTCATTGTCGCATTCGATGTATTATCCTTTTATGCTTTTTTTACCTTTTTTTAATCTAAAACTTGCCTATTTTTGGATTCTTAGCTTGCGTGACCATTCCTACAAAAACAAGACTATTAAGCCCAGAATGTCTATCAGTGGGTAATTCATCTTTAGCCCCCCAAGCTTAGTTAAGTTAAGTTCCAAGACTATTAAGCCTAAATAGGAGGCCCAACTTAGTGGTTTTCTTGCTACCCATAGCCCCGCAGGTCTCAGGTTCGATCCCCTCTGTGACTTTTTGTCTAATTTCTGTTTCTGATTATTAAGCAAGATTGGCAGCAGTGGACCTCTCACTCAGAATTGGCCACGATGACCGCCTCCTCCACGATAAGTTATGTTAGTTTCTTTTCAATCAGGCCATGTTAATTGGGAGTAATTCAATCAGGCCATGTTAATTGGGAGTAATGGGCCACACCAACTTCCCTTGCCATTAGGCCATGTTACACTGCTCCTCAAATTGGGCCATGCCAAAAGGGGCCATGCCGATTGTCTCCCATGCAGATTCATTTAAGTTGCGCTAGTTTCCCTTTAATTGGGTCCCAATTTTTGAGAAATTCCATTGACACAAATTCCTCTACTCATTTTTTTTTGGGTTAAGCCCAATTTCCTTTTTTTAATTTGAAATCAAATTCATTTTTTTTAATTTGGGTCAAGCTCAATTCTTTTTTAATTTAAAATCAACTCTACCTTTTATTTTGGATCAAGCCCAATTTCCTTCTTTAATTTGAAATCAAGTTTTCCTTTTAATTTTGGGTCAAACCCAATTCTCTTTTCTAACTTGAAATCAAATCCATTTTTGTTAATTTGGGTCATTTTTTTTTAATTTGAAATCAAATCCATTTTTTAATTTGGGTCAAGCCCAATATTTTTATTTGAAATCACATTGTTTTTTTAATTTGGATCAAGCCCAATTTGGTTTTTTAATTGGAAATCAAATCCATTATTTTTACATTTGGTCAAGCTCAATTCTTTCTTTTAATTTGAAATTACATCCTTTTTTTAATTTAGGTCAAGCCTAATTTCCTTTTTTTTTAATTTGAAATCAAATCCATTTTTTTAATTTGGGTCAAGCTCAATTTCCTTCTTTAATTTGAAATCAAACCATATTTTTTAAAATTTGGGTCTAACCCAATTCTTTTTGGGTCAAGTTCAATTCCCCTTTTTATTTGTTTATTTTGAAATCTAATACATTTTCTCTCGTACATTTGATTGGGGTCAAGTTCATTGCTCTCAATTTTTGATTTTTGATTTTCTCTAATTTGGATCAAGCCCAATAGGTTTCATAGTTCAAAATTAGTAAGTTCGATTTAAAAAGTTGATTTACAAAGTTTTTTTTTAAGAAAAAAGGAAAATATATCTTTCAAATTTTCTGAAATTCGTGCAACAGATTCTAATACGAGCAAGTAACGTTCTCTACTGTTCCGTATTTTAATTCATGCATATTCAAAACGGCTTACGACGGTTTGAATTGTGGAAGCACGTGATTTTAGAAAATCACTGTTTCTACCAATTCCGCCTCAAAATGTCTGTTTCTGAATTTTCTAAAATTCGTGCAACGGATTCTAATATGGGAAAGTAGCGTTCTCTACTGTTCTGTATTTTAATTCGTGCAGATTCAAACATGGCTTACGATGGTTTGAATTATGGAAGCACGTGATTTTAGAAAATCACTATTTCTACTAATTCCGCTTCAAAATGTCTGTTTCTGAATTTTCTAAAATTCGTGCAACGGATTCTAAGACGGAAAAGTAGAGTTCTCTATTGTTCCGTATTTTAATCCGTGCAGATTCAAACACGGCTTACGACAATTTGGATTTTGCAAGCATCTGATTTTTAAAGATCTTGTTATTACTAACTTCATTCAAAAAACTAAAGTCATCCTTTTATTTTCTAAGAGATCAAGTCTCTTAATCAGAACTACGTAGCCTTGAGTTTCCCATTGCACCAGGGAATATGTAGGAGCAGGATCAAGTCCTGTCAGGCCATTTTCCCTAAACCTATTTATTTTTTATTCTATCTAAAGGGATTAAACAATTTTCAAAAATATCAAAATCACACATTCAATTTAAGGGTACCGTTCTCCGGAACGGGCGAGTAGGGTGCCTAATATCTTCCCTACTTGTAACTTACTTCTGAACCTAGATTTCTTCTTCATGTGATGGTTTCTCCAAATAATTTTCCTTTAAAAATGAAATTTGGTGGCGGCTCCACAAATATTAAAATTCTTTTTAAAATTTTTAGCGAGTTTGTCATTTCATTGTAATTACGATTATGACAAATTGTTAGTCATCTTCTCAACAAATGTAATATATCATATCATATAAACAAAACTTCCATAATTTGTCAATCATGTTTTTTATCCAAATCTTATCAATTACCATTTTTAGACTCAACTACTACTTATAATTTTCCTTTGGAATTGGTATTTTCTGATATATGGAGGCCTTCGCCTGTTCCTTCTATTAATGGTGGTCGATATTACATTGTGTTTAGATGAGTATTCCAGGTTTACATGGATTTATCTTCTTCAAACAAGATCATAACCCTTTAAAGAATTTATACATTTCAAAACCACCACTGAACTACAACCTGAAAGGTAGCTCAAAATCCTAAAAATTGATAACGCTAAGGAGTATCTTTCATTTACTCTTGCTCTTCATAATTTGGGCATCATACATCGACTGTCATGTCCTTACATTCATAATCAAAATGGGTGTGTTGAACGAAAACATAGACATATCACCAAGACTGGTCTATCTCTTCTTGCTTATGCCTATTTGCCTCTCAAATTTTAGGGAGAAGCTTTCACCCAAAGCACCATAGAGAAAAGAGAAGGAACCTTAGGCACACTCGAAAGCATGAGTTCTAAATTAGTAAAAATTACTTGATTAATCCTACTATGCTTAATTCATTAATTGGAACTAGTCAATTTTATTTATCTCTTGGTTGGTTGGGGTGTTAGACAATCATACCACTCCCAATCGATAGAACCATAGGATAACTGAACTTAAGGTCTTGTAGGATCAATTGTGAGCCTAAATTTCTGACTAGTTAATTTCTTGGTAGATGGTTAAAGTCCTTTTAAACTTTACGCCTCTTTTATTTATCTATCTTGAGTAGAGATGGAAATAGACTATGTCGAGTTAGGGTTTGAGTGTTCAAGTCTAACCTGTTTAAAAATTGTGAGGCTGAGCCTGAACCTAAGTCTAGGTCTGTTACTTGTCATAGAAATTGTTTGTCACTAATGTTTTAAATCTGACAAAACTTACAAACCTCTTTAAAAGTCCACAATACAAAAAAGGCTAATAAATAGACTTAAAACCTATAAGATAAAAAACTTATTAAATAGACTAAAAGCCTGTATGTATACAAAAATGTTTTCAAACTTAAGTATATAATTTTAAAACATGTATATTGAACACTAACTATATACAAATACAATAATATATAAAAAAATGTAATGCAAACATGTAGCATGCATGCACGTATATATAAGTTTAGATATGAATAAAAATTAAAGTAAAATATAAAGCACTTATTTTAAAACTATAGTTATGTACACAACCCTTATAATAAACATCAAAAAATTTTAAAAATATTTATTTTGAAATATTACCTTAGGAGGGTTCTATTTTGAGGACAATGTGAAAGTCATCTAAGATTTTTTTATTTAAAATTAAAAATTAAAAATTTTAATTTTTAACAAATTATGTAAATATATTAATATTATATAAATAGAATATATTAAAATAAATATAATAAATATAAATTATATATATATATATATTGTGAACACCGAATTATGTCTGAGGGTAAATTTAAAATTCAAAATAAATTATTCTGCCTTTTATCTTAAAATTGGAAAAAAATAAATAAAATCAAAAATAAATATAATAAAAAGGAAAACTAAAAAAATTGAAAAAAAAAACAACGAAAGGAAAATTTTCTTAGGAGTTAAGTGAGAAGTAGTTGGATTAAAATAAGTAAAAACAGAATTAAAAAAATAAATTTTAAAAAAAATAATAAAAGAAAAAAAGAAAAGAAGAAGAGAAGATTTGTAATAAGATTAGTTAATATAATAAAAACTGAAAAAAAAATTAGTTAAGAAAAAGAATTAGTTAAAAATAGAAAAAAAGAAGAAGAAAAGAGAATATAAAAATAGAATAAAAATAAAAATAAAAATATGAAATATGAAAAAAAAAACAAACAAGAAAACAAAAAGTAGAAAAATAAAACAGAAATAAAAGAATATAGAAAAAAAGAAACAAAAAAAAAAGAAGAATAAAAAAATAGAAAATTATATAAAATAAAAAGGAGGGAACCATTAGAAAAAAAAGGAGAGAGAGAGAGAGAGACCCCTTCGCTCGAAATCGCAGATTCTAGAACTTCTTCTCTACACCTTGCTCAGTTTTTGGTTTCCCTCCGAGACGGTTACAGGGGGAGGATTTAGGTTTTCCATAGTAACCTGTTCAAGAGAAAAGAAGAAAGAACACATTTCTCGGTCAAGCTTCCGGATTTTGATTCCCTGAGGCTCAAGATCCTGGAAATTTATTCACCAATTCACAACAAGATTACAAGCTCCATCATGGTGGAGGAGGAGAAGATTTTTCTTCCAAGAATCAGCCTGAACTAAGAGTGGTTACAAGTAGTTCTACACTGATCTAAAGAGAAGGAAAGCCCCCCTGACCATTGCACAGCGTCAGATATGCACTATTCACGTGGCTTAAGCTTCACACAGGTCAGTCATATTCGAGCTCTCTGTTTTCACTTCTAAACTTGAAATAGGCATCTATCGAATTAAACTTTCGCCATTTCTCTGCGAAGAACGAAGATAGTGGAGCATTTCTCTAATAGGTTCTCATAGAGATGGTTTATGAATTTCAAAAATGCAATTAGATTCTCACAGTTCCGCTAGTACTCGTTCATATAATGCTTAGCCAAATCAATTTGCATAATTGGACATACTACCAATGTTACTGGAACAGTGAATATTCAATCAAGATTTGCATACAACTGTTTACCTGATTTATGCCAGGAGGGTTTGTTATAGAAGGATCAAGAAAGACAGTCCAATTCTCCACCTAGAAAGTTTTTCTCCTCCACCTAAAATCTACGTATAATGAATGTGTTTTGGCACTACAAATCAAGACCATGAATCCGTCCCTTGGTTCACCCATCTAGTAAGCCAATAAGTCATCCGATCTGCATAATTATGCAGATTAATTCCATTGTTAGGCATCTAGAAAGGCTTGGTCTCTTAATATGCACTCTAATTCTGGTCCGGAAGCCCAATAATCTTCTGCACAAACTTCCTATGTCTTGGTTTGCAAAATGCAATTAGCAACCTGTTAATTCCTTGTTGCTTCGTCTAAAGTCTGGTCAAAATACAGTACCTGTCTCAATGCTTTGACTTATGCTTTCGCATTCAGTTAGTCGTCAATGACACAGCTGGAACAAGTCATGAAAAGGATTGAATAGGTGCTTAGGAAAGTTGTTGGTCAATGAACTAATTGAATGCTAAACTGACCCAGTTTGAGGCAAAGAGGCTAGACCACCATGTCTAATATGTGAAATTTGGTGCAAAAAAAAATGTTTACAATGGTGAATTGGTTTAGTGGAGTACTGTACCTGTGTTAGCGAGAGCTTAGTGGTCAAGTTGTGCATCAAGTACTTACAGCTAGGAGGTGGTTTAGTTTGAAAAATTTAAGAGGAAGAACAGAAAATTGCTCCCATTTGATTGACCATTGAAATAAATTTTGGATTGAACCTGGGAATAGTAGCTACCAGAAGTTATATACCAATATGTTTTAGCTCGAAAAAAAAAAATTGGCCCTCAAACTAGTTTATAGAGGTTTGCTTTAAATTTAAATCAGGGAATTTATGACCAAACCCAAACGTTGGGTTCTGTGGTTAAAGGCGTCATCCATAAATCCCTTGGATAAAATGATCATTAAATTTTCCATCATTCCATCACCCCTTATATAATCACACTTGTAACTTCCAGGTTCTGTATCCAAATCCCAACCATTGCAATCTTACATTTTATTTTTCCATCAACAATAAATCCTCTACATAATTACACCTGTACTAATTTATGACCAAATTGGATGCTTGGTTCAGTGGTCAAGCTTGCTACCCCATAACTTTTAGGTCTTGTATTCAAATCCCAACCATTGCAGTTTTGTATTTTATTTTTCCTCAAACTCATGTTGGGCCAAATTAGCTCCCTTCTAGTTGGGCCATGATAATTGGACCTAAAAATGATATTAGGAAAATAATATGAATAATTCTTTTACTCATTTTCTTTTATCTTGGGTCAAGCCCAATTATTTTATTTTGAAATCAAAATTTCACTCTCCTTATTTTGGGTTAAGCCCAATTTTTTTTTCTCTTATTTTCGGTTAAACCAAATTATATTAAATTTGAATTCAAAAAAATAATTCTCTTTAATTTGGGTCAAGCCCAATTATTTTAATTATGTTAATCAAATTTTGATTTTCCTTAATTTGGGGTCGAGCCCAATTCTAAATTTTTAATTAGTTTCTTTTATTTTTGGTCAAACCCAACTCATTTCAATTAGGGTCAAGCCCAATCCTTTTAAAATCAAGATCAGTTTATTTTTAGTTTGTGGAATCAAGTCCTATCATTCCTAACTTAAATAGAAACCCAATTCTTCTCTCACTTTAAATCAAGATTTTAGGGTCAAGCCCAACTTTAGTTAATTTAAAATCAAATTCCTTCCTCCTAATTTAGGGTCAAGCCCAATTCCTTCTCCACTTTAAATCAAGATTTTAGGGTCAAGCCCAACTTTAGTTAATTTAAAATCAAGTTCCTTTCTCCTAACTTGGGTCAAGCCCAGTTCCTTTTAATACGTTTCCTTAATCAAATTCATTTTCCTAATTTGGGCAAAACCCAGTTCCTTTCTTAATTCATAATCAAGTTCTTTTTCTTAATCAAGATCATTGTTTTTACTAACCTCGTCAAAAATGTCTGTTTTAATTTTCTAAAATTTGTGCAAGCGGATTTTAATACGAACAGGTAGCCTTCTCTGCTATTTTGAGTTTTAATTCGTGCGGATTCATACGCAGCTTATGACGGTTTGGATCTTGCAAGCACACAATTTTAGAAAACCACTATTTACTAACTCTGCCAAAACGTTTGTTTCCAAAATATCTGTTTTAATTTTCTAAAATTTGTGCAAATGGATTTTAATACGAATAGGCAGCCTCCTCTGCTGTTCCGTATTTTAATTCGTGCGAATTCATACGCGGCTTACGACAGTTTGGATTTCGCAAGCACACAAATTTAGAAAACCGTTGTTTTCTAACTCTGTCAAAATGTTTGTTTTAATTTTCTAAAATTTGTGCAAACGAATTTTAATATGAACAGACAGCCTTCTCTGCTGTTCTGAGTTTTAATTCGTGCGGATTCATACGCAGCTTACGACGGTTTGGATTTCGCAAACATGCAATTTTAGAAAATCACTGTTTACTAACTCCGTATAACATCTATTTCTAAATGTCTATATTTATTTTGTAAAATTTGTGCGAACGGATTTTAATACGAACAGGCAACCTTCTCTATTGTTCCGTATTTCAATTCATACGGATCCATACGCGGCTTACGATAGTTTGGATTTTGCAAGCATGTAATTTTAGAAAATCACCATTTACACTTAACTTCTTCCAAAAGTCAATTTTTACCTAAATCATCCTTTCGTCGTCTAAGAGATCAATTATCTTAAAATCAGAACTACTTAGCCTTGAGTTTCCCATTGCATCAGGGAATACGTAGGAGCATGATCAAGTCTTGTCAGGCTATTTTCATACAAACCTATTTACTTTTATTCTATTAAGGGATCAAACAGTTTTCAAATAAATCACACACTCAGTTTAAGGGTTCCGTTCTTTGGAACGGGTGAGTAGGGTGCCTAACACCTTCCCTATTCATAACCAATTCCCGAACCTAGAGTTTCATCCTCAAGTTAGGGTTTTTTCCAAATATTTTCCTTTAAAATAAAATTTGGTGGCGGCTCCACAACTCAATCAAATTCTTTTTAAATTTTTGGCGTGTTCGTCGTCTCGTTGTAATTATGGTTGCGATATATATATATATATATATATATATATATATATATATAAACTCTTGAAAAAGCTAAACAAATTTTTTTACAAACCTGAGTCTGATTTGTTTATCTAAAAAGACTTTTTAACAAGCCTATGCCTATTTATTTATTAAACAAACTAAGTTGTAAGCTTTTGTTGGATGCATTTTCATTCCTAATCTCACAGGATCAATGAGGATAATATCTAGAGCAAAAATTATTGATATTGCCAAATCAAATATTAATAATAGAATTAGCATAAATGGTTAGCAATTGAACAAAATGAAAAATTAGAGGTAAAAACAAGTAAAATCACAACAAATTTAAATTCTTAAAATTTTTCAAAATTTGCACTATATTTTTTTTACTTATTATATGATATAAAATTTATTTTTATTTCTTTTATTTTTATAAAATAATTCTTCTTTTAATAAATTTAAAAATTTAAATTTAAATTTTATACATAAATTGTTAGTATAATTTTTATAAAATCAATATTAAAAATTTAAAATATTCTTCTTTTACACCGACAATTATACTCAAACTAAATAAAACTTAATAAAAAAATTTATACTCACATTTTATATCCTAATTATAAATATTATATTTTATTTTTGCTCATTACCTTATACCTTAATTTTTTTATTTATAAATTTTTTTTTACGATAACTACTAAGAATCTATAGCATATCATTATCAACTATATTATTGACACAAATCAAAAAAATTTAGTTTGACAGCTTCATTAAAGGCTACAAAAATATAGCATAATCTCTTCCAAAAATTGAGCAACCTCAATTTTAACATATAACTAGTTTTGAAACATATAGTCAAATGGAAAAAAAAAATCACCCTCCTTTAACAACCCAATCTCAACAAATATCTTAATATATTTTTTTATTTAATAATTTTGATTGCTTCTAAATAACAAAGTTGTAACAATACAATTTTAATCGATACAATATTTTACTACTTCACAAGTACAAGGATTCCCATGTTAATAAATACGTCGTAGGATTGTAAGAATATTTTATGAGTATTGAATTTTAAAAATCTGTATCTATTTTCTTTTTAAATGTTATTTTATATTTTAATAATTGATAGAGTTAAGTTTTATCTAAAATAAAATATAAAAACCTATAATTAAAATAGAAGGGCCAAATATAAAATTCAAAAAATGTTTTGTGGGAGTCAAAAGGTACAAAATTAATATAAATTATAAATAGTAAATGAAAAGAAAGAAAGTTGTTATAAAATATATGAATCATTATTGATATATTAAAATATTCTAACATTATAATATTTTATTTGTATTGATATAAAATTTAAAATTTAAAAATATTGATAATTAGATTTTATTTTGAATGATTAAAATTTTAAAATAAATATAAATAAAATTTTAAGTAATTATAATATTATCATTAAACTAATTTTAATTTTTATTATTCATTAACTGTGTGATCAAAGTTTATTATTCTCATACTTCTAAAAATGAGTGTTATTTTATATGCACTTTCTACATATATGATTACTAGATTGTTCACGTTTGTAGCTAGAATAAGATTTTTCATAATATCCTTAAGTATTCTTTAAATTAACGATAGAAATTTTATTTAATTAGGATGAGTTTTGTATATTTAATTATTTACTACTAAATTTGTAAAATACAATTGTTTCTTTCACATTTATTAAAAAAGCCTCATCTTATTTGGATAAATTATAATTACCATCATGAAAAGTTGTTCATTTTCACTTAGAGTGTTATTGAATTTAACTATATCATTAAGCATGATATTTTTATATAAGATTTTATATTGCACATTAATATTATTTGTATCATCAATTTTATGTTAATAATATTACACTTTAAATTTTCTATCTTATACAATATATCACATGTTTAATTTGTGTTAAACTTTTATATTTGTCCTTCCTAATTTTTTTTAGAATTTTTATATCATTGTACAAACATGTTTGACATGAATTAGGTTACTATAATGAAATGTCTAAACTTTTTATTTATATTAACAAAAAAATAGAAAAAGTATTTATTTAGTTACATGTAAGTATAATTTTTATATTATATAATTTATGTGATGATAATAAATATTATGTATTGTAAATATAGAGTTTTTTATGACAGTGTTTAATATTTATTTATTTATTATTAATTGTAGTATTTGCTTAATATTTAAAAGGACACATTATGTACAATTTATCATAATAACTAGTCAAACAACTATTTGTTTAATGGATGCAGAACCTAAAAAACATTTGGTTCATACCTTGCATGTTTCATTCATTATAAAAAGATAGGAAAAAACTTCTCACATATAATAATAATAATATAAATTTATTTACATCCATCTGTAAATTATTCAATCTATTTTCCTTTTTAATTTTTTGTTTTAAAAGTCTGTAAACCATTGAATTTATTAAATAAAAGATATAGATCATTGACAATACTGTTTATATAAAAAAAATCATTGTTGAAAGAATAAAATTATACTTTATTGATAATAAAATTTTAATTAATATATCATGTTAGCTTCATCAATACAACATTTTCTATATAGTTTGTTCATATGGAAGAACTAAATATATTGAACCTTGAAAAGAAAATTTATACATGAACCTTATTAATAAATTATTTGTTACGCATCTTTGGCAATAGGTTACAAACTTTTCCCAATATGAAAAAAAACACTAAGCCTCCATTATTTTTATGTTTGCAGAATCTCTAAGAGGTGAAATATGTCCATATGGTACATAATCATAGACCGGAACTCTTTGTTGCCTTTCATCTTATCTTTGTGAACTTGCATTAATTCAAAACATTCAATATTTTAGTAAGCATGCAAACCAAAGTGGAATTTTTGGTGACACCTATGAATGAAAGGTGAGAAATTAGAATGAATTAATCTTCAAGCCACCGACTCCAATTTCAGTGATCGTGTCTGTGCTATTGGCTGGCTAAGTCTTTGCTTGCTGATGAAGCAATTGAGCTAAAGCAACTTCAAAAGTTCTTATGAAACAATATTCGTGTATTTCTTTAAGTCATTAGAGTAGCTATTGTTGACACCAAGTCCCCACAAAAGAGGTGCTTTCCGATTCAATGACCCTTTGGACTATGATAAGAGCCACAAGCAATTGCAACCCTTTTTAAACACTGAATTTCAATTGATGTCCCTTTTTGAGGTCATACAAGAGACATATAGTATTTAGGAATATCCTACCACTCTCATAATTTCATGGTCCAAATTACCCAAAATCATTACAATATATTTATAATGACATGGCTGCCATCTTCAATAAAAAAGTTACTTTCATTTCAATATTTATAATCACATATTTGGGCCTGAAGTCCCAAATATGAAGTGTGGATGTGTTACAATTGAGTCCCACATGGTAAGCATATGAAAGGTGTTGATACAAGCGAATGTATAAAGTAAAGATGATTAACAACGTTGAAACATACTTACCTGGATGGGGTCAATTGATGATCAAGAAGGTCTATGGCCTAGAATGGTGACTTCCATTGCACATAGGAAGGGTGCCTTTCTAAGGTCTCCTCAAGTAGGAGAGCCTACATCATAATTTGTGGCAGTTGGGGCCTGCGTTCGCGCGGCCCCTCTAAATCCAATACAAACCTTTATGACTTCATCTATTGTGCTTGTGGATTCCTCTTTCCAATGACGAACAAAGTTATCTTTCTCTTGGAGAGTAATGTTTATTGATTCACTATAACAGGATGGGATTACTGGTAGACATATTAGTTTATGATCAGAGTATTCTTGCATATTTGTTTACGTATATATGTGTTACCTCTTTTCTACAATTATTTTTGTGATCAATTTTATGTTAATAATATTGCACTTTAAATTTGATATATTATACAATATTACATGTTTAATTTACATGTTAAACTTTTATATTGGTTCTTCCAAACCATTTCTTGAAACTGTACCATTGTGGGTATGCAAATTTGATATATAATATAATATTACATGTTTAATTTATGTGTTAACTTGTAGGTTGATCTTTCCAAAATATTTGCTTGAAGTTGCACCACTCTGAATACACATTTGACTTGAGCATGGCTACTAAGATGGAGTGTCTAAGCTTTTTTACTTATATCAACCAAAGAAAATAGAAATAAGTATTTGTTTAGTTACGTGTAAGTATATTTTTTATGTTATTTGATTTTGTGATGATGATCAATATTTATATGTTGTAAATATATTGTTTTTTTATGGATGTACTTTATTTATTTATAGTTGTAGTATTTGCTTAATATTTAAAGGGTGGAAATTATGCACAAATTTTCATATTAAATAGACCAAGTAGCTATAGTTTAACGGATGCAGAACCTCAAATGGACATTTGGTCCATTTTGTTTCATTGATTGTAAAAAAGATAAAACTGTGAGCTTTATTGGTGATAAAATTTGAATTAATATATAATATAAACTTCATCAATACAACAATTCTAAATCGCTTGTTCACAAAGAACCAATACATAGAACCTTCACAAGAAAAACATGAACCTTATGAATAAATTACTTAATTTTTGCATCTTTGTCAAAAGGTTACGAACTTTTCCCAATATGAAGTAAAAAAAGAAAAAAACTACACCTGCATTATTTTGATGTTTGCAAAAACTCTAGGTGAAGTTTTGTCGATATGGTACATAATGATAGACCGAAACTCTGTTGCCTTTCATCTTATCTTTGTGAACTTGCATCAATTCAAACTCTCAATACTTTAATAAGCATGCAAATCACAGTGAATTTTTCGGTGACAGCTATGAATGAAGGGTGAGAAATTATAATGTGGAACCCTATCAGATGAAGGCTTACAATGAATTAATCTTCAAGCTACTGACTCAAATTTCAGTGTAAAGGATGTGTTTGTGCTAAAGGCTGGATAAGTCTTTTCTTGCTGATGAATCAATTGAACTAAAGCAACTTCAGATGTTCTGTAGTAAATCAGTATACATGTCTTACTGTTAGTCACCACACTAGCTATTGTTGACACCAAGTCTCCACAAAATGGTGCTTTCTGATTCAGTGACCCTATGAACTATGATAAGAACCACAAGCAATTGCCTCTTTAAACACTGATTTTCATTTGATGTCCGGTTGGAGGTCACACAGTAGAAAATTTTAGTATTTAGGATATATCCTACCATTCTCATTTCATAGTCCAAATACCCAAAATCAATATACCATATTTGTAATGACATAGTTGTTATCATCAATGAAAAAAGTTACTTTCCATTTTCTCCAACAACAAATGAACGCATTTTCGTAGACTTGAAGATTACATAAAGTTCATCAAAATTTACACAATTAGGGTGAATCCATCCTTGAGTTCACTGGTGTATTGACTGCTAGCTGAAAAATTATGCTTGCTTCTAATTAATTTAACTAATACATGGAAACAAAACTAACTTCAATCAACGAATCTTCTTACTGGCACCATTTAAATCAACCACAACATGGGATGTTCCTTTCATGAAATGTAAGATTATGAGCAATATGAATGACAGATACCTAGTTAACTGCTCTGGTTTTGCAAGTGACATGTGTAAATCCTGGAGCAAATAATTCAACCACTATAGCTCACAAGTGATCAATGCAAGGGCATGATGATCATCCTCTGAAAACGATCTAAAGCACTTGTTTGTTTCTTATACATCCAAGATGTAGGGACTTACAAAGAAACAACAAAATAACAGTAGCAGATCATGTAGAGTCAAAAAACATGGCTTGAGTCTGAAAACCCTCATAATCTGAGATTAGAACTTGCTGGAGAGAAAATACCCTTGGCAGGATGTGGTCTTAAGGTATAAATGTTTCCCAATCAGCCTTCTACATGAGGACATTGATCAGAATGCAACTTGGTTGATGGTTCCATTAAAGTAGAAGTTGGTTTTGGACCAAACATGTCACTCTTGAAAGTGAACCCAGGGTGTTCTTTCTGTGGTTGATAATGACACTGTATTTTAATCTAGAAATCTCAAGACCAATAAGAACAAAGCTTGAGGGGTTAACATTTTTTGTATCATGAATTGATGATATAGATATAATGTTTGGCAAGCCAAATTTCATCCATTGATGATGATACAGATACTGTTTGGTAAGCCAAACTTGCTGCAAATTGTTTCATATACCAACCCTTTGCAGCAACAATGGCAAGGAGTTCTGTCCCATATGTGTGTATCTTTAGGCAACCAGAACCCTGGTATTATTTTATAATAAAAAAAGAGATAGTACTAGGTGATGGCTTAAGTCCCAAATATGAAGAGTGGAACGTGTTACACTTGAGTTCCACATCGTAAGCATTTGAACGTTGTTGATAGAAGCAGATGTATAAAGTGAAGACGATTAACAACGTTAAAACATACTTACCTGGATGGGGTCAATGGATGATCAAGAAGGTCCATGGCCTAGAGTGGTGACTTCCATTGCACAAAGGAAGGGTGCCTCTCTAAGGTCTCCTCAAGTAGGAGAGCCTACATCATAATTTGTGGTAGTGGGGGCCTGCGTTCGCGCGGCCCCTTCCAATTACATTCAAATTTTTAATGTTGGTACTTAGAATAGTTTTATGAGTTATCATTATAAATAATTTTTTAAGTTTCTCTGTATATTGCTAATAATGATTTGAGGATTCTTGTATATTTGGTCATATATGCGTACACATTATGGGTATAGCTATGATCGCTATTAATTGGAAAACGTTATACAATCCCAAATTTCCTGAAAAGAATCCATCAAATATTCTGTTTTATTGGGATACTCAGTTCAACTATCCATCAATTACTAGCTTCATATAGATGTTTGTTTACTACTTTTCTTGAAATTTCTAGTTCATATCCTTCATAACAAGATCTATTCGATAATGTCTATCCAGCATACATCTAGCTAATCTAAGTAAGCATCCAAAATTTAGTTTTCATTTGGCTAGTTCACTAAGCTACCCATTTTCATTTTCTTGCTTTAGTGTTAGGAAGGGACTCTCTTGACATTGTAAATTGGATTAAGTGATGAAGTAACCTGGTGTCAAAGGCTTATTAAAGTAGAAATTTAGTAGTCCATGGTAATGTAATATGTGTATATTTTAAACCCGTCTATTGACCTTTCTCTTCCTGGCCTTCCCTTTTTTTAATGATTATTGCATCATATTTTGGGATAGTTATTCATAAGTATCAGGTTTGGGGGGAACTAGTTTGCAGATTCAGTGTGGCTTAAAAGGTAAAAAAGAAGAAAAAGTTAGAAGGATGAGATGAGGATAAAGTCAGGTTGGTGCGGTAATGAGAGTATATCATACTTAGCACCCCTCAATTGCTTTTTTCTTTCCCATTATTAAATGGTTAATTCATTGCAAAGCCTGTAGAAGTGATAAATTGCTCCATGACTTTTAACAAGACTAAAAATTAGTGAGGATAGCTAATAGTAGAATAATTCTGTTGTGTCTGTTTTGCGGCCAATCTTGTTGAATTACATTACATCATTCTTACCGTAAAGCTAGATTATCTAGTCTTTCTATAATAATTAGTTTGAACTTGAACAGTTATGCTATTGCTTGGACTCCTAATCGATCATATGCAGCATTATATCAAAAAGCGGATTAAATAAAGGAGTAACGCGGGAGCTTCATTTATACTAAGTACTGTAGAATCTAAACTTTGTAATACAATAATTTTCTACATCATTGTTTTATTTTGAGAATTAAATTCATTGAACCTTTATGAGACAAACAAAACTATCTAATAATTAATCTATAATTTGATGTTCACTAAATTCATTATTTCAACGATTTGCAACAGAGAAAGTTCAATTCAGACTTGTAAAAAAAATAAATTAAACTTTGAAAGAAGACATACTGGAATAATGATTTCCTACACCTCACAACACCTTGATATACTCGATCACACACATCTCTCTATCCCATTTCTTATCTCCTAGATGAGAGAGATAAACTCACCAAACCATGGTTTAGAAGCTTTTAAGAAATAAATTGGAAGTGTGTAGCTCATAATTAAGGAAGAGAATGCTAGTAAATTACATGGTTGTTGCTGATTTTATGTTTTGTTAGTATTGATTTTTATTTTTATTTTATTTTTATAATATCCTAATTCTTAAGAATGTTGATTGTTATTGATAGTTTTTAGGATGAGTGATGAATTTTTCTTATCTATTAAACAATAGGCATTGTTTCTTTGTGAATTATTGCTGTTATTTAGGAATTTATAAGTCAATTTTTGTTTATATTCAAAAATTTACCATAATAAAAATATCTCTTTTTCTTCTTCTCCCACTCTTCAATCACTTAAAAACAATAGATTTATAATTGTTTATGTGATGTTCTTCATTCAAACTTCACGAATATTATATTTTATATCCATTCACTACCTTTTGCTTCATGACTCTAATTTTTTGCTCATTTGTAGATTTTGTTTTACGATGCTTACTTGCAAGGATCTAACGTATTGTTGCGACCCACCTTCGAGGGTGTGAAGCACACAGACATCAACAAAGATTTGATCCGACAAGCCTAATAATTTATAAAGTAACATACAATCACTTTGATTAAAGACTAAAAAAATTTAGCAAAATTCTATTCTAAAAATTGAGCAGTCCCAATTTCAACATATAACTTGTTTTGAAACATATAGTCAAATGACAAAAATCACCACCGCAACCCTAATTTCAACATATATCTTGATAATGAATGTGTAATTAATTGGTAATTAACTACACAATTTTAATGGATACAATGTTTTACCACACGACAAGTTCAAAGATTCTCCCCTAATAAATAGGTCGTAGAATTGTAGGATTTTATGAGTATTGACTTTTAAAAATATGTATATATATTTTAAAATGTTATTCTATATTTTAGTAATTGATAGATTAAGTTTTATTTAAAGTAAAATATACACAAAATTATAATTAAAAAATATAAAATATGAAATTTTAAAAAACTTGTGGGAGTCAAATAGATATAAAATAAAAAATATTAAATCAATAGAAAGAAAATTGTGATAAAAAAATATCAACCATTGTAGATATATTAAAATATTATAATCTAGTTATTATGTTTTTTTATTTGTATTGATATAAAATTTAAAAAAAATGTTATTAATTAGATTTTATTTTGGATGATTACAATTTGAAAACAAGTATAAATAATTTTTTAACTAATTATATATATTATTATTAAATAATTTTTAATTATTCATATTTGATTGTATGGTCAAAGTTTATATTTTCATACTTCTCAAAATGAGTATTATTTTCATTATATGTACTTTCTAAACATACAAATACTAAATATTATTTACATTTCTAGCTAAAAAGGGATATCTCATAATATCCTCAAGTATTCTTTAAAATTGTTCATAGAAAGTTTATTTAATTAGGTATAATTTTGTCTATTTAATTATTCATTACTAAACTTGTAAAATACAATTATGAAAATTGTTCCATTTTAACTGAAAATATCACCGAATCTAATCCTATATTTTTAATCTTCATATTTATTTCATAAGAGTTTACATTTCACATTATTATTATCTTTATGATCAATTTGATGTTAATAATATTTCACTTTAAATTTGAAATATTATGTAATATTACATGTTTAATTTGTGTTAAACTTTTATATTGATTTTTTCAAAATATTTTCTAAAACTGAATCACTGTGTATATACAAATTTGATATATAATAAAATACTACATATTTATTTGTGTTAAACTTTTTATCTGGATCCTTCAAAAAAAAACTTGAAATTGCATCCTAGATACAAGAATAACACTGACATGGCTACTATGATGATGAGTTTAAACTTCCTTATTTATATAAACCAAAAAAGAAAAGAAAAGAGTGTTTGTCTAATTAACTGAGTATAATTTTTATATTACTTAAATTTTATGATAAACATTATTATATGTGGTAAATTTATTGAATTTTTTATGTGAGTACTTAATATTTATTTATTTATTTATTATTAGTTCCAGTATTTGCTTAATATTTAAAGGGAGAAATTATGCACAATTTATCATTATAGCTAGACCAAGCAACTATTTGTTTCACGGATATGCAGAACCTCGAATAACATTTGGTCAGTTTGTAGGATCTATTGTTGATAAAAAATCAATTAATATATAATGTAAATTTCCTCAACACAACATTTTCTAAATTGTTTGTTCACATGCAAGAACCAAATACATCCAACCTTCACAAGAAAATTTACACATGAAACATATGAATAAATTATTTCTTTTCTGCATCTTTGGCAATAGGTTACGAACTTTTCCAAATATGAACCGAAAATAATTAAGCCTCTATTATTTTGATGTTTGCAGAACCTAAGAGGTGAAATTTTTTCCATATGGTACATAATGATAGACCGGAACTCTTTGTTTATCTTTGTGAATATGCATTGATTCAGACACTCAATACTTTAATAAGAATGCAAATCAAAGTGGAATTTTTTATGACACGTATGAATGAAGGGTGAGAAATTAGAATGAATTAATCTTCAAGCCACCGACTCCTCCAATTTCGGTGATCATGTTTGTGCTATTGGCTGGCTAAGTCTTTGCTTGCTGATGAAGCAATTGAGCTAAAGCAACCTCAAAAGTTTTGTATTAATCAGTATTCGGGTCTTTCTGTGAGTCACGAGAGTAGCTATTGTTAAGACCAAGTCCCCCACAAGAAATGTGCTTTTTGATCCATTGATCCTTTGGACTATGATTAGAGCCACAAGCAATTGCAAGCATTTTTAAACACTGATTTTAAATTGATGTTCCTTTTGGAGGTAATACGATAGAAATTTAGTATTTAGGATATATCCTATCATTCTCATTTCGTGGTCCAAATTACCTCTCACCAGCAATATGTTTCATTCCTTTCATGAAATGTAGGATTATGAGCTATATGAATGGCAGATAGATAGTGAGATTTTCTGGTTTAGCAAGTAATTCAACCACTATAGCTCACACGTAAGCAATGCAAAGGCATGATACTCATCCTCTAAAGACGATCTAAAACACTTGTTTGTTTCTTATACATCAAAGATAGTAGGGACTTACAAAGAAACAAAAAAATAACAGTAGCAGATCATGTAGAGTCAAAAAACATGCCTTGAGTCTGAAAACCCTCATAATCTGAGATTAGAACTAGCTGGAGAGAAAATACCCTTGGCAGGATGTGGTCTTAAGGTATAAATGTTTCCCAATCAGCCTTCTACATGAGGACAATGATCAGAATGCAACTTGGTTGATGGTTCCATTAAAGTAGAAGTTGGTTTTGGACCAAACATGTCACTCTTGAAAGTGAACCCAGGGTGTCCTTTCTGTGGTTGATAATGACACTGTATTTTAATCTAGAAATCTCAAGACCAATAAGAACAAAGCTCGAGGGGTTAACATTTTTTGTATCATGAATTGATGATATAGATATAATGTTTGGCGAGCCAAATTTCATCCATTGATGATACAGATACTGTTTGGTAAGCCAAACTTGCTGCAAATTGTTTCATATACCAACCCTTTGCAGCAACAATGACAAGCAGTTCTGTCCCATATGTGTGTATCTTTAGGCAACCAGAACCCTGGTATTATTTTATAATAAAAAAAGAGATAGTATTAGGTGATGGCTTAAGTCCCAAATATGAAGAGTGGAACGTGTTACAGTTGAGTTCCACATCGTAAGCATTTGAAAGTTGATGATAGAAGCAGATGTATAAAGTGAAGACGATTAACAACGTTAAAACATACTTACCTGGATGGGGTCAATGGATGATCAAGAAGGTCTATGGCCTAGAGTGGTGACTTCCATTGCACATTGGAAGGGTGCCTCTCTAAGGTCTCCTCAAGTAGGAGAGCCTACATCATAATTTGTGGTAGTAGGGGCTTGCGTTCGCGCAGCCCCTTTCAAGTAAGTTCAAATTTTTCTCTTAGCACTTAGAATTTGACAGTTGGGACCAACATTTCTTTAGTCCAATTTCCTTCCTTGTATATTTGATCATATGCTCTTATTATGGCTATTAATACTGACTGCTTGATTAGTAATATTCAATCCGCTTCTTTTCTAAAATTTACAATCCAAAATTTCATTAGTTGCTTATTGTTGCTGCTGGTTTAAAGGAATTTCTGATATTGTTCTTTTTGGATACTTTGTTACTTGGTTTATTTGATAATGTCTATATAGCATATGTTTGTGTTTTGTTTTAGATACTTCATTACTAGGTTTATTTGATAATGCCTATATAGCATACATCTCGCTATTCTAAGTGAGCATCCAAAATTTAGTTTTCACTAAGCCAGGGTGGAGGAGCAAAATTTTGATGGCTACCCATTTTCATTTTCTTGGTTTAGTGTCAGGGAGGGACTCTCTTGACATTGTTAATTGGATTAAGTGATGAAGTAACCTGATTTCAAAGGCTTGTTAAAGTAGAAATTCATTAGTCCATGGTAATGTAATATGTTTATATTTTAAACCCGTCTATTAACTTTTTTCTTCCTAGTCCCTTTTTTCATGATTATTGCATCATATTTTTGGATAGTTATTCATAGGTATCAGGCTGGGTGGAAGTAGTTTGCAGATTCAGAGTGTGGCTTAAAGCTAAAAAGAAAGAGTTAGAAGGATGAGATGAGGATCAAGTCAGGTTTGTGCTGTAATGAGAGTATATCATATTTAGCACCCCTCAATTTCTTTTTTCTTTCCCATTTTTAAATGGTTGATTCCATGCAAAGAAACTATAGAAGTTATTAATTTCTCAATGACTTTTAACAGGACTAAAAGTTAGTGAGGATAGCTAATAGTAGTATAATTCTGTTGTGTCTATTTTGTGGCCAATCTTGTTGAATTACATTACATCTTTCTTTCCTTAAAGCTGGATTATCTTGTCTTGTATAATAATTAGTTTGAACTTGAACATTTTATGTTATTGCTTGGACTCCTAATCGATCTTATGCAGCGTTATATGGAATAACGTGGGAGCTTCAAAAGAATTTGAAAATAAAAGAACAAACTGTCTAGCTTAAAGAAAAGGAAGAGAAAGCTTGATGTAACAGCGGAAGAACTTTCAATTCTATCAAAAAGTTTGAAAGAGAGAGAGTAGGAATCTAAGAGAAGGAGCAAAGAGTTTGAAAGAGATAAAGTTAGAGGATCAAAGATAGTTATATCAATTAAAGAATTAAGTCATTAACTGTTTAGACTTTAACAACTTCATTCTAGAAATCCCATATGGAAATAAAGCAATTGAATTTTCTATTCTCAAGAAATTACTATGCTGTGTAAATGAGGTCATTGTCGTTTGCTATTTACACATTTCTAATCCTCAGAGCTTTATTCTTGAGCGTTCCTAACTAAAGTATCGGGATAATTTTGCATGCCCAAGAGTTCTGCAACCAACAGGATGGCTCCTTATTATCATCTCAAAATCCAAAGTATATTAATATGTACTTAAGATATTTATATTTATATTATCTATTTATGGATCATACTGTGAATAAAAGATTTGTGGGCCTCTTCAACATCTAAAATTTATTAAATTATCTAATCTAATAATGCAACTGAAAGAGAGTATACAGTTGAGTCCCACATTGTACACAACTGAGGCTACGGTACAAATTTAATCCAACCTAGTTTCATTGCAGCATTACAAGGTCCATGGCCTAGAGTGATTATCTCCATTGCAGTCTATAGAGGTGCCACACTAAGGTATCCTCAAGCAGAACCAAATCATAATTTGTGTGTGGTGATGGAGCCTGGTTTCGCGCAATCCTTTATAATTAAATCAGAACTTTTAGTTACAGGTAGTGTATGAATATTGTAGTGTTTTGACTCTAAGTGCATGAATCAATTCTGAAAGTGATTCAATTCCGAGAGGGCTAGGAATAAGGAATTTGTAGGTGAAGTGCGTAAATCCTCTCATAAGGTTGGTTCCTTAGATCCGTTCAGCCGTTTGCAACTTTTGATTTTTGATTTGAAATCAAGTGGACTTTTAATATTTTTAAAATAGTTTTAACCATACTTTTAAAATTAAAAAAGAAATTTTTTATTTTTATTTTTATTTTAAAATATTTTTATTCTTAAGTGTAAATTTATAGTTGACTTCAATTATCAATATCACCACACTCTTTTCACCTATTTTTCTCTTCTTTTCTCTTCTTTGATATTCATTCTTCTTCCAGGTAATAACTAGAAGCTAATATGGTTGATAACCAAAAGGTGGAATTGCTCCACTGATCTTTATACTTGAGGCTGTGCTTATTTTTTTGTTTACTCGTACTTTACTCTCTCGTTATAGAATAATACAGGAAACACTTCTTTCCTTTCACTTGTTATAGTGATAGTAAAATTACAACTTGTTTGTTGATTTGATTAATTCAAGGCATTGCTCTATATTAATCGAATCCTATGTATCATTGGTGCTTTTATTGAGTTTCTCATGGCAAAGAACATGCGAATGAAAGATATGCAAGCTGATCTTAAATAACTTTTTGATATGTGGTAAAAACAAGAACAATTGCTGAAAATGGACCAAACTCTTAGTGCGCTACATCTCCTTATCACACAAACAAGAAACATCTAGCTCAGGGTAACATTACAATTGTTCTAGTATCATACAACCTCGATCTGTGAAGATCAACTTTCCACGGTTCTCGGGTGATGATGCTCTATAGTGGATCTACAAGGCAGGACGATTTTTCAAAATATATGACATACCAGAAGACTAATGTGTGCTTATTGCTTCTGTACATTTCAAAGGGAAAGTACTTCCCTGGTTTCAGATGATGGAGAAAACGCACCAGGTATCATACTGGCTAACCCTTTCAATAGTTAAACAAATTTAATTTGAGCCATCTCACTTTGAGAATCCTAGAGCTGAATTGTTGAAACTAACTCAAACATCTATTGTGAATGCATATTATGAATCTTTCACAGAGTTGGTCAATCAGACTTATGGTATGGATAATACTCTTTTGTAGGATGTTTTATTGGAGGCTTACAGCTTAAATTGAAACGAGAAGTGGTTTCAAGGGCTCTCATTCCTTGATTCAAGCGGTATTGCTGGCCAAGCTCTTTGAGGAGAAATTTTTACCACCACCTGTTATAAATAGAAACCACACACACTACTTCCAATACTCACCTCAAGTGTCAAAATCCAACCTCAAGTGTCAAAATCCAACCTACTTGTACGATCTAAACCTACGAACACATAAACCCAACTTAATCCAAACACCATCCCACTCTTACCTACACCATCAAAACCAAACAACCGTAAGCGAATTATCTCTAGCTGAGATACAATTTTGAAAAGACAAAGACTTGTGTGTTACATGTGATGAAAAATATACTCTAAATCATAAGTGTGCTAATAAACACTATTACCTTATTTAATGTGAGGATGTGATATTAGCAAAGATTGAGCCACCACAAGAACCACCTGACCCTGAACATTCCTCCCTTGATGATCAATTATGAAAGGAACTTCTAGCCCCGACACCATCAAGTTTATTAGGTTTATCAATAACCAATAGATACAGATTTTGTTGGATGGAGGAAGCTCAGATAACTTCATTCAATCACACATTTCCATATTCCTCCTCTTACCTATTCATGATGCTCCTCGATTTAAGATGGTAGTAGGCAATGAAGACTTACTCCAATGAAAAGTAAAAGTTAAGGATATTCTAGTACATGTACAAGGACATTTATTATAAATTTTAGCCTACATATTGCCTATTGTAGCAGCTGATCTTATCCTATGAACTCAGTGGCTAGCCACCCTTGACACTCACCTTGTGAACTATAATAGGTGGTTTCTCACATTTTAGTCAAAGCTCTAAATGTTGTGACTATCAAGGATTCTTTCCCTATGCCTATAGTTGATGAGTTACTAGAGGAGTTATTTGGTACCAAATAGTTTTTTGGACACATCAAGGACTATATGAGTGGCTTGTTATGTCATTTGGTCTTACAAATGTGTCCGGTACATTTCAATCTTTAATAAAATTAGTGTTTGCTAAGTTTTTGACAAAATTTGTGTTTGTATTTTTTTTATAATATTTTGATTTATAGCCTTAATTGGAATTTGCGCAATAATCACCTGATCCAAGTTCTCTGCACCATGAAACAACATTTCTTATTTGCCAAGATATCAAAATACTCTTTTGGATAGTTAAGAGTAGATTATATGGGCCATGTGGTCTGAAAGGAAGGTGTGAAGGTAGATGATTCGAAGATCCAAGCAATCACACAATTGTATAATCCAACTTCAATCAAGAAATTAAGAGCTTTCCCAGGCTTAGCGAGTTATTACTGCAAATTTATCGAGCATTTTGCTATGCTTGCTGCCCTCTTGACTAATATCTTAAAGAAAGATGCATTTAATCGGCCTACAACACCAGAACAAGTGTTTTTTAGTCTCAAGACAGCATTGACTAATCCTTGATTACAACAAACCATTTGTGTTAGAAACATATGCATCTGGCATCAATATCAGCGTTGTGTTGGGTCAAAATAATCATTCCGTTGCATATTTTTCAAAGAAGATTTCAAGCCAAATGCAAAAATAGTCTACATATGCCAGGAAATATATGCTATAACATAACTCGTGGCTAAGTTTCAACATTATTTACTTGGTCACAGGTTCATTATAAGAACCAATCATAAAAACCTAAAGGAATTGTAGGCTTAAGTGATCAAACCCTTGAACAGCAAGTATGGCTACCTAAACTACTAGGATTCTATTTTACTATTGAGCACAAGAAGGGAAATGAGAACCCAGTTGTAGATGCTTTGTCAAGATCCTTTATGACCTTATCTAGGCCACAATATGATGTCATTACTAAATTATAACAGGAAATTCAAGACTATGATCCTATTAAGGACATCCCAACAACTACACTCACCATCATTTTTAGAAAAGAAGCATGGTTTATAGTTTTGGAAAGGCCGGATTGTGGTGCTAATTGTATCTAATATTAAGCAAAAATTGCTCAAGGAATTCCATGATTCTACACTTGGTGGACATGCTGGTAGTCAACAAACTTTGGCTCATATCTTATCATAATTTTTATGGATGGGATTGTACAATGATGTCAAGGTGTATGTCAAGCATTATTCCATTTGCCAACAAGTAAAGTATAGCACTCAACTTTTAGTTAACCTACCAGAACCCTTACCAATTCAAATTCAAATTTGGCAAGATATAGCAATGGACTTCACCATAAGCTTACCTCAATCTCATGGTTTTTCAGTGATTATGGTTGTTGTAGATATGCTTTCAAAGTTTTCTTATCTCATACTCTTACTAATGGATTTCATAGTTAATATGGTAGTAGAACTATTTATCCAACATATAGTTAAGATATATGGTATTCCTTAATCAATTGTCTCTAATTGAGATAAACTCTTCACAAGTCAACTTTGGCAACAACTATTTCATAAGTAAGGCACCACGTTAACGATGAGCTCATCTTACCATCTACAAACAAATGATCAAACAGAAGTATTGAATTGCTGCTTGGAGATGTATTTAAGGTGTTACACTCAACAAAATCCCAAAGATTGGTATAAAATCCCCCCATGGGAAACCTATTAGTACAATATGGCTTACCAATCTACCATTAGTATGACTCCATATAGAATAATTTTTTTATAAAGATCCACCTCAGATTCTTAGGTATGAACCCTTCACATAGGATAATCCAGTGGTGCAACAACAATTAGTAAATTGTGATGATTTATTGATTCAGCTTAAACATAATCTTTTGAAAACTTCAAGACAAATGAAGACAAGCAAATATAAGCAAAGAGAGTTATAATTTGTAGTTGGTGATATGGTATTTGTCAAACTCCAACCATATCGTCAAAACTTTTTATCATTACTTAAAAATCAAAAATTGAGCATATTCTATTTTCGACACTTTCCCATGGTAGAATGCTTTGGTCAAGTTACATATAATTTGTAGCTTTCAGATTTAGCTAGAATTCATCTTGTCTTTCATATCTCACTCCTTAAGAAGTGTGAGGAAAACCTAGAAATGCAAGGTATACCAATATCTTTGGTTATTGATGATAAACGATTATTGTTACAAGTTGCATTCATGCTTGATCATCATAGGGTGAAAAGAAACAATAATTGCCAAGAGGAAATTCTAGTTTAGTTGCAATCTCTACCGATGGAAAAGGATACATGGAACCATTGGAAGCATTCAAGTGAGCTCATCTAAATTTTGATCTTGAGGGCAAGGTTACTTTCAAAGATGGGAGCTATGATACAAATAATAGAATTTCTAAGCATCTAATTAGAAGCCAACATGCGAAAACTAAGGTAAAGGATGTAGAAATACTCAGGAGAATCATTAGTGATGCAGAGGTGGAAGGAGGTGGTTTTTCTGGATCAATAGAGGTTGAATATTGTAGAAGGATGGAGGAGGAATGGAACCGGTTTCAAGCTTGACTTGGAAGCACCACCTCTAAAGGAGAATAAACTTCTTCTTCGTCATCATGAGCTGTCATAGATAAGGAGGTTCCTCAACCCCAAGTCTGATTTTAGAGGAGAAAAAGAGAAAGAAAAGCTCTCAAAATTCTGAGTAAAAAATTCTCAATTCATTCAAATGAATCAATATATGAAAAATTACACAAGTAAAGCCTTTATATAAGAAAAATGAAGGGGGTGCAAAATGGAAGGAAGGAGGGGTAGATTTGAATCTAAATTGGGCTTGGGTTTTAGCCCAATAATGGTGCCTTCCTTATTCCTCAATGCAACCTCAAATTGGGCTAGAGAAAGCCCAAAAAAGCCTAAGATAAAGTACAGGAAAATTAGGCCCAGATCCTATACATATTGAGCCTGCTAATTCCTAGAATATAAAAAAGTACCTAAATTCTATTTTAAGGTGTGAGGCCTAATAGGCCTAGTAGGTCTTTGCTGCTGGGACCTCTACATCAACTCCTCCCCCTTCGAAAGCATTTGTTCTTAAATATATAAGCTCAACTTTATCTACAAACAAGGACATAAGTAAGTAGAAGAGATATTATTAATGAATGGAAACAATGGGAATTCTAGGGTCAAATACTAACCTCTTGAATCTTCCAAATAATTTCAGTAATATGTAATTATAACAAACAAGACACAAGAGGTAGTAAAAAGTAACAAACTCATAACCCTTATGAGAGTAAAATAGAAGAATGGGGAGTGCAATTAGGTTTGACTTTTTGTCCCTAATTGTTTCTATTTGGGTAGTTCTTAGGATTTTATTTGATGGATTCATGTCAAGCATTACCTTGGGTGGGCTATGATACCCATTAATCTGCAGAGGGTATATCTTGACCCTTCATAAAGTGACCAAGACCGGTGCTCTAGTAATGAATTTTTAAACAATAAATTAAGTTGCTTACCCACCAAGTCATTTATAATGAAATATTCATTAACCTAGATGCAAATTGATAATACAAGTAATGAAGCATGCTAGGGAACTGAACAGATACAACTATATGAGGCATACAAAGATATGAGAATTTAACCAATTGAATGGATCTATTCACATCATACCTATCATGCCATGTAACAATGATGCCACAAGTATTCATGGTTGGTTGGGAAGGATGAGCCTTTATGAGGCCCAGTTCTTGAACTTTGCCTAGAGGAAATGGTTCCTCTATTAGGATAAAGGAAATAATAGGTCCTATTCCAACTGAGTTTTAAGGTAATAGTAATTAAAGGGAGAGGTTTCCTAACTAGGAGGATATTTCTCACCTTATCCTTCCTTACAAGTTGAATTTCATCCTTTTATACAAGAGAGGCGGAATCCTTACTTACCTTTCTTGTGACTTGCCTTTCCTTATTTTTATTATTTTCATTTTTTATTTTTGCAATTTTTTTTAAACCATGTCTCTCAACCTCCCTTTTTTAGCTTATATGCATCTGGTCTCGATAACTTCACTAAAGGACAGAGCACTAGGGTAATTTTCTAGAAGTTGGATTAGAAGGAATACATATTAATATCCCGATCATGATAGACATCCCTATTATATTTTCATGGTCTTTCCAATAGTACATGACTGGCCTCCATGGGAACAGCATCACAAGTAACATTGTTCTCATACCTCCCAATGATGAATGTGAGAAGGACTTGTTGATCCACCAATGATTCTCCATTTTCACTAAGTCATTAAAGCTAATATGGCTTAGGATGTGGGGTGGTTGCTAACCTTAGTTTGGTAACTAGCCTAGTACTAGCTACATTAGTACAACTACCCCCATCAATAATTAAGGATCAAGTGCGCTCCTTGATTGAACATCTAGTGTGGAAGATGTTCTCTCTTTGATTCTTTTCCTCCAATTTAACGGCACTCCCTAGAAACCTCCTAACCACTAGGAGGTCACCTTTGAGGGCATAGTCTAAGGCTTCACTATCAGATGAGGAGGGAAATGAACTAGAGTCTTTGGACTCCAAAGATGAATAATTAACATTGTCCTTGAGGACCATGGTCTTTTTGTTTGGGCATTGAGAAACGATGTGCCCCCTGCCCAGACACTTGAAACATTTGATTGAGGACTCTTTTCCTGAAGGTAAGTTTGGAGTTTTGACCTTAGACTCTTTGGAGGCTTTGGTATCTTTAAAATCCCTAGGTGTGAAACTAGAATTCCTTTTCTTATTTGCCTAAGTGTCTTGTGTAGATGATTTGTATGCAGTGTATTTTTCTTCACCCCTCCTATTTATTTGGGCTTCTACCTTCATAACTTGGTGGTAAAGATCATTAAGGCTTAGATATTGGTGGAGTTCTACCACATCCTTGATGTCATGCCTAAGCCCATCTAGGAACCTAGTCATGGTGGCTTCCTCACTTTCTTTCAAATTGGCCCTAATTATTGCGACCTTCATTTCTTTATTCATTTACACTCTTGCAACCTTGAGAGAGTCTTTGCAACCTATTGTGGACCTCTCTTAAATAATGGGGAGGTACATGTCTAGCCCTCATGATATATTTCATTTCTTTCCAATAACTTAAGGACCTAAACCTTTCTTTATTAAGCATATCCCACCATAGTAGGGCATAGTCACTAAATTCCAAGGCAGCTAGTCTCACCTTATGTCTTTTCCTAATGACATTACTTGCAAATATTTGTTTTACCTTAAGCTCCTAATCTAAGTATGCCTTCGTAGTGTTCCTTCCTTGGAACCTAGGCATTTTAATCTTAGGTAGTTCTAGGGGTGCTAAGGTATCCATACCCCTTGGATTTCTATTCCTACAACTAACTCTATCATCTAAGTTATCCCTAGAGGAACTCCTACTCCTATGTTCTCTAGACCTATGGGATCTATGCCTACGAGTCCTAGTCCTAGATG
This sequence comes from Canavalia gladiata, assembly GCA_037954105.1. NCBI lineage: Eukaryota > Viridiplantae > Streptophyta > Magnoliopsida > Fabales > Fabaceae > Canavalia > Canavalia gladiata. The sequence goes on from CM075661.1 coordinate 40,172,696, forward strand.
CTTCTCTATGCCTATGATCCCTTACTCTTTCTCCTTTTGATGCATGGTCATTGGAGGGTAGTGCCCTTCTTTGTGTGTGTGGTCTATCTCGTGAGGAAGACTTTTCCTTTTGGGGGGAGTGTATTCTCCTTTTCCCACGACTCATATGTTCCCCAAAGAAGTTGACATCTTCACCGGATGTCTCCTCCTCATGATAATTATCCCTATTCCTAGATCCACTAGTTTTAATTATTCTTTGATTTGTTGGTTGTTTTTTTATTTTCTTCTTTTTAGGTGATCTAGTCTTTGTTCTATGACCCTTGTTTGAATTTGAAAAACCCTTTTTAATCTATTGGCCAATTGTTCCATTTGGTTTCTAAGGGATAGTTTGAGGGTACTCATTTGCAAAATAGAAAATTCCTCTCCACACCCGGATTGCTTATGCTAAGAAGTTAGATCACACAAGTCAAAACACTTAGCATACAATCTAAGCTTTAAGACACACACAAACATACAAGGGTTAATTGATTTACCTAGCCCTCTTGACCTTGCAAAATAAGACAAGGTTAGTGCTACCAAATAGTTTTAAGCAATTCAATAAGCACTTAGCACACAAATTAGGTCTAAAGCACACAAATAGACAAGAAGCTATAACTTGACCTTAGGTGAGTATCCTACACCAAGGTCCGAAAGTCCAACTCCTTACTACAAAAAACTTGCAAAGGTAAATCTAAATTACACCACAATTAAATTCTACTACAAATCACTAGAATTTACAATTCAAATCAATCTTGATTACAAAGATTCAATCTAAAATTTACAATTCAAAAACCAAATGCTACTTATTACAAAATGCATTCACTTTGTTCTTCAATTCGGGTTTTCTCTTAACCTTTCACTTTGGTCTTAAAATTCAAGTTTCAAGCCTTGGTTTCTTGAGTCCCTTGGTACACCTTTCCTTAGACTTAAGTTTCTCAAAGTCCCTACAAAATCAAGTACAAACAAAAGGGACACTTACTTCCCTACTTGGTTAGTGTTAGAAAAATCAAGTTAAATTTCACTAGTCCTCATCAAGTGCTTATGCTCTCCTCACTCTAATGTCCTCACCATACAACCATCCCTCTCACACCAATTCACTCACACAAAAAACCCTCCAAACCAAGTTGGAATCAAGGAATAACTCAATTCAATTTAGGTGCTCTAATGATGCTTAGGTGGTGAAGAAAGTGCTCATGTAAGTAGGTAAAAGGTGACAAAACTTAGCACAATTTTAAAGACTAGCAAGAAAAGCTAAAATAAGAAAAGTATACACAAAAGAAACTTAAGTAAGACAAAACTTTAGAATCCAATAAAGAGACAAATTAAAATTAAAGGCAAGCAAAGAAGGTAGGCACACAAAGGAAATACCTAGAAACTTTAAAGAGTGGCATGCACATGCTCATGCAATGAGAAAATGCTATTTGGTCAAGCAAAATTAAGGTATGAACAAACTAAGTAATTAAACCTAATTTAATGTAGAACCTATGGCCTAAATTAAGCATGGACAACTAACACACCACACTCAAGGAAAGAAAGAAAACGACCTTTATGCAAGCCTTTTTCTTTATTTTTTTTTCTAATTCTCTTTTGTTTTGTTCTTCTTTTGTTTTTATTTTTCTCAACTTATTTCTATCATGATTTTGGTCCATAGTCTAGAGAATTCAAGTTCTCAATTGTTCCTTGCATAGGCTTTTGTTAATGTCGTAAGTCCACAAATTCATCCTAGTGTATTTTGCACTTCATCCTTTGCATAGATATAGTATTCTAAGTCATAAGTGTTTGTTCAATTTTCTCTAATCCAGCTTAGGTCATAAGGTTCAGGGTTAATAATTAAGTGTCTTATAATTTGATTCACGCATACACTTAACTCTTTAGGTTCAATGACTTAATTAAGCTAGACTTAGTATATAAGATGCATGCACATGATCATGCACTCTTAGGAAAAAAAAATTTCAAAGGAGGATATACAAACATAAACAACTTAGAAAGGAATGTATATAGAAGGATCAAAACATGAAATATAATACCTAAATAAGGCTAAAAGAACCAGATCTACACAAGAACTTCAAGAACATAAGAGATTTTGGTGCCAAAATTTGAATTCAAATCTCAAAATTTTTCTAAAACCTTTTTCGGCGGGTCTAAAAACTTTGACCAATTAATTGAAAGATATGGATCATAGAAATCAAACAAAACAAGTTTGATAAAGATCAGATCACAAATGATCAAGTTATGCATAAATCAAACAAGCTAGGTTCATTTGCGCGCCAAGATGAATACATTTTAGTAATCAAGCGATAGAAACATCATTTTAGATCAAAATTATACAAACAACATCATTCTATAAACTAGAGAGAAAGAAGAAAATAATGAAACAAAAAACATCAAAATATAAGATCATTTGACTGATAAAAAATGAAAACAAAAAAAAGAGACGAAGATGAAAATTAAATTGAATAAAAGCTGGATCTAACTTTTATTGATGGAGCTTTGATACCAATTGATGCAAAGGTGGAAGAAGGTGCTTCTTCTGGATTAATGGAGGTTGAACTTTGGAGAAGGATGGAAGAGGAATAGAGTCGGTTTCCAGCTTGACTTGGAAGCGCTACCTCCAAAGGAGGATAAGCTTCTTCTCCACCACCATGAGCTGCCATAGATGAGGAGGTTCCTCAACCTCAATTTTGGTTTTAAAGGAGAAAAAGAGAGAGAAAATCTCTTCAAATTCTGAATGGAAAACTCTCAATTCATTCAAATGAATCAACATATGCAAAATTACACAAGTGAAGCCTTTATATAGGCAAAATGAAGGAGGTGAAAAATGGAGGGATGGAGGGAAAAATTTGAATCTGAATTAGACTTAGGTTCAGCCCAATAATGGTGTCTTCCTTACTCCTCAATGCAGCCTCAAATTGGGTCAGAGAAATCTCAAAAAAGCCTAAGTTAAAATACAAGAAAATTGGGCTCAAATCTTATATATATTGGACCTACGAATTTCTAAAATACAAAAAAGTACCTAAATCTTATTTTAAGATGTAAAGTCCAATAGACCTAATAGGTCTCTGCAATCAGTCTTTCTCTACTGTTAGGACCTCTACATCAATTAGAGTAGTGCCAAAAATCGAGATGATTAGAAGGTTATACAAGCCAGTGAGAATGGAAAAAAAATAGTGTGTCATGTGAGTATTTTTTTTTTCTTCTCTTTATTCTATCTTCTCCTCGTCTATTATACTTCTCTTTCCTGTGATATTCTTTTTTCTTCCTAGTGCATACAGTTGATAACTAAAAGCTAAGATTGCTCCGCTCCACTGACCCTTATTCTTGATGTTGTGCTTATTTTTCTATTTACTCGTACTTACTCTCTTGTTATAAATTAGTGCAAAAAACACTTTTTTCCTTTCATTTGTTATAATGATAGTAAAGTTACAATTTATTTGTTGATTCGGTTACTTCAAAGCATTACTCTATATTAATTGAATCCTACATATCACATTGTTATATTTTTTAAAAATAAATACATTGAACCTTTATTAGATAATTTATATATAAATACGTAGTATGATATTAAAAATCCTGTGAACATGTTTTTCATTTAAGTATGGGGTTTTGCTTTCCTTTCCTTTACCTTATGACTTAGATTTTAAAATTTCAAACTTTATCGCACTTTAACCTGAATGTAAAATTTAAAGATATATTAATTAAAATAATGTTAATATTTAATATTTTATTATTAAGATATTATTATAAATTTATTTATTGAAAAAATCCAACAATTATTTATACAAATAATAAATCTATTTATTTATATCCTCAAAATTTTTATTGAATAACCAATTACCAATTTTGGTAATAAATTACTGTAAAAAATCATGATTAACAGTATAGAAAATAATAATTAACTTTTTTATATATATGTAGTACATAATTGATTATCCTCACATATACTTAATTATTGTACAAAGTAATCGATTATACATTTTTATTAATCAATTACAATTTTATTTTAAATATTCATATATATAACAAAGTTAATTATTATTTTTATATTATTAATCATGATCTTTTTATAATAATCAATTATGAAAAGTTGATAATTGGTGTAGATACCGTAAGTGAGATTATCACTTTTGTTATTAAAATGATAGTTTTATGGTAAGTGTGCCACACAATCAAAATGTTTCACGGGTGGTACATACCTTTAAATTACGCAACAAAAACTACTCTAAAATGATGAGATGTGTTACTAAGAGTTTGGATCCTCTCTTGTGCATTTGCCTTTCAGTATTTGCTTTTAACTGTTGGATTAACAATTCAAAACTATTAGATCCAATATTTATTATAAAAAAAGAGCATACTGTAAAAAGAGATTGGAAACAGAATACACAGAAAAGGATCCAATTCTGCTACTCATATTAAGAGGTGGTCAAAGATGTGTCTCTCATCTACACCACACACCATACTTCCATCAATAGCTTATCTAAGTTCCCAAAATAAATAGACATTTTTGAAGTTGATGCTTAATCGTCATGTTTTATTTGTTGTTCAATTATGTGCAACAGTGGTATCGTTTACTATATATAGCCTATGTTCTGTAATTGTTTCATAGCTATATATGTTCTAAAATAATATTAATGTTAAAAATTATAAAGAATAATGGGTATTAATATTTAAAATAATAATAATATATTTGAAAAAAATATATGAAAATAGAGATACTGATGTTTTCCTTTTTATATTTTTAAATATTATTTTTTTTCAAATATTATTACTTTTCTTATTATTAGTATATATTATTTTTTTACATTTTATATCTTTAATAATTTTTAAAAATAAATATAAACATTAATGATTAAATCCATTTTAAATATGTGTAAATAATATTAAAATTAAAAATTATAATATAAAATAAATATATTGATATTTTGTATTAAATTATAATAAATTTACTTAACAATAGTATAATAATTTATTTAATTCTCAATAATAAATATTACATATTAGTTTTATCATTTTTAATATTTAAAATAACCTTTTCAATTTAATTATTATATATTATGTATATTATTCCTTTTAAATTAATCGTATTATTTACTTTAACCTAAATTATTTTTTAAAATTTTTGGGTGAGTTCAAGAAAAAAAAGAAATAGCAGCTATTAATGAAAAATAAAAGAACAATACAAGCTAAGGAGTAAATATCGTAAATTTTTAAACAAGCAATTCAGTCATTCTAAAATATTTTAAATAATAATAATAATATATGAAAAATTTATGATTTCTTAATAACGGATGTTTTCCTTTCATATTTTAGTTTTTTTCAGTTTGAAATTTTTTTAATTAATTTACATTATTTAACTATATTTTATTATTATTATTATCATTACTATTATTTTAATTTAATAAGTTTTATTACTCTTAAATTTATATAAATAATAAAATTAGAATCTAAAAAAATCAGATAAAAATAAAAGAAAAATATTAAATTTTATCTATCATACTACTCGTACAAATAAATTTTTTGTTTTCAATCTTAACAAATTTTATCCTATTTATTTATACTTTTTAATTGTTAATTTTAATCATTAATTTAATTTTAAATTTACATTTACCTTTATTATATTTTATTTATTTTAATTTAATTATTATTAATTTTGACTCAATTTTTATATTTTTATTTATTTTTGTTATATTTATTTTTATTTAATTTTATTTTAATTTTTAAAATTTTATTCATTTTATTATATTTATTTGATTATTATTTTATTACTAATAATCTCTTAATTATTGATTTTAATCAACAATTCCTTTTTAATCTATCTTTCTTATATGTTATTAACTTTAATTTAATTATTGGATTATTATTATTATTATTAACACTCTTTAATTATCAATTTTAATCACTTATTCAATTTTAAATTTTCTATTAACTTTTCAGTTATTATATTTACTAACTAAATAAATCATAATAAATTAAAAATTTACATAAAAAATATAAAATTAAATATAATTTTTTTATATTTTATTTATATAAACATTGTTTTTAATTAACTTTCCATTTAAATTGATTTTCTCTATTCATCATTACATTTATTATTATCATCCTTCTTATCAATATATTATTTATTTTTTTGAAAGAAATAATAAATTTTTGTTCTTTTCTATTTTCTCTGTCTTTATATAAAAATTAAAAAAATAAAATAAAAGATAAAAAAATAATTAAAAATATATTTGATTATTATTCATTACATAAATATTTTCTCAACCTATACAAATTTATTATCCTATTTACATAGACTGATTTTATTTTCTATTTTAATAATTTGATTCTAAGTTTCTTTTTACCATTTTATTTATTATCTTAAATATAATAAATAATAAAAATAAAATACAAAATATATCAAAAAATGAAAAATATTTGATTGGCAATGTTACATATCACTTCCATCTTTTAAATATCTTCTCAACTTATTTATTTTTTTAATTAAATTACTTTAATTACCATTATTATTATTTGTAGGATTATTTAATTCTTATTTTATTATTTCATTTTATATTAATTTTATTTATTAAAGTATCAAGGAAATTCAAATTTTAAAAAATTAGATTGAACTTTTTTATTTGTTTCATTCTGTTACTCATTTTTTATTGTTTTTAATTATAATTATCATTATCATCTTTTTTTTTGTAAATATTAAATTAAATTTAAATATTTTATTGTTATTTATTTAATTTAAATTAATTTCATTTATAAAATTTTAAACTAAAAATAAAATTTAAAAAAACATATATAAATGAAAAGATTAAAATGTAATGTTTTTAATAAATATCTTATTTATTCTTAATTTATACTTTTATTGGTAACATTTCTATAATTAAATATCAAATCCTTACTCTATTTATTTTTATTTGATTTATCTTAATTTCCATCTAATTTTTACATAAATAAAGATTAAAATATAAATATTAAAAATAAGATAAACGAATGATAAAAAAATATTAAATATTAAATATACATCTCTTTTGATTATCTGAATTACTATTTTATTGGTTTAATTTGTCAAATTTTTATATTATTTCTTTTTTTACACTTTATTTTTATTTATTTTATTATTATTATTATTATTATTATTATTATATACATTATTTATTAATCACTAATTTTTACTTAAATTTACTTATTTTCTTCTATTATTATGATCATTATTTACTTATTCTTTAATTTTTTATATTTTTTTTATTAAATTTGAAAATGATGTTATTTTATTGATTTATTTATTTTTATTATTAATATTTATTCTATTTTATCATTAAATATATGTTTCTATATTTTTAGCTTGTTTCATTTTATTCTTAAAATTAAAATCCCAAGATGTAAAAAAAAAAAGTAGATTTATAAAATGGAAAAGAAAAGTTAGAAAATGATAATAGCAAAGGAGGATCAAACTTTTGAAATAACTTAACAGAATATTTTAAAAAATAATATTAAAAATTATAAAAATATATTATAGAGGACACAGTAGATCAATATAATTTCGGATGATATAAGCTTGCTCATCAAAAGAAGAGATGCCAAAAAAAATGGTGCAACAAAAATAATTTATAGATAACTAAAAGATAAACAATTATAGATAGTAAACTAATTAACATGATAGGCAATTACATAAGCTGGAACTCAAAATTCAAAAATTTGTTTTGATAATTAAGAACCAAACTCAATAAGAAAAATTCATAAAAGAAAGCACAAAAAAGAAAGAACTTTTTATAAATTTGAGGAAAACTTAAAAATAAAAAAAGATTGAAAGCATTGTTAAGAAATTTTTTAGGAGAAACACAACCTAAAGAGTCAGTCTTCAATGGAGAATATAGCCAGAAAAGGGAAGAAAAAGAAAACCATCTGCCACAGTCACAAGTTACTGGTAAGCCACTTGAATCTCATACGTGTTAGTGAATATACTCAGAGTATGAAGCATATAGATATTCAATAAAATCAATTCCAACAAGAAAAAATTAGAATCCAATAATCTCGTCTATATATTGTAAGACATGTTATGCATATAAAGTGTATAAAAAATAGTAGAATAGGAATAAATACTTCCTGTCATTACTATGTAATTTGCTTGTCTTTGGGGGTTGAGTTGAAGCTTTTTGGATGCGAAAATTAGAACACCTCCAAGGTCTTCCAAGCACTCAAAACTCACTTTAGATGGAATATATAGTGCTAAAAGTTTTGTGCTCAAAGACCTCTGCTTAGGTGACTATTTATAGGCATTTCTTCCCATAAAAAAAACCTCCAACCTTAGTGGGTATTATCATGAGTTCATGGGTGTATAGGGGAGTTTAGGATATGACTACTTTTTAATAAGGTAACTGCTCCATAACCTTTCATGGGTAGTTTCTATGAACATGAAAAAGTACATGTATAATCAACAATCTCCCACTTCAGAAACATAATATATGAATCATGACAATATTTCCTTTTAAATTAAGTAGTATCTTCCATGTATCAAAGTATCTTGTTTCTAAATCTTACCCAAATTACTTAATGAATAAACTCAATATTTATTATTGGTCCATACTATAGTGACATTTCTCAAATAAATGAATGTGTATACACAAATGCTAGATGTGAGAAATAAGAGTAGAGTTTCATAAATATTTGTTCTAACAACAACAATTTACAAAGTGGAACCAAGTCTTATAGTGACTACATGATCCTTAAATTTGTATGGTGGCATGCCCTTAGTTAAAGGATCAGCTAACATTAGCTTAGTGTTAATGTATTCAATGATTATTTTCTTATCCTTGACACACTCCCTAATGGTTAAATACTTAAAATCGATATGCTTACTTCGACTTCCACTTTTATTATTTTTAGCCATAAACATTGCAGCTAAATTATCACAATATATCTTTCTTGGTCTAAAAAAGGAATCCAGAAGTCTAAGCCCGGAAATGAAACTCTTCAACCATATTCCATGTAAGGAAGCCTCAAATCATGAAATAAACTTAGCCTCCATTGTAGAGGTAACAGTCAAAGTCTGCTTGACACTCCTCCAAGATATGGCTCCACCAGCTGACATGGAAATGTAACCAAATGTTGATTTCCATGAATCAACATAGCCAACAAAGTCAGAATCGGAAAACTCCATTACCTCCAAATTATCTAAGTGTCTATACATAAGCATGTAATCCTTCATCCCTTGAAGGTACCTTATGACTTTCTTTGCGGCTCTCCAATGATCAATACCTGAATTACTTTGATATCTTCCTAACATTACCACAACAAATGCAATGACAAGCCTTGTGCAGACTTGACCATACATTAGACTCCTAACATCAGAAGCATATGGAATGTTCTTTATTTGTTCCCACTCAAGGTCATTCTTGGGGCATTAATTCAAATTGAATCTATCACCATTGACAACAGGTGCTACACTTGGTAAACAGTACTTCATATGAAATCTTTCTAATACTTTGTTGATATAGGTTTCTTAAGACAGACCTAAAATACCTTTATGTCTATCACGATGAATCTTAATGCCAATGACATAAGATGCATCACTCATGTCCTTCATATCAAAATTCTCATAAAGAAATTGTTTCACCTCATGCAACATGCCTATTCATTTGTTCCAAGCAAAATTGCGGTAACCGTAATTACAATGAGACGAAAGACTCGCTAAAAACTTAAAAAGATAATTTTATTAGTTTGTGGAGCCGCCACCAAATTTTATTTTTAAAGGAAAAATATTTGGAAAAAACCCTAACTTGAGGAAGAAATCTAGGTTCGGGAGTCAGTTACGAATAGGGAAGGTGTTAGGCACCCTACTCTTTTGTTCCGAAGAACGGTACCCTTACATTGAGTGTGTGATTTTTGAAAATTGTTTGATCCCTTATATAGAATAAAAATAAATAGGTTTGTATGAAAATAGCCTGATAGGACTTGATCCTGCTCCTACGTATTCCCTGGAGCAATGGGAAACTCAAAGCTATGTAGTTTTGGTCAAGAGACTTGATCTCTTGGAAAATAAAAAGGGTAATCTTAGGAAAAAAATCGATTTTTTTTTTACGAAATTAGTGAAAACAATGATTTCTTGAAATCGCATGCTTGCAAAATCCAAACCATCGTAAGTCGTGTTTAAACTTTACACAAATTAGAATACAAAATAGTAGAGAACCCTACTTGCGTGTATTAGAATTCGTTGCACCGTTTAGGAGAAGTGAAAAATGGACGTTTTTGAGGAAACAACAATTTGGAAACAGACGTGCTAGCAAAATTCAAACCATCGTAAGCCATGTTTGAATTTGCACGAATTAGAATACAAAATAGTAGAGAATGATAGTTGCTTGTATTAGAATTCGTTGCAGAGTTTAGGAGAAATTAAAATAGACATTTTTTAGGAAATAGCGATTTGGAAACAGACGTGCTTGCAAAATTCAAATCATCGTAAGCCGTGTTTGAATTTGCACGAATTAGAATACAAAATAGTAGAGGATGCTACTTGCTTGTATTAGAATTCGTTGCATAGGTTAGGAGAAATTAAAATATACGTTTTTAGGAAAACAACAATTTGGAAACAGACGTGCTTACAAAATTCAAACCGCCGTAAGCTGTGTTTGAATTTGCACAGATTAGAATACAAAACAATAGAGAATGCTACTTGCTTGTATTAGAATTCGTTGCACAGTTTAGGAGAAATTAAAACAGACATTTTTTAGGGAACAGCAATTTGGAAACAGACGTGCTTGCAAAATTCAAACTATCGTAAGCCGTGTTTGAATTTGCACGAATTAGAATACAAAACGGTAGAGAATGCTACTTGTTTGTATTAGAACTTGTTGCATAGTTTAGGAGAAATTAAAACAGATATTTTTTAGGAAAACAGCAATTTGGAAACAGACGTGCTTGCAAAATTCAAACCGTCGTAAGTCGTATTTGAATTTTCACGAATTAGAATACAAAACAGTAGAGAATACTACTTGCTTGTATTAGAACTCGTTGCACGAATTTCAGAAAAATCGAAAACAGACATTTAGTAAAAACAGGGATTTTCTAAAATCACGTGCTTGTAAAATCCAAACTGTCGTAAGCCGTGTTTGGATGTACACAAGTTAAAATACGGTACAGTAGAAAACGCTACTTGCCCGTATTAGAATCTGTTACACGAATTTTAGAAAATTATATTTTTAGAAATTCTTAATTAGAAGAAAAGAAGAAAAAACACATATAAAGATGATAGTGTCTAAACAAAAATAAAGAAAATAAAGTAATAAAGGATAAAATAATAATAATTAAAGCAAAGTTAGCTGCACTTACCTGGGAATAATTGCAAATTGAATTTTCTTCCTTTTTTCCTTTTTCTTCCTTTTTTTTTAATTTGCGAAAGTTATTTCCTCATATAGGAGGAGGGATTGAAGAAGTGCTCCTTGTCCAATGTGGGATTTCTTTCCAATATCCTCAAAATTTAGAGAGAGGGCATCTCCTTACATAAGAGAAGGAGGGCTTAAAGAAGTGCTCCTTGTCCAATGTGAGACTTCTTTCCCATCTCCCCAAAATATAGAGGGAGGATATCTCCTTATATAGGAGGAGGAGGACTTAAAGAAGTGTTCATTGTCCAATGTGGGACTTCTTTTTCCTTCCCAAAATTTAGAGGGAGGACATCTCCTTATATAGGAGGAGGAGGGATTAAAGAAATGCTCCTTGTCTAATGTGGGACCTATTTTCCCTCTCCAAATTTTAGAGGGAAGACATCTCCTTATATAGGAGGAGGAGGGTTTAAATAAGTGCTCCTTATCCAGTTGGAACTTATTTTCCCTCTCCAAAACTTAAAGGGAGGACATCTCCTTATATAGAAGGAGGAAGGCTTAAATAAGTGCTCCTTGTCCAATGTGGGACTTCTTTCCCATGTTATTTTCCCTCTCCAAAATTTAGAGGAAGGACATCTCCTTATATAGGAGGAGGAGGGCTTAAATAAGTGCTCCTTGTCTAATGTGAGACTTCTTTCCCATGTAGGAGAATTAAAGAGTGTAAGAGTCTCACTCTTCCAATGTGGGACTCTCAAAGTTTTTTTTTTTCCTTTTTTGGAATTCTTATTTTATTTGGTGTGGGATTTCTTTTTCTCTTTTCTTGTTTTTACTCTTTTTTTCTTTTTTATTCTTTGTTATTATTATTCTCTTTTATTTTTTATTATTTATTATTACTATTATTTTATTTTTCATAACTTTTATTTCTCTTCTTTCATTTTCTCTTTTTTTTTTACTTTTCTTTTTCATTTATTTTTTTTTGATGGATTTTAAGCTAAAAAAAATGATTTATTTTGGGTTTTAAATTTACCCTCAGACATATTTCAGTGTTCACAAAAATATCATCCACATATAGAATAAAGAAACAAATTTTACTTCCACTAACCTTCTTGTATATGCATTGATCCATGATGTTCTTAATAAAACCAAATGAAGAGATAAAATTATTAAATCTCAAATCTCGTTGACGAGATGCATGTTTCAGGACATATATAGATTTCTTTAACATGCATACCGATTGCTCACCATTACAAGAGGAGAATCCTTCAGGTTGTTTCATATAAATCTCATCTTCCATATTTCCATTTAGGAAAGTTGTTTTCATATCAATTTGTTGCAACTCAAGATTAAAATGAGCCACCAATGCCAACATGATGCATAAGGAATCTTTCTTAGATACAAGACTAAAAGTATCTATGTAATAAATTCCTTCTTGTTGAATGAATCTCTTTGCAACAAGTCTAACCTTATATCTTTCTTTGTTTCCTAATAAGTCTCTTTTGATTTTATAGACCCATTTACATCCAATGGGTTTTACACCTTCAGGCAACAAGACAAGATCCCAAACATTTTTTCTCTTCATGGAGTTTATCTCTCCTTTTATGACATTGTACCATAATTCTGACTCTTTGCAACTCATGGCTTGTGAGGAGGATTCGGGATCATTTTTGGCTCCAACATTATACTCACATTCTTACAGATATACTACATAGTCATTTGGAATAACTAATTTTCTTACTCTAGTAGATCTTCTTAATATTGCATCCTCACCTTCCTTAGGAACATTTTGTTCAACTAGATGTTCATCAATTTCTGACATTTGTTGAACAGGATCTACTGAATCATTATCAGGAATTTGTGGAGCTTTAGGAACAGAGTGTTCAACATGCACTCGAACTGAAAGAGTATGATGAATAACTATAGTTCTACTATGACTTGATGTAGAAGGTTAGATTGCTCTAACTCAGATCTTTCACTTAATGATCTGACGCTCCCGCTAATCAAGTCATTTTTAAGAGACTTGGCATTTCTTGACTCCATAATCGTAGTGTTGGTGGACGATAAAATTTATACCCTTCAGACCTTTCAGCATATCCAATGAAACGGCCGCTAATGGTCCTTGGATCTAGTTTCTTTTCTTGTGGGTTGTAAACTCTCATTTCAGATGGGCATTCCCATACGTGCATATGTCGCAAACTTGGTTTCCAACCTTTAAATAACTCAAATGGTGCCTTAGAGACAACCTTAGTTGGAACTTAGTTCAATAAACACATTTTCGTTTTAAGAGCTTCAACCCATAAGGATTTTGGAAGTTTAGAACTGCTAATCATACTACAAACCATGTCAATTAAAGTTCGGTTTCTTTTTTCTACTACACCATTCTGATCTGGAGAACCTGACATGGTATATTATGCAACTATCAACTTTGCAAATGAACTTGGTGCTTGTCCATCTCCAGTGTATCTACCATAATATTCTCCACTTCTACCAGTTCTCATAATCTTAATTTACTTATCGCATTGTTTCTCTACTTCCACCTTGAAAACCTCAAAGGCCTCTAGTGCTTCATTTTTTTTGTGAAGCATGTAGAGATACATGTATCGTGAGTAATCATCTATAAAGGTGATGAAGTATTTTTGTCCATGAGCATCCATATCTGAGCAACAAATATAAGAATGGATAATTTCTAATATAATTGAACTTCTTTTGGCATCTTTCTTAATATTGTTAGTTTTCTTTTCCTTTACACAATCTATACAAGTCTTAAAATTAGTAAAATGTAAAGTACTGTACTTCGTCATTCACTAATCGCTTAATTCTCTCTCTCAATGGAGATATATCCTAATCTTTGATGCCATAAGGTAGAAGAATCCTCATTAATAACACACCGTTTAGTACCGGTTTGAACATGCAAAACATTATGAGTGCCAGTTCCAATAGCTTCCATTTGCGACTGCATATTGTTTCCTAAATAGATACATCACTTAGCTCCTACTTGTTTCCTTAAGTTTTGCAAACCTTGTAAGGTATTTGTAACATAGATTGTAGATCTAGAATCAATTCACCAAATATTATTACAAACATCAACCATGTTAGACTCATAATAGATAAGTGAGAGTAGTTTAGCTTTCTTTTTAAGCTTGGATTGGAACTTAAGACAATCCTTAGTGCCAGTTCCAATAGCTTCCATTTGCGACTGCATATTGTTTCCTAAATAGATACATCACTTAGCTCCTACTTGTTTCCTTAAGTTTTGCAAACCTTGTAAGGTATTTGTAACATAGATTGTAGATCTAGAATCAATTCACCAAATATTATTACAAACATAAACCATGTTAGACTCATAATAGATAAGTGAGAGTAGTTTAGCTTTCTTTTTAAGCTTGGATTGGAACTTAAGACAATCCTTCTTCATATGCCCTTTCCTTTTGCAAAAGAAGCACTTGGATTCTTTCTTTATATCTCCTTTGCGAGAAAACTTTTCCTTTCCTCTCTTTTTGACTTGGTTATTCCTGTTCCTTCCTTGAGTTGTGAGATGCACGCTCTCATTGTGCTCCATAAGCATTCTTCGTTCCTCTTACACAGACATGGTCATAAGTTCATTAATAGATTATTTGTCCTTATGTGTGTTATAAGAAATTTTGAAGGATTCATATTGTTGCAGCAAAGAATTCAATATATAGTGCACAAGGAAAGAATCTGACATAGTAACTTCAAGAGACTTAAGTTGGATAATTATATCCCTTATGTGCATGATGTGTTCACTCACTCCTTTAATACCGGTGAGTTTTGCAGTAGAAAATTTCATAATTAAGGTGCTCACTAAGACTTTGTCTGAAATTGCAAATTGCTCATCAATTTCCTTTAGTAGGACTCGGACATTGTCATACTGCTCAACAAAACCTCGAATGGCAGAAGAGATGTTGATCTTTATAAGCATGACACAGAGATGATTAAATCGCTTTCACTTTTTATAGAGATCAACATCATCAAACTCACTAACCTCCGTAATCGGAGGTGGTTCGTCCTTACAAATACATAATGAATATCCATCCAACCTAAATAAAGGAGAATTCTCTCCTTCCATACCTTATAATTATCGCCCTTAAGCTCAAAAATTTCATATTTAATATCAGATATATTCACAGGTTGAAAAATTGCATAGAAAATGTCTCTTTTAACATGTTTATAAAATAAGAAAACTAAATAATTATGTTTTATCAATGTAAATCATAAAATAAAGTATGAATTTTATGACATAGAAGCAATGTGTAAGCTAAATTCCTAATTCAAATAAACTCATACAACCATATTGATAAAATTATTAAATTATATTCCTTTTCTTAATTCTTATAGGTAATTAAGTAAATAATTTAATATTTCATCCTAATTAATTCATGATATAATATAATATAATAATATCCTGTAAAATAAATTTATTATATTAAAAGTAAAATAATTGCAAATAATGTATTTAATTATAGGTGATTTATATATAATTTTTCCTAATTTAAAAGATGTTGTAGTACTCTTTAAAAATTATATTAATTACAAGACATTAATCTCTAAAATTTTATAAAATTATTTAATATCTACAACCTCTTATGTGATTTCAAAATAATTTTATCTAACTAAAGTTGTTGCGGCTAAACAATAATTAAATAAAATTATTAAATCACTAGTTATTAAATTGATATCTATTATTATTTATTTTATGTAATAAATGTAGTTAAATGATTTCTAAAAATTTATATGTATAAATTATCTAAAATACATATATAATAAATATTATAATTTTATTATAATATTATAAAATTTTAAAAATAAATTCAAATTTTCAAAATTACCTTTTATTATTTCAACGCAATGTTGTTCCCTTGGGCTGTTAAATGAAGCACGCCAGTTTTATATTCTTAATAAGCAGTGGAAACAAACCAATTATGTGCAGATTATAAAGCATGCATGCATATGTAACGTAATTCAAGCGGGAAAACTTCTCGCACCAATAAAAATTTGTCTCAGAAGGATTCAAAGCAAATATTTATGGAAAAGTGATTTGGTACTGTTCATCATCATCTTCACTCAAATTTAACCAAAACAGGTCTACATGACTCAGTTCCAACCCTAATAAAATCCTAATTTTTTAACACGAAAATTACACTTTAATGCCTAGAAATCTTAGAAATTAATTTTCTAATAATTTAGACTTTAATTTTCATTTAAAACAGGAAAACCAAATTATGAAAAAAATCACAAAATGTGCTCACAAAGCAAGACAGAAGAAGGTAATTATGCTCTGATACCAAATGTAAGACATGTTATGCATATAAAGAGCATAAAAAGCAGCGGAATATGATCAAATACCTTCCGTCATTGCTATGTAATTTTCTTGTCTTTGGGGGTTGAGTTGAAGCTTTCTTGATGCGGAAATCAAATCACCTCCAGGATATTCCAAGCACTCAAAACTCACTCTAGATGGAATATTTAAGGCTAACGTTTTGTGCTCAGGGACCTCTACTTAAGTGACTATTTAAAGACATTTCTTTCCATCAAAAAATCGCCTCCAACCTTAGTGGGTATTATCATGAGTTCATGGGTGTAGAAGGGAGGTTAGGATAGGACCAACTTTTGATAAGGTAACTACTCCATGACCTTTAGTGGGCAGTTCCTATGAATATGCAGAAGTGCACGTATAACCAACATATGTAACTTGTAACTAAAATATAATATTCAAAAAAAGAGGAAGAATAATATATAAAAGCGTAAAACATGGGAAAAGGAAATTCATTATCTTCATAATCCCCTTACCATCAACCAACAAACCCCATGAACCTTCATCACTTGCCATTTAACCTCTTACATGCTCACTTTTCCATTGTTGTTGAAAATTGAGAGCCTTTACATCACCCACCATCCTTCAACCTTGGATGGAAATCCATCATGTTCAACATTACTAGATGGGATCTCACTTCTTTTTCTCTCACATTTTTTTCCTTTCCTTTTTTTCATATCCTGCTCCTATTTTCATCATTTTTGTTGTTTACAGGTTCCATGCACTTCACCTCCTTAGCTTTGTTTAGTTTATTAATTTTAAAAGCATTCTTTTATTTGAGTTTTAATGGGTCCAATAATAAAGAAGAAAGAGAAAAGCTTTGGGTAAACAACATTATAATAGAGTTTGGACCATGTTAATGGTATATTGTTAAGTAAAAAAAAAATACCTGAAGGATAGTGAGGTTATGTCATTCCTTTTTCAAATTATAGTTTCAATAAACTTTATCTAATATAAAGATCAATGAAAATTAAGCTTTCTATTTCTAGTGAAGACTTAAGCAAGTGGAAAAAAATTCAGTTCATAGGTTTTTTTTTATTTTTTTATCTTCTTGTTTTTTATTACTTATATTTAAACATACTAAACTAACATTTTATTTATTTATTCATCATTTTTATTTAATTATTATTTATTTTCTATTCTCATTCTGTTTATTTTTATCAATTATGATTATGATAATTATTATTAATTTCTTTTTCATATATTATGGTTTATTGTTAACAAAGATAAATTTTAAGATTATTCTAATCTATTATGATTATTGTTTATTATTATTATTATTATTATTATTATTATTATTATCTTTTTAATTATGTTATATAATTATTTATATTATAGTTAATGTAGGTAATAAATTAATTATTTTATATATTATAATTATTATTTATTTTATTCTTTAGTATTTTATTTATTATCATTTTTATTATTGGTATTTTTGTTAATATTATAATTTTATATTATTTTTTTAAAAATTCAAATATAATATTTGTCTTTATTTTTATATTTTCATTATTATTATTATTATTATTATTATTATTATCATTATTATTATTGTTATAGTTATTCGCTCTAATTCTTTCGTATCATAATAGTTATTTATTCTATTTTCTTTTATTAATTAGTTTATTTTTACTAATTTTCTATTTTGTTATCAATATTTTTGCTAGATTTGTTGTAATTTTTTATTTTAATGATTAATGTTTAAGTATAATTTTATATTTGTTTTATTCATAAATTTATTTTTATTTTCGTTATTATTTATTGTTGTTTTTATTATTCTTTGCGGATGTTTATTGTTATTTATCATTATTATCTTATTATTATCGTCATTATTATATTATCATTATAGATTGTTATGGATTTAATTTTCTTTCTCTAGTTATATTTTTTTATTGATCTTATAAATTCTAACATCTTTATTAAAAATAAATAAATAATACATATTTACAATTTTATCACAATTCTTTTTCTTCACAATTTAAATTGACTTAACACTATGCAACTAGGAGGTAGTTTTAATTAGACGTTTTGTTAACCCATTTTTTTAATTGGAACATTCGAGTTATGATAGTTTGATGATCCTTAATTTTAAGTTCTTTTTTGCAAATAATTTGATTCAATTCTGCCTAAAAAGGTTTATTCATATATTTTAAAAGAATAAAATAAATAATTTTAAAATTATCACTAATTTGGATAAATTTGATTTGAGGTAACCACTTAGGATTAGAGTACTCGAAGATTATGTTTCCATAATTTCCTAGACATAAATCGACTTTCGAACTAATTCTGATTTCATAAACCATTTTTATCGTTTTCTTAAAATAAAAGTTTTTAATTTTTCTATTTTAAATAAAATTGATGGTAGCTTAATTTTCTTTTTCATTCAATGATTTTAGTTCATCCACCTTTTGATACAATGTAGATCATTACAACTGGAATAGTTTGTTTTCTTTACTGTTTTAAAACTACTAATTCACTACAAAAATGTTATTTTACACATGTTAAACAAAACCATCACAATTTTTATTATTAACATTAAAAACTTTACTTTTTCTAATACTTAAAACTTGTGAGAACATTTTCACTAACATTAAAAGGTTAATTTTGTTTTATATATTTTTAATAATAAAAACTAATACTTATCACAACTTTTATGACATTTAGAATTTAAAAAAAAATTAACTTCAAATTATATAAAAACCATCCAAATTTTATTATTTTTTTTACCATATTGAATCATGATCTAAGAATTTTTTATCCTATGTTTTTTTTTCAATTTTATTATATTTAATAGAAATTCCATGTTACTTGTTTTGGATTATATTTCAATTAAGATATTAATTCACAAAATTATATGTTTAAAATTTTATAATAATAATTAAAAACATATTTATTACCATCTCTAAAAGAGATTTGAATAGGAATAAGAAAGAAATCAAACAAGAAGAATCCATGAAGTAACCTATAACTCTTGGTTAATTGTTTTTTTATTTAATTATTTCAGTTTGAAAACTAATCATTACCATGTATGTAAAAAATAACTCGTAGAGACTTATCTAGTATACTTACAACAATTATAATATATTCATATTAGAAAAACGAAAATGATTGCAAGGCTATTTTTCTTCCTTGCTAGCTTGTAAATGAAGATTTTCTAGTAGTTAAAAGATCTGTAAAAAAGGAAATTTATGATTAGAAAAAATAATTATAAAAAAATTACTTTATTCGTATTACAAACTCTGAAATCACTTCTAAAGTGTGTTTGAAATTAACCAAATAAAATAAAGTAAAAGGAAATGCAACTTATTAAAACAAAAGTAAAACTAAAAAAGCTAGCGCAGCACAAGAAGAGAGAGACATGCAAAGCAATGTTAAGAGGCATATATGTGACTTCCATCAAGTATGGTAATAGTCATGAGAGTAATCTTTTTATAGGAAGTAAAATAAGAAAGAGAAGTTGAGATGTGATTTGTAGTATCGTAACCATAATTACAACGAAATGACGAACTCGCTAAAAATTTTAGGAAGAACTTAATTGATTTGTAGAGCTGCCACCAAATTTTATTTTAAGAGAAAATATTTGGAAAAACCCTAACTTGAGGATGAGTTCTAGGTTCAGGAGTCGATTACGAATTGGGAAAGTGTTAGGCACCCTACTTGCCCGTTCCGAAGAACTATGCCTTTAAACTGAGTGTGTGATTTTGATATTTTTGAAAAATATTTGATCCCTTTAGATAGAATAGAAATAAATAGGTTTTTAAAAAATAGCCTGACATGACTTAATCCTGCTCCTACATATTCCCTGGTGCAATGGGAAATTCAAGGCTACGTAGTTCTGGTTAAGGACTTGATTAAGAAGGTTTTGTAAAGAGTATGAAATTTGTATTGAATGAAAAGGCATTTGGGTGTTTTGATTGTTTTACTTTTGAAGAAAGGGAGAAAGAACACCCTTGATTTACATGCACAGAGTCGAAGGCAAACGAGGGTTACACTATGACTCATATGACTCTCCGAATATTGAAAGACAAGGTATGTTGCACTTTCAAATTCAAAGCTCATTGCGTGAAATCTAGGATCATTTAAAGTTTTGAAAAGTGTCTCGAAAAATTTAAATTTTGGAGAGAAATTAAGAAATGAAGATCTTTGACCCACATGCACATAATCGGATGCAAACGAGGGTTGCACTGCGACTTATATGACTCTCCGAATATTGAAATACATGATATGCTGCACTTTCAAATTCGAAGCTCATTGCTTGAGATCTAGGATTGTTTGAAACTTTGACAAACATTTGGAAAAAGTAAATTTTTTTGAAGAAAGATTGAGAAATGAAGATCTTTGACCCACATGCACAGAGTCGGAGGCAAACGAGGGTTGCACTGTGACTCATATGACTCTCCGAATATTGAAAGATAGAGTATGCTGCACTTTCAAATTCGAAGCTCATTGCATGAGATCTAGGATCATTTAAAGTTTTGAAAAGTATTTGGAAAAATTTAAATTTTGAAGAGAGATTAAGAAATGAAGATCTTTGACCCACATGCACAAAATCGGAGACAAAGAAGGGTTGTACTATGACTCATATGACTCTCCGAATATTGAAAGACAGGGTATGCTGCACTTTCAAATTTGAAGCTCATTGCGTTAGATCTAGGATTGTTTGAAACTTTGAAAAGCATTTGGAAAAAGTAAATTTTTCTGAACAAAGATTGAGAAATGAAGATCTTTGACCCACATGCACAGAGTCGGAGACAAATGAAGGTTACACTACAAGAGAGAGACATACCAGTTTGTGAAGCTTAGGTAGTTTGAGAACTCATAGTGAATATAGTTGGCAGTTCCATAAGTGGCCTCTTTAAGAAATAAGCCAGGAACAATTTCTGCTGCCAATATTGGATAATTTGTGGATGTTATTAAAGCATGGACTGTGCTGGTTGTGGTACATTATTGGACTGTTGATTCTGTAAAAGGCTAGACAGAGAAAATGTTTGCATCGTAGAAGGATGCATGGCAAATGAAGTTAGCATCATGGATTGCTGGGAAGGCTGCAACTGATTGGGTTGCAAATGTTTTGTTGCTGTTGCTGCTGCATCCAAGATCGCAATTAGAGCTTATGTTTGGAAAGCTGTCATTGGTAATTATTTGTCCATTAAAACTAGATGAAGTTTTAATCAGATTAGCTTTCATTCTTCTGAAAATGATGCTGACCATCAGGGGAAAGGCTATTGGTTTGCTGCCTTCAATATTTGGTTCACAAGCTGAAATCTAAATGTTTTGTCCCTAGTCTAGTCATCACTACTTTCCTTGTCTTTTTAGGAGTTTTAAGAATAAGGGATAAAATCTCGAAGGATATTCACTCTCAAGATCAACAGCAAACCAATCTAGCATTCTAGTATACTGGTTGGGTGATTAAAAACTAGGTAGATTCATACATTTCTTTCTTCAAGTCTAAGGGAGGTTTCTACCAACTGTACTGGCAGCAACTGTGAGCAGCCATGGTTCTCTGTTGATTATGGTTGAAGGGGAAGGTCCAAAACTTCCTGCAGAACTTGCTGCGAATATGTCGTTGCATCTCCAATTTAGCACAACAGATAAAGGTTCTTCTCTGCTACTTCAATCACGGATTTCACAAAACAGTATGCTATGAGTTTATAGAACCTCAAAGGGCACAGAACTGTTGACTTCCATACACTGATAATATTGAAATTTGAATCCAAGAATCTATGAAGCATAAGACTTTGGAAAAATAGGAATCATCTCTATAAACACATCATTATCAGGTTACAGTTCGAAACACCTAAGGACAATATCAAGACACGATTTGGATCCAAATCAATATGGCCAATTAGGGACTTAGTGACTCTAATCGTTGCTGCAGATTCTTTTTGAATAAGTGCTTTAGAGTCACAACAAAGAAGAGTAACCAGCTTTGCATAGCCCTCACTCTCTTCCGTGAGAAGAATTTGGTTTACTAGTAGAGAAAGTTGTGTATTAATTTTGACCTCTTTACCCTTCAATTCTTGAGCCTTAATTTTGATCGGATCTGAGGTTAATTTTGTTGTGTAATCTATCATAGGAACTGATTTATCATTGAAGTTCTTCTAGGGAAATAATCCTCTGATATAACTATTATTAAACAAGGCAATTCGGAGCAGGTTCTTCATCAGTAGAAGTTAAACTAGACCCACTGATTATGCATGTTCAATGATGTGATGACATATATGTTGCCAGTTGAGCCCCGCAGGTGTTTGGATGGACCCAGATATAATTGCTGATTAAACCAAAATGATGAATCCGAAGGCTTTCCCTGATTATCTCTCTTTCCAATACTTGAATCAACTGAATGAGCCTGTTCCTTGGTTATTAATCCAAGAGCCTTGATGGTATTAGCAGCAACTTTGGATGAATTAACATGGTCCAAGCCTAAAACTAGGAGATTATGAGTATGGAACTGTCATCCATAAAAGTGGTAGAGGTTTCTGCTTAGACAATTACAATAACAGACGTGCAAGTAGCCTCATTAAGTAAATAAGCAAAACCTGAATTATATTGATGGGTGGCTCTAAACTGCTATGACCCTTCTAATAAGTTCCCCGAGTGCTGCTTATTCCAATATCTGACCAAGGCAGTACATGAACAGATGATGAATACATCCCAATATCTCTATCTAAAGCTTCAAACTGAATACTATCTTTGTACAGGATGCAGAACTTCTTAGCTACCAGTTTTTTGAAAGGAGTCATAGAATTCTACTACCTTATTTTAGCTAATGAAACTGCATTTGCTTCGACATTTGTTGTACTTGGTTGAGCACTACTTGTTGCTGTCGAAAATCGCAGTTGACAGGAGACTAGGGAGCATCCTTTCTAGCCATGTTTTTTTGTGAGGTTCAAAACCATGACCCTTGATAGGTGATTTCGATCAGAATCATCATTGGTTTCATCCTAGATTAGTGCATTTCCTTTCCCATGTAGATTCTTGGCTGAGACCGCCATAAAAGGATCTAACTGCGTACCAGTATGAGTTTTCAATCCATCGCCTCCACATTTGGAAAAAGGAAAGAGAACAACTACTAGGAAACTCGGAAGCATGTATACTGCACTGCCAGCATTTGAAGGAAATCTATAAGATATGTCAGAAACATCCACATGCTTTTTGTAATGTTAAAGACACATTAGGACCAGAGCTTATATACATCTGCATTTCACTAGAAAAGAGAGCCAGATTCTGTACCTCAACTGGGCTGATATGTGGACCAATCAAAGCATTTAGAATTGGATTTACGGTTTAAACTTCTTACCTCTCCACTAGTAATCCTGCTTATTAATGTGAATGCCACAGGGTAGTGGAGAACTAACAGAATTTAGTTATCTTCTAAGAATAACAATTTACTGCTCCCTATGATAGTGCCAACTTTCCATCATTAATTTGACATAAAACATTAGAATGTGAAATGTCATTTATTGTTTCAGTCTAGTAACATATTTATTCTCACAAATGACTACATATCTTGGCAAGCATTTCTACTCCTATTTCATTAACCAAGTCGGATTGCACATCTAATTGCATTTTCTCTGATTGTATGACCTCTTTCTCTGCAACTTCTATTATGACACTTATATTATTTCTGAAAGCAAGTAAAACAAGATCCTTCTGTAGTGATTCCCTAATAAAATGCGGCAGATTTCTAGATTTCAACTATTCTCTCAAAGTCCCACTATCACATTCAAACCTGCCAGATCAGTCTTCATTTGATTTTGATTATTACCAATGCCATTCTTCATTTGATTTTGATATACACCAATACTAGCTTCTATCTAGCTAAACTGATCTATTGCTAAGAGCCTGATTTCAATAAGGATATACGCTAGTTTTACAAAGCCTGACTATCAAGTCTAAGTCTGGCCAGAGGCTAGAGGTATTGAATTGCAGCTATTTGGTCCTTATTCATCAGGAAGTTCATAAACAAATGACTCCAGCAGATTTTGTGTGGAGAAGTAGGAAACTCCTTAATGCATTTCACAGACCAGAATCTGATCCCAAGGCTTCTACCTAAAAGTTCTTTTTCGTAACTTTATGCTAATGATAGAATTGAATCTAATTTCACCTGTACTGCCTATTACTCAACTGTGCATTATGAGTCCAATGCAATAATGAAGGTATGAATGCAGCAGTTAATAACAAAATTCTCATTCTCATTTAAAAACTCATTCGATTTGCAGGAAATCATGTAACATATTTAGATAAGACAATTCGTATAAGCTAAAGCAAACCTGGAAGTAGCTGAGGCCGATTCCTTCTTCGCTTAATAGAGATTTGGCATGTTAACACAAAGCTCATCAAATTTCTTCTTCTTCTTAGAGAAATGGATCTCAACTTTCATTTCCGCTCCCACGTCCAAAGCAATTTTCACTAAGGAAAGGCTTCTTTCTCTCCAGAACTCACCGAAACATGAGTGTGGGCTTCTTGAATTTTTCGAATCGGTGATTGTGAGAGAGAGAACTTCTTCTTCACTTAATGCCGAGCTTCAGCCAGGACTAGCAGTGTCCTTCTTCTTCTCTGTGAGATTGCTTCGTAGGTTTTGAAAAATCGAAGACAGAAGTTCCCCCAAGAAAGATGAAAGAACTTGAGAGAATCTGAAAAAGGCTTCAAGTCGCAGGTGGAGCCCTCAAAGCTAAGACTAACTTAGAGAAATTGAGCAACATTTTTTTTTTGTCTTCTCTTTTTCAGAAGAATCTCCAACATTTAACTAACTTAACTAACCTAATTAACTTAACTAACCTAACTAACTTGTAAAAGTTTTTTTTTTTGAAAAATTTTCTTTTGCCTTCTTTTCTTATTTTTGTTATTATTATTTTTTTATATTGTTTTTACTCTTCTTTCCTTTTCCTATTTTTTTATCCTTTTTTATTTTATTTTTCTCATTCTTTTTCTTGCCATTATTATGTATTTGTTTATTTATTATTCATTTATTCCTTTATTATCATTATTTTTATTTTTTAAATTTGACTAATTAAATAATAATTTAATTTTAGACATAATTAAGTGTTCACATGTAGCATTAGTATCAAAGGTCCATTTGCTAGAGTACAGATTACCATTTTTTGTAGGAATGGTACAAGAATTGATTCTTACATTGTTAGAGTTAAAGGTTTGGCCCGGTGGTGGAAGAAGAGCCAATAAGGAATTATATTGATTATCCGTAAAGTAAAATTTGAGGTCTTCAGGTGTTGCAATTTCTAAAGAAGGTTTTGCATTATCGGTGTGAATCATGTTGGCATTACAGTTGGCATATTTTGGATTCTTGAACTTGAAACCTAGAGGAAAACCATGCTTTTTGTAGCAGACATCAATAGTGTGATTGTTTCTTCCATAATAAGAACATGATTTTTTTGGTTGGTTCTTGAAAGTAGGAGTACTTTTCTTGGAGGTAAAGGTAGTGTCATTGTTGTTGAACAAGAGTGTGGGGTTATCAACATGTTCAACAACAAATTGACGTTCTTTTTGGGCAATCAAGGCAAAAACACAATTAACATTAGGAAGAAGATCCATAAGCATGATCTAAGAACGAATTATAAGTAATTTAACAAGATCTATACTAGAATTTAGAACACCTAAAGTAACAAGAATTAAGAGGAAATATATACCTCAGTCAATAAAACCATTAGTCAAGAGCCACGAGAAAAATTAAACTATTATGAGTTTAGTTCACCAATGACCACAAAACTAACAATCTCATTGTCATGATCATATCACAAAGTGTGCAAGTATAGGTACACATCATAACATAATTGTGATCCCTTTCATGCTATTATGTATGGATCCTACATTGTGTTTTTCCAAGAAAATACAATCAATCTCTCAAATAGATTATAAACCATGTTTTATTTGAAACATCATTCATATAAGAAACTAAT
Organism: Canavalia gladiata; assembly: GCA_037954105.1. Lineage (NCBI taxonomy): Eukaryota > Viridiplantae > Streptophyta > Magnoliopsida > Fabales > Fabaceae > Canavalia > Canavalia gladiata. The sequence continues at coordinate 40,199,263 of CM075661.1, forward strand.
GCAACCAATCTCTCAAGGAGATTATAGTTCATGTTTCATTTGAAACATCATTCCTATAAGGAACCAATGTAACCAATCTCTCAAGGAGATTATAATTCATGCTTCTTCTGAAACACCATTCCTATAAGGAACCAAAGCATCTCGAGACAACCACAATATAAAAAACTGCTTAATAATAATTATGTTGATAATAATATAAAACATCAACATGCATATAAATTTATCAAGACAATTACATAGGTCCAATGTAATAAAAGTAAATATAAAATAATAATAATAATGATAATGATAACTCCTACTAACCAAATACATTAAAAAGATCTTATAATATCCATATTCTCAACATGTTTCACAATCACTATGGGTTTAAATCCCTTGATTAGGAGTTAGCAAGTATCTTTTTATCTTCTTAGTAAAAATATGCTCAACAAGAATACATTCATGTCCAACTATTTTTATAACAACCAAGAACTTAATTCTAATATGTTTTGAATTTATAGTGATTCTATTATTCTTGGTTAAGAATACCACAAAGATGTTTCACAACAAGTGCTCAAGGGTTTAGAAACAAAGTTTATAATTCTCAAAGTAGAAACAAAGTTTCCTAGTCACATATCATGTGATATAGCCTTGTAACAAACAATAAACTCAGAACATGGTGAAGGAGACTGTCAAACCTCCATCCACTATATACCCATAAATAGTTTCTCATCATTTAAACCTCTAACAAAATATAAATTAGAGTATCTAACAACCTTTAGATTGTTAACTTTCTTATAAACAAGCATATATTCATTTCTATTTTGCAAATACACCATTACCTTTTTAGCAACAACCAAATTAGCATGTCATGTGTCTGATAGGAACTTGTCAAGTATACTAACAACAAAAGCTAAATCAGTTGTAGTGCATACTTGAGCATACATCAAATTTTCTATTGCATTGACAAAAGAAATCTTATCTACAGAACTTATTTCAATATCATTCTTAAGATGATGATCCTTGCACACCTTATCATATTTGGAAATAAGAGCATAATTGGGTTTACAAGTTTTCATATTAAATCATTTCAAAACTCGCTCAATATAAGCCCCTTTTTTTAATAGACCCAAACATTTCCAAAACTTGTTTCTATGGATCTTTGTTCTTAGAACAAAAATGAACTTCCTCCAAGGTATTTCATGTCAAAAGTGACAACATATTCTTAGTCTCAATGAACAAATCACAATTATTAGTAACAAATAAGATGTCATTTACATAAATAAAAAAAAAGGAATGACAAAACTTACTCCCACAAACCTTAAGATTTATGTCATATCCCACCTTAATTTTCATAAATCTTAAGAATGTAACTAACTCATCAAATTTAAGATACCACTTCTAAGAAGTGTTCTTCAAATCATAAATTGATTTCTTCAATTTACATATTAGATGGTCTTTTTTACTCTCTATGAAGCTACTACATATAAATTTTGCCACCAAGATCTATTCAAAAAGTCTATTTTTACATCCATATTATGCAACTTAAGATCTTAATATGTTACTAGTACTATAATAGTCATAAAGGAATCCTTTAAGGGAATTAGAGAAAATGTTTATATTTAATGTCTTGCTTTGATAAACCCTTTTGTCATTAATCTTACTTTAAAATGTTCTACATCTTTCTTAGAATCTTTCTTAGTTTTAAATATTTATTAACATCTAATAAAGTAAAATACTAACAAGACCATCCATTGACTCCTACGTACCATTGCGATTCATAAAGAGTATTTCATCATTTACGGCTTATATCCATTTATCATATAAGACACTAGAAATTGTCTCCATATATTTCTAAAGATCTGGCATATAAATAATGTTCAAGTCTAACTCTTAAAGGAAGGTATAATAATTGAGATTCCTCCTTTTTTTTTTGTAATCATCTATAAAGGAACCCCAATTTGCAGTTTCTTAAACACCTCATAAACTAGTTGATAAATAATATATTTTTTAATATAAGAATTGGAATAATAAAATCTTTTTTTGTTTGTTTACCAAATCTCCTTTCATAATCATTAGAGAAGTTAGAATCTCCTATGTCATCTTCTAAAAATTTACAAGTGATGGTCTAACTATCCTTATTCTACATGTAGGAGGATAGTATGATTTATATCCTCTCTAAAAAATATATAATTATTTTAAAAGGCTTATCTTCAAAATAATTTAGCTAAACTAGATCAACTCATCATATACCTTACCATGTCTATCATATAACTCACCAATCCTTATAATCGTTCTTAGTCAAAAGTTCAATATTATTCATAGCGTTATTCATGGAAAATTTAATAGGAAATGAAAATAATAGTAAAACCGTTAATAATATAAGCAATCAATAAAATAATTATTTCCAAAATTTAAGATTTAACACATATAACATAAACTCTTTTATAGGTAGAGATTATATCATATGAAGCAACAATTACAAAAATTCAACATATGTGAGTAGAAGAATTTTATTGTCACGATCATCCACAAATTAATAACATGGGATTTAACATAGGCAATAAAAAAAATTTAAAATTTGGGATTTAACAAATAATATAAACTCTTCCATGGGTAGAGATTATATCATATAAGAACAATAGTTACAAAAATTTAACATTTGTGGGTAGAAAAACTTTACTGTCAAAAAATTTCAAAATTAACATGTTACCACAAATCAATGAATGAATTAACCCCTGAGGATGAGTTAAAACAAAAATCAATTCAACTAACATAATATCCTAATAATTAATATTTAACAGGAACTTTATTAATTTAGTAAATGATCTACTATAGTAATGTACACTCACTCAATCAACAAAGCTTCCAACAGGGATAAACAATTGCCAAATTTTTATTTATTTATTTATTTTATTATTTAACTCCAATTTTTCAAACACATACGAGAACATAAAATTAATTATATAACGTACAAAAAATAGAAAACTATCATTTGTACATATAAATTTCCATGACATATAAAATAAATCTAATGAAGATAAGATAACGTATAATCCTTTTATTTATTTATTTGAATTTCAACAACAAAAATAAATTTAAATCTATTTTTTTTAGGGTAAAAATTATTAATCCCACATTCCTAAATCTTAACCAATCTAAAAAAATTTATAAATTAAAATTCTAGGGTTCTAACCTAATATAACCTTACTCTGATATCACAGGTAAGTAATTTAACAGAATCTATACTAGAATTTAGAACATATAAAGTAACAGGAATTAATAGGAACTATGTACTTTTGAAGATACCTTGAAAACATTATTTGTCTTCGTGTCCAAATGTACATGTCACAGATAGAATCTTGCATCGTACTCTTCCTATTTTACAATCCTCACTTTGATGAAACCATGAATCATTAGAATGTATATAGAGATCATTGAGGATCATACCCTCATTTACCTTTTTATTTTTTCTCCAAATTAGCACTACATATATAAACATGTTTATTTTCTATTTTAATATATTTTTAGTTTATGTAAATTTAGTTGAATTTGATTTTAATCTTCTATTTTTTTTGTTAGTTCTAATTCTCATAAAATTTAAAAAATAGAATAATCGTTAACATAATATAAGTATATGCAATGATAATAAAGATTATATTGAAAATTTTTAAAATTTACAAATTTAAAAATAAATAAAATAAAGGATTAAAATCACGCTTTTTACGGGGATAAAACATATTTGAAGTCTTTATTATTTTATTAGTAATACTTACAGTAGTTGTGAGTGTTGATACACATGAAGAACAATAACTTCGAGTTTGAAACTTCAAATCTGTCTTTGCATAGGGGTCCGTCCATTTCCACCCCTCATTGTTGGCAAGAATGAATTTCTTTGCAGCGTAGAATGCACAATTTTGCCATACTCCAAGGATTTTGCCTATACTATAAAAGCTAAACGACAAAACAAGAACATGCACCAAAACTTGAGACCTTACTAATTCAAGGATGACAAGAAAGGAGTATACAAAGCACTTCAATGATTTAGTTTAATAATATTTATATTTCGAAGAAATCAATTCTCATTGAATTTTATCGTTCGTCTCTACACCATTAGCCTGCCAAGTAGTTGTATTAAAACTCTATTAAATTATTAGTGAAATTAAAGTGATGGATTTTTCTTTTTATATAACAAGCCATATGCATCCAACACTAAGAAACTCAACCTGGATGAAAATTCTATTACCCAGCTTTTCAAAGCTAAAAAAAACTGAACTCTTACCATTAGCGCATGTACTAGAATGCCATTATAGAGAGGAAAGCTAATATCCGTGACCTTCTATTCTATTTTTAATAGGAAAATCACAAAAGTTTGTGCATGTACAGAAATAAGAAAAGGATAATCCTTGCACATGAGAAATAATTAAGTAATAATGTTCAGCTTACGAAACATCAGAATCTAATTTATAATCAGTTTCAAAACCGACAAAAAGGTTTTATTATTGACCATTGAGAAGGAATATATATATATATATATATATATATATATATATATATGAAAATGATTAAAACTTCAAAAAAGAGTCAACTTTTACAATTTGATAAGCAACAATGGGAGAGTTCTGTCCAGGTATTATTTTCTTCCATGGGAGAGTTCTGTCCAGGTATTATTTTCTTCCATGGTATATGTGTATCTTTAAGCAACCAGAACCCAGGTATTATTTTCTTCCATGGGAGAGTTCTGTCCCTTGGAAATCCCAAATTTAAAAAATCATAAAATAATGCCATACTATTATGAAATATAATTAAAAAAATAGATAGCATTAGGTGGTGGCTTAAGTCCCAAATATGAAGAATGGGATGTGTTACAGTTGAGTCCCACATGGGAAGCATATGAAAGGTTTTGACAGAAGCAGATGTATAAAGTAAAGACGATTAACAACGTTAAAACATACTTACCTGGATGGGGTCAATGGCTGATCAAGTAGGTCCATGGCCTAGAGTGGTAACTTCCATTGCACATTGGAAGGGTGCCTCTCTAAGGTCTCCTCAAGTAGGAGAGCCTACATCATAATTTGTGGTAGTGGGGGCTTGCGTTCGCGCAGCCTCTTCCATTCATATCCAAATTTTTTTCTCTTGGTATTTGGAAGAAGTTAAGAGTTGGGGCCCACTATTTCTTTCGTTCATTTTTGTTCTTGTTTATTTGGTCATATGCACTTATTATGGCTATGATCGCTGACTGCTTGATTTGAAAACAATATACAATCCAAAATTTCATTAATTGCTTTTCAATCTCTTGTTGCCGCTGGTTTAAAAGAATTTCTGATCTTGTGTATTTTTTGGGTACTTCATTACTAGGTTTTTTTTATAATGCCTATATAGCATACATCTCGCTAATTTAAGGGATGCATCCAAAATTTAGTTTTCACTTGGCTAGTTTCACTAAGCTAGGGAGGAGGAACAAAACTTTGATTGCCACCCATTTTCATTTTCTGCTTTAGTGTTAGGGAGGGACTCTCTTAACATTGTTAATTGGATTAAGTGATGAAGTAACCCGATGACAAGGGCTTGTTAAAGTAGAAATTCATCAGTCCATGATAATGTAATATGTTTATATTTTATTACATCATGTTTTTGGATAGTTATTGATAAGTATCAAGCTTGGGTGTTTGCAGATTCAAAATGTGGCCTAAAGGTTAAAAGAAGAAAAGTTAGAAGAATGAAATGAGGATCAAAACAGGTTGGTGTTGTAATGAGAGTATATCATATTTAGCACCCCTCAATTTCTTTTTTCACCGCAAAATAGTTCAGCATCAAGAAGGATGGGCTCCTTATTATCATATGAAAATCCAAAACATATCAAATATGTAATTAAGCTCTTTATACTTATACTATCTATTTATGGATCATACTGTGAATAAAAGATGTGTAGATCTCTTCAACATCTCAAATTTAATAAATTATCTAATCTAATAATGTAACTAAAAGAGAATATATAGTTGAGTCCCAGATCGTAAACAACTGAGGACTGTTGATAATAAAGCCAAGTGTACAAATCCAACCTTGAAATCAGCTTCAAAAATAAAATCTATTCTGATAACTTTTGATTTTTAATTTTGAAATTAAATTTAAAAATAAAATATATTTTGATTAAATAAGTTTTGAATTTGTTATTATTATATTTAAAATAATTTAAATTTAATTTTAAACTTATCTTAATTATTACTAGTTCACTATCATTACAATTATTATCATCTCTATCATTATCTTAATAATAATAATAACAATAATTTGTTTCAATTTTTTTATTATTATTTATTATATTTTTATAATTAATAATTTTTTTATTTATCTAGTTTTAATTTTTAATTTTTTATTATTTTATTAAAGTTTTATAATTAATAATTTTTATTTATCTTTTTTTTTATGATTCATGATTTTGTAGTAATATTTTAAAAGTTAAAAACTAAAATTTAAAATAAAATAAAATTTAATTTTAAAAAATTTAAAATAAAAACCTAAATCATTCTCAATTGAACCTTAGTTACTTAGTGTGATGATTATGAACATTACGTCTTGTAAATGGTTTTGCCCTTCTATGCTTGTCAGACGTGCATTTTAAATATTTAAAAATAGTTTGTTTTTGATACAATATAGAAATAAGATTTGTTTAAGTTATCTTAAGATATAACAAAATTTATTCTAATTGAGCCTAAGATGATACATTAAAAATTATATCTATTTTTATAAACAAAAATGATATGGGTAACTTAGGCAAAAAGTTACACAATCCCCTATATTCTCTATCAACATCCTAAACGTACTATTTTGGCTACCCCAGAATCTCAAAACTTAGTCTAATTTTTTTTTTCAATATTGTATGAATTTTAAAAAAGGGAGAATAGTAGCTGTTAATGGAAAATGAAAGGACAACATAAGTCAAAGAATACGTGTCGTAATTAATATATGAAAAAAATCCCCATATTTTAATAATATATATTTTAATTAATAATATTTTAATAATATACATTCACTCTGAAATATTTTAATTAATAGTATTAATATATGAAAAAAAAATCCCTACATTTGTATACCGGAGGAAAAGCAGTTAAGCCTTTTCAATTGGTCAGGTATAAATATTTTAAAACAAGTATAGCCATAAAGAAACAACTGTAACATCTATATGCTTAGAAGTTTAAATAACTGGGATTGATCATGTAGATTAAATACTACTATTCCTGTAAGTAATTTTATAACAATATTATTCTGATAAATACTGTAATATTAACATTATTGCATCGAAATGTCTAAATTCAAGTAGAACTTGTAGTGACAACTACAGGTGATAAGAATTTTTGTTTAGGTATGTTTAACCAGGAAACTAGTACTTTCCCCCCATTTTGGCGTTTAATTGAAATCGAATTTCAAATTAGAAGTAAAAGCTCCTTCACATTTCATAGCATTCTTTACTTCTATTTGGTGCAGATTTAACTAAGATATACCATACATTGAGCATGTTTCTCAAATTGGCAGACCAAGTATTTTATTGTGAATGAAGCAGTTATACTAAGGCAAGTTTTCATAGTTAACATTCTTGCCTTGGTGTTAGTCACCAGAAGATGTTGGTGATCCCAACAAAAATATGTTCTTTGATCAATCGAGTGCAGAAGTTCAACAATTTGTACCAATGATATAGGATTTATCTTTTCATTTGATTCTACGCATAAACATATTTCTAACTATACTTTCATTCATTGTTTGCTTGGAGAAATTGGTACTACTCACAGGGGGAAGCAATATTAAATTGTGAATATGATGTAGCATAACTGCATCATATTTTGAATATAATCGTCAAATCATGTGCAAGTGTGGTGCAATACAAATAAAAGAAGAAAAATGTAATGAGAAGAAGGGTTCAAGGCATCATAATATGGGATGAGTCCCACATTGAAGCATATGAAAGCTGGTGATAGCAACTGAACGTATAAATAAAATCTGATTAACAACATTAAAACATACTTACCTGGATGGGGTCAATGCGTAATCAAAAAGACTCATGGCCTAGATTGGTGACCTCCATTGCACTTTGGAGGGGTACCTCTCTAAGGTCCCCTCAAGTAGGAGAGCCTACATCATAATTTGTGGCAGTGGGGGCCTGTGTTCGCGCGGCCCCTCATAAATCAAATTAAGATTTCCACTTTGGAGGGGTAGCCATTTAAGGTAAATAATTAATTGATCTTTGATAATATGATTTACACATTAACATGGTATGTTATTTATGAATAGATAAATTGTTTCTTGGGAAACATATGAATAGAGGTGAACTTTTCATAGTATGAGCAGAAAATATATCTAAATTTCGTTAGCTGAACTTAAGTAAAGTGAAGTTTTGTCCGTGAGGTTATTATATTTGATGGATTAGGGCTCTGCTGCACTACTTTGTGAATAATTGGACATTACTTCAAAGTTTCAAACACTTTAACCTGCATGTAAATTAAAGCCGAACTTTTTGACAGACAGCTGAATTGTGAGGGAAGAAATATTATGAAGTGCAACTCACTCTATCATATGAAAGACCTTTAATGAGTTAATCTTCATTCATGCCACAGAATCAATCTCCAAATGTTCAAGAACTTGTTTGTGCAATTGGTTGGTAGGCCAAGTATATTCCTGTGGATGAAGGAATTGAACTGACACAGCTTCCAAACTACGCACCATGAACCATTTTAAGTCGTTGCATAGGATAAACAACCTTGTCATAGATTTAACCAAACAGTAAGAAGAGTATACTAATTAACACCACGTATTGAAAATTACACCTACAAAAAATTATATTTTTTTACATAAAATGTCATTTACTTACCTAGAAAGAAATTATTTATCCTATAAAGTAATTTAGACAATTTTTTTTTCACACTTAGTGGTCATTTTTAAAATATATCACTGTTTAACAACAAAAGTAAATGAGAACTTATCATTAAAATTATTATTTACCTTATAATAACTGGATTATTTGCAAATCTTTTAAACATAAATTTGGCTTCTTTAGAATGCAGTCCATAAATCTAAATTGATAATACCAATGGATACATCATTAAAGTTATAATTTATTTTAAAAAATGTATAGTAGATTATATTTTAAATTAATAATTATCATGTTTTTTTTTAAAAAAATTCAATCAAAATGTTTTCAAATTTTAGGATAAAAAAGATATTTTCAAATTTTAGGATAAAAAGATATTCCATTTAAACGTTTTGGATCACACACTCATAATTTGCCTCCTTTGAAATTAAAAGTTGAAAAGAAAAATAAAAAAAACAAATTTAATAATATAAATTATATTTTAAACTAATAATTGTCAAATTTTATTTAGAAAAAAATGAATCAAAATTTTAAGATCGCCGTCTGTGGGAATCGAACCCACGACCACATGGTTAAAAGCCATGCGCTCTACCAGCTGAGCTAAGACGGCTTGATATTAAATTTGGTATACATTTATATTGTATTGTCTCATTTGAACCAAACACATTGTCTTGAGACTCCTGTCTGGAATTGGCAAAACCTGGATCAACAATGGCGGAAATCTCCGATTCTCCGTCAACTTCAAAACCCGCAGAAGAAAACATCAAAACTCAAACGTCAGAAATCGACCCCAGAACGATGCGAAGTACAAAACCCGGCGTCAAACGCCTCATCATCAGCCTTACAGTGCTGGTCTCTTTCATCCTAGGTCTCTTCCATACTCACACATATTCCCTCCCTTCACATCTCAACTATGCTATTTATTTATTCTTTCTCTCTGCAGGTTTTCCTCTTATGTGGAAATCCATCGAAATCTACCGTGCTCCGCTCCCCTTCGATCGAATTGATTCCTTCTCGTCTCAAATCGAATCGAAACCCTTGTTCTTCCAATGCCACTTTCAAGCCATTTTCATTGGTTTCGATTTTAAGACCTCTCCCCATGGGATTGGGGCGGATATTAAGAGGAAAATGTCGGAGCTAAGTCAGGGAGGTGATTGCGGCGGTTGTGGCGGCGACTACTCCGTCTCCGTCGCGGTGGATAGCGGTGAAGTTAATTCTTTCGATTTTGGCGGGAAGTTGAGGGGTAGTGACGAAGATGTTGATGAATTGGTGAGGAGTGTGGTGAGTAGGTATGGAGGAGGGAAGGGGTATAGCGTTGTGGTGGTGAATGGAGACCAGAAAGTGAGGAGTGTTGTGGGGAAATATAGGCATGCGTGGATTTTGGGGCGGGTTGAGGAGGAGGAGGCAGTGTTGCGTGTGGCTGAGATCTTTGCTAAGGTGTTTGTTAATGGCGGGAATGAAGAGGGTTCCGTTCGCAGTGAGTTTATGCCTGTTGGTGCTGATGGGAAGATTGTTCTTTCTTTCAGCTTGCTCAATGCAGACCCTCGAGATTGGATATATGATTGGTATAAGTTGTGAAATGAAAATTTTGCTCAAATGTTGTCCTCGCAGACATTTGGTTTTGTTTTTGTATTATAGAGTAATGATTAATTTGATCCTTGAAAGTGGCACCTTGTGTTTTGAGTCCTTGAAAGTTATCATGCAGACAAATTAGTTCTTTTAGGGATGAAATAGTTTACAGGTTGATAATTTGGTTGGGTAAACTTGTTAGCAAATTGACACTTTGGAGGATCAACTGTATAGATGTGCACTTTCCAGAGTGAAAACAACATAAGTGACAAAATTATATATTAACTCTATTCTAAAATGTATACTTTTTAAAGTCAGGGTAGACAGAATATGCATGCTTAAACTAAGGCTAGAATTGGCAATTTTATGGTTGGGTAAAGGCAATGATTAATCTTACTGATAGGTTAACTACTTGCTGAATCCTGCTGCATAATGTAGATACATCTTTTCCTGTCAAGTCAGGAATATTAGCTTAGTTATCTTTGAATAGTATCATTTTGAAGTTTTTGTGATGATCTTGTTGTAGGAATTTCCATGAAATTGATGAGACTTTGTTGCAACCTGTGATTGAGGCTTTACAACCTATAGCAAATATCACCGTCGAAAGCCAGGTGAAATCTCATAAATGTAACAGTTACAAGACTCATTGGATACTTAGATCGAATGATTTATTGTTCCTCCCAATTGGCAGGTTTTGTACCACACACCAAAGTCTTCATTTTCTTACTGGGATGATAAGCATGACAGCCACATATTCACAACCAAGGATCTTTCTTTCTTTGTATGTCCTATTTATGGCTTTGAATTATCATCCAAGATTTACAGTTTATCTTGAATAAAGTTACCATCTATTTACTATGTTCTAATTTGTAATCCTGCAAACTGTCATTTGGATAGATGATATAACATTCCACCCAGAGCATATGACATATTAGCATGATGTCTAGCTTATAAAATGATGATGTTTTGGTCATCTAAAAGTTTCTTTATCTTTTGAGTTATGTATGAGGTCTTTTTTAGATTTGGTTGAAGTTATATCCTTATTTATGAGAAACCTGCCATGCTGCCTTTTTCTCCCTTGTCATATTGTTTCAATGTTTCTTGTATATGAGAATATGATATACTATAATAATATATTTATGACATGAATGTTTCCATCTAAAACAGGTGAATTCAAATGAGTGGCACTTGGATACTTCAGTTGCTGCAGGTGGAAGGTCAAAAGTATTGCAACTTGTAGTGTATAATACTTTAACTTAATTCTACATTTATTTACCTTTTTGATTACCATAAACCTGAGCATGAAATTTATTTTATTCAATTTACTGCTTATAGACTTGGTATTTAGTATTAAAATGGAAAAGAAAAATGAAATTACTTCTCCAACTTCTTCTCTCACTGACATACACACTCTCAAGTATTTGATTTCAATTTGATTATGTTATGCTGCAAGACAGCTTACAGTTTAAGCTTCCTTGTCTGTTAGGTATATACCATCTGCAAAGGAGTGTCCACTTCAACTGGAGCTTCCAAATGGAGAGATTTCTAAGACTAATGGCTTTATATCTCCAGTTATTCATCTCACCTTCATAATTTCCTGATATATTTGTTTTGTATTATAATAATCTTTTAAAATTGCCAAATGGGTTAATATTATGAAGTACCTATTCTGGAATATTGCAGATGTGGGGAGGCATTGTTGTCTGGAATCCTCAAAGCTGTATAAAAGATTTGGAAAGTAAGGATCCAGTCAGACATATGATCTCTCCCCAGGTTTGTCTTTTTACTCATGAATTGACACTCTCTGTTAGTTTGCTAACCGTTGACAATAATTGCTTCTCATTGTTTACATTTATAATACAGTAGTACTTTGGAACTTTTTATTGCATGTGCAATACACTTTCATCCTTAATTCACTTCAAAGTAATAATTGATAGACATTCATTCAACGGCATTTCAAATTCAGTAACTTCGAAAATAATTTTTTTAATAATATCAAAAAATTAATGCCAGTTATTTATGCAGATATACTTGGTGCATGTTTGGCAATTGCGTAGTTTTGGAAAATAATCATATAAAAAAAATCTCCTGAAGTGGACAAAAACTGGCAATTATTTCTTCATAACAAGCTAATCTAAACATGCATTTCTAGTCCAACTGTTGTTGATTGTCATCAATACTCGCCGAATTGAAGCATGCCTATTCTGAAATAGGATCTCCAGAAGCTTTTTGAAGTTATCATGGGGCAGTTGCGGCAACTCCTTGGCCTGAAGTCTGATAACCTTTATATTGGTGAGTCAGGCACATCCATTCTGTTAGGGAGTGAAAGAGGTTTCACAGAATGGTAAGACTGATAGATCTTTCTTTATCCTTTGGAAATTAACTACATGCTTTATTTATGAAGTAATTTTTTCTGTTGTGCTCTATTAAGATACTTTTGAAAGCTTGATACTGGCTACTTATGTTTAGCACAATAAAAGAAGTGGTAAATGAGCATTTATTTCAACTTAGTTTATGTTCATAGGTTTCTGTTTGACCATAGGTCCTAAAAGGGAAAATGTTATTGGATTGAATACTTTTGTAATAGATTGTGTATTCTTCTAAGTACCCGGCTGTAAGGGCCATAAGTAAAAATAAAAAAAGGAATAAGTCTCACTTTGTAAGGACTGAGGGAAGAAAGAATAATGGTATATAAAGCTTTAGTGCAATACTACTAGTAGGATAACCAAATGGTAGTGTCTTTGTTTTACAGAAGATAGTTTTATTAGTAATATCTTCTGTATTTTCTGTTGTTTCATGTCGAATATATTTTTTCACCGATGATTTCCCTTTATTTGATATACAAAAGGCATTTCAGAAATAAAAAGACACATTTTCCTATATATAACAGTCATAGGAAAATGTTATCTTTGACAATTGTAAATAATCGGAAATTGGCTTCCCCTTTTTCATTGCAATGGCAACAACCTTATCCTACCAAATGAGGTCGACTACATGGATTGCATGATGTCATTGGATCTGGTCAAAAACCAAATTCTTAAAAATATTATTTATTACATGATCCTTTTTTCATTGCACTTGAACAAATCAAACAATAGAAATTTCTTACACCAAACATAACACTAAAAAGAAACTACGAGTAATATTTTTGGAAATATTTGTCCCGAGTGTTTAGAATTGCATGATTTGATACAATTCAGCAGGTTACCACTTAATATCTTGTGATGGATCTCAAAGGCTTTGAACTGTGTGATACATGCATGAATCAGTGTGATTTTGAATCACTGATTTAGTTACACAACTATTTCTCACCAATTTTCATAAAGAATTTGAAACATCTAATAGGCTCAAATTGTTAAATTAAAAGGAATTGAAGGAGCACTATTAAGTGCACACATTTTTGAATATTCTATTGCTATTTTTTTTCATTCATGTGGAATAGGGACTTTACATAGTCATTTACTCGCTCTGTATCTTTTTGGTTTTGTGTTACTCTATTTCGTTCTTCTATAACAAAGGCTTCATGCAGTCCCTCACTCCATGCGCTCCTTATCTGGCTATTTCATGGTTTGTTTGTGTTCAAACTTATGCGATCATATGGCATATGGTTTATGATTTTGTTTTCTGAGACTTATTGTTTAGTCAAAATACCTAGTTTAACTAAATATGATGTTTTAAGCTATCTTAAAAAATTCCTACATTGAGAGTTTTACATAACTTTACAATACATTTTAAGCTATCTTTCATTCTGTCTCTAAATCTGATGATTCAATGTGAGTTATGCATCATGACTAAAAAATTTAGTTTAATCATTCATGATTTGAATAACAATTTTATAACCTTGGTAGTTATCCATGAATAGAGATGGAACTTAGACCACATGATATTTGGTTGTTGCCTTTAAAGTTACACATTTAGCTTGGAATGGTGTAAGTGGAAGCTTCTTATATTTCTGTTGTGTTCATGTGTGTAAGAGGTTTAGGTTAAGTTATGCAACTTTTTTCCTGGGTAAGTATTAAACCATGGAAATTATTCTTGTGGGCAATTGTGTGTAGGGAGTTGGATGTTTTGGCCCGGAAGCACATATGCTTTAATCTTCTTTCATGTGCCACAACACTTGGATCACTTTCTAAATTGGTATGCTTTTCAATTAAGTTGCTTGTACCATGTCTGTTTCAGCTGGCTATTGTTTAATGCAAGTTAACGAACCTTCCATTCCTTGCAGGTACAGTCATTGCCAAGGATGATTATCATGGATGAGATTGGAAAACAGGTGATTTGTTCTAAAGGCTTCTTGACTTTTTTTGGTGGTTAAACTTATATTGGATGATATTTCTTATGATTTCCATCATATTCTATTAGCTGTTAGAGTGCTGAACTGCTGGATTTAGTGCATATGCTACTATTCATTGTTGGTAAAATAATGCATTGTTTTTCTCCTTTTCTTAATAGCTAAGATTTATTGGTCTATGATATTTAATTTCAGATTTTGATCATAAACACTGTATTTTAATCATCAGCTGTGTTAATATAGTTCAGTTGTTTGTATATCATCACTTTGCCTGAGAAATTGATGTAAAAATCTGTCCTCATCTTTTAGTTTCTAAATTATGTTTCAGATTAACTCCTCGTAACCTCAGTTATTTTGTGATCTTTGAGCAGGTGAAGTTTTCTCTGGAAGCTGCAAAATTTGCTCAAACTAATGCTTCTATTGGAATATATGATGCTTCAGCTGGTACGCTTTTCATAGACTACATGTTGATTTCAAAAGCTTATGTGACTTTTATGAAGATTTGCTGCCTGTTGTCAATTGCTAAAATATGATTAATCTCTTTTCTTGTCAGTATCATCAAGGCAATCAAGATCACTGGCAGAGGATGCTTTTTTTCATCCTTCAATTATGTCCATAAGCTATTATTCATTTGAGCATTGTTTTGCCATCTATTCGGTTTGTTCTTGAACTCTTCTCTCTGCTGTAAATATTAACAATTTATAATCAGGCTTTTGTGGATGGATAAACTTGACCTTTTTGGATGATTACTATCGATGGTCATCTATACATTTTGATATTCATAATTAGGGAATGCAGATTATGTATCTTACCTTCCACTGAAACATAATTCTTGTTTAGTTTCACTAGAAGTTTATCATTAAAAACATAAATGAATATTATGGCATTGGAAGAATCGCAGAGCCTATACAAGGATGTCATATATAGAAGCTTGAATTAAATGTTGTCTTTAGCCTTTTATTTGTATTTTTCTTTGTTCTGTATGTAAACCTAAATTCTTTATCTGTATCTTTGCCAACCTCAAATTTTGTTGTTACTATCCTTATAGCTATAAAAATGCAATCAACAAGCAGTTCGTGGAACTTTAGTTCAGACCTGCAATTTTAAGTTGCAAGTTTAACTTTATTGATTGTCATGTCTATTTTCCTTCTATTGTTGCAGCCATTTTTTCTGCCAGTTTCAATGCATGTCCTCTTAGCTGCTTTAAGAGAATGGAAAAGGTTCAAGCAAGAAAATAGGAAACACTTGGCAGGGAAGACTAAAACAAAAGTTTC
The DNA here is from genome assembly GCA_037954105.1 of Canavalia gladiata. Lineage (NCBI taxonomy): Eukaryota > Viridiplantae > Streptophyta > Magnoliopsida > Fabales > Fabaceae > Canavalia > Canavalia gladiata. Next base: position 40,215,239 of record CM075661.1, read on the forward strand.
TTAATCCCCTTGACCAGAGATAACAGGATGAAGCAAGTTTCCTGCTAGTTGGGGCCCAGTGTATGGTGAAGCACTTCAACCCAGGTAAAGCTTTCTTCCTCTCTCTTCTCAAGACCTGCTGCATTATAAATTTTGAGGAAAATGACAAAGTTGACCAGAGATAACAGGACATGTGATATAATTGGAACAAGGCAATGCGGACGTATCGGCTTTTTGTTGTATGAGTTATGACTAAAGTTGAGGGGAAAAGATGCACTTTGCAAAAAATTCTTAGTTATGGAAAAATCTCATTACTAATCTATGAAATGTATCTATCCTGTATATCCTCATTCTACTGTCCACTAAAACCCCGTTGTGGATGAAAGTGACGCCATTGACTAGATTTTGTTGAATTGTACTGATCCATTATAATGTTTAATCACTCCTCACTGCGAACTAATAGAACCTTATGGGTGGAGCGAAAATAAAATATGGACAAATATGGGGAAATCTTAATTGTCTATGGAAATTTTTATATTTGAATTTGTGAACTTTGAATATTGGAGAACATTGCGTTGTTCACTGAACGAATGAAATCTAGTCTATCACTAGAAGACTGAGGTGTGAGAAAGGTTCATTCATGGCTGGCTATGTTTGCTATTCTCTCTCTCTTTTTTTTTTGTTTATCCATTTTTCCCCAATAATGATGGAAAGTGATTCAGTGTTAATATAAAATCTTGACATGGAAATTTTTCGTCACATGAGTCAAACGGGATTGGATAAGTGAAAAGTGAATAATTTTTTTTTCATGTTAATTTTTCATTTGATCATTCTTGGCATTAGAAAATTGTCTATCTCTGCATTTAATAGTAGACCTGGATTTCTCCATTAGTGCATTCAAACGAAGGAAGCTCGCTAGTATTAGAAAGTCATATATTTGTACAACATGAAAAATGTTAGAAATGTGTATAAACTTAAAAACCAACAGAAAATGCTAGTAATGTGAATAAACTTAAAACAAACAAAAATGTCCACAGGTTACAATTACAATTTTTAACAATGAACACCAACACAGAACAGGTAAGTAATTACACACGAATTTTAGTGCAACAGTATGGATCTAAACAGAAAAAAACGGACAACTATGCGTACTAGAAAGGAATATGAGCAAAAATGATAAGGTTTTTCTTAACACAAACTTGAAGAGGGAAGAGAGGCAGGGGAGATGATGATTATCTGGACTCTGGAGATGCATATTGTTCTTGAAGCATCATCCAGGGTTTGCAACAAAGTTTTGCAAAGGGGAGAGGACTTGTGAGATGGTATTGAATAGATTTCAGCTTTCATGGGTTTCTGATTAGGTCAGGAGAGGACTTGTGAGATGGTATTGAATAGATTTCAGCTTTCATGGGTTTCTGATTAGGTCAATGGGGAATATAGCAGTGTAGAACAATCTATGGAAGTATTCATAGAATCTAAGTGCTAAGGAATGTCAACTTCGTGAGTAAACAATTTTTTTTACCAATATTCAATTTTAACAAACAAAATCATCGAACCTTCACAAGACAATTCATATATGAACATGTGTGATGTTATTTTGGAGTGAGGTTTTAAACTCTTTCCTCTATGAGGAAACAAAATAATCAACCTTCATATACGTGTATAAAATATTTGTGTGCGTATATACAATGGTAATGTGTCAAAGACACTAATTGTTCTACCATGAAGAACACATTTTTGATATTGGTATGAGCAAGTGAACTGAGGCAGAATCCAGAGTAAACAGAATTTGCGTTCCTGCCTTGGTGTTAGTCACCAGTAGTATCTGTTGTCCCCCGCAACAAAAATTGATCTCCGATCCACCGACTACAGATTTTAACTTTGTACAAAAACACATGGTGTATGAGGAGTACCTGCACTGAGTGCATGGCTGGGGCAATCTGGTATTGTTACAGGGATAAGCAATTCTAATCTTTTCTAAAGAACTTTTTAATACATCTGTATATGTATGATTATATGTATCATAGCATCGTATTGTAAATAAAATCATCACGTTAATAAAATAAAAGAATAGAAAAGTAACAAAAACGATAATTCCAATTTTATATTTGTAGGACTATGATATTGGGAAACTAGCAACGTGCCTGGATGAGTCCCACATCGGAAGTAGATGAAACCTGTTGATAGAAGCAGGTGTATAAAGTAAACATGATTAGCAAGGGAGTATTGCATTTACCTGAATGGGGTCAAAAGTGCCAGATAAGGCTTACGGCCTAAATTGGTGACCTTCATTGCACATAGGAGGGGTGTCTTGTCTAAGGTTTGTAAGATTTCTATATTAGTCTTGCCATGTTATGCGTATAATTATATGTGAAACTGCTGCTTCATTCAAAGTTCTGTTGCGATCCTTTACCAGAGTATCGAAGTTCTGCTACTGATTCTATTATGGGAATAAAGTATATTCAAAATATTTTGATGGATTGAGTCTACATCTTTGTGAATAATTGGGCATTACTTCAAAGTTTCAAGCACTTCAACCTGCATGTTAATCGAAGTTGAACTTGTTGACAGAGCTGAATTGTGAGGGAGATGTTATGAAGTGTAACTCACTCTATCAGATGAAGACTTATAATGAGTTAATCTTCATTCAAGCCACTGAATTAATCTCCAAATGTTCAAGAACGTGTTGTGCACTTGGTAGGCCAAGTATATTCTTCTGGATGAAGGAATTGAAATGATGCAGCTTCCAAACTATACACTATCAAGCATTTAATTTAATCTATCCTCTTTCTTACTAATTAGTCTACTCTTCTACCGTTCTATTGGTGTGGTTGACTCCAACAAAGAAGTGCTTTCTTATCTTCTGACACTGGTCCTTAGAGCATCTTTAACTACGGAGTTATTTACTTATTTTAAGTCATTCCATAGGATAAACAACCTTGTCTTAGATTAACCAATAGTGAAAATAAGAGAAGACTAAATAAGATTATGTATCGAAAATTACACCAACAAAAAGGTATGTTCTTATAAATAAAATCTCATTTTTTTATTTAGAATAAAATTATTTATCCTATAGAATAATTTAGATAACTTTTTTTAAAATGTTTAGTGGTAATTTTCAAAAGATATCACTGTTTAGTAACAAAAGTAATGAGAAGTTATCATTAAAATTGTTATTAGTAACCATATGTTAATTGGCTTAATTGTACGCCTATTGAATATAGATTGGGTTTCTTTAAAATGCAGCCTGAACTTTAAAGGTTGAAGTACATAAATCTCAATCGATAACGATAACAGCAGTGGATTATAATTATAATTTATTTAAGAAAATCTATAATACATTATTTTAAATTAATAATTATCAAGTTTTTTTTTTAAAACAAATCCAATCACAATGTTTTCAAATTCTAGGTCAAGGAAATATTCAACAATTTTTTTAAAAATAATTCACTTAATTGGTAAAAATGTTTATATTAATTTAATTTATTTCAAACAATGAAAACTTAATTAAAAGGATTATATATCTAAAAATTTATTATCTCAAAAGAAGTTAGAAAAGTTAATCTTCTCTAAATTTTGAAATTTATAATTTTTTGTTAAATTATCAAAATTTAAATGTTTCCTTCCTTTTTTAATATGGTTAAATATTTTTATATCATAAAAAATTTATTTAAATATACCGTTCAAGTTCTTATTTATGGTAATTTTTTTTTCTATTATACTAAAGATATGGTTAAACATCACATACATAAATTCTTGATTACCATAACTTATTTTATAGATAATTTTACTTTTATAAATCTCATAAATTTTATGTCATACTAGGTACACAAAAATATATTATACAATATATTCATCTATCACATAAATTTACCAGCAACTAAGAGTATAGTGTATCCTTAATTATTAGAAATTCACATACAACATATAATATTTACATTTAGAAAAATTTTCAGTTCTATCAGTGGTTTCTTATCCTAATGTCTATGATCTAATTAGACTCTATGCGACTAAACATGCAATATTTCATTTAAGTTTTATTAATACAAACAATTTTTATAAAATTTAGTACCCTTAAAAATTTAGAACACAACCAATAATATTAAATACATTTCGAAAATCAAAATTATTCCAAATTGTTCTCAATAGATAATTTTTAAACAATGACAACACATTGAGCTAAATATTTGAACTAGGTATGGACTTTATAAATTAACAACATAGTTAATATCTTTAACCCCCTTTAAACTATTTTCATAAGATAATTTTGCTTAAATTCAACTCTTAACGTTAGGTAACTATATTTTACCTAATTCTCTTGGTTCATAAACACTCCTAACATAACTAATTTAACAATCTAATAGTAAAATAAAGAAGATGATAGGATTGCATTTCTAAAATATTTTTTTCTAAGATTTTGATCAATTTCAACAACTTAAACCTAAATTAAATACGGAAACTCAATTCTACCTTTAATTTCATATTTAATCAATTCTTCATAATTATATTTATAATTTTTTTTTATTTAGATGAAAAATATTATTAAAATTAATACTATATCTTTAAACATCATATTATTTTATAAGATTTTACATTCTACGTTAATATTTTAATGATCAACTAAATGTTAATAATATTACATTTTAAATTTGATATATTATTAATATTACATGTTGAATTTATGCGTTAAAATTTTATATTGATTTTTCTAAAATATTTCTTGAAATTAGACCTTTGTGGGTATAAAAATTTGATATATAATATAATATTACATATCTAATTTGTATGTTAAAATTTTATGTTGGTGTTTTCAAAATTTTTTCTTAAATTTTCACACCAATATAAATACTTGTTATAAATACTTGTTTGACATGAACATGGTTATTATGATAAAATGTTTAAACTTTTTTATTTATATCAACGATAAAAAATAGAAAAGAGTGTTTGTTTAGTTACGTGTAAGTACAATTTTTATATTACTTGATTTTAAGTGATGAGAACTATATGTTGTAAATATGTCGAGTTCTTATGGAAATACTTAAATTTATTTATTTATTTTTGGGTATAGTATTGTTTACTTAATATTTAATATGTACAATTTGTCATAATAACTAGACCAAACAGTTATATGTTTAATGGGTGTAGAACCTTAAATAGCATATTTGGCCCATAGGTTGTTTATTTTATTTATTGTAAAAAGTATAAGATTTTTGGCTCAATTGTTGAAAAAAATTTAATTAATATATAATGTAAACTTCATCAAGAATTTTTAAATGGCATTGATTGGGCTACATACAAGACGGAACAAACACCTAGTTTCTTTTTTTTTTTTAAAAAAAATTTCTCAGCTATTGATCATTGGACGTAGGGGTGTAAATTACTGTATATGTGTGTTGTCTTGACATTTTCCAATTTGTAAATCGCTTATGCAGAACCAGCCAATACATTGAGCCTTCACATGAAAATTTACACATGAACCTTACGAATAAATTATTTCTATTCTGCATCTTTGGGAAGTTACGAACTTTTCCCAATATGAACCAAAAAAGAAAAAGCTAAACCTTCATTATTTTGATGTTTGCAGAAGCTCTAAAAGGTGAAATTTTGTCCATATGGTATATAATGATAGACCAGAATTCTTTGTTGCCTTTCATCTGATTTGTGTGAACGTGCATTAATTCAGACGCTCAATACTTTAATAAGCATGCAAATCAACGTGGAATTTTTTGTGACACCTATGAATGAAGGGTGAAAAATTATGATGTGGAACCCTATTAGATGAAGGCTTACAATGAAATAATCTTCAAGCCACCAACTCTAATTTCAGTGATCAAGGACGTCGTGTTTGTGCTATTGGCAAGCTCTTTGCTTGCTGATGAAGCAATTGAGCTAAAGCAACTTCAAAAATTTCTGTATTAATCAGTATTCATGTCTTTCTGTTAGTCACTAGAGTAGCTATTGTTGACACCAACTCCCACAAAAAAGGTACTTTTTGATCCACTGATCCTTTGGACCATGATAAGAACCACAAGCAATTGCCAGCCTCTTTAAACACTGATTTTCAATTGATGTCCCTTTTGGAGGTAATACGATAGAAATTTAGAATTTAGGATATATCCTATCATTCTCATTTCATGGTCCAAATTACCTCTCTCTGGCACCATGTCAATGAACCACAATATGTTTCGTTCCTTTCATGAAATGTAGGATTATAAGCTATATGAATGGCAGATAGATAGTGAACTATTAAGGTTTCACAAGTGACATGTGTTAATCCTTTAGCAAGTAATTCAACTACTATATCTCATAAGTGAGAAATCAAGGGCATGATACTTATGTCTAAAGACGATCTAAAACACTTGGTTGTTTCTTATACTTCAAAGATGGTACGGACTTGCAAAGAAACAACAAACTGTAGCAGATTATGTAGAGTCAAAAAAATATGCCCAGAGTCTGTAAACCCTCATAACGTGAGATTGTAACTAGCTGAAAAGAAAAGACCCCTGGCAGGATGTGGTAGTAAGGTATAAATGTTTCCCATTCAGTCTTCTACAGGAGGGCATTAATGCAATTTGGGGGATGGTTCCATTAAAGTAGAAGTTGGTTTTGGACCAAACATGTCACTCATGAAAGCAAACCTAGGCTGTCCTTTCTGTGGGTGATAATAACACTGTATTTTGATCTAGAAATCTCAAGATCAAGAACAAAGTTTGAGGGGCTAACATATTTTTATCATGAATTGATGATATAGATATACTGTTTGTCAAGCCAATATTCATCCTTTGATGATATAGATACCGTTTGGCAAGCCAAACATCTGCAAATTGTTTCATATACCAACCCTTTGCTGCAATAATGGCAAGGAGTTCTGTCCCATTTGTGTGTATCTTTAAGCAACCAGAACCCAGGTATTATTTTCTTCCATGGGAGAGAGTTCTGTTCCGTGGACATCCTAAATTTTAAAAATCATGTACTAATGCCATACTATTATGAAATATAATTACAAAAAAAAATATGAAATATAATTAAAAAAAGAGATAGCATTAGGTGGTGCCTCAAGTCTCAAATATGAAGAGTGTGTTACAATTGAGTCCCACATGGTAACCATATGAAAGGTGTTGATACAAGCGGATGTATAAAGTAAAGATGATTAACAACGTTGAAACATACTTACCTGGATGGGGTCAATGGACGATCAAGAAGGTCCATGGCCTAGAATGGTGACTTCCATTGCACATAAGAAGGGTGTCTTTCTAAGGTCTCCTCAAGTAGGAGAGCCTACATCATAATTTGTGGTAGTTGGGGCCTGCGTTCGCGCGGCCCCTCTAATTCTAATACAAAGATTCTTGGGTGTTAGAGTATTTATTTCACTCTAGCTTTTCTTATACTTAGTGCAATGCTCTCTATATTAGTTAGATTACATTATATGTGCCAGGTTTAGAGCGTTTGGATTAAGTAGTTTAAGTCCTTGTTCTCTTTCGTGATATGTTAGCATGAACTTGAGCATGGCGTGTTGTTACCGTTCTGCTTAGGAACCTGAGTATGTATTATCGTTCGTTTAATTTTTGAGGGCTATGTAAATGTAATGTTTTGGAATCAAATAAACTGTTTCTACAGCATTGGCTACTATCTGAGAAAGCTTTCTTAGTTTATGTTTGTAAAATATACTTGCAGAACATGTCTTCCTTTAACTTGGGGTGGGGGTTGTTTGCCTTCGTCTTATGCCTTTTGACCATGAAGAATTGAGTATTAAACGATCAACACTACAACCTGCTTGTAAGTACAAGTAGAACATTTGGCTACAGCTAAAAGTGGTAAGAAATTATGTGTCGACTAAGTTTACTGGGGAACTCGTACTTGCCCCCACTGTGACATAAGCTGAAATACATATCACGTTAGAAATAAAAGTTCCATCCTATTATAATGGCATTCTCTATTTCTGTTCCATGTATAAATCTTAACTGCTGTTCTCATTTAGTTGATGTGAGTTCACACACCCACACAATGCTGATAGGGTGAAAGAAAGAGAGATGAAACCATATTATACCTATATACAATACAATAATTGTGTGTACCAATGGCATAATTATTGCTCTGCCATCAACAGATGAAAATTCTATTTACCATGGGTTAATCTTCCTCAAGCCTATGAATCCACAAACCTTCAAGAACCTGTTTGTGACATTGACAGGCCAAGTATTTTGTGGTCAATTAAGCAATTGAATTGAGACAGATTCCAGTGTTAACAGAATCTGCATTTCTAACTTGGTGTTAGTCACCGGAATATCTATTGAGTATGGAAGTTCATTATATTTTGTGATTCATTGATGCACTTTTCCATTTGACCTGATTTTATACAAAAAAAAACATAACTCTCAGGGCTGAAGAGTCTCGGCAATCATTGCTTGGTTGGGGCAATTTTGTATTGCTCATACGGAAAGGCAAATCTAATTTATATGAAACTGAATGCTTTTGTATCAGATGAAAAAACTGATGTTGATATCGTCACAGCACCAAATAGTAAATAAAAACCTTAAGTGATATGGATATGTGGTGCTGTACAGATAAAAAAAAGGAAAGTAATAAGATGAAGAGTCAAATTTTATAGTAGAAGGATCATGATATAGGAGTTTGTCATGTAGTGTGGTTGGTTGAGTCCCACATTGTGAGCATCTTTAAGCTGTTGATAGAAGCAGGTGTATAAAGTAAGCATGATTAGCAACGCTAAAACATACTTATTTGGATGGAATCAATGGGTGATCAAGAAGATTCATGTCCTAGATTGGTGACCTGCACTTAGGAGGGTTGCCTGTCTAAGGTTTCCTCAAGTAGGAGAGCCTACATCATAACTTGTAATGCAGGCCCCTCTTAAATCATACTAAGATCTGTTTATTCTTTTTTATTTTATGGACTTCAATTAAGAAATTTATGATTAACTTTAAGGTGGAAATGTTGCGCTGTTTGAATTTATGACATGTCCCTTTTCAGGTTTGAGTATAAATTAAAATGCATATAATGTACTGTTTCTATTAGAGGATTAAAGTATATTCAAATTGTTTCTGCACTAGTTTTTCAATTGTGAAATGCTGTCAGTGTTTACAAAAAAAGTTTCATATTTTCTGCCTTTAGTTTCTGAAACATGCTTTGAGAATCCTTCTCTTCTCAATATTGTCGTCTTTGATCTGTCAATTTTTCCTTGGAGGCTGCAAAGTTTACAAAGCAATACATCTGTCCTCTCCGGCTGACTGCACTGTATGGTCTTGCAGGAGAGAAAATAAACATGAGATAAGTGGGTGTTCTTAAGGTTCAGCTGATAGTCTTAGACTGATTCTAAACAAATAAAGAGAAAGATCTTTTGGTAGGTTTTAGAAATTTTAAGGAACCCTCATTGACACTTGGAATTGATAATTCATAGACCTTGTTTCAAAATGATGTAAAATTCATAGATATATCAGTGCATTTTTTCCCTAAATTTTATTGATAGTTTGACTGAATGAAAGTCAAGCTGCTACTTTTTGTGATTAAAATTTGAAGTCCATCTTTGTAAAGAATGAAATCTCAAACAGATTGGCTAACTGCACGGTTCTTATAAAATGAATAACAATTTGAGGACAAAAAAGACACCAACTTGGGAGTGAACTATGCTATTCTAGAGCCTACTTTCCTGACTAAAATAGACAAGACATAAGTTGCCAATGAACGGTAAAATATGCACAATATTGATTAGCATTAACATAGCACAGAAAGATCACCAGATAGAAGCATTATATCTTGGATTCACCAAATTATGCATACTAGAGACTTCTTGAGGATTCTTTGACATCAAGCTTGAGGTCTGGAAAATACTCTTCAATTTCTGTCACGAAGTCAGAGACACCATATTGATCATCTATTGATATACTGGGAATCAGCTGTTTCTTTTAATAGCCAAAATACCTGCCCAGAGACACTACTTTGCAAATTCCTGTTCAGCAACATGAAAGCAGTGAATAAAAACAAGATTAGCATGCTTTGAAAAACAATATTGAATAGATTCTCAAACTGATTCTAATTGACATTCTCCAAATGCATTAAAATGTTTTCATACTTTTATAATTTTATTTGAACCTTGTGTACCGACCGATGTTCACCAGTTAGTTAAAAGACGTAAAATCTTTGACAGGCCAAAAGGAGACTAGAAAACTTTCCAGCATAAGTTGCAAGTATTTGTCAGATTTTTCTTCAACTGTTCGGCTATGCATAAATTGCCTAATTTCAACCCTTCTTTCATATAGGTATCCTCTTTCCAAGGATCTTCCAACTTGAAGAGTCCAAGTCATTATTATAAAATAGACTCCGGTTCAGGGACATAGCCTGCTAGTCTCAGCTGGTCATCCAGTTCAGCTAGCAACAAGTGAACTTGACCATAAGATGGGTGACATTTATCAGAAGCTGCAAACAGATGAATTTTCTTATTGATTTCAACCCAGCTAGATCCAGGACATCTCTTTTCTACACATAGAGCCTTCATGGTTGTCCTGATATTTGCAACCTCACTCCACCTATTTACTTCAGCATACATATTAACAAGGAGACTGTAGTGCCCACTGTTACCCGGTTCTAAAACCATCAGATTCTGAACTGCAATATGAGCTGTTTCCAAGTTTCTATGAAGCTTACACCCATTCAACAAGGCACCCCAAATAAAAGAATTGGGTTCAAATGCCATGTTTCTGATCATCAGTAAAGCATCCTCAAGTAAGCCAGCTTTGCTCAATAGGTCAACCATGCATCCGTAGTGTTCCACTTGAGGAGCGATGCAGTAATCCCGGATCATGCTCATAAACCTGCGATGGCCCTCTTCTACAAATCCTGCATGTGTGCAAGCAGTTAGGATGCTTATGAATGTAACTGCATTTGGCTGGATTCTTTTCCTCTCCATTTCATCAAACATCCTTAGCACTTCCTGTACATAGCCATGTGACGCAAGCCCATCAATCATAGAATTCCAACAAAAAAGGTTTTTATTTTGCAGTTTGTAGAACACCAAAAGGGACCTATCTATGCTCCCACATTTTGCATACATATCAATCAGCGAAGACCCAATGTACACATCAAGATTGAATCCATTCAGTATCAAATAAAGGTGTACCTCCTTTCCTAAGTCAAGCCCTCCTAGATGAGCACAGGCTGAAATGACAGTGGTCATGGTCACTTCATCAGGAATCATTCCTTTGTCGATCATGTCATGAAAAAGTGCTATCACATCATTATATCTTTTGTTCCGAGAATAGCAAGTCATCATGGTTGTCCAGGAAATAATATCCTTGGTAGGCATTTGGTTAAACAAAAACTCAGCAGAATCAACATTCCGTGATTTTGTATAGCCATCAATCATGGCATTCCATGTAGCAATATTCTTTTCAGGCATCACATCAAACAATCTCCCTGCAGAATCCATATCGCCATTCCGAGTATAAGCCGAAATCATAGCAGTCCAAGCAAAAATATCTCTTTCAGGCATATCATCAAACACCCTTTGTGAGCCACTCACATCACCCAAATTTGAATAAAACTCAACCAAGGTAGTCTGCACAAACACATGAGAATCAAACCCATGTTTCCAAACATGGCCGTGAACAGCTTTGCCAAAAGCTGAATCCATCAATAAATTGCAAGCCTTAACCAAAGATGAAAAGGAATAACTGGTAGGCATGATATTGTTCCTCAGCATGTGCATATAATACAACAATGCTTTATCTGAGTAACAGCAATGAACACAGCCTCTAATTAATGCATTATAAACTAAAACGTTAGGATTTTCCATGTGGGCAAAAGCTGAACTTGCCAAATCAAAGCAAGATAAGGAGGAGCATTCACTTATAAATTGATTCATCAAGAAACAATCTTGGGTGGCGTTAGTCTTGATCATGGAGGCATAAACTGATTCTAGTGATTTTGGGCTGAAGCATCTTTTTATGTGGCCCAGAATTGACTCTTTGAGAGTGAGTGAGTACATTGCAGCGTTGAACGGTGTCTTGTGGAATTGACCACATTTTTTACATTTTGAGGGTAAATGGAATTGAGGTTTACTTAGCTAGAAAACATTATCTTCGGTTTCAGAACTCAAAAATACCACACAAGGAACCACGAAGGAAGTATTGAATTGAAGCTCAAAAGTGGTATTGATATGAATCTCTATATACCTCCAACATTGTAGCCTCCTGTCATTTTTATTTATTTATTTTTAAAGCGGTTGAAAGGGAAATTTTTACTTGACCAATAAATAAAAAAAAAATGGAAATTTGAATGTAGGGCAGGAGATGTGAGAAGAATTAAAATGATTTTTTTTTATAAAAAATGCTATGTATTGAGAATATTGATTAAGAAATTAAACAAGAATTTTTGTATTAAAAATGTTATTAATAAATATTTATCATAATTTTTAATATATTTTAGTGCTATTTTTGATATATTTTTTAACCAATATTTTAAGATTACTAATAGGATTCTATTAATATTGAATGGGAATTGAAAAAAAAAATAGTAAAGGGGAGAACCTTTTATCTCCCTTTTTTATATTTTACTGAATTTTTTTAAGTAAATAAAGTAGTTTTGTTATTTTTTTTTCTCTAATCAAATTGTTATACGGTATGATTAAATATTTTTTCATTTCTTTAAAAAATAAAGTATTATTTTCTCGTATAGGCTTAAATTATAATGTATTTTCTTTTTATTTTTTGGTAAATTATTTTAATAACACTTTTTATATTACGTTTCTTGTATAAAATCTCTTCAATTTCTAAATTTAAATAAAATCCTCCTATTTTATATATACTTTTACGTTTAAGTCATATTTTAGATAATTTTACGTTTCTTGTATAAAATCTCTTCAATTTCTAAATTTAAATAAAATCCGCCTATTTTATATATAATTTAAGTTAAATTTTAGATAATATAGGTAACAAAATCGCTAGTCAATAGCTGATAAAAGCACTCCGTTGTACATTTTGATTCATCACATAAAACTCTTCTATTTCTTAAATCTTATACAATTTTTTTTTCCAATTTTATAAATGCATTATGATTAAACCACTTGTTACTGCAACAATTAAAATTATTAAATATTTAATCTAAAACATTTTTAAAATAATATTAGAATTGTGCCAAAAAAGGTATTAGAATAAAATAAGATACGGATAGATTTTCAATATAAAAAATTTTAAATAATTAAAAGGATCGAGTAAGAATTTTTAAAATACGCATTTCAATTTATAAAATGCTTTAAAGATTATAAATAAAACTATTGAAATCAATAAGAAGAATTTATTTCTTTAATATTTTGTAAAATATAATTTTTTTTTTATAGAAATCTTTAATATTTATAAAATTCTTTTTTATTTTTTAAAATTTTCTTCAAAAATATAAAATTTGGACACGCACTATGTGCTATTTGTCCTTATTATTCACATTATATATTATAAGATACCTGATCTGGAGTAAGTTCTGAAAACTTTATGAAGGTGTGGTACAGCTATTTTGTAGAAATTTCAAGCAAAATAATGGAAGGTACCTCTAATGATATTTCGACCCTCAAATTAGTGAATATTCCAACAGAGTAAAAGTATATGAATAAAAGTTTATTTAAGTAATGTTTGCATATCTTTTATAAGGTTTGGATGAGGATAAATCACCGTCTAAGTTAGAAAGTGCTTCATTTAGTGTGGTAATTGGATTCCAAATGATTGAATATTTTGAAATCAGGTAGTGTCAGTAGTTTGAACTTTGAGTGATAGTCCTTTTATGAGAGTGTATGAAGTGTGTCTTTGTGGCCGAAGGTGTGCTTTGAGCCTCAACTGATGAATGTCCAACTGTTTAGTTAACTAGTTAAGGTCAAAGGAGTATTTAGATCCAAAATAAGAACCATCAATTTGGTTCACTGAGTTTGAGAGATGTATCAAGTTATAAGGAATAATACTTCTTGCTATATTCAAGGTCCTAGATGACCCCTACAATTTGCAATCTGAGAAGCTATTGGGTTGAGATTCAAGCATCTAACTTTTATCCGACCCTTCAACTGCTTTGATCCTTTATTATGGGTTCAAACTTTTATATGGATGTATATTGGAGTCTTGACCCTTAGCAAATATTTTGAAATTTATTAGGTGGTGCGACCTTCTGTTTTAAATAAAAGTATTGGTGGGGACATGTAGCATGCTTCAATCGGAGGATCCCTTATGTTCCACGCATCATTGTAGTGTATGATTAAAGGTCATAACTGGGGATTTTTGTAGGTGTGGATAGAAGAAGGAGAATGGTGAAAGCTATGTTTCAATCAAGCATGGTCATGACCAATCCAACCAAGGGCATTAGGTGGTTGATCTCTAATGAAGTGAGGGGAATCGAGACCCTCATGGAAGGAACAAAATGACGAGTTATTGTGGTGCTTACCTCGACCTTTACGAGAACAATTTTTCTATAGCTCCAATAATCAAGGTCGAGAGGGCATGTGATTGACTTGCCTCTGCCTAGGACATTCATATTTTTACATCTATAATAACCGTGGAGATCAAACTATTGTTGACGAGATTTGGTCAAGGTGTACCATATCGATTGCACCTTTCCTTACCTAAATTGATATTTGGTCAAAACTTATATGCATGCCTTATTTTCTTCCATTTTCCTAAGTTTCGTTCAAGTACAAAAACAGAAAAAACAAACCAAGACAAGAGGTGGCTTTTAAATGCTAACTTTGAAGAGCACAAATGACTTGCGTTTTTACACTATATCATATAAAAGTTAAGGCATAAATTTTAGGTAAAGTGTCTTCTAAGTCAAGACATTTAAGGATGTAACATCCTTTTTTCTAATCATTCATGTAGAATTGATATTTTTCTTTTTCGATGTTTTTATATCTTAAAAAATAGATAAATTTTTTTGAAACAAATTTAAAAATAATTTGACTGGTGCCATGTAGATAATATTTTATTAAGATAATTTTTAGTAATTTGTTATAATTTTTTATTTATAAAATTAATTTTTTTTAAAAATAAATGTTATTTTAGAGTTGTCAAGATTACATGCATAAATAAATAGAAATTAGATTTATTTGTTCCAAGTTTAACGAAAATTAGAAAAAAGATGTTTTAAGATAGAAATAATATGTGACATATATAAAATAAATTTTAGAAATATTTTTTTTTTATTTCCCTGGCACATGATCATACTTACTTTGGCACGTAAAGCACAACCGTGCCAAAACCAACAGAGCTGTGTTGAAATAATGAAACTTCGATGTGTTTAAAAAGTTACGCGGTGGTGTAAGACTTGAGCACGATTTTGATGAATCTTAAATGAGTTTAAATAATATGGTTATAATAATATAATTCATCTCTCTTCAATAGGAAACATATCTCCTCAAAGCCAAAAAAGAGCGGAAGTGTCACATCCACTATTGATATGGGACTTGGAAAGGGATTGGCATAACATGTGCCCATTTAGGGGATCCTTGGTATAAGATCATGAATAGAGTAGCTTTTCTCTTATGGATTCATCCCCAGAAGAAACATTGACCTACCACCTCTTAAGAAGCTTGGCATCGAGAACCTAGTTATAGACTACCTCCATCGGATGGGATGGGTAACCGCAATTCTCAACATCGGGCCAACATACTAAAAGCCTATCCTTGAGTTCCTGTCATCCTTCTACTGCACTGTCCTAATTAAGGACACACCCTTATACATTGTCAACTATTAGCTTGGGGTCATTGCTTTTAGCTGTCCTTTGTAGCATTAGAATTTGAGACAAAAGTTGGTATTGCCACACCATCCTACCTTGACACTTTAAGAGAAATTCCCTTTGACTTCTTAAAGGGACCTTTCTGGTTCAAACTCACCGATAAATTTAGCTATCACCCCATTCTTGTACATCCCATTGCTATCCATGATCCAGTTCTTTATATCTTGTATTAATGGCTTTCGTCGTTCATCTTTGGCAAAAGAGATGACACATGAATCATTTTCAGGATCCATCTATTTCTCCTATGGGCTGCAATCCATGATTGTCATGTTAATCTCGACAATTTCTTCATTTTCTCCTTCCTGTATACTAGACAACCTTTGTAGGACGGGAAAACGGGTTGCAAATGCTCATATATTATTACTCTTTATTAATTTCATGGTATTCTTTAGAGTAAAAGGTCAAATTAGTCCCTAACTTAGTAATGAAATTGCAAATTGGTCCTCCCCTTAAAAAAAGTCATCATTTAGTCCTTAACTTTTTGATCTGTCATGCAAATTCGTCCCTCCGTCAAATTTGGTCTGACGATGTGCTGAGTTGTAACGTGAAATGCTGAGGTGACTCGTTAAGTGCCACGTAAATTAACAAAACAACGTCGTTTTGTTAGGCAACTTCCTAATTTTCATACCCTCATTTCCCTTCTCCTCCGCGTTCTCTGTTGGATAGTCATGCCCTGCATTTTTTTGTCAGTGGTATATTTGGAACTGTAACCACTAAGCAAGAAGCCCATAAATAAAATTTATCACCATCTCTTTCCATCCATCTTCCTTCTCTCTCGTTTGTGAAACAAAACCCCCTTTCAAGCTCCATTTCCCAATCTAAATTCTCACCACAACCCTCTCATTTTCTCTCTAAAGTCAATCACCTCCATTTTTTTTATCCAAACTGTTACAGCAAGGAAACCAACCATGTCCTTCACTGCCACAACTGGGGGCTCAGCCGAGGCCCCGCCAATAACCCCGCCTTCCGTGCCTTCATCAACCAACTCTCCACCTCTCTCCGCCATGGCCTTGACCAGCGTCGCCCCTGGTCGGAGCTTGTTGACCGCTCCGTCATCATTTCAGTCATCCTCGCCATTTCTCTTTTCACAAATGGCCAGTTAAGTCATCATTTCAGTCATCCTCCACCAACATCATTAAATGTTCTATCATCGCCTTGGCCATTTTCGATGTGGGGAATGGACGTCATAGGTCCCATTGAACCTAAGGCATCAAATGGACACCACTTTATTTTGGTTGCAATTGATTACTTCACTAAATGGGTTGAAGCAGCTTCCTACGCGCATGTAACCCGAAATGTGGTAGTAAGGTTCATAAAAAAAGAGTTAATCTGTCGTTATGGTCTACCAAATCAACTCATCACAGACAATGCGACCAATTTAAACAATAAGATGATGACTGAGTTATGTGAAGAATTCAAGATTAAGCATCATAGTTCTTCCCCATATCGGCCAAAGATGAATGGGGCAGTTGAAGCAGCTAATAAGAACATTAAGAAAATCATTCAAAAGATGGTGGTGACTTACAAAAACTGGCATGAAATGCTTCCGTTTGCTTTGCATGGATATTGTACTTCGTTTCGCACCTCAACTGGGGCAACACTATTTTCCTTAGTATATGGGATGAAGGCTGTCTTACCTATTGAGGTCGAAATACCTTCCTTGAGGGTATTAATGGAAACGAAGTTAAATGAAGCAGAATGGGTTCAAACCCGTTTTACCAATTAAACCTCATTGAAGGAAAAAGATTGAAGGCAATTTGTCATGGCCAGTTATATCAGAGAAGACTAAAGAAATCATTTGAAAAGAAAGTGCATCATCGAGAGTTTCAAGAAGGAGATTTAGTACTTAAGAAAATTTTGCCAATTCATAAAGATCATATGGGAAAATGGGCTCCAAATTATGAAGGGCCATATGTAGTCAAGAAAGCTTACTCAGGAGGAGCCTTGATCCTTACAAAAATGGATGGCAAAGATTTCTTACACCCTGTGAACTCAGATGCAGTAAAAAAATACTATGCATAAAAAAAAGGGAGCTCGCTAGATCGAAAATCTCAAAAAACGATCTAGGAAAAAGTTAGAGCAATTGAGAAAGAGCTCTCTAGATCGAAAACCTCAAAAAATGATCTAGGCAAAAGTTAGAGCAATTGAAAAAAAGCTCGCTAGATCGAAAATCTTAAAAAAACGATTTAGGCAAAAGTTAGAGCAATAAAAAATGCTCGCTAGATTGAAAACCTATAAGGCAATCTAGGAAAAAGTTAGAGCGACCCGCTAGATTGAAAACTCAAAAATAGCGATCTAGGCAAAAATTAGGGTCAAATAAAATGATCACTAGACTGAAAACCTGGATAGGCGGTCTAGAAGATGAACGACCACAAAGAATGTGTCAGACTTTACAAACTGGGGCAATTGAACAGTTACAAACTAGGGCAAGAGTTGCATTGAATGACAGACTGGGGCAATTGAAGAGTTGAATGTGAAAATAGGAACAAGTTATGGATTGACAGTTACAATCTGAGGGAAACGTTGTGACAAACGAATAACTAAGGCAATTTCATCTTTTCTCTGAAGCTTATTAGTGGGTTACTAAGGTTACTAAAGTGTGATACTGGCATTACTCATTGGAAAAACGGTCCTGAGTAAAGTTCTCCTACTTATATCACCCTTCTGTAAATATTTTTCATTTTGTAAACTTCACTCAATGTATATACCCTTCCTTTCCAAATATTAGTGTCTTCAACAATCACTTTGTTCAATAAAAAGCCATGATTTTTCTCTCATCACCTAACCCCACAACATTTAATAGTGACATACTGGAAGGAAATATGTGTTGGTATTAAAATAACAGCATTACAATTATTTGTGTGTTAAATGTTGCAGTAAGCTTAATGAGGATCCAATAAAAGTTGCGTGCGGGGGAAAGTAAGAACATTGCTCTAACTCTTTGAATCTTCATGGCAGACTAAAAGTAACTCAAACACAGACCAACCAAGGAGACACTTGAATGTCAAATGAGGTCAAATTAAATCAAGAAATCTCACTCATTCTTGGATCTTGGACAAGCGAGTTCGCGAGGAACAGTAATCTTATTTTAACATCACAAAAGTCATTTAATGAAATAACAATAGTTTTTTTACCATCATGCATCATCATTGAATTGTATCATCAAAGCATTTAGTATTATGCAGTCTTGCATCATCATCATTAATAAACTATCTCAAGCCTATGTCTAAGGGTCAATGCACCCATTTCATTTCAAGGGTCCATACACCCTCTGCATTCTAAGGATCCACGCACTCATTTGATTCCAAGGGTCCACGCACTCACCTCTGCATTCCAAGGATCCACGCACCCACCACTTCATTCCAAGGGTCCACGCACCCTCTCAATTCCAAGGGTCCACGCACCCACTACATTCCAAGGGTCCACACACCCATTTCATTTCAAGGGTCCACGCACCCACCTCATCACAAGGGTCCACACACCCTCTGCATTCTAAGGGTCCACACACCCATTTCATTCTAAGGGTCCACGCATCCACCTCTGCATTCCAAGGGTCCACGCACCCACCACTTCATTCTAAGGGTCCACGCACCCATTTCATTTCAAGGGTCCACGCACCTACCTCATTACAAGAGTCCACACTCCCTCTGCATTCGAAGGGTCCACGCACCCATTTCATTCCAAGGGTCCACGCACCCACCTTTGCATTCCAAGGGTCCACGCACCCATTTCATTCCAAGAGTCCATGCACCCACCACTGCATTCCAAGGGTCCACGCACCCATTTCACTCCAAGAGTCCATGCACCCACCACTGCATTCCAAGGGTCCACGCACCCACTACATTTCAAGGGTCCATGCACCCACTCCATTCCAAGGGTCCACGCACCCAATTCGTTTGAAGGGTCCACGCACCCACCACTTCATTCGAAGGGTCCATGCACTCATTTCATTCCAAGGGTCCATGCATCCACTTCATCACAAGGGTTCATGCACCCATTTCATTCCAAGGGTCCACGCACCCATTTCATCACAAAGGTCCACGCACCTATTTCATTCTAAGGGTCCACACATTCACCTCATTCCAAGGGTCCACCCACCCTCTCAGTTTCAAGGGTCCACATACCCACTTCATTCCAAGTGTCCATGCACCCACTCCATTTCAAGGGTCCTTGCACCTCTGCATTATCAGTATCCATATATCTTCTAAACCCCAAGATCATCAAAATTTTGCGTTCATGGTGCAAAATATCTCTTTCCAACGTTTATAACTTGCACAAACATTTTTGTCAAAAATTGACTCATAGGAATTTTTACTTTACTTTATTATTATTTATTTTTTACCATAGACAAAATTAATTCACTTCTTTTCAAATTTCTTATAATAATAATATGAAAAACTTTGTTATTCTTATTATTTGATAAGAAACTTGTAAAGAGGAGCAACTGTGAATAACTAATTTTGTCCGTATTTATAAAAGTTTTAAAAAAATAAAAAATAATAAAAGATAAAAAATTGATTAATAAAAATTAATAGGATAATAGGGATAAGGGAGTTATCTTTTCTGATAGGTAGGGGATAGTGGCAGTCATTTTTTGTTTAGTGGGGTAGTGAAAGAGTAGTTAACAGGAAGTGGGGGAGTGATTATAGTGAGTGGGGTAGTGGCAGAGTACTTTCAGGTAACGAGGAAGACATATAAATAAGGAGGAACGTGTCAGAAAAAGGACCTACGTATATACACAAATACACAGAGATGTACGTGAGAAAGAGCACTAGATAGAGGACGTCATACATAGCAAGAAGAGAGCAACAAGGGAGGGCAAATCAGATACAAGCTTCGAAACTAGGTAATATATTTATCCCGTTTTGTGGCTTATTTCCCTCATTCCCAGTTCTGACATGTAAAATACACCCCCTAATATTCATTCGCTTTGTTTTGCCTCATGTTTTTATTTCCTGATGTATAGAATCTATTCCTTGATATGTCATATGTTTCCTTGTTGTTTGGTTTTTAATATGACGATACATGTTCCCGATTTCCAAAACTAATATATGAAATTCCTTGATATCCTAATCATTTTAAAATTAACTTGAAACATCTCTTTGTGAATTTTGATTGATCATTTTTTTCTTTCATATGAGGGGTCAAGCGGTGTTAATTGAGTGGTTGATCCACCTTTGACACCGTTTGTTTTGTAAGGGTTTATTGAGTAGCCATTTGCTACCTTGAACCCTATGCATTTCCTTTCAAAAACTTAAAAAAAAAGGATTTTCTAAATTTTTCTTAAATAAATTTTTAGGTCTTCTTCTTCGTTTATTTCATAAAATAAATAAATAATTTTTTTTAACTTATATGTTAAACAACACAAATCAATAAAAGTATTTTTTATTTGAGTGAAATAATTTTTGTTTGAAAGTTAATGGTATCCGTACATAATTAATTAGAACGTAACCATTTTAATGGACGTCATAGGGTGCTAATACCTTCTCTATGCGTAAATAACTCCCGAACCCAAACTGGTTTCAAAGATCACAATTTTAAGTTTTTCCAAAATTTCCTTTAATAAATTTTGGTGGCGGCTCATCTGTTTTTTTTAATTAAAAGCTTTTGTTCGTCGTCCCGTCGTGATCCCGGTTGCGACAAAAAACAATTAAAACACCTAAACGCTTTTTCATTCAATACAAAACTCTCTTAAGGATCAAGTCCTTAAACCAGAACTATGTAGCCTTGAATTTCCTATTGCACCAGGGAATACGTAGGAACAAGATCAAGTCCTATCAAGTTATTTTCCATAAACCTATTTATTTTTTACTCTATTTAAAGGGATCAAATAGTTTCCAAAAATATCAAAATCATACACTTAATTTAAGGGTACAGTTCTTCTAAACGGGCGAGTGGGGTGCCTAATACCTTCTCGACTCGTAACCAACTCCCGAACCTAGAACTTCTCAAGTTAGGGTTTTTCCAAATATTTTTCCTTTAAATACAAATTTGGTGGCGGCTCCACATCAATTTTTCTAAAATTTTTAATGAGTTCATCATTTCGTTGTAATTACGGTTGCGACAGGATGAAAACAAGGTAATTAATAAACCGCATAAAAAAATGAGAAGATCCTTCACCATTTGTTTGAGCAAGGAATTACCCACAATGAAACTGATACATTATCATAATGTCTGCCGACCAAATTAAATTAAGATAAAACTGTGATTAAGCTGTGTTTTAGTATGATGATGAAATGAGATGATTAGTAAACCACATGAAGCAGACAAGAAAATCCCTTATCACTTGCTTAAGCCAGAAATCACCCACAATACAGTTAATACATTATCACCACATCTGTCGACCAAATTAAATTCAGATGTGACTGTGATCAATCTATATTTTGGAAAAGCTGAGAAAGATGATGAAAACGAGTCAATTAATAAACTATATCAAACAAACGAGAACATCCCTTGTCACTTGCTTGAACAAGGAATCATCCATAACACAACTGATACGTTATTGTTGTAACCGTAGTTACAATGAAATGACGAACTCGCTAAAAATTTAGAAAGAAATTTTATTGATCGTGGAGTCGTCACCAAATTTTTTTATTTTAAAGAAAAAATATTTGAAAAAGAATCTTAATAAAGGAAGAGTTCTAGGTCGGGAGTCGACTACAAGTAGGAAAGGTATTAGCACCCAACTCGCTTGTTCCGAAAAATAGTATTCTTAAATTGAGTATGTGATTTTAATATTTTGAAAATTGTTTGATCCCTTATATAGAATAGAAATAAATAGGTTTATGGAAAATAGTCTAAAAGGACTTGGTTATGCTCCTACGTATTCCTGGTCGTAATGGGAAATTCAATGTTGCATAGTTTTGTTAAAGAGGCTTGATTTTTTGAAAAATAGCAGAACTTTTGTAAAATTGAGAATTTTATAAGAAAATGGAAGTGATTTAAGGAGAAATTGATAAATATAATTTACGTGTTAACAGAGTCAAAATTGAACGTAAGTCGCACTTGAATTCGTATGAATTAAAATACAGGACGGTAGATAATGCTTCCTATTTGTACTTAGAATTTGTCACGCAAATTTCAGAAGATAAAAGATGGACATTTTTTTAAGTGTAATTTTTTAAAATTTACGTGTTCATGGAGTTCAAACCAACGTAAGCCATGCTTGAATCCGTACAAATTAAAACATAGAATGGTAGAGAATGCTACCGTTCACATCAGAATTCATCATGCAAATTCCAGAAAATTAAGAACAGACATTATAGGCGAA
Source organism: Canavalia gladiata (assembly GCA_037954105.1). NCBI lineage: Eukaryota > Viridiplantae > Streptophyta > Magnoliopsida > Fabales > Fabaceae > Canavalia > Canavalia gladiata. The sequence goes on from CM075661.1 coordinate 40,238,265, forward strand.
ATTAATTGAAACAATAATCTTTTAAAATCTGTGTATACAGATTTCTAGTTGAACGTAAGTCATGCTTGAGTCCGTACGAATTAAAAAGAACGGTAAAGAATGCTATCCATTCGTATTAGAATTTATCACGTGAACTTTTAGAAAATTAAAAATAGACATTTTAAACGAAATTAATTAAAACAATAATTTTTTAAAATCTATATATATACAGAGTTTAAGTCAAAACATAAGCTATGCTTGAGTCCGTACGAAAAAAAAAACAGAACGATAGAAAACACAATTTATTTGTATTAGAATTTGTTACACAAATTTTAAAAAATTTATAGATTCAAATAATATAGCCCTTTTTTTGAGAAATGGAGGTTTAAACATAGATTTAAATTGATTTCCAAATTTGAAAGGTCAACCTAATCGGATTAGATGGGCCTCGTCCATTAACCGCAACAGCCCTTTTATTGCATATATGACAAAAAGATTTTAGAGCCTATTGGGCTTAGTAGAAATCGGACCGAAGTGTTTCCAAATAGGGCTTTACTTTTCACACCCCCTCTTTTTCTTTTTGCACCCCCTTTAATTTTTTAGAATTTTTTTATTACCATTTTACCCTCAACATCTCTCATCTCTTCCGCAAAAAAATTCCCTCTTCCATAAGTATTCATCTCTTTTGCAAGCATTCATCTTTTCTACAAATTAATTTACGGAATACATTAATGTATTTCGTAAATTAATTTGCGGAATGTAATTTTCTGTATTCCGTAAATTAATTTACGGAAGGTTACATTTTTATGTTTCGTAAACTAATTTTCGGAATACAAAAAATTACATTCCGCAAATTAATTTACAGAATACACTAATGTATATTCCGTAAATTAATTTGCGGAAAGTGTTTAACGTTCTGCAAATTAATTTGCGGAGTATAAAGTCCATTTGTCTTCTCTGATGCTCTTTCAACGCTCATTTTCTTAGTTTCTCCTCCCACCAAAAGCAGTAACCCAACATAAATTTAATTAAGGAGGAATAAAGTACAACAATGGCAAACGAAAGAAAAAATGAGAAAGAAGAAGGAAGAAGGAATAAGAAAGGAGGGGATGAGATGTTATCAGGAGTATTTTGGACTTTTCATGTATTAGAAAGTGCAAAAAGAAATTTGGAGGGTGTAAAAAGCAATTCCCTTCCAAATAATAATCTGTGGCCGCTAATTGGCCATACTTGAAATTCGATTGGATTGCCCCCTTTTGTACTAAGTAAAAAGGGGGTAGTAATATTTGCATCGTTGGATAGAGGATCACAACATGCGCTTACCCTGCTACCCTTAGCTACCTCGAGAATGATTCAGATGCATGGTTAATGATCTTAACACTGTAAGGTCATCATCAAAATTCCCCGAAGCCTTTTTATGCTTCTTTTCGATACTCTTCTCTCTGCACTTTAAAAGGTAGGGGGTGATTGGCATTTTCTGCAACTCATGCCGTATAGTTCACCAAAATCGTAATTAAGTCTAGTACCAAACCAACGGACAGAGTTTTGTTAACCAGTTTTAATATGATTTCCAGGTCAGCTGCAAGGAGAACTTTGGTTCCCTTTGCCATACCATATGTAATTCTTATCGGACTCCATTGGCAGCCTAATTATTAATGAATCTGCGTAATCATGGACGCCTCTTGGATGTTTTTGTGAGCTCCTCAATTTGAGCCAACTGCTAGACCATTGGCCTCATTCGATCACCCTTCCTTTTGCCTACCTATAGACACTTTTAACTGGAGACTGATGATAATGAATTGGTTTGAATGTTCTAAAGTGGGGACTCTCGTTTGACCTTAACAGCCTGGCGCATCCCCAAATATCTCTCAGTTTAACTCTGAAACTCCTTTCTTTCGACCCTGTTCACCATTATTCCTAGTTCCTTACTGGTCTTATGTTTCCAATGTCCTACCTTTTTTTTCTTGATTGGGAAGGCATCCCCATAGCAAGCACTACTAACTGTGCTAAAGATAAATCCTACTCATCTGGGGTCATGACACATGTTATGTCCACTTTACCTATGAACAAACAGATTTACCTAATAATGCTCCCCTATGGGTGATTTAGGTTAGCTAGGTCCTATGAACCCACAGTATTCTCTACCAAAGTGAGATGAGTAGAGCTATCATGGAGCTCTCAACTGGTAAAGCTTGGCAGCATCTGCCCATGATAATTGCCTTCTATTAGTTATAGACTTATCAGTGGGATTCAAGATCAAACGTACCATACTTCATTTCATAAGCCAAGTACAACGAAACTATAGCTCTATTGACATCTAATTCATTTCACAAATAGAGTGCAAGAGTCATCTAAACAGGAATGGAACTAAGGCCAACCTTCTTCGAAGGCTAAATTCCACTTTTTTGCATGAGATCCTAAATAGATGAGGATGCTTCCTCAACCGATCACCAATAGTGCAAAACCTATCAATTTAATTTCTGTTAATGGAAACTTAGCAATTCTTACTGGTATGGCTATCTGAATATATATCGCCCTGCATCCCTTCCTTTTTCTTACTATTCTGTAATTGTGGCTCAACTTATATGGTCTGGTTTAGTTTTATGTTCTCGATGTACTTCTCACTCAAGGCTATGGATGTGGATCAATTGCCAATGGTCTCTGGTTTCTTCCTAAAGTTGATCTACTGCTCATGCAGTTCTAATTGCCTCTTTACTTAGCCAGATTCTACATCCCTCAGTCCCTAGTTCGCTGCGCCTCTAACTACACATTTAATGTCGTTGGAGTCAGGACCTTTAGATTCAGTCATAGATTAATACAAATCTCACTAAGTGATGCCATAACTGAGCTAATTGGATTAAGCATTACACGCCGTCTCAAAAGAAAGGTTCAGATCCTTTCTCTGGATGTCCCTCAAAGTCAATAACAATGGACACCTTTAAACAATGCCTATTGTTCATAACATATTACTATTGGAAAATTTTTTGACGGAGAAAATAGAAAGGTGGCTTTGGTCCTATCTCAATGCACTAACCAGTTTCAGATTCCGATTAGAATGATGATAGTATGCCTCGATGCTAGTAAGGTGTGATAAAAGTTCAGCTATAGCTCAAAGATTATCCTTAGTTCAGAGATTCAGGTGTCCTTAGTTCAGAGATGCAGGTGTCCTATTGTTATGTTATGAATCTAATTGAAAGCATATTAATGTTAGTGACTGCATCTTGTGATTTAGCGATGAACCTTGGTGTAGATGCCTTGACTAATGAGCCTCGACTGAATCATCTCTGCAATTCTAGTGCCACCCCCAAAAACACAAAAAGGCTTTTGGTATTTATAGGCTTTAATCCTTGTAGTCTAATCATAGCTTCTATTTAAAAAATAGATTAACCGCCTAACTACCTCTCCTTAACTGCCATTTAATATAAATGTATTTTTTTTTCAGTTTTTTTCGACTGGCCCATTACTTACTTAGGCCTAATTCTTTTTCTTTGCCTCTTTTCTTTTATATTATTTTTCCTTTCTATTTTCATTTTTATTTATTTATCTATTACTTATTTATTATATATGTATTTTTTATTATATATATTTATATTATATATATATATTATTTTGTATTATTATTATTATTATTATTATTATTATTATTTTCTCTTTTATTTATTTTTTTATTATTATTTCTCCCTTGTTATTTTTCTTTTATCTGATTTAACTTAAAAGATCTCAGACTAAAATTGGTATTCACAATTATCACAGTGTGTGTCTACTGACAAAATTAAATTTAGATGAAACTCTGAACAAGCTGATCACTATCTCACATCCTATATGGACTTTATGGGAGAACATGATGCAACTTCAAGACGAAAAAATGATGAAATCAACGTGCAATACCATTATTCCCAATTATACCTTGAGGACAGGGTGCAACTTTAAGGGTTAAGGAATGATGAAATTGTTCTTCAACACCATTGTCCCAACATATGCCTTGAGGACAACGTGCAGCCTTACGAGAAAAGAAAGGATGAGATTGTCTTTTATAGGGCAAGGAATGATGAGATCGTTATGCAACGTCATTATCCGAACATATGCCTTGAGTAACAAGGTTAAACTTCAAGGAGGAAGGAATGGTAAGATCATTTTACAACACTATTATCCCAATACACATTTTGTATAATGTGCAGCTTCAAGGAAAAAGAAATGATGAGACTATTTTTCAACATCATTATTCCAACATATACCTTGAGGATAAGATGCAACTTCATAGGACAAGGAACAATGAGATCATCATGCAACACCATTATCCCCAATTATATCTTAAGGACAAGGTGCTTCAAGGGGTAAAGAATGATGAGATTGTTCTTCAACACCATTATCCTAACATATGCTCTAGGGATGAGGTGAAACTTCAAGTAGGAAGAAATGAGGAGATCATTATGAAGCATTATTTTCAATTACACATTGAGGACAAAGTAAAGCTTTAAGGGAAAAGGAAGGATTGGATCATTCTATAACATCATTATCCTAACACACATCTTGAGGATAAGACATAACTTCATAGGATTTACAATACCATTATCCTGGCATGGACAAAGTGAGGCTTCAAGAAAAAAGAAAGGATGAGATTATTCTACAACACCATCATCCAAACATACACCTTGAGGACAATATGCGACTTCAAGGAAAAAGAAAGGATGTGATTGTTCTGAAATATCATTATCCTAACACACACATTGAGGATAAGGTGCAACTTCATAGGATAAGAGATAATGAGACCATTCTGCAATACCATTATTCAAGCGTACACCTTGAGGACAAAGTGCCGCTTCAAGGAAAAAGGAAAGATGAGATCATTTTGTAACACCATCATCATCCAAATGTACATCTTGAGGACAAAGTGTGACTTTGAGGAAAAAGGAAGGATGAGATCGTTCTACAACATCATTATCCTTACATATATCATGAGGATAAGGTGTGATTTCAAGGGAGAAGAATTGATAGAATCTTGAGGCGCAACACCAAAGTTTCCGATGTCAACTTATACCTTGAGGACAAGGTGTACTTTCAGTGAGGAAGATATTATATGATTATAAGGTGTAACACCAGAGTTTCCAATATCAACATACACTTTGAGGACAAGATGTATCTTCAAGCAAAAAGAAATGATAGGATTGTAAGACATAGTGTCAAAGTTTCTACCATCAACTTACACCTTGAGGACAAGGGGTATTCTCAGGAGGAAGGAATGAAGGAATGATAGGATTCCACAGTGTAGCATGAAAGTTAGCATGATCAAACCCACAATACATATGATGCATAATGATAGTCTGAATAGTTTATCTATTTTTATTAGTTTTGGTTTTATCTGTTAATTACCTATTTTTTTGAAGTTGATAGTTTTTTTTATCTATTAATTTTATCTCTGTATAAGATTTGAGAATATCAAATAATATTTATTTTAAACTTTTATGTTTATTTCATAAGAATTATCTTAATACCATACACAATTGTAAATTCTACTATGATCATTTAAATACGCGTATACACCATATTCACTCCTGTCACCATAAGGAAAAGTGATCATCTGTGGTATTAAACCTTTGGCCAGCCAATTAGATATGCAAATCACAGCATTATCATCTTTTATTTTATATATCAAGTATTGGACATGAGGGATGGATGACAAATGAAGTATCTAGTCACTTTATAAATTGAATTTTGGTTACAAGTCAATAATGTTTAGTAGGAATCAAAAGTGAAAACTGTCTTCACTCCTTCAAATTCCAATCTATCATATACATTATCTGAGGTAACAGCATACTTTAAGCAATCAAATACAATTTTGCAATCCTCAGAGCTTTTCTTTATGGCTAATATTCTATTGCTAATTCCAAGGAGTGCATGGCCAGAAATAGTGAACCTTTTCAAAGCTTTTCCATTCTGCAAGATATATTTAACTGCATAAATTTCGTTCTCCGATGGAAAAAAGTCTTGAATTTTTATTTCCCTAAGGCGTTCAATAAAGTGAATTGGGAGATTCACACGTATAAGATGTTCAAATGAATCAAATTCGTAATCTGGTTTCCAAGTCTGCCAAAACACCTGTTCCATATAAGATAAGGAACTAAAGATTAATAGCAGAACATATAATGAATTTTATAACACAGAGTTACGACACAACTCACCCTTTCCATAACAAGCACTTCTAGGATAGGAGCACTTGCAAACAATCTCGGTAACATTTTCCACCAGCGCTTGCATTTAACCCTAGAAACTTCCATATCCTCTCTGAAATCAAGGATCATGCTGGTCAAATTGTTGAAAGTAGGCAATGGATCGGGGCAATGATACAAAGCCTTCATTACAACAACAGAGCAACCACATTATTACCGGAGATGATGAAAAGAAAATAACTAATCCAAAAAAAATAATAATTACAATGAAAGGAAAAACTGCAAGTCATAATTTTCAAAGAAGTGGATGCATGTGACTAACCTCCAATGTAGTATGAGATAACCGAAGGGACTTTGCAGCTTGCAAGGCAATAACAAGCTTAAAAGCTCGATGAACCCGTGCAGAGTTATGTTCTGTTCTGTCTTTATAACTATTCTCAACCGATATGATTGCATTGAAAGGTAACTTGAAGCGTACCGGGAACTGAACTCTTTGTAAATTACCTGTGTAATCAAAATACCTAAGATTTGGAGCATTTAGAACAACACTATTTATATCTCCACGGCTGCTGTAGACCACACACTCAAGGCTGGTAGATTGAATGATAACACTGTGCATATCTGTCCCTAACATAGAATAATCCAAAGTTGATAACAAGAGAAATTTCAGTTTGGGTGAGGAAATTCGAACAAAAAGAGTTCCACTTGGATAGTTAGGGAAACAAAGGCCATTAAGATGTAATTCTTGGAGCGCAGGACAACTGTTGATAAAGAACTCAAGAGCATGATCACCTTTATCCAGTGAAAATTTGAATCTTTCAAGGTTTAAAGCCTTTAGATTTGGTAAGCAAACCGAATCAGGAAAATATGCGAGGGGAGTGAAACGCAGAAGCAGAGACAGAGTAACTAATCTTTCACAATGAAAAATTCCGGATCTAGATAACTGCTTACTCACATCCTTCTCACTATCTATAACTAAATTCACTTCTTCAAGCAAGGGACATCCTTGAAGAAGCTCAGAAAGCGAATCCTCATCATCCAAATAAACATCCAAGCGTAGTTCCTTCAAAAGCGGTAAACGAATCCCTTTCAACTTCACAGAGTTGATGTTGCTCAGTTTTAATGAAACTAGAGTTTTGCATGTGAATATGGCGGACCGAATTGTGTGTTCCGTGATCAGACTTCCTTCCCTCCATGAGAATATGGCAAGTTGTTGAACTTTACACGAAACTGCCTCAGACACCCACCACTCAATTGACGACCTATATTCTTCTGGAACTTTCTTGAAGGCGCGAAACGTGGTCTCGAATTTTCTTATAGACACTCCGTTGCGTTGACCAAAGATACTGTTCCCAAGATTGATGAACTTGCACATCTGAGAAAGTTCATATTGTGGTAGTTGCAAAGGGAAGAATTCGAGAGTGATGTTCGGAATTGAAGCGAAAAGATGGCGCCATCTGGTTGAAAGAATTGAGGAGGTCGCGGCTTCTTTTATGTTGAGGAATGACAATATTTTAACGAGAAGATGATCGGGTAGCGTACTAATTATATCCTTGCAATCTTCGTTTTGGTTCTCCACAGAAGAATCAGCCATTGCAGCGGTCACTGTCTCTTACAAATTTCTCTGTTTAGAAATATACTAAAAATATGGAACAAGTTTTGTTCATCTCATCCATACTCACCTCATCTATGCATTGCCTATTTATATATACATATGCAAGAACAAGAGAAGTCCATACATGGGAATCTCCTTAGATATCTTGAAGTTACATCCAACGCAATATCAAGATTGTATGGTAATAATGGTATCTTTAAAAATCTTAAAATAAATTTTTAATTTTATTTCTTATCATCAACTTTTTAATTAATTATTTTAAGATAAAGTCTTAATGATGTATATTATCATTCAATTTTATTAAAAATAAAATAATTTTTCAACTTATCTTTTATCATCAAATTTGTTTAATAAAATCTTAATTATATCTCTTATTTATCCAATATTTTACTATAGTATTGTTACTATTGGTCTGATTTTTTTCAAAAAGAAAAGTGAAACGTGGGAATATAAAGGGTAGGGGACAAAAAAATGTGAATTCATGAAAAGGGGAAAATATTAGTTTATTTTATTTTTAACAAATAGGTAATATATGGAAACTAATAAGTTTTCCCTATATTATATGATTAAATTTATAAATAAATTAGAATTCATTTTTATTTTAATAATGAAATTTTTATTATATTAAATAAGAATAAATTAAAAAGATTGATAAAATTTTTTATTTGAAGAAAAAAATTATTATACTTAAAATATAATCTTTTTACTAATATGATATGATAATTTTAAGATTAAAAATTAAATTAAATTATGGTCAGTTACGATTAGAATAATTTTAAAAATGATTTATCTTAAAAAATATTTTTAACTTAATAAAGTATATTAATATTTTAAAATAAAATAAAATAAAACTATTACTCGATACATGCAATCATGAGATAAACATGCCGTGGAACATTGATTTATTTTAAAAATATATTAACAATGAATAGGAGAATGAGATATCATAAATAAATAAATAATAATCTATCACGGATAAATAATAAATATGTTAATTTTAAAATAATAAATTTATAAATTAATTTAAAAATTAAAATAAATTTTTTATCATTAAATTTTTTTATTAAGATAAAAATAAATCCTAACAATATATTTAATTATGTAGCTTTATTAATGTAAAAATAAAATTTTAATCTTATCTCTTACTATTAAATGACAAGATGTAAAATTCATAAATTATCTTATTGGTGAAAGATAAAATTAGTATTTTATCTTGATTTAATTTATTTTCTTTTTCCAAAAACGCTATAGTTCAAGAAACAAGAAAGGGAAATTAAGAAAAATATATTTCATATAACATTAATCATAAGCAACTGTATCAACTCCATTAAAGTATGATTATTTTTAATTAATTAAAAAATTTATTATAACATATATTTTTCATAATAAATTAAATACAATACTTTTTAAAAATATTACTAAAATTAATAGATAATACTTTTTAAATATTATTAATAATATATTATCATATAAATTAAATATAACATTTTTTAAAATATTACTAAAATTAATAGATAATATTGTTAATATTAATATTTTTTTTAAATGTTATATAAAGTAAAATATGTTATAATATTTATTTTAATTTTGATAAAAAATCCTAATAATAAAAGATAAAATTTAAATTTTGTTATTTTAATACAAATTTGATAATAAAAGATAAAATAAAAACATTATTTTATTTTAGTAAATATATTTGATTATAAATAAAAAATTAATTTATTATTTTTATTATTTGTTTCCTAAAATCATCTCTTTACTTTTTGATGATATGAATCTTACTGATTCGTGGTAAAGATATTTTTAAAATAGATTAACATTTTTTTATTTAAAAGGTAAACATTTTATTTTATACCAATTTTAAACTATATTGAAATAATATTTCTAATAATTTAAAAGAAAATAAGATAAGATTTAAATTTTAAGATTATATTATAATTATAATATTTTAAATTTACTTAAAATAAAACAACACAAAAATAAAAATTGATTATATTTATTTTTTATAAATGCATTTTATATGGAAACTAATAATTATTTTGTATATCATATGGTTAAATTTATAAATAAAATATAAATTTATATTTATTATTAATAATGATGCTTTTATTAAACTAAATAGGAAAATATTAATGAGATTAATTAAAATTTTTAATTGAAAAAAATTATTGTAATTAAAATATATTTTTTATTAATATGATAAATCAATTGTTATATTTAAAATCAAATTTTAATTATATTTAGTTAAAATTACAATAGTTTTAAAAAAAACTTATCTAAACAAAAATATTTTTGGTTTAAAAAAATATATTATTATTTTAAATTTATATTTTAATTAATTAAGCTATAACTATATTTTGATCCATGAGTATGATAAACAGGTATTTACATTTAGTTACTATAGACTATTGATTTATTTTAAAATAAATAAGCAAAAATCTTATCATAAATAAACATAAGAATAATTTAATTAAAATAAACTTTTAATCTAATATTTTATCATCAATTTTTTTATTAATATAAAATAAGTCCTATTAATATATCTGAATCTTTATTAAAGTAAAAATAAAACTCTAATTTTATTTCTTATCATCGAATACAAGATTTAAAAATTAATAAATTATTTTATTGATTGAAGATAAAATTAGCATTTTATTTTGATTTAAATATTTTTTATGGAAAAATGTTAAAGTTCGAGAAATAACAAACAATAAACGAAAATTATGAAAATAAAATTTTTATAACATCAGTGATAATTCACGAAAAAGATTATTTTGAGTTTAATGATCTATTAATCTTGATAATAATAGATAAAATAAAATGTTTTCTCCTTTTAGTACAAATTTGATAATAAAAAGGTAAAGATTCAAACTTTATTTTGATTTTAGTAAATGTATTTGATTATAATAAAAAAGATTATAATTTTATTTTTTAATTTTTTAATTTTTTATTATTTTATTTCTTAAAATTATCTATTTAATTTTGTATAACATGAATCCTACTTGTTCTCCATAAATATATTTTTAAAATAGATCAAAATTTTGTTTTATTTAAACTCTAAACATTTTATTTTCTAACAGTTTCCAATTATATTAAAATAATATTTTTAATAATTAAAATAAAATAAAATTTGGATTTAAAAATAATATTATAACTACAATAATAATATTTTGAATTAATTTAAAATAAAATAATATCAAAATAAAAAATTATTATATCTTATTTTTATAAATGGATTTTATATGAAAACTAATAAATTTTTTATATATTATATGGTTAAATTTATAAATAAAAAATAAGTAAAATATAAATTTATTTTTATTATTGATAATGAAAATTTTATTATATTAAATAGGAACAAATTAAAGGAACCAATTGATAATAATGTTGCGATCAGATTAAAATAAAATAAAAAATTTAAAAATATAGTCTAAAGTACAACATTGATCATCTTTTAGTAATCTTAAAAAATAATTTGACTCAATTAAAAGTTTACGTTGTATTTTTTATAAAAATAAAATAAAATTTAATTAAATAATAATATTAGAAATTGATTAACTCGTTAGTTCAATTGATAAGTAGAAATATCTTAGGTTTAAAAAAATATTTTTAAAAATAATTTTAATTTTTATTTGGTTTAAATTTAATTAATCAAATGTTAATTAAACTCATAACTTCTTACTAGAATAACACCTTAAATTTAAATTAATTCATATTTAAACAATTAAGTATCACCTAAAATTTCTAAATTAATTTTTAGGAATCGAATTCACCAAATCTATAAAAAACTCCATAATTTTTTTTTAAATTTTTGCGTTAAATTAATTTTAGAATTGCAGCATACAAGTTAAATTAAACAACATCAATTGCAATGTATACAAAGGAAAGAAAAATAAATTGTAATAAAAATTTAATTAAAAATAAAATCTCAAATTTTTTACTAATCCTATTTTGTTTCATTTTATAGATTATTTATGGCTTTAAAGATTATTTTAAAAAAAATTGGATCTTACAACTTCCAAGAAAAATTTTATTTCTATTCACATTTTTATATTGCTTTTTTTCTAAAATTACAAGAGCAATAATAAAAAAAAATGTATGAGATAAAAAACTAAAGAACATAAAATTAAATCTTTAAAAAATATATTGTATAAATATGATAAAAATAGAATTACAATGATTAGTTCGTTGTTCAAATTGATGTATCCACTTTGCGTGTAATTCTAACCATTTGTACCGGTCAATATATAACACTTTTTTTTTGTATTAAAAAGTTCTTGAACTAAAGAAATATTATTCTTGGACTTCACCACCAGGTTTTAAAGCAACAATCACAAAGTTCCTGAACTGGTACAGTAGCGCTTGTTTTTCCTTTCCTTGGACCTCACTTCTGATTTCCTCTCCAACAACATCATCACACAAATCTATAATTTTCTTTTGAAGATCTTCTTCTCCTCTGTCTTTGTTCTCTCGAAAAGATTTAGATTCTTCGCACTTTGTGACAAAATGGAACTTGAGATTCAAATCGATACTAAACCTTCTGTGTTGGCTTCTTTAAAGGGAGGAATGAATGAAATTATGTAAAAAACAAAGAAGCACGTTGCGGACTTGGAATAGTCACAACGTGACAAAGGCACCGATGTTGGAGAACGAAAAGACAAGGGATCTTAGAGACTTGAGGACAATACAGGAACATGTAAGAGTGAGACAAATTTCAGTATATAATGAAATTACAAAAATAGAGGGAGAAACTCTATAAAGATGGAGAAGTAAATCTTTTTCGGTTCAAAGTGAATGTCATTGACACTATAGAAAAATTGAGAACAATGACATTTATTTTTAACTTGCAAAGGAAAAATTGAAATAAACATTTATGGATCAAATTGAATATGTTTAGAATTAATAATATTAATTTGTACACGAAGTGAAACTTCCATAATATTATTTTTTGTTATGGCGGTTAACTAAACGCACACCAATTTGATATGTTCTGGCAATTGTGTAAATCGTCAAAACATAATTATCATAATATAAACATTTTTTTAGTGACAATAAAAATAGACAACAAAAAGTAGTTTCCTTTGATTTTTTACTATATCTTTTGTAAAGGTACATACGAAAAGCATAAAAAATTGAGATAAATATAATTAAATATGATTTCATATTAGTTTTAATATTTTAAAGTTCAAATAATTAAAAATAATTTTTAACACTAAATGAGATCGACTACATATATTAATGTTCCATTACAAGTCACATTTCATTACTATCCTTTATTTTTCCTCGTAAAAGTACACGAGACCATAAACAGAAACTACCATATAAACGTTGGATTTCTTAAATAATGCATATAACTGATGCTCTAAAGGTATATCCTCCTCTAGCTAATCATCAATATTTTAGATTATAAATATCTATGATGCATAACATTAAGCTTAAAAAGATATTTCGAAAGAGATACAAACCTAATGCTTCTTTATACCATCATTTTTATACTTTTTTCTTCTAAAAAATTAAGTATATTTTTAATCTGTATAAATATGATGAGTGCGTTTAACATGTCAAATAAGCTAGTTTATAATCTATTTGATCGGCTTGTAAACTTGTTTGGTCAAATTTAAATGTTTAGTAATCAAGCTTAATTCACCATTGCTTTGTTTATTTTAGCAAAAGATAATTATATAGGAGCACAAGGGATGTCCCAATCTATCAACATACAATATTTTTGAGATAAAAATCAACAAACTTGTTGCTATAAAGTGCTAACAAAGTAGGATATGCACGGTCATTCTTACACTGAAAATAATAGATACTGAAATTTTTAGTAAATTCTTTTGCTATGTCCTAGATACACAAGGTATGTATACATTTAAATTTGAAAAATGGACAATGTAAAATTCAACTACTACCATTAACAATGGATCATTTGAAGAACTATTCTAGAAAAAAAAAAAAAGACAATAGCACCGTAAATGAAAGTTAGGTGGAACTTCAATATGCAGTAGATGACTGGTCTTCATTAAGAAAAAAAAAAAAATGGCAGCTTATAAGGGAAAGTATCAAGTAGTATAAATGTTACAAAAATGTTAATAAAGTGCATACCACTAGATAAGTCATCCCAATTGCAATAGAATAAGAACCATTTCCTCCCCCAGCCAACAAAGAGAGAGTCCCTCATATTCAGAATTCACCAAATGTTGCTTAATCTCATTCTTCCATCCTATTAGAAAAAATTTCACGAGTTTAATAATTAGCTTTTGTTGAATAAAAAAATCCTACGGTACCATTTCTAACGGAAACTTGGAAAAACATTATATCTGTATCAAAAGTCATTTTTGATAACATATTTTCACTTTTTCCAACAAAATCAACCCCTGGTACCTATTCGTCCTCTATAAAGGATAAGGTATTTGTCTCCCTATGATGTTTAAAGAAGCCTATTTAAATAGTCTTTGGCTGAACAAACTAACTCGCTTATCCATCTGAGATTGTTCCTCATCACACACAAGATTACTAAAATTAGTTAGTGCAAAAGATACTGAAATTAATTCTCTGTCCAAACAATAGTCATGATTTACTGCATGAAAGACAATTCAATATTAGGAGTTACATGAAGTAAGCATAGGAACATCTTCAACAAATAATGAGAAGTTCCAGGAACAGATCAATGGTTGAAATTTTTGAAAGTCAAACTTAAAAGTAATGGTGTACCATCATACAGACTAGAAAAAGACTAAAACAATTAATTCCTTACGATTATAAAGTTCCATGTTCATGTAACTCAAATGAGAAGCTCCAAATTATGGAAGGGAAAGTATAAGAAAGAAACACATGCTAGTTAACTGAATATAGACCCATATGTTGAAATCATTCTTTGTTTCGATATTTCCCACTCCAATATAATATCTTTCATCATACTTCAATACAATAATTTGTCCCTAACTATCATATCTTGGTAAAAAGATTTCAACTTGGGAAACTTAATGGACTAGTCACTCCAACCAAAGATACTTGCAATTGTTGTCATATAAAATCCCAAATATTTTTAATCAAATTCATATCTATCCAAATAATTTTTGAATAATTAATTAGGTTTTCACCATAAAAAAGATGGAAAGAAACAACGTTCTCTCAAAAACTTGCTGATAAATATTAAATAAGAAAAAGAAAAAAACGGTTTGACAGATTTAGAAAACATAAATTGAAGGCTCTCATTATGACGATAAATCTAGTCAATTGTTATCCACTTCCATGAAGTATTAACATTAAATATTAGAACAGAATCTTGTTGCACAAAAATTGACTCGAGGGTGTTCTATCCACGAAACCAAAATTTCTTACTCTGCAACTGAATTTTAAGCTTATTAATTTGCCACAAAAGAATACTATTAAAGGGATAGATCCATCGCATGTTTGTACTTTCAGGCTTTTTATAAAATCTCATTTCTTTCTGAACAAATGTTGTAAAAAAAATCTATCCTTGAACTTAAGAAATTGACCCCGTCTAAAAATAACTTTTGTAGCTCCTAGATATATCCGTTTAACTGAAATATGTCAGGCTGTTTGGATAGAAACTCTGAGTCACGACTCAGTTCAAACAACTTTATAATTTGTTGGCGCTTGGCCACATGGGGTAGATGTGATTTTAGAATTTTGTCTTAGCTTTGTAATGCCTTCAGAATCACTTCAATATTAATTTTATAGTCCAAATTATGACCAGCACAATGAACAAATGTCAAGAGGCATTAAAATTCAAAAATTAACCGATTTATGATTTAAGCCCAATAAAGTCCAATAACATAAAAATTACTCAAAATGATAAAATTAGACATGATTAAAACTCAATTAAGCCCAACACAAAATAAAAATAAATATACAAAAATCCATTCATCCATTCATCACTTAAAATAAAAATAAAAATATAGAACCTTCAAACCTATAAGAGCAAAGCTTCAGGTCTACTAACCCAAAGGAATTAAGAAGTCAAGCAAAATTAAAGAAGATAGAAGAATAAACAAAAATATCTTTATAATGTTTTCTAAAAATTTCAATGATTTTAAAGTTTGCAATCCACTAATAAAATTAAAAGCATGTTGAGCATGTATAAGTGAGTCATCTACATTAGTCACACTAAACAGAAATTCAGCTTGAACAACTACCTCACCAATAGATACTATACTCTGAATTACATGGACTTGAAGTACATGACCACATATGCATCACGAACTCAAATTTGGGGCACCTATGGTAACTTTATGTTGCCTCTTGAGATAGCATATGAAATGCTCAAGATTTTCCAACCTCACAACAACACTGAACTCTAATTCAACCTTTCAATTTGATGAGAACCTGAAAGAAATAATGATAAAGAATGAAAGAGATAAAGAGGAAGATCTCCTACAAGAGGTTGGAGATCATATAACAAGGTCAAAAACAAAGAAAATAAAAAAAACCTTAAATAAAATAGTTATAACTATGTTTAAGGTAGTCCAAAATATGGAGAAAAAGAGCATAAAACTAGTCCATTATGTTTAAAATAAAAAACTAAAAAAAAAGAAACAAATTTAACTTATTTTAACTTAATCCTTGTTTTGTTTATATTTTAGGTTTGAACTTTATGTTTACTCTAGTAATTAATAATAACATATGTATAGTTTATTATGTTAATGGACTTGGTCATAATGGTTATTAAGCCTTTTTAGGATTTGTTACTTTTATTTTGTTATGTTAGCAGGTTGGACTCTATTGAATACTAAACATTTATGGTTTTATTTTTATTATAAATACTTATGTAACTCTCTTTAAGGGGACAGTTTTGATGATAATAAGAATTGAGATTTTCCCTCTTGAGAGACCTTGTGTGCTTATTAGGGTTCTTGGAAAGAACATTGTTTGGATCTTATCAAGGGTCTTTCATACTCTTGCGGCGATTCTACACCGAACTTATCACTCTCCATTCTTCATAGAATTGAGGGTGTGTCGTTTTCCCTCATTCCTTGTCTTTTACATATTTTATTCTTACAATTATCAAAAATCCTAATTTTTATTTGTTTCCATTATAATCCTATTTTTTTTTATCTAAGTGAGTCAACTCAATGAAAGATCTGTTTAATTCACATCATGTGGTATCAGAGCTTGAATCCTAGAGTCTAGAAGCTAAATTTTTTTATTATTTTACTACATAGTTTCTTTTCTTTTCATATTCATTTTTATTGGAGCATGTTCTAGGAAAAAAAGAATAAAAAAAAGAAAAAACTGAAAAAGTAAAATAAAATTAAAAAAACATGTATGCCCTATTTTATAGCAAGTAGTTACATTTTTACATTTAATTTTGTCACAAAAGTTTTAAAAAATTCAGTTTTTCTTCCTTTAATTGTCTTGTTTGTCATTCTTTTTTTTGTGTACACGTAATCTTTCTTTTAACTTTTTTGTTTGTCTTTATTGGTCCCTCAGATTTATCTAAAGTATTTCCTTTCACTTGACTTCTTCAATGTTAAGTTTTGTGTATGATTTTGTTTACAAGAGTTTATGCATTTGTTTTCTAGATTGGCTTTGGTTTAATTTAAGAATTTGAAAAGGTACTTGAGTAGTCAAAGGAAAGATTTAATATTACATAATATCCTATTTTGTGAGAAAAACATGAGTGGATTAAAACTCAAGAGTGTAAGTAAGTGAGTAGAGTGGTAAGACCTTTATTTATTTTTTGTTAACCTATTTGTCCTATAGTTATATCTTGAGAATATGGTACAGATAGGGAGAACACTCTTATTTTCCCAAGCCTTAACTCAACACTTGGAGAGCTGTCACATAGGCAAAGTATGGAGTTGAATCAACGAATTGACCAACTGGAGAAAGATAGGACTTCCAACCATGGGAAGGACGGGATTCTAACCATGAAGGTTTGTCTCACGGGGATAATAACTTCTATGATTCTCCAAGACAAAGGAGAGAAAGAAGGAGACATGATAGAGGAAGAAGACATGAAAGAGACAAGAGATATCATGGCAAGGAGATGAACTTGAAGGTGTGAAATTCAAAGTACCTTCCTTCCAAGGGAAGAACGACCCTAAAGCTTACTTTAAATAGGAGATTAAATTGAATAAATTTTCTATTGTCGTAACTGCAATGATGAAAAGAAAGTAAAGATAGACTCTCACCAAATATGTCTTAATTTGGTGGGATCAAGTACAAAAGGACAAAAAAAGATTTAGGGAGCATCCTATCAACACTTGGGATGAAAAAAATACCATGATGAAAAGGACATTTGCGTCATCCCATTATCATAGGAATTTTCACAACAAATTACAAAGACTCACACAAGGAAGTAGGAGCGTGGACGAATACTACAAGGAGATGGAGGTAGCTTTGATTAGAGCCAACATTGTGGAGGATGGAGAGGTCACCATGGCTTGATTTCTTCATGACCTAAACTGTGACATTGGAGATATTATAGAGTTGCAACATTATGTGGAGCTTGAAGACTTAGTCCATCAAATCGTGAAGGTGGAACAATAATTGAAGCAGAAGGGTTCTATATAGAAATCCTCTACTTCTAACTATTCTTTAAGTTGGAAGAATCAACAAAAGAAGGAGGGTTCCTTTTCTAACCCTATGGAAGTTATAAGTATTAAGAATCCTATCCCCACTATAACTACGTCTTCTAAAAGTAAGAATATAAAATGTTTCAAATGTTTGGAAAGGGGCATATTGTATCCCAATGCCCAAATACGAAGATTATGGTGATGTTAGATGATGGAAGTATTACTTACAATGACTCTAATTCTTCCTCCTCACATCCACATGAAAAGAAAAACGATGGTACAACCTATGCACCGGATGGAGATTTATTAGTGGTGTGGAGATTATTGGGAAGTCAGCATAAGGAGCATGAGGGGAACCAATAGGAAAATATCTCCCATACCCAATGCCTTGTCCAAGGAAAGGTGTGCTCTATGACCACTAATGGAAGGAATTTCATTAATGTAGAAAACACTAGATTGGTCACCAAATTGAACCTAAAGACTACACCATATCCACGACTTTATAAGCTCCAATAACTAAGTGATAGTTGTGAATCAATGGTGAATTAACAACTGATGGTTGTAAACACTCAATTATGTCTGAGGTCCATTTTAAGAAATTAGTGGGTAAACCGAAATTAAAAATTTCAAGAAATCCAAAATACATAAAGAAACATAAATAAACAGTGAAACAGACAAAATAATAATAAAAACAAAAGATTGGAAGAAACATAAGAAATAAAAAATAATAAAAATAGAAAAATAAAAATGGTAAATTAGAATCGGGAACTATGAAAATTAATTAATTAAGAAATAAAGAAAAAATCTGAAAAATTGAAAATTAAAAATTTAAAATATGGAAAATTGGAAAAAGAAAGGAAAAATATGAAAAAATTAAAAGATTTAAAAAAAATTCTAAAGCAAAAATCAAGATAAAAGTAGAAAATGGGAAAAAGAAAAAATTAAAGGAAAATTAAAGAAAAATTAAAAGAAAACAAAATTTTAAATCTATTAAAATAAATAAAATAAAAAATAATAAAGAATCAATAATAAGTAAAACCTGAAAATTAAAATTAAATAAAGTCAAGAAATTAAAAATCAGAAAATAAATATCTGGAAATAAAAAAATAATAAAATATAAATAAAGAAAATAAAATTCAGAATTAAAAATCTAAAAAATAATAATAAATAAAAATCTAAAAATAAATAATATTAAACAAAAATTAAAGAAAAGAATAAAGAAGGATAAAAACTGACAGATAAATAAAATCAAATAAAAATCTGAAAAATTGAGTGGAAAATCTAAAAATAAGACGAAAAATAAATAATAATAAATCTAAAAAATAATAATAATAATACAAAAGATAAAAAATAAAAAAAGAAAGAAAAATCGGAAGAAATTTGGAAAAAGAAAGTATAAAGAGGAGAATGAAGGCATTCACTGGGGGGATGTTATCATTTTTTGAGATCTTGGGGAATTCAAGAAGAAAGGAAGGAGAACTCTTTGAAGTGATTTCTTTTGGGTTCAAGGACCTCCACTGATAGGGACGAAGCATCAACAAGAAACGACGAGAAACTCAGCACCAGGGGGAAAGAGCTCGCACTCTGCCATTCCAGGTTAGTGCTGCTTCACTTAGAACTCAATTCGGTAAGATTTCATTGGCCTGAATGTTCAATTTGTAGCTAAACGCTTAACTAAAGAGATCGGAATTCAAGAATCTGATCCTTTAGTATAAACAATATTTGTTAACACTGTGTCTATGATTGAACCAGATTGAGTGATTGCGCTATTTCAGAAGAAACTTAACCTGGCAACTCATGACTCTTAAATCAAAACTAGATTTATAACTGGTCTAACACAAGTACAGGAGCGAATCTGGATTACTATAAACCATGATCAGAATCTGGATCATATTGCTTTGGTTAAATTTTTAAAGCTATTATGCATACCTACCGATTAGTCATGGGCTCAGGATGCAAGAACAGGATCTTGTAATAAAGACTCTTGCAAAATATGTCGATGCATGCTTGGATAATAAAATAAAGAGATGTCCAGGGGTTATGACGAAGTAACAATCCGGTTATGGAGGGGGGGATTTCGTGGCTAATGCTGCTATCATGACCATTCTGTTTGATTCCCTTAAAACCAAGACAACTGAATTTGCACCCAAAACTGCCTAATTGGAGAGCCCCTGCAACTTCTAATTTTGGCGTGGGTAATGAAGCTCAATATGCTGACCAAACCTCAATTGTTGTGGGTAAGGGTGTAGTGGACATTATGGTATCAGAAGGGAGCACAATTACCATATGCTAGAATCCTCTATTTAGACATTGGCCCAGCAGCTCATGGTAACATGCACAAAAACTGGTGGCCGAAATCAGGGACAAGCAACAAGTTAACCAACGACCATGCAGAAGTCGAGCTTGCATCAGGAAGACTAGGTGAAGGTCATGCAGATCCTCGTTTCCTTTCACCCATGCAGACTCTGATTGTTGTAGCCCCCATCTTTTGTTAGATAGCAAAGTTAGATAGGTTCAAGCAAATGAGAAAGAACCATGATGTTTTAGCAGAGGATTCGTGGCTCAGGGGAGGTATCTTTCGTCATGATGGCGAAGTATCCGAATCCATGTACAGTGGTGTTTCCTAATGAAAATTTCAAGATCAAACACTCTCATGCTGGCACTGTCCTCGTGGTTAAGTCGGGACCTGATTCCAATGGCTCCCAGCTTCCATTACCATTGCGGAGAGCAGCATGGTTGGATGAACATGCTTCGAATTTGGTCCTAGCTTCGGGAAGTGACAGCAACTTGGAGGCTTTAGAATCTGATAATTCCTTTTTAAGAGCATTTGGTGGCGATGTTAAATAGTGAGGTCTCATTTTCTTGCTCGGAAAAGGGCACATAGAGCCAAGAGTGGACGTCGGAATGCAGTGACTTAGGCGAGCCTCGCCCAGCCTCATGCGACCCCATGCAGACCAGAGAGCTTGCTTTAAGTTTAAAATGGACCCCTATAATCCCCAAAGAGGCGTTGGCTCAGTGGTTGATACTTTGCCCCCAAGGTCCAGAACGTGCTTTCGAGCCCAGGTTGCTGCACTTTGGCTTTTCTGCTTTTCCAAATGCAAAGCCCCAATTCCCATGTTGCCCCTCAAAAAATCATTAAATGCCTATTCTGTCCCTCATCCCACAAATTACCTCCTTACCCCCAGTCTATCCAAAAATGCCAATTCTATCCTCATCCCACAAATTACGATTACCTCCTTACCCCCAGTCTATCCAAAAATGCCAATTCTATCCTCATCCCACAAATTACCATTACCTCCTTACCCCTAGTCTATCCAGAAATGTCAATTCTGTCCCTCATCCCAAAAATTACCTCTTTACCCTCAGTCTTTCCAGAAATGCCAATTCTATCCCCTAGGCCAGAAATTACCCTTCTAATTTCATAAAATTCCAATAAAAAAAAACAAAAAAAAATAATAAAATTCATAAAAATTCTATCATTCCTAAATAATTCATAAAAATTCATAAAAATTCTATCAGTCCTAAATAATTCATAAAAATCCTATAATTTTAAAATAAATTCATGAAAATTTCATAATTGCTAGACAAATTCCAAAATTTCTAATAATTACCCAATTACTCCAAAATTTCTAATAATTACAAGATTGCACCAAAATCTCATTTCAGCTCCACTTATCTCAAAATGAAACTCTTTTATTAAATTCAAGTTTTCTTTTACTCAAGGATCAATATCATTTGCAAATTATTTTTTTTCAAAACTAAAAAAGAAAAAAAAACTCCTTTTTCAAAATATTTTGGGGATCTTTGGTCTCACGCAATAGGCTCTAAATAGGGGGCTGGTGGTTCACCCGCTGTCCAACGTTTAGTAGTCTGTATAGGCCCCCGTGCTGCCGTAGCCACCTCGGGTCTTGTGCATGAGTGGACTAAAGGTCATTTCAAAAATAAAAAAGCTCTTTTAAAATATTTTGGGATTCTTGGTCTCACGCAATGGGCTCTAAATAGGGGGCTGACGGTTCACCTGTTATCCAACATTTAGTAGTCTGTATAGGCCCCCATGCTGCCGTAGCCGCCTCGGATCTTATGCATGAGTGGGCTAAAGATCCTTTCGAAAATGAAAATTTCTTCAAATGTCATTTTTCCTTTAAACACCTCCGAAGGTCAAGCCTTCGCGTACCAGAACTACGTAAGCCTTGAGTTTCCCATTGCACCAGGGAATACGTAGGAGCAGGATCAAGTCCTGTCAGGCCAACCTCCATCAAGTTATTTATTTTCACATTAATTAAGGGATCAAACAATTTTCAAAAATCACACACTCAGTTTAAGGGTACCGTTCTTCGGAACGGGCGAGTGGGGTGGCTAACACCTTCCCCACTCGTAACCGACTCCCGAACCTAAATCTCTTCCTCGAGTCAGGGTTTTTTCCAAATCTTTTCCCTGAAATAAAAATTTGGTGGCGACTCCACCTAATCAAAATAAATTCTATTTTAAAATTTTAGCGAGTTCGTCGTCTCGTCGGAATTACAGTTGCGACAGATGGCGACTAGGAACTATTAGAGAGTCAAGCCCGTTTGATTGAGTGTGCATTATAATTGATCCCTTCTCTGTTTATTTGCATGATTTATTGCACGGTTCACTTATTTGTTTGCTTATCTATATGTTTGTTTATTTTCTGTGTAACCCTAGGATAGATAAACAATAAATTGCTATATATCTGTACAATTTCCCCAATTGCAGGCATCCCAAATTTGTGTGCCCACACATCATGCATACATTCATCTCATGAGTGGGGCTCTATACCCGGGTCTGAGTGAAACTTAGGATAGAGGGATCTAGTGGTGTCACGCTGGGGCCTACGTCTTATGTGGCTATCACGAAAATCCCGGCTAGAGTGCGTCCTATTCATAATGCCCCGCAACTAGTGGCTACTACTGTTCCGGCAAGCATTATGGACTGGATCTTGGCTCTAGTGACCTCTACACCCCAGTATTACTAACCGCCTGTGAGAGGTTCATGCAATAAAGGCCTTAGACCCTTAAGACAAGTAACCCATGTAAGAAGCAATGAGGGCGCACACCCCTTCATAATACATGGCTCATATGCTATTCACGTGGCTCAAGTTAACAAAATCAGCCAAGTTGGAAGAAGAGGAAGCTAAAATTGGGGAAAAACAAAAATCAAGAAAAATCAAAACCAAGGAAAATAGAAACACCTAGGAAAAATTGGAAAAATATTCTTGAAAATACTGAAAATGCAAAAATTTCAAAAGAAAATATAAAGAAAGATTTGTTAGGAAAATCTTAGCAAAGTTTTTTTAAAACAGAATCAAAGGGCTTTTTAGCAAAATAAAAATATAAAATCCATAAAAATCAAAGGCAAATAAATTAAATCACTCAATTCTTCTTAAAATGTTCAAATCTTCATTTATTTAAGCATAACATGCATGCATTCGTTCATAAATTTATCATCAAAGAAAGATTTCAAAGATCATTCCACACATTCATACTCATTTGGCATCAAAATTTTTATCATTCATGATTTTTGCATTCAAATTATCTCTCAAAGAAATTAATTTTTAACTTTAACAAAAAAATTGGAGAAAGACAACTTCCTCGACATCCTTATAGAACCAGATCACAATCAGGAATCATGGATGAGCTAGAAAGACAAAACGAGAAGTCGAGAAATGAGGTCCAGACTCTGAAGGAGCAGATGGCCAAGCTGATGGAGGCCATCCAATCATCTAAACAAAGGGAGGCAAGGGAATCCCCTCCGAAAGAACCAACTGACCCGTCATATCCTCCTGGGTTCACCCCATAAAATCCTTCACCATTAATCATGCCTCCACCAACTGAAGGGGTTCATTATGGGTTTCCTCATGGGCATGCACACATGCTAACCCAAACACAAACCCAAACACAAGCCCAAACACATAACCTACCTCCAAACACCACTCCACAAGCCTATCAAACAGCTGTTGGGGGAACGAATCCTATGTTCACCCAAGAATCTCGTCTATTACACATACCACCTTCCTATCCTCACAACATGCTAGAGGAATACCCAAGCCATCCTTCTAAGGAGGATATAGAAAAGTGGAAGGGCCTAGAGGAACGGATCAAGGCAATTGAAGGGAGTGCTTATGAAGCCACAGACGCAGCAGATCTGTGCCTGGTACCAGACGTGGTCATCCCTCCCAAATTCAAGGTTCCTGAATTCGAGAAATATCAAGGAACAAGCTGTCCGAAAAAACACTTGACTATGTACTGCTGGAAGATGTCTGCATGTACTTACGATGAGAAGCTGCTTATCCATTTCTTTCAAGACAGCTTAACAGGGGCAGCTGCAAACTGGTACACTCAACTGGAGCAGACACGCATCCGTTCATGGAGAGACCTTGCTGAGGCCTTCACGAAGCAGTATCAGTACAATACAGTGATGGCCCCCGATCAGACTCAGCTCCAGAATATGGCTAAGAAGGGAGAAGATTCCTTTAAGCAGTACGCCCAACGCTGGCGAGAGTTGGCCGCTCAAGTACAACCTCCCTTATCTGAAAGGGAATTGGTCAGCATGTTCGTGGACACACTCCAAGATCCTTTCTATGACAAGATGATTGGCAGTGTGACTTCTAGCTTCTCCGATGTCGTCATCATTGGAGAGAGGATCGAAGGTGGCATACGCCGTGGAAAGATCGTGCAAAATCCCATAGGTGCAGTCAACGCTTCCAGTGGTTCTGGGAAAAGGAAGACAGGCGAGACTCACCATGTGGCTTCTGGTCAAGGCCCGTATACTCCTCAAGTGGCACCCTATGGTCCAGTTGGTTACCGATCACCACCATACACACCCTACATACCATATCCTTACATCGCTGCCACCTACCAAACACCATACCCTCCTACTTACAACTATCCGACACAAGTCCGACCACCGACACCATATACGACCCAAACACAAGCCATGAGCAAAAATACCAACCAAAACCAGAAAAAGAAGAAGAAGCCCATCCAATTTGACCCTATTCCAATCTCCTATACCGAGCTGCTACCTCGGCTGATTCAAAATTCTCTGGTTGCACCTTATCCTCTAAAGCCTCAAGAGCCACCATATCCTAAATGGTATGATGCAAACGCCAGATGCGATTACCATGCAGGGTTCATCGGCCATTCTACAGAGGATTGCCTAGCATTGAGACGAAAGGTACAAAGCTTAATCGATGCGAAATGGCTAGATTTTGGGATGCTTGCTCCTAACGCAGAAAACAATCCATTGCCGAATCATGGGAGCTCATCAGCTAGCTAAGAGATGGGAGCAGCACAATGGGTTGCCTTGTGCGAGCAGAAATCGAGGATATTCATCCAAAATTTGTCATACTTTTCAAAGTCAATCTTTGTAAATAAATATCAATGAACAAATACAAAAGTTACATTTTTCATGCTTCTTAAGCATGTGCCTCACATTGTTGTCTTTACTTTTTAAAATTCACCATTCCTTTTCATCATTCAAACCCGCTCCTTATATCTACACCCAAACAATAAATACCTATTGGTGAAATTCCAGTGTTATAATAAATAATCTTGAACGTCTAATCAAAGAAAAACCAAATGAGGAAGCAAAATAAGCAATCAGGGACTCTAAATAAACCACCCATTGTGATCCTAAATCAAGAAAATATCTTGTCAAATAAAAATATTCTGCTGGAAAAAGTTCGAATCCAGGCAAAAATTAGAGATGCAAGATAAGATCCGCTGAATTGAAAGCCAAAATAATCCAGGCAAGATCAATATCTGACCATGAAAAATTCAAGAAAAAGAAAAAGAAATCCTGGTGGATTAAAATTAAGAATAATCCAGGCAAAATCTGGGTTAAAATCCAAAATTCAAGAAGAAGTGAAACCCGCTGGATTAAATAATCCAGGCAAAAGCGAGGTTTAAGTTCAAAAGATTAAATCAATAAAGGCATGATCAGAAAAGGTCTTGAGGGATTCCAAAAACAATTCAGGCAAAATCAAGATCAAAACAGAGCCCGCTAGGTCGACATACCCTCAAAGGAGACCTACGCAAAAGTTAGGGCACACAAACAAAAGCCCGCTAGGTCGGAAACCTCAAAGGAGACCTAGGCAAAAGTTAGGGCACACAAACAAAAGCCCGCTAGGTCGGAAACCTCAAAGGAGACCTAGGAAAAAGTTAGGGCACACAAACAAGAGCCCGCTAGGTCAAGAACCTCAAAGACGACCTAGAAAAAAGTTAGGGCATTGAATCAAGAGCTCGCTAGGCTGAAAACCCGTAAGGGCGGTCTAGGAAAAATCAGGGCAAACAGAAGGCCTGCTGGGTTGAAAACCCCAAAACTACCCAGGAAAAATTCAAGGTCAATCAAGAATCCGAGCACAATTCAAATGCTTCTACTCCTCACAACTCTTAAAACTGGGGAAAAAATTTTGCCATTCCTCAAATTTGTTTAATTTGGCAATCAAGATTATGAAAAGCAGCATTGGTATGCTTCACCAAAGGTTCCATTTGAGCAATCAAACTTACCTCTCCATTCTTCTAAAACTGGGGCAAAATTTTGCCATTTGTTTGAATTAACATTTTCCATCAAAAATTCCATCAGGGCAATTAAACCAACATTCTTCGCCCTTTCATATATACTACCTTCTCCCATTAAACCATTCAAAAACACTTTTTCATACCTCAAAGGTACACATGATAAAAGAGACGTGAAAACTGTAAAAGATAAAAAGATTAATTTTGAAAAGTCATGATGAGTCGGATGACTCCTCAACCTTTGCAACAGGGCATGATTGCTCCCGCAAAGTCATCCTCATGCAAATCACGATGCCACTCAAGAAAGGAAGAGTGTGTCTCATGCAATAATGCCGACCAGTGTTGGGTCTCAAGGACCTAGAAAGAAAATTCAAAATTGGTCCAAAAGTCAAAAGACATAGTCAATCTAGCTCGTCTCGATTCTTGATTCCTTTCACACCAACTATGAGGTTGTCAAGGAAAGGACATGTCAAAATAATCAATCAAAAATCAAGAGAAACAAAGTTTTTACACCATCTCATGGTCTACATTCATCTCATAGCATCCATCTCATCAAATAATTAATTCAAGCATCAAAAAGTAATCGATAAATTAAAACATCGCATCCTCTTTATTCAAAACCCCACATCATTATTGCATTTATTCAAGCATCACAAATACCGCTTTCTTTTCAAACAGCATATAAGCATCTTTATTCAAGCATTGCATAGCCCACTTTTCAAAACTAAATTATCCGAATCAATCATAATTAAAACCGAATCAAGTTCAAACTGGGCAAATGCTTGCCCACAAAAGTTCAATTCGAGGTCATTCCTCAAATTCTAGATCAAGTTCAAACTGGGGCAAACGCCTACCCACAAAAATTCAATTTGGGGCCATCCTCAAATTCTGAACCAAGAACAAAATTGGGCCAAAAACTTGCCCAAAAAATTCAAGTTGAGGCAATCCTCAATTCCTCAATGTCAGAAAAATCAAACTGGGGCAAACGTTTTCCCACAAAATTAAATTTGAGATCATCCTCAAAATCAAAATCAAACTGGGGCAAATGCTTGCCCACAAAAGTTCAATTTGAGGTCGTCCTCAGATTCTGGATCGAGTCCAAACTGGGGCAAACATTTGCCCAAGAAAATCCAAGTTGAGGCAATATTTAATTCCTCAACCCCCAATCAAGTTCAATAGAGCAAAGTTTCCCAGAAAAAATTCAAGTCAAGCTCATCTTCAATCTCATCAAGGCCTAAACTGGGGAAAACACTTGCCTAAACTCCCTTCAAATCAAAGACATCCATCAATTATCAAGAATCTTCTAAACTGGGGCAAAATGTTTGCCCAAGTTTTTCAAGGGAAGATAATTATCAAGTGCTTAAAAAACCTTCGAGTTCAAGGTATAATAAGCTATTTGTTTTAAGTGAAGAAAAACAAATTTAAAAATAAATGGTCCGAGGGCAGCCAACGAAGAAGTCCATATCCCCACCTACATGTGCATCCCCAAGGCACATCATGTCATCTTTCCTCTACCTGTCTCAACAGGCTATCATGCTCCGCTTGCCTTGACAGGCCATCTGTTCAAGTAGCATAGGTTACTCTTTGTTTCCTTTTTCTGTCTGTCTTGGCAAGTCATTCCTGCTTCGCCTGTATTGACAGGCCATCTGCCCAAGTTAGTATGAATCCCTCCTATTTCTAGGTCACCCGTCTTAAAGGGTCCGCTTCATTCCTTCCCTTTCATGGCCTATAGTGTCAGGCCACCATCAAGTTTAATTTTCCCTGCATCATGGCCTACGTTGTCAGGCCTCATCAAGTTTTCAGGTGCATTTATTCTGTCAAGCAGGATCCCATGTTTAAATTCCTGCTCATCCTGTCAAGCAGGATCTCATTTGCATACATCCTGTCAAGTAGGATTCCATGTTTAGATTTTTGCACATATCCTGTCAAGCAGGATCTCATTTGCATCCTGTCAAGCAGGATTTCATGATCAAATTTCTGCATACATCTTGTTAAGCATGATCTCATTTGCATACATCCTGTCAAGCAGGATTTCATGTTTTAATTCTATTCTCTTTGCCTGTCAAGCAGGTTTGCATTTATCTTGGCAATAGCAGGATTCCATTTGCATCTTTCCGGCAACAGCAGGACCTCATTTGCATTCTCCTGTCAACAACAGGAATCAAGCATGTTTAATCTTCGTTCACCTGTCAAGCAGGTTTGCATTTATCCTGGCAATAGCAGGATTTCATTTGCATCTTCCCAGCCACAACAGGGTCTCATTTGCATTCTCCTGTCAAGCAGGATTTCATGTTTAAATTTCCGCATACATCCTGGGAAGAAGGATTTCATTTGCATTTATCCTGTCAAGAAGGATTTCATGTTTAAATTTCTGTACACATCCTGTCAAGCAGGATTTCATTTGCATTTATCCTGGCAACAGCAGGATTTCATTTGCATCTTGCCGGCTACAACGGGGTCTCATTTGCATTTTCCTGTCAAGCATGATTTCATGTTTAAATTTCGACATACATTCTGTCAAGAAGGATTTCATTTGCATTTATCCTGTCAAGCAGGATTTCATGTTTAAATTTCTGTACACATCTTGTCAAGCAGGATTTCATTTGCATTTATCCTGGCAACAGCAGGATTTCATTTGCATCTTCCCGGCAACAGCGGGACCTCATTTGCATTCTCCTGTCAACAACAGGACCTCAAGCATGTTTAATTTCAGTCTGCCTGTCTTAACAGGCTTGCATTCATCCTGGCAACAGCAGGATTTCATTTGCATTATTCCCGGCAACAACGGGACCTCATTTGCATTCTCCTGTCAACAACAGGACTTCAAGCATGTTTAATTTCTGTCCACCTGTCTTAACAGGTTTGCATTTATCCTGGCAACAGCAGGATTTCATTTGCATTCTTCCCAGCAACAGCGGGACCCTCTTTGCATTCCTCCCCGTCAACAACGGGATTTCCTTTAAGTTTACGTTTCTGCATTTTATTCTATAGTGTCAGGCCACCATCAGGTTTACATTTATGCATTTTGGCCTATAGTGTCAGGCCACCATCAAGTTTACATTTCTGCATTTTGGCCTATGATGTCAGGCCTCCTTTAGGTTTCTTTTCTGCCGATCGGCCTATAGTGTCAGGCCGCCATCAAGTTTACATTCTGGCATGTTCAAATTTTCTCTTCTGCACCATCAAGTTCATTTTTCCACAGCTGGGCTTATGATGTTAGGCCTTGAGCATAGATAGATTTCTGTACCTTGGCCTATGTTGTCAGGCCACCTTGTACATACATTAGTTTTAAATAGGTCGTTGTCACTCCACCGTGCCTGTCGTAACAGACCATTCTTTTCTGCTGTGCCTGTTGTAACAGGCCATTTTCGTTTCATTTTTGCTTGTCTTAACAAGCAATCCCATTGCATCACACGCCTGTCTTAACAGGCCTTTGTTCATTTCACTTAGCCTATTTAGGCTATACCGTCAAGTCTTGCATATCTAAACCTTATCAGCACAGCAAACCGGCAACGTCATCCTACCGCCATCCTCCAGATGTCCATGAGGTTCGCTCTAAGCTCAAGGCTTTTAGTGCTTCTCAGACTTTTTAGAAAAGCCCGTCTCAGACATAATGTGTTCACGTCTTTACTCATTTCCTACCACGATAATTCAGAGAATCATTTCTCACATTATCTGGTAGGAAAACAAGTAATGAGGGGCAAACTGTAAACACTCAATTATGTCTGAGGCCTATTTTAAGAAATTAGTGGGTAAACCGAAATTAAAAATTCGAAGAAATCCAAAATACATAAAGAAACATAAATAAATAGTGAAACAGACAAAATAATAATAAAAACAAAAGATTGGGAGAAACATAAGAAATAAAAAATAATAAAAATAGAAAAAATAAAAATGGTAAATCAGAATCGGGAAATATGAAAATTAATTAATTAAGAAATTAAGAAAAAATCTGAAAAATTGAAAATTAAAAATATGGAAAATTGGAAAAAGAAAAGAAAAATCTGAAAAAATTAAAAAGAGTTAAAAAAAAATTCTAAAGAAAAAATCAAGATAAAAGTAGAAAATGGGAAAAAGAAAAAATTAAAGAAAAATTAAAAGAAAAAAAAAAATTTAAATCTATTAAAATAAATAAAATCAAAAATAATAAAGAATCAATAATAAGTAAAACCTGAAATTTAAAATTAAATAAAGTCCAGAAATTAAAAATTAGAAAATAAATATTTGGAAATAAAAATAATAATAAAAAATAAATAAAGAAAATAAAAGTGAGAATTAAAAATCTAAAAAATAATAATAAATAAAAATATAAAAATAAATAATATTAAACAAAAATTAAAGAAAAGAATAAAGAAGGATAAAAACTGAAAGATAAATAAAATCAAATAAAAATCTGAAAAATTGAATGGAAAATATGAAATTAAGATGAAAAATAAATAAAAATAAATCTGAAAAATAATAATAAGAATATAAAAGATAAAAAATACAAAAAGAAAGAAAAAGCGGAAGAAATTTGGAAAAAAGAAAGTATAAAGAGGAGAGAATGAAGGCATTCACTGGGGGGATGTTGTCATTTTTTGAGATCTTGGGGAATTCCAGAAGAAAGGAAAGAGAACTCTGAAGCGATTTCTTTTGGGTTCAAGGACCTCCACTGATAGGGACGAAGCATCAACAAGAAGCGACGAGGAACTCAGCACCAGGGGGAAAGAGCTCGCACTGTGCCATTCCAGGTTAGTGCCGCTTCACTTAGAACTCAATTCGGTAAGATTTCATTTGCCTGAATGTTCAATTCGTAGCTAAACGCTTAACTAAAAAGATCGGAATTCAAGAATCTGATCGTTTAGTTTAAACAAGATTTGTTAACAGTGTATATGATTGAACCGGATTGAGTGATTGCGCAATTTCAGAAGAAACTTAACCTGTCTTGAACTCATGACTCTTAAATCAAAACTAGATTTATAACTGGTCTAAGACAGGCACAGAAGCGAATCTGGATTACTATAAACCATGATCAGAATCTGGATCTTATTGCTTTGGTTAAATTTTTAAAGCTATTATGCATACCTACCGATTAGTTATGGGCTCAGGATGCAAGAACAGGATCTTGTAATAAAGACTCTTGCAAAATATGTCGATGCATGCTTGGACAATAAAATAAAGAGATGTCCAGGGGTTATGACGAAGTAACAATCCAGTTATGGAGGGGGGGATTTCGTGGCTAATGCTGCTATCATGACCATTTTGTTTGATTCCCTTAAAACCAAGACAACTGAATTTGCACCCAAAACTGCCTAATTGGAGAGCCCCTGCAACTTCTAATTTTGGCGTGGGTAATGAAGCTCAATATGCTGACCAAACCTCAATTGTTGTGGGTAAAGGTGTAGTGGACATTATGGCATCAGAAGGGAGCGCAATCACCATATGCTAGAATCCTCTATTTAGACATTGGCCCAACAGCTCATGGTAAAATGCACAAAAACTGGTGGCCGAAATCAAGGACAAGCAGCAAATTAACCAACGACCATGCAGAAGTCGAGCTTGCATCAGGAAGACTAGGTGAAGGTCATGCAGATCCTTGTTTCCTTTCACCCATGCAGACTCTGATTGTAGTAGCCCCCAGCTTTTGTTAGATAGCAAAGTTAGATAGGTTCAAGCAAATGAGAAAGAACCATGATGTTTTAGCAGAGGATTCGTGGCTCAGGGGAGGTATCTTTCGTCATGATGGCGAAGTATCCGAATCCATGTACAGTGGTGTTTCCTAATGAAAATTTCAAGATCAAACACTCTCATGCTGGCATTGTCTTCGTGGTTAAGTCAGGACCTGATTCCAATGGCTCCTAGCTTCCATTACCATTGCGGAGAGCAGCATGGTTGGATGAACATGCTTCGAATTTGGTCCTAGCTTCGGGAAGTGATAGCAACTTGGAGGCTTTAGAATCTGATAATTCCTTTTTAAGAGCATTTGGTGGCGATGTTAAATAGTGAGGTCTCATTTTCTTGCTCGGAAAAGGGCACATAGAGCCAAGAGTGGACGTCGGAATGCAGTGGCTCAGGCGAGCCTCGCCCAGCCTCATGCGACCCCATGTAGACCAGAGAGCTTGCTTTAAGTTTAAAATAGACCCCTATAATCCCCAAAGGGGTGTTGGCTCAGTGGTTGATACTTTGCCCCCAAGGTCCAGGATGCGCCTTCGAGCCCAGGTTGGCTTTTCTGCTTTTCCAAATGCAAAGCCCCAATTCCCATTGGTGGTTCTTTAGGAAATACATCATTAAATTCCTGCAACAAAGATTCAACCACACTAGGGAAAGAGGACTCTTAACCTCCCCTTTGTGAGCAAATACACAAACTTTCTTTTCTTTTTCTTTAACTCTTGATTTTTCTTTCTTTTCACCCTCACTCTTTTTTTGACTTTCTACTTTTTCTTCACCCTCAATTTTCACTCTTTTTTCTCTTTCTTGATTTTCTAATTTTTTTTCTCTTATTTTACATTCTTTTGAATTTTTCATTTGGTCAAAATAAGCCTCAACGGACCTTAATGGAATCAATACAATTTTTCGATTATCCACTACAAAAGAATATCTATTTTTAAATCCGTCGTGCAAAACCTTCTTATCGTATTGCCAAAGACGTCCTAACAATAAGTGCCCATCATGCATATGGGCAACGTCACACAACACCTCATCCTTATAATTGCCAATAGAAAAGGACACCAAGACTTGCTTACTAACCCTTATATCCCCACAATCATTCATCCATTATAGCTGATAAGGATTAGGATGCTTCTTAGTAGGCAAGTTTAATTTCTCTACTAGCAATGTACTAGCAACGTTGGTACAACTGCCGCTGTCTATAATCATACTACATACCTTGTTGTTCACATGACAATGGGTATAGAATATATGCTCCCTTTGCTCTGAATCTCCTTCATCCTTTGGTTGAATGTTCAATGCACGTCTTGTGACCAAGATTTCTCCATGCACAGGTTCCGCTATCTCCACATCACTGCAATCCTCCAACTCTGGCATTTCTTCTTCCTCCGAGCTCACACTGTCCACTTCGCCGTTGTCACGAATGATCATAGTCCTCTGGTTCGGACATTGAGAAGAAATATGCCCCAGACCTTGACACTTAAAGCAACAAATGTGACTTGACTTATTAGAGGATTTAGTTTCAAATTTACCTTTGGAAATAGGTATTGCTGATTTTCCATGAGATTCCTCCTTTGGTTTAGGACCTTCTTTCTTGTTAGACCAATTGGACATCCATGATGAACTAGAAGCATATTTGTGAGTGCTCCTAGATTTGAGTTGTCTTTCCACCTGAATAGCTTTATGAAGCAATTCCTCCATCTCGACATAATGTTGTAGTTCTACTACGTCAGCTATCTCCCTTTTTAATCCTCCAATGAATCTTGTTATAGTGGCTTCCCTATCCTCCTCCACATTGGCTCTTATCATGGCAATTTCCATCTACTTATAATAATCTTCAACACCCATAGCGCCTTGAGTAAGACTTTGCAATTTGCGGTACAAGTCCCTATGATAGTGACTTGGTACAAATCTTCGTCTCATGGCTACTTTCATCTCTTCCCACGTTCGTATAGGTCTTTCCCCATACCTCCTCCTATTAAGGATAAATTGATCCCACCAAATATTAGCATAATCATTAAAAGATACAGTGGCTAGTTTTACCTTTTTCTCCTCCGACTAATTGTGACAGTCAAACACATGCTCTACTTTTCTTTCCCACTCTAGATAAGTTTCAGGTTCATTCTTTCCTTGGAATGGTGGCAAAGATAATTTAATACTCCCCAAGTTGCTATCCTTTTCTTCGATATCGTCTTCTTTCTCTTAAACTTTCACTGTTTGATTCTAAGTTCTTCCTCCAATCTCCTTCTTCATCACAGTGAAATAATCTTTGGGGACTACTCCAATGAGAAACCTGGGACCTCCTTCTCGAACAACCCTCCATGTCATCCAGCCTCTTGTTCAACTATTGGAATTGATCTTGAACTGATTTTATGAATATTTTTAGATCCATTTTATTTTGATGGAGTTCACCACTCATGTTGGCAATGCTGCAAATTGAACAAAATAAATAAATTAGAATAATAAAACCTCACCAATCACTCCCTTAGTGTTTACCCTCAATATTGATGCTTTTCACTCGTGTTTACACTCGAATTGGCTTTTTCTATAATGCTCTAACCAACTCTTGCCTTTTACCTCTCGATTCTCCTTACAAATCCTTGAACCAAGAACTTCACAAGTTGATTTTCCCACAGATAACGAAAGAGTCACAGATATACAAGATAAATAGGGTAAGGAATATTGGTCAGGAAATAAGAACTTAAAAAAATTATATTGAATGAAGACTGATGTTTTTTTTTTCAATTGTCTTGAATTTCCTTTTTTTTTTTAATTTCTATCACAACCTTTTTTTAATTTATATCAATTTTTTTCTTCTTCTTTTTTTTTTTAATTTTTATCACAACTCTTTTATTTTTTGGAATATTTAACATGAGAAAAATAAAATAAAGGATAGATGACACCTAATTCCAAGAGTCGAAGCTCTGATGCCAAATGATATGATTCACCATGCGCGAATGAATCGGAATACGGAAACGATAACGGAACGTCTTGAGAATCAGGATAAGATAAGAAAGGATAAGGTAAGATTAGGGTAAGATAAGATAAAGGAACCCGACACAAACCGCGACCTGCCGGAGAGCACCGAAGTTATCAAGAGGAACGTGACCACAAATTACCTCCTTACCCCCAGTCTATCCAGAAATGCCAATTCTGTCCCTCACCCCACAAATTACCTCTTTACCCCCAGTCTTTTCAGAAATGCCAATTCTATCCCTTAGGCCAGAAATTACGCTTCCAATTTCATAAAATTCCAATAAAAAAATAAAAAATAATAAAATTCATAAAAATGCATAAAAAACAAAAAAAATAATAAAATTCATAAAAATTCAAAAATTCATAAAAATTCTATTATTCCTAAATAATAATAAAATTCATAAAAATTCAAAAATTCATAAAAATTCTATCATTCCTAAATAATTCATAAAAATCCAAAAATTCATAAAAATTCTATCATTCTTAAATAATTCATAAAAATCCTATAATTTTAAAATAAATTCATGAAAATTTCATAATTGCTAGACAAATTCCAAAATTTCTAATAATTACCCAATTACTCCAAAATTTCTAATAATTACGAGATTGCACCAAAATCTCATTTCAGCTCAACTTATCTCAAAATGAAACTCTTCTATTAAATTCAAGTTTTCTTTTACTCAAGGATCAATATCATTTGCAAATTATTTCTTTTCAAAACTAAAAAAAAAAAAAAATCCTTTTTCAAAATATTTTGGGGATCTTTGGTCTCACACAATGGGCTCTAAATAGGGGGCTGGCGGTTCACCTGTTGTCCAACGTTTTGTAGTCTGTATAGGCCCCCGTGCTGCTGTAGCCGCCTCGGGTCTTGTGCATGAGTGGACTAAAGGTCCTTCCAAAAATGAAAATCTCTTCAAATGTCATTTTTCCTTTAAACACCTTCGAAGGTCAAGCCTTCGCGAACCAGAACTATGTAAGCCTTGAGTTTCCCATTGCACCGGGGAATACGTAGGAGCAGGATCAAGTCCTGTCAAGCCAACCTCCATCAAGTTATTTATTTTCACATTAATTAAGGGATCAAACAATTTTCAAAAATCACACACTCAGTTTAAGGGTACCGTTCTTTGGAACGGGCGAGTGGGGTGCCTAACACCTTCCCCACTCATAACCGACTCCCGAACCTAAATCTCTTCCTCGAGTCAGGGTTTTTTCCAAATCTTTTCCCTGAAATAAAAATTTGGTGGCGACTCCACCTAATCAAAATAAATTCTGTTTTAAAATTTTAGCGAGTTCGTCGTCTAGTCGGAATTACGGTTGCAACAATGGTTAATTTTTCCATTGGAAAGTATGAAGATCAAGTTCTTTGTGATATTGTTCCCATAGAAGCAAGTCACATTCTTCTTGGAAGGCTTTGTAGTTTGATAAGTGTGCTCAACACGAGGGGCACTCTAACAAATTCTCTTTTATGCATAGTTCTCACTAAATAACATTGTACCTTTGTCCCCTAGAATGAAATAAAAAAGAAAAGCAAGAAGATTGAGAAAAAAGAGAGTGAAAAAAAAGAAGATGAAAACTCTTGATTTTGAGGGTAAAGTTCAAAAGAAAAGGAGGAAAGAAAAGAAAAGAAAAGGTGAGAAAAAGGAAAAGAGAAAGTGGAGAGTTTACTTGCTAATAAAAGTAAGGTGAAGAGATGTTATTTGGCTAGCGAGCCTTTATTTTTTCTTTGGTATAAAGATTCTGAAACTCTAAAACTAACTCCTTATCTAGTGATGTTGTTGCTATTTTGCAGGAATTTAATGATGTTTTTCCTAAAAAAATGTCTTATGGTTTACCACTAATGAGGGGAATAGAACATCAAATATATTTCACTCCTAGTGCTTCTTTTCCCAATAGGCCCACATATAGGAGCAACCCTCAAGAGACAAAGGAGATTAAAAAATAAGTGGATGACTTATTAGAAAAAGGATGGGTTAGAGTGAGTTTAAGTCCTTCTACAATACCTGTAATTTTTTAACCCAAAAAGGTTGGATCATGGAGGATGTGCATAGATTGTAAGGTCATAAAAAATATTACAATTAAGTATAGACACCTTATCCCTAGACACTTGACGATTTACTTGATGAATTTTATGGTGTTTGTTTTTTTATTTTTTGTAAGGTTGATTTGAAAAGTGGGTACCATCAAATTAGAATCAGGGAAGGGAATGAATGGAAAATTTCCTTCAAAACTAAATATGGATTGTATGAATGGTTGGTAATTTCATTTGCTTTAACTAACACAGCTAACACCTTTATGCGACTTATGAATCATGTATTGTGTGAATTTCTTGGAAAATTTGTAGTTGTTTACTTTGATAATATTTTAATTTCTTCCAAGAGTTTTGAAGAGCATGTTGAACATCTCAAATATTTTTTGTACGTTCTAAAGAAAGGAAAATTGTATGCTAACTTAGATTAATGTACTTTTTGCACTGATTATGTGACTTTTCTTAGATTTGTGATCAATTCAAAAGGCGAATAAGTTGATGAAGAAAAGGTTTAGGTTATTAGAGATTGGTCAACTCCTAAATTTGTGAGTGATGTTAGGAGTTTTCACAAATTGTCAAGCTTTTATAGAATATTTGTAAAATATTTTAGCATATTAGTAGCACCCTTAAATGAAATTATAAAGAAAAATATAGGATTTAAGTGGGGAAAAATCAAGAAAATGCATTTCAAACACTTAATGAAAAACTCACACATACACCCATTCTTGCATTACCTAATTTTTTTTTCAAATCATTTGAAATTGAATGTGATGCATCTAATGTGGGTGATCCTATTGCATATTTTAGTAAAAAATTAAATGGGGCTACTATTAATTATCCAACTTATGATAAAGAATTATATGCACTTGCTAGAGCTTTATGAACATGGAAACACTATCTTTTGCCCAAAAAATTTGACATTCACAATGATCATGGATCCTTGAAGTATTTGAAGGGATAAGAAAAACTTAATAAAAGAGATGTCAAATGGATTGAGTTCCTTGAATAGATTCCTTATATTATCAAGCATAAAAAAAGAAAGATAAATGTAGTAGCAGATGCCCTCTCTAGAAGGTATGTGTTACTTTCACTCTTGAAACTAAATTGTTTGGTTTTAAACATATTAAAGAAATGTATGTGCATGATAATGAGTTCTCTCATATATATACTTCTTGTGATAAAATGACTAAAAAAATATTTCATAAGCATAATGATTATTTGTTCAAAAATAATAGATTGTGTGTGCCTAAAAGTTCCTTAAGAGATTTGCTTATTAAAGAAGTTCATGAAAGCGGTTTAATGGGACATTTTATAGTTCCAAAAACTTTAAATATGTTGCATGAACATTTTTATTGGCCTCGATGAAGCATGATGTGCAGAAATTTTGTAAAAGATGCATTGTATGTAAAAGGGAAAAATCTTAAGTTAATGTTTCATGGACTTTATACTCCTTTACTTGTTGGTAATCATCCTTGGATTGATTTATCTATAGACTTTATCTTAGGATTACAACAAAGTAAAAATGGGAAGGATTCAACTTTTGTGATAGTTGACATGTTTTCAAAGATGGCACATTTTGTACCTTGCAAGAAGGTTGATGATGCTTGTCACAACCAATTTATTCTTCAAGGAAGTTATGAGATTTCATGGAATGCCAAGGAGTATTGTTTCAGATCGTGATACCAAGTTCATTAGCCACTTTTAGAGGACTCTATGGAATAAACTTGGTACAAAACTTCTTTTCTCCACTACTTGTCACCCTCAAATTGATAGGAAAACTGAGGTGGTCAACAAAACCCTCTCAACTCTTCTTAGGGATATCATTAAGAATAATATTAAGTCTTGGGAAGATTGTTTGGCACATGTTGACTTTGCTTACAATAGAGTGATTCTTGCTATTGCACAACATTCTCCTTTTGAAATTGTTTATAGATTTAACCTTGTAACTCCTCTTGATTTATTATCTTTATCTAACAATTCTTCTTTTGAGCATACAAATGGAAATTCTAAGGCTGAATATGTGAAGAAGCTTCATGAACAGGTTAAAGCTTAAATTGAAATGAAAATGGAACGTTATGCTCAAAATGCCAACAAAAATCGGAAGAAAGTCGTGTTTGAACCTGAAGATTGGTTTGGGTCTACCTAAGAAAAGAGAAATTTCCCTCACAAAGAAAATCAAAACTCCAACCAAGGGTAGATGGACCTTTCCAAGTATTATAAAAGATCAACGATAATACTTATAAAATTGACTTGCCTGGTGAGTATGGGGTGAGCATAACTTTTAATGTTTCTGACCTATGCTTTTGATGAAGATGATAAAGATCATAATTTAAGAACGAGTTCATTAAAAGAAAGAGGGGATGATGAGAACCAAGAAGGAATCATAATAAAGAATGAGAGAGATAAAGAGGAAGATCTCCTACAAGTGGTTAGGGGTCTTGTGACAAGGTCAAAGGCAAAGAAAGTGAAAGAGACCTTAAATCATATATTTATAACTATGTTTAAGGCAGCCCAAGATATGGAGGAAAATAGCACAAACTGGTTCATTGTTTTTTAAAAAAAGAATTAGAAGAAGAGAATCAAATTTAACTTATAATAACCCAATCTTTCTTTTATTTATATTTTGTGTTAGAACTTTATATTTATTCTAATAATTAATAACATATATTTAGTTTATTATGTTAATGGGCTTGATCGTGACGGTTATTAAGCCTTCTTAAAATTTGTTACTTTTATTCTGTTATGTTAGTGGGGCATATTCTATTCTATTCTATTCTATTTATGTAACTCTCTTTAAAGAACAGTTTTAATGATAAATATAATAAAAATTAAGGTTCTTTTTTTTTTAGAGAATTTGTGTGCCTCTTAGACATCTTGAAAAGAATCATTGCTTAAATCTTATTAGGTCTCTCATACTCTTGTGGTGATTCTACACTCAACTTATCACTTTCCTTTTTTTATACAATCTGGGGTATGGTATTTCTTTATTATTTCTCTTTCTCATATTTTATTCTTACAATTATAAAAATCTTAATTTTTATTTGTTTTTATTATAATTATAATTATAATTTTTTTCTATTATAATTCTATTTTTTTTATCTAAATGAGTTAATTTTAAAAAAACTATTTAATTCACATCAGAATTTCAATAAAACACCTAATTTTTCAACAAGAGACTCGAGTCAAAATATGAAAAGCTTCAACTTGAATGCTTCCTTCCATCTAACTCTCAATGGTTAAAGATCACATAAAAACAGGAAAATTTTCAAGGAAAGGGAAACCTTGAAGAAACTTCGGAATAGAGTCTTCATCTACCCATCCAAATGAAATTAAGTAAAGATTCTTGAGATTCAGTAACTAAAAAAATTAGGAATTTTCCAACCTGCATCAAGGATTAGTGATAAAGAAACTAGAGTTTCTGATAAAAAAATTGTAGGCGGAAAAGGAATAGAAAACCACTCAATTTTATCCATTTTAATATTAATATCAAGTTCTTGGACATTGTAACTAAAAATTGCAGTAGTAGCAGACATCAACAATGATTGAGTAGCCAAATGGAACCTTTTTAAAAAAATAGTTCGCATCAAATATAATCTTTCTAATTGGAGCTTTTTTATTGTTCAATCACTCTATTAACAAAATGTACAAAATCAAAACAGTCTATCATAATTAGGAGCATCACAATCCAAGTAGAAACCTACATGATCTATGTAACTAAACGGAAAGTTTAAGGACTCGTTTAGGTAAAAGGATGTAACACTATTATATTATTTAACATTTGTAGAAATTATTTTTGTTTTAACTAAATTAGTGATTTAATTTTTTAACTATTTAAATATTTGTAAAAGAGTTTATTGATATTAATTAAGAATTTATTTAATTTTTGTAAATTAATTTTTAATTTAAAAAAATCTATTAACCCTTAATTGTTATAATTGTGTTTCAAAATTGTTTTGATATATTTTATGGAAAGATTAATTTATATTATTATAAATATATAAATAAACTAATTTTTAAAAATAAAAAATTAATTTATCTTAATTAAAAGTAAGAAAGAAATTTATAAAAATAAATAAATAAATAACTAAAATACTTCTATTAACTATAAAAAAATTATTTTTAATCAAGGTTATTTTTTATTTTACTAGGGGTTTAAACCCTTACCATATTGTTTACCTACGGTTATCCAAACCGTTGGAAAATCATGTGTAGCAAATGAATCATCAACACTGTTAAGCAAGTTTGTGTAAATACTACTTAAACCGTTGGTATTTACCAATGGTTTTTTATAACCTTTATTAAATTTTAAATAATTCTCAATGGTTTAAACCCTTGTTAATTACCCATGCTTCAGTTAAAACCCCTACTACTTGTTTCATATTTTCCAACAATTTAAACCTCCATTATTTGCTCAGGGTTTGGAAAACCTTTGCTAAATTATCAATAATTACATCAACCTTTACTAATATTTTTTATTTTCTCAATGGTCCTAAGTTTGATTAATTTATTTATATATTTTTATTTTATTGAAACAAATGACAAAAACATAGTGCAATGATAAAAAAATGAATAACACTAAGAATTGAAAAAATGATCTCAAAATATGTATTAACACTTTTTAAAATCTCAAATCATAATGTAGTTATTTAAACTAAGATTATAATGTCTAACATCAACATTATAAATGTAATTAAATATTAAAAGGAATTACACTCAACATCCACTAAACATAATATGAAACAATATAAAAGAAATCAGATCGTGTTTATTTGGTACACTACATGTTATTATATCCTAATCCACAAAAAGATTATTACAAAAAGTACGTAAACTCAATATCCACTTAATATAATATGAAATAACACAAAAGAAATAAGATCCTGTTTGAATGGTATTACACTATCACATGAAACAACACTGTCTGTATGCTGTTACACTACCATATGAAACAACACAAAAGAAATCACATCCTATCTATATGGTATTACACTACCATATGTTATTATATCCTAATCCACATTTAACCAAAACCCCTTCTAGCACCCTGTAATAGAAAATATAATCAGCATTTTAGTCAAAGTTAAATAAGAATTAATTTAAACTCAATATGAACCAACTTAACATTTTAGTCAAAGTTAGATAAAAATGTATGCAATAATTACAACATCCTAATTAAAATTATATAATGTTTGTTTCCGAACAGATACATAAGATGGAATATAATATTATTAAAATAGTCCTCCT
Source organism: Canavalia gladiata (assembly GCA_037954105.1). Taxonomy (NCBI): domain Eukaryota; kingdom Viridiplantae; phylum Streptophyta; class Magnoliopsida; order Fabales; family Fabaceae; genus Canavalia; species Canavalia gladiata. Next base: position 40,280,996 of record CM075661.1, read on the forward strand.
ATCTAAATTTTCGATCAAGTTAGCAGTTACACTTCTCCAGTGGAGTCTCGAGTCACGACCCTTATCACACCTCAACTTTTTTGTTTGCATGATCTTCTATAATAATCTTTCGGTGATGGTTATTTTATTTACAGTTGATCTTACTAATTAGCGTCGAGAGTATTCAATAAATTTTGTTAATAAATGTTCTTAATTATTTTATAAATGTATTGTACATAACTTTTCCTTTAATCAATAAAATTATTATAGGAAGTACAAGAATTAGGAATATATCTGTATGGAAAATTTGTACCTTTTAGGGGAAGTCAGATAAATGTATGCTCTGTGTTGCTCATGAGTCTTGTCCATGCCACCATGCTACTTTTATTCCACGCCATTTATTCTTCAAAATCAAATTGTTTTTGAGTAAGTATAACTTATAATTAAGTCTAAAGTTAGACAGCAACAGTGTCCTATATAATAATTATTAGTGGCATGATTTCTAAATATGACTGACGGTAATCGATCATAGATTCACAATACTCGTTTTTAGCTTTCATCCCAAACCTGTTTGGCTTATCGATTATATATATATAACGTGATAATCCATTCTTCCTAGTCCCTATACAGTACCCAACAATCTAAGCAAATTCTTATATTTTTATTTATATCATCAAGTTTCTTTTATTCATTTTATCAAACACCTTGCAGTCAATCCAACAGTTCTATATTTAATTTAGAAAATAGCATTAACAACTTTTGAATCTAAGTTAGTTCTAATATAAAAAATCAAAACCACACAAAATAATTATATTATAAAATAAAGCATATATTAAGATCCAAGTAGAAGAAAATGAGAAACCAAAGGCATAAAACATTACACCACAATATAAATGCATGAAGTTAAACAAAAAATGTCACACAAGTTCACTAAAAATTAGGAAGAGAAATGAACAATGTTCAACTTACCTGGAAAAAAAACAAGATGAATGAGATCATTTACTTTGAGAAGAATCAAATGAAAGTTTGCTTGCTTACTCTTATGAATGGTGATATTACTGTCGCAACCGTAATTCCGACGAGATGACGAACTCGCTAAAATTTTAAAAATGGATTTTAATTGATGATGTGGAGCCGCCACCAAATTTTTATTCAAGGGAAAAGATTTGGAAAAACCCTGACTCGAGGAAGAGATTCGAAGTTCGGGAGTCGGTTACGAATAAGGAAGGTGTTAGGCACCCTATTCGCCCGTTTCGAGGAACGGTACCCTTAAATCGAGTGTGTGATTAATTAAAAATAGTTTGATCCCTTAGTTAACATGTAAATAAATTACTTGATGGAGGTTAGCCTGACAAGACTTAATCCGGCTCCTACGTATTCCCCGGTGCAATGGGAAACTCAAGGCTTACATAGTTCTGATTTCATGAAGGCTTGACCTTTAGGGGTGTTTAAAAGATGAGATTTTGAAGAGGTTTTCGGTTTTTGAAAGGGTCTTTAATCCACTCATGCACAAGACCCGAGGCGGCTACGGCAGCACTGGGGCCTATACAGACTACTAAACGTTGGACAACAGGTGAACCACCAGTCCTCCATTTAGAGCCCATTGCGTGGGACCAAAGATCCTAAAATGTTTTGAAAAGAAATTGATTTGAATAAAGGAAAGAAAAGACTTGATTTGGAAAAGAAATTGGTTTTGAAGTGAGTTTGAGAACTTGAGGGAAAGAGGATTAAACTTGAGTTTGATTTTGATTTTATTCGAAGAAAAGAATTAAAGGAATTTAGTTTGAATTTTGGAGAAAAAGAAAAAAAAGAAAAAAAATTATTATGAATTTTGAAGAAAAAGGTTTTATTATGAATTTGGGGGAGAAGGATTTATTTTGAAATTTTTTGGGTTTTAATTATGATTTTAGAAATAGTAGGGGCTTGATTGCAATTTTGAGGACTTGAGGGGCAGTTTTGTAATTTTGGAATTCTCTAGGGGCAGTATGGTAATTTCTGGTCTTGGGGGCAGAATAGGTATTTCTGGAATTCTCTAGGGACAGTATGGTAATTTCTGGTCTTGGGGATAGAACAGGTATTAATGGAATTTGAAAGGGGCAATATGGTAATTTTTGCTATTGGGAAAATGTGGGGCTTTTTCTGTAATTTCAAGAAAGAATTGGAGTAAAGAAAGGTGCCCAAGGCTATGCCTGGGATTCGAAGGCGAGCTGTGGGACTTAAGAGGCAAGGCAATAGCCACTGAGCCAAACGCCTTTTTGGGAATTATGGGACCTAAGTTTAGACTTAAGGTAAATAAAGGGGCAAGGGATTTAATGTGAACCAGTAAAATGTGCAGGGGCTGGGAATCGAACGGAGGATTTGGGAATTGAAGCGCATGCTAGTAACCATGATGCTATGCTTCTGTTTTGGTCATAACTTCCCAATATTTATTTTGAAGCAATCTAGGAGAGGCCAACCCAGTGATAATCGCGTGAACTAGTTGCATGCCTAATACTTTATAAGATTTTCCATGCATATTGCTTGTTTTCCCTCCCTGTGTGAAACCATTTAAGCCTAAGAGTTCTTCCATGCACTACTGTTACTTCTTTGCTTCCTTGCAGTCCTGTTAGCGTTTGTATGAACATATGCAATTCTTGACCATAGCATGTACTCTTGCCACTCCCACCTTGATATTGTGCGCATGAAATCAAACCTGGGTATATGTTCATTTTGGAGGGCCATGGCAGTACAGACCACGAGTTCCCTAATTGACTTAGACTAATGCGACCTTTCCAATCCCAGCTTTTGACTCACATTTGGTGCAACCCTACAACCACCTGTGAAGATCGAAGAAACAGACAAGCACCATGCAATTATACAAGCCCCCATGTACTTGTTTAAGAACTTCCATCAATCTACCGTGGCTACTCGACTGGGCTGTTATGAGTGAAATGTTGGGGAAGCAGCACCCCCTTTTAGCTGATGGCTAACTGGCAGTTAATAACCTTGCCCATTAGGATACGTGGTTGGAGGGAACAAGCCACAATTTAGTTGCAATAGTTAGCCATATTCAAAAGACGCCTCGTGATGTTCAGAAGACCCAGGGTCCTTGCCTTTGGATTAGGACTGCGGTCTACTTGGACTTATGTGCACTTGAAGTTTCCCTTCGACCATTTCTTGAACCGGATACCAACCGCGACTATTTCCTCAGTCATGCCACAAGATTTCACGTCCAAACTAATAGACCAGGCGACTAAATAGTGCTACTTCAACCTCATTGGTCCATTCCAATTCATGTTTACACTTTCTGTTGGGTTCCTTGGTGCTCCGTTAGCAACCATGATTGCTCCCTGGACTCTTGTTTGGAAAAGGAGAACGCTGCACAGTTGCATTAGTGATGGGGTTGGCATGGGACACGTCTTCCATATGGCCTCGAGGTTTGCAGCTGAGTGAAAAATCCTATCATGCGTGGTTCGCTTGTAAGGGCCTGATACGTGCGGGAGCATGGACTCGATCAGTGCTTGAACTCCGTACGCTGCTCCTACAACCTCCCATTTTGACTCTTATACAAAGGAATCACCATACGCTTGGTTTTATGAAGACTGGGGCAGGTTGTGGCATCTTGTTAACCCTTGTTTACCCCTGTGCATTCAGACTGTATGAAGCTCGCATCAAAATGCAGTGAAGGTACTCAAGATTCTACATTCAGATCAATCGACTTCACCTTTCGTTCATGAGGACGGTTTTTAGACCTAAGAGGTTCCCTCGCTTCCTGTAGATCTTATGCTCGGATCCTTTATGCCTGGACAGGCCCAATCCAATCCTCCACTTGAGTCTCTTTGACTATATAGTAACTGCCCTAGTCACTTCCTACCCTACATCCCAACTATCTGAGAACGCGTTTGCGTGCATGGGAAATGAGAGTCTCATGTTCCATCTGTTGGCAATTCCTTCCTCGTTTTCCAATCCGGAGCAACGCATAGAGGTGGGAGCAACTGCATGTACTGTTGCATGCCTGCATGCAAGGGCATGGATCTTTCGTAACGCATGAGGTGACATTCTTCGAGTCTTGCAATTGGCATTCAAATTTGTGGGTGATGACTGAGGTTTGAAGGTTGCACCTATGGTGATTCAACCATGTGGCCTGAGGGATTGGGGGATACTCGTAGCCTCTAGAGTGTGATCTCGTGGTGTTTGAATAGACAGGACCGCTTGCGGAGCACTATTCCACCCTTACATAATCTCAATAGAACTCATACATCAATCACCTAGAGACAGCTCATGGAACCCAGAATCCACCCCAAACCGTATGGGTCTACAAGAAATGGACATGCAAGAACATCTAGGACTACTAACCGCGAGCAAAATCTATGAAATGCACTTGCGTTTACAGGATCAAAGTGGATTGAAATGCTGAAACAACCAACAGAACAAACGTATCCACTACTCATGCTATGTAATGGAGGGAGGAATGATCTAGACTCAGGCACAACATCGTCCACTAAGCTACAGATTGGATCAGAAAACGACTCGATAAAGGACCAAATAATTCAAACAAATCAGGTCAAAACCCCAACGTCAATCATGAAATCAACTCGTCATGAAGGCAGCATGTATTTAGATTATTTTCCAAACGAAACCATTGATGAGAAGAGATGCAATGATTCAAACGTAGAATCAGTCAAGGATACTAACCTACTTGGAGGAGAAGTGGAAGAATCTGATTCAAGTAGGTGCTGTCCTCCAATTTTCTGATACCTACATTCAAAGGAGATGATCCCCAGAGCCAGGCCTTCTCCTTCTCCTTTCACGTCGATATCTTGAAAAGCTAATCGCCCTTATCTCTCTATCCCTCCAGCCTCAAGAAACCTCCTCCCTCCAATCCTTTTCTCTTGTTTTGTATTTTTCCCTCCTTTTTTCTTTTTGTAGTTAATTCAGTTTTCTTTTTTAGTTAATTCTGTTTTTTGTTTTTGTTTATTCAGTTTTCTGTTTTTGTTAATTTTTTATTTTCATTCATTTTCATTCTTTTTTTCTTATTTTTTTTGGGTTTCTTATTTTTCTTTTATTTTTTTATTTTTTGTTTTTATTTTACTTTTGTTGTTTATTTGTGTCAACCCTTTTTTAGCTTTTTGTACTTTTTTTAAAATTCTGTTATTTTTAATTTTTAATTTTAAAATGTTTTTTTTTATTTTTATTATCAATTATTTTATTTTATTTGTTTTCTATTATCTTCAGTTTTTTCTTTTATTTTTCATTTTTTGTTTTATATTTTTTTATTTTCAGGTTTAATTCTTGTAATTTTTTATTTTTGTTTTCTTTTTGCTCTTTTCTTTTAAGTTTTTTAGTCTTTTGATTTATTATATTTATTTATTTTTTAGATTATTATTTTTAGTTTTAGATTTTATTATTTTTAATTTCTGTTTTTGTATTTTATGAATTTTTTTTATATTATTTTATTTTATTATTTATTTTTTATTTCTGATTTTTATTTTTTTCCAAAGAACTCTTTTCTGATTGATTTTTTTTATTATTGTTGTTTTTTTTTCAATCTTTAATTCTTGTTTATTAAACTTTCCTTTATTGTTTTCTTTTAATTTTGGTTTAAATGTTTATTTAATTTTCTTTTCTTATTTCCTCATTATTTATTTTTATTGTCTATTTCTCTGTTTGTCTGTTTTTCTATTTATTTTCTTTCTGTTTATTATGTAAATTAGTATTAGTTTTTGTTTTTTATTATTTAGATTATTTATTCTTTTTTTGTTTTCTATTTATATATTTTTTGCTTTTTGTTAAATTTACTTGTTTATTATTTAAATTGGTATTGGTTTCTTGATTAATTTTATGATTGGGGCCTCAGACATCATTGAGTGTTTACAGTTTGCCCCTCTTTACTCATTTTCCTACTAGATAATGTGAGAAATGATTCTCTGAATTATCGTGGTAGGAAATGAGTAAAGATGTGAACACATTATGTCCTAGGTGGGCTTTTGAGCCTGTCCAACGAGCATGAGAAGCCTTGAGCTTGAAGATTGATGCCTGGAGATGGTGGTTTAAGGACCTTACCGGTTCCGTGTACCGATAGGGTTTAAATATGCAAGGCTTGAGGGTATAGCCTAATTAGGCTAAGCGAAATGAATAAAGACCTATTAGGACAGGTGTGCAATGCCGTGGGGTTGCTTGTTAGGACAGGCGATGATGAAATGAAAACGGCCTGTTAAAACAGGTAAAGCAGAAGGGAATGGCCCGTTACGACGGGCTTGGTAGAACGGAAACGACCTATTTAATGCAAGAACCAAAATGAAAGGTATGTACAGGGTGGCCTGGTAACATAGGCTGAGGTATGTAACTCTAACAATGCTTTAAGGCCTGACATCATTGGCCCAGATGCAGAAAAGTAAATTTGATGATGCATAAAAGAAACTTGATCATACAAAAAGGAAACTTGAACGTGCAGGAAAGAGAACTTGAATGTGCTAGAAAGAAAACTAGAATGGGCAGAAAAGGAAACTTGAATGTGTTGAAAGAAAACTTGAATGTGCCGAAAGGGAAAACTTGAACGTGCTGAAAGGGAAGCTTGAACGTGCTGAAAAGGGAAAACTTGAACGTGCTTAAAAGGGAAAGCTTGATCGTGCGAACAGGGAAAACTTGATCGTGCGAACAAGGAAAACTTAATTGTACGAAAAGGAAAACTTGAACGTGTAGAAAAAGGAAAACTTGAACATGCTGAAAGGAAAACTTGAGCATGCAGAAGAGGGAAAACTTGATCGTGTGGAAAAGGGAAACTTGAACGTGCTGAAAAGGGAAAGCTTGATTATGCAGAAAAGGGAAACTTGAACGTGATGAAAAGGGAAAACTTGAACGTGCTGAAAGGAAACTTGAAGTGCTGAAAAGGGAAAACTTGATCGTGTGAAAAGGGAAACTTGAACGTGCTGAAAAGGGAAAACTTGATCGTGCAGAAAGGAACTTGAACGTTCTGAAAAAGGAAAACTTGATCGTGCGAAAAGGGAAACTTGAACATGCTGAGAAGGGAAAACTTGAACGTGCTGGAGGCCTGACACTATAGGCCATGATGCAGAAAGGTAAACTTGATGGCGGCCTGACACTATAGGCCGTGATGCAGGAAATTAAAACTTGATGAGGCCTGACACTGTAGGCTGTGATGCAAAAAGGTAAACTTGATGGCGGCCTGGCACTATAGGCCATGATGCAGCAATTAAAACTTGATGATGCAGAAATTAAAACTTGATGATGCAAAAATTAAACTTTGATTATGCAGAAATTAAGACTTGATGATTAAGAAATTAAACTTGATGGTGGCCTGACAACATAGGCCATGATGTAGAAATCTAAAATTGAAGGGGCCTGACACTATAGGCCATGATGCAAAAAGGGTAAGCTTGATGGTAGAAATCAAAACTTGATGAGGCCTGACAACATAGGCCATTATGCAGAAATTAAAGCTTGATGATGCAGAAATTAAACTTTGATGATGCAGAAATTAAAACTTGATGAGGCTTGACAACATAGGCCATGATGCAGAAATTAAACTTGATGAGGCCTGACACTATAGACCCTGAATGAGAAAGAACGGAGCAAGCCTGTTAAGACAGGCGACTTTGAAATGGGAGGGACCTATACTAACTTGAATGAAAGGTGACCTATGCTACTTGAAAGGTGACCTACCCAGATAGATGAAGCAGGAGTGACCTGTTACTAACTTGAAAAGATGGCCTGTCAGGGAAGGCGAAGCATGACTGACCTGTTTAAGACAGACAGAGGGAAAATGATGCATCCCAGGAATGCACTTGAGGGTGGAATGTGGACTGCATCGGGCGACTTATTTTGCAGTTTGTTTTCCTTGAATTAAAAATAAATTGCCTTGAACTTGAAGGTTTCTTGAGTACTTTGATAATTATTTTTTTGAAGAGACTTGGGCAACCATTTTGCCCCAGTTTAGAAGATTCTTGATTTTTGAAGGACGCCTCGATTTGAATGAAGTTTGGGTAAACATTTTGCCCTAGTTTTGAATTTTGACTTGAATCGAGGAGTTGAGGATTGCATCAACTTGAATTTTCTGGGCACATGTTTGCCCCAGTTTGAATTTTAACTTGAACTTGTTAATTGTCTCAATTTGAATTATCTAGGCAAATGCTAGCCCCAGTTTTGTTCTTGAATTTAAATCTTTCTTGGGCAAACGGTCGCCCCGTTCTAAACTTGATTCAAAAATTGGGGATGGCCCCAAATTGAATTTTTTTGAGCAAGCATTTGCCCCAGTTTGGACTCGATCAATGATCTCAAATCGTATTTTTGTGTGGACAAACGTTTGCCCTAGTTTGAGCTTGACTCGGTTTTAGAATTATGATTGATTCGAGCAGTTTTCCTTAGTCTTAATTAGTTTTGAAAAATGGGGTGTGCAATGCTTGAATAAAATATGCTTATGTACTGTTTGAGTGAATGAAAAGAATGTGGTATTTGTGAAGCTTGTATGCAGAAATGATGTGGGGTTCTTATTTTGATGCTTGAAATATTTACTTGATGAAACAGATACTATGGGATAAATGCAAACCATGAAATGGTGGAAAATTTTGTTTCTCCTAATGTTGATTTTTTGACATGTCCTTTCTCGACAACCTTATAGTTGGTGTGACAGGGATCAAAAATCAGGACGAGCTAGATTGACTTAAGTTCAGTGTTTTGGTCAATCTCTTGGCTTCTTGATCAACTTTGGAACCTTCTTTTCTAGGATCTTTGAGACCCAACAATGGTCAGCAGTATTGAATGAGACACACTCCTTTTGTCTTGGTCGCGTTATGTTTGACAAGAGGATGATATTTTGGGAAATAATCCTTTCGTGTTGCAATGATCGAGGATTCATCTGACTTGTCATGACTTTTCAAAATCAATCTTTTCATTTTTACACTTTTCACATTTCTTTTTGGCATTGCACTGTTAGGATGTGTGAAGTGATTTTGGATAATTAAAGGAAAGGGATAGAGAATTTTAAGGTTGTATGTTTTAAGGTAGTGTATTTGAAAGGAAAGGATAATGAAAGGTATGGGTTCGATCGCCCAAATGGCACCTCTTGGTGAAAAATGCCAATGCTGCTTTTCAAAATCTTGATTGTCCAATTAATCAAACTTGAGAAATGGCAAAATTTTGCCCCAGTTTTAGGGAGATATGAGGTGCAGAATGCCATGTTCTCCTGGGATTCCTGGATTGACCTTAATTTTTGCCTGGGTTGTTCCTTCGAGTTTTTAACCCAGCAGGTCCTTCATTTCGTCCTAACTTTTGCCTAGGTTTCCCTTACGGGTTTTTAACCTAGCGGGTTCTCGATTTTGTATCCTAATTTTTGCCTAGGCTGCATTTGAGGGTTGCCGACCTATCGGGCTTTTGTTAATGTACCCTATCTTTTGCCTAGGTCACGTTTTGAGGATTGTCGACCTAACGGGCTTTTGTTTGATTGTGCCCTAATTTTTGCCTAGGTCGTCTTTGAGAGTTTTCGACCTAGCGGGCCTTCTTCTTGATTGTGCCCTAACTTTTGCCTAGGTCATTCTTTGAGAGTTTGTCGACCTAGCGAGCTTTTGTTCGATCGTGCCCTAACTTTTGTCTAGGCCGCCCTTTGAAGGCTTTTTCCCTAGCGGACCTTCTGCTTGATTATGCCCTATCTTTTGCCTAGGTCGTCTTTGAGAGTTTTCGACCTAGCGGGCCTTCTGCTTGATTGTGCCCTAACGTTTTCCTAGGTCATTCTTTGAGATTTTTCGACCTAGCGGGCTTCTGCTTAATTGTGTCCTAACTTTTGCCTAGGTCATTCTTTGAGAGTTTTCGACCTAGCGGGCCTTCTGCTTGATCTTAATTTTTCCTGAATCATTGTTGGAAATCGGCAAGACCTTTTCTGATCATGACTTTGTCGATTTATTTTTGAACTTTAACCCTACTTTTGCCTAGATTATTTTTGGCTTTTAATCCAGCGGGTTTCTCCTTTTTCTTGAATTTTATGTAGTCAGATATCGATCTTGCCGGGATCATTTTGGGCTTCCAATTCAGCGGATCCATTCTTTCATCCCTAATTTTGCCTAGATTTGAACTTGGTTCCAGCGGGATATTACAAGGTATTCCATTACAATGAATGGTGATCTAGAATCCTTGGTTGTTTATTTTGCCTCCTCATTGGGCTTTTCTCTTTGAGCTTAATTAGACGTTCAGGATTATTTATTACAGCACTGGCATTATCACCAACAGGTATTTATTGTTTTGGTGTAGGATAAGAAATGGGCTGGAAGGATAAAAAGAATGGTAAATTTTAAGAGGTAAAGCCAATAATGTGAAGCACGTGCTCAAGAAACATGAAAAATGTAAATTTTGTATTATTCATTGAGATTTATTTACAAAAGATTGATTTTGAAAAATATGACAAATCCTGGATGATTTTCCTTGATAGCTCGATGTGTACAAAGCAACTTGTCGTGCCGCTCCCATTTCTTAGCTAGCGGATGAGCTCTCATGAATCGGCACTTGGATTAGGAGCGACCTTCCCAAAATCTATCCGCTTAGCATCAATCAGGCTCTGCACCTTGCGTTTCAAGACCTGGCAGTTTTCTGTTGAATGATCGATGTACCCTGCATGGTAGCCACATATGGCATTTTCATCATACCATTTTGGGTATGGTGGTTCTTGAGGTTTTAGCGGGTATGGAACTACCAAGGAATTATGGATTAGCTGAGGTAACAACTCAGTGTAGGTCATTGGAATGGGATCAAACTGGACAGGATCCTTCTCCTTCTTTTGGCTTTGGCTGGGATTTGCGCTCCCGGCTTGTGTTTGGACCGTGCATGGTGTGGGCGGTCGGATTTGTATTGGATAGTTGTAAGCTGGATGGTAGGGTGTCTGGTAGGCGGTGACGATGTAAGAATATGGCACGTAAGGTGTATATGGTGATGGTTGGAAGCCAGTTGGTCCATAAGGTGCCATTGGAGGTATGTACTGTCTTGGACCCGAAGCCACGTTATAAGCTTCACCTGTCCTTTTCTTTTCTATAGAGGCATCAACTGTCCCTGCAGGCTTGTGCGTGATCCTTCCTCGGCGTATGCTACCCTCGATCCTTTCTCCAATGATGACGACATCAGAGAAGCTAGAAGTCACACTGCCAATCATCTTGTCATAGAAAGGATCTTGGAGTGTGTCTACGAACAGGCTGACCATCTCTTTCTCAGATATAGGAGGTTGCACTTGAGCAGCTAGCTCCCTCCATCTTTGCGCGCACTGCTTGAAGGTCTCATCTCCCTTCTTGGCCATATTTTGGAGCTGAGTTCTATCAGGAGCCATCTCCGCATTATACTGGTACTGCTTGAGGAAAGCCTCAACTAGGTCCCTCCATGAACAGATATGTGTCTGCTCTAACTGAGTGTACCAAGTTGCAGCTGCCCCAGTCAGGATGTCCTGAAAGAAATGTATGAGCAGCTTATCGTCGTGTCTATAGGGAGACATCTTCCTACAGTACATGGCCAAATGGCTCTTCGGGCAGCTGGTTCCTTGATATTTTCCAAATTCTGGAACCTTGAATTTGGGAGGGATGACCACATCGGGAACCAGGCACAGATCTGCTGTGTCTTTGGCTTCATAAGCACTCCCCTCAATTACCCGGATCCTATCCTCTAGGACTTTCCACTTTTCTGTATCCTCATCCGAAGGATGGCTTGGGTATTCCTCAGGCATAGGGTGAGGTTGGGAAACTGGTATGTACACAGGGTGAGGCTCTTGGGTGAACATAGGATGCGTTCCCCCAACAGCTGTTTGGTGAGCTTGTGAAGTGGCGTTTGGAGGTAGGTTATGTGTTTGGGTTTGTGTTTGGCCGAATGAAGGTGCATGCCCCTGAGGAAACCCATAGTGAACCCCTTCGGTTTGCAGAGGTATGGTTAATGGTGGAGTGAAGCCAGGAGGGTATGACGGGTCAATTGGTTCTCCCGGAAGGTCCTTCTGTTTTGACAGTAGGATGACTTCTATCAGCTTGGCCACTTGATCTTTTAGAGTCTGAACCTCATTTCTCAACTCCTCATTCTGTCTCTCCAGCTCGTCCATGACTTTTGATTGCACACGAGTCCTATAAGGATGTCGAGGAGGTTGTCTTTCTCTAATTTTTCTGTTAAAGTTAAAATTAATTTTTAGAGAAATAGTTCGGACACAGAAATCATGAATAATAAATGTTGAATGTAAAATGAGTATTTGTGGAATGATTTTTGAAACCTTTCTTTTTTATGATAAATTTATGAATGAATGAATGTTATGCATAAATAACTAAGGATTTGGACATTTTGAGAAGAGTTGGGTGGTTTAATTTATTTGTCTTGGATTTCTTGACAATTTTGTGTGTTTTTATGAATTTGGGCATATTTATTGTGCTAGAAAAACCTTTAGTTTTGTTTTAAAAACTTTTTAGTTTTGCTAGAATTTTTCTGGAAAGAATTCTTTAGGTTTTCAATATTTCATTTTCTCTCCTATTGAATCTTTTTTATATTTTCAGTATTTTCAAAAGATTTTCCTAATTTCCTATTTCTAAAACGTCCTTTTAAATTTTCTTCGGAATCTTTTCAATATTTCAAAACGTTTTTTTTTTCTGATTTTTCCTAGGAATTTTCTCCTTCTATTTTGGTTTTCTTGATTTTTATCTTGATTTTATTTTTGTATCCCCAATTGTAGCTTTCAACTCCCTTTTGCCACTTCGGATGGTTTGGTTCAAATAAGTGCCTGTGAGCGATGAACCTTGTATCTTGAAATGGGTGTGTGTGCCCCCTTTGCTTCTTATGTGGGTTACCTGTCTTAAGGATCTATGGCTTTTTATGTGAACCTCTCAAAGGTGGTTTGTAATCCTGGGGTGTAGAGGTTACTAGAGCCAAGTTCCAGTCCATAATGCTTGCCACAACAGTAGAAGTAGCAACTAGTTGCGGGGCATTATAAATAGGACGCACTCTAACCGGGATTTTCGTGATAGCCAATCAGGACGTAGGCCCTAGAGTGACACCACTAGATCCCTCTATCCTAGGTAGCACTCAGACCTGGGTATAGGGCCCCACTCATGATAAATGCATATGCAATGTATGAGGGCACACAATTTTGGGATACCTGCAATTGGGGAAATTATACAGATATATAGCAATTTATTCTTCGTCTACCCTAAGGTTTATACAACGGATAAACAAACAAATAAACAAATAGATAGATAAACAAGAGAATAAATCGTGCAAATAAAAAGAGAAATCATGCGAATAAACAAGAAGAGATCACACACATAATGCACAAACAATCAAATGGGCTTGACTCTCTAAAGTCCCCAGTGGAGCCGCCATCTGTCGCAACCGTAATTTTGACGAGACGACGAACTCGCTAAAATTTTAAAAATGGATTTTAATTGATGATGTGGAGCCGCCGCTAAATTTTTATTCAAGGGAAACGATTTGGAAAAACCTTGACTCGAGGAAGAGATTCGAAGTTCGGGAGTCGGTTACGAATAGGGAAGGTGTTAGGCACCCTATTCTCCTGTTCCAAGGAACGATACCCTTAAATCGAGTGTGTGATTATTTGAAAATAGTTTGATCCCTTAGTTAACATGTAAATAAATTACTTGATGGAGGTTAGCCTGACAGGACTTGATCCTGCTCCTACGTATTCCCTGGTGCAATGGGAAACTCAAGGCTTTTGTAGTTCTGGTTTCATGAAGGCTTGACCTTCAGAGGTGTTTAAAAGATGACATTTTGAAGAGGTTTTCATTTTTTGAAAGGGTCTTTAATCCACTCATGCACAAGACCCGAGGCAGCTACGGCAGCATGGGGACCTATACAGACTACTAAACATTGGACAGCAGGTGAACCGCCAGTCCCCATTTAGAGCCCATTGCGTGAGACCAAAGATCCTAAAATGTTTTGAAAAGAAATTGATTTGAATAAAGGAAATAAACGACTTGATTTGGAAAAGGAATTGGTTTTGAAATGAGCTTGAGAACTTGGGGGAAAGAGGATTAAACTTGAGTTTGATTTTGATTTTATTCGAAGAAAAGAATTAAAGGAATTTAGTTTGAATTTTGGAGAAAAAGAAAAAAAAGAAAAAAAAAATTATTATGAATTTTGAAGAAAAAAGTTTTATTATAAGTTTGGGGGAGAAGGATTTATTTTGAAATTTTTTGGGTTTTAATTATGATTTTAGAAAAAGTGGGGGCTTGATTGCAATTTTGAGGACTTGAGGGGCAGTTATGTAATTTTGGAATTCTCTAGGGGTAGTATGGTAATTTCTGGTCTTGGGGGCAGTATGGTAATTTCTGGTCTTGGGGGCAGAATGGGTATTTCTGGAATTCTCTAGGGACAGTATGGTAATTTCTGGTCTTGGGGATAGAACAGGTATTAATGGAATTTGAAAAGGGCAGTATGGTAATTTCTGGTCTTGGGGATAGAACAGGTATTAATGGAATTTGAAATGGGCAATGTGGTAATTTATGCTTTTGGGAAAATGGGGGGGCTTTTTCTGTAATTTCAAGAAAGAATTGGAGTAAAAAAAGGTGCCCAAGGCTATGCTTGAGATTAGAAGGCGAGCTGTGGGACTTAAGAGGCAAGGCAATAGCCACTGAGCAAAACGCATTTTTGGGAATTATGGGACCTAAGTTTAGACTTAAGGTAAATAAAGGGGCAAGGGATTTAATGTGAACCAGTAAAATGTGCAGGGGCTAGGAATCGAACGGAGGATTTGGGAATTGAAACGCATGCTAGTAACCACGATGCTATGCTCCTGTTTTGGTCATAACTTCCCAATATTTATTTTGAAGCAATCTAGGAGAAGCCAACCCAGTGACAATCGCGTGAACCAGTTTCATGCCTAATACTTTATAAGATTTTCCATGCATATTGCTTGTTTTCCCTCCCTGTGTGAAACCAGTTAAGCCTAAGAGTTCTTCCATGCACTGCTGTTACTTCTTTGCTTCCTTGCGGTCCTATTAGCGTTTGTATGAACACATGCAATTCTTGACCATAGCCTGTACTATTGCCACTCCCACCTTGATATCGTGCGCATGAAATCAAACTTGGCTATATGTTCATTTTGGAGGGCCATGGCAGTACAAACCACGAGTTCCCTAATGGACTTAGACTAATGTGATCTTTCCAATCCCAGCTTTTGACTCACATTTGGTGCAACCCCACAACCGCCTGTGAAGATCGAAGAAACAAACAAGCGCCATGCAATTATACAAGCCCCCATGTACTTGTTTAAGAACTTCCATCAATCTATCGTGGCTACTCGACTAGGCTGTTATGAGTGAAACGTTGGGGAAGCAGCACCCCCCTTTAGCTGATGGCTAACTGGTAGTTAATAACCTTGCCCATTATGATACGTGGTTGGAGGGAACGAGCCACAGTTTAGTTGCAATAGTTAGCCATATTCAAAACACGCCTCGTGATGTTCAGAAAACCCAGGGTCCTTGCCTTTGGATCAGGACTGAGGTCTACTTGGACTTATGTGCACTTGAAGTTTCCCTTGGACCGTTTCTTGAACCTGATACTAGCCGCGACTATTTCCTCAATTATGCCACAAGATTTCACATCCAAACTAATAGACCAGGCGACTAAACAGTGCTACTTCAACCTCATTGGTCCATTCCAATTCATGTTTACACTTTCTATTGGGTTCCTTGGTGCTCCATTAGCAACCATGATTGCACCCTGGATTCTTGTTTGGAAAAGGAGAACGCTGCACAGTTGCATTAGCGATGGGGTTGGCATGGGACACGTCTTCCACATGGCCTCGAGGTTTGCAGCTGAGTGAAAAATCCTATCATGCATGGTTCGCTTGTAAGGGCCTGATGCGTGCGGGAGCATGGACTCGATCAGTGCTTGAACTCCCTACGCTGCTCCTACAACCTCCCATTTTGACTCTTATACAAAGGAATCACCATACGCTTGGTTTTATGAAGACCGGGGCAGGATGTGGCATCTTGTTAACCCCTGTTTACCCCTGTGCATTCAGACTGTATGAAGCTCGCATCAAAATGCAGTGAAGGTACTCAAGATTCTACATTCAGATCCATCGACTTCACCTTTCGTTCATGAGGACGGTTTTTAGACCTGAGAGGTTCCCTCGCTTCCTGTAGATTTTATGCTCTGATCCTCTCTGCCTGGTCATGCCCAATCGAATCCTCCACTTGAGTGTCTTTGACTATATAGTAACTGCTCTAGTCACTTCCTACCCTACGTCCCAACTATCCGAGAACCCGTTTGCGTGCATGGGAAATGAGAGTCTCATGTTCCATCTGTTGGCAATTCCTTCCTCGTTTTCCAATCCGGAGCAACGCATAGAGGTGGGAGCAACTGCATGTACTGTTGCATGCCTGCATGCAAGGGCACAGATCTTTCGTAACGCATGAGGCGACATTCTTCGAGTCTTGAGATTGGGATTTAAATTTATGGGTGATGACTGGGGTTTGAAGGTTGCACCTATGGTGATTCAAACATGTGGCCTGAGGGATTGAGGGATACTCGTAGCCTCTAGAGTGTGATCTCGTGGTGTTTGAATAGACAGGACCGCTTGCGGAGCACTATTTCAGCCTTACATAATCTCAATAGAACTCATACATCAATCACCTAGAGACAGGTCATGGAACCCAGAATCCACCCCAAACCGTATGGGTCTACAAACAATGGACATGCAAGAACATCTAGACTACTAACCACGAGCAAAATCTATGAAATTCACTTGCGTTTACAGGATCAAAGTGGATTGAAATGCTGAAACAACCAACAGAACAAACGTATCCACTACTCATGCTATGTAATGGAGGGAGGAATGATCTAGACTCAGGCACAACATCGTCCACTAAGCTACAGATTGGATCAGAAAACAACTCGATAAAGGACCAAATAATTCAAACAAATTAGGTCAAAACCCCAACGTCAATCATGAAATCGGCTCGTCATGAAGGCAGCATGTATTTAGATTATTTGCCAAACGAAACCGTAGATGAGAAGAGATGCAATGATTCGAACGTAGAATCAGTCAAGGATACTAACCTACTTGGAGGAGAAGTGGAAGAATCCGATTCAAGTAAGTGCTGTCCTCCAATTTTCTGACATCTACATTCAAAGGAGATGATCTCCAGAGCCAAGCCTTCTCCTTCTCCTTTCGCGCCAATATCTTGAAAAGCTAATCGCCCCTATCTCTCTATCCCTCCAGCCTCAAGAAACCTCCTCCCTCCAATCCTTTTCTCTTGTTTTGTATTTTTCCCTTCTTTTTTCTTTTTGTAGTTAACTCAGTTTTCCTTTTTATTTAATTCTGTTTTTTGTTTTTGTTTATTCAGCTTTATGTTTTTGTTAATTATTTATTTTTATTCGTTTTCATTCTTTTTCTTCTTATTTTTTTTAGGTTTGTTATTTTGCTTTTATTTTTTTTTATTTTACTTTTATTGTTTATTTGTTTCAACCCTTTTTTAGCTTTTTGTACTTTTTTTTAAAAAATTATGTTATTTTTTATTTTTGATTTTAAAATGTGTTTTTTTCTTTTTATTATCAATTATTTTTTTATTTGTTTTCTATTATTTTCTGTTTTTTTTATTATTCATTTTTTGTTTTATATTTTTTTATTTTTAGGTTTAATTCTTGTAATTTTTTATTTTTGTTTTCTTTTTCTCTTTTCTTTTAAGTTTTTTAGTCTTTTAATTTATTATATTTATTTATTTTTCATATTATTATTTTTAGTTTTAGATTTTATTATTTTTAATTTCTATTTTTGTATTTTATGAATTCTGTTTTATATTATTTTATTTTATTATTTATTTTTTATTTCTGATTTTTATTTTTTTCCAAAGAACTCTTTTCTGATTGATTTTTTTTTATTGTTATTTTTTTTCAGTCTTTAATTCTTGTTTATTAAATTTTCCTTTATCGTTTTCTTTTAATTTTGGTTTAAATGTTTATTTAATTTTTTTTTTATTTTCTCATTATTTATTATTATTGTTTGTTTCTCTGTTTGTTTGTTTTTCTATTTATTTTCTTTTTGTTTATTATGTAAATTAGTATTAGTTTTTGTTTTTTATTATTTAGATTATTTATCCTTTTTTTGTTTTCTATTTATATATTTTTTCCTTTTTGTTAAATTTACTTGTTTATTATTCAAATTGGTATTGGTTTCTTGATTAATTCTATGATTGGGGGCCTCAGACATAATTGGATGTTTATAATTACTTACTTCAGAGATTTTTCAAAAAGATTTAATAAAAAGATGAAGAGATATAAGAATTTTTCAAATGGAAGTGACAATTTGGGGAATATGAGAGAGGAAGCACAATTTGAAAAAGTATGAGAGAGGAAGAGCACACAAGCTCACACAGGTAGAGAGAAAGAGCTTACACACGGGTAGAGAGAAAGAGCATATGGACAAAAGAGTACACATCTTTTAAAAAAAAATTACTATATATTTATTTTCCCACAGTTAATTTAAAATATGAATAATTTTAAATATTTACCATAAATTTAAAAAACTGTGACTACTATTAAATTTGCCTACATTTTTTAAACCCTAACTAATAAATCATTATTAAAAATATATTTTTTAATAGTGATTTTTAAAAAAACTTAGACATTCTTCAATTTTGTATTAATATATTTTTTATGATGTGAAACTAAGTATCTTAAATGATATAAAATAATTAAATTAATCAAATATGTGAAAAAATATTCAATAAGATTTTTTTTTATTATTTTGGTATTTGTTCCAACAGAAACAAATTAATTGATTACTTGAACAAAAGTTTGTATATTATACAAAAATTTTCATATATTTTATGAATATTTTTAATTTAAGTAAAATTTATAAATATATTTAAATTTATATAAAATTTATAAATAAAAATAACATAATTTTATTTTTAATAATAAATATTTTATTTTTTTATTAAAAATATATTAAAATGATAAATTTAAAATTGAACAAAAAATTATAAAAATATAATATTTGAATCAAAGCTAAGTGGGAGATTTAAATCTTTTTCTAAACAAAAAATATATTTAATAAAAGTTGTGCAGAGGATGCTATAGAAGGATGTTAAAAAATAGAAAAGAAACGTAATATTCATACCGCGCTTTAAGAAATACAAGAATATTACCAGCATACTAATAAAGGAATATATGTTACATCTTTATTCTCTATATTTAAAAATAAATTAATAATAAAGTCAACAGGAAAGTGTTAAATCTTTATTTATATATTAAATTAGAATTATAACTAAAATAATTTTAAAACTTATTTTTTATTGATTCACGTGGATTTCTGTAAATTATTATTTTATTTTAATTTTTATTCATTTTAACTAATAATTCAAATTAAATTTTAAATATTAATATATTATATAAATTAAAAAATATTTTTTATATTTTAGATAAACTAAATTTAATGTTATTGTAATCTTAACTAATTTTAATTTGAATATAATTTTTAAATTTTGGTACATTATATTAATAAAAAGTTTAGCTTATACTTTTTATATAATTTAATTTTAAGATATTTATTTATTTTATTTACTATTAATAATATAATATTTGTTTTTACTAGTAAATATATTTTCTAATAATAGAAATATTAACTAATGTTTAATTTTTTTTCAACTACGAGTTTTATGTATTTATTTTGTGATTTACAGGATTCAGCACTTTCTTCTATAATAAAATATAAAATAAAACTAATAAAAATAATAAATCAAGAAATTCAACAATAATAAATTTTTTAAACATATTAAGTATATGTGAAATGGAAAGAGTTGAATTCTTTTTATAGAAATAGAATTTTCTTAATTAAATTGGTTGATAATTAAAATAATTACATATTTAAATTTTAATTAAATAATTTAATTTAAATTATAATTAATTAGATATAATGAATGTAGTCATGTTTAAATAAGAAAATAAAATTAAAATTAGTAATAAAATATTTTAAATCATCATTAATTATTATATTTTTAATTAAGTAATATTAATAAATTATTTTTTAATTTTAATAATAAAAAAATTGTTTAAAACTAGTAATTAATAGTAATTAATTATAAAAAAATTAAAACAAGAAATAAGTAAAATCATAAATTTATTTTAAAAATTAAAAAATAATAATTAAATTTAATAATTAATCTTTTAAAATACTTTATGTTAACAATAATTTTTCATATATTTCAAAAGGTTAAAATAATCTTTTAGTAAAATATATTATAAAAAATATTTTGCTAAATTTACATCAAGAATACAATAATGTGCAAATCTGGTGTCTTTGGACTATAAATCAAATTTTGACCAACTTAACTTATAGTATTTTGATAAGATTTTATGAACCAAAAAACACTACAGTATAAGTTAGATATACATCTATTACTTTACACCTCTATAATTATTT
This sequence comes from Canavalia gladiata, assembly GCA_037954105.1. Lineage (NCBI taxonomy): Eukaryota > Viridiplantae > Streptophyta > Magnoliopsida > Fabales > Fabaceae > Canavalia > Canavalia gladiata. The sequence goes on from CM075661.1 coordinate 40,301,361, forward strand.
TTATTTTTGTTGGTTTTATACAAATATATTATGCACGTGCCTGATAATTTACGAGTGTTCTATAAATTTGTCCTAATCTCATACAAGCAATCACATTTAGCATTCTTATAGTTTATTTTATTAAGTGTTTCATGTATTTTATACACCATTTATAAGGAATGCGATAGTAATTAAAAATATTGAGTTTAACATCTCATTTAATGTAACCTAATACTTCTCATGCTAATAAAAAATAAATAGTATTAAAAGAATCAATAATAACATGTTATTACCAATATGAATCTTCTTAATGTGATATTAAATTACAAAAGTTGAGTTCTCCTTATTGTTAATCTTATTTTGGCTAAAGTCTTATTACATTTGATGTATCATTCACTAAACTTTTACTTTATGAAAAATATTGTTAAATTAATTTTTGACATTATATTAATTTGGATCCAAAATTATTTAATAAGCATTTACAAAATTTGACATATATGATCATATCTCAAATTTTCAATTATTTTTACTATTGATACTTAACAATCATAATATATTTATACTATATATTTATGAAGAAATTCTTTTAGTACTTATCTTCAAATTCTCTTCCAAATAAATAATAATAACTTGATCTTTATAATATATTTTATTATCTATTTAAAAATTTTAAATCATGATATCTCATTTAAAATTAAAATAAATCTACTTATAATTTATTCTTATACAAATCAATTTATTGATCATCATTGCATTATTCTAATATAGTTGAAAACTTATTAATATTATAACTTATGATATCTCTCAAATATTGCATTATTCTAATATAGTTAAAAACTTATTAATATTATAACTTATGATATCTCTAGCCAGTATTACAAGTATAAATATTTTTTTTACTATATACTTAATATTTACTATGAATGATTTTCTCAAATATTAAAAACATACATATGCACTCATAGATAACAAATTATGATAAAATCAATATTATACTTGTTCCACCATTTATTTTTTTTATATATTTTAAATGTATAATTTTATTCACTATTGATATATTGTAAGATCGATAACAAAAAATAAATTTAATATATTAAAAATTAAATTATTCAACTCATTCAACCATAAAGAAAAAATTAAATTCAAAATTTACTACTCTTTCTTATATGACATGCCTTTTAACTTACCCATCAGACTTAAATAATGTGTGGTATGTTACAAACATGTTTATCCAATTAAAACTTTATACATTATAACAAAACAAGTTTAAAGTCAATTATAAGATTTTAAAAATAAAATAAAATATTATAATAATAACAACAAATGTTAGAAATTACATGATAGAACAATGTAGTATCTAAGCAAATATCAAAAATAGTAAGAAAATCTTCAAGCATATACCTTATCATAAGAATCTATTTAGTGATCCAAGAGAAAAAAAAAGTTATAATAGAAAAAGATGTTAGAATAAACACCTCAAATCAAAGTTTATAATATCAAAGTTTATATTTCAAATTTTCTTAAAATTATATAACAAAATAATTAACATAAAAAATAAACTTTAAACTTTTTCTAGTTTGTTCTTTGAAAGTAGAAGACAATAAATCTAAACATTAATCTTATCCACAGTAACCAATATTTACTCAACCGTTTTTTTTTTCTGACTACTCATCACTCTTATAATTATGATGTTATCACACCAAGATCAATAAAATATGCAAATCACAGCATTATCATCTTTTATTTTATTATCAAGTATTGAACATGAGGGATGACAAATGAATTATCTAACCACTTTATAAATTGAATTTTGGTTACAAGTCAATAATCTTTAGTAGTAATCAAAAGTAAAAGCTGTCTTCACTCCTTCAAATTCCAATCTATCGTATACATTATCTGAGGTAACATCATACTTTAAGCGATCAAATACAATTTTGCAATCCTCAGAACCTTTCTTTGTGCCTAATATTCTATTTCCAATATCATAGAGTGAAGAAATAGTGAACCTTTGCAAAGCTTTTCCATTCTGCAAGATATATTTAAGTGAAAAAGTTTCGCTCTCCGATGGAAAGAAGTCTTGAATTTTTATTTCCCTAAGGCGTTCAATAAAGTGAATCGGGAGATTCACACGTATAAGATGTTCAAATGAATCAAATTCGTCATCTAGTACCCAAGTCTGCCAAAATACCTGCTCTATATAAGATCAAGAACTAAAGATTAATAGCAGAACATATTATGAATTTTATAACAGAGTTACGACAAAACTCACCCTTTCCATAACAAGCACTTCAAGGTTAGGAGCACTTGCAAACAATCTCGGTAACATTTCCAGCAGCGCTTGCATTTAACCCTAGAAACTTCCATATCCTCTCTGAAATCAAGGATCATGCTGGTCAAATTGTTGAAAGGGCAATGGATTGGGGCAATGATACAAAGCCTTCGTTACAACAACAGAGCAACCACATTATTAGAGTTGTTTCAATTCTAAATTTAAATTTATTTTATTCTTAAAAAATTAGTATTGATATATAATGATATTTAAAATTAAATCTTGAGTATGATTTTATATTTTATGTTGAAATTGTTAGATAATGAAAGTATTTAGATATTTATAAATATGTTTATTTTGCCTTTACATTATAAAATACGATCGTGCTCATATTTAGTATAGTTGTGCTAATGTAAAATTAGATAAATTTTTAGGTTTATAAATTTAGTATGATTGTGTTCATAGTTAGCACAGTCATGTCAATAACAAATTCATACTTATTTCTAGATTTAGAAATTTAGTACAATTGTACCAAAACAAATTCATACAACTTTCTAGGTTTACAGATTTAGCATGATTGTACTTATAGTTAGCATAGTCATGCTAAGAATAAAAAAGTATGAATTTTTGGATTCTAAATTTAGCATGATCATGCCAAAAGATAATCATAAAGAATTTTTAAATTTTTAAATTTAGCATGGTTGTGTCAAGAAGAAAATCGGTAAGCATGGCCCTGCTTAATAAATGAACAAGGTCCTGCTTAGTGAATGAGAAAGACCTTTCTAAAAGAATGAGAATGGTCTTGCTCAGTGAATGAACATGGTCTTTCTAAACATGTGGGCATGACCTTGCTCAGTAAATGTGCATGGTTGTTCTACATAATGGAGTATTGCCACACACACTTTAAGCAAGATCTTGCTAAAGGAAGAAAACAAAGATGAGCAAGAAGAAGCACAATATGAGTGTGCTGGAGATCAACAGTAGCTTAACAAAGGTCAACACAAGTGTATAAGCTTGAAGAATACAATTGTATGTAGAAATCCACCCGAGAATGCAAGATTAGGAATATATAGTTGTGTGAAAAACCTATGGGACAACGTAATATCACATATAAGTTAGATATTGATCACAAACATACAACTCGTTTGATGATTGAAATTATATATGCTTATATTGAATGAACTAAAATTCCTAAAACACTAATAATGTGTCTTACAACTAGGTGAATCAAATTGACAAATGGATATTGTGTTTTTATGTTGAGTGGACTAGAAGCACAAACACGCACAATGTGTATTGTTATTAGACAAAAATGAATCGATAAATGGAAATTGAAAATCTCTTTCAGAAAGATATTGTATATTTAAAATTTAAAGTTATTGAGATAATTACCTACATGATAAGTGAAAAAGGATAAAGAGATTGCTAACTTTTAAGAAGAAGGTGAGACCTTCAGTCAAGAATCATGAATAGAGATATTAAATACATAGTTGATCATGCATCATATGCCTAAAAAGTTGTTTCATAAATCATCAATATAGATGATAGTTTATGAAGCCTTTTAAGTGGGATAACTAAAAAATTTAAGGATTAATTGACATGAAAATATACCATAGTTCATTAGAAATAGAAAATTTCAAGCTTAGGAGGTATGTGAGCTAGGTTTGAGCCTCTCCATTGAGCTAGGGTTACTCTTTGTAGCCGAGATTGCTTTGGTTGGACTTAGCTGCCTTAACAAGACCTTAAAGACTATAATCTATGAAGCCTTTTAAGTTGGACAGTTGGGAAATCTGAGGATTGACTCATGAAAATATATCATAATTCATTAGAAATACATTTTTAAGCCTAGGGGGTATGTAAGATAGGTTTGAGCCTCTCCATTAAATTGAGGTTACTCTCTGTAGTCAAGATTGCTTTGCTTGGACTTAGCTGCCTTAACGAGACCTTGAAGACTATAATTTATGAAACCCTTTAAGTGGGACAGCTAGGAAATCTAAGAGTTTACTAATATGAAAATATACCATAGTTCATTAGAAATATAAATTTTCGAGCCTAGGGGGTATATAGGCTAGACTTGAGCCTTTCCATTAACATGTTGTTACTCTTTGTAGCAAAGATTGTTTTGGTTAGACTTAGCCGCCTCAACGAGACCTTGAAGACTATCATTGCTAGTTGAGAAATTTCATGATTTTATGAAATCATTAATGATGTAAAATGATGATGATCATCATGATATTTGAGTGTTTTAATGGGTATAATATTGTGGAAATTGGTTTCGTTACTCCTTATTATTTTTATAAAGCAGTGTTGACATTTTATTCCCATATGAATGTGCATATTGTAGGGATGACCAACTCTAGATTAGTGGTGATTATTATGGTATGGGATGCAGTAAACCTCAACCTAATCTTGAGTTTATAATCATAGAAATGTTTGAAGAGAATAATAGGATAACATATTCATTCATTGCATACAATGGTTTCTTTAGGGTAGTTCTTTGTAAACATAAAAAAAACTTATATGTTTGTTCTTTGGATCTTGAATTAGGTCGGTATACAAGAGGGTAAGACCCATGTGTTTAGGTACAAGGTTTGTGGTTATGATATTTCTTTGTGATTGCTAAAGAACTCATATGTTGGAAATATTAAATTGTATTATAGTTTACTACTCCAATCTAAACATTTACTTGAAAATATCAACTCACTTCCCCGCTACTCTACTTCTTTGTATATATGGCTATGAATTTGATAGTGGAACTACATTGTTGATCCTCCTCTCCTTAATGGTGAGGTGATTTTCAATGTAAAGGCTGGTTATAGGATCTCTCACTCTATGACCGCAGACAACGACTACAAGACAAGAGTATGGGTGAAAGAAGAGAAGTCAAAGATATAAACCTAGGTAAATCATGTACTTCTATCTTAGTAACACCAATCTACATAGGTAATTTAGGAGGTTATTACATTAATAGTATGAAAGTAGTTCCTTCCTACAAGCTTGAGGAAAAAGACCTGACATGCTTGCTTATGAGTCATTATTTTACTATTTGTGAGATAAGATAGTAATATGAGGATGTGTTATGGAGATTAATTTCGAACTTCAATTGATTTTTCCCTACAGGTTAGATTGAATGGTAGATGTTAAGTGTTGGATGTCATAACATGAAACAAGAAAAGTATGGCAACCTTTATTCAAAGATTTATTGGATCCTATAAATAAAGGAATGGACTTCTTAAGAAAAAGAATTATAAAGTCTAGTATGTTATCTTAGAGTTATATGGTTTTATTTATTAAGATGAATAATGGTATTTTGAGCTTATGGAGGTATTAGCAGTAATTTAATAAGGTTACCATGGAAGATAAATATCCATCTTTCCAAGTAAATAACATTTTGATTTATTTTATAGGTATAGAGGAATATGAGGATTCTTTAAGAATAACATTCCATATGTTGAGAAAAGGAGAATATTATATGAAAAATTAAGTAAATATAGTTCTGGATATTTAAGGTGAATTTATTAGGACATATAAGTTACAAAGAATGAATTTTAGTATATCCTAGTAAAAATTAATACTGTACAGTGGGAAAGACATAAGAATGTTATTGGGGATTAAGAGTTTCCTTGTTAGTTGGATATTGTAGAAAATTATTTCAGGTTTATAATGGTGCTAGTGGTAATGGCTTAAGTTAGGAATTGATGCAAGGTGCAAAAGTTATTACCTAATGAGTATTGATGTCACGGTCAAGTTAAAATAAAATAAAAGTAAACAAAAACGCAATAAAAGGTACAACCTTGGTCATCTCTCAAGGACCTTGGAAAACATATGATTGAGTTAAAATTTAGAAAGAGTGGAGGTTTTATATTTTTAGTTGAGAAAAGTTGATTGAAAATTAATAAAATTGACAATATCAAAAACTAATTTACTACTACTTATTAAAAAAAATAGTTTTGGAAACCATTTCACTTCTTGTTTAGGTTGAATTTAATCAAGCAACCATAAATTAAACTCTTAATTTTCTACTCGAATAACATCCAGAATTTGAATCAATTTATGCTCAGATAATTAAGCATCACCTAAAATTTTCAAAAAACTCTAAGAAGCAAAATCCACAAACCCTATGGAAAGCCTAAATTTTTATTTGGTTTTAATTTAATCAAACAACCACCAATTAAACTCATGATTTCCTATTGGAATAACACGTAAAATTTGAATCAATTCATGTTCAGATAATTAAGCATCACTCGAAGTCTCTAAATTAATTCTTAAGAATCAAAATCACCAAATCTTATAGGAAAATTCTATAGCCCTTTTTAAATATTTGCATACAAAAATTAAAGAATTAAGCAATCCTAATTTTATAATTGTAGCTTGTATGATGAAATTAAATTAAGCAATCAATTTCATAATTACAAATAACAAATTCAATCAATAAAAGGGGAAGAAGAAGAAATTGCAACAAAATTTTAATTTAAGAATAAAACCTCAAATCTTCTACTTATGGAATTAAAATTAACAAGTCAACCAAACAAATTAGGCTTTCATGAGTCTTTTTAATAAATTAAGAATAATAAAGAATAAATTTATAATTGAAACTTTATTGAGAATTTGAAATAAACCTTCGTGTATTTATAATTTATTAGGGTCTCCTCCTTTATAGACCAAACATGCCCACTCACATTTAAAATTCAAATTCAAAATTTACATGAAGATAAAAACTAAATCAATTATCCTAAATTAATCATAAATATCTTTCAAGAATTTATTCCTTTGTCCCTTTTGATTTGCAGTTGAATTCCTTATTTACTCTTTCATTTGAATTCAAATTATGTTGGAAACATGAGTCCTTATTTGATGCTTTTGTTAGCAAATTTTCATGGGCATATTGGCGGTTGTATTAGGGTTTTCACTATGAAGAAATGTTGTAGATAATTCCATCCTTGAGCTTTAGAAGTTGACCCTATCCAAAAATAAATTTTGTAGTCCTAGACATAGTCATTTTACTGGAATATGTCTGAGCTATCTAGACAGAAATTGTTAGTAATGGTTCAGCCCAAATAACTTCTTGATCATTTCAGTTAGGCTACATAGGCATACATTCACTTTTATAGTTTTTTTTTATCATATTTATAATACATCTATAATAATTCCAATCTTAATTTTATAACCCATGATATGGCTTGTACAATGAAAAAAGATCAAAAGGCATTAAAATATGAAAAATTAACCAATTTATCACTTAAACCTAATGAAGCCTAATAACATAAAAATCACCCAAAATGATATATTTATACATGATCAAACTCAATTAAGCTTAACAAAAAATGAAAATAAGTGTACAAAATCCATTCATCACCTATGCACCTAGCCAAATATGAATACACGAGGAAGGTTATCCATAAATGACTTAGGATTAGCCTTCATAATTTTTTTTGGAAGTTTAGGAAAATTACTTACATGAAGTTAAGTTTATAATCTATAGTGATCCTAAAATCGTAAATATTTGTTGGAAGTTTAATAAGAGATAAAAAAGATGGATGAAATATATAAAGAATCATGATTTAAGATACTATTTAAGGTTCAATAAAATATTTCACGCTTTAAGTATAAAAATATTACCTTTTACTTATATGGTGAATCATGAGATGAATTTCATAAAGGAATTTAGGTATTGGATTTTGTCTATCGAAGTAAATAAGTCTAATATTCTTATATTGGGGAATCTAACACTACAAGAAAAAGGGAGGTTTTTGGCATTTATTTTTCAGCGGTTAATAAAAACCATAAAAAAATTTATATTTTTTTTGCAATTTATTTGAATTCTGCAAAAAATTATCTTTTATTTTTACATTTTTCTCAATCCGTTTTCATGATCTAGGTCATGTTTTTCCTTTTTCTCTCTCTAAATTTTCACTCTTCCAATTTAAGTTTAGGTGGAAACAATGTTGATTAAACTAGATAGACTCCATAGTAGTGTCGATGATGACCTAGACTACGATGTGGTTAGGACGACGAAGGCATTTCCAGCACCACCATTCGTGATTTTTCTTCTTTCTTGAAAGAATTGAAGCATAGAAGTATTGTTAGGTATTCTCTCCTTTGTTCCTTCAATTCCTTTTGTTATTTATTTAGGAATGTTATGAGTTATTATCAATGATGAAATTCGTGTGTTCATTATGTTGCCGCCGTATGCCACTATTGTTTTTTTATTCCTTTATGATTAAATTGACAATTAGTATCTAATTTTGCAATAAATATTGATCATTGTGTCTGGTTTTACACATTTCAAAAATGGTATTAACAATGTTCGTTTAACCTGATGGATGAATTGTTATGCAAGAGGAATAAGAAGATTCCTCTTTATGATTGTATGTTTTTATTTAAGGCCCATATAAAGATAGAAGCATAGATGAATTTAGTTGTAAGAATGGAAAATATGTGTACCGAAGAAATGTAGTTGAGAGTGATGCCAAGAGTCTGTGAATAGTTTAATTGAGCCATGCTGTTAAAAAGTTTGATGGGAAGATAGTGCATGGGACGTTGAGCAAGGTGATCCACTCTTTACTCTTTAAGAAGTTTTTGTAAATGTGAAATCCACTTTTGGTTTTAACATTCAGTTGAAATCTGATGACCACATTATCTATCAACAAGATTATCTTACCATGTCCTTTAGTCCGTCTTATAGGTAAACACGTTATAAACGTAAAAAATGCTTGTAACATTTTTTTTTTGTAAATTAATTATTTGATATTTTTTTTACAAAAAGTAAATTTTAATTATATAATGGTATATGAGAATAAATTTTATTTTGATTATGTTTAGTATACTAAACCTGATGGACATTGTGGAACAAATTGTGTTTGATGATACAAATGATACGCTTAGCATTTTCTCAATTTGTCAGCTAGATGCAACATATACTCATTCATACATTGTAGAACAACTATTTTGTTAGTTCTTTGTGCCTTCTTTTTAGTTTTGAGACAAAAATAGAGGGGGAAATTGCTCTTTTTGATTAAATTTATTTAATAACTAGATATTCTAATAGGGTAGTTTGTTTGGAAGTTGTTTTGATTTATTTACAACCTTTTCACCTCATTACTATTATGTTATTTTGACCAAATATTAAGGATGGTGGGAATTGGAAGAATCTAAAAAAAAGGCAGTTTTGCAAGAAATCATGAAGGAAGCAATAGTAAAGGAATATTACTTTCTAACTTTTGAAAAAAGCATTTGGTTTTATTATATTTACCTTTTGATATGGTAATTTTTTATATATGATCTCTGTCTTGCTATCTTATTTCCTATGTTTTGGTTTACATTGTTCAGGTGGTGTAAAGTAATTGGCAAAATCATAATCTACCTTTTTTGTAATTTTTTGTTCAATTAATTTCATATAAAGTAACCTCATGTGAACATCTAATTACGTCCAAGATCAAATTATGGTTTAATTAATCAAATTTAGCAAATAAAAATACATAAATAATAAAAATAAAACAAATAAAGAAAGAAGAAAAACAAAATGATAAATAAAAAAATAGAAAAGATAAAAAAATTAATAGATGAAGATACATAAAAATAATCAATAAAAAAAAGAAGAAAAATAAAAATTTTAGCTAGGAATTTAGTTAGAAAGTTAGTTAGATTAGTTAATGTTAGTTGTGAAGTAGTTTGGAAAAAAGAAAAAAAAAAGAAATAATAAACTAAAAAAAGGAAAAGGAAAAATAAATAAAAATAAAACCTCATAAACCCGCCACAAATTAAGAGGCGGAGGGAACTAGATATTTAAATAAGAAAAACAGTGAGGAAGAGGGGCTTTTTTTCTTCTTTCTGGAGAGGTGGTTTTCTTTGAACAAAGAAAGGATTCTGGAAGAGATTGAAAAGTCCTCTCCGAGAAATCTTCACCTTGGAAAAACCTAAAGCTTTTGGTGCCTCTGGAGGCTGGTCCTCATTTTCTGGCTTGGAGTGGTAGAAAAGAGAAGAAAAGTGAACCAGTATTTTGGTTAGAACTCCTCCTCGTTTGCTACCTCCAGGTAAAGTTCAAATTTGATTTTATTGTTTGATGATGTTCACCTTTGTTATCTGTTAATATTCTAAAGTAGAACAAGTGATCCGATGAATGATACCAGAGAATTCTTGATGAACATAACAAATTTCAAATTTGATTGCTCCTATTCGTTCTTTGCGGTTTGCTAGAAATGTTTCCGATTCCATTGGCTGGATTTAATAGTGTGTGAGCAAGATCAGTGGTAGTTGTCAACGCAACTCAGTAGGTTTTGTATAGAAAATCTGTATGCCAGTAATAGACACAAATTCTTAGTTCTTGGTGGAAGATAAAACAGTGTTAAAGGAACAACATTGAGGTCGAACCATCATCATAATAACTGAACGAATTGAATCAGGATACATGTGAATTAAGAAAGGTTTGTTAATGAACTGAAACAAGCATGAAGGTTATATCTGCACAAATCTTCAATAAATGATCGTTTGATTTGTTTGTTCTAATTCAATTATGCGCTAATCACGAATAAAAGTGAATCTAGGTAATTGCTCTTGAAGTTTCTGTCATTCGCTGCATCTCATGTTAAAATTGATTGGTTGACCATTCATAGGTCTGATTCAATGTATGATTTTTGATGTGCTGATTCATCCACTACTCGCATAGTTCACTAAATTGATAAGTGATGATTGGGCTAGTATGCCTGCTTCCAGTTGGGATCTAATTATGTAGAAACGAAATTTGGTCTTACTAGCTCACACCATATCTCATAGTGGCAATTGGGCTATTGTGTTGCACTCTGTAGGCCCCAATATTAAATCTATTATTGCTGCCAAGGACCTGTGTGAATGTATAAGAATGTAAGCTACACCAGGTAGCAGAGCGTCGAAAAAAACCTATCAATGGATGTCGCAACCGTAATTCCGACGAGACGACGAACTCGCTAAAATTTGAAAGGATTTTATTAATTAAGTGGAGACGCCACCAAATTTTTATTTAAGGGAAAATTATTTGGAAAAACCATAACTTGAGGATGAGATTCTAAGTTCGGGAGTCGGTTACGAGTGGGGAAAGATTTAGGCACCCCACTCGCCCGTTTTGGAGAACAGTACCCTTAAACTGAGTGTGTGATTTCTTGAAAATAGCTTGATCCCTTTAATTAATGTGAAAATTAATAGCTTGATGGGGGTTAGCCTAACAGGACTTGATCCTGCTCCTACGTATTCCCCGGTGCAATGAGAAACTCAAGCCTTACGTAGTTCTGGTTTAATTTGAAGGCTTGACCTTCGAAGATGTTTGAAATAGAGGAAATTTGAAAATGAACGTTTTGTTTTGGGAAATATTTTTAGAAGAGCGATCTTCATCCACATATGCACAGAGCCCAAGACAACTATGGCTGCACTTGGACTCATACGAATCTCTAAACAACGAACAACAGAAAAAGCTACCAGTTCGTGCTTAGAGCTCGTCGCGTGAGATTAAGAATCGCAAAACAAGATTTTCATTTTGAAAACGATGGATGATAAAACAGGAAAGATTTTTATTTTTCAAATAGGAAGGGCGATCCCAATCCACTTATGCACAAGGCCCAAGACAACTACGGCTGCACTTGGACCTATACGAATCCCTAAACAACGAACAACAGAAAAAGCTACCAGTTCGCGCTTAGAGCTCATCGCGTGAGATTAAGAATCGCAAAACAAGAATTTTTATATTTTTTTAAAAAACGATGAATAGTAAAACAGGCGTAATCGAATGAAAAGGGATACGGGGTGTGCTTACCATTAATTGAAATTTATGGATTTAGTTTGTAATCGGAAGAATTTTAAGAATTTAACTTGTAATTAGTAGATTTCAGGGTTAATTTGTAATTATTAGAAATTTTGGGGCACTTTTAGCAATTAAGGAGTTTTGTGAAATATTCATGAATTTAGGGGTTAAGGAATTTTTATGAAATTTTTAGGAATTTATGGAATTTTTATGAAATTTTATTAATTATGGAATTTTTTAGGAATTATGGAAAATGGGGACTGTTTCGACATTAATGGAAAGACCAGGGGCATTTTAGGTATTCTGCCCTTTGGGACAGAATGGGAATTACTAAAGATGATTAGGGGCATTTTGGGGTATTCTGCCCTTTGGGACAGAATGGGAATTACTGGAGATGATCAGGGGCATATTTGGCTATTCAGCAGATGAGGACAGGATAGGGATTAAGGGAATTCCTAAGGGTAGTATAGTAATTAGTTGGCTGGGGCTGGTGCATTTTGGGTATTCTGTTAATTGGGTTTAAATGAGAGAAAAATGCAAAATGGTCTTACCAGGATTCGAAGAATGGACATGGGAGACGTGCTCAGGAGCTCCAACCACTGAGCCTGACGTCCATTTGGGATGATGGCCCTCAATCTTTAATTTTAAGCAAGCCTATCTGGTTTGCATGAAAATTGGGTGAATAAATAAAAGGTCCCATGCAGGGTTTGAAGTCGCGCCAGCGGACGTGAGGAGAAGTGTCTCTACCACCAGGATGGATGCCTATCTGAAGTCATGTCCTCCAATATTAAATCAAAAACCATGGTCTACGTGGAATATATTCACGTAGACGATGCTCTGTCTCTTCTTCCCTCCTCTGTTTTTGGGTGGTGCAACAATCCAATTCCTCAGGGATACTCCTGCATTATTATTCTCATCCTTTCTGGGTTTTGACGTTCCCCGGCCGATTGGTTCTGAGAATGCCAAGTTTGATCGTGAAACATGCATGCACAAGCCTCACATTCCCTGTCAAATGTTACCCTATGGCCACTTGTTTTCTACCCCAGCCAATGGGAATTTGACTCACTTCGAATAAATCTTCCCTTCGATTCCCGTTTCTGAACCCAAAGCTCCCCTGATCTCGAACCTAAACACGATATTGCCTTTATGTTTTGGGTTCATATGTCACTTACACACTCATCCCTTGGCTATCTTCTTCTATCATAGTGGTAGAGTCAGGGTTGGGATACTCTATACTCCAATTTGAAGGTAAGGATGGAGGGGGCCATGATGCCAAGGCTTCAGTTGCTTCGATGTAGGTTATGCCCTCTGTAATTCATGGGGCTTGAGGCATTACCTTGGTTGTACTATGACCTTCGAATCCTAACAAGACCCTGGGTAGGCGACGTCTTTCATGGTGGCTGGTCTCTTGTAGGGAGCAGGAGTTTTGGATGCACACCTTACTGAAAGAGTGCTTGTTCATAATCGTTTTCCCGAGAAGCCACGATGCCAACTCTGGTGAGTCTTTTTAGTATCCTAACCTTATCAACGTTTGGGCCACCTTGCTGATAACATGGTTGCTCAATATGTAACTTCAAAGGACATTTTCTTTAATGTGAGACCTACAGACCCTATATTCACCCCAAGACCTAACTATGGCCATTTAAATTGCATTGTTTAAACCAATTTCAGAGGACGGATACATGGCTCTCGCTACTGCGCGTTCATATTCGAAACGAATAGGGTGTTTTGAAGGGAAGCTGTACCACCTATAGGACCTTTCTTTGGTCACCTCATCTATGCATGCAAATCTAACATTCTTATCAAGAAAAATGAAATCAACGCCTAGCTTAACCTTCGACATTTAGCACATTTCTTGAATCCGGATTTCAATCACAGAGTAATGGAGAATTCAAGCATGCCAACCTAAAATTCCATCAAGAAAAGGGAACAAATGCCTAACCTAATCTTTATTATTCTAACACATCTTTCGAACCAAATTTCAGCATAAGGTAATCAAAGATTCAAGTAAAATGCTAGTCAATCTTGGCTTCCATACATGTTATCAATTCCCAATATAATGCTCATGAGCAGAAACATTCATTGCTAACCTGAAAGTGCCAAGAAACTCTGCAAGATTCGACGGAGCGAGCTTTTTCAGACGCTGGTTTCCGATTTGCGATGTTGGGGCTCGACACTGTGCACCAGGAATTCTGTTGCTCTCGTCTCTGCTACTCCTCTTCCCTCTCTTCACTTGCCTAGCCTTTCTCTCAATTCTCCGTAAAAAAAACCAAACCCCTCAAAACCTCTCTCTGCCCTTTTATAACTTTAGCAATCCCTTTTTTTTTATTTTTTTCCTTGCCTTATTTCGTCTTCTTTTACTTTTATTATTTATTTTTTGATTTTACTCATTTTTTGTTCTCCTGATTTCATTTTATTTTCTGTTTTGTTTGTTTTACTTTTTTTTTGTTTTACTATTTATTTTTCTGATATTGATTTCATATTCCAGATTTTTAATTATTTTTTTGTCATCAGAATTTTATATACTTTTTCCGTTGTCCCTTTAATTTTTCTGCTTTTTTTTCCTTTTTTTTCTCTTTCTTTTTGATTTTGGATTTCTCCATTATTAGTTTTTATTAATTATTAGTCTTTATTTCTTTTTCTTTTTCAGATTTTTAATTTTTTATTAATTTTTCAGGTTTCTAATTTTTTATTAATTTTTCATATTTTTAATATTTTATTAATTTTTCAGGTTTCTAATTTTTTATTAATTTTTCAGATTTCTAATTTTTTATTAATTTTCCTCATTTTTAATCTTTTACTAATTTTTCAGGTTTCAAATTTTTCCTTTACTTTAATATTTTTTTTCATCTTTTCTGATTTTTTATTTTTCTATTTCTTTTTCTAATAATTTTTTTATTTGTTTTATTAATAACAATTTTCTTTTTCAACTTTTAGTTTTTCCAGATTTTATTTTTATTGCCTTTCTTTCGGATTTTTGTTTTTTTTTATTTTTTCTTTTCTGAATTTTAAAATTTTTATTTTATCATTATTATTTTTTTGTCTTTCAATCGTTTAATGATTTTATTTGTTTTATTTCATTTTCTTTTTTCTATTTTTTAGCTTTTCGAGATTTTATCTATTTTTGATTTTTTTTTAATTTCCTGTTTTTGATTTTGTTTTTGTTTTTTTCATTTCATTCTAATTAATTTTTCAGATTTTCCGCATTCTCTTCCGCTTCCATTGTTTAATTATGTTTCATTTTGAATTTCTTGGGGTTTTTAATTTAGGTTTATCCACTAACTGATTTGAATTGGACCTCGGACATAATTGGGTTTACAATGGACTAAGAGGGTCAGCGAAAGAAACCTATCCATGGACTAAGAGGGTCGGGGTCTACAAGAATTTATGATGAGAATTCCATAAAGTCTAGCGTATTGCCAGCTTCTGTTCAAATCCTACCTTTTTTATTATAATTCCAATTCCGTGCTGGTCACCCTTTTCAATTGGGCCACCTTGGTTCAACCCAGCATTGATTAGCAAACAGGGCAGTTTAAAACAAATTAGCATAGGTGGGATCGAACCTGGTACCTGTGGGTTACGGGTAAAGAGCTAACCACTAAGCTTTGATTACAATTTATGGTCCACAAATTTAATTAAAACTAGGCCGATGGACCTGATGCAATTAAAATGGATCAATTTATTCAATTAACATAAATTCTTTCATGTTTTTTTTTGCCAACCCCAATCATTTCTTAATTCAAACCAAAGCCATTTTCTACTTTTTTGGGTTAATCCCAATTTCTTTGTTTCTTTGTTTCTCTTTTTTTTTTAATTTGAAATCAAATCCTTTTTATTTAAGTCAGGTCGAGCCAAATTTTTTTTTAATTTTTAATCAAGCCCAATTTTTTTTATTTAAAATCAAATTTAATGTTTATGTAGGGCGAACCCACTTTTCAATTTCCCTTTTTAAAAATATAATTCATTTTTTCTTTCTTGTATGGATCGAACCCAATTCTCTTTTAGAAGTCAAGTTCATTTTTATTTTTAGTTAAATCTAATTCTTTTTTAAATTAAATTCATTTTCTTAATTTAGGTCAAACCCATTTCCTTTTTTATTTTAAAATCAATTCCATTTTCTGAATTTGGGTTAAGCCCAATTCCCTTTAATTTTGGGTCAAGCCCAATTCCTTTTTATTTTGTTATTCTTTTAAGTCCATTTTCTTTAAACGGTCTTAGATCTCACGCAATGAACTTCAAAGTTGAAAGTGCAGCATACCCTGTCTTTCAATGTTCGGAGAGTCCTATGAGTCGCAGTGCAACCATCGCTTGCCTCCGGCTCTGTGCATGTGGGTCAAAGATCTTCGTTTTTTTCTAATCATATCTTCAAAATTTAACTTTTTCAAAATTCTTTTCAATGCTTTAGATGATCCTAGATCTCACGCAATGAACTTCGAAGTTGAAAGTGCAGTATACCCTGTCTTTCAATGTTCGGAGAGTCATATGAGTCGCAGTGCAGCCCTCATTTGCCTTCGGTTCTGTCCATATGTGGGTCCAGGAACACCTGTAAAAATCAAAGTTCAATATATGTCTTTAAATAATTCCAAGTCTCATACGATGAGTTCTAGATACGAACTGGTAGCATACCCTACTGTTCGAAGTTTAGAAATCATATGGATCCTAGTGCAGCCCTTGTTTGCCTTGGATCCTGTGCACATGTGAACTGAGGATTTCTCTAAAATATTCAAAATACTCTGCTTTTTCAATCACCTTTAAAGGTCAAGCCTTCAAATTAAAACTACGTAGCCTTGAATTTTCCATTGCACTAGGGAATACGTAGGAGCAAGATCAAGTCCTGTTAAGATATTTTCACACAAACCTATTTTTTTATTTGTTTTATTAATAACAATTTTTCTTTATCGACTTTTAGTTTTTCCAAATTTTATTTTTATTGCCTTTTTTTCAGATTTTTGTTTTTTTATTTTTTCTTTTCTAAATTTTAAAATTTTTATTTTATCATTTTTTATTTTTGTCTTTCAATCTTTTAATGATTTTATTTGTCTTATTTCATTTTCTTTTTTCTATTTTTTAGCTTTTCCAGATTTTATCTATTTTTGATTTTTTTTTAATTTCCTATTTTTATTTTTTTTTATTTCATTCTAATTAATTTTTCAGATTTTCCGCATTCTCTTCCGCTTCCATTGTTTAATTATGGTTTCATTTTGAATTTCTTGGGGTTTTTAATTTAGGTTTATCCACTAACTGATTTGAATTGGACCTCGGATATAATTGGGTGTTTACAATTTGCCCCTCTTTACTCATTTTTCTTATTAGATAATATGAGAAGTATTCTCTATATTATCGTGGTAAGAAATGGGTAATGACGTAAATAAATTATGTCCGAGGCAGATGCTGCGATAATCTTGGAATTACCGCATCTTCGAGATTACAGAGTTTTCAACCTTATGTGTGAAAAAATTTAACCTTTGAATGAAGACGAGTCATACGAGGCTTGACCTCATATACTGGGATGCTAAAATTATAGGAAAATAGGAATTGTAAAGATGCAGCGGCCTGACAACATAGACCGAGGTGCAGAAAAGTAAATTAGAGAAGGCCTGCCAACATAGGCCAAGGTGCAGAAATGTAAACTAGAGGAGGCCTGATAACATAGGCCAAGGTGCAGAAATATAAACTAGAGGAGGCCTGACAACATAGGCCAAGGTGCAGAAATGTAAACTAGAGGAGGCCTAACAACATAGGCCATGGTACAGAAAAGTAAACTAGCGTACTAGTAAGCTTGAGTAGAGAAGAAACTTCACGATTTTGTTTGCAGACTTTGGCTCCCTGGATTTCTTCTGGCACTGATCATACCCTTCAGAGTGAGCTAGACTTTATGAATTGCTTACTGTCTTTCTTGCTTTTACAAGCATATCTGTTGTGCACGCAATTTTGATAAGATTTTTAATCAAAAAGAACTTGCAATTAGGAAAGTTTTGACGTAACCCTAACTTTAGAACAGCGTTAGTAATCAGTAATTGTCATTCAAAATTTGAGTAATTACATTCTGCATATATATATATATATATATATATATATATATATATATATATATATATATATATATATATATATATTGACAGAAGAAAATACAGTTGCATATGATAGGGAGCTAACAAGATAATCAAAAAGGCGTAGGGTGTTTTTATGACGGGACGTCTAGTGACATGATTTTGGTCGGCAAGATGCCTTTGGGACGATTAGTGCTAGTATTGTACTTTGGCGACGTCTGCATGCCTTGCCAACCCAGTTTCCGAAAAGCAAAATTTTTCCCCAGTTTATTTGGCTTGCCCCAGACCGATCTTGAACCTCTCGCTGGAACCTTGAATATTTGCCAATTTTTGCCCTAGTATAAGGTACAGATCGTGATTTAGCCATGGATTTGCCCCAGTATAACCGGAGACTGCTTATTTCCCTTTCTCAGCCTTCTTAATCGGAAGGAACAAATCTTCCTTTATCTGTTTTGTCGATGTCGTCTTTTGCCTTGATTTCGTCTAAACTGCCCTTACGGGTTTTTGGTTTATAAGGCCTTTTGCTTGAATTTCCCTAACTTTTGCCTAGGCCGCCCTTTACGGGTCTTCGACCTAGCAGGCTTTTTACTTGTATTGCTCTAACTTTTGCCTAGGCCGCTTTGAGGATGGTTGACCTAGCGGGCTTTTCCTTCTCGTATTGCCCTAACTTTTGCCTAGGCCGCCCTTGCGGGTCTTCGAGCTAGCGGGCTTTTTTGCTTGAATTGCCCTAATTTTTCCTAGGTCGCTTTGAGGATAGTTGACCTAGCGGGCTTTCGCTTCTTGAATTACCCTAACTTTTGCCTAGGCCGCCCTTGCGGGTTTTCAACCTAGCGGGCTTTTGCTCTAAGCATAGTACCTCTTGACGGCATCTGAATTGATGGGGTTAAGCAGGTCTTTCCCGTCCATGTCGGCCAGGATCAAAGCGCCTCCGGAGAAAGCCTTCTTAAATACACAAGGTCCGTGATAATTTGGAGACCACTTCCTATGCAGCGCTTTCTACGTAGGCAGCAGCAGCCTTTTAATCACCAAATCCCCTTCCCGGAACTCCCAAGGATGGACCTTTTTATCGAATTCTTTCTTCATTCGTCTTTGGTATAATTTGCCATGGCATATCGCCACCAACCTTTTCTCTTCGATTAAATTTAATTGATCCATTCGGGTTTGGACCCACTCGGCTTCTTCTAATTTAGCGTCCATCAAGACTCTCAATGAAGGAATCTCCACTTCAATTGGGAGTACGGCTTCCATCCCATACACTAGTGAGAATCTCCACTTCTCGAGGTATATGTGAGAAGGTGACCTCCTCAAAATGTTCCAGCAGTTCCTGGAGACGAGCCTGATAGGGCACTAGCTTTGTGTCTTTAGTGTCCCACTCTCCCTTGACCTGATGGATGACCAAAGCTGAGTCACCAAAGACTTCTAGGCATTTTACATTAGCTTCAATTGCTGCTTGAATCCCCAAAATGCAAGCTTCATATTCTGCCATGTTATTTGTGCAATCGAAGGCTAGATGGGCGGTGATAGGTATATACCGTCTTTCTGGGAAAATCAGTATAACTCCTATACCATGGCCCATCATGTTGGACGCACCATCGAACAACATCGTCCATTTCTTTCCCTCTATCTTTTCTTCTTCACTGGATATTGCCATCAAGTCCTCATTCGGAAACTCTAGCTGCATAACTTGGTAGTCGTCTATGGGTTGTTGGCTCAAATATTCTGCCAGTGCACTACCTTTGACAGATTTCTGCGTCACGTACAGGATATCATATTCCGAAGCACCATTTGCCACTTTGCAATTCATCCTGACAATGCAGGTTTCTCGAATATGTACTTGATCGGATCCATCCTGGATATTAGCCACGTGGTGTGACTCAGCATATACTGTCTTAGGCGATGTGCCGCCCATGCTAAAGCACAGCAAGTCCACTCCAAGAGGAAATATCTGGCTTCACCACTTGTGAAATTCTTGCTCAAGTAATATATTGCCTGCTCCTTCCTCTCGGATTCATCGTATTGACCGAGTACACAACCCATTGACTGGTCCATCACCGTCAGATACAAGATCAAGGGCCTCCCAGGAACCGGAGGTACCAGGACTGGTGGGTTTTGTAAATATGATTTGATCTTCCCAAAAGCCTCTTGTCAATCCTCATCCCAACTCATGGGTTGAATCTTGCGCAAGAGCTTAAAGATTGGCTCGCATGTAGCTGTCAACGGGAAGATAAATCGGGAGATGTAATTGAGTCTTCCTAAGAAGCCTCGGATCTCCTTTTCATTTTTTGTCACTGGCATATCTATGATTGCTCGGGCTTTGTCAGGGTCGACCTCGATGCCTTTTTCACTGACAATAAAACCCAACAGTTTTCCTGATTTGACCCCAAAGGTGCATTTAGCTAGGTTCAACCGCAGCTTGAATTTTCTGAGCCTCTCAAACAAATTTTGTAGATCTGTGAGATGGTCGTCTTCTGTCCGGGATTTGGCGATCATATCATCCACGTAGACCTCTATCTCCTTGTGAATCATATCATGGAATAGTGTCACCATGGCCCTCTGATATATTGCCCCAGCATTTTTTAATCTGAATGACATAACTTTATAACAGAAGGTTCCCTAGGCCGTAATAAAGGTGTTCTTTTCTTTGTCTTCTTCGGCCATCTTAATCTGATTATAGCCTGAGAAACCATCCATGAATGAAAAATAGGAGAATTGTGTGGCGTTATCGACCAGCACATCGATGTGAGGGAGTGGAAAATCATCCTTTGGGCTGGCTCGATTAAGATCTCTGTAGTCTACGCACATCCGGACCTTCCCATCTTTCTTGGGGACTGGTACTATGTTAGCGACCCACTCAGGGTAATTCGCCACAGCTAAGAAGCCGGCATCAAATTGTTTCCTTACTTCTTCCCGGATTTTCAGAGACATTTCCGGTTTCATCCTCCTCAGCTTCTGTTTGACTGGCGCACATCCGGCTTTCATGGGAAGCTTGTGCTCTACTATAGAAGTATCTAGGCCCGGCATGTCTTGATAAGACCAGGCGAAGATATCACTATAGTTTTGTAAGAGTGAGACCAATCGCTCACGATTGTCTCCAATGATAAGCGTGCCTATCTTGACTTCTCTTTTGTTTTTCTCGGTCCCCAAATTTATCAGATCCACGGGTTCCTTATGTGGTTCAATTATTTTAGATTCGCGTTCCACCAATCTCAACATCTCATCAGTGGGTTCGCATTCAAATTCTAACTCTTCGTCGGCCGGATCGACAATACAATTTAAATCGCCTGATACAATACTAGCACTGTCGTCGCGAGGCAGTTTTGGGTCAGATTTGTGTATTGGGATAAGACGAAGAAATAAGATAGGTAATTTAGCAGAGGGAAGTAAATTGGGGAAAGAAAAGAAGGAAATATTTTGGATAATGCAACTGTATTTATTATTTGTTAAAAAATATGTACAAAATGTTTGTGTTTTAAAAGAGAATTTTGCCATGACAATTATAGAATTACATTTGAACTGAACTAAAAGTCAGGGGTAGTTCGATAATTTTCCAATTGTCCAGTTCTTTTCCTGGAGGGCAGGCCATCACTAGATCTTTGATGTTGGTCCTCTTCCCTTCATCTATGGCCACGACTGTATCAAGGTCTTCATATCCAGCACTTCAGAAGCTTTGTGAAATGTTGCACAGAGTGACCTTGCCAAAACGGGACCTCGTCTGATCCTCTTTGGTGGGCTCATATCCCAACCCATATCGCCGCCAGTTTTTATTTACCGACAACGGCCGAGACAAACCGCCATTATTTTTCCCCAGTCTACCGCCTAGCTTGAACCCATTCTTTAACATCACTCGAGCCATCATTATTAGAGCCTTAGGGGGTAGTCCATGGTCAACCACTTCGCCTTCCTTAATTGTAGTGACATTGGCAACCTCCAAGGCTTGGAAATGAGTTTCCAATGCCTCTTTGGCAACTTCAATATGAGGAGGATTGGTGGGTTTGCTGACCAAATAGTCCTCTTCCGCCGAGACAATGATCAATCTGTCGTCTACGATAAACTTCAACTTCTGATGTAAAGTCGAAGGGACCGTTTTGGCGGAATGAATCCACGGCCTTCACAGCAGACAATTGTAGGCCGGTTGAATATCCATTATTTGGAAAGTTATGCTGAAGATGATCGAGCCGATTTGGACCGGCAGATCTACTTCGCCAATAACCTCCCGTCTTGACCCATCGAACGCTCTTACCACCATAGAGCTGGGCTTCATATGGACCCCCTCATGCGGCAGTTTGGATAACGTTAGCTGGGGCATCACATTCAGAGAGGAGCCATTGTCTATCAAGACTCTGGCTAGAATGTGGTCCATACACTTTACCGATATATGTAAGGCCTTGTTATGTCTAGCCCCTTCCTTTGGGATTTCACGATCGGCAAAGGTTATAAAGTTGTTGGCAGTTATGTTACTGGCGATCCCTTCAAATTTATCCACCGAGATGTTGTGGACTACATGGGCCTCATTCAGGATCTTCAGTAACACCTTCCGATGGGGCTCCGAGTTCATCATTAGAGCCAGCAATGATATTTTGGCGAGTATACGGTTTAACTGCTCAATTATCGTATACTCGCTTTGTTTTACCACTTTCAAGAATTCGCAGGCTTCTTCGTCTAAGACAGTCTTCTTCATCTCCTTCTCTGTTTCTTTGCTGCCACTTTCAGGCTCGGGCCTAGCCCGGTCTTCCTTGTCTAGGGTGGCCGGTTGTCTCCTTGTATCCTCGGCAGGGGCGTAGATGCGACCACTTCTGGTCATTCCCCCTATACCGGCTATATTGGTCACGTCGGGGGAGGAACGTTCTGTCCTATCCTCTTCAGTTTTCCCTCCCAGTACCTCGACGTTGTACTTCCACGGTACCTCCTTATTGCTGTTGTACTGGAAGGGTCCTGGCACCTTTATGATGACTGGTCGCACTCCATCGGGCGTAAGCAGGGCCAATGGCTCGGTATAGTGGATGACTAAGGGTTTAAGAGGTCCGGGAAAGGATTCGCCGACCATGTCTACCTTCTCTTCCACCTCAATAAAATTTACAGAGGACCTCGCTCCTCCATGGTTTGGCATTGGGTTGTTCCCCACACTAGGTGCATCCTTTTCAAAGTTTAACCATTTGACATTGATCAACTTCTGGACCCTATGTTTCAAGGCCAGACAGTTTTCAGTGGAATGACCTACCGTCCCAGCATGGTAGTCGCACTTAGCCTCCGGATTATACCATTTTGGGTATGGGGGTTCTAATGGCTTCATGGGGACCAGTGCAATTAAGGAGTTTTGAATTAAATGGGACAAAAACTTCGAGTAACTCATCGGGATCGGGTCAAATTGCACGACTTTTTTGGATTATTGTTGGTTTTTTGTTGAGGCGGGTTAGAGTTGGTGTTTTGGTTCTATGGCTTTGGTGGTTGTTGTTGAGGGAATGTTTGGGCAGGTGGAGTTATAAAGGTAGTGTTTGGCTGAAATGGAGCAGGTAGTGGGTTATAGGTTGGTTGGTATATAGGTTGGGCGGAGGCTACCATGTGTGGGTGTGTAGGAAATTGTGGTTGATAGGGTATTTGGTAGTTAGGTGGCGCGGTGGATGGTTGGTACACGGGTTGTGTGGTGGTTGGGCAGTTAGGGTCGGCTGAGCAATAATGGGTCTCGGCTTCCTTTTTCTTCCATGAATTATTCGTCGGCTTTTTCACATTTACATTACCGACGCCGTTGTGTACAATCCTTCCTCGGCGTAAGCCACTCTCTATGCGTTCTCCGATTAGTACCATGTCGGAGAAGTTGGCGGACACACTGCCCACCATTTTGTCGTAGAAGGGAGCAGGGAGAGTCTCCATGAAAGTACTGATCATCTCCCTATCCAGCAAAGGGGGTTGAACTTAAGCGGCCAGCTCCCTCCACCGCTGCGCGTACTCCTTGAAGGACTCGTTCTCCTTTTTGGACATATTCTGCAATTGGGTCTTGTCAGGAGCCATCTCGATATTATATTTGTATTGCTTTAGGAAGGCGTCTGCCAAGTCCTTCCATGTACGGATGTATGACCTCTCGAGCTGGGTATACCAGCTGGCCGCTGCTCCAGTTAAACTGTCTTGAAAACAGTGAATAAGCAGCTTATAGTTGTGTGAATGGGAGGCCATTTCTCTGCAATACATTGTCAGATGGATTTTTGGGCATCCGACTCCCCTATACTTCTCGAATTTCGGCGTTTTGAATTTAGGAGGTATTATGACATCTGGTACGAGGCACAACTCGGAAGCCTCCACTACTCCATATCCGTTCCCTTAGATGGCTCTAACCCTCTCCTCTAGGTGTTGCCATCTTTCTCCAAACTGGGCTTCTTGATCAGCTGGTTTTGGCCAAGGTTCGCTCAATGGTTGGCCAATGTGGTAAGGTAAGGTGTGTTGGCCCTCGGGTCTTGTAGTATGACCGTAAGGGTGTGGTTAGTGAGGGTTGGCTGGATGAATAGTGACCGGGACAGAGTACGTGGGGTCCTCGGTGACGATTGTATTCATGTGAGTATAGTCGGGGTTGATATTGTATGGGTATGCAGTGGGATTAATGTGAGGAGGGAAAGATGGGTTTATGTGTGGAGGGAAAGCAGAGGAAGTGTTTGTATTGTAGGGGTAGGGCGGTGGGTTCATGTGTGATGTGTATGAGTGCGGTGGATAACTGGTGGTGTTGGTAGGAGAAGGGTAGGTCGGTGGGTTTATATGGTGAGGATGAGCGGTAGGGTTTGTGTGTGGAAGCCCAGCAGGAAGGTTTGGATGATACTGGTGAGTAGTAGGGTTTATGTGGAGTGGAAGTGCATTCGGATTTTCACTAGCGGTGATTCCTTGAGAACCTGGCCCATATGGAGGCTCGTAGCCAGGCGGTAGCCCGTATGGCCATTCTTGTTCAGTGACAGCTTGAAGAGGCATTGAAGCAGCAGCCCCTGTTGTCTCGGTTGCCGTAGGTCCCTCAGTGCCTCTCTCAAGTAGCTTCATAAGCTTAGCTACTTGATCTTTTAGCTCAGCCACTTCGTTTCTGATCTCCTCATTCTGCGTCTCTAGCTCACTCATGATTTTGGCTTTTGATCTAGTGTTGTATGAATGCCAAGGGAGTCGTGAGTCCGCTATTTTATTATCTGTTATAAAAACATCATATTAATTAATTGTTAATTGAAAATAATTTTTTTAGCGTGAAATAAAATATTGAGGGACCAATTTCTCATTGACCATCTATCGATCGTGTGTGCTTTGATCGTCTCGAGCATGAAATGGAAATTAATGCGAAATCATAGACGGAGAGAAATCAACTTTATTCAAGCAGACTGAATTTATTTTACATTTTGCCCTTCCTGCCTAGCTAACACAATGTACTTGTTCATCCTTAGTATCAGATTTTTACAAATTTGAATAAAATCTTCAACTTCGGGAGGAGTGTGTAGCAGGTGTAATGAGGTTTCAGCCTTCTTGAGGAGCGGTGCTACTTCTTCGATCGCCGTATTTGCTAGACTGGCCAGTCTCCCAAAACATCTGGCCCAGTGGTCAGCTGTGTCCTTATACCACTTACTTTCATTTCGGATGTCATCTATACCCCTTTGTTGCATTCGGATTACCTCAATGACTTTCCATTTTTCCTCGTTTACCTCATTCTGCCAAGCCACTAATAAGCCCTCGATCTACTTTTTCGTGTCTTCCATTCGTTGCAGCAGGTCATTTCTCTCTTCTATCACGTAGTCTGCCTCCATTCGAACCCTTTTATTTGCAGCTAAGATATGGTTCTTCTCTTCACGAATGGTATGGATCTTGGCCTTCATCTGCTCTAAAGCGCCCCTCAGTTGGTGGTTCTCTTGGAGTGCAGCATCTCTTTCTTGCACTCTCATTCCAAGCTCTTTATTGGCTGCTTGCAGGTTCATGTGTACTCGAGAGGCACGCTCCCGTTCACCCTTTTGCTGATCTATAATAGATGTTATGAGAGCTTTATTCACTTCATCTTCCCTTCTCCATGCAGCGCTCTCTTGCTGTGCCTTCAAAAGTTCCTCTTCCAGTCAGGCATTTTTCTTGGTCATAGCCTCTAGTTTTTCCTTCAAGTTTTTAACAACCTCATCTTCAAACACCATTGGTGATGGTTGATTTTCGGATGGGGCGGTCGAAGGTTTGAACAGCAGTTTAATCTGTTGCACCCTGTTTCTAACCCACTGTCTATATTCTTCTTTGGCCCCACAGCTTCGGATTCCCAACTCTTTCCCCTTTCGAGTGACACTCTTCCATGCTTCCCGGACTTTGCAGAGACTCTCGGTGAAGTCCCCTTCATATTTCAAAAGGAAAGGCGTTACCAATTTGTCTGATGGAGGTGCCTTAATAGGATAAGCCACCTGCCTCTTCCCCAATATTGGGTTGTAGTTGATGCAACCCCCGGTTCCCATGAGGGGTACATTTGGGAACCCCTTACAGTGGTAGATGACCTCCGTTCTCCGGTGCCAAGTGGGCTGCCATCGGACTTGTTCTTCTTTTAAGCTGGCGAAATGAGCTGCCCATTCTTCATTGTTCATTGGATTTATTTGATAGCACAATAAGTCGGATATAGGATATTGTACTTTCATGCTCCTTTTGAAGGCGTGGGTCGTTATCCATATGTATAGCACTGGCAGACAACAAAGCAGCTTCTTCCCTCTCCCTTCATGACAGAGATTCAGTGTATAGTAGGCATCGGCTAGCAAGGCGGTAACAGGGTTTTCAGCTTTATTTTTTCGAGCCAAGAATATATCCATTGCGTTCAGATCCACAAAATCCTCTATGCCTAGAAAGAGGACCAACCCATAGATGGAAAAATCTAGAACATCCATGTAAATGTCCCACTGATTGTTGTCAGCCAGATGTTGCATATAGGTTTCCAAGAACCCTCGGGTGAACCCCTTAACTTGATTCTTCCCTTGATAGTCTGTCAACCGATCACCTGACTGCAAACCCAGAGCCTGTGCAGCAATTCGGAACGAAATGTGGTGTTCCAAATGGTTGTAAGGTCGGGCTCCCTCCAAAGGCAGATCCAAAATCTGCTCAAATTCGTCCAGAGTGGGTGCGAGTTGGAAGTCAGGAAAAGTGAAACATTTGAGAGGGGGATCATAGTATTGTACCATTGCTATGAGAGCCCCCTCTTGCACTTTGACTTTCAGCAGTTTTAGTATGTTTCCGTACTTTTTGGTGAACGCCATTAACTAAATGCTTGTCAGTTTGCTTCTGAAATCCTCTAGACTGGCAAAATCTGTCAGCTTAACCCCAACCCTTTTTCTCTTTCTTAACTGCCCGGATTCCGCATTAATTTCCATTTTACCTCTTCTTTAGATGTCACTGAGAACCTGTTCCCTCAATAATAAAAGAAAAAGAAAGCAACAAAGACAAACATGTTAGATGTTTTGACGAGGTGATATTGATGCATGATAGACTATAAGCAAAATGATAACCGTAACAATCTTTTGCAAAATATTCCTCTCTTTTTCTTTTTCTTTTTCACTCTTTTGTTTTTCTCTCTTTTGAATTTCCTTTTCCCCATGTTTTTTTTTCTTTTTGTTTTTCTCTTATTTGATCTTTTTTTCTCTTCTCTTTTTTCACTCTTTTTTTCTTCTTCTCTCTTTTGATTTTCTTTTTCTTTTTCTCTCTCTCTTTAATTTTTCACTTCCCTATTGCTCTTGTCACCCCATCACGTATGAAGAATGAAAGATGGACCTGAATTTGCAGAACGTGCCCTCCTTTTATCCTATTTGGGTAACTTGTCCTTAGGGTCTATGGCCATTAATGCATGAACCTCTCAAAGGGTGGTTAGTAATCCTAAGGTATAAAAGGTCACTAGAGCCAAGTTCCAGTCCGTAATGCTTGCTACAACAGCAGAAAAAGCTACCAGTTGTAGGGCATTACGAGTAGGATGCACTCTAGTTGGGATTTTCGTGATAGTCAAACAGGACGTAAGCCCCAAAGTGACACCACTAGATCCCTCTAATCCCAGGCAGCACTCAGACCCGGGTATAGGGCCCCACTCATGATAAAATGTATATGTTATGCACGGAGGGCACATTAATTTTTGGGATACCTGCAATTGGGGAAATTGTACAGATATATAGAGCAATTTAATGTTCGTCTATCCTATGGTTTGTACACAGAATAAACACATCAATAAATCACAGATAAAGAAACAAATAAATAAAACATGCAAATAAAAAGGGAAGGGGATCGAAGTAATACCCACTCAAATGAACGGGCTCGACTCTCTAAGTATCCCCAGTGGAGTCGCCATCTGTCGCAACCGTAATTTCGACGAGACGACAAACTCGCTAAAATTTGAAAGGATTTTATTGATTAAGTGGAGTCGCCACCAAATTTTTATTTAAGGAAAAAATATTTGGAAAAACCCTAACTTGAGGATGAGATTCTAAGTTCGGGAGTCGGTTACGAGTGAGGAAGGTGTTAGACACCCCACTCGCCTGTTCCGGAGAACGGTACCCTTAAACTAAGTGTGTGATTTCTTGAAAATAGCTTGATCCCTCTAATTAATGTGAAAATGAATAGCTTGATGGGGGTTAGCCTGACAGGACTTGATCCTGCTCCTACGTATTCCCCGGTGCAATGGAAAACTCAAGGCTTTCGTAGTTCTGGTTTAATTTGAAGGCTTGACCCTCGAAGATGCTTGAAATAGAGGAAATTTGAAAATGAACGTTTTGTTTTGGGAAATATTTTTAGAAGAGCGATCTTCATCCTCATATGCACAGAGCCCAAGACAACTACGGCTGCACTTGGACTCATACGAATCTCTAAACAACGAACAACAGAAAAAGCTACCAGTTCGTGCTTAGAGCTAGTCGCGTGAGATTAAGAATCGCAAAACAAGATTTTCATTTTGAAAACAATGGATGATAAAACAGGCAAGATTTTTATTTTGCAAATAAGAAGGGCGATCCCAATCCACATATGCACAAGGCCCAAGATAACTACGGCTGCACTTGGACCTATACGAATCCTTAAACAACGAACAGCAGAAAAAGCTACCAGTTCGCGCTTAGAGCTCGTCGCGTGAGATTAAGAATCGCAAAACAAGAATTTTTATATTTTTTTTTTAAAAACGATGAATGGTAAAACAGGCGTAATTGAATGAAAAGGGATACGGGGTGTGCTTATCATTAATGGAAATTTAACTTGTAATTAGTAAATTTCGGGGTTAATTTGTAATTATTAGAAATTTTGGGGCACTTTTAGCAATTAAGGATTTATGAAATTTTTAGGAATTTATGGAATTTTTAGGATTTATGGAAAATGGGGACTGTTTCGGCATTATGGAAAGACCAGGGGCATTTTGGGTATTCTGTTAATTGGGTTTAAATGAGAGAAAAATGCAGAATGGTCCTACCAGGATTCGAAGAATGGACATGGGAGAGGTGCTCAGGCGCTCCAACCACTGAGCCTAACATCCATTTGGGATGATGGCCCTCAATCTTTAATTCTAAGCAAGCCTATATCTGGTTTGCATGAAAATTGGGTGAATAAATAAAAGGTCCCATGCAGGGTTCGAAGTCGCACCAACGGACGTGAGGAGAAGTGTCTCTACCACCAGGCTGGATGCCTATCTGAAGTCATGTCCTCCAATATTAAATCAAAAACCATGGTCTGCATGGAGTATATTCACGTAGACGAGGCTCTGTCTCTTCTCCCCTCCTCTATTTCTGGGAGGTGCAACAATCCAATTCCTCAGGGATACTCCTGCATTATTATTCTCATCCTTTCTGGGTTTT
This sequence comes from Canavalia gladiata, assembly GCA_037954105.1. NCBI lineage: Eukaryota > Viridiplantae > Streptophyta > Magnoliopsida > Fabales > Fabaceae > Canavalia > Canavalia gladiata. The sequence goes on from CM075661.1 coordinate 40,331,217, forward strand.
GACGTTCCCCGACCGATTGGTTCTAAGAATGCCAAGTTTGATCGTGAAACATGCATGCACAAGCCTCTCATTCCCTGTCAAATGTTACCATATGGCCACTTGTTTTCTACCCCAGGCAATGGGAATTTGACTCACTTCGAATAAATCTTCCCCGCGATTCCTGTTTCTGGACCCAAAGCTCCCCTGATCTCGAACCTAAACGCGACATTGCCTTTATGTTTTGGGTTCATATCTCACTACACACTCATCCCTTGACTATCTTCTTCTATCACAGTGGTAGAGTCAGGGTTGGGATACTCTATACTCCATTTTGAAGGTAAGGATGGAGGGGCCATGATGCCAAGGCTTCAGTTGCTTCGACGTAGGTTATGCCCTCTGTAATTCATGGGGCTTGAGGCAGTACCTTGGTTGTACTATGACCTTCGAGTCCTAACAAGACCCTGGGTAGGCGATGTCTTTCATGGTCGCTGGTCTCTTGTAGGGAGCAAGAGTTTTGGATGCACACCTTACTGAAGGAGTGCTTGTTCATAGTCATTTTCCCGAGAAGCCACGACGCCAACTCTGGTGAGTCTTTTTAGTATCCTAACCTTATCAACGTTTGGGCCACCTTGCTGATAACATGGTTGCTCAATAAGTAACTTCAAAGGACATTTTCTTTAATGTGAGACCTATAGACCCTATATTCACCCAAAGACCTAACTATGGCCATTTAAATCGCATGGTTTAAACCGATTTCAGAGGACGGATACATGGCTCTCGCTACTGCGCATTCATATTCGAAACAAATAGGGTGGTTTGAAGGGAAGTTGTACCACCTATAGGACCTTTCTTTGGTCACCTCATCTATGCATGCAAATCTAACATTCTTATCAAGAAAAATGAAATCAACGCCTAGCTTAACCTTCGACATTTAACACATTTCTTGAATCCGGATTTCAATCACAGAGTAATGGAGAATTCAAGCATGCCAACTAAAATTCCATCAAGAAAAGGGAACAAATGCCTAGCCTAATATTTATTATTCTAACACATCTTTCGAACCAGATTTCAGCATAAGGTAATCAAAGATTCAAGTAAAATGCCAGCCAATCTTGGCTTCCATACATGTTATCAATTCCCAGTATAATGCTCATGAGCAGAAACATTCATTGCTAACCTGAGAGTGCCAAGAAACTCTGCAAGACTTGACGGAGCGAGCTTTTTTAAACGCTAGTTTCTGATTCGCAATGTTGGGGCTCGACACTGTGCACCGGGAATTCTATTGCTCTCGTCTCTGCTACTCCTCTTCCGTCTCTTCACTTGCCTAGCCTTTCTCTCAATTCTCCGTAAAAAAACCAAACCCCTCAAAACCTCTCTCTGCCCTTTTATAACTTCAGCAATCCCATTTTTTCTTTCTGATTTTTTTCCTTGCCTTATTTCGTCTTCTTTTGCTTTTATTATTTATTTTTTGATTTTTCTCATTTTTTATTCTCCTGATTTCATTTTATTTTCTGTTTTGTTTGTTTTACCATTTATTTTTCTGATATTGATTTAATATTCCAGATTTTTAATTATTTTTTTGTCTTCAAAATTTTATATACTTTTTCAGTTTTCCCTTTAATTTTTCTGCTGTTTTTCCTTTTTTTTTTCTCTTTCTTTTTGATTTTGCATTTCTCCATTATCAGTTTTTATTAATTATTAGTCTTTATTTTATTTTATTTTCAGATTTTAGATTTTTTATTATTTCCTTTTGATCTTTACTTTCCATATTTTCTAGATTTTAATTTAACTTTATTTTTTTTCTTTTGAGAAATATTTTTTTCAGATTTTTATTTTTGTTTAATTTTCAGATTATTATATTTTACAAATTTTTAATTCTTTAATTTTCTTTATTTGATTTTTATTATTTTTGGGTTTTAAAAAATTTTATTAACTTTTCAACTTTTTTATTTTTTATTAATTTTTCAGGTTTCTATTTTTTTATTAATTTTTGAGATTTTTAATCTTTTATTAAATTTTTAGGTTTCTAATTTTTTATTAAGTTTTCATATTTCTAATTTTTTTTTCATTTTCCTGATTTTTAATCTTTTATTAATTTTTTAGGTTTCAAATTTTTCCTTTATTTTAAAGTTTTTATTCATCTTTTCTGATTTTTTATTTTTCTATCCTTTAATTAATTTTATTTTTTTCTGATTTTTTCTTTTTCTAATAATTTTTTTATTTGTTTTATTAATAACAACTTTTCTTTTTCGACTTTTAGTTTTTCCAGATTTTATTTTTATTGCCTTTTTTCAGATTTTTGTTTTTTTTATTTTTTCTTTTCTGAATTTTAAAATTTTTATTTTATCATTATTATTTTTTTGTCTTTCAATCGTTTAATGATTTTATTTGTTTTATTTCATTTTCTTTTGTCTATTTTTTAGCTTTTCCAGATTTTATCTATTTTTGGTTTTTTTTTAATTTCTTGTTTTTGTTTTTATTTTTTTTATTTCATTCTAATTAATGTTTCAAATTTTCTGCATTCTCTTCCGCTTCCATTGTTTAATTATGGTTTCATTTTGAATTTCTTGAGGTTTTTAATTTAGGTTTATCCACTAACTGATTTGAGCTGGACTTCGGTCAGGGAAAAAGACCTATCCATCGACTAAGAGGGTCAGGGTCTACAAGAATTTATGATGAGAATTCCACAAAGTCTAGCGTATTGCCAGCTTCCGTTCAAATCCTACCTTTTTTATTATAATTCCAATTGGACCATGTTGGTGAATAATAAGCCATGCTGGTCACCCTTTTCAATTGGGCCACCTTGGTTCAGCCCAACATTGATTAGCAAACGGGGCAGTTTAAAACAAATTAGCACAGGTGGGATCAAACCTAGTACCTGTGGGTTACGGGCAAAGAGCTAACCACTAAGCTTTGATTACAATTTATGGTCCACAAATTTAATTAAAACTAGGCCGATGGACCTGATGCAATTAAAATGGATCAATTTATTCAATTAACATAAATTTTTTCATGTTTTATTTTTGTCAACCCCAATCATTTTTTAATTGAAACCAAAGCCATTTTCTAATTTTTTGGCTTAAGCCCAATTTCTTTTTTTCTTTCTTTCTCTTTTTTTAATTTGAAATCAAATCCTTTTTTTTAAAGTCAGGTCGAGACAATTTTTTTTTTAATTTTGAATCAAGCCCAATTTTTTTTATTTGAAATCAAATTCAATGTTTATGTAGGGCGAACCCACTTTTCAATTTCCCTTTTTAAAAATCTAATTCATTTGTTCTTTCTTGTATGGATCGAACCCAATTCTTTTTTAGAAGTCAAGTTCATTTTTATTTTTAGTTAAATCTAATTCTTTTTTAAATTAAATTTATTTTCTTAATTTGGGTCAAACCCATTTCCTTTTTTATTTTAAAATCAATTCCATTTTCCGAATTTGGGTTAAGCCCAATTCCCTTTAATATAATTTTGGGTCAAGCCCAATTCCTTTTTATTTTGTTATTCTTTTAAATCCATTTTCTTTAAACGGTCTTAGATCTCACGCAATGAACTTCAAAGTTGAAAGTGCAGCATACCCTGTCTTTCAATGTTCGAAGAGTCCTATAAGTCGCAGTGCAACCATCGCTTGCCTCCGACTCTGTGCATGTGGGTCAAAGATCTTCATTTTTTTCTAATCAAATCTTCAAAATTTAACTTTTTCAAAATTCTTTTCAATGCTTCAGATGATCCTAGATCTCACGCAATGAACTTCGAAGTTGAAAGTGAAGTATACCCTGTCTTTCAATGTTCGGAGAGTCATATGAGTCGCAGTGCAGCCCTCGTTTGCCTTCGGCTCTGTGCATATGTGGGTCCATTAACACCTGTAAAAATCAAAGTTCAATATATGTCTTTAAATAATTCCAAGTCTCACGCGATGAGTTCTAGATACGAACTGGTGGCATACCCTACTGTTCGGAGTTTAGAAACCATATGGATCCTAGTGCAGCCCTTGTTTGCCTTGGATCCTGTGCACATGTGAACTGGGGATTTCTTTAAAATATTCAAAATACTCTGCTTTCTCAATCACCTTTAAAGGTCAAGCCTTCAAATTAAAACTACGTAGCCTTGAATTTTCCATTGCACCAGGGAACACGTAGGAGCAAGATCAAGTCCTGTTAAGATATTTTCACACAAACCTATTTATTTCTATTCTATTTAAAGGGATCAAACATTTTTCAAAAATATCAAAAATCTCATGCCTAGTTTAAGGGTACCATTTTCTCAGAACAGGCGAGTAGGGTGCCTAACACCTTCCCTATTCATAACCGACTTTCGAAACTAGATTTCTTCCTCAAGTTAAGGTTTTTTCAAATGTTTTCCCTTAAATAAAATTTGGTGGCGGCTCCACAATCAAATTAATTCTTTTTTAACAATTTTAGCGAGTCCGCATCTCGTTGTAATTACGGTTACGACAGATGGCGACTCCATTGGGGACCTTAGAGAGTCAAGCAATAGTTGGAGAAATACTATTTTTGTAATTTTTCTTTAAAGTCATTTTTGTATTATATTTACTCTTGATATAGTCACTTTTTATATATGCTATTTGGCCTTTTTATCAAAAATCCTTATGTGTTGTTGATTGAAGATTGAAATCATATGAAATATTACACATATCATACACTGGAATAAAATGACTAACAACTTTTAACCTAATAGTATCAAGAGTCCTTAGGTGTTGCTAATTGACAATGAAATCATATGAAATATTACCCTTTTTCTTGATACAATCAATTAGAATGGTTACTAGCTCTTAACTAATTTTCTTCTTTTATGAGTTCATTTGTACTGTTTTCATTTTTGTATTCAATCATGAGACTTAAGAATAGAATCCTTAACCTACGTTTTATGCAGTGTTATATTTCAAAAGTTTTGGTATGATGTTCTACGCATCAACCTTGGGCATGATTTGATTTGGTGGAATTTTCCAAATAATTGGATTTGCCCTTTTTTTTTAATATCCATCCATTTTATTCCATCTCTTATGAACATTCTCTTTTCTAATTTTCTTGTTGATTTTTACTTGGCTCACACAAGGACGTTTACTGTGAGCTATGGAAGCAATTGTAGAAGAATGCTATGAGTATTGATCATCATGTTTAAGCTTTATGTTATCGTTGCAAATGGATTTAAGGAGAACAACAACAAAGTTGAGGAAGTTTTAGCTGTGAACACTCAATTATGTCCAACGTCCATTTTTTACAATTAATTAGTGAACAAACTACAATTTAAATAATAAGCATAAAAATAGATAAACGGAAAACAGAACAAATAAAAATTACAAAAAATCAAAGAAAAATAAATAGTAAATAGGATTAGAAAAGGAACAAAAAAAATAAGAAAAAATGTTAATAAAATAGAAAATTAATAAATAATAATAGAAACAGAATTAATAAAAACAAAATAAAAATATAATAATAAAAAAAATAAAAATAAAAATTAAAAAAATCTGAAATTAAAAAAAATAAGTAAAAACAAAATTTGAAATTGAAAAATAATAACAGAAAAAGAAAAAATATAGCAAAAGAAAAAAAATAAAAACACAAAATTTAAAATTAGAAATAAAAAACAGAATTAAAATAAAAACTGAATTTTTTTTAGAAAAAAAAAAAGAAGTAAAAATCAGAATTTAAAAGATAGAATGAAAACAAATTAAAAACGGAAAAAACTAAAAACGGTTTTTAACAGAATGAGAAAAAACGAAATTAATAATACAAAGAAAAGGAAAAAGAGGCATGCACGTAGGGGAGGGGGTAGGAGGCTCTGATAAAGAAAAGAAAAACAGAATAATAGAAAGGAGGAAAAAGAAAAAGGAGGACTTCCAGCAAAGAGGGGAAGACCACCATCGCCGGAAGAAGAGAAGATAGAGTTGCGGACTCAAAGGGAGGCGTCTCCAATCAGATACAGGTTAGTAATGCCTCCACTACCGCATTAAAATCTTGCATAGGTTCGATTAGATCACACCTAAATCAAAGGTGAGAGTTGATATTAGTAAACACATGCGATGTTGATGCTGAGTGGAGGTCTGGTTCTTGATACATTTCAAAGTGTGTTGAGCATAGACTAGCTTGAACAACTTGAATGCTTAGGTAATTATCCGAGGTATATGAAATTGATAAGCCTTGATGATTAATTGGAAGGAGAAAAAAGGCCTCATTAAGGTTCCTTCATTTTCCCTTGCAATCGATCTATGATGATTAACCTGTCCATACATCTTCATGATACCTCTCCCATCGAAGGCTCGTCAAGTTGAGGCTCTTAAAGTCAGCCCTGCATTAGCGTGTTTTAATTATCAATACGCTTGCTCTCATGTGCTGGGTTGGAACGCAGGGCTCGGCAAGCTTTAAGTTCATCCCTCTGTTCAGTCTTACAGTGATATCCCTTATAGCAATTGTGGATGTCATAATGGGTGCACGAGCTCGGTCAAGGCTGGGCTATTGTACATGCTAAGCCTTAGCATCCTACTGTATGATATCTTAGGCTGTTATGATGACAAAGGCAGCCGGGGCTTGCACATAACGTGTCGTAAAAGAGCACATGCAGAATTGACGTGAGCCAAATGTCCTTGTTGGTGCATGAAAGGCAAGAAAGAGTGTGGATGATCTGATCCATGAGGCTAAACCTCGCACACTCTGACGAGCACTCTATATATTCTCCTTACTTCCTAACTCATAGGAGCGAATCAACATGAGTGAGTGCAACTTTGGCTACCGTATAGAGGTAACGAGAAGCTTAGCGCCAAACATTCGTCCCATGCATTGCTGCAAACTTAAGTCACAAAGTGCATGATCAAATGAACGTTAGGTACAATGATATTGTGGCTCATCATGGTTCAAGCAGTCTACGAGTAGAGTGGTATGCTTCCGTTGAGGACCTTCAATGAGGGCTATGGTTACCTGCATGTTCGGTGTCCATTTTTGATAAAAAGTTCACGTTCATTTGGCTATATGTAGACACTTAGGGGGTTAAGTTATCGAACATGAGTTACTCCCAAGAGAAGCGGTCGTATATTAAGCACTGGATCACTCACCTGTATTTCGGGATCCTTAATTAATGAGCCTTGATCCAGGAATGCCCACACTTGATTACGCCTCAAATTGAGACGTCTAAACCAAGCAGACTTTACCAATAATTGATAGCAGTTGTTGAGTTGAGCCTGGTCATAAGTCTCTATGTTCATTGGAGTTAATCATTTTGGTTGAGAAAGCTGTGAGATTACTCTTCTATGGTGGCTTCATATGGACGTGGGTTTTGCTTGACGCATGGGTTGTATGCTCCAGATTTGACGATAATAGAAGATCCTAACATGATGAATTGCCATTGACTATAGCTGCCATATCCATGCAAGCAGCCATATCCTGACCTGCATCGACAACAAGAGCAGCTTGGACATGTACGTGAGATAGGGCATATACAGAATAGGGTCTTGACATATTACCAAGGCAGGGATGATTTCACTCCCTCAAACATTGACCATGGCCTGCCCGAATTCGAAATGAACGAGAATAGTAGGGTTGCACATCAGGATTCAGCTTTACTTCGTGGACTCGTCTCACAAAGGATGGACGCTTGAAACTCTCAGGTGAACTCTCAGGTTCCAATCCATAGCAATGGCTCCAGTTCAGGCGTGCTCCAGTGGTTGAGAAACTGAGACAAAGCCGCTCAAATCCACATGTCTGATTCCTTTGGGGATGTCATACCCCAAGTCCAAGGCTATGCGTTAAGTGCAAAGTCAAATGGCTAGTTGTAGGAGTTTAGACATCTTATGCATGAGGAGGCCTATGCACAAGTAAAAGGCATATTCCAATGTGTACAGAAGGTCCTAATAAGTCTTAATTAAAATATAGTAGATGGCCTAGATATGGTTTTTATTTTAGGTTTGCAAAGCATGAAGTATAGAGTGAATAGCTCAAGTGGTTGAGCGCTTCACCCGTACCCCCGGGGCGCGGGTTCCAATCCTCTAGGGATCAATTTCCCTTTTTAAACAAGCAAGCCGAATAAGCCGCTAGCCAATCCAATCCAATCAACCCTCTTATGATTATTTTATCTACCCCAATTTAAATTCTTTCTTCCAAGAAAAATCAAATTCAATTCAATTTTGAAAAAATCTAAGTCTAATTTCCTTTTTTTTAAAAATAAAGTCAAGTTTAATTTCTTTCTCCAAATTTCAAAACAAGTTATTTTTTCTCTCGTTTTCTTTCTTTTCAAATCAAATTCATTTTAATTCAAGTTAATTTCACTTTTTCAAGATAACGTCGAGCTCATTTTTGGTAAAATGAAGTTCATTTTCAATCGAAATTTCATCCTTTTCTTAAGATTTTAAATCAAAGTTCACTTCGAATCAAGTTCTTTTAATCAAGCCCGATACTATTTCAACCTAAGTCAACTCCTCTTTCATCTTTATATTTTTATAGAAATTAAAGTTCATTAATTCTAGGTCTCACGCAATGAACCCTAGGCACGAACTGGTAGCTTTTTCTGTTGTTCGATACTTAGGGATTCATATGGGTTCCAGTGCAGCCGTAGTTGTCTTGGACCCTGTGCATATGCGGACTGAGAACCTTTTTCTAAACAGTTTCAAGAAAAACTTCATTTTTGAATCCCTAGTCTCACGCGATGAACCCTAAGCACAAATTGGTAGTTTTTCCTGTTGTTTGATGCTTAAGGATTCGTATGGGTCCCAGTTCAACCATAGTTGTCTTGGATCCTGTGCATATATGGACTAAGGATTCTCTTTAAAATATTCTCAAAACACCCTACTCATTTTCAAACACTCCGAAGGTCAAGCCTTCAAACCAGAACTATGTAAGCCTTGAGTTTCCCATTGCACCGGGGAATACGTAGGAGCAAGATCAAGTCCTGTCAGGCTAACCTCCGTCAACCTATTTATTTTTGCATTAATTAAGGGATCAAACTATTTTCAAATAATTACACACTCAGTTTAAGGGTACTGTTCTCCGGAACAGGCGAGTGGGGTGCCTAACACCTTCCCCACTCATAACCGATTCCTGAACCTGAATCTCATCCTCGAGTTAGGGTTTTTCCAAATCTTTTTCCCTTAAATAAAAATTTGGTGGCGGCTCCACATTATAAAAAAGAATTCTTTTAAAACTTTTAGCAAGTTCGTCGTCTCATTAGAATTACAGTTGCGACACTAGCTGGAATTGGATTTTTGGTTTTTGTGGTTGATATTCTATCGCTTAACAGTTTTGATTTTTGTGATCTTTTTTTTCTTTCTTGTGTGTTTAATTTTATTTCTTGGATTATGTAGCAGCTCTTTGAAAAAGATTCAGCTCTAAATCCATTCAAATCATATAAAAAGAATGTGAGATAACTCAAGAATTGGAAAAGTTCACACAATTGTTCTTGTTACAGGTGTGTTGTATTTAACCTTGATTTTAATGAAAGAATTTAATTTTTTCAAATTAGCAATTTAGATGTATACTCTTATTATTTGACTTGCACTCATCTTAAATGAAAACAATAAAAAAAAACTATAGATGTGATGATTCACTCTTGATAATACCCTTAAACACAATCAAAGATTTTTACACACTACAAATAATCATAGATTGTCGTTGTTTGTTTTACTAAATTCAAATTCATTTTTTAGTACAATGGAGATGCAGTAAAATGTAAATGATAGAATGTACCTTATTTTAAGTGTCTAATCACTTGATTTCTTTCCTTTTATTATTTAATATGATAAAAAGCATATTTAAGAAATATGTTATTTTTAGATCAATTTTATATTACTATTTATATAAATTTATATTATATTTTAATTATATAAATATTACTTCTTATTTTTTTAGTTAAGGTTATTCCACTTAAATTAATAAAAATTAATATTTATTTTTTATTTAATAATAATAATTATTATGGAATGCTTTATTCATAAAATATTTTTATGATACTTTGAAAGATATTTGCATGTACTTACATATATTAGTATTTGACTGTTGTTATTAGTTGCATTTGGGTTTATACATAAGTAGAGTAACTCCAAAGAGTGTCGTATACAATTTTTGGAACCCTGTTGCTTGATGTCTTGGGTGGTATACATATTTCCTAAAACATTACGAACAATTGTGTTCTCCTATTATTTTTCTTTCTTGTTTTAGTTCTTACAAACAATTGGGTTGATTGTATTTTTTGTGATATTATTTTAATTAGTTATGTTTTTTGGTTTAATTATTGTACCATTGTCGCAACCGTAATTCCGACGAGACGACGAACTTGCTAAAATTTGAAAGATAGAATTTGATTGATGATGTGGAGCCGCCACCAAATTTTTATTTAAGGGAAAAAGATTTGGAAAAACCCTGACTCGAAGGAGAGATTCAGGTTCAGGAGTCGGTTACGAGTGGAGAAGGTGTTAGGCACCCCACTCGCCCGTTCCAAAGAACGGTACCCTTAAACTGAGTGTGTGATTTTTGATAATTGTTTGATCCCTTTAATTAGAGTGAAAATAAATGGTTTAATGGAGGTTAGCCTGACAGGACTTGATCTTGCTCCTACGTATTCCCCGGTGCAATGGGAAACTTAAGGCTTACATAGTTTTGGTTATGCTTTGAAGGCTTGACCTTCAAAAGTGTTTAAAAGGTGCTCGAAAGATTGACCTTCGAAGCTACTTGGAAAGTAATATTCAAAAATGGCTTGATTATTTTGAAAAATAAGGGCAATCCCCATCCACATATGCACAAGGCCCAAGACAACTACGGCTGCACTTGGATCCATACGAACCTCTAAACAACGAACAGTAGAAAAAGCTACCAGTTCGTGCTTAGAGCTCGTCGCGTGAGATTAGGAATCGCAAAACAAGATTTTTATCTTTGAAAAAGATGAAAGATAAAACGCGTAAGGTTATTTATTTTATAAAAAGGAAGGGCAACCCTAATCCACATATGCACAAGGCCCAAGACAACTACGGCTGCACTTGGACCCATACGAATCTCTAAACAACGAACAGCAGAAAAAGCTACCAGTTCGTGCTTAGAGCTCATCGCGTGAGATTAAGAGTCACAAAACAAGATTTTTATTTTTTGAAAACGATGAATAATAAAGTAGACATGACGTAATCAAACATAAAAGGGATATGGGGTGTGCTTAGCATTAGTGGAAATGAAATTTATGGATTTAATTTGTAATCAGAAGGACCTTGAGAAATTAAAATGCGATTAGGAGAATTTTAGAGGTATGAATTTGCATTTATTAGAAATTTTGGGGCAACTTATCAATTAAGGAATTTTATGTTTTATGGATTATTTAGGGATTTTGGAATTTTTATGAATTTTTTAGGAATTTTGGAGTTTTTATGAATTTTTTACTAATTATGGAATTTTTATGAATTTTTTAGCAATTATGCAATAAGGGGACAAAATAGGGATTAAGTGAATTCCTAGGGGCAGTAGAGTAATTTGACACAGCAGGGACAGAATATGGATTTTGTGGAAAGATCAGGGGCATTATGGTATTTTGGGCTTGGGACAGAATGGGGAAAAGTGCTCCATGTAGGGATCGAACACCTGATCTGGAGCTCCACTATTTCATATAGAGGAACCAAAGCTGAAGTAATTTCTTGTAGAAAAATGAGAAGGGAAGTGGAAAGTTCACAATGGGGCTCGAACCTACCTGGTGCACAATGGGCTCGAACCTGGGGTTGTGAGGTTGAGAACTATAGGTAGTGCCGCTGGGCCACGCTCGTGGTCAAGACTTTAGCATTTTTCATTTTTACTTAAGGCACACAAGAGGTGGTATGGGATTTAATGTAAAAATGGCACAATAATGCAGGGGCTGGGAATTGAACAGGGGACTTGAGGATGGCAAGCGGCATCCCCTGCCACTAAGCCAAGCTTATGATTGTGTCCCTGATACTTTAACTCAAATGATAAAGGCTCTGCATGGTGTTCATACGTCCTTGAAATTTTCATGCAGGCACAACACAATTAACACGCGTCTGATTCCTTTTGGATGAGATATTACTGCATCGAGTAATAGATCAGTAACCCTCGCCTACTCTGATGTTTTCTATATAGATTCAGATGCGTTGTAGGGCGCTTTTACAGTGATCGAGATCAGAGTTGTTGAAGCCATGGGGCGTCTTTCATATCTTCAGGAGTTCTACAACGAGGACACATATCAGCATGTACATGTGCATGGGATGGACGTAACTTTATCAAGGCTGATTTCAGAACCCCTGGTGACCATCCAATTGACGATTTGACGGACACGTGCTAGTCTTTCTACCTAATCCACTTAATACTTTCTCCTTTTGTCACCATTATCCTCATTCGAACTTGACTTGGCCGAACCGAGGTTCAGTGGTATTCTACTTCAATCAGCAGAACCCATTATGGCCTAGTGACCGCTTTCGATACCACCCCAAACCATGTAAGGGTAGACTTTCATATGCAGGGACGCCTCTAACAAGTTTGAGTATACTTGGTTCAGTATTTGCTAAGTAACCTTTAGCCATGGAATGGGGCTGTAGGATGACCAAATGGGGACGAGGCTGCTTAATGCCTTGCTTTATTGTTTATTTTGTATTCACAGGGGCAAACCTAAGGCTAGTGTCACATGTAGGCACTTATAGTTGCACCAATCATGCAATTGTACATAGATAAAAAAATCTCTTAACATCAAACAGAATCTTTTGAATTACTAGTTGCATTATAGGATTTTAAAATCAATTGTTTCCGATCTGGTTTCTAATGATGCAGTGTCAAGCTTGTTGATAGTCAATCGTCCTAACCTGATGCTACTTGAGGGACATAACATCCACAAGAGTGGCTTGCTGTGTAATGCCCAAACTCTTGATTTGTTCTGATTAATTTTAACATTTTAAACAACTAAACGTCCAGGACATGGAGTCCCTTATCTAGTAGTCACAATGCCACAAATTCGTTCTTACTCCATCAAGAGCTTAATGCTCAAAACTACCTAATGCACTCATACGTCGAGAAGTGAGTAAAAATTCAGATCCTAAAGCAACCGATAAGATATGAGGGAAGACTTACCTAGATCCAAGCAACCACTATGCACACGATTTCAGTTAAGTCTGGAGCTAACTCTGATCGAGACGTTTAGAGACATGAAGCTGAACATGAGGAAACTTAGAGATTAAGCCTTGGAGTCAAGAATGTGACGAAAAAAAAAACCTCAAAAGCCTCTGGAAGGTTGAAAGAAAATCAGGGGAGTTCGGAGGGTCTTGCTAGAAATCAAGATCGATTCTCCTAAAGCACAGGAATCTTGACGTTCTTCCATAAGGTCTTCTCCTTCACGGTAGGGGCATCGAAACTGGTTGTGGATGCTGATGACTCAAAGAATCCAAAGCCCCCCCATCCTCCTTGTGGATCCTCCTTTTGTTTCTGAAGAAGCCTCTTAAGCTAAGAATCTGTCCCCCGAAATCTCTGAAAAGTGCTTAAGGAAAACCTCTTCCCCCTCAGAACCAGAGAGAATCCAGAGAAAAGCCAACCCCCTGTTGTTATTTTTTGCCTCTTATCTCCCCGCTTTTCCTTTTTTTGGTTTCTGTTAAAATCTGTTTTTCATTCTGTTTTTTGTTTTTTTTCTGTTTTATTATATTTTTTTCATTTTTGTTTCTTTATTTTCAAAGTTTGTTTTTCGTTTTTACCCTTTTCTTTATTTTTGATTTCGATTCCTCTTTAAAATTTTCAGATTTTTCTATTTTTATCATTATTATATTTTTCTTTTCTTTACAGGATTTTAATATTTTGTTTTATTTTATTTTGATTTTAAAATTTTTGTTGCTTTTTTTCAAATCTTTAATTTTTAACTTAATTTGTGTTATCCTTTTTTTAGATTTTAATGTGTTTTCATCATTTCTTATTGTTGATTTTTAATATTTTCAGTTTTGTTTATTTCTTTAATTCTAATTTATTTTTTCTATTTAAGAGTTTCGTTTTTATTACTTTTACATATTCATGTTTTAATTTTCCAAAATTCTTTATTTTGTTTTAATTTCAGATTTTTATTTCCAAATTTAAACTCTTTCCTTTTTCTCTCTTTTTTTTTGAAAAAATATTTTTTCTTTTTATACTATTCTTCTTTATTATTTTTCAGACCCTTATTTTTCACTTTTAACTTTTCGTTTTACTTATTTTATTATATCTTTATTTTAATTCTTTGTGTTATTATTATTTTTTATTTGTTTTCTGCTTTTATTTTTATGTTCAGTTTTTTTTATTTAGATTAGTATTAGTTTCCAGCTTTGTTTATTTCTATTTTCTGCTTTTTATTTTCTGCTTCTATAATTTGGCGTTGGCTTTCCTCTCTTTTTTTTTTTGATTAATTTTAAACATTAGGGGCCTCGGACATAATTAGGTGTTTACAACCATGTCTCAAATTTGTTTTCCCCTGTTATAACTCTGTTGATATTCTATATTTTTATCTCTCGAATAACTGAATCTAATTTAGAACATTTTGTAACAGAAATTTAATTTTTTTCTATTTTTAATTTTTCTTTGTCAATGAACTTGAGTTTTAGACTTTTTGCGTTGTTTAGTCATCAACCTGTGAGGCTAATAATTATTGATCTAGGAATGAGGCTGTATATGACTAAGAAATAAGATGTGTTTAGGACTACAAAGAGGTTTCATATTGAGATTTTAATTTATTTTATTAATTTTAAAATGTCTATGGCGGTTATCACTGATCTAGGAATGAGGCTGTATATGACTAAGAAATAAGATGTGTTTAGGACTACAAAAAGGTTGCATATTGAGATTTTAATTTATTTTATTAATTTTAAAATGTCTATGGCGGTTATCACTGCTAATAAATAATCCTATTGTTTTTGACGATTCTACCAACGGTTAGAAAAGAACTGCCATAAACAATTTGTGGCATCCATAAAACTAGCGACTTTTTAAAATGTTGGTAATAATTTTTGTGGCGATTTTTAATTGTTAGAAACTATTTTTTTAACTTAGAAATAATATATATTTTTGTAGTGTAATTAGAAAGGGAAAGGAAAATATGCTCCAAGGTATAGTAGGAAAATATCTTTCTATAGATAAAGGTGATTGGTTAATTTTCAAGCAAAAGTATAAGTACCTTGAGAAACTTATGAAAGAAGTAGGAATTAGACTTTAGAGAGGTATGTCAACCCGTTACTTCAAGGCTTAGATGATGGAATTCCAAGAAAGTTGCTACATTAAAAATGATGAGAATGTTAATACAAAATTAAGAGATACACTATGAAGAAAAAGATAATTCAAGAAAAAGAAAGATCACATTATAATTTCTCTTAAATATTAAAGGAAATAACTGAAAAGTTAGAAGTTTCATTAAAGTACAATTGACTTAGGCAACTCTGTACTTTCTAGATATGTTGAGCTAGAAAACTCTACTCAAAATTACTTTACAAAAGGAGATGCATACTAAAAATATGGAGATTTTGAACATTTGCATCAATATTATTTTAGTATAAAGGGAAGAGATTAGAAATTGAAGGTCTGCAAACTATTTAGAAACTATTCAAGGAGAAATTCCTTGAAAAGTATTTCTCAGGAAATTAAGAATAAGAGGGAGGTTAATTTTTTTATAATTAAATTAAAGAAGCATGATAATTAAAATGTGCGCCATTCGGCTTGTGTAATTTTATTTTTACTTCAACATTATTAAAATGTCTAAGACGATCATATCAAGTACGTTAGGTTTGAAAACCAACTAATAATAAGGATTAATAAAGGTTTTGGTTTTCGAAAGGTTTCATCCTCTCCATATGTTAGTGGATAAGCATTGAATTTTAGTGTGAACATAATTTGAAGATAAAGAAACTTAAAGTCTATGAATTGAGGTACCAAGAAAAGGAATAGAGAGAGAAGTCATACCAAGAATTGTCGAGGTTCTTAGGTATGTATTCTTTAAAATTGTAGAGACTCAATTTAATGATTGAAATGTCAAGGAAGAATAGTAATAACTCATTACACTACTCACATGTGAAAGGTCACGTCATGTCAAATAGTATTCAAATGGTCATTTTATCTACTATATGTGTTATCAACTCAGTATATTCTTTAATATTGTTTAGAGATAAAGAAGGAAGATTCCTACAATGATAACTTCAACAACTGCCACCTTAGTAGAAATGATAAAAGCAAGAGCAATAACAGTCAAGTAGGAAGTTTTACAATTCAAGGGAAGATTTTTGTTACAAACAAAAAAAGATTACTCAAGTAGGAAATATGGTTATATATAATTTTCTTATAGGAGGAAGTATTTTGAAAATAATATAGATAACTTGAGTATTCCTCATTTATCAATCACTTGTAATGGGATAAAACAATCAAGTTTGTTTATTATTGCTACACCATTCTACTTGATTGTTCCACACTTAGCAATACTCTATTTGACATTACTTTATTTAAATCACAAAAGTTAATGGTCATGATTATCTTCCAAACCTATACTACTTACCTCTTTCCAAAATTTGAACTATTCTTGAATTGAACTAAGTAATTATGATTTATGATCTCTTTGATTGCTATACCAAGACTTGGAATTTAGCATTCGTGGAGGTGCTCTGTCTCAAAATTCAAAATTTTGATATACCAATCAAGAGAATAGTAAAAGTTAGTTTATCATAGTACCTACATTCTCTTAACCTTACTCGTACATTATTCCTTACTGATTTCTCAAATCATACATATGTTTGAATAAACAAACTTCTTATAAACATATATATATATATCCTTATCAATGATACATCAGTTTAATGTTTCTATAATATAAGTAATTTAGAGTACTATGACTAAGCTAAGAAGATAGATACGTACAAAAATTTCAAGTTACTCTATTTAAACTAAAAATCACAGGATTTTCTTTGCTTTTTCCAATCGGCACTCTAGCCATGTAATTGTTTCTTGCAGTCTCGAAGTGAGAAATCTACTATTTATCCTCTACATGATGGTCACCTCAACATCAAAGAGAAGGCAATCCATAGCATAGTTCTACCATGGAATCATAGTACATACAAAGAAATATATCATAAGGGAGTAAGACATTTCATTCAGGTAAAAGTAAGGATCGAAGTAATACATTAGATCATACTTAGGTATGATATAAATAACATATAAGTTCTTTAACCTTCTCAATGAACTATCATAAGAAAAATCATCATATAAATGTATAGATGGGATTACTCTATCATCTTCTTCATAAGTTTTATGATGGTAGACTCAAGATTAGGTTGAGGTCTGCTGTGTCCCATACCACAATAATTCTTACTAATAGAGTTGGTCATCCCTACAATATGCACATCCATGTAGGGACCAAATCTTTGTCATTACTATCAAAACAATGGGGGTACTGGGATCCAATTTCAAACATAGAGTGCCCTCAGGAAAATTCAAATCATCATCATCATTATTCTTATCATTTCTTAAAACCATAAAATTGCTCAACTAATAATGATAGTCTTTAGGATGTCTTTGAGATAGCTAAGTTCGACTAGAGAAGTTTCAGGTACCAGGAGTAATCCTAGGCCAATGGAAGGCTCAAATCTAGCTCATATATCCCCTAGATTCAAAGGTTCTTATTATCATGAACTCTAGTCTACTTCTGTATGAGCTGACCCATATATTTCCCAACTTCCTTTGGCCCACAAATTATCCCCTATACATGCACAATATGAGTATAAAACTCTTCACCAAGTTTTACTCATAGGTAAGTATACCTATCGGTGTGGAAAAATGGTATTTTAGACCTCTAGTATCGATCCCATAAAGACTGCGCCAACAATTTGTAAATGAAATTTGGATTCTAACTTTTGAGCTCACTAGAAGAAGGGTTGTTTTATAGAAATAAAGGATATAGAAATAAAAGAAATGAAAATAAAATTTCTATTACATGATAAATAAAAGAATACAGTACAAGTTATGGAAAATTTAAAGGGCTTTGGATCCCCTTGTGACTTTACTTATGTTTACCCCCAGTCTTCCCCTTTGTTCAATTGTTAACCAACTATGCTATCTCTATTACTACACCTTGGTCCGACAATAAAAATAGTCTCCTTTCTAAATATTATCCCTATTTATCCTACAAGATAGAGAAATAAGAGAGGTGTAAATTTTAAAAGAGCATTAATTACGTGTTAGAGAATTAACTAGTTAGAAACTTAGGCTCCCGATTGATCCTCCAAGACCTTTAACTTTAGTTATCCCATGGTTCTATCGATTGGGAGTGGTACGATCACCTAGCCCTCCAACAAACTAAAAGATCAATAGAATTGATCAGTTCCTATTAATGGATTAAGTATAATAAAATAACATAATTGTAGTAACAAAAATACCACCGTAATATCATTTAAATTATTGAAAATGGAATTAGTTACACATGAATAAAAAGAGGAATCAATAACATATGAATAAAAATATACCACAAAGATCCAAAAAAAATCAGATAAAGAATACACAACCGAGGTTGCTAACAAAGCTGATAACTACTATGAAATTGCATTGCACAGGGATTGCTCCCACCAAGATCCTACAAGAGGATGCTGGAGGAGGAACTAGGCATAGAGAAACTAGAAATGTTAGATGAAGGAAAGGTAGGGCTGTGTCCAAAGAGATATGTATGTATCTTAAGGTTGTTGTTGGTGTTGTGTGTTGTGTGGTATGACAGAGCCTCTCTTTTATAAGCAAAGATTAGGATATTTAGTATCGCAGACTAGGCTTGACCTAGCTTTCTCGGTTGCTCTAGGTCTTTTGCAGCGTTGTACGGTTGATTTAGGATCCTTCCTGCATCATTAAGGATGACGTGATATTGTTTATTGGCACTCCAATCTTAGCACGACTGTGCTTAGTTGGCACAACCATACAAGTTCATGTTGGCACAACCATGCTCAAATTTGCACAGTCATGCTGGTCCATTAAGGAATATTTCTATGTTTTTTCTCTTGTCTTTTTATGCATTTTTTGTCCTTTTTTGGTTCAAAATTTGCTTATTTTTTTATTCTCTTCTTAATTATTCCTGCAAAATATAAGGGATATTAGGCTGGATTACAAATGAATTTTGCTAAATCATGGAGTAATTATGCCTAAAATTCTACAGATAAAATGATACAATAACAATTTATCATTTTGTACTAACTATTTATAGAACAAAATTTTGATGCACATGATGCATGATAGCTTATGTTGGAAAAAGAGGAATACATTGTATTGTGGAAGGACCACTAGCTTGAAAGAAAAAATCTAGTAGACCTTTGGTACAACTTGATTCCAACTTTTCTCCCTAAGATTAACACAGCAACACGTAAGGAATCATGCACTCAAAACATACATGTATTACAGTCTCATACAATAGTGTCCAGAAGAAAAGATTTAGAGGATGAAAATTTCAATGGTATGTCTCAATTACAAGGACTAGAGGTATTTAGAGGATGAAAATTTCAATGATATGTCTCAATTACCAGGACTAGAGGTACTTGTAGAAAATTCTAATCTATCTAACTATTAATTATTAATATTACAATAGTCATAAATTAAATTCACAACTGTTAAAAATTAAAGCTATAATAATAAAAAATAATAATGCAATGATACCTAAACAGTTTCTCAACAGTTATAAAAATAAAGTCACAATAAATCTTCAATGACTATATAATAAAATAACATAATGATACTATTGTCTCCTACCGTTATGAAATAAATTTTATGAGAATGAATAACTTGTACTTGCACACTATTTATCCAACAATTCTTCACTAACGACTAGCAAGTGACCAATTTTTAGACATAGAAAGTTAATTTTATGCTTCACTATTAATAAGAATTATTGTAATATGAAACACAATATACTTCAACTTAATTCAGAGTTTATTATAAAATAATGATTATTTCTTAACTAATTTATATTTCAATTTAAACAATAATATGTTGTATTAAACTAAAATTATTATAATTTTAAACATTATTATAATAGTAGCAAATCCTAATTTACATTTCATATTTTAAATATTTAAATTAACATATTATATAAAAAATAATAATATATTTTAATAATAAAAATTTTACATCAATTAAAAAAATTTATCCTATTAATAATAAAATCTTAATTATTAATAATATAAATAATTTATATTTTAATTTAATTTAATTTATAAATTTATCCATATAATTAATGTATGAAAATTTTAATAATTTTAATACAAAAAACATTTAAATATAATAAACTTTGTATTTGGATATTATTTTATTTTAAATCAATTCAAAAATTATTATAATTATGATATTTTCTTTAAATTTAAATTTTATCTTATTTTATTTCAAGTTATTACAGAATTATTTCAATACAGGTCAAGAATGATATAAAAAAATTTTAGAATTTAAATAAAACAGAATATCGATCTATTTTAAAAATATATCGATGATGAAGGGGAAGATTCATATAATAAAAAGGTAAATAGATAATTTTCAAAGAATAAATAATAAAATTAATTTAATATTTAAATCAAAATGTAATTTTAATCTTATTTGTTATAATTTAAATATATTTCCTAAAGTCAAAATAAAATTCTAATCCTACTTTTTTTTATCATCAAACTTTGGTATTAAATTAAAAAAAAATCATATCTCTTATTATCAAGCTTCTTTATTAAAATCAAAACAATTTTTTTAGCTCGTTAAATATAATCATCCTTGAATGGAGTTGGTACAGCTGCTTATCATTAACGTAATGAAATTTTCGTTTCCATAATTTTTGTTTGTAGTTTGCTGTTTTCTGAACTTTAGGTCTTTCAATCACAAAATATTTAAATCAAGATAAAATGATCTCTAATCAATAAATCAGTTATAAATATTTAAATCTTGTCATTTAATGATATGAGATCAGATTAGAATTTTTTTTAATTTAATAAAACTTCGTGATTGGATATATTATTAGGATTCATTTTTATTTTAGTAAAAGAAGTTTGACGATAAAAAATAAAATAAAATTTTATTTTAATTCTTTAAATTAATTTTATTTTTAAATTTAATATATTTATTATTTGATTCTTGGTAGATTATTTATTTATTTATGATATCACATGCTATAATGTTTTCTCATTAGTTACCTATTTCTAAAATAAATTAATGCTCTATAGTAATTAAACTTAAATGTATATTAGATGACAAACTCTTCCTTTTTCGACGAGTTGAGTCGGAGATACATGTCTTACCTGTGTTAAAGAGATAATAGAAAACATTTTATTAACTCATTAGAAAATAATAAGAACCTTTATATAGACTCCAAATTAAAATAGATTAATCCATCATTAATTACTCACAATAAAGGGCTAATATTATATTTATTAATTGAACATACGTATAATCTTATAATTAATATTAATAATGTATATAATATATATATATTCTAAACTATTAATTAATGCTAATTTTTAAATTAAAAATAAAATTTATTAATAATAATGTTAATAAACATGATTGTCAAAATGTAATAATAAACTCCTGCTTGTTATTCGAGAGTAGGAATGTGAGTTTATTTCAGAATTTATTTATTGTTGCTAGAATATTAATGAAATGTTGATAGAATTAGATAAATCAGTAAAAATGACGTAACATTATAATAAGTATGAAAAAAGAAATTAACAGTTCATAAGAATTTCTTGATTGAAGTTGCTCTTAAAAGCGCCTTTGTTATATTTCAAAAAAGTTGCTGGGTGCTATCATGCTATAAGTCTGATTATCTCAAGGTATATGGTTCTGGATCCTCAATATTAACGTGTATTGTGGATGGCTCCGAGCTGGCATAGAGGAGGATTTGTTCTCAGATATTCGGATCCTTTCTTAATGTAGTCATAAGTTGACTCTTCCAACTAATCAATTGAATGTTTGAAGTTATCACCGAAAAATAAATGATAGACATTTAGAAATAATGCCAATAAATAAAAACTTGCACCCTAAATAAAAGAAAATTTGTCGACATTTTGTGTAAAATAACGATAAAAACGTTAGCCTAGAATTGTATATGAACATAGTTGAATACTATTCTTAAAAGTTTATTTACCATTAAGAATTACAAAAATAAAATAAAATGAATATGAGACTATTTTGAGATTAATTCGGATACATATGTATAGAAGTCCATAAAAAATAAGAGAAAAGAAAACAAAGAAAGGGAGAGAAGATGTCGGCCGAGCTCCTTAACTTTTTTTAAAAGCGTGCGATGATGTTGCTGGGATTTGGCTCCAATTTAAAATATGGGGCAGTCCCTTAAAATTGAAAACATGCAACAAGAATATTATTAATGATTAAGAAATAATCATGGAAAACAAATATAGTAATTGAATATTTACAATAACCATGATATTAAGAAAATTATGGGCTGTCGATTCATATAACTTAGTCATTAATTCAGTAGTTCCCAATGACTTTCCAGGTCATTAATACTTTGTCTGCCTTTCGTTCTGTGCCATTTAACACTAGACAACCAACGTCCTCTTGACGAGTTATTCACTCTTACGATAAGATAAAATAGAGATAAAAAATTAAAATAAATAAAAAATTAAAAAAAATTAAAAAATTTGTAAAAAAAATAATTTTAAAAAAGATAAATATATTTAGAAGAAAAAAATAATAAAATATTAAAAAAAATTAAAAAAGAAAAAAAAAGTTTAAAATTTTTTTTTTTAAAATAAATAAAAAAATATTTAAAAAAAAATAAAAATATAAAAAAAATATATTAAAAAAATATTTCAATACAATAAAAATATTAAAATAAACTTTAAAGAGAGAAAAATAAAAAAAATTGAGAAAAAAATTTTAGAGAAAAAATAATTAAATATAAAATAATTCGTAAAAATTAATGCATACACATTTTATTAAATTTGAGAATTGTGTGGGTTAAAATTTTAAAAATGTTACTTTTACACAAGTTATAAAATAGCTGAACTAGTTCACTTAATTGGAGGCTTAAAAGTCTTACTTCTAACTTAGTTACAAAATATAAGGTTATAAGATAAGGTTAGATGAGTTAGTTCATATTCATTTCAATTAATTTAAAGATTACATGAATTAAGGTACATAAAATCTTACTTTAAAACGAATTAAGGTTATAAGATAAGACTAACGAGTTAATCTACATTAATCTCACTTAATTTGAGGGTTACGTGAGTTAGGATTAGGGATGAAAGTGAATAAAGTCATTCGACAGGAACCTACGACTTACTTGTTTAAAACTAACTTGACTTGATTTGTTTAATAAATAGATAGACTCGGATGTCTTTTTAGACAAACAAGTCAGACTTAGATTTACAAAAAAGTCTGTTTAGCCTATTTAGAGGTTTGTTTATCTTTATATATTATATATTTATATTTATTATATTTATATAATATTATATATATATGTGTGTATATATATATATCTTAAGCCTGTTTAATGACTTTTTTATCTTGTAGGTTTTAAGCTTGCAAGCCTTTTTAATGTACCTTATTTGTATATACTGCTAATGGGACCCTAGCTCTTTTTTCATTTACTACCTCTGCACAGTTTACTTCTACAGTTTACTTCTGGTTCAATCATCCTTTCTCTAGCTACTCTTTTGCTGCCCCTAAAAATTCTAATCTTTTTTTCTCTACCTATTCCCTAATTTCTTTATTAATTTAGTGTCATTACCTATTGTCGTAACCATAATTAAAACGAAATGACAAACTTGCTAAAAATTTTAGAAAGAATTATTTGATTTGTTTATGGAGCCACTACCAAATTTTATTTTAAGGGAAAATATTTAGAAAAACCCTAACTTGAGAAAGAAATCTAGGTTTGGGAGTCAGTTACGAGTAGGGAAGGTATTAGGCACCCTACTCGCCCATTCCGAAGAAATGTACCCTTAAACTAAGTGTGTGATTTTGTTATTTTTGAAAACTATATGATCCCTTTAAATAGAGTAGAAAATAAATAGGTTTGTGAAAAACAGTCTGACAGGACCTGATCTTGCTCCTACGTATTCCCGGTACAATGAAAAATTCAAGGCTACGTAGTTTTGGTTAAGTTGAAAGTGTTTTGAATATTTTTGAAGAATTCTTAGTTTACATATGCACAGGGTTCGAGACAAACGAGGGCTGCACTGGGACCCATATGATTTCTGAATATCGAATAGTAGGGTTTGTTACCAGTTCGTATCCACAACTCATCGTGTGAGACTTAGAATTATTGAAAAACATATTTTGAAAGTTTGATTTTTACACGTGTTCCCGGATCCACATATGCACAGAGCCGAAGGCAAGCGAGGGTTGCATTGAGACTCATATGACTCTCTGAATGTCGAACAGTAGGATATGCTACCAGTTCGTATTCAGAGCTCATTGCGTTAGATCTAGTATTATTAAAAGCATATTTTGAAAATTTGATCTTTACGCGTGTTCCCAGATCCACATATGCACAGAGCCGAAGGAAAGTGAGGATTGCACTAAGACTCATATGACTCTCTGAATGTCGAGTAACAGGATATGCTACCAGTTCGCATTCAGAACTCATTACGTGAGATCTAGGATTATTAAAATACTTGAGGTATTTTGAAAAATTATTATTCTGAAAGTGATAAAACACGATTATAACTTTTAAATGTTTTCCTCCTTGAAGTCTCTCCAAGTTAGTCTTTCCCCTACTAAGTGTAATCACTTCCCTTCCAAATTACCTTAACCTCAAACCTTAGATTATTTGTATAAACTAGGTGCTGTGACCATAACTAAGAGTGGCTCTACTCTTAGGAATGTCAACAATACTGATGATGCTGCTTAAAATAAATAAGTAACACCGGCAGCAATAGTTGAACTTCTTGGCCTTGATTTCGAGGAGGTATCCACTTTCAGAACAATAGGTTCACCCTGAACTGATGATACAATAGTAAATGGCAGTGGTAGAACTTTGTCACTACTTTTATTAGAGCCACAGCTAACCACTAGAACATCAATAGCAGGTTCTTTTGCTAAAAACCTCCTTATTGAACGTTAGAGCTAATTTGGTTAACTGTTTATGCAAGACAACAGCAACTGCTGACAATTATATTCCTTGAATTACACTAGTATTGATGTAAGCTATCTAGTACAGGTCACGTCACCCATTTCGTCATCCTTAGAATTTACTACTGTCATGTTCAATATGAGGCAATGAAGAGAGCATGTCCTTATTGCAAATGTTGCGGAGTCATAATTCTCATTCTCGAGTTGAGGATCAATAGCAGAACCTGAGATGCCATCTGTCCCTCTAGGGACCCAAGTGCTATTACAGCCAAATCAGAATTCACCTGGGTGTTAATATTAGAATCTGCAAAGGCATGTTCTACTAGTTTCTTGATGACTTACCAGCTCTCTTGTCTGTCTAAATATACTGAAAATTATCACTACAATGTGAGATGATATAAGACCAAGTAGAGACAATTTATCAGTAGGTGTTCCATGGCCAATATAATGATCAAGAAGAACCACTAGCCTCTGTTTCAGTTTGCCATCTAGAAGGACATCAAGGGCCATGAACTAAACAACATGAGAACTAAGTCTTCCAATTAAAGTGACCAAAACCTCATGTGATTTTTCCAGGCTGTAAGTCAAGGAACAATCCAGTGTCTTGTAGGAATGTGCATCAGCAGCTATTAAGCGTAGGTCGTGTCGTTCCACCAGGGACGTAATAGCCAAACAATTCTGAACAGCGATTCCATAGCCCAAGAGGGCCACTCCTTCCTCTCCAATCAGTATATTTCCTTTACCAATCTCGAAAGGAATTCCTCTGTTTCTAGTTGGCAAGTCAACACCAATGCCATTTCCTCTCGGTAACTATAATTGTATGGTTTTGGTTCTTAGGCTTCCCTTCACCAAATTTGAGACTTCCAAGTAGTTTCACCGAGTATATCCCCTTGTCTTTCCCATCGAGATCCACTTTCCCTTCTTTTAAAGTTTTCAACAAAATTAATGAAGGCGACATGAAGAGCTTCACTTCTTTGCATTATCAGTAGCCTCGGGTTTTTGTTCCTCTTTAGCTTGCCACAGATTTGACACGTCACAACATAATGTCGTTCAATCGGGACACAAAACCTGGCGCATCCACTTCACAATGCAAATCGACGACTAGCGATCACATTGATCTGTTAGATGATGACATGCTCCTGGAGTGCTTTTACATGAAGAAAAATTATGAAAAGTTGAATCAAGGTTGAACCAAAGAGCATGTAAAAGGGATTCGTGAGGCCGTACATTGTGAAAATATCCAAGACACTCTCAAATGATTTCATAACAAATGTAGGTCCAAGACTAAGAATCTCCCCTACTGCCTGGGCGTTAAATTCTTCATTATTGAATGCAAAGATGATTAGACCTAGGAACTTCATGAAAAGATGGAAGCTATGCTAAAGATGAAAAAAATTCGATGCCCCCCCAAGGATGTTTTCCCTACATGCTGACTTGTGCCAAACATTGTGTTCTTTGATCTTTGTGGCTTCCAAAAAATGAAGAATTTATGCACCATGGCCAGTTGAGCTCAAAGCAATGGAGTGACCAAAAATACCCATTAAAATCATCATAATTTTTCTCGGAGGAATAAGGTGCTTATGCAACTCATGCACTACTAGTCCCTATGAGCTTTGAAGCAAGTATACGATAAAGCACTGCCTATCATCTCTCTAAACTTTGAGAGCCAAGTGTTCACAAGGCTCCAAAGATCATCGCTTACCCTTGCTGATACGATCTTTAAGTATGGTGATCGGAAGCACTCCTACCATAAGCGATAACTAAAGTGTCTGCCCTTTTTGTTTGCTGCATTGTATAACCATCCCTTTATAGTTCCCAACAACTAATGCACACCGAACATTATCATCAAATGAGGGATCACTGCTTTGCGTCCACTTCCACATCCTCTTGGATTTTCTCTGAACCATTCGCATTAAGATAGTCATTATCAAGAGTGAGAACAACATATCTTGCTTGCAGTAGATGAATCTGAAGCTCTGGGCATGTATGCCAGTATCCAAAAAGTATACTTTGGGTTAGCAGGTGAAAAAGGCTACCAAGTGTATAGAAATCCATTAGTGACTGCAGTTAGATCCTCCTATATCACTTCACTCAATTCAAAACAGAACCTTGGCACATAAGTGACCAATGTTCGAGGATAAAGTAATTAATGCACCGACTGGATGGAGAACTCAGAATTGGACCATGATTTAAGTCCTAAACTTCCAGGAGTACAGTTCCATATGTATTGACCGATTACTCATAGTCATTCATTCTCTGGTTATCGGAGCTGGAGAAGGTCAACATGACCTTTGATTGAATCTTCATCATTTTTTATAAACCGAAGTTTCTCAATTTATATCATGAGCTAAATATTTCGATTTCAATCCAAAAAACTTGAAATTTGTATTTTAAGCCACGATTATCAATCAAAATTCTGCATCTCTACTCCTTCAACATCGATCTTACTTAGCCTCAATTACATATTATCAAATTCAACCAATAGAAGCAAAGAAATTTTTTAGGAAACAACAAGGAATGAATTCAAATGGAATCAATCGATTCAATCAAGTTTGCATGGAATTTCTATTATCATTTAATGAAAATGCTTGTTCTGCATCAATGGTATAGATAGTGAATAGAAGCAAATTTATAAAGTGAATCCATGCGAAGTTAAGTGAAAGTGGCCTTGGACTTTACCTGGCCGTGACGGTGAGAGAGGAAAATGAAGTTTCACTGGAAATCGTATTTTCTTTGAAAAAAAGTGCTTCCTCCTGGTATTCTCACTGTTCTTCCTTCAGAGCTCGAGGACGAAGACGCATTTTTCTTCAGAATTCCCCTTAGAAGCCTCCCTTCCTCCGTGCCTCCTCTCCTCTGTGTCATATGTCAGAGGCCCGCTTCCTTTTTTTTTTTTTTTTGAAATTTCGCAGGTGTATCTTTTTCTTTTTCTTTTTAACTCATTCTTACTTAACCAACCTTAACTACCCTTAATCATCGTAACTATTTTTCTAACTAATTTTTTTTATTTTTTTTTATGATTTTTATTTATGTTTATTCTTTTTTTTTATTTTTTATTATATATATATATTATACATTTTGTTTTTATTATATTTTTTAAAATTGGGGCCACTCACCAATTTTGGAACCCAAATTTCTTATTTTACTGTTGTCTTCTATTTTTCTTTTTTTTTTTTTATTTATTTGTTTTGTTTTTTATGATTATTATTATGATTTTTTAAATGATTTTGGACTAAATCACCTTTTAGTTAAAAAATATTTATTTTGGATTTTAAATTTATCCTTGAACATAATTCAATGTTCACACCTACCCTTAGTTTTGCTATGAGAATAACGTTCCTCCCCCCAACAGATCCAATGTCTGGATGTGGAGCACTATGCAACTCGTCTAACAACTATCAAAGATCATCAAAGGTAGAATCAACAACAACTCCAAAGGATCAAGCAAACCCAGATGAGCCATCGCACTAAACTGCAATGTTTCATGTGTCATATAGATCACATTAGTGAAGAGCTCTATGACAAAATGGTGCAGATTGTTCGTGCACAACTTAAGAGCCTTATAAGTTAGATATTTTTTATTTATTGGTAAAAATAAGGGAGAACTTTTAATGCTTGTTTCTTATGTGAGGCTAAAATTTTATTTTTAGAATTTTATGATTTATTTTGTCTTAAAATTCTGAATAATCTTTCTAACTAAATGGTGTCTACAATCTCTTTTGAGAATTTTTTTCATATGCTTATTTCTTAAGTAATTTCTCATTAACTTAATCGTGATGATTTGCTATCTTATATGATCATTTAATTATTATTGGACTTGTCTTATATTAGAACTTATCTAAATCTTTTCAAATAAAATAATTATCTAAATCTTTGTTGGATCCTAAAATTTAATTAAATATTTATTATAAGGTCCAAGAAATTTTAAATATTTTAATGATGATAAAAATATATGTAAAAATATTTTTAGATAGGTACAAAAGAAAAATGATATTAGATGGTGAACTCATCTAATCTACAAAACGTACTTAGCAAGCTCGTCCAGCTGGATTGGACATAAGAACAGAAATGTCTATTTCTATGTTAGTTCAAGATAAAAGGAAAATTTATACATTTAATGAATAACTGACTTAAGCTCAAAAAGGAAAAAAAAACTTGTTTGATGTAAATAAAAAAGTAAAATGAAAAGTACACCTGCCACAAAACCCTTGTTCAATTCACAGCAACTACTTTTTCACCTAATCCATGGTCATGCATTTATGGATATACAGAAGATGCTGGAAACTCCTCTCATTTTCTCAATGGCTATTTTATCTTTAATATATAAAGAGATAAGCTTATAAAAAAAGGACAAGAGACCCAACTAAAATGAACCTTACTTATCTATTTGTCTAGTTGTCTACTTTGTTCATAACCCGCACTATAAATTTTATTCCTGTCTTTTGTATCCAAGTTATGTTATGGGAACTAGTATAGATAGATATGAAGTGTCTAGTTTATATTCATTGGATATATTAAGTCTGGAGAGGCTTATACAATAATAATGGGGTTGTATTTTTGGTTAAGCATTGATATCACTTCTTAATAATTTTCTTGATTTTTTGGTCAACTTTGAAATTTTATTTTCAATATCTTTGGGACCCAACGACGGTCAGCACCATTGAATAAAAACACGCTCCTTTAATTTTGGCGGCCTTATGGCTGACAGAAGGATGACTCTTCGGAAATAATCGTGCCATGTTGCAGTGTTGAGGATTCATCCGATTGGTCATGACTTTTCAAAATTAATCTTTTTATTTTTACATTTTTCACTTTTCTCTTTGGCACGTGTACCATTGAGGTATGCAAAATGATTTTGCATAATTAAAGGGAGGAGATGGGTAATTTTGCATGTGAGGTTTTAGGGTAGTATATTTGGAGGGAAAGATGAAAGATGTGGGTTTGATTTCCCAAATGGTACCTTTTGGTGAAAAATGTCATTGCTATTTTTCATAACTATGATTGTCGAATTAATCAAATTTGAGAAACGGCAGAATTTTTACCCCAGTTTTAGGGAAATATGAGGTGCAGGAATGTTGAATTGTGCTTGGCTTTTGACTTGTCCTTCTTTTGATTGACCTTAATTTTTCCTGGATTGTTCTTTTGAGTGTTCAACCCAGCAGGTCTTTTGTTTGCCCTAACTTTTTCCTAAGCTGCCTTTGTGGGTTTTCGACCTAGTGGGCCTTTTGCTTGTGTGTCCTAACTTTTTCCTAGGCCGCTCTTTGAGGGTTTTTGACCTAACAGACTTTTTGTTTGTTTGCCCTAACTTTTGTCTAGGTTGTCCTTTGAGGATTTCCGACCTAGCGGGCTTTTTTTGTTTGTGTGCCCTAACTTTTTCCTAGCCCTCTTTGAGGACTTCGGACCTAGTGGGTTTTTGTTTTGATCCTGATTTTTCCTGAATTGTTTTTGAAATTTTAATTCAGCAAGACCTTTTCTAATCATGAATTTGATTATTATTTTACTTTTTGACCTTGTTTTTGCCTATATTACTTTAGATTTCTATCCAACGGGTTTTTTCGTACTTCTTTTTTCTTGAAATTTTGACCCTGATTTTGCCCAGATTATTTATTTGACTTTAATCCAGCGGGTTTTCTTTTTATTTTTATACTAGTCAAATCTTCTATTACATCTTGCTTGGATTGTTTTGACTTTTAATTCAGGGGATCTATTTCGCATCCCTATATTTTGGCTAGATTTGAACTTTTGGTCCAGCGTGATATTTGTTATTTCTTTGTTGGACAAGATATTTCTTGAAAGGAATTATAATGGAGTGCCCATTATGATTTGAAATTCCTTGTTGGATTGCGATCTTGTTTACTCTGCTTCCTCATTTGATTTTTCTCTTTGAATTTGATTAATGAGACACTCCAAATCATTTATTATAGCGCCAGCATTATCACCAACAGGTATTTATTATTTGGATATAGAATGAGAAGTGGGTTTAATCATGGAAAGAATGATAATTTTAAGTGGAAAAGTCAATGATGTAAAACATATGCCCAAGCAACGTGAAAAATGTATTTCTCATTGAAATTTGTTACAAAAGATTGATTTTGAAAAGTATGAAAATCTTTGGATGATTTATCATGTAGGTCTGGCTTTCCCAATGCCCCATCATCAGGTAATTCTTGCCACAATTTCTTTCAGCTAGTTGATGGGCTTTCATGATTTGGCAATGGATTATTTCCCACATTAGGAGCAAAATTTCCAAAATCCAGTCATTTAGCATTAATCATGCTTTACACCTTATGCTTCAGGGCTTGGCAATCTTCGGTTGAATGACCAATGAACCTTGCATGATAGTTGCACCTAGCATTTGGATCATACCATTTAAGAAATGGCGGTTCTTGAGGTTTTAGGGGGTAATGAGCGACCAGAGAGTTTTAGATTAAGTGAGGCAGCAGCTTAGTATAAGTCATTGGGATAGGATTAAATTGGACAGGTTTTTTTCTCCTTTCTTTGGCTTTGGTTAGGGTTTTGGCTTGTAGCTTGTGTTTCGGCCGTGTATGGTGTTGATGGTTGAATTTGCGTTGGATGGTTATAAGTCAGAGGATAAGGTATTTGATATGTTGTGGCGATGTAGGGATATGGCGTATAAGATGGGTAAGGTAATAGTTAGTAACCGGTTGGCCTATAATGTGCCATCTGAGATGCGTATTGGCCTTGGCCAGAAGCCACATTATAATTTTTTCCTGTCTTCTTCTTTCTAACAGAAGCATTTATTGTTCCTGCGGCCTTGTGCGCAATCCTTCCACTGCGTATGCCACCTTCAATCCTTTCCCCTATGATGACAACATCAGAAAAATTGGCGGTCACACTACCAATCATCTTGTCATAAAAGGGGTCTTGGAGTGTATCTACAAACATGCTGACCAATTTCTTTTCAAACAAAGGTGGTTTCACTTGGGCGGCCAACTCTCCCCATCTTTAAGCTTATTGTTTAAAGGTCTCTTCTCCCTTCTTGGCCATGCTTTCGAGCTGAGTTCTGTCAGGAGCCATCTCCAGATTATATTTTTACTACTTCAGAAATGCATCAACCAAATCCCTCCATGAATGGATTGTGCCCATTCTAATTGAGTATACCAATTTGTAGCTGCCCCAGATAAGCTGTCTTAAAAGAAGTGGATGAGCAGCTTATCGTCATGAGCGCATGCAGCCATCCTTCTACAATACATGACTAGGTGGTTCCTCGAACAACCAGTCCCTTGATATTTCTTGAATTTAGGAACCTTGAATTTTGGAGGAATGATCACGTCTGGGACCAGACACAAGTCAGATGCATCTATGACATCGTATGCACTTCCTTTGATTGCCTGGATTCTTCCTTCCAGGGTTTTTCATTTTTCAGCACCTTCATCGAAAGGATGGCTTGGGTATCCTCCTGGCATATTGTGAGGATGAAAAGAGGGTATGTAGATAGGGTGAGGTCCTTGGGTGAACATAGGATTCGTCCCCTCAGGAGCCATTTGGTGGGTTTGGATAGGTTCTTGTGAGGTATTGTTTGGGAAAATATAAGGGATTCCCATGGTGTTTGAAGGTAGGTTTTGTGAAGGCATGGTTAATGGTATAGGGTTTTGTGGATTGTAGCCAAGAGGATGTGATGGGCCAACTGGTTTCTTTGGAAGGGACCACCTTATGTCCTTCTGTTTTGACAATTGGATGACCTCCATTAGTTTGGTCATTTAATCTTTCAAACTTTTGACCTCATTTATTAGCTCTTCGTTTTGCCTTTCCAACTCATCTATGATCTTTGATTGTGATTGAGTTCTATAAGGATGCCGAGAAAGTTGTCTGTCTTCAATTTTTATTTTTTTGTTAAATTAAAAAATTAATTTTTGAGAAACAATGTGAATGCCAAAATCAATAACTGATAAAAATGTTAACGCTTCAGTGTGTATTAAAATGAGGGAGGTATGTGATGATTTTCAAAATCAATGATAAATTTATTTAATGAATGGATGAATGCAATGTTGGATGCACAAATAATTAGAGGTTTGCAAGTTGACCATTTTGAAAATAATTGAATGACCTGTTACTTTACTTATTTGGCCTTGATTTTTAGTAATTTTGGTATTTTTTAGTTTTGCTAAAAAATCTTTTATTTTTACTAAAATTTTCCTAAGTTTTCTTTCAAACATAAAAGCATTCTTTAGATTTCCTTTCAAATTTCCTCTTTCTCTTTTTTGGATTTTTCAAAATCTGTTTATTTTAGAGATTTAATTTTTCTATTTCTTTTTCAAATTTTCTAACTCTCCTCTACTTTTGGATTTGTATATGTCTATTTTCCAAAATCTTAATTTGAATTGGTTTGGGAAAAAATTTTCCCTAGTATAAGAAATTATTTTTATTTGTTGAATTTGTTTATTTTCTTCCTTTTTTAGTTTCAAATTTTCTTTGGGTTTTTCAAATCTAAATCAATTTCAAATTTTAATATTTTGTGTTTTTTCCAAAATAAATATGCTTTTTTTTTCTTGAGTGAGGTGATGTGACACGAATCTAAGGTCTTTCTGATATATGTTTTTCACACAAGGTGGTTTATAATCCTAAAGGTTATGAAGGTCACTAGAGCCAAGTTCTAATTCTTGGTGCTTGCTACAACCATAGAGAAGGCTACCAGTTGCAAGGCACCATGAAAAAGACGTACTCTAGCTGAGGTTTTCGTGATAGCTAGACGGGACATGCATCCCAAATGACACCACTAGACCCCTTTAGTCCTAGGTTTCGCTTAGACTCAAGTATAGGGCCTCACTCATGTTATGCATGCAGGACTACAATGTGTGGAATAACCTGCAATTGCAATAAAATAAATATATATATGTCTTCTACCTAGGATGAGAAACATACAATTTTGAATAAAATGACAACATGAAATAAATAAAGAAAAATGACGAATAAATGAAAGAGATCAACATGTTACACACTCAAATTTAAACAGGGATTGACTCTCTAAAGTTCCTAGTGGAGTCGCCATCTGTTGCAATCGTAATTACAACGAAATAACTAACTTGCTAAACATTTGAAAAAGAATTTTAATTGATTGTGGAGCCGCCACCAAATTTTTATTTAAGGAAAAAGATTTGAAAAAACCATAACTTGAGGAAGAATCTAGGTTCGGGAATCGGTTATGAGTAGGGAATGTGTTAGGCACCCTATTCGTCCATTCCGAAGAACGGTACCCTTAAATTGAGTGTGTGATTTGAAAATTGTTTGATCCCTTTAAGTAAAATAGAAAAAAATAGTTTTGTATGAAAATAGCTTGACAAGACTTGATCCTGCTCCTACGTATTCCCTGGTGCAATGGAAAACTCAAGGCTACATGGTTCTGGTTCTGTTTGGCAAACGAGAGATTTTCTTGAAGCACAAATGTTTGGAATGAAAGTAGATTTTTTTTTCGGAAGAACATATGTGCAAAGCCCAAACCGTCATAAGTCGTGTATGAACCCACATGAATCATAATACGAAACAGCAGAGAAGGATGTCTGTTTGTATTAAGACCCGTTTAGACGAAATTCCTAAAAGAAAAATAGATGTTTGAAATGAAAATAGAGGTTTGTCAGAAAAGCGTCTGTGCAAACTTCAAACCGTCGTAAGTCGCGTATAAACTCATATGAATCAGAATACAAAACAGAAGAGAAGGCTGCCTATTCGTATTAAGACCCGTTTAGACGAAATTCCTAAAAGGAAAACAGATGTTCGAAATGAAAATAGAGGTTTGTCGGAAAAGCGTCTGCGCAAAGTTCAAACCGTCGTAAGTCGTGTATGAACCCGCATGAATCAAATTACAGAACAGCAGAGAAGGCTATCTGTTCGTATTAAGACCCGTTTAGAAAAAATTCCTAAAAGGAAAACAAATGTTTGAAATGAAAGCAGAGGTTTGTTGGAAACGCGTTTACGCAAAGTTCAAATCGTTGTAAGCTGTGTATGAACCCGCACGAATTAGAATACGGAACAGCAGAGAAGGCTGACTGTTTGTATTAACACCCATTTAGACGAAATTCCTATATGGAAAACAAATGTTTGAAATGAAAACAGAGACGAAGATGAAATCGAAAATCCGAGAAGAAGTAAGAAAATTAAGCGGAATAGAAACTGGATCTAACCTCCATCGATGTTCCTTGTTCAATTGTCTCCAATCTAGCTTAGGTCATAAGGTCTAGAGGTAAGAATTAAGTATTTTTTTTAATTTGATTCAAGCATACACTTAACTCTTTAGGTTCAATGACTTAATCATGCATGACTTAATCTAGACTTAGAATATAGGATGCATGCACATGGTCATGCATTCTTAGAAATTTTTTCAAAGGAGGACATAGAAATACAAACAAATATGAAAGAAATACATATAGAAGCATCACCACATCAAAAATAATACCTAAACAAGGTTAAAAGAATAATCTACATAAGAACTTCAAGAACACAAGAGATTTTGGCGCCAAAATTTGAATTCAAATCTCAGAATTTTTTCGAAGATATTTTTTGTTAGATCTAAAAAATTAAAACCTACCAATTGAAAGATATGGATCATAGGCATAAAAAACAAGTTTCACAAAAGTCAGACCAGAAATGAGCAAGTTATGTACAAATCAAACAAGTTAGGTTCATTTGCGTACCAAGACGAACATGCTTTAGTAATAAGGCGATAGAAATTTCATTTCAAATCAAAAATAGAAAAATAATATCATTCCAAAAACTAGAGATAAAGAAGAAGAGAACTCAGTAAAAACAACCGAAATCGGATATCATTTGACTGATCAAAAATGAAAATGAAAAATAGAGACGAAGATGAACCTCAAGAACACAAGATATTTTAGCGCCAAAATTTGAATTCAAATCTTAGAATTTTTCAAAAATATTTTTTTAGATATGAAAACTTAAAACTAACCAATTGAAAGATATGGATCATAGTAATAAAAAAAACAAGTTTTACAAAAATCAAACCAGAAATGAGCAAGTTATGCACAAATCAAACAAGCTAAGTTCATTTGCGCACCAAGACGATCATGCTTCGGTAATCAGGTGATATAAATTTCATTTCAAATGCAAAGTAGACAAATAATATCATTCCAAAAACTATAGAGAAAGAAGAAGAGCACGCAACAAAAATCACAAAAATTAGAGATCATTTGACTGATAAAAAATGAAAACGAAAAACAGAGATGAAGATGAACCTCAAGAACATAAGAGATTTTAGCGCCAAAATTTGAATTCAAATCTCAGAATTTTTCGAAAATATTTTTTTGTAGATCTGAAAAATTAAAACCAACTAATTGAAGGATATGGATCATAGGAATCAAACAAAACAAGTTTGAGAAAAATCAAACCAAAAAATGAGCAAGTTATGCAGAAATCAAGCAAGCTAGGTTCATTTGCGCACCAAGACAAACATGCTTCAGTAATCTGACTATATAAATTTAATTTCAGATCCAAATTAGACAAATAATATCATTCCAGAAACTAGAGAGAAAGACAAAGAGAACGCAATAAAAATTACCAAAATCGAAGATCATTTAACTGATCAAAAATGAAAATGAAAAATAGAGACAAAGATGAATATCAAGAACACAAAAGATTTGAATTCAAGAAACATGGCTATTATGCATAAAGGTAGTTGAAGATTTCAAAGATCTTACTTGACTATCTTGTTGAAAGAACTTTTGTGGTTTCTTGCTAAACCTCCATGGCAAGAGCAGAACCGATGTTATTTCCAGAAGCTTTTTGAAAGTCATCTTCAAAAATCATTCTCCTTCCTTCTTTTTTTTTCTACTCAAAGTGCCCCTCTCCCCTTATATATACCTCTCTTTTTTTTAATTTTGGTGGGTTATCTCCTTTTTTCTTTTTCTATTCTTATGCTTTTTCTTATTCTTTTCTTTTTTATTTTTTTTTCTATTTTTATTTATTTATTTCTTTCTTTTTATTTTTTCCATTACTTTTATTTTGATTTTTTGAACTATTTTAGACTAAATCACCTTTTGGCAAAAAAACAAAATAACTTATTTCGGGTTTTGAATCCTCGGACATAATTCGGTGTTTACAATGGTTAACAGTTTAAGCATTTTAACAACATATAACACTCAAAATCAGAGTAACTGAAATAATGAATGAAGCCAAAGCCTATACACAAAACCTCATAATATCCAAAATGAAAATAGACTCAAGGAACATTAAAGAAATAAATCAAGAGATACATAGCTTAAATATTCAAAATTTTCTTATATGACTATAAAGCAACGAAAAATAAAATTATATAACAAGCATAGCTAAATTATCTATATTGAAAGAAAATAATTTTTATAACAAGATACCCAGTTTACTTTCAACTCATTCCAATCTTTTGCAGTCCTCTTTTATTGCTTTGCTTGTTATCCGACTCCTTCTTTTTTCTTTTACCACCACAATAAAAACTTCTAATTCTTTTGGAACTCCCACTCTCTTATGCTTCTCTTAGCTTTATAGAATCTAGGAAAAGAACCATTCATCCTTCAAAACTAAGTGAGTTTGTTGTTTTTTCTCTTTTCATTTGATCTTTCCAATTTAATCTCCTATTTTTGGGGCTTTTCTTTTATCCTACGGGTCTTAGTTTGATATTCTCCTATTTGTGGTCTACCGTCAATACTATCTATAAGAAGGTCTTTAGGGTCTGAGTTTGCTCGTAATAGTTAGCTGCCTCGATTCACCAAGAAATCAGGATACCGTAATACAATAGTGAGCTTTCTCAGCTAAGCAAGGTTGGACAAAGTATGATCAATAGGATTAATCTGAAGATCAGTGAGCATAGGAATGACATATGTTCACCTTATCCTTATCACTTTTTTTCAGGATAAGCCATGACATATCCTGTATGTCCGTCACCAATCAGACATAGAAGACAGGTGAAGTTGCTGTTCTTGACCCTAATAAATTAGAATCTGTCTCTGCATGTGTTCATGGGTTGAATGACAGCAAGGCTGGACTACCTACGATGTTACTGCTGAAAGGGACCAAGTTCTCCCACGTAGTAGACCTAGAATCTGCCATTCAGCACGATCTTCTATATCAGTTCCCTACGATTTTCATCAAGTCCTTCGAATGGAGCTCCAGAAGTTCATATGTACAACCTGATCGTCTATCCACTTAGAGGTGAGTTAGGAGTCCCTATAGGTGTATGTAGTGAGATTCGGCACCCAACAAAGTTAGTAGCAGTGAGCGCAAACCACTAGTAGAGTATCTTCATTTTAATTCTTTCCATGGATTAATGTAATGCTTCCAGACCCTACAGTGTTTCCCCTATCCTTTGATATCAAGGAAACCACATATCTATTAATCAGTAATCACTTGGGGGATAAAGCTATATTTGAGAAATTATGCACCATTCTGTGTGATACCTATTCCCAGTTATGGTGCAACGTTAGTCGTATAGCATTCCTCAACTATTGATGTGACCTTGCATGGGACGCTCCGCTTTCTTAGAGATGTGCATCGGGACTTTGTTGATCATACAACACACCTTCACTCACTCCCACAAATCCGGCAATAGCTGTGTCATAGCTAGTCAGGCTGACACTGAGAAGTCTGATAGTAGGGAGAGATTTCTGGCCTTGCAAAATGAGTTACAATTGTGCATTGTTGGAGTCACTGTTAGTAACTTTTCTGTCAGCTTGGGAGACGATATTTGTGGGCTTCCTAAAGTTGAAATATTCTGATAAAAGGTAGTTCGCTCTCAGTCTGTCTCTACCCTAAAAGTTGATCTTGAATTCAACAATAGTCTCATTCAAATTGCAATAGGCATTGCAACTCCCTTCCAAATCATCTCATTGGAAAGCTTAGTTGTCCATGGGCTTGCCATACTACAGAAATCAACTTTGGAAGGACTTGAAGTGTTGACTGGGACACGACTATTTATAAGGGCGCACGGGCAACGCTGTCACAAGGAATGGCCCTTGGCTACTAGTGTATTCAGAATGCTAATGTAGGAGATGAAGTTTGGTGCTCGCTGTAGCTATTCCACAGGAAAATCCAATCTCTTAGTCCACCAAGACAAGGAACGATGTTACGTTGCATGGTTCATTTTATCCTCATTAATGTGTTCTTCAAGATCGTTTTAAGCATAATTTTTGTGAATATTATAACTAAACTGGGAACCCAGTCAAGTGGCTAGCGCGCTACCACAGCCCCCAAGTCCCGACTTCGAACCCCAGGGGACAACCTTTTGTTTTGCATGAGACCTCATGACCCAGTTCGGGCCATAAATGAAGTGGAGAAGCCCAATTTATTTTATAAAGTTTGTTAACAATTAGATCTTACCCAAAATTCTAGCAATTGGACCATGTTAAGGTCAGGCCACAATTAGGCCTTGCTGGATTCCCTCTTTATTGGGCCATGTCTATTGGGCTCAAGAGGGTTATTTGAAAAATAAAATAAATGGTCAAAATTCTTGATTAAATTAAATAATTTCTTCTGCTCTCTATCTAATCAAGTTCGTTTTCATTTTGTTGGATCCCACCCAATTCACTCTAAAATCAAGTTCATTTTTTATTTCATTTTAAAATCAAGTCCCATATTTTGTAATTTGGGTAAAACTCAATTCTTTTATCCCTAAGCTAAAATCTTTTTATAATTCACTTGCTAAATTTGGGTCAAACCCACTTCTTCTTAACTTGTCATCAAGTCCAGTTTCCTAATTTGGGTCAAGCTCGATTCCTTTCTTAATTCATAATCAATCACTGTTTACTAACTCTATAGAAAACGTCCGTTTCCAAAAGTGTCTATTTTACTTTTCTAAAATTTGTGCAAACGAATTTTAATATGAATAGGTAGCCTTCTCTGTTGTTCCGTATTTTAATTCGTGTGGATTCCTACGCGGCTTACGACGGTTTTGATTTCACAAGCACACAATCTTAGAAAACCTCTATTTACTAACTCTGTAAAAACGTCTATTTTAATTTTCTAAAATTTTTGTAAACAAATTTTAATACGAATAGGAAGCCTTCTCTGCTATTCCATATTTTAATTTGTGTGGATTCATACACGGCTTACGAAGGTTTGGATTTTGCAAGCACACAATTTTAGAAAACCCTGTTTACTAACTCTGTAAAAACGTCTGTTTCTAACATGTCTGTTTTAATGTTCTAAAATTTGTGCAAATGAATTTTCATACGAACAGGAAGCCTTCTCTGCTGTTCCGTATTTTAATTCGTGTGGATTCATACGCGGCTTACGACGGTTTGGATTTTGCAAGCACACAATTTTAGAAAACCCCTGTTTACTAACTTTGTAAAAACATTTGTTTTCAAAATGTCTGTTTTAATTTTCTAAAATTTGTGCAAACGGAATTTTAATACGAACAGGCAGCCTTCTCTGCTGTTCCGTGTTTTAATTTTTGCGGATTCATACGCAGCCTATGACGGTTTGGATTTCGCAAGCACACAATTTTAGAAAAACCACTGTTTACTAATTCTGTAAAAAACATTCTTTTCAAAAATATCTGTTTTCAATCTTCTAAAAAATTCGCGCAATGGGTTCTAATACGAATAGGCAGCCTTCTCTGCTTTCTATATTTCAATTCGTGCAAACTCACTCACGGCTTACGATGGTTTGAGTTATGCAAGCACATAATTTTAATTTATTCAAAAATCAATTTTTTCGATATCACCCCAAAACTACGCAAGCCTTGAGTTTCCCATTGCACTAGGAAATACGAAGGAGCAGGATCAAGTTCTATCACGCTATCTTCCGTCAATCTATTTATTTTCACTCTAATTAAAGGGATCAAACAATTTTCAAATAAATCACACACTCAGTTTAAGGGTACCGTTCTTCGGAATGGACGAGTAGGGTGCCTAACACCATCCCTACTCGTAACCGACTCCCGAACCTAGAGTTTCATCCTCAAGTTAGGGTTTTTCCAAATCTTTTTTCCTTAAATAAAAATTTGGTGGTGGCTTCACTTCATCCAATTAAAATTCATTTCAAAATTTTTAGCGAGTCCGTCGTCTCGTGGTAATTACGGTTGCAACAATAAAGCTTTAGTGAAACTTATGATGTAACCAACTGACTCTTTTTTTCTCTTTTATGAATGATTATATGTTCTATTCAATTGTGTTTTCCTTATTATGCTTAATTAATCAGTGAAAATTAGCTACTCTTGTTGATGTTTAAGTTAATTGAGGTATAGGTGATCATACTATTGCCTAATTAACAAAACTATAAGAAACTAAATCTAAGAATTTTGGATGATCAATCGGAATCATTGACTTCTAATAGGTTATTAATTTAATAAGTCTAAATGTGCTTTATGATTCTCTTAACTATATACCTTTCATGATCATTCTGGGTAATAACTTAAGGAAAAAAAATATTACTATTGCATGATCATTGGATATTAATAGAATGAGAATGGATGGTTAACAATTAACTTTAAATCATTCATAAGAGTGTTGAGGTGAAATTGGATAAAGTTATAGCGGAAACCAAAGTCTCATATCTTTCCATAATTGAATTTGTGTCTATGTTCTTTTGTCTTTAAATTTCCTACTCTTGTTTTTTCCTTTCTATATTTATTTTAAATATTTTCCAACAAAATTCTTTTTTGATGAACTTAAAAGTAAAGATTTAATCATTCTTTTACGGTTTGTTAAAATAATCTCTTGTGAGAATGATACTGAGCGTTTCAAATACATCTTTCTATAAGCTATGCAGGAAATCTTGGTCCGTTTTGAGGGTGTGTTAAGGGGAATTTTTGTCCTTATATTGCTTCATTGTCTTTTTATGCCCCTTTTTTTAGCTTAAAATTTACCTATTTTCATATTCTCTGCTTACATGACCATTTCTATAAAAATAAAGAAAATTAGGTAGAATTCAATATAAATGGTCAGGAATCATGTAACAATTATACCTAAATTTGCATAGATAAATTGATAGAATGGTAGTTTATCAGTCATCCCTTGATGAAGATGGAATAAATGTGTGCAATTATTGATATTATTATCCCACTATGGTGATTTGTGATAAGCTTAATTATAATCTTATATAAATAACCCAGTAAGGATAGAGGGTGGAATTTCCTTAACTCCGATGGATTCTCTACCTTTGGAATTAAGGACAGAAAGTAAGAGTGCATACTATAAGAAAGAGATGCATTCATATAGAATTCATCCACCATGCTATAGATTTCCCCTTTTATCAACTCCCATAAATACTTGAGGAAGTTGAAGTCAAACCATCCAATCCCAAACTATTGTTGGAGACACAGGCCTTTAGCGTGTTATCCACCTCTAATTTTGAAAATGGGGCTTTAAGAAAGTCAAGAGATCCATTGGAGATTTAAGTAATTAGAACCCCACCGAGGGATATGAGCGATGAAGGGAACAATTGGTACATTTATGCAAAGTGGTTCAACATTGCCTCCTTAATTTGGCCTACCTCTTCCACCCATTTTCCCCCTAAAGCTTGATTGCATGAAAATCATATTACCGCCTTCATTCTTTCATACATTGGTGAAAGTATGTCGAATTATCATCCCTTTCTTGAATGAACTTATATATGAACTTTTAGAATAACATCAACTTACAGTTGAAAGTTAGAGAACTTAGTGCCCTTATCCAATTGTGTCGCTCCTCCAACCGGTGTTGGTTTTGGTTGTCATTTTCAAGTTCTATTTCTTGTTCTATTCTTTCCAGTGAAATTGTTACTCTAATGATCTTTGTTCTTTGTAGGAGAATCGTATTCCTAAGATAGTCAAATCCTCTATTCTCGTATTACCAATAAAATTGTTAAATCTCATTCGGTCAATACACACAATTAAAGTCACCAACAACACACCATGGTCCATCACATATAACCACCTTTGCTTGATAAAGATCCTCTCATTACCTTTTTCTCTTTTCCCTACCACATAATATATAGATATTAACTACTATACTATTGATGTTATCTTTACTGCAGAGAATGATGCCCAAGTACCCTGTTCCCTAAAAGGTAGGTTCTAGGTTAAGTATGAAGGCATCCCAAAATGAGAGCAACCCTCTTGCTCCACTTGAAGAAGGCGAATCCTAAAATGCATATTCATTTCCTCCCCACAGTTTTGCATATTATGGGCATGTTCCTGCCTCAAGCTTTGTTTCTTGAATTAGCAGAATGTCCAATCCTTCTCGCCTTATCAACTCTTATATCTTACATTTTTTCTTGGCCCTCAGTTCCCTTAAGTTATAAGTTCCAACCTTCATTTCCTACATATTCCTTGACCCTTGCCCTAATTCTTGTCGTGCTTCACATCTCGCTCTTCTATGTCCACCGGCTTCTAGAGGACTTGGCCCTCTCCCTCCTATAATGTTATTTCTATCACTTGACTAAGATGTAATAACTTTCTAGCTTGTCAATGGTTCTCCAATTGTCTTATACATTTATTGCACTTGTTTATATCTAGGCATCATACATAAGTTAGGAAAAATATCTTTAGGCT
This sequence comes from Canavalia gladiata, assembly GCA_037954105.1. Classification (NCBI taxonomy): domain Eukaryota; kingdom Viridiplantae; phylum Streptophyta; class Magnoliopsida; order Fabales; family Fabaceae; genus Canavalia; species Canavalia gladiata. The sequence goes on from CM075661.1 coordinate 40,374,684, forward strand.
GTGACTTATTTAGTAAGAGCTTCCTTCCTTTGGTAGAGCTTATGAATTCTCGACTATGGGTGAGAGTGTTAATTTAGTTAAATATATTAGTTTTCAGAACTCCCTTCTCTAATTATATTAATAATATGATATAAAATAATGCTAATAAAAAAAAATAAAGAATGTAATAAAAGAGATAAAATTAAAAATAAATAAAAGATAGTCATATTTTATCTCATTCCTATGAAAAATATTTATACAATTTAATAAAAAAAATTAAAAATTTATGATTATATAAATATTTATAATATCTTACGAACATCGCACCTTTTATTAAAATATATTTACATTTTAATACATTTTGTTTTTTTTAAATATTTCTCTTCGTGTCAAACCATATTTCTTTATTTTTTTATTTCTATCTCTTTTTTCTTCTGCATTCAATACATTCCAAATGAAATGTGTGGAAAATATTTTTCTATTGATAATGGTGTCCTTAATTCAAGATAATCATTCATACACACATACAAAACATGCATGATTTATAACATTAATTAAATTTTTAGTCTCCTATTTTATATTTAATTTTGGTTTTAATTTCTACTGTTTTTTATTATTTGGCACTCATTTAATAAAAGTTGTTAAATTTAATTCTTATAGTTAAAATTTTCTATACCTTTAGTCTGCCAAAAGTGTGTTATATAGTTTGATTTCTATATTTGTTTATATTTTTCCATTTTATCCTTTCGAAGACTACTTGACTTTTAAAAATTGACAATTTATATGTTTTGGTCACAAACTGTGTTAACTTATATTATTCATACGTTTTGAAAAAAAAAATTAAGATAAAGCTAAGATAAAAAAAATGAGATGAAAAGAGTTTTCTTATTTTAAAAGCGTTATTTTGCATATACAGAAAACCTTAATTTTGTGTTTGTATGAATTATTTAAAAAAATAATAATTTTTGAAAGAATTTAAATTTTTAAATATTAAAAGATCTTGTCTAAATAGTTTTAAAAAAATTTAAATTTTAAAAATTTTAAAAGAATACTTAAGCAAATTAAAATAAAAGAATTTAAATTTTTCTTAAAATATGTGGAATATAAAATTCCTACACTCTTCTCAACTTATTTTCAGAAGCAATAACTCTCTTTCACTATTATTTTTTTTTATTATTCTTTTTCTTATTGTTCCCTATCATCTCTTTTTCATTATTTTTTTTTATATTGTTCTCTCTTTCATTTCTGTTTAAACATATTACATAACATCCTAGTAAAAATATCTATATATCTAAATTTTACACTAGATAAAAATATTAAAAAAAATTAGAGAAAACACATAAATATTTAAAACTAAATTTTGTATATAGTAATAATTAAATTATTTTATCTTAATAAAAATTTAAAACCCATTATTATTAATATAATATTTTAAAATTATATATTTATTTTATTCAAATATCTTATTACGAAATAGGCTTATAAATAAATTTGAATGATTTAGAAGCTTTCTTTATTTGCATCTATGATTTAAGAGACAGCAGACTATATCTGATTATATTCCTTAAAAGATTTTGTTTTTTGGTTAACTATATTGTCGTTAAAGTTTAATTATTAAGGAATATGAAGGTACTTAAAGTCTTTTGCTTCTGAACCACACCATAATGATGTGGTTTATTATGGACGATAATATTGAGAAGTCAATGGCGTATTGGCAATGCAATTATGAGTCATGGCGCTTTATGCATTTCCACGGTTCCTATGAAGCACAAGCTTACATCATCATCTTCAGTATATATATGGATACATAATTTTCCTAATAACAATGACCAAAGCCCCCGAGGTACTAGTTTAAAATTCAAACCCATAGCTTGGTTTAGCTAATATATAAATATAAAATATGGATTCTCCATTCTTTATTTTTCTCCTCCTCCTTATTGTCGATGCTGTCCTTGTCCATGGAAGAATGAGTACAGAAATAAGCTTCGATCAAAACTATGAGGTTATCTGGGGGGATAATCATGTTGTGTCCTTAAATCAAGGCAAAGAAATTCAGCTCACAATGGATAATTCTTCAGGTTAGTAACTTAAACCTTCCATTAAGTCCTGTACCAAACTTCTCTTTTGTTTTTTCTATTTTCTCAATCATTTTTACTTTGCAATATAGAATTGTTTCTCTAAATCATACTCTTTCAGTTATACTATTATGATGTAAATACATGAGGAGAGTACTACTAGTTCATTAACCGGATCCAACTCAGAAAAATTAGTTCATTATGTGAAAGAATTTCACGGGTAATGTATGTAATAAATTACTTATTACTGACGTGAACTTGTAAGAAAATACGTTCGTTTGTTTACTGTTTGGGCATATATTATCATAGACATTTTTGTTTGTTGTTTGTATTCATGTGCATGTGTGTGCACACATGGACTGGCATAATTACAATCAATCGTATAAATAAAAAATATTCAAAATATCTCGTGTATTCTAGAAGAGAAGTAAATAACATACAGAACAGTACGAATACAAGGGACCTTTTCCATTTAATCAAAGGAATAAGTGTGCCCACACGTTCTCAGGATGCATGATTTGTCGTTGTTTTGTAAAAATGTAAATTCTTCCTTTTACATTCTTAAAAAAAGTTCGTATTATTTTGAATGAGGTATTTTAAGGGAGAAAATTAATTTTTAAAAAAATTTAAAATTTTAGTAATTAAAATATCTTGTTTGCTTATTATTTTGTAAAAAATTTTAAATTAAAAGAATTTTTAAAAAGTATTTTAATTAATTAAAATAAGATAATTTTAAATTCATCCAAAATAGATTAACTTTAAAATTGCTTCACATATCTTTCTTTCATTATTTTATAGTTGTACTATTTTATTTTTTATTATTTTATTTTTTTTGTCTCTCATTTTTTTTATATTTAAGCATAATATTTTTAATATCAAATAATATAATTATATATTTTTATCATTTTAATTATGTATATTTATTGAATTATTATTCTAATTGAATATGTATATAATAAAAATACTTGTATATCTGAATTCTGTTACAAACAAAAAAAAATAAAGATAAATTTATAAATATTTAAATTTAAAATTTTATATATGATAAAAATTAAATTATTTAATTTAAATAAAAATTTAAAATTCAATAAATTTAAATTTTACCATCCAAATAAATTTTTTTAAATATATTAAATTAAAAATTCTTTTATCTAAACAAAATATTTTTATAATAAAAATATTTAAATTTCTAAATATTTTAAATTTTTTAAAATGTTAAAATTCTTCCTCCAAACATAAGTATATAGTAATTTTAAAAAATAAATAAAAATAAAATTAAAAAAATAAATATAGTTAAATTTTTTATATCTAGAATGATCTCAAAACAATTTTACATAATAAATAAAATATTTTGCATCATAATAAATAGTCAATATCAAAAAGACACATTTACCTATATGTTTGCGTATTCTTGAAATGTTTGCTTATTCAAGTTAAAGTAGAGTGCTTCTCCGATTTCGATTTAGGAGAAAGCTAAATATTGGTTAAAAATTAAAAATGTAAATTTTTAATTAAAAAACTTATTCATAACTCGAAAAAGCTAAATATTGGTTAAAAATTAAAAATGTAAATTTTTAATTAAAAAGTTATTCATAATTTTTTACTGAAATTTTTAATATATTCTAACATAATATTTAATACAAATTTATCACTTTCTTTTAACCTGCATCCTTGAAACCTTTCTTTTATGGTTTTCAATTCTTTCTAGAACATTGTTTTGATTATTTATGCTTTTTAATTCATGGTTTTGATCTAGGTTATACATGATGATAAGTTTTTTATTTTTAATTTAATTTTAAAAATAAAATATATTTGATAAAAATAATTTTAAATTAATTTTTAATATATTTTTAAAATAATTTTAATTCAAATTTTAAAATTTAAAAAAATATTTTTTAATTATTATTTTTAATTTTAAAATATTTATATTTCTAAATGTATTAAATTTCACTATCACCATAATTGTATAAATCATCATAGTCACTATTAACATTAGCAAATCATTAATTTTCATTATCATAAACATTTTTATCCATCATTATTATCATATTACAACCATTATTATTATCATTTTATAACTACTATTATCATCATCTTTACTACTATTATTAAAATAACAATAATAATTTACTTTTATTATTTAAAAAATTATTAATTTTTTAATATTATAATATGTTCTTTTATTTAAAATATATACTAAATAATATAAAAATATTATAATAACATTATATAAAATTATTTAACTTATATATCAATTATTAAATAATATATAAAACTTAAAATTATCTAATTATATAATAATCTTTATATTATAACCATTATCATTATCACAATTAGTACCATCACTATAATTATTATCACCATCATAATATTAATAATAATAATAATAATTTATTTTTACTATTTTAAAAAAAATTAATTTTTTATTTTTATTTATCTAATTTTTATACATTAATAAAATAAATAATACTATTTAATGTATAAATTAAATTTATAATGTTATAATATAATTTTATATATTATAAAACATTTATAATATTATAATATATATTATTTTTCTGTAAAATAAAGACTAAATAATATAAAAATATTATAATATATATATAATTATTTATCTTTAATATTAATAATTAAATAATATTTTTATATTATAACTATCACGTTATTATCATTATCTTATAAATATTATTTTTATTTTTATCATTATCATCATCACGGCTATTATCATAATTATTACCATCATAATAATAATAATATTTAATTTTATTATTTTTAAAATTTTAAATTTGTATTATTTTAATATAATTTAAGTTTTTGTTAATTTTTTAAATTAATATTTTTATTTATTTATTAATATAAATAATAAAATAATTTAATTTAATTTACTTTTATAACAATTTTTGAAAATAAAAAATTAAAATTAAAAAAAATATATATATTTTAATTTTTAAAATTAAAAACTAAAAAGCATTAGCCTTAGCTATTAAAATTTCGATTTGAAAAACAATTGATCGGCATATAATTTAGGTGAGATATCAAGATCTTACCAACCATACACTGACTATTCAGTGGTCTTGTGAGATGACATTACTTTCATTAGATAGATAAAACAAGGGAGGGCACATAATAAACCTCTTTTATGCGTTTGACGACAATAAATGATGGGTGCATTTTCTTTTTAGTGCTTTTGTAATTATTGTTATCTATCGAAATATAGTAACAGTTTGTCTGTTAACTCAAGTTCATTTCTAACGAAGATTGAATAAAATGATAGGTAAATGAATACAGTAAGAACAAAGAACATACTAATACATAGTTACAATTTTAATTGAGTGCTATCAATGTAATGTGTCTTATGTTGCTTCCCATGGCTTCCCACGCATATGAACGAAGAACCTTTCCTGTATCCCAGGTCATGAAAATGGACCGACACTTAATATCCCACTTTCAAATTCCCACTGCATCATTGCCTGTATGTCCATATGCATATGGCTCCCATGTTATAAACGCTTAGTGCAACCAGCTCTAGGAAAAATAACTAAACAAGAGAAAGGGTTCTCAATATTTAAAAGATAACAATTGATAACATCTTCTCAATTATTACAATGGTAAGTACTGGCTTGGTAAAGGAAAAAAGAAGGGGGTGTGACTATCTCACAAGGTGTTAGAGTGTACATGGTTGTATCGAAAAGAATGAGTCATGATGGATGGAGGTGCTCTTTGTTTGCATGCTCATTTTAACTCGCATGGCCACGCTGAGTTATATGTACAACCATGCTTGACCCCTCACAAAATTTTTGTTGTTTTTCTTTTCTTTTTTTCTTTTGTTTTTTTTAATATTTGTTATGTTCTTTTATTCAATTAGTGTTTTTTTATCAATTTTAGATTCTTTACTTTATGTTATCATTTTTCAATAAATTAAAAAAAATAAAAAAATTAAACATTAATTACATAGTAAATAAATTTAATTTCTTGTAAATACATAGTTATAATATTTATCCAAATTTAATATTTTTTATAAAATATAAAATTTATTAATTTAATTATTAAATTATATAATATTTTTATGAATGTATATATCAAATTTTAAATAGTTTGATATATGTAGATATATTATTTAATAATTGATATATATATATATTTAAATAATATATTAAAAATTAAAATAAAACCATGTAATAGTATGTATTAATTTTTGTATTGCTGAAATTTTATAAACATTACCTAATTTGTTGTTATCTTTTTTATTATGTTTTATTCTTCTCTTATAATTTTTTTCATCTAAATACTTTTTTTTATCTTTTTCATGATAGTTTTATCTTGAAGGGTCCTAGACCTAGATGGAAATTTTAAATCATCCTACCTTTGATATAAGGTTTTGAATTTTTCATTTAAAAACCTTCACTAAAAGCTTGAAATCAAACTCTCTTTCATTTTCTCCTCCCTAAGCATGTTAAAATTCTGCAAGAAAAATGTTAAAAATTATATAAAAAAATTTTTAATGGCATTTAGTTTGAAAAAATATTTTATATTTTTATTTTTATTTACAAAAATTCCATCTAATTTTTATTTTATTTTATTTTTTATTTTCAGCATTTTGTGCAAGAAACTATAAAAATAAGAAAAATCATTTTCTATTTATACTATTTTCAATACAAAATTTTAAAAACATAAAAAAAAATAAAAATAATGTATTATTTTTGTAAGTATAAGTAAAAATATAAAATAAAAATAATAAATATTTTTACAAATTAAATACCATATTACTTTCTTAATCTTACATGTTTTTATTTTTTTTTCTTTTTTTTCTAATAATCTTACCATTATTATCTTTTACCACTTAAATTAACCTTAAAACTTCTTAAATTAAGATATATTTTTTTTACTATATATAACAAGAAAACAAGGATTCAATTATCATAATAAATTTAACGGTTATTTAAGCAATAAAAGTTAATTCAAAATGAAATCAAAAAAGTTTAAAGAAAAACAAATATTGAAATATGAACAAGATCGATGACAATATTAATTTAAAAAAAAATATGCTAATTTCTTTCAATGAATTTTTTTTTATATTTTTTAATTTTTTCTCTTTTTTTCAATGTTAATATAAACACCTTTTTTTTTAACAAAAATAAAATAATAGAATATGAATAAATACAATTAAAACAAGAACATTCATAAATAATATAACACAAACGCTAAGATAAAAAAACATAATCAAATTGATTTTTTTTATTGTGAAAATATAAAAAGGAACAATAAAGGATAAAAAACACATCAGTTTCAAGAGTATAAATTCTTACCAAATGAGACAAGAACATTTTTAAGATGGAAGCAGGATTAGAAATTGAATTATCTTTCACACATGTAAAATATAGAAGATGGGAACCTAGAAACTTTTCCCTTACCATAATCTATTAGTAAAATCAAAATCATCATGAAAGTGTAATCATAATTGAGATAGGTAAACCTATCTATAAGAATACTGTTTACCTTAGGAACAAGGAAAATTCACATATATGAAAACTCAATTTTAATTCAAATTAAACTTGTTGATTTTAATTTACAAAATAATTATTTATAGAAAAATAAGTGATAAAAAAATACTAATAATAGGAGATTCTAATAAATTAAAAAAATTATAATCAATCGTAAATCAAATTTAAATTTGACTTATATTTTTAATTAATAATTAAAAATAAATTCTAAATAATTTTAAATCACGTTCAAATTTTAATTTGATTTAAAATGAATTAATATCAAATTCTAATTTTATGTGCAAGTAATAAATCCAATTTATTGATAATAAAAAATAATTTGATTAGGATAATTCTTTTGATTGCACTCTTGTTTTAGATTTTCATTTAGGACTTACACAAATAAAATTATAATTTTTATTTTTTACTTATTAAATTAATTTTCTTTGACAAAAATTATTTCTTCTTTTTTCTATAATTCTTTAATTTAGTCTGGTAAATCTTGTTATTTTCTCTAGTACCTTTCCTAATCATTTATCCACTTATTCTATGCCAAGAATATTTAAATAAGCTGATTATATCTTCGTCACCACACAAACATAAAAATATCATCTATATTTATGTTATATTGTTGTAAAAAATTTTATTTTTATATTTTTCTTATCACTTTGTTATTTCTTATTGATGTTGAAATAACTTTTCCATCAATTTAACTATATGATTAAAAGTTAACATACTCAATAATTTACTGAAGGCACTAATCTCAACCTCTTGTTGCATAGGAATTAGGGTTTGAATGGATTTATTCCATTTTGTGAATATCTTCGTTACAAAGAAAGTTATAAAAATTTGATAACTTTTTCATTCGTGGTATGTCTTTCTTTTTTGTTGTCTAAGTCTTCTTTCCACTTTTCTGATATGAATTCTTCTAATTCTCATTCTTATATTTTGCCTATTTTATCCTAATTTTGAATGCCTTTATCCCTGTTTATGATACCCTATTCTTTTTCATCAAGATTTGCTAACATACATCTCCCTTATAAAGATTTTATTCTTACTCTTAGATATCACCTTATTATGACTCACATGTAAGAACATGTAGGATCCATCCTAATGTGAGATTGCTTTTCAAATTTAATTTAGGATCTAATTTATTAAGGATCCTTCTTTTTCTCTAAATTTAATTTTCTTCAAATTTAAACAAAATCTCACAAAATTCAACTCCAAAAAAAAAATCAAACAAAATCACAAGCACAATTCAAGAAAAATAATCAAATAAAAGTTGAAAAAAAAAAATAAAAGGAAGAGAAAAACAAGTAAAGAGAAATTGTTATACTTTAATACCACATTGATATGGATAATAAAGATAAGTAATGTCCAATTCTCTATATTGGAAAGGATGTCATTGATAAGAACTGATGTATGATTCAAGAAAGAACTCAAGGTAGAGAGTTTGAGTAGAGAGAATAGATCTTAATCTCAAAAAAATTCTATGCATAAAATGATTCAAACTTTTAAAACATGAACTATAATCACCTACTTATAGAATTTGGGACATCTTCCTTACTAAGGAAGAGAAAAAATGCAACCTAAAGTAAGTTACAAAAAAGGTCCAAAAACGAGTCTTTACATAGTGAGGTATCAATTTGGTTATTCCAATCCAATCTAGCCTAAGCCCATGTGGATTAGGAACAAAATATCTCATAGGTCCCTAAGACCCATACTTGTATAATTTGTCGGGTCAAAAGGTCATTGAACTCTGCGTATTAGGACCAATCCATAAGTTCAAAATTAATAATAATAATAATAATAATAATAATAATAATAATATGATTCAAACAAGTAACCAAGCTCACTCCATCTGGTAGCCCTAGAGAACTAACCCACTTAATAGACTAATTGGTCCACTATATGGTTGTCAATTTTTTTTAATTCAAAATTAACTCATTAAATAGTCAAAAAGGATGAATACGAGCAAACATCAAGTTCAATTTTTTTATTTTAAATATAAAAATTATGGATTCTCTACTTCTCTAGATCTTCTTCTATCTACTTAGCCAATAACAAAATCAAACATTTCTTCTGCAACATAGCAACAAGATCAATCTTTTATAAATTCTAACACTTTTTTATAAAAATTCTTCCTATCTCTTTAAATTGGCTTTCTTAATTTTTTGTATCTATCAAATTTTCTCTTTTTATTTTTTTCTCTTAAATTTTTTTATCTTTTTCTATAAAAATAATTTTCTCCCTACTTTTTTTCTTCTCTTTAAAGAAATAAGGATAAAAAATTAAAATGTGTAAAACAATTTAGAGAGAAAATTTAAAGAGGGAGAAGGAGGAAAAAATAGAGAGAAAATAATTATAGTGATAGAGAGACAAATATTTTTAGAAAAAAATAAAAAAAATATAAATATAAATAATTTTAGAATAAAATTAGAGAGATAAGGATAAAAATAAGAGAGAAAAAAAATTTAGAGACAAATAAACAAAATATTTAGAGAAAGATAAATAAATTAAAACATATTTTAGTGTCATAAAGAAAAATTGGAGAAAATTCAAAAAAAAGAAGAAGAAATGAGTAATAAATTTAATTTTGGAGTAAAAGAGGTAAATAAAAGATAGGACCATGACTTAAGTTGAAGGTTACACGAGTTAGACTTTAACAAATCTTACTTTTTTAGACAAGTTACAAACAGAGAGTTATAAAATAGGGTTAGATGGGATAGCTCACATTCATCTCACTTCAGTTGAGGATTACGTATATTATAACTTAATAAGTTCTATTTTTAAATGAGCAACAAAATAGATAATTATAAGATAGAGTTAATGAGTTGGTCCATATCTATTTCACTTAATTTCACAGCTATGTAGGTTATGGTTTCAAAAATCTTACTCTTAAATGAGTTACAAACAAAAAAGTATAAGATAGGAATAAATGAACTAGACCATGTACATGGATTAAAATTTAAAATTTTTACTTCTATATAAGATACAAAATATAATATTATAAAATTGGATCAAATGAACTGACATACACCAAGCTCACTTAAATTTAGAATTATATAGATTAGATCTTAAAATATTTTACTTTTAAGTGACCTACAAAATATAAGGTCAACACATAGGGTTAGATGTGTTAGCACAAAAACCATAAACCAAGTTAACAGTTTTATCTACAACAAACTTAAACCTAGATACTATCCTAAATACATTAAACACAATATTACATATATAAATTTTTATTATAAAATATATTTAATATAAATTTTAAAAATAAAGTAATAATTTCTACCTTAATCTTATATTATATCAACAATCCTATCTTCAAAATATAATTCAATCCTTATAATAGAATAAATTGGAACATATATTCTAAATGGTCTTGAGAATCACAATAGGTCTAGAGACTCGGTGGTTGCAATAGTTCGAAAAAAAGGATATGTTACTATGGATAGTTGCATTATGGATAATTTTGCAGGCACATAACTCGATGGTATTTAAAGAAGATCGATTTGATGTGAAAGAAATTGTAGAGAGCATAAAGTTTCAATGTTAGCGGTGGTTGAAACATTGGAGTGAGGGACGGAATAATGCTTTCAGAGCATCAAATATGATCTCTATTATACATTATATTTTCAAAGCTTTTTTTATGTGTGTTTGGGAAGGGGGAGATTGACTAAAGAGGACAATTCATTGGATTTCATATAATTAGATTTGAGGGATGTGAAAATGTTTAATGTAGGCTTGTTTGGAAAATGGAAATGGAGGTCTAAAACTAAGAAAGATAGGTTTTGGGTGAGAATATTAGTATATATATATATATATATATATATATATATATATATATATATATATATATATATATATATATATATATATATATATATTTGTGGGTCAGAAAAGGAGCGTGATCTAGAATCTTGTAGAAGAGGCTAAACGTGTGGAGAAGGGATGGTGGACCAAAAATGTAGAAAAGAGGGTTGGTTATAGTAAGCAATATTTATTTTGGGAGGATAATTGGTTACATCACCCGAGACCATACTCTTTAGTGCAGTGCAGAATAATGAAGTTGGAGGAGGGGGTAAACACTCTGTTAAGGAGTTAGAAGAGCTAGTGAAGAATATTATGTCTTTGAAGGAAGGAGTGAAACATAGTTGGTGGTGGAAGTGTGATGATAGTAGACTTTATACTGTTAAATATGCATACAACATACTAGCTGAGCCAAAAGACTCGTCCCACAAATGGTTTTTCAAGCTGTTTTGGAACAGGTTTATCCTCCAAAATTCAATTTTTTGGCATGGACATGGTTTCAAAACTGGGCAAAATAGGAGTGCAGCTTGATGAGAATCTATCTTGTAGAATGTACAACAAATGGATCAAGACTGTGCATTATCACTATCACTACCCATTAGTAAATATTGCTTATATGATCCAAGAACTTGCATGTTGTATTTTTGGTATTGAATGCTTGTGCTGTCTTCAAATGAAAAAGAAAAATATTATAGTAACTTAAATAAAAAATCAGTTAAATTTTAAGAGACAAAAAAATATTTAAACATGTGTGTATAATTTAATTTATTACTATATACAGGATCTGGTTTTGGATCCAAGATGACATATGGCTCAGGACTATTCCATTTGAGGATCAAAGTGCCAAAAAGGAATTCTGCTGGAGTTGTCACAGCTTACTATGTGAGTTCTTTCATCTTTATTTCCTTATTGCTCATGAAAATAAGGGAAATTTGTCCTTAATGTCTGACCTCAATTTTGAAGATGACATAGTGTGTATTGACAGTGATATGTGTTTGATACAGTTAACTTCACAAGGAAGTAGTCATGACGAGTTAGATTTTGAATTCTTGGGTAATAGAGAAGGGAAGTTGTGCAGATTGCAAACCAATGTGTTTGCTGATGGCCAAGGGAACAGAGAACAAAGACTTCATCTTTGGTTTGATCCTACCGAAGATTTTCACAATTACAAAATTCTTTGGAATCAACATCAAATTGTGTAAGATGTGTATCCCTCTTTGCTATTATTAATTAATTAATTCAACATCAAATATTTTTTTTATAAATTTATATTAAAGGAAAAATAGGAGCATCAACAAAAGTCACTCCTCACAGAACAAGAGGCAATTTAAGTTTAAACATCAAATACTTGTAACCGTACCTGAACATTGAGTTCTATTATCTCCTTCTAGCTTATTTTATTTATTTATTTTTATATACATTTATATAAAAATATTCTCTTAACACTAACATTTTCATAAAACAAAACTTAAAAAAAAAAGTTTAAAATATTAACTTATAAATATTAATTTAATATATTTGACATGAATAATTTACATGAAACTAATATTTTTAAAAAAAATATTTTTAATTTTATTTTTATGGAGGCATAAAAGTCTAGATTTCTCATGAAAGTGAATTTTTTTTTATCATACTAGTTATAACATTTCTATAAAATTTTAAACATATCAAACATATTTTAACTTTCCAATTATGATCTTAAAAACATAATTCATAAAATATATATTTTTAAAAAATTATATATATATATATATATATATATATATATACTAAAACTAAATAGTCCCTGTGAAAAAATTAAAGTTGTTCCATGTAAAGTACTTGAGCAAATTAAATGAATAAATAATCTTTTACTTAACATTTTATATATTGTTTTGCATTTGAATAATGTTATTTTTTCTTCATATTTTTATAACATATTTTATAATTTTTAATTTTTCTCTATCACTTTAAATTTTTTTATCTTTTTATATCTATTTTTATTATAAAATTTGTAGTGAGCTGATTTTGAAGTAGAAATAATATTACACTTTCGATTTTTCATAATATTATAAATTTGACTTCTTATAAATTGAACATATTTTATGCGGACTTAGTTAACATCGTTCCATGTTTCATTCAAATAATTTAGATTCTCCCCGATGGTTGTGAGCCTTTATTTTTCGGTTTTAAATCAAAATTTGAGCACAAAAATTATTTGGTTAAAAAATTGTGTTGAGTTAACTTTTAATTTATGAAATAGTATTAATTTAATTATTAAAATAAAAAGGAGATCTTCTAATAGTTATTTTAAATTTTAATTTTTTTCAATAAATTTATTTTTTGTATACAAAAATCATAAATGCGAAAAAAATTTGAATATAATAAGTTAATTTAGTTTTGCAATAATTTTTTAAAAATTAAAAAATCATAAATTAAATTTTTAAAAATTTTAAAATTAAATATCAAATAGAAAATCTTAAACTTCATTTAAGATGATTGATAATTTTTACTTTTTAAATTAAATTTAAAAATAAAATTTGTTAAAATAATTTTTTTATATATTTTTAATTTAACTCAATTTTTTTTAAAAAATCTCTTTATATTTATCTTTATTTTAAAATTTTATTTTAAATTTATATTTTAATATATATCTTTACTATGATCATCACCATATTATCGTCATCACCTTCTTCTCCATCCTACTATCAACATTACTAGCTCCTCCTCCATCCTACTATCAACATTACCACATCCACCATTATCACAAACACTACAATAATTATAACCATCACTCTATCGTTATTACTGTTACCATTATCATCTTAAAGAATATCATTTCCACTATCACCATAACAATAATAATAATTTTTATAATTTTTATAATTTTTATAATTTTTATAATTTTTATTTTTATTATTTTTAAATTTTTATTTATTTATGTATAATGGATTTACAGTTATGAGATGTAATAAAGTGAGTTGATTAATTTTTGCAATAATTTTTTAAAAATTTAAACTTAAAAATAAATTTAGATTTAATTTTTAAAAATTTTAAAATCAAAATCACATAATGCCTTAATAATTATTGAATAAAATTGATTAAAAGTTTCATATTTGATTCCTACTGCTAGTATCCTTAAATTTAAACCGCAAATCCCATCAAAGCAATTAACTAAATTATATAAAACAGTATAATTTTAATAAATAGCCAAATATTTGGATTGGCAGATTTTATGTGGATAACATTCCCATCAGGGTATACAAGAATCAAAGCAACATTGGAGTGGGGTTCCCATCAAAACCAATGCAGATACAAGCAACTTTATGGAATGGAGATAGCTGGGCAACAAACGGAGGCAAAACCAAAATCAATTGGAGGTATGCACCATTCAAAGCAAACTTCAAAGGCTTTGATGTCAGTGGTTGTCAAGTTCCAACCTCAAATAGTTCAAATACCCACAATTGTTCTTCTGATAAGTACTGGTGGAATAAGCAAAAGTTTTGGCAGTTGGATCGTGAAAAACAAAAACAGTATGAACATGTAAAATACAAGTATATGACCTATGACTACTGTACAGATAGGACACGGTATCCAGAGCCTCCCTTGGAATGCCTTTAATTACGTAATTAATGAACTTCACATATATGCATAATAAAATGAACAATGCTCTGATACTGCCATCGAATTGAATTGGCACATACATTTCCAGTGATATAGGTAGAAAAGGAGGGGGGAAGGGACTCTTGATAAATTTATTTATTACTATATATTGGTTGTTGATATTTAACTAAATTTGTTATGAGGAACTATTGTCATTATGTTAATATTAATAATATCTTTTATATATTATGTTTTTGTTGATAATTATAAAACTGTTTTTTACGAACTTTGCTTCCTGTAGGCCAAAATTAATTGACCAACTATTTATCCAATAGTCTTTGTTTTATAAATCTTTTAACAGAATTTCTTTTTAAATAAATTGATTTTAATTATAGATGAAATTGAGTTTTACATTATTTTAATTATACAGGTCCCGCAATTTAAACGCCACTACAGTATTATTAAGGAATACAAACACTAAATTGCCAAGCACTTCAGATAACTTGTAAACACCACAATTTCCTATCATAATCAACGACATGTGATATTTATTCGTCTCTAAATATTTTAATATTCTATGTATTACTTTAAGATTGAATAAGATGTATAACTTTCTTTAAGTGGGTAGAGTTTCAGACAAGCATCTTGAATGGCGAAGACCGTCCATGATCTGATATATATATATATATATATATATATATATATATATATATATATATATATATATATATATATATATATATAACAACAAGTTATTTTAAGAATAATTTTATTTAAAATTATTCTGTTTAATAAATTTTATAAATAATTAAATTTTATCAATTTAACTATTAAATTAATAAATTATATTATATAAATTATTTTTATAAAATTTTATAAAATTAAAAAAAATTCATATTTTATTAAAAAATAAATACATCAATTATTTTATTATAAATTACTATTTGTTTTAGATACATATAATTGTTATTAGCAGTAATTTGACACAAAACTATATCAATTTTAAACTACGAATTACTAATCTCCGGATCTAATGCATGTTAAAAATGGTGGAATCTAACAGAAAATATATTAATTTTAAATTATAAATCATTCGTATATTTGACCCATTTAATTTTTATTTGTAGATTATAAAATATTAAGGTTAAGATCACATGTTTACAAAATTTTATTTAATACTTAATTAAATTTTAATATATAACATATTTTTTTAATTTACATTAAATTAAAGTTATTTAATAAAATATCAATTTTTAAAAATTTTACATAATTTATAAACTTATTTATGTAATAAAATTTAATTTAATATTTAAACTAACAAAATTTAATATTTTAAAATTTTATTAAATAAATTTAATTTAAAAAATTATTTTTAAAGTAATTTAATCCATATTCTATCTATTTACTTTATATAATTAGAATTACTTTATATTAATTATTAAACTTAATATTTATATCAACTTAATAATTTTTTATAAAATATACAACAATAAATAATATAATAATATTTTTATTATCATTTATATTAAATTTTAAATAATTTAAATATTTATAAATATATAATTTAACAATTAATATTTATATATTTAAATAATATATTATGTATTAAAATAAAATTATATAATAAAATATTGATTAATTTTTATTTTATATAAAATTTTATAAATATAATTAAAAATTTAATTTAACCGTTAGAATAATAAATTTGTAATCAATATTTTAAAAATATTATTAAATAAAATAACTTTATCAATAATTATTTTTAAAATAAATTCATCTTTATCTAATAATTTTAAGAATAAATTATACTAAAATTATTTTATTTAATATCTTTTGTAAGATATAAATTTAGCCATTAATTTAAAATTTTTATTATATAGATATGTTTATAAAATTTAAAATATATCTATAATTTTTTAAAATATATCAAAGATGTAGTTTGGTAACATAATTTTTTATCTTGTGTTTGGATGATGTATTTTAAAAAAGAAAAGTAATTTTTAAAAGAATTTAAAATTCTATCAATTAAAATATCTTATTTGACTGTTAGTTTGTAAGAAATTTTAAATTGAAGAAATTTTTAAAAGGTATTTTAACCGATTAAAATAAGAGAATTTCAAATTCGTCCAAAATAGATGAAATTTAAATTTTCTCATGGGTCTTTCTCTCATTATTTTATATTTGTGCTATTTTATTTTTTATTATTTTTTTTGTTCTCTCATTTTTTTTTCTTCATCTCTCATACTTGGACATAATATTTTTAATATCAAATAATATTTTATATTTTTTTTATTTTAATTATGTATATTTTTTGGATTATTATTCTAATTAAATATATTAAATGATAAAAATACTAGCATATCTAAATTCTTTTAAGAACAAAAAAAATAAGAAAAAAATTAAGATAAATTTATGAATATTTAAACCTAAAATTTTGTATATAATAAAAATTAAATTATTTAATTTAAATAAAAAATTTTAAATTTAATAAATTTAAATTCTACCATTCAAATAAAAAATTTTAAATATAATAAATTAAAATTTCTTTATCCAAATAAAATATTTTTAAAATTAAAATATTTAATTTTTAAATATTTCAAATTCTTTAAAATATTAAAATTTTCATTGAAACCCAAGATTATAGAAAATAAATAAGTGTGCGTTAGCTACTACAATTACCGAGATACACCCACTTAACTTTTAGAAGAAATATATCAATAAATTATAAATTTTATTTTCTTAAAATATATTCAAAAAAGTTTAACTTGTTAAAATAATTTTTAAATTAGTATAGGTTGATATTGATGTCCCCATCAGTGATGGTAAGAAAAAAAATATACAATTTAAATACGATAATTTGGCATACAATATATCAAATCAAATATTTTATTACAAATCAGTCATCTTGATATAAATGTCATTGCATATATTAGGTGGTGGACAACAGTTACTTTGGCATTGAAAACAGTAGTACTATTTCATAGAAATGAAAAATAAGCTAAATTTCTAGCATTATCCTACAAAATTCTTGCATTTGATCCTCAGGTAAATCCAGACATACATTAAGACCACCTTGATCTTTGGGCCCTGGCAACAGCATGACCAAACCAGGCTTAACTACAAGTGGAGTGGCACATTTTAGTGTACCCCAACCAAAAAGTTGCTCCTCAAGTCCAAGTCTCCACCATGCCACCAAGGAGAAACTATCATCCCTACAAGGTGCCCCTCTGTGCACCTCCAACCAATCTATACCTGACTTAATGTACTCATCATCCAATCTTTCAACCCCTTCTTGTACTTTCCTTATGTGCCAAACATCTTCTAGTTCCTTCAGCTCCCTCACTGTTGCTCTTGCAAAACCAGGAACCAATGCATTTCCTGCAAAGCCATCTGGAAGCTCAGGAACAACCCTTTTTCTAACATCAACTGGGAACAACATTGTTGACACTTTGTCCTCTGCCATCTTTGTTGCAATACTCCTTGCCTTCCATATTTTTGCAGCAACAACTTGAAAAGTGGTGGTGTTCTTTAAGTTGTTGTTATCCTTCAAAGTTTTCTTTTTGAAGCTGGCAATTTTTTGAGGTGATAAATAAAGCACATAAATTTGATTTTCAGCCATTGATTGTCCAACATTGATGCCACTTGTGCCTCTGGTAGTAAACAAGTTCTGTTTGTCAGTAGATTTTGAATACTCAAAATGTGGATGAATTATCTTCGGAGGGTTTCTAGCTCTTAGCCTTTTCCTATCTGCATTTGGTACTATTATGAGGTCATCACCGCGTGTTAATGCAGCCAAATTCACCTCAAATTCTCTGACTGCTATACCATCTAGTATGCAGTGGTTGTAATGAGAAGCAAGTGCCAAACTTCCACAACCAAACTGTGTCAGCTGCCATATACAAACAACACACAAAACTGGAGAAATGAATAGGTAGGGTGAATATATAAAACTCATAAAAATGTATCAAGTTAATTTTAAATGTTTGTCACTTGAACATGCAACACACAAAATGATTTAAAAGCAAGAGAGTTTGAAAAATAATGTTAACATTAACCTGTAAGGATGCAAGGGGCTTTTCTTTGAGGTCAGTTTCTTGTTCTCCCTCTTCATACAAGAAAACAACTAATTCCCTTAATTCAGGATTAGGAGCAGAAATGACACCAAATTCACTCAATTTTCTATCAGTTTTTGCAGCTACAACCACAATACCAGCACCATTACAGTCTATTTCAAACCGATGATTCTCCTCCAAACTCGGCACTAACTGGCCAGCCATAAAGTCATAATGCACAAGCATTTTACTAAGTGCAGTGTATAATTTGCCACAAATCTCATTGAAGCTCATTTGGCTCCTTGGAGGATCAAAAAAAGAGACAGAGTCTTGGTAAACAACAAGGGACAGGTCAATGTTTGACAAGAACATTCGCTTGCGAGGTGTTGGTTTCTCAGGAACAATTACAATTTTCTCAACTAGTTCAATCCTACCCATTTCATACAATGTTCCTGATTGAGTTCGTTCTAAAACACAAGAAGCAAAGATTGTTCTGCTCCAGTACATAAGTTTGTTCAATGGTCCATATTATGTGAGAATTTAGCAAAATATATGAGCTTTTGACAATGGAATGAGCAGCAAATTTATGTATTAAGCCAGTTTCTTGATATTATACTCTCAAGTTACACATGTTCCTTAATGTTGCTGAAGTATAAGGAGTTATGTAACAATACTTTTTAAACAAATATAGGTTTATGAATGGATTCTTAAATTTACCGTGTAACTGCCAAATGAGGAATCTACATCTAGTTCGGGTGTTATGCTGTGTTATTATTATGTATTATTATCCGTTTTGTTAACTTTTGTAAGTTAGCAACCTGATCTATACCAAAAAATATAGCGTTTTCTAGCAATTTTTATCTTTAATTTTGCAAATTCGTGCTAAGTTTTAAAATAATGTAAATTAATTTTTCATTTTTAAAAACCTTACAAATTAATTGTTTCATTTATTTAAAATAATATAAATTAGTTTCTCCATATATAACATCATTGATAAATTTAAAAGAGAGAAGAAAGTTGAGAATTAAAGAAGAGTTTTCTTAATTAAAAAATTTGTTTGCAAAAAATAAGAAAGTAAAATGCTAGCAAACTCAAAAATATACTTGCACCTGATCGCCGTATAAATCTAGGAATTAATCTCTCTTTTTAATCAAAAGGCATAGTATGATATAACATTCGTCTTTGAATTTCATTAGTTTTGATCAACGGAATCAGTTACGTTTGAATTACTTCACCAAAAAATTATATTTGGATAATTGTTGCTGAAATATTTTTAATTAAAAAAATTGATTGTATTGCATAAGTTGTTTTATTGAGCCTTATATACACAAGAAACGTTTGTGTTTTTCACTTTTGGTCCAACCACATAAACATTAATTTAGCAACTTAACGTTAGAGGCATTTTGATTCATTCTTACAGGTTGCATGATTTGAAAATATCTGACTATTCCTTCATTTAAAACTTTTATTTAAATACTTAGACAAACCTAAATGCAAGAACAATTTTATCATCGGAGAAAGAAACTATCATCATGGGCTTCAGGTACATATTTAGTCGTTTTACTTTGGTAGTTTGTTTTCGGGAATCGCTATTTACATCTCTTAATAAATTGCACCTTCCTGTATAATTACTGATATATTTTTATTTGTATGCATTTCAAAAGTTAGATTCTACAACACAAATAATGTATTATTTTTAAAAAATATAATTTTAGAGGCTAAATAAAAATACTTTTAAAAATAAAATTTTGGAAAATAAGATATATTTCGAAAAATTATTTTTGAAAACATGTTTATTTAGTTTTCAAAATTATATTTTTGGAAGAGTTTTTATTTTGCTTCTAAAAATATGATTATGAAATGAAGATTAAATTTAAAAAAAGTATATTAATATTTTATTTAAAATATTTTATATTTTTTTATTTCTATGTTAATATATTAATAAATAATATAATAGAATAAAAACTACAAATAAAATTGAATAAGTAAAATATAGAATTTAATTATTATTAATATTAAAATATCATTACATAATATTAAAAATAATTGTAAAAATCAGGTGGTTGCACATGTTCTCTTCTTTCTTTGGCATGTGATGATTTCCTAAATATCTACACAAGTTATGTTTAATGTATGATTTACAAGATTTGTTTTTTGTGTACTCTCTGACATGTATCTCAGGTCAATCATTTCTTGCAATAGCTAAACAATTCCCTCAAATTTTTTCTGCATATGAGCATGTATTGATATTAGCATATTAATATAGAAAAAAATATTTACATAGGATTTTAGAGAAATTTAGCCATATCTATGATAAGAGAGCATCTTGGTCTTAACTATTGTTACCTGGTACATCCATCTATGTGACTGTTGTGCACTAACACGATTCTCCAAGGAAGGAATGAGGTACAAATATGAAATGTTACAAAACCAGTCCAGATATCCATCAATGCACTAGACCACAACAGGTATATCACCTCTTATCTCATGTGACACCATAGACTTCTTATAATGTTGGTAAGTATGATCGATATCTTTAGAACTTGTAACCACATTAAACCAATAAAATGGGGATGGAGATATACTATGTATCAGTGTGCTCTATAACTTGGATATGATGTCCAAGTGATGTCATCCGTATGAAAATGGTCCAATGCCTCTATGTTTGGATGGACATCTCCTCAGCCACGGATCCTAGCATTGACACAGACATATCTTCCTAAAACTCCATGTTTAATTAGTGAGCATTGATATATAGAAAATGCTCAAAAATTCATGCCTAAAACAATTATAAATTATTAATTTCATAAAACAATTCGTATTATACAATAATTACAAATAAAACTGTATTAATATTTGTACCAGTGTCATGTAAGCTCTTATTTGGCGAGTGTTATGAAAACTTTGAGATGTTCATAAAGGTATACCAATGCAGTTGTCCTCCATACATACCTCCCGTGATAGCAGTAAACCACTGCTAACTTATTCTAGAAGAAAAAAGAAGGCTAGCCAGATAGAAAATAATATTGTGGGTTGTTAGGCATTTGTTATGGTTTGTTACTACACGTTTTATCTATCCTAGTTTTCAGGCATTTGTTATGGTTTGTTATTGCATGTTTTGTTTCCTTTATTTTAGCTTAATTAGTTAGGGTATCTCTCTTATAAATACCCATAGGAATTAGTGGTGAAGGGCCATCAGAATAAAATTAAACATTAATATTTGGATCTATTCAACCTACGGGCTTTTTTGTGGGAGAAATTCAGTGTTGAGATTCTTGCACTTTTATTTCTGCCAAAATATATTGATTACTACTTTCAGTCTATTGGTTTGCTATCATTTGGTATCAAAGCTTGGTTAACTCTCATGGTCACTACATGTTCCACATCCGCAAACCCTGAAACACATATCCATACACCTGAAACACCTATGGAGACCTTAGCAAAGCAACTCTCAGCCATGGAAGCAAGGTTGGATGCAGTTGATGCTTTGGCAGCTGAAGTAGCAACGCTTAAGGAAAATCACACCATGGGGAAAGGTTAAGATTTTGGGGAAGACAGCAATCGCAGTAGGAGTCATTGGAAGGAAGATGATGAAGGAGGGGAATAATTATGGGGAAGTCGTGGCCATCACAAAATTCCCTACACCAAAATTAAATTCCCTAAATTCGATGGGGGAGATCCTCGTGGCTGGATTCTGAAAGCGGAAAAATACTTCTGTTACTATCAAACACCGGAGGAAGCGAAGGTTGATGTGGCAGCTATGTATCTAGAAGGAGATGCACTTGATCTATTTGATTGGATCAACTCAAAAAAAACGATTTTGTACTGGGGTGAATTGGTGAGAGCACTACAAGAACAATACTGGACCTGCTGAATTTCAAAATCCTGATGAACACTTGTATGGCATCTGGAAAACAGGTTCTGTACTAGAATACTATTAGGAATTCGCAAAGAGATTAGCACAAGTGAAAAACTAACCAGAGCATTATCTTCTTGGGGTTTTTCTTAATAGGTTGAAGGAAGAGCTGAAGGCTGACGTGAGGATACACAAGCCTAGAAGTGTTTACATGGCTGTTAGCTTGGCCCTAGAGTATGAAACAAAGTTGGGCCCTATAAAAACCTAGAAAAATTATTTCACTCCAGCCCAAAATAGATTTTTGGCCCACGATCAAGAGAAAACAGGAAGCCCTTTTGCCCAAAACTATCCATGCACATTTGTTAATGCTGGCACAACCTTATCACACCAACACAATCCTGTTTCGAATGCAACACAGGTTGCAATGTATCCCCAACGTGCATCTGACCTGGAGAGGAAAATTTGAAGAGATAAAGGTCTTTGTTTTAGGTGTAACGAGCGTTTTCAGCCTGGTCACCACTGTAAAATATCATCTCTATCACTACTGGAAATTACAGAGGATGAAAATGATGCTGAACAACTCTCAAATGACGTGGAGGAATTAAAAAATATGGCAAGTATGGCTGAAATTTTGCTGCATGCAATTCTGGGCAACAATTATACATCTACTCTGAAACTAAGAGGTAAAATCAGGGATAGGGGAGTTCTCATCTTAGTGGATAGTGGTTCTACTCACAATTTCATCTCTCAAAGTGTGGTCAAGGAATTAGAACTTCCAACTCAGGATGTATAGTTATTCGGAGTCCAGATTGGGAATGGGGATGTAATACGCTGTTATTCAGTCTGCAAACAAGTGGAAGTTCACCTCTCAAATTTATCTATCACTGAAGATTTTTATCCCTTCTCTATAGGTGGTGCAGACTTAGTTTTGGGTATCAAATAGTTGGCGTTACTGAACACTGTCCAAGCCAATTGGAACAAAATGTTCCTCATTTTTCATATTAATGGAAGGAGATACAAACTTCAGGGAGTGCCCCAATCTAGTCTTACACAAGTCTCTCTCCAAAGTATGGCCAAAGAAGATAATTACTAAGCTAAGGTAGAGACACCTCCATTAATTCAGCAAGTGCTGCAACAATTTAATGCAATTTACAAGGAGCCTACATCATTGCCTCCTTTTCGAGAACACGCTCATGCCATTCCCCTCCTTCCTTACTCAACTACCCCTAACATCCGTCCTTACCGGTGTCTTTACCATCATAAAACAGAGATCGAAAGACAAGTTGCAGAACTTCTCAAGATGGGATTCATTTGTTCCAGCACCAGTCCATTTGCTAGCCCAACGGTGTTGGTACCAAAGAAGGACTCCACATGGAGATTATGCATTGATTACTGAAAGCTTAATCATATCACTGTCCCAGATAAGTATCTGATCCCTACTATTGATGAACTCCTTGATGAGTTACATGGCTAACATGTATTTTCAAAAATTTATTTTCGTTCCAGATATCATCAAATTCATGTACAACTAGAAAACATCCGTAAAATTGCCTTTCGTGCTCATAATGGCCACTACGAGTTCACCGTCATGCCATTTGGGCTTACCAATGCCCCCTCTACTTTTCAGGTAGCCATGAACGAGCTTTTCAGGCCTTATCATCGCAAATTTGTACTTGTCTTATTTGATGACATTCTGGTGTACAGTCAAAATTTGGAACAGCACCACCAACATCTTCAGTTGACATTTCAAGCACTTCTAGACCACTCCTACTTTGCCAAGTCTAGTAAGTGTTTGTTTGGTCAACCATCAGTGCATTTCATGGGCCATGTGGTTTCTGGAGGTGGGTTATCTATGGAGGATAACAAAATTAAAGATGTTATGAATGACCCCGTCTAATCAATGTCAAGGAGTTGTGTGAATTTTTGGGTCTCACAAGTTATTACAGGCGCTTTGTACGGAACTATGGCATCTTTGCCTGCCCTCTAACTGAATTGACAAAAAAGGATGTTTTCAATTGGTCTTCTAAGGCAGAGAACGCCTTTTTACAATTAAAACAGGTATTAACATCCATACCTGCGCTACAACTCCCTAAGTTTGACAAAGTTTTTGTTGTCGAATGGGATGCCTCTCTAGATGGAATTGGAGCAATTCTCATGCAAGATGAACACCCCACAGCATACTTTAGCAAGGGGCTGTCCTATTCCAATCGCATTAAGTCTGCCCATGAAAGAGAACTACTTGCTCTAGTGTTGGTGTTACAGAAATGGAGACATTTTTTTATTGGGGAGGCATTTTATAGTTTGAACCGATCATCAAAGTCTCAAATTCCTGCTTGACTAGAGGTTATACTATAGCACAACAGCGTTTAATTATGAAATTACTACCTTTTGACTTCTCCATTACTTACAAATAAGGATGAGACAACATAGGTGCTGATACTTTATCAAGAAAACCTTTACATGCCACTTTCATTGCACTTACCCTACCTGTCTAGCTTGATTTTGAAGGATTACAAAGAATCTTGGCACAAGATCCAGTCACTAGAGCCTAAATTGAGTTGCTTTCTAGCAATCCGAACATCCTACCTCACTTCTCCTTGGCTGAGGGCTATCTATTCTACAATAATAGACTTGTTATTCTAGATGCATCGACACTCAAACAAACCTAGCTCGAAGAAGCTCATAATTCCCTTCAGGTGGTCATGGGGGATATTTAAAAACCTTGCAGCGAAAGGTATGTACAACATTGTTTGACCTGCCAACAAACTAAATATCAAACTCTCTCACCGGTAGGACTCTTACAACCATTACGAATCCCCAACAAGGTTTGGAAAGATATCTCCATGGACTTCATCATTGGGCTACCAAAATCTAAAGGGTTTGACACAATACTGGTGGTTGTGGACAGATTGAGCAAATACAGCCACTTCATTTCTCTTCCTCATCCTTATACAGCCCATACAGTGGCTGCCATCTTTTGTAAAGAGATAGTTTGACTCCATGGTTTGCCTTGTTCTATCATCTCTGACCACGACTCCATCTTCCTTAGCTCCTTTTGGACAAAATTATTTAAACTTAGCAAAACCCGCTTGCACATGAGCTTAGCCTACCACCCACAAAACGATGGCCAAACCAAAGTGGTAAATCGTTGCCTAGAAGCTTATCTTCGTTGTTTCTGCCATGAACAACCTCAACAATGAAGTAACTTTTTATGTGGGGCAGAATTTTCTTTTAACACAGGTTTTCACACTTCTACGGGTACTACCCCCTTCAAAATTCTTTATGGACGAGATCCACCAGTCCTCCACCCCTTTGTACATGGAGAGACTTATCTTTTTAATCTAGAACAGCAGCTGAAACAACAGGATGATATGCTCAAAATCATTCATTCCCACCTCCAAAAGGTGCAAGACCGTATGAAAGCTCAAGCGAACTTTAAAAGGAGAGAACTCTCTTTTAATGTAGGGGATGTTGTTTTGCTATGCCTCCAACCATACAAACAACATTCCTTAATAAAGAGGAAATATGAAAAGTTGTCTCCACGATTTTTTGGGCCTTATAAAATTCTGCAAAAAGTGGGGCAGGTGCTTTTGAATTAGAATTTTCCTCCACATCTCAGATTCATCCAATTTTTCATGTCTCCTTACTCCGCCCAGCTCTTGGCCAGTCATTACCAACTGACCCAGCCCTTCTTCCACTTTCCACTGAATGGGAATTACTGCTACAACCAGCCAAAGTGTTAGCACATCGTTGGGTCCCCAATTCTTCTGGTTCTTCTCTTGAACTATTGATCCAATGGCTTAGCCGACCATTGGAGGAGCAAAGCTGGGAAGATTATGATCTACTCGCAGCTTAATTTCCTAACTTTCCCCTTGAGGACAAGGAGAAGCTTCAAGGGGGGAGTATTGATAGCAGTAAACCACTGCTAACTTATTCTAGAAGAAAAAGAAGGCTAGTCAAACAGAAAATAATATTGTGGGTTGTTAGGCATTTGTTATGGTTTGTTACTACACTTTTTATCTATCCTAGTTTGTAATGGTTTGTTAGTGCATGTTTTGTTTCCTTTATTTTAGCTTAATTAGTTAGAATATCTCTCTTATAAATACCTATAGAAATTAATGGTGAAGGGCCGCCAGAATAAAATTAAACATTTGTATTTGGGTCTAGTCCACCTATAGGTTTTTTTGTGGGAGAAATTCAATTTTGAGATTCTTGCACTTTTATTTTTGCCAATATCCTTTGATTACTACTTTCAGTCTATTGGGTTTACTATCATCCCGACTGTATGAAGATCCCAAAACAACTCTAGATACACAGCTCCAAGAAAGTTGCACTCTTATCTGTAAAGATAGTACAACCCACTCATTAAAGTAAATAAGTCCTCGAAGCAGCATCCAACTAGCCTTCTCTGATGCAATGCTCATACCCATCATCTTGTTAGCTAAATCGAACGGATGCACCATGAGTGGACTAGGTCTCCATGGTTACCTTCCCATGGAGATGCGTAACAACTCTTGAACACATCGCATGCAACCTCTCTTTGCATCGGAGGAAGAGAGAACAACTCACCTGTTATTGGTATATGTAATAGGGAGGACACATCATCCAACATGATGGTCATCTCTCTTACTGATAAATGAAAGGTGCATGTGTTTTGATACCACCTTTTAGCGAAAGCCAACACTAACCCGCAATCCACAATGTCATGATTACAAATAACCAATGGGGCTAATATAGCATCTCATACAATGCCACAAACATAATTGTTCTGTGACTCTTTCAACTTGCATTCATGTAAAAATGATCTTTAATGCACCATAATCCTAAATTAACAAATTGTACATTCAATTACAAATCATTATACATTCAATTAAAAATAATTATTTAATATTAATTAAAAACAAGAATCAGTAAATAATACCTCTTAATTTCACAATGACACAACAATATGGGGTTAGGAAATATCAGGATCAGCTTGTTAATGGGCCAAGTCATGGACCTAGAGCCTGGAATGTCTATACTGGAAGGGGAAAAACAAGGAAAATATACGGAAATTTGTAATCTGGCTGATGTGATAAGTTGGTTAC
The DNA here is from genome assembly GCA_037954105.1 of Canavalia gladiata. Taxonomy (NCBI): domain Eukaryota; kingdom Viridiplantae; phylum Streptophyta; class Magnoliopsida; order Fabales; family Fabaceae; genus Canavalia; species Canavalia gladiata. The sequence goes on from CM075661.1 coordinate 40,402,608, forward strand.
GTTAGTGGACAGTGGGTATTGAAGTTGAGAAGTTGGTTATAAGGTGAGTAGGGGTATGGGGAGAGAGGTATCTGAAAAGTTGTTTCTTTTTTTCGACTGTTAGCTTGGGCAAAGATCATCCTCTCTATAGAGTCATAGGCTCTGGACTGTTAGAGCTTTAATTTCTTTTTCTTGCATTTCAGTAATAATACTTCAGATTTCTTGTGAACATTTCCTTAGTCTCTAACAAATTGGTCCGACCTGCCAGATACGACGTGAGAGAGAGAGAGAGATGGAAACCAGACAATCGACTAAGGTAGAAGTGGTTGAAGCAAGGGTAACAACGATAGAGAAAAAGTTGGGTTTGCTAGAAGTAACCGTGAAGGAGTTGCAAGATGCTATGCTGAAAGAACAAAGGGAAAACGCATCAGAGCGTCAAGCTATGGAGGGAGAAAGAAAGGAGGCAGCTCGCTTTCGTAAAGATATGCTATGTAAATTTCTGGGAAAAGATTACAATGACGATGATCAAGGGGAGGACGAGAGTTCCTCTGTTTTCCATGACCAAAAACAGGGCTCTCCAGCATTCGGGGACGATTCAAAAATATATGATAATCGAAACGTGGGTCTCTCGCAGTTACAAGGAGATTCATTAGAGGAGTTCAGATTGGCTGTTCGTAAGGTTGAACTTCCGATGTTTGACGGTAACGACCCACGAGCATGGATTACCCGTGCAGAAACGTATTTTCATGTGCAACAAACTAGCCCGCAAGTGAAGGTGTCTTTAGCCCAAATATGTATGGAAGGTAACTGCGTGGGTGGGTTGCTATGGACAGTAGAGGTGTAGTGCTAAGGAACAAATATACCAAGCACGTTATCAACACAAAGGAGAAAGGAGCTACAACAATTATTGGCTGCATTTCCGAAGGTGTTCAAGGAACCAGAAGTGCCGCCACCACAGCGAATGAACGATCATGTGATCTCGTTGCAAGAGGGGCATGGCCCTATTAATGTTCGACCATATCGATACCCACACCATCAAAAAAATGAGATTGAGAAACAGGTTAAGGAAATGTTGCAATCTGGTTTTGTCCGTCCTAGCTCTAGTTCATTTTCCAGCCCCAGTTATCTTGGTTAAAAAGAAAGATGGGTTGTGGCGAATGTGTGTTGACTATCTGGCATTAAATATAGTAACAATTCCAAAGAAGTATCCTATTCCAGTAATGGATGAATTGCTAGATGAATTGCATGGCTCTAGATTTTTCTCAAAGCTGGACTTGAAATTCGGGTATCATCAGATCAAGGTGCACAGTGCAGATATCCATAAAACAACATTTAGAACTGATGATGGTCATTATGAATACTTAGTTATGCCCTTCGGGTTAACTAATGCTCCAACCACTTTTCAGTCCATAATGAATGATGTATTTAGACCATTTTTGCGAAGATTTGTCTTGTTTTTTTTTACAACATTCTGGTTTATAGCCCTTCTTGGGAGACTCACTTAGAACATTTGGTAACGGTGTTCCAATTGTTAGAAACTAATCATTTTTTTGTCAATGGAAAGAAATTCCATTTTGGACAGGAAGAGATTGAGTATTTGGGTCATATTGTATCAGCACATGGTGTGGTAATGGATCCTAAAAAAATACAGAACGTTGTGGAGTGGCCAGTACCAAGAAATATGAAGGGAGTTAGAGGATTTTTAGGACTTACGAGGTATTATCGGAAGTTTATTGAAGGGTATGGAAAGATTGCAAAGCCATTAACAAATTTAACAAAGAAGAAGGGTTTTCTTTGGGGAATAGCAGCACATGATGCATTTAAAAAACTTAAGAAGGAAGTTACCTCTACTCCAATCCTTGCATTTCCTGATTTTACACAAAAATTCAAAATTTAATGGGATGCTTCCGGGACAGGATTGGGCGCAGTTTTAATGCAAAATGGTAGACCCATCGCTTTCTATAGTAAGGCTCTTTCTCATAGATCTTTAGCCAAGTCAGCCTATGAAAAGAAGATTATGGCAGTGGCTTTATCAGTCCAGCATTGGCGTCCATACCTCTTGGGGAGGATTTTTGAAGTTTTCACAGACCAAAAGAGCCTTAAACACTTACTTCAACAACGTATTACAACCCTGGATCAGCAGTGCTGGATGGCTAAATTGCTTGGCTATCAATTTGATATCATCTATTAACCGGGTCAAGAGAATAAAGCAGTCGATGCCTTATCCCAAGTACATGAAAACAAAGATTTTAATATGTTACATTCTTATCCGGAGTGGCTAGATGGTCAACAGATGACTGACGAAGTTCACCAAGACCCTAAACTCCAAGAAATCATTGCTGCAATCAAAACAAACCTAGATTCTAGACTAGGTTATTCCTTGCGGAATGGGATTTTACTCTATCATGGGAGGTTAGTAATTTCGAGTACATCATCTTGGATTCCTACTCTGTTACAAGAATTTCATAATACTCCATTAGGAGGACATTCTGGTTATTATCGTACATATCAAAGGCTAGCTGAGAATCTGTCTTGGATTGGAATGAAGAACACTGCAAGACTATGTCAAAAAGTGTGATGTTTGTCAACGACAAAAGTATTTAGCTATGTCACTTGCTGGCCTGCTACAACCTTTGAATGTCCCCAATCAAGTTTGGGAAGATGTCTCCCTCGATTTTATAACTGGATTACCTAGATCTAAGGGGTATGAAGTAGTTCTGGTTGTGGTTGATAGGCTCTCTAAGTATAGCCATTTTATATTATTGAAACATCCATACACAGTCAAGGTGGTAACAGAGGTGTTTGCAAAATAAGTGGTTCGATTACATGGCATTCCAACATCCATCGTGAGTGATCGGGATCTTATTTTTGTGAGTAACTTTTGGAAGGAATTATTTAAACTCCAAGGCACTATGTTGTGAATGAGTTCAACTAATCATCCCAAATCGGATGGACAAACTGAGGTCATCAATCGATTCCTAGAGACTTACCTCCGGTGTTTTGTGTCGGAACAACCCAAAAACTGGTCCTTATGGCTTCATTGGGCAGAATTATGGTACAATACCACTTATCATGTGTCAACAGGAGTAACACCATTCGAAGTAGTATATGGTCGCAAACCACCAACCATTATTCATTATTTGCAAGGAGAAATTCGGGTGGAATTAGTGGCCCGTGATTTAATGGATCGAGATGAGGCTCTTCGTCAATTGAAATATAATTTGGAGCGCGCCAGGTGCAGAATGCAGAAATTTGCCAACAAACATAGACGAGAAGAGTCATTTATAGTTGGGGAATGGGTTTTCTTGAAGCATAGACCACATCGACAACAATCCGTGGCTAGAAGAATATGTCCTAAATTATCTCCACGTTATTTTGGTCCATTTCAGATTGTGGACAAGATTGGCGCAGTGGCTTATAAACTGCAGTTGCTTACAACTTCCAAAATTCATCCAGTTTTTCATGTTTCCCAACTCAAAAAGGCAATCAGATCTTATTCTGTGGAACAGCAGTTACCAGAGGGAATGGAGGTGGAGACCAATGATATGATTGAATCAAAATCTATTTTGGCTACTTGCCAGATTACACGAGCTGATGACTTGATTACTCAATGGTTAGTGAAGTGGAAGACCAAATCCGTGGAAGATGCTACTTGGGAAGATGAACTCACCATTTGTAGCCAATTCCCATCATTCAGCCTTGAGGACAAGATTGAGAGTGTACAGGGGGGCAATGTTAGCCAATTCCCAAGTCATGGACCTAGAGTCTGGAAGGTCTATACTATAAGGGGCAAAACAGGAAAAATATGGGGAAATTTGTAATCTGCTGATGTGGCAAGTTGGTTACGTTAGTGGATAGTGGGTATTGACGTTGAGGAGTTGGTTATTAGGTGAGTGGGGGTGTGGGGAGAGAGGTATCAGAAAAGTTGTTTCTTTTTTTTCAGTTGTTAGCTTGGGCAGAGATCTTCCTCTCTATGGAGCCATAAGCTCTAGACTGTTAGAGCTTTAATTTCTTTTTCTTACATTTCAGTAATAATACTTCAGATTTCTTGTGAGCTTTTCCTTAGTCTCTAACATGTGGTGACTATAGGAACGTAGCACTAGAGTGTTAGCAAAGTCACCAAAAAACCTTATGATGCCCGAGTATGATCTCTCCTCTGCACAAATGCAGTTGGCCTTAACTGTTCTTCGTGGAGGTGGATTGCAGTTGTAGGATGTGCTTCAATACGTGTCGATGCATGTCCTCCACCTCTTCCACCTCTAGTTCTTGAAGACTTGACTAAACATTTAAAAAACTATAAACCAATATCAAAAATCAACATCCAAATTTACAAGTTGCCTTTTGAAAATAAGAATCCAAAATAGATTCATTCTTGCATTCCAAAATCTTATTTTCGAAATGAAACAATCTGTTTCAAAAATAAGATTTTGAAATGGAAGAATAAATCTGTTCCAGATTCTGATTTTTGGAAGTCAGCTCGTATCACATTCCGAAAATAAGATTTCATAGTATAAAAATGTAATTCTAAAATCTTATTTCTAGAATAGGTTTTAACATTCCACAAATAAGATTCTAAAGTTACATTTTTATACAACAGAATCTTATTTCTGGAACTTGTACCTACGTCTAGAAACTTAACTCTGACGATTTTATGCATAGATATCAGGATAAGGAAGGAGAAAAATAATAACAAATGAAATTTGAGATTAAGCTTTTACCCCTTATATAGAAGATAAGTTAGAAGATTAAAATTGAAAACAGAGACAAAAATATAAAATGTTCAAAGTATAAAAAAATATAAAAAATAAAAAGAAGATAAGAAAGTTGAAAGAAAAAAAAAAGATATTTTAGAATTTAAAATTTTTTTAAAAATATGAAAAGTAAAGTGATATCTAAATAGTAAGGTTATTTGCTTTCTCATGTAATTTGAATAGGTAAGTTATTCTCATGTAATTTGAATAGGTAAGTTATTCTCTATATTTTAGTGCTTGAGTACTTTGACCAACAAAAATGAATAAAGTATCAAGTACCAAATTTATTTTCTATAACTTTGCTTGAAGAATTTTAAAATTACAATAATTTAAAAATAAAAATTAAATGATCATAAAAAATAAAATATAAAAAATTTATAAATGATAATAAAAACTTAATATTATAAAAAATTTCAAAATTCTAAATGATTTAAATTTTTTATTTAGTATAAATTACCTAAATAAAAATATATTTTCAAAAATTATTATTTAAATATATAAAATTTAATGATTTCAAATAATTCTATTTTAATACGAACTAAATACGTTTGTAAACACTTGATTCCATCCACTTCATTCCAAATTATACAGAAAATACAAATATATACATATATATATGGTGAAAATTTTAAAAATAAAAGTCACAAACCGTTGCCGTACTATTTGAGGCAGTCCATAAATTAACGTGCATGAACGCTTAGATTCAGAACGAATTTTGATTTAAATATGTTTAGTGCTTATATTTTCATGAATTTTTTATTTTAACCTCTAATTTTTTTACTTAATTTTGGCCCCAAGTATTTATTTTAATAACCTAACTATCCAAATAATTGGTATATAGCAGCCTCTCTATTAGCCACACCATCAGAAGTATCTAGTTTAAAAGAATTGTGACAAGACCATAAAAAAATCCAAAAAAAATTAAAATAAAAAAATTTATAAAAATAAAGAAATTAAAATATATTTAAACCATGAATTTTTATCCGCCTATGACATGCCAAACACAATGGCACTATTGAAGATAAACCAAACGAAAAGATAAGAAAAAGAAAGAAAGCAATGAAAGAGGAACATAGGAAGACAGAAATGTACAGAAATGAGTAATCGGAGTTTCAAAGAAAATGAAAGAAAAATTCAAAAGGAAAAATGAAGATATTCATAAGTCTAAGCTGTCACAATTTAAGATGAATCCATATCCACCACTCACCAGAAACAGGCCCTTCTAGCTAGACATGTAGCCATATCAAGTATTTTCTAGCTCTCTAGCTCCAATTTCGGGTAAAAAAAAGTGACCAAAAAGAAAAAGAAAGATAAAAAGCTCCAATTCTATCTTTTAATTAAGAATATCCTGATTAACCACTTTAAGCAATACGAGGGAGGAGACAAGATTGAAAATGGAAATAAAAGTACCAGAAGGATTTTAAAAAATGAATTACAGACAAGCTTTGATCAAGTCCAAAGTCTAAACACAGGCCTATGATTATGTGCTCTAAGAGTAAATAAATAGTAATACAAGACCAAAATGTCAGCCTTTTGACTCTAAGGCTAAAAGTATCTTCTTTCTCGGTCCCTGAAATCAGCAAAACAAAATCAGAATCGAATTTATAAACGTGGAAGGTATCAACAATTACTACATCAAAACTAGAGCAGGCTTCGCAGGAGATAAATAAGAGATTAGGAATTAGTGAGTGAGGAGTCTTGCACTCCATGATGATGCATACCATTGGTATACCCATCGCCTTGAGATCTTCATCAGTCATATGATTGAGTGCAGTCATATCAACCTGAAGAAATAGCCGAGTCATAAATTTTAACTCTAAAAAGTGATTAAAATTCAGTCATAATATTGAAGTTTAGTCCAGGCAAGTGTTTGGATTAGTTTATTTTAAATAAATAATCATTTTTCTTGTAACTTTCTGAAAAAAAAAAATAAGTCTTTAAAAATAAGGTGAAAGAAACATGCAATTGGGCGGATGTCTGACATACTTCTTCAGCCTGAAAACTTAGGAGATACTTTCCAAGACCTAAGGAGTGCAAAAATTCATCTACTGATTGATCAGCCTGTAAAGCAAGAACCAGGATTTATATTCCATTAATTTTCCCTCAAGTAAAGAAAAACATCGCACAGCAAGGAAATTTTAAGGGCAAAAGCAACAGAACATTTCACAGAACTGATTTAGTTTGCATATATGAACAAAAAGTAGGAGACTATCATCTATTTAAGGAGAAGATATGATACTATAATCAAAATAAAGATAAAAGAAAACTAGCAAAAATTTAATGGATTAAATACATTTAAAGAGATTTATATCCAGGATTATTACAATCCAGGTTACCTCCATTGTTTTTATCTCCTTAATCAGCCAGTTTGTTTAGAACACAAATAAAACTATTGCCTCATCCACTTTCACTATATCAATTCCCCTATTGTCAGTGTGCACCAGCAAAAGTTTAGTTATTAGCAGTAATATACTGGCAGAAGATTGACAATTCATTATGTATGACTGTTAGGATCATGGAGAAGTAGTTAGGATAGTTAGAATATTAAGCTGTTAGTTGGTTTGAAGGAGTTAGTGACATAGATAAGTAGCTAGACTGAAGGGAGGAGAATTCATTGTGTCCACTGTCCAGAATCATTTGTAAAGCAAGCTTTTGCTCTAGGAGAAATGATAGATCTTTTGCGAAGGGAAAATCCTTGGAGAGATTCCTCTCCTTTGTTCAGCTCATTTTCATTCTATCAATAAATCTTTCTTTCCTTTGTCCCCAATACTATTATGGATTCATAGCAAATTGGCCCAACCTGCAAGATCCAAACTCCATGGTGTTCTTAAAGAAGGTGACCAGTTTGAACTTTAGCAAAAGTTGTAGCAGTCAAAGAGGAAACCAGAAACAAAACCAAAATCAATTGGCAACCATAATGGAGCGTACATGAGTTGTTCATGAAGGAGATAGCCAATTCTCAAGGGTTGCAGCTACATTCTTTAGAATCTTAGTTAATTAGTTAGAGGGAGTTAGTGACAAAGATAAGTAGGAGGACTAGAGGGATGGGAATTCATTCTGTCTAGTAACATTTGTAAATAGAGTTTTGCTCTTAGTGAAGAGAGATCCTTTGGGAAGGGGGAAAAACCCTTGAAGGAGAGATTTCTCTCCCTTGCTCTATTTTCGATCAACAAAATATTTTTCTATTTCCCCAATTCTCTGCTGGGTACATAAGTAACAGTGACCAACATATCCTCCCTGATACTAAATTTGTTGTTGCCTATAAGTTCTAAATACATAACTTGCAGTACCAATCTAGATATTATTTATGCTTCTGTTTCAAACCAAAGAAATCATTTCCATAAAAAGTATTGAACTAGTACCAAGTTCAGTAAAATGATAATTATTCAAGGTGAAATTCATATGCTCACAAAAATTAATCCTAGGATTATAAATACACATTTTCAGACCAGATTCTCCATATCACGCTCACTTACTAGAGATTAACATAGAAAAGGAAATAGAAAAACGGCCTTCATGGATGTAGATTGTGGTTATTTGTATGGTAGAACAGTTAGGAAAAAAGAACAAAAATGTCTTTCTTTACAGCAGTTTATACCTAAAATAATCAATTTTTTGTTGAATGGAAAGGGCAGGAAGGGTGCAAGGACCTATTAAGAGTATCAACTCATTTTGTTCTTACAAGTTTTCCCCACAGGTATAAAACTATGGGTAAGAGATTAAATCTCGAGCAAGGATTATTCTCATCCAAAGGATCGGGAATTCAAGACGACCCAATTGACATTATGGACCCGACCTATGTCTCCAATGTTGGGCCAACTGACTTCATGGGATCTGAGTCTATCAGACCTCATGGAACAGTAGAACACATGAAAAGAGCAGTTTCATGGTCACTATACACAGTGAGGATGAGCTCCCACTTGGGCAACACAAAGTCTAATGTTTAGATGTTCCACGTTGAGGCAATCTTCCTCTCTTAAGCTAGCTTTAGGAGTGAATTAGGTCTGGGTTTCTAATATCTACCATGTCCAAGAACACAAAAGAGGACCCCCTTCATCCAATTACATACTTAGAAGAAAGCTGGATGGACTGTTTCTTCATATACCACCTTAGAAGATTAACAAGAGGTCACCTTTGAGAGAACAATATCAATACACAAACAGTAGTAAAGTACTCATCTACAATGGCCTTAACAGCAACCCAATATTTAATTATATTAACAAACTTTGTCCTGCATCATCACCCTACCCTTCAGATTTGAATTTCTGCTCCTTCTACATGAATCCAACCTGCTAAGAATTAAGATTTTAACTACATATCACCCCTCCCCCAAATCAAAAGAAACTACTACTTGCTTGTCAGTTCCCAAGATTACAGAAGTTTTCAACCTTACATAAATATATGTTACAATTATTGCCATATTTTTTCCAATTTTATTTATAAAACTTTTTTGAAGAACTTTTTAAAATTTTTCACATCATTTATTTATAAAATTTTACAAGTATTTTTTTATATTTATTCTTCACAAACGTTGAACCTTTTTAACTTTCCTAAAACTATTAATAATAAAGTTTGACTTTAAAAGATAAATCTAAAATTTTGTAATAAATAAGATTACAGAAATTTTCAACCTTACATAAATGTTACAATTATTGCTGTAGCATCTTTACAGATTTTTGCAATGTTATCTAAAAAAAAGTATTATTAACATTGTTAGGACAAAATTCTCAGTCTCTACCAACAGAGCTTCAAGTGTGATGTAACTTTTCTGTACAAATTCAGCACATATAAGACTCAGGCAGGGAATCCCATGTCCATTTTTGCTACTGTTACACTAGACAAAGCAAGAAACTTGCTAACGACAACATTATTTTAGTGAAACAAAAACATGAACATCTCTTATGACCACAAATATAGTCCTCAATCCTCACCCTATTATTAAAACACCCCAAAGATGTCAGTTCAGTTCAATAATACATAAGACCCATGTATGTGATATATCACCGCAATTATGTGATAGACACTCATCAGTTAGTTACATTAGTTACAATTAGTAGCAAGTTAGGTTAGTTGTCAATTTCTATCAGTTGGGTCAAGATAGAGAAAAACCTGCACAGATTGCCTATAAATAATAGGAGAGGTTGAGAGAGGGGGTATGTGATATATCACCGCAATTATGTGATAGACACTCATCAGTTAGTTACATTAGTTACAATTAGTAGCAAGTTAGGTTAGTTGTCAATTTCTATTAGTTGGGTCAAGATAGAGAAAAACCTGCACAGATTGCCTATAAATAATAGGAGAGGTTGAGAGAGAGGGTATCCTGTTATTTGTGAGAGGACTAGGACATTTGGGCCTTGCAAGAGATCCAGATCTCTTGAATGCCTGGACTGTACTGCAGTTTCTATTAATAAAGTGTGTCTTTCTTCAATATCAGAACCCATTCCTAACAACTGATATCAGAGCTCCAATCTTGGAGCTGTGGGTATTGAATCTTGATGATGAATCCTAAATTTGAAGAAGCCTATTGGCAGCTGATTAATGTTGAGCAGCATTTTGAGGTCGTAGGAATACTAGAAGAAGAAAAGATAAAGATGGTTGGGAAGGCTGTGTGAGCACATGTTTTTTATTAGTGGTTTATGTGGAAAAAGGACCATCAAAATATGTCATGGTGGGACTTTGTGAAGGCTTTGCTCAGGAAATTTCAGTCTTCATATGACCCAGATCTGCTCATTTAGGTTGAAGATGAAAATTCTTTGGTGCAAAAAAGCAGAAAATAAGATGAAGGTCTAGAGATCAAAGAAGATAAAAGGCAAAATGAAGAGTTGAAGATCAAGAACCTGAAAATTGTAGTAATGGAGAAGTCAATTTGGTTGAAGTAAAAACAAAGGTAAAATTATAATTGTTGGCATCAAAGAATGAGAACAAAGACTTGACTCCTACAGGAAGAGCAAATAGAAATTTCAATGAGCAAACATTTGGAACAAAAAGATTAACGAAAAAACATCAAAAGGAGGTGGCAAAGGTTGAAGAAGAAATAAAAACCATAGAAAAAGATGTATGAGTAGGCAGAGGTGTAGTTCGGTTGGGGGAAAATCAAGCTTCATCAATGAGACTCAATCTTAGATTTGACCAAGGATGCAGGTGTGTCATCAACTGTTGAGTGCTTGGACTCTTATGCATGAAGGCCAAGCCAGCACCAAAATCACAAGAGCCACCAAATTATGATCCTAGTATGGAAGCTAAGATAGAGGTGGAGATGGGTACTGTTTTGATATCCAACAGTGATATTTGGAGAGTGGTTGATGTCACTTGACTTACTTTGGAGTTGATGATGAGGGTAGAGAAGGAAGTGGTTCTACAATCCCAGAACATCAACTCAGTTCATGAGATAACAACAGCAAACCAAAGGCAATGTCTAGCTCATTTGACCAAACTTCCCCCATTAGCCATTTACCCAGAGGACAAGGTGAAAGATTAGGGGGGAGTAGCATTCATAAGCTACTTATATTAGTAGTAATTAGTAGTTAGTTATGTTAGTTGCTGTTTTTTGTTAGTTGAAGAAAGACACTCTTTAACAGGCATTCAAGAAACTTTATGGGGAAGCAACATTCATAAGTTAGTTACATTAGTTGCAATCAGTAGTTAGTTATGTTAGTTGCCATTTTTTGTTAGCTGTGCCAAGATAGAGAAGAATCAAGGTAGGTTGGTTGTAAATAATAGGAGGTTAAGAGAAAAGATATCTAGTCATTTGTGAGAGGATTGAGGCATTTGGAATTGGGAGAGAACCAAGTCTCTTGAATACCTATTAAAGAGTGTGGTTCTTCAATATCTAAACTAGTTCCTAACATAATGTATTTTAAATTACTGTTCAAATGATGGTGATTTAGATATAAAATAAGATAAAAGAATTGATATTATTTAAGACGTATTACAATATGGTGGAATGTTCTGATATATTTTTTGATAGAGTATCAACTCATATTTGTACTAATCATAATCCTAATTAATTAAGAAAATAAATCATGATAAGATAAGAAAGTAAAAAATTATTAACATAACTACAATAAATCCACTCATCTACACCTCAAAATTTACTCTTGGTAATCGATTATCAAGAGTGTATAATCAATTATGTGACCAATTATATAACTAAGTTAACCACCATTTTGTATAAAGGTAATCATAACGTTTTTTGGTAATCGATTATACATTTTTTGCAATCGATTACCGCTCCATTTACAAGAGGTAATCAATTACCAAAAAATGTTTTGGTTACTTCTATACAAAATGATGGTTAACTTAGTTATATAACTAATCACATAATCGATTACACCAGAGTGTGTAATCAATTAACGCCTCAAAATTTTGGATGTACATAGATGTGGTTACTGTTCATATGTAGGAGAATCAAAACCCTAAGAAAATATGGTAATTAATCCAAAGAGATAATGAAGAAATAGGAAAATTAATCCTAAAGGATAATCTAAGATATAGTAAGATATTTCGAATATTTTCATATCTTCTAACACTTCCTTTCAAGCTAAAGATTAGTAAGCCTTAAACATGTTACAAATAAATCCTAAAAATTCATAGTACAGTTTAAGACTGTAAAATGAAGAGACTAGGATAATTCTTTGGACCTATTGCAGAACCAGCCGATACTTTGGCTAATGTTGTGAGACCAGGCTAGTTTTTTTGGGAAAGTTACAGGGTCAAACTCCTATCCCTGAAAAAGCTGTGAGATTAGGTTGATGTCTCATGGAAAGTCACGTTACATCAAGCTTTATCAGGAGTATTCTATCTCTATTCCTAGCCAATGTGGATATTTAACACACCTCTCTCATGCCCAAGACTATCTGATCTGTGGAATTTGCAGAACTTGACATCTATGGATGATCCCACATTAAAGCTGGATAGGCTCCAAGTTAAAATTATGGTGATTTAAGTATAGATGGAGAAAGAAATAAAAGAATTGATATTGTTCAATACAATATGATGGGATGTTCTTATGTGTTTTTTAACATAGAGTACCACAACTGACCCTTATTTATATACTAATCATAATTTTAATTAATTAAGAAAACAAACCATGATAAAATAAGAAAATATGGTAACTAACCCTAAGAGATAATAAAGAAATAGGGAAACTAATCCTAAAGGATAATCTAAGATATTTTGTATACTTTCAATGTTCTAACAATTATTAATGCAAACATCATCAATTTTTTTGGAAAAAAAGAAGAAAAAGATGCTACTAGTTTAATTGCCAATGCAATGCTGAATGTAGAAGAAAAGGTGCTGACAGAACATGAAATACAGACATAGAATATCCCAGCTAGACCACTTTTAAAATGAAAATCCTGATCAATCAGTAAGCAAATAATGTACGTCAACTATAATACCTTTCGGGATAACTTTCTAGGAATTGGGTTAGCTGGTTTTTTGATATGTACTGCAGGAGCCTCAACATTGATACTTCTACTGCTAGGCTTAACAGCCACTTTTGGTTTTGGTGGGTCATAGATTTTAGGTTGTGAAGTCATTGTCCCTGACAGCTTTTCACGGAGATCCTTTCCAGTTTGAACTCCAGGGTGAAGACCTTTCTTTTGAAGCTTCAAACGAAGATCTTGAGCAGTGACCTTTCGATCTTCACAAGTCATTAACACACAATCAGAACCCATAAAATGAACTATCGGTATCCAACAAGAGCAGCAACTTATACTTGCATATGAGAAAAACATAATCAATCCATACTAGAGAGCCGGGGTTCATCATCCTCATAGAGATCATGTTCCCACTTGTCATCTTGTCTCTGCCTGCAAAAAAGCATAACTTGGAATACATTATCAAGCCTTTTGTTTCAATAAGCATTTAAATTTCCAAGATTAACTTGCAACATGGGAGACCCACAGAGCTAAACTGTCACGTAGAACATAATAAAAAACAACTAAAACAGAAATAACTCAGCCAGTGAATGTACATTATTCCAACAAGTTTGTTCTTATTTGATCAAGGTTGTCTGGTGTACTTTGAGGCCAAGCTGGGCTCAGCATTATCATAGGATCCCACAGATTCTACATGCTGAGACACAATCCCAAGAAAATCCATGTAAAGGAAAGTTTGGTCGGGGATCAGAATCACTCCACCCTTCCCAACTATAGTATCATACAATTCAACGAGCACTATAGAAATTGACAACCACGCTCTTTGTGTTGTGCCAGTAAAGAAAGCCACATAATTACAATCCCCGCTCCCTCCACCATACTAAAATGATTTAATTTATGGTGTAGAATGGGCATAAAATATCTACATGGACCATGACCAATCGTATAATGCTAAACTGAAAATTTCAATCAAATATCCTTGCACTGGTCAAATAATCAAAGGCTCAAAGCCACTGACACAACGAGAACCAAATACTTCTCTGATTGAAACCAACCTCAATATGGGTCACTACATCATCATAAGCCACATAACAAAGGTCTTGGAAACCATCAACCAATGTTACTTCTAAACAGCATTATCCCCCACCCGAGCCAAGTATTTACTAACGGTCTCAGCTTTAAAGGCACTCCCCTCCATGTCCAAGGTCCAAGGCACTTACCCAATTGCTCAGTTGTATACATAGAAGATCACACAGATAAGTCAATCCATCACACACCATCATTAACATAACACTTGGAACCTTATCACCACAATTCCTTCCTACCACTAAGCAGGGATATTCAAAAAGATAAACTGAACCCCCCACAATCATCATAGAAAGATCAAGACAGAAATTCGTCAACACGTCAAATTCACCAATATTAAGAATGTCCATAACCAAATATTCAACTTTTTCTTTTTGAGGAAAAATGTTTCAAGCAAAAACAACCAGCATGCATTGACAGTAACAATAATAATAATAACAACAACAATAATAATAAAAGAACCTCTTTCCGGTTATTTTGTGTTGGCGAGTAGAATCAGTGAGAAGATTCCCATTAAGGCGTTCCTTCACCGACCTCCTACTTCCACTCTCTACCCGATCAGCATACATCCTTTGAGTTCGAAATGAAACCAAAATCAAAATCAAAACAAACACAAAACACGTATTTGATTGCTGATGAGAGGAGATTGAAGGCACAGGAATCTAAATAGCAAATATGGTTGCAGAGTATCAAAACCCTAACCCCTTTGTCCGAATTGAGTTTCGAGTCTGATGGGAAGAAAATCAGCGCAAACAGTTTCTAGGAGAGCTCTAGTTCCGCCCAAAAGGAAAGCAAAAACAAGAGGAGAGAGACAAGGAGAGGAACTTCTGGTGTCGGGACTTGTGAGAGTCTTGAGGTGTCCGTGCGGTCGTAGTTAGAAGAAAAGCAACCCTGTAATGTTCACCGTTGCATGTTTGGATTATGATCTTATTTATAAAAACAACTTGCTTGGATGGTCTTAATCAAAATTTATTATTTTTAAAATTCACATTTGGATAATTATGATTTGAATTTTTTCTTTTTTAAGTTAAAAGTTTTATGGTTTATTTTTTGAAAAATATTTTTATTATTTTTTATTTATATTTTAAAAAAATTAATGTTTAAAAAACAAACTAAACAATATTTTCATTACATAACATAATAGATGTCGAATAAATTTTTTTTTACAAAATATACATGTTTTAAAAAAAGATTAATTAGTAAAATTAGTAAGATTATCAAATAATTTAAAATTGTATTTAAAAATAAGTTATGTTTAATTAATTAATTTGTCATTTTATTTACCTATTTAAACACGTGAAATTAAATAAAATATATGAGATTAAATCACAACTAAAATTTTTTGGCTAACTTTTTCATTGGATAGACCAAGTTTATCCTAAAATGTGCATATTCCACTATAATTTTTGTACATCTTGTTTACCCTCGAAGCCTTTAAGCCCAATAGAATGATCCAAAGCTTCACACTCATGATTGAGTAACTATGTAAATTTCTAGAAAATGTTGTGACATATGCTCCCTAATGATCTTAATTAGTGGTTCACAACTAGAAAACTCACTAGTCAATAAGTATCTCCTACATTGAGTTTCATCCAAACTATAAGGAGCCATCCATTGAATGTGGATATTCTCCAAGCTATTCTCAAAATGCAAGTTCCAAGTTTTCTAGTTGGACAAACGTTGATTAATTATTTCCCACACAATGTGAAAGGAATTCTTCATAACTCTTGTAGCCAATCATATTGGAAATTTCCTTCTTGACATTATAAGTAATGATTTTAGAAAGAAAAAAATTGATTCTTCTTGTTACTCACTCTTTAACTTGAGCTCTTAAAAGATAAATTAGTAATTGTATAAATTCCTTCTACTTGATCAATAGCTTTTCAAATAATATTATATTATAAGAAAAAGTTAGGTGCAATATTTATGATTCTTTCCTTTTGATCTTGATAGGTCCTAATACTTCTTATCTCCAATTGAATAAATTAGAACAATCTTTCAATATATAGGAAAAAATATAAGGAAAGATTCCCTTATCAAATATCATAGGTGAGATGGAAATCCTCCACATTATTATCATTTTAAAGAAATCAGTAAAGAATTGTAGAAATGCAACACCAAATCAACTCCATGAACCTATTTGGGAAACTAATTCTATCAAGAATCCCTAAAAATTCTCACTTTGGGCTATCATATTCTTTTTCTCAATTGATTGTGATTGTTATCCATCTTTTCTTATTTTCTTTATACATATGAAATGCTTAATTTGCTATATAACAGTAATATTATCCCTACTCTACATATTGGTGAAGAAGCTAGAATGGTAAGGACCAATGAGATGATTCATGATGCTACACAAGCTTAGCATTAAAAATTTGGTCACCACCATATAAGATACATTGTATAAATTGATTAGGCTTTACTACTTGAGGTTAACTCCAAGCTTATTTTTGGAATAATAGTTAAGGCATCATTGATAGAAACCATACAATTTGGCCTTTTAAAAATATTGCTCACTAATTCATGAAATATATATATATATATATATATATATATATATATATATATATATATATATATGGATGGTAATTGAATCGACTTTAATGTAAATGAGTTTTTTTATAATTTATTTGTTATAACATATATATATATATATGTTATTTTCCTTTAAAACATGAATATAGAAAGAGAGAGAGAGTTAACCATCACATTTGTTCCTGACTTCTTAAAAAAAAAAATCATTAATTCCTAATATATGCAAACATCATGAAATTAAACCTTACATCCAATTTCTATCAAACATGTATTTATTTGTAATGTTAATTGTTAGGTGAATTTGAGATGGCATCAAACTAGAGATTTCTTCATATGAACTCTCTTCATTTTTCTTACTATCAGAAATGAACTTTCTTCAATGATCCTAATTTAAAGTTCTTAAAGGCAATAAAGGCTAGTAAAAATCTAATGACTTTAATCCTTGTCAGAAGGCAAAGGTTTCTTCATAGTGAATGCTATTTTGTTGATTATATATTAAGAACCTAGCCATGCTTTATTGCTGACCACCTTTCCTTGCTCATTCAATTCACTTCTGAAGACCTATCTTGCTTCAACGCTAAAATGATGTTTTGGTGAAGGTACTCGAGTCAAGACTTTATTCTTATTAAACTGTTATAACTCTTCTTCCATAATTTTTATCCATGAATCATCTTATAGAGATTCATTTATGGATTTTTGTTCATCTTCAAAAAGTAGGAAAACTGCATTTTGATCTTTTCGCTTTTACTCCTTTAGAATTTATCCAAAAATTGGTCTTAAGGATGATGATGGAAAATTCTCCAGCTTCTAGGTAGTTAAGAAAGATTCTAATATATGCCTTTAGAATCATCTATCTTAGCTCTGGGAATATTTATAAGAGGTTCATCATCTTTCTCATCCTTCTGGATGGATCTTTATCACATTGATCTTTCTAAGGATGATTTTTTTTTTTCATTGTCAAAATTTGCATTCTTTCTCAAATCAAGTGTAGCATTAGTCTCATTAAAAATATGTATACTTTCTATCATAATTTGTCTTTACAAATTAAAAAATTTACAAGATTTGGAAGTAATTGAATAACAAGAAAGATAGTTTTATCATAATTAGATTTAAAATTTTCAAGATTATCCTTAGGATTAAAGATCTAACAATTGCATTCAATGAATGGAAATAATGTATACTTGGTTTTCTTCTTTTCCTTGATTTATATGATTTTTTTTTTCTTTTAAGAAGTGTTTATAACTTTTTTCTAGTAATATTTATGAATACTAGATTTATATAAGAGAGTTCTTTCCATTAAAGTTAGTTATATAAGTCAAAACCCACAGGCCAACCCATAAACTTGTGGGTTAAGGCCACTAAAAATATTGATCCATTTAAAAATGGGCTCTTTTAAACCTAGTTGCCATAATTGAATTTTATTTACAGGAAAAAATATTTTAAAAAATCTTTATGAAGAAATAGTTCTAAGTTTGGGAGTCATTTTTAAGTAGGAAAGGTGCTAACACACTACTCACCCATTTCGAAAAATGATACACTTAAAATGAATGCACTTTTAATACTTTGAAAAATTATTTGATCCCTTAAATAAAATTAATTATTTATGTAAAAAATAATAAATAAGTTTATTGAAAATAGTATGATTGAACTTGATCTTGCTCCTACATATTTCTTGGTGCAATGGAAGGCTTAAGGTTATGTAATTTTAGTTGAAAAGAGATTTGATTGGTTCAAAGAATAATTTTGAAAGGAAAATGATTTAAAGAAACCTTGAAAGGTTTAATTGAAAAGGATTTATTATAACATTTAGATAACATTCCAAACACATATGTGTACAAAGTTCAAAATAAATGAAGGTTACATTTAAACTTATACAAATTTTCAAATATAAGATGATAGGGTATGTTACATGTATGTATTTGACATGTGTTGCATGAGATTTGAAATTAATATAAAATTATTTAAAATAGGAAAAGTAAAGTTAAATCTAAAAAAATATGGAATTAAAATTTTATTATAATATTTAAACAATATTTCAAACTCACATGTGCACAACGTTGAAGACAAATGAAGACTACACTTGAACTTATAGGATTCTCCAAATACAAGATGACAGGGTATAATACACATATGTACTTGGAGTTTATTATATGAGATCTGTAATTAATATAAAATAAAAAGAATGATGAAAATTAAAAATTAAAAATTATTGCTATGAATAATAAAAAAGTTATAAAGATTATTTACATGATCAAAGGAAGAAGAAAATATAAAATTAGAAACGTCAATTTTAAAAATTAATATCATTTTTATCTTATTATTTATTATTTTTAGCTTCTATAAAGTTAAATATGAAGAACAAGCTAGGTTTATCCTATAAAAATAAATTAATTTATCAATTACCTAGTTATTATTATTTTGTTATATTTATATATTTATTTTCCAAGGATTAATATTAATATGCATTGGATTATGTTGGGCTTGTTTAGAATACATAAACCTAAGTTGGTTGTTAGGATCGTTTTTTATGTTTGTTTTAATTCAGTATTTTTAAGCTATTTTTTTAGCTAATTTTTGGCCTAATAAAGGTAATAAAATATGAAGTAGGAAATTGACTCTCCCATTGTTCAAACCTAGAACTAGCAAAATGCCTCATCTTATGGTGTAACATTCTAATAATGATATTCATCTCTTGTTTAAGTTATATTACAGATTCACTAATAGTTTGTTATTTCATAATGTGTGATTCTTTTATAAAAGACTTCTACAAAATATGGTATAAATATTTTTAAAACGTTTGTTGAAAATTTGAGTCTCACGGTAAAAATTTAATGTATAAGAAATTAAATCACTTATAATAATTTTGAAAACTCATATTCATTTACTTTTCATAATATACATTCATTTACACGTAATGATTACATTATTATTTACTTAAATAGTACAACATATAAGAAACAACAAGTCAAAGACTCTTATTGAGTCCTTTAAAACTAGACAAGGGCATTAGTGGCCATTATAAGTTACAATCATCAACAAAACATACAGAGTACATGTAAACAAAATAAAATCCTCATTAGTGATTCATAGGTTATCTTCTTACGGACTTGTGACATCTTCCCTTTCTCATTTATCCCAGCCCATGAGCACTATAGAGCCAATCTGCACTATGCAGTTTGAGATAACCTACGACCATCGTGGTCGGCATAATCGGGATCTAGAAGAGAAACAAGAGATATGGAATAAGATATTATAATTTCTTAGTAGGTTTCTGTCCTAGGATTATGGCATCTTTTCTATTCCAATTACTTCAATTTATATATGAAAAGGTGACAAGCATATACATTCAATTAATTTTTTTAAAATATGACTTATCTGAAGGGGATTCCTTTTAATAATAATAACTATTAAATTTTATACAAACATATATCTCATTAACTTCTTAACTCATATTTTCATGAAGCTTTGCATAATGTAAAACTTATTCATTCTTTAGATCACATTCTTATTATAGCATAGATATTATTTGACTCTTACTTGCTCTATGCCTTAATCATAATTATTCTCATTCTCTAGTTACTCTTTTAGTGACAATTTCATTTAAGACATATTATTCACAATTTAGTCAAACAACATCTTCCTCTTATTTACTACTTTACCTTTTGATCTAGGATATGATCTCATTCCTTGATGGTTCTCACCATCATAGTTTTTTTAAGACCTAAGGTTTCATCATATGAGGATTTTTGAAGACCTACGACTTCACCATAGAATACCTTCGCCTTTTAAGTGTGCACAAGTCCCAGACTTGGCATAGTAAAAGTAGTGTTTAGTTTTCACATAAAATTTTCTTTAATGATCTCTTAATTTTATTAGTCTTCATTTTAAGTCTTCATAATAACATGCATGCTCAATATCCATCAATATGGTATGTATGTATAGCATCCAAATCATTCAATTCTTACAAAATTCATCAACATATGGAACCATAAATTCATAATAATTCATTGCATCATTCAAGAGAGCACATAACACACCTTCACATAAATAGACATACTTAAGTATCATCATGATAAATAAGATATAAATAGTTATCCAAACATTTACTTTCTTAGTAATAATCTTTACTTATCCATGGTCCTAAAATTTATATAGCATGCATACATTTCCTAAAATTGTCCAAGTTTCCTACATTCTTTATATTTTATGATAAGTTTTTCAAAGTAATCCTATATCATTCATTCCTTCTAGATCCCTCTAAACCTTTCCTTTTCTCAAGAGTTTGTTTACTAAAACTTATTCAACTAATTTTAATTCTCCTTCGCCAAATGCTCTTTCCCTAATTCAATCAAATTTGTGTTCATATTTCCTAGTCTTTATAACCAATTTTCGAAGTCCATTGCCTAAGGTGAATAGTTTAATTAGCATTATATCTAAGTTTGGCCAAATGGCTTTAGTATCCTTTAAGGGCTTGTACTCTATTTTTCCTTAAAGTTTTTGTTAGGAGAGTTAACTAATTAATTCTAAAAATTTCTCGATCTTTCCTCCCCTAATTTAGGAGCTAAGGCTGAATGGCCACATTTACTCACCAAAGTCTCTTAATATAATTTTTCCTGGTGGCATGTGCGAATATTTTATGATAACAAATATTAAGGATATTAATTATCATGTATTTGTAAATTTTAAGTTTTTTTTTCTCATGGAAAAAGTTGGTTGAATGGCCAATATTCCATCAAGATAACATTTTTACCAAACTTTTAGATCTAAAGTCAAGGAACTTATAAATTTAATTTTTGTCTCAAGTCCACCAAGTCCTTGAAAATCTTTGTCCTTAATCCATGCCTTTATCCTTGGGTAAAGTTTGGAAAATTTTCTTACATTTTCTAAGTTCACAAATTCTTTTCTTTTCTTTTTTGTTTTAAAGGTCTAATCTTTAATTCTCAAGTTTGATTTTTTATGGCTTCCACTTAAAGTGTTTAGGACCATGACCAATATAGTCTGAGGTTCTTTATGTTTTAAAGTCCAAGATCTTAGCTTTATGTGATAAAAAAGGATAAACTTTCAAATTTAGAGAGTAAGACAATAAATATAGCATCATTTTAAGCTCAAATAAGGAGACATTCATAAGATTTACTCAAAACTCACAGCAACCTCCACTCAACCACTTTATAAACTCAAACAAACTTTCTCAAATTTGCCCAAAACTTTTTAAATTATTTTTAAGAATATTTAACCAATTAAAATGCTTAAGGAGTTCCAACAAGCATTTTAAACCATTAAAGATTTATTTTGGACTCTTATAAATTATTTAAAAAATAGAAATGATTATTTTAAAGGCTTAGAAAAATTTTAAACCAAATAATAGTCAAGGAAGTTATATCTTGAAGTTTAGAGAAAAAGATCTACAAAGAAGAAAAATAGGCAAAAATACTTAAAAAATTTTAGGGAAAGAACATCCTACTTGGTAAAGATCGCAAAGATTCTTGATGGATTTTGTGATGATGATACACCTTCTTCATGGTTCCAAAACAAAAATCTTTCAAGAGGAATGAAGGAGTTCTTTCCTTGCTTAATTTACGACTTAAGCTTCAAAGATAGAAGCTTAAACTTCATAAGATCCTTATTTAGGGAAAATTTGAAGTTGGAAGCTTGATTTTGGGACTTTGCTAAGTGTTTGGATGAGTGTTTATGAGACAATAAGGATGGATTTTACCTTAGTGAAAATGTCATTTTACTTGTAATTTTTTTAAAAATTATTTCTAAATGATGTAACCTTATCCTCTAAGTTTAAACATGGTTTAATTAACCTAACCATATTTAAAAGTAACCTAACCATAGTTAGATTTTAACCCAATCATAGTTAAGTAACTTAAGCATAACTAGTTTTCTCCATCCTTGTAACATCCTAAAAGTGAAGTTCGTTCTACGCTTAAGTCATATTCATAGTTTTATTATTAGACTGTTACTTCATGATGTGGAATTCTTTTTGAAATAACTGATATTGAAAATACGAAAAAATTTTATTTTAATATATTTGTTAAAAATGTGAGTCTTGTCATAGCGATAAATATAACTTAAAATAAATGTCCAAACGTCCTCACTTGCGTCAATTTGATAACTTAGCTATGATACTTAAGTAAAACATACAACCATGCAAGTAACGCATGTATAAATTACTTATATAGGCTTTATATTTGTTACAATCACTTAGGTTCAAAAGTTAGCACAAACATCTATATAACATGAATTGTGCAAACATTATAGCCACATAGTCCTTTAGGTCAAACGAAAGCTAAGCTAAGGCATTAGTGCCTTTACATACATACTTATACACATTATATTACTATACTACAAACCACTTATTTATTATACTGTCATAACCGTAATTACAACGAGACGACGAACTCGCTAAATTTTGAAAGAATTTTAATTTTTATTGTGGAGCCGCCACCAAATTTTATTTCAAGGGAAAACATTTGGAAAAACCCTAACTTGTGGATGAAATCTAGGTTCGGGAGTCGGTTACGAGTAAGGAAGGTATTAGGCACCCTACTCGCCCGTTCCAAGGAACGGTACCCTTAAACTGAGTGTGTGATATTTTGAAAACTATTTGATCCCTTAAAATAGAATAGAAAATAAATAGGTTCATGGAAAATAGCCTGACAGGACTTGATCCTGCTCCTACGTATTCCCGGGTGCAACGGGAAACTCAAGGCTACGTAGTTCTAGTTAAGAGACTTGATCTCTAAAAAAATACGGGGTGATTTTAGATAGAAAAAAAAACAGACACTTTAATAGAAATTTATTGAAAATGATGGTTTTCAGAAATTCATGCTTGCGAGATCCTAAATCGTCGTAAGCCGTATTTGGATCCCACACGAATTAAAACATGACACGGTAGAGAACGCTACTCGTTCGCGTTAGAACCCGTTTACATGAATTTCGAAAAATTAAAAATAGACGTTTTTTATAAGATTTTATTGAAAGTGATGGTTTTCAGAAATTCATGCTTGCGAGATCCTAAATCGTCGTAAGTCGTATTTGGATCCCACACGAATTAAAACACGACACGGTAGAGAACGCTACTCGTTCGCGTTAGAACCCGTTTACATGAATTTCGAAAAATTAAAAACAGACGTTTTTTATAAGATTTTATTGAAAGTGATGATTTTCAGAAATTCATGCTTGTGAGATCCTAAATCGTCGTAAGCCATATTTGGATCCCACACGAATTAAAACACGACACGGTAGAGAACGCTACTCGTTCGCGTTAGAACCCGTTTACATGAATTTCGAAAAATTAAAAACAGACGGTTTTTTATAAGATTTTATTGAAAGTGATGATTTTCAGAAATTCATGCTTGCGAGATCCTAAATCGTCGTAAGCCGTATTTGGATCCCACACGAATTAAAACACGACATGGTAGAGAACGTTACTCGTTCGCGTTAGAACCCGTTTACATGAATTTCGAAAAATTAAAAACAGACGTTTTTTATAAGATTTTATTAAAAGTGATGGTTTTCAGAAATTCATGCTTGCGAGATCCTAAATCATCGTAAGCCGTATTTGGATACCACACGAATTAAAACACGACACGGTAGAGAACGCTACTCGTTCGCGTTAGAACCTGTTTGCATGAATTTTGAAAAATAAAAGCAACTAGAAATTTTTGAGTTAAAGAGTGAATTAAAAAAGGTTTGAGACAAAGGCTTAGTGAAAAAACAACATGAATCAGAAAATTGAAATGAGAAAGCATAATGATATATTCTCCCATTATTTGTTTGGTATAAGATCTACTACTTCTCTTAGTCTTCCAAGTTCATCTGAAATGCCATTGTACCTGTAAAATGATGCTTAAAACATGTCGCTATTCTTTCATTTTTCCAAGTCAAGTGGTGACCAATTTACTCTTAACTCATCCAATGTTTAAGTTGCATCACATCTCTATGGGTCTAGTCCAAAACATGGTTTGTGGAGACCAAGATCTAAGTTTAATGTCATATCAGATCCCATCAAAGTACTTTAGGAAATGGGGCCTGCGCATACAACTGTGCCATTTGTGTGTTAACTGTCATAATCTGTAGCCAAAACTAGTTTACGTGACTTTCCTAAAAATATGAACTAATCAGCTTGGGTAAAGAGACCAATCTACCATGCAGAGTTAGGTGCTGGCTGTTATTTAGCTTAGGGACCATGGAGGACATAACCGGCCATTAAGGGAGCTGATGTGGCCAGGACCTGCCATATACAAAATCTTAACACAGTCTACACAGAGTTCAAATATTAGACAGCTAGGACATGGTGATAACTCCCTGCAATTCACAATATACTTCTAGTTCAAAAAGACAAACTTCAGCCCCTCATATTCAAATCGGTCATATAGAACAGACCTTGTTTTTTCAGAGAAGTGAACCTGGTTTTGTGTCTATTGAGTGTGATTAGCCATTTGTTACTAGTACCAGTCATACTGTATCCATTTCTAAATTTCTACATGATCTCTACCAGCAATGCTCTAATTTAGGACCAATTTCCTGGTCTTTTTCCTGATTTTTACTTTACAGATCTGCTTTAAATCTTTAATGTACAAGGCTTTAAGGATCAAGGAGTCTGATGAACTCCAGCAGCCATTCACTTCTTGAATTCCACATCAAACACAGAATCTACAGGGGGAGTGGAGACAGGGATAGGCACTTCATTATTTTCTAATCTAGATAATGTTGAGAACCCTAACCCATTCATTCTTCGCCAACCCAGACTTATCAACTCAAATTAGGCCTTCATTTGCCCCTGTGACAAGTTACAGAGCACAAGAAAAACTCTTATTATTATTATTGATTCATCAAGGCTTATCTTTGAAACAATAGAAATTTCTGTGTAACAAATTTTAATCCAGACCAACTGTATCAGCATGAGGTTGTGTCAAGGATCACCCCACCATTAATGTTTAAACTATTGAGATGAACCTAAGGGAAACCTTTACCCCTAGCCCTGACTGTTATGTATAATAACTAAACATCTAGAGACATTAGGCAGAAACTGTAGCAGATTTGAGATGTTTTCCAACTACATAGATTATTCATCCAAAGTAAACAACTCAATTTATCAAAAAGCACTGAACAGTACATGGTTTCCAAACTTACTTCCTAGCCATAAGCAGCCCTCAACCTGGAACTCACCATCCTATGGCAGTTTGGTAGCCACAGCAAAGGAGCCAGAAACTCATGAATGCCTCAGATCAACAACAACTATGGAGATTCATAGGTTTAGTACCTCAGCCCAACGGACAGAACTCATAGTTACTTATGGACCCTGCTGACCAAGAGTAGGCTAAGGTAAGCTCAGGTCATGTAAGCATGATGCTATGACTAATTTATGGTTGATTCATCTCATATGCTTGTCAAAGGTACAGAAGTGGTTTACTGCTTGTGACTCTATGATCTGATTTGACCCTTCAATCCAAAGGTGTAGGATCTGAAACTACATTGGTTAGGGACAACTTAAGGCCAGAACCTCAATAGCTTGCTGCCCTAGGCTTGTCTCAGTTTGTACGGGGCAAAGCCTGGGATAAACCTAAGCAGAAGGAAACTAGTTGTTGTGGTGTATATGGCTCCTAATTCTGTTTAATATATTATAAATGATGTTGGATTTCACTTGGTTCATGGGGACTTGAACTTGAGTATATACCTAGTAAGCTCTTGACCCAGATAGGCACCAGGTCTTCAGGCCTAGCTATAATTACCTCTCCCACCATACTTAAATGATTCAACACAGGACCTATGTCATGGCTAAAATTCCTACAGCAAGAGTAGAAGGCCTTGTTCCTATGAATCTGATTTCCTCACTATTGACTTAACATATCAGGTATCTATTAACCTAGCCTTGGCTTTCTTTGGCCCAGCTTAACTCAGACTCCTAGGCTCTCATAACATGTTAGGTTCAAAAACTGTACCTGAAGATTTAGTGAACCAGTTTCTCAATCAAGGGCAGGTTGCAATAAACCAGTTTCTGTGGCTAACCTAAGCATGATCTGTTTTCTGCACTGGCCAATGTGATTCTAGAACAGGTTTACCAGAACCTTAGCCTATTAGTTCACATGAAGGCCATGTAGTCATAACCATCTCTTGGCTTTCTGTCTATACCAGCCTGCCTGCACTAGGAAAGGCTAAAGGACACCCTCCTAAATGTTATGATTCTCAGGATTTCCCCCAATCTGTTACAGGCCTATATCCAAGCAAACGCAATGTGCCTGGCGTCATACCCATCAGGTAGGATTTGTGCATAACACTAAGAATGAAGGTAATACTAGTTCTAACACAACTTTAGGAGGCTGACGTTCATACTTTTCTTCAGAACTAACTCAATCTGGTCATTAGAGCCAGATTCTGGAATGGTTCCCCTAATACAGAGAACAGTTTCATAGGATTTTCCCGCAACATTTGTTTCTAATCAAGACTCTACCACTATTGTGCAAAATGAGATGTCTGGTTGGTTCTCGATGTCAATTTAAGGACTGGCATACAGGTTGATATACTTTCAGCCT
This sequence comes from Canavalia gladiata, assembly GCA_037954105.1. Classification (NCBI taxonomy): domain Eukaryota; kingdom Viridiplantae; phylum Streptophyta; class Magnoliopsida; order Fabales; family Fabaceae; genus Canavalia; species Canavalia gladiata. The sequence continues at coordinate 40,429,887 of CM075661.1, forward strand.
TCCTAATCTGACATAAGGGTTATGCAGTGAAGGCTGATATGTTTCTGAATTTCACTCATGACATTAGGGACCTGACACTAATGCAGAATCTGTGCCAATGAAATGCTGATCCAGAGCAACTCATTGTGGGGTTTGATTTGATATTCAAGCTAGTTAGGCATCAGGATAAGGATCCAAGCTCTGTGGGTACCTGGGAGCAAAACTGAGAGGGTCAAGGATAAGAGTTTCTATCAGTGGTCCCAGTACTGGCCTAGGATCTATCACAGCAGTACAAAGTCATAGGATCATGGATAGGGCAAGCAACCAGATTTGCCAAGACTTATGGAAAGAAAACAGTTTCTAAGTCCATTTCTCAAATTAAACCCAAATGCGGTGTATTCTCTCCCCTGATCAGGATTGGAACAGGTCCTGGAGACCTGAGACCAACCTAAATTTTTAGTCTCTAATCTGTCATCCTATGCCACTTTAACAACATGAGCATATAAAACCACAAGCTTGGCTAGACCCCTGCCATGTCCTAAAACTTGAACCTTTGACCCACTGTCTAGGCTCATTCATCCATCTAATTTAGGCTTCTAATACAGATAATGCAGGTTGAGAACATAGGATCAGTATACAACATGAGTGCTGCCACAGTTTCAGAGAGTGGAAAGGTAAAAGTAGCCTGGTCCAGCGCTCTGTCAAGGATACGAGCTTGAGTTCCTGTATTTGGGATCTTTTTTCATCTAATGATATAAACTCTGACATTGTTTTGGTTGATAATGGCCCAAGGTTAGAACCTCGGTGGCTTGCAGTCCTAGACTTGGGATAAGAATCCTAAGTTTGTAAGATGTATGCATATGGGGGCAGGTTCACTATCCTACTTTGACCTAGACTTGTCATGGCATCTATGCTACTTAGGAGTAAGAACAATGGTTCCCATCCCTGTAGGTATTGAGATCGAAGCTGGGTGGCTTGGAGTAAGAACTTCTGTCATAAAGCCTAGTGGTGGCCTAGAATCTGTGAAAGTAGTACAACACGGGAGCCTAGTAGATTATCAAATTTTGGGGGTCAATTCAACTCGGAATCAAACCTGAGAATTCTTTGCTACATCATGAACCTCCAGCCTTAGCCCTCTATGCTTTCTGATACCAAACCAGTTTAGTTGCAGAAGACAAAATTTGAAATATCCTGACCATGTGCAAGCCAGTGAGACTTAAACTGAACTTTCAACTGGTTTTAGGAGCAAGCTTCTACTCCAATATTTATCTCCACTATGCTATTGCCTGGCACTGATCTTTTGGTCCAAGGTGCAAGCCAGTGCAAGCCCTGATAAGGCCCCTCTATTATGATAGGTGAATGTCATTATCTAACTAACTGAATTATCTAATTTTGCTCCTACAACAGGTCCTAGTATTGGACTTATCCTATTCCTGAAAGACCATGCTATCATAACAGAGGTCAGAACCACGAAATCCGTTTATTAACTGTCAACTGAATCCAAACTCCTATAATGAATTCACAAAACTGAGTTACAGAGCACATATAGGCCCTGCCCTCAACAGGTAGCACTAAGTGATAAGAACGACATCTCCTATCCTATCAATTTCCATTTACTCATGTTCTTTGTCAGGTAGACTAAATTTATTGAAGCTAACTTCACCTCCCCTGGTTTGTTTTTAGAATTCATTAAATAATTTAGAGCTAAGTCTGAAGATCAATTGAGGAACAGAGAGGCTTAGGCTTCCTGCCTCCTAAAGTCTGATTATATTTGCTTTTGCATCACCAGCTACATCCAGCAATTCAAGGATTTGCAATTGTAATTTAAGAATCAGACCATACCACTCAAATAAGGACATACACTTTGCATTAATTCATCAATGAATCCTAATTCAATTAGCATATACAATAGCACTCATTCTAATGTTTTGTTCAGCAGAAACACAACATGTAACGAATGTGAATGAAAGAATGACAGAAGAAACGAGCCTAACCTCAGGGCACTAAACCGAGATTACAATGACTTCGTGTGACCTTGCCAAAAGAGACGAGCAACAATCGAGGAAACCAGCTACCAGAAACTATCCCTCCTCTTGCTAATGACCAATACTCCAACCGGCGATTAGCGATTCAACAGAATTCTTCAAGGTTCCTCCGAGAAAACCGAAGCCAATAACCCTTTTTGAGCTCTGAACTCAAAGTGTTTTCTTGTTTCTTGAAGGAGAGTTCCCACAAAATTTTGCCAATGGTGTAGCTTCTTGAACACACCGAGAGCCAAAACCGTCGAGGGTGAGAACAAATCCGAGAGTATTAGAAACTGAATTTCAATTTTTGATACCAAATGTCGTAACCGTTCCCTTTTTCCAAAATCCCTTTTATACCCCTAGCTTAACCATGGTGGTATTAACCTAATGGAAGGTAACTCCTAACCCTAACACAACTAACTCTATAACAAACTCCAACTAACCTAACTAAATTTTGTTTTTTTTTTAGCTTTACTTGTTTATTATCTATTCACTTGTTTACTTAATTTTTGCATCTCCTTCTCTTTTCTTTTGACAATTTGAGCTTTTGCTTTCTAAGGGTATTTAGTAAATTAATTAATTAAGGAAGATTTTTCCCCGGACAAAAATTGGTGCTCACATATACATTTACCCTTGAGTATATTATAGAAAATTTAATTGGGTGGAACACAACCTTTAACTTTATCAGGTCCGGTTAATGCTTCAATAGTAGGGGCCTCGAGGCTCTAACCTTAGGCTCTCATCTAGGGCATAGTAGGCTCCATCCCCTATCTCTTGGTAAGCCCTAAATGGTTATGGCTTGGGGAAAGGAGAGCTACATTGTGAAGACCACACGTGGGAGGAACTATAGTAATGTAAGGGCATCTACGAGTTTCTCTCACCTTTAGAAGATAAGGAGACATCCACGTGTGCTATTAGGGGTGCCTGATACCCCGGTGGTGGAGGAAAAGCTACATTGGAGTGAAAAGCCTCTAGGGTATGATGAAATTGGTAGTAGAAAAGTCTAGGCTTAAAACAATGGACACGATGATATAATCCAAAGAAAAATAAATCCTCACGTTGGCCTAGACTGTGATTAATAGCCTGTGAGCATTAACCAACCAGTTAACATTGTTTTGCTCGGAAAATACCACCGTCATCATGATAAACATTCTCAATGTTTGGGGAAGAAAATGGTGGAAGATGGGTGAGAAACTAAATCTCTCAATAGGATTTTACCCTATCGATAGTGTCAACATTTTCAACCTAACCACTTTAGTTTAGTTTATTAAGGAACATGACATGCATACATGTTCACTTTTAAATTTTAAAAAAATCCTTAACTGAAGTGGGTTTCTTTTTACAGTTGTAGAAACTAACTTCTTTCATATGTATACAAGTTACTTATTACTGATTTTATTTTTTTTAAGAGACATTTATACACTTTATATATTCTTAAGATTACATTATATCATATCATAGATATCATTTAACTTTCATTTCATTTCTTCCTTAATCATAATTCTTTTCATTTCACTATCACCCTTTCAATGATAATCTATATCATAGGCATAACATACATTTTAGTCAAATAATATTTTATTATTGGCTCTATTACTCTACCTTCTATTCTTAGGATATGAGTTTGTTCCTTAATAGTCATCACCATCATAATCATTGATGACCTAACACTTTATAATAGAAGAATTTTTGCAGCACCCTTTTGTCTCCACCTTAGAAAGACCCTTTTGCCTTCTGAATATGCAAAAAATATATTAAAAGTAGTATTAACTTTTCACATAAGTTCTTTTTTAGTGATCCCTTAATTAATTAGATTTATTTTTAAAGTTTCCAGATAATATGCATGTTCTAACAATCAAACCAATATGTCATGGACATATAGTTTTTAATCCATTCAATCTTCACATTTATCATCCACATCACTTTTTTAAATAATCAAGAGTATATTTCATGTAATCTACATACATATTTGTGTGCTCAAGAAGTAACATAACAAGATGGAACAAGTATTTTAATTAGAAACCTACCTCCTAATAATAATTTCTTAATTATACTTGATATAAATTTCTTGGACAGCATGTGACCTTTTCTTAAGAATTTGTCCATAAAACACCCTAAAAAAGAATAACGATTTTACGCTTAAGTCTTTCATTCACTTCCATTATTAGTTTGTTATTTCATGATGTAGAATCTTTAGAAAATACTTATTGTAGAAAATATGATTTTTTTTAAAACAATTGCTTTGATATAAATTGCGAGCCTCGTTGGTTTAGCGTATGCAGTGGAAAATTAAATTACTTAGCATCCTTGTACACATACATTTTATTTTCATTACTTATCATTTGTTTTAATTTATTTGTCTCTGATCAATAGTAAACAACCAAACAGATACTATTCACATAGCATACAAACCTTACATAATTATACAGTCCATTTTACATGTTCATCATAGTCTTTGACATTAAGACCTTTACATACACATATTACACACCTTAATGCATATACCAAATTTACATACTTATTTGCTACACATCATAATACAATGTTTACACATAAGTTAGCTTAATACTACATATTAATAGCTAGGATGTTTACATCCATCTATTTACAAACATTTACATTATTGGCATGACTTCAAACTCTTTTTCTTCCTTGAGACAAGCGACAGGCCCAACAAACATCTCTAAGCCTAGTGGTGGAAACGTTCCAGCCACATGCTCTGGTCAAAAGACATGAATGTCCCATCAAGCATCTCTTGATAGGCATGAAATGGGTCTGGCATCGAATAGGGTGAGCTCTCTTGCAAGGACCACATATGTGACGAATTGTGGTACTGGGATAGAGTTTAGGGATCTATCTCCCACTCTAAGGAAGAAGATTCCTCAGCTGTAGTAGTTTGCTGCCTCCAGTACCTAGTAAGAGGCGAAAAAACCTCGTTGGGAAGAAAGGTCTCTAAGAGAATCGCAAAACTCATTGTGGTGAAGTTCAAGTTCAAAACTTTCATAAGAAAGAGATATCCTAATGAGAAGTATATCCTAACGTTGACTTGGCTAGTAATCAATAAGTCATGGGGTTTGTTGTCTAGTCCACATTACTAATGTCTACGTAGACCACCGTCATCATGAACAACATGATCTTCATTTGGGAAGAAAGTAGGAAGAGAAGGAGTGAGAAACTTGGTTTCTTAGTATGTTTCTACTCTACATCTAGTCTCATCAGTTTTATCCCAGCCATTTCATTTTATTAGAAAAATCATGACATGCATACAAGATTGCTTTTAATCTTTTGAAAAAATATCCTACTAAAGTGGGTTATTTTTATATAGAAACAACCTTTTTTCATAAGCATATATTTGTCTTAAACTTCATAAATCTAGGATCATAGTATAGATATTATTTGACTCACATTTTTATCTATGTCATAAACATTGTCTCTTTCATTGTCTTATTCCATAAATTCGGAAAATTGTAATTTCTATTCCTCAACTTTGGGGAAACTCTCTAGACATAGACATACATTATAAACAGTTAAAGAATATCTTCTCACTGACTCTGCTACTCTACCTTCTATTCTTAAGGATATAAGTTCATTCCTAGATGGTCATCACCATCTTAAAATAGGTGAAGAACCCTTTTGTCTTCATAATAGAAGGATTTTTGGAGAATCTTTTTACCTCATAAGAGAACCCTTTTGTCTCCTCTTCAGTAAGGCTCTAGGTGCCCCCTTGGATGTGCATAAGGCATATTAAGAGTAAATTAACTTTTCATATAAGTTTGATTTAGTGATCCCTTAAACCATTTTAGGTTCATTTTACTGGTTTATGGATAATCATGTATGCTCAAATAATATTCAATCAATATGTTATGCACCTTTAGATCTCAAACTTTATTAGATCATAAGTCATACCAATTCATCATACATAGCATCATCTTTACAATACTTATGAGCATTCGTAGATTAACTCACATTAAACAATGCATGTTCACAAAACATCACAAGAAAACTTATAAATCACATTTGAATAACACAATTACATGTGTACAATACATATTCTAACTTATTTAACTCTTTAAATTTTTATGAGGTATCACTCAAGGGACTTAATTCTCTCAACCTTCTAAGTTACTCCTCAACCTCTCATTTTCTCAATGTTTCATTAGTTTCACATGATTTTTACAACTTTGAAGTTTTTCTCTAGGCGACCGAATGACACACTTTTAAGTTTTTATTCTTTGTGCTTTGTAATTTTTCAAGTTATGCATATCCTATTCATACCAAGTTCAAATTTTAAGTGTTAACAAGTTTTAAACTTATTTAAGTCAATTTAATTTAACATGGTCGAGTAATGTCTATACTTTTGCCAAACTTATTTTAAACTTTTAATTATTTTCTTTTACATAACATGACTTCTTAAGGTGACTGTCGTAACCGTAATTGGAATGAAATGATGAACTCGCTAAATTTGTAGAAAGGATTTTAATTTGATTGTGGAGCTACCACCAAATTTGTTTTAAGGAAAAATATTTGGGAAAACCCTAACTTGAGGAAGAAATCTAAGTTCAGGAGTCGGTTACGAATAGGGAAAGTATTAGACACCCTACTCGCTCGTTCCAAAGAACGGTACCCTTAAACTGAGTGTGTGATTTTGATATTTTTTAAAACGGCTTGATCCTTTTAAATAGAATAGAAATAAATAAGTTTGTGGAAAATAGTCTGACAGGACTTGATCTTGCTCCTACGTATTCTCTGGTATAATGGGAAACTCAAGGCTATGTAGTTCTGGTTTAAGAGACTTGATCTCTTGGGAAATAGTAGGGTGATTTAGGAAAAATTGATTTTTGAACGAAGTTAGTTAAGATAGCAATTTTTTAAAATCACATGCTTGCAAAATCCAAACTGTCGTAAGTTGTGTTTGAATTTGCACGAATTAAAATATGAAACATTAGAGAACGCTACTTGTTCGTATTTGAACCTGTTGCACGAATTTCAGAAAATGTGAAAGCAGAACGGAATTAGTAAAAACAACAATTTTCTCAAATCACGTGTTTGCAAAATCCAAACCATTGTAAGCTGCGTTTGAATTTGGATGAATTAAAATATGGAACAATAGAGAACGCTACCTGTTCATATTATAACCTGTTGCACCAATTTCAGAAAATTATAGACATTTTTAAAATAGACGTTTTTTGAACGAAATTAGTAAAAATAACGATTTTTCTAAAATCATGTGTTTGCAAAATCTAAACCATCGTAAGCTGCATTTGAATTTGCACGAATTAAAATATGGAACAGTAGAGAACACTACATATTTTTATTAGAACCCATTGCACGAATTTCAGAAAAAGCGAAACAGACATTTTTAAAAGAGATGTTTTTTGAACGGAATTAGTAAAAACATCGATTTTCTAAAATCATGTGTTTGCAAAATCCAAACCGTCACAACCTGTGTTTGAACTTGCAAGAATTAAAATATGGAACAATAGAGAACACTACATGTTTGTATTAGAACCCATTGCATGAATTTCAAAAAATGCGAAAACAGACATTTTTAAAAGAGATGTTTTTTGAATGGAATTAGTAAAAACAACGATTTTCTAAAATCACGTGTTTGCAAAATCCAAACCGTCATAACCCGCATTTGAATTTGAATGAATTAAAATACGGAATAGTAGAGAACACTACCTGTTCGCATTAGAACCCGTTACATGAATTTCAAAAAATGCAATAATAGACATTTTTTGAACAGAGTTAGTTAAAACAGTGATTTTCTAAAATTATGTGCTTGCAAAATCTAAATCATTGTAAGCCGTGTTTGAATTTGCAAGAATTAAAATACGAAACAGTAGAGAATGCTACCTGTTCGTATGAGAATTCGTTGTACGAATTTCAGAAAATTTGAAAGAAATATTTTTCTTTTTTCTTAAAGAAATCACTTTGTAAATCAACTTTTAAATCAAACTTACCTTAAGAAATGACTAATTTCGACCTATTGAACCTATTGAGCTTGACCCAAATTAGAGATAAAAGAAAATAAAAAATTGAAGATTGGCTTGACCCAAATCAAATGTAAAAGAAAAACAAATAGACTTAATATCAAATAAAAGAGGGAATTGGGATTGACCTAAATTAGTTGTAAAAAGAAATTGGGTTTGACCCAAATTCATTTTATCTTAAGAAGATCCAAATTAAGGATTTAAAGGAAATAAATAGTGGAATTTGTGTTAGTTAAATAGGTTAATGAGAATTTTTATTTTAAAAAAAATGGTATTTGTATTCATTATTTGACAATTTAGTAACTCATTTTTCATTATGGGTTTAGACCCATTTTGAATTAGCATGGCCCAATTGAAAAGGCAGCTAGTGTGGCTTATTTATGATATGCAGCCTGGCCTAATTGATAGGCAACACTTTGACCCATTATAATAAGGGGCCTGCTACCCAATGCTCATAAGTTGGCATGTGACGACGTTTAAAATAAAAGGTTGCATACGGGAATCGAATTCGGAGCCTAACGACTGTGTGCAGCAAGCGAACCACCAAGCTAGGCGTCCATCTTAATCTTAGTATCCATGGACATTAACTTAACTAAAAGTTGGAGGATCCACAGAATTATTCCTTGACCTAGTGCTTTTATTTTTTCCAAAATGCATGCTGCCAAGTGGCATTGATAAGTCACGGGCTTCCTGCATATTCGCCTTTCCACCATCAGACTAAGAAGCCACAAAGTGCAGAACATTGCTATGTCAAAATCCAAGAACAACACTTAAACATTTTCCTAGCCTTTATGTGTTTGAAAGTTCTTGTTATTAGCACACTAAACCAGAGCAAATATTAACCCTTCGGCCTGAGTTTTTTCCAAGTTCATCTATTTCCAGTTTCAGCAAATCTTATCCTAGTTAATGGCTCCTACATACAAAGCCTGCAACTGCACTTACAACCATGACAGACCTGAAATGATGAAAAAGTTGTTGACTCAGGCCTTGTTTTGCAAATATTGGTTTCAAACATGAGTTGTGGGGATTTGTAATGTAAGACTGTGTATTGGACTAGGCGGGGGTGGATGCAGAATCCCTGACTAATTATATGGCACAACAGCTGCCTAGTTTTATGCAACTTAGGTCCTATATACGCTTTCTAGGACCTATTTTACTTTATTTTTTTGTATTGCCCCAAGCCTCTTCATTTCCATCTATCTTAAAGACCCTAAAGCTGCATTTGCTACTGTGACTGACTTAGGACTCCCTTATCAAGACGGGTCTGAAGGTATGGACCAAGTTTCTACCTGATTCAAAACCTGTATCAGTTTTGCATTTAACTAGGGGAAATCTCCAACTTTCTCTTTTAATCTCCTTTGGCTAACTTATTTACTACTTAGCTAAGGCCCAACCAAGTGCATGACCAATCATAAACATATAAGGATGCTTCTTCAACTGATCCCTAATCAATGTTGATCCTATCGATTTAATTCCTATTACAGGTATGACAATGAAGATATATAGCACTTTGCATGCTTTTTCCTTATCATCCAACTTCTCACTCATGGTCGTGGCTGTGAATCTATTGCCAGTGGTCTTTGGTTTCTTCCTAAAGCTAATTTGTTGGTCCTACACTTCTAATTACCATTTTACTTAGCCAAATTCTACATTTCTCAGTTGCTACTACACTTTTAATGTCATTGAAATCAAATCCATTAGATTCGACCACAGATCAAGGCAAACCTCACTAAGTGATGCCATAACCGAGCTAAATGTTTTAAGAATTACGTGCAATCTCAAAAGAAAAGTCTGAATCCTTTCTCCGTGTGTCGTTCAAAATCAATAACAGTGGACAACTTCATATAATACCTATGTTCATAGCTTATTGCTACAGAAAATTTTAAACAGAGAAAGTAGAATAATGCACTAACTGGTTTCAGATGATGATAATGTGCCTTGATACTTGTGATTTAACGATGAACCTTAGTGTTAATGCCTTTGACAAATGAGCTTTGACCAAATCATCTCTACAATTCTGGTGCGAGGGAAAATAAGAGTTATCTCTTAAAGCTTACTCCTGGTTCTCTCTGATCCTTTTAATCCGATTGGAACTTTCTAGCAAAAAATAAAGATCCCAGCCAAGCTTTGAAACAGGAGGAGGCCTTTCAATTTGGATAGTTCTCATTCTTCAACCAAAATGTCAGGGTGAAGGAAAATGAAGTGTGGAGAGGAAGCTGAGGGAATTGAAGAGAATTTGAGGGAAACGAGGCGGAATTGAGAGGAGCTTTTTGAAGCTTCGGGAATTAGAGAGGAATTTCCAAAATTGATCAATCCCTTTTTTTCAGACCAAATCAGAAAGGAACCTCTCCTTGCTGCAACCATTCCTTTAGACTTATATATCAGGAGCCTCCTTTTGCTTTTTTTTTGAAATTTTTGCGGGTTCGGAAAAATCTCTTTTCCTTTTACTTCTTTTTCTTTTTCTTTCCTGTTCTTTTTTTTTTTTCCTTTTTCTTTCTAACTACCCTAACTAACTTTAACTAATTCCTAACTAAAAAATCTTTAGGATTATTTAAAGTGTTTCTTATTTTTTTTTATACCATTTTTATGTTTATTTATTATTTATTTTATATTATTCTTTATTCATAACTTAAAAATTAGCCTCAGACATAATTAAATGTTCATAGTGACTAAACCAAGTTTTCAATCTCATTTCTTTCCATTTAACTTGGAATGGCCAAATGTGAGTTCTTGGTTCCTAAGGCTTTCTAGTTTATTTTTCCTTGTCTTATGAGTTGATTTTTACCAATTGGAGACTAATTCAATTGATACTTAACCTAGAAATGTTTAAAACTTCTTCTCTATCCTTGTAAGTCATGCTCAAATGGCTTAATTTTGTTTTCCACTACATGTTTCATTCCTAATTACTTATCTTATGCATGCTTATGTTTAGGCTTGATTCATGATGAATTCTTGACTTTCTTTTTACTAACTTAGTAATTATGTCCAAATGAGCTTCTTAACCTTTGTAAGATTTACTCTCAATTTTAATATCTTCTAGTTATATATCTTAGTTAATGCTAGTTAAGAATTAAATCTCCTTATAGACCAATTGTCCTAAGGTGGCCTAATGGATTCTTTGCCTATCTTAAAACTTCCTTACACTTTTAATCCTTTATACTTACATGCCAAGGATCATTAATTAAACCTAGTTAAGAATTAAAACTCCTCCTTAACTAATTAACTTCTTAGTGGCCAAATGCCACTTCCAAGGTCTAGGGTATCAAATTTCATCTCTAATTGACCAAGGTTGACCAATTTTTATAGTTAAAGTTTAGACTAAAAGTTTAACCAAATATAGTTAATTTTTAGGTCTTTTTCTCCAATTCTAAGAGTCAAGACCAAATGTCACTCATCTCCCCTTAACTCCATGATTAATTTTTTTAGTTACCAACTTATATCTTTTTGAAATCTAGGCTAGGTGTTGATTATGGGTTCCTCCTTAATTTATCTATTTTGGTTATTATAGACTTAGCCACTTTTAGACCCTACTTCCACCTCTAAATCATCCATTTACCTAATGAAAATACTTAATGTATCATTAACCAAAATTTAAGCTTTTCTTCCTTAAATTGCATTAGGGTGGCTGAATGCACACCGAGTGATTTTTAGGCCATTTTATCTCAAATTCTCTTCATCCGCAAGTTGTTTCACATCATTTAGAATTTAGTTACATGGTTTGTGTCACATTTTGAAAATTTTAAGAAATTTTATCCTTATGTTTGCATGTATGGCCGAATTCCTCCTTGGGTTTTTCAAAATTCCTTCTCATACAACCTTGGTTCCTTGATTTTGTGCACTTGTAGTGCCTTAAGCTCTAGATCCATACAAGGCTTGTCCAAAATCCATTGCTTGGGTCATGATCAAAATGAATCTTAAGTGTCTTGTGAGGCTTATCCCATTTTTTAGTCCAAAGTTTCAAATTTTGCTTAATAGTTTTTTAAGATTTATGCACAAGGAAAGCTTTTGGGTCTTATGGATTGATTTTTATTTCAATTTAATATTTAAGTCCATGAGTTCAAATATGGAGATAATAGTACATAAGTCCATCATAAGAAAAAAAATCACAACTCTCAAGCTTTAAACATAAAACATGAAAAGTAGCATTTTTTTCAAACAACAAAGTGTAGATCTATAAGATATATTCTAAGATCCGTCCATCTCCTTCTAAGAACACTTCAAAAATTTACTCATGACTTTTAAAAACTGCCCAAAGCATCAATGGGTTTTAAAAGAATTTTCATCGATTAAATTTCTTCCTACTTAGAAGTACTTTAAACCAACAAAACTTGATTTTATTTCTTAAAAATTACTAAAAATGGTAATGCTCATTTTGAATCGTATAAATGTGGCCTTCAGCCCTTATAAGTCCAAACAAAAAAAGATCTATGAATTTTAGAGATAGATGTGACACTCTTTGCTATTAACCGTATAAAGTGGTTATTCATATAACTAATACAAAAACATATAATTGTTATTTTAATACCTATTCATCATATAATCATCCTTAAATTCATACTTAGTGCGTGCTTCTCCATATTAACAAGGGATATCATATTTTTCATCCCATAAGTATAATAAAATGATAACCACACACACATAAATAAATATATATATATATATATATATGTGTGTGTGTGTGTGTGTGTATAAGAGAGTGTTCAACACATCATTTATATACATAATTTTTCGATATTTAAAAAAAAAGGGATGTGGAATCCTAAAAACCTGACTAGCCACTGAAGGTCACTACCGGATCATATATATATATATATATATATATATATATATATATATATATATATATATAGACACACACACACACATACATGTATACATACATACAAAAACATATTATTTAGTTTTTTTAAAACAAAAGTTTGTTTTGCTTATTAGTAATTATTCAATCATCAACACATAAATCCACTTGGTGTGGAATGACAGTTGAGTCATGTTCCTTGGTGGGGATAACTACTACATAGAGTTAAATGGTAGCAACAAAAAAAAAATAAAGGGAGTGAGAATTCTTAAATATTCATGCATATAAATAGTAGAACATAAGGTTAGAGTATCTATAACCATAGCAACATAATTTCTCATTCTAACATCATCAAGAGTATAGTTAATTTAACAGTTAACACACACAAGGTTAATGATATGTTTATGTCATGTATAAATGCACACAACAGACCTTCATGTTCTCAGAGAGCTCAAATTCATAGCAATTATTATTAAGTCTTCTTAAAACTTTGGTTTATCTTAGACTTAAAATATTGTGAATATCGGTCCATGTCTAATATCCTAGGAAGTTTTTAAGACCCCAAAGCAATATTTCTAAAATTTTTAGCCTGAAGTAGTTAATTGGAGTATGCACATTCTAAATAAAAGTCTTATATTTGTTGTACAAAATATGAGACCAAAAGAGGCATGAAATGGAAGAAAACCAATTATAGACCATTTCAAAGTTTTTGGATATGTTGTTTATGCTCATATTCCTGTCCAAAAGAGATTAAAGTTAGATGGTAAGGGAGAAAAATATATCTTTCTTGGTGTTAGTGATCAATCAAAAGCCTTCAAACTTTATAATCCTAAAACTAAGAAAATTATTATTAGTTGCAATGTTGTTTTTGAGGTTTTGGGAAAATAATAATGGTGACGTATGATAAATCTCCACAATTTTTTATGAAGAAAATGAAGATGAAATGTAGCAGTCAAAGGAGCATGAGCATCAGCCTATTCCATGTGCTACACCTGAAGAAGAGAGACCTTAACGAACTAGAAAAATACCTTCTTGGATGGTTGATTATGAGGTAACTGGAATTGAAGATCCTACCACTCACTTTGCTTTATTTTCGGAGTGTGATCCTAGCAACATTTGAAAATGCTGTCAAAGAAGAAAAATGAAGAAAAGTAATGGATGATGAAATTGATGTAATTGAAAGGAATGATACTTGGGAGCTATGTGATCTTCCAAAAGGGAACAAAACCATTGGCGTAAAGTGGGTCTTTAAAACAAAACTCAAAGAAAATGGTCAAGTTGATAAGTACAAGGCACGCTTGGTGGCTAAAGGTTACAAGGAGGAGTATGGGGTTGATTATATTGAAGTATTTTCACCAGTTGCATTGGTAGCAAAAAATTCTTAGCCTATTTTTCAGTTAGATGTTAAATCAACCTTTTTACATGAATATTTGGAGAAACAAGTATTCATTGATCAACCCCCTATCTATGTGAAAAAAGGAAATGAACACAAAGTCTACAAATTGAAAAAGGAACTTTATGGATTGAAACGAGCTCCTTGGGCTTGGTATAGTCATATTGAGTCTTGTTTTTTAAAAGCTAATTTTTCAAGGTGCCCTTATGAATATGTGTTATTTGTTAAATTTGGAAAAAAGGGGAAACTACTCATAGTATGCTTGTGTATTGATGATCTTATATACACTAGAAATTATGCTACCATGTTTGATGAATTTAAGAAATGTATGATGGATGAATTTGAAATGTCTAATCTTGGTATGATGCATTATTTTTTAGGCATAGAGGTAATGCAATCAAATGATGGGATTTTTCTTTGTCAAAAGAAATATATGGGAGAAGTTCTAGAAAGATTTCAAATGAAGAATTGTAATCCTGTAAATACTCCTATTGAGTATAGTTTGAAATTACACAAAGATTCTAAAGGAAAAAAGATAAATAGCACACTTTATAAGAAAATTATGTGTTGTTTGATGTATCTAACTGCAACTAGGCCTGATATAATGTATCTTGTAAGTTTAATTACCAAGTACATGGAGAATCCCATAGAATTTCACTTGCTAGCTAGCAAAAGGATTTTTTGTTATTTGCAAGGAAGTGGAGATTTTGGTCTGTTTTACAAAAAAAGTGAAAAGATCAATTTGGCTTTACTAATAGTGATTATGTAGGAGATAGTGAAATTTTATGGACTAATAGAAAGAGTACATCGGGGTGTGTTTTTATGCTTGGTACAGGTTCAATTTCTTGATTATCTAAAAAATAACCTATTGTTACTCTATCAAGTACGGAAGCTAAATTTGTTGTAGCAACTACTTGTGCTTGTCAAGCCATATGGCTAAGAAGAATTCTTGAAGAAATAAAATTCAAGCAACCGAGTGCTACTAAAATTTTTTGTGACAATAATTCAACAATTAATTTGTCCAAAATCCTATTTTACATGGAAGATGCAAGCTTATTGACGTGAAATTTTATTTCCTAAGAGATCTTTGCAAAGATGGGACAATTGTGGTAAATCATTGCAAAACTAAGGAACAAGTAGTTGATATCCTGACCAAGCTGCTCAAGCAAGTAGCATTTGTGAAATTTTGAAAAATGTTTATTCTTCAAAGGATATTATCAAATTCTTGGTTTAATTGATGTTTTTGAATTTGTTTTTTTTTTTTTCTCTAAAGTGATTTTTGCAAATATCAGTTTAAGGGAGGGTGTTATTAGTTATGATTTATAGATAATTATTAGCAGTTATGTTATCTTAAAGGTTGAATGGTTTCAATTTTATTGAATTAATCATTTTAATGAGCATTGGTGGTGAGCATTAGTGATGAGTAAATAATTCACAATGGTGTAACACTATTTATATGCTCTTTGATATCAAAATAATTACAGAGTACCTTTCAATTTCAATTGTCTCTTTAATTCCTAAGGATTGTAGTAACACTAACAAAAAAAGCCTACTTGAGAGACATAATGATCATTTAACCATCATAAAAAAAATTATGATAAAAAACATTAAGATAGTCTTTGAAAAGGAAAGGTCAAAAGAAACTTAGAGAGAATGAGTGATGTAGGTTTTTCTTGAAAAACTATGTTGTCCAAAATTTAAGAACTTTTTCCAAGTAAAGATTTTCATCAGGTATATGAATTTTTGGATAAATATTGTTGTCATAATTATTATGATGATGCTTGAGTATGATCACTTGTGTTTTAAATTGTTATGTGATATCTTGAATGACATAATGACTTATGTATGTCTATCATGTGTTAATGTTGAATTTATGAATAGTGTGCTATATATGCATAATATTTTGATTAAATATTAAGAATGCACCCTATTTTAAAGACTTGAAAGGGAACCTAATAAGTCAAGTTACTAAAAAAAATCTTATATGAAAACTTAATGCATTCCTTAAAAAGTGCCAAAAGTCTGAAACTTATGCATGTGTAAAAGTTTGAGACTATTCATATTAGAAGCCATGGAGTTTCAAGAAGGTAAAATGGTAACAACCATTCTAAATGAGCTTATATTCTAGAAAAAGTTAAGTATGTGTGTAAGTGAGAAGATATTGCTTAACAATTAGTAGTAATATGTTATTAAGGATATAATGATGTGCCATATGTTAAAGTATCATTAAAAGTGTGACTAGTGAATGATGATGATTATGATTATAATAAAAGATATTAAAATATCAAATAGTATCTTTGATGTTATAATTTATCATGTTAATAAGATGACCCAAAACATGAATAAAATATATGATTATGCTTGTTATGAACTTTTTTAAAATTAAAATGAACCCAAAAATGATATTTCATAAAAATAAAATTGAACTTGTATATTTATCGATTTTTTTAAAATAAAATTAAATAGTTGGGATAAAAATTTAAGAATAAAAAACTTAAATTTTTTATTATCTATTCTTCTTTATTTTTTTTATATATTATTCATGTTATACGTCATAAGTTATGATGGAGTCATAAGTTATGATGGAGGAATATCTCACGTTAAGGAATATGTAGTGAGAGTTTAGTGTCCACGGTCGGTCGCGCTCATCATCTAAGCAAAAGCCTTGAAGGAAAGAATTAACTTTATGGACAACAACCCCATGAAGCATTGTGCTGAATAAGTTGTAGTTATTTTAGTTATACAACTATCAGTTCTTATTACTGTTTGTGTATGTTTGTTTTTTCTAGAAGGCTACCAATACCGTAAGAAAAGACTCGTTCTGAGACTTAAGTCTGTGTGCGTTACACCTAATGCCTGAAACATTTATTTATTTATCGTTACGCTAACGTGCTACAACAGGATTTGCATTTTCATACAAACCTTAAAAAAATAATAGTATTTTTTATAAAAATATTTAATAATAAATTCTACAAATAATAAATTAATAATAAATCTGTGATAATTTAAATATAAAATAAATATTATTATTAGAATATTATAAAATATGATCATCCTTTTATGGAGTTGAGATATAATTGCTTATTGTTGATGCTACAAAAATCTCTTTTTTAATAATTGTGTTTTTTTATTTTAGCTTTCTCTAATCGCAAAAAATTAAAGTAAAATTAAAATGTTGATTTTTTAATTAATAATCTAATTTATTAATTTCCAAGTCTTGTAATATGTATTAAAATTAATTATTTTAAACTTTTTATTTTTTAAATAAAAATTATTATTAATTTGAAGAGAATTGCACTTACTTTCTTTAATTACTACTTGTCACTGTTTCTTTTTAAGTTACACTTACTTTATTTTATTATTTTTAAAAAATATTTTTTTTATAAAGAGAAAATTATATAAGAATAATAGTCTATCTCTAATTATGAAAGAGAAGTGTAATTCTTTATTAAAAAAAAGTGTTAATGAGAATAACATATATAATAAGAGAAATAAATTTTTAAAATAAAATATTAATTGTAATTGATGAGAAATTAAAAAAATTATGTAACTAATCCTTCTTAATAAAAAAATTAGCGCCCTTCCATCACAATTTTTTTAAATCAAAGTAAAATGCTACTCCTATCTCTAATTAACAAGTTAATTAATTAATTTCTAAATCTTATAATTTGATGATGAGAGATAAGATTAGATTTTTATTTTACTTTAATAAAATTTAATGATAAGATATATTATTAGGATTTATTTTTATTTTAATAAAAAAGTTTTACAAATAAAATATAAGATTAAAATTTTATTAATTTTAAATTAATTTTTTAATTTATAATTTTAAAATTAATCTATTCATTATTTGATCTTTAACAAATTATTTATTTATTTATTATATGATGTTTTTTCATTCATTGTTAATCTATTTTAAAATAAATCAACTCTATAACAATTAAATTCAAATTCATGTTTATCTTATGCATTAAATGTATCAAATTATAGTAATTTTTTAATTAATTTAAATTTAAATATTAAATATTAATATATTATATTAAAAATATTTTAGATATTTTTTTAATTATTATAATCATAACTAATCATAAGTTAAATTTTATTTTTATTATTAAAATTAATATATTATATTAAAAAATAATTTACTTTAATTATAATAATTTTTATTTAATTAAAAATTTTATGATCTTTTTAATTTATTCTTATTTAAACAACAAAAACTTCATTATTAATAAAAAATAATTTATAATTATTTTTTGTTTATAAATTTATCCATTGAATATATTAAAATCTTATTAGCTTTCATATTAAAAAATAAAATAAAACAGAATCTCTCCTCTTTTAAATGTAATATTATGGAAAATGTCTGTTGATATTGTATTATCTTCTATATATATATATATATATATATATATATATATATATATATATATATATATATATATATATATGTATGGAAGTTGATAAGATGAAAAAACTTGTTCCGTATAGTTCCACCCAGAAATTCCTAAGAACAAATGCGGCAATAGATAATTATTCAAAGCAAAACCAAAAGAAAGATTGCAAGGATATAATTAGTATCCTACCCGGTCATCTCATTTGTACAATCTTGTTATTCCTTAGCATAAAAGAATTTGTAAACTCCTTAATTCTTTCAACAAGATGGGGCCATCTTTTCGTTTTAGTTCCAAACATCACTCTCGACTTCTTACTTGTAGAAGAATCAGAAAATGAACTTTCTCAGATGCTCAAGTTCATAAATTTTGGGAAGAGTTTCTTCCGTCAATACAGCGGAGCTTTCATAAGGAAATTTGAGATCAGGTTGCTTGCCTTTAAGAAAGTTCCAGAAGATTATAGGTCATCAATTGAGTCGTGGGTGTTGGAGGCAGTTTCATGTAAAGTTCAAAAACTTGCCATGTTCTCATGGAAGAGAGGAAGTGCGATAGCGGAACACATAATTCGATCCACCATATTCACATGCAGAATTCTAGTTTCATTAAAACTGAGCAACATCAACTTTGTGAAATTGAAAGGGATTCATTTACCGCTTTTGAAGGAATTACGGTTGGATGTTTGTTTGGATGATGAGGATTCGCTTTCTGAGCTTCTTCAAGGTTGTCCCTTGCTTAAAGAAGTGAATTTAGATATAGAAAGTGAGAAGGATGTGAGTAAGTAGTTATCTAGATCCGGAATTTTTCAATGTGAAAGATTAGTTACTCTGTCTCTTCTTCTGCGTTTCACTTCCCTTGCAGATTTTCCTAAATCGGTTTGCTTACCAAATCTAAAGGCGTTATACCTTCAAGGATTCAAATTATCACTAGATAAAGGTGATCATACTCTTCAGTTATTAACAGTTGTCCTGCGCTCTAAGAATTACATCTTAATGGCCTTTGTTTCTCTAACTATCTAAGTGGAACTCTTTTTATTCGAATTTCCTCACCCAAACTAAAATTTCTCTTGTTATCAACTTTGGATGATTCTAACAGATATGCACAGTGTTTTCATTCAATCTACCAGCTTGGATATTTGGTCTTCATCAGCTGGGGAGATATAGATAGGCTTATTGTAAATGCCCCAAATCTTAGGTATTTTGATTACACATGTGAATGCCGCAAATCTTAGGTATTTTGTAATGTGATTTACAAAGAGTTTATTTTTCATTATGCTTTAAGTTACCTTTCCATGTAATTATATCGGTTGAGAATCCTTCTCTTTCTACTTTCTTCTTAAACAACAATGATGTCCTTCACGACAATAATGGTTTATGTCGATATTAGTAATGTCAATTGGTCGGCCAACCCACATGATTTCCTAATCACAACCCAGGCCAACTTCAGGATCTACTTCTCACTAGGTCATCTGTTCAACATTGAAGTTTTGAGCTTGAACTTTACAACCACAAAATTTGCTATTCACTTGGATGCATTCCACCCTGATGGAGTATTTCCACCCCTTGTCGTTACTGTAGCCAACAACCAGCCACTGTTGAAGAATCCTCTCCTTTAGAAGGGCAATCTGATCCTCAAACCACATCACACTACTATAGCTCATCACACCTATGATCTTTTAGGGAAGCTCACCTTATTCGACGTCATATCCTTTCCAAGTCTACCAAGAGATGTTGAAAGGAACATTCATATCATTGGACCCAAGCATGTGGATGAAGTTTTTTCATCATTAGTCTTGTAGACGTTTGCCAATTTCCCAGTTTATTTAAAGGAAACAGAAGTAGTAAAATCATACCAATAATGTATATTTTTATGAATAGTTGGATGCAAGCATCCTAGTTATTAGTAAGTAGTAGTATATCAAGTATATATAATATATGTATTATAGTATGTAGAAAACATGCATGTAAATTCTGGTATGTAAATTATGTCATGTGATAAAGTGTATGATAAGGCCTTAGTGCCCTAGACTATTTGAATATGTAAATAGACTCTATAATTACATGACATTATGTGTTATATGGATAGGTTATGTTTAATAGGTTATTGTAAATAAATTGATAAATGGAGCAACGTAAATAATACGTATTCTTAATATTTTGTATGCACACAACGTCTAGTAGTTTATTTACCGACACATTTGCTATATAGACAAGGCTCCCAATTTATATCAAAGTAATTATTTAAAAAACATTATCGTATTTTTATAATAAGTATTTTTTAAAGAATTCTCCATCATGAGATAACAAACTAATAATGAAACCCAATAAACAACTTAAGCGTAAAATTGGTATTCATTTTTAGGATGCTATACTCAAAATTTCTAACGATAGACTCCTGGAATTACAAATGTCCTTTAGTAAAAAGTAAAGCAAAGAAAGAACAAAATCTGAGAGAAATTAGATAATTTTAACAAATAACAAAAATGCTCCTATATTAGGATGACACAAATAATTGTGCACGTAACTCAAAATAAAATTTAAAAGATATTCTAAAGTTTTAGAATCCATCAATGATGGTTAGAAAGTCATTAGAAAAGATTAGAAACAAAGACAAATCGAAAACACCCAAAAACATCCAAAACATTCCTAGAGAGTTTGTCTCATATAAGGACTAAACTGTTTAAAAAAATGGTAAATGACATAAGCAGGATTCAAAAACAAACCAATAAATATTAGAAATATTGAGAAAACAACTTGGGATCCTTTGGAAAATTACCAAATTACTCTTGAAAGGTAGGGAAGATAGGAAAAGGTGAAGTAGATGCCTAGAACATGGAGCTTATCCATGTGAACAAATTTAACATGTGTTAAATGAGTTAATGATTCAGTTAATGAGAAATCACATCATTAATTGTATATAAGAAAAAAATATTTATAAGGAGAGATAAAATTAACTATGGTTAAAGTAAATTAACCTTAATTAATTAAAATTAACCATACTTAAAATAAATTAACCTTGATTTATGTTAAATTAATCTTGATTAGTGTTAAACTAATCTTAAAGAATAATTCTTTATATTTATATTTAATTTTAAAAATAAAAATTATATGCAAAAGGACTTTACCATATCCTTACATAAGTCTTCAAAAAGTAGGATCTTTATCATACACTTTTCTAAGCTTTTTAATTATGTGTTTATGATTTATTTTTTTTCTTTTAATGGATCTCCCTCTAAGTTCTATGAATTCCACTTGGTTGAGTTTGATGAAGTTCAAAACTGACCTTTATTGTTAAAATGAGCATCACCAATGTTTTAGTGATTTTTGAAAGTTAAAAGGAAGTTTTGATGGATTAAAGTGCTTCTTGTAATCTTTGAAGCAATTTAATTAGTTAAAATTTCTTAAAAATGATTTTAGAAGTTTGGAAAGATTTTGGAGTTTATGTTAAGAGTTTTGACATTCTCAAAGTAAAGGATGGATAGAACTTGAATTAGATCTAGTAGATCTATACTTGATTGTCTTGAAAAATATTTTTTTTGTGGTCTTTATGTTCAAAGTTGTAAGCTTGCTTATGTTTTTTTCTTAAAGTTTTAATCTTAAACTTGGATTTTGATAAAAGTTCAGATCTGGACCCATATGATAAATATCCTAAAATACTAAAAAGGTTAAGTCATAAAAGTTATAAACTTAACTTTAAACTTGGACTTTAAAACTAGTAAGAGTAAATGTGGACTTATGGATCCAAAGTTGAATAAGACACTTAAGATCCTCCATGATCATGACCAAAGCTATAGAATAAGGACAAACCATGATGAATCTAAAGACATGTGATGTACCAGGTGTTAAAATTCATGACACAAATGTCAAGTGAGAATAAATTAAGAAAAGGATCTTTGTTTGAACATTGAATGGTTTCAGCCACCTCCTACTTAATTAAGAAAACTTAAGCTTAAAATTTTAATGAAGGTGTAAAGAGAAGTCTAACCATGTATAAGAAAGAAATTATAGATTTAAAAGAGACTTGGTAATGGTTTGGGTAACCATTTAGCCATGCTTGAAGAAATTGGTGAAATTAAGTTAAAATCTTGTCAAGACTTAAGAATGAACTCAAATATGCATAAGGTGGTAAGTAAAAAGTAATTGTGGAGTCGAGAGAGTGAGATGGACCATTTAACCATACCTACTAAACAAGAAGGAAAAGTTCTAAAAATCTCTAAGTTGATGTGAATAATAGTCGAAGTCCTAACTAGTGTAAATCATTTTCTAATATAAAAAAATGAATCATAATGCTTTATAATCTTAGGAAATGAATTTGATCACCTATAGATTAATTAGGTAAAATAGTCTAATTTAAATGTTTAAAGATCTGTAAATAAAATACAAATAATAAAATTTGAATTCATATATAAGAAGTTAAATAAATACGTTAATTTGTGATTTAAATTTGATTAGTAAAAGTATTGATAAAAAAATATAAAACTTCTAACACTTAAACTTGACATAAAAAAAGTTGTACATAAAACATTTAAATTGATGAATACAAAGAATAAATAATAAATAATTAAATTGATTCAATCAAATAGAATAAAAATTCAACATTTTATAATTTTATATTAAAAATATTAAAAAAATATAATTTAAAAAAAAGTTAATTTAGAAAGATTAATATACTAAGTGCTTGAGAAATTTGAACCCTCAATCTTATCTACTTGTGCTAGGTCCTTCTACCGTGTAGAATCAGACTACATACATGCTGAAGGATATTGGATATGAAAATGGGTTTATAAAAATTGTGAATAATATAACAAGACTTTGGAGAATCGCGGGTAGCTAATAAAGGTTTAAGCCTTTAAAAATTTAACAGAGGTTACAGAAAAATATCAGTAAATATCAGTGGTTTTAGTTAAATTTACCTACATTTATTTAAAATAGTGGAGTATAATTTTTTAAAAATTGACCAACTATAAATAAATTACGTGACAGAGGTTTAAACTCTTGCTAAATAAAAAATAGCAATTGAAAATATTTTTTATAGTATTTATATATTTATTTATGATATGAGGTTTTCTGATTTATTATTATTTACTTTTAAAATAAATCAATTCTATATAATAATTAAATACAAATGCCTGTTTATCTCACGCATTTCATGGATCTAATAATATTTATAGTTCAATTAATTTAAAATTCAATTAAAAATTTTAATATATTTTACTAAACCAAAAATAACTTTTAGATAATTGTTTTTAAAATTATTATAATCTTAACTGATTATAATTTAAATTTGATTTTAGATATCAAAATTAATATATCATATGAATAAAATAATACATTTTAATTACAATAATGTTTTCTTCAGTTAAAAAGTTTTATTGGTCTTTTTAATTTGTTCCTATTTAATATAATAAAAGCTTCATTATCTACTATTTATTTATAAATTTAACCATGTAACATATGAAAAATTTATTAGTTTCCATATAAAATTCAGTTATAAAAAATAAGATATAATAATTTTTTATTTTGATATTATTTTATTTTAAATTAATTCAAAATATTATAATTGTAATTATAATATTATCTTTAAATCCAAATCATATCTTATTTTAATTATTAGAAATATTATTTTAATATAGTTGAAAATTGGTAGGAAATAAAATTTTTAGAGTTTCAATAAAATAAAATTTTGATCTATTTTAAAAATATATTTATGGAGAATAAGTAAGATTCATATCATACAAAACTAAATAGATAATTTTAAGAAATAAAATAATAAAAAATTAAAATTAAAATCAAACTAAATTCTAATATTTTTTATTATAATCAAATACATTTACTAAAATTAAAATATAGTTTGAATCTTACCTTTTAATTATTGAATTTGCAGTAAAAGAATAAAAAATTCTATCTTATCTATTATTATCAAGGTTCATCGATCATTAAAATTAAAATAATTTTTTTATGAACCGATGTTATAAAAATTTCTTTGCCATAATTTTCGTTTATTGTTTGTTGTTTCTCAACTTTAACATCCTTCTATAAAAAAGATAACTAAATCAAGATAAAATGCTAATATTATCTTTAAACAATAAGATAATTTATTAATTTCTAAATCTTGTATTGAATGATAAGAAATAAAATTAAAGTTTTTTTTTCTTTAATAGAGGTTCAGATATATTAATCAGAAATATTTTTATATTAATAAAAAAATTGGTAATAAAATATTAGATTAAAATTTTATTTTAATTAAATTTTTTCACATATTATTTATTAGATTAAATATATTTTTAATTTTTTAAAATATTTAAATTTTGGTTTTGGTATCTCAATTTTAAAATCTTTAGTTTAAATTTTTCATTTTCTAAAATATTATGATTGTAATCTTTAATATTAATTTAAGTTATATTAAATCAGGTTAGATTAATTATTATTAAAATAAATTTTTATTATTTTATAAAATATATTAATTATAATTCTTTAATTATACTTAATTTATTTTGATTTAATATAATTTAAGTTAATATTAAAGATTATAATTAAGATATTTTAAAAATAAAAAATTTAAACTAAATATTTTAAATTTGAGAAATCAAAATCAAAATTTAAATATTTTTAATAAAATAAAAACATATTTAATTCTTATTTATTTATGATAAATCATTTTCTTATTTATTTTAAAATAAATCAATAGTTTATAGTAATTAAATGCAAATACATGTTTATCTTACTCATTTTATGGATAACAAATAGTTATAGCTTAATTAATTAAAATATAAATTTAAAATAATAATATATTTTGGTAAACCAACAATATTTTTTAGATAAGTTGTTTTTTTAAACTATTGTAATCTTAACTGACTATAATTTAAATTTGATTTTAAATATCAAAATTGATATATCATATTAATAATATATATATATATATTAATTATAATAATGTTTTTCAATTAAAAGTTTTAATTAATCTCATTAATTTGTTCCTATTTAATTTAATAAAATCTTCATTATTAATAATAAAAACAAAATTTTATTTTATTTTATTTTATTTATAAATTTAACCGTATAATATAAAAAATTATTAGTTTCCATATAAAATACATTTATAAAAAATAAATATAATAAATTTTTTATTTTTATATTTTTTTATTTTAAGTCAATTTAAAATATTATTATTATAATTATAATATAATCTTCAAATCTTATCTTATTTTGTTTTAAATTATTAGAAATATTATTTCATTATAGTTGAAAATTGGTATAAAATAAAATGTTTACCATTTAAATAAAATTTTTTAATCTATTTTAAAAATATATTTACGGTGAATCATATCATAAAAAATTAAATAGCTAATTTAAGAAATAAATAATAAAAATAAAAAATTAATTTTTTATTTATAATAAAATATATTTAATAAAATAAAATAATTTTCTAATCTTACCTTTTATTATCAAATTTTTATTAAAATAACATAATTTTAATCTTATCCTTTATTATTAGAATTTTTTATCCAAATTAAAATAATCTTTTTAACCAATTAAAAATAATCATACTTTAATGGAGTTGATACAGTTTCTTATTATTTATGTTATATGAAATATATTTTTCATAATTTCCCTTTCTTGTTTTTTGAACTTTAGCGTCTTTTGATAAAAAAGAAAAATTTAAATCAAGATAAAATACTAATCTTATCTTTCACCAATAAGCTAATTTATGAATTTTTAGATCTTATCATTTAATAATAAGAGATAAGATTAAATTCTAATTTATTTATAAATTTAACCCTATAATATAGAGAAAACTTATTAGTTTCCATATATAACCTATTTGTTAAAAATAAAATAAATTAATATTTTCCCCTTTTCATGAATTCACATTTTCTTGTCCCCTACCCTTTATATTCCCACGTTTCACTTTCCTTTTTGAAAAAGATCAGACCAATAGTAACAATACTATAGTAAAAAATTGGATAAATAAGAGATATAATTAAGATTTTATTAAACAAATTTGATGATAAAAGATAAGTTGAAAAATTATTTTATTTTTAATAAAATTGAATGATAATATACATCATTAAGACTTTATCTTAAAATAATTAATTAAAAAGTTGATGATAAGAAATAAAATTAAAAATTTATTTTAAGATTTTTAAAGATGCCATTATTACCATACAATCTTGATACTGTGTTGGATGTAACTTCAAGATATCTAGGGAGATTCCCTTGTATGGTGTAGTTGAAGTATGGACTTCTCTTGTTCTTGCATATGTATATATAAATAGGCAATGCATAGATGAGGTGAGTATGGATGAGATGAACAAAACTTGTTCCATATTTTTAGTATATTTCTAAACAGAGAAATTTGTAAGAGACAGTGACCGCTGCAATGGCTGATTCTTCTGTGGAGAACCAAAACGAAGATTGCAAGGATATAATTAGTACGCTACCCGATCATCTTCTCGTTAAAATATTGTCATTCCTCAACATAAAAGAAGCCGCGACCTCCTCAATTCTTTCAACCAGATGGCGCCATCTTTTCGCTTCAATTCCGAACATCACTCTCGAATTCTTCCCTTTGCAACTACCACAATATGAACTTTCTCAGATGTGCAAGTTCATCAATTTTGGGAACAGTATCTTTGGTCAACGCAACGGAGCGTCCATAAGGAAATTCGAGATCATGTTGCGCGCCTGCAAGAAATTTCCAGAAGAATATAAGTCGTCAATTGAGTGGTGGGTGTCTGAGGCAGTTTCGTGTGAAGTTCAACAACTTGCCATATTCTCATGGGGAAGTCCGATCACGAAACACACAATTCAGACCACCATATTCACATGCAAAACTCTAGTTTCATTAAATCTGAGCAACATCAAATCTGTGAAGTTGAAAGGGATTCGTTTACCGCTTTTGAAGGAACTACGCTTGGATGTTTATTTGGATGATGAGGATTCGCTTTATGAGCTTCTTCAAGATTGTCCCTTGCTTGAAGAAGTGAATTTAGTTATAGATAGTGATAAGGATGTGAGTAAGCAGTTATCTAGATCCGGAATTTTTCAATGTGAAAGATTAGTTACTCTGTCTCTGCTTCTGCGTTTCAGTTCCCTCGCATATTTTCCTGATTCGGTTTGCTTACCAAATCTAAAGGCTTTAAACCTTGAAAGATTCATATTATCACTGGATAAAGGTGATCAGGCTCTTGAGTTCTTTATCAACAGTTGTCCTGCGCTCCAAGAATTACATCTTAATGGCCTTTGTTTCCCTAACTATCCAAGTGGAACTCTTTTTGTTCGAATTTCCTCACCCAAATTGAAATTTCTCTTATTATCAACTTTGGATGATTTTATGTTACGGACAGATATGCACAGTGTTGTCATTCAATCTACCAGCCTTGAGTGTTTGGTCTACAAAAGCCGGGGAGAGATAAGAAGGCTTATTCTAAATGCCCCAAATCTTAGGTATTTTGATTACACAGGTGATTCACAAAGAGTTCAGTTCCCGGTACGCTTCAAGTTACCTTTCAATGCAATCATATCGGTTGAGAATAGTTATAAAGACGGAACAGAACATAACTCTGTACGTGTTCATCGAGCTTTTAAGCTTGTTACTGCCTTGCAAGCTGCAAAGTCCCTTCGGTTATCTGATACTACATTGGAGGTTAGTCACATGCATCCACTTCTTTAAGAATTATGACTTGCAGTTTTCCCTTTCATTGTAATTAATTTTATTTTTTTTGGATTAGTTATTTTCTTTTCATCATCTCCGGTAATAATGTGGTTGCTCTGTTGTTGTAATGAAGGCTTTGTATCATTGCCCCAATCCATTGCCTGCTTTCAACAATTTGACCAGCATGATCCTTGATATCAGAGAGGATATGGAAGTTTCTAGGGTTAAATGCAAGCGCTGGTGGAAAATGTTACCGAGATTGTTTGCAAGTGCTCCTATCCTTGAAGTGCTTGTTATGGAAAGGGTGAGTTGTGTACTAACTGTGTTATAAAATTCATTATAAGTTCTGCTATTAATATTTAGTTCCTTATCTTATATGGAACAGGTGTTTTGGCAGACTTGGGAACCAGATTACGAATTTGATTCATTTGAACATCTTATATGTGTGAATCTCCCGATTCACTTTATTGAACGCCTTAGGGAAATAAAAATTCAAGACTTCTTTCCATCGGAGAGCGAAATTTTTGCACTTAAGTATATCTTGCAGAATGGAAAAGCTTTGCAAAGGTTAACTATTTCTTCACTCTATGATATTAGCAATATAATATTAGGCACAAAGAAAGGTTCCGAGGATTGCAAAATTGTATTTGATCGCTTAAAGTCTGATGTTACCTCAGATAATGTATACGATAGATTGGAATTTGAAGGAGTGAAGACAGCTATTACTTTTGATTACTACTAAAAATTATTGACTTGTAACCAAAATTTAATTTATAAAGTGGTTAGATAATTCATTTGTCATCCCTCATGTTCAATACTTGATATATAAAATAAAAGATGATAATACTGTGATTTGCAAATTTTATTGATCTTAATGTCATAACATCATAATTATAAGAATGATAATGGTGTTGAACAGAGATAAAGTATAAGCGTATTTATATAATCACCTCTGCTCCAGCATAATGGTGTTCACAACGGATTATTTGCATTTTTTTTATATTTATACCAAAAAAATATTTTAGTTGCTATATTTATAATCTTTTGACGTGGTTTTCATATCTTGGCCCCATATAAATTATTATATAAAATGTCCATGAAAATTAGTTTGAACAATAATTTCCTCGTGAAACTAGAAAAATAACGAGTCGTATATAAAGTTAAAAATTAAATATAAAAGAATTTAGAAATACTATTTTATTTTGCATTGAAGACAAACATATTGGAAAATACAATACTCTATGCATATTGTTTGGTTGAAAAACATAAAAGAAAAGGAAGAAATGTTTTTGAAGTTGTTCAATTTGATTCGAATTTTTTGTAGAGAGGAAAGAAAAATAGAGAGCCAAAATCCCTCTTACTCTTCCACAAAGGTCTTTTGCCTAATATTTATAAAAGCTCTCACTCTTCCACAGAGGTGACCCCTAATTTGCATCATTTGAAAATTCACACAGATTAGGTGAAAATGTTCATTCCTTGTCACAAATCGGTGGCATCATCAGATACAACCGATAAGTTAAAATGAACTATATCATGCTACTCGTCTATGTATTGGCTGTTAAACTGTATGTTCTAAGCCTCCAACATGTTTTCCCAAATCAAAAGTTTCTGTAAGAAGAATCTTATAAAGAGTAAATCTTATTATTTAAGTGGCTCTTCATACACTACAATTAAAAAGGATTTGAAAAGTTGTATCAAATACATTTTGAATTAGTGGCCACGGTTCTTCAAAAAGATTTTATTTAAAGTTATATTTTTTTAAAAAATGACTTTAAAATTATTATGAAAAGTTAGGTAAAGAGCGAATATGGAATCGCTTTAAAAAGGTTACTTCACTATTTCACAAAATCAAATTTGGATCGATATAGAAACAAAATAGTATTAAGATATTTTTAAAATTTAAAGGTTTGGTTTCTAAATCGCTTGTTACTTAATCAATCTAAAAATAATATTTAAAATAGTAATCAATGTTAAAATATTTTAATAATTAATTTAAATATTTTTTTTATCTTTCTCTCATTACACAAATGTCTAATTTCACTAATTTAAAATTAAGAAATATTAATATGAAAAAAAAATGACTATAAAAAAATTATTTAAAAAATAATCACTTTTAAAAAGTTGTTATACTTATAAAAAAATATTTTATATTAAATATTTAGATCGATTATTTAATAGTTATACAAAAGATAACATATATCAAATCACGAAATATTTGTTCCATCACACAAATACACATAATAATAATATATATATATATATATACATAATATAATATAATATACACATAATAATATATATATATATATAATATAATATAATATAAAAAAATCAAGATCAAAACATATATAATATTAAACTTATTAAAATAACATATTTAATTATCAAATTGACCGTAAGCTTGCAAACTTTTACATAATTTTAAAATTTATTAATGTTGAATCATCTTATTTATTTTAGCATATAATATATTATTTAAAATATAAATAAATAATTACTATTAAATTATATATTTATAAATATTTTAATTATATAAAAAGTTTACATACATTATTATCATGATAATATAATATAAATTAATAATTATATTGGTAAAAAATTTTAATTAAAAATTATTAGTTGATCTTAATTTTATATATATATATATATATATATATATATATATATATATTATTTGAATAAGGTTATACTGTGTATGATGTAAATTGATCTAAGGAATGAAAGAATTAAATTAGTTTTATTTTGATTTTAATGAAGTAGACTGATACTTTGTATTTTAATAATATAATTTGATGATATAAGATTCATGTTTCATCTTAATTTCTTGTTTGTGTTTAGACTACATATGTCCTTTATTGGAGGTAATTCTCTTAATTAGGCAGGATAACTATGGGTGGCACATAACAATCCCTCGAACTTTTAACATAGTTAGATAACAAGAACTACGTGAAAGCTTTACTTTAGCTGAATCTGTTGAAAAGAATCAAAAGATTAATTATTAATATTTTAATTTTTAAAATAAATTTATAATTTATTTATTATTTGTTTTAATTATTTATAGTTATTTTTAATTTCCAATTTAAAAAAAGTTTATTATTAAAATTAAAACTGTAATTTATTATTATTATTATCCGATTAAAAACTTCATAATTAAATATAATTGAAAATACTTTTTTATCAACTTTAATTTTAATTTTTTAAATATGATTATATATATTGTATCTAATTAATTATAATTTAAATTTTAAAATTAATTTTAAATTAAATTACTTAATTACAAATTTAAACGTATAATTATTTTAATTATCAGTCAATTTAATTTTTAAAAAAACCATACTTTTTAATTTTTTTATTTAATATATATTTATTATATTAAAAAATTATTAATATTACCAAATTTTCTAATTTTTTATTTTTACTAGTTTTATTTTTATTTTATTAAAAAATAACTCTTGAATCTAATCATTCAACATGCGTATAAATTGATGGAAACAATACTATTAGATGAAGTGTCTTTAAATTTTTATTTCAACAATTTCAAAGTATGTATACTTTATTTTTCAAAATATTTTTATTTATTATTTTGACTAATATCCTATTTTACTATACATATATTATAAATTTATGATTCTCTTACCTAATGTGAACTTAATTATGTATATATATATATATATATATATATAATTCTATATTATATATTTTACATTTTAAAACAAATTATAATAGTTAATTTATTTAATTATTTTCATAAATTTAATTTTTTATATTTTATAGTTTATTTAATATTAATAATGAAAAATATATATTTAATTAATTATATGATATAAAAACTAAAAATATATATTTAATTAATTATATGATATAAAAAATTTGTAAAATCTTCTTAATATACATTTATGATATTAATAATAATTTTCATGTTTTATTTTATTCTAAAAATACAATGATGATATTTTACTAAAAATAAATAAAAAATAATATATATATATATATATATATTTATTTGGAAAAAATAATTTATGCATTTATATTGGATATTATAATTATAAACATAATAATTATAAAAGTGACGAACGTTCGAAAAAAGAAAAACTATGGTGGTTAAATATTGGTTTTTATTGATCAGATCAATACTGATTTATTTCCTCCTAATTTTCAAGTAACAAACTACGAAAAGTTTAAACTTTATTTTGATATTAATTATTTTGTCATAAGTTAAAATTACAAGTTCAACAAATTTTAATCCATAAACTTTGATATTATTTTGATTTGAGGATATTGATCACATGTAGAATCATATTATCACTTAGCTATATTTATTTTAACATTTTTTTTTATTATATTTTTTTTTCTTGGATCATTAAATTGATTCTTATGATGAGGTAAATGCTTGAAGAAATTTTTATTATTTTTAGTATTTGCTTAGATACTACATTATTCTATCATGCAATTTCTATTATTCGTTGTTGTTATTATGAGATTTTATTTTACTTCTATAACCTTATAATTGATTTTAAATTTGTCTTGTGGTAATGTGTAAAGTTTTAATTAGATGTATTATGTTCATGACATATCACATATTACTTTAAGCCTATTTAAATAGGATGAGTAAGTTAAAGGACATGTTATATAACACAAAGTAGTAAATATTGAATTTAATTTTTTCTTTATGATTGAATGAGTTGAACATTTTATTTTTTAAAATATTAAGAAAAAATTTGTTATTGATCTCACAAAAAATTAATAATAAATAAAATTATACATTTGAAATAAATAAAAAATAAAGAATGAGAAGTGAAATATATATAATTTTGATTTTATCATAATTTGTTACCTATGAATACATATGTATGTTTTTAATAAGAAATTTTTTCAAATGTAAAAGTTAAATTTTTTTTCATATTTCTATATTATAATGATTAAGATGCCAATGATATTACTAGTATGCAAAAATTTGGAAAAAATCATGCTGTGTAAATATACTAATCATTAGATTATATGATTTATGCTTCGTACGGTGAATTCTAATTTTGCGTAATGTATCATCTTTAACATATTTATATAAATTAAATTATATACATGCAAAAATTCAAAAAATTATAAAATAATCACATATTATTTTTATAGGTGAAAAAAATGAAATTTTGAATCAAAGTTAAAATCATAAGGAAGTTTGAGAGTCTAATACAATCATCAAAATATTATAGAAATTTCTTAGAAGTTGGATAACATAATTATATTATTAGGAGTCTTTTATGATGATTAACACGAAATAAAAAAAAAAATGATCTTTTTGTATAATATAAGTATGCTAAAATATTTAAGAAAATCATTGATAATGAATATTAAGTATATAGTAAAAAATAATATTTATACTTGTGATACTAGTTAGATATTTGAAAGATACCATAAATTATAATATTAACAAATTTTCAACTATATTAGAATAATACAGTGATGATCAATAAATTGATTCATATAAGAATAAATTATAAGTAGATTTACTTTAATTTTAAAAAATATATCATGATTTAAAATTTTCAAACAGATAATAAAATATATTATGAAGATCAAGTTATTATTATTTACCTAGAAGAGAACTTGAAGATGAATACTAAATTTTTTTTTTTCGTAAATAAATAGTATAAATATATCATGATTGTTAAGTAGTAACAGTAAAAATAGTTGACAAAAACAAATCAAGATATGAACATGTAGGTTAAATTTTGTGAAGGCTTACTAAATGATTTTGGATCCTAATTAATACAATGTCAAAAATTAATTTGACAATATTTTTTACAAAGTAAAATTTAGTGAATAATATATCAAGCGTAATAAAATTTTAGCCAAAATAAAATTAACAATAATGAAAACTCAATTTCTGTGATTTAAGATCACATGAAAAAGATTCATACCTATAATAACATGTTATTGTTGGCTCTTTTAGTACTATTTATTTTTTATAGTGCGAGAAGTGTTAAGTTATATTAAATAAGATGTTAAACTTAATATTTTTAATTAGTATCATATCCTTTATAAATGGTGTATAAAATACAAGATACATTTGATGAAATCAAGTGTAAAAATGTTAAACAAGAGATTCCCAAACACGTGCATAATCGAATTGTATAAAATCAGCAAAAATGGAAAACAGGGTAGAAGTGTAAAATGATACCTAAGTCTCTAACTCACACTTTAGGCTTTTTTGGTTCATAAAAACTCATCAAACTATTCTAAGTTAAGTTTATCTATATAGAATCTGATTCATAATCCAAACAACATCAAATATGCATGTTGTTATATTTTTATATAAATTTAGCAAAACTTATTTTTTATAATATATTTTATTAAAATATTATTTAATCCTTTTAAAATATATAGAAAATTATTGTAAAAATTAAATATTTTTTAAAATATTAATTATTAAATGTAATTATTATTTTTTAATTTTTAAAATAAATTTATGATTTTACTTATTATTTGTTTTAAATTCTTATAATTAATTATCTTAAGTACTAATTTTAAAAAAAAATTTATTACTAGAATTAAAATAATTTATTATTATTATTATTATTTGATTATAAATATGGTAATTAAAGGTAATTAAAAATATTTTATTATCGGTTTTAATTTTATTTTTTTATTTAAACATAAGTAAATACATTATATCTAATAAATAATAATTTGAATTAAATTATTTAATTAAAAATTTAAATATATAATTATTTTAATTATCAGCCAATTAATTCTAAAAAAATTCCAGTTCTATAAAAAAGTCAAATCTTTTTATTTAACACATATTCAATATGCTTAAAAATTTTATTAGTATTAAGTTTTTTAATTTATTATTTTTATTAATTTTTATTTTTATTTTATTATAAAAAAATATTAAATTTTATAGATCACATAATAAAGACACAAATCTTTAAATATAGTATTATAGCACGTTTTAACTTATCAATTTTTTTAAAAAATTTCAATAAAAGCAATTACCCAACAAATTTTATATGTTTAGTGATAATTTTATTTTAATTTTTTTAAAAAGTTTGACAATAAAAATGAGATTTAATTTTAATGATAAAAAGTAAGATTAGAGCAAATTTTTATGTTCATAAAGAAGTCAAATATTTTGTTTTCAATAAAAAAATTTGATAATAAAAAAATACAATTAAGAGTTTAGCTTCATTATAATAGAAAGGTTTGATATTAAAATATATAAGATTAAGATTTTATTTTTATTTTATTAAAGAATTTAAATGACAAGAGACATTATAATTTTTAAATTTAATCTTTTTAAAATTTATTATTTGATCTTTAATATTTTTTAATAATAAAGTACTTACTCATTCACCGTCAATCTAATTTAGAAAAGATTAACGCTTCGTTTTATTTAAACTTTTGTTTATTTATAATTAATATTTTACCCATCTAGTAAACAAGTATTTTTAAAATTAAATGAAACTCATAGTCGAAAAAATTAAACATTAGTTAGTACTTCTATTATTAGTAAATATATTTACTAGTAAAAACAAATTTTATATTATTAATAGTAAATAAAACAAATAAATATCTTAAAATTAAAAAAATTAAATTATAAGCTAAATTTTTTATTGATATTATGTTTCAAAATTTAAAAATTATATTAAAATTAAAATTATTTAAGATTGAAATAACATTAAATTTAATTTATCTAAAATATAAAAATATATTTGAATTTATATAATATATCAATATTTAAAATTTAATTTAAATTATTAGTTAAAATGAATAAAAATAAAAATAAAATAATAATTTACAGACATCCACGTGAATCAATAAAAAATAAGTTTTAAAATTATTTTAGTTATAATTATAATTTAATATATAAATAAAGATTTCACACTCTTCTATTCACTTTATTATGTAACCTATATTCCTTTATTACTATGTTATATGCTGGTAATATTATTGTATTTTTAGAAGTGGGGTATGAATTTTCTATTTTCTATTCTTTAATATCCTTCCATAACATTTTTCATACAACTTGTATTAAATATATTATTTTCTTATAAAAAATTATTTAAATCTCTCACATAGCTTTGATTCAAATATTATATTTTTAGAATTTTTTTCAATTTTAAATGATATTTTTAATATATGTTTTAAAAAAATGTTAATAAAAATAAAATTATATGTTATTTTTATTTATAAATTTTATATAAATTTAAATATATTTATAAATTTTACTTAAACTTAAAATATATGAAATTTTTTATATAATATACAAATTTTTGTCAAGTGATCAATTAATTTGTTTCTATTGCTTGACCAAAATAATATAAACAAAATCTTATTGAATAATTTTTTTACATATTTGATTAATTTGGTTTTTTTATATCATTTAAGATACTTAATTTCATATCATAAAAAAATAATATATTAATAAGAAATTGAAGAATGTCTAATTTTTTTTTAAAAAAGTATAGAAGTATTTTAGTTATTTATTTATTTTTATATAAATTTATTTCTAACATTTAAGTGATATAAATTAATTTTCATTTTTAAAAATTAGTTTATTTATATATTTATAATAATATAAATTAATCTTTCCATAAAATATACAAAAACAATTTTAAAACACAATTATAACAATTAAGGGTTAACAGATTTTTTTAAATTAAAAATCAATTTACAAAAGTTAAATATATTCTTAGCTAATATCAATAAACTCTTTTACAAATATTTAGATAGTTAAAAAATTAAATGACTAATTTAGTCAAAACAAAAATAATTTCTACAAATGATGATAATGACATGTTAAAACGCTTCATTGTGGTTGAATAATATAATAGTGTTAGGCGCCTTTTCCTAAACGAGTCCTTGAACTCCCTGTTTAATTACATAGATCATGTAGGTTTCTATGTGGATTGTGATGCTCTTAATTGTGATAGACTGTTTTATGAATTTGTACGTTTTGCTAATAGTGATTGAACAACGAAAAAAGCTCCAATTAAAAAGATTATATTTGATGTAAACTATTTTTTAAAAAGGTTTCATTTGGCTACCCAATCATTATTGATGTCTGCTGCTACTGCAATTTCTAGTTACAATGTCCAAAAACTTGATATTACTGTTAAAATGGATAAAATTGAGCGGTTTTATATTCCTATTCCGCCTGCAATTTTTCATCAGAAACTCTAGTTTCTTTATCGCTAATCCTTCATGCAGGTTAGAAAATTCCTGATTTTGTTTGGTTACAGAATCTCAAGAATCTTTGCTTGATTTCATTCGAATAGGTAGATGAAGACTCTATTTCGAGGTTTCTTCAGGTTTCCCTTGAAAATTTGGCAGTTTTTGTATGATCTTTAGCCATTGAAAGTTAGAGGGAAGGAAGCATTCAAGTTGAGAAGCTCTTTATATTTTGACTCGAGTTTTGGTGAAAAATTGGATGCTTTATTGGGATTCTGATATAAATTAACCTGATTGTTTTAATTGAGTTGTTTAAATAAAAAAAATTATAATAAAAAAATTAAAATTAAAATTCTAATAAAAATAAATTAAATTAAAATTTTGATAATTGTAAGAATAAAATAAAATAAAAAATAGAAAAAATATCATATTCCAAATCCTATAAAAAAAAGGAAAATAACAAATATCATATTTCAAGAAGGACACAAATTCTTTTAAAAGAAAAAAATTTCAATTTTTATTATATTTATCGTTAAATTTTTTTTTAAAAAAAGTTATATAAATATTTATAATAAAAGTAAAATTTTAAATGTTTAGTAGACAATAGAATATGCCACACTAACATAACAAAATAAATAACAAATCCTAAAACGGCTTAATACCGATTATGGCCAAGTCCATTAACATAATAAACTAAATATATGTTGTTAATTATTAAAGTAAACATAAAGTTCTAATACAAAATATAAATAAAACAAGGATTGAGTTAGAATAAGTTAAATTTGGTGTTCCTCTTCTAATTCTTTATTTTGAACACAATGAACCAGTTTTATGCTATTTTCCTTCGTATCTTGGGCTGCCTTAAACATAATTCTAACGGTATGATTTAAGGTCTCTTTAACTTTCTTTGTCTTTGACCCGATCACAGGACCCCTAATCACTTGTAGGAAATCTTCCTCTTTATCTCTCTCATTCTTTATTATGATTGTTTTTTGGTTCTCATCATCCCCTCTTTCTTTTAATAAATTCATTCTCGAATTATGATCTTCATCATTTACGTCAAAAGCATAGATCAGAAACATTAAAAGTTGTGCTTACTCCATACTCACCAGACAAGTCAATTTTATAAGTATTATCGTTGATTTTTTGTAACACTTGAAAAGGTCCATCTTCCCTTGGTTGAAGTTTTGATTTTCTTTGTGTGGAAAACCGCTCTTTTCTTAGGTAGACCAAACCAATCTTTAGGTTCAAACACGACTTTCTTTTGATTTTTGTTGGCATTTTAAGCATAACGCTCCATTTTCATTTCAATTTGAGCCTTAACATGTTCAGGAAGCTTCTTCACATATTCAGCCTTAGACTTTCCATCTGCATGCTCAAAAGAAGAATTGTTAGATAAAGGTAATAAATTAAGAGGAGTTAGAGGGTTAAATACATTAATAATTTCAAAAAGAGAATGTTGTGTAGTAGCATGAATCACCCTATGGTAAGAAAACTCAACAATCTTCCTAAGACTTAATATTATTCTTAATGATAGCCTAAGAAGAGTTCAGAGGGTTCTGTTGACCACCTCAGTTTGCCCATCAGTTTGAGGGTGACAAGTAGTGGAGAAAAGAAGTTTTGTACCAAGTTTGTTCCATAGAGTCCTCCAAAAGTGGCTAATGAACTTGGTATCACGATATGAAAAAATACTTGGCATTCCATGAAGTCTCACAACTTCCTTGAAGAATAAATTGGCTATATGACAAGCATCATTAACCTTCTTGCAAGGTACAAAATGTACCATCTTTGAAAACATGTCAACTATCACAAAAATTGAATCATTCCCATTTTTACTTTGTGGTAATCCTAAGATAAAATCCGTAAATAATTCAATCCAAGGATGATTATGAATAGGTAAAGGAGTATAAAGTCCATGAAACATTAACTTAGATTTTTCCCTTTTACATAGGATGCATCTTTCACAAAATTTCTACACATCATGCTTCATACGAGGCCAATAAAAATGTTCATGCAACATATCTAAAGTTTTTTGAACTCTAAAATGTCCCATTAAACCCCCTTCATGAACTTCTTTAATAAGCAAATCGCTTAAGGAACTTTTAGGCACCCACAATCTATTATTTTTGAACAAATAATCATTATGCTTAGGAAATCCTTTTTGAGTCATTTTATCTCAAGAAGTATATATATGAGAAAACTCATTATCATGCACATACATTTCTTTAATATGTTCAAAACCAAATAATTTAGTTTTCAAGAGTGAAAAGTAACATATACCTTCTAGAAAGGGTATCCACTACTACATTTATCTTCTTTTTTTTTTATGCTTGATAATATAAGGAATGTGTTCAAGGAACTCAACCCATTTGACATGTCTTTTATTAAGTTTTTTTTGTCCCTTTAAATACTTCAAGGATCTATGATCATTGTGAATGTAAAATTTTTTGGGCAAAAGATAATATTTCCATGTTTGTAAAGCTCTAGCAAGTGCATATAATTCTTTATCATAAGTTAAATAATTAATAGTAGCCCTATTTAATTTTTCACTAAAATATGCAATAGGATGACCCTCTTGAAGTAAAACAACCCTAATACCTACATTAGATAGATCACATTCAATTTCAAATGATTTGAAAAAAAAAATTAAGTAAAGCAAGAATAGGTGTATGTGTGAGTTTTTCTATAAGTGTTTGAAATGCATTTTCTTGATTTTTTTTCCCACTTAAATCCTACATTTTTCTTTACAATTTCATTTCAGGGTGCTGCTAATATGCTAAAATATTTTATAAATATTATATAAAAGCTTGATAATATATGAAAACTCCTAACATTACTCACAGATTTAGAAGTTGATCAATCTCTAATAGTCTTAACCTTTTCTTCATCAACTTGTACACCTTTTGAATAGATCACAAATCTAAGAAAAGTTACATGATCAGTGCAAAAAGTACATTAATCTAAGTTAGCATACAATTTTTCTTTCTTAAGGACATACAAAATTGGAGGATTCTCTCTACTGACGAGGATCCCCTTCTTTCCATAATTCTGGGTTCCTGACATTGCCACTTTCTGAAATGTCAGCCTTGTCCTCAAGGCTGAAATATGGAAATTGAGCAATGAGTACTTCCTTATCCTTCCAAGTGGTGTCTTCCATAGACTTTCCCTTCTATCTAATCAAGCATTGTTGAATGCCTATTTCTTCCCTGTGAATAGTTCAATTAGCAATAACAATGTCAAGCTCCTCAAGCTCATCAAGTTCTAAACCTTTGGCAGTGTGGGTTCTACAAAGGAATTTCCTATAGCTTGCATAAGTTGAGAAATGTGAAATATAGGATGGATTTTGGAATTGGGAGATAATTGAAGCTTATACGAAACATCACTATTCCTTTTAAGAATTTGGAATAGTCCATAAAATTGAGGAGCCAATTTTTGATTGATTCTTCTTTGCACCAAATGCTAGATATAAGGATGTAGTTTAAGAAAAACCCACTCACTCACCCACTATGAAAGTCTTAGCAGCTCTGTGTTTATTAGAAAATCTCTTCATGAGTTTTTTTACATTGATAAATTATGTTTAAGTTGTCTTAAAGCTTCATCCCTATCCACTAACTCATTAGCTACTACTTCCACCTTTGTTTCATTACGCAAATATTTGATAATGGTTGGTGCCTTCCTACCATACACTAATTCAAAGGGAGTGGTGCCTGTTGAAACTTGATAAGAGGTATTATACCATAATTTAGCCTAAGAAATACAATAAGCCAAATTTCTAGTTTGTTCTAAAGCAAAAAATCTTAAATAAGTCTCCAAGAACCAATTTAAAACTTTTGTTTGACCATTCATTTTCGTGTGATAAGAAGAACTCATTTTTAGAATAGTTCTTCCTTGGAGTCGAAATAATTCCTTCCAAAAATGACCAAGGAATAAAGGATCCTTGGCGCTGACTATGGTTTGGGGAATACCATGCAATTTGACCACTTCCTTAACAAACAACTATGCCACTGTTTTAGTTGTATAAAGGTGTTAAGTAGCAAAAAGTGTGCATATCGACGATCCACACAAATTTAAATAACATCAAATCCTTTGGAACGAGGCAATCCTGTGATGAAATCCATACAAATATCCTCTCAAATACATGAAGGAATCTCGAATGCCTACAAAAACCATTTTGGAGAAATAACTTCATATTTTTGTTGTTGGCAAATGGTGCAAGCCATGATATAGTTGTAGATATCATTCTTTATTCTTCTCTAGTAAACATTTCCAGCTAGTCTCTTATATGTTCGAAGAATCCTGGAATGGCCTCCTAAAAGGGTGGAGTGAAATTCCTGAAGAAAATAAGGAGTTAATGGAGACTTAG
This sequence comes from Canavalia gladiata, assembly GCA_037954105.1. NCBI lineage: Eukaryota > Viridiplantae > Streptophyta > Magnoliopsida > Fabales > Fabaceae > Canavalia > Canavalia gladiata. The sequence goes on from CM075661.1 coordinate 40,471,650, forward strand.
ATGGAATAACAAAACACCCTTTATACAACAGGACACCCGGTTTGTAAGAGAAGTCAAATTTGGACTGATTGTTAACCTGCAAATCATGGATTATTTGCTATAAATAAGGATCTTATTGCACCTTAATAGCTAATTGTGTGCCTTCCATCCAAAAAGGATAATAAATACAAGATTGAAATGCTCATATCTTTGTTACCTGCGAAAGTGCATTAACCTTGTTTTCCATGCTAGGCTTATAAACGACTTGAAACTGATACTCCAATAGTTTAGCCAATCACCATTGTTTATCCATAGTTGTTATTTGCTGCTGTAACAAATGTTTTAAGATCTTTAGATCACTGTAAATAATGAAAGGCCTCTTAGCAAATAAGGCCTCTAATGTTGTACAACCATTTTAAGGGAAAAAGATTTGGAAAAACCCTAACTCGAGGATGAGATTTAGGTTCGGGAGTCGGTTACGGGTAGGGAAGGTGTTAGGCACCCCACTAGCCTGTTCCGGAGAATAGTACCCTTAAACTGAGTGTGTGATTATTAAAAATGTTTGATCCCTTAATTAATGTGAAAATAAATAGATTGATGGAGGTTAGCCTGACAGGACTTGATCCTGCTCCTACGTATTCCCTGGTGCAATGGGAAACTCAAGGCTTACGTAGTTCTGGTTTTGAAAGCTTGACCTTCAAAGATGCTTGAATAAGAGTATTTGAAAATGAATAGGGTGTTTTGAAAATATTTTAGGGAGAATCCTTAGTTTACATATGCATAGGATCCAAGAAAACTACGGCTGCACTGGGATCCATACGAATCCCTAAGCATCAAATAACAGAAAAAGCTACTAGTTCCTGCTAGGGTTCATCGTGTGAGACTTAGGGATTCTAAAATGAAATTTTTATTGAAATTATTTACAAAAGGATTCTTAGTCCACATATGCCTAGGGTCCAAGACAACTACGACTGCACTAGGACTCATACGAATCCCTAAACATCGAAATGCAGAAAAAGCTACCAATTCGTGCTTAGGGTTCATTGCATAAGACCTAGGATCAATGAAGTTACTTGACTTGACTTGAGATAGAAGAAAATGTTTCTTTTTGAATTGGAAGAATTGAATTAAGACTTGATTCGAGATTAAGGAAACGAATTGGAGTGCAATGAACTTGATTTGAATTTTTAATAGAAAATAATTAACTTAAAATTTGGAAACAAAGAAATTAACTTGATTTAAAATGTGAAGCAAATAATTAAACTTGGTCGGGAATAAAAAAGGGCAACTCGATTTTAAATTTGAAGAATGGAATCGAGATTGATCTTTATTTTAAAAAATGAATTGAACTAGAATTTGTTTGAAGAAAAGAATTGAATTTGAATTTGTTTGAAGAAAAGAATTGAATTTGAATTTGAAAGAGAAGAATTTGATTTAGGTTAGAAGAAGTGGATTTGAATCTTAAAATAAATTGAATTGAAAGAATTTTAATTTGATTTGAAGAAAAAGAAATTAACTTGACGTGAATTAGAGTAAATTTGATTTACTATGGACTTGAAATGAGCTTGGAAGAGAGAAAACAATTAAAATTAATTTAAAATTTGCTTGCCTTAGAATTTGAAGAAAAGTAAAATAAACTAAAAAATGGACTTCCAATTGCAACGGATTCTACACGGCTCCTTTGGCACAGCATAAAGGCCGAGTCATGGGTCAATGTATAATGTCTAACCTAGCCCATTTGAGGGGAAATTGGCACACCTGGCCCACAGATGTTATTGAAATGTGGGGGATTAAAAGGAAAAGATCCCAGTCGAGGCTCTAACACGAGGCATGCCATTGCCTGTACCATCGTTTGACCACCAATTAAGTTTCTAACTCCCTTATTTAAATATTGAAATAAGCCTAGCAAACGTGGGATTACCGTACGTGGGTTGCCTGGGGAAGTAGGGATTTTTGGCTTGAATATTTATGGGTGGCCCCTCTCGTTGATTTGAGTTTGCTCCCTTTTTTTTGCATGGGGCTTCATCCATACGTGCATGCATGCACTGTTTTTACGTCAAAAGAACTCCAAACCAAAGTTATCTTTTGCCACCCCTCGTCCAAGAGTTCGAACTCATCTCCCCACCCTTGCAGAATTGAAGCCTGGACACATCCTGTTTCCAGTTTGTGCAACAAAAAGAGACCAAGTATAAAAATGTGGGGGCGTTCCAGAAGAATATGGTGTCATGTGATTGGAGGGTTGCACGTTAAAGTGGCTTGATTTCTCCCTTCCATAAGGGCATTCTCCAAGCCTTGTAGTTGGCTGCCTTCGATTGTACCACACTCGAAATCCAAGTTGCTCTGTTCTTAGGAAGTTTACGAGAATTTCAGAGATCTAGACATAATACCTTGATCAGCCAATGAGTCAAAATATGAGCATTATGAAAGCGTGCATTCTATTTTACTCGAGCATGGGGTCAAGGCATCTAAGTGGCAACTTACCGACCCTGTTCCCTTAGGTCTGGTTGGCGTACAGAGTCAATATCCATCCAAAATTTGCTACACACTATATGAGGCAGGATCCTCATCACGCATAGGCAGGGTCTAAGCTAAAATTCCTAGGGGTGCTAACTTCAAAGGGTCCCTCAACGCTCCCTAGTTTTGATCCGGCTCGACTACCTTACCTTGCACTAAAACTCACATTGCCTAAGTTTCAGTAGGGGCTGATACATTAAACTTTGGATATGTGAATATATGAGCCCATTTTGTAAACCCCATGGCCAGGAGGTATTGTACATTAGTTGTGTGATGCAGAGCTCTCCAGGCTTGGGGTATGTTGCAGTTTCAGGATAAAGGATCCAAGGGGTTCTTCCAACCTATATGAACGTCCTCAAGGAAGATTCTGTTGTATGGATCGCTCCTCTTGAGGTGGCTTTGCCACCCACGAGCTTATGTGCGTGCACGGGGTGCCCTCTCTCATTTCAAACAGAATTCAATGAGAGGTCTCACATGTAGGTGATTTTCTTATGACCCTTTTTCTTCTCAAGAGTTCTTAGACTCTCCCTGACTAACATCCTCCTCTTTTATTTCTAAGAACGTTCATCTTGACTTTGAACATTATGCCACGCGAGCCCTTCCTTCACATATCTATCTTACCTTCTTTCATTTACCTTCACCCTTCTTGCTTCTTCAGTTTTATTTTCAGAATGTAGCAAATTTTCCAATGAAAGCAGAGGGTGTAATCGTCTAAGATGCTGGTATAGGGTGGGTGGTTACAAAGAATACCAGGCCCGTATCTTTTCTAATCAACTTATGACCCATTTTATAGACTTTTTCTCCTTCCCTAATCTAAGAGCTAGGTTTAAAGCTCAAATAATTCAACTACGTTTGCAAATGATGAATTACGATATATTACACAATAGTCAAATGGAATGCATGCAATCTTCTTTCTTCTTTTGACTACTAAGATTTAAAGCGGAAATCCAATCCTCTAGGCATTCCATTTCCTTGTTTATGAGCATGAAACTTCCAAGAGATGAGGTAATGCATGATCAACAGAGATAGGGTGCGAGGCTACTAACCTGTGCAAAATTGACGTGAATTTTCTTCGGTTGCAGTCGAAGCGAAATCTAACCAGTGGTTCTTGCAAGCTTTCAGCCCTAGTGATCAAGAATCCCTCTGGACCTCTTCCCTCTATGCCGGAACCTCTTTCTTCTCTCTTCCTTCTCCGCCACTGGTTCTCCTTTCTTCAGAGAAGAACCCCAAAAAAGCTTTCTCTCCAATCTTCTTTTCTCCAAGCCCCCTGTCCACGTGTATGCAAAAGCCTCCCTTCTCCTCTTTTTCTTTTGTTTTTTCATTTATTCAGTTTTTTATTTTGTTAAATTCGCTTTCTGTTTTTTCTTTCATTTCTTTTTAGTTTTTTTAGTTTTATTCTTTTTTTTTCTTAGTTTAGTTTTTCTTTTTCTTTATTTCCTACTTTTCCTTTATTTAATTTTGTTTTCATATTTTTCATTTATTTTTATTTGTTTAGTATTTTCGTTTTACTTATTATTTTTATTTACTCATTATTTTATTTTTCTATTTTTTCTTTTTATTACTTATTCATTTAATTTCTTGTTTTCAGTTTTTTTCTTTGTATTTTTATTATTATTTTTCAAATTTTATTTTTACTTTTTTATTTATTTTTATTTTATTTTATTTTTTCAGATTTTGTCTTCATTTTTTTATTTTTTATTTTTTAATTAATTTATCTATTATTTTTTAATTTTCTGCTTTATTACTATTTTATGTTTTTATTTCTTTCATACTTTTCATTTATTTATTTATTTATTTATTTTATTTTAATCAACCTTTCTCTTTATTTGTTGTTATTATTTGGTGGTTTTCCGTGTTATTCCTTTTTCTGTTTTCTTAAATTGTGGTTTATTCATTAATTAATTTTAAAAGCGAACCTAAGACATAATTGAGTGTTTACAATTCTTTGTCTTTCCCTTGCCTATATCTCCCTGTCCTCTGGATATTTCCTTGCAAAATCACTTCTTTTGTCTTAACCAAAATTCCATGATCAGGTTCTTCTAATCCATGACCACTTTTCTCGGTGTCTTTAGCCACTCAATTCCTAATATTACATCCATATCACCAAGCTCTAAAACATAGGCATCCAACAAAGCAGTATAGTCCCTTATCTGTATTGCTATTCCTTCACACTTCCCCTTTCTAACCACCTTATGGCCATCACCCAACTATACTCCTAGTTATTCAATAGAAGATATTGAAAGTCCAAATTTGTGCACTGAATTAAACTTGTGAGTTGCCCCGCTATCAACCAACACCATAATTTTAACCCATATAGAACCCTTTTCATTCTCATTGTGTGGTGCATACATTGTGAAATACCAAATAATCCTATTGTTTTAAATTGCCCCACTTCCTTGTCATCATCTGACTCCACTTGCAAGGCTACAATTTTTTCTTTATCATTCATCATCTCATCATCATCCAACACTAGAAGTCATAGTTGGTTCTCAGAGCATTGGTGTAAAGGATGAAACTTCTCTCCACATTTAAAGCAAAGCCCCTTTGAACATCTCTCCAGCAACCTAGAGTAGTGGAGGTGTCGAATTCCCCTGGATTTTTCACCATAAGGACTGAATTGTTCAACACGAAAGATGCCGATGGAACCCTATTGTGGGTCGAATTGTGAGCTACCTTGAAGACCACCCATCTCTCACTTCATGTCCTTTGTTTGTTTGCCCATGGCCTGAAAAGGACATTGGGCTATTTTTGAATTTAGGCTCAATAAAACTGGCTTTCTTTGGCCCAACGAGTCTCTACTACCTATATTTGACCCCTGTTGATCGTCCTTCTTTACTATATTCCAAGTGTTCCCCTTCGAATAACCATATGAGCTGATTTCAAAATTACCCCACAATTCCTCCTCTACAGCACGAGCCATCCTCATCGATTTCATTCTTGACTTTAGGTCTAAGGTCCTCACCCTTTGGTGAATTTGTGGTTGTAATCAATTTAAGAAATAAACAATGTATTTCTCCTTAGGTAAGCACCCTACTTGTGAAGTGAGAAATTCAATGGACCATATATATTCTTCCACATTCCCTACTTGTTTCAATACTACTAATTCTTTCATAAGGATTGTCATAAACTTGTCCTCCGTATCTTTTTAACATTGCTCTTTTTATCCATGAACAAGATAGTGTTTCTTCCATCTCTATTAACAAGTTAAACCAATGGATTGTAGGCTTTTCCATGCATAATCTAGATGACTTCACGTTTAGCTTCTCCTATGTATTCTACACCTCAAAATAAATCTCCACACAAATTAACCATCTAGCAGGGTCCTCTCCATCAAATAGTGTTAATTCCACTTTTTTGGAAGCCAAACTATATTCCTCTGTGGCATCTTGAAAGGTTGATGAGGATCCCCCCTTTGCATTCGATCCACTCTTACTAGGTGAATCCTCCTTCCTCCCGTTAGCATGGCTAAACTTCATTGAAGCTTGTTGAACTTCAATCACCACAGGCTTTAACTCCATCAAATTTGACTCCAAGAACCCCATCTTTTCTTCCAAAACATCTATACAATCAAACATTTTCGGTGGCATTTTCTTCCTTCTTCATGCTAGCTCCCTTATCTTTGAATCTGGTAGGTCATACCAATTGATAAGTTCAATCAATTTAAGTTCGATAAATAGGAAACATAAGTTCTATACTATTACAATAGTATTACTGAAAAAGACGAAACATATATATATATATATATATATATATATATATTTTATTTAAAGAAAAAAAATAACAAATAGTCAAGAGCACAATGCTCCGAAGAGGAAGAACCCTCTACCCTAGATATCAACCAGAATCAGAATAATAATCCCTTCTCACTCACCCCTCCTTCTTTTAATACTTTCTATAATATATTTTAACTGAAAGACCCTTTCCCTCCTCTTCATTCACTAATAACAATGCAATATACATCCCTCCTTTACTTTTTTTTCTCTCTTAAAATATACTTCCTAAATTGGAGGATTCTCTCTATGTTGACGAGGCTCCCTCCTCTTCCCATAATTTTGGGTTCTTAACACTATTGCTGCTCTTGATGGTTAGATAGCATAAATACTTTATTAGTTGATATAAAAGTGTTGATTTGGATATCATATTGAGCATGACATTGTGTCATGTGAGACAAATGGCACCAAACATAATCTTTTGGAAGAGGAACTATTTCAACTCTTAAATAGCATCAAGTTTTTGTACTTATTTGCTTAGAACAGGACAAAAGAAGAGATTTTATTTTTTAATATTTGATTCAGTATTTATTGATGTATCAAGTTGTGCTACTATACAACATTTTATTAGTGGTAATTATTCTTAGAAGTGTGCGAATGATAACAAGGAGGTTATTACATGGTTCTGTTTTATTAACGAGAAGATTGTTACGAGGATAGTATGCAACACTGTCATTACGAGTTGAATACATAGAATTATCCTCCTCGGAAGTGCATGAAATATTATACTTTTTATTAAAAAAATATGAAATAAAAGTGAATCTTTTAATATTAATAAAATAATGGTAATTTTTGTCTATATTTAAGGTGATTTTTAATTGTAAATAAAATTGATTATCTTTTTATTAGTAACACATTTCTAGCAGTTTTTAATTGATAAATAATTTATTCATTTCTAGCACATGTGTTAATAAAAATTGCAATAGATCATTTATGACACATATGCATCTGACTTTTTTTTCTAAGATGCTGGTAATAATTTACATCAAAAATCATATTTTTAACCGTTAAAAATATTATAATTTTTTGTAGTGTGTTCATAAAACATTACCTTTAAATTGTAATTTGTAATGCTATGGTACCATCACTATAGCTATGAACATGGATAAGCTTAGAGAAATTGATGAGTCAACATTCTTACCAGTGGGCTAATTAACCAGCTAAATATATTTGAGATACAATAAACTAAATGGTTTATTTAGTCCTTCAAAGACTTGTATTAATGCTTAAAAAATAAAAATCATCATTATTGTTTTTAAAATATAAAAAAAATAATTTTAAAAATTAAAATGATTAATTTTATTATGTTTTAGAAATTAAAATAATTTATTGTATTTTTTAAAGATTAAAATAATAAACTATTTATCCAAAAATTAAAATGATTTATTATTTATTTTTTAAAGATTAAAATGATAAACTATTTTATCTTCTAAAAATTAAAATAACTATTTATTTAAAAACTAATTAATAATTACTATATCTCATTAAGTAACCTCTTTCACAAGGATGTGATCTTCTTTATCTATCCAATTATAATTGAAATTTTAATATTTTGTTTTGGACTTGTATTTTGTCCACATTTCAAAATATAGGTAATTTTTTATTAGCTTTAATTCTTAGTTAATCATGATTTTAACAATTAATAATTCAATCATTCATTTTGTGTTTTCCAAATCAAAGCTAATAATTTGAATGTGTAAAAGGTAAAGTTAATCTTAATTGCATTTTGGACCTATTTTATAGCATGATTTCACATTTTTACATCAATTTTGGAAAAATAAATTTTCAATAGCAATTTAAAATGAGTCTTAAAAAAATTTCTGAATACTTTTAAAAAGATTGGATATTAAAATGGGATAAAGTCTTATAAAAAGATTGGATATTAAAATTGGATGAAGTCTTATGTAGTTATAGAATTTCATATTAAACTTTCATTGATATGTTATTCTATAAATTAATTTTTTTTGGTAAAATTTTTCATCTTCTTATGAAATTAGAGCACAAGTTTTATTAAATCATGAAGTTTCTTAATCTTGATTTATAACATGCAAGGAAGAAGTGTTTATTTCAACTTAATGAGTTAGATGAGCTCAAGATGGAAGAATATGAGAGCTTAATAATATAGAAGGAGATGATAAAAAGATAACATGATAAACACATTAAACATGAATTCATATTAACTAAGAGGTATTGATTTATAACTCATTTCTTTATTTCTTTCTAGGAAAATTAAAGTCAAGGTATGACCTATATAATGTATATAGAGTACTCTTATATGGAGTGTTAGAACTGATGAAAAGGAATAGGAAGACGTTCAAGTAAATTGACAAAGGATCAAACATTATGAGAAAGGTGTGTCCAAGGAATGGACCGTTATGTTGTTGGAAGATCCTAAGGTAACCTCCCCTGGTCCTGATTAGCCACTGGGTGCAGGTACGTTAGGCTCGTGTGTAACATAATGATACCTGTCCTACGCTTAAGTCGTATTGTGGATTCACTATCAGTTTGTTACTTCATGGTGCAGAACTCTTATTTTTTTTTTTAAATTACTAGTACTTAAAATATGGTATAATTTTTTTTTAAAAAAAGAACACTTATTGAAGTGCGATCCTCATTATAGTGATTAACACAGTAGAAGATAAACGTTATGATAACGTCACTCACATTAATTTGAAAAATTGTATTTATTTACTTATCATATTAATACATTTATTTTCACCACAATACTTACATAATTAATTACAGAAGTATTACAACACATAAGAAATAGTAAGTCAAGACTCTTAAGGAATCCTTTAAAATAAGAAAAGGTTGTCAGTATCCATTATAAGTTACAATCATCCATAACAAGACATACAGAATGCATTTAAACAAAACACAATCTTTTTTAGTGATTCATGAGATATCTCCTTGTGAATTGATGACATCTTCTCCTTATTTATTCCAACCAATGAACACTACGTAGTCAATCCACACTATGTAGTTTGAGGTAAATTGCTACCATCATGAATGAAATAATCGGGGTTCAAAAGGGAAACAGAAGATAAGGAATGGGAAATTATAATTTCAATAAGTGCCTACCCTAGGGTTGGTGACATCATTTTTATTCCAACCACTTCGGTTTATTTATGAAAATATGTCAAGCATACAAGTTCATTTCTCAATTTCAAAATATTCCCTTTTCTGAAGTGGTTTTATTTTAATTATAAAAGAGTCCATGTTAAACATAATCACATATGTCATTCATTTCATGGGTCACCTTATTAACATGATGAAATATAACGTCAAAGATACTACTTGACACATTAACATCTTTTGTCATACTCGTAGTCATGCTCATTTATTAGTCATACTCTGAGTGACACTTTAACATATGACACACCATTATACTCCTAATGACACATTATTAGGATATGAGCTCATTCTTGATGGTTGTACCACCTTAGCTTGAAGTTGTATGACTTCTAACATGGATAGTTCCAGACTTCCACTCATGCATAAGTCCCTGACCTGGCACTTTACAAGTATGTGCTTGTTAAGTTTTCACATAAGATTTTTTTAATGACCCCTTGCCTTGTTAGGTTCTATTTCAAGTATTTGAAATAGGATGCATGCTCAATATTCAATCAAAATGATATGCGCAAATAACATCCAAAACATCCAATTGCTCATACGATCATCTACTTAAGGAACCACAATTCACACAAATTTTCATACATCATTCAAAGAATACATATAGTTTCTAATCCAATCTACCTTCACATTTATCATCTACACATAAGCATCATATCCCATTTCTAAACAACCAAGAGTATATACATATTTGTGTACTCATAAATCCATACAACAAGTTGGCATGATATTTCTAAATATAAACTAATCTTTTAATCAAGAATTTCGTAATTAAGCTTGATGTTACTATCTTGGGCTGAATGTATACTTACTCTCATAACTTTTCCAACTTGCTTAATTCATAAGATTTATGATGAATCACTCATAGGATCTTACTTCATTCATCCTTCTAAGTTACCTCCCAACTTTTTCTTTTCTCAAAGGTTAAGTTCTTAATATTTTTAATGTATGTTTATGGTATATTGGAGTTCTTCTCTAGTTGACCGAATTTTCTTTCTTATTTGTTTACTCTTTGTGTTTCTTAAATTGAATTTTTCATGCACAACTTACTTAATTCAAGTTTAAGTGTTATATGTTTTATACTTTTTTTGACTAATAACTTGGTTAGTTAGATTTGTTTTATTAATCAACCTACTTGCTTTCCCTTTTACTCATGAATTTAAAGTTTTTCTACTCCCGACTTATTTAGTCGTCTTTAAACTTCCAAAATAATCTACTTGCCAATTTCTAACCTAGGTAGCTAAATCCATATGCCAAAATCCTAAGGTGTTATGGTTCATTTTTCTCTTTTCCTAAGAGTTGATTTACACTAAAGAGGACCTAGGTATTAGTTCATGCCACCTTTAGAACTTTTTAGGGTTTTTTCTCCTTAATTTATGTGAGTGTCTGATGCTCACTTTCTTTTCCCTACCCCATAATTAATTCCTAATCACCCATTTTGGCATATTTAGGTCCATCTTTAAGCTTTACTAATATTTTAGTATATTTTCACTCAATTCACCCAACATGGTCGAATGAGTCCTTCACTATATTCAATTCCCTTCCCAATTTTTTATTCCATAATTATACTTTAATAGACTCCTCTTTATACCCTAATCAAAATTTTAAATTCAAGATTTCCTAATTAAATGTGAAGTGGTCGAATGTTATAGGTGACTTAAATAAAGGTCCTTTTACAAATTTCTTGGCACATAACCTTGGTGTCATGAAGTTTAACACTTGGTACGGCATATGTTCTTAGATCCATTCATAATTTTTCCATACTCATAGCTTTGATCATGGAAGGTCTTAAGGGATTCGCTCACTTTTGGTTCAAAATTTCACCTTTACTCTTAATAGTTTTTAAGTTTAAGTCTAAGTTAAGTTTATGGATCTTATTACATAATTTTTCTTAGTCTTTTATGAATTTTAATATATCCAAATTTGGAATTTTACCAAAGGTAACTTCATGGTCAAAGATTTTTAAGAAGAAAAATAAACAAGTTTTCAACTTTGAACATAAAGATCTTAAAGAAAGCATTTTTCATGGCAAACAAGTGTATATTTATTAGATCCACTCCAAGATCTATCCATCCCTTACTTTGAAAATTTCAAAAAAATTTCTCATAAACTCTCAAATCTACCCCTAGGCATCAAAAATTTGTTTTAAGAAATTTTAAATGATTAACTTCTCTTAAGGTTGTTAGAAGCACTTTAATCCATCCAAACTTCTCTTTAACTTCCAAAAATAATTAAAATATTTATGATGCTCATATTTAATCATCAAGGATAATTTTAAGCTCCAACCAACTTAAATAAAAAGGATTCATAGCTCTTAGAGAGAGATCAACAAAAAATAAACAAGATTTAAAGCTTAGAAGAACATATGGTAAAATCCTACTTGTTGAAGACTTTTGTGATGATTTTGATGGGTCTTTATGGCTACTCTTCCTCCTCCTTGATGGTCCATACAAGGTCTCTTAGTGTTGATGGTGGAGCATCCGGATTTATCTTAATTTAACTTAAATTTCAAAGATGGAAGTTTAAGCTTAGTGTAAATTTTTGGGTTTTAGAAGTAGTTTGAGTTTAGAGAGAGTTTAAATGATTTATCTAAGTGTTTAGGAGATGTAATATGAAGAAAACGAACCTTCTTAACCCTTAGATCAATTTCGTTCATTTAGGGCATGTGGGAATTAAATTCCCACTTAAGAACAATTTGGTAAATTTGCATGTAATTTACATTTTCTAAAAAAATGTAAATCTAAGGAATTATCCTTTAAGGATTACATTAATTCTAGTTAATTTGAATTCCCCTTACTAATCAAGATTAACTTATTATAAGCATGGTTAATTTTAATTAAACAAGATTAATATACTTTAACCATGCTTAATTTTATCTCTCTTATTTATTACTTTTGTCTTATATGATATTAATGGAATGATTACTCATATGATGAGTCACCACCATATTTTCATGTATAAGGGATGGGGCCCACTTCCTGGCTTTTGCTTCGCATTTTTTTGCCCTAGTGGTTTTCTAGGAGCATTTTGGTAATTTTTCTCAGCATTTTCCAGAAGGTTCCCAAATTTTTCTTTCGATATTTCTAACACTTATTCGTTCACGTTTTAGTCATTATTATGTCATTTTCCATTATTTCAGGAAAAATTTAGCCCTTGTGGAAGATAGAGTTTTCTAAGGATATTTTGGGTATTTTTAATGTTTTATGATGGTTTTTTCGTCCTTTCTTTATTTCTATTATTTTCTTATAACTTTATAACTATCATTGAGGTACTCTAATTCCTTAGAATATCTTTTAAGTTTTGTTTTGGGTTTCCTGCACATTTATTTGTGTTATCCTAGTGTAGGGGTATTTTTGTCATTTGCTTAAAATTTTCTAATTTCTTTGACTTTTATCTTATTTATGTTTTATTTCTTACTAAAGAATATTTATAGTCTAGAGAGTCCATTATGAGAAATTAGGGATGTTACACCATGACTTAAAATAAGTGCTTACAAGAGGCAACATGTGTAGATTAGGAATAATTATGGTCATGACCTTGTTTTCACAACTGTGTTGGAGAAGAAACTTTGCTGCAAGGTTGTGCTCACCTTCAGCATGGTCATGTCGTATGCGAAGCACAACCATGTCAAATCTAGTAGGTTGTGTTCACAATTGCAACACCATTGCAAGTTGTGCCATTTTTAGCATGACTATGCTTAATTATGTTGTACGACCGTGATATATTTCAGCACAACTGTGTAGACTCTCGATGACTTTAAATAGTTACCTAGGTAAATTTCCATATCACTTGGTCAAAATAATTTTCATTGTTCTCTAATTCTTGTTGACTTCCTTTTGACTCCTTCTTCTCTTACTCACCTCTCTTATCCAGGTAATGCCACATGCCTAAATTCAAACATTTATCAATTTTTAATTTTTTTACGGACATGCTCAATAATTGACACAACCAAACTTACTTTGATCAAATCATAGGGTAGAAGTTAAATTGAAATTGGCTAATTAATTTGGTAAAACCTAATTGGCACAACCATGCCACATGAGTGCAAGATTGTGCACATTCATATGTTACGACTATACATGAATTTAGCACAGTCATACTTTCATAGCTTGCATATTTGTTCATGAGCATGACCATGGCATTCCTTTGCACGAATATGCAGATTTATCATTTCTATATTTGTATCATAAGCATAATCATGCACTTGTTTGCATGACCATACAAATTCATCATTTTTGGATATGCATACTTAGCATGATCGTGCCCTTGACTTGCACATTCATCTCAATCTTTATTATGATGATTGTTAAGTTTAGAATGTTGTGCACATTAATTTTATAAGAGTTTCAATGTTTAGCATGATCGTGTCCATGTTCTGCACGATTGTACAAGTTCATGAAAGTTTGTGTATCTAGGTTGAAGCATGACCGTGCTTATTCTTGCATGGTTGTGTTAAACCTACTCAAGTTGACTTTGATTATATTATTAATTTTTACAAGAAAAATGCTTCTCCATACCTAGAAGAGGATCCATACCTCCATCATTATAGAGGAGAAACCTTCATAGGGTCTGGCCTACTTGATATTCATAGAGGGCATTCTTGATATGCTCTCTTGACTAGAGAGGGTCAAAAACTTCTCATTCAGTGCCACACAAAGCTTGGAACAAGAATCTCTAAAAATTTTAAATATGGAGGACTAGATAAGGAATATTTGGACACCATAGGTTGGTTGAGGTTGCATTCATCTGAACCCTTTCCTATTGAGAACTAACATTGGAGTTATTGGTGTCACTTGTCTTTTTACTTCACAAAGACAATGCACACTCATGTCATCCAATATAGGCTAAATGGGCGAAAATTTTGACAGACCCTAGTAGATTTCAACGTCACCCTAGGGTTGAGAATTTAGAAGGCATCCTCACTAAGGAATATCTAGATGCCTTCGCAAAGATGCTAGACAAGTTTCTAAAGGGATCCTTTCTGCATGATATCACTAAGTCATATCATTATAATCCTATGTCTTGAAGTCCACTACCATTAGGGACCCAGTGCTGTGGATGCTTCATAGGAGACTGACCCTTGGCATCTTCTTTAGGAAAGATAGCATGAGGATTGTCTAAAAGGTTCATCTTTTCCTTCTGTAGGTTGCAATGTAGGGATGCGGGGTTGACATAGGGCGCTTCTTTGTTATGTTCTACTAGGGTATTGGGTATCGACATTAGATTGATCACATTGGTTACATCAACATTGACTCATACGTTACTGTGTTTTGTCGCTACCAGAGTCCCTACTCTCTAGAAACCTATATTTATGAGATCTCACTTCTAAGAGTTGCTACTTGCTCCTCTTGAAGGTGGTCGATTGAAGACCTCATGACACCTACATTTTCAAACCCTCTAAGAAGGAGCACTCATGGTCATAACCACACTCACCTGCATAACAGGACCAGTAGGAGTCGCTAGCAACAAATGAGGAGATTGATGATGATTTAGAAGATGAGCATCCACCAGTCCACTTCCTCTTTGATTGCCTTGATCATTTATAATTGTGGGTGGAAGACATCTACAATCGTGTAAACATGTAGATTGTTGCTTTCATCAAGTGTTGGTAGCTACCCAGAATATGGCCTTTGCTTAGATGGATAGTTAATTTTCCATTCTTCAATTGTTGCAGGGTTAGATGGACCATCCACCACCTTAGTGATTGACCTATGCTTATATTTTTTTTGCTTTGTTTTATATTATTATAATTATATTTTATTATTGTTAGACTCTTTTTATTATCTTTTATACAAAACTTACTTTAGTTTGTCTTATTACTTCTTACCTCACTATATGTGATTCTCTAACTCTAACACATGTGTTTTTAAGTGTGAGTAGCCTAACTTTGTGAAAAAGAACTTCGTTCTCAATTGTTGGCACCTAATAGGAAATACACCAGGGATATTATTGTCATTTAAGTTTGAGAAGGGAGACCCTCTCCCTCCTTAATCACCTTTCAAAGAAGTTCTTCTAATATTCTATGTTCTAACATGTAATTTTGATGCTTGTATGCAATAACTTAAGTTTGAGGAGAGAGACCTTCTCCCTCCTAATTATATTTCCAAATATTTTATACATTTTTTCTCAAAAAATTTTTGGATGATGTTTTTATCTTGTAATAGCCCATATGCTTAACTTTAGATCGTTAGTAGGATTTTAGTTTAGGCATCTCTAATATTTTGTGGAAGACACTCATTGAACCTAATAAAGATATGAGAATTTTTAATAAAAATAATTGATAATTAATCATGTTCCTTGTCATCTTGTTTCATATTAGAGTAGCTTTAGTAAGATTAGAGCCTAATTAAGGTTGCATCCAACCATTCCTTATTTATTGAGTGATTCTTTTTCAACCTGTACATTCTAGAACTTTCTTTATAACCCTGTCAAGCATTGCATAATTTGATTGTATAACCAGAAAATGACAAAGGAAAAATTAGGTCTCTTTGAACTCAAATTTAAAATATCACTTAGTGTTCTTTTAAACTTGAAAGATTAAAAGTTACATTTCTTTGATACTCCTTAAATAATTACTATAATTTTAGGTACCTTTATATTATAACTGAAGTAAAGTAAATGCTTGGAGATGTATAAATGATCAAAAAGGGAAAAGAAAAGAAAAAAAATAGGAAGAAGCTTGGGAAAAATAAATGTAAATTTATGAAGCCCAAATAAATATGCTTATAGTTTAAGGGTTTAAATATATTAAAGATAAAGCTAATATTGAAATCCTTTGTGTTCTTTCATTCTTATATCTTACCTAATTGAGCAATTCCTTCGACAGTGTTACAACCTTGATAAAAACCTTTCAATTTTTGTGTGTGGTTGACTTTTAGTGGAGATTTGAGGTTTATAAGCAAGTTTATAGTAGTGTACAATTACAAGGAGCAAAATGATAATGATTCATACCCTCGTACACTTGAGAGGGCGTGATAAGAGTGATCCTTTACATGTGTGGAACTTGTTTTTGGGGAACTAAGACTATTTGATTATTGTTGATTGTTCATTTGATGGTAATTTTATCTGTTTGTTGCATGTTTAATACTTGAGGTTCTTAGATTCTATGCTTTCTAGATTATCATTCCTTGGATTATTTATTGGGGTAAGAAATACTTAAGTTTGAGAATATGATAAACCACCATTATGCTAATTTATCTTTGAAAAATTAGTTATAATTATAGTATAATTCATGATTATTTAATTGTAATTTCACCTAGTTTCTTTCATGAATGATCACTTAATAAACAATTAGAAATAGGCTAAAAGAGGGTAAAAAGGTATAAAAAGGATAAAAGAGCATTAGAAGGACAAAAATGAATGTAGAGGAAGCCAGCACGATAGTGCTAGACTCAGGGATGCCTTTACAGTGTCTGTGGAATATCAACACGGTTGTTCAGACTGGAGCATGGTCATGGCGGATGATGAGCACGACCTTACAACATCTTTATTTTTTTTTACACGAATGTGTAGACTAGAGAACGATTGTGCCAACTTTGGATGACATAAAAAATTAATTCCAATCAACCCTAATGGAACAGTGAATGAAAGAAACCCTAATAGTCCAAGAGAAGACTTAGGTCAACCTGGTTCACAGAAGAGAAAGTCTAACTCATGCCTATAAAAAGGGAGGATGTGCCATGAAAGAAAATACACCTCAACACGTTTTGACACACCTCAATACCCAGTTATACACCTTACACATCATTTTTCATTCCCCATTTCTAGTTCTATTTTTATTTATCCCTCTAACATCCTGTCATAAGATCTTGGAGACAGAAGTCCATTCCATAATGCGAACTACAAAGCCTCTATTTTAGCTTTGCTAGCATTATAGTTTTGTATTTTTTTAAGGTTTAGGATTATAGATTATTTTGTTGGGTTAACATGTTCTCTCTTGTTTTTATCTATTATGTGAAAATAGCCCCTAAATCATGAGATTTTGGTAAAACTTATGATGTAACCATTTCATTCCCTATTCTTCTTTAGGAATGTTTTTGTTCTTTATTCAATTGTATTTACTTTGTTGCACTTAATTAATTAATGAGAATTGAGAACTGTTATGGATTTCTAAGTTGGCGGAGGGGATAGAAGATCATACCATTACCCAATCATCGAAAGTATAAAATAAATTGAGCCTAAGGTTTTCAAAGGATTAACCGAAATCTTAAATTTCTAACCAGTTATTAAATTAACAAGTCCAAATGTTGTTTATGTTTCTCCTATTTATATATATGTACATGATCGTTAAGAATAATACTTAAAAAAAAATATTACTAATTGAATTAAAATGAATAATTAGCAATTTTTCAATCATTTATAGAAGAGTTTGGAGTGAAATTAAGTATAATCATAAAGGGATTCATAATCTTATATCCTTTCATAATTGAACCTGCGTTAGTATTTTTTTCTTTCTATACAATTTCTGTTCCTATTTTATTTTTATTTTTATTTATAAAAAATAATTTAGAAACAAAATTCTTTTTATAAATTCAAAAATTAAAATTTTTACATTTTTTTCAAAATTGTTAATACAGTTCTTATGAATTTGATATTTGAGATTTTAAATATCTTTTGTACACTAACAAATACACTTATTGGTAAGTAAAACTTAACATACATAGCATGCAAAAAATTTTGACAACATAAAACTTTATAAAGTGGTGAGAAGCGCTTTCCAAAACAGTTTTTTTAACGGCTCTCTAATTTAATTTTTGGTTTTTTAAATTTTTAATATAATTATCTCTAATTGAAAATTTGGTATAAAAAAAAGTATTTACTTTCTTTTTTATCATTATTTTTTTTCCATCATAGATATTCATGGTCTAATTTTGCATCCCGCAATCCTCTACCAACTTTTCTCATAAAAGTATTAATTCTTTTTGCGTTAGAGAAATGTAAAGAATCATGTCTCTATACACTGAAATTTTTGTTTTTGATGCATGGAGAAAAATGAATGAATACTAATTTTCATGCATTATGTAGAATAACATGTAAGGAAAATAAAGCTTTATTGTCATCTTCGTGAGGAAAAAAAAAATGTGATGAGCACAACATAACATATACTAAATAATATTAAAAGAGAAGAAGGGGAAAAGAAAAAGGACTCCCTTACGTCTTAAATGGGATGACCTAATATTGAATATTTATTATCTCAAGAGGTCTAAGGTCGCTTTAGCTTATGAAATTTGCATAGGATGATTCTAAAAGGTTTGACATTGATCATTATAACAAGTATTTAAATAAGACCTTATCCCCAGCAATAGTTAAAGTAACGAACACAAACCATACCTAAATAAGTCACACTCTGTATAAAAATTTATTAATTTTATTATATATCATTAAATATACATTAAAAATATTTATAAAATAAAATCAACTTCTTCTATCCTTAATATAGTAAAACAAGTCATCCACATTCGTCTTATCACTGAACAACAATTATCACAAGTATTAATTAGAATCTTTCCCATACTTAATATGATACAATCAGGATATATATCATTTCCCCTTTGTCTTATATGCTTGGTTATTGTTTTTTTAGATTTACTAATTCTATTTTATTAGTCACCTAATTTGACATTCTTTATGCAGTTCTCCTCTATCAGAACAATAGTCATATAACAAATGTTTCTTCCTCGCATCTTCGTATGCTCTTTGTTGTTGTGGGTTTAATTCCCAATGTTTCTGGTCATTCCACCATAAATGAGGAGAATAGCAGGCATATTTGTTGCGGATTTGGAATTGGCATCCATGAACGTTGAAACCTTCAAACTGAGCCATGAAGGGTGCTTGCTTCCAATCAATTCTTTTCCCATTAGATGCCCATGGTTCTCCATTCCATATGCTTGCCATAATGTGCATTTGTTGTGAAGGAAAACTCACTCCAATGTTTGAGTTGTTCTTGAATACTCTAATTGGTATTTCATCCACATAAAACCTGAAAATATTAAAGTACCCATAAAATAAATGAAATGAGGGAAAGCATTAACTATTTTCCAATTCTTATATTCTTTTGAAAAAACTTAAATAAAATACCACAGGTGCTATAGGGATTATTTTCTAATTAGAATTAAAATTTCATTTTGATAATTGATATAACTTTTTAATGCTAATTTTTATTGTTTTTAATGTTACCATTTAATAAATAATAAACATCAACATTAAAAATTGATATTAATAATTAAAAGTAATTTCAATTGGAAAACCGTATCGACAGTATTTATAGATAGATTATCTTCTTTTTTCTTCTTGGACCTAGGCCATTAAAGTTATATAATTAATAGAAACGATTTTTTAATGTGTTTAAAGTTATATAATTAAAAATAATAATTTTTTATTAAAAATAATAATTAATATTATAAATGTACAGAATTCTGTAAGTTTTAATATATAGTTAGTAAATTTAGGTTCTTTTGTATACTTAGATGCACAATAATTAAAAAAATTATAATAATTAAAAAATGATTGTTTAAAAAAAAGGAATGTGTTATTTAATTTTTAGAATATTAATTTGCAGTAGCACTTTGGATGTCACTTTAAAAAGATTTATACAAGTTTTATTACAATGTGTGGCCGTGATAATTCTAAAATGCCAAAAACTTCACATAAAAGGTTTAATATATCTCTTTGTGGGAATTAACGTTTAATAGAGAAATTCCTTATCCGTGTATGAGATTGATACATGTGATAAACTCGAATTAATGATAGAAGGCTTTACGATTAAATTTCTGTATTACTATTAGAAATAGGAAATGATAATTTATTATATTTTAAGCAGGAAATTAATTTAAAAAATTGAAGATGGATTTAAATTTGACAAGATGAGAAGCAAATATGCACAAATTTCTTACCATTTAAATCAATAGAAACTGACGGAAATCTTAACCTATGTATGTATGTACAGATTTTATTATTTTTAAAATGTCATTTGGTGATTAGAAGGCGTATATTAATCCTTTTCATTGTTATTAGCACGGTGAGAAAACCTATGTATGATAAAATGAAAGATCTCTTTCACTCTCTTTATATAAACTTTAACACAAAATGAACATTAACATATATACCGTATAATGCATGAAACAGACTTTAGCTTTTTAATATATTAAAAAAAATTTAAATTTTTTTTATAAATATTTTATAATGATTATATAGATCTATACAAAATATATTAAAGTAACAAAATATATTAAATTTCAATGGTTATACCATTTAAAATCTTTCGATAAATAATTTTTAATAATTAAATATTTGTTAAATTTTTTTTATAAAAATTAATTAAAATTATCATTAATTATCATTTAAAATTTTTATTAAAAAATATTTTTTTAATAAATATATAGATCGTATTTTTTAAAATTTTATTTTGTGTATAGTTATAACTACATATTTTTTTATTTAAGTTATTTAATAATATAGATATATAATATAAAAATTGAAGAAACATCCATGTATTTTAATAAATAGCGTACTGAAAAATTTATTTAATAAATTCTCATCAAATTAGAGTTTATTTACAATAATTTCAATTGTAAACTTTATTAAAATAAATTTTAAAATCTTCTTTTGAGAAACTAATTCATGAAACTTGAAATAATTTTTTCTAGTTTATAAAAATATTACAACTTACTTTTATAAATTTAAATGTTTTTCAATTTTCTTCCTATATTATATTAATAGAAAAACTACTTTTTTTTTTCAATTAATTGATGGTCATATTTATCAAAACAAGATTAAAGTTTGACTCGTACATACGTTTGGCTAACTCATGATTATTACTGAGATATGATTGTATGTTTACGTTTTTTTTCAAAAAGAAACTAATTTAAGAAATGTATAAAAATAATCCTTTTCATATAAATTTTATAATACATAAATTCTTTATTTTTTATAATTATTTTTTAATTTTAGCCCTTTTCAAAATAGCCACTTAAAATAGCTTTCCAAATTAATAAAAAATCAATTTTTTAATATATCTATATTTTAAAAAGTTTAGAAGAATGATAAAATATTTTTGAAGTATATTTAAAAAAATAAAAATATTCATGACAAAAATTTAAAACAAATAAACCTCATCAAATTGATTTAACACTTTTGTTTAATGAAGGAGAGGGGGGAGATTATCATATTTCTTTCTTTCATATTGAGAAACAGCTTACACTATTTGATGTTGGTTCCAAAGTATTCCATATGTATGAAAATCGATTGTTGGATCAAACCAGAGGCTAATCCTTTGTTCTCTTCCCCCTTCATCATTTGAGAAAACATTTGTTTGCAAAGCATAAGGCCCTCCATTGTTGCCCAAGAATTCAAAGTCAATCTCATCATGTTTTGCTCCCAAATGTTCATAGGCCGTTGAAGTCAGCTACAGTTGGAAAAAGGAGAAAAGAAAGGTTCTTAATTAGTTGATGGAAAGGATACGGAAGAGTAACCTCAAGAACTCATTAAATAAAAAAAAAAAGATTAAATTCCCACATAAAAAGCTGTCACAACTCCACTAGAGTCCTTGTTGGGTATCTTTATTCTCATTTGAAAGAACCCAGAAGCGTATTCCAATTTTGATCTGAAGCCAGCACCTAAATATTAACGAAAAAATATAGAATTTATAAACCAAACTATATCACTAGGTGTTCATAGTATAAGCTACTTCATACATATGTATATCTGATAATATCACTTGTACAATAACATAAATCCAATTTTGAAATATTATTAGTGTAAACTTTTTTATACTTTTAACTAATTTAAAATTATTTTAAATAC
The DNA here is from genome assembly GCA_037954105.1 of Canavalia gladiata. Lineage (NCBI taxonomy): Eukaryota > Viridiplantae > Streptophyta > Magnoliopsida > Fabales > Fabaceae > Canavalia > Canavalia gladiata. The sequence continues at coordinate 40,493,846 of CM075661.1, forward strand.
GATTTAAAATAATTATTACAAAATTAATAATTTTTAATTATATGATAATTCATAATTAGATAACGAGTAAAAAATTATATTATATGTATATTCCATTTTAATTTAATTCTGATAATATACATTATTTTTATTGTATAAGAAAACTCACTCAATCTGAGCATAAGAGGATTTAAGATATATATAACACTTAAACATAGTCCAAAAATATACATGAACATTTGTATCACTATAATGAAAAGCCTATAATTTATAGTATGAGCAAAATGGCATGTACACGCATAATTAGAGCGCAAGGTAAAGAGACTTCTGTTCTGTCTTTAATCAAATTTGCATTAATTATTCAATGAAATCATTAAGTCCTATACATGCAAACCTGAAGTCCTATCAATTGAGAGTTGAACTTCTCTTCCATGGTCTAGAAAGAAGACATGGTGTGTTCCCCATATAACCTTGTAGTTCTGTTGGAAGCTAACTTCAACAGCTTTGCTAGCATATATTATTATGGCCAATACCACAAAGAGAGGGACAAAGCAGAAGCTGCAAAACAGTTTCTTGACTGAGAAATTACAATAAAAGCAAAAACAATTTAAATACAAAAAAGACTCTTTGTACTATATATGCTATAGATTTGTATACGCACTTTTGTTGCTTGGGCAGAGGAGTCATTGAGTCAAACAAAGTACACACACCGCTATTTTTGTGGCCCTTCAATTTCTTTTTATCATATTGTAATTGTATAGCAATGATTATGGATTATATATATTGTATTGTATCACACGGACAATGAACTACATTTCCGTGTCAAAGAAAAATTTTGGGTAAGGTTGAAATAGAAGTGATTGATATTTTTATTAAAGCAGCACGCAAGTTGTGGCGCATAAGCATCGTTCCCTTCAAGTTGGTCTATTTTCACGTTATTCTTGCGCATTATGAAAGGCCCTTCCTTGTTACTATGTGCCACCCCTCTAAAGTTGAATATCTTGAGGCGGCTTCTGAGTGCATGTGTGTGTACATGTGAGTAGACATATTCTGTCTGTTTCTACGCCCATTTTCCACTACTTAAAGTTTTCATATCTGATTCTCCTTTAGCTCTATATCTTCTACTTAAAAGGAAAATGAAACTCAAGTTCTCATTTAGAGGAACTTATATAATAATAATAATAATAATAGAAGAATGGAATTTTATTTTGTCAGGTCAGAACGAGTCATGATACTTCTGTCGTGTTCGTATGGACTCTTCTATTTAATTAGTTTAAGTATTTTAGGCATAATATGGGGTAAAAGAAGATCCAACTAAAATCTAATATAAAATTTTAAAGTTTATTTCAATAGTTTTTTTAATATGTTTTATTAAAATAAATTAGTTTTTAACTTATTTTATAATTCTAATGATCAAATTTAAAATATAAATTCTTATATAATAAAAATTTATTAAATAAATATTTAATGAAGTTAGTTAAATGTATTCAAAATAAGAAATGTTGGAATGACGATAACATAAAGAAAATAAAAGTGGAGATGGATGCACAAAATAATTATACTTCATGTGCCAAATGAGAAATGATATTTAATTTTAAAATAAAAGTTTAAAATTATTAAAAACGACCATTCATGTTTAAAAATAGATATCTTGAGTTCAAGTTAAGATATATAGATATGTTAAATATTTGAAGGAAGAGCTTTGCCATCATAATAATCTTATCCAGGCTGAATAGATTGTTCTCAGTGGATGATCTATGTGGTTTAAATAAAAAAAATTATTTAATATATAATTCATGAATGCATGATATTTTTAAAATTCAATAAAATTATATTAAAAATTATAAATATTTTTTTATCATTACATATATTTAGTAATAATAATAAATGGGTTAAATTAATATATAAGTTCCTATATTATATTAAGTTTATAACTAGGTTCATATAGTTTAAAAGCTTTTAATTGAATCTTTATAATTTTAAAATTTTATAATTAAATCCTTGAACAATAATGGAGTTACACTTTCCTTAATTCAATTTTTATAAATAAAATATCATAATTTAAAGATAGAGTTACTTTTCATTTTGGTAAATTATAAGCACATAAATATTGTCTTCATCACGAGTCAAATATAAATACCCTCCCCACTTAAAGGTTTAGATTCTTCTTTCCCTTCAAAACTATTCGGTCCAAACACTTCTTTTCTTCTATTGTTACCTTTTATTTTTATTTTTCATTCTCTAATTTTTCTCTTCAATTACATTTTTCTTTTTCAATCACTAGTTCTAGAATTCAATATCTTAAGTTAATTTTAATTATAAATAATTCTATCGCAACCGTAATTCCAACTAGATGACGAACTTGTTAAAATTTGAAAATAGATTTATTTTTTATGTGGAGTCACTACCAAATTTTTATTTAAGGAAAAATACTTGAGAAAATCCTAACTCGAGGAAGAGATTCGAAGTTCGGGAGTCGGTTACGAATAGGGAAGGTATTAGGCACCCTATTCGCCTATTCCGAAGAACGGTACCCTTAAATCGAGTGTGTGATTTTTGAAAATCATTTGATCCCTTTAATTAGAGTGAAAATAAATAACTTGATAAAGGTTAGCCTGACAGGACTTGATCTTGCTCCTACGTATTCCCCGGTGTAATGGAAAACTCAAGGCTTACGTAGTTCTGGTTATTTATTTTCACTCTAATAAAAGGGATCAAACGATTTTCAAAAATCACACACTCGATTTAAGGATACCATTCTTCGGAATGGGCGAATAGGGTACCTAATACCTTCCCTATTCGTAACCGACTCCCGAACTTCGAATCTCTTCCTCGAGTTAGGGTTTTTCCAAGTATTTTCCTTAAAATAAAAATTTGGTGGCGACTCCACATAAAACAAAACAAATCCATTTTCAAATTTTAGTGAGTTCGTCGTCTAGTCGGAATTACGGTTGCGACAGATGGCGACTCCACTAGGAATAAAACAAATCCATTTTCAAATTTTAGCGAGTTCGTCGTCTAGTCGGAATTACAATTGCGACAGATGGCGACTCCACTGGGAAAATTAAAGAGTCAAGCCCATTTTAATTGAGTGTGTCTTGTTTCGATCCCTTTTCTGTTTATTTGCACGATTCATTTATCTGTTTATCTATTTGTCTATTCGTTGTATAACCTAGGATAGGAAAACAATAAATTGCTATATATATATATATATATATATATATATATATATATATATCTGTGTAATTTCCCCAATTGCAGGTATCTCAATTATTTGTGTGCCCTCATACATTACACATATGCATTTATCATGAGTGGGTCCATATACCCGGGTTTGAGTGCAACCTAGGACTAGAGGGATCTAGTGGTGTCACTTTGGGGCTTACGTCTTGTTTGACTATTACGAAAATCCCGGCTATAGTGCGTCCTATTTGTAATGCCCTATGACCGGTAGCTTTTTGTGCTGTTGTGGCAAGCATTACAGACGGGAACTTGGCTCTAGTGACCTCTTATGCCAGGATTACTGACCACCTTATGAGAGGTTTATATACTAAAGGTCATAGACCCTTAGGACAGGTCACCCATAATAGGATGCAAAGAGGGCACACACCCCTTCATAATACATGGTTTATATACGCAGGGATATTTATCATCCAAAATGGAAGCTAAAGATTGGGGAAATACAAAAATCAAAAAAGAAAGTCGAGAGAAAGAAAAATGCACAAACCAAAATTTGAAAAAATAAAGATCAAGAAAGAAAAGTCAAACAAAAGAAGAGAAACATCAAATCAAATAAAAATCAAGAAAAAAGAATTTTTTTTTGAAAATGTTGAAAATATGAAAAGATCTAAAGAACGCTTAGGAAAATTTTAGCAAAACTTTTTCAAACCAAATCAAAGGTCTTTTTAGCAAAATAAAAATATAAAATTCATAAAATTCAAAGGCAAATAAATTAAATCACTCAATTCTTCTCAAAAGGTTCAAAGCTTCAGTTATTTATGCATAGCATTCATGCATTAAATAAATTTATCATTGAAAAAAAAGATTTCAAAAAATCACTCAACACATTTTTCATCTTCATACTCATTTTCATCAATATTTATCATTCATGACTTCTCGCAGTCAAACTATTTCTCAAAGAAATTAATTTTAACTTTAAATAGAAAAATTAGAGAAAGACAACTTCCTCGACATCCTCATAGGACCCGAGCACAATCAAGAATCATGGATGAGCTGGAATGACAAAATGAGGAGTTGAAAAATGAGGTCAAGACTCTGAAGGAGCTGATGGAGGCCATCCAATTGTCCAAACAGAAGGAGGCAAGGGAATCCCTACCAGGAGAACCAATCAACCCAACATATCCTTCTGACTTCACTCCAGAAAACCCTTCACCACAAACCATGCCTACACTAGTCGAAGAAGTTCATTATGGGTTTCCTCATGGGCATGCACCCTTATTCAGCCAAACACAAGCCCAAACACATAACCTACCCTCAAACCCCATTCCACAAACTTATCAAACAGCCGTTGGGGGAATGCATCCTATGTTCACCCAAGGGCCGCACCCTATATAAATACCGTCTTCTCAACTTCACCACATGCCAGAGGAAAACCTAAACCATCCTTCCAAGGAGGATACGGAAAAGTGGAAAATCCTAGAGGACAGGATCCGGGAAATTGAGAGGAGCGCTTACGAAGCCAGAGACGCATCTGACCTGTGCTTGGTTCTAGATGTGGTAATCCCTCCCAAATTCAAAGTTCCTGAATTTGAAAAGTATCAAGGAACTAGCTGCCCAAAGAGCCACCTGGCCATGTGCTGCAGGAAGATGTCTCCCTGCATGCATGACGATAAGCTGCTTGTCCATTTCTTTCAAGACAGCTTAACTAGGGCTACTGCCAACTGGTATACTCAGCTAGAGTGGACACACATCCGTTCATGGAGGGACCTAGCTGACGCCTTTCTGAAACAATACCAGTACAATATGGAGATGACCCCCGATCGAACTCAGCTTCAGCATATGGCCAAGAAGGGAGACAAGACCTTCAAGCAGTACGCTCAAAGATGGAGGGAGTTAGCTGCTTAGGTACAACCTCCTCTATCCGAGAAAGAGCTGGTCAGTATGTTCGTCGACACAGTCCAGGATCCTTTCTATGACAAGATGATAGGCAGTGTAACCTCTAGCTTCTTCGATGTCGTCATCATTGGAGAAAGGATCGAGGGTGGCATGCGCTGTGGAAAGATCGCGCAAAAGCCTACAGGAACAGTCAACGCTTCCAATGGATCTGGGAAAAAGAAGGCAAGTGAAACCTACAACGTGGCTTCTGGTCAAGGCCCGTACACTCCTCAAGTGGCACCTTATGGTCCAGTTGGTTATCAACCACCACCATACACACCCTACATACCATATCCTTACATCGCTGCCACCTACCAAACACCATACCCTCCTACTTACAACTATCCGACACAAGTCTGACCACCAACACCATACATGGCCCAAACACAAACCCCGAGCCAAAATACCAACCAAAGCCAGAAAAAGGAAAAGAAGCCTGTCCAGTTCAACCCTATTCCGATCTCGTACACTGACCTGCTACCGCGCTTAATTCAAAGCTCGCTAGTTGCACCCTATCCTCTGAAGCCTCAAGAGCCACCGTATCCTAAATGGTATGATGCAAACGCCAGATGCGATTACCATGAAGGATTCATTGGTCATTCCACAGAGGATTGCCTAGCGTTGAAGCGAAAAGTACAAAGCTTAATCGACGCAAAATGGCTGGATTTTGGGAGGCTTGCTCCTAACATAAAACAATCCATCGCCGAATCATGAGAGCCCATCAGCTAGCTAATGGATGGGGGTGACACAATGGGTTGCCTTGTACGAACTGAGATTGAGGATATTCATCCAGGATTGTCATACTTTTCAAAGTCAATCTATTGTAAATAAATACAAAAATTACATTTTTCATGTTTCTTAGGCACGTGCCTCACATTGTTGGCTTTACTTTTTACCATTCCTTTCCATCACTCAACCCACCTTTTATCCTACACCTAAACAATCAATACCGATTGGTGACAATGTCATTGCTGTAATAAATAATCTTGAACGTCTAATTAATCAAACTCAAAGAAAAGCCCAATGAGGGAGCAGAATAACAAAAGTATAACTAGGGATTCCCAAATCACCATGCATTCAATACCCTGTCTAACAATAAATATCCCGCTGGATCAAAATTTAAATTCAAGAAAAATTTAGGGATGAAAAAATAGATCCGTTGAATTGAGAATCACAGTAATCCAGGTAAGATCAATATCTGACCATGCAAAATTCAAGAAAAAGAAATCCTGCTGGATTAAAATCAAGAATAATCCAGACAAAATCAGGGTTAAAATCCAAAATTCAAGAAGAAGTGAAACCCACTGGATTAAAACCCATAAATAATCCAGGCAAAAGCAGGGTTCAAGTTTAAAAGATTAAATCAACAAAGGCATGATCAGAAAAGGTCTTGTTGGATTCCAAAAACAATTCAGGCAAAATCAGGATCAAAACAGAGCCCGCTAGGTCGACAAGCCTTAAAAAATGACCTAGACAAAAGTTAGGGCATAATCAAACAGAAGGCCCGCTAGGTCGAAAACCCTCAAAGGGTGGCCTAGGCAAAGTTAGGGCACAATTAAACAAGAGCCCGCTAGGTCGACAATCCTAAAAAACGACCTAGGCAAAAGTTAAGGCACAAGAACAAAAGCCCGCTAGGTCTACAATCCTCAAAAAACGACCTAGGCAAAAGTTAGGGCATACGATCAAGAGCCCGCTAGATCGACAATCCTCAAAAACGACCTAGGAAAAAGTTAGGGCACAATCAAATAGAAGCCCGCTAGGTCGAAAACTCTCAAAGGCGACCTAGGCAAAAGTTAGGGCAAACAATCAAGAGCCCGCTAGGTTGAAAACCCGCAAGGGCAACCTAGACAAAAGTTAGGGCAATACAAAAGACCTGCTGGGTTGAAGACTCAAAAGAAAAACTCAGGCAAAAGTTAAGATCAATCTAGGAATCCCAAGACAACATGACATTCTGCACCCCATCTTTTCTAAAACTGGGGCAAAATTTTTCCATTTCTCAAGTTTGGTTAATTTGGAAATCAAGATTACGAAAAGCAGCACTCGCATTTTTCATCAAAAGGTGTCATTTGGGCGATCAAACCCACATCTTTTGTCATCCTTCCCTTTCAAGTACACTACCTCAAACATCTTTTAAAAACCTTCTCTATTTCTTTCCATTGTCCATCCAAAATCGCTTTGCACACCTCAAAATGCACGTGCCAAAAAAGAAAATGTGAAAAATGAAAAAAAATAATAATAATAAGGGATTAATTTTGAAAAGTCATGACAAGTCGGACGAATCCTCGACCATCACAGCATGACATGACTGTTTCCCAAAAAATCATCCTTCTACCAGTCATAATGCCACCACAAAAAAGGAGTGTGTCTTATCCCATCATGCTGACCACTGTTAGGTCTCAAAGATCCTGGAAAAGAAGGTTCTAGTGTTTACCAAGAAGCCAAACGATAGAGTCAATCTAGCTCGTCTTGATTCCTGATTCCCTTCACACCAACTATGAGGTTGTCGAGAAAGGACATGTAAAAATAAAAATAATAAAATAAAAATCAATCAAAAATCTAGAGAAACAAAGTTTTTTACCATATCATGGCATGCATTTATCCCATAGCATCCATCTCATCAAATAATCATTTCAAGCATCAAAAATCAGTCATTAAAGATTAAAATATTGCATCTTTTTCATTCATTCAAACAGCAATAAGCATTCATTCATTCAAGCATCTCATAATTCATTTGTAAAAATTAATTAAGACCTGGGTAAAATTATTCGAATCCATAATAATTAAAAAGGACTCAAGTCAAAAATGGGGAAAATGCTTGCCCACACAATTCAATTTGAGCTCATCCTCAAAATCAAGTCCAAACTAGGGCGAATGCTTGCCCACACAATTCAATTTGAGGTTATCCTCAAAATCAAGTCCAAACTGGGGCAAACGTTTGCCCACAAAAATTCAATTTGAGGTCATCCTCAAATTCCGAGTCAAGCTCAAACTGGGGCAAATGCTTGCCCACACAAAAATTCCAAATTGAGGACATCCTCAAATTTTGAGTCAAGCTCAAACTGGGGGAAACGCTTGCCCACAAAAATCCAATTTGAGATCGTCCTCAAATCTTGAGTCAAGCTCAAACTGGGGCAAACACTTGCCCACAAAAATTCAATTTGAGGTCGTCCTCAAATCTTGAGTCAAGCTCAAACTGGGGCAAACACTTGCCCATAAAAATCCTCTAAATTGGGGTAAAATGTGGTTACCCAAATTTCTTCAAGAGAATAATTATCAAGTGCTTAAAAACCTTCAAGGTAGAATAAGAAATTTATTTTAATTCAAGGAAAAAACACATTTCAAAATAAATGGTCCGAGGTAGAGGACGAAGAAGTCCATACTTCACCCTCCCATGCACTCTTAATGCACATCATACACCTATCTCAACAAGTCATTCTCCTACCTGTCCTAACAGGTCATTTTTTAATTCTTCGCTTGCCATGGCAAACCATCTCCTTCACCTTTCTTAACAGGTCAACCTTCACTCCGCCTTTGCATTTCCTGCACTAGCAGGTTTCACTCTCATGCCTGCCCTAACAGGCCACTTCTGCTTTTATGGCCTGTCTTAACAGGTTGTTTTTCCTTTACCTGTTGTAATAGGGAAATCTTTATTTCATTTTCACATTGCTTGTCTTAACAGGTATCTGACTTTATCCTGTCAACAACAGGACTGTTTTTGGTTACCTGTCTTAACAGGCCACTTTCATCTCCCTTTTTGCCTGTTTTCACCATTCTGTCATGCTTGTCTTAACAGGTGTCTTGCTTCCATCCTGTCAACAAGATGACTTTTACATTTTTTCCTGTCTTAATAGGTCATTTTCATTTTCCTTTGCCTATCTAGTAGGCTCGCATCTTTCTTGTCAACAACAGGACCCTATCTGCATTTTACCAGTCTTAACATGTCATTTTATTTTTTGTCTGCCTGTCTTAACAGGCTTGCATTCATCCTGGCAACAGCAGGATTTCATTTGCATCTTTCTCGGCAACAGCGGGACATCAAGCATGTTTAAATTCTGCCCGCTTGTCTTAACAAGCCTGCATTTGTTCTTGGCAACAACAGCACATCCTTTGCATTTTACCCAGCAACAACGGGACATCAAGCATGTTTAAATTCTGTCTACCTGTCTTAACAGGTTTGCATTTATCCTGGCAACAGCAGGATTTCAGTTGCATCTTTCTCGGCAACAGCGGGACCTCATTTGCATCTTCCTGTCAACAACAGGACATCAAACATGTTTAAATTTTGTCCGCCTGTCTTAACAGGTTTGCATTTATCCTGGCAACAACAAGATTTCATTTGCATCTTTCCCGGCAACAGTGAGATCTCATTTGCATCTCCTGTCCCCAACAGGACTTTAAGCAATTTTAAAATTCAGCCTGCCTGTCTTAACAGGTTCGCATTTATCTTGGCAACAGCAGGATTTCATTTGCATCCTTCCCAGCAACAGTGGGACTTCATTTGCATTCTCCTGTCAACAACAGGACTTCAAGCATGTTTAATTTCTGTCCACCTGTCTTAACAGGTTTGCATTTATCCTGGCAAAGGCAGGATTTCATTTTCTTCCTGGCAACAACGGGACCTCATTTGCATTCTCCTGTCAACAACAGGTCCTCAAGCATGTTTAAAATTTTGTCCACTTGCCTTAACAGGTTTGCATTCATCCTGGCAACAGTAGGATTTCATTTGCATTCTTCCCGGCAACAGCGGGACCTCATTTGCATTCTCCTATCAACAACAAGACTTCAAGCATGTTTAATTTCTGTCCACATGTCTTAACAAGTTTGCATTTATCCTGACAACAGTAGAATTTCATTTGCATTCTTCCCGGCAACAGTGGGACTCCATTTTCATTCTCCTGTCAACAACAGGACTTCAAGCATGTTTAATTTCTGTCCACCTGTCTTAACAGGTTTGCATTTATCCTGGCAACAACAGGATTTCATTTGTATTCTTCCCGGCAACAGCAGGACCTCATTTGCATTCTCCTGTCAACAACAGGACTTCAAGCATGTTTAATTTCTGTCCACCTGTCTTAAACGGTTTGCATTTATCCTGATAAGAGCAGGATTTCATTTGCATTCTTCCCGGCAACAGCGGGACCTCATTTGCATTCTCCTGTCAACAACAGGACTTCAAGCATGTTTAATTTCTGTCCACCTGTCTTAACAGGTTTGCATTTATCCTGTCAACAGCAGGATTTCATTTGCATTCTTCCCGGCAGTGAGACTTCATTGGCATCTTTCCTGTCAACAACAGGACCTCAAGCATGTTTAAAATTCAGCCCCCTGTCTTAACAGGTTCGCATTTATCCTGTCATCAACAGGACATCAAGCATGTTTAAATTTCGTTTGTCTACCTGTCCTAACAGGCTTGCATTTATCCTGGCAACAGCAGGACCCTTTTTGCATTCCTTCCCGTCCACAACGGGATTCCTTCAAGTTTCCATTTCTGCATTTTGGCCTACATTGTCAGGCCACCATCAAGTTTATATCTCTGCACCTTGGCCTATAATGTCAGGCCTCACTCAAGTTTTCTGTTCTGCGTCTTGGCCTATAGTGTCAGGCCACCCCCAAATTTACATTTCTGCATTTTGGCCTATATTGTCAGGCCACCATCAAGTTTAGTTTCTTTTCCAGCACCATGAAGTTTAGTTTTCCACATCTAGGCCTATGATGTCAGGCCTCAAGCATGATTAGATTTTTGTATTTCAGCCTATGTTGTCAGGCCACCTTGTACATACCTTACATTTTAGTTCTTCCATGCTTTCCTTCCTTGAATAAGCCATCCTGTTAGCCTAATTAGGCTATGCAGTTCAACCTTTTGAACCTCGGCCTACCATGAGGCCTTACATATTTAAACCCTGTCATTCAGAAACCACCATCTTCCAGGCATTCATTTTCAAGTTCAAGGCTCCCCAGTGCTTTCCGGATTTCTTCGAATGCCCGCCTCGGACATAATGTGTTCACGTCTTTACTCATTTCCTACCAGGATAATTTAGAGAATTATTTCTCATGTTATTTGGTAAGAAAATGAGTAAAAAAGGGCAAGCTGTAAACACTCAATTATGTTTGAGGCCTCCAATGGTTAAAATTAATCAAGAAACCAATGTTAAATTAAATAATAACAGCAGACAAAAATAAAAAAGCAGAAGAATAAATAAACAGAAAGGAAAAATGGAAAACAAAAGAAGAAATTAAAATAAATAAATAAAAGAAAAGGGGAAGGTAAGCGAATTAGCATGAAGCCTCACTATTAACAAAACCACCTATTGTCCCCTATCTGTCCCTGTAAAAACAGAGTTAGTTGCATTGAGTCATTGATGCTTGAGTAAGGTCCATTCGACCAAATCATCTTGTTCAACGGAGTTAGATCACCCATATACAGAGCTGATAAGAACGGCTCCAGAAGGTGGATCAAAAATTCCTTTCATGAGAGCACCGCTCCTCAAGTGAATTTAGGATTAACACTGTGAAGATCATAAGCTAGAAAAAATACATGAAAGTCGAGGGAAATAGGTAACCTTAAGTCTCTAACCTGTCATGGTCACTGTGCCCTCTTACTCAAGTCCGCCAACCAAAAGATGCATGGATAGAATTAGGGGCCGTTCCAATATAGGTGAACATACATAGAGGCCGACATTTTCAGTGGTAATGCACGCTAAGTTGCACTTGTCTGCAATAGAGTTCTTGATTCTGGGAGGTGATCACTTGAGGATGTGATGGCGGGTTTAGTAATGGATGAAAGGAACTTTCCTTACAATATCGGTTGCACTAGATGCCTTGCTCACAGTTTGGTCGAACAGGTTGAGCCACATGTACTACTACCTCCAGCACTGTAGGAAACGAACCCTGAATTCCTTACTTCACTTTCACTACCCAGTGACACCCACTGCCCTTGTACGCTCAAATTGGATTATGCCTCCATTGTGGGCCTTGCCACCATTCCTTGTGCACCCATACACCCAAAATTGAGTCGCGTTCTGTACGTGGGCCATATGTTAAATTCAACTCTTTTGCACATATCATGGCTGCCTTTTGGGTGTCTTAAGAATGAGCCAAAGTCTGAAAATGCACAAGAGAGATAGTCGTCGGGACCTATATGTGTGTTTGGCTCACCATTAAACCAGTAGTTTGATATTGATGTATGCACGTATGTCGCAACCGTAATTACGACGAGACGACGAACTCGCTAAAATTTTTAAAAATGAATCTTATTGGATTATGTGGAGTCGCCACCAAATTTTTATTTAAGGGAAAAAGATTTGGAAAAAACCCTGACTCGAGGATGAGATTCAAAGTTTGGGAGTTAGTTACGAATGGGGAAGGTATTAGGCACCCTACTCGCTCGTTCCGAAGAACGGTACCCTTAAACTGAGTGTGTGATTATTTGAAAATGTTTGATCCCTTTAATTAGCGTGAAAATAAATACTTGATGGAGGTTAGCCTGACAGGACTTGATCCTGCTCCTACGTATTCCCCGGTGCAATGGGAAATTCAAAGCTTACGTAGTTCTAGTTGATTGGAAGGCTTGACCTTCGAAGGTGCTTGAAAGGAGTATTTGAAAATGAATAGGGTGTTTTGAAAATATCTTAAGGAGAATCCTTAGTCCACATATGCACAGGATCCAAGATAACTATGGCTGCACTGGGATGCATACGAATCCCTAAACATCGAACAGTAGAAAAAACTATGAGTTCGTGCTTAGGGTTTGTTACGTGAGACTAGGGATTCGAAATGAATTTTGATTTGATAAAGATAAAAAGATGAATAGACTTGGGTAGAAAAAAATTGGGGCTTGATTTAAGTCCAAAGGAACTTGATTTAAAATTTGAGATTTAAGGAAAAGAATTAAATTCGAGTTGAACTAAAGTAAATTTGTTTTGAAAGTTGAAGAAAAGAATTAAACTTGAATTGAATTAAAACAAACTTGATTTGCAATGAACTTGATTTAATGTGCTTGATTTTGAATTCGAAAAATTAGACTTGAAACTTGAGGGAAAGAATTAAACTTGATTTGGACCAAAATGAATTTGACATGAATGAAAATGAACTTGATTTGACTAAAACTAAACTTGATTTAGGTTTTAAAAAAGAATTTAAGTTGAATTAAAATCAATTTGATTTGACTTAAAAGGGAACTTAACTCGAACTTGATAAGTTGAACTAGACTTGAATTTGGATTTGAGAATAGGAATCGAACTTGATTTGGCAAATTTGAGAAAAGAGAATTAAACTCAGTTCGGTTTAAGAAATTGAATTGAACTTGATTAGTAAATTTGAGGAAAAAGAATTTAATTTGAATTTGAAGAATTTGAATTTGATTTGAATTTTGAAAAAAAAAAGAATTTACTTTGAATTTGAGGAAGAAGGATTTGGTTTGAATCAAAAGAAAGAAGAATTTTGAAAAAAGAAGAAGAAAAGAATTTAATCTAAATTTGAAGAAGAAAAAAGAAAATTGTTTTGAATTTTGAAAAAAAGAATTTAATTTGAATTTGATTTAAATTTTGAAAAAAAAGAGTTCAATTTAAAATTAAATTTAGATTTAAAAAAAGGAATTGAATTTGATTTAAATGGGCTTGATTTTGAATTAAAAAAAAGGATTAAATTAAAACTAGACAAAAATAATTATGAAAGGGTTGAGTGGTAATTTTGATCCAATTTTTACATGGCCCAATTGATTGTGAGGGTGGCACGCTTAACCACTAGGCCACGCTGTGGTTGAGTACTTAACACCTTGGATTAATTTTAAGGCATGCTCGGCCAATAGGGATATATTGTGGTTGAGTACTTAACACCTTGGATTAATTTTAAGGCATGCTCGGCCAATAGGGATATATTAAAAAAAAGTGCAATGATCAGGATTCGAAACTTGGTCTTGGGAGACATCAGCCAGCGTGCCAACCACTGGGCCGTGCCTACCATCATGCTTTTGGAATTCACAAATTTGATTTGACCATAGGCTAGATGATCACAGAATTGGCTTTCAAATTTGCCACTTACTTTAGTGACAACAGACTTACTGTCCAATTTAATGGATAGATTCGCAGCAGTAAATGACCTTCGCAGAATCTTGTCTGCGTCTTCACTGAAATCGAAGTGAGCCAACAAGGCACCAGTAACAGGTTGATTTTTCAATGGGGCCTCCTGGGTAATTTTGACATAAGACATTCGATTATTATAAGTGTCAAAGAGAGGATTTGGCATGAGACATTTTGAACTGAGAGGTTCACTTTGAGGCACCAGGTTCTTCATACATGTCCTATAACTTAAAGCAATATCCACCAAGTTGAGAAGAATATCAGTAAGAGATTCTGTTCCTCTTTAGGAATGCTAATTTCCCTTGCATCAGTAAACTTCATATGTTTCTGAACCAACCGCAGATGGCATGGAGGTTTGAGATAAAGCTGCAGGTAAATATCTGCAATATCCTTTCATTCCCTGAGTTAAGCCTTGGCAACTTTAGCTTAGTTCACATATGGCGGCAACAGATCACCAACAGCTATTATGGGTTCAATTTACGAAACTCCTCCCTGAACATGGTGTATCTTCTTTTCGTTCTTGTTCATACCATGGAATAAGCCATGAACGTTGTCTTCTTTTTAAAGCATTTTTCAAGATTTATGTGGCCACGCAGAGACATTTCACACTAATCATATAAGACTCAAATTATAGAACTATGTGAATGAACTCAACCAAACCTTATCCATTTCAATCAAACATAACTAGAACAAACTCTAATAACCAGCATGAACCGAATTCAAACTAAGATCAATCAACTCAATAAAGGAATTTCTTCATCATTCAACATATGAATCATTCCTTCTACTCCTGGAAGTTCTACAATCGAGTGTAACATATGGTCTGCCATCTGCTCTCGAAATTTGCAGAGCTCCATAGATTAGTCAAATGAAGCCACCTAATTTTTTACAAAATCTGAGCAAGCTGAACTTTTCATAGAAAAGTCGAAACCTGAGCGGAATCATGACCAAATCTGGTTCGATTAAGGCAAGTTCATTAAGATTATCCTCATTCTGCCGAATGACACAAAACAGGGGCATAAACACAGTGATTAAAGCGACTGCATTCTCTATTATTTGATAAGATTCCGATCTTTGTTTTAATGCAATAGCGCCACCAGATTTTAATTAGAATTCTTGATTTCAGATTTGAATGAAAACAATAATCACTCATGCATTTCAATTTGCTTCGTGTTATTAACATATTTGCTCACAATTTTTGTAACACAGTGTTCATTCAGTCCGTAGAATAGCCAAGTTGAATCCTATACAAGATCTACTGATTCAAACGCTCCTAAAAGGAGAGAAGAATGAAGGTACTAACCTGAGCGGAATCAACTTCTTGAGCTTTCTTTTACGACTTCAATTGAGATTGAATCCTATTCTCCAGAGAATTTCTATCCTTGATTCCCCTTACAGGAGAACTTGATGAGCCCTTTAGAGAAGAAATTCTGAAAGCTTTTTTTTTTAAAACCTCAAGAACCCGAGAAATCAAGAAGACCCCCCTTTTTTCATCCATGCATTTTCTCTATTCTCCTTTTGTTTTTCGTTTCCCTTTCTGTTTTTTTTTTTTTTTTTCTGCTTTCATTTCTGTTTTTCTTTGTTAGTTAGTTAGTTATTTTTCGTTTTTCTTTTTTTAATTCCATTTCTGTTCTCTTTCTTTTTTCTATTTGTATTATTTGTTTCAGTTTTGATTATTAGAATATTTTGTTTATTACTTTCTTTAGTTATTTTATCCATTTTTCTTGTTTTAATATTTATTATTTTTATTTATTTTTGTTTTCTATTTTTATTATTTTTTTCTTTTCTTTTTAATTTTTGATATTTTTTACTTCTTTTATTATTTTTTTCAGTTTTTGTTGTTTTTTATTATTTTTTATTTTTAGATTTTGTTTTTATTTTGTTTTTCTGTTTTATTCTTTTTTTTTTATTTTCAGATTTTGCTTTTATTTTTTGTATTTATTCACTTTTTCTTTTTCTAGTTAATTTTAAATTAATCTTTTTCTTTATTTATCTATTATTATTTTTTATGTCTGTTTATTTGTTTCTATTTATTTGTTTTGATATTTTTCTGTTTATTTATTAATTAATTTTAAAAGCGGGATCTCAGACATAATTAAATGTTTATGTTTAGAGCGTAAATAGGAACCAGTGGCTTTCTCCGATTAACAACACTTGAGGCTAGATAAAGTGTCTCTAATCTCTAAGTACAAGGGTCAGCTCCTGCAAGATCTGGATGTATGCAATGAAGACAGCACGTGGAGCAGTATGCACTTGTTTGTTAAAAGACATCGGGTGCTCGTAGTGGTGGCTGATCTGCTCTCATGTTAATGCACCCATCAAAGGATTTAAGATGAATTCAGAGCATTGTACTCAACCACGAGCTTAGTGTAGCGGTTCGCTCGCCACTTGCCAACTGCCATGTCCCCTGTTCGAATCCCGCACGCTCCAATTTCTTTTAATTCTCCCATACCCCAGGGCTCATTTCAAATTTAAAGTGAAGAACTTGAATATTAAATATGCGCTTTCCAGCCACATCTCAAGCCATTTTTTCTATCTTATGATTATTGAGCCCCAAGCCATATAAGCCGCCCAAGCCGCAGAAGCCATCTGAGCCACCAAGCCTCTACCAAGCCACGTGAACCACCAAACTTTCTAAAATCCCAATCACGCTCCAATTTCTTTTAATTCTCCCATACCCCAGGGCTCATTTCAAATTTAAAGTGGAGAACTTGAATATTAAATATGCGCTTTCCAGCCCCATCTCAAGCCATTTTTTCTATCTTATGATTATTGAGCCCCAAGCCATATAAGCCGCCCAAGCAGCAGAAGCCATCTGAGCCACCAAGCCTCTCCCAAGCCACGTGAACCACCAAACTTTCTAAAATCCCAATCAGACCCTAGTACTTTTCTATCTTATGATTATTGAGCCCCAAGCCATATAAGCCGCCCAAGCCGCAGAAGCCATCTGAGCCACCAAGCCTCTCCCAAGCCACGTGAGCCACCAAACTTTCTAAAATCCCAATCAGACCCCTAGTACTTCTCAAAGTTCCATTTAAACCCCTGAATTTCCCAAAATTGCAATCAAGCCCCAAAATTCCAATTAAACTCCAAAATTCCCAAAATGTCCAATCAACCCTTATCATCTACCTCAATTTAAATCCGTCTCCCTTCAAGCCAAGCTTTCATTTTTAAATCCCATAAAAATAAAGTCAAATTCAATCATTCTTTCTGTTAAGCCAAACATTTTATTTTTAAATCAAATTCTTTTTCTTCAAGTAAAATCAAGTTAAATTCTCCTTCCTTAAAAGTCAAACGTTCCTCTTTTAAATCAAAACCCCCTCTTTCAAATCCATATCAAGTATAATTCTTTTCCATCTCAAATCAAGTCTATTCCAATCAAATGTCTTTCAAAATCAAGTTCAAATCAATCAATCTTTTCTACTTAAGTTCATTTATTCCTTTATCATTTTCAAATAAATCTCAAGAAAAATTCATTTTGGAATCTCTAGGTCTCACGCAATGAAGCCTAGGCACGAACTGGTAGCTTTTTCTACTGTTCGATGTTTAGGAATTCATAGGGGTCCCAAGTGCAGCCGTAGTTGTCTTGGACCCTGTGCATAGGTGGACTAAGAGCCCCTTTCAAATAACCTCAAGGAAAATTCTTTGGTTCTAGGTCTCATGCAATGAGCCCTAAGCACGAACTGGTAGCTGTTTCTACTATTCGATGCTTGGGAATTCATATGGGTCTCAAGTGCAGCCATAGTTGTCTTGGACCCTGTGCATATGTGGACTAAGGATCCCTTTCAAAATAATTTCAATAGAAACCTCATTTTAAAATCCTTAAGTCTCATGCAATAGACCCTAAGCACGAACTGGTAGCTTTTTCTGCTGTTCGATGCTTAGGGATTCATATGGATCCCAGTGCAGCCGTAGTTGTCTTGG
Source organism: Canavalia gladiata (assembly GCA_037954105.1). Classification (NCBI taxonomy): domain Eukaryota; kingdom Viridiplantae; phylum Streptophyta; class Magnoliopsida; order Fabales; family Fabaceae; genus Canavalia; species Canavalia gladiata. Next base: position 40,511,941 of record CM075661.1, read on the forward strand.
ATCTTGTGCATAAGTAGACTAAGGATTCCCCTTAAAATATCCTCAAATATTTCTAGCCATTTTCAAATATTCCTTTCAAGGAGTTCCGAAGGTCAAGCCTTCGAGCACCATTCATCTTTAAGCACCTCCGAAGGTCAAGCCTTCACAAACCAGAACTACGTAAGCCTTGAGTTTCCCATTGCACCGGGAAATACGTAGGAGCAGGATCAAGTCCTGTCAAGCTAACCTCCATCAAGTTATTTATTTTCACTCTAATAAAAGGGATCAAACGATTTTCAAAAATCACACACTCGATTTAAGGATACCGTTCTTCGGAACGGGCGGATAGGGTGCCTAATACCTTCCCTATTCGTAACCGACACCCGAACTTCGAATCTCTTCCTCGAGTTAGGGTTTTTCCAAGTATTTTCCCTTAAATAAAAATTTGGTGGCGACTCCACATAAAACAAAACAAATCCATTTTCAAATTTTAGCGAGTTCGTCGTCTAGTCGGAATTACGGTTGCGACACTTAAACATTTATCATACTTATATTTTTAATTTATAAATTGTTTTGCATATGCCATATGGTTCGAAATCGATTTGTGGATGGTGAACCGCTTGAGTGAAAAGGTATTAGTTCATGTTTTGTGATATGATATTTTATCTCTGTTTTCTATATTCATATTATATTATATTTTAGTTATAATTTAATATTTAATGATATGTAATTGTGATTCTAATGAATGACCTTCTTTTTCATAGTTATAGCCTATGAGAGGGCAAGTTTTGACCTATCTGGACCCATGCATTTAACCTATGTTCACTGGTAATATCTATCAAACTAATCTTCCACTTTAATGTTTTTCTTTTGTACTAGCATTTGAATAATATCATTTCTTCAATGTTTGTTCTATAACTTAGATTATAGTGATTCTTGACCATGTCGGATGTGCTATTGATTAGTATGGTCCATAGTAACGTGTTTAAGGAACTATTTATCTTACATGGAGATTTTACAGAATATTCAATTTTTCAAATCTTAATTTAGTTAGGCTATTCTTTTTTTGGCCATAAAGGTTCAAGGTGCAAATGTAAAAGTTTCATATGTAAAAGTTGCAGTATTAGTTGACATGATTAAGAATATTTGGAATCATAAAAGTTGCATCTGTGATTTCTTTTAGCTATTGGGATTTTTTTGATAAAAAAAAAGAATCCATCTATCATGCCCAGGGATGATGCGAATCATCGAAAGCCAGTTGCTACTACTTTGGTCCAAGGTGTTTATGTTTTAGAGAAGGACAGACAAGAACAACGTAAGGTCCCAATGCTCTTGCACAACCTTGGTGGGCATTCTTCTGCTTTAAGTTGCTTTGGGCACTTGTTGTTGTTGATGTACATTCTTTTATTGATATGCTAATTTATGATATAGTGGTTTTTTATTTATTATAATATTAACTAATTTTATTTTATCTTCATTTTGCCAAATTTAGCAATTTGTAACTAATTTGTGGTGGCTGTACCGCTATCTAAATCCCATAAGATGTGTTATCATTTTTATAAAAATTGTCAAGTGTCAACATTCAGAATTTGTTGATATTATGTAATTTGTAAATTATAAATTAATTTTAAAGTTTTTTTATAATTCTATTGCTCTTTATTCAAAAAAACGTGTAACTGTAATGTTGTGTATTATGTAGTTTAAGCTAAATTTAACTTTATTTATTTATAATATTATTATTTTGTATATGGATAGATGAATAATAAAATTATAGATTTAAGTATATTTAGAGTTTATTAAAAATTGTTGTTATAATTATCATATATGATTTTAAAAGCTTGGTAGGTAAAATTTAAAAATAAAGTTATATATTATCATATAATATTTTAAAAGTTGTCCATGGAAAAATTATAGTTTCAACTTTTTACTCGTTCATAACATTTACAAACTTGGACAGGAAAAAATTTTAATGTAACAATTTTGTAATTTTTGAACATTAAAATTAAGTACTTATTACTGATAAAATATTTTTAAAATATAAAAAATAATCATTCAGAAAGATGTTCGAAATTAGAATGAAAATTTAAAATTAATCAACCCAAATTGGAGGCTAATCCGATAAACCAAATTTTTTACCTGCTACCCGCATCATCCGATATCCAACCAACTCGATCTCTTGTTTCAGCGGAAACAACCCATAATTATATAACAAATGGATTCTGCCGGTTTTGCGTTTTGCTGTCCGAACCCGCCCATGTCCACGAGAAAAGCTTCTAAATAGAAAAACAAATTAAAAAAAAATACTTATCTTGGTAAATATATATATATATACTCTTCCCTTCATCGATATAAGTTCTAAACTGATATATATGATTAGTAAAATATCATGTACTAATATATAATTTATTATAAAGATTCATATATATTTTAAAACAAATCAAAAGTTAGTGTAATATAATATATAACACTTCACAAAATTTTTTGTTAATAAATATCATTTTTTAATATTTATTATATAATAAAATTATGTATATATTAAAAATTATTTAATTTAATATAAATTATACCATCCAGATAAAAAATTTTAAATATAGTCAATTAAAATTCCTATATCTAAATAAAATAATTTTAAAATAAAATTTTTTAAATAATAGGAGAAAAATTAATAAAAATATATAAATATTTAAATATAAAATTTATATATTAAAAATAAAATTAATTAATTTAAATATATTTTTAAAATAATAAAAATTATAAATTTAATAAATTTACACTCTATCATTGAAATAAAACATTTTTAAATGTAACAAAATTAAATTCCTTCATTAAAACATTTTTAAATGTAACAAAATTAAATTCCTTCATTAAAAAAAATGAAAGAACCCTAAACATCCACAATTAAATTCCAAGATTTTTAAATTTCTTAAAATATTAAATGATTCCATCCAAACATATACAACGATATAATTGACTAAAAACTAAATTTAGAAAATTTAATTTTTTAAAATTAAAAACTGTAAAATAACAAAATAAAAACATAAACAATGGAATTACATGTTAATTGTTATCCATCGATACATAACAAATAACCTAACTGCAGAAGAAAAATATTGCATACATACATCATCTGCGGTTGCTCAAATTTGACCTTTTATCATAAAGACACAACATCAAGTGTCTCATAGACAATGGAATGTAATGGATTTACAGAATTAAACTACTACCCATCATATCAGATCAAATTATGCATGGGCTGCAAGCAGAATGTTTAAAATAAAATGAAACCATCAATATCACCGACAGTACGTAATAATTTGTTAATAAATATTACAGATCATAAATAAGAAAATGTCAACATAACAAAAATCAATGCTGCCATCATCCTTTTCTACAATTAACAAGAACCTTATGAATTTGTTACACAAAAAGAAACATTCATCAATTCATCAATAAATTCATGAAACCTTCAAATAATACACTATTGTAAGGATGAATGTAATACCAAAAACATGTGAATGTTTGATATGACGTTCACCTCTTGTATTTCCTAGAACATGCAAGTTTTGTAGGAGGGAAGTGAAACTGGTCTTCATCACTTCAACAGGAAAAGTGTTCAAATTTGAATAGTTTAGTTCATCAACACCATCATTTCCCTATGGAATTGGACAAAATAGTTAATTTTTAGCATCTGATTTTTTACTACAATAGAACATCATGTTGGCCCTAAACCTTTGCAGAACATTGTGTTTGTATTGATTCTTCTTTAATCATCCTCACTCCACATTGGAAATTTTGCAAATTGTCCTATACATTAACAAAATGTCAACAATTATAATTACTAAACACGCTGACCAAAAAACAAAGTTTTAACAAGATTGACATACCTTTTCTTGTCGAATGCAATTTGATTCCTTTTGAACTAGTTGAATGGAATCCTATTTCACAGTATCAAATTAAGAAAAATAACAATGAACAATCAATATTATCAGCAGAGAATACCACATCACCCAAATAATAACATCAAAATATTAACAAATAACATTATTAGATAAATAAAAAACAAATCATATTATCCTTACTCCATTGGACTCAGGTGTCCCTAAGCTTTCCTGAACAGAGCATACCACATCATAAGAAAGAAATTTTGGACATTTCCTCACTGTATGCCTACATTTTCTGCAATTACCACAATGTCTATGCTTCACACCTTTCCTTTTTTTAGGAGCTCCTTTAGTTTTTACGATCACAGGATCGCTTACTAATGAATTTGATTTTAAATTCCCGTTGTTCCGTAAATTATCACGTTTCTCAAACTTACCAACAAGTTTATTAATATCTTCAGCAGCCTCCATGAAATCCAACCCATTCCTTGTAGCTACATTGACTAACCTCTTCCAAAGTCCAGCTAGTGCTCCTTCACGCAGCATACACCTTTTCTCTTTATCTACATCAGTATCACTTGTTGTAGATAGAAGATAAATAGTCCAACTTAGCAGATTTGGTCCATCTATTACAAATTAAACTTGGAGACAGGATGTCTATATGTAAATGTTTCATGCCATAGAAAATGTGAGAACAAGGAAGCCCATAACATTCAAAGAATCTACATTGACAAACAAAACTAAACCTCTGCTTATCAAAAACAACTGTTATTTCCTTATTTGGAGCTCCAAATTCATTCATCGTTAACTTCACAACAACGTCAAACTCAACACACTGCACAACATTTTGCCGTGCAGCAGCATCAATCTTACTCTTCACCTCAAGAAATTTTTTAAAAGTAAAAATTTTTTATGCCACATCTTCATACATATACAATGCGGTTGTCATTACAGGAAAATAGTATATGGATTTGAAATCAGATAGTAATACATTATGCCTATACTGTTTCAAAGCTTTGTCCAGGTTATCCATTAAATCAACAAGGCTACTTTTATTTTTCACATATCTCTTAATGAAAAAGTTTATACCTTCACAAAAAGAGGTGGTTATGATTCCTGCAAAAAATTTATCACGAAGATATGCTGAAGTCGATATAGTCTTCATTCTATACATCTTTCTTATCCACTTGTTATCAGCAATCGTGTATTTATCTAAGAATTTCTTCCACCCATCTTCAAATTCGTCAATGCTGAAATTGCAATATAACAACTGCTTAAAATCTTGCAAGAAATGTTTATTTTTAACATTATCAACAGCATTTTTTTGGATATGCCAAGCACAAAGTCTGTGACAACTATTAGGAAAGACATTTCTTATCGCTTCCCTCATTGCAAGATCTCCATCAGTTACAACACTTGTAGGATGTTTCCCAAACATGGCTTCACAAAATGTGTCCAAAACCCATTTGTATGTTTCTAAGCTCTCATCTGCAACCAATGCAAATGCCAAAATAGAGGTCTGTCCATGATGATTGTATCCACAAAAAATGACCAATGGTCGATTGTACTTATTCTTCTTATATATGGTATCGAATGCAACCACAACTCCAAGACACTCATATAACTCTACAACTTCCATCTGCCCAAAATAGATGTTGCAATCTACCATCAGTAGTAGTTGTAAACTTAGAAAAGTACATAGGATCATTATCAGCTTTTGCTTGCAAATAACAAAGGGTAGCAAGCGTATCACCATCTTCTATGTTCGCTCGATTTTCTCTGTCAATATGATTGTAAAGATCTCTTTTACAAAATCCTAAACTATCATGACCACCTTTTCGTCCCACCATCAAACCATAGATATGAGAAGTTTGAATGCCATGCAAATGCAACATGTTGACTTGTGCTTTATCTGCTTCATCTAGTGAACGATACCCAGGAATTAGGTGAACTGCATCACTTGGCGTCAACTCATGGTTATGTGTATCAACAAAGGCAACAAATTTCCACTTCAAAGACTTATGATCAAAGTGAACACGAAATTTAGCTCCACATTTAGTTCGTGTTAGTGGCCTGGGGTCTCTACACTGATTTATTCTTAAATAATGTTTTTGAAGTCTATTGCCTTCACGATTACATACCAATTGTCTCATCGTAATCGATCCATTACAATCTCTCCTAATTTCATCTTTACGAGCATAAAATCCTTTCAAACGAGCATAGATAGAATAAAACCAAATAGCACCACTTTCTGTATCAAATTCCAAACCCCATATATCATCATATGTCAATTTTCCTATATTCTTTATAAAGTATTCTTGTTGTTGTTGTTGTTCAACACTAACTATTTTTTCATCACAACACTGGTTATCCATTTATAAAAACCTGAGTATAACTTATACAAAACATCAGTATACAAATACGAATCTGACCCATACCATGTATTTCAATTAAAGATATATACATGTGCAGTTCATACACGGGTAATTTAGCAAGCACACGTTTTAAAAGAGGCATTTTTTTTAAACATATAATCACGTTATGTAATTTTACTACAAAATTATTGTAAACAAATAAAAATTCAAATAACCCCAAAATAGTTACAGGAAAACATCGACAAGCACATACACTTATTTTGAAACATGCAGATCAAAATTCATAAATAACAACATCCAATAATAAAAAAAAGAAAACAAAACTGTAAACAAAGAGATCAAATAACAACATTCGATTCTGTTCAGCAACTCCAGAATCAAAAAGGTATTTAAATTTAAAACCAGCAAAATATAATACCAACTTCTCACCAGACACAGGGCTTCTTGCACACACCTCCAAATAATGAAGACAAACAGAACTCCAACACAGTATTCAAACAACTCAAAGATAACGATTTCAAACATATACCAAACATCTGTTGCTTCCGTTGTACTGTAATCTACAGTTCTCCCACTAATTTGTAAGCTTAACTTCGATAAGCACAAGCACTTGTTTTGAAACATGCAGATCGGAATTCATAAATAATAACATCCAATAATAAAAAAAACAAAACTGTAAACGGAGAAATCAAATAACAACATTCGGTTCTGCAACTCCAGAATCAAAAGGTATTTAAATTAAAAACCAACAAAATATAATACCAACTTCTCACCAGACACAAGACTTCTTATGCACAACTCCAAATAACGAAGACAAACAGAACTCGAACATAGTCTTCAAACAACTCACGATAACGATTTCAAACATATAACAAACATCTATTGCTTCCGTCGTACTATAATCTACCGTTCTCCCACTGATTTGTAAGTTAGGGTTCTCATGAGCATTGCTTCCGTTGTAGTGTAATCTACAGTTCTCCCACTAATTTGTAAGCTAGAGTTCTCATAAGCATAACTATGGTTAAAAAATTTTATTTATTCATATTATAAAATTTAACCAACAACATATTTATAATAAAGACCCTTCTGCAAATCCTTGTAATTATGACCTATTAAAGCAAATTTATTGTATAGGTAAGCAATACTGACAATTAGTACATATATTGTACACATATTCAAATATGAATGGTCCACGTCACAGAGGGTTTGGTACCCATCAATTTAGAGGGGTACCGAAGAAAAAATCGTTTTTATATATCATATAATTTTTTAAACTTTTAATCTTCCTCTTGCTTCCACTAAAGTTTATGTATAAATATTGCCGCCATGGCGTGTGTTGTAATGGCCAATAGGATGAGCACGTTGCCGGACGGTGTCCTCTGTCACATTCTATCTTTTCTCCCAACAGAAGAAGCCGTTGCCACAAGTCTTCTTTCAAAGAGGTGGAAACCCCTCTGGCTCTCACTCCCCACTCTCAACTTTGATTATGAAACCTATAATCTCAACAACCACGACAAACCCCTCTCTTGCTTTGTTAAATTCGTATATGCTGCCACTCTCGCAATAGGTACACATCAACCCATCAAAAAGTTCCTTCTCAAATGTCAGCTTTCAGATATTCTCCACTCTTTTTCCGATTTTAAGATATGGGTTAACACCATATTAGGACACGGAATTGAACTTGACATTGAAATATCTTCACTGAGGGCCTCGTGCGGCATTTTCTGTGCAGAACCCTTGTTGTTCTCAAGTTGAATGGGTTAAACATGGATGCTTTTTCTTCCCTTGATCACTTGTCCTCGCTCAAAACTCTGCATTTGACTGATGTTGAGTTTATTAAACCTTTACATCTTAAGGAGCTTCTCTATGCGTGTCCAATACTTGACGATTTGGAAGCATCTCAAATATATTTTGAGATTAACTCTTCAACTGGCGGAGAGTTTAAAATCTTTCCCAAGTTGGTCAGGGCAATTACTGAAGCAGATTATGTGTTCTTACCAAAGGTAATACACTTAATTTGTTACTCATTCCAATCGTATTTATAGAATTCTGTTTAGAAACTTTTGAAATAAATTTGTAATATAATTATTATTATTTTCATATTTATCTTGGATACATATTTAATCTTTCTAACTTTTCTATAATTGATATGATAAAGAAGTTTGATTTTGAACACGAATAAAAAAATTTAGAATACTTTTAAAATTATATTAATTAATTTTAATAATTCTTTTGAATTTACGTGATTTAGTTGAAATAATCTTATAACTAAGATTAGAAGCAGTATTCGTTTTCATCTTTTGTAATGTCACAGATCTCAGATGTTGTCTTTCTAACTGTTGCAGCTCCACCAAGGCATTCACGTTTTTCCCAACTTAACTTATTTGAACATCATCTTTGAGAACGACAGTAACTTCTATTTGGTATTTGAAATGCTGAAGCATTGTCCCAAGCTTCAAACTTTTTGTCTTTTGTAACAATGACTATGAGGATGCAGATTCTATGGATGCAGTTTGGCCTTACCCGCAATTCTTCATAGCTTAGAAAGTGCGTTCTTATGAACTATTCAGGCAAGGAATGTGAGTTGCAGCTTGCAAAATTCAACGGCTTTACGATCCTTAAGGATTAACAGTTTGACTTTCTCAAGTCAACAGAAGCTTGAAATGCTAAAAGTATAGTATTATCCTTTTGTCCTAGGATCTCTACAGCGTCCCAACTTTCATTTAGATGATAAAATATTATACATGGCTGCATTTCTTATTAGTTTCTACATATAATACAACTGTTATGCACTTAAGTGATAAATTCTGACTTTTTTGAAGCTAATTTTATTTATGGATGTTTCGGAAGCATTTATTTCATGTATCTATGTCAGCCATGACTAGAAATTCAATTATCTTCTCCCTTTAGAGACATTATCCTTTCAATATAAAAGAACTTTCTTGCCAATATGTTGTGTAGATCAGAAAAATGTGCAATTGCATATATGGTATTACCCAGTGCATATGTCTGTCTTATAGTAAGGCTAAATTATAGCATCTTACCAAGGACTGCAGTATGAGCTTTTGCATGCATCTTATACGCTGAAGTGTGTCATGGAAAGAAATTATATGCCTCAATATCTAACAATTGTGGAGACTAGAGCAACAGATTTGCTGCTTGCTTTTAAATGGTACATAGCTTGGCTATAACTGATTGTTTATATATTGAATATATATTTAAAATCTACTATTTAAATTTGATATATTGTGTATAATTAAGAATTTTGCTAATTAGTATTGTCAGATATATGTTACTAAATTAAAATAAATTTTTTCAAAAAATTAGTTTTAGTACATTATAAATTATCAGAGAGGTAAATTAATAATACTTTCTATCTTTTATTTTAAATTTCTTAACTGGTATTTTAAATTATTTATTAACACTTTACATAACTAAGTTTGTTTACCCACGCATATTATTTATGTAAATAAATTTTAGAAAAATAAAATAAAAATAACATATTCACAAATATAGGACCCTTTGCTATTTTTTATAATTATTATTACAATGTATTCATTGGAAACTTTGCTATTTTTTATAATTATTTTATCTATCTATTATTTTATTAATTAATATTAAAATAATATTTATTATTTTGAAAATATGAAAAATTTTAACAATTTGTATTTACTAATTGAAAATTTATGTAAAAAAAAGGATATAATTTAAAATTTTTGGTTAGTTAAGTGCACACCTTTATGTTTGGGAAGCGAGATCTGCTACTCCGCGGATTTAAGTATTTCACTTTTATTTTAGGAATTTGTTGTTGAAAAATAAGTAAAATAAGGTGGAAAGTAAGAGATACGTAGAATACATGATGCAAAATGTGATTGAAAAAAAAAAAAAATATATATATATATATATAATATAATATAAAATACTTTTAAAAAATATTATGATCAAAATCATTTGTGCCATGCGTCCGAGTTTATCAATTATCATTAACGTAAGAAGAATATTATTTTATATTTTATTTTTTATTTTTTATTTTTTATTTTTTTATTTTTTATCCTTTTCTTTCTTATGAAAAAACACAATTATAAAATTAAGTCTAATTTTTTTCTAAATTCACCTTTTATTATACTTTTAAATCGGTATAAAGTATTGGATCAGGTTAGATCTTTAGCTATCAAACTCTAACATGAATTTTATTTTTGACTTTCAATAAATCAATGAATCTGGGGTTATAAGGATGAATCTTAAGTTAATAAATATATAATTATTTTTTTATGCAACATTTTTCTTTTAGATAGAAAAAAATTTAAATTATTAGTTTAATTAAAAGGAATGGAAGACTTGCTTTTGTTATGGATTCTAGTATAGGATAATTTACAATCCACGAATATTTAAGAGTGGTCAAGAATTAAAGTTGCTCTAATTGAAGTATTAAAACTTTTTCAATAGACAAAAGGATTCAACAATTTCATATATGACAAATGATAAGAAAGGTAAAATTTGTCAAATTCCACAGTCTGAGTGTAGTAAATTTTAAGATAACAAGCGAGATAAATTTGATGACAAACTCATTTTAGAAAAGATACAATTTTAGTACAATTACAAATGAAAAGTTCTATTAATTTTGGGAGGAGAGTTTTATTAATTTTGGGAGGAACCTTTGACAATGCTATCCAGACGTTCCAAAGTTTCTCCTGCAACCAAATGAGATGCAAGATTTTCTTAACTTTTTATATGGAGACACTTTAAAGATCAAAACATGTTCATTGAAAAAGATTCAACTAAATCATAACTATTTTCTATTTTATAGGATTCAAGTGACATATGAGATTGTAACATAATTTTAAAATTCTTGCAATTCTTGAATTCCAATGTTCTTTTGCAATTCTTGAATTCCAATGTTCTTTTGCAATTCTTGAATTCCAATGTTCTTAAGAAATTGGATAGACACCACCAAAAAATTGATATAGTAGAAACATAATAAGAAATGTTTCGATGCTCAAGAAAATTTCCACTCTACAACATGTAAATAAAAATTGAATTGACAAGGTTTGATCTTGAATCTCTAAGTGAGTGCAATGAAATCGGTTATCTCCTCTAACATTATATTTTCATATTTGGAAAAGAAGAGGCTAGCTTATTACACCCAATTGTAAACACTCAATTATGTTTAAGATTTTCATTGTTAAAATTAATTAAAAAACCAATACTAATTAGAAATAATAATAAATAAATAAATATGAATAAAACAAAAGGTAGAAAAGCAAAATAATAGAAAAAGAAAAAAAAAAAGAAAAAATAGCAAATAAGATTAAAAGAGGAATAAAACAAGTAAAACTAAAAAATGGAAAAAAGAAGAAAATTAAAATAAATAAGTTAATTAAAGATAACAAAAAATCTAAAATAAAAAAAATGAAATCTAAAATAAAAATATAAGAAACAAAAGACATAAAATAAAATAAAACAGAAAATCAATAAAAACAAAAAACAGAAAATAAATAAAAAAACAGAAAACAGAAATTAATAACAGAAAAATTAGAAAACAAAAACAGAAAACAGAAATTAAAAATAGAAAATTAAAAATAAAAATGAATTGAATAAAGAAAAGGGAGTTGGCGGCTTCTAAAAAAGAGGACGTGCATGGAGTCATGCTAGGGGCGGGTGGAGGTTTTCCCTTTTTTGATTCAGATTTCTGGGGGTTCGGGTTCTTCTTCCCTGAGGGGGACTTTTTCGTTTGGGGCTCCAAGGTCTTCTTCGGGTTCTTCATCTTCGACTTCTTTTCCTAGGTCGGCTTCTACTGGAATGGATTCGTCTTCTCCCAACTCCTTCTCCTGTTGCTTCTTCTTCTCCATTTTGTATGAGAATCCTTCTTGAGGGGGGGAGGAGACGGATTTTTCTTGGATAAGGAAGTCAACAAGAGGGGGATTCTCTTCAGGGTAGGGGGGTCTCTCCATCCTCCATAGTCATGCGATTAAGACCTGCCCAAGAATGGTTTGGAATCTTGAAACCTAAAGAACGACATCAAAGGCTTCAGGGGGGTTTCTTGATCTCAATCACCAGGTACAGAAAATCGACTCTCACATTCGAATCAAACACCTCCGTGACAACCGGGTCAGTTTTCTCACATGCGGACATATGAAGTATGCATTAAAATCTATGTGATGTTGCATGTACACCCTGAATGTTATGTACATTGATCAGCATAGAGTCATACATATTTGGCTAGCATTGAACTTATGCTCACTGTCCTATGAATTAAACACTTTGCATGAATTCGAGTAAAATTTTATTTGAACCGAAGAGATAAGTAAATAAGGTAGGAGTAAAAATGAAATCCATCACGAATCTTGATTCACAGTGCACAAATCGAAAATTGCATTTGCATGGGTACTCCATTACCCTTGAATTAAGATAAGAATCCTGTAGAATTGGCAAGAATGTAGTCGGCCTAGCTATTACACGAATAATCGCCACTTCGACATCCAAGTCATGGTCATGAGCTAAAAGGGTAGTCGTTGAATCTAAAAATGGCCTGATGGTCTTCTGCTACACGTCTCCTTTTGGTTACTTATAGCATGACTCCATAACGACGGGTGTGCAAAATGGAGAGCTAACAGACTTTAGAAGGGACCAATCTGTTGTTAACATCAGAAAAGAACACACTGTAGTGAACACGTGTATTGTGAAGAGACTTCAGGACAGGAAGCACATATGCGGGATGACAGGAGATGGTGTGAATGATACTCCTGCACTTAAAAGAGCAGATGTTATTGTTGTGGCTGATGCAACCGAGGCAGCTCGAGGTGCTTTTGACATCGTCCTCATGGAGCCTGAGTTGAGTGTTTGTGAATGCAGTGCTGACAACAAGGGCCATTTTCCAAAGAATGAGGAACTACACCACCTATGCCGTTTCTATAACAATCCGAGTGGTGTTGAGATTTTGCTCCTTGCTCTCATCTAGAAGTTTGACTTCTCACCTTTTATGGTTTTGATCATCACCGTGTCGAATGATGGAATAATCATGACTATTTCCAAGGACGGGGTGAAGCCATCTCCTGTACCGGATTCATGGAAACTCAAAGAGATTCTTGCCACAGGCGTTGTGTTTGGTGTTAAGAAAAATTTCTCCAAATTCTTCTGTAGCGTCAGATTTGTGGAAGTAAGAAGAAAATAGAATGCAGAATATTTGCACACACAAATTGATAACGGAGTTCGGCCAATACTGCCTACGTCTCCGGACTGCTGCAGATAATTTGATAGCAGAAAATTGTACACTGTGTTTACAAAAAACACTCACAACCTCACACTACCCACAACCCAATTACACCCAAGAATCCTAAATTTTTCTCTCTTAGAAAAAATCTCTCTTTCACAATGGTGTGATACATAACTTCCTATGACTATATATAGCAACTTCTCACATGCTATCACTAATTAAGTCAAGCCTTGCATTTATTACGCAATGACTTATAACCACTTCTCACATGCTATCACTAATTAAGTCAAGCCTTGCATTTATTACGCAATGACTTATAACCACTTCTCACATGCTATCACTAATTAAGTCAAGCCTTGCATTTATTACGCAATGACTTATAACCACTTCTCACATGCTATCACTAATTAAGTCAAGCCTTGCATTTATTACGCAATGACTTATAACCACTTCTCACATGCTATCACTAATTAAGTCAAGCCTTGCATTTATTACGCAATGACTTATAACCACTTCTCACATGCTATCACTAATTTTGTCAAGATCTTTGACTTTTCAAATCAACAATCTCCCACTTGAAGACTGATTTCAATCTGTCTTCACACTTTGATCACTACAGCAGTCTTCTTTGGTCTGTTATTCTAGCAGGCCGACTGAAGTTGAACACAACTTCAGTTTGTCAATGGTCACCACCTTTGTTAGCATGTCTGCTGGGTTCTTGCTTCCTGTAATCTTTTCCAATGTCAGCACCTCATCCTCAAGCAGAGATCTGATGAAGTGATAACGTATATCAATGTGCTTAGTTCTAGAGTGAAATGCTGAATTCTTTGCCAGATGTATTGCACTCTGACTATCACTGTGTAAAACACTCTTCTCTTGGATGAATCCCATCTCTGTTAACAATCCTTGAAGCCATATCAACTCTTTACTAGCCTCTGTTACTGCTACATACTCAGCCTCTGTAGTGGATAATGTAACGATCTTCTGTATCCGTGACATCCAACTGACAGCTGTAGTGCCAACAGTAAAAATATAACCGGTGGTACTTCTTCGGTGATCAACTTCACCTCCGAAGTCTGCATCTACATAGCCTTGTACTTTTAATTCTCCTTTGCCAAAGTACAGACACCTTTTTATGGTGCCTCGTAGATACCTTAAAATCCATTTGACTGCTTCCCAATGAGCTTTTCCTGGATTTGCCATAAACCTGCTTAAAACTCCCACTGCATGGCCAATGTCTGGTCGAGTACAGACCATTGCATACATCAAACTTCCTATGGCTGAAGCATATGGAATCTTAGCCATAAAGTCTTTTTCTTCCTCCGTCTGAGGGGACTGATCCTTAGATAAGCGAAAATGACTAGCCAAAGGTGTGCTAACTGGTTTGGCCTTGTCCATATTGAATCTTTGCAAGATACGGTTGATGTACTCTGCCTGAGATAACTGCAAAATTCCTCTTTTCTTATCTCTCGTGATTTGCATTCCAAGAATCTTCTTTGCTATACCCAAGTCCTTCATGTCAAATTCTTTTGACAACTGCATCTTGAGATTTTTAATCTCGTTCATATCTGAACCTGCTACTAACATATCATCGACATAAAGTAGCAATATGATATAACAGGACTTATATCTCTTGAAGAAACAACAGTGGTCAGCATTGCACTTCTGGAAGTCCTCCTTGTGCATGAAGCTTTCAAACTTTCTATACCACTGTCTTGGAGTTTGTTTCAGGCCGTACAAGCTCTTCTTTAATCTGCACACCATATTATCCTTTCCTTTTTCTGAGAATCCTTCAGGTTGGTGCATGTAAATCTCTTCCTCTAAATCTCCATGAAGAAACGCCGTCTTCACGTCCAATTGCTCAAGATAGAGCTCTTCACTGGCAACAATACTTAAGACAGACCTGATAGTATTGAGCTTCACAACTGGAGCAAAGATTTCAGTGTAATCAACTCCTTCCTTTTGCTGAAATCCTTTGACAACTAGTCGGGCTTTGTATCTCTTTGAGCCATCATAGTCCTCCTTCACCCGATACACCCATTTGTTGTGAAGTGCCTTCTTTCCCA
Source organism: Canavalia gladiata (assembly GCA_037954105.1). Taxonomy (NCBI): domain Eukaryota; kingdom Viridiplantae; phylum Streptophyta; class Magnoliopsida; order Fabales; family Fabaceae; genus Canavalia; species Canavalia gladiata. The sequence continues at coordinate 40,527,455 of CM075661.1, forward strand.
TGGGTAATTCAGCTAATTCCCATGTCTGATTGGAGATCAAAGAATTCATCTCTTCTATCATAGCAAGTTTCCACTTGTTTGCATCTGTGGTCTGACATGCTTCTATGTAATCTTCAGGCTCTCCTCCATCAGTCAACAACATGTAGTTCATGTATCTCCTGTTGGGCACATGAGGTCGAGAAGACCTTCTCAACACGGGAGTTGGAGTAGGAGGCTCTGATGTGTCAAACTGTTGTTCACTGCTTTCTTCAGTTGAATTCTCTGACCGAGGATTCGCAACTATGGGACTTTCTGGGATATCTTCAACTTCTACATATGTTGGCTTAATCTGCTCTGAATTGTTGGCGCTTGTGTTAAGCTTGTCTTTATACATCACTCTTTCATTGAAGATTACATCTCTGCTGCGGATCATCTTTCTGTTTTCATCATCCCAAAGACGATAGCCAAATTCATCTTCACCATAACCGATGAAAGTGCACTTCTTCGATTTGGGATCGAGTTTATTTCTACCTTGATCACTGATGTGCACATATGCTACACAGCCGAAAACTCTAAGATGTGAGAGTTTTATCTCTTTTCCGCTCCATACCTCTTTTGGTATTTTGTGCCCCAATGGTACCGATGGACTTCGGTTGATCAAGTAAGCTGCTGTGTTGACTGCTTCTGCCCAGAACTGCTTCGGTAAGCCTGACTGCACACGCAAGCTTCTGGCTCTTTCAGTCAACGTTCGATTCATACGCTCAGCTACACCATTGTGTTGAGGCGTACGAGGCACGGTCCTCTCCATTCTGATCCCGTGCTCATAGCAGAATTTCTTGAATTTGGTGTCTTCATATTCACCACCATTGTCGGTTCTGAGCTTTTTAATCTTCAACCCTGTTTCATTTTCTACCATAGCTTTCCATATCTTGAAAGCCTCAAATACATCGGACTTATGTTTCAGAAAGTATACCCATACCTTCCTAGAGTGATCATCAATAAAAGTCACGAAGTAATGTTTCCCACCAAGTGATGGGACGGTAGTTGGACCCCAAACATCTGAGTGAACTAGCTCAAGTTTCTCCTTCTTTGGGGGTCTTCCAGCTTTCTGAAAGCTGACTCGTTTCTGCTTTCCAAGTATACAGTCTTCACACATGTCAATTTCTACTGACTGAAGACTTGGTAGCTTGCCGTTTGAGTGCATGATTTTCATCCCTTTCTCACTCATATGGCCTAGCCTCTGGTGCCATAGATTGGAATTTTCATTTGCTGCAACTGCAATCAAATGACATGCTCCTGCTGTTTTGTAAAGAGTGCCACTCTTTTTACCCCGAGCAATTGTCATCGCACCCTTTGAAATCTTCCAATCGTCTCCATGGAAGACAGTTGTGTAGCCATCACTGCTCAACTGGCTTATTGATATTAAGTTCTTTGTCAGGTCGGGAATATGTCTGACATTTTTCAATTCCCATACAGACCCGTTCAACTTAACCTTCACTACACCTTTGCCAACTATCTCACATGATTGGTTGTTACCAAGGTAAACTTTACCAAGGTTTCCGGGAACATAGTTCTCGAAGAATTCCCTTTGTGAAGTGGCATGAAAAGATGCTCCAGAATCTAACACCCAAGACTCCTCCTTGCTTTCTAAAGAACATATCAATGCATCATCTCCTTCAGGGGTGGAAGTAACATTTGCCTCGTCCTTGGTCTCCTGATGCTTTCGTGCACTCTTGCACTGATTTTTGTAGTGCCCAGACTTCCCGCAATTCCAACACTCGATATTCTTCTTAGATTGAAAGTGACGATTTTTGGATTTGGACCTCCTGTCCTTTGATTTGCCACGTCCATTTCCTTTAGTTGAGCTTCTTCCTCTTGACTCTGTTTGCAATATCGAAGATGATGAAGATTCACCCGACTCCTTCCGTCGGATCTCTTCGTTGAGAACTAGATCACGAACATCATCACATTTCAATTTTTGGCTTCCCGTTGAGCCACTCACAGCCGTGACAATGGCATTCCAACTTTCTGGTAAGGAAGACAAAATTATTAATGCTCGTACCTCATCATCAAATTCGATTCCAACAGAACTCAACTGGGTTGTGATTAAGCTGAGTTCATTGAGATGTTGTGCTACTGATGCACCTTCTGTCATCCGAGAGTTAAACAACCGCCTCATCAAGTGAACTTTATTTGCGGCTGACGGCTTTTCATACATTCTGGAAAGAGCCGCCATAAGATCTGCTGTGGTCTTTTCTTTTGCAATGTTAAAAGCAACATTACGTGACAACGTCAGACGGATGACTCCAAGGGCTTGCCTGTCAAGAAGAACCCAATCCTCGTCCTTCATTTCAGTTGGCTTTGTACCTGTGAGAGGTTGATACATATTTTTCTGGTACAGATAATCTTCGATCTGCATTTTCCAGAAACCAAAGTCCGCACCATCGAACTTTTCAATTTTCACCTTTCCTTCATCTACAGCCATCACTCCCACTCAAATCTGACTTCTTCTTTGGATCGTTTCGTTTCTAACAATTTTTAAAAAATTGTAGAATTTCAAACCCGCTTTGATACCAGTTGTTAAGAAAAATTTCTCCAAATTCTTCTGTAGCGTCAGATTTGTGGAAGTAAGAAGAAAATAGAATGCAGAATATTTGCACACACAAATTGATAACGGAGTTCGGCCAATACTGCCTACGTCTCCGGACTGCTGCAGATAATTTGATAGCAGAAAATTGTACACTGTGTTTACAAAAAACACTCACAACCTCACACTACCCACAACCCAATTACACCCAAGAATCCTAAATTTTTCTCTCTTAGAAAAAATCTCTCTTTCACAATGGTGTGATACATAACTTCCTATGACTATATATAGCAACTTCTCACATGCTATCACTAATTAAGTCAAGCCTTGCATTTATTACGCAATGACTTATAACCACTTCTCACATGCTATCACTAATTAAGTCAAGCCTTGCATTTATTACGCAATGACTTATAACCACTTCTCACATGCTATCACTAATTAAGTCAAGCCTTGCATTTATTACGCAATGACTTATAACCACTTCTCACATGCTATCACTAATTAAGTCAAGCCTTGCATTTATTACGCAATGACTTATAACCACTTCTCACATGCTATCACTAATTAAGTCAAGCCTTGCATTTATTACGCAATGACTTATAACCACTTCTCACATGCTATCACTAATTTTGTCAAGATCTTTGACTTTTCAAATCAACATTTGGTACCTACCTTGCTGTAATGACTGTTGTCTTCTTTTGGGCTACTCATGCATCCTATTTCTTCTCGAACGAGTATGGTATGGGAAATATCAGGAAACACCTAAAGCTACTAATATGATTTTATTATCACAAAGGGATCAAGTACCCCTGGCTACATTTATCCACATCCACAGGGGTTTGCTTTAAATTAAAATTGGGATGCTGAAGCTTTAGTCATGTGTACAGTTCAGTGGTGGTTGGTATGTTTAAGTAGCTCTGAGTGCCAGGTTCGAATCCCAGCCAAGGTGCTTTCCAACTAAGCTTGCAATTTTTAACACACTCAATACTCCCTTTTAGCAATGACTAATTAAATCAATTGGGCCATTGACTAATCCGATCAAAACAGATCAAAGCAAAGGGAGAAGCATAGAGGTAGAGCTTTCAAGGGTCACGAATTCAATGGTGCAATCAACGGAACTTGGTTCTTGTCAAGACAGCATCGTGAAAACCATCGATAGCGTCTTGACCATGCAAGACCACACGAGCGGCGTGGATTAGGAAGCTCTCACTAATGCGATCCAAGTCTTTTTTTTTTCTCATTCATATTTCACAATGTTCTGGACTTCTGGATTGGCTGGGCCAATGATATTGGTGTTTTGATGTGCAACACTTATCATGTGGCAAACGCTTTATGTCCATAAACGTTGATCATTTGGGTCAGTTGGGATTTTAGGCGTGCTTTATTTATGGCTTTCTGCTCTACACAAAGGCCGCTCGAATCTTATGGATCGTGACGATCTTGCATATACCAAGCATGCAGCTTCATGGAACCATACAGGGTCGTATACGTGATGAGACGGATACGAAGCCAGGCTGAAAATCACGTGAACCCTAGCTCATGGCCACAACAGGAGAATCCCATGCATGGCATGTGGTTGTACGTACCCCAATTCCCCAAAGTTTCTTTTCATTTAATACAAAACTCTTTAAACCCAACCAGCAGCTTGGTTTGGTGGTGAGTATGCTGCCTGAAGACCCACAGGACATGAGTTCGAACCTCTCTGCATGCTATTTTAAAGTTTCCATCAAAATTTCATTTCAAAAATAATTCCTTCTCTCAAAGTTTCAATTAAAATTTTATTTCAAAAAATAATTCTTTTCTCAAAGTTCAAATTTTATTTCAAAAATAATTCCTTTTTTCAAAGTTTCAATTAAAATTTCATTTCAAAAAATAATTCTTTCCTCAAAATTTCATTTCAAAAATAATTCTTTTTCTCTCAAAGTTTCCATCAAAATCTCATTTCAAAAATAATCAATGCCCTCATAATTCAATCAAAATTCATTTCAAGTCAAATTAAATTCCTTTCTTCAAACTCAAATAAAACCCCTTTTTTTTCAAATCAAATCAAATTCAAATAAATTTTTTTTCTCTTCAAATCAAGCTCAAATTTTTCAAGTTAAGCTTTTAGTCAAGCTCTCCTTTTTCAATTCAAGTCAAGCTTCAGTTCTAAAACTCAAATCAAATATCTTTCAAATCAAGATCACTTCAAATCAAGTTTGTTCCAAAATCAAGTTCGTTTTCCTTAAATCAAATTTTGAACCAGATTAATTTCTTATTCCAAATTAAACTCAATTCTTTTCTTATCCCTACTCTTTTATACTAATTCTTTTTGGAATCATTGGTCTCACACGATGAGCTCTAAATGGGAAACTGGTGGTCTTCATTGCTGTTCGATATTTAGAGATTCATATGGATCCCAGTGCGGCTTACATTTGCCTCAGATCCTGTGCATGAGTGGACTAAAGGTTCCTCCTAAAATGACAAAATTCTTTTCAAAAATGTTTTTGGAATCATTGGTCTCACGCAATGAGCTCTAAATGGGAAACTGGCGGTCTTCACTATTATTCGATATTTAGAGATTCATATGGATCCTAGTGCGGCTTACGTTTGCCTCGGATCCTGTGCATGAGTGGACTAAAGGTTCCTCTAAAATAACAAAATTCTTTTCAAAAATGTTTTTGGAATCATTGGTCTCACGCGATGAGCTCCAAATGGGAAATTGGCGGTCTTCACTGCCGTTTGATATTTAGAGATTCATATGGATCCCAGTACGACTTACGTTTGCCTCGGATCCTGTGCATGAGTGGACTGAGGATTATTCCCTAAGATATTTTCAAGATACTCCTTTCCTTTTCAAGTAACTTGAAGGTCAAGCCTTCACAAACCAGAACTACGTAAGCTTTGAGTTTCCCAATGCATCGGAGAATACATAGGAGCACGATCAAGTCCTATTAGGCTAACCTCCATCAAGCTATTTATTTTCAATCTAATCAAAGGGATCAAACAATTTTCAAAAATCACACACTTGATTTAAGGGTACCTTTCTTCAGAACGGGCAAATAGGGTGCCTAACACCTTCTCTATTCGTAACCGACTCCTGAACTTCGAATCTCTTCCTCGAGTTAGGGTTTTTCCAAGTATTTTCCCTTAAATAATAATTTGGTGGCGACTCCACACATAATCCAATAAATTCATTTTAAAAAATGTAGCGAGTTCTTTATTTCGTCATAATTACGGTTGTGACACCAATAATCACAAGCTTCTTTAAAGCATGAAGGTTATCAAGTAAATCCTCAACCAATGATGCACATTTTCTTAGCTCAAGCTCACAGAGCTGTAAAAAAGCATAAGGTTCATCTTGAAGGGGAAAAAATGTTCCAATTTAAACAGTTACTATTTGCAGCTCAAGATTTCATTGTGTCTTTCTTTCATGTCATTTTCTCCTTTTAATTTTGTACCAACTTCCAAGAGACTATAATTATAGCCAAACTAATATACATCAACAACAAATACTTCAAGTTATAAATTCAAAATTTTGGTGCCATATAATGTTAATTAATTTTAATTCTCAAGGATTTGTGCTAACATCAAAACAAACTTAACACCAATTTAGATATGCACAGATCAATAAAGTACATAGGATTATAACATTTTTGGCCAAAAAAATAATGTTGGTACTTTGTATTTTTCAAACATAAGCTCTGCTATCTTGATACATAGACAAAAAAAGAAAAATTTTGAAATCTAAAAATTGAAGAATTTAACCAAACTTTATTACTAAACATGAAATATTCTAATAGTAGATATAGTTAAAAGCCAAAAACTAAATGAGAAGGGGGTAAGGGAACATGCTATCAGAATATTTTTCTCTTTGTTATTCATTATTGGAACATAGTTTTGCAAGTAGTGTTGGACACAACACTCTTTAGGATCAACTAGTAGGCGTTTCCTGAAAACCAATAAGTAGTACAATAAAGCATGAAAAGAGATAAATAAATTAATAGAATATGAACTGGGAAGTCTAAATGAGGAAGAAAAAATAGAACACAAGGAAAAAATACTCCTGTAAATGTGAAGGAATAAAGGTTACTATACTCACCCTTTCTCTCTATCTTGTTCAATAAAAAGTCCTTTGATTTTTCTCCACATTTAATTTTCTTCGACACAAGGAGAGAATGGTGTGTTGATGAAAGAAAGGTTCAAACCTGAGAAACAAAAGAGACCATCATCTAACCATGAGATAGTAAGAGGAAACACAACAAATAATATTGCAGTAAGAACGTAACTATAGCGACAACAACCGACCACCTCATTTTGACCAAAGGGGCATTAAAGCAAGGAGAAAATCGCTAGAATCTTAAACAAACTTGACAAAGAAAATAGCACAACGCAGATTAAAAGTGATTTGTATGTCATGTATTGTGAATGATTTAAAAAGTGTGTTGATGGATACTAAGTTAGGATTCATAGATTGAAAATTTTCAATTGATAAGCAAGAGGAAAATAAAAGCGCAAGATTAAAATTTATTTATGTAATTTTGCAACCAAAAAATTCAGTCTCTAAAAAAATTAATCAATTAAAATATGAAATAAAGGGGATTAGCGACCAAATATAGAGACTAACACCCATTTAAAATTTGCAACCAACAATTCGATGACTAAAAAATAAAAATTTATTTGTTGGTCTCCAATTATGACTAGTCACACTTTCAGTCTCTAATAGCAACTAAATTTAGGAGGTCATAGGATTCGATCATCATTCTCAAATCTTCTTGTTGTGTTTCTTGTGTTGCTATCTTTTATTTTTTTTTTAATTTTTTTTCTAACACTTCAGTAGACTAGCATTTGAGTAAAATCATTTCGATACTTTAGTTCTTTTTTTTTAACAGCTCCCATAATTGTTTAGGTTCTTTTATTTTAAGTCTTACTTAACCTAACAAGTCGATTCATAGACAATTGGCCGAGTCACCTATTTTCACAGGAATAGAACTATATCAAGTTTATGCTTAATTTCTTTAGTATTCCTTTTGTTAGTAGTTATTTTGTTAGTCAGTAAGTAGTTGTTATTCTATTAGTCAGTTAGGTTTCTCAAGTTTCATATATAAATAATGTGATGTACCTTTTCATTTGATATCTTTTATCAATCTAATACAATGAAATATTTCTATGGAACTCCCCTCCTATTCTTTGAAATATATGATCTTTGGTCTCATCAACTTGGGGTCACTAATGTTCCCATGGAAGCCCTCTTCCATTTTGAGACTCTGATATGGTATCAGAGCTTTCTCATGGACAGAAGAATGGTTCCGCTGTTGAAAATGAGGAAGGAGATACTAAAACAATTGTAGAAGATTCAATTTCTATTGAGTCAAATCAAGAAGTAGAGCAAGAAATGGTAAAAGAAACAAGTCTTGAACTTCTTTCAAAAAAGAACTCATCTAATGCAAAATCATCGTGATTGGAAGCACAAACTTGATATAGTTCTATCACTACCAAAATAGATCGGTAATTGGAATCAATTTCTATGGAACTCTTCTTCTATTATGTGAAATATATGATCTTTGGCCTTATCAACTTGGGTCACTTGTATTCCCTATAGAAGCTCTCTTTTATTTCAAGATTCTCATACACAGAAATTGTACAATTGTTCTAAGTCAAATCAATTTTATGATATATCTTGTTAGATGCAAGGATTGAACCAATTAAATGATCAATTTTCAATATGAATGCTTTCACCAACCAAATTTTATGATATTAATGTTTAAAACTTTAAGATATATTTTCTTGTTATTTAAATTTTTTAAAGTACTTTATTTTTGGAAAGATTAATGTTGGCTATATTTTTTATAAAATATATCGAAGTATGGTTGAGTGAAAATAAAATAGAATTTAAATAAAAATTATTATAATAAGTACATAATTTCAAAAAGATTGATTAAAGAAAAAATAAAGTGTTCAAATTCTTGTAAGTATAAAAATTATTTTTTTTCTAAAAAATTATATAACTAATACATAATTTAAGAAGAACAGGAGTAGTTTTAATATATTTTTTGTTAGATTCCAATTGATTGGAAAAGAGATCCTTTATCTTGAGTTAGTCCACTCACACTAAACACACATGTTGGGATCAGATAATCAAATAAAATGAAGTAGCACATATCAATAATGCATCCTAAAAGTAGATCCTATACATCCAAATGAAAAAAAATACAACAATCGAAAGATGAAAAATAACTATTTCCTAATAAAAAAAATAAAGCATTAAAATATAATATTAGTTATTAAGGCAATAAGAAACCTATTTGACCTTTTAGTAAACATAGCACGACCATGGAATAGGCCATGATCTTATAATAGAGATACTCTTTCGAACATAATCGTGCTTCATCTTTGGCATGACTATGCAAATTGAGTGCATGACCTTGCAACAAAGATATTTTTTTGACAACACCATGCTAATATGGGCATGACTATGTTCGTTTTAGTTCTAGTATTTATTTATTTTTAAGGTGAAAACACAATAGTTAGAATAATTTAAAATAAATAAAACTAAAACTAAAAAAGATAAGTTTCCTCCTGTAGACGCTTGTTTAACATCATGAGCTTAACATACCTACATCCAATGACTAATAAAAACCATGAATGGTTACCATAGGTTCTAACAACATAACGATACGTTCCTCCGATGCACTTTCTTCATAAAGCTTGACCTTCTTCTTATTTAAGGTTTTTCTAGTGTCTTTGATAAGGTTTAACAGTTCATATTGAAATGCTCTATTCATCTTGTAAAGACTGCTCCCCTAAACTTAAGTTTTCATGGAAACAAATGAAACATGAGTTATAAATCAATACGTGCTCACCTACTTGAAACTCAAATTTTCAAATATGTTTGTGATGTCCTCTTTTTGTCCTTTCTTTGTATAACTTTGGGTTCTCATGCGTCTCCATTCTAAGCTCATCTGTAAGGCTTGGGTTAAGCCTTTTTTGAGGTTGCACCTTTGGTTTGAATTCCTCTTCCATATGAATTTTGTGGGCGTAAAGTGAAGGATTAATACCTTTGTTGTCATGAGTGAACCATCCAGAGGCTTCTTTATTTTCTTTCAAGATCCTAAGTAATTTCTCTCCTATTATTCCTACAAGGTTAAAAGAAATAATAACAGGGAGAGAAGATAGATGGCATACATACTTAAGCTTTGATGGAAGGGACTTAAGTTCAAGAATTGGAGGTTCTTCAATTAAAGGCTTAGCTTTAGAGGTTCCAAGGCCCTTTGTAACTCCAAATTTATCGTCTACTTTTTTAATTCTTTGGGGGGGGGGGTGTACTTGCTTCCAAGACCATTAATTCTTCTATACATTCCTCAAAGTTACCCATGGTATCAACCTCAAGCACCAAGAACTTCTCTAAGGTGTTTTCAATAATGTCATCTTGCACAAAAGGTAAATTCAAAGAGGGTGACATTTCTAAGATTTTAATAACATTAAAAGAATCAAATGTCTTTGAGTATTTTAACAAGTTAAGTACTCTAACACCACTTCTTTATCATCTTACCTCAAAGCGAACTTTCCTTGTTACACATCAATCATAGCCTTCTCGGTGGTCAAGAAAGGTCTTTCAAAGATTAGTGTGATCTTTTATGCATCATCTTCCATATCAAGCACAATGAAATCCATAGGAAAGATGAATTTGTTCAATTTCACTAAAACATCCTCCACTGTTACTCTAGGATGGTTAATGGTCCTATCTGCCAGCTGCAAAGAAATAATGGTAGGTTTGGATTCATTCATATCCAACATTAAAACTAGATAATGGAATTAAATTAACACTAGCACTTTAGTCACACAAAACTTTATCAAAATAAGAATCATTAATAGTACAACATATAATGAAACTTTCTAAATCAGTAAGCTTTGGTGGTAGTTTTTGGAAGAGGATAACAAAGCACTCGTTGTTGAGCTTGATAGTTATTTACTCCTCAAGATTCTTTCTATTATCTAAAATATCCTTTAATAATTTTTCATACTTGGGCATTTGAGAGATGGCCTCCATAAATGGAATATTGATCTTCAATTGTCTTAAAATGTCTAGGAACTTGGAAAACTATGGATTACACTTATTAGCTTTCAATCTCTTAGAAAAGAGTATTCTTAATTGGTAAGGATCCATATGGGATTTCTCAAGAGCCTTTTCAACAATCTTGTCAACCTCCTTCCTCTTCTTTTTTAGGATCTCATTGGTGAGAACCGAGAGGTCTTTGGTAACCTCTTGGTGGTCATTATTAACCACTTTCTATATCTCATTTCTCATATGCATCTCTAGTTCTTTCCCTCTCCTAAGAGTTATTACATTGTCCCAGGTGTTCACTATCCCGCTGTAGATCTATCCCAAATAATTCTCTATATTCTAAAATCAAAATATCTACGACTCTATGTTTTGAACTTGTGCCTCTATATTTTGAATCTATGAATCTGAAAGGAGTGGTTGCTTCCTTTCTTGCCTTAACATCCTTGATTTTGCACGTGAGGGAGCCTATATACATTTTGAATATTATTTGTTAAATCACTACCTTGATGTCTTTCCCATGAGATATTAGGATGATTGTTCCAGATAGGATTATAGGTATTCCCACAATAATTGATTTCCCCATTCTCTTGAGCCATATGAGTTTCAACTATACATCTTTCATCACCATGACTTATGGAGCCATAAAGATTACATGGAATAGATTCAGGTGCACTTGGAGTTTAGACAATCTTTTGTAGATAGGTTGTGTCTATACTTGTATGAGTGCCTTAATCTTTTTATTCAAAACCTTTATCTGACCTGCTAGCAGAGTAGTATGATCAACCTCATACATTCCAACTGGCTAATGATATATTTTTTTACGTGTTTATTAGCAAATCTCCATTGATTGCTATTGGAAACCAAATTATCTATGATAACGCATGCATCCTTAGAGGGTCAGTAAAGGATGTCTTTGTCACAAGCTACATCAATCACAATTTTATTGACATAGGAAAGACTGTTGTAGAAAATTTGTACAAGATGGGGCACTTGGTACCCCATGATATAGGTACTTTTGAAGAAGATTTTTAAATCTCTCCCAGGTTTCACATTTAGTATTCATTCTCATAATGACTAAAGGAGATAATATCCATTATGATCCTAAACTATATCGACATGGGAAGTATTGTGTCAAGAATAGATGTTGTAACTGCTCCTTAATAATGATGGATTCCTCCATAAGAGAATTCAGCCAATTATTCACCTTTTCGATAATGGAAAAAGGGAACAATTGTTATTTAATGACATTCCGCGTAACACCATTCATCTTGATAATGTTTTTAATCCTTGTAAATTTTCTAATTTGAAGGTGTGGTCCTGAGGCTATTCCTACAAATTGAAGTGAGTTCTAGATCATGTTGATGGAACTTGTTTATTGCTCCTTAGGCCTTCATCACTTAGGGTCATATAGATAAGAATTTTACTAAGTCAAGAAAAAAGAAAAGTCTTGTTTCAACATGAGATAACAGATATAATAGCATCTTATAACATGAAGCTTTAAAGTTAACATAAATATGCTTTATGGTAGACATTGATCCTGAGGTAACAATTAAGGTTCAAGATCTAGAAAATGCATATGAAAATATTTTAAGTGAACCTTATCACTCTCTTAACAAAGTATTCTATTTTAAAAAAATAAAAGAAATACTGAGAAGGAAAAAGAATTTCAAAATGTTTTGAATGAAAATAAAACCCTTTCAAAAATAAATAGTAACTCATATATCAAAATCAATGAACTTTATAAAAAAAATGCAAGAGTTAAAATAGGACATGGCTAAGTCTATTGAAAGCTCAAAAAAATTAAACTTAATTATAAAAGCATAAGACACCCTAAAGACAACATTGGTATTGAATTTCAAAACTATTATGAAAGAATAACAAACTTTACTTCTCATTTGCACTCCTTTTACTCCATATGCAACAAGTATGAACACACCTCAAGAGTATACCGCTATAGACACCAACAAACTAATGTAAAAGGACCCAAAAAGATATGGGTGCCTAAAACATAATCATTCCTTTTATAGATGTCATTGGTGGGAAGAAGAAGATACCAAAATGGTACTTAAACAATGGTTTCTCATGAAACATGATGGGAAACAGGTCCATATTCCTAGGCCAAGAATTATATAATGGAGGAAGTGTTTTGGAGGAAATCAACAAGAAAAAGTGAAAGGAAAAAGGTAGAATTGGTAAAGACAATCTACCCTCCATTGAAAATGTTTTGTTTGTTAAGAATCTGAAACATAATCTACTGAGCATCAGTCAATTTTATGATAGTGGATATGCTGTTTCTATCAGTAATAATTAGTGTATAGTTAAAAATGATGATGGATCTATACTACTTATTGTTGAAAAGACATTATAATTTGTATAAGATAGTTCTAGAAAAACTATATGATAAAAAAGTAACCTATCTTTTTTCAAACAATGATAAAAGATGGATTTAACACAAAACTAGGACTTATAAATATAAAGCATATTTCAAAACTTCATAAGTATGGTCTAGTTAAAGGCTTGTCAAATGTAGCTTTTGAAGAGGACATTCTTTATGAAGTGTGTCAGAAAAGGAAACAAGTCAAGGTCTCTTTTAAAAATAAAAATCTTGTTTCTACCTTTAGACAACTAAAGTTACTTCATATGGTTCTATTTGGACCTACAAATATACAAAGTTTAGGTGGTAAAAAGTATGGATTTCTTATCATAGACGACTACTCTAGATTGAGTTCGGTATACTTCCTAGTGCACAAAGATGAATCTTATAAAGTCTTCAAAATATTTTGTAAACAAATTCAAAATGAAAAAAGATTTTGTATTGCACAAAGATGAATCTTATAAAGTCTTCAAAATATTTTGTAAACAAATTCAAAATGAAAAAAGATTTTGTATTGCATTTATCAGAAGTGATCATGAAAAAAAATTTGAAAATAAAAAATTCAATAAATTTTACAATAAGTATGTAATTTGTTTACTCCTAAAACACCTTAGAAATATAGGATTGTTAAAAGGAAAAACAAGATGTTATTAGATATGGCTAGAACCATGCTTTGTCAAAATTCTTTTCCAAAATAATTTTGGCCATAAGTTGTAAGCATTGTATGCTATCGATAGAATCATATTTTGATCAGACTTGATCTAGAGAATACTTCCTATGAATTATGGAAAGGAAAAGAACCAAACATAACATATTTTCATCCATTCGAATATGAATGTTTTATCTTGAATATGAAAGATAATCTTGGAAAGTTTGATTCCAAAGTAGATAAAAGAATATTCCTTGACTACTCAGACACTAAAAAAGTTTTTATGTTAAAACAAAAGAACTTTAGTTGTCAAATAATTAATAGATGTCAACTTTAATGATGGTAAATCAATTGAAAAAAAAATGTTAGATTTAGAAGAAGATATTGCAAGTGTGGACATCAACAACAAAGCTGAAGGAAGACAACTAACTAGAGAACCAAAGGACAAAACTCCTAACTAGTAAGTTTCTAATCTTGTATCATCTAACCAATCTCAAGACCAAACATCTAACACAAAAGCTTCAAAATATTTAGAGTATAAACCATATCATCAACTTGATCACATTTTAGAAGGACCCTTTGACAAGATTAGAAACAGATCTAGCTTTAAAGATGAAGGAAATATCGTTCTGATGTCTGAGTTGAAACAAGAATGAGAATTATCTCATTTATGATGCACTCCTTGATGAAGAATGGATTGTAGCCATGAAAGAAGAATTATCTCATTTTGAAAAGAAAAAAAAAAGAGATATGGATGCTTGTTCCCAAACCTCTTGGAAATGTTATCATTAGAACCAAGTGGGTGTTTAGGAATAAACTCGACCAAGATAAAAAAGAGGCTAGAAACAAAGCAAGGTTAGTAGCTCAAAGGTATAATCAGCAAGAAGGTATTAATAACACTAAAACCTTTGCTCTTATAGCTAGACTAGAATTAATGGATTATGCTTACATATACATCTTAGCATGATATAACCTTTTTCAAATGGATGTTAAAAGTCATTTTTTATTAGGATAATTGAAGAAGAATTTATTGTAAAACAACCCTGTATTTTTATAAAAGAATCTATTTCAGACCATGCTTATAAATTAAAAATAGATTATGTGGTCTTAAGTAAGCCTTAGAGCTTGGTATGACAAACTAAGCTCTTTCATTTGAAAAAATAATTTCACAAGAGGAAAACACACCATTCATTTTAAAAAGAACTATAAAAGGACTTAATCATTGGTCAGATATATGTTGATGATATTATTGTTTGTGCTACTAATGCCAAATTATACTGAGATTTTGCTAAGATGATACAAAATGAATTTGAGATGAGCATGATTGGTGAACTCAAATTTTTTCTTGGTCTACAAATCAAATAAGAAGTTGAATGAAATGTACATTAGCACAAATATACTAAGGAGCTGCTCCATAAGCACAAAATGGAAAAGTACAAACCTATGCCAACTCTCATGCATCCATCAATAATCTTGTCAAAGGATAAAGATAGTCCACTTGTTGATCAAAAGGTCTGCAAAGGAATGATTGAGTCTTTTCTATACCTTACTGCAAGTCAACCAAACATTATGTTTAGTATCTATCTCTATGCACATTTTTAAAATGGTCCAAGGGAATCATATCTAAAGATTGTAAAAAAAAAATTGGATACTTAGTTGATACCACTAACTTTGGACTTGTCTATAAAACCTAGAAAGCATTCAAATTAATTGGGTACTATGACACTAACTATACAGAAGATAGGATTGAGAGGAAGAGCACCAGTGAAGAATGCCATTTCATTGGCGCAAATCTTATATTGTGGGCAAGTAAAAAGTAAAGCACCATTGTCTTATCTACTGTAGAAGTTGAATATATTAGGTTGCTGTTCATAACTATTATAGGTAAAATATTAATTAGAAGATTATATTATGTATAAAAATAATATTCTCATATTTTGTAATAATATCTTTGTAATTAACTTATCCAAAAATATCATTCAACATTCCAGGAAAAAACATATTAAAGTTAGACACCATTTCATAAGGGATTATATGCAAAAAGATGTCTTTAACATTAAATTTGTAGATATCAAGCATTTATGTCTAGTAAAATGAACTTAGGGTTGCATGTGACTTATGCTTATACATGTCTTAGCCGTCTTATATCTCTCAGAACATCTTACACATGTTTAAATATATTTCACTTTCCTAACATTCTACATATCTTACTACTGTAACGACTCTGTCACCTAGGGTCTGGCCTTTTTTAAAATTGACAAGACATTTTTTGATGATGTGACATTCCTAATTTATTGGCATATTATATTTCTCTCTCCTATTAGTGGTTGTATTCACACATGTCCACTGAGTATCACTCTCTTGGATGCTTTGAATTTTATACAATCCTTCCTCTCCTCTCCCACCCTCTTGCTCTTTTTCTTGCTTTCACTTAACTCTTCCATCCTCTCTTTCTCTCTCAAACTCCCTACATCTTCCTTCTTGTCGTAATTAATGACACCTAAAAAGCATCCATCCCATCAAGCCAATTGCAAGGTAACCCCTTGCAAATCTATGACATTGTCTTTTCTTGAAGACGAAGGTATACTAATCAACAACTTCTTCACTACTACTGGTTGGGCACCTTTCTTCCATGTCACTGATGTTGGATGACATGACGACATGACTCTGGAGTTGTGGAAAGATGCTTTCATCAAAACCTTCAAAGAATCATCTTTTATAGTCACCAACGTCTTTTGGAAGTGCTCGACATTTTTTCAAGACTTATTCAACAAGATCATCAAATGCAAGGTGAAAAGTGTTGTGTATCACTGCACCTGAGAAGAAGAAATTAATGCCACTGTCGACGCCACTCTTTATTTCGACCCCTCCTGCACCACTAGAGACAAGGCCAAGATGAAGAAGGACTTGGCTCGTGTCATTCACACCCTCCTCTACAGTATGATCCTCCTTAGGATAGGATCCTAGAACCAGGTTAGTGCAATGGAATATTTCTATCTATTCCATCAACTAAAAAAAGAAAGATCAACCTTTCTGCTCTTATTTTTTCCAACTTTCATAAGATTGTGGATGATCGCATCAAGAATGTTCCGTAAGGGAACCTAATCACTAGAATTATCAAGCGGCTACTGATGAGTCATGTTGAATATATTCATGGTAAAAAAATGTCTTACCATGATTTTTTTGCCTGAGACAAGTCAAACAAACAACGATTATCTTTCCTCGTCCAACCTTCTTAGAAGAAGCTCTCAACCGAGATGTTCAAGAAAAATTCAGTAGGTACATACCTAATTTTGAATCAAGCTCATTGTCTTTAATCTCATCTACTACCTCACCATCATCATCATCATCGTCTTCTGATTTTGATGATGATTCCCTAGTTACCACTATCTCTGCAAAATGCCTTGCTTCCACTCAAGAGGAGCCATTCAAACGCACACCAAGCAAAAGTTAGAAGTTGAATCGTCTAACCCACCACTTGCCTCCTCCTATCCCATTCCCACTAGTAAACACTTAGCCTATCTCCCATCATGTATTGTCCCCACCAGAAAAGTTCCATCTTATCATCCTAGATGATGACTCCTTTCTATCTCCACCTTTTATCATCCATGTATCCTTTTGAGTTGTCCTACCTATTCCTAACTTTCCACTTGCCCCCTTTCTCCAACATGGAGACCCTCTCCCTCTTTATCTCCCACCCAACATGAATCCTTCCCCCTAACCTTCCTTATCCTCCTTACGCGTCTACTCTAATCCACCCTTCCTACTTCCCTAGCCTCACCTGCACCAGCTTCTCCTTCCCTACCTTCACAAAATCAAACACCCCTCCACCTATTTCCCCTCCTGCAGACACCTTTTCACACCAAACTGATGATGCTACCCTCGCTGCCTCTCTAAAGTATAAGGAGTTTCTTGCCTATATGGTAGATGCTTCTACCTTTTTTACCAGCCTCAACCCCTTATAAGAAACGATCCTCATCCATTTCTTGGGTTGCATGGATAACCATCTTCCATTGATAGTTCCATACAGCCTTTTTAGATTTCTTCCTTCCCATATCCTTTTTCTCTTTGCTTAGATGGAAACTTGTGAATTCGTCCCACCCCTCCTTCACCTGCCTATGTTTTTGAAGATACAGACATGTTTTATGACATCTTCCCTTGACTCTTTGTCCATAAGATTAAAATCATCAACCATCTAAAGATGAAACAAGCGTTAGCAAGATAGAAGATGTGTCGCTACTTCACCCTGCACTAGCATTTAGATCCAATCGCCTACATAACCTCATTCACCTATTTAGGGCCACCCTGCACTAGCATTTAGATCCAATCTCCTACATAACCCCATTCACCTTATAGGGTGGCCCTAAATCTCTCTGCTAAGCCTACCACAACCTCCAAGGCGATGTTCTAATAAATAGCTCTAAAATTAGTCATCCTAATGCAAGATATGAAAAATAAGATTATTACATGCATAAAATTCTAATACAAAGTATTTAAGAATTCTAAAAATCAAAGTATAGGAAATATGATGATTCAAGTGATCATGAATAAGAGAAAAAATATGGTCCAAATCCCTCTGACTCACCTTGTCCTAACGCTTGTCATAGAATTTGTTAAGCCATTCATACATCCTTATTCCCTCTATGATATACACTCTTTCAATGCTCACATTAATTACTTCATGACATAAGGGTATCTTCTACCCAACCTATCCACCTTATAATAACAAGTCCAGCATACGCATTGTCACCAACTTCTCATTCTATGAAGGAATCAAGCACATATTGGACGGTCACTTTGAGCATGAACAACAGGTCCAAAGTGGCCTTCTCCACCCATTACCAATATCAGACCTTTCAATGGCGACTGAATTATTCAACAACCCCTTTCTTTTCCTCTCTATGATTTCCACCTCCAATTTGTGCATGCTTGACATATGCTTGCACATTTATGGTGGAACTAACCTCTCCCTTTACTGTCATGACAATTATTTTGATTGTTTAATGATATGAAGTAATGTAATTTAGTTAAAGATGTGATTGTATATTTGATGCATATGTATGTAACGATCTATTCCTACAATTAATAGATAAATAACAATATATGCTTCTCTTAATTTCTTATTAGGTTCCCAGATGCATTAATTACAATTTATTTTAGAAAACAATATACATATTTGTTTAAAATTTCTTTTAAATTTGTATACTGATGATGATAATGACATGACAGAATAAGCTATCTCCCTTACCTTATTGCATGTCATAATTTCAAAGTTAAGAAAGTAACAACAAGTGCGGAGAAACCAAATTAGATAAAGTATGGAAAAAGAGGGCATGACAGAGAACAATACAATATTTACAAAAACATCTATATAGCTTAATTTCAAACATACAATACAAAGTTATCAAGCCAGAATGAATAGGGAAGACCATAATATATATTGGATCCAACACGGTAATAACAACTTTTAAGCAACAAGACTTCAATAAGCTTGAAACTTAATTCCACATTGGAAACTATTAACCTTTCTCATTAGTCTCATAAGGTATTGTATGAAGATCGAAAATTTAAAAACGAACACCAAATCTAGACCATGAGCTTTCTCAAGCCTTTTGATGAAGATCATCAGACATCAAAAGAAACCCAAGTCCACCTCCGGTTTGGTGCAGCATCGCATCTATCTCATCACCGTCCTCCATCTCTAACTGCACAAAATTGCAATTTATCAGAATTAACTAAAAGCAAACGAATAAGGATCAATTCCATTTCGACGTGATGATATGCAGGTAAATATTCTAGAAAAGAATGTATGGCATGTATAAACCCTTTAATCATACAAGAAGATTCTAGAAAACTATAAACTTCTAACAATAGTATTATACTTTGTAGCAATTGAAAATAAAACTTTTGTAGAAGGAGAAATGATCCATCAAAACTCTGCATTGAATCTTTGACCAAACCAAATTTACCTCATCAGGGGTCTGTTCAGCCCGGAGTCTCCTTCCATCAAACAAGAAAGCAATAGAATTAAAATCTACAGATTGGCGATCACAATATGCATTCATGAGTTTCTTGAGTTGAGTGCTTCTTTTTATCCTAAAGAAAACCTCATTGCCATCCTACAAGAAAGTCAAATCAGACCAAAAGAGAATTGAAAAGGACTTCATATCATATAGATTTTTAATAGGCAAGAAAAGATAGGAAGAAAACTAAGTCATGTTTAGAGGGCAAAGGAACAGAACTACAACAATGCTTTATAAAAACTTTATATGACAAATAATTGGTCTGAATCAGGCAGCTTTCAATTCTATATCCTAATATATCCATCAGATTTCTATGCATGAACTTGAAAAGAGTTTCAATTTCTTATCCAAATAACCATTGCCTTTGGAAGACAGAGTAAGAGGAGCTCTATTCTATTGTTCAAAACAGAATAGAGAGGAAACCATGGGCCGAATACTATAATGTAAAGATTTCTTCTTAACAAAAAGATGCAGAAAAAGTTATTTGACAGGAAACAAACGAAAGCCTAATTTTCAACATTGATATATGTTCGTAGTAATAACAATATATAAATATGACTACATGTATCTTTCAACATTTTGTTACATAGGTCTCTCAATTTCGTTTCAAACTGTCCCCAAAATTATAATATTTACTGTATCACTGATGATAAAAATCTAGCCACTTTATATTACAGATTAAAACCTTAAAATTACAACAACAAAAAAAAGCTTTTAAGACCAAGTAGTAAGAGCCTACAACCGGCTTTTTTTGGTCAAATTAATTTTAATGTAAATTTCTTTTGTCAAAATAACATTAATTATTTATTAAAGATGATCTAATATTAAAATAATTAAAATAGTTTATATCAAATTTTAAATTTAAATCTCGTTAATATATATATATATATATATATATATATATAAATTATTAGATTGATTTAGTGATGATGATTTAAGGATTAATATAGTTTAGATGATGTTTCGGTTGAATTTTTTTGTAAAAGAAAAATAAAAAATAACATTAATTAAAAACCGTTTACTTATAATTATGTTGCTTCTCCATGTATAATTGATGGGGAGAAAGTGTCACACATCAAAAGCTACCGAATGTTATATTCTTGGAAACAGTGGTCATGGTAACTTGACAAACATCAAGCTTGCCATTGTCAAAAGTAAAAATAGTCTAAATTTCATCCTAATTATATTAAAATTAAAAATTCAGAAATAAAGAAATCTCTTAAGGCAGGACATTAGCACGTGCCACCTATAAATTTTTTCTCTTCATTCTCTCCAATGTAAAGGAAGCATTGTAAAACAGAAAGAAATTAAAAATGCACTCTCAAAACCGAACACATAACTTTTAAATTTTGACCAACCACCGTATAATTAAGAAGAAATAATTTGACTCCTTTAAAATAAGTAAATGTACAAAATGAAAAAGTGAAGATATATCAAACTTTAATTTCAAATAAATTATGATTATACAATATTCTAACTAAAATCAACAATGATATATCTTTACTCACTCTCTCACATTAGATCTCGATAAAAGCTAAATCGAAGAATATAAGAAAAGGGTGAATATATAGAATTGAAACCTGGCCTTTGACTTTGAGATTAATGTGTGCTCCCTGATCAGCAGGCTTCTTCTCTTCGTCTTGGCTTCCTCTACCACCTGAGGCAGACATCTTCACGTTATTATTTTAACCTCAAGTGTCTCTCTGAGAGCTTTTCTTGGTTTTTCTTTCTACTGCCAAATACTCTAATTTGTCAGAATATATAATGCCATTACGGTCCCAGCCAAACAATCAAAAAACACGTGCTAATGCGTTATATCCACGCTATATAGATATTAAGGTACATGCGTAACTGTCCATACTCGTCATTCCCGACCCACTTAGTGTTTATCTGTATAATCCATTTTTCTATTGCAGGTTCTGTGATAAAAAATTATTAAATAATTTTTTTTATTAAAAACTACAATATCTAATGTTGTTACTATATTAGATTATAAAATTTTTAATAAAAATTAACGTATAGAGTTTTTTATGTATTGTTAAATATATATTAAAAATGTTATTTAATAAGTTTTTAAATTTTTTAAAATGCTTCAATATGTCAATAAAAGTTATGATCAAATACTTTTTATAATATTTTAAAAATATTTTTACGATTAATTTATTTTTAAAATATTTAAATAAATTTAAATGTTTTATAAGTAAAAAATTTTATTTAAAAGAAATAGATCAATTATAAAAAAAAATATGTTTAAAGTGTGTGCTATCGTCATTTCTCTTGAAAGAATTAAGCTTGATGTATTTTTATTTTTTTTGTTTCGCTCACATCTCTCACATTTATTATGGTGTTAGAGCTAGAATATAAGTAAGAAAAACTAACATGAGCCTAGTTATTACTAAGATAAATTTTAATATACCTATCATTAATGTAGATTCTCAAATTAAATATGGTAAAAATATTATTCACCTTTTTTTTATCATAATAACATAATTTTTAAAATAATTTAGCAGAATGATACAATTTAAAATTAATTATTTGTAAAGAATGATTTATGTTACCATCAATATATGTGAAGTACAATGAATTGATAAGTAGAATTAAATAACCTAACTTAACACATCAAATAATGTTATGTGATAACATCTAATGTGTGATGTTAATTAAGTTAATGTTACGCACTATTATGTAATTTCATTTTAATGTGTAATATTAAATTAATATAAAAACACTAAAATAAATAATGAGAAATAAATAATTCTAATTAAAAAATACTTGTTATAATTAATAAATAAATAATTTAAACCAAATAACTAAATATATAATTTAATAATTACAATTGAATAAATTAACATTTATTTTTGTAAAAATTAATTAATAGTTGTTATAATAAGGTCCAGAATTCAGGTACTATTGTTTTAATTTTAATTTTAATATATTAATTATTTAATTGATTAAATTTAATTATAATTATAATTTAATTAAAATATATTAATAATATAAAATTTACATTATGATAAAATTATGGATTAAAATTTTATTAGAAGTTATTAACTTTTATAATAATTACTTTAAATATTATATTTATTATAAATTTTAATTTATTGATAATATAAAATCTTTGTCTTTACAGTATATTAAAATTAAACTCTTGCAATTATATTAAAAAAATTTATTCAATTATTTTAAAATATTTTTTAGTAAATATATCTTAATTATAATTTTTAATTATAGTTATTGATTTAATATTATTTAAGTTAATATTGACTTGATGATGCTACACATCAAATAATATGACGTGCGATTATTCCATTTGAAAACTTAATAATGACAATATAAAGAATATGATTTATTTTTGAGTTTATCAATAATTTGTAATATAAATATGAGGTATTTCGTATCTATATATAATACTTTTATTGTAGGAAATATATCGTACATAATACAAAAATTTTAAAATAAAAATATTTAATTTAAGAATAAAATAGGTATATATAATTAATTTCAATAAATAGAGGCTTCAATAATATTTTTAAAAATTATATAAAAATATACACAATTTATTAAAAAATAATGTTATAAATCTCAATTCAAAATCAATTAGTTGAAACAGTTGAATCAAAAATCGATTAACTAACTAGTTCGAGCAGCACAATGGATAGGGTATCCCATCAACTTGCTAAAAACCGATATGATTCAACAATTTTTTGAGAAAACTAATGATCCCATCGAGTTATGATAAACCAACTGGGTTTAGTAGAAATAAAAAGAAAGTTTTTTTTTTTTTCTTTCTAAAACGATGTTATTTCGACGAGAAATAACTTTCATAGCTTCCCTCCTTGGTATATTTATGAGGAACCCGTCCATTCTTGCTAGTAGATTTCAATATTTATATCATTAGTTAGTTTATGAACAATATTTACTATATATTCTATAGCTAAAACTTTTTCAAGTAGAAAATATAAAATTTTGAGCTTTTGTTTGCGGTACTGAACTATACATATTGATCATGCACATGCAGATTTACATTAGTTATCGTCCTGAAAGATTATTTGAACGATTTTGCAAACAAAAAATTCAATAAAAATTCATATACGATATAAGACTTACATATACTGATATACATGAAATAAACTTGGAAGAATATGTAAGCTGTCAAATCTTATAGAGTAATTTATATAACGTTAGATATTTTTCATATTTAATTTCGTACAAGATCCATTTTACTTCATTTCAAACTTAATTTTCTAATGATAGTCTATATCATAAACTTATTTCTCTAGGTAATTGTATGATTCAATTATGTTTTAGATTTTTCTATTTTTTAAATATAATTTAATATATCGATTCAATTAATAATTTATTAATATCCGAACCAAATTTACAATATTGCAAAAGAATGAAAATCTAAAGCTCAAAACTAATAGAGTTGATAATTACATAATTATAATAATTTTCTAATAAAAATAAACTATTAAAACATTATTAAATAAAGATAAAAATTTTAAAAATGATTTAAGAATAGTTTATCTTTCTTTTATTATAAATTTTTTTAAAAAAATAATAGTTGGTTGATGCGAAATTACTTTGGATAAAGAATTTATATATTAGAGAATTAAATTTTAAATATCCACATAAATTTATTTAAATCATATATTTTTATTAAAAATCAAATAATTAATTATTAATTTTAACTTAAATAAATCACTCAACTAATTTAATAAATATTTAATTTTTAATATAATTTTAAGATTTGAGTTAAGACAAATCTTAATTACTTAAATGAAAATTTGGAAAAGTTAAATTGTAACATTTGTGCATTGTAAAATTCTTTATATTAAACATTTTAATCTTCATTTGTAAATTCTCTACTTGTCTAACTTTAATCTAAATTAACCTTTATTATTGTAATAAACTTTTTCATTTAAATTTTAATTTAAATAATGATAAATTAGTTGTATTAATTTAGTAAATTTATTAAAATATAATATACTGTACTTTCTGTATATTATTACTTAATAACAACACTTACATCGATTTCTATCATTTTCACAATTTAAATAGAAAAAAATTTGAACTTGAAAGTCTAATTAAAAAAAAAAGTTACATTTATATTAATTAATTATATAATTTACTTTAATTTTTTCTGTGAATTTCTTTTTTATTTTTATTAATTTTGGCAAAATAATATTATAAGACTTGAATTGTCTTTCATTTACATATATTAATCTCTCCATCTTGATAAGACAAGATACATTAGAACTTTATATTTGAAATTAGAGTTAAGTATATAATAAATCTACCTCATGATTTAATTTTTATTTTTTATAAATTATTTTTATTGTAATTATTATAGTATTTATTAGTAAGAAGCTCAACTTAATTGAAGATAATCATATTTTAGATGTAAAATATTGATTATTTATCGATTATTTAGAAAATTTATATATATTTGATATATATTATATTGTTTATTAATCTACAGCAAAAATTAATAGGATGTAATTTTATTTAAGATGTAAAACTTTAATTTTGAGCTTTTAATATTTATTTAAAAATTGCATGTATTTGATAAATTCTATATTATTTAATAGTGGAAAATAGAATTCAATAATATATAATTTTTTTGAGATATGAAATGTTGAAATTGTTTATTTGTAATTTATTTTATTTTAAATATTATTTTATGATTTTTGTTGTGAAAATGCAAAAGTAAATTTTTGGAAAATCTCATAATTCATCGGAGATGTAGCCAAATATTTTTAAAATTTATTGTTTGAAATTAATTCTAAATAAAATCTTAGTTTTTTGCTTACATTTAATAAATTAAGTAAATTATTCATTTTATTAAATTTTAAATTTTTTAAGTTGAATAGGTGGAGGAAACTTTATTTACTGATGAGTAATTATTTCTTAAATCTTATATGTTATTCTCAATGAAATTTTAATTTATTATAGTAACTTGAATTTTACTGTAATTTATAATAAAATATAATTTTAAAATTTTTAATAATTTTGTTAGAGTTTTAGTATGTTCTTGTCGTAACCGCAATTAAAACGAGACGATGGACTTGCTAAAAATTTTAAAAAAAATATTTATGGATTGTAGAGCTGCCACCAAATTTTATTTTAAGGAAAAATAATTGGAAAAACCCTAACTTGAGGAAGTAATCTAGGCTTGGGAGTCGGTTACGAGTAAGGAAGGTATTAGACATCCTATTCGCTAGTTTCAAAGAACGGTACCCTTAAAACTTAAAATGAGTATGTGATATTTTGAAAACTGTTTGATCCCTTAAAATAGAATAAAAAATAAATAGGTTTATAGAAAATAAACTGATTGATCCTGCTCCTACATATTCTCTGGTGCAATGGGAAACTCAAGGTTACGTAGTTATGGTAAAGAGACTTGATCTCTTGGAAAATTGGAGGGTGATCTTAGGTAAAAAAAAAAAAAGATTTTTTGAATGAAATTAGTGAAAACAATGATTTTTGGAAACGGACGTGCTCACAAAGTTCAAACCGTTGTAAGCCGTATTTGAATTTGCACGAATTAGAACAAGAGGTAGTAGAGAATGCTACTTGTTCGTATTAGAACTCGTTGCACAGTTTAGAAAAATTAAAACAGACATTCTTAGAAAAATAATGATTTTGGAAACGAACGTGCTCGCAAAATTCAAATTGTCGTAAGCCGTGTTTGAATTTGCACGAATTAGAACACGAAGCACGAAGCAGTAGAGAATGATACTTGCTCGTATTAGAACTAATTGCACAGTTTAGGAAAATTAAAACAGATGTTTTTAAGAAAATAATGATTTTGAAAATGGACGTGCTCGCAAAATTCAAACTGTCGTAAGCCGTGTTTGAATTTGCACAAATTAGAATACGAAACAATAGAGAATGTTACTTGGTCATATTGGAATTCATTGCACATTTTAGGACAATTAAAAGAGACATTGTTAGGAAAATAATGATTTTGGAAACGGACGTGCTTGTAAAATTCAAACCGTCATAAGCCGTGTTTGAATTTGCACGAATTAGAATACGAAACAGTAGAGAATGTTACTTGCTCGTATTGGAATTCGTTGCACAGTTTAGGAAAAATTAAAACAGGCGTTTTTAGAAAAAACAACGATTTGGAAACGGACGTGCTCGCAAAATTCAAACCGTCGTAAGCCGTGTTTGAATTTGCACGAATTAGAATACGAAACAGTAGAGAATACTACTTGCTCGTATTGGAATTCGTTGCACAATTTAGGAGAAATTAAAACAGACGTTTTTAAAAAAAACAACGATTTGGAAATAGACGTGCTTACAAAATTCAAACCATCATAAGCCGTGTTAGAATTTGCACGAATTAGAATACGAAACAATAGAGAATGCTACTTGCTCATATTGAAATTCGTTGCACAGTTTACGAAAATTAAAACTTTATTTTGGAAATGGACGTGCTCGGAAAACTCAAACCGTTGTAATGCATGTTTGAATTTTAACGAATTAGAATACGAAATAGTAGAGAATGCTACTTACTTGTATTGGAATTTCGTTATACAGTTTAGGATAAATTTAAACAGATGTTTTTAGAAAAAATAGTGATTGGGAAATATACTTCCTCGTAAAATTCAAACCGTCGTAAGCCGTGTTTGAATTTGCACGAATTAGAATAGGAAACAGTAGAGAATGCTACTTGCTTGAATTGGAATTCGTTGCACAAATTTAAAGAAATCGAAAATAGAGACGAAGATGAACTTGAAAATCCGAGAAGAAGTAAGAAAATTAAGCGAAATAAAAGCTGGATCTAACCTCCATTGATGTTCCTTATTCAATTTTCTCCAATCCAGCTTAGGTCATGAGGTTAAAAGGTAAGAATTAAGTGTTTTTTTATTTGATTCAAGCATACACTTAACTATTTAGGCTTAATGGCTTAATCATGCATCATTTAATCTAGACTTAGCATATAGGATGCATGCACATGGTCATGCACTCTTAGAAATTTTTTCAAAGGGGGAAATACAAACATAAACAAATCATAAAGAAATACATATGGAAGGATCGACACATGAAAAATAATACCTAAACAAGGTTAAAAGAATAAGATCTACACAAGAACTTCAAAGACACAAGAGATTTTGGCGCCAAAATTTGAATTCAACTCTCAGAATTTTTTGATAGATCTAAAAAATTAACACTGACCAATTGAAAGATATGAATCATAGGAATTAAACAAAATAAGTTTGACAAAAATCATACAAAAAATGAGCAAGGTATGCACAAATCAAATAAGCTAGGTTCATTTGCACACTAGGACGAACATGCTTCAGTAATTAGGAAATATAAATTTCATTTCAGATCCAAATTAGACAAATAATATCATTTCATAAACTAGGGAGAAAGATGAAGATAACGCAACAAAAATCACAAAAATTGGAGATCATTTGGCCGATCAAAAATGAAAACGAAAAATAGAGACGAAAATTAACTCGAAAATTTGGCGCCAAAATTTGAATTCAAATATCAGAATTTTTAGAAAATATTTTTTGGTATATCTAAAAAATTAAAACAAAAAAATTGAAAGATATGGATAATAGGAATGAAACAAAACAAATTTTACAAAAATCAAACTAGAAATGAGCAAGTTATGCACAAATCAAACAAGCTAGGTTCATTTGCGCATCAGGACGAGCACGTTTCAATAATTAGGAAATATAAATTTCATTTCTGATCCAAATTGGACAAATAATATCATTCCAAAAACTAGAGAGAGAAAAATAAGAGAATGCAATAAAAATCACCAAAATCGGAGATCATTTGACTGATAAAAAATGAAAATAAAAAAAAGAGACGAAGATGAACTCAAAAATATGATAAGCAAGAAAATTAAGCGAAATAAAAGCTGGATCTAACCTGCATTGATGTTTCTCAATGCCACTTGATAGCACCTTGGAAGGTGATGAAGAGCTGGTTGAATGGAGGCCAAAGAAGTGCTGAATTGGATGCAGAGGTAGAAAGTTTCTTAGGTGCTCCTCTTAGAAAAAATCTGAAAATTCCCTTTCAATGACTCAAAGTGCTCATCTCTCTTCCTCTTTAGAAATTAGGACATTTTTAAAAAAATGAAGAATCTCCTTTAACTAAAATAAAAGTCCATATTTATAGATAAAATTAAAAAAAAAGGGAAATTTTGGCAAGACTTCCGTTTTTTGTTTTCTGATTTCTCTCTTTTTTTTTATTTTCTTTATTTTTATTTTTCTTTTATTTTATTTTTTTCTTTTTTTTCTAAATAATTCTTAACCATCATTAACTAATATAGCTAACTTTCTAACTAAATTTTTAACTAAATTTTTTTTTCTTTTTTCATTCATTTTTGTTTGTTACTTTTCGACTTTAGACTAAAAAATAAAATAATTTATTTTAAATTTTAAATTTATCCTCGAACATAATTCAATATTTACAGTTGTTAATTTTTATTTTTTTATATTTTTAATATTAAAATTCAACAATTTTAAATTGAGTGGTATACATACCTATGCCATAAGTTCTTGTAGACTAATTTTTAATTATATTATTTTTATGCTGTAATTTTATATTGGTATTTGTAAAATTTTTATATATCATTATTATATGTAATTTTTATAAGTTTTATTTATAATATAAATTGATAATATATTATTATTTAGTCTATTAAGTATTTTAAAATTTAAAATTTTTTAATAAAATAAAAAAATTTCTGCTAAATTTTTTAAAATATATTTATTTTTAATTAACTAAATGTAAATTTTGAAAAAAAAATGAAGAACAACACTTGGAGAAAAATTTTGTAACCACTATTCTGATGTAACATATAAAAAAAAGTTGTATTTCAAAAGCAATTAATAATCAATGAAGTATGGCTTGAACAGAGTTTATTTTAAGTTGTATTTCGAAAGCAATTAATAATTAGTGAACTATAGCTCGAATAGAGTCTATTTTTAACCTTTTTCCAAATTATTTTCTAGTTAGTGTTTGATTAATAAGAAGAAAAAATTAATTTTAATACAATAAATTTTTAATATTATTTAATGAAAATTTAATGTTTTTATATATTCTATAAGTATTTTAAATTTAAATAAAATTTATAAAAGATAAATTAAAATCAATAATAAATACCCTGTTATTAACAATAAATATTATATTATATTAAATAATAATAAATTGAAATATAAAATTTTAAAATTAACATGAGATAAATTATTTTAATCAAGATATGCCATCATTATTTTTATGATATGTAAAAATTTAAAAATTTAAAATAAAATTTAATTTCGAATTTTTTAATATTATAACAATTTTAAAATTTAATTTATCTTAAAATATATCATTAATTTCATATATCATATTAAAATCTAAATTTTAAATCAAATAAATAAAAACTAAATTTAAATATTATTACTTAAAAAATAATAAAAAAATTAAATCTTCAAAACTGAGAAATAATATAACTTAATAATAAATTAAATAACTATTAAAAATGTCCTTAACTAAGAGTAAAGGTTTATATGTATAGTAGAAACGTAGTTCTTGAAATTTATTATTTTAATCAAGACACATTAGAATTGTTAATATAATTTGTCAAATTCAAAATTTAAAAATAATTTTCGTTTAAAATTAATTAAAATAATTTTTTTAATTTGATATATTGTAAAATTTAAATTTTAAATAAATTAATTGTAATTTAACTTAAGTAATAATATTTTAAAAAATTGTATAAAAAATAAAATAAAATACCTAAAATAAAAAAAATCCATATAAGTTAATAAGGAAGTTAATAGTTTCTAAAAGACTTTTTGCATAAAAGTGAAGACTCATCTTATAGTCAATATTTCTAAAATTGGGCTGATGATTAAATTGTTGAAAACATTGGTTTGCGATTTATGGGTTCAATTGTAGTCGAATAGTGATCAACTCTATGTATAATATTTTATAAAATATTAGATTAAATTTGCGCTAATATTTAACAAGAATATTATATTAAAATAATTTAGTTGCTTTGTACTTAATATTTAAAAATGTTTTTTAGGACATTATAAAGTTAGATATTGAAAACGTATTTTCAAATTATTAATGCATATTTTTTGCTTCGTAAAAAAACTGTGCATGTGCCATGAATTTTGTTGTCTCATTGATGCATATTAATAATTATATATATATATATATTAATAGTTCAATAAATTTAAAATATTTGAAAATTTAAATTCTTTCAATTTAAATATTTTTATTTTAAAAATATTTTGTTTGGATAAAAAAAGTTTAATTTATTATATTTTAAATTTTTTATTTGAATGGTAAAATTTAAATTCATTAAATTTTAAATTTTAAATTTTTTTATTTAAATTAAATAATTTAATTTTTATTATATACAAAATTTTAAATTTAAATATTCACAGATTTATTTTAATTTTTTTCATATTTTTTTTATAACAGAATTTAGATATATAAGTATTTTTTATTATACAACATATTTAATCAGAATAATAACCTAACATATATACATAATTAAAATGATAAAAATATATAATTATATTATTTGATATTAAAAATATTATATTTAAATAATATGAAAGATGATGGCAAAAAATATGAGAAAAAAAAAATAAAATAGCACAAATATAAAATAATAAGAGAAAGACACATGAAGAAATAAATTTCATCTATTTTGAAAGAATTAAAATTCTTCTATTTTAATTGGTTAAAATATCTTCTAAAAATATTTTTAATTTAAAATATTTTGCAGAATAACAGATAATAAGATATTTTAATTGTTAGAATTATAAATTTTTTTAAAAATTATTTTTTCTCTTTAAAATAACTCATCCAAACACAAGGTAAAGGTTTTTTACGTTGGAATTTGACGAATTTTTATCTTATATTCTTGTAACTGTGGGCTGTAGTTAATGATTAAATTGAATATAAAATTTGTTCTCTTACAACAAGGGCTTCCTCGTATGATCAAGGCTCAAGAGCTTCCTTCATAAACGCTCTCAATCAGATTTTGGATTTTATGACTGCTAAATCTTTCAATTGTACATGACCAGCATTCTAAGTTAGAAGCTACCACAAAGACACAAAAAATAGAAGCGATAGAATTACAAGATGAAGAAAACTATAAATTAAATATTCAAAGCAAGAATAGTCGCACATAGCTTAATAAAATAAAAAGGAAAATAATTTTATAAAAACTTGTATTCAAGAGTAAGCACTCAAATTAATAAGGATGGAAGGAAGGATTATTGAAATAAATTGTTTAAATCTGGATGCATCATTGATGTGTCAAAATTCAAATTTTAAAAATAAAATTTAATTTGATTGATAAATGTTATAATAATTTTAAAATATAGCTTCACTAAAAATAAAAATATTTTAAATTTAGTATATTATGCTAAGATATATAAAATTTAAAACAATTAAAATTAAATAATATCAATAAAATATTATAAAAAAAGAAAAAAAGGTTTAAAGTTTGAAAAGTAAGGTGATCTAATAAAAGAAAGTAAAACTGTTAAATTTGTTTTTGTATAAAAGTAAAAATTCAAATTTATAATGAATAAATATTTTTATATGTAACATTTAAAATAATTATCATTAAGGTTAGTAATTTTTAATTGTATGATAATTTAGGATAGTAATAAAAAATTTATATCAACAATATATTCTAACTAAATTAAAAATACTTTAAAAAAGTTAAAAGTAAATTAAACGTCTCAATACTGATAGTGCAATAAGAAGTTTTGAAATTATAATAATCTACATGGTCTTATAAATTTAAATTTCATTGCTTTTCTATTTTTGTAAAAAATAATCTCAATCCTAATGATACAAATGGTTTTTAATGAAGAGAAAATATATTTGATATGAAAGAAAATTAGATAGGAAAATTTTCTTCCAAAAATCGAGGATCTTAAATTAAATGAGAAATTTTAGTTTGTTATCCTTTCCTTTCCCATTTTATAAAAACCATTAGATGAGAATATATATATATATATATATATATATATATATATATATTGAAAAATTATTAAAAATATTAATGTACAATTTTTAAGTTGGATAAAAGACATTTAAATTCTATTGGTCTCATTTTACATTATCTAATTTTCTTTATTTATATAATTACATAAAAATAAAAAATAGTTTGTATATAATATATAAATTGAAAAAAATTATTGCAAAAATTAATAATTTTATTAAATTACAAAAATAATATAATATATCCTTTAAAATATTAAAATTTAATATTAAAAAGAGATCACATTAATTACATCACTTAACTTGTGGTTATATCGTTTATGATTTTTTTCTGGTAATTATATTTTAAAATTATTGAAAGATATTTACATATAGATTATAAATATAAAAAATTTATATTAATCTAAAATTGTTTGATATATCATTCATATATGTCAATGTAAATGTTGTTCATACTTTATAAATATATTAAAATAAGAATTATTTTATTTAAATTTTACAAAATTTATATAAATAATTTTAATTTAAGGGTTAGATAAATAAAAATAATATTTTAATGAGATTTATAAATAGTATAATTATGTCAGTATAATTTAAAATAATATAATTTATTTTCATAATATATATATATATATATATATATATATATATATATATTCACCCGTGTGATTTATATGTATATAATCTGAAAAAATTATAAAAAATATTGAAATATCAAAATTGACATTTTAAATGGGACAAAGTATAATTGGTAGATGGAAAGACTGATATATAAGTTAAAAATATTTTGTGTAAATAAAAAACATTAAATAGTTTTATTAATTTTCAGAAATTTTAATGTAATTTATTAGTCAAAATTTTATAAATTGTTATTGTTACAAGACGGTCAGTATTTTTAAAATTTTTATATTTATTTGTAATAAGAATAATTATAATAAAAATATAAAATGCATAAAACGAAGAATATTAGAATGAGCGATAGTTGGATTCCCTTTCCATTTGTTTAATAGCCGTTCACAAATTGCGGTTAGAAACGAATGTAATGGAATTTAACGGTGCAAAATTTACGTGTGCGGAATGTCACTTTCCTTACGTTTCTCAAACATGAAAGTACGATGCGGATCCGTTGTTAAGGGCTTTCTTTTTTTTGGGATTAGATTCTTTCTTACTCCACTAGGCACGCACGAATATTTATAGAAAAATTAAGTATTGATATTCTTTTTATATTAATAATATATTGGAATTAAATATTTATTTAATTCTTTTAAAATATATTTGATCTAATATATTTTCTAAAACCCTACAACCCATATTAAAATTTTTTACGAAAGTGAACAGCATTGTAGTGTTTGGAATTCTCAAAATTTTTATGTCATCTAGTCATAAATTATTGTATAATTAAATATTACTTATTTTTTAAACAAGGATAAAACTTTGAAAAAATTAAGTTTCACTACAAGAAAAAAATATTTGAAGAACGGTTATGAAATGGTTCTGTTTTTAAAAGTTCTCTAAACCATTGTTCTCTAAGTGATGGTTTATTTGGAGAGGTTACTAAAGTGTTTTACAAGTGATAATTGAAGAACAATTTTTGGAATTTGATTCTTTCTTATCCCATTAGGCACAAATATTTACGAAAATAATAAGTATTGACGTTTTCTTTATATTAATAATATATTAGAATTAAATGTTATTTAAATTTTTTTAAAATATATTTGATCTAATATATTTCC
Source organism: Canavalia gladiata (assembly GCA_037954105.1). Lineage (NCBI taxonomy): Eukaryota > Viridiplantae > Streptophyta > Magnoliopsida > Fabales > Fabaceae > Canavalia > Canavalia gladiata. The sequence goes on from CM075661.1 coordinate 40,561,840, forward strand.
TAAACACCTACAACCCGTATTAAAAAACTTTATGAAAGTGAAGAGCACTGCTGTGTTGGGAATTCTCAAAAATTTTATGTCATCTAGTCATAAATTATTGTATAATTAAAAATTATTAATTTCTAAACAAGAATGAAATTTTGAAAAAATTAAGCTCCACTATAAGAACAAAGGACTTAAAGAATGGTTATGAAATGGTTCTGGTTATGAAATGGTTCTGGTTATGAAGTCCCTTTTGTCTGGCTCATAACCTTATCCTTATCTGGATAGCCTCCTTAACAATGACATCAATTTTGTTAACCCAAGCCTTTTTCCAGAGGACACATCAGGGCACAAATGTCATGGTTAACCCTTGATGATGCAATTTGTATCAATTATTTAAAATTCAACAAGTTAAATAAGTGATTAGTGATGAAACATGTTAACTTACACAGTAACCCACTTATTAAGTCCTGTTCCAATTGTACATATCCCTTGGTTAACTTCCTGTATTGGCAAGTTATAGCCTTTGTCCTTTATGCATTTGTCTAACTTTCAGCTTATAAATCAAGAACGTGAAAAAAATTATCAATTTTAAATAATGATACTATGAAAAATTCATTTTATTTAAGTATGTGATTATCATTACCTTGGATTTCTCGGTGGATCTTATGGAAAGAAACTCAGACTAATGATTAACTACAATGGCCAATAACAAGTATTGATTAAGCACAAAGGAACTTTCTATTGCTTAATCTCTTATCTCCTTCACTTTGTTGCTTAGTCTTGTTTTGAAAGACCTAGTTTTTAGCGTAGCAGTAGACAGGATTGGGGCTCTATGTTGGTCCCTCCACCTCAAAACTTTCTTGCACAATCCAATTTCAGACAAGTATTAGAATACAAATGCATGGATTTGATAAATTTTAAGCTTTTTAGGAGCAAAATGTTATTAACCTGTATTTGATTGTAAATATGGTTTTCTAACTCCTTAAACACATCCATTCATTCAAAATAACTAATGGCATTATGTTTCTGGTAACGTGCCCAATAAATTTCATGAGATTTGATTTGTTAGAATTCATAACTTTCTTCTTTATCAAACCAACTTAAATAAAAAAGAAAATGATAAAGTATCATCCACACAAAACAAGCATTAAAATTAAATAATACTATAAATTTAAAGTTAATTAAATACCTTTAATTTCTTATTCATCTTCCTTATTCATGCAATATGCCTTATCTCTATAATTTTATGTCTTTTTTATTTCATCTACAGGGGTGAAATGTTATAAACCTTCATCCATGTTATCCGATGATGCTATACAAACTGTAAATAAAAAATAATTTATTAGTAAACAATAATAAATAATTACAATTTAAATGATATATTATGATGGTGAAAAACAAACCTACATGTTTATGATATCCTTTTTCTTTTTTTTTTAATTTGTTTAACATCTTTTGAATATACCTATATTATTTTAAACAAAATATTTATCCAAATATCCTATAATTATCATGTCTTGCATATAACTTATCATCATCTTTAGGTTCATCCTTGGTTGATGATTGTTGTCAATTAAAGAAAGGATCATCATTAACATTAATATCTTCTAACATATTCTTACCATTTGTATTATCATACATTTTATTTAATAGAAAGATAATTGACTATGTATTAATTGTAAGATCAGGGATTTATAATACTTGATGATCTTATGATTTCAAGATAAAAGGTTCATCTTTGTATTCATCTTATTTGGATCAACCCTTATGAACCCTAACTTATCAACTCGAATATCATTTTTGTTTTCAACTTATTTGCAATCAAACATAAGATTTTGAAAGTTTATGTAGTCTAACTTCCATATATGTTCAATATCTCCAAAGTATGACATGTTTTCATAAATGAGGTTTCTATCATTGGAACTTGACATATGCAATGACTCAGCTACAAGAGTTACCCAATTATTTTGCATTGTATTTTGTTCATCATGATCGTGTGAGTAAAAAGTGTAGTCATTGATAATGTACAAACTGTATGACAAAAAATTGGTACTAGGATCCTTGAACAATCATTTAACTCTTTCCAAAATTGAATTAGAATTATTTTGCAACTGTTGTGAGATATGCATTTGTAACCATAATATGAAAGTTAGGTTAGGTTCTTTAGTAATCTAACCTTCACCTCTATTAGGATATTCAACTTTCAGCATGCTTTTATGAATTTCTGCATATGGTTGAATCTCAGCAGTGTTGTGTAACGCATACAAGTGTGCTTATTTCCATTATAACCTTGGAATCTCTTTGGAAGACTAACTAATTCGACATTCATTATGTATTCCTTTTAAAACTAAATATATTTCTCAGCAAAAGAACCTTCTAGTTGGATTCTATTCTTCATATATCCTTTTAAAATCTTCATATACTATTCAACAAAGTACATCCATCTCATGTATGCAGGACTACACAATTTTGTCTCATCAACCAAGTAAATAGTCAGTTGAACCATGATATAAAAAAAAGACGATATAAAACATATTTCAAGCATACATAGAGTGATAGAAAATCAATTTTGTAAAGCTAGAAATCTTCTCAAATCAATAACTTTTTTATAAATCACAATAAAGAAAAAGCATAACTTAGTGATTGTCACACACACCTTATTTGATAGAATAGAACATATAGTCATAAGAATTATATTTTCCATTAGAACGTGACAATTACGTGATATGACATCCTTTAACTTTAGATCCTTCAATGACATAAGATTTTTTATGTTGGAAAAATATTCTTCTATAACCTTAATAAAATATAATAACAAAAAATTAATTTTTCTTTCTTAGACAAGGTGCACACTATAGAAAGTAAAAAAAGTTCTTTTCCTTTATTAACCAATGATAGGTTTGTTCTTATTTCCATTTTGATCAAGTGTAACATTGCATTGATGTCATCCTATATTTTCTTGATGTGTTCAATAATGTACCAATCATACTTTCATAAATATTTTTCTCAATGTTCATGATATCTAATGAAATTTTTAACATATAACTACTTTCAATAGGGTAACTCAAAAACTTGACATTTTCAATATAACAAAATTGACCTATTAAGCACATATTTTAAAGTATTTTACAGAAAAATACTTTAAAAAATAACATAAAACTTCAATTACAACATTTATTAAAAAATACTTTAAAATAAAATAATCATTAAAACATTTATAAATTTAAATGCTCTAAAAATAATAAAAAATTAAAAAAATAAAATATAATTTTCATAACATTTAAAAAAATAGGAGCTCAAAAAAAATATACTTTTAAAGCATAAAAATAAAAATAGCTTTAAGAGATTTGAGTTGTTTAGCATTTATTAGTTAAAAAGTTTTAACATCCTCTTGCTTTAATTTTTAGTTAATAATATTTTTTTTCGTATGTGCGCATAACCTATAAAAAAGAATTATCATCAGGTTCTTTCCTTTGGCCAAATACCTATTTGAAAAGAAATTTGTTCTCTTTGGCCAAATACCTATAAAAAATGCTATTCTACAAATTATTATCAAAAAATAAATCTTGGTAATGAATATGTACTGATTTATTTCACTATATGTTCACCATGATGTTTATTATCCTTGTACTATTATTGATTTATAAATATATAAAGTAGTTTGCTTTGCATGGCATATTTTGAGAAGCTTTCAACTATTCAAAAAATAGGGAATAGTTTCATTTTGCAAAGGGCCTAAAGTTATACAATAATAACTTTTTATTTGTTTGAAAATCTTGTATAGCTTATCCTAGTATAATTGAGAATAGAATCTCATGCCTATAAAAAAAAATGCTATTATACAAATTACTATCAATAAATAAATATTGGTAATGAATATGTATTAATTTATTTTACTATATTTACACCATGGTGTTTAATGTCTTGGTGCTATTATTGATTTATAAATATATAAAGTAGTTTGATCTGCATGTTATATTTTGAGAAGCTTTCAATTATTCAATAAAAGGGAATAGTTCCATTTTACAAGGGATTTGATGTTATAAGGAGCAATTTCAGGTCATTGGAAAGATTTAAACCAAGCTCACGTATCTCCTAAGCTTGAAAATTCTTATTTTTCATGAACTATGGTCTATTTTCATGTGAGTTGACTCCTAGATTTTCTGGCTCTCTTTCACAGAAAGACTTGCAAATAATCCCTCACATTGAAGATTTACAAAACAATATTCTTATGTATATGATTCATGACAATCAATCTATTTAATAATTTTCTCTAACCTTTCTTCTTCAAACGAAGGTGTTACCTTCTATTCAAATCTCAGGACCCCATTGTCCTCTTCCACCTATCATGTGGGCTTTACTTGATTTTTGTTAAAACAAAATTTAACTTACTACTTCATCATATGAGGCATTAATCCTCCCTTCATTATCTCATTTTACATACATATACCATTCACACATATATTTCACTTAGAAGTTACACTAGTGGAAAATAAGCTTTTTACATCGGTTGTTATGAACATTTTACATCGGTTATTTGAGCGGTATTGAAGCGGGCGATATAGAAACTTAGACTTTCTACATCGGTTCTACAACCGATGTAGAAAGTACACTTTTTACATCGGTTAAAACTTCAACCGATGTAGAAAGTCATACTTTCTACATCGGTTGTAGTCACAACCAATGTAAAAAGTGTACTTTCTACATCGATTGAAGTTTTAACCGATGTAGAAAGTCTGACTTTTTACATCGGTTATGGTCACAACCGATGTAGAAAGTTCACTTTTTACATCGGTTATGGTCACAATCGATGTAGAAAGTCACTTTTTACATCGGTTAAGGTCATAACCGATGTAGTAAGTTTATTTTTTTTAAATGTTATTTTTGTTTAGGGAAATTGCCATATTATTTATTCACAATAACTGTATATATAAACAGAATACCAGACAGACAATACAGAAATTAGAGTCCATATATTTAAAGTAAATACATGAATATTTATTATAAAATATAATAAAAAAAAAACTAAAAATCTAAAAAACCCATGAATTCAACGAAAATTGGCAATGTTTATCAGAAATTCCCCCCAACGTCTTCTGATATCATCAATTTCTTCATCTAACAGAGGTTGAGGATTGTCAAATATCTACAAAATGTTTTTGATTAAAATTAGTGAACATGTCATGTTATGCATTCAAATTAAATAATTAAATTAGGACAATTGTAATTACCTGGTGCCAAGAGTGAACAATAGAAGCCGAGACAATGAGAAACATATGTCTTATCACATAATATCCACACTTGGTTCCTCCGAGTTGTCTTGGACACTTCAAAAAAATAAAAGAGTATCAAATATAACTAGAGATGGTGATAAAAGAATATAAAATAATTGAATAACTTTTAATAAAGTACTTACCTTTGGAATTATCCATACAGACTTTTTAATATTTGATGAATGCGTCCCTTTTAACCGAAGTCGAGCATTCATTGCTCTACAGTAAAATAAAAAGCAAATGAATACCTTTGAGAATAACAAGTTATATGAATATAAATACCAAAATCATAAAAACTTACAAATCTATAATGTCTTTTATATCTTTCTTTGGTTTTTGTCAAGCAGAGCATAGAAATACAACTACATTTCGCTTGGGACAAATAATGATTAATTGCCAATGGGCCCTACAAAATATGGATGACAATGAACAAAAATTAGGAATTTAATTGAATTCATGAACTAAAGTAATTAAGTATTGACTTACGATTGAAAATAGGGGGCTAGGTAACAGTCTTTATTAGATTGCAACATCCTCTGAAGATATCCCTGTATCTCAGCTGCCTTGTTCCCAGTTTTCTGCATATGAACTGGGTCCAGGAATCCATAGAGGTGTAAGTTACCTCTTTCAGTGCAGATACGATATAGGTACCTAATATTGCGAATAATTTTCATATGTTAGATTTTGAGAATGAAATAATTCAAGTAAGGTTTAGAAATTTACTTACATCAACTATAATTGTAGAACTGTTACACATAGGAGATCATTACCCACAACTAACTCCAATATATCCTTCTTAGTAATATAGAAGGGGATAGGTGTGGGCTTCCCTATGATATCTGCTTCCATTGTTATTTGCAAAGTTTGTCGCCCAAGTTCATGGCGATACCAAATAGACGTGTGAACAAATCAACCTCATATTTCTTTGCAGGAGGCTCAGGAAGATCTGCTTTAGCACTTAAATCAATCTTCTTCCCATGATCTTCCTTATAAACCTACGATAAATTCAGAAAATAGTAAGAAATATATATATATAGACACACACAATGTATATATTAAAAAATTAGTAACATAGGCTAAAATTATTTAATACCTGAGGTTGAACTCGCTGCACAAGTCTCCTCGGCCATATAATGAAATGATTAGGGGCTTGCCCCACGACATGAACCTCCTCAGTAGGGACAGGAACAGGAGCATCTGTATCTTCAACCCGTTCAACCACCACTCTAACATGATCATCATCAATTTGCTGGTGATGGATGGTTGAACCCAAGGTGTAGACTTTCCCAATTGCTACCAAACGATATGGATCATCAACATATAACTCATAATCGTTTGTAGCTGCATCCACATCCTCTTCTCCCTGTAGTTGCTCCTCCGTCGGAGCATAGCTTCCCTTTGTGCTCATGCGCCTAGGAGAAGGTGATGGATGGTGACCCTGTGTCTGTGTTTGGGAAAGTCCCAAAGATGCAAGCTCCTGCCTAAGCTCTTGCCTAAGCTCCTGTCTGAGCTTTTCTCGAAGTTATTGCCGCAGTGCTTGCCTTATGTCTTCGCGCATGGCGTCCAACTCATCTCTAGACACCAAACCTTCTTTGGATGTCTGTCTAGAAGACAATCCAAAGTACTGTCTAAGGCCAATACCTCGGCCAACTGCACGAACACGCCCTGGATGCTCCGGTTGGCCAATAGCAGTACTTAAGATGTTATCCCGGCCAGTTGGAACAAAGACTCCTTATGAGCTTTGTTCAACCAAAGAATCCTACAAAACAAAAAATGACCGTTATCAGTAATGTAAATGTTTGAAGATAAATAAAAAGAAATTTACAAAATTGTGTGATTACTTACAATCTTCTCATCAACAATGCGAGAAGGCTCTAAGGTGTACTCTCCAGATTCCCTTTGGCGTGCCCTCTTCCATTTCTCATGGCGTGAAGGTGGAGAGGGTGGAGAGAGAAGTGTAGAGGGGTTTGCTTAAGATGATTGCTGACGATCTTTCAATTTCTGCTCGATCAGCCTCTCCTGAAGTAACTCATAACCCCCACGAGATAATCTGTGGGGGTAACAGTTCTTAGCAGAAATTTGTTGAGCCTTCTTTCTTTTCTCTTGTTATAAGAAAACAAATCAATTAATCATAATATTGCTTATATTAGTCAATTAGAAAAATATAATATTAGAAAGATACATACAACGAATGCAGGATCCATTCGAGACTCAACAAATCTCTGCCAAATCAAGGAACTGGTACTTCTCACAAGGAGACACATCATTGAGTGACCCATATATATATTTGCTGGTGAGATATGTCTTGAAGCCCCTCCAGCGCTCACCAGCAAATGAAAGCCACTTCCTCTTCAGGAAGTTAGTGTTTGGTACATTATATGTAAGCTACATAAAAGAAGATGTAATTAGTTAGTGAATGATAAATTTATGGAAAAACTTAAAGTTTTAAAGTTAAATACCACGATAGTCTCCCAAATTTGATCCTTAACTCGCATCTCAACATCATCCCAATCCTTCTTCAAAATACTGGCTTTGCTTCGTCCAAGGAGGGCCACATAACTCTTAAACTTTGTCTAGTTTGGACCTAATGGATTCCCAGTGGCCTGATCAAACTCTATGGGAATCCTCTGCTCACCGCTCCAACTAAGGGTTAACTCCCTTAACCGTGTGGCTTGTCTTCCCTTCTTTTGCCGAGAAGAAGGGTTCTCAGACCCACTTTATGAAGGAAGAACCTCTGAAGGATCAACCATGTATCTGTTAAAAGTAGAGGAAACAAATATGAAAAGTTTATTCAACAGAAACAATAAATACAATTCATATTTATATTGTGCTCAAATAGCTACCTGTTAATTTTCTTAAAGCTTTAATCACACCACACTAGCCCCTGAAGTCACATAGATTCATTTAAACATCACTAAATCAACCAAACCTATTTCAATCTCATGCAGAACCAATTTCAATCTCAAATCCAATCAGAACATTATCTGTTATAAGATAGCCTAGAACTAAAGCACTCTGCGTAATATTCATCGCCTCATGCAGAACCAATTTCAATCTATTAGTAATAAACATCTTCATTATAGATTCATTAAAGAGGGTAAAAAAGAAAAATGGCCTAACATAAGATCCGGAGCTTAAGAAACAACCTCTTTAAATTTTAATGGTTATAATTATAGATCAAGACAATATTTAAGAAGCGATAACATTGCAAAGCAGGGTGTTTAGTCTAAACGAAAGACACACTATGTTCTCTAATGTCATAGTTGTTTTTAACGTATATTACTTTTTCATCAAACGATTACCAATCTTTTTAATAAGCGCCTTATTTTCTCCAACCACCGTAACAAGGCAAAAGTCAAATTGGACTAACGTAAAATTAATTTGTACTCTTTTTCACTTTCCAAAAGGAAAAGCTAATCATTTTCACTTTCCAAAAGGCAAAGCTAATCATATTTGACAACAAAGATGCATAAGACAACTTTAACTCAACCTAATCTGCCAACCTGAATGACTAAAGCTCTCTCCTCAAATTTTTCCTATAAAAGCATCCTCTTCCACTCTCACATCCATTGCAAATTGCAACCTTAATAGAAACAGAAACAGAAACAGAAACAGCTCTCTCCTCACATTTTTCCTATAAAAGCATCACATCCACTCACACAAAATGAATTACAACCATAAAAGTTTATTGTTTCTTGTAGATAGGTATGTATGGTGGATGTTATCGAACAAGTTTATACAAGATAGACTCATAAGTTATAATAAGTTGTACATGCTAAGACTATCTACCTCATACAAAGTAACAGGCAAAGGCTAAGGCTAAGACTAAGGCAAAACAAAAACAGGCAAAACAGAGACCTAAACAGAAACAGGCTAAGGCTAACAACTAATGCAGAAACAGAAAGAGACCTAAACAGAGAGCCAGAATGCTACATACCGGTGTAGACGACGACGACGATGGCGTAGACGAAGACGGCGTGCTTCGACAACGACGGCGCTCTTCGCGTTCGGACGACAGCGACTTTGAGAACGAACGACGGCAGCTTAGAGGAACTGAGTTAGGGCAGGAATCGGGTGTTTACACTTATGAGGACGACAACGGTCGCATCAGCTAAAGAGGAGGGAAAACAGACTTTCTACGTCGGTTACACTACTCAACCGATGTAGAAAGTCTTACTTTCTACATCGGTTGCTTTATAACCGATGTAAAAAGTGACTTTCTACATCGGTTATAAAGCAACTGATGTAGAAAGTTTAAATTTTTTTACAAAAATGCCACCGCCTGTTTTTCTACATCGGTTATAAAGCAACCGATGTAGAAAGTGTCAAATTTATTTACAAAAATGTCACCGCCTTTTTTCTACATTGGTTGGCGAATAACCGACGTAAAATCCTGTTATAAAAAGCTATTTTTCTACCAGTGTTACATAATTTAGTATATAGTCTCTACACAATTACTGAGGTACTTAACCTCCAATCATCAATTTGAATCAATTAACAACAATACACATTGCTGACATTTCAAACTTCTAATCTATTCAACATAAATATATTCAATACTGCTCATCTGAGTGACTTATATGATAATTTCTACTCATTAAATAAGTTACATGATCGTTCTCAATATATTTCATGATTGTGTTAACATAACATTGAATGACTGTGTAGTCTTAAATTTGTGCGCTCATTATGATCTTTGACACACCCATATTTCTTTAGTGTCCCATGCCCGTGCTAATCTTCAAACGTCTATACTTCCTCTATCTTGGATGTTCATGTTAATCCTCAACACATGTGCTTCCTTGGTCTTGCTTGTTTTCATCTTTATCATTTAACACTACCATGTTTAAAAAACATGCATAACTGTGCTTAAAGCACTAACTTAAAAATTTTATTATTTTTATAAAATTTTAGAAAATTGTTTAAAATAAATGAAAATTTAAATTTTTTATATAAATCTTTATAAAATAGACCAATTAAATGTCAAAAATATATTTTTCTCAAGTGTTGTAAAAAGATTAGGAGGAAAAAGGAATGACTTATAACATAATAGATTTCAATTTTTTTTTATAAAATAAAAACTAATTCAATTTATTTTTATCAAATTTTCAATTGAATACCTCCTCATATCTACTATGTAAAAATATATTTATATAATTTAAAAATAATTAAATGGTATTCCCTTTAAGAACTTTTTCTAACAATTCTAAATTTAAGAAACATAATTTTTAAGTTAATAAAAAAATCGTACAAATTTTTATTATCTACTATTTACGAAACATAGTGAACATAGTCCACAAATATATTTCGTTGAATATAAAATTTTACATCCAAAGTCTCACCTAAAAGTAAGATCTAGACTATTTAAATTCATAATTTTATTATACTATTTGATATCAATTTAAATAATTTTCTAATCTAATTTCAAGTCTATATCTCCAAACAATTAAATTATAAATTATCAATCAAATCAATTTAATCAAATAATTAAATATAATTTTAAATTTATAGATAATAAATAAAATTTAATTTTAAATTTAAGAATGCTCTAAAATTATTTCTATATTCTACTTAAATCTTCTCTTTTACTTAGATTTAAAGATCAGTGTAGCATGGTAGATCTTGACTAAATTTTTTCAATGTGATTTTTGCTCCCATTCCAAAATACTCGCAATATACTCTTTTATGTAAGGTGATGGGGTTCTTAGCCAATTTATATATTTTTTTAAACATGTTCTAGCGTTTTATCCATAACATTGCAGTTCTTTAAGGCAGCTTCCTCATCAAGATTTTCATCAAGAACAAATTGAAATGCTGTAAGATTTCTTTTCTTAAAAACACCCTATTTTCATAGAATGGACATCCTCTTCACAATATTGATAGAAATTGAACTCTTTTCATTGCTTGAAGAGGATGGAATGGGATTCTTTACCATCAATTCATCCTCAAGACCTTCAAGACCTTGACCCCTGAACCAAAAACCTCCTCTCCTTCCATATGTTAACAAGTTTGGTCACAGTGTTCCTTCCTTGCTAATTGCACTTGCATAAGCAAGTCTGAGAGTTGCTGGAAGAATTTTCCAAAATTCATTGACACATTTACAAAATGTCATTATCCAAGTATAGAAAAGAGACACGCTGCAATTTCGTGTAGAAGAATTGACGGTGGAGGAAAGGTGCATTTCCCAGTGTCCTTCTCTCGCAATATATATATATATATATAGTAAAACTTACGGTTATTATAGTCACTTTCTATTTTGGAATTCTATAGCAACTAGACTATACTTTTGACAAAATGCATTTCTCTTTTAATGGTTGTGCTTATTTAGTTTTTACATATTTGTATGCTAGATTACATCTTGTCCTTTTTTTTTCGAGTGTAATTCATGTATAGGGATAACATGTGTTGCTGTTTTGAATAATTATCACATGTTGTGTTCATTTTTTTCTCCTCTCTTTTTTATGTGAGCAGGTGGGTGAGAATGATGTCAAATCAAGATGGTTTTCTATCCTGATTTTAGAGAGACCCAACATAATTAATTCCATGAATCAGCCAAACTTTAAAATAGATTTATTCTTGAGGAAACGATATGAATCAACTATTGCAAAATATTTTGCTTCCAATTCCCCATCGGTCGATAGATATGAGTACCAAGTAGAGGTATATCCATTTCTCATGGGCGTAGTTCATGTTGCCCTCTAATGGGCATGATTTATCATGTATTTTGAATTTATGCATCTTTGGCAGGTTAGTTGGCGCATGGACCTCATTTTTAATGGCTTATACAGTAGCAAGAGGTTTTTCTTAGAGAACTTGTAAGGTTTTTCTTAGATACTATTTACATATTTCTTATATTGAAATATTATTGGTAATGAGAATTGGTTTGTTAGACGGGTGATCCCTATTATAGAATTATATTGAAATTTCAGGATTTTTTTAAAAAAAAATATATTTAAGTATTATACCTTTGTCGTTTAGAAAACTATTTATGAAAAGATAGTTGAATAATATAATGAGATTATCATTATTGCATAAGAGAAATAACTATAATTAGTGTTTGATGAATGTTTCTTTTTCTTTTTTTTTAGTTGATGTTGCAACTTATGCTTCCTGAAATTGTACAGGCATTGATTTGATTAGGCAAGAACTAGTTGGTTATCTTGGAACAATTGCTTAAAGTGGAACCGCAAAGTTTTTGAAGGCTTTAAAGGTCTTAACTTCTCTTGAAAGATGCTCTTGGATTTTACCATCTCTATCTCCATTTGTGGTTTTGTATCATATGTACTAACAAAAAGTATATCATGTAAAAGGATAGAAAGGATGCTATGATGACAACAACTTAATTGGTCAATTTGGTGTGGGATTTTAAATTTTTTATTTATATTTCTAATAAATTTGTGTTACTATCACGTTTGTTGTCCTATATAATAATATATCTTTTATTTACTAAACCACACCAGGGAATGAGTTAAATCTTATTTCAAGCATGATATATGATATGCCTTTCATATTTAGTTCCAAGCAATGCTTTAGAGAGATCTGTAACTATGATATATCTAAGAAATTCATTTATGTGGAAATATATAGTTAGATCTTATGAGAAGAGACCATGCTTTGGTGACATCTGGGATTATAAAACTGATTCTGAATTTGGTTATTTTGAAGGCCTCCAAGTTGGTTTCCTTGTGTAGCATAATTGATATTTTTTCTATTTAATTCAAAAGTTATATTTTTTTGTTTCTTGGACAGTTAGTTAAGGATGTTGGTACCTTGCCAGTATGGATATTTATGAATGGTATAATTTGTTATCTTAATTAATTATAATTTATAATAACTTTACCCTAATAAATTTTAATATTTTATTAATTATTTTACTATAACTATTACAAATTTTTATTTCTAATTCATCAAACATCTCGTTTAGGTATCAACCATCATGATAAAGTTAATACAGCTGTCATCACACCAATTTTTGTTTTTAATATTAACTATTTTGTGTACCTTTACTTAAATTAACAGGAAGCCTTAAATGGCACTAAGTTTGCTAGAGGTCCTCCCACATCAAATGGGGATTTGTTAAAGCTCACATGGGATATCCTATGCCATTTAACTTGAGATTTGTTGTCATTAGAAATAAAGATTGTAGCAAGCCTAACTATCAAGGTATGTATTTTGACACCATTCAAGGCTAGTATGGATGATTTGACAAAGATTTAGTATGGTGTTATGTGATTCAATAGGATTGCAATTATGTAAACTTTTATACTTTATTTTTTTATTTTTTGCCACTTTGGAGTTTGATATATGGATTGTTTTTCAGCATATCCTTTATTATGAGTTTGATATATTGAACCATGTTTCTCTCCTCTTAGCTTGCATATATAGAGAAGGTTGTCTATAATATCTATGATTATACCATGAATATAATCTTTTTCGAAGTTATTATGTGGTTATATTCTATATCACTGGCAGACTTATATTTTTATTTCTTGATGAAAATAAATTTCGGTCTAGTTTTAATTTTCATGTATGTCATAAGCTTTGAGGTAATTGTTCAATTTTCCCCCATTTTCTATTTAACAACTATATAAGCAAAAGAGACTGAATAATTAGGATATATCATTTGACTTTTTAGTATTAGACATCGTACGATATTTAAGAATAAAGGTAATAAAGAGAAAATGAAAAATCATCTTATTCAAAAATATTTTATTGTTAAATAAATTTGATAATTTTTTAAAAAGATTTAAAACAAATATTATTTTGGTCACTTTGCTTGAATGCTAACTTATTATTTTCTTTTATAAAACAAAAATGTATATTTTTAGTCAATTTTTAAAGAATAAATTTTTATTTCTTTTTTCTCTAAAACTTTCTCAACCTAATTTAAAATATAAAATGCTTTAAATACCTTAAAATAGAGATGCTCATATATATATATATATATATATATATTTAAAATGCTGTAAAATATATTTTTTAATTTTTTTCACAATATTTTTTAATTAAAATATTTTAAAAGATATTTTTCTACATCATTTCTCAAGCTATAAGATACATAATTAGTTTAATTTGTTACAACATTTTAACATGAAAAGATTTAAAAAATAATTTTTAATAAAATTTATAAAATATTTTAATATGTTTATTTATTTATTAGAATATTTAAATATTTTTTTTAAAATTATATAAAAAATAATAAAATAAATATTGTAAAATAACTTTTTTGGTATAATGTTTTTTCTAGCCTCATTTAATAGCTCCTTGACAAATGGTTTTTCAAATTCTATCTTGATGTGCTTTACCTTATCAAAAATCTTAGTAACTATCGAAACATAAGGAATTGATGTTTTTTTTATGTTTTGTTAAACGTTTTATTCATATTTTTAAATTGATGATTATTAGGTAATTATATATGATGACCTATAAATATATTCTTATAATTTTCAAATTGAATATAATCTATGTTTTCCTTGCATATTAGGTATGTATGTTGTCTTTTATGTTGTATCTAGACAGGTTGTCATATGATGAAAAATAATTTATTATGTTATACAATATAATCTTTTTAACATGAAATTTTTTTCTTTACCTATCATATATTTCCACATCGATTCTCCACAAAAATTTTAAATTTTCCATTTAAGGATTAAAATACACATCAATATTATTTTTTGGTTATTTTGATCTTAAGATTAATAAAGAAAGCACCATATATTTTTGCTTCATGAATAGCCACAAAGACCTGTTGTAGATTATCAAAATCATTTCTCATGTATTATGGATGTAACTTTAAAGATTGTGAGAATTCATTCCATCAGGTGCTAATGCAAAATGTAAGTTTCTTGTTTATACTTCAAACTCAGCATCAACTTTTTTTTCTATTGGGGAGAATTTTCTAGATGCCTTAATTTTCTATCTCTAATTCTTTCATCATTATGTTATGTCAAAAGCTTTGCATTTTCTACACCACAATACATATGCCTAAATCTCAGTATTATTGAAAAATACCAAATCACATTGATTGATGTAGGTTTTTTCTTTTTATAGTGGAAGATATGACATTTTAGGCACTCTTTTAATGGCACATATTCATTTCAAAATAATATGTAATCACAAGGACAAACATATATCTTCTTATGGGTTAATTTAATTGAGGATAATTTGGTTAGTATCATATGCTTTCCTTAGAAGTACATTATCCTCTGATAGTATCTCACTCAATAAAGTTAGTAAATTTTATGACCCATTTACTCTTTTTAAGTTATTTAGTTTCAATACCATAACTAATCTAGGGAATTTACTACATCCATCATACAAAGGTCTATATGTATCATATTTTAACCTCTCAAACATTATAGGATAATCCCTAAGATCTTTCTTAACTGTCATTGGAATTTTTTCAATGTTATTAGCCTCATATACACTTAATGTTTCAACCCTCTTGGAATGAAACTACTAATGGTCACAACTACTTTTACCTCGTGTGTCGTCATGGTTTTCCCAACAAGTATAATTCTTGTTAAACCCATTACATAGTAAATATTCTTATAATTCCTTCACAGTAAAACATATCATATTCAAACATAGCCAACAAGAACACAAACCCATTGTTATTCGTATGTTGAATAACAATTCTAATAAATTTCTTTACCTAATCTTCATATTCTTGGATTAAATGATCTACTTGAATTCAACTTCGATCGGTGCTTGTCAAAATTCTATTCAAATTAATCAAACCATCACATCTCTAAAATATTTCATTGACTACAACACTTCCTTGCAATAAGGTATGGCCTTATCCCATTCAAGAACAATTTTTTCCAATCATTGGTTAACAATTGCTTCTTGAATCTAAAACTAGTATGTTATTCTTAAAAAAATTGCATAAATATTTCAAATTAGTCTCCAAGTACACAACTCGAATGTAATGGCAAATGAACCATAATCAAACGTACATCCAGAGATAGTGCAAAATGTACTTAATTGAAATTGCATCAAGAATAACTTATGAGATTCACAAACTAATTACTAACCAATTAAAGAGAAAGTTTTTTCCCAAACTATTCAACTTAAACAATTCAAGATTTAATAAAATAAGCTTTGTACTTAATTTATTGAATCTCAAACGGGAAACTAAAGTTTCACTCAAAATTAAATTAAAAGAATACGCTAAATCTAAAATTTGGAAAACATGCAGTAACATCTCCATTGTATTATGAACTTTCCCAAAAATTTATTTTAACATTTTTAAAACTAAGAACATGGAATAATATTTAAAATAAAATAAATTATCAACAAATATTTCCAATATCTTACATCTATAGCAGAGTCACGCCTTATTGAGCTTAATTCTTAACTAACAAACAACACATGCTATATCAAACACAAGCAAATTTTTAAATGATTAGTACACAACTAGTATCCTGCATCTCAAATAGGATCACATCCTATAAAGCTCAACCTCCAACTGGAAAACAACATATTATATATCAAACATATACAAATTTCCTAATTAATCATCATATGACCAACATCCTGCATCTCAAGCAAGGCTGCACCCTAATGAGCCATTTTGTCCATTAACAAACAATGTAACAAATAAATATAAAATAATTTAATGAAACTTCAAAATAGAATCACATAAAAAATTGAGGCTAGAATCATAGTATACTTACCTCTAACTTCAAACATAAGCTTCAAAGCTAAGCTCGTAACGTAGCTCCTACAAAGATGAATAAATAAATATTTGTAAGCATGAGAGGATTCTAGTTATAGATCTCCTTATAGTCTTTAGGAGCACGGGAGGAGAGAGGATAGGATAATTAGAAGTATAGGAACTCTATTAATGTTTCTAAGTTATAGGATCATAAACAACCAAAGTAATAAAAAAAACCTTGATGATATCTCCATTAATTTATCTTTTAGTTTCACACCCAAAGGATACACACTAATTCTACCCTTAAAACTTGAAACATGACATCCATTTGAAGCTAAATTTCAAACTACACAAATTTTGAAAATTTCGACAGCATGTCCTTTGTATTATGGACTTATTCAAAATTTTATCTTTGCATTTTGATAGCTAACAACATACAATAGTATTTAAAATAAACTAAAACTACGAACGAAGAATTTCGCATCCTGCTAAAGAAAGGTCACACCCTATTGATATTTTCACTCTATTAACAAACAAAATTAAACACGTGCATTAAAAGATAAAAGGAAAAATGCCTAATATTTCTAGTATCAAATCACGTTGGTAGACCCTCTTTTCATTCCAACATCATTTACTCTCTCCCATACTGACGACCTAAGGGATTCTAATTTTCCACTGTCATATTCCTTCACTCACCTTATCACACAAATTCACCCTTCCTAACTTGGTTGATCACATGCATACAAATTCTCATTCATTCCCTTATTTCCATGGATATTTTTGAATACCTTAATATCATTTACTAATCACACCACCATGTCATAGATCAATCACTTGAAGTTATCAATATACCACTTAACATGAAGCCTATTGTTGGAGTAAAACCATATGAAGGCAAGTGCACCTTATCGTTTTACAAAGTAAAGAGTGAGTAACAGTATCGTCTCCACAGGGATTTGGTTCAAGTATTGAATTCCCACTAGTCCACTAATTGAACTCAATTATAAAAGTGCGTAGGTAACATAAATGCGCGTGTAGGCAACGCAAACAGAAAATAACAATGTTTACAGATTCTATCACTAGGCTGGACTCTGTTCCAGTATTCCTAAAACTAATCAAGATAAACCCAGAAATGTGCAGTACTCGATGAATATAAGAGGAATCAATTTATGGAAGGTGTTAGGGTTGGATTTCACCAAAACTTCCCCTATGTAACAGTGGATCATTACATGTATTCACGATAAAATGTAGTTGAAGATCGAATTCACAAATATTGATTGAAGGTCAATCCCTTGACTCATCAATTCTTCACTCAAATTAGGAATCCTAATCCCTTAGTAATTCCTAATTAGATGTGAGCCTTTAGTTCAAGAATTCAAATGATCTCACAATCGCTAACCTTTATCCCTAGAGCCTTCACAATTATGTTATTCATTCCCAGTTCCAATTATAAAACCAATTTCCCAATTGTGAAGAAGAATTTTAATTCAATCTATAAGTGGCCAAGTCATAGACACATTAAGCAAAGAGATGAATAATCAACGTTAAGGGAAAACTAATCATGAATACATATAACGTATTTGGGTTACATATGTTCAGTCATGGATTCCTCATTTCCTAACAGAAAACTAGTTACACATAATGATGAAGAAAGAAAACAGAAGGGAAAACAGGGGTCATGCGTAAGACGGCTGCCAGCGGCTGCACCCCTCTTCCAAAACCTAGGGTTTCTTCCTTCAACCAGAATAGACCCAGAAACCAGGAGATTCTGGCGTAGCAGATAGCAAAAAGACGGCTTTGTTATGTGTCTCTGAGATACCAAAAGTGTGTGCGATCAAGGATGCCCTGTTTTCGTTCTGTTATGGGCTTTTATAGATTCTGCTCTGTAGTGTCGCATGTCCAACACGGCACAGCTACGTTGCCAACGCGATGCGAATGATAGATAGCTTCTTTTCTTTCAACTCTTCATGTGCTCCACGAAAGTCCGGTTGCGTTGCCAATACGGGACCCTGTAACAGATTGCAGAAATTAAAACACATTAGATTTATTAGAATTTATCGCCTAAAAGGCTTTAAAACTGCATTTTTCATATTATGTATGGGTTACTCAATTTTATATCATTTTCTCATGTTTTAATGGTCTTTTATGCTTCAATTACTTGCAATTACATTGAATTATATTCCAAATAAGTGTCTTATTGGACACTTATCACAACCCCAAACTTGAACTCTTGCTCGTCCTCAAGCAAGCATTAAGCTATAGGAACATAATTAGTTATGGACTACTCATAACATGCATGTTACTTCTCTCAAGTGTATTTCACTTCCCCTTTTTAATCCGAGTTGCGTCATTCAAGTATCCTCTTCCTTAATTCAATGTTAAATTCACTGATCTATAAGGGATAAATTAGAACTTTTGCAGCAATAGAAAACAATATGAGTGTATTGATTTAAGATAGCATTAGGACTATGATTTCAACAACTTCAAGCAAGATGACATGGTCTAAACTTGCAGCCCCTCACATGGTCAAGTGTCTCACTCTTTCACTAAGTGTTTAAGGTTGTCTCTCAAGGTCATCAAGTTTAGATTCCATTACCATAGGCTTGCTCATATTCTCTATTTCCATCAGTCTTTAACTTGCATACAAAAATCAAGAGGTTTTATTTTGGGTTGTAACCTACTTGGGTGCGGGTGGATGTGATTTTTTTTTTGGGAAAGGTGGCTTACAAGGGTCAAAGAATTAGGAGCAGATGATTTGTTTTATTTATGATTACTTCTTCCTTTGATGTCTATTTTTCTCTACTTCTTTCTTTCCTTTTACGCTTTTCTGTTTTTTTTTTTGAGTTTTGTTGTTCTTTATTGTTCATTGATAGTGGTGCAATGGTGCAAGTGAGTATCCCACAACCCCAAACTTAGAATGTTGCTTGTCCTCAAGCAATCCCAAACTTAGGCATAGATTTATTCTTGAACCATCAACTGTTTTCTAATTCTTTGATCGGGTAACTTCATGGTTTTTCTGCTTGGTTAGGGTTGAGTTAATTTCATGGAAATGAGTTTTCAAGCTCAAGGGGCTGTGCAAGGGTTATATCTATGCTAGGTAGGCTATTTGGTCAAGTGGGTGCATGCAAGAAGGTGCCTCTATCATGTTTATGCAACATGTGTTAACTGATCTCAACTAAGAAACTGGGCAAGTTCTGGAATGAACCATCGCCTGTGACTTAAACACATAGAATGGGTATACTGTATGGGCTCAAGTGCTCACGGTGCGTTGGCTACATGCTTAGATCATGCATCTTAATTGTCTCATTATTAATACCATAGCACAGTGATTTCCAGTTTTTAATCACCTATGCTGTATCTACTTAGGCAGTTTGTTCAATCTACTCATTACTCAATCAGTTCATATTACAAGGAATAAGGAGATTGAATGATGCAAGTTAGACTATAAGTGGGATGGGAGCAATTAAGGGAGAATCAATATGCACAGTATATCAGTGATTCAACTTCAGTTGTTAGTGTAAGGTTAAGAAAACTCCTTGTATTCTGCATGTTCTGTGGCGTTTCAGTTAACAGTCCTGTGTTATGTTTGTAACCCAGCGTACGTTAGCAACGCAGCTTCACTTGTGTTGGCAACACGCTGTGTCTTGTGTCTTGCTGTGATTGTGTGCAGCAATTCTGTTTTATTCCACTTCTTTCCATCTGATGTACGGTCTTGCTGTAGGTTAGTGGTGTGTGCATGTGGTTTGGGTGGTACTCAGTGAGTGCAGTACCTAAACAATTCACGTAGGCAACAGACTCTGTTAGAATTAGAATTCTCAGACAACTTTCCAGCATTTTAGTATTCAAATTTCATAACTCAATATTTACATAATAAGGATCAGACTTCTTAATCTATCAAATTATCCTAAAAATATCAAAAGAGAAAAAAAACTAAGTCTTAAAAGAAAAGAAAAGAGAAAAATATTCTGTCAAACGGGGAAAAAGTTTTCTAGGCAGCAGTTGCTCAATCTTCATCCATGCCCTCTCCTCCTGCAGGCTCTTCATCGCTTTCACTGTCCTCCAGGTCGACCCACTGCAGGGTCTGCTCTTTGGATATATCAGAGAGGTCTTCATCAGTCAACCCCACATGTTTCCCAATCTTCTTGAGAAACTGTTGGTTCATCCTCATCCCGATGTGGACCTTCCGCAGGTTTCTCTGCAGCATTCCTACCTGTCCTCCAATGCGACGGTTGAAGGCTTGTTGGGCTATCAGTAGCTCCGTCTGTTCAGTCAGCAATTCATATATTCTGGGTGGCAGAGGTGGACCGGACTCACTGCGTGGTGGTGGTTCATGCTCCGTGAGTATATGACGCTCAATATATGTTTTGTTGAGCATTGCCTGTGGAAGGACCTTGGTGCACCCCTCAATACTGACCCCTTAGGCTTGACACAAGGTTGTGATCAGACTTGGGTATCCGAGGGAGGCTTTAGGTTTGGCAGCTATCTCCTCCATTTCTTGGGCAATTATGTGGCCCAAGTCTAGTGATCCAGGTTTCATAATCACCCATACTAATACGGCCCTTTTCTTGGCCAGGCCATTTGAGTGGAGAAGGGGAAAAAGATTTGATTGCACGAAGGTGCACCAAATCTTCACTGTGGGTACCAAGTCTGCCTTCTGCAGCGACTTTCCATCTCCTGATTTTTCCTTTTTCTCGTCCCACCTTGCTCCGGGGATGCACAACACTTGCAACAAACCTTCCTTGTCCACTGGGATATCTTTTAGCTTGCTGTATTGACAGATTCTCCTAGGAACATTGACCTCCAACAGCTCATTGATTACCTGGGACTTGAAGGAGATGGTTTTACCCCTCACGTAGGAGGTAAACCTCGGCTCTGCCCTGGTTAGTACCATATTGGAGTAAAACTCCTTGGTAATCTCTTTGTAGCCTTCCCCAGCTAGGCTGCACAGCTTGTGCCATTTCCAGGTCTCGATCTCTTCTGCAATCGCGGGAAACTCTCCTACGCTCAGGCTGATCTTCCTATCCCCCACCACTGAGCTTTCTTTAAGTTTGTCAAGCCTCTCCTCATTTTCTGCGAATTTGAAGTGGTGGGTATCTTCGGCCCTTGACTTCCCACGGAAGGCTGCAGCTGGGGTTGTCTTGATGTGCATGTTCCTTGAGGATGACGCCATTTTGTAGGAAATACAATTAGTAGATACTCTGGCTGCAACAGACTTAGCTATTTTTAACAAGTATGCATGGATTTTTATAGGATTGAAAAGAAAACCCCAAAATCAGTTATTTCACAATCTTTTATCAGTTAAAATTAAATCATCCCTCTGTTTCTGTAGTTTGATTCCTTAAAGGGATCAATGCATGCATTTTCAAGCTTCACCAATAGTGCTCTTTCCAGTAGATAGTTTTGAGAGCACTCCCCTCCGTAGGGATTAGCACATTCCCAGTTCACAGACTCAATAATTGCAGAGTAGAGATGAAAAGGAAGTGCATACCTTACTTATCTTGCAGTTGAAGAGGTGAAGAAACCGCTTTTTGAGTGAGAGACGAAGAGGAAGGGTGAGTGGGAGTGTTTTAAGGTACTTTGAGTGAGTGGGAGTTACTTACCTGGTGTCTTTTTATGTTTGCTGCGTGGGCTATGAAGGGTCAGGTGTGTTGGGAACAAATTAGGTCAATCTGCCTTAGTCCCACTTACCTGTGATATTGCGTTGGTTGTGCGACCTTGGCCGCGTTGGCAACACTGCCTTGTACAGATCTTACACTGCCATTTTGATAACCCCAAACTTGTTTTCTGCTAGCTATCCATTTAACTTGCCTTAAGTCTACATAGTAGGACAGAGTTGGGGGTTTCTACATCTTGAATTTCCCTTGTGTCCTGCCAGCTTTTGTGCAAACAATGTCATGCTTTGCACATCAGCAGTTTGTCTCCTGGTTGGGGCCTTCCAACTGTAATTCCAAGGTCAGGATCTGTGTCCTTTGATCTTGGCCTTGTGGGTCTGATTGAATCATGGGATTGGCCTTTGGTGGATATACATATTAAACACCTTGTAGGGTTTGTTGCAGTAATACTGTATCTCAGTGGTTTGTGATATTTTTCTGCACTGCTTCACTCAACCCAGATGCGTTGGCCATGCAACTAGGCTGCGTTGGCGACGTAACTAGGCACTTTGTTACTTCAGTTCTGTGAATTTAATTTTCTTTTCCTTTGTTAGGCTTAGTGGTGAACCTTGTTGTTAAGGTCTGCGTATGCAGTTTGTTACTCCTGTTCTGTATTGTTTACTGTGGTCTTTATTAGGTGGGATACCTACGTTAGATTATACATGCAACAAGTCAAGTCAACATTGAAGTCAGAAACAGTCAGGTGGGCAACATAGTGTTCAAAATCAAAATCATTTAAGTTTTGCTATGTTGTTACAGGTTTATAATTTAAATTTACTTGGTTGCAAAACTATTCTATATACGAGGAAGGGGCGAACATGCAGATACATTAGTAGAATCAACACAAATAAAATAGAAAACTAAATTCTAAATGGAATGATTAGTCTTCCTCCATCTATGTTGCGCTTGCTAGTCCAGCCTCACTTTCGATGTCTTCCAAATCAGCCCATTGTAGTATCTGCTTCTGCTCTGCATCAGAGAGCTCATGCTCGGTCATGCCTATCCTTCTCTATGAATTATAGTTTGAAAGAGATGGTCCTCCCGCGAACATAGGATGTGTAGCTCTGCTCCACCCTAGTCAACGCCATACTGGTATAGAACTCGTGGGTGATTTCTTCGTATCCTTGGCAGGCCAGGTTCCATAGCTTTTCCCATTTCCGGTGTTCAACTTCCACGTTGATCGATGGAAACTCTCCAGCGTGTAGGTCTAGTTTTCGGTCCCCGACGATTGAGTTCCTTCTAATCCTTTCGAGCCGCTCTTCATTTTCTTCATATTTGAACCTGTATGTGTCAGTTGCCCTAGGCTTGGTCTGCAGGGCATCAATGGGTGTAGTCTTGCATCACATTCCCTGTTGTCTAGAGGAAGATGCCATTCTGGAGATGCTTACGGTTATGGGGCAGAGGAGCGGTTGTGTAAAGGGAGAGTGAAGAGTTGTAGTGAGGAATTTCAAATGAATTTGGTGGGAGTTATAGTTACTTGGATGCCTTTTTACATTCGAGTGTGGGGGATACGAAGAGCCAGGCGTGTGGGCAACAGACCTGGGGAGTTAATACTGATTTAACTGCCTATGGGCCACCTTGGCCACTTATGCTGAGTACCCCTTTTGGCATTTTCTGTTGCCTTTGCATTGGACACGCGGTGGTGTTTGCGTTGGCAATGCAAATAAGAACAAATTATAGAACTGAAGTTTGTAAATTTACTAACCTGGTTTCTATTGGCCATGGACTTTAGCTTACCTCCCTCACGCAATGTAGAACAGATTTCAGAACCTTGAGATCCTTTTGTGTGTTCTTGAGCTCTTCAACCAAGGTACAAGTTGAATTGGCATCTGAGGTATGTCTCACAAGCCAGCAGCAGTCAGTCTCCGCCCTGGGCATCCCTAGAGAATGTTTTGTATACTGTATTGGGTCCGACCTCCTCTGTTCCAAACTCAGACTCTGCTTCTTTGCTGCATAACCATTGCGTTGGCTACGCACTGCACCTACAGCAAAGTCACTTGCATCGCACATGAGTTCAAATGGAATACTCCAATCTAGGGCTGCAAGTATAGGTGCTGTGATAAGCCGTTCCTTGAGTGTGTTGAACGCCTTCAAACATGCATCACCAAATCTGAACTCAGCGTCTTTCGTCAGGAGGTCACACAATGGTTTAGATATTTTAGAGAAGTCCTTGATGAATCTCCTATAGAATCCAGCGTGCCCAAGGAAACTTCTCACTCTTTTCTCATTGATCGGAAGAGGGAGCCTTTCAATAGCTTCTACCTTGGCTTTGTCTACTTCCACACCTCTTGATGAAACCTTGTGTCCTAACACAATACCTTCCTATACCATAAAGTGGCATTTCTCCCAATTCAGTACTGGGTTGGTCTCTTCACACCTTTTCAGCACACAAGACAGGTTACTCATGCAGTTGTCATAATCTGAACCAAATACTGAGAAGTCATCCATGAAGACTTCAATAAAGTTCTCCACCATGTAAGAGAAAATGGCCAGTATGCACATTTGAAATGTGGCAGGTGCGTTACACAGCCCAAAAGGCATCCGACAATATGCAAATATCCCATAAGGACAAGTGGAGGTAGTTTTTTTCTTGATCCTTGGGATCCACCACAATCTGGTTGTAACCAGAATATCCGTCCAGAAAACAATAATAGGCATGCCCCGCTAGTCTTTCTAGCATCTGGTCCATAAATGGAAGAGGGAAGTGATCTTTCCTGGTGGACTCATTGAGTCTTCTACAATCTATGCACATATGCCAACGGGTCCTTATAGGAATAAGCTCATTCTTTTCATTAGGGATCACTGTTATTCCTCCCTTCTTAGGTACAACCTATACTGGACTGACCCAAGAGCTATATGAAATTGGGTAGATGATACCTGCATCGAATAGCTTGAGGACCTCATTCTTCGAAACCTCTTTCATGGTTGGATAAAGTCTTCTTGGGGATGCACCACAGGTTTAAAAAATCTTCCTCCATTAGGATCTTGTGCATGCAGAAGGAAGGACTTATTCCTTTCAGATATGAGACAGTCCATCCAATGGCAGATTTGTTAGCTCTCAGAATCCTCAACAGTTTCTCCTCTTCTTCTTCATTGAGGGAGTTGCTCACAATCACTAGAAACATGTTCTTTGCCCCCAAGAATGCATAACTGAGGTGAGATGGGAGTTGTTTAAATTTTGTCTATGGGCTTTCCACTCTCATTTCTTTCTTTAGCAAACCTTTGGAGGGTTGTGAGCTTGCTTTCATGGAAGGATTGGCTTCTAGTGTGGCTATACATTCCTTCACATCTTGGCTTTCTTTTTCTCTCTCTTAGTTCAAGCCTTTAGAATGCTAGAGTACTTCTTCAAGAATGGAGTCACTGTCCTGTTTTTTAAGAGGTGCTAACAGTGGCGTGGCCAACACGTTTACTAGTAGCGTGGCCAACGCGTCCATCCTCTTGCAATATGGGTATTCAGTAGGATGCTTCATGGCTTCAAACACATTGAATGTTACCTTTTTGTCCTGCACTTTTAGCATCAGTTGCCCCTGTTGCACATCAATTAATGCTCGTGCTGTAGCAAGGAATGGTCTTCCTAGAATCAATGGAATTTCAGCATCTTCCTCCATGTCCAGCACCACAAAATCAGCTAGGAATATGAATTTGTCTACCTTGACCAGGAGGTCTTCCACCACACCATATGGGTATTTGATTGACCTATTAGCCAGTTGGAGGCACATCATGGTAGGCTTCACCTCCTCTATTTCTAATTTCTTCATTATGGAAAGAGGCATCAAGTTGATATTAGCCCCTAGGTCACATAAGGATTTTCCAATCTATAAATTGCTAATGGTGCATGGAATTGCAAAGGAACCTAGATCCTTCAGCTTTTGAGGGAGTTTCCTTTGAATGATGGCACTGAACTAGTGAGAGCTACAGTTTCATCCTCCTTGAGCTTTCTATTCTTGGACAACAACTCCTTCATTAATTTCGCGTAGGAGGGAATTTCTTCCAGCGCTTCAGCTAATGGGATGTTAATCTGCAATTTCTTGAATATGTCCAAGAATTTAGAGAATTTCCTCTCCTCTTGCTGTTTCTTCAATCTTTGAGGAAATGGAACATTTGGCTTTGCTAACGTAGCCTTTTCCCTGTTGGCCACGACTTCCTCAAATAATTGCTTTTTTCTTTTCCTCACTGGTTTGTCATGGAATTCCCTCTTCTGTTCTTCCTTCGCTTTTGATTGTGGATTGGCTACTGGGTCTCCTCCAGATTGTATTTCTGTTCCATCCTTGGATGGTTGGTCTGCTGGATCAGCAGCACAATTCCCTTGTATGGTTATGTTTTCTGTTGTCTTTGGTAGTTTAGGTGGCCTTGGCTCTATCATCTTTACACTCCTTGTTATGATGGCATTGCACTGCTCCTTGGGATTCACTGTTGTGTCACTGGGAAAACTCCCAGCGTTCCTTTCTGTGAGTTGTTTGGACAACTGGCTCACTTGATTTTCCAGATTCTTGATGGATGCTTGGGTGGACTGCATGAACTGGCTGAGTATGTTTCCCAGATTTGCAGAGTTGTCCTGTGGTTGGCTCGCTTGCTGCTGAGATGGTTGTTGCTGCACATACTGCCCATTCCTCCTAGGGTTGTTCTGATTCCTGAAATTAGAATTATAAGAGTTAGAGTAAGGAGGATATTTAGGCCTTTGTGATTGGCCCACATAGTGCACTTGCTCTTGGTTGGATGTTTCTGTTACGTTTGTGTTGCAGCATCCGTTTTCATGTTCTCCCCCACAGAAATCATATTTTAGGGCTTGTACTTGCTGAGGGTTCCCACGTTGAAGACCTGCAACTGTTTTGTCAAGGCCTCCAGCTGTTGTGAGATCAGCTTGTTTTGAGCAAGTATTGCAATTTGCATGTCCAATTCCAGCATACCCCTCTTGGGCATGCTTCTGTCATTCGGTGATTGGTACTCATTGGAAGTCATTATCTCAATCAGTTCCATGGCCTCCTCTGCAATCTTGGTATTCATAGATCCTCCAGCTGAAGCATCTATGATAAGTCTTGTGCCTTGCTTGACTCCATTGTAGAAAATGTGAACTTGATGGATATCGGAGAATCCATGGTGTGGGCACTTCCTTAGAAGTTCCTTGAACCGCTCCCAAGCTTCATATAGTGACTCTCATTCCTTCTGTCTGAAACATGAAATCTCTCCTCTCAACTTGTTATATTTCGAGGGTGGGAAGTATTTTATGAGAAATTTGGATACTAATTCCTCCTAGGTGGTAATGCTCCCTCTTGGTTGGGTTTGCAGCCAATACTTGGCACAGTCTCTTAAAGAGAAAAGGAATAGTCTCAATCTGATTGCTTCTTTAGAAACGTCATTCATCTTGATTGTGTCACATATTTGGAGAAAGCTTGAAAGGTGGAGGTTCGAATCCTCCACTTCATTGCCCCCAAACTGGTCCTGTTGCACTAGATGAAGTAGTGTCAGTTTGATTTCGAAATTGTTGGCAGTAATTTGCAGTCTCACGATACTAACGCTGCAACCTGCAGAATTTGGAACAGCGTACTCTCCCAACGTGATTCTCCTGTTAAGTTGGTGTTCCTCCATGATAGGGTGGTGTATAAGGTGAAACTCGCTGATCCCTTGCAGTCTCTGTTGCTCTTGATGTGCTTTTCATATTCTTGCTTCCTTTGGGTTTCTTCTTACGATCTTTTCAATTTCAGGTTCAAAGATCAATTCCTATTCTTTTTCACCTTGCATAAACAAAAATACATAAGATTAAACTAAAGAGAAAATCAGTATGCAAACAGAGTCAAAAAATCAAACAGAATTGCTCAATCTAATGGCATTCATAGTATTCTTCAATATTGAAAAACAAATCCCTAGCAACGGCGCAAAAAACTTGTTGGTGTAAAACCATATGAAGGCAAGTGCACCTTATCGTTTTACAGAGTAAAGAGTGAGTAAGAGTGAGTAAGAGTATCGTCTCCACAGGGATTTGGTTCAAGTATTGAATTCTCACTAGTCCACTAATTAAACTCAGTTACAGATTCTGTCACTAGGCTCGACTCTGTTCCAGTATTCCTAAAACTAATCAAGATAAACCCAGAAATATGCAGTACTCGATAGATGATTTGAATATAAGAGGAATCGATTTATGGAAGGTGTTAGGGTTAGATTTCACCAAAACTTCCCCTATGTAACAGTGGATGACTACATGTATTCACCATAAAATTTAGTTGAAGATCAAATTCAAAAATATTGATTGAAGGTCAATCCATTGCTCATCAATTCTTCACTCAAATTAGGAATCCTAATCCCTTAGTAATTGCTAATTTGATGTGAGCCTTTAGTTCAAGAATTCAAACGATCTCACAATCACAAACCTTTATCCCTAGAGCCTTCCCAATTATGTTATTCAATCCCAGTTCCAATTCTAAAACCAATTTCCCAATTGTGAAGAAGAATTTTAATTCAATCTATAAGTGGCCAAGTCATAGACGTATTCAGCAAAGAGATGAATAATCAATGTTAAGGAAAACTAATCATGAATACATATAACGTATCCGGGTTACATAGGTTCAGTCATGGATTCCTCCTTCCCTAACAAAAAACTAGTTACACATAATGATGAAGAAAGAAAACAGAAGGGAAAACAGGGTCATGCGTAAGACGGCTGCTAGCAGCTGCCGGCGGCTGCACCCCTCTTCCAAAACCTAGGGTTGTTTCCTTCAACCAGAATAGACCCAGAAACCAGGAGATTCTGGCGTAGCAGATAGCAGAAAGGCGGCTTTGTTATGTGTCTTTGAGATACCAAAAGTGTGTGTCATCAAGGATGCCCTGTTTTCGTTTTGTTTTGGGCTTTTATATATTCTGCTCTATAATGTCACGTGTCCGACGCGGCACAACTGCGTTGCCAACGCGATGCGAATGACAGATAGCTTCTTTTCTTTCAACTCCTTATGTGCTCCACGTAAGTCCGGTTGCGTGGCCAACGCGGGACCCTGTAATAGATTGCAGAAATTAAAACATATTAGATTTATGAGAATTTATCTCCTAAAAGGCTTTAAAATTTCATTTTTCATATTATGTATGGGTTTCTTAGTTTTATATCATTTTCTCATGTTTTAATGGTCTTTTATGCTTCAATTACTTGCCATTACATCGAATTATGTTCCAAATAAATGTCTTATTGGACACTTATCACCTATGCACACAGTCAATAAGCAAAAAAGAGCAATATATAATAACAACGCATTCATAGCACCTACAAACAATTCCGTCCATGCATTCATAATCAACCCTCTGACCCTTCATTCACATGACTCAAGACCACAGTGATTGAAAGAGCAACAATTTCCTCCCTTTGATTTCATCATCCATAGGATAAATGATTTTTCTCTCTTTTAAGGGCTGTTCAACCTTTTTTCTCCATCTACCATCATAACAAACTCAACAATAACTTACATCAATGGATGCTCTTTCCCTTACTTGGTTAAAGTCACCTTCTTGTTCATGTACATAGTCAATCAAAACTCTTTTCTCATTTCTTTTCATTCTATTAAGGATTCATCCCTACATCATTATTTGTGGAACCAAGCCAAAGTAAGTTCCAACATGTATGTTTTCTTAAATCTTGATATTTTAAATAATCATATCTTCATGGATGAATAAATGAATGTGTTATCTTTTGATTTTTAGTAATATCTGTGAACATCCAATTATGTTCGAGATCTCATCTAAATTAATTAGCGGATAAATGATAAGTTATGTAATAAGTTAAAAAGTTCAAAATAGAAAATTGAAAATATAAAAGAAAAAGAAAAGGGAAAAAACAAAATTAAGTAAAATAAAAAAACAACAATAAATAAATAGATAAATAAATAAATAAATAACAAAAACCAAAATATACAAAAAAAAACTTGAAAAAAATAATAATAAAAAAGAAAATAAAAGAGAATAAAAGAAGGAAAAGAGGGAAAGATTTAAATAGAAGAGAAAAATAATAATAGAATCAAATTGTATCATAAAGGTAAAATTGGAAAACAAAATAAAAAAAGGAAAATAAAAGAGAATAAAACAAAGAAAAGAGGATGGGTTTTAAATGGACAAAAATGATAATAAATAATTTAGGAATAATAGTAATAAAAATGAAATAAAGAGATGAATAATGGGAAATGAAATAACACTAATGGATGATGAGGATGGACATAAAAGGAAGCCGAAAATGGAAATAGTGAAAAAACAAATATGTGGAGAGGTTGACAAAGGGGCAAAAGGGAAAAAGGAAGAAGAGACAAAGAAGAGAATGGAGAGAGAAAAAGGAGTAGGGGAGAGAGAATAACAGAAAAGATTTTCGGGAGAAAAGGGAGACTCTGTTAAAAGGAGAAGGCGTCTTCTTTTGGTGGGGGCAACTTTCTGAAATTTGAGAGATCATTCTTTAACAACCTCTAGGATTCTACGTCCCCAGCTCTATCTGGCTCCAGCGTCGGTGACTCCTTAACACTCCCTCGTCGGCATCCCAAGCTTCATTGCCAATCGGAGAGGTCTCCAAAATTGTCTCGTAAAGGTTAGCATTCCCATTTCATCTTGATATTGTATACTGTATGTTTAATGACTAGGTGCTAATAGAGAATGAAGAACGGATTTTGATTTTAGCGAGAATCTCATGGATTCAAATTTGTATGAATGCAAAAGGAAAACTGTGCTATAATCGCCAATCCTGATACATGTTCTGTAAAATCAGTAAATTAATATTACTTGAGATCCATCACTAACTAGAATATATGTCACGAGTGAACATGACCCATGCGCGCAAACCCGATTTAGTGTCACTAGGCAAGTTTCTTTCTGATATTCCTGTGAAATTGCATTGTCAGCATAATAAGTACGCAGGGATAGGCATAAACCTTTGAACTATGTCTCAATGAAAACGAAGCCTTGGTCAACCGGCCGAATAGCTTTAGAGAAAGCCAAGAATAGTGAGTTGTCAAATAGGCCCTCTATAGTATAGGATGGAGACTGAGCCTGTGATTCGGTTTGGTTGGATTTTAAATTCGGGGAACAGAGAAACCATAGTAAGTGCCCTGCTAGAGGTTCTTGCGGGGGACATATTTCCTTCGCTTTCATGTTCTAATCCAGAGAGGACTGAAACCCACTTAGATACTCCCTAGTCTTCATTACTTCCCTTTGATTACTGCCTTAAGAAGCACGGGAGCTAAGCGTTCGATCACTAATGAACGCGGCAAATGGCTTTAGTAAGCGAACGATGGTGTAGGTGTGCACAAAATCTAATAGTTGTTCCCCTTCGGCTTTTTCCTCGGGTCATGCAGGGACTGTCTCCATATCAATGGGAGGTCCAGAATAGTATTAGGTAGGGTTGAATCACCTACACACGGTAGCCATGCGCATGTTTGAGGTTGTAGGAAAATGGGGTTAAGTTTGGCTTTAAATGGACCTTGTGGTAGAAGGAATGTAGTCTGGGCTGCCAACAAACACGGTTTGATTTTTGTAATAGAGTCCAAGGTGAGGTAGAACAAGAGTTCACCATGTGATGCGGATATTTTGGATACATGCATGAGCGCATGTGTCATTGAATGCTCACGGACTCCAGGGGCTGCATGTCCCATGCTAATGAGAGAGAGCATCTACCCCAAGCGGTGATATCGTCGAAGATAGTGTTGACAAACCTAAAGCCTTGGAAATAATCGCAAGAAGACTAAGTAAATACATGTTCATTAAAATGCCAAAAGCGATGTGGAGGTTTCGAAGGATGGCCATGCTCCCATGATCAAGATGAGCCACGGAGTTCAAGTCCCCACGAGTTTAGACTCAAATGCTCCCACCCATGTATCCCACTAGCTTTCTAGATGCAGCATTGCTATGTGTACCCCCATTTGCAAATACTGGCTTGAGATGATCAACTCATCAAAAAGGGTAAGAAGGAGTTGCTGAGATAAACAAGAGGTCATTCAAGTATGCATAGATGCTTGACAAGCTCGAGGTTGAGCGGGAAAGAAGAATTACCAATGACATTGCCTTGTGGAAATTCGAAACCACCAAGTACTACTGCACAATCATTGACGCCCCGTACATCGTGGCTTCATCAAGAACAGGATCACTAGAACATCCCAGGCTGGCTGTGCGGTCCTTATTTCCAATTCCACTGCTGGTGGCCCTGAAATGGGTACTTTCAAAAATGCGCAAACCTATGAATATGCGTTTCTTATCTTCACTCTTGGTGTCCAGTAGATGACCTGCTGCTGTAACAAGATGGATGTCATTACCCTAAAGTATTCCAAGGCTATACATGATGAATTCTGGAATGAGGTTTCACCCTACATGAAGAAGGTTGGTTACAACCCTGACAAAGTTCTATTTGTTCCCATCTCCGGTCTCGAGGGTGACAACATGGTCGGGAAGTCCACCAACCTTGACTGGTACAAAGGCCCAACATTCCTCGAAGGGTTTGGCCAAATCAACGAGCCCGAAAGACCCTCAGACAGACCCCTTAGACTTCCATTGCAGGACGTCGATAAGATTAGTGATATTGGTACTATACCAGTCGAGCATGTTGAGACTAGTGCCTTGAAGCCAGGTGTAGTGGTGACTTTCAATCCTACTGGATTGACCATTGAAGTTAAGTCTGCTAAAATGCACCACGAGGCTCTCCATGAGGCTTCTCCCTAGTGATAATGCTGGATTCAACGTGAAGAATGCTGTGGTCAGAGATCTCAAGCGTGGATCTGTCGCTTCTAATTCTAAGGATGTTCTTACCCAGGAAGCGGCCAACCTCTTATCACAAGTCAGTATCATGAACTACCCTGGCCTCGGAAATGGATATGCACTTGTGCTTGATCACCACACCTCCCACATTGCTGTCAAGTTCGTTGAGCTCGTGACCGAGATTGACAAACGATCTGGTGAAGAGTTTGAGAGCGAACCCGAATTCCTGAAGAAAGGAGACACAGGTTGTTAAGATGACTCTCACTAGGCTAATAGGGTCGAAACCTTCTCCCAGCACCCCCTCTCTTGGACGTTGTACCGTGAGGGACATGCGTAAAACCATGGCCGTTGGAGTTGTCAATGAGGTGGAGAATGAGGACCCCCTTGGAGCCGAATTAATCAAAATAGCACAGAAGAAGTGCATGCATGCATGCTCTCATAGTGTGCTGCAAAGTCATTTCTCGGGTCGGGAATCAAGAGCCATATGATCCATGCATATATGGGCCTGTGGGGTCCACAAAAGTTACATAAAATACCCTTGTGCTTATGGATACGAAAACCAGGCGGATTATACCCCGTTTTGGTTAACAAAATAATTGGCAGGGGAATTAGTTCAGATTAAGCTCAACAACAATGACCACGGGGTTGGAATCGACAGTATAAAATCACATTATAAACAAAAGAGTAGGGATATATGTCGACATTCACCGTTTGAAAAATAATAAAATATAAAACATCAATAATTGATTTTTAGTCGGCCTAGGTACTTTTCAAAGCCCTAACGTTCCATGATAGTAAATGACAATGACAAGCACATAAAACCATTACTGAATTCTCTTTCGATTGAAAAAGCTTTTTCAAATAATAAAAATGTTTCTACAAAATTCTTGGTTTCATGCGACGAGTCCTAAATACCAACTGGTAGTTCTTCCTACTGTTTGGTGTTCTGAAACTCGTATGGATCCTGTACAGTCTTAATTGTCTGGGATCCTGTGCATATGGGGACCTTGAAGAAGCTTTTCAAATAATAAGATCATTTTCTACAAGATTCTTGGTTCCACACGACGAGTCCCAAATACCAACTGTTAGCTCTTCCTACTGTTCGGTGTTTAGAAATTCGTATAGATCCATGTACAACATTAGTTATCTGGGATCCTGTGCATATGGGGACCTTGAAGAATCTTTTCAAATAATAAGATCATTTTCTACAAAATTCTTAGTTTCACGCGACGAGTCCCAAACACCAACTGGTAGCTCCTCCTATTGTTCGGTGTGCGGAAACTCGTAAGGATTCCGGTACAGTCTTAGTTGTCTGGGACCCTGTGCGCCCGTGAGATTAAAAATTTGCAAAATGTCAACGCTGCTTTTTAAAATTATCTTCCAAAATTCTCTAAAAAACCCGAAGATCAAGTATTCAAAATACCAAAACTATGTAAGCCTTCAGCTTTCCATTGCACGAGGGAATACATAGGAGTAGGATCAAGTCCTGTCAAGCTATCTTCCATCAATCTATTTATTTTCACTCTAATTAAAGGGATCAAAAAGTTTTCAAAAAATCACACACTCAGTTTAAGAGTACCATTCTCCAAAACGAGCGAGTAGGGTGCCTAACACCTTCCCCACTTGTAACCGACTCCCGATCCTAAATCTCTGTTGCAATCATAATTCCAACGAGACGACGAACTCGATAAAATTTCAAAAAAAGATTTTTTGTGTTTATATGGAGTCGCCACCAAATTTTTATTTAAAGGAAAAATATTTAGAAAAAACCCTGACTCGAGGATGAGATTCGAAGTTCGGGAGTCAGTTACAAATGGAGAAGGTGTTAAGCACCCCACTCACTCGTTCCGAAGAACGGTACCCTTAAACTGAGTGTGTGATTATTTGAAACTTGTTTGATCCCTTTAATTAGCGTGAGAATAAATACTTGATCGAGGTTAGCCTGACAGGACTTGATCCTGCTCCTACGTATTCTCCGGTACAATGGAAAATTCAAGGCTTACGTAGTTCTGGTTTGAAGGCTTGACCTTCGAAAGGTGTTTGAATTCAAAAGGGGTGACTGTATTGTTGTTTTATTTTTGAAAATATTTAAGGGTGCAATCCCAATCCACATATGCACAGGGCCCAAGACAACGACGGCTGCACTCTGACCCAAACGGACCTCTAAACAACGACCAGCAGAAAAAGCAACCAGTTCGTTTTTAGGGCCCGTTGCGTGAGATTAAGGAATGCAAAACGATATTTTTATTTGAGTTTTCTTGATTTGTAACTATTGGAAGCGCGAGGCTGAAGCGGACTTTTGGGATGTTTGGGGGAAAATTGTAAATACGGGAAATATAGGGGTCAAAATGTAAATATAAAAAGTTTAGGAGTCAAAATGTAAATATGAAAAGTTTAGGGGTCGAAATGTAAATATGAAAAGTTTAGGGATCAAAACATAAATATGCGAAATTGAGGGGCCTAATTACAAATTCTGGAAGTTGAGGGACCTGCTTGCAGTTTTAGAAAGTTTTAGGGGATTAAATAAAATTTGCTGAGAAGGTCTCTTCCCCATTTCACTTGGGTTAAACCCCTCTGCATGGCGTTCATGGCTCCAACCTTCTAGCTCCTGAACTTGAGAACACTGTACTTGGAGGAGACGGACGAGAGACCGAATTCCTCCCTGGTTGCGAACACCTTGGACCAGTGGATCCCGCCCCGCTTCTTGGATGAAACTGCCTTCCTTGCAAGGAGCTCTGGCACGATGCGTTTGCTCGTTCTTCCCTCTTGTACCCTTGTTCTTAAGCGGTTGGAGCCATTGGAGACTACGAGGCCGCTTGTTTCCGCCATTCTCTGCGCGAGTCTAGCCTTAATCACTCCTGGGGCTTCATGTAGCCGACGAACAATTGGGCGTGGGTTTTTGGCAGCCCCTGGGGTCTCTGAGTGACCCGACACTCCATATCAGGTCGTCTTTGGGGCACTCAAGCCATCTTGCATGCCTTCTGTTTCCTGTGGTGAGGCCTATGTGTGCACTCAGGTGGCTCAAGCATAGGGTCTTGGTTTGGTTGGTCAGAGAACTATAGTATATGCTCCGATACGAGGGGGGCAACTTTAAGCGAACTCACCGAGTCACGTTTTTCCTGTTTACAGGGCCGACTACATCGAGTCTGGGCGGATCGAAGCTAGCTTCCAAGTCCCCCTCCCCCCAGGGCATGACGTTCGCACCTCGTCAGTCGTTTCTCCCTCTGGATACGTCGCAAATGCCTTCACCTGCCCCTGCTTCTGGGTAATGTGTGGAGATTGGCCTGCGGGCCAAGGATTCATGAGGGTTTATCTTCGTCTTAAGTGTGGGCAATCGCTTGGTCTAGCGACCTTCTAGGTTCTTTGGCTATGGAGTTTTAGCGCACGGTGTCCTGCATTCCTCAAGGAAAATAACCTAAGATTATAGGGGTCCTGCTAGATGAGAAGTCACGCGAGCCGCGATATCTACCCTTCATCTGAACGTCCATGCGCTCAGGGTCGGCTAGCTCGAGGTGGATAGATAGCGCCGTTTAAGAGGATCGGCTGCTCTCGGTGACTGCGGCTCTGCTCCATGCCTCCTGTAGCTGAGAGCCTCGGCGTGGTTTTAATTCAGATCGACCAAGAGAGGACGAAGCTGGATCCTTAATGGCAATCGCTCCTCTGCCTGGTTCGTCTCGTTTCAACCTAACGTCGGTCTCGAGCACAACATGCGCTTTCACCATTTGGAAGCCATGACTGGGAATTGCAATCCGAACCAGAGGGTTCTGTGGGTATCTACTATGCCGACTATCTATTTGAATACATGAAGACCGTGCTATTTTTTTACCGACTGCGGTGGATATTTCCTTGACCTCTTCTCTCCATTCACTCTCGTACGCTCACCACTAACAATGAGGCAGTGAATCCCGCGCCCTGGTAATCTAGATCCACTTATACACAAATTTCAACAAGCACGGGTTAGGAGGATTTACAAGTGCTGAACACTAACCTTACCTGTTTCCCTTGACACATGGAACGCACAACCATCCGAGCATACTACGAAGGCTATATCAGCATCACTTCTCAATTCAAGTTCGCTTGTGCATAACACAACAAATGTTCACAAAGAGAAAGCAGATTCCGATCCCTATATCCATGCTAAACAGTAGGCAAATGAGAAAGAGAAGCTAACTTGCTGGAGCAAAACCTCGAACACTGGATCTACTACTTGGCAGGAGACGGGTGCAGCTGGATCCAATGGCGGTTTATCTCCGTCTTACAGGGCTCGAATCAACCTCCTCGAGGATGTGGATCTCGATGGTGGATGATGGAGCCAAATGCCTTGAGAGAGTCTGTGGGGAGCCCTAGAGATCAGAAAAAGGGTCCCTCCCAAAGCTCCTTGCCAAAACCCTCAAAAAAACTCCAAAAAAGAAGCCCTCTCCTAATGTGACCCTTGGTCTTTTTATACCTCTTTTCTCTCTTTGCCTCCTTTTCATTATGCCTTCTCATTCTTTTTCCGAATTCTCTTTTTTCCTTCGATTTCCCCTATTCCCTTATTTAGCTTTATTTTTATTTCCTGCCTTTTCATATATTTTAATTTACTCGCTTAGTTTCGTTTATTATCATGTATTTATTTCTTTGGCTTCTATTTTCCAGTTATTGGATTTTTATTTTTTTACTATTACTATATCTTTTCTCCTTCTTCTCCTTCTTTTTTTATTATTATTTTTTATTTAAGACTTTTTATTTACTCTTCTCCTTTTTCTATCTTTTTCTTTTCCTTTTCCATCTTATTTTTTGGCTTTTTATTTTTGTTTTTATTTTATTATTATTATTTATTTTATTTTTATTATTATTATTTTTTGAATTTCTTTCTCTTTTTTTTCTATTTTTTTATTATTCCTTGTTTGATTTTTCCTTGTTTATTTATTTATTGTTTAATTTAATACCGGCCTCTTGGTTAATTTTAACCATTAATTTAAAAATGGGGTCTCGGACATAATTGAGTGTACAATCTCTTCCTTAAATTAGGATTTTTCCAAACATTTTTCCCTTAAAATAAAATTTGGTGGCGGCTCCACCGTATAAAAAACTTCTTTTTAAAAGGAGTTCGTCATTGCATTGTAATTACGGTTACGACAATATCATAAGATTATTCATGAATTTTCCTTCCATGTTCATCATCATAAAACTTGATAAATGACACACACAATAGTGTGTGTCTATATATATATATACACACCTATACACACACAAAAACAACAAGGCCATTAAAAAACGAGCAAATATTTTTTAAAGAAACCTAACCTCAATAGAAACAATGAATGGGTAGCTCAAAAGAAGAACTTACTGGGGAACTTATCGATGGCAATGTGCTCAACTGGTAAGGAAGAAGTACATGATAATGGGCTAAGAGAGAAGAGAGGTCTAAACGAAATTAAGCATAGAATGAATTTGAACATCAATAGTAGGAGGTTGAAGACAATGCTCACTTGGAGAGAGGTTAGGTCAACCTCTCTCCAAGTGATAGTTAGAGTGTGATTAAAAGTAGAACTGTACTTTAAGTGCTGCTTCGAGAGCAGTTCCACATAACGGTTTTCAAGTAAAGTTCCACTTGGACATTCCATACCTCCAAAGTGGTGACATGTATTAACAGTTCCCTATATGATCATTTAGAGTTAAGTTATTATTAACATATCTTCAAATGACACTTGGAGAGTGGCTTTATAACACCCTAAGAATGAATACTAATTTTAAACTTAATTCGTTCATTTGGTTTCATTATTAGTTTGTTATCTAATGATACAAAATTCTTTAGAAAATATGGTAATTTTTTTTTTGTAAAATTGTTTATTATAAATTAAAAACTTCATCAATATAATGTACATGTTGATAAATAAATTACTAGACGTTCTTGCGCACGTACAAAATATGATGAATACATATTATTTGCATTGATCCATTTATCATTAATTCACATTAAACAATTAAACATAACCTATCCACATAACATATAACATCACATAATTACACAGTTCATTTACATATTCAAGCAATCTTAGGCATTGGTGACCTTATCATACATGTTATTACATGCCTTAATTTACATACTAAATTTTTTTGTTGAAAAGAAAAAAATTATATACTAACAGAAATTTATGATATAGCCAAATCTAAACACTGTTGAAACTATTCACACCTAAGAGAAACCTCATCACTATCCTATATCTATTTACATGTCACGATATTCCCTTAACACCTACTAACGGTTTAAGCAAGCACATGGTTCCTCCATCCAGTTCACAAATGTGTAGGTAAAACTAGAAGACTTATGCTTGAGCCATGTCTATGATTGTACCTGTATGCTTGTAATTATTGAATCTAAACTGACCTCTTGATGCTGAAATACTTTCTTATTTCTTACCAACCATATGTTCCACAACGTTGCAAACCAAATCGCCATCCACAGTTGCCTCTTCCGTTGGTCGCTTGGAAATAAGTCTCTAAAATTAGCTCTATGTGACAATATATCATTCAACAAACTCAATAACATCCTCGTCCATTTTCTACAAGCTTCCTAAACTTCTAGTGCAATTGGACATTTGAGTTACGGATGGGAAGCTATCTCCTCAATATTATTACATGTTACATATGTTCCTGCCTCATCTGCTAAGTATCTTCTACGCTTAAGTTGCTCCTTCATTGAAATTTCGTTAAGGATGCACCTCCAAGAGAATATATTTATACTTAATGGACCAATGAGTTCTACACCCACCATAGCATCACATTGGCAGATTCCCTTGTTTCACCTGATATTAGCTAATATGCTAACCTTACTAAGTACCTCCTGATATCCTCTGCTAACCAAACCCACCTATCTGATTCCTAATTACAAAGTTCCACCTCTTGTATTATCCTATCCAAGTCTCAAATCATTTCTACTTCCCAGTCAAATGTGCTCCTTCTCCACTGCCATTCCCCAAAGCACGACTTCTTTAACCCTTCCTTAACAAATATATTCTTTTCCATTGTTATGTTGAAGATTTAAGGGTATACATCACATAGGTGCGAATTTTACCACCACAGGTCCAACCTCAACCTGGTGTCATTGCCATCTCCCAACTCACGCTTGACATTCGAGGTCCACTAGCTCCTACCATAGCCATGCTCTACATCCGCCTCGTGAATATCCCTCCACCAGCTTGATGATCTACGGATCCTCATTTCTCTATGATCTTGACCTCCACACACTGAGCTCAAAATCTTGATCCACCATGTGTGCTTCTCTGACATGATCCGCCATTGCCATTTCCCCAGTAATGCTACATTAAAATCTTTGATGTTCTTCAACCCCAAACCCCCCTCCTTCTTACTTTTTCAAAGGAAGTCCCATGCGACCCAGTGTATCTTTGTCTTCTGATTTGCACCTCCCCATAGGAAAGTTCTAAATATTGAGTTTTATTGCCTTCACCACCACACTTGGAGCCTGGAAGAAAGATAAGAAGAATAGAGGTATCACTGTCAACATTGACTTAATAAGAACCACCCTCCCTCCGAGTGACAAGTATCTCACCTTCTAATTTGTAAGTCTTGTTTGTATTTCCTCTAACATAGGTTTCCAAGTCTCTTTCCTAGCCGGATTCACTCCTAAAGGGATTCCAAGGTACTTAAATTGTAAACTAGCGATCCTACAACCTATACAACTTGCTGTCACTTGAATCCTTGTTTGTGTGGTATTGATCCCAGTTATACCACTTTTGTCAAAATTCATGCGCAATCCCGAGCACCTATAGAATAGTTCTGTCACTTCCTCCACTGTTTGTACGCTTTTTATTGTTGCCTTTGCTGATATTAATGTATCGTCTGCGTATTGTATATGTGATACTAGTATATTCTCCATCCCTAGTTGGACTCTTGATAAAATTCATTTTGTACTAGCTTCTTTAAGTAGTACACTAAGCCCATTGGTAGCTAACACAAATAGGAATGGTGATAGAGGGTCTCCTTGTTGAAGGCCTCTCTACGTTTGAACTCCTATGTAGGGTTTCCGTTAACTAATATAGATATTGTAGTAGACCTTAAGCATTCCATGATCCACCTGATCCATTTATTTGGAAAGTCCATTCCCAACATGATTTTCTCCAAGTACGTCCAACTGATGGTGTCATAAGCCTTGGCAAAGTTTTCCTTGAATATAAAGGCTGGTTTTCCCCTTCGTTTTAGATTTTCCATCATTTCGTTGGCCACCACCACACTATCCAACATCTATCTACTAGGGATAAACAAAAATTGGTTGGGTGAGATGAGTGACTCAAGAACAGGTTGCAATCTATTTGCAAGGACCTTTGATATCATTTTATACATGTAGCCTACCAATTGGATCGATCGGTATTGATATAATGTTTGTGGGTTTCTCTTCTTAGGAATCATGAAACATTCACTCCCTTAACAAATTTTCCATGATTATGAAATTTGTTTAATGTATCTAGGAGTCCCTTTTTATGGTATCCCAAAAGTGTTGGATAAATTGAAAATTTAACCCGTTCGAACCTGGGATTTTAGTCACACCACTGCTCCATACTTCTTGTTTCACTTTTTCCTCTTGGAAGGGGCACGTCAACCTGTTTGCTTTTGTTGGTGACAATTTTGGCAAGATGTTAGGATCAATTCGTAGATCTAAGTTTCGGTCTTTGGTGTGTAGCACTTCAAAGTGCCTTGCCACACCTTCCTTCATTTCTTGCATCCTCGATTCTCCATCCTTCTATTTTGATGTGGTTTAGGCTATTGAGCACCCTGTGCCTATTTACACATGCCTGGAAGTATCTAGTATTTGCATCTCCCCCATTCAACCACTTGCATCTCACTTATTTCCATCTTAAGTTTTCCTTTCTTATGGACAACTCCACAATATCTGCCATTGTTTCCGTTCTCCCAGTGTTCTCTTCCAGACTCAACATCTCCTTTTCACCTTTTAATTCTATATCGTAGAGCTGGACCTTTGCCTGTTGAATTTGTTCCTCCAAGTTTCCCCCATGTTGCCTCACCCAGTCTCGCATTCTGTGTTTAGTCACTTTCAATTTTTCCTTCAATATGCATGACTTCCAACCCTAAACCTCCATTTTGGACCATATCTCTCGAACATGTTTATCAAAGCCATTAATTTTCAACCATTAGTTTTGTACCTTACATGGTTTTGATCGCCAGTCTTGTGTGTCATCTTTTAAAGTGATT
This sequence comes from Canavalia gladiata, assembly GCA_037954105.1. Lineage (NCBI taxonomy): Eukaryota > Viridiplantae > Streptophyta > Magnoliopsida > Fabales > Fabaceae > Canavalia > Canavalia gladiata. Next base: position 40,604,322 of record CM075661.1, read on the forward strand.
ACATAGTGGTCGGATAAAACACGTTTTAAACCTTGTTAACATAATGATGGACATCTACCTATCCATTCCTCTGAAAGTAAGAACTGATCCAACTGACTCATGCTTCCCCCTTTTGTTCGATACCATGTATATTTTCTGTCTGCCATAGCTAGGTCCACTAGTCTTGCTGCTTCCACAAAATTGTTGAAATCCTTTAGGTCTCTTTTCCGCCTACCATCCCCTACTCTTTTACATTCTGTTTGTGATTGCATGATGTTAAAGTCCCCAGTGATACACCAATATTTGGGCTGCTTTCTTTGTATCTCTTCTACAATTGCTCCCATGTTCTATGCCTTTCATGTTCCATGTTAGGTGCATACACGTTAACTATATGACAATCGATACCTTATCTCATCCATTGCCTCGATATACCTATAAAGTGATCCCTCTCGACCCGTTACTTCTCCTAAAAGGCCTTAGGATTCCATATGGTTAGAATACCCCCAGATCTACCTACTGCTGGCTTGTGGAACCACCCTACCTCTACATCTCCCCATATGGTCCTATAAGTCAATACTAAGAGTGCCTGCATCTTCATTTCCTGTATGTATAAAATTCCCAAATTTTCCCCTTTACTAGTTGCCTCATCTCCTCCTCTTTCTTACCTTCACCCATTCCTCTATAATTATAGGTTGCAATTCTCATTTCTACTTAGTTACGCTGGTAAGCTCCCTCTTAATTGGTCTTAAATCCCTCCCGTCTCCTCAACCACTGGATTCTTGACACCAAGTTTTAGTGACTCAATAGCTTCATCTCTTACAACCCCCAGCATTGCCCCGAATTCCAAGATCGTTATTGGAGCTTCTATGCTCTAGATTACTCCTTCGCCTCTACATCTTGTATCCTTCTTCAACCTTTCTCTTTTCTTGCCATTGTTGCCTCCTCTTTTTCCTTTAGTCCGTTTATCAAAGGAGCCATCGTGGTAATATATGGGTGTGTCAAAGAGACATTCCTCATGGGTCATCCTTTCGATAGTTGTTGCTATTTCCCCATATTTTCCTTTCCCTCCTAATTACATTTCTTTTTAGAGTCTCCTCCCTCCATGCGTTCATCTTGTCCGTCCCCCTATCGTGCAATCCCTTATGTTGGGTCTTTCTAGGATCATCGTCATTATCCTTATCATGCTCTCACGGTACTAGCTCCCTTATATTTGCTAATAGCAACTCTTCCTCATCAGTTTCCAATATAGATGAGCCCCACTTGTCATCAACAACATCACTGCCAAAGAAATATCTGTTTAATAGATAACAGTCCCCCATATATGAGGTTGCTGATGATGACTTTATTGTTGTATTTTTCATCCTCTTATGTTGCTTAGTCTCCTCCACCCCATTAGAAAAAGGTTCTTCAACCATGTGTGCTTGGAATTACGTGCCATTAACTTTTAATTGTATTGCCTGATGTTTGGGAGTGTGTATCAACATGGGTGCATAGTCAAATCGTTGTTTGGACTCAATGCAATGGTCTATTATTATAAAGTCACCTATCTTAGAGGCTAACACTCGAAAGGTTGCACCCCCCATGCATGCAAAGGTACTCCGTAGCATCTAATCCACACCTCCTCTCCTTTGATAGGCCCAAGGTTCCCATTTCTGCACCTCAAAGAACCAGCGTTGAAATGTTTCCCTCACCTCTGTCACTACTGACCTGATATCTTCATCACCTATTGGCTTTAATAGGATTTGATCCCCACCCATCAAAATTGGTGTGAGACAAGTAATTCCATCACTTGCCAATTCCTCATGTATCTCGTGGACATCAGTTCTGTTCGCCACCACCCCGATGTAGCATCTGTGTAACCAGGCCCACTCCTCCTCAGGGATGTCAATGGATACCTACAGATCCATTTGATCTTCGTCGTCGTCCTACTTGATCTTATTTCCAGTTGTTGGTTACATGTCAAGTCTTGGTAATTTGCCGATGTTGTACTACTCTCTATGCATTGCCATCTTTATGTCGTGCTACCCCTAGGTCAGTAACACCCTCCATCTTCAGAGCACATAATTTTGAAATCTTGGTAACTTCTATTTATATACTAAAATTTACATGCATACTTCCTATTTAATATAATACATATATCATACATACTTAGCTTACTACTACATACAAATATTAGGGATGCTTGCATCCAACTATGCATCCAACTATTCACAAAAATATATATTATTGGTATGACTTCACGATTTCCTTTTTCTTGAAACAATTTAGGAGATCAGTGAACCTCTACAAGCTAAGTGATGGAAATTCTCCATCCACATGCTTAGGTCCAACGACATAAATGTTCTGTTTGGCATCTCTTGGTAGGTCTGAAAGGGGTAGGGCATCGTATACGGTGAGCTTTCTTAGAAGTTCCATAGGTGAGACAAGCTATGGTAATGTGATGGAGTTTGAGGATCAGTCTCCCTTTTTGAAGAAAAGGATTCTTCAATAGTGGTTGTCTATTGCCTACGGTAACTAGGAGGGGGTGGAAATACTCTATTAGGGTAGAATGCCTCCAAGGGAATAATGAATCCTGCGATTGAAAAGTTTGGGCTCAAAACTTGAATGATGAAAAAATGACCTAGCAAGAAATAGATTCGAACGTTGGCTTGCAATGTGATTAGAGGACCATGTGGGTTCGCCAAACAATCAACATTACTAATGTCAACATAAACCATTGTTTCGTGAATGACATTGTTATTGTCTGGGAAGAAAGTGAGAAGAGAAGGAGTGAGAAACAGTAGGTTTTTACTCTACATCTAGTGTCATCACTTTTATCCCTGCCACTTTAGTTTATTAGAAAATTCATGACATGTATATAAGATTGATTTTAATCTTTTAAAAACGTCCTATTAAAATGGGTTATTTTTATACATAAATAAACTTGGGCATATATCTATCTTAAACTTTATAAATTTGGGATCACAATCAATATATTATTTGACTCACAAATTAGTCTATGTCTTAAACTTTATCTCTGTCATTATTCTTTTCCATAATTTCATGGAATATAAATTTTATTCCTCAACTTCAGGGAAATTTATAGACATAGACATACATAAAAAAGATTAGTCAAACAATATCTTCTCCTTGAGTCTGTTACTCTACCTTCTACTACTAAGGATATAAGCTCATTCTTAAATGGTCTTCACCACCTTATAATAGGTGAAGAACCCTTTTGTCTTCATTATAGAAGGATTTTTAAAGAACCCTTTTACCTTCTAGGAGTATCCTTTTGCCTTCTCTACAATAGAGCTCTGGTGCCCTCTGCATATGATGTGCACAAGACACGTTAAAAATAGATTAACTTTTTATATAAGTTTACTTTATTAATCCCTTAAACTATTTAGGTTTATTTTAATAGTTTTCAGATAATTATGCATGCTTAATCAATATCCAGCCAATATGATATGCACATGTAGATTTCAACTTCTATCACATCATCAAGCATAAATACTCCTCATACATAGTATCATCTTTTCTATACTTATGAGCATTCAACATTTCAACTCATTAAATAGTGTGCATTCATGAAAACATTACAAGTTGACTAGTAAATTACATTTGGTTAACATAACTGCATGTACCCAATACATGTCCAACTTACTTAACTCTTTAAATTTTTATGAGGTGTCACTCAAGGGGCTTAATTCTCTCAACCTTCTAAGTTTCTCTCAACCTTTCTTTTTCTCGAAGTTACATTTGTTTCACATGATTTTTACAATGTAGAAGTTGTTCTCTTAGGTGGCCAAATGACACCTTTTAAGTTTTTATTCTTTGTGCTCTTAAATTTTGTAAGTCTTATGCATAACCTACTTATGCTAAGTTCAAATATTAAGTGTTAGCAAGTTTTTAACTTATTTAAGACATTTTGCTTAAACATGGTCGAGTGATTGTCCATGTCTTTATCATGTTTCTTTTAAACTTTTAATCCTTTATTTTTATATTATAAGGGTTCTTAAGTTATCTAAATCAAGTTTTCAATCTCATTTCCTCCTATTTAAGTTGGAGTGGTTGAATATGAGTTTTGGTTCTTAAGGCTTTCTAGTTTATTCTTCCTTATGAGTCGAGTTTTACCAATTGAAATCTAATTCATTAATTGATATCTATCTTAGAAATTTTTATTACTTCTTCTCCATCCTTATAAGTTATGGTTGAATGACTTACCTTAGTTTTCCAACTTCATATTTTAATCCTAATCACTTATCTTATGCATGGTTAGGTTTAAGCTTGAATCATGATGAATTTTTTACTTCCTTTTCACTAACTTAGTGATTATGTCCAAGTGGGATCCTTAACCTTTATAGGACTTACTCCCAATTTTAATATCTTCTAGTTATAGACCAATGATGCTTAGTTAATGCTAGTTAAGAATTTAAATCTCCTTTTAGATCAATTTGTCCTTAAATAGCCGAATGGCATCCTTGCCTCCTTAAAATTTCCTTACACTTTTAATCCATTATACTTACATGCTAAGGATTCTTATTTAAAACTAGTCAAGAATTAAAATTCCTTTTTGATTAATTAACTACAAGGCGACTGAACGCCACTCCTAAGGTCTGGGTTTCCATTTTTAACTATAGCTGACCTAAGTTGACCAATTCTTGTAGTTAAAGTTTAGGTTTCAATGTTTAACCAAATTTAGTTGATTTTTAGGTCTTTTTACCTTCTCCTAAGGGTCATGTTTGAATTACACTCCCTCCTCCACCTAATTCATGATTCCTTTTAAGCTACCATTTATGCCTTCTTAAAATATAGATTAAATAATAACTATGGACTTCACCTTATTTTATCTATGTTAGTTATTATGGAATTGTTCACTTTTAGGTGTTTCTTATACCTTTAATTAGTCCCTTTACTTATTGAAAATCCTTAATACACCATTAATCAATTTTAAGCTCATGTTTCCCTTAAGTTGCTCTAGGATGACCGAATGCATACCTAGAGAGTTTTAGACCATTTTAGCTTAAATTATCTTCATCCAAAAGTTGTTTTACATCATTTAGAACTTAGTTACATGGTTTGAATCACTTTTAAAAATTTTAAGAAATTTTATCATTAAGTATGCATGCATGGTCAAATGCCTCCCTTGGCTTGCTAAGGTCACCTTTTCAAATTTTCTTTTCATACAACCTTGGTTCCTTGATTTTGTGAACTTGTAGCACCTTAAGCTCTTGATCCATACAAGGACTGCCCAAAATCCAAAGTTTAGGTCATGGTCAAAATAAGCCTTAAGTGTCTTGTGAGGTTTATTATAACATCCTAAAAACGAATACCGATTTTATGCTTAAGTCGATCATTCGGTTTCATTTTTAGTTTGTTATCTCATGATGCGGAATTAATTTTAGAAAATACTTATATGAAACTAAGGTAATTTTTTTTAAAACTATTTGATATAAACTACAAGCCTCGTCGATAAAACGTGCGTAGCGGTAAAATAATTCCTTCTGCGAATTTCTACGTATGTTCAAAACATTAGGAGTACTAAGCGTTCATATCATTCTTTTCGTTTATCATTTGCATATAATAGATAGACAAGATTCAAGCATAAAATACACATCATACAATAATTATACATATCATTGAAACATCATATAAGTCCTAGGCACATAGGCCTTATCATATAACTATTACAATCCTTAATTTACATTTGTCATATATACATAACATATTATTTATTACTAATATTTAGGATGCTTGCTTCCTTCTAATCACAATATTAACATGATGTGAATTTTCTTCAGACGAGAGTGTCTTATATCTGCTTTAATAATGTCAGTTTCCATTATCACGTACAATGTTCAGAATATCTGGGAAGAAAGTGGAAGAAGTAGGGATGAGAAACTAAGTTTCTCAGTGGGCTTTCTACTTAGTTATAATATCATCACTTTAATCCCAGTCACTTCAATTTATTTTAGAAATCATTTCTTGCATAAAAGGTTACTTTTAATTCTTTGAAAACATTTATTTGAAGTGGATTAATTTTATTCAAAACATACAACTTAATGTCTCATCATACATTCTTCTTAACATTCATAACTTTGGGATCACACATAAGATATCATTTGACATACAATTATTTTATGCCTTAAACTTTATTCTTTATTACTTTTCTTTATTTTTATCATTTCTTTGTCCAACTTTTGGGACACATTATGAGTCTAGTTTCACCACCTTTGGGAGAAACAATAAGACATAGACATGTATTAAATTTATCAAACAATATCTTCTCACTGACTCTACTCTCACCTCCTACTAAAAATTAAGGATATGAGCTCATTTCAGAGTGGTTGTCACCACCTTATAACTTGGTGAAGAAACTTAAGTTTTCACAGTAGAAGGATTTTTAGAGAAACTTAAGTCTCCTGGAAGCAACTTTAGGTTTCTCTTCAATAAAGATTTTTAGGGCCCTCTGGATACTAGTGTACACAAGGCATAAAGAGAGTAGAATAACGTATTTCACATAATGTTTGGTTTAGTGATCCCTTAATCTCTTTAAGTTCATTTTAGTGGCTTCCAAATAATTATCCATGCTTAAAAAAATTTCCAACCAATATGGAATGCACATATAGGTTTGGAATTTTCATCTCAATCATCATCATAAACCAACCTCATTCATGATCATCATCCTTTCTCATTCATGAGTATCCATCATTTATTCATTCATAGATAGTGAGAATTCATAACTAATAATGCAATTTGATTGGAAAATCACACAGCATAATGTCACATTTATACAACCAATCCAATGTCTTAATTCGGTTTGATGTTGAAATCACACAAGGGACTTACATCACTCAACCTTCTAAGTTACCTCTCATCCTTTCCTTTTCTCAAATTTACATTCGTTCATTAAGATTTTACATCTTAGCATCTTAAGCTAGGTGGCCAAATGGCACCTTTCAAGTTCTTTACTCTTTGTGTTCTCTTTTGTTCAAGTCTTATGCATGTCCTAATTATTCTATGTTTGAGTATTAGGTATTTACAAAACTTTTAACTCATTTAGGACATTTTTTACTAAACATGACCAAATGGAAATTTTTACCTTTTTCTATTTCCCTTTAAACCTTTAATTCTTTTTATAATATTCTAATACTTCTTAAGTTATCTAAATTAGGATCTTTAAATTCCTTTTCTCTTTATTATCCTTGAATGACCGAATATAAAATCTAGAATCCTAACTTCTTCTAATTCAATTTCTCTTGGTTAATAAGGTAGTTTAAGTTATTTGGAGTCTAACTCATTAATTAGAATCCAACTTAGACACTTTTAAAACTTCTTTCTCATTAAGGTATACCATGACCAAAATTACATAACGTACTTCTAACTTCATATTTAAGTCCTAACCATCCTTCTTAATTATGCCTATAATAAATCTTTGAAATATGTTACCTTTTGTTCTCCTCTCTACTACCTTAATGATTTTCTTTAAATAACCTTTAAACCTTGAAATTACTTTTAGTTTTAAACCTAAGAAGGTTTAGTGAGGTACTTAGAAATTAATTCTTCTACTAGGTCAATTAACTCCTAGGTGGCCGAACGACTTACTAACATGAATCCTTTCTTCCTTACACTTTAACTATATTATGGCTACATATTTAGGACCATTATTCAAACCTAAGTAATAATTAAGACTCCTTCTTAAATAATAAAACACATGGTGGCTGCACGCCACTCTTAAAGTTTCACAAATTTTCTTCTAAGCCCTAAGTGCTTTCACCTAAAATGGTCAATTTGATCCTTTTTCTTTCTTAAAAATTCATCACACTTTTGATTCATCATATTTACATGTAGAGTGACTTTAATTAATCCTAGTTAGGAATTAAGACCCTTTCAAAGTTAATTAAATATTAAGTGGCCAAATTCCACTCTTTTAGGTTTAGGTTTTACTTTTCTTAACCCTAGTTGACTTAGGTTGATCTTTTCTTAACCTTAGTTGACCTAAGTTGACCGTTACTTGAGGGCCAAGTTTAGACTTCAGAATTGACATATTCTAAGGTCATTTAAGTATTTTTACCCAAAATTTAATGGAATGGCCGAATTTGATATTTACCCTTGCTTAAGTTATGGTAAATTTTTCTAGTTATCCATTTTAAGCTTCTTTGGGATTTTTACCACTTAGTACTTTTTGGATTTTACCCTAAGCTTATCTAGGCCATATATTATAAAACTTAACCTTTTAAATGTTGATTAAACGTCCAAGTAAGTTAATTACTTGCTGAAAATGCTTGATTTATCCTTGATCACATTTTAAGCCCAATTTTTCCAAAATCTCTCTAGGGTGGCCAAATGCACTCCTAAAGGTTTTTAACCCATTTTTTCTTTGATTAACTTTCTTAAAAGGTTGATTTAGTTTATTTAAAACCTTATTTCAGAACTTAAGTTACTTAGAAATTTTTTTAACTAAACTAAAATTTGCTTTGGAGGTGTGGCCGAAAGCCTTCCTTGGTTAGCCAAGGTGATTTCTTCCAAGTGTTCATCTCACACCACCTTGGTTTAGTGGTGTTAAGCTTTTTCAGCCCCTCTTGCCTCTGGGTCCATGCTTGTTTCGTCCAGGTTGAGATGCTTAGGTGTTGGTCATGATGAGTCTTGGGTGCAATACAAGGATTTAGCCACTTTTGGGCTACAAATTACATCTTTTGTGTGGAAACTTTCTAACTAATGTCCAAAGGGAACCTTTGAAACTTATTACAAAACTTTATTCCACCTCTTAACATACATACTCAAAGGTGTAGATCAAGCACATAGATCATACCAAACTCATCACAAAAGAAAATCACAAGGTTAAAACTTAAGCATAAAATCAAGCATGAAAACAACATAACATATTTTTCCAAGCCACAAAGAGTAGATTATCATGACCTACTCCAAGATCCACACATTCTCTTTCAAATAAGCTTCAAAAACCTTTCTCATGAGAGCATAAAACTGATCAAATCTTCAAGAATAATTTTAAAACAAAACCTACTGATTAAATTTCTTTTAAGTTCCTTAAAGCATTTTTAATCGAACAAACTTTGTTTTTCTTTTCAAAAATCACTAAAAATGGGTGGGGCTGATTTTGAACAGTTAAAATACAGTTTTAAACTCTCACAAGTGAAAAAAAAAAGACACACAGATGTTGGAGAAAAGATGCATGAAGAAAACAAACACACCATAAAAAGACAAGTTAAAAAGACAAGTAGAAAGATCCTACTTGTTGAAGACATCCTTAGTGTTTTGTGGGGCTCAAAAGGCTGACTTGGGTCCCCTCTGGTTTTCTCTGGACGTGGATAAAGGATGGTGGTGGGGCTTTAGTATTGATGGCTTTATTATAGCTTAAGTCTTAAAGATGAAGACTTAGGCTTAAAAGTGTAAGTTTTAGGTGTTTTGAGTTATGGTAAGCTTAGAGAGAATGGAGAGGATTTTGATAAGTTTCTAGGCTGAAAAATATGAAGAAAATGGGGTCCCAAGGGTCCCAAAAAATTCGGACTCTTATGGGCTAAGTGGAATTAGTTTTGCACTTAGAGGTATTTTGGTAATTTTTCCTAGATTTTTCCTATTTTCCAAAATAAATCAAAATTCAAGGAATTATCCTTTTAGATTTAGATTAGTGTTAATTAGGTTGATCTTACCTCTAATTATGATTAATTTAACCTAAGCATATTTTACTTTTAATTAACAAAGGTTAATTAGTGTTAACCATGGTTAAAGGAACCTTTTTACTATTCACTTTGGTCTTTTTGTGGAAGACTTGGTTGACTTCACTCTGGTGACTCATCACCATCTTTCTAGCTGCTGAATTTCGTGCACATTGGTGTGGGGCCCACTCTTGGCATGCTTATCACATTATCTTGCCCTACCGGCCTTCCAGGGATGTTTTCGTAATTTTTCTCAACATTGTCGAAAAATTTTCTAAATTGTTCCTCTAACATTTCTAATATTTTTTGGTTTGTTCCCATGTTAATATAAGGCCATTTGCTATTTTTATGAGAACTGACTAGCTTTATGCAAAAAGTACAGCTCCTAAGAGCATTTTGGTCATTTTCGAGGTTTCTGAAGGGTGTTTTCGTCCCTTCTCAGGTTTCTAAATTTTTCTCATTACCTTTAACCATCCAAGATTTTTTTTAATCCCTTTAGGATGTATTTCACTTGTATTTCCATTTTTCTGGCTCATTATTTGAGTTGCCCAGGTGCAGGGGCATTTTCATCATTTGCACCAAACTTCCTAATTTCTCTGCTTTTGGCTTCTAATTTCACCTAGTTTCATTCTCGAAACTATTTTTAGCCTCAAACATCTATCATAGAAAAATTGGGATGTTACACTTATGCCATTTTAGGGTCCAAAGTCTAACTTTTACTTAGTAATTTTAAATTTATTCCGAAAGCAAGCTATTGGGACTTAAAGACTAATTTTTATTTCACTTTTTAATATTTAAGTGCATCAGTTCAGATTTGGACATAACAATTAACAAATTCACTATAAGAAGAAAATCACAACTTTTAAGCTATAAACATAAAAATATGCAACATTTTTTCCAAACAACAAAGTGTAGATCCACAAGATCTAGTCTAAGATTCATCCATCTCCTACCAATAACACTTCAAAAATTTTGATCATGACTTATGAAAACTTCCCAAATCTTCAAAATGGGTTTTTAAAAGAATTTTCACCGATTAAATTTCTTCTAAGTTACTTAGAAGCACTTTAAACCAACCAAACTTCATTTTATTTCTCAAAAATCACTAAAATTTATGACATCCATTTTGAACCATTTAAATACAGCCATGAGCACTCATGAGTCCAAAAAAAATGAGACCCATGGATTTTAGAGAAAGGATCCACAAAACAAAGAAAATAAACCATAAAAGTAAGATTAAAGCTTAAAAAGACAAATTAGAAAATCCTACTTGATGGTGACTTAGTGTGGGTGATGATGGGACTATGGTGGCTGATCTTTTTTCCCCCTTAACTGGTCCACAAGAATCTCTAAGTGAAAGTGGTGGGACTTAGTGTTTAAGGATTGATTTTAGCTTAAATCTCAAAGATGGAGACTTAGGCTTAAGGTGAAATGATAGGGTATTTTGGACTTAGTTAAACTTGGAGAGATTTTGGAGAGTTTTCTAAGTGTTTTAGGGAGTAAAAAATAAATCAAATGAGATCCCCCATGAGCTTAGTGAATTTTTCCAAGCAAGGGCAAAATTAGATTAAATTTTCACTTAAGGGTATTTTGATAATTTTGCATAAATTTTTCATTTTTCAAAAATAATTCAAAATTTAAGGAATTATCCTTTTAGAGTTTGATTTGTGTTAATGAGGTTGATTTTGTAACTAATCATGTTTATCTTACCCTAAGCATGGTTAACTTTTAATTAATCAAGGTTAATTAGTCTTAACCATGGTTAAAGGAATCTTAGTATTAATTATTTTTGTCTTTTATGGGTTTACTTGAGTTGACTTGACTTGGTGACTCACCACCATGGTTTCGACATGAAAAATTTCGGGTACAGCCCATGTGGGGCCACTCTAGGCTTCTTCCTCACACTTTCTTGCCCTTCCGACCTTATAACAACATTTTCATAACTTTTCTCAGTATTTACAAAAAATTTTCCAAATTAGTCCTCTGACAATTCTAACACTTTTTGATTCATTCCCAAGTTAATCTAACATCATTTGATATTTTTTTTGGGAACAAAATAGCTCTATGCAGAAAGCAGAACTTTCTAGGAGTTTTTGAACATTTTCAAGGTTTCCTGAAGGTGTTTTCGTCCCTTCTTTGTTTTCTAAGTTTTTCTCATCACTTTTGGTCATTCTTGATGTTCTCTAATCCTTTAGAATTCTTTACCCTTGTTTCATATTTCTATGGTACATTATTTAAGTCGCCCAGGTGCAAGGACATTTTCATCATTTATATCAAACTTTCTACTTTTGTTGTTTTTGAATCCTAATCCTACTTAGTTTCCTTTTAGGTATTAAATATGGTCTCAAGAGTTCATCATCTAACTTTGGGGATGTTACAAGTTCCCGTCAACTGTTCTCCAAATGACGCTTACTATGCCTTTTTTTTTTTCTTGTAATGGTCATGTTAGTTCTATAGAAAGGAAAGTTGAGAAAGATGAAGGACCATTCTCCCCACCCACATTTCATAATAAAATTAGTTAAATCAAGACTTATTTAAAAAGGACAATAAGAAGGATAAAGTTGGGTTAAGATCTTATTCAATTAATGAAAAGGTCCCTTTTAGAGAGACAGAGAGAGTGCATATGTTGAACCCAATAGTATATAATAGAGAGATAGAAGTAAAGGAAATAGAAAGGAGGAAATGAAGAAGAGAAAATGGAGATAATTTTTACCCATAAAGTTGCATTGACAATTTGTAAAGGTTAGAGCCATAAGGAGAAAAGATATTTTTTTCTATAAGAAGATTACATGCTTCAAGAAAGATTCACTATAAAAAAATAGGTTTTTTGGATAATTAGTTTTAGCAGTTATATAAATTATGTACAAAATATATTAAATTATAATAGTTATATTGTTTGAACCATCACTAAAATTTCTCCCGATGGATAATTTATTATGAATACAAATTTGTCATAAAAAAGCTCGATGAAGGTTAAAACTATCATTATTTGTCTTTTAAAACTGTCACTAAAAGAAACTTTTTTTCAGTGATTATCCAAGAAATACTTGGTATCCATGTTTGGGTATAAAGGGATTGGTTTAAAATACATATAGGTAATTTGGATATTGTATCAAGTGTATAAAGGAATAATGTATCTATAAATTATGTAAGTTTTATATTCTCTTGGAGTACCTTTGTACCCATATATATATATATATATATATATATATATATATATATATATATATATATATATATATATATATATATATATATATATATATATATATATATATATATATATATATATATATATATATATATATATATATATATATATATCTTTGTTTGTTGTAAAAAGGAAGAAGAAATAATTGCTAAGTTATTTTCTATCTTTCAGTCATTTTATAATGAAATAAAAACTCATTTTGGTATTCTTATTCGTATCTTATAAAGTAACAATGTAAAAGAATATTTGTCTAACTCCTTTCCTAGTTTCATGACTTCTCATGAAATTCTCCATCAGACATCTTGTCCTCATACCCCTCAACAAAACAAGGTTGTTGAACATAAAAATAGACATCTTCTAGAAACTACTCTTATACTTTTACTTTATGCTCATGTTTCTTTATCTATCTAGGATGATGTTATTCTTACTACTTGTTATCTTATTAACTAGATGCCTTCATATTCCACACTAGGTACTGTATCCATATCAATCTCTTCATCCACTACATCCTTGAGTCTCTGGATCTACCTATTATGTCTATAATGTTGGTCTTAGGGTCAACAAACTTTTTGCCCATTCACATAAATGTGTTCTCTTAGGTTATTCATGATCCTAGAAAGGGTACAAATATTATTCTTCTACTTTTCATCGTTATCTTATCTCTTCCTATGTTACCTTTTTAGTCTAACATGTTCTTGATTCATCAATCTTCACCTACAACCTTTGTTCCTCTAGTGGAGTTCCCAGCAAAACTAGCATATTTTTTCAAGGTCTATCAATATTGACAGTAACCTTTGACGTCACCATCAACCAATGACAACATTGACTCACCTTCAAAGCCACTGCATTCGCCTTCTCTGGCCCTGGCTATGACATTCTTGTCCAACAAGACCATTCCACTCAATTAATGAATTAAGTGGGTAATTTTTTTTAAAATTAATTTAACTATTCAAGAAAGACCCTTTATAACATCCAACAAGAATGAAACACATTTTCACAGTCCCCATCTAAACATAAAACTAAACATTGTTTCTTTTTTATACTTACATCACTTATACGGATTGATGTTTAAAGTTGATAGACAATTAATACATGAGTTATCCCTCACCTAAAAACATGATACATGAATAAAAGAGACTAAGACACCATTGTGTCTCGTGAACAAGTGCATTAATCCATCATATCAAATTGCCTAAAATATACGTCCTATCCGATCACCAAAATGCGTAAGACAAGACCCAAAAGAAATCAGCCTTCATAGAATATTTACATATTAGACACTTAAAAGATATACAAGGTCACTAATTTCAAAGTTGTGAACAAAATAGATGTCTAATAAAAAGTACTAAGGCATGCTATACTCATCCTCAACATAAGTTACTCCTCTCGGGTAGGCGTCACTACAAGGTCAAATCCTCATGGTGAAGGTCCCATACATATATGAAAGAATAGTTGGATATCCACACGGTCTTTCATTTAATATCGATCACCACACATAAAGGAGAAACATAACATATACAAATAGAAAATAGGGGTAAGTAAGCATCCACGAATCATATTCAGAGTAGACATAGGAGAATTCAGTAATTAATCCATTCATATATACACAATGTCAACAATCATTAGATAATCACCAGGAAAAAATACTTGCAAAAATTACCACAAATTCCACCAAAAAAATTTGAATATGAAATTTCATAGGAACAAACTACAAGAGAATTATAATTAATATGCCAAATTTCAAAGTGAAACTCTAATGTTTTACCATTCAAACATGTAGATTAGAATAGAACATCTGAACATAAAAATGGTACTTGGGCCCTTGCCATCCAACATGAAACCAAGGAAAACTCCAAGCCTTTCACTTGGATGCTATATGCAAGGCTAGAAAATGATGAAAAAATATGCAATGGTAAACATTCAACCATCAAAGTTTAGAAAAGAAAGAAATTTAACAAATAAAACAGCTCGGGAGTTCTTCAAGGGAAGGAACTTTTCCCCAAAATCTCTATTATACTTTAATGTTAAGAATGAGCTTCCTCCTTACCTAGAAATATGCCCATCTAGGTTAGAGGTGAGAGGACATATGTTGATTCTTCACTTGTTGGTTCTCATTCTTGGAATTCAAAGCTCCTCTATAAAGTTGTTGATATTTTGGGAGTGATATGAGAGAAAGGGACTTATGAGGAAATAAAAGGGCACAAGCCTTTTATATGGATCATACACTAGACAAGTCAACCCTAGGAGGGAGGTATATGTTTGGTGGTTGAACTTTCTA
The DNA here is from genome assembly GCA_037954105.1 of Canavalia gladiata. NCBI lineage: Eukaryota > Viridiplantae > Streptophyta > Magnoliopsida > Fabales > Fabaceae > Canavalia > Canavalia gladiata. The sequence continues at coordinate 40,619,449 of CM075661.1, forward strand.
TTCACCAAATCCAAAGGCCAAGGAAATGTCACTTATCTTTGACTTACTAAAGTGGGTGACTATATAACATCACTTGTTCTTTGATCTTCACTCTTTCCAACATGTCCATCACCCTTGGACACTTATCATATCTTCATTTAATGTACCACCTCCTTTTTCTCTTATACTTATAGGAAAATATAACATGTCTAGTATCACCTAGTCCATTGTCTTGTCTACATTAATCCCTTAATTGTCTTGTATATAATAATTCATCCACTATCTTGTCCATAGTAACTTATCTATTGTCTCGTTTAACCTTTACATCTCCTAAGAAAAAATATCCTTTCTAATACTTGATTAACCATAAATTTGGATAATCTTTACATGTTTAGAACATATATTACAATACTAATAAAAATATTAATAATAAGAAAATACGATATCTGAAAGAGGGTGTTACACTACTTGCCATGGTTGATCTTCCTATTATAATTCGTAAAGGTATACGTTCTACTTGTAATCCTTTCCCTTATTATGTCAATATTAGTTACCATTGTTTATTTCCTTTCTATTAACTTGTCTCTCATATTTTTCTTCTTTTTTTGTTTATAAGTCTATAGGTAAGGTCTTTGCTTATTCTAGTTGGAAACAAGCTATGCTAGATGAGATGGGTGCTTTTGAACAAAGTGGTACTAGGGAATTGGTGTCCTTTCCTCCTAATAGGTTATTTATGCGTTATAGATTGATATACATTGTCAAAGTTGGTCTTAATGGTCAAGTGGATTGACTCAAGGCTTGCCTTGTAGCTAAAGGTTACACACAAATATTTAGTTTATATTATGGTAACACTTTCTCTACTTAATTAAGATAGCCTTTGTTAGACTTTTTTTTTTTATCTATTGTCATTATCTCTCATTGGTGCCTTCACCAGCATAACATTAAGAATGTCTTCCTTCATGGTGATCTTATTGAGGAAGTTTACATAGAGCAACTTCCTGGATTTGTTGTTTATGGAGAGTCTTCTAGATTTTTCTATCATCTTTGAAAATCATTATATGGTCTCAAATAGTCTCTGAGATCCTAATTTGGCTGACTTAATAATGTGGTTCAGTAGTTTGGCTTAACTCAGAGTGAATCCAACCATTCAGTTTTCTTTTTTCATTCTATCACAAGATGCATTTACTTAATAATGTATGTAGATGACATTGTTATCATAAGTAGTGATCATCATGGCATTGCATAGGTAAACCAACATCTTTGTCACCATTTTCAAACCAAAGATCTTCACAAACTTTGATTCTTCTTAGGGATAAAGGTTGCATAATCCAATAATGGCACTATGATTTCCTTGAGGAAATATACAATGGACATCCTAGAATTGGATTGATATATGCCAAACATGTTGATACTTCTATGGATCCTAATGTCTAACTTCTACCATGATAAAGGGAGCCACTTTCAGATCTAGAGAGATATAAAAGACTGGTTGGTAGACTGAATTATCTTAGTACCACTCGTCTAGATAATTCCTTTGCAATTGGTGTGGTAAGTTAATTTCTTAACTCTCCATGTGAAGGGCATTGATTTGTAATATGTAGCCTCAAGAATGTCAAAGGAAGTCCAGGAAAAGGTCTTTTATATGAAGATAAGGATCATACCTGAGTTGAAGGATATTTAGATACAAATTGGGTAGACTCTTCCATTAGTAGGAGGTCCACCTATGGCTATTTCATCCTTATTGGTGGTAATTTAGTTTCTTGGAAAAGTAAGAAACAAAATATTGTTGCAAGATCTAGTGATGAAGTAGAGTATTGAACCATGACTTTAGCCACTTGAGAGCTCATTGGCTCAGGCAGTTTCTCAAAGAGATAAAGTTTGGTGAGATTAGTCAAATGAAACTTATTTGTTATAATCAAGAAGTACTACATATTTACTCAAATTTGTATTCTATGAGAGAACCAAACATATTGAGATAGACTGTCACTTCATAAAAGAAAAGATCTTATCGGAAGAAATCATTACTAACTTGAGGGGGAGTGTTATATTCTATGTATATAGAATAACGATATTATAATTAAATAAATATAGAAACAAATAAATAAGATAATTATAATAATATCATAATGTTGTAATTATAAAAATTATATTATTGTAATTATGGTAATTAGGTAACCAAATATCTCTATAATTAACCCATATATCTATTATTCCTACTATAAATATATGTTTCGTTGTATAGTTAAGATATACGAATTCATTCTATCCCTTCTCACTTATTTCTACAGTTAGACTATAACTCAACTACTCATATATCACATGATATGCAAAGGTTCCTTTCAATTTAGTCCATAAGAAGAATTGGAAATTTTTCGTATATGAACAATAAAATGAATGAACAAATAAAAATAATTTTAGCATATAGACTTGGACATTGGTTGTTATTTGGATTTTAAAAATATTAAGCTAGAAATTAGTTTATGATGAAACGTTAGATGATGTAACTTAAGAATTATAATTGTGTGTTTTTTTTTTATTAATACATATGTAATATTATGACTTTGATGATTTAGTTGATACTTTAAATCTTTTTAATCTTAATGTTAGTTTTATTTAATATTTATTTTTTGTTAAACATAGTATTAGTAGTCATGTAATGACTATAATAAATGTTATTTTTTCTTATAACATTAATGATTAGGTAAAAAAAAGATATAAAGATTAGTAAAAAATAATTTTTATCTTCTAATTGGAATGTTTGTGTGAATTGTATTAAAAACAAGCAAATCAAACATATACTAAGAATCTACCCATAAACAATAGTCAACTCCTTGATTTAATACACAAATATTTGTGATCTTGTTAATGTTTCATTTTGGAATGATGAAAAGTATTTTACTATTTCTATGGATGATTTCTCATGTATTATCTACATATATTACATTAAAAATATGAATTAATGAACATCTATGAGGTGTTTATTAATAAGGTGGAAAGATAATTAGATAAAAAAGTAAAAAAGATGAGACATAACAAAGTTGATGAGATTTGATAGAGTTAATGAATAATATGATATGCATAATGGAAGTGGACAATTGATAGGTCCATATTCTAATTTTTTTGAAAGTTAAAATATGTTTGTTTAATGGACAATGCTTGAGATACTATAACAAGATAGTATGATTGAAAAACAAAAAAAAAATTATCTTGTGGATATGATAAGAATAATGTTAAATTATAGCATATTAACTTTATTATTATAGATGTATGGAGTAAAGATAGTAGCATCTTTGCTTAGCATGGTTAGTAGAAAAATAATTTCTAAGATTCATTATGCACGATAAATAAGAAAAAAAATCATTTTAAAAAATCTTCATGTTTAGGTTTTTCAACAAAAATAAGAATATATAATTATAAAAAAAAACTTATTGTAACCTCCTTTAATGATTGTTTTATTAGTTATCCTACATGTGAAAGAGATATATATTTATTTTATTATTAAAATTATAGTACGAGAATAATTGAGTAATGCAATGATTAATTTATTAAGAATAACCAATTTAGTAGGAATAAAGAATCATAAAAATATGATATTAAATAGAATTACATAAAAAATTCATACATCCAATGTTTCTCATTAGCTTGTCTGTGTCTTATGCATTATAGTCACAAAACATACCAAGATAAAAAAAATTAATATTTTAAATCCCCAATTTAAACATATGAATGATTGATGAATCAAGTAACAAGATTTTGAATCAACTAACACTTTGCATATCACAAATGATCAAGTGATAGACAAATCACAAGAAATAACGTTGAAAAGGTTTATAAGAAAAAAAAAACTAGTAATTTAGATCTTTATGTGATTTACTCACTTAAAACAAAGAATGTGATTTAAACATTAATGATGATCCAACCTCATTGAAACAAGCCATGAAATATAGTAATTCTAGAAAAAAAAATTGGTCCAATACCACGAAAGAATAGTTGAAATCAATAGACACCAACAAATTTTGGGAACTAGTTGATATCCCTAAAAGTTTAAAATGAATCAGTTATAAATGGGTCCCTAAAGCAAAAAATAAAATAAAATTAAAGGAAACATTGAAACATACAAGATTATATTTGTCACTAAAGATTACACTTTAAAAAGATAAAATTTTCTATAAAGAAACCTTATCTTAAATTTTAAATAAAGTCTCTTTAAGATTTGTTATATAAAAAACTTTATTTTAAATTTTAAATAAGGTCTCTTTAAGAATTGTTATGAATTGGCGGTTGATTATGACTTGGATCTTTATCAAATGAATGTAAAAAACGTTTTTTCTAAATTATGACATGGAAGAAGAGATTTATATGGACCAACAAAAAGGTTCTTGACCGTAAAAAAAAACTGGATGTATAAATTAGAAGTAGATGATGTATGAACCGAAACAAGATTCCTAACAGTGGTATATCAAATTGAATGATATAAATACATATGATTTTGTAAAGATTGTCACTGACTAGCGTATCAACATGAAGGTCAGTGGAAACAAGTTTGCTATTTTGGCCCTAAATGTTGATGACATTCTTCTCACGGCTAATAACATTGTCTTGTTACATGATTAAAGAAGTTTCTCTCTAATAAATTTGGAATGGAAATTATAAGACATCCTATGTGATAGGAATCTAATAAATTTGGAATAGAAAATATAAGACGTCCTATATGATAGGAATAAAAAATATTTCAGAATTGATTATAAGGAATGATAAGATCTCAAAAAGACCGTCAATAAGGTGGTAAAGAGATTCAAGATAGAAAAAAACTCTTACAGAATAGTTCTAATTCAAAAAGGATATAACCTTAGTAAAATGGAACATCCGAATAATGATTTAGAATAGAAGGCAATATATGAAGCTTATTCTCTATGCATAAATGGTTGGAAATTTAATGCATGCTTAGACAAGCATTTAGTTAGATATATGTTTTGGTCTTGGAATGTTAGGCCAATATCAAATTAATTTTAAGGTAGACCATTAAAAATATAAAAATAAAGTATTTAAGTATTTACAAAGCATAACTATAAGTAGACAGATTCTGATGACGATATTAATCAAGTCATCTCATAGCATTGATTAGAACTTGACACGCTCGTCGCAAACGCGCAAAACGAATTTCCAGATTTCCCCCAAACTATTGGTATAGTATAAGGTGCAACCTAGGTCATCTCCCAAAGACCATTTCAGATTCTTAAGCAAATAAGGAGAAGGTTAGAACAAGGGGATTTTGGAAAGATTTGATATGAAGTTATAAATGCAAAATACAGAATGAAATTTGACTTAACAATAATCAACTCAAGGAATTCAGAGGCTATTTTCTTAACTAATCATTGATCACTAAAATCATGCATTGTGTTTATCAACCTAGGATCATCTGGAACCCCTACAATGATCCTTGAATTCTCTACTGAGAAACCTCTCAGAATTTAATTGATTATGATCAACAAGATTTAGTAACCACTTAATCTTTTATCTAAACCAATTTCACAATCAGAATTCAGTTGAAGTAAGTAATAAAATGAAAACCTTCAATTAAATTACTTAATTTCTACTCTTCAAACTTTTGGAAAGTGATTTACCAATCAAAAACCAATTATAAATCAATCATGCATTAATCAAAATACGTCAACCGATCAAACTTTGATTAAAGAATAAAATTGAAGAATATAGTGAAGTAGAGTAGAAACCACTTAATAAGCATGTAAATAAAGATCAAGACCTCAAAGTTAAAATGAAAATAGCTTGAATCCTCGAATTGAAACTACAAACCTAGCCTTCCATGAAGGAGGCAAATTAACAACAAAGAAAGAGGCAAATTAACAACAAATAAATCCTAAGCCTTCCATGTAGGAGGCAAAACTAACAAGAAATAAATCCTAAGCCTTCCATGTAGGAGGCAACTAACAATAAAGAAAAGCTAAGCCTTCCATGTAGGAGGCAAACTAACAAGAAAGAAAACATAAGCCTTCCATGAAGGAGGCAAAACTAACAAGAAAGAAAGGAAGAAAGAAAGAAAGAAAGAAGATGGTATTGGAGTTGATCTCCAAAATTGGTGTGTGTCTCCTCTTGCAAACCCTTCTATTTATAGAGGATTTTTGAGGCATCATCTTCAGAAAGTCACCAACTAGGATATTACTTTTCTACCCTTTTCTTGCTTTCACATGGGCTTTGTTGAAATTGCAAAACACTTTTGAATTTTTGCCACCAATGAGCACAACAATTTGACTTTCTTGCACCGCAATTTCGGATGTTCACATGTCCGAATTAGAGCTTGCCTTCTGAACAAAAGTTGTAGCCCTGGATCGTAGCTGTCCAACAAAGTTGATTTCATCTCAATATGACTTCTATATCTCAAGATATGGCCGGATCTTTGCACACTGTTCAAATTCCACGTCAGCAACACTATCTCATCTTTTGAGATAATTTCGGAGTCCTAAACATCCCATTTAGAATCTTCTCTTGCTTTGTAAATATGGACACTTCTTTAAGCTTTCATTCAAGATAGATTTCATGATTTTTGGATGTCTACAACTCCTATTATGCTCAAAATACTATAATAGTGTCATTTTAATCGGGTAAGCAAAGAAATTCAATTAAACTTCATATGAACCCAAACTCATAAAATATGACAAAGATCACTTAATTGAACATATAAGAAGTCTTAATGAGATAAAAGTGAGAGATAATTATTTATGAAATCTATGCTTATCAAATTCCCCCACACTTATCTTTTGCACGTCTCGGGCAAACTTAAGTTAAGGATTGGTGACTTTTTTTTTTTTTTTTTTTTTTTTTTTTTTTGAAAGAACATCAAAGTTTTGAGTTGATTTCTCAAGAATTCACAAAATTTCATGAAGCATTCTTTCATCACATTTTTGAAATTACTTAGAAAGGCAACTTTAATTTGAAAAACATAGATTGAGAAAGATAAAACCTCACATGATATACTCTGAATCTCTCAAGTGTTTGATTTGGTAAGTGTTTCTCTCAAATTCAATCCATGAAAGATGAACTATCATAGGCTTGCATATCTTCTACTTCTCTACTACTATGTACACATGCAATGCACAAATCAAGAGGTCTTTATTTTGGTTCTAACGGGAATAGAAAGATGAAATGATATATTGAAGAGATACAATGTTAGACCAATGAAAATGGTGAGGATTGAGAATTGATTGTAAGTGCAAGTGTGAGAAACAGATATCACTTCTTCAAATTTTTTTTTTATTTTTTTTTTCAATATAATAGTTTATTTATTAATTTATTGCTTCAGTTTTTTTTTTTTTTTTTTTCAACCATGATATTGATGAACACAACAATAATCTCCCCCACACTTATTGAAACACTTATGGTATGATAAATCCAGTATTCCTCACCTTCTATGGTCAGACAAAGTTGTTTTTTTTTTTTTTTTTTTTTTTTTTTTTATTTGTGGTGAGCTAAAAAGAAGAAAAGGCTAATCGGCTCAAAGGGCTGATCAAAGGATAAAATTATATGGTTTAGTTATTTGGCCAAGTGGTTTGTTCAAGAAAAACAGTGCCTCAATCATTTTTGTACAAATCATGTGAAAATGTAGCTTCAAAAAGAATCAATGCAAGTTCTGAAGTAACATATTCCATGGATGAAAATCACACAAGAAAGAAAATAATAATAAGGCTCAAAATCTCACAGGTAATATATTTATCAAATCTAATCTATCCAGTTCAAATATGTGTTGCCAAACTAATTAATCTCGAAATGTAAATCATTTTGCTTCAATTATTTTATGAAATCTAAAGAAAAACATACTTCCACATTCAATTTTTTTTTTTTTTTTTAAATCATAAGATGCGTATCAAGAGTCAAGTGTAACTCCTTACTCAGCCATCTTACTCAAAGCAAGTTTATGAATCTAACCTAATTTTTTTTTTTTTTTTTTTTTTTTTTTTTAATTTTAGATGTCGGACCATCTTCCCCCCAACCTATCCAAGACATTGTCCCCAATGTCTTAGATGAAATTTCATATAACAGGAAAAGAAATGTAAGAAAACCATCAAAGTAAGGAAAAGTTATAACCGAAGAGTGGTATCTGGTTCTCTTTTATCTCTGCCATCCTGATTTGGTTGGTTCACCAGCTGCATTGCTTGACTGAGCTCAGATGTAGGATTTTGCAAAATCTCAAGTAGCTGTTCAACAGTTGAAGCAGATACTATGATGTTGCGCATGGATTGTGGCATGAACTCCTGCTCTACTGCATGATCTAAAAAGGATATCAAACCATTATAAAAGCCATTAATATTCAATAAGCCCAAAGGTTTTTTATGAAAATTCCGATAGGCCCAAAATATAATGGTAAAAATTTCTTCCATTGTTCCAAGACCACCAGGTAATGCAATAAATGCATTAGAATTAACCAACATGTGTCTCATTCGGTCATGCATGGTTGCAACCTTCAATTCAGTACCCAGGGTGAAGTAGGAGGTGCTCCCATTTTTTAAGCCAACACCTAAGACGTTACACCCCTTTGTGAGTGCAGATCCTGCAACACATCCTTTTAAACCCTGAATCCCTCCCCCATAAACAAGATTGATTTTTCTTGCAGCTAATGCCTTACCAAGGGTAGAAGCTGCATGTTGAAATTCTCCATCCTTTCCAAGGTTAGACCCACCAAAAACACAGATAGTATTGATCTTATCCATATACGGTGTTTCTGTCTTTTTTTTTTTGAAAAAATATGTCATAGAGGTGGATAATTTATAGGGACTCAATATCAGACAAGGAGATCGCTTGAATAGTGCGGGATCAGGATTTGGTAGCAAAAGTTTGAATTTTTGTTGCAAAAGTTTGAATTTTGGTTGCAAAAGTTTGAATTTTGGGTTCAAGGAAAAAGGTGAATGTCAGAGGGGAAAGACTTTAAGCAGAGGTGAAAATTTCAAAAAAAACGGTGGCCCAATAAATTGAAAAGACAATGTAAATGACAAACATACACGCATGAGAATGAACAGTAGTTGTGATTGTGGCTCACATCTTCCTCTGGTTTTACGTCCAGTAACGGCTGAAACGCCTTCTAAGAGTCGAGGATGTGCTTCCCATTCAGTTTTCTTGTAAACTGACAACAGGGTCTTTTAAAGTCAGATTCCCAAGACTATAACGTGCTTTTTCCTTACGGAACAGTTCAAACAAATCAAGAAGGACTCCTTGTACATGCCCACTAGGATGCGTCTCAAGAGTCTGAATGATATCATCCAATGACTCCTTACTCAGTCCATCTTTTATGAATTGAATTTTGTCCTCTCGATTTCTTGAAACCATTCCAGGGTTCTTGCATCTTGTGTTACAGGTCCATCTTGCACACCTGTAGCAAACTCCAATTCTTTTTGCCCTTCTCTTCTTTGCATAGGAACTTCTTCCCATACCTGGCATGTTTTTAACAAATGATTCTTGAAATTCACCTGCTAAACGTACCTTAGCTTCAATGATCCAACGGACATCTTCTGGAAGGCCTAAGAGTGTTAATGCTCTCAATCGTTCAAGTCTGCAATTGTAAATGTCTTTAAGAAAATTTCTGGGGAGAGTAGGGAACAAAATTTTGATCCTGGTGAGAGCTTTCTCCATTTTTTTTTTTAAAACACTCAAGTTATTATTCCTGCAAGCTCAATGTGGTGTAATAGTTAGGATGATTTAAGAGGTGAAGAAGGAAGTTGAGAGAGTAGTTGAAACTTATAAGCGAGGAATGGGAGAGAGGGAGAGGGAGAAAGAGAGAGAGAGAGAGAGAAAGAGAGAAAGAGAGAGAGAGAGAGGGAGAGAGAGAGACTTCTCTTGAATTTATTGCAGGTATGTGGCATTGTGCAAATGCACTTCTTCTACCGTGTGCTTTTGAAAACCTTCGAAAAATGGTTTAAGACGATGTCCATTCACCTTGAAGATTTTTTCAGTTACCTCATTTTTTATTTCCACTGCACCATAAGGAAAAACATTAGTAACTACAAATGGTCCTAACCATCTAGAGCGTAGCTTACCAGGCATAAGCTTTAGCCGAGAATTGAAAAGGAGAACTTTTTGTCCAACGAAAAACTCCTTTCTTGCCAACTTTTTGTCATGAAAAGCTTTGACCTTTTCTTTGTAAATTTTGGAGTTTTCGTATGCTTCCAATCGAATTTCTTCAAGTTCCTGCAATTGAAGCTTCCTATGGATTCCTGCTTGGTCTAGATCCATGTTGCATTTCTTTACTGCCCAAAATGCTCTATGCTCTAATTCAACTGGAAGATGACATGCTTTACCAAAGACAATCCTGTAGGGAGACATGCCAATGGGTGACTTGTAAGCTGTCCTATATGCCCATAATGCATCAACAAGGCGCAAGCTCCAATCCTTCCTGTTAGGCTGAACTGTTTTCTCTAAGATTTTCTTGATCTCTCGATTAGAAACTTCAGCTTGACCATTTGTTTGAGGATGATATGGGGTGGAGACTTTATGCATGACTCCATATTTGCGGAGTAGGGCTTCCATTGTGCGGTTGCAAAAATGAGTACCTTGGTCACTAATTAGAGCTCTAGGAATGCCAAACCTGCTAAAAATGTTAGACCTGATAAAATCTGCAACAACTCGAGCATCATCAGTACGGGTGGCTTTTGCCTCCACCCATTTTGAAACATAATCAACAGCTAGCAGAATGTAAACAAAGCCAAAAGAGACAGGGAATGGACCCATAAAGTCTATACCCCAAACATCAAATACCTCACAAAAGAGAAGTGGTTGTTGAGGCATCTCATTTCTGCGCGAAATACTCCCTATTCTTTGGCACTGCTCACAAGTTATGCATAATCTATGTGCATCACGAAATATTGTAGGCCAATAAAAGCCTGAGTCTAGTACTTTTCTAGCTGTCCGTTGTGGCCCAAAGTGTCCACCACAAGCTAGGGAATGGCAAAAGGTAAGTATAGACTGAACTTCATGATCTGGAACACATCTTCTAATGATTTGATCACTACATGTCTTCCAAAGGTATGGTTCATCCCATATGTAGTGTTTGGCATCACTTTTCAACTTGGCAAGTTGCGATTTGGTGAAGTGTTTGGGTATTTCTTTAGCAACCAGATAGTTTACCAAATCTGCATACCAAGGATCCTTCCCGTGCAAATGATAGAGATGCTCTTCTAGGAATGAATCTGCAATTGAAGTTTCTTCACAAGGTTGCTGGATCCGACTTAAATGATCTGCTACAAGGTTCTCTGCACCACTCTTGTCTTTAATCTCTAAATCAAATTCTTGCAACAGAAGCATCCAACGAATCAGTCTTGGCTTAGCATCTGTCTTCTTCAGCAAGTATTTCAAAGCTGCATGGTCAGAGAAGACAATAACTTTAGATCCAAGCAAATAGGAGCGAAATTTATCTAATGCAAACACAATTGCCAAAAGCTCCTTCTCAGTAGTTGTGTAATTTGATTGGGTTGCATCAAGTGTGCGAGAGGCATATGCAATGACATGAGATCTCTTGCTAACTCTTTGAGACAGTACAGCACCAAGGGCATAATTGGATGCATCACACATTAATTCAAATGGAAGCGTCCAATTAGGTGGTTGAATGATGGGAGTGGTTGTCAACCGCTTCTTTAGTTCATCAAATGAATCCTTGCATGCTTGATCAAACACAAATTTGGTATCTTTTTGTAGTAGTTTAGAAAGAGGTTGTGCAATCTTGCTAAAATCCTTGATGAATCTTCTGTAAAAACCTGCATGACCAAGTAAAGAACGTACTTCTCGCACAGAAGTGGGGTAAGGTAGAGAAGTAATAATGTCTATCTTGGCCTTATCAACCTCTAAACCTTTGCTAGATACCAAGTGTCCTAAGACTATACCTTCTGTTGCCATGAAATGACATTTTTCAAAATTCAAAACCAGGTTAGTCTCAATGCATCTGTCCAAAACTTTAGAAAGGCTTTCTAAGCATGCATCAAAAGAAGAACCATATACAGTGAAGTCATCCATAAACACTTCCATGCAACTTTCTAAGAGATCAGAGAAAATGCTTACCATGCATCTTTGAAAGGTTCCAGGGGCATTGCATAGACCAAAGGGCATCCTTCGATAGGCAAAAGTACCAAAAGGACAAGTGAAGGTGGTCTTATGCTGGTCTTCTGGGGCTATATGTATTTGAAAATAACCTGAAAAACCATCTAGAAAGCAATAGTGAGATTTTCCTGCTAATCTTTCCAAAATTTGGTCTATGAAGGGCAAAGGGAAGTGATCCTTGCGAGTAGCTTGGTTAAGCTTCCTATAATCTATGCACACTCTCCAACTGTTTTGTATTCTGGTAGGGATTAGTTCATCATTGTGATTTTTGACTACAGTCATGCCAGTTTTCTTAGGAACTACTTGCACCGGGCTTACCCAATCACTGTCTGAGATGGGATAGATGATACCAGCTGCTAAAAGCTTACCTACTTCCTTCTTTACCACATCTAGGATGGTTGGATTCAAACGCCTTTGTGGTTGTCTAACAGGTCTGGTGTTTTCCTCTAGCAGTATCCTATGCATACAAGTAGATGGGCTAATACCTGGAATATCAGCCAAAGTCCATCCAATTGCTTGTTTATGGCTTTTTAAGGTTTGCAGTAACCTTTCTTCCTGTTGTGGTAGAAGGTTCTTTGCTACAATGACAGGAAGCTTCTCATTTTCCCCCAAATAAGCATACTTTAGATGTTCAGGCAAAGGCTTCAACTCTAAAGGAGGTGGTTGTATTATGGAAGGAAGAGATCTATCTGAGATTGAAATGTCTGCAACACTTGCATCTAACATGTCATCTTTCAACGAAGGTTGGTCTGCAGCATTAATCCTGGAACACACAATACATGAATCAAATTCATCACATGTGCAAGTAAAATTATCTAAGTAATCTAAATCAAAATCAAAAATTTTAAAAAGTAGATTGTCAATAGAATAATCATCCGCAAGAAGGTCTATGGCATCAAGTTGAAAGAGTGAATGATTCTCTATGGGATGCTTCATGGCTTCAAATATGTTGAATTGGATGATATCATCTCCAAATTCCATAGAGAGTCCCCGTATGCACATCTATCTTTGTTTTTGCAGTTTTGAGGAAAGGTCTCCCTAGGATCAAGGTTGCTCTATTGATGGATGACTCATCTTCCATATCCAAAATGTAGAAGTCAGCTGGAAAGATCAGCTTATTCACTTGAACTAGCACATCTTCAAGTACTCCGGCTGGATGTGCTGTACTTCTGTTGGCTAATTGAATCACCACACCAGTTGGCTTCAGTTCTCCCAGATTCAAAGATTTATAAACTGATGAGGGCATAACATTAATGGAAGCACCTAGATCCAGCAATGCATCACCAAATGTAGAGTTTCCTATTGTGCAAGGAATGGTGAAAGTTCCTGGATCTTTACATTTCTGAGGGAGGCTGGGTTGAATTAAGGCTGAAACATTGCGTCCCACACTAATCTTCTCATCCCCTTTGAGTCTTCTCTTATGCGTGCACAAATCCTTTAGAAATTTGGCATATTTGGGAATTTGCTTGATAGCATCTAGAAGTGGTATGTTGACTTCCACTTTCCTGAAAGTATCTAGAAGCTCCTTATCCAATTCTGCATGAACATTGGGCTTGGATTGAACCATTCTATTTGGAAAAGGTAAAGATACCTTCTGATCAGCACAATTTGGGGTTTTCTTCTCATCAGATGCTTCAAGTGCAGATCGTTTATGGCAAGCTTCTTTTTGTTGATCATTCGATGTCTTATCGAAGGCTGGTGTACTTTTTTCATCAGACTTTCCTTCTGATTCAGATGGCTCATCAGAGATATCTCCAGGTGTGGAGATAAATGCTTCTTTTTGGTGTGGATTAGTCTGATTGAAGCTTTGTTGCTTTAAAATTGTAGGGTCTGTCTGCACTTTCTTCCCACTTCTCAAGGTCATGGCATTCACACTTTTGGGATTTATGACAGGTTGAGAAGGTAGTTGACCAGAACCTTGAGATTTCAATTGGTTGACAGTGGTAGCCAACTGCCCAATTTGAGTTTGTAAATCCTGAATGGTAGAACTTACATTTTGTTGAAATTGAAGATTGTTGGTTGCTAATTGCTTCATCAAATCATCAAGAGAGGGTTCAGAAGCATTAGAGGGTACAGATTGCTGCATATGCTGTTGTTGTTGTCTGAATGGCGGTGGTTGGTATTTATTTTGGGAGTCAGATGTTTGAATCCTTTGTTGTTGTGGAGGGCCATATCTCAAGTTAGGATGGTTTCTCCAACTAGGATTGTATGTTCCAGAAGGTGGTTCAAACTTCTGTTGCTGATAATGTTGAGGAGGCCTGTATTGTTGTCCTGTGCCAAAAATACCATTTACTGCAGCTTCAGGTGTCTCACTTTCTTGCAATGTTGGGCATGCATCAGTAGGATGATCTGCAGAAGTGCAGATGCCACATGTTTTGGTTTTGTCAACAACATTAAGTTGCTGTTGTTGTCCGATGGCCAACTGTCTTACGATGGAGGTTAGTTCTTCAATTCTGTTCTCCAATCGTGTATGGTCTGTCTTGGTGGTCATTTCATGGACTCCTTTAGACAAGGAATTAGTTCGAGAATTGAATTGCTGAGAATTTTCTGCCATGTTGGCAATCAAATCTCGAGCTGCTGTAGGAGTTTTGTCCATAAGTGCTCCACCACTAGCTGCATCAACCATGCTTCTGTCCATTGGCATGAGTCCTTCATAGAAATACTGAATCAGTAATTGATCACTGATTTGATGGTGTGGACAAGTGGCGCATAGTTTCTTGAATCTCTCCCAATACTCATAGAGAGTTTCTTGGGAGTTCTGTCTGATGCCGCAAATCTCTTTTCTGATAGCTGCTGTTCTGGATGCAGGGAAGAATTTCTCCAAGAATAATCTTTTCATATCATTCCAGCTTGTAACAGATGTTGGATGTAGATAGTACAACCAGTCCTTAGCTCCATCATTTAAGGAGAAAGGAAATGCCTTCAACTTGATATGATCTTCTGGAATTCCTTGTGGCCGCATTGTGGAACACACAATGTGAAATTCCTTCAAATGTTTATGAGGGTCCTCACCTGCAAGGCCATGAAACTTAGGTAGCAAATGTATTAGTCCAGACTTCAGTTCAAATGGTGCATCAACATCAGGGTATTGAATGCACAATGGTTGATAAGCAACATCAGGTGCAGCTAATTCTTTTAAGGTTCTATCAGCCATGTTCTTAGCAAAATATTTAAAACTATCAAAATTTAAAGATGAAAAATCACTACTGTTACTTTCTTGGTTATTACTGGATGAATGCCTTCTATGTGCTCTTTTCAAATGGTGGAATGTTCTATCAATCTCAGGATCATATGCATATAAATTTTCAGGATTGGATCGGGTCATACACAAAAAGGTGAATTCATACAGAAAATCCAAGAATGATATACCTAAAGTAAAAACAATTGTTAGAAAGATTAAAATTTTTATACAAACTCCTAAATGAGCCTAGGAAATTAAAATGGTCCCCGGCAACGGCGCCAAATTTTGACACGCTCGTCGCAAACGCGCAAAAATAATTTCCAGATTTCCCCCAAACTATTGGTATAGTATAAGGTGCAACCTAGGTCATCTCCCAAAGACCATTTCAGATTCTTAAGCAAATAAGGAGAAGGTTAGAACAAGGGGATTTTGGAAAGATTTGATATGAAGTTATAAATGCAAAATACAGAATGAAATTTGACTTAACAATAATCAACTCAAGGAATTCAGAGGCTATTTTCTTAACTAATCATTGATCACTAAAATCATGCATTGTGTTTATCAACCTAGGATCATCTGGAACCCCTACAATGATCCTTGAATTCTCTACTGAGAAACCTCTCAGAATTTAATTGATTATGATCAACAAGATTTAGTAACCACTTAATCTTTTATCTAAACCAATTTCACAATCAGAATTCAGTTGAAGTAAGTAATAAAATGAAAACCTTCAATTAAATTACTTAATTTCTACTCTTCAAACTTTTGGAAAGTGATTTACCAATCAAAAACCAATTATAAATCAATCATGCATTAATCAAAATACGTCAACCGATCAAACTTTGATTAAAGAATAAAATTGAAGAATATAGTGAAGTAGAGTAGAAACCACTTAATAAGCATGTAAATAAAGATCAAGACCTCAAAGTTAAAATGAAAATAGCTTGAATCCTCGAATTGAAACTACAAACCTAGCCTTCCATGAAGGAGGCAAATTAACAACAAAGAAAGAGGCAAATTAACAACAAATAAATCCTAAGCCTTCCATGTAGGAGGCAAAACTAACAAGAAATAAATCCTAAGCCTTCCATGTAGGAGGCAACTAACAATAAAGAAAAGCTAAGCCTTCCATGTAGGAGGCAAACTAACAAGAAAGAAAACATAAGCCTTCCATGAAGGAGGCAAAACTAACAAGAAAGAAAGGAAGAAAGAAAGAAAGAAAGAAGATGGTATTGGAGTTGATCTCCAAAATTGGTGTGTGTCTCCTCTTGCAAACCCTTCTATTTATAGAGGATTTTTGAGGCATCATCTTCAGAAAGTCACCAACTAGGATATTACTTTTCTACCCTTTTCTTGCTTTCACATGGGCTTTGTTGAAATTGCAAAACACTTTTGAATTTTTGCCACCAATGAGCACAACAATTTTGACTTTCTTGCACCGCAATTTCGGATGTTCACATGTCCGAATTAGAGCTTGCCTTCTGAACAAAAGTTGTAGCCCTGGATCGTAGCTGTCCAACAAAGTTGATTTCATCTCAATATGACTTCTATATCTCAAGATATGGCCGGATCTTTGCACACTGTTCAAATTCCACGTCAGCAACACTATCTCATCTTTTGAGATAATTTCGGAGTCCTAAACATCCCATTTAGAATCTTCTCTTGCTTTGTAAATATGGACACTTCTTTAAGCTTTCATTCAAGATAGATTTCATGATTTTTGGATGTCTACAACTCCTATTATGCTCAAAATACTATAATAGTGTCATTTTAATCGGGTAAGCAAAGAAATTCAATTAAACTTCATATGAACCCAAACTCATAAAATATGACAAAGATCACTTAATTGAACATATAAGAAGTCTTAATGAGATAAAAGTGAGAGATAATTATTTATGAAATCTATGCTTATCAGAACTACAATTTTATGTATATATTTATGGCTTTCAAATTGATCAAATTCTCTAAAATTTCTGAAAAAAAAATGTTTAACAAGTGTTTTACAAGTATAATAAAATAAACTACATTTGTTAGCTTCTAAAACGAAAATATTTTAGGGTTAAAATATTATTTTGGAAAGTCCATATAAATAAAAAATATTTTATAATCAACATCAATAATTTGAACAATAAAAATCGGTCTTTGAAAATTGGTAATCAATTCTTGATTTGTTCATTTACTTTGTTCAAAATAGAATGGTTTGATAACAAAGTATCAAAATCAGTGACTTATTGCCATGACTTACTATATATAAATGTAAGAATAGGATGATATAATAGATTACTAGAAACCATAATAGGTTACAAACTCTCTAATAGTGATAGAAAAGTCTAATAATTGATTACTAAATTTTATAATCAATTACTCAGGTCCAAATTTGTTAGTTTTAAGTGGTTTTTATGTTGTTTTTTTCTTAATCTTTGAGTGATTCTTGAGAGAAGCTCTTTCGATGTTTTATAAGTGAAAAATTTTATAAATGTGTAATGTAAAGAGGTTTCTTTTTTTTTCTTAACAAAATTTTAAAGCTTTAAGTGTAGAATCTTGAGATATTTATAGAAAAATATTATAATTTTTGTAAATTAATGAAAATAATTTCAAAAAAAATTATTGATCAGATGTAGCTTTCTAATTAGTGGTTGAAAGTAAATTAAAATAAATTTGTTGATTTTTTTTATACCTTCTCTTTTAAAACTTTTTTAATTTTGTTTCGATCATTCTTTATAATATAAAATTCTGATTCTTGAATTATTATTTACATAATTTTTTTTATTTAAAAAATTATATACCTCATATCTCATATTCAGTAATTTATTATGTAAATTTAAGATTTAGATTCACTATTTTGATTTATTAATTAAAATCATGTAAAATTCTATCAAACTTAATTCACTTTATTCATAGACTATTAACAATTAAAATATATGATAATATTTAAAAATATATATCAAGTCAATATATAATTTGTGTTATAATTTAATAATTTTTTTACTTTTAAGAATTTTATCTCTTTTAATTTTTTGTAATATAATATAATATAACATAACATATCTTAATATAACATTACAAAACATAATATAATATGATAGGTTAAATAAATTTGTTAGTTCCTGTAGTTTTATCATGATTTTAATTATGTCTTTATAGTTTAAAATATTTTAATAATACTTATAATTCTATAATTTTGTAAATAAATTTTTAAAAATTTATGAAGTTACACTTCCTTTAACTAAATTCTTTTACTATAAAGTTTAAGTTTAATTTCATCTTAAGAACTTGAAATTACACTTTCATTCTCATATTTATGTAAATTGAGTGCTTGGATTATATTTTTGGAAGTATCAATGTGTAGGGTTTGTAATTTTACAAATTGGAATATGAATATATCAACATCAATCATGAAATAAAAATTGGAAGTTGAGGTTAGAATTTGTAAACACTCAATTCTGTCTAAGATCCCTAATGATTAAAATTAATCAAGAAACCAATGTTAAATTAAATAGTAACAGTAGACAAAAAAAACAGACAAAAAGACAAAAGCAGAAAAATAAATAAACAGAAAGGAAAAATAGAAAACAGAAGAATAAATTAAAATAAAAAAAAATAGGAAGGTAAGCGAATCAGCATGAAGCCTCACTATTAACATAACCACCTATTGTCCCCTGTCCGTCCCTGTAAAAACAGAGTTAGTTGCATTGAGTCATTGATGCTTGAGTAAGGTCCATTCGACCAAATCATCTTGTTCAACGGAGTTAGATCACCCATATACAGTGCTGATAAGAACAGCTCCAGAAGGTGGATCAAAAGTTCCTTTCATGAGAGCACCGCTCCTCAAGTGAATTTAGGATTAACATTGTAAAGATCATAAGCTGGAAAAAATACATGAAAGTCGAGGGCAATAGGTAACATTAAGTCTCTAACATGTCATGGTCACTGTGCCCTCTTACTCAGGTCCGCCAACCAAAAGATGCATGGATAGGATTAGGGGTCGTTCCAATATAGGTGAACATACATAGAGGCCGACAGTTTCAGTGGTAATGCACGCTAAGTTGCACTTGTCTGCAACAAAGTTCTTGATTTTGGGAGGTGATCACTTGAGGATGTAATGGCGGGTTTAGTAATGGATGAAAGGAACTTTCCTTACAATATTGGTTGCACTCGATGCCTTGCTCACAATTTGGTCGAACAGGTTGAGCCTCACAAACCATATGTACTGCTACCTCCAGCACTGTAGGAAACGAACCCTGAATTCCTTACTTCACTTTCACTACCTAGTGACACCCACTACCCTTGTACGTTCAAATTGGATTATGCCTCCACTGTGGGCCTTGCCACCATTCCTTGTGCGCCTATACACCCAAAATTGAGTCGTGTTCTGTACGTGGGCCATATGTTAAATTCAACTCTTTTGCACATATCATGGCTGCCTTTTGGGTGTCTTAAGAATGAGCCAAAGTCTGAAAATGCACAAGAGAGATAGTCGCGGGGACTTATGTGTGTGTTTGGCTCACCATTAAACCAGCAGTTTGATATTGATGTATGCGCGTAAATAGGGACCAGTGGCTTTGTCCGATTAACAACACATGAGGCTAGATAAAGTGCCTCTAAGTACATGGGTCATCTCCTGCAAGATCTAGATGTATGCAATGAAGACAGCACGTGGAGCAGTATGCACTTTGTTTGTTAAAAGACATTGGGTGCTCGTAGTGGTGGCTGATCTGCTTTCATGTTAATGCACCCATCAAAGCGTTTAAGATGGATTCAGAGCATTGTACTCAACCATGAGCTTAGTGTAGCGATTCGCTCGCCGTTCGCCAACTACCATGTCCCCTATTCGAATCCCACACGCTCCAATTTCTTTTAATTCTCCCATTCCCCAGGGATCATTTCAAATTTAAAGTGGAGAACTTGAATATCAAATAGGCGCTTGGCATAGTGGCAGACGCATTTCTTGTGTACTCCAGGTACCCCAGGTTCGAACCCCATCTCAGGCCATTTTTTCTATCTTATGATTATTGAGCCCCAAGCCATATGAGCCGCCCAAGCCGCGGAAGCCATCAAAGCCATCGAGCCTCTCCCAAGCCTCTCTCAAGCCAAATGAGCCACCAGGCCTCATCCCAAGCCATCAAAGCCACTAAGCCTCTCCCCAGGCCAAATGAGCCACCAAGCCTCTCCCAAGCCACGTGAGCCACCAAACTTTCTAAAATCTCAATCAAACCCCCAGCTTGAGCCCCTCAATTTCCCAAAATTGCAATCAAGCCCCTGAATTTCCCAAAATTACAATCAAGCCCCAGAATTTCCAAAAATTCCAATTAAACCCCAAAATTTCCAAAATGTCCAATCAACTCTTACGCCTCAGTCATCTACCTCAATTTAAATTCGTCTCCCTTCAAGCCAAGCTTTCATTTTTAAATCCCAAAAAAATAAAGTCAAATTCAATCGTTCTTCCTGTCAAGCCAAACATTTTATTTTTAAATCAAATTCTTTTTCTTCAAGTTAAATTCTCCTTCCTTAAAAGTCAAACTTTCCTCTTTTAAATCAAAACCCCCTCTTTCAAATCCATATTAAGTCTAATTCTTTTCATCTCAAATCAAGTCTATTCCAATAAAATGTCTTTCAAAATCAAGTTCAAATCAATCAATATTTTCTACTTAAGCTCGTTTATTCCTTTATCATTTTCAAATAAATCTCAAGAAAAATTCATTTTGGAATCTCTAGGTCTCACGCAATGAACCCTAGGCACGAACTAGTAGCTTTTTCTACTGTTCAATGTTTAGGAATTCATATGGGTCCCAAGTGCAGCCGTAGTTGTCTTGGACCCTATGCATATGTGGACTAGGAATCCCTTTCAACTAAATCTCAAGAAAAAGTCATTTTGGAATCTCTAGGTCTCACGCAATGAACCCTAGGCACGAACTGGTAGCTTTTTCTACTATTCGATGTTTAGGAATTCATAGGGGTCCCAAGTGCAGCCATAGTTGTCTTGGACCCTGTGCATATGTGGACTATGAATCCCTTTCAAATAAATCTCAAGAAAAATTCATTTTGGAATCTCTAGGTCTCACGCAATGAACCCTAGGCACGAACTGGTAGCTTTTTCTGCTGTTCGATGTTTAGGAACTCATAGGGGTCCCAAGTGTAGCCGTAGTTGTCTTGGACCTTGTGCATATGTGGACTAAGAATCCTTTTCAAAATAGTTTCAATAAAAACCTCATTTTAAAATCCTTAAGTCTCACACAATGGACCCTAAGCACGAACTGGTAGCTTTTTCTGTCGTTCGATGCTTAGGGATTCGTATGGATCCTAGTGCAATCGTAGTTGTCTTGGATCTTGTGCATAAGTGGACTAAGGATTCCCCTTAAAATATTATCAAAGCTTTCTAGCCATTTTCAAATATTCCTTTCAAGGAGTTCCGAAGGTCAAGCTTTCGAGCACCATTCATCTTCAAGCACCTTCGAAGGTCAAGCCTTCGCAAACCAGAACTACGTAAGCCTTGAGTTTCCCATTACACCGGGAAATACGTAGGAGGAGGATCAAGTCCTGTCAGGGTAACCTCCATCAAGTTATTTATTTTCACTCTAATAAAAGGGATCAAATGATTTTCAAAAATCACACACTCGATTTAAGGGTATCGTTCTTCGAAATGTGCGAATAGGGTGCTTAATACCTTCCCTATTCATAACCAACTCCTGAACTTCGAATCTCTTCCTCGAGTTAGGGTTTTTCTAAGTATTTTCCCTTAAATAAAAATTTGGTAGCGACTCCATAATACAAAACAAATCCATTTTCAAATTTTAGCGAGTTCGTTGTCTAGTCGGAATTACGGTTGCGACATTAAGCACAAATAAAATTAATAAATTTACCTTTGTAAAAGGGAAACAGGACAGAAGATATAGGACCACTCAGAGTCCAACCTGAGAGTCAGTGGTTAAGTAGTAATAGTGACAGAATAAATAATTAATGTGAATAACACCAATTGTATCAGGCCAAATGAAGGGGATTCAACCTAAACATTACACACAGCACACAATAAATAAAACCAAGTTACTAAATCAATATATAAATTATTGTACACCTTAAAAGTCGAAAATTAAAAATACAAAAATTAGTACGATTGTCGATTACCTTAACATAACCGACCCAGTGCTGTCTTTAATGGTAGTTGGATGCATGCAAGGGAAATTTACAACAATGAACAAATCTAAGTCCCTGACCTCCGAAACCCTAGCACAAACCAGTCATTAGAGAATAGAGACGATATATGGAATGGATATATGTGATGCTTACGGTATTACATAGGTACAAGATGAAGAGCACTCTCATACAAGGGAAAAACAAAGAATAAGCAAAATGAGACAAGCCACAAACACTTCAACCCTAAAAGACGAAGACTTGAGGTGAGGGAGGAAGACAGCGCAATAGGTAAGTAGCAATTACAAAATACGAATGAACTTAATGAAGTAACTACAAAATATGAATGAACTTAATGAAGTAACGGAAATTAGGTTAACATTGGATTGGGTGATAAAATCAGATAACAAAAAAATCCCCACTTACCAAGTGGTCCAATATGAAAATATAAATAAGGGTGAAAAAATAATAAAATATAATATATAATGGGCGGGTCGCTTTGGGTAAGTTCAGTGAGTTAAACTTTAGCCCGAACTCGTCCCCATTTACCCGTATCTATTCGCTAAATTTATCCTAATCCAACCCGTTTTGAACCCAACCTAATTTTACCCGTTATTGAACCCAACCTAATTTCTAGCTTCTTTACGCGCCTTGCCGTACAGAGATCGCCAGCTATAATTTCATTTTCATAATTTCTGATAATAGAAAATATGTTTGTTTTACTCTTGTTTTTATATTTTTAGAAAATGAAAATAAATTTGGAAAACCAACAGGTGATACTGCAAAAACCAACCAGAAACAGTCTTTTTATCATGTCATTTATCGTGTCCGGTCAAAAAGCATAAGAACTGACTCAATTGAAAATGACATGAGCATGAGCATTCGCAAAGCGGTCAACAATACTTCAACATAAAGTTCCAAACATAGAGAAGTTAAAACCAACCTCAAAAAATAATAACAATAATAATAAAACTTCAATTTAATTCCTAATGTGACGATAATTATCTGACATATGAAACAAACATATATCAGAAACATGAAGTAAGGGAGGAAGAAAATCATATCTCACAATCAGACGCGTTTGACAATTGAAAACTCGAATAGATTAATGAAATGCTATAAAAAAGAAGGGGTGGATTAAGGTTTACAATAATTGCCAAATAACAACTAGGTGTAAACACTCAATTATGTTTGAGGCCCCATTTTTAAAAGAAATCAAGAAACCAATACTAATTTAAAAAATAAATAAATAAATATGAATAAAACAAAGAATAATAAACAAAATAATAAAAACTGAAAAATGGAAAAATTACAAAAAGAAATATCAAAAATTATAATAATCATAATAATAAATTTTTGAAAAATGGAAAAAACAATGAAAACGATAAGAAAATAAAAATAAAAAAGAAAAGAGAATGAAGGAGAGAAAGAAAAATCCATCAAAGTAAAAATAATGATAAGATCAAAAAAAAAAAATATAAAGAAGAAGAAGAATATAATAATAATAACAATGGGAAAGTGAAAATAAAAATATACAAATAAATAAATGAAAATGAAAAACTTGAAACTAGTCAATAGGTCAAATAAATCAAAATTAAAATAAATAAAAGCATAATGTTAATGAATAAATGAAAAAAAAAAAACAATATGTATAATAGTAATAGTAATAAGGAGGATAAGACGAGGCAAAGGAGGCAAGTTAGACGGAGGGGTTATATATAAAATCCGAAAAAGAAAAAGGGGGAAGGGGTTCTTTTAAGGGGAAGAGAAAGAGAGGTCTGAGGAGAATCGAAGGAGAGACGACATCAATAGCAAAGGAAGCTGTGGAGAACCAGGGGAAGAAGATTAAAGAGCTCAGATTAACATTCCGCGAAAAGTAAGAATCGACTGGGTAGAATTCCGCAAGTGATCTTTCCTAACACGAGCAAGGCATTGCTCATACAGGTTAGTTGCTTTATTTCTTGAAACTAGAATATTGCATTGGTCTGTTTAATACGCGATTAAAGTAAACCCCATAAGGATTTGGAGGAATGATAAATCTTGCATGAAAATTTAATTTGTTGATCGATAAATAGTCGACACATCATTTGGTTTAAGTCTCAATCTTGATCCTCACAATCCCCTCTACGTAAATCTTGATTGGTTAAACTTAATCGACGCATCCTTCAAATTGATGCGGAATGTTATGTAATCATGAGAGAGTTTCATTGGCCCCATTGGTTCGGTATGACTCTGTAGAAGTCTAGTCCGCAGTCTAGTTTGTCGATTCCAAATTTAAGACGTCCATGAAGGTTCGTTCTTGCAACACGGATAGGTTAGCTGAAATATGCATTAGCTGAAATATGCATTAGCTTAATAAGCGATTATTGTATTCATCAATTGAACCTGTTGCCTTGACCCTGTTGAAATAAAGAAGAGAAACATTGCAATGCATGGACTGTTTGGAAACAGAAAGGGTGAACGTATTTTGAAGGAAATAATGCGAAATGACCACTTCGTCGGGGCATTACAGCTTGGGGTAGAGTTCATTCGAGAAGGGTTTTCTGCATGCAAGAGAACCTACATGGATATTGAGTAAAAGTTTGTTGACCAAGGACAGAAACTTGTGGTGAAATGAACTCTCAGACCAAGGTGAATGCGAACGTGAGACTGCGAGAATGAAGTCCCATTCCTATCCCCGCACGCAAACAAGGGAGGAAGCAGCGAGAATCACTCATCACCACCCGTCTTCGGAAGAGAGAATGTTGTTGTTAGTGGCACTCCCAAGCTGTTGTAGGAAAAGATATGACTCTGTAATGGGTGCTAGGTTCCAACAGCGACGTGAAGGTGCCTCGAGACTGATCTGGTGAAGGATTCCCTGGTTTTTAATGAAGGCAGGGGGGGCGTCGTAGCCATTGCCGATTTATGGAAGACGCAGTTGACTAGTCGAAACCGATATGAACGTCCACATAACCTGATGTTTAAGTGAACTACAAACCGAGCCAATAAGAACCGTAATGGTGGCACGGTCACAACGCTTCAGAACCTCACACAGATTGGTTACTTCATGCGATACATAAACTTTGTTACGGGTCCAGCCCTAGTCTAGGGTGTGTTAGAGGAAAAATCCCTTTTAGCCGCTGAGGTCCGTCTGGGAAGTATTAAGCAGAAAACAGCAGATCCAGAGGCTAGGAACAGGAAGGGTATCGCATTCCTATACGAAGGCAAATAAGCCACGGGTCAGCCCTCGCGTGAGAGAAGTCAGGGACGTCGCATGGTTTCCTTTAGAGGGGAGAACGGGAAACACGACGCATCACTAGGTAGGGATTAAGAGGTTACACCTGGCTCATATGATTTCAGAGGCAAGCGCGAAGCCTCATGCTCATTCAGCAACAGGTTTTGGAGTTAGGGAACTTCCACACCCGAGAGGACATTAATACATGTCAAGCTTCAAAGAATGAGAATCTTACACGCACGGGTAGGATGCGTATAACGTCCACTACATTGGAAAAGTAAGGTGCAGGTCTCGGGATGGCTCGGTCAATATTGTTGCTCAGGCACAATCGCTATTCATTCCGCCATAGTGAATAATGGTCCAAGGTTGATCAACATCCACACACCCAGTTTTTTGTCTTAATTCTCCGCAGGTCGGATAACACGTGCATAGGTCCAGGTTTGTTAGCACCATACACGTGAATTCCTAATGCATGTAGAAGAGGAACGAGCTAATATTAGCATGCAGCTTGAAGGTTAGGAAGACACTGTACACTACCATCCAAAATGTGAAACGATTGACGGTGTGAAGGGAAATGGTTAACAAACTAGGCATGCTGGAGAAGAGCCGTAGTAAATTTAAAATGTGCTACCAAACCAATATGATACATAAATGGTCAACAAGTCTTTTTGGGGATGACTTATAATTATGGAGGCAATAAACTAACCCAAAAGCTATATAGATGTGAGAGTATGCCGGGTCATGATAATAGGTAAGATTAAAATAAAGAAGGGAATATTCGGATCATGCTACCAAGCCGCATTCATACTCTTACCTTTTTTGCTAGAAAATCGATGTGTTAGTCATTTCAAAATTTAAGGATTTCTCTTTAAGCGAATCTTCCAAATTCTCTCATTATTTCAAACAAATCAAGATAGGCACCGTATCCCCCTTAAAACGTTTTTACTTTCTCTCAAAAATAAGTTTGATCCAATTTGCTAATTAAAAAAGGAAAATATATAAAATTGAAATAAGAAAATTTGTTTTTCAATTCTTGATCTCACGCGACAAGCTCTGAACATGAACTGGTAGCTTTTTCTGTTGTTCGATGTTTAGAGATTCGTATGGGCCCAAATATAGCCGTAGTTGTCTTGGACCCTATGCATACGTGGGTTAGGAATTCCCTTTTCACAAAAAAAAAAACAAACTTAGTTTTGCAATTCTTAATCTCACACGACGAGTTCTAAACACGAACTGGTAGCTTTTTCTGCTGTTTGATGTTTAGAGATTCGTATGGGTCCAAGTGTAGTCGTATTTGTCTTGGACCCTGTGCATATGGGGTTATGAATGCCCTTTTCACAAAATAAAAAAACTCATTTTGCAATTCTTAATCTCACGTGATGAGCTCTAAACACGAACTGGTAGTTTTTTCTGTTGTTCAATGTTTAGAGATTCGTATAGGCCCAAGTGTAGCCGTAGTTGTCTTGGATCCTGTGTATATGTGGGTTAGGAATTCTCCTTAAAATATTTTCAAAACACTCTATTCATTTTCAAATACTCTTCTTCAAGCACGTTCGAAGGTCAAGCCTTCAAATCAAAACTAGAACTACGTAAGCCTTGAGTTTTCCATTGGACCGGGAAATACGTAGGAGCAAGATCAAGTCCTGTCAGGCTAACCTCCATCAACCTATTTATTTTCACTCTAATTAAAGGGATCAAACAATTTTCAAGAAATCACACATTCAGTTTAAGGGTACCGTTCTTTGGAACAGGCAGTGTGGTACCTAACACCTTCCCTACTCGTAACCAACTCCCGAACTTCGAATCTCTTCCTCGAGTTAGGGTTTTTCCAAATATTTTCCCTTAAATAAAAATTTGGTGGCAACTCCACATTAATTCAAATAAAAATTCCACTTTAAAGTTTTAGCGAGTTCATCGTATCGTCGTAATTACGATTACGACACCAGGTTTTCACGGTTTCCGTTTTAAAAATGTAACATTCAAAAAATACATAAAACGATATTTTAATCATTTTCAATTTTGGACCAAGTTTAGAAAATATTTTCCACGAAAACATTTTTGAATAGTTAACCAAACATATTTTCTATACGGTTTGATATTTTGATTTAAAATAAAAACAGAAAACAATTTTTTCAATACTATTTTCTATTTCTATTTTCATTTTCTACTTTTACTTTTATTTAAAAGGCCTTCTTAATCTTGTATTTAATTTTTTCTTACTTTTAAAAATTTTGTACTTAAATGTGAAAATAGAAAATATAACAAAAAACAAATATTATTTCTTTTTTACTATTTCCTATACATAATGATAAAAGTAAAAAATATAAAAACAAAATATATTTTCTTTCTGAAAGTAAACAGGTCCAAAACTTAATTCTACTTTTGTTGGAGAATAAACATGGCATATGTTTTCTTTTCTTAATTCAATATTCAATATATGTATATTCATATATTAAGAAAATTTAAATAATATATAAACATATATGTGTGGTTTGAATTTTTATTTAATAATTAAAAAATATATAAAATTATTAACTAAAGAAAAAATTTAGTAAAATGTGTGGTTCGGATTTTTATTATTCAACTATTATTATAATTTAGATGATTTACCCTATTTCAATAATTAATCCATCCTTATTTTTAATAATAATGAGAAACATGAAGGTACAAATACAATTTTAACACTTCTTTTTTACCATACGTGTGTGTGAGCAGTTGCAATTTTATAATAATGTATTGCGGCTTTCAAACAGATGTGAGGGAAGCATTCACGTTCCTAATTTATTAAATTTTCCCTTCTTCACCTTTGTAAATTAGGAAACGTTCACATTTGTATCCAATAAAAATACATCGATATTGAGTTGAATTAAATACGTACATTAGCGATGAAAGTGAATAAGGTCGTTCGACAAGGTCTTACGGTTCGGCTTATTTAAAGTCTGTATTGGCTCAGCTCGTTTAATAAATACATAAGCTCAAGTTTATTAAAAACTCTTTTTAGATAAACAAGTCAGACCTAGACTTATAAAAAAACCTATTTAATCTATTCATGGGCCTATTTATATTTATATATTATATATTATATATTTATATTTATTTTAATATATTATATTTGTATAATATTTATTTTATATTTTATTTACATAATATATATATATATGTTTTAGGCCTATTTAGTAACCTTTTTATCTTATAGGTTTTAAATTTGCAAGTCTTTTTAATTAATTATTTATATAGATTTTACGTCTATTTATTAAATTTTTTTGTTATGCAGACTTTTAAACAGGCTTGCAGGTTTTGTAGGCCTTAAATTAGGTCAGGCTTTGACAGAAAAAAAAAAAAAAAGCTTTAACAGATAACAAACTCATGCTCAAGTCTCAAAATTTTTAAACAGATCAGGTTGAACATTGAAAGCCTAGCTCGACTCGATCTTCTTCTATCCCTAACGTACATGGTAGAGCTGATTTTAGATCCCATTATCTTTTCAGATAATATATTATTTTCCTTTTATGTTTCATCTTTATCAAATAATAAAACATTTAGATTTATTAAGATAGACATGACACTACCTTCATATGGAGTACAGTATATTATGTACTCAGTTCTACAATGAAAGTTATGCCATTATTATAATTTTATAAACTGATCTAGCATTTAGCTTTACAGACTCTAAGTTTCATGTTTTTGAAAATTTCAAAAAATAAATTTAACTTATTTATTTGTTTGATATGAAAATTTAAGATTTTATATAATTAATTTAAAAGTATATTCAAACAACTAAATTATCTATTTAATCAAATCTTACTTAATAATAATATTTAATATTTAGGATCCAAACCAACAATTTTTATAAAACAAGGGATCAAAAATTTTAAAAAATATATCATAAACAAAAATTTATTAAACTTTATTATTATTATTATTATTATTATTATATCATGATGTCTGTGTTTTTCTATATTTTGTAATGTCAATTATTTAAATTTTATAAAGCATATTATTGATTAAATCAATTTTGTTTGAATATTACATAACATAATAAATAAAAATAATAATTAATTTATCAAATAAATAACCTATTCATTCTCATACATAAAATGGAAGGTTAAAGAACTAAATTAACAAAACAAATTTTAACTGCCCGAATTGAAACCAAAATGTTAATTTTTCCCTTTTCAATAATGGTCCATATAAAAGGCAATCCTAATTGGTATATAAATAAATAGTAAATGTGAATAAGTATGTCCATGAAAATAAATATTAATTTTGATTTGTAACTTTGTTAGCAACAACTACCTTAGACGAGTAGTGACCAGAGTAACCACGTCATTTGTTTAACCACATGCAACACAGTGGTTGTTATATCTTATCCGATCCAACGGTTTCTATAAAGATACTTAAAGTTGAGTATTTTATACCCAGGTAAACCGATCAAAGATGAATTATAATAAAATAATATTATTTTTATTTTTAAAAAATATATTTACATAAATATTTAATTTTTAATGATACAAAATTATGAATTTTAAATATTAAATTTATTATATACATTTAATATAATATATATTATAAATATTTATAAAATTATTTAATTAATAGTAATTTTATCCTAATTAAATCATTAAATTTTAAGCCAACATATTGATCGATTTAATTTTAAAAATCATTTTGCATGTTAGAATGAAAAATTAGATGTAAAGGGTTAAGAATAATATCCGGAACTTCTTTTTCTTTTTCATGGAGTAATTGATGTACTTTCATTAAGGCAGGTGATTTGGTCGGTGAAATGACAAAGTGGACCGAAGAAAGAAATCGTCCATTAATGATGACAAACTCAACATCAAGCAGAATTTTCAAGAAGCCACTAAAGGAGAGGTGATACTCTTTATCAAATAATGATGCAATTTATTTATATTACTAAAATGAAACTGCTCAAACTCGATTATGTGGAAGGCACGGACTAGTACGGGTGAGGTAGTAAGAGAACAGGGGATGGATGGTGGCTGTATATAACAGGGTATGGGTGATGGTGGTTGTAGAGAACTAGGAAGGGGATGAATGGATCCTACGCGTACAGAATAGAGATGAGGCGTAGCTATATATAGAACAAAAGAATGCTGAACAAATTAAATGTCGACTGGATTGGAGGTCAACACAACTTAATTTACTTATTAAAATAAACAAAACAAATTCAAACATAATTTTGGCTAAAAGGTTCTTTTTAGTAAAAAATCGACCAATATAATTTATAAATTCTGAGGGTATATTTAAAGGGATTATGTTCAAAATTGAAAGGGATAACTACAAAATTTTGTTTCAATATGAAACATATTTGTAGTTAATTATAATAATTTACACTTTTTTTAGAAATTAAAAAATTGTAGAAGTAAAAACTAAATTTTTACTATGTACATAAAATATAAAATTAAGTTTGTAATTAACTTAATATTTAAGTATAACTTACGGGTTGATGTAATCAACGAAAATGGGGAAGAAACGAAAAGATATATTAATTGCGAATAGTTAATTATATAAAATTTTAAATTTTTAAGTATAATATTAATTTTATTTCAATTTATCGAGACACGTACTCGAACGCAAGTAACAATGAGAGAACTGAAAAGGCAAAATGTGGGAAATGAGAGCAGAATCCCGCAATCGAGGAAGCTCTCGTAGAACACGCGTTGTTATTGAAAAATCCAAGCGTTTGCACGTGGCGTTACTCATGTGAGTTGCGACGTTGATTCTCATTAATTTTATTATAGATTTCTTTGAATGAAACTCATCCTCTTTTGTGGGGTTTCAAATCCAAAATTATGTACTTGGGCTTACTGATAAGGCACGAGGACACCACCTATATCTAACGTTCCATATAGCAAGTGTGGTGATTTCCGTCGTAATAACGTAGGAATGCAGATTATATTTGTAGTTATTTATCTAAGTTTATTTATTATATTATTTTTAATATATTTAAATTAAATATAATTTTTTTAAAAATATTTTAATAAAAAATAATATATTTAAAAATTATAATTAAATCCTATTTTTAACCTAAAAATATATAAATATATTAGTCTGATTTTAATATTTAAATATATTTATCCGACATTAATATATATAAATAAAAATATTTTTTAAAAATAATAATTAATAATGCATCTGAATATATACATTTCAAAACTTAAAAAAATAATCGAATACCACTACAAGAAAAAGGGAGTTTTTTGGTATTTATATTTCAGTGGTTAATAAAAACCGTCAAAAAAATTTATATTTTTTTGCAATCTATTTAAATTTAATAAAATTTTTTTTTTATTTTTACATTTTTTACCATCCTCTTTCATGATTTAGGTTACGCTTTTCCTTTTTCTTTCTCTAACGTTTTACTCTTCCCATTCACATTTAGGTGGAAAGAATGCTGATTCACACTAGATAGACTTCATAGTAGTGTCGATAATAACCTAGACTACGATGTGGTTTGGAGAAAGAAGGC
This sequence comes from Canavalia gladiata, assembly GCA_037954105.1. Lineage (NCBI taxonomy): Eukaryota > Viridiplantae > Streptophyta > Magnoliopsida > Fabales > Fabaceae > Canavalia > Canavalia gladiata. The sequence continues at coordinate 40,651,540 of CM075661.1, forward strand.
GTTTCGAGCACTGTCATTCGTGATTTTTCTTCTCTCTTGAAAGAACTGAAGCATAGAAGCATTGTTAGGTATTCTTTCCTTTGTTGCTTCAATTCCTTTTGTTATTTATTTAGGAGTGTTGCGAGTTATTGTCAATGATGAAATTCGTGTGTTCATTATGCTATTACCGTATGTTATTGTTGTTTTTCGATTCGTTTATGATTAAATTGACAATTAGTATCTAATTCTACAGTAAATATTGATCATTGTATTTGGTTTTACACATTTAAAAAATGGTATTAACAATGTTCGTTCAACCTCATAGATGAATTGCTATGGAGAAGGAACAAGAAGATTCCTCTTTTTGATTGTAAGTTTTTATTTAAGGCCCATATAAAGATAAAGGTAGAGATAAATTTAGTTGTAAGAATAGAAAATATGTGTATCGAAGAAATGTAGTTAAGAGTGATGTCAAGAGTCTGTGAATAGTTCAATTGGGTCATGTTAAAAGTGTGATGGGAAGATAGTGCTTGGGACGTTGAGAAAGATGACCGACTCTGTACTTTTCAAGAAGTTTTTATAAATGTGAAACCCACTTTTGGTTTTAACATTGAGTTGAAATCCAATAACCATATTGTCTATCAAGAAGATTATCTCGTCCATATTCATTAGTCTGTCTTAAAGGTAAACATGTTATAAATGTCAAAAATGCTTGTAACATTTTTTTTAAATTAATTATTTGATATATTTTTTATAAAAAGTAAATTTTAATTATATAATGGTATATGAGAATAAATTTTGTTTTGATTATGTTTAGTATATTAAACTTGATGGACATTATGACAGGTTGTGTTTGATGATACAAATGATAGGTTTATCATTTTCTCAATTTTTTAGCTAGATGCAGCATATACTCATTCATACATTGTAGAACAATTATTTTGTTAGTTCTTTGTGCCTTATGTTTTGTTTTGAGACAAATTTGGAGAAGGAAATTGCTCTGTGATTAAATTTATTTAAATAACTAAAAATTCTAATGGGATAGTTTGCTTGGAAGTTGTTTTGATTTATTTACAATTTTTTCACCTCATTAGTGTTATGTTATTTTGACCAAATATTAAGGATGGTGGGAATTAGAAGAATCTAAAAAAGCCAGCTTTGCAAAAAATCATGGAGGAAGCAGTAGTAAAGGAATACTACTTTCTGGCTTTTGAATAAAGCATTCAGTTTTATTATATTTACCTTTTGATATGGTCATTTTTTATATATGATCTCTGATTTGCTATCTTAATTCTTATGTTTTGGTTTACATTGTTTTGGTGGTGTAGAGTAACTTGGCAAAATCATAATCTATTTTTTTTTTTTTTGTAATTTTTCGTTCAATTACATTCGTATAAAGTAACCTCATGCTTTATACAAGATTCTACCTGGGTTTATTGAATTCTTACATTTTTCTTTGATAGTCATCCTTATTCTATATTTGATTTTTCTAATTAGCTATTTGTTGATTTATGCTAGGCTCTTAAAAGGGGAATTTATAGTGAGCAGGGGAAGCAATGGTTGGAAAATACTATTTTAGGTGAATTTTCTTTAAAGTCATTTTTATGTTTTATTTACTCTTGATATAGCCACTTTTTTATATATGCTCTTTGGCTTTTTATCAAAAGTCCTTATGTGTTGTTGATTGAAGATTGAAATCATATGAAATATTGCACATATCTAAATACGCTGGAATAGAATGACTAACAGCTTTTAACTTAACAGTATCAAGAGTTCTCAGGTATTGTTGATTGATAATGAAATCATATGAAATATTACCCTTGTCTTGATACAATGAATTAGAATCCTTAATCTAGCAACTTTTTTTTTTTAGTTCATTTGTGCTGTTTTTATTTCTGTATTCAATCATGAGGCTTATGATAGAATCCTTAACCTACTTTTTTTATGCAGTGTTATGTTTTAAAAAGTTTGGTATAATGTTCTACCCATCAACCTTGGGCATGATTTGGTGGAATTTTCCAAATAATTGGATTTGTCCCTTTTTTTAATATTCATCCATTTTATTCCATCTTTTATAAACATTCTTTTTTCTAATTTTCTTGCTGATTTCTACTTGGCTCATACAGGAACGTTTACTGCGAGCTATGGAAGAAATTGTAAGAAAATGCTATAGGTATTGATCATCATATTTAAGTTTTATGTTATCGTTGCAAATGGATTTGAGGAGAACAACAACAAAGCTGAAGAAGTTCTAGCTAGAATCAGAATTTTGGTTTTTGTGGTTGATGTTCTATCACTTAACAATTTTGATTTTTGTGATTTAATTTTATTGTGTGTTTAATTTTATTGTTTGGATTATGTAGCAGGTCTTGAAAAAAGATTCAGCTCTGAAACCATTCAAATCATATAAGAAGAACATGAGATAACTCAAAAATTGAAAAAGTTCTCATAATTGTTATCATTACAGGTATGTTGTATTTAACCTTGATTTTAATGAGAGGATTTAAACTTGTGAAATTAGCAATTTAGATACACTTTTATTATTTGACTTGCTCCTATCTTAAATGAAAATAATAAAAAAAAAAACTATGATGATTCACTCTAGATAATATTCCTAGATGCAATCAAAGATTTTTATACAATACAAAACAAATAATTAAAGTAGTAGTTTGTTTTACTAAATTCAAATCCATTTTTTGAGTATAGTGGAGATGCGGTAAAATGTAAATGATAGAATGTAACTTATTTTAAGTGTTTAAATCACGTGATTTCTTGGCCTTTTATTATTTAATATGATAAAAAGCATATTTAAAAGAAATATGTTATTTTTAAATCAATTTTATATTATTATTTATATAAATTTATATTATATTTTTAATTATATAAATATTACTTATTATTATTTTTAGTTAAGGTTATTCAACATAAATTAATAAAAATTAATATTTATTTGTTATTTAATAATAATAATTATGGAATACTTTATTCATAAAATATTTTTATAATACTTTGAAAGATATTTGCATGTATTTACATATATTAGTATTTAACTGTTGTTATTAGTTGCATTTGAGTTTATATATAAGCAGAGTGACTCGTCGTATACAGTTTTGAAACCTTGTTGCTTGATGTCTTGGGCAGTAAATATATTCCCTAAAACATTAGGAACAATTGTGTTCTCCTTTTATTTTTATTTTATTTTTTAGTTTTCACAAACAACTAGTTTGATTATATTCTATGTGATATTATTTTAATTGTTTATATTTGTTGGTTTAATTATTGTACCATGTTTCATAAATTTTTATTTTTTAATTAATAATAGCAATTTAATTATACAAAAAAGAGTGAAAATATTTTTACCTCTTAAATGATTAAATCCAATTTAATGACCTGTTTTCATTTGATTGAAATTCTTTTAAACTTCTAGTTTTTCTATGCTATAACCCTGTTGATATTCTATATTTTATCTCTCGAATGATTGAATTCAATTTAGAACATTTTGTAACACAAATTTAATTTCTTTCTATTTTTAATTTTTCTTTGAGTAAACTTGAGTTTTAGACTTTTCAAGTTGTTTAGTCATCAACCCGTGAGGTTAATAATTATTGATCTAGAACTGAGTCTGTATATGACTAAGAAATAAGATGTGTGCAGGGTTACAAAGAGGTTACATATTAAGATTTAATTTTTTTATTAATTTTAAAATTTTTGTGGCAGTTATCACCGCTAGTAAATAATTTGATTGTTTTTTGCGGTTATACCCACAGTTAGAAAAAACTGTCCCAAACAATTTGTGGTATCTGTAAAACTAGCGGTTTTTTAAAATGCTGGTAATAATTTTTGTGGCGGTTTCCAACCGTCAGAAACTATTTTTTTAACCGCTAAAAATAATAGTTGTTTTTTGTAGTGTACCGTGATTTTTTTTCTTTATTACCATACGTTATTATTATTTAATTGATTATCATAAATTTAATTTCGGCTTTGAATGTAACTTACAGAGGAAGGCATTATATTGGTCATATGTACTTGGCCAAATTTTATGCTAATTGAGACAAAGTGGCGTGAATTTTAAATCGAAACCCTAAATTATCAAGGTGTTGTTCTGTGAGTGTGTTGTGAGTCGCGATGGCTAACTTTCCATATTTCCAAACTTCTCTCTCCATCACTCACTGCGTTCCAATGGTCATTATACGGTTTTCCCATACTCATGTCGTATCAACATTAATGACAAGATTTTACACATCCAAAGTACGATTATATATAGTCTTCTCCTTCTTAATTCAAGTCATAACGTAATCCTAATCTTTTCTAAACGCTACCCATCAGACACATACGCACGTTATGGGTGCCAAGAGAAGGACTATGCGCCAGAAACGAACCAAGAACGAAGAAGATATGGTAAGTGAATCAATGTCTTCCCCCCTCTTCAACCTCACCCTAGAAACAAAATCGAAACCATTGCCAACCTTGCCTGCAGTGATTGTGCTATCATCCAGGTAAGGGTTTTTTCATACATGCATTCATGTTTTAGGGTTGAAAAGAATAATTTTTTTTTTTCCAAATATGTTGATTGGTATAATATGTATATATGTATCGATAACCTTTTCGAACCATAGCCATGTAGAGGTAGAGGCATTTTCTAATCCACATCATGCCACATATCGAAAAAAATCCCACGAATGATGTCCCAGAAGCCAAGACTGCAAATGATTCCAAAGAATGCATACAGGAACAATCGTAAGCGGTAATCATCCATGATTGATCTTTTTTATCATCTTCCGTCATTTACATAAACCTTAAACCCTTAATAGTTTGGAACATATGCTATTCTATGTATGTTATAAACATGGTTGAAATATGATATTTTCGTCGTTTCCTAGTGATTCTTTTGTATTAAGTCAATGTCTGTACTAATAATACATATTTCTCACAGGCATTTATGGAAAAGGTTCAAAGAATAAAGGACCAAATAAAAGATATTAAGGAAGCTCTATCTTTCATTACTCATATATTGCGTAATCAGCTAATGTGTCAATGTCAAAACTCTGAGCAACATCATATTTCGACCACCCTAAAAAGTCTGGTTTGATGGATGATCTTAAAAATAAGGTCATTTTCAACAAGTTGGAAGAACCACCGAAAGAGGAGATTGTCAAGCAGTTGTTTACTGCAAAAAAAGCCCAAGCTATGTCCCACAAAAAATTCTTTGCGCACCATGAGCACTTCGACCTGTATCTATATCACACCAAAAACCAAAACCACTCAAACAAACTTTGGAATTGTCCTGGTCCCCTTTGTTCCATTTGTAAGTTATTGTAAAAATTTATAAGTAACTTTCCTATTTTCCGTTTATTTCTTATATAACTTAACTGCCAAATTATACGCAGTGAATAACCACTCTGTTTAAACCAAAAAAAGACATATGTTTCAGTAACATTCAGATGTTTATAGTTTCAGACATTTTTGGAACCACGTTGGAGGAATTGTTTGACCTGTAAGTATTGTTAATTAATAGCAGAATTAAATTCATTGTTGATATACATACATATATTTAAAATAATCGGTAATTAATTTTGATGGCAGTAATGAAGTCCTTGTAAACCCAAAAAATGATTATGGCTTCAAGCGTTGAAAATTTTCTCTTCTATGAAAAAAATGATTACTGCAAAGGAAGAAGAGAAAACTTTCAATGCTTAAAAGTACTCAGTATGTTGGATGTTTTTTTTAATGGAATTAGAAAGTAAAAAAATGATATATTGAAACTATTACCTCTTGGTCAATCGAGGCTTTTGGCTTCAAGCATTGAAAATTTGCAACATATCATTTTTTTCATAGAAAAGGAAATTTTCAACGCTTGAAGCCATAATCATTTTTTGGGTTTACAAGGACTTCATTACTGCCATCAAAATTAATTACTGATTATTTTAAATATATGTATGTATATGAACAATGGATTTAATTCTGCTATTTATTAACAATACTTACAAGTCAGAAGATTCCTCCAACGTGGTTCCAAAAATGTATGAAGCGATAGACATCTAAATGTTATTGAAACAGATGTCTTTTTTCGGTTTAAACAGAGTGGTTATCCACTGCATATGATTTGGCAGTTAAGTTATATAACGAATAAACGGGAAATAGGAAAGTTAATTATAAATTTTTCCAATAACTTACAAATGGAACAAAGGGGGCCAGGATAATTCCAAAGTTTGTTTGAGTGGTTTTGGTTTTTGGTGTGATATAGATACCAGTCAAAGTGCTCATGGTACGCAAAGAAGTTTTTGTGGGACATAGCTTGAAATTTTTTGCAGTAAACAACTGTTTGACAATCTCCTCTTTCGGTGGTTCTTCCAACTTGTTGAAAATGACCTTATTTTTAAGATCATCCGTCAAACCAGATTTTTTAGGGGTGGTCGAAATATGATGTTGCTCAGAGTTCTTACACATTGGCTGATTACGCAATATATGAGTAATAAAAAACAGAGCTTCCTTAATATCTTTCATTTGGTCATCTATTCTTTGAACCTTTTCCATAAGTGCCTGTGAGAAATATGTATTATTAGTACAGACATTGACTTAATACAAAAGAATCACTAGGAAACGACGAAAATATCTGTCGCAACCATAATTCCGACGAGACGACGAACTCGCTAAAATTTTTAAATGAATTATTTTGGATTAAGTGGAGTCGCCACCAAATTTTTATTCAAGGGAAAAATATTTGGAAAAACCCTAACTCGAGAATGAGCTTCTAAGTTCGGGAGTCGGTTACAAGTAGGGAAGGTGTTAGGCACCCTACTCGCCCATTCCGAAGAACGGTACCCTTAAACTGAGTGTGTGATTTTTTGAAAATTGTTTGATCCCTTTAATTAGTGTGAAAATAAATACTTGATGGAGGTTAGCCTGACAGGACTTGATCCTGCTCCTACGTATTCCCCGGTGCAATGGGAAACTCAAGGCTTACGTAGTTCTGGTTTGTGAAGGTTTGACCTTCGAAGAGTGTTTTGAAAGAATGTTTGAAGATTTTGCTATTTGAAATGAAGTTTTATTTTTGGGAGGGATCTTCGGTCCACTCATGCACAGGGCCCGAGGCGGCTAAGGCAGCACGGGGACCTATACGAACTACTAAATGTTGAACAGCAGGTGAAAACCTATACGAACTACTAAATGTTGAACAGCAGGTGAACCGCCAGTTCCCCATTTAGAGTCCATCGCGTGAGACTTGAAAATCACAAAATCTTATGATTTATTTAGGTTTTTTATTACTTTTTATCAATTTTTATGTAATTTCTGTAATTTTTATTAATTTTTTAAGGGGGTAATGTGGTCATTTACAAAGGCAGGGTCATGTCAGGAATTCTGGTATTCCAAGGGGGCAATGTGGTCATTTCCCTTTTTGGGACCTATTGGGTATTAAGGGATTTGACAGGGGGGGTATTAAAGGATTTGACAGGGGGTAATTTGGTATTTTCTGATAACCAGGGCAGAATGGGCATTATTGATAGGGAAAATGGGAAACGCTGGAGGTGGGATTGGAACCCACACCCAGGGAAATGCAGACCCCTAGAGGTACCACCAGGCCAAGCTTATGATTTAGTTTTAAACTCTTCTCTCTATATTTATATCAGGTGCTAAAGTGGGTGGTTATTCAAAAAACAAACTGCCTGTGGGGAGGATCGAACCCTTGGTCATGGAGTGTCTACAAACGCCCCCAACCACTAGGCCAAGCGCCTGGTTGGGTACATAGTGCAGTTATTTTAATTTAATTCATACTTGACCTGTCATCGAATTAAATTAAAAACAGCAAGTTGTGGGATTCGAACACAATATATGGTGGATGCAAGAGGTGCGTCCCTCTAGCCACTAAGCCAAACTCGCGACTGTGTCTTTAACATTTTAAATTAAAATATAAAGACCTTGCATGGTGTTCATATATCTTCATAATTTTCATGCATGCATCAGACGTTGCCGAAGCAACAGAAAACCTCGTGTTTGCTAACGTTCATCCAATTTTGGCTAAAATGTCATGAACAAACAGAGCCTAGTAATTCCAGCAATATGTTAATGCATTAATTTTGTGTTGAATAATTCATAAGGCTTCCATATGGACATCACAACTTGGGTCCTTCTCCCACTCTCATGCCACTACGTTCAGTTACCCATACTGCCATTACCATAGAATTCAACAAACTTCCCCACAACGCCATGCTTCCTAAGAATTTAGGTCACAGTTAAAACCAAATCAGTTGTTACTTTAGACGTTGCTTGCCCGATTTTTGTATGAATGACGATTGCAAGGATCAAAACTAAAGATTTATTTGCACCCATGCAACGACCAAGAACGCATCTCTTAGCACATCCTATTACTGATTCTAATTCATATTCCAGTTCTTATGGTTCTTGATCAAGGGTATGAGAAATATTCTATTGCTCTTAATGTCGAGCCCATCCTTAACATGCGTTCATGCTAGGACGAATATGCAGAAATATCCCATGCAATATCTCACTCGAGTCATGATTTAGGGACTCCTCTATGATGCCCATGCGATATTTACCAAGAATGCATTGAAATTGGTTTAACGGGGAAGGGTCATGAATTGCTTATATTATTACTAAAGGAGGGAAAGATTCAGATGCCAACCTGTGCAGGGGTAAACTCTGGATGGTGGTGAGGCGTTCTTGGAATGTCTTGGCACCGGAAAATGGACGTAGCTCCCTCTTTTCGATTCTCGCTTTTCCTCTCCTCCTCCGTTTGTTTTCCTTTTTTCCTTTCCTAAAAGTGAGCAGAAGCCCCCCTTTCATTCTGTTTTTTTTTCTTTTGTTAAAAGAATTCGTTTTCGTTAAAAACCGTTTTTTCTGTTTAAAAACGTTTTTCATTTTTTATTATCTTTCAGTTTTTTATTCTTATTTTAATTTTGTTTTCTTTTTCTAGAAAATTTTGATTGTTATTCTTTTTATTTTTGTTTAAATTTTTCTACTTTTCCTTAATTTTTATTATTTTTAATTTCCTCAAATTTTTCTATTTTGTTTTAATTAAGTTATTTTGATGTTTTATTTGGATTTTTTTTGTTTGTCTATTTTCTGTTTGTCTGTTTTCTGTTTTTTGTTTGTCTGTTTTTTTTAATCTTTTCTTCAATTATAATTCTAATTCATTTTGAATTCTTTTTGTACATTAATCACCTTGAAATGAGTCTCGGACATAATTGGATGTTTACAATATCATATTTTAACCATGTTTATAACAGATACATAGAATAACATATGTTCCAAACTATTAAGGGTTTAAGGTTTATGTAAATGACAGAAGATGATGAAAAAGGTCAATCATGGATGATTACCGCATACGATTGTTCCTGTATGCCTTCTTTGAAATCATTTGCGGTTTTGGCTTCTGGAACGTCATTCGTGGGATTTTTTTCCATATGTGGCATGATGTAGATTAGAAAATGCCTCTACCTCTACATGGCTATGGTTCGAAAAGGTTATCGATACATATATACATATAACAATCAACATATTTGGAAAAAAAAAAATTATTCTTTTCAACCCTAAAACATGAATGCATGTATGAAAAAACCCTTACTTGGATGATAACACAATCATTGCAGGCAAGGTTGGCAGTGGTTTCAGTTTTGTTTCTAGGGTAGGGTTGAAGAGGGGGGAAGACATTGATTCACTTACCATATCTTCTTCGTTCTTGGTTCATTTCTGGCGCATGGTCCTTCTCTTGGCACCCATAACGTGCGTATATGTCTGATGGGCAGCGTTTAGAAAAGATTTGGGTTACGTTATGACTTGAATTAAGAAGAAGACTATATATAACCGTACTTTGGATGTGTAAAATCTTGTCATTAATGTTGATAAGATATGAGTATGAGATAACCGTAAGATGACCATTGGAACGCAGTGAGTGATGGGGAGAGAAGTTTGGGAATATAAAAAGTTAGCCGTCGCGACTCACAACATACTCACAGAACGACGACTTGATAATTTAGGATTTCGATTTAAAATTCACGTCACTCTATCTCAATTAGCGTAAAATTTGGCCAAGTACATATGACCAATATAATGCCTTCCTTTGTAAGTTACAATCAAAGCCGAAATTAAATTTATGATAATCAATGAAATAATAATAATATAAAAACATCATGTAATAAAAAAAAATCACGGTATTTGATTATTTTTTAAAGTTTTAAAATGTATATATTTAGGTGCATTATTAATTATTATTTTTGAAAAATATTTTCATTTACATATATTAATGTCGGATAAATATATTTAAATATTAAGGTCAGACTAATATATTTATATATTTTTTTAGGTTAAAAATAGAATTTAATTATAATTTTTGAATATATTATTTTTTTATTAAAATATTTTTTAAAAAATTACATTTAATTTAAACACATAAAAATTAATATAATAAATAAATTTGGATAAATAACTACAAATACAATCTGCATTCCGGCATCATCATACTCCACCACGATAGAAATGACACATCTACCATATGAAACGTTAGGCATAAATGGTGTTCTTGTCTCTTATAATAACAGCGAAACAAGTAAACAGTACACAATTTTAGATTTCACACCCTAATAGGGAGGATGAGGATGAGTGTCGTTCAGAAAAGTTTATAATGAAATTAATGACAATCAACGTCGCAACTCACATGAGTCACGCCACGTGCAAATGCTTGGATTTTCGAATGACAAGGCGTGTTGGATTCTGCTCTCATTTCTCATATTTTGCCTTTTCAGTTCTCTCATTGTTACCTGTGTTCGAGCACGTGTTTTGATAAATTAAAATAAAATTATTATTATACTTTTAAAAATTTAAAATTTTATATAATTAACTATTCGCAATTAATATACTATCCTTTTCGTTTCTTCCCCATTTTCGTTGATTACATGAAAGAAATGAAACTGTATTTCCAAAACAACTATTACTATTCCTTTATATAATAAGTTTTTTAAAAACTAAGGTAGTTGTTGCTAACAAAGTTGCAAATCAAAATTAATATTTATTTTTATGGACATAGTTATTCACATTTACTATTTATTTATATACCAATTAGGATTGCCTTTTATATGGACCATTATTAAAAAGGGAAAAATTAACATTTTGGTTTCAATTCCGTCTTTTAAAATTTGTTTTGTTAATTTAGTTCTTTAACCTTTCATTTTATGTATGAGAATGAATAGGTTATTTATTTTTATAAATTAATTATTATTTTTATTTATTATGTTATGTAATATTAAAACAAAATTGATTTAATCAATAATATGCTTTATAAAATTTAAATAATTGACATTATAAAATATAGCAAAACACAGACATCATGATATTATAATAATAATAATAATAATAATAATAATAATAATAATAAATTTTAATAAATTTTTGGTTGTGATATATATTTTTGTTTATGATATATTTTTTAAAATTTTTGATCCCTTGTTTTATAAAAATTGTTGTTTGGATCCTTAATATTAAATATTATTATTAAGTAAGATTTGATTAAATAGATAATTTAGTTGTTTGAATATAATTTTAAATTAGATTATACAAAATCTTAAATTTTCATATCAAATAAATAAATAAGTTAAATTTATTTTTTGAAATTTTCAAAAATATGAAACTTAAAGTCTGTAAAGCTAAATGCTAGATCAGTTTATAAAATTATAATAATGGCATAACTTTCATTGTAGAACTGAGTACATAATATACTATACTCCATATGAAGGTAGTATCATGTCTATCTTAATAAATCTAAATGTTTTATTATTTGATAAAGATGAAATATAAAAGGAAAATAATATATTTTTAAAAAGATAATGGGATCTAAAACCCGCTCCACCATGTACGTACTTAATTCAACTCAACATGAATGTATTTTTATTGGATACAAATTTGAACGTTTTCTAATTTGCAAAGGTGAAGAAGGGAAAATTTAATAAATTAGGAACGTTATATTGGATACAAATTTGAACGTTTCCTAATTTGCAAAGATGAAGAAGGGCAAATTTAATAAATTAGGAACGTGTATGCTTCCCTCACATCTGTTTGAAGGCCGCAATACATTATTATAAAATTGCAACTGCTCACACACATATGGTAAAAAGGAAGTGTTAAAATTGTATTCCCATCTTCATGTTTCTCATTATTAGTAAAAATATGGATTAATTATTGAAATAGGCTAAATCATCTAAATTATAATAATAGTTGAATAATAAAAATCCGAACCACACATTTTACTAAAATTTTTCTTTAATTAATAATTTTGTTTTTTTAAATTAATAATAAAAATTCAAACCACACATATATGTTTATATATTATTTAAATTTTCTTAATATATGAATATACATATATTGAATATTGAATTAAGAAAAGAAAACGAAAAGAAAACATATGCCATGTTATTCTCCAATAAAAGTAGAATTAAATTTAGGACCTGTTCACTTTCAGAAAATATATTTTGTTTTCATTTTATATTTTTTACTTTTATCATTCTTTCTGTTATCATTTTCTATTTTCACAAGTACAAAATATTTAAAAGTAAGAACAAATTAAAAACAAAGTTTAGAAGGTCTTTTAAAAAAAGGTAAAAGTAGAAAATGAAAATAGAAACAAAAAACAGTATTGAAAAAATTGTTTTCTATCATGACCGTTTTCTGTTTTTATTGTCAATCAAAATATCAAACGATACAGAAAATATGTTTGGTTAATTATTCAAAAATATTTTCATAGAAAATATTTTCTAAATTTGGTTTAAAATTGAAAATGATTAAAACATTGTTTTATCTATTTTTTGAATGTTACATTTTTAAAACGGAAACAGTAAAAATCTGGTTGCTATTTGGTAATTATTGCAAACCTTAATCCACCCTTTCTTTTTTATAGTATTTCGTCAATCTATTTGAGTTTTCAATTGTCAAAAGCGTCTGACTGTGAGATCTGATTTTTTTCCTCCCTTACTTCATGTTTCTGATATTTGTTTGTTTCATATGTCGAATAATTATCATCACATTAGGAATTAAATTGAAAAGTTTTATTATTATTATTATTATTTTTTGGGTTGGTTTTAACTTCTTTATGTTTGTGACTTTATGTTGAAATATTGTTGACCGCTTTGCGAATGCTCATGCTCATATCATTTTTATTTGGGTCAGTTCTTATCCTTTTTGACCAAACACGATAAATGACATGATAAAAAGACTGTATCTGGTTGGTTTTTGCAGTATTACCTGTTGGTTTTCCAAATTTATTTTCATTATTTTTATTTTTTAAAAATATAAAAACTAGAGTAAAACAAACATATTTTCTATTATCAAAAATTATGAAAATGAAGTTATAGCTAGCGATATCTGTACAGCAAGACATGTAAAGAAGCTAGAAAAGCAAAGAGAAATGGGAAACAAAATATTTGCCCGCGCGAAACCGATAGAACCAAAGCCCAATAACGAGTACAATTGGGTGTGGTTCAAAACAGGTTGGATTGGGATAAATTTAACGGATAGATACGGGTAAATGGGGACGCGTTCAGGCTAAAGTTTAACTCACCGAACTTACCCAAAGCGACCCGCCATATATATATATATATATATATATATATATATTATATTTTATTATTTTTCACCCTTATTTTATTTTCATATTGGACCACTTGGTAAGTTGGGATTTTTTTGTTATCTGATTTTATCACCCAACCCAATGTTAACCTAATTTCCGTTACTTCATTAAGTTCATTCATATTTTGTAATTGTTATTTACCTATTGCATCATCTTCCTCCCTCACCTCAAGTCTTCATCTTCTAGGGTTGAAGTGTTTGTGACTTGTCTCATTTTGCTTATTCTTTGTTTATCCCTTATATGAGAGTGCTCTTCATCTTGTACCTATGTAATACCGTAAGCATCACATATATCTATTCCATGTATCGTCTCTATTCTCTAATGGATGGTTTGTGCTAGGGTTTCGGGGGTTAGGGACTTAGATTTTATTCATTGTTGTAAATGTCCCTTGCATGCATCCAACTACCATTAAAGACAGCATTGGGTTTTGCTGGTTTTGCATTTTTCTATCCGAACCCACCCGATGCCCACGCCTAAAGAAAAGCTTCTAAATAGAAAAACGAATTAAAAAAGAAAAAATACTTATCTTGGTAAATATATATATATTCTCTTCCCTTATATAAGTTCTAAACTGATATATATGAATAGTAAAATATCATGTACTAATATATAATTTATTATAAAGATTCATATATATTCTAAAACGAATCAAAAGTTAGTATAATACTTTAGTGTAATATTAATATATAACACTTCATAAAAAATTTTGTTAATAAATATAATTTTTTAATATTTTTATATATTAAAATCATGTATATATTAAAAAAATTTAATTTAATATAAATTATACCATTCAGATAAAGAATTTTAAATATAGTTAATTAAAATTCTTATATCTAAATAAAATAATTTTAAAATAAAAGTTTTTAAATAATAGGAGAAAAATTAAGAAAATTATTTAAATATTTAAATATAAAATTTATATATTGAAAATTAAATTAATTAATTTAAATATATTTTTAAAATAATAAAAATTATAAATTTAATAAATGTACACTCTATCATCGAAATAGAGTATTTTTAAATGTAACAAAATTAAATTCCAAGATTTTTAATTTTTTTAAAATATTAAATGATTCCATCCAAACACATACAACGATATAATGGACTAAAAACTAAATTTAGAAAATTTAATTTTTTAAAACTAAAAACTACAAAATAACAAAGCAAAAACATACAATAATGGAATTACATGTCAATTGTTATCCATCGATACATAACAAATAACCTAATTGCAAAAGAAAAAAGTTGCATACATACATCATCTGGGGTTGCTCAAATTTGACCTTTTATCATAAAGACACAACATCAAGTGTCTCATGGACAATGGAATGCAATGAATTTACGGAATTAAACTACTACCCATCAGATCAGATCAAATTATGCATGGGTCGCAAGCAGAATGTTTAAAATAAAATGAAACCATCAATATCACCGACAGTACGTAATGATTTTTCAATAAATATTACAGATCATAAATAAGAAAATGTCAACATAACAGAAATCAATGCTGCCATCATCCTTTTCTACAATTAACAAGAACCCTTTGAATCTTTTAAACAAAAAGAAATATTCATCAATTCATCAATAAATTCATGAAACCTTCAAATAATACACTATTGTAAGGATGAAGGTAATACCAAAAACATGGAATGTTTGACATGACGTTCACCTCTTGTATTTCCTAAAACATGCAAGTTTTGTAGGAGGGAAGTGAAACTGGTCTTCATCACTTCAACAGGAAAAGTGTTCAAATTTGAATAGTTTAGTTCATCACCACCATCATTTCCCTATGAAATTGGAAAAAATAGTTAATTTTTAACATCTAATTTTTTACTACAATAGAACATCATGTTGGCCCTAAACATTTGCAGAACATTGTGTTTGTATTAATTCTTCTTCAATCATCCTCACCTCACATTGGAAATTTTGCAAATTGTCCTATACATTTAACAAAATGTCAGCAATTATAATTACTAAACACGCTGACCAAAAACAAAGTTTTAACACGATTAACATACCTTTTCTTGTCGAATGCAATTTGATTCCTTTTGAAATATTTGAATGGAATCCCGTTTCACAGTATCAAATCAAGAAAAATAATAATGAACAATTAACATTATCAACAGAGCATGCTGTAAATACTCAATTATGTTCGAGGCCCCCAATTGTTAAAGTAATCAAAAAACCAACGATAATTTAAATAATGAACAAATAAATAAAAAGAAGAAAACAAATAAACAGAAAACAAAATAAATAAAAACAGAAAAATAAAATTATAAAAGAAATAAAAATAAATATAAAAATGAAAAAAGGGGAGATAAAATGTAATAAAATCTGAAAAATAGATAAGAAAATTGCAAACGATAATTAAAGAGAAATAAGTTCAAAAAGAAGAAAAATATAACAAAAAATAATAAAAATAATAAATTTGATGAATAAAGTAAAAAATATACATATAAAAAACCAAAAGAAAAAAAAGAGAGAAATAATAATAATAATAATAAGATCCAAAAAAGAAATAAATGAAGATAAAAACAAAAAACAAACAGATAAATAAAAGCAAAGGTAAAGTAATAAATGATAAATAGGAAATAAACAAAAAAAAAAACAAACAAATAATAATAACAGTAAAAAAAAAAACAAGAAAATGAAGGGAAATAAATTAGGAATAGGAAAGTTAGAAAAATAAGGAAAATGATAGATAGTAAATAAATAAAACAAAAAGGGAAGCATGAATAAAAAAGCGGAGGCGGCTGAAAAATCAAGAGAGGGGGTGCTAATCCAAGTCCTATAAATAAGGGAACTTAGTGTGAAGGATGGGTTTTTTTTGGCTCAGACTCTGAAAGACTAGGAAGAAAGGAAACAGAGAAGAGAGATAGTAATCTTTCAAAAAAAGGGATTCTCTACACTGATCACTACTCGAAGGGAATCGAAGATTCGGATTCAGCCTCCTTCGTTTGTGCTTTCCCCTGGCTCAGCTAGAAAGTGTTGGTAGAACCAATTTCGGTGGAAAGGAGCTCCGACTTCCATTGATTGCACACAGGTCAGCCATATCTGTTTCACTATCTTTAGATCCAAGAAATTACACATAAATATTTGGTTAGATCATGCCTGAAACGTATTTCCTGGATACTGCCATATGTGCTTGATGATATCACTGTGCGATAATCTGGCTCTTCATGTAACACATGTCCATGCGGGATTCAAGCGTTTTTCAATGATTTCATGCTTCTGTTAGTCTTTCGCAAGATTAATGAACTGGAAGAGGTCTTCCCTTAGGCCAGAAATGGATCCGCCAAGAACGTGTCTATGCTCTTCTCATAGGTTATTAGGAGTCATGAATCTGAATCCATGATTAGAACAAGAGACTAACCTCCAATAAATTCCTTTGTTCTCACTCTTCTGTTTCTTGCTGGATCTGCTGCACCTTCACGACTAGCCCTATGGCAGAATGTGATCTTTTAGCAAAAGGTTGTAGCATTAAGCCAAAAAAACCCCTTGATGAATGGCGTTCTAACCAGAGCTGTACATGGTAATTAGCCAGAACTCGCCCTAGCCTGGACGTCGTGAAGTCAGGCTTGCTCTTCTGTAATACACCTGCAGGGACTTGTGTCTTGACACCAGCTTAAGCCTAAACCTTGTCCTCCACATTTCTCTCAAAATATCATTGGTTTAATGGACTCGCCTAAGACTGTGTCCACATATTAGAAGAGCAGATGTACTCTAACCTTCCATAACTCACCCACCCCTTTGATAAAATTAGGTAGGTTCAAGACTCACACATAAGTTCGATAGGACAAAGACTCATAGGCTGGGACTTAAGAGCCAATCTCTACCTAAAGGTCAGTTCTATCTTTTCAGAATACACTTCATTCCTGTGACTTCCTCTTCGAACCTCCCGTCAGCTGCACATAGTACCATGGGTCCTTGTTCATCCCCCAGTCGCATGCACAACGTAACTCTGGATGGAAAGTGGTCGCACCTCCTGTGCATCCATTAATTGTCGGTTGTTCATGCCTTTACATCCTCTTCAAGGAGGCCTATAATGAGCAAGCGATGATCCTTGATACATCATGATACGAGTCAAATGCCTGGTCTACTACTTGCCATGCAGAGGTAGTATTAAGCCTGAAAGGTACTGGTGAGGAGAATACGACCACCAAGACCGACTATGTCAGTCAACTGATGGACACTATCCTTCCTCGTGTTCAAAACGAAAGATAATCTCTATAACATAATTTGCATTCCAGGGTATGTATGATAGGGTCCAGGTATGGGGAATACAGTCCTAACCATAGGTATAAGTTCACATAATGGCTGAGATACTGTCTTCTTGCCTGAAGTCATTCGCCAGGGTCAAGCGGAGTAGGATCTAGACAATGTCTGTGATACTGATATGTGTATCAACCAGGCAATCACCGTATATGCGCTTGAACATAGCTTGTCAGATGGCCTTTACGAGGTCTATTATTATCGAAAGGTGTCAATACGAGCAATTGCCTTTAGAGATAACCATGACTATGGTATATTCGGGCTCTACTAACGTATTTGGCGATCAATAGATCAGTTCCGGTGGTTGGGCGCTCCTTAATCACAAGATAGAAATCTTTGATAACACTTTGTCATAGTGGGAGCCAAAAAGTCTAGATCCAACGAGATAAATGCACCAGCTCTGTCACTGTGTGGCCATGCATGTAGAAGAGCATGTGTGTTCATAATAATTCCTTCCCACCTAAAGCTGACAACGAGTGAAGAGACTCAAGCAGGGCCTCGTGATAGCTTCCATTCAATTGAGTCTCTGGACGCATAAAGATCCAAGGGTTGGATCCCGAAAGGGTGTTATAGAACCATTCCCTCATCCAAAACATCCAATTAGAGACCTGCAGAATGGTAACCGAATAACAGCATCTTTGTTTCACTTAACCTTGAGTCATTCGGGTCATGCATGAAAACGAGTGGCATGCAGTGGAGCCCAGTGAGCACATAGCTAACATTAAGGCAAACCATTGATTGAATAATGTCCGAGCATTGTCTAGAACCACGCACTCCATTGCTCCAAGACTATGCTTCGGTCTGCTTCATTCCCTTTTAGCTAAGACAACAAAATGGTGAGGAATAGGCCAAAGACAGCCTTCCTAGCGTAGCCAAATGTTATCCCGTTATGACCCTAAGCCCAATGACATGCATGGGAGGGAGACCCGTCAACCCAACGCTTAAGATGCAGGACAATTAGATTAATCTGCTTGTTCCCCTAAGATGCAGCCATGTGTTAATAGCGAGACCATGAAGATGCCCTAAATGCCCATGATCAAAGTGTAAGCAGCTCTCTCGTATAAGGTTGGATACCATGCATGCATGCCCCGCCAAGCTGATATGGAAATCCATGAGTTTTAGGCCTGGATGCGTCTGGGAGCAGGCGTTTGGTTCCATCGTCCTACGGTCGTAGGAATTTTTCCATGTGAATTAAGATTCCATGCAGAAAGCTAAAGTCCAATGCACGTGGGGCCCGTGGGTAAACACCACTTGAAGTGAACATTGGCCTTATCCTGTATACATATATACTGACCGAATGAAACCAGGATTACAAAAGCAAAATGGCTTAAGTGGCTGAGCGCGTGGCCTACGACCCCATGGCCTCCGCTTCAAATCCCATGCATGACACTTTTGCTTCCCACCAATTTATGTCTTGAAGCCACTCTCATATCTCCATTACAGGGCCAATTAAGCCCCTGTATTCCCCATTATTCCAATTAAGCCCCTGCATTCCTCATTATTCCAATCGAGCCCCTATATTCTCTGTTATTCCAATTAGGCCCCCGTATTCCCTTTTTCTCTAAACCAAGCCCTATTCACTTTCTTATCATTATTGTCTTCAAATTAAAATATTTTTGGGAATCGCTAGTCTCACGCGATGAACTCTAAATGGAAAACTGGCAGTTTTCACTGTTGTTCGATATTTAGATATTCATATAGGCCCTGGTGTAGCCTTAGTTGCCTCGGACCTTGTGCATATGTGGACTAAAAGTTCCTACTAAAACCTTTCAAAAATATTTTTGGGAATCACAAGTCTCACACGATGAGCTCTAAATGGGAAACTGGCGGTTTCACTGCTGTTCGATATTCAGAGATTCATATAGACTGATAAGCATAGATTTCATAAATAATTATCTCTCACTTTTATCTCATTAAGACTTCTTATATGTTCAATTAAGTGATCTTTGTCATATTTTATGAGTTTGGGTTCATATGAAGTTTAATTGAATTTCTTTGCTTACCCGATTAAAATGACACTATTATAGTATTTTGAGCATAATAGGAGTTGTAGACATCCAAAAATCATGAAATCTATCTTGAATGAAAGCTTAAAGAAGTGTCCATATTTACAAAGCAAGAGAAGATTCTAAATGGGATGTTTAGGACTCCGAAATTATCTCAAAAGATGAGATAGTGTTGCTGACGTGGAATTTGAACAGTGTGCAAAGATCCGGCCATATCTTGAGATATAGAAGTCATATTGAGATGAAATCAACTTTGTTGGACAGCTAAGATCCAGGGCTACAACTTTTGTTCAGAAGGCAAGCTCTAATTCGGACATGTGAACATCCGAAATTGCGGTGCAAGAAAGTCAAAATTGTTGTGCTCATTGGTGGCAAAAATTCAAAAGTGTTTTGCAATTTCAACAAAGCCCATGTGAAAGCAAGAAAAGGGTAGAAAAGTAATATCCTAGTTGGTGACTTTCTGAAGATGATGCCTCAAAAATCCTCTATAAATAGAAGGGTTTGCAAGAGGAGACACACACCAATTTTGGAGATCAACTCCAATACCATCTTCTTTCTTTCTTTCTTTCTTCCTTTCTTTCTTGTTAGTTTTGCCTCCTTCATGGAAGGCTTATGTTTTCTTTCTTGTTAGTTTGCCTCCTACATGGAAGGCTTAGCTTTTCTTTATTGTTAGTTGCCTCCTACATGGAAGGCTTAGGATTTATTTCTTGTTAGTTTTGCCTCCTACATGGAAGGCTTAGGATTTATTTGTTGTTAATTTGCCTCTTTCTTTGTTGTTAATTTGCCTCCTTCATGGAAGGCTAGGTTTGTAGTTTCAATTCGAGGATTCAAGCTATTTTCATTTTAACTTTGAGGTCTTGATCTTTATTTACATGCTTATTAAGTGGTTTCTACTCTACTTCACTATATTCTTCAATTTTATTCTTTAATCAAAGTTTGATCGGTTGACGTATTTTGATTAATGCATGATTGATTTATAATTGGTTTTTGATTGGTAAATCACTTTCCAAAAGTTTGAAGAGTAGAAATTAAGTAATTTAATTGAAGGTTTTCATTTTATTACTTACTTCAACTGAATTCTGATTGTGAAATTGGTTTAGATAAAAGATTAAGTGGTTACTAAATCTTGTTGATCATAATCAATTAAATTCTGAGAGGTTTCTCAGTAGAGAATTCAAGGATCATTGTAGGGGTTCCAGATGATCCTAGGTTGATAAACACAATGCATGATTTTAGTGATCAATGATTAGTTAAGAAAATAGCCTCTGAATTCCTTGAGTTGATTATTCTTAAGTCAAATTTCATTCTGTATTTTGCATTTATAACTTCATATCAAATCTTTCCAAAATCCCCTTGTTCTAACCTTCTCCTTATTTGCTTAAGAATCTGAAATGGTCTTTGGGAGATGACCTAGGTTGCACCTTATACTATACCAATAGTTTGGGGGAAATCTGGAAATTATTTTTGCGCGTTTGCGACGAGCGTGTCAAAATTTGGCGCCGTTGCCGGGGACCATTTTAATTTCCTAGGCTCATTTAGGAGTTTGTATAAAAATTTTAATCTTTCTAACAATTGTTTTTACTTTAGGTATATCATTCTTGGATTTTTTGTATGAATTCACCTTTTTGTGTATGACCCGATCCAATCCTGAAAATTTATATGCATATGATCCTGAGATTGATAGAACATTCCACCATTTGAAAAGAGCACATAGAAGACATTCATCCAGTAATAACCAAGAAAGTAACAGTAGTGATTTTTCATCTTTAAATTTTGATAGTTTTAAATATTGTGCTAAGAACATGGCTGATAGAACCTTAAAAGAATTAGCTGCACCTGATGTTGCTTATCAACCATTGTGCATTCAATACCCTGATGTTGATGCACCATTTGAACTGAAGTCTGGACTAATACATTTGCTACCTAAGTTTCATGGCCTTGCAGGTGAGGACCCTCATAAACATTTGAAGGAATTTCACATTGTGTGTTCCACAATGCGGCCACAAGGAATTCCAGAAGATCATATCAAGTTGAAGGCATTTCCTTTCTCCTTAAATGATGGAGCTAAGGACTGGTTGTACTATCTACATCCAACATCTGTTACAAGCTGGAATGATATGAAAAGATTATTCTTGGAGAAATTCTTCCCTGCATCCAGAACAGCAGCTATCAGGAAAGAGATTTGCGGCATCAGACAGAACTCCCAAGAAACTCTCTATGAGTATTGGGAGAGATTCAAGAAACTATGCGCCACTTGTCCACACCATCAAATCAGTGATCAATTACTGATTCAGTATTTCTATGAAGGACTCATGCCAATGGACAGAAGCATGGTTGATGCAGCTAGTGGTGGAGCACTTATGGACAAAACTCCTACAGCAGCTCGAGATTTGATTGCCAACATGGCAGAAAATTCTCAGCAATTCAATTCTCGAACTAATTCCTTGTCTAAAGGAGTCCATGAAATGACCACCAAGACAGACCATACACAATTGGAGAACAGAATTGAAGAACTAACCTCCATCGTAAGACAGTTGGCCATCGGACAACAACAGCAACTTAATGTTGTTGACAAAACCAAAACATGTGGCATCTGCACTTCTGCAGATCATCCTACTGATGCATGCCCAACATTGCAAGAAAGTGAGACACCTGAGGCTGCAGTAAATGGTATTTTTGGCACAGGACAACAATACAGGCCTCCTCAACATTATCAGCAACAGAAGTTTGAACCACCTTCTGGAACATACAATCCTAGTTGGAGAAACCATCCTAACTTGAGATATGGCCCTCCACAACAACAAAGGATTCAAACATCTGACTCCCAAAATAAATACCAACCACCGCCATTCAGACAACAACAACAGCATATGCAGCAATCTGTACCCTCTAATGCTTCTGAACCCTCTCTTGATGATTTGATGAAGCAATTAGCAACCAACAATCTTCAATTTCAACAAAATGTAAGTTCTACCATTCAGGATTTACAAACTCAAATTGGGCAGTTGGCTACCACTGTCAACCAATTGAAATCTCAAGGTTCTGGTCAACTACCTTCTCAACCTGTCATAAATCCCAAAAGTGTGAATGCCATGACCTTGAGAAGTGGGAAGAAAGTGCAGACAGACCCTACAATTTTAAAGCAACAAAGCTTCAATCAGACTAATCCACACCAAAAAGAAGCATTTATCTCCACACCTGGAGATATCTCTGATGAGCCATCTGAATCAGAAGGAAAGTCTGATGAAAAAAGTACACCAGCCTTCGATAAGACATCGAATGATCAATAAAAAGAAGCTTGCCATAAACGATCTGCACTTGAAGCATCTGATGAGAAGAAAACCCCAAATTGTGCTGATCAGAAGGTATCTTTACCTTTTCCAAATAGAATGGTTCAATCCAAGCCCAATGTTCATGCAGAATTGGATAAGGAGCTTCTAGTTACTTTCAGGAAAGTGGAAGTCAACATACCACTTCTAGATGCTATCAAGCAAATTCCCAAATATGCCAAATTTCTAAAGGATTTGTGCACGCATAAGAGAAGACTCAAAGGGGATGAGAAGATTAGTGTGGGACGCAATGTTTCAGCCTTAATTCAACCCAGCCTCCCTCAGAAATGTAAAGATCCAGGAACTTTCACCATTCCTTGCACAATAGGAAACTCTACATTTGGTGATGCATTGCTGGATCTAGGTGCTTCCATTAATGTTATGCCCTCATCAGTTTATAAATCTTTGAATCTGGGAGAACTGAAGCCAACTGGTGTGGTGATTCAATTAGCCAACAGAAGTACAGCACATCCAGCCGGAGTACTTGAAGATGTGCTAGTTCAAGTGAATAAGCTGATCTTTCCAGCTGACTTCTACATTTTGGATATGGAAGATGAGTCATCCATCAATAGAGCAACCTTGATCCTAGGGAGACCTTTCCTCAAAACTGCAAAAACAAAGATAGATGTGCATACGGGGACTCTCTCTATGGAATTTGGAGATGATATCATCCAATTCAACATATTTGAAGCCATGAAGCATCCCATAGAGAATCATTCACTCTTTCAACTTGATGCCATAGACCTTCTTGCGGATGATTATTCTATTGACAATCTACTTTTTAAAATTTTTGATTTTGATTTAGATTACTTAGATAATTTTACTTGCACATGTGATGAATTTGATTCATGTATTGTGTGTTCCAGGATTAATGCTGCAGACCAACCTTCGTTGAAAGATGACATGTTAGATGCAAGTGTTGCAGACATTTCAATCTCAGATAGATCTCTTCCTTCCATAATACAACCACCTCCTTTAGAGTTGAAGCCTTTGCCTGAACATCTAAAGTATGCTTATTTGGGGGAAAATGAGAAGCTTCCTGTCATTGTAGCAAAGAACCTTCTACCACAACAGGAAGAAAGGTTACTGCAAACCTTAAAAAGCCATAAACAAGCAATTGGATGGACTTTGGCTGATATTCCAGGTATTAGCCCATCTACTTGTATGCATAGGATACTACTAGAGGAAAACACCAGACCTGTTAGACAACCACAAAGGCGTTTGAATCCAACCATCCTAGATGTGGTAAAGAAGGAAGTAGGTAAGCTTTTGGCAGCTGGTATCATCTATCCCATCTCAGACAGTGATTGGGTAAGCCCGGTGCAAGTAGTTCCTAAGAAAACTGGCATGACTGTAGTCAAAAATCACAATGATGAACTAATCCCTACCAGAATACAAAACAGTTGGAGAGTGTGCATAGATTATAGGAAGCTTAACCAAGCTACTCGCAAGGATCACTTCCCTTTGCCCTTCATAGACCAAATTTTGGAAAGATTAGCAGGAAAATCTCACTATTGCTTTCTAGATGGTTTTTCAGGTTATTTTCAAATACATATAGCCCCAGAAGACCAGCATAAGACCACCTTCACTTGTCCTTTTGGTACTTTTGCCTATCGAAGGATGCCCTTTGGTCTATGCAATGCCCCTGGAACCTTTCAAAGATGCATGGTAAGCATTTTCTCTGATCTCTTAGAAAGTTGCATGGAAGTGTTTATGGATGACTTCACTGTATATGGTTCTTCTTTTGATGCATGCTTAGAAAGCCTTTCTAAAGTTTTGGACAGATGCATTGAGACTAACCTGGTTTTGAATTTTGAAAAATGTCATTTCATGGCAACAGAAGGTATAGTCTTAGGACACTTGGTATCTAGCAAAGGTTTAGAGGTTGATAAGGCCAAGATAGACATTATTACTTCTCTACCTTACCCCACTTCTGTGCGAGAAGTACGTTCTTTACTTGGTCATGCAGGTTTTTACAGAAGATTCATCAAGGATTTTAGCAAGATTGCACAACCTCTTTCTAAACTACTACAAAAAGATACCAAATTTGTGTTTGATCAAGCATGCAAGGATTCATTTGATGAACTAAAGAAGCGGTTGACAACTACTCCCATCATTCAACCACCTAATTGGACGCTTCCATTTGAATTAATGTGTGATGCATCCAATTATGCCCTTGGTGCTGTACTGTCTCAAAGAGTTAGCAAGAGATCTCATGTCATTGCATATGCCTCTCGCACACTTGATGCAACCCAATCAAATTACACAACTACTGAGAAGGAGCTTTTGGCAATTGTGTTTGCATTAGATAAATTTCGCTCCTATTTGCTTGGATCTAAAGTTATTGTCTTCTCTGACCATGCAGCTTTGAAATACTTGCTGAAGAAGACAGATGCTAAGCCAAGACTGATTCGTTGGATGCTTCTGTTGCAAGAATTTGATTTAGAGATTAAAGATAAGAGTGGTGCAGAGAACCTTGTAGCAGATCATTTAAGTCGGATCCAGCAACCTTGTGAAGAAAATTCAATTGCAGATTCATTCCCAGAAGAGCATCTCTATCATTTGCACGGGAAAGATCCTTGGTATGCAGATTTGGTAAACTATCTGGTTGCTAAAGAAATACCCAAACACTTCACCAAATCGCAACTTGCCAAGTTGAAAAGTGATGCCAAACACTACATATGGGATGAACCATACCTTTGGAAGACATGCAGTGATCAAATCATTAGAAGGTGTGTTCCAGATCATGAAGTTCAGTCTGTACTTACCTTTTGCCATTCCCTAGCTTGTGGTGGACACTTTGGGCCACAACGGACAGCTAGAAAAGTACTAGACTCAGGCTTTTATTGGCCTACAATATTTCGTGATGCACATAGATTATGCATAACTTGTGAGCAGTGCCAAAGAATAGGGAGTATTTCGCGCAGAAATGAGATGCCTCAACAACCACTTCTCTTTTGTGAGGTATTTGATGTTTGGGGTATAGACTTTATGGGTCCATTCCCTGTCTCTTTTGGCTTTGTTTACATTCTGCTAGCTGTTGATTATGTTTCAAAATGGGTGGAGGCAAAAGCCACCCGTACTGATGATGCTCGAGTTGTTGCAGATTTTATCAGGTCTAACATTTTTAGCAGGTTTGGCATTCCTAGAGCTCTAATTAGTGACCAAGGTACTCATTTTTGCAACCGCACAATGGAAGCCCTACTCCGCAAATATGGAGTCATGCATAAAGTCTCCACCCCATATCATCCTCAAACAAATGGTCAAGCTGAAGTTTCTAATCGAGAGATCAAGAAAATCTTAGAGAAAACAGTTCAGCCTAACAGGAAGGATTGGAGCTTGCGCCTTGTTGATGCATTATGGGCATATAGGACAGCTTACAAGTCACCCATTGGCATGTCTCCCTACAGGATTGTCTTTGGTAAAGCATGTCATCTTCCAGTTGAATTAGAGCATAGAGCATTTTGGGCAGTAAAGAAATGCAACATGGATCTAGACCAAGCAGGAATCCATAGAAAGCTTCAATTGCAGGAACTTGAAGAAATTCGATTAGAAGCATACGAAAACTCCAAAATTTACAAAGAAAAGGTCAAAGCTCTTCATGACAAAAAGTTGGCAAGAAAGGAGTTTTCCGTTGGACAAAAAGTTCTCCTTTTCAATTCTCGGCTAAAGCTTATGCCTGGTAAGCTACGCTCTAGATGGTTAGGACCATTTGTAGTTACTAATGTTTTTCCTTATGGTGCAGTGGAAATAAAAAATGAGGTAACTGAAAAAATCTTCAAGGTGAATGGACATCGTCTTAAACCATTTTTCGAAGGTTTTCAAAAGCACACGGTAGAAGAAGTGCATTTGCACAATGCCACATACCTGCAATAAATTCAAGAGAAGTCTCTCTCTCTCCCTCTCTCTCTCTTTCTCTCTTTCTCTCTCTCTCTTTCTCCCTCTCCCTCTCTCACATTCCTCGCTTATAAGTTTCAACTAATCTCTCAACTTCCTTCTTCACCTCTTAAATCATCCCAACTATTACACCACATTGAGCTTGCAGGAATAATAACTTGAGTGTTTTAAGAAAAAAAATGGAGAAAGCTCTCACCAGGATCAAAATTTTGTTCCCTACTCTCCCCAGAAATTTTCTTAAAGACATTTACAATTGCAGACTTGAACGATTGAGAGCATTAACACTCTTAGGCCTTCCAGAAGATGTCAGTTGGATCATTGAAGCTAAGGTACGTTTAGCAGGTGAATTCCAAGAATCATTTGTTAAAAATATGCCAGGTATGGGAAGAAGTTCCTATGCAAAGAAGAGAAGGGCAAAAAGAATTGGAGTTTGCTACAGGTGTGCAAGATGGACCTGTAACACAAGATGCAAGAACCCTGGAATGGTTTCAAGAAATCGAGAGGACAAAATTCAATTCATAAAGGATGGACTGAGTAAGGAGTCATTGGATGATATCATTCAGACTCTTGAGACGCATCCTAGTGGGCATGTACAAGGAGTCCTTCTTGATTTGTTTGAACTGTTCCGTAAGGAAAAAGCACGTTATAGTCTTGGGAATCTGACTTTAAAAGACCCTGTTGTCAGTTTACAAGAAAACTGAATGGGAAGCACATCCTCGACTCTTAGAAGGCGTTTCAGCCGTTACTGGACGTAAAACCAGAGGAAGATGTGAGCCATAATCACAACTACTGTTCATTCTCATGCGTGTATGTTTGTCATTTACATTGTCTTTTCAATTTATTGGGCCACCGTTTTTTTGAAATTTTCACCCCTGCTTAAAGTCTTTCCCCTCTGACATTCACCTTTTCCTTGAACCCAAAATTCAAACTTTTGCAACCAAAATTCAAACTTTTGCAACAAAAATTCAAACTTTTGCAACAAAAATTCAAACTTTTGTAGCAAAAATTCAAACTTTTGCTACCAAATCCTGATCCCGCACTATTCAAGCGATCTCCTTGTCTGATATTGAGTCCCTATAAATTATCCACCTCTATGACATATTTTTTCAAAAAAAAAAAAAAAAGACAGAAACACCGTATATGGATAAGATCAATACTATCTGTGTTTTTGGTGGGTCTAACCTTGGAAAGGATGGAGAATTTCAACATGCAGCTTCTACCCTTGGTAAGGCATTAGCTGCAAGAAAAATCAATCTTGTTTATGGGGGAGGGATTCAGGGTTTAAAAGGATGTGTTGCAGGATCTGCACTCACAAAGGGGTGTAACGTCTTAGGTGTTGGCTTAAAAAATGGGAGCACCTCCTACTTCACCCTGGGTACTGAATTGAAGGTTGCAACCATGCATGACCGTATGAGACACATGTTGGTTAATTCTAATGCATTTATTGCATTACCTGGTGGTCTTGGAACAATGGAAGAAATTTTTACCATTATATTTTGGGCCTATCGGAATTTTCATAAAAAACCTTTGGGCTTATTGAATATTAATGGCTTTTATAATGGTTTGATATCCTTTTTAGATCATGCAGTAGAGCAGGAGTTCATGCCACAATCCATGCGCAACATCATAGTATCTGCTTCAACTGTTGAACACCTACTTGAGATTTTGCAAAATCCTACATCTGAGCTCAGTCAAGCAATGCAGCTGGTGAACCAACCAAATCAGGATGGCAGAGATAAAAGAGAACCAGATACCACTCTTCGGTTATAACTTTTCCTTACTTTGATGGTTTTCTTACATTTCTTTTCCTGTTATATGAAATTCCATCTAAGACATTGGGGACAATGTCTTGGATAGGTTGGGGGGAAGATGGTCCGATATCTAAAAAAAAAAAAAAAAAAAAAAAAAACAAAACCCAAAAAAAAAAAAACAAAAAAAAAAATTAGGTTAGATTCATAAACTTGCTTTGAGTAAGATGGCTGAGTAAGGAGTTACACTTGACTCTTGATACGCATCTTATGATTTAAAAAAAAAAAAAAAATTGAATGTGGAAGTATGTTTTTCTTTAGATTTCATAAAATAATTGAAGCAAAATGATTTACATTTCGAGATTAATTAGTTTGGCAACACATATTTGAACTGGATAGATTAGATTTGATAAATATATTACCTGTGAGATTTTGAGCCTTATTATTATTTTCTTTCTTGTGTGATTTTCATCCATGGAATATGTTACTTCAGAACTTGCATTGATTCTTTTTGAAGCTACATTTTCACATGATTTGTACAAAAATGATTGAGGCACTGTTTTTCTTGAACAAACCACTTGGCCAAATAACTAAACCATATAATTTTATCCTTTGATCAGCCCTTTGAGCCGATTAGCCTTTTCTTCTTTTTAGCTCACCACAAATAAAAAAAAAAAAAAAAAAAAAAAAAAAAAACAACTTTGTCTGACCATAGAAGGTGAGGAATACTGGATTTATCATACCATAAGTGTTTCAATAAGTGTGGGGGAGATTATTGTTGTGTTCATCAATATCATGGTTGAAAAACAAAAAAAAAAAAAAAAAAAAACTGAAGCAATAAATTAATAAATAAACTATTATATTGAAAAAAAAAAATAAAAAATTGAAGAAGTGATATCTGTTTCTCACACTTGCACTTACAATCAATTCTCAATCCTCACCATTTTCATTGGTCTAACATTGTATCTCTTCAATATATCATTTCATCTTTCTAATCCCGTTAGAACCAAAATAAAGACCTCTTGATTTGTGCATTGCATGTGTACATAGTAGTAGAGAAGTAGAAGATATGCAAGCCTATGATAGTTCATCTTTCATGGATTGAATTTGAGAGAAACACTTACCAAATCAAACACTTGAGAGATTCAGAGTATATCATGTGAGGTTTTATCTTTCTCAATCTATGTTTTTCAAATTAAAGTTGCCTTTCTAAGTAATTTCAAAAATGTGATGAAAGAATGCTTCATGAAATTTTGTGAATTCTTGAGAAATCAACTCAAAACTTTGATGTTCTTTCAAAAAAAAAAAAAAAAAAAAAAAAAAAAAAAAGTCACCAATCCTTAACTTAAGTTTGCCCGAGACGTGCAAAAGATAAGTGTGGGGGAATTTGATAAGCATAGATTTCATAAATAATTATCTCTCACTTTTATCTCATTAAGACTTCTTATATGTTCAATTAAGTGATCTTTGTCATATTTTATGAGTTTGGGTTCATATGAAGTTTAATTGAATTTCTTTGCTTACCCGATTAAAATGACACTATTATAGTATTTTGAGCATAATAGGAGTTGTAGACATCCAAAAATCATGAAATCTATCTTGAATGAAAGCTTAAAGAAGTGTCCATATTTACAAAGCAAGAGAAGATTCTAAATGGGATGTTTAGGACTCCGAAATTATCTCAAAAGATGAGATAGTGTTGCTGACGTGGAATTTGAACAGTGTGCAAAGATCCGGCCATATCTTGAGATATAGAAGTCATATTGAGATGAAATCAACTTTGTTGGACAGCTAAGATCCAGGGCTACAACTTTTGTTCAGAAGGAAAGCTCTAATTCGGACATGTGAACATCCGAAATTGCGGTGCAAGAAAGTCAAAATTGTTGTGCTCATTGGTGGCAAAAATTCAAAAGTGTTTTGCAATTTCAACAAAGCCCATGTGAAAGCAAGAAAAGGGTAGAAAAGTAATATCCTAGTTGGTGACTTTCTGAAGATGATGCCTCAAAAATCCTCTATAAATAGAAGGGTTTGCAAGAGGAGACACACACCAATTTTGGAGATCAACTCCAATACCATCTTCTTTCTTTCTTTCTTTCTTCCTTTCTTTCTTGTTAGTTTTGCCTCCTTCATGGAAGGCTTATGTTTTCTTTCTTGTTAGTTTGCCTCCTACATGGAAGGCTTAGCTTTTCTTTATTGTTAGTTGCCTCCTACATGGAAGGCTTAGGATTTATTTCTTGTTAGTTTTGCCTCCTACATGGAAGGCTTAGGATTTATTTGTTGTTAATTTGCCTCTTTCTTTGTTGTTAATTTGCCTCCTTCATGGAAGGCTAGGTTTGTAGTTTCAATTCGAGGATTCAAGCTATTTTCATTTTAACTTTGAGGTCTTGATCTTTATTTACATGCTTATTAAGTGGTTTCTACTCTACTTCACTATATTCTTCAATTTTATTCTTTAATCAAAGTTTGATCGGTTGACGTATTTTGATTAATGCATGATTGATTTATAATTGGTTTTTGATTGGTAAATCACTTTCCAAAAGTTTGAAGAGTAGAAATTAAGTAATTTAATTGAAGGTTTTCATTTTATTACTTACTTCAACTGAATTCTGATTGTGAAATTGGTTTAGATAAAAGATTAAGTGGTTACTAAATCTTGTTGATCATAATCAATTAAATTCTGAGAGGTTTCTCAGTAGAGAATTCAAGGATCATTGTAGGGGTTCCAGATGATCCTAGGTTGATAAACACAATGCATGATTTTAGTGATCAATGATTAGTTAAGAAAATAGCCTCTGAATTCCTTGAGTTGATTATTTTTAAGTCAAATTTCATTCTGTATTTTGCATTTATAACTTCATATCAAATCTTTCCAAAATCCCCTTGTTCTAACCTTCTCCTTATTTGCTTAAGAATCTGAAATGGTCTTTGGGAGATGACCTAGGTTGCACCTTATACTATACCAATAGTTTGGGGGAAATCTGGAAATTATTTTTGCGCGTTTGCGACGAGCGTGTCATAGACCCCAGTGCAGCCTTAGCTGCCTTGGACCTTGTGTATATGTGGACTAAAAGTTCCTACTAAAACCTTTCAAAAATATTTTTGGGAATCATAAGCCTCACGCGATGAGCTCTAAATGGGAAACTGGCGGTTTCATTCCTGTTCCATATTTACAGATTCATATAGGCCCCAGTGCAGCCTTAGCTGCCTTAGACCTTGTGCATATGTGGACTAAGAGTTCCTCCTAAAACAATAAAACCTTTCAAAAATATTTTTGGGAATCGCCAGCCTCACGTGATGAGCTCTAAATGGGAAACTGGCAGTTTCACTGTTGTTCGATATTTAGAGATTCATATAGGCCCAGTGCAGTCATAGTTGCCTCGGACCTTGTGCATATGTGGACTAAAAGTCCCTACTAAAACCTTTCAAAAACATTTTTAGGAATCGCTAGTCTCATGCGATGAGTTCTAAATAGGAAATTGACGGTTTTCACTGCTGTTCAATATTTGAAGATTCATATAGGCCCTAGTGCAGCCTTAGTTGCCTCGGAATTTGTGCATGTGTGGGCTAAAAGTTCCTCTTAAACTTTGTTTTTTTCTTCCCTTTCAAATATTTTCTTCAAAATCTTTTACCTTTGAAGGTCAAGCCTTCACAAACCAGAACTACGTAAGCCTTGAATTTCCTATTGCACCCGGGAATACGTAGGAGTAGGATCAAGTCCTGTCATGCTATCTTCCACTTAACCTATTTATTTTCATATTAATTAAGGGATCAACCAATTTTCAAAAATCACGCACTCAGTTTAAGGGTACCGTTCTTCAGAACGGGCGAGTGGGGTGCCTGACACCTTCCCCACTCATAATCGACTCCCGAACCTAAATCTCATCCTCAAGTTAGGGTTTTTCCAAACTTTTTCCCTTAAATAAAAATTTGCTGGTGACTCCGCATAATCCGAATTTTTTTTAAAATTTTAGCGAGTTCATCGACCCGTCGTGATTATGGTTGCGACACATACCACATCACCCAAATAATAACATCAAAATTTTAACAAATAACATTTATCAGATAAATAAAAAACAAATGATATTATCGTTACTTCATTGGACTCAGGTGTCCCTAAGCTTTCCTGACTGTATGCCCACATTTTCTGCAATTACCACAACGTTTACGCTTCACACTACAAACACTCAATTATGTCTGAGCCCTCGTTGCTAAATTAATCAGCAAATAAATAACAATTTAAAACAAAAAACAAAAATAAGGAAAAGAGAGAAAAAGGAAAAGAAAAGTAAATAAAGAGGAATATGAGAAAAGTATTAAAAATAAACAAAAAGTGCAAAAAACAGGAAATAATAGTAATAATAAAATATAATGGAAATAAAAATATATAAGAAATAAAAAATAAAAAATAAAAAATGAAAGAAAGAAAAGAGGAAAAGTAAAAATAATGATACAATAAAAATAATAAAAAAAATAATAAAATAATAATAAAATGAAATAATAATAATAATAAAATAAAACAAATAAAAGAAGATATATTAAAACAAAAGTTTGGGAGGGGGCGTTGGTGAAAAACCAAGAAAAGAAAAATAAAAGGGATAAAGTGTAATCAAGGGGCCTATAAAAGGGGAAGAGTATTCGATATGGAGGGGCTTTTGGCTTTTTGTTTCTTCTCTGGGGCCTTTTGGGGGAGAGAATGAAGGAAAAAATTTGAAGATTTCTCAGTCGAAAAACAGAGCTTCTCCAGAGACTTCTGGGAGCTTCCTTTCTTTCATGCCTCTGATTCCATCAATTTCAATGACCAAAGATTGGTTCTCAACCTCAACCACGCAAGAATCGCTCCTCTTCACCATTGACCTAAACCTCTACGGTTATGATTATCGCCATAGGTCTAGCTGCGATTCGTCATATTTGAAGTGTTCAATCCTGCATTTGATAGCTCTGCTCGTTAAGGTTAATGCTCGATCTCTTCTAGTCCTCCTAATCCATGTTATGAAATATCGCATCTCTACTTGTTTGCTTGCTGAAAACTGCGTCTAAATAAGCATGAATCGCTAAGCTACATTGTTGATTCGCTCGTCACCTCATCGCTAGCCGAAAGTGTGTGTGAACAAATTGAGTGTGGTAGTCAGTGGAATTATCGGTACGTAATAGAATAGTTGACACATTTTCATAAATCCACAGTCGAATAGCGGCAAGATAGGAGATAGAAGTATTGGATAGTCGTGAAACAAACTGGTCCAGAGGCTAGCTTCTGATTGTGATCTTGGAATTTTTAGAAGTGTGCTTGTTGGTCGCTACATCAAAGCATGCTTCAGTTCATATTATGGAGTCTTCTTAGCGTTTAGGAGTAGTTAGGTAGATCGAAAGGACAAACAAATAGATGACGGTCGAAGAAGGGATCAGGTGAGCCGATCCTTCATGTTCAAAATCCGTATGGATGAACGACGAACAAGCCAAGGAGACGATCGCTACAAGGAATCTGGTTCTGCTTCTTCTTAATCGGCCAAAATAGAGCCACACTCGGACTCTATAGCAATGACCGCAGAGGAGTAATGCTACTGTTACTATGTGAACCACGGGCTTGCCTAACCAGCCAATATGCCATAATACTGGGAAGAGTCGTCCCTGTACCCAGTTCAAAATGGCCCTTATTTAGACGATGTGCCCAATGGAAAAAGTCGGCTGACCGAAGCATGAGGAAAGCTTGAACTACCATAACAAACTTCTCATGTTGTGACACTCACAAGAACGTGTGGAAGCCAGTAGCAAAACGAGCTTACAGAATCGTGATATAGAGCACAACGACGTGTGCGTTTTTGGCGCTGACCTACATGTCGAGGAAAATCCTGGCGAGGATAAGGACCAAACGAACAATGCCCCTACGTCAGAACCATGCAGCGCCAAGTATCATGAGATGACATCAACGCCCAAGTCAAAGGAAGAGTAAGAGGGGTCCTATGCTTGGGTCGGGAAACCTGCGTCCCACAGCACAAGGCTTATAGGAAGGTGCATTGCATCGCACCCAAGTCCAAGGGTTGTAAGATTTAGATCCAATATCTGGCCGGATAAAAGCTGTCAATGATGATTCACGGGCCACCGAACTTGGTTTATACGTGATCATGGGCCATGCAAAACCCAGTAGTACAACCATTCAAGGGGGGCAAGAAATGGAGGCTATATTCTCCTTTATGAAGGAAGTAGCTGGAGAGGATGGAGAACACACTATGGTCACCGTCCACGAGGGTAGGAGCGGCTGTTGTCGACTGGTCACAAGGAGCATACCCCGATGAACGCATGACTCTTGCTCTCAACCCCAAAAAAGGAAAGTTGTCACGTGGCATGGTGTAAGTTTTAATCATGGCGTTGAGGTGCAGTACCTATAACGCGACACTATTGTACCAGATAGCCAATATATGGCCTAAGAAGATCTCATGAGTGAGGTCACCAAGTCATTTAGCTACACCGAAACGCTGCCCATCCTTTGGACGTCAACTAGAACACCAAGCCCTCTAGCTACCTAGAAACGGGACATGTATTGAAGAACTCCATGAGTCTTTGGGTACGCAACGTAGGGGTCGTGCCCATGCTCGGTGGCATACGTGTCTGACTCGATATGGGCATGGTTATCTTGGCAGCAAGGAAGATTTGATTGCAAAGAGAGGAGAAAGGCCCTTGCATGTAGAGCAAACGTAAAAAGAAACTTCATGCGAAATTTAGGGCTAGATGGATACGTGGGGTCCATTAAATAAATGTTGCTTGAAGTAAAAGAAAAGGTTCCTATACCAAACGCAGGTCCTGATCAATGATACAAGGCGACTGACGACCCCAATCAAAGTGGGTTGATGGCTAGATTGGAAGGTCCTTTAATATGGAATAGGGGTACATGCAGAAAGTTGAAGTCCAGCGTGTGCGGGGCCCGCTGATAGGCATGGATTACGATAAGGAAGACGACCCCACCCTACTACGTATGACATTGGTCCCGATTCTTAGAAATTAAACTAATAAAATCAAAAAGCCTAAGTGGTGGAACTCATTTCCCGTTTTTCCTTAGCTACTGGATTCGACACCCCACCAAGGGAAGCTCTCAAATTCCTTTTGATCAGGAAACACAGGCAAGGGTTGGTATCTAATCAGAGTGTAGTCATGCATGCTTCAAAATGAGCCACACCAACCAATTGATGAGGGCTCGGTTAATTAATGGCATTTTAAATCCAGCCCATAAGTCCACATATGGAAGTCAAGTGGCAGGCCAGCCCAATTACTATGTCTTTAAACCAAGCCTAGCCTCATTGGAACTTTAAATCAAGCCTGCTTTCTAACACAGAGCCCGAACCCGGCTTGAATATTTTAAACCACATCCTATTTCCTTTCCATTAGCCCAAAATCAAAGCCAGTACGACAATCGATACCTTTAAACCCCCCCCCCCCCAAATTCCTCATAATTCCAACCAAGCCCTTCAATTCCTCAAAATTCCTAATCAAGCCCTTGAATTTCTCAAAATTCTAATTAAGCCCTGAATTCCTCAAAATTCCAATCAAGCTCCTGAATTTGTCAAAATTCCAGTTAAGCCCCCTGAATTCCTCAAAATTCCAATAAAGCCCCTATATTTCTCCCAATTCCAACGAAGTCCCCTTAGTCTCCTTTATTCCAAACCACGCCCGATTCTCTTTTATCATCTGTCACCCTCAAATTAAAAATTCGTTTTGCAATTCTTAGTCTCATGCGACGAGCTCTAAGCGCGAACTGGTAGCTTTTTCTGCCGTTCGATGTGTAGAGACTCGTATGGGCCCAAGTGCAGCCGTAGTTGCCTTGGATCCTATGCATATATGGATTAAGAATGCCCTTTTTAATAAAATAAAAATTCATTTTGCAATTCTTAGTCTCACACGACGAGCTCTAAGCGCGAACTGGTAGCTTTTTCTGTTGTTTGATATTTAGAGATTCGTATGGGCCCAAGAGCAGCCGTAGTTGTCTTGGACCCTATGCATATGTGGATTAGGAATTCCCTTTTAAACAGAATAAAAAACTCATTTTGCAATTCTTAATCTCACGCGACGAGCTTTAAGGACGAACTGGTAGCTTTTTCTGATGTTCGATGTCTAGAAATTCGTATGGGCCCAAGTGCAGCCGTAGTTGCCTTAGACCCTGTGCATATATGGATTGGGAGTGCCCTTCTTAAACAAAATAAAAACTCGTTTTGCAATTCTAAGTCTCACGCGATGAACCCTAAGCATGAACTGGTAGCTTTTTCTACTGTTCGATGCTTAGAGATTTGTATGAATCCGAGTTCAGCCGTAGTTGTTTTGGATCCTGTGCATATGTGGACTAAGGATTCTCCTTAAAATATTTTCAAAACACTATTCATTTTCAAATATTCCTTTTCAAGCTTCTCCGAAGGTCAAGCCTTCCAACCATAACTACGTAAGCCTTGAGTTTCCCATTGCACCGGGGAATACGTAAGAGCAGGATCAAGTCCTGTCAAGCTAACCTCCATCAACCTATTTATTTTCACATTAATTAAGGGATCAAACAATTTTAAAAAAAAATCACACACTCAATTTAAGGGTACCGTTCTTCGGAACGGGTGAGTGGGGTGCCTAACACCTTCCCCACTCGTAACCGACTCCCGAACCTAAATCTCTTCCTCAAGTTAGGGTTTTTCCGAATCTTTTTCCCTTAAATAAAAATTTGGTGGCGAGTCCACATCAAATCAATAAAATTCTATTTTAAAATTTTAGCGAGTTCGTCGTCTCGTTGTAATTACGGTTGCAATACACACCCTTCCTTTTTTTAGGAGCTCCTTTAGTTTTTACGATCACAGGATCGCTTACTAAAGAATTTGATTTTAAATTCCCACTGTTCCGTAAATTATCACGTTTCTCAAACTTGTCAACAAGTTTATTAATATCTTCAGCAGCCTCCATGAAATTCGACCCATTCCTTGTAGCTACATTGACTAACCTCTTCCAAAGTCCAGCTAGTGCTCCTTCACGCAGCATACACCTTTTCTCTTTATCTACATCAGTATCACTTTTGCAGATAGAAGATAAATAGTCCAACTTAGCAGATTTGGTCCATCTATTACAAATTAAACTTGGAGGCAGGATGTCTATATGTAAATGTTTCAAGCCACAGAAAATGTGAGAACAAGGAAGCCCACAACATTCAAAGAATCTACATTGACAAACAAAACTAAACCTCTGCTTATCAAAAACAACTGTTATTTCCTTATTTGGAGCTCCAAATTTATTCATCGTTAACTTCACAACAACGTTAAACTCAACACACTGCACAACATTTAGTCGTGCAGCAGTATCAATCTCACTCTCCACCTCAAGAAATTTTTGAAAAGTAAAAATTTTTTATGCCACATCTTCAAACATATACAATACGGTTGTCATTACAGGAAAATAATATGTGGATTTGAAATCAGATAGTAATTCATTATGCCTATATTGCTTCAAAGCCCTGTCCAGGTTATGCATTAACAATAAGGCTACTTTTATTTTTCACATATCTCTTAATGAAAGAGTTTATACCTTCACAAATAGAGGTGGTTCTGATTCCTATAAAAAATTTATCATGGAGATATGTTGAAGCCCACATAGTCTTCATTCTATACATCTTTCTTATCCATTTGTTATCAACAATCGTGTGTTTATCTAATAATTTCTTCCACCCATCTTCAAATTCGTCAATGCTGAAATTGCGATATAACAACTGCTTAAAATCTTGCAAGAAATGTTTATTTTTAACATTATCGGCAGCATTTTTTTGGATATGCCAAGCACAAAGTCTGTGACAACTATTAGGAAAGACATTTCTTACTGCTTCCCTCATTGCAAGATCTCTATCAGTTACAACACTTGTAGGATGTTTCCCAAACATGGTTTACAGAATGTATCCAAAACCCATTTGTATGTTTCTAAGTTCTCATCTGCAACTAATGAAAATGCAAAAATAGAGGTCTGTCCATGATGATTGTATCCATAAAAAATGACCAAAGGTCGATTATACTTATTCTTCTTATATGTGGTATCAAATGCAACCACATCTCCAAAACACCCAAAATCAACTCTACAACTTCCATCTGCCCAAAATAGATGTTGCAATCTACCATCAATAGTAGTTATAAACTTAGAAAAGTACATAGGATCATTATCAGCTTTTGCTTCCAAATAACAAAGGGCAGCAAACACATCACCATCTTCTATTTTTGCTCAATTTTTCTCTATCAATATGATTGTAAAGATCTCTTTTGCAAAATCCTAAACTATCATGACCACCTTTTTGTCCCACCATCAAACCATAGATATGAGAAGTTTGAATTCCATGCAAATGCAACATGTTCACCTGTGCTTTATCTGCTTCATCTAGTGAACGTTACCCAGTAATTAGGTGAACTGCATCACTTGGCGTCAACTCATGGTTAAGTGTATCAACAAAGGCAACAACTTTCCACTTCAAAGACTTATGATCAAAGTGAACACAAAATTTAGCTCCATATTTAGTTCGTGTTAATGGTCTGGGGTCTCTACATCGATTTATTCTTAAATAATGTTTTCGATGTCTACTGCCTTCACGATTACATACCAATTGTCATGGTAATCGATCCATTATAATCTCTCCTAATTTCATCTTTACGGGCATAAAATCCTTTCAAACGAGAATAGATAGAATAAAACCGAATAGCATCACTTTCTATATCAAATTCCAAACCCCATATATCATCATATGTCAATTTTCCTATATTCTTCATAAACTACTCTTGTTGTTGTTCAACACTAACTATTTTTTCATCACAACACTGGTTACCCATTTATAAAAACCAGAGTATAACCTATACAAAACATCAGTATACAAATACGAATCTAACCCATGCCACATATTTCAATTAAAGATATTACATGTGCAGTTCATACACGGGTAATTTAGCAAGCACACGTTTAAAAAGAGGCATTCTTTTAAACAAATAACCACATTATGTAATTTTATTACAAAATTATTGTAAACAAATAAAAATTCAAATAACCACAAAAAAGTTATAGGAAAACTTCAACAAGTACAAGCACTTATTTTGAAACATGCAGATCAGAATTCATAAATAATAACATCCAATAAAAAAAAAATTGTAAACAAAGAGATCAAATAACAACATTCATTCCTTTTCTGCAACTCCAGAATCAAAAGGTATTTAAATTTAAAACTAGAAAAATATAATACCAACTTCTCACCAAACACAGGGCTTCTTACGCACACCTCTAAATAACGAAGACAAACAGAACTCCAACACAGTATTCAAACAACTCAAAGATACTGATTTCAAACATATACCAAACATCTGTTGCTTCCATTATACTGTAATCTACAATTCTCCCACTAATTTGTAAGCTTAACTTCGACAAGCACAAGCACTTATTTTGAAACATGCAGATCAGAATTCATAAATAATAACATCAAATAAAAAAAAAACAAAAATGTAAACGGAGAAATCAAATAAAAACATTCGGTTATGCAAATCCAGAATCAAAAGGTATTTAAATTTAAAACAAACAAAATATAATACCAACTTCTCACCAGACACAGCTTCTTATGCACAACTCCAAATAACAAAGACAAACAGAACTCGAACACAATCTTCGAACAACTCACGATAACGATTTCAAACATATAACAAACATTTGTTGCTTCGGTTGTACTGTAATCTACGGTTCTCCCACTGATTTGTAAGTTAGGGTTTTCACGAGCATTGCTTCCGTTGTAGTGTGTCGCAACCGTAATTACGACGAGATGACGAACTTGCTAAAAGTTTAAAAAATAATTTTTATTAATTAATTATGTGGAGCCGCCACCAAATTTATATTTGAAGGAAAAAGATTTGGAAAAACACTAACTTGAGGAAGAGATTTTAGGTTCGAGAGTCGGTTACGAATAGGGAAGGTGTTAGGCACCCTACTCGCCCATTCCAAAGAACAGTACCCTTAAATTGAGTGTATGATTTATTTGAAAACTATTTGATCCCTTTAATTAGAATAGAAAATAAATAAGTTGATGGAAAGATAGCCTGATAGGACTTGATCTTGCTCCTACGTATTCCTTGGTGCAATGGTAAACTCAAGGCTTATGTAGTTCTGGTGTTCAAAGGCTTGACCTTTGAAGATGCTTGAAAAAGGAATAGGGTATTTTGAAAATATTTTAAGGAAAATCCTTAGTCCATATATGCATAGGATCCGAGGCAAACAAGGGCTGTACTGGGATCCATATGAATCTCTAAACATCGAACAACAATGAAACCGTCGGTTTCCCATTTAGAGCTCATCGCGTAAGGCCTGTGATTCTTAAAATATTTTTTTTGAAAGATCATATTATTTAAGAGGAACTCTTAGTCCACATATGCACAAGGTCCAAGGCAACTAAGGCTGCACTAGAACCTATATGAATCTCTAAATATCGAACAGGAAAGAAACTATCAGTTTCCTATTTAAAGCTCATCGCGTGAGACTGAGGATTCCAAAAATGAATTTAATTTGAAATTATTTACAAAAGGATTCTTAGTCCATATATGCATAAGGTCCAAGACAACTACGGCTGCACTGTGACCCATATGAATTCCTAAACATTGAACAACAGAAAAAGCTACTGGTTCGTGTTTAGGGTTCATCGAATGAGACTAGAATTAATGAATTTAATTCGAAAATAATAAAGGTAAAGAGAGGCATTGGGCTCAGGTAGTAAAAGAATTAGGCTTGATTTAATGAACTTGATTTGAAAGGGGCTTGATTTGAAATCAATTTGAACTTGAAATGAACTTAATTTGAGGTGGACTTGACTTGAAATGCGCTTGATTTGAAATTAACTTGAACTTGGAATGAAGTTGATTTGAAAAATGAAGATTTGAACTTGGTTTGAAATGTGCTTGTTTTGAAATAAACTAGAGCTTGGAATGAACTTGATTTGAAAAGTGAAGATTTGAACTTGAAGGGATTGGATTGACATTGATTTTGAAGAAAAAGAATTTAGTTTGAATTTGAAGAATTTGAACTTGATTTGACTAAAAATGAACTTGACTTGAACTTGAGAAATTGAATTTGATTAGAGTTAAAATGAATTTGATTTGACTAAAGTGAACTTGACTTGACATTTGGAGGAAAAAGAAAATAAACTTGATTTGATTTTGGGAATTGAATTAAAACAAAATAAAATGAGCTTGATCTAAAACGAATTCAATTTATTTCTAATTTGAATAATTGAATTTGATTTGGATTAAAATAAATTTGAATTGAGGCTCGAGGGGAAGAATTAAATTTAAATCGAACCAAAATGAATTGAATTGAAAATTTGAGAAAAAATGATTA
The DNA here is from genome assembly GCA_037954105.1 of Canavalia gladiata. NCBI lineage: Eukaryota > Viridiplantae > Streptophyta > Magnoliopsida > Fabales > Fabaceae > Canavalia > Canavalia gladiata. Next base: position 40,693,763 of record CM075661.1, read on the forward strand.
AAGGAAACTACTCTTAAATTTGATTTGAAATAAATAATGGGATAGCCCATCGTGAGACTTGATTTTGAGCATAAAAGCATAAATTTAAAATAAAAAAGTTGAATTTAACTTCAACAGTAAAATGAAACTTGAACCTACTTAGAATGGACTTAAATTAATACAGTGTGCAACATATGAATTTAAATTAATAATCAATCTAATGTTCATGATATGCAAAGTGCAATGAAAATAAGGGTCTGCGAGGTGGCCCCTATTGCATTGATTTTGGCCTGTCGTATTCTGTTTCTTTTTTAGTTTATGAGAGGGATTTATGGCAAAAGGAAGCACGCAGGGATCGACACTGGGACTATGGGTTTGTGGAATTACAGATGGACAACTAGGCTGAGCCAGGCTCCTACGAGTATGTAGTGCTCATCAAATACATATGTACATCGATATCGGGTATTCTGCACATGCATGTTCGGTGAGGCCATAAGCATGCACATACATGTCAAAGAAACGACGTCCAGGGCTTGCTTTTTGGCTGTATCTAATCAAGCTTCTACGAAGCCGCTGGGTCTCTTTTACTATCATGAGTTTATGCGAAAAAGTTCTCAACTAAGGGTCTTCACTAGCTCTTGCCCCTTGCTACCCACTGAGCTAGGTCTTAGCTTGTGCATGGTCTGAACCCCCTTTAGCTACCTCAACAGATTTTTAAACCTTGGAGCTTCATTTACTAGCCATCTAACACAAAGAGTGTTGACGGCCACTTGCCTATACCTTAGTCACGGTTATCAATTAACTAAGCTAGTGACAGACCTAGGTTCCTTGCTAGTTACCCCCCTTCTACTGATTTTATTCTTCCCGTTCAAACCCATGCTTCCCTTCGTTACTCATTAAAGGATCATTCTAGACTTCAACAGTAGAAAGATAAGGGATGGGAGTTTCGTATCTAGGCCTTGCGTTGGAAATCCGGAGCTGGAGTGGGCATTCTGTTATATGCTTGCCGTCCTATCTTGGTGGGAGGATGTGTAGCCACAGGGAATGCTCAACGAGCCATCATGAAGGGACATGCATATGTTATGCTTGTTCTGAAGTCAGGTTTAATTATTGGCCTGATTCTTAGGTTGGCATTTTATGGCTTAAAATCAGAGTTTGTACTAGGCCTGTCCCCTGCTAACTCTCTCATTCCTTGGATTTCGTTAAGTGAATTTTGGCAAGCTGAATAATCTTCCAGGGTCAGCCATGCGGTATTGATCCTTCGGTCCCATTTGAGGCTAGCAATTTATAATAGGAAGGGCCACCTAGTTCGACGTTCGCCTATCCTCTACGATGCTTTCGGTCATGAACTATTGGCCTGAACCCCTTCTTCAAGATTGATCCAGACTTCTCAAACTACATAGAGATACATTTGATTATCAATCAGCAAAGAGATCATATATGGCTCCTGGTTCTATCAAACAGAATTCCTTGCACTTTATGTCAAGACTCCAGCATATTCAAAGATTAATGCTACTTAATTTTAGTTGGGCAGCGAGTGTATGGTGCAGAATTCATGACTTAGTATGCAAAGCATAGACTTGGTAGTTGACATGGTTATTCACTCTATAAGGCAGCATTCTCATCAAGCATAGGATGAAGGTCAAAGGGTGGTTTGAGCTTGTTCTATCACTGGACAGGGGCACTAAGGTTTCCTAGACTAGTTTCTATTATCTCGTGTTTGAAGAATGCGAGCTCGACACATGCTCTACGTCGTGCATGGCATGCAGGGGTTAATTTAGCTAGGTTCCATGAGCGTCGTCATTTTGCAGAGTTTGTAGTAAGGGTTGTGCTGTATCCTACCATATTAAGGTCTATGAGAACTAAGACTCTGAAGGAATGCAGACTTGGAAATCGATGCAATTACCCATTCTATGATTTAGCATCCTCTAATACTCCCTGGTTCTCCTTATGATTTATCTACGGATCTCCTATTGGCCATATTTTCCACGGCCTAGACGGTATCTTGAGAAGCATTCGAGATCTTGTGAGCAAAAGAGGTTGGCTTTCAATTGTTAATGCTCGACTTGGACATTGATATGGGGATGCCTATTGAGGGCTTTCTGACCACTAAGCCTCCGACCGAATTCTAACAACCAGGTGGTGACTATGGCGTTCTTAATTCAAGGATCTTGATACATAATATGCACATCTCACATTTATTCAAGTATAGAGTGTTCTGATTAGTTTCCAAAGACAGGATTCCAGCAATCACTGTCATCATACGTAATTAGAATTGGCCATACATCAAAGACTATCTCCATAAGAGCCACTATACATTAAACGAGAAGATAGGTTGAGGTGTTTATGATTCTTACCTGGAGACCTAGCAGATGAACGTTTGGAGCTTTAACAGTGAATTCTTAGATCAGAGGACTCTTGAGATTCTGGTCTTCTGACGTGAGCCTTTCTTTCAATACCTTCCTTTCTTTCAATACCTTCCTTTCTTTCTTACCTTGGGATTCTTGAATTTTCTTCTTAAGAGCCACCAAGTCAAAGAGAAAGAGCCCCTTTTTTTAGAGTCCGCAAAATCAAGAAAAGAGAGAGAGTCTTTTTCCAAAATTGTAAAAGCTCCCTCTGAAATTTCTCCTCTGGAAATCCTCACTGAGCCCCCTGTCCATATGCATGCCTCTTCCCGCTTTTCTGAATTTCGTTTTATTTGTTTTCCTTTTTTTTTGTTTTTTGTTAATTCTGTTTCTCTGTTTTCTTTTTTGTTTTTTCTCTCTTTTTTCAAATCTTTTAGTAATTTATTAATTTGGATTTTTCTGTATTTATATATTTTGGTTTTTTTCTATTTTTTTATTATTGGTTTATTTTTCAATTTTCACCTTTCTTCCATTTTTATTTACTCTAATTTTCTGTTTTATTATTTATTTTTCTACTTTCTATTTATTTATTTTAATGTATATTTATTATTTATTATTATCGATTTCTTCTTTCTTTTTTATTTATTTATTATTTGAATTATTTATCTTTTTTCTGTTTTTATTTATTTTATTTATTTCCCAATTATCCTTTTTTGTTTTTTTCTTTAATTTCTATTTTTTATTATTTTTATTTAATCTTTTTTCATTTTGTATTTTATTTTTGCTATTTTTTTATTATTTTTTGTTATCTTGATTTTCCTTTTATCTATTTCCTTTGTTTATGTTATTTTTTATTCTGTTGTTTTTCTATTTTATTTATTTTTAATTCTATTTATTTGTTTTAAATTCATTTTCTGTTTATTTATTTTTTGTTTATCAATCTTAATATTTATTTATTATGTAAATTACTGTTGGTTCATTAATTAAATTTAAAAAATACACCTCGAACATAGTTGAGTATTTACATAGTGTAATCTACAGTTCTTCCACTGATTTGTTAGCTAGGGTTCTCATAAACCTAACTATGATTAAAAAATTTTATTTATTCATATTATAAAATTTAACCAACAGCATATTTATGATAAGAACCTTTCTGCTGCAAATGCCCAATCTAAATCTGCAAAACAAAACAGCATACTTTGAACACCTAAATAAGGATGAGAAAGATAAAAAATTTAAAACAATAAATTTGATATAATGAAAAACAAAATATAAAAAACAAAACATATATTAAGATAGAAATGTTATATAAGTATATAAATATTAAAATTTGCTTTTATATACAGTTAGCCGGTATTTTTACCTATATAATGTACCAAAACTAAACGGTTAATATCAAAAAAGTAAAATTACAATATACATGTAAACTTAAATTTGAATTGGATATATAGATCTTAAAAGATAATTCCTTTAAAATAAAAAATAATTTGAACATAAATATTAAAAAATAATTGGTTTAGATTAAAAATAATGTATTGATATAAGGTTAAATATTTAAATTTAATTATGAATATAATAATTGTATTAAAAATAAAATTAAAATAAAATAATTTTTATAAATAATCTCATTCCCATACGTTAAATTAAAGTCATATTTTATATATATAAAAAAATATACAGAGAAAGTGTTAGAAATTTATTAAAAAAAAATTCAATTATTATTTTTAACAGTTATATAAATTGATATAAAATTTATTCAATTTTGATTGTTATATTATTTAAAATTTTATTAAAATATTTTTAATAGATAATTTTTTATGAATATAAATTTTTAGGTGAAAGCTGGATGAAAGTTAAATTAATTATTATTTACTTTTTAAAATTATCATTATAATTCTTTGTTACAAGTTTCTATTTTATTATTTTTAAATTATTTTTAAAAATAATAGTTTTTAATAAAAATAATTTTTAATTAATTTTTAAAGATTTTAATTCAAATCTTAAAATAATAAAATTATTATTATATTTAATTTTAATATATTTTTACTCTTAACTTTATTAAACTACAATCTTAACTATCATAACCATCTTCATCACCATATTATAATTATTATCATCATAATCATCACAAGTATCATTATTCTTATCCTACTATTACTATAATAATAATAAAATAATTTTTATTATTTTTAAATTTTTTTATATAAAAAATTAATTATTTAGTAACTTTTTATATATTTTTTATAAATTTATAATCAAATAAAAATACTATTTAATATATAAAAATTATATTTAATAAATAAAATTATAATATAATTTTATATTATATAAATTTATAATATAATGTTCTACATATATTATTTTATGCAAAATAAATATTAAATAATATAATAATAACATATACAATTATTTATCTTATATATTAATTATTAAATAGTATATAAAACATAAAATTATATGATTATATAAATATTTTTTATACTATAATTATCATCACTATCACAACTAACACCATCATCATAATTATTATTATCATAGTTTAAAAAAAATAATAATAATTTATCTTTTCATTATTATAAAAAAAATTTAATTTTTATTATTTTTATTTATATAATTTTATATATTAATAATAAAATAAACAATTTTATATTTTATAATTATTTATAATATAATATTATAATATTTATATATTATTTTATAGAAGATAAATACTAAATAATATGATAAATATTATAATTATAACATATAAAATTATATATTTTATATATTAATTATCAAATAATAAAATAAAATAAAAAATTGGTTAATTATATAATATTATTTATATTATAACCATCATATCACTATCATTATCTTACAAATATTATTCTTACCATGAAAATAATAATAATAATAATTCTTTTTTTAAAATTTGAAACTTTTTTATTTGGATAGAATTTAATTTTTTGTTCATTTTTAAATGGTTGAATATATTTTTAATTTTTTAATATATTCAAATTTTGATTTTGGTCTTTTAATTTTAAAATTTTTGGCTTAGGTCTTTCATTCTCTAAAATATCTTGAGTATAATTCCTTATATGAACTCAAATAAAATTAAATCAAGTTAGATTATTTATTATCAAAAAAAGTTTTGATTATTTTATAGAATATCTTGATTATAGTTCTATAATTATAGTTAATCAAGTTTAATTTTATGTAACTTAAGTTAATATCGAAGATCAATAATTAAAGTATTTCAGAAAATAAAAAATCTAAATTAAAGGTTTTAAAATTGAGAGATTAAAATTAAAATATAAATATTTTAAAAGAACTAAAAATTTATTTAAATTTATTTAAATTATTTTTTAATTATATAATTTTTGTAAATTTATAATAAAATTATATAATAGAATAATTTATTCACTTACACAACAACTTTTAAAAACTAAAATTAAAAATATTTTAAACTAAAATCCACCTCCAACAAAACCTTTAATTATTAAAATGGTGACTAAAATTGATAGAGATTGATAATTTTTTTCATATGTATTTTACACATGTAAATATTTTTTATTAATAATAAATATTTTGTATAATAAATGAATATTTTTTATAAATTTAAAAATTTAAAATCAAATTATTTAAAATAAAATATATTATTTTAACTAATACATGTGTAAGCAAGACAAGAATTTTATTCCATCACCTATATTCATATTACTAGAGACAAAAATATTTATAATCATAAACTTGTATTTCACATGCCCATATATTCCCAAAAAAATATACGTGGGATCTTCTCTCAAATAATACATTATCATAATAGTTTTTAATTCTGAATGATAATTCTTAGTGGTTCTGGCTTTAAAAAAAATTCAAATTATTTTCAATTTGATATAGTTTATTAACATTTAAAAAATTATGTCAAAGAAAATTTAAGTAATAATATTTAAAAACATAGAAAATCTAGTTATTTACACATTATTTGAAAATATTTAAATTTAAATAAAATTATCATATTATTGATATATTATATGGATATATTTAAAATTAAATAAAATTTTAAGAAATAAATAAATAATAATTTTTTTTAATATCAATGATAAATATTATATTATATCATATATATAAAAATAAAGGAAAAACTATTAAATTGAATAAAAATTAATAAAAATTATTGAAATTATAATATATAATGTATATTTTTTTATATATAAAAATAAAAAATTTAAATTTAAATTTAAATTATGATTAATAAAAATTATATTAATTTTAATATTTAATTTATCCAAAAGAATGATATTTTTATATTTTTTATAATATGCCAATATTTAAAATATAAATTAAACATATATTTCAAAAATAAAAATTATAAATAAAAATAAATTTTAGTGACTTAATAAGAAAAGGAGAGTTCATGAAAGGAGTTTCATCCAATAATAAGAACTCTACTGAAAATATAAAGAGAAGTTTATATTTTTATTAATATATTAGCATATATAAAGGAGAAAACTTATCAAATCAAATGAATCGATGATGAGGTCACCACATCCAGATTTGTTGGATCCATCATAAGGTTCATGGTCATGAAGTTATAGGGAAGAGATAGAAGCCTACTTAGCCTGAGGGAAAAAAATTTCAATGGTTCTACCATCTATGTTCTTGTTTTATTCCACCGTATTTAGTATAGGAATATGATTTCTTATTGTAGTTAGACTTAGATGGTCCTATTTGTATAGATTTTGGACATCTTTTGTATGTACTTGTTGGATTAATAATTTAGACTCTATTTATGTCTAAATAAGGGTTGCATAGATGGATTAAGGCTTGTATCTTGGGCCAAATCTAAGCCTATTTAGTAGCCACAAGGGAAAAAAATCCAAAATCATTATGGTTGTTCCTTACTTGATCTATATATAAACTGCTTTGTAGCCATTTTGGATACTTTTAGTCTTAATTGAATTATGAAATTTGAGAGTGGGAACTTTCTCTCAATTTCTTTCTTTCTTAGTCAAGTTTAAGGTGGAGTACCTCTTTATTTTTGGAACTCCAATGACAGAATTAAAGGCTTATCTCCTATTATAAGTAGCATATACAATTCTTCAAATTCAAATTTATTCTTCCTCCTAATTCCGCATCCAACTAATAGCTTCCTCCTCCTCTGTTGATCCATAAATTTTCCTCCTTTAAAGGTTTTTTCATGTTCTTTCTCTTAAAAAAAAAGTTTCCATCACCAAACCTAATATGGTAAATATTAAAAATAAAATTTATATCATTTTCTTAAAAAAATTATATAAACTTTTAAATAATTATGTCATTTTAAAAAAATTTAATTTTAATCATTCATATATAATTATATCATTTAAATTTATGAATATCACTGTTATATAAAATTAATATTATTAATATGTACACAAGAGTATTATATCTTTAATATAATAAAGTAATAACTTTTGAGTTATTTAAGGGATAAATATTCCTATTGAAAATAATATTATTTTTATAATAATTTTAAATATTTATTTTAGATAAGTTTTACTAAAGTTATTTCACTATTCATTCTTTTATTATATTTAAAATATTAAAATATTTATAAATAAGGATGGAAATAGGGTAAGCTTAATTAGACTTTGAGTATTTAAGTATGACCTGTTTAAAAATTTTGAAGTCTGGGCTTGGGTCTATTATTTGTCATAATTTTTTTTTTTGTCAAAGTTTGACCTATTTTAAAGTCTATCAGGTATGCAAGCTTGCTTAAAATCCTATAATACAAAAAAGTAAATAAGCTTAAATTCTATGTAAATGATTGATTAAAAAGACTTGCAAACTTAAAGTTTACAAGATATAAAGGCTAGTAAATAGACCTAAATCATATATATATAAAAATTATTTAAAAGGTTTGCAAGCTTAGAGCCTTTTATGAAAATATATTTTAATAATATTTTTATAAGTTGTAGAACATAGCAAACTATCCCTTACCAGTACACTTGTACAAAAAATCACTCAAAATTATTTAATAAGAAATGAATGTTGTAGCTCCTAGATTACCTATATTCTCTTAACATTAATCATATAAATTTCTTGCATGTATATGTTAATAATGTACAAACATGATGTCATGATGTACCTGATTCTCAAATCATACATACATTTGAATAATCAAACTCTTTATATGCATTTATACATCACTATCAAAAGTACATCAATCTGAGATTTCTCGAATATAGATAGTCTGAAGAGGTACAATTAGAAAATATAAATGAAATATTAAATATGATATCACATCTAGAAATGAAACTAAAGTTGGACTATCCTATCCAGATGCAACCCTTGAGACTACAAAGATTTCTTTGTATAATGTTCATCCTAAGTAATGAAAAATCATCCATTATTCTAATGATAACAAGGAAATGTTTGAAGCCTCTGAGGGGTACTCATTAGCATCATCCTTATCCTCATCATTATTTCCTCCATTTGTATTCTCTTCCATTGTCATGCTCCCTTTCCAGATGGCTACAATGCGCATGAGAGGGACATGTTTCACTATGGGGAGGAAAAATTTGAGGAAATGGTCGTAATGCTAACTTTCTTACAGTTTGACGGTAACAAGGTATTCCTTGAAAAGAAAGTGCAGGTAGTGCAACATGAACCTCAAGAATGTATGATGCAGTATAAGATGATCTATGATGTTGAGAAGTGTCTCTTAACAATGTAGAACAAGGATGTGTGATTGACCTTCTACAACATACCTGACAAGGAATAGGTACTATGACATTTATAAGCATCATTATAAGGACCCATGGTGGAGGATGTAATGGAAAAGATGCATCAATCATCCAAATGGCTGGCCCTACCTTGAAAAGTACTCTTGTAGTGACTCTTAGTGTTGGGTGAGTGTCGAATCTATTCCTCATTCGTTTAGTCTACCTCAATCTTTACATGAGGTGAGGTTTGTCCATCATGCAATCTTGTTAACATGAAAAACATCATACATAGAAACATAATAATAAAGGAGTGAGACGTTTCGTTTAAGTGAAATTTCAAATAGGAATATTATACAAATATACATATCACACTTTAATACAATCACACATAATTTCTTTGGAAAATACAAAGAATAATCATAATCACCATGGTTGTATGAATATGAGTATTAGGTATTATCATTCTATTTACACATTTCTATGATGATAAACTCAGGATTAGATTGGAGACTGCACTCCATATCACAATAATCCTTACTAATTTAGAGATGGTCATCTCTATGATATGTACATGCACGCAGGTCTAAATCATCGCCACCATGTTACCAAAATAACATGGGGGGTACCAAGATCCAATTTCCATAATAATAGTGTGTCCATAGTAAAATGAAAATCATCAACACATCACCATCATTTCACTTTTCTCAACAAGAGAAATCGAAAATTAATCAACTAGTAATGATAATTGTTCAAGATTGAGTCAAGGTGGCTAAGTTTGACCAGTGCAATCTCGACTACAAGGAGCAGCCCCAAATCATTGGAGAGGATCAAACTTAGATCACGTACCCCTAGGTTTGGAAGTTTCTATTCGTCATGAACTATATGATATACTTTTATGTAAATTGATCCTTAGATTTCTATCTCTTTTTCATAGAAAGGCTCGCAAATTATACTTCACATTGATGTTTTTCAAAATATTCCTATTTTATTCATATGATGCATGACAATCAATCATTTCATACCTCTTACTCATTTCAACTAAAGGCCTCTTCTTCTCAAACTCAAGACTTCATTGTCCTATTTCATTCAACATATATACTAACTTTATCAAGAGTAATTTACATTAACAACCTCCAAAGTAGTACATGAGGTTCTCAACCTCTGGACATCTATTTATCTTATCCAGAACAATCTATACACAATGTACATAAACCATAATTACCTTGAAATCATTATTTTTCTCCATTAGAGTAGCATGATTGTATCATTCTTCTACACACACATGGATTAGCCCTCGTACTTTTCGGTCTTCCAAAGTTTCTCATAAAAATATTATTCTTTTTATAAGATCATTAGGATCTATTTTAGGGATATCTTGAGACAACATTCTCATCTAAATAGTATCATGTTTCCTACCACCACCTTATTTAATTATGTCGTATGATCATACCTTCTAGCCTACAGTTGTCTTGTCTAATATGGAGTGACCATGTTTGGTCTAAGGCAACCTTCTCTAGTCTAAAGTAGCATCATTTGGTCTACGATATCATCTTGCTTAAGGTAGTCTTACCTGGTAGTATAAGTAAGGAATTTTATCATAATTCAAGCCTAAACCTACGTATGTCTAAGATAAGTGACTAGAAATAAAACATGAAGTTAGGAGCTAGTTTAGCCATTCAACCATGACTTATAAAGGTGGAAAGAAAGTCTCAAAAATTCCTAAGTTAAATATCAATAATGGAATTAGCCTTCAATTGATAAAAACCAACTCATAAGACAAGAGAAAATATGCTAGAAGGCTTTAGAGGCCTAGGGTTTACATTCAGCCATTCTAGGTTAAATATAAGAAAAGAGTTTGAAATCTTGATTTAGGTAACTTAAGAAGCCTTATCATGTGAAATGAAGAATTAAAATTTAATAGAAGCTTGGCAAAAGAATAGACAACCATTTGACCATGTTTAAGTAAAATGTCTTAAACAAGTTGAAATCTTGTTAACACATAACACTTGAACTTAGTTTAAGTAGCACATGCATAAGACTTCAACAATTGAAAATCATAAAGAATAAAAACTTAAAAGGCGTCACTCGTGCACCTAGAGTAAATTTCTAAGTTGTAAAAATCTCATGAAATTTATGTAACTATGAGAAAAGGAAAGGTTAAGGAGAGACTTAGAAGGTTAAGAGAAATAAGTCCTTTGGGTGATTCCACCTCAAAAGTTTAAAAGACAAAATGGGTTGGTTATGTACTTGAACATGCAATGACGTTGTGATTTATCAGTCAACTTGTAATGCTTTCATGAATGCACATTGCTTATGTAAGTTGAAATGTTGAATGATCATAAGTAAGGAAAAATATAATGTCATGTATAAGGAGTATTTATGATTGATGATATGTTAGAAGTTAACATCTACTTGTGCATATCATATTGGTTGGATATTGGTTGAGCATGCGTAATTATCTGGAAGCCATTAAAATTTATCTAAAGGGTTTAAGAGATCACTAGAGTAAACTTATGTGAAAAGTTAATCTACTCTTGTGTGCCTTGTGCACATTAGTTCCAAAGGGCATCCAAAGATCTACTGAAGAGGAGGCCAAAAGGGTTCTCCTAGGAGATAACATGTTTCTCCAAAAATCCTTCTATTCTGAAGATAAATCTTCACCTATTATAAGATGGTGATGACCATCTAGGAATGGACTCATATTCTTAAAAAAAAAATAGGAGATAGAGTAGTAGATAGTGAAAAGATATTGTTTGACAATTTTTATGCATGTCTATGTCTAACTGTTTTCAAAAGTAGTGGAACTAGATCTATAAATTTCTCAAAATTGTAGGATAGAATAAAGATAGAGATAAAGTTTCCGATGTAGAATAATCTATGAGTCAAATAATATTTTTAGTGTGATCCTAGACTTATGAAGTTAGGATAGTTATATGTGCATAAACAATAAGATGTTTCTATATAAAAAACAAAATAACTTACTTCAAAAGGATTTTTTAAAAGATTAAAATCAACCTTGCATGTATGTCATGATTTTTCTAATAAACTGAAGTGGCTGGGGATAAAAGTGATGATACAAAAATAGAGTAGAAAACCTACTGGAAACCTAGTTTCTCACTATTCTCTTCCCACTTTCTTCCAAAACACACTGGACGCTGTTCGTGATGGTAGCAATTCACGTAGTTGAAGCGGATGCGAGACACTCTCTCTTGAAGAAGATTTATGTCACATTGATATTATAATTGGATGTAAGCATCCTATTTACTAATATGTAGTAGTAAGCTAACTTATGTATATATTGTATTAGGATGTGTAAAAGGTAATTATGTAAATTTGATATGTGCATTAAGGTGTGTAATATATATGTAAGGCTTAAGTGCCAAAGACTATGATGGACACAGAAGATGAACTATATAATTATATAAGGTTTGTATGCTAAGAAAGTAATATTTTTTTAGTTGTGTAATAATAATGATTAGAGATGGATTAAAGCAAATGTTAAGAAATGAAAACAAATTGTAAGCGCGCAAGACACGTCTAGTAACTTAGTTACCGCTATGTATGTTTTATCTACAAGGCTTGCAATTTGTGACAAACAGGTTTTTTAAAAAAAATTACCATATTTTCCATGCAAGTATTTTCTAAAAAAATTTGCATCATGAGATTAAAAACTAATAATGGAACCGAAAGAATGACTTAAGCATAAAATTGGTATTCATTTTTAGGATGTTATAAAAGATCTCGGCCTTCAAATACTAAACAAATTAACAAAAAAATACCTAATCTTCTTAAAACATAAAAATACTAAAGATAATAGGTAATAAGTAATTAACATAAAATCATCTTAGGGATTAAGAGTTGAGTGATGGTAGATCATCTGAACCATATTTTACTCAAAATTAAGAATGTGTAGAATGAAACTATGAAACAATGGAGGCAGACGAAGATGGTAGAGGAGAGATTCTATTTTGAAAATAAGAAAAAATAATTTGTTTAAAATTAAAATATATTAATAAATATATAAACTTACGCCAATTTTTTTAAATAGACTTTCTAATAAGTCTAAACTTATCTATTTGATAAATAAGACAAGTCAAACTAAACTTTAAACAAATCAAACCGTAAGCTCTTCTAGTGGTCTAACCCATTTCTATCCTTAATTACAAATTTATAAAAATTAAATATAAGCCGATATTAATGAAGCAATTTAAATTTTTTTAAAAATATTGATTTTCTTTTTTATTTTCAATAGCTTTATTAATATGAATTGATTCATCTATAAAATATACATGTAGATTGCGGTTATTTAATTATTTATTATAATTTTTTGGTTTAATAAAATTTGCAATATGATCTTTTTGCTAATTTAAATGTTTCTTAACTTAATTTTATTACAATTTTATATTATTTTTTATTTAATTTATTAAATAGTATTCTTTTAATTATTATTTGTTTTATCCTCTTCGATCATGAACCATTAAACTATATGAATGTCCTAATTTTATTGCCGATCCAGTTTTAAAAATATAAGTGTATCTTGACTTTGATCTAAACTGAGAAATACCCATAACATAAGCCATAATCATCCGTTTGCCTAAGACACCAGTGTGGCACGGATGAATGTAACTTTCACACTTATTCGTTTATCCTGAAAAAAACTTCATATCGGTTGAAGACTCTCTTAAAAATGTCAAAAGACTTGAAACTAAAAATTTGAAGAAACATCCTCAAAATATTACACAATGAGTATAAATTTTTAATAAATAAGATTCAAAAGACTAATGCATTTTCAATAGGAGATGTTTATTGAAATAGATACCTTTGATCATTGACCTAATGGAGTCAGATGATACAAATGAATGTAACTTTCACAATTATTTTGTTGGATGATTTCTTTATCTTTGTAAATTTAAGGATAAATTATTCAGATAAATATTAATTTAATATATATACATATATATATATATATATGAATTTATTTCGATTAACATCTACTTTATTTATATGGTTATGAATTTTTGAATAAAATAATTTACAAATTAATTCTTTATTTATTTTTATTAATAAATTTTATTATTTTATAATTTACTAATGGTGTGGCCAAGACTCATGGCACTCAGACGAAGGCTAGATGTAGACAAAGGTGGCATGACGACAGACACTTCTAGTGAACCCTAATGGCGGAGCTAATGTTGGAAGCCTTACGATGACAACAGAATCAAAGGAGTGAGAAGAGGGTTCTAGTGCGAAGAAGTGAGGTAGCGTTGTCGAACAGAGGAAAAGTAAAGGTTAGGAATGAAAGAGGGATTGTGAAACATGAACAAAGTACTAGCTTGTTCTTGTTAAGTGGAAAAAATACACTATGATGCATCCTTTGCTTCCCACTCTTTTTTTTTTTTTTACTTTTTTTTTTCTCCTTTCTTATTCTGGGATTCTTAGAATCTTCCTTCTATTGTTGCCAACGTATGTAATTTTGAATGTGAGTAAAAGTGAGGAAAAGATAACAAATATAAATTAGAAATAAAAAATTATTAATAAAATAAACAAAGAACTAATTTGTAATTTTTCTTATTAAAAAATCCGCAGTAGCAAATATAATATAAATAAGATAAATGTTAACTATAATAAATACATTTATTCACCTGTTAAGTTAATATTATATTAGATATGGCACCTTTAAGTTTATCAAAGTATCGTAGAAATCATCTTTTTTGTCCAAAAAGAAACAACCTGATAGTGGTTGAAGGTTTTGTCACAGATGTCAAAAGACTTGTAACCAAAAATTTATAGAAACATTCTCAAAATTTTACATGAGTAATAAACTTTAATAAATGAGATACATCACAAGAGACATATTTTCAATAGGAGATAGATGCTTATTAATATAGATGTATATTTGGTTAATAAGATGGAAAATAATAAGGGGGATAGAAATTTTGAAGTGAGTAACCTAAATATGTACATTTCCAGAGAGTGAGGGGAGAAATTGTAAAAGAGAAAAGTCGTGGCAGAAGTGACACGGAAAAATTAAAAGTTGCTCGTGATAATGCGTGAATTGGAGGAAAAGAAACTAAGCCTGGATACTCTTTAAACTTTCACTTCATAATCAAAAAAGTAAATCTCACCAAAACAGCTAAATTGCTATAATACGTGAGGACGAAATTCTTTGCCTTTCAAGTAGAGCACAAAGCCACAGATTAATACCACTCCTGTTAAACTGTTAAAAACATGCAGCAATTTTGCTGCTTTAGTTCGTGTAAACTCCTTATGACACCCTTTTTGTTCAGTGTCCAAGCATCTTATAAGATACTTGCTCAAGCATCAATTGTGGCATTTGATTAACTAATATGTTTTAGCCTTACTGTAAAATTCATGCTCTATAATGTCAAATGCACAATTGCACATTTTCAGGATCTACATTCTGCATAATGACGTTAAAACTCCTTTCTAGTTGAAAGGATAATATTTCTAATGTAAGAAGTTTACTTCTGATCAAACTTCATTTACTTACAATCAGAACGTTAATATTAACCAAAGACAAAAAGGAAGAGTTGCTTTTAGGAAAACATCAAACATCTAATTTTATAATTATTGTGTGTAAGCGTGTGCACGTGAGGTAAGAAAACAATACTTCACAAAACATACGTGGCAGTCAAGCATCATATCAATAATTACCAAACAATAGCCTCAATAATCCAAAATTAATAACTTCACAGAAGCTGGAACCATCTAATTACATAAAAACCAATTTAATTTTAAAAATTCATGTCTCCCCAAACCAGAAACGTGGTATATGTATAAATCTAAACAACTTGCAGTAGCTACTTACAGGCCTATCAGTTATCATTCAAACAATAGTTTACAAGTCATGGAGCTCCTTGGACACAAGGATAATTCTATTAGCATTTCAAGCCTTTCCTTTGTATTCAAGGAAGGCATACAGCAGATTGTCAGGATCTGTAAAACTCTTGAATTCTGCATAATATATTTTGCAAACAGCATCTCACAATCCAAGCCTTCATAATTTGGAAGAGAACACTTTCTCAAATATGAAGAAAGACATTTGGGAATAGAATGTAGATAAGGCAAAATCTCGTCATTAAATCCATTAAAGTATTCAAATTTATCAAGGACAAAAACTTGAAGCCTGGGACAATTTTTGAGCATTTCAAATATCGAATGCCAGTTAATACAATGATCAAGGACGAGTTCCAAATGAGTCAAATTAATAAACACAGGAACGACTTGGTTGAACTGCAAGAGCTGTACAGACAGAACAAGAAAACAAAAAACAAATTAACCACATTTCAAGTAATAAATGAATTCAGTCTCTTTAATCATGAGCATAGTTCAAATTTAGCTTTTGAAATTATAAAAATATTAATCTAATCCCTAATCAAATGATGATAATTCCAGTCATTTTAAGTTAGGTTACAAAATTACAGCTATTTTGGTGCTTGAAATTACAATAGTAAAGATGAAAATTATCCACATGTACTAGTAATTTCATGAACCGAAATCATATATTTGCAATGTTATAAATTAAAATATTAAATATATTTTTAATTCTTTTAAAATGTTTAAATTTTGGTTTTAATCTTTTAAATTTAAAACCTTCCATTTAAATTTTTTATTTTTTAAAATACATTATTATAATTTCTATATTAACTTAAATTATATTAAATAAAAAAAAATTATTATAATTTTTATATTAACTTAAATTATATTAAATAAAAAAAATTAATTATAATTTAAAGATTATAATCAAAACATTCTATAAATGATTAAAATTTATTTTAATAATAATTGATCTAACTTAACTTAATATAAATTAAATTAATATCAAATATTATAATTATAATATTTTAAAAATAAAAAATTTAAATTAAATATTTTAAAATTAAAATATCAAAATTAAAGTTTAAATATTTTAAAAAAATTAAAAATATATTTAATCTTAAATTAAATTAACTAATATTTATAATTTTAAAGTCTAATATATATATATATATATATATTCATACCTCTGGTAAGCGCAGACACTCTGCGTTACAAACAGCTTTCAGAGGAAAACAGAACCCAAGAATTCTATAAAAATCCGCCCTGACCAGCTTGGGTAACCTTTTAAACTCATCCACAGCAGAACAGTTTTCAAACCGTAAAAATTTAGCTTGCAAATCCTCCAGCATTGGACATGAATAAAGAAGCTCCATAAAATATCGAGATTCTGAGAATTTGACAGCAGTCAAATGCAGGGTTTTGAGTGAGGGCATGTCAACAGAAGAAAATACGTTGACTAATAACCTATTCAATTTGAGAACCACAAGAGTTCTGCACCGGAAAATGCAGCAAGGCAATTCCAGTCTAAAGGTCAACTCAATATCAAGGTGTTCGATTCTGCGTAACACCGCAGCGCGTAGCCATATCCTCAAATCAGAATGCGAAGGGTATTTGGAGTAAGCCTCGCATTTGAGACGGAACGTTTTGAGGGGTTGATGCACGGCACGTGCGCTAAGGGCTGTGTATACCAAGTTAAGAAAGTTAGAGTATGGTTTGGGGTTGTTATTGAGATAATAGTTTTCATCGTCAAAATGGAGAGTGGGGACGGAGAGCCAGAGGGACTTCCATCTCTTTGAAAGAAGACTTGTGGCAACGACTTCTTGGGTTGGAAGAAAAGAGAGAATATGACGGAGGATACCATCTGGCAACGTGCTAATCATGTCGGCCATTAGAGTGCCAATGAAAATTGCGGCTATGGTACGTACGGAGTCTCAATGATCAAAGCACGCTCTTTTAATACCTTCCTTCGCTTTACATGCGATTAAATAGCAAGTTTCGCAACCGTAGGGTTTTTTATTTTTCAAAAAAGATAGATGGGTTGGGATACGGATTTTTTGAAAATGGATAAAAAAAATTTAACTTTATTAACAACTGGTAATTATAAAAAATATAGTTTATTTTTTAATTATTATATTTTCAATAAATAACATATTAAATATATTTTAATTTAAATAATATAAAATTGATATTAAGAATAATAAATAAATAACAAAATTATATTTTGTTTTATAAAATATACAACTTTATTTAGGTATCGTTTTTGCTTAAGCTGGTTAAAAGATATTTTTCTTTTTATAAAAATTAGGATCTGAAGAGATACATGCAATGTTAAACCTTTTAAATTTTTAAACACTAAATATTTTTTTTAATAAATAATAATAAATTTTAAAAAATTAAATTTACAAAATTATATAAATTATTTAAAATAAAATACATTATGTTATTTTTATAGTTTATATATACCAAAATTTAAAAATAAAAAGTTTAATTTAAATAAAATTATTTATTTAATAAAGTTAGTTTAATTTATATAAATAATTAAAACTAATTTAAAAACAACCTTTTATGTTAATTTATGATATAACTTTTCATATTTAAAAATTAAAACTAAATAAATAATTTTTAAATATGAAAAGTTATATCATAAATAGAAATATAGTTAAACATTTAATAAAAATAACATAATTTAATAAACTTAAAATTGGAAGATTGTTTTATTCCATAAATATTTTAAAATTAAAATTATAAATTATCTAACTTTAAAATTTTTATTTTAGTTCTTTATTATTTTAACATTAATAAAAATAGATTTTTTTACTTTAAAAATAAAAATTTAATTTTTATATTTTCAATGTAAAAGATATATATATAATGTAAATTTGTACACATATCTTAAAATTATTTAAAAGTTTAAAATTAATTTTATTTAAATCAAACTTAAGATTTTTTCTTTTATTTCTTATCATTTTGTTATTTTTATAAAAAAAAATTGTTTGTTCATATCTCCTTCATTTTTCATTATATTTAATTCCATCTCCTCTCTTTTTTCTTTTCTTCTTTTATCTTCTTTTGTCTTTCTTTTTCTTCATCTTTTCTATTTTATTTTTTCTCTTTCCCTTTTTTCCTATAACCTTGCTTAAAGATATGTTAGTAGAAAAGATCAAAACTTCTACCTCATTTTATCATATTAAGACAAATCCAAAATATATCATATTATTTCGAATATTCATCTAAACGCTAATAAAATGGATATTCCTATACTAAAGAACATCATGAAATAACTATTGAAAATATAATCATCAACATCATTAAAACTTCAAAAGATCATTTTCGTGGTATAAAACTTACACCAAAACATGACTTTTCTTAAACCATGTGTGATTAAGATAGCATAAGAGAAATACCATCAATTTGTCAACATTATAATCAAACCACCAAAATCAACCATAAAATCAAACATAAGAACAAAAGATTAGGGAGCCCATTAAGAGATTAAGATCCCCTTTCCTTTCTAATTATCTTAATCTTTTGATTCCTCACTACCTTCTAAGACCAAATAGACCAATAAAAATGGTGGTTAATCCACCTGAGAGGAAAAAAAACACGAGAGGATGTATATAGAGAAGAGAGAGGATTTATTAAATAAATTTTTTAAAGGGACAATGTAGTATGCAAAATTTGACCAAGCCAATAAGCTAGGTTTTATATAGAAGCTCATACCAATCTTTGACCTTTCATTTATGATGTTTTGATGGCTATGATTATAATAATTTTCTTTTTATTGAAATAAGAGCTTTCATCATGAAAATGAAGAGTGAGAATTGAGAGTCAGAAATGCTTCTGGGAGTGGAAAATCTTGTCAGGCTCGACCAAAATCATTTGACCTAAAAGTTTGCGTTGTTCAATTAATATGAGTTAGCATGCGATTATTTTGGATGAACTAAAAATGTTGTGAATGGGTTTAAAATGGGTTGATAAGTCGAGTATGGGTTTAAAATCCATTCTATTGGTGATTAAATTTGACCGAACTTATAGGCACATGCACATATTTTAAGAGTCGTCCTTTTTATTTTGACTTTACTTCCTTGAACATATGACCTAGAGAGTATGAATGGGAAATCAAGACCCAACTTAAAATTGTATAACTTGAATCCTGAATGCATTCAATAGTTAAAGCAGGTCGATTTTAGGTTATTTCGAGTGAACAAAGCGGGTCCAAATGGATTCATATGGTCAGGTGCAGATTTTATAATTTACTGTTAGTGATCAAACTTGACCAAATGCATATACATATATTATAGGAGTGTGCCTTTAGTTTGGGCTGGTTTCTTTCTCATATGCCCATGGCCATGGATTCTGTTAGTAAGGCTAACTAAAAAAATTCTAAGTTACACACTCTTACCCTTTCCAATTCTCTCGAGCTTTCTTTTCTCATCTCTCCTCCCTTCTCTCATTTTTTTCCGTTGCAACTCTTATAGGATTTACTATTTTGGAAAAATTAGGCTACTTATCTTCCATTTTTTAGGTTAGAACTTGCCATTATTCATCTTCTCTAGTCTCAACTTGTGAGGTCTACTTTATTGATTTAATTTATATATATATATATATATATATATATATATATATATATATATATATATATATATATATATATATATATATTATTGTTGTTCATTCTTCTTTTTCGTATTATTCATGCATCGATTCTTCATCTTGATTACTATTGGTCTTATCGATACTAATTATTTTTGTTCACCCTTCACTTGTTTATGTCAATCCCATTTTTAAAATGCCACGACTTATATTAGTTTTAGTTTGTGTATTTTTTTTTTATTTTTTTGAAATGTTCCTTACTCTTTTTATTTGTTTAGGAGTTTTATGTTACTTTTAGGAATTTTTATTTCTATACATTTTTTTCAATGACACTAATGTATTTGACCAAAACACTCTTTATCTTCATTGTTTTGCTAATTCAGAACACTTTCTATACATTCACAACAAGACTTTATAGCTGTTTTGAAAACGAATGTCATAGACATGTTGTAATAATGATGAAGATTGAAAGGCAGCCCATGTTAAAATTCAATTTAGATATTATTTTTCAAGGTTCTTTGAAAAAGTTTCTTTAAAATCCTTTTAAATCTTACTTTATGATTAGGGATGGAAATAGGTTGAGTCAAGTTAGGTTTTGAGTGTTTAAGTTTGACCTGTTTAACAATTCTGAGGTTTGAGTCTGGGTTTGTTACCTGCTATAGATTTTTTTTGTTGTGACTTATTTTAAAGCTTACAATGCCTAGAAATTTGTTTAAAAACCTACAATACAAAAAAAAAATAATAAATAGACTTAAAACCTATATAAATAATTGATTAAAAAAGTCTCAATCTTAAACCCAATAAGATAAAATGTTTGTAAGCTTAACAATATAATTTTAGAGAATATATATTAAACACTAACTATATACAAATATAATAACATATATAAAAAATATAACACA
This sequence comes from Canavalia gladiata, assembly GCA_037954105.1. Classification (NCBI taxonomy): domain Eukaryota; kingdom Viridiplantae; phylum Streptophyta; class Magnoliopsida; order Fabales; family Fabaceae; genus Canavalia; species Canavalia gladiata. The sequence continues at coordinate 40,715,105 of CM075661.1, forward strand.
CACGATATGTATACAAATTTAGATACGTATAAAAACTAAAGTAAAATATAAAACACTTATTTTAAAATTAAATTAACGTACATAATTCTTATAATAAACATCAGAGAGTTTCACAAATGTAGGATTCCTTTTGTTTGAAATTAAAAATTAAAAATTATAAGTTTTAACAAATTATGTAAATATATTAATTTTATATAAATATTATATATTAAAATAAATATAAATATATAATATATAACGATATATAGATTCCTGAATAGGTTAAACGGGCTTTTTAATAAGCTTATACCTGGCTGGTTTTTTTTTAACAAGTTTGATTTTATGTATTTATTAAACAAGTTAAATTAAGTTAGGCTTTAAACAAGTCAAGTTATGATCTCCTGTTGGATGATCTGGTTCATTTCAACTCCTATCTGCAATATGTGTTTCCAATTATACTTCTTTAGCATGTTTTTAAACCATCTTCACCTATTTTCTATTTGTATTTTGAAACATTCATTAACCTGTTGTTTGCTTTCTTTTGGTATGATGAAGTATTGATAATGTTTTGTATTCTTTTAAGTTTGAAGAGTTAAAGTTTAAATAAAAAGTCAATAAAAATTAAAACAATTCTACAAAGTTTAGGAAACATTTGTATAGATCTTGATAAGTTAGGTTAGATATTTTAATTCTATTTAGGTTTAATTTTAGTCTTGGGTGCTAAGTGTTGAGTTTTAAAATCTAATATGATGATGCATATCTTTTTACCTTCTATAACTGATTTTGTAATGTAATAATTTTATTTCTTTTAATTTTTAAAATCTGATCTAATGATGCATGTTTTTTAATTTTAAAACTGATTCTATGTTCATATAGTTTTATTTCTTTTTAAGTGTTATATTATGATCTAATGATGCATGTATTTTTAATTTCTATAATCTTATAATTTTATTTATTTTAAATTTTAAAATTTCATCTAATGATGTATGTTTTATTTATTTCTAAAATATAATTTTATGATCTTGTAATTTTTTAAAACTCTAATATAATGATCCACAACTTCTATATTTCTAAAATTGACTGTTATCATATAAGTTTATTCTTTTTATGTTTTCTAAAACCAATATGATCATGTGTGTTCTATATATTTCTAAATTTTAACTTTATAATTTTGTAATTTTGAAAACTTTACTGGTGGAAAAATAGCATTTTATAACAGGAGTTTACATCGGTTGTTCATTGATTGATGTAAATAAAAATGCGGTGACATTTTTGTAGATAAATGTGAACTTTCTACATCAGTTCTCAAAACAACCGCTCTAGAAAGTACTTTCTACAGCGGTTGTTTTGAGAACCGATGTAAAAAGTAGGTTTTTGATAACGATCTTTTACATCGTTTTTTAGAAAACCGATGTAAAGTGTTGGTGATGGTATTTTTGTAAATAAAATGATAAAGATTCTACATCGGTTATTCGTTTAACCGATGTAGTAAGTTGTTTCTACATCGGTTTTGAGAAACAACCGATGTAGAATGTTGTCTCCTTTCCCTTTCTTTTCCGACCCTGGTCGTCTTCAACCTCATTCTCTAAATCACCAGTTTCTCGTCTCGGGCTGATCTCTCTGCTTTCATTTACGCCTCAGCCTTTTCCACTGTCGTTTTTGTTCGTTGTCGCACTCCGTCATTACGTCTATGGTCGTCATCGTGGTTGTGACCATTGCCTCCGCTCGAAGTTGTCGTCATGCACCCTAAGATATGAGCAACCTCCATCGTCATTGTCGTTATTTATCCATCTCCTAATGTTATTATAGTTGAAATTTACGTTCATTTTGGTTGTATTCTATAATTTGCAAGATTTTTATTTGGCTACCACTGTGTCTCTGCTCGGCTACCGTTGTGCCTCTGCTCGGCTACCGTTGTGCCCTTGCTCGGCCACTGCTCGACCATTACTCTACCATTGTTGTGTTGACTTGAGGTATTCTCTCTGCATCTTTGCTTTGTCATTGCACATGTGAGAGTTTGGTTGTTACCTTGAACAAAGAAGCCTTTGCACCTTTGCTTTGTTAGGTGATATGTATGTTATTGTATTGATTTCGTTTTAAATATAGGTAATACATGAGTGCATGAACCTGGTTTTGAAATATTGAAAAATCTTCATGACTTAAGAATATCACCTAAATTTAGCCTCTGTATATAAATTGTCAAGGGAATATTTTTAATTCATAAAGAATCTATAACTAAGTTTATTAAAGTCATAAGAGATATGAGATAGATTACTTGCAGTTGATCACGACTTATTGTTGATTACTAAAATGATAATTACCATAATTATATGTCTAAATTGCATGTTGATCTTTCTAAGTTAAGTTGGTTTCTTTTCTTAAGTTCAAACATGAGTATACCCTTAATTTCCCGTTCAAGGTTGAATACAATGAGTATATTTAGTTTTGATATAAAACTAAATAATAAATAATGATATATTTAGTTTAAACATATAGATTTTGTAATTTCTGTATTGTCTGTCTGGTCATTCTATTTATATATGCAAGTATTGTGAATAAATAATATGGTAGTATGCCTAAACAAAACGAACATTTAAAAAAAATTAGACTTTCTACCTCGTTAAGACTATAACCGATGTAAAATGTGATTTTCTTCATCGGTTGTGACTTTAACCACTTTCTACAGCGGTTCTGCCCACAATTGCTATAGAATGTCCCACTTTCTACGTCGATTCTACCCACAACCAATGTAGAAAGTGGACTTTCTACATCGATTCTATAACCGATGTAAAAAGTTTTATTTTCTATATCGCACACTTCGATACCTCTTAAATAACTGATGTAAAAAGCTCATTTTCCATTAGTACTTGTTTTGCTAGTGTATATCTTTTTATTTCTCCAACTGATTTTGCGGTTTTATAAATTTATTCTTTTCAATTTTTATTTTATGATTTGATGATCTATATCTTATATATTTCTAAATTTCTGATTGTATGATCTTTAAGTTTTAAAGTCCTATACTGTATTATTTTTTTTTATTTTTAAAATTTATTATGTGATCTTATTATTTTATATTTTAAAATTAAAAAATATGATTTGATGATTCATCTCTTTCTTAATTTTATAATTAATTTTGTACTCTTATAATTTTATAAATGATTCTTTAATTTTTTTTTATTTATTTTAAGTTTTAAAATTTTATCTAATGATGCATAGCTTCTTTATTTTTGAAATATGATTCTATGATCTTATAACTTTTTAAAATCTTATATGATGATGCATAATTTTTATATTTCTAAAATTGATTGTGATCTTATAAGTTTATTTATTTTATGTTTTCTAAAATTTATATGATTATGCATGTCTTCTATATTTCTAAATTCTAATTCTATAATCTTGTAATTTTTAAAACCTATTCTCATATCTATTTATTTTTAAAATTTATTTTGTGATTTTATAATTTTATTTTAGTCAATTATATTTTGATATGATAACATATATCTTATATATTTCTAAATTTTGATTGAATGATCTTTTAAGTTTTAATTTCTTATACTATGCGATGCATCTTGCTTATTTTTAAAATTAGTTGTGATCTTGTAATTTTATTTTTTTAAAATTTAAAAATATGATCGATAATGTATCTCTTTTTTAATTTTATAATTAATTTTGTATTCTTATAATTTTATAGATGATTCTTTAATTTTATTTTTTATTTATTTTAATTTTTAAAATTTTATCTAATGATGCATAAGTTATTTATTTTTAAAATATTATTCTATAATCTTGTAAATCTTTAAAATTTGGTAAGATGATGCATGGCTTTTATATTTTAAAAAATATAAGTTTATTCGTTTTACGTTTTATAAAACTACAATGATCATGCATGTCTTATATATTTCTAAATTCTAATTATATAATTTTTTAATTTTTAAAACATGTTCTCATGATGTATATTTTTTTATTTTTAAAATTGATTGTGATCTTATAATTTTATTCCTTTTAATTTTTATATTTTGATATGATGATGAATATCTTATATATTTCTAAATTATGATTATATGATCTTTTAAGTTTTAAATTTTTATTTAATGTCGGGCATCTTGTTTATTTTTAAAATTGATTATATGATCTTGTAATTTTATTTTATTTTATTTTAAAAATAAGATATAGTGATGCATCTTTTTTTTTAATTTTATAATTAATTATATATTTTTATAATTTTATAAATGATTCTGTAATTTGTAATTTTTTTTATTTATTTTAAGTTTTAAATTCTATGTTATTTGCATTTTTTTTATTTATAATTCAGATTTTGTGATCTAATAATTTTAGTTCTTTTAAGTTTAAAGTTTTAATTTGTTACTAAAGAATATAAAGTAAATCCTAAATATGATTTTTTTCCATTTAAGGTATTCATTGGATTAAATATAAAATCAATTCCTAAATCTTAATATGTAGTTAAGTAGCATTAAAGAATATTATACACAATAAAATTATTTAGACTTAAATGTAGGTAGTTAGTTGTCCATGACTTTTTTGCTTAAGCAATATGGAGTAGTTTGGTCATAATTTGTCTCTTTTTCAAACCCAACAATAACAGTTATCTACATTATGTTTAGTATATAATCAAGATCTTGCACCTACATATGCATCTTAACCTGAAGTTGTGGGAGTCAATCCCATCCCTTCTCTTTCTCAAACTACTAAGGAAAGGAAACGAAACGCAAGTGATTTCTGAAAAACTTCTTCTACACAAGGTCACTTTACTACACAACCCGTAATTAAGAATAAAAAATCATAAGTAGCCTGTAACTATTATAAGAAATCCTATTATTACAGTACCAAAACTTATAGGACCTCAAACATGTTATCCCATCTTAAGATCTACACCAAATATACCTAACAATTAGTGCAAATCCCTTTCAAAGTATCCTTATCTTTGGCTATAGTGGGGGTGTAGAAGCAACAAATCTAATTGTAGCAAGCCATAGATTTAATGTAGAAGACTGTAAAAAAGCTTTTTGTATTCTCATTGTAGATGAATAACCTTTTAAATTAATTAATGATGATTTTAAATACTTTTACAAATGTAACATCCTAATATTAATACTCATCCTATGTTTAAATCATATGGCAGAAACTCTTTTACACTAATTATCTCTTCTCTTTGTTTGCAAAATGTTTTTTCTCTTTTATCTTGATAAAAACTCTGAAAGAGTCATTCATTTTATCTTGAATACCTTTTTGAACTATTATATATATATATATATATATATATATAATAATTTAAAAAGTAACTTTGACCTTTATTCTTTTATTACAATAAACTTGTAAAGGTCAATGTTTACTTATAGGTCTTCTCAGTACATAATATACTTCATTAGAAACTTAGTAGAAGTTACATTTAAACTTCTTATAAGACACTTCATTCACTCTAACAAAATTTTTGAGATATCGTTTATCTTTATTCTAACAAAAATCAAATTTATTGATTTTTTTAACTTTAGTAATGAAATACTATGTGAAAAGTTACTAAAATAATATACATGAATAAATATTTGTATAAATAGGATACGTTGGACATTTAACATCCAACTTCTTGTTATTTTTTTAAAATAAAGCTAGTAGGAATCTTAGGATTCAACTTATAGGCTTTTTTTAAAAAACACAAACATAGGTTGGTCTCTCAAGATCCAAATTTTCTTTCAATAAAAAATACAAATTATTTTATTTTCTATCATTCAACTTAGTGGCTTATCAACTTGTATTTTCTGTAAGTTTCCTAGATTTTCACCATCATTTTTTTCCACCAACCTAAACACTCAACCATTAGCTTTCGTGCACAAGGCATGAATACCACATTATTTTTTTCATTGTAATTCTAGAAATTGATCAAGAAAATACCAATAAAGTATGTAACAAAAACAATGAAATTAATGTCGCAATCAGGTAGAAAAAAAAATTAAAAAATAATATAATACAAGACACAAGTTTATTCATGTATAGGAGACCTCAATACTCAATTGATTGACATTAAAATTAGAGAAAGAAAGTTTAGTCATTTGAGAACAAAAAGAAAATACTGATTGAAGTAGAAATTAACAATATCAAAAGACTAATAACTTATTAGTTTAATTTCTAAGCACGATTATCATAATTTCATGAAGATAATTTAAAATAATTTCAATTTTCATTTGGTTTCAATTCAATTAAGCAAGTGTCAATCAAACTTATGATTTCCTACTAAATTAAGTATCCAAATTTAAATAATTTAAATTTAGATAATTAAGAATTAGCATAAATTTCTAAATTAATTCTAAAGAAATGAAATTACCAAATTTTATAAGATAGCCCAATAGCTCCAAATTAATTTTGCATCTAAATTAAGAAATTAAGTGAACCATAAATTGGAAAATATATGTAGGAAAAAATCAAATTAACCATCCAATTTCATATTTACAAATAAAAAATGCAAATAATTGAAATAGAAGAAAAAGAAATCGTAAAAAATTCCTTTCGCAGGAAATTTGAATGAACCTATGAGTTAACCAAAGGGTTTATCCTTCCATGAGATTTTTTAAACCAAAAAAACAAAATTGAAATCAATATAAACCCAACAAGTAAAAAGTTACCCAATATCAAAGTTTTCTCGAATAAATAATGAAGTAATAGTTCAAATTTAAAATATAAAATTCAAATTTTAAAATTTTAAAAAAACTAAATATTTAGAAGTTAGGATACAATAAGAAATCTCCTTCAAGTCATCTTTAACTTTTTTTAATTGATTCTCATTGTTTAAATTTAAATTGACCAAGAATTATGAGTCTTGTTTAACAATAATATTCATGATTTTTCTATGTGAGATAGAGGTCGACTCAACTTTGAGTTTCTAAATGAAACTAGTAGATAAATGAGTCCTCAAATTTTGGAAATTAGCTTCACCTAAATATCACTTTTATAATTCTAGATATTTCCATTTTACCAAAATGTGGTTGGACGGTTAAGATAGGTTCTCTAAGTCACAATTCAACCATATTAACTTCTTGTCATGCTTTTAATCAACTAGATATACCTATCTGATCATTAGGGATGTGTTTAAACTTTCCTAATACACCAAAACCACTCTAAACTCATGAATATTTCAAGGTATGACCTGCATAATAAACAAATATTAGAATGTCATAGAAATTTGAAAATTAGTCAAGTTTATCATTTAAGTCCAATAAAATCTAATAACATAAAACTCATCCAAAAGGAATATTTAAATATGGTTCAAACTCAATTAGATATATTATCAAAGATACAATAAATGTATAAAAACCCATTTACAAAAAAGAAGGAGTTAGAACTCGAGTCAAAGCTTTGCACCACTATAAATAAAAAGACATATTGGATCAAATATTAAAGGTAAACAAACATTATAGATGATGGAAGAAAGGAAATCAAACCTCTAAAAATAAGAATGAAATCCCCAACTTGAAAGTAAATAAAGTTATAAAAAATTTATTATATATTTTTAAATTTAATTTTTTTAATCCAAAAAACATCTTTCTCCTTAATGATTGAGTAAAAATATTTTTATAATTTTTAAATTATAAAATATAAATTAAAATTAAATAAAAAATTATGTAATAATTAAACTCATAAGTTAATTTCCTTTATTAATTTATAAATACTTTAAAAAATTCAATATCCCACTTTAAAGTATTAAAAATTTTAAAATAAGATATTTAAAATTAAAGAATCAAATTAAATTATGAGTTCAATTATTACGTTATTTTTATTTAATTTTAATTTTAATTTTATGATTCAAAAATAAAAAATATTTTCTTAATGAGTTGTTATGAAAGAAAAACTATATGGATTAAAAAGAATAAATTTAAAGTATCTATTATAAATTTAAATAATTTTACTTTGATTTCTCATATTGAGACTATAACACTCCAAATTTTTCATGTGTAATTAAGGATCTTACTAATACTTCAAAGTTTGGAAGAAAAAAAGAAACATTAAGACTTAATAAATAAAATCAAAGATATGTTAGCAATGATCCAAAAATTTATCATTGAAGAAGAGTATTTAAGAATACAATTTTTTCATTTTAGACACTCCAAATTTAGCTAAAAATCTAGCATAGAATTTTCCTTCTTTAAGAATATAATGAATGGAGATAACCCAATCTATGCATAGCTATTGCTGGATCTACCTAATAGTTGCATTGTAATTGTGGAAGATAACACTATTACCTTTAACATGATGAATCATTTACATACAATTTATCTAACAATTAACTCTAAACCAAATTTAAGCAATTTAACTTAGTCAGAAGTTTTGCATTAATGTTGTCACGATATCCAATATGACCATGAAAATCACAAAGTTAGTTATAATAAGAGTCCCAAAAAAATCCATCTCTATTACTAAGGTTACCTCGGACATTTTTATAAATATCAATAGTGACCATATTTAAACAACAGAGAGATTATCTGAATTAAAAAAAAAAAAAAACCTTTCATAAGTTAGTTCTTATCAAGAATTAGAGTTATAGATGATGTTAACAATTTAAAATTAGGATTTTGATGATGCCAAAAATAAAGAGATATAAAGAGAAGAATTGAAAGAAAACGACACATCCTCAATTTTACGGAGAAAGAAAAGTCATAATCTTAGAGTAGAACTACCACAGGAGGGCGAGAAATCCTTGATAAGATCCATGCAGTGGTTCTTTTCAAGAACTTTAAAAGGAAAAAAATATCTTCCAAAAAGAGAAAAAGCTCAATTCTTATTATCATTATTGTTATCCTTTTAAGGAGTTTTACATGAGTATTTATAATCAAATTAAAACCCTAAAAATCTTAGTCGCTATTCTAACCCAACCCATTAGCATAATAAAAGAAACATAAATAAATCCTAAAAAGGCTTGATAACCATTCAACATATTACCATAATAAACTAAGCCTAAGTTATGAATTATTAAAGTAAACATAAATTTCTGGTTTAAAATCTAAATAAATTAAAGATTAGGTTAAATTGGTACTATTCGTCTAAATCTTCATTTTGAATACAGTAAATCATCCTTGTTTTCTTTTCTTCCATGTCTTGGGTTTTCTTGAACATAATTGTGACTATTTGATTTAAGGCTTCTTTTAATTTTTTTGCTTTTGACCTTATCATGAGATCTTTAAGCCCTAGGGGAGTTTCTTTTCTTTATTTCATTCATATTTTATCGTAGTTATTTTTGGTTCTTATCATCCCCTCCTTCTTTAATTAAATCTATCTTTGAATTAAAATATTCATCACCTACATCAAAAGGATGCAAGTCAAAAACATTAAAAGTTTTATTCATCTCATACTCATTAAGCAAGTCAATCTTAAAAACATTATGAATAATCTTTCCTAACACTTGAATGATCTATCTTTCTTTGGTTGAAGTTTTAATTCTTTTTGTGAGGGAAATCAGCTCTTTCATAGGTAAATCCAAACTGAATCTCTAGGTTTAAATATAACTTTCTTCCAATTTTTATTTACATGTTGGCCATAATGATCCATTTTATTTTCAATTTGATTCTTAACCTATTCATGGATTTTCTTTCCATATTCAATCTTAGATTTTGTATCTTTATTCACAAAATAAGAAATTTCTAATACAACAAATTAAGAGGATTTAAAGGTTAAATCCGTAAACAATTTAAAAAAAAAAAAAAGAAAAGTTGTGTAGTAACATGTACCACCCACCTTATTGTAAGAAATTATCTTCTTGAAAAAAAATTAGCTACATGACAAGCATCATCAATCTTCTTGCAAGGTATAAAATGCACCATCTTTAAGAATCTATCAACTATCATAAAAATTGAGTCATTTCCATTCTTATTCTATGATGGCCCTAAGATAAAGTCCATAGACAAGTCAATTCAAGAATGATTAGGACTAGGTAAGGAAGTATAAAGTACATGAGGCATTACCTTACATTTTTTCCTTTTACAAATGTTATAACTTGCAAAAAAAAAATTGCATGCCATACTTCATACGATGCCAATAAAAATACAAATGCAATATCTAAGGTATTTTGAATCCCAAAATGCCCCCATAAAACCTCCTTCATGAACTTATTTAATAAGAAAGTCTCTTAAAGAACTTTTAGGTACACATAACCTATTATTTTTTAACAAATAATTATTATGCCTATGGAACCATTTTTGAGCCATTTTATCATAGAGAATTCATTATCATGCACAAAATTTTTTTAACGTGTTCAAACCTGAAAATTTTGTAGTTTCAAAAGTGTTAAGCAATATATATCTTCTGGAGAGAACATTCGCAATCACATTTATCTTTTCTTTTTTTATGATTGATAACATATGAAAACCGTTCATGAAACTCAATTCATTTAGCATGCCTCTTGTTGAACGTTCTTTTTCCCTTCAAATACTTCAAGGATTCATGATTATTGTAAATGAAAAATTCTTTGGATAGAAGATAATGTTAGCATATTTATAATGCTCTAACAAGTGTATACAATTCTTTATCATAAGTTAGATAATTAAGTGTATCCTCATTTAAAGTTTTTACTAAAATATGTAATACGATGATCCTTTTGGATTAAAATAATCCTAATATCCATATTAGATGTATCACATTCAATTTCAAATGACTTCTAAAAATTAGGTAATAGAAGAATGGATGCATGTGTGAGTTCTTTTTTAATTATTTGAAATACATTTTCTTAATTTTTTTCTTACTTAAAACCTACATGTTTATGTACAATCTAATTTAGGAGTGATGTTAATGTGCTAAAATCCTTTACAAATATTCTATAAAAGTTGTCAATCCATGAAAACTCCAAGCATCACTCAAATATTTAAGAGTTGACAAATCTCTAATGGCCTTAACTTTTTCTTCATTAACTTGTACGCCTTTTGAATTATCCACAAAACCAAGGAAAATAATATGATTAGTAAAAAAGTACATTTATCTAAGTTAGCATACAATTTTTATTTCTTAAAGATATATAAGATATATTTGAGATGTTCAACATGCTCTTTAAAAATCTTGAAATAAATTAAAATATCATCAAAGTATACAACCACAAATTTTCAAGAAATTTACACAATACATGATTCAGAAGTCTTATAAACACGTTATGTGCATTAATTAAACCAAAGGAAATCACCAACCACTCACTAAATTCATATATTTAGTTTTGAAATCAATTTTTCAATCATCCCCTTCCCTTATTCTATTTTGATGATACCCATTTTTCAAATCAATCTTAGAGAAGAAACAAGCAACCATGCAATTCATCAAGTAAATCATCAAGTCTAGCGATAGGATGTCTATACTTAGTTGTAATGTCATTGATGGTCCTACACTTAGTGCACATCATCCATGATCCATCCTTTTTTATTACCAAAATTATAGGTATTGCACAAGGAATTAAGCTCTCTCTAAACCATCATTTTTTTTTACAACTCATCCATTTTTTCTTAAATCTCCTTTATCTTTTGAAGATTGCTCCTATAAAAGGGTCTATTGGGTAGAAAAGTATCAAGAGTAAGATGTATTTGATGCTCTATTCTCCTTATTGATGGTAAACTATGAGACACTTCCTTGAAAAAAAATATAATTGAATTCCTACAAAATAGCAACAATATCACTAGATAAAGAGTTAGTGTTATAGTTCAAGTAAGAATCCTTGTACAAAAGAAAAAATAAAGCATTACTATCTAAATAAACCTTATTCATCTCACTCTTATTAGGAAATAGACTCTCCATTTTTCTCTTTCTCTTTTTCTCATTCTCTTTTTTATTTTCTTTGTTTCTTTTTTTATAAACTTTTCCCTCAAAATTAATAACTTTCTTTTCTTCAATCTCTTTTCTTTCCCTCTAAACTCTCAATCATCTTGGTGTCATTTTATTTTCATTTTTATTTGATCCTTACAAACCTTTCTAAGGGATAATGGTATAGTGTTACTTTGTGAGAATTATGAATAAAAAATAATTCGTTGAAAATCTATCGTGTTGAGCGTACTTATCAAACTTCCAAAGTCTTCTAAGAAAGATATGATCAGTTTCCATGGAAACAACATTAAAAAGAACTTGATTTTCATAGTTTCCAATGGAGAAATTAATTAGCACGTATTGATTCACCACCATCTCTTAGCTATTGGAATTTATATGGTCATGGATGTGGTGAAGACTTTAGCTTTAGTTTAGTGACCAATCTAGTACTTACCATGTTCTTGCAACTTCCTCCACCATTGATCATAGATCCCACCTTCAATTGGACAAGGAAATGTATGGAAGATATTTTTCCATTGGTTATCCCCATGCTCCTTGGTTTAACTTCCCAATAACCTCCTCATCACCAATAAATCTTCATTTTATACATAGATTGTACCATCATTTTTCTCTTCACTTGAATAAAATGAGGAAGAATTACAATTTTCACTTGTAGTTCTCTCATTATATTTCATCACCATAGTCTTCTTATTAAAGCATTGGAACGCAATATGTCCCTTCCCAAACACTTAAAGTACTTTACATCCTGCCTTTTAAAAGAAATAGTTGTAGTAGTAGCAGTAGTAGTAAAGACAGGATTCTTAATACTTAATGCCTTCTTAGATTTAGAAAAAGAATCCTCCTTCTTTCATGCATCCTTCCAATTTGAATAATAATTAGAAGTATATGGTTTTTTCATAGAATCCTTCCCCTTCAATTGTTGCTACACCTTCATGGCTTGATGAATTAAGTCTTCAAGTTTCACATAAAGTTTCAACTCCATAATGTTTTCCATGTCTCTATTTAGACCATGGAAAATCAATCATGGTTGCCTCCCTATCATCCTGAATGTTGGCTCTAATCAAATCCATTTCTATCCCCTTGTAGTAACATCCACACTCCTACTCCATTGCGAGAGTCTTTGCAATTTCTTTTGAAAATTTCTATGATAGTAAGAAGGCATAAATCTTCTCTGCATCATGATCTTCATTTCATCTCAAATGTTGATAGAATGCTCTAAATGTTCTTTTGTCATTTTGTATTTTATCAAATCAAATTAAGGCATATCTGGTAAACTCAAGGACAACTACCTTCAATTTATTTTCATGTAGTTATGGAAGGAGAAAAAATTTTCAATCTTTACTTTCCATTCAAGTCAAGCTTCAAGGTCGTTCTTCCCTTAGAAGGAAGGTACTGTGATTTTCATACCTCAAATTTCATCTCCTTACCCATGGTCCCTCCGTTTCTTTGATGTCTCCTTTTCTCTCTATAGAAGTTATTATCCTTATGAGACAAATCTTCTTGATTAAAATACCTTCCAATGTCGAAAGTCATATATCTCTCTAATTGGTTTATTCTTTGATGCAACTCAATATTTTGCCTTTGTAACAATCTCTGTAAATTTTGAGTTAAGACTTTCATTTGTAGTCTCATAGCCTATGATCTTGGGAAATTTTGTTTCCTACTTGTACCACACTCTCTTGACATGGTTACAAGAAAAAATAAGTTAATAAAAAAATAAAGCCTCATTCACTCACAAGTTTTCTTTAATCCTAAACCCTAAACCTAAGTTATTAATTATTAAAATAAACATAAATTCTAGCCTAAAATACAAATGAAATGAGGATTAGGTTAAAATAAGTTAAAAGGATACTATTATTTTAAATCTTCATTTTGAACACAATAGATCAACCTTGTGTTTTTTCCTTTCATGTCTTAGATTTCCTTGAACATATTTGTTTGATTATTTAATTTATGCATTCTTTGACTTTATTTACTTTTAACTTTCTTATAAAATATTAAAACTTTTATAGAAATCTTTTCTTCTTTTTTTTTGTTCTTTATTATTATTTTTTCATAGTTCTTATTAGGAGACCGCCAAACTATATGAAAAGGTTGTGAAGTAACATATGCAAGCCATGAAAAAAAGGAGAAATCCTACATCAAGTGCTAGATTACCTAAAGATCTATAGTCATTGAGTTTGTACTGCTCTAGTAAAGTAATTTCTCTCCAACCATACTTGCCACAAAGTTTCATGATAGAATTTTCTGCGAGATTAACAAAATGAATGATTAAATAACAGAATCTACAAAAGATAAAAACATTATCAAGGTTAAAAATATCAAACCTCCTAATTGATCTAGAATGAGAACAATCTCTAATACAATGCATAATATTCTCCTTAAAAATCTGACTAGAAGAGAAATTAAAGGATGGTGCAGTATTATTCTAAAAATAGATACCATTTATAGGAATGAAATTAATGCAATGCATAATGTTCTCCTTAAGAATTTGGCTAGAAGATAAATTAAACGATGGTGCAGTATTATTCTAAAAATATATACCATTTATAGGAATGAAATTATGAAAAATAAACCATTCAAAAAACTTATCATGTCATGAGTCCTAAGCCTCCAAAGCTTTCCACTTAGGACCTTGATTTGATTGAGAAGATTGAGATCCTTAGCCAACTAGTAAAATTCATCCTTCATATAATAAATTCAAATGTTTACCCCAAATAATAACGTCTAACAGTTCTTCATACAAAAATAATAGTTATTGAGCTTATTTTAGATATTATATATAAAATGGTAAAACAACTAATTAATCCTAAAACGAGATCCATCCCACACTTTCTTGATGGAAGTTGTGATTCATGAATTTGAACAAAAGATATAAGTCAAAAGAGTTTCTGGACCAAGCCAAGATGAGAACCAAAAGAAACTATTTTCATTATCAAACCTAAATGAAAAAGGCATTTTTAAGATACATAACAACCAATTGCAAGGACTTCCAAACATATGATCATCAATGATGGACAATGGTTCCATGAAAATTATATTTTTGCATAAAAATTTAAACCCAATTTATCATTGTGAACAGTCGCCAATTTAATTTTTCAATCAAAACAATATTCATATTATAAGATTTTCTCAAATTGAGGTCACCTACATTCATGGCTTTGGTAACAACATTCCAATTAACAAAATGTAATCGATTGCAATTATTAGAATACTAAAGACCCAACCTACTACAAATAGATGAATAAGTTCACAAATTTTGCATAATATGGTAAAACACAAAGAAAATTACACAAGAAGTCAAAGCCAACTTATTATGGAGATTGTTCTCCAACCTGTAAGGCTATTTTGAAGCTTCTCCGTAATAAAATAAAATTTTCTTTTTTAGCTCTACCATTAAATATAGAAAATCCAAAATACTTGCCTATATTAGAAATCGATCTAATAACAGTAATTTGGATAAATTTTTCCTTTTTTATTTTTCTCAATATTTTAGAGCAAAAACCTTTAGACTTGTAAATATTAATTTTTAAATCAGAAACTTTACAAAAATTCTCCATGACTATATAAACATTACATACTTGAGAAGCTTTTATTTTGATAAAAAAAAGTAATAAATTATTCACAAATAGTAGATAAAAATTTTGAAGTCTATTTTTGACAATAAAAATAAAATTCCATCTTCTCATAAAAACTTCTCCTTAATAAGAATAGTCAAACTCTTTATAGAAAGAAAATTAAATAAAAAAATAAAAAATCACTGTGTTTAAAGCCTCTTTTAGTTTATTGATTTAAATTATTATTACAAATATTAATTGATTAATTTAAATATTTATTTTAATTTATCATAAAATTGAAAGTATATTTATTAAAAATAAATAAAAAATATAATTATCTTAGACTAGAAATAAAATAATTATAATATTGCAACATGAGTTGATATAAATTGACAAAACATTTTACATGATACAATTGATTAAATCATTATAGACTCACTACTAAAATCAACTAAATTACTTCCAACTACTCCAATAAATGTAAGTTAGTTGCAGATACCAAAGAATCCTTTCAGGATTTTAAAATTTTATTTAAAGATGCATTAGCATTAACAATGGGTTAATCAGAAAATTGCTACATTTAATACTCAACATCCCAAAAATGGTTTCATTCAAGGTAAACAAATGCTAAAAGTTTATTTTTCAATTTATTGAATTTTGAGTATATCTCAGCCCAATAATGATTTTTTAAAACATGGGTAACATCTTTTCCTTATGAGAGCGCTATCTTTTAACTAAAAAAATCTCTATAATCGCTTACGTGAAAAGAAAATTTTAACCTCAAAATGATGTTCGAAGAGAAAGGTGGAACACAAAATAAAGAACGGAAAGAAATTGCAGAATCTATAAGGAGAGGGGGAGAGAGAGAGACAGGGTGGTAAAAGAGATATGAGAGTGAAGGATAGGCTATTTTTTCGCTCTCTATTCGTGGCATTTATAAAATAATGCGCTTCGACAACGACGGTAGTTAAACCAGCAAGCTTCAAATAGCAATCTCTAGGGACCAACAAGTAGTATCCTACTTGACAAACCGCACAATATACACTTCCTGCTCAGGGGTTTTTTACAGTTTTGGATAATAAATGCTCTCACACTTTTTATTTTTCAAGTAATTTAAACAAAAAAAATATATCAAACTTTTAAGATTATTTATTAATATAATAAATACATTCATATTTTTATTTTTTAACACACGTAATACACATAGATTTATATGCATCATAAATACTTTTCGACTTCGTATCAAAAAATACTTTTAAATCTACCCCAAGTTAAGAATTTTTTTTTCTACCCAAAACCGTAAATTTCCCTCCTGCTCAGTATCCTAGCTAGCATCATGCAAACAGCTAATAACTGTCAAGCCAAGTGTTTGAAAATCTGCTATGGATCAGGCGTTCAACCTTGGTACAATACACGAGTTGTTATCAAATTGTTAGTGATCTAACTACTGTGTGATATTCATTTTGTAAGAAGTTACTGTTTTGTCAAATTTGGTAAGACAAAGGATTACAATCGGAAAACGAAAAAGATTCTTCCTCTAGCACACAATTACTAGTTTAATCAGTGTGTGTCGCTGCAACATGCAAGCCTGTTAGAAAGGAAAAGATCAGAGCACTTGAGCAACATGAGAAACACTACTTTACAATTTAAACACTCCCACTCTCGGGAATAAGCACCATATCAGTAATGAAAAAACTAATGCAAAAGAATGAAATGTAACTTAACAAACAAGCATCAACAAAGAGATGGATGGCAGGGGATGATTAAATCGCTTGGTCAAAGAAAAACAATCTATTTTTAAATTCAAGATGACACAAATCAGTACGAACAATCATTCTCTATAATTTTAGTACTAGACAGAGTCCACGGCCTTCAAAACCGGTAAGTACGTGGTTGCACATGTAGAAACTACTAATTAGAAAGCAGAGCGCAAGCCCAGAAACTACTTGCATCTACTTACAAAGCATATACGTTACTTATCACTCTAATGAAAGTTCAGATGTCACAGAACTCCTCGGTAATACATATGTCACAGATTTCACTCTTCTTCCGTGGATTTAAGTCTTTATTAATGCAGATTGTCATGGTCCGTAAAACTTTTGCGTTCTGCATAACATATGTAGCAAATTTCATCTCACATTCCAGGCCTTGAAAGTTTTTGAGAATGCATGTTCTAAGTAGTGATGAAAGGCATCTAGGAACAAATTTTGGGTCCACCCATTCTTTGACAAGAAAGTGAGATCTACCTTGCTTCTGTCAACAATAGGCATCAAATAAAACTTTCAAAAATTGTCAAGAAAAAAATATACAACTAAAAAATCATCTCCCAAAGTCATATACTAAACATAAAAGCAAACCTTTTCAATGCTAAGAGTTTGAAGCTTGGGGCAATGCTTGAGCATTTCTACTACCAATTCCAGTTATGGATTTGAGTGATAAGCTCCAAGCAGGTTAAATTGCCAAATGTATTAACGTAAGGATACATCTGCAAGAGTTAAAAGACAAACAAAACATTTCAAATCTGGGTGACATCAAGCAAAGTATGTGTATATATGTTTCTTTTGTAACCCCCATTGTTCGTTCGTAGATTCTATTGAACATTGACTAATGTAAGTCTTTTGCTTCCTTTTTTGGTTGCTAACAAGTATCAGGTAATGAATCAATGATAAAAAATTTCCATTGAAAATTATGGTAAAACTTTATTAATAACATTTTAATAAAAAGATTTATTTTAATTCTTTCCCAATACGTTTAAACATTTGTTAACATTTATTTTATTTTATTTTTTATTTTTTTCACAAAATTCTGTATCTTTCTTAAAGAAAACCATCCTTCGCAAAGCTTGGAACGAAAACAAAATAAAGAGCAAGCCATCAATTTAGTTCTTGAATTTATAAAAGCATCACTTTAATGTCTAAAATTACTAAATAACGGTTATTTTAATTTCTAAAATATAATAATAAAGAATAAAGTAAAATGTTTGGTAATTTCAGTCTTCGGATACTAAATGAACACGTGCTTATAATTTCAAAGAGAAAATTTGGAATATTGCTCCAAAACAGACGAACGTAATTTCATAGGTGAATCCAGCGAGGTATCACTTTCATACCTCTTTTATGCGCGGAAATTCCACATTACAAATCCATTTGAACCGAACAATATATTCAATGTTAGAAACATCTGCTCTCACCAATTTGTGTGACTCTCGAACCTCGTCGCCGGTAGCAACGGCTCCGCTGTTAGAAAACCTAACGGAGCATATGCGCAAATCCTCGAGATGTGGACACCGATAAAAAGCTCTTCCAAACTCGATTGCTATTCGAAAGCTCCATGATCTAAATGAAGCACTATGAGTGAAGGAAAACCGGTAGAATAAACACCATTCACAACGAGAGTGCAGAGGGATAATAAAGGAATTCTAAAGAGTGAGAGGTGTCTTCGTTAAAAATGTAAGACGGAACGTTCCGATGGCTTGTTTTGATTCTCTTAGGAGCATGACCGTGTCGACCCAGTGGCAGGCATAAACGACGCGTTTCGTTGGCACGTATGAGGTCGTATTCGTCAAAGTCTAGGGCGGGAACAGAGCGCCAGAGTGGGTAGAACCTGTTGAACGCTTTCATCTGACAATTGGCTTATCAAGTCCACCATGGGAGAGAGAGAAGTGGTGGAATTGAAATTGTGATGTGACCAGGTTTTAAGAGTTTTGCTGGTTACTAAATCGGTGAAGATGAGAGCATTGGGAAATAAAAACCAGGATTACTTCCGAATCAATCGGTTTTAGAATAAATTGGAGTTTGTACAAATTATTCTTTTTTATTAAATTAGGTAATTTAAAATAAAATAAATTTTAAGATTATAATAATCTAAATTCATCTCAATTTAGATTTACTTTTTAAAATTTATTACTTTTAATCAACAAAAATTTTATATTATAATTTATTTTAAAATTTTTCTTTTTAATATAATATAATGTTTGTTATTAATAATAAAAAAATCTTGTTATTATTTAATTTGTTATTTATAAATTTTATTTAACTTTTAAAATACTTATGCAATACATAACACGCACAATATGCTAGTTAAAAAAAAATCTTAAATCAATCTTAAAGATTATAAGAAGCAAGCATCTTACTTCTTTAAATTTTATAATTCTTTGATTAATTTTTAAATATATTTATCAATATTCACTTTTAGTTCTTTTTAATCATTAAAAAAGAATAAATAAATTAAAACAATAAAATTAACAATTTTTTACAAAGATAAGAAATTTAAGATGAGGTTTTCAACATCAAGGTTTACATTAATTAGGCTTTATCTTGATTAGATTTTGCCTATTTTATAAGTTTGATGGCAGATGAATTTTTTTTGCACATTTTTATTTTATTGTTTATACATCTCCAATTTTGTTACCTTTCTTTAATTTTTTCCCCCTTTTTATATATCCTATATTGCATATCTTATATTAAAATTAAATTTTTTTAATTAAAATTTATCATATCTCAACATATAAAACTAAATTTTTTATTTTAAATTCTAGTCAACTATTTTCCCTATCTTAATTAAATAAATAAAATAAATTTATTTCTATATATCAATCTAATGAGATAAATTTTATATTTTAAACTCAAATAAATTATTTCACTATCTTTATTTAAATTAATTTTAATTTCAAAATAATTAATTGATATATTAAATTTAAATTCGTACGTGTATATATAATATTTTATTAAATAAAAATACTATATGAGGACAAATTTTAATGTAAATAATGAAGCCTAGAACAGAAAAATTATGTAAATTTCTTAAAAAGTTATATAACATTTTAAAATATTATATAACTTTAGACCTATTTTGACTTGTATATAAAATTGATATTTTTAAAAAATACATCACGTACACAGATATGTATATACCAAAGTTTTTTAAATTGGATCTCTTGTTAAGCGTATCTAGACATGGTTTCATGGTTTAAGAGTAGTTAAAACATGGTCGAATTTATATTAATTAAATATTATTTTTAAATATTTATAAAATATAATATTAAAATATTATATAAATATATAATATTAAAATATATTAAAATCATAATTTTATATTATTACAAATTGAAAAATTACATATATTTTAGTTTAAAATTTAAATTATACATACAAAATTATATAAAATATAATTTTATTTTATTTTATTTTATTTTTTAAGAAATACTAAAATAATATTATTTTATATATAGACTGGTTTTTTGAATATTTCTCTAGATTCGTCATCTGTTTACCAATTTTTTCTGCTTTTACTGATTCATTATAGGTTTTTTTTTTCTGAAACAGTTTTATAGTTTAATTAGGCTAAAAAAAATAGTTCTCCATTCAATTGATTTGATTAGCTAATTTAATTCAATTATCATAATCAAAATATATACAGCTAATTTGATTCAATTTTCATTTTAATCAAAGTACATACATATGCACACAGATATCTGATAGTGTAAAAAATATTTTATATTTTTATTTAATTATAAATTATTATAATAAAAACTATTAACTTTTATAATTATTTCAAAAGGCTTATTGATCATGATTTTTAATTGTTTAATAATATAAAAATATTTACAATAACGATATCTTAAAAGTAAACTCCTTTTAAATAATTAAAATACATTAACAACATGAAATTTTTACATAATCCAACCATAAATTATTATTAGTAAAAATCAATAATCTTTGCAATAATTACTTTAAAAGACTGTACTTATCATAAACTATAATTAATTGACAACATGAAATTCTTACCCTAATAGTATATTCCTTAATTCTGAAATTTCAATTTTAATCCGTAATTATAACATTTTAATTTTAATCTTTAATTTTTAAAATAATTAACTTTAGTTCTTATTTCTTAAAATAAATTATATTTAATTCTTTACTATTGAAATATTAACCATTTATATATCATATGTCAAGCATCAATTAGTTTAATAATTAAAAAAAATCTAATTTACCTATTATTTAAAAATAAAAAACTAAAATCATGATTTTAAATTTTTAAAAAATTAAAAACATATTTAATCTTTAATATATTTATTTACATACTGAATTATCTGACACCTTAAAAAATTTACAAAAATTTTCAAATGTAAAATTATTATTATTGATATATTATTGTCTTCAAATTTAAATCAAATATTTTATTTTAAGCTGTTTTGTTAACCTCAATTTTTAGAACTAATTTTAAACATATAAAACCAATGATTTTTTATTAAAAATTAATATTTACCAATATGGCATTCATTACCATTTTCAACATTTTAATATTGAAAATGCAAAAATGTCATAAATGTTTACTTTTCCAAATAAAAACAGGAACTATTTCACAAAAGAAAAGGGTGGACGCACCACCTATCCACCCTTCTGAATGTCCTTTCCATTCGTTTTTTAGAAAAATAAAAAGATTTACAGCCGCTAAATTTAATATGTATACAAATGTAAGTCCCCGTATAATATGCGAGTCTCAAAGCTCTTTCCCAAAACCACCTTATCGCATCAACGCATTTAATAATCACAGATGATTTTGGACCAAAAGAAAAGTCAGTTATGTTCATTGCCAGTACAATATTAAATGTCAGAAATTAACCACAAAACAAGATGTAGGCCACACACCAAGATCAAATGTTGCGCAGGCCTAAACAAGATGTAGCAGAGCAGTTAAATAATTCCTCGAGAGAAAGCACTTCGAAGTATGCATTAAAAATACAAGTTGGTTATAAATTTTTCCCTCATGATAGCATGTTAGGTGGTAACTTCTTTAAGTGAGACAAGTATTCATGTTACAGCCTATAACGAGCCTTAGTCAGCCAAATGTTCTGTTCCTAGACCAACAAGAAGTATTCACAATAAAAAGAACAAGAGTATTAGAAACAATGAAAGGAAGGGCCTGAAACCTAATGCTGTTCAGATCAAAAGAGGCTCTGTCAAACATTGATAACTGCAAATTGCTGCATGGCATCTTGATAAGAGAATGATTTCTGCACTTGAAACTGCTGGTACTTGGTTTTCCTGCTTTGAAAAGTATTAATAAAAATAGGTCAGTTAATTATGATTAGAAAGCAATAAAATGAAAAGAGAACTGAAATATACAGAGGAAAGTCTACAGTTATAACCAGCTTTTTTGTATCTAACAAATTGGTACACTTCAACTATACTCATAATTTAAAAAATCAGTAAACACCAAAACAAGGTTTATGCGTTGGAATTAAAAAGTTCAGGTAGACAAGTAATAGAAGGAAAGAATGCTTTCAACAGTATTGTAGATTGATATGGTGTGATGATGTGATAAAAAATACCAACATTTTTTGGTCCAAATACTAGCTCAATGGTCCTGTTTGTAATAATGAGGTCAAGTACTAGTGTGCGTCGTCCTATTAGTACAAGCCCAAGCAATGAAGTTACAATGGGTGAGGAGGATAAGGAATCCTCCTTAACTAAATAATAAAACAGAATACAACCAAGGTAAAAGAAAAAACTAATTGAACAAACCTTCCCAATCTGAGGTCACTAATGTAAGATGACTACCAATCCAATAAGAAAAAAAAATTCACAAAAATATAATGAATTCAATAGACAACCCCTAATATTGCTTCAATTAGATGACTAATTAATTGAACAACATATCCAAAGATATTATAAGATAATCTATACATATTATAATAATATTCTAATTTAAATATAAAAAATTCATGGCCTTCACATGATAACTTAAGCTTTTGAGACGGTTAGTCCATGACATAGTATAGAACCTCAATGACCAAGTGGTCAGAAGTTTGATTTTTGCTCCCCGAGTTCTTGTAAATGAAAGATTCCAGAACAAGGCGGTGCTGAGTAGTACATTTTTCACACTTCAAACCAAAGGCCTATCGCATGAGGGGTCAAGTTAGATAAGACAGTTCATGAGCTTTTACCTAATAACATAGGGTTTAGAGCAAATTGATCCTTTACAATATTGTAAAAACCATCACAATTTTTTTCTGAAAAGCTGCTGAATTAATATAATATTTCATGCTGATGCCTCTCCCAAAACTAATATAGCAAACCACCAATGACCAAACTAGCAATTCTGATAAAACACTCACATTAAGACCAGCACGCAGATGACTGGCAGACAGTTCAGTCATCATGCTGACA
Organism: Canavalia gladiata; assembly: GCA_037954105.1. Taxonomy (NCBI): domain Eukaryota; kingdom Viridiplantae; phylum Streptophyta; class Magnoliopsida; order Fabales; family Fabaceae; genus Canavalia; species Canavalia gladiata. The sequence continues at coordinate 40,738,617 of CM075661.1, forward strand.
TCACTCAATTCAATTTTACCAAATTGTCGAACAAACTATTTTAATAACATAAAAGACAAAAATCATACAGAGAAATGGCATGCCTGATCAAATGGCATATTGGATGGGACAATGAGCTCAGCTTCTGACACACATACACCCAAAAACCAAGAGTCATTGGAGAAACTCCAGATCTTTCTAGATACCCATGGTCCAGTACCTCAACCACTATTAGTCAAGATGTGAGAAAATCTACAGTCAATTAATGTTGCAGAATGCACACTCCATCTGCTTCTAATAAACATCACAAAAGAGGGAAAACCTAGCGGTTAGCTGTGTCCAATTATACAGTAGATATCTGCATCCATCCCAGTGTTTTAGGATAATGCCAAAACATTAAACTGCTGGAGTCAAAGGATGCAAGTCTTCTACATGAAGGAGATATTCTTTAAAAGCCTATTGAACAAAACAAAAGAGAAAACCACTGGTGGCATTCCCCTTGCACTAAAATCCTAGAAAGGACAAAGTTCTGTTCACATTAATCCAAGCTTAAGACCATATTATGTTCACATCCTCAAGCTGGATCTAGAATTTGAAGGAGAAAGGAAACATGGCATCACACCAAGGCCCTTTGATTAGAAGTTTTACTTAGAGTCTTTCTTGGTCCACTTCTACCTCTGATTATTATGTCATTTTCATCTAATCAATGTTCTAATCAGAGCTTCTATTGGTCTTCTCTTCATATGTTCAACTTCAAACCATCTTAGGCTCAATTCTACTACATTTTCCAAAATCCAAGACAGGTGTCACTCCAACCTTCTCTCTAACACATTCATTCTCGATCTTACCATGTCTTGTATATCCATTCAATCAACACATCATACTCATCTCAGCAACACCTACCTTATGCTCTGGTTGGTCCTTTATCATCCAACACTCAGTATTAGCAAACCAAAGAGACAAATTTCACTCCTGTCAAAGTCATAATTCTTTTTAAGCATTTAGTCATTTCAAACTCCAGATACAAAAAAAGGAAGAGGAAGTGAGGTAACATTCTCTCCAAGACTGTAAGAGAGAATAAATCTTATGAGCACTTTAATATGATTTAAAGATACCCTAACTGCCACCCTCTGCCCAAAGAATTATTTTCATAGCAATGCCTTTGGGGTTACCGTAGTCAAAGACCAAAACGTAAAAGAACATACCCTAAACTCATAAAGAAAGAAGGCAGCTTTTGAGAAGAAAATAATTGAACTAGAAAAGTGCAGCAGAAGAGAGATAAAAACAGATAGAATTGAATAAAGCTTTCTGTTTATATATAATTTTTTCATCCTTTCTAAAATAATTTACATCCCTGCTAAACATAGAGCAAAACAATGGCTTCCAATTTCATAATGTTTTTAGCTTTATCATCCGCACATCAAAAAGAAAGTAAGGAAAATATACCTTTTAAGACATTAAGTTCAATGGAATACAATTTGACAGGTTTCGAAGTTCCTTTGAATTATAGATAAATGCCTGCGAATTTGGAGCTTTTCCTCTGCATCTAAGGAACTTGATATGTAGATTGTCATTGTCTCCAACACTCTGGCATTTTGCATAATATACCCTACAAAATCCAGCTCAGTTTCTAAACCTTGATACTCTCTAAGGCAGAATGTTTTGAGATGCAACAAAAGGCATTCAGGAACAAGCAGTGGATGGATCCATCTTGGCTCTTGTCCCTTCGAATGTTTTTGTGGTTCCTGCAATACAAGATGCCAAATACCCTCAAGTCCAAGTGAATAACAGATAAAACAAGATTCACTTTTCAATTCAGCAAACCTTATAAATCATAAGAGCTTCAAGCTTGTGGGAACGTTGAAGCAAGTTTGCTAACAGATCCCAATAATAATTTCCAAATGAAATTTCCAACTGGATTAAATTGTCAAACGCCGGAACATCACCAATAGAAGCAAACTTCAGACACTGCATGAAGAAAGCATTGGAAACAAATAATCAAAAAATAAAAAAATAAAAGTAATAAAGAAAATGGTACTCTTTCCTAGAAATCATTACATTCTGTTAGAAAATAAAAACTAAAAAATTAACTGACAAGAAATTAAAAGAAGACCAATATTTGGGGTAAGTCTTCTTATATTTAGCTCATGTACAGTTCCAAGAAAGAGTAACTTCTGCTTCGATTTTTGCCTCAAAGTGGAAGAAAATTAAGCACCAGCATTATTATTATTGATGTTGTTTTTAGTCAGAAATTTAGCACAATAATTGATCAATGATTAATTAGTCCTTATGGTCCCATATGCAATTGCGTTGTCAAGCATCGATCTCCAGCTGCATATTCCAATTCCGATTAGCCAATGCCTACTTCACAGAGGATGGCCTCAAGATGTGTGAGAAGCAAAGTAGAATGCATTTTTCTGTACATGATTATGCCAAACTTAGAGCAAGTTTTTATAGGGTGTATACTAGGAGGTCTTGAGGAAGAGTTGGGATTAAATATTGGGGAGGTATGCTCCGGTTGCTGCACCAAGGAGGAAACAGCATCCTAAGAGTGATGGAATCAGTAGATCTTGGAGGAGTAGAAGCCGCATTTGTGTGTTACTGGTTGGTGCAATAGACATGTTAGAGTGGACAGTGGAGGGTAAAGACTCTGAGGAGGTTGAAACTCCAAAAGCACCTTACATGATCCCTGAGATTTAACAAGGCACTGAAAAGGTTGAAACTCAGAAGGATACATGATATCTTGAATGAATTTGCTGACGCTGATCAGATTTATGTCAGGAACCAGAAGAAATTTGAGAGTGATGTGTTGTAGGGGAGATTGGAAAGATGGAGAACCAATTGATGAAATGGACAAACCTTGTCAGTCATCCATTAGAGCCACTCCAAGATGCTGGAGAATATTCTTAAATGTGAAGTAACATGGCGCAGAGCACACAAGTCTGGGTACCAAGTTCAAGAGGAATTTTCCTCCCAACCAGTGAGAGCAAAGCATGTGGCATCTGTGAAGATGAGGAGGAAGAGGTGGAGTTAACCATATCAGCCTGAGTGTTAGCAGAATGATGAACATGCATCTGATTCAATCCAGTGGGTATAGCACCAAAGGGTATTGGTATAAATGGATGGGGGCAAGGGAGTGGCAAAGGAGCCTGCAGTGGAACATTCTGAGGGAGCAAGTGTTGAGACCATGGGAAGAGTAAGGGAATGTTAAAGCCATATTATGGGATGGAATTTGTGTTTTGGTGAAAACACATAATGATATTATGTCCTGATTTGTAGCAAATCAGACATCAGATTGAGCTCATTCACCATGGCATCCACCTTGGCCACAAGCTCTGCCATTACAATCACAGATTCATCAAAACTAATTGTCATTATTAGGAGCAACAGGGAAGCCATAGGCATATGTTTGACTGGTTAGCTGCAGAAGGCTAAACACCAGAGTGAGGTGGCGTTGAGTACTGTTGCGGCTGAACAAAGGATGAAGACACCAGAATGAGCAACACTCACAGACAATGGTTCTGAAAGAGCACTTTGCTTATCGCTTTGAAGTCATGCCTTTTGTGTAAGGAAAAATAACTCAATTTCAATCACTGTGAAACTTGACAGGCTCAACATAAATAGTAACAATGGTAATCAAAGCATCATATTCAACAGGGAGGCTTCAAAGAATGGCCTCAACATGATCTACTAGAGCTTAGATGCGAAGAAGGAATTCTGAGATGGAACTTGCTGCTTTCTTGATGAGTGCATGAAAATGGCTATGAATTTCATCCCAAACCTAATAGAAGTCATGAAATCAAATGACACAAGCTAAAGATTGAATGAGAAAGCAACGATGATTCACAACATCATGATCTTCATCTTTTTCTAAGAGATATCATGGAGGAACGTGAGGCCCACAAAATGTTGAAGTTTATGCCCCTGGGTTATTATGTCAATTTGTTGTAGCAAATAGCAATTGCAAGAAGTTGTTCTCATCATGTTAGACAGAGATAGAGTGAGAAGGTAACTGGTGTGGAAGCAAGGATCAAACTTTGCAGAGAAGCCATGAGATGAGGATTGGTGTGCATCAAGAGCTTAGAAGTCAATCCCAAATAGCAATGTGAATTGGTCAATCCCAAAAATGCTATAGTGGGATAGCAAGTAGTGAAATGGCCAATATTTTTTAAAATGTTAAGATACACTTAACATAGATTATACATTTATACTACATACAATATGTTGGAAAAAATACCAAAACTAAAGACATTCTGTTATGATGGTTGGCTTGCTATCACATTCGTAATTAATGATCAATGGTTAAAGTTTGAGATGGACTGCACAACCAGAAATAGGCTGGAAATACCAGACACAGGATTGTTTGTTGGAGGTGAGAGATGAGTGCTAGGATTTGGGTTGGGGTGTTGCGAGCGCTAAAGAAAACCTAAAAAAATCAGCAAAACAAGTCAAATGTAAGAGGGGGACAAAATTGCAAGATTTCCCTCCAAAAAAATGTTCAAACGTTACAAAAGTGAGGGCAAAACGGGCATTGTGCCTGCTGAGGGAACAGCGGCCACAATGACTGTGAAATCTAGCAAAATTAGTGGTGATTCGTGCCGCTCCGGCCATTATGCCAAAGCAAGACGCTACAGAGCACAGGGGAGTGGTAGGGGGCTTCTGCATTATGCAATCAATTGCTATGACCAAGAGAAGCTCTATGATACCATGTCAGAATTCAGTGTCTAAGAAACCTAAGAGATAGAATTAGGGGCAAAGAGAGAAATAGTAATCTATGATATCCTTTTTAAATGAAATGCGCTCCACTTGATTGCCCCATAGAGAAGGACAGTATTAGTGCAGTATGCCAGGAAACTTAACAGTCATTATACTTGACTACTCTGAGCCTTTACATCAGGCCAAATAACAATCTCGTATCATCATTGCCTCATATGAAACAAATACATCAATAAAGCTTGATAACTTTGTATGGTGGCCCTGTGTGCAGCATAAAGGAGGGGAGCAACTCTTAGCAAGCTCCTGAATTAGTAGAGCATTTCAATGTTGGGACATGGAGCAACTCAATAGCAGGCTATATCCCGATGCTTGTATAGGGAGCCAAATTTCCTGTTTTAACCTCAATGAAACCTGACTTCACCGTACAGATGGCACCAAATTAGGGATTTTAGGCTCTCAACACCCAAAAACTAATTAAGGATTAGAATTCACTTTGAAAGAATATCACACGAAGCAGTGCGCTCTGATGAAACTGATTTGAGGCTTGCTCTGTAACTCAGTTTTGCACTACTTCACCCCTCTTTGTCCTTGCTCCGACTGACCTTCAGCCCTAGAATCAGTATTACATGCAACTTCCTGACTCTTTTTAGCCTGTACTACACCATTATCATTCTACAGATAAGGTGTAGCCCCTCACAGCTGGGCAAAATAGATACCTGTGTAGTTATCCTCTCCCTTTTTGTGATCTCTCTCTTCTATTTCATGGGTTTTACATTTCTGATGTCATGTCATTTTTCCCACAATTAACTACTACGTAAATTACATACCATACTCAAATCAAAACACTCGAATTCAATGCAACACCATATTATTTTAAGCAAGAAACAACAATTCTAATAGTCATCAGTGGACATTCACCAGAGTTCCATTAACTACATAATTTCCATAACATGTCCCATAATATCACGCTCTTTCAGGCAAAAAAAAAATTAATTTCAATGTCAAATTGGTATCAGAATGAAATGTGAGTTCAAGAAATAAACACGTATATATATACATATGCTACAGCACTTCTTTGTATTTAAGGGTAGGGTGGAGAAGCCTCATACCGCAACAGTTGAGGGTGAAAGTGAGAGGCACCTAACATTACAAAGAGCTTGGAAGACAAGAAGCATGGACTTCTGACACCTCTCCTTCCATGAGAATCCAATTTTGGCACGTGACAAGTGCTTCAATTTGAGTTCGAAATTTCCATCAGAGCAAACGAGTCCTCCACAGGCATCATTATAGGTGGATTCGAGCACCAAGTCCTCAAGTACGGGGCACCCAGCCAGAAGCTTCACCACGTAATCGTGGCACCCGAACAAAACCCTATCCCCAACATGCAAAACCCTGAGCAGAGGAAGACGCACCGAGAACGAGGCCAGCGCGTTGAGGAACACCCCGTTGAGCTTCATCACCGAAACGGTATCGCAATTGAAGAGGCGCCGCGGAAGTGCCACGTAGCGCGAGAGCGAGAGGCTCAGGTCCACGTGTTCCACTCCCCTGCGAGCCGCGTGGCAGAGCCACGTGGCGATGTCGCGCGCGGAACAGTTCGTCGGGTTCGCGCAACGGAGGCGGAACCGATTGATCGCGGGTGCGTCATGGAGAAGGAGTACGGAGTAGACGAACTCGGCGAACCCCGTCCGGTTCTGGGGTCTCGGTTCATGGCTCCGGTCTGAAGGATCGAACCGGTCCGGAGATGACTCGTCGTCGAAGTCGAGAACCGTGACGGTGGGCCAAAGCGGGCGCCACCGCTTGGAGAGAATGCCGGTGACAACAGCTTGTTTGGTGGGAATCAAAGAGAGGATTTGGATGAGAAGCACGTCGGGGAGTTGGCTGATTCTGTCGTCGGAAGTGAGTGGTTTATGACGTCGCGACGGTGATTCGGAGGTTTCTGCCATGGATGGCTTCTTGTGTTGTTGATTGTAGGAAGAGAGAGATTGGAGAATAATGTAGTGTGTATCTGTTTTGTTTTCGTTTCCCTCTGATAGTTGTTAATGTTATAGTGCCGAGTGCAGAGGTAAGATGTCAGCTTCTTTTCTTTACTCGAAGTATTTTTTTGTCGCATCACCCAAATCTCGTTATTCATTCATATCTTCTTTATTCAGTAAAATTGACAAAATTTTATTAAAAGTATTTAATTACTTAAAATTAACTTTTTAAAAAATTGACATCTATAAACAGATGTATCAAACAAACTTTAAAAGTTGACGTTATATCTTTTATTTTACTTAATTATACTTTTAGTTACTCTAATTTTATTCATGTGCAATTTTAATTTTTTAATTTTTTAATTTTTTTCAGCAGGTCTGATATTTTTATTTTAAATTTAGTAAATTTGATTTTTTTATTAACTTATAATTAAAATTTTTAAATTAATATTTTTTTATTTAAATTTTTGAAAAGTTTATAATAGTATTGAGATTTGAAATAATTTTAAACATTTAGAAATAAGAAATTTTGTTGAAATGAAATGAAATTTTAAAAATTTTATAAGATTGGTGATTAGATTTTAGATAAAAAAAAATTATTATTTTGAGTCAAACTTAATATTTTAGTTAGTGTGTCGTCTTTTGTATAAAATAATTTAATTATTTTAATTTGTAAAAAATTTGAAAAAATAAAAAATATATACAAATTTTAAAAAAAATAACAATAGACCAAATTTGTTAAATTTTGAAAGTAGATAAAACAAAAATTACTCAACTAGTACACAAATCAAAATAGAGAAACTACAAATGCAATTAAACCTTTTTCTTTTTTTATTTCTTTTTTCTTTTATTATCACATAAGTAGCAAAGAAATTATATTTTAGAGAAAAAAATTTATAACAATCTCATTGTCCAAAATAATAATCCTAATTTATACAATTTTAATATTTGGTTATAATATAACTCATCTTAATTATTATTTTCACAAACAATAAAAAAAAATAGCATTAGTTCATATAGTTGTTATAATATAATCAAATATCTCATATTTAAACTCTTAAAAATTCAGTCAAAAATTTGAAAAAGAAGTCTTATTTCACATGATAATTTTACCTTATTCAACTCAAATTAATTAGACTTTTAATATGGAATTAAATATTATTAAATAAAAAATAAATAAAATTAACATAAACTTTGAAAATATTATTTTTAATTATTTTAAAATTAATTCAACTTTTGTAAATATTATTATCAAAATGTTCACTAGTAACAATTTTTCTTATGAATTATGTTGAATGGATATTATTGCTTATCTTTTAAGTGATTAAAGCTTTTTTTTTTTTTCTATATGGTTTGGAGGTAAGTATACCAGATATTATTGTAATAAAGACATTTATTTATATATATTCACAAACAGCTAAATGAGTCAATAGATGTTACTATCTCTCATCATTTAAGTTATTATCATCTTATCATAATTTCAAGGTAAAAACATTTAACATTAATTCAATATTGATGAAATTAACTTATTTCAAAGAATGGCATAAATAATCTTCCAAGATGCTTAAAGACCCTTTAATGATTTCGAGATAAGCACATCAAATATTATGTATTTATAAATATAATAAATTTAACTTCAACTTCGGCAAATGTCGTTAATATTTTTTTCATTTAATTACATTTTTAGTCTCTAAAATATGATATAAATGTAATTTTATTTTTTATTTTTTTGTTTTAAACATAGTTTCTGTTTTAAAAAAACTGAAAAAATTTGTTTGATGAGTAAAATTTATAAAAATTATTTTAAATTTTTTTAATTTTAATTTTAAAATTAAAAATAAAATTATTTTAAATTATTTTAGCTTTTAATTTTTTTATATTATTTATATTTTTTTCATATATTATTTTCTGACTTTTTCTATTTAGTGTGTGTTTGGACAACAACGTAATTAAACAGCTATTTAATAAGCTTTTTTTTATAAAAATTTTATGCCATAAATTTTATAATAAAATTTACTAAAATAAGATGAAAATATCTTGTTTTAATAAGTTACATAAAAATTTTTATGAAAATAAATTTAAAAGATATTATAAAAGTCAAACTATTTTTATAAGTTCCTCGTAAACTTTACCAAATAAAATCTTATTTTTTTTACTTTCCCTTCAAAAACAATTTCTGAATATTATTTTATAAAAAATTCCTAAAATACATAAAATAAAATAAAATAAAAAATTTATTTATTCTCTATCAATTTTATTTTATCTAAAATTTTATAATTTTTATTTTCTACTCAACAAACTAAATTGATTATGTTATATTTTATCCAAAAATCAACTATAAAATATTAAATTTCTTTTAATAATAAAAATCTTAAAATTTTCTTTTCAAATCTTAATATCATATTTTATGAAATTCTTCAAATTTTATCAATTTTTTATAAAATTTTAAAATTATTTCATGTTTCAGTATCATTATAATTTTTTTAAAAATTTAGATAAAATTAATAATTTAAGAATTTTAAGTTAAAAAATATCAACAAAAGATCAAGTTTGCTAAACTTTGAAAATAAAGAAACTAAAATTGCTTAAAAAATTTGGAGAACCGATATTAAATATAAATTAAATTAAATAAATAAAAAATACAATCAAACTTATTTTTCTTTATATTATTTCAAATTTCAAACTAATGCAATTAGCTTTAAGTCATTTTTGTAGGTGTTTGTGAGTTCAAATAACATACAATTAAGACTAATTTTCTTATTTATAAACTTATAAATACTTATAAAAAGTTAATAGTTTGATGTGGTATAAATAAAAAAAATATTAAAAATATATTTATTAAAAATAAACAAATAAATTACTTCTTTATATTTTTAACATTTTATAAATTGATTTTTAATTTTTTTAAATAAGTTCATTGATTCTTATTTTTTTTTAATGTGTTTTTTTATTTTCTTTTAAGTTAATACTGATGTGATAATTAAATATTAAGTTAATTTTATATGTATAAAATAAAATAATAATGTCTTATTAGATTATACAAATCATTTTTTTTGATAAAATATTTGAAATATGGTAAAATCAATAAAGTATATAAATAAAATATACCTATTTTTTTTTATTTCATAATTCACATAACAATAATTGCAATAGGTTTAAAATATCATATGCACAATTTATCTAACATGAACATATTAAAAAGATGGCAATTTTCCACCTCCGTTTTTAAACACTAAAAATACAAACAAGACACAAATTAGTATCAAAATTTTCATCCAAAATAAATCAACCGAGCCAAATCCATAAAGGCAAAAACAATTATCAAAACCATTCACTAATCTTCTAATATCAACATAGAAAAAAATAAAATAATCTTGTATAGAAAACTCATATACCTAATCAACTAAAGAATAGACTAATGGTAAAAAATTCATATTTTTTTTGTTTTGTTTTGGATAACCATAATTCTAAAATCGACCATATGTGGGTTATCTGGGTAGAGGAGTGACTTTTGGGTGCATAGTCAATGAGATTGAATAGGACAACTAATGACCAATTTGAAAAAAATAACAATTGTTTGTGACTTAAAAAAAAATGAAAGAGGTGACATTTGAGGCATAATTGAAAGTGAAAAAAAAATAAAAAGATGGGTATGTTTATAAAGTTAGAGTGCTATTAGTATTATTAGATTTCATCCATCACTCTTGCAATCAAGATTAGAGGACATATCGAATTTCTTTTCTTATAAACCCTATTTAAAATTTCTCATTTTATTTTCAAGTAATGTTTCCTTCCTTTTAGACAAATCTATTTAGAAATTAATTGCTCCCTTTAAGGTCAAATCCTTTTTTTGATTTTTGTTCTTAATATGATTAATACTAATGATTTACTCCAAAACTCAAAGATCTTAAATTGCTTATCTTCTTTCATTTATGTTGTTTTATTTTAATTTGGTTTCCCTTCTATTTAGAATGCCAAAGAAGTATGGGAAGAACTTACTATTAAATTTGAGATTGAAATTAAGATAGAAAACAAAAAGTCTTGCTATAAAGTATTCCTATAATATCTTTGTAATCCATACTTAATCTTCCATAGAAGTTTACTTTTATTTAGGGAAAACAACAAAACCTACATCAAATAAAAAGATGATTTGCACAACATAACGAGATGTTGTCATTTTGTTTTGTATATTTGAGGATCTATCGAGCACTTAACATGCCATATCAACACCAACTTGATGAAAAGGAGAGAAAAAACCAATTTACAAGACAAAACAACAAGTGAAGGATTAACAGACCCATTTTAAATTTTTTGGAAACAATTTGAAAGGAATTAAAAAAGTGAAGTATCAATTTAACAATTTACTTTATTTAGTAATATAATTGTATAAAATGGGATCAATATTGTTATTTCACACCTCACATTGAATTATCATTTTTTTTAAAATAATCATGTTAATTAAAAGGAGAAAAACTATATTAGACAAATTCAACTTATAAACTAAAAATAATAAAAAATATTTTTTTCCATGGTTTAGATATCCGCATGTTTTGCATTTTTAAATCTAGTTTTATACTACATTGGAACAATAAATAAAAAATGAGTAAAGGGGAAAATTCATTTTTCACTTTTTTATAACCTTGCAAATTGATCTCTGACTTTTTATGACCCTGATTTGGTACATTAAGTATTACATAGACTACCATGTGGGAGGAAAAATGATGAATTTTTGAACCTCACCACCTCCTCCTCCCTAGAGAAAATCTTCAATGACAATATCTAACAACAAATACAAAGGAGCTTTCAATTTCTCTCTCTAAAACATGTCCTTCATTTTTTCTCTCTCTCTCTCTCTCATCCACTTTCTCCCATCTAAACCCTTCGTTTTTGTGAGTTATTAACCAACCAATATTCACTCCCATCATCATTAACGTTATATCTCTTTTGTTAATCTTCAACACTACACCCAGATTTCGTAGAAGAATCCTTCACAAGTGAGTGAACCCAAGACAAAGAAATCTTTCATCAAATTTCCCTCACTTCATAACACAACAACCATATCAAAGGATTATCTTCCACACAACACCCACACTAGTCTACTTCCCTGAATGACTATCAATTCAAAATTGCTTAATTTCTTATAGGGATTTCAAAATGCAAACTTATACAACTAATCAATGAAGTAATCATGGAGCAAACTCACTTTTTTCTTAGAAACGTTAGCAACCCAAAAGCATGTAAATGAATTTGCATAAAAATGAAAATCCTATTATCTTACTATTGTGTTTGTATATTATTGGAACGAGAGAGAAGAACTTGAAAGCATCTATAATAATAACTTTAACTGTATATGAATATATCACCAGTTGGTAATTAGACTTTAGTATATAATGGATATTGACAAACCAATATGAGGCAGTATTGGGTTTGCTGCACCATCAATAATAATTGTAGTGAAATGGTACCATTGTGCTTTTTCCACTTTAAGTGCGTTTAACACCTGAATTTTCTCCTTTTCCATGATTTTTCAAGGCAAAATTAGAAGTTTTCTTCTATTTGTCTCTTTACCAAAATCTTGTCTTTTTTGTAAAAGAAAGAGATTGTTGATTCTATAAATATAAAAGATAAATATTCATATGCTTATGTTACATGTAAAATGTGAGTGTGTATACTCATTGGTGTCGAAAGAGGTATTTACGATTCTTAGTATCGGTCTTACAAAGATTATGCCAATAATCTGTAAGAGAAATTTGAATCCAACTTTTGAGCTTGTTAAAAGAGGGTTGTATGCTTGCGAGTTTAAAATAAAAATAAGTTTCTAAAAAAAGATGGTAAATAAAAGAATATGATGTAAGTTATGGAAGAATATGAGACTTTGGATCCTCTTGCGACTTTACTTACTTTTACTTCCAATTCCCCTTAACAATTGCTAACCACCTATTATAAGGCTATTACTACCCATGATCATGTAATAGGTAATAATCTTTTTCCTAATTAGTACCTCCAATGATTATGCAAGGCAGATAGATAAGAGAAATAGTAAGTATAGGGGGCTATCAACTACTATTCAAGCAATTAACTAGTTAGAAATCTAGGATTCTAATTGATCTTTCAAAACTCATAAATTGAGTTATCTTATAATTCCATCAATCGGAGGATGGTACAATCTCCTGCCTCTAACCAACTCATAGACTAATAAGAGTGACCAATTCCTACTAATGAATTAAGTATAAGGTAACACAATTTGGTAACCAAAATACAACCGTTCAACAATGTAATAACATAATAATTATTTATAAAAAAAAACTGGGGTTCAAGCAATTACATTACAAGATTTACCAAATTTCCATGAATTGGAAATTAGTTGAATGTGATAAAAATTAACTCAAAACATCTGCAACCTATTCTTAAGATAGAAATAAAAAATTGATTTGTTAGTAAGGTTAACAATTAACTCTGTGACTATACTCAGATTGAATTCTTTTCGTTAAGAACTAGAAGAGGAAACAAGAATTGAGAGACTAGAGATGGAGAATGGAGAATAGAGAATAGAGGAAAGGTATTACTGTATTCAAAGTATGGAATTTAAGCATTCCAACGTAAAAAGGTGTGCAGGTAGTAGAAGCGTATCTAAGGTTCTTCCAAGAGTTTCCCTTTTATAGGCATGGATTAGGATTCAACTGTCATAGATCGGATATACCTAATTACCTCCTCAGTCATTGAAATCGCTCTAAGTTACCTGCAACACCGTTAGGGTTCATTGGGATCTTCTTCTATCCATAGGATTGACGTGGCTTTTTTTTGCGCTTTCCAGTCTTGGCACAGTTGTGTTTACTCATTCTGCTGGACTTACTATCTTAAGTTGGTACAACCATGCTCAAGTTTGTATAGCCATTCTAAAAGCCTAGTCCTAATATTGGGACATGTTGAGAGACATTTTTTTTATTTTGCTACTCCCTTATTTTTTATGCCCTTTTGCTTTCTTTTTGGTCCAAAATTGCCTATTTTCTAATTTTTTTTTATATGTAACCATTTGTATAAAAACAAGGAAATTAGGTAGAATTATCAGTGAGTAATCATGAATAGTATAATAATTATACTTAAATTCTTACAGATAAATTAATAGAATGACATTTTATCAGCTTACTTATTTGTCCTTAGACAATCAGTTATGGAATCATGGGATAAAATAAGTTTTTGCATGAAAAATCTTTTTGAAACTTGATTATAATATGTTCATAATTATTGATGACAATTACTAAATCAACAATATACCTTATTTGAGTACAAATGTAATTATACTCAAACTCATTTATAACTTAAGTGAGAAATATAGTATCATTTTCATGGTAATTAACTTGAAAATACATGAATTTTAACTAGTTATAATTTAGAAACTCCTTAAGATCAAGTTCTAGAGTTTTTATAAAGAGTATAACATCCATGACTTTGGTTCACTTATAAGAGATGCTACACTAGTTTGTATTTCATCTAGTTTCTGTTAACCATAATGAACATTAAAAAAGTTTGATTTTATTTTTTCACATCCTTCTATTTTTTGGAAGCAGTATTCATAATTTCTTTAGCGTTACTAGTAGGATATTAGTGGTCTTAATCTCCCTTTATAAATTCTTTTTTTTATTTTCTTATTTTTGACATTATCCATCTTATTTGATATATTTTTCTTTTTTTATTATTTCTTTTGTTTGTAAAAGAAAAAAAATTTACAAATATAATTTTTCACTAAATTCAACAAATGTATAGGGCTACTCCATCAGTAATATTTTTTCTTTTATCAAAAGTGCTATATAGTGAAAAATTTTCAAAAAAAAAAATATTGTTGATAGTTTATCATTGGTCAAATTTCAACTATGATTTCTTTATTGAAGAAGATAGGTAGGAGGAAGTAATAATATTTTCTAGATGATAGATACTTTCTATCAGTGAAGTTCTGTATGAGTTTTTTTTTTATCATGGTTAGTAAAGACCAGAAATATGAGTAAAGCATTATAACAACATAACCACGATTCATCAATTTTATTGGACTTATATATAAGCATAGATCTATATAGAAAGTACCACTATAAGGAAAGAGGTAATTGAAACTTTAGTAGTTCAGGATCAAAAGGTATAAAAAAATTAAAAATAAAGAAAACTAAAATATTACCTATTTTCTTCTCCAATCTTTCTCAAATGAAGTCTCTTCTTTTCATCCACAAAATCTAACAAATCCTTTTATTGGAAATTTCTTGCTCTAAATGGAAGCTGCATCATATGTCTCTTCCTTGCAGATCTAACTGAATTGTAGAAAGAGAAAGATATAAAGATAAAGAGGAACAAAAAATTAAGAGTTTAGTATGAGTAAAAGGACAATGTACCCATAACATGCATTGATAGCGGCTATGATGCAATGGTGGGGTTGGAGATGGGGGAGGAGAAGGTAGTGAGATTCAGGTAATGGTAGGAGAGGGGTGATAGTGAAAAAGGAGGTGGAATCATAGAGTTGGGTTTTGGTGGTTGAAAAAGATTTTGGGAATGACATTGTTGCGATTGGCAAAAGAGAACGCAGAAATGGGTCAAAACATTGTTGTTTTCCATTCCATGTGGTGGCTTAAGTGGTACTTAGTGTATCAACTCAACACAACGTTAACAAAAATTTGATGAAGAATCAAGTTGTAAAATGGATCAATAAATAAATAAATAATAGAGGTTTCTTGAAAAATCAAAGACCAATTTATAAGATCATAAAAAGATAAAGGTTAAATTTATCTTTTTACTAAATAAAAAATACATGATGATTGATTTTAGAAAGTGAAAATTAGAATCACAACTAGGTAACTTTTAATTTCTTAACACAATTTTAAAAGAAAGAAAGAAAATGTGTCACAACCAACAAATTGCAGATGTTCATCAATTTAGCCAGTTCTTGGTCGGTTTAAATGGTTTTTTGACCGAATCTAAATCCATCCTATTCTAAGAGTTACCTAAATGGATCACCTAACAAATTTTGCATCCTGCATCCGATTCTATTCAATTTATAAAACATAAGGAGAATGTCCATCCTACTTTAAAATTTAAAAGTTTCTTAAATTTAATTTTCTAATAAAATTTTTATGAACTTATGATCAAAATTATTCTAAGTAAAATTAATCCTTCTCAATTATATTTATGAAATTGATTGTTCATCCTACTTTAAACTTAAGCTAGAGAAGCTCAACCGTAATCATTATACTAATTTCTGTTTAAGTTTTAAATTTGTTAATTCAACTTATATGAGAAAAGTCAACTCTTCTCTACTTTCTTTGTGTTGTTCAACTTTTCCTTTAAGTCACAACTTGATAAAGTTTTGGTAAAAAAACAAATTAATGTCCCAGTTAAACCCTCCATACTATCATTTTCTATCTTCAACTTCCATCTTCAAATATGGGGAGAATGCATAAATGGCCAATTTTTTCCAGCTTCTAGACGTGAAGTATGAAACAAATTGCATAATAGAAGATCATGGGCGTAGCTATAAAACGAAGAAGTGCTCCTAAAAATAAGGAAGATGTGCATCAAGGCAGCAATTAATTTTTGTAGCTCCTCATCTTTAAATGGTTTATAATGTATTAAAAAAGGGGTCTCACCACACTGATTTGAAATCGCCATGCTTAACGCATTTTATCTTTTGTTTTTAAACCATTTTACACTTTTTCCTTTCCATTCCCGCCACCTTATTTCTTATTGCTTTTAAAGTTTATTTTAGCTATTTATTAAGCTCTATGCTTGCATTCCTATTCAAGCTTTAGTATTTCAGTTTCATCAAGGTATTTTTTTTCTCCTCTGAAGTCACTTCAAGCAATTTTTGTTCCTCTAGATTTGCATCTTGTATTTTACTTAGAATTTGTAGATTTAAGGCTCTCTATAGCTACCTACTCCGAACGGGCATAGTTGCCTCTTTTAAGAGTTCTCTAATATGAAATTGGGATAACATTACATATGAGGAGTTCCGCATTTTCTTCATCTATAGAAGCAAACGTGGCCTTCTACGCAGCAACACTTGAATCAAATTTCAATTTCATTCTATGTTAACTTCAAGAATAAAAAAGTGAAATGACTTAACTTCATTCTATGTTAATTCTAAGAACTAAAAAGTGAAATGACTTACCAAAGATTTAGAACACTTGAATCAAGTTTTAATTTCATTCTATGTTAATTTCAAGAACCAAAAGTGAAATGGCTTACTTTCGTTCAAGAAAATTTAAAGTTTGTAGCTTTTGATTTTTAAATTAACTTTAAAATTAAAATTAAAAATAATTTAGAATTAATTTTTAATATAATTTACTCAAATTTTAAAATTAAAAGAAGATTTTTTATTGCTATTTTTAATTTTTGAATATTTTTATTCTAAAATTTACAAAATTTTATTACTACATTTATTATCATTATCATTATGATCATCACTATTAAACCATAACTTTCACCATCATAAATATTATCATCACCATCATTACCATATTATAATTATTATTATTAATGCTCTAACTATTATTATTAATATTTTTCTTGTTATCATTTTATTAATAATAATAATAATAATTTTTATTATTTATTATTTTAAAATAATTTAGTTTTTTATTAAATTTTTATTTATCTAATTTTTATATATCAAAAATAAAATAAATAATTTTATTTGATGTATTTATAACATTATAATAAAAATTTATACTATATAATATTTATAATATATTATTTTTATATAAAATAAATATTGATTAATATAAAAATATTATAATAATATATAAAATTATTTATTTTAAATATTAATGATCAAATAATATATGAAATAATTTTTTAATTATAGAATATTTTTTACATTATAACTACCACACCATTATCATTATCTTATAAATATTATTCTTATTTTTACACTATCATTATTACTAACATCATTTTTATCATTATCTTATAAATATTATTCTTATTTTTACACTATCATTATTACTAACATCATTGTTATCATTATCATAATAATAATAAAAAATATTATTATTTTTAATTTTTATTATTTTAAAAAAATTTAATACCGGGACCACAGGGTTACACTATAATCTTTACTTAAAAGGTTATGATTATTTTGGAAAATGAACAACACAGGAATTGGCTCAAAACCTAAGTCTCTCTCGCGACTTAGGCTCTGATACCAGTTCTTAGGATCGTTATTAAGAAGAAAGAGACGACAACGACAATAAAGGAAAGGATAGTCATGGTTATGAACAACATAATAAAGTAGCAAACCAATAAGAGATAGAATATGGATAATACAGAAAGATGTTATTTAAAAATAATTGAAATACGCTTAAAAACTTACAGTTAATGAAAATTACAAGCTTTTCCAGATCTTCTTTCAAGAGAGGTTTTAGAAATCCTAATTCGCTCTGCCTCTCTTCAAAGTTTCCTATTTTATTTATAACCAAGGGAGTGCATTCCTCGTCATCCCAAGAGATAAACTTCAAATAAAGAAAAGATTCTAAAGGACAATAATACAACTTAACTTTT
The DNA here is from genome assembly GCA_037954105.1 of Canavalia gladiata. Taxonomy (NCBI): domain Eukaryota; kingdom Viridiplantae; phylum Streptophyta; class Magnoliopsida; order Fabales; family Fabaceae; genus Canavalia; species Canavalia gladiata. Next base: position 40,756,823 of record CM075661.1, read on the forward strand.
CAAAAAGCAAAGTACTAAAGTATAATAATACAAGAAAGCAGAGATTCTCGAGGACAATAATACCGCTGGTCTTCCACTACATTACATATCTTCTGATAAAACAATATCTTTTATCATTCATATTGGTCTTCAGTGTCACTAAAGTAGATTTCCTATCCGGAAACTACTTCGTCATTATCCTCTTGGCTTGATCCCGTGATACTCTTGAGTTTTTCTTGGAAATCTTCCTCAGTTGTAGTTGAGGCTAGCAGAGCTAATACTTGATTTTTTCCAGCTAAAAACTGAGATTCTTTCTGTTGTAGTTTGTTGATGCTTTGAATCGAGGGATTCTGTGATATCCATTTATCTATCATTGGTTTGCTAATACGGTTAACATCAAACTTAGACCACCATTTTACTTTTGAGGTCCAGACTAGATATTTGATAGATGAATCTTCTGATAACGAAGTTGTATCATAACTTCATCCAGTAATTCAACTTATTCCAAAAGATGCAATAAAACAAATAAATAGGTCTTCTTTTGGTATAGATACTTTATTTTGATAATACTCAACTTATAAAAACTTCTTTAGGTAATATTTCTAATACGGGTCCAAAATCAATAAACCACTTCTTGAACCATTGAGGGAATTGAAGATGGATACCTCTTCGGAACAAAAAAAAAACCATGAATGAGGGCTTAGAGTAATAAATAATACATTGATCCATGCCTGGATATAATCATAATAAGTATAATACTGGGGATCAAATTTTCTTGAGAAAGACTTATTTTCATATATTTTCTTTCCCCAATCTTTTATTGATAGTACTTTTAAAATTTTTATTTTAGAGAATATGATATTTGTAGCTGATTGATCTTCTGTATGATCAACTCAACTGATCCAGTATCTATCAATATAAATTCATAGAAGGTGGATGATTTGAGAGGATGGAAGGGTGTATAATGGAATGGTTTGGGAAATATAGTCTTGTACAGGTCATGTTTATTAATCTGGCTCCATTCTTTTTCAATAATACATATGGAGGTGCTTATAGGTTTCTCATAAAATAAAGAGTCTTCCTTAGAGGAAGGAGTAGTAAGAGCTCTATGTAAATCAGTAGGTGTGATAGGTTCCAAGATCTCATACTTATCTTGGGTAATAAGTTGGGAAGAGTTGGTCATTTTGGCTATTTTTTCGTTCAAGGTCATAGGTGGGGCTACCAGAGGTAATAAGGAAGATGGTGCTTTTAATACCTGTGATGCTGAGGGTCTTGATAATACAGATTCTTTGATACTCTTTAATACGGACCTTTCTTCTGATACTATAGGAGGCTCATATTTATCACTGCTCATATTTATGTTTTTCTTGCTCATCTTGAGTATTTTGAAATAACTCTCTTGTTAAGAAATCAGGAAGAGCATTTTTAGTACCCTTAATATGGGTTATCTCAAAATCAAAACAAAATAATATTGCTTGCCATCTAGCAAAAATATGTTTTGAAACCAAATTTTTTGTTAAATAAATCATCTTGGAACTTAGTAATACACAAAACAATTGATAAAATCTCCTTTTTAACTGTAGAATATTTTAATTGAGTTGGATGCCAGATACCCGAATGATATCTAACGATTTGCTCTTTTTGTGATTCTGGTAATACTTTTTTAAGAATTTCCCCATAACCCAAATCAGAGGCATCTGTCTCTACAATTAATTTAGCAGAAGGATCTGGAATTCCAAAACAAGGAAGACTTTTAGTGATTCCCTTAATTTTTCTAATGACTTGACTCATATCCTCGGTCCAGGCAGGAGGGTTTTCTTTAAGCCTTTTATATAATGGAGCACAAATAACTCGGATGTCTAGGATAAAGTCTGTTATGTAATTTAGACACCCTAAAAATCTTTATAATTGTTTTTTATCTTTTATTTCATCTGGAAATTTTTCCGCAAATTCTAAAGATCTTTTTATAGGAGTTATAGTTCTCTTATATATCTCAAATCCTAAGAATCTTACCTTTGTTTGGAAGAGGCTTATCTTTTTTGCTGATACTACTAATCCATTTTCCTTAATAATTTTAACAAAGGTTTCTAGATGTTGAAAGTGCTGATTTAACCCATTTGAAAAAATCAATACATCATCTAGATATACAATAGAAAACTTCATATATGGATAGAAGATATTTTTCACAATTTCCTGGAATTCACTTGGAGCATTTTTTAACCCTTGGGGCATCACATTCCATTCATAATGCCCGAAAGGAACCATAAAAGTTATTTTATATCTATCCTCTTCTTTTACTGATATTTGATAATATCCTGATTTAATGTCAAATTTTAAAAATATCTTTGCATTTACAAGTCTTTTTATTAGATCGTTTTTATTAGGTAATGAATACCTTATCCATTTTAATACCTTATTTAATGGCTTATAATTAATCACTAATCTAGGGGCCTCTCATTCTATTTTTGAGACTTTCATTACATAAAACCCCGTACAACTCCATGGCGATTTTGATGGTTTAATTAACCCCTTTTCTAAGTAGTCATTGATTTCCTCTCTACAATAATTCAAATATTCTTCATTCATTTGGATTGGCCGTACCTTAGTATTTATGTCTTTTTCATTAAACCCTTCCTCATATGATAATGATATTTCATACTTTTTTCGATAATGGAAGGCCATAGGGTCAAGACTACAAATTTCTTTTTCAATTTTTTCTTGTAAGGATTTTATTTTACCTTTGATAATTTTTTATTCCAACTGTTCTTCTATTTTTTTTATAAAAAATTTATTTATTTAATATTTTTATTTGATTGTGTCTTTGTGTTATTAAGTTAATTCTGGAAATAGAGGCTTCTTGCAACAAGTTTAGTTATTTTATTCTAGGTACATAAATGAATTCAAATTGTAAGGGTTTTTCAGGAATAACTTTAATAGTGATCTCCTTTTCAATCATTTCAAATGGGTATAATAATGTTAAAAAGGGGTTCCTAGAATTAGTGGAGTTGTAATATTTTTAACTAATATGAATGATGTAAATAAATGTTTTATAATTATATAATACTCTTTACATTATAACTACTATATCATTATCATTATTTCATAAACATCATTCTTACTCCTATACTATCATTATCAACATCATTGTTACAACCATCATAGTAATAATAATACTTTCTATTATTTTAAAATAAATTTATTCTTTGTCTAATTTTTTATAGATTCATAAATAAATGATACTATTTGATAAATAAAAATTATTATTTATTTATAATAATAAAATATAATTTTATATTATATAAATTTTTATAAAATAATATATTATATTTTAATTATGATAAATATTAAATAACATATAAATATTTTAATAATAATATATAAAATTATTAATCCTATATATTATTTATCAAATATTAAAAAATATAAAATCATATAATTATATGATATTTTTTAAATTATAACCATCATCGTTACTATTAGTATTATTATCAAAATAGTAATGATAATAGTAATAATTATAATAATAATAAAAATAATAATTTATTTTTTATTATTTTAAAAAATTTAATTTTTATATATGAAAATAAAAAATATTATTTGATATATAAATAATATTAAATTTATAACATCATGATAAAATTTTATATAATATAATTATTTATATATATTATTTTTATATATAATAAATATTGATTAATATAAAAATATTATGATAATATATAAAATTATTTATTTTAAATTTTAATAATCAATAATAATTTTTTTAATTATATATATTCTTTACGTTATAACTATCATACCATTATTATTGTCTCAAAACAATTATTCTTAATTTTATATGATACTATTTGAAATATAAAATTATATTTATCTATAATAATAATATATTTATAATATATAAATTTTTATAATATAATATATATTATTTTAATTAAAATAAATATGAAATAATATTTAAATATTATAAAAATAATGTAAAAAACTATTAATTCTATATATTATTTATTAAATAACATAAAATATAAAATTATATAAATATATGGTATTTTTTAAATTTTAACCATCATCATCACTATTAGTATTATAATAATAATAATAATAATAATAATAATAATAATAATAATAATAAAAATAAAAATAATAATTTATTTTTTATTATTTTAAAAAATTTAATTTTTATTAATTTTCATTTATCTAATTTTTATATATTAAAATAAAAAATATCATTTGATATATAAATAATATTATGATTATTGTCGCAAAAAAAATATTCTTACTTTTACATGATACTATTTGATACATAAAATTATATTTATTTGTAATAATATAATATATTTATAATATATAAATTTTGATAATATAATATATATTATTTTAATTAAAATAAATTTTAAATAATATTTAAATATTATAAAAATAATATATAAAACTATTAATCCTATATATTATTTATTATATAATAGAAAATATAAACTTATATAAATATATGATATTTTGTAAATTTTAACCATCATCATCATCATTAGTATTTTTACGAAAATAATAATAATAATAATAATAATAATAATAATTTATTTTTTATTAGTTTAAAAAATTTAATTTTTATTAATTTTTATATATTAAAATAAAAAATATAATTTGATATATAAATAATATTAAATTTATAATATTATAATATAATTTTATATAATACAATTATTTATCATATATATATATATATTATTTTTATATATAATAAAGAATGATTAATATAAAAAATTATAATAACATCTAAAATTATTTATTTTAAATATTAATGATCAATAATAATTTTTTAATTATATATATTCCTTACATTATAACTATCACACCATCATTGTTTCATAAAAATTATTTTTACTTTTACATTTTATTATCAACAACATCATTGTTATTATTATTATAATAATAAATTTTTTTTTTATTTTTAATTTTAATTTTTATGAATTTAAAAAAATTTAATTATATTTTTATTGATTTATAAATAAATAATATTATTTAATATATAAAAATTATATTTATTTTTATTAATATAATATAACTTTATATTATATATTATTTTAAATAAAATAAATATTAAATAATATAAAAATATTATAATAATAATATATAAAATTAATTATCGTATATATTATTTATCAAATAATAAAATATAATATTATATAATTATATAATATTTTTTATATTATAATCATCGTCATCATCACAACTAATATCATCATCAAAATTATTATCATTAACATAATAATAATAATAATAATAATAATAATAATAATAATAATAATAATAATAATAATAATAATAAATTATTTATCTAATTTTTATATATTAAAATATAAAAAATATCATTTGATATATAAATAATATTAAATTTATAATATTATAATATAATTTTATATAATATATTTATTTATAATATATATTATTTTTATATATAATAAATATTAAATAATATAAAAATAATACAATACTAATATATAAAATTATATTTTAATTTGATAATCAAACAATTTATAAAAATAAAAATTTATGTAATTACATATTTTTTATATTATAACAATTTTATGAGTATTATTATTTTATAAATATTCTTTTTATTCTTACCATTATTATTAAATATTATCATATCATAATTATCAATATTAATAAATAATATTTTAATTTTATTATTTTTGAAATTTTAAATTTATAGTATTTTTATATATTTTATTTTTTAAATTAATATTTTTATTTATATATTTTATTGTAAATTCGTAAAATACTAAAATAGAATAATTTAATTTGTTTTTACAGCCGTCTTTTAAAATTAAAAATAAAAGATAATTTTAATTTTTAAAATTAAAAACTAAAAAATCATCGCGAAATGGAAGGTTAGAGATGCATTTCAGTCCAAAGTTACAATAATCATCCATTCCGATTTTCTATTTTAATTTGATTATAATTCATTTGCATAATATAAAAATTTATTAATATAATTTTTTTTAATGCCATGCAACCTTAATGCTTTATTTGTTTGAATAAGAAGTAGAGGAAAAGAAAAGGGAAAGGAAGAAAATAAGAACGAATGATTTTTCTTTAATTGATATGTTTTATCTCTAATGAAAGAAAAAAAATTTTGTTCATAAAGCCCATAATTGTTTATTTCCCTCTTCAGCCGTGAAAAGTGGAAGGAAGAATTTTTTTTTTAAATTATTAAAATTATTATTTATTTTTTTAAATTTAAAAAAATAAAAAAATAAAAAATTATATTTATAAAAAAATATAGTAAAAAAATAAAATATTTTAAAATTTTAAATAAAATAAAATTTATACTACTAATATATTTTTTCTTTCTTTTTTCCATTCATTCAAACAAAAAAAAAAAAAAAATTCTCTTATTTGTTCTCATCTAAACATCTCTCTATTCCTTTTTATTTTTATTCATTCAAACAACTCACTTCTTTTATTTTTACTCTTTTTTTTTTTCCTGTTTCTTACATGACCCAAACAAAGTATAAGAAATTGTCAGAATTGAAATTCACTTTTTTTAGCATTATTTATTTATATTTTTGTTATTATTTGATTGAAAAATTGTCAAATTCCCATATATCTGATCAGAACCTTTTCTTTTCTATCGTATAGACATTCCAAACAGTAGGGTACAATTTACGTTCCACAATTCAAAAAGTAACTTTTGTTTGTTGCTCCACATTACTTTGCTTCCATTTGAGTTTGACTTGGTGTCAAAATTTGAAAGTACCATAGGAAAGAGAGTCTTTTTCCTTCTAAAAATGAAAACAAAAAATAAAATAAAATACAACGATCCCTATTCCCCCTCCCAAAAAAAAAAAAACGAAACAAATGGTTGCTATTTCCATCTTAATCTCACTTTCTTTATTGCAACTTTCTATTAATTCTAACTTTCCTAGCTGATTGAGCGATCGGGTTTAACACTTCCTGTTTGAAGTGTTGATGTATTTCCAAATTTTCATTAAGTTCCAAATTCTATAATTGTTCACAAATAAGTCTGTGCCAGTTTAGAATCACCCACCACAACTACCTATTATATTTACCATGAAAGCAAGTGACAAAGTGTTGATCCATGCAAAGATACCTACACAAGTCAGATGGAGACAAGAGGAAAGGATTGGAATAAGCAATGTGTCACAGTCTAGATCTCGATACTTTTTCAAGTTAAAATTGCAGGATTACAATCACAAACAATTTGATGCTTTTTGTCTATAATCTTCCTAGTAATTAGTACAGTAGTATTTGAGGTGGCAATAACAAAAAAATAGAGAATTGTAAATCAGAAACCACTATGTCCAGACAAATTTGTGGATCCTCTATGCTCACTGTTAACTGTCCACATAGAACCTTCTTGCTTTTCAAGAACTGAGAAGTCATGCTGGCAAATGAAGCTTTTGGTTGTTCTTCCAGCTGCAAGGTACAAATTTTTAATGCTCAAGACTCAAATGAACAAGGATTGTTAGCATAAATAAAACAGAACTGCAAAGTAGGTCAATTTACCTTTGGAAATAATAATAGAAGAAATCAGCATAGAGCAATGTTTGAACAAGGCCAGAAATCCATGCTGCAAAAGAACACATCAAAAGGACTCAGGAGGACATTTTCATGATACAGTATAATTTTCTAACTTCTATGATTTTTTTTTCGGGTGTGGGGGAGTTGAGTGTGTCAATGTGGCAGGAGGGAGAGGCTTGCTTCTTGCTTTGTCTGAGAAATGAATAAGTTATCAGACCAATGTTTTCCTCAAGCCTTGTATTGCAAGAAGGCATGCAGAATGCAGATAGTTAGATTTAGGTCCATGGCTTCCATCACGTTTACATGCTTAATTTCAAGGCCAAAGTATTTTTGTGATGAATGTTGAGCAGTTGTGTTGTCTAAAGAGAAACCACTACTATTTTCAACAAGGGAAAAGTAAACAGAAATAATTCTTTTTGATTTTCTGGTTTATAGTTAGTGCAAGTAAATGACCAAAACCTTCGCTTCCATTTTTATTTCTTTTTTTCTACAAGAAAAATAGTGAGCTGACCCTAAAGTACTCAGGCTAGTATCCTAAAATAGTGAACCTATGTGTACTGGCTGAATGGTAGCAAGTTCCCCTTCCCCACATCAGAATTGGATAGCAAATTATTATCCATTCCTATTTGATGAAAATATAAAAATTTAACTTTATAAAAATTGAAGTTGCTACTCTACCATCAGAAGTAATAATGGATGGCACCAAATCGATATTTCAAAGATGTGTGCCAATAGAAACTCATTTCATGAATATTAATTGATGGGAATTGCTGCAAATCGTGAGTCTGGGCAGCATTGTGCAATAGAGGAACAATGTTCAGGAACTGGGTCACGCACTACGACGGGTTGGGTCATGCACAACCTGGTTGTTAAAAACCCCTAAAACAATGTTTTCTTCCGGTTTTTTCATTGTATCTGAACAGAATGGGCCAACAAGGTTCTCTGCCTTGTTTATTGGGGTTGGTTAGCTTGGTTGGTCAAATTAGGGAGATATATCTTGGGACAGAGTCTTGTCTGCTTGGTTCATTTGCCGTCTTGGAGACTTGGACTGTTGTTATCTAAAATAGAACGACTTGGAGTTCCCTCTTGTCTTCAATTTTTTCTTTCTCTATATTATGGTTCCTGTTCCAAGCTCCTAAGTGGGTTTTGTTTTCCCTTTTTTAATTCTTGAAGTGCTGTGCTGGTCCCACTCTCCACTAACAGCGTTTTCCTTTTTTTCATTCAATTTTTTGGCTTCTTGCCAGTTGCAGCCTTGTTTCCACGTGTTCTATTCCTTGTTTTATTTTTTTGCTCCTCGCTGCCTTACTGCTCTAATTAAATATTTGGCATTTTAGTGATTTTTTTAAGGGATAAACTTGTTCTTTTGGGTAGTTTGCACTTAGCCACTTTTTGAGGGACTGAGCTTATCTTTATGCAATGACTTATTCATTTATTTGACTTAAAAATGCTTATATTTTTATTATTTTAAATTTTATGTGAACATATATATATATATATATATATGAATAAAGTAGATATACTTATTGATAAAAACGAACAAAGTATAACTTCTTTAGTAATGGATTCTATGCAGTGAATACAACATAGATTTGGGAATATTTTAAAAGGGCTTGCACAACCAGGCTTGTTTTACAGCTGTTTGAATGATATGGAACATCATAGAACAATACTACAAATGCATCTCGAGTCTCAAGAATTCAAATAGTATGAAACTGAGAATAGAATATGCATGAAAAGGTACCAAACCACTGGACATATATAGTCATGATTCAAATGCACAGAAACTGTAGTTATGTAATACTTATAATAAGTGGAAAAGCAAAAATAATAATAACCACAAAATAAAATAAGAGAGAATCATACTTATCAAATGGACAAAGTGGGGCTCAGTAAAGTAGCGATAGATCCAGTTGAGAATGTATAGTCCTCTGTACGCACTGCATTTAGCCAGACAAAATAATATTATAACATTAATTTTATGATTCATGGGCTTTAAAAAAATTGCGAATGAGTTGAAGTTGAACAAGCAGATAAGAATTGATTCAAATGGGCCACATATATCACATCATAAGCAAATCACAGGGAAACTATACACAAATTAAATGAACTACTGAAGCAAATGACAAGATTTCAGGAATCTGATTCATATGGCACTCAAACAGTTCACAGTAACAAAAGCCATTTTGGATGGAGTTCTTAATTAGCATCTTATAGATAGAATTAAGCAAAATGCAAATTACAAGCTTGTATAAATTAACAATTGAATTTAATATATAGATTTAATTTAATCGATGTCCCATCTCTCTTATCTTGCACTCTTATGTTATGCCCAGTGGAAATCTAAATAGGAAAAAAGACATAGGACCACTGTTTCATCAGCTCACACGGTATTGAACAGTTCATGTAACCTAAGGAAATTAAGGTTAAATGTTTCAATTCAAATATATCTCTTACCATGAACTTAGGGTCTAAATGAATAGAAAAAAGGGGATATTTTTGAAGTCATACAAACTGGCAGTAGAAGTTGGAATCAATTCCAAATAGAGGGGGGAAGATGAAGAAAACTAAGAAATTAGGGTGCATTGGTTTGTGGACATTTTATTGTTTTTATTTTGTTTTCATAAATAAGTACAAAATTGTCACCTTTTTCACTTGATTTCATATCTTCAAAGTAGTTTTATTTTTTACCTGTCTTTACCATTATCTGTAACAAGAAATAAAATGAAAACTAGAGGTATTTTTTGTATTATTAGTCAAGGTAGAAAATGAAAAAATAAAATATTTCCATGAACCAAAAGAGTGGACCCAAGGTGTGGTGTATGTATACCAAAAGGGTTAAGGCAAAAAAGATGTGAGCGGTTCTGTTATAGAAGGCAGGAAGAATGGAAAAAAGTCAGAAAAGAAAATAGTTAGTGAAGGCATTTTGTTGCCTAGAGTAAGAGGTTCACAATTCCTGAATTGAGGGTTTTTTTGTCATTCCTTATATATTACCATACACATATCATAAACAGTTGCATCCTCCATTGATAGCATATGCATTTGCTCCATTTCTGTAATTAGGATCTTTGGATTACTACTATTTTTCTCAGCATCTCGCATTGGTCCAACCAGCCGGATACAATGGAGACCTGTCTTCAAGCTCATGTCCATGCTATAGAAGCACATTTGGGGTCTATGGAAAACTGAATTCAGGAGCTGCACAAGGAGTTTGGCACATTTCAGGCAGCAGTGACAAAGGAACAATCTGAATTTCACACATTCTTTGAGAAATTCCATAAGGAGCAATGAAATCATTCAGCTGAAGGAGGAGCAGATTCTGGTTGCTGAGTTCTTATCTCAGACATGGACATTGACAATGATGCTCAAATGATAGCGAAAAGGATGGATCTAACTCCATTATATGGAACCAGTCCTCGAGGATGGTTTATGAATGCCTAGCATATTTTTGCATCAACCATGTTATGTTGAAGTCAACAATTCTGGTGGTGCAGGTGTCTATGGAGGGGGCAGCAATTCATTGGTTCACCATCCTTTTGGAGGTATACCCCGAGCTCCCTTGGAATTGATTTAAGTTGGAGTTAATGGAGAGATTTAGTGACTTGGAAGAGAAAAACCCATATGAGGAATTAGCAACCTTACATCAGCAGGGTACATTACAGGAATATATCAAGGAATTTGAAGCATTAGTCACATTAGTCCCTCGCCAATCCGAACAACAGCATGATAGTTATTTCTTGAATGGGTTGAAGGAGGATATTTGCTCTTGGATTCGTGTACATAACCCAAATACTCGCCAAAGGCTATGCAATTGGCTTGCAACTTGGAGTTGGTGTTACATAAGGGTGGGGATCATATTCCTAGAAGCTTGCTATGAAGGTCGAATACAATCATTGGGGAAATGCAGGCAAAGGACCAACAAAGTTTAAAGAGAGCAATGTCTCTGCTTCCCAAGGCAATCGAGGTGAGCACATTGTTTCTGATGTCAAAAAATAGAGAGAGAAACTATCACAATTTAACTACAAAGGAGTGGAAGGAACGAAAGAAAAAGGGCATGCTCTGTTTTCGTTGTGGACAATTGCATGGTCCTTTGCATAAATGTCCAAATGCAAAGTTAAGAGTGATGATTTTGGGGGAGGATGAGTCAATATTAAATGACGGGGAGATGAAGGAACTAGAGACCATGGGAGAGGAAGACACCGATGAGGCCTAACGTAATGTGTTAGTGCCTGGGCTAATTTTGGAACTCTTTGAAGTATCTAAAGGAAATTCAAATTCTGGTTTTGTTAGATAGTGGTGCTAAGCATAATTTCATCTCATCCAAATTGGTTTCAGCTCTTGGGCTCAACTCTAACAGACTTCATGAGGCAATGGAGGTTCACTTAGGGGATGTTTGTAGGGTATAGTCAGAAGGGAAATGTGCCAGTATAGAGGTTATGGTGAGAGATTACCACTGTAATGTGGAGACCTGGATATTGAAATTAGGAGGGATTGATTTGATCCTAGGGGTGGCTTGGCTAAAAACTTTGGGGGATGTGATTTTTAATTGGGGAGACATGATCATGAAGTTTTATAATGATGAGAAATTGATAGAATTAAGGGGTGGTGATCAAAAGGCTGCTAGGAATTTATCCTTCAGAAGTTTGGTGGGAACCAAAAATGGTAGGAGTTCAAAAATTAACTTGTAACAACCTGACAGCAAGTGGGGCAGGTTTGGAAAGGATGGGAAGTCAGCAGGAATAATTAACCAAGTTGTTAGATAATTTTCAAGATGTTTTCAAGGAACCACACGAGTTACCACCCAAGAGGAGTTGTGATCATGCCATACCCCTCCTGCCAGGACAGGGACCGATGAGTGTAAGACCACACTGTTATCCTCATCTTCATCACAAATATGAGACACAAAAATAAGTTCAAGAATTGCTCCAAAAAGGCCTTATTCGTCCTTCTTGTCCTGTTATTTTAGTAAAAAAGAAAGACGATAGTTGGATGACGTGTGTGGATTTTCAAGCACTTAATAAGGAACCATTCCAGATAAATTTCCTATTCCAGTAGTAGAAGAATTGTTGGATGAATTGTATGGCTCTAATTACTTTTCAAAGTTGGACTTGAAATCTGAGTACCACCAAATCTGAATGTAGGAGGAAGATATAGAGAAAACAGCTTTCAGGACACATGATGGACATTATAAATGTTATGCTTTTTGGGCTTACCAGTTGCCAAGCACCCTACACTTTTCAAGCAGCTATGAATGATTTGTTTTGCCCATACTTAAGGAGAATGGTTCTGGTGCTTTTAGGCAATATACTTGTTTACAATCCCACTTGGCAGCAGCACATGCAAAACTTGGAAGTGTAGTGGTCCACTTTGTTACATGGCAGGTTTTGGGGTAATTTGAAGAAATGTCAATTTGGGAAATCCCAAATTGAGAATTTAGGCCATGTCATGTCAGGGAAAGGGGTGGAGATGGATCCTTCCAAGGTGCAAGCTATTTGACCATGGCCTACGCCACAAAAAAGATAAAGAAGTACAGGGGTTTTTAGCCTAACAGGATATTATCGCAAGTTCATTGTTGGATATGGAAAAATTGTAAAACCCCTCACTGAGCTGACTATGAAAGATGCTTTCAAATTGGAGGTGAGGGGGAAGGTCAACACTGCTCCGGTTCGGGAGGGGGTGTAGGTGCTGTGTTGATGCAAGAATAAAAGCCAGTTGCCTTTTATAGCAAGGCATTATCAGAGAAAATATTGGCCAAGTCTGAATATGAGAAGGAGATCATGGCTTTGGCTCTCGCTGTAAAACATTGGTGGCCCTATATGCTTGGTAGGATCTTTAAGGTATATACTAATCATAAGAGTTTGAAGTTTTTGTTGCAGCAGCATGTCACAACCCTCATTCAGCAAAATTGGGCAGCCAAACTAATGATGTATCTTCTTAAAATACTCTGCAAACCTGGGAGAGAATAGAGTAGCCGATGCTTTATCTCAAATTGATGAAGGCAGTAAACCAGGCAGCCTGCTATCGTACCGGTGTGAGAAAATATGTGACTTATTACAAGGAATATATGAGGATCCATATTTACTGAAGCTCTACGCAGATTTTTCCAATTAATCTGCAGGCTCACCCAGGTTTTTCCCTAAACCACAGGGTGCTATTCTACAAAGCCAGACTGGTGATTCCTTCCCAATCAGCAAGTATTCCCTCATTATTAGAAGAGTATCACTCAACTCCTCAAGGTGGCCATTTGGGGTTTTACAGAACATTTTAGAAAACTAGCAGCAAATTTGTATTGGGTCAGTATGAAAAAAGTGTTCAAGAGTTTGTTCAAGCTTGTGACATGTGCCAACATAAAAAATAGTCAACCCTTGCTCTGGGAGGGTTGCCACAACCTTTGGAGATCTAACAGGATGCCAAGATCAAAAGTGTATGAGGCTATTTTGGTGGTAGTAAACCGGCTAGCAAAGTACAGCCATTTCATTTTGTTGAAACATCCTTACATTGCTCATACTGTGGCTGAAGTTTTTGCAGCTCCATGGCTGTCCTAGATCTATTGTGAATAATCAGGACCCTTTGTTCGTTAGCTATTTCTAGTGTGGGCTGTTTAGGCTACAGGGGAGGAAGCTTAAAATGAGTTCTGCTTACCATCCTGAGACCAATGGTCAAACAGAGGTAATTAACAGGTGCTTGGAAGCATATTTGAGCTGCTTTGCGTTGAGCAGCCCCAACAATGGCTCAACTGGTTACCTTGGGCAGAGCTTTGGTATAACACTACCTACCATAGCTCTACAAACACCACTCCATTTGAGGATGCCTATGGATGCAAAACCTCCTACTGCGTTAGGATTTGTTCACAGGGATGTAAGGGTAGATGCAGTTGCAAGGGAGTTGATGAAGTGTGATGAAGCTTTGAGCCAACTGAAATATCATTAGGTAAAAGCTCAGATTTAAATGCAGAAATATGCTGATAAAAGCAGTTGTGAGGTGCACTATGAGATCCATGATGTAGATTTTGTTAAATTAAGGCCTCACTGACAACAATTGGGGGCTAAACGCAGTAACCAAAAACTGGCACCCTGCTATTATGGACTATTTTCAATAGTGGAGTTGGGGACAGGTTGTAGCTCCCAAGTACTTCAAGGATACTTCCCATTTTTCATGTATCCCAACTGAAGAAATCCATGACTAACTGCCCAGTGGAAGCAATACCTGCAGGGGGAGGTGGAAGTGAATGAGCAATGTGTTCCAAAAACTGTGTTGGCAAGAAGCGTAGTAATCAAGCAAGGCGAAGAGGTTCAGCAGTTACTAATTCATTGGAAGGGAACATTTATGGAGGAGGATATTTGGGAGGATGAGCTTCTGATTCGGAGTCAATTTCTTGAATTCAGTTTTGAAGGGGAGGCAGCGATATGGCCTGTTAGTGAACCAAAAGAGTGGGCTCAAGGTGTGGCATGTCTATACCAAAAGGGGAAAAGCGATAAAGATGTGAGTGGTTCGGTGATATAAGGCAGGAAGAAAAGAATATAGTTAGTGGAGGCACTTTGTTGCCTAGAGTAAGAAGCTCTCAGTTTAGGGAATTGAGAGAGTTGTTTTTCTGTTATTCCTCATATATCACCATACACATATATCATATACAGTTACTTCCTTCATTGATACCATATGCTTTTGCTCCATTTCTGTAATTAGTATCTTTGGCACTTTGGATCCATTACAAGTTTACAACTATTTTTCTCAGCATCTAAAGCCTAAGAGTCAAAACATGTGCTGATGGGTTCTTCCAATATATGATTTTGGAATTTGCTCTTTATAATTGGACACGTGACTTAAGTAGAGCTAGTTGCTTAACCATAATCAGTCAACTTAGGTCTCCTACATATAAAAACATTCAATTCATGATCACAATAAAAGGCTAATTCAGTCAGCATTTCTAATAAGTCCAATGGGCAGGCTGTTTTCACTATTGCAGTGTGCATCAGCTCCTCTATCTAGGAGAGTTAGAAGCACCATTTTGGAAACTGTACCATACATCAGATGAAAAGCTATGGTTCTCTCTATGTGAATCAATATCTAAAGTGTGTTACTGACTCCAATGTCCAAGAAGTCTATCAAAGTTACAACTCCCATCTTCATCTTGCCCTAAACCACTACTAAGCTCATTCTATGCTGGAATAGATATCAACACAGATAATATCTTCCAGATATTTGGCTGCTGATCAAACAGGGAAACACCTTCAGAACATAACAAAGCTAATTTCATTTCCAATACAAATGAAATAAAAAAAAACCACAGGAATCATGGTAATATGTAATAATATTCAAAATCACATGCAGTACACTATCTTACCCAAGAAGAAAGACATATTGTCCTGTCAAATTGTCAATATTTCTAGTTCTCTGTAAAAGTACAAGTTGAGGAAGTATAGCAACAGCTTCCAAATACAAGGAAAATGTCCACATCACCTATCACAATTATATTTTAAGACAGTAAGTGAAAGTTAAAGTCATGCACAATATCTTGAAAACAGTCAAAAGGACATGCAAATAGTTATACAACAGTTACTATAGTATGGACAACACATAACAGAAGATGCATACTAACCTCCTTAAATGTGAATTTTTCATTGATAAGTAAGGCCAATACTAAGCAGGGCAATACAAGAAAATAATGGCGAAAGGTATCCTGATCTTTGTCATATGATCTACGAACAACCTTGTGGTACCTCATGTACCACACAATAGAAAATGAGCTTCCCAAGAATATCAACTTCATAATGGTATTATAGAGAGAGATATAATTAGTGAGGATATCTAAGTAGCGAGAAGCAAAAACAATTGCATAGAGTTCTTGAGTCTTCAATGAGATACCTGCATATAAATAAAATGCATCCAAAGTCAGTCAGAAAGATACACCCAAATGTATTTTAAAAACAGTTGAACTAAAACACATTATATTTAGTGCTGTTTTGGTTTAAAGTTGAATAGAATTGATTTTGAACCATTGAATAAGATTGAGATACATGTATAAATTAATTTGAATCACATATTTTTATTAGAATGTGTTTTTTCACAGAAAAGTGTGAGCATTGATTCCTCAGCGCTAAACCAAACAAGCCCTCAACCAATGGCCAGAATATGAAAATGAAAAACCAAACTTAAGTAGGTGTATCTGCTTTAATGAATAATTTTTTTGTTCTTTATCACTTTTACTCTTTTTTTCTTCATCTAGTAACAAATAAAATAGTCTTTGTTCCTTCTTTTTTTACACATTGATGCAGGATAAAGGGTTTAGGCTACCTATAGTACTTCAGCACAACAGAAGCACAAACACCTTTGTCCTGCATCACTTGCATAAGACTTACAGCTCTCTTCATTTGTCTAAAATTATAACCACATACTTATGCCTATACAGTGTTAGTGTTTGCAAATTTTACCAATATCAAACTTTGGAACATGCCATTTCTTTCTCAAAGAGAAATAGACCAAGCTGACTAATTTTATCACATCCTATTTCTGAAAGCTACTCAAACTTTTAGAATCATATTGAGTCTTTGAGATTAATGCCATGGTTCATATCTCTGTGTGTTGATAAGTGGCATTTGTTAGACATAATATCTACGGCAAACAGAAAACTTCTTTTCTCAAGATTCAGATAAGATAGGTTGGATCTGTTCAAGAAGAACGCAAGAAGCCTTGTCACACTTTAAGACAAGGGTTGCATATCCAATCTTTTATCTTGTTTAAAAGAAAGGGTTAAGATGCAATATAATCCCTCACTGAAAATAAAATATGTAAAATTGTTCTGTACATTGAGTGGAAAGATATTATTATCTAAAAAGCAAAGGCATCACAATCTACCCCAACCATAAGGAATACCAAAGAATCCAACTGGCACGGAACCGATAAGTCAAAACTTATAGTATCAACTACAAATACTCCCCTAACAGGGTACTTCGAAACCAATGCCCAAGTCCCCAGATCAGATGATGAATGAACAGGTTCCTAGGTCACAAACGGTAAGTTTCTCTAACATACTGGACAAGGACTATACTACATAATTTCACACAACAATATTTCTAATCCTACAGTTTCAAAATCCTCCTTCTTAATTTCAAAATTAAAAACAGCAAGTTTTATGAATTAGAAACAGCATCCCAAGATAGTCGCATTACAAAAAATAAAGCAGACATCTCAAAACCTTATCTCTACTCTCCTTCCCTAAATCCTAACCAGACTTTGAAGCGTCTCAAATTGATGCAAGCCCACATTAAAAATTGGCAACAGATGATTCGTTCTAGCAATAGCTCTCACGGAGACACGTCAGCATCGTATTGGAAATCTGCAAGGAAAGAAAGAGAGAGGAAGGGAAGGGGTAGCGTACCGGCGCAGGATTTGATGGTGTGGATCTTGAGGAGGAGAACGAGGACGCTGGCCAAATGGGTCATGTCCCCAGCTAACCTGAAAATGTTCATCTTTTTTGTTTGGATCGGATCTGTGACGCCTCGATCCGGTTTTTATCGAAGATGTAAGAATCGTTTTAAGGCGGTGTTGCGCAGTGTCTGGGTTACTAAGGATGTGGCCGTTGCATACAAGCAGAGAAGACTTCAGAACAAGTCGGATTTGGAGTTTGTGCTTCTTTCCTTTATTTCTCTTACTCTTTTTCTTTTCGTGTTGCCAAACTTATGGGGTTTTTCCTTCTCTCATTTAGTCTTATACAGTTTTAAAAAATTTAATATTAATTTTCTTTTGAATTAATATTTTATAAAGAATAAGAAAATAATAATAATAATAATAATAATAAATATTTAGTAAATTTATAAACCAATAATTAAAAAAATAAATGATAAAAAGATAAAATATATTGATAAAATAAAATTTAATAATGTATTGTATTTATTTAAAAATATAACCGACAATAAAATAAAATAAAATAAAATATCAATTATAACTCTTATCTTTGGTTTGACTAAAGAAAAAAAAATATAAATAAAACATAAATAAAATATCAATTATCGTTTTTATTTTTGGTTTGACTAAAGAAATATAAATAAATAAAGAGATTAATAAACAAAATAAAAAATTTTCTTTTTATCTGATTTTAAAGAAATAAAAAGATTAAATATATTTTCAATTTATCAAAATAGAATATTTTTAATTCTATAAAAATCTTATTTATTTTGGACTTTTATATTTCATAAAAATAATTTAATATTTCGTTAAGATTAAGAAACACGATTTTTATAAATTTTACAAATGAAAATAAATAAAAATTTAAAGATATACATTTAAAAATAAAAATATTTTTAACCTTTTAATTATTTGAAATGAAAAGTAAAAAAGAAAATTATAAAGTAAAAGCATACTTCAAAATAAGAGGAATTCGTATCACTTTATAGGAATAAAAAATTAAATATATATTAAACATATAAATCATGTTTCTAATAAAAAAAACTATTAAACATATACATCATCTAATAAGATTTGATTTAATTTAATTAAGTTTTTTAATTTAAATTTAAAATATAGAATTATACTAAAAATTTAAAGAAAAAAATTTATCATTCATAGAAATTTTATTCAACTTAAGCAGAATTATATAAAAAAGTACTTTAACTTTTTAAGAAAAGAAAAATTTTATTTTTTTCATCAAATTTTATTTTATTTTTTATAATAAAATATTTATTAAAATAGAATCATAAAAATAATTTAATTCTTAATGTAAGTAATTAAAATGTTTAATATTTTCAAGTAAAATATAAATTTTTAATTCTTGAAATTAATATTATTAATTAAAAATCAAAAGTAAATCACTGTGAAGAAAAACGAATTTTCAATAGGAGTTATTAACATTAAATATATATATATATATATATAGAATCAAAAAGTTTTAATAAACATCTAATTATTTAGATGAATTTGGGGATATTAATAAAAATATTTAACATTAAATAAAAGTTTCAAAGACTTGCAATGAAGGATGTACATAAATGAAATGATCAAGTAGGTAATAGCAATAAATTGGAGTTGGTGAGCTATTACATCGCAGAAAATTAAGTAGTATCAAAGATCAAGAGCCATTTTAAATCATGAAGACATGAATACCAATTTTTTCATAAAAAAAATTTTTTTAGAGATCAAAGAAATTTCGTTAAGAAGATTAAAGAATTGAATAGTCGTTTGAGAAGAGGAGGATATATCCATAACACTTAATTTATATTTTATAAATCTTTTTGTTTCCTCAATCCCAAAAAGAATGGAAGATATCTGCAGTTTAATATCTCATGAAGTCAAAAATCACCACCACATTTTATTAGAGTTACAATTACTAGATAAGAGGTGGAAAATGTTTGAAGCAAATGTATCTAACAAAGGCATGAGGTAGTGATGATATGCCTAATTTATTTTTTCAAAAAATTTTGACATATTGTTAGTGAAAAAAATGTTAGTTATTATATTAAATATGGAATTAGAAGATAGATTCTAAATTTTTAAATATTGTTATGGTAAAAAATATTAGAAATTTGAATAATTTTTGTTTTCTTAGTTCATTAAGTGCTATTTTTAAAGTAATGACTATAAAAAAATGTATAAAAATTATTTTGCCTAATATTGTTAGTGAAAATTAAAATTTCTTTGTTGATAACAAATAATACAATTATGGTTTTTTTTTCATTACATGATAAAAGGAAGATGAAAAAAAAAAAGTTATGACCATTAAAATTAACATATTAAAGACATATGATTGAATATAATGATCATTTTTAGAGTGTACATCTACATGCATGAACTTCCATCCTAAGTGAATAGTACTAATATGGTGTGTAACTTCAGTTCCTTTTTTGTCATACTTAATGACCCATCGCTGAAGAGGTCTACAACTTATAGGAGATTGAGAAAAGAAGATTCCTTATTCCCTTACCTTTCTATTGTGTATATGTATTTTCAACTATGATATTTAAAGACATGTCTATGCCTGCTATTCATAGAATACATGTTGCCAACCATACTTATGCTATTTTCCATTATAACATCCTATTTGTTAACCTTTTGTTTGTTAAATTCTATTTGAAATAGTTTAGTAATTATTAAAAAAAAAATTTAAATAAAAGGAGATATTGTATAATATAAATATTATTTATATTTTATTTTAAGTATATTTTCATTTTTTTTTCAAATAATTTAGTTATTTGCAACAATTTACAAAGTCTATAAAATAAATATGAAATCCTATTTTTTATTTATAATTACGTTTATTAATTAATTTAAAAATTAATATTTTTTTACTAATTGTCTATTGGCTTCTATTCTGCTTAGATTCTTTAGATTATTAAGGAATTATTCTTAATAAAAAATGTGTACGAGCATTGATAATATCATTGAAATATAATTGGATGTGCTTAGTTTTATTTTAAGTATTTGTCTACTATTTTTAGCTTAACTTATGTTGTTTACTGTGTAAAATTTCAGAGATTAGCAGTGTAGAAATTGTCAATATGTTTTAAAATTATTTAACATCTACAAAATTATTTAAATCTTAAAACTCATTTTTAATTATATATTTGAAAGGGAAATTTATATTTATAGAATAAATTACATAAATTTTATAATTAACAATTATATAGAAATATTGTTAAGGTTGATGCTAAAGAATAGTAGAAAAATAAAGAGTTTAGGATATTTTGGGATGCGAGAATTATTTGGGTGACGATTTTTAGCATAGATATCCATTAAATACAATGTATTTTGTTAGAATTGTTAAAATGACAAGTTATCATAGTAGATGACAAGTTTGTTAAGATGAAAACCCCTTTGGATCAAAGATTTCATGTTGTATTTTGATGATTAACAAATTGTATCGAAAATGTCATTATCTTGATCTATATGCTTTGACTTAGTCCTTTGAGTTTGTGTTGGGCTTTAATGTACATGTCCTTAGACTAACATGAGAACAGTCGAGACATGTTGAATAATTGGTCAAGAAGATATGGTAATATGCTTACAGAAAGAACATGTTCTCATAATATCAAGATCAAAAGATTATAAATAATCATTTTGATATATAATTATAGGACAAGCATTCTAGAAACTATTTAGAAGGATTAATACTTTAAGACTATCCCTTTAGAAAGATCAAGCTATGTATGAAAAAATGTCTTATATGAATAATGAAAATATTTCATAAACTTTTTGAAAGATTATGAAGACTAAAACTATGGTAATTCAGAATATTAGTTAGAAAATTAATTAAGTGTCTTCAAAAAGTTCTCCAAAGAGATTATGAAAGGGATCTCTAAAAAAATTAATTTGATCAATCATCTACCAAGAAGAAAGTTTAAATTTAGTAGATCTTTCTATAGATATCCAGATTCAC
Organism: Canavalia gladiata; assembly: GCA_037954105.1. Classification (NCBI taxonomy): domain Eukaryota; kingdom Viridiplantae; phylum Streptophyta; class Magnoliopsida; order Fabales; family Fabaceae; genus Canavalia; species Canavalia gladiata. The sequence goes on from CM075661.1 coordinate 40,778,706, forward strand.
CAAGAAGAACTTATGATCATCAAAGCATACCTCTTCAAAAAGATCAATCTCTAGAAAAACAATATTCGTAAGTTGTTAAGAATAATGGTCTTATAAGACTATACCTCAAGAATAATAAGGCTATGCTCAAAATAAATATTCCATCCAATTTATAAAATACTGCTCGAAAAGGCTTCAAAAGGACTATGGAAACTAAAGCTTAAAAGGATCATGATACTTATGAACGTTGTCTCCCGAAGCTAATATATTTTGGATATTTTATAAAAATATTTTTAAACATTGTCAAACATCCATAAAGATATTTTAATGCAGAAAAGCCATATCAAAAGGATCTATTAATAATGCTCACACTACAAGGATCTATTCAAAAAGTTCACACTAAAGAATCTGTTCAGGATGTTTATACCAAAAGAATTTATTAAGAAACTTCATATCAGAAGGATCTGTTTAGAAAGATCACACTAGAATAATCTATTAAAAAATATCACTACATTAGATCTCTTTTTATAAAAGTAAGAGATATTGTAACTCTTTCATCCATTGTTCCTAATGTGTTGTCTACATGTGGAACATTGGATCTTTCTTTCTAAAAGTGAGAGATACTTATATTTTTTTTAGTCATTTATGCATAGGTGTTATCTAGGTTTTTATTCTTGGATCCATCTTTCCTAAGTCTCCTTTTTATAAAAATAAATAAATAAATAAATAGGAAAATCCCTCCTCTCTTTTCCTTCATGATCATTTAGTATTACATTTCTCTTTTTCCCCAAACTTTCATTTTTCATTTTCTGTCCAAGTTCTCTCTTTCTTTCCCACCATCCCAAAATCCCAATCCTTGGAACACACCTTCCTTCTTTGAGGAACACCATATTCAAGAAGTATAGGAATGAGAAAGGAAACCAACACATAAAAAAGACCATAATCTTTAAAGGTGAAAGCTTGGTGTTGGAAGGAGAGAAAGCTTGCAAAACCTAGCTTGGTATGAAGTCTCCTACAACTTCTTCTTCTCCTTCTCTTCTTAATGTTAGATCTACATAAGTATATGATGTATCTTGTTTTATAAGAATAAAGTGGTAAAGATTTGGGAAAATGGATTTTTTCCCTATGAATCCCTTGCGAAAAGTTTCATTTTTATGCTGCTATATGTTATGTTTGTTGAGTTGAAATCTTGAAAACTAATGAATTTGTTTTGTTGTGTTTCTTGGTATGTGTTTGTTATGTTTCTTGGTGTGTGGTTGTAATTTTGAGCTAAAATGTTTTATAGATATTTTCTTATATGTTTTTATATTTCTTGTAATATTATGTATTCTAATTCATTTTGTACAATTTATGATATTTTTTCAAGATTTGTGCTCAAATTTTACCTTGTTAAGGAAAAACCAAATTTTGAACGACTTAAAAGCTTAGAGAAATTATATCTTGAAAAAAATATTTTAGTATATATTTTAAAAAGTTTTAGGATGTTAGTTTGGAGATTTTGGTTCTTAAAAAGGTTAATGATCTAAAACTCACTTTAAATAGGACTTAACTAAAAGGAAAATTGTATCATGAGCCTAAAATCCTGATACAACCATGGAAGGAGGAGGAAAAACTTGGATCGATCATGGAGGAAAGCATAGAAAATAGATGCAGTTTTGTGGAGGTGAATTAGAGAAAAAGAAGCTCCTAAAAGAACTTAGGTAGAAAACACCACTCCTTGGAGGAGGTAAGTCATAGAATCTACCACCTTAGAGTCCAAGGATAAGGAAATGATCCACCTAAAATCTAGGCTAATAGAGAGAGAATTTGAGAGAAATTTCTCAACTCTGAAATCAGAATTTGAAAATATGAATCAAAAGTGTAGGAAAATGCATACAAGAGGCATTTATATAGGCCAAGAGAGGATGATGCAGCTTTTGGAAGGATGATCTAGACTGTGCAATGAAGATTGAAGAGGAAGTGGAAGGTGGAGATGAATTTGATGTAGTTCTTCAATTTCTTGGGAGCACCATCTTCCTTGGAAGAATAAACTCCTTCTTCGCCACCATGGCACAATGGATAAGGAGGATTCCCAATCCCAAGCTAGTTTGAAAAGAGATAGAAGATAAAATATTTTCTCACACAATTTTGAATAGAATTTCAATTATAACTCAAAAGTGATGAAAAATACATATAAGGATGCCTTATATAAACCTTAAGTGGTTCCTAGGATCATGGCTACATGGGATAGTTTTGGGAGTCCGAATTGGGCCTCTCATGGAGCCCAAAATAAATCTCTCATCCCTCCTTGAGGCAACCTAAGAGATGGGTCAAGTCAGGTCGAAAAAGCTTTGCAAAAGGTTACAAGGAAATAGACTTAATCCTATACATATTTGGGCCTCTTATTTCCTAAAATACAAAAAAATGACTACGTCTTATTCTATTTATTTGGAGCCCAATAGGCCTAAAGGTCTTTGCAGCTGGGGTATCTTTTGCATCTAGGGACCTCTACATCATCTCCTTCCCCATCAAAATCATTCATCCTCGAATGTGTAGGCTTGAAGAATATTTGCAAAGCAAGGACATAAGTAGGTAGATGAGACCTTTAATAATAAATGGAAAACAAGACTAAACATAACCAGGAATAAGAGGTAATTTATATCCAGTAGGCCACAATTATCATCATAAAAAGCTTAAACTTGCATTAGTGAGATGATGGCCTTCACTTGCTTATGCTTTAGGGAACTATTAAAGGGATTCATATGGTCAGTTGCCCTAGGTAGTGATGATGGAAAAAAAAAACTATGAGGAAGTTACCTTGGCTGGCAACTCCTGACATGATAAATAAGGACAGTTTGAAAGATTACTTTACAATGTCTCATGTGCCTTAATAATGCTATACTTTATTGTGGATAAGTTATGTCTACGATACTCATATGTGTTGAAGTGAAAATTCAACATACTACCTTTTATCTGGTCCTCCTAATGTGAGTTGGTAAGGGACCATAAACTTATGGACACGGGGGGCTATGGACAAGGTTTGAATCTTAAATGTATTATGATGAGTCAAGCAATGAGTTATGCTAGAAAAATGATGAGACGACAATATTTCATTATGAGGCACATAAGGTGAGGATATTAAGTGAATTAATCTAGTTATATAATTTTCATTGTGCAATATAATAACGGTGCCCCAGGTACCTTTGGGTGATTAAGAAGATGAGGTTTTTATGAGGGCTAACTCTTGACCTCCTCTAAGATGAAATGGTTCCTTAATTATAAGGATGGAGGAAACATCAAGCTTTACCCTAACAATGATGTTCAAGGTAATGGGAATGATAAAAAGAGGTTTCCTAACTATGATGATCTTTCTCACCACATCCTTTTGCACAAGTCTATCCTCATCCTCTTTTATAAGAGAGGTGCACTCCTTACTTACCTTTCCTTATATCTTTCTCTTTTTCTATTTATCATTTTTAGTTAACTTTATTTCTTTTATTTTTTTTTATTTTCCAAATCTTATCTTTTGGTCTCCCTTTTGTCTCATATGTTCTGGTCTTGATAAACTTCATTAGAAAACAAAGGCACTAGGATAATTTTTTGGGAGTTGAATTAGAAGGAATACTTATTGGTATGCCCATCATGATAGACATCCTATCATATTTCCATCACCTTCTCAATAACATATGGCTGGCCTCTACGGGGATAACATCATAAGTAACATTGTCCTCATACCTCCCAATGGTGAATATGATGAGGACTTGTTGATCAATCCAACAAGTCTCTATTATCACTAAGCCATTAAAGCTTATATGGATTAGGATGTGGTATGGTTGCTAACTCTAGCTTGGTAATTAGCCTAGTACTAACTACATTAATGCATGTACCCCCATCAATAATTAAGGAGCAGATATGCCCCTTGATAGAACACCTAGTATGAACGATGTTTTCTTTTTGAGTTTCTTTCACTCCATTGGAAACATTATCCAATAACCTCTTTAGCTTTAAGAGATCACCCTCAAGGAAATATTATAAAGCTTCACTCTCTGAAGAGGAGGAAGTGAATTAGAGTCATTGAACTCTTGGGATGAATAATTATCATTGTCCTTAAGGACCATAGACTATTTAGGCATTAGGAAACAATGTGTCCTTTGCCCAAACACTTGAAGTACTTAATAAATGATTCTTTCCCTGAAGGTAAGTGTGGGGCATTATCCTTAGACTCTTTAGAGTGTTTGGCTTCTTTTCCCTTTCTAGTTTTGAAACTAGAATCCATTTCTTGCTTGCCCAAGTGTCTTGTGTAAATGACTTGTATGCAGTGTATTTTGTTTTACCCCTTCCATTTATTGGGCTTCTAACTTTATAGTTTGGTGGTAAAGATCATAAAGCCTTAGATATTGGTGAAGTTCTACCACATCCTTGATGTCATGTCCTAAGCCTATCTAGGAACCTAGCCATGGTGGCTTCCTTACTTTCTTTCAAGTTAGCCTTAATCATTGCAACCTCAATTTTCTTGTAATATTCATCTACACTTTTTTAACCTTGGGGAGAGTCTTTGTAGCCTATTGTGGACCTCTCCTAAATAATGGAATGGTACATGTCTTTTTCTCATTATGTGCTTCATTTCTTCTCACTCACTCAAAGGTCTTTATCTCTCCTTGTTAAGTCTATCCCACCAGATTAGGACATAGTCACCAAATTCTAAGGCAACTAACCTTTCCTTATGTCTTTCCTTAATGTCATGACTTGCAAAGATTTGTTCTACCTTAAGCTTCCAATCTAAGTATTCCTCTGGATTGTTCCCTCCTTGGAACTTAGGCATTTTAATCTTGTGTGGCTTTATAGGTTCTAAGGTTCTCTACCCCTGAATCTTTATTCATATGCCTAACTCTATAATCTCTATCATCTAAGATATCCCTAGAGAAACTCCTACTCTTATGTTCCCTAAACCTATGAGATCTATGCTTGAGTTCTGAGCCTAAAGGGTTCCCTAGACCTAGTGTCTTCTCTATACCCATGACCCCTAGTTCTTTATACTTTTGGTGCATGGTCATTGGAGGATAGTTTCCTCCTTTGTGAATGTGGCCTATCCTTTGAGGAAGGTCTTTCTTTTTCTGAAAAATGTCTTCTCCTTTCCCTATGACTCATATGTTCCCCAAAGAAGTTGACATCTTCACTTGATGTCTTCTCCTTGTGATAGTTATCCCCATTCCAAGATCCACTAGTTTCAATTATTCTTGGATTTCTTGGTTGTTTTTTAGATTTTCTTCTTTCTTGATGATCCAATTTTTCTCTATGGCCTTTGTTTAGTTTGGAAAATCCTTTCTAGTTTATTGTTCCATTTGGCTTCTAGGGGATAATTTGTGGGGCACTCATTTGCAAAGTAGGAAAATACCTCTCCACATCCGGATTGCTTATGCTAAGAAATTAAATCACACAAGTCAAAACATATGGCACATAATCTTTATTTTAAGGTACACACAAACACATAAGGGTTAAGTAATTTATATAGCCCCATTGACCTTGCAAAATAAGATAAAGGTTAGTGCTACACAAGATAGTTCCACAAAATACAAGTAACACTTAGCATATAACCTAGGTTCTAAGGCACATAAGCACACAAAAATCTCTAACCTGACCTTAAGTGAGTGTCTTACACCAAGGTCCAAAAGTCCAAGTCCTTATTACAAACAAATTGTAAAGGTAAACTGAATTACACTCAAAGAAGATCCTAGTACAAGATCACTAGGTTTTACAATTTCAATTAAACCTAATTACAAAAATTTAACCTACAATTTACAATTCAAACCCGAATGCTACTTATTATAAAATGCTTTCACTTTGGTCTTCAATTCAAGTTTTGTCTTAGCTCTTCACTTTGGTCTTAAAGTCCAAGTTTCAAACCTTGATTTTTTGAGTCCTTTGGCACACCTTTATGCTTAAGCTTCTCCAAATACCTATAAAGTCAAGCACAAACAAAAAGGACAATTGCTGCCTACTTGGTTAGTGTTAGAAAAAATCAAGTTAAATTTCACTAGCCCTCACCAAGTGTTTATACTTTCCTCCCTCTAATGTTCTCACCATGCAACCATTCTTCTCACACCATTTCACTCACATAAATATCCTCCCAAACCAATTTAAGATCAAGGAACAACTCAACTCAACTTAAGTGCTTTAGTGATGTGTAAATGGTGAAGAAGTGCTCATAAGTGCATAAGTGTATGTGCAAAGGTGACAAAGCTTCGAAAAAATTTATAAGACAAGCAAGAAAAGATATCATAAGAATGGTATACTTAATGGAATAAGTAAGATAAAACTTAGAGGCCAATCAAAGACAAACTAGAATTAAAGGCAAACAAATAAGGTAGGTACAAAAAGAAAAAACCTAAAAACTTTAAAAAGTGGTATGCATATGCTCATGCAATGAGAAGATGCTATTCAATCAAACAATTAAAAAATTCATAAACTAATTAGTTAAACCTAATATTATGTAGAACCTATGGCCTAAATGAATTATGGACAATTAACATACCGTAGTCAAGGAAAGCAAAATAAATGACCTTTATGCAAGCCTTTTTCCATATGTTTTTCTTTTTCCTTTTATTTTCTAATTATTTTTTATTTTTATTCTTTTGCTTTCAGTTTTCTCAACTTTTTTTGTCATAATTTTGGTCCAAATTCAGTGGAGGTCAAGTCCTCAATTGATCTTTGCATAGGCTGATGTTAAGGTCCTAAGTCCACAAATCCATCCTGGTGCATTTTGCACTTCATCCTTTGCATAGGTATGATATTCAAAGGCATACATCCTTGTCTAGTTATCTCCAATCTAGCTCAAATCTTAAGGTCTAGGGAGAATAATTAAGTTTCTTTCAATTTGATTCAAGCATACACATAATCCTTTAAGTTTAATGACTTAATTGTCCTTGACTTAAGTAAGATTTAACATATAGGATGCATGCACATGATCATGTACTCGTTGGAATTTTTGAAAGGAGACAATTAAAAACACAAAAAACTCATAAAGGAATATATATAGAAGGATCAAAACATGTATAATAATACCAAAACAAGGCTAAAAGAATCGGATCAACACAAGAACACATGAAATTTTGGCCCAATTTTTGAATTCAAATATTAGAATATTTCTAAATTTTTTGATAGATCTGAAAAATTAAAAATGATTAATTGAAAGATGTGGAGCACAAGAAGCAATCAAAATAAGTTTGATAACGATCAGATTAGAAATGAGCAAGTTATGCAAAAATCAAACAAGCTAGGTGTATTTGCATGCAAGGATGCAGTCACTTCAATAATGAGGAGATAAAAAATTAATTTAAAATCCAAATCATAGAAACAATATCAATTATAAAACTAGAAAAATAAATGAAGACAACTCAACAAAAGTCATCAAAATTTGTGATCATTTAACTGATCAAAAATGAAAACAAAAACAACAAAGAAGATAAGCTCAGAAATCCAAGAAGAAGCAAGGAAATAAACATGAATTAAGAAGAATATCTAACCTCCATTGTTGGAGATTTGATACCTGGTTGATGTAGCTTTAGAAGGAGGATATGGACTGTGCAATGAAGATTAAAGAGGAAATGGAAGATAGAGGTGAATTCGGTGGAGTTCTTTAAGTGCTTGGGAGCGGTATCATGGATAAGGAGGATTCCCAACCCCAAGCTAATCTAAAAAGGGAGGTAGAAGAGAGAATTTCTCATACAATTTTGAATAAAACTTCAATTATGACTCAAAAATGATGAAAAATATGTACAAGGGTGTCTTATATAGGCCTTAAATGGTGTTTAGGAGCATGGTTGCATGGGGCAACTTTAGGAGTCTAAATTGAGCCTCTCATGGAGTCTAAAATAATTCCCTCATCCTTCCTTGAGGTAGCCTAAAGTGGGCTAAGTTAGGCCTAAAAATCTCTATAAAGGTTATAGGAAAATAAGTCCAATCTTATACATATTTGGGCCTCCTAATTCCTAAAATATAAGAAAATGACTAAGTCTTATTCTATTTATTTGGGACACAATAAGCCTAAAGGTCTCTGTAGGCGGGGTCATCCTTTGTAGCTAGGGATCTCTACAATAAAGGAGGTTATTGCTAGCTTACCAAAATTGCACCCTTTGCTTTTAATGTGGGCTTGGAGTGTGGCCCAAAAATACAAACCTTACTTCTTTCTTCTATGCATCCCTAATTGGACCTAAATGAGCCCCAAATTATTGGCCTAAAAAATACACATAAAATATATCCCAAGCTTATACAAAGTACAACCCTCTAAACCTAATACAAGAAGCTAGAATCTAACCTATGCTATTTACACTGAAATAAGATAAGTACAAATGATGTAAAAGGGTCAAAAGATTCCTGTGTCATGTTGAGTAAAGTCTCTACCTCTCCTTGAAGCTTCCTTCCCCTAGCTCTGGTGATGGGCCCATTAGACTGAATGAACTTTGATGTAGTGACCTCTGCGTCCTTATTGATATCTGTATCAAACCCTTTTGACCAAGTTAAACTCGTTCGGTGAGAATGAGAAAATGGACTTAAACTTGGAACCAACAAGACTTAAGACTTTGAAAGTTATAAATCATGAAATGAAAATGGATAATATTTTGTTCTAGAAACAAGTACTGAAAATTCATTTTCTTAGTAAACGAGTGTCATAATCATAAAACTATAGAATCTTAAATGACTTACATTAATTACAAGAAATCGTAAGAAATAAACATAAGTCAAGTGGTTAATTATTAGTTTTAAGGGCCATATTGATGGCTAACTTGAGTTTTAGAATTTGAATCCTTGAATGAATGAAAATTTGATATTGAAAATAACAAGTTAATCTTAACTTGGTAAGTATAGTAAAGTTAAACAAGATTGACTAAGTGGAAACCTAAATGGCTGAAGCATATACCTTAGGTAGGAAGGATTAAAGATCTCAATTTTACTTAATAAATTGTCTAAGTTAATCCCAAAATCATCTAAGGAAAACCCTTTCATAAATTATGTGATGAAAGATGACTAAAAAGATAAGTGTAAATTAATTAAGTTGAGAGACAATTGAGGGTTATACAATCAAGCAACTAGATAATCTTGTAGAGAGAAAACTTATAAGAGAATTCTAATTAATCATTATTATGTTAAGAAAACTTCTAAGAGAATTCTAATTAATAATTATTATGCCAAAAGAGATATTACAACATTTCTAAAATACCTATTACAATGTTTATCAATTTTATAAATCCCTTTTTGTAATAGATGTTGAAAGTATGACATTTAACAAATGTTGTAAAATTTACAATATTTGAAAAGTGAAAATACTATAAAAGAGTTTTGATTTTTTATAATATTTAAGACAAAAATATAGTAATAGGGGCATAAATTATATAAAAAAATTTGTGACTATTTTAACCACCATAATTCTTTAATATATATATATATATATATATATATATATATATATATATATAAAGAGAGCATAAAGAATTTATATACCATTTATTTCAAAGGTAATATGAATATTAACTAAAGTTAACGAAAGAAAATTATGAAATGAGCCAAATTACTACCTCTGCATGAAAAAATTGAGATGTATAATACATTTAAACTCTAATATAAACATTAGTGATAATTGAATATAAATATAAGAATAAAGTATATTATACTACAATATCTATTGCAAAAATTCAAGTACACATCATAATAGTTTATGATAAATTATATTTTAAAGTTATACTTAAAGATGCTTAGGTAACAACTGTATTCTATATCCTATAGTCTTTAGGCTCTTAATGGATAATGACTACTATTCTTAGCATATATGACTTGTAAAGTAAATAGAAAATTGATTAATGAAAATCTCTTTTCATCTTTTTTTTCCTTGTTTTCTTTCAAGAACTTTCTTGTATCCATTCAATAATAAATTAATAATTATTCTTTCTTAGAATTTAATAATAATATTAAAAAACTATAACATACATTGTTAAAAAAAAATTAAATCCTCCTAAATAATAATGTGATAACTCTTCTAATTATCCAAACAAAAAGAACATAGTAAGAAAAAATTATAACTTTTCTAAAATAATAAAGGTATCCAAAAAGCATTTTTATAATCATCATAAAAAATGCACCAAAACAACAAAACATATTTATACTTTTATTTGGTTTGTGAAAAAACTCTTAAGTGTAAAAATTAAGGTTGCATTTGGTTTATGAAAATATTTTTTGTTTTTATTTTTTATTTTTACTTTTATTTGTAAAATACCATATTATTTTTATTTTTTTTCTATTTTTGAAGCTTTATATTAGAAATAGTGAAAATAGAAAACAATGTTTTCTTATTTTCATTATTTCTTATACAAAATGTTGGAAGCATAAAATAAGATGGAAATAAGGTGATATATTTGTAAATATAAATTAAATCAAAAAATAAAAACAAAAATATTTTTGCAAATTAAACATCAACTAAGGGTCCCACAAATCATAAAACAATAAAAAATAGCAAAAGTAGGGAGGAAGATGCATGCGCTAACATTTTTACAATACAATCATTAGTCTTCCACTCCTAACTTAAATGGAAACACTAGTCCCTACTACCTCTTCCCATTCTTACTAGAAATTTCCCCCTTTTTTAAACCAATTTTATTCTATTTTTTTCACCAATTTTCTTTTCTAAAACAAAGCTTTAACCATGCTTCTACTTCATTAAATCTCCAACATGAAATTGAATATATGATAACAACATCAAGATTTTTCCACCAGCCCATCATAGCAAAACAATAAGTATCTATTGAAAGATCTAATAATGTTTTCTTGAAGTGGAATTTCTTTCATTTTTCTTTCACCATGGGCACTTGTTGTGCTTAATAATTTAAGGTTACTTAGTGCTCTTTACATTGTAAAGTATTTTTTTTTCTCTTTGTATCTTTTTAGTGTTAGATTATTAGTGGATTTTATTTAATTTTGACTAAATGAAGGAGATCTCTATGAAGGTTGAAACCAGTTTCCTTTCACTTCATTTCTATTGCTTTTTTCTCTATCATTTTCAAGATCTTAATTTTCACCTAACATTGGCATCTCATCTCTCACCTTTAGTACCATTCTCCAAGATTGGGCACTTAAGGATTTTTTTTAGGCCAGAAAGAAAGCTACCTTATGATGATCAAGTGTTTGGAAAGTCTAAAAGGGATTAAAGTTTCAACAATGAGACTTAGGAGTGGTAGTTTAAAAATAAGAGGTGTTAAAAACTAGAAGAATCTCAAATCCTAATTAAGGTTATTAAGCAACCTTATATGGAGATTGATATGATTAGGCTCTTGAAAATCATGTGTTATCCATCTTTTATATTTTTTTATTATCTTTATAAAAAAATAGAGAGAAAATTTTTTAAAAAATTACATAGAAAAAAAAGTGCATCAAAAAAATTATTATTGAAAGAAATCCAAGCAATATGCATGGTGAATGGTTTGATTTGAGGACGAATCCTTTTGAAGAGGTAGGGAATGATAGAGATCCAATTAGCTTATCTAAATATTTTTTGTATGGAATTTTAGGTTTGATTTGAGGACAAATCCTTTTAAAGAAAGAGAGAATGATAGAGATTCAAGCCTACTTAAAGACTTGTTATATGCAATTTTGATCCAAATCCAAGAAGAGAAAACAAAGTCCTAATGTTACTTGTACAAGTTCAAACAATTAAAGATTTGGGATAAGAATGCGACATAAAGAGTTATTCTAATAAAAAAATTTATTTATTATATACAAATCTATTTAAGATTTGTATTTGATTTGCTTTAAATTATATCAGGATTTGATATTGATTTGCAAGTGATTTATTTTAAATTAATTATAAATTAAATTACAATCTAATTAGGATTTCATATTTGTTATCTTTTTACTAGATTGCAAATTAAATTGCAATCTAATTAGGATTTCATGTTTATTATCTTTTTACTAGATTAGGTTATCTATATAAAAGGAGCTAGAGATTTAGCGTAAAGATAGATTTTGATAAATAATAACATTTTCTCTTTGAGAGTTTTCATCTTTGTATGGGTTGATTCTCTTAGTTTTTTGGCAAAGAACTACCCTTGATAACATTGGTTCTTTCAGCAAGTCGTAATAAGGTCAGATTTCTTTTTTATAACTTTGGTGCTCTCTAGCAGGTCACGATTTGTATCAGGTTGCTTTATCTTATCCTATTATGATTCTCAAGACATTCCATTATCGTTTGGACATTCGAATTCATTCACTTAGGATGAATCATATCAAAGAGAATTTTTTTTGTGTGTACCATAACTTAGACATTTGGTTAGGGAAGTTTTGTTCATTACCTAATTACTCATATTTCGCTCCAATTTTAAGTCTAGTCCTATAGTGGTGCCAATTTGTAATATTTTAAGTTGCCTCAATTAGATATTGGAATTTATAAGAATCTAATTTCGACCAAGTTCTATGATGTGAAACTAGCACTATTAAGGTTAATGGTTAAGTGTATGTATTTTGATCTATATGGTTCAATGAAGTTTGGCATACTACTACATGGTTTAGTAAATAGATAATTAATTAGTTTAAAAAATTAAAAAAAAAAAGAAGAAGATATAAGTGGTAGTAGATAAAACCCTTTAGGATGAGAAAGATGAAACATGGGAGTAACAAGGATGGTTAGAAAGAAAGATAGTTTGAGAGTGAAAACCTTGCAAAGTTGGGGGAAAAGCTTTAGATGTTTTGAGTTCGGGAGAATTTATGTTTATATATGTGATGAATAACATGGTCTTATATTGGAAAAGGAAAAGAAAATATAGGCATCATAAAAAAGGATGATAGTCAAGAAAATAATGTTAATCCAACTAATACCCATGATCCTTGTAAGGACTTAATAAGAGAAGTTGAGAAGAAGAGAGCCACAATGGTTCAAAATAAGAAAATATGCCCAAGTGTAAGGAGGAAATTTTGGTTAGCATAGTCCAATAACTAGTGACATTAAACAAGTGGTGACAAGCATCATTGTTAATGTGATGATCACTTGAGGATGGACTTAGGATTGGAAAAGCTTCAAATGAAAGCACAAAAGTTACATATAAAATTTGTATTTAACATGAAAATATGAAATAAATTGATAGTAAAATACACGAAATATTAAGAAGAGAATGTATGGATTGCTAAATGCACAAATTCTTATGAAGAATCATTTGATAAGCTTCAATCTCTGCTACAATGGTGGAATTCTCCATTTATAAGGAATGATGAAGAATGAACTCAAGATTTGGAACTTCAAAAGAAGTTATAGAGATAATTTTCTCTCTAAAACTCACAAAATGATGAAATGTACATTATGACATAAAATGTTCAAAATGAATAAGATACTCCCTATTTAGAGATAGAGGTAAAACTCCTTATGTACTTATGCTAGCAAGTGCTTCCATGTGTAAGCTTTATTGATGTAAAGGTTTGAGAAGCAGGAAAAAGCTTTGCTGTAGAGATTATTAGGTCATTGGGCCCATCACCAGATTAAGAGCTTGAAAGTTGCAAAAGGAGGTAGAAGCCTTCTTGGGCTTTCAGGAGGTGCCTTCTCAGGCCCAAAAGACCTCTCCTATGGCTCTTCACACCTTAGACTAGGACTTAGGATGTTTTTGTATTTTAGGTTCTAGTGGGCCTATATATATATAAGCTTGGACCCAATTTCCTTGTATTTTAGCTTAGGATTTTTGGTCTTTCTCTTGCCCAATTTGATACTATATTAAGAAGTAAAGAAGACACCATTATTGGGCTAAAATTCAAGCCTAATTTAGATTCAAAAGCTTCCCCCTCCTTCCCTCCATTTTGCACCTCCTCTATACCTATATAAAGGCATCACTTGTGTAGTTTTCAACACTTAGTTCATTTTGAATGAAATTGCAAGTTTGAACTTAGATTTTTTAGAGCAATTCTCTCCCTATCCTTCCTTTAGAACCAAACTTTGGGTTGAAGAACCTCTTCATACATGGCTGCTCATGGTGGCAGAGAAGAAGCTTATCCTCCATAAGAGGTGGCACTTCCAAATCAAGGCATAATTTGGCTCACTTTCTCTTCCATTCTCCACCGAGTTGAATCCTCCATTGATCCAGAAAAACCATTTCCTTCCACCTCTTCATCAAACTAGTATCAAACTTCCATCAATGGAGGTTAACATCGAATCCTAATTTCCTTCTCAATTCATGCTTATTTTTCCATTCTTCGGTTTCATCTTCTCCTCTATTTTCCTTTTCACTTTTGATCAATTAAATGATCTCTAATTTTGATGAATTTTATTGGGTTACATCTGTCTCTCTATCTAGTTTCTAGAATGCATTTGTTTGTTTTATTTAGATATGAAATGAATCTGTAATTTCCTAATCACCAAAGTGTATACATCTTGGCATGCAAATATGCCTAACTTGAATGATTTGTTCACTTGGCTGATTCTGATATGATCTTGGTCAAACTTGATTTATTTGATTGATATGATCCATAACTTTTGGATAATTGGTTTATATTTCACAAATCTTCAAAAATATTTTTTAAAAAATTCTAAGATTTGAATCCAATTTTGGTGCCAAGAATGTGTGTTGTTTGAATGAATATCTTGATTTGAGTTTCACAGGCTTTGTCTAAGAATGTTTCTATTTTGTATTGTTCCTTTATAACATGTACTAATCTAAGTTCATTGTAGTTTATATTTTTCCAATTATATTCTCAAGAGTTGCATGTGTGTGTGCTTCCATTCATTAGGTGCTAGCTTAGCTCATGTATGAAATTTAAGTGATTAATTCTCATCTTAAGTCCAAGTTTAAAGTCATCTTTAAACATCTAAAAAGTCACTTAAAAATCTATCTTGACCTCTAAATTCCTACTGGTCTTTGGACAAATTTGGACTTCTTTGAGAACTTAAAATAACCTATGCAAAGGAAGAATGTATACATTGCACTATTGGACATAGGAATTGAGACCTTGAGAAAAAAAACCTATGCAAAGCAGATTTGAGGACTTAGTACCTCTGGACATTTGGTCAATAAATTCATAATAAAGAAGAAACAAGATAAAAAGAAAGAAAAGTAAAAACAAAGGAAGAAAATTAAAAGAAAGGAAAAATAATATGAGAAAAATATTTGTAAAGAAAAGGTATGCATCAGGTCTCATTCTTTTATCTTTTTTTGAGTTTGCATTTTATCAATGTAATGTGTAATATTTGAGGTAAAGCTTAAGACTGAATTTCTTATCTTTGCATGTGTAATTTTTATTTAGTCATTAACACCATAGTGAGTGTGTGTGCATGGTTGTGTACCTCTTAGTTTCTAGGACTTCTTTTGTGTGCCTACCTTCCTTACTTTCTTTTAGTTCTAGTTTGTCTCCTTTATTTGGCTCTAAGTTTATCTTAATTCATTCCATCTGAGGGTACTAATTCTTGTGCTAAGCTTTTCTTACTTGTCTTTTAAATTTCCCCTAGGTTTTGTCACATTTCACATACACTTGTATAAGCAGTCTCTTCACCACCTTATTTACACCAAGCACCGTGAGCTTGAGTTGGGTTATTCCTTGGTCTCAAGTTTGGTTTGGATGCTGTTTATTGAGAGTGAAGTGGTATAAGAGGGATGGTGTCATGGTGATAACACTATAGGGAGAGAGTGGAAACACTTAGTGAGGTTTAATTGAACTTATGCTTAATTTTCTAACACTAACCAAGTGAGGTAGCAACTATCCTTTTTGTGTGCATGACTTTGTAGGTACTTTGAAGTGCCCTAAGCACAAGGAAAGGTTACCAAAGAACTTAACAAGCAAAGGCTTGAAACTTGGACTTCAAGGCTAAATTGAGGACTTAAGTGCAAAGACGAATTAAAGACAATGAATGATTATTATAACCTTGAGCATTCAGTTTTGAGTTCTAATTTTTAGGCTGAAATTTTGTAATTAGGTTTGTTTGACTTGTAAAACCTAGTGTTTGAGTTATTTTAGTGGAATTCAATCTTCCATTTCCATTTATGTGTGAAAAGGACTTTGGGACTTTCAAACCTTGGTGTAGGATACTCACCTAAGGTCAATTTATTGCTTGATGACTTGTGCATGAAAGAAGTATAAGGGGGTGCTAAGTGTTGTTTTCTTCTTTTAGAACTATTTGGTGTAGCACTAACCTTTGTCTTATTTTTGTAAGCTCAAGGGGCTAGGTAAATTACTTAACCCTTGTGTGTTTATATGACTCAGAACCTAGGTTGCTTGCTAAGTGTTTGGACTTATGTGACTTAATTTTTTAGTGTAAGCAATATGGTGTGGAGAGGTATTTTCCTATTTGCAAATGAGTACCTGCGACTTATCCCCTAGAAGCCAAATGGAACAATTGGTCACTAGACTAGAAAGGATTTTCCAAACCCAAACAAGGGCCATAGAAAAAAGACTAGATCATCTAGAAAGAAGAAAGTCTAAAAACCACCAAGAAATCAAAGGATAATTGAAACTAGTGGATCTAAGAATAAGGATAACTATCATGAGAAGGATACATCAAGTGAAGATATCAATTTCTTTGGGGACACATAGGTCATATGGAAAGGAGAAGACACTCTCCGCAAAGGGAAAGATCTTCCTCAAGGGATAGGCCACACTCACAAAGGAGGTCACAACTTTCTAGTGACCATGCATCAAAAGGAAAAAGAATTGGGGATCGTGGGCACATAGAAGCCATTAGGGCTAAAGAACCCTCTAGGGATAACTTGAATGATAGAGATTATAGAGTTATCCATAGGAATAAAGATTCAAGGGGTAGAGATACCTTAGAGCCCATAGAGGTACCTTAGATTAAAATGTTTAAGTTCCAAGGGGGGAACAACTGAAAGACATACTTAGATTGGGAGCTTAAGGTAGAAAAAATCTTTACAATCCATGCCATTAGGGAAAGATATAAGGTAAGGTTAGTTGCCTTAAAGTTTAGTAACTATGCCTTATTATGGTGGGATAGGCTTAACAAAGAGAGGTATAAACCTTAAGTGATGAGGGAAAGGCATGTACCTCCCCATTATTTAAGAGAGGTCCATAATAGGCTGCAAAAGCTCTCTCAGAGCTTAAAGAGTGTAGATGAATATTATAAGGATATAAAGATAGCAGTGGATTAGGGATAATTAGAAAAAGAATGAGGAAGCCACCATGACTCGATTCTTAGATGGGCTTAAGCTTGGTATAAGAGATATGGTAGAACTCCACCAATACCTAAGCTTAAATATATAACACCCTAACAACGAATACCTATTTTATGCTTAAGTTGTTCATTCGGTTTTATTATTAGTTTGTTATCTTATGATGCAGAATTCTTTAGAAAACAATTGTATGGAAAATGTGGTATTTTTTTTTTAAATTGTTTGTTATAAATTGCGAGTCTCATTGATTTAACGTGCGTGACAATAAATACACTACTAGACGTTCTTGCATGCATACAAAATATTACGAGTACATCGTGCTTATGTTGCTCCTTTCTTTTCTTAATTCATAGTAAACAATTAAACATAAATTGCTTATACAACACATATTATCACATAATTTTATAATCCATTTACATATTCAAAAGTCTTAGGTACTAAGGCCTTCTCATATTAGAAACCATAATTTACATTCCTTATTTACATACATACCTACTACATTCTATCATACATATATCATATATACATAACATACTACTTCTTACCATTATCTAGGATGATTGCATTCATTTATTCACAAAAATGTACATTATTGGCATGACATTCAAACTCTTCTTCTTCCATGACATAGCAGTAGGACCCAGAAACCTCCCTAAGCCAGTGAAAACATTTCTGCCACATGCTTTGGTCTAGAGACATGAACATCCCATTGGGCATCTCCTAATAAGCACGAAAGGGGTATGACATCGGATAGGGCAAGCTCCCTTAGAAGTTCCCTTTAGGTGGCCAAATGATACCTTTTAAGTTTTTATTCTTTGTGCTCTTCAATTGTTCAAGTCTTATGCATACCCTACTTATACTAAGTTCAAATATTAAGTGTTAACAAGTTTTTAACTTGTTTATGACATTTTACTTAAACATACATAAATGGTTGTCTATGTTTTTTCCAAGCTTCTTTTAAACTTTTAATTCTTCATTTCATATTATAATACTTCTTAAGTTACCTAAACCAAGATTTCAAACTTTTTTCTTCTTATTTAACCTAGAATGAACGAATATGAACCCTAGGCCTCCAAGGCCTTCTAGTTTGTTTTCTCTTCTCTTATGAGTTGATTTTAAAAATTGAAGACTAATTCATTAATTGACATGTAATTTAGGTATTTTTAAAACTTCATCTCCATCCTTAAAGGTCATGGTTGAAAGGCTTTACCTAGCTTTCAACCGCATCTTCTATTCCTAAACACCTAAGTTTTAAATGTTTAGGTTTATACTTGAATTATAATGACTTCTTGATTTCATTTTTACTATCTTAGTGATTATGTCTAAATGACTCTTTAAGATCTGTAAGGCTTACTCCCCACTTGCAATCCCTTCTAGTTATAGTCCAAGGATGTTTAGTTCATGCTAGTTAAGAATTAAACTTTCTTTTAGATCCATTTATCCAAAAGTGGTTGAATGGACCCTTTGCTTACCTTAAAGTTTTCTTACACTTTTAATCCATTATAATTACTTGCTAAGGATCCTAGATTTAATCAAGTTAGGAATTAAAACTTCTTTTTGGTTAATTAAATGCATAGCGGCCGAATGCTACCTTCAAGGCTTTAGGGTTCTTATTGTTAATCCTAATTGACTTAGGTTGACCAATTCTCGTAGTTAAAGTTTAGACCTCAAGCTTGATCAAGTTTAGTGGATTTTAAGGTCTTCTCACCCAATTCTAAGGGTCATGGCCGAATTGACATTCCTTCCTCCACTTAAGTCATGTTCAATTTTTTTGGTTACCAATTTTGTGCCTTCTTGGATTCCAGTCTAATTACTAAAATTATTGACTTCTCCTTATTTTATTTATGTTGGTTATTATGGACTTAGGCATTATTAGGTATTAATTATACCCTGAATTAATCCATTTACTTAATAAGAACTCTTAATACACCTTTAACAAATTTTTAAGCTTGTTTTTTCTTAAGTTGTTTTGAGGTGGCTGAATGCACACTTAGAGATTTTTGGGCCAATTTAGTTCAAATTATTTTCATTAAAAGATTGATTTACTTCCTTTAGAACCTAATTACATGATTTTTGACACTTATGAAAATTTAAACAAGTTTTATCCTTGTGCTTTCTTGAATGGTCGACTACCTCCCTTGGCTTGCCAAGGTCACATTTTCAATTTTTCTTCACATACAACCTTGGTTCCTTAATTTTGTGAACTTGCAGCACCTTAGGCTCTTGGTTCATACATGTTATTTCCAAAGTACACAGCTTGGGTGGTGGCTAAAATGAGTCTTGAGTTCCTTGTAAAGCTTATGCCATTTTATGGTCCAAGACTCCAACTTTTACTTAGTAACTTTTAGATCTTTTCCCAAAGCAAGCTTTTGGAACTTAGAGAATAATTTTTCTTCGACTTTTTAACAATTATGTTCATGGGTTCAGATCTGGTCCAAATATTGCACAAGTTCACTATAAGTAGAAAAATCACAACTTTCAAACCTTAAAGATAAAAACATGCAACATAACATTTTTTCCATACAACAAAGTGTAGATCCACAAGATCTACTCTAAGATCCATATATATCCTACTAAGAACACTTCAAAAAAATTTCTCATAAGTTCTCAAAATTGTCCAAAGCTTCAAAATGAGTTTTAAAATAATTTTGACCAACTAAATTTCTTCTAAGTGATTTAGAAGCACTTTAGACCAACCAAACTTTATTTTATTTCTCAAAAATCACTAAAAATGATTGTATTCATTTTTGAACAATTAAAAATCCGTCTTGAGCCTGCATAAGTTAAAACAAAAGGAGATCCATGAATTTTGAAAAAAGGATCCACCAAAGAAGGAAAATAAACCATCAAATGTAAGTTTAAGGCTTAAAAAAAGACAAGTAAAAGATCCTACTTGATGATGGCTTTGTGTAGTGATGATGGGGATGTGATGGCTGCTTCTTGCTCCCCCCTTTGGCTGGTCCACAAGGTTCTCTAAGTGAAAGTGGTGGGGGTTAGTGTTAAAGGCTTAGTTTTAGTAGAAGGCTCGAAAATGGAGACTTAGACTTAAGGTGTAGGATTAGAGTTTTTTGGACTTAAATGGATTTGGAGAGATTTTGGAGAGTTGGCTAAGTGTTTTAGGAGATGAAAAATGACGCAAATGAGGTCCAAAACTAGCTTAGTGAGTTTTTCCATCCATGGGCAAAATTGGATTATTTTTACACTTAGGGGTATTTTGGAAATTTTGCCTAGATTTTTCTATTTTTTAAAATAATTCAAAATTCAAAGAATTATCCTTTTAGACTTTAATAGTGTTAATGAGGCTGAGTTTATCACTAATCATGTTTATCTTAGCCTAAGCATGGTTAACTTTTAATTAATCAAGGTTAACTAGTCTTAGATATGGTTAAAAGAATTTTAATATTAATTTATTTTTATCTTTTATGGTTGACTTGAGTTGGCCTAACTTAGGTGAGCCACCACCAGGTTTTCCACATGGTTAAGTTCGTGCAGCCCAATATGGAGTCCACTCATGGCTTGTTCCTCACACTTCTTTCCTTCTCGACTTTTTAGGACGTTTTCATAATTTTTCTTAGCATTGTGTGAAAAATTTCCACATTATTCCTCTAAAAATTATAACACTTTTTGATTCGTTCCCATGTTGATCTAAGGTTATTTTTCTATTTTTCTAGGAATTGATTAGCTTTGTGCAGAAAGCAAAGCTTTCTAGGGGTGTTTTGGGTGTATTTGGAGATTTTTTGATGGCATTTTTATCCCTTCTTCATTTTCTAAGTTTTTCTCACTACTTTTGATCATCTATGATGTTTTCTAATTCTTTAGGATATCTTTTACTTATATTTTACATTTCTATAATACATTATTTGGGTTGCCCAGGTGTAAGAACATTTTTGTCATTTGCACCAATATTTGTCTTATCACTTAGCATTTATGTTTATTAAATTGAGTGGGAGTGCCAACACCCATGATTTGGATGGTCAACCAACTAATACTTTAGCAAGCACTCCATTACTACATCAACCTTCTTTACCACTGTATGACGGGATCAAGATACCTACTCCACAAATTGGTGGGTATCATACCCCACCTAGGATAATGCTAGACATGAGTCTATTAGATAAAATCCTAGGAAACATCCCAAATATCTTCAACCAAAATAATTTGGAGAAAAACTTATAAACCTATTTACAGTCCTTGATCCTCTATTTTACTCTTATATTGGTTATGAATTTCTAGTTTTCTACTACCTTTTATTTCTAATTGTTTGTGCTTACATGTTTCTTGGGAAATTCAAGAGGTTAGTATTTGACCTTGGTATTCTTATTGTTTCCTTTCATTAATAACATCTCATGTACTCACTTATGTCCTTGTAAATAAAGTTGAGCTTACAAATTAAAGGATGAAGGATTTTGAAGAGGAAGGAGATAATGTGAAAGTCCTTGTAGCAGAGAAGAAGCCTAGTTGTAAAGACATATTGGGCAATTGGGCCTATCACAAGAGCAAGAGCTTGAAAGCTGTAGAAGGAGGTGGAAGCCTTCTTGGGCCTTCAGGAGGAGTTGCCTCCAACCCAAAACACCTATCCCAAATATGTATAGGCTTGGACCAAATTTCCTTGTATTTTATCTTAGACTTTTTAGGCCTTCTCTGGCCCAATTTAAGGTTGCAATGAGGAGTGAAGAAGGCACCATTATTGGGTTGAAATCCAAACCCAATTTGGACTCAAAAGCTTCCCCCTCCTTTCCTCTATTTTGCACCTCCTTCATGCCTATTCAAAGGCATCACTTGAGTAATTTTCAACATTTAGTTCATTTTGAATAAAATTTTGAATTTCCATTTAGATTTTTTAGAGCAATTCTCTCCTTATCCTTCCTCTAGAATCAAACTTGGGGTTGAGGAACCTCCTTATCCATAGTTGCTCATGGTGATGGAAAAGAAGCTTATCCTCCACAAGAGGTGGAACTTCCAAGTCAATGCATAATTCGACTCACTTCCTCTTCCATCCTTCCCCAAGTTGAATCATCTGTTGATCCAGAAGAACTGCCTCCTTTTACCTCTGCATCACTTATCTATAAGTATGTGCTTCCATGTACATGCATGTTCTTCCATATGCATCCATATACTCTTGTCCATATACATCACTCCTTGTCATAAGGCTCATTGAGGCCCAATTATAGATGCATACACCAAGCCCAATCTGAGTCTAAACCTAAGAATGCAAGTTATATGCTTAAAAATGAAGGAAAAGTACAAGAATTAAATATTATACTTAACCTATACAAGTAGGGTACTTGACATTAAATTACCAAAAAATAACTAAGCTAATTACATGTTGGAGCCCTCCAAGTGACAACTGCATCATCTCCTCCTTCTTTGAAAGCATTCTTCCTCGAATATGCAGGACCATCATCTTGTACAGGAAAAGGAGATAAATTAGAAATATGACAAAAGAATTTTATTATTGAATTAAAGTTAAGAACAATACAAGAATCGAATACTAACCTCTTATGCTCACCAAATAATTTTAAGATCAAATGCTTATTACCTCCCATAAACTTATTATTATTATAAAAATCCAAGATGTTTCCAAAAAAGAAAACTAAGAGTTTTTATTTTTATTTTATCTTTTAGAGAAGTTTATGCTAATGACATAAGATATATGAATGGTTTAGTAATGGAACCTCATTATGTGATAAAAAATGTATCAAAGAAAGGAACGTGATGTTACCATATAAAAAAGTAGATACCTTATATGTTCCAACATGTAGAGAGTTGTAAAACTTGCTCAACATTTTTACATGTGGAAAATCACAAAGCATGCTAATCATATTATCATATGTAAAAAAGTTATTAACATGCTAGGAATAACAAGTTTATGTATATCATCAATTATGAAAAAATTAAGTATCCTAGATGCATTACATAGAATGAGGAATTAAGCAAACAAGGAGCCTTAACACATGAAGATGCACTGATCTTAAGGTACAATGGTGTTGAATATATGAACAAAGAACTAAGTACCTTATTATGTGATGGAAATATTTAAAACAAAAAATATCCATGGAGTCAAGATTGTTGTATAAGGCTTAGATTCCATAAATTCCAACTCATAATCATGACTCTTCTGATGAAAAGAGTATGCTCAAACTCTTGCACAACATTATCATACAAGAATGAAAAGTTTGAGATTATTTCTTTGAGGGTTAGCAAATTTAAGGAATGATTTTCAATGATTTCATCATATGCCTCTCTCTCTCTCTCTCTTTTCTGTTTTTTTTTTCATTGTTTCTTTCTTCTTTCCTTTTTATTATTTTATTTTTCTTTCAACATTTTCCTTTTTTTCTCCCTCTTTTTCTTCATGTGAACTTGGTCCTTGAAAACCTCACTTGGAGGTCAAGGAATTAAGCTTATTTTTTTTGTAAATTAAACATAATGGAAAACCTATTAGAATGCCTATTATGATGAACATCTCTATTAAATTGTAATGGTCTTCCAAAGACATGGTTCACTTCCATTGAAACTATATCACAAGTTACATTATCTAAATACCTATCTATGGAAAAAGAAACCAAAACCTATTTATCAACTAACAGATCCTCATTACTACTCAACCATTGAAGTTTTTATGACTTAGGATAAGGAATAATTATTAATTCTAATTTATTTACTGATCTAGTGCTAGCTACACTGGTACTACTACCACCATTAATAAATTAAAGAATAGGTATGACCTTGGATTAAACACCTTGTATGAAAGATGTGTGACTTTCTTTTTTTCCATTGGCCATGTTATCTAACATCCTCTAAACCACTAAGATATCCTGATAAACCACCATTTTGTTGAATTATTTATGAGAAATAAGTTATAACTTTGATATAATTAATATCTATTTGAATATAATTTTACCTAATTTTTCTTATTTTTTTAAGGATGGTCATATAAGAAGAGAATCTAAAACAAGATATATTGTGGGCTAAAAAAGGGGAAAGGGCATAAAAAGGACACAGAATTGATGAAAGGATAAAAGTTCCCCTGGACAAAGCCAACATGGTTGTGTCGGATGGTTAGCACAAGTGTGTTGAATGTTAGCATGACCATGTAGTGTCTTTTGATTTCCATATGGTCGTGCAGACCTAAGCATGATTGTGCCAACCTTATAAGATGACCTAGAACAACCCTAACAACATAGAAGATGACTTGGATAAACCTAATTCATAGTAAAAAAATATAACTCAAGCTTATAAAAAGGAAGGCTAAGCCTTGGAAAAGAACACATCTCTATACATTGATTACAAACCATTCGACACCATTTCCATCCCAAAGACATACCTTTCTACTCTATTTCTCCACTTCACCGATTCTCTTATTCATCCCTATTCAAGTATCCTCTCGTAGGATCTTAAAGATAGAAGCTTTTTCCCAGTAAGAGTTGTAACACCTTATTGTCAGCCTTGTCGATATTATGGTTTTATCATCTTCTTCTAGAATTAGGATTATAGATTTTTGTGTTGGATTAGTATATTTTTGCTTATTTTTATTTACTATGTGTAATTAATCCCTAATCATGGGGATTTTGTGAAACTTATGATTTAACCATTTAAAACTTTTCCTCTTTTATGAATCATTGTGTTTTTATTCAATTATATTTGCTTTGTTGTGCTTAATTAATTGACAAGAATTAGTTACTCTTGTTAATTTCTGAATTAATTGGGGGATTGATGATAAAACCAACATTCAATTGATGTATTTGCAAGAAATTAATTATAATTATGGTGTAATGTATGATTATTTGATTGTAATTCTACATAATTTCCCTTATTTTAGGAATGGTCACGTAAGTATATAATTTAAAACTAGGCATATTTTAGGCTAAAAGAAGGACAAAAGCATAAAAAGGACTAAGGAGCATTGGACATGACAAAATTCTCCTAGAAGGAGCCAACACAACGGTGCTAGATCCAAGCATGCCCTCACAATGATTTGAGTTTTCCAACACGATCATATAGACCTAACCATGGTCATGCCAACCTAGAGCATGGCCTCATAGCATCCTGAGTTTATCAACATGACTGTGCTAATCCAAGACATGGAGAAAACAATCCAAGTTATCCTTATCTCCACATCAATCCTAGCACTTGAAGGTGTTCCCAACTTTGAATTGAAGTCATCCCTTATCAACATGATTCAGAACTTTTTTCAATTCGGAGCGACATTCTTGGAAGGCCTATATCTTCATATCAAAAAGTTCCTAAGGCTAACAAATACCATAAAGATTAATGTTGTTATGCAGGATGCCATTAGATTATAATTATTCTCCTTTTCCATCATAGAAAATGAGAATGATTGGTTAAACTTTTTGTTGGAGGCATCCATCACTGCTTGAGAGAAGTTACAACATTTGTTCTTAACATAATACTTTCCACAGTCGATGTAGTCCATGATTATAATGGAAATTGCTAACTTCACTCAATATGAGAATGAGTCCCTGTATGAAGCTTGGAACAAATTTCAAAATCTTCTTCGTAGATGCCCATACCACAAGTACCAAATACCCCATCTTATGTAGATCTTCTACAACAACCTTTCCTATTCCAACAAAGTTGTTATTGACACATCGTCTAGCAAGGGCATCCTACAAAACCCTTTTGAGGACACATGGGAAATTATAGGAAATTTGGTTGCTAATAGTAACTAATAGAGATCTATTGGCAAACATATGAAAAGAAGGACCCTCAACTTGCTAGAATATAGTAGGTAGATCATACTGCTTTGATAGCTAGTTATATAGAGGCCTTAAACAAAAAGGTGGAGGCACTAATGCAATACAAGAATAACCTTCCCCGTTTATCCAAATTCCAGTTGCACTTGAGCCTATCTTGTGTAATCTTTGTGGCTTCGTAAGCCACAATGATGAAGGATACGTGGGGAATGTATACAACCTCACTTGGAAGAATCACCCCAATTTCTCTTGGAAAATGCATCAAGGTAATAATTATACCAGCAATGCTCAAAATATTTACAAATCCCCTCAAACACAAAATCAAGGAGGCTATAGGCAAGAAAGGAAAGAGTCAACCCCTATGGAATCACCATTCTAGAATGTGGAAACATGAGTTCAAAATATCGAGACACAAATGTCCCAATTTCAAGGCATGGAGAATTAATTGGGATAGATTCTTAACCTTTTGGCATAGCAAGCGTCTAGGACTTTACCCAGCTAGTTTGAGGTGAAGCTAAAGAAGCAAGCCAATTAGACTACCCACAGGAGTAGGGAGGAGTTGCAGATGCCTTGATGTGAAGGTCACCACCAAGGAGGCTTCTTACTCAATTTAGGAATTTCATTGTAATTAGCTTAGGAATTTTAATTGTAATTAGCTTAGAAGATCTTAGTTTGTATAGGATTAGGATGCCTTTTGTTTGTAACTTCTTATATGGGCCTTAGAAGCCCAATTTAGAAATCATGAGGCTTCCAATGAAAGGCTCGGTCGAATTCCCATGCCATGGTCTATAAATAAACCTTGTAATCACCATATTCAGCATTTCAGGTCATTTGCAAAGATTTTTCATAATTTAGAAGTATTTTTTTTCTTAAATTTACTCTTCTCCCCTGAACCTAGTCTTCGGGAGAAACATCCTCTTCCATTGGAGAACTTCAATGCAATGGAGCTAAGCTTATAAGATGTGACACCTCGTCTAACTATACTATTCCGCATAATTAATAAATTAAATGGGTAATTGTTTTAATTATTTAAGACATACCTTTCACAACACCTAATGAGAGTGAACTACATTCTTTTTGTAGCCATCTAAACATAGAACCAAAATTTTCTATTTTAACACTTGTATAAATTTTACAAGTCATAACTTAAAGCTTATAGATGATCATCATACTAACTATCACTCGTCTTAAAATACACGTATAGATAAACATACAAAGGAGGCTAGAGCACAAACGTGCCTCACAGATGAGTGTGTTACTTAGATGTAGAATTCATCATATCATATTGTCTACAAAATACATATTGATAATTCTATCCAGCTACCAAGAATACATAAGACATGACATAAAAGAAATCGGCCTTCTTAGACTATTTACATATTAGACGCTTAAGGAAATATACATGGTCACTAGTTTAGAATTGTGCATAAGATAGATGCCTAACATAAACACATAAAACATCTTGTACTTGTTCCCAGTAGAAATAACTCCTCTCAGGTAGGCATCACTCTGGGATGGTGGTCTCCATAAGGAAGGATCCTAGACATACCTAGTGGGATAACTATGTGCCCAGAAGGTCCTTCCTTTACTCTGGGTTGAAACACATAGAAGAGAAATACAACATATACAAATAACGAATAAGGGTAAGTAAACATCCATAATCATATTCAAAGTAAACATAGGAGAATTCAAGAACCAATCCATCCATATAGACAAGATATCAATAATATATATATATATATATATATATATATATATATATATATATCTGTGTGTGTGTATATATTATTTTGCACTAATCTATAATCATTAGACAAGTAGATGCAGTTCTTGTGAAGGATGCAATACATGTATGCACGTTCAATTATGGTTCCAATCATCTGTTCTTATCCATTCTCATGAATGTTATGCATGAGGATCCCATCAACGCTAATGTCTTAACACATTGTGTTCATTACTTTTCTAGGGAAGCGATTGAGAATTCATGTTTTGTACCATGGTACCTGAAACCTTTACCCTATGTTTGGATAAAGTAATTTATAATTACTAGAATTTATGTATTTAAACAATAAGAAAAAGAATTTTAAAAATGCTATAGACTTTTATCTAAGTAGTTTTCATGTTAAATAGAGATAAGTTTAAATGACTCTTATTTTTTCATGTTAAATAGAGACAATTTTAAATGACTCTTATTTGGAGAGGATTTCTAAAATTCTCTATTATTTTGTTTTCTTCTTAAATTATTATTTATAATTCCCCTTATCTACTATTCTTCTTTTAGTAATTACTTATATTTACTTAGAAATTTCTAGGATTCTAAAATTCCTTATCCAAACACATGGTTAGTTCTAAAAACATATTCACATGGCAATACTCGCCAAGGTTGAAGTAAGTTAGGTTTTCACATGAGATCCTTGACTACTGGGAGTAACCTTGTGTCATTGAGACCTCCCAAGCCCAACCATACTCCCAAGCCTTTCATTCAAGTTGTTGTGCTTGTATTCCATAGTGTACCAATTGTTACTCCCCTCTCAGCCACATTTATTATGATGCATGATTCATTATCATTAACATTAAGTACATATAAATAAGGCATTCACCTGCCTTTCCATATTCATGCTCATAAGACAAGCCTAACATTGGCCATCGACTGTGTGAATTATTATTTCACAATTTTCTTCACCTTATTAGTTTTATGCATCATAGAAGGCACATCAATCACACTTACTATACATATTTACATAAATTCATACATTGGCCACTTTATACCTCAACATAAAACAACCTATCTAAGGTAACTTGTCTACAATACAAGTGTCTACTGCACAACAAATGGTACAAATCTCCATAAGTCTCCTAGAAGTAATCCATGGATGAAATTTCATAAGGGTACACTAAACATAGAGAACTACCAACACAAAAATTTCCAAGGTGAAACTCAAATATTTCACCTCCCAACTCATCTAAAACTAAATGGTAGAAATTCTTTCACAGCATAACAAAATTCTAATTTCTCACCAAACAGTGACTGGAAAAAATTAATGCCAATTCAGAAAAATTAATTTGCGAATGAAACTTTACAGGGATACATAATGCAAGGAGTAATACTACTATACAAGGTTTCAAGGAAAAACTTCAATGTTGCACTGAACAACATTATCAAAATAGAATAGGGAAATATCCTCACAGGATGATAGGATATTGGCTTCACAACAGTAGTAGAAACTTGAAAAAATTAGGATAAATTCCACCAAACGAATTTAAAGGTGAAATTTTACAAGGATAAACTAGATGAGAAATAAGACTAACATAGTAAATTTCAATGTGAAACTACAATGTTTCATTATTCAAACATGTAGAGAAAAAACAATACATATTAACCTAAAAACAAGGGTCTTTGGCCCTTGCTTTCCAACATAGAACTAAGAAATCTCCAAGCTTTCCCCTTGGATGTCACATGCAAGACCAAAAAAGGATGTAAACATATGTAATTCCAAACATTCAACCATCAAACTTTAAAAAAAGAAGAGAAATTTAACAAATAATTAACCATGGAGTTCTTCAAGGGAGAGAACTCCTTCCCAAAAACTCTATTCTACCCTATAGTTAAAGATGAGAATTCCCCTTAGCTGAAGTCTCATTCTTGATCTCTAAAGCTCATTCACAATGTTGGTGGTGTTTAAGGCTAAAAAGAGAGAGAAAACTTATGAGCAAATAAAACAAAATAAGCCTTTTATATAGGTCAAACACTAGATGATTTAACCTTAGGAGAGAGTGTTTAGTGGCCACACTTCCCACGCACCAAAGTCACAAGCCAAGTGAATACCATTTATCCTTGACTTGCTAAAATGAATGGCAACATGTCACGTCACTTGTTCTTTTATCCTAACTTTTTCCATCGTGTCACATCAGTGAGAAGAGATCTTCCATATCTGCTGGTACATGGATTTTGATGAAAACTTCCACCAAGTAATAATATAGCTATGTCTTAGATATATATGTATGCATTGATAGCTCTCATATTTTGATCAAACTCTCTAAAATTGTTTTGAAAGAAAAACTTATCAAGGTTCTAAAGTGAAAGGTTTCAAGATTAAAATCATGTTTTAGAAATATTATACAAAGTCTAAATGTTTTGAACTACGAAAACTTGTCTTTTCTAACAAGGATATAAAGTTAACCATATCAATTTTGAGTTAACAAAATGTTACACATAATTAATCAAAGTTTTAAACTAATTTAACCATATCAGTTTTAAGTTAACCATCTGTTACACATAATTAACCATTTGTTAAACCGAGTTAACCATTGGAAGTAATCGCATACAACATGGAGTAATCGATTACCAAAACTTATTTTAACCATAAAACCTTGCAAAGTACTAGTTTAATCGATTACTAACTAGTTTGATCAATTAACAATTGATTCTGTAGGTTAAATAATTGATTAAAAGTGGAGTTAATTGATTGCCAAAACATTCTGAAAGTATAGTAATTGATTATCAATGAAATTAATCAATTACCAATTGATTCTGGAAGTGAAATAATCGATTAAAAGTGGAATTAATCGATTACCAATGCATTATAAAGTTAGAATAATCAATTAAAAAGGGAATTAATTGATTACAAAAGTTAAAAAATGCCTTAGTAATCAATTACCAATGATTGTAATCGATTACCAAGCTTAAGTTTTGAATGTTTCAAAATGTTTTTCAATTATAACAATTTAAAACCAATTTATTCAAAACTACCATATAAGTATATCTATTTCTAACCTATTTTCTATCAAAGATAAGGAAATAAAATGAAAGAGAAGAATAAGAGAAAGAATGTTTAGAATTTTCTTTATGAGAGCTTTCATTCAAAGTATGAAAGTTTTGTCATTGCTTAGGAATTTTCATTATATTAAGCTTGAAGGGTGTTTACGTTTTGATCTTCTGCTACTCTTCTCAATCTTAGTTGTTGACTCTTAAGAGAAAGGGTTCTCTCTTGAATGAGGTTGTGTTTATGCAAATAGGGTGTTCTTTGCATGGTTCTTGAGGCTTCAAGTGAGGTATGTTGAACTGATTGTTTGTAAGAGAATTCTGCATGTAGTGATGAAAATCCCAAATGGTTCTTAGGAACTGAATGTAGCTCTCTATGGTTGAGAGTGAACTAGGATAAATTCTTGAGTGATCTTCTTTTTTCCTACAATTTTATATTTCAACACCTATTATGTGTTCTACATTATCATTACCTTTTGATTAATCTTTATGGCTAAACTCTAATTTTCTTGAATAGATAATCAAGATTACATTAACATTAAGTATCCTATGTAATTCATAAATCATATCCAAAGTTCTTGGGTGGCTTGTGTTTTTGGGCTCACTATTTTTCAACTAGTTGGTGAAATTTGGAGAAAAATTAGACAAACCTAATTCACCTTCTCTGTTAGGTTTGTGGTCATTTGATTAAAAACATCACCTTGCAAACTTGTCATATCTTCATTTAATATGCCACTTCCTTTTTCTCTTTTACTTCTAGGAAAATATAACTTGTCTAGTTATAACTCGTCTGCAGAAACATATCCACTAAAAATCACTTACACAAATTCATCCAATCTTTACAAGCCTTAACTTGTCTAACCTTTACACCTCCTAAGAAAACGTATCCTCTCTAAAGGTACACAGGGTATAACTATTAAAAACATCGGTCGAGCTAAAGTCCTTCAAGCCCATTCGATGAAGTTCAACTTTACTTAGCTACTCATAAAACCATTATAAGAGAAAAAAAAATGTTCAAATGAATGAGAAATGGTTATTGAATGATATAAAATATTCTTAACCTGGTTTGACGAAACCATTAAGAAGGATAATGATGCCTTTGACACATTGAAGTGGCTAGTAAATGGTCTATACTTTGATGTCATATAGTGGAGTGGATATGATATTAATCGTTTTTATTTTACACAAGGTCTCAAGATCATAAAAGTACTATACAAAATAGTAAGGTTATAGTGGTTTCTAAGTCGATACATTTTTCAAGTTCTAAAGATAAAAAACTTATTATAAGATCTATATCTTACTTTAGAGTCATTGAAAAGATTTCAGAGATTGATTATACTAAGTTTAGAGTTCCTGTTTCAAATGCAAGTCGGTTGATTGTAATAGTGGTTTATTAGTTGATGAATTGGGGTTTACATTAGTTGACCTTCATAAAGTAGCTTATAGGGATGACCCTTTTATCATGGCCTACCAAGAAAACAAGTATTTTATGTCAAAGATTCTTCTAACAAAAGGTAGTCATTCGTTCTTCAAGGAAAGATTGTGATTGGTAGTGATGCCATCAATGATCTCATAAATATTGATATTTTTCAAACTCCTTTCTTGTCAAGGATAACTACTATCAATGAAGAAAATGAAATTGATGATATATATGCTATTCGAGATGATCATCATGAAGGGATATGAAAAAATATTACTACATGAATACAAGTTAGTTATTTCTTTATTAATCATCAATGAATGTTTATTGATACTTATTTTCAAATTTTTGTTACTTATTTTACATTGATTGAAGTTTCTAACATATATTTTTTACATATTTCAACAGACACATGGTTGATCTATCTGAGAACCCTTCTTCCTAAACTGGGTTTGATAGTTAATCTAGGAAGATAAGGATCAAAATAAGCCAGACCATCTAATAAAGCCTACAACTTGGCTTGTTTAAAGCCTACTTTGGCTCAACTTATTTAATAAATAGATAGATTTAGGTATGTTAAAAAGCCATTTTAGATAAACAAGTTAGACTTATGCTTATAAAAAATATATTTAGCCTATTCAAGGTCCTATTTATCTTTATATATTTTATATTTATATTTATTTTCATATATTATATTTATATAATATTAATAAATTTATATAATTTGTTAAAAATTAAAATTTTAATTTTTAATTTCAAACAAAAGGAATCCTACTTGACTTTCTTATTATCTTCATAATAGAACCATAGACAACCATTTATTATAGGCTTGGTAGACTTTAAAACAAGTTAGGCCTTAACAAAAGAAAAACCTATGATAGGTAATAGGTCCAGGCTTAGGCCTCAAATTTTTTAAACAAGCCAGTCTTCAACATTCAAATCCTAGCTCAGCTTAGCCTATTTCCATCCCTACCAGCAAAAGAAAGGAAGATGAGTCACATGGTTAAGAGAGTTAACCCTCAGTTGAAGTGGTGACCATAGGTTTCCTACAAAGTTTGATCTAGCCATTAGGAATCCTTTAGGGCAAAACAGAAGAAAGTTTAAGAGTTATGTGGCCCTCCTTGGACGTAGCAAAGCTAGTATTTTGAAGAAGGATTAGGATGATGTAGAACTTTGAGTGAATGATCAAATTTGGGAAACTATCATGGTATATCACTTTGAAACATTCAACTTCTCCACATCTTCATCATTTACTAACTAATTACATCTCTTGTATTATGTTACTTACATATGATGTGCCAAATACTAGTTTGTTGAAAAAAGGAATAGCTTTCATTTGTTGGTGAACGTTGGAGGGGCTTTAAGACATATCTCATCAGTAAATAAGTGTATATATATATATATAAGACACTGAATTATGTGTCTTCTTGTGAGGAGTACTTGTAACACCCTAAAAATGAAGCTCCTTTTATGCTTAACTTGTACACACGATTTTATTATTAGACTATTGCTTCATGAAGCAAAATCTTTTTAAAAATTACTATTAGTGAAAATACAATAAAAATTTTTTAAAGAAAAACATTGGTTGAAAATGCAAGTTTCATTGTTGTAATTATTATAACAGAAAATAAATAATTGAACATCCTCACTTGTGTCAAATTAATAACTCGTTTATGTTGTTATACAAGCTTACTACTTATTTCAAACACTTAGGTTCAAAAGTTAGCATAAACATTTACATGACATGAATTATACAAACATTATAGTCACACAGTCGTAAGATTAAAGAAAGATAAGTTAAGGCATCAGTGCCATTACATACTTAATTATACATATAACTACTACTATCATATTTACATCATATACAATATAATAAAAATCTACATATTACCTATTTATATTACAGTTATCCATGACTATCATACAAAATGTACATTATTGGCAAGACAAAACATTCACTGCTATAGAGTCCACACAATGCTTCAATAATGAGGGCCATGACATTCTAGCCACAAGCTCTCATCCAAGACATAAAAGCACTAGTGCAAAAATAGGTTTCTATAACAGGATTTTACATCGGTTGTTTAGAAACCGATATAAAAAAAATGCGGTGCCATTTTTGTAAATAAATGTAAACCTTTTACATCGGTTCAGAAAAGAACCGAGGTAGAAAGTACTTTCTACATCGGTTACAAAACAACCGATGTAGAAAGTGCTTTCTACATCGATTCTCTTTTGAACCGATGTAGAAAGTGCTTTCTACATCGATTCTCTTTTGAACCAATGTAGAAAGTGGGTTTTTTTTTTCAAACTTTCTACATCAGTTACATAACAACCAATGTAAAAAGTACTTTCTACATCGGTTGTATTGTAACCGATGTAGAAAGTGGATTTTTTTTCAAACTTTCTACATCGGTTACAAAACAACCGATGTAGAAAGTACTTTCTACATCGGTTACATAACAACTGATGTAGAAAGTGGATTTTTTTTAAACTTTCTACATCGGTTACAGAACAACCGATGTAGAAAGTACTTTCTACATCGGTTCTAAGAAACAACCAATGTAGAATGTCTTCCCCAATCACTTATTTTTCGACGCTAGTCGTCTTTAACCTCATTCTCCAAAACCCTAGTTTCTCGTTTTGGCTTATTTTCTCTATTTTCGTTTACATCTTAACCATTGCCGCCATCCCTGCTGTTCGTCGTTGCACTCCATTCTTACGTTCGTGGTTGTCGTTGCCGTTGCAACTATTTCCTCCGTTCGAAGTCGTCGTCGCGCACCCTAAGGTTTGAAGTCATCTTTGTCGTTATTTATACATCTCATTCTGTTATTATAATTGAAATTTACATTCGTTTTGGTTGTATTCTATAATTTTCAAGCTTCTTATTTGGCTACCACTGTGCTGTGCCGCCGTTCGACTACCATTGTACCTCCGTTAGGACACCGTTTGGTCACCGCTCAACCATTTTTTCTCTGTTTTCAACAGGTACATGGTTGATTACGACATTTTTTTTTCAACTTTCAACACTTGCTTGATGTAATTTAAGTTATTTCCTTTGTAAATTAAAATTTGATAATAAATAATGATGTATTTAGTTTAAATATATAGATTATGTGAATTCTATATTGTCTGTCTGGTGATTCTGTGTGTGTATATGCAGATATTGTGAATAAATAATACGGTAGCATGCCTAAGCAAAACTAACATTTTAAAAAAATGAACTTTTTACGTCGGTTAAGATTATAACCGATGTAAAAAGTACACTTTTCACATTGGTTGGGCCTATAACCGATGTAAAAAGTATACTTTCTACATCGGTTGTGACCTTAACTGAGGTAGAAAGTCGGTTATAAGCCCAACCGATGTAGAAAGTGTACTTTTTACATCGGTTCCAGAACCGATGTAAAAAATCTTATTTTCTATATAGCTCGCTTCAACACCGCTCAAATAACCGATGTAAAAAGTCCATACCAACCGACGTAAAAAGCTTATTTTCCACCCGTGAAGGTTTCATCTTCCATCTCTTGGAAGGCTTGAAATGGGTGTGCAGCCTGGGATAAGGAGAACTACCTTACGACGACTAGACATGGGAAGAAGTATGGTAGTGTGAGGGCGTTTGAGGGTCACTCTCCCCTTCAGATGAAGAGGAGTCTTCCATGGGTGTAGCTAGGGGCGCCTGATGTCTTGGTGGCAAAGGAAACACCACGTTGGGATGAAAGGCCTCCAAAGGAATGGGGTAGTCCGTTGTAGATAAATTTGGGCTTATTATGACAGACATGAAGAGATGGTCCAAAGAAAAGTAGACCCTCACATTGGTTTGGGCGGTGATAACTAACTTGTGAGCTAACAGACCTATTAATGTTATTAAGTTCAATGAAAACTACTACAGTCATAAAATACATTTATAGTGTTTGGGAAGAAAATGATAGAAGAGGGGCGAGAAACTAAGTTTCTCAGTAGAACTCTACCCTAGAATTAGTGACAACACTTTTAACTCAGCCACTTCAGTTTATTAAGAAACATGACATGCATACAAGTTCTTTTTTAATTTTTAGAAAAACCTTAGCCGAAGTGGGTTTCTTTTTATAGTATTAAGAATTAATTTCTATCATAAGCATACAAGTTATTTATTCTAGATTTCACACATTTCACATACTCTTGAGATCATATTACATCATATCATGAATATTATTTGACTATTATTTCATTCATGTCTAATTCTTCTCATTTCACTATTACTATTTTAGTGATAATATATATCATAGACATATAATACATTTTAGTCAAACAATATCTTTTCACTGGCTCTACTCTTCTACCTT
Organism: Canavalia gladiata; assembly: GCA_037954105.1. Lineage (NCBI taxonomy): Eukaryota > Viridiplantae > Streptophyta > Magnoliopsida > Fabales > Fabaceae > Canavalia > Canavalia gladiata. The sequence continues at coordinate 40,815,026 of CM075661.1, forward strand.
CTATTCTTAGGACATGAGTTCATCCTTTGATGATCATCACCATTAAAATCATTGAAGACTTAGTGCTTTATAATAGAAGGATTTTTGGAGAACCCTTTTGTCTCCACCATTAAAGGACCTTTTTCATGTAAGTTCTTTCTTTAGTGATCCCTTAGTTAATTAGGTTCCTTTTTAAAACTTCTAGATAACATGAATGCTCAACAAATCCAACCAATATGACATGTGCATATAGTCTCTAATCCAAACTACCTTCATATTTACCATCTACACATAAGCATCATATAACACATTACTTTCTAGATAATTCAAGAGTACATTCCATACACTTTACATTCATATTTACTCATAAAGCAACACAACAAATTAGCATAATTATTTTAATTAGAAACCAATCTTCTAATCAAGAATTTCTTAATTATGCTTAATGTAGATTACTTGGACAAAATGTAACCTTCCTCCAAGAATTTTTCAATCCTACTTATTCCTAAGTTTTATGAAAAATCTCTCAAGGGAACTTAGTTCACTCATCCTTCTAAGTTACCTCTCAACCTTTCCTTTCTCAAAGATAAGTCTCTCTTAATACTTTTAATGTAAGATTATAAAATGTTGGATTCCTATTTTTATTGGCTGAATGGAATCTTTAGTTATTTCTTATTTGATTTCATCAATTTGGATGTTTTATGCAAAACTTTCTTATTTCAAGTTTAAGTGTTAGAAGTATTATGATTTCTTGTCTAATAACTTTACTAATCAAGTTTGAACCACTAATTAATTTATTTGTTTACCTCCTTGTCTATAAACTCAAAGCTTTTTACTCGTGGTTTATTTAAATGTCTTTAAACATCCAAATTATCCTACTTTACCTACTAATCCTATTGGTGTTTGGACCTACTCCCTACGCTTCTAAAACATGATGGTTCATTTTTTTCTTACATTAGAAGGTGATTTATATTGGTTAGGACTTATGCTATTAATTCACACCAACTTAAAGATTTTTAAGACTTTTCTTTCTTATTTAGTAGACATGATTGAATGGTCCATCTCACCCCCACAACTCCATAATTGAATCCTAATCATCACCTTATGCATATTTGGATTCATTTTTAAGTCTTAACAAGATTTTAACTTACTTTCACCATTATTAAGTCTCTTTCAAACTTATAATTCCTTTCTTATACATGGTTAGGATCCTCATTACACCTTAATCAAAATTTTAAACTCAAGTTTTCTTAATTTAGTGGGAAGTAACCAAATCCACCATTTGTCCAAGCAAGGGTCTTTTTCTCAATTTCTTCTCACTTGACCTCTATGTCATGAATTTTTAACACTCGTTACATCACATGCTTTTGGATCCATCATGATTGGTCCTTACTTCATAACTTTGATCATGATCATGGAGGATCTTAAGTGCCATGTTCAACTTTTAGTCCATAAGTTCACGTTTGCACTTACTATAACACCCTAAAAATGATGTCTATTTTTACACTCTAGTCATACACATGGTTCCATTATTAGACTGTCATTTCATGATGTAAAATTTTTAAAAAATAAATATTAGTAAAATACGGTAATTTTTTTTAAAAACCTCTTAATATAAAATACGAGCCTCATCGAAATAAAGTTTGTAGCAAAATGTAAACAAATAGGTGTTCTCGTGTGCATATAATTCATTAACCCTATAAATTACTTCTACTATTCTATTCTTCTATAATAAGTAGTAAATCAGTTCATCGTAACTGAAACATATTGGCATTCATACAACTTATAAGTAGTCTTTATTTATACATACTTAGTTAGGTTAAGGCATTAGTGCCTTTACATACTTAATTACACACATAATTATTCTTAACATACTCACATTAGCTATAATACAATCTAATTACTAGTAATTAGGATGCACTCATCTATCTATTTTTACAAATCATACATTATTTGTATGACTTGATTTTTCTTTCCTTAAAGACAGAACACTGCAAACACTTTAGGACTGGTGGTGATAGCACTCCAACCATAAGCTCTCATCCAAGACGAAGAAGGTCCCATCCGTAATTTCTTGGAACAGTGTTTGCCGGTCAGGGGTGCCTAGTAGCCAGATGGAGGTGGAAACACCCGTATTAGGGTGGAAGGCTTCCAGAGAGATAGTGAACTTAGTAGTGGAGAAGTTAGGACTCATCATAATAGAAACAAATTGATGACCCAAAGAGAAGTAAATTTTCACATTGGCTTAAGTTGTAATCATCAGTCCATGAACGTTTGTAGTCTAGTTCACATTATTTATTTCCACGAAAACTATCGCATTTGAAAAAGACATAAGGGGGATCTGGAAAGAAAATGGTGGGAGAAGGGGTGAGAAACTAAATTTCTCAATAGGATTCTACCTTACGGTTAGTGACATTACTTTCATCCCAGCCACTTCAGTTTATTAGAAAACATGTCATGCATACAAGTTTATTTTTAATCTTTCAAAAACTCTAGTTGAAGTAGATTTCTTTTACACAAGATGAACTAATTTTAATTAAGCATATAAATTACTTTATCATCATAAATCTTTGGGATCATATCCTAGAAATCATTTGATTATCATCATCTTTGTGTCTTACACAACTCTTATCTATTCTCTATCACTCTCTTAGTGATCATTAAGACACAGGCATACATTAATACTTAGTTAAACAATATCTTCTCACTAGATTTGCTACTCTACCTTATATTCTTAGCACATGAGTTCATTCCTTGATGATAATCACCATCATAAATATTAAAGACCTGACTTTTCATAATAGAAGAATTTTTGGAGAAACTTTTTGTTTCCTTTCTAGAAGGACTTGGGGCTTTCTAAATGTGCATAAGGCACATTAAATGTAGTATTAACTTTACACATAAATTTTTCTTTAATGATTTCTTAGTTGCTTAGGTTCCATTTTAGAGACTTTTGGATAATATTCATGTTCAAACAACCTAATCAATGTGCCATGAACATTTAGTCTCTACTTCTATACTACTATCACATCATTATCCATACATGATCATTATGTAAAACATCATTTTCTGATCAACCATGAGTAATATTCATACACTTCACATTATCCTTTATGTACACATAAAATTAATATAACAAGTTAGCGTAATATTCTTAAGTAAAGATTCATCTCAAATCCAACACTTTCTTATTTTAAGTTGATGTTGTTTCTTGGGCAGCATATACACTTAGTTCTAATGTCATCACTTTAGTCCCAGCCACTTCAGTTTATTTCAGAAATCATTTCTTGCATAAAAGGTTACTTTTAATTCTTTGTAAACATTTCTCTGAAGTGGATCAATTTTATTCAAAACATACATCTTAGTATCTCATCATACATTCTTCTTAACATTCATAACTTTGGGATCACACATAAGATATCATTTGACATACAATTATTCTATGCCTTAAACTTCGTTCTTTATTACTTATCTTTGTCTTTATCATTCCTTTGTCCAACTTTTGGGACACTTTATGAATCTAGTTTCACCACCTTAGGGAGAAACAATAAGACATGGACTTGGTGTTAAATTTGTCAAACAATATCTTCTCACTGACTCTAATCCCACCTCCTACTAAAAATTAAGGATATGAGCTCATTCCAGGGTGGTCGTCACCACCTTAAAACTTGGTGAAGAAACTTAAGTCTTCACAGTAGAAGGATTTCTTGGAGAAACTTAAGTCTCCTAGAAGCAACTTTAGGCTTCTCTTTAGTAGAGCTTTTTAGGGCCCTCTAGATACTAGTGCGCATAAGGCACAAAGAGAGTAGCTTTACATTTTCACATAACGTTTGCTTTAGTGATCCCTTAATCTTTTAAGTTCATTTTATTAGCTTCTAGATAATTATGCATGCTCAAAGAAATTTCCAACCAATATAGAATGCACATATAGGTTTCGAATTTTCATCTCAATCATCAACATAAACCAATCTCATACATGATCATCATCCTTTTTCATTCATGAGCATCCATCATTTATTCAGTCACAGATAGTGAGCATTCATAACTAATAATGCAATTTGATTGGTTAATCACATAGCATAATGTCACATTTACACAACCAATCCAATGCCTCAATTCGGTTGGATGTTGAAATCACACAAGGGACTTACACCACTCATCCTTCTAAGTTGTCTCTCATCCTTTCCTTTTCTCAATTTACATTTGTTGATTAAGATTTTACATCTTAGCATCTTAATCAAGGTGGCCGAATGACACCTTTCATGTTCTTTACTCTTTGTGTTCTCTTTTGTTCAAGTCTTATTGTAAACACCCATTTATGTCCGGTGCCCACAATAAAAAAAAATCAATCAAGAAACCAAAAAATAAATAAAGAAAAAACCGAAACTAAAAAATATGTAAATAATAAATAATCACAAAATAAAAAAAAATAATTAAAAAAAACAGAATTACAAAAATATTAAAAACAGAATTGAAAAAAAAACAGAATTGAAGAATAAAAAACTGGAAAAGAAAATTAATAAAGATAAAAATCTCAAAATTAAGAAAAGAATTACTCAAAACAAGAGTAAACAAATTAAATAAATAAACATACAAAATAAATATGAAAAAACAAACAAATAAGAAAATTAAACAAAAAAAAAAGATGGAAAAGATAATAGATAAAAGAATTTAATAAAAATCTAAAATCTGAAAATTTAATAAAAAAAATTTCAAAATCTGAAAAAAATAAAATAAAGTCAAAAATAAAAGAAAATAAAAATCTGAAAATAAAAATTTTGAAAAGTAAGAAAAAGGCAAAGTCAAGAAAAAAAGAGAAGAAAAAAAAAGAGAATTAATAAAAATTAATAAAAACAATAAAGAATGGAAAATTAAAAATAGTAATAGCAAAATTTTTAAAACAGAAAAGATAAAAAAAATAATAACACAACAAATAGAAAAATAAAAAAATAATATATAATAATAAAACGAAAACAAGTAATAAAAAATTAATTTGATATAAGAAGAGAAAAAATCCGGAGAAAAAGTTGGACGGGGAGTTCACATATAAAATCCGAAAAAAAAGTTGGAGCCTTGGGGAGAGAAAAAATCCGGAAAAAAAGTTGGAGGGGGTTCAGAGAAAAAATCCGAAGAAAAAGAAGAGAGCCGACATCAATTGCAAAAGAAAAGCTGTGGAGAGTTGGGAGAGAAGATTAAAGAATTGGAGGTAACATTTCGCCAGGAGGAGGAATCGGCCAAAGTGATCTCGCCTAGTACCAGCAGAGCATTGTTCATACAGGTTGGTAGCCTCTTTGCCTGGAATTAGGATATTGCATCGGTTGGTTTAATGCGCGATTAAAGTAGAGAAGAATTCCATAAAGATCTGAAGTATTGAAATCTTGCATGAAAATCTTAGTGATTGATCGATAAATAGTTGACATATGGTTTGGCTGAAACCTCACTTCTTGATCCTCTCTATCATTTACTCTACATAAATCTTGATTGGTTAAACTTTTGAAAAGAGAAAAAGGCAAAGTCAAGAAAAAAAGAGAAGAAAAAAAAAGAGAATTAATAAAAACAATAAAGAATGGAAAATTAAAAATAGTAATAGCAAAATTTTTAAAACAGAAAAGATAAAAAAAATAATAACACAACAAATAGAAAATTAAAAAAATAATATATAATAATAAAACGAAAACAAGTAATAAAAAATTAATTTGAAATAAGAAGAGAAAAAATCCGGAGAAAAAGTTGGACGGGGAGTTCACATATAAAATCCGAAAAAAAAGTTGGAGCCTTGGGGAGAGAAAAAATCCGGAAAAAAAGTTGGAGGGGGTTTAGAGAAAAAATCCGAAGAAAAAGAAGAGAGCCGACATCAATTGCAAAAGAAAAGCTGTGGAGAGTTGGGAGAGAAGATTAAAGAATTGGAGGTAACATTTCGCCAGGAGGAGGAATCGGCCAAAGTGATCTCGCCTAGTACCAGCAGAGCATTGTTCATACAGGTTGGTAGCCTCTTTGCCTGGAATTAGGATATTGCATCGGTTGGTTTAATGCGCGATTAAAGTAGAGAAGAATTCCATAAAGATCTGAAGTATTGAAATCTTGCATGAAAATCTTAGTGATTGATCGATAAATAGTTGACATATGGTTTGGCTAAAACCTCACTTCTTGATCCTCTCTATCATTTACTCTACATAAATCTTGATTGGTTAAACTTTGGTCACTTAATTATCGATGCGTAAATTGATGTGGAATGTAATGTAATCTTGAAGACGTTCATTGGCCTCGGTATGACTCTGTAGAAGTCAAGTCTGTAGCCTGATTTGGCCAAACTCCAAATTTAAGACGTCCATGAAGGTTAGCAAGCATGGCGTCATAGCCTTTGGTGATGAACCTTCATCTGTACAACGCGAATAGATTGGCTATTGGTCCTAGTACGATCTAACCTCAGGCTCGAGAACGACGTCGCTGCATGCATTGTTGAGGGCCTTTCATGTATTCGAATCACCATGGCAATTGCATATAAAAACCCTATCCATTATTTGTGTAAGAGGGGAGAGGGTACATTATACTACCCACACTGATTTAGAAAATTGATGTGTAAAGCAACTGCATTCAATTAAATGGATGGGCCACCGAGCATTTCTCATAGCTAAAGAGAAAAAAATGAATTTAGGCCCATGCCCCAAACAATTCACCTAATCCCTTATTTGTCCCTGGATATGCCAAATTACCTTCATGCCCCTTGATCTTTTCACAAAATTCCTATTCTATCCCCAAAATTAAAAAATTTAAAAAAAAATTCCAGAAATTCAAAAATTAATAAAAAATCCCCAAAATTCAAAAATTAATAAAAAATTTCAGAAATTAAGAAAATTAATAAAAAATTCCAGAAATTCAGAAAATTAATAAAAAATTCCCGAAATTCAGAAAATTAATAAAAAATTCCAGAAATTCAGAAAATTAATAAAAATTCCATAAATTCAAAAATTAATAAAAAATTCCAGAAATTAAGAAATTTTTTTTTCCAGAAGTTAAGAAAATTAATAAAAAATTCCAGAAATTCAAAAATTCCAAAAATCCAGAAAAATTAAAATTAATTTTTTTTTCAGAAATTAAGAAAATTAATAAAAAATTCCAGAAATTAAGAAAATTAATAAAAAAATTCCAGAAAATCAAAAATTAATAAAAAATTCCAGAAATAAAAAATAAAAAATTCTAAAAATTCAAAAATTAATAAAAATTCATAAAAATTTATAAAAATACAGAAAATTTATAAAAGTACAGAAAATCCATAAAAATACAAAAAATCCAGAAAATTCATAAAAATCCCATAATTGCTAAACAATTACATTAAAAACTCAGTTACCCCAAAAGTCAAAAAATGAAAATTCTTCTATTAAATTCAAGTTTTCTTTTACTCAAAGACAAAATAGTTTGCAATTTATTTCTTTTCAAGATTCTGAAAATATTTTTCCAAATATTTTGGGATTTTTAAGTCTCACGCAATGAACTCTAAATGGGGAGCTGGCGGTTTACCTGCTACTTCACATTTAGTAGTTCGTATAGGTCCCCGTGCTGCCTTAGCCGCCTCGGGCCTTGTGCATGAGTGGACTTGAGAGGTCCTCTTCAAGACTCTAAAACCTCTCTTTCTAAATATTTTAGGATTCTAGGTCTCACGCAATGGGCTCTAAATGGGGAACTGGCAGTTTACCTGCTGTTCAACATTTAGTAGTTCGTATAGGTCCCTATGCTGCCTTAGCCGCCTCGGGCCTTATGCATGAGTGGGCAAAAAATCCCTCCCAAAGATAAAATTTTCTCAGAAGATCTTTAAAATAATCTTTTCTCAAGCATTTTCGAAGGTCAAGCCTTCACAAACCAAATAATCTTTTCTCAAGCACTTTTGAAGGTCAAGCCTTCATAAACCAGAACTACGTAAGCCTTGAGTTTCCCATTGCACCGGGGAATACGTAGGAGCAGGATCAAGTCCTGTCAGGCTAATCTCCATCAAATTATTTTTCACATTAAAGGGATCCAAACAGTTTTCAAAATCACACACTCAGTTTAAGGGTACCGTTCTTCTGAACGGGCGAGTAGGGTGCCTAACACCTTCCCTACTTGTAACCGACTCCCGGACTTAGAAGCTCATTCTCGAGTCAGGGTTTTTTCCAAATATTTTTCCCTTAATTAAAAATTTGGTGGCGACTCCACATCATCAATAAAATTCATTTTTCAAAATTTTAGCGAGTTCGTCGTCTCGTCGGAATTAAGGTTGCGACACTTATGCATGTCCTAATTATTCTAAGTTCAAGCATTAAGTATTTACAAACTTTTACTTAATTAGGATATTTTAAGTAAACATGGTGAAATGGTAACTTGTACCTTTGTCTACATTCTTTTAAAATTTTAATTCTTCTAATAATATTCTAAGATTTCTTGAGTTATACACATTAAGATTTTTAAACTTTTTTTCTCTTTATCAACCTAGAATGGTCGAATATAAGCTCTAGGATCCTAATTTCTTCTAATTCATTTCCTCCCTTCTAATAAACCTTTGAAATTTATTACCTTGTATTCTCCTTTCTACTACCTTAATAATTAGGTCTAATTGACTTTTAAACCTTCAAAGTCTCTATTATTCTAAACCAAGTAATATCTAAGTAGAAATTGATTAATCTTCTAGGTAAATTTATTCCTAAATGGCCGAATGACCTATTTCCTCAAATTCCACCTTTCATACACCTTAATTATATTTTGCTTACATATTTAGGATCATTATTTGGGCCTAGTTAAGGATTGAAACTCATTCTTAGTTAATTTAAAACATGGTAGCCAAATTCCAATCTCCTAGACTTAAGTTTCCACAATTTCCTTCTTCACCATAAGATCATTTGCCTAAAACAAATCAATAGGTCTCTTTATCCACCTTAAAACTTTTTCATACTTTAAATTCATCCTATTCACATAAAAATGGTCCTTAATTAACCCTAATTGGAAATTAAAACCTCCTTTAAGAATTATCCACTAAGTGGCTGAATGTCACTCTTCAAGGTTTAGGGTTTCCTTTTCCTAACCCTAGTTGACTTAAGTTGACCATTTCTTAACCTTAGTGGACCTAAGTTGACCATTACTTGGGGGCCAAGTTTATACTTCATAATTGACATCTTCTAAGGAAATCTTAAGTCTTTTTTACTCAAAAATTAATGGGATGACCGAATTTGACATTTACCCTTGCTTAAGTTATGGTAAATTTTCTAGTTACCCATTTTAAGCTAAATTGGGAATTTTACCATTTACTAATTTTTGGATTTTCCCCTAAGTTTACCTAGGCCATATATTCTGAAAATTAACCTTTTAAATGTTGATTAAACCTCCAATTAAATTATTTACTTGCTAAAAATGGTAGATTTATCCCTAACCACATTTTTAACCCATTTTTGCCAAAATCTCTCTAGGATGGCCGAATGCACTCCTAGAAGTTTTTTTTACCCATTTTTGCTTTGATTTAATTTGTTCAAAGGTTGATTTTGTTAATTTAAAACCTAATTGCAGAGCTTGATTTGCTTATAAAAATTTTAGCCAAGTTATACTTATGCTTTTGGAGTGGTGGCCGAAAGCCCTCCTTTGTTAGCCAAAGTGATTTCTTCCAAGCTTTCACCTCACACCACCTTGATTCAGTGGTGTTGTGCTTTTCCACCCTCTCTTGCCTCTGGTTCATGCTTGTTTCGTCTAGATTTTGATGCTTAGGTGTTGGTCATGATGAGTTTTGGGTGCCATACAAGGATTTAGCCACTTTTGGGCTACAAATTACATCTTTTGTGTGGTAACTTTCTAACTAATGTCCAAAGGAAACCTCTGCAACTTATTAGAAAACTTCATTTCACATATTGACATACATAATCAAAGGTGCAGATCCAGCACATAAATCATCAAAAGAGATAAATCACAATATTAAAACTTAATCGTCAAAACAAGCATGAAAGCAAGACACACATCACTTTTCTCAAGCATTAAAAGGTAGATCTTCATGATCTACTCCAAGATCCACACATCCTCTTTCAAATAAGCTTTAAAAACACTTCTCATTAGAGTATAAAACTGATCAAAGCTTCAAAAATAATTTTAAAATGAAACCCACCAATTAAATTTCTTCTAAGTGCCCTAGAAGCACTTTTAATCAAACAAACTTTGTTTTTATTTTCAAAAATCTCTAAAAATGGGTGGGGCTGATTTTGAACGGTTAAAATAAAGTTTTAAACTCACACAAGTGAAAAAAAAAATAAGACACACAGGTCTTGGAGAAAAGATGCATGAAAGAAAACAAACACACCATAAAAAGACAAGTAGAAAGATCCTACTTGTTGAAGACCTCCTTAGTGTTTTGTGGGGATTTAAAGTCTGCCTTGGATCCCCTCTGGTCTGCTCTGGACGTGGACAAAGGATGGTGGTGGGGCTTAAGTGTTTATAACTTTAATATAGCTTAAGTCTTAAAGATAAAGACTTAGGCTTAAAGTGTAAGTTTTGGATGTTTGGAGTTATGGCAAGCTTGGAGAGAATGGAGAGTATTTTGATGAGTTTCTAAGAATAAAAATCTGAAGCAAATGGGGTCCCAAGGGTCCCAAAAATTTGAACTCTTATGGGACAAGTGGAATTAGTTTTGCACTTAGGGGTATTTTGGTAATTTTGCCTAGATTTTTCCTATTTTCCAAAATAAATCAAAATTTAAGGAATTATCCTTCTAGGCTTAGATTAGTGTTAATTTGGCTGATATCACCTCTAATTATGATTAATTTACCCTAAGCATGCTTTACTTTTAATTAACCAAGGTTAATTAGTTTTAACCATGGTTAAAGGAACCTTTTTACTATTCACCTTCGTCTTTTTATGGAAGACTTGGTTGACTTCATTTTGGTGACTCACCACCACCTTCCCAGCTGTTGCATTTCGTGCACATGGGTGTGGGGCCCACTCTTGGCATGCTTATCATCTTATCTTGCCTTCCTAGCCTTCCAGGGGCATTTTCGTAATTTTTCTCAGCATTGCCGGAAAATTTCCAAATTATTCCTCTAACCTTTCTAAGACTTTTTGGTTCGTTCCCATGTTAATCTAAGGCCGTTTGATATTTTTATGGGAACTGACTAGCTTTGTGGAAAAAGTACAGCTCCTAGGGGTATTTTGGTCATTATCGGGGTTTTCGAAGGGCGTTTTCGTCCCTTCTCAGGTTTCTAAATTTTTCTCACTACTTTTAACCATACATGATGTTTATATTCCCTCCAAGATGTCTTATACTTGTATTTCCATTTTTCTGGCTCATTATTTGAGCTGCCCAGGTGTAGGGGCATTTTCGTCATTTGCACCAAACCTCCTAATTTCTCTGATTTTGATTTATAATTTCGCTTAATTTCATTCTAGAAACTATTTATAGCCTCAAACATTTATCATAGAAAAATTGGGATGTTACAGTTTACACTAATTAAGATTTAAGCTATTAATTACACCATCTTTAGAAATTTTTAGGGCCTTTCTTCCTTAACTATGGAGCATGGCCGAATGCGCTAAATCACACTTCTCCATAATTAATTTTCAATCGCCTCCTTAAGCTTACCTAAATCCACTCTTAAATTTTAACAAGGTTTTAAGCTGGTTCTTACCAATTTTATGCAATATGGTTGAATGGTATCCAACCATTACCAAATCTTTTTCAACTTTAAAACTCCTTCCATAAACTTGTTTAGGCTCCACTTTACACCTTAATTGAAATTTTAACTCAAATTTTCCCTAATTAATAAGGGAGTGTTCGGATGTACCAGGTGGCTAAATCAAGGATTGTTTTCCTTAATTAGTTCTCTCATGATCTTGGTGTTATGAATTTTAATATGTTTTTCCCCAAATTAACCAAAGTGGCCGAATGAACACTTTGTAATTTTCATGTCCCTTTTCAAATTTATAATTCCATGGTTATACTTTATTAGGTTCCTCTTTATACCCCAATCACAATTTTAAACTCAAGATTTCCTAATTTACTAGAAAGTGGCGGAATTCCATAGATGTCTTAATCAAGGGTCCTTTTTCAATTTTCTTACCACATGACCTTGATGTCATAAAGTTTAGCACTTGATTTATCTTATGTCCTTATATCCATCCATAAATTATCCTTACTCCATAGTTTGGGTCATGGTCATGGGAGATCTTAAGTGATTTGTGCAACTATGGATCCAAAACTCTATCTTTACACTTAGTAGTTTTTAAATCCATGTCCAAGTTAAGTTTATGGATCTCATGATATAATTTTTCTTCTTTTTTTAAGGTTTCTAATACATAAGTCCAGATCTAGACTCTTAACAAGAACAAACTCATAAACAAAGAAAATACATAACCAAGTTACTACCTTGAACATACAAATCTTAAAGAAAACACCTTTTATGGTAAACAAGTGTAGATCCACTAAATCTACTCCAAGATCTATCAATCCCTTTCTTTGACCACTTCAAAAATTTTCTTATAAACACTCAAATCTTCCATAAGGCATCAAAATAGATTTTTAAGAAATTTTAACCGATTAAATTGCTCCTAAGATTTCTAGAAGCACTTTAATCCATCAAAATTTCTCTTTAGCTTTCAAAAATCACTAAAAATTTGTGATAATCATATTTAACTATCAAGGGAAGTTTTGAGCTTCAATAAGCTTAAACAAAAAGAGATCCATAGATGTTAGAGAATGATCCATAAAGAAGAAGAAAATTAAGCAAAATACAAGATTAGAAAAATATAAGGTAAAATCCTACTTGTTGAGGACTTTGTGATGAATTTGGCGGGCCTTTTATGGCTGGTATTTCTCTCTTTTGATGGTTCATACAAGATCTCTTAGTGGTGATGGTGGAGATTTGTGGTTTTGTCTTGATTTAACTTAAACCTCGAAGTTGGAAGTTTAAGCTTAGTGTATGATTTTGGATTTTTGGGGTTGATTAAGTTTAGAGAGGATTTAGAGAGTTTCTACAAGTGTTTAGAAGATGGAGAATGAAGCAAATAAGTCCTCCCAAAGCCAATATGGAATTCGGCCACTTAAGGGAATTAATTTCTCACTTGAGGATATTTTGGTACATTTTCATGTAATTTTTATTTCTAAAATAAATATAAATATAAATGTAAGAAATTATTCTTTTAGGATAGTATTAGTGTTAACTTTTGTTAATTTATCATTAATCAATATTAACATATCCTTAACATAATTAATTTTAATTAAACAAGGTTAATTTACTTTAACCATGTTAATTTTATCTCTCATATTTATTATTTTTGTCTTATATGAATTTAATGGAGTGATGACTCATATGGTGAGTTACCACCACATTTCCCACATGGTAATTCCGTGCATAAGGGGTGAGCTCCACTTCTTAGCTTTTACTTCGCATTTTCTTGCCCTAATGACCTTCTAGGGACATTTTGTTAATTTTTCTCAGCATTTTGTAGAAGTTTCCAAATTGTTCCTCCGATGTTTATAACACTTATTGGTTTGTTCTTGAATCATTCTAATATCATTTTTTATTTTTCTAAGAACAGTTTAGCCCTTGTGGAAAGTAGATATTTCTAAGGGCATTTTGGGTATTTTTAAAATTTTCTGATAGCTTTCTCATCCTTTCTTTGTTCTTAATCTTTTCTTATAATTTTTAAATCATCCTTAATATTCTAGTTCCTTATAATTTCTTTTAACCTTTGTTTTAGGTTTTCCATGCACATTATTAAGGTTATCCTAGTGTGGGAGCATTTTCTCCATTTGCACAAAATTTTCTAATTTCTCTATCTTTTGCTTTTATCTCTACTTCATTTCTTACTAAAGAGTATTTGTAACCTAGAACTTCCATTTTTGAAAAATTATGGATGTTACATTTATTAGTTTTAAGGTCCAAGTTTTGGGTTAAGTTTGTAACTTCTATGACTTAAACATTAGTCTTTTAGGATTATTATCATATGGGTCTAGGTTTGAAATTTTATCAAAGTCAAAGATCAAGATTAAATCTTTTAAAAGAAGACATAAGAAATCTTACAACTTTGAACATAAAAATCATAAAGAAAACATTTTTCAAAATAACCAAGTGGAGATTTACTAGATCTACTCCAAGATTTATCTATCCCTTACTTTGAGTATCTCAAGAATTTTCATAAAAACTTTCAAATCTTCCCAAACTTCAGAGAAATCATTTTTAAGAAATTTTAACCGATTAAATTGCTCCAAAGATTACAAGAAGCATTTTAATCCATCAAAATTCCCTTTTAACTTCCAAAAATCACTAAAAACTTGGTGATGCTCATTTTTAACCATCAAGATCAGTTTTGAAGTCCATCAAACTCAATCAAGTAGGATCCATAGAAATTAGAGAGAGATCCACTAAAAAGAGAAGAAAAACAAACAATGAACACATAATTAAAAGCTTAGAAAATGTGTATGGTAAAGACCCTACTTGTTGATGAATTTTATGAAGTTTGGTGGGTCTTTCGAAGTTGGTTCCCTCCTCTTTGGTGGTCCACATGAAATCTCCTAATGATGGTGGTGAGACTTTGTTGATTTATCTTATTATAGCTTAAACTTCAAAGATGAAAGTTCAAGTTTAGTGTAGGTTTTGGTGTTTTGAGAGAAGTTGGAGTTTTACGTGAGTTTAGAGAATTTTCTCAAGTATTTAGAAGATTGACAGTGAAACAAATGAACCTCCCCTTGGCTTATAGCAAATTCGGCCACTTTAGGGCTTTTAGGAATTAAATTCCTACTTAAGGGCCTTCTGGTTTATTTACATGTAATTTTCATTTTCCAAATTAAATGTAAATGTAAGGAATTATCCTTTAGGATTATTTTACACTAATAAATCTAAATTAACACTAATCAAGGTTAATTTATTTTAAGCATGATTAACTTTAATTAATCATGGTTAATTTCATCTCTCCTTATTAATACTTTTGTCTTACATCATGCAAAATTTGTGCACAATGGATAAGGTTCAATTTTCAGCTTCTGCTTTACATTTTTTTGCCCTCCCCAACCTTCTAGGGATATTTCGGTAATTTTTGAAGAATTTTCCAGAAATTTCACACTATTCTTCTGATGTTTCTAACACTTATTAGTTCATTTCCAAATCATTCTTATAAAAGACAAAGCTTTCTAAGGACGTTTTGGGTATTTTAGGGCGTTTTCGATGTCGTTTTTGTTCTCTCTTTGTTTCTATTCTTTACTTATGACTTTCTAACCATTATTGATGGATTATGAACCTTTATAATGTCTTTTAAATTTTATTCTAAGTTACCTGCACATTTATTTATGTCATCCTAGTGCAGGGGAATTTCGTTATTTGTTAAAAATTCTTAAATTTTTCTCAATTTTTGTTCTTATCTTGCTTTATTTCTTGCTAAAAGACATTGTAAGTTAGGGAGTCTATCATTAGAATTTGTGGGTATTACAATATCAGTTCCTTGATGATGAGACGTTGTAAAAATTTATTGAGATCAAGAAGAATCATACATTCATTATATGTATCTTTACATGTCTGTGTTTATTTTTATTTGACTCATGTGCTCTCTTTTATGTCTAATTTATTTGATTTATTATAATAGGAAAAAAATAGAAAGCTCAACAAATTTCTTCAAAGAATTGCTATCCCCATAGATTGTCACATGGGGGTTATGAGTTTCTTAAGGAAAGATTGATTAAGTAGAAGTTAAAAGAATGTGAACAATCATCTCGAGTAGACCCATCTACACTTTTTCTCCATAATATCTACCCACATACCATGAAAAATGAAAGAGAGCATGACAAAAGCCTTCAGGAAAGTATACATCGGATCTCTCATTGTTACTGAGAAGATTATAAGTAATTATAAAATTATTTTTTATAAATTAACTTCAAAAATATATATTATTGATAATGATAATTTTTATTTTCTAGAATTATTTGGTTGAACAAAGCTCACAGGAAACCTTTATTCCTGTTGGACAAGTAGATATTCTCAATATAGTTATTAGGCAAACGAAGCATCCAGGTTGAGTTTGTACTGTTGGACGAGGTGTTGGTATACAATAGTACTTTGGATTATCTTCCACTACACATGACTCAAAAGAAGGATTGGTGTCAAAGGATGAGTTGGATGCCATGAGAGAAGACATGAGGTAAGAACTTAGGAAACACCTTCAAGAGGAGCTCAAACAGGAGTTCAAATAAGAGCTTGCATCTTTGGGACTTTTCTAAATACATACACAAAATATTCTTTCCCCTTCTCTTAAATGCATGAGCACAAAGGAAAGTTGTGCTTCGACCAAGGAAGATGTAGCGAGAGGAGATGATATTGTTGTTGCTGCAGAAGATTATTAGTTATATGTTGATGATCTGCTTTGTTTGGTAGCCATTGGAAAGTTTATAACTTGGGTTCAACTATCCATCACAAGAAAATTGATGATGATAATGTTAAGGTGGTAGTTGAATGGATTCAAGATGCAAATGTTCCTGTTCTTGTGCCTACTGAGGAGGTTCATATAGTGGGACTAGCCCCCAATTATTTTATTTTATGGATGAGAAGACTTATGCAGTAGACTCAACCTAAGATATTAAATAATTTTATAAATGTTTAATTATTTATTTCATATGTTGCTAATATATATATATATATATATATATATATATGTACTAATATTTTCTAAATTCATTTTAGGTTCATAAGGAAGATCTTAAAGAGGAGATTGATCTTAATGCTAGAAAAGATCTTCCACCCCAACAAAAGAAACATGAAGTTGATCTGCTTGCATGCCTGTTCGGTATTGTTGTTAACTTGGGAAACCAACCTTTGCAATTCATTATGAAACTTGATATCATAGGGAATGTCACTACTATCCCTTCTATATTAATAGGAAGGATATCTTGGAGCTAGTTATGAGTAATGATCTACTATGTGTACCATTTCTACAATTATGGTTGATATAAGTAAATTTCTAAATCTTACTTGAATTAATTAAGTATCAAAATATAATAATTAGAATTTATTTAAAATATTAGGTACTTGCATTACATCTGTACACAAAAAGGAAACTTAGACTTGTATAGATTACTTGACCTTGTTCATATCAAGAAATCTGGAAATAAGCTAGCTAACATGTAGGATTACATTAAAGTAGGTTGAAAACAGAAAAGAGTATAATTTAGCACCTTATTTTCAATCGTAAGAAATACTTGAAAGTTTTATTAATACCTTAACTTAAATTTATTTTTTTTGGCTCATTTTTATCCAAATTTTGTAAGGTTCATTAATAATTAATCATTATTTATCCAAAACAAAATGTAGATGTCTTTCTATACTTTGTTTGGAAAAAAATCGAAGAAAGACATAAGAGACCTTATTGATGTGTAATTTTTATATTTATATTCATTGTTTTTATTCTTAAAATTAATTTGGTTTTTCTTTTATTATAGAGTAATGAATGCTCATCTTTTATTAAAAAGGATGCATTCAACAAATATTAAAAAATCTTTATGGATAATTTCATGTGTAAGTAGTATATTAAAATTTATTCAATTATTTTATGTTTTTTATAATTTTATAATGCCTAATTATATTTTAATTTTTTTATAATCTTTTAAAGTGTCAAAAACAAACTAGAGAAACTAAGTGTGAATATTATGTCATGAGACATATGTTTTATATTGTATCAATATCTATAGTTGATTTTTGGATCGAGATAATTACAATTATTATAATTTGGTAATTTGATTTTGATTCATAACGTTATATTTTTTTCTAATTTTTTTCCAACATTTTGTAGATATTTTGAAATCCTTACCCATTAAAAAAAACATTAATAATATTAGAAGATGTTGGAAGAAATATATAATAGATATAGCTAATTTAAATTTATTTTATATAACTTTAACTTATTTTTATTCTAAATATTTAATATATTTAAATTTGATAAGTATGATATATTTAATTTTCATAAATATATTCTTTGATTATTGTATTGTTTGACTATGCTGTCTAATTGCAATATACATGTTATTGTGATTAAAATTTGTAATAGTATTACCAAATGAATTGGATATAAAAAAAAAATACTTTCTATATTAATTTAAACATTAATTGAGATAGAAAATCATATTCTACATAAATTTTTACTTTAATGAATGTAAAAAATATCACCTTTTATATTAATTAATATCTGAATTAATATAGTAAGTAACATTTTTTATATTGATTAAAATAAAAATTAATATAAAAAATAATTTAATATATAAATTTTATAATTAATATAAAAAATTAAATTTTTTATATTACTTACTTCAATATCATATAAATAACTAAAATAAAAAATTCAGAACAACTTATTTAAAAAACTTAGTTTCCTCCATTATCATAGCTGAATAATTTAAAACCTGGGCTCTTAATTATACAAGTAAGTAATATCACACAAACAAAACCAAATTTTTCCTAATCAAATCAATATAATAATATTATCAAATATCAATTAGATACAAGCTTTTATTAATTAAATCCCAATAAAATCTGGATCAATTAATATTATACGAACACCACCTTTTAATAAATATTCTAACATGATAATCTTTCTTATTATTATATTTATTCTAAAAGTTTCCATATATAAATATCCTTAACTTTATCTAAAAGTAAGTCAGAATTTATTTTAAGGATATTTTCATTTAAATTAAGGTTAGATTGGTATTTAATTTAAAATTTAGGTTAATTTGGATTTAAATTTAAAAATTATATTTTTCAAAATTTTATTTTATTAAAATAGTTTTTTGTTTGAGCTAGATAAAATTATTATTATATTCACAAATATTTTCTCCAAATTTTTAATATGACAACTTATTTAAAACCTAAATCTAAAGTTTTAAGCTCCATATTCATAGTGATATTTTGTCTCTTTATCCATGCTTTCATGTACTTGGCCTATGTTATTGGTTGTTGGGATAATATATCATTCTTACGTGGGGAATGAGGATGTACTTCCAAGGATTTTACTTTTCTTTTTGCCATCAACATATGCTTTGAGTATCGTCATATATAATATATCATTAATATTTTTTCAGAATTTTTATGTAGATTTTTTAATTTTTTATCTAGTATATTTTTTATTTGTAATTTTTATTACGGATATAGACTTCATTTTTAGTATTGTATTTATGTTATAATAATTTATAATTTTTCTCCTTTTTTTTAAAAAAGAATTCGTTTAATAATATTAAAAATTAAAAACAATCAATTATAATTAAAAAACTAAATTTTTAGACAAAAAATATGTCCTATGCATCACATGTGCATCGCACGGTTTCAAGAATTAATTAATTAAAAATAAGAATAAACCATTGTGATATCTTTTAAGCACATTTATGTATCTTTTGTATGATATAAATTAATTAATCTTAAAATTCCATTTTCTTATATATATTGTGATAGGAAAATAAGGAATCGAATAGAAAATCATTTTTTCTCTGCATTATTTTTGAAATTTTAAAAATATAAAAGTGGACTTGAATTGATTTAAACTGATTTATATATTAAAATTTATGTGTTGACCAACTAAAAAGAAATAAATTTATAAGATGTATGTTTATGCTTTAAAAAATAGTTTTAAATAATTTTTTCAAAACATTATTTTAAACTTAAGAAATACTAAATTAATATTTATTAATTTTTTATTTTAAAAAATTATGTAATTAAAAATTGTCTAACAAATTTTTAATTAAGAATTAAAATCATTAAGTGAAAATTTTTATTTTATTAATTAATTAATCTACTTAAGGTAAAATGATTATTTTATATAATTAAAATCCACCAAATCTTACCAAATTTCTTAAACAAATGCAAATTCTGAGATTTCAAAACCTTCATTACTTTCCAAATTTCAATAATTCAAACACAATTTAATTTATAAATCAAATTAAAATGAATGCTGTAAAATGAGAACATAAAATTTAAACAATAAAGTATATTTAGAATCATTAATTAAAAAATCAACAATAATAAAAAATCAGATACATCCACTACCAATTTTTTCAGGACACCAAATGGAAGCGTAGAGAATGTTTGTTTAAATAGAATAATGGCTGGAGTGGGACCCAGTGAGTAAAAGCAAGCTTGCCGTATCTCGTGCGGTCGTGTTCTCGTGGACCCTCTCATTGTCTCTCCCCACCTTCCTTTCTTGGATTATATAGAAAGATGCATAGATATTCAGTACGTAATTAAATAAATCAAGAAAAACACACATAAACTATTAAATAATAATAATGAAACGAAGAAAATTGAAAACAAGACAGATAGCACTGAACAGAAAACATATATATTCACACCATATAAATATAGAGAGGACGGTTTCTCTTTGGTTCCTTTCTTATATGCATCTCATGCAGCAACTTTGAATTCTCTGCAACACTTACATTTTTGGTTTGGTTGCTACTGCCACTGATATGGATTACAACAATGACAAGTATATCTCTGCCCTTTCTCTCTTTCTCAGTCTTTTTCTTTATCTTTATCTTTGTCCGTCTCTTGGAAAAGACACACTCTTTGGGAACTGTATTTATGCTTTTCTACTGTTTTTTATGCTCTTCAATTTTTGTTTTGTGTTTTTTATTTGAGAGATGAAGTAGGTTTCCGTCAATTTGCTGGGATTTTACTTGTGAGTACCTTTATTTGTTTGTTTAATTGATTCGTTCATGTATCGGGTTGTTGATCTTCATTTTAGTGTTTTTTTTTTTTTTTTTTGCTTTATTCCCTAACCTCTGGTCGGTTTAGTAATTTTCCGTTCTTGGTTTTTATTTGCTGTTAGATTTTATGGATAGAGAAAGGAGGACGATGGTGATGTTGATGGGTCATAATTTTTCCCCATTTGTCTGTTTTTTGGCTCTTTTCTTTTCTCTTTTTCTGCGGTAATTTCTTGCTAAAACGCATAGCATTATCGTTTTCTAATGTAGAATTGGGTGGTTCTGTTCCTTTTTATTTGTGTGGGGGTTTGGTTGGTAATTAGTGCTGCAATTTGTTTGTGTGGTTGGTTTGGTGAATTTTTTATCCATTTTCTTTTGGTTGGCTTGTCTATTGTTCTAATAATGATGTCTACAATTGTTGTATGGGGATTGAGCTCATCCTATCCCTGTGATTCTTCCAAGTTGATTTTGGGATTGGCTCGTTTTATGTTTTCTTGCACATTTTTCATGTTGCATGATAATAAGCATTTGCTTTTTGCTCCGTGTTATGTGGTACTAGGGAGCCATGGGATTGGCATAGGGAGGATTATTGCCTCCAGAAGAGTTTCAATTTTGGTAAGTTCGATTTGTGATATTAAGTTAAATTAGTCTAAATAGTTGATGCCTGAAAAATTCTTCTTGTTTGAACAGACATTTCTCAAGAGCTGTGGAATGAAGTTTCTCAAAATGAAGATCTTTCCTTAGTGTTCAATGATGAAACAACCCCAGTCAAGGCTTGTGGGCATTTTCCACACAATGCCAATAATAGTGGTAAGACAGTTCTTTCAGGCACGCAGTTTGATGTTGTCTAATGATTAATATCTGCAACGTGAGTATATGGTTCTTTAAGCATTTCTATTATTGAGGGTGACCTTGACACAACAGTAAGGTTATTGCCCTGGGACCTGGATGTCATAATTTCAAATCCTGAAAACTTGACCCAACGGTAAGGTTATTGCTCGTAGTGTTATGGTTGTGTACATCTACTCTCCTTTGGTCCCACTCAGTGGGAGTGTCATGCATTGGGTCGTTTTTCATTTCTACTATTGTTGTTATTCATGTTATCCCCTTTCTCATGTATACGATGTTATCCTTTTTAATTCCAACAAGGTGGTTTTCAGAATCAAATAATATGCAAAAGGAACCAGAGGAATGTTGGAAGACTTCTTCCCAAATGAAGAGACGGCGGATGCTACAATTCAATACTCAAGACGGAGATCATTCCTTCTCCAATGAACAGATGTCTAAAGCATATCTGAAATTAAATGTTAGCGCCTGTAGCTTTTACCTGTAGTGATTTTTCACACTATAGCATAGCACATTAGACGGGTCGAGCCACATGAAAAGACAAAATGCAAATCTTTTTTAAGTTGAGAAAATTTGTTATGTTTTTCTTTAATAAAATCCACACGATATTACAATGATGATATTGTTTAGGGAAAGAATATATCATGTCTTGAGGTAACTATCATTTGTGCAACTTTTCCTTGTTCTTTCTATTAAATTTCTCTTTTTTGATACTAAACTTCATAATTATGCTTCATGAAATGATTAGTTTAGCTGTATTGGTTTGTGTTACCACATTGTATTGGTTCACCTGTGAAGTAGAACTTACTCAAAGTTTCTCCCTTGCAACTTGCAAGTTTACTGTAGCCATTTAATGGCTTAATTTAGAACCCTGTTTTAACTTGGAACATCTGTTATGACGGCTTGAGTTTGATAACAAGATGTTTGGTTCAAATATCTGTGTTAGAGTCTCTACTATCCTTCATAGTAAGTCTTTAGTGATATAGATTTGTGGGCCTTGGTTCTACAAATAATCTGGTGCCCTTGTGTTCTGGGTTGGTCAACAATTTTGATTCTTTTTTTATGCCTTCAAGACTTCATGATTTGGATATGCAGATAGTTAGTACCAGGCAATAGCATTGTCAAGTGTGTCTAGCAATACTTTGTTCATTTCAACTAGAATTGTTTGAGTTAATAACCATACTTGAGTTGTTGTTTGCTACATTGTGTGACTGTTACATTATGTATATAGGGGAAGGACTCAAATGAGGCTGTTTTACCGAAAGTGTCACCACAATGGGTGTTCGGAGCATCAGGTTTACCTTTTGCAAGATTCTGTTTTTATATATATTTTTTTTCGCTTTAGATGGCTTTAATATTTATAACCAATCAGAATGAAATATGCATTAGGAAGTGCATCTGCTTCCAATTATGAGGACCTTGAGTCAGCTGGAGAGTGGCTAGTAGATTGCTTTAAGGATGCTGAAATGCTATGTCCTGATGATTTGTATGCTTCTGAAGACCACCGCTAATTTATGACATGTATTTATTTATACAAATCAATCTTATGATTATGTTATTTGACTCAGGAATTTTTCTGGGGCAGATGATGTTCATATTGATGCTGCAGGTATATGACAGTGTGTCCTGTCCAATGTTATCTTCCTATTTCTTCCTTTTACTTCTCTTTCATGTAAGCATTAACTCTTATTTGAAAAAATTATATGCTACTGTAGAGCTATGCAACATCCCATCTGCATGTGAACAAAATATGGTTCAGCATCATGTCACTCAAACCCCCAGAAATGTTATCTTCAAAGGTTTGACTTGTTTTTTCATGATATAGCCTTTCTTGCTTATTTTAATTTGATTCTACTTAATTTCTCCTCTACGTAGATCCCCCCTTGACATGGTCGTAAAACTGGATTCTCTTGTGTGCTATAGGCTGTATAGTGATGATGCACTCACAAGATAGGAGAAGTTAGCATATGCTTTTACAAGAATCGTGTTTTTAATCCTAAAGCTTTGGTCTTTAGTTATTGTTGAATGGAAAAGACCCTTGTGCCAAGAACTATAGTACATAGTTAATGGCATGAAATTTTTTGTCATGAAAACAAATTGTGACTCTTTCACATGCATAGGTCGGAAATCGTTTCTACAAACACCCACAAAGTTAGTTTCTTCTGTTGCCTATCCATTTGCGTTCATTAAGCCTAGCGGTGCCCAGGGAGATGTCACTCTGAAGGAAATAAATCAGCGCATTCTGTCTCCACCGCCTTTGAAATCAAATCAAAGCAGGGAAGATCCAATACCATACCCAAAATCAGCCTTTTCAGGGAAGCCTGTAGTTGGAAAAACAAAAATTCGCACTGAAGGGGGAAAAGGTAGCATCACAAT
This sequence comes from Canavalia gladiata, assembly GCA_037954105.1. Lineage (NCBI taxonomy): Eukaryota > Viridiplantae > Streptophyta > Magnoliopsida > Fabales > Fabaceae > Canavalia > Canavalia gladiata. The sequence goes on from CM075661.1 coordinate 40,838,901, forward strand.
TATGAGAACCAGAGGCTAAGTAAGTTTATGTTGATCAGTACTAACTTTTGTCTCACCCGATTAACTAGTGGGGTTGACTTCATTTTCTGTATGTAAGATACCTGGTAAATTATAGCTGGTACTGTAATTTTTTTTTCTTATTGGCATCCATAAATAACACCACCTTTGTGTTTGTGTCCTAGTTGGGGATTCAGATGTCTTCGTGTGGCTTTTCTCTTGGTAGATGTTTTTGTTTGAGCTAAAGTCTGCAATGAGAATTTTGATATCAGTCTCCGGAACCTTGGCTTATGACAAAGCACTTAGTTTTTGTAATTGAATGAAATAACTTCTAGTTCTACACCTTGTTACGAAAGTTGTCTCAATTTCATAGATGCATTTCTTATGACGAGTTTTGTTCATGATTAGAAGGGTAAATAAATTTGTGTTCTCAAGTAATTACCTGTCTAGCTAAATTGTGAATTAAGTAGAAATAAAAAATAAAAAATGAGGTACTCAGACAAAAAAGAAATACAAGATTGTATTTTTTTAATTAAATATATTTTTATTCTTTCTAAAATAATTAAATTTTAGTTTTGGTTCTTTGATTTTAAAACCTTTGATTTATATTTTTCATATTTTAAAATACCTTAATTATAGTTAAATTTTTTTTTATAAAATATTTTGATTATAGTTTTTTAATATGGTTAATTTATTTTGATTTAATGTAGTTTAAATTAGTAGTAAGAATCATAATGGTACTTTAAAAAATGAGAAATTTAAATTAAAAATTTTAAAATTAAAAGATGAAAATCTAAAAAAAATTAAAAATATATTTAATCTGTATTTTTTTTTTATAAAGTGAAAGTTAAAATTAAAATTTCATGCTAACTATTTTAACTCTTATTACTTCGTTTTTTTTTAAAAAAAAAAATTGTATTAAACAATGAGAATGTGTGCTTATCTCATTCTTAACCATCCAAAGCAGCAAACCGCCGAGATAAATGTAGAGGGATCTCTCTACCTTGGGCAACGATTGAGGACAGGAAAAAAAGTTTGGTTCATAGGCAAAATTAAGATATCCTCATATAACCTCTCAAGGAATGGGCATATGTTTTCAACTGCTCATGTTAATGATTACATATTTCTATCTCGTTGGTAGGCATGCAAGAGTACTTACAAGTCGGTTTGGTCTAATTTTAAAGAGAAAAATTGAACTAATCAAAATTAATTAGTTTAGTTCGACTCAAATTTAGAATTTTCATTTTAATAAACTTGAACCGAACCATTTTGTTCATTGCGTTATTGAATTGATTCAGTTTGGGTTGTTAGGTTGGCAACATGCTTATATCTACAAAATTCTATCTCAAAAATATAAAAAAAAGGTCATACATTTGTTATAAAAAATAACTTATAAAAAATTGATAATAATCCTTGAATTCAAAATATCAGTTAGAATACATTTGTAAGGGAAGGAAATTTTTCAAATCTTAGGATAAAATATAAAATATTGATAGATTTAGTTTTAAAAATATGAAGCCGATAATAGAAATCGAGTTTTATTCATTTGGTTTTGGTCAAATTCGATTTTGTGAAAAAAATGAACCAAATTTATTGGTTTGATGGTTCGTTGAATTTATTAGGTTGGGAAAATTCAATGAATGAATACTCATAAAGGCAAGGAATTATGGAAGATTAACCAAATAAAATAGCGGATGATACACAAATATAAAAATAGATACACCTCCTAAATCAACATATGAAAATGGTTGGAGAAATTTTTTTTTTTTAGAAAAAAGGGAGGAAGGAATGCACGGCTTATCTCCAAATGTATCCGAATGTAAACACTGCATATATATATATATATATATATATATATATATATATATATATATATATATATATATATATATATATATATGAATAATTTTTTCAAATAAAATAATATTTTATCTTAAATGTGAACCTTCCCAATCTAATGTCAAAAAGCTAAAGGTAGATAGATTTAAATGAGAAATGAGAGTATAAAACTTTTTGTCAAATTTTATACATGAGCAACTATATCTATGAGTGTAAAAAGATGATATTTTAAATTTTTATTATTAATTTTATAGAGATTATGCCAACAATTTATGTATGAGGTTGAATTTTAACCGTTAGAGTTCACCAATTAAGAGTTTTGTGTGGATATTTTCAAAATAAAACTAATTTTTAGAAAATGAAAAATAAAAAAAATACAATACGGTTATAGATAAGCATGAAACTTTAGATACTTTTTTTGACTTTACTTTCTTTTCTTCCAAATCTTCCTTTTTTTATGTATGAGTTATAAATATCAATGGCTAACCACCTACTCCAAGGCTACCACTACTCCTTGATTTTGACAATAGTAGTAATCTTCCTTCTAAATACTACACACTTGGTCTGGCAAGATAAATAAATAAAAGAAACATAAAGTTTAAGAGGGTGTTAATTACATATTAGGCAATTAATTGACTAGAAACTTAGGTTCTTGATTGATCCTCTAAGATCCTTAAGTTTAGTTACCTAACAGTTCTGTCAATTAGGAGTGGTAGGATCGCCTCCTCCCAGCCAACTTACAAATTAATAAGATTAGCTACTTCTTACTAATGGATTAAGCATAGCAAGGTAACACAATTGTGAGAAATAAATAATCATTCATAAAATAAAGGAGGAAAGGGGATTCAAGCAATTTACATCAAAACATTTTCCAAAGCTCCATAAATTGGGAATTAGTTAAACATCATGAAAACAATCCAAAAATATCAATAATAAATTCTAAGATAAGAGATACAAAAGTGAAATATCAGTAAGGTCGATAAGCAACTTTGCAACTTGCATCATGAGGGGATCCCTACTGTCTAGATCCTACAAGAGGATGTCGGAGGAAGAACTAAGAATAGAGAGGCTAGAAGATGGAAGATTGAGGAAAGGTAGGGTTGTAGTTAGAATCTAAGAGAGAATTGTACTCTCCATCGTGGAAAGGGTTACTCCTCAATGGGAGAGGGGTGTATAGAATGGTGTGGTAGAGATCCATTTTATAGTCCTAGATTAAGGTTTCTAATGTGTGGACTAGGCTTGATCTAGTGCCTTGTAGTCATTGCAGCTCCTCTAGGCCTTCTGTAGCGATGTACAGTTGATTGGGATGCTTCTTGCATCATTTAGGATTGACCTGCCATTGTTCGGTAGCGCGTTCAAAGTTGGCACAACCGTGTAGCCTTACACTAGCACAGTCATGCTCAGGTTTACACAGCCATGCTGGCTGTCTGCAACATTGTAGGGCTGATTGGGATGCCTCCTTCATCATTAGGGTTGACATGAAACTATTATTGGCGTTTCCCATATTTGCGCGGTTGTGCTCATCGTTCGTGCTCAAGTTTGCATGATCACGTTTGATTTGTTGAGGAAATTTTTGTCCTTCTTTGTTTGCTTATCTTTTTATGCTTTTTTTTTTATCCTTTCTTTGGTCCAAAGCTCATCTATATTTTATGCTCTTCTTGCTTGACCATGCCTGCAAAAATAAAAAAATATTAGGTGTAATTACGAGTGAATTATGATAAATCATACAGTAATTATGCCTAAAACCTGTAAATAGAAAGATAAAATGATAATTTATCATTGATCCACATACCCTACACTTTCATTGTGAGAGAATTGCATAACATACACCTAATGTCCATGATCTTAAGGATCAACCTAGTAGGAACTTGCAAGATCATATAGCATAACTTTGTTGCAAATGACTTTGAGCCTTGTTGCACGAGAAAGATAGAAGAGCTAAAATGACTTTGTTGCAAATGGCTTCTTACCAAATATAAACTCAAAGTAGTAATAAACTTTAAATAAGGAATTAACAAAGATATGTATGCCAAAATTTCATGCTACATAAGAATTTAAATAAAAATTAAGAGAAAAGTATGTGTCTAACATATGCATCAAAGAAACTCAAACTCCAACTTTGTTCTATCCTCAAGAAAACTAAATGAAACATGATAATGCACATAAATGAGCAAAAATTTAAAAATGTTTCACACTAAAAAAAGTTCAATGTGATTCATAGATATGAATGTTTTTTATTCATAATGACTAACCATAACTCTAAGTGATTCATTATGTGTTGAGAAAAATTATCAAGCATTAGGTAAAAAAGGATGTTATTATGGTCTTCTCCTCTTCCACTCCTTCCTAATTCTTGACATAAAGGATATGCATAGAATGTAAGGTTTGTGCACTCATTTTTCATACTAAACCTTAAAGGAATATCTAAAGCACATACCAAGCATTAGGATGCCTTGGTACCATGAAAAATTTCGATAAAAAGCAATTTTATAAAAAGAATTCTCAAAAGTTTTGCTTTCTTTTCTTGTTTCTTTTCATTTTTTTTTCTTTTCTATTTAAAAGTATGTTGGAAACAAAGTGTATGGGTACCATATATTAAATTTCATCTATTTTCTCTAGTAGCCTAGTAGAATGAATGTCCCCTATGATTTCAAGGTTAGAGCTGAAGAAGAGTCTAACTTTTTAACTCTACATAACCTAATACTAAATATATTAATTAATTATGTAGTGTGTAAAATATTAGATCCATGGCAATCAAAGGAAATCAAACTAAGAAAATGTATGTGAAACAATCTCATTGATTTACAATTTAAGTTAAAATATAAGAGATGAAAATGAATTCAAGAAATTTGCTAAACATATATACCTAATATAAACATATAAATAATCAACCAAATACCTAAAACAAACATCACGAATATAAATAAGAACTAAATTACATAGAAAAAGGATAAAAAACATAATAAATTCAAAAAAATTAAAATCACATTAAAGTTTTCCAATACCTCAAACTAAGAGTGGACAATGTTCTTAATGACATGAAACAAAGTAGAGAGAAGAAATGAGACAAAAAATATCAAATTACTAGTCTGGAAGAAAGTCTGGTAAGGGAAAGTTCCCTTGAGAGATGTGCAGTAATACATTACATTAATTTGTGCACTTTGCAAAAGTTTCTCATCTTTATGTTCTTGATACAAGGTGTGATAAATTATCATTTTGTCATTCTATCTACAAGTTTTTAGGAATAATTGTTGCATAACAACATAATTCACTCGTAATTACACCTAATAATCCTTGTTTTTGCAAGAATGGTCAAGCAAATAGAGAATCCAAAAATAGGCAGATTTTGGGCAAAAAAAAAAAGGGGCATAAAACAACTTGTGGGTGAAAAAGGATAAAGATACCTCTCAACAGACTAGCAAGATCGTGTAGACAGTACGATCATACCAACACGAGGGTGCACAGTTGTGCTAATGTGACTCAGTATGACCATGCCAACATGACTTAGCACGATCGTGCCAACATTTGATGTGACTAGCAAGAGTGCCACATCAACCCTAGTGATAGAAGGGGCATCCCATAATCCTAATGATACAGGAAGCATCCTAGTCAGCTCTATGACATTGCAAAGACCTAGAACAATGGTGATGGCTGCAAGAAAGCTAGATCAAGCCCATTCCTAATGTTGGAAACCCTAAAACTGCATCTATGAAAGGGAGGCTTTGTCACACCTCTCAACAAACCACTCCTAGCTTCCAAAGCCACAATACCTCTCCACAGGAGAGCAACATCCCTCTTTCTGGGAACAATCCTATCTTTCCCTTATCTCTCATTCCTACCCTCTCCATTCCTGGTCCTCCCTCTAGCATCTTCCTGCAAGATCTTGGTGGGAGTTATCCTTGTGCGATGCAAACGTAGAGCAATTATCAGCTTTATTGGCAACATTGGTTTATATTTTTTGTATATACTTTTTGTTATGGATATTTGAGGGCTATTTTTCCTTATGAATAACTAGTTTCCCTTTTTATGGGGCTTTGAAAAGCTTTGTAATATGTATTGTTTGAACCCCATTTTCCCTTTGCTAAAATGATGTCTTCATTATAATTGTGTTATTCTATTATGATTAATCTATTAATAGAAACTGACCAATTTTGTTAATCCATAATTTGGTTGGATGGATCCAATCGTACCATGCTCAATTAAAGGAATTATAGAATAAATGAATCTAAGGATCTTGGAGGATCAATTGGGAACCTAAATTTCTAACTAGTTAATTTCCTAACACATAATTACCACCCTCTTAAACTTCTTGTCCCTTTTATTTATCTATCTTATTGGATCAATGAGGGTAATGGATGGAAGGAAGATTACTACTACTGCCAAATCAAGGAGATGTAGTAGAATGAGTGTAGATGGTTAGCGACTAAAAAATGGGGGAATTGGGGGTAAAAACAAGTAATGTCACAAGGGGAACCAAAGTCCTATAAACTTTCCATAACTTTGCACTGTTTCTTTTATTTTTCATATTATAGAAATCTTATTTTATTTCTTTTCCTTTCTCTTATTTCTTTCAAAAACAATTCGCTTTCACAAAACAACTTTCTTGGTAAGCTCAAAAAAATTATAATATAAGTTTCATATTGTTGGACTAGTCTATGTGGGATTGATACTGAGGGCCTAAAATATCCTCTTTCTACAGTAAAGGGTATACTTGCCCAAGGGTAAAACTTGACAAGAGTTTTATACTCATATTTTGCACACAACAAGTTTTTAGCATTATTGTTGGGGACTATTTTCCAGTAGTTTTTGTGATTTGAATTCTAATTGCTTAAGACATGTACATATTTGAATTTTTCTCTTTAATCATTTAAATTCTGTTTTTTTTTCCTTTAAAGATAATTCTCAAAGATACAAACAAAATATATTTCCCTTCCCTTAATTTATATTGTTTTTGTTCACACATTCCCAAGCTTCTAACTTGCAGTTTGAACCTAAAATAGAATGAGTGGCTAGTAGGTTAAGGCGAGAGGTGAGAGAAAAGAAAATCACAATGCAAGGGACACGAACATTGTTGGATTATATAGCTCCCACATGACTAAAAAAAATGAGGAGGCCCATATGGCTTGACAAAATGAGGAGGCCTACTTCATGGGGAACACCTACAACCCCACCTAGACGAATCATCCCACCTATCTTGGGGAGGATGCCAAGATAATTATACTAACTGTTCTTCCAATACTTATAGACCCCCTCATACATAAAATCAAGATGGCTACAAGAAAGAGTGGAGAGATTCAATCCACACAAAATCAAGGTTCCAAAATATAAAGGCATAACTCTAAAACATAGAGACGTAGATGTTCCAATTCCAAAACATGGAGGAGCAGGTGGAAAAGATCCTGATCCTCCTAACATAGCAAACATCAGGGACATTTCCTAGCCAGCCAGAGGAAAATTGAAAGGAGCAGGTGAATGCAATCACCTTATGCAGCATGACTAAAAAGGAAACACTTGCAAGAGGAGAAGAAGAGAATGATGCAACCATGAAGCTACCACTAAAGCTGGAGGACCTAGGAAGTTTCATTCTCCAAGGTGCAATAAAAGATTCCAATCTTAAGGCTTTGTGTGATCTAGGATCTAGTATAAACTTAATGCCTCTCTATGATTTTAGAAGGTTGGATATGAAAAATTCCAAACCTACCACCGTCTCTTTGAAACTTGCAAACAGAACCATTGTATACCTAAAAGGGGTAGTGAATGACATGCTAGTATAGGTGGGGACTTTCACCTACCCTACAAAATTTTTTATGCTCAATATAAAGGAGGAGGATGAAGTCCCACTAATGTTGAAAAGAGTTTTCCTAGCCACTAGAAGCGCAATGATCAATGTACAACAGGGGATACTCGTACTAAAACAAAGTGACAAAGAGAATATGTTCAGCAACACCTACCCTATAGAATAGTTCAAGAATGCCCCTTGCATATCCATACAACCACATCCACCCTCTAGATAGAGACAAGCTAGGACCAATCCATACGAAAACCCAAAGCATCAAAAGAAATAAGGCATTGAAAGCATCAGTTCAAGGGAAGCGGCCCCTTTAAGATTAGCAAGGCATATCCCACATAACAAAAAGAATAAGGATCCTTAAGAGGTGGGAGGTCCTAAGCAGTAGAGATGGTGCTTTCAAAGACATCACCAACCAAACCCTAGGAAGATCACAAGTAAAGGTCAATGGCCCTACTTAGCCATTGGGCGCAAGTACGTCAAGCTCATGATGTAAAATAAATGTTTAAAGGATGTAAAACAAACTTATTTATAAGCATCTAAAAAAAAGGAGAGAGAGTAACTGTGCCAAGTAAAAATTGCTATAAATTGTACGAAGGTAAATCACACGTCACTATCATAATTCATTTTCTCACTTTCACTACTGTAATTTCTTCCTTATTGACTTAGATTCTCTCTCTTCCAACCAAGTATACCATGTACCCTAAACTTTGTCAATTTCAAGCTTCTACATGAGCGTGTTGAAATTTGACACGCCAAGAATACCCTAGGAGAGGCAAAATTTGAACTTTGGCATGGTCATGCTCTTCTCATGCATGACCCATTTATCACAGTCGTACCCTTGTCCACACGGTCATACATGTATAAATATGGAAATTTCCATACTAAGCATGGTCATGCGACCATCTACACAATTGTGCACTTCCATTACTTTTTTATTCAGCACGGCCATGCCCTTGTCTACATAGTCATGATCATCTCATGCATTTTCATTTCAGCACGACCATGCCTTTATTTGCACAACCATGCACATTTATTTTTTGACATCCTCTATAGGGTTTATGGTCATGCTAGTCATATAAGCAGATTCAAAACAATACGCCCGTGCATGTGGCATTTAGCACGGCCATGCCATTAACACTTGACCTTGCCATTATGGGGAAGGTTCCATTCTACATGGTCGTGCTCACTTTAGCAAGACCATGCCAATAATTTACTACTTTGACTTGAATTCCTTTTATGTTGTAGAAAAAAATGCCTCCCTGTTCACAGAAGAGAAGCGGAGCCTTAACCTCCATTAAGGATGAGCTCTTATAGGACCTGGCCTACTTATAGTCACTTATATGATTGCTGGCATGCAACCTTATCTAGAGATGTTACTTGAGTTTACCTTCATCCTAACCTACAACTTGGAAAGGTAAGCGCTATAGCTACCAGGCATACAGTGTCAGGTGACGAGGTACTTGGATGGATTAGGTTGGAGAGCGATCATATTTATTCGAGAACCTACATATAGGATGCTAACCCTAGAGGTCCTGTCCTCCCTTATTTGCCTCCCTCTAATGGATGACATGTATGTCTACATCATCCAATATCAACTTGGGGCCAACACTTTAAAGAAATCCTTATGGACTTCAACATCATGTTGGGGTTCATGACGCCCCAGGATATCTTGTCCCCAAAGTACTTGGAGGTACTGGTGGACCTGCCAGATGAATTTGTCAAGGGAGCCTTCTAATTTGAGATCACATGATTCTACACTTACAATCCCATGCTCTCAAAGTCTACTACTATCCAGGATCTAGCTCTCTGCATCATCCATCGATGGTTGATTGTTAGAATCTTTGCCAGAAATGATAACACTAAAGTCATTTTATGGATCCACTTTTTCCTCCTCCAAGCCCCTGCTAGAGGTGATTCTTCATCATGTCTTGCCAAGGGATCGACCAGTGTCATAAGGCAGGATAGTTAGGTTACATTGGCATCGGATCTTATGTGATTTCCTTGTACCACCACCATCATGTACTCCCAGTTGTTAGCCACCTTAATCTAGTCCATCACCCTTCTCAGCATGGATACTTGGCAACGCATAAGAGTAGCTCAACAAGGGCCCCACAACACCTTCTTCCTCACACCTAAGTTGTAGCTGCCATAGCATCCATGGCATCAACCACCATCATCACCGTCATCACACACCAGTGTTAACCAGAGGAGTAAGCAGAAGAATAGAAGGAGGAAGACCTTTCAGCAACTGAGCCTACATCAATCCTATCCTTTTTCGACTACCTTGAACATTTACAGCACGAGTGGATGGATTATATAGCCACCTGGATTGGCAAGCCGTTGAATACCAGACTTGTATAATATCACGAGAGGAAACCTTAACATATATGGAAACCTCCCAGGATGTGGCCTTCACAAGGATCGACACCTAGTTTATCTCCTTTCTACATTTGTTGTAGGGCTAGATGGGTCCCTCACCACCTCAATAGCTATGTTTTATGCATATTTTTTTATTTTTTTTATTTTATTACTTTTTTCTATTTGAATTCTTAGGTTTACTCTTAACTAATAACTCTATTTTTCTTTTATATATATATACTTTTCACTCTTTAACTATGCGTTAATGTGACAAGGTTGTACTTTGAAAATCATAAGGAATCTTTACCTAAGTGATTGACAACCAACAAGGAAAGTATAAAAAAGACATAGTCTACCTCTAAGTTTGAGGAGGAAAGCCCTCTCTCCTCATCAGGGAAGTCCTACTTCTATATCTCATTCTTTATATTTTGTTGCAAATACTTAACTTTGAGGAAGGAGACCCTCTCTCTGCTAGAGTATCTTCTAGAAAAGTTTATCACATGCCTTTCCTTTCGTTTTTCAAAGATCTATCTCGGTAATTAATTTTTCCAAACATTAAAAGGTGGCATATGCTTAAGTTTGAGGAGGAACACCCCTTGTGAAAATTTCTCTATGAATTTTTATATCCTATAATACTCCCCATATTGGGTTGTTGGATTTAGAAAAAGTTTATCTGTATATAAAAGATGCTAATTGAACCATAAAAGGAATATGGAGCTATTATATACATAACTAATGATTGGCTATGATTTCTATCATCTTGTTTTATATTAGCGTAACCTTAATGAAAAGATTAAGCCTAAATAAGGTAGCATTCAACCTCTCTCTCTGTATTTGTTGAGAAATTTCCTTTTGACATGTATACTTTATAAGTTGCTTTGCAAACTCATCGAGACTTTTATAAGTAATTGTATAAGCAAGAAAAAAATAAAGACAAAATAGGTTTTATTGAATGAATATGGACTTTGGGTATCACTTAGTGCCCTTTTTGAGCCTAAAAGAAAAAGAATGTTTTTCCTTGGTACCCCTGATTATGTTGATAAGATTTCATGTACCCTTAGGTGAAAGCAAAAAATAGTTATTAGGGAGAAAAAATATGATTAAAAAAGGAAAAGGGGAGAAAAGAAAAAGAGAAAAAGAAGGAAAAGAAAAAGAAAGTAGCTTGGGAAAAAAATATATATCCAAGAAAAATCCAAGTAGACAAGCATAAAATCATAAAAGCTTAAGTGTTGATTAAAAATAATAAAATAAAGCTCTTTGTGTTTCCTTTCATTGTTTATCCCGCCTAAGAATTTTTTCCTTGGCCACATTTCAACCATGTACGCGTTGACTTATAGTGGAGATTTTAGGTTTAGGGACAAGCCTATAGCAATATACAGTCATAATGGATAGAGAGAAAATAAACTACCCCACGCATAGGAGAGATGGTGGTCAAAGTGATTGACTCTATATAGAACTTGATCTTAGGGGTATAAAAGACTCTAATTGGATTATTGTCAACTATTCCCATATTGGTAAACTGTAATACTATCTACTTCATGTTGAACATCAAATTTTATTGATTCTATACTTGTTGGATTCCCATTCCTAGGGTTATTTCTTGAAGACAAGTAGTGCTTAAGTTTGAAGATGTGATAAACTACCACCCTGCTGTTTTATCTATTGCATACTGAACATTAGATTTTTTGGATTCTATACTTGTTGCATTCTCATTCTTTAGGTTATTTTTTGGAGCAAGAAATGTTCAAGTTTGAAGATATGATAAATTGCCACTCTGTCACTTTATTTGCTGCATGCTTAACATCCAATTTTTCAGGATTCTATACTTGCTATATTCCTATTCCTTAAGTTTGTGGATGTGATAAAATGTCATACTGCCACTTTATCTATGATTTTTTAGACATAAATGCTACATAAATTAGCATAATTCACTTGTAATTAAACCTAATGATACAGAGACATTTGGACCTACACCAAACCACTCCTTTACTCCATGCAGAATCCTTAGGCCTATTGGACCTATCATCCAAGGCCAAAAGATTGCAGATAGAGATGGAGACCTTGTTGGGCCTCCAGGAGAGTCACTCTGAGACTTAACTCACCTCTCCACTGACCCTCCACGTAGTAGAATAGGATTTAGGTACTTTTTATATTCTAGGGACTAGCAAGGCCAATATGTATAAGATTTGGGCCCAATTTTCCTATTTTTTAGCTTAGGATTTTTTGGGCTTTCTTTGGCTGAATTTGAGGCTACATTGAGGAGTGAAGAAGGAATTTGGTGTTGAAATCCAAACCCAATTTAGATTCAAATGTACCCACTCCTTCCCTTTATTTTACCTATATAAAGACATCACTTGTGTAATTTTCAACACTTAGTTCATTTTGAAAGAAATTGTGAATTTCCAATCATATTTTTGAGAGAAATTCCCTCCATATCCTTCCTCTAGAAACAGACTTAGGGTTGAAGATCCTCCTCATCCATGACTGCTTATGATGGCAGAGAAGAAACTTATCCTCCATAAGAGGTGGTGCTTCCAAGTCAAGGCATAACTTCATCACAATTTCACTTCCATTCTTCACTGAATTGAATCCTCCATTGATCTAGAAGAACCACCTTTGCATCACCTAATAATCTTTGTTTTTACAAGAATGGTCGAGCAAGAAAAGAATATGGAAAGTAGGAAAATTTTGGTTAAAAAAAAGGACAAAATTGGTATAAAACAACAAGGAAGAAAAAAGGAAAAAAATTACCCTTAGCAGACTAGCACAAAGCTGCATGACTGTGCCAATGTGACATAGCATGGTCGTACCGACTTAGCATGACCATGAAAACATTGACACAATTAGTAGGTAATGCCACGTTAGCCCTAGTGATGTAGAGGTATTCCAGTTAGCCTTAATGACATAGGAGACATCTTAGTTAACTTATGATACTTCAAAGACCTAGAATGGTCACGACAACTGTAGGAAAGGTGGATTAGGCTCGATCTACAATGTTGGAAATCCTAGATCTACACCTATAAAAGGGAGGCTCTACCACACCCCTTAACACACCACCCCTAACTTCCAGAGCCACAATACCTCTGCACAGGATTGCAACATCCCTCTCTCTAGGCATAATTTTATCTTTCCTCCATCTTTTATTTCTAACCTCTCCATTCCTGGTTCTCCCTCTAGAATTCTCTTATAGGATCTTGGTGGAAGCAATCCTTATAAAGTGCAAATGCAGAACAGTTGCCATCTTTGTTGGCAATATTAGTTTTGTATTTCTCCTATATCTTTTTGTTATGGATATTTGTGGGTTATTTTTCCTTATGAATAACTAATTTTCCCTTTATAGATCTTTAGCAAACTTTGTGATGTGTATTGTTTGAACCTCATTTTCCCTTTTCTAAAACGATGTCTTCATTACAATTGCGATGTTTTATTATGCTCAATTAATTAATAGGAATGGCCATTCTGTTAATCCATAAGTTGATTTGGTGGAGGTGATCATACTATTCCCAATTAAATAAATTATAAAATAACTAAACCTAAGGGTCTTAGAGGATCAATCGAGAACTTGAGTTTCTAATTAGTTAATTTCCTAACACATAGTTAATGCCCCTCTTAAACTTTATATCCTTTTTATTTATCTATCTTGCTAGATCAAGGAGTAGTAGAATGAATGTAGGTGGTTAGCAATTGAAAAAAAAGGGGAACTTGGGGTAAAAACAAGTAAAGTCGCAAGGGGAATCAAAGCCCTATAAAATTTCTATAAGTTGCACTACTTTTTTTTCTCCATATTAAAAAATCTTATTTCCTTTTCTTTTCCTTTCTCTTATTGCTTTAAAAAATAATCTACTTTCCTAAAAATACTTTCTTGGTGAGCTCAAAAAATTAAAATTTAAGTTTCGTACATAGATTGTTGGGTTAGTATCTGTGTGATCAATATTGGGACCTAACATACTTTCTTTCTACACTGACAGGTATATTTACCTGTAGGTAAAACTTGGTAAGAGTTTTATACTCACGTTATGCATGCAACAAGGTCTCAATACATGTACCCTGTTTAAGTTGCTCAACTTTCATATCTTGTAGAAAGTTATGGAGTTTGGGGAAGTTTAATCTTGCTTGTGGTATAGTTGTTGAGGTGGTGGTTTAAGTTCTACCTTGGGTGATTTATATTCTTTAACTTCACTCTCTTAACTTGGGAGCTATAACTTCTTAATTAAGGATGAGTAAAGATATGATGTAGCTTCTAATGTCTCTAGGAACTCTTGTGCATTAGCTCTAACTTCATTTGCATTCTCATCAATCAACTTATCCCAAGTGGATCATTAATGAGAATTTAAAGCTTTTTTATTTCATCATTTTTCAATTAACTCAATCTTGCAATAAAAATCTCTAATAATAAAATGTTTAGTAGAATTTTAAATTAAAAAATGATCTTATCATTCTTAACAATTAATGAAAGCTTCCCATTTTTTACATTAATAATGACCTCACTTATGGTGAAGAAAGGATCTTCCCAATATGATGGGAATTTAAGAGTCTTCCTTCATCTCAAGAACCACAAAATTAATTGGAATAAAGAAACTTCCTATTTTAATTTCTACATCTTTTAGAATGAATACAAGAAACTTAACAAGCCTATCTACAACAACAAAGACATACTAGTTGGTTTTAATCATTTTAAATCCAATTTTGCACATATTTGAAAGGACATCAAACTAACACTAGCTTTAAGATCACAAAATGCTTTATCAAAGTTCATATTACCTATCATGCAAGGGATAGATAAATTACTTGAATCTTTTAGCATCGATGGCAACTTATTCTGGATAAAGGAACTATACACATTAGTAAGTGTTGTTGCCTTGTCTTCTTCCAACCTCCGCTTGTTTAACAAAATGTTCTTCAAAAAATTTGAATAGGTTGGCATTTTCTGAAATACATTTGTAAATGGACATTGATGTACAAATTCCTTGGGACTTCTATGAATTTCTAAAACTACTGATCTAGATTTACTTTAGTTAAACATCGTGGAAATGAGACAATGGGTTTGTAAGGCTTGGGCTCTTTTATCTTTTCTTTAATTACCCTTACCCACTTCAACCAAGGGTGAAAGGATGGTTTCTTCCATCTCGTCCTTTGTTAATACTTTGGGAGGCTCTAATTTTCTGCCACTCCTCAAAGAAACGAACATGATATGGTCACTTTGGTTCCTCTCATGTTATTTAGGAAAAGTGTCTTGTGTTCTAAAAACTGATGTGGCTTGCTGAGCTATTTAAGTCTGTAGCATTTTATTATGGATGACTAAAGAGTCCAACTTTGAGGTTAGATGCTCGATGGCATAAAAAAATTCCTTATTCTTCTTCATCTATAAGGACAAATATCTCTATGAGTGACTCCAATCTAGAATTTTGAGATGGGTAGAAATCTGGGGGAAGTTTGTAGTTCCCTTACCCACCTTGGACTTGTTGGTTTATATAATGGAAATGTTGGGGTTCCTCCAAGTTTGAAGTTACAATTGTTGCCATAGTTTTTTGTAGCATCAACCTATTATATGTTCAGATTTGACATATTTATCAACTTTAAATGAAATAAGAGGCAATATAATTTGTATTATCATACAATTCACAAACCATGTTAATAGTACTTACTATATTCAATTTATCTATATCTTGAGTCAAAGTCTCAACCTTATCAATCATTAAATAGAATCAATATTATACTTATCTAGAGTCTTAATAGGCCAACTCCTTGAAAAAGTCCACTAATAGCTATTATAAGCTATCTCCTTTATCAAACTGTAGATTTCTTCGAGATTCTTACCCATATAGGCTCATCCGACTACAACATCTAGAGTTAGCTTTTGTTTTTGGTTCCATATATTGTAAAAGATGTGGATTGTTGGTTAATGTTAAATTTTATGATAGGAATATTTTCTAAGAAACTTTCTTTTATCTCTTTCATGAATCATGTCATCTTCTCTCTAGGTAAAAGTTATTATATTCTTCCCCAATTAGTCAATTTAGTTTCTTGGAAATTATTTATTGAGTAAGACATGAAATAGATGATTATGCGTAGTTATGGAACCTTCTAGAAATGAATAGAATCATGCCCATGCCTTATCCCTCAAAGAGTAAAGGAATAGTCTTAGATGGTTGTCATCTAAAGAGACTCCATTGATCTTCAAGGTATCACACTTCTCCAAAATTACTTATAGATGAAAATTTGGGTCTTCGAAAGTTAGACCTCAATTGGTTCAGTTGTACCATAGGCAAGAGAGAGAGGTGATAGTAGGTCTCCTTCCTTAGGTGTTTAGGGTTGCAAAGTCTATCAGTGCATGAATATTATTCTAATATACCGTTTCTTCTATTCTCTATTTAAATATACATTGTCTTTTTCTCTCCTAATTTCTTGATATGTGTTCTTAATTTCTAGGTAAAAATTGAGCTTTCTTCTATGTTGTTACTTCTTCACAGGCACTACAATTATCCTATTGAAAACCAAGAGACAAAAGAGTAATAATAGTAAAGAATAAACATAAAAAAATAGAAAATTAATTGAAAAAATATCTAGTTTAAATGGATTACAAACTTGTCAATATTAACAGGATTGAAGTACTTAATAATGACACCAAAAATTTCATGAGCTGCAAGTGCATGAGTCTATTGGGTAATAAAAATATATAATCTCCACAGGAACTGTGTTATAGAATACTACTAGTTTCAATGTAATTATCTTAATTAATAAATTTAATTATAATATGATTAAATATAAATTAAATTCAAATTAAAATATATAAGTTGATTCAAAAGAGATGATGAGTAGGAAGAGAAAACTATTAGAAATTAGGTTCATTGCAATTTACAATTGAAACAATGAGATTTTGTATTTCTATTCATTCTTGTATCTTAAGATAAACCATTCTATTTTTAATCATTGGTTCCTTCAATAATTATGTGTCTAATTAAAATAATATCGAATTTCATGGTACTTATGTTCAATTAAACTATTTAGGTTTCTTGATGATTTAGTTTAATTTCTTAAAGGATTAAAATCTACTTTCGTAATTGAAATCCTAAGTCTAATTTCAAAGAGTTCAATACCATAATTCACCTTTAATTTCTTTTCCTAGTATTTAATATCAAATCAAGCTATTTCTAAAACTCAAGTACGCATTATGCATATTCATAAATTGAATCAAGAATATATGGATATCAATAGTAATAGAAATTAACAATTAAAGTGTGATCTCAATTCATAAATTATAGCTACTCCTAAATCCTAAGATAATGGAATTAGCTAATCATAGTTTTACACAAGTGTAATACAACAGATATCATGAAATGTGAAATTAAGGAAGAACCTAGAAATGAAGAGAAACCAAGATGGAAGAACAATCTTCAATCCTCCTTGAATCCTCTTATCATGGATGTCTCTCTTTGATCCTTTCTTTGTATATTCTCTCTTTTTTCTTCTCTATTCTATTTAGCGTATGACTCCAAGCTTCCTTTTTTATCTCCTTTCTACATAAAAAGGAAGAGAAAAGTTTCCCCTAACTTTTTCGTAAACCTTAATCTTGGTTGCCTCCATGAACAGGTTATGGTTCCTTCTAGAAGAATCACATTCTAAAATTTTTAGTTCTCCTTCATTTTTGTTATTTTTTCCCCTTCAAATCCCTTCACTTTAGATTCGTAATCATTTACAAATTAAAAGATATAATAAATTCTAAATAAAGGAATTAACAAAGAGAAAAAAAAACCTAAAATGCATGTTGCATGGAAATTAAAATAATAAATTAAGATAAAAATATATGCTTCTAGCACATGCACCAAGCATCATTCTCAAACAAATTTTCTTTTAGGCCATTGATTTTAACTGACTTTAACTTCAATGATTTCTTCAAATGAGTCACCTTTTTTTCGCCATATCTTAAGAGATCATGGAATCTTTCTTCTCTCTCAAAGACAGTCAATCTAAACTCAAGATTTTCCTTTTTGGTTGAGGATAAATAGTTTCTCTTAATGGAGTTAGAATGAATAGCCTATTGGAAACCTCTCTTAATCTTGGCCATACTCATTATAAATTAGAATTTAAGGTATTTTATGAATGAAACCTCTTATAAATTTTTCCAAATATACTTCTTCATAAAAACATTAATGTTTCCATTATTGTTGTCTTTGAAGTCTTAACTAGAAGTAGAATTTATTCAATTCATATGGTAAACATCAAATTTCTTGAACCATATGTTGATTAAGGATAAAGATATTAATATAGATCAAGAGTTGACATGCCCTTAAGCTTCACCAACCATCCTTGATGTTATTTAACCAATGTTGGTTAGTGGTCTTTCCATTTTTATTCTTCGCCTTTTTCTTCTTTGAAAACTTCCTCTTCTTAGAATCTTTGTTTACCTTATCCATTTTTACTTCAATAGCAATAATGGATTTGACCACATCAATTGAGGCCATGATTTTATTTTGGTCCTCAATCATGGAAAGACCAACTCTCACAAACAAACTGAGTTGTTCTTACATTTGCAATAATGACTTGATAATAGAGGTGTTTGTGATGTGCTTTGGTTCAATTTTAAACAAAAAAAAACATTTGAACCAATAATACAAACTTATTGCAATTTGGTTCAATTCTGTTGGAAAAAAAATTAGAAAAACCAAACCAATGTTTTGTTGTTTTGTTTGGGTAAATTATTTTTTATTTTTTTACTATTTTAAAAAAATCTAACAATAAAGATAAGTTAATTAAAAAAATTATATTAAAAATTTTTAAAAAATTTAAAACTAGCATGAATTAAGCACAAATTAATAGTATTTATACTTAAATATACTTTAATAAATTTTTTTGATAAACATAGAATCGCATACGTAAAAAACAATTAAAAGTATACCTTTTATATCCTAATTAAAATTCTCCTAAGTTAAAAAAAAAAAAACTAAGGATAAGGGTAATAGGACCATTCTAAAAGGAAATCTTACCTTTGATCGGGATGATCTAAAATAATCCTTCTTGAAATAAATTCCATTCCTTTTTGTTAACTTCAAGTAAGCCATAAAAATGTTGGTTTCTTTGAAGGATCAAGAACTCACAAAACTTGAATTACTTTCTTTTTTTTCCTTCATTAAATGGAAGAGATAAAAGGAAACTAAAAAAAAGGATTCATCTAACATTTCTAATACACCATCTACAAAATACCTGGGAAATAGGATGGATTTAGGTACCAACAAGTAAAAGGTGCTTGAGAACCATAATCTTAAAGTAAAAAATGAAATATGAACCTCAATTATAGTGATGAAATAGTCATATATATAGATGAATTACATCTATTTAGTACACTTAAAGTAAAAGTGACCATCGAGTTCAAGTATGACCATAATATAATCATACTTGAAGCATTTTTCTAAATAGAGTACCAAGATACTTTTGAGACTCGTTTCGCCTCCATCCACATAGCATCTAAGAATAAAAATAATTTTTTGTGATACCAAGGGAAATTTGGATACAATTGATGCTTATATAGAAATAAGATCCTCAACATAAGTCCCAAAAAATTTGGATGGTAATACAAGTAATCTCTTCTTTTCTTTACATGTTTAGGGTATTCGCAAAAAGATAAAATTTATATGAGTTTTTGTCCAAGTTAGATTTTTAATAGCTTGTATAAATCTAGTAGGAGAAAAATTTGAGCCTGCATGTGTCAATTATGGATCTTTCCATAATCGATGTTTCACTTATATATCTTAGACAACATGTTTTAGAAAAAGGGTCTAAAGTATTCAATTACCTTGGCCCTGAGACAAACCACCACCATAAGATCTACAACCATAACACAATGGCAAGGGAGGGATAATGTACATCTCGAGAGACTTACTATTATTGTCATCATTATTCAAATTTGCCTAATCTTCACCATCCCTCCAAATAATTTAAAAAGGGATATACCTTGGAACAAAGAAGGTTTGTAATATAATTGAAAAGGGGTTGCTAAAGAAGGAAAATGTTCATAAAAAAATAGGTAAAGTAGTAGAAAGATGGAAGGAAGTACCCCAAATAAGGTGGCCTTTACAAGATAAAAAGGATAAAGTATTAGAAAAATGATTGTTAGAGAAGGAAGGAGAACAAATTAAGAAATCAGGATCAAATGTTGGAAGCAAAAAGGATGTTATAATAAGTAAAAAGGAAAGAAGATAAGTTGGAGATGCTTATAAATATGCGCTTATTTGAGGGAATAAAATACTTTTTCCATTAAAAGTCTACGTAAATTAAAAAAAAAAAAAGTGATAATGATTATAAACCATAAATGCATGCAAGAAATGAAAAGGCATAACAATTAACATAACATCACTTAGCATAAACTTACCAGGGTTAAAGTTTTGGAATCTCATATAACCCCCAACGACTTCCTAATTAATGAAATAATAAGCAATTCAATTACTTTGGACATGTTAGCAATAAACATCTCATACTTAAAATAAAACATCTCAACTAGAAAACTCAACATATCTCTTGTTGGAGAATTACTAAGTTGGAGGACAACAAATACAAGGTAAACTCCATGAACTAAGTGACAACACCTAGGTGAAAGTGAAGTATTTCCTAGAATACACCCAAGTGAAGGAATAACAACCTAGGTGATGGATATTAGTCTTGACTGTAACCCCATCATGACCATCTCAAATAATGAAGGCCTCATCTTGAGATGCATCAAGATTAATACCTATAGACAATTAGAAGAACTCATCTTCACAATGTAAGCTAATAAAGAAAATTATAAAAGAATAAAAAAGATAAGATAATATGTTCAATGAGCTGAAAAATGAAAATTGGCAAGTAGTGCTATGTAGAACATGACCTACTACTTATGTTTCTCACCTAACTATGAATATGAGATAACTAATCTACACAACAATGCACTTGAGTTGATGTACAAATTAAGAAATTTTATGAATTTGAATCACTAATCTTATAAAAAATATTGATAAGACAAGATTTTATGAGAGATAAGAAAGATATAATTCTCACAATAGAGAAGAGTTCATTTTTAGGTGAATTCAAACTCTTATGTGTATACCATTGCTCATACAAAAGCTATTTATACCTGTTCAATCACTAAGATAAGGAAACTAAGACCACATTCTAATATTATTTTAGTATAATATGATTCAATTATTTAACATAATCCAAATGAAATTTGAACAATCCTAGTCAAATAATTTGAACAAATTCTAAAAACTTAAAAATTAAGTTAATTAAAATTAATACAAATCCAAAAAATATCAAATCTTATACTCTTATTGTAAGCTAAATCTCTTAGACTTGTACAAGTAAAACCATAATATTATTTTTCTCTTTTTCTTGAATTTAATTCTCTTAGATCATAATTGTATTGACATGGACTGTAATGTTTCTTACATCCATTTTAGTCTTCCTATTGTCAATGGGTCTTCACTTAAAATTAAATATTTTTTTACTTGAACTTGATCATACAAAATGATATTTGGGTTGATATCATCCTCCCCCTTTGAAATAGAGTCATCCTTGAATATTTATTATTTGCAAACATGAAAGGTAGCACCAACTCCATACTAACCAAGCAACTTGAGCTTGTAGGCATTATCATTGATTTTATATAAGACTTAAAAGGTTAATCTACTCTAGGCATGAGTTTAGATTTCCTTTCATCAGGAAATATTTCCTTTTGGAAGGTGCAACCAAACAAAACCTATAGGCTCAAAAATCATTTACTTTCGACTCTTGTTAGCACAATTTTCATATTGTTTTGTTATTCTTTCTATATTTTTATCTTACATTATCCTAAATCCTTTTGAAAGCTTTAGCATGCTTCTTTCCATCAATATTTACTTTGTCCTGCAAGGGAAAATAAGCTGAATAAATAGGTGCAAGAGGATTAAATCCATAAATAATTTCAAAGGCCAAGTATTTAATAGTTGAGTGAACAGTTATATTGTAATAAGAAAACTCAACATATGGTAGCCCTTCTTAACTATTTAAGTTCTTCCTGATAATGGTTTGCAACAAATAATAAAGGTTTCTATTCACAAATATAGTTTGTTCTCTAGTTTATGGATGAATTGTTGTAGAAAATAACAATTTGTTCCAAGTTTATCCCACTTATATTTTTTCTTTCACTCTCTTCTCTTTTCTCTTTGAATTTGATTTTCGATTATTTTCTTTTGTGTCATAGGAGGAGGATTATTCCCTTGTAGTACGAAACAATGTTGCATATTACTTCATCTTTATACTTTCAAAGAAAAAAGTTGACCCATTTTGTCACTTTCAACTCCCCAAAAATCATTGTCATTACAACCTATATAGAGGTTATGCTTAAATATGGATAAGCTTAACTTCTCTATTAACTCAACACTTGTTATATTACTACAACTTCCATCATTAATTATTACACCACATACCTCTTTTTGGAGTAGATAGTGTGTGGAATAAGATCTCTCTATTTCTCTCTTCCAATACTATTTGAATATTGAGCTCTCTTCTAATCACTAAGAGTTCTCCTTCTTTAACAACTTCTTTGTCAACACTAGATTACCTTTCTTTTTCCTCTTATACTTTCTCTAGTTACCAAGAGTCTCATTCTTCAACGACTTCTTTGTCAATACTAGATGACTCTTATTTTTCCTTTAGTACTTCCTCTAATCACCAAGATTTATTCTTCTTCAACAACTTCTTTGTCAACACTAGATGACTCTTATTTTTCCTCTAATACTTCCTCTTCACTCTCCTACTCTCCATAATTATTAATGATCTTTGTGTGCTTACTTGGGCATTCACTAGAAATATCTTTTTGTTGACATTTGAAACACCTTATATCTTGACTCCTAAAAGAATTAAGCACACGTTGAGTTTTCTTTGAAGGGATAGAAAATTTACCTTTCTTTATTTTAGCCTTTTTAAAATTTGAAGCTAACGTAATGTCATGCTTTAAATGAATTTTCCATGAGTTAAGGGAATTTAATTGGAAATCCTTCGCATGTTATTTCTTCTTTTGAGTTGTTATTCTACCTTGATGGCTTGATGTACCATTCCTTGAATCTTTATATAATGATACATCTCTATAACATCAGGTATGTCACAATTGAGTCCATGTAATAAATAAGACATGGTTGCTTCTCGATCCTCCACTATATTGACCCTAATCATTACAGTCTCCACATCTTCATGATACTGGTGTATACTTCTTGATCATTGAGTGAGATGTTGCAGCTTGTGGAGTTTCTTTTGATAATAGGATGGGATGAATCGTATTCTCATGATTGCTTTCATCTCTTTTCAAATGGTAATAGGTTGTTCTCTATATTGATCTTTTTCTTTTTGCACCTGATCCCATCACAAAAAAACATAATTAGTAAATCAAAGAGCTGCAAATTTTACCTTTTTTACTTTCACAATAGTTGTGGCATGAGAAAACTTATTCTACTCTGTGAATACTAATTTTAGTCTGAGACTTTTTAGGCTAAATGAGGAAAAAGAAAAAGAAAACAAAAAAGGAGAAATAATAATAAATAAATAAAAATAATAAAAAAATATATAAAAATAATAATAATAAATATATATATATAAAGAATAATGATAATAGAAATATAATAAATAATAATAATAAAGTGAAATAAGATAAAATAAAATAAAAGAAAGAAAAGAAAAAAAATAGAAGAATACATATATAATAAATAAATAAATAATAGATAAACAAATAAAAATAAAAATAGAAAGAAAATCGAAAAGAAAAAAGAATTGGGCCTAAGTTAGTAATGACCCAGCTGGCAAAAAATGAAACAAATAATAATAATAAAATAAAAATAAATAAATAAAGGGAGGAGAGAGAATAAAAAAATGTTCGATTACCCATAGAGTAACAAGCCATTATTGGCAGTCTAAAAAATGTTGAAGTTCATCATAATAGAATATTCCAAAAAATTTGGCCCTTGGTAGGTAATATATGCTACAGAATGAAGGATCATAAGGAGTGAATTTACCTAAAAGGGTGTCGGTCTGTACTTTCTCAAGTCCTATTATCACATGCATTGGGTTGGAAAATTGTTCCAAAATGTGCAATAGTATATGTAGAGTAAGGAGTGGACTGTGAGAACAATTTGTAAGCTGCCTAAAAAACCTTGTTGTACACTGTTAGGATGAGTTCAAATGTTACGAAGAGTGTGGAAGCACGTCACTGGAAATGGAATTAAGTTGATATCAAGGTGTTTGATCTGACAAAGCCCATGGAAACAAGTAATATATATAGGATAATCGTTGTTAATCCTCTTGTTCCATCGTCACAACCTAAACTAGTCACTCCACATTGATCTGCAAGATTCTGCAGATTAGTGCCTCAATACCGAGATTCTAACTTGATCAAAGAAAGGAATGGTGAAGTAATAAGCAGAGGCTGGCCTATTTACCAACAGGACTTTGAGAAGCATTTTCTTGAAGTTTCAGCAAATTTTTACTATCTTGAGTCTTAGAAATTCATTGAATCTCGTGATTGTGGGGATTATCTAAAAAAATCTTAAAGATGATTAAATGAAGAAATAAAGAAATGAAGAGAGCATCTAACTACTTGGATTCTACAAGTGAGTTAAAGATAACTAATGTGGTGGAGAAAGAGATAATTGAAAGTCATATACGAACACTCTTGTTCATGTGGAAAACTTTGGCCTGGTTAATATGTTGATGGATGACAAATAAGAGGACTTGGGAAGAATGTATAACTTGTTTCACAGGGTTCCTCTGAGGCTTACAATCGTTAAAGAGGTCATGACTTCTTTTATACGGGATACAGGTAAGCCACTGATTATGGATCCTGAAAAGTTGAAAGATCATGTGGATTGTGTGCAACATCTCTTGGATTTGAAGGATAAATAGGACAGGGTTATTACTATGGCATTTAAAAATGACAAGACAGTTTAGAATGCCTTAAATCCCCTTTTTTGAATATTTCATCAATTTGAATGCCCAATCTCCATAGTTCACTTCTTTGCTTGTAGATGACAAACTTCGCAGAGGGTTGAAAATGGTTGGTGAGGAGGATGTGAAGATTGTATTAGACAAGGTCATGATGCTTTTTTGGTACCTATAAGAAAAGGATGTGTTTGAGAAGTATTACAAGCAACACTTGGCAAAAAGGATTCTTTTGGGGAAGACTACATCTAATGATGCAGAAAGAAGTTTGATTGTTAAGCTCAAAACAGAGTATGGATATCAGTTCAATTCTAAGTTAGAGAGTATGTTTACTAACATGAAGACTGCTGATGATACGATACAAGGTTTCTATGCATGCCATGGTGCTGAATTGAGGGGATAGCCAACTTTTGTTGCACAAAGGGAGTCTGAACTAGAAAATCTAGAAACTTGGCAAAGAGTAGAAGAAGATAGAAATCCATAGATTGAGGCAGCAATTGTGAGGATAATGAAATCTAGACTCATTCTAGATCATAATAATATTGTTTGAGGTCACAAAGCAGTTGTAGTTACAATTTTTTGCCTAATCCTGTAGGAAATAAAAAACAAATTGAATCCCTTATTGAGCGTGAGTTTTTGGAGAGGGATAAACGGGACAGAAAATTATACCATTACCTTGCTTGAACAGTATGTGCTTTCGTCTCTTTCTGTCAAAATGATTTAGGCACAGCATCTATGTGATTCTATGTCATAAGTTTGATTGCTCATAAAAAGAAACCTCCTAAAGTTCCATCTCCTACGCGAATTCTAATGTGAGTGAGTAGCGTTCTCTACTGTTGTGTATTTTAATTCGTACAGGTACAAGCATGGCTTATGTCAGCTTGGATTTTATGAACATGTAAATTTTAGAAAATCGTAGTTTTAACAAACTTTGCCTAAAAATATCTGTTTCCAAATTTTCTGAAATTCGCATGATGAATTCCAATGCGAAGCGGTAGCATTCTTTTCCGTTCTGTATTTTAATTCGTACAGATTCAAACGCAACTTATGTCGACTTGGATTTTGTGAACACGTAAATTTTAGAAAATCATAGTTTTAACAAATTTTGCCTAAAACCACTTTCACCCTAATTTTACAAAATTCTTCCATCTTTCGAGACATCAAGTCTCTTAACAAAACTATGTTGCCTTGAGTTTCCTATTACACCAGGGAATACGTAGGAGTAAGGTCAAATCTTGTCAGACTATTTTCATAAACCTTTTTATTTCTATTTAAGGGATCCAACAATTTTTAAAATATTAAAATTAGACACTCAATCTAAGGGTGTCATTCTTTGGAATGGGCAAGTGAGGTGCTAATACCTTCCTCATTCGTAATCAACTTCCGAACCTAGAACTCTTCCTCTGTTAGGATTTTTTCAAATGTTTTTCCTTAAAAATAGAAATTTGATGACGGCTCCACGATCTAATTAATATTAAATTCTTTCTAATTTTAGTGAGTTCTTCATTTCGTTGTAATTATGGTTACGACATACTCATATCTTCCACTCCAAATATTCCTTTGGATCATTTTTTCCTAAAATGAAGAAACTTTGAATTTAAATACACCAATGTCACCTCTTTTATCTCTATGCCTATTTTCCTCAAATCTTATCCTCCTTTATTAATCTTCATCCTTGTCATCCTGATGCTTTGAATCAATATTAGATTAACCATCTTGTCTCGACAGAGTTAGTTATATTACATAACTCGATCCTCCATATGATTTATCCATTTATAAACATCCTTCATTTTTCTATCTAATAACCTAAACTTGGGCCACTGATGCTTGTATTTGGAGAGTGTTTAATCCTTATTTTCTCTCTTGATTTCTTTCCATGTTAGTAAAGAAAATAATAGGTATCAGTATAATAACTATTAGATAGAGTTAGTTTTCTATTAATAGAAATAGTTACAATGATATCTATACAAGTGTACCCACTCATTGTTATAATAATTTTTTCAATTAATGAAGTAACAAACACGGGAACTTCTTTCCTTTCTTTCTATTGAATATTTCCTTATGAATTTTGTTTTCTTACTTTGATGGTATCAAATATCCATTGGAGCTCTTTTGCATACAACTAAGAACTGCCAAGGAATCCAATTTCTTCAGTAAAGAATCAATACACTCTGCATTCAAGTGATCCAACATAGAACCTATCCAGTTCATTCTTCATTCATTCTAGTGAAAATCCCTCGACCTCCATTGTTAATCCTTTATTCATATGTAATAATGACCACAAATGGTGTAGATCTATGAAAAGGTCAATGATATCTAAAAATAAATTCAAGTTTCTAGATGGTACTTTGCTTGTGCCTGATAGATTTTATCTGATGTTTCAACCTTGGGAGAGATGCAATAATCTTGTTGTTTCTTGAATATTGAATTTGGTTATATAGAAGATCACACAAAGTATCACATATATGGAATCCACAACAGAAATTTGGAAAGATTCTCTTAAGGAGATCTTATTAGAGTTTCAGAATTGCAACAAGAATTGTACACATTCAAGCAAGGTTTATTATCTGCCACTTCCTATTTCATAGAATTAAAGGTGTTATGAGGAAGAATTAGACAATTACAGACCTATTTTGGAGTGTGTATGCTTAGTAAAAATGTGAATGTGAACCTAGAATGAATCTCAAGAAGTACAGAGAATAAGATTATATGATCAGGTTCCTTACAAGTCTCAATGAACACTTTCAATGGTGAAGTTGCAGATTCTGCTGCTCAATCCTTTTCCAACCTTGAATAAGGTATTTTCGATGGTGTTACAACATGAGAGACAAAGTGTACTTACACCTTTAGAAGAAACTCCAATGATAGTGAATGTTGTAGATAGAAAACCTTATGGTCAAGGTAGAGGAAATTACACCTCAAGCAGAGGAACAAAAATTTGTACTCATTGTGGAAACTCATGACACATTATTGAGGTATGCTATTAGAATCAAGGATACCTACTAGGGCATCATGGGAAATTTTCTAATCAAACTAGGATAGATGATCAAGAAAGGGAACCATACCCAAAAGGCAGCAGTGCTAATGTTAATCCAACAATCACTCAAGTCGAGTACAAGATCTTAATAGATTTGTTAAAGAAATCATTTATTCATCACAAGAAAAATTCACACCTAACCAATCAAGTTTGTACTAAATGAAAAGAACAAAATCAAGGTAATTCTATAATCTATTCTGTTATATTCCAGCTTAATGCATGGATCTTAGATTCGAGGGCTACAAATCAATTTTGCACAACACTTGACCTTTTCAAGTCACACACAATTGCACAAACCATTGGTAGTGAAACTTCCAAATGAAAATTTGTTTACAATTGATATAGTTGGAGAATTTCAATTACTACATTGATTTTAGACAATATTTTGTTCCTACCATAATTCCAATTGAATTTAGTTTCAACCTCAAGGCTTGTAAGTCATTATGGATATCAAGTCATTTTCTTTAAATTTGGTTGTATAATTCAAGATCAAAAGAACAAGATGATTTTTTTGAGTAAGCTTTGTGATGGGTTATACAACATGAAGACTAGCAATAAAGACACTTGTATGGCAGCTACAGTTAACACCAACACTTCAAACTCATCTCTGTTATGGAATTTACAATTTGGCCATATTTTATCCTGTAAATTATCCATTTTAAAAGAATCCTAGCTAATAATTCTATTAGTAAAAATGTGAGTTATGATGTTTTTCATTTTGCAAGACAAAAGTCTCTTTAAGTGTAAATAAAGCTTTAGCTTCTTTTGATATGATATACATGGATATTTGAGGTCCCTTCTTTACTATATCCCTAAATGGACATTATTATTTTCTTACAATAGTTAATGATTTTAGCAAATATACTTGGATAGTTTTGATGAAAGTAAAACATAAAACACATCATCATGTACGGAGATTTGTCACAATGATGGAAAATCAATTTTCAAGTTGAATAAAATTCATAAGGTCTAATACTGGGGCTAAATTCTCTTTACACAATTTTTATGGATCACAAGGTTTATATACCAAACAAGTTGTCAGGAGACCCAACAAAAAAAGGTTGTGTGGAGAGAAAACACTAGGAGATTATAAACATAGCTCAAGCCTTACTTTTTAAATCCAAGCTTCTAAAAACTTTATGGACATACATTGTCTTACATGTAGTTTTCTTGATGAATTGTGTTCCATCATGTGTCTTACACCATAAATCTCCATTTGAACTATTACATAAAGAAAACCATCATTTGATGATCTTAGAGTTTTTGGTTCATTGTGCTATGCTTTCACCATTTTTGCGCATTGATCTAAATTCGATCCAAGAGCCTGTAAATGAATTTTATTAGGATACAAATCAGGTACCACAGACTTCACTCTATACGATTTACACAAACAAGATATCTTCACATCTTGACATGTTATCTTTCATGAACTCATTTCCTTATTCATCTCATAATCAAGATACATGGACCTACATTGATGGCACAACCTAATACAATGCAACATACTCTGGTGACATAACCTCTATCATTGCCTTTGATGATGTTGATAATAATTAATGTTCACAGCAACAATATAATACATGATCCATTTGTCACAAGAAGATCCAATACATTTGTCAAACTACTATTTCTATCAGAATTCCCTTTTATCCATCAAATACCCCATATCATCGTATCTTTCTTATGACAAGTTTCTTTGTCTCATCAAAAATTTATAGCTGCCATATCCCAAACTAAGGAGCCTACTCTTATACTTAAGTTTGCAAACATCAGTGTTGGCAAGATGCCATGGTAGCTAAACTCGAAACTTCAAAACTCAATAACACATGGACTATAGTTGATATTCCTGATAAAGTTATGTCAATTGGTAAAAAATGTGTCTATAAAATCAATGCTTGTCATATGGTAGCATTGATTGCTTTGAGGCCTGCTTGGTAGAAAAGGGATATAATCAAATAGAAAGCATTAATTATTTTGACACTTTCTCCGGTAGCCAAGTTTACCATAATCCGTTTCGTTTTAGTTTTAGCTGCACTGAACTGTTGGCATGTATATCAAGTTGATGTTAATAATGTTTTTCTCCATGGGGATTTACATGAAGGCTGACATGATAATCCCCAAGGTCATCATGGCTCATTTGGCAACAAAGTTTGTAAATTGAACAAGTCTTTATATGACTCAAGTAGGCATGTCAAGAGTGATATGAGAAATTATCCTCCTTCTTGATGGATTTTGATTTCATTCAAGTTTCCGTTGATTATTCCCTATTTATCAAATGAGCATCTCATGCTACTACCATTCTTCTTATATACATTGACAACATAGTCATCACTAGCACCTGGCACCTCTATGAAATAAATAAATGCTATTCAATATAGCCTTGGAAGCATATTTTAGAACCAAGGACTTGAGCATCTTAAAATACTTATTGGATCTTGAGATAGCTCATTCCACTAAGGGGATCATGATTAGCCAATGTTAATATTGCTTGGATCTCCTCAACAACACAAGTATGCTCGGGATATAAGCCTGTTTCTACACCTTTTATGGCTAACTCTCACTTGTCATAGGACAACGACCAACTCCTCGATGACATTCCTAGTTATCATCACTTGGTGGGATGCCTTCTCTACCTCAAAACTACACGACCTGATATTACTCATGTTACTCAATATCTTAAAGGATGCCCAGACAAAGGTTTGTTCTTCTCACGATCTTTGGACATTCAACTTATGGGATTCGGCAATGTAGATTGGGAGGTTGTCTAGATTCTCAATGCTCATTAGTGGATTTTGTTTTGTTTTGGGAAATTCTTCCATTAGTTGGAAATCCAAGAAACAAGCCACTACGGCCAAATCATCCTCTGAAGCTAAATATTTCACCCTTAATTCAATTGTAACACCTTAATAATGATACTCGTCCTATGATTAAGTCATATTGCGGATTCACTGTCAGTTTGTTACTTTATGGTGCGAAACTCTTTAAAAAAATTAGTGAAAATATGGTAAATTTTTTTTTAAAACCTTTCGATATAAAAGGAAGCCATCATTGAAACAATTTTTGTGCAAAAAATAAATAAACAGAAGTTCTCATTCTCGTTTAATTCATTAATACTCTATGTTACTTTTACTGTTTCATACTTCTTTAACCAATTGTAATGCATTTAATCATAAATACAAACATGTTAGAAATTATACAAACATTATAGTTATATAGTCATTACAAATACATACATACTTAGTTAAGTTGAATTAAGGCATTTGTGCCTTTGCATACTACTTAATTATATTATAATTATCCAACTATATTATAAAATGTACATTATTCAATGAGACATGGTTCCTATAAGTGAATTCAACTGTGATAGCCTCAAGGCTCCAACTATCCAAACTATGTTGTCACTCTCTTCAATCATTGTTGCCTTTACGAATGATATTTGGAGCGTCTTGGAAGGAAGCGATAGGAGAGAGGAGCGTGAGAAACTAAGTTTCTCGCTAGGATTCTACCTAGGGGTTAATGACATCACTTTCATCCCAGCCACTTTATTTTATTTATGAAAATGTGTCAAGCATACAAGTCCATTTTTTAATTTCAAAACATTCCTTTTTTTGAAGTGGTTTTATTTTAATTATAAAAAAGTTCATGTTAAACAAAATCATACCTTTGATTCATTTCATAGGTCACCTGATTAACATGATGAAACATAATGTCAAAGATATTACTTGACACATTAACATCTCTTTCCATACTCAGTCAAGCTTATTTATTAGTCATCCTTCCAGTGACAGTTAACATATGGCAAACCATTACACTCTTAATGGCACATTATTAAACATTTGTCAAGCAATATCTTCTCACTTACACACATACTCAACATTATGTTCTAGGATATAAGCTCATTCTTGGTGGTCATCACCACCTTAGCTTGAAGCCCTATGGCTTCTAACATGAATAGTCCCAAACTTCCACACATGCATAAGTCTCTGACTTGGCACTTTACAAGTATGTTCTTATTAAATTTTCACATAGGATTTTCTTTTGTGATCCTTTAACTTATTAGGTTTCATTTCAAGCCTTTAAAATAGGATGCATGCTCAATGTTCAATCAAAATGGTATGTAAAAATAGCATTCAAATCATCCAATTTCTCATGCAATTAATCTACTCATGGAACCACAATCCACACCAATTTTCATACATCATTCAAAAGAATATATATAGTCTCTATTTTCATACTAATTTCACATCATCATCCCTACATGATCATCACATAACACATTACTCTTTAAAAAATCAAAAGTAACATCCATACATAAGTTTACATGATGTTTATAAATAGAAACTAATCTTTAGATAAAAATTTTTTTTAATTAAGCTTGATATTACTATCTTGGGCAGCATGTATACTTCTCTCATAGCTTATTCAATTTGCTTAATTCATAAGATTTAAGATAAATCACTTATAGGATCTTAGTCCACTCATCCTCCTAAATTACCACTCAAACTTTCCTTTTCTCAAAGATTAAGTTTTTCTTAATACTTTTAATAAAAGGTTATGGTGTATAACATCTTCTTCTCTAGTTGTTCGAATGGCATTTCTTTAATTGTTTACTTTTTGTGTCCTTATTTGAAAGTATTATGTATCATTTACTTAATTCAAGTTTAAGTGTTACATGTTTTATGCCTCTCGACATATAACTTAGCTAGTTAGATTTGTTCCATTCATAAGCCTAATTATTTGTTTCTTTGTTCATAAACTTTAAGTTTTCTACTCATGCATGATGTGTGTAATTATTCTTAAACATCCAAGTTAGTATATTTGCCTATTACTTCTCTAAGTGGTTTAATGCTTATCTCATATTCCTAAGGCCTTATAGTTCAATTCTTCTTCTCCTAGAAAGCTGACCTTCACTAATTAGGCTATTACTTACACCAAACATAGAAATTTTTAAGGCTTTTCTTCCTTATCTAGTGAGCATGGTTAAATGTCTTTGCTCCTTCCTCTACTCCATATTTGACTTCTAATAACCTCCTTAAGCTACCTTTAATCTATTTTTAAATTCTAGCAAGTTTTCCTAACTAATTCTTAGTACTTGTGTGCACATGTCCAAATGGTACCCAACCATTACCAAATATATCTTAACTTTAAAATTTATTCCTTAAACTTGTTTAGATTTTACTTTTTACCTTAATTAAAATTTTAACTCAAGTTTCCCTAATTATTGGGAGAGTGGATGAATGCCCTAAGTGCCTAGATTAAGGTTTCTTTTCCTTAATTTGTCCTCTCACAGTTTTGGTGTTACGAAATTTAGCATATCTTTTACTTAATTTCATTAAAGTAGCTAAATGCATCCTTTAAAATTTTCAAGTCTTTTTCAAACTTATAATTCCTTAGTTATACTTCATTAGGTTCCCCTTAATACCTTTAAAAAATTTTAAACTCAAGATCTTATAATTTAATTGAAAGTGACCAAATGCTAAAGGTGTTAAACAAGGGTTCATTTTCAATTTTTCTTATCATATGACCTTGGTATCATGAATTTTTAGCACTTGGTCTACCATAAGTCCTTAGATCCATCCATAAATTTTCCTTATTTCATAGCTTTGGTCATGGCATGGTAAGTCTTAAGTGATTTGTGCCACGTTGGATCCAAAATTCTAACTTTTTACACTTAGTAGTTTTAAGTTTATGTCCAATTTAAGTTTATGGATATTTTTATATAATTTTTCTTGTTCCTTTAAGTATTTTATTACATGAGTCCAGATATGGACTCTTAACAAGAATAATTTCACAAATAAAAACTTTAAGTAAAGACATAATCAAGATACTAACTTTAAACATAGAAATTTAAAAGAAAGCACTTTTTATGACAAACGAGTGTAGATCTACCAGATCTAAAGGTATCTTACTTTGATCACTTTAAAATTTTTCTCATAGCCACTAAAATTTTTCCCAAAGAATAAAAATTGGTTTTTAAGAAATTTTAACTGATTAAATTGCTCCTAAGGTTGCTAGAAGAACTTTAATTCATCAAAGCTTCTTCTTTTCTTTCAAAATTCACTAAAAATTGGCAATGCCCATATGTAACCATCCAAGGGAATTTTTTATCTTCCAAA
Organism: Canavalia gladiata; assembly: GCA_037954105.1. Lineage (NCBI taxonomy): Eukaryota > Viridiplantae > Streptophyta > Magnoliopsida > Fabales > Fabaceae > Canavalia > Canavalia gladiata. The sequence continues at coordinate 40,872,976 of CM075661.1, forward strand.
AGTTTAAACAAAAATAGATTCATAGATCTTAGAGAATGATCCATAAAGAAGAAGAAAAACATACCATAAAAATAAAGTTAAAGCTTATGAAAATACAAGGTAAAATTCAACTTGTTGAAGACTTTGCAATGGGGATTTAGTGGCTGATTTTTTCATCCCTTGATGGTCCACATAAGATCTTATAGTGATAGTGGTGGGCGCTTGGTGGTTTATTCTTGATTTAACTTAAACTTCAAAGTTGGAAGTTTAAACTTAGTGTATGATTTTGAGTTTTTCGGGTAGATTGAGTTTAGAGAGAATTAGGAGAATTTCTCTAAGTGTTTAGGAGGTGGTGAATGAATAAAATGAGGCCTCCTATGGTGATTATTGAATTTGGCCACTTAAAGGTAGTGTGGGAATAATTTTCCACCTAAGGACAATTTGGTACATTTATATGTAATTTTCATTTTCTAAAATAATTCTAAATGTAAGGAATTATCCTTTTAGGATCAGATTAGTGTTAATTTTTATGAATTTAACACCAATCAAGATTAATCTATCCTAAGCATGGTTAACTTTAATTAAATAAGGTTAAATTTACTTTAGCTACGGTTAATTTTTATCTCTCCTATTTATTATTTTTGTCCTACATGTATTTAATGGTGTGATGACTCATATGGTGAGTCACCATCATATTTTCCAGGTAGAAATTTTGTGCACATGATGTGGACCCCATTTCTGGCTTTTACTTTGTATTTTCTTGCCTTACTAGTTTCTAAGGATATTTTGGTAATTTTTCTCAACATTTTTCGAGAGGTTCCCAAATTGTTCCTCCGATATTTCTAACACTTATTCATTTATTTCCAAGTCATTCTAAATCTATTTGATATTTTTCTGAAAAAAATTTAGCCCTGATGAAAGACAAAGCTTCGTAAGACGTTTTCAGACATTTTCAAAGTTTTGTAATGAATTTTTCGTTATTTATTTGTTTCTATTATTTTATTATAACTTTATAACCATAATTGAAGTATTCTAGTCCCTTAGAATGTCTTTTAACTTTTGTTTTAAATTTTCTGCACATTTATTTGTGTTATCATAGCGTGGAGACATTTTCACCATTTATTAAAAAAAATTTAATTTCTCTAGATTTTGTTCTTATTTTTGCTTAATTTCTTACTAGAGAATACTTGTAGCCTAGAAAGTCCGTTCTAATAAATTTGAGATGTTACATTAGCTACTTGTGAGCTTCAATGGTTGACATATCTCCTCCGAGACTTACATGTTACTTACACTCGACAACCCATCTTATGTTGCGACAATCAAAGTGCCCTTCACATAGCGACAAATCTGATTTTTCAAAAATGCACTAAGCACTTAGAAATTGATTGTCACATTGTACGTGCTCATTGCCAAGATGGATCTGTGCGCTTGCTCCCTATCTCAACTTGCGACCAGATAATAAACATCTTCACCAAAGCCTTGCTTGTTGCCATGTTCTGCTTGTTTGTTGTCAAGCTGGAAATGATTAACATCTACAATCCTCCAGTCTATGGGGGATATCAACATAGTAACTACTAGATAGAGTTAGTGTTCCATTAACAAAAATAGTTACAATGATAGATTATATATAAAGTGTATTCACTCATTCTAATAATAATTTTTCATTTACTGAAGTAACAGACATGTGAATTGCTTTCCTCTCTCTTAAATATTTGCTTATGACTTTTGTTTTCTTACTTTGAATAAGACCTCACAAAGTTCTATTCACTAAGTATTTACATTTTTTCTCATGTTTTTAAATCTACACTTAATTTTTCCACCATTCTTAAATCTCTCAATATCTTCTTAAGATTGTATGCAACCCAATTTTTATTAAGTGGTTCAATGATAGCCAATTTCTTAACTTCAATCTAAACACTAAGGGTAAAATGACTAACATGTGATTAATGGATGACAATGATTAACCACAATAAAAAAATCTTCTTGGGTTAGAAATTCTTTTTTTAAAAAAAATATTCAATACTTTTGGGATTGGAATACTATTCATTCAAATCCCATATCGAATAACTTAACAAAAGAAAAAGTAAAAAAAATTTATAAATAAAAAATTTTTATATAAGTTTTACCATCACAACCAAAACAAATAAATGTTGTGAAATAATACAAATTAAAAACTAATTAAATTTTAAACCAATTCTAATCTAGTAATTTAAACCAACCCTAAAAAATTTAAAATTAAGTTAATTAAAATTTAATTAAAAATAATATAAATCCAAATAAATATCAAATATTATCAAATTTTATACTTTTATTAATTAAATCTCTCATGTTTACACAAATAAAATTGTAATTTTTTTTTTATTATTCTAGATGAAAATTACATTAACATAAACCAAAATTATATCTTCATTTTTTTAACTTTATGTTGTCAATAAACTTTCACTTAAATTAAATATTTTATTACTTAAATTTATTCATGTAAAATATGTTCAAATTAATATCAAATAATATTAAAGGTAGCTGGTACAATTATCTTAGCATATCTGCCAGTAAATCTAACTTTGACAAATTTTATATTATCAAAAAAATTTAGTTAATTATAAAAATGTACAATCATCAATCTTACCAACATGTACAAATAGGGATGGAAGTAGGCCGAGCCGAGTTAGACTTTGAGTGTTCAAGTCTGGCCTGTTTAAAAGTTTTGAGGCCTGAGTCTAGACCTGTTACCTGTTAAAGACTTTTTGCCTATCAAGGTCTGACCTGATTTAAAGCTTACAAGTCTGTTTAAAAGCCTACATTACAAAAAAAATCAATAAATAAACTTAAAGCCTATATAAATAATTCATTAAAAAAACTTGCAAACTTAAAGCCTACAAGATAAAAAGATTATTAAATAAGCCTAATATATATATATATATATATATATATATATTAATATTATATAAATAAAATATAAAATAAATATTATATAAATTTAATATATTAAAATAAATATAAATATATAATATATATAAATATAAATAGGCTCCTTAATAGGTTAAATAGACTTTTTTTAAGTCTACACTTAACTTTTCCACCATTCTTAAATCTCTCAATATTTTCTTAAGATTGTATGCAACCCAATTTTTATTAAGTGGTTCAATGATAGCCAATTTCTTAACTTCAATCTAAACACTAAGAGTAAAATGATTAACATGTGATTAATGGATGACAATGATTAACCACGATAAAAAAATCTTCTTGGGTTAGAAATTTTTTTAAAAAAAATTCAATACTTTTGGGGTTGGAATATTATTCATTCAAATGCCGTATCGAATACCTTAACAAAAGAAAAAATAAAAAAATTTTATAAATAAAAAAATTTTATATAAGTTTTACCATCACAACCAAAACAAATAAATGTTGTGAAATAATACAAATTAAAAACTAATTAAATTTTAAACTATATAATTAAATTTTAAACCAATTCTAATCTAGTAATTTAAACCAATCCTAAAAAATTTAAAATTAAGTTAATTAAAATTTAATTAAAAATAATATAAATCCAAATAAACATCAAATATTATCAAATTTTATACTTTTATTAATTAAATCTCTCATGTTTACACAAATAAAATTGTAATTTTTTTAATTTATTATTCTAGATGAAAATTACATTAACATAAACCACAATTATATCTTGCATTTTTTTTAACTTTATGTTGTCAATAAACTTTCACTTAAATTAAATATTTTATTACTTAAATTTATTCATGTAAAATATGTTCAAATTCGTATCAAATAATATTAAAGGTAGCTGGTACAATTATCTTAGCATATCTGCCAGTAAATCTAACTTTGACAAATTTTATATTATCGAAGAAAAATTTTAGTTAATTATAAAAATGTACAATCATCAGTCTTACTAACATGTACAAATAGGGATGGAAGTAAGTCGAGCCGAGTTAGACTTTAAATGTTTAAGCCTGACCTGACCTGTTTAAAAGTTTTGAGGCCTGAGCCTGAACCTTTTACCTGTTAAAGACTTTTTTTTCTGTCAAGGTCTGACCTGATTTAAAGAGTGCAAGTCTGTTTAAAAGCATACATTACAAAAAAAATCAATAAATAAACTTAAAGCCTATATAAATAATTCATTAAAAAAACTTGCAAACTTAAAGCGTACAAGATAAAAAGATTATTAAATAAGCCTAATATATATATATATATATATATTAATATAATATAAATAAAATATAAAATAACTATTATCTAAATATAATATATTAAAATAAATATAAATATATAATATATAAATATAAATAGGTTCATGAATATGTTAAATAGACTTTTTTATAAATACAAGTCTGACTTGTTTATCTAAAAAAACTTTTTAACAAACCTGAATCTATCTATTTATTAAATGAGCCGAGTTTAACTAGGCTTTAGACGAACCGAACCGTAAGCCTCTGTCAGATAACTTTATTTACTTCCATCCATGTATACAAACTAACCCTACGTTACACAAATTTTCATGCATTAACCGTCTTGAAATAGTACACCACTTTGCCAAAATCAAAATTGAGATAAAATATCTTTCCTTAAAATACAAGGTTGTATATCTACATATATTGAATTAACAACATCTATTTAAAAATAAAATTATCAAATAGATTAGTTGAATTGGATGAATTTATTCAATAAAATATAAAATAAATTTTAAGTTTAATCTTTTTAATTTCATCATTCAAACTTTATTTAAATTTTATCTATAAAAAACTATATTTTTTACTTTTTCTTTTAAAACGAACTTTTATCATTCTAGAATCCATACTTCTCGAATATTCCGGGTTAAAAAAGGTCCGCAACCCGCTCCACATCAAATACAACAACGCCACTGGTAAAGAAACTTATTATATTACTAAAGTTCTCACTTATTAGCAAAATATAACAATGTCATCATATCAACAAGGGTGAAGAAAACGTACAGAGGTAACAGAAATTAGGAGAAATCTACTTCAATACTATCTTAAAATTTGAGCACGTTTATAATGCTAATCAAAAGCGTAATAAACGTTTTTAAATGATAGTTATTAAAATTTAAAAAATTAGTCAACTTAAATTTTGAAATTAAAAATATATTATTTTTATTAATATTAATTATTTTAATCCTTAATTTTATCAATAAACATTTAATTTTAGTTTTTAAAATTTTGAAATTAAAATAAATGATATCTAATACTTTTAAAATGATATTTTACAATTTATATAGTAAATTAATTAATATTTATAATTTATAAACTAATTTAACGTATTATCTTGTTGTCTTAACGTGTGATTTTTAAAATAAAAATATTTTTGAAATAAAAATTAATTTTAATTTTAAAATGTAATTTTAAGATATATAAATATATATATAAAAGAAATAAATAAACGATAAAAAATAATATATGAAATATTTTTATCAATTTTATGACGGAAATAACGAAATTATTTAAATAGAAAAATTTTATAAAATAAAAAAAGTGCCACGTGTGACGATCCCGTTCCCACGGCAAACGGGCCCGTACTCTTCTTACCAAACTTTCAGTGTCAGAGTTCAGAATCTAACTTCACTTTACTCCCAGTTCCGAGATATTCCGCACCGTTACACAGTTGAGGCCTCTTTTCTTTCTTACACATAACAATCAATGTCAATTAACACTCATTTGGGAAACTCCATGTGACGGATTTGGATTCTCCAATCATGCCTCGTAGTTTTGTTCTTCTTCCCTTCCATCAATGTTCTCTTCTTCTGCTGAGTCTCCTTGTAGGTTTTGGTCACTGCCACATTCCAACCACACTTGAAGGTCCATTTGATCCAGTCACTGTTCCGTTTGACTCCGCCTTGCGCGGCGTCACGGTCGACTTGCCGGATACCGATCCCCGTGTTCGCCGCCGCGTCCACGGTTTCGAACCCGAACAGATTTCGGTGTCTCTCTCTACTACACATGACTCCGTTTGGATCTCGTGGATTACAGGTATCTCCAGTGACTATATTAAATCGTTATAAGAAAAATTAGAGACAAATGTGACCGGACCACAATGTAAAACACTTTATGATATAAATTTTGATGTTATGATTTTGTTCATGAATATAATTTAGTAACTTGAGCATAAATTAATTTGGGCGTTATAACTCTCACTTACACGTTAAGTAGAATAAGAAACTGGATATACTACTTATCATGGGGCTCTCTTACCTGAGGAAGTAGTGTTTTAGGCTAGGGTGACAATGCAAATCAGAAATTTACCTGCAATGTATGTTTGAATCTGGGGATGGTCACTGTGCGGAATGTTTTTCTTAACAACCATTCTAGACGTGAGAATTATTCTCCTATCTTTGACTGTGAGGATTCTTGGTAAAAGACCAAAATAACTTAAATTTGGTTCTGATATTTTCAATCCAACACTGTTATTCATGTTGATTTCTTGATAATATGATAACAAGGGGAGTTTCAAATTGGTTATGACATCAAGCCATTAGAGCCTAAAACAGTCTCAAGTGTTGTTCAATATGGAACTTCAAGATTTGAATTGGTGCATGAAGCTAGAGGTCAATCTCTCATCTACAACCAGTTTTATCCTTTCGAAGGCCTTCAGAATTACACTTCTGGAATCATCCATCATGTTCGACTCACAGGTGAACCTTTTTCCTTTCTGTTTCCTTGAAAGGGTTTAATAGAACACACTGACCCAAATAACCGTTTCCAATTTTCTGTTTAATTGTTTTGTCAAATTATGGTGATGTATATTATTCATGCACTCTATTTATTATGTTATCAAAATAATTTTTGTCATTTTTCTTGAATTATAGTTGTTATTGTATTCAATTTGTATGTTACAGTTGATATTTAAACTAGTTTCCGCTGTATATGTAGGATTGGAACCAAGAACACTATACTATTATCAATGTGGTGATCCCTCATTACCAGCCATGAGTGATATATACTATTTCAGGACCATGCCAATTTCTGGTCCACAGAACTACCCAGACAAAGTTGCAGTAGTAGGAGATCTTGGTCTCACTTATAATACAACTACAACCATCAGTCACCTGACTAGTAATGAACCTGATCTTCTTCTATTGATTGGCGATGTAACGTATGCAAATCTGTATCTCACAAATGGAACTGGCTCTGACTGTTATAGTTGCTCTTTTCCACAAACTCCTATACATGAAACCTACCAACCTCGATGGGATTATTGGGGAAGGTACACTCAAAATTATATAAATTCGAAGGAATTGTTTAAGGCTGATGAAAAAGAACTGTATTGTTACCTTATATCTTCTTACACTATCAAATGATTCCAGGTTTATGCAGAATCTAGTTTCTAAAATTCCAATAATGGTGGTAGAAGGAAATCATGAAATAGAAAAACAGGCTGAAAACAGGACATTTGTGGCCTACAGTTCTAGGTTCGCATTCCCCTCTGAAGAAAGTGGATCTTCATCTACGTTCTACTATTCTTTCAATGCTGGGGGCATTCATTTTATTATGCTTGGGGCTTATATTAGTTATGATAAAACAGGTATTTCCCTGATCTGCTCTTACAATATGTTTTAGCTCTTACATGTTACAATCAAAGTGAAAAAGGAGAAGACAATATCCTGTTGTAGAAAGAAACAAGTGTTAATATTCAGTTATAATATAAAGAATAATATAATTGGTTTGAATGTGCTTAAAATTTGCATTATGATCAGTTCAAGTTCTGTTGACTTTGTTATATTCCCTCGGTCTTATTATCTGAGCTGTTCATTGCTTTGACAGCCGAACAATACAGGTGGCTGGAGAAAGATCTGGCCAGTGTTGATAGATCAATAACTCCCTGGCTTGTAGCTACTTGGCATCCACCATGGTATAGTTCTTATGAAGCCCATTACAGAGAAGCAGAGTGTATGAGGGTGGAGGTGGAGGACCTGTTATACTCATATGGTGTGGATATAGTATTTAATGGACATGTGAGTTATCCTAAACCCTATCAGTAAAAAGTTGATAAATCATTTCAGCTTATTTTCTTACATCCAAGGAACTATTATAGTCATCAGAAAAACAAAGGGAAAAATAGAAGTTAGACACTAGTGTTGAATGCCCATTTTAATACCTTCTGTTTTCTGGGGTAGCCAGGATATATATGCATTAATTAAAAGCTTCAGCTGCTTCAGTATGGCAGCATATAATAATTAAATATGGCCAACCTGAATACCATGGTAATCAAACGATTTTGTTTTTCTGAAGCTGTTTGGAACATTTATCAAGCTAGGATTATGGATTTTGTCTGATCTGCTTCCTACCTTTGTTCACCATAAGTATGTATGTAGTAAGAAGTTAACAATAGTGCATAGAATAGAAGGATGGGTACTTTAGTCAAATATTTATATGATTTAGGACTACTAATATTTACATGTTTAGGACTAAGCTTGCACTTTTCATTTTTCACTTGAATTGATCACCAGGTTCATGCTTATGAGAGGTCGAATCGGGTTTATAATTACAACTTAGATCCATGTGGTCCTGTATATATTACAGTTGGAGATGGGGGTAACAGAGAGAAGATGGCAATCAGATTCGCAGACGAGCCTGGACATTGTCCTGATCCACTAAGTACTCCTGATCCTTATATGGGTGGCTTCTGTGCTACAAATTTTACATTTGGTCCAACAGTGAGTAAGTTTTGTTGGGACCGCCAGCCAGATTACAGCGCTTTCAGAGAAAGTAGCTTTGGCTATGGGATTCTAGAGGTACCATTCCCTTACCCCACCCGTTCCCACCTTGTGTGGTACAACACAAGCATGTTGGTACAAATATGATTTATATTCAATAAATTGATATGCTAGTAGTTATGCTTAGCTACACACTAACTATCTGGTGGATGGTTAAGAATTACAGCACAGCTCTGTTCCGTTATATCATGTTAGGTTCTGATGCTGTGAATTAATGCTTGCCTTATACTAGAATTCTGTATTGTTTGACATTAAATAACTTAAAACAAGTATACAACTTTCCTTGTATTGCAGTTGGGATATATCAAAATCAGGCAAAGACAATCCTGGGTCTCAAATAGTTAAAAATCTATTTTTAATTTTTCATAATGATGTTGAGGTCAATTGATCTCTACCTTATGGAACCTCAACTTGGCTGAACAAAGTATCAGAACTCTTGCTCTTGTCTGATGGAATGTTTCAATGTGCAATATTCAGGTAAAAAATGAGACATGGGCATTGTGGAGTTGGTATCGTAATCAGGACTCTTACAACGAAGTTGGGGACCAAATTTACATAGTGAGACAACCTGATATATGTCCTGTTCATCAAAGGGTGTATGGAAATTGTATTGCTACGATTTAAAAGTTCATTTGCTGTCATTCATGAAAATGTCACAACAGGTGAATATAAACCTCTACGAAGACTACATAGTTTTTAAATGTAACCACTGGGTTGAGTCGGCATACAATCTTCCTTTCATCAAGATGTTGATGCTACCAACTACTGGTGCTCATTACTACAGTAAACTCTGTTCTTAATTAGCGATCTGACATATAGAAAGTGAAATGAAAATATTGTATATCCTCAATGTTTTGCTGCTTTCATCTAAATGGGAATGAGCAATGTGCAGTTACCTTTAATGCGAGTATTGCTGCTATTTTTCTTGAAGCTTACACACGATGAACTCGATAAATGCATCCTCCAAAGTACACATAATTTTTTAACATTTTCTGTATAAGTTCTAAATTGTTCTTGAATTTGTTTTATTGGGATTGCCAGTTCAGTTATTAGAATTACCTGCAACTCGAACGGTGGTGATATTTTATCCTCCTAATTTATGGAAAAAATCACCAATATATTGGTAACGGTGAGAAACTCAAAGGGCAATATGGTCAAGTGCTTGTACAAAGACCTCACGGGGAAAAGTTTAATGCCTTTCTCATTCTCATAACCTCACTTGTGGAGTAGAAATTTATAGCTCCAATTGGAATACTGAAAAAGAACCCATACAAGCCAGCCAAGCACAAACTACCTGAAAAGTTTCAGCTCTGTTCATGAAAGAAAGAGCAAGATTATAGAAATTGGAAATTTTTCTTGATTGCGGAGTCATTTTTTTGAGAAAAAAAATCACAAGTTCAATAAAATTTATGAAAAATTGTGGTTGTAGTATGAAGAGAGATATGTGAAATGTTGTATTGAAGTTAAAAATACTATTGAAGTTAAAATATTATTGACATGTATAATTATCAAAATTCAAAATTTGCTAAAATCTTACCTTGTGATTGAAGATGGAACATTTTAAAAATTTTGAAATATTTAAAAATTTAAAAATTTTAATTTTAATTTTTTTAGATTAAAAATTTAAATTTTTAAATTTAAAATATTTTATTTGAATGGTAAATTTTAAATTTTTTTATTTAAATAAAATAATTTAAATATATAAATATTTTTATTAAAATGTTGTGCGGTATATATTCAAACAAAAATAATAATCCAGCACTACATGATAAAAAGTACAAAGACGGAAAAATGAAAAAAAAAAAAAAAAAACGAGAGAACAAGGCAGAAACAAGAAAGACTGTTGGAGAGGAAATAACAGCTACTATTGGAGAGTTTGATATATTTTTAAAATATTTCACCTGTTTTAAGAAAAATTATTTATTTTTATTTTAATTTGTTAAAAATTTAATTTTTTTTTAAATTCAAATAAAATATTTTAATTTAAAATTATCTAAAAAATTACTTTCTAAAAAACTAATCGTACAAACACGTTAAAAAAAAATGGCCAATTCCCTGTTCTTGGTAAATGGTAAAGATGAAAAGAGCAATTGTGTAGTGCTTGTAAAGAAACTCACGTGGGAAAAATTGTATGCCTATTATACATATGACCACGGAACACGGATGAATTATGAGTGTGTGTAACACAAACAGAATTCCAAAGAAATTTTGTATGGCCTTCTCATTTTCATAATCACACTCTGATTGTCACTTCAGCGCACTGGACCTCACGGGAGAAATAAATCCAAAATAATAACGGCAATGATAATTTACAACAATACCAAACAATACATCAGAAAAATTAAAAAATAATAACAAGAACAATAAATCTTCAAAAAGGGTTCCAAACTGAAAGAAAGAGAGAAGCAATAACTTAAAAAATAGAAAAATCAGAAAATGTCAAGAATTTCCAAAATGAAATTATTGCAGAGCGGGCAATTGCCCCTACTAACCATAAGTTCCCTTGAACACATCCTGCAGAAAGTGTGACCACAAGGTATAAAAGCAGCAGCCTTATGCCTCACCTTGCAAATACAGCAAGTGTGTTCCATAGCACCTTCTCCATCCCCATCATCTTCAGCTTCTTCTTCGTCAAAATCTTCATCATCACTCAATATATACCTTGAACCTTCAAGCCCCATCTCCCTGTCAGTTTCCTCCAATAAATCCATCAGCGACATCGTAACTGGAGCATGCTCCTCCGCCTCCGCGGCCGCCGCTGCCTCCGATGCCTCCTGCGCTGCCACCGCCTCCCTCGCCGACAGCGCCCTTCCCTGGATCTTGTCGTCGTCGCCGTCGCCGTCGGGCTCGTCTTCGTCGAAGCTGTCGCGGAATGTCACCACGCGCCCCCGCCGGTACGGCTCAGACGGCATGGTGGTCGAGTTCCGGCGCGACAGCTGTGGCCGGAGAGTGCCTGCGGTGTTATCGGAGGTTTCGCCGGTAAAGCGCGTGGAGCTCCGGCGACTGAACTGGGGCTTGGTGAGGGGTGGCGCGGTGGCTGGCGGGGTGGCCGGAGAATCGGAGTCATCCGCCGTGGGGTCGAGGTCTTCGACCTGGGTAGCCATGTACTGATTTGACATGTCCGAGTCAGAGTGAGTCCGGATACTGACTGAGTTGCGACGACCAAACTGAGAGAAGCTTCTGCTGTTTGGGTGAGGGATAGGGACATCCGAAGTAGGGATTTGAATTGAGGATGTCCAAGCAGAACCTGCACGCTTGAGTCGAAGCTTGTCCTTGAAGGCTTTCCAAGATCTTCCAAACCAAAAAAATGAAACAGTTATTATTCAATAATTTTTTTTAAAAATCGTTTAATTATGTGAGTTATATTTAAAGAATGTTTAAAAAATCATTTCATCTAAATGGTCGGTAAATTACTTTAATTTAGTAATTACTAATTATTAACATTTTTTAAAAAGTTATTTGAAAATGTTTTTATATTTTTTTTGTTTTGATTTAATTTTTTTTAAATTTTTTATTTTTAATATAATTATTTCTATATTATAGAAAAATATTTATTTTACATTATTTTTTAATATATATTATTTATTTATTTTATTTAAAAAATATTGAAACATTTAATAAAAAATTAAAATTATAAAAATAATTTTTAAAAAATTAATTAACTAAATTTTAATAAAAAAATATTATACTTATTATATTTTATTCTATTATATATCTATTTTTATTTTTTATTTAACATTTATTATTTTGTGTAATAGTTAATTTTATCAAATATTTTTAATTTAATTAATAATTTATTAATTTTCAGTTTTTAATTTTTATCTTTTAACTTTTAGTTATTTTTTAATTTTTAATTAATTTATTTACTAATTTTATCAAATACATCCTTAGTTTTTAATTTTTAGTTATTTTTTTAATTTTTAATTAACTTATTTGTTAATTTTATCAAATACATCCTTAATATTTAAATTTTAACGACATAATTTTTATTAAAAAATAAATTTTTATTAATTAAACATGGTAAGAAAACAGCAATTTACTAATTTTAACTTGCAGTAAGAATAATAGCATAAATAATATATACACATAACATACATGATTAAGTGTCTACATTTTACATTTATAACATACATGATTAAATGTATAAATATTAATTTTAATTAAAATTTTACCTTATATAATAAATGACTGAAATTAATTTTTTATTAGTTATAAATAAACACATTTTAACTGTTAACATGATCTATAATTCTATATATATTATCAAAATATTCTTTATTATTTCAGTAAAGGAATTAAATATTTATTAAAGTTAAAATCCTTTTTTGATAAATTTAAAGTGAAATATCTTTCTAAACAAAGAATAAATTTGTTAATAAAAGTGCTATTAAATTCTTAAAAAATAGTAACAAGTTGATCTGGTCAAAATTATTAATTCGTTAATTATAGGGAAAAACTTAAATAATTAAGTTAATATATTCACTACTTTTTAATGACTAAATTATATATTTTCAATAATATTTTGTAAAAAACTGCTACCAAGTATATGAAAATAAGGAAATGAAGATAGAAAAGAATAAAATAACTGAACTATATGGACATCTAAAATACCAATGCTTTTTTTTTATAATAAGGAAATTAATGTTATCCAGAAAAGAAGAGAATCTTCTCCGGTCTCTCTACAGCATAAAAATGACTAATCACATGTTAATTCGTATAAGTTAAAATTTTATTGACGAAACCAAATCATTCAATATAAAAAATTAATGGTTAAAATTTTATTAGAGAGAAATCGGAGAGGATTTGTCCGAGAGGATCTATTTAAAAGATGAAAAAAAAAAAGGTTTAGCCATTCAATTAGATTTTAGTTGTTTGCAGTGATAAAAGAACTGCAACCTAAAATCATGATCATAATTCTAACATAATTATAATTATAAAAAAGGAAGAAAAGCGTTAAACGTAAAGAACATTTTAAAGCGCAAGCATTCGTTCCTTACCTTCTGTCCTTCTTGTTGGTCTCGTCTTCTTTGATGATGTCAAGGAGGGTTCGGCTCTTGGGTTGGCTCGGCAATGATCTCTTCTGCAGGTTCCCTAACACGTCGTCAAGGGTCAAGCCGGCTAGCTCTCGGCCACTATCTGATGCTGACATTTGTTCATATAGCGTTACTCTCCGGCGACCTTCCATTATTCCCACCCCAAACACACAAATCTTGTTTGTTACTACCTCTCTAAATTATAGCCATACCGTTAATCCACACAAATTTTATAAAACTAAAGCCTGAAGGGTTCCCCTGGAATGAATAATGTTAATGCTTCTAGGATTGGCAATGTGTCAGCATTTTTCTCGGAATTAAATTGTCTTTTTCTTACAAAATGCAATGCAAACACATGGAAGACAGTACAAGACAGCGGAACTAGAAGTGCAAGACGTGGATGGAAAACGATTTTTCGAGTGGGGCCCATTGTGATGGAACACAACAGAATTAAAGCGAGACAAAAATAAAAGCCAGAGAGAGATACCTTTGGTCCCCGAACAGATTGAGAGGTCACTGATCTATGATACGGCACTGCTTTGTTTGGCTTAATTCATTTCTGCAATAGAAAAAAAGGAATTTAGAAAAGAAATGGTGAATTTGTTAGAAGGAAAAGAGTCATAGTTGTGGTGGGGTGAAAGGGCTCACGGTCATTGTTGTTAGATGGTAAAAGATGTAGCTTTGTTGTTAAGAGTCTTCTGGATTTGTGACCTTGTGTTCTCTCTTCTTCAGTGAATTTGCAAATTGCAATGGGTGGTCCATGGTAACAAGATGTAGGGGAGAGATAAAGAGAGGCATAGAGAGAGGGGAGAGAGAGTGGGGATGTGAATGTTGGATTTTGAACAGTGAAACGAATTTTATGGGGAAACACATCTCTCCCATGTTTGCGGGGAGATCCTCTTGTAATTAACCGTGTCATGCAGGGACTGTTAAATGTAGTATATATTATATTATATTATATTTATAAATTAATTCAGAGCATAATTCGTCAATAAGATAAAAGTTGTACACCAAATCTTTATTATTAATTGTAAATTATAACCTAATATTTTTACCTTTCTTTTGTTTACACCTCTAGATTTTATACACTCTAGCTTTTAAAATTTTTATTTAAATTTTCTGTAATTGTTTTTATAATTTTTAACAAACGACAACTAAAATGCATTAAATTAAACCCTAAACGGAAAATCATATGTTATTACATAATAGGTTGGTTCCACTAAAACATTGAATTTAGGCTTTAAATTTTGCGATCAAATCTATTTATTTATTTTTATTGAATTTAGGATAGTCTAATATATTTAACTGCCAAATATGGTTAAGTTTCACTTGAGCTTCCATTTATACCTTACACGATCTTTTGTTTGTCCTATTAGAACTCAGCTAGGGATGGGAGTGAACAAGGCCGTCCGAGAGGGGTCTACGACTCGGTTCATTTAAAATCTATCTTGGTTCGGCTCGTTTAATAAATAGACAGACTCAGGCGTGTTAAGAAACCTTTTTAGATAAATAAGTCAGGTCTAGGCTTATAAAAAAGCCTATTTAACCTACTAAGGAACCTATTTATATTTATATATTATATATTTATATTTATTTTAGTATATTATATTTGTATAATATTTATTTTATATTTTATTTACATAATATTAATATATATATATATATATGTTTTAGGCCTATTTAATGACCTTTTTATCTTATAGGTTTTAAGTTTGCAGATCTTTTTAATTAATTATTTATATAGGTTTTAAGTTTATTTATTAAATTTTTTTGTTATGTAAGCTTTTAAACAGGCTTGCAGGTCTTGTAGGCTTTAAATCAGGTCAGACCTTGACAGAAAAAAAGAAAAACCTTTATCAGGTAACATACCCAGACTCATGCCTCAAAATTTTTAAACAAGCCAGACTTGAATACTCAAAGCCTAGCTCGGCTCGGCCTACTTCCATCCCTAACCTCAGCTTGATTCGGAAAACATAATTTAATTTGATAGTTTTAATATCAATTTTAAATAAATAATAAAATAAAAATAAAAATAATATTACAGTAATATTTTATATTATTATTTTTTATTTATTTATAATTTCAATTGTCTTTTAATCTTGTAATTTTAATTTTAATAAAAATATTTATTTAATTTATTTTTTATCTCATAACATCATATATTATTTAATAATAATAATAAAAATTAAAATCTATTGATATTAAATATTAAATTTTAATATTTACCTTAACTTAATAACTTTTTATAAAATATAAAATTTATTAATTTAACTATTAATTTAAAAAAATTTATCAAAAATATTATATATATAAAATTTTATACAAAGTAAAAATTGATACATATTTCATTAGGTCATTTTATTTTCATGTCTAATAAGTTATTTAGATATATGTAAATATTAATATATAAATAATATACTTAAAAATATTTAAATATTTTAAAATTTAATATATATAATTATAAAAATATTATAATATAATTTAATGGTTAAATTAATAAATTTTATATTTCATAAAAATATTAAATTAATATAAATATAAAATTTAATATTAATATATCCTTACTTTCATAATAATAATAATAATAATAATAATAATAATAATAATTATTATTATTATTATTATTATTATTATTATTATTATTATTATTATTATCATCATCATCAAAATTTTCATAAATTTATAAGATAAGGTAACACTTCAAAACTAATCCATAATTAGTTACTAATTAAATTAAAGTAATTTAATATTTTTACACTCAACAATAAAAATTACATCAAAGCAAAATAAATGTAACCACATCAATAGTTAACAAAGGCACAATCTTTTTTTTTATATATAGGAAAAATACATAATATTTATTATATGTGAGCACTAGAAGTATTTAAGTCCGTCTATGTAAAGGAAATGTACTAGTAATGCAAGTTAAAGGGTTAATGCATGAGTTCCCAAAAGAGTAAGGGGATTTAAGCTTGTTACAAAACTTAAACTATTGTTATGAGAGGATTATTTTATCCTGTCTAACACTTAAAGATGGTCCCCACACCACCGCAAGCCATATTCCCAATCCAATTAATTTCCTCCTCCTTCCCCTAAATGTCCCTCTAAATATGATGAACAAGTCAGCAATGGATTCCCATCCAGTAGATAACATGTCTCCAAGTGTTGTTCTCTCGATCACAGAGCAGGAACAGCTGGTCATGTGTTTCTTGCCCATGCATACAAACTGGGAATGTAGGTTCAACGTTGATGCCTTGATGATGCAAATTATTTCTAGTAGGTAACCAGTTATGTTGGATCTTCCATGAAAATTTGTATCTTTTTTGGAATTGAGGCCATCCAAACGTATTTAATTAAACAATGTAGAAGTGCAGTGAGTTGCGAATGAGGTTATACATTACTGTAAAATGAGCATTTTTAGCATGTACTCACTGTGTAATGCTCATTAGAATCCATGGTCCATCTCCATTTGTCACTTCGACCAAGAAGGATCTGAGAATATTTCCTCCTCCCATGAGAATTTCGGACAATGCCAATTAAAGATCCAATCCCTCTAATCATTTCGAACCATATACATGCTTCGAATCTCGCTACCTTTGTCCTTCAATATTTGGTAGAGTCTAGGAGAGCACATCATTCCTTCTGCAGAATTATCCAAGTATCCAACGAACCCACGTGATCCCGCTATTCTGATATGATAATTTTATCTATTTGTTATTTTTTCCTCATGTATATAAAGGTTCCAG
The DNA here is from genome assembly GCA_037954105.1 of Canavalia gladiata. Lineage (NCBI taxonomy): Eukaryota > Viridiplantae > Streptophyta > Magnoliopsida > Fabales > Fabaceae > Canavalia > Canavalia gladiata. Next base: position 40,890,477 of record CM075661.1, read on the forward strand.
ATGCCTTTCTCTTGTAATTAAGAATAACACATTCATTAATCAGTATTATGTGGCTATCTTTGTTAGCTTCTATGCATAACTATCTTTCCAATCCAACAGATCCATTCTTCTTCCACTATGGAGAAAATCTAGCCTTGTCTCTTGCATCACTTTTTTGACTGAACGGAAAAAATTATCATTCATCCATGCCCCCTTCAATAAGAATGGCGTTATTAGCCAAGAACAAACTTAAAAGTTTATTGATGGAAGCATACAACTTCCTTACAAATTGATCCTTTATGAGTCATGAGAGAGGTGTAATACCATGGTATTATCAGGGATTCACCAATCTATAACAGAGGCAATAGTAAAATCAATCCTTTGGATTGTTGATGCTTGACAAAATTTGTAAAATTGATTCTTAGGTTGCATTTTTTGAGTTTCGGATCTTCAATAAGAACTTTATGTTTGCAAGCAAGGTAAATTCATCGTAATAGATTACTTTACTTGGTTAAGTTCTTTGGGATGAATTGAATAAACCCCTCCCAACTACACCTTATGATTGTTGTGGTTATCAACTAATGTGAAAATAGAGACACCAATTATGTGATCAAAGATTTCTCAAGGGACGCAATGAGAAATATTCTCATGTTCAATCTCAAATCATGTTAATGGAACCACTACCATCAATCACTAAAGCCTTCTCCTTGGTTATCCAGAAAGAAAGATACCTTGTGATTCCTGTCAATAATGAAGGTGAAATCAAAACATTTTTCAACTCTTTATACAATAGAGGAAATTTTTATCAAGGTAGAGCTTATCGCAATGGCGAAGGAGGAAGGTGGTCACAGAACTCAGGAACTACCAAAACATGTACTTCCTGTGGATGAATGAGCTATAAATTTTGTACTCGCCAAGACACTTCACAAGGCATCTTTGATACTCAAACTAGTGAGGATGGTAAATATTACTTCGCCAACACTGGTTCTCAAGATAACTAGGTTTCTTTATCTCAGGAAGAATACAAAAACTTGATGGCCTTAGTTCATCAATCTAATCCCAGTAGTGAGGATTCGTCCTCCACTCCAGACATAAATCCACCAACCAGTATCAATAATATTCAAACCTTCTCAAGTAACAACTTAACAACTCGATGGATCTTAGACATTAGCACTACAAATTAGATCACCAACTCCATCATTAATTTTCATTTAAATTTTAAAATCAAACTTTTTTTTTGTTTTTCTCCCAAATGGTGAAAAAGTTCAAACTCAAATATCTGGTACCATTCAATTATCCTCCAATATCTTGATCACACATGTACTCTTCCTGATATTTTAACCTCATACAATAGTTTACATTCTTGACCCAACAAATTTATGTTTCTCGACATATTATCTTTTATGAATTACATTTCCCATTCTCTTCTATCAATGTTCATAATTCTTCTTACAATTCTAACTTATGTCGATTAACCAATGATAATTCTTTTAATGATTTTCTTTCAACATAGAAATTTTCACCTTCCATACAAGCTGAAGATGACTCACAGACTGTTGCTCCTTCCTTTCTGCTTCAATTATCTCGGTCACGTAAAGCACCATAGTATTTTACAAGATTTCCATTATGGTTTAACCATTGATACATGTTTCCAATCTATCCCTATCCCTTCATACACTTTGTTTTCTTTAATTTTTTATCATAATTTCTCACCCACTCATGCCAACTTTTGTTGTGTTCTTTCTTCTAATATTAAACCGACAACGTATTCTCAAGCCATCAAACAAGATTTCTAGGTTAGGGCCATACAAGCTGAGATTTAGGCTTTTGACCGCAATGGAACTTGGTGATGGTTCTATAGAAATAAACAAAGCTTGACTAGTCACCAAAGGTTTTTCTCAAATCGAAGGTGTTGATTATTACCAATAAGGTGCTCTCCAAAATTTTTTATTCAAGTTTGTAAGCTTCATAAATTGCTTTATGGCCTTAAACAGGCCAGTCGTCAATGACCACCAAGCTTTCCATAGCTCTCCTTTCTTTTGGCTACAAGTAATCTTCATCCAACTTCTCTCTATTTACCAATAGCATGCACAATTCCTTCACTGCCTTACTCGTCTACATCAATGATGTTGTTCTTGCTAGAGATTCTCAGTGAAATTCAATGTGTAAAGGATTTTCTTTATGACCAGTTTCATATAAAATACCTTGGTCATCTTAAATATTTCTTAGGCTTTAAAGTCTCGTGGTCCAAACAAGAAATCATCCTAAACTAGCATAAGTATGCCCTTGAACTTCTAGCTAACAGTGGTATGTTGGTTGCCAAGCCAACATTAACTCCAATTAACACCACTAAACTTAGCTCTATTCAAGGTGATCTTATTGATAACCTCGGATCATTTCAATGTTTAGTTGGAAGAGTCTGACATATTTGACCAATACATTCCCTGATACTGCCTTTGTCGTACATCAAGTTAATCAGTTTATTGTTAATCCATTGTAGCCACATCTTTACGACACCATGCAAATCTTACGTTATCTCAAAACCTCTCCTGCTAAAGGACCTTTCTTTCTAACTGCTAATTCTTCAATTCTCTAGCTTTCGGTGACTCTGACTGGGCTGGGCGCCTAGACTCTAGAATACTGGATTTTTCAATTTTTTTGGGTGATGCCTAGATATCTTGGAAATCCAAGTAGTCCATTGTTTCTAGATCTTCTTGAGGCTGAGTATCAATCTTTTTCCACTCTCACCTGTGAATTACAATGGCTACAATAGCTGCTTATTGATTTCCATATCCAACTACCCACTCTGATATTAGTATAGTGTGACAACCAATCTGTGATTCATCTTGCCTACAATCCTATTTTTTAGGAACATATGACACAAATTGAACTCAGCTGCCATTTCATTAATGACAAGATAAAACAAAAATCATTCAACTTCTTGTCTCATCCAATCAACAACTTGAGGATGTATTCACCAAGCTTCTTTCTTCTTATTTTCTTTCCAATATCTTTAAACTCGGTCTTCTTGACATCTAGTCATCCCAACTTGCGAAAGAGTTTTATGAAGAACATATCATTCCTTCTGCAAAATTATCCTACAAACCCATGTGATCTCGTTATTTTGTTATAACTAGTTTTATCTATTTGTTATTTTCCTATGTGTATATTGTTATGTAAAAAATGTGAGTATAAAACTCTTTGCCAAGTTTTATTCATAGAAAAATATACTTGGTGTAAAAAATGAATATTTTAAACTCTCAATATCGATTCTCACCAAGATTATACCAACAATCTATGTATAAAGTTGAATTCTAACTTTGGAGCTCAACAAATAAGAGTTATATGTGGATGCTTTTTCAAGATAAAATCAATTTTTAGAAGATGGAAAATGAAAGAAAATAATGCAAGTATGGATAAATATGTGATTTTGGATCCCCTTTTGATTTTACTTACTTTTCTCCCAAGTTTTTCCCTTTCTTTATGATTGATTTATAAATATTAATTGTTAACCACCTACTGTAAAACTATTGCTACTTGTTAATCTAGCAATATCTTCCTTCTACTTACTATTTCTATTGATTTTGCAAGATAGATAAATAAAAGAGACATAAAGTTTAAGAGGATGTTAATTACATGTCAGACAATTAACTGGTTAGAAACTTAAGCTCCCAATTGATCCTCCAAGACCCTTAGATTTAGTTACCTAGTAGTTCTATCGATTGAGGGTGGTACAATCACCTATCCCTAATCAAGTTACAGATTAATAATATTAGCTACTTCCTGTTAATTGATTAAGCGTAGTTAGGTAACACAATTGTGAAAAATGTATAATTATTCATAAAACAAAAAAGAAGAAAAGGGAAAATTCACATCAAAAGGTTTGCTAAGTCCTATGAATTGGGAATTAGTTAAACATCATGAAAAACAAACCAAAAATATCTATAACTAATAAAAATGAAAAGAATACAAGAATAGGCTTCTAATAAATCGATAGTTGTTATGAGTTTGCACCACTGAGGTTTCTTTCTACCAAGATCCTATGGGAGGATGCCAGAGAAGGAATCAATAATGGAGAGGCTAGAAATGATAGATGGGTGAAAGGTAGGGTTATGCCCAAAATCTAAGAGAGGAGTGTGCTCTTCGTTGTGACGAGGATTGTTCTATAGTGGGAGAAAAATGTGTAGAATGGTGTGGCAGAGCCTCCATTTTATAATATGGATTAAGGTTCAAGTGTTGTGAACCGAACTTGACCTAGTTGTTACTTGGTCATTGTGACCATTCTAAGTCTCTTGCAGTGCTGTAGGGCTGACCAAGATGCTTCCTGTACCATTAGAGCTGACATGGCATTGCTATCGATCTTCCAATCTTGGCACTATTATGCTCATCGTTTGGCTTGATCGTAATTCTTCATTTTGGCATGGTGTGCAAATTTATTTAGCATGGGAGCATAGATTCATGTTGGCACAATCGTGCTTAGATCAGTACAGTCGTGCTCGGTTTGCTGAGGGGGGATTTTCATCCTTTTTTGCTTTCTTATCTTTTTATGTCTTTTTTGCCTTATTTTTGGCCCAAACTCACCTATTTTCATATTCTTTTCTTACATGAACATTCCTAAAAAAAATAAGGAAAGTTAGACTAAATTACAAATGAATAATGCAAATCATGTAGTAATATTTTTAGGTTATTGGGCTTAAATGATAAAATTGGTTAATTTTTGTATTTTCATGCCTCTTGACCTTTGTAGATTATGTAAACCATATCTTAGGATATAAAATTAAGAGTGGAGTAATTCTAGAGGAATTGAAATTTTCGGATAAATTCCTAAAAGTACATGTATGCATATGTAGCCTAACTGAAACAGTTTAAGAAGTTAATTGGGTTGAACTAAGACTTGGAGTTTTTGTCCAAATAGTCCAAACATATTCTAGTAAAATGGGTATATCTATGGATAAAGAAGTTATTTTTAGATGGAATAAATTTCCATCGCTAAAGGATGAAATTGTCTACAATATTTATGTAGAGTAAAAACCAATAAATTAGCCGCCAAAATATCCATAAAAATTCACGAACAGAGGCATAAGACAAGGAACCATGTTTCCTAGATAATTTGAATTTAAATGGAAATGTAAATGAGGAATTCAATTGAAAACCTAAAGGAACAAGAGAATTAGTTCTTGAAGGCACTTTATGATGGGTTTAAGAAAATTTATTCAATTTTTATCTTGATGTAAATTTCAAATTTAAATTTCAAATTTAATCAGGAAAACTTAGTCTATAAAATGGGAGACCCTTACAAATTTTAGACATTTTGAGGATATCTCAAATTCTCAATAATATTTTAATTCTAAATTTCCTTATTCTTTTTATTTTTCTTGTAAAATTTCTCATGAAAGGCTAATTTCTTTAGTTGAATTGCTGGTTCTAGTTCCATAAGTAAGGAATTTGAGGTTTTGTTCTTAAAATTGAATTTTGTTGCAATTTCTTCTTCTTCCCTTTCAATTGATTTTATTTTCTATTTATAATTATGCAATTGGATGCTTAATTTAATTTATTCTTGCATGTTAGAATTCTAAAATTAGGGTTTGCTGAATTCTCTAATTTGTATGCAAAGATTAAAAATGGAGCTGTAGGGATTTCTTAGAAGATTTGGTGATTTCAATTTTCTAAAATTAATTTGGAAACTTAGAATGATGCTTAATTATATGAAAATGAATTAATTCAAATTCTCAATGCTTATCCAAATAGGAAATCATGAATTTAATTGGAAATTGCTTGATTGAGTTCAAACAAAATAAAATTAGGGATTTCTTTTAGGCTTTAGTTATTTTAGTTCTCTTGAATTGATTTGGAAACTTTAAGTTATGCTTAATTGTATGAACATGATTTCATTCAAATTTTGGGTACTTATTTCAATTAAAAATTATGAGTTTAATTGGTGGTTACTTAATTGAATTCAAACTAAACAAGAATTGAAATAGTTTTCAAAACTATCTTTTTAAACCTATGATAATCCTGCTTATGAATTAAACTAGCGAGTAGCGAGTTAATAAGTTTTTGATTTAATTGTATTAATTTTTACATTTTTATTTTATAAAAAAAAATACAAAACCCTCATTTTTTATAACTTTGAACTCAACCAATTGTTTTCCAAGGTTCTTAAGAGATGATCATGGTTATGTCTTGCACTTCATATTTGTTTATAAGTAAACTGTCACTTTTGTCCCTCACTTTGTTAAGTCATTTCATTTTAGTCCCTGACTTAAAAAAATTAAGATGTAAGTCCCTCACATTGTCCTTTGTGTTTCACATTAGTCTTTAGGCTCATATTCTGTTGACGACATGCTGATGTGTAACATTAATAGTCACGTTGGACAACCAGGTAGACCTCAAACGTCATCATATTATGGTACACACTAATATAATGGGTCCTTTTAAATGTTATTGTCTTCCATGGTATGAGATTTGAGATTTTACAAAATATCCATTTGCATTTGTGGGACCCTAGTTTTTATTTGTAATATGTGAATCCTACATTCAGCCATTCAAAGGATTTCTAATCTATGTTAGGGGCGAGTGATAGAAGGTCTATATGAAGTGTCGAGTCAAGAATGTCACAAGCAACACAAAAGGGCAATGACTAGGTTAAACGTTACTATAGATACCAAGTTGTTATCAAGGTTTCAGGATTTGAAAAGAATCCTAGAAACTTGTACTATGGATGCTCGAAAATGAAGGTAAGAGGGTTTCATTTGTTTCAAGTTGCATTTTTTTTTTGTTTTAGAGAGTTTATTTAACACTTGAAATGAAATGTGTAAGTGAATGAATGCTGTGGATTTTTCATGTGGTTTAATGACATCCTTGAAGAAGATAACGAAGTTATATCAATAATGAATGTTGAATGTAATGATGAATGATGGGTGAAGAATGTGCCAAAGAAATTGAATGATTTAGATAGTGAAGTTAGAAGACTAAATGTGATAGTGATGGTAGGGGTGGGCTTAATGGTTTTCTTGGTTTCATTTTTCATGAGATTCATTTTGAAGAACTAAGTTGGGATGAAGGAGGGAGCTTAGTAAATATAATGCTATTTTTTTTTTTCAAAGAAGGCAACCATGTATTAATGCATGAAGTTTAAATGAAGAAAGACATGCCTTCATTAAATAAGGTTGTCTATGTTTAATGTTTTGTGCATAATATGTCAACATTGATCAAAATATAGGAAGAAAAGTCTTTAATTGATAAACATATAATATTGCAATGCCTTAAACATATAATGGGTATAATCTGTTTGGTGAAATGATCCAAAAGAAACCCTATTTGTAAACATAAGAAGCACCGATACATGTGCATGGAAAATGACATAATAGAAACCTGGGAATCATTTACATTACAAAAGTACACAAGTAAACAATCTAAATTAAGATCTTCAACCCATTAAAGTAGGCGTTGGCATAAATTTAGTTGATTTTTTGGACTCATGAATGTGCATGAGCATATGGAGATTTGGAGGTGGGTTACCTTGGCCAGGTTATGATGTTTCTTTTGCAACCTCCGTAGCCTCTGGTGCAGATGATGAGCTAACTTTCTTAATTGTCAACTTTGGCCTGAATTGGTTCATGGGAGATAATTTTTCAAGCCCAACCCTAGCAAGATGAGAAGTTGGCCTAACATCACCTATAAAAAATAACTTGAGGCAGCAGGAGCACGAGCTGGCCCAGCTGCAGTAGTAGCTTCCCCAATGCCAAAAATGTTTGACCCACTACCTGCATGAACTAACCGAACAACATCATTTGCCAGCAGTAGGAATTTCTCTTGACCCACCAGCAACACCTTTCTAGTAATTGTAACCTCTTGTTGGGCTTGCAACTGTTCCAACCTTTCCTTCTTGGCCATAAGGCAAGTTTGCTTATTATGATTTTGTTCACAATAAATCCTGCATGTAAAGTCTTTTAATTTTCTCTTCAATTTAAGTGACTTGATAGTTTCTCAATGGTTTCCTTTCTCCTTTGCTTCTTAGGCCTTCCAAGCTTCTTTTTAATGCTTGGTGGAACAAGTGGTATTCCATCTATGTGGTCCCAATACTCTTGGTCAAACAAAGCCTTAACATGGTTTGCATAAGTATCTTGATATAAGGCCATTGTGAGCCATGCGTAACAATGGTCTTTAGGTCTCTCATTTTTATATGATATAGAAAGTATGGCATGCTCACATGGAATTCATAGAAAAACCCAATCTACCCCCAAAAACTCTCATAATGGTGGAACTCTCCTAATTCTCTCTAAACTCAATCTACCCTTAAAAACCCCAAATCATACACTAAGCTTAAACTTCCAATTTTGAAGTTTAAGTTAAATTAAGACTAAACCATCAAGCCCCACCATCATCACTAGAAGATCTTGTGTGGACCACCAAGAGAAGAAAAAATCAACCATAAAATCCCCACCAAAAACCTATCACAAAGTCTTCAACAAGTAGGATTTTTACCTTGTATTTTTTATAAACTTTAATATATTATCTATGATTTATTTTTCTTCTTCTTTATGAATCCTTTTCTAAGATTTATGGATCTCTTTTTTTTTTTGTTTAACTATTGGGATCTCAAAACTTCCCTTGAATGGTTAAATATGAGAATTACAAATTTTTAGTGATTTTTGAAAGAAATAGAGAAGTTTTGATGGATTAAAGTGCTTCTAGCAACCTTAGGAGAAATTTAATCGATTAACATTTTTTTAAAATCAATTTTAATGCTTTGGGAAAGATTTGAGTGTTTATGGGAAAAGTTTTGAAGTGCTCAAAGTAAGAGATTTGTAGATCTAGTAAATCTACACTTGTTTACTATAAAAGGTGCTTTTTGTAAAATTTTTATGTTTAAAGTTAGTAACTTGGTTATGTCTTTACTTGAAATTTTTATTTGTGACTTTGTTCTTGCTAAGAGTACAGATCTGGACTCATGTAAGAAAATTCTTAAAGGAACAAGAAAAATTATGCAACAGGATCCATAAACTTAACTTGGACATGAACTTAAAACCACTAAGTGTAAAGATGGAATTTTGGACCTAAAATGACACAAATTACTTAAGACCTTCCAAGACCATGATCAAAGCTACGAAGTAAAGACAATTTATGGATTGATCTAATGACTTATGATGAACCAAGTGCTAAACTTCATGACACCAAGGCCATATGGCAAGAAAAATTGAAAAAGGATCCTTGTTCAAAGCACCTATAATATTCGGCCACTTCCTAGTAAATTAAGCGATCTTGAGTTTAAAATTTTGATTATGGTATAAAGAGGAACCTAATCAAGTATAACTAAGAAATTATAAGTTTGAAAGGGACTTGATATTATTAAAGAGTGTATTTGGACACTTTGGTTAAATTGAGTAAAAATATGCTAAAATTCATAACACCAAAACCATGAAAAGGACAAATTAAGGAAAAGGAACCTTGTTTTAGCCAACTAGGGCGTTCATACACTCTCCCATTAATTAGGAAAACTTGAGTTAAAATTTTAATTAAGGTGCAAAAAAGAACCTAAAGAAGTTTAAAGAATGAATTTTAAAGTTAAGAGAGATTTGGTAATGGTTGGGTACCATTTGATCATGTGCACACACAATTAGTAAGAACTAGTTAAGCAACCTAGTTAGCATATAAAAGTGGATGAAAGGTAACTTAAGGAAGTGATTAGAAGTTAAATATGAAGTAGAGAAAGGAGAAAGGGCATTCGGTTATGCTTCTTAGATAAGGAAGAAAATCCTTAAAAATTTCTATGGTTGGTGTAAGTAATAGATGAAATGTTAATTAGTAAAGGTCACCTTTCTCAGAGAAGAAGAATTGAAATATAAGGTCTTAGGACTATGAGATAAGCCTTCGGCCACCTAGGGAAGTAATATGAAAATACACTAACATGGATGTTTAAGGATAATTACATAAGTCATTAGTAGAAAACTTAAAGTTTATGAACAAAAGAAAAAACAAATAATTAGACTTATGAATGGAACATATAACACCCTAATTATGAATACTGATTTTATGCTTAAGTCATTCATTTGGTTCCATTATTAGTTTCTTATCTTATGATGCATAATTCATTTTAGAAAATATTTGTATGAAAATACGATAAATTGTTTTTAAAAAAGTTGTTTGATATATGTCGCAACCGTAATTCCGACGAGACGACGAACTCGCTAAAATTTAAAAGAATGGAATTTATTTGATTAATGTGGAGTCGCCACCAAATTTTTATTTAAGGGAAAATACTTGGAAAAACCCTAACTCGAAGGAGAGATTTAGGTTTGGGAGTCGGTTACGAGTAGGAAAGGTGTTAGGCACCCCACTCGCCCGTTTCGAAGAACGGTACCCTTAAACTGAGTGTGTGACTTTTGAAAATTGTTTGATCCCTTAATTAATATGAAATAAATAACTTGATGGAGGTTATCCTGACAGGACTTGATCTTGCTTCTACGTATTCCCCGATGCAATGGGAAACTCAAGGCTTACGTAGTTCTGGTTTGATTTGAAGGCTTGACCTTCAAATGGAGTTTAAATTGAAAAGCAAATGTTTTGCTGTTGTTGTTTTTTTTTAAAACATTTTGAGGGTGCAATCCCAATCCACATATGCACAGGGTTCAAGACAAAAATTTGAAATTTGAAATTGAAATTTACATCAAGATAAAAATTGAATAAATTTTCTTAAACCCATCATAAAGTGCCTTCAAGAACTAATTCTCTTGTTCCTTTAGGTTTTCAATTGAATTCCTCATTTACATTTCCATTTAAATTCAAATTATCTAGGAAACATGGTTCCTTGTCTTATGCCTCTGTTCGTGAATTTTTATGGATATTTTTACGTAGTTCTGGTTTGATTTGAAGGCTTGACCTTCAAATGGAGTTTAAATTGAAAAGCAAATGTTTTGCTGTTGTTGTTTTTTTTTTTAAAACATTTTGAGGGTGCAATCCCAATCCACATATGCACAGGGTTCAAGACAACTACGACTGCACTTGAACCGATACAGGCCTCTAAACAACGAACAGCAGAAAAAGCTACCAATTCGTTTTTAGGGCTCATTGCGTGAGATTAAGGAAAGCAAAAACGAGATTTTTATTTTACTGAAAACAAAGGAAAGGAAGGGTAATCCCAATCCACATATGCACAGGGCCTAAGACAACAACGGTTGCACTTGGACCCATATAGACCTCTAAACAATGAACAACAGAAAAAGTTATTAGTTCGTTTTTCGGGCCCATTGCGTGAGATTAAGGAAAGCAAAAAGGGTTTTCATTTTACTGAAAACAAAGGAAAGGATGGGCAATCCCAATCCACATATGCACAGGGCCCAAGACAACAACGGCTGCACTTGGACCCATACAGATCTCTAAACAACGAATAGCAGAAAAAGATACCAGTTCGTTTTTAGAGCCTATTGCGTGAGATTAAGGAAAGTAAAAAGATTTTTATTTAATCGTTTTCTTCTCCTGTAAATATCGGCAGTGTGTGGGCTTAATCGGATTTTCAGGAAATTTGAGGGTCAAAATGTAAATATGAAAAGTTGAGGGGCTGATTTATAATCTTGAAAAGTTGAGGGACTGATTTGCAATTTTGAAAATTTGAGGGGCTGATTTACGATTATTGGGAATTTCAGGGACCTATTAGCAGTTACGGGGAATTTTAGGGACCTATTGGCAATAATGGGGAATTTTAGGAATTTAAGCAAATTAACAAAAAGGGGTTCTTCCCCATTGGCCCTTCCTGGACACCCCCACTGGAATCTGACGTCCTGAGCTTCGCCTGGAGGCCGTCCGAGGTGCGAGCAGTCTTGGCTTCACCCTTAACAACGGAGGTGACCGAACCCGGCCCTTCCCCAGCTACGTGCGACGCCGGCTTCGTTAGTTCACGTCGATCGCAGCCCTATTTTAACGACGAGTTCTCCGATCGGCTTGGCTTCTCCATCCTCAGCTTTGGCGACCCCGTCAATTCTACGTCCGGCTGAGGCTTCCCTGGAGTTTCTTCTGGATACTGCGCCCAAGGTGAACAAGGCCCCGAAAACGAGGAAAATCCTCTGCTGTTTTCGGCCCGCCCTTCCGCCACCGAGCCGTCGGAGATATCGACGCCGACGATGCTAACCTCGATCCAGGCCTTCGAACTTGTGACCGTGACTGCCAAGAAAACCTACGATCGTCGACTCGTGGTCCCTGGGTCACCAATCGTTCCCTCTTCCAAAGCGTAGCGGGATAGGACGACGCTGCTCCCTCGCGTTCTGGCGGCGTATCCCTGCTCCGACGTTAATTCACCTCTCTAGTACCCTCGGTCGTCGACTACCGAGCACACCATTGCTGATTCGGCACCGGTTTCTCATAGCTCAGCAAACAAACACATGCACTTCAACTTTAATTTTGCCGGATTGCGATTGAATCTTAAGCAACTAATCCTATTCAATAATCGCTCTATCTAATTTGTAAACATCCGGGTCTATCATAATACAACTCACAGCATTAACACATATGGAGACATTACAACTCACAACATTCCATTAACATATATAGAGACATTAGATTTAGGAGCATGAGAGTATATGGGAGTATGTAGGACGAACCTTAGTGGGGTGGGAATGGACTCTGCGGATCTAAGGCTCCCTTCCGGCTCCAAACAGGGTCTTCTAAATCTTTAAGAGTGACAGTAGCAGAGGTGAGTTCTTCCTTCGGCCTCCGATCAAAAGAAGGTCTCAAGAAAGGCTAAAAAAATCCAAGAGTCCCTTTCTCTTGTACCCTTGGCCCTATTTATACCATTTTTCTTCGCTCCCCTTTCATCCCTCTTTATTTTCCTTCTTTTTTCTTTTTCTTACAACATCCATATTCTTTTTTGATTTTCCTCTCCACTTATCTCCTTATTTGGTTTATTGTATTTTCTTTATTATTACCTTTGTTTCAGATTTTTAGTTGTAACCTTATTTTTGAAATTTAAAATTTTGTTTTACATCAGAATATTTTTGTTGTTATTTCATTTTTTTTATTTTAATTTTACTTTCAGATTTTTAATTTTCTTTTCCAGATTTTTATTTTTATCTTTTTCATATTTTTAATTTTTTAGATTTCTTTTCCAGATTTTAATTATTTTAATTTTATTTTCAGATTTTTTTTCTTTTCCAAATTTTTAGTTATTTTTATTTTATTTTCAGATTTTTAATTTTTTAAAATTTCTTTTCCAGATTTTTTATTTTTATCTTTTTCATATTTTTATATATTTTTTAATTCTTTTCCAGATTTTTTTTATTTTATTTAATTCTATTTTCAGATTTTTTTTCTTTTCCAAATTTTTAGTTATTTTTATTTTATTTTCAGATTTTTAATTTTTTTAAATTTCTTTTCCTGATTTTTTATTTTTATCTTTTTCAGATTTTTATATTTTTTAATTCTTTTCCAGAGTTTTTTATTTTATTTAATTCTATTTTCAGATTTTTTTCTTTTCCAAATTTTTAGTTATTTTTATTTTGTTTTCAGATTTTTAATTTTTTTAAATTTCTTTTCCAAATTTTTTATTTTTATCCTTTTCAGATTTTTATATTTTTTAATTCTTTTCCAGATTTTTATATTTTATTTTATTTTTCAGATTTTTAGTTTTTATTTTATTTTATTTTTAATTCCTTTTAATATTTAACTTTTTATTATATTTTTGTAATTTATTATTTATTTATTTTTGTTGCTTTTCCTTTTAACTTTACTTTGTATATTTTTGGCCTTTTGCTTACTATTATTATTATTTTCCATTTTCTTTTTCTATATACCTTTTCCGTTTTCTGTTTTTTGTCTTTTCTTGTTTCTCTGTTTTCTCTGCTCTTCTTAATTATTCACATAAATAAAATGAAGAATGAGGGCCTCAGACATAATTGCGTGTTCATAGTTTTCCCCTCTTTCCTCGCTTTCCCACCAGATAATATGAGAGGTGATTCTTCAAATTATCGTGGTGGGGAGGCGAGGAAAGACGTGAACACTTTATGTCTGAGGTGAGCTTGCAAAACTTCAGGCTTGCAGATGGATGCTTGGCAGGGGGGTGAGGTGACATGAAAAGAACCAGGTGGCTTGACAACATAGGTCAAGGATGCAGGGAAACAAACTTGGGTCAGGCCTGACAATGTAGGCCAAAGTACAGAAAATTAAACATGCAAAGGCCTGACATCATAGGCCAAAGTGCGGGAATTTAAACATGCAAGGCCTGACGTCATGGGCCGAGGTGCAGAAAATTAAACGTGCAGAGGCCTGACATCATAGGCCGAGGTGCGGAAAATTAAACATGCAGAGGCCTGACATTATAGGCTGAGGGTGTAGAAAATTAAACATGCAGAGGCTTGACATCATAGGTCGAGGATGCAGAAAATTAAACGTGCAAAGGCCTGACATCATAGGCCGAGGGTGCAGAAAATTAAACATGCAGAGGCCTTACATCGTAGGTCGAGGGTGCAGAAAAATTAAACATGCAGAGGCCTGACATCATAGGCCAAGGGTGCAGAAAATTAAAACATTCAGAGGCCTGACATCATAGGCTGAGGGTGCAGAAAATTAAACATGCAGAGTGCAAAAATAGCCTACTGGTGGGCTTGAGAGTGAAAATTGTCTGTTTTTGTTTGCAGACTTCGACTTCTTGGCTTTCTTTAGCATTGATCATGAGGGGTAAAATGCTTTGATCTAGTGAGAATGTATAATTAGGAAAATTTCGAACTAACCTTGACCTTCAGAACAACATTAGTAACAGTAATTGTCATTCAAAATTCATATGATAGATTGTATTTTGCATATACATCTTGATTAATAAAATACAGTTGCATAGGGTGTAAATCAGAAATACTGCAGGGATATTAGCGGGTGGTCATTTGGTGGTTGAATTTGGATCGGTTGGGTGCCTTTGAGACGATTGGTGCTAGTATTGTACTTTTGCGACGTTTGTTGTCTCGTCAACCCTGCTTCTGAAAAACAAAATTTTGCCCCAGTTTAATCGATTTGCCCCAGCTTGACCGATTTGCCCTAGACAGGCCTTGAACCTTTCGTTTCAATCACTACCAGACTTGATTCTATTCATCGCTTTCCAGGACCCCGGGTACTTGCCAGTTTTGCCCCAGTATAAGGCCCAGATTGTTATTTAACCACAGATTTGTCCCAGTATGGATGGAGACTGCATGTTACTCTTTTTCAGTTTACTTGGCCGGAAGGGACAACTCCTCCTTTACTCGTCTTGTTGGTACCGCTTTGCCCTGATCTTTGCATAGGCCGCCCTTACGGGTTTTTGACCTAACAGGCTTTTTATGCTCGAATTGCCCTAACTTTTTCCTAGGTCGTCCATTCGGGTTTTCGACCTAGCGGGCTTTTTTCTGCTTGAATTGCCCTAACTTTTTCCTAGGCCGCCCTTGCGGGTTTTCGACCTAACGGGCTTTTTTGCTTCAATTGCCCTAACTTTTTCCTAGGCCACTCTTGCGGGTTTTCGACCTAGCAGGCCTTTCTTTTAAGCATAATACCCCTTGACAACATCTGAGTTGATAGGGTTAGGCAAGTCCTTCCCGTCCATGTCAGCCAAGATTAAGGCGCCTCCGGAGAAAGCCTTTTTAACTACATAGGGTCCCTGATAATTTGGAGACCATTTTCCGTGTAACGCTTTCTGGATTGGCAGCAGCCTTTTGATCACCAAATCTCCTTCTTGGAACTCCCGAGGGTGAACCTTTTTATCGAATGCTCTCTTCATTCTCCTTTGGTATAGTTAGCCATGACATATCGCTGCTAGCCTTTTCTCCTCGATTAAGTTCAACTGATCCATTTAGGCTTGGACCCATTCAACCTCTTCCAATTTGGCATCCATCAGGACTCTCAACGAAGGAATCTAGACCTCGATTGGGAGTACAACTTCCATCCCATACACCAGTGAGAAGGGGGTTTCCCTAGTGAAAGTGCGAACTGAGGTCTGATATGCATGCAATGCATAAGGGAGCATTTCGTGCCATTCTCTGTATGAGAGAACCATCTTCTGAATTGTCTTCTTGATATTCTTGTTGGCCATTTCGACCGCTCCATTCATCTTTGGTCGATAGGGGGATGAATTGTGATGCTGGACCTTGAATTGGTCGCACAATTCTAACATTATTTTGTTGTTCAGGTTGGAGCCGTTGTCTATGATGAGTCTGCTGGGCAGCCCGTATCGGCAGATCAATTCTCTTTTCATAAATTTGACTATCACATTGCGAGTCACACTAGAATATGAGGCGGCTTCGACCCATTTGGTAAAATAGTCAATGGCAACCAATATGAAACGGTGCCCATTGGACGCTTTAGGCTTGATCGGGCCGATGACGTCCATCCCCCACATAGCGAATGGCCAAGGTGATGATAGGACATTCAACGGTGTCGCTGGCATGTGGACGTTATCTGCATACACCTAGCACTTGTGGTAGGTCTTGACATGTTTGTAACAGTCAGTCTCCAGAGTCAGCCAATAGTATCCGGCTTGATGAATCTTCTTCGCCATTGCGTGTCCGTTAGCGTGAGCACCGAAGGACCCTTCATGAACTTCTTTCAAGATCTTATTGGCCTCTGCCGCATCTACACACCTGAGCAGAACCATGTCATGATTCCTTTTATATAAGACCTCCCCATTGAGGAAGAAACCTGCGGCTAATCTTCGTAGAGTTCTCTTGTCATTCTCGGATGCATTGACGGAGTATTCTTTGTTCTTCAAGAATTCCCGGATGTCATGATACTAGGGCTTTCCGTCCAGTTCCACCTCTACCGCTTGACAAAATGCCGGTCTGGAGCGATGTTGGATGCGAATGAGAGACATATCCTCTTCTCGTCCAATTTCAAACATGGATGACAAGGTGGCCAGGGCATCGGCCAACTGATTGGCTTCTCAAGGTATATGCGAGAAGGTGACCTCTTCGAAATATTCCAGCAATTCCTGAGGTGAGCTTGATAGGGCACTAGCTTTGCATCTTTGGTCTCCCACTCCCCTTTGACCTAATGGATGACCAAGGCTGAATCACCGAAGACCTCTAGGCGCTTCACGTTGGCTTCGATTGCAGCTTGGATCCCCAAAATGCAAGCTTCATATTCTGCCACATTCTTGGTGCAATCGAAAGCCAGGCGGGCGGTGATAGGTATATATTGCTTTTCCAGAGAAATCAGTATGACTCCTATACCATGGCCCATCATATTTGACGCACCGTCGAACAACATCGTCCATTTTTCTCCCTCGGCCCTCTCTTCTTCATTAAAGATTGCCATCAAGTTCTCATCAGGAAATTCCGGCTGCATAGCCTGGTAATCTTCTAGGGGTTGTTAGGCCAAATATTCCGCAAGTGCACTGCCTTTGACAGACTTCTGGGTCACATATAGGATATCATATTCCGAAAGTATCATTTTCCATTTTGCGATTCGTCCGGACAATGAAGGTTTCTCAAATATATACTTGATCGGATCCATCCTGGATATTAGCCACGTGGTGTGACTCAACATATATTGTCTTAGGCGGTGTGCTGCCCACGCTAAAGCGCAGCAGGTCCATTCTAATAGAGAGTATCTAGCCTCGCAACTTGTGAACTTTTTGCTCAGGTAATATATCGCCTGCTCCCTCCTCCTGGACTCATCATGTTGATCGAGCACACAACCCATCGATTGGTCTGTCATCGTCAGGTACAGTATCAACGGTCTCCCAGGGACCAGCGGTACCAGGACTGGCGGGTTCTGTAGGTATGATTTGATCTTTTCGAAAGCTTCTTAGCAATCCTCATCCCAACTTATGGGTTGATTTTTGCGCAGGAGCTTGAAGATTGGCTCACAAGCAGCTGTCAACTGGGAAATAAACCAGGAGATGTAATTGAGTCTTCCCAAGAAACCTCATATCTCCTTTTCAGTTTTTGGAGCAGGCATGTCTATGATTGCTCGGGCTTTGTCGGGGTCAACCTCGATTCCCTTTTCGCTAACAATGAAGCCCAACAATTTTCCTGATTTCACTCCAAAAGTACACTTGGGCTGGGTTCAACCGCAACTTGAATTTCCGGAGTCTCTCGATTAACTTCTGAAGATCCGTGATGTGGTCGTCCTCCGTCTGGGATTTGACAATCATGTCGTCCACGTAGACTTCTATCTCTTTGTGAATCATGTCATGGAATAGTGTGACCATGGCCCTTTGGTAGATTGCCCCAGCATTTTTCAATCAGAAGGGCATGACTTTGTAGCAAAAGGTTTCCCAGGCTGTAATGAAGGTGGTCTTTTCTCTATCCTCTTCTGCCATCTTGATCTGATTATAGCCTGAGTAGCCATCCATGAATGAAAAATAAGAGAATTGTGCAGTGTTATCAACCAACATGTCGATGTGAGGGAGTGGAAAGTCATCCTTCGGGCTGGCTCAATTAAGGTCTCTATAGTCTACACACATCCAGACCTTGCCATCTTTCTTGGGGATCAGTACTATATTAGCGACCCACTTGGGGTAATTCGCGACAGCCAAGAAGCCGGCGTCAAATTGCTTCCTCACCTCCTCTCGAATTTTCAGGGACATATCCGGTTTCATTCTCCTCAACTTCTATTTGACCGACATACATCCGGCTTTCATAGGCAGCTTGTGCTCTACTATAGAGGTATCCAGGCCCGGCATGTCTTGATAAGACCAGGCAAAGATATCACTATAGTTCTATAAGAGTGAGATCAACCGCTCGCGATTGTCTCCTATGATGAGCGTGCCTATCTTGACTTCTTTCTTGTCCTCATCGGTCCCCAAATTTATCAAATCAGTGGGTTCTTGATGAGGTTCAATTATCTTGGATTCGCGCTCCACCAGTCTCAACATCTCTTCGGTGGGTTCGCACTCAAATTCTGCCTCCTCATCGGCCTGATTGACAATACAGCTGAAATCGCCTGATACAATACTAGCACTATCGTCGCAAGACGAGTTTTGGTCGAATTTGCATATCGTGGTGTAAAAAGGAAGAATAAGATTCATGTATATTGCGTAGAGAGAGATATAGTAGGGAAGGAAGAGTGGAGATTTTGGGATGATGCAACTGTATTTCATTCATCAAAGTGTATACAAAAATATTTGAAAAGAATTTCACTATGACAGTTACACAATTACATTTGAACTGAATCAAAAGTCAAAGGAAGTTCAATGGTTTCCCAATTATTCAGTTCATGCCCAGGAGGACAGGCTGTCACTAGATCTCCGATGCTCCATGTCTCTTCCTTTTCTACGACCGCAATCAAATCTGGGCTTTCGAATCCGGCGCTTCGGAAGCTTTGAGAAATATGGCACAGAGGGAACTTTCTTGCCCGGGGCCTCAACGCTTTGTCTTCTTCGACGGGCTCACATCCTAACCCATATCGCTTTTTGTTTTTGTTTAATGAAAATGGCTGGGATAAGCCGCTGTTGTTTTGCCCCAGTTTATCGCTGGGTCTGAACCCGTTTCTCAGCATTACTCGGGCCATCATCATGAGGGCCTTGGGGGGCTGCCTTCGGTCAACCACGTCTCCCTCCTTAATGGTGGTGACATTAGCGACCTCTAAGGCTTGGAAGTGGGTTTCCAAGGCCTCTTTGGCCGCCTCAATATAGGGAGGGTTGGTGCGCTTACTGACCAGATAATCTTCCTCTGCCGAGACGGTGATCAGCTTATCGTCCGTAATGAACTTCAGTTTTTGGTGCAGAGTCGACGGTACCGCCTTGGCGGAATGGATCCAGGGCCTCCCTAGCAGGCAGCTGTAGGCTGGCTGAATGTCCATGATTTGGGAGGTGATATTGAAGACCACTAGCCCAATTTGAACTGACAAATCCACCTCGCCGATGACTTCCCTTCTGGATCCGTCAAAAGCCCTGACTACCATTGAGCTGGGTCTTATAAGGACCCCTCGTGCGATAGCTTTGACAGCGTCAGTTGGGGCATTACATTTAGAGAAGAACCATTATCTACCAGAACTCTGGCTAGAATATGATCCAAGCACTTTACGGATATGTGTAATGCCTTATTGTGTCCAGCTCCCTCATCTGGAATCTCCTTATCAGCAAAGGTGAGGAAGTTATTGGCGATGATGTTGCTAGCAATGCCTTCAAATTTGTCCACCGAGATATTGTGGACCACGTGAGCCTCATTCAGTACCTTCAGTAATACTTTTCGGTGGGGCTCCGAGTTCATCATCAAGGTTAGCAACGATATCCTAGCCGGTATATGGTTCAACTGCTCCAACACCATATATTCGCTCTGCCTAATCATTTTGAGGAACTCACAAGCATCTTCCTCAGAGACAGGGTTTTTTAGTTTCCTCTCCCCTTGCCGCCGGCTGCTCTCGGGTTCTGGACTCGCTAGTATTGCCTCGCCACAAGGAAATTTTCTCTTTTCTTCCGCGTGGGAGTAGATGCGACCACTCCTGGTCATGCCCCCGATCTCGGCTATATTCACGATACTCGGAGTCAGATCCTCCGAGGCTTCCTTTTTCTGTCCTTCCTCCATCTTGCCCCCAGATACCACTATATCGTATTTCCAGGGCACCTCCTTGTTACTCTGGTACAGAAATGGCTCGGGAACCTTGATTATAACAGGCCTCATCCCCATTGGCGTTGGTAGTGCCAACGCCTCAGTGTACCGGATGACTTAGGGCCTGGGCTGGCCGGGGAAGGATTCACCAGCCATGTTCACTTCTTCCACTGCCTCGATGCAATTTACTGAGGGCCCTGGTCCTCCATGGTTGGGAAAGGGGTTGTTTCCCACACTCGGCGCGTCCTTTTCAAAATTTAGCCACTTGGCGTTGATTAACTTTTGAACTCGATGTTTCAAGGCCAAACAGTTCTCGGTGGAATGTCCCACTATCTCGTTGTGGTATTCGCATTTAGCCTCCGGGTTGTACCATTTGGGGTATGGGGGTTCCAGTGGCTTCATGGGACACAGTGCAATTAGTGAATTCTGAATTAATCGGGGTAACAACTTCGAATAACTCATGGGGATAGGGTCGAATTGTACTATCTTCCGTTGGTTATTTGTTTTTTGTGGAGGTGGGTTAGAGTTGGTGTTTGGTGCCCATGGTCGGGGAGGTTGTTGAGGGAATGTAGGTTGTGGAGGAAAAGTCGATTGTTGAGGAAATGTTTGTGGGGGGTGGAGTCATATATGGAGGGTTTGGTTGGAATGGAGCAGGTGGGTTGTAGGTTGGCTGAAAGGAGGGTTGGGCCGCGGCCACCATGTGTGGGTGTGCTGGGTATTGTGGATGGTAAGGTGCTTGGTATGCGGGTGGAGGTGCAGTGGTAGCATGGTTAGAACTGGCCGAGACGTAGTGGGCCTCTACCTCTTTCTTTTTTCAGGAGTTATTTATCGGCTTCTTCACGTTGACACTGCCGACGGTGTTGTGCATGATCTTGCCTCGGCGGAGGCCATTTTCTACCCGTTCTCCGATCAACACCATATCGGAGAAATTGGCGGATGCGCTGCCCCCATTTTGTCATAGAACGGCGCCGGGAGAGTCTCCATAAATGTGCTTATCATCTCCCGTTCTAGTAGTGGGGGTTGAACTTGGGCGGCCAGTTCCTGCCACCTTTGCGCGTACTCTTTGAAGGATTCGCTCTCCTTCTTCCCCATGTTTTGCAATTGGGTACGGTTTAGAGCCATCTCCATGTTGTATCGATACTGCCTAAGGAAGGAGTCCGCCAAGTCCTTCCATGTGTGGATATGGGCCCTTTCCAGCTGGGTATACCAACCGGCCGCTGCTCCCGTCAGGCTGTCTTGGAAGCAGTGGATGAGCAGTTTGTCATCGTGGGAGTGTGAGGCCATCTTTCTGATGTACATTGTAAGATGGCTCTTTGGGCAGCCAACGCCTCTATAATTTTCAAATTCGAGAGTATTGAATTTAGGCGGTATGACAACGTCGGGAACGAGGCAAAGATCAGACGCCTCGACCGTTCCATAACCGCTTCCTTCTATCGCCCATACCTTTTCCTCTAGGTGTTGCCATCTCCCACTGAGATGGGCTTCTTGCTCAGCCGACCTCGGCCAAGGTCCGTTCAAAGGTGGGCCAGCATGACGGGGGGAGGTGTGTTGTCCCTCAGGTCTAGCAGCATGACCATATGGGTGTGGTTGATGTAGGTTAGTTGGATGGGTCGCAACGGGGATGGAGTATGTTGGGTCTTCGGTGATGGTGGTGTTCATATGGGTGTAGTCAGGGTTGGCGTTAGGTGGGTATGTGGTCGGAAGGTTAATATGAGGAGGGAGAAATGGATTTATGTGTGTTAGAATGGCAGAGGATGTGTTTGTATGGTAGGGGTAGATCGGTGGGTTCATGTATGTAGGGTGAGTTTGAGGTGGATAGCCAGAGGTGGGAGGAAGGTTGGTTGGTGGGTTGATATGATGAGGGTGAGTGGTCGGGTTGGTGTGTGGAGGCCCAACAAGAGGGTTTGGATGGTATTGATGAGTGGCAGGGTTGATGTGGAGTAGATGTGGCGCAGGATTTTCACGAGTTGGGATCCCTTGGGAGCCTTGCCCATAATGAGGCTCATAGCCTGGTGGCAGACCATATGGCCATTCTGGTTCAGCAACCGTCTGCAGCGGCATTGATGCAGCAGTAGCTCCCGATGCCTCTGTCCCCGAGGGTCCCTCTGTGACTTTCTCCAGCAGTTTCATCAGCTTGGCGACTTGGTCTTTCAGCTCGGCCACCTTATTTCTCCGCTCCTCGTTCTGAGTTTCTAGCTCGCTTATGATTTTTGCTTGTGATCTAGTGCTATATGAATGTTGAGGAAGTCGTGAGTCCGCTATTTTGTTAACTGCTCATTAAAATCAGATTAATTGGTGATTAATTATGACAAAAGAAAATTTAGACGTGAAATAAATATGGAGGGACCAGTTCCTCGTTAACTGTTATCATCGATTTGGTGTGCTTTCAGCGTTTTGAATGTGAAATGGAAATTAATGCAGAATCATATGCGGAGCAGAATTAATTTCATTCAAGCAAATCGAATTCCGTTTATGTCCTACCCTTCCTGCTTAGCCAATACAATATATTTGTTCATTCTTAAAATCAAGTTTTTACAAAACTGAATGAACTCTTCGACTTCCGGAGGGGTATAGAGCGGGTGCAACGAGGATTCCGCCTTTTTGAGCAGCTGCGGTACTTCTTCAATCGCTGTATTTGCTAGACTGGCCAGTCTCTCAAAGCACCTGGTCCAGTAATTAGCTATGTCTTTGTACCACTTGTTCTCATCCTGTATATCGCTGATGCCCCTCTGTTGCATTCAGATGACTTCGATGACGTTCCACTTTTCCTCGTTGACCTCATTCTGCCACGCCACCAGCATCCCGTCAATTTGTTTCTTCATCTCCTCCACTCGCTGCAGCAGGTCATTTCTTTCTTCTATGATGTAATCTGCTTCCATCCGGATCCGGTCCTTCATGGCGAGGAGTTAATTTTTCTCTTCTCTGATCGCGTGGACTTTGGCTCTTACCTGCTCTAGGGCATTTCTCAGTTGGTGGTTTTCCTGGAGTGCAGCGTCCCTTTCTTACGCCCTAATCCCCAGCTCTTTGTTGGCAGCTTGTAAGTTAAGATGAACTCGAGAGGCACACTCACGTTCGCCTTTCTGCTACTCTCGGATGCTTTCCATCACGATCTTGCCTTCTTGCTTTTCTCTTTTCAGCGTAGCACATTCTTGCCGCAATTTTAGTAGCTCCTCCTCCGACTAGCTAGTTTTCTTGGTCATCGCTTCTAATTTTTCTCTTAGGCTCTTAACAGCCTCATCTTTGAATGCCGCTGCGGATGGTTGACTTCCGGATGCGGTGGTTGGAGGTTGGAATGGAAACTTGATCCATTATACCCTATTTCTGACCCACTGCTTGTACTCCTCTTTGGCAGCGCAACTTCGAACCCCCAGGTCCTTTCCTCTACGGGTGACATCTCTCAGGCTTCCCGGACCGTTCAGAGGCCCTCGGCAAAATCCCCTTCATATTTTAACAAAAAGAGGGTCAATAGCTCATCCGATGGGGGTCCCCTGATGGGGTAGGCCAGTTGTCTTTGCCCCAGTATCGGATTATAGCTGATGCAGCCTCGGGTTCCCATGAGCGGTACATTTGGAAACCCCTTGCAATGGTAGATCAGCTCTGTTCTTTGTTGCCAAGTCGGCTGCCATCTGACCTGCTCTTCTACCAAACTGGTGAAGTGGGCTACCCATTCCTCATTGTTCATCGGCTTGATCTGGTAGCACAAAAGGTCAGATATGGGATACTGCACCTTTATATTCCTCTTGAAAGCGTGAGCAGTCACCCATATATATAGTGCCGATAGGCAGCAGATCAGCTTCTTCCCCTTCCCTTCATGGCAGAGGTTCAATGTGTAGTAAACATCGGCTAACAGAGCAGTGACAGGGTTTTTAGCTCTATTCTTTTGAGGCAAGAAGATATCAACGACGTTTAAGTCCACGAAGTCTTCTATGCCAAGAAAGAGCACTAGCCCATAAATGGCGAGGGCTAGTACATCTATGTAGGTATCCCACTGGCGGCTGTCAGCCAGATGCTGCATGTAGGCTTCTAAGAACCCTCGGGTGAATCCCTTGGCCCGATTCTTCCCTTGGTAATATGTTAACTGATCCCCGGATTGCAAACCCAAAGCCTGTGCGGCGGCTCAGAATGAGGCGTGGTGCTCCAAGTGGTTATAAGGTCGGCATCCCTCCAAAGGCAAGTCCAGGATCTGTTTAAACTCTTCAAGGGTGAGTGCCAACTGGAAGTCCAAGAAAGTGAAGCACCAGAGAGGAGAGTCGTAATACTGTACCATAGCTGTGAGGGCCCCCTCTTGTACCCTAACCTTCAACAGTTTTAACACATTGCCGTACCTTTTGATGAACGACATCTGCTGGATGCTCGTCAACCTATTCCCGAAGGCTTCTAAACTGGTGAAGTCTGTCAGTTTGATCCCAACTCGTCTTCTTTTTCTCAATTGCCCCGATTCCACATTAATTTCCATCTCACCTTTTCCAACAGTCAATGAGAACCCGGTCCCTCAAAGTGGAAAGAAAATAAAAGGAAAATGACAAAAATAAACATGTTAGACACTTGAAAAAATGAAACTAATGCATGAAAAGTAAAGATAAAAAATGACAATCACGATGCGAATGTTACCACTCTCCCATTTTTCTCTTTTCTCTTTTTCTTCTCTTTTTGCTCTTACTCTTTTCCATTTTTCCTTGCTTACTTTTCTTTTTGTTTCTTTCCTCTCTTTTCCTTTCTTTTTCTTCTTTCTCCCCTTTTCTTTATTTTTCATTTTCTCTTTCTTCTTTATTTTTCATTTCCTCTCTCTTCTTCTTTTATTTTTTCATTTTATCCCTCTTCAACTTTTTTCACGCCGTTCCTTTTTCTTTTATTACCCCGATTGCGGATAAATATAAAACAAACCAGAATTGGTAATGAGTTCCCTCCTTCTATCCTACTTGGGTAACGTGTCCTAGGGATCTATGGTCTTTTATGCATCAACCTCTCATAAGGTGGTCAGTAATCCTGAGGTATAAAAGGTCACTAGAGCCAAGTTTCAGTTCGTAATGTTTGCTACAACAGTAGAAAAAGCTACCAGTTGTAGGGCATTACGAATAGGGCGCACTCTAGCTGGGATTTTCGTGATAATCAAACAGGACGTAAGCCCCAAAGTGACACCACTAGATCCTTCTAGTCCTAGGCAGCACTCGGACCCGGGTACAGGGCCCCGCTCATGACACAATGTATATGAAATGCATGGAGGGCACATTATTTTGGGAAACCTGCAATTGGGGAAATCGCACAGATATACTGCAGAATTTAAAACAGTTATTATTTGTCTACCCTAGGGTTATACATAGAGTAAAAAAATAAGAAATAGATAAACGAATAAATAAGTCATGCAAATAATCAGAAAAAGGATCAAAACAACACACATTCAAGTAAACGGGCTTGACTCTCTAGAGATCCCCAGTGGTGTCACCAACTGTCGCAACCGTAATTCTGACGAGACGACGAACTTGCTAAAATTTAAAAGAATGGAATTTATTTGATTAATGTGGAGTTGCCACCAAATTTTTATTTAAGGGAAAATACTTGGGAAAACCTTGACTCGAAGGAGAGATTTAGGTTCGGGAGTCGGTTATGAGTGGGGAAGGTGTTAGGCACCCCACTTGCCCGTTCCGAAGAACGGTACCCTTAAACTGAGTGTGTGACCTTTGAAAATTGTTTGATCCCTTAATTAATGTGAAATAAATAACTTGACGGAGGTTAGCCTGACAGGACTTGATCTTGCTCCTACGTATTCCCCGATGCAATGGGAAACTCAACACATACGTAGTTCTGCTTTGATTTGAAGGCTAGACCATTAAATGGCGTTTAAATTGAAAGGCAAATGTTTTGTTGTTGTTGTTCTTTTTTTGAAAACATTTTGAGGGTGCAATCCCAATCCACATATGCACAGGGCCCCAGACAACTACGGCTACACTTAGACCCATATAGACCTCTAAACAACGAACAACAGAAAAAACTACCAGTTCGTTTTTAAGGCCCATTGCGTGAGATTAAGGAAAGCAAAAAGGGTTTTCATTTTATTGAAAACAAAGGAAAGGAGGGGCAATCCCAATCCATAAATGAACAGGCATTAGACAACAACGGCTGCACTTGGACCCATACAGATCTCTAAACAACGAACAACAGAAAAAGCTACCAGTTCATTTTTAAGGCCTATTGCATGAGATTAAGGAAAGTAAAAATATTTTTATTTAATCGTTTTCTTGTCTTGTAAATATCGGCAGTGCGTGGGCTTAATCGGACTTTTGGGAAATTTGGGGGGGGGGGGGTCAAAGTATGAATATAAAAAGTTTGGGGTCAAAATGTAAATATGGAAAGTTGAGGGGTCAAAATATAAATATGAAAAGTTGAGGGGGCTGATTTGCAATTTTGAAAAGTTGAGGGGCCGATTTGGAATTTTGAAAAGTTAAGGGGTTCATTTGCGATTATTGGGAATTTTGGGGACCTATTAGCAGTTACGGGGAATTTCAGGGACCTATTGATAATTATGGGGAATTTTAGGAATTTAAGTAAATTAACAAAAAGGGGTTCTTCCCCACTGGCCCTCCCTGGACACCCCCATAGGAATCCGACGTCTTGAGCTTCGCCTGGAGGCCGTTCGAGGTGTGAGCGGTCTTGGCTTCACCCTTAACAACAGAGGTGACCGAACCCGACCCTTCCCCAACTGCGCGCGACACCGGCTTCGTCAGTTCATGTTGATCGCAGCCTGTTTTAACGACGAGTTCTCCAATCGGCTTGGCTTCTCCATCCTCAGCTCCGGCGACCCTGTCAGTTCTACGTCCGGCTGAGGCTTCCCTGGAGTTTCTACTGGATACTGCGCCCAAGGTGAACAAGGCACCGAAGACAAGGAAAATCCTCCGTTGCTTTCGGCCTGCCCTTCCGCCACCGAGCCGCCGGAGATATCGATGCCGACGATGCTAGCCTCGATCCAGGCCTTCGAACTTGTGACTGTGACTGCCAAGCAAAACTGCGATTGCCGACTCGTGGTCCCTGGGTCACCAATCATTCTCTCTTCCGAAGCGTAGCGGGATAGGACGACGCTGCTCCCTCGCGTTCCGGTGGCGTATCCTTGCTCCGGCATCGATTCACCTCTCTAGCACCGTCGGTCGTCGACTACCGAGCACACCATTGCTGATTCGACACCGGTTTCTCATAGCTCAGCAAACAAACACCTGCACTTCAACTCTAATTTTTCCGGATTGCGATTGAATCTTAAGCAACTAATTCCTATTCAATAATCGCTCTATCTAAACGGGGTCTTCTAAATCTTTAAGAGTGACGGCAGCAGAGGTGAGTTCTTCCTTCGGCCTCCAATCAAAAGAAGGTCTCAAGAAAGGCTAAAAAAATCCAAGAGTCCCTTTCTCTTGTGCCCTTGGCCCTATTGATACCATTTTTTTTTCGCTCCCCTTTCATCCCTCTTTATTTTCCTTCTTTTTTCTTTTTCTTACTACATCCATATTCTTTTTTGATTTTCCTCTCCACTTATCTCCTTATTTGGTTTATTGTATTTTCTTTATTATTACCTTTGTTTCAGATTTTTAGTTGTAACCTTATTTTTAAAATTTAAAATTTTGTTTTTACATCAGAATATTTTTGTTGTTATTTCATTTTTTTTTTTATTTTAATTTTACTTTCAGATTTTTAATTTTCTTTTCCAGATTTTTAATTATTTTTATTTTATTTTCAGATTTTTAATTTTCTTTTCCAGATTTTTATTTTTATCTTTTTCATATTCTTAATTTTTTAGATTTCCTTTCCAGATTTTAATTATTTTAATTTTATTTTCACATTTTTTTTCTTGTCCAAATTTTTAGTTATTTTTATTTTATTTTCAGATTTTTAATTTTTTAAAATTTCTTTTCCAGATTTTTTATTTTTATCTTTTTCATATTTTTATATATTTTTTAATTCTTTTCCATATTTTTTTATTTTATTTAATTCTATTTTCAGATTTTTTTTTCTTTTCCAAATTTTTAGTTATTTTTATTTTCTTTTCAGATTTTCAATTTTTTAAAATTTCTTTTCCAGATTTTTTAATTTTATCTTTGTCAGATTTTTATATTTTTTAATTCTTTTCCAGATTTTTTTTATTTAATTCTATTTTCAAATTTTTTTTCTTTTCCAAATTTTTAGTTATTTTTATTTTATTTTCAGATTTTTAATTTTTTTAAATTTCTTTTCCAGATTTTTTATTTTTATCTTTTTCAGATTTTTATATTTTTTAATTCTTTTCCAGATTATTTTATTTTATTTAATTCTATTTCAGATTTTTATATTTATTTCTTTTTCGGATTTTTATATTTTATCTTTTCAGATTTTTATTTTTTATTATATTTTTCAGATTTTTAATTTTTATTTTATTTTATTTTTAATTCCTTTTAATATTTAACTTTCTATTATTTTTTTTGTAATTTATTATTTATTTATTACATATATTTTTATTTATTTATTTTTGTTGCTTTTCCTTTTAACTTTACTTTGTATATTTTTGGCTTTTTGCTTACTATTATCATTATTTTCCATTTTCTTTTTCTATATACTTTTTCCATTTTCTATTTTTTGTCTTTTCTTGCTTCTCTGTTTTCTCTGCTCTTCTTACTTGTTCACATAAATAAAATGAAGAGTAGAGACCTTGGACATAATTGAGTGTTTACAATATAAATTGCGAATCTCGTAAATAAAACGTACGTAATGGTAAACTAAATAACTAAACAATTCTACGCACGTTCAAAACACTAAGACCACCAAATGCTTTTATTATTCTCTTTTATCCTTAATTCACATGTAATCAGTTAAACATAATTTGATCATACCATAATATCATAACATAATTATACGTACATTCATACATCACATAAGTCTTAGGCAGGTAGGCTTTATCATACAAATGTTACAAACCTTAATTTACAACATTTATACTACAAACTATTTTACATATATCAAATTTACATAGTATATTATTTATTACTAATACTTAGGATGCTCGCATCCACCTATATACAAATATATACATTATTGGTATGTCATCTGCAATCCTATTTCCTTAAAACAGCATCGAGAACCTCAAACCTCAAACCTCCTTTAGCTTACTGGTGAAAGTGCCCGGACCACAAGTTCGGGTCCAGCGACATGAACATTCCATCAGACATCCCCTAGAAATCCTGGAAGGGATACAACATCAGGTACGGGGAATTCCTTTGTGACGACCACACATGTGAGGTACTGTAGTAATGCGATGGAGTTTGGGGGTCAGTCCCACCCTTCAAGGAAGCAAATTCCTCTACAACAGGGTTCTGTCGTTGTTGGTACCCAGGAGGTGGTGGGAACACTTTATCCGAATGGAATGCTTCTAATGAAATCGCGAACCTAGTGGTACTGAAGTTCGAGCTTAAGACTTCGGAGATAAAGAGATCTCCTAGGGAAAAATACATTCTAATGCTTGCTTGGATGGTGATCAGAATGTCATGCGGGTTAGCAGTCCAGTTTATGTTGCTAATGTCTATGAATACCATCGACGTCGCAAATGACATTGTCGTTGTCTAGGAAGAAAGTGGAAGAAGTAGGAGTGAGCTTCTCAATAGACTTTCTACTCTATTTCTAATGTCATCACTTTTATCCCAACTACTTTAGTTTATTTAAGAAATCATTTCATGCATTCAAAATTACTTTTAATCCTTCAAAAACATTCTACTGAAGTGGGTTAATTCTACTCAGTAACATTTAAGGGTTTAAACATACATTCATCTTAACATTCAGAAGCTTTGAGATCACAATAAAGATATCATTTGACATACATATTATTCTTTCTTAAACTTTATTCTCTATCATTTGTCTTTATCTTTATCATTTCTCTAGCCTATTCTTTGGGACAATTATAGATCTGATCCCACCATCTTTGGGGGAAAATAATTAGACATAGTAATGCGTTAAATTTGTCAAACAATATCTTCTCACTAGCTTTACTCCCACCTCCTACTAAATTAAGGATATGAGCTCATTACTAGGTGATCGTCACCACCATATAAGATGTGAAGTACTAAATATCTTCATTGTAGAAGGATTTTGGAGAACCTAATTCTCTTAGGAGAGCCTTTCACCTCCTCTTCAGTAGAGTTCTAGGTGTCCTTTGGATTCTAGGTGCACAAGGCACAAGAGAGTAGACTTATGTTTTCATATCAGGTTTGCTTTAGTGATCCATTAATCTCTTTAGATTCATTTTAACGGCTTCCAGATAATTATGCATGCTCAAACAAATTTCCAACCAATATGGAATGTACATATAGATCTCAGATTCCATCTCATCATCAAACATAAACAATACTCATACATAACATCATCCTTTTCTTACTTATGAGCATTCATCATTTCAATCTTACATAAACAGTGTACATTCATGATAGTAATACAAGTTGATTGGTAAATCACATAGCATCATTACATGTCATAAATACATGTCCAATTTATGTTTTCCATTCAACCTTTGATGTTGAATCACTCAAGGGACTTAATTCTCTCAACCTTCTAAGTTTCTCCTCATCCTTTCCTTTTCTCAAAATCACATTAGTTTCATGATATTTTTATAACGTAGAATTTTGCTCTAAGTGGCCAAATGGAACCTTTTAAGTTTTTATTCTTTCTGCTCTTCAATTTTTCTAGTCTTATGCAAGTCCTACTTATACTAAGTTCAAATATTAAGTCTTTACACATTTTAAACTTGTTCAAGACATTTCACTTAAACATGGCTGAAAGGTGGTTTATGTCTTTGCCTAACTTCTGTTGAACTTTTAACTTTTCATTTAACATTATAGGGCTTCTTAAGTTACCTAAACCAAGACTTTATACTCTTTTCCTCTTAATTAACCTAGAGTGCCGAATGTGAACCCTAGGTTTCTAAGACCTTCTAGTTCATTTTCTCTTGTCTTATGAGTTGACTTTTGTCATTAAAGACTAACTTATTAATTGCTATCTAACTTGTGAAATTTCAAAACTTCCTTTTCTTCTTGGTAATTCATGGTCAAATGACTTAAACTACTCCCAACTTCATGTTTTAATTTTTAATCACCTTTCTTAAGCATAATGAGATTTAGGCTTGAAGTATGTTAACTTTTGACTTCCTTTTTACTACCTTAGTGATTA
The DNA here is from genome assembly GCA_037954105.1 of Canavalia gladiata. NCBI lineage: Eukaryota > Viridiplantae > Streptophyta > Magnoliopsida > Fabales > Fabaceae > Canavalia > Canavalia gladiata. The sequence goes on from CM075661.1 coordinate 40,922,126, forward strand.
GTTCCAAATGACTATTTAGCCTTTATAATTCTTTCCAGTTATAGACCAAAGGATGTCTAGTTAAGGTAATTAGGAATTAAATCTTCTCCGAGGTCAATTTAATCCAAAGTGGCTGAATGATCCATGAACTTATGCCATATCTTTCTCACACCTTTAATACATTATACTTACATGATTAGGATCATTAATTATACCTAGTTAAGAATTAAAACTCATTTTTGGTTAATTAAACTCAGGGTGGCCAAATGTCACTCCTTGGACTTAGGATTCCATATTGTCTTTCTTAACCCTAGATTCATTTACCTAAAGTGGCAAAATGGACCCTTTACTTGTCTTAAGGCTTTTTCACACTCTCAATCCATTATGTTTTCATGTTAAGGGTCCTTAATTAAATCTAGTTAGGAATTAAAACTGTTCTTAAGTTATTTAACTACAAAGTAGTTGAATGCCACCTCTCTAGTTTTAGAGTTTCCATTTCATAACCCCAGTTGACTTAGGTTGACCATTTCTTGGTGATGAAGTTTTGACTAATTCTAGAGGGTTTTTAGATATTTTTACCTTTATTAAATGTATTGGCCGAAAATTACTTTTACCTTTACCTAGGTCATGGTTAATTTTTAGTTACCCATTTTAGGCTTCTTTAAGATTTAGACCAAATACTAATTATGAACTTCACCTTAATTACCTATGTTGGATATTATGAAGTTTATCACTTTTAAATGTTAATTAAGTCACTAATTAATCTCCTTACTTGTTGAAAATTCTTAATTCACCCTTAATCAATTTTTAAACCTATTTTTCCTTAAATTACTCTAGGGTGGCCAAATGCACACCTAGAGGTTTTTGAACCATTTTTTCTCCAATTAACTTCATTCAAAGGTTGATTTAATTCATTTATAACCTAATTACAATGTTTAAGTCACTTATAGAAATTTTAACCAACTTTATCTTTGCTTATGGTGTTATGGTCGAAAGCCGCTTGCCAAGGTCATTTTTTTTTTCCAAAACTTCCTTCTCACACAACCTTGGTTCTTTGGTTTTGTGCACCTGCAGCACCTCATGCCCTTGGTCCACGCATATTTCCTCCAAAGTCCAGAGCTTAGGTTTTGACCAACATGAGTCTTGAGTGCCACACAAAGCTTATGCCATTTTTATGTTCAAAGATCAAACCTTTACTTAGTAGCTTTTAGCCTTTGCCTAACGTGAGATTTTGGGACATATTACATAAATTTTCTGTCACTTTTTAACACTTATGTTCAGAGGTTCAAATCTGATCCAGAAATTACAAAAGTTCACCACTAGTGAAAAAATCACAACTTTAAAAACTTAAACATAAAAACAAGCAACATAACACTTTTCCATAGAAAAAAGTGTAAATTCTCATGATCTACCCCAAGATATGTATATCTCCTTCCAAGAATGCTTCAAAAATTTTCTCATGAGTACTCAAAATTGATCAAAGCTTAAAAATAGGTTTTTAAACAAATTCCACCGATTAAATTTCTTTTAAATGCCTTAGAAGCACTTTAAACCAACCAAACTTTATTTTTCTTTTTAAAAGTCACTAAAAATTGATGAGGATGATTTCGGTTCAAATACAGTTTTGAGCCTTCATAAGTGATCATAAGTAAGAGAAGCATAAATCATTGGAGGCTATCAAGTGCTATTTAGGTCATTAACTCATTAGAAACCTAGGAATTTGATTGATCCTCCAAAACCCTTAGATTCAGTTACCTTATATCTCTTTCAATTAGGGGATAAAACAATCACTTACCCTCTAACCAACATAGAGATTAACAAGAATGATCAATTCCTATTAATAGATTAAGCATAACAAGGCAACATGGTTGGATAAACTGATGCCATCATTCATAACAATGACATATAATTATTCACAGGAAAAAAAATGGAGTTCAAGTAATTACATAACAAGATTCACCAAAGTCCTATGAAGTAGGAATTAGTTACACATTATAAAGATCATCCCCAAAAACATTCATAACCTAGTCTTAAATTAAGAAATAAAAACCTAGGTTGCTAGCAAGGTTGACAATCACTTCAAGACTGCATGGTGTAGGAGTTTCTCCTACCCAAATCCTATGGGAGGATACCAAAGAAGGAACCAAGAATGAAAAGGTTAGAGATGGAAAATAAAGGAAAGGTAGGGTTGTAACAAGAGTGTGAAGAAGTCTAGGGTGTGAGCTTGAGTATCTAGATGTGTGTTTTTCTCAAGGTGAAGCCTCCCTTTTTAGAAGGATGGATTAAGAATTCATCTTTTGCAGACTAGGTTGACTTAGTTTCTTCCTAAGCGTTCCTGATCACTTTAGATCATTTATAGCATCGTTAGGCCTGATTAAGATCTCCTTTACATCATTAAGGCTGATGCAAGGGCATGTTGAGGGGTATTTTTGTCATTTTGTTCCTCCATTATATTCTTATGCCATTTTTACTCTCTTTTTGGCTCAAAATTTTCTTATTTTATTATTCTCTACTTGTGTGACCATTCCTACAAAAGTAAGGGAAACTAGGAGGAATTACAAGTGAATACTCATGAATTATGTAGTAATTGATAGACTCCTATTCTGTTAATTTATTTGCAGGAATTTAGACATAATATTATATGATTCATGATTATTCACTGATAATTATACCTAATTTACCTTGTTTTTACATAAATGATCACACATATGGAGAATAAAAAAATAGGCAAATTTTAGCAAAATAAACGATGAAAAGGTCATAAAAAAACAAAGGAGAAATAGAAGAAAAAAATTTCCCCTCAAACATGATCCCATAACAAGATCAAGCATCCAATACAATCTTGTAGAACTAAGAACAATTGTGCCAACTGTACACAACATGCCCGTGCAAAATGAGCAGGACTGTGCCAAATACAGCACAATTGTGCCAAGACTAGGAAGCACCAAATAAGTAGTCATATCAACCCTGGTGACATAGAAGAGAATCTAGTTAGGCCTAATGGCATTGTAGAAGACGTAGAGCAACTGTGACGACTAAGGGAGCAAGGGAGGCTCCTCGGAAAACCTAAATCACATCAACATCACACTTCTACACCCTCTACCATCTCAATTTGCTAGTACTCTGGGCACAACCCTACCTTACCTCTATTTTCCATCTTTAACATTTTTATTCCTGATTCCTCCTTCGTTGTCCTCCTATAGGATCTTAGTAGAAGGAAATCCCTTCATGGTGTAGTTGTAAAGTTAATTACCGGCCTTATTGGCATCCCAATTTTGTACCTCTTATTTAAATATTAAGTTATAGATGTTTTTGATTCATCATCATCAAGCTTAACTAATTCCTAATTCATATGGCTTCAGTGAATCTTGTGATGTAATTTCTTGAACCTTATTTTCCCTATAAATAATTTTTGTGTCATTACATTTTTAAACGGTGGTAGTTTGGTTACTCAAATGTATTACCTTATTATGCTTAATTCATTAATAGGAATCGGTCACTCTTGTTAATCTATGAGTCAGTTAGGTAGGCGATTGTACCATCGCAATTGACAGATTATAAGTTAAGTAAATCTAAGAGTTTTTCATAATAGTAGGTTTTTAACCAGTTAATTGCTTGAACAGTAGTTATAAGTCTCTTATACTTTATGCTTCTTTTATCTATCTACCTTGCATGATCATTGGGGGTAGTATTTAGGGAAAAGGTTATTATTATTGCATGATCATTGGGTAGTAATAGCCTTGGTGTAGGTGGTTAGGAATTGATGATTGAGGGAAAATTTGAGATAAAAGTAAGTAAAGTCACAAGGGGATCCAAATTCCAATGTCTCATCCATAACTTGTACTATGTTCTCTTATTTACCATCTTATTTTTATTTTAAAATTGATTTTGCCTTAAGCTCGCAAGAACAAAACCCACTTTTGGTGAGCTCAAAAGTTGGCATGCAAATTCCTACTATAGATCTGTTCACATAGTCTTTGTGGGATTAATATCGGGAGTCTTAAATATCCCTTTTCTACACTAAAGGGTATACTTGTCAATGGATAAAACTTGGCACAGAGTTTTACATGTTTTTTCACCTAGCAAGTTTTTGGCTATTGCAAGAGACTATGTCCTAATAGTCTTTGAGATTTGAATTCAGATTACTTGAGACTTATATATATATATATATTATTTTTTATTTTTGTTTATTTTTCTTTAAATTTTATTATTTTAATTTCTTTTAAAATAAAAAATTTAAAATTTTAGAAAAAGAATATTCTTTGAATTACTCTTGAATATACTTCTATTTGTTTATGCTAACTTGCTCTCAAGTTTCTAACTTGTAGTTTAACCCTAAAATATAGAGAAAAACTAGAAGGTTGAGATGAGAAATTAGAGTGAGGAAGATGACCACACAAGGGAGAAGAACTTTGTTGGACTATATGACCCCTATTGATGAAGGTCTAAGAAATAATATATCCTTCCCAACACTTAAAGATGTTTAGAACTTCAGGTTAAAGATAACCCTTATCAGCATGATTCAAAATTTTCTTCAATTTGAAGGGATGCCCTCAGAGTGTCCATATCTGTGCATCGAAAAATTTCTGAGACTAACAAACACCATCAAGATGAATGAATCTCACAAGATGATATAATATATATTGTTGACTTTGCACAATACAAGAACAAGTCCATATATGAGGAACATGACCATTCAAAAATCTTTTGTGAAAGTGTCCACATCATGGGTACTAGACACCCGATCTTAGAAAGATCTTTTACAACAACCTTTTCTACGCCAATAGAGCTACAATATATGCAGTCTATTAAGGGGTAACCCTCATAGGACATATGGATAATCATAGAAAACATGGTTGCTAATAGAAACTAGTGGAGGTCTGTTGATAGATACTTGAAAAAGAGGGACCTCTAATAAGTAGAAATGTACTAAGTGGACAATAACACCCTGATGATTGGTCAAATAAAGGCCTTAAATAAGAAAATGAAGGTGCTTATGCAAGCAAAGGCACAACCTGCTCCACACCTAAGCTTAGCCCCTATAACCATTGTGGCTCCATAAGCTACAATGATGAAGGATATGTAGTTGAAACCCATATGGCTCAAAAAATCAAGAGGTTAACTTTATAGGAATAATTGCGATCTCACTTGGAAGAAAAACCCTAATCTCTCTTGGAAAGGACATCAAGGTAATAATTATAATGGTATGTCAAATTTTTACAGGCCTCCTTATATGGAGAATCAAGGTGGCTACAGGAAAGAAAAGAAGGAGCCAACCCCCTCAGAATTAAGATTTCAGAATGTAGGGGCACGACTCTAGAATATAAACACGTGGTTTTCCCAATTTCAAAACATGAGGACCAAATAGGAATGATACTCAACCTCTTAGGGCAAAGAATGCTCGAGACATTTCCCAACCATCCTCAGGTAGGCCTAAAGGAGTGGGTAAATGCAATAACTTTGAAAAATGGGCCAAAGATTGAAATAATTGTAGGAGAAGAGAAAAATAAAGACATGAACATGGAGCTACCACTAAAGCTTAGACTCAAGGAGTTTTACTATACCTTGTATTGTAAATAATTTCAATTTTAAAGATTTTTATGATTTAAGCGCTAGTATAAACTTGATGTTTTTTTCTATTTCTAAAAGATTGGGTATGAAAGAGACCTAGCCTACCATTTATCCCCTTGCAGCTTAAGGATGGGACCATGACATATCCAAGGGGGATGATGGAGGACGTGCTAGTAAAGGTAGGAAAGTTTATCTTCCTTAGTGATTTCTTTGTTGATGGAGGCATTGGAGACTGCTTGTTTTATGGAAAATGCAAGCTAAAGGAATGAGGAAGTTGAAATAGGAAATCTTGGATCTTCAAGCACAAGGGCGACATCAACTTATGGAAGGATAAGTCACTTCTTCACCACCTTGGAGGACTCCATGGATAAGGAGGAACTTCACTCTCAAACTTAGAAAGAGAAGAGGGGTAAAGAGAGAAGAAAGCTATCAAAATCTCACTAATGTGATAAATGATTCAAAATTTTCAAAATTCACTACATGATTCTTTTATATAGGCATGAAGTAGAAAGCATGAAAATTTGAATCCACCTTGGACAAGTGATTTGGGCTTGGATTTCAAGCCCAATATAGATACCTTCTTCCTTTCTTAATGAAGTATTACATTGGGCCAAAGTGAGTCTAAAATGCTATACTAAGAAATTGGATCCACTAGATCCTAGCATACAATAAAAATGTCCTAAGTCCTAGTCTATAATGCGGAGAGCCATGGGAGACGTGGTAGTGTGTTGGGCTTGAGGAAGGTCCTCCTGGAGGCCCAAGAAGGCTTCCACATCCTTCTGCAGCTTCCTGGCTCATGTTTGGTGATAGGCCCAATTACTTTGCCTAGAGAAGTCTCTGCAGCTATGGTGTTCTTAGCAATGGTCCCTACATCATTCATGCTTGACATAGGGGAAGAGGAGGGGATCCCACTAATCTTGGGAAGACCCTTCCTAACCATTGGAAGAGTCATGATCCATGTACAACAAAGAGAGCTTACATTAAGTCAAGGTGATGAAAGAGTGTAGTGTTTGGAATCATCCACTCAATGGAACTTCCAAACATCAATGCCTCTCCAGGAAAAAGGAAAAGGCAACTCAGGATAAGGTCATATAAGGATCCAAAGTTCCATAAGGAAAAGAAAAGGCATCATAAATATACTCAAAGTCGTGAGTTTCAAATAGATAAGAGATTTTTAATTTATAATTCATAATTTTGGGTACTTTCAAGAAAAAATCAGTTTAGGGGAAGCGGCTCTCATAATGTAAGTAAGGCATACCTCTGTGATATCTTGAAGAACAAAAGAACTTTCAAGAGGTTGAAGGTTTAGTATTATGAAGAATATGCATACAAGGATAAAACATTTCAAATTCTAAGTGTGAACATTAAATTCTGTCCAAGACTACCCTTTAGTGATTAAAATATAATTATAAGGAAATAAAATAATAGATAAAAATAAAATGAAAGGAGAATAATAAAAAAAAAGAAATCTATTGTAAAAAGTAGTTATGGTTAGGTAAGAAAAAACCAAGGTTAAGTTAATCAATTCAATGCCTATAAATACTAGAGAGCAAAGAGGAAACGACACTTTCAACTATTTCAGAAACAGATTTAAAAAGTTAGTCCTCTTCTGCTCTCTTTTTTTCTAAAAAATTCTCCCCTCTAAAAGTCCTCTCTTTCTCTCTCTCTCTCTCTCTCCCTCTCTCTCTCTCCCTCTCTCTCTCTCTCTCTCTATCATTCTTGGCTTTTGAAGAAGCTCGGATTCTGTTGTTATCAATCGAAAAAAATTGCACTGCTTTGTCAGCATCTTCCAGAATCTACTCCATTTTCACTCAAACAAAGAAGAAACATTCACTTGTTCTAGTACTAGTGTCACTCAAGTTAGATTTCTTGCACACATTCCTTCTCTAATTGTGTGATTAGATTTGGTCAAACTTATTGTTGCTTTTACCTTGTTTAAATTCTAGCCATAAGTATTTTTGGTTTTTCTATGTGGCTTGCATGAATTACGAATAAGAAACAAATCTAGTTAGTTGCAAAGAAACATTGAAAAATGAAATACATCGATTGTTACTATCTTTGTTTTGCATATGAACCTTAATCTAAAGTTCTTTGTCGAGTGTCGAGCGATTTTCGAATGTGTTAGATTCTAAGATTAGTTCGATTGATTTTCTTCATTTGATAGGGTGTTTTTAAATAATAATCATATGTATTCAAATAGAAGTGCGAATTTTTTGGTTAGGAATATTTGACGCATTATCCAAACCTCTGTGAAGTGAGGAGAAAAGTCCAAGAGCCAAAGAGCTTACTTGTGGTCAAAATGCTTTGAATTATTTACACGAATTTCTCTAATCGTCACATAAATAGTTCGGTAAATATTAGAAGAATGCCAGAAATATCGTATCGCTTGTGTGTTTATAATCCCTTACGGTGTTTGTTAGTTTGTCTCGATAGACTTGAACATCTCTCCTCAAAAAATTCTCACACTCTCTTCTACTCCTCCCTCCTTTAAACATCCATGTTTCCTTCATTAACAATAACACGTGTCACTTTGGGTTCACATTTGGCTCCTTCGATCTAGGTTGAATCTTTTCTCTTCCCACACTATTTCATGCTCTAAGGATTGACATTGACGGTAGTGATAGGAATGGAACCATTGACCATGACACCAAATATTCTATTCCCATTAGTACATCTCTTCGTCGACTACGATAAGAAGTAAAAGTGGGCTTTGTTGTTTATCCACCACTCCGGATTTCATTATTCATAATAAAGCCTCACTGCAGCATTCTCCACTTAAATATGCTGACATTGTCATCTCCTTGATCATGAGGTCATTGAGCGTCCCACTCATACCAACCTCAACTATCTTGTCTCTCTGGTAATTCCATTCCTTGCTACCTCATTAAGGCCTGATTGTATCTTGGGCATGGATGTGATCGAATTTCCAAACCAACTTAAATCCATTTCGAGCTTTCATTTGGTGCCCTTGTGAGGTTTTTCTTTGAAATCTTACCATGAGCAATCTTTTGTGGCTAAAGTGACCAACAATGCTCATGGAAAATGTATGTTTGTCACTTATTATACCCAAGGATGGGAATGCTGCTGCGAGCTACCATTGAGACAAAAAGAACCATCCATTTTGTGGATTGGTGCCCAATGGATTTAAGCTTGGGGTCAATTACCAGTCCTCATTTGTTGTTCCTAGAAGGGACCCTACTAAAGTACAGAGAGCTGTATGAATGACCTCTAACTCCACCATGTAGTTGTAAGTTCTCAAAAATTTGGTCAACACTTGATACATATCAAGGAGCCTGGCATATCAATCAAAGCACAAATGATGTTTTTGCATTTTGTTGCTCCATGGAAAGGGAAGGAATGATTTGAAGTTGAAGAAAATCCATGACTGTCAACTATAGTTTGGCAATATGTGGCCTATAAACACTAAGTGGTGGCAACTACCAATGCAGCACTCATATGAAATTTGTTCAAAAAGGACACCAAAGACCAATTATAGCCTTGCCTCCCAACCATTTAAAGTGCCCCGCTTCAACTATCCTTGTATATCCTACATAAGGGAAATTTGGTATTTAAAAGGGTGGCATGCAGAAATGGTGGAAATTAGTGTAGAGAATAATTACGAGTTAGGCAAAATAATAGATGAGGTAATAGAGCCCGTAATAGAAGTTGTGGTGTGGCATGAATGGTTTAATTTATAGTCGTGATGATCATATTATTGGTTTTGGTATTGCTCGGCTTATTATTGCAAGTCTAGTATAGGTGGAAATTAGCAGTTTCATTTATGGTGGCACTAAGCCAAACACTAAGCAAAGGTCTATTATGAAAAGATAATGATTCAGAGCCTCAAAGCAGTGATAAGTTAAGCTTCCCATGCTAGTGCTCCATTTAAATTATACCTCTTTTTTATTCCTCTCCAATTCCCACCTGCATCACCATTGCCCCAGTCCATTTAACAGAAACAACACTCACAATTCAAGAGCTTGGGATTGGGCACCCAAATAGATGGCCCTGCAGTGGGTGGAAAAACCATTGCAATTGTGAACAGAAAGCTTCAAAACAAAGACCTGCCCAAATTAAGTGAAAGCTTTAACTAAATAGCACTTTGTCAAAAATAAGTTGATTTAAAGATGCAACTAATGCATATAGCACACTTGGGCAACTTGATAAATTTCCACATGGCTTTGACTAGAAGCAATTTAGATTCCAAAATTCAGGAAAGGCTGAGGTCCCACTTGATACTGCCTTCAAGGGATAATTTCCCCCTTTTCTTTAGTTGGGTGTAAACTCCCGTTGGGCCCAGGTAGGTCACTTAGCCCAAGTGAACATCGTATGAGTCACCTGAGATCAACTAAATAGGCCAAATATTTGAATGGCTCACTCACCATAATTTCTAAAATTGATATGAACAGGGAAACTAGTAAAATTGGATAATTAAAGTTGTCTTAAGAGGTTTCACTTTAAGAAGTAATATTATAGTTTAAATTGTAAACAAAGGAGAAATATTCGTATTCTTCCAGCAAAATAGGAGTTTAATTCCAAAACCTAACTCAGGGGATGAGTATGTCACCGGGAGAAGGGATAATCTCATTCAGTTGATTTTAATTTTATTTACAGAATCCCATTGAGTGTTAATATGAGTCAATAGTCTTTCCCTGGTGTAAAGTTGGGTTTAGGATAATATTTTAAGCCTTCCAATTCATTTATTTTTCTATCTTTGTTTTTATTTTTAATTTTTAAAATATATATTATAAATCATAAATTTTATAAAATTCACATGACGAGTTTTAATACGAACGAGTAGTATTCTCTACTATTTTGTATTTTAATTCATACAGGTTCAGGTGCAATTTACGCTTAACTTAAGTCTTGTGCACACATGAGTTTAAGAAAATTATATTTAACTCAATAAAGTTTTATTCTAATATTTTAAATTCTATATTTTTTAAAATTCATATGACGAGTTCTAATATGACTAAGTAGCGTTCTCTACCATTTCGTATTTTAATTCGTACAAGTTCAGGTGTAACTTATGCTTAGCTTGAACCTTGTGCACATGTGATTTTATTAAAATTATATTTAATTCAATAAAGTTCATCTAAAATTATTTTGGTATCTTTAAAACTTTTCCAATTTTCTAAAAAGTTCATGTGACAAGTTTTAATACGAACGAGTAGCATTCTCTACCGTTTCGTATTTCAATTCGTACAGGGTTAGGTGCAACATTTTCTTGGCTTTAACCCTGTGTACATGTGAGTTTAAGAACATTATATTTAACTCAATAAATTTTTATCTAAAATTATTTTAATATTTTAAATTCTAGATTTTCTAAAAAATTCACATGACGAGTTTTAATACAAACGAGTAGTGTTCTCTACCGTTCTATATTTCAATTCGTATAGGTTCAGGTGCAACCTTTGCTTGGCTTGAACCCTGTGCGCATACAAATAAATTTTTTAGAAGCTTCTAATTCTCTAAAGTTTTTTTTTTCAGAGATCAAGTCTTTTTACCATAACTACGTGGCGTTGTTGAGTTTTCCACTACAAGGAATATGTAAGAGCATGATCAACTCCTACTAGGCTATTTTCCACAAAACTACTTATTTTTATTTTATTTAAATGATCAAATGATTTTCAAATTATTAAAACCACACACTCAATTTAAGGGTACCGTTCTTTGGAACGAGCAAGTATGGTGCGGATATCTTCCCCATTCGTAATCGGCTCCCAAATCTAGAACTCTTCCTTTGTTAGGGTTTTTTCCAAATATTTTCTGATGTGGACGTGGGTACCACAATATGCAAAAGAGATCATCTACAAGGAATCGAATGTCCTATGACAAGAAATAGGATCAAACGTATGGAACAAGCACTTGAAAGTCTCATCAAGGAAGTTAAAAAAAAAGACTACATGGATCCAAGCCCAATTCCAACATGGGTTAATTTATGTAGTCATATCATTGAAGATCTTAAGTGATAAAGTTTATGATTTGTTGTAGATTACATTAGGATTTGATATTTATCTAGAAGTTATTTGTTTTAAAATTTATTACAATTCAAATTCCAATCTAATTAGGATTTCTAATTTGTTATCTTTTTTTTTTTACTACATTAGGTTCACTATAAATAGGAATTAGGGATTCAGTGAAAAGACAAATTTTGAGGAATAATCATATTTTCTCTTTGAGATTTTTTCATCTCTATGTGAGTTGATTCCCTAACGTTGGTTCTTCTGGCAGGTCGTGGTATGGGTCACGATCCTCTTGATAACTTCGATGCTCTCCGGCAGGTCGCAGTTTATGTCGGGTTCCTTTATCTTATCCCATCTTATTTCACCTTATCTTACTTACCTATCTTATCACATCTTATCCTATCTTATCTCATCTTACCTTATCCTATCTTATCTTACCTTATTTCATCTCATTTTATCTTATCTTATCCTAACCTTAACTTATCTTATCTTATCTTATCCTGATTCTTAAGACGTTCCATTATCGTTTCCGCATTCTGATTCATTCACGTAGGGTGAATCATATCATTTTCCCTGTAAAATAAAAAGTTAGTGGTGACTCCACAGTCATATCAATTCTTTCTAATATTTTACGAGTTCGTCATTTTGTTGTAATTATGGTTATGACACTAAGAAAATCATAAGTAACTACTCATGTCTCTACTTATCCATTAGATGCAAGTATGTTAAGCTTGTGACGTAAAACAAGCGCTTAGAGGAGGTAACCTAGTTTTTTAATTATTTTATTTATTTTTAAAAAAAATGAGAAAAGAGAGACTGAGCACGATCGTGTCCAGTGAAGAGCATGGTTGTGCTAACCTTTGAATAGATTTGAATAGGAAGGAAGGTAACTTTATATGTCACTCAAATAAATCACAAATTCATTTTATTACAGTAAATTTTATGACTTCGCTCTAACTCGGATCTCTCTCTCCCCTAATCAGGTATGCCACATGTATTGAATCTAGTCTTTAATTTCCATAATTTTTGCACATGCATGCTTAACTTTGGCATAGCCAAAATGATTTGATCCAACTTTGGGTAAGAAACCATGATTTAATATGTTAATTAGTGGCATAATTTGATTCAGCATAGTAGTGCCCCTTCTTGCACAACCAGGTAAGTTTGTAATAATATATGCTGGACATAAGTTTGGCATGGCCATGCCATATGTTGCACAGTCGTACTCATTTAAAATTGAATATATGTGCTCATAAGCATGGTCGTGCCCCTATTACATAGCTGTGAAAATTCAAATAGTTTCTAGGTTTGAACATGAGCACAATCGTGCCCTAGTTTGCAAGGTCGTGCAACTTCATGCATGTTGGACATAAACATCAGCATGACCTTTTCCCTCTGCTTGGCACGACTGTGTAAGATATATATTTAGAAGGATCCATGCTTAGAAAGATTTCCCCTTACTTAGCATGATTGTGCATATTTTTAAGTATATGATTTAGGAAGATCAAGCCTTGTTTGCACGGTCTTGCCGAAAAATGAAGGTTTGCTTGATTTAATCGAGCATGGCAATGCTTATTCCAGCATAGTCGTGCCAATATTTATGCGATAATATTGGAAATTTTTATGTTGTAGAATTCTCGCCTCAAGAAGCTAAGCTCATTCTTGTTCAACTCCACGAAGAGCCTTGAGAGGGAGTCCTTAAAGATTCTAGGGGTGGAGGCATGGATAGAAACCTACTTGGATGAGCTAGGTTGGTGGAAGACCGCCTTCATCCAAGCATCAACCTATCAAGAGCCCACCTTGGAGTTCTTTCCATCACTTGTCCTCTCCCTTCCTAAACAAGAGATACCCACTCATATTTCCTAGTATCAACTAGGTGAGAAACAACATCAAATAACCTTGGAAGACTTCAACATTGCCTTAGCTAGGATTCAAGACACTGAATGACATCTTTGTTGAGGAGTACTTAACAGCCCTCACAGACATACCCAAGGAGTTTGTGGAGGGAGTCTTCTTGTTTGAGACCATGGGGTCCTATCAGTATAAACTTCGTATCTCAAAGTACATAGCCATCAGAGATTTGGTCCTAAGTATGCTACAAAGATGGCTAACACTTCAGATCTTTGCTCAAAACAACAACACAAGTGTCATTTTCATAATTCATTTGTTCATATTGTAGGCTTCTGTAAAGGATGGAAATTCAACTCAAGATAATTCCTCCTAATGTCCTGTAAGGGGATATGGAATCAGCAATAAATAAGGCAGAAAGGCTATATCGACATTGGCTCATACATCATTGTCCTTTGCCACTACCATTGCAGTAACCCAAGTTCATAAGTTTTCATTGATTAACATCGATACGTGGCTATGCATGAATGCGATTCACCAAGGGCCCCATGGCACCTATACATTTTCACCTCAGCAATAGTAAGAGCCACCACACTAGCAATAACAGTAGGAGCCACAACCAAAGAAACATTAGCAAGAGCAGGAGCAGTAGGTAGCGGAGGAGGACGTGGACCCCAGCATGGGTGAGGAGCACCAATGATGCAATGTTAGATGGAATCAAGGATTCTAGACAATGGAGATTGATTTGCATGGATGGATCGATGGTGATTCTTGATCTTTCATCAGATGCTTAGAGGCCCCACCTCTTATGGAGGATGAGCCTCTTCTTTGCCACCATGGAGGATGCCATGGATAAGGAGGTTCTTCAACCCCAAGCTCAATTCAAAGAAGGAAACAGGAAGAGAATTCTCCCAAAAATCTGAGTGAAACATCACTAATGACTCTAAAAGTGTTGAATTACACATAAGGGTACCTTTATATAAGCAACATAGGCGCCTAAGGGGCATATGCATGGGGTGGCTTTTGCAGCTGCATGGGATCTGATTTTGGGGTTACATGGAGCTGAAAGTCCTGCATCCCTTCTTGAGGGAGCCTACTAAATAGGCCAAGGAAGGCCCAAAAAGCTCAGCAGAAAATGATAGGGAAATAGACCTAATCCTATGCATATTTTGGCCTTCTAATTCCTAAAATACAAGAATAAACCTAAGTCCTGATCTAATGTGTGCATCATCAAATGGAAAGTGGTTTGGGCCTAAGGGTGCTCCTCATAAAGGCTCAAGAAGGTATCCACCTTTGTTCACAATCTCTTAGCCTTGGCCTTGGTGATAGGTCTAATGGGTCTAAGTTTCCTACCTGAAGTAGTTAAGTGTTCTGGTGCATGCTTTGAGATCTCTAACGTAGCCTTTGTAGGGATCTTCCCTGCATCAACCCCTAGGTCCATTCCTTCTTCAACTACCTCGATCATCTACAACTATAGGTGGATGGAATCTAAGAATGCTTGGATGCATAAGCTGCCGCATACTAGACGTTAGCCGACTCTTATGATGCAGCCTTTGTAAGGATAAACTCCTAGTTTTCCATGTTACTTCATTTGTTGTAAGGCCCAATGGTCCACCCACCTCCTTAGTGTTTTGTTTATATTTTATTTTATTTTATTTCATATCCTTTGTGAGGATTTTATTTTACGATTATTTGATATTTTTATCTTTGATGTATTTTCTGTTTTCTTATTTTTGTACAAAACTTAACTCCTACCACACTCTTATTATACTATTATTATTATTATTGTTATTATTATTATTATTTATTTATTTATTTATTTATTATTATTATTATTATTATTATTATTATTATTATTATTATTGTTATTGTTGTTGTTGTTGTTGTTGTTATTTACTTGATTCTCTAATTCTAACATGCGTTCTTGCTCTGAGTATCTTCAATTAAAGCTTAAAGAATTCTATACTAATCGTTGGCATCCAACAAAAAAATAAATCAAGGGAAATGGTGATCTCTAAGTTTGAGGAGGGAGACCTTCTCCATCCTCTTCAAGAAAGTCCTATTTCTATTCCTTCTCTATTTTATTTGTGAATAATTACATGCATATAAATGCTTAAGTTTGAGGAAGAAGACCTTCTCCCTTCTAAAATATTTTTGAAAAAATAACCTATCCTTCCTTCTCATTTTATTACTCCTCACCTTATTAAATAATTTTTCAAATTAAATTTAGAAGGTGGTGTACGATTAAGTTTGAGGAGAGATTCCTCTCCTAAGTCTTTTTAAGTTGTTTGTACCTTGCAATAACCCTATTTTTTTTTTTGCATTGTTGGTTGGTTTTGGATTCAAAAATTTCTTCGTTTTTGTATTTGAAAATAATTGAAATTAATAAGGACATAAGGACTTTTAATGTAAATAATTGATAATTAGTCATGTTCCTTGTCATCTTATTTCAAATTAGAGTAACCTTATTAAAAGGATTGAGCCTAATTGAGATTGTACTTAACCTCTCTATTTTTGAATGGTTCCCTTTTAACTTGTACACTCTAGAACTTATTTTGTGACCTCATCGAGATTTGTATAAGTTGATTGCGTAAATAGAAAAATGATAAAGGAAATTTAGGTTTTATTTCACAAACACAGACCTAGATTGTCACCCCTTTTAAGCTTTAAAAGATTCAAAGTTTTTTTCCTTGGTACCCACTAAATAAATTGTTTCAATTTCAGGTACCCTTAGCCGGAAGCAAAAATAAATACTTGAGGACAAAAGAAGTTATCAAAAAGAGGAATAAAGAAAAAAAAAGGAAGAAAAAAAGGAAAAGTGGAAAAAACTTCAAAAAATAAAAAATTTTAAATTCAAAGAACCCTAAGTAAATAAGCTAAAATGTCTATGGTTTAGGACTACTAAGAGATTTATAAAAGTAAAAGAATTCTCTTTATGTTTATTTTCCATTTTTTTATCTAACCAAATGGTATGAATTCCCTTGGACGTGTTTCAACCATATAAAGACTTTTTGATGCTTTTATATAGTTTCACGTTTAATGGATATTTTGACGTTTATAAACAAGCCTATGGTAGTATACAGCTACAAGGGATGGAGTGAAAAAGATTATACCCTTATACAGGAGAGACAGTGAGCAAAGCGATCACCTCTAAATGTGAAACTCAATTTCAAGAAACTTAAAAGACTTTGATTGGATTATTGTTGAATGTTCCTATGATGATAATTATAATTGTCTATTGCATACATAACATGAAAAAAATTACTCTATACTTGCTACATTCTCATCTTAAGTTATTGTTTGGGAACAAACGATGTTTAGGTTTGAGTATGTTGATAAACTACCATTCTGTCAATTTATCTACAAAAATTTAAACATAATTATTGCTTGATTCATGATTATTCACTAATAATTCCAACTAATTTTTCTTATTTTTAAAGAAATGATCACTCAAGTAGAAAATAAAAAATAGAAAAATTTTATGCTAAAAAGAGGGCAAGAATGGCATAAAAAGAAAAATGAGTAATAAACAAACAAAAATTCTCCTCAAACATGCCCCACAGCAGGACCAGGCATTCAGAGTGATTGTGTTGGCCTAAGCATAATTGTGCCAACTAGATCCAGTATTCCCATGCAAAATAAGCACAATTGTGCCACAACTATGAAATGTCAAAAAAGCAACCATGTTAGTCCTAGTGATGAAAAAGAGAACGTAGTCATCCTTAATAGTGTTGCAGAAGACCTAGAGCGGCTGCAATAATTAAGGGAGAAATTAGGTTAACCTGGTCCACAACAACTAAAACTATAATTCATACTTATAAAAAGGAGGCTCCTAGGGAACCCTAAAGCATATAGACATCATACCTCTACACCCTTTGCCATCTCAATTTGTTCATACTTTGGGCACAACTCGACCTTACCTCTATTTTCCATCTCTAACCTCTCCATTCTTGGTTCCTCCTTCAATGTCCTCTTATAGGATTTTGATGGAAGAAATCCCTTAATGGTCTAGTCACAGAGTTAGTTTCCAGCCTTGCTAGCATCTTGATTTTGTATCTCTTATCTTAGGACTAGGTTATGGATGTTTAGGTTAATATTTATCATGTTTAAATAATCCAAAGTTATTGGGCTTTGGTAAATCTTGTGATTTAATTGCTTGAACCCTATTTCTTTTCCAAAAATAATTATTGTGCATTACATTGTTCAACGGTGATATTTTTTATTATTCAATTGTGTGCTATTACATTATTGAATGGTTGTAGTGTGATTACTCAATTATGCTATCTTATTATGCTTAATCCATTAATTGGAATTGACAACTATTTTTAATCTGACTTCATTGGCGGTAGGTGTTCATACCATCCTAATTGACGATGGACCACAAGGTAACTTAATCCAAGGGTTTGTCGGAATCCTTGGTTTCTAACCAGTTAATTTTCTGAACAGGAGTTAACAACCTTTTATAATTTATGCTTATCTTATCTAATTTCTTTACATGATCAATTGGGGGTAGTATTTAGGGGAAAGATTATTACTATTGCATGATCATTAGGTAGTAATAGCCTTGGGGTTGATGGTTAGAAATTGATGATGGGGGAAAATTTCAGGTAAAAGTAAGTAAAGTAACAAGGGGATCCAAAGTCCTATGTCTCTTCTATAACTTGTATCGTATTCTTTTATTTACCATCTTATTTTTCTTTTAAAAAAATGTTTTCATTTTATATTGGTAACAATGAAACCCTTTTTTGGTGAGCTAAAAATTTGATATTCAAATTTCTATTACAGATTTGTTGGCATAGTCTTTGTGAGATCAATACCGAGGATCTCAAATACCTTTTTTCTACATCGACGAATATACTTACATGTGGGTAAAACTTGGAAAACATTTTTACAATATTAGAGTATATACACTACAACATAAATTTACTTTTCTGTCAATTATCATTCTGTTAGGATGCCACCTGTCAATTAGTTAGCATAACCACTTGTTATATCATGCTTAATCACTTGTATCTCATACAAATATTGTACTCTCTTAGTTTTCTAATAATAATAACAATATCTCTTTCCAATCATTCTCTCTATCTTTTTCTCTGTTTCTCTTTCAATATAGTATCCGAGCTTCATTTTTCCTTGGGGCCTAATGGCGCACGTAAATCCCTTACATGTGGTCCATGTGCATTCTAATCCACCGCTTCTTGGTGGTTCAACATCATCTCCAATAATTTTCTTTCACTCTTGATGACCGCAACTTCTTGCTATGGAAGCAGCAAGTTAAAGTGGTGATTAAAGATCATCATCCTCATCATTTTTTTATCAATCTTGAAATTCTGATGCATTTTAACTCCGATATTGATTGAAACAACAAGATCAAATGTATTTTCCTTGGCTTCTCTTATCACTTTCTAAATATGTACTCATTTATGTAGTAGGATGTGTTCACTTGTGGCAAGTTTGTGATGAGATTCACAACTATTTCCATTCGCATGTTAAAGCTAAGGCTCTTTAACTTCATGTAGAACTTCGCAAGACAAAGAAATCCGCTAGACCTATCTTTAAATATTTACTTTGCATAAAAGCATTTATAGATTCTTTACTTTTGATTAGAGATTCAATAACATCTCATGATCATGTTGATATCATCTTCAAAGGTTTGCCTAAGGAATATGATTCATTTATTATGTCGATCAGCAGTAGACTTGAACCTTATAGTGTAAGTGACATTGAAGCCTTACTTCTAACGCACGAAGCATGCCTTGGGAAGCATCGTCAAACTACTCTTGTGGGCTCACTTTCCGTTAATGTTGCTCTAACTCCTCCAAAGAATCCAACCACAAATCAACAGTAACAATTCTCTCATTATACACATGCCTCATCACCATATCCTCCCTTTAATCCTCATGACACTATTCAGCATCAAGCATATCTTTCAGAATTCAATACCATGCAATCTTTTCAATCTACCTAAAACTTGGGGAGGTTAAAGATCTCGTGGCTATAAACATTTTAGTCGTTCCTGTGACAAAGGAAGGTATAACTCTTATTGAGGCTCCATCTTTTTCCAAATATGTTTTAAGCTTGGACATCAAGCTTTTAGTTGCTTCCATCATTTCGATCAATCTTTTCTTAGACCATCCTTGCCTCCTTAAGCTATATATCATGGTTATGGTTATTTCTCCAAATGGCCACCATAACCACCTCTCCCACCTTTTGTTGTATCTCCTTCTAGATATTTGTCCACTCTCAACCACAACCTATATCTTTCAACAATGCATCTTTCAATCTAAAGGATCCCATATTCCTCCACAAGCTCAAGCTTATCTAGCTACACCAACAGGCTTTTCTTCTCAAACTTGGTATCTAGATTCAAGTGCTACTCAAAATGTCACAGCAGATCCTAATAATCTAGTGCAGAGTTCTTCATTTTCTAGGCTTGATCAAATTCTCATGGGAAATGGCAAGGGTTTTCCTATTGTCTCAGTAGGCTCCTCATCATTTATTTCTCCACTAAAACCACAAACTATATTGCATAAAAAAAAAAACTATTACTTGTACCCTCTATCAATAAAAATTTGGTTAGCGTAAGTCAATTTGTCAAGGATAACCCAGTATATTTTGATTTTCATCCATAGTCTTGCTTTGTCAAATCATAGGGCACTCATGAAGTTCTCTTTACCGGCTCCCTTGGTCTAGATGGATTATATCAGCTTCATAACGTTCAACTACCCAGGAAGCATTCTCTTACTTCTACCATTAGTTTATCTTTAATGCATACTATTATTGTAAATAATGTTGATTCATATGTGAATATTAACACTTGGAACCATCATTTAAGACACCCACAATTTGATGTGCTCAAACTTATACTTCAACAATGGAATATTCCATTTCATAATAAAAATGGCCTTCATTTCTGTGCTTCTTATTGCATAGGAAAAGCACATTGTTTTCCTTATACTTTTTCCACCTCATTTACTTTGAACCTTTCTAAACTTGTGTTCAGTGATTTATGAGGACCAGCCCCTATTATATATGGTTCTAGTTATAGATATTATATAACCTTTATGGATGCTCATACACGCTTCACTTGGATATATCCACTCAAGCTAAAATTAGAATCTCTTGCTATTTTTCAATAGTTTCATGCTATGATTAAACTACAATTTAATTCCCCAATACAATTTGTACAAACAAATTGGGATGGTGAATATCGTCCCTTTACGAAGCACCTCCAAGACCTTGGTAACCTATATAGGGTAATTTGCCCTCATGCCCATCATCAAAATGGGTTAGTAGAATGAAACCATCATCAAGTAGTTGATATAGGACTAACCATTCTTTCACATGTATCATTGGCCTTAAAGTTCTAGGATCATGCTTTTATTGTTGCAGTCTACCTTATTAATCGACTTCCCACAGTAGCTCTAAACTTTGATGTTCCATTTATCAAGTTCTATCAGAAACCACCACTTACAATTTCTTTCACACCTTTGGCTATGTTTGTTACCCTCCGTTGAGGCCACATAATAAACACAAATTGGCATTTTGGACTTAAGAATGTCTTTTTTTGGTACTCATCTTCACACAAACGATGTAAATGTATTTCTTCTTATGGTAAACTCTTTATTTCCACGGATGTCCTTTTTAACGAAACTCGATTTCCTTAATCATCCTTTTTCTCTTCTACCTCTCCATCCTCTTAACCTTCATCACCCATTTTCTTTAATCACATTCAATCTCCTTTCTCCATTGCATTTACTATTTTGTTATATTCATCTCCTACTACTCTTTCACCTTCTTCTCAATCGTCTTCACTTTCTTCACTATTTTCCTCCTCCACTACCCCTATCTTAACACTTCCTCTATCTAACCACTCTCCTACCCTTCCCTTCTCCCTCCTCTTCTGGTTTAGAATATGTTCCCCTTTTTTCCTCACAGTTCAACATTTCTCCTCATCCTATGTTGACCAAAATCAAGTCAAGTGTTCTTCAACCTCATATTGTGCCCATTATCTTGATCACTTATACAGAACCTACCTCTGCTAAGCAAGCTCTTGTTAATCCTAGCTGGTCTGCCATGAAATATGAATATAATGCTCTTTTTGTGCAACAACACTTGGTTTGTGGTCCCTTTACCCCCATATAAAGATGCTATTAGCTATAAAATGGGTCTTTTGTATAAAGGAAATCTTGATGGGTCTATTACAAAGTTCAAGGCCAAGTTAGAGGCAAAAAGGTTTCACCAATAGTATAATTTTGACTACACTGAAACCTTTTCTCCAATAGTCAAACCTATAACTATTCATCTCATTCTTACTTTAGCTCTCACTTACAAACGTCATATTCAACAATTGGATGTTAATAATGCCTTCCTGAATGCATATTTTGAAAAGGAAGTACACATGACCCAAGCCTCGAGCTTTGAAACCCAAGATACGAATTTTAGTTTATAAACTACAAAAGTCCCTCTATGGCCTCCAACAAGCTCCTCCGGCTTGATTTCAACATTTTTCTACCACTTTAATATCTCTTAGCTTTCAATCAAGTAAATATAATCCATATCTCTTCATTCTTTCCACCTCATCTCACACTTGCTACATCCTTGCTTATCTTGGTGATATTATCATAACCGGTAGCTCCTCTCAACAAATCCAGCAAATTATCACCAAACTACACTATCTTTTCTCTAAAACATATTGGTCCACTTGACTACTTTTTAGGACTTGAAGTCAAACATCTTTCTAATGTCTCTCTTCTTCTTTCTCAAGCCAAATGTCTGTGTGATCTCCTTCACCGTGCTGGTATGCTTGATGAAAATGGTATAGGAACTTCAATGGTTGGAGGGTGTATACTATCAAAGCATGGTTTTGACTATATGGAAGACCCTTATCTTTATCGCTCCATTATCGGAGCTTTATAGTATGTTACCATTACAAGACCTAAGATTAGTTACTATATCAACAAAACTTGTCAGTTTCTTTCTCAACCTCTAGAGTAGCATTGGAAGGTGGTCAAACACATTTTACATTACCTTAGAGGCTCCATTTTAGTTGGCCTACTCTCACAGCTTGCCTTTCCTACACAACCCTTCTCCTTTCAAGGATATTATGATGATGATTAGGAAAGTGATCCTGATGATAAGCGTTCTACCTCTGACTCATGAATATTTTTTTTGGATCTAATCTTATTACCTGGTGGTCCAAGAAACAAACTCTTATTACTAGATTTAATACTAAGGTTGAGAATCGTAGTCTTGATAGCATCATTGCAAAATTTTATGGAGACAATCTTTGCTTCATGAATTGTATGTTTCAAACCACTCATATATTATGACAATAACAACACTATTCTTCTAACATATAATCCCATTCTGCACACTAGAACCAAACACATGGACCTTGATCTTTACTTTACTCTCTCAATAAGACTTTGCATGTTTTTCATATCCCTACTTAAGATCAAGTGGTTGAAATGCTAACCAAGGATATTTATGCTCCTCACTTCTACAACTTACATGACAAACTTAGAGTTTTAGATCCATTTTCTTTGATCTATCTCACATGAGTTTATTATGGGGCATATTAGAGTATATACACTATAGCATAAATTTAGTTTCCTGCCAGTTATCGTTCTGTTAGAATACCACCTGTCATTCTGTTAACATAACCACTTGTATCTCATATAAATATTGTACACTCTTGGTTTTTTAATCATAATAATAACAGAATCTCTTTCTAATCATTTTCTCTTTCTATCTTTTCTTTGTTTCTCTTTCAATATAAGCTTATGTTTTGCACGTAATGGTAATTATGCCTAAATTTTAGTAAATAAATTGATAGAATGATAGTTTATTTGGTCACGAAATTTTTGCAAGGAACCGCTACCCCCAAAGATTATCTCATAGGGCTATAAGGATTTTAAGGAAAGACTCATTGGTCAGAAGTTAAAAGAACATGAACAATTATCTCAAGTGGATCCATCTACAGTTCTATCTCCACCATCTCTACCTACACACCATAAGAAATGGAAAAGAGTATGATAAAATCCTTCAAGGAAGTATACATTTGAGTCATCTCGCATCGTTTCTGAGAAGATTGTAAGTAATTGTGAAATTAAACAAATTTTTATAAGTATAATTTAAATATATATATATATATATATATATATATATATATATATATATTACTAATAATGATAATTTATGCTTTTCAAGATTCTTTGTTGAACAAATTTCATAGGGAAACTTTGTTCCTATTAAACAGGTATACATTCTCAGTACTGCTACTGGAAACTAGAGCATCCAAGTTGTGTTCGTGCTACTTAACAAGGTGTAGGAATATGATAATACTTTAGATTGTATTCAACCAGACATGGCCCCAAAGAAGGACTAGACATATCTTTAACTAGGAAACCACCTTAGATGATCAAGTCCACCCAGAAAAGAATGTAGCTCAGAGAGAAGGATGAATGAGAAAAGAAAGGCTAAGAGAGATAAAAGAGGTAATTGGAATCCACGTAAATGTACTTTCAAGAAAAAGAGGTAATAAGATCGTGATTTTTATGAACGCAAATCAGGAAGATCTCCACAAAAAGACTGCAAGATTTAAGAAGATATGTTATTTATTTTATTAGATTTAGTTTTCAATTTTTTAGGATTTGTTTAAATTATTTGACTAAGATTTGTTAAGATTTAATTAGGATTATGTTGAAGATTTGAATCATGATATAGCTAGATTCTATTATGATCGATCATAATTTCCTCAAATTAGATATTGAGAAATTCTATTAGGATTTAGTTATAGTTTCCTTATAGTAGTAATTGTACAAGTATAAATAGCTCTTCTATGAGCAATGAAACACACATCAAATATCAAAGTTTCTATTAACCTAAATAAGGGTTTTCTTGATCATGAGAATCATCTTTCCTTTGCTCTTGTGAAACCTTGTCTTATCAATCTTCCTTATAAGGTTGGTGATTCAAATTCATAAAAGTCCTCGATTCGTGCTTCAACCTTGGTGCATCGCTGTGTGGATCGATTATCTTGTGTTCATGGTTAGGAAAGAGATCTACGTAGCAGGTCACATTCCTTATAATGTTGGTTGGCCATTTGCTCATGTTAGGTCATTGAACCTTTTTAAACCTTTCTTGAATTAATTAAGTATCAAATTCTAACAAGTAGGATTTATTCAAAATATTAGGTACTTGCATCACATTTGTATACAAAAAGGGAACTTGGACCTACAAGGATTCCTTAACTTGGTTCATATCTAAGAAATGGAGAACAAGCCAATTGACATATAGGGTTACATTCATAGATTAAAAAGTGGAAAAAAAGGTGTTACTTATATTTTATTCTCATTTGTAAGTCAAACCTTGCAAGTTTTACATAACACCTTAAATTGTATTTTCGATTTAGGTTAATTCTTATCCAATTTTTATAGGACCCGCTGGCAATTAATCATTACTTGTCCAAAGCAGAATGAAATTACCATTCTATGCTCTGCATGGCAAAAATTGAAGAAAAACTTAAGAGAAATAATTTATGTAAGTTTTTTTGTATCGTTTTTGTATTCATACTTATTGTCTTTATTCTTATATTTTATTTGAGGCTTTTTTTATTATAGAGTAATGAATGTCTATCTTTTATTAAAAGAAATGCACTCATTACATGTTAAAAAGTGTTCATGCATAATTCCATACGTAAGTATTTTATTAAAAATTTATTAAATTATTTTTATATTTTTGTTATTATATCATTCACTAATTATATATGCTTTTTATGTTCTTTAGTATCAAAAACAAATTGGGGGTACCTAGTACAGATATTCTATCATGAAAAATATGTTTTATATTATCTAAGCATCTATTATTGATTCATGGATCGAGGAAATTATGATTTACCAAAATTTTGTAGTTTCATTTCAATTCATAAAATAATATATTTCTAATCTTCTTGCAACATTTTTAGATATTTCAAAATCCATATCCTTTGATTGAATAAGACATTGATGATGTTAAAAAACGTCAAGAAATATATGCTAGAGGCAGCCAATTTAATTATTTGTTTATAAAAATATGTACAATAACTTAGGATTATAATGTATATGATATTTTTAGTTTAGATAAATATCCAATGTATTATGGTTTCTATTGTGTTGTATGACTTTAAATATAAAGGGACTGAATATGATATTAATTTTTTGGTGGAGTATCCAAACCAATTGACTATTTAAAAAAATACTTTCTACATCAGTAATGACTATAATCGATGTAGAAATCTTATTCCTACATTGGTTATGACAAAAATCGATGTAGAAAGTTAAACTTTTAACATCAATTCAGACATTAACTTGACTTTCTACATACTTCTTACATTAACTGATGTAAAACTTTACCCTTTCTACATCAGTTGAAAGACATATTCGATATAGAAAGGTGAATTTCTACATCGGTTATCCTTGGTAACTGATTTAGAAAGTTCAACTTTCTATATCGTTTGTAGCCATCAACTGATATAGAAAATGTTCTTTCTACATCAATTATAAAGGATAATCGATGTAGAAACTCACTTTCTACATCGATTGAAGAACTGATGTAGAAATTTTAACTTTCTATATCCGTCACATCTACACCACCTAAAAGACCAATGTAAAATATAAAAAATAACTTATGTAAAATCCTTTTTTCTACTAGTGAAAGAGCCTTTGTCTTTATAAAGTTAATGTTAAATAAGTCCTATTCAAATTCTTTGAAATATAAGTTCTAGTACAATTCTTTAACCTTGCTTTTATAAGCCCTTTTTAAAGATTATGAGTATGTCTCATACTCCAAAAATGAAAATTTTTCCTACACCTCTAAGACATAACTTTGTAAAATAATGAGTCACTTTCCTTAAAATTAAAGTTTAATGAGTTATATTTAACTAACTCTAGGATGTGAACCTAGTGCATGGCTTATAATATTTTTCCCTTTACAAACCTTGCTCAAATATTTGTGTATTTCTTGTATTTTGAAAAGTACATCTATCTTTATTTATTACTAAAAGATGGTTTTGTAGAAGAATTAAAGGAAGGTCAAGGATCCCTGCCATGAGAACTTGGAAAAATCTTTCTTTAAGTGACCTTACTTTTTAATTTTATGTGTTTTTAAATTCTTTATCAAAACTTACACTTACCTTGAGCTTCTATTCCTCTCAAAGTATTCCTTAAACATATCAACACTTTGGGTGAGTATTGAACTAAAGATTCTAGTAGACAACCTCCTATTAGGATTGATAAGTGCCCAATAAGACACTTATTTGGAACATAATTCAATGAAATTACGAGTAGTTAAAGCATAAAACACAACTAAAACATAAGCAACAGCTGGAAAACTGAGTAACATAAGCATAATGTGGAAAATGCAGTCTTGGAGCCTTTTGATTGATAAATTCTCACAAATTCCTGTATTTTAATCCCTGAAAAATGTTGCAGGATTCCGCGTTGGAAACGTACTTGAATTCGCGTGGAACACATGAAGAAATAGAGAAACAGGAAGAAATCTGTCAACCACACCGCGTTGACAACGCAAGCTGAGTCGCGTTGGGCACGCGACGGCACAGACCAGTACTTATAAAAGGCCCAGAACAGAGCGAAAATAGGGCATCACTCGATCATCTGATCCTTCACTCCACCTACTAATCTATCTCCAGAGCGGAATTCCAGATATAGAACCGTCATTCTCCTGGACGCTGGTTCTCCTCTTGGAGAAGGAGAAACCATAAGGTTGAGGAAGAAGGGATTTTACAGCAAGCTGCCATGACCAGACACTTCTCCCCCTCCTCTGTTTTTCTTCTTCTTTGTTATGTATAACTGAGTCCCTGTTGGGGAAGGATGAAACCTTAACCGATCTTATGTAATCCTGATTTTTGCATTTATTCAAGATCGTTTGTCTTTAATGTTGATTGTTCATCCCTTTACTTCATGCTTTTATGGTTTGGCCACTCATAAATTGAATAAAAATTCTTTCTCGCAATTGGGAAATTGGTTTAAGGATTGGAACTGGGATTGAATAACACAATTGCGAGGGCTCTAGGGATAGAGGTTCATAATTGTGAGGTCTTTTGAATTCTTAAACGAAAGGCTCACTGCAAATTAGGAATTACTAAGGGATTAGAATTCCTCATTTGCTGTGAAGGATTGTTGAGTCATGGGAGTGACCTTCGATTACCAGTTTGTGAATTCTATCTTCAATGTATGTTTATCTTAAGTATATGCAATTATCAAGGATTACATAAGGGATGTTTTGGTGAAATCTAACCCCAACATTTTCCATAGTTTGAATTCTCACATCTTTACATTCATTTGCAGAGTGTTTGACAGTCCAGAATTAGATTTAAGGCAGTCCCTGCATGTTAGAACAGAATTCCAGATTGTGACAGATTCTGTGAATTCCTGTTAATTCTCGTTCGTGTTTCCCACGCGAACAAACTTGCGTTACCTACGTAACCTCATAATTAAGTTCAATTAGTGGACTAGTAGGAATTCAGTATTTGAACCAAATCCCTGTGGAGACGATACTCTTACTCATTCTTTATTTCGTAAAAACGATAAGGTGCACTTGCCTTCACACGTTTTACACCAACAAGGACTTTCTATGAAACCACCTCGTTAATCCAATAAGAATCTAAGGAGCATAATTCTCTTATTTTTCACTTGTAATTTCCTTCATTAAAATTTACAAGTTTACCTATACTCTAAGGAGAAATATATAACATATAATGTGTAAAATTGTAAAGAATATAGAAAGGAGAAGAATATGGATGTTTTAGGAATGACTCTAAATGATTAAAAAGCATATATTAAATGCTCTGTTTGTAAAATTAATGTTATGTGAAAATGATCAATTTATGTGTGAATGATCAGTGATACATATTAATAGTTAATATTATAGTTATTCCAAGAGAACATAAAGGAAAATATTCCATGAATCCTTGAAAAGAGTTTTTAAATGATTTTTGTAAAGATGAAATGGCATTATAAATGAAAGAGAGTCTGGATATAAAATAATTTTACTAAAGGATGTGTAAGAGAGTCATGTGTATATGGTGGTTTCATGAAGGCAGATGTGTCCAGGTACAACTAGAGATGTATAGGGACTTTTATAGGCATCACTGTAAAAAGTAAGAAATTATTGGAGGATTGTGGATTTAAAATATTTGCATAAGAATGAGTTTGTGCAATGACATAAAATGATTATGTAGTCATTTGACATGAAAATATATTGCATATGCATTATGAGTAAAGTGAGTTGAAAAGTAATAGGGAAAATATCAAAAATTTGTAAGGGATGGATTTGAGAGTCTCGGGGGTAAGTGGTTAAGTGTGATGGCCACAAAAAACCTTTGGTAGCTCCAGGGCTATCATAATGGAAACTTCACCGTCTTGACTTATCTCAAGGATTATCATGATCAGCAAGCCAAATTTCCATTTGTTTTTGAGAAAATATGAATTATTGACCAATGAAAGAGATCAAATTAATTCGACAATTTGCAGCAAGAGGCTACTAGAAATTTGGGGTTGACAACTTTCAAGAGAATTAAATTGGACCTGTATGCATAACATAGAGTTGACAGTAGACCAAATATTTAATGAGACTCAATGTGGTATAGGACGCATTGAATCATCGAAAAAATCTAAGGGTTTATCGTTAGATATTCACGCATGGCATGACCATTTCATGGGTTATGAGCTTTTATTGTAGTTAAGATGTGGTTAGAATTTATGTGATATTGTGATTGAAATCATTCGTAGACCATATATGGTTGACTAAGAATTATGATCCTATTAAATGTCATAAATAGCCTTAACTGCTTGATTTCTATCAAAACATTTTTGGACTATATGTGTTCTCACTCCTACCACTATTTTCATCTTGTCATATGATTTTCTATAGTAAAAAGATTTGATGAAGGATAAATCTCCTTCCTATCTTCACATGGATTTGCGATTTGACCCTAGAGTCAGTGAAAGAGAGAGTAGCATCGCAATAGGAAAGCTTGCATGAGGACTATTTATAACATCCTAAATATGAATACTGATTTTATGCTTAAGTCGTTCATTCAATTCTATTATTAGTTTGTTATCTCATGTTGCAGAATTCTTTAGAAAATATTTGTATGGAAAATACGGTAATTTGTTTTAAAATTAATTGTTGTAAATTGCGAGCCTTATCAATTTAACATGCATGATAGGAAATAAACTACTATATGTTCTTGCACGGATATAAAATGTTAAGAGTGCGTAGTGCTTATGTTGCTCCATTTGTTTCGTAGTTCACAGCAAAAATTAAACATAACTTGCTCATACAACACATAATATTACATAGTTTTACAGTCCATTTACTTATCCAAAAGTCTTAAGCACTAAGGCCTTATCATACAATTTATTACAAATCATAGTTTACATTTCTTATTTACATACATATTTACTATATTCTATCATATATATATATATATATATATATATAGACACACACACACATACACACACACACACACATAGCATATTTCTACTTACTAATATCTAGGATGCTTGCATCTTTCTATTCACAAAATGTACATTGTTGGCATGACTTCTCAACTTTTAGTTCCTTGATAAAAACTGGAAGATCCATGAACCTTTACTAGCCTAACAGTGAAATCGCTCCATCCACATGCTTGGATCTGATGACATAAACGTTCCGATGTGGGTTCGCTAACCAGTCGACATTCCTAATGTTCACAAAGACCCCCGTCATTGCCAAGGACATCGTTGTTGTCTAGGAAGAAAGCATGAAAAGAAGGAGTTAGAAACTAGGTTTCTCAGTAGGTTTTGTACTCTATTTTTAGTGTCCTTACTTTTATCCAAGCCATTTCAATTTATTAGAAAAATCATGACATGCATGCAAGATTTCTTTTAATCTTTTAAAAACATCCTATTGAAATGGGTTATTTTTATATAGAAATAACTTATTGTTTAAGCATATATCTGTCTTAACTCCATAAGTCTATGATCACAATAAAGATATTATTTGACTCATAGGTTATTTTATGTCTTAAACTTCATCTCTGTCTTTATTCTATTTCACAACCTTGGAAAATTATAGATTCAATTCCACCACTTTGGGGAAAATGTTTAGACATAGAAATGCATTAAAATTATCAAACAATATCTTCTCAGTGTCTCTATTCTCACCTTCTACTACTAAGGATATGAGCTCATTTCTAGGTGGTCGTCACCATCTTATAAGGTGTGAAGAACCTTTTTAACTTTATTGTAGAAGGATTTTTGGAGAATCTTTTTGTCTCCTAGTGAGAACCCTTTTGCCTCCTCTTTAGTAGAGTTTTAGGTGCCCCTTGGAATATGATGTGCACAAGACACATTGAGAGTAGCTTAATTTTACACAATTTTTTTTTAGTGATCCCTTAACCTCTTTAGGTTCATTTTAATGGCTTCCAAACAATTATGCATGCTCAAGAAATTTCCAGCCAATATGAGCACAAGTAAATCTCAACTTCTAACACATCATCAATCATAAATACTCCTCATACACAAAATCATCTTTTCAATATTTAAGAGCATTCGACATTTCAACTCACATTAAATAGTGTGCATTTATGGAAGCATTACAAGTTGACTAGTAAATCACATAATATCATTTCATGTTTCAAGTACATGTTCAACTTATTTGTCTCTTTAACTTTTGATATTGAATCACTCAAGGGACTTAATTATCTCAACCTTCTAAGCTACTCCCCAACCTTTCCTTTTCTCAAAGTTACATTAATTCCATGAGATTTTTACAACTTAGAAGTTTACTCTAGGTGGCTGAATGGCACCTTAAGTTTTTATTCTTTGTGCTCTTCAATTGTTCAAATCTTATGCATGCCCTATTTATTATATGTTCAAACGTTAAGTGTTAACAAGTTTTTAACTTGTTTAAGACATTTTACTTAAACATGGCCAAAGGATGTCTATGCTTTTTCCGAGCTTCTTTTAAACTTTTAATTCTTCATTTAACATTACAAGGCTTCTTAAGATACCTAAACCAAGATTTCAAACTCTTTTCTTATTATTTAACCTAGAGTGGTCGAATGTAAATCCTTTGTCTCTAAGGCCTTCTAGTTTATTTTTCCTTGACTTATGAGTTGATTTTTACCTATTCAAGACTAATTCATTAATTGCTATCTAACTTAAGAATTAAAACTCCATTTTGCTTTAATTAATCCCATGGTGGTCGAATGTCACTCCTTAAACTTAAGGTACCATATTTTTAACCCTAGATCCATTTACCTAAAGTGGCCAAATGGATCCTTGACCTACCTTAAGGCTTTATTACACTTTTAATCCTTTATGCTTACTTGCTAAGGATCCTAGATTTAGTTAAGTTAGGAATTAAAACTTCTTCTAGGTTAATTTATTACATAGTGGCCGAATGCCACCTCCAAGGATTTAGGATTTCTACTTTTAACCGTAGTTGACCTAGGTTAACCAATTCTTGTGGTTAAAGTTTAGACTTCAAGTTTGACCAAGTTTAGTGGGTTTTTAGGTATTTTTCTTACTACTAAGGGTCATGGCTAAAATTACACTTCTTCCTCCTCCTAAGTCATAGTTCATTTTAATTACTAATTTATGCCTTCTTGAACACTAGATTAACTACTACTTAAGAACTTCTCCTTGTTTTACCTAGGTTGGTTAATATGATCTTAGTCACTTTTAGGTGTTTTTAAACCTTAAATTAACCTATTTTATTAATGAAAATCCTTAATAAACCATTAATCAATTTTTAAACTTATTTTTCCTTAAGTTGTTCTAGGATGGCCGAATGCACACCTAGAGGTTTTTGACCATTTTAGTTCAAATTATTTTCATTCAAAGGTTGATTTACTTTATTTAAAACCTAATTATATTATTTATGTCACTTATAAAAAAATTAAGAAAGTTTATCCCTGGGTTTTATTGCATGGCCGAATGCCTCCTTTGGCTTGCCAGGATCACCTTTCCAAATTTTCTTTTCATACAACCTTGATTCTTTGATCTTATGCCCTTACAGCACCTTATGCTCTTGGTCCATACATGTTTTTTCCAAAGTCACAGCTTGGGTTGTGTTCAAAATGAGTCTTGAGTACGTTGTAAAGCTTATGTCATTATATGGTCCAAAACTCCAACTTTTCCTTAGTAACCTTTAGATCTATGCCCAAAGTAAACTTTTGGGACTTGGAGAATAATTTTTCTTTCACTTTTTAACAATTATGTTCATGGGTTCAGATCTGGTCCAAATATTTCTCAAGTTCACCATAAGTAGAAAAATCACAACTTTCAGACCTTAAGCATAAAAACATGTAACATAACATTTTTTCCATACAACAAAGTGTAGATCCACAAGATCTACTCTAAGATCCATATATCTCCTACCAAGTACACTTAAAAAATTTTGATCATGAGTTCTAAAAACTTCCCAAAGCTTCAAAACAGGTTTTACAACCATTTTCACCGATTAAATTTCTTCTAAGTGACTTAGAAGCACTTTAAACCAATCAAACTTCATTTTTCTTCTCAAAAATCACTAAAAAATGGTGGTGCTTATTTTGATCGGTTCAAATGTAGAATTGAGCCCTCATAAGTTAAAACAAAGGAAGATTCATGGATTTTAGAGAAATGATCCACAAAAGAAAGAAATCAAGCCATAAAAAGTAAATTTAAAGCTTAAAAAGGCTAAGAAGAAAGACCCTACTTGATGGTGACTTTGTGTAGTGATGGTGGGACTGTGATGGTTGCTCCTTGTCCCCCCTCGACTGATCTATAAGGTTCTCTAAGTGGAAGTGTTTTGTGTTTAAGGCTTAATTTTAGCTTCAGTCTCAAAGATAGAGGCTTAGACTTAAGGCTTAGAGAGATTTTGGAGACTTGAGGCTCCAAATCAATTTAGTGGGTTTGGTCATGCATAGGCAAAATTGGATTATTTTTACACTTAGAGGTATTTTAGTAATTTTGCATAAATTTTCCTATTTTTTAAGATAATTCAAAATTCAAGTAATTATCCTTTTATACTTTGACTAGTGTTAGTTAGGTTGAGTTTACCATTAATCATGTTTAACTTAGCCTGAGCATGGTTAAATTTTAATTAATCAAGGTTAATTAGTCTTAACCATGGTTAAAGGAATATTAATATTAATTATTTTTTACTTTTATGGTTGACTTGATTTGACTTAACTTGGTGAGTCACCACCAAGTCTTCCATATGATAAATTTTGTACAGCCTAATGTGGGGCTCAATCATGGTTTGTTTCTCACACTTTCTTGCCTTTCAGTAACGTTTTTTAAATTTTTCTTAGTATTGTCCAAAAAATTTCCAAATTATTCCTCTCACAATTCTAATACTTTTTGGTTCGTTCCCATTTTAATATAAGGTCATTTTCTATTTTTTTAAAACTGACTAACTCTATGGAGAAAGCAGAGCTTTCTCGTGGTGTTTTAGGCATTTTCAAGGTTTTGTGAGGATATTTTCGTCCCTTCTTTGTTTTCTAAGTTTTTCTTACTACTTTTGGTTATCCATGATGTTTTCTAATCCTTTAGAATATCTTTTACTTATGTTTCACATTTTTCTAGTACATTATTTGGGTTGTCCAGGTATAGGGGCATTTTCATCATTTGCACCAAACTTTCTAATGTCTTTATTTTTTATTCCTAATCTTACTTAGTTTCACTGTATGAACTATTTGTAGTTGCAAGAGTTCATTGTAGAAATCTGAGGGTGTTACACTATTACTTATAGTCTTTGATTCTTGTTTTGAGAAAATGATCATTTATTATACTACTCTATACAATTGACCCTTGTCATAGTGTTCATTTGACCATGTCTACCTTCTACGCCATAGTTAATTATGAATTTGTATCCATAGGATAATGGTAGTATTATCTTTGTGATTCCTTTTACTATGTTTGGTGTGATATAAAAAATATTCTTTAGCTTATTTCTACATGGATTCACCGCGCTTTCGTTAAAAAAATCCACAAAGTTGACAACACAAAAAATTTCAATCTAGCAAATTATTTCTTCCTTTTTCCATGTTGCCACATACATGCAGAAGGGTTATATCAAATGAATAAAAACACATTCAAAGACAATCGTTAAGAAATCATCAAATTGAGCCTAATGTCTTCCTCTGCTACCTCCGTATTTTTCTACCCTCTTACTTGTGTTACCTTTAGATACAAAATCATAAACCAACTTAACCTTGGAAAATCTCAAGCAGCCATTCGAAGGGACATAGAAGTATGAAGCATACACTAAACTGGGTAGGGATACTTCAAAGGATAAAAGACTGCACTAAACTACAATTCTAAGTAAAGGAAGGAGACTCAAGTAGAGTATAGAAGTAGTTGTCGAGCTCCCTTACTCTAGAATGAAATTTATTAATTGTTTGATAAATTTTAAATTCATGTTTAATTATATCTGAATTTAATTTGGATGAAATTTATTATTTTATAGGAGTAGTTTTAAAGTTCCTTTGCTGTAGAATAAAATTTTACTAATTGTATGATAGTTGAAAATTTATATTTGATTATATTTAAATTTATGTTTGGATGAATTTTTTTATGGTTATTGGTTGGTGATTAGACTAATTAGGGACTAATTGATAAATTATCTAAATTAATGTGAGATAACATATTAAAAAATAGTATACTAAAACTGTTAATTTTATTTGTGTGATTCTCACTTATACGTGAGATTGTGGATATAAAATTTTAAGTGCTTAGTAATATATATTTGTGGACTACGTCCATCAATTTTTGTAGGTATTATAAAGTGGTATAATTTTATATAAATTATAGGAGTTATAATATTTAAACATGAAGCTCTTAGAAAAAGTTTTTAAAAAGAGAATCCCATTTAATAACTTTTAAATTATATAGACATATTCTCACATAGTAGATATAAAGAAGTATTCAATTAAAAAGTTTGGTGAAAAATAAAATTATTTATTATTTTATAAAAATGTTCAAAACCTAATACTTTATAATAGTCATTTCTTTTTTCCTCCAATATATTTTTAATATACAAAAAAATATAGTTAATGCTTTAAACCCCGATATAAGAGAATAAAATATGAAAATATTGGAATAATTATATTAGTGATTAATTTATAAAATTGTTATATCAAAACTAAAGTAAGAATATACCATTTCAACTATCTTAATCTTATCTTCACTTTTAGAATTTTAAATTTTCAAAAAATAACACCAATTACATCTCCATTTTTTAGCGTGAAACTATGACCTCCAATCATTACTCGATACTCGATCGTCCTCCTTTCTCACATGTGAGCATACCATTAAACTCTATGTCAAGAGAGCTTTCTAACAACATGACCAAATTTTTATTTTGATGTTATTTTTCGGCTCATTTTAGTTTTTGTTGGTGAGTAGTTTAACTTTTTTTTAAAGTCGATGTTTGTATATTTAGTAACTTATTTTTGTTAAATTTTATTGTTTCACATTTTATTCTTATTCTAGGAAGTAAGGGGAACAGTGTTTTGAAACTTGACCATTATTTCTTCACAATTTAAATTTATTAAGGTAAAGGGGAGGGGATTTTGCTATTTAATATAGACAATGGAATGAGTATAGAATTTTCATTTGTCCTGTGTTTATGGTATTGGAAATATATTTAGAAATGAAATATTATACCATGTAACGTTGTTAATTTAATTATTAAATTGGCTAGGGGTAGAAGTATAATAATATGATTTAATTGAAAAATTATAAGTTTATTTGGAATAGTATATTAAAGTTATATTGCAATTTTAGATTTAGTTTGTATGATTCTCACTCCTATATGATACTTTAGATGTAAATTCATATGCTTGATGATTTGTATATTGAGCTTATGTCTACGATTCTTTGTAAGCTATAGAAATTTGTATAATTTTATATAATTTTTAAAATTTATAGAATTGTTGAAAGAAGTTATTAAAAGAGAGCACCATATAGTACTTAAACTATACAAAAATATCTTTGTATGGTATAAGGAAATATTCAATTGAAAAGGTTGGTGAAAAAATAAAATAATTTCTATTTTAGAAAAATGTTTGAAATCTATTGTAAAAAAAATCATTCCTACTTTTGTTCCAAACTTGTCACAAAACTTTCAAAAAATATATCTAATTCATGAAAAAAAATTACGTTTAAATCTTGATATATGTGAATATAATGTAGAAAATTTACTTTTGTTTGACCATTTTAATACTTGATATGACCATATTTACCATACCTAATGTAATAGACTGGAATATTTTCATAGCAAAATCAAGCCCATATGTATAGCATATCACATGGGAAGAGTCAATATTGACAAAACATAATATGGTAAAGGATGCATTAGATTTTGAGACAATCATGGATTAATCATCATGTAAAGAATGTTATATTAAAGTTATAATAGAACATACATATATGCATTGCATGATCTAGTATCATTTGTTATTGGTTGTGTTTAAACTCTATGAGGTACAATGAATTATGGATGATATAATTATGTACATAAATACTGATTGAAGTTTTTTTTTATTATGTTGAATTTTAATTTCTTACTTTATAATTAAATAGAATTTATATCTCACTCCTTCTAATTGATTAGTTGTGCATATATTTTTTTTTATGTAGGATGCATCTTTCAATAGATATAGAAATAAAAAGTGATAATGATTGGATTAGTCAGCACCCTTCTCATGAAGGAAACTTTAGAAATGTAAATTTTGATTATTAAATATGACTACTATAGATCCTCACCTTCGAATCCCGCTTAGTAACCCTATAGAGCTTACCATACCAATTCCATGCAATGATATCAGAGGAGGCCACCGCATCTAACACCAAACCCATCCTCCTCTTCTTTTCCTACGTCTCTTAGGTTATTCTTATTACATATTCCCCTACTACCAATTATGCTTATTCCCCTATCTCTACATCCTATTGAGGGTTCATAATGCTTGTTTACTGAACCTAGATGTGGCTCTCACACTCATGTAACGCTTAAGAAATTAGTTATACATCATTTTAGAACCTTCACCTGGAAGAATGAAGTTGGTTCCACTAAAGTAGTAGGGAGATATATGGAAATAGAAAGAAAGGGTGACAATTATCAAGAGATGACACGAGAAGAATTGGTAGCGGTGAGAGTAGAGGAATTAGAGCTGGTGGTGAACAGGGTGGTGAGATGAATGAAGTCTCACATGAATATATTCCATTATCTTGAGACTGATTATGAAATAGTATACCTTTTCTACACCTCTATTATTGAGAATGGAGAACTAGAAAGGAGAATTATGTAGTTATGTTTTTAACTTCCTTTTGTCAACTCTAAAGTGATGTGTACATGTAAATTACTAGTTACCATTACACTATTTTTAGGGAAATAATTCTAACAACCTTATGTTGGATATGATGTTTACTTTTGTGACCAGATGATGTGTTATGCTCATATGTATATATGACTATGTTAATGTTAGTTACATGTCAATTTTGAGATTTGTGAACATTGCCATTTGTGTTAAGCTTATATACTTATGTATAAATTGTCTATCTGGTACGATTTCCCCCAATTAATAATGCAGTTTTATATTTAGTATTTATAAGAGAAATGATGTAGAAAAATTACTCCCTTTCTCATTGAAATTTCATAAATTGTATGTTTGATTAGGAAAGATAAGATTTTAGGATTGGGATCTGACATGATGCATGTTTAGAAAGCCTCTCTAGAGTTTTACACAAATGC
The DNA here is from genome assembly GCA_037954105.1 of Canavalia gladiata. Classification (NCBI taxonomy): domain Eukaryota; kingdom Viridiplantae; phylum Streptophyta; class Magnoliopsida; order Fabales; family Fabaceae; genus Canavalia; species Canavalia gladiata. Next base: position 40,960,282 of record CM075661.1, read on the forward strand.
ATTGATACTAACCTTGTTTTTAATTTTGAAAAATATCATTTGATGGTAGTAAAAGGCATGGTCTTAGAGAATTTGGTACCTTGTAAAGGTTTAGAGATTGACATGGATAGGATACACATTATCAACTCTCTCTACCTTACCAAACTTTTGTAAGGGAAGTATGTTCTTTTCTTGGTCATGTATGTTTTTACAGGATATTTATCAAAGATTTTAGCAAGACCGCTCTACCCTTTTCCAAATTGCTACAAAATGATTTGGATTATGTGCGAAGTAGTAATGCAAGGACTCTTTTGATAAATTGAAGAAGCATTTGGCAACTACTCTCAACATTCAATTACCTAACTAGACGCTTTCATTTGTATGACGTATCCAATTATGTCTTTGGTGTTGTACTTTATCAAAGAGTTGATAGAAACTCTCATATTATTGCATACATCTATCGCACACTAGATAATAAAATTAAAATCTTTTTTTTTCACATCCATAGAAAATAGAAAATCCTAAATATCTACAATCATTAGCAATAAAACAAATACACTTTATTTTGGGAAAAAATCTCCTCTTTATTTAAGGCCACATTCTTAGATAAAAAAAAGATTTGGATTTATAAATATAAATTTTTAACCTATATGCTTCACAAAATCTCTCCATAACATTAAATATTATGCACTTCGAAAGAATAAGCTTTACAAAAAAAAATTAAGATATCATCCTAAAATAAAATCAAATATTTGAAGCCTATTTTTTGTGATAAAGATGAGATATCTCCTTCTACTTGAAACTTCATCATTCATCATAATTGTGAGGCATTCATACAAAGGGAAAAGATATATAGATAAAAAAGATCTTCTTGTTTAAGCCCTCTTTTAGGATGGAAATTAGTTCACTCTTCTAAAGAATGTTAATAGAATAAATAAAAATTGAAAACATATGGAAATTAGTTCACTCTTCTAAAGAATGTTAATAGAATAAATAAAAATTGAAAACATAATAAGATCAATAATAAAGCATGAAATACAAAACCATAGAGAGAGGATTTAAGAAAATCACAACCACCCTATTGTAATTTTTTTTTAAGGTTGAACTTAAAACTAACATCTCCATTTTTCTTTGAGGACCTAGATATAGTATAAGAAATATCCTACAAAATAGTAGCATTATCTAATGTGCTCTTTCTATGAATCAAGCTACTTCAAAAAGGATCAATAATATAATCCAAAAATAGTCTCAAGCTAAAAGCATGAATTTTAAATATAATTTTGAAAAGCATATTACACAGACTTATTGGCTGAAAGTCTTTAGTATAAGAAGGTTGGTCAATTTTAGGGAACTAATAATATTTTGAGAGAAATGAAAAGTTTCCTCATAAAAACTTTAATAACTAATAATTAGATATCATTCATAAAAACTTTAATAACTAATAACTAGATATTATCCCCACAATAGTAAAAAAAATCTAGAAAATTATTATTTAAAAATCATCAGGACAAGATTTGTAAGGTTTCATAGAGTTTAAAGTAAAAAAAGACCTTATCTTTAGTCACAAGTTTGGATAAATTATCTAAAACTTCCTAGAGTTAGGATAAATTATCTATACCAATAATATTTATATTAATATCTTTTTTATCATAAAAATAAAGATTTAAAAAATTTCAGATCCCTTTCCATTAGAACATTCTTCTCTCTACGTTAGGAGCCACAAGGAAAATACAGATCTTGAATTTTACTTCTCCCTCTTTTCACAAATTATTTGAGTTTTAAAAAGGAAGTATTCTTGTCTCCAAATTTAACTCAGTATTATCTAGATATTTGAAATCACAAGATTTCCTCCGACTTAAGAATATTTTGATAGTCCTTTTGTAGTTGCTTTTGAAGGATACAAATAGAATGAGATAAACCTTTTTCAAGACTTCTTTGAATACCTTTAATTATTTTTTCAATTTTATTTTTATTAATAAAAGTGTTATGAAAAATTTTTCTATTAAGAATAAAAGATTTTCTTTGAGATCAAGAGTTGTAAAAACAAAAAAAAAAAGATAAAAAATTTAGGCCTGATTAACAACATTAAAATAATCATCATAAAAAATTGCTTCAAAATTGAAAGGTTTAGTAATTTGAACAATGAAAAAATAATCACATCTTAATAGAAGATGATTATGATCAAATAAACTCTAACTATAGGTTCTAAGTTTTCTCCATAAAAAATAAGATGCTATTTAATATCATATGTCTCTACCCAATGTTTTAGCCATGTAATGTTTTTTTTTTTTAGATTTTCTATGCTAGAAAAAGATGCTAACCATAGAATTAATATTCATCATATTGAAATTTTTTAACAATTTAGCAAAATTTAAAACTCTAATAAAAGAGAAGCATCATCCCACTTATTTTGAAGGTAAAAGGATCTCAATGAAATCACCAATTACTACTTGTATGGCATAAAACTACCATACACACCATTTTAGATCCAAGATTTAAAAATATAAGAAATTTTAAAAGTAATCATTTGATGAAAGTTATCAAACACCTAAGTAATATACTTGGTCCTAATGTCAATAATTCAGCAAATTACACCACTATGGCCATTAGCATAAAAAAAAAGGAACAATAAAATTCAACTAGAACACAAAATTTTATAAACATATTTAGCAGTCATTTCTTTAAGGAACCTACGATCCTGAGGATTTTAGCTTCCTTAACATTCTTCAAGTTAATGAACCCAATCATTGGAAAAAAAATATAAAATAAAAAGTTTTAAATAAAAGGTAGAAATAATAATATGAGATCACTCCATATCACTACTAACAATGTGAGTTCTAGGTAGGTTTTCATTCTCATACATGTATTTGCCATGCAATGATGTTGGAAAATTTGTTATATAAGAAGAAATCCTTTTAAATGCTTTAGTGATAAGATTTTTTAACAAATATGATGATTTATCATTAGCAAATTCTGTCTCTTTTTTTTTCGAAAGGTTCATTTAATTTTTATTTCAAATGGCTAGACATTATTATGTCATTAAATTTTTCTTAATGATTGATTAGGAAATTATCTTCTTAAAAAAATTGGATGTCAAGTTTAAAATTTGGAATTGTTGTCAACAATTAATATTGCTCCATTATTGGAATGAGCATTAGATCTCACCTCCTTCTAAAATAAATATTGAAGCATTTGAAGATTAATTTTTCAATTTATTCTTACTTTTTTTTATTTGACTCCTTGATTAATACTTCGATTTTACATTCAGCTAATAGAGTCATCCACCATATAACAGCTGGTTGATTTTTTAATTATAACATGACCATTAATCATTTCATAAATACAAGATTTAACATCCTCCTAGTCTGTAACGTTTTTTTATCCATCATTTAACTATTTATAGAAATACCATCATCATTGGAGACTTAAAAGATACAAACTTTTTATTATTTACATACTTTTAGGACAATAAAATATATTAAAAAAATATTGTGCAACATGCCTATAACATCCATAAAAGGAGAAGATTATGTGAAGACATTCATACTTCGCATGAAACCAATGTCCATTCATATCAACAACTCTTATCACCTTGAGAAATGATTTTTAATATAACTGAGTGTGTTGATATTAACACGAATAGAAATTTTAATAGTAAAAATTAAAATAAAAAATACATTTTCATCATATAATATTAAATTTAGATCATAAAAATAAATCTAAACTAATATTTTTTCTACCTTTTTATTAGAGTAATAAAGTCTAATAACTACATCTGAACAGCTAGGTAATAATAAAAAATCATGTAGATACCTTCTTCCATCACCGTCCTTCATTGACTTCTATATCAAATTTAACCATATAAAAATCGTTACCTACATCCATAATTTCAAACGTTATCTTTGTTCTTCCTAACTTCAAAGTTTCTCCTTCATAGTTAGATATCTATTATTTTTCCTCAAAAATTTTACGACAAGTGCATCGTCCATGAAAGATAAAGATCATTAAAAAATATATTAAAAATATGTTAAATAATAATAATAATAATAATAATAATAATAATAATAATAATAATAAAAAAGAAGGATTACCTAGTAAAAAAGGAGCATTGTTTTATGTCTTCGGCTGTGCATGTGGTTGGGAAGGAATCTTTTAGTCCACGACTATTCTTACTTCTCTTTTCAACGTTTCCATTCTTTGCAGCATTCTCGTCTCGCTCTTTGATTTCTCTCTACCTGGTACCTTTCTTTCTCCTTGGTTTTTCCCTTAAGTTTACCCTCCAACTTTGGTCGTCTTTCTTTTTTCTTTTATTTTAAATTTCTTATTTCGTTAACTGTATTTATTATTTCCTGATTTCGAATTTTTAGGGTTTTCGTTGTCTACGATCTCATTTCGTTGTCGAAGAATCGATCAACAATAATGACTCATATCCTTTGATCCGTTTAAAATTTATTGCTCATTGTTCACGAATTCTCGTCAATTTAGGGATAAGGTTGACTTTCCGTTTGGTGTCCGAGAAAATCCGAGAAAAAATGAAAGCAAACTCATTTCACTAACCCCCATCCATTTTCTTGTCGATCTCATGGGTTGTGTTGCAATTAATAGTGTTGTTCAGTTTGGATCCACGGAAAGGAACACAAGAGGAACGCAATTTTCTGAATTTTAATTTTGTTTTTATGTCTTTCTCTTTCCGTTGCCACAGTCCAAACTGGGTATTCATGGTTTGGGTTGTGAAGCCGTTTGGATGTTGTTTGAATTAACTTTCAAGGAACGTGGTAACCAGAGGGATCGCGATCGTGAAAGGGCTCAGGCTAGAACCGGTGGTAAAGCCACAAAGGGAAAGAATGACGGGTTGACCCCAGAACAGCGCAGGGAAAGGTTGGGTTAATGTGCTTTATACTCGTACTTTGCAATCTCTTTCTCTCTAATTAATTGTACCTAACTTTGACTTTTTTGTGAAAATGTTCTTTCTCCATGGGCAGAGATGCAAAGGCACTGCAGGAGAAGGCTGCAAAGAAAGCGGGGCAGGATGCCGGAGGGAATAATGCAGGTGGAAGCAAAAAATAGGCAATAATTCAATGATTGATTTGAGTTTAAGGTGTTTGTTGTAAACATGGAAGTTATGGAAGCATTAATATTGCATTATTCAATAAAGCTTTTCGGTTTAGATTTTGTTTATTAATGTCATTTGAGACAGATGAACAAATAATTGGTGTTTCTTTGGAAGATACTGATGCTGGTTGCTGAATCAATGATTTGTATCTTTGTTTGGAATAGTACTATTTGGCAATGATATTGTATATTGTGTTCTCTCTCATGACTCATTGCATGCCAAACACTATTATTTGAATCAGTGGCGTTTTTAATTTGTAAATATGAAGTCGTTGATGTAAGAGTTGCTGTGGTTGATAACAGAGTAGAAATATATGTATTGCATATTCTTGATTAGGGTTTCTGGTTTAGAGCCATATATTTGTATCTTAGTTATTGAAAGCAGACTATGGTGGGGTAGCGGCCAGCTGCTACAGGTTTTGTTTTGCAGTGTTATATGAATAGTGGTCTGTTTAGGAACGAACTGTAGAAGCATGATTAAACATCAAAATTGAGGTTTAGGAAGGTCATTTTTGGTAGCTAGGGTGCAAAGATGATGTTCTAGCAAGACCCAAGAATTTTGGTCCATAGTCTCAAGAGTTGACTCACACCGTCTAAAGAACATAACTTCTTGTCCCTCTTCCTGTGATAAATGTGCGTTGTCCCATTTCCAACTTTGACCCTCATGAGCACACCCTTAGACCAGAACTTAGGCTACACAACAGAGAAACCAACCACTGGAAAAGCTTAGAAGCCATAGAAATGCGCTGAGAGATCTTGCCTCCATCTTTATATCCAAAGAAAGGTATTCACATCATGTTCATTTTGTTCACCACCAAGCCAAGGGTAATGGTTCCTCCATTCCTTTGTTGCACACACACCTTAGATTACAATCCTTGAATTTCAGTACTGTCAGGATTATTATTTAAAGAAATCATCCTGAAACAATTGGCAATGTTACTGGGGAGGTGTGGGAGCAACGAGGTCCAACGGAATGGCAGCACCTACTTCCAGAGGGACATGAAGTAGGCTGAAGGGGCCAAGAGCACCAGGATTATTGTTTAATATTGAAACAAGTGGTGACGTCAATACGGTGGTGTGTGAGCAAAGGAACATGAAGAAGGCTACAATCTAGATAATATTTCTCTTTCATTCTCCAATATTTTGAGATGATCTTGTTAAGTAAACTTTGGGAAACATGGTCTTTTGATAGTTTGATTTATGATGCCTTGATTCTGAAAGCTTTGCTTTTATGCTTTTGATGCGTTTCTAGATTTGATTTGCCTCTCAAAAAGAAAATATCTTTACCCTTTAGGCAGAATATTATTGTAATCTACAAAGAGATTCATCGATATTGGGAGAAGGCTTTTGTACATGAACATGCTCGCTACTTACAGGAATATGGAAACTTTGATAGTTTGGCTGCAATTTAGGAATTTTATTGAGCTTGTGGTACTAAGGTCGTGTTCATTGCTGTCAATTTGTTTTCCTGGTTGACTAGATGACTGCCCCCAATTCTGATCTTCATCTGCAATGGCAAAAGGTTGCCTTGTTTCAATAAGAAATAGCAATGAAAATGGCTGGATTTAGGGGAGGAGGGGGGGGGGGGGGTAGTTATGGGTGGTGGTGGCTTACAATAGTTGTGCTCTCGTCAGATAATATTAAGGCGCTTGTTTGATAACATTATAATGAAATGTAAATATTCTAAATATTTCGCAAGCTAAAAGTACTCTCGTAATTGAGCAGACTTTTCTGTGTCTTACAAATTACGGTTTCCAAATATTACATTCATGAGCTGATATTGATAATTATTTAAGAGAGTGGTACTTGTTAATTCATGCTTAAGTAATAGTTAAAAAATCTGAAAATATACTGCTATTAAAAAATTCATACTTCTAGCAGAGGTTTTGGGGTTGTTTGATCCTTTCCTTCACTATATTTGAAGGCCGATGAAGTGAAATCTCTACGCCGCAAATTGGGGTGGCATTAATGGTGTTTTTGAGTGCAACTGTTTTATGCTGAGAATATGCGCAAAAATCAGAAATTTTGCTGCACTGATAAATTGAGTTTACAGCGGAGAAGGATGGTGGTGTTCTTACTTGGATTCTTGTTGAATTTAGTTGCTGATACTTCGCATGATTTGCCTGCTGTTTTTTTAGCGTTTCATGCTAAAACTGTGCATTATAATCCTTGAGTTATGATGAAAAGAATGTTAATCAAAAGCATTATAATTCTTGAGTTATGATGAAAAGAATGTTAATCAAAATGATCACAGACCTGCTAAAACTGCATAATCCTTCAGTTATGATGAAAACAATGTTAATCTAAATGATGAAAACAATGTTAATCTAAATGGTCATAGACCTAAGAGGAGAGGAGGAGAGGGGAATTAGGTATGACAGAATTTTTTTAAAAAAATTATCAATTAAAAAAGTTATATTCAAGTTATAAAGATTGATTAACAATAAAAGATTATGTAAAACATAAAAGATTAAATGTTGAAATATAAAAGTGTAGGGATGATAAAGATCACACAAGATTTATCCTAATTTATTTTCAATTATTAGAGAGCTACATTGAGCTCTCAATTACTATTTGAGATGTTTTTACTATTTGTACATACACAATATTCTCTTACAAAAATTACTTCAATATACCTTACTTGAAATTTCAAGAACCATGCAAAAATTATTCACTTTGTACAACCACAAACACTTTAAAGAGAGAACCTTTTCTCTCAAGAATCAATAATCAAGAATGAGAAGATTCAACAGAAGAATAGAATGAATTCAACATTGAAGCACAATACAATGAAAATCCTAATGCAGTGACAAAACTTCACACTTCAAATAAAATTTTCACAAGGTAATTATGAAAATTTATTTTTCTTCTTTCTTTCTCTTTCTTATGAAAAATGAGTTAAGAACAAATATTTATACGTAAACTTTGAGTATAGATTCCAATGGGTTAATTTTAAATTGTAATAAATGAAAATCCTTTTGAATCTATCATAACTTTCATTAGGTAACTGACTACTAACATTGCTAATTGATTATTAAAATATTCTATTACTTCATAATCCTTTCATAATTGATTAAATCCATTGTTAATCGATTATCAAGGTGTTCTCTAACATTTGAAACCTCCAAAATCAATTGGTAATTAATTAAACGAATCGGTAATCAATTAGATCAATATTTTGTAACTTTTTTTTTAGCTCTAGAAAGCTTTGATAATCGATTACTACATGTGGTAATCAATTACAAGATTGGTTAACTTAGTACTGAAGTACTAAATTCAGTTAACTCTTAGTAACATTTGGTTAACTCATAACTAAAGATTGGTTTACATGAACTATGATTAATTCAATATTAAAATCTGGTTACAAACCAAGTTTTCAAAATTCAAAATATTTAAACTTTGTGTATTTTTTTTTAAAATATGATTTTAACTTTGAAATCTTTCATTTAAAAATATTGTTAAGTGTTTTTTTCAAAACCAATTTAGAGAACTTGATCAAATGTAAGAACTATCAATGAATATATATAGTTCTAATACTTATTCGTATTATTACTTAATGGAAGTCTTAATCAAAATTTATCTACCAATAGATATGGAATATCTCTTCTCATAAAGAATAAATTTATCATATTTGTTCTCTTATACACAAGATAAAAATAATTTTTTTTTGTAAAATTTAATCTTAAATTGTAGGATTTGTGCTTGCTGATTCTTATAAAAAATAAATTATGTTTTGATAGAGTTATAACTGCTGTTTTAGTGGAATGGTGATGGTATGTTATATTGTGTTATTTTTACTATATGATAGAAAAGTGTTTATATTGGAAGAAAATTAAGTCTGAGTTTTAAGTTTTAGAAAAATTAAATAAGGAGAGTTAAAAATAAGTGTCGGAGCATACTGGAAACATAGAAAATAGAAAGAAAATAAAAAAAAGAGAAGATTTTTACTTATGAAAAAAAAACTATTTTATCATAATTTATTAAATTATAAACATCTGTAAATAAAGGTAAAATGTGTCTATTTTAGGTTTTTAATTTATTTTGAAAATATAAAAAAACATTCTAGTTTAAATGACACACAATGTGTTAGAAAATAATTAAATTAAAATATTCAAATAAAATTAAAGTTTAAATATTTAATTTTTATTAAATATTTTTATATTTATATTTTATTAAATATTTTTATATTTATATTTTTTTATACATTTATTTTAATTTGATCAATGAATAAATTATCGATTAAAATAGTAATTTAATAATCTAATAATATGATTCAATCAAACATACATTTGTTTGAGTTCTATAATATTAATAAGATTAGAACATATAAAAAAAAAGAGAAAAAATAATTATAATTTATTGCTTTTCAAAAAATTTAAAATTTAATATTTATTTAATTTTTTTTAACAAATAGATAATGGACACAAGTTTTAAATTATTAAAATTTTTTGTTAGTAATATTTTAAAAAGGATTAAATTTCACATTACTTAGCAAAAAATTCTTTTTAAATTTTATATACTAAGACTTTGAACTTATAGTCAAGTAAAAAAGAAACATACTTTCTTAGTTTCTAAAATTTTAAAAACTTTTTTAGTTTTTAATTTATTAAAAATAATTTATTTGAATTTTTTTTATTTTATTTTCATTATTTTTTGAAGTAAAAAGAATTAAAATTAATGTTATTTTATAAAATCATAAACTAACATTTTTTAAAAAAAAAAATAGATAACCCTTATTAGTATGAAGATTTCCTTGTTCTAGTATGTTGTCTTTCCGAATTAGCTGATTAAGTTGTGTTATGTAAATTGGAAGTGTGTGGATTTGTTTTTCTGTAATGTGATCCAGTTAATTTTTGTTTTCTTATCTCAGATCTCCCTTCGTAAAACATAGTTGTTCTTCTAAGAAAGAAAAACAAGTTCGTTTACATCATTGAATTTATTTTTTCCTTTTAAAGTTGATGCGTATAAATTATTTATCCAACGATTACAATGGTTCATAATCAAGCGTTTTAGTGCAGCTAATAATATTTGTTATAGGAAAAATATTAGTAACAGATTTGCTAGCATATTTTAAACAAATTTTTAAATATGTATTATAAGAACATATAATAAATAATGAATAAATGATAAATTTTATTAAAAATTATAGTATTTAATATTATTAATATATTAAATTGTTAATTTTTAATAAAATTTATTATATATATATATATATAACTTTATACATACATTGAAAAAAATATTTTAAGTATAATTTCATAATTTTAACTAATCTTAACTAATAATAATCCATTAAAGTATAATATTAAATAGATTTTAAGTTCTTATAAATATTATAAATATTTTTTATTTTTTGTAAAACTTTTTTCTTTATTTTCATCCTTAACTTCTTTAATTTTTATTTTTATCCCTTTCATTAACCTTAGTTAAATATTTGTAAACTTAGTTATCAAATGCTCAATTAAATTGTCACATATATTATGTATATATTAAAACAAAATATATAAGCAGTATGTTTAGATCAATATAAAAATAATATTTTATGAGATTCAATGAAAACATAATTTGTATTATTTGTGTGAGGTTTTTTAATATATATATATATATATATATATAACAAATTAATATATACGAAAGAGTTCAGTTGAACATTTCAAAACTAAATCAGCAAATATATAGTGACATGTTAGCCACAAGAACTAAAAATAAAATTTTATAGAAGTTAGGAATGCAAACAAAAATAAAAATTTACAGAAATTAAAAACAAAATTCTCAATATTTATTAAAGTTAAAAATATATTTAATCCTATTATTAGTACTTTTTATTCTTTGTTATAGATTTATCTTATTAATTATATAATGCATTTCAAAATATATGATACATATTTTTTTTTCTGTTATACTAAAATTATAAAGTTAGTTGTTCGCACTATAAAAGCAATATTAATGTAGTGATAATTTTTTTCAGTATTTTAGTACACAAGTTTTATTTTAGCGTGAGATCTCAACACTTAAAAATTACTTTGTGCTTTTACCAATCCAAATTGAGTTGGTTTCGGTGTTTATGTTTAAATAACTTTTTATGTAATTCTTTACATAAAGATTCAGAAAATATCGCGAGATTCGAAGCCATGTCTAAGGTACTTGTGTTTGGGTCGAATGAGGTGAAAATGTTTCTCAATTTCACTTTGAGGTGGAAATTTTCTATTGAAGAATTATCAAGATCGATTTCGAGGTTTAGTCTAAGGTAAAAAATGTGGAGTACTATGAAAGTGATATGAGTTTGTAACTTGGAAAATATTGCAGGTTGAATGATATGCTTAAAAGATTATTGGAATGAATTCGAAATGGCGATTTTAAATATAGAGTAGATACTAAGTTTAAATATTTAAAATTAGTAAATTATTGATGAAAAATGAGTTTTTTATATTAGTTATTATAAATTTTTTATATTGGTTATTTGAATAAGGTTGAAGCGGGCGATATAGAAAATAAGATATTTTACATTAATTTTGGAATCGATATGAAAAATAGACTTTTTACATTGATTGGACGTATAACTGATGTAAAAAATACACTTTCTACATCGGTTGCGGGCATAACCGATGTAGAAAGTGTACTTTTTATGTCGGTTATACGTCCAACCAATGTAGAAAGATCATTTTTTTAAACGTTTGTTTTGTTTAGACATACTATCGTATTATTTATTCACAATACCTGCATATACATACAGAATCACCAGGTAGACAATACAGAATTCACATAATCTATATATTTAAACTAAATACATCATTATTTATTATCAAATTTTAATTTACAAATGAAATAACTTAAAATTACATCAAGCAAGTGTTGAATGTTGAAATAAAAAATGTAGTAATCAGCCATGTATATGTTGAAAGTAGAGAAAAAAAAATGTTAAAAACTGTACTAAATAGGAAAAACGTAATAAACATTTTAAAATAAGTAAAAAATAAATATAGAATGATGAAATAATCAAATAAATAACGAACTTGTATCATGTACTAACATTTTCCCATATTCCTTCATGATGATCATCTCGAATAGCATGTACATAATCTATTTCATTTTCTTTATTGATACTAGATATCCTTAATGATAAGGAAGTTTGAGAAATATCAATATTTGAAATATCATTGGTGTCATCATTAGCGATTGTTGTCTTTCTTTAAAGAACGACTGACTACCTTTTGTTAGAAGGATCTTGAACATAAAACACTTGTTTTGCTTGGTGGGCCATGATAAAAAGGTCATCCTTGTAAGCTACTTTTTGAAGGTCAACTAATGTAAATCCTAATTCATCGACTTGCACACCACTGTTACTATCAACCCACCTGCATTTAAAAACAGACACTTTAAATTTGGTGTAATCAATCTTCCAAATCTCTTCAATCACTCCAAAATAAGATATGGAAGCCATTACAGGATTTTTATCTTTGGAACTTGCAAAATGCATCGACTCTGCCACCACCATAACCCCACTGTTTTGCACGGTACTTTTATCATCCTAAGACTTTGTGTAAAATGAAAAATAATTGATATCGTATCCAGTCCAACATATGACATCAAAGTTTGGCTCATTTGCTAGCCACTTCAATGTATCGGAGGCACCATCATCCTTCTTAATTGTTTCATCAAACCAGTTTAAGAACGTTGTGTTATGCTCATTCAATAACCATTTCTCATTCATTCGAACATTCTCTTCCCTTATCATAGTTTTGTGAGTAAATAAGTAAGGTTGAACCTCATCGATATTATTCAAAATATACAAATGTACTTGAAGGACTTCTGCACAACCCATGCTTTTCACAGTTATGCCTCGTGTACCTTTACCTCTGTGTCTTCCCTCATGACGAGACATAGGAACTCTTATGGGTTTCACCTCTGACAAATACTCTGTACAAAACTCAATTGTCTTTTCTATAATGTATATTTCAATCATAGATGCCTCAAGACAGTGTGGATTCTTCACATAGTCTTTTAATATTTTTATGTATCGTTCAATTGAATATATCCACCTTAAATAAACTAGACCACATAATTTGATCTCTCTCACTATATGAACAACCAAGTGAACCATAATGTCAAAAAATGATGGAGGAAAATACATCTCCAATTGGCATAAGATAGTAAAAGCTTCATATTCCAACTCATCCAATTTTAGAGGGTTAATGACTTTACTACATATTTTATTGAAAAAGAAGCACAACCTACTTATTGTATGTCTAACTTTTTTAGGCAAGATGTCACGAATAACCACCAGATGTAGTTGTTGCATCAACACATGACAATCATGAGACTTTAACTCAACCAACTTTAAATGTTTCATCGAGACAAGTCTTTTAAAATTTGAATAATATCTTTGTGGCACTTTAACCCCATGTAGGCACTCACATAAAGAAATTTTCTCTTTTTTTGACAATGTATGACATACCGGGGGCAAATATGTTTGCATTCCTACAGACTATGGAGATAACTGATGTCGTATACCCATGTGAACCAAATCCAGTCAAGAATTAACACCATCTTTAGTCTTGCCCTGTATATTGAGAAGTGTTCCAATGATGCTATCACACACATTTTTTTCCACATGCATCACATCAATACAATGTCTAACATCAAGTTTGCACCAGTATGAAAGATCAAAAAATATTGATCTTTTCTTCCATATCCTTATCTCGATGACCTTTTCTTGAGTCTTTCCAAAAACAGTTTTGATGTTTTTAATCTGTTCATAAACTTGTTGTCCAGTTAACGCTTTTGGAGCGATATCATTTTCTGGCAACCCATTAAAAGCTTTCCTTAATCTACGATAAGGGTGATTAGTTCTGAGAAATTTTCGATGACCAAGATAAACTGTCTTCCTTCCATGATGCAGTTAATGGTAACTTGTGCCTTATTCACATATAGGACATGCTTTGTGCCCCTTAACATTGTATCCACATAAATTTCTATATGCTGGAAAGTTATTAATAGTGCAAAAAAGCATCTCCCGCATCTTGAAATTTTCATAACCATACGCATCAAACACCTCCACACCTTCTTCCCATAGATTTCGCAAGTCTTCAATTAAGGGAGCAAGATAAACGTCTATGTCATTTCCAGGTTGTTGTGGACCTGAAATCATCATAGACAACATGATGTATTTACATTCTATGCACAACTCCGGAGAAAAGTTGTAAATTGTCAAAAGCACAAACCATGAACTATGCTTACTACTTAAATTACCATACAGATTCATCCCGTCTGTTGCAAGTCCAAGCCTTAGGTTTCTTGGCTCATTCCCAAAATCCGGATATAGTTGATCAACCATCTTCCATTGCAAACCATCAACTGGATGACGAAGTTTTCCATCAATCATTCTTTCATCTACATGCCATCTAAGGTTCTTTGCTTCATCTTTATTACAAAACAATCATTTGAACCTTGGAATTATTGGAAGATACCATAACAATTTGGCTGGAGGCTGCTTTGTGCTTTCATTGCAACTAGAATCACCATCCTTCAGTTTATAACATGAAACTTGACATACAAGGTATTCATGTAATCCTTCAAACTCATTTCTGTATAGTATGTAATCATGACAAACTTGTATTTTCTTATACTGCATACCCATCGGACACAACACCTTCTTCGCCTTATAATTACGCTTTGGTAATGTATTACCTTCCGGAAGAATCTCTACCAACAGTTCAAGTAATTCGGTGAAACTTTTATCACTCCACCCATTCCTTGCCTTCAAAGTGAATAATTTTAACATTGCTGACAATCGTGTCAACGTAGTGCATCCCGGATACAAAGGTTTCTTCGAATTAGTAGACAAGTTACCATACATATTTTCCTGCTCAAACGATGCATGCCCTATATCACGAATCATATCCTCTACCCAATCTTCCATATCTATATCAACCTCCACCGTTTGTGACACACTTGGCATGCCTAATAACTCACCATGCCATGTCCATTTTGTATAACTTTTGCAAAACCCATCACAAAGAACATGCTCTTTAATTTGATCAACATTCAAACGTCTCCCATTTAGACAATTAACACACGGACAGTAAAACTGTCCATTAGTCTGAGGTAGATTTGTCTACGCAAAATTCAAAAACTCTTCGACCCCATTTTCGTACTCATCACTCGTCTGTTTAACATTTATTCAACTATGATCCAAACTATACGAGAATCATGCACATATGATTTAGGATTAACCTTGTCACTCATAATTGTTAATTTATTGTCCTCACTATTGGTAAGACCCTATCCCATTCAGGAAAAAAAAATTTATTCATCGATTAATAGACTTCTAAAATCTTGAATATCATACTTGGTGAAATTTCGGCAGCATTTCGCATTAGTCTCCAAGTACATAACTTGACTGTGATTTCATTTACCATAATCAAGCATGTACCCAGAGACAATGCAAAATGAACTAAACCAAAATTCATCAAGTACAATTTACAAGATTTAAGAAGAAATTGTTAACCACTGAATAAAAAACTTTAATCCTAAATTGTCCAACTTGGACAATTCAAGATTGAATACAATGAATGATTTACTTATTTAGTAATATATTCATTATATTCAACCTTGAACGGGAAACTAATGGTATGCTCATATTTGAACTCGAGAAAAGAAACCAACATATTCAAATTCAAAATCAATACTATAACACACAAATCACCTAAGCAAACTTTCACATCTGCAATGACAAAGTAAAGGTGCATAGAAGATACCTCACAATCAACACAACAATGGTTGAGCGGTGGTAGAGCAGTGGTCAAGCGGTGTCCAAACAGAGGCACAATGGTAGTCAAACGACGGCACAACATAGTGGTAGCCAAATAAGCAGCTTGAAAATTATAGAATACAACCAAAATGAATGTAAATTTTAACTATAATAACAGAATGAGATGCATAAATAATGACAAAGATGACTTGAAACCTTAGGGTGCACGATGACGACTTCGAACGGAGGAAATGGTTGCAATGGCGACGACGACCACGAACGTAAGGACGAAGTGCAATGACGAACAACAAGGATGGCGTCAATGACTAAAACGTAAATGAAAATAGAGAGAACAAGCTGAAACGAGAAACTGGAATTTTGGAGAATGGGGTTAAAGACGACCAGTATCGAAAAATAAGTGACAAGAGAAGACATTCCACATCAGTTGTTTCTCGGAACCGATGTAGAAAATATTTTTTATAGCGGTTATTTTCATAACTAATGTAGAAAGTTGAAAAAAAAACCTACTTTCTACATCGGTTATAGAACAACCGATGTAGAAATTTTAAAAAATAAATCTACTTTCTACATCAATTCTATTCTAAACTGATGTAAAAAATTTACATTTATTTACAAAAATATTACTATAATTTTATTTATATAGATTTTTGAACAATTAATATAAAATTTTGTTATAAAAATATATTTTTTTACAAGTAAACGGTAGTAGTTATTAATCATTATATTTTTCATGTATATATGTTTTTTTTAATTAAAAACAACATTTTCTATTACACATCCGAAAGAGAGACAAAATTGAAAATCAAGGAGACGTGAATACATTCTAATACAGTTTTATCTTTCGAACTGTTTCTTCTCTTCTACTTTATTCTTATTCTCTTTTCTTTTCATTCATATTTACAAATAATGTTTTTACTTAATATTAAACAAATTCTCAACAATAATTAATCAAAATTCTTACATAAAACTCCCAAGAAAATTATTTTTCTTTTGAAATTATTCTGTAAAAATTGAACTCTTTGCTAAATTCAGGAAAAATAGTTGGATAAATTCACCTGAAGGATCCTGCCCCGCTCCTATGAACATCAAGCATCAATAACAATGCAACTCTGATGCAGTATTTCAATTCATAAAAAATAATAAATAAATATAAACAACTTACTTTTTGGGTTTCTTATAGGAGAACGGTTCCTCTTGCAGATGGACCATTTTCTTTCAAAATCAAGATAAGCAACTCATTTATTATTCCCTTTAAGGATGACTTAAAAGTTGCTTAAACGTATTCTATTATAACATATTATTTAATTTTATAATTTACAATTTAAGTAATTCAAGCAACTTTTCATTCTAATAAAATTTTAAAATATTTTAATTAGGTATCATAAATTACTTACAGCTATATATATTTTATTTCTTTTTTCTCATTAATATTGTTTAATTGCTATATTGGCATATTACTGTTTGTCTATATTTTAAGAAGAGGATCTTCCATGAAAAAGATAGCTTTAATTATTTCCGTTCTTATTCAAGGAATAATTAAGAAGAAGAAAATGTAAAAATGAAGTAGTAAGAAAATGAATTCAAAGAACCACAATCATGAATGATTTTGATAAATCATGAAGATTACCACAAAATTTATAGAAATTTATTTTATAAGACCAATTAGCGATTTCAAAAAAAAAATCTAAGAGAAAAACTTTTTCTAAAAAAAAACTTCAAATTAACTAAACTTATAAAATGATAACAAGCTTTAAACAAACGTCAAGCTCTCACTAAACTTTTACAGTTGCAACCACACAAGCCATTAAGGCTAATGTTATAACTAAAGGAACTAAAAATAATATAAACATAATTAATGTGATATTAAATCATACAGCCCAAATACACAGCATAAAAATTGAAACAAATCTTAAACATAGTAAAAAGATCTTAAATCTCATTCTTTTTACCTAAATTATTTAATAGTCTTAATCTGCTTTCTTCACTATGAATTGACCCTTCTAGTATCATGCCACATTGTCACTAGTTGACTTTAATGGTTCCGGTAGAAAGTTTTCCACCCGAGTGCCAAATTGGGAAAGTGCCTTTGTGGAGGACCCGTCTTCTTTTAATGCATTATTTGCAGCATCTTTAAGCTTCTCAATCCTTTTTCTTTCTTCACCCAACATTAGTCCTTTAATCACCTTAGCAATTTCCTCCCTTTCCCCTATGCCATTCTCATTGAATTTGGGCCTTAACGCCACTTTGAGAACCTCGGTTAGCAAAATAGCGTTCATTCTCTGTTCAGCAAACAACGGAAAAGTTATCATTGGCACTCCGAGAACAATACTCTCAAGTGATGAATGCCAACCACAATGGGTTAAAAACCCAGCAGTTGAAGAGTGACTGAGAATTTGGATCTGTGGTGCCCAAGAAGGAACAATCAACCCTTGTCCTTTGGTTCTCTCCATGAGCCCATCTGGTAAGAACTGTAAAGGGTCATCTTTTGCAGCAAAAAGGTAAGAACCCTCTGTTGAATCATTCGGTGGTCTTAAAACCCACAAGAATTTTTGACCACTTAACCCCAACCCCAATGCTAATTCATTGAGTTGTTGTTGAGAGAGGGTGCCTCCACTTCCAAAGGAAACATACAAAACCGAGTTGGGCTTTTGATTCTCCAACCACGCCATGCACTCTGACTCGTTTAACTTGCTACCTGACACGGTTTGTATAGTACGGTTTGTATAGTAGGTCCAACTAGATGTACTGAAGTGTTGCTGTTTCTGCCTCTGCAATGTTCTTGCAAGGCTCTCACTACATCTTGTTCCATTTCAGAGAAGCTATTAATCAAGAAACCATCGACAAGAGACAACCTCTTGCTACATTCAAGAGATAGCTCATGTATAAGACTAGATCGGTCTTGAAAATTGCTAGGTAGGTCTTGGCGTTGAATAGGTATGCAACCTGGAATCTGAATAGCCTCTGTGTGATCTTTGTATTCGCATAAAACTCTGTCGTTTAATGAAGGCAAATGAAAGTGCAATGCAAATGCCATAGCAGAAGAAGGAAAGTATATAAAGGATAAGAGGTTGAACTCCCTTGCTATCTCCAATGCATCTTTTGCAAAAGCATCAACAACCAAAGCAGCAAGTGGCGTGGTTGAACAGAGTGACCTCAATGCATTGCGAAAAGATGGCATGGATTGGGACATTGCGTGTAGGACTTGCACAAACGAGGGAACACATTGTGGTAGGTCTTCTTTCTTAACCGGAGTGAGGAATGTGTACTCAATGGTGGAAGGAAGAGATTCAAGCAAAGTGGAAATGGAAGGAATAGGCGTATCAATGGTGGGGATGATGCAGGTCACATGGAAGTGCTGGTGAAGACAAACAAGTCTCTTGCAGAACTCAATAATGGAGAATTGGTGGCTAAACACAGGGAGTGGAAGCACAACTATGTGAATTCTTTTGGCCATGAAATTTTTCTTGATCCCAAGTATTCTTATCCTGTTTTTTAATTTGTTTGAAGCGAAATGTGAAACATGGCTTTATAAAGAGGAAAGTACACACTCACTAGCTAACTACTTTTGTGGGCCATAACATTTTGCCTTCCTTTTAACATGAGCCAATGGAATTAATGTTGAAATCTAGAGGGAATGACAAGACAATCAATAACGCATGTGATAATTCATCATTGAGAATTCTGAGTAGTGACATATCAGGTCTCTTCAATAAGTAATTATTATTATATATCTACTTTTTTCATTTATTTTTATTTTATATTTTTCCAGAATGTTATTATATTCTTTACTTTTGTCTTATTTTAAGATATTTTAAAGTAGAAATGGCAGGCATGACGCTGACTTCATGATTTCTCACTTTAAAAAATTGTTTTTTTATAGTTATTTTTAACATAAAATATATTACCCCACTCTTATTTACTCTTTCGAGGTTGCACTTTTAATTGGCTAAATTAACATAATTATTAAAAAAAGCGTTTATAAAAGGTAACAGATATTGGTGTTAATTTGATGCATCTAATTTATAATTTATATGAATTGAAATTTAAATGATTTATATGTTTATAAAAATTTATAAATGTAAAATTTATAAATTAAAAATTTATTAAATTTTATAAGTTAGGATTAGTTTATGGATTTAATTTTTTTTTAATTTTTATTTTTTAAATAAAATAGAAATAAAAAATAAAAAATAAATAAATTTAAAAAACAGGAAACTATAGAAAAAATAATCTTAAATATAAAAAGATAAATATGTTAGAAAAATAAAAAATAAATAACAGATAAAAATTTTAAAAAATTAGAGAAAAAAAATAATTAAAGAAGAAGATTCTAAAGATAAATAAAAAATATTAAAAAAATACAAAAATCTAAAAAGTTAAATACATTAAAAAATACTTTAATACAATAAAAATTATTAAAAAAATATTTAAAATAAAAATAGATAAAAATTAAAAAATAAATTAATTTTTTTAAAAATATAAATATAAAACAGAAAAAATAAGCTAATCCACATAAATTAATATATATTCATCCTATTTAATTTAATAGTTATGTTTATTAAAATTTAAAAAATTAATTTTAAATAAAATATAAAATTAAATTAAATAATTCATATTTATTCCATTTAATTTAAATATTATATAAAATTTAATAATTTTATTTTAAAAAAAATTATAAAATAAAAAAATTAAATTAAATTAAATGAACAGTTTATAAACTATCACACACTAAATCGCTTGAATTAAAATTTAAAAATATCCTATTTTTAGATAAATTATCTCACAACCTAAAAATAAATAAATTAATTTAACAACTTTATTGCTAAACACTATTTTTTGGGCCATCAATTTTTCAACGCAGTTCTAAATTAATATTTGTCGTTATTAATTCTAGACTCAGATTTTGATCCAGTGGTTGGCCTGTTCTAAGTGTCAGCAGGTTACTTATAATTGGGGCTAATTATAAGTAAATGGTCATCAGTCTAGGAAAGGCCATTTTTGTACAAATAAATCATCATCCATTTTAATTTGGTAACATCAATCCTAATTTAGAGTCCTTGCCGCGATTAATTCTGTCTAAATATGGCATGATGGTTTCGTCACTTGGAAAATGGTCATTTTGTTATGCCAATTTATTCAAGTTCAAAAATATTTTATTAAAATAATTTTAACTTTTTTTAATATAAATTTTGTTTAAATTTAATAGAGTAAATTTAAATAAATTATTTTTATTAAATTTTTTAAATAGATAATAAAACTAAAATAATATATTCAAATAAATATTCTTTTCAACTTTTATATATATATATATATATATATATATATATATATATATATATTACTTGTTGTTTTTTACCTTCGACGTATTGAAATAAAAATTTTCTTTTTTATGAAATAAAGATTCTTTCTTTAAATTATATATAATAAATATTTTAAATTTTTTTATGCCAATTTATTCAAATTCTATTATGGATTAAGTTCAAAATATTTTATTAAAATAGTTTTAACTTTTTTTAATATAAATTTTGTTTAAATTTAATAAAGTAAATTTAAATAAATTATTTTTAAAAAATTTAATTTTTTAAATAAATAATAAAACTAAAATAATATATTCAAATAAATACTTTTTACAATTTATATATATATATATATATATATATGAGTTTGTAATATTTTTTAAATATTATAATAGTTTTTAAAATTTTTCAAGATTTCATTGTTTTTCTTTCAAAATTATTCTTTAAATCAACCAAATCTCTTTTCAACCAAAATTATGTAACCTTAAATTTTTTATTACACCAAAAATATATAGGAGCAGATCCTCTCATACTATTTTCAAAAAACCTATTTATAAACATTTATTTCTATTCAAGAGATCAACTAATTTTTAAAATATTAAAATTATACACTCAATTTAAGGATATAATTCTTCAGAATGGATAAGTAGGATGCTAACCTATTTTATGCTCGTATCTAACTTCAAAACCTAGAACTTTTTCTTTATTAATCTTTTCTGAATATATTTTCTTATAAATAAAATTTGATGACAATTCTACTTCTAAAATTTATTTTTAAAATTTTAATTCTTTTAGAATTCGTCTTTCATCGTAATTTTAGTAGCAATATTGTGTAGATTGCATCAATGGTAGGCTTACTATTAAACCTAGGAGCAAAGTAGAAAAAGACATGTTAGGGTTGATGTACATGGATATGTATGGAGCCATTTAACTCATTGGTATAGGTGAATACAAATATTTTATTAATTTCATTGATAAATTTTTTAGATTTAGTTGGACTTATCTTCTTTAGGAAAAATTTAATTTCTTAAAGTATTTAAATCCTTCAAAGCTTTCTTGGAATTAAAAACTTGTTACAAGGTCAAGTGTGTGAAGTTTGATAAGGAAGGAGAATGCAATGACATGTATGATGAGATTAAAAAAAATGGAGGACCCTTTTATTAAATTTCTTGAAGATTGCAACATTGAAACTCAGTACACTATTTCTAGTACTCTAAAGTATAATGGAGTTGCAAAAGGATAGAACCACACACTTCGAGATATGGTGAGATAGATGTTGAACCATTTTTCCTTGCTAGATTTTCTTTCAAGAAGCTTGATCTTAAAATTGTTAGTAAATTTTTCATTGACTATTATGTGGCTTCCATAGATAACAGATTCTATTATCTTTCACACTTTATTCGAGTGATTGAATCTTATCATGTTGTGTTCCTTAAGGATGACTTAGGTAGGTGATTAATTCACTATGACCATTAATCTTTAGAAAAGAATACAGTATTTTTCCTTTACCCTAATTTTTGCAGGCTTATAATAATACTAGTATCAATTCAAAATAACATTGATGACATAATACTAGTGACAGAAAAATCGGAATATGATGACATCATTCCAAAAGTTCCTTTAGAAGATCTCATGGAGTACGCAAACCCTCTATTCTTCATAATTATATGATTTATCTTCAATCTTATAAGTTTAATTTTAATGATTATTTTTTATCTTTATACCTTTAGGGATGTTATTTCTAGCTTCAATGCTTAAGTGGTTAAATGTCATGCATGATGAATTGAGCTACATAAACCATAGTGGTGTTTATGATGTTACGGAGCTATCAATTAATTGCAAGCTAGTTGGAAGCATCTTCAAAAATAAGCATAGTCCAAGTAGCAAAGTTGAGAAGTATGAAACTGGATTAGTAGAAAAAGGCTACAGTTTGAAAGATGACATTTACTATAAGGAACCTTTCTCACTAGTCTTTATTCAAATTGTTTTGACTTTAGTAATTCATTGTGTTAAAATAAAATTTTAAATAAAGATTTAGTTAAAGATGTCTATATGGTTCATTTTGATGGTTTTGTTTAAAAAAAGTAAACACATGGTCAGAAAATTAAGAAAATCCATTTAAAGGATAAAATAGACCAATAGATAAGATATTTAAAATTTAATTAGCTGTTCACTTCTCTTGATTTCAAGAAAAATTCCTTAGATGTATGTACTTGAAGACTATAGGAGCCATTTTATCATTCTTATTTTATATGTTGATAATATTTTTATTGTTATCAATTGTGCTAAATTATTGACTAAGATAAAATTTGTTTAAAAACCAATTTGATATGAAGGATATTGGTGATGCTTTAGTTGTTCTAGGCATCTGGATTCATTATGATAGGTCATGTGAAAATATCATATTGTATTGGATAGGATATATTGGAAAGGTCCTCAAACATTTCAACATGCACTTTTGCTCCCCATGTGTTATACCTATCCAAAAAGGTGATAAAATCACTAAATCTTAAAGTTCCCACGATGATAATGAAATAATTGAAAAATGGGTAAAATCTTTGATAAACTACCATTTTGTTGATTTATTTATGGAAAATTAGCTATAATTACTACAAAAGAAATGCTTATTCTCTTATAGTTTTACCTAAATTCCCTTACTTTTGTAGAAATGATCATATAAGCAAATAATTAGAAATTAAATGGATTTGGAAAGAAAGGGCAAATAGGGTATAAACAGAGGAAAGCATGGTCGTGATGGTTGAGCACACCCTTTTAGTAGACCAGGATTTTAGACACGATCATGCAAACTTGAGCACAACTAGGTCAGATAAGGAGCACGACCACGTAGGCTTGATCAAGGCCTTACAATATCCTCAAATTTCAAACACGGTCGTGCAGATTTGAACACAATTGTGCCAACCTTGGAAGGCATAAAAAATGACTCAAGTCATCCCTAATGATGCAAAAAGGGATCCCATTCAATCTTGACAACATTACAGGTGATTAAAGAAATCGTGACAATTGAGGAAGCAGCTTAGGTTAACCCAATTCCTAACAAAGGAGACCCTAATTTATGCCTCTAAAAGGGAGGTTATGCCTTGGAAGAAAGACGCATCATAAGTCATTCATCTCATACCATCCAATTCATTTCTTTATCACTATTTCATTTCTTTTTCCAATATCCTCATGTAGGATCATGGAAGAAGGAACATCCTTTCATGGTGTAAGTTACAGAGTCCCTTACCAACCTTGCTGGTATTACAATTTTATATTTCTTAGGATTAGGATTATGGATAATTTTGAGATAGTTTATCATTTTTCAACTTTAACTATGTGTAACTAAGCCCTAAATCATGAAGATTTGGTGAACCTTTGATGTAACTATTTTAAACCCTATTTTTCTCTATAAATAATATTATATTTTCAATATGAATGATTGCATGTTTCTTTTTCCAATTGTGTTTTGAACCCCATTCTTGTTGATCTTTAAGTTGGATTATGGGTAGATAATCGTATTATTCCTTAATTAGCAGAACTATAAGATAACTAAGTTTGTGGATTTTGGAGGATTAATCGAAATCCTAAGCTTCTAACAAATTACTAGATTAACAAATTTGGTGTACTTTATGTTTCTCTTACTTATTTACCGTGCATGATCATTGGGATAGTATTTAAGTAAAAAATTATTACTATTGCTGATTATTGAGTAATAATAACATTAGGATAGATGGGTAGCAATTGATGTGTAAATCATTTTTACACTCACATTTTGCACCCATTAAGTTTTTGGCATCGTTGTGGGGACTATTTCCTAACAGCCTTTGAAGTTTAAGTTTTGATTACTTAAGATAAGTATATACATATTATTTAAAAAATTAAACATTAAAAATTTCTGTTATATCCTTGAATAATTATTCTCTTTATGTATGCTAACTTTCTAAAGCCTCTACTTTGAGATTTAATCCAAAAATAGAAAGAACAACTTAGAGATTGAGGTGAGAATTCAAAGCAAGAAAGATGACTACAGAAGGATGTAAGACTTTGCTGCATTACATGATCCTATTGATTAGGGTCTAAGGAGCAGTATATCTATTCCAACATTGTAAGATGTTCCAAATTTCTAATTAAGGTTTACCTTTATCAATATGATTCAAAACATGCTTTAATTTAGAGAAACAATTTTAGAGGGCCCACACCTTCATATCAGAAAGTTTCTAAGATTGATAAACACCATAAAAATGAATGGTGTCACAGAAGATGTTATACGATTGCAATTATTTCCCTTTTCCATTACAGAAAAGGTGAATAATTGACTGAACTCTCTGCCGAAGGCATTCATTTCTACTTAGTACCAATTACAACATCTGTTATTGACACAATATTTTTCACAATCAATGTAGTCCAAGATCAAAGTAGAAATTATCGGCTTCATCCAATTCGATAATGAGTCTTTATATAAGGCTTGAGATTGTTTCCATAATCTTCTTTGAAGGTGCCCACATCATAGTACCAAATACCTCATCATGACTGATTTTACATTTTCATTATGAATGATTATATGGGTCTTTTTTCAATTATGTTTCTTTACTACACTTAATTCATTAATGAAAATTAGTCATTCTTATTGATCTCGAAGTTGGTCAGGGGTAGACGATTGTACCATCCCCTAATTGGTAGAAATATAAGGTAACTAACTCTATGGATTTTTGGAGGATTAATCGAAATATTAAACTTATAACTAGTTATTAGATTAACAAATGTAACATACTTTATGCTCCTCTTATGTATTTATCTTGCATGATTATTGGGGTAGTATTTAAGTGAAAGATTATTATTATTGTATGATCATTGAGTAGTAATAACATTAGACTGAGTGGTTAGAAATTGATACGTAAACCATTTATAAGGAAATTTAGGGATAAAAGTAGATAAAGTCATAAGGGGATCTCAAGTCTCATGTTTATCCATAACTTCACATTTGTATTCTTCATTTTTTATTTTCTTTAAACTTGTTTCTAGAATTCAATTCCTATACATTGCAAATGCAACCCTTTTTTAGTGAGTTCAAAAGTTAGAATTTAAACTTCTTTCGTAAATTGTTGGCATAGTCTCTATGAGATCGACACTAGAGTCTCAAATACTCCTTTTTTTACATTGACAGTAAGTAAAAATTGATATACATTTTACCTCATGTTTTGCACGCATAAGTCTTGTATACTTTCATTATTAGTTGTTTGATATATGCTCAAGTTTGTACTTGTCTTGATTTTTCCTTTGTTATGAATTCCTAAGGGTGATATTAAGAGATAATCAAGTTTTTAATGGCCAAAACTTTCCTTTTCCAATTCAATTCAATTTAATTATTTTCTATCAATTTAAAGGATCCTTTTAATATTTTTTACACTAAAACAAAAGAAGAAGAAGATAAGAATATAATTGAAAAAGCAATTAAACATCTTTGAAATCCTATTTTATTATTTGATGAACTCATTATACACATATTTTTTCCATAACAATTCAAACTGTAATCATCTTCTCTTGTAAGATTTCTATCTTAGTTTATCTTGTTGGTTATAAAAAAAGGTTAGGGAATTTTTTTGTTGTAAAAATGGGGAACCCTTGAGTGAAAAGGTTTGTTGGACGAAATCATAAAGCTTGTTAAAAAATATTGTAATCAAATAATAGTGGAAAAATAGTAAGTGATGCTTAGGATTAGGCATAGACTATAAATAAGGATGAAAATAAGCAGAGTCAAGATAGATTTTGAGTGTTTAAACCTGGTCTGTTTACTATTTTAAACCCTGAGTTTGAGTTTGTTATCTGTTATAGTTTTTTGTTGTTAATGTCTGACAAGTTTTAAAGTCCATCGAGCTTACAACTTACAAGCCTACAATACAAAAGACTAATAAATAGGCTTAAAACCTATATACATGATTAATTAAAAAGGCCTGAAAGCTTAAAACATACAAGATAAACAAATCAGTAAATAGGCTTAAAGCATAATATATATATATATATATATACTATTTAAAATGCTTACAATTATGAAAATACATTTTAATAACATTTTTTGAAGTTGTAGAACCTATCAAACCAACCCTTACTAGTATCTCTTATAGAAAAATCAATCAAAATTATCTAAAGAATAATGAAATTGGTATATCATTTTAAGTCCAAATAACACTATAACTTGCATTACATGTATAATAATAAAGCATAATTTATAAAATAAAAATATGCAAATATATATATCATATTATTATATTGTTTGTAATATCATAACATATTCGATAAAACTTTGGCCTTCAAATACCAAACAAATTGATAAAAAATACCTAATCTTCTTTAAACATAAGAACCACTAAAGACAAACAATAATAAGTTAGCAGCCTAAAGTCACCTTAAGGACTATGGGTTGAGTGAGATTAGATCACCTAAAGTGTATTTTTCTCAAAATTGAGAATGTGAGGAATAGAGTTTGGGAACTGTGGAGGTAGATGAAGATGATGGAGGGAAGTTCTATTTCAAGGACAAGTTTAGGATTTTATTTGTTTAAAATTAAAAATTAAAAATTTTAATTTTCTTAAAAAATGTAAATATATTAATATTATATAACATATATATATATATATAAAGATAAATAAGCTCCTGAACAAATTAAAAGACTTTTTTTATAAGTCTAAATATGGTTTTTTTATCTAAAAAAGTTTTAAATAAACTCAAATCTATTTATTTATTAAACAAGTCAAATTAAATTAGACTTTAAACAAGTCAAACTGTAAATTTCTATCAGGTGGTCCAACTTATTTCTATCCATAATTATAAATAGTTAATGATTAGATCAGGATAAATTGAGTTTTCACTTTTTTTTTTTACTTTCTGCAATTTAATTTATCCTTACTACAAGGTTAATTCTAAAACACTCTTACGTCTATCTTATGCCATCCATTTATTTAAATCTGCGAAAAAAATCTTTTAAAAACATAGTGTAACTGTTTTAAAAATCAATTGTGAAGAATTTGTGAACATTTTTAAAAACTTTGTCTTCAAGTTTTGAGACCATTTAGTAACAACTAAAGTTTCTAGAAAATTACTAAGGATTCCCATGTAAATGAAATTTTAGGCGTAATTGGTAAATCTACTATAATGAATCTAAAAGTTGGACACATCCATTATCTAAAACAAAAACGGTTTATAGAGTAATTATGCAAAATGAGGAGGAAGAATGGTTTCTCATAGGATGAATTAGGGGATTTTGAGGTTTTTTGATTTTTAAAAAGTAATTTTTAACAAAAAATTGAAAAACATAAATATAAATTAATATATAAATAAAAAATAAAATTTTAATTTTTAATTATGAAAATTTTAAAAAATTATTTTCAAAATGATTTTTAAAAATTTCATTTATCAAATGATTTTTTAATTAAAATACTGTTTTTAGAAGTAGAAAACAATCCAACCTAGTTAACTCTTTTCTCAATTTTCCTTTGCTTGCCAAGCACTCCTGACTCACTCATTTTCTAACAAGCATGGGATTGGAGTTGTCCTTCCTTGTCGACATTATTATATTTTTTTAATATCAAAATTGGTGTTGGAAGAAAGATAAGAGACACACTTTGCCCTTTGAAAAAAAATTAATAACTATTTTAATTTTAAAAAAATTTATAATCATAAAATATTTTAATTTTTATATTTAACAAATGAAATAAAAAAAATTATTCCATATTTATAATTTTGAGAAATCCTTTATTATGTAAAGTAGAAGTGTCTGTCGCACAATGTTCCTGCTCAAATTGTCCATCTTCTGTCTTCTAATAATTATCCAACACGTGTCATCAAATATATTGTTGGGTATTTTTGTCAATCCACTTAACTATTTAACACACCTGTGTAAAATATATGGGTAATTTTGTCAATGCACTTAGAAGGAAGGTGTGAACTTTGTTGAGTCCCAATGTCTGATTCTATCCTTTATGCTCCACTTTGATCCCTCAACTTTCTCCGATGTTCGTATTCTTTCTTCTCCGCTCTGGTCCCTCTGCTTTCTCTTAATTGGAAGGTGTGAACTCTGTCGAGTCCCAATGTCAGTTCTCATCCTTTTTGGTCTGCTTTGATCCCTTAACTTTCTCCATTGTTCTTATTCTTTCTTCTCCGCTCTAGTCCCTCCGCTTTCTCCATAATGTCTCCCCTCATCTTTGATTGGAGATTACTGCGTTCAGGTATTGTTCTCTTTGTTACTTTCTTCACATTCCATTTTTAAATCATCTTCATTTACCATGTATTTGATGGTTCTATTTTTAGGTTATATTTGTTGATAATTTTTCTTCTATTTTTCCTTCAAATCTCTCTAATTTGTCTAAGCATAAATGTGTCGGAAGCATTCTTTGAACTTGAAAAGAAAGGAGTCTTTCCTTTCCTATTGCATGCGTGTATGATTTCTCTACCATTTTCTATCTTTTTTGGACTTGAAAAGGAAGACAGAGGTATTAGTGTCTTTTCCTCCTATTCTTTCCATTCTTCCTTTACCATGTATTTGATGATTCTATTTTTCGGTTATATTTGCCGATAATTTTTCTTCTATTTTTCCTTCAAATCTCTCTAATTTGTCTAAGCATAAATGTGTTAGAAGCATTCTTTGAACTTGAAAAGAAATAAGCAATCTTTCCTTTAATGTTGCATGTGTGTATGATTTCTCTACCATTTTCTGGACTTGAAAAGGAAGATGGAGGTATTAGTGTCTTTTCCTCCTATTCTTTCCATTCTTCCTTTACCATTTATTTGATGGTTCTATTTTTAGGTTATATTTTCTAATGATTTTTCTTTTCTTTTTTTTTCAAATTTCTCTAATTTGTTTCATCATAAATGTGTCAAAAGCATTCTCTAAACTTGAACAGAAATAAGAAGTGTATTCTTCTTTTCTTGATGCGGTGTTCCGTATGATGTCTCTACCACTTTTATCTTCCCTGGACTTGAAAATGAAGACAAAGGTATTAGTATCTTTTTTCCCCTGTTCTCTTTACTCATGCTTTCTCACCATTATTTTTTTAAAATATTAATTTCATTCATTTCTTTGTTTCAACATTAATATGCATTTTTTATGCACTTAGCATGTTTGTGTAAAAGTCTCATAGGTCTTACATAGGTTTTTTCTGTTATCTATGTTCTGCAAGATATTATTTGTGGTATTTAAGTTCATATAATATTTTCATATGGTATGTGGTGTGTCGTAACTGTAATTACAATGAGACGACGAACTCGCTAAACATTTGAAAAAAGAATTTTTATTATTTGTGGAGCCACCACCAAATTTTTATTTAAGGGAAAATATTTGAAAAAATCCTAAATTGAAGAAGAAATTTTAGGTTTGAGAGTTGGTTACGAATAGGGAAGGTGTTAGGCACCCTACTCGCCCGTTCCGAAGAACAGTACCCTTAAATTGAGTGTATGATTTTTTTGAAAATTGTTTGATCCCTTAAATAGAATAAAAGTAAATAGGTTTGTATGAAAATAGCCTGACAGGACTTGATTCTACTCCTACGTATTCCTTGGTGCAATGGGAAATTCAAGGCTACGTAGTTCTGGTAAGAGACTTGACCTCTTAGATGATTTTAGGTAAAAATTGATTTTTGGACGACGTTAAGTGTAAATAGTGATTTCCTAAAATTACATGCTTGCAAAATTCAAACCGTCGTAAGTCTCGTATGAATCTGCACGAATTAAAACACGGAACAACAAAGGAGGTTGCCTGTTCGTATTAGAATCCGTTACACAAATTTTAGAAAATAAAAATAAACATTTAGAACAGATCTTTTTTACAGAGTTACTAGATAGTGGTTTTCTAAAATTGTGTGCTTGCGAAATCCAAACCTTCGTAAGCCCTATATGAATCTGCACGAATTAAAATACGGAACAACAGAGAAGGCTGCATGTTCATATAAAATCTATTTGCACAAATTTTAGAAAATTGAAACAGGTATTTTGGAAACAGATGTTTTTACAGAGTTAGTAAACAGTGATTTTTCTAAAATTGTGTGCTTGTGAAATCCAAACCATCATAAGCCGTATATGAATCTGCACGGATTAAAATACGAAACAGCACAGAAGGCTGCCTGTTCGTATTAAAATCTGTTTACACAAATTTTAAAAAATTGAAATAGACATTTTGGAAATAGATGGTTTTACAGAGTTAGTAAAAAGTGGTTTTTCTAAAATTATGTGCATGCAAAATCCAAATCATCGTAAGCAGCGTATAAATCCGCACGAATTGAAACACGGAACAGTACAGAAGGTTTCTATTCGTATTAAAATCCATTTGCATAAATTTTAGAAAATAGAACATACATTTTGACAAAAGTAGCATAATTAGTGATTTTGATTAAGACAAAAGACTTGATCCTGAATTAAGAAAGGAATTGGGCTTGACCCAAGTTAGAAAAAAAAATGAATTTGATTAAACATTAAATGGATTTGAATATAAAATAAAAGGAATGAAGCTTAATCTATTTTAGAAAAATGAGCTTAATAAAAAAATTTGAGCCTTGGGCTTATTTGAAGGTGGGTATTTTGGAAAACAGGCTCCCGAACCATTTTGAATATGCTGTTAGTAGGGCCCAATAAAAATTTTCTTTTAAGAGCATGTGGCCTAATTGAGAGAATGTGATAGGCCCAACTGGGCAGCAGCCGAATTCATGGCCCATCAATTGGAATATAGAGGAGTTTGAAACAAATGCTCCGTGCGAGGTTCAAACCTGGGGCCAGGAAAACAACATGCAGTTGGCCTAACCACTTAAGCCATTTGGGCTCATGACTTATATTGTGAAACTTAATTAATATTAACGAAGCTTGCATAGGTTGGGTCTCCTTTTCATTTCCAAAATCATTTATGGGTGGGCCCTGCTAAGTTCACTTTCTGCATGGATGACCTACGTGCATGGGGTCATGTATCGTTACTTTATAACCAATCCCGAGCTTGCTCAAGAATCTGGGGTCTTTGATGGGTTGCTGAACGGAATAATCAGTGGCTGCAGAGAATACCACGTGAGATGTCAAGATTAGAATTGTAGGGGCAGATTCATGGTCCATTCCTCATGCTGCGTCCTTGGGAGCCGTTAACCACACAAGTGCATGTAGTGACGAAACCTACAGGGTTCTTGCGGTTTCTGTTTAAAGGCCACTTGTAAGTTCGTATAATCCGGGCACCTTAACTAGGCTTGATTCCGAAGTTCATCTCTTATGAAGGGTTCAGATGGACGAAGGTATGTTCCTGGGTAATGCTCATGACAGTGTCCACGTAAGGATATCCCCATGCATGGATGACTTCCAGTGAATTTCACTAATTCCCTGTGCCCACATTTATCCAGTAAATTGCTATTATCCTATAGAAACCACATGAGTAGTTAGCAGCGGCTCTTACATCTTTACATTATTTTCATGACTGCACCTTGAATCTGGGTCAACTTTTCCCACGCATATAGCAATGAAAGCTCAATCAAGTCTCTACAATTTTGAGTTGGAATAACCAAATCATCACTGATCATCCGTTGGATTCCTCTCGCAAGCGTCTGCTCTCTTGAATCTTGTATGGCTAATTTGAAGCTTGATACAGACCTTCTACTTTTCGACGCTTTCAACTTGAATCTCCATAAGTTTCATATGCCAATGCAGCCCCCTGAAGTCTTGATGTTTGAAGCGTCAAACAATCCCAAGGAAGAATTATATCGTATCAATATCTTTGCTGCTGCCTAATTTGCAACCCTTAGCACATGAAGGCATTTTTTTTTAAAAAAAAAATAGCTAGTTGCCTCCAACGATCGAACCTGGGCCTAGTAGTGGTGGACGGCCAAGCAACCACTATGCTAGAGAATTCCACTTAGGTTTTAGTGTGCAATATTTTAGTTAAAAGCTGGAGAAAGTAACGTGAGTCAGTTACACCACTCAATAAACCTTCACGTGGGCCCTAAATTCAGAACCGAATTATCCAGGTTCTTTATTCTATGCTAATGGTCGTCTCGTCACTCTTCTGTATTGTCAAGGAGGATGCATGCGCCTTATTTTACGTGGGAATCTGAAACCTGTTCCTACTTCATGCAAAGGGATGGCTTGCTGCACTAGAGACCCCATCTGAGGTACTTTAGTGTTAAAACCAAATGACATGTTTTGCTTCGTATACCCATAGAAGTTGATCTTTGAGGGACCATGCAAGGTTTCTGATCCGTGCGTACTTCTGAAAATAGAAATAACTTTTGATAATATTCTTGAAATAGAAATAACGACCAGCAATGAAAAGGAAGAGCAAAATCAGTCCATGGAGCTATACATGCCCAGATGTCGTGCCTACCCCAAAGCAGCATCACCCATATTAATGGTGTCGACTACAATGATCTTCGAAAGGCTTGAAACAGAATGGTCATGCGGTGGCAAGCACAGGAACCAATTTCACCCCAGCTTTGAAATAAAACTAACGTGAGTTCATGCAATCACAGCCACAAAGAGTTCATGATATAGTGGCCTAGGGAATGTTCTACTGCGGCTACCGCCTTGTGTTTTGTGGGAAAGTTCATACGAAAACTTTATCTGCATCAACATGGTTGTTTTCTCACTATATAAGCTACCAACCTAATGTTTCCGTTGCTGCCGTGGTCGTGCCCATTTCTACATTGCAACTGGAGTCCATTTTCTCATTTCTTTGATTCTTATCTTCGCGAGGAGCCAAAGACAGAGAGTGTTCCTGATATACCATCAGACAATAGGTGCTTGGACTATCCTATGTGCCTTAAGAATCAGCAGCGTTGGTCTCTCATAATCAGCGGCTTTCCAAAACATTCGATACTTCTCCAAAGTTTCGAGCTCTTAGCCTTGATATGGCACACTCCATTCTAAACACTCATTTTGTACAAGGCTTAACCAAATGACTTCACATTCAAATTGCAGAAACTAATCGTACTTATACCGGAAAAGATCGCTTTCTACTTCTACGCTAGTTCTATGTTAAGGCAACGTTCACATCTTAAGTTTATACTCCATAGAGCATGAGTTCGTGCTAACCTTGACTTGGTTTTAGTTGAGCGATGAGACGGTTATGGTTCAAAATTTATCAAAGTTTACACAAACCGTGTGACATGCATGTCTTAAATCTATTTCAATACAACAAGTTTTAAATCTTAATATGGAGAAGCGATAATGTGAAATTCAAATTATAAACATATAGGAGAGCCTTAAGGTTTGGTGAACTCACGGAGAGCTGTAACTAGAGAACCGATTACCACAGCCATTATGATTGGAATGAAAGCATGCTAGAAACAACAACAGAGATTGTGTGTGGAAATGAAATCTTATTAGAAAAATCTAATAGATTTCTTTGTAGGTTTATTGATGCACGAATCAACATTGGTTGATGAAACGTATGAACATCATAAGCTCATCAAGCAAGGAGCAGTACTATACAAGCATACTTAGTTAAGGTTACTTTCTTTATAAATCATGGAAACAGAATGCATGAATTGAAATTCTCTTGCGTTCACCTAGAATTTTATGGAAGATGCTGCGGAAAAAGCTCTTTGGTTGCCGCTTTTAGATCCACCCTTGTGGGAGTTGTATGACACCAGATTTGAGAGAACCCAAAAGAACTTCTTGAGGGAGCGATCTTGAAAAACCACCGAGAGAGAGAATGAGGGAGCTTTGATTTTCCAAAAAATAAAAAAACAACCCCACATTCAGTACCTCAAGCTCCTTTTTATAGACCCCTGATGAGAATTTTGGCGGGACTTATCTTTTCTCCTTTCTATTTTCTGATTTTTTTTATTATATATTTTCTTTATTTCTTTTTTCATTTCTCTAATCAATTTTAACTAATGTTAACTACCTCCTAATTTACATCAACTAACTTAACTAGTTTTCTAAAACTTTTTTTTTTCTTCTTTTCATTTTTGTCTTTTTATATTTTTGTTTTATTTTTATTTTTTCTCTTTTTTTTCTCATTATATTTTATATTTTATTAATTAATTAATTTATTTATTTATTCATTACTTTTGTTTTATTTTTCCTCATTTTTATTTTCATTTTTCTTCTTTTTTTTTCTCTTTCTTTTTTATTTCCTTTTCTTCTTATTTTTGTTTTTGTTTTTGATCGATTTTAGACTAAAAACAAAATTTATTTTGGATTTTAAATTTATCCTCGGACATAATTTGATGTTCATATGGTGAAAATGTATTAAATTTTATTATACTTTTCTTTCTTTTTCCTATCTTTTTTCACATTTTACTATTTTAGGTAGGTACCAAGGTAACATACTAATAACAAAAATTTCTTAAAATGATACAATCTTTTGGTATAACTTATAATATTTTCATATAATTTGTTTTTACATGTTTAATTGTTTATTCCTATTGTTTTTCTATCGATGATTTTTTTTTCTTTCATGAATCTATTATATATTACAGGTCAATTGAAAATGTTGCAGATTAAGGTAATTTTACGTGGATAGCTTTTTAGCTTTGTCAATAGTACTTTTAATAAATTATAAAATAAAATTTTGTTATACATATGAATGGCGTTCTCTCTCATACTGTCTTTCTTTATTTACCTTCAAGTTTTTTTTTCCATTTTTTTATCTTCACTAGACTTGAAGAGGAAGATGAAGGTACTAGTATCTTTTCCTCCTGTACTTTCTATTCCTTCTTGCAAGATAAGTTCTCCACCACTATTCTTCTATATAATTTCATTCATTTCTCATGTTAATATGCATTTTTTGTGCACATGTTTGTGAAAAAATCTCATAGGTTTTACCTAAGTTTTTTTTGTTATCTTTTCTTTGATAGATATTGTTTGTGATATTTATGTTCATATTGGATTACTTTATTTGACATGCGGTGAAAAAGTTTTAGATTTTATTATAATTTTTCTATTTTTTGCTGTTTACTTTCGCAAGTTCGAAGGTAAGACAATAACCAAAATTTCTTAAAAGGTATAACCTTTCAGTATCAACTTGCGATACTTTCATGTACTTTGTTTTTACATGTTTGATTGTTTATACCTACTCTTTTTAGCTTTCTTAATAGTACTTGCTATAAATTGGAAAAGAAAATTTTGAAGTATATAAGAATGATGTTCTCTCTGTTATTCTATTTCTTTATTTACCCTTAAGCCTTTTTTACATTTTTTATCACTTGAAGAGAAAGATAAAGGTATTAGTGTTTCTATTCTAGCTTTCAAGACATGTTCTCCACCATTATTATTTTTTTAATTTTATTCATTTATCTCTCAATGTTAATATGCATTTTTGTGCACATATCATGTTCATGAATAAGTATCCTTTTTCTTACATAAGTTTTCTGTGTTATCTTTGCTTTGGAAGATATATTTTGTGGTATTTGTATTCATATAGTATTATTTCATTTAGCATGTGGTGAAAAGATCTTAAATTTTATTATACTTTTCCTACTATTTTCTGTCTTTTTTTACGATTTACTTTCTAATGCAATAAGGTCATAGTTGAATAACAAATTTTTTTTGAAAAGGTATAACCTTTGGTATTAACTTGCAATGTTTTAATATAAATTAGAAAGCAAAAATCTGTGGTAGATGGGAAAGTTGTTCTCTTTGTTACACTATTCCTTTATTTACCCTTCAAGCCATTTTTTCTATTTTTTTCTATTTTGATCTACTTAATGTGACCTTATTATGTTTTCCTTTTCTATTATCATTTTTAGATTTCATGAGTTACCAGGTTTTAAGCTCTTAGAATGTAAAGTATGATTTTTAGGTTTCATTTGGAAATTTATTAGCTGGGTTCATATTTCTATTCCCCATTATTCATACCAAGTATTCATTGATGTTTTTAATTGTTTATATTATGATGTATTTTTTACTTATGATTTGTTTTTCATGAATTTGTTGTAAGTCAATTGGGAACGTTGCAGGTTGCGGTAATTTTCTTCTTACAATTTCTCACATGATTGCTTTTTGCTTGCTACATGTAACATCATCTCATTTCCCATGTAGTATTGTCTCTGTTTTTTTTTTCTATTACTTAGAGGAAATAGTTTCCAATTGTAGATTTCACTCTTTGATTGATAAAAGGTAATCACTTAATCACTTAAGCATCCAATTGTCTTTTTCATGTGTAACTGCCTCCAATTCCTTTACATATCTAAATTGAACTATATTTTAGAAATATTTAATAATTTTTTATTTTCCATCTTCTATTTTGTTCAACAAGTCATATATTTATCTTTATCTTTTTTTATTGCTTTAGTGAAAAGTAACATTTGAAACTTCCGCTTATAGATTTCAGTCATTGTTGGATAAAAGGTAATCACCATCCAATTATTTTTCACATGTTACTAAATTTAATCCTTTTTTTTTTTTGTTTGAGTTGAATTCCATTTTAAACATATTTAATAATTTTTTATTTTTTAATTTATATTTTTTTAATAAGTATCCTTTGTTTACCTTGCATTTTATTTTTTATGCATTTGATAAGAACCTTTTACTCACATTTAACTCTTGGGTTGGACATAGATAGCCATTTTCTTAACATTGATATAATTATTTTTTCATACATTAATAACTTTGATCACTTTATTTTAAAGTTATTATTTTTATTTCTCATTTCCTATTTTATTCAATATTTTTATTTTTCTTTATTCTTTTTCTATTCCTTGATTAATGAGTCCATATTGTTTTTATTGATCTTTATTTAATCCTTTTTCTATTTGTGGTAGAAACGAGTTTCACTTATAAATTTTAGTTGGAAAAAGGTAACTATTGTGCAGCTATTTTTGCAATTATTTTATCATATATTAGCAACGTTAACGTATTTCCATGTATGAATTTAGTTATATTTTAAGAATCTTGAATAATTTTCTCTTACTTTTTTCTATTGCTTAATTACTAATTCTAACCCATTTTCATATATGAATTGTGATTTAAAGATATTTATCCTTGACCTTCTTTTTTTTTTTTCTTTAAAACTTACATGTTTGTGAATATTTAATAATTTTTTATTTTTCATCTATTATTTTGTTCAATAAGTAATTTTTGTACCATTGTCTCTTTTTTCTATTACTTAGTCAAAATAGTTTTCAATCACAGATTTCACTCTTTAATTGGAAAAAGTTAATCACTTAGTCACTTCTATATCTAATTATTTTTTCATGCGTGATTGCCTTTAATTTCTTTACATATCTGAATTAAATTATATTTTAAAAATATTTAATAATTTTTTATTTTCCATCTTCTATTTTGTTCAACAAACCATATATTTAAAAAATAAGTTTTGCAACTTTCACTTATAAATTTCACTCATTGATTGAAATAAAGGTAATCACTGCTCGATTATAGATTTCACTCATTTAGAGGATAAAGATCATCACCATCCAATTATCTTTCACATATTACTAATTTTAATATCTTTTTATATCTAAATTCAATTATATTTTATAAATATTTAATAATTTTTTATTTTTTATTTTCTATTTTATTCAATAAACATTATTCGTTTATCTTTACATTTTATTTTTTATTCATTTGAAAATCTTTTGCTCATACATCACTGCTTTGTAAATAATTAACATTTTATTTTGTAGTATTTATTATATATATATATATATTCGCTGCATATTATATAAGTTAATTTATATAATTTTATTTTGTATTATATTTGAATATATTTTTTATATTTATATTTTTATATTTTTATAATAATTTTTGTATTTATATATATATATATATATATATAATACAATTAATTTTACAATAATAATGTGTAGATTTCAATGTCAATTAATTTTATAATATTAATATACATATTTTAATTATATTATATGTTATTATTATTTTAAAATGAATTAATATTATATTAACAATTATCGAACGGTATAATGCATAGATTAGATCACTAGTTATTTGATAAACTATTTTAAAGTACTAAATTGAATATTTATCCTTTTATTTATATCCTAATTTTTTTTTATGTATATCTGTTTTAGTTTTTCCGTTCTGCAATTAATGAAACCATACTGACTAGTGACTACTTAAACATGGCAATTTTATTTATTTTTTAATATTTAAAGGTAGGATGTTATCACTTGAGTACTTTTACAGTGATGTAAAAAATATCAACAATAATATATTCAAATTTTATAAGGAAATATTTTTTAGTGATTTATGATTATATTTAATAAAAATAGTTAATTATATATAATAAAATTTTAAAAAGTTTCAGGAAGTTTTTAGTTTTATATTTTATTTTATTTTTATTATATTTTTATATTTTTAATCTTTGATTTTATAAAGAAGTTGGTTTTGATCCTTGTTTCTAAAATTATTTGTTAAATGATGATGTTTTTTAAATAAATATACAACTTAATTTTTAAAGTTACATTTTTAATCTTTAAACTTTGTCGATATGTACATTTTACTATTAACTTGTTTATATTTTAATTTTTTTCTTATAAAAATGTGTACAGTATATAAATAAAATATAAACAAAATAAGCATAATTAGAGAAAAAATATATAAATTAAAATTTTTGAATCAAATAACTTTTTAAAAAAAATTAAAATATGAATAAATTTATAAGAATCAAATTATACATTTACACTTTGAAATTAAAATATACAAAATTTAATGAGTGGAACCCAAATTAAGAACTTCTATAAAGCAGAAAACCAAAACCAT
Organism: Canavalia gladiata; assembly: GCA_037954105.1. NCBI lineage: Eukaryota > Viridiplantae > Streptophyta > Magnoliopsida > Fabales > Fabaceae > Canavalia > Canavalia gladiata. The sequence continues at coordinate 41,000,119 of CM075661.1, forward strand.
AAAAAAAGAATGGTAGCAGCCAAAATTTAATAAAAAATAAGATACTAAAACTTGATAAACCTTTTGAGAATATATAAAGTTAAAAACTAATTTTTAACATAAATCTAGTAAGGCAATTTATTAACTTGAATGTGTTTGGTTAAAAAAAACATTTAAACTAGTTAAAAACAACATAAAATTATCTATGTATATATATTTGAAAAAATTAGATAATAATAATAATAATAATTAGTGTAAATATCTTATTAAAAATTTAAAATAAATAGTTTAAGAAGTGTTAATATTGAAATAAATATATAATTTTAAAGGAAAAATATTAAAATAAATAATAAAACATTAAAGGAGAAGGTAAATAATGAGTTTTACGTGAGTTAGAGAAATAAAATAGTATAACCAATAGATTTTATCATCAATGCATGATTAAAAATATATAATACAAATTTTTAAAAAGTCATTGATATTGAGTAAATTTTAATTTCTAACATTTATCTATAATTGTAAATAAAGAATATATATATATATATATATATATATATATATATATATATATATATATATATATATATATATATATATATATATATATATGAGAAGGGATGAAGTTATTTTAAGAATAACTTTAATTATAATTATTTTGTTTAATAACTTTCATAAATAATTAAATTTTATCAATCCAATCATTAAATTAATAAATTAAATTATCATTTTTTTTATAAAATTTTAAAAATATTTGATATTTTATTAAATAAATTTAAATTAAAGGATATTATAAGATATATATTATTTATTAATTTAAATTTATTTTTCAATAGTCAAACTTTTTTTAAAGTTTATAAAAATGATATATATAACATAATTTATTAATTTAATAGTTGTATTGATAAAATTTAATTGTTTATAAGAGTTATTAAACAGAATAATTTTCACTAAAATTACTTTTAATAATTTGATTTTTCTTTTTTATATATATATATATATATATTAGTATAAATTATATCAATTTTATAATATTTAATAATAATTTTTCAAAATCGATCATTAAATTGAAAATTTTTATCATTTAAATTATATCTATAAAATTAAATCTTAATAAAAAACATTCAATTATATATTGATATACATCAAAATGAATGTGTAATATATACTTTTAAAATGATATAATAGTGACCATTTAATTATATTTTTATGATTGTTGAAGTTAAAAGAATATATAATTATAATTTAATTATTTTATTAATAAAAATTAATTTTAGATTTTTTGATTTAAATTAATATATTTATATTTTAATTATTTTATTAATAAAACTAATTTTATATTAAATTATTACTAATATAAAAAGTTGATATAATTTATATTAATATAAATTATTCTCGTGTGTGTACTCATAATAGAAGACTATTATTGAGTGTTTTTTTTTCCTTTCCCTCTTACTAATTATCACCTAAAACAGAAAAATGATTTTCTTTTGTAATAAAGTATATTTTCAAATAATTTGATAGTCTTAACACAGCTTAATGATCCTTTTAAATTTGGAAAACAGGTGAGTCTACATTTTACTTGCAATAGAAAAGAAAGAGAAATTAAAAAAAAAGAAGATATGATCTGTGTATTGGAAGAAAATCTTATTTGACACTTAGTTGGAATAAATGATATATTAAAACTGTTAAATTTAGTGCATTGTAAGGAAAATAATTCCTTGCCACTAAAAACATTAACGGAATTGCCAATTCGGAAAAGAAGAGGAATAAACAAGACAGATTGAAGAAACCTTAGATAATCCAATATAAGAAGTATTAAAGTAATTAGGAAACGTTTCCAACACATGGATCCAATTACTGATGATATATTACACACAGAAAGAAACATTGCAAAACAAACGACTAATTATAAACCCCCCATAACAAACAAACGACAACACGCACAAGTGAAAGAGTTTTAAAACGAGCTGGAATCAGCTTAGCAATAGTTTGGTAGCCAGACATATATTTGTCCTCTCAAGCATGAGACATGTTGAGTCTCATTAGCTTCAACCCAACTTCAGCTCCAAATCTAAATTCAAATCACCTTCATCACAAGCATTGCCATTATTCCCCACTTCTCGAGGTGCAACTGAACAGAAAATGGCTTCTTCTGGAAAGAGAGGTAGCGTTACTGGCTGTGGCTTAGGCATCATAGGATTGGGAAACAAGTTAAGAGTCTCATTTCCACTTATGGCTGTAGCATGGATTTGGTTTTGGTCCATGCTTTTGCAGCCGTATGTGTTTGTCGACGATCGGTGTCCAAAGAAGCTTTTAGTGTAGCTCTGAATTTGTGGTGTTGACCTGTTCCACATAACGTTCCTACCTATTTTGCTTAATCTTCTTCTCCGACGCTTGATCATCCCCATCACAAACAGTCTGTGATCACAATAACAATTTACACCGTCGCTTATTGGCTTAGCCAAAAATTAAAGAACAAAAAACAAGGTGACCTATTGAACTTCTATTTCTAAATTTGATTCCTGACTGTATAAAAAGCTAGGTCGAGTTAAAAGAAGGATTCGAAACCCCTTATTCTTAATATAAATGCAAATACTATTTTGTATTCCTTCAAAGATATGTGTCAACCCCACATGGCATGGAATGATGGAATAAATTAATAATATCATCATGTTGACGCTAAGGGATGCTATGTATGTGCATGTCCTCAGGAACAAATGAGAATGCTGATTAAAAAAAAGAATAAAAGAGAATGCTAATTGATTAACAAAACTAAAGACGAAAGATAATAAGTTTTTCTACCATCACATACATATCATATTGGGCATATGACCCACTTGAATCAAGTTGAAAAGGATTAGTATATATTAAAGAAAAAGATGTAAGCAAGGTAACAAAGGTTGAAAGAAACAAACTCGTGCTCGAGAATCCGAGCTTGATTTAAGTTAGATCCACGAGGGTACAAGGATGCTGAGGCTAGTTGATCAGTCACGGGTACATATTTAGCAGCATGAGGAGTGCTCATAGGAATCGGAGAGAGAGAAGAATTCAGTGCGGCAAGTCGTTTATGGATCCAAGAAGCCACACAATATTGGTTAATACAGCATCCATTGGGATATCGATTCAAACATGAAGCCTTAATGGCTCTCCTGGATTGAGTTCCCGTATCACAAAGAGAACGCAACGTGATAACTGTTGGGGACCTGGTTGGTGGTGCAGGGGAGCCACTAAGGTCAATGATTTTGTTAGCCATTGCTTAACAAGGGAATAGTTGTTTTCGGAAACTTCACAAGCATATACTTGAAATACAATTGGTCATTTATAGCACTTCAGTGCTGGATTGCATGTACCAACAAACCAGTGCTTCATGCTCTTCGTTTCTCTCGCCTTGCCTACACAATAAAATATAAAATAAAATAAGAAATGTACTAAATTTAAGTGGATGTTAGTGACACAGGTGGTGGCCCACATTACTGAGGAATAATAAATAGTGCCTAATACTGCCAATAACTGCTCTCTAGAATACACTCTACTCAGTTTACACTCTCGCATTTCAACAGTTCATCACAAACAGAAGAAACAAGACTGCCAAGTGTGAGAAGTAACGTTCCCCACTGTTGCCTCAAAAAGCCAAAGAAAATGCATGCATTTCTGTCAAAACCAACATATATCCTTTGCTCTTGTAATCTTCCCCACCCCCACCCCCTGTTTCTCTGCTTTTATTCTCACTGATGTAACCTTTTTTGTGAGTGGTCCATGTTATAAGAGTTGGGTTTATGCACACGTGTAGATTGATCCGTATTCTCCTCACGATAGTAACTGGTTTGAAGTGTGATAGTTCTGTCACTTCTTTGAACTACTTCTCTTACATTCAATAGTTAGATGAGTCAGCAATTCTGCTACCAAGCTCCATTCTAGTCAACATAAACACTTGTATATTGATCCGCATTCTCCTGACGTTGGTAACTGGTTTGAAGTGTAAATTTTCCATGACTAATAAAAACAACAAGAAATTTCATGACGGTTTGTACTACTTCTCTATGTGTTTGACAATTCATACCTTAGCTATACCAGCTAGCTCTATTGGAGTCAATAAATTGTAGTGTCTTGTTCCTGATTTTCATTTCAGTTTCAGCTTTCAAATTTGTCATTATTGGAAAATTTTGAGTTATTCTGCCTATATAGTAATTAATAAGCGTTAAAAAGTTTCAATTACAAAAATAAAAATTGATTAATTTAACTAAACTATTTTCTATTAAATTTAAGCAATTAAATCGGTTAATCCAAGAGGGGAAAAAACCTTGAGTTGATGTACAATTTAATGATAATAATAACATAGTTAGCAATTCAAAGATATAAATTACAGTATATTTCAACTTCAATTCAATAAAAAATGTAGTTAAAATATATGTACATGTCCTCGTATTAGGATCCATGTGTTCCTTTTGTGTGCTCTTGGAAGAAGTGCAAGAAGAGATAAAACAGAAATCTGCTCCTCGGGTAAGAGTGAAAAAAGAGCCAATGTTAAAGCTTAATGTGTTTCATCTCACTAAAGCAATATAAAATTTAGACAAACATTTAGAAATAAACATATAGAATGAGGAATAAATTAATTATGAAGCCTTAGATAATGATCAGAATATTAGAACACTTAAAAGATTAATTTAAAATTTTAAAAATGGTCTACATTATTATAAATCAAAATGTAGTGGAAAATGAGCTTTTTACATCATTTGTTATTGATTTTACATCGATTATTTGAATGGTGTTGAAGTGGACGATATAGAAAATAAGACTTTTTACATTGGTTATAAAACCTATGTAGAAAATAGAACTTTTTACAGCGGTTGTGGGCAGAACCGCTGTAAAAAGTCATACTTTTTACAGCAATTCTACCCACCGCTGATGTAAAAAGTATACTTTTTACTTTGATTCTACCTACCACCGATAACCGATGTATAAAATCATTTTTTATATCGGTTATAGTCTTAACGAATGTAGAAAGTCTATTTTTTTAAAATATTCATTTTTTTTAGGTATACTACTATATTATTTATTTATAATATTTGCATATACAAACAGAATGACAAGACACACAATACAGAAATCACAGAATTTATATATTTAAACTAAATACATTATTATTTATTATTAAATTTTAATTTACAAATGAAATAACTTAAAATTACATCAAATGTGTTGTAATTTTAAAAGTTTTAAAATAAGAATTTAAGAAGAGATTGTTAACCACTAAATAAAAAACTTTAGTTCCAAATTATCCTACTTTGACAATTCAAGATTGAATACAATAAATTGTTTACTTATTCAATAATATACTCATTGTATTCAACATTGAACGGGAAACTAAGGGTATGCTCATTTTTAAACTCAAGAAAAGAAACCAACTTAACTTAGAAAGATCAACATGCAATTTAGACATATAATTATGATAATTATCATTTTAGTAATAAAAAATAAGTCGTGATCAACTGCAAGTAACCTATCTCATATCTATTATGACCTTAATAAACTTAGTTATGAATTCTTTATATATTCCCTAAACAATTTATCTACAAAGGCTGAAGGTTATATTCTTAAGTCATAAAGATTGTTTGATGTTTCAAAACCAGGTTCATGCACTCAAGTATTACCTATATTTAAAACGAAATCAATACTATAATATACATATGACCTAACAAAGCAAAGGTGCAGAGGCTTCTTTGTTCAAGTTAACACAAACAAACTTGTAAACACCCAATTATGTCAGAGAGGCCTCCCATTTTAAAATTAATTAATAAAATATATACATAAATAAATAACAAGGAAAAGAAAACAGAAAATAATAAAGGAAAAAAATAATAAAAAGAAAGACAAGATAAATAAAAAAGAAAAAAAATTTGGAAAAGAAAAGACAAAAATTAGTAAACAAAAAGGGGGAACAAGAGACAAGAAAAGAAAATTGAACAAAAAAAAAATAATAAAAAAAAGAAACAATAATAATAATAAACGGAAAATAAAACCAAAAAGAAAAGGATAAAAGCTGAAAAAAAGGGAAAATAAAAAAGAAAAAGAAAAGTTTAGAAAGGGGGAGGTTGGCTTTTGGACCCCTTGAAAGAGCTTGGCTCTTGCCAAGGGGGAGGGGGCTTTTGGATCTTTTGGATTTTTCCAAGAGGAGGGACCTCTCCCTCTCGATCTCTCGGAATTACAGGTCCCGAATCTTCGAGAAAAATTCTCTATACCCGGTTCATTTTTGGTGGCTCCTGAAGGTGGTCCCAGAACACTCGATCCCTTTGAAAGCACTTTTGGGGAGGATCCTTTCGCTCTTGTGGCTTCTTCAAGAAATTCTCTTTGGTTCTCCTAAGTCTGGTGCAGCACAACTCTTACAGTGGTGGATCCATAAGCTACAACTAGAGAATCTATTGTTTCAGCACCTCCCACATAATTCCAGGTGAACACAAAAATCTTTCAATTCATGCATGTTTCTATGATTATGCAAGGAAAGTGAATCTGAACCTTAACTAAATGCACTCACATACTTAATAGTAACATTCCAGATCTTATGTGTTTATGTTTCATAAGAGAAGAAAATTGCTCAATCTTCATGCATCATGATTCTATAGCTAGCCGTATTGATTCATGCACATAGTAAAATGAACCTAAGAGTGAAACAGGGAGATTTCTCTAAGGAGATTCGAATTTTTCGAGTAATTGTCTTATCACTTTTACTCTAAGTTCACTGATCTGAAGCAGAGTAAATCATTCTATTTCAAGTCCTTTGCACAATTTCGAATCATTTGCTTTTATTTGATCTCAGTTCATGTTGAAGTTTGATGGAGATTCTCCCGGTTCTGCTTGATTGGATGTGATAATGTGTAATTAAGTCCAAACAAGATCTGGAATAAATGTCTGTGAATGCATGAAAGGACATAGCCCCTGACCAGTATCTGAAGGATAAGACTGCGTGGTCAAATTACCACCATAGTACTAGAGTAAGCAAGGGAGAATCACATGCACTTGGAGAGTGCATCAATAATGTGAGCATAATGGTCACTGCAACTGTGCTTTTATATCCACAACGGAATTGTGGATAATAAATAGTGTCTTGAGACATTCATTGTTTCGTGGCATGGCCAAAAATTGGTTTAAGATTGAATAGGAATTGGGATATACTACTGTCAGAAATACAGAAAATGGATGGTCAATGGACCAGCATCAAGTGTTGGATCCTGCTAACTTATTCATTGCTTAAGGCGGTTCCTGTATGATCGAGAAAAGTGAACTTGATTTCCCATCAAAGAATTCGGTTATGACAGAAAATAGGTACCTGGAATATGGCCATTAACGGAAGCTACATCAGTCTCTTACTTGCTATTTCAGTGTGGCATACTCATCCAAGGCCAAATGTAAATTGATGTGAGGATGATGGGGTAAGTAGGGCCAATATTAGCAGGTTTGTATAATTCGAATGGCAATTAAGAGGATAGGATCAGTAGAAATAGTCTTGGAAGAGGCGATGTTAATCTATTTGGTTGCCGATCCAGTAGGGGTACATTTGGATATCCATAGAAGTGAGTTGAATGTCATAAGGCTTGGTTAGGTTGACTGAGAAAATTTGAAATCTAAAGTGGCAGAGTAGGTAATAACCGATACATCTTGTGGAGGATTCATCCTGCTAATCCATTTCTAGTCTTAAGGTATAATTTGGTTTATGAAATGCAATTAACAATCTTAACCTTCTCTGTTTCTTCATCTAAAGCCTGGTCAAATACAATATTATCCCTTTCAATGCTTTGCTCAGTCTTTTGAGTATCTACCAGGTAGCTAGAACAATTCTAAAAAAAAAATGGCAAGATATTATGCTCAGGGATGCTAATCTAAGTTTCCACAATTGTATTCTAAACTGAGCTAGTTTTGAGGCGGATAGGCCCAAAACACGATTCTAAACTCATAATTGGCAACGCTGATCTTACTTGGAGCACTCGGCATAGTGGTCAAGCACGTTGCTTGAGACCCTAAATTCTGGGTTCGATCCCCTGGGGCAGCATCCTGCATTCTCCTTTGTTGATTTTCTCCCAACGCCACAACACCCAAAGGACCAGGCATATTTACACCCCACACACTCTAAAGTGCTTGTTTAAGTTTAATCATGAGCATTATATACCCAACCAGGCGCTTGGCCTGGTGGTTCAGGCGTTGAGGGACACTCCTCGTCTAGGGTTTGAACCCCTCATGCAACTTTTTTCACAAAAATCCTTCTACCCGTCACGTGCGTCTCATGGGACTACTATTAAGCCTTTAGCCAAATGAGCCCCTTAGCCATAACAAGCCATGCAAATCAACCATGTCAAGCCACATGAGCCAGCCAAGCAGGGAAACTCTTCAAAATTGCAAAATGACCCCTACATTTCCCCAAATTGCAAATTGACCCCCCAAACTTTCCATAATTCAAATTCAAACCCTAGACTTTTCATAATTCAAATTTAACCCCCAAACTTTTCATAATGCAAGTTTAATCCTCTATTTGCTATTTCTTTAAAATATGGCTAATTCACTTTGTTCATTACTACGATTGCTCAAAATAAAATTCTTTTCAAAATGCTTTGGGATCTACGGTCTCATACGACAAACCCTAGATGAGAAACTGGCGGTCTACACTACTGTTCGAAGTCTAGTGGTTTGTATAGGCCCCCGTGCTGCCTTAGCCGCCTCGAACCTTGTGCATGAGTGGACCGAAAGTCCTTCAAAAATAAAAATTCTTTTCGAATGCTTTGGGATCTACGGTCTCACGAGACAAACCTTAGACGGGAAACTGGCAGTCTACATTGCTGTTCGATGTCTAGTGGTTTGTATAGGCCCCTGTGCTGCCTTAGCCGCCTCGGACCTTGTGCATGAGTGAACCGAAATTCCTTCAAAATAAAATCCTTTTCAAATTTTTTGGGATCTACGGTCTCACGCAACAAACCCTAGACGGGAAACTGGCGGTCTACACTGTTGTTCGATGCCTAGTAGTTTGTATAGGCCCCCGTGCTACCTTAGTCTCCTCGGACCTTGTGCATGAGTGGACCGAAAGTCCTTCAAAAATAAAATTCTTTTCAAATGCTTTGGGATCTATAGTCTCACGCGACAGACTCTAAACGGGAAACTGACGGTCTACACTGCTGTCCGATATTTAGTGGTTCGTATAGGCCCCGTGTTGCCTTAGCTGCCTCGGACCTTATGCATGAGTGGACTGAAGGTTCCTCCAAAAAAAATTGAAAGCTTTTCAAAACAAAAATACTCCTCTTCAAGCACTTTCGAAGGTCAAGCCTTCCAAACAAACTAGAACTACGTAAGCCTTGAGTTTCCCATTGCACTGGGGAATATGTAGGAGCAGGATCAAGTCCTGTCAGGCTAATCTCTATCAATCTATTTATTTTCACTCTAATTAAAGGGATCAAACTATTTTCAATAAATCGCACACTCAGTTTAAGGGTACCGTTCTTTGGAACGGGCGAGTGGGGTGCCTAACACCTTCCCCACTCGTAACTGACTTCCGAACCTAAATCTCATCCTCGAGTTAAGGTTTTTCCAAATCTTTTTCCCTAAAATAAAAATTTGGTGGCGACACCATATTACCATAATAAAATTCTATTTTCAAATTTAGCGAGTCCGTCGTCTCGTCGTAATTACGGTTGCGACAAAACTTTCACATAAATACCTCATAATCAACACAACAATGGTAGAGCGGTGGTTGGGTGGTGTTCGAGCGGAGGCATAGCGGTAGTCAAGCGAAGACACGCCAGTAGCCAAATAAAAAGCTTGCAAATTATAGAAAACAACCAAAATAAATGTAAATTTCAACTATAATAACAGAAGGAGATGGATAAATAACGACAAAGACGACAAAGGTTGCTCAATCCTTAGGGTGTGCGATGACGACTTCGAGTGGAGGCAATGTTCACAACGACGACGACAACCACAAACGTAATGACGGAGTGTAACGAAGAGCACCAACGGCGGCGATAATGGTTAAGATGTAAACAAAAATAGAGAGAAAAAACCGAGACAAGAAATTAGGGATTTAGAGAATGAGTTTGAAAACGACCAGGGTCGAAAAAAAAGGAAAGGGGAAGACTTTCTACATTGGTTGTTTCTCAAAACCGATGTAGATGTAGAAACTACTTACTACATCGATTAAACGAATAACCGACGTAGAATCTTTGCCAATTTATTTACCAAAATGCCATCGTAAACTTTTTACATCGATTCCCTAAGAAATGATGTAAAAAATTGTTTAAAAAATCGACTTTCTACGTCGGTTCTCAAAACAAACGCTGTAGAAAGTACTCTCTACATCGGTTGTAGAATAATCACCGTAAAAAGTACTTTCTACCTCGGTTGTTTTGAGAACCGATGTAGAAAGTTGTAATAAAAAACCGACATTCTATATCGGTTCTCAAAACAACCGATGTAGAAAGTATTTTCTACAACAGTTGTTTTGAGAACCAATATAAAATGTTCACATTTATTTACAAAAATACCACCGTATTTTTATTTACTTCAGTTTATGGTCAACCGATGTAAACTCCCGTTATAAAATACTATTTTTTCACTGATGATTGTATATATATTACAAAATTTTATATGTTAAGAACGTTAAAGCAAATTTTCTAATTAAACATTTACTTTAACAACTTATAATGTTAAATATCATTTATACAAGTATTTTAAAAATGTTAATTAGCTTAAATAAATTTTAGAATAATAAATTAGAATTTAACCAAAAAATAGTAATTAAGCATATTATAGTTAACTAGTAAATTTTATTTTAAATTAATGAAAAAAGTAATAAAAAATTAAATTTTATTTTAAAGTCTTAGAATACTTAATAAATATTTTAAATATATTGTCTTGTTCAAAAGAATTTTATAATATTAAATCTTAATTTTACAAAAAAAACAAATAAAAGAGTATAGTTAGTCAATATACCTAATCCAAATTTATTAAGAATATAATTTAAAAATTAAAATATTTTATTACATGAAATTTAAGGCTAATAAGTTATATGTTTTAAATTAATTCTCTTTTTTATTTAATTTAATTAAAATAAAACATAAGTTAAATTAAAAAATTGGTCAAAGCACTAAAAATTACCATGAGAAGTTCTAGTTTCGGCTAAGTAAGATTTCAAAATTTAATAACCAAATTAGTAAATCACTTAAATATACCTAATCCAAATTTATTAAGAATATAATTTAGAATTAAATATTTTATTACATGAACTTTAAGGCTAAGTTATATGTTTTAAATTAATTCTATATTCGTTTAATTTAATTAAAATAAAACATAAGTTAAATTAAAAAATTGGTCAAAACACTAAAATTACCATGAGTAGTTCTAGTTTCAGTAAGATTTCAAAATTTAATAACCAAATTAATATGTCACTTAAATACACCTATGATAACGCGAAAAACAACCACAAAATTTTCATATAAATTTGGAGGAAAATGAAATAAAAATATTAAAGAATTAGTAAAAATTTTAAAATTATCACCAATTAACCTAGATTTTGGTTAGCCTAAATATAATGATTAAGCTAGTTTTATTAAGTTTTAATAAAAAAATTTATATATGTATTTGGGCATGATTCAGTTGGGAAGGAACCACAAAAACTAGATGAAAAATAAAAAGAAATTTTCAAAAAAAATTACTTAGAAAAATTTGGTCACTTTATATTGAATTCTAACCAACTTACCATGGTTTTCTCATGCTTGTGCCATGTCAAAGGTTTAGTTGGAATTTTACTAAGCTAGGCCTTCCGGTAATTAATGAACCAAGCTTTCCCTCATGCTACCTTCTATTTAGTATATTAAAATAAAATTATATTTAACGATTAAATAAATCGGATTTTAATTTTAAAAATTAGATCACTAATAATTTTTACGACCAATTTTACGATCGAATAGAAGAAATTGTTAAAAATTTAATTACAAAACGAGTTTGCGTTCAAAATTAATTTTTAATCGTAAAAATGGATATATTAATGACTAAAATTTTTTATATAACAAAAATTTAAAATCGGTTACTAGTGTAGTCGTTTTATTTATTTAAAGAGATCAATTTAGCTACTGAAAATTTGGTCACCAAATCGATTACAAACCATCGATTTCAAAACGTTTTGCAGGTGACTAAAATAGAGATAGAAAATTCAGTCGTAAGATTGACTACTAAAATCGGTTGCTAAACGGATTAGTGGTGACTAAATAAGAGACAGAATATTCAGTTGCAAAATTGGTAACTAAAATTGGTCACTAATATATTCACCGGTAACTAAATTAGAAATAGAATATTCGGTTGCAAAATCAACTGTTAAAATCCATCACTAGTATATTTACTGGTGACTAAAATTGAGATAGATTAATTAGTCTCAAAATCAGTCACTAATTATATTTAATAAAAATTTATTTATTTATTTATTTATTATTTACATAAAAATTAATTGAAACAAACTTGAATACATGATATATATACACAATCATTATTAAGAAAATTATAAATTCAAAAATAAAAAATCATTAAACAAAGAAACTGATATAAATGACATGATCCAAACATAATTAAGTGTAAATAAGTATAAGTTCATGCAAAACTAGTATACAATAAAAATAGATAAAAATCTCAATGTTGATCATGATGACCACTGTTAGGAGGTTACTTTCATCATGATGGTCATGAACAATAGAAGCATCATTAGCATTTAGCAGGTTCATTCTCATTGGAGCTCATGAGATTAGAGTTAGACAATAATCTTAAATATTGCACTATTTGTTGAAAAAATTGTTTAGTCTGAGCTAAATCTGTTTTTGTCTAAGTTAGCTTTGTTTTTGTGTGTTGCAACTCTTCATCGAGGTAGTGATGATTTGCTCATAGTTGGTCCCAACATCAACGTTAGGCTAGCTACAATTAATGGATGAATAAACAAATTCATCACCTAGCTCATCCAAGCCATATACATGTCTCTTCTTGTTTCATTCTCCAACAACATCCAAAAAAATGACATTGAAAAAGGCTATAGAACGTTCAGTAGAATCATTTTGAATGGATTCAATTCAACAACAAACAAATTTTTCTTATAAAGTTTAAGTAGACATAAGCGTTGAGAATAAAAAATTATTATTATTTAATGCACATATAAAACTATAGTTGACATATACATATAGCAACATTTATAGCAATATTTTTTGTCTTATCGTTGATTCATTCTTTAGCTTTATTTCTTTTAATTCTTTCCATAATACCAAATCCAATTGAATCTAATATAATAAAAAATTAATTTGAAGTATATTAAAATTTTAAAAAAGTATCATTTCTAATGATTCTACTCGATTTAAATAGGATAATTTTAATAGAAAATACTTGTGATCTAGAAAAATTTGTTTTAATTATAAAGTCATATAATTTAAAATTATTAATTTTTATAATAATTGTAAAATTATCATTTTTTAATATATATCCAAGATTATATAATAAAAATAAATAAATAATAAATTTCTACTTAAAAAATATAGCATTCAATGTTATAAATATATTTAAGTATATAATTTTTAATCAAAATTTACTATATATAAATTTTTCATATATTCTCTTTAATATATAATAAAATAATAAATAATAATTTTTTATAAAAATTAAAAACCGCAAATTATATCTTCATATTAAAATGAAATTCTTAAAATAAATATAACTATATATATATACATACTGCACTTTTCCTATTTAGTTGGATGAGCGTGCTTTAAATGAATTGATGAAGAAACTCTTGAGAGACTTAAAAAATAGTGCAAGTATTTGGGTCGCAAAACTAGTCTTTGGTGAGATTTGCATATCTTAATCTAGTAATTACTTCAAATGCTAGTTTTGTTCAGTGTCAAATAGAAATTTATTGTCTTATATGCACCTAGATGAATTGTGGGTAGAAGTCAACAACTTTTGAGCCAAACTTATATAGGCACAATTGTTGTTTGTGTCTTTTAAGCATGTTATATACATAAATGTATATGTAAAATGTGCATGTAATCCTGGATGCATGATAGTTTTTTAAAAGTTTATTTGTGTATGGATATATAATTATTGGAATTAAGCCAATGAAAACATGGATTGGCTTGGCTCTAGGTTTGCGTAAGTACAGCCCTACATTTACTTTGTTGTTTTGGTACTTAAACTAACATAGTTTGAGGTCAAGGAGACTGCATCTTTTTTATAGTTAGGTCTTTTCCTTGTTGGTGGCACACTCCAATTCCATTAAAATTGTCTAATATAAACTCTTCCTTTTGACGTAATCTACCTAAATATTTTCCTTTATAACATTTTTTATCACTAAATGTATTGTTGTTCCCAAATTGTAGGTCAGTTGATTGTTTCCGGCTAGGTTGGCCTATGCGTGTTGACTCAAACTTCTTCTGCGTTCCTTTGCCTCACAGGCAGCGTCCAAGTAACAAAGATAAGGTATAACATATTTCATGGCTTCTGACGTGTGATTAGAGATACACATAGGATTGTGATTGGGCTTCTAGCTTTGCTGGAAGTCCAAAGAAATAGTCTCTTACCATTATGAAGAAGCTTAATTAGAGAGTGTGCGTATCCTAATGAAAAGTGATTAAGATTCTCTTTAGGTCACTTTTCAGTGTATAAAATTTCCCACATAGCTTATTATTTAAACTGTAATCATGATCATAACTACTGCATTTATAGGACACTATACTATGACCATTTATAAACCTTTTCTTTCTCCTGTTGTTGATAGAGTTTCAGTCTAGCATTGCATTTAGGACTTGGAGTCTTGGACTGCATACATAGGATCTTAGTATTTATTAGAGCAGCACACATGTAACCTTTTTCTCCTGAAGTTCTTTTGATCAATCCCAATGTTGCCTCAAACATGAATGAAGAAACCTCTCTCTATGATCTTATCCTAACTACTTGTGCTTGATTTTTGAAAACAGGAAAATATAGTGTATGTTACAGCCCGGTGGAATGGAAAAACTAATTTTGTTAAGATACGAATGTTTTGGCATGTATTTAGAAGTTTTGATAGTATGTGGAGCTTTTATATACTCTGTTTACAGGTAATGGTTTCAAATATGGTTTTTGATTTACAACCTTTACTTCATTCTGCTTCCACTCACTCTAATGAGATGTTCTAATTATGCTCTTTTATTAAGGCAATTATAACCATTGCTTGGAATGGTTCTGGACAATTAACTTCCATATTTGATGGTGATGTTTTCAAGAAAGTTCTTAGCATCTTCATAACTGTAGCAATATTGAAGCTTGCACAAGGTACA
Source organism: Canavalia gladiata (assembly GCA_037954105.1). Taxonomy (NCBI): domain Eukaryota; kingdom Viridiplantae; phylum Streptophyta; class Magnoliopsida; order Fabales; family Fabaceae; genus Canavalia; species Canavalia gladiata. The sequence continues at coordinate 41,015,421 of CM075661.1, forward strand.
TAAACTACTACTTGTCTCTCTGGTTGTCTTTCTTTTATGATAATGGGAAAAAAATTTAACATTTAGTTTTTTTTTCTAGAGGCTACAACTCTTGTTTCCATATTTTTTTTTATCTTAAACTAAAGAGAGAAAGCACTATATAACTCAATTTTGCAGCATCAAAATGCTTGTCTTGTTTTGCAGTATATAATGGTAGAGGTTCCCTTTTATGTTTATTTTGGCTGTGTTCATCTGTTTATCTTCAAATATTCTCTCTGCACTGTTATTTGAGTTAATTGATGATTGTATATGTTATAACTAAACAAGATAAATATCTGGTTAGTTTCACACGGTATATTCTACAATTTGGAATGGTCATGTTACTCAACTTGGTATTATACCATTGCTCTACCTAGAGTTGACTGATTCATTTTTATGCTCCTATAAATTTTTTCGTAATATCTGTTTACTTTTTCTTTCCTTGTTCCATTATTTAAAATGGATGGTTATCTGGACTCACCAATAGAGTAACTGCTTCAAACATTCCTACAAGAGATTCCATATCTGGACTCAGATTCCATATGATGTGAACGTGGGTACCACGATAAGTAAAAGAGATCATCTACAAAAAATGTAAGGTCCTATGACGAGAAATAGGACCAAACGTATGGAACATTCACTTGAAGGACTCGTCAAGGAAGTTCAAGAAAAAGACTATGTGGATCCAAGCCCAATTCAAACATGGGTTAATTTATGTAGTCATATCATTGCAGGTCTTAAGTGATAAAGTTTATGATTTGCTATAGATTACATTAGGATTTGATATCTATCTAGAAGTTATTTGTTTTAAATTGGTTGCAATTCAAATTACAATCTAATTAGAATTTTTAATTTGTTATCTTTTTTTACTAGATTTGGTTAGCTATAAATAGGAGCTAGGGATTCAGTGAAAAGACAGATTTTGAGGAATAATCATATTTTCTATTTGAGAGTTTTTCATCTCCGTGTGAGTTGATTCCCTTGGTTCTTGGGCAAAGAACTACCTTTGATAACGTTGGTTCTTCAGGTAGGTCGTGGTAAGGGTCACGTTACTCTTGATAACTTCGGTGCTCTCCGGCAGGTCGCGGTTTTGTGTCGGGTTCCTTTATCTTATCCCATCTTATCTCACCTTATCTTACCTATCTTATCACATCTTACCTTATATTATCTTATCTAATCTTACCTTATCCCATCTTATCTTACCTTATCTTATCTCATCTTATTTTATCTTATCCTAATCTTACCTTATCTTATCTTATCTTATTCTGATTCTCAAGACGTTCCGTTATCGTTTCCGTATTCTGATTCATTCGCGTAGGGTGAATCATATCATTTGGCATCAGAGCTTTGGCTCTTGAAATCAGGTGTCATCTATTGTTTTAATTTCTCGTGATAAAGTTGTTATTTACCAAAAAAAAAAGATTTGTGATAAAAAAAAAGAAGCAAAAAAAAATTGTGATAGAAATTCAAAAAAACAAGTAGTGATAGAAATTAAAAAAAAAAGGAAATTCAAGACAATTGAAAAAAAAATCAATCTTCATTGAATATAATTTTTTTTAAGTTCTTAATTTTTGACCAATATTCCTTACCTTATTCATCTTGTATATGTGACTCTTTCATTATCTGTGGGAAGATCAACTTGTGAAGTTCTTGATTCAAGGATTTATAAGGAAAATCGAGAGGTAAAAGACAAGAGTTGGTTAGAGAATTATAGAAAAATCCAATTCAAGTGTAAACACGAGTGAAGAGCGTCAATATTGCGGGGAAACACTAAGGGAGTGATTGGTGAGGCTTTAGTATTCTAATTTATTTATTTTGTTCAATTTGCAGCATTGCCAACATAAGTGGTGAACTCCATCAAAATGAAATGGATCTAAAAATATTCATAAAATCAGTTCAAGATCAATTCCAACAATTGAACAGGAGGTTGTAGGACATGGAGGATTGTTCGAGAAGGAGATCTCAGGTATCTCGTAGAAGTAGTCCTCAAAGATCACTTCACCGTAATGAAGAAATAGGTTGGGGGGAGAACTTAGAATCAGACGGTGGATGTTGTAGAGAAAGAAGACAATATCGAGAAGAAAAGGATAGCAACCTGGGGAGTATTAAATTATCTTTGCCACCATTCCAAGGAAAGAATGAACTTGAAACTTATCTGGAGTGGGAAAGAAAAGTGGAGCATGTGTTTGATTGTCACAATTATTCGAAGGAAAAAAGGTAAGACTAGCCAGTTTTTCTTTTATCGATTATGCTAATATTTGGTGGGATCAATTTATCCTTAATAAGAGGAGATATGGAGAGAGACCTATCCGAACGTGGGAAGAGATGAAAGTAGCCATGAGAAGAATATTTGTACCAAGTCACTATCATAAGCACTTGCATCGAAAACAACTACAAAGTCTTACTCAAGGTGCCATGGGTGTTGAAGATTATTATAAGGAGATGGAAATTTCCATGATAAGGGCCAATGTGGAGGAGGATAGAGAAGCCACTATGGCAAGATTCATTGGAGGATTAAAAAGAGAGATAGCTCATGCGGTGGAGCAACAACATTATGTGGAGATGGATGAATTACTTCTAAAGCTATTCAAGTGGAAAGACAACTCAAATCTAGGAGCACTCGCAAATATCCCAAGTATGCTTCTAGTTCATCATCAAAGTTTAATTGGTCCAATGAGAAGGAAGATCATAAACCAAAGGAGGCTTATTATGACCAAATGAAAAATTCAAAAGAATGTAAAATGAGAGAAAAAGAATTAGAAAATCAAGAAAGAGAAAAGAGAGATAAAATTGAGATTGAAGAAAAAGTAGAAAGTCAAAAAAAGAATGAGAAAGAATTAGAAAATCAAGAAAGAAAAAAGAGAGATAAAATTAAGAGTGAAGAAAAAGTAGAAAATCAAAAAAAGAATGAGAGTGAAAAGAAAAAAAATCAAAAAATAAAGAAAAAGAAAATAAAGTTTGTGTATTTGCTCATGAAGGGGAGGTCGAGAGTGTTTTGAGGGAAAAGGAACAAGTTCCTGTATTCATGTATAAGGATATTTATCTTACTAATAATCATAACTCCTGTTTTCCTAGTGTGGTTGAATATTTGTTGCAGGAATTTGATGATGTATTTCTTAGAGAACCCCCAAGAAGTTTACTTCTTATAAGAGATATTAAACATCAAATTGATTTTATCCTCGGTGTTGTGATTCCGAATCGACTAGCCTATAAAACTATTCCTGAAGAGGTCAAGGAGATTCAAAGACAAGTAGAGGAGTTGATGCAGAAAGGCTTTGTGAGGAAAAGTCTTAGTTCATGTACAATTCATGTTATCTTGGTACCAAAGAAGGATGGAACATGGCGCATGTGCGTGGACTGTAGAGTCATCAATAAGATTACGGGAGTTAGTGTTGATGAAGAAATGGTTAATGAAACTAGAGGATGGCCTACGACTACAAATACTAATGAAGGAAGAAGCTTCTATGGTTTAGTAAGTTTTTATGGGAGGTTTGTACAAAATTTTAGTTTTGTAACTACCCCTTTAAATAAACTTGTTAAAAAGAATGTTAATTTTAAATTGAATAAGAAACATGAACAAGCTTGTAATTTGCTAAAGGATAAGTTAACTAATGATCCTGTGGTAAATTTACCTAATTTTGATAAAGTTTTTGAGATTGGATGTGATGCCTCTAGAGTGGGTATAGGAGTTGTTTTAATGCAGGATTCCCAACTTGTGGCATATTTTAGTGAAAAACTTAGTGGAGAAATGCTTAACTATCCAATCTATGACAAGGAGCTCTATGCCTTGGTGAACGCCTTACAAACTTGGCAACATTACCTTTGGTCGAGGGAATTTGTCATCCAGTCTGATCAATTCAGCTTGAAGTTTTTAAAGGCCCAAGGTAAGTACAACAAAGGGCATGGCAAGTATAAAAAGGGAAAGGAAAACATTGTAGCGGATGTGTTGTCTCGAAGGTATCTATTACCTATGAATTTACAAACCAATTTACTTGGATTTGAATTACTAAAGATCATGTATGCGAATGATATTGAATTTGGACAATTGTGGAAAACGTGTTCTGATCATGGTTTTGATGACTATTTTAGGCAAGATGGATATTTATTTAAGAAAAATAAATTGTATGTAGCTAAGTGTAGCGTAAGGGGAATGTTTATTAGAGAGACTCATAGGAGAGGATTAATTGGGCACTTTGGCATTCAAAAATCTTATCATATTTTACACGAACATATTTTTTGGCCAAAAATGAAGCATGATGTTAAACTTATTAGTGAAAAATGTATTACTTTCTTACAAGCAAAATCTAAGGTAATGCATCATGGCTTGTATACATCCTTACCTGTTCCTGAATTTCCCTAGACTGATATTTCTGTGGATTTTGTAATGGGGCTGCCTAAGACGTTAAAAAGAAAAGATAGTAATTATGTCGTTGTAGAGAAGTTTAGCAAAATGGCACATTTTATTGCTTGTTCTAAAACTAATGATATCACTCATATTGCTGATTTATTTTTCAAAGAGATTGTACGTTTACATGGCTTACCTAAAATTATTGTAAATGATCGAAATATTAAATTTCTTAGTCACTTTTGGATAACCTTGTGGGGTAAGTTGGGTACTAAAATTTTTTTTTCTCTACTATGGCTCATCCACAAACAAATGGATAAACTCAAATAGTGAATCAAATTTTAGGCACCTTATTACGTACTATAATTCAAAAGAATTTAAAAGATTGGAAGAATTGTTTGCCTTATGTCGAATTTGCGTATAATAGGGTTATTCATACATCTACTTCCTTTTCACCTTTTGAAATTGTATATGGATTTAATCCTTTATCACCTTTAAATGTTTTACCATTTCATACTAATGACTCTTTTAATTTGGATGAAAAGCAAAAGGATGAATTTGTGCAGAAATTTAATGGCAAGGTTCGCGCTAATATTGAGAAGAAGAATGAACATTATGTTCCGCTGGAAAATAAAGGGTGCACCAAGGTGGTCTTTGACCCTGGTGGTTGGGTGTGGGTTCACTTGCAAAAGGAGCGGTTTTCAAATGAAAGAAGTTCTAAATTACATCCTAGAGGAGATGGTCCATTTCAAGTGATTGAAAGGATCAGCGATAATGCTTATAAAATCGATCTTCCAAGTAGCTATGGTAATGTGAGTGCCACTTTCAATGTTTCTAATTTATCTTTATTTGATGCAGGTGACCTTCAAGATTCGAGGACGAATCCTCTTGGAGAAGGAGGGAATGATGTGAACGTGGGAACCACGATAAGCAAAAGAGATCATCTAAGAGATTATCTACAAAAAAATGGAAGGTCCTATGACGAGAAATAGGATCAACCGTATGGAACATTCACTTGAAGGTCTTGTCAAGGAAGTTCAAGAAAAAGACTATGTGGATCCAAGTCCAATTCCAACATGGGTTAATTTATGTAGTCATATCATTGAAGATCTTAAGTGATAAAGTTTATGATTTGCTATAGATTACATTAGGATTTGATATTTATATAGAAGTTATTTGTTTTAAATTAGTTGCAATTCAAATTGCAATCTAATTAGGATTTCTAATTTGTTATCCTTTTTTACTAGATTTGGTTAGCTATAAATAGGAGCTAGAGGGATTCAGTGAAAAGACAAATTCTGAGGAATAATCATATTTTCTATTCGAGATTTTTTCATCTCCGTGTGAGTTGATTCCCTTGGTTCTTGGGAAAAGAACTACCTTTAATAACGTTGGTTCTTCAGGCAGGTCGCGGTAAGGGTCACGTTCCTCTTGATAACTTCGGTGCTCTCTGGCAGGTCGTGGTTTGTGTCGGGTTCCTTTATCTTATCCCATCTTATCTCACCTTATCTTACCTATCCTATGACATCTTACCTTATATTATCTTATCTAATCTTACCTTATCCTATCTTATCTTACCTTATCTTATCTTATCTCATCTTATTTTATCTTATCCTAATCTTACCTTATCTTATCTTATCTTATCCTGATTCTCAAGACGTTCCATTATTGTTTCCGCATTCCGAGTCATTCGCGTAGGGTGAATCATATCACCATATAATGGTTCTGTAATGTCTATAACTAGGAATGACAATACCACGAGTGGTAAGAAAAGAAGAAGGAGTTTGGTTGGACTGATGATTAATAAAAACTATAAAATTAGGAAGGGACATCATGAAGAACATATTCTTCTGCATCAAGTGTATGCAAATCACTTGAATCTCAAGATCATTATATAAAAAATTATTATTGAAATTAGATGTATATCTTTTATAGTTTTATTAATACTACTAGCATATAAATAATAATGCACTAGCTATTTTCTAAAGAAATTTTACCTTTTTCTATATGATGTGGATAATTTTTAAACTTTTTATCCAAAAAAATTACAGTGAAAAAGATTGAACTATATACCACCATATTATAATCAAACTCGGAACCACTACGTTGTAGTGACTCTAACAATATGCAAAAAAGCTTTCTTAATAAGTATCTAGCAAAGATCGACAAATAGTTTTATATTATATTTTTATCCTTTTGTATATTATTTTCTTTATAAGCTGCCTACTGGAAGATATTTAGTTTCAAAAGTCTTTTTCCTTTTGCATTATACTATTATTATTGTTTAAATGATTTAAAAATGGAGGATGGGAGCAAATTCTTTAAATTGTGTAGTAGCCAACATATAAGGCCAAACGTCGTCCTCAACTAAGGATAACTACTTCAAGCAAAAAAAAGTAAGAAATAATGAATCAATAAATAAAATAAAAAAAGTTAATGACAAAATAAAAACAGAGAGGAGGGAGAAACAATGTATGAAAGAAATTAATGCTTTTTTGTGGAGAAGTTTCTACCAGCTAGCCTATTTTACATACCCTTTCCATACTAGAATCGATTATATAGCTTACTTCTTCAATAATTGTAACATAGAAATAACCTTTTTCTTTCCTCTTTTTGGACCTCATCGGTTTAAATATTATCGACCATTCATAGTAGGACCTAGCACCAATGAACTAGTTTTGCTAAAATATGCTGCACTAAATTTGAACTAGTTAAGTTATCTTTACCAAAAAATAAAAAATTGTACTTCTTTAGTTTTCTTCTCATTTTATAATTTACTTTATTTAAAATATATTGGTATGAATTAAGTTGTAGAATTAAATAAATCTACTCTATGCGTGGCTTGAGTATTTTTAAATTAAATTAAATTTTTTTATTTAAAATTATTCGTTATTCCTGAGTTAGCTTAGATTTTTATGTATTTTTATATTTTATTTTACATTTTTTAAGATATCCATTTAGGAGAATAGCTTACTAAAGACAGTGAAACCAAAGGTAACAAGCCCTTTTAGCTCACATATGACAATTTGAATGGAGAAGCTCAGATGAAATGAACAGGGGAGAAAAATTCTAATGAGCTACATCCTAATGACACAATTCAATGACCAAAAAGTTGGAATTTTAACTATTCAACTATGTAGTACACATTACTAGGTAATCAACATATTGGCAAACTAGGTAATACACAAAAGATTATGTACATTGAATGAATGAAGCTTGAAGGAAAATGGACTCTATAATTCATGGAACAATATAGAGGAGGCTAAACAAAGATCAACATTAGATATGGAGACGATGAAGTAAACTTGTCAAAGCAGACCAACTTTACTCATTTGGGTTGGTTCATTGTGGGTGAACCAGAAATTGGTTAATCCAACTCAATCCATGTGTATAAAAGAAGCAGTCAAAGATTTGTGCCTAAGCCTAGAAAACACAGGTGTTTACCTTAATCACTAGCAGCAACTTAAGAACTTTGGTCCATGAAAACAGTTCTAGATGCAATTCTAAGTAAAAGAAAAAACAAGATTTCAGTACAAGATAGTTCCACATAAAAAATAAAATAATAAATTTTTGTTTTTCTTCCTCAGTCAATTATAAATTTTCCTAATAAATAACTAAATTTCAATTTTAGAATTTTTCAATAACCCAAGAAAAACTCCACTACAATAAATCAAGTTACAATGATGACCCACAAAATAATAATAATACTAATAACTAAATAACTTATTGATTTACCAAAAATAAATTTAAAAAAAAAATCCTCACACACAAATGATGACTAAAAGAGATCTAGAAACATAGAATATGCATTTTGATTTAAGAAGATGGAAAGGAAAAGTGACAAATGACTTACATTTTCACTTCCATGTCAAAAACTAGAAACAAATACAAGTATACAAGAGTTGTACTTCAACTTTAAGTTTATGTTTGAGGTTTTCTTACCTATGTAAGCAAGAATCTCATATGAGAGAGAGTGTAGAGAATGGAGGATGCTTTCAAAATTTGATTACAACTCACCAAGTATCATGGGAATGTCATTGGAGTAGAGATATATAGGTGGTAAAAGTATCTTTTTAGTAGGGTTCAACAAGGGGCACAAAATTGAAATGAAAGAGGAGAAAATTAAGAGCGCAAGTTCAAAATGAGGCTGAGTTTGCAATCGAAGATACGGTCACCAAATAAAATAAAATCTGGTACATTAAAAAAGGCATTAGTGATTGAATTTACCTACCATCTTAATTTTATTACTTTGCCACAGCATATTTTGGTTGCCAATTCGATGACTAAATAATAAATTTTATTTTCTTGGTTGCAACATTAGCCTCTAATTGCAACCGAATTTTATAAGTCACAAAATTTGGTTGCAAATGTCTTATTTTTTACTTGTGGTATAAGCAAGAGGTGAAATGTAGCATTCCTTGTGCCTTTGGTTACCTTAGCCAAATCATCTTTAGATTTCACCAAAATTTATCTTGGTTATTTCTCTTTCTTACACATCCAAGGAGCTCATCAAATTATACCATATTAGGTCATCTATGTTAGCCTAGATCACATAAGAACTTCCCACATCTAAACTTCCCCTATCTCGCTTGGATTAAAAGTCCAAGAGGTGAAAAAGTTATTTCAAAGAGATAAAATCCATTTACCATGGCAGCAAATTGTTTCAACTTTTGGCTAAATATTTTAACAAACATATACTTCTTACAAGCAAACAAATTCATCCATGATTAATTAAAAGAAATAGGTTACAAACCTATAAATAGACAAAATTTTACCTCGGATAAACTTTTTGCCAAATAAATAAAAAATACCTTACTTTTCATTATGAGTAGGCTACAAATTTGTCGTGAGGATTTATCTATAGGGAGATATATCCTTTGAAATTAGCAAAATAAAGTAATTTAGAATCTTCAATATCGTCCCTCTTAGACTATCCTAATAAGTATTAGATTGATTAGTTTTTACCTTTTAAGATAACCAAGAATAGAATTGTTGTGAATAATGATTAAATAAAGAAAGAGTAAGAATAAAAGAGAAGAATAAAAAAACAAAGCAAACAAGAAGAATAAAAATATGTATTTGATTATAGAACAACTTATGGTTCTAGTTTCACTTATGAATTTATGCAATTTTACTCCTAAGTTAGATAAAGATTATGTCAAAATAATTGCTAATCACTTATTCTAATTCCAATATTACTCAATGATATACCCAATGTTCAGGCAATAATAGTATTCTTTTTTCTTAAATTATCACTTTCAATGATCATGCAAGGTAATTAACTGAGAAAAAGGCATAAATAATCAACAAGTTTATTAATTAAATAATTCATTAGAAATTTAGAATTTCAATATTCTTTAAAATTCAAAATTTAGTTTATCTTATAGAACTATTAACCATATAATGGTTCACTTGCCTCTTACTTAACTAATTAAGCATTTTTATGTTTGATAGGTCCTTAACAATTTAATAAAAAATAATAGGATAAATACTGTTATAGAAAAATTTATTTATTTAAAAGGAAATTAGGATTCCATTAGTAACATCATAAGATCCACCAAAATATATTATAAAAAAATTAGTTACACATAATATAAAATAAATTACAATTTAATACAAGAACATAGTCCATAATCTAAAAGAATAAAAGATGAAAGAATTTAAATTCTTGACATAACTGAATTCTTTCCAAGTGAATTTCCTAGACTATAAGAGGAGCAAAGATGAACATATGAAGGGGATGAAATACTAACTGAATAAATGATTCACTATTTGGTTAGTGGATTGGTTTTGAGATGCTTACTTCTGCCTACCTTAAATAGATGAAACTGAATGTTTCCTTTTTGACTTTTTGTAATAATATATCTAATTCAAATATCATAGATAAGATACTTATCTTTAAAATATATCATTTTTATATTTTCAATTTTCAATTTTGGTCCTATTAAGTCAACAATGCTTATATGTTGAAGGGTTCAAACTCAACCTTTCAACGTGTCTTCTCTTTTTGGCCTTATTGTTAGAGTAATTTTATTTGATTTTAGTTGCTTTTACCCCAATCTTATGCCTTGTTCTCTACATTAATATTAAATACTTCCACTACATAATAGTAGAGCTAAGTTCTTAGATTTATATATATGCATTGATAGTTTCCATATTTTGATCAAGCTCTCTAAAATGATTTTGAAAGACAAACTTAACAAGATTTTAAAATGAAAGGTTTCAAGGTTAAAATAATGTTTTATAAGGATTACATAAATTTTAAATATTTTGAACTATGAAAACTTGACTTTTCTAACACGGATATGAATTTGACCATATGAATTTTGATTTAAACAAATGTTACATACAGTTAACAAATTTTGAACTATGTTAACCATATCGTTTTGAGTTAACCATATATTACATATAGTTAACCATTTGTTAACTAAGTTAACCAACCATGCAATTGACTACAACATGGAGTAATTGATTACCAAAGCCTTTTGGAGCCTTGAAAACTTGCAAAATACTAGTTTAATCGAATACCAACAGATGTAATAGACTACCAAAGCATTCTAGAGGTGAAATAATTGATTAAAAGTGGATGTAATTGATTAATAATGCATTCTGGAATTGTAGTAATTAATTATCAACGGAATTAATTGATTACAAGAGTTACAGAATGCTTTAGTAATCGATTATCAATCATAGTAATCAATTTTCAAGCTTAAGGTTTGAAAGATTCGAAAAAGTTCTTAGTTATAATGGTTTAAAACTAATCCACTCGAAACTACCATCTAAATTTTATATAAATATCTATTTCTAACTCATTTTCCATGGGAAAAAGAAAGAAAAGGAAAGAAAAAAATAATAGAAAGAATTTTCAGAATTTGCTTTGTGAGAGTTTTGATTCAAAGTGTGAAAGTTTTTTCACTGTTTTGGATTTTTCATTGTATTGAGCTTTAAGGATATTTGTGTTTTGATCTTCTACTACTCTTCTCAATCTTGACTCTTGATTCTTAAAAGAAAGAGTTCGTTCTTGAAGGTGGGTGTGTTTGTGCACAAAGGGTGCTCTTTGCATGGTTTTGAGGCTTCAAGTGAGGGATCTTGAAATGGTTATTTGTAAGAGGATTATGTAATCTCTAAAAATAGTAAAGGAAATTCTAAGGGGTTCTTAACGACTAGATGTGTCTCTCTGTGTTTGAGAGTGAATTAGGATAAATTCTTAAGTTATTTTCTTCTCCTTACATTTTTACATTTTAGCACCGATTATATGTTTTGCATTATCTTTAGTTCTTGATCAATCTTCATGGCTTAAATATGATTTTTGTTAATTAATCATTAAGATTACATTAGCATTGTGTATAATTTGTAATTCATAAATCATATTCAAGGTTCTTGGGTGGCTTCTATTTTTAGGATTACTATTTTTCAATTGGTTGGCGAAGTTTGAAGAAAAATCTATCAACCCTAATTCATCCCCTTTTTAAGTTTGTGACCATTAGATTAAAGATTGGTATAAGAGCAATTATGAAGAAAACAAGTATTTCTTTGTGATCTAGAGGCTTAAATGAATATAACAAACCCATCTTTAGGTGATGATGCATCCATCAATAGGCCATATATCTTTAATGGTGAAAGTTACCTATATTGGAAAGAAAGAATGAGGATTTTCATAGTGGCCATAAATGTAGATATGTGATGCTGTAGAAAATGGCATATATGTGCCAACACACATTGTTGATGGTACTATGATTGAAAAGATTAAAAGTGAGTGGAGTGAAGAAGAGAAGAAAAAGATTCAATATAACCTCAAAGGCTAGAATATCATTACCTCAACACTTAGCTATGATGAATTCTTTAAAGTATTCATATGTAAAGCAGCTAAAGAAATGAGAGATACCCTTAGAGTCACACATGAAGAAACTAATAAGGTTAAAAGATCTAAAGTGAATACATTAACAACAGAGTATGAGTTTTTTCGTATGAAACCAAATGAATCTATTCGTGATGTACAGATGCATTTTACTCATATTATTAATGGTCTTTTTTCCCTTGACAAATTTATTCCTAATGGAGAAATGATTAACAAAGTTTTGAGATGTCTTAGTAGGTTATGGAAGCCCAAGGTGACAGCTATTGCAGAAACTAAAGATCTCAAGAAAATGTTATTAGCTACTTTATTTGGCAACCTGCAAGAGCATGAGCTTAAGCTAAGTTGATTGACTGAAGATGAGGAAATTGATAATAAAATATAGGAATAGCTCTCAAAGCTACATCTAAGATGAGAACACACGAAGATGATGATAGTGATGATTCTATACAACTCGATTTAGATGATGATGGTGATGATGTATGTCTCTTGGTGAAACAGTTTAGCAATTTTCTCAAAAAATAAATAAATTAGACAATTTCTTTAAAAAAAAAGAATGCAATAAAGAATTCTAAAACATCTTTATCAATGATTACTTGTTATGAATATGACAAAGTTGGTCAGATAAAGGTGGACTTTCTTTTTCTCCAAAAGAAAAATGAGAGAAAGGTCAAAAAGAAAAAGAAAAGAAGGAGAAACATAGCATGTGATGACAAAGATGATAATTCTACCTCAAGTTCTAGAGGAGAAAAAGAAGAAGCAAACTTATGTCCATAGTAAGCTATCACAGTGATGAAGAAGAGGTAAGTGATTTTGAGACTAATTCTAGACCTACCTATGATGAATTAAAAAACGCTTTTGAAAAATTATTTGAAAAAACTAAAAGACTTGTAAGACAACAAAAATATCTATCAAGTAATTAGAATGAAAGAAAGGTTTATTGAAAAGTTAATTGAAAAGTTAATTTGATGAATTAAAACTTAAATATAATTCCCTTGATTCATTAAATAATAAAGAAATATGCAGTGAAAATTTCATGGTTTTAGAACTAAAAGTAAAAGAGTTGAATCAAACATTTGCTAAACTTAATATGGGAAGAAATAATCTAGGAGATATACTGAGAAGACAAAGAAACATCCATGATAAAATTGGACTTCATTACAATTATAACAATCATGCTAAGTCTAATAATAACTTCTTTGTATCCTATCATGCATCTACCAAACCATATCTCAAAGGCACTTGTGATCATTGATGATTACTCTATATATACTTGGAGGTTGTTTATTACAAATAAAAGTGATGCATTTTCTAGTTTTAAAAAATTAGCTAAAATGATACAAGATGAAAGAATTTGAAAATAATTACCATTAGGAGTGATCATGGTGGTGAATTTGAAAATCATGTATTTGAAAATTTTTGTTATAAACATGATATTCAACATAATTTTTCAGCATAAAAAACACTACACCAAAATGGTGTTGTTGAAAGGAAAAATAGGTCTCTCGAAAAATTAGCTAGAACAATGTTAAATGAAACTAACTTGCCTAAGTATTTTAGGATTGATGTTGTTAATACTTCTTGTTATATGAAAGGAGTAAATTCAGATCTTAATAATGGAGAAGAAGAACCAAATGACATCTCTCAACATTCAGATCTTCCAAAGGAATGGAAAATGCACAAATATCATCCAATTGAAAAAGTTATTAGTGACATATCAAAGGAATTTTGTACTAGATATTCTTTATCTAATGCATATAATCATATGACATCTGTTTCACAAATTGAACCTAGGAGTATAAATAAGGCTATGAAAGATGAATTTTAGGTATTAGCTATGCAGAGGAACTTAACCAATTTGAAAGGAACCGAGTTTGGGAATTAGTACCTAAGCCTTTGCATAAGTGAATAATAGGAACTAAATGGATGTTTAAAGATAAACTAGATGAAGATGGAATTACTATAAGAAATAAATCTAGACTAGTAACTAAAGGATATAATCAAGAGGAAGACATTGATTTTGATGAAATTTATGCATTGATATCTACACTAGAAGCTATTAGATTATTATTGACATATGCATGTATAATGGATTTCAAACTTTATCAAATGGATGTCAAAAGTTATTTTCTTAATGGTTATATACAAGAAGAGGTATATGTTGATCAACCTCTAGGTTTTGAAAACTGAATATCCAAACCATGCATATAAGCTTAAGAAAACTTTATATGAACTTAAACAAGATCCTAGAGCTTGGTGTGAAAGATTAAGTAAGTTTCTTTAAGAAAATAGATTTAATAGAGGAAAGGTGGATACAATACTGATTATTAAAAAGAAAAATCAAGACGCTTTACTTGTGCAAATTTATGTTGATGATATTATATTTGACTCTACTAATGAATCATTATGCAAAGAATATTTCATTACTATGCAAAGTAAGTTTGAGGTTTCAATGATGGGAAAGTTAACTTTATTCCTTGGATTGAAAATTTTACAAATGAGGAATGAAATCTTTATAAGCCAAATCAAGTATTGCAAAGAGCTTCTTAAGAGGTTTGGCATGGACAATGGCAAGGAAGCAACTAGTCCAATGGGTACAACAACTTATCTTGACAACGATGAAGGAGGTAACCTTGTTGAACTCACTAAGTATAGAGGGATGATTGGTTCATTGTTATATTTTACAGCTAGTAGGGCTAATATTATGTTTAGTGTATGCTTATGTGCTATATATTATGAAAATCTTAGAGAATCACACCTTGTTTATGTAAAAAGAATAATGAAACATATTAAAGGTACAGTTGATGTTGGATTATGGCATCTAAAAGGTAGTACATTCTCTCTAATAAGTTATACAAATTTTGATTTTGTTGGTTGTAAGTTAGATAGGAAGAGCACATGTGGTACATGCCATTTACTAGGAAATGCATTAGTTTCTTGGAGTTGTAAGAAACAAGCTTATGTTGCATTATCCATTACTGACGCTAAATATATTGCAACTAAAAGTTATTGTGCTCAGATTTTGTGGCTCAAACATCAACTCTTAGACTATGGGATAGAGTTAAATAGCATTCCTATAATATGTGATAATACTAGTGTTATAAATTTGTCTATGAATCCTATCTTGCATTCTAAAACTGAGCATATTGACATTAGACATCATTTACTTAGAGATGATGTGTAAAAATGTGACTATATACTTGAATTTGTTGAATCAAATAAGCAACTAGCTGATATCTATACTAAACCTTTATCAAATGAAATATTTTTTTAATCTAAGAAGAGAACTAGGAATTTTACACAAATCCAATGTTGCATGAAGTCTGAAATGACCTATATAACTTGAATAAAATTGATAGTATACTAACATCCTTGAGTTTATGAAAAAGTGATTCCCATACCTACTTGACTAAGGTTTTAGAATGCACTTTTTCATTGGTTCTATTAAATATTGTTGCATTGTAATCGATTAATTATTTCTATAATTGATTAATTAGAACTTAATTTTGTGGAGTTTCTTAAGAGACTCATGTGATAATAAATTAATTTCTTATTATAATCGATTACTCGATCATTGTGTGGATATTTCTGTTTCACAAGTGTTTTTCCATGGATATTGATATATGTATACATTCTACTGATATTACATTCCTTGTTTTCCCATACCCAAAGTTAGATTTACATGTCTATTCTTTTACCCATATCATTTGGCATTTTTTTTTTCTATTTAACTCTTTTTTATCATGCCAAAAAGAGGAAAATATACTTATCATTTTCAAGGAGAGTATAAGTAGATCATTTTCAAGATGCCATCAAAGAAAAGTGATCTTCCCTATTTATACAAGTTGAATTGAAGCATTCAATAAGGAGGATATATGCATTGATTCAAGGTTATTAGCTGTTAATAAGTTTTCTTTGAAGTGGTATTTATCATCATAAAAAAGGAAGAGATTGTGAGAAGAGATCTTCCATATATGCTGCCAGGCAGATTTTGATAAAAACTTCCACCAAGTAATGATATAACTAAGTTTTTAGATGTATATGTATTCATTGATAGGTTCCATATTTTGATCAAGCTCTCTAAAATAGTTTTTGAAAGAAAAATTTAACAAGATTCTAAAATAAAAGGGTTCAAGGTTAAAATCATGTTTTAAAAAGATTACACAAAGTCTAAATGTTTTGAACTATGAAAATATGAATTTTCTAATATGGATATGAATTTAACCATATGAATTTTGAGTTAACCACATGTTACACATGGTTAACCAAAATTTTTAACTAAGTTAACTATATCGTTTTGAGTTGACCATTTATTACATATAGTTAACCAGTTTTTGAACTGAGTTAACCAGCCCTATAATCGATTACAACATAGAGTAATCGATTACCAAAGCCTTTTGGAGCCTTGAAAACTTGCAAAATACTATTTTAATCAATTACTAACTAATGTAATCGATTACCAAAGCATTCTGGAAGTAAAATAATCGATTAAAAGTGGATGTAATCGATTACTAATGCATTCTAGAGTTATAGTAATCAATTATTAATGAATGAATTTTTGTACTCTTATTTTTATTTTATTTTGGACTTAATTGGGTTTGAATTATGTTTAATTCTATTGTTTTGAATGATTTTTATGTTATTGGGCTTCATTGGGCTTAAGTGATAAAATTGGTTAATTTTCAAATTTTAATGCCTATTGACTTTTATTTATTGTGCAGGTCATATCTTAGGTTATAAAATTGATATTGGAGTAATTCCAGAGGCATTAGAAAGATGAGAAAAAACCTAAGATAAAAGATATCCCTATGTATCCCAAACTCAATGGATTGTAAATTTACTTGGGTTGAACCATGACTTAGAGTTTCTATCTAGACAGTCTAGACATGTTCTAGTAAAATGAACATATCTAGACAACCTAGACATGTTCTAGTAAAATGAACATATCTAGGGCTAAAAAAGTTATTTTTAGATGGGTTAATTTATGAAATTCAAGGATAAAATTTGTTACAACATTTGTTTTGAAGGAAAACCCTAATTCATCCATTAACATACTCATAAAAATTCAGAAAATGAGATATGAGATGAGGATTCATATTTCATGCATAATTTGAATTCAAATGACAGAGTCAAATAGGAATTCAAGTGAAAACCTAGAAAAGCAAGGGAACCAATTTAGTTTTTATCTTTATTTTAAATTTTGAATTTGAATAGGCAAACTGATCTATAAAAGTGGAAGCCCTTACACATTATAGACACTCTAAAACTTATTCACAATTCTCAATAAAGTTTTAATTTGTATCCCCATTCTTACTCTTCTTCTTACTTTCATAAAAAGCCTCATGGAAGGATAATTTCCTTGGCTGGTTTATTGGTTTTAATTCTATAAGTAAGGGATTTGAGGTTTGTTCTTAATTGAATTTCTATGGCAATTTATTTTTCTTCCCTTTTTATACATTGCAATTGATGTTTGTAATTGTGAAATTAGATGCTTAATTTAATTTCATCTTGCATGCTACAATTTTAAAATTAGGGTTTGCTTAATTCTCTAATTTGTAGGCAAAAATTAAAAAAGGGTTATGGAATTTCCTATAAATTTGGTGATTTCGATTCTTAAGAATTAATTTGAGAACTTCGGGTGATGCTTAATTATCTGAACATGAATTAATTCAAATTCTAGATATTATTCTAGTAGGAAATCATGAAGTTAATTGACATTTCCTTGATTGAATTCAAACCAAATAAGAATTAAAATTATTTTCCAAAATATATTTTTTTGAACCTATGATAATCCCGCTTATGAATTGAACTAACAAGTTAATTAAATTTTTAATATTATTATTTTATTAAGTTTCATTTTGCTTTTACCCAATGTAAAATATAAATCCCCTATTTTTTCTAAACTTAAATTCAATCAATTTGTTTGTTAAGGTCTTTGAGAGATAACGAAAGTTGTGCCTTGTACTGCAATTACCAATGAAATTAATTGATTACAAGAGTTACAAAATGCCTTAGTAATAGATTATTAATGATAGTAATTGATTATTAGGCTTAAGGTTTGAAAGTTTTAAAATATTTCTCAATTATGATGGTTTAAAATTAATCCATTTGAAACTACCATCTAAAATTTTCATATAAATATCTGTTTCTAACCCATTTTATACAAGAAAAAAAAAACAGAAGGAAACCAAATGAAAAAGAACAATAAGAGAAAGAATTTTTAAAATTGTTTTGTGAGAGCCTTGATTCAAAGTGTGAGAGTTCTATCATTGCTCAGGATCTTTCATCGTATTGAGTTTTAAAGGTGTTTCTGTTTTCATCTTCTACTACTCTTCTCAATCTTGACTCTTGATTCTTGAAGTAAATAATTCAGAATTCTCTCTTGAAGGTGGTTGTGTTTATGCAAAGAGAGTGTTCTTTGTATGGTTCTTGAGGCTTCAAGTAGGGGATCTTGAAATTGTTATTTGTAAGAGGATTATGTAATCTCTACAAATGGTGAAGAAATTCTCAAGGGGTCCTTGGGGACTGGATGTAGCTCTCTATGGTTTAGAATGGACAAGGATTAATCCTTGAGTGATTTTCTTCTTCCTACGCTTTTACATTTTAACACCTATTATATGTTTTGCATTATGTTTAGTTCTTTATCAATCTTTATAAATTAAATAAGATTTTCTTTAATTGACCATTAAGATTATATTAATATTGAACGTATTATGTAAGTCATAAATCATATTCAAAGTTCATGGGTGGCTTGTATTTTTGGGCTCACAGTTTTTCAATTGGTTAGTAAAGTTTGAAGAAAAATCTACCAAACCTAATTCATCTCCCCTTTTAGGTTTGTGACCATTGACTAACGATTATTACTTCTAAGAGTGTTTCTAATTAATTTTGGTCACATATGTTCTTCATCCACCTTTAAAAATTAAACAATGCTCTTCATTAACTATTGACCACGGTTAAGAAAGATGGTAAAAGGTTAAAATGTATATACTATGATTTCTTGTTTTCTACTTATGACATTTAAGAATGTTCTTCTAAAGTACTCCATTCACTTGTTAAGCAACATTAGACAAGAAAATTAAGGTAGAAATCAACAATAATTAATTTTATATATACACGATGCTTTCTATGTCTTTTATTTTTTTAAGCCATGGACTTTTTATGAACTCTTATTTGTATACAAGATTTAGAGGATTTGGAAGAATAAGCCACATGGTGGCCATGGTTTCCCTTCAAAGAGATGACGTGGACTGTTGCCATCAATGATCGTTTCATCCCCACTGACTACATGGTAAATACTTTTCATTTGGATATATAATTTCCTTGGAAGAAAAGAACGAATATGTAAGAATAGAGAAGCGAATAATACTAGAAATGCTCTGAATAATATTATAAGCTGAAATAAGTACAAGCATAAGAGGAAGGATTTCAGAATGAAGTAATACAACCACACCCGTTTATCTCTCCTACTTTCCTACATATATCCCTAACCTATAAAGAACTCCTTGAGCCTTAGGTTAGGCCTTTTTTATCTGCTACTTTTTCCTCTTTCCTGCATTATTGGATGAGCCGCCATCTGTCCTTGGCTAACTAATTTATTCTCATCTTTTGCTGACTCATCATTATCCTCATTTTTCTCTCTAACAGAATCATAACATTACCTCCCTTTTTAAGTACAACCTTGTCCTCAAGGTTGAGATTAGGATAAAGTAAGTGTAATGCATTCCAATCTTTCCAAGTGGCCTTTGATACTAGCATGCCTTCCCATTTCACTATAACCTGTAGAACCTGTTCTAAATTCTTCATGATTGTTCTGGTTTGTAGAATTGTTTCAAGATGTATCAAGGGTCCTTCCTCATTTGTAACCAGTGGTAAAGGAATATACTGCTGCTAAATATCACCCTTAAATTGCTTCAGCTCATTCCTAGTTTTTGACTCCTTTTAAGAGTTGTTGAACTCTGTCAACGTGGTTTCAATTTCACCAGCACTGCATCCCTTACTTCAAAATGAATATCTCTTCTTTTCTTATCAGTCTGTGCCTTCATGATCTGTTGGGCTCTTTGCAAATTGCATTTAAGATGAGATAAGATGTGTTTCCTTTGTTGTAGCCATTTAGTAACATACGGATAATCGTTCGGGTTGCTAGAGTATTTTAATACCAATGGAGATCTCGACCGTATACCATTTTAAATGGAGTCATGCTAATATTGGTCTAGAAAGAAGTATTGTTAACTGTGAGACATCTTAAGTACATCTCTAGACACTTGTTAAGAGCCTCAGATTGACCATCAGTTTAGGGATGGTAGGCTGAACTCATGGCCAACGTAGTTCCTTGCAGAGTAAATAAATGTTGCCAAAATTTACTAGTAAAGACCTTATCCAATTAGAGATAATGGATTTAGGCATGCCATGTAGCTTCATAATAGTGTTCATGAATAACTCAGCAATAGACTTACTAGTAAGATCAACCTTCAAGGCTACAAAGTGAGCATATTTAGAAAGACTATCGATCATTATAAGTATCACTGTGTAACCAAAACATCAGGGTAATATGGTTATAAAATCCATAGCAATATCATCCCAAATCTGGTTAGGAATAGGCAGCGACTATAACAGCCCCGCAGGTAATGTAGAACTGGCCTTGGCTTGTTGGCAAATAATATAATGTTGAACATATCTAGTAATGTCATTGTGCATACCTGACCAATAAAATTGATTGGTTATTCGAGCTAATGTCCTAGAGATTCTCGCATGACCTCCAATTGGAGATGAGTGATATTCTTGTAAAATTTGGGTGGTCAATGTTGTATCTTTTGGAATTACCAATCCGTCTCTCCAATACAACAAATTTCCTCTCACACCATAATTTGGATTGGATGGCACACCAACCTTGCAATGCTGCATTTCCTCCATTAAGCTTTTATCCTTAGCTCCAAAAATTGTGCTTAAGATTCAAACCATGCCAAGAGAAATGATTTGGATAATGCATCAAATGCGACATTTTCTATTCCTGACTTATACTCAATCTTGAAATCATATCCCAAGAATTTATGAAGCCAATACTACTGCTCTGAAGTTTGAATCCACTGATCAACTAAGCTTCTCAAACTCTTTTGGTCAGTTTGAATAAAGAAAGAATGCCCTAATAGGTAATGATGGAACTTTGCTAAGGCTTCAGTAATAACATATAATTCCCACACATAAGTTGACTATTTTTTCATTCGAGGTGATAACTTTTTGGAAAAATAAGCTATCGGATGATTACCCTGGTTCAACACAGCCCCGATATGATATTAGTCCTAGATGCATCTATTTCCAATATAAAGGGCTAGACAAAGTTGGGAAGAGCCAATACAGGTGCAAATGTGATTGCTACTTTTAACTGATTAAATGATTCCTCCTCTAATTTACCCCACACGAAATCATCCTTCTTTAATAAATTAGTTAAGCGTGTTGATATATTAGCATAGTTTCTAATAAACCTTATATAATACCTTATGAGACCTAAAATAGCTCGTAACTGTTTGATGTCATTTGGAACAGACAATTGTAAAACAGCATTTACCTTCACACTATTCATAGAAACTCCATTCCTCGAAACCATATGACCAAGTAGTCAATGGTAGACATACCAAAGCAGCATTTGGATAACTTTGCAAATAAGGTGTGATGCTTAAGAATAGTGAGAATCGCTTCCAAATGTTGTAAATGAAAGAACCATGTTGGGTTATACACAAGTATTTCATCAAAAAATACCAAGACACACTTTCCACGTAATCCTTTGAAGATTTGATTCATAAGGCATTGAAAAGTAGCGGGAGCATATGTAGGCTCAAAAGGCATTACCAATCATTCATACTTCCCTTGGTGTGTTCTGAAAGCAGTCTTATATCTATCTTCTGGTTTAATAAGAATTTGGTGGTAACCTGACCTCAGGAAAAATATTGGGAGCCATATAACTTACCTAACAACTCATCCACCGTAGACATGAGAAATCAATCCTTCACATTAATTGCATTCAAGGCCCTGGAATCTGTACAAAATCTCCGAGTGCCACTAGTTTTCTTAACTAAAAAGATCAGGGA
The DNA here is from genome assembly GCA_037954105.1 of Canavalia gladiata. Lineage (NCBI taxonomy): Eukaryota > Viridiplantae > Streptophyta > Magnoliopsida > Fabales > Fabaceae > Canavalia > Canavalia gladiata. The sequence continues at coordinate 41,037,724 of CM075661.1, forward strand.
AGAATAAGGATTATTTCTTGGTTGTATGATGCCTTCATCTAACATCTCTTGCACCATTTTTTTGATATGTTCCTTCTAGCTATAAGGGTATCGATACAGTTTGACTTTAATTGGAATAGTCTCTTCTAGCAATGGAATAACATGATCTTGCTCTCGAGGGGGTGGTAAACCAAAAGGTGTCTTAAAAACCATGTTGTAAGTATGCAATAACAATGCTAATTCTGGTTCCATGTTACTGGGCAGTTCTAATAATTCATCGGAAATACATGAAGGCGGTTGTAACTCAAAGAGTAAAAAGTTCTAAAATTTCCTTGGTGTGGTTTAATCATTTTATGAGATGGAACTCTGCCTGAACTGGTAATTGTCGTTGTTTCCATGTAAAGTAATGAATTGTCCATCCAAAAAAAATTAATTATTAATTCATTGTAGTCAGCCACATGTGGCCCTAAGGTTGCTAACCAAGCTACTCCCAGAACTAAATCAGCTCCTGCAATAGGTAACAAATAGGCCAACAGATTTAGAATACAGCCCTGCACCATGACCTGAACCCTTTTCACCAATCTTTCAACTGCCATTCTGCTGCCATTTCCTACCATGACATTGACATGGGAAGCAATTTCTATCGACAGTTTAAGAAAATATGAAATTCAAGGCTGTAGGAAATTGTTAGAACTGCCATTGTCCAACAATATTTGAATTCTCAAACCATTAGTATATCCGAAGAATTTCATTGTTCCCAACCAACTCTCACCTTTTAGAGTATTAAATGATTATGCTTGAAATTTGTATACATTGTATTCTCCGAATGATCATCCAAAGGCTCTGAATCTATATTGTTATCTTCATTTATTTGTAGAATCAGCAAATGCTTGTTAGGACATTTGTGATTAAAATAGTAATTTGCATCCTAAGTAAAACATAGGACCTTATCTCTTCTTAATTGCATCTCAGCAGCATTCAACTTTTAATGTTTGGGTTCTTGACCAGAGGGAAAGATGACTTACTTGAAGGGGTTGGTAATAGTGGTAGAGGAGTGTTTGGTTAAGCAAAAATATTTATTGGATATGGGTTATGTTTAATGGAATTAGGTAAGTATGTAGATTTTTGTTTAAAATGGTATTTGTCCTCAAATTGTCTTGCTAGTGTTATGGCCTTCAGTAATGAAACAGGATTCATGGCAATGACATTCCTTCTAATTTCAATTTTCAAACCACTAAGAGAACAATCCAACAAGGCATCGCTACTTAAACCATATACACGGTTAGCTAAGGAATTGAATTCAGTATAATAACCATTGACAAATCCAGATTGTTGTAACTTAAACAAGATGGATCGAGGACACTTGTATGGAGACGGTCCAAACTCAATCTCTAACAATTTCACCAATGTCTACCAAGATGTAAAAAGGTGGTTTCTGTGCATCATCTAAAACCATGACACCACCTCTTTCTCCGTATGAATTGCAATAATAATGAGTCTATCTTCATCCAAAGTACCATAATAATAAAAAAATTTACTCCACCTTAAATATCCAGTGTAAAACATCTCTACCATCAAACCCCAAAAAATCAAGTTTAACATTTTATAGCTGAAACGAAATTTTAAGGCCTGAACACGAATCACCATGGAATGAAGCAGAACTAGTAACAGTCTTGACAAATGACTCCAAAGCAGCTTCGATGCTCCTAAATCGCTTAGTATACATTTGGTTCCATTGATTCATCAGTTCCAACACTTGGGAGATCTCAGAACCTAGATGTTTGATGTCTGTACCCAACTACTTCACTTCTTGAACCACGTCCTTTATTCTTGTTACCTCGATCATGGTGTGATGAAAGCACCAATGTAATAATAGAAAAAAAATGCACTAAATAGTATTATAAAATCAGCAATATCAACCAGTAAGGAGGATTTAAGCTGAAATAAGTACAAGTATGCATAATAGAAAACAAAGAGGAAGAAAATATTCAGAATGACTTAGTACTGTTAGAAAATAAACAAGTTGAAAAAGATACAACTCAAGGGATTAGAAAGTAGAGAATAAGTTAAAACGGAATTGTGTTCATAATTATTGAAATATGAGAGTATAAATAGAGGAAAAATAATGAACTTTTCCTATCTAAGTGCTACTCCTAATGTGGTTAAAACTACCACTAAGCCACTAAATGTCACCTTCAAAAGTTGTTAAAACTGAATGCAAAATAAAACTACCACTAAGTCATTAATAGCTAACTTTAAACAACTAAATTTGACTTCAAAAACTGAAAAAATGAATTGGAACTAAAAGGCCAACTCATCTAACACTCCTCCTTGACATTTAGGTGTCAAACACCAATTCTTTGTCTCAAATCATCAAATCCTTCCTTTGATATTGACTTAGTAAAAATGTCAGCTAGCTGGTTCTCAGATGAGCAATGAACAAGCAACACCTCATTAGATTGTTGAACTTCTCTAATAAAATGAAACTTGATCATGATGTGTTTGGTTCGTCCATGAAACATTGGATTTCTTAAGATTGAAATAGAAAAAATGTTATCACGCATTATCCTGGTAGCTTCTATTTATTCATGTCCCAAGTCCTTTAGCATTTTCCTTAGCCATATTGCATGATTCACAGCAGAGGAAGCAGTGATATACTCAACTTCTGCAATTGATTGAGCTGTAGTTTCCTGTTTCTTGGAGCCCCAACTGAAAAAACTCGTTCCTAAGGAAAATAAGTATCCAAAAGTGCGTTTGGAATCATAAATGCAACCTCCCCAATCACTGTGGCAACCGTAATTCCGACGAGACGACGAACTCGCTAAAATTTGAAAATATTATTTATTTGGATTGTGTGGAGTCGCCACCAAATTTTTATTTGAGGGAAAAATATTTGGAAAAACCCTAACTCGAGGAAGAGATTTAGGTTCAAGAGTCGGTTACGGGTAGGGAAAGTGTTAGGCACCCCACTCGCTCGTTCCGAAGAACGGTACCCTTAAACTGAGTGTGTGATTTTTGAAAATGGTTTGATCCCTTAAATAATGTGCAAATAAATAACTTGATGGAGGTTAGCCTGACAGGACTTGATCCTTCTCTTACGTATTCCCCGGTGCAATGGAAAACTCAAGCCTTACGTAGTTCTGGTTTGTGAAGGCTTGACCTTCGAGTTGCTTGAAACGGAACGAAGTATTTCAAAAATATTTTAGGGAGGAATCCTTAGTCCACATATGCACAGGATCTGAGGCAAACGTAAGCTGCAGTGGGATCCATATGAATCTCTAAATATCGAACAACAGTGAAGACCACCAGTTTCCCATTTAGAGCTCATTGCGTGAGACTTGTGATTCCCAAAAGAATTAGTTTAAAAAGAATAGGGATAAGAAGAGAATTGGGTTTGAAAATAAGAAATGAACTTGATTCAAAAGTTGATTTAGGGAAAAGGAACTTGATTTTGAAATGAATTTGATTTGAAATGAAATTGGTTTTGAGTTGAAGAAGGGAATTAAATTTAATTTTATTTGAAATTGAATTGAACTTGACTTGAAGAATATGAACTTCATTCAAAATGAATTTGATTTAAGGAAAAAGAATTGGATTTTGAATTCGAGAAACATAACTTGACTTAAAGTGATCTCGATTTAAACCTGAGAATTTGAACCAAATTTGATTTCAGAAAAGGAATTGAATTCGTTTTAGGAACTTGAGAGAAAAAGATTTAAACTTGAATTTGATTTTATTTTATTTGAAGAAAAGAAGTAAGCTTGATTGTATTTGAAGAAAAGAATGACACTTGGTTTTATTTGAAGAAGAGAATTAAATTTGATTTTATTTGAACATTGGATTGCACTTGATTTGAAGAATATGAACTTGATTTAAAAGCCTGAAAAAAAAGGATTTTGGTCTGAAATTGGAAGAAGAGAAAAAAGGAATTTAATTCTGAATTTTTGAAGAGTAAGAAATTTAATTTGAAAATTGGAAGAAAAAGAGTTTGGTTGGAACTTGAAGAATAAAAGGAACTTAGAAAAAAGAATTTGGTTTGAACTTGAAGACTAAAATTTAATATGAATTTTGAAGAAAAGGAATTTGGTTTAAATTTGAAGAATAAAAGAAACTTAATTAGAATTTAAAAAAATGAAGAAAAGGAATTTAATTTTGAATTTTGTAAGAATAAGAATTTTGTAGGAACTTTGAGAAAAAGAAATTTAATTTTGAATTTTGTAAGAATAAGAATTTCATAAGAATTTGAGGAAAAAGAAATTAATAATTTTGAAGAAAACAGAATTAATAATTTTGAATTTTGTAAAAAAATAACATTGTGGAAGGCCCATGTGAATATAGCTGCTGCTCCCAACCTGCTTTTTTAGAAAAAAAAAAACTCCCAGGGCACTCGAACCCAGGTCCTGGGACGTGTGCACATTGCGCTTCGCCACTCAACCATGCCTAAGCGTTTGTCATAATCTCATGCTACTATATTTGTATCAAACGGCCAAGATTAGTTACCTTTTTTTTTCCTGGGACGTGTGACACATTGCGCTTCGCCACTCAACCATGCCTAAACGTTTGTCATAATCTCATGCTACTATATTCGTATGGGAAGACCAAGATTAGTTACCTTTTTTTAAAAAAAAGAAAAAAAGGTGCAAGGGGTTTCGAATAAATGAATAAAGTACGCCTGGTGGGTGTCGAAGACGGGTCATGAAGTATGCAGGGGGAGTGCATCGGCCACTGAGCTAAGCGCCCAGTTGGTCATAAAATGCCCCACATTTAATTTAACGCAATGTTTCTGCTACATGCTCTTGACACGAGACCCAAGCCAAACAGGGGCAGCATCAGGATTCACATAAAGACAAAATCGATGTGTCTACTCATACCTCTTACTACCATTTTCCCAGTCAAGAATTAATATAAATTTTGAGACAATGTAATCCAAATCGACGCTGCGGCAAGCTTAGGTGACTTCAATTCGATTCCATGGTCACTGGTACGGGGGCCACAATGTTAGACGTACTATCCAGGGAGTACATATCAGCCTTTGATTAGTGGCACCAGCCCATACGGGTTATCACATGGAGCATTTAAAAATGGCCCAGCAACAAGTTATCCCCTATGCTGGGTTTCCAGTTTGGACACTAAATCCTCTAAAAATTGTCTTGACCCACTCAGGAAGCATATGGCTGCGCATTTACTCAGATTCTGTAATTTGGTGCACATTAGATTCAAGTGAGACATGCGCATGAAGGGACTTTCTTCACTACACAGATCTTCAAGTGCAGTGACCTGAGTTACGATGGGCTTGTCGTCTTTTTGCATGGCTTTTGAATCACCAATCATAGTTTTTCCGGATTGACAGAGTCGCGGCTATGCTGACGCTGTGACTTGGGTACCAGCTCCAAGGTGCATATCCAGACCATGCGGGGTAGGTCTGAACCATGATGTTAATAATGGTACGATGTTCATACACTGTATGTGCAATAAAGCCTTAGGCTGTTGTGTGAGTTGCATGATGAGTTCCTAGCATTCCTTCTTCGTCAACAAGGGTCAGAACTTGCATGGTTGTCTTCCCAACGCGAGCTAACATCATGCATGGCAGCTTGGATGATCTTAGGTAGGTCTTGGAGCAGTAGCATTGACAACTACTATGTGTTAGACTTGAAGACTTGTCGTTGCATTTACATCACTTGAGAGAGCTAGGAATGCACGTTCTTTTTCAGATACATCCAGGCTCATTATATGAAGGATGTATGAGCTTGTCATGGAGTGCATGTATACATATTTTACGTAAAAATTGACGCCTGGTTTCCATTTTGCTCCACTTATAAATATTCAAGAAAATCAAGACGCGACTGCATGTTAGTTACTATGATTACCCGAATCAATGGTCATTTGCACATTCTTATATTACATGGACGAGGCTAAGTTTCCTAGACCAAAGAATACCATAGCTTTGGAAATGGTTTTGACCACCAGTGGCCTCATTGCCCCCATGGATTCAGGCTGATAATTATATGGATGCTCGACTTGATTAGAATTTCTAAGGCCTAATACCTTCGAACCAAAAGTTTCACAGCCTAGCATAGATCAAACTCAAGCATCAGCCCTTGACGAGCTCTCTGCCAGGTCTTCTAAATCAGGCTTAACGTTCTACAAGAAATAATGTTAGCTTCGTCATTCAGGCCACAGAATGAAGACCGGAACGTCGCTCATAGATGTAAGTTTCTTGCAAGTCGACCCATTGGTTCTGCTGGCTTCCTATGGTAAAGTCTATGTAATTACAATAACCAACCCATCTACATGAATGACTAGATGTACCTCACGATGGTCCAATTGCAGAAATCATATGCAACCGAGAGTATCAAACTCATTCTCAAAGCTTGCTCGAAGTCAACCAAAGCTATATGCTACTAATCCTTCTTGTAATGATTATTAACTAAAGATGGGATTCCTATGCAACCACTATATGCTACAAACATCCACGACCAGTTTTATGAAAATAGATACAAATGACTTGAGTTAGTCAGGGTTTGTACGTACCTGTATGGAGTTTTAGGCGTGTGTGCATCAAGATTTCATGAAAAGTTCAAAGGGAATTCTATTCCTTCTCCTGTTTTGAGAAAGATCCCCAGCTCATGCAGAGTTCTTTCTCGTCCTCCTCTACCTCTAATCACGACTAGGGCTTCGAATCAATCTTGATGAAAGTTGATCCTTGCAACGACCAGAGAACCTTAAACCAAAGCCAAGAATCCAGCTTGAAGACCTTGCCTGAAACCTTCCTTCCTGACGGAGAAGAACTAGAGAGCCCTCTCTGGAATCCACACGAGCCCCCTTCAAAGAAAGTTTCTCCCCCTTTTTTTTCGAACCCTCCTTTTCTTTTCTTTTCTCTTGTTTTTTTTTTCTGTTAATCTGTTCCATTAGTTATGCTTTTTGTTTGTTTTAAATCCTTTTCTGTTTTTGTTAATTCGGTTTTTGTTTATTAATTTTTGCTTTTTATTTTCTTTTAAAATTCCTTTTTTTCCTTTTTTATTTATTTTTTTATTTTCCTTTTAATTTCTGTTTTCATTTTTTCATTTCAGATTTTGTTTTTATTAATTTTATTTGTTTATGTTTTGATTTTCATTTTTTTTAATTTTTTGTATTTTCCTTAATCTTTTAATAATTCATTTTTATTATGAATTTTGTACTTTTATATTTTTTTATTTATTTTTTTGCATACTTTGATTTTTGATTTTTTGTTTTATTTATTTCTTTTTATTGTTATTTATTTTCTGCTTTATTTACTTTTGCTGTTTGTATTTTTATTCATTCCATTATCTATTTTTCTGCTTTTGGTATTTATTTATTATTTAATTTAGTATTGATTCTTTGATTAATTTTAACAATTAGGGCTTCGGATATAATTGGGTGTTTACAATCACTACCAGAGTAGCCCACCAATTTCATGGTTTTTTCTGCAGATTTTGCAAAGAAAATTCCTAATATGTTGGTTCCTTTAATATATCTTAATACTCTTTTAGCAGCCGCAAAGTATGTTTCTCTAGGTGAATGCATAAACCTAGAGAGAAAACTTACAGCAAATAGAATGTCAAGCCTACTTGCGATGAGGTATAGGAGACTGCCAACCAAGCTTTTGTATATACTTTCATCTACTTTTTCAGAATTCTCATCTTTGCCAAGCTTCGAACCAATGGTAATTGGAGTACTTACAGATTTGCAGTCTTGCATTTTGAATTTGTCTAAGATATTAGAAATGTATTTCTTTTGGCATATAAAGATACCATCATTGGACTGCATTATTGCCATGCTAAGGAAGTACTTCATGACTCCAAGATCAGTCATTTCAAAGACTTTCTCCATTTCATCCTTGAACTTTTGGATTAGTTCAATTTTGCTTCTTGTTACAAGGATGTCATCTACATAAATTGAAACAATTAAAGACTCACCACCGGTGACTTTCACATATAAAGTGACTTCACTTTGTCTTCGGTCAAAACCAAGTTGGATAAGATGATTGTCCATTCTTTCATACCATACTCTTGAGGCTTGTTTTAGTCCATATAAGGCTTTCTTTAAAAGATAGACTTGATCTTCTTTACCAAGAGTTGAGAAACCATCCAGCTACTCTACATAGATCTCTTCAGCAAGAAACCCATTTAGGAAAGCTGATTTGACGTCAAGTTGATGAATCTGCCATGAATTGTGAGCTGCAAAGGCAAGAAGAAGCTTGATTGTGTCATACCTTGCTACCGGCGTAAATGTTTCTTGGTAGTGTATACCATGTTGTTGTGCATAACCTTTCACCACCAGTCTAGCTTTGTGTTTGCAAATTGATCCATCGGGATTGAGTTTTGTTTTGAAAACCCATTTTACACCTATCACTTGGTAATACCATATACACCTGAAAGATTCTGAGATGGTGCGTTGAAGGTTTGCTATTGCTCCAAGCTTCATATGGAGTCTTATCCTGTAAGGCCTTTGTGGGAAGCCTATTCAACAAATAAATAGAGATATTGATTGCCTCTACCCAAAACAAATTTGGCATTTATTTTTCAATCAAAAGACACCTAACCATCTCTATTATTGTTCGGTTCTTCCTTTCAGAGACACCATTTTGTTGTGGTGTATATGATAAGGTCAGTTGATGTTCAATGCCTGGACTATTCAAAATTCTACAAATTGAGCAGATGTATATTCTCCACCATTATCAGACCTCAAAGCTTTAATTTTTAAATTACATTGATTTTCCACTAAAGCTTTAAATTGTTTAAAAATATTAAAGACTTCACTCTTGAGTTTAATGAAATAAACCGAACACATTCTAGTGTAGTCATCAATGAAGAGGAGAAAATACTTATTACCATTTAAGGATTCATTTTTCATTGGGCCATACACGTCAGTGTGGATAAGCTGAAGTTTCTGCTTAGCTCTCCATGTTTGATTTGCTTGAAAAGGTAGTTTTGATTGCTTACCTTGCTGACAAGTCCCATAAACTTGAGCATCATATGAGATTTCAGGCATATTTACCACCAACTCCTTTTTGTTCATTTTTGTCATGCTTTTATGATTAAGATGATCAAGCCTTTTATGCCACAGATTTGTAGTCCTCTCTGAAGCATTGATATAGGCTTGTTCAGCTATTTTCCCCAAGTCTACTATAAACATTCTTTTGTTGACCTTCATGTAGAATAATTCTACACTAGAGAGATAAAAAACAATACACTTGCGATCCTTAAAGTGCATTGAGTAATTCTTTTCGAGCATATGTCCAACACTCAATAGATTTTGGCTAATATCAGGTATGTATAGAACATCGGGAATAATTATAATACTTGAGATAGTTGAAACAACCACTGATCCTCTACCTTTGACTTCTAAAAACTATCTATTTCCCACTTTTACTCTAGACTTGTAAGTACCATCAAGGAAACTGAACATCTCAGCATCATTACACAGGTGGTGTGTGCAACCGCTATCAAGAAGCCAAGCATCAAACAAGTCATTTTTTGAGAAGCAAGAAACTGCAAAGAGTTTCTCCTTCTGTGCATCAGTTGCTTTTGCTAGTTGTGCTTGTAAAGGCTTTGAGAATTTGTTTTTAGATTTGCAAACCTTGGTTATGTGCCTCAATTGTTTTCATTTTCCGCATACAACATTAGGCCTCCACCAACAGTATTTCTCCATATATGTTGTCTTTTTACAATGCTTACAAGGACGAAACGACCTTTGTTTTGAATCCCTACTACTTCCATCATCATGCTTGCCATTATTCTTCTGGTTAAGATGTTGTTTTCTTTACCAGAATGTTGCTTTTGAACAAAAAAGGCTCCTTCAGTGAACCTGCTCTCTCTAAAGGTCCTTCTTTGCTCTTGTGCTTGTAGAGCACTCATTAGTTCACCTAATAAGATTTTGCTAAGGTCCTTGGATTCTTCAAGAGAGGAAATTTTGGATTCGTACCTCTCAGGAAGAGTTACTAGAACTTTCTCCACAATCCTTTTGTTAGCAAAGTTTTCACCAAGCAATCTAATATTATTAACAATTAAGGAGATTCGATTAGTATACTTACCAATCGTTTCATCCTCATGCGTATGCAGAGATTCAAATTCACATTTTAGGTTCAGCACTTGCATTCGACGTGTTCTATCGCTGCCTTCATATTCTTCTTTCGATCTGTCTCAAGCCTTCTTTGTTGTTTTACAGGCCATGATCCTATAAAACACACAATCTGCCATAGAATTTTGCATAAGGGACTTGACCTTGAATTTCTTTGTTTTTTCTTCACTGTGGGATTTTATCTGAGCCAAGGTAGGATTTTTTGGTTGGGAAGATAATGGAATATCTTCAAGTATTGTTTCCCAGAGGTCATAAGATCTCAGAAAATCTTCCATCTTCACTGACCAAATGTGATAATTTTCACCGGTAAAGATAAAGGATAAGTTCAAAGGAAGGTTGTTGTAAGCTATTGGTTTGTGGGTTGAAAAGAAAGAAAAATTTTGATCTCGTAAAATCAACTATGGCTCTTGATACCACTGTTAGAAAATAAACAAGTTGAAAAAGGTACAACTCAAGGGATAGGAAAGTGGAGAAAGAGTTAAAACTGAATTGTATTCATAATTGTTGAAACATGAGAATTTAAATAGAGGAAAAATAATGAACTTTTCCTATCTAAGTGCCACTTTCAATATGGTTAAAACTACCACTAAGTCACTAAGCCACTAAGCGCCACTTTTAAAAGTGGTTAAAACTGAATGCAAAATAAAACTACCACTAAGTCATTAATAGCTAACTTTAAACAACTAAATTTGACTTCAAAAACAAAAAATGGATTGGAACTAAAATTCCAACTCATCTAACAAGTACAACCACTCCCCTTTATCTTTCCTACTTTTCTATATATATCCCTAACTTATAAAGAACTCCTTGAGCCTTAGGTTAGGCCTTTTTTCTCTGCTACTTTTTTGCATTTCCTGCATTATTGGATGAGCCGCCATCTGTCCTTCGCTAACTAATTTATTCCCACCTTTTTCTAACTCAGCATTATCCTCATTTTTCTCTCTAATAGAATTTATAATAGAATATTTAAAATAAAATCATTAGAATAATTATGTAATTAAGAATATTTTATTACAATAAATTAGTCTTCTTACAAGGGTCAATTCTTTTAAATGAGTCAACTTGTCAAGGTACTAAATTTGGTACATGGCAAGATGTATGTTATTTAAAAAAAAAAACAATTATGGATAATTAGGTATCTATTTGATGCACAAAGTCATTTTATATTATATTTGATGAAATAGAGTTGTTATTATAAATATTAAATTAATATAAATATAAAAATTTATTTTTTAAAATAATTAAACATAGACCAATGATGATATTTTATTGTTGTCATATGTAACGATGTTATTTATGGACAATGGAAACATTTTGATATGAAGGTGAAGGATTCTAAAATCCTTTTATGGTGAGAATCTAATGATCGTTTTTAGATTCTAGTAAATTTTTTTAATATCTAGTCCTTTAAACTCAATGTTTTATTTTTAAAATAAGACATTCTTAATTTTATTCTTTTTGTCTTTTTTTATTAATTAATTCTTTTTACTATGTTTGTCTGCAACACTTGTTCACAAAATTGATTTTATTTTTTTTATAGAGCATATGTGATGAGAGGTAACCATCAAATCTAGAGATGCAAAGGTTTCCACAAGAAAACCTAGTGGACCTATTAAGCTCATCACAAGGTCTAGGGCCAAATGTTGGAAGGAGAGGTTGGGACTCTGCTTAGCTTGAGGAATATCTATCTAAAGCCTCTACCGCTCATTCTCCTCACATGCTTGTTTGGTTCTAGACACCTTACAATAGGTTTAGAACTTTTCTATGTACTTAGGACTAAAGGATCCTATATGTATAGGTTAAAGGCATCCTTTTGTGTGTATTTTTACATAAATATTTTGGACCCCATCTAGGCCCAATTAGAGGACTACATGAAGCATGGATGATGGCCTCATAATTGGGCCCAAAATCTAAACCTAAGGTGCAAAGGTTAGAGGAAGAATTTGCACTCAAAATGTCGCCTATATATATCCTATAAATAGGTGCACTTATAGCCATTTTTCACTTTTTTATCATATATTGAATTTAGAATTCAAAGCATAGTCTCTCTCTCGAACTTTTTCTCTTCTTAGCTAACTTTTTAAGAGGAGAATCCTCCTTATCCTTAACCTCCAAGGTGGCAAAGTAAAGGAGCTTATATCTTTAAGGAGTGGCGTTTAAGAATCATCATTATTGCTTCCTCATTCCAACTTCATTGAAGCTGCAACCATCATCTCTAGCTTATCCAGAATTCCACCTTAAAGTGAGGTCCATATCAATTAGTATCAAGCTTCACAAGTGAAAATAATCTTTAGATCCAAATCCTCTTCAATTTTTTCCTAGATCTTTTCCTTCTACTCCTTTTTCCTGATTTCATTTCTAGTCCAATTTTGGATCAAATTATATGTGATTTTGCTTTATCTTTGTTTAATATTTCTAGAACCTTGTAGATCATTATTGTGATATCATTTTAATTGGTTAATTTTCTTCAAAAGCTTCATAAATGCAAGTTCTACATTGGCACAAATTGGTGCCAAAATCCTTTCAAAAAATGTTTCAAATTTTCATCTCAATTCTTCCAAAATCTTTTCAGGTTATGTTAATTTATACTTGATCTACGTTTGGCATGAAAAATAATAAGTAGAATTATGTTAGATCATGACAAATTTTCAAAAAAAATTGAATCAAGTTCATCATATTCTTAGCACTTAAATTTCCATATGCATGAATTCAAATTTGATGCTCCTAATCTAGAATCCTTATGTTAGGTTTTTTTATTATTCATCCTTCTTCTAGTGTAAATATATTTGGTGAATTATGTTTTAAGTTGTCCAAATTTAAATGGAATTACATGATCATGTTGCATAAGTTTCACTTGCACAATTAATGCTAGCTTTGGCTTGATCCTGTGTGTCTTTGGTAATTGAAGTTGCTTGTAATAAGATCACTTGTTTGTTTGGGACTGAATTAAGCTTTAAAACACTGTACCAAATACCTCAAAATATCAATAATAATTCTGCACAATTTGAAAAAAATTTGGATATCTTTGACCGAAAGCATACTTATGCATGGAGAAGTGTTAATCATACACCATGGACACTTGGACTTAGAATTTAGTAGAAGTCCTTAGAAAAAGGCATATGTTGGACATTGGATAAAGGATCTGAACTTGATACAAAAGGACTTAAAGGAAACATAAAAAGAAAAGAAGAAAAAAAAGAGAAAAGAAAAATAAAGAAAGATCGAAAGAAAATTTAAATAAAAGGTTATGCATGTTTGGTCTCTTGTTTTTGGTTTGTAAATTATGTGTTATAGGTCATGATTCATGGGATGTATGCTAAGATGCATAGAAGTAGATTTTAATTACTAAGGACATGCATGATTAAGCTTTTAATTTAGGTTAATTTGCAATTTTAATTCTTGAACATGTGCATGCAATTTCATAGTTTCTATCTTTAAGTCTGAATTGAGTGCTTCCTTTTTTTTTGTTAGATTTAATTTTAGTTTGTCTTTTTAAAATTTTGTTTTGTCACTTCACTTCTTTTTGAGTTACGTTTCTTGTTATAAAATTTTTTTGTTTATTTTTAAAAACTCTCTAATTTTGCCTACTTGCTACTCTTTTTCATTTTGAACAAGCCCTTTTCTTTTTTACCTTAGAAATATCAAGAATTATCACCATTACTTCTTCATTTCAACTTCATTAAAATTGGAACCATCACTTTCATATTATCCAAAATTCTACTTCAATCTAAGGTTGATATCAATATGATAGGACTATAATTATGTTTTGGAGAATGGATGTGCCTCAATCCAACAAATACAAGTATTATTGAATGATTTACAATTTACAATAACAATACTTATTATTTTCTATTTATTGAGTTTGATATTATTTACAACAATAATGATTGTATTATTAGTTTCACATCTTGAAAAACAAAATTTTTTTATGTAAAAGCAAATAGAAAGATAAAGTTAAATTATTGTCATTTCTAAAAAAAACATAAATAGAACCTTGCAATAAAAATCTAATATTAATTGTAAAAACAAGAGATAGTAGTATGTTTCAATGTAATAATTTTAACACTTGAAATTATCTTCTTCAACTAAATTATGATTTTATTGAATTCAATTTTAATATAATAGTTTTTATCTTTATAAATTGTATTGCTCGGTATCAGTTTAAAAATTGATATAAAAAATTAATTTTTTTTAATTTCAATTAAGTTTAGAATTCATGTAAAAATAAATAAATTTTTTATATAGATAGTTGAATCTATAATTATAGAAAAATTTTATTTTTTATATTAACTGTTTTTATATTATTATTAAAATTAATATAAAAAATTTAAAATTATTAATGAAAAAAAAATTTCTCATTAATAATTACAAAGGATAACTTAATCATGTAATTAGAAATTTATTTAGCATAATTGTTTGAAAATAGGATAAAAGTGATGCTTTCTATCCTTCGGTTTTTATATTTATATTTTCTTTCTATTTATGAAAGGGTTAACAAAGGTCACGGGAACCTTTTGGTGGATGTTTTCTTTAGGTTTCTATACTTTTGATATCTAATAAGTTTTTGAAACTCTAGTACTTCCATTTAATATATTATTTTTTATTTTAAAAGTAGTTTATAAGAGTAATAATATAAAATTTTACCACCTAATAACATTGTCAACTATTAAAGGTAAACAAATTATTAAAAATAATATATCAATTATGATTAAGCACCTATTATCCAACAATTAGATAAATATAACTATTAAATTTACAATGAAAATGTCCAATAAAAATATAAATCGTATATAATAATATTTATATTTTATATAGAAAATGTTTTAAATAAAAAAGTAAAATTGAATTAAAAAATATATAAAAATTTAAAGAATGATCTAAATATCTTAAATATTTTAAGAGATATAAAAATAAAGATAACGTTAACCACTACAGATTTCATAAAAAAAATGATATTAATGATCAAATTATAGTTTAGACTCTCGTAAAGTTAACACATCAAAAAATTTAATTATATGATTTTCAAAAATTAACATTCAAACCCTTGATCATTGAATTAAATAACATTTCTATGTAACAACATGCTCAATGTATGTTTAAAACTGTTAAATTTCTAATTTATGGTTTATAAAAGGAATAAGCTTGTTTATCTTAAGGTCTAACTTGCAACATTAAAAGAAACTAGTATAACAGGTATTAAGGTAATAAATTATGACCATTGATTTATTTATTGATATATTTAATGGAGTAATGGTAAGTAGAATTATAGCCCGCCGATTCACCAAATTTCAGATGGTATAGGTTTCATAGTCTACACCGTCAACAAACATAATCGATCCATTTTTTTCCTGAAGTTAAGCATTACTTTAAGCATTTAATTTAAGTAATTTATACATATTTGACGGGACATCTGTAACATATTTAGTAGTGACAAAATTTCATTTTGGCGTGATTATACGTTGAACAAAAAACTCTTTTTATGTATGATGCGTTGTCAAAGTTTTGTATGAACATTTTTTCACTTGGTGAAACCACTTTTAGGTAAACAAAAAATTATGGGACAATAACTCTCGCAACAAGTGTAATGAAGGTTAAAAATTTCCCCTCCCAATAAACATGTATTTTCATATTGTGGAGAAACATCCATTTGATGACAATGTATTGTTGTCATACCTATTAAAATTAGATATACAATTTCATCTTTAAAAAAGACAATTTATATTAATTTGATTCTTAAAAAATTTACATTTATATAATTTAATTTCCAAATCTATCAACTATATAATAAATTCCATTGAAAATTGATCATATTTGATTACTAAATTTACCATTAAATTCACTTAATCGACCACTAAGTTGTCATAAAATTATTCGATTAGTAACTAAATTGACAAAAAAACCTAAATTATTGTAAAATTAACCAAGTTAAAAAGACAAAATTATATAGATGCACATTTTCAAAACCTCAACAAAAGTTGTCATTTGCAGATACAAAAATAGCAACTAAACGGTTCAAAAAAAATATTTTATTTTAATTTTAATTATAAAAATTTAGAGCAAATTACATTTACATTTAAATTTAAAGTTAATCGAAAAGGTACACGATGTCCTTCTTTTTAATAGATCTATGGAGATTATCTTTAATTATTTTGTCCTACGTATATTATGTATTCCTACAAAAATTAATCTATTAACTTAACAAATTTTTATGGCACGTGATTTAAAAATTACTTTTTGTCTTTTGAAATGTGTTGACTTATTTTATTGATAATTACTTAATATATAACAAAAATAGTTATCCAAAAATTAAAAATAAAACATCTATGCAGTTGCACAAATTTCTTATTCATAATCCCCATCAACAAATAAGCTTCTACCCATTGAAACCATTCTAAAGGAATTTTTCTTTTTCACAATCCTCGTCGACAAAGGAGATTTTCCACATTAAAACTATTTAAAATGGCTTGTTTTTCACAATCTCATGGACAAAGAAGCCCAAATGGAGCACCTCAAACATTTTCCTCTACACGTGCTTTTTAGTCGTCTTCCAGCGCCTTGTCATCTTCCAACATTACTACAACACTCTCTCCTCCCACATTGTATCCAACAAACGCAGGAGCCCCTTTGTCCATGCTATTGCACACCCCACACTCTTGCTCCTGTCCTTTGATCCAAATATGCTTGCAACTTCAACTTGAGTAGGATTGCAGCTAAGATTCTTCGAATCAACTTTAAGTGATGGGGTATTTTGATCATTTAAATAATTAAGGATAACTTTAAGTATAACTTTAAGTGATGGGTCCTTTGATCATTTGAATAATCAAGGATAACTAGTTTTTCCTACAATTAACTTTGACTGCAATGATTCAGAAAGTGTAGGTGTAATTATCCAAAATTTTATTACTTTATTTTCATCTATTATCAAGGTTCTATATATAAAAATTTTAAAAATCAGAAACTATTTCTATTATTTCTTATGCAAATCTTTTAAAATAAGAAACAATAAAAATAAACATAAAATAATATTTTTATAATTAAGAAAGAAAAATAAAAATAAAAAATCATTTCCTTCTAATTGGCCAATCTAGACATGAAAACATACTTCAGTTATTTTACAAAGCTAATAGGCAGACACGTCGTGCACACGCACACATTTAAATTATTTTATTTTCATAAAATAGGTTTATTACAAATTTTTCTGCAACTTTTATATTTTTAATTAGTTCTCCCAAAAAAAAAATTGAACCAAACTTGGTCGACTGCAGCTTTCTAAAAAGGGTACAGACTATAAAGGAAATGTTTATAAGAGAAACGAAGAATATACATAATTAAATACAAACTAAATTTGAAATGAAAAATTGAATCTCAATGTATTAATAACTAGAAGTTGATATTTAAATAATGGTAAATTAACTTCTACAATTTTTTTGTAATCATACACCTAATTTTTTTTATCTAAATAATAAGCCAAAAAAGTTAACTTAAAGAAACATTCAACACAACACATTCTTAACTTTGAGAAACATTGAAAACACAACTCATTCTTCCAAAACCTTAAATTATTTTATCCAGACTACATATCGAATATCATAAATAATTACTTAATGCTAGCGTCCTGATATTTTCGGCCCATCACCAACATAATTCTGCAGTTTCAACTTTCAACCTTCCTTATTAGCAAAAACAACTTCTGATCGACTGCAAACTTGACACAATGGGAAGAATGTCCTCTAAGCATCAACTGAAGCCCACCAAATGACGCATATACCTCACTGGGTTAAGACAAATGAGGTTTAAATAAACTTAAAAAACTCTGGAAGACAATCACATTCACATCAATACATAATTTGAATAAGTTTTTAGAAACCAAAAATATCAATTTTTTTTATTTTAATCCTCATCAAGGTTTTATTCGCTTTTTTACTCCTTAAAAATTACAAAAATTATATTTGGTTTAGCCCGTAACGAGGAACTAAAATCAACTGTAGAAACTAAAATATTGACGAGGTATTAATCCCTCGCTAGGGCCAAAATTATATGAATATGAATTTTGCAATTTTTAAAGACTAAAATTGAATAAAACTTTTAGAAGAACTGAAACCAAAAACCGTGATATTTTCATGGATCAATAACTTACTTAAGCCTATTCCCGTCCCAAGGATCCTTCAATGTCGCACTATATTGTGTTGCAATGATATGATTAAACATCCTAGGTTCCTAGGTGATATTTCTGATGATAACAAAATGGAATAAAACACCAATATAACATGGAAAATGTTTACATACACTTCAAGCTGAGGTTTTGAACATCCCTCATTTGTAATGTTATATAACCTTCCATGCATGATGTATTCAAACTTGTCTTGAATCGACACTGAACCATCCTGGAGAAAAATCAACTCAGTGTAAAGGCAACATCCACTACTTTTGAGACAAATAAATCGTTCAAAACTACGACAGATATCTTTATCGCAGATAGCACAATATGGCATATTCAACTAGTAATAATATATTGTAATAGATTATTACTAAGAACACCTAAATTTTCCTTTATTTCTTATCAGACCAAGAAATCCTCAACCATCAATTATTTGATTGAACCTTTACAGACATTAGAACTACTCGTTTCAGTTTCAAAATAAATGCATTTACAGGCAGATAATCTGAGTAATACTCTGAATAAACTGGTTTTATTTTTGTTCTAAACAGCTTGCCTGTTTTATTATATACAACCATTTAAGAGTCATTTTTTGGAGCTGTCTTCTCGTCAACTACAAAATAGACTTCTATATTTCAATGTATAGAACACATTTAATCCATTTGACTCTGAGCCTTGTCATTGTGAATTTACCTTAACCAGCCCACGCTGCTAAATAAAAGCAAGCTAATCTTGTAACAGTTATGCAAATTTTCAGATCCAATAACAACAATAAGTAAAAGATGAGAAACTGTTTAGTTAGCACCATTAGAAAGCCCTACCACATAAATATATGTGAGTAACTCAAGAAGATAACTTAAGCAGACAATAAAGCTGACAATAAAGCTTATATTATATTAGAGTAAGAGGCATAAACAGCCTACAAAGTAAATAGCAAAAGTATGTTGATGTTGTCTGTAACCACAACAAAGCATGGAACCATAAATGAATTAAGTTTACCTTAGTCTTCAAAACAAGTGAAGGAGACAAAGCCATCAAGAATTTTTCATTTTTTCTCATAGGATAAATCTCTGTATTTACATCTAGAAGCATGTACATGTCACGCTTCTCACTCCATGCCACAATCCGAGAAACTACAAGATAGCCATGAATGATGAAACTGTAAAGTTCATGCCCACTGAACACTTGATTAATTCAAAGGAAAGTAAGGAGGAAAAAAGCACACATACAAAAAAAGGAGGCTATATCACTAAATGTTGGCAAGCATATCAAAATTCATAGGGATTTAATATCCATCTACAGTGACATTTGAAGAATAAAATAATTATTCAAATTGTATAATACATCGCTACTAAGACTAAATTAAATTAAATTGTAGATTTCTATAACAAACTGCCATATCCTCATCCGAAGTAGTGAAGGTTTTCATGGTCAAATACTCAATTCTTCCTAGCTTCATAATCATTTATATAATGCGCAATTTACTCCAAGAACCAGAGCAAACATTTTGGTTTGCGAAAACATTGTCAGATTTTCATTTTCTAATTTCTATGTTCAACATTTTGCACAAGAAACAATGAAAACAAAAAATAGTTCTTTTCTGTTTTCATTTTCTTTTTTCACTATTTCCAATATAAAACTTTGAAAAGAGAAAATAGAACGATAACAATATGCCATTTTTGTAAATAAAAATGAAAGTAGAAAACATTTTCTCAAACCAAACATGACCTTAATTTTCCTCAATTTGCTTAAATGATGTGAGCTCTATATCTCCTTGATTTTATTCATACATTATAATTCCTCAACCAATAGAGCCAAAATTTTATTTCTCCATCTGCAAGCCTACTATGATTTCAAATAATAATAACTATAATAAAATCCTAGTCAAAACTACTTCAGTACTAAAAAATAAACAGTATAGAGCCATAGCACCTAGTAATCAGTAATTATATTGAACCAACCTTCAACTCATAAAGTGCTGCTTTACCCCAGTAGTAAAATCACATTATCAACTCAATAAAACAACTTTGCATATCCTAAGCACCCATACTTGAATGCAGGCTTTTATATAAGAGGGAGATAGAGAGAGAGAAACAGTACAAGAAATATCAGGTGCACATACCCTTGTCATACTTTTTACCATCGGGGTCCACATCCTCAACCTTGAAAAAGTCATCGAAAAGAAGCTCACTCATCCTTCTAAGCTCAAAGCCAATTAGGTGCAGTTGATCAAACTCCAGATCAGAGCAGCAGCTTTACATTGAGCACGAGAAAATAAACACTAGGATTTAGAAGAACACTGTACTATTTATACCTTACAGAAAATTTAAATGCCTGAACATAAAATATTCAAATATGTAGCATATTAATCATAAGTTCATAACATTATAACATGTCACATGTGATGCATAACATGACCATCATTCCATGACTAGCCATGCAATTATAAATTTAAAAAAAAAATATAACAAAATTTTCTTAGCTGAAAAGAGAAACAAAACAGAGTCTAAGGGTTCTATATTGGTTAAGCTCTACTGCTACAATACAATGATAGCACATGCCATATATATTACTACGATACTACTATTAATCTATTATACGACTTAGCATCTAGGTAAATCAATATAACACTATTCTGCCTAGTTAAATTTCCAAACGCCATTTACGTTACCTCTTAAGTCCTAGCTATAATTTTGAAGCCAAAGCATCAAACAGAGCACCACGGTGTCGTAATAATTTATTGTTTCCTTTCGTTAGTTTCTATTTTCCTTATGCTATCGTTTCAGCAATGGAATCTGGGAGGGTGCACTATGGACCCACCTAACTCCCTCACCAAAATTGATCCAATGGAATTAAAATGTTAGAGCTTGAAGAATATAACTTTGTACTTACAAGGCTACGCCGCGTCCTTTGCCTGCGACTCGCGGTGGAAGTGGTGGATTCAGAAGCAGGAAAGAAAAACCCTACAAATTGGAAATCAAACACTACCCCCTACCCCTAAGTTTGTTTCTATCTTTTACGGGTGGGTTTACCCGTTTAAAACATTTAACTCCCAACCGAAAACCCGTTTCTGACAACTGGCATTACCAAACCCAATTTAACAACGGCCCATAAACAACAAATGGAAAATAGCAACAGAAGCAAGCCAATACAAAAATATTATAAAGGAGTCCGATCTGATTTTGTTTCTAAGATAAATCAATAATTATATAATATGAAAATATTTTACAAAAATATTTTTACAATAAAATAAATAATATAAAAATTAACTTTATATTTTAAAATTTGTAGCTTTTAAAATATTATATGTTGTTTAAATTACAAATTTTATATATCCATCCTTAATGTTTAATAAAATATTTTGTAATTATAACTAACTTTAAATCAATAATAAATGTATTCTTATTTTATATATTTACTTTTTTTTTTTGGAGAAATCCAATCCTTCTGCTTAAATTACGCAAGTTATTAGAAATTAAGTATTTAAATTTTATTTATTATTTTTATTTCATTCAAATATTAATTTATTTTAATAAAATACTAATTTAATTTAAATTATAAATATTTGTAATAAAATATTAAATATATATTTTTAAAATAATTAAATTTTAAAATATTATAATCTTAATTAGTCTATTTGAAATTTTAATTTTCAATTTTACAATATCAATAATTTGTTCTTTAATTTAATGATTTAATTCTCAATCTTAAAAGTTTTATTTTTTAATTTTTTTAATTATATAATATCATCTTGATATTCATTATTAATATTAAAATTATTATTCTTTTTAAATTTATTTTATTTATAAATTTTATTTGAACTTCAAAATAATCGTGACAATACGCTTGTAAATATAAAACCACATCAACATTTCAATGCCACAACTCTCTAAAGCATTTTCGAAACTTCGATATTATATTTTATAATTAATTTTATCATAAGTATTTTTATGTCATCAAGTTGCCATCACATCGATATTTTTAATTGTCAATAAAAAATTAAATAAAGTTAATAAATATTTTATTATTAATAATAAACATTTTATCATACTAAATAAGAGTAAATTGAAGGTATAAAATAGTTAAAATTAAAAAGAAAAGTAAAAATTGATAAAATTAAAACATATTAATATTATTGATATAAAATATCAAAATTTAAATTTAAATCAAATTAATAATTATTAAAATTACAATAAATTTAATAAATATTTTAACTAAAAAATTAATTATTTTTATAAAAGATATGTTTAATTTAGGTCTTTTTATTATATATCACTAATTACTGTTGGATGCCGCAAGCTTGATCTTTATCTAAGTTAAGTTATTATAAATTTTTATAGTAATTATTATCCAATATAAAAAAAGTATGGTAACATTTTGTAATTAATGTTAAAGTTATTATATCAATTTGTTTATAATTGATTTAAAAAATGTTTTTTACATAAATTATCAATTTAATTGATGTAAAAAATAATTTTTTTATCATCTTTTAAGTTAATAAATATAAAAAGATTTAATATTTTAAACTTTTAAAGGTCTTCATTATCATTGATCTTTCTCTTTATAGAATCTTTCATCTATCTCTCTTTTTATTAAATCCTTCATCTATCTTCCTCTCCGTTAACTTTGTCTTCATTAGCAAAATTTTATTGTAATTGTTGAATCATTTATTAGAAGATGCTATTATTTTCCTTTGCTTCGTCTTATCAAATTTCATATGCGGTGTAGTTTTGGTTCATTTCGCCTTAGTCTTATCATATTTAGTAAAAGGTTGATTCCAAACATTCTATGTTTTTAATTTTTTATTCTTAAATCCTAAAATAAATATATTTGATTTTTCTCTCATTTAGAATTTTGAAGTTGATTTTGTTGAATTGATTCTACAAAGGGATTTATGCAAAGTTCATATAGCAACATCTTCACATATGTAAGCATATTTAAATTTCAATGATATTTTATTGATCTAAAATGCTCATTTTCTCTACTAAATTAATTTCATTGGTTTTGCATTTCATTCTCTCCACATTTTATTATAAACTTTCATATTAATAAATTTGTTGATATTTTTATTCGACAAACTTATTTTGATATTTTGATTATTCTACAATTTTAAATTATATATTCTAATTTAGTTTATCTGTCCCTTTGTCCAAAAAATTTTGAATCTTATATTATGCTAAATTTCTTCTTGATAATTGGAACTTTATAAGCTCAAGCTTACTTAAACACATAGGAGAACTTGTAAGAATCTATAAATAAGAATTAAGGTAATACTCAATAATATGATTTTGAACTCTGCTGGCATCACACAACTATAAAGAGTTCCGTTTTTAGATATTTAAAACTTACTTACACATCTACATTATGAATACTTCAAATTATATGTAAAGAATCTACTTATTTATAATGAACCTGTTTATATAGTAAAAATAATTCAACAAAACAAAGCATGATTTTCATAATTTAGGATTTAGAAATATGTGGATTGACTATAAATGTAGTTAAGAATTGTGATGATTCTAAAAACAAAAACTTGATCCATCCCAGGTTTCACCACCACATAATATAAATGGTTGCTTTTCCATTAATTTCTCCACTTTCTTATTCACCTCAACTTGTTTATAAAATAATAATAATCATATTAATTAATTAACAACTTATTAACATCCTATTATTTACGGTTAAAGAATCAATTAACATGGTTACATAATTAAATATATGGGCTACAACATAGCCCTTTATATCAACAATGCTACAATTCCTATAAGGGAAATAGTCCATAATCTTAAAGTCCCAACCTTTGTTACTTGTAACTAGAGATGGAAATAGGTTGAGGTGAGTTAGGTTTTAAGTGTTCAAGTTTAATTTATTTAAAAAATTTTAGATTTACACCCAAGCATGTTACCTGTCATAGAATTTTTTTTATACTAAGGTCTAACCTGTTTTAAAGCTTACTAGATATACAAGTTTGTTTAAAATTCTAAAATATAAAAAAAGACTAATAAATAAACTTGAAACCTACATAAATGATTGATTAAAAAAGTTTACAAACTTAAAATTTATAAGATAAAAAGGTTATTAAATAAACCTAAAGCCTATATATATATATATATATATATATATATATATATATATATATAATGGAGTTTTTATCTTTGTCCTAAGTAGTAATACAAGAAACATTGCTATTGTTCTCTTGAAACTATATGTTTGGTTGCTTTGCTTATGTTAGAGATACTTTTGAACCTTAGTTAGAAGATAATAGGTGACCAAACTAGCTTAATTTTAGGTCTAAAAAAATTTGAAGTAGGCTTCTTTTCTCCTAATTTTGGCTAATTCTTATTGAAATTTTATAGGACCTTTTAGCCAGTAATTATTATTTGTTCAAAGTAGAAGTTGTTGTCTTTATATGCTTAGCAAAAACTAAAAAGAGTCATAAGAGGGATTATTTATATGTAATTATTTTATCATTTTTGGATTTATATTTATTATTTTTATTCTTATATTTAATTTAATTCTTCTTTTACTATAGGATAATGAATCTCATCTTATTTTAAAAGGGATGCATTCAGCAAGTGGTTTATTAAAAAAAATATTCAATTATTCTTTTATATTTTTTGTCATTATTATAGTTCCCAAAAATAAATTGGAAGTTCCGAATGCAGATATTATGTTATGTTACATATATTTCATATTACCTTACCATCTGTTATTAATTCATGGACCATGGTAATTACGATAATCAAAATTTTATAATTCATTTCAATTCATAAAATGATATTTTTATAATTTCCTTCCAACATTCTCAAATATTTCGAAACTCATACCCTTTAATCGAAGAAGATATTGATGATGTTAGAAGAAGTTGGAGGAAATATATGCTAAAGGTGGTCAATTTGGCTTGATATTTTATGTAATTTTTAACTATTTGTTTATTAAATTGTATCAAATCAATTGTAGTTTAGTTTGTGTTCTTTGGCTGGAAATATGCAGGGTGTACAAATATTGATAATATATTTTGGTGGTATGCCCAAACCAATCAAAAAATTAAAAAAAAAAACATTTTTTACATCAGTTCATCGACCAATGTAGAAAATTGACCTTTTATATTTGTTTTCTTAGATAACGAATGTAGAAAGTCATTTTTCAACATCAGTTATGACTTCGAACTGATATAATACATCAATTGAAAAATTGATTTAAAAAGTCTAACTTTATATATTTCCACATTTATACCACCTAAAAGATCAATGTAAATAGTTTAAAAATCAATATAAAAGATCTTTTTTATTAATGGAATAATGTTAAATTTTTTTAATATTTAAATTTTATCAAGAGAATTCAAAATGCCAATTGTTGAAGGGGATAAAATTTTTATCCTTATATATATGTGCGAAATAATATATATATATATATATATGCAAGTTTTAAAGCTTCATCTTGGTTAAAATTATGTATATGTTGATTTGATTTAAGCTATGATAATGAATTAGATTAATTATTAATATCACTTTAGCATTGCACCAAGAATATAAGAACATTAAAATAAATTATGATTAAAGTTGTAATATACCCATTTGAGTTGAAATACTTTTTAAGGACAATATCTTGTTGTAACATCCATGATTTATTATAAATATAAGTTCTAGGATATAAATATTCTCTAATAAGAGATAAAGTACAAATAAGAGTAAAAGATAGAAATTAAAAAAATTTATATAAATAACGAAAATGCTCCTACGCTGAGATAACTCAAAGAATATGCAAGAAAAACATAAAACAAAGGGTAAAAGATATTATAAGGAATTAGAATACATCAATTATGATTTAAAATTTATAAGAAAAATGAGGAACAAAGAAAGGACAAAAAAGTTGTTAGAGAACTCCAAAAATGCCCAAAATATCTTTAGAAAGCTCTATTTTCTACAAGGGTTAAACCATTTCCAGAAAAATGGTAAATGACATTAGAATGATTTGAAAAAGACCAATAAGTGTTACAAATGTCAAAAGAACAATTTGGAAACCTCTCGAAAAATGTTGAGGAAAATGATCAAAATGCCCCTAGAAGGTTGGCAGAACAAGAAAATGGAAAGCAAAAGTCAAGAAGTGGATCCCATCTTTTGTGCACGAACTTACCATGTGAAAAATGTGATAATGACTCACCATATAAGTCATCACTCCATTAAATTTATATAAGAAAATAAATAGGAGAGATAAAATTAATCATAGTTAAAGTAAATTAACCTTATTTAATTAAAATTAAACATGCTTAGGATATGTTAGTCTTGATTAGTGACAAATTAAAAAAATTAACACTAATATAATCCTAAAAGGATAATTCCTTATATTTACATTTACTTTAGAAAATAAAAATTACATGCAAATGTACCAAATGCCCTTAAGTGAAAAATTAATTCCCAAAGTATCCCTAAGTGGCCAAATCCTATTAAGGCCTTGGGAGGGTTCATTTTCTTCATTATCCATCTTATAAACACTTAGATAAACTCTCTAAATTATATTTAAACTTAATATACCCCAAAAATCCAAAATCATACATTAAACTTAAACTTCAAACTTTGAGGTTTAAGTTAAATCAAAATAAAACCACAAAGCTCCACCACCACCACTAGGAGATCTTGTGTGGACCACCAAAAGAGAGTAAGATCAACTACATAAATCCCACCAAACCCATCACAAAGTTTTCAACAAGTAGGATTTTACCTTGTATTTTTCTAAGTTTTAATCTTGTATTTATGGTTTAATTTTCTTATTCTTTGTGAATCCTTCTCTAAGATCTATGGATCTCTTTTTGTTTGAATTCATTGGAGCTCAAAACTGGCCTTGAATGGTTAAATACAAGCATCACAAATTTTTAGTGAATTTTCAAAGTAAAAGATAAGTTTTAATGGATTAAAGTGCTTCTAATGAACTTAGGAGCAATTTAATCAGTTAAATTTTTTTAAAAATCAATTTTGATGTTTTGGGGAAGATTTAGGTATTTATGAGAAAAGTTTTGAAGCGTTAAAAGTAAGAGATTAATACATATTGAATTAAATCTAGTAGATCTACACTTATTTGCCATAAAATGTGCTTTTTTTAAGATTTTTATGTTCAAATTAAAAACTTGGTTATGTCCTTTCTTAAAATATTTTTTTTATGAGATTATTTTTGTTAAGAGTACAGATATGGACTCATGTATTAAAATTCTTAAAGGAACAATAAAAATTATACCATGAGATCCATAATCTTAACTTGGACTTGGAGTTAAAAACTACTAAGTGTAAAGGTAAAATTTTGGATCCAAAGTTGCATAAATCACTTAAGACCTTCCATGACCATGACCAAAGTTATGGAGTAAGGACAATTTATGGATGGATCTAAGGTGTAAAGCGGAGCTTAAAATAAGTTTAAGGAAGGATTTTAAAGTTGAAAAAGTTTTGATAATGGTTGACTACCATTTAGCCATATTGCACAAAATTGACAAGAACTAGCTAAAAACCTTGTTAGTTTAAGAGTGGATTTAGGTGAACTTAAGGAGATGATTAGAAATTAATTATGGAGTAGAAGTAGGAATAAGGGCAGTCGACCATGCTCACTAGTCAAGGAAGAAAAGTCCTAAAAATTTCTTAGGATGGTGTAATGAATAGCTTAATTCCTAATTAGTGTAAATTATCTTTCTTAAAGAAGAAAAATTGAACTATAATTCCTTAGGACTAGAAAGTGTGTATTCGGCCATCTAGGTAGAAATGAGCAAATAGGCTATTTTGGATGCTTAAGGATAATTACATAAGATATGAGTATAAAACTTAAAATTCATGAATAAGGAGATAATCAAGTAGGTTTACTAATGGAAAAAACGTAAATAGTTAAGTTACTAGTCAAGAAGCGTAAAACATATAATACTTAAACATGAATTAAGTAAATGGTGCATAAGACTTTTAATTAAGGACACAAAGAGTATACAATTAAATAGGCCATTCAGCCAACTATAGAAGACGTTAAATGTCTTAATATTTCATAAAAATATTAAGAATAACTTAACCTTTGAGAAAAGAAAAGGTTGAGAGATAACTTAGAAGGATGAGTGGACTAAGATCCCATAATTGATTCATCATAAATTTCATAAAAGTTAATACTACTCTTAATGTGTCTTGTGCACATTCAGAAGGCGCCAAGTTCTTCTAGAGAGAAGACAAAAGGGTTCTCCAAAAAATTTGGAGATTATGAAGCGTCAGGTCTTCAATATTTATGATGGTAACGACCATCAAAGAATAAGCTTATATCCTAAGAATAGAAGGTAGAGTAGCAAAGCCAATGAAAAGATATTGTTTGACTAAGTTTTAATGTATGCCTATGTCTTAATGATCACTAAGAAGTGATAGAGAATAGATAAGAATTATGTAATACATAAAGAAGATGATAGTCAAATGATATCTATGATGTGATCCCAAAGGTTTATGATGCTAAAGTAATTTATAGGCTTAATTAAAAATAGTTCATCTTGTGTAAAAGAAATCCATTTTAGCTAGAGTTTTTGAAAGATTAAAAATAAACTTGTATGTATGACATGTTTTTCTAATAAACTAAAGTGGCTGGGATGAAAGTGATGTCACTAACCTTAGAGTGGAATCCTACTGAGAAACTTAGTTTCTCACCCCTTCTCCCTTCATTTTCTTCCCAAATGCCCCTAATGTCTTTCACAAATGTAGTAGTATTTGTGGAAATCAATAATGTGAACTAGACTATGAACGCTCATGGACTGATGATTACGTCTCAAGCCAATGTACAAATTTACTTCTCTTTTGGTCATTTGTTTGTTTCTGTTGTGATGAATCCAAACTTTTCCACCACTGAGTTCGCTATCCCTTTGGAAGCCTTCCACCCTAATAGGGTGTTTCCACCTCCACCCGGCTACCAGGCACCTCTCGTAGCACTTACTAAAGACTCTTTTTCTTTAGAAGGAGAAACCAACTTGCAAACACCGTCCCACTACTATATCACCTCACATGTCTAGTCGTCTTAGGGTAGTTTCCTATATCCCAAGCCCTATCCATTTTAGGCATTCCAAGAGATGGTATATAATACCTTTGTCATTCTAACTGAGAGCTTATGGTTGGGGTGCTATCACCACCAATCCTGAAGTGTTTGCAAAGTTCCATCTTTAACGAAATAAAAATCAAGTCATACCCATAATGTACAATTTGTAAATAGATGGATGAATGCATCCTAATTACTGGTCGGTAGATTGTATTATAGTTAATATGAATATGGTAGGAACAATTATGTATGTAATTAAGTGTGTAAAGGAACTAATGACTTAACCTAACTAAGTTTGTATAAACAAGAACTGTATAATTATTACCTAACTAAGTTTGTATAAACAAGAACTGTATAATTATTAAGGACTATATAATTATAAGTTGTATGAATGTCAGTATGTTTATGTTATGATGAATTGAATTACTACTTATTAGAAAAAATTAAAATGGAAGAAATAATTTATAGTGATAACAAATTATACATGCACGGGATGCCTATTTGCTTACATTTTTCTATGCACATTATTTCAAGGAGGTTTGCATTCTAAAGATTATGTATCATGAAATAACAGTCTAATAATGGAACAATATATATGACTTAAGTGTAAAAACGAACTTCATTTTTAAGGTCTTATACTTTCCATATTTAAGTATTTCTTCTAAGCTTTTAGTATTATATTGTTTAAGTAATTGGATAATGTCTAAGTTTTTTGTACTTAGTACTATATTGTTAGAAGTGTTCTAGCTAGCCTTACAGCTTTGCTTAAGTAATCTAAAATATGCTACACCAACTTAATTAAAATTTTCTCTATATTGTTTTTTTATTATTTTAGATTGATAAAGTTAAGTTAAATTCATAATGTTACCATGTTAAAACTTACCATGTATTAGAAAGACCAAGGTATTTTATAGCCTAATACATGGTCTAAATGAGATTAAATATATTATAAAAACTAAATAAGATATGGATATTTCAAAACACTATAGAAATTTAAAAAGCCATCTTTTATATAGTAATTTCTTTTTCTGAGACGTTGAAGTGACAATAATAATTTTTTTTTATATTTCAACTTACAATAATTGATTAGGATATATTCCTTCTTTTAGAGTACATTATAAAATTGAATACAAAATTATTGCGCACCAATTATATTTTGTCTCATAATGTTGGTATGATTTTATATTTTATATTTCCATAACCATTTTTATAGGTGCTTAATTTCTATTTCTTTCAACGTCTATAATATTAATTAAAAAATGTAACAATATGATCTAAATATATGTACGCACTCACTAACTCACTTAATCACGGGAAGATTATAGGAAAACATATATTCATGGTCCATATCAAATAATAATAACTCATTTAATTCCTAATCATTTAAATCAAAAGAAGATTTTTCAAAAGAATAAATATATAACTTTCTAATGGATTCATATCATAATTCATTGCATGTATAATCTACTGTACAATTCCACAAAAATCCATAGATCATGAGAAATTCCCAGAAAAAAGAGAAAAAAGCTAAAAAAACTGAATTAATTATCCATACTTTTCTATAGAATTTTTTTTTTAATTTTTACAAATCAAGCTACCATTGGTTTTAAGCATTGTTGGTATCCATTTATCTCTCTTAAGATTTTAACGATTTCTTTATATATAAAATTTGAACTCAAAGAAAGAATTAAATGTGTACCATATAAATTAATCATTTATTGGTATTTTTGTCTAAATAAATTATTTAATGAATATAATTTTTAGAGAAAAAAAATTAAAGTTGTATATGTTGTAAGAACACGCAAACTGTCCAACAAAGTTATGATAAGACATTGGATGGTGTTATATTCTTGGGCAATGGAGGATACACATGGTGGATGAAAGATGGAGGAATGGATCGGTACAAGTTCTTCAAGTATGACGCACCACCATGAAGTTGGATAAGTCACCCTTCCTCTACCACCTTGGAGAAGCCAAGGATAAGGAGAATTCCTCTAGCTCTAGCTTGGAGAAGAGATAAAAGAGAGGAAATAATTTCTATAAAAATACTCAAAATCTAAAATATGACATAAGAGTTATAAAATGAAGCATGACATACCTTTGTATAGGCTAGAAAGAGGTGCTAAAGAGAGGAAATGTGCATGCAACTTTGCATCTGCATGGGAAGAGGGTTTTTGGGCTTATATGCCAACCTAATGAGAAGGTCCTCTTCTTCCCTTGATGCGGCCTTAGATTGGGCTAGAGTAGGCCTAACAGAGTATACAGAAATTAGGTCCAAACCTATATAAATTGGCCCATTGGGAACCAAGAGTATAAGGAAAATATCTAATTCCAAAGCTATGATGTGTGGAGCCATTTGATGAGGTGAGAGGTGGGGACATAAGGAAGGTCATCTTGAAGGCTCAACAACACTTCCATCTCTTTCTAAAGCTTTCTAGCTTTAGCTCTGGTGATGGGTCCAATGGGCCCAAGACTCCTACTTGATGTTGCCTCCATAGTAATGCTCTCAAAAGTGATATCTGCATCATCAAGCTTTAAGTTCCAATCTCCTTCTAGACCTAGTTTACTTGAGTTTTCTTCTCAAAATCTGTCCTACAAAATCACACAACAGAAGAAAGACTTTCTACCTTCACTTGGTTAGATGATTCAAAATTAAATTAAAATTACTCACACCTCACCAAGTGTTTTACTCCTTCCCCTCAAATGACCTCACAATGTAAGCCAACCTTTCCTCGCCCCAATTCACTCAAAATTAGCCCCTCTAACCAAGAGAGAGAGGTTAAGCTCAACATGTGGTCTTGGCTCCTTGATGTTTCCAAGGTGAAGAAGAAAGAGAGGTTTAGAGTAGTAAAAGGTAACACATACAAAACTAAGGAAAATTTGGAAACAAGGAAGAAAAGTTGAAACAAAAAAAGCACACTCGATGAATTGAATCAAGACAAACAATAAGGCTAAATAATTGACAAAACTAAAATTAAAGGAAAAGAAGGAAGAAGGCACACAAAATGAATTCCTAAAAACATAAGAAATATGCATGCATATGCTTATGAATAAGGCATGATGCTAGCTAGATTGAAAGAGCCTAAACATGTATCTCTTAAGAAATTAAGACCTACAACTAGGATCCTAATTCCAGCATAACATCATGGACTAAGCATACTTTTAAACTCAAGCAAACAAGACCCTATATGCATGTCTTTTACAACATTTTCTTTACTTTTTCTTTCACTTTCTTTTTCTTCTTTTGTTTTTCTTTTTCTTTTTTGTTTTTGTTTTTGTTTTTGCTTAAGTTTTTTAAGTCCTCAAATCGAGGTACTTTCGATCCTCAATTTACTCCTTGTATATGGATTTTCCAAGGCCTAAGGTCACTTATGTCTGAATATGTCCTTTAAGAGAAATTTTGCACTCTTACTTGCATAGGTAATTGTTCACAGTCCAAGTTATTTGTCCAAACACTTCATAAGTCCAACATAGGTCAATTAGGTCCAAAGGTATTGTTAAGTGTCTTTTAGAAGCTTAATTAAGGTGATTAAATATACACTTAATATCAAGCTTAATTAAGGCTAATCTAGCATATTATCATGCACACATTTGATCATTAATATAACACTCTAATAATGATACTCATCCTATGCTTAAGTCATATTACAAATTCACTGTTAGTTCGTTATTTCATGATGCAAAACTCTTTATTTTTGTAAGTTACTAGTATTAAAAATACGATATAATTTTTTTATTTAAAAAAAACACTTATGGGAAGTGCGAGCCTCATCATAAGGTTTAACACAATAGAAGATAGACGTTATGATAATGTCACTCACGTTAATTTTGAAAACTTGCATTTATTTACTTATCATATTAATACATTCATTTCCACCACAATACTTACATAATTAATTACATAATGTAGCACAACACATAAGAAATCGTAATTCAAGGCTCTCAGGGAGTCTTTTAAAATAAGACAAGGTTTTCAATATTCATTATAAGTTACAGTCATCCATAACAAGACATACAAAGTGCACATAAACAAAACATAATCCTAGTTAGTGATTCATAGGATATTTCCACATGAACTGATAACATCTTCTCCTTCTTGTTTATTCCAACCCGTAAGCACTATAGAGCTAGTCCATACTACACAGTTCGAGGTAAATTTCTATCATTGCGAACAACAAAATCAAGGTCTGGAAAAGAAATAAAAGGTAGGAAATGAGAAATCATAATTTCTCAATAGAGGTCTACGCTAGGGTTGGTGACATTATTTCTATTCTAACCACTTCAGTTTATTTATAAAAATGTGTCAAGCATACAAGTTCATTTTTCAATTTCAAAATATTTTCTTTTTTGAAGTGGTTTTATTTTAATTATAAAAGAGTTTATGTTAAACATAATCATACATATCATTTATTTCATGGGACACTTTATTAACATGATGAAGCATAACGTCAAAGATACTATTTGACACATTAAGATCTCTTGCCATACTCATGGTCATGCTTATTTATTAGTCACCCTCCCAGTGACACTTTAACATATGGCACACCATTATACTCTTAATGGTATATTATTAAACATTTGTCAAGCAATATGCTATCACTTCCACACATACTCAACTTCCATTAAGATATGAACTCATTCCCGATGGTTGTTACCACCTTAGCTTGAAGCCTTATGGCTTCTAACATGGATAGTCCTACACTTCCACACATGCACAATCCCCTGACTTGGCACTTTACAAGTAAGTGCGCTCTTGTTAAGTTTTCACATAGGATTCTCTTTAGTGATCCCTTGACTTATTATGTTCTATTTCAAGTCTTTAAAATAAGATGCATGCTCAATATTCAATCAAAATGGTATGTACAAATAACATCCAAATCATCCAATTGCTCAAACAATTCATCTATTTATGGACCAATATTCACACCAATTTTCCATATTACTTTCACATCACTTATCCATACCTGATCATCACATAACACATTACTATTTCACATCACTTATGCACATAAAAAAATAATTTCAAAACCCTTTCAAACTTATAATTTCATAGTTATACTTGATTAGGTTCCTCTTTATACCCTAATCAAAATTTTAAACTCAAAATCTCCTAATTTATTTAAAGGTGGTCGAATTTTGTAGGTGCTTGAACAAAGGTTCTTTTTCAATTTTCTTGTCATATGACCTTGGTGTCATGAAATTTAGCACTTGGTCCAACATTAGTCCTTAGATCCATCCATAAATTTTCCTTACTTCATGGCTTTGTTCATGGTCATTGATGGTCTTAAGTGGTTTGTACAACTTTGAGTCCAAAATTCTACCTTTACACTTAGTAGTTTTAAGTCCATGTCCAAGTTAAGTTTTTGGATCATTTTGTATAATATTTATTGTTCTTTTAAGGATTTTATTACTTGAGTCCATATCTATACTCCTAGCAAGAGTAAACTCACAAATAAAAATTTTAAGTAAAGGCATAACCAAGTTACTAACTTTCAATATAAAAAATTTAAAGAAAGCACCTTTTGTAGCAAACAAGTGTAGATCTACTAGATCTACTCCAAGATCTATCAATCTCTTACTTTGAGTACTTTAAAAATTTTCTTATAAACACTCAAATCTTCCCCAAAGCATAAAAATTGGTTTTTAAGAAATTCTAACTGATTAAATTGCTCCTAAGGTTGCTAGAAGCACTTTAATCCATCAAAACTTCTTTCTTTTCTTTCAAAAATTACTAAAAAAATTTGATACTCATATTTAACCATTCAAGGGTAGTTTTGAGCTTCCAAGAGTTAAAAAAAAAAAGAGATCCATATATCTTAGAAAAGGATGTAGAAAGAAGTAGAAAAAATACCCTAAATAAAAAATTAAAGCTTATAAAAGTATAAGGTAAAATGCTACTTGTTGAAGACTTTGCGATGGGATTTTGGTGGGGATTTAATGATTTTTTTTCCTACCTTGGTGGTCCACACAAGATCTTATAGTGGTGGTGGTGGGGCTTGGTGTTTTTGTCTTGATTTAACTTAAACTATAAAGTTGAAAGTATAAGCTTAGTGTATGATTTTGGATTTTGGGGTAGATTGAGTTTAGAGAGAATTTGGAGAGTTTATCTAAGTGTTTAGAAGATGGAGAATGGATCAAATAATCTCTCTCATAGCCATTATGGGATTCGACCACTTAAGGGTAGTTTAGGAATTAATTTTCTCACTTAATGGTATTTTGATACATTTGCATGTAATTTCTATTTTCTAAAATAAATTTAAATGTAAGAAATTATCCTTTTAGGATTATATTAGTGTTTATTTTTCTAAATTTGTCATTAATCAAGATTAACCTATCCTAAGCATGGTTAATTTTAATTAAACAAGGTTAATTTATTTTTAACTATGGTTAATTTTATCTCTTTTATTTATTATTTTTGTCTTGTATGTATTTAATGGAGTGATGACTCATATGGTGAGTCACCACCGTATCTCCCACATGGAAATTTTGTGGAAAAAGTGTGGGTCCCAGTTTCTGGCTTTCGCTTCATATTTTCTCTTATTAGCCTTCTAGGGGTATTTTGGTAATTTTTCACAGCATTTCCGAGAAGGTTTTCATATTGTTTCTCCTATGCTTCTAACACTTACTGGTTTTTTCCTTATTCATTCTAATTTCATTTTTTTTTTCCATTTTTCTTGGATTAGTTTAGCCCTTGTGGGCATTTTGGATATTTTTAGAGTTTTCTAATAATTTTTTCACTCTTTCTTTGTTCATACTATTTTCTTATAAATTTTTAATTATCCTTGATGTATTCTAACTCTTTAAAATGTCTTTTACTCTTTGCTTTATGTTTTTCCTACATATTGTTTGGTTTATTCGAGTGTAGGGGTTTGTTGAAAAATTTCTAATTTATTTGACTTTTGTTTTTATTTCTACTTTATTTCTTAATAGAGGATATTTGTAACTTAAAGAATCCATTATAAGAAATGAAGGATGTTACAATGCATCTCTAAGAAAAACTGTTGACAAAAAATTTAACAATTCAAAAAAGATTAAGATAGCCTTATAAGGATTAAAACATATACAATGAAGCCTAGACAAATACTAAGAACTCTTCAACAATTTGAATTCAAATACACCAAAAGTTTAGTACCAACATCACCATTCGAATTTTAAAGAAAATGAAAAATTCTCTGCAATTTAAAAAAAGTGCACCAATTAAAAGATGAAGTATAGTCAAATTATAAAAACCAAAATAAGAACAATCCATATTCGATACAAATTGAAGCAAAAGTGAGATGAACAACCATGCAAGTTGGCGCCAAATTGTGCCAAGATGATTAATCACATTTAATTTGAATTTTGATCAAAATGAATCAAACTAATGATGGATCTAACATAATTGAATATAGATCAAGCAAGGATTGCAAAGAAATAAGCAAAATGATCAAACGAATCGGAGAAGAAGAAAAAGATGTATGAAGAATTAAAAAAAAAAGATAAAGTATGGATCATTATTTTCATGGTGGATCTTTGATACCACTTGATGAGAGGTTGGATGATGTTGTATTCCTAGACAATGAAGGCTGCGTATGGTGGATGAAAGATGAAAGAATACATTGCGGTGCAAGTTCTTCAAGTAAGAGGCACCACCATGGAGCCACCCTTCCTTTGCCATCTTGGAGGAGCTAAGGATAAGGATAATCCTGTAGCTCTAAGTTGGAGAGGAGAGAAAACAGAGGAGAGAATTTTTCTCAAAATACTCAAAATCTGAATTATGACTTAAGAGTTACAAAATGGAGCATGGCATGCCTTTATATAGGCTAGAAGGAGGCGTTAAAAAGAGAGAATGTGCATGTGACTTTAGTTATGCATAGGAGAGGATTTTTGGGCTTGAATGCAAACGCAACAAGGAGGTCCTCTTCTTCCCTTGATGCAGCCTCAAATTGGGCCAGAGTAGGCCTAAAAGCCTAAGCTACAAATTTTATAGAAATTGGACCCAAGCCTATATAAATTGGATCCACTAAGAATTTAGAGTACAAGGAAAATATCTAAATTCTAAGCTATGGTATATGGAGCCATGTGATGAGGTGGGAGGTGGGAGCCTGAGAAAGGTCATCCTAATGGCTCGGCAGTGCTTTCACCTCCTTCTAAATCTTTTTGGCTCTAGCTCTTATGATGGGTCCAATGGATCCAAGATTTCTGCCTAATGGTGCCTTTATATTAGTGCTCTCAAAAGTGATCTTTGCTTCAAGTTATAATAAGACAATTTATTATTTTGTAAGTAATATTAGTTTTCATTTTTATTTTTTCAATATTAATTTTGAAGAAGGATTATATAACTTGTAAAAAAAAAATATACTTATAAATTTTTTATGTTTACAAACATTGATATAACAATAATGCTCATTATGTTTTTCTTAAAGCATAACAAAAAGTCAAGTGATTTTTCAAATTTAAAAAGTAGAAAAACCATACCTCCTAGTTTGAAATGCATAAATCCAAAATTTCCAACCTTTTAATCATATCTTTGGAGAATACCTTCATTCAAAAAGACAAAATCTCTCTTGCCACTTGCATCAGGTTGAAAGTAATAGAGACATTTCATTGTAAGTGTTATCCTTTATAATAAAAATTCAAGTATTCAACACCTATGTTATATGTACACTCGTTTGTACTATGTACATAATCATATATTAAAAAATTTAAAGCATGGATGTTAAAGTAACTACCATGTGTGAGTAGTTATGATAATCTATTACATTAAACTTTAGCTATCATCTGAAATGCATAAATCCAAAATTTCCAACCTTTTAATCATATCTTTGAAGAATACTTTCGTTCAAAAAGATAAAAACTCTTGCCACTTGCATCAAGTTGAAAGTAATAGAGACATTTCATTATAAGTGTTATCCTTTATAATAAAAATTCAAGTATTCAACACCTATGTTATATGTACACTCGTTTGTACTATGTACATAATCATATATTCAAAAATTTAAAGCATGAATGTTAAAGTAACTACCGTGTGTAAGTAGTTATGATAATCTATTACATTAAACTTTAGCTATCAGTCAGTTAGTTGTTGTTGCAACTGATATAGAACTCAATTCATTCTCTACTCACTTTATATTATAAATGTAATTATAGACTACACTTTCAAATTATTCACTAGTTTGTGAACTATTTTAGTAATAAAATTATCTAAAATTTTTCTTTTTATTTCTCTTACTTTCCTATACTTTGTTTACTTGTAACACTAGCAATTAGTATTGCATGCACCAAGTTCATGTCACCTACCAGAAGTTTCCTCTAAAGAAGTCTTAAGAAATATTGTTTGGATATGACAATCAAAGTAATGGTTGTTAAAATTGAAAATTAATTTTATCCAATATCTTTAAAAAATACATACTTATAAAATATCACTAATTGTGAAGAACTTTAGTAAATCCTTTTGAGGCTTACCAACTTTTGAACTTCTTTAACTTAGAGAAATTTTACCCAAAAAATGTACATTCTTAGGACTTGTATTTTTATTTTCAATTTTTAGGACTTGTATTTTTATTTTCAATTCTTAGAACAGATCCAAATATACATTTATTAAAAAGGAATGTGTCTTTAGTTCTATATGTTGAAGATATTTAATAAAGCATTAGTCACTAAGACATACAAGAAAGATGGAAAAATGAGCTGTATTTGCATGCGTTTTTATTCAAAGCTCATCTATTAAATCTCTATACTTATTAGTATTATTGAAAATTTCACAAGTTCAAAAGTGAAATCTTCAAATAAAAAAGTTAAAAGCATATTTTTCCATATTTTTCAAGGCAGCATACTATGATATTATTTTTTTGAGTATTATCTTATTCAATAAACCAAGTGTTTTCTTGAAAATAGAAAAAATAATCATTAACTTTGACATCAAGCAAAAATGTGACATAGTGATAACAACAAAAGAAAGATAAACAATAGCATACTCAAACTTAATAAAATATACATACCTTTTCAACAATATATAACAGGACAACATAAGTTTTTATAAAGATAAATATATTGTTTATTCTTTATGCAAATTTAATGCCAACCTCAAATATATACATATATGCTTAATATATACACACATTCACTCACACAAAATGGTAGACACTAATAACCAACTATGAAACCATTTTGTTCTAGTAATAACAACAAAAATCAAAAAATAAAAATCACCTCAACAAATTGAAGCCTATGGTACAATATTTTCAAAATCCATAATAAATTAATATGGTGCAATGTAAAAATAATAGATTTTAGGGATTGTTTGTCATTATCTTGATTTCCTTTAGAAAAGAATAATTCTAATAAAAGTAACAGAATTTCCAACCCTAGATGGTTCTAACTTAACTATGAGTAAAAAATATATGTAAAATCCCAAAAATCAACAACAAAGATGGAAGACATACAAAGATAAAATAAATAATAACCTCATATTTTAGAAATTTGAAAAATAATGATGATGACACCAGGAGTAAAATAAAGAAGGAAGTAAGGAATATGGAGAACAAATCAACCTTTTAAAAATAATGATAGACAAAGGGGGAAGGAGATAGAACATGAAGAAAAGAAGCAGGAGAACAAGAATGTTAGCTTTGACACTTTTTACATCAATTCCTAATGCAATTGATTTTGAAAGATTAATTATTAACATCACTTGCTAGGTAAGCCAATGCAAAAAATATCTTTTATATGGGTTATTTGCTAAATTGCTATAAAAATATTTTTTTATACCATTTGTCTGGTAAGCCACATAATAAATTAAGCGGTTAGTTTTAAAATTATCACTATACAAGTTTTTATATTAGTTCTCCAATAATGAATGTAAAAAATTATTATGAAATCTATAATTTAGACTAGTGGTAACATCCTAATAGTCCTATACTACACTTAATTCATACTACACTTAATTCATAGTACGTTGTGAAAAACTAGATAATTTTAAGAAAGTCAAAATAAGATAATTTTTTAAATATTTCATAAAAGTATGAACCTTGTCCATCCAATAATCATATGAACATATAGTCACTTTTTTAATGTAAGTGGAATAAAGATTATGTTGCAAAAACACTTGAATTAAATAAATAGATAAAAAGTAATATCATATGTAGAATATATAATAAAGTTATACAATCATAGATACTTAGTCGAAAAGATAGTAAAGAGGTGTTGGTATATCATGCCAAATATAATGATAACATGAAGAATTCACTAGAGCAATACCTAACTACTACAATACATGCCATCTAAATAAAACAGTTGTACAAAAGAAAAGTAGCCATGATGCCTCCATAAGCCTAGCATCTCCAATCCATTAATCTAACCTTTGGAGGAAGAACTAAATACTAGTTTCATTGAATTTTGGCACAAAGGGAGAATTTCTTTGTGAAGATCAATCATGGAATTGGTTGTGATAGGATGAATCGCTTGCTCTTTATCTTCAAGGATGAAGAAAAGGTAAGGTAGATGAACATCCATAATGAGAAAGATGATAGACATAAGATTTAACAAGGTGGATTGTGGTATGGGACGTATTTAATCTTAGATAAAATTTGAAATCTATTATCATGCATACTTGCATTTCCTATATACTTGTTTATGTTGATGGATTTAGGTATTTTATAAATTATTATGGTGTGGTTTCAATGGATTTTCCGTGTAATATATTTAAATTGTGAAGTGTGTAAATGTTGAATGATGATCCTATATTTATCCTTTAGTGTATAGTATTATGACTATCTACCATATATTTAAATATATGCTTGATTGCTAATTGCATGACTTAAGAACTATCTTAATATATACTTTTGTTAGATAAAATTTGTTTAACTATGAATAAAATAAAGAATACCCTAACTATTAATTAATACCTTCATTTTACCAATATAAAATATATAATCATCCTGTTTGTTTTAACGTTTTTTTTTATTAAAGTTATTATACCTAGTAAAGACAAGAGGATACCTACACAGATGCAAGTAAAGGTTCAATATTTCATGATCTTGCATTAATGAATTTGAGGTTAAAGATTTTGTGGGTCTAATTGAAAATCCTTAGTTAGAATGTTATTATTCTTATTCCTTTTTTTTTATGTCTTGTTTTAATAGTTAACTTCGTGATGAGTGATTCTTTTCTCTCAATAAGATATTAACTATTTTTTTAGGTTGAGATGTTTTAACTTATGATTTTATTATATATGCATACCAGTGTTTATGATTGTTTAAATAAAAATATAATTTTTAATTGATATTCTAATTTTTAAAAATTTATATAATTTATGGTATGAGTGAGCTTATAGATGAGACATGAATCTTAAGTTTATTGCAATAGAATATTTTATACCTATTGATAGAAGATTAGTTATATTAGCTAATGTTTTAAAACATGATATATTTTTTATATTTAAAATGAACTTATTTTTATACAAAAATATTTTAACTTGTATTTTATATATATATAAAATAAGCATGAAATTCACTTCAATATTTTCTTAACCCCAGTCTAATATTTAGATAATACTTCTTTTTCTAAATATAATTTGATAGATTTTCTTTCATCTTTCATTATTTGGTTCTATTTATTTTATAATATAAGAGACTAAGTAATTATATATAATAGAATGGCTGTTAATGACTTTTTTTTATGTTAACTAATCTAAGTAAGATACCATTCCAAGAATTTTTTTTAAAATTATATTTTTAATATTAGGAGTCTAATTTTGATTATTTTTTTAATTTTTTTAATTATTTTATATTATTTTTAATGACATTATACATTATTATTATTATATAAGTATGCATATCTCTATATTAATATATATATATATATATATATATTAATTGGATTAAAATAAAGTATAATTTTTTTATAATCTAAAATAAAAAAATTTAAATATCTTTTAAGAATATTAATAAATTAATCAAATTTAATAATTGATGTACAACTATATTAAAAAGTAGTAGAATATAATTTAAATTAAAAAAAATCTAATCAATGATCAAATTTAAATTTAGCATTCATATCACAAAGTTTATAATTTTGATAAAATTAAATTAATTAAACATGAATTAAAATTGAGAATTGAACATTAAAAT
Source organism: Canavalia gladiata (assembly GCA_037954105.1). Classification (NCBI taxonomy): domain Eukaryota; kingdom Viridiplantae; phylum Streptophyta; class Magnoliopsida; order Fabales; family Fabaceae; genus Canavalia; species Canavalia gladiata. Next base: position 41,080,108 of record CM075661.1, read on the forward strand.
TAACCATCTATAGTTTGATTAATTTAAATTAAATAAACTAACATTATCTTTATTAACAAATAAGTTTAGAAATTAAAATTTAATCGAACATATTATAATTAAACATCATAAATTATTTCAATATTTTATACCAAGTGGCAAACATCTTATACATGATTCTTCAAATTAAATATGTATTAATTACAGAATGAAATTTCAAAAATGATTGACTAACTAAAATTAAGAATTGTAAACAAAATTAAAGAAGAAATCAAATAGAAAAACAATCAAATTAACAAGTAGAATTTAAAATTAAAATCAAATTTAAAGACTACATTTAGAAATAAAAAATTGTCTAGTGATCAAAAAAGATTTTAACACATCATTTAACCTCTTTCTTGGTTACTAAATTTTGAAAAAAAACTTTCGGTGAAAAGATAATGTGGCATAATTTTTTAGAATATAAAATCTCAAATTTTTATATTGTTAAATACTATCTACTTCAAAATTTAAACATTTTTAAATAAAATTATAATTTACTTTAAGTTTAAAATCTATTTATTTTTAAAATATAAATAGAAAATTAATCTTATATTTAAAATATAATATTGTAAATATTATTATTTTATATTTTATCTATCTTATCTTAATTTACGTTTAAGATATTAATACATAAATTAAAAATGAATTTAAAATTCTAAATTTTGTAAAAATTATTGTGTAATTTTTTTATTTTACTTTTTATCTTCATAATTAAGATACAGAGGGATAATGGTTAAGGTATATTAAAAATATATTTAATATTATTAAAACGTTAAACAAAGTAGGATAGAAAGAACATAATATTTAAACATTAGATTATTATGTATAGAAATTTAAAATTTATATTTAAATATTACAAACATTAAGATATAATGAAATTATATGAGCATTTTACAATTGAAGAGTTATTTATAGCATTTAATAAACGGCACAACTCTGCAATCTTAAAATTGGAACGGAATCAAGTACATAGGCCAAACGGCGATGGCATCCAAAAGTTCAACACCTCCATATCCCAGTGCTGCGAGAATCGCTGATTCTCAGTGTTTTCCTCAATACACTGCTTCTCTCAAATGTGAGATACTCTTTGCTCTTCCTCTTTCATCTGTTAAGTTTTCTGTTTCCCTTTTTTTTTTTTTTATAATTTTTTAAATTAATTGAATGCCTAGGGTTCGCTCTCTGATATTTTCTTTGAATTCGCACTGGCCCAAGAAAGTTTGAGCCTTTGAAAATGTTTTCAGCCGTCGAAATTATATAATTTTTAATATTTTAGGTATCAACCATTTACAATGTGTGAAACTGATTTCAATTGGGAATTAGGTACTTGAGTTAAGTGGAAGTCAAGCAGTTTTCTTTTGATGGGGCAAGATAAATTTGTAGAATAAGGTTTGAGTAATTTATCTATTGAAATAAGAAAAAAAAAACACGGAAGAAAAGAAATGAACAAAAATATATATAAAAAAGGAGGGACTTAATGCTTCTGAATATGATCATTTAGTCAACACTATAAGATAAAATGGAAATGAAATACTGTGGAAAATAATTTTGACCTCCATAGACTTATATTATGATCCTTAAACTACTTATTCTGCATGATATGATGGTCTTGTTCACTCTAGAGGTTTCATTTTTAGTATGATAATATAAAATATATTTAGCATGCTTACCATCACTTTGTTGTCTTTTAAAACTTTCTCTTCAAAATCAAAGCATTTGGGTCTTTCAAATAAATTAGGTTGTCTTATTAAGCTTTCATACTATTTGTTTGAAAGAGTACCTCCTTTTGGTTTGTGGTTGAGAATTATGCATAAATTGTGAAGATAACATTGGACAAGGGCTGCCATCGTTTGAATCCACAAGGTGCCATAGTTTTATTAATAATTTAAATGTTGTTTTTTCACATTATGGAATCATGACTAATGTCTAGTTTAAATGATTGCAAATTTTATGCTGTTGCTCGGAAAGCAAGAGCAAGCCAATAATTGATTGACCTTATGCTCTTCTGCCAATTATCAGTGTATCTTACATTGATTTCTAAACATTTCTAGGTTTAGAAGAATTTAATTCTAATAAGAGTAAATGCCAAGAGCATTTTGATGTTTACAAGGAGTGCAAGAAAAAGGAGGTACTGAAATTCGGCACTTTTGTTCCTTCATTTCTTTTGTTGTTTTGCATAGTATGTTTTGAAAGTGATGGCATGGATCTTAGGAGGATTAAGTGTTTCATATGAGCCATATTGCTGTACCTGGAATGTGATACTGATATACAAAAGAGAAGGTTGTTATGCTGTTGGATGATGATTTTTGTTTTATATCTATGTAGAATTGTTCAGTTCTTAAGCTTAACTGCTCCTTCCTTTGGCCATGTTCTTCCCTTCTACTTTGGGAAGCCATGAATAATTGTAGATTCCCTAAACCCTAGAAAGGTAGGAAAGATAAAATAGTTTTCATTGTAACTCAGCTTTTAAGCAATCTTGCCACACTAGGCCATGTTCAATTTTTACTTCAAAGGGGCAATGGGCCTTAATAAGATCAATAATGAAACTGACCACATTTTTCTATATTTAATATACTAGAGGTTTTGAAAACATCTCCCTTGAGATATTGATTATAAAATCACATTTTATACGAAATTTTTTGTTATCAAGTCAAATTATGAATCTTTGATTTCACCTTCCTCTAGCTGTCCAAATCACCTTGAGATCTTTGTTATCTGGTTGGGTTGAGTCCTTTTCCAACTCCTTGTTTAATGTGATTGTGCGAATCAGTTATGTCATGGAAAGAAGTAAATTGACCTAGTTTGCTATAATCAAACTTTGGAAGGTAATAGATTGTGACATGATGTCTTGGGAACTTGGTATCTGGAAATATTGCTGTGGTGGTTAAATATGTTGTTTACTTCAGAGTGTACTTTTCTATGGTACTAGGTAATCTGTAGTAAGCATGATTTAGATAAGAATGAGCAGGGAATTTATCTCCCATGGTTATGCCTATTTTATACCACTTGCCTCCTAGGGTGTGGATAACAGTTCTACATGTACCTATGTTTGCATCTACGTCCTCACTGAATGAATGATGCACTCAGCACAGGTTAAAATCACTCTACTGACTGAACAACTTTCCATATGCATTGCTACCTTTTGGTTCTGTTTTTCAACCTTTGCTTGCATTTGATATGCAGATTAGTACATGATGAACTATAACATATAACTTTTGTTTTATGTTTGGTGCATTTTTAAAATAAAACGGAATAGGACTCAAGGTTAATAAGTAATACATTTTTTGTTCTATTAAAAAGGTGGAATCAAAATAGAAAAGAACAAAACAAACAGTTCTATCTCTTCTATCCTCATGCCAAACACTACTTGAGTTTTCCTGTTTGTCATGTGTGCTCTCTCTACCATTTTCAGGTACACTCTACACATTATATGCCCTTTACTCACTAGGGAACCAAGTTTCTCTCCCTCTCTAAAGCTTGTCATCAAAATTGATTATTTTCACTCACTTGACCCCATTGAAGTTATTGTGTTATAGGCTCTCCAACTTGTGTAACTTTGTTGTTGTAACTGCCTGATCAAGCTCCATAACAAACTACTATTTGAAAATAACTCTTTCATTAAAATGTTTGATGAAACTATGATTAGTATAATCAATTGACTATTGCAAATGGTTTTAGTATTGAGGTTTATTGTCATCTCAATAATGAAGTTAGATCAACTAGACAGCCTCCAGCTGTACTAAAATATTTGAATGAGTGAATGCCATTAATTCAGATGAGATGCATTTGGAAAGAGATATCTTGTTGCTTTTGTGATTGACATTATTTGTTTCATTGTTTTTTTTTGTTTTATGTTCTATTTTTGTTTCTATTCAAACCTCAGACCCTTACGGTTCCCCTAAAACTTAAAATTTGTTGGGCATTGATCTAATTTGCCAACCTTGGACACCATTACATTTCTTCTTCTTCCACATATGGATTTCACAATTCATCTTATGGGTGAATTTCTTGTTCTCAATGCAAGATTATTGTTAAATAATTGTTTAGAAAGTTGAACCAGTGTCTATTCATCTGGTGTGTTCATTAGCCATTACTCTTTTGTGTTACTTCTGGATTCAGATAGATCCTATTAATCCTTTAATGAAGCTAGTCCCTTATGTTCAAGTTATATAGTAATCAATTTATGAAACACCATTACTTGATGCTGTTGGGTGTCAAGAAATTTGTAAAATTATTGTTTTTCTTGTCCTTAAGCCTTCAAAAATTGAAGTTAATGCCAATCAAAAAAGCAATTTCAACACTTTTAGTTTTATTCTCTTATTAATTAAGAAATTACATATTGGTATTTTGAATTCTTTATCATCCTTATATTCAGTGTTGTGTTGTTCTCTTCCTTGGGCATCATGTGTTGTTGCCTTTATTGTGATATAATCTTATTCACTGCACTTAAATCCATATTAATGCATTGGAGCATTGACTGAATCTTCCTGTGTGTGTGCTTTGACTATTATATATATGCTGGGGAACTGAGATCAAATATTGTTTTCAAAATTATTGCATATTGTAATGCCACTACTTAATAATGCTTCATTTTGAATGTTAAATATGGTTTTACAACATTCTGCTGATTAGATTTTTCATCTTATATATAATATAACATCAATAGCCTGTTTTTTCTAGAGCATCCTGTTTTTAATCAGACTGGTTGGATAATTCCTTCTCCTTGTGTTAACAGAGGGAAGCACGATTAGAACGTAATAAAAATAAGTCCTTCTTCTCATGAAATCGTAGCTGGGTTTTTGCTGGTTGTATCATAGGAAACAGAGTTAATAGTTCACCGGATCTCTGGTTCATCTATCATAACACTCAGGTTATGCAGTTTATTGAAGCTATGACAAAGTGTTGCAATAAATGTGCGCAATGGTATTCTACACTGTTCCTTGTGTCAATTCTTAGCTTAGGTTCATAAATGAATTGTTTTGTGAATTATGTAGTTCAACTGCGACCTTGTTCATGTTTGGATACTAAAATTACTGTGATATATATATAGTCCCTTTTCTTCTGTTTTTCCCGGTGTTCTGAATTTCTGTTTTTCTTGAAAAGTACTGCCGTTGTTCCACAGGACCACTGGAGCAAATTGCTTTTTTGAGTATGTTATTACTTAATACTAAGAAATTTTGGTTAAATTAATGAGTAGCAATGTTATTAATGGGTGGATATCACAAGCCAAAAATCTGGTAGATAACATTGCAAACTATGACACAAGCATGGAAGCTATAATACACTCGCACAAAGGATATTAAAAAAATGGCAAAACATAATAAATAAAATAATAACTAGTATGAATAATAATACACTAAAAGCATGTAAAATTCACCAAAACTATCAATTCACAAACTTGAATAATTTCATAGCCTTTTAGCATGAGTTCACTAGAAAGTATTGAGTTCAAGTTATAACAACTTGAAAATAGTACAGAGGGGAAGAGAATTTATATAGCAGAGTATAAATTTATTTGTTGCAGATATGAAACCTGAATTTTAGATTCATAAAACAGAACAGAGAGAAAAAAAAGGAAAGGAAAAGGGAGAAGAAAGAAACAGAAGCAGAGAACAAAGCAAAGGAAGAGAAGGAGTGTTAATTCTGTCATGAAATAATAAACAAAGGAGGAAAGCAATTCCATTACCAAAGAAAGTTATTGTAGGCTGTTGTGCGATCGCTGGAGATGGTGGTAGACATCTAGATTTTGGACTAACAATGGAAAAGAAGGTTTGGGTTTAAGCAGAGTTCTTTGTTGTTTTTATCTATATTTGTGACTCAAGGGATCCAAGACCCAAAAGGAAAAAAAAAAACTAATAGGCAGTAGGACAACATAGGGTAAGGAGGCCCCAACTAAGGACAACATAGGGTAAGGAGGCTCCTACTAAATTACTCGCTATAATTCTAGCTAACTGAAGGAAGGGTGCTCAATAGTGTGCATCCCAAGTGCTTGATCTAAGCTTTAGTTAGCTAACAAGTTTGCTCCTCTGTTGCCTTTTAGTAACATTTGTTTTGTTTAAATTGTGCTAAAATCCATTCTTGTGTTTGCAAGAATTCTTTCCTTAAATTGACATAGGTAGCACATTCAGCCTAAGGGAGAGGAAAGCATTAGTGAATTGAAATTATGACTTAAAGTTTGAAGTTGAACACTTGACAATTTGTTTAATAGAATATATTTTTGGTTTAACTTGCGTATTTTTTTTTTTGAATTTGACTGTAATAGGATCCATTCTATGCAAACCTTTGACTTAGTTTTCACTTAGGCTATTTTCTTATAATTTTGTTAGTAATTATGAGTAAATAGCAAAGACTTTTGTGTGGTTTTAAGGGGGCATAAGGGGGAGCCTAAGTGTCCCTACTGAAAGGAGTAATAAAGGGATTTCATATTTGTTAGAATACCAAAATTTCAAGAGTTGAATGACACTAAAATCTAATTGTCATGGTAGTTGAAAGTAGAACAAATTTTCATGTGTTATGATGTGAGAGAAGAGCATAGGTCAAACTAGCAAGTCTTGCATTCTCAGACTGTTTTGATTTGGTGGAATAATCTTGTGAAAGAGAGAGCTAGGTTTGGTTTCATCTAGTGGAAACTTGAGAAGATGAAAGCTATCCTTAGGCATATGTATGTATCACCTTAATATCTTGAGAACTTCATAATAGGATCCAAAGATTAAACCAAGATAATGGGACAGTTGATGAGTATTACAAGGATATGGAGGTAACCATTATTAGAGTCAATATAAAGGAGTATGAGGAGGCTAGAATGACTAGGTTCCTTGATGGGCTAAGAGAAAATTAAGGATTTCATGGAACTTCACAACTATGAGTTTGAATGAACTCTACTACTAAACCCAAAAGGTTGAACAACAACTCCATATAAAAGGTAAGAATAGGTATCCAATTTCAAAACCTTCTTCGAAGGATAATAAGAGTAAGGAAGATCACAAAGATGTTTTTTTTTTAAACTTGAGGATCCTAAGGAAGTTAAAGATCCCAAGAAATATAAGACCAACACACCATTTCAAATCATCTATAAAGTATTTCAAATATTTGTGATAAGAGCACATTGCTTCTTAATACTCTAACAAGAAAAACATGACTCTTAGAGATAATGGGAAAGTGTCCTCTTTGGAATCATTAAGTGAAATCTCTAGTTCTAGTGCCACAAGGTCTTCTAGTAATGAGAGATTAGAGTATGCCTAGAAGGTGACTTCTTAGTTGCTAGAAGATTACTAGGACAAGCAACACTTGCAAGATACCTTTCCAAAAGCTAGGGTTAGCTACCACTCTACATCCCAGGCCTTATAAGTTGCAATGGTTAAGTGACAATGGAAACCTCTTAGTAGACAAGTCTTAGTTCCATCGGTAGGTTTCTTGATCAAGTAAATTGTGATGTTGTGTCAATGGAGGCAAGCCATGTGCTCTTGGAAAGATCATGACAATTCGATTGGAAAGTTCATCGTGATAGATATAGTAATAAATATTCCTTTGTGTTTAATTTTCAAAAGATCACTTTAGCTCCCTCCAAACAATTAAAAGGTTTCACTAAAGGGTCACCTTTTGGGACACTCTCTAATCCCTTATCATAAGAATTTCCCTATTCCTATTTTGAGAGCTAGATGTTTCTCTATTCCTATGCTAAGAGCTAGATGACTCTATCTTCATCGCTCTCATGTCTTGCTTGATATTTACTCATTTGATTATTCCTTTGGTTTCTCCTATGGTTTTTCATAGTACTTTTCTTGTGAAAGTTCCTTTCTAAGTGATTTATTTTTATTTTTCTTAGACCATTCATTTTGTTTCTTTTCAAACAAAGCTTTGTTTCTTTTTTCTAATTCTTCTACGTATTCTTCAAATTGTTTACTTTGCTTTCTTAATATCTTTTTAAAAGTTTGGGTGAGAGCTTCCATTTGTAACCTATTGAAGTTAAGATTAATAATCACTCTCACTCATTCCTCTTCACACAAGCAAATAACAAAGATTTGAAAATAATTAAGCACACTACAAATATTTTAGGCTCAAAATTTTACCATTTTAACAGTTGAACAATTAAGAACTTAAAAGTAAATTGCAGAATGTTAATTGACTTCTTATCCAAATCAAGATCCAAGGTAGGAGAAAGATAAATAATGAGTATTTATATAGGCTAAGTTGCAAACCTTGCAATTATGAAATTCTTTTATTACTTCTTCCAACAAGCATACTTAAACTCTCTCTTATGCATGTCTTCTTAAAACCATACAGAGATCTTTGCAATTTACACATACATAATTACTAACAAAATTATAAGAAAATTGTTAGATACAAATTAAGTCAAAGATTTTCACAAAATGGAGCCTATTACAACTAAATTAAAAAAAAAAACTACAATGGAAACTGAACAAGTGAAAAACCTATTCTATTACATAAATTGTCAAGTCTTCAACTCTAAGCTTCAAGTCATAATTTCAATTCACCAATGTTTTTCTCTCACTTAGGTCACATGCTACCTATCTCAATTTAAGTCAAGAATACTTTAAAATACAAGAATAAGTTAGCATAATTTAAACATAAACAAATGTTCCTTTCCTCTTTAACTGTTTGGCATTCTTAATCATTCAAATTGGTATTGGCTTAGCACTTACGGAAAAGATATATATTCAACTTGATATTAGAAACCTGGATGTTTCTAATGTCATAAAAATTTAACTTATCAATAATTTCAAAAAACAAAAAGGAAATGACAAAACTAAAGAGCTTTGGAGACAGTTAAACAATTCTATAACAAACAAAAAACTAAACTCGAAGTGATTAAAAATGTAACAAAATTAGGAATCTAGAAGATAAGCAACAAATAAAAGATAGAAAAAGACTAAAAAGAAATTTAGAAAAGGATGAATGGATTTCAAAATCATGTGAATGTTCTTGAAATTGAAATTTAACTTATTTATGAAAAGAAATCATTTGTATGCAACCTTGTTCATTCAAGAAGATGATTCATAATTCAAGATTTTCAATACAACTCAAACTTGTACAATCCAACACCCAACTCAGATCTTACAAATGAGATACAATAAAATGCTTCAAGAACACTAACAAGTTTTTTAAAGATTAATACTTCAACATCAACTAACAAGTTTTTTAAAGATTAAGAAATTTTTTTTTGCAAACAAGTCGTGAACATGATGAACACAGACTATTATAGATTTTTGCAAAATTAATTGAGGAAGCTGAGTCTGCAATGATCAACTTCAAACTTTAAGAAAAAAAATCTACAAATTTCAAAGGAAATGAAGAGAAATTGAAGGTGTTTATTGAAAAAAAATGACACTTAAACAACATTGGAAACTTCAAATTAATGATAAATTTGATCCAATTTTGAGCAATTTTATCAATTAAATTGATGTGCACAAATCCAGCAACATATGACTTGAAGCAACATAAATGATCATTGTAGAAAAAATGTTGCTAAAACAGGAAGAAATTAGAGTAGAAGATATTGAAATTAAGGAGAAAAGTGAAGCAAATTACCTTCAAGCAACAAATCCTTCTTTGGAGGATGATTTGGACTTAATTGGAGGTAGGTTTTTAGCCAAGAACAGCCCTAAAAATGCTTAAAAAAAGGAGTAGGACCTTGCTACAATGCACGTATGATTAGGATGAGAATGAAGATTTTTGAAAATTTTCAACCAAATGAAAGGTCTTCTTCTGCCAATTTTGCTTTTTTCTCTTATTTATAGGCCAAATTTGAAGTAACCAACTTCAGCCAAATTTTAACTGTCCCAACTAACTATGTTTTTTTTTTCCTTTTTCTCTTTTTTTATTATTATTTTATTTATTTATTTTTTTTTATTTTCTTTCTTTTGCCTTTTATATATATTTTTTACTTTTCTGATTTTACTTATTATATATGTTATATATATATATATTATATTTTTTATTTTTATTTATTATTATTATTATTTATTTTTTATTATTAAATTTTATTCTTCAAGAGAAAGTAGTTTACACTAATTAAGATGTATACCATTCATTACAACATCTTTAAATTTTTTTATGGAGCATGATCGAATGCTCTATATCACACTTGTACTCCATAATTAATTTTCATTCATCTCCTTAAACTCATCTAAATTCACCCTTAAATTTTTAAAAAAGGTTTTAAGCTAGTTTTTGCCAACTTTGTGGAATATGGCTAAATGATATCCAATTATTACCAAATGTTTTTCAACTTTACGATTCCTTCCTTAAATTTGTTTCAAATTTGTTTAGGCTCCACTTTACATCTTAATTAAAATTTAACTCAAAATTTTTCTAATTAATGAGAGACTCGTTGAATGTCCTATATGACTAAAGTAAGGTTCATTTTCCTTAATTTGTTCTCTCGTAGTCTTGGTGTTATGAACTTTAGTATATTTTATCCCAAATTAACCAAAATGGTTGAATGAACACTTGGTAAATTTTAAACCCCTTTCAAATTTATAATTTCATAATTATACTTGATTAAATTCCTTCTTATACCCAAGTCAAATTTTAAACTCAAGTTTTCCTAGTTTACTAGGAGGTGGCCGAATGTTATAGGTGTTTTGAACAACAGTCTTTTTTAATTTTCTCGCCACATAATCTTGGTGTCATAAAGTTGAACACTTGGTTCATCAGCAGTCTTTAGATCCATGCATAAATTATCCTTACTCCATAACTTTGGTCATGGTTATGGAAGATCTTAAATGATTTGTGCAACTTTGGATCAAAAATTTTACCTTTACACTTTTTAGTTTTAACTCCACGTCCAAGTTAAGTTCATAGATTTTATTGCATAATTTTTCTTGTTTCTTTAAGACTTTTATTACATGAGTCTAGATCTAACTCTTAGCAAGAACAAAGTCATAAATACAAATTTTAAGTAAAGACATAACCAAGTTACTAACTTTTAGCATAAAATTTTTAAAGAATGCATATTTTATAGAAAAAAAAAGTGTAGATCTACTAGATCTACTCCAAGATCTACAAATTTCTTACTTTGAGAACTTCAATATTTTCCTCATAAACACTCAACTTTGATCCAAAGCATCAAAAATTAGTTTTTAAGAAATTTTAATCGATTAAATTGCTTCTAAGATTTTTGAACCAATTTAATCCATCAAAACTTCTATTCTTCATTCAAAATCACTAAAAATTTGTGATGCTCACATTTAACCATTGAAGGGGGAAATTTTGAGCTTCTAAGAGTTCAAAAAAAAGGGATTCATAGATCTTAGAGCTTATAAAAATACAAAGTAATATCCTAATTATTGAATACTTTGCGATGAGTTTTGGTGGGGCTTTAATGACTAATTTTGTCCTTCCATGGTTGTCCTCATAAAATCTTCTAGTGGTGGTGGTGGTGGGGCTTGGTAGTTTTGTTTTGATTTAATTTAAACTTCAAAGTTTGAAGTTTAAACTGTATATGATTTTGAATTTTAGGATAGATTGAGTTTAAAGAGAACTAGATGATTTCTCTAAGTGTTTAAAAGATAGAAAATGAAGCAAATGAACCCTCCCATGACCATTATGGAGTTTGGCCACTTGAAAATATTTTGATACATTTGCATATAATTTTCATTTTATAAAATAATTCTAAATGCAAGTTTTTCTAAATGTTATATGCATCATCCTTCATGTATTTCATATAACACATAAGATACCTCAAAACGGGACAACAATTTGAGCAGAAGGATGGATAAGCTTATTTTGTACAAAGTCGCCCTAACTATGGAAGATCATAGGGCAAGCCTCTTTACCTTCTTAGCTTTTACTTTTTCTTTAAACACTAGTTTAAATTCTAAACACTTTCCGATGAAGGTTCTCTAGTCTTCATCAGCTAGATAAATTTGAAGGATTATTTCACCTTTCTTGATACTTGGGGTAATAAGATAATTATGAATAATGGAGCAATTATTTTTTATTCTTTTGATGCTATCCAACCTTAACCAGGCTTCCACCCTCAATTTTTCCTTCTTTGAAATGTATCAAAACTTCATGATTAAAAATAAAATAAAATTGTTAGGTAAGAAAATTAATATTTTCACAATGAATAATTATATTATCATTATATATAGATATATGTAGGCACCAAACAAGGTTAAAGTTTTCGTATAATAGGACTTCTTCATTATAAGCATGTTTTTTACTAAGTTAATTGGTATTTGGCTAACGGGACTTCAAGTCAATAGTATGTGTCTACCACTTCAACAAGAAACTTATTTTGTAGAAACTTATTTTGTTTATTTAAAATAATTAAATAATGTCAAGTTAAATCTTACCAAAACTTTTTCGAAATGAGCTAAGAAATAATGATTATACATGCACATATTGAATAACATCAACTATAAGTTTATTAAACAATATATCAACATACCTCATTTCAACAAAGAAAACTAACTTTATACGTATCAATAACTAATTTTTAATTACAAGTTCATTTATTCATATAAGTTACATAATTTTTCTGTAGCCATCATAACTAATCCATGGGATTAGTATTGTTCAAATTTTTGCAAATTTTAAGTTTCTACATATAACTACTACACAACATTTAACTAAGCTTTGTAAAAGAACAAACTACTTCAACCTAAAAATGAGAATGAATCTTAAATTAGCTATATATAAGATTTACTAGAATAAACTATACATCTTAACCTTTCTAACATTTCTAACAGGCTTATGGGTAACACAAATGTGAAATTCCATATTCAAACTTATCATTAGTTAAATGAGATTCTTTTAACACTAAGAAACTGAACAAAGCAGAATACCTTCCCAACACACACTTAAGAATTCATTAATTTCAAACTTACGAAACTAATCAGTTTAAAATTACATCATATTACCCTTTAAATTTCATTATTTTTATTCAAATATAATTTTTCTTCCTTAGGATATAGGCATTTTGAGTTAAATAACATGTTTAAGAAAATTTTCAATTAAACCAACTTATTGGGCTATTGGTGGAACTTGTAGGTTTAACTAAAAATTTATAAACTCTGAACACTTATTCTAATGTTTTGATATTTCAAATTAAATTAATTGTAGTCAACAAGCATATCTACATAAGGATAGAAGATACCTTATTCCACGATGATCAACATAAATTCCAATAATTTTACAAGAATCATTTCTATATGCATAGAAGACAAGATTGTAAGAACGGGACTTTCTTTCTTTGAAACCGAACGGGACTTTCTTTCTTTGAAACCGATCGCTCCGTTGAAAATAGAGGAGGTGATGATGTCCCTGTTAAAGAATAAATAAGTTGGAAAAGGTCTAACTTAAGAGATAGAAAAGTTGAGAATGGGTTAAAATTAAATTGTGTTATTAATTGTTGAAACATCAAAATTTAAATAGAGAAAAATAATGATCTTTTCCTATCTAAGTGTCATTCTTAAAGTGGTTAAAGATGAATTTAAAATAAAACTATCACTGAGCCACTAAATGCCACTCTCAAAGTGGTTAAAACTGAATCTAAAATAAAACTACCACTAACTCACTAATAGCTAACTTTAAGAAACTAAATTTGACTTCAAAAATAGAAAAAAATGGATTGGAATTGAAATGCCTAGTCATCTAACACTCCTCCTTGGCATTTAGGTGACAAACACTAATTCTTTGTCTCAAATCTTCAAATCTTTTCTTTGGTATTGACTTGGTAAAAATGTTAGCTAGTTGGTTCTCAAATGAGCAATGAACAAGCAACACTTTATTAGATTGTTGAACTTCTCTAATAAAATGAAACTTGATCTTGATGTGTTTGGTTTATCCATGAAACATTGGATTTATAGAGATTGAAATAGTTGAAATGTTATCACACATTATCCTGGTTCTGTTTGTTCATGCCCCAAGTCCTTTAGCATCTTCCTTAGCCATATTTCATGAGTCATAGCAGAGGCAACAACGATATACTCAGTTTCTGCGTTTCTGCGGTTGATTGAGCTGTAGTTTCCTGTTTCTTAGAGCTTCATCTGGAAAAAAAACTCGTTCACAATGAAAATAAGTATCCTGAAATGCTTTCGAAATCATCAATGTAGCCTCCCCAATCATTATCAAAGTAGCCCACTATTTTCATGGTTTTTTTTTTTTTGCAGATTTTGCAAAGAAAATTTCAAGTATATTGGTTCATTTAATATATCTTAACACTCTTTTAGCAACCACAAAGTGTGTTTCTCTAGGTGAATGCATAAACCTAGAGAGAATACTTACAACAAATAGAATGTCAGACCTACTTATAGTGCAATATAGGGGATTGCCAACTAAGCTTCTATACATACTTTCATATGCTTTTCCAAAATTCTCATCTTTGCCAAGCTTCAAACTAGTGGTAATTGGAGTGCTTACGGATTTTCAGTCTTGTATTTTGAAATTATTTAAGATATCAGAAATGTATTTCTTTTGACATAGAAAGATGCCATCATTAAACTACATTATTTCCATGCCAAGAAAGTAATTCATGACTTCAAGATCACTCATTTCAAAGACTTTCTCCATTTCATCCTTGAACTTTTGAATTAGTTCATTTTTTCTTCCTATTACAAGGATGTCGTCTATATAAATTGAAACAATTAAAGACTCACCACCATTGACTTTCACATATAAAGTGACTTCACTTTGACTTCAATCAAAACTAAGCTGGATGAGATGATTGTCCCTTCTTTCATATTATGCTCTCAGGGCTTGTTTTAGTCCATATAGGATTTTCTTTAAAAGATAGACTTGATATTCTTTATTAGGAGTTGAGAAACCATCCGGAAGCTCTGCATAGATTTCTTCAGCAAGAAACCCATTTAGGAAGGCTGATTTGACATCAAGTTGATGAATCTGTCATGAGTTGTGAGCTGCAAAGGCAAGAAGAAGCTTGATTGCGTCATACCTTGCTATTGGCTCAAATGTCTCTGGGTAGTGTATACCATATTGTTATGCATAATCTTTCACCACCAGTCTAACTTTGTGTTTGCAAATTGATCCATCGGGGTTGAGTTTTGTTTTGAAAACCCATTTTACACCTATCATTTTGTGATTCATGAGCCAATCAACAAGCTGCAAAGTTCCATTTTTGTTAATCATGTTTATTTCATCTTGCATAGCTTTCCTCCAAGTTTTAGAGTATTGTGCTTCAGTATAACATGTTGGTTCATAGATGACCAAGCTACACCTTTGATAAATATCTTCCAAAGTTCTTGTGCCCCTCATCGGTAGGTCATCCACTAGCTCATTTATTTCAAGTTGAGGTTGTTTATTTGGAAACAATTCAAAATGAGTATTCCTCTGATTTTCCCAATCCCAGATAGCTTCCTCATCAAATTTTACTTTTCTCTTGAAAAATATTTTTTTTGTTTTTAAAAAGAAAATTCTATAGCCCTTGGTCAATGAACTGTAGCCCATGAAAATGCTTTTGTGAGTCTTATTGTCCAGCTTACTTCTTTTAGGTTCTAGCACTTGGTAATAACATATACACCCAAAGATTCTGAGATGGTGCATTGAAGGTTTGCTATCACTCTAGGCTTCATATGGAATCTTATCCTGTAAGGCCTTTGTGGGGAGCCTATTCAACAAATAAACAGAGGTATAGACTGTCTCTGCCCAAAATAGATTTGGTATTTTAAATTTTTAATCTAAAGACACCTAGCCATCTCCATTATTGTTCGGTTCTTTCTTTTAGATACACCATTTTGTTGTGGTGCGTATGGTAAGGTCAGTTGATGTTTAATGCCTGCACTATTACAAAATTCTACAAATTGAGCAGAGGTATATTCTCCATCATTATTAGACCTTAAAGCTTTAATTTTCAAATTACATTAATTTTCCACTAAAGGTTTAAATTGTTTAAAAATATTGAAGACTTCACTCTTAAGTTTAATGAAATAAACCCAACAAATTTGGGTGTAATCATCAATGAAGAGGAGAAAATACTTGTTACCATTTATGGATTCAATTTTCATTGGGCCACAAACGTCAGTGTGGATAAGTTGAAGTTTCTACTTAGCTTTCCATGCTTGATTTGCCTGAAATGGTAGTTTTGATTGCTTACCTTGTGACAAGTCCCACCAACTTGAGCATCATATGAGATTTTGGGCATATTTACCACCAACTTCTTTTTGTTCATTTCTGTAATGCTTTTATGATTGAGATGATCGAACCTTTTATGCCACAGATTTGTAGTCATCCGTGAAGCACTAATATATGCCTATTCAACTACTTTCCCTAAATCTACTGTAAAAATTCTTTTGTTCATCTTGATGCCAAATAATTCTACAACAGAGGTATTAAAAACAACATACTTGCGATCCTGAAAGTGCATTGGGTAATTATTTTCGAGCATCTGTCCAACACTTAACAGCTTTTGGCTAATATCAAGTATGTATAGAACTTCAAGAATAATTTTAATACCTGAGATAGTTGAAACAGACACTAATCCTCTAACTTTGACTTCTAAAAACTCTTAATTTCCTACCTTTACTCTAGACTTGCAAGTACCATCAAGGAAACTGAACATCTTAGCATCATTACATAGGTGGTGTGTGCAACCGCTATCAAGAAGCCAAGCATCTGACAAGTCATTTGTTGAGAAGCAAGAAACTGCAAAGAGTTGCTCCTCCAATGCATCAATCGCTTTTCCTAGTTGTGCTTTTAAAGGTTTTGAGAATTTATTTTTAGATTTGCAAACGTTGGTTACGTGCCCCAATTGTTTGCATTTTCCACATACAACATTAGGCCTCCACCAACAATATTTCTTCATTTGGGTTGTCTTTTAACAATTCTTGTAAGGAGGAAACAACCTCAATTCTGAATCATTATTACTTCCATCACCATGCTTACCATTATTCTTCTAGTTAAGCTATTGTTTTCCTTTACCAGAATGTTGCTTTTGAACTTCTTTAGTGAACCTCCTCTCTCTCAATGTCCTTCTTTACTCTTGTGCTTGTAGAGTACTCATTATTTCATCTAATGAGATTTTGTTAAGGTCCTTGGATTCTTCAAGAGATGAAATTTTGGATTCAAACCTCTTAGGAAGAGTTACTAGAATTTTCTCCACAATCCTTTTATTTGCAAAATCTTCACCAAGTAGTATAATATTATTAACAATTAAGGAGATTCGATTATCATACTTACCAATCGTTTTATCCTCATGCATATGCAAAGATTTGAATTCACATTTCAAGTTCGAGACTTGGATTCGACCTGTTCTATCAATGCCTTCATATTCTTCTTTGAATCTATCGCAAGCCTTATTTGCTATTTTACAAGCCATGATCCTGTAAAACACATAATCTTCTATAAAATTTTGTATAAGGAACTTGGTCTTGAATTTCTTTGCTTTATCTTCACTATGAGATTTTATCTGAGACAAGGTAAGATTTTTTGGTTTGCAAGGTAATGGTTTATCTTCAAGCATTGTTTCCTAGAGGTCATAGGATTTTAGAAAATCTTCCATCTACACTGACCAAATGTGATAATTTTGACTAGTGAAGGTAAAGGGTGAGTTTAAAGGAAAGTTGTTGTAAGTCATTGGTTTGTGAGTTGAAAAGAAAGGAAAATTTTGATCTCGTAAGATCAACTATGGCTCTGATACTAATTTTGAAAATAGAGAAGTTGATAATGTCTCTGTTAAAGAATAGACAAGTTGGAAAAAGTTTAACTCAAGGGATAGAAAAGTGGAGAATGAGTTAAAACTGAATTGTGTTATTAATTGTTGAAACAATAGAGTTTAAATAAAGGATAATGAACTTTTCCTATCTAAGTGCCACTCTCAAAGCGGTTAAAACTAAATTCAAAATAAAACTACCACTAAGCCATTAAGTGTCACTCTTAAAGTGATTAAAATTAAATGTAAAATAAAACTACCACTAAGTCACTAATAGCTAACTTTAAGCAACTAAATTTGGCTTCAAAAATAGAAATTCCAATTCATCTAACACGCTCACTGTATTTTTCTAACCAATGAGTTTAGTAAGCATAGACCTTTCTGATAAACCTTTGACATTGATCCACCTTGAAGTAAAAGGACACATGAGAGTGCTTTAGTGATAGTCAGGTCTTAAATAAGACCTTCGTATATGAAACCAATTTGATTTGGGATTGAAATTATTATTGATTTTCTACGAGAGTGCTCAAATTGCCATCGTCTATGATGAAAATTAAATCTTCGGCAATATTTAAAGGTAAATGTAAGGCAAAGGCAGAAAATAAAGAATAGTGCCAAAGAAGAGGTAATACTCTTCATTTCTTAGGTTGGTTGTGAAGTAAATAAGGAATGAGGTAAAGGTTGGTAGGTATTGGGCCAAAACACAAGTAAGAAAAATTAGAATGATCTATTTATAGACATGGAGAGCTAACGCTATTTTTTGGATATAAAATAAATGAAATATAGTATTTGAGGGATTTTGGGGGAGGATTAGGGTTAGAGCTTGTGGGAATAGAGAAAGGATAGGTGTGGGAGAGAATCTTAAGATTCTATAGTTGTAAAGGAAGCTAAAAATAAGGGTGAAAAAGGTATCATAAGAAAACTATCGCCATCATCAATGATGGTGATGAGGGGAGAGTGAAAGAGAGAATAGGCAATTAAGGTGAAGGATGCCACCATGCATGGTGGTTGTGAAAAGGGGCCTAAATGAGCTACTGCTGGTGCAGTTTCTTGGTGTATTAGGCCAAAGTGGTTGAGGAAGGCTATGATTACATGCGACGATAGAGGTGATGATTGAGGAGAGAAGACATCATCAACGGTAGAGGTAATGAAGAGAAAGACGGTTTTTGCTTGCATTCTTGAATAGGAGAAAAGATAACTGCCAAAGAAGAGAAGGAATGGAGAAAAAGGGGAATCACCATTATAAATAGCAGCAAAGTTGAAATTTTTGGTAAGGAAAATGTGACTTCACTAACAATGGTGGATCCAAGGAGAAGACTAGCTTCAAATAAGGGGAAAAGTATTTTAGTATTAAATTTATACTTAATTTAATTAAAAAAATTATTTCCTAGGTTTCAAATTTTCATGCTTTTTTAAAACATATTTTGGTATCATGTATACTTTTTGGATGAGATTCTTGAACCTGGTGGCCGGAGAGAAGAAGAAAGATAAAGAGTAATTCTAGACTTTTATGATATTTATTATTATATTTATTTGTATTAAATTTGCAAGGTTGTTCTATACTTGGTTAAAAATATGAACTTAGAGTATATCACACCAAATTCAAAATAGGAGAAGTGTGACATATGAAGTGTGCATATGTGTTTGTTAAAATTAGCTAAAAATTAAAACATAAATTAGATAAATTGACCGAACAATGTAATACATGAAAGCAAAAACCATACTATTTTGTGAAGAGAAAACACCCTGAATCAATATCTTCTGATTTCATTTTACAGAAGAGTTTTATTAATTTTTTTTTCAATAATGTGAACTTTCCTTCACTACAGTCCTATTATTTTTTGTCATCAAAGATTGAAGTCTGCGACCAACTAATCCCTTTACCATTTTTTTTTTATTTTAAATCTACTTTCTTAATCTAAGACTAAAGCCTTATCTTCCTTGGCTTTTATTTCCTATCATTGTGTTTGTTGTTGCTTTTGCTACTTATCCTCCTACTTTTATCTTTTGTTATGGTTTGTTTTTTCTTTAAGTAATTTTAAATTTTTAATATATTTATATATAAATGAAAGGAGAATAAATTAAGTGCTAATAGAATTTTTCATTTGTGTAATATTCATAATTTTTCATAATAAACTCTTTAGGTTATGAATAATCTTTAGTGAAAGACAAAGTAAGGACAAGAGTAAAAAATAGAAAAATTTCATACGAATGGCGAAAATGTTCTTGCATTTAGGTAATCCTATTAAATGCGTAGGAAAATTAAAATAAAAGTTAAAAGAAATCCTAAGGGATTAAAATACATAAGGATGATTGAAAATTTTTGAGGAATAGAAAAAGAGAATGGTAAAGTTGACAAAAAACTTCAAAAATGCCAAAAATATTCTTAGGAAGCTCTGTCTTTCACCAGGGCTAATTTGTTCTTAGAAAGATAGTAAATGATACAAGAATGGTGCAAGAACGAATCAATAAGTATTAAAAACATCAGAGGAATAAATTTTGGACCTCCTTAGAAATGGCAAAAAAATTACAAAAATACCCCTAAAAGACCGGTAAGGTAAGAAAATGTGGAACAAAAGCCAAGAAGTGAGTGTCATACATCTTGCATGAAAATTTCATGTTAAAAACATGGTGATGACTCACCATATGAGTCATCACAAAATTAAATTCATAAAAGATAAAAATAATAAATGTAAAGATTCCTTTAAGCATGGTTAAGACCAATTAACCATGTTTAGGGTAAGGCTAATTAACCATATTTAGGGTAAGTGAAACTTGATTAGTGAAAAACTTGACATAATTAGAACTCATCTAGTCTTAAAATGATAATTATTTTCATTCTAAATTATTTTAGAAAATATAAATTACATACAAAATTACCAAAATATCCTTAAGTGGAAAATTAATCCATAAATTAGGCTAACTTAGCTAAATTCATTAAGGGCTTTGGAAGATCTTATTTGCATAATTCTAAAGCTTATAAACACTTTGAGAATTTCTCTAAACTCTACAAAAGTTTAATCTAATCCAAAAATCCAAAATTTCACCTTAAGTTTAAACTTCCATCTTTGAAGTTTAAGCTAAAATCAACTCCTAATCACCAAGCCCCACCACCATCACTAAGAGATCTTTGTGGACCACTATGGGAGAGGATCAAAATCAGTCATCAAAACCCCATAAAAACCTGTCATAAAGTCTCTATGTAGTAGGGTCTTACTACTTATGTTTTTAAACTTTAAATATTGATGTTCATGGTTTGTTTTTTTTCTTTTTGTGGATCCTTTCTCTAAGATCCATAATCTTATTTTGTTTAAATTCATGAGAGCTAAATTTTTTTTTGGATGGTTAAATATGAGAATAATCTATTTTTGGTGATTTTTGAGAGTTAAAGTGAAAATTTGATGGATTAAAGTGCTTCTAGCCACCTTAGAAGCAATTTAATTAGTTAAAATTTCTTAAAAATCAATTTTGATGCTTTCGGGCAGATTTGAGAGTTCATGTGAAAATTTTTGAAGTGTTCATGGTGTGGGATATGTGGACCTTGGAGTAGATCTAGTGGATTTACACTTATTTTCCATAAAAAATTCTTTCTTTAAGATTTTTATGCTTAAAGCTTGAAACTTGGTGATTTTCTTCATAATATGGAATTACATGCTTAAGTATAACACACTAAAATGAACACCATTTTTATGTTTAAGTTGTATGTTTGATTCTATTAATAGACTGTTATCTCATGGTTTGAGATTTTTAGAAAATAATTATTAGTGAAAACATAGTAATTTTTTTAAAACGAATCACTTTAGTATAAAATTGCGAGCATTGTTGATATAGCATTCATGACAATAAATAATTTACTAAGCATTCTTGCACGTGTATCAGTTATTTCCATTACAAATTACTTCCTTTGTTTTAATTATATTTAATCAGTAGTAAGACAATCTAAACATAACTCATACATACTTCTCATAATTATTTATATAAATAGTACAACTCATATGAAATAGTAAGTTATGACTCTCTTGCGAGTCGTTTAAAATAAGATATATAAGGCACCAATATCTCTCACAATTTATAGTCATCTATAACAATCATATATTATATATTATTTGGTACGTCAAGACTTCCAACATTGGTTCATATATGAAGATCCTAAGGCTCCAACCTCTCAGCGTATGTGGTTAGTCTCTACGAACATCACCACCTTCTTGAACAACACTGTTAGAGTTTGAGAAAGAAAATGATGGAAGGGGAGTGAGAAACAACGTTTCTCTGTAGGATCTTTCCCTAAAGTGAGTGACATCATTTCCATTCTAGTCACTTTAGTTTATTTATGAAAAACGTGTCAAGCATACAAATTTTTTCCTCATTTTAGAAATACTCTATTTTCTAAAGTGGTTTCACCTAAATTATGGAAGGGTTTATGACAAACGTAATAGAAAACATCATTCTCAACATGTTTCACCTTATCAATATGTTGCATCATAATATTATGATACCACCTGACGCATCAACATCTCTTGCCATACACACAATTATGCTCATATGAAACATAACATCAAGATATTACTTGACACATTAATATGAGCTCACATGGTCGTCACCACAAACATGCATAACCCTAGGCTTTCCATGCATGCATAAGTCCCTGACTTGACACTTTTCAAGTAAGTGTTTATTAATTTTATTTTCACATACTCACCGTGTCTTACATAATTCTTTTAACAAATCAAGAAATCATCCATATAATTTACATTCTTCATTATGTACTTACAACACATAATATATTACTTTCTAAAAAATCAAGAATGACAACATGCATGTTTAATCACCCCAATCAATATGCCATGTACATTTAATTACCAATCGCAACTATTTTCACAATATCATTCGCATGTGATTATCATACAAGATATCTTTTATGAGTAGTCATCATACATCTTATATTGCTCTTATGTACTCATAAAGCAATACAACAAGTTGACATATCATTCTCAAGCAAATAATCATCTTCTAAATCAAGACTTACTTAAGCTTATCATAAATTCTTGGGCAACATAATCACAAACGTCCATAACATGTCCAACTTGCTTAATTCATAATATTTTATGATAAATCACTCATAAGAGTTTATTCCACTGATCTTTATAAGTTATCTCTCAACCTTTTCTTTTTTCAAAGGTTAATTTGTCTCACATAATTTCATCAAAATCATGACACTTTGAATTTCACCTTAGGTGACCGAATTGTACCTCTTTATTTATTTTCTCTTTGTGTGCTTTAATTTATATGTCTTATGCATAACCTAATTAAATTAGGTTTAAGGGTTATGTGTTAGTAAGATTTTAACTCACTTGCGTACATTTAGTTTCATATAACATCCTAAAAACGAATACCAATTTTACGTTTAAGTCGTTCCTTCGGTTCCATTTTTAGTTTTTTATCTCATGATACGAAATTTATTTTATAAAATACTTATATGAAAATACGGTAATTTTTTTTAAATTTGTTCGATATAAACTGCGAGCCTCGTCGATAAACATGCGTAGCAGTAAAATAAATCATCATACGAATTTCTATGTACGTTCTAAACATTAGGAATACTAAGCGTTCCTATTGTTGTTTTTGCTTATCATTTGCATATAATAGATAAACAAGATTCGAGCATAATAGACACGTCATACAATAATTATACATAACATATCATACATACCATAAGTCTTAGGCCCGTGAGGCTTATCATATAGTTATTACAAACAAAAAATTTACATAGTCATCTTCTACATATCCTAATACACACACACACACACACACACACACACATATATATATATATATATATATATATAAGTTAGCTTACTACTACATATTAGTAGCTAGGATGCTTGCATCCAGTTATTTTCAACATTAGCTCAACGTAGATCTTTTTCAAGAGAGAGTGTGTCGCATCCTCTTCAAGCATGTGAACTGCTACCATTACGAACAGTGTGTGGGACATCTGGGAAGAAAGTGGAAGAAGTAGGGATGAGAAACTTAGTTTCTCAGTAGAATTTCTACTTAGTTCTAATGTCATCACTTTAATCCCAACCACTTCAATTTATTTTAGAAAATCAATTCTTGCATAAAAGGTTACTTTTAATTCTTTGTAAACATTTCTCTGAAGTGGATATATTTTATTAACAAACATACATTTGAGTACTTAAATATGCATCTCTCTTATCATTCATAAACTTTGGTGTCTCAACATGCATTCTTCTTAACATTTATAACTTTAGGATCACGAATAAGATATCATATGATATACAATTATTCTATGTCTTAAACTTTATACTTCGCTTCTTTCCTTTGTCTTTATAATCACTTTTGTCCAACCTCTGGGACACTCTATGAATCTAGTTTCACCATCTTTGGGAGAAAATAATTAGACATAGATATGTATTAAATTTGTCAAACAATATCTTCTTACTAACTCTACTCCCAGGTGATCTGAGCTCATTCCTAGGTGATCGTCACCACCATATAAGGGATGAAGGACTCAATGCCTTCATTGTAGAAGGATTTTTGAAACAACCTTTGACTCCAAGAAGAAACCTTTGGCTTCTCTTCAGAAGAGATTTTAAGCGCCCTTTGGATACTAGTGTGCACAAGGCACAAAGAGAGTAGTATTACGTTTTCACATAACGTTTGCTTTAGTGATCCCTTAATCTTTTTAAGTTCATTTTAGTGGCTTCCAAATAATTATGCATGCTTAAACAAATTTTCAACCAATATGGAATGCACATATAGGTTTTGAATTTTCATCTTAATCATCAACATAAACCAATCTCATACATGATCATCATCCTTTCTCATGCATGAGCATCCATCATTTATTCATTCATAGACAGTGAGAATTCATAAATAATAATGCAATTTGATTGGTAAATCACATAGCATAGTGTCACATTTACACAACCAATTCAATGCCTCAATTTGGTTTGATTTTGAAATCACACAAGGGACTTACATCCCTCAACCTTCTAAGTTACCTCTCATTCTTTCCTTTTCTCAAATTTACATTTGTTCATTAAGATTTTATGTCGTAGCATCTTAATCTAGGTGGTCGAATGGCACCTTTAAAGTTATTTACACTTTGTGTTTTCTTTTGTTCAAGTCTTATGCGTGTCCTAATTATTCTAAGTTCAAGTATAAAATATTTACAAAACTTTTAACTCATTTAGGATATTTTCGATTAAACATGACCGAGTGGAAATTTTTACCTTTTCCTACTTTTCTTTATACTTTTAATTCTTTTTATAACATTCTAATACTTTTTAAGTTTTCTAAATTAGGATCTTTAAATTCCTTTTCTCTTTATTATCCTTGAATGGTCAAATATAAAATCTAGAATCCTAACTTCTTCTAATTCAACTTCTCTTGGTTAATAAGATTGTTTAGGTCATTTGGAGTCTAACTCATTAATTCGAATCCAACTTAGACTCTTTTTAAAACTTCTTTCTCATTAAGGTATATCATGACCATAATTACTTAATGTACTTCTAACTTCATACTTAAGTCCTAGCCATCCTTCTTAATCATGCCTATAATAAATCTTTGAAATATGTTACCTTTTGTTCTTCTCTCCACTACCTTAATGATTTTCTTTAAATAACCCTTAACCATTTGAAATTACTTTTAGTTTTAAGCCTAAGAAGGTCTAGTAAGGTACTTCGAAATTAATTCTTCTACTAGGTCAATGAACTCCTAGGTGGCCGAACAAATTACTAACTTGAACCTTGTTTTCCTTACACTTTTATCTATATTATGCCTACGTATTTAGGACCATTATTCAAACCTCATTTATAATTAAGGCTCCTCCTTGAATAATCAAACACATGGTGGCCGAATGCCACTCTTAAATTTAGGGTTTCAAAAATTTTCTTCTAAGCCCTAAGTGCTTTCACCTTAAATGGTCAATTTGATCCCTTTTCTTTCTTAAAATCACACTTTTGATTCATCATATTTATATTTAGAATGACTTTAAATAATCATAGTTAGGAATTAAGACCTTTCCTAAGTTAATTAAAAATTAAGTGGCCGAATCCCACTCTTCTAGGTTGAGGTCTTACCTTTCTTAACCCTAGTTGACTTAGGTTGACCTTTTCTTAACCCTAGTTGACCTAAGTTGACCATTACTTGGGGGTCAAGTTTAGACTTCAGAATTGACTTATTCTAATATAATTTTAAGTTTTTTTACCCAAAATTTAATGGAATGTCTGGATTTGAAATTTACCCTTGCTTAAGTTATGGTAAATTTTCTAGTTACTCATTTTAAGCTTATTTGGGATTTTTACCACTTAGTACTTCTTGGATTTTACCATAAGCTTACCTAAGTCATATATTCTGAAACTTAACCTTTTAAATGTTGATTAAACTTCCAAATAAGTTATTTACTTGCTGAAAATGCTTGATTTATCCTTAATCACATTTTAAGCCCATTTTTGCCAAAATCTCTCTAGGGTGGCCGAATGCACTCCTAGAGGTTTTTAACCCATTTTTGCTTTGATTAACTTTTTTCAAAGGTTGATTTAGTTCATTTAAAACCTGATTTTAGAGCTTAATTTACTTATAAAATTTTTAACTAAACTAAAATTTGCTTTGGAGTTATGGTCGAAAGCCTTGCTTGGTTTGTCAAGGTGATTTCTTCCAAGTGTTCATCTCACCCCTCCTTGGTTCAGTGGTGTTAAGCTTTTTCAGCCCTTCTTGGCTCTGATCCATGCTCGTTTAATCCAGGTTGTGATGCTTAGGTGCTGTCATGATGAGTCTTGGGGTGCCATACAAGGATTAAGCCACTTTTGGCTACAAATTACATCATTTGCTTAGTAACTTTCTAACTAATGTCCAAAGGGAACCTTTGGAACTTATAACAAAACTTTATTCCACCTCTTAACATACATACTCAGAGGTGCAGATCCATCACAGAGGTCATACCAAACTCATCATAAGATAAAAAATCACAATGTCAAAACTAAATCATAAAACAAGCATGAAAACAACAACACAACATATTTTTTCCAAACCACAAAGAGTAGATTGTCATGATCTACTCCAAGATCTACACATCCATTTTGAAATAAGCTTAAAAAACCTTTCTCATAAGAGCATAAAACTGATCAGAGTATCAAAAATAATTTTAAAACAAAACTCACCGATTAAATTTCTTCTAAGTGCCTTAGAAGCACTTTTAACCGAACAAACTTTGTTTTTCTTTTCAAAAATCACTAAAAATGGGTGGGGATGATTTTGAACAATTAAAATATAATTTTAAACTCTCATAAGTGAAAAAAAAAGAAGACACACGGATCTTGGAGAAAAGATGCATGAAAGAAAACAAACACACCATGGAAAGACAAGTTAAAAGCATAAAAAGACAAGTAGAAAGATCCTACTTGTTGAAGACCTCCTTAGTGTTTTGTGAGGCTTTAAAAGCTGCCTTGAGTCCCCTCTGGTCTGCTCTGGACGTGGAAAAAGGATGGTGGTGGGGCTTTATTGTTTATGGCTTTAATATAGCTTAAGTCTTAAAGATAAAGACCTAGGCTTAACAGTGTAAGTTTTGGGTGTTTTGAGGTAAGATGAGTTTAGAGAGAATGGAGAGGATTTTGATAAATGTTTAGGCTGATAAATATGAAGCAAATGGGGTCTCAAAAGAATTCAGACTCTTATGGGCCAAGTGGAATTAGTTTTGCACTTAGGGGTATTTTGGTAATTTTGCCTAGATTTTTTTATTTTCCAAAATAAATCAAAATTTAAGGAATTATATTTTTAGGTTTAGATTAGTGCTAATTAGGCTAATATTACCTCTAGTTATGATTAATTTAGCCTAATCATACTTTACTTTTAATTAACCAAGGTTAATTAGTCTTAACCATTGTTAAAGGAACCTTTTTACTATTCACTTTTGTCTTTTTGTGGAAGACTTGGTTGACTTCATTATGGTGACTCATCACCACCTTTTACAGTTGCTGAATTTCGTGCACATTGGCGTGGGACCCACTTTTAGCTTGCTTATAACATTATCTTGCCCTCCCGGCCTTCCAAGGACGTTTTCATAATTTTTCTCAACATTGTCAAAAAATTTTCCAAATTATTCCTCTAACATTTCTAAGACTTTTTGGTTCGTTCCCATGTTAATCTAAGGTCATTTACTATTTTTATGGGAATTGACTAGCTTTGGGTAAAATGTATAGCTCCTAGGGGCATTTTGGTCATTTTCAAAGTTAACGTTTCCTAGGTTTCTAAATTTTTTCTTTTTGCTTCTAACCATCCATGATGTTTTTAATCCATTTAGGATGTCTTTCACTTGTATTTCCATTTTTCTAGCTCATTATTCGTCATTTGCACCAAATTTCCTAATTTCTCTACTTTTGACTTCTTATTTCACCTAGTTTCATTCTAGAAACTATTTGTAGCCTCAAACATTTATCATAGAAAAATTGAGATGTTACATCTCACATGGTCAAATGGTACCCATACCATTGTCAAACTTCTCTTAGACCATCATTTTATTTTTTTTTCATGGTCACCATCCTTATTAATACTTAATTAAGATTTTAAACTCATTCTTCCCTAATTTAACTCAAGGTGGCGAAATGCTCTAAGTTCACTTTTCTTTAATTTTAAAAGATGATTTCAACTAATTAAGATTTAGGCTATTACTCATTACAAAGTTAAAATGTTCCTAAGACTTCTTCTTCATTATTAGGAGCTATGGTCAAATGGTCTAATTCCAATTTCACAACTCCATGAATCATTCTTACTCATAAACTTATACCTCATTGATTCAAGCTTAAGCCTTAACTAAAGTTTTAACTTAATTCCACCCATGTTAGTCATTATGGTTGAATGGTCATCCTAACCATTACCAATTCTTTTTTACACTTTTAATCCTTTTTATTACATGCTAAGGGTCATTGATTAACCCTAATCAAGAATTTAAACCCAATTCTTCTTAATTAGCTAAGGAGTGGCCAAATTGCATCCATTTAGAATTTAGAGCATTTTAGTTCAATTTTTGTTCTTTTAAAGGTTAATTCACATCCATTAGGACTTGGTCTTATGGTGTAGATCATTCTTAGAATTTTTAGAGCTTTTACCCTAGTTAACCAATATTGTTCAAATGCTCCTCCTTGAGATTTCAAGGTCTTTTTCTCAAAATTAACTCTTATAAGAGCTTTGTTCCATGGTTTTGTTCAGTTGCAGCCCTATTAACACTTAAGTCCATCAAGACATAACATTTTTTCATAGCTTAGCTTATGGTTAATGAAGGTTCTAAGTGTCT
This sequence comes from Canavalia gladiata, assembly GCA_037954105.1. Taxonomy (NCBI): domain Eukaryota; kingdom Viridiplantae; phylum Streptophyta; class Magnoliopsida; order Fabales; family Fabaceae; genus Canavalia; species Canavalia gladiata. Next base: position 41,109,072 of record CM075661.1, read on the forward strand.
TATGGAGCTTATCTCATTTTTGGTCCCAAAACTTCATTTCTCTTGTGGTATATCTTAAGTCAAAGTCCATATCAGGCTCTTGGGACTTGTGGAATTTTTCATAATCTTTCAAGTCATTTAACCCATGAGACTAGATCTGTACTTTTAAGCATAATATCTCATAATATGATGAAAATCTCCAAATTTTAAGCTTTAAGCATAAAATCTCAAAGATGATATTTTTCATGGAAAATAAGTGTAGATCTATTAGATCCACTGCAAGATCTCTAAGCAAGAATTCTAACAAATTAAATTGCTTTTAAGGTGGCTAGAAGCACTTTAATCCATCCAAACTTCACTTTAACTTTCAAAAATCAGTAAAAATGGACTATGCTCATTTTCAACCGTTCAAAGGCATCCTTGAGCTCTCATGAGTTAAAAAAAAATTAGATCTATGGATTTTAGAGAAAGGTTCCACAAAAGAAAAAAAAAACTAAATCATGAAAATCAAGGTTTAAAGCTTAAAACATAGGTATAAGAATCCTACTTGATGAAGACTTAGTAATTGGTTTTTGGTGGAGCTTCTTGGGCTGATCTTTCCCTCCTTATATGGTCCATAAAATTGTTACCAAGTGTGGTGGTGGAGCTTGGTGGTTAGGTTTTAATTTAGCTTAAACTTCAAAGATTGAAGTTTAGGTTTAAGGTGTAATCTTTGGATTTTTGGGTGGATTAGGCTTTGAGAAAGTTCTGAGAGCTTCTCCAAGTGTTTAGAAGGTTGGAACTGCATTAAGTGAGCCTCCTCCTTGGTATCCCTAAGCAATTTCGTCCACCTAGGGCATGTGGGAATGAAGGGCATTTTGGTAATCTTCATTTATTACTTTTATCTTTTATGAATTTACTTTTGTGTTGACTCATATGGTGAGTCATCACTATGTTCTCCACATGAAATTTTCGTTCAAACCATGTGTGCCCACTTTTGATTTCTTCCTCATACTTTCTTGCCCTTCCAACCCTCTAAGGGCATCTTCATAATTTTTTCAAAATTACTACAAAATTTCCGAAATTGTTTCTCCAAAAATTCTAACACTTATTGGTTCATTTCTAACTTAAACTAATGTCATTTGATATTTTTCTGAGAATAGATTAGCCCTTGGCAGAAAGTAGAATTTTCTAGGAACATTTTGGGCGTTTTTGGAGTTTTCCTATGATTTTTTTGTCCCTTCTTGTTTCTAATTTTTCTCATTAATTTTTAATCATACTTAATGTTCTCTAGTCTCTTTGAATATATTTTAACTTTTATCTTGAGTTTCCTGCACGTTATTTTGGTTATTCTAGTGCAGAGACATTTTTGTTATTTACCAAAAATTCTCTAATTTTCTTAGAGATTTCAGGGGAAAGTTTTATGAATATTTATTTCTTAGTCATGTAACACAAGAAAAAAATTTGGGATGTTACGTTAAGATTCCAAATCTGAACTCATATGTTAAGACTCCTAAAAGATTATGAAAAATTATACCATAAGTCCCATAAACTTGATTTGGACATAAATCTAAAATCTACTAAGAGTAAGATGGAATAATGGGATAAATTTTATAAGACACTTACAAATTTCCATAAACATGACCTAAGTTATGGATCAAGGATAAGTCTTGATGGATCTAACAGTTAAGGATACTACAAGTGAACAAATTCAGGGAACAAAGGTTATGTGAGAAGAATTTTGAGAAAATGATCTTGAATGCTCAAGGTGTGAATTTGGTCACTCTTTTGTTTAATCAAGGAGAAATGAATTTAAAATCTGGATTAAGGTCAATTAAGGATCCTTAGTATGTAGAATGAGAATAACTAAAAGTGTAGGAAATGTTTAGGAATGGTTTAGATGACCATTTGACCATAATGACCATTGGTGAAATTAAGTTAAAAGCTTTGATTAAGACCTAAGCTTGATTTAAAAATGCATAAGGGGATGATTAAAAATGAATCTTGATGTAGTGAATAAGAGCATGACCAATCGGCCATACCTTCCAAGAGTGAAGGTAAAGTCTTAAAATTCTCCAAACTTGTTAATGTTTAATGACCTAAACCTTAACTAATAGAAATCACCTTCTAAGTTAAGGAAAAGTGAAACATGATGCCTTAGGAAATTAAGGAAAGCTTGAGTTAAAATTTCAATTAAGGTGCCAAGAGGATTCTAAGCAAGTTTAAGGAGGGAATTGTAAAATTGGTAAGGAAACTAGTCCAAAAGCTTGCTAAAATTAAGAATGAATTTTATGTGAGCTTAAGAAGATGATTAGAAATTAATTATGGAGTGAACGTGACATCTAGAGCATTCAGCCACCTTAATTTTAATTAAAGGAGGATGAGTCTAAAACCTTGATTAGGGAATTATAGGAATACTCACCATGTAAAAGAATTGGAATAAGGTTTAAGAGAGGCTAGGCTAGGTTATGGTGACATTCGGCCATGTGTGACTAAATGGATGTAAGAAGGTAAAAATCTGGCTAACAAATAAACCTAAAATATAACTTAATTAGGTTATGCATAAGACATGCAAATTGAAGTACACAAAGAGTAAATAACTCAAGAGGTGTCATTCGACCACCTAAGGAAAACTTCTAGGTAATATGAAAGTATGTAAAACAACTTGACATTTAAGAAAAGGAAAGGTTGAGAGATAAATTAGAAGGATGAGTGGAATAAGCTCCCATGAGTGATTCGTTGTAAAATATTATGAATTAAACAAATTGGACATGTATGGGTATATATGCTTATGTTGCCCAAGAATAAATGATAAGCATAAGTAAGTCTTAACTTATAAGATAATTATATGCTTGAGAATGTTAAGCCAACTTGTGTACTACTTTATGAATGCATAAAGTATAATGTGAGAGGAATGGTGATTACTTATGAATGTTTAAATAATGATTTTATGTATGATAATTATGTGTGATTGATGTTGTGAAAATGTGCATGGCATATTTGTTGGATATTAACTAAGCATGCATAATTATCTAGAAGATTTTAAAAATAAACCTAATTGGTTAAGGGATCATGAAAGTAAGAATTTATGTGAAAATTTAAAGTACTATTAATGTGTCTTGTGCACATCTTGGGGGAAAAAGGATCCTACTGAAGAGGAGACAAAAGGGTTCTCCTAGGAGACAAAAAGAGTCTTCAAAAATCCTTCTATTTTAAAGCTCTAAGTCTTTAATATTTAAGATGGTGATAACCACTTAGGAATGAACTCATATCCTAAGAATAGAAAGTAGATTAGTAGAGCCAGTGAAAAGATTTTGTTTGACTAATATTAATGTATGTCTATGTCTTAATTATCACTAAGAGAATGATAGAGAATAAATATGAGATATGTAAGACATAGAGGAAATGATGGTCAAATAATATCTATGATGTGATTCTAATGATGTTTAATTAAGTTACATGTTTAATTAATAATGGTTTATTTGTACGAAAGAAATCCAGTTCAATAAGAGTTTTTGAAAGATTAAAAATCAAATTTGTATGCATGATATGTTTTTCTAATAAATTGAAGTGGTTAGGATGAAAGTGATGACACTAAACCTATTGAGAAATCTAGTTTTTCACTCCTTGTTCCTTCATTTTCTTCCTAGATGATCAAAATGTCTTTCTCGAACGTGATAGTTTATGTGGAAATTAGCAACGTAAATTGGACGGCGACCGCCCATAGATTAATAATAACAACACAATCTAACATGCACATATATTTTTCTTTGGGACATCTATTCGTATCGACAATGATGAGTCCAGATTTCTCCACTATAGAGTTTGCGATTCCTTTGGAAGCCTTCCATCCAAAAGGTGTATTTCCTCCTCCTCCCGGCTACTAGGCACCACCTGCAGTACCTGTAGAGGACTCCTCCTTATCTAAAGGATAATCAAATCCGCAAACAACGTCCCACTATTATAGGACGTTGCACGTCTGGTCATCTCAAGGTAGCTCTCTGTACCCTAAGCCCTACTCATTTCAAGCATTCGAAGAAATGGATGACGGAACTTTCATTGCCCTAGATCAATGCTTGTGGCTAGAGCACTACCATCACCAATCCTGAGGTGTTTTTCCAAGTCCTTGTTTTCTAAAGAAATAAGAAGAAGAAAGTCATGCCAATAATGTAAATTTTGTAAATAGATGGATGAATGCATCCTAATTATATCAAATATTTTGTAGGTTAGTCAATGTGTAGATGGTATGAAATAAATGTGTGTAAATAAAGTGTGTAAATTAATATATGTAATTAAGTGTAAGTAAGGTTCTAGTGCCTTAGATTGATTATGTAGTTGTAAATAAAGACTATATGAATGTTTAAGGATTGTATAATTATATCATTTGTAAATGTTGTATATTTGAGTTATTTCTCTCTAATTTATTATTTATTAGAGACAATGAAACGAACAAAATTATTCGTAATGCTAATAAATTATATGTGCATAAGAGAGTCTAATTGTTTATATTCTATTATAAATGCTATATCGATGAGGCTTGCATTTGATATCAAAATGTTTTAAAAAAAATTTACCGTATTTTTTCTAATAATTATTTTCTAAATATTTTGAATTATGAAATAAAAATTTATTAATGCAACTGAATGTATGACTTAAGCTATAAAAACAGTATTCATTATTATGATGTTATAACTTGCTTGTTCTTTCTATACAAAGGATAAGAAAATTAAAATGCATCCATGTTTTTTTTGGAAAAAAAAGTCAAATAAAGGATATCATCTAAGAAAAAAGAGGACCATATGCTTGACAATACAAATAATAAGTTTGGAAAATTCCTTGGGGTAAAAGAAAATGTAATAAATTCTGAACAACTTAGACAACAATTCTTAGATATTATAACACCTAAGATAAAAGCAAGGGTAGTAGATGCTTGATAACCTAGCCATCAAATGAAGAAAAATCTAACATCTATGGTGAAAGTTATACATGCTTGATAACCTAGATAAGAAATCTAGGAAATTCTAATCCTGGGGTACCAATGTATAAGCGATGCTTGACAACCTAGATATCAAATCTAGGGAATTTTAATGATGAGGTAAAGAAAATTGTAATAGATGCTTAACAATATAAACCACAAATTTAGAAAATTCTAGCACTTGAGGTAATGGAAAATACAATAAAAAGTGTATTAGATGCTTGCCTTAATGTCATGTTATGTGTTCATTGCATTCTTAATAGAAGAGATATTATAATTGTACTATAAAAGTGTATATTTATAAAAAAAAATAGACAAAAATATAATATGTGATATAATAAAAATAAAAATAAAAAATATATTATCTGCATTATAATATAAATTGTTGTATAAATAATGTCTCTTAAAATAAGATCTTTTTACTTAAATGTGATTTTTAGTGATAATTGTAAAACCTAAAATTTCTATGATGGACTCCCAACATTATGAGTTCGTACTAGTAAAAAAGAAAACAAAGATAGAAATTAAAATCTAGAGAAATTAGAAATCTTTTGATAAAATAACGAAAATATCCCTACGTTGGGATAACAACGGATAATGTGCAGGCGGACTCAAAATAAAAAGTTAAAAAAAATTGTAGAGACTTAGAACTTATCAATAATGGTTACAATATCACGAAAAAAAAATTAGAGGCAAAGGAAAAACGAAAACGTCACCGAAAACACTTAAAACGCCCTTAAAAATCCTAACTTTTGTAAAGGATTAATTGTTCTCTAAAAAATAATAAGTGACTTAGAAACGAGTCAGGAATGAACTAGCAAGATTAAAACCATTAAGAAATACGTTTGGAAACTTTAAGAATATTTTTAGAAAATGACCAAAATACCCCTAGAAATCTGGGAAGGACAAAAACTACTAGCAAAGACTTATAACTTAGACCTTATCTTTGTGTAAGAAATTTCACATGATTTAATGAGAGGATGACTAACCATAATGAGTCATCAAGTCATAATGGCATAAAAGATAAATATTTATAAGGAGAGATAAAAGTAAGCATGGTTAATTTAAAAACTAACCATGATTAGGTTAAAAAAGTCATGACTAGGTTAAATAAACCATGGTTAGTCTTAAAGGATAAATAATTCATATTTTATAATTAAATTTTAAAACAAAAATTACATATGAATGGACCAAAATGTTCTTAGTTAGAAATTTAATTCATAAATGCTAATGGATGGTCATATTTGATATACAACCTAGGAGGTCCCATTTTCTTCAAAAGTTCATCTCTAAACACTCATCCAAGAACCCACAAACAAAGTTCTTAATTTCAAGAATCCTTGAACCAAGATTAACTAAGTCAATATTCCACCTTTAAGCCTAAACCTTGATATAAGCACGGAGACAAAGTCCCACCACTTCTCATAAAAGAATTTTGTGTGGCACATCAAGGGAGTTGACTCTCCATCATTTAATCCAACAAGTAGGAATTTCTACCTTATAATTTTTCTAAGTCTTTATTTAAGTGATTTTGGCCTATTCTCCTTGTTCTTGTATGGATCTAACTTTCTTAACAATTTTCTTGTTCAAAACTTACCAAGTTATTTTAAAACAAGTATCACTAAATTTTTAAGTGATTTTGAAGGACAAGAGAAAGTTTTAATGGATTAAAGTTCCCCTTAGTGCTTCTAGAGAAATTTAATCAATTAAAATTTTTTAAAATTATTTTTTAAGTATCTTGGGCAGATTTGAGAGGTTTTTTTCAAGTATGGGAAGATTCTCAAGTGTAGGATATTTAGAGCTTAGAGTAAATCTTGTGGATCTTAGCTTGTTTAGTCCGAAAATGATGTTATGTTTTATTTTTCTTCTTCAAGATGCAAGTGTATTTTTATCTTTATGAAAAATCCTACTCTTGAATTTGGATCTTTATAAAAGTTTAGATGTGGACCAATATAATCATAATTAAAAAAGGTTCTAAAATTTAACTCATAAAAGTTAAAACTTGATCTCAAAAATTGGATCAATATAGCTATAAGACAAAGATTTGATCTATGGACTTAGAAGGTGAAGAAGACATCTCAGTCTCTCCATAATCACGTCCAAGACCATGGACCATGGACAAAATTTGGTGGATCTAGAATCAAATAGTTTAATTGGTGATAAAATTAAAGATTTACAAGTTAAGGGAGAAAAATTGGTGAAAGGGACCTTTAGGTGGCCAAGGAGGTCATTCGGCCAAGCTTGCTAAATCAAGGAATAGGAGTCTAAAATTTTTTTAAGTCATAAAAAGGAATCTACCCAAGCACAAGGAGGTAATTAAAATTTAAATTAAGGAGAAAAAGTTAAGGAGAAAAACCTTAAAAAGTACCAAGTTAAACTAGTCTAATAACATAAGTCATAATATCTCAAGAATCACCTTTCAAGGATAAAAGAAAAATTTGTCCATAACCCTTAAGAATGATAATAGCATGGCCATTCAGCAAAGTCTAGGATAAAGTGGAAAAAAGTGGCTAACAAAGTCTAGGCTAAAGATATTAGATGTTCTCAATGTACAAAGATGATTGTGAAAGTGATTTCGTAAGCTAAAACTATAAACCATTCAACCCAAAGTAGTAATCATTAATAATAAGTTAAGCTAATAGGAAATAATTAATGAATGTATTTCATAAAGTTGAGGAACATAATTGCAGTCCATAAAGATTCAAAATAATGAACACTGAACTTGCTAGGAGCGAAAAAGGTCATTTAATCAAGTGAGTTCTAATGATTGATTAGTTTAAAAGCTCAAAACAAAGCCTAAACGAAAACAACTCTAGAGATGACGAAAGATTGAGAGAAGTCTATAAGGAATGAGTGACTTGAGTTCCCCATGAGAAATTTGTCATAAAATATAAAAAAATGTAGGCAACTTGGAAAATTTAAAGATAAGAATGCATGCTGTCCAAAAATCTAGGATCGCGCATAAGCAAATAATTTTAATAAGGAAGTAAATTCTTGAGTAAATATTTTTCTATTTATCATGATGACTCTTAAGTATTTTTAGTCATGTACAAGTGTGTTATGTGCTCTCTTAAATGATGTAAAGAATTGATGTGAATTATGGTTCCGTATGTTGGTGAATTACATAAGAGTTGGATGATTTGGATGCTAAAGCTGTATAACATATTGTTGAATATTGAGCATGCATATTATTATGAAGGCTTCAAATGGAACCTAATAAATCAAGAATCACTAAAAAGTAACCTTATGTGAAAACTTAACATTACTCCTAATGTGCTAAGTTTAAGACTTGTGCATACTCAAAAGGTCATAGGTCCTTCTATGGTAATTAGAAGGTACATAACTTTCTATGATGAAGCCTTGGAGGCTTCTTATAAATCATTCTATGGGGAAGCAGTAGGTCTTTCAAAGTTATGATAGTGGTGACCATTCAGAATAAGCTCATATTCTAGATTAGAAGGTGGAGTAGTAGACAAGTGAAAGACATTGTTTGACTAAATTGTTAATGATATGCCTTAAGTGAAACTATTACTATGAAAGTGACTAGAGAAAGAGATTGATTTATGAATAAGGCATAAAAAAAGTAAGAGTTATAATATCTATGTTATGATGAGAATGTGATCTAAAGAATGCATGAGATTTATGTATATGAAAATTTTTATGATGAAGTGATTAAGAATATGTATGAGTTGTATGATTGTATGAGATATAACTTTCTACTGTTATTAAAAAGAACCCGCTTTAGATAAGTATTATTTTAAAAAAACAATAATCAAACTTGCATGCCTTTCACCTTTTCTTAATAAATTGAAGTGACTGAAATAGAAATGATGTCACCAACCTTAGGATAGATGCTTTCTCATTTCCTACCTTTTGTTTCTTTTTCAGACCTTGATTATATCGCTTGTGAAGGTAGTAAACTACCTCATACCGCATGGTGTGGTTTAGCTCTATAATACTCATGGGTTGGAATAACCAAGAAGAGAAGATGTCATCAATCTATGAGGAGATAAACCATAAACCACTAAAGAGGATGTCAGTTTGATCGCTAGTATTCTATAAGTTTTGTTATGGATGAATGTAACTTATAATGGGTATTGATGTCCTTGTTTTGATTTAAAAGACTCACTCAGAGCCTTGAATTATTTTTTTATGTGTTGTACTAATTATAAAATTAATGATGAAAATATTGTTGTGAAAGTAACAGACTGATAATAATATTATGCAAAATTTTGCATCATAAAATAACAAACTGATAATAAATCCATGATATGACTTAAGCATAGGACGAGTTTATTATTGGGATGTTACAACAACATTAAGCAAAGGCAGCCAATTATAATTTTTCTTTGTGTAAAAAAGATATGATACATATTACTTAAAAAAATACTAAAATTAGAATATAATGTTAACCAAAACTTTGCAAACCATATGTTCTTGACTTCTTGTGGACCAAACTACAAAATGGGCTAAGGATTGTCAAATTTGACCTTAATCATTTTGGAAAGTAATTGAGCTTTATATGAGTGTATGACGAGAAAACATTTCATTTTTGGAAATAGATACCATGAAAAAAAAATTGTAAATAAAATTTGAACAATTTTAAATGTATTTTAAGGTAATATGAGTGCTAAAGATGAGGATTTAATACTGGACAGTAGATTATGGTTCCATCTCTTTCACATTAACTTATTCACCCATGTTATTCTTTGAGGCCAACTTAAAATGTACCCTCTCTAATATGTAAAAGTGTCTATTATCACTCTAATACATTTATTATTGTCATAATTAATTTTTCTAAATTTCTCTCTACTTTGGGGTGTTATTGAGCCACTAAGCAATGCTTGAAAAGCTTATATGAAAGTTGTCTCGTTACTGAACAAAAATCTAAATAAAATGATGCAATATTTACTTTTAAAAGGATGGACTATGCATCATAAATTTTTGTAGGATCATTAATTAAAGAAACTAGCTCCACATTTTCTTACCATTGGTATTCTTTTTTACTAAACTAACATAAAAATAAAGAATAAAATCAATAATAGAAAAAAAATGGAGGCACACAATATAGTACAAAAAATGGTTAAATATATCTATAATTCTTCTAAAATAATCAAGTTTTTGTATTTGTGCTTCAATTTTAAAACCTTTAGTTTAGATCACTCATTTTCTAAAATATCTTGATTATGGTCCTCGATTTTAACACAAGTACATTAAACTAAAATAAATTAATCATGTTTAAATGATCATAATCAAGATATTTAAAAAAAAAGATAAAAAATTTCTTCTAATGATGGTTAACTAAGCTTGATTTAACTTTGGGGATCATAAAAAATCAATATATTTCATAAAATAAGTGATCTATGTACCACCCACAATTTCTACTGATAGACTCCCTAAGTTACAAATTTCCTTTAGTAAGAAGTAAAGTGGAGACAACAAAAAAAATTGAGAGAACTAAGAGAATTTTTAACAAATGGCAAAAATGTCCTTACACTAGGATGACACAAATAAATGCGTAGGTAACACAAAATAAAATTTAAAATATTTTTTAAAGCCCTCGAATCCATTAATGATGGTTAGAATGTCACAAGGAAAGATTACAAACAAAGAGAGAACAAAAATGCCAACGAAAACGCCATAAAAAACAAGAGAGCTCTGTCTCCTATATGAGCTAAATTGTTCCCCAAAAAAATGATAAATAACATAAGAATGATTCAGGAATGAATGAATAAGTGTTAGAAACATCGGGAGAATAATTTGAGAACATTTTGGGAAATTATCAAAATTACCAAAATATCCTTGAAAGGCTGGGAAGGCAAGAAAAATGCATAGCAAAGGTTTGGAACTTGGAACTTATCCATATGCATAAAAATCCTATGTGATAAATGAGGGGATTAATCACCTCAGGAGTCATCAAAGCCATTATGGCATGTAAGACAAAACATTTATGAAGAGAGATAAAATTAATGATATTCAAATCAATTTAACCTTGATTAATTAAAATTAATCATGCTTTAAACAAATTGATCTTGATTAGTGTTAAATTAATATTAAAGGATAATTTCTTACATATACATTCAATTTTGAAAATGGAAATTACATGTAAATGATCAAAATTCCCTTAAGTGGGAATTTAATTCCCAAGTGCCCTAAGTGGCTGAATTTGTTTATGAAGATCAAGGGGGATCATTTTCTCCATTAACATTCTTCTAAAATTTTTTTGCAAGCTCTCTAAACTCACTCAAAAATCTAACTTCTCTTAAAACACCAAAACCTACATTAAGCTTGAACTTCCATATTTGAAGTTTAAGTTATAATAAGTCAAACAAACAAAGCCCCATCATCATCCTTTAAGGAATTCTTGTGGACCACAAAGGAGAGGAAAATCAATTTTAGAAGACCCACCAAATCCTTTTATAAATATTTAGCAAGTAAGGTCTTTACCATACACTTTTTCTAAGTTTTTAATTATGTGATATGACTTGTTTTTCTTCTCTTTTTGGTGGATCTCTCTCTAAATTCTATGGATCCCACTTTCTTGAGTTTGATGGAGTTAAAAATTACCCTTGTTTGTTAAAAATGAGCATCACCAGGATTTTAGTGATTTTTGGAAGTTAAAAGGAAATTTTGATGGATTAAAGTGCTTCTAGAACCCTTTAGAGCAATTTAATCAACTAAAATTTCTCCAAAATGATTTTCAATAGTTTGGGCAGATTTGAGAGTCTTTGTTAAGATTTTTAAGATGCTTAAAGTAAGAGATGGATAGAAATTGGAGTAGATCTCCACTTGGTTGTCTTGAAAAATGCTTTCTTTATAATCTTGATGATAAAAATTGTAAGCTTGCTTATGTCTCCTCTTCAAAGATTTAATATAGAACTTAGACTTTGATAAAAGTCTAGATCTAACCTCATGTGATAATACTCCCAAAAGAACTAAAAGGTTAAGTCTCAAAAGTTACGAATCCAACTTAAAAATTGAACCTTAAAGCTAGTAAGAGCAAGGTAGACTTATGGACTAAAAGTTGAACAAGACATTTAAAGAAAGGGAAAATCTTGATGGACCCAAAAGCAATGGATGTAACATGTAACATCCAAAATTTCTCATGATAGACTCCCTAAGTTACAAATGCCCTTTAGAAAGAAATAAAGAAAAATAAGAACAAAAGTTAAGGAAATTATAGAAATTTTAGCAATTGATGGAAATGTCTCTGTACTAGGATGACACAAATAAATTTTCACCGAACCCAAAAGAAAAGTTAATATACATTCTAAAAATTTATAATCTATCAATGATGGTTAGAAAGTCACAAAAAAAAAAGAATAGAAATAAAAATAGAATAGAAAGGTCATCAAAAATTCTCAAAATATCCTTAGAATCATCGGAAGAATAATTTGGGAATTTTATGGAAAATTATAAAAAAATTACCAAAATTCCCCTAAAAGGTTGGTAGGGCAAGATGCAAAGGAGAAGCCAAGAAATGGGCCCCATCCATTGAGCATAAAGTGGACATGTAAAAAATAAGGTGGTGACTCACCCTATGAGTCATCACTTCATTAATGTCATATAGGAGAAAAATATAATAAGAAAAGATAAAATCAATCATGGTTAAAGTAAATTTACCTTGATTAATTAAAATTAACCATGCTTAGAATAAGTTAACCTTGATTAGTGAAAAATTCAAAATAATAAGTGTTAAAATAATCTTTCCATTTACATGTTTAAATTGGAAAAAGGAAATTACATGTAAATGGACCAAAATGCCCTCAAATGCAAAATTATTTTCCAAATTTCCCCTAAGTGGCTGAATGGCATCTTAAGCTATGGGGAGCTCATTTTCTTCATAAAAAACCTTCTAAACCCATAGGAAAATTCTCTAAACTCACTCAAAACTGAAACTTCTCTCAAAATACCAAAATCTAAACTAAGCTTAAACTTTCATATTTGAAGTTTAAATTATAACAAAAGAAACAATTTAAGCTCCACCACCATCACTAGTAGATCTTATGTGGATCACCAAGAAGAAAGATGACCAACCTCAAAGACCCACCCAAACCTTCATAAAAGTCTTCAACAAGTAGGGTCTTTACCATATATTTTTCTAAGCTTTTAATTATGTGTTTATGGTTTGTTTTTCTTCTTTTTTGGTGGATCATTCCCTAAGTTCTTTGAGTCAATTTTTACTTGAGTTTGATGAAGCTTAAAACTTCCCTTGATGGTTAAAAATGAGCATCATTAAGTTTTTAGTGATTTTTGGAAGTTAAAGAGAAGTTTTGGTGGATTAAAGTGCTTCTAGCAACCTTTGGAGCAATTTGACCAGTTAAAATTTCTTTAAAATGATTTTTAATGGTTTGCAAAGATTTGAGAGTTTTAGTAAAAAATTTTGAAGTGCTGGAAGTAAGAGATGGATAGATCTTGGAGTATATCTAGTATATCTACACTTGGTTATCTTGAAAAATGCTTTCTTTAAAGTCTTTATGTTCAAAGTTGTAAGCTTGTTAACATCTTTTCTTAAAAGCTTGAATGTTGAAGTTGGACATTGATAAACATCTAGATCTAAACTCATATGATAAATATCCTATAAGACTAAAAGTCTGTGTAATAAAAGCTATAAATTTAACTTGCAACTTGGTCTTTAAAAATAGTAAGAGCAAAGGTGGAATTATGAACCCAAAGATAAACAAGACACTTAAGACCTTCCATGACCATGACCAAAGCTATGGATTAAGGATAAATTATGATGTATATAAGGACATGTGATACCAAATGATAAAATTCAGAAAGGTCAAATGAGGAGAAATTGAGTAAAGTACCTTTATTTTGGTCACTTAGTGCATTTAGTCACCTCCTACATAATTAGGAAAAGTGAAGTTTATAATTTTAATTTAGGTATAAATAGGAGCCTAAATCAAGTATAAGGATGGAAATATGAATTTGGAAGAGACTTGGAAATAGTTGGATGACCATTCAGCCATGTTGGTTAAAATTGGTAAAAACAAGTTAAAACCTTGCTAAGACTTAAGAATGAAACCAAACATGAATAAGGTGGTGATTAGAAATTAGTTATGGAGTAGAGGAAGGAAGATAGACATTCAGTCATACTTACTAAACAAGGAGGAAAAACCCTAAAAAATTCTAATATTTGAGTAAGTTAATAGCGTAAGTCCTAACTAGTGTAAATCATCTTCTAAGGGAATAAAAAAATGAATCATAATGCCTTAGGACCTTAGGAAGAAGATTTAGCCATCTATATATGATCTAATTAGATAAAGTAGACTAATTTGGATGGTTAAAGATATTTAAACAAGATATGAGTAAGAATCTTGGAATTCGTAGATAAGGAGGCAAGCAAGCAAGTTAATTAGTCGTTCAAAGTTGATTAACAAAGTTATTAGTCAAAAAAGTATAAAACTTTTAACATTTAAACTTGAATTAAGTAAGTTATGCATAAAATATTTAAATGAATGAACACTAGGAGTAGACAAACAAATAGGCCCTTCGGCCAACTAAAACAGAGATCCAATATTTCATAATCTTACACTAAAACTTTAAGAAAAACTTAATCTTGAGAAAAGGAAAGGTTGAGAGGTAACTTAGAAGGATGAGTGGACTTTACCATATATCTTATGAAATAAGGTAATATGGACAAGCTTTAGGAGGAAGGTTGCATACTTTCTAAGAAATATACATTAACCATAATTAAGAAATCTTGATTAGAAAGTTGGTTTTTAGAATAATTATGCCAACTTGTTGTGTTGCCTTATGAGTACACAAACAAGAATGTAAGTGTATAGAATGTAATCTTGATTATTTAGAAATGTGTGGATGATAAATGTGAAGGTAGATTGGATTAGAGGCTATATGTGCTCTTTGGAATGACGCATGAAAATTTATGTGAATTATGGTTCCATGAGTGCATGAATTATATGAGAAATTGGATAACTTGGATGCTATTTGTGAATACCATATTGATTGAATATTGAGCATGCATATTATCACAAAGACTTGAAATGGAACATAATAAGTAAAAAGATCACTAAAAAAAATTCTATGTGAAAATTTAAGACACCACTCTTACCATGCCAAGTCACGAGGCTTGTGCACATATGGAGGTCACAAGAATTTCCATATAGAAGCCATAGGACTTCAAGTAATTATGATGGTGACGACCATCCAGAATGAGCTCATATCCTATAATAGAAGATAGATTATATGGAAAGTGAAAGATATTGTTTGACTAAGATTGTTAATGATATGCCTTAAATTAAATTATCACTAAGAGAGTGATTGTAGAATGAGAATGATTTACGATTAAGGCATAGAGTAAGAGTCCAACAATATCTATGTTATGATGAGAGAGTGATCTAAAGAATGCATAAGATTAATGTTTATGAAATTTTTTATTAAAAATAGATTTAGAGCATGTATGAGTTGTATGCTGGTGTTAAATTTAACTACTATCATTATTAAAAGAAATCCACTTCAACTAAAGATCCTCTAAAAATTAAAAGTGAACCTGTATGCATGTCAAGTTTCTAAATAAACTTAAGTGGCCAAGTTGAAAATTTTGATACTATAATTAGGATAGAATCCTATTGAGAAATTTAGTTTCTCACCCCTTTCCTACCATTTTCTTTCCCAAACCCCAATAACGTTGTTCATGCATACGGTTGGGTTTGTAGAGATTGACACCACAAACCAGGTGGTTGGACTCTCAAGGTCCTCACAATTGGAGTGCTACTAGGAACTTTATCGTACCGAATAATGTATATGTCGTAAATAATTATTTATTATGTATGATAGTCGTAGTTATGTGTAATAATATGAAGTGTGGGAAAGATTTGTATAATATATGTCTGTGATGTATGAAAGGGGGCTAATACCCTAGTACTAACCTATGAACTTACGAACATGTATAAATTATCAAGGATTGTTTAAATAATATGAATCAGTACTGTATGCATGATTATGTTTTATATCAAATATTGAAGTCAAGTTAAGTCGTGATCAATGATGCTTGATTGTTTATTTTCTGTTACGACAATTGCTACCACGAGGAATGTATTTTCAACTACGGTTTTTAAACAATCAATTATGTCCGAGGCCCCTTTCTTAAAATTAATTAGTAAATAAATAATAAACTAGAAGACAAAAACAAAAATAGATAAAAAGAAAAAAAAAGGTCTAAATTAAAGAAAAAATAAGGGAAAAAGGGAAAGAAGAAAAACAGAAAAATAAAAACAAACTAGAAAAACGAAAATGAGGGAAAACTGAAATAATAATAATAATAAAACTGAAAATAGAAAAATTGAAAAAACTAAATTTTTTTTTGAAAAGATAAAATAATAATTAAAAAGAACAATTTAAATAATAAAGAAAAATATAGTAAAAACAGAAAAGTAAAAATAAAAAAATAATAAATAAATAAACCAAAAATGTAGATAAATAGATGAAAAACGAAATAATAAATGAATAATAAAACACAAAAATAAAAGATGAAACGCAAACAAAAAACAAACAGAAATTAAAATTAAAACAGAAAATAAAAAGGCAGAATGACGAAGAAAAATTAATGAAATATAAAAAACAGAAAATAAAAGGAAGAATAAAAATAAATAAAAAGAAAAAAGGCAGCCTATAAATGAAGGAGAAAATTTTTTGGCGGGGGATCTTTTTTTCCAAAGGAGGCATTTAAAAAAGGGGAGGCTCAGGGGCTTGGCTTCTCAGATTTTTTTTCTCTCCGCAGATTCTGGAAGAGGGACCCTCTTGGTCTATAACGCTTGGATCCAAGCTTGATCTCGGAATGAAGAAGCCTCACGTCGCGACTCTCGTTCTTCTCTGATCGTAGAGAGATCAATTCTTGACCATACTTCTTGTTCTTGGTAATTTCAGAATCATTTTTTATCAATCTTCATCACTTGTAAATCCTTGATTAATACTGTGCAAACTGTTTGAATTGCTTGATTTTATTTGGATTCATGCGTCTCTGTATTTTTGTGATGTGTTCTGATAATGGCAATCAATATAAACAAAGTCATGCAAATCTTGAATCGATAACTGTTGATTATGAAGCTCTGAGTGTTTCAGATCAGAATTAGAATGTTCAACTTATGATGGATTGACAAAACTCGATCTGTAAGACACAATGAGAGAAGCTAGATATATTCAAAGCAAATTTGTGGAACAAACAGTAGATCTCGAAAAATCATAGAGAAACAATAGGCACTATTCTGTTATTATTATACTCCACCACAACGCCTGATACGAGTCAATACAACGCACATGCCACGGTTGATAATAGTGAAGTTACTGGTCAAAAGACGGAGCCAAAGAAGGTGATGCAAATTCTGATCTTGACTCTCAAAGGAAAGGAAAATGTGCAGTGCTAAAGACGTCTACTCAAACAATAAAAAAGGGTGCATGAGATTTTAAATCTCTAGGGTGAAAACTCCCATGCTTGCGTTGCAATCGCTCATGTGACAATTCAAGAATATGTTTGCTGGTAATGATGCATATGTTCATGACTGGGAAGGAAGAGACCAAGGGCTGACTGTGTATGGATTTTCTGACGCTGCATACCTACATTTACCAGGCGATCATAATATCCACTTTGGTAGCGCCCTTTCAAGGTACCATGCACATGTCTCTTCTATGAGTGAATCAATATATGAACAAAAGTTGGACCACACCGCATATGAAACAATGAGACGCCTCGAACTACCATCCTCCTAACTATTACCTTCGCCTTCAAGTTTCTGATCGTCCATCCGCAGAATCGATGAGTTTAGATACAATAGCCTGCACCACTATAGGCATGCCACCAAAATAGAGGTCAGATTTATGGTTATTGCTTCTGGTAATAACAACTTAGTTAAGGTCAAGCAACCCTTCCTCACAAGATCAGCACACGTTCGTATTCTCGACACCATGCATACACTCTTCAATGTAAATCAGCAAATGACCTGTACCTCGGATCAGGAATGGTACATGCACTACATCTTCAATCTTGCAACATTCCATGCCTCCCCCATCATTAGGTATAAGTATTGAAAATGCTCTAAATGCATTTGATGCACCTACTCTTCTAGGAGGAGGTTCATCTTCACACCTAAGCTGTGACAGGGAGAAAATGAATGAAAAAATCGGGATGTTATGGGTAGCTTTCTAAAACTCCACCATGCGCCATTTATACGTGCTGCATGCAAAACCTTCTACCATGATACACATGTTTGATCGGTCAAGAAGGTATATATTAATGATTCAAACAATCGACTTGTAAAAGCTTTTTGCTGTAAGTGACATAGTGTTTGGACCAGTTATATCCAAGCAGAACAGCTCATCGCCACCCAA
The DNA here is from genome assembly GCA_037954105.1 of Canavalia gladiata. NCBI lineage: Eukaryota > Viridiplantae > Streptophyta > Magnoliopsida > Fabales > Fabaceae > Canavalia > Canavalia gladiata. The sequence goes on from CM075661.1 coordinate 41,127,355, forward strand.
ATCGGGTAAGCTTATTGCCATGCATGCATGCTTGCTCATTTAAGGTCACGCTGAAGCTGATGGTCCAGCCTTGGTCCCTCAAATGGTGAGCCAAAATATGTCGATCAAGTTACCCCTGGAGAGAAATAATCATACCTATGGCAACTCATTCTACTTACGTATAAACCTCTTTGTGCTTGGTGTTTACGATGCTTGGCACCTCTGATACGACCTTCATGGAGTATATCATTTCTAGAAAATCAAGTCTGATTCTGGCAAATAAAATACTTCGGAGTAGCTCTCTATTCTGCATGTTGTTCATACAGATGCATAAGATGCTGAAAGTGAACGAAAAGTAAGGTGTGTAGTTTTGGCTAGGGACAAAAACAGTACCTGAAAATGTGCATGTGCATGGGTTTAATTTGACCTACCTTCTTATACTTTTAACCAAGATATTGAGTACTAAGTCCCAGTTGGTAACATAGCCATATGGTTAGTCTCCCACACACCAATTCCCTGGTCTTGGGTTCGATTCCTCGCACGCGGCTTTTGTTAATTTAATTTATATCCCAGACCAATTGTTGTCTCCTTGAAAGTGGCCCACGTCGCATGCCAAAACAACTTGAAACACCTTGATCAAATCCAAAGCCCGTCGCATGCCAAAACAACTTGAAACAACTTGATCAAATCCAAAGCCCGCCAAAATCAAGCTACACCTTGGCTATAAAGGCTCTGGAGTGTGCTTGAAATTAGTCCATGTTGTGGAGCCATGCGAGAATAAGGCCTGGGCCATGCCAGCTGGGGGGAGGATGTGCCTGATTTGAAACAGACCATTTAAGATTAAGGCTTGGGCTACGCCAAATTTCCATTCCTTTTCTTTAAGATTTTGTGTACATGTGGGCCAAGCCCACACATATATTTTTTTATTTTATCTTTTTTTTTTGAAAATTGAATCCAATTCAAACATAAATTTTAAAATCAGGTTTATCAATTCAACCAAAAGTCAAGGCAAGCAAATTTTGAATCAAATTTAATTCTTTTTTTCCCAAATTTCAAGGCAAGCCAATTTTAAATTATATTTAATTCTTTTTCTCCAAATTCCAATTCAAATATCATTTTAAATCAAATTTAATTCTTTTTCTTCAAGATTCAAATCAATTTCTTCAAATTCAAATCAAATTCTTCTTCCCTAAGTTCAAAGTAAATTCTTCAAAATTCAAATCAATTTCTTCAAAGTCAAATCAAATTTTTCTTCCCCAACTTCAAAGTAAATTGATTTTCGTCCAATTCCAACCAAATCCTTTTTCTTTAAAATCAATTTCAATCCTTATTCCTCAAATTCAAATCTTCAACATCAAATCAAGTTCAATCCCTCTTCTCAAGTCAAAATCAATTGCAATTCTTTTTCCTCAAATTTCCTAATCAAGTTCAACTCAATTTCTCAAATCCAAATCGAGTTTAATCCTTTTTTTTCAAATTTCCAAATCAAGTTCGATTCCTATTCTCAAATTAAAATTCAGGTTAAGTTCAATTTCTCAAGTTCAAGTCAAGTTCCTTTTTAGTCAAGTCATGTTTAATTATTTCAAATTACAAATCAAATTTGTTTTAATCAAGTTTAATTTTTTTTGTTTTCAAATTTTAAATCAAGTACATTTCAAATCAAGTTTACTTTATTTTAAATCAAGACCAATTCTTTTCTTATCATTATTATCTTTAAATTAAATTTTTTTTAGGGAATCATATGTCTCACGTAATGAGCTCTAAATGGGAAACTGGTGGTTTCACTGTTGTTCGATATTTAGAGATTCATATAGGTCCTAGTATAGCCTTAGTTGCTTGGACCTTGTGCATATGTGGACTAAGAGTCCATCTAAAATATAAAATCTTTCAAAAAATCTTTTTGGGAACCATAAGTCTCACGCGATGAGCTTTAAATGAGAAACTGGCTGTTTCACTACTGTTCGATATTTAGAGATTCATATACATCTCAATGCAGCCTTAGTTACCTTGGACCTTGTGCATATGTGGACTGAGAATCCCTCTTAAATAATAAAACCTTTCAAAAATCATCCGTCGAATTCTTTGTCTCCGAAGGTCAAGCCTTCAAAACCAGAACTACGTAAGCCTTGAGCTTTCCATTGCATCGGGGAATACATAGGAGCAGGATCAAGTCCTGTCAGGCTACCTATTCATCAACTTATTTTCTATTCTAATTAAAGAAATCAAACAATTTTCAAACAAGATCAAAGTCACACACTCATTTTAAGGGTACCGTTCTTCGAAACAGGCGAGTAGGGTGCCTAACACCTTCCCTACTCATAACCGACTCCCGAACCTAAATCTCTTCCTCAAGTTAGGGATTTTCCAAATCTTTTCCCTAAAAATAAAATTTGGTGGCGGCTCCACATAATTAATCAAATTATTTTTAAAATTTTAGCTAGTTTGTTGTCTCGTCGGAATTACGATTGCGATAGATGGCGACTCCACTAGGGAAATTAAAGAGTCAAGCTCGTTCAATTGTGTGTGTATTGTATTGATCCCTTCCCTGTTTATTTGCACGATTTATTTATCTGTTTATCTATCTGTTGTTTGTTTATTCACTGTATAACCCCAGGCTAGACGAACAATAAATTGCTATATATATACTTGCCACAATTTCCCTAATTGCAGGTATCCCAATTATTGGTATGCCCTCCACATATTACATGTATAAATTCATCTCATGAGTGGGGCCCTATACCCGAGTCTGAGTTCAGCCTAGGATTAGAGGGATCTAGTGGTGTCACTCTGGGGTCTACGTCCTGATTGACTATCAAAAAAATCCCAGTTAGAGTGCATCCTATCCATAATGCCCCTCAACTAGTGGCTACTTCTACTGTTGTGGCAAGCATTATGGATTGGAACTTGGCTCTAGTGACCTCTACACCCCAGGATTACTAACCACCTTCGAGAGGTTCATGCGTTAAAGGCCATAAACCCTTAGGACAGGTCACCCACATAGGATGCAAGGAGGGCAAAACCTCTTTTCATGATACATGGTTCATATACTATTCACATACTCAAGTGAACATAATCATCCAAGATGGCAAAGGGGAAGTAAAATTTGAAATTGGGGAGATACAAAAATTAAGAACAAAAAACAAGGAAAAACAAAAATTGTATAAACAAAATTAGAAAAAAAGTATAAAATCAAGAAAAATCAAAATAGAAGGAGAAAGAAAAATTCCTACGAAAAATTTGAAAAATAATTTTGAAAATATTGAAAATATAAAAAGATTCAAAAAGAGAGAAAATGAAATTCAAAAGAGAATCTAAAGAATGTTCTTAGAAAATTTTAGCAAAACTAAAAGATTTTCAACAAAACTAAAGGTTTTTCTAGAAAAAAAATGTACCAAAAATAAAAAAATAAAATCAAGGACGAATAAAAAGCATTCAATTATTTTCAAAATTTAAACCTCTAAAAGTTATTTGTGCATAGCATTCATTCATTAAATAAATTTATCATCGAAAAAGAGAGATTTCAAAAATCATTCCATACCTTTTTATTCATACTTATGAAAACACAAAACATCTATCACTCATGATTTTTGCATTCAAACTGTTTCTCAAGAAATTAAGTTTTAACTTTAATAGAAAATTGGAGAAAGATAACTTCCTCGACATCCTTATAGGACCCGATCACAGTTAGGAATCATGGATGAGCTAGAAAGACAAAATGAGGAATTGAGAAATGAGGTCAGAACTCTGAAAGATCAAATGGCCAGACTGATGGAGGCCATCCAACTGTCAAAACAGAAAGAGGTGAGGTCTGTTCCAGAAGAACCCATGGGCCCGTCATATCCTTCTCGCTTCACCCTACAAAATCCTTCACCATTAACCATGCCTCCACAAACCAAAGAAGTTCGTTATAGGTTTCCTCATGGGCATGCACCCTTATTCAACCAAACATAAACCCAAACACATAACCTACCTTCAAACCCCACAGAAATCCCTTATACCATTCCAAACACCACCTCACAAGACTAGCAAGCATCTGTAGAGGGGAAAATCCTATGTTCATCCAAGGGCCTCACCATATATACATACCATCATCTCATCCTCACAACATACCAGGAGGATACCCAAACCATCCTTTTAAGGAGGATACTAAAAAATGGAAAACCCTAGAGGAAAGAATCAGGGAAATTGAGGGAAGTGCCCATGATGCCAGAGACGCATCTAATCTCTTCCTGGTCCCAGACGTGGTCATTCCTCCTAAATTCAAGGTTCCTGAATTTGAAAAGTATTAAGGAACTAGTTGTCCAAGGGACCACCTGACCATGTACTGCAGGAGGATGTCCACCTGCACTCACGATGATAAGTTACTTGTTCATTTCTTTCAAGATAGCTTAACTGGGGCAGCTGCGAACTGGTATGCTTAGTTAGAGCAAACACATATCTGTTGATGGAGAGATCTAACTGAGGCCTTCCTGAAACAGTATCAGTATAATATGGAGATGGCTCCTGATCGAACTCAACTCCAGAACATGGCGAAGAAAGGTGATGAGACCTTCAAACAATATGCACAACGATGGAGGGAGCTAGCTGCTCAAGTACAACCTGTTTATCCGAGAAAGAAATGGTCAACACGTTCATTGACACATTCCATGATCCTTTCTATGACAAGATGATTGGCAGTGTGACCACTAGCTTCTCTAATGTCGTCATCATTAGAGAAAGGATCAAAGGTGGCATGCGTTGTGGAAGGATCGCACACAAGTCCGCAGGGACAGTTGATGCCTCTGTGGAAAAGAAGAAGGCACGTGAAGTTGTGTGGCTTCTGGTCAAGGATAGTACATACCTCAGATGGCACCTTATGGACCGACCGGTTTCCAACCATCACCATATACACCTTATACACCATATCCTTACATCGCCATGACCTACCAAACGCCCTACATTCCAACTTACAACTATCCAATGCAAATGCGTCCACCAACACCATACACAGTCCAAACACAAGCCATAAGCCAAAATTCTCTAGTGGTTCCTTACCCTTTGAAACCTCAAGAACTACCATATCCTAAATGGTATGATGCAAACACCAGATGTGACTACCATGCGGGGTTCATTGGTCATTCAACAGAAAATTGTTCGGTCCTGAAGCGTAAGGTGCAAAGCCTAATTTATGCTAAACGGTTGAATTTTGACAAATTTTCTCCTAACGTGGGAAATAATCAATTACCAAATCATGAGGTCCCATCAACCAGCTAAAATTATTGGGGCAGTATGCCGAGGTGCCAAGTAAAGCGCCAGGTCAAAGCTATCGAGGAAAGTCATCCAGGATTTGTCATACTTTTCAAAATCAATCTTTTGTAAATAAATCTCAATAAATAATACAAACATTACATTTTTCATGTTTCTTGGGCATGTGCTTCACATTATTGGCTTTACTTCTTAAAATTTACCACTCTTTTCATCATTCAACCTGCTTCTAATCCTACACCGAAAACAATAAATACCAGTTGGTGACAATGTCAGTGCTGTAATAAATAATTTTGAACGTTTGATTAATCAAACTCAAAGAGAAAAAAACCAAATGAGGAAGCAAAATAAGCGACCAGGGATTCTAGATCACCATTCATTGTAATTCCTCTGAAGGAATGTCTTGTAATAAAATATCCCGCCGGACCAAAGTTGAAATCCAAGAAAAATTTAGGGATGCAAAATAGATCCGCTGAATTGAAAGTCAAAACATTCCAAGCAAGACTCCAAAGGAGATCTGATCAGTCAAAAAAAAAAAGGAAGCTCGCTAGATTAAAATCAAGAAATATTTCAGGAAAAATTAGGGTCAAAATTCAAGAAAAAGAAGAAGAAGGAAAACCCGCTGGATTAAAATAAAAAATAATCCAGGAAAAAGTAGGGTCAAAAGATAAATCAATAGAGTCATGATCAAGAAAAGTCTTGTTGGATTAAAATTTCAAAAACAATTCAGGAAAAATTGGGATCAAAACAAAAGCCCGTTAGGTCGAAAATCCTCGAAGGCGGCCTAGGAAAAAGTTAGGGCACACAAGCAAAAGGCCCGCTAAGTCGAAAGCCTTCATAGGCGACCTAGGAAAAAGTTAGGGCACAAACAAGCAAAAAGGCCCACTAGGTCGAAATCCCTCAAAGGACGGCCTAGCAAAAGTTAGGGCACAAAAACAAAATCCTGCTAGGTTGAATCCCTCAAAGGATGGCCTAGGAAAAAGTTAGGGCACACAAGCAAAAAGCCCGCTAGGTCGAAAACCCTCAAAGGCGGCTTAAGCAAAAGTTAGGGCATGCAAACAAAAAGCCTGTTAGGTCGGCAATCCTTAAAGGCGGCCTAGGAAAAAGTTAGGGCACAAAAATAAAGGCCCGCTAGGTCGACAACCCTCAAAGGTGACCTAGGAAAAAGTTAGGGCACGCGAGCAAAGACCCGTTAGGTTGAAAACCCTCAAAGGCGACCTCGGCAAAAGTTAGGGCAGTCACAAATAAAATGCCTGCTAAGTTGAAAACCCTCAAAGAACGGCCTAGGAAAAAGTTAGGGCATACAAGCAAAAAGCCCGCTAGGTCGAAAATTCTCGAAAGACAACCTAAGCAAAAGTTAGGGCACACAAACAAAAGCCTGCTAGGTTGGTAATCCTCAAAGGCGGCCTAGGAAAAAGTTAGGGCATGCAAACAAAAAGCCCGTTAGGTCGGAAATCTTTAAAGGCGACCTAGGAAAAAGTTAGGGTACAAAAGTAAAGGCCCGCTAGGTTGACAACCCTCAAAGGCAACCTAGGAAAAAGTTAGGGCATGCGAACAAAGGCCTACTAGGTCAAAAACCCTTAAAGGGTGGCCTAGGAAAAAGTTAGGGCAAATAAAGGACCTGCTAGGTTGAAAACCCAAAGAAACCACCTAGGAAAAAGTTAAGGTCAATCCAGGAATCCCAGGACAACCTGAAATTCTGCACCTCGTATTTCCTAAAACTGGGGCAAAATTTTTCCATTTCTCAAGTTTGGTTAATTTGACAATCAAAATTATGAAAAGCAGCACTAGCGTGTTCCACCAAAAGGTGCCATTTGGACAATCAAACCCACATCTTCCATCTTTCCCTCCAAATATACTACCCTAAAACATCACTTGCAGAATTCTACATTTCCTCCCATCAACCATTTAATATCATATTGCATGACTCAAAGGTGCACGTTCCACAAAGGAATGTGAAAAATGTAAAAATAGAAAGATTAATTTTGAACAGTCATGATAAATCAAATGAATCTTCTACTGTTACGTCATGGCATGATTATTTCTAGAGAGTCATCCTCTTGATGCCACCAAAACAAAAGGAGTGTGTCTTACTCAACGATGATGACTATTGTTGAATCTTAAAGGTCTTGGAAAGGGAAAAATTCCAAAATTGACCAAGAAGAAGCCAAGAAACAAAGTCGATCCAGCTCGTCCTGAATCTTGATTCCCCTTATACCTACTATAAGGTTACCGAGAAAGGAAAATGTCGAAGAAAAATAAAAGAAAATCAAGAGGAACAAAATTTTTTAAACCATCTCATGGCATGCATTCATCCCATAGCATCCATTTCATCAAATAATCATCTCAAGCATAAAAAATCAATAAATAAGTTAAAACATCTCATCCTCTGGCATTCATTCAAGCATCACATAAACATCTGGTCATTCAAACATCGTGTCCTTTTTCATTCATTCAAGCACCAGATAAGCATCCTGTCATTCGAGCATCACATAATTCATTTTTCAAAACTAATTAAGACTAGGGAAAATTTCCCAAGTCAATCATAATTAAAAGATTTTTGAAAATCTCGAAACTAGGGTAAAACGATGCCCAACAAATTCAAATTGGGGCAACCTCCAATTTTTTTAAAAAATAAACCAGGGAAATCCCCAATTTTGGAAAAATTCAAACTGGGGAAAACGTTTGCCTAGAAAATTCAAATGGGAGCTATCCCCGATCTCTGGAAATAAGACAAATCAGGATTCAAACTGGGGCAAACATTTGCCAAGAAAATTCAAGTCGGGGCAATCCCTGATTTTTTAAATCAAGATCAAAACTGGGGCAAACGTTTTCCCAAAGACTTCAAATTGAAGGAGTCCTCAATTTCAAATCAAGATCCAAAAGTGGGGCAAACATTTGCCCAGAAAAATTCAAATAGGGGCAATCCCCGATTTTGAGATCAAGCTCAAACATAGGGGAAATGCTTGCCCAGAAAAATTCTAGTTAAGGAATCCTCAATTCCTCAACTCCAAAAAATTTCAAAATAGGGGAAAATGCTTGCCCAGAAAAATTCAAGTTAAGGAAATCCTCAATTCCTCAACTCCAGAAAATTTCAAAAGTGGGGCAAAGGCTTACCCAAAAAAATCCAATTTAGGCAATCCTCAATTTCAAGAAGAAAATCCAAACCGGGGCAAACACTTGCCTAGAAAAATTCAAATCGAGGCAGTCCTCAATTCTAAATTAAAATTCAAACTAGGGTAAACGGTTTCCCAGAAAAATTCAAATTGGGGGCAATCCCGATTTTAGAAAAAGAAGAATCAAGATTCAAACTAGGGCGAGTCCCGACCCATAAAAATTCAAATTAAGGCATTCCTCGATTGCCAAAAATCTTCTAAATTGGGACAAAATGTTTGCCCAAATTTCTTCAAGAGAAAATAATTATCAAATGCTTAAAAAACCTTTGAGTTCAAGGTAGAATAAGCAATTAAATTAATTCAAGAAAAACAAATTTCAAATTAAGTTGTCTGAGGCATCTGGCGAAGAAGTCCATATTCCGTCCTCACGTGCATTCCCAGGACACATCATATTGTTTTCCAAACCTATCTTAACAGGTATTTTTTGAATTTTCTTCACCTGTCTAAACAGGCCACTCCTACATTGCATGTCTCAGCAGGTCTCATTCTCATTTCACCTTCGCATTTCCTATCTTAACAGGTATGCCTCATTCTTGCCTTTCCTATCTTAACAGGTCATTCCTGCTTTGCCTGTCCTGACAGACCATCTTTTCAAGTTAGTCACTCTCTCACCTATCTTAATAGGTCATTTTCATTTCCCTTTACCTGTCTTAACAGGTCACTTCTGCTTTTTCCTATCTTAACAGGCCATCTTTTCAAGTTAGTGTAGGTCCCTCTCACGTCGATTTTCCTGCCTTAACAGGCCATTTCAAAGTCGCCTGTCTTAACAGGTCTTCTTCATTCTTTCTCATTCCTGTCTGAACAGTTCTCTATCAAGTTTAAATTTCTGCATCTTGGCCTATGTTGTCACGCCTCTATCAAGTTTAATTTTCTGCAACTGGGACTATAGTGTCAGGCCTTCCTCAAGTTAAATTTTCTGCATCTTGGCCTATGTTGTCAGACCCCCATAAAATTTAATTTTTTACATCTTGGCCTACGTTGTCAAGCCACCATCAAGTTTAATTTTCTGCATCTTGACCTATGTTGTTAGGCCTTCATCAAGTTTAATTTTTGGCATCTTGGCCTATGTTGTTAGGCCTTCATCAAGTTTAATTTTCTGCATCTTGGCCTATGATGTCAGGCCTCCATCAAGTTTACTTTTCTGCATCAAGTTAACTACTGTCATTATTAAAAGAAATCTACTTCAACTAAAGATCCTCTAAAAATTAAAAGTGAACCTGTATGCATGTCAAGTTTCTAAATAAACTTAAGTGGCCAAGTTGAAAATTTTGATACTATAATTAGGATAGAATCCTATTGAGAAATTTAGTTGTCACCCCTCTCCCACCATTTTCTTTCCCAAACCCCAATAATGTTGTTCGTGGATACGGTTGTGTTTGTAGAGATTGACACCACAAACTAGGTGGTTGGACTCTCAAGGTCCTCACAATTGGAGTGCTACTAAGAACTTTATCTTATCGAATAATGTATATGTCGTAAATAATTATGTATTATGTATGATAGTAGTAGTTATGTGTAATAATATGAAGTGTGGGAAAGATTTGTATAATATATGTCTGTGATGTATGAAGGGGGGCTAATACTCTAGTACTAACCTATGAACTTAAGAACATGTATAAATTATCAAGGATTGTTTAAATAATATGAATCGGTAATGTATGCATGATTATGTTTTATATCAAATAATCAAAGCAAGTTAAGTCGTGATCAATGATGCTTGATTTTTTATTTTCTACTACGAAAATTGCTACCACGAGGAATGTATTTTCAACTACGGTTTGTAAAATTTCAATTATGTCCAAGGCCCCTTTCTTAAAATTAATTAGTAAATAAATAATAAACTAGAAGACAAAAACAAAAATAGATAAAAAGAAAATAAAGGTCTAAAACAAAGAAAAAATAAGGGAAAAAGGGAAAGAAGAAAAATAGAAAAATAAAAACAAACTAGAAAAACGAAAATGAGGGAAAACTGAAATAATAATAATAATAATAATAATAAAAATAATAATAATAATAATAATAATAATAATAATAATAATAATAAAACTAAAAATAGCAAAATTGAAAAAACTAATTTTTTTTTCAAAAGATAAAATAAAAATTAAAAAGAATAATTTAAATAAAAAATAAAAATATAGTAAAAACAGAAAACTAAAAATAAAAGAATAATAAAAAAATAAACCAAAAATGTAGATAAATAGATGAAAAACGAAAGAATAAATGAATAATAAAACACAAAAATAAAAGATGAAAAGCAAACAAAAAAACAAACAGAAATTAAAATTAAAACAAAATAAAAAGGTAGAATGACGAAGAAAAATTAATGAAATATAAAAAACAGAAAATAAAAGGAAGAATAAAAATAAATAAGAAGAAAAAAGGAAGCGTATAAATGAAGGAGAAAAATTTTTGGCGGGGGATCTTTTTTTCCAAAGGAGGCATTCAAAAAAGGGGAGGCTCAGGGGCTTGGCTTCTCAGATTTTTTTTCTCTCCGCAGATTCTGGAAGAGGGACCCTCTTGGTCTATAACGCTTGGATCCAAGCTTGATCTCGAAATGAAGAAGCCTCACGTCGCGACTCTCGTTCTTCTCTAATCGTAGAGAGATCAATTCTTGACCATACTTCTTGTTCTTGGTAAGTTCAGAATCATTTTTTATCAATCTTCATCACTTGCAAATCCTTGATTAATACTGTGCAAACTGTTTGAATTGCCTGATTTTATTTGGATTCATGCGTCTCTGTATTTTTGTGATGTGTTCTGATAATGGCAATCAATATAAACAAAGTCATGCAAATCTTGAATCGATAACTGTTGATTATGGAGCTCTGAGTGTTTCGGATTAGAATTAGAATGTTCAACTTATGATGAATTAACAAAACTCGATCTGTAAGACACAATGAGAGCAGCTAGATATATTCAGAGAAAATTTATGGAACAAACAGTAGATCTTGGAAAATCACAGAGAAACAATTGGCACTATTCTGTTATTATTATACTCCACCACAACGCCTGATACGAGTCATACAACGCACATGCCACGGTTGATAATAGTGAAGTTACTGGTCAAAAGACGAAGCCAAAGAAGGTGATGCAAATGCTGATCTTGACTCTCAAAGGAAAGGAAAATGTGCAGTGCTAAAGACGTCTACTCAAACAACAAAAAAGGGTGCATGAGATTTTAAATCTCTAGGGTGAAAACTCCCATGCTTGCGTTGCAATCGCTCATGTGACAATTCAAGAATATGTTTGCTGGTAATGATGCATATGTTCATGACTGGGAAGGAAGAGACCAAGGGCTGACTGTGTATGGTTGTTCTAATGCTGCATACCTACATTTACCAGGCGATCATAATATCCACTTTGGTAGCGCCCTTTCAAGGTACCATGCACATGTCTCTTCTATGAGTGAATCAATATATGAACAAAAGCTGGACCACACCGCATATGAAACAATGAGACGCTTCGAACTACCATCCTCCTAAGTGTTACCTTCGCCTTCAAGTTTCTGATCGTCCATCCGCAGAATCGATGAGTTTAGATACAATAGCATGCACCACTACAGGCATGCCACCAAAATAGAGGTCAGATTTATGGTTATTGCTTCTGGTAATAACAGCTTAGTTGAGGTGAAGCAACCCTTCCTCACGAGATCAGAACACGTTTGTATTCCCGGCACCATGCATACACTCTTTAATGTAAATCAGCAGATGACCTGTACCCTAGATCAGGAATGATACATGCACTATATCTTCAATCTTGTAACATTTCAGGCCTCCTCCATCATTGGGTATAAGTATTAAAAATGATCCAAATATAGTTGATGCACCTACTCTTCTAGGAGGAGGTTCATCTTCACGCCTAACCTATGACAGGGACAAAATGAATGAAGAAATCTGGAAGTTTTGAGTAGCTTTCTAAAACTGCACCATGCGCCATTTATACGTGTTGCATGCAAAACCTTCTACCATGATACACATGTTTGATCGGTCAAGAAGGTATATATTAATGATTCAGACAATCGACTTGTAAAAGCTTTTCATTGTAAGTGACATAGTGTTTGGACCAGTTATATCCAAGAAGAACAGCTCATCGCCACCCACATCAGGTAAGCTTATTGCCATGCATGCATGCTGGCTCATTTAAGGTCAAGCTGAAGCTGAGGGTCCAACCTGGGTCCCTCGAAAGGTGCGCCAAAATGTGTCGATCAAGTTATATCCTTGTGCTTGGTGTTTGTGATGCTTGGCACCTCTGATACAAGCTTCATGGAGTATATCATTTCTGGAAAATCAAGTCTGATTCTGGCAAATAAAATACTTCGGAGTAGCTCTTTATTCTACATGTTGTTCGTACAGATGCATAGAACGCTGAAAGTGAACGAAAAGTAAGGTGTGTAGTTTTGGCATGGGACAAAAAGAGTACATGAAAATGTACATGTGCATGGGTTTAATTTATGCTGTCTTATCCTACTTTAAACCAAGATATTGAGTACTAAGTCTCAGTTAGTGACATAGGCAAGTGTTAGTCTAGCACACACCAATTCCATGGTCCTGGGTTCGATTCACTGCACGTGGATTTTGTTAATTTAATTTATATCCCAGGCCAATTGCTATCTCCTTGAAAGTGGGCCGCGTCGCATGCCAAAACAGCTTGATCAGATCCATAGCCCGCCAAAACCAGGCCACACCTTGGCTATAGAGGCTTTGGAGTGTGCTTGAAATCAGGCCATGTTGTGGAGCCATGCTTAACTCGAAGCAAGCCATGCGAGAATAAGGCCTGGGTTGTGCCAGCTGGGGGCGACGTGCCTGATTTGAAACAGGCCATTTAAGATTAAGGCCTGGGCCACGCCAAATTCCCATTCCTATTCTTTAAGCTTTTGCGCGCCTGTAGGTCAAGTCCACACATATAATTTTTTATTTTATCATCTTTTTTTGAAAATTGAATCCAATTGAAACATAAATTTTAAAACCAGGTTTATCAATTCACCAAAAATCAAGGCAAGCAAATTTTAAATTAAATTAAATTCTTTTTCTCCAAATTCCAATTCAAGTATCATTTTAAATCAAATTTAATTCTTTTTCTTCAATATTCAAATCAATTTCTTCTTCTCCAAGTTCAAAGTAAATTTTTTTCTCTTGAAAATTCAAATCAATTTCTTCAAAGTCAAATCAAATTCTTCTTATTCCCCAAGTTCAAAGTAAATTCATTTTCCTCAAACTCCATCCAAATCCTTTTTCTTCAAAATCAATTTCAATCCTTTTTTCTCAAATTCAAATCTTCAAAATCAAATCAAGTTCAATTCCTCATCTCAAGTCAAAATCAATTGCAATTCTTTTTCCTCAAATTTCCTAATCAAGTTCAATTCAATTTCTCAAATCCAAATCGAGTTTAATCCTTTTTCTTCAAATTTCCAAATCAAGTTCGATTCCTATTCTCAAATTCAAATTCAAGTCAAGTTCAATTTCTCAAGTTCAAGTCAAGTTCCTTCTTAGTCAAGTCAAGTTCAATTTCTTCAAATTACAAATCAAATTTGTTTTAATCAAGTTTAGTTCTTTTTTTTTTCAAATTTTAAATCAAGTACATTTCAAATCAAGTTTACTTTATTTTAAATTAAGCCCAATTATTTTGTTATCACTATTATCTTTAAATTAATTTTTTTTTGGAGAATCATAAGTCTCACGCAATGAGCTCTAAATGGGAAACTGATGGTTTCACTATTGTTCAATATTTAGAGATTCATATAGGTCCCAGTGCAGCCTTAGTTCCCTTGGACCTTGTGCATATGTGGACTTAGAGTCCCTCAAAAAAATAAAATCTTTCAAAATATCTTTTTGTGAACCACAAGTCTCACACGATGAGCTCTAAATGGGAAACTAGCAGTTTCATTACTGTTTGATATTTAGAGATTCATATAAGCCCCAGTGCAGCCTTAGTTGCCTTGGACCTTGTGCATATGTGGACTGAGAGTCCCTCTTAAATAATAAAACCTTTCAAAAATCATCCCTCAAATTCTTTATCTGCGATGGTCAAGCCTTCAAAATCAGAACTACGTAAGCCTTGAGTTTCCCATTGCACTAGGAAATACGTAGGAGCAGGATCAAGTCTTGTCAGGCTATCTTTCCATCAACTTATTTTCTATTCTAATTAAAGGGATCAAACAATTTTCAAAAAATATCAAAGTCACACACTCGGTTTAAGGGTACCGTTCTTCGAAACGGGCGAGTAGGGTGCCTCATACTTTCCCTACTTGTAACCGACGCCTGAACCTAAATCTCTTCCTCAAGTTAGGGCTTTTCCAAATATTTTCCCTAAAAATAAAATTTGGTGGCAGCTCCACATAATTAATCAAATTCTTTTTAAAATTTTAGCAAATTCATCGTCTCGTTGGAATTACGGTTGCGACACGATTTTAAAAGAAAAATTTTACTTTATTTTCAATATCAATAATTTTTAAAAGGATTCTGCATCATCAAGTAACAATCAAATAATGACACCGCAAATATGACTTAAAGTGGGTTCTGATGGACGAATTTATAATTTCAATGTATCTATATGTATATATGTATGTATGTATATCTATATATTTTCATATACATGTACATATTGTATCACCTTTACATTTTTGCTTCTTATAGTTTAGTTCAAACTTCATAATTAAGGTGTTTGTCATTTTTTAAGCGAAAAAAACAAAAAAAAATTAAATTAATAGAGAAAAAATAGAAATATGTACTTTATAATAATTTAGTTAATATATGTGTATATAATTTTCTATAAATTTTAATCTTAGAAAAGGAAATCTTCAAAAATCACATGTTTGATGATTTGACATATGTTTAGTATGAAAGAAAACAAAAATTTTTATAAATAGAATGTGATGGAACTTAAGGTATCTCAATTTTACAAAATTGCTTGAATAACCTTTATAAATTTAAATAAATTTTATTTCACAAGAGGAACACCTTGAAAAAGGTGCATCAGAGCTTATTAGAGTTTAAAAGTATTGATGGAGATTTCATAGGAAAAATACTAAAAAATTTCTAAAAAAATTCTTACAACCTACAATTGATTTTATATTAATATTTTTCTATAATTTTTCTTGCAATATTCCAATTATTCCAAAAATAAGAAGTTTAATTGGAATAAAAAATGCATCTAGGCCTTGTTTTCTATCCTAGATTGTTTTCCAAATAAATTTTTATGGGAATGGTCCATCCTAAATAATTTATAGACAGTTTAAAAATGATCCTCAACTTTCAATACATACATACATATATATATATGTGTGTGTGTGTGTGAGAGAGAGAGAGAGAGAGAGACAAAGGAAGGACTCATGTTCTCCAAATTTACTACATATTTTCAGGCCTAGAGACCAGAAACTAAACCTCTCCATTTTCAAAAACTGAGGATTTACTTCCTTTATTGGTAAGGAATGTCTAGGGACCAATTTTTTTTGAAATTTTTTATGTTTTTTCTATTTCTCTTTTGGTGTAAGTTTCCACGCATGTGGGGAAATTTTTTTTTCTTTCTTTAATTCTTATCTATAATTGGTTCAGTACTAACTTATATTAGTTATTCTTATCATAGATTGTTCAGGAAGCATTCTTAAGGGTGAAATTTTTGGATTTCTTTCTCTCCACACCTCAGAGGTACCTCAATTTAGTGAGAAAGGTAAGGGAGAGGAGAGTTTATTCATGTAAATATAGAATTCAAGGGTAAAATTTGAGTTCTCCTCACTCAATGTAGATTTGTTCGGTTGAAAATAAACAAATCCTAGGGGAAAGTACTTTAGGATCATAATTTGGCCATTCCCTTTATTTTATACTTTTATTGTTAAATTAATTATGTTAGGATAGTCCTTGATGAAAAGGTAGATGTTTATGAACTAAGAGAATTAGGTAAGATATAAATACTTAGTCTTAAGAGTTGAATTTGACAAAATTGACTTATGAGAACATTTTGATTGTCTTTTGGATTGAGAAAAAAATTAATAATTATGTTTGAAAGGACTCTATAGATATTAATTACATTGATAATTTATGAGGATTATACATGGTTCACATATTTAGCTCTTTGTGCTGTAATTCATTGGAAATTGTTTTTGGAGCAATTTGGAGTAACTTTGATTTTTAAAGTGTATTTAATATTTCTTCTAATGTTATGTATCGTAATTGATTGGAAATTATTTTTGGGAGAAATTTGGAGTAACTCTAATTTTTGGAGTGTATTTAATCTTTCTCGTAATGTTATGTATTGTATTTGAATTTGTAAAAACTAAGGACTTAAATATATAGCCTTGGTTTATCCTGAATTAGTGAAAATTTTATGTGATGTTTGACTATGATTTTAGTCATAAAATATATAATATATTCATATCATAAATGAGATCGTGAACTCTGTAATTAAATATATTCTATGTGAAATGATAATATTTGACCATATTATAGAGGGAAGGAGGAATTGGTATTTAAATAATTTAACAAGAAATTATAGGTTTCAAATTTTAAATAAGATACTGATTAAATTAATTTTCTAGATTTACTTAATATAATAATGGTTTAGGAGCATAATCCTTTTTAATTCCAATTGAATCCTATTATCTTAAGGTCTCATTTAAGCTTGATGTTTTGAAATAAATTGACACATATTTTCTCCAAATAAATGAATCAGCTTAGAAATCCTTTTCAAAATAAAAGTGAATTGGTTAGTAGAGAGGAAGATATTTATTTGAAGATAAAATTGAATGTTACAGTTTAACAATAAAGAATAAGATAAGAAGTAAGTTGATTGAGATTAAATATGATTAGGAAAAATATATGAATTATTTTCATGGAATTACCTTGAATGGTTCCTAGGATGATATGGTATCTTATAAGAGATAAAGAAGTATCCAGGTATAGAAAAAGGTTTGTTGGAATTTTTCTAGGAACCATTGAAAGAAATTGACTTAAAGGTCAAGAAGAAAATTGAAATGTTAAGAGGATGATGAGTTTATTGTAAGCATGTATCATGCATATTAAATGTAATAAATTTAGGAAGCCACAGTTATTTATGCCAATAAATCATAGGGGCTTATTTTTTGGAGCCTAGAGGGTTAGTGGCTAAGTCCGATGACCTACACTGGAGTTGGGGTAGCTTTTCAATGTTAAGTTTGTCTTATTTTTTAACTTGACCGTCTTGACTTTCCTCGAGGATTTTCATGGTCAAGAATTAATTTTCTAATGATTTTTCATATGAGTGTTAATCTTTGGTCTAAGGAGAAGTCCAATAGATTTGATGACTTGTAGTGAAAAACTGTATGGAAATTTTGGATCTTGAAAACTTTCTAGGGTATTAGACACGGGCCCATATTCATTAGCATTATATTAAACCTTCTATATGTGACGTGTTAAATTAACTCTACTTTATATGATGTTAGGATATATATGTTGTTATAAATTTAGATATTCTAGCCTTGTATTCTACCATTTATGCACATGAATATTTAAGAATTTTCACTCCTATTTGTTTTGTTGCTACTATTACACTTTATAAAACAGTGGCCCACATTGAGAAATATGACTTGACTACCATTCCACCCTCAAGTGTGTGTTGATGATCAAAGAATTTTCAAGAACAAATAAAGCTTTTGTTTAGGAGAAATTAGATAGTATGTTTATATATATATATATATATATGTATGTATGTATGTATGTATGTATGTATGTATATATGTATGTGTGTGTGTGTGTATATGTGTGTATAGTTAGTATTTTATTATACTTATGGAATGAAAAATATGATATCCCTTACTATGATGGAAAAGCACACACTAAGTATGAATCTATAGATGATTATATGATGAATAAGTATTAAATGATAACCATATACTTTTGTATTAGCAATACATCTAACCAATTATTTTGTTATTAGAAAGTGGTGTCACACACACACACATATACATATACATATACATATATATATATATACATACATACATATATATATATATATGTATACACACACATACATACATCTGTGTGTATGTATATCTATGCATTTATATGCATACATATAGATATATTACTAGTGGAAAAATAGGATTTTACATTGGAAAAATATGATAACATTTTTATAAATAAAATTGGTACATTTTACATCAATTTTCCAAACAACTGATATAGAAAATACTTTTTACATCGGTTGCCTTTTCAACCAAAGTAAAAAGTAAATATTTTACATCAGTTATCTCTATAACTAATGTAAAAGGTATTTTTTATATTGGTTATTTGTACAACTGATGTAGAATATCTTATTTTATAGTTAGATCTTCGTTTCCTCACACCATTTTGCTTCTTGCATTATCTTTTTTTGTTATATTGTCTTTGTTCTTCCTTGTGTCCTCATTATCCTAATCAAACATTGTGATTGAGCAAGGTTCTACATTCATTTTCATTTCCTAAAACTCGTGCCATCACTCTCTTTGCATTTCAGGAATAGTCTCCTTCACCATAATTACATTGTTGCTCTAAATTGGGAACAAAGGAAAGGTTTAGCAATGCATTTATCTTTGTTTCGTTACAATTCACCATTGTCATGGTTATGAATATTTGTACTCTGATTTAGTGTTTTTGTTTTCTCGTCGTGTCTTGGTTCATCATTTTGTATTCACCATTGGTTTCTCTATCTCAAGAGTAGTACTTGTGGTTACCATTGGTTCACCTTCATTAAATTTTGTGGTATTTATTTGGTTGATGGTTTATATATATATATATATATATATATATATATATATATATACATATATATATATATATATACATATATATATATATATATATATTGTTTTTTCATTTGAGGTATTTTACTGGTTGATGCTTAAGTGGTTTTATTTGATGTATAAATTAAATACTGGACTCTTGAATAATTATGGGAATTATTGATAATTATCCATCTTGTCTAGTTGATGATGCAACGTATTTGGTTTAATTTGAGAATATGGTGTAATATGGACCTCTATTTATATTGTATGTTCTTAGACTTAATTATCAAGAAATGATCCATGAACACATTATATATATTGGTCTTTTGATAAGAGAAGATGATGGATAACGAGTTAATGATATTTAAATTGAACTATGTAAAAATAAATTTTTAAATAGTAATTTTGAGCAACTTGGTTATAAGACTAAGATAACTTAAAGCATAAAGGTCACAATGAAAAGGTGTTGCATTGAAATCTTGTGATGGCCAAGGGACCATTTTAGTGCAACAATGGGAACCATTGTGACTTATTAGTCAACTGTTGTTATTTATGCAACAAGCATCTTGATATAGGGCTCCACCAAGAAGACCATTTTAATAGAACTGTTGAAAATTGGGCTTGGACCTAACTTAACCTGTAAGCTAGCTCATAAGGTGAACATTTTTTTTTATTTTATATATATATTTGGCTATCCTTATCTCTAGACAATGTGAGATTCTAATTATATATTTGGTTATCCTTATCTCTAGAACATGGAACTTCAACACACCCTTTCATACTCAAGACTAGACATCTGAGTGTGGAAAATTATAGGTGGACAAGTTTGCAAATATCTCAATAACGAATCTAGGATAGACTTTGATACCATCTTAAAAATTGGGCTTGGACCTAACTCAACACTATAAGATAGCTCACGAGGTGAAGATTGTCCTCACATTATATATATATGGTTGACCTTATCTCTATAAAATGTTGGCCTCTAACAAGAACCAATGCAATCCATTATCCCTTACGATTTATTCTTTTTATGTCTCAAATTAGATCCACATCACTCAAAGAAAAATTATCTCATTTCTCATGCTAGTCTTTAAACATAGGTTCTTTACATAATCAATTGCTTATGTTTGTTCTTATAATGTTGATGTAATCCTTTATTTTCTTATGATGATAATATTCTTGATATAATGAATTTGTAACTTAGGACCTTGAGGATAATTAGGTAACCTTAGTATCAATAAGTGTAACCTTAATTTCTTGTTTGAGATCTAACATAATAGATAAACCATTCACTGTATGAAACACTGATAATATTCAATCTTAAATTGTCTAAGTTGGACAGTTTAGGAAATACAATTTTCATTTACTGGTTAAAAGTTTCCACTTAAATCATTTATATTATACTAGATGAAATTTCAATTTAGTATATTTCGCATTGTCTCTAAGTGCATGCTAGATTGTAGTGTAACGATGCCATAATCAAGTTGTGTACTTGGAGACTAATGTAAAATGTTGCTAAAATTTTATGAAGTATAATATTCATGATTTAAGAATAAATATTTAACTTGTGACTAGAAAACTTCATACTCGAATGAGGTAAGATCCTACAAATACAAAGGATGCTGGGTATTGATGCAGAGGTGGAAGGAGGTGGTTCTTCTGGATTAATGGAGGTTGAACTTTGGAGGAGGATAGAGGAGGAGTGGAGTCAGATTCAAGCTTGACTTGGAAGCGCCACCTTTAGAGGAGGATAAGCTTCTTCTTCGCCACCATGAGCTATCATATACGAGGAGGTTCCTCAACCTCAAGTTTGGTTTTAAAGGAGAAAAATAGAGAGAAAATCTCTCAAAGTTCTGAGTGAAAAACTCTCAACTCATTCAAATGAATCAACATATGCAAAATTACACAAGTGGAGCCTTTATATAGGCAAAATGAAGGAGGTGAAAAATGGAGGGAAGAAGGGGTAGATTTGAATTTGAATTGGGCTTAGATTTCAGCCCAATAATGGTTCCTTCCTTACTCCTCAATGCAGCCTCAAATTGGGCCAGAGAAAGCCCAAAAAATCCTAAGCTAAAATATAAGGAAATTAGGCCCAGATCCCATACATATTGGATCTGCTAGTTCCTAAAATATAAAAAAGTACCTAAATCCTGTCCCAAGGTGTGAGGCCCAATAGTCCTAGTAGGTCTCTGTAGTTAGGACCTCTGCATCAACTTCTCCCCCTTCAAAAACATTCGTCTGCGAATGTCTAAGCTCAAATTTATTTTCAAACAATAGCATAAATGAGTAGAGGAGATGTTATTAATGAATGGAAACAATGGGAATTCCATGCTCAAATACTAACATCTTAAATCTTCCAAATAATTTCAACAATATGTAATTATAACAAACGAGACACAAGAGGTAGTAGAAAGTAACAAACCCATAAACTTTATAATAGTAAAATAGAAGAACAGTGAGTTTAATTAGGTTTATGAGTTTTGTCCCTGATTGTTTCTATCTGGGGTAGTTCTTAGGATTTTCTTTGACGGATTCATGTCAAGCATTAACTTGGGTAAGCTATGATGCCCACTAATCTATGAAGGGTGTATCTTGATCCCTTTATAAAGTGACTAAGATTGGTACTATGGTAATGAATTTTTATCCAAGAAATTAAATTGCTTACCCACCAAGTAATTTATAATGGAATGTTCAATTAGCCTAGATGCAAATGGATAATACAAGCATTGAAGCATGCTAGGGAACTGAACAGATACAACTATACGAGGCACACAAAGATATAAGGGTTTAATCAATTGAATGGCTTTATTCACATCATACCCATCATGTCATGTAACAATGGTGCCACAAGTATTCATGGTTAGTTGGGAGGGATGGGCCTTTATGAGGCCTACTTCTTGACCTTTGCCTAGAGGAAAGGGTTCCTCTATTAGGGAAAAGGAAATAGTAGGCCCTATTCCAACTGTGAGTTTTAAGGTAATGATAATTAGAGGGAGAGGTTTCCTAACTAGGAGGATGTTTCTCACCTCATCCTTCCTTACAAGTTGAATTTCACTAGGAGATAGTTGGCTTATATGTCCAAGTATCTTACGTAGATGATTTTTATGTAGTTTATTTGTTTTTACCCCTTCTATTTATTTGGGCTTCTACCTTTATAGTTTGGTGGTAAAGGTCATTAAGGCTTAGATATTGGTGAAGTTCTACCACATCCCTGATGTCATGCCTAAGCCCATCTAGGAACCTAGCCATGGTGGCTTCCTCACTTTCTTTCAAATTGGCCCTAATCATTGCAACTTCTATTTCTTTATAATATTCATCTACACTTCTTGAACCTTGAGAAAGCCTTTGTAACTTATTGTGGATCTCTCTTAAGTAATGAGAAGGTACATGCCTACCCCTCATGATATGTTCCATTTCTTCTCAATCACTTAAGGGCCTAAGGCTTTCTTTATTAAGTCTATCCCCCCATATTAGGGAATAATCACTAAATTCTAAGGCAGCTAGTTTCACCTTATGTCTTTCCCTAATGGCATGGCTTGCAAAGATTTGTTCTACCTTAAACTTCCAATCTAAGTATGCATCTGGATTGTTCCCTCCTTGGGACCTAGGCATTTTAATCATAGGTAGTTTTGTGCGTTCTAAGGTATTTCTACCCCTTGGATTTCTATTCCTATGACTAACTCTATCATCTAAGCTATCCCTAGAGGAACTCCTACTCCTATGTTCTCTAGACCTAGGGGATCTATGCCTATGAC
Source organism: Canavalia gladiata (assembly GCA_037954105.1). NCBI lineage: Eukaryota > Viridiplantae > Streptophyta > Magnoliopsida > Fabales > Fabaceae > Canavalia > Canavalia gladiata. The sequence goes on from CM075661.1 coordinate 41,150,244, forward strand.
GTTAGGCCTAGAAGGTTCACTAGTCCTAGTTGCTTCTCTATGTCCATGATTCCTTACTCTTTCTCCTCTTGGTTCATGGTCATTAGAAGGTAGTGCCCTCCTTTGTATGTGGCCTATCTCTTGAGGAAATCTTTTCCTTTTGGGGGGAGTATCTTCTCCTTCCCCCATGACTCATGTGTTCCCCAAAGAAGTTGACATCTTCATTGGATGTCTTCTCCTCATAATAATTATCCCCAGTCCTAGACCCACTAGTTTCAATTATTCTTTGATTTGTTGGTTGTTGTTTCTTTATTTTCTTCTTTCTAGGTGGTCTAGTCTTTGTTCTATGGCCCTTGTTCGGGTTTGAAAAACCCTTTCTAATCTATTGGTCAATTGTTTCATTTGACCTCTAGGGGATAGTTCGTGGGTATTTATTTGCAAAATAAAAAAATTCCTCTCCATACCCGGATTTCTTATGCTAAGAAATTAGATCACACAAGTCAAAACACTTAACATATAATCTAAGCTCTAAGGCACACATAAACACACAAGGGTTAAGTAATTTACCTAACACCCTTGACCTTGAAAAATAAGACAAGGTTAGTGCTACCAAATAGTTCTAAGAAATTCAAGAAGCACTTAGCACACAAACTAGGTCTAAAGCACACAAACACACAAGAAGCTATAACTTGACCTTAGATGAGTATCCTACACTAAGGTCTGAAAGTCCAAATCCTTATTATAAACAACTAGCAAAGATAAATCTGAATTACACCACAATTAAATCTTACTACAAATCACTTGAATTTACAAATTAAAATCAATTCTAATTACAAAGGTTCAATCTAAAATTTACAATTCAAAAACCAAATGCTATGTATTACAAAATGTATTCACTTTGATCTTCAATTTGGTTTTGCTCTTAGCCTTTCACTTTGGTCTTCAAATCTAGCACAAATAAAAAGGACACTTGTTTCCCCACTTGGTTAATGTTAGAAAAATCAAGTTATATTTCATTATTCCTCACCAAGTGTTTATGCTTTTCTTCCTTTAATGTCCTTACCGTACAACAAGCCCTCTCACACCAATTCACTCACACAAAATAGCCTCCAAACTGAGTTGAAATCAAGGAAAAACTCCACTCGACTTAGGTGCTCTAGTGATGCTTAGGTGGTGAAGAAAGTGTTCATACAATTAGGTGAAAGATGACAAAACTTAGAGGAATTTTAAAAACAAGCAAGAAAAGCTAAAACAAGAAAAGTATACTCGAAAGCAACTTAAGTAAGACAAAACTATAGAAGCCAGTATGAGAAGATGTTATTTGGCCAAGAAATTAAGGTGTGCATCAACTAAGTAATTAAACCTAATTTGATGCAAAACCTATGGCCTATATGAAGCATGGACAACTAACACACCACACTCAAGGAAAGCAAAGCAAATGACCTTTATGCAAGCCTTTTTCTATATATTTTTTTCTTATTTTTTCTAATTTTCTTTTTTTTATTGTTTTATTTTAAATTTTCTCAACTTACTTCTATCATAATTTTGGTCTAAAGTCCAGAGATTTCAAGTCCTTCATTGTTCCTTGCACACACTCTTGTTAAGGTTCTAAGTCCACAAATTCATCCTAGTGCATTTTGCACTTCATCCTTTACATAGGTATGGTATTATAAGTCATAAGTTCTTGTCCAATTTTCTCTAATCTACCTCAAGTCATAAGGTCCAAGGATAAGAATTAAGTGTTTTTTAATTTGATTCAAACATACATTTAACTCTTTAGGTTAAATGACTTAATCATGTATGACTTAAGCTAGACTTAACAGATAGGATGCATGCACATGATCATCCACTCTTAGGAATTTTTTCAAAGGAGGACATACAAATAAAAACAACTTAGAAATTCATACATATAGAAAGATCAAAACATGAAAAATAATACCTCAATAACGCTAAAAGAACCAGATCTACACAAGAACTTCAAGAACACAAGAGATTTTGGTGCCAAAATTTGAATTCAAATCTCGGAATTTTTCTAAATTTTTTTTTGGCCAATTTAAAAAATTCAAACCAATCAATTAAAAAATATGGATCGTAGAAAGCAAACAAAACAAGCTTGACAAATATCAGATCAGAAATGATCAAGTTATGCACAAATCAAACAAGCTAGGTTCATTTGCACGCCAAGATGAACATACTTACATGATCAGGCGATAAAAACTTTATTTAAGATCCAAATTATACAAACTATACCATTTTAGAAACTAGAAAGAAAAAGGAAGAGGACACAACAAAAAATATCCAAATCAGAGATTATTTGATTGATCAAAAATGAAAAATGCGGTAATTTTTTTTAATACTATTTGTATAAATTGAGAGTCTCGTTGATAAAACGTATGTAGCAGTAAATTAAATAACTAGAAAATTTTCCGCATGTTCAAAATGTTAAGAGAACTAAATGCTTATGGTATTATTTTTAATTCTTAATTCACATGTAAACAATTAAATATAATTTGAACATGACATGCATATCATAACATAGTTATACCTACCATTCATACATCACATAAGTCTTAGGCTTGTGGGCCTTATCATACAATTATTACAAACCTTAATTTAAAGAATTGATACTACAAACTATTACACATATACCAAATTTACATTGCATACTATATATTTCTAATACTTAGGATGCTTGCATCCAACTATATACAACATATACATTATCGGTATGTCTTTCAACTCTTCTTATTCATTGATGTAACTAAGAGACCCACAAACCTCTACTATCCTATTGGTGGAAATGATCCATCCGCATGTTCGGGTCTAACGACATGAACGTTCCATTGGCATTTCTTGATAAGCCTAAAAAGGGTATGGCATCAATTGCGCAGATCTTCCTTGTGAGGACCAAATATGAGACAGATTGTGGTAATGGGTTGGTGTTTGTGGATCAGTTTCCCCTTCAGAGGAAGAGAAATCTACAAAAGGAGTCGTCTGCTGCCTTTGATTGCTACGTGGGGTTGAAAACACTCTGTTGGGGTGGAACGCCTCTAGGGGAATAGCAAATCCAGTAGTCGAGAAGTTTAAGCTTAGAACTTCAGAAATAAACAAATGCCCAAGAGCAAACTAGATTCAAATGTTGGCCTGCATCATTATTAGTAAGCCATGGGGTTCGCGGTCCAATCGACATTGCTAATGTCAATGAATATTAACGTCGTTGCAAAAGACATTGTGGTCGTCTGGGAAGAAAGTGGAAGAAGTAGGGGTAAGACTTAGGTTGACCATTTCTTGGGATGAAGTTTTGACTTTAAATTTGACTTAGTCTAAAGAGTTTTTATTTCTTTTTACCTTTACTAAGTGAAATGGCCAAAAATTACTTTTACCTTTACCTAGGTCATGGTTAATTTTTAGTTACCTATTTTAAGCTTCTTTAAGATTTTTACCCAAAAACTAGTTATGGAATTTACCTTAATTTACCTATATTAAATATTAAGAAATTGGTCACTTTTAAATGTTACTTGAGCCTCCAATTAATCTCCTTACATGCTGAAAAATCTTAATTCACTCTTAATCAATTTTTAAACACATTTTACTAAAATATTCTAGGATGGCCGAATGCACACCTAGAGGTTTTTGACCCATTTTTCTCCAATTAACTTCATCCAAAGGTTGATTTAATCCAGTTAGAACCTAGTTACAAAGTTTAAGTCACTTATAGATAATTTTAGTCAATTTTATATTTGCTTATGATATTGTGGCCGAAAACCTCACTTGGCTTGCCAAGGTTATCTCTTCCAAACTTTCACCTCAGATAACCTTGGTTCCTTGGTTTTGTGTGCTTGTAGCACCTCATGCCCTTGATCCATGAATATTTCATTCAAAGTCCAAAGCTTAGGTTCTGAACAATGAGTCTTAAGTGTCATACAAAGTCTTTGCCATTTTAGGTTAAAAAATCCAACCTTTACTTATTATTTTTTGGGCCTTTGTCCAAAGTGAGCTTTTGGGACTTATTACATACTTTTATTTCACTTTTTAACGCAAGTGGAAAGATTATAACTTTAAAATTTAAGCATAAAACAAGAAACATAGCACTTTTTCCATACAACAAAGTGTAGATTTTCATGATCTACTCTAAGATCCAAATATCTCCTACCAAGAATACTTCAAAAACTTTTCTAATGAGTACTCAAAATTGATCAAGGCTTCAAAAAGGATTTTTAAATAAATTCCACCAATTAAATTTCTTGTAAGTGCCTTAGAATCACTTTAAACCAACCAAACTTTGTTTTTCTTTTCAAAAATCACTAAAAATTGGTAGGGATGATTTTGAATGATTCAAATAAAATTTTGAGCCCTCATAAGTGAAAAAAGGAGATGCACAGATTTTAGAGAAAGGATCTGTAAAAGAAAAAGATCAAACCATTAAAAGACAAGTTTAAAGCTTAAAAAGACAAGTAGAAATGCCTTACTTGATGGTGACTTTGCTAAGTGGTGGTGGGGCTGTGATGGTTGCCTTGGGTCCCCTCTTTTTCTGGTACACATAATTTCACAAGTGGAGATGGTGGGGCTTGGTCTTTAAGGATTTGATTTGACTTAAGTCTCAAAGTTAGAGACGTAAGCTTAAAGTGTGGGATTAGGGTTTTTTGGGCTAAGATGGACTTATAGAGAATTAAGAGAGTTTGGTTAAATTTTTGCTCTGTAAAAACTAAAGCAAATGGGGTCCCAGGTTGTTTAATGGGTTCGGCCACTTAAGGGCAAGTTTGGAATATTTTTATACTTAGGGGTATTTTGGTAATTTTGCATGGATTTTCCTATTTCTCAAAATAATTCAAAATTCAAGGAATTATCCCTTTAGGTTTGGGTCAATGTTAATTAGGCTGAGTTTACCTTTAATTTTGTTTAACTTAGCCTAACCATGGTTTACTTTTAATTAACTAAGGTTAATTAGTCTTAACATGGTTAAAAAGAATCTCTTTACTATTTATATTTTGTCTTTTATGCTTGACTTGGTTGACTTGGATTGGTAACTCATCATCAAGTTTTCCACATGTTAATTTTTGTGCAAGTAAGTGTGGAGTCCACTCTTCGCTTGCTTATCATATTTTCTTGCCCTCGAGACCTTCTAGGAGCATTTTCATAATTTTTCTCAGCATTGCTAAAAAATTTTCTAAATTATTCCTCTAATATTTTTAACAGTTTTCGGTCATTCTCATGTTAATCTAAATTCGTTTACTATTTTTTTTAGAACTAACTAGCTTTGTGCAAAAAGTATTGCTCCAAGGGTGTTTTGGTCATTTTGTGGTTTTTTGAGGGTGTTTTCGTCCCTTCTTTATTTTCTAAGTTTTTTTCTCACTACTTTTGACCATCCATGATGTTTTATAATTCTTTTAGGATGTATTTTACTTATGTTTTCATTTCTCTAGTTCAATATTTGAATTGCCCAAGTATAGGCGCATTTTCATCATTTGCACCAAACTTTCTAATTTCTCTATTTTTGACTCCTAATCCTACTTAGTTTCACTCTAAGAATTCTTTGTAGTTTCAACTGTTCATCATAGAAAAATTAGTGTGTTATAGCTGTCATAGATGAGGAGGTTCCTTAACCCCAAGTCTGGTTTTAGAGGAGAAAAAGAGAGAGAGAGAGAGAGAAGCTCTTAAAATTCTCAACTCATTCAAATGATTCAATATATACAAAATCACATAAGTGGAGCCTTTATATAGGCAAAATGAAGGAGGTGCAAAATGGAGGGAAGGAGTGGCAGATTTGTTGAATTGGGCTTAGATTTCAGCCCAATAATGGTGTCTTCCTTACTCCTCAATACAACATCAAATTGGGCTAAAGAAAGCCCAAAAAATCCTAAGCTAAAATATAGGAAAATTAGTCCTAGATGCAATACATATTGGGTCTGCTAGTTCCTAGAATACCAAAAAGTACCTAAATCCTATTCTAAGGTGTGGGGCCCAATAGGCCTAGTAGGTCTTTGCAACTAGTCTTTCACTGTTGCTAAGACCTCTACATCAGGTATTAATATGTTTAGCAAAGTTAGTGGGTAGCTACAACATCCTTAACTTGTGAATTTTTTACAGTATGAATTGTACATGGATAAATGCAATGCACACTTGTAATGAGTATGAGAATTGGGTGGAAGTTTTTTTGGAATTTTTGCAACAAAATAGTTTTTATAGTATTGGAAGATTTTATTGCCCTTGTGTTAATTGTTTGAATAAAAAAGTCCAGAATTGATAAAATTAGAGAGCATGTCCTTTGTGATAGGTTTTGAAAGAGTTATAAGAGATAGATTTGGCATGGTGAATTGTTAGAAATGCTAAATCAATCCCAAAGTGTGGAGGTTGATGTAGATATAGAAGATTAACTAAAGGATATGATTAGATAAGTAGGGCATCTGCCTTTTCTACAAGAAAATATGTATAAAAACTTATGTAGTGGTGTGGGTAAGTCCTTGTATATGGGTTGTACTAATTTCACAATACTATCAATAGTATTAAGGTAGTTCAATTTAAAGGCATGAACTGAATGGAATGATAAAAATTTTACCGAATTGCTTAAGTTGTTGAAATATATGCTATCAAAAGGAAATACATTGTCAAAACATTATTATGATGCAAAAAGGTAATTTGTCCAATGATGAAGTATATGAAAATACATTCCAAATGATTGCATATTATGTAAAAAAAGAGTTGAAGGGTTGCATCAATGTCGCATATGTTAAGTCTCATGTTATAAAGTAAAGGATGGTGACTATACTTCTAATAAGAGTGCAAAGAGGCCTCCGACGAAAATGTTATGGTATCTTCCAAAATTCTAAGGTTTAAACAGTTGTTTACTAATGAAAATGATGCAAAAGGCTTAGATGGATTGAGGATGAAATACAAATCAATGGGAAGCTTCATCATCCTATTATTTTTTGCAATGAAAGATAATCGATCATTTATTTCCTAAGTTTTACAATGAGTCAAGAAACCTGAGACTTGGACTTACCATAAATAGAATGAATCCTTATGATAATTTGAGTAGTAAGCGTAGTTCATGACCGCTTGTATTGGTAATTTACAATCTTCCTTCTTAGTTTTATATGAACCACAAACATATTATGTTGTCTATGATAATTTCAAGCCCATAACAACTAGGAAACAAAATAGATGTTTATTTAGTTACCTTGATTGAATATTTAAGAATATTATTATAACACTCTAATAATGATACATATCTTACACTTAAGTTATATTGCAGATTTACTATTAGTTTCTTACTTCATGATGCAAAACTTCTTTATAAATTACTGTTATAGAAAATATGGTATAATTTTTTTAAACTTTTATTTAAAGTGCGAGTCTTGTTGTAGTAATTATCATGGCAAAAAATAAACATGACATCATCACTCACGTTAATTTTGAAGCCTTTTATTTATTTACTTATCATCTTATACATTCTTTTTCACAACAATATTTACATTATTGTTGTATAGGTAATACAACACATAGACAACAATAAATTAAAAGCTCTTAGTGAGTCCATTAAAAAAAACGAAGGCTTTAATTTCCTTCACAAGTTATAGTCATCTAAAGGAGAAAGTACAAAGTTATACAAAATAGAATATGGTCCTTTATAGCTCTTCCCACGTTCCACTCTGTGAGGATTAATCTCTAGTCTTCATTATTTGTTTCCATGTAAAACATTTCTACTGTGAAGAGTATGATCGAACTTTAGAAGAGAAATGGGAGGTAAGAAGTGAGAAATCATAATTTCTCAATAGATGTCTATCCTAAGATTGGGGTCATCATTTCTAACCCAGCCAATTCAGTTTATTGAGAAAAGATGACAAACAAACAAGTTCCATTGATGTCTTTTTAAAAGAAGCTCTCATCTGAAGTGGATTATTTTTAATAAAAGCAGGAAATAAATCTTTGCAAGCATACAACTCATTAATTTCTTAAATTATCTTTTCATGAAATTTCTCATGGCACAAAATTTATTCATTCTTTAGATCACTTTCTCATCATATCATAGATATTATTTCACTCCTACTTATTTTATACCTTAATCATAATTATTATTATTTCTAGTCACCCTCTCAGTGATAGTTTTATATAAAGGCATATGATTCATAATTTAGTCACACAATATCTTCCACTTGTCTACTACTTCTCCTTCTAATCTAGGATATGATCTCATTCCTTGATGGTCATCACCATCATAATTTCTAGAAGACCTATGGATTCCCTATAGAAGGATTAATTAAGACCTACATCTTCACCACAAAAGGACCTACGACCTCCTGAGTGTGCACAAGTCCCGGACTTAAAACACTGAGAGTAGTCTTAAGTTTTTACATAAGGTTCCTTTTTAGTGATCTCTTGATTTATTAAGTTCTATTTTAAGTCTTCATAATAACATACACCCTTGATATACAACAATATGATATGCACACATAGCATCCAATTCATTCAATTCCCACATAATTTATCAACCCATGGAACCATTATTCACACAAATTCTTTATAAGCATATAACACACTTGCATGTACATAACATGGTCACAAATTATCATAATTATTAGATATCATTCATTCTTCATGTTTTCTGGTAAGTTTTGCATAAGGAACCTAAGTCACTTGTTCCTTCTAGATTTTTCTCAATCTTTTGTTTTCTCAAAAGTTGGTTTTCTTGAAGCTTTTGGTTTAAGATTCAGATTAATTTATCATTAAGAACTTGCTTGGACGAATGGTTCCCTCCATTCCAACAAGCCTAGTGTTCATCATTGTCGTAACCGTAATTACAACGAGACGACGAACTCGCTAAAAATTTAAAAAGATTAATTTATATTTGATTTATGGAGTCACCACCAAATTTTATTTTTAAAGGTAAAATATTTGGAAAAACCCTAACTTGAGGAAGAATCTAGATTCAGGAGTTGGTTACAAGTAGGGAGGTGTCAAGCACCCTACTCGCCCGTTCCAAAGAACGGTACCCTTAAACTGAGTGTGTCATTTTGATATTTTTGAAAATTGTTTGATCCCTTTAGTTTAGAATAAAAATAAATAGGTTGGTGGAAAATAGCCTGACAGGACTTGATTTTGCTCCTACGTATTCCCTGGTACAATGGGAAACTCAAGGCTACATAGTTCTGGTTTTTTAAGAGACTTGATCCTTTGGAAAATTTTAGGTGAAAATTGATTTTTTGGACGAAGTTAAGTGTAAACAACGATCTTCTAGAATTATGTGCTTGAAAAATCTAAATCGTCGTAAGCTGCATTTGAATCTGCATGGATCAAAACACGGAATAGCAGAGAAGGCTGCTTGTTCATATTAGAATCCGTTACACGAATTTTAGAAAATTAAAATAGACATTTAGAAATAAACGTTTTTAACAAAGCTAGTAAACAGTGATTTTCTAAAATCATGTGCTTGCAAAATCCAAATCTTCGTAAGCCGTATTTGGAATCTGCATGAATTAAAATACGAAATAACAGAGAAGGCTTCCTGTTCATATTAGAATCTGTTGCACGAATTTTAGAAAATAAAAACAGACATTTTTAAAGAGTTAGTAAACAGTGGTTTTCTAAAATCATGTGCTTGCAAAATCCAAATAGTCGTAAGCCGCATTTGAAACTACACGAATTAAAATATGGAATAGTAGAGAAGATTGCTTGTTCGTATTAGAATCAGTTGCACGAAATTTAGAAAATAAAAACAGACATTCAAAAACAGATATTTTAATAGAGTTTATAAAAAACGGAATTGTATTTTAAAAGGAAAGTGAAAAAGTGAGCTTGACCCATGTAAGGAAAAAATGAGTTATATTTTTAAGAAAAAAGAAAAAAAATAGAAAGTGGGCTTGACCCATGTAAGAAGAAAAAGAAGTGAATTGTATTTTTTATTTTTTAAAAGAAAAAATGTTGGAAAGTGGGCTTGACCCACATAAGAATTATGTTATTTTTATTTTTTACTTTATTTCATTTTGTTAATCTTTTATTATTATTAATATTATTTTAAAAAAAAGGGAACATTTAAAGGTGGGCTTGACCCATATAAGAAGAAAAAAAAGAAATGAATTATATTTTTTTTTAAGGAAAATAGAAGCATGGGCTGTGTCCTCTAAATTTGACGAAGATGCAATGAATTATATGGCCTAAGCATGGCCTCTTGCAGAGGCTGGACATTGTGGTAGGAGAAGTGACCCAATTGAATTATCAAATGAGGGGTTTTAAAAGGAGAAGCCAGATATAGGACTCGAACTCGAGACCCAGCACCAGGGTGCAACGAATGAACCAACTAGGTTGAGCTTCTAATTGAGTTTTATTTGGTATAACTTTAATTTTAAGGATAGGTTGGGAATTCATTTGGCATTTATATAAAGACTGGGTTCGAGCCTAAAGACCGAAGGTATTGGGGTACTTTCTCTTTTGTTTTTAAGGCAAACAATTCATTACTGGCCCCCCACACCCATTTGCTTATTTTATTCAGAACGTTTGTATGGGATTGTACTGCACGTTGAAGGACCCAACATGCATGGGAGCGGTTTCACTTGAATTCTAAACTCATTATTTCTATATCATGCGACTGTTCTATGTAATCTGGTTTCCAATTCATTTGAATAGAGGTGGGTTCAAATCACTTAATATTTGAAGGTTTCTAGTGGCTTTGTGTTGTGTAAAAATGCAGCATTTGAGATGAGCCCATCATCTCCTGTTCATCATCCCACGAAAGTTGTCATCTTCTCGAAATCATTAGCTTTACAAGGTCGTAGCCCAGCAACACCTAAATCCGGATTTAGATTGAACATGGGCAGTGTGGTTTCCCTAAGCTACTAGGACCTTGTGCATGCATGTCTAACCCTTAATCTTGCCAAGAATCCTATCACAGTTTCATAGGAGGGCCTCCCATTATTCATACAAAAACAGGTTCACATAGTAAGGTCCCCCTAGAGTGGTTCACGTAAGCTTCACAACACATGCTTTATGCCATGCATGGCGTGCAGAGGTTAAGTTAGCTAGGTCTTGTGAGGGGAACAACCTCTTGTTGAGGAAAATCGAATAGCAATACCGCATGGAACTTTGTTTGCATGCGCCACTACCTACCTTACATATGGAGAACCATATTTGCATGGTACTGTTCACTATGATCTTGGGTCTTATAGAAGGCAACTTGAAGCTTTGCTAACTCAAAAGCAAATGCGACTATTCCTGATCATCTCCATTTAATTTAGAATAATCTCTACTTCAAATGCCTAGTCACTGGATATGACTATGTCAGACGTGCCATCAGATCCATGGATGCGTAGGTTCGAGGTTCCAATGGACATGAGCGCTGGAAGCTTCATTATCTTACTTCAAAAGTGCACCATGAGCTTGATGGGGATATATATACTCAACCCCTAGAACGAATGTGTTCAAACTGCCACAAGGCATATCACAGGGCAGCACCAACTTGTTGCACCTCAGCTACCACCAACCATTGGATAAATCAGGTTTCAGCAAACCTTGTACCACTAGTTCAAGCTCAATCAGGCACCATGGCCTGATTTTGACAAGGCACATTCCCAATACTGTTTCACTTTCCTATATTTCACTTTTCACATCTTTGGCTCACTATCCCTTGAGCCATTTGACTAAATGGCGTGACAATCACTTCGATTAGATATATCTGAGCATTCCTAGACTTCAATTGAATTAGGATAATGCATGTGAGGGCTCCTCTGGTTGTATCACTGCCCTCAGGATCCGTCATACCAAATCAATACCTATGCATCCTAATGTGAAGTCAAGACAGCTCCCGGGACTTAATAGTATAATGAAGCGTGTATTAGCAGTTTTCTTTCCCCATTAATTTCAATTCACAATGACTATAGAACCTCAAATGAACATCGTCGAATTTATCCTAACAGAAAAATCTTTTGACAAGCAAACAAGAAAGAGCAAGAACAATTAATCTGGAACCCGATCAACTTGCTAAGAATCAGCAAATCAATGAGAAAATAACGCCATTACCCAACGCTCAAAATCTTGGTTTATTCTTAACAGGTTAAACAAGCTAAGAATCCAGCAGATTTAACCATTGAATTCTTCAACGAATAGTCACAGTTTCATATATTAGCTCCTAATTAATTAAGAATTTCGATAACTGACATTCATATTCAAAAAAAGGTCAAAGAGAGATAGGAGAAAACCTACCTGTATGTAGGCACTACTATGTGGAATTGACAAACATCAAGCTTTAATCTATTTTGAAGTTGGCTCTAATACTTTGCTTAAACTCCAACTCATGATCTTGCTGAATTCTTGATATCCTACGTGCATGAGGACTTAGAGGAATGCAGATTATTCTATGAAGCTATAATTGGTTGGTGTGAGATCGATCTTGCTGCAAGTGTAGCGATTCCTCCCGCAATCAGAATGAAATCCATACTTCTTCTCTAACTAGTGGATGCTGGAAGGCCCGCCAAAATGCCACGAACCGAAGGAAATCAAGAAAGGTCCCTCACTCCCAGAAGGAAGTTTCTCGAAGTCATTGAGAGGTAAGGGAGAATTACCAAAGAGAACTAGACAGAAGCTTTTTTCAAAATTCAGAAAATGACCCAGCTCCCCCCCTTGTTTAGTACCAAGTGCCCTTTTTATAGACCAAAAATCAAAAATATTTTGGCATGGATTCATAATTCACCTATTTTTTATTTTTCTTCCTTTTTTATTATTTTTATTCCTATTTTATTTGCTTTCATTTTTTGTTGTTCTTTTATTTTCTCCTTTTTCTGTTTTTTTATTTGTTTCATTTTTTTTCTCCAGTTTTTAACTAACTATTTATTTATTTTGATTGGATTTTTTTTGGAATTTTTATTTTTGTATTTCTTTTATTTCTGATTCTGTTTTGTTTTTTCTATTCTTTTTCTTTTTCTGTATTTTTTCTATTTTGCTTATCATTTTTATGTTTTTTTATTATTTATTTTGCTTTTTTTATTATTATTTTTTTATTTTTGTTTTTTTAACTAACCCTTAACTAATATTAATTAACTTCCTAACTACTTTCTAACAATTTCTTTTTTTCCTTTTCATTTTTCATCATTTGTTGTTATTTTTTGATTTAGGCGAATGATTTATTTTGGGTTTTAAACTTACTCTCAGACATAATTCAGTGTATACAATCATTTCATGTTTTTATGGCCTATAATTATGTTCCATGGTAGAAGGAAAATAATTCATTAGTCCTTGCCTATTAACTTAACTTATTAACATGATTACTAATTTAGGTTGAATGGCTTATATATATTTTCTTATGAAATCATGTCCACTTACTTGAAATCATCTTTGTATATTAAAACACCTAATATCTTTAGCCAAAAATTTGTTAGCCACTTTTATCCATTTTCTCTAAGACTTGATTGAATGCCCATGTTGTCATTCTTAAGGATTTGTATCCAATTTTTCTTATCCTTGAAAATTATTCCTTGAGTGATTATGATTTAGGTAATTAAACTAATTTAAATTGATAGTTTTTAAGCTTTTATTCCTTAATTAACATAGGTTGGCCAAATGGCCATTTTGTTCACCAAGATCTCCAAATTTGTATCTTATATCTCCTTACGTATATTTATGATTTAACCAATTATGGAGGGAGTTATTTTCATATCTTGGTGAATTTTAGACTTTTATTCTTCCTTGTTTTTTCTATAACCGAATGGCTTCCTTGGCCACCAAGAGGTCATTTTCACCAACTTTCCCCCTTTAACTCTTGAATCTAGGATCAAGACACTTAGTCAACATATTTTGTCTTTAGTTCTATCAAATTTTTTCCTTAGGCCATGGTCTTGGTCTTGGATATCAGAGTTCCAATACTTCTTTCATTTTCTAAGTTCATAAGTCCATTCCTTTGTCCATTTATCATAAAGGTCCAACCTTTAACTTTCCAATTTTAATCTTTGTCTTACTCTTCAAAGTTTTGGGTTTATGTTCATAAAAGTAGAGATTTAAGTCTTTTAAGCATTAATGGCCAAAACTTTAACTTATCATGAGGAAAGTAAAAAGCTAGAACTTTTAGAAGAAATAAGACAACATATAAACTAATTTAAGCTCAAATAAGACAAGTCTTTCAAGATTTTCTCAAATTTTAAATCCACCATCACTTGAGTATGTTTCAAAACTTACTAAACTTTGAAATCATTTTCAAGAAGATTGAATCCATTAAAATTCTTAATGTTCCTATAAGAACTTTAAATCATCAAAGCTTTATTTTGGAATCTTAAAATTTCTTTAAAAATTGAAAATACTTATCTTAAGATTCTAGGGCAGTTTTAAACCACATAATATTCAAGAATGTTGGATCTTGAAGTGTAGAGAAAAAATCTACATAGATGAAGAAGATTAGGCAACAACATTTAACAAAAGAACTTGGAAAATTTTAAGGGTTGAATATCCTACTTTTTGAAGACTAGGAAAGGTACTTGGTAAAATTTTGGGATGATGCTACACCTTCCTCTTATCTCTAAACAAACTCCTTGAGGAAGGATGACAAGGCTTTCTTCTTTACTTAGATTATAGTTTAAACCTCCAAGGTAGAAGCTTAAACTTAGTTAGGTTTTTACTTTAAAATTGATTCAAGGTGAAAACTTAGTTTATGGGGACTTGAATAAGTATTTAGAGGAGTGTTGTTGGAGACAAAGAAGAAACATGTGGTCTCTTACTAAATTCGAACACTATGGCCTTTTGGGCGTTGGATTATTGAGCAACGGAAACATGGTATTTTCACTAATAATTCTATTTTTAATTTAATTGTGAATTATAAATATTTATGTCATAAGATTAATCGTAGTTTATTTAACATAATCATAGTTAAATTTTGACCTAATCATATGGATTCATAATAGCAGGCCATTTCCTTTCCCAATCACCTAAAAATTTGTGCCTAAAGATAGGCACAAGTTGCGAGCCTCTGTTAGTAGTTTTTGGCCTTCCCTGGCGGTAAGGAGCATTTTGGTTATTTTTTAGCAATTTTTTATAAAAGTTTCTAAACCTCATTCTTGGGGTTTATAATCCTTAAATAGTCCTTTCCAAGTCATTTATAAGTCATTTTACTTGTTTTTCTAAAGCAATTTAGCTCACATAGGAGCTAAGATTCTTGGTAAGTGTTATGAACGTTTACAACAAGATTTTCATCTTAGTTTCCATATTTTATTTGTTACTAAATACTCTTATTGATAACTTAGTAATTATTGGTAAATTCTAAGTTTCTTGAAGATCTTCTATGTAACACTCTAAAATGAAGCTTGTTTTTACGCTTAAGTTGTGTATGCGGTTTCATTATTAAATTGTTACTTCATGATGCAGAATATTTCAAAAATTAAAATTAATGAAAATATGATAAAAAAAATTTAAACTTTACTAAAAATGCAAGCCTCAACGCAATAATTGTTGTATCGAAAAATAAATAATCAAATGTCCTCACTCACGTTTAATTAATAAATTATCTATGCTAGTTATATTGGTCTACTATTTCTTTCTATTACACAAAATTACAAGTTAACTCAAATATTGTCATGTCCTAAATTATACAAACTTTATAGTTATACGGTCTATGTATATACATGCTTAGTTAAGTTAAGTTAAGGCATCTATGCCTTTACACACTTAGTTACATATACTACTACCATATACATACATCACATACAATATGATACAAAACTACATACTACTTAATTATATTATAGTTATCCCCATCATATTAAAAATATATATTTAACATCCTAATAATCATATCTGTCCTACACTTAAGTCGTATCATAGATTCACTATGTTTATTATTTCATGATGAAAAATCCATTTATAAAATTACTGTTACAGAAAATACAAAATAAATTTTTCTTTTAAAACATTTGTTGAATATGCAAGTCTTGTCATAGTAATCAACATTGTATATAATGAATGTTCTGATGTTGCTACTTACGTTAATTTTGAAAACTTGCGTTCTTTTATTTTTCGTGCTATACATTCATTTCTACAACAATATTTACACTAATAGTTATATAAGTAATACAACACACAAACAATAATAAGTTAAGACTCCTAGTAAGTCCTTTGGATAAAACAAAGGTTTCAATGCCCTTCACAAATTATATTCATCAAAAGAAAAAGGTACAAAGTTTTACAACCCAAAATAAGGTCCTTTATAGCT
Organism: Canavalia gladiata; assembly: GCA_037954105.1. NCBI lineage: Eukaryota > Viridiplantae > Streptophyta > Magnoliopsida > Fabales > Fabaceae > Canavalia > Canavalia gladiata. The sequence goes on from CM075661.1 coordinate 41,166,403, forward strand.
CTTCCCGAATTCTATTCCATGAACATTCATCTGTAGTTCAAGTATTCATTTCACATAGACCATTGTTACCACGAAGAGTATGACCAAACTTCGAGAAAGAAATGGGAGGAAGGGAGGGAGAAATTGTAATTTTTTAGTAGGTGTCTACCTTAAGGTTGCCATCATCATTTTTAACCTAACTATTTTTGTTTATTGAGAAAAGGTGATAAAAATAAAAGTTTAATTAATGCTTTTTGAAATTATACTTATCTAAAATGGATTCTTTTTAATAATGGTAGAAATTCAATCTCATATATCATGCAATTCATACATACTCTGAATAACATTTTCATATAAAATCTCTTAAACATAAATCCCATGTATTATTTAGATCACTTTCTCATCATAACATAGATATTGTCTAACTCTTACTCATTTTATGCCTTAATCATAATCATTCTTATTATCTAGTCATCCTCTCAGTAACAGTTTCATTTAAGGCATAATATTAACAATTTAATCAAACAATATCTTCCACTTGTGTACTATTCCACCTTTTGATCTTGGATATGAACTCATTCTGGATGGCCATCATTATCATAAATTTGGAAGACCTACAACTTCCCCACAGAAGGATTTATTTGAATCCTTATGGCTTCACCATAGAAGGTTATGTACCTTCTTATTATCATACAAGGACCTATCATCTTCTGAGTGTGCACAAGTCCCAACCTTAGCACACTAGGAGTAGTGTTAAGTTTTCACATAAGATTTTTCTTTAGTGATTTCTTGATCTATTAGGTTGCATTTAAGTCTTCATATTAGGATGCATGATCAATATTCAATTAAAATCCTATGTATATGTAGCATCCAATTCATTCATTTAATATCCAATCATGGAACGATACAAACATACATAGGTCATCATGTCATCCAAGATAACACACAAGTCTTACATAACTTGAGAGAGTATATAAAAAATTTATACATACAGGGAATGCTCAAGAATCACCATGATAAATAGGACATTAATAGTTACCCAAAAGTTTGCTTTCTTAGTAAAAATAGTTACTTAAGCATGGTCCTTAAATTTTGGACATCATGCACATTTCTTCTAAAATTGCTATGTTGACTTTATTCGTTATGTTTTATGATAAGTTTCTCAAGGGAAACCTACACCGCTCATTATTTCTAGGTTTCCCTCAACCTTTCCTTTTCTCAAAGATTTTGTTGATGTTCTTCTCATGTTTAACTTTATGGTGACCTAATGGCTATTATGCCTCTTAAGTAGGCAAGAATCTTATTTAACTAATTTTAATCCTCCTTGGCCGAATGATCCTTTTCTAATGCATCAAAATTTATATTCATCTAAACCTTATAGCCACTTTAGTTTTCTCAAAATTTATTCCTAGGAGAGATAAAAAAATATAAGTTTTTCCCATTAAAATCTTATCATGCCTAATTATTCCTCCTTTCGTTGAATGTCTTTGTGAGCTTCAAAGAGGTTGTTGTTTATATTTCTATGTCCTTGTGGCCAATATGTTCAAATTAAATCTTATTATGAGTGCAACCTCTGGTCTTTTACCTAATGGACTAATTTACTAATATTCTTACAAGTGTATATATCAAAGTGTTTATGTCTTGTCTCCCTAAACTATGTCCACTTACTTATACTTCTCTTATACTTCTCTTATGTCTTGATCAATTTTTATTATACTTAAGAGGTGATTTATGAGAGATTATAGCTTAGATTACTAGATTGATCCAACTTAGAAATTTTTAAGACTTTTCCTTCTTTATTACTAATGTATAGTCGAATGGTTACCCAAACCATCGCCAAGTTTTTACTAAACTTTAGTTCTTTTCTTGTACATGGTTAGGCTCCTTATTACATGTTAACAAAATAATTTAACTCAACTCTTCTTAATTTACTTGAAATGGTTGAATCATACCCTTGATCATCCAAGGTCATTTCCTCAAAATTCTTCCCATTTGACCTTTGTTCCAAGTATTTTGACACTTGTTACGTCATTTGCTCTTAGGTCCATCAAGACTTGTCCTTGCTCAATAACTTAGGTTATGATTATGGAAGGTCCTAAATGTCTTGCTCATCTTTGGATCCATAATACCACCTTTGCTCTTACTAATTTTAAAGTTCAAGTTTATATCTTTTATGACATAAATTTTTAGTATTTTAGGATATTTATCATATGACTCCAGATCTGGACTTTTATGAAAGTCCAAATTCAAGATTAAACTTTTAAGAAAAGATATAAACAAGCTTAAAAATTTGAACACAGAGACTTTAAAGAAAGCATTTTTCAAGCCAACCAAATGTAGATCTACTCCAAGATCTATCCATCACTTACTTTGAGCAATTCAAAATTTTTCTCAAAAACTCTCAAATCTTCCCCAAACCATTAAAGATAATTTTTAAGAAATTTTAACCAATTAAATTTCTCCAAAGGTTGCTATAAAGCACTTTAATCGATCAAAATTTCTCTTTAACTTTCAAAAATCACTAAAAACTTAGTGATGCTCATTTTAACCATCAAAAGCAGTTTTGAGCCCCATCATACTCAAGCAAAAAGGGATTCGTAGAACTTAAAGAAAGATCCCCCAAAAGAGAAGAAAAATAAATCATAAACACATAGTTAAAAGCTTAGAAAAGTATATGGTAAAGACCTTACTTGTTGAAGACTTTTATGAAAATTTGGTGGGTCTTTGAGGTTGGTCCCCTTCCTCCTTGGTGTTCCACACAATACCTCCTAGTGATGGTGGTGGGGCTTGGTTGGTTGGTTGGTTTTGTTTTAACTTCAACTTCAAAGATGGAAGTTTAAGCTTAGTGTAGATTTTGGTATTTTAAGAGAAGTTTTAAGTCAGTTTAAAGAGCTTGCACAAGTGTTTAGAAGAGTTTTAATAGAGAAAATGAGCCCCCCTTAGTGTTCCTAAGCAAATTCGGCCACCTAGGGCATGTGGGAATTAAATTCCCACTTGAGGGTATTTCGGTTCATTTACATGTAATTTTCATTTTCCAAATTAAATGTAAATGTAAGGAATTATCATTTAGGATTATTTTAAGACTAATCAAGGTTAACTTATTTTAAGTATGGTTAATTTTAATTAATCAAGGTTAATTTACTTTAACCATGGTTAATTTTATATTTTCTCATTAATATTTTTGTCCTATATAACATGAATGAAGTGATGACTCATGGGGTAAGTCACCTTCTCATTTTCCATATGTCCAATTCGTGCTTAATGGGTGGGGCTCACTTTCCAACTTCTACTTTGCATTTTCTTTTGTTATTGACCTTCTAGGGGTATTTTGGTAGCTTTACAATAATTTTCTAGAAAGTTCCCAAACTATTCTTCCAATGTTTCTAACCCTTATTCGTTCATTCCCAAATCATACTCATGTTATTTACAATTTTTCTAGGAATAATTTAGCCTTTATAGGAGATAAAACACTCTCAAGGCATTTTGAGCATTTTTTATGGTCTTTTTATTCTCTCTTTGTTTCTGTTTTTTTCTTATGACTTTCCAAACATCATGGATGGGTTCTAAACCTTTAGAATGTATTTTAAATTTTTTTTTTGGATATTTTTCACCTTTTTTTGTGTCATCATAGTGTAGGGACATTTGCCTCATTTTCTAAAAGATGTTTAATTTCCTTAAAATTTGAGGGGAAATTTTGTAATTATTTTCACAATAGCTAACTCAAGGAGAGAATTTTTGAGTGTTACAATATACATTATGGGTATGACTTCAAATCTTTTACAAAAAAGTTCACACAAACACTTCAGTGATGAGGGTCATGATGCTCTAGCCATAAACTTTCATCCAAGGCACCGAAAGTTCCATCTTTCATCTCCTAGAAGGCTTGGAATGGATATAACCTAGGATATGGAGAACATTCAGTTGGTTGGTTTTGTTTTAACTGGAACTTCAAAGATGGAAGTTTAAGCTCAGTGTATATTCAGTGTTTTAAGAGAAGTTTATGTTTTGAGTGAGTTTAGAGAAATTTTCTAAGTGTTTAAAGGGTTTGTTGTGAAGAAAATGAGCTCCTTATTGCTTAAGATACCATTAGGTCATTTAGGGACAATTTGGAAACTAATTTCCCACTTAAGGGTATTTTGGTCTATTTACATGTAATTTTCATTTCCAATTTAAATGTAAATCTAAGGAATTATCCTTTAGGATTAGTATAACACTAATTATTTTGAATTTGTCACTATTTAAGGCTAACTTATTCTAAGCATGGTTAATTTTAATTAATTAAGGTTAATTTACTTTAACAATGATTAATTTTATCTCTCCTCATCAATATTTTTGTCCTATATGACATTAATGAAGTGATGACTTATGGGGTGAGTCACCATCTCATTTTCCACATTTTCAATTTGTGCTCAATGGGTGGGGCACACTTCCCGACTTTTGCTTTCTTGCCCTACCAGCCTTTCAGGAGAATTTTGGTAATTTTCTAAGAGTTCCCTAGAAGATTCCCAAATTATTCTTTTAATGTTTCTAAGACTTATTGGTTTATTCTTAAATCATTTTTATGTCATTATCCATTTTACCAAGAACAATTTAACCCTTATAGAAGATAGAGCCTTTCTAAGGGCATTTTGGGCATTTTTGGATGTTTAGGATGACACTTTTATCCAATCTTTGTTTCTATTATTTTCTTATGACTCTCTAAACATCATCGATGCATTATAATCCTTTAGAATATCTTTTAGCTTTTTTGGGTTTCTTGCACATTTATTTGTGTCACCCAATAGGGGCATTTTCATCATTTGTTAAAAATTCCCTAATTTCTCTAGTTGTTGTTCTTATTTCTACTTAATTTCTTGCTAAATTGTATTTGTAACCTAGGGTCTATATTATGAGAAATTGTAGGTGTTACATTCTCCATTTTTTTTTTGAGCAACTTATGTTTCATATGTTGTTATCTCAACTTAGGGGTATTAATTCATGAGTAATGGAGTTTATCATGTAAATTTTTAGGTTTTTAACATTTACTCCCACTCTTTTAAAAGAATTTTCCCCTCAAAATTTGTTACCTAAAAATAGGTGCAGATAAACTCTCCTCACATCAGCCTCCAGTTCCTATGTTTGCTTCTCCATATTACCTTTACCCCAGACCGCTCATACCAACGACACTATCTTACTCCTTAGCTACTTTTCCTTTTTATCTAAAATTTTCACCAGTGTGAGACTTACTGTTAAGTATTCCTCTAATTATATTGTATCTATTTTAATGAGGTGACTAGGATTAGGATTGTATTTCCATAACTGAGACACATGAAAGACATTATGAAGATTTGCCAGATTTGGGGGAATGGCCACTTAGTAAGCAACTGACCCAATTCTTTTAAGAATTTCGAAGGGACCTATGAATCTAGGGCTCATATTTTTGACTTTCATGGCTCTCCTTATACCAGTGGTAAGCAGGATTCTCTAGAATACATGTTCTTCGTTAGAAAATTCAACGGATTTTCTTCTCTTATCGGCGTAGCTCTTTTGTCTACTTTGAGATGTGAGGATTCTACCCATAATCTTCTTGATCTATTTAATGGTTTGTTTAACCAAATCAGGACCTAGTGGACTTTTCTCTCTTGACTCATGCCAGCATAATGGTGTTTGACACTTCCTATCATACAAGGATTCATAGGGTGTCATTCTTGTGCTAGCACGATAACTGTTGTTGTAAGCAAACTCTATCAAGGGTAATTGCTTATCCTAACTTCTCAATTGGTCTAGCACACAAGCTCTAAGTATATCCTCTAAAGTTTGGATTGTCCTCTCAAACTATCCATTAGTTTGGAAATGATAAGCTCTCCTTAGAGGTAACTTTGTTCCAAATGTTTTTTGCAAAGCCCTCTAAACCTAGAAGTGAACTTAGGATCTATATCTGACACTGGTGATGATGGTGTTCCATGCAATCTTATAATCTCTCGAATATATAGTTGTGTCAATCATTCTAGGGAGTAGGTAACTTAAATGGTGTTTGTCAACCTTAAATTTTTTGATGTGAATGTATGGATCCTTCGAGGCTATTCCTCCAAATTCAAGAAAATTTTGTATCATGTTAATGAGTGCGAGCTTCAATTTAAAGTTCTGAACATAATCCATTGTTGGAATGGATATATTTCTCCTTAGGCCCTCATCAATAAGGGACATATAATTCATCAATGTTCTCTTGTGCCAATAATTTATGTATGAAGTTTGAACTCTAACTTTTGAGCTCACACGGGTTGCTTTGTACAAAAATAAAAGAAGTGAAAATAAACTAAATAGAAATAAGATTTTTATTAGGTGATAAATAAAAGAATGCGGTGTAAGTTATGTAAAATTAATTGGGCTTTGGATCCCCTTGAGACTTTACTTGCTTTTACTCTTAATTCCCCCCTTAGATCAATTCTTAACCACTATGCTAATTCTACTGCTACTCTCTAATTCAGTAGTAGCAATAATCTCCTTTCCAGATACTATCCCTATTGATCTTGCAAGATAGATGAATATAAAAGAGGTGTAAAGTTTAAAAGAGTATTAACTACACATTAGGAAATTATCCAGTTAGGAACCTAGGTTTTTTATTGATCCTCTAAGACCTTTAGGTTCATTTATCCTATAGTTTTGTCAATTCAGAATTGTATGATTGCCTAACCCCCCTAACTAACTAACAAATTAATAGAATTGGTCAGTTCCTATTAATGGATTCAACATAATACAATAACACAATTGCAATAATGAAAATATTATTAAAAGGGAAAAATAAGGTTCAAGCAACGCACATCACAAAGCTTGCCAAATCCATATAAAAGAATAATTAGTTATCCATGAATAAAAATAGCCCACAAGTATCCATAACAAAAGCAAATAAGGAATACAAAATTGGGGGTTACCAACAAAATTGACAATTGCTTTGAGATTACACTGCATAGGGATTGCTCCTACCAAGATCTTATAGAAGGATTCTGACAGAGGAAACAAGAATGGAGATGCTAGAAATGATAAGTGGAAGAAAGGTAAGGTTGTACCTAGAGAGAGGGGTATTATTCTCGTGTGCAGAGAGAGATGTTTGTGTGTAGAGATATGTTAAAAGGTGTGACAAAGTCTCTCTTCTATAGGCATAGATTAGAATTTTTAGTGTTGCAGACCAGGCTTGACCTAGCTTTCTTGCAGCTATCGCAGCTATTCTAAGTCTTCTACATGGTTGATTTGGATACTCTTACATCATTAGGGTTGATGTGACACCTTTTGCTAGTGCTCCCAATGTTGTCACGACTATGCTAAATTATCATGGACATGTAGCCTCATGTTGGTATATTTGTGCACAAGTCTGCACGATTGTGTTGGTCCATTACGAGGCTATTTCTATCCTTTTTCACTTCTTCATCTTTTTTATACCTTTTTTGCCCTCTTTTAGGGCCAAATTCTACTTATTTTCAGATTCTCTTCCTACTTGACCATTCCTACAAAAAAAGGGATATTAGATTGAATTACATATGAACTATGCTTAATTTATATAGTAATCATGTCTAAAATTTTGTAGATAAAATGGTAGAATGGTAATTTATTAATCCCCAACAACTTATATACCTTGAGATACACATATCTCTCTCTAGGAACAACTCTACCTTTCCTCCATCTATCGTTTCCTGTCTCTCCATTTTCGGTTCCTCCCCTAGCATCCTCCTGTAGGATCTTGGTGGAAACAGTCCCTATATGGTATAAATTTAGAATAGTTTCCAGTTTTATTGGCAACCTTAATTTTGTATTCTCTATCAGCTTTTGTTGTGGATATTTATGAGCTATTCTTATTTATGTATAACTAATTCTCCCTTTGTGGGGCTATAGAAAAAAAAAATTTATGTGTATTTTTTGAAACCCAGTTTTCCCCTTGCTAATAATTTGAATGCTATTACATTGAGAATAGTGGTGTTTTTATTACTACAATTGTTTTATTCTATTATGTTTAATTCATTAATAAGAACTAGCCAATTATATTGATATTTTGGTTGGTTGGGGGTTAAGCGACCATACCACTCCTAATTGATGGAACCATAGGATAACTAAACTTAAGAGTTTTGAAGGATCAATCCGGAACCTGAGTTTCTAACGGGTTAATTACCTAACATATGGTTAATGCCTTCTTAAAGTTTATAACTTTTTTATTTATCTATCTTGCAGGATCAATGAGGATAGTATCTAGAAGGTAGATTATTGCTATTGCCAAATCAAGGAGTAGTAATAGAATTGGCAGAGGTGGTTAGCAATTGAATAAGGGGGAGAGACTAGGGTAAAAACAAGTAAAGTCACAAGAGAATCTAAAGTCCTATAAATTTTTCATAACTTTCACCGTATTTTTTTATTTATCACCTAATAGAAAACTTATATGTATTTCTTTTATTTCTACCAACCAACTCTTCTTCTAGTGAGCTCAAAAGTTAGAGTTCAAACTTCATACATAGATTGTTATCATAGTCTTTATGGTATCGATACTAAAGGTCTAAAATACTCCTTTTAAACACCGATGGATATACTTATCAATGGGTGAAACTTGGCAAAGAGTTTTATACTCATGTTTTGCACACAACACTTGCCAAACTCAATACCAAAAAATTCATTCATTTTTTTTAGAATGACCATGCTAACTTTTAGCATAGTCATGCTAAATATCTAAACCCAAAAATTTGTATGAAGTTATTCTTGGCATGGTTGTGCTAACTATAAGCACAGTTGTGCTAAATTTCTAAATCCAAAAATTCGTTTGAATTTGTTCTTGGCATGACTGTACTAACTATGAGCATAGTCATGTTAAATTTTTAAAACCCAAAAATTTGTATAAATTTATTCTTTGCATAACCATATTAACTATAAGCACAATAATGCTAAATCTATCAATCCAAAAATTCAACCAATTTGACATTAGTATGGTGGTGATAACTTTTAACATAACTATGCTAACTTTTAGCACAGTCATTCTCTTTAACACAGGGGAAAAATAACATATTTAGGGGCATTTAAATACCCTTATTATCCACCAAATTAAACATAAAAAATGAAATCATGCTGAAAATTAAATTTTTAACATCATTATGTATTAATACTAATTTTCTAAGAATTAGATAAATTTCATTCTAGAGATAAGGGTACTCTAAAACTACTCTTAATTTTACATGAGTCTCCTCCTCTTACCTAGAATTAAAAATCGATGTAATCTTTAATTTTCTATATGCTCCTACATGATTAATCTTCTCATTCTAATATCAACTTTTGATCAGAAAATATATGAAAATTACTCAATCTTGTTTTTGAGCGATCTTTTCTTCCCTTTGCTTACCTTTCTCCAATTTTTGAGAATGAACACCATATTTTATGGCCTGTGACTTGAGGGAGGGTGAGTGGCTCTCACTAGGTGGTGCCTTGCATGTTGCCACCTCCCCTATTTAAGTTTTCTAAATTAATTAATTTGAAAAATAGAATGTTACAATAATTAAAGAGAAGTAATATGATTGTTTCATGATCATTGGATAGTAATAAAATTATAAGACGTGATTAGTAATTGAATCTTAACATTCATATTTGGAATAGAGAGGATAATAGGTAATGTCATAAGGGAAACCAAAGCTCCAAGATCTTCCATGACTGAATATGTATTCCTGCTACTTTATTTTCCTTGAGATTTTCTTCTCTTAGTTTTCTTTCCTTATTTCTAATTTAAGCATATTTCCTAAAACAATATTTTTCTTGATGAGATCAAAATTTGAGGTTCAATCAATCTTTTACTTATTAAGATAGTTTATGTAGGACAATATTAAAGGTTCTAAACAATTCAATTCTAACTCCAATGTGTACACTAGCTTGTAGGTGAAATATAAATGTAACAATATCCATAGTATCATATCCAATTCCTTCAATTTGTCAAAACACTCAATATAACTCCAAAAATATTCATCATAGTTTCATACTTGGGTGTGCCCCTAGTATATATGGCATGCCTTATACCTAAGAACATTATCTACTTGTACTAACATGGAAACATCCAACGTGTAAGGAGAAAAGATGTTATCTACTAAAATCAATGAATGAATTTTTTTTTGAAACAATAAATCATATGGTAAGTAGTTATGTGATATGAATCGAGGGGGTGACCCGATCTTTATGGTATAGGTTAAATAATAAAATTATAGAGTAATAGAAAAATAAAAAATAAATGGTTCAATGACTTGATACAAGCAAATAGTCACCCAACATTATAAGGAACGTGACTTGCTACTTAGTCCTTTTTCCCAACCACAAACAAAAGATAACTGATTCACATAGCAATACACCTAGGATGAAGCACGAACTGGGAGCTTTTATGAATTTGAATCACCAACCTTATAACGAAGGATTGACAAGACAAGGTTTCATAATAGCAAAGAAAATATATGATTCTCACAATAGAGAAAAATCTTTATTTAGGTCAATAGAAATTCTGATATCTCATGTCTATTCCATTGCTCATAGAAGAGCTATTTATACTTGTACAATTACTAATATAAGGAAATTATAAATAAAGCTTAATAGAATTCCTTAATCTCTAATATGAGAAAATTAATAATCAATCCTAATAAAATCTATCTATAATATGATTCAAATTGTCAACATAATCTTAATTAAATCTTAAAAAATATGAGTCAAATAATTTAATCAAATCCTAAGAAATTGAAAACTAAATTGAATAAAATAAATAAAATATCTTCTTATATCTTGTAGTCCTTTCGTGGAGATATTCCTGATTTACATCCATAAAAATCATGAACTTATGTATCTCTTTTTCTTGAAAGTGCATTTACATGAATCTAATTACCACTTTTATCTTTTTTAACCTTCCTCTTTTCAGTGAGTATTCTCTTCGAGTTACAAACTTTTCTAGGTAAGCTTGATCATGTAAGGTGGTATCGAGGTTCATATGATTGTGTCACCAATAATTCTAGTTTTGTTGATTGTAAGAATAACTAGTGTTGAGACCTTCCTTCTTGAGGATTTAAATAGATAGTCTTTGGAAAAAATTAAACATGAAAGATAAATATCCTCCTTTGATTATAAGCCAATTCCATTCTATTCTATTTGATAGCATTCAGTTAAACTAGAGGATAACCTTTCCTTTAAGCTAACAATGGGGTATTTAGCTTATTGTATTGACCTAAAGAAAAAACATACATATTAATAAACATATACACAAGGTTATATAATCAAAATTAGTATTAAGTTACATAAAAGTTAGAAATAGGAATCATCAACATCATCATAAATTTATGCAAAAGAGAATAAGAACCCTCAATGTCATCACCAAAGTAACCTACCTATTAAATAAGGCTTCTCAGATGAAAGAGGAGAAAGGCCTACCCTTAGCATAAGGTTCAATCCTTTTCCTCATCATTCTAAAAAGGATAGGAGAAATAAAAGTAGAATATGATGGTATTATTTAACTTAAGGTCTTATACTATTAAACAATCATTTCATTTATCATAGAGATGAAATAATTAAAAAGAGATTTGGATACCACCAATGAGATTAAGCTATGTGAAGATGAAATGGAAAATGAAGGGGCCAATAAACAAGGAACTAAATTACAATGTACAACCAAAGAATATATCATAGGTATGGAGAAAGAGATAGTGAGTGCTTGAGGACTTGATCCATTCTTTCTAAGTTAAAAAAGTAACCATTCTTATGTATGTTGCTCTATTAGAGGTTGGGTCTTACCTTCATTTACTCTCAGGCCAAACATGATGGTCACATGGCAATGATATGGTGAGTGTGTCATATCTATAAATGTTCACTATAAACATTCATATTTTCAGAAAGCATAAGCAAAGAAAGTAAGACATAAATATGAGTTTAATGTCAAACATAAAGGAGATAGACTAAATATAACATAAAAAATCTTAAACATAAGTTTTAAAAGACATAGATCTTAATGAATTCTAATTAATCTAATAGTTTGGAGAAATAAACAATACAAGCATAATGTATGATATGATCTTACTTCATAATTTATGTTCATTGTTATATCCTTATGTCATATATGTGGGTCTGCATTCAAGAACTTATATTTTAAACAATAATACCATTCAACAATATCAATAACAAAATAGGTTTAATTGACCATGATAATTCTTAGAATCTAGTTGGAATGGTTAAGTTTGGTTGGTTGTGGAAGCCCTAGTTACAATGGAGCTATCCCTTATTAAGGATACTTACACTCAATACTTATACTCTTAATGTTTAAATCAACCAACCCCGTGATTTTTTAATAACACACCGGTTTTATCTTTTCAATCACTGATTCTACATATCTTAATGCATATATGATGCATGGTTTTTAGTGAAAAAATTTCACTACATATATCAACATCATTCCAATACATAATCTTTTATTAAAAATTTGACATAATTTTTTATATAAGTCAATTTTTTTTTAAAATTTTCAAAATCTAAAAAATAATAGAATTTTGAATTAGATAACAACCCCATTAATGTATCCATCAAATAATTCACATTATTTATTTCGATCATCATATAATTATTTTAAAATTTACCAATTTACTTTTCAATTTAAAAACTTTTTTATGGTTTTTTTAAAAGAAAACTAAGTATAATTATTTTTCAAAAATATTTTTAATGATTAGACTTTCTTAAAAATTACTAATACATAATTTAGCATAATCTATATATTTATGTGAAAAATAAGTAAAAATGAATTAATTTATTGAAACATCTTTAAATATTTACATAATAATTACTTTTGAAGTCAAACACCAAATAATTTGTTAAAATAGTGAAATAGCATAATTTTTCTCAAATTATGAGATATAGTTATCAAATCCTTTTATAAAAATTCTTATTTTCCAAATTCTATAGCATTAGACTCAATAAGATTATCACCAAACATACTTCAACCCACAATCATTAGAAATTTCTAATGTTCAATTATTTGTTATGAGGCCAAACATACCCTTCCTAATAATATCAATAACTTATATGTTCATCCAGCCACATTTCAACAACATTTTTATCACCAAACACCTTCACATTTTCTATATCCATCAATTTAAAGAACAACACGTTAACATACAAATGAATAACTCCATCAATCCATATATACCTAACCAAGCACCTATTATCTATAAATTAAACAAACCACTTCATATACATAAATACACATAACACTAAGCTCATACATAATCAGCACACTTTCTAAAATTACACATCATACGACACCAACTTCTCATTCACACAGGAGTTAGGAAAACTCTTCCTTAAACTATTATTTTCCTTTATAAATATATTAAGTCTTCTCCTCTGTACCAAGAACAAACTAAACACATGCAAAATAAGGAGAAGGGAAGATTTTCATTTTTTTAAAAGGGAATCCTTCCTTCACTTTCTTTGAGTAAAGCCTAACCAACCAAGTCTCAAATGCTGAGGATCTCATGAGAAAAAAATAAAAGAAAGAAAAAGTCAATAAAATGGGGATTAAGATGGCAAGCTAGGGAATTCGGGAGAGAAAGGAAGAAGAAAATCATGAAATTATTAACTCACTGTTTTTGAAAAGCAAGCTTTAGAACTTTAAGAATCCAAGTGGACAAGTGATTATCTTGGAGGATTTGAAGGAATAAAATGGAAGAAGAGATAGCTTGGGAGAGGAAGAAGAAAAGAATTACTTTTGGGACCATAAATGGGATGGGGATGGGGGCATAAAAAGGGAATAAAAAATGAGTATTTATCTTCTATAAAAAGCTTTCACCAAAAATATATCAGCTACTCTTTTTTTCTTTTGGAAAAATGTTGTGTTTAGGATGTTTCTCAATTTAATTTATCTCAAGGATGCAAAATATGATTTAAGTGAGATAAATATTTGTAAGATCTAATTAAGATATTTTTAGGAAGGAAATATAAACAACATCTTACATGAGCTTATCATATGCACATTTTGATCAATTAAAATAAAATTTTAAGAAAATAAAAAAATGTTAGAAAAATTAATTTTTTAATATTCTTATACACCTAAAACATAGAAGTATCTTATAGGTATTTTTCAAAATTATTTTTTGTTAAAATTTATTCTAATTAACTTTATTTAAAGAAATACATTCAAATTCTTATTAAATCAACCTTTAAAAATTCTAACTAATCTGTACCTAAAGATATACTAGACAAAAATTATAGATATTACCACGTATATAATCTTTTTGTTTCTTTTCAAATTTTCCTCCATGATACATTTTTGTACAAAATTTATCGATTTATATAACTCACAACAATTAATAAACAAATATACTTGAACAAAAAAAAATCTTTAAAAATGAAAACAACCTTAATCCAAAACTACAATTTTCACCACTTCTATGAAATATAATAAGTATGAAAAAGTCATTATACATAAAACATGTATCAAATCCATAACAATACAATACATAACAACATATCATATATTTAAGTTATCTTAGTTTTGCTTCAAAATTATGGCCTTGTACATAAATTCTATTTTACAAGAAATTTCAACATTAACAAATTCTTCATCTCTCCAATCTTTCAATTTCTCTCTAAATCTATGAACATTTTCCTTCAAAATCAACATGATTAAGTAAGAAATAAGTAACTATGAGACTATATTATTCCTTAAAATCTTAAGCCAACCAATGAGTTTTTGATGTTGTTTGTATATAACATTTATGTAGGATGGTTATGTTAACTTGGTTAACCAGATCATAAAAAGGAAAATTATAAAAGATTAATATGAATAAAAAATTTTACAAATAAAAATAAAATTTATTTTAAATTTAATTAATGAAATTATTTTTTTATAAAGTCATACAAGTGATAGAAAAATATTAATACAACAGAATTATATTTTTATATATATATTTTTTAAAATGATCACATCCTTATCAAAATAACAAATAGTAGAAATATAAAATAATGATTTTCGTAACATTATTATTTGTTGTAATCCATCATAATTGAATCAACTATAGTCAATCTTTCATGCATTGGTTAGTGGGGTTGATATAACAAAGAGGGAAAGCTAATAAAGCAAATGGGCTTTCATGAATTTTCATTGGTTTGATCGACAAAATATTGAGCTCACACCGTAATATTTTCTGTATAAACTAAGCAAGAAAAAAATGTAGGGAAGAAAGTCGGTCAATGAGACATAAACATTGATCTAATTATATGTCATTATATCATAACATATTATATTATAAGAAATTGATACTAATTAACATAATTTTAATTTTTTCTTTCTTCTTTTGTTTTTTGTTGGAACATTTTGGTTTATTATATCCGTTCAAAAATATATTTTATATTATTTTTCTTTTATTTTCATATCTCTTATTTACTTTTTTCCGTTTTTCTTTTCTCTTCCGACAGAAGTGTTAATTTTAATAATCCAATCACACACACCGCCTTAAGTTATCTATCATAGAAAAATTTCAAATTTTAAACTAAAGAAAAGGTCGCCTAGAAGTTAACGTACGGGCAGTTCCAAAGGAATATAGTTCTCTATTTACACACTTTCTCTTCTTACCTGCCTGTTCTCAAATTTTCTTCTTTTTTTCTTTTTTCTTTTTTCTTTTTTCAACTTTCCATAAATTCCATTCATCATTACCGTAAACTCCTTGCACGCTCCGATTCTCAAGCACAAAACATCCATCGACTTTACCCGAGAGAGAGAGAGAGTCGCTAAACCCACCACAATCCAACAGAGTCCCCCTTCCAATTGGCAGAAAATAGAAAGTGGTAGAAAATCCAGAGAAGGAAAGAACGCAAGATAGCGACAGGCAACAACTCCAATCCAAAACAGAAAGACTCAAATAGAAGAGGAACCACTCAGACGTAGAGTCGAAAATTTCAAACCCACACACACGCACACAGAGAATTAGAATTGGTCGAGTGAGTAAGTGAGTTTCCCTTATGTAATGCATCAGAAGAAATCAGAGGTCCAGATCGGAAAAGAAAGCATAGGCGTCTCTTCCGATTTCAATCCAACACCCCCTCTCCAATACCAATCCTCAATCCACCAAAAACACCCTCACCACCGCCACCAATTCTATCCCCAAATCGAAATAGACATATCTCCACCCCAACCACACCACAACACTCAAGAATCACGTCAACAGCAACAACTAAGAACCCCCCCGTCTTTCTCCAAACAAAAAAAGCACCAACCGCCAATCTTCAAGTCCCACAACGCCGCCTTCTTCTCCGTAACCGTCGCCGCAAAAAGCGCAGCGTTCCGTGCCCTAAGGCGCGTGAAGCGCCAACGGGCCTTCCTCCTACTCGTCCTTCCCTTCCTCTACCTCTATTTCCTCGTCTCTCGATCCTTCTTCTTGGACCTTCTCTCCGCCGTCGCCTTCTCCGCTGCGCTTCTCTTTTCCCTCAACCTTGCCCTTCCTCTTCCTCTGCCATTTATTCGCCTCAGACCCCCCTCATCCGTCGTAGCGCGGCCCCCGGCGCCGCTTCCGGTGTTCTGGACCATCGGTTCCCGGCCCAAGTCGGAGAAACGGGTCGCCTCCGGGTGCTGGGTGCAGGTTTTCGGCAACGGCGACATTTACGAGGGGGAATTTCACCGGGGGAAGTGTTCCGGGAGCGGGGTTTATTACTATAGCAGGAGTGGGAGGTACGAGGGGGATTGGATTGATGGGAAGTATGATGGTTATGGGGTGGAGACTTGGGCACGTGGCAGTCGCTACCGCGGGCATTACCGGCAGGGGTTGAGGCATGGTTTTGGGGTGTATAGATTTTACACTGGGGATGTGTATGCTGGAGAGTGGTCTAATGGGCAGAGTCATGGGTGTGGTGTTCACACGTGTGAGGATGGGAGTAGGTATGTTGGGGAGTTCAAATGGGGTGTTAAGCATGGCCTTGGCCATTACCATTTCAGGTCAGCTTTCTCCAAAACGGTTTCAATTCGTTGTTGTCGTATGTTTTGTTTGTATGTGCCGCCTTCAAGAGCAATTCTTGCGTGAACGCAGAGACTATAGGAACAACCACACAAAAAGTTTTAGATGATTTGAAACACTTTTAGCAGTGTTCGGTGATATATCTTGGATTTTTAATGATTGTGCTCATTGGCAGTATGCTTATGCTAGAATTGTTCAGTTTCAAATATTCCAGTGTGTTTTTAATATCTCTGTGGTTGTTTGCTGTTGGAGGGAGGTTTTGTTATTTACTTGAGTATGTGCATCAGTTTGCCTTTAGTATTGTGTCATCTTTCTTTCACAAGCTAGAATGATCATATTGTTTTTATTAGATGTGAACTGGTATAGTACGTGAACAGTTGAATATCTTTCCTTTTGTGCATTTTTTAGAGTTTTAAGTGTCTGTAAGGATGCAACATGCAAATTGTCTTCAATTTGGTCCATTCGTGGATTCAGTATTGTTGACATACCTCATGTCTGAAGATGTTCTGGTTGCCCTTTGCTTTACCTATTGTTAGCAAGTGCTGAGCTGAATGTGTCCACTATTATGAAGCCATCTTTTGTAGATGATCATTTTTAACACATCTTTAGCCTTTAGACAAATTTGATTTCTTCAATTCCAAGCTGGTGGGTTTCAGTACTGGCACAAATATGTAGTGATTGTGGATCCATTCTATTTATTAAGAATTAAGAATATAAGCAGATGTAACTACTGAAGTAGAAAAAATATTGTAGGAAAATTTTTAAGTGAAACCTTGTAGGGTATTTTTCTTTTATTTGAGCATCTAGAAAGGTATATCCTCATTTTCATAGCTTTTTCTTCATGTGGAAAAAAAGTGATTTGATGTAGGCCGTTCTTTTGTTTCAAACTTCACAACTATTTCATACCAATAGCAATAATTCATGTAGTTTGAACTTTGAAGGACAATGAGTTTTTGTTTTTTCAGCTCTTCTCTGGATGTCTTGTTCCAATCCATCTAGGATTGGTTAGTGAATATGCTGTCATATAAAAGCTTCTAATCTCCCCCTTTTTTAGCTATATAGCTACTTCTGTTGACCGTTTCTGTTTTTGTAGATGGTGTGGCTTTTACTAATTGGCTGTAAACTTTAATAAGACTTTTAGGTTATTCTTTTAGTCTACTTATTTTGAAAATATCTGGCAGGGAAAAATCACAAGATTATGTTAGTTGGCCTCTGTAAAATGGCATATGTTAGGAGGAATAAGAATGAGGACAAAGGAATAAATGTGAGTCAGTTTTGTTGAAACTGTATCAAAAGTTAGTTATTTTGTTAGCTAGGGAGGAAGAAATATAAATGATATAGGGCATAAATAGTACGGAAAACAGTAAGGTGGGGTTTCAGCTTTGGAGTAGATGTTGGGATGGAGAGCCAGGACTCGGAGTTCCGGGAGTTGATTTGAGTCTGTTTTCCTTCTTTTCCATCTTGACTCAGATTTCAGGAGAATAGAAGCATTCAACAAAAGCTCCTCTCTTTTCTATTTGTTCTTTACCTTTTCTGGTATAGTTTCTATTAACTGCAATAGAGCTCCCAAATCCAAGGAGCTCTTTGTGCTATACATGAGGATGGAGGATTGGCTGGAATTCTTGGAGAGGGATTTTAAAGCTTTGATGAAACAAATGGAGGAGGATTGATATTAACCGGTAAGGAACAGAGAACTTTTGGAAGCTTGGCTGAAGAAGTTTGAAGATTTTCTTGGAGGAATATCTCAGCATTTCAATGTAATTGGGAACCTGACAAATTCTTTCAGAAGCAACAGTGCAGTGGTGGATGTGATGAAGAAGCTGAAGATGGATTTGGGTAGGGCAATTGGGGGGAAGGGGTGGTTCAAGATTGGAGGAACTACAGGGCTGCTGGTGGAAGCTCAACAATGACCTATTATAGGGAGATGCTTTTGGATTGGTCAACTGAGTTGAGTGTTATTTTGAGCTCAGAGTGTCAGATAGGAAATATTGCAAGCTGTGATGGTTGCTATGAAGGGCCAAGCACTTTCTTGATTCCAATGGTGGGAATATGTTTGCAGGTTCCCTCTTTGTCAGATTTCTGTATAGCAGCAATTACAAAGTACCAACAGTCCGTGAGGTGGAATCCATGAGTTGCTGTTGGATCTCAAACAGACTGACATTAGCTGAAGATTACAGAGAACAATTGAACTGTCTGCTGGTCCTTTGCATGGCAAAGATCTAAAATATCTTAGAGTTATTTCCTTGAATGGGTTGAAGGAGTAAGTCACAGCTAAATTAAAGCTGCACCTGGCAGAGTCTTTGTTAGGGATGATTGATTATGCTCATCTGATCAATTAGGGAATCAGGTATTAATTGAAGGAGGGGGCTTTTTGGACAGTGACATGGGTAGAATACAGCAGTTCTTCCAAAACAGCTGAATATGAAGAGTGGACCTCACCTACTTGCACAGACTAACAAACAAGGAGGCTCAATGATGGATTTTGCAACCATTGTACTTCTGCTAGCTGAAGATTGGGGTTCACAAGACTTTCTGATGCAGAATTACATGAGAAAAACAAGAAGGAGCTGTGCTTTAGGTTTGAGCAGAGGCATAATCTAGATCATGTAGGCAAGAACACACAATTTCAATTTCACACAATGTTGACAGAGGAAAAAGGTGATGGGTTGCTGTAGGCTGCAGCATATTGGGTGAAGGAGAATTTTTCTGAATTTAGTCTTGAGGACAAGCTGAAACATTGGGGAAGGAATGCTATTAGTAGACCCCAATTAAAAGGTGTATGTTAGAAGGAATCGGGATGAGAGCAAGAGCAGTAGAATTTGAGTTAGTTCAGTTTACAATATTAGGACAATTAGTTAGGGAGGGAGAAATAGAATTGACAGGATATAAAAAATGGGAGGAAATCATCAGAGGGGAGCTTCTTGATTCTGCAATCATCTTGATTCAGAGTTAGGGAGAAGAGTGATATCCAATTATAGTTCATGTTTCTATCTATTTACCTTTTCTGGCTCAGTTTCAATATACTATATGTTCTCTGATGGGTGTGCTTTGGTAGATACTTTGTTGAGGCTGAACATCTAGAAAGATACCAACTGCTTTTTTCCCTGCAAATCTGATTTTGTGGTTAGTATTAGTGAATTTGACCTGAGCACGCATTAATTAGTGCTTGATCATGTTATGCATCATTGCATCCTCCTGGTTTCTCACAAATAGGATACCTTTCCTCCAAAAAATAACTTTTAGGACATCATCGTTAAATTGAATTATGGATTAAGTAGTCTGCCACTTCTTTAGCTCACCATAAAAAAATTAGATATTGCATTTTTGCTAATGCTGATTACTTCTGTTCAATTAGAAATGGAGATACATATGCGGGTGAGTACTTTGCGGACAAGATGCATGGTTTTGGGGTATATCGTTTTGCAAATGGACATCGTTATGAAGGAGCTTGGCATGAAGGCAGAAGGCAAGGGCTTGGAATGTATACCTTTAGAAATGGTGAAACTCAATCTGGTCACTGGCAAAATGGTGTCCTTGACATTCCAAGCACACAGAACACCTCTTATCCTGTTTCTCCTGTTGGTGTCTATCATTCCAAAGTACTCAATGCAGTGCAGGTACATTCTTTATGAATCGTTTCCTTTGGTTCTTGTTAAACATTCTTTTCATTGTTATAAAATTATAAAAAAAGTGAATAATGTTGAATATTTTCTCCTCTTTATCTACATGATGTCCTAGATATCAGTATGGAATCTGCATAAATCTGTCATTTGTCAGTTGCTGTGTATTTGTTAATTCCAATAATAGGATGTGTCCCAATCTTTTATCTTTCTAACTTTGCTAGGGTGTTCTTAATTATTATTACATGACTCATTTCCTTTGTGTGCTTTGACAATATGAATTATTTGAAATTCAGTTTTTTTATCCCTTGGGCTTTGCTTTAAATTTTTTTGGTAAAGCTACTACATTGTTGTATTTAGTCCTTTTTAGTTTAAGGTAGGGAGGAATTGATGGTTTAGGCATTAGTTGAATATTTGTTACCATATACGTATGTTTCTCTTAAAGTAGGTATAAATCAAATATTTGATCCAATGAGTCTTTACCTCAGAAATTAATTGAAGCAAACAGGGTTTTATTAGTTTAGGGTGCAGACAGACATTTGGACATGTACTGTATGCAAAAATTTAGCGCTACCTTGAAAATGGAAATAGACAGAATAAACTGCAAAGTTAGATAATTTAAAGCATTATGAACTTTCAATTTTCATTATGAATTGTGTTTATATGTTAACCAAATAGGAAGCTAGACGAGCAGCAGAGAAAGCCTATGATGTGGCCAAGGTAGATGAAAGAGTGAACAGAGCAGTAGCAGCTGCTAATAGAGCAGCCAATGCAGCTAGAGTAGCCGCTGTCAAGGCTGTGCAAAAGCAAATGCATCATGTTAACAATGAAAGCTTCTCAATTCCTGTTGTGTAAGACTGTCAACTGCTTATTGTAGAAAAGGATGGTGGTCGCACTCCTTCAAATAGCTTCATGCCCATAGCAAGCATCTCTTTGGCATTATGCTTTCTTTGATTTGATCTTTTGATTATTTGCACCTAGAACCTTACCACCAGGTAGCTAGCTGAAAGAAAGCAGATTTGATGTCTGTCTGCTACGGTCCTTGTATAGAGGAAGGAAAGGTGATGGCATCCATATGGTAAAATTATTTCATAGATAACTGTTCATTTTGTTCTCCTACACCACATTTTTGTAAATTTATGTAGATGTAAATGCTGGTCTGCAGGTGAAATCTCGAACCAGCAACTGTTGTATTATCGCCTGGTAAAATAAGGAGAGAAGAAACATATATAATAAAGTGTTATTTTTTCCCCCAACTTGAATATATTTGCTTTAGTTGACTTGGGAATGTCATGATGTGAATTTCGTTGACCTGGGAAAAGAGTTTGTCGTTAGATGCTAATTTTGAGAAGTTGAGGGGTACTGATAAATAGCTAAATATTTCTTATGAATGATTTTTCTACTTTATTGAAAAGTTGCAAGATTGTTCTTAATTGTTGCTTCTTTGGGTGGTCTTGGAGCGAATTTTCCTAACCATTTGGAATCTATAATTTTTGGGGCCTTATTTAAAGTTGTGTAATTAAGCTTCTGTTTCATTTCTTACTGTAATAATTTGGTCTTACTCCAAGTTGTCTAAGCCCATCGGTTCCAGATCCAGCTGTGGTTTGTTAGGGTAGACATAAAAAGATTTCATTTTCATTGTAGGTCGAATTAATATGTAAATCATTATGATTTTAGAAAAAAAAAATTAAGTAGTAATTTTAAAGTTGTAGTTGAATTCTTTATAAAGTTCTATCATTTGTACAATTTTTTAACGAATTTAATTGAAATTTGTGGAGATTAAGTTCCTAGCATTTACATATTATAAAACCATCACTAACCTTCTAGTAGTGTTTGGAAAAAGATATTGAATTTATGTCTTCATAATAGAATAATGTGAAATCTCTATAATAAATCTTCTTTTGAGTGATTAAATCAACTCTCCTTTTCATCCCAATTTTAATAAATACTAAATTAATGTATTACATCATCATTAATAATTACTTTCACTAGAAAATTCATAGTTATGCTATCATTTTAACTAATTCATACAAAATAATTAGTGTTAAATTTGTATAAGATACAATGTAAATAATAAAAAAAAGTGTTTTAACATCATAAAAGTAGTAGGCAATTTAGATAGCTATAATTGAGATAAAAAAAAGTGTTTTAACATCATAAAAGTAGTAGGCAATTTAGATAGCTATAATTGAGATAAATAAAAAATAGTTAGGGTAAAATAAAATACAAATGAGAACATGAAATGAAAACGATGAGAATTAAGAAAGAATTATGATAAAGAATTAAAATAATATAAAAAAATCTTCTACGAAAGTTTGAGGTTTTATAATAAAGTTAAAAATAAAAAAATTAAAATTTTTAAAAAAGTTAGAATCCTTAAATAGATATAATTATGTATAAAAAACTAAAAAATAAAAAGAAAAGAATACAACATTGATCTATTGTATTTAAAGTAAAAATTTTAAAAAATATAATTAATTAATTTAATTTTTATTTTATTTATATTTGAATCAGAATTTTTAATTTAATAATTAAATAATTTATATTTTAGTTTATTATATTAATTAGTTTGATTATATTAGTTTAAATTTTTTAAAAATTTATTTATTTATTATATTTATAGGCTGGATCATAATAAATATTAAGTATTTTAAATTTTTTTTAATTTAAATATTTATAAATTTTTTAAGGAGGCAGATTAGATGATAACAAAAATTATAAAATTTTCTTTAAAAAGTTAGTATATCTTATAAGTTCTTGAAAAGAATTGTTACTTGGATTTTATAATTTTTTTTTTATTTTTTTGTGACAATTCTACATAAAGTTTATGATTCTACTTTTATTATAAAATTGAGTGAATAATATTTTTTTTCATTTTTTTTGTATTATGAAAATTTTAATTTTGATTTATTTACCTTATTTATAAGTCTAATTCTTAATTTAAGTGAATCAATTTAAGGCAAGATCACATAAAATGGTAATTAGGACTTAGATCCTAAAGTTTGATAGTAAATTTTTTTCTTTGTTACTTATATAATTTTTTTGCTATATTTTTTTTTGCATTAATTTTTATTGGAGCATATGCTAGGATAAAAGAAGAAGAAAGAAAAACAAAAAAATAATTAAAAAAATTGTAGAAAATAATTTATGTGAAATTCAAAGTTTAAGATTATGTCTTATTTGATAGGAAGTGGTTAAATTTTTTAAATTTGATAGTTAATTAGTTTACAAAAGTTATAAAATCTACAAAAGAAATTTTCCAATTCTTATTTTTTCTTGATTGTGTTTTTTGATATTCTATTTTGAGTATGCGTAATTCTTCTTTTTTAAGTTTCACTTGTCTTTGTTGGTTTCTTGATTTTATCTAGAGAATTTCTTATATTTTATTTTTTGAGTGTTAAAGTTTTTATGTAATTTTGTTTACAAGTGTTTGTGCTATTTTTATGAATTAATTTTGGTTTTATTTAAGAACTTTAAAGTGATCTTGAATGATAAAAGATACAAGTGGGCATTACACAAAAGTCTAATTTGAAAGCAAACATGTTAGTAAAATAACATGACCTTTACTTTTTACTAATTTTTTCTTTTTGTAGCCAAATCAAGGGAGGGTGGTATAGGTGGGAAGAACATTCTTATTTTCACAAGATTGGTTGCTATGAGGATATAAATATAAATCTTAACATGTGGAGAGACTATATTGCAAGGACAAAATGTAGAGTTTCATAAAAGAATTGGCCAATTAGAAGGAGAAGACTTTCAACCACCGGAGAGCATCCTAATAATGGAAGGAATTCTAATCATAAAGGTTTGTCTTCTGGGGATGATCACTTATATGATTCTCTAAGAGAAAGGAAAGAGAAGAAAGAGACCCTAGACAAAAATATGAACTTGGAATGAGAATCAAGATACCTTTCTTTCAATATAAGAACAACCTTGAAACTTACTTTAAATGAGAAATAAATATTGAACATATTTTTTCTTGTTTTCAACTATAATAATGAAAATAAAGTGAAGATAGTTGCCCTTAAATTCAAAAATGCTTCAATTTGGTGGGATCAAGTATAAAAGAACAGAAAAGATTTGGAGAACATCCTATCAACATTTAGGATGAGATAAAGATCATGATGCAAAGGAGATTTGTGTCTTCCTACTATTATAGAAAATTTCATAACAAATTGTAAAGACTCACACAAAGGAAATAAGAGTGTGGATGAATACTACAAGAGGATGGAGGTGACTTTTACTAGAGCCATGGATAGGAAAGCATGACTCATTTTATCCATGGATAAACTGAGACATTGAAAAATTTATAGAGTTGTAATATTATGTGGATTTTAAAGACTTAGTCCATAAAGTCATGAGGTTAGAGAGACAATCGATGAGAAAGGGTTCTATGAAGAAACCATCTTCTTCTAATTATTCTTTAAGTTGGAAGGAGAAGTAAAAGAAAAAAGGATTCTTTTTCTAATCCTAAGGATGCACTAAGTATTAAAAAAAAATTTATTCCTACAAGGATGGTACAATCTATGCATAAGATGAAGATCTATTGTTTGTGGGGAGGTTATGGGAAAGTAAAACTAAGAAGTATAAGAAAAACTACTAGAAAATTATACTCCATACTCGTTTCCTTGTTTAAGACAAGGTATGATTTATGATCATTGAGGTAAGAAATTGCATTAATATGGAAAAAACGAGATTGGTTATTAAATTGAACCTGAAGACTATACCACATCCATGATCATATAAACTTCAATGACTAAGAAATAATAGTGAATTAGTGGTAAATTAACAATTAATAATTAACTTATCTATTGAAAAGTATGAAAGTTTTGTTCTTTGAGATATTGTTCCAATTGAAAAGTATGTCTAAAAGAATATATTACTAACATTTTTTATATATGTATGTGCATATATAAAAACATCAACAAATTAGTCATAAGAGTTTCCAAAGGAAGAAGGTGGAATAAAAAATTTGTGATCAATTGATTGACATTTCCTCTAGTAAAAGTGCTTGAAATCATATAATGAATATTCTATTATACTTGTTGAGTTATGTCATATATTTTATTTTAGCTTGCAAAATGAGTTCAAGAATATGGATGAAGTAAATATAAAGGAGAGACTCCTCTCTTAGATCATGTAGAAAAAATGTTCAAGATGTTAAACAGGGAGCTACTTTAAAATAATTATTTGGTTGATTAAACTACTCTTTTTTGGAGTCTTCTCATCTTGGATGCATACAAAATTTAGTGGGTATAACCACGGTCAGGCCAAGACCAACTGCAATTTAATAACTGCAATTTGTTTTTAGTTGGTCTTGGATTCACATTGGTGAAATATTCCTCCATATAATGATTTTTTCTAGATTTATGTGGGAAACTGATTGTCCATTATTCTGCTCGTTGTACATATAACTAGAAAAATTAAGTTCTTGCCTTGTCTATAAAAAATTATTTGAAACAAATCCATTGCCACGTATTAATATTCTATATTTGTTGCAGAAGAATTTGGACTTTTGGTATGCGGTTCTCAACTCCATACCTTATTACAAGATGTTGATAATAGTGAGGACTTTGATGTCCTTCATTATTGGAAGATCAATGAGAAATTTTTTTTCACTCTTTCTATAATGGCATATGATATACTCTGTATTCCAATTAATACACTAGCATCCCAGTCCACTTTTAGTATTGGAGGATGTGTTCTCATGAAATATAGAAGTTCCACTCTTTCTGAGAATGTTCAAATGTTAATTTTTAATAGGAATTGGTTGCATAGCTTTGCTCAAATTTCTAGTGATAATATTTTGTAAAATAATTATTTATTACTATTCCTTATCTTTCTTAACTATCTTACATTTGTTTCTTTAATCATTTTTTTTGGTTAAGTTTCAGATGGTCAAGATGAGGATAATATTTTTGATTTTGAGATAGCAATAGAGAAATCTAACAAGCATGGAGATTTTAGACAGTAATTGTATGTTATTTTTTATTTTATCATATTGCTAATAT
Source organism: Canavalia gladiata (assembly GCA_037954105.1). Classification (NCBI taxonomy): domain Eukaryota; kingdom Viridiplantae; phylum Streptophyta; class Magnoliopsida; order Fabales; family Fabaceae; genus Canavalia; species Canavalia gladiata. The sequence continues at coordinate 41,192,980 of CM075661.1, forward strand.
AATCAAAATAATAGCGTTCAATGTATATTCTACATGTTATTTCAAATTCTTCGAAGGTTTTCTCGTTTTTATGTGTTTGCATAAAACATTCTTTTTCACACTTATGTTTAGTCTTTAGATTTTTACTATTCTCCCCCTTTCTGTGAAAGACTTGCGGAGATCTCTTATGTGGTGAGCTTCACATTTTTAAATCTACTTTTTCTTGACTGGAGAACGACTTTTTCTTGACTATATAAATGTCACTTTATACTTTTTATAATTCATTTTATTTAATGAACTTTTTAGTGCTGTGAACTTTGCAAGAGTAGGATTTGTGGGTCTATAGGATATTTTAGTCCCAACCTACATAGGCTAGGATTGAGTCAGGTTGGATGGGTCAAATTGACAACTCTAACACAAGTTAATAACTTCTAATGGTAAGAAATTTCGAATATTTTTAAAATGTTAATGGGTTTGTTATTAACAAAAATTTCTTATTACAAAAAGATTTTCCTTCATAATATATTCCTTTTTGGTGATGACAAACTTATTTGAATAAAGTAATGGTGAGAAATAATAATAGTTAATGGCCTAGAAATGTTAAATGAGAATATTTTGTGTAATCTTGTATGGTTGTTTAGCAAAAATATCAAAAGTTGTAAGGATTGGATGTAGTCTCTAAGATTTAGAAAGTGAACAAGTATAAAACATGTGTTTCTACCCTTCCTCCCTTGTCGTTACTTTCTACAACTAGAGTCAAGCCATAACAAGGTAATCATACTAGAAGATGTGTATGGATCACTTATTTTCAAGGAGAGAAAATGTTTTTTTAGTAGATTGGTTTGACATTATTTCACATCCAAAAAGAAGCAAGTTATGTTTGATAAAAATTTGGAGATGGAAATCTTCTTTGTAAATACCCAATCATGTCTGAGGCCCCCAATTATTTAAAATGCTAGTTTAAATAATAATAATTAAATAAACAGAGCAGCAAAGAAAAAAAACAAAATGAAAAAAGCAGGAAAAAGAAAACAAAATGAAAAAATAAGAAAAATAGAAAAAGAAAAAGTCTAAAAATGAAAGAAAACAAAAAATAAATATTTACAAGAATTAACTAAATAAAATATAAAAATAAAAAATATAATAATAATAAAATAATAGCAATAATAAAGCAAAATGGCAAATTGTTAAATCTGGAAAAATAAAAAACAAAAAATAAAGAGAAATAAAAATAAAATAATAATAATAAAAATAATAATAATAATAATTATAATAAAAAAGGGGAAATTAAAGAACAAATAAAAATGATAAATAAATAGAAAAAATAAAAAAGGTGAAAAACGAAAATTGGAAAAAGAAATGAAAAATCAAATAACAAAGGGTTACATAAAAGCTGAAAAATCAAAATTAGGGAACAAAAATTTGGAAATCAAGGGGGTTGGCTTTTGGCTCGTGGAAGGTGTGGCTTTTGGCGCTTTGAAAGAACTTGGCCCTTGCCAAGAGAGAGGGGGTTGACTTTTGACTCTTTGAAAGAGCTTGATCCATGCCAAGAAGGGGAGGTGTCTATATACACCTACCAATAGGAAAAGAAGGGGTGTTTTTTCATCTTGACATTTTTTAAGAAGAAATCGGGGACCAACGCAGAGAGGAGGAGCACTTGGAGTCTTAGGGGGAAGAGGATTTTTTAGAATTTTTGAAGGGAGGACCTAGGAGATTCTCTACCTCTGCCTTCAAACCAGTTCTTCATCACCTTCCAATTGAGGTTAGATCCTACATTTATTCTGCTTAAGTTTCTTGCTTCTTCTCGCATTTCCGAGCTTATTTTCGTCTCCGGTTTTCGTTTTCATTTTTGATCGATCAAATAATCTTCGATTTTGATGATTTTTGTTGTGTTCTCTTTGTCTTTCTCTCTAGTTTATGTAATGATATTAGTTGTATAATTTTGATCTAAAATGAAATTTATATCGCCTGATTACCGAAGCATGTTCGTCCTGGTGCACAAATGAACCTAGCTTTTTTGATTTGTGCATAACTTGCTCATTTATGATTGGATTAATGTCAAAATTATTTTTTTATTCCTATAATCCATATATTTCAATTTATCGGTTTTGATTTTCAGATCTACCAAAAAAATATTTTTGAAAAATTCTAAGATTTGAATTTAAATTTTGGCGCCAAAATCTTGTGTGTTCTTGAGGTTGATCTTCGTCTCTGTTTTTCGTTTTTTTTTAGTTGGTCAAGTGATCTCCGATTTCTGTTATTTTTGTTTCTTTTTATTTTTATTTTTCTCTAGTTTCTGGAATGATATTATTTGTCCAATTTGGATCTGAAATGAAATTTTAATCGCCTGATTACCGAAGCATGTCAATCTTGGTGCACAAATTAACGTAGCTCGTTTGATTTGTGCATAACTTGCTCATTTCTGGTTGGATTTATGTCAAACTTGTTTTTTTTATTCCTATAATCCATATATTTCAATTTATCGGTTTATTTTCATATCTACCAAAAAATATTTTTTAAAAAGTCTGAGATTTAAATTCAAATTTTGACGCCAAAAGCTCTTGTGTTCTTGAGGTTGATCTTCGTCTCTGTTTTTCATTTTCGTTTTTAATTGGTCAAATGATCTCTGATTTTGGTTATTTTTGTTGTTTTCTCTTTGTCTTTCTATATACTTTATGGAATGATATTATTTGTCTAATTTGGATCTGAAATGAAATTTCTATCGCTTGATTACTGAAGCATGTTCGCAATTCTTTTCCTTAACTTCAAATTAAGTCAAACTTATGTTAAATCCAGTCCAATTCAAGCCCAATACTCAAAATAAATTTTCCTTTTTGACCCTTTTCTTCAAATAAAATTAAATCAATGTTTTTGGGATCTTTGGTCTCATGCAACGGACTCTAAATGGGGAACCGGCTGTTCACCTGTTGTTCAACGTTTAGTAGTTCGTATAGACCCCCGTGCTGTCGTAGCCGCCTCGGGTCTTATGCATGAGTGGACTAAAGGTCCTTTCAAAAATAAAAAGCTCTTTTTTTCAAATATTTTGTGATCCTTGGTCTCACGCGACGGACTCTAAACGAGGAACTGGCGGTTCACCTGTTGTTCAACGTTTAACAGTCTGTATAGGCCCCCCGTGCTGTCGTAGCCGCCTCGGGTCTTGTGCATGAGTGGACTAAAGGCCCTTTCAAAAATAAAAAGCTCTTTCTTTCAAATATTTTGGGATCCTTGGTCTCACGCGATGGACTCTAAATGAGGAACTGGCGGTTCACCTGTTGTTCAACGTTTAACAGTCTGTATAAGCCCTCGTGCTGCCGTAGTTGCCTCGGACCTTGTGCATGAATGGACTAAAGGTCCTTCCAAAAAATGAAAATCTTTTCAAAATATCATATTCCTTTTAAACACCTCTAAAGGTCAAGCCTTCACAAACCAGAACTACGTAAGCCTTGAGTTACCCATTGCACTGGGGAATACGTAGGAGCAGGATCAAGTCCTGTCAGGCTAGCCTCCATCAAGTTATTTATTTTCACATTAATTAAGGGATTAAACATTTTCAAAATCACACACTCAGTTTGAGGGTACCGTTCTTTGGAACAGGCGAGTGGGGTGCCTAACACCTTCCCCACTTGTAACTGACTCCCGAACCTAAATCTCTTCCTCGAGTTAGGGTTTTTTCCAAATCTTTTTCTCTTAAATAAAAATTTGGTGGCGACTCCACATCATCAAATAAAATTCATTTTCAAAATTTTAGCAAGTCCATCGTCTCGTTGGAATTGCGGTTGCGACATTCTTTCATTTTTTCAATGGTGAAGTAAGACTAAACTCGTGAACTTATTATCCTTGGTTGGAACAAGTTGATAGGAGCTCATTTTTTCACCCCATGTCACCTTACACAGGTGATGTGATGGTGAAAAAAAAGGAAGGAAAGGGATGGGGTTTCTCTTGCTTTTGACATAACAGGCTCCAATAAAAGTTCCACACGATGGGCTATTAACTTAATGGTAAAGTGCACCTTTGATAATTGCATCATTATGTATAGACTGAGAGGGATTTTAGCCACATGGATTGTTCAATGTGCTTATCAATACCTGATCCTGAGATTTGGATCATCCAAGGCATATTAGCATCACATACTTATCCTATTTGAACTGGTGTTTGAAATCAAACTTCTCCTTAAGAGAATAGATGGGACAAGTTAGGTGAGATTGAATTCAATACTTGGAAACCTATTGATTCTAACAACTGATTATGGTGTAGATTATTCTGGCCTTTAATTCAAATATATGGATCTCATACCTACGAATGAGGATACTCTTAAAACTCAAAAGAAAAAAGAAAGTGAATTAGAGAAAAAAAGAAAGAAAATATGTAACAACTCAATTTTTCTATGATAAATGTTTGAGGCTACAAATAGTTTCTAGAATAAAACTAGTTGAAATTAGAAACCAAAAGCAAAGAAATTAGGAAGTTTGGTGCAAATGATGAAAATGCTCTTACACTTGCGCAGCTCAAATAATGAGTCAAAAAAATGGAAATACAAGTATAAGACATCCTAAATGGATTATAAACATCATAGATGGTTAAAAGTAGTGAGAAAAATTTAAAAACCTGAGAAGGGACGAAAACGCCCTTCGAAAACCTTGAAAATGACCAAAATGTCCCTAGAAACTGTACTTTTTGCACAAAGCTAGTCAGTTCCCATAAAAATAGAAAATTGCCTTAGATGAACTTGAGAGCGAACCAAAAAGTCTTAGAAAGGTTAGAGGAATAATTTGGGAAATTTTCCAGCAATGTTGAGAAAAATTACGAAAACGCCTTTGGAAGGCCACGAGGGCAAGATAAGGTGATAAGCATGACAAGAGTGGGCCCCACACTCATGTGCACAAAATGCAATAGCTGGAAAGGTGGTGGTGAGTCACCAAAATGAAGTCAACCAAATCTTCCACAAAAAGACAAAAATGAATAGTAAAAAGGTTACTTTAACCATGGTTAAGACTAACTAACCTTGGTTAATTAAAAGTAAATCATGTTTAGGGTAAATTAATCATAATTAGAAGAAATATCAGCCTAATTAACACTAATCTAAGCCTAAAAGGATAATTCCTTGAATTTTTATTTATTTTGGAAAATAGGAAAAATCTAAGAAAAATTATCAAAATACCCCTAAGTGCAAAATTAATTCCACTTGGCCCATAAGAGTCCGAAGTTTTTGGAACCCTTAGGACCCCATTTGATTCAGATTTTTCAGCTTAGAAACTCATAAAAATCATCTCCATTCTCTCCAAGCTTGCCATAACTCCAAACACCCAAAACTTACACTTTAAGCCTAAGACTTCAACTTTAAGACTTAAGCTATATTAAAGCTATAAACACTTAAGCCCCACCACCATCCTTTGTCCACGTCCAGAGCAGACCAGAGGGAACCCAAGGCAGCCTTTAAAGCCCACAAAAACACTAAGGAGTTCTTCAACAAGTAAGATCTTTCTACTTGTCTTTTTATGCTTTTAACCTGCCTTTTTATGGTGTGTTTGTTTTCTTTCATGCATCTTTTCTCCAAGATCTATTTTTCTTCTTTTGTTTTCACTTGTGAGAGTTTAAAACTGTATTTTAACTGTTCAAAATCAGCCCCACCCATTTTTAGTGAATTTTGAAAAGAAAAACAAAGTTTGTTTGGTTAAAAGTGCTTCTAAGGCACTTAGAAGAAATTTAATTGGTGGATTTTGTTTTAAAATTACTTTTGAAGGTTTGATCAGTTTTATGCTCTCATGAGAAAGATTGTTGAAACTTATTTGAAAGAGGATTTGTGGATGTTGGAGTAGATCATGGAAATCTACTCTTTGTGGCGTGGAAAAATATACTATGTTGTTATTTTCATGCTTGTTTTTATGCTTAAGTTTTAACCTTGTGATTTTCTTGTGTGATGAGTTTCGTATGACCTATGTGCTGGATCTGCACCTCTTAGTATGCATGTTAAGAGATGGAATAAATTTTGGTAGTAAGTTCCAAAGGTTTCCTTTGGACATTAGTTAGAAAGTTACTAAGCAAATGATGTAATTTGTAGCCAAAGGTTAACCCCTCAATGCAAACTCGAGCAACCTCAACAGAAAGACTTGCAACCCCAAGAACCCCCATAATGAATTTCATCGCGTATTGATTCTCCTTAGACTCTTGCAGCTTTAATGCACCGAAGAGGTTGTTCATGAGCATGGGGAATATTGGATTGATATCTGTCGAAGTGTAGCACGCTCTACCCACCTCATCTTTTACCAACAAGATTTTCTCTATATAACTTGTAGCATAAGAATGAACAACATTTGACTCTGAAGCAAGGAAACAAACCAAATTTGGGAAAATTTTCAATGCTACATGCTTCGATATTTGACTTTGGAACATGGTAAAACTTGAGCGCACCTACTTTAAGCATAGGATACCCATTCACATCAGGATTCTGTCGCTCAGGGGAAATAACAGATTCAAAAAAAAAATCCGAACATCCACAAGTTCCGTGGAGACATAACCTCTTGGTTGCAAGAGAAACAACCAAATATGTAGCGCAATCATTCTCCTTCCAATTCTCCACGGGGTTTGCAGCTAATGAGCTTAACCAAGTTTGTATCTGTGCAGAGACAATGCTCCTAGCAGCATCCCCATAATGCGTGGCAATCCCCTTAAGAAGCTTATAAGCAATCTTCCTCCCAGTATCTAGATCACTACCTTCTATATCTTTCCTAATAAACTCAATATAATTCCTTTCAAACAACTCTTCATCATCCTCCCTCAACTTCACATTGGCGATCACTATGCACTGGAAAATCTGAGGCACAACTCCTTCATTGGAAAACAAGGTGTGGTGAACACTAGTGCTTACAGTGGCCAAAAACTTGACGGCTGTGATGGCCAGCTGGCCCTGGCTAGAAGACTGGGACACATTCCCAAGTAAAGTCTAGACAGCAAGTGTACACTTATTCAAGTAACCTTGAAATTCTTCCTCATTCTTTTCCATATACAGATTAATATTTTCATAAATCGCAGCCCTAAGGTCGTCAACAAGGGCAAGACTATCGGGACTAGAGCCCTCAAGGGCAGCATATATTAGTGGTAAGATATTTTTGAAACTCTATCATCCACTCCTTCATCATCTTTTATAAACCGAAATCTCTCGATTCATATCATGAGTTAACATTCTCATTTCAATTCAAAAGAACTCGAAGCTCGTACTATAAGCAACAGTTATCAATCAAAATTTTGTATCTCTACTCCTTCAATTCCGATCTTACTTACTCTCAAGTGATCATTGTTAAAAAACATTTTTAGGAAACAATAAGAAATGAATGTAAAATCGATCTATTCAATCAATTTTGCAAGGAATTTTCATTATCATTTAGCAGTAATACTTGTTCTGCATCTATGGTACCGATAACGAACAGCAGCAAATTTAGAAAGTGAATCCATGAGAAGTTATAAGTAAAAGTAACGTTGAACTTTACCTGGCAGTGATGGCGAGGGAGGAAAATGAATCTTGCTGGAAATTGTGTTTTCTCTGAAAATTTTATTTTGTTGGAAATTCTGCAGAGAAGAGTTAAGATTCGTCAAACCTCCGTCTCCGTTTTAATTCTTCAAGGCGAAGCCACAGACCCCGTATCCTCCGAACGCTTAGTGAAGCCCTCTCCCAAGGATCAAATTTTTTTAAATCGAAGCAAAGAGTCCTACACAAAAGTGAGTGAGACAAGGAGAAGCCCCCTCTGTTTATTCTCTTCTTTTTTTTAAACTTCTCGCCCCCTTTTTTTATTTTTCTAACTTTAACTAATTATAACTAACCTAACTAATTTTTAACTAACATCCTAACTAAATTTTTAACTAATTTTTTTTTCTTTTATTTATTTTTGTTATTTTAATTTATTTTTTTCTATTATTTCTTACTTTTGCTATTTTACTTTTCATTTTCTCTTTTTATTTTCTCTTTTCTTTTTTTTTATTTTTATTTATCTTTTTATGTTTGTTTATTCTTATTTATTATTTATTTTATATTTTTTTTATTATTTTCTTGTTATTTTTTTTATTCTTCTCTATTAATTTTTTCTATTTTACTCTTACCTATTATACTTTAAATGATTTTGAAGCAAAAAATTGTTTTGTGCATTGTAATTTTAGCCTTGGACATAATTAGATGTTAACAATTAATTTTTTTTCCTTTTACCATTGAGTTATTGACATTTCTCATGTCTATATTAATTTAAAAGTTATCGTGAATGTGTTTGATGCTTCTCATTAATGCCTTTTAACTTGTTTTTTTTATTTGTATCACATACATATATGATAAAATGCCTAATGTAGTTTTTTGACTCTTATTGCACTTTTCTGTCTTAGAGAGAAAGAAGGACATGCAAGCATTATCAACAGAAAGAAAAAGGTGAAGTTTTGTAATGTTCGTTTGAGGAAGAAGTTTAGTTTTGTTGGAGGTTTGGAGCATGGATATTGTTCCTTCACCTATAGGTAATAGAGAGATGAGCCTAGACCATGCAAAACTAGGTTGAAGAAAAAGCTGAAGCCCCCAAGAAAAGTTTAACTGTTTTACTATCTCTCCTGAAACAACCTATTGGAGCATCCCCATTTCATGGAGGTCATCATTTTGTCGAAGGAACCTATGCCTGTGAAAGGTAAATAAAATATAAAAAAATTTACCTGTTATTAATTTTCTTTACATGATTATAAATCAACTCAGTTTTTTCTTAATTTAAAATTATGTTGAGAAAGATGTGTTTGATCAACTCATGGTGGTGCTACGAGGGAGTGGCATGCTTTTGCAATATTCATGGTCCAATAAAAGTATGTTTATATTAAATTTATTAATTTGGTATAATTTTTTTAATGTTCTTAATGACTTTTAATGATTTTACAATATCTTTTTATATCGGTTGTTGGAAAATCAATATAAAAAATTAGGTTATGGTATTTTTTGTAAATAAGAAAATAATTTAATATATCGATTATTAAATAACTGGTGTGGAAAATATATTTTAGATAAGTTATTTTGAAGCATCCTTTCCTTCCTTGTTATCCCATCATTGTCCTCCAAATTTCTGTAGGTGTGATCAATTGGTGCCTTCACTATCATCGATGCCTTTAGGAGTGTTTAAGATCATGCCATCTCATTTTATGGTTAATCGGTTTTTTCTCCCTTTACTAATAAGTGTTTGTCATTTCTCATTTCTATATTAATTTAGAAGTTAGCGTAAATGTATTTGATGCTTCTTATTTATACCTTTTAACTTTGTTTTTATTTGTGTCATATATATATTTGATGAAATGCCTAAATGTTGTTATTATTGAGTCTTGTTGTAATTGTATGCTTTAGAGAGAAAGAAGGATATGTGAAGGTTATCAATAGAAAGAAAAAGGTGAAGTTTGGTAATGTTTGTCAAAGGAAGAAGTTTAGTTTTGTTGAAGGATTGGAGCTTGGATGTTGTTCCTTCACGTAGTGGTAATAGAGAGATGAGCCCAAACCATGCAAAACTATACAAGTTGAAGCAAAATGTGAAGCCCCCTAAAAAGTTCAAGTTATTTACTATCTCTCCTGAAACAATCCATTGGAGCATTCGTATTTCATGGAGCTTATCCTTTTGTCTAATGAACCTCTGCATGTGAAAGGTAAATAAAATATCAAAAACTTACATGTTATTAATTTTCTTGCATTATTATAAATTACTTGGTTATTTCCTAATTTAAAATTATCTTGAGAAAGATATGTTTGATTGTCTCATGGTGGTGCTAAGAGGGAGTGGCATGCCATTGCAATATTCATGGTCCAGTAAAAGTATGCTTATATTAAGTTTATAAATTAGCTATGATTTTTTAATGTTCTTAATGTTTTCATCTACACACATGTGATCGTGTACCATTGGAACATAAAGTTTACTTTGGAAATTTTAGAGATGAGTAAAGGATCAAATTAGTCTCTAATTTATTTATGACCTTACAAATTGGTTTCTCACTTAAAAATACTCTTCTATTAGTCCCTCTTTTAGTGTTTCATCTTGCAAATTAGTTCTTCCATTAATTTTGGTGTAATGACATGCTGAGTTGGCACTTAAAATGCCACATAGGCCATCACACGGTTTAGAAAACAATATCATTTTGAACCTCACCTCATTCTCCTTTGTCTTCGGCAATGGCACTAGTCATAGACCATTTTTTCCTGCTACTTTTCTAACCATTCAACAAGAAAGCAAGTAATCTTTCGATCCTTTCTCTACCTAGAAAGCACACACTCCACTGTCACCTCTCTCTCCTTCTCCACTACCAGCCCCAAATCCTGCACCACCTCCTTACCCACCACCCAATCAACCACCTCCTCTTCCTCCAACTCCACCGTCTATACCTCTTTCTCTATTGTGAAGAACAATATAAGCACAAGAACCCCCACGATAATGTTCACTTCTTCCCTCACTCACTCTTTGTTTCTCTATTTTTGCTGTGAAACAACCCTAACAATAGGAAAGGATATTTGTAGAATTTTCATCACTTCATAGACCTTGTGTCATCGAGATTCCCCCCAATTCATCTTCACTCTTCCAACCTTTATGATGTGAACATGAGTGTCATGTTTAGCAAAAAAGATCATCTAAAAGATTCTTTATAAGGAATATGAGGTCTTATGACGAGAAATAGGACCAAATATATGGAACAAGCACTTCAAGATCTCATCAAGAAAGTTCAAGAAAAGGAATACATGGATCCAAACTCAATTCCAACGTGGGTTAATTTATGTAGTCATCTTATCGAAGATTATAAGTGATAAGGTTTATGATTTGCTATAGATTGAATTAGGATTTGATATTTATCTACAAGTTGTTTGTTTAAAATTAGTTGCAAGTCAAATTGTAATCTAATTGAGATTTCTTATTTGTTATCTTTTTACTAGATTGTAATCAAATTGAAATCTAATTAGGATTTCACATTTGTTATGTTTTTAATAGATTGTAATTGCAGTCTAATTAGGATTTCTCATTTGTTATCTTAGTACTAGATTAGGTTATCTGTATGATAGGAGTTAGAGATTCAATATTGTCGTAACCGTAATTACAACGAGATGACGAGCTCTCTAAAATTTTAAAAAGATTTTATTGGATTAATGTGGAGCCGCCACCAAATTTTATTTTAAGGGAAAACATTTGGAAAATCCCAACTTGAGGAAGAGATTTAGGTTCGGGAGTAGGTTACGAGTAGAGAAGGTGTTAGGCACCCTACTCGCTCATTCCGAAGAACAGTACCCTTAAATTGAGTGTGTGATTTATTTTAAAATTGTTCGATCCCTTTACTTAAAGTGAAAATAAATAGGTTGATGGAAGGTAGCCTGATAGGACTTGATCTTGCTCCTACGTATTCCCTGGTGCAATGGGAAACTCAAGGCTTGCGTAGTTCTGGTTTCTAGGACTCGATCCTTAAGAAAGTTTTATATGGAATGGGAAAAATGCTTTATGTTTTTTGGATTGTTTTGATTTTGAAGAAGGATTGAAAAAGAGAGATCTTTGATCCACATGTAGAGTCAAAGGCAAGCGAGGGTTGCACTCCGACTCATATGATTCTCAGAACATTGAAAGACAGGGTATGCTGCACTTTCAACTTCAGAGTTCATTGCGTGAGATCTTGGATCGTCTAAAGCTTTGAAAATTATTTCGGAAAAAGGTAATTTGAAGAGAGATTAAAAAAGTGAGATCTTTGATCTACATGCACAGAGTCGAAGGCAAGCAAGGGTTGCACTGCGACTCATATGATTCTCCGAACATCGAAAGACAGGTTATGTTGCACTTTCAACTTCGGAGTTCATTGCGTGAGATCTTGGATCGTCTAAAGCTTTGAAAATTATTTTGGAAAAAGGTAATTTTGAAGAGAGATTAAAAAAGGGATATCTTTGATCTACATGCACAGAGTCGAAAGCAAGCGAGGGTTGCACTGCGACTCATATGATTCTCCGAACATCGAAAGATATGTTATGTTGCACTTTCAACTTTGGAGTTCATTGCATGAGATCTTGGATCGTCTAAAGCTTTGAAAATTATTTTGGAAAAAGGTAATTTTAAAGAGAGATTAAAAAAGGGAGATCTTTGATCTACATGCACAGAGTCGAAGGCAAGCGAGGGTTGCACTGCGACTCATATGATTCTCCGAACATCGAAAGACAGGGTATGCTACACTTTCAACTTCGGAGTTCTTTGCGTGAGATCTCAAATCTTTCAAAGTTTTGAAAATTATTTTAAAAAAAAGGTAATTTTGAAGAGAGATTAAAAGGGAAGATCTTTGATCCACATGCACAGAGTTGAAGGCAAGCAAGGGTTGCACTGCGACTTATATGATTCTCCGAACATCGAAAGACAGGGTATGTTGCACTTTCAACTTCAGAGTTCATTGCGTGAGATCTTAAATCTTTCAAATCTTTGAAAATTATTTTGAAAAAAGGTAATGTTGAAGAGAGATTAAAAGGGGAGATCTTCGGTCCACGTGCACAGAGTTGAAGGCAAGCGAGGGTTGCACTGCGACTCATATGATTCTTCAAACATCGAAAGACAGGGTATGTTGCACTTTCAACTTCGGAGTCCATTGCGTGAGATCTCGGATCTTTTAAAGTTTTGAAAATTATTTTGAAAAAGGTAATTTGGAAAAAAGGATTAAGAAAATGGGCGTTTAGAATTTCCAAAAGTTATTTAAGAAAAAAGAGATTTTGGAAAAAGACTCGAATTTTACTCATAATGCTACTAACTGGGAGGCTACATGCTAGACTTTCACTCACGCGGGGACCTGGGGTCCTTTTCTTTTGTGTTGTTCATCTTCCTATCTTCAACCTTGGATTGTAAGAAGAAAAACCAGCACTTAATTTGGTTCTTAGCTGATAATTTTTAAAAGCCTTTTGATTCATCTTTGGTAAGGTTTTATTTTGCCATTTAACCTGTATTAGTAGTCTTTAATTGTTGAGCTTACTTGAACCATATTAAATCCTTGAGCAATAGGTCTGAAATCTCAGGCTTACAAGAGTGCTAAGCATTACCAAATTCATTTGCGGAGCCTATTCAACTCAAAATCAACAATTGGCTAAGCTATCTGAATGGGGCTTCTTGAACTTTAATCTAATCATTCATTCTTTTACTGCTGGGGTACCTTGTGGAATTTCCATAATTTTAACTCACAATCTGTGTCGTTACTATTTGTATGAAAACTGAACCCGTGTAGACCCTTCTTGGTTCCAGGCCTGATATGGACAGAGAGCTTGATACTAAACTACAAATCCGAACATGATTAATATGGCCAATGGTTACTTTGGAACTAGAATCAAATCCCTGCTCTGTATGTTTATGGCCAGCACTATCACTGTTACCTGGTGCAGACCTTTAGGCAATACTGGTAGGGCTCTTGAGACTTATCTTGAATCTGTAACAATTTTATAGTCTACAAGACTCAATTCAGATTATAGGTTTATGCCATTTTTATCCTGGTAAGTATCTATCCTAACAAGAGTAAAGGTCTACCCATCCAGCATCCTATGTTATTTTTGCATATGTCACAGGTTCACCTAATTACCCATGAATCAGGGTGTTTATAGCTGTAAACCAAAATTCCTACATCCAGCCTAGTGAGTTCTTTAACCCAGCAGTTTTGTTCTTAGTCTAAAATACCCCTTTAGTTATAAGCTTTACAGTTTTTGGCATGAAGCAAATTATTTATGCATTAAGAGCTACCAGTTTTAGTGCCATTTTTCTAGCCAAGTTGCTTTATTCAAGATTGAGACTACCTAGACCTCATCTTGACTTTCCTTTAGTTAATCAAGGTAAGGAGTATACCAAGTTGTAGTGAGACTGTGAGATATGATTCTATTAACTATGCCTTGTTTCAGGACCAGTTCATCTTTCAGCCTTCATGCTTTATAAGCCTCTTATAAATTATGTTCATACCAGGCTGACACTAACACAATCTTCTCATACAGGGGCCTGAACACTTCTGAACATATTGGTGCATTTGTCTTCACATAGTCCAGCAAATTTCTCTACATGGACTAAACCAATTCTGTCCTGGTTCAAATGAAGCATGGCCTAACACCATTCTTCCTTTTTGTCTTATATCTTTTTGACTCAAATTTTGATGGGGTAAGATGACTTTTTACAGGTTCCGTACCAAGGTGAGATGATCCAGGTATATCTCTAAGGTTTTAGCAAATTTTGTTTTACGGTGCAGATTATCCAATGCAGCTCATCAGCCCCTAAAGCTTCTGGGTTTCATGCAGAAAAAGAGAAAGCTAATTACTAGGCATCTGTCACAGGATGCTGATTAGTTTAAGCTAAACCTTGTGCTTTTTGGGGTTTCTAATTTGGGAGAGGTCACTCAACACTGCTGGGGATTTAATTAGGATAGACACACATAACCTCCTATTCTCTTAGGCTTTTGGAACATATTTTGCTGGTCTGTGTTGAGCTTTGAGATTCAAGACCTCACATTAGTTTTTTATTTTAAAAAAATCCAATCTAGTCTATTCATGCAATTTGTTCCCTAAGCGTGATCTCTGCGCTGAGTCCAACTTTTAATACTTGAGACAGTTGCAATAGGACTAGTCAAAATAGTTCAGGATACCAAAAATATTCTTTTGTTGTGTTTTTATTTTGCTGAGTTCCAGTTGCTACTCTGAGTACTGTAGGGATATACTAATCCTGATGTCAACAAACTCGGAGATGTTGGCTAAAATAATGCACATTTTATGCCTATATGGGCCTATGTTAATGATCGGGTTGTTGCCAGAAAAAGTAATAAAAGTCTGTGTTTATTCAAGAAAAAAGATTTCAGGCCTAACCCCAATGGCTAAGCTTAGGCAGAAACTGGACACAATACCAAGAGCAATTCGAGAGGCTCCCTTCTCTCCTCAACTCACTGATTTCTCATCCTCCCCCTCTTCTCCCTTTCCCATGTACAAATAACCATCCCCCTAACTAACTAACTAACTGCTGTACATATTAGTTGGGCCCTTCAACTTGAGGCCCATTTCTTGTATATCTTCTAGTGTACACTCTTTTAATGATTGGTCTGCTATCAATACTCCCCCCCAAAGCATTCACCTTGTCCTCAAGGTGAAAAGTTGGAAAAACCTGCTGTAATGATGAGATGGATTCCCATGAATTTTCATAGTCTGGAAGATCAGTCCAGTGTACTAGGACTTCTGCCTCTCCTGTAGCATTGTACCGTAATTGAAGAAGCTCCTCTGGTTGCACTTGAAGTTCCCATTCAGCGGATAAGTATGGTGGTAAAGGTTGTGGCTGTGTATCTCTCGAAACTGCCTTCTTGAGTAAGCTGATATGGAACACGGGGTGGACTTTGCTATGATCTGGAAGTTGTAGCTGATATGCAACTGCCCCAATCCTTTGTAAGATCTTATAAGGCCCATAAAAACGAGGAGATAGTTTTTCATTTCTTTTCTTGGCGAGAGACCTCAACCGATAAGGCTGAATCTTAAGGTAGACCCAATCTCCTTCAGTTGGTCCAGCATCATGTCACGTTCCATGATCATGCGTGTCACTTCCTCAACCTTAGAGGGATATGTATCCCCTTTACACAGAAGCGGAGGATCCCTACCATATAAGGACTGAAAAGGGGTCATTTTGGTGGAGCTATTGTAGTTAGTATTGAACTAATATTCTGCCCAGCTAAGCCAATGTGGCCAGTTCTTTGGGTGTGAGCCGGAAAAGCACCTTAGATAAGTTTCAAGGCATCTGTTAACAACCTCTGTTTGCCCATCTGTTTGTGGGTGATAGGCTGTGCTGTATTTAAGCTTGGTTCCTGCTTGCTTGAATAGTTCAGCCCAAAATTGGCTAAGAAATAATTGATCTCGATCTGTTACGATTGAAGCTAGAAATCCATGGAGTTTGATGACTTGATCAATGAAAAGATGAGCTACATCCTTAGCAGTGAAAGGATGACTAAGGCTAAGGAAATGTGCATACTTGGTCAAACGATCTACAATCACTAAAATTGTGTCCTTACCCCTAGCTTTAGGCAAACCTGTAATGAAATCCATTGAAATGTCCTGCCATATCTGCTTTGGGATGGGAAGCGGTTGTAGAAGTCCAGCTGGAGCCAATGTTTGGTATTTGTTTTTCTGGCAGATGTCACACTGCTCAATAAATTGTTGGATGTCATTCTTCATGCCTTCCCAAAATACTACTGCAGCTAGCTTTTTGTATGTACGGAACAAACCTGAATGGCCTCCCATAGCAGAAGAATGAAATTCTGCCAATAAATGAGGGATTCTTGAAGAGTGTTTAGATAGGACCAGTCTGTCTTTATAGAACAACTTCCCTTTAACCAAGACATACCCAGTATGGGATAAGGGGTCGGCTAACAAATCTCCCATTATTTTCTGTAATTTCTGGTCCCGCATCAATTCTTCCTCCCAATCAGCGAAATGTTTACAAATGACTTGGGAAATGGCAGCATATTGCATCTGTCTTGATAGGGCATCTGCTACTTGATTGGTGCTGCCTAGTTTATATCTTATCTCGAAGTCAAATCCTAGGAGTTTTGAAGTCCATTTGAACTGCTCCTCATTTAGAATCCTTTGTTCAGTTAAAAATTTCAAGCTTTTCTGGTCAGTGAGAATGACAAAATGTCTCCCCATAAGGTAATGCCTCCACTTTTGCACCGCCATCACAATAGCCATGAGTTCCCGCTCATATACTGATTTTAATTGAGCCCTATTTGAGAGTGTTTGGCTAAGAAATGCTACTGGTCTGCCTTCTTGAGACAGAACTGCTCCCAAGCCTTTACTAGATGCATCTGTTTCCACCATGAATTCCTTAGAAAAATCTGGGATAGCTAGTACAGGCAAAGATGTCATCTTATTTCTTAAATGCTCAAAAGCCTGTTGAGCTTCATTGGACCAACAGAATTTATCCTTTTTAAGCAATTCAATTAAGGGTTTGATCAGCTTCCCATAATCTCTCACAAACCTTCTGTAATATCCTGTTAGACATAGAAATCCTCTTAATCCCTTGAGATCTCTTGGAACAGGCCACCTTTGAACTACCTCTATTTTCTTTGGATCTGCCTCTACTCCTTTAGCAGATACGATATGCCCAAGATACTCCACTTTTGAGACTCCAAACAAACATTTCTTTTTGTTTACAAATAATTGATTTTCTCTTAAAGTCTCCAACACCTTCTTTAAATGTATCAAATGGCTTTCTTCATCCTTGCTGTAGATTAGTATATCATCAAAGAAAACCAGCACAAAGTCTCTTAAGAAGGGATTTAGAACCTTGTTCATCAAAGATTGGAATGTGGAAGGAGCATTCGTAAGGCCGAAGGGCATCACTAAAAATTCATAGTGGCCTTCATGAGTTCTGAATGCTGTTTTCTTTACATCTTCCACCTTCATGCAAATTTGATGATATCCAGACCTCAATTCCAACTTGGAAAACTAAACAGCGCCAGCCAGTTCATCTAATAATTCATAAATGATGGGGATAGGAAACTTATCGGGGATAGTGACTTTGTTCAAGGCTCGATAATCCACACAAAACCGCCAACTGCCATCTTTCTTTCTTACCAAGATAATGGGGCTGGAATAAGGACTAACGCTAGGTCTGATTATCCCAGATTGGAGCATTTCCTTCACCATTTTTTCTATTTCTGATTTCTGGTAGTGGGGGTAGCGATAAGGTCTTAGGTTAGGTATTGTTGCCCCCTCTTTCAAGGTTATTGCATGATCTTGTTCCCTAAGAGGGGGTAACCCTTGTGGTTGCTGAAAAACATCCTTGAATGCAGCCAATAACTCCTAAATTGCTTTTGATATTTGTTCTGTTGGTTGTTTCTCCTCTTCCTCAGGTATTCTACAGTCCACCAGAAAGTATTCCTTCTCTCCCTTCCCCCCTTTCATCATAGATTTTATGGAAGCCATTGATGTAGAAAGGGTAGGATCTCCTGTAATTACATATTCCTTCCCTTCTTTCTTGATCTTCAATATGAAATCTTTAAAGTTTGCCTTGATCTCACCAAGTTCCTCAAGCCATTCCAATCCAAGAACCAAATCCACCCCATCTAAAGGGAACAAGGAGAAATCTTGCTGTATCTCCAGCCCTTGGATCATCACCTTCAATGCTCTACACACCCCTCGCGTTCTCAAGAAATAGCCATCCCCCACCTTGACCGTGTACTGTGGTGTATTATGTATTTCAAGTCCAAACTCCTTTACCAATGTTTCCGACACAAAATTATGAGAGGCTCCACTATCTATAAGGATGGTAGCCTTCTTGTCGTGTATGCTTCCCCACAGTTTAAGTGATCTCTTAGATGTCAATCCTGCCATGGAGTGGAAATGCAATTGTGCTGATCCTTCTTTTTCCTCATCCCCTTGCTCCATGATGTCGTCATCCTTTTCAATTGCATCATCTAATATCATCACCCTGAATTGCTTATTTTTTCATACATGTTCAGGGGTAAATTTCTCCTCACAGGTAAAACATAAGCCTTTCCTTCTTCTCTCTCTATATTCAGCATCTGGCAGCATTCTTAACCCTTTGTATTTGTTATTAATTTCAGTGGTTTCTGCAGGTTTACCACTGAAATTCCCCACTCCTGAGTTTCCTACAAAACTCCCTTCTGATGTGTTGTTGATTTTTCTTCCGTTGTTTATTGTAGTTGTCCCAGGTTTCCAGGTACTCCTTACCTCTGATGATTTCGCTGGTCGAATGTTCAGTTGTTCCCCTTTTAATTCCAGCAGTAATTCTTCTTGCAATCGTGCCATCCTCATTGCTTCTTGGACCGAATGGGGTCTGTGTATCCTCACTGCTTTCTCTAAGGAACCTTTAAGTCCACCAAGGAATATACTTACAGCCATGGAGTCTTCTACCCCTGCTCTTGCTAACAATTCATCAAAAGACTCCAAATAATCCTCCAAACTACCTGTTTGCTTCAGTTTTGTTAATTCTGATAATGGATCATCATAATACCCATCATCAAACCTGCAACCTGCATCAAAGAGTATTTCCCTCCATTTGATATTTTCTCGATTCTTGTTTGCTATGTAATGTCTCTGCCATGAAAAAGCACGTCCTTCCATACTCATCAACAACAGTTTAGCCCGCTGCCCCTCTGGAACAGATTCTAGAGCAAAAAATTGCTCACATTTGGCTCGCCATTCTCTGTACCCAGTACCATCAAAACATGGGAACGTCATTTTGGATCTTTCATTCTCCCATCTTTCCTCAAAGGCAGCTTCTTCCTCCTTCTTGAAGCTTGATCTTTTTGCTTTGGTTTCCCTCCCTATTTGATTTTCTTGCATTTCTTGAATCAACTTCCGCAAAGATTCGATCGCAGATAAATTCTCCAAAAGTGATGCCTCTACCCGTTGTTGCTGGTTTTCCATCTCCCGACGTTGATTATCTACCTGTTGTTGCAGCGCTCCTAACTTCATTTCCAGCTCTCGATTAGTGACCCCCATCTTCAAATGAAAGCACAGCTCCCACGGAAAGAGCTTTGATACCAGTTGATAGGGCTGTTGCCAGAAAAAGTAATAAAAGTCTGTGTTTATTCAAGAAAAAGGATTTCAGGCCTAACCCCAATGGCTAAGCTTAGGCAGAAATTGGACACAATACCAAGAGCAATTCGAGAGGCTCCCTTCTCTCCTCAACTCACTGATTTCTCATCCTCCCATTCTTCTCCCTTTCCCATGTACAAATAACCATCCCCCTAACTAACTAACTAACTGCTGTACATATTAGTTGGGCCCTTCAACTTAAGGCCCATTTCTTCTATATCTTCTAGTGTACACTCTTTTAATGATTGGTCTGCTATCAATTAACCTAAGCTCTTGATACAAATCACTGTATCTGGTGTAGAGAGGATCTAAATACGCAGACCCTAACAAAGCTTTTGGAGTAAGTGGCATTATGCATTGACTTAACAGCGCTCCAGAGGAGATCATCTAGGTGGTAATTTAAGTCATAAACTGCCATATGAGTTAGCAAATGTTAGGATCTTGAGTCTCGATAAATGCTCTACCAGCCCTACCTATATTAGAAGTCTCCTAGCAGACACCAAACTAAACAGTGGTCCTTGGCCCCTTGGGATTACTAGCTGGAATCCAGTGAATTTAAACACACATTGGGCTTTTCAGTGGACATTAGCAATAAATGCAATCACTCAGTGGCACTGACTGCGAGTGTTTACTGGTTAATTTTCAAATAAGCAGAGATGGATTATGAGACTTGCCAGATAATGTTGCATGGGCTAAGTATTCCTTTTTATTCCAAAGCTTTTTAGCTAGTCTAATCCTTATTCTTGTTGTAGGTTCTAATTTCTTCTTTTGTTCAAGGCTACCTACTCTACTGATTAAGGCTTCTTTTTACTGTGCCTAGGAGCTAGCGTTGCTTAATCTATCCCAACCTAAACATTAATCGGGAATGTTGAATCATGTTCTCAGAGTCCAATAGGCAAACTGACGTTTAGTGAAATATTATCTCTTGTTGTCCTAGATTGAATTCGAATCAATTATTGAAGCATTATTGTTTTTACAAGCCGATTAGTTCCAAGATTGATAACAACATACCGTTTCTTTAGACACGTACAGGATTAACCTTTTCAAATCAGAAGAACATATATCGATCAGAAGTCAAGACTCAATTCTAGCAGCCTTTTCAAAGATTCTGTTCTTACACCTAACACAAACTTTAGCCAAACGTACGAATTTTCTAACAAATTTTAAACCACAATCTGAAGCCGATACTGCTAAGGTCTCTGGTTTTCTATCCATTCGACACACTCAATTTATCAAACATTTTAGGCATAATACGGTGAGGCAGTGATAAGATCCTAAATGTCAAAGAAAGGAGGGATACAGGTCCAACCGTGAACGTGGAGTCGGGAACAATAGGAACTCTGCAACTTTCCAAGAGAATCAGGAGATAACAGAAGCAAAAGGTGAACTAGACTCGTATTAAGCTCATAGCAAGTGAAATATGAAAGAGGAATTTTGAATCCAGTGAATGCAAGCCAAAAGAAATCGAAAGAATCAGGGAGAAGTGTTCGCAGGAATCGTGAGAACCAAAGGGCGATCTGTGACGTATCCCTCTTCTACCTAAAATCCCTAGAGTTAACCGATTCTCCTCAGGCTCCCAGGGATACTCAACTGTGACTCCCTAGCTTCGAATTGCTCAGAGAGAGAGGTTTGAACTACTTTTCAATTTTTGGTGCCAATAACCGTAGGCTTCCTTTTAAATTTTCTTTTATACCCCCTTCTAACCATAGTAATCCCCAACCTACTCATGGTTATTTCCTAACCCAAACAGTAACAACCCTGTGAACACTGAATTATGTTCGAGGATGAATTTAAATCCAAAAATAAATTATTTTGTTTTTTATTCTAAAATCAAAAAATAACAAAAAAAAATAAAAAAGAAATAAAAAGAAGTCTTTAGTTAAGAATTTAGTTAGAAAGTTAGTTGAATTAGTTAATGACGGTTAAGAATTACTTAGAAAAAAAAGAAAAAATAAAAATAAAAATAAAGAAAATAATAAAAAAAACAAAAAGAGAAATAATGAGAAAACAAAAAGTAGAAGTCCCGCCATATTTTTTCCTTTCTTTTTTTGAAATTTTGTCTATAAATAGGGACTTTCATTTAGTTTAAGGGGCTTCTTCACTTCAAACAAATTCCAAAATTTCTAAGGAGGGAGAGAGGGGAACACTCTAAGTCATTGAGAGGATTTTCAAAACTTTCGAAGGGAGGACCTAGGAGACTCTCTACCTCTACCTTCAATTCAGCCCTTGGCCTCCATGGAACCAGTTCTTCATCACCTTCCAATGGAGGTTAGGTCCGACTTTTATTCCTCTTAAGTTTCTTGCTTCTTCTCGGATTTCCGAGTTCATTTTCGTCTCTATTTTTCGTTTTCATTTTTGATCGGTCAAATGAACTTCGATTTTGGTGATTTTTGTTGTGTTCTCTTTGTATTTCTCTCTAGTTTCAGGAATGATATTATTTGTCTAATTTGAATCTGGAATGAAATTTATATTGCCTGATTACCGAAGCATGTTTGTCCTGGTGCGCAAATGAACCTAGCTTGTTTGATTTGTGCATAACTTGCTCATTTCTTGTTGGATTTATGTCAAACTTGTTTTGTTTGATTCTTATGATTCATATCTTTCAATTTCTTGGTTTTAATTTTTCAGATCTACCAAAAAATATTTTTTTAAAATTCTGAGATTTGAATCCAAATTTTGGCGCCAAAATCTTGTGTGTTCTTGAGGTTAATCTTTGTCTCTATTTTTCGTTTTGTTTTTAATCGGTCAAATGATCTCCGATTTCCGTGATTTATATTGCGTTCTATTCTTCTTTCTCTCTAGTTTCTGGAATGATATTATTTGTCTAAATTGGATCTAAAATGAAATTTCTATCGCCTGATTACTGAAGCATGTTCGCCCTAGTGTGTAAACGAACCTAGCTTCTTTGATTTATGCATAACTTGCTCATTTCTGGTTTGATTTTTGTCAAATTTATTTTTTTGATTCCTATAGTCCATATCTTTCAATTGGTTGGTTGAAATTTTTCAGATCTACCAAAAAATATTTTCGAAAAATTCTAAGATTTGAATTCAAATTTTGGCGCCAAAATCTCTTGTGTTATTGAAGTTCTTGTGTAGATATTTTTCTTTTAACCTTTTTCATGTTTTGTACCTTGTATATGTATTTATTGGTACTAATTTTTTAGATCTACCAAAAAAAATATCTTTAAAATTTTTTTAGTATAATCTACTTTTTCCTCACACATGATCCATTAAGTGCAACTTCTAAAATTCCTTCAAAACCTCAGTTCTCACGCAATGAGTTTTAAGTACAAACTGGTAGCATATCCTACTGTTTGACATTTAGAGAGTCATATGATTCTAAGTGCAGCCCTCGTTTGTCTTAGACTCTGTGCATATGTGGATCCGAGAGAATGTTTGAAAATCAAAGATTTCAAAACACTTCTAAAATTCCTCCAAACCTCGGTTTTCACGCAATGAGCTCTAAGTGCGAACTGACAGCATACCCTCTTGTTTGACATTTAGAGAGTCATATGAGTCTAAGTGCAGCCTCGTTTTTCTTAAAATCTGTGCATATGTGGATCTGAGAGAATATTTGGAAATCAAAGATTTCAAAACACTTCTAAAATTCTTCTAAAACCTCGGTTCTCATGCAATGAGCTCTAAGTACGAACTGGTAGCATACCCTACTGTTCGACATTTAGAGAGTCATATGAGTCTGAGTACAACCCTCGTTTGTCTTAGACTCTGTGCAAATTTGGATCCAAGAATGCATTTAAAAATCAACATTTTCAAAATACTTCTGTAATATTCGGTCTCACGCAATGAATTCTAGGTACGAACTGGTAGCATACCGTACTGTTCGATATGTAGAAATCATATGGATCCTGGTTGCAGCCTTCGTTTGCCTTGGATCCTGTGCACATGCGAACTAAGAATATTCTTTAAAAGTCCAAAATACTTTCTCAATATTGTATAAACCTTCTTATGAAGATCAAGTCTTCCAAAAACTAGAAGTACGTAGCCTTAAATTTCCCATTGCACCAGGGAATACATAGGAGCAGGATCAAGTCCTGTCAGGCTATTTTCATACAAACCTATTTATTTTTATTCTATTTAAAGGATCAAACAATTTTAAAAATATAACACGCTCAGTTTAAGGGTACCGTTCTTTGGAACGGTGAGTAGGGTGCCTAACACCTTCCCTATTCGTAACCGACTCCCGAACCTAGAATTTCTTCCTCAAGTTAGGGTTTTTCCAAATGTTTTCCCTTAAAATAAATTTTGGTGGCGGTTCTACATTAAATAAAATTCTTTTTAAAAATTTTAGCGAGCTCGTTGTCTCATTGTAATTACAGTTACGACAGATGGCGACTCCACTAGGAACTTTAGAGAGTCAAGCCTGTTTGATTGGGTGTGCATTGTATTGATCCCTTCCCTGTTTATTTGCACGATTTACTTGTTTGTTTATCGATATGTTGTTTGTCTGTTTATTCTCTGTTTAACCTTAGGGTAGACAAACCATAAATTGCTATATATATTTGCTGCGATTTCCCCAATTGCAGGTATCCCAAATATTTATGTGCCCTCCACATTACATTAATGCATTTCATCTTATGAGTGGGGCCCTATACCCGTGTCTGAGTGAAGCCTAGGATAGAGGGGTCTAGTGGTGTCATTTTGGATGCATGTCCTGCTGGACTATCACGAAAACCCCAGCTAGACTGTGTCCTATTCATATGCTCTACAACTGGTAGCATTCCCTACTGTTGTAGCAAGCATTATGAACTGGAACTTGGCTTTAGTGACCTCTTATAACTCAGGACTATTGACCACCTTTAGAGAGGTTCATCCATTAAAAGTCATAGACCCTTAGGACAGTAACCTACATAGGAGGCAAGGAGGGCACACACCCCTTTTAAGATACAAAGACTCACATACTGCTCACTGGCATTTGAACGGAGTCACCCAAGGTGGCAGAGAAGAAAAGGAAATCTAAGATTGGGGAGATACAAAATCAAGAAAGGAAATCAAAGGAAAAGAAAGAAAATATAAAAATTATAAAGAAAAAATCAAGAAAAATAAAAACTTCTAGGAAAAATTAGAAAAATAATTTTTGAAAACATTGAAAATATAAAAAGATTCAAAAAAGAGAAAATAAAAATTTGAAAACCTAAAGAATGCTTTTTTTTTTAGAAAAATCTTAGTAAAACTAAAAGATTTCCAAACAAAACCAAAGGTTTTTCTAGCAAAATAAAAATACCAAATATAAAATTGCTAAAACATAAGAAAAAAACACCCAATTATTTTCAAAACCCTCAAATGTCTAAAATTATTTGTGCATGCATTCATTCATTCATTAAATAAATTTATCATTGAAAAAAGGGAATTTCAAAAATCATTCCAAACCTTTTCCATTTTCATACTCATTGAAGCACAAACATCTTTATCATTCATGACCTTCATTCAAACTGTTCCTCAAAAAATTAATTTTAATGTAACAGAAAAATTGGAGAAAGACAACTTCCTCAACATCCTTATAGGACCCGATCACAGTCAAGAATCATAGATGAGCTGGAAAGACAAAACGAGGAGCTGAGAAATGAGATCAGAACTTTGAAAGATCAAGTGGCCAAGCTAATGGAGGTCATCCAGCAATCCAAACAAAAGGATGTTCCAGAAGAACCTATGGGACCATCATATCCTCTTGGCTTCACTCCACAAAACCTTCACCATTAACCATGCCTCCGCAAACCGAAGGTGTTCATTATAGGTTTCCTCATGGGCATGCACCCTTATTCACCCAAACACATAACCTAGCTTTAAACACCATAGACATCCCTATACTGTTCCAAACACTACCTAGCAAGCTCACCAAACAGCTGTTGGAGGAACGAATCCTATGTTCACCCAAGGGCCGCACCCTATATACATATTATCTTCTCACCCTCACAGCATGCCAAGGGAATACCTAAACCATCCTTTTAAGGAGGATACTGAAAAATGGAAAACCTTGGAAGAAAGAATCAGGGCAATTGAGGGAAAGACCTATGATGCTAGAGACGCATCTGATTTGTGCCTGGTCCCAGATGTAGTAATCCCTCCTAAATTCAAGGTTCCTAAATTTGAGAAATATCAAGGAACAAGCTGTCCAAGGAACCACTTGACCATGTATTACAGGAGGATGTCCGCCTGCACTCATGATGATAAACTGCTTGTCCATTTCTTTCAAGATAGCTTAACTGGGGCAGCTGCGACCTGGTATACTCAGCTAGAGTGGACACACATTCGTTCATGGAGGGATCTGGCTGAGACCTTCCTCAAACAGTAACAGTATAATGTGGAGATGGCTCCTGACAGAACTCAGCTCCAGAAAATGGGTAAGAAAGGAGATGAGACCTTCAAGCAATATGCTCAGCGATCGAGAGAGTTAGCTGCTCAAGTGCAACCTCCATTATCCAAAAAAGAATTGGTCAGCATGTTCGTAGACACACTCCAAGATCCTTTCTATGATAAGATGATTGGTAGTGTGACCACTAGCTTCTCTGATGTCGTCATCATTGGAAAAAGGATTGAAGGTGGCATGCGCCGTGGATAGATTGCACATAAGCCTACAGGGGTAATCAACGCTTCCATTGGATCTGGAAAGAAGAAGACAGGTGAAGCTTGTAACATGGCTTTCGGTCAAGGACAGTACATACCTTAGATGGCACCTTATGGACCAACTAGTTTCCAACCACCATATACACCTTATACACCATATCCTTACATCGCCACCACCTACCAAACACCCTACCCTCCAACTTACAACTATCCAATGCAAATCTGACCACCCACACCATACACGGTCCAAACACAAGCCATAAGCCAGAACCTTAGCTAAAGCCAAAAGAAGGAGAAGAAACATATCCAATTTTATCATATTCCGATCTCCTACACTGAGCTGCTATGTCGCTTAATTCAAAACTTGCTAGTCGCTCCTTATCCTCTAAAGCCTCAAGAACCACCATATCCTAAATGGTATGATACAAACACCAGATGCGATTACCATGCAGGGTTCATTGGTCATTCCACAAAGGATTGCCTAGCATTGAAGCGTAAAGTACAAAACTTGATCGGTGCAAAATGGCTGGATTTTGGGAAGCTTGCTCCTAACACTGAGAACAATCCATTGCCAAATCATGAGAGCTCATCAACTAGCTGAGAAATAGGAGCAACACAATGAGTTACCTTGTACAAGTTGATAGCCGAGGAAAATCATCCAGGATGTTTCATACTTTTCAAAGTCAATCTTTTGTAAATAAATCTTAATGAATAATAAAAAAATTACATTTTTCATGTTCCTTAGGCATGTGCTTTACATTATTAGCTTTACTTCTTGAAAGTGTCTATTTCTTTTCATCATTTAACCCATTTCTTATCCTACACCTAAACAATTAATACCTGTTGGTGACAATGCTAGTGCTGTAATAAATAATTTTGAACGTCTGATTAATCAAACTCAAGGAGAAAAATTAAATGAGGAAGCAGGAAAATCAAAATCCAATTAGAGATTTCAAATCTCCATTCAAGTAACACTTCTAACAGGAGTAACAAATATCCCACTGGATCGAAAGTTCAAATCCAGGAAAAACATAGGGATGCCAAATAGATCCGCTGAATTAAGAATCAAAATGGTCCAGGAAAAATCAGGGTTAAAATCAAAAATTCAAGAAGAAGAGAAACCCGCCGGATTAAAAGCCAAAATAATCCAGGCAAAAGTAGGGTTAAAATTCAAAAAATAAATCGACGAAGTGATGATCAGAAGAGGTCTTGCTGGATTAAAATTTCAAAAACAATTCAGGCAAAATTAGGATCAAAACAAGGGCCCGCTAGGTTGAAAACCCTCAAGGGTGGCCTAGACAAAAGTTAGGGCACAGTCATATGAGTCTAAGTGTAGCCCTCGTTTTTCTTAAACTCTGTGCATATGTGGATCTGAGAGAATATTTGAAAATCAAAGATTTCAAAACACTTCTAAAATTCCTCTAAAACCTCAATTCTCATGCAATGAGCTCTAAGTACGAACTGGTACCATACCCTACTGTTCGACATTTAGAGAGTCATATGAGTCTGAGTACAACCCTCGTATGTCTTAGACTCTGTGCAAATTTGGATCCAAGAATGCATTTAAAGATCAACATTTTCAAAATACTTCCGTAATATTTGGTCTCACGCAATAAATTCTAGGTACGAACTGGTAGCATACCCTACTGTTCGATATGTAGAAATCATATGGATCCCGGTGCAGCCTTTGTTTTCCTTGGATCCTGTGCACATGCGGACTAAGAATATTCTTTAAAAATCCAAAATACTTTCTCAATATTGTATAAACCTTCTTATGAAGATCAAGTCTTCCAAAAACCAAAAGTACGTAGCCTTGAATTTCCCATTGCACCAGGGAATACGTAGGAGCAGGATCAAGTCCTGTCAGGCTATTTTCATACAAGCCTATTTATTTTTATTCTATTTAAAGGATCAAACAATTTTAAAAAAATAACACACTCAGTTTAAGGGTACTGTTCTTTGGAACGGGTGAGTAGGGTGCCTAACACCTTCCCTATTCGTAACTGACTCCCGAACCTAGAATTTCTTCCTCAAGTTAGGGTTTTTCCAAATGTTTTTCCTTAAAATAAATTTTGGTGGCGGCTCCACATTAAATAAAATTCTTTTTAAAATTTTTAGCGAGCTCGTCGTCTCGTTGTAATTACGGTTACGACAAACCCTAACTAATTCCTAACTAACCCTAACTAACTTCTAAACAACCCTAACTAATTTCTAACTAACCATAATCAATTAGGACCAAAAGTAAATTTTATCCCTTTTCAGCTTTTATTTCTTTTCCTTACACGCTGTTTATTATTCCCTATATTTCTTATCATTACTATTGTATTATTATTTATTTTATTTATATTTTATTATTTTTTGTTTTTATTATTATTATTATTATTTTATTTTTTTATATTTTTTTTCATCATCTTTTATTTGTATTACTTAGTATTTATTTTTATTTTTATATATATTTTATATATTTATTACTTATCTATCTTTTTCTTCTTTCTCTTCTTCTTTTTTATTAAGCCACTCATCTTTTTAAGGCTAATTATGTCTACCCCTTTTTATTTCTTTTTTGTCTTTTCTTTCAATTTACCTTTGTAATTTAATTAAAATTTTCCAGACAGGAATTAGTGTGAGTTGATTCCTTTAGTTCTTGGGCAAAGAATTACCCTTGGTAACGTTGGTTCTTCTAGCAGGTCGCGATTTGTGTCAGGTTCCTTTATCTTATCATATCCGGATTCTGAAGAAGTTCCATTATCGTTTCTATACTCTGATTTATTCTTATAGGGTGAATCATATCAGTTTATCACCAAAATAAGAACAAGGCATGCTCTTCCCAACCATTCTTCACTATTTTTTTTTTCTCCTCAAATTCTGGAGGTTATTTAATCTTGTTTCGTATGAGAAGATTCTTTAATTCATTCAAAGTTTTGGTTCTTTTAAAAAATCTTAATCTGAGTTTTGGTGCAAAAGGAGGTGTAGATAGTGGGGTTGGAGGACATTGGTGGTGGAGGAGGTGATGGTGGTTGATTGGGTGGTGGCTAAGGATAGTGGAGTGTGTGCTTGATGGATAAAGAAAGGATAGAGGGATTACTTGCTTGCTCGTTGAGTGGCTTGAAATGTGGCTGAAAAAAAATGGTCTATGGGTAGTTCCATTGCCGAAGATGGAGGAGAAAGGGGTTAGGTTCAAAACGATATCGTTTTCTAACCCTTATGGTGGCCTACATGACACTTAACAAGTTAACTAAGCACGTCGTTTTGTTAAATTTGATGGAGGAACTAATTTGCAAGGCAGAACACTAAGTGAGGAACTAACGAATTTGTTTTTTAAATGAGGAACCAATTTACAAGATCATAAATAAGTTAGAAACTAATTTAACTCTTCACTCTTTCAAAAACAACAAGAGTAGTTATGTGTGGTACAACTTAACATTAAAGGACATTATATATCCATTAGAAGGAGGTTTTTAAAAAGGAGAATATGTACTCGAAGGATCTGAACTGGTGGAAGGATGCTCCGATTAATTACTCTCTTCCCTTCTCCAAAGATTATTACAATTATGAATTATAATACTGAAAATACAAAATGTAGTTAACTAATTCGTAATTGTTGTTGTTAAATTTAATTTATGATACACAAAGATCTGAAAAGTTAAGGTGAGCACCAATAAAGAAGCATGTATCTAGAGGAAAAAATCAATCAACTAGCCATAACTCTGGAATATAGAGAAGTTCTATAAAGTTTAATCAAGATTGGATGTAGAGACTGCAAAATTCATAGCCCTGGTATGGTCTAAGGCCTTAACATTGCCTTTGAGTTAAACATATCAATGTTATATGAAGTCTCTTTTATTTGAATAGGTGAAAATTCAGGTTTAATGAACTTTGTTAGTCTTGCCATTACTTTCTTTTAGATGATGTAGAGATTGGAAAACTGGTAGCCCCATGGTTTAAGGTCCTTACTAAATTAAAAACAAGATTGTAGTTAAATTTGTTGCTACAATGATGCGCACATATATTGATTAATTTTGAACGCCACCATAACATTTAATCATTTTAAAAAAATTTTCAATGATAAGAATTTTTTCCTTTAGTAAATTGGACTCATTGCACTATTCATGTTATTTTTTTTATATTTATATGCCTTTTGAACATATGTATCTGGTGATTACCATGTTACCTAGCATAAATACTTCAAATAAAAAGGTTGTGCTGAACATTTTATAAATATTTATATAAACATTATATAATATGTTTAAATATAATCACATTAAACTTTGTCATGCTACAACATCTTTATTCATGATTTATAATAAAAATAAATATTATTTAATCTATTAAAAATTTAAAATTAGTCACATTAATTTTTAAAATATGAAAATAATTATTTTTATTTTTAAAACATAAAAATATCAATTAATTTACATCTTTTAAAAGATTAAATTAATGTTAAAAATACTAAACTAAATAAATTTTATATTCTTTAAAAATAAAAATGACAATTTTCATGTATGATTTATCCTAAATCTCTTAATGATTAAGTGAAATATCATTTTGTTAACTTTCGTACTTTATCCAAAAGTAAACACTTCACCGGACACCTATCAATCTTAAGTGAAGAATTTTAAAGGGCACTAAGTTTTGTTCACATAACCAGATATTGTTAATAATCAAAGAGAAGTAACTTCGAGTCTCATTATTCCTAGATAAAGATTACCAATGAACTAGAGAAATTAAGATTACATGTCAATTGAAATTGCCATAGGAGGCAACCTATAGGCAAGCAATATGGAACTTGGTGATTCTTTTGTATTTATGGTTTCTTTCTTGTTGTAGAAAGAGATGGCTCCCCCTTTTCCTTTTCTTCCATATATTCATATTCACTTGTTCATGTTTTCTTGGCCTCTATATGGGTCATGGGCTAAGAAATCCTCCAACATTTGCTGCATTGAATTACGATGCTGACAAATTGTCTCCCTTGGGCTTGTTTTGTGCATTGTCCTTGGAAGAAAAGAAAGTATTCATTTTTTCCCATGAGTAAATATTTTTCTGGTTTATAGTCTTATTTTATGTTTGAGTAAATATTCATGCTTAATAAGATGGTTGAATTTTAGAATTACGTAGTCATGCTTGGCATAACTGTTCTAATTCCTAGTTCTCTTGTTCCCTAGATTGGACAAGAAAATTGAAGTCTTAAAAAAATATTAGTTTTAATATGGTTGTGTTTTTTACAAATCATTTGGTGCAATATAGTGGGGTTCTCTAACCCGTTCTATTTAAACTAGTTAAACTTATTGTTATACTTTTCTTTATGAGATCATGCATGCAAATCTTTTACTTCAGATGTTAATAGATAGTTTTGATGTAATTGTTTAGCATGGATCTAATTCTGATACAATATTCTTTACTTTGTTTGTGAACTCTCAATTAGAGATAATAAATTTTAATTATGATACAATTTTATCCATTTTGAAAATGATTAATTTATTTAGCCTTTTAAAATCATATTCTTAAATATTTTGTCATAATTTTATTTAGGTTATTAAGTCATCTCTCCTGTGTTTCCTTGATTTCTCTGTTAAGCTTTGGGGTGTATGAATTGGGTTTTCTAATATGTATGTTTGCAAAAAGAACCATGTCTTGTTTCCTTAATATATTTTGTCATTATAATGTATGATTCCTTTTGTGTTAATTGTGCATTTGATTCTAGCTTGCAAAATATGTGGAGAGTAGGTTGATAAAAATCATTGGTTACCATTCTAGAAAAGTTGTAGCTCCTAGAAATAATAAAAAACTAGCGATTAAAATTATCACAAATTTTCTATGTTTATTTTAACTTACTATATCGGTTATCTTTATAATCGATGTAAAAAGAAAACTTTTTACATCAGTTAAACTTAAAATTGATGTAAAAAGTTTACATTTTAAAACTTTTAATCGACGTAGAAAGTCTACTTTTTACATGATATGAACCAAACATATTTTTTCTTGAGTTGATACATTTAAAAAAACAAAGAATTATAATGAAAATATATCAAAATTAGGATTTTGATAATTGTAAAAATAAAATATGGAAAAAAGAAGAAATGAGGGAAAACGACACATCCTCAATTCTATAAGGAAAAAAAGAGTGATAAGCTCGCTGTAGAATCACCACAAGAGTATGAGAAACCCTGATAAGATCCAAACAATGATTCTTTCCAAGAACCTAAAGGTGCACACAAGCTCTCTCAAGAGGGAAAAACTCAATTTTTATTATCATCAAAACATTCTTCTAAGGATAGTTACATAAGTATTTATAATAAAATTAAAATTCTAAATGTTTAGTAGCCACTAAAGTCTGACCACTAACATAGTAAAATAAAAGTAAAAAAAATCCTAGAAAGGGTTAATAACCATTACATCCAATCCTCTAAACTCTCAATCCTCTTGCTCTCTTTTTATTTTCATTTTTATTTGATCCTCACAAACTTCTCTAGGGGATAAGGGTACAAATGTTATTCTGTGATAATTATGGGTAAAAGAGCACTTGTTGAAAAGTCCATCGTGTTGAACGCGTTTATCAAATTGCCAAAGCCTTCCAAGAAGGATGTGACTGTTGTAAAAATTGATTATTTCAAAAGGTCTTACATGTGATAATTAATATTAATTTAAGTTTAAATATTAAAATTATTTTAAATAATTATCATTATAATTTTAAGATATTTAAAATTTATTACTAATTATTTCAAATTTAATTTATGAATTAATTATTTATTTGTTTGTTGAAGGTTTATTATGATTTTAAATTTTGATCGTTGAGAAATTATTGCGGCTTTATTTTTTGCTAGGTTGATATAAGGATCTATTGCTAGTTCTGTTTCCTGAATCATTCAGAAGAGGCTGTTGTATCCTGGTAGATCACATCATAGGCGCATAAATCCTTAAAGGTAGTGTTATCACACATCTCAATCTATGAGTCACCAAATATTCTAACAATCTTAAGGATTTATTCCATATTATCTTTATAATGCATTAGAAATTTCCTTTTGTAAGACTATGTATATTTTTTCAATTCTTATTTGCTGCATTAATTTTCTTTTTGCAAGTTTCAAATATTCCACTTGAAAGCCTGATCTACCTATGATCTCTATCAATGAAAGATTTACATTACAATGTGAATTATAGGATAGGTCTATTGTTCAACTAGCAGAATATTGGAACTAAGTTGAAATTTTATCGTTTCATGGGTAGGGAAGTATTTCTATTCTAACGTTTCCTTTAAAATTGAAACAATTGTTCTATGTGTAAATTGAATTTGATTTTTTTTGCATGAGGTAAGTGTCATCTCTAATGCTATTTAATTTTCTTTTTAATGTAGAGATAATCACTAATATATTTACGCAACCAATCAATATTATATGAATGCTTTCTAAATTTTTTTAAAATGAAAAGTATAACCTTTTGAGAGATTACATTTATATACTTTATAAGTATTTCTATTTTATGTATGATTTTTTTATCATATATTTTATATGTATATGGTGGAGATTGAATCTTTATAGCAATGTTATTTTTTATTAAAAAAATAAAGATGCTATTGATTAACTATATTTGAAAGAGAGGTGTAACAAACAATTTTGGATCATACGGAAAGTGATAAATATAAAAATATCATAAAATCATAATATTGGGAAAAAATATTGAGAAGTTTGAATACTTAAAATTATATTATTGATAATTTCTTGTGATGTTGATAATAAAATAAATTATATAAGTAATTTTGTTGAGTATATTCAAATTATTAAGAAAGTGATTATTATTAAAAATATGTTGAGCATGTCAAAAAATATTTTCTTGTACCTATGATATTTAAAACATTGAAGAGATGTCATTAATTAAGGTATAAAAAGATTTTCCATTATATTAAAATAATATAGTGATGATAAAGTTGATTTGTGTGAGAGTAAATAAAACTTGGATTTATTTTAATATTAAAAGAGATACCATGATTTGGATTATCCAAATATATAATAAAGTATATTAGGGAGACCAAGTTATTATTAGTTACTTGGGAAAGAGTTTGAAGATGATGATTAAGAAATTTTTAGTAAACATTTTATACGAGTGGAACTTATATTTCTTATATGTATACATTGTATTTGCTAAGAAGCAACTATGAAAAGTCATTCACAAATATAACTCGAGAGATAAAAAATTTTGTGAAATGACCAATGATGTGATCATGTGAAAAACAATATTATTATTTATTTCACCGTATTTCTCACAAGTAAATGCTTAGTGAATGACATCGAGGAGAATGAGATTTTAGTCAAAATAAAATCAATAATGATAGGAACCTAACCTTTGTGATTGGAGAACGCATAAAGAAGGTTTATATGGGTAACAACAAGTTATTGTTGATCATTCTAACACTATTAATATTCATACTTATGGTGTAAGGGGTGTTAGGATGCATCGAATAAGAGGTTAAGTCTAAACTTTTTAATGACTATCATATCCCTTATGAGTGATGTATGAAATGCAGAATATACTTGATGAAGTTATCTATACAAGTGTCAAGTGGGGCCAGTTGTATGAGATTGAGGCATAATCTCTAGAGCAGTCATGAATCAACTAGGCACGTGCATGAACTATTTGTGCAAAACCGATGAAAACAACAAGAATTATGGGTATAATGTGACACATGAGAGCCTTTAACTTACACCTAGGTGTTTTTGGTTCAAAGAAGCTCCGCTTCACCAAAACACTGTTAGCTAAGTTTATTTGTCTAGAGTTTGGTTCATAGTCCAAAAAATATCGAATTTGATGCATTTACACTTGTATTAACTCAACAAAATCTCTTTCTTTTAATTTTATTTTTTAAACCTTTTGAAATATGTGGAGGATTGTTGTAAAAATTGGATATTTCATAAGGTCTTAAATATGATAATTAATGTTATTAATTTAACTTTAAATATTTAAATTAATTTAAATAATTATTATAATTTTATGATATTTATAATTTATTACTAATTATTTCAAATTTAATTTATGAATTAATTATTTATTTGTTCGTTGAAGGTTTATTATGACTTTAAATTTTGACCGTTGAGAAATTATTACGTCTTTATTTCTTGTCGTTATGGATTTAGTTTTTAACCGTTGCAATTTTAATTTTTGGTTGTATCCAATTTTTCTATATATATAGTTTTTTCTTGATGGGTTGATATACGAGAATCTCTTGCTAGTTCTATTCCCTAAATCATTCAAAAGAGGCTGTTTTATCGTGAGGGATCACATGATAGGTGTATAAATCCTGGAGGGCAGTGTTATTACATGCCCCACCAAATATTCCAACAATGACTTGCCTCCACAGGAATAACATCACAAAGAACTTGATCTTCATACTTTCAAATGGAGAAATTAACCATCACTTGTAGATTCACCACCAATTCACCACTATCACTTAGCCATTAGAGCTTATACGGTCGTAGATATGGTGTAGTTTTTAGGTTCAATTTGGTGACCAATTTAGTGCTTGCCACAATAATACAACTCCCTCCATCAATAATCATAGAGTATATCTTCCTTTGGACAAGGCAACGAGTATGAAAGATATTTTCCTGTTGGTTCTCCTTATGCTCATTAGGTTGACTTCCCAATAACCTTCTCACCACCAATAAATTTCCATCGTGTACATAAGTTATACCATTTGTCTCTTTTTCACTTGAGAAAGAATTAGAATCATTAGTGGTAATACTCCCATTATCTTTCATTAACACAGACTTTTATTTAGGCACTGAGATGCAATATTGTTCCTTCCTAAACACTTGAAGCATTTGATATCCTTACTTTTAGAAGAAGTAATGGTATTAGGGAGGGACTTTTTAGTACTTACTGCTTCCTTATGATTAGAGAAAGAACTTTCTTTTTTTGTTTCTCCTTCCAACTTGAAGAATAGTTAGAAGTAGATGGATTCTTCATAATTCCTTCCTCTTCAATTGTTGCTCCATCTTCATGGCTTGATGAATTAAGTCTTCAAGCTCCACATAATGTTGCAACTCTACAATATCTCAATTTAGACCATGAGGAAATTAAGCCATGGTTGCCTCCCTATCCTTTGCAATGTCAACCCTAATCAAAACCACTTCCATTTCCTTGTGGTATTCATCCACTCTCTTGCTCCCTTGTGTGAGTATTTTTAATTTGTTGTGCAAATTCCTATGATAGTGGGAAGGCACAAATCTCCTCCGCATCATGGTCTTTATTTCATTCCATGTGTTGATAGGATGTTCTTTAAATCTTCTTTGGTCATTTTGTACTTAATCCCACCAAATTAAGGCATAATTAGTGAACTGTGGTAAGAAAATATATTTTCAATCTTTATCTTCCATTTAAGGTAAGCTTCACGGTCGTTCCTCCCTTGGAAGAAAGGTACCTTGAATTTCATGCCTCCAAGTTCATCTCCTTGCCCACGATCTCTTCCATGTCTTCTTCCTCTGTCATGCCTTCTTCTTTCTCTCCTTTGTCTAGAGGAATCATAGAATTTATTATCCCCATGAGATAAACTTTCATGGTTAGAATCCCTTTCATGGATGGATCTTCTCCCATGGTCAGAAGTCCTACCTTTCTCCAATTGGTCAATTCGTTGATTCAACTCCATATTTTGCTTGTGTAATAGTCTCTCCAAGTGTTGAGTTAAGGTTTGCATTTGTTGTCTCATAGCCTTCGATCTTGGGAAAATAGGAGTGTTCTTCCTATTTGTACCATATTCTCTTGATATAGTTACAAGAAAAAAAAATAGGTTAACAAGAAATAAATAAAGGCCTTACCACTCTACTCACATGTTTACTCTTAAGTTTCAATCAACTTATGTTTTACTTCCAAAATAGGCTTTTATGTAATATTCACTTTTGCCTTTTACCACTAAAATGCCCTTTCAAGTTCTTGAATTAAACCAAAGTCAATCTAAAAAAATGCATACACTCTTGTAAACAAAACCACACACAAAACTTAACATTCAAGAAGCCAATTAAAAGGAAATACTCTAACCGAGGAGCTAATAAAGACAAACAATAAAAGTTAAAAGAAAGATTACGTGTACTCAAAGAATAGAATGCCAAACAAGACAATTAAAGGAAAAACAATATTTTTTTTAAACTTTTGTGACATAATTAAATTAAAAAAAGGTAACTACTTATTATAAAATAAGACTTTTTTTTAATTCTTTTTACTTTTCAAATTTTTTTGCTTTTTTTTTCTTTCTTTTATTTTCCTAGAACATGCTACAATAAAGATGAATATGAAAAATAAATAAAAATATGTAGTAAATAATAAAAAAAGTTAACTTCCAAACTCTAGGATCCAAGATTTGAGTATCACCTAATGTGAACTAAACAGATCTTTCCATGAGTTGGTTCACTTAGACAAAAAAAAGGATTATAATGGAAACAAATAAAAATTAGAGTTATAACAAAAATAAATAAAAATTAGAATTTTGATAATTGTAAAACTAAAATATGGAAAAGAGAAGGAATAAAGGAAAGTGTCACACCCTCAATTTTATAAAGAAAGAAGAGTGATAAGCTCGGTGCAGAATCACCACAAGAGTATCAAAAACCCTTGATAAGATCCAAGCAATGGTTCTTTCCAAGAATCAAAGAAGCACACAAGCTCTCTCAAGAGGAAAAACTTCAATTCTTATTATCATCAAAACTATCCTCTAAGGGTAGTTACATAAGTATTTATAATAAAACTAAAATCCTAAATGTTTAATAGTCACTAAAGTTTGGTCCATTAATATAGTGAAATAAAAGTAAATAAATCCTAAAAAGGCTTAATAACCATTACAACCAAGTCCATTAACATAATAAACTAAACCTATGTTATTAATTATTAGAATAAACATAAAGTTCAAATCTAAAATACAAAGATAAAGTATTGTCCTCTTTTCTTTCATATCTTGGGTTCCGTTAAACGTAGTTATGACTATGTGATTTAAGGATTCTTTGAATTTCTTTACTTTTGACCTTGTCATAGAACCTTTAAGCCATTGTTGGAGATCCTCCTCTTTGTCTCTTTCATTCTTTATCATTATCTCTTTTTGGTTTGTATCACTAAATCGATTAGCATAGGAACCGATGTAAAAAGTAGACTTTCTACCCATCGATTTTTCAATCCATGTAGAAAGACCAACTTTTTATATCTCCCACTTCAACACCACCTAAATAACTAATATAAAAAGTCTAAAATAACCAATTTAAAAAGTCCAAAATTAGCGATCTAAAAAATCCATTTCCCACTAGTAAAAGAGATTCAAAGCTTCTAAAACCAGAAAACACTTTATTTTTCTATCAACAAAAGCATTTTAACACTTAAACATTGATATCTTATGATATTCCTTAAATTTCAACCTAAAAAGAATAGTTTCATGATAAACTACCATTCTATCACTTTATTTGCAAGTTTTAGGCATAATTACTGCATGATTGAGCATACGAATCTCTAAACATCGAACAACAGAAAAAGCTTCAAGTTCGTGCTTTGAGTTCATCGCGTGAGGCTAGGAATTTCAAAACAAGTTTTTATTTTGTTTAAAAAAGGCATTCTGAATCCACATATGCACAGGATCCAAGACAACTACGGCTTCACTAGTACCCATACGAATCTCTAAACATCGAACAACAGAAAAAGCTACCAGTTCGTGCTTAGAGCTCGTCGCGTGAGATTAAGAATTGCAAAGCAAGTTTTTATTTTGTTTAAAAAGGCATTCTCAATCCATATATGTACAGGGTCCAAGACAACTACGGCTGCACTGGGACCTATACTAATCTCTAAACCTCGAACAACAGAAAAAGCTACCAGTTCGTGCTTAGAGCTTGTCGCATGAGATTAAGAATTGTAAAGCGAGTTTTTATTTTATTTTATGAGGACTCTTGGGACGTAACTTACTTTGAGTAATTACTTTGGCAAGGACTAGTGAGACTTAACATTCGGCCTAATTTTTTTTGAAAAGAATTCAGTACAAATTGAATTATTCGAGCAAAAGGGATAAGCTGTTTTGATATAGAGGGCCTATTAGGTTTAATTAAAGATTTAAAAAGATTAAGTAATTGGATCACTTAATGCTTAGTCTAATGATGGCCATAGGCTTGATTTTAACAAGCATCAGCAAAACTAGCTTAATTTTAGTATGACTTTAAATAAAAGGAATCTCGGGATGTAATGTTTAAACGCATTTTCTGCCTCAATGCTCGATCCAATGTCGAAAACTAAGTGGCCTAAGCACAACCTTGTGTCCGATTGAAGCATGGTGAAGGATATTAGCTCGACTTAAGACCCATTCGGTCGAAACCTGACTTAGTTTGCTTTGGATGCCTTCTGGGACGTAAATTTGTATGTGAATGGTACTGGATCAGAGGTGAATTTCTACACTCCCCCCATATTAAATATATTCGGCCATCTCAATGTCTAGGCTCATTAGGTGGCATGGTTCTTTTCTGTCTTCCACTTATCCCCTTGATGGTGGGATCGGCCAAAATTCTCATATGATATTGGACCGTTTTGTTTATTCATGAAGAGACCCTGACTCGTGACTTGGGCATCCTTTTGTCCCACACATACTTTTCATTTCACTTACCCTATTTCAGTGCTATTACCAAAGAGAAACCGATCAAGTTTATTCAGTGCTATTTATCCAATAACTCTCACTACAGGTAAGGCCATCCTCGCGTCGTCAAACAGGGTCATTTACGTGCGGGTGAGTTCGAAAACAGAGCGAAGTTTCTCAAGTAGTTTAGCAAACCCAATTGATATGTGTATAGTGGAGCGTGATCTATGATAACAGTGTCTCTTATCATTAAGATCAGATTTGCAGGAATGGCCATCATGGGTCAGATCGAATGGCATTTATCCAGTGATAAAAACTGATCTGGTTAGTCGACTTTTTTCCTTTACTAACCGTGCACTTACAGATTTGTTACCTGAGGGATATATCAGTGACGAAGAAAATATGGCCTTACTATCTACCTTTCTCATGTAAGGTTTGGGTTATCTCTTACGCTGCTTTAACTCCGAGGTCTTTAGGGTGGCTGTCTCGGCGTGTTACCTCTCCTACCCCTTGTTTGGTTCGTCATAGGCCTTGACCGTGATACAAGGAAATGCCAGCACAGATTCTTCTTTAAGATGTCTCCCCTGCGCCGTCGTTGGATAAGTAAATTCCTGTTCATATTTTAGTCATCCCTGCCGTCATCCCTCATGATCGGATATTTGGGGGGAAGCCTTTGATATACTCCGTATGGAACCCTGTTTTAGCTACTTCGAATCTACTTTGAAACAGAGTAATCAGAGGCCATACACTTACTGCTTCCCTTGAGCTTTTGCATGGTTCTCCTTACGTGAATTGGATATTGCTTCTAACGTCGAAATCACTGTCTTGCATATCTTGACCAGCCATTCCACGTATTAGGACGTTTCATGGTTTCTGAGCAGCCTAGCGTTACCCTGTATTCGTGCCTCGTCGAGAGGATACATTTTAACCCAGGACTTGGCATTTAGAAAAAACTCTTCAAGACAAATTGGCAAACAGATTCATTACAGGTTCATCACTAGCAACAGGGGATGTATTAAGGTTTAATTTGACACAGTTTTTGCAAAATAGGTTTTCGATTCAATCATAGATGAAGATGACGTTTACATATAAATGAAATAAACTCTCCTATTAAGCATAAACTAACATAGAGTTCTTTGATTGAAGAACAAGATAGATTTAACTAACCTGCTATGGATCCGTATGCTTGAGCTTGAATCAAGCCTTCTTGCTAGCACCTCAAGCCCTCTTCCGATGATCTACGTGCTTTCTTGAGAGAATACCACTTCTTCTTCGGATTTCTCAATCACTCTTCTTTTGAATGCTTCCCCGAAAAAACCGAACCCCTCTAAGAATCCCGTCTCTCCTTTTATATTCGTCTTTCTCCTTCCTTACTTGGCTACGGGCCCGAGCCAGCCTCCCCTTGCTGATCAACAGATCTAACCAACTTAACCGACTATTCAACCGTTTTTTTTTGCACCTTCTTCCATCATCTCTTTTATTTTATTTTATTTTTTATTTCTTTTTCTTTATTTCTCATCTTTCTTTTCGTTTTTTGATATTATCCACTTATTAAGCTTAGTTATCCTATGTTTTGGGCTTTTTATTTAGATTTTATTTTGTCACTTTTCCCCTTTTTATCGTTAATATTTGCATTTCATTTGTGATTTGTTAGAATTTTTGTCTTTCCTAATCAAATTTAAAAAAGGGATCCTCGGATATAATTGGATGTTTATACTTCCTAGACACTTGAAACATTTAATGGAGAACTCTTTTCTTGAAGGTAGGTTAAGTGCTTTGCCCTTGGACTCATTAGAGTCCTTGGTGTCCCTAATTTCCCTAGGTATCAAATTTGATTCTTTCTTCTTATCATTTCATTCTCTTAGCTTGTGCACTTATATAAGTTGAACTTGCCCTTACTTTTTTTTTAGTCATTTATTGTTCTACTTTGAGGGATTGGTGATTTAAGTTATTGAGATTCAAATAGTGGTGAAGCTTAACTATGTTTCTAATTTTAGGTTAAAAGTCATCTAGGAATCTAGTCATGGTGGCTTTCTCACTTGCATTCATATTAGCCCTAATGACTGCTATCTCCGTTGATTTGTAATACTCATCCACACTTTTAGGACCTTGAGAGAGCCTCTATAGCCTATTATGAATCTCTCTTAAATAATGGGGAGGAACATATTGTGTTTTTATTATGTGTTTCATCTCCTCCCACTCACTTAAAGGAGGATCTCTTGATCTTCATTCACTAGTAAGGGAGGCACCACCTCAATGGAGGATAAGCCTTTTTTCCGTCACCTTGGAAGATTTCATGGATAAGAAGAATTCTTCAATCTCAAGCTTAGAGAGAGGAGAGAAAAGGAGAGAATTCAGCTCTAAAAATCACATAAAGTGAATAATGATTCAGAAGTTGTCAAAAGCCTATTTATATGCCATATGGAGGTTCCTAAAAGAGGAGGAGTGTGGCTGCTAGGATCTACATGTAAGAAGGGTCTTTGGGTTGAAAAATAAACCCAAGAATGATTCCTCGTCCTTCCTAATTGTAGCCTCATAATTGGGCTAAGGCAGGCCAGTAACTAGTCTCAAAGTACAGGGAAAATAGGATCAATCATATACATATTTACACCTAAGAGTTTTTGAATTTTGCGTAGACAAATCTACCTCAGAGTAATGGACAATTTTACTGTTCGTGTGTTAATTATCTAAATGAGAGATGTTTGGGGGTTGATCAAATTAGAGAGCATGTTATTTGTGATGGATTTTTCAAAAGTTATACAAAATGGGCATGGCATGGGGAGTTATTAGGCATGCCAAGTGTGTCACAGACAGTGGAGGTTGATATAGATATGGAAGATTGGGTAGATGATATGATTCGTGATATAGGGCATGCGTCGTTTGAGAGGGAAAATATGTATGGTAACTTGTCTACTGATTCGGAGAAACCTCTGTATCCAGGATATACTATGTTTACACGATTGTCAGCAGTGCTAAGATTATTCACTCTGAAGGCAAGGAATGGGTGGAGTGATAAAAGTTTCACCGAATTAATTGAACTATTGGTAGAGATGCTTTTGGAAGGTAACACATTATCAAAGCGTAATTATGAGGCGAAGAAGGTGTTGTGTCCCATGGGTATGCAGTATAAGAAAATACATGCTTGCCCCAATGATTGCATACTATACAAAAATGAGTTTGAATTGAAGGATGGTGATTCT
The DNA here is from genome assembly GCA_037954105.1 of Canavalia gladiata. Classification (NCBI taxonomy): domain Eukaryota; kingdom Viridiplantae; phylum Streptophyta; class Magnoliopsida; order Fabales; family Fabaceae; genus Canavalia; species Canavalia gladiata. Next base: position 41,235,892 of record CM075661.1, read on the forward strand.
AGTTGCAATGAGAGCACAAAGCGGCCTCCAGTCAAAGTGTTGTGGTGTCTTCTAATAATTCCAAGGTTAAAAAATTGTTTTGTAATAAAGATGAAGCAAAGAATCTTAGATGGCATGTAGATGAAAGAATAATTGATGGAAAACTTCGTCATCCAGCTGATGGTTTGGAATGGAAGATGGTTGATCAACTATATCCGGAAATAAGCCAAGAAACCTAAGGCTTGGACTTGCAATAGATGGACTAAATCCATACGGTAATTTAAGTAGTAAGCATAGTTCATGGCCTGTACTTTTGACAATTTACAACCTATCTCCGGATTTGTACATGAAACGTAAATACATCATGTTGTCTATGATGATTTCAGGTCCACAACAACCTGGAAATGACATAGACGTTTATCTTGCTCCGTTAATTGAAGACTTGCGAAATCTATGGGAAGAAGGTGTGGAGGTGTTTGATGCGTATGGTAATGAAAATTTCAAGATGCGGACAATTCTTTTTTGCACTATTAATGACTTTTCAGCATATCGAATACAACATTAAGGGGCACAAAGCATGTCGTATATGTGAAGAAGGCACAAGTTACAATCAACTTCATCATGGAAGGAAGACAGTTTATCTTGGTCATCAGAAATTTCTCAAGACTAATCACCATTATCGTAGATTAAGGAAAGATTTTAATGGGTCACCAGAAAATGATGTTTCTCCGAAAGCCTTAACTGCACAACAAGTCTATGATTAGGTTAAAAACATCAAAATTGTTTTTGGAAAGATTAAAAAAAAAGGTCACTGAGACAAGGATATGGAAGAAGAGATCAATATTTTTTGATCTTCCATACTAGTGCAAACTTGATGTTAGACATTGTATTGATGTGATGCATGTGGAAAAAGATGTGTGTGATAGCATCATTAGAACACTTCTCAATATACAGGGCAAGACTAAAGATGGTGTCAATTCTCAACTGGATTTGGTTCACATGGGTATACAACATCAGTTAGCTCCCCAATGATTGGATTTTGTTACTATATGATACAAGTTAGTTATTTATTTGATTATTTCATCATTCTATCTTTATTTTTAACTTATTTTATATTTAGTACAGTTTTTAACATCTTTTTTCTCTGCTTTGAACAGGTACATTGCTGATTACTACATTTTTTTCAACTTTCAACACTTGCTTGACGTAATTTTAAGTTATTTCATATGTAAATTAAAGTTTGATAATAAATAATGATGTATTTAGTGTAAATATATAGATTATGTAAAGTCTGTATTGTCTGCTGGTGATTCTATGTGTATATGTAGGTATTATGAATAAATAATATGGTAGAATGCCTAAACAAAATGAACGTTTAAAAAAAATGAACTTTCTACATCAGTTAAGACTATAACCGATGTAAAAAGTACACTTTCTACATCGGTTAGGCCTATAACCGATGTAGAAAGTATCGGTTCTACCCACAACCAATGTAGAAAGTGTACTTTTTAAATCGTTTATAGGCCCAACCGATGTAGAAAGTCATACTTTTTACATCGGTTTTAGAACCGATGTAAAAAGTATTATTTTCTATATCGCCCGCTTCAACACCGCCCAAATTACCGATGTAAAAAGTCCATAACAATCGATGTAAAAAGCTCATTTTCCACTAGTGTCAAATTCTAAGAAAACAACATCAAACTTTCCTTCTCTTGACTTCTTTAAACCCTCTAAATATCCAAAGTATCCATCACCGTCACCCATTAGTCATGTAGTTAGAAAGAAAAAATTCTTAAGAGTTGCCTCCATTTATAGAAAAATCTACAAAAAAACCTATTAACCTAACTCTGGTAAAGATATCAAAAAGAATCATTGATGAAGACCTTCTAAAAGAGGATGATCCTAAGGAACAAAAGAAATATTCTTCCAAATATAATGATGATCTTTTCTAAAATTTTAAGGAAAAGGAAGTCTTTAAGGCTAAGTTTTCCGCTAGAAAGGTTGTAACTAAAAGCGTTGGAAATTTCAAAGAACTATCTAAGAATGATTGCAACATCTTTCTCTATTTTAAATTAGAAAATTAGGAAGGATACTACTATAAACCCTTTCTTGTCTATCCCAAATTGGTGATGGAATATATGCTACGTTGGAGTATGACCACAAAGAAACCAAGACTGTGTGAACCTTTTGAAACAAATAAATAATAATAGATCCTCTATTGTTTTCTAATATTGTGGACACCCCAAAAGTTGGGAATGAAGTTTATGATTAATAAAATTGGATTGATATATTAAAGATGTCAAAATATGATATTTAAGCTTACTCTTGAAGGAAAAAATAATTTATCAAGAAGGACAATAGGCTGAACAACTTTGGAAAGTTTCTTCACCTTTTCACTACTCATGTGATGAGTCTAAGAGCAGGCTCATTCAATATTATGCATATTGTTAATGTTGCTTTTTTGTTCCATATAAAGCACATAATACGGTTTAACTTGGCTTATCTCATGATCAAGCATATTATGGCTGCTAGAAATAATCCAAAAGACACATTCCAATATACCACATGGAAAACAATAAGACTTGATGATCAACCAATCATTGGGAAAAGGTTAATCCAGAATTCCAAAGTGAAAAATTGTGTACCACTATTGAGGAGCTTCCAAAGGAAAACAAGAAGAAGCAAAGGTTGGTGATCGATGCCTCTCCTACCAAAATAAAAGTTGAAGCTTCTCCTCAGAAGAAGAAATCTAGAAAAAAAAAAGTTTGATCCCTTTTCCAAAACTTACTTTTAAGACAGCTTGCTTTCCTTGCTAATGATATTCTACAGTCCAAAGCTTTGGTTTATGATGCTCCTTCTCCTATCCATCCAAAGGTTAAAAAGTATTCTAAAGATATTTATTATAATTTAAGGTACCCATTAGTTGTAAGCTTAGTAGAAAGAAACTTGATGATAAAGAAAAAGAAAAAGCAAAATAAAATTTATTTTTTAGGAACTTGTCCTTTCTAAAGAAATGGATATTGATACATAAAAACCATAAGCTTATAAGGTCAGAAGCAAGAAACTAAAAATTCATAATATCATTAACTTCATGATGATTGAAAAAGATAAATTAGATGTTCACTAAAGAAATTTCACAAGAAGAACAAGCATATAAAAAACAACGAGTGTAACATATGGTAAATCCATAAAGGTTTAGGGTGTCATCGAAGCTACAAACCTTAGAGTTACTATTTTTAGCACTGCTATTTAGAAAGATAATATGGTGGATCTTTCTAATAAATCCCTTTCTTTAGAAAAGTATACTAATGAGTAGAAGAAATTGAGTGGTGAGATGAAGGTTTCTAATGGAACCATCTAGCATGAATTACCTTTTAGCCCAATATATTTCGAAAACCAATTTTTGAACTCTACTGTGTGTGACACCATAGCTGCCCCAACATGGTGCAAGAAATCCCTTTTATTGTCTCAGTTCCATCTCTAGATTCATTGAATACCTATATATACCAACTTGAATAGGAAAGGAAGGATATCAAAGGTAAGAACCAACAAAAGAAAATCCCCATAGGTGATAGATTGAATGGACATGAAAACGATGTAAAAATTTAGAGAGATCTAAAATTGGTCTTGAGTATGACACTTTTGGATAGATAAATATAATTTAAAGGGTAGATGGTTAATAAGTTCTTAGAGTACATTTCAATTCTAAAAGCAACCTACCTCTACAATAAATGATATTTTCTCTCCTTCTAGCTCAAACAATTCCTCTCCTAGTAATTACTCTAAGTGATTATGTCATTGATATTGTTTTAATGCTCCATTATTTTTATGATTTAAGAAGGGGGAGAAGATGTAAGAAAATAGGAAACTAGAAAGATAAAAATTTGCTCTAATGTTTAGATTTGTTTTTTTCTAATGAGTCTTAGAACCTTTTTATGGTTATTAATTACTTTTTGATGAATTATAATTTATGTTATGAATACTATATTGATATGTCAATTAATCATTCTAGTGAATTCCTTAAATTGTATTCATTTCTTGATCAATGAATGAGTAATGAAATTTCTACTTCTGAATCATGTCAACACTTTTATTTCAGCAAATTTTGACTTAAAATTTATGAAAAATGCCTTGAATATGATTATCCACAAAATAGTACAAGTAAAACTAAGATTGCATTTCCAAATATTGAAAGATATCCTAAATTTAAGGGATGAACCTTATGTTCAAGAGATATTTTGATCATAAAACATATTATTTCATGAGAATCTTTCTAGAGTTTTATTCTAAATTAAACCATCATAAAAAGAAAGGGGGAGATTGTTGAGGAAAATCTCTTCGTTATGAGAATGTTTTCATAATAGTTGCTGAAAATTAAGTTTAGGCCTACCTCAACCCCAAAAGCTAGCTCATGAAATGGGGATTAATGTTAGATTCTAATACACTCTTTCACGCTCAGGACTAGACATCTAAATATTGACAATTGTGGGTGAATCAATTACAAGAATAAACATATGAGAATATCTGAATAATAGATCTAAGATATGCTCTGATACCATATTAGAGATTTGACTTAGGCCTAACTCAACCCTAAAAGCTAGTTCATAGGGTGAGGTTTGTCTTCATTTTATATACCCATGATTGCTTTTACTTCTAGCCAATGTGGGACTTTTAATACACCTTCCTCATGACCAAGATTAGACATCTAAAGTGTGATGTTTGCAAGACTAGACATCTATGGGTGGCTCATTAATAGATTAGGATACACTTTGATACCATGTTAAAAATTGAGTTTAGGTCTAACTCAACCCCAAAAGCTAGTTCATGACGTGAGGATTGTCCTCACCTTATATATATTTGGCTGAATTTATCTCTAGAAAATGTGAGATTCTAACAATAGCAAATCTTGTTAGGCAGTGGAAGGTACCCGATCAAAGGCATGAAACAACACAAAAGATCTTCCACATTATATCTTCGGAAACACTAATAAAAAGGAAAGAAATAAGAGAAAGAATGCAAAAGTTTAACATGGTTTAACTTTGTTATCCACAGAACACCTCAAAAGTATTCATCACTACTTGTAATTTTTGCATGGAGAAAATTGGAAACCTTTCCATTAAAATATTTTACACAAAACTATCCAAGTTCCAAATACATCCAAAGGACTACATTGTTATGGTGACACATAACTACCTAAGTCTTAAAAAAAATACGTTCTTGGGGTTGTGGTGATAAAACTCATACAAAATCTTTATATATAAGAATTTTCTACCTCTTCCTTCTTCAAGTTGTTTGATGTAGGACTTGAATGAATAGAATCCTGACATATCCCCTCTTCATTCAAAATCACATATGTTTTCACTACCAGAAAGTATTATAACTAAAAAATCCTATTTTGTTGTGTTGTATACCTTTCTTACTGTAGATTCCATCAACCAACAAGATCTATCATTCTTAGTTACCACAACAATCTTTGCTTCAAGAGTGAAACTTTTGACATTGTATCCTCTCTCTCAAGTGAGAATATCACTCCTAAAAAGGTTTGCCTTAGTGTGCCAACTAATACTCTTTTGTTTCTCCTTATCCCTAGACCAAAACCTTGAGCTCTAATACCATTTGTTGGATAGAGTAAGGTACCCCACCGAATGTACAAAAGATCTTCCATATTCTCTATTGTTGGAGCATTCATAAAAAAAAGAAACATAAGAGAAGGAACATCTAAAAAGTATTAATCTAAAAAGTACCCCACTGTTTGTAGAAAAAATATTATGAACCCCCCTCCCCCATTACAATTTTTAAGACCCAACTACCCAAGTTCCAAGTACACCCAAAGGACTATATTGTCATAGTAACACACAACTACCAAAGTCTCAAATGATTACATTGTTGTGGTTGTGATGATAAAACCCATACAAAATATTATTTATATATATATATATAATTTTTCTACCTCTTCCTTCTTTTAGTTGTTCGATGTGGGACTTGAATGAAAAGAATCCCAACATATCCTTCTCAAAATCTCAAATCTTTACACTTTACGAGAAAGTCTTTTAAGAGAAAACTCTTGTTTCTTGTTGTTGCCATCCTTCCTTACTGTAGAACCCATCAACCAACAAGATTTTTCCTTCTCACTTAGCACAACAATCTTTCCTTCAGGTGTGCAACCCTTCCATGAAGTCAGCTCTCCTTGAAGTGAGAACCATTCTCCACAAAAGGATAGGTTATGGTATCAACTAATAGTCTTTTATTTCTCCTCATCCCTAGACTAGAAGCTCAATCTCTAATACCAATTGTTGGAAAGTGAAAGGTAAATACCCAAGGCAAAAAGAGCTTAAAATATTCTCCATATTCTCCATCCCAAGGAACCCTCATAAAAAGGAGAAAAGAAGAGAAATAACTCACAAGTTTAACGTGGTTTAACACCATCTTCCTACATCTAGGAGCACCTTAAATGTATTCATTACTACTTGCAATTTTCACATGAAGAAAACACCCCCATTACAATTTTTGACGCGTAACTACTCATGTCCCAAGTACACCTAAAGGACTATATAATTATGATGACACACAACTATTAGAGTCTCAAAAGACTACATTGTTGTGGTTGTGGTATAAAAGTTATACAAAATCTTTATATATGTAAGAGTTTTATACTTCTTCCTTCTTCAAGTTGTCTGATGTTGGACTTGAATGAATATAGTTTTTGACATATTTCCTTCATTCAAAATATCACATGTTTTCACTTTACTAGAATGTCTTATAAGTGAAAACTCTTATATCTTGCTATTGTGATCCTCTCTTGTTGTAGAGTACATCAACCAACAAGATATTTCGTTTTGACTTACCAAAACAATCTTTCCTTCCAACGTGAAATCCTTCAACGTAGTATCCTCTATCTCAAGTGAGAACCTTACTTCATAAAAGGTTGGTGCTATGGTATCATCTAAGACTCTTTTGTTTCTCCCTATCCCTCGACTATAACCTCGAGCTCTAATACCATTTGTTGGATAATGGAAGGTACCCCACTAAAGGCACAAAAAAGCTCCACATTCTCTCTCGCTGGGAGCACTCATAAAAAAGATAAAAACCAGAGAAAGAACACACATATTTAACGTGGTTTAACACTATTTTCCTATATCCTCGAAACACCTCAAAAGTATTCATTACTACTTGCAATTTTTGCATGGAAAAGATTGCATGCCTTCCTATTATAATTTTTGAGACAAAACTACCCAAGTTCCAAGTACACCCAAAGGATTACATCGTTGTGGTAATGTATAACTACTAGAGTCTCAAAACTCTACATTGTTATGATAAAACCTATACAAAATATTTATATATTAAAGAGTTTTCTACCTCGTCCTTTTTCAAGTTATTGGATGTGGGACTTAAATGAATATAATCCCAACATATCCTTCATTCCTTCCAAATCTCACAACTTTTCACTTTTCCAGTAAGTCTTTTAAATGAAAGCTCTTATTTCTTGGTGTTGTGAATTTCTCTTGATGTAGAATCCATTAATCGACTAGATCTTTCGTCTCCCTTACCATCACAACTTCCCTTCAAGTATGAAATCTATCCATATAGTGTGTGCTATCTCAAGTGAAAGTCACTCTCCATAAAGGGTTGACCCTATGGTGTCAATTGATACTATTTTATTTCTCCTTATCCTTAGGCCATAAACATGAACTCTGATGCTTGTTGTTTGTCAGTGAAAGGTAGCCTACCAAAGGAAAAAAATATCCTTCCCATTCTCTATATTTTCAAGCACTCATAAAAGGTGAAAAATAATAGGACGAACACAAAAGTTGAATGTGGTTCAACACTATTTTCTTACATCCTTGAAACATCTCAAAAGTATTTATTACTACTTGTAATTTTCACAAGGAGAAAACTCCAAACCCTTCCGTTACATTTTTACACACAACTATCCAATTCCCAAGTACACAAAAAGGACTACATTGTTGTGGTGACACACAACTAGCCAAGTCAACTATCTCATATTTGAATTAAAAAATTAGCACCAAAATTTCATATGTTCTTGAAGTTCTTATGTTGATTCGATTCTTTTAGCCTTGTCTAGGTATTATTCTACATGTTTTGATCCTCCTATATGTAGTTCTTTTGGAGTTTCTTGTGTTTGTATTTCTTCCTTTCAAAAAAATCTAAGAGTGCATGATCATGTGCATGCATCCTATATGCTAAGTCTAGCTTAAGTAATGCATGATTAAGTCATTAAATTTAAAGGATGAAGTGTATGCTTGAATAAAATTAAAAGACACTTAATTATTATCCCTAGACCTATGAGTTGAGCTATATTGGAGATTATTGAACGAGGACTTATAACTTAGAATACCATACCTATGCAAAGGATGAGTGCATAATGCACTAGGATGAATTTATGGACTTAGGACCTTAACAAAAGCCTATGTAAGGAACAAAATAGGACTTCAACTCTCTGGACTTTGGACCAAAATTATGACAAAAAGAAGTTGAGAAAATTGAAAACAAAAGAAGAAAACCAAAGAGAATTAGAAAAGAAAAGGAAAAAGAAAAAATGTAGCGAAAAAGGCTTGCATAAAGGACATTTGTTTTGCTTTCCTTGAGTGTGGTATGTTAGTTGCCTTTAATTCTAGTTTGTCTTTGATTGACCTTCTTTCCTATTTACCATTCTTGTGATAGATTTTCCTGCTTGTGTTTTAACATTCCTCTAAGTTTTGTCACCTTTGCACATACACTTATGAGTATGTCTTCACTACTTACACATCATTAAGGCACCTAAGTGGAGTTTACTTGTTCCTTGATCTCAAATTGTTTAGGAGGATATTTGTGTAAGTGAAATGGTGTAAGATGAAACACCTCAATTTTCTATGATGAACTTTTGCAGCTACAAACAATCCCTTGAGTGAAACTAAGTAGGATTAGAAACCAAAAACAGAGAAATTAGAGAGATTGGTGCAAATGATGAAAATGCCCTTGCACCTAGGGAACCCAAATAAAGTACCATAGAAATAAAAACATAAGTAAAAGACATCTAAAGGATTATAAAACATCATGGATGATCAAAACTGGTGAGAAAAAGTTGGAAAACCAAGAATGGACGAAAATGCCCAAAACGCCCCTAGAAGCTTTGCTTTCTACATAGAGCTAGTCAGTTCCCATAAAAATAGAAAATGACCTTAGATTAACATGGGAATGAACCAAAAGTGGTAGAATTATCAAAGGAATAATTTGAAAAAATTTCCGGCAATGCTAAGAAAAATTATGAAAACGACCCTAAAAGGTCGAGAGGGCAAGAAAGTTTGTGAAACAAGCCAATAGTGGGCCCCACAAAGGGCTACACAAAATTTAGCATGTGGAAAACTTGGTGGTGACTCACCAAGTCAAGTTAACCTAAGTCAACCATAAAAGACAAAAATAAATAATATTAAAACTCTTTTAACCATGGTTAAGATTAATTAACCCTAATTAATTAAAAGTTAACCTTGTTTAGGCTAAAATAAACATGATTAATGGTAAATTCAAACTTATTAACACTATTCAAAATCTAAAAGGATAATTCCTTGAATTTTAAATTATTTTGAAAAATTAGGAAAATCAATGCAAAATTACTAAAATACCCCTAAATGTAAAATTAATCCAAACATGTCCAAGCTTGGCCGAACTCACTTAGCTGATTTGGAGCCTCATTTGCTTCAGTTTTCATCTCCCAAAAAACTTAGCCACCTCTCTAAAATCTTTCTAAATCCTTCTAAGTTCAAGTAGGATCTTTCTACTTGTCTCTTTTAAGCTTCAAACTTTCTTTCTATGGTTTGATTTCTTTCTCTAAAATCCATGCATCTCCTTTTTCTTCACTTATGAGGGCTCAAGACTGTATTTTAACCTTTCAAAATCAGCCCCACCATTTTTTAGTGATTTTTGAAAAGAAAAATAAAGTTTGTTTGGTTTAAAGTGCTTCTAAGGAACTTAGAAGAAATCTATGGAATTTGTTTAAAAACCCATTCTGAAGCTTTGGGAAGTTTTGATAATTCATGAGAAAATTTTTTGAAGCATTATTGGTAGGATATATATGGATCTTAGAGTAGATCATGTGAATCTACACTTTGTTGTATGGAAAAAAAAAGTTATGTTGAATGTTTTTATGCTTAAGTTTTTTAGGTTGTGATTTTTCTACTTGTAGTGAACCTGTACAATCTCTGGACCAGATTTGAACCCTAAACATAAGTGTTAAAAAGTGAAATAAAAATTATTTACTAAGTCCCAAAAGCTTGCTTCGGGCATAGGTTTAAAAGTTACTAAGTAATGGTTGGATTTTTGGACCCAAAAATGGCATAAGTTTGTATGACACCCAAAACTCATTTTGGACATAACCTAAACTCTACTTTGGACGAAACATGTAAGGACCAAGAGCATAAGGTGCTGCAAGGGCACAAAACCAAAGAGCTAAGGTTGAATGAAAAGAAAATTTGGAAAAGTGGGCTTGGCAAACCAAGGAAGGAATTTGGCCATTCTACCATAATCAAGAATAAAATTTGTTAAAATTTTTATATATGACATAAACTATGTTATTAGGTTCTAAATGAATTAAATCAACCATTGAATGAAGTCAATTGGAGAAAAATTGGTTCAAAAACCCAAGAATAATTTTAAGGAAAAAAGGTTTAAAAAGTTGGTTAAGGGTGTATTAAGGACTTTATTTGATAAATGGACTAATTAAAGTTATAAGCAACATCTAAAAGTGACCAATTTCATAATAACCAACATAGGAAAATTAAGGTGAAATCCATAACTAGTATTTGGTCTAAATCTTAAAGAAGCCTAAAATTAGTAACTAGAATTAAACCACAACTTAGGTAAAGGGGAAGGTAAAATTCAGCCAAGATACTTAATGGTAGGAAAAGACCTAAAAATTCTCTAGGCTTGGTCAAACTTAAAGTCAAAACTTCAACCCCAAAAATTGGTCAACCTAAGTCAACTAGGGATAAGAATTGAAACCCTAAAGCCTTATAGGTAGCATTCGGCCACTATGTAGTAAATTAACTAAGAAGAAGTTTTAATTCCTAAGTTGACTAAATCAAGGATCCTTAGCAAGTAAACATAATCGATTAAAAGTTTATGAAATCCTTAAGGTAGGCCATGGGTCTATTCGACCACTTTAGGTAAATGGATCTTGGGTTAAAAATGTGGTACCCTAAGTCTAAGGAGTAGCATTCGGCCACCATAGGATTAATTAATCAAAAAGGAGTTTTAATTCTTAAATAGGTTCAATCAAGGATCCTAGGCATGTAAGTATAAGGTATTAAAAGTGTAAGAAGGTTATGACATAAACTAAGGGACCATTTGGCGACTTGGAAATAAATAGATCTAGAAAAAGATTTAATTCTTAACTAGCATGAACCAAACATCCTTGGACTGTAGCTAGAAGGAATTATAAAGGTTAAAGAGTCATTAGATATAATCACTAAGGTAGTAAAAACTTAACAAACTTGTAAATACTTAACATTGAACTTAGTATAAGTAGGACATACATAAGACTTGAACAATTGAAGAGCACTAAGAATAAAAACTTAAAACAGTGTCGTTCGGACAACTAGAGTGAAATTATAAGTTGTAAAAGTTTCATGAAACTAATATGACTTTGAGAAAAGGAAAGGTTGAGGAGTAACTTAGAGCGTTGAGAGAATTAAGTCCCTTGAGTGATTTAAGGCTAAAGTGATAAATAAGTTGGACATGTACTTGAAATATGCAATGATGTTATGTGATCTACCAGTCAACATGTAATGCTTTCACGCATGCACATAGTTTACGTATGCTAAAATGTTGAATGCTTATGATTAAGGAAAAAAATGATGTTATGTATAAGAATTATTTATGTTTGTTGATGAGATAGAAGCTGAGATCTGTATGTTCATATAATATTTTCTAGAAATTTTGTTGAGCATGCATAATTACTGGAAGCCATTAAAATGAACCTAAAAAGGTTAAGGGATCATTAAGGAAAACTTATGTGAAAAATTAAGCTACTCTCTTGTGTGCCTTGTGCACACTAGTTCCAGAGGGCACCTAAAGCTGTACTGAACAGGAGGTAAAAGGGTTCTCCTAAGAGACATTAGGTTCTCCAAAAATCCTTCTATAGTAAACGCAATAGGTTCTTCACACCTTATAAGGTGGTGACAACCACCTAGAAATCAACTCATATCCTTAATAGTAGGAGGTGGCAGTATAGTTAATGAGAAGATATTATTTAACAATTTTAGTGCATGTTTATGTCTAAATATTTTCCCATAGTTGTGGGACTGGATCCATAATTTTCCCAAAGTGTGGAATAGAGAAATGATTGAGATAAAGAAAAATGAAAAATAAAGAGAAATGACAGAGATAAATTGTAAGACATAGAACTATATGTATGTGAAATAATATTCTTATTGTGATCCTAGACTTATGTAGTTAAAAAAAATATATGAACAATAATAAGTTGTTTCTGTATAAAAATAACCCACTTTAGTAGGATGTTTCTATAGGATTAAAAGCAATCTTATATGCATGAAATGATTTTTCTAGTAAATTGAAGTGGCTAGGATAAAAGTGATGACATTAAGAATGGAGTAGAAACCCACTGAGAAACTTAGTTTCTCATTCCTTCTTTCCCACTTTCTTCCCAGAAAACAACAACTTCCTTTGTAATGGCGAAGGGTGTTTATTGACCTTAGCAACATCGAGTGGTTAGCAAACCCACATCGAAACGTTTATGTCGTCAAATCCAAGCATGTGGATGGAGCGGTTCCATCGTTAGGCTAGTAGAGATTTGAGGATCTCCCAGTTTTCTCAAGGAACTGTAAGAGTTTGAATGTCATGCCAATAATGTATATTTTTGTAAATAGATGGATGCAAGCATCCTAAATATTAGTAAGAAATAGTATGCTATGTATATTTGATATATGTATAATAGTGTGTAGTAAAAATGTATATAAATGAGGACTGTAAATTAGGGCTTGTACTAAATTGTATGATAAGGCCTTCGTGCCTAAGACTTTTAAAATATATGAATGGGCTATATAATTATGTTATGTTATGTGTGGCATGATCAAACTATGTTTAATTGTTTTACTACGAATTATGAATCAAATAGAGTAGCATAAGCATTTCGTATTCTGAACATTCTATACGCATGCAAGAACATTTAGTATTTTATTCATTGTCACGCACGTCAAATTGACGAGGCTTGCAATTTATAACAAACAGTTTTTTTTAAAAAAAAATTACTATATTTTTCACACAAGTATTTTGTAAAAGAATTCCAGATCATGAGATAACATACTAATAATGGAACCGAATAAACGACTTAAGTATAAAATTAGTATTCATAATTAGGGTGTTATATGATAGGGCTGGTTGCATGGTGAGGACATTAGAGGGAGGATAGCATAAACACTTGGTAAGGACTAGTGAAATTTAACTTGATTTTTATAACATTAACCAAGTGGGGCAACGAGTGTCCTTTTTGTTTGTACTTGATTTTGTAGGAACTTAGAGAAGCTTAAGTCTAAGGAATGGTATGCCAAGGGACTCAAGAAACGAAGGCTTGAAACTTGGATTTCAAGACCAAATTCAAGGGCTAAAAGCAAACCCGAATTAAAGACCAAAGTGAAGGAATTTAGTAATAAGTAGCATTCAGATTTTGAATTGTAAATTGTAGGTTAAATTTTTGTAATTAGGTTTGATTCATATTATAAAACCTAGTGACCTTCTAGTAGGATCTTTTTAAGTGTAATTCGATTTACCTTCGAAATTTTTTTGTAATAAGGACTTGGATATTTGACCTTGGTGTAGGATACTCACATAAGGTAAATTTATAGATTTTTGTATGTTTGTGTGCCTTAGAACCTAGGTTGTGTGATAAGTGTTACTTGGATTTTGTAGAACTATCTTGTGTAGAACTAACCTTTATCTTCTTTTTCAAGGTTAGAGGGCTAGGTAAATTACTTAACCCTCGTGTGTTTGTGTGTACCTTAGAATCTAGATTATGTGCTAAGTGGTTAGGTTTGTGTGATTCAATTTTCTTGGCCTAGCAATCTGAGTATGAAGAGGAATTTTCTACTCTGCAAATGAGTGGTCACAAATATTCACCTAGGAATCAAATGGAGCAACTTCCTCCAAGATTAAAATAAGTAATTCAAACCCAAAAAAGAGAATTTGAAGACTGTCACATCTATAATTTCTCATAATGGACTCTCTAGGTTAGTAAGTGTAAACACTTAATTATGTCCGAGACTTCCATTTTAAAATTAATGAGTGAATAAACCATAATTTAAATAATAAGTAAATAATAAGTAAATATTAAGATTAATAAACAAAAACAGAAAACAGAAAAGAAGAAAACAACAAAATAAAAAATAAATAAAGAAAAAGATTAAATTAAAACAAAAGAAGCAAAATTAAAAACATAAAATCAGAAAAATCAGAAATAAAATAAATAAATAAATAAAATAAAAATATAATAAAAAAGAGAACTAACAATAGATAGAAAATTAAAAATATCAAAAGAAAGAAAGGAAATGAAGAAAAATAGTAATAAACAAAAAATATAATAATAAAAATAAAAAAAATAAATGAGAAAATAAAAATAGAAAACGAAATTTCAAAACAAAAAGAATAGAATAACTAACGAAAAATAAACAGAAAATATAAAAAAACCAAAAACTATAAAATAAAAAAAAATAAAAAGAAAAATAAAAACTGGAAAATAGGAAAAAATAATAATAAAATATATATAATGAAAACAGAAAAGTAAAATTAAGAAATATATAAAAGGAATAACGGAAAATTAAAATAGGAGATGACAAAAAGAAATAAAAACTAAAAACTAAAAAAAAAGAACAAAAAACAGAACAGAATAACAAACAAAAACAAAAAAGGAATGAAATAACTAAAAGGAGATAAACTGAAAAAAGAGGAGAAAGGAAGAAAAGAAAAAGGCTGGAGAGAGGGTTTTTCTGAAGAATCTCTCTGGGGGGAGGCTCTCACCAGAAGCAACCCAAGAAGCTCAGCTCCAGTTGACTTTGGTAGGCACTCATTCCACCAAGCTAGAAGAAAGGAAGCAGATTCTTATTCAAGAACAAGCACACCATCGATCTCATTCAAAGAGGTGAGGAGCACTCCTTCATTCAGAAATAAAGAAGACGAGGGGGACCTCTTCTCGATTCTGGATCGTCTAATCTCCCCCGACGTCTAACCCATCTCTGTAGGAGGAAGAGGGAAACCTCCGCGCTTTTAGGGGAAGCAACCTCATGCAAAGCCCGTTTCGGCCTTCATCGAAGAAGAGTTCACGTTCTTTCAAGCTAATTTCACACAGGTAAGGGTTCACGCTCATCATCTTTCTACCTGGAATCATCATAGTCATGATCGTTACAAGTAATCATTGCATGAACGAAGTAATAACATTAAGAAAATAGGATATTCTAACGACTGTGATTTCTACCAAATTTTGGTTTAGAGTTCCGAGTCATGTAAAAGAAATTAGGTTGAATGCATCGGATTTAGTCATTGCATGAATTGATAATTGAAACATCTGGCTCCAAAATATCTAACTGGTAAATTAAACGAGAAAATTCTATACATGTCCACACGTCACACGTCATACGTCACTAAACCGCATACAAATGGAAGAAAGAAAAGAATCTAGTCATTACAATTATTGGCGAGATAGTCACATTGCGTAATTAGCATAAGTGTTGGTTACCATGGCAGTATTGTAAGAGTTGGAGGGAGAATAGAATGCAGTTGAAACATCACATTGATAACACAAGAAAGAGAGAAGCTTTCAAGGCGTCTTGCTCCCTAGAGAGCTTGCTGGTTCTAATTCAAAACAAGGACTATTCGTATTGATATAAAGGCTTCAATTCAAAATGTTGCAAGGCTTCATGCGTTTTCGAACGGATATCATCCAGCGTACGTACTCATGAAGCCTATGTAACAGGAGAGGGATACCAGGTCCTGAGAAGACCGACTTAGATACACTAAAGGAGAGAATGTGGATCCCTTTCCAGGTCCTAGGTAAGCTTTGAGTCCAGACGAACGAATAAGCTTGAAGTTAATTTTAATTCCCATAAGAAAATCTTCCATGAAACACAGAGATCTTACACTGTGATAGAGATACTTGGTAATGAGCCGGCTTATCCGTTCACCATGAATGAAGAGATTGAGCCGTTCGGAAGGTTGGATGGTTGGCTCGAATGGCAGTCCTCTTAATGTGTTGCATGAACTGGACGTATCATCTGCATGGAAGTGGCCGACTGGACTCCTTTGATGTCATTAATCAAGACTTATTCGATTTATTCTTCAGGACGTGTTGTCACCAGCTAAACAAGTTGACTTTGTTATGCTACAATTCGAGCCGTTGTTATTCGCTTACCTCTTGCTGCATCTATATTTGAAAAGGAAACAATATCTCAGCCACTTATGCTCACTCAAGTTTAGGATGCTCTACTAATTCCACCCACCGCGATCTTCCTTTCTGAATGCTATAGGATTGTTGATATAGCTTCGGGTCTTTAGCTCTTAAGGGTGCATTTTTCTTCACTGTCGTTGTTTCATACAAAGAAAAACCACGCTTCAATCAATACCCTTCTCCCGTCGGATCCATAACTGGTCCAGCTATTGGGCGTAGGAGAAGCATATGGGATTCAGATACTACATCAGGACCACTACGAGGAGGGGCTAAATAACTTGACGTGAGACCATGCAAAAAAGGTGTTTAAGGTGGAAATTCCCATGCAAAGCACATGCCCACCGAGGTGTGCTTAAAATTAATTAGCGCCGTGAATTATCCCAACCCGAAGTTCAACTCAGTGGCTAATTTGCAACACAGAACCTTTGTGGCTCGGGTTCAATCCCCACTTATGACTTTTGCTCCATTTCTCATCTTAATTTATGAGCAGCCATAGGTGAGAGCAGTACGGTTAGAGTTGAGATATATATGAAGTGTTGATTGATTTTATGAAAGGGATCCAATGGACAACGACCATTAATGTTGTTGTAATCATCTCTGAAGCAAATCTACGTGGCATCTATGTGGCATCCCTCATTGATAACTTCATTGGGTTAAATCAATTAGGACATATACCAAGTCTTAGTTGGAGGCATGGCCCAAGTGGTTAACCCACTACACGCATACAACTACGTCCCCAGTTCGATCCCTGCGCGCCACCCGTGTCTTATTTCTTTTGTATGCCAAGCTATGATTATTGGTAGATCCCCCCACTACCTCAATTGGATTTTATGAAAATTAGAGGTCCCCATTGCTGTTTCTCCAAAATCAATTAAGTCACGCCTATATTTTTTATCAAGCCAAGTTCAGTATTCCATGTGGGCCATGTCACATATGGTTTGGGGCCTTATGGATTATAATTGGGTCAATGACTTGCATGATAGTTTGACTCCTGGGGCAGCTAGCCAAACCCAAAAGTGAGCGGGGTGTTCACTTCCAAGTGTGCCATGTTATTACTCCGAATAAGCCCAAGTGAATACTCTTTCTATTTTAATTGGGTAGAGCAATATGGACCAAATGTTCCTACGACCTATTATAATGAGTCAAAGATGGGCCACACCTCTCCTTTTAATTAGCCCAATTGAATGCTTTCAATTTTCCAATTAGCCCAATTAAATGTTTTCAAATTTTCTCACAAAAATCAAATGGACCATCCCAAACTCCAACCAAGATTCTCAAAACACTAAACTAAGTTCATAATTAATTTAGTATCAAATCAAGTAACATTTTGTTATTTTTTTTATCAAGTTCATTTTCATTAAATCAAATTTAATTCTTTTTCTTCAAATTCAAATCAAGTTCATTTTATTCAAATCAAGTCCATTTTAGTTCAAATTAAGTTCAATTCTCCAAATTCAAATTAAACTCATTTTTCAACCCAGTTCTTCCTCAAATTTTAAATCAAGTTCTTTCTTTTAAATATGCCCAACCCCCTCTTATTATCTTTATTGTTTTCAAATTAAAATTCAGTAATTCTAGGTCTCACGCAATGAACCCTAGGCACGAACTGGTAGCTTTTTCTATTGTTCGATGTTTAGGAATTCGTATGGGTCCTAGTGTAGTCGTAGTTGTCTTGGACCCTGTGCATATATGGACTAAGAATCCTTTCATAAATAATTTCAAGAAAAACTTCATTTTGGAATCCATAAGTCTGACGTGATGAACCCTAAGCATGAATTGGTAGTTGTTTCTATTGTTCGATGTTTAGGGATTCGTATGGATCCCAGTGCAGCCGTAGTTGTCTTGGATCCTGTGTATATGTGGACTAAGGATTTCCTTCAAAATATTTTCAATATACTCTGTTCATGTTCAAACACCTCCGAAGGTCAAGCCTTCACACTAGAACTACGTAAGCCTTGAGTTTCCCATTGCACTGAGAAATACGTAGGAATAGGATCAAGTCCTATCAGGCTATCCTCCATCAATATATTTATTTTCACTCCAATTTAAGGGATCAAACAATTTTCAAATATATCACACACTCAGTTTAAGGGTACCGTTCTTCGGAACGGGCGAGTAGGGTGCCTAATACCTTCCCTACTCGTAATCGACTCCCGAACCTAAATCTCTTCCTCAAGTTAGGGTTTTTTCCAAATCTTTTTCCCTTAAATAAAAATTTGGTGGTGTCTCCACTTAATCCAAATTAATTCTCTTTTTAAATTTAAGCAAGTACGTCGTCTCGTTGAAATTACGATTACGACAATAAGAAATAAAAACAAAAGATAGAGAAATTAGAATTTTTTTTGGCAAATGATGGAAACACCCCTACAATAGGATAACACAAATAAATGTGCAAAAAACATAAAATAAAGGTTAAAATACATTATAAGGGATTATAATACATCAAGGATGATTAGAAAGTCATAATAAAATAATAGAAACAAAGAGAGGACAAAAAAGTTGTCACAGCCCTCTAAATTATCTACATTCCCGCCTTATCATTATTATTTATAATATTCCAGAATTATATCTAGGTCTAGTTTCCACATTGAACTAAGTAGTTAATCACATCTGTATATTCACATATATATAAGCATATACTTTTCTCAACTCATACAAGTTTTTTACATACTACTGGAATGTAAATAATCTAGAGAACTATAACATTATGACGTAGTAAGGTACCAAAATAAGGGGAATGCACAAGAAAATCACATAGGTACTACATTAGGCTATCCTCTGGTGTCTTAAACTTCCCCTTAGTAGTGAGAGATCACTTTTCACTTTTCACCCTATCGATAACGGGAGAAGTCCGAAGCCTCAGAGGGGTCTTCCTCTACATCATCCTCATCCTCGCCACCTGCCTCTCCATCCACATCTACTACTTCATTGCCATATCTGCTCCCTAAAGGTTCGGGGTGAGTATGGAAAGGACTCGGCTCGTTGTGGCGAGGAGCAATATGCGGAAGCTGCCGTAGAGTTGACTTCCTCGCCGTTTGTCATAAACGAGGCGTCCCCCTTGGAGGTACCGTGCGAAGCCTCGAAATGCCCACTACTGTAGAAGGTGGTCCATGATAGGGAGGAGTATCCCTTGATGACGCGAATGAAGGTGGTGGAATCATGCGTCTACGATATACCTGCAGCAGAATCGATACGGTAAAGTTGGCGAGCATAATCATCGAAACTCGTGGCAAAGGATGCAGCAGAGAAGACGTATCTGTCATCCAAATAGTCGCTATACCCCGGAATGTACTTCTATAGTGACCTCCAATGTTGGGTGGGCATCGAACCCATTCCTTATTCTCCTCATCGGCTTTAATCTCTATATCGAGATGAGGACGATCCATCATGCAATGTGACTAGTGTGACGTAATATCATACATAGAAATAGAGGGATAGGGGAGTGAAACATTCCATTCAAGTAAAAGTGGTCAAGGAGCAGTATAATATACGTACACCAATTACATGAGCAGTTATGTTATGCATGTCAGTAATCTAGTATTTATTGCCTTACTCTAAGGTTCTATGATCCTATGATGACGGGATGAAGAATGAGCAGAGATCATTATGTCGTATACCCTAGTAATCCCTACTAATCTAGAGATGGTCATCCCTACCAAATGCAAATGTATGTGGGCCCAAACATCTTCACAGTTTTATCCAAAATAATATGGGTATCAAGATCCAATTTCAAATCACAATGTGCCATTGGCAACGCTAAAAAAATATCATCATTCCCATTCCACAACATTTTGAAATTGCTCGACCGGTAATGATAATAGTCAAGGTCTTGTCGAGGCGGCTAACTCCTACCAGAGCAGTCCTGGCTACAAGGAGCAAGCTTAGGCCATTGTGAGGCTCAAACTTAGCCCATGTACGGGTCTTGGAAGTTCCTCCTATCATGAACTTCAGTCTACTTTCATGTGAACTGACCCTTAGATTTCCCAGCTCTCTTTTGCAGAAGGGCTTGCAGATTATCCCCCATTATAATTCACAAAACAATTTTATGTAAATGATGCATGTGAACTAATTGCTCTAAGTCCTATTTCTATCTCACCTTGAAAGAATTTCCTTAGTCTCAAAGGGCAGGACCTCTTAGTCCTCATCGATTATTTGATTTGTTCAACACTGTACGTATATATATTTTTCTACATTTAATTTAATTTTCACCAGCTCAAACGAGGTTCCCAACCTCCAATAAATATCCCTTAAAAATTAGGCCAATAGTTTTATATAAATTAACTACTAATAGAATCTCCTTCGATAGCTTTGTAGTTTATTTCTTTATAGTAAGGGTTAAACATAATGGTTTATATATGAACAAAGCCAATTAACTGTTAACTATATTTATATATAACGTAGGAATATATATTAGAGGGAAAAATAATACCTATCATAGGATATTAGATTTTAAATTTTTTTATAAAATACTAGGTAGTTTCCTTTTTCCTTCAAAATTATTAATAGGATACCCCTCCTATATTTATTACATCGGAATATATCTGTAGAACTTAAAACTATTAAGTAGGACCCTATTTTAAAATCTTCCTCTACAGCTCTACGTGTAAATATTATAATCCCTATAATTTATATTAATTTATAAAAGTATTTAATTTTATATTTTCTACAAAATTTATTAATGTAATTTATATATATTTTTTGGCACCTAAAATTTTATATCACATTCCCCTCCCTTTAAATTACTCAATTTAATTCCTAACTCGTCCAGTTCCAAATTTATAATTATATAATATTTTACCTGCATTTAAATTTAAACATATTCACAGATAAATTTTATACTATCTCATAATTGATAGAAATTTATTCTAGAGTAAGAGGCTCTAGAACTACCCCTATAAGCAGTTAAATTGTGCCCAAAATTAAATTAAGACATAATTAAATTCAACCCCTAATTTTATCATACAATTAATAAATTTTATTCTAGAGCAAGGGGACTCTAGAACTACTCCTATATTCTACTTAAGTCTCCTCCCCCTTACCTGATATTTGAAGATCGGTGTAATTTTCTTTAATTTCTTCCGACGAACTCTTGACAATGGCTTCGCCTACGTATCTTGTTCCGCAATGTACTTTGAATTTCCAATTTGCCTTGTAAGTTTCAATTTCAATTTTGCACCTTCCTTTTTGCAACCCTGATAGCTGCCCAATTTAGCTTTTCAATTGGCAAGATATTGAATTGAAAATTTCCGTTTAATCTTTCCCATCCCCCCTATATATACTAATTGAAGTTATGTGTATGTGTGTGGCATATGGCAAGCGGTGGCCATATAACTATGGAAACTTAAGTTTAGAATTTTGATTAAGGTATAAAGAGGATCTTAATCAAGCATAAGGAAGAAATTATAAATTTTGAAGGGACTTGGACATGGTGGATTAATCATTTGGCCATATTGGTTGAAATGGGTAAAAAAAAGACATGTTAAAATGTTGCTATAATTTAAGGATGAATCTAAATATGCTTCAGAAGATGATTAGAAATTAATTATAGAGTAAAGAAAGGAAGGTGAGTATTCGGAAACTCAAACAAAGCAAGGGGAAAAGCCCTAAAAAATTGCTAAGGGTGGTATGAACTAATAGCCTAAGTCCTATTTACGGTAAATCAACTTTTAGGAGAAGAAAATTTGAACCATAACACCTTCGGACTAAGGCATATGAATTCAGCCACCTAGGTAGTAAATAGGAAAAGTAAGATAGTTTGGATGTTTAGAAATAACTAAATAAGACATAAGTAGGAAACTTTAAATTCATAAGCAAGGAGGATAACAAGTAGGTTCATTAATGGATCAAAATTAATTAGCCAAGTTATTAGTTAACAAGCATAAAACTTATAACACTTAAAGTTAAATTAACTAAGTTGTGCATATGACTTTGAATTTAAGGAACACATAGTAAAAAAATAAAAAGGCCATTTGACCAACAAGGGAAGAAATTCTATATATCATAATCTTACATTAAAAATATTAAGAGGAACTTAATCTTTGAGAAAAGGAAAGGTTTAGAGGTAACCTAGAAGGATGAGTGGACTAAGATCTTATGAGAGATTTATCATAAACCTTATGAATGATGCAAGATGGAAAAGCTATTGGAGGAATTTTATATGCTGCCCAAGAATGCAAAAGGTCCTTCTAATGTTGAGATAAAAGGGTTAAAAAAAATTCTTCTATTACGAAGCACAGGTCTTCAATGTTTATGATGGTGATAACCATTAAAGAATGAGCTCATGTCCTAAGAATAGAAGGTAGAGTAGCAAAGCGGGTGAAAAGATATTGTTTGACTAAGTAGTGAGGTATGCCTATGTATTAGATTATCACTAAGATAATGATAAAGAAAACAAAAGAATTATGTTAAGACATACATGAAATGATAGTCAAATGATATCTATGATGTGACCCCAAAGGTTTATGAGACTTATGTAACTTGTATGCTTAATTAGAAACTAGTTCTTCTTTATGTAAATGAAATCCACTTCAGCTAATTTTCGAAATCTTAAAAGTAAACTTGTATGCAGTACATGTTTTCTAATAAACTGAAGTGGTTGGGATCAAAGTGATGCCACTAACCTTTTGAGAAACATAGTTTCTCACCCTCTCTCACACCATTTTCTTCCCAAACTCCAATAATGCTACCTGTGGAGACGATAGTGTTCATAGATAGTGACAACACAATTCAGGTGGTTGGAGCCTCGAGGCTATCATAATTTGATCACTGCTAGGAATTATGTCCCATTGAATAACGTATGTTTTGCAATATAGCTGGATGATTGTATTATTATTAAGTAGTATGAAGTTTATATATATATATATATATGGTAACGGTAGCTACATATGTAACCAAGTCTGTAAAGGCATAGATGCCTTAATTGAACCTAGCTAAGTATGTATATATATATATATATATATATATATATATCTGCGTGTGTGTGTGTGTGGTAGCAGTAGCTACATATGTAACCAAGTCTATAAAGGCATAGATGCCTTAATTGAACCTAGCTAAGTATGTCTATCTCTCTCTATATATATATGGACGATATGACTATAAGGTGTGTATGATTTAGGACATGTTTGTATTAGTAGTGATAACTTGTAATTTTTCTCAATAGAGAGAAATAGAAAATTGGTAAAGGCAGCATAGACAATTTCTTAATTAAACGTGAGTAAGGATGTCCGCTTATTTATTTTTCAATACGACAGCTATTTTGACGAGAGTTGCATTTTGTACCAAGGTGTTTAAAAATATATTTACTTTAACATATGAAATTTTTTTTCTTGAGTTGCATGAATAGCAAATAAATTCTTATAAAACTTTCCCCTGAAATCTATTAGAAAATTAGAGAATTTTCAATAAATGATGAAAATGCCCCTACACTACAATAACCCTAAGAAATGTGAAAAAAACTCAAGATAGTTAAAAGACATCCTATGGGATTATAATACATCAATGATTCTTAGAAAATTTATGAGAAAAGAATAGAAATAAGGAAAGGGTGAAAAAATCAAGAAAAAACTTTGAAAATGCTCAAAATACCCTTAGAAAGCTTTGTCTTTGATAAGGGCTAAACTGTTCCTAGAAAAATATTAAATGACAGAAGAATGGTTTCAGGAATGAACCAATAAGTGTTAAAAACCTTGGAGGAACATATTCTGAACCTCTTAAGAAATGACAATAAAATTATAAAAATGCCACTCAAAGGCTCTTAGGGTAAGAAAATGAGGAACAAAAGCTAAGAAGTGGGCCCCACACATCTTACACGAAAATTTCATGTGAAAAATATGGTGATGACTCACCATATCAGTCATCACAAAATTAAATGCATAAAAGGAAAAAATAATAAATGTAAAAATTCCTTTAATCATGGTTAGAGCTAATTAACCTTGTTCAATTAAAATTAACCATGTTTAAGATAAGTAAAACTTTATTAGTGACAAAATAAGTACAATTAGTACTAATATAATCCAAAAAGGACGATTCCTTACATTTTGAATTATTTTAGAAAATGTAAATTACATGCAGAATTACTAAAATGCCCTTAAGTGAGAAATTAATCCCTAAATTACCCTAGCTTGGCCGAATTCACTAAGGGATTTGGGAGGCCTCATTTGAAGAATTATAAAGCTTCTAAACACTTAGATAATTTCTATAAACTCTCCCAAAGCTTAATCTAATCCAAAAATCCCAAAATCTCACCTTAAACCTAAGCTTCCATCACTAAGAGATATTTGTGGACCACTAAAGCGATACCAAGATCAGCCATCAAGGCCTAAAAAAACTCATCATCAAGTCACGATCAAGTAGGCACTACAAAAAAATTACCATATACCTACCAATATTTCTAGTGACATTTATTAAAACTATAAGTATAAGCTTTATATACCTACAAAATTTTATTCTACCATTATTTATTGTTGTGACAAATTTAAAACTATGAGTAGAGATATTATTTACCTACAGATATGTATTAAAATAGTAGGTATAGAAATTATATAATAATAAAGATATAATTCTCTAATATTTATTAAATTAAGAAATTAAAAATTTATAGGTGTAATAATTTTTATAAAATTGTTATAATTTTTTTTATTTTTAACTCTTATGATACACTAATGTATACAAAAGAATTAGAATATATTTATAAAAAAAATGTTAAATGAGACTTAAATTTTAATTTGTAAGTTGCAAATATTTTTTGAATTTCAAAATCAGTGGTGACGGATGAGCCAGCAAAGTATTTGGTCTGTTGGTTAAAAAGAATACCGTAGATGGTAATATAATATTAAAAATAACCCTTCTTCTCTTTTTTCGAATCGTCAGATTTTTTCCATGACAAAGTTACTCAGTCAAACCTTGCTTTAGGTATTTCTTTCCCAATCAATTTTTACAGTAATAAATGAATCTTCCTTCTTCTTTGAGTTGAACTTTTTGATCTCTAATTTTATTTGACTTTAATCTATGTTCATTCTTCTTCTTTTGTAGAACTTGATATGTTCTACATCTTTTTTGGCAGAATATGAAAAGAGTTGTTATTTGAAAATCAAATCATTTAAGTTTTATTTTCAATATTTGTTAATAATATCAATATATCATTTGTTTTGAGTTGAATGGTTAGTGATTTTTTATGCTGTGAACAACTTGGATTTTCTTTCTTGAATGTTTTCTCCGTCACTGCAGAAGGTTCCTCGTCGAGACTTCACCGCACGCTGCTGTTTCATATATCTTTGATAAACCGCCATTCTGTTGATTTATCTACGGAAAATTAGTTATAATTATAATATAGTTTATAATTATTTAATTGTAATTTTACCTAATTTTCCTTATTTTTGCAGGAATGGTCATGCAAGTAAGAAATATGAAAATAGACAAGTTTTGGATCAAGAAAAGAGGGTAAAAGGGGCATAAAAGGATAGAGCATCTACTGCGACAATGTCACGTTTAATGCGATAATGCCACGTCAGCCCTGATAACGTGACAATGTCATATTTTAGTGTACAGTGCCACGTTAGCCCTACAACATTGCAAGATGACTTAGAATAATCATGACGATTAAAGGAGCGACAAGGTCAAGCCCGGCCCACTACGTTGAAACCCTAATCCGTGCCTATAAAAAGAAGGATTTACCACACTATTCAACACACCACTTTTAGTATCCTCGATATCCCTCCGTAGGATTTGGAGACAGAAGCTCTTCCACAATACGAGTTGCAACGTCCTATTATTAGCTTTGCTAACATTATGGTTTTGCCATTCTCTTTTTAAAATTAGGATTATGGATTGTTTTCTAGGATTAGTATGTTTTTGTTTGTCTTATCTCTCGATGTGTAACTAAATCCCAAATCATGGGGCTTTGGTGAAACTTATAATGTAACCAATTGAACCCCTTTTCCTTTTTATGAATGATTGTGTATTTCTATTCAATTGTGTTTTCCTTATTACACATAATTAATTGATGAGAATTCATTTCTAAGTTAATTAGGGGATAGGCGATCGTACCATTGCCTAATTAACGGAATTATAAGGTAAACTGAATCTAAGGGTTTTGGAGGATCAATCGGAATCCTTGATTTCTAATCCGTTATTAATTTAACAAGTCCACATATTTTTTATGCTTCTCTTAATCATATACCTTGCATGATCATTGGGGGTAGTAACTTGAGGGAAAGAATATTGCTATTGCATGATCATTGGGTAGTAATAGAATGAGAACGGATGATTAGCAA
This sequence comes from Canavalia gladiata, assembly GCA_037954105.1. Lineage (NCBI taxonomy): Eukaryota > Viridiplantae > Streptophyta > Magnoliopsida > Fabales > Fabaceae > Canavalia > Canavalia gladiata. The sequence continues at coordinate 41,262,589 of CM075661.1, forward strand.
TTGACTTAAATCATTCATAAGGGAGTTGGGGTGAAATTGAATAAAATTATAAGGGAAATCAAAGTCCCATGTCTCTCCATAATTAAACTCGTATTTGTGTCCTTCTATCTTTAAATCGCTTACTTTCCTTTTGTTCTTTTTCTTCGTTCACTTTAAATATTTCTAACAAACCCTTTTCTGGTGAGCTCAAAAATTAGGATTTAATATTTTTTAAGATTGTTAAAATAGTCTCTGTGGGAACGATATTAAGGGTTTTAAATACACCTTTCTACATCGACAGGTGTACTTTCCCGTGGGTAAAACTTTGTACGCATAGTAAACGCACAACAATCTTCCTCGTCCTAACTCCTGTACTAATTTCGTCGGAAAGGTCAAACCAATTTTAATTTTACATTAGCACTTGTATTTCTTGAATGCCATTTATGTGCTCATTTCTAAAATTGTTAATAGTCCTAAAATTAAATTACTAAGTTTTAATTTAATAATGCATAGAAGGCTTTCAAGTAAGCTTGTTAGTCAGACCCGGTTTAGGAAGTTATGAAAATTGAAGGTGTTTAAAACTTTAGAAACAGTTTAATAAGTAGCACATATTTCTTGTTTGTTCTGTTGTCACATTGCTATGCTTTTTGAAGTACAAATAATTTTATGATTTGAAGAAAGACGATCACATTTGAAGATACTGATTTGACAATTATGAAACAAATAAAAAGTTTTATGGCCATAACTTTCATTCTGTTTGATAATTGTAGTCCTTACAAAATTCATATATCTTTAACTTTATTTCTATTGCAGATTAACATATTGTTTACATCATGTTTAGCAATTGAATGCCTTGTTTGGTGACTGTTCTGTAGATCATAAAAATAATTAACAGAAAATTCTAAAGGTGTGTGACAATGTCAAAGCAATGTTCAAGATGTTATCCTACTTCGTTGGAGCATTCCACGTTATTTTTCACTACCTATATATATCACTGTGTTGTATACCCTCCTTGACATTATCACTACCAAAAGTAGTGGTTAATGTTACTATTGTATATAATAAGTTTTTGTCCATCATCACTACCAAGGGAAACTTACCACATGAATCCCCTTAATAGTGCCTTAAATCATAAGCAAGAGAAGGCCATCATCCCATTAGTGCAAGTAATACTTTTTATGATGATAATTATAACTTACTGGATATAATCTACCTCTTATTCTTGGTTATGCTTACCTATTTGTTGTTAGTCTTGTTTTCCATTTATTAATAAAAGTAACCTTTACCTACTTATGTCCTTGTTTTGCAGATATTTTTTTAGCATACACATTCGGGATAAATGCTTTCGAAGGGGAAGGTGATGATGTAGAGGTCCCCAACTACAAAGGATGACACCAGCTACAAAGACCTCTGGGCCTATTGGGCCCTAAATAAATAGAATAAGACAATCATTTTCTTGTATTTTAGGAATTAGAAGGCCCAAATATGTATAGGATTGGACCTATTTCCTTGTAACCATTTTTGTAGAGCTGTTTGGGCATGCCTTAGCCTATCTTTTAGGTTATTCAAGGAGGGATGAGAAACACATTTTGGGCTCCATAAGAGGCCCAATTTAGACTCCCAAAGCTACCCCATGCAGTCATGCTCTTAGGCATCATTTAAGTCCTATATAAGGGACCCTTGTGTGTATGTTTCATTACTTTTGAGGCATAATTGGATTTATTCATAATTATATGAGAAATTATCTCTTCTATATTCCTTTTCAAACCAGCTTGGGGTTGGAAATCCGCCTTATCCATAGTGCCCATGGTGGCGGAGAAGGAGCTTATTCTTCCAAGGAAGATGTCGCTCCTAGGTACTTGAAGACTACACCAATTTCACCTTCATGTCCCACTTTCTCTTTAATCTCCATTGAATAGTCCAGATCCTCCTTCCAAGGCTGCATCAACGGTTCTCTACCTTTCTAATTCATCTCTTCCCCATTCTCATTTCTATTCCTTCTTCCTATATCCTTTCATAATATTGTGGAGACAAAATTTGCTTTCACAGTATGGATTGTAGTAACCTTTTACCAGCCTTGCTAGCACTATGGTTTTGTCATTCTCTCTTAGGATTATGATTATGGATTATTTTTTTGGTTAGCTTGTTTTTATTTGTTCTTATCCATTATGTGTAACTAGCTCCTAAGTTAGGAGGTTTTGGTGAAACTTTTAATGTAATCAATTGAACCCTTTATCTATTTTATGAATGGTTTCTTTCTTTATTCATTTGCGTTTTTCTTATTATGCTTTATTAATTGATGATAATTGGCCACTCTTGTTAATTTTTAAGTTGATTGGGGGATTGATGATCGTACCATTGTCTAATTAATAGAACTATAAGATAAACTAAATTTAAGAATTTTAGAGGATCAATAGGAATCTTGGATTTCTAACTGATTATTAAATCACTATTGCATGATGATTGGATAGTAATAGAATTAGAGAGGATGGTTAGAATTGACATTTTCAATAATTCATAAGATAGTTTGGGGGTGGAAATTGGATAAAGTCATAAAAGGATATAAAGCTCCATTCCTTTCCATAATAGAATTCATCCTTGTGTTATTTCCATATCATTTTCTATTCTTGCTTTTGTATTTTAAAAATAAATTTTAAAAAAATTTCTTTTTGGTGAGCTCCAAAGTTAATAATCAAGCCTTCTTTTAAGGATTGTTGGTATAGTCTATATGAGATCAAAACTAGGGGTAAAACTTGCCACACAGTTTTTCCACAACATGTTTTTCAAACAACAAGTTTATGGTCTTATTGCTGGGGTATTCCCTAATAGTCTTTGAAGTTTGAATCTTGATTGCTTGAGATGTGTATATATTTTATAAAAATAATAAAAATTAAATTAACATTAAAAAATAATTTTGATATTGTTACATAATCTTTTCACTTATTTATGCTAACTCATTCTGGAGTCTCTCATTTACAATTTGATTAGGTAGAGATCGAAACTAGAAACTACAATTTGATTAGGAGCACAAGGACAAAAGATATTGCTAAATTATATGGCCTTAAGTGATGAGGGGCGCAAGAGTAGTATAGTAATTCCAACATTTGAAGGAGTTGCAAACATTGAATTAAAACCCTTACTCATTAATATGATTCAGAATTCACTTCAATTCGAAGGAACCTCCTTGGAGGATCCACAATTTTATATCAAAAATTTGAGGCTGAGAAACACCATAAAGATAAATAATGTTATGCAAGAAACCATCATATTATAGTTATTCTCCTTTTACATCACTGAAAAGGTGAATGATTGGTTGGATTCTCTTCGAGAGGCATACATTATTACTTGGGAGAAGTTACAAAATCTACTTTTAATGCAATACTTACCATCATCAATGTAGTTCAAGATCAAAAGGGAGATCGCTAGCCTTAGTCAGTACAAGAACGAATCCTTATATAAAGCCAAGGAGAGATTTAGAATTTTCTTCGAAGGTGCCCACATCATAGGTACCAAGTGCCCCTATATTGTGCATATTTTCTGCAACAACCTTTCCTATATCAACAGAGTTATGAGTGACAAAGCTTGTGGTTAAGACATCCTAAATAGACCCCTTGAGGGCACATGGACAATGATAGAAAATTTGGATGCTAATAGCAATCAGTGATGATCTAATGACAGACATATGAAAAAGAGAGATCATCAACCTACTAAAATGTACTAGGTTGATCATACTGCTCTATTAGCCACTCAGATACAGGCTTTGAATAAAATGATGGAGGTACTTATATGAGCATAAATACAACTTATAATGTCTATTCAAACTTAAATTGCACCCGAACCTAAATCTTATAACTTTTGTGGCTCCATAAGTCAAGGTGATGAAGTATGCATAGTGGAAGTCTGTATCGATAAATAAAATGGGAGGATAGCTAATTAGGAAGGACTTATAACCCTACCAAGAACAACCATCTCGATCTTCTCTAGGAGAACATCGGGTTAATAATGTAATAAATAATGTTCAAAATGTTTACAAGCCCCCTACTTGTAGAATCAAGGAGGTTACGAGAAGAAATGGAAGGAACCATCCCCTACAGATTCACGAATCCATTACATAGAGACATGAGTTTAGAACATAGAGATGTAAATGCTTCGATTTTAGAATTTGAAGAATCATTTGCAAAAAATCCTTAGCCTCTTTGGACAACAAGCGCTTGGGACATTGCGTAGTTGGTCTGAAGTGAATCCAAAAGAGAAAGTCAATATAGTAACTCTTAGGAGTTTGAATGAGCTTGATTTTCCTATAAGAAAGGAGAAGGAGAAAGTGGTTACTAATGACTAACAAGAGGTTACCAACAAGAGTTCTTAACTCCCACTAATGAAAGCCCAAAAAGAAGGAGGTAGAAGAGATTGTAGAAAAGGCTTCTAAGAAACCCCATGTGGAGCCTTACCAACATAGAATACGCTTTTCTAAGAGATTGAAGGACAACAATAGTGATCCATAATTTTCCATGTTCCTAAACATTCTAAAGAGATTAAAGTAATATTCCATTTCTGGAGGCCATCTCTCAAATGTCCAAGTATGCAAAATTCTTAAAATAAATTTTAGAAAACAAAAGGAAGCTTGAGGAACACATGACTGTCAAACTAAATGATGAGGGTTTTGCTATTCTACTCCAGAAATTACCATTAAAGCTTAAGGATTCAAGGAGTTTCACTATACCTTATACTAATAGTGATTATTATTTTGATAAATATTTGTGCTATTTATACGTTAGTGTTAATATAATTCCTTTATATACTTTTAGAAGGTTAGATATGAATAAGCCGAAATCTACCAATATTTCTTTATGACTTGAAGATAGAACCATTACACACCCAAGTGAGATAGTAGAGAATGTTTTATTGAAAGTTGTAACAACCAAAAATTCTTATAATAAACTATTTAGGTTACAAATAACCTCAAGTACAAAACAAAAGTAGAGATAAGAGAAAAAAAAAGAGAAATTAGAAAATTGTGCAAATGACAAAAATACCCCTACACTAGGATAACCCAAATAATATGTAGGAAAAATATAAAAAAAAAAGATAAAATCCATTCTAAGGGATTAGAAAATATCAAGGATGATTGAAAAGTTATGAGAAAATAATAGGAACAAAGAAAGGGCGAAAAAGTCATTAGAAAATTTTGAGAGTATCCAAAATGCCCTTAGAAAGCATTGCTTTCCGCAACGGCTAAATTGTTCCTAAAAAAATATCAAATGACATTAAAATTATTTGGGAAAAAACCAATAAATGTTAGAAATGTCTAAGGATAAATTTGGGAAGGTCCCAGGAAATGTTAAGAAAAATTACCAAAATACCCCTAGAGAGCTAGTGGAGCAAGAAAATGCAAAATAAAAGCCAAAAATGGGCCTTATACCATGTGCATGAAATTACCATGTGGGAAATATGGTGGTGACTCATTATATGATTCATAACACCATTAAATACATCTTAGATAAAAATAATAAATAGAAGAAATAAAATTAACCATGGTTAAAATAAATTAACCATGTTTAATTAAAGTTAATAAACCCTAAACCATGCTTAGGATGGATTAATCTTGATTAGTGATAAATTCAGAAAAATTAGCATTAATATAATCCTAAAAGGATAATTCCTCGCATTTATATTTGTTTTAGAAATGGAAATTACATTCAAATGTACCAAAATGCCCTTAAGTGAGAATTTAATTCCTAAACTACCCTTAAGTGGCTGAATCCCATAATGGCCATGGGAGAGCTCATTTTATTAATTATCCACCTTTTAAACACTTAGATAAACTATCCAAATTCTCTCTAAACTCAATCTACCTCAAAAACCCAAAACTTTACACTAAGCTTAAACTTCCAACTTTGAAGTTTAAGTTAAATCAAAACCAAACCATCAAACCTTACCACCACTACTAGAAGATCTTGTGTGGACCACCAAGGTGGAAAATAATCATCCATAAAAGCCCCATCAAAAACCCACCTCAAAGTCGTCAACAAGTAGGAATTTAACTAGTACTTTTATAAGCTTTAATTTGTATTTATGGTATGTTTTTCTTCTTCTTTGCAAATCCTTCTCTAAGATCTATGGACATATTTTTGTTTGAACTCTTCGGATCTCCAAACTACCCTTTAATGGTTAAATATGAGCATCACAAATATTTAGTGATTCTTGAAAGAGAAAGAGAAATTTTGATGGATTAAAGTGCTTCTAACAACTTTGGAAGCAATTTAATCAGTTAAAATTTCTTAAAAACCAATTTTTATGCTTTGGGGAAGATTTGAATGTTTACATGAAAAGTTTTGAAGTGCACAAAGTAAGATATTTGTAGATCTTGGAGTAGATGTACACTTGTTTGTTATAAAAGGTGTTTTCATTAAAAATTTTATGTTGAAAGCTAGTAACTTGGTTATATCTTTACTTAAAATTATTTTGTGAGTTTATCCTTGCTAAGAGTCTAGATCTAGACTCATGTAATAAAAGCCTTAAAGGAAATAGAAAAATTATTCAAAAAATTCATAAACTTAACTTGGACATGGACTTAAAACTACTAAATTTAAAGGTAGAATTTTGGACCCTAAGTTACACAAATAACTTAACACCTTCCATGATCATGATCAAAGCTATGGAGTAAGGACAATTTATGGATGAATCTAAGGACTTATGATGAACCAAGTGATAAACTTCATGACACAAAGGTCATATGACAAGAAAATTGAAAAAGAACCCTTATTCAAGCACCTATAGCATTCGGTCATCTCCAAATAAATTAAGAGATCTTGATTTTCAAATTTTGATTAGGATATAAAGAGGAACCTAATCAAGTATAACTATGGAATTATAAGTTTAAAAAGGACTTGAAATTATTAAAGAGTGCATTCGGCCACTTTGGTTAAAATGAGTAAAATATGTTAAAACACATAACACCAAAACCATGGGAGAATAAATGAAGAAAAAGGAAACATGTTTTAGCCAACTAGGGTATCTGGTCACTCTTCCAATAATTAGAAAAACTTGAGTTAAAATTTTAATTAAGGTTCAAAGTAGAATCTAAACAAGTTTAATGAATAACTTTTAAAGTTAAGAGAGATTTGGTGATGGTTGGGTACCATTTGGAAAAGTGCACACAAGAAGTAACTAGTTAAGCAACCTTGCTAGAATTTAAAAGTGGATTAAAGGTGGCCGAAGGAGGTGATTAGAATCCAAATATGGAATAGAGAAAGGAGCAAGGGCATTCGGCCATGCTCTCTAGATAAGGAAGAAAAACCTTAAAATTTTCTGTAGTTGGTGTAAGTAATAGCATCATATTAATTAGTAAAGATCACCTTTCTAAGAGAAGAAGAATTGAACTATAAGGCCTTAAGACTAAGGAATATGCATTCAGCCACTTAGGGAATTAATAGGCACATAGACTAACTTGGACGTTTAAGGATAATTACACAAGTCATGAGTAGAAAACGTTAGTTTATGAACAAAGAAACAAGTAATTAGGTATATGTATGGAACATACCTAACTAGCTAAGTTATTTGTCAAGAAGCATAAAACATGTAACACTTAAACTTGAATTGAATAAATAATGCATAAGTCTTTAAATTAAGGACACAAAGAGTAAACTATGACAAAGTTCATTTGACCATTTAAAGAATTAATTATATACCATAATCCTTCATTAAAAATGTTGAAAAGAACTTAACCTTTAAGAAAAGGAGAGTTTGAAAGGTAACTTAGAAGGATGAGTGATCTAGATCCCATGAGTGTTTTATCACAAATGTTAAGAATTGAGAAAGTTGGAAATGTTATGATAGTAAATGAATATGCTACCTAAGAATTTACATCAAACTAAAATAAGTAAGTCTTGAATTAAAAGATGAAACCTTGCTTGAAAATATTATACCAACTTGTTGTATTACTTTATAAGTACATAAAGAGTATTGTGGAGTGTATGATATTACTCATAAATGATTAGAGAATAATGTTTTACATGATAATCATTTAAATATAATGATATGGTGGTAGTATGAAAGTAGAGACTAAATGTGCATGACATAATGGTTGAATTGCCTGAGCAAGCATGTTATTTGGAAGCCTTTAAAAGGAACCTAAGTAAGTAAGAGATAATTAAAGAAAGAACTTATATGAAAAGTTAATACTACACTTAATGTGCCTTGTGCACATTCAAAAGGCACCAAGTCTTCTCAAGAGAAGATAAACGGGTTATCAAAAAATTGTTCTATTATGAAGCACCAAGTCATCAATATTTATGATGGTGACGACCATCTAGGAATGAGCTCATGTCCCAAGAATAGAAGGTAAAGTAGTAGAGCCAGTGAAAAGGTATTGTTTGACTAATGTTAATGTACGTCTATGTCTTAATTATCATTAAGAAAGTGATAGAGAATATATAAGAGTTATGTAAGACATAGAACAAATGATAGTCAAATAATAAGTGTGATATGAACCCAAAGATTTATGATGCTTGAGTAATTTATATGCTTAATTAAAAATGGTTCATTTTATGTAAAAGAAATTCATTTTAGCAAGAGTTTTTGAGAGATTAAAATTAAATTTGTATGCATGACATGCTTTTCTAATAAATTGGCGTGGCTAGGATGAAAGTAATGACACTAATCCTGGGGTAATATCCTACTAAGAAACTTATTATCTCACTCCTTCTCCAACCATTTCCTTCTTAGACACTCCAAATGTCTTTCACGAATGCGGTAGTCTACATGGACATCAGTAACGTAAATTGGTCTATAAATGCTCACAGGCTAATGATTATAGCTTATGCCAATGTGCGAATATACTTCTCTTTGGGACATTCGTTTGTTTTTTCAGTGATGAGTCCAGATTTCTCCACCATAAAGTTTGCTATACTTCTAGAATCCTTCTACCTTGACCGGGTGTTTCCACCTCCTCTGGCTACCAGGCACCACGTGTATCACCTACAAAAGACTCCCCATCATCTGAAGGGGAAATTGACCCGCAAATGCCGTCCCACTACTAAAGCACTTCGCACGTCTAGTTGTCGTAGGGTAGCTCTCTATATCCCATGCCCTATCCTTTCCCGGTGTTCTAGGAAATGGCTCATGGAACTTTCGTAGCCTCGAATGAGAGCTTGTGGTTGGAGCAGTACCATCACTAGTCCTAAAGTGTTATACAGAGTTTGTGTTTAAAGGAAGAAACAGCAGTCATACAAATAATGCACAATTTGTAAGTAGAAGGATGAATGCATCCTATTTAGTAGTACGTAGTTTATAGAATAATTAGTGTGAATATGGTAGAAATAAAGGTGTATGTAACTAAGTGTGTAAATAAATGTATGTAATTAAGTGTATAAAGGCTCCAATGCCTTAACCTAACTATGTATGTATAAATAAAGATTATAAAATTATTAAGGACTGTATAATTATATTATATAAGAATGTTGTATGTTTAAGTTATGTTGAATTGATTTATTGCTTACTAGATAAATTAAACAAAAGGAATAATTTGTAATGTTAAAAATTATACATGCACGAGAGCACTTAATTATTTACATTCTATTACCAACCTTATTATGGCGAGGCTTTCATTTGATATCAAAGAGTTTTAAGTAAAGATTTTTTTAAAAAATATTTTTATTGTATTTTCACTAATAATCATTTTCTAAAGATTTTGCATCATGGGATAATAATTTATGAATGGAACCGAGTGTGTGACTTAAGCATAAAAACAGTATTCATTATTAGGGTGTTATATTATGGTATCAAAGTAGTTCATCCTTAAGGTGCTTGAGGATGGTCTCTGTTAGGAATTAATAAGTGATGCTTTGATTTTAGTTAGTTATGTTAGCGCATGACCACTTTATACTTCCTCTGCTACTGGGACCTTTACATCAAATCCTCCCCTTTTGAGCGCATTTAACTTTAAATGTGTAGGCTCAAAAATATTTGCAAAAAAAGGACATAAGTTGGTAGAGGTGACTTTTATTAATAAATGGAAAACAAGACTAATACCAGGATCAAATACCAACATTTTGAATTTTTCAAAGAATTTTAATAATATGTAATCATGACAAATTAGACATAAGAGGTAGTAGAAATTCACAAACCTATAACGTCTTTGAGAGTAAAATAGAAAAACAAGGACTGTGAATAGGTTTATAAGTTTTTGTTCCTAATTGTTTCTATAGAAGATATCTGGGATGTTTCTGGGGATTTTATCTATTGGATTCATGTCTAGCATTACCTTGGGTGGAGTATGATACCCACTAACCTATGGAGGGGGTATCTTGACCCCCTCATAAAGTGACCAAGACCGATGTTGTGTTAACAAAGTTTAAACCAAGAAATTAGATTGCTTATCCACCAATTCATTTCTAATGGAATGTTGAATTAGCTTAGATGAAAATGGATAAGAAAAATATTGAAGCATGATAGGGAATTTAATAGTTACAACCATATGAGGCACACAAAAAGATGAAAGTTTAGTCAATTGAACTATTCTATTCATATCATAAGTAACCATGGCTGGTTAGGAGGGATGGACCTTTATGAGGCCCTGTTCTTGACTTCCTCATAAAACAAAAGGTTCCTTTATTATAATAAAGAAAATACTAGACCCTGTCCCAACAGCCAGTTTCAAGGTAATGGTATTTAAAAGGTGAGGTTTCCTGACTAGGAGGATGTTTCTTACCTCATCCTTCCTTATAAGTCGATTTTCACCCCCCTGTATAAGAGAGATGGAATCCTCACTAACCTTTCTTCTGTCCTACCTTTATTTCCTTTAATTATTTTCAATTTCTTTTATCTTTTCAATTTTTTTTTCAAACCCTTTCTCTCAGCCTCCTTTTTTTTTACTCATATGCATCTAGTCTTGATAGACTTCATTAGGGGATAGAGGCACTAGGATAATTTTCTGAGAGTTGAATTGTAAGGAATACCGATTGGTATGCCCATCATGATGGATATCCCTATCATATTGTCATGGTCTTCACGAAAGCATATGGGTGACCTTCATTGGGACAACATCATAAATGACATTGTTCTCATGCCTTCCAATGGTAAATATGAGGAGTGCTTGTTGATTGAACAACAAGTTCCCTTTGTCACTAAGCCATTATAATTTATATGGCTTAGGGTATGGGTGGTCACTAGCCTAGTGCTAACCATATTTGTACAGCTACCCCCATCAATAATTAAGGAGTATGTGTTCTCCTTAATTGAACATTTTTTATGGAAGATGTTGTCCATTTTTGTTTCTTCCCCTCCCTTTACTATACTCCCTAACAACCTTATAACCACTAAAAGATCACCCTCAAGGGTATACTCAAGAACTTCATCCTCAAATGAGGAAGGAGAGGATCTAGAATTAGATGACTATAGTGATGAATAATTACCATTGTCCTTAAGGATCATGATTCTCTTATTTAGGCATTGGAAAGCAATGTGCCCATTACCCATACAATTGAAACACATAACTAAATACATTTTTCCAAAGGGAAAATTTGAAGTCTTGCCTTTGGACTTTATGGCCTCCTTGGACTCCCTAGGTTTAAAGCTAGAGTCTTTTGGATCTCTTTTCTATCTTTTTAAATGTCTTGTGTAGATGATTTGAAAGAAATGTATTTTCCTTTACCCCTCCTATTTAGTTGGGGTTCTACATTTATAGCTTAGTGGTAAAGATCATTAAGGCTTAGATGTTGGTGGAGTTCTAACACATCTCTAATGTTATGCCTAAGCCTATCTAGGAACCTAGCCATGTTGGTTTCCTCTCTTTCTTTCAAGTTATCCCTAATCACTACAACCTCCATTTTCTTGTAATATTCATCTATACTTTTGTAACCTTGAGAAAGTCTCTCTAGCCTATTATGGACCTCTCTTAAATAATAAGAGGTACATGTCTTGCCCTCATTACGTGCTTTATTTCCTTTCACTCACTCAAGGGTCTATATCTCTCCTTAGTAAGCCTATCCCACCATATTAGGGCATGGTCACTAAATTATAAGGCAACTAACCTCACCTTATGTCCTTCCTTAATGGTGTGGCTTACAAAGATTTGTTCTACCTTAAGCTCCCAATCCAAGCATGCCTTTGGGTTGTTCCCTCTTTGGAACTTAAGACATTTTAATCTTAGGTAGCTTTGTGGGCTCTAAGGTATCCCTACCCCTTGGATCTTTATTCCTATGCCTAAATTGACAATCTCTATTATTTAAGTTATCCTTAGAGGAACTCCTACTCCTATGCTCCCTAGACCTATGGGATCTATGTCTATGAGTCCTAGACCTAGAGGGTTCCCTGGTCCTTGTTGTTTCTCTATGCCCATGAACCCTAGCTCTTTATTCTCTTGGTGCTTGGTTATTGGAGGATATTGTCCTCATTTGTGAGTGTGGCCTATCCATCGAGGAAGGTCTTTCCCTTTGGGGAGAATGTCTTCTCCTTTTCCTATAACTCATGTGTTCCCTAAAGAAGTTGACATCTTCACTTGATGTCTCCTCCTCACGATAGTTGCACCCATTCCTAGACCACTAGTTTAAATTATTCTATGATTTCTTGGTTGCTTTTTAGACTTTCTTCTTTTTAGGTGATCTAGTCTTTGCTCTATGGCCCTTGCTTTTGGAAAACCCTTTCTAATCTATTAGCTAATTATTCCATTTGGCTTCTAGGAGATAGTTCGTGTATATTCATTTACAAAATAGGAAAATACCTCTCCACACCTGAATTACTTATGCTAAGAAATCAAATCACCCAAGTTAAAACACTAAGCACACAATCTAGGATCTAAGGCATACACAAACATTCAAGGGTTAAGTAATTTACCTAGCCTCCTTGACCTTGAAAAAGAAGATAAAGGTTAATGCCACATAAGATAACTCTACAATATGCAAGTATCACTTAGCACACAATGTAGGTCTAAAGCACATAAACACACAAAAAGTTATAACTTGACCTTAAGTGAGTATCCTACACCAAGGTCCGAAATTCTAAGTCCTTATTACAAAAAATTTGCAAAGGTAAACCAAATTACACTAAAAAATAAATCCTACTACAAGTCACTAGGATTTACAATTCAAATCGAACCTACTTACAAATATTTAACCTAAAATTTACAAGTTAAAAATCAAATGCTTAATGTTACATTTAGCCTTCACTTTAGTTTTCAATTCAGCCTTTGAATCTAAGTCTTCATTTTGGGTTTACTCTTAGTTCTTAACTTTGGTCTTGAAGTCCCTTGGCACACCTTTCCTTAAGCATAAGCTTCTCCAAGTACCTACAAAGTCAAGCACAAACAAAAGGGACACTTGCTACCCACTTGGTTAGTGTTAGAAAAATCAAGTTAAATTTCACCGATTCTCACCAAGTGTTTATGCTCTCCTTCCTTTAATGTCCTCACCATGCAACCAGCCCTCTCACACTATTTCACTCACACAAATATCCTCCTAAACCAACTTGAGATCAAGCAACAACTCAACTCAACTTAGGTGGCTTAGGGATATGTAAGTGGTGACACTACAAAAAAAAAAATTTAATAATTTTTTCTGGCAGTAAATAAAAAATGTTAAAGAATTACATTTTCTAGCATTTTAGGTAAATGCAACACAATCTTTTTTTTCTGTCGTTTCTATGAGTTTTTAATTTCCCCAAAAATATTTAAAAGAATATTTTTTTCCAAAAATATAGTATCTTTTATTATATTTTCTTTTTTGAGATCTTTCGATAATCACTCTTGCTTTTTTCCATATTCACTCTTATGTGCTTCCCACTCTATTGTATGCATTTTATTCCTTAATATATCTTAGATTAACACTTATTCTAGTTTATTTATAGTTCAATTAAGCACTAAGGTTTATACAAAATGTAGATCGCTCCATTTTTTGGGGTAGAACGATACTTTTATTTTCAAATTGTTTTGAGTTTTATTCTTCATCAATCTTTTGAGTTTAATTCTTCTTCCATCCTTTGATTGTGTGTTAGTGATTGTGCAAGAAAGAAGTAAGTTGAAAGTACTGTGAAAGAGAAACTTAAAGCTTGTCTAGATAGAGTACCGGGTAAGAATCTTACACTTTCTACATTGGCTTAATTGAGAGTTAACTTATAAGCGTATAGGTAACTAAGCTCTGTGTGTGTGTGTCTCTGGTTGAATTTGGAAAATAGAGACTAGGTCTGTGTGAATAATGAAATTGTGGGTAGGTTGATGAAATGGCTGGAATTAGAAATATTCCTCTAGAATGCAGATATTATGTTCTCTTGATAGATGCCCTTTGTCCATGGACCTTCTTCCTGTTAGAAGTTCCAAAAAGATAACTCCAAAACTATATACATCACTCATTGATGTCAAGTTTCCTATATATATATATATATATATATATATATATATATATATATATATAAAGAATTATATTATAAAGTTTAGGCTAATTTAATTATCTACCCATCATAATGTACTCTACAGTTGCATAGCCTTGGCTTCCCATGAATTTGGTTGAAACGTGTATGCCATCTCCCTAGGGCTAGTTAAAAAGTGCTAAAGAAACAGTGAGTGTTATTTAGTAATATAAATATCACTTTTCTTCCGTGTGAGTGTTTTCAAGATATAGACTTTTTGTATTTGAAGAAAGTAGGTTCTTATGGGAAACAATGAGTTTTGGAAAGAAAATAAAAATAAATTTAAAAATGGTTTAAGAAGGAAAAAAAATAGTTTCAAATCTGGTTTAAATCCAAAGTGTCTTTTCATAAAAGTATGGCTTTGTTTCTCTAAACTACACTGTATTTTGGTTCAGATTTGATTTTTCATAGAATCCAAACCATGCTCACCTCTAAATATTTCCTCGCTATCTCTCTCTTGAGCAAGTTTAGGCTCCAATATAACACTGAATTCCCAATTATGTGTGCTCTGATGATCGATACTGAAGTGGAGAATATAGTTTATAAAGTGGAGTTGCATGGCAGCCATTTTTGAATATTTGGCTCTTGTTGATAAACAGGTTAGTTTTCTTACTATGCACTTACTTATACAATTGGTCTGGTATTTAATAATGATTACTGTGTGTCCTTTTAATATTGGTTCTTGCTTTATAATACTGGTACATTTTGAGACCTGGATGTGTAGTGTACATTTGGTTTCTAAGCTGTGGGGTTGAAAGTTCTATAATTTTCTTATGGACATGATTTTTGAGTACATATAGTGTTTCCATTGTGCTTAAACTGTTGTTGTTGCTACACCACACCGTTCAGGAATTAAATATAATTCTTTTGTAGAACATGTCCTATTTCAAATTTACATGAAAACAAGCTATAATTAGTTTTATTTCTCCTATTACCATCCTCCTGACCCTACCATGAAGGGCTCCCCATATACATTTGTTGTAAATATATATCCTCACTTGATAGGCCATGTGATGATAAGTCATATTCTTTCATTACTATTCTATTTCTTTCTCACTCTAGTTTTCTCGCTTAATAAGTTATTAGAGGTAACCACTAACCAACTTCTGAAGAATTAGACAATGGACAACTCTAGGAGGAAATGGTCTCTTATTATGAGCCCACCCCTACCCATATTCATAGACATCGTGCTGTTATTGGCAATGGTCAAGACCAACCTTTCAGATAAGTGAGGCACCAACTGCTAAGTGAGGCATCAAACATTCTAGCACCGAAAGTATAACCAATAGGAACATAGAGCATTCCATGATGGACTAACTGTGTGATTGTTGTCCAATTACAACAATAGTCATATGTGGCATGTTACTCATTTCTGCGTTGTCTCCTAATTATGATGCTAACTATTATAGCACTACGTTGCATTCAAAATGACAATATATCCATTTATTCCTATCATAATATTCATTAACCTCTCAAGATTCTACATTATATTAAGATCCTCTCATCCAAAAGTGTCTTTCAACCATACTCATTAACCCTAACCACACTCCTAATTTATTTATTTTAAAACATGGCCACCAATCCTATCTCCTAACTTTCTTCACATGATGATTCCTCTTTCAAACTTTCGTCGCATCTTGATGCCTCTTCCTTGTCCTCCACCTTATTGTGTCCATCGTCTTCATATGTTAATACCTCTTCCTTTTCTTTTTTTGAGGTAAAAATAAGACTTATTAAAGAGAAAGATCTTGAGAACAACCTTCTCAATTAAGTGACACAAAAAGTAACAAACAGACCATAGACTTAACACCTCTTCCTTATCCTTTATTATTTTATTTCCTTCAACACCTTTTTTACATTTTGGTTTCTTCACTTTGTCCGCTACTTGCTGCTTCCTCGTAGTAGTTTGTTGAACTAAGCAAAATTTTTCTTTACATCAACCAAATCAAGGTAAGAAACTTATGTACTGAAGATTATAATTTTCTTTATATGTAATTAGATATTTACATTATTAAATATGTCACCTAGAAACAAACATTTTGAATCACTTATTTATTTATTTATTTATACGTCTAAACTAACATTTTTTATATTTTTTCAAAACCATAGCTTTAATTGATATTAAAATTATTTTCCATGTTTCAATCAGAAGAAAAAATTTAAAATTCCTAAAATTATGATCAAATTAACATGATTATATAATCTCGATTTTTAAAACTTTAATAGAAAAATATACTTTTGAACTCTGAAACAGTTTAGCATTCGACAGAACAAACCAGTAAATACAATTTCAGACAAACACACCTAATTAAACAATTTTTTTCTAATTAAATAATATTCAACGTTATGAAATTTTTTTTTGATAGATATATTATTAGCTTTTTCTTAGATACGCCAAACTGGTTTATGTAAAAAATAAAAACCTAATGAATATAAAATTAAATAATAGAGGAGAAATAAGGAAATTTTCGATTTTAATAGAAAAGTATTTTTTTCATTAAAACATATATATTATAAAATGATTTATGGCTAAAAATTTAACGTCAAATTACTAATGTGTAGTCTAAGTCCTAAAGTTCTTCACATTCAAAATGAATTTTATATTATTTATAAATTCATATAACATATTTTTTCTATACCATTATTTATTATATTATTTATAGAGAGAATATAAATGCATGGTATAATTAAGAGACTAACTATAGGTACACATGTCCTTAACATTGTTATGATTATGTAACCATCATGAAGTTTCTTTTAATTTTATTCATGGGATATTTTTTGTGTAGCTTAAGCTATTTTCCCCACTCTCCTCCACATCAACTACTTCAAAAAGTAGATATCATTAAATAGGGAACTTTAGACACTTGAATTTATAGATTTAGCATAAATCTATCTTTATATGAATCCATGTAAGTTGTGATTATTAGCGCTTTTTTTTTTTGTTATATTGTAGTTTTGTATGTTTTCTCTTATGTTTCTAACTTTCATAAATTTTTTCACACCTATTCTATTCAACATTTCTGAAGGTACTTGTTCTTTTCCACAACATGTATTTACATTAATTTCTATATGATGCTAATTGTCATTAATTATATCATTTCAATTTACTTTTTGGTATATTATTAAGCTAGTTGATTTTTCAAATGATAAGATTGTATTTGAAGTGATGATATTGTATGCTTACTTTTTTTTTCAATGTAGTTGAATGGTCATAACAATGGATAAATCATAGATCGATATGCCACGAAACATAGTTGAAAATCTAGATAGGTTGGATAAGTTCCTAGATTTTGCATTCCAAAATGGATCAATTAATGGCATAATTAGGTGTCCTTATCCTAATTGTCACTTTAACAAATGGATAATCAAAGATGACACTCAAGATCATTTAATTTGCAAGCCATTCCTAAAAAATTATAAAGTTTGGATATGGCATGGTGAAAAGTATGAAGAGATTATATTAGAAGGAATTGAAGTAATAGATAAGGCAATGCAAGACACAAATCCAATTTTGGACGTGATAAATGATGGATTTAGAATTAATAAAGACCATCTTACGAAACTTACCTCTTCAGATGAACCGGTAGAGCTTATAAACACCACTCCTATAGAAGGACATAGAGGTATTGATGATCTTCTTAGAGATGGTGATCAAGAATTATATGAAGGGTGTCACAAACATTCGAAGTTATCTTTTTTTTTGAGGTTGTACCATATAAAGTGTTTGTGTGGTGTGACTGACAAGGAAACGATGTTGATTTTGGAGTTATTAAAAGATGCATTTGAATATACAAAAATTCCTACTTCTTTTTACAAGGAAAAGAAGGTGATCCAAAAACTTACGTTGAACTATACTAAGATAGATGCGTGCAAAAATAATTGCATGTTGTATTGGGGAGTAGATGAAAGATTGGATATTTGCAAACATTGTGAAAAGTCTAGATGGAAGACAAAAGGTAAGGTAAAAGAAAGTACCAATGAAGGTTTTACATTACTTTCCATTGAAACCAAGATTGTAAAGACTATTTGCATGTTCTAAAACAACAAAGTCCATGAGATGGTATGCATTAGGGAGTATGCTAGATGGATTGTTAAGGCATCCAAGGGATGGTGAAGCATGGAAAAAATTTGGCCAAGTTCACCATGGATTTGCTTCTAAATCTCGAAATGTTCACCTTGGCTTAGCTACTGATGGTTTCAATCCTTATGGAACCATGATTAATAGTTATAGTATATGGCTAGTGATTCTAATTCCCTACAATCGTCCTCCCTAGGAGTCCATGAAGTAAACTTTTCTCATTCTTTCCATGATCATTCCAAGTAAATAAATGCCTGGTAAAAATATTGATGTGTACCTACAACCTTTAGTCAAGGAGTTAAATGAGCTATAGAGTGAAGGTATGCACACTTATGATTCATTCATGAATGAAGTGTTCAGAATGCGAGTAGCTCTTATGTGGCAATTAGGGACATCCTTGGGCTCAGTTCTTTATTTGGGTGGAACACTTATATTGGTTATGTTTTTCCATCTTGTAATTT
The DNA here is from genome assembly GCA_037954105.1 of Canavalia gladiata. Lineage (NCBI taxonomy): Eukaryota > Viridiplantae > Streptophyta > Magnoliopsida > Fabales > Fabaceae > Canavalia > Canavalia gladiata. Next base: position 41,281,507 of record CM075661.1, read on the forward strand.
TGATACAATCCCTCATCAATTATATTATAGCAAAAAATGGTATTTTATGGGTCATCGGTGATTTTTGGAAAGGGGCCATAAATTTAGGTTGATTAAAAAGTACTTTGATGGAACCATTGAAGAAAGGGGTCCACCATTATTATTACCTAGGTCTGAAATTTTGAAACAACTTGATGTTCTCAAAGTAACTATTGAAGGCAATGTTGATTCAAGTAATAGAATGAAACGAGCCAATGTATAAGATAAAGTAAAGCAATGAAAAAACAAGAGCATCTTATTTGATCTTCCATATTGGAAGGATAATCTTTTACGTCATAATCTTGATGTTATGCATATTGAGAAGAATATTTGTGACTAGGTGTTGCATACATTGCTTAAAGATGATAAATCAAAAGATCACCTTTAAGCTCATTAAGATTTAAAAGATATGGGCATAAAAAAAAGATCTTTGGCCAAATGAAAATGGAAACTATCTTCCTTTGTTGTTTACAACGACAAAAGAAACAAGAAAGATATTTCTCATGACACTAAAGAATGTAAAGATGCCAGATGGTTACTCAAGTAACATTTCTCAATGCATTGATGATCAATACTCCAAGATATTTGGGTTAAAAAGTCATGATTGTCACATCCGTATGCAACATTTACTTCCACTAGCTATAGGTAACATTTTACCTGATGGGGTGACTTTAGTGTTGGTGGAGTTTTGCTCATTTTTCAAAGAGTTATGTTATAAAAAATTGAATATCTTAGATCTTGAGAAGCTACAACACTAGATTGTACTTACTCTTTGCCATTTGGAAATCTTATTACCCTCATCTTTCTTCACGGTAATGGTTCATTTAACTTGTCATCTAGTTGAATAAGTGAGATTAGGAGGACCAATGCATTACCGTTGGATGTATCCAAATTGAGAGGTAAATGTTTTTTTATGTTTAAATTATTTAAATTTTTAATTAAATTTATTATTTTTTGCTTATAGGGAATCAGGAAATTTGTAGTTCTTTGTACGAAATAAGGCACAACCAAAAAGTTCTATAAGTGAAGCTTATTTAGCTGAAGAGACCCTCAATTTTTATTCACTATGTGAAGAAGTTGAGTCAAGGATGAATAAAGGTCGACGTCTTGATGATCGGCCTAATGATAATGAGACTTCTCAAATGTCTTCCATCTATCCTCAAATTGGTAGACCAGTTGGAAATTCCTCAACTTACACTCTTACTCCACTAGAGAAAATACAAGCACAATGATATTTGCTACTAAATTGTCCAAAACTCAAGTCATATATTGAGTAATTATTTAAATATATTATATGTGATAAGAGAAATATCTAAATATATTAACAAGTTATTCTTTTTTGTTAGTGAATTTAGAACATTTATTAAAAGAAGGGAAAGAAGTCGAACACCTTCAACTATTGAGATAGAAAAAATAGTTACTAAAGAATTTGAAAATTGGTTTCATAACAAGGTGAGTCAAATAATAATTTTTCATTAAATTTTAATAAATTTGTGATTAACATAATTTTTTAATTAGGTTACAAATCCACACATTACAGACTCAGTGTCAGATGACATAAAGTATTTAGCTAGAAGTCCAATGTCAATTGCAAGAAGATATACTGCATACAACATTAATGGGTTCAAGTTCAGAACAATGGGACAAGATGAAGGTCTGAAAACTCAAAATAATGGAGTGTTTTTAACTTCAAGTACATCATGTGTTGAAAGTAATGTTGATGCAAATTTAAGGCAAGCAGATTTGTCATACTATGGAAAGTTGGAAGATATAATTAAGCTTAACTACTATGGTTTCTTAAAAGTTATGCTTTTTAAGTGTAAGTGGGCAAATACCACGCGTGAAAGAGGATTTAGAAAAGATGCTTGGCAATTTACCTAGGTGAATTTTTCTTGGTGTATTCACACTGGTGAAAGTGAAAAGCATGATCCTTTTATTGAAGCTTCACAAGCACAAATGGTGTACTATGTTGATGATGAGATAAATAAAGGTTGGAGTATTGTTGTTCACATGATGCCAAGGGATTTGTATGATATGGAAGAAATTGGAAAAGATGTTACATGAAAAAGTAAAGCATATCATGAGCAAGAATTAAGGAAGTTATTTTCAAATGAAGTTGACACAATAACTTTGTCAAGGGATGATGTAGACAATGAATTTACGAATGTAAGCCATGTTGAAAATGACCATCAATGAAATGAAAATATATTTAGGTAATTAAAGGAAATGTTATAATTTAATGTATTTTATGGTAATATATCTAATTAATTTACAATTTATTTTCTTTATAGTTATTGTTTATATGACCTGAGTTATGCATGATTAACACTTTTGTTTTTGTATTTTGCAGTCATGCCTTCCATTCAACATCAACATTCAGCACATGAGGCTAGTCAAGTATGGATTGTACAAGTTATAGGTAATATTATTTTTTTGTTTAATATGTTATATTTTACTCAAGGTAATTATAATTTATTTTGATAGATGAACAAGAAAATGTGAAGAAAAATCAATTGACAAAACAAGGTGTATTTGAAACATAACACCCTAAAAACGAATACCGATTTCACGCTTAAGTCGATCATTCGGTTCCATTTTTAGTTTGTTATCTCATAATGAAAAATTCATTTTAGAAAATACTTATATGAAAATACGGTAATTTTTTTTTTAAAAATGTTTGATATAAAATGCAAGCCTCGTCGATATCACGTGTGTGGCGGCAAATAAATCATTATGCGAATTTCTACGTACGTTCAAAACATGAGGAATATTAAGCATTCATATTTTTCTTTCCGTTTATCATTTGCATATATTAGATAGACAAGACTCAAGCATATCATACACGTCATAGAATAATTATACATAACATATCATATAGACCATAAGCCTTAGGCCCGTGAGCCTTATCATATAGTTATTACAAACATAGTTAACCTTCCTTATTTACATACATATTTACTATATTCTATCATACACATTATATATGTAAATATGTAACATCCCAATTTTTCTATGATAAATGTTTGAGGCTACAAATAGTTTCTAGAATAAAACTAGGTGAATTAGGAGCCAAAAATAGAGAAATTAGGAAGTTTGGTGCAAATGACGAAAATGCCCTTGCACCTAGGCAGCTCAAATAATGAGCCAGAAAAATGGAAATACAAGTATAAGACATCTTGGAGGGATTATAAACATCATGTATAGTTAAAAGTAGTGAGAAAAATTTAGAAACCTGAGAAGGGACGAAAATGCCCTTCGAAAACCCCGAAAATGACTAAAATGCCCCTAGGAGCTGTACTTTTTGCAAAAAGCTAGTCAGTTGCCATAAAAATAGAAAACGGCCTTAGATTAACATGGGAACGAACCAAAAAGTCTTAGAATTTTCAGAGGAATAATTTGGGAAATTTTCCAGCAATGCTGAGAAAAATTACGAAAACGTCCTTGGAAGGCCGGGAGGGCAAGATAAGGTGATAAGCATGCCAAGAGTGGGCCCCACACCCATGTGCACGAAATGAAACAGCTGAAAAGGTGGTGGTGAGTCACCAAAATGAAGTCAACCAAGTCTTCCACAAAAAGACAAAAGTGAATAGTAAAAAGGTTATTTTAACCATGGTTAAGACTAACTAACCTTGGTTAATTAAAAGTAAAGCATGCTTAGGTTAAGTTAATAATAATTAGAGGAAATATCAGCTTAATTAACACTAATCTAAGCATAAAAGGATAATTCCTTGAATTTTGATTTATTTTGAAAAATAGGAAAAATCTAGGCAAAATTACCAAAATACCCCTAGGTACAAAACTAATTCCACTTGGCCCATATGAGTCCGAATTTTTTGGGACCCTTGGTACCCCATTTGATTCATATTTTCCAGCTTATAAACTCATCAAAATCCTCTCCATTCTCTCCAAGCTTGTCATAACTCCAAACACCCAAAACTTACACTTTAAGCCTAAGTCTTCATCTTTAAGACTTAAGCTATATTAAAGCTATAAACACTTAAGCCCCACCACCATCATTTGTCCACGTCCAGAGCATACCAAAGGGGACCCAAGGAAGCCTTTAAAGCACACAAAAACACTAAGGAGGTCTTCAACAAGTAGGATCTTTCTACTTGTCTTTTTATGCTTTTAACTTGCCTTTTTGTGGTGTGTTTGTTTTCTTTCATGCATCTTTTCTCCAAGATTTGTTTGTTTTTTTTTCCCTTGTGAGAGTTTAAAACTGTATTTTAACCATTAAAAATCAGCCCCACCCATTTTTAGTGAATTTTGAAAAGAAAAACAAAGTTTGTTCGGTTAAAGGTGCTTCTAAGGCACTTAGAAGAAATTTAATCGGTGGGTTTTGTTTTAAAATTATTTTTGAAGCTTTGATCAGTTTTATGCTCTCATGAGAAAGGTTTTTGAAGCTTATTTGAAAGAGGAGATGTGGATCTTGGAGTAGATCATGAAGATCTACCCTTTTAATGCTTGAGAAAAGTGATTTGTTGCTTGTTTTGATGATTAAGTTTTAATATTGTGATTTATCTCTTGTGATGAGTTTGTGATGATTTCTGTGCTGGATATGCACCTCTGATTATGTATGTTAAGAGGTGGAATAAATTTATCTAATAAGTTCCAAAGGTTTCCTTTGGACATTAGTTAGAAAGTTACCATGCAAAAGATGTAATTTGTAGCCCAAAAGTGGCTAAATCCTTGTATGGCACCCAAGACTCATCATGACCAGCACCTAAGCATCACAATCTGGATGAAACAAGCATGGACCAGAGGCAAGAGAGGCTGTAAAAGCACAAAACCACTAAATCAAGGTGGTGTGAGTTGAAAGCTTGGAAGAAATCACCTTGGCTAACAAAAAGGAGGGCTTTCGGCCACCACTCCAAAAACATAAGTATAACTTGGCTAAAATTTTTATAAGCAAATCAAGCTCTGCAATTAGGTTTTAAATTAACAAAATCAACCTTTGAACAAAGTAAATCAAAGCAAAAATGGGTAAAAAACCTCTAGGAGTGCATTCGGCCACCCTAGAGAGATTTTGGCAAAAATGGGTTAAAAATATGGTTAAGGATAAATCTACCATTTTTAGCAAGTAAATAATTTAATTGGAGGTTTAATCAACAATTTAAATGTTAAATTTAGGGAAAATTCAAAAATTACTATGTGGTAAAATTCCCAAATTAGCTTAAAATGGATAAGTAGAAAATTTACCATAACTTAAGCAATGGTAAATGTTAAATTCGGAAATCCCATTCATTTTTGAGTAAAAGAGACTTAAGATTTCATTATAAGATTTCAATTATGAAGTATAAACTTGGTCCCCAAGTAATGGTCAACTTAGATCCACTAGGGTTAAGAAATGGTCAACTTAAGTCAACTAGGGTTAGGAGAAGGAAACCCTAAACCTTGAAGAGTGGCATTCGGCCACTTAGTGGTTAATTAACCTAAAAGAGGTTTTAATTTCCAATCATGGTTAATTAAGGACCATTTTTATGTGAATAGGACGAATTTAAAGTATGAAGAAGTTTTAAGGTGGATAAAGAGACCTATTGATTTTTTTAAGCAAATGATCTTATGGTGAAGAAGGAAATTGTGGAAACCAAAGTCTAGGAGGTTGGAATTCGGCTACCATGTTTTAAATTAACTAAGAATGAGTTTCAATCCTTAAATAGGCCCAAGTAATGATACTAAATATGTAAGCAAAATATAATTAAGGTGTATGAAAGGTGGAATTTGAGGAAGTAGGTCATTCGACCATTTAGGAATAAATTGACCTAGAAGATTAATTAATTTCTACTTAGATATTGTTTGGTTTAGAATAAAAGAGACTTTAAAGGTTTAAGATTCAATTAGACCTAATTATTAAGGTAGTAAAAATGAGAACATAAGGTAAAATATTTCAAAGGTTTATTAGAGGCATGATTAAGAAGGATGGATATGACTTAAACTTGAAGTTAGAAGTTCACTAAGTAATTTGATCATAGCCTACCATAGTGAGAAGAAGTTATAAAAGTATATAAGTTGATTCAAATGAAGAAGTTAGACTTCATATAATCTAAATTAACTTATTTGAAGGAAGGAAATGAATTAGAAGAAATTAGGATTCTAAAGCTTATATTCAGCCATTCTAGGTTGATAAAGAGAAAAGAAGTTTAAAAATCTTAATGTGTATAACTCAAGAAATCTTAGAATGATATAAGAAGAATTAAAAATTTAAAAGAATGTATACAAAGGTACAAGTTACCATTTCACCATGTTTACTTAAAATATCCTAAATAAGTAAAAGTTTGTAAATACTTAATACTTGAATTTAGAATAATTAGGACACGCATAAGACTTGAACAAAAGAGAACACAAAGAGAAAAGAACTTGAAAGGTGCCATTTGGCCACCTAGATTAAGATGCTAAGACGTAAAACCTTAATGAACAAATATAAATTTGAGAAAAGGAAAGGATGAGAGGTAACTTAGAAGGATGAGTGACGTAAGTCCTTTGTGTGATTTCAACATCAAACCGAATTGAAGCATTAGATTGGTGGTGTAAAGGTGACATTATGCTATGTGATTTACCAATCAAATTATTAGTTATGAATGCTCACTATCTATGAATGAATAAATGATGGATACTCATGAATGAGAAAGGATGATGATGATGTATGAGATTGGTTTATGATGATGATTGAGATGAAAATTCGAAACCTATATGTGCATTTCATATTGGTTGGAAATTTGTTTGAGCATGCATAATTATTTGGAAGCCACTGAAATGAACTTAAAAAGATTAAGGGATCACTAAAGCAAACTTTATGTGAAAACGTAATGCTACTCTCTTTGTACCTTATGCGCACTAGTATCCAGAGGGCCCTAAAAAGCTCTACTGAAGAGAAGCCAAAGGTTGCTTCTGGGAGCCAAAGGTCGCTCCAAAAATCCTTCTACTGTGAAGGCATTGAGTCTTTCACCCCTTATGTGGTGGTGACGATCACCTAGGAATGAGCTCATATCCTTAATTTTTAGTAGGAGGTGAGAGTAGAGTCAGTGAGAAGATATTGTTTGACAAAATTTAATACATGTCTATGTCTAATTGTTTTCTCCCAAAGGTGGTGAAACTAGATTCATAAAGTGTCCCAAAGGTTGGACAAAGAAATGATAAAGACAAAGAAAAGTAGTAAAGAACAAAGTTTAAGACATAGAATAATTGTATGTCAAATGATATCTTATTTGTGATCCCAAAGTTATGAATGTTAAGAGAATGTATGGTGAGACACCAAGTTGTATGTTTTGAATAAAATTGATCCACTTCAAAGAAATGTTTTCAAAGAATTAAAAGTAACCTTTTATGTAAGAAATGATTTCTGAAATAAACTGAAGTGGTTGGGATTAAAGTGATGACATTAGAACTAAGTAGAAAGCCTACTGAGAAACTTAGTTTCTCATCTCTACTTCTTCCTACTTTCTTCCCAAACACCTTGGATGTTGTTCATTATGGTAGCAGTTCACGTACTTGAAGCAGACGTGAGGCGCTCTTTCTGGGAGGTGTACATCGCACTAATGTCAAAAAAATAATTGGATGCGAGCATCCTAACTACTACTATGTAGTATTAGCTAACTTATGTATAAATATTGTATAATAGTTGTAAGTTTATGGTTGGTAATAACTATATGATAAGGCTCACGAGCCTAAGACTTATGGTCTATATGATATGTTATGTATAATTATTCTATGATGTGTATGATATGCTTGAGTCTTATGTATCTAATATATGCAAATGCCAAACGAAAAGAACAATATGAATGCTTAGTATTCCTAATGTTTCGAACGTACGTAGAAATTCTAATAATGATTTATTTGTCGCCACACACGTGTTATCGACGAGGCTCGCATTTTATATCAAATAGTTTTAAAAAAAATTTACCGTATGTTCATATAAGTATTTTCTAAAATGAATTCTGCATCATGAGATAACAAACTAAAAATGGAACCGAATGATCGACTTAAGCGTGAAAGCGGTATTCATTTTTAGGGTGTTATAAAATACATAGCAAATTTCCACTAACTGATACCTAGGATGTTTGCATCATTCTATTTCGTATATGCGTACGATGTAAATCTTCTTCAAATAGAGTGTCTCGCATCCTCTTCAAGTACGTGATCTGCTACTATGATGAACAACGTCCGAAATGTTTAGGAAGAAAGTGGGAAAATGTAGGGGTGAGAAAATAAGTTCCTTAGTAGGCTTTCTACTTAGTTCTAATGTCATCACTTAAATCCTAGCCACTTTAGTTTATTTCAGAAAATCATTTGTTGCATAAAAGGTTACTTTTAATTCTTTGTAAACATCTCTCTGAAGTGGATACATTTTATTATCGAACATACATATGAGTGCTTAAATATGCATTTCTCTTATCATTCATAAACTGTGCCGTCTCAACATACATTCTCATTAACAGTCATAACTTTGGGATCACACATAAGATATCATTTGATATACAATTATTCTATGTCTTAAACATCATTTTTAATTACTTATCTTTGTCTTTATCATTCCTTTGTCCAACTTTTGGGACACTTTATAAATCTAGTTTCACCACCTTGGGGAGAAACAATAAGACATAGACTTGTATTAAATTTTTCAAACAATATCTTCTCACTAACTCTACTCCCACCTCCTAATAAAAATTAAGGATATGAGCTAATTCTGGGGTGGTCGTCACCAGCTTATAACTTGGTGAAGAAACTTAAATCTTCATAGTAGAAGGATTTCTTAGAGAAACTTAAGTCTCCTAGAAGCAACTTTAGGCTTCTCTTCAATAAAGCTTTTTAGGGCTCTCTGGATACTAGTGCGCATAAGGCACAAAGAGAGTAGCATTACGTTTTCACATAAAGTTTGATTTAGTGATCCCTTAATCTTTTTAAGTTCATTTTAGTAGCTTCTAGATAATTATGCATGCTCAAACAAATTTCCAACCAATATGGAATGCACATATAGGTTTCAAAATTTCATCTCAATCATCAACATAAACTAATCTCATACATGATCATCATCCTTTCTCATTCATGAGCATCCATCATTTATTTATTCATAGATAGTGAGCATTAATAACTACTAAGGCAATTTGATTGGTAGATCACAGATCATAATGTCACATTTACACTACCAATCTAATGCTTCAATTCGGTTTGATGTTGAAATCACACAAGGGACTTACATCACTCATCCTTCTAAGTCACCTCTCATCCTTTCCTTTTTTAAAATTTATATTTGTTCTTTAAGATTTTACATCTTAGCATCTTAATCTAGGTGGTTGAATGACACCTTTCAAGTTCTTTACTCGTTGTGTTCTCTTTTGTTCAAGTCTTATGTATGTCCTAATTATTCTTGGTTCAAGTATTTAAGTATTTAAAAACTTTTATAACTTCTTCTCATTAAGGTATGCTATGATCAAATTACTTAGTAAACTTCTAACTTCAAGTTTAAGTCATATCCACCCTTCTTAATCAAGCCTCTAATAAACCTTTAAAATATGTTACCTTGTGTTCTCATTTTTACTACCTTAATAATTAGGTCTAAATTACTCTTAAACCTTTAAAGTCTCTTTTATTCTAAACCAAATAATATCTAAGTAGAATTTAATTAACCTTCTAGGTCACTTTATTCCTAAATGGCCGAATGACCTACTTCCTCAAGTCCCACTTTTCGTACTCCTTGATTATATTTTGCTTACATATTTAGGATCATTATTTGGGTCTAGTTAAGGATTGAAACTCCTTAATTAATTTAAAACATGTTAGCCGAATTCGAACCTCCTAGACTTAGGTTTCCATAATTTCCTTCTTCACCATAGGATCATTTGCCAAAAAAAATCAATAAGTCTCTTTACCCTCCTTAAAACTTTTTCATACTTTAATTTCATCCTATTCACATAGAAATGGTCCTTAATTAACCCTAATTGGAAATTAAAACCTCCTTTAACTTAATTTACTACTAAGTGGCCGAATGCCACTTTTTTAGGTTTAAGGTTTCCTTCTTCCTAGCCCTAGTTGACTTAAGTTGACCATTTCTTAACCTTAGTTGACCTTTACTTAGGGGCCAAGTTTAAACTTCAAAATTGACATATTATAAGGTAATCTTAAGTATTTTTACCCAAAATTTAATGGCATGGCCAAATTTGACATTTACCCTTACTTAAGTTATGGTAAATTTCCTAGTTACCCATTTTAAACTTATTTGGAAATTTTACCACTTAGTAATTTTGAGATTTTTCCCTAAGCTTACCTAGGCAATATATTCCGAAACTTAAATTTTAAATATTGATTAAACCTCCAAATAAGTTATTTACTTGTTGAAAATACTTGATTTTTTTCTTAATCACATTTTAAGTCCATTTTTGCCAAAATCTCTCTACGGTGGCCAAATGCACTCCTAGATATTTTTAACTCATTTTTGTTTTGTTTAACTTTTTTTAAAGGTTGATTTAGTTCATTTAAAACCTTATTTCAGAGCTTAAGTAACTTAGAAAAATTTTAATGAAACTAACGCTTGCTTGGGAGTTGTGGCCGAAAGCCTTCCTTGGTTAGCCAAGGTAATTTCTTCAAATCTTCCATCTCACACCCCCTTGGTTCAGTTGTGTTAGGCTTGTGCAGTCCCTATTGCCTCTGGTTCATGCTTATTTCATCCATTGTTTGATGCTTAAATGCTGGCCATGGTGAGTCTAGGGTGCCATACAAGGATTTTAGCCACATTTGGCTACAAATTACATCATTTGCTTAGTAACTTTCTAACTAATGTCCAAAGGAAATCTTTGGAACTTATTACGAAAATTTATTCCACCTCTTAACATGCATACTAAGAGGTGCAGATCCAGCACATAGGTCATACCAAACTCATCACACAAGAAAATCACAAGGTTAAAACTTAAGCATAAAAACAAGCATGAAAATAACAACATAGTATATTTTTCCAAGGCACAAAGAGTAGATTTTCATGATCTACTCCAAGATCCACAAATCCTCTTTCAAATAAGCTTCAAAAACCTTTCTCATGAGAGCATAAAACTAACCAAAGCTTCAAAAATAATTTTAAAACAAAACCCACTGATTAAATTTCTTCTAAGTGCCTTAGAAACACTTTTAACCGAATAAACTTTGTTTTTCTTTTCAAAAATCACTAAAAATGGGTGGGGCTGATTTTGAATGGTAAAAATAAAATTTTAAACTCTCACAAGTGAAAACAAAAGAAGACAAACAAATCTTGGAGAAAAGATGCATGAAATAAAACAAACACACCATAAAAAGGCAAGTTAAAAACATAAAAGACAAGTAGAAAGATCCTACTTGCTGAAGACCTCCTTAGTGTTTTTGTGGGCTTTAAAGGCTGCCTTGGGTTCCCTTTGGTCTGCTCTGGACGTGGAAAAAGGATGGTGGTGGGGCTTAAGTGTTTATAGCTTTAATATAGCTTAAGTCTTAAAGATGAAGACTTAGGCTTAAAGTGTAAGTTTTTGGTGTTTGGAGTTATGGAAAGTTTGGAGAGAATGGAGAGGATTTTGATGAGTTTCTAAGCTGAAAAATCTGAAGAAAATGGGGTCCCAAGGGTCCCAAAAAAATTCGGAGTCTTATGGGCCAAGTGGAATTAGTTTTACACTTAGGGGTATTTTGGTAATTTTGCCTAGATTTTTCCTATTTTTCAAAATAAATCAAAATTTAAGGAATTATCATTTTATGCTTATATTAGTGTTAATTATGCTGATACTTCCTCTAATTATGATTAATTTATCCTAAGCATGCTTTTCTTTTAATTAACTAAGGTTAGTTAGTCTTAACCATGGTTAAAGTAACTTTTTTACTATTCACTTTTATCTTTTTGTGGAAGACTTGGTTGACTTCTTTTTGGTGACTCATCTCCACCTTTCCAGCTGTTGTATTTGTGCACATGGGTGTGGGGCCCACTCTTGGCATGCTTATCACCTTATCTCACCCACCCGGCCTTCTAGGGACGTTTTTGTAATTTTTCTCAGCATTGCCGAAAAATTTCTCAAATTATTCCTCTGACCTTTCTAAGACTTTTTGGTTCGTTCCCATGTTAATCTAAGGCCTTTTTCTATTTTTATGGAAACTCACTAGCTTTGTGCAAAAAGTACACCTCCTAGGGGCATTTTGGTCATTTTCGGGGTTTTCAAAGGGCATTTTCGTCCCTTCTCAGGTTTCTAAATTTTTCTCACTACTTTTAACTATACATGATGTTTATAATCCCTCCAAGATGTCTTATACTTGTATTTCCATTTTTCTGGCTCATTATTTGAGTTGCCCAACTGTAGGGGTATTTTCGTCATTTGTACCAAACTTCCTAATTTCTCTGCTTTTGGTTTCTAATTTCACCTAGTTTTATTCTAGAAAATATTTGTAGCCTCAAACATTTATCATATAAAAATTGGGATGTTACATGAAATGCCCTGTGGTCAACGTATAGTAGTGTCATTTGATAAGCTAAAGCATGGTATTAGAGAAGCAACTACCCTCCTTTCGAGTGCCTATAGTCGTGTTGTTACCGATTCAAGAAATATTCCTATTAACTTTGATAGTTGGCCAAAAGTACCTAAATCCTACGAGGAGGCTTACTTTAACATTTTGAAGGTATATGCATAAGCATCGATACCTTTATACATCTTGATTGTAAAATACTAATGTCTTTTTCTTTTCTTTTCTTTTCTTTTCTTTTTTTATAGAATTTATTTCATTTTGAAGCTTCAGAATCAATTGCTAGACATTATTATTACCTTACCATGTCAACAAAGTATAGAAATGGAAAGCTAAATTTGTGGAGTAAAGCTTTTGATCCTTCATTGTCAAGAGAACAACTAATTGCTAATGTTCCTGATGGTATTCACAAAGATCGATGCTTATCATTTGTTGATAGTCATTTGAAGGAAGATTATAAGGTATTTTTAATAAATAAAAATTACTTTGCGCTCATTTTTATCCATGTCAATTATTAATTGCTCATATTGTAGGAGTTGTGTTGAAAGAATACTGAAGCTAGAAAAAAACAAACAATCCCACATATTGGTGGGTCTAAACTTTTGTCTAGGAAACATCATGAAATGGTAAGTAGCCTGCGATCTATTATTGTTATTAGTGGTAGTTAATTTTATTTTTCATTTGAACTTGATGACCCTATATGTTAGGAAGTAGAGCTTGGACGTGCCGTGGGTCGAGGTGAATTATACATTGCAACCCATAAGAAAAAAGATGGATCTTATTTCAATGAGGAAGCTAGGTCTATGGTGGTATTTTTTTTATTTTTTATTTTGGTTTTCATTAGATCACACGATGCATATTGTGGTATTCATATTTCTACTAATACATTTTGATTATGCAAGAGAAGGTGAGGCAAGAAATAAGTCAAAGTGTTGATTCTGCCGAGATTTCTACTAGTGATGTTGTTGCTAAAATGTTGGGAAAAGATCATCCAGGGCATGTACGTTGCTTGGGCTTAGGAGGTCTTCATAGTGTTGCATTTCCATCCACTACTATATTTAGTGGTGTAGGATGCAGTCATTCAAGTTATAATTTAACATAAAGTTCTCAACCGAAAGAAGAGGTTTTTACTTTGAAAACCAAGTTAGTCGCATATGAGGAAAATGTTAAAACATTACAAAATGTGATGCTTGCATACATACAAATGAAGGAGAGACACATTCCTACTGAATTAGGTGCTTTGCTTGGTACCTCTACTAATTCAATGGTAATCATTTCATATACTATTAACAATTTATTAATGTTTAGTCTTTTGTATACATCCTCTTAATTAAGATAACATGATATAATAATTTGATTTTTCATAGGATGAAGTGAGCGAACAAGATATGACCACACCACAAGAAGGATCTTCATTAGCTAGTAATCATCATCAAAGAGACAAGGGTAATATGCATATGAGACTGAGTAATCTTGCATTATTTTCTGAGCTTGAACTTTTAAATTATTTTCAAGGTAGATGCATTATATGTTTTTTCTTTTAGGTATAAATTTTTAGGTAGACTGCATAATTTATTTTTATTTGTAGTAATGATTATTATTTGTGTTGTTTATTTAATAGGGTCTGTTTTTGGGTTTTGGAGATGTTGGTTGCAATATAAGCTCTGGTAAGGTTAGTTGTTCCTTTTAAATACAATAGTAATATAAAGTTATGGTTATTTAAAATCTTTAATCACTTTCCTTTATAAGTTTTGGTTTTGCATGCATCAAATCCATCACATGCACTTGACCTATGTAAGCAAAGTAGGTAAATTCTAGTTATAGTGCAGTAGATTCCTAAATGTGGGTCATTCTCTAATCATTGATTATTATTGGTAGAAATAATTTGAAATCTGTTCAATGTCCATTCCTTCACATGTGGCTTATACTCAAGCATAGTGAAAATCCCTTAATTTGTTTGCAAGTGTCCTTATATATGCTTTAAGAATAAGATATTTAATATTTTGGGACATATATTTGAGAGAAACCCTATGTTCAAGATTACAAGAAATGTGCATGGAAAATTGTTAATTTGCATGTGTTGTAACTAGCTATATTTGTATGATGGTAAATAGTTTAATGACAAAGACATGTTGTTGAAGCCTTGATCTGAAGGAAATGCCAGAAGTAGCTTCAATTTTAACTATAGTTATAACTAGGTTAATTACCTATTAACTAGCTACAATTATCTTTTTGATCTAAAAGATGGAATGATCTTTGAAAACACATGTTGTTTGTTATTCAAGCTTGACTATTAGAAACCTATTGAAAAAAAAAAGGAATTGTTTGAAAATAAAAACCATGAGAGGTGAGGTGCTGGAAAGAAAACACATGTTGCTTGTTATTCAAGGTTTGTTGCTACAAATTTAAAAATGTTACGAACGCCAATACCAGTTACGTCTCTTGTTAGAAGGTGGTAATTCCAATAGGAATAAACTTCCTAACTATGTAGTGTGTTGTGTGGTTTTTTGGGATGTGTTTGATTTGAAAAAAGTTTTTTTAATTATAAAATGTTATTTTATATTATTTTTTATTTTTAAAATTTGTACAAATAGTAAAAATAATAAAAAATTTGTTTGTCATTCAATTTATGTATATTAATTTTTGTCATAGTTAATAAATTTAAGTTTGTATTTTAAGTATACGAGTAATTCCTGTAGTTGTAAGTGTGAGATATAAAATAGCATTATTAAATAATTCATGTTGCAAATGATTTATGCATAATCTGAATGCATGTTACTCTTGATGAATATCATCTTAACTTTTGGTAGTAATAAAAAATGTGTAATTAAAGTCATTGCATAAAATTAGATTTATTCCTATACCAAAAGCGCTAATTAAATGTACTTTTACTACTGAATTGATGGTCAGCAATTGGCCTTTCATTTTGAATCATGTTATCTAAATTGTATATTTAATTCAATTTATTAAATCATGCCAACAAGAAATAACTCGCTTCAGTATAGTAATCAATTTATTAATATGCTAATTATTATTTAAGCAGATCCACAAGGATGCTTGAAATTGGAGCTTGCATAAAGGAAGAAAAGATGATGATAATTTTGCTGATATTTTTTTTTAAGAATTATTAGTACAAGAAAGAAAGATTCATTTTGTTATGAGATGTATTGTTACAAGATTTCTATTTTCCAATAGGAAATATTTAAATTTGGACAATTAGCCCCCGTCACCCATAGCCTACTAATTTGAAGTTACCTTTTACAAGTGGATTATGGTAATATTCTTTCTTGTTGAATGTATGTAAGACACATTCCAATATGATTAGAAGCATTTTGAACATTTTCCTCTACAGTATCTTTATCTAGAGTTTTACTTTGATCTAATTGTAATTAATCAAATAAATCTAGTTTGATTTTTTATGTTATAATTTGTGTCAGTTTTTGTAAATTTCCACCAGAAAATTCTTCTACGATTTTTGGCGGCTCTACCCGCGATTAACTAAAAATTATTACAAATTATTTATGGCATTTGTGCAACTAGTATTTTTTAAAAATGTTGGTAACAATATTTATGGTGATTAAAAATCGCCAGAAAATAATTTTTTAATCGCCAAAAATGATATATTTTCTTGTAGTGTGAAGAAATGCTCATAAATGTATGTGAAAAGGTGACAAAACTTATAGGAACTTTAAAAGACAAGTAAGAAAAGTTATCACAAGAATGGTATGCTCAATGAAATAGGCAAGATAAAACTTAGAGGCCAATTAGGAGACAAACTAGAATTAAAGAAACAAAGGAAGGTAGGTACACAAAAGAAGTCCTAGAAACTAAGAGGTACACAAACATGCACACACACACACACACACTCACTATGGTGCTAGTGACCAAGGAAAGCCTACACATACAAATCTAAGCAATGAAATTCTAAGCTCTACCTCCTACTATTACATCAAAATTTATAGAATTCATACTTAACAAAGATAAAAGAATGAGACTTTATACATGCCTTTTCTTCACAAGTATTTTTCTTATGTTCTTTTTCTTTTCTTTTTTATTTTGTTCTTTATTTTTATTTTGTTTCTTTTTTGGTTTGAATTTCTTATCCAAATGTCTAGAGGTATTAAGTCCCGGAAAATCTCCTTTTGATAAGATTTTTCTAAAGGTCTTGGTTCCTATGCCCAATTATCCAATTTTAATGCATTGTATGCATTCTTCCTTTGCATAGGTTATGCTAAGTTCTCAAGGAATCCAAATTTGTCTAAGGTCCAGTAGGAATTCAGAGGTCAAGAGAGATTTATAAGTGTCTATTTAGGTGTTTAAAGATGGCTTTAAATTTTCACTTAAGATGATACTTAATCACTTAACTTTGCATGCATGAGCTAAACTAGCACCTAATGAATGTAAGCACACAATAATGAAACTTCAGAATTTTAATTGGAAAAATAAAAACTGAAACCAAAACAAATTAATACATGAAAGAAATGAATAATATAGAATTGAAATAAACCTACACAAATGTGGTGTACCTATTTTAACCACATTTTTCTTTATGAATGTATTATGTTTCCATTATTAATGATTACATGGTTCTTTATCCAATTATGTTGCTTTATCATGCTTAATCCATTTATGAGAATTAGCTACTGTTGTTGATCTCTAAGTTGGTTGGGGGTAGGAGATTGTATCATCTCCCAATTGACAAAACTATAAGGTAAATGAGTCTAAGGGTTTTGGATGATCAATTAGAATCCTAGGCTTCTAACTAGTTATTAACTTAACAAATTCAAAGTGTTTTTTATTTCTCTTGACTATTTACCTTACATGATCGCTGGGATAATACTTAGGGGAAAGATTATTACTATTGCATAATCATTAGATAGTAATAGAATTAGAATGCATGGTTAGCAATTAAAGTTTAAATAATTTGTAAAAAAATTTGGGGGTAAAAATAGATAAAGTTGTAAGGGGATCCAAAATAGGTAAACAAACACAAAATGAAAGTAGCAATGAAATTTTTTAAAAATAGTAAAAACCATAACCTCAACAACGATAAAGCAATGTTTAGCGCTTAGAGAAACGATGGTAACCAAACGTGACTTAGAGAGAAATAATGATGAGGATGAATTTTTTTTAATACTAATATAAAGGAATGACAAGAGGTTGAAGACAATGTTGACTTAAAAAGTGGTTATCCTAACCTTCTCCAAGTGGAACCGAGCATACTGTCAAGGGAGAAACTACACTCTAAGTGCCACTTGGAGAGTGATTATGGGACCACTCTCTAAGTGATGTGCTAGTTGGACTCCTTTCACTTTCAGAATGCTGACATGTGTCAACCATTCTCTCATCTATAACATAGAGTATGATTAGGAAGAGCTTTTCTTCAAGTGACACTTGAAAAGCAATTTTTCTTGAACTACACTCCAATTAATGATTTTTAAAAGAATATTTTTGTAATGTATTTCTTTTCCTTGGAAGGTGTAGGAGATGCTACATTCCTTTTTGTCATGTTTTAGAGAAAAATATAAGGTTTTCACTAGCCTTGGATAAACAAAGATATGCTTAAAAATGTTGATGTAGAGATCATCTCCCATAACACCATTGCTGAGACTTCACCAAGCGAAGGCATTAGGCCCATTGGGACCCATTGGATCCATTGCCAGGGCTAGAGCTAGGAAGGTGCAGAAGAAGGTGGAAGCCTTGATAAGCTTTCAAGCGGACCTACCTTAGATCCACCTCCCCTCCCCCCCCCCTTGGCTTTACATATTATAGAACAGGACTTAGGCTATGTTCTTGTATGCTAGGCATTAGTGGGCTTCATTCTTCTATACTTTACTAGGTTAGTTTGGGCCTACTTTGGCCTATTTAGAGGGATGTATGAAAGGATGAGTATGAAATCACTCTTAGGCTTGATTCCAAGCCCAAATCCTTCATGCCATATATATTTCAAATCTACTTCACTCCTTGTGATGCCTCCAAAAGTTTAGCCTATATAAAGGCCTCATGTACTCCATTTTTCACACTTTTTTTTTATCATAATTGAATTTGAGTGAATTCTTATGAGAGTTTCTCTCCTTTTTCTCTCCTTTCCTCTAAGTTTGGGTGTGAGGTTCCTCCTTATTTTTGGGCTCCTCCAAAGTAACAAAGAAGGTGGCTTATCCTTCCTAAGGTGGCCCACCACTACAAGCTTTTTGTGACCAGATTCTTCTCCATCTTCTTCTACACTCATTCCAGCCTCCATTGTCCAGATTTAGAGTTGCCTCTAAGGCCTCTAACAAAAGTGGTCTTCCCAATTTTACCTTTGGATACAGGAAAATATATCATTGTTGTTTTCAAAGAATTTCCTGAAGTTAGGAACACTCTCAGTAACAATCTTTCATAAGGAAAACTTTATTTGAAACATCTTGCAGTTGGGTCAAAATGAAATAAAAGTAAACAAAAAAAAATATAGTATATAACACCCTCAAATTTCCATAATGAACTCTTGAAACTACAAATAATCTCTAGAGTGAAACTAAGTAGGATTAGGAGCCAAAAACAAAGAAATTAGACAGTTAGCGCAAATGACAAAAATACCCCTACACTTGGGCAACCCAAATAATATACCACAGAAATGTTAAACATAAGTAAATACATTATAAAGGATTAGGAAATATCAAGGATGACCTAAAGTGATGTGAAAAGGTTAGAAAATAAAGAAGGGATGAAAATTCCCTCAGAAAACCTTGAAATGGCCAAAACGTCCCTAGAAAGCCTTGGTTTCTACATAAAGCTAGTCAGTTCCCTGAAAAATAGAAAATGACCTTAGACTAACATGAGAACAACCCAAAAACTTTTAAAATTGTCAAAGGAATAATTTGCAGAATTTTCCGGCAATGTTGAGAAAAATTATGAAAATACCCCTAGAAAGCTATAATGGTAAGAAAGTGAGAAAGAACCCAAGAGTAGGCCCTATATTGGGCTGCCCAAAATTTACCATTTGGAAAACCTGGTGGTGACTCACTAAATCAAGTCAACTCAAGTCAACATGTCGCAACCGTAATTTCGACGAGACGACAAACTCGCTAAAATTTCAAAATAGAATTTAATTGGATTGTGTGGAGTCGCCAACAAATTTTTATTTAAGGGAAAAAGATTTGGAAAAACCCTAACTTGAGGTTGAGATCTAGGTTCGGGAGTCGGTTATGAGTGGGGAAGGTGTTAGGCACCCAACTCGCCTGTTCCGAAGAACAGTACCCTTAAACTGAGTGTGTGATTATTTGAAAATAGTTTGATCTCTTAATTGATGTGAAAATAAATAGGTTGATGGAGGTTAGCCTGACAAGACTTGATCCTGCTCCTATGTATTCCCCAGTGCAATGGGAAACTCAAGGCTTACGTAGTTCTGGTTTTTGAAGGCTTGACCTTTGAGTTGCTTGAAAAAGGAAAGGAGTATTTTGAAAATAACTTAGGGAGAAATCCTCAGTCCAATTATGCACAGGATCTGAGGCAAACGTAGGCCGCACTAGAATCCATATGAATCTCTAAATATTGAACAACAATGAAGACGGCCAGTTTCCCATTTAGATTTCATTGCGTGAGACTTGGGATTCCCGAAAGAATTACTTTAAAAAGAATAGGGATAAGAAAAGAATTGGGCTTGATTTGAAATAAGAAATGAATTTGATTCGAAATTTGAAGAGAAGAATGAAACTTGATTTAAATGGAACTTGATTTTGAAATTTGGAAATTGAATTTGGTTTGACTAAAAAAACTTGACTTAAATTTGAAGAAAAGAACAAAAATTGATTTGGAATGAACTTGACTGAAAAACTTGATTTAAGGAAAAAGAGTTGGATTTTGAATTCAAGAGACAGAACTTGACTTGAAGTGATCTTGATTTAAACTTGAGAATTTGAACTAAATTTGAGAGGAAAAGAATTAAACTTGAGTTGGATTTTGAGAAGAGACATTGACGAGAAGAATTAAACTCAAATTTATTTGAAGAAAAGAACGACACTCGGTTTTACTTGAAGAAGAGAATTAAATTTGATTTTATCTGAACATTGGATTGCACTTGATTTGAAGAATATGAACTTGATTTAAAAGCTTGAAGAAAAAGACTTTTGGTTTGAAAAAAGGAATTGGTTTGAACTTGGAGAAAAAGAAATTTATATGGGTTTTGATATGGATATGAGGAATTTGATCTTGATAAATATTTGAAAAGAGAATTAAATTCAATTTAAAGGGGTTTAATTTTGATTTGGAGAATCTAGACAAATTGTAAAAGGCCCGTTTAGGAATTGCAAAGGGTGTAATTCTATTTATGAAATGGTTGCTGCCCCTAACCAGGAATTAATCTACCTCTTAACCAAGAATTAACCATGGATAGGTATGCTATGCAAAACAATCAATTTGAGGCTTGTAATTTTAAGAATTAATCTATCCCCTTTAACCGAGAATTAACCATGGATAGATATGCTATACAAAGTAATCAATTTGAGACGTGCAACATGCAATTTTATAATATGGGAGCAAGTAATTTAATTAATTAGGGAGCAAGTAATTTAATTAATTAGGGAGCATGTGATAGGAAATGCATGGTTGGGGTTGAAGAATGATAGGCATAGCCTAATTGAGCATGTAAAGTGGCCCATGTTAAATAGTAGCTAGCTTGTAGTCCCTGCTGCCCAACAACCAGATTTAGCATGTAAAGAATTAAAATAGCTAGCACGTCAATTTAATTTAGATGGTAGGGCCTGATTAATTGTAAAAGACCCCTTTGAATATAACTGCTTGCAGGATCAAACCCCAAACCCTGGATGTGTGGGCAACTTTTCCAGCTGCTCATTCGTACCCAATGTTGGTCATGTTCTCGCATCACTGTGCCTATATCAAATCTCAAGGCTTAAACACTATTTACAGAAAAAAGGCCCAGGGGGTTCGAACCGTGGATTTGGATATCCTGGACATCAAGTTTGCCACTAGACCAAACTGCCGACTGAATTTCAACATCCCTT
The DNA here is from genome assembly GCA_037954105.1 of Canavalia gladiata. Lineage (NCBI taxonomy): Eukaryota > Viridiplantae > Streptophyta > Magnoliopsida > Fabales > Fabaceae > Canavalia > Canavalia gladiata. The sequence goes on from CM075661.1 coordinate 41,302,983, forward strand.
GATTACATTTAAAGCACCCTTTAATTGACGCTTCCATAAGTCTACAGTCCACTGCATGGGATCCTTCTAACCCACGTGAACATCTTTGGGAAAACTTCCAAATCTGTCCCTCAGGTCATGAACCAAACTGTGGAAGGGCGTTTTCTCGGACTCAGCAGCTTGAGGCAAAAGGACCATGCATGCATGCATGCATTTCTCTTGTTTGACGTGAAAACCTTAAGATGGAAAGGCACTTCATATCCAGATTTGGCTTCTTCCCTTGCATGTTCGGAGTAAGGATCTTCCGTGTATGATCCAGAGGTCCAATTAAGACCTTGATAGTGTGGATAAGAGTGTGTAGCAAACTTGAATACCCCTGAAATAAACCATACTTACAGGAGTCCAGACAGCAGCCACTGCCCCGTAATTATCTGGAGCGTTAAGAGGCAATTCATGCCAAATGAAATTGATACGTTGAATTCCCGTCATGGTCCTAGCTGGAGCCTTCCCCAAATGGATATAGATATTGATCGAATGGCCCCTGATGTGTGGCATGCAAAGGCCACCGCCAACTAACCCAGAGAACGGTTGTAGATGACATTTGAACATAATGACTATGCTAGGCATGTGGATCGATTCAGAATGTTCGTCCTCGCCATAGCCACACATTGACCTCATTCATGGCATTCCCAAAATCATATAGGACACCTTCTACGGCCACACGTAGCATATGGATCCATATATTCATAGAACGCCACCCCCCGGTTCGGATTGTTAATCTTTGAGATTGTTCATACAAAGGAGAAAACTTCTGGCTTGTGGATGTGAATAGCCACACCTATATATGCTGGCCATGACGTGATCTTGAAAGCTCGTAAGCTTGCACGTCTTGTCGCTCACTCTATATCTCCACTTGCTCATGCCAAATCTCCTCTTTAACCAAAAACTGTTGGGTGCTTCTTAAGAGGGATTTAGAAGGTACAACCCATGTATCAAGCAGAATTAAAAGACCCCTAGGAACAAGACATAGAGCAATCCTTACAACTGCCAATACTGGATCCACAGCATCACGTACGAATGGTCGAGACCTCTTCTCCAATCATATATTCTCACTTAGGGTACCACCAGAGCATTGACTGCTAGTATATCAATCAAAGACAGATTCTTCCACCAAATGTAAAGGAAATGCTGACTCTTTGTGATAGATAAGATTTTTTTGAGCATATCTCATAGATCCTGTAGTATTGTTAGAATCCATATAGAATCTGATCGTAAGAAGAACAACAACCTATATTTTATAATGACTTTATACGGGATGAATGTGGGGACCTGTCCAGAGTTTGAATCATGTGTATTCTACAGATTTTTACATTGAGTCTGATTTCAAAGACAAAGTGCCGAACAATTCTTGCTACAATTGGATGAATTTGCGTACAATTCAACCAAAGCTCGAGAGCGATATCATGAGTAAGTTCAAGGCATTATTTACAGAATATAATAGACATCCAAATTTGCGCTTCAAACTCCTAACAATGATTCACAGAGACATGCATTCGTGGGAGTTGAAATTTGCAATTCAAGTTTCATAGCTACTGTATTCATGCATTAATCACCCTAACTAAATAGAGATTATGTCCATGATGATAATAACGTGATTACATACACTAGAAAGAAAGCCAACTTGAATGCTAACCTGGATATGTGCATCCTGAGCCATGCAAGGACCTTTTTCCTCCGCTACTGGACCCAATCAATGCAGAGCCATTCCATGAGTTCTTGACACTTCTTCCAATTGGAGGAGAGTTCTTAGGACTCTATTCTTCTAAGCTCTTCTAATGAGCAAAATCTCGATTCCTCCAAAAAATTTCCGCTCTCTGAGCTTGTCCCCTATGATCCAAAACTAGGCTATGGAGAATTGGGAGGCGGAGTGAGCGCCCAGGAGAATTCCCAAAGAAAAAAAAAACTTCCACTCCCTTAAGATGATATGATAAAGTCCACCCCCCAAGAAAATGGCCCCTCGGTATGCAGAAGAGCCCCAGAGGGAGTCCTTCCCTTTCATTTATCCCGTTTTTTTTTTCTCCTTTCCCTCATTTTGTTATTCTGTTATTTTTCTCTTTTTTTTTCTTCATTCCATTTCTTTCTCTTTTCGTCTTTTCTTGTTTTAAATTTTCTTTTTTTCTTTTTTGCTAGTTATAATTCTGTTTATATTAATTTACCTATTATTTTATTTTTTTTCTGTTTTATTTAATTTCTAATACATTTTATTTCCTTATTTTCCAGGTTTTATATTTTTTTATTATTCTGTTTTTAATATTTTTATAAATTATTTTTATTTTTTATTTTAGATTTTATTTATTTTGTTCAAATTCTTTTTTCATCTTTTCCAAAAAAAAATATTTATTATTTTCTGTTTTTGTTATTTGTTTTCTGTTTTTTGATCATTTTATTTTTTTTATTTTGTTTTTATTTATAAATTTATTTTATTTATTATTATTATTATTTTATTTTCCAGTATTTATATATTTTTTTGCTCTAATTTTATTATTTTCTCTCTTTTCTTCTTTCCTTTCTTTTCTTCTTCTTTTTTTTTGTATTTTTCTTTTTATTTTTTTTCAATTTGTAGATTTTTGTTTTAATTTTTATTCACTGATTAACTTTAAAATGGGGTCTCGGACATAATTGGGTGTTTACAAATCATAAAAGATAAAAATAATTAATATTAAGATTTCTTTAACCATGTTTAAGGTTAACCTTGATTAATTAAAATTTAAGCAGGCTAAGTTAAACATGATTAGTGGTAAAATTGGTCTCATTAACACTAATCAAAGTATAAAAGGATAATTCCTTGAATTTTGAATTATTTTCAAAAATAGGAAAATGCATGCAAAATTACCAAAATACCCCTAAGTGTAAAATTAATCTAAATGTGTCCATGCTTGGTCAAACCCACTAAACTAATTTGGGACTTCATTTGATTCAATTTTTACTTCCCAAAACACTTAGCCAACTCTCCAAAATCTCTCTAAATCCATCTAAGTCCAAAAAGCCTAACCTTTTACATTAAGCTCTAGTCTCCATCTTTGAGATTTAAGCTAAAACTAAGCCTTAAATACAAAGCCCCACCACTTTCACTTAGAGAACCTTGTGGACCAGTCAGGGGGGAGGGACAAGGAGCAGCCATCACAGCCCCACCATCACCACATTAAGGTCACCATCAAGTAGAATCTTCTACTTTGTCTTTTTAAGCTTTAAACTAACTTTTTATCGTTTGATTTCTTTCTTTTGTGGATATTTTCTCTAAAATCCATCTATCACCTTTTATTTTAACTCATGAGGTCTTAAGTCTGCATTTAAATATTTCAAAATAATCACCACCATTTTTTAGTTATTTTTGAGAAGTAAAATGAAGTTTGGTTGGTTTAAAGTGCTTCTAAGTAAATTAGAAAAATTTTAATCGGTGGAAATTGTTTTAAAAACCATTTTGATGCTTTGGGCAGTTTTGAGAACTCATGAGAAAATTTTTTGAAGCTTTCTTGGTGGGAGATGTATGGATCTTTGAGTAGATCCTATGGATCTACACTTTGTTGTTTGGAAAAAATGTTGTCTTGCATTTTTTATGCTTAAAGCTTGAAAGTGGTGATTTTTCTTCTTATGGTGAATTTGTGTATTAATTTGTCCAGATATGAGCCCTTGAACTTAAATTTTTAAAAGTGAAATAAAAATTAATCTTGAAGTCCCAGAAGCTTGCTTTGGGCATAGATTTAAAAGTTACTAAGTAAAAGTTCAAATTTTGGATCCTAAAATGGCATAAGCTTTGCAAAACACACAAGACTGATCTTGGACACAACCCAAGCTAAGGAATTTGGACAAAACATGTATGGACCAAGAGCTTAAGGTTCTTCAAGTGCACAAAATTAAGGAACCAAGGTTGTATGAGCAGAAAATTTGGAAAGGTGACCTTAGCAAGCCAAGGGAGGCATTCGACCATGCTAACATAATCAAGGACAAAACTTGTTAAAATTTTTGTAAGTGACAAAAATCATGTAATTAGGTTCTAGTGAAGTAAATCAACCTTTGAATGAAAGGAACTTGAACTAAAACAACCCAAAAATCTCTAGATGTACATTCGACCACCCTAGAGCAACTTATGGAAAGATAGGTTTGAAAAATTGATTAATTATGTATTAAGGATTTTCATTAAGTGTAAACATCCAATTATGTCTAAGGCCCCTGTCATTAAATTAACTGGAACCGACTCTAATTTAAATAATAAGCGGATATCAGATTATATGTACAGAAACAAATGCTAACAGAACAAAAAGGAAAAGAAAAAAAAGAAAAAAAAAAAAATATATATATATATATATATATATAAAATAAAAATAACAAAAAATCTGGAAATAAATAAATTAAAAAATATGAAAAGAAATAAAAAATTAAAAAAATCTGAAAAAAAAATAAAAAAAAACAAAAAATTAGGAAAGAAATAAAAATAAAAATATAAAATAAAAATAACAAAAAATCTGGAAAAAAATAAAAATTAAAAAATCTGAAAAAGGAATAAAAAATTAAAAAAATATAAAAAGAAAAATTAAGAAATCCAAAAAGAAATAAAAAATTAAAAATCTGAAAAGAAATAAAAAGTTAAAAATCTGAAAAAAAAATAAAAAATAAAAAATCTGAAAAGAAAGAAAATTAAAATTTGAAAGGAAATAAAAAATTAAAATCTGAAAAGAAAAATTAAAATCTAAAAAGAAAGAAAAATTAAAATCTGAAAAGAAAAAAAAATTGAAAAGAAATAAAAAATAACAAAACATCTGAAACAAAATAAAATCAAAAAATAAAGAATCTGAAAACAAAATAAAAAAAGAGAAAAAGGGAGAAAAAAGATCTGAAAAGAAAATTAAAATAAAAATCGGAAAATAAAATTAAAAAATAAAAAACAAATAAATTAAAAATCTGAAACAAAGAATAAAGAAAACATCATAAAGACAAAAATGAAATGTGTAGTAAATGAAATAAAACCGGCATTTTGAAAAAGAAGGGAAATTATATACAAAACTAAATAATAATTAATTATTAAAAAGAAACGAAATGATAATAAATGAAAAAGGGGAATAAGGGAATTGGAAGGAAAGGCGGAGAAAAAAAGAAGAAGGTAGGGGAAAAAGATGGGTCTATAAAAAGGGAAGCAACGAAGAATTAAGGGTTAGAAAAAATCTTTTCAGAGGGTAGGGTGCACTGGCTCGAAAGGAAAGTTCCAATATCATTCGAACAGAACTCCTTCCTTGTACTCAAATCCTTCACGAAACGACGAGAAGAAAGTCGGAGCCTCCATAACCACCATCACGTCACTGTGAATCGGATTGGAAGAGAACCGCGCAGCGCTCCGTGAAGGTTAGTAGCCATAACCTTTATAGTAGTTACTTCGTGTTTGTATCGATTGCGGTTGAATCTCGTTTTGCTAGCTTGACGATTGAATGCGAACAATCCGATCTAAACATTCATGGATAGGATTTCAATTCCAAATTAGCTTGTGAAACCGGTAGCCGACTTAAATCTGGTTCAATGTGTATCCTCGTTGTCGTAAAAACTCGTAGTAGAAAGGCTAGGTTAACATCTTGAATATATGACCATAGCTGCATTTCGATGACGAAAGAGAGGATGAGAGGTACGCATAGCTCAGGTGAATCCCCTTGAGGTCAGGCTATTGAGCCAAAGCCAATGAATGTCCTAGAGACACACTAGAGTTCATGTAGGAATGGATTCTTAAGATCCAGATGTGTCGTTAAGCTTGGATTATTGACACGAACTGAACCAAAGGCTTGAGTCAGAACCGATTGAGACACATGGACGATGCTGTAGAGAGCCCGTCCTGTCCTCCAGCTCTGAGCCACTCCACAGACGTCATCCCATCCTAAAGAAGGCACATGAACGAGCCCGTTCTGGCGCATGAGCTTCTAGTTATCAAAGCGGTAACTGGAAGTCCCACCCAAGGCTATCAAGCACCGGAAACAGGGGCGCTCTAGGTACGTAGGAATGAGGAGCTCCAGCATTGTGGGAGCTTAAGCATAATGTCCCGCCATTAGGGAGATCATCCGGGAGCATGTCTTCAGCGCCAGGAAGTGAAGGACCAGCCAACAGCACAGCCTAATAGCCACACATTAGCCATATGCTCAAACAGGGGAGCATCTTAGAGGGAATGTCTCCAAATATAGGATTGAACTTTAGTGACTTTAGGAGTGCTAGTAGCATGACAGCAGGGGAGCCCTGATCCACGCATCAACGAGTAAGAAGACCCCTCTCCCCCGCGCGAGAAAGTGCTCGTCGGAGGTCCCTGTTCACCGCTTTCAAGGGCCAGACCCCTCATTCCGATCTGCCACCTCCGGAGCGAGCGGAGCCTCGATAAGTACATTCATTGTCTTGCCTTCAGCTCCAAGTCCTTACAGTTGTAGCCTTTTGAGAGTTCCAGATGAGACCGCCGGGACCTCCACGTTCGAGCATGACCAGAACGTCGCCTACCGGAGGTCGAGCCTGCAAATGGGTACCTATGGCATGTCGCGGGAGGTGAATGAAGCTCGTGGCCTTCTCCCTCACTAGGAGACCAGTCTAGGACAACAACAGTGATCATCGTCGTGGCCTTTGAAGCGCCCCGCTCACCGGACTCCTATCGCCGGCGAGGGGTTTGGACAAGTGCAGACACAGAGAAGATTTCCAAGACCGAGAGGTCCTCTTAAGGAGCCGGAGGGAGACAGCACCGCGCGAACGGCCTTTAGGAATACGAGGCCCTTACGCTGGAAGGAAGATATCGGCCATCAGAGACGTTTGCAAGCACTGCATGGGTGTACACGAGAAGGTGAGCATGCACGAGAGTAAAAAACAGGCGAAGGACCTGTCGCAACCATAATTCCGACAAGACGACGTACTCGCTAAAAATTTTGGAATAGATTTATTTGATAAAGTAGAGTCACCACCAAATTTTTATTTAAAGGGAAAAGTTTGGAAAAACCCTAACTAGAAGATGAGGTTTCAGGTTCGGGAGTCGATTACGAGTGGGGAAGGTGTTAGGCACCCCACTCGCCCGTTCCGAAGAACAGTACCCTTAGATTGAGTGTGCGATTATTTGAAAAAGGTTTAATCCCTTAAATTAGTGTGAAAATAAAAACTTGAGGGAGGTTAGCCTGACAGGACTTGATCCTGCTCCTACGTATTCCCCGGTGCAATGGGAAATTCAAGGCTTACGTAGTTCTGGTTATTTTGAAAGCTTGACCTTCAAAAGCTTTTAAAAGAATGTTTGAGGGGTGCTCGAAGGCTTAACCTTCGGAGTTACTTGGAAAGTAATATAGCTTGTTTATTTTGAAAGAGAAGGGCAATCCCCATCCATATATGCACAGGGCCCAAGACAACTACAGCTACACTTGAACACATACAAATCTCTAAACAACGAACAGCAGAAAAAGCTATCAGTTCGTGCTTAGAGCTCGTCCGGTGAGATGGAGAATCACAAAACAAGATTTTTATTAAAAATGATGGAAGAATAAAATGAGCAAAGTTTTTTATTTTGTAAAAAGGAAAGGCAATCCTAATCCACATATGCACAAAGCCCAATACAACTACAATTGCATTTAGAAATTTATGAATCATTTAGGAATTATGGAAATTTCCTGAATTAATAAGCCGAATACAACTACAATTGCATTTAGAAATTTATGAATCATTTAGGAATTATAGAAATTTTCTGAATTATTTATTAATTTTGGGGTTTTAAAGAATTATTTATTAATTATTAAATTTTCTGAAATTTTTATTAATTCAATTGCATTTAGAAATTTATGAATCATTTAGGAATTATGGAAATTTCCTGAATTATTTATTAATTTTGGGGTTTTAAAGAATTATTTATTAATTATTAAATTTTCTGAAATTTTTATTAATTTTTGAATTAGGGGATAAAATGGTAATTCTGCAGGTGAGGGCTGATTGGGCATTTGTGGGCTTCTTTAGGGGTAATATGGTAATTTTGTAGGTGAGGGCAAATTGGGCATTAACAGATTGATCATGGACGTTTTGGTTAATTGGCCAATTGAATTAAATGGGAGGAAAACCTTAGATAGTTCTAGTTGGGGTTCGAAGAGAGGGTCCGGGGGATGAGTGCAGGCGCTCCAACCACTGAGCTCGCTGCCCGCTTGGGATAACAGCCTTCAGGATTTAAATAAAAGGGGTCTCCTAACCTTGCATGGATCTGCATGGTGTTAGATTTTCCTTTGGCTTCTCAGTTGGACCCATTTTCTCTATTCCATTCTTGCTCTCCATTTGCTTCTGGGCTCCAACAGGATGTGCGCGTGTTTAGGAGTCAATTTGCTGCTCTCCTACAAGGGTCACTGCAAGGTGCTGTTACACTGGACGTGGCAGTCCGTATGAGGGATCACCTTTCTCATTCTGATTCAGCATCTCCTGTTACGTGAACCTGGTTTGCCTGAATTGTACAGATTAAGGGAGGGCCGAGATGAATCACCCCACCTCACCAGATGCTCATTCTTTTATACTCTAGGCAGGACATGCTATTATAGCGAACTGGGTCTGATAGGCTTGTGCAGAATGAAGGACATTTGACTCTGTTTGACAAGTTCCAAGGGGATTAGGATGTATGATTCTTCCAGAGATGTGTATTCGTCAGAGCGCTCACTCTCAGTTGGCTATCTCTAACGTCACCATTCTCTATTCACTAAATCAACACTGTTCTATTCTTTAATTAATTAAGAGCAATTTTGTACATCTGGTAATCACTCGTAGTCTTTGATTCGTGGATTCCTCAGCTCACTCTGTTTCTCACAATCTTGATCAAGTTGGTTTTTGAATTGCCAATTGGTAGCATTATGCAGATCATGCACCTCTCATATCTATGGCTGAACTAAACACGCACCGAGAAGCAATGCTAACTAATCTTTGGGAATTTGGCAATTGATTATGGAAACGTCATTATGGTGAGTAGCTAACCAGACCTCCTATGCTTACTTAAATTCTAGGGTCTTTGATCCTTAGGAACACCCAACATATATGCAGATGGGATCAAGATTTACCCTTCAGTTTTGTCAATCCTACATGCATATCCTAAACAAGATTCTTGAGACCAGAACAAGGCAATCATATCAAAACATAGGGGAAACAGGGATTCTCCTTTCATGATTGAGTACAATTCAACTTCACCAGCTCAAGATTGAATTCCTGGACATTCATACTCCATACCAATTGTAGGGGAATTAACTTAAGCATATTCAATTGGCAATAACTCAAGAATTTCTCGCAAGAACGAGTTCCTCACTTCATCATATTGCTAAGTGATTTCAAAAACAGAATATGTCTAAAAGCTAACACATCCTTGCTACGCTAACCTGTTCAAGGGAACCTGATCGCGCCTCTGCACCACCTCAAAGTTCAGAGCCTCCAATTCCTTCACCTTCTCCGCCGAAAGCACTCTACTGCGAGTCCTTCGAAGTCTCTTCTTGATGCTCCAGGGGAAGAAAATCGCCTATACCCAAGAATGACGAAGACCCCAAATTCGTTGCCTGCCTCTGTTTTTATATCCCCCTGAAGGGCCTCTGATTTCCCTTTCTCTTTTTCGAAAAACCCTTTTTTTGGTCAATTTTTCAATTTTTTATTTTTTTATTTAGCATTAAGGTTTTCAGAAGTTTTTGATTTTTTCTTAATTTCTGATTTTTGTTAGATTTTCATTTTCCAGATTTCAAAATTTTTTTGATTTTTTTTTTAAATTTCTAATTTTGAATTATATATTTTTTTAATTTTCTTTTTTTTCTTTTTTTTCCTTCTTTCTTTTTTTTATTTTTATTATTTTATTTGATTTTTTTTTCAGAATTTTTATTTTTCTCTAAATTCTAGAATTTAATTTTCTTTTTCCTGTTTTCTAGAATTTTATTTTCTTTTTCTATTTATTATTTTTTTATTCTCTTTTATTTTTCTTTCTTCAGATTTTAAAATTTTTATTAATTTTCCAGGTTTTAAATTTTTATTTCGTTTTATCTTTTAATTTTCTGGTTATGTTTTATTTTTTGATTTTCTGTTTTTTTTTTAAATTCCAGATTCATTTTTCATTTTTAGTTTTAATTATTTTATTTATTTATCTATTTATTGTATTTTTAGACTTTCATTTGTTATTTGAAAATTTTCTGATTTTATTAATTTCCAGATTTTTTTGTTTTAATTTGTTTTAATTTCTGTTTTTCAGTTTTAAGTTTTTATTATTTTTTTTGTCTTAAAGTTTTTTAATTCTTTTCTTCGAGATATATATATATATATATATATATATATATATATATATATATATATATATATATATATATATATATATATATATTCCGATTTTGGTTTTTTATTTTTCTTTGAATCTGTTTTTTCTCATTATTAATAGTTTTCTTATTATCTTTTTTATTTTTATTTTCTTTTCAGTTTCTTTTGTTTTATTATGTTTATTTTGAAATTCTTGAGGTTTTTAATTTAGGTTTATCCATTAATTGACTTAAACTAGGCCTCAGACGTAATTGAGTGTTTACAGGACCCACTGGTGGGCTAGAGGTAGCTTGGCAATCCCCTTTGCTGCGCACCCACATATATAACTAAAGGGACTTGAATCATCAAATAGAGGTGGCTCCAGTGGTTGGAAGCACAACCCTCCGATCTTAATGCCACCCTCTTCGAATCCTAGGGGGGCATTTTGAACCCTTTTCCCATTATTCAAACTCCAAGCTCCAAATTTCCAGATTTGCCCTCCAATTTCCAAAATTCCCGATTTGCCCCTCCAAAATAAAAACTCTTTTTCAAATATTTTGGGACGCTTGGTTTTACGCGACGGGCTCTAAGCGAGGAACTGATGGTTCACCTGCTCTATATAGGCCCCCGTGCTGTCGTAGCCGCCTCGGGTCTTGTGCATGCGTTGGTCTTTTCAAAAATAAAAGGTTCTTTTTCAAATATTTTGGGACACTTGGTTTCACGCGACGGGCTCTAAGCGAGGAACTGGCGGTTCACCTGCTGTTCAACGCTTAACAGTCTGTATAGGCCCCTATGCTGCCGTAGCCGCCTCGGGCCTTGTGCATGAGTGGACCAAAGGTCCTTTAAAAAATAAAAGGTTTTTTTCCAAATATTTTAGGATCCTTGGTCTCACGCGACGGGCTCTAAACGAGGAACTGGTGGTTCACTTGCTATTCAACGTTTAACAGTCTGTATAGGCCCCGGTGCCGCCGTAGCCGCCTCGGGTCTTGTGCATGAGTGGACCAAAGGTCCTTTCAAAAATAAAAAGCTCTTTTTCACATATTTTGGGATCTTTGGTCTCACGCAACGGGCTCTAAATGGGGAACTGGCAGTTCACCTGCTGTTCAACATTTAGCAGTCTGTATAGGCCCGCGTGCTGCCGTAGCCGTCTCGGGTCTTGTGCATGAGTGGACTAAAGGTCCCTTCGAAAAACGAAAAATCTCTTCAAAATGTCATCTTTCCTTTAAACACCTCTAAAGGTCAAGGCTTCACGAACCAAAACTACGTAAGCCTTGAGTTTCCCATTGCACCGGGTAATACATAGGAGCAGGATCAGGTCCTGTCAGGCTAACCTCCATCAATCTATTTATTTTCACATTAATTAAGGGATCAAAACAATTTTCAAAAATCACACACTCAGTTTAAGGGTACCGTTCTTCGGAACGGGCGAGTGGGGTGCCTAACACCTTCCCTACTCGTAACTGACTCCTGAATCTAAATCTCTTCTCCGAGTCAGGGTTTTTTTTCCAAATCTTTCCCCTTAAATAAAAATTTGGTGGCGGCTCCACATTATCAATTACATTCTATTTCAAAAATTTTAGCGAGTTCGTCGTCTCGTCGGAATTACGGTTGCAACATTAAGTAAATAGGTTATTGGAGGTTTAAGTAACACCTAAAAATGACCAAGATCATAAAAATCAACCTAAGGAAATATAAGCAAAGTCCTTAATTAGTATTTAATCTATATTTCAAGAGAGCATAAATTAGTAGTTAAAAACGAATCATGACTTAGGAGGAGGGGGAAGGTCATTTCGGCCATGACCCTTAGTAATAGGAAAAGGACCTCAAAATCCACTAAACTCGATCAAACTTGAAGTCTAAACTTTAACAACAAGAATTTGTCAACTAGGGTTAAAAATAGAAACCCTAAAGCCTTGGAGGTGAAATTTGGCCACTATGTATTTAATTAACCAAGATGAACTTTTAATTCCTAACTTGACTAAATCTAGAATCCTTAGCAACTAAGCATAATGGATTAAAAGTGTAAGAATACCTTAAGGAAGAAAAGGGACCATTCGGCCACTTAGGATAAGTGGATTTACAAGAAGATTTAATTCTTAACTACCATGAAATAAACATCCTTGGACTATAACTAGATGGGATTACAAGTGAGGAGTAAGTCTTACAAAGTTTAAAGAGTCACTTGGACATAATCACTAAGGTAGTAAAAAGGAAGCCAAGAAGTCATCATAATTCAATCCTAAACCTAAGCATGTAGAACATTGGTGTTTAGGAATAGAATATGAAGATTGGAAGTTAGGTTAAGCCATTCGGCCATGACCTTTAAGGATTGAGAAGAAGTTTTAAAAATTCCTAAGTTAGATAAAAATTAATATATTAGTCTTCAATTGATAAAAATCAACTCATAGGATAAGAGAAAATAAACTAGAAGGCCTTAGAGGCGTAGGGTTCATATTCAGCCATTCTAAGTTAAATAAGAAGAAAAGAGTTGGAAATCTTGGTTTAGGTAACTTAAGAAGCCTTATAATGTTAAATGAAGAATTAAAAGTTTAAAAGAAGCTTGACAAAAGCATAGACGACCATTCAAATATGTTTAAGTAAAATGTCTAAAACAGGTTAAAAACTTGTTAACATTTAACATTTGAACTTAGTGTAAGTAGGACATGCATAAGGTTTGAACAATTGAAGAGCATAAAGAATAAAAACTTAAAAGGTTCTATTCAGCCAGGAAACTTCTAAGTTGTAAAAATCTCATGGAACTAATGTAATTTTGAGAAAAGGAAAGGTTGAGGAGCAACTTATAAGGTTGAGAGTATTAAGTCCCATGAGTGATTCAACATCAAAAGTTAAAAAGATAAATGAGTTGGACATGTACTCGAAATATGCAATGATGTTATATGGTTTACTAGTCAACTTCTAATTCTTTTACGAGTGCAGACTATTTATATAAGTTGAAATGTTGAATGCTCATAAGTAAGGAAAGGATGATGTTATGTATGAGAAGTATTTATGATTGATGATGTGATAGAAGTTGAGATCTATATGTGCATATCATATTGGCTGGAAATTGTTGGAGCATACATAATTATCTAGAAGCCATAAAAATGAATCTAAAGAATTTAAGGGATCACTAAAGCAAACTTATGTGAAATGTTAATCTACTCTTAATGTGCCTTGTGCATATCATATCCAAAGGGCACCTAGAGCTCTACTGAAGAGGAGGCAAAAAAGGTTCTCCTAGGAGACAAAGGTTTCTCCAAAAATCCTTCTACGATGAAGATAAAGGTTTCTTCATACCATATAAGCTAGTGATGACCACCTAGGAATAAACATGTATAATTAGTAGTGGAAGGTAGAGTAGTAGACTCAGTAAGAAGATATTATTTAACTATAATTAATATATGTCTATGTTTAGAAGTTTCCTCGAAGTTGTGGAACTTAATCTATAATTTCCCAACGTTGTGGAATAGAATAAAGACAGAGATAAAGTTTAAGACATAGAATAACCTATGAGTCAAATAATATCTTTATTGTGATCCCAGACTTATGAAGTTTAGACAGATATATGCATAAACAATAAATTGTTTCTATATAAAAATAACTTACTTTAGTAGGACGCTTTTAAAAGATTATAAGAAATCTTGCATGCATGTCATGATTTTTGTAATAAACTGAAGTGGTTGGAATAAAAGTGATGTCACTAAAAATAAAGTAGAAACCTACTGAGAAACCTAGTTTCTCACTCCTTCTCTTCCCACTTTATTTCCAAACAATGACAATGTCCTTTGCAATGGCAGTGGTGTTTATCAATATTAACAACGTTGACTGGTCAACAAACCCACATGGTCTCTTAATAATGGCACAAGCTAACGTCCGGATCTATTTCTCCTTAGGTCATTTATTCATCACTGAAGTTCTAAGACCGAACTTCTCAACCATCGAATTGGTTATTCCCTTAGAGGTGTTCCACCCCATTGGAGTGTTTCCACCCTTACGTGGCTACCAAAGACAGTAGACAACCATTGTTGCAAAATCTCTTTCTTCTGAAAGGGAGACTGATCCACAAACCCTAACTCATTACCACAACTCATCTCACATATGGTTCTCCCAAGGAAGCTCACCATATCTAATACCCTATCCTTTTTAGGCCTATCAAGAGGCGCCAGATAGAACGTTTATATCGTTGGATCCAAGCATGTGGACGAAGCAATTCCACCATTAGACTTGTAGAGGTTCACAGATCTCCGAGTTTTAAGAAACTAGAAGTTGAGAAGTTATGCCAACAATTTACATTTTGTGAATAGATAGCTGCAAGTATCCTATATATTGGTGAGTAGAAATATACTATGTATATATGTATAATATATGTTTGATAGAATGTAGTAAATATGTATGTAAATGAGAAACGTAAATTATGACTTATAATAAATTGTATGATAAGGCCTTAATTCCTAAGACTTTTTGATATGTAAATGAATTGTATAATTATGTAATGTTATATGCTATATGATCAAGTTATATTAAACTATTTATTGCGAATTAAGAAACAAATGGAGCAACTTAAGCACTACAATTTCTTATCATTTTGTGTGTGCGCAAGAACGTCTAGTAGTTTATTTACTGTCATGCACGTTAAGTTGACTAGGCTTGTAATTTATAACAAAAAGTTTTTTAAAAAAAGTTACCACATTTTCCAGACAAGTATTTTCTAAAGAATTCTGCATCATGAGATAAAAAAAACTAATAATGGAACTGATACAACTTAACTGTAAAATCGGTATTCAATTTTAGGATGTTATACAGTATAAGGCACAACCTTGGTCGTCTCTCAAGAACCTTAGGAAACAATTTTGTTGAATTTAAAATTAGAGAAATAGGGGGGTTACGTTTTATTTTTGATAAAAACAAATAAAATAATAATATTAACAATTGATTAACTCGCAAGCTTAATTCATAAGCGGGATGATCATAGGTTCAAAAAATATTTTTAAAAATAATTTCAATTCTTGTTTAGTTTGAATTTAATCAAGCAACCTCCAATTAAACTCATGATTTCCTACTAGAATAACACCTAGAATTTGAATTAATTCATATTCAGATAATTAAGCATCATCTGAAGTCCTCAAATTAATTCTTAAGAAATAAAATCACCAAATCTTGTAGGAAACCCTGTAGTCCCTTTTAATTTTTGCATACAAATTAGAGAATTAAGTAAACCCTAATTTTAGAATTGCAGCATGCAAGATGAAAATAAATCAAGCATCCAATTTCACAATTACAAGAAACAATTGCAATGTATTAAAAGGGAAGAAGAAGAAATCGCAACAAAAATTCAATTAAGAATAAAACCTCAAATTCCTTCCTTATAGAATTAAAATGTATGAGTCAACCAAAGAAATTAGCCTTCTATAAGGATTTTATGAAAGCAAGAAGAAACATAAAAATAAATATTTAAAATTTAGTGAGAATTTGGAATAAGTTTTAGTGTGTCTACAATGTGTTGGAGTTTTCCCTTTTTATAAACCAAGTTTGACTATTAAAATTGAAAATTCAATTTCAAAATTTAAAATAAAGATAAAAATTGAATTAGTTATTTTAAATACAAAATAAATATCCTTAAAGAATTGGTTCCCTTGTCCCTTTAGGTTTGCAATTGAATTTCTTATTTACTCTATTGTTTGAATTCAAATTATGCACAAAATTTGGATCATTCTTTGACATCTCTTTTCTCAAATTTTTATGAGCGTGTTGGCGGCAAAACTAGGATTTTTTCTTTAAACAAATTTCGTAGACAATTATATCCTTAAGATACAAAAATTGAACTCATTTAAAATTAAATATTTTAGTCCTAGATATGTCCATTTTATTGGAAGATGTTTGGGCTGTCTAGACAGAAACTGAGTCACAAGTTGGGCCAAATTAATTAGATCCATCTCGTTTAGGCTACATAGGAATACAAGCACTAGTGCAAAAAATAACATTTTTTTATAACAGGATTTTACATCGGCTGTTCTTGAACTAATGTAAAAAATGCAGTGACATTTTTATAAATAAAGCTGAAACTTTCTACATCGATTCTCAACATAATCGTTGTAGAAAGTACTTTCTACATCGGTTGTGTTGAGAACCGATGTAGAATGTAGTGTTTTTATAAAAATACTTTACATTGGTCATTAGGGAACCGATATAAAAAGTAGGTGATGGCATTTTTGTAAATCAAATAACAAATATTTTACATTGGTTATTTATTTAACCGATGTAGCATGTGGTTTCGATGTCAATTTTAATAAATAACCAATGTAAAATATCATCCCCTTTCCTTACCTGTTCGACCGTTATCATCTTCAATCTCATTTTCTAAATCCTCAGTTCTCGTCTCGACCTGTTGTCCTAGTTCTCTTCAATCTCATTGTGAGTCATTGCGATGATTGCCTCGCTTTCGTTGTTTCACTCCGTCGTTACATGCATTACCTCCATCGTCGCCGTCATCGTTGTGACCATTGCCTCCGCTTGAAATTTTGCACCCTAAGGTATGAGCTACCTCTGCTAGTTCATATTGAATGTAGTGGTATTTTTCCATCTCCTTTTTTTAAGTGGTATTTTTCCATCTCCTTTTTTTAAGTGGTATTTTTCCATCTCCTTCTCTTATTATGTATGAAATTTATGTTCGAAATCTTTTATTTTGGTTGTATTTTAGAATTTGCAAGCTATATCATTTATATTACTAGTAAGATGCCAATGTTTGTATTTGCCTATGTGATTTGGCCAGCCTATGTTTAGAACAAAAACCAGAATATGGGGTATGTATGATAGGGACAGGGGTAGGGGTAGAGTTAAGCCATACATGTAAGGGCCTTCCCTCACTTTCCTCTTGACCTACGGGCAGCATAGAGACCACCCTAAAATATACCTGGAAGCTTAAACTTATTTCTTTCCATTTCTAGTTCCTACTAAGGTAGATAATGAGATCTCTTCAATCTGTGAACCAACAAGTCTAAGAGAATATGATAGGTGAAGTAGTATCCCCGGATCATAGGAAAACCCTCCGGAAAAGGATTCAATTATGTGCCTTACCTTGTGTACAATAAATTAATAAATAAATGTTCTCAAGGAAGTATGGGACATTGAGTTACACCTTCTATTCCATTACCAAGGAGTTCCAATCTACCACATAAGTTATTAATCAATAAGCACTAGAAAAATTTTGAAGCTTAATTAACCAAGTTTGAAGCTTTGTGAAACAAGATATGTTACACTCTATAAAATCTGCAACTTATCCATTGCAAAGATGATTAGGAGCCATGCATGTAACTGTGCCTTTTAGCTTGTTGTTTGTACTTGGCAGCACTGTTGGTACTTGTAATTGTTTTTGATAATTGTAAAATTTTATTTGCTTAAAGCTATCTATAGAACTGAAATATCAGATTTTGTTACTCCACTAATATGTCTGTCTACATAAATTGAACTAGATAAAAGATAGTCATAGGAGGTTATTATAATTCTACATTCTAGTTTATAGAATGGATAGATATGAACAATGCCTTGCAACCTAACCTAGCCTCCATAGAGTAGTGAGTTACAAAATATTTAAGATTCAGTATGTAGGCACAGAAGTGCTTTCAACTTTAGCCAAGAAAGTCTCACCTTTCTATGTAGTTTTTTCTATTCAACAGGGAATACACTAACTCTACTCGGTAAGTTTGTTCCTGATCTCACTCCCACTCATCCACCATTATATTTTCTTTTATCTTTGTTACATAAGTATGTTTTCTTCTCTAGATGTCTCTTTACTGTCCAAGACTCACTAGTACTATAAAGCATTGCTGGTCTTTAAATTGTTTAGTAGAATTTTCTTGTGGGTGTGGTAAATGCCTTCATTGTTAAGTTATGTTCTTTGGCCTTTGGGCCTGAATCCAACAATTGGTCTAAGTCATGTTTACTATTTAGGCTCAGAACTCATCCTTCTACCATTATAAATTAACCATTATACAATGCTTAGATTACAATGTGCATCGGTCTGAATTGCTAGCCAAACATATACAAATGGTAGGAAAATTTGTTGCTGTTGTTGAGTTAAGTATGGGAAAGGAATTTAAAATCCACTTAATAACACTCAATACCACATAAGTTCTTATCTATTTATACTTAAAAATGCTAAGACTGCTTTGAAGAGAAATTAAGAATGGGAACCATTACATTGGGGGCAAGACCAGATAGTACTTGCAATTATTAAAAGATCAATGATTATGCCAATTTATATACAGATAAGGGAGATTTCATAATTAGCATATAGAAGAACAATTTACATATTTGAAGCAAGATTCAATAATGGTAATGCATAAGTTTTCAAACAGTTACCTTCACACCAAGAACAACAACACTTAAGAGACCCTCCAGTTTGAACCCATGTAGTTTTGTTTTCTGCATCCACTTGAACTTCTATGTAATCATTGCTGCCTATGTTCATTGTCGCAACCGTAATTTCGACGAGATGACGAACACGCTAAAATTTAAAATAGAATTTTATTGGATTATGTGGAGTCGCCACCAAATTTTTATTTAAGGGAAAATACTTGGAAAAACCCTAACTTGAGGAAGAGATTTAGGTTCGGGAGTCGATTACAAGTGAGGAAGGTGTTAGGCACCCCATTCGCCCGTTCCAGAGAACGGTACCCTTAAACTGAGTGTGTAATTTTTTGAAAACTTTTTGATTCCTTTAATTAAAGTGAAAATGAATAGATTGATGGAGGTTAGCCTAACAGGACTTGATCCTACTCTTACGTATTCCCCAGTGCAATAGGAAACTCAAGGCTTACATAGTTCTGGTTTGAAGGCTTGACCTTTGGAGCGTTAAAAATGAACAGAATATTTTGAAAATATATGAAAGGATTTTTGATTTAAAAGGATATTCTCAATCCACATATGCATAAGGTCCAAGACAACTATGGCTTCACTAGGACCCATACGAATCCCTAAGCACCGAACAACAAGAAAAGCTACCAGTTCATGCTTAGGGCTCGTCACGTCAGATCAAGAATTTGCAAAACGAGTTTTATTTTATTTAAAAAGGAAGCATTCTCAATCCACATATGCACAGGGTCCAAGGCAACTACGGCTACACTTCGACCCAGGGTCTAAGGCAACTACGGCTACACCTGGACCATACGAATCTCTAAACATCGAACAGCAAAAAAAGCTACCAGTTCGTGCTTAGAGCTCATTGCATGAGACTAAGAATTTCAAAACAAATTTTTATTTTGTCAAAAAGAGCGTTCCTAATCCACATATGCACAGGGTCCAAGACAACTACGGCTGCACTTGGGCCCATACGAATCTCTAACCATCGAACAACATGAAAAGCTACCAGTTCGTGCTTAGAGCTCATTGCGTGAGACTAAGAATTGCCAAATGGATTTTTATTTTGTCAAAAAGGGCGTTCCTAATCCACATATGCATAAGGTCCAAGACAACTACGGTAGCACTTGGGCCCATATGAATCTCTAAACATCGAATAACAGAAAAAGCTACCAGTTCATTCTTAAAGCTCGTTCCGTGAGACTAAGAATTGCAAAACAAATTTTTATTTTATCAAAAAGGGCGTTTCCAATCCACATATGAACAAGGTCCAAGACAACTATGGCTGCATTTGGGCCCATACGAATCTTTAACCATCGAACAGCAGAAAAAGCTACTAGTTCGTGCTTAGAGCTCGTTCCGTGAGACTAAGAATTGCAAAATAGATTTTATTTTGTCAAAAGGGGCATTCCTAATCCACACATGCATAGGGTCCAAGATAACTACAACTGCACTTGGGCCCATACGAATCTCTAAATATCGAACAGCAGAAAAAGCTACCAGTTCGTGCTTAGAGCTCGTTGCGTGAGACTAGAAATTGCAAAACAAATTTTATTTTGAGGGCGAAAAATGAAAAAAAAAAACGAGCATGTTTTGGAACATAGGAGAATATGGGGACTTAATTGAAATTAGGAGAAATACAGGGGCTTAATTGGAAATTTGAGGAATTCAGGGGGCTTGACTGGAATTTTGAGGAATTCTGGGGCTTAACTAAAATTTTGAATAATTCAGGGGCTTAATTGGATTTTTGAGTAATTCAGGGGGCTTATTGTAATATTGGAGAGTATCGGGGTTTGATCGTAATATTGGGGAGTACAGGGGTCCATTCGTAATATCGGGGATTCATCCACGTTTAGGCATAAAGGTTGCTTGTGACACGCGATGGGGCCCTCTCGAATGCACCAAGGTGTGCTTTGCATGGCTCCAATATGGCTTTGCTTTTCCATTTTCAGTGGAGCGGATCAGGGAGGTTTAAACACATGGGCGCTTTTCCATTTGGCATACTCCAACAAGAACTTGGATGCGGTGCGTTGCATGGCTTCAAAGTCAAGTCCCATCCCTTGTTTTCTCCTCCTCTCTTAAGCCCCTCAAGCTTATGGGCACACTTGTTTCTCCACGACTACAAGTGCTTCACCATGGCCGACCGTCCCACCGAGTTAAAAATGCATTCAACCATGCATTTTATTCCATATTACTTTTCATCGTTAGCATTGCCTCATATGCCATGAGTTTGGCAGAATAGCTTTTGGCTATTTTTAGAGGGCCTTCATTCATCATGAAATAATGTGAATGAACTTCCAGCTTGCCTGTGCCTACGATTCACATGGTGATCCTGGATCTTGACTCGTTGCTGAGTCAGTTTTGTTTTGCATGATTGTCTACTCTTGGCGGGTTATTTCTCAAATAACTTAGAAACTTTAAAACTTCCCCTTGTAGAACCTCGTACTCCGCACTTTCATAGCTAGCTTTTACCATTGACGATGTGTGAGACGAAACTCCCCAAGAGATCATAGAAGTTTTTGGAGGTTCTGCACCCTATTTGAACATCTTTTGACCCATACCTTCATGAAAGTTTCCTATTCCCTTATGGGTGTCTACAAAGTTAGCAAATAGCGAACGCATTTCAAACATATCATGGTTCAGCCCCTTTGTAACATGAGATGAAAATATCAAGTGGCGATTTTATCCTGGCTGATCGGTGTATCAAGAGTCTCCCTTTTTGCAGTTGATTAGTGATAAAAATCAGACCTTACTTATGATGTCCAAGACTTCTTACACTCTGGCTAGGAGTGACACCAAGAGACCTACCCTATTTGCTGAAGGGACATGCATGCATAGGTATCATACTTATCTGCACCCTGGAGTCGAATTTCCCGCAGGTTTAGATCCTTAACAGAAGATAGGACCTTTTTGTTTGCATGATTTTTGCCCTTAGGCATAACCTTCCCTGATCTTGGGGCTGGATTCCTTGCAATCATAAGGTTTCCCATGGATCGACCGAACACTTTTTAGATTGACGCTGAAAAGCTTTTCGGTGTTAACTCAGTATCGAAGCCTTCCCTGATATAATATGAACTCAGTATGGAAGAGCACATGCTGAAAACAGCTTGAGATTTGGGTCCAATCGGATTGAATCACAACCTCGGGATACCTTTAAAATGAGATGATGGGGAGGTCCACTAACAATTTCTACCTGGCATAAAGGAGGTTTGAAAAAGCCAATGCACTATGTGGGGTTCGGGATGGGAACCAAGGAGGCGTTCAACCACTTGAACTATTAGGCTTTATGATTTATTTTGTTATGTTCGTACGTACGCTCGATGGTGAGATCGTCTTTTCTCCTTTTTTAAACATAATTCAGAGATGGGTCCCACATCTCCTTTAATTTCCCCCTTCTTTCCTTTTTGCATGATTTTTGCTGGTGGCCTTGCATTAAATAAACTTCTCAACTTCTTACTAGCATTGGCCACGACAAGCCTTTCCAAAGTCCCTTCCTCACATGGCATGATTGGGTACGACCTACGATGGTAGGGCCTGCATGTCTGAATGTCAGGACTTTAATTCGACGAAGGCCCTCCCAAACTGAGTGCCCAGACATGCTCATGGTTAAGCACCTCAAACTTTTGTTAATGTC
Source organism: Canavalia gladiata (assembly GCA_037954105.1). NCBI lineage: Eukaryota > Viridiplantae > Streptophyta > Magnoliopsida > Fabales > Fabaceae > Canavalia > Canavalia gladiata. The sequence goes on from CM075661.1 coordinate 41,325,235, forward strand.
TATTTCAAGAGAAAGCTAGACGACACTGTATGATGAAGGATCAAAATGATCCTAGCTGTGGTCCTAGTCATGCCTAACTTGGTTCTTCTCGTAGAGATAGAAGTGCGTCGCGTCTGTTCCACCAAGGGTCCCTAAGCCTCCGATGAAAGATCCCTTACTGAAAGCAATGATCAGCTGATTCGGGTGCCCTTCCTTCGATGTCGTGGTAGTTGCATGGGCATGCAGGATGCACAGGTAAGATTGCTTTTTTTCCATTGGGTGGGGAGAGGCTTGTACCACTGAACATGACCATATGCGGTTTGCATGGGGAGTCTCGGGTGCTACCCAGCGTCGACCATGCATCGCAAACCCCCATCTCCAACTCATGAAGGGCTCTAATCGAGCCAAGGATCCGTTATGCAGGGGAACTCTCGAGAAACAGGGCACTCTGTTGCCCTAGCAATCATGGCAGTGGACACCTAATGGATTTAGCATGTCGACAAAAGACATATGAGGAAGAGCGACTCTTAATGAGATTATGTGATGCTACATGATCCTACATGTGGGAAGAGGCTACATCCCTCAGCCTCCCATGCTTGGTGTGGGAGAGTTCACACCATTCCCAACTGCTTAACATTGTTTGGTTGCCTATTCTTCCCTTGCGTTCGGGCGAGAGCCGCGGTGCTTGAAGCAGCAAGATGACCAAAGGCTCGCACGTCCCTCCTAGTGTGTATGCTTCAGGCAGATTGTATCCATTCGAGGTCATGAATATACTAGCCTTCGAGTTCTAAATTGGAAAATCATAAGGTACCTTTCTCGCGGTGGCCTCCTAGTCGACTTATGACAAAAATTGAGCTTTACCTTGCGTTATTATTCTGAAAGGCTGATTGGCATGGTACGCTAGTCTGAAGTACAACTCAGATTGTGACTCTGGAATACCCCCCGATATAGTGAATGGATAAGACACTCACCAACTACACCTTACACTACTGTTACTTGGCCTTATTCAAACAAGGTTAAGTTCTTGCTAGTCTTCTTTATAATTGTGAGCTATCTATCTATTCTTATCTCTTAACCATGTCTCAAGCAACAAATAAACTGTGCACAAGCATCGAGTATGTTAATCATAGCGTTGAGACTAATTAGACATGCCTATATTACTGAGAATCAAGATCGTGCAGCGATCACAACAAATAGAGCCTCGATATCAAATAGACATATTTTGTTTTAGCAAAATGAATCAAGAACACACACCGAGCATGTTATTCAGATGATCAAGAATAGATAGAGATGCTAACCTTTACGCTGATGTATACGAGATCCGATCGTAGTTCCGACGCGGACCAAGAACGAAAGAGATTATCCAGAGTGTTTCTCCCAGGATTGTAGCTCCTAGAGACGGATCTGAAGGTCCAATGGAACCCTCCTGAATTTCCGATTCTTCTTCTTGCACAATCCAGAGAGAATGCTTTGGCTAGGAATAAGTGTGGTGATCTTTCTCTGCTTCTCCTCTCTCGCCCCACCCCCACAAAAATCCCCTTGGGTCAAGTACTCCTTTTATAGCCTATCCAATTCATGCATCCACCCTCTCAGCACTTCCGTCCTTTTCATTCTCATATATTGTTTCCATTATCTTTTATTTTATTTTCCTTTTTTCTTTATTTATTCTTATTCTTTATTAATTTGTTTTATTAACCAAATTTTGTTCATTTTTATTTTGGATTTCATTATTTTCTTAAATTTTTATTTTTTATTATTATTTTTTATTTTCTTTTTTTTCTTCTCCTTTTTATTTATTTATTCAAGACTTTTTCAGTTTTCTTACCTATTTTCAGATTTTATTATTTCCATCTCCCCCTCTTTTCAATTTTATATCTATTTTTATTTTTCTTTTGTGTAATTTTCTTTTACTTCATCTAGCTTTTGTTTTTTACTTACTCTCTTTCCCTTTTTCCTATTTAAGCTAATCTTTCCCTTCGTTTATTTGTTATTCTTGTTACTTATTTCTCAATTTTCTGTTTGTATTTATCCAGTATCTGAATTATCATTGATTTCTTGGATACTTTAACAATTGAGGGTCTCGAATATAATTAGGTGTTTACATTTATATAATTAACACAAACACTTCTTGAGGTTAGCAATTTGAGAAACTATAACTCTGAATTTTTAACAGCTGCATTGGATGCATAGTTCACACCTTTAATCTTTGCGCTTTATAATTGAAATGCAGCTTTATATTTCAAGTCTAATCCTTTTTAATATTTTTTCCATCCTTGACATTTCAAGTTTCAACTCCTTTGTATCACTTCTTCCAAGAAGCTTGTAGTTGGTTAAACCCCATTTTGAAGGGAAGATTACTACATTTGATATTCCAAGGTTAGTTCTATTTTATAAATATTGTTTAGAAGTTTGGGTCTTAGTTTTACTTCAAGGGAAATTTAGAAGTTCCAATGTATGTGTTGTTTACGGTTGCAACTATCGTTACTGCTTTAGTTTGTAACCAAGATAACAAGTTTCATTTCTGGCTAGAAACTTAGCTAGAAACTCTTCCTCTTTTAAAGCTAAATAAATCTTTCCAAATTTACCACTAAAGCTTCTTCGAATACCATACATAATTCTAAATTCAAATCAATTTAAGGGTGAAATTATCATATTAGGACCTATTAGAAGAATAAATCTAGCATGATGTGAACCACCCATGTGGGTTTATTAGAGATACTATGAAGCCTAGTTACAATTAATGTTTTGGATTAAGACTTAAATAGCTTAAATCATGAGGAAAAACTCAATATCCCAAACCTTTGGCCTTAAACCTTAAAACTTGGACATTTATGTCCTATTATTAAACACAAGGGACTATTTGAGGATCTAAGAAGAACCTTAACCTTTAAACTTAAAATGAACCTCACCTCTCTACATAAATTGTCAAGGGAATATTTTTAATTAGAAAAGTTTAGGATGTAATCTCTAAATGAAGGACTTGAGAATGAATCTGTATCCTAAGGTGTGAGCTCATATCTCTAAATCATAAAGATTAGTCTTTATCTTCAAGGTCTCCAAGTCATAATAAATTTAAGAAACTTAGGCAGCCCTTAGAACACTTAAGAATAAAAAATTTTATTCTTTCCATGACCTAATGTTTTATCCAATAGATCATAAAACACTTAAGACTTAAGAGATAGGTTACTTACACTTGATCACCACTTGTTATTGATTATTGAAATGATAAATTAGCATAATTATACATGTCTCAATTGTTCTTGATCTTTACAAGTTAAGTTTCTTTCTTTTCTTAAATTTAAATATGAGCATACCCTTAGTTTTCCATTCGAGCTTCAATACAATGAGTATATTGCTGAATAAGTAAACCATTCATTGTATTCAATATTGAATTTTCTATGTTGGACAGTTTCGGACTAAAGTTTTTTATTTAATGGTTAACAATTTTTCTTAAATCTTATGAAATTTTGGTTCTGTAAATTTTGGTTTAGTTCATTTTGCATTGTCTCTAGGTACATACTTGATTGTGGTAAATGACACCATAGTCAAGTTATGTACTTGGAGACTAATGTGAAATGCTATCAAAATTTCACCAAGTATGATATTCACAATTTAAGAAGTCTGTTAATCGATGAAGAAAAAACTTTTTTCTCGAATGGGATAAGGCCTTACCAATGGTGAGGAAAATAAATTACCAATTATGAGTGATAAGGTTAATAGGTATCCTAAATAAATTACCATATATCTATGATTCTTGTATAGTATGGATCATAGTTAGATAAATACTAAACGGATGAGTGATCAATACGAGAATGGGGTGGAAGAGTTTTTGAATTTTGCGTAGACAAATCTACCTCAGAGTAGTGGATGGTTTTACTGTCCGTGTGTTAATTGTCTAAATGAGCGACGGTTGAATGTTGATCAAATTAGAGAGCATGTTCTTTGTGATGGGATCTGCAAAAGTTATACAAGATGGAGATGGAATGGAGAACTATTAGGCATGCCAAGTGTGTCCCAAATAGTCGTTAATATAGATATGGAAGATTAGGTAAAGGATATGATTTTTGATATGGGGCATGAGTCTTTTCAGCGAGCAAATATGTATGGTAACTTATGTAGTCATTTGGAGAAACCTTTGTATCCGGGATACACTAGGTTTACATGATTATTAGCAATGTTAAGATTATTCAATTTGAAGCGAGAAATGGGTGGAGTGATAAAAGTTTCATAGAATTACTTGAACTGTTGGTAGAAATGCTTTCAGACATTACCAAACTGTAATTATGAGCCAAAGGTGTTGTGTCCAATGGGTATGGAGTATAATAAAATACATGCTTGCCCAAATGATTGCATACTGTACAGAAATGAGTTTGAAGGTTTATATGAATGCCCTGTATGTTAAGTTTCACGTTATAAATTGAAGGATGGAAATTATAGTTGTGATGAAAGCAAAAATCGGCCTCCAACCAAAGTGTTGTGGTATCTTCCAATAATTACAAGGTTCAAACGATTGTTTTATAATAAACATGATGCAAAGAACCTTGGATGGCATGTTAAATGAAAGACAAATTGGTGGAAAACTTTGTCATCCAGCTGATGGTTTGCAATGGAAGATGATTGATCAACTATTTCTGAATTTTGGGAATGATCCAAGAAACCTAAGGTTTGGACTTACAACGGACGGAGTGAATCCATATGGTAATTTAAGTAGTAAGCAGAGTTCATGGTGTGTTCTTTTGACAATTTAGAACTTTTCTCCAGAGTTGTGCATGAAACGTAAATACATCATGTTGTCTATGATGATTTCAGGCCCACAATAGCCTGGAAATGACATAGATGTTTGTCTTGCTCCCTTGATTAAAGACTTGCAAAATCTATGGGAAGAAGGCGAGGATGTGTTTGATGGGTATGGTAATAAAAATTTCAAGATGAGGGCAATGCTTTTTTGCACTATAATGACTTTCCAACATATGGAAATTTATGCAGATATTAAGGGGCACAAAACATGTCCTATATATGAAGAAGGCATAGGTTACCATCAACTGCATCATGGAAGGAATACAGTTTATCTTGGTTATCAAAATTTCTTAGGACTAATCACCCTTATCGTAGATTAAGGAAAACTTTTAATGGGTAGCCAGAAAATAGGGTTACTCCAAGGGCCTTAACTGGACAAGAAGTTTATGAACGTGTTAAAAACATCAACATTATTTTTGGAAAGACTTAAAAGAAGGCCACCAAGACAAGGATATGGAAGAAAAGATCAATATATTTTGATCTTCCATATTGGTGTAACCTTGATGTTAGACATTGTTTTGATGTATGGATGTGGAAAAAAATGTGTGCGATAACGTCATCAGACACTCCTCAATATATAGGGAAAGAATAAGGATGGTGTCAATTCTCATCTAGATTTGGTTTAGATGAGTATATGACAGCAATTAGCGCCATAGTGTGTAGGGAAGCAGACATATTTGCCCCTAGCATGTCATACATTGTTAAAAAGTGAGAAAATAATTTTATGTGAGTGCATACATGGGGTTAAAGTGCCATAAGGTTATTCTTCAAATTTCAAAAGACTTGTCTCGATGAAAAATATAAAGTTAATTGGGTTAAAGTCTCATGATTGCCATGTATTGATGCAACAACTACTTTTAGTGGTTATTCGTGACATTTTTCCTAAAAAGGTTAGACACATCATAAGTAGGTTGTGCTTCTTTTTCAATATAATATGTAGCAAAACCATTGACCCTCTAAAATTGGATGAGTTGGAAAATGAAGCTTTTACTGTCTTATGCCAATTGGAGATGTATTTCCTCCACCATTTTTTGACATTATGATTCACTTGGTTGTTCATATAGTGAAGGAGATCAAATTATGTGATCCAATTTATATAAGGTGGATGTATCCAATTAAACGATACATGAAAATATTAAAAGGGTATGTAAAGAATCCACACTATCCTGAGGCATTTATGATTAAAAGATACATTGCAGAAGACGAAATTGAGTCTTGTACAGAGTATTTGACAAAGGTGGTATCCATAGGACTTCCTAAGTCTTATCATGACAGAAAACACAGAGGTAAAGGTACACGAGGCATAACTGTGAAAAACATGGGTCGTGCAAAAATCCTTTAAGAACATTTGTATGTTTTGAATAATACCGATGAGGTTCAACCTTACTTATCCACCCACAAAACCATTATAAGGGAAATGAATGTTTGAATGAACGAGAAATGGTTGTTGAATGAGCATAACAAAAATTCTTAAACTGGTTTGATGAAACATTTAAGAAGTATGATGGTGCGTTTGATACATTGAAGTGGCTAGAAAATGGCCCAAACTTTGATGTCATATATTGGAGTGGATACGATATCACTCATTTTTTCATTTTACACAAAGTCTTAGGATGATAAAAGTACCATGCAAAATACTGGCGTTATGGTGGTAGCAGATTCAATGCATTTTTCAAGTTCAAAAGATAAAAATCCTATCATGGCTTCCATATCTTACTTTGGAGTGATTGAAGAGATTTGGAAGATTGATTACACCAAATTCAGAGTCCCTATTTTCAAATGTAAGTGGGTTAATAGTAATAGTGGTGTGAAAGTTGGTGTGAAAGTTGATGCATTGGAATTTACATTGGTTGACCTTCATAAAGTAGCTTATAGGGATGACTCTTTTATCATGGCCCACCAAGCAAAACAAGTGTTTTATGTTGAAGATCCTTCTAACAAAAGATGGTCAGTCATTCTTCAAGTAAAGACGACAATTGCTAGTGATGACACCAATGATCTAGCAAATATTGATATTTCTTAAACTCCCTTATCATCAAGGATAGCTTGTATCAATGAAAAAAATGAAATTGGTGATGTACATGCTATTCGAGATGATCATCATGAAGGAATATGGGAAAATGTTACTACATGATACAAGTTAGTTATTTATTTGATTATATCATCATTTTATGTTTATTGTTTACTTATTTTAAAATATTTATTACTTTTCATATTTAGTATAATTTTTAACATATATTTTTTCTCTGCTTTCAACAGGTACATGGTTGATCCGTCAAAGAATTGTACTTCCCAAAATGGGTCCGATAGCCAGTCTCGGCAGAAGAAGGGAAGAGGAGCCATATAATTAAAGGAGTTAACCTTTAGCTGGAGTGGTGACCAAAGGATTTCTATAGAGTTTGATCAAGCCACTGGGAATCTTTTAAGGCCAAACAAGACAAAGTTTAAGAGTTATGTGGCCCTCTTTGGGCGAAGCAAAGCTAGTATTTTGAAGAAGGACTGGGATGATGTAGAGATCCGAGTGAAAGATCAAATTTGGGAGACTATCAAGGTATTTAAATTTAAAGCATTAAGTTTCTCCATATATTTATGAGTCACTAAATAATTACATCTTATTTTATGTAGCTTACATATGATGTGCCAAATACTAGCTTGCTGAAGAAGAAGTGACTTTCATTTGCTGATGAACGCTGGAGGGGTTTTAAGACACATCTCACAAGTAAATATATATATATGGGTCACTAAAGGATGTGTCTCCTTGTGAGAAGTGCTAGTTCCTTGATGATGACACTTGGCAAAGATTTTTTAAGACGCGAAAGGATCCCGCATTTGTTGTATGTATCTTTATAAATTGTGTTTTTCTAATTGACTAATATAAGGTGTATTATATGTAATTGATTTGATTTCTTATAACAGGAGAAAAGGAAGAAGGCTTAGCAAATTTCTACCAAGAACTGTTACTCCCATAGATTATCTCGTGGAAGTTATTAGTTGCTTAAGAAAAGACTGATGGATCAAAAATTGAAAGAACGTCAACAAGAGAGCATGCCAAAAGGCTTCTAGAGAGTATACATTAGATCCTTCTCGTATTGTTGCTGAAAAGATTGTAAGTAATCAGAAAATTTAACATTTTTTATTTAGCTTAAAACATGTATATCACTGATAACAACCATTTTTCATTTTGTAGGATTCTTTGGTTGAACAAAGCTCACAGGGAGTCTTTGTTCCAACTAGACAGGTTGATATTCTAAGTACTGTTATTGGCCAACCAGAGCATCTAGGTCATGTTCGTGCTACTGGATGAGGTGTTGGCATTAGACAATACTTTGGATTATCTTTCACACATGCCTCCAAAGAAGGATTAGTGTCAAGAAATGAGTTGGAGACCATGAGAGAAGATATGAGGCAAGCACTACAGCAAGAACTTCGAGAAGAGCTAAAATAGGAACTCAAACAAGAGTTCAGACAGGAGCTTAGGTAAGAGCTTGCATCTTTAGGACTTTCTCAAACTCAGACACAAGATCACCATTCTCCTTCTCTTAGGCGCATGAGCACAAAGGGAAGTTATGCTCCAACAGAGGAACATGTACCAAGAGAAGAGGATGTTGTTGATGCTGCAGATGATTATGAGTCGTATGTTGATCATCCATATTGTTTGGTAGCCATTGAGAAGGTCTACACCTTGGGTTCAGCCATCCATCACCAGCAAATTGATGATGATAATGTTAAAGTGGTGGTTGAACGAGTTCAAGATGCAAATGCTCCTGTTCCTGTGCCTACTAAGGAGGTTCATGTTGTGGGGTAAGCCCTTAATCATTTTATTTTATGGCTAAGGAGACTTATGCAGCGAGCCCAATCTAAGGTATTAAATAATTTTATTCTATGTTACTAATTTATATATATATATATATATATATATATATATATATATATTTCTTAATATTTTCTAAATTCATTTTAGGTTCATATGGAAGATCTTGGGAAGGATATTGATTTCAGTGCTAAAAAAGATCTTCTTGGGTTTGCTCAAAAGAAACCTAAAGTTGAGTTGCTTACATGTCTATTTGGTATTTCCGTTAACTTTGGCGATCAACCTTTGCAAATAATTATGGAACCAAATATCATAGGGAAGCCCATTGTTATCCCCTTTTATATTACAAAGAAGGATATCTTGGAGTTGGTTCTGGGTAACAATCTCATATATGTATCATTTCTACAATTATGGTTGATGTAAGTAAATTTCTAAACCAAAGTTGAATTAATTAAGTATCAAAATCTAACATATGGAAATTATTTACAATATTTAGGGCTGTAAGTGAATAAGTTCGTCCAACAGGAGGCCTATGGCTCGGCTCATTTAAAACTTAGTTTGGGTCGACTTTTTTAATAAATAGATATGCTTAAGCTTGTTAAAATGCTTTTTTAGATAAACAAGTTAGGCTTATGGTTATAAAAAATCTTATTTAACCTATTCAAGGGCGTATTTATTTTCCTATATTATATATTTATATTTATTATAATATATTACATTTGTATAATATTTATTTTAATATATTTATTTACATAATATATATATATATATATGTTTTAGCCCTATTTAATGACCTTTTATCTTATAGGTTTTAAGCTTGCAAGCATTTTTATTCAATTGTTTATATAGGCTTTAAGTGATATGAACCTTGATACCACTTTGCATGATCAAGTCCACCTAGTAAAAGACATAACTCGGAGAGAAGGCTCATTGAAAATAGGAAGGTTGAAAAAGATAAAAGAGGTAATTAGAATCCACGTAAATGCACTTTCAAGAAAAAGCAACAAATATGATTGTAATTTTTATGGACGCAAATCAAGAAGATCTCTACGAAAGAACTTTTAAGAAGATATTTTATTTATTTTATTAGATTTAATTTTCAATTGTTAGGATTTGATTAAATTATTTGACTAAGATTTGTTAAGATTTAATTAGGATTATATTAAATATTTGAATTATATTATAGATAGATACTATTAGGATTTAGTTATGATTTTCTTATAATAGTAATTGCACAAGTATAAATAGCTCTTTTATGAGAAATAGATGGAGATTATTATTGATGAATAATAGTATTTTCTCTTTGAGAGTTTCCATCTCTGTGTGACTTGATTTTCTTGATTCTTAGGTAAAGAACTACCCTTGATAACATTGGTTCTTCCGACAGGTTGCAGTAAGGGTCACATTCTCTTAATAACTTCGGTACTCTTTGACAGGTCGTGGTTTGTGTTGGGTTCCTTATTTTATCTTATCCTGATCCCCAAGACATTTTATTATCGTTTCCGATTTTCGATTTATTTAACCTACATCGTAAAGATCGGGACCACCTTCATCCATTCATATCATTAAGCCTATTTATTGATCTTTTTTGGAATGTAGACATTTAAACAAGCTTGTAGGCTTTAAATTAGATTAGGCCTTGATAGAAAAAAACAAGTAACAGGCCTAGACTCATGCCTCAATTTTTAAACAGGTCAGACTTGAACAATCAAAGCCTAACTCGACTCGGCCTACTTTCATCCCTAACAATATTAGGTACTTGTATCGCATCTATATGCAAAGAAGGAACTTACACATCTATGGATTCCTGAACCTAGTTTATATGCAGAAAATCGAGAACAAGGCAACTGACATACATGGATACCTTTATAGTAAACTGGAAACTGATAAATATTGTTACTTAGCACCTTATTTTCAATTGTAAGCCAATACTTAAAAGTTTTATTTAACAAATTCAATTAAACTTTTAATTTTGGTTCATTTTTATCCATATTTTGTAGGACCCATTGACAATTAATCATTATTTATCCAAAGCAGAATGTAGTTGTCTTTCTATGTTATGCTTTGCAAAAACCAAAGAAAGACATAAATGATATTATAGAAGTGTAAATTTTTAGGTTTTTGGTATTTATATTTATATAATTTTTATTTTCAAAGGTTTTCATTTGCTTCTTATTTTATTGTAGAGCAATGAATGCTTGGCATTGGTTAAAAGGGACACATTCATCAAATATTAAAAAGCTTTTATGGATAATTCCACACGTAAATATTTTATTAAAAATTATTTAATTATTTTATATTCTTTTATCATTATATCAGCATCTCTAATTATATTTGATGTTTTTTCTATTTTTTTGAAGTGTCGAAGACAAGTTGGAGAAACTGAGTGTGGATATTATGCGATGAGACATATATTTCACATTATCTCAATATCTATTGTTGATTCTTGAAACGAGGTAATTACAATTATCACAATTTAATGATTCCATTTTAATTCATAACATGATATTTTCTCTAATTTCATTCAAAAATATTTTGTAGATATTTCAAAATCCTCACCATCTAATCGATGAAGAAATTAATGATGTTAGAAGACCGTGACGGTAATTTACGATACGATGACCAATTTGGATTAATTTGATGTAATTTTAAGTTATTCCTTTGTAAATTTAGATTTGATAATAAATAATAATATATTTAGTTTTAATAAATAGATTCTTTGATTTTTGTATTGTCTATCTATCCATTTTATTTGCATATGCAGGTATTGTGAATAAATAATATACTAATATGCCTAGATGAAATGAACATTAAAAAAAAATAGATTTTCTATATCGGTTAATACCATAATTAGTGTGAAAAATCACCTTTTATATCGGTTTTAATCTTAACCAATATAAAAAGTCTTATTTTGTATATTCCTGACTTCTATACCGTTTAAATAACCAATATAAAAAATTTATAACAATAGATGTAAAAGTTTATTTTTAAATTATGAAAAGAGTTTTGTTTCATCTTTCTAATGCATATAAAATTATTCCAATATCAATTTTATAAACTAAATATAGAATACACAATAAAAAAATCATAAAACATTAAAATTTAAAAATTAACTAATTTTATCATTTAAATTCAATAAAATTTAATAACACAAAAATCACTTAAAAATTTTTAAAAATAATCTAACTCAATTAAACCCAAAAGAAAATTTACACAAACTCATTCATCACAATAGTTCTACAAAACTCACATAAATGCAAGCACATCAAAATAGGAAAGTGGATAAATTTTTCCATTTCAAATTTCAGTCAGGATTAACATAGCAATGGTTCTACAAAAGTTGCGCACTGTTCTACAAAGTACTACGTAAAAGAACAACACTGATTTACTAATTTGGCGTTGCATTTATAGCTTCTACACGGCTCTTTTTTACACCAACAAAAAATCAACCCATCTACATCTTCTCCTTGTGTTTTTTCTGGCAAAACATAAAGAAAGAGAGTAAGAGCTTGTGGAACTGTACGGGTGTGCATGGTTGTTTGCGGTGACAAAAGGAGAAGACAAATACCAATATAATTGGAGTTGGGGTGTTCATATTGTGATTCCAATAGTTTGACAAAGAACCACAATGGTGATGGTAGGGAATTCCAGAACGGGAATTCAAAAAGCTCCGGTTTATTCTTCATGCCCGGAACACCTTAAATCTCTCTCAAAATCGTATAAATCCGCCAGTAAAACCAAAGCTGAAATTATCCAGAATCCCCATTCCCAATCAAGCAAGCGAATAAAATTGGATAATAATATATACAACTTTGTTGGTTCCAGATTTGTAACCGAAACTCGTACGACCCCGCCCATTGCTTTTTTGGAAGCAATATTTCATAAAAGTGATAGATGTGACATCTAAATGCTAGCAGAATGGTCAAACCTATCCTCGTCGAATCAAATTCAACGAAATAACACGTCCCACCATTCACCTAATTCAAACACATAGTTAAGTAAAAATAAAAAAATAAAAAATAAAAACACGCTTTCGAATATTATTTCCGTGTCCCTTTCTCCTTAACCTCACGGAACTCCCCCACTCCTCCTCCTTCACTCTCAAGAAAACAACTTCACAAATCTCCAATTCTACCCGTACCCTCTTCCCTAATTCACCCATCCAAACCCAACAACCATGTACAGCAATATGCTGGTCAACTGCTCCAACTGCCGCACCCCTCTGCAGCTGCCACCTGGCGCTGGATCCATCCGCTGCGCCCTCTGTCACGCTGTCACTGTCATCGCTGACCCACGCTCCCATCCTCCTCCGCCTTCCTCCTCTCCACACGCGCCTCCGCCACCATCCCCGTACAACCACGCTCCGCCCGGGCCCCCGCCCAGCCCCCACGGCCGCAAGAAGGCTGTGATCGTCGGCATTTCCTACCGGTACTCGCGCCACGAGCTCAAGGGATGCATCAACGACGCCAAGTGCATGCGCTACCTTCTCATCAACAGGTTCAGTTTTCCTGAATCCTCCATCATCATGCTCACAGGTATGCCCTGATCTATGTTTCGATCGTTGCGTTTCCTGTTTGTTCCCGAGAAACTAACCGAGTGAAATTGTCATTGGATGTCAGAAATTGGGGATTTTCATAAGTGCTGATTTTATTTTCATCAATAAGTCAGGTTTTAGTAATTATTCCGGTTAATTTGGTTTGACTTAATTCATGCGTGCTATTTGAGTTTCAGGGTCTGTTCTTTTCCTCTATGAATACGATTTTCAAATGAATTCAGACTTTGTTGGAGGAATTATAATGTTTGTTGGATTTTGGACTCAACTCTAGTAGAATGCTGGATTTGAGTGACAACGGTGTTGTTTCAGATATGGCTACTTGCATTCAATCCATTATTTGTGAAATCCAATGCACTTGTTTCCTATTAGTAATTCTTACTATACTGTGTTCATAATTTCCAAAATCTATCACAAAACACCAACGCATTAAGATACATAGGGATTTCACCATTAAAGAAGGGTATTAATAAATTTTTTGTCTCCACTTTTTTCTAATTGTTTTCTAATTGAAATTTTACTAATTATCATTGCATCAAACTGGTGCTTGCTTGGCCTAAACTGCTAGTTAGGGGAGATAGCCAATTCTTGACTTCTTGTACAGTTATATGGATGCAACTTGACTTCTGAATTTCATAGCTAATTTGAAAGTACTACAAGCTCCACATGACCTGTTTTTGATTTGATGTTACATTGAGATTATCTGAAATTCTGAACGGGATTGTAATTTGTATTAGTTTTCCTTATTGTTTATTTTCAGTTCTCTTAGCATTCTACTTATTGTTTATTTCCTTATTGTTTTTGGATGCTTATTCTCAAACACAATATCTGAAGAGAACTGTGGGTTAGACTCTTTGTATCGAATACAGGAGACACATTAGTACAATTTCAAACATGCTCTGATAAAAAAGGGTGAAATTAAGAAATTATTCCCAAAAAATTGGATGGACAACTGACAACTTGGGGACGAAGCTTTTTATTCCCCTGTTACTGGTCGAGGCCACTACTACCACTAAATCTAATTGGTGGGATTTACAGAAACACAATGTGATGACTTCCATATAGTGGCCTCTGACCACAACACAGCATGTTATTAATAATCCTGTATTCATGTACTATGGATGTTTTTCACCAACTATCCAAAATATTTTCATTTTGCATTTTCATCAATTAACATAAAATATGGGATCTAAATAGATAAAAGATATGGCAGGAAATTTTAGTAGTCATACTTGTACAGTATGATATTTGTTAAGATGTTCTTATATTGGCTTGAAATATGACCAGAATAATATTTAAAAGGCTTGAGAAATCCTCCTCCTTTAAACTAGTTTTTGAAAGTGAATTAGGTCTAGTCCATTTCCAATTTCTAATTTCTAATATGATATTAGAATATATTCAGTCGTAAAGTCGGTGTTGGGTTGTTTGCAAATGTTTAATCCTACAAACTTAATGTGCCAAATGTCTGATCTTAGGCATGAGGGAGATGTTGAGATGTTTCACATTGGTTCAGAATATAGTAGGAATATCCTTATAAGGCTTGGGCAATTTTCTTCCTTGAACAAGCTTTTGAAAATAGGTTAGGTCCAATCCATTTCTAAATGTGTTGAGATCTCACATCGATTACAAATAGGGCTAATACAGAGCTTATAAAAACTTGGATAATCCTTTCATAAGCTAGTTTTTGGATGTGAGTTAAGTTTGGTCTGTTTTTAATATGGTATCGGAGCCTATTGTACATCCAATATTAGGCCACCCTCAATTGTAAAAAGAAATGAACCTTGTCTTAGATTTTCCTTCCATGAATTTTCCAGTGTAATTTACTTGGCATTGCAGCTTTCCCCATGCAATGGTGTTTAAAAAATTCAATCACATTCTCCATGCTCCATATGCCCAATCCTCAGCATGAAAAGGGTGTCTTGAGATTTCACATCAACAACAAATATGGTCAATGTAGAGCTTATAAAGATTTGGACAATTCTCGTCTCATAAGCTAGTTTTTGAAAATGAGTTAGGCTTGGTCTATTTCTAATAACATTTATGCGTAGGAGATTGGTATAACTGTTTTTAGATGCCTACTAAATCATACTCGTACAGTATGATTTAGTCTCAGCATTTTGCAGACATAATATTCCTGTGCTATTTTTATTTAACAAATTCATAAAAACATATATACTATCACTCATCATTTGAATTTGAAAATGTAGAAGAAGAAGATCCCTGTGGCCCCAAATTTCCATCCAAGCACAACATCAGGATGGCTATGTATTGGCTTGTACAAGGATGTCAACCTGGAGATTCTCTGGTCTTTCATTATTCTGGCCATGGATCCCAGCAAAGGAACTATAGTGGTGATGAAGCTGATGGATATGACGAAACTCTATGTCCTATTGATTTTGAAACACAGGGTATGATTGTAGATGATGAGATCAATGCATCACTTGTCAGACCTGTTCCTCATGGAGTTAGGCTGCATGCATTAATTGATGCCTGCCATAGTGGCACTGTTCTAGATTTGCCATTTCTTTGCAGAATGAACAGGTTACCTTCTCAAGATAGTATATTATAGTTGCTTGCATGGTTTGACTACAATGAAATTTTTGCTTTGTTGGCTTTAGCATTTTTTATATTTGAAAAAAAAAATCATAACTTTGCATTAACACATCATCTAAAGGACTACATATACTTAATTTTCTGCTAAATAGAGAGAGTTCAATTCTTTATTAATTGTGCCTGAGATTGTTAGATAACCAAATTGTACCAGATGATAACAATATTCATCAATTCATCTTTTTTCATTTTTGAAGTCTAATATCAAACTTTAACTTGTTAAATTAAGCCTGTGAGGTGTCGTAATATTTGCTAGGAAAATGCCAGATGAGTGGAAGAGCAGCACTTTGATAACTATTTGGAAGAATAAAGGAGAAATGACAGATAATGTCTATAGGGAAATTAAGCACACGAGTCACACTACGAAACTGTAGGAAAAGGTAATTGAGAGTAGATTAAGAGTTTTGTATATCAGAGAACTTGTATTTTGATGACAGTGAGGTCAACTGTGGAAAGATACAGAATGAAATACAAAGACCTACACTGATCTTCCTAGATCTAGAAAAGCTCGTGATGAGGCACCACCAGTAAGTAATGGGGAAAACAGAGAAGAAAGTAGTTTAAATTGCATATATCCAAGCAAGGAAGAGTATAGATGATCATGGATAACAATTAATGTGTTAACTCCAATGTTCAACAAAAGATTTTCCTCTAACAATTGGTTTGCACCAGGGATTCTTTGAGCTATGATTTCAACTTACACATTCCAAAACCAGTGCTTCAATTTTGTGGATGATGGAGTCCTAGTTGGGTCTAGAGGAGTATATTCTGAAGTTTGTCAGAGAAGCTTTGAAATCATAGCATTTTTCTTTGAGAGTAGGACTGAGTGCATGTCTTCAACTTATTAAATTTTGGAAATATTCATTTTCTTTTCCTAAAAGCTCTTGCAAAAGAAGAAAAGAAATAACTTTTTTGCTCAAATCCATCTGTGCACTAAATATATGGAATGCATATTTACAGAAAAATGCAAGTAACAATAATTTGGAGCTGGAAATTAAGAATTATTAAATGATGAGGAGATTGATGGGGATGTCGCATATAAGATTCAAGGTGGATGAAACGAAGATATGCTTATAGCATAAAGTGCGATTGCAAAAAAGTGCCAAGGCTATCAAACTCAGGGCAGATATATATAAATAAATATGCTCTCTGATAGTGAATGTTGGGAAGTAAAGTGTTGACAAGAGCAAAAAGCATAGTTCATACTTCATATGACCCTCTTGAAAGAAAAAGTATAACACATGAGGATGTAGAGATGAATGACTGGATATATAATTTGTGATAAGAGTAGGAAATATTGTATGCCAGAGAAAGCTGGAGTGTCAATTATTGGGTAAAAAAGTAAGAGACTCGCCTAAGGTGGTTTGGTTATGTGAGAAGGTGACAAATTGATACTTATGATGTCCATTGATCTATGTAGCTGACTCCACCTGGTCGGATATGACTTATTTAATTGTTTTATTTTTCTCTTTGTTGCTTCCTTGCATTATTCCTTCAAAAATGGCATCCAAGATGGGAGAAGAGTTTGGATGAAGGAAACTATCTGAATGTTCTACAAATACAGCTTTTGCTTTGTTTTATTACTGAATATATGCTGTAGTTTCTCTTTCCATAGAACCTGCGTAGCCCTCTGGTACCTTATATTCACACTCTTTCTATTATTTTCCCTGTAACAGGAGTGGACAATATGCATGGGAGGACCATCGTCCTAGGTCTGGTGTATGGAAAGGATCCAATGGTGGAGAAGTTATCTGCTTTAGTGGATGTGACGATGATCAAACTTCTGCTGATACATCTGTAAGTTTCAGAAAATTCAAATTGACTTGTCTCAGACTGTTTTAATCTATACCTGTGACACCTTTTGTCTGAGCATATGATCATCATCACTATGAACAGGCACTATCAAAGATTACATCAACTGGGGCAATGACATTTTGTTTCATCCAAGCCATAGAGCGTGGTCATGGTGCTACCTATGGCAGCATTCTTACTGCAATGCGCACTGCCATCAGAAATGCTGGCAAGGATGGTCCTGGGGATGGTGATGTGGTAACTTCTCTTCTCTCCATGCTTTTGACAGGAGGTAGTTTCTCCACTGGACTAAGACAGGTAATTTGATTTGACAGTTGTTTGATCTAGAGACAAATTTTAACTGTTTTCTTCCTAAGAGTTGCTAGATGATTTGAACTCTAATAGTTATTGTATTCCACCTATAACAGTGATTTTAATTTTCTTTTTGTTGAACTGACTTTTGCTATTTGTTTTTTCCTTCACATTTCCTTTTGTTTCAACAGGAACCACAGTTAACAGCCTGTGAACCATTCGATGTATATAGAAAACCTTTCTCTTTGTGATATTCTATATTTTTATGCTGCAATTTGTTTTCCTTGGCTCTGCCCTTGTGATATTCTATACGAGTATATTGATTATAATGACAAATTAATGTATTATAATGTAGATAGGACTTTTTTCTTCGAAAATCACCGAGGATGTGTTTGGTTGAATTTAACTTTGTTTACCCTTCAGAATGTGATATGCTTCTTATAATGACAATGGTTGCTGCAATCCTTGGATTAATATGCTGATACGTCTCAGCTTGCGTGCTTAATTTGAATTCCTCATCAGAGGTGAGCATCTTAAGCCTGGTTAATATAGGTGTACTTTTGACGTTAAATTTACCACGTGAAAAACATCGATAATAATTTGAAAGTGATTGCATCGTATTGATAATACAATTATAGGTATGAATTTGATGCAATTACTTAGTGTGCTTGGAACAACAAATTTTGAGGAATTGATTGGATAAAAGCTATAAAATAGGAGAAGTTGATTTGAATTTGAAATTATTTTGATCAAGTTCAGTGTATTTAATGATTGACTCCAGTATGACTGGGTTTTGAAGAATTTGATTTTTGTTGTAGTTCCAACGTTGGAGTCGAGAATTTTACCTTTTACCCATCAAATATATTAAAGGAATAAAATCCAAATGCATTAGATATGGTATTGATGATACTGTTATTCAATCCAAATTAGTCACAAAATGTAACATTGGTCATCAAAATATCAATTTTAGTAATCGAGATGAAATTGACGGGCCTGCTAAAGAATAGCTGCGATTATCGGTACGAAATACAACAATCAATTTTAGTTGAAGATGAATACCACAGGTACTTATATTATTGAGTTGGGATCCTTCCTTTCTCAAAGAAATCCATTTTCTTTGTTCAGCTACCACGTGTACGTGTTACAACAAAAATCAATGACTAAGATTTAAATTTTTAAAATGACATCACCACCATAACACAACATTTTATTTATATATATATTTCTCGCGTGTTTTTTGAACTAAATTTTGTTTCTGCACAGCTGCACTTGTTCTGCTTCGTTTGATAATACTCACCAAAGTCTTTATCCCAGTGCTGAAAATCTAGGTGAGGTCACTTGTCCCAACCTGCTTTACTAACAAAATCATCACTTGTCCCAAGGATGATCATTCAATCCAAATCTTCTTATGATATAATTAAGAAGTGAAATAGTGGTTGGTAGATTCATTTTTCATCGAGTGTGGAGAGGATCAAAATCTTCATCCTTTAATCACAAGCCGCCAAGGGGATGCATAGGAGAGCTTTGTCATTGATGGTGTTGGAAAGCTTCATTGTCGGTGGTGGAAAACGAAATGAGATGAAAAATTATCTTCTTCCATTTTCAATCGAAAATTTGAAAATTTAATTTTTTCATACTATTAAATTTAAATCTTAATTGTTAATTTTTATTATGATACGTATTAGATTTTTATGAAAGGAAATGAAAATCTTCATTTCTTTGAAAAATGAAGAGTATCTTAATTCTATATTATTATATCTAAGTTTTGCATTATTTTAAAATAAGTAAAGTATGTTATTTCGATAATGTAAGTTTCACTCATTTAATTTTATATTTTATATTTTAATGATTCCAAATGCAATGTCGTTGAATTGAGTTATTTTGAATTTTAGGGAAGATTACATTCTAATTTTTTTTTTAAAATAAATTAGAATTAAATATATTTTTAATTTTTTTAAATAATTAAATATTTATTTTATTTCTCAATTTAAAATTATTTATTTAAATCTTTCATTTTTTGAAATATTATGACTATGATGTTCAATTTTAATCCAAGTTATATTAAATTAAAATAAATTAACCATGATTAGAGTATTGTAATTAAGATGTTTAAAAAAATAATCAAAATTTTCTTTGGTTATAGTCAATGTAAAATGATTTAATCTAACCTAAGTTAATATTAACAATTATGGTATTTTAAAAATTATGGAACCTAAACTAAATATTTTAAAATTGAAAAATAAAAATAAAAATAAAAATATAGTTATTTTAAAGGAACTAAATATATTTAACCTAATAAATTAATTATTGAGCATTGTAAAAAAGAAACATTCATTTAAGGAGAGTTGTGGAGGAAAAAAGATTAAAAGATAAAATTTAAATTTTTAATAAATATTTTTTAATTAGATAATTTAAAAATAAATTAATATAAACAATTCATAATTTAATAATTTATTTATTTTTATAAATATTATGAAAAGTTTTAATTTGAAATTACAAAATTTGATATGCCTTCTATTTCAAAATTAAACTTGTGAAGAGATTAAGTTGGATCTATTTAAACATTATGTGATTAACATTAAAATTAAAATAAGAAGACTATAATCAAATATTAATAAAAAGGTAGAAAATAAAATTACAGTTAAATTTTAATATAACTACGTTCCTTTCAATGCACTTTAGTAAATCTTATTTATAATTTTAGAGAATGAAAAATTTTGATGAAAAAAAAGTTAAAATATCTTTTATTAGATCTTTGTACATGCACAGGTATAACATTAAGGGTTTAACTAATATTTAAAAGTAAATAAAAGATCTAAAATTGAGAAAGTTAAAAACAATTAGATTTGTTAAAATTTTAATAAATGATTAAGATCCTAATTTGACAATCATTAGTAATCAGTCATACATCAAATTATCTATCTTACTTTTAAATGGTTCATATTACTTAATTTTCTTTTTAACATAAACTATTTACAAAATATTTAATTTTAGACCATTATATTTTACCTGCTATAAAATATAAATTCTTTTATATATATATATATATATAAGCACTTTTTGGGTTGTGGTTGGAGGTTATTATTTTTTACAAATGAATCCTTTGTTATATAACCATCCTATTATGTTACAAAATTCTTTCTATAATTAATGTGTTTTAATGATAAGAAACTCCTTAAATCTTACGAAACTTGTGGAACTTTATGATTAGTTAAAATCATTCATAAATTTTTAAGTATCTAGAATCTAGTTAAAGAAGGTTCAAACTTTAAAGATACAATAGATGTAAAAGCTTCTATAGAGACCTAGATAATCAAACTTTAAAGATACAATAGATGTAAAAGCTTCTATAGAGACCTAGATAATCAACCTTAATCATATGAATATTAGTTTTATCGGAAGAAATCAAGTATGTTAAGTTTCTTATGAACATTTTAGAAGCACGCATACTATAGTTCCTTATAGAGTTCAAACTAGAAATCTATATCTTTGAAAATATTCATCACCCTTAAGTTTCCTTAGGATATATCCTTCAATTGACAAGACAAGCTATTGAAATGGAACATTGAAGTAATTAACAGATCCTTAGACGATTATATGTCAACACGTCACATTTAGAACCAAGTTCTTAGAAGATTTTTGCTTTTCTATTAGGGAAGTTCTTTCCTTAAAATGTTCCATTAGATCTAGACATGTGTACAGTGGAAACTTTTAATTATTAGGAAAAAAAAAAAAAGAAAAAGAAGACAAGATTTAGACATAGAAGAACTGCAAAAGGCTGCTTTGTGGGTTTTAATATTTTGACAACGCTATAAAAGTCATTTCCCACTTGGAACAAGTATAGAGAAGAATCTTATTACATTTCTATCTTTTTAAACTTTCTCTAACTTATTATCTTAGTGACAAAATATGTAAATATAGTTATTCTTTTATGAGTTTGTGTTACAAATCGTTGTGTTATTCTATGTAGAATTTGAAGTTAGCACAAAAGTGACAAGATAAGGAATTTGAATTGTGCATTTAAAAAATTGTGATCTTTCTTAAGCGAGAAAGGCTTTTGATATCAAAATGAGTATTCAAAATTATTAAGGTGAAGAATGTAAGTTTTTATAAAGATGATATTTTTATCCGTTAGAAAACAAAAATTGTTCCAAAAAATTTATAACTTTGGAAAGAGCGTATTATCTTTTGAAAGTGAATTTTTACTTTTTAGAATAGTTTAAAATATTTTTAGCTTAATTCTTAATCAGAATTCTGAGTCTAGATCCTTAAAGAAAAATTTTCATGAATAAAGTTAATACAAGAAGTTAAAATGAAGAAAGAAAAAAAAAATAAAAAAATTATACTAGTTCACCTTAAATTAGCAGAGGCTACATCTAATTCTTACATAGTTCACAAAAAAAAATGATATTTAGCGATCGAAAATATCCGTCGCTACCTATATTAATTCGATCGCTAAATTTTTTTACTACCAATCTAGAGACCGATATTAATTGGTTGCTAAAATCTTAGTCGCAAAAATATTAGCGATCGATTATTGTAGTTGATCACAAAAAAAGTTAGATTAATGACCGATTTTTTATCACAAAAACCAATAACGTTGATTGCAAATGTGGTCATTTGTTGTGTTGGAGGAGACCACATTAGCAACTGAATAATTGGTCGCAAATTTGGTCACAAAAGTTCGTTGCAAATTCGATGGCAAAGTCGGTCACTAAATTCGATGGCAAATGTGGTCACAAATTCTGTGGCAAAGTCGGTCACTAAATTCGATGGCAAATTCGGTGGCAAAGTCAGTCGCTAAATTGGTTGCAAATGAGATATAGGTGACTAAATTTGTGACCGAATGGGGAGTAGCAAATTTGGTCGCAAAAATGAATTTAATTAAAATTTCCAATTTTTTTGCTGTTTACATAAAAATTAATTGCAATAAACATGGTCATATGGAATATATACATAATTATTATTCATAAAATTATAAATTCTAAAATAAAAAATCATTAAACAAAAAAATTACCATAATAACATAGTTCAAACTATAAATACAAGTTCATACAAAATTCATATATAATAATAATACAGATAAAAATCTCTGAAAATAAATCTTTGAAACTAAATTAAATAGGTGGATGATTAGGAGGTTGAGTGCCATTATCATGATCATGAGCTACATCATTAGTAGATTCATTCTCAATAGAGCTCATGAAATTAGAGCTAGATGGTAATCCTAAATGCTGCACTATTTGTTGAAAAGCTTGTTTAGTCTTATTTATCTTGGTTGATTGCATCTGTATATGTGAATTTTCCTGAGTTAACTTTGTTTTTGTTTGTTGTAGCTTTTCATTAAGGTTGGTGATAATCTGGTCATAGTTTGTCCCAACATCAACACAGGCTGAGTACAGTTACTAGATGAGAACAGAAACTCATCACCCAACTGACCAAGCCATGTACATGTCCCTTTTGGTTCCATCCTCCAACAACCTCCAAAAAAATGGAATTGTCAGAGGCTACAAAACATTCTCCATCACTAGAGACATGTATATCATTTCGAAAGTCAGCTCAACGACGAATAAATTCTTCCTACAAAGTACAAGTACAAATACGTGTTTAGAATAAAAAAAATAAAATAATGTACAAATAAAACTATAGTTGACATATACATACAACAACATTCTTTACCTTGTCGTTGACCCATTCTCTAGCTTTATTCCTTGTAGTACTTTCCATAATATCAAATGCAGTTGGATCTCGTTCAAGCTCCTTATTTTGTGCAAACAATATTGAGTGTGAATTTTAAATAACTAAAAGGAATACAAATAACTTAAATATTTCATTTTAAATTACCATCCTATTATGATGCACAACAAGAGATACAGAACCACCAGTGTATAAAGAGGCTTCACTATCACAAGCTCGATTTTTCTTGGCAATAGTGCTTTTCTTTTGGAAGTCCTGTCCAACCCAATGAAGATCCAATCTTTGTCTAACCTTCGAAGTAATCCAAATACCCTTATCCTTTCTGGTCTGCACCTTGTTCATTGTATTCTTCATCATCACTGAACCTTTATGCTCAAAGGTTATTTTGATGGTAACATTATGTTGTGGTAGCCATTTATAACTTTTCTGCATCACAATATGATATACTTAAAAAATAATGAATAGAAGGTAAATAACCTTAAAAAAATTTAAAAAGTTTAAAGACAATGTTACTTGCAATTCTTGAAACCATATGTTTCTAACTTTTACAGGGACAGAACTCCAAGTAGGCCAAAAATCATCAAATTTCGACTTAATAATTTTTGTAATTTCTATACTGCATACATCTGGAGGCAAGAAGCTATCAAAAAATAATGTTAACAGTGGTATTCATTTAAGTAAACCAAGGAAAACTTGATAATCATATTAAATGGGAGAAAAATAAAATACTTACTCCTGTTTAGCTCTTGGGCTAATCCATACCCTTCTACTAGTTCCAACAACCGGTAGAATTAGAAGTATCTGATGAGTAGAGTATATCGGTGTGGAGGAAGGGTGTGTACTAGATGTAGGGGTAGATGTACCCATGTGTGGGGTGGATGAACCTGATGTATCGATATGTGGCAAGGATGATCCTGATCTAACATCCACTCCTACAACTACTGAAGATGGTGTAGAAGACAAGTCTTGTGGATCAGGAGATCCTATTGCACATGGTGGAGATGTCCTACCATAAACTATACCTCGACCTCTTGGTCGACCTAGACCTCTACCTCTAGTTGTGTTGTTATCCATCTGTTAAAATGTTAGAACAATTAATGTAAAAGGTTAGACATAGAAATATATTAAAAGGAAGACAAAAAATATTCAAAATTACATAATTAAGTTGAGTTAGGATCATTTAAATCACTCCCACTCTCACTATCATATTCATTATCTGTTGAGATATATGTGCTATCACTATTTTCATCCAAATTAGGTTTATTAAGAAAACCTATATCAACTTTCTCATTGATACCGTTCATATCAACAAGAGTATCATCATAAACATCGGCATCAATATTCAACATGACATGGGGGTCATGAACTTCAAGGACATCTTGATAAGCAATGTCATTTTCAACTTGATTAACTACATTATTTGTGATCGTACTGCGCACCCTTCTCTTAATAATAGCTAACCAACCATGATGTCCCTTTGGATATGGTGTATAATAAACTTGCTCAGCTTGTTGAGAAAATATGAACGGGTCAAAGTTTCTATATCTTTCTGATTGTTTGACTTGAACAATTCTATATTGTTTGTCTATCTTTGTCCCACGATTAGGAGTATTGTCGAACCAATCACACTTAAAAAGGACTATCTTTTTAGTGGGCATGCCAAGATATTCCAATTCAATAATATCAGTCAAAATTCCAAAAAAATCATCTTCTAATTGACCATTGGTGCCTCGTACACAAACATCATAGTTAGAAGTTTGCATGCCTTCACTCTATGTCTTGGTGTGAAATTTATATCTATTTATGATGTAAATAGGCCATGGTTGTAATTATTGTTAGTTTTCATGCCAAAGAATCAATAATGGATCTTCAATTTGATTTTGTGGGTTTATAACTTATAATAAAAAAACTTAATTTGTTTAAATTGTAAATCATATATGAAAATATAACACTATTTGAATAATGTATATAATAGGAACATACATATTGTCTAAACCATTTAGGGAAATGAGTAGTAATTTCTTTATCAATTTGAGAGTTAGAAATACCGGGTTGAAGCTCTATTAAGAAATCGACATACTTGCTACAAATTAAAACATACATAGGAGTATTAGATAATAAAACATGGAACAAATATTATTCAAATATTTAAAGATAGTTTTAGCGTGAACTTACTCTAAATATGGTTCAACTTCTTCACAATTTAAAAGAACATACAAATGCGCAGCTTTCATGTCATGTTCTTCTAAGTAATATTGAATACATTTACCACTTCCACGTCGCGGATAATTAAAAATTAAAATTGGAATATTCAATGAACAACTTTCACCTCCAATGTTACGTGTCATTTTACTCCTTCGAGTATTTATGTGTGATGGATAGTAAAAAGAAGCAAAAGTAGATGTTTCTTCCATTAAATACACTTAACAAATAGAACCCTCAATCCTAGCTTTGTTCTTGATCTTTTCTTTTAAGGATCATAGAAATCTAAAAAGGAAAGAAAGTAATTAAGTGAAACATATATTAAAAAAGATTATACGAAATTATTGATATATAAATAATAGACCATTTGTTGAAAATAACTAATACCTCTCAAATGGATACATCCAACGATATTGAATTGGACCTCCAACTCGTGCTTCATAAGGTAGGTGAATTGGAAGATGTTCCATAGAATCAAATTAGCTTGGAGGGAAGATTTGCTCTAACTTACACAATAACACAGGAATAGCAGATTCCATATCCATCAATTTGCTTACATATAAAGTTGTGCAAGTTAGTTCTCTAAAAAAGTGACTGAGCTCAACAAGTGGTTTCCAAATACCATTTGGTAAAGATTCAAACGCAATAGGAAGTAATCGTTGCATAAATACATGACAATCATGGCTTTTCATTCCATGCAACTTTGTTGATCCCATGTTAACACACCGAGCTAAATTTAAAGCATATCCATCAAGCAACTTAAGTTGCTTAACCCATTGGCAAACAACTACTCTTTCAAACTTGTTAAATACATATTTAGCTTTTGGTTTTACATACTTCTCACCTCGAGCCTCCTGTAAGTGAAGCTCCGGTTGGCTACATATTTTGGCTAAATCAATTCTTCCTTTATCTGTATCCTTTATTTTACCCTTAATATTCTTGACTGTGTTGAATACATTCATAAACACATTTCTTTCTGTGCATAGCATCGATGTTATGATAAAGAAGATGTGTTTTCCAATAAGGTAATTTTCAAAAGATACTTTTTTTAGTCCAATTATGATGTTCACCAAATCTAGGCAATTTTTATCCTTCAAACTCCCATATGAATGGAAATTGCCAAGTTCTTTCCAAATTTTTTCTCCAGTCAATCGGGGGGGGGGGGGGGGGGGGGGAAGGAGGTATCCACACAGTTTCTCTTAAAAGCATTTCTGTTTCTTTTATAAGGATGATCAATTGGAAGGAATTATCAATGACAATAAAAAAAAGGTATGCTTCCGACTATGGTACAACCAGCTTGCTTTTGATCACTCCATACATGTTGGACAAACAAGTCTTCCTGTAGTTGACCAACCAGATAACATCCCGTAAGCAGAAAAGTCATTAATTGTCCACATCAAAGTTTCCTTCATTATGAAATTTTGCCTTAATGATACATCATATGTAACTACCTCGTCATTACACAAATTTGTCAATTCCTTTATAAGAGGTTGCATATAAACGTCAATCTTACTTTTAGGATTCCTTGGACGAGGAATAATGATTGTAAGCAACATAAACTCCTTTTTAATGCACATCCCAGGTGGAAGATTGTAGGACGTTAAAATGATTGGCCAACATGAATATGTCTTACCATATTGACTGAAAAGGGAAAAACCATCAGCACATAATCCTAACCTTACATTTCAGGGATCATGAGAAAATTGTGAATAAATCCTATCAAAATGCTTCCAAGCTTTTCCATCCGACGGATGACATAAGACACCATCCTCCCTATGGTTCTCACCATGCCATCGCATATGAGATGCAGTGGCCAATGAAGAGTACAATCATTTCATTCTTGGAGTAATTGGAAAGTACCACGTTTTTTTTCCGGGAGGTTTTTCTTTGAACACCCCTTTGAGTGGTTATGTTACACCTTTCTTCACCACAAAACTTGCAACTTGTAATCTTTTCATTTGCATCATCATTATAAAAAAGCATGCATCCACGAGGACAAAAATCAATATTTATGAAACCTAATCCCAAACCTTCTACTGACTTCTTAGCATGATAAAATTTGTAGGCATTTGGTTTTCACTAGGCATGGCCCTGCCTATAAAGTGAACCCATCGATTAAAACTATCTTTGGATTGATTTGAATCAGGTTTTATACCTAATGCTTCCATCCAAGCTGACAATTTTGTGTAGCTTCTAACATATCATAAAATTTCTCACCCTCCGGATTTGGATCTTTTTCGAAGATGTTATGTCCTATTCGACCATCATCTTGTTGCATGACATTGCCAATTTCAGGGGCACCATGATTCATGATCATCTGTTCAAATGGATTAAATTCTTATCGTCCATCATCATAACCATAATATGATTCTTCAATTTTAACTGGAGGATGTTGTGGCATTATTTCACCATGATTTGTCCCATAATATTAATTTTTCATAAATCCCTTCTTATAAAGATGTACCATCACATCATCCATATAGCAAAATCATCTACATTGACATTTCTTACAAGGACACCTCAATTTTTGGTACCTTTGAGAGCTTTCCTGGTTAGTTGAAAAATGGATGAAGTCATTAACTCCTTCTACAAATTCATGTCTCACATGTTTATTATGATCCAACCTATTATACATCCATTGTTGATTTTCAGGAATTTGCATTGCTGGTAACTATATGAATAAAAATAATTGTTATTTCAAAACCTTAATCTAAATCTCACCACAAAAAACCTATATTTTTAACACTATTTACATGTAATTTCATGGGAAAGTGATGAAGAATGCTTACATAAACTGACTATTCTGAAAAGCAGTGACAAAGACAAACATATGCAGAATACTATAAAGATTAGGATGGTATACACATTTCTACATGGAGCATCATGCTGTAAACACCCAATTATGTCCGAGCCTCCCGTTGCTAAACTAATTAGTAAATTAACCCTAATTTAGATAATATACGGGTAGTAGATTTAATAGGAAACAAACAATATATACAGAAAAACAGGCCAGCAAAAGGAAATGATAAAGGAGGAGGAAACAAATTTAAAAAAATAAAAAGGAAAAATTTTAAAATTAAAATCTGAAAAATAATAAAAAATCTGAAAAGAAATAAATTAAAATCTGAATAAAAAGAAAAAAAATCTGAAAATAAAAATGAAAATAAAAAATCTGAATAAAAAGAAATTTTAAAATCAAAATATGAAAAGAAATAAAAAATTAATTAAAATCTGAAAATAAGAATAAAAATTAAAAAAGCTGAAAATAAAAATAAAAATTAAATCTGAAAATATAATAAAATAAACAAAAATCTGAAAAGAAAATGAAAAATAAATAAATAAAAATATGAAAAATTAAAGAAAATAATTAAATAATAATAAATAATGAATGAATAAAAATAAATAAAAAATATATGAAAAATAAAATTGAAAAAGGAAGGGAAAACGAAAATTAAAAGAAGGAAAAAATGAAAAATGGGGAAAAGAGCCCCTAGGGTTTTAGGCTATAAGTAGGGGTGTCTAAGGGGCACAAAGGGTTAGAGAATTTTTGCTGAGGGTTGTACTGAGAGAGGGCTAAGAGAAAGGGTTTTAGAAAAGGGAAAAAGAGGGTCGAAAGGAGAGGTCTCTCTTCTTCAAAGGACGCATCAAATTCTATAGATCCATAGGGGATTCGGCTCCGTCAGCCTAATACTAACTCTACCTCTGAAGCTCCGCCACTACGAGTAAGGAACGTCCAGGTCAGTAACCCCTCTAATCTTGACTCTCCAGACTCTCTCCTTCCATTATAACTACATCGATTCAATAATTAATTCCTAATAGAAATTAAACACAGCTAAAATAGATAAAAATATGAGCTAAATCGAGCACGATTACACTTGCAATTCGAGCAATCTGGCGAACCCACTTCGGCATGACAAATAGGAGGGCATACAACACGAAGAAACCTCATCCCTGCGCGAGAATCGCAATCTTGTAAAATTCTGCGTTCACACATATTACATCCCGTTAATTCACCCTGGTAATACGAATGGGACAAACACATGCCCCTAATTGATGTTTTACACAGTGTCCAGGTGATAGTGTGAATAGGCCTTACATTCACACGATATGAGAACCTGTGATAGAATCCCCATTGTTTTGAAAAGCAGAGCACATCCAACCCGAGCAATCGCTCCAAAACCGAGGGTCTTCAAGCTGGGGTCGGTACGCTAGGCTGTGCCTCAGCAACCGTAACTCACTCTCTGCAAGGTTGGAATGTATCTTGCCCCCACTGTTTCCCCATGGAACCTCCAGTACCCCATCGCTCTCAGTGATAAACTAAAACTGAAATTAGCTACCATTAACTTCACCGATCCAATCCCTCCGGCGCGCAGAGAACCAGTGACTACCAAGTCTAGAGACCTTCGAAGTCGTTCCGACGTTAGCCCGAGAGACCATGTGATGTTGCCAAGGCTCCACGTAGTACTCCTCCACCCGATTGAAGCTAAGAGGACCATGAGCTGATTGAAGTACGAAGCTGAACGTGGACGCGAATATGCCGGATGCTGGTTGAAGCGCACCCCTGGAAGTGACGATACCTCACCTTAGCGCATTAGGAGTGTGCGATGAACCACCCCTATGTCGATCAGCTTCCACCCCTCGAGCGAGAATTGGAACAGGGTAAATCTAAGACGCGGAGAGCTACATGACTCGAAACTGTGACCCAGGAAATGCACGAGGCAGGGGTGCTATAATCGCATCTCGTCAAAGGACAGCAATGTCCGCCAGAGCCGAGGCAGATGACGAGCGAGAATCGGCGTGGAGAAGGGGTCCAGTGAGTGTCCATGAAGAAGAACCCCCTTTTGCAATTATCATAAGTTTCCCAAATTTTTGAAAATTGCAGAATAGCCCTTCAACTTTCCAAAATTGCAAAATAGCCCCTTAACTTTCCAAAATTGCAAAATAGCTCCTTAACTTTCCAAAATTGTAAAACAGCCCCTCAACTTTCCATTATTGCAAATAAGCCCCTCAATTCCCCATTATTCCAAATTAGCCCCAAATGTATTTTTTTTTCAAATAACATCAAACCATTCTCCCAAATCAAGTCCAATTTATTTTAGATTCTCTTTTTCTAACTAAATCAAGTTTAATTTTCCATAAAATTTCGAGTCAACTATTTCTTTTCAACCAATTCCTTTTTTCTAAAAGTGTCCGATTAAGCCCACGCCCTTCCGATGTTTACATATCAAGAAAACGATAAAATAAAAATCTTTTTTGCTTTCCTTAATCTCACGGAATGGGTACTAAAGACGAACTGGTAGCTTTTTTGGCTGTTCGTTGTTTAGAGGTTTGTATGGGTCCAAGTGCAGCCGTTGTTGTCTTGGGCCCTGTGCATATGTGGATTAGGATTGCTCCTCCTTCTCCTCGTTTTCAAACAAATAAAAACCCATTTTTCATTCCTTAATCTCATGCAATAGGCCCTAAAAACGAATTGGTAGCTTTTTCTGCTGTTCATTGTTTAGAGGTCTATATGGGTCCAAGTGCAACCGTAGTTGTCTTGGGCCCTGTGCATATGTGAATTGGGGTTGCCCCTCCTTTACTTTGTTTTTAGTTAAATAAAAATCTCATCTTTGCCTTCTTAATCTCACACAATGGGCCCTAAAAACGAACTGATAGCTTTTTCTGCTGTTCGTTGTTTAGAGGTCTGTATCGGTCCAAGTGCAGCCTTAGTTGTCTTGGGTCCTGTGTATATGTGGATTGGGATTGCACCCTCAAAATGTTTTCAAAAAAAAAAAACAACAACAACATGTTTGCTTTTCAATTTAAACTCTATTCGAAGGTTAAGCCTTCAAACCAACCAGAACTACGTAAGCCTTGAGTTTCCCATTGCACCGGGGAATACGTAGGAGCAGGATCAAGTCTTGTCAGGCTAACCCCCATCAAGTATTTATTTTCACACTAATTAAAGGGATCAAACAATTTTCAAAAATTACACACTCAGTTTAAGGGTACCGTTCTTCGGAACGGGCAAGTGGGGTGCCTAACACCTTCCCCACTCGTAACCGACTCCCGAACCTAAATCTCATTCTCGAGTCAGGGTTTTTTCCAAATCTTTTCCCTTAAACAAAAATTTGGTGGCGACTCCACACATTAATCAACTAAAATTCATTTTCAAAATTTTAGTGAGTTTGTCGTCTCGTCGGAATTACGGTTGTGACACATGCTTGTAAGACAAATTAACATCAAGAACAAGCACTAAGTAGAAGGAAATTTGAGTCACAATCGCATAATCTCACATGGTTATATGTGTGATAGAGGCACTACATAGGCTTATATAACCTAATAATCATAACTTCATTACTTATAGTAGTACAAAAGAAGTTACAACAAAAGAAGTAATTCTTCCTACAAAACACTATGGATAGTCTTTTTCATTCCAATAATAAGTTTAGAATTGAATATTTAATAGTCAACTTAGTTTGCTAAATAGACAACCAAAATAGTTCACAACTTGGGTCAGTGGAATATAAAAAATAATAGACCATCACAAAATCCTTTGCAGTTTGAAGTAGCAGAATATTTACCACCAACATGAAATGTTGAACTAACCAGAATAATATCCACTCAAATTGAAGTCCTTCTACACGGATTCAAGCTGCTTCACCAAGCCCTACAATATTTTATACGAGGGACTCTGTAGCACAAATAACATAAAAAAATTAAATTAAAAAGTGCACACACAAAAACAAAGTTTGAAAACTCATAGCTTTTTAATATCAAAAGTAGTCAAATGAAATTTGATTGAATGGTGGATGGTATCCCAAATAAAACAGAACTACGTGGTAGGGTTAATAGTAGGATGCATACAATAGTGCTACATGATATACCAATATGCATGTGGCTAAGTGGTAGTCATCACTAAAGACAAAAAAGGTTATAACTTCAAAATTTTGTTTATACCATATAAAACAATATATTAAGGCCACTATAAACAAATGATTAATAAATATGATTTAAAAATCAATGTTTAACAAAATATATAAAATGATTCGATTTTCATGATGGCTACATATTTTTCCTCCTATATATATATATATATATATATATATATATATATATATAATGTTTAATCTCTTTATCATTAATTCCTTTTAAAATTCATTGCAATCCCATCAAGAATAGATCACTGTCACTATATTTTCTTGTAGTAGTGCTAAAATGATACTATATTTTTTTGTAGTAGTGCTAAAATGATACCTGTCATTTATTTTATATTATGAGAACAATTTTAACATGATTAATGAATTTTTTTAATGTAACTTTTAATGTGATAAAATGTCACACGTTCTTCTTTATTTTGTTTCTTACATATAACAAAATTTTTTAATATTGATTATTAAATTAGTTCCTTAACATACCAAAATGCAATGTGAAAATGAAAAAAATGTATAATGCAATAAAATAAAATAAAAAAATAGAAATAAAAATAAAAAGAGACATGGAAACATAGAAGCTACTCATGATGAGTTTCACAATACCAATGATATATTACTCAATAAATGCATGAAATCATATCCAGTAATATAGTATAAATAAAAGTATCATTCCTAAAAATTTATGAACTAATTATCAATATTTCCTAGTTACTATTGTTTTAACTAATAAATATGTGAATGAATTTGGGATTATGGAAGATGAGCCTTTGAATTATATAGGAACAATAAGAATGCAACAATTGGCTGAAAATATGTGGCTTAGCATTGGCCGCTTAAACTACGTCAAAGTTAGAAAACCATATTGTTTTATTTCAAGTACGAATAAAACCCGAAAGATTCTTCCCTCTATCTTTATTTAATTTGACGAATTTGTAATAAACTAACACTAACAATATTGTATTTTTCACATAAATGTCATCATATGCATGGCCCCTCCCAAATAATATGAACCAAGCCTTTTGTTATGTAAACCCTAGGTAACATAGTTCCTCTAACATCTCGGGCCTATATACCCACAAATTTTGTATAACTGCATGGCCTACCCAAGTCAAGTTCTAGCCTATATATAGCACCTTGTTTTTCATTCATAAGCATTGCCATTTCTAAGAGAATAAGCATCTCCCTTTCAATCAAGTTGTTTCTGACTTGCTAGGAAGTTTAGGAAACAGAGCTGCTACCGGTGATTTCCACCGTAAGTTTGCTGTAGCAAACAAAACAGGTCCAAGTTTTCTAACTGTATTTGCTCATGTGCAGTGCACACCTGATTTGTCAGGGTTGAAATGCACTCAGTTCTTGTTTGGAGCAATATCATATATCCCAAACTGTTGGGCTAACAAGATACGTGCCAGAATTTTTAAACCAAGTTGTAATCTTAGATTTGACACCATCCCGTATTATGATCCTATGATTGATGTGCCACCTTCACTTACACCACATTTCCTTCTCCTCCTTCATCCACCACAACCACATTCAAAAAAGGTTCCCATCATCCTATATTTCATGCTACTCATATTTTTGGCTACATCACAACTAACTGACAAGTATATATTTTTCACATTTTAGTTATTCAACCTCCAACTTTTCCATTTTGGAGTTTGTTTCCTTTCACAATCAAATTCAGATAGCATCTATTTTTTGTTATTTCAGTAAAAATTTATCTTTTTATTCTTAATATACAAACGATTTTTGTAGGAAAGAGCAAATCATGGCCAACTGTCATTGCCATAATTATGCCAATTGTCTCCTTTATAATACTACTCACCTTTATATGTATTATTTAAGAGGAAAGAAGCCAAGGAAGTATCTTGAAAGTAAGTCCAGTACACCTTTTTTTCCCTATAACTGTTAATTATGATGCCAGGCCTATGTAGTGGCAATGACATGTTCATTAATAAAATTAACACTGCAGACAAATAATTGTTCGGTATTAATGTTGGAAATCACATAATTTATGATAGACTTTTTTTTCCAATCTTATAATACTTCTTTGTATCAATTAAGAAAATAAAATTGTACATGCTAAATAAAATCTGAGTCAAATGATGAGAAAAAACAACCCTTGCTAAGTTTCTACAGCCCCACTCTTGGATATAATATAAAGAACTTGTTTACATTTATTCCCCCATGTGACTTTGAAGTTGACGATGAAATTGAGCCCACTGAGACATTGCAATTGGATTTCCAAACTATCATAGATGCTACAAATAACTTCTCAAAAGCAAATAAGCTTGGGCAAGGTGGATTTGGACTAGTCTACAAGGTATAAGATTGGGCTAAATATAACCTCTTTGTCAAAACAGGTATTTGGTAGGGGTCTAACTTATCAAAACTCTTGTATATTTTTAGGGTAGGCTTCCCAATGGTGAAGAAGTTGCTATCAAATGGTTGTCCAGGGACTCTGGCCAAGGAGATATAGAATTTAAAAATGAATTGTTAATAGTAGCAAAGCTTCAACACCAAAATTTAGTATGGCTACTTGGCTTTCGTCTGGAAACGGGAGAAAGGATACTGGTCACACTTTGATTATAATAAACACTGTGAAGTTTGTTCACACTTTGCCAAAGGTACTGCTATAAAAAATAAAAAATTTAACATTTTCGCCTAAACCGTTAATTATAAAAAAAATAAAGCTAATTTTAACCTCTTTATATGAACTATTAATCTCTTATGTTCATCCTAAAGTACACACTATCTGCAAATAAAATAGTCAAACATAGCTACAGTGATATAAGCACAACCATAAAGCTTCTTACAACAAAGGAATCTATGGCAGAAATGAAAGTTTAACTGAATACTTACTTACAACTTTAGCTATCCAAGTAATGAGCAAGGTTCCTTTTCATATCTAGACTAGAAAATGCAAAATCCAAAACAAAAAAAAGAAGAAACAAGAAAATAGAGGTTCAATTCACACCATATTATGGAATACATAGGAATCTAAATGCAGCATCCACATTATACAAACAAGTAATAGGAAACCCAATTTCAACGTCAAACTTGCAACATTCATACCTTTACTTGCCAAATCCCATGATTATGTAGCACGTACAAATCTTGTCAAAACCTTTTTGCTGGAAGAGGATAAACCCTAAAGTTTGAAATTAAAATAGGAGAGAAATTAACTTGAGATTGTGAAAGGAATATATCTAACTTGGTGAAAAGGAGAAGGAATAGATGTTTTGTGTTTTTTATTTGGATTTGTAAAGAAAAGAAATTTGGAAGAGGGAAACCAAGATAGAAGGAGCGCGAGTTAAATTTCTGAAACCGAATACATTAGTTTGCAAATAAAAGAAAAATAATTTTTTATTTAATTGTGTTAGACACCGAATTTAGCCACCTTTCAATTCTTGTAATTTGGTGATCGAACTTTCGGTCTCAAATTCGATAGTTAACAATTTAATTCCACTTTTTTGGTCTCAAATGTAATCGGTGGCCAAATTTATCTCTAATGGTTACTGAATATAACCGGTCACAATAATCGGTCACTATTTCTATATTTTCTTGAAGTGGTTGTGAGATTTTATTCTTAATAAAAAATGGTTACATAAAAGTACTTTTACTTGGCCTCTTTAAGCCTTTACAAGTATAATTCTATGATAGCCTCCACAAGCTTTGCACAAGTTCACAATAGTTAGAACAATTCTCTAGCTTAAGTCACCTAAGTCGATGAAAGTTAATTTTCTAAAAGGATATGTATTTGTGGATCTATATAAATCATTCAAAGGATGAATAGTCAATATAAGGTGCTACCTAGATAACCTAATAGATTTACAACAAAATTACAAAGAATATGTATTAGAGAAAAATCATAATTTGAGGTTAAGCTTAATAAGAAAGGTGAATATATTGAATTTATTCCAAAATCCACCCAATGTCTTTGGAAGGTCTTTTATATCTGGTCTTCAGCAATCTAGTCGTTTATAACCATTTTGTATTGTTCTAACTTTTTTTCTGATAAGTCAACCTAAATGGTTGCTGTCGCAACCGTAATTCCGACGAGACGATGAACTCGCTAAAATTTTAAAAAATGAATTTATTTGATTTGTGTGGAGTTGCCACCAAATTTTTATTTAAGGGAAAATGATTTGGAAAAAAACCCTGACTCGAGGAAGAGATTTAGGTTCGGGAGTCGGTTACGAGTGGGGAAGGTGTTAGGCACCCCACTCGCCCGTTCTGAAGAACAGTACCCTTAAACTGAGTGTGTGATTACTGAAAAATGGTTTGATTGATCCCTTAATTAATGTGAAAATAAATAGATTGATGGAGTTTAGTCTGACAGGACTTGATCCTGCTCCTACGTATTCCCCAGTGCAATGGGAAATTCAAGGCTTACGTAGTTCTGGTTGGTTTGAAGGCTTGACTTTCGAATAGAGTTTAAATTGAAAAGCAAACATGTTTTTTTTGTTTGAAAACATTTTGAGGGTGCAATCTCAATCCACATATGCGTGAGATTGAGGAATGCAAAATGAGTTTTTATTTGTTTGAAAACGAGGAGAAGGAGGAGCAATCCTAATCCACATATGCACAGGGCCCAAGACAACAACGGCTGCCCTTGGACCTATACAGACCTCTAAACAACGAACAGTATAAAAAGCTACTGGTTCGTCTTTACTGCCCATTGCGTGAGATTAAGGAAAGCAAAAAAGATTTTTATTTAATCGTTTTCTTGATTTGTAAATATCGGATGCCCGTGGGCTTAATCGGACACTTTTAGAGAAAAGGAATTTGTTGAAAAGAAATAGTTGACTCGAAATTTTATGGAAAATTAAACTTGATTTAGTTAGAGAAAGAGAATCTAAAAGAAATTGGACTTGATTTGGGAAAAGGGTTTGATGTTATTTGGAAAAAAGAAAAAAGAAAAAAAATTATTGGGGCTAATTTGCAATTTTAAAAAATTAAGGGGCTTATTAGCAATTATGAAAAGGTAAGGGCTGATTTGCAATTTTGCAA
This sequence comes from Canavalia gladiata, assembly GCA_037954105.1. Lineage (NCBI taxonomy): Eukaryota > Viridiplantae > Streptophyta > Magnoliopsida > Fabales > Fabaceae > Canavalia > Canavalia gladiata. The sequence goes on from CM075661.1 coordinate 41,362,910, forward strand.
AGTTTTCGGACCTATTAGCAATTACGGGGAATTTCAGGGACCTATTAGCAAATTATAGAGTTAAGGAACTTATGAATTTTGCTTAAAAGCCTTCTTCTCCATTGACACCCCCTGGTTGAGCTCTTGGAACCAAGCCTGGGTGCCCTATTTTGCGCAAGTCGGCGTGACCAAAGAGATCTCGGATGGAGCTGATGGCGGGGCTCGCTCTCAGCCTGTCTTCGTGAGCAAAGGCGGAGCCTTATTTGCCTCCGCTGTTCCTGCCGAACCGAGTCGTGGGATACACCTCCTCGAGTTCCTCTGGTTCGTCGTCGTCGGCGATCCTCTTCGTGAGAGTTAACAACCGATATGGATGCCTTCTTTTAAACGCATGCCATCTGCGCCAGTTCTCTTTGCACGTTCAGAACCAGCAAGGTCCACCAAATGTGATTTCGCATATAAGACATCATCACCATTCTCCAGCTCCATTGTAATTGTGAATATAGCATGTGAACGACTTGATTGACTACTCATGTTTGTACTCCCAGTGGCACGAGACAATGAACCTCGAGAAAGATAAGATGACATTTCTCTTTCTTTTTTTTTTATCTTAACTTCGGCCTCGGTCACACCAGCGAGAGTTATTCCTCCGTTCACTGATTCTCTAATTTGAATGGGAACTCTGGTGGGCACAGCGGGTTCTGCAGTAGAAGCCACATCTCCTCTAGATGAATTGGGATCAAGTGAATCAAATACCTCTTCCTTGAATATCTCGATAAAAGATACTCGAATCAAAAACCCCGAGGATTCCATCATAGCCTGAACCCCATTGAACATTGTCTCCATCACCTTGGGTATAATTCTACCAGCATTTTCCTCTCCCGTGTAACTAGTACCCATGGTGTATGTCTTCTCAGATCCAGTCTGGCCATAAGCAAGAACTGTTGCATTATAGCCATGGGAGAGCGCACCAACAAGCGGAACTGAGGTTCGCCGAGAACAACAGAGATGCAATTTGTGCATCCTAGCAAGAGTTCGGGAGTAATCAGAAGGCGAATATTAACAGCAACCAGCACGCACTGCGTTGAATCCGACTATTCCATCCCTAACCAATTTAAATCAGCTTATGAATTAGAAAACCTGTGAGAGGAACGAAGGGAGCTATAGTGTGGGAGAGAAGAGACGGAAGGACATCTGATTATCATCGCCTGCTGATCCTCAAAGAAAATCGAATCTAATGGCATACAAAATTTACATCTAGGCGCCGAACTGAAGGATCCTTTACAATTACAGACTTATCTCCTCAGCCGCTTCTAGAAAGATGATTGAGCACAAGAATTGCCAAAGATAATACCTCGTTTAGCTGAGCAAAATTTAGTTGAAGTTCTCTTGAGGATTCGACGGTTCGGTCAATGTTCAACGGTGGCGACAAGAATACCAGCTCTCACAACGAATCAAAATTGCAGAGTGGGGAAACAATGCTTTGAAAATTATTTAGAGTGAGAGTCTCAGATTCCGATTGGCAATTTGGACCTAAATCTAATTTTATCGCGTATGACGTAATCAAAGACACTAAACTCTCTTGAAAAATCTTGAATCTATGAACCAACGCTAATGGATATAATCTGAAATTAGAATTACAACTCCAAAATCATTTTGCAAGGAGTCACAATTCGTCGGAACCAAATAATAATCACAACTAACCTGAATTCCATCACGGAAATACCAATCCATAAACCAGGAGAAAAGGAATACGCATGCTAACTTGAGTGAGATTGAGAAGAGTCAGGAGAACTTAAGAGGAATCCGATCCTGACCAGGGAGGAACGAGCCAGAGAGAGCCCCCTCGAAAACGAGCCCCCTCCTTTATATACATGCGCCCCCTTTTTGACCTGTTTTTTCCTTTTTTTTTTTCAAATTCCCCGCCTTTCCCTTTTTCATTTCCTTTTGTTTTTATCATTTTTAGTTATTTTTATTTTTATTTTATTTTTATTAATTTTACTTTAATTAACTTATCTATTAATTTTCTGTTTTATTTATTTTTATTTTTTTCCTATTTCTTCATTTCCATTTTTTATTATTATTATTTTTATTTATTTGCTATTTGTTTATTTTTTGGTTATCAATTTTTGAATTTTTCAAATTTCTTCCTCTTTTCCTTTATGCTTATTTTGTTTGTTGTCCCACTTTCTGTTCATTTTGTTTCTTCTGTGTTTTTCTATTTTTTCTGTTTTTTGTTTATTATTTATTTATTTACATATTTTATTAATTAATTTTAAAATGGAGCCTCAAACATAAATAGGTGTTTACAGTTGCAAAGATAGATTTTTCAAAGGAAAGATATTTCTAAAACAAGAATCCTTGTGAAGAAAGGATATTCTAAAAAATTTATGAGAAAGTATTGTTTGATGATAAAAATTCTTTTAGATGGACCTATTATCAATGGAGAGATCGAAGGATTACTTCTTGATAAATGTATTAATCAGATTAATTTTTATTCAAATTTTTCTAAAGGGCCTTCTGATGAACACTTGTTCAATTGTTTTGACCCATTTTCATTTCTAGTATTCATGAATCTTTAGAAATCTTTGATGATATTATTCATCAGATGAATTAGTTTGTTCATGTATGACTTGATTCGTTTGAAAGTGCAATCTTATGAGATGAAATTTCTAAGCAGCCTTAGAATGTTGTATTATGTATTTGTACTTCATAATCCTATATGGCATGGTACTTTGAAATCTTTGTTGATCAATATTTGTTTCTTAGGAAAAATTTATGTTGGTACTTTACATTGTGATCTTTTTGAAATAATATTTGTTCACTTAACACATATGATTCTTACCAACATAAAAAATTTTGTTTCCATTAATAGATTATTATCTCATGATTTGAACTGTTTAGAAAATAATTACTAGCGAAAATACAGTAATTTTTTTATAAAAAAATAAACACTTTGATATAAATTGCAAGCCTCGTCGATATAACATTTGTGATAGTAAATAAATTACTAAGCGTTGTTGCGCGTGTGTAAGTTATTTCCATTACAAATTACTTCCTTTGTTTTAATTATCTCTAATCAGTAGTAAAGTAATCTCAACATAACCCATACATACTTTTCATATTTATTTACATAAGTAGTACAACTCATATGAAATAGTAAGTTATAACTCTTTGTGAGTCGTTTAAAATAAGACAAACAAGGGCACCGATACCCTCTAGCAATTTATAATCATCCATAACAGTCATATATAATACATTATTTGATATGTCCCAACTTCCATCATTACTTTAGATATGATGACCCCGAGACTCTAACCTCTCAGCTTACATGGTTAGTCTCTATGAACATCATTACCTTCTTAAATGACATTGTTAGGGTATGAGAAAGAAAAAGGTCAAAGGGGGAATGAGAAACTAAGTTTTCCAGTAGGATCTTACCCTAAAATGAATGACATCATTTTCATCCTAGCCACTTTAGTTTAGTTTATGAAAAATGTGTCAAGCATACAAATTTTTTCCTTTAGAAATATTCTATTTTCTGAAATCGTTCCACCTTAATTATGAAAGGGTTCATGACAAATGTAATCGTAAACATCATTCTTACCATGGTTCACCTTATCAATATATTGCAATATAACATCAAGACACTACTTCACATATTAACATCTCTTTCCAGAAACATAGTCATGCTCATATGAATCATAACATTAAGATATTACTTGACACATTAATATCTTTTTCATACATATAGTCATGCTCACATGAACATAACGTCAAGATACTAGTTGACACATTAATATATGGCACACCATTATACTCTTAATGACATATTATTAAATATTTCTCAAGCGTTATTAGCTCTTTCACACACATACTCATAATTATTATTAGAATATAAGCTCACATGGTCATCACCACAAACATGGATAGCCCCAGACTTTCCACACATGCACAAGTCCCTGACTTTACATTTTTCAAGTATGTGCTTGTCAAGTTTCTTTTAGTTTGAAGCCCTATCGATTTTGACATGGATAGTTCCAGACTTTCCACACATGCACAAGTCCTTAACTTGACACTTTTCAAGTATATGTTTATTAATTTTATTTTCACATACTCACCGTGTCTTACATCATTCTCTTAACAAATCAAGAACATTATCCATACAATTTACATTCTTCATTATGTACTCACATCTCATAATACATTATCTTCTAAGAAATCAAGAGTAACAACATGCATGTTTAATCACCCCCATCAATATGCCATGCACATCTAGTCACTAATCATAACTAATTTCACAATATCATTCACATATGATCATTATGTAAAACATCATTTATACATGATCATCATACAAGACATATTTCATGAGTAGTCATCATACATATCATGTACTCATAAAGCAATACAACAAGTTGACATATCATTCTTAAGCAAATAATCATCTTTACAATCAAGACTTACTTAAGCTTATCATAAATTCTTGGGCAACATAATCACATACGTCCATAACATGCCCAATTTGCTTAATTCATAGAATTTTATGAAGAATCACTCATGGGAGCTTATTCCACTCATCTTTTTAAGTTATCAGTCAACCTTTCCTTTTCTCAAAGGTTAATTTGTTTCATATAGTTTCATCAAAATCATGATACTTTGAATTTCCCCTTAGGTGGATGAATTGTACCTCTTGATTTACTTACTCTTTGTGTACTTCAATTTGTATGTCTTATGTATAACCTACTTAGATTAGGTTTAAGGGTGATGTGTTAGCAAGATTTTAACTCACTTGCATAGATTTAGTCTCACATGACTGAATGGTACTCATACCATTGCCAAACTTCTCTTAAATGCTTATTTCATTATTTTTTTCATAGTGAGCATCTATGTTACATCTTAATTAAGGTTTTAAACTCATTTCTCCCTTAATTAAACTCAAGGTGGCCGAATTCTCTAAGTTCACTTCTACCCCATAATTGATTTCCAATCATCTTCTTAAGTCCTCCTAGAATCCATTCTTAAATCTTAATAAGATTTTAGGCTAGTTTCTTTAGCGCTTTTCAATTTTCTTACTTAAATTTATTTAGGATCTCCTTGGAAAGTTAATTGAGATTTTTAACTCAAACTTCTCTTAATCCTTGAGAAGTGGCCAAATATGTACACTTAAATTCTAGGGCATCATGGTTCACTTTTCTTTAATTTTAGAAGATGATTCCTACTAATTAAGGTTTAGGCCATTACCCATTACCAAGTTTAGAAGTTTTTAAGAATTCTTCTTCATTAAGGGCTATGGCTGAATGGTCATATTTCAATTTCACAACTCCATAAATCATTTTTACTCATCAACTTATACCTCCTTTATTCATGCTTAAGTCATAATTAAAGTTTATCTTAATTCCACCCATTTTAGTCATTATGACCAAATGGTCATCCTAACCATTCCAAATATTTCTTACACTTTTAGTCCTTTTCATTCAACCAATTATCCTTAATTAACCAAGGAGTGGCCGAATTGCACCCTTTTAGAATTTAGTTCATTTTAGGAATTAATCTAATGATTTAGATCATTCTTAAATTTTTTTAGAGATTTTACCCTAATTAACCAAAAGTAGCCGAATGCTCCTCCTTGAACATTCAAGTTCTTTTTCTCAAATTCATTCTTATATGAGCTTTGTTCCATAGTTTTGTGCACTTGCAACCCTATTAACATTTAATTCCATCAAGGCTTTACAGTTCTTCATAGCATAGATTATGGTTAATAAAGGTTCTAAGTGTCTTATGAAGCTTATCTCATTTTTGGTCCCAAAACTCCATTTTCCTCATGGTAGATCTTAAGTCAAGTCCATATCAAGCTCTCAGGACTTATGGTAAAATTTTTCATAGTATTTCAATTCATTTAACCCATGATATCAGATCTGGACCATTAAGCATAATAGCTCATAATATTGAGAAAATCTTCAAATTTCAAGCTTTATGCATAAAAATCTCAAAGATAATATTTTTCATGGAAAATAAGTGTAGGTCCATTAGATCCACTCCAAGATCCATAAATCCCACAACATGAACACGTAAAAAAATTTCCTCATGAACTCTCAAAACTTACCAAAGCATCAAAATGGATTTTGAATGAATTTTAACTAATTAAAATTCTTCTAAGGTGGCTAGAAGCACTTTAATCCATCCAAACTTCACTTTATCTTTCGAAAATTAATAAAAATGGGTGATGCTCATTTTCAACATTCAAAGGTATCCTTGAGCTCTCATAAGTTCAAACAAAAGGAGATATATGAATTTTAGAGAAAGTATCACAAAAAGAATAAAATAAGTCATGAAAATGAAGATTAAACGCTTAAACAATATGTCAAAGAATCCTACTTGATGAAGACTTAGGGATTGGTATTTTGTGGGGCTTCTTGAGCTGATCTTGCACTCCTTAGATGGTCCACAAAACTGCTCCCAAGTGTGGTGGTGGATCTTGGTAGTTAGGTGTTAATTAAGCTTAAACTTCAAAGATGAAAGTTTAGGCTTAAGGTGTTATAAGGTTGTAACTGCAGCAAATGAGCCCTCTCTTTGGTGTCCCTAAGCAATTTCATCCACCTAGGACATGTGGGAATTAAATTCCCACTTAAAGGAATTTTGATAATTTTGCATGTAATTTCTATTTCTAAAATAAATCTAAAAGTAAAGGATTATCCTTTAAGGATTAGATTAGTTCTAATCATGCTGAGTTTATCACTAATCAAGTTTAACTTACCCTAAGCATGGTTAATTTTAATTAATCAAGGTTAATTAACCTTAACCATGGTTGAAGAAATCTTTACATTTATTACTTTGTCTTTTATGCATTTACTTTTATGTTGACTCATATGGTGAGTCATCACCATGTTCTCCACATGGAGTTTTTGTCCAAACCATGTGGGGCTGACTTTTAGCTTCTTCCTCACACTTTCTTTCCCTTCCGGCCCTTCAGGGGCATTTTTGTAATGTTTCTCAACATTACCTGAAAGTTTCCAAATTGTCCTTCGATAACTCTAACCTTTATTGGTTCGTTCCTGAGTTAATCCAATGTCATTTGATATTTTTCTAGGAATAGATTAGCCCTTTGCAGAAAATAGAGCTTTCTAGGAGAATTTTGGGCACTTTTAGAATTTTTTGAGAACTTTTTTGTCCCTTCTTGTTTCTAATATTTTATTATGAATTTTATCTTTAGTTTCTTGCACCCTATTTGGGTTATTTTAGTGCAGGAGCATTTTCGTTATTTACTAAAAATTCTCTAATTTCCTTTGAGATTTGAGGGGAAATTTTTATAATCATTTATTTCTTAGTCATACAACCCAAACAAGAAATTTGGGATGTTACATCTTGAACTTAGGAAACTTTATATTTGATAAGGTTTTGAAGAACATTTAGAGTTAATGAATTTCATTTATAGATTACTAGAAAGTTTGACTGAGTTAACATAGAAAAGATTTGCATAAATAAAAATATTGACCAAGAGATAGATAATTAAGAGTGCATAAGGTTATAAAGGTCAGTGCATAAATTCATTCAATGATGTGAAGATGAATGCATATTGGATAATTAAAAGAACTATATGTTTATTCTTAGACAATATTTATCCTATGAATGAAATGCAAAAAAAAAAAATAATTAATCCATAGAGATTAAATTTTTATGAGGATGGACACCCAGTTTCCTCGCTTCTACAATCTCTACAGGGCCAGAAGGGTCCCTCATTGCCTTATAAGTTGAGCTTTGTGCACCTTCTTTCCTATTCTTAAGATTACTCTTAGGTTTCATTTCTCTAATTTACTCTCAGGTTTTATTTTTATCTATAAAAAAACTAGTGACTCTATTTTGCACATATATTCTTTTGATTCTCTAACTGTTCATTAATGTGAGAAGTCCATACTTTGAAAAGCATAAGGACTCCTTCTCCATGTGTTGGCAACCCTGTAATAGTTCCCATTTTTGGATTGTTGATTGGTTCTAGATTCAGAACATTTTTCTTTGTATGTAATGAATGTTAATATAATCTCATAAGGAATTGGGAACTGTTGTTAAAAATAAGTAATAATTGGATACGATCTCTATCATCTTGTTTTATGCTAGAGTAGCTTTAATGGAAGGAATGAGTTTGAACGAAGTTGAACCCAACCTTTCTCTCTTTATTGAGTGATTTTCTTTTGACTTGCAGACTATATAACTTGCTTTGCAACCCTATCGAGACTTTTATAATAATTACATAAGTAGAAAAATGATAAAGGAAAAATAGGTTTTATTGAATGAACATGGACTTTGAGTATCACTTAGTGCTCCCTTTGAGCCTAAAAGAAAAAGAACGTTTTACCTTAGTACCCCTGATTATGTTGATAGATTTTAGGTATAGGTGGAAGCAACAAATAAATTAAATACTTGGGGAGTAAGAATGTGATAAAAAATGGAAAGATTAAAAGAAAAAGAAAATGAGATAAATAAGGGAAAGGAAAAATAAAAGTAAATAGCTTGGGAAAGAAAAAATATATCCAAGAAAAATGCAAGTAGATGAGCTTAAAAGTATAAGGTTCTAAGTGTTGATTGAAAATAATGAAAGAAAGCTCTTCATGTTTCCTTTCCTTATTCATCCCACCTAAACATTCTTCCCTTGGCTACATTTCAACCATGTAAAAACATTTTTATTCTTGTGTATGCATTAACTTCTAATGGAGATTTGAGGTTTATAGGCAAGCCTATGACAGTGTACAATCATAAAGAACAAAGGGAAAAGAAATTACCTTAAACACAAAAGAGACACTGAGTAAGAGTGATCAACTCTAGATGTAGAACTTCATCTTAGAGGTCTAAGAGATTCCAATTCCAATATATTATTAAAAAATTTTCCCATGTTGGTAAATTGTAATATTATCCGTTGCATGCTGGACTTGAGATTTTTTAGACATAACTACTTTCCTATTGCTTGGGAATAAATAATGTTTAAGTTTGACAATATGATAAATTGTCATTCAATCACTTTATATGTGGGTCTTAGACATAACTACTGTATGATTGAACACAACTCACTTGCAATTACACCTAATATCCCTTGTTTTTGCAAGAATGGTTGAACAAGTAGAGAATATGAAAATAGAAAAATTTTGGGTCAAAAAGAGGGTAAAAAGAGGCATAAAAGAACAAGGGAAAAAAGGACAAAAATTCTCTTCAGCAGACTAGCACGACCATTCAAACCTAAGCACGATCATGCTAGCATGAGGCTGCAAGATTATACCAACATAAAGCAACACAATTATGCCAACATGACATATCACGCCTGTGAAGACTTAACACCCCCATGCCAACATTTGATGTGACTAGTAAATAGTGCCACATCAATCCTAGTGATGCAGGAGGCATCCCAGTCAGCCCTGATGATGTAGGAGGTGTCCTAGTCAGCCCTACGATGTTGCAGAAACCAAGAACGGCCATGACAACTGCAGGGAAGCTAGGTCAAGTCCCATTTGTGATACTAAAACTGTAATTTTGTACATATAAAAAGGAGGCTCTGCCACATTTCTCAACACACCACTCCTGGCATCTAAAGCCACATCTCACATCAACAACTCCCTCTCCATGAGAGAGCCATACCCCTCTCTCTTGGAATAGCCTACCTTTCATCCATATCTCATTTCTAACCTCTCTGTTCTTGATTCTTCCTGAGGCATCATCATGTAAAATCTCGGTGGAAGTAATCCTTATGTGGTTCAAATTTAGAGCAGTTGTTAGCTTTGTTGGCAACATTGGTTATGTATTTCTTCTATATACTTTATGTTATGGATATTTATGGGGTGTCTATTTTCCTGATGAATAACTAATCTCCTCTCTAAGGAGCTATGTGAAACTTTGTGATGTGTATTGTTTAAATTCTATTTTCCCTTTTACTAAAATGATATCTTCATTATAATTGTGTGATTCTATCATGCTTAATCCATTAATGGGAATTTTCCAATTCTATTAATTTGTAAGTTGGTTGGGAGGAGGATATTGTACCACTTCCAGTTAACGGAACTATAGGGTTACTGAACCTAAGGGTCTTGGAGGGTCAAGCGGGAACCTAGGTTTTATGCCTGTTTTATTTATCCATCTTGCTAGATGAAGGAGGGTAATAAGTAGAATGGAGATTACTGCTACTGTTAGATCAAAGAGGAGTACTAGAATTAGTGTAGGTGGTTAGCAACTGAATAAAATGTGAACTAGGGGTAAAAATGAGGAAAGTGATAAGGGAACCAAAGCCCTATAATTTTTCCATAACTTGCACTGGTTCTTTTGTTTATCACATAATAGAAATCTTATTTCTATTTCTTTATTTTCCTTTTACTACTTTTATTTCTTTTAGAAAACAACCGTTCTCTTGGTGAGCTCAAAAGTTAGAATTCAGATTTCATACATAGATTTCTAAATTGAGGGCCTAAAATATCCTCTTGCTACATTGACAGGTATACTTTCTTATGGATAAAACTTGGAAATAGTTTTATTCTTAAGTTTTGCATGTAACAGGACATTGGACACGAAATTCAAGGTCTTTTTGGTTGGTGAAACCATAAGTGTTATGTGAATTTCTTAAATTGGATAGATAAGGATTGCATGCAAATTACTGCAAACACTTGATTGTTTGTTGAGTGCTTTTCTTCTCTTGAAAAATTCATGTATGGAGAGGACTTTTCTTTTTATTCAAATATGAGTGATCATGAATTTTCATGTGGAACCTAAATTAAATATCTAGCCTCTAAGTTAGAAAATTTTTTCCAATCACAAAATAAAATTTTGGAGGAACACCTAGATAAACTAGAAAAGAATCAAAGTCCATCTAGGTCCAATAATCCTAAAGGTAACAATAGGGAATTGGAAACCAGTGTGTCTAGGAAGGATGGTTACCATAAATGAGGAGGAGGAGACATTTGAGAATGATACCAACTTCTTTAGGGAAAATAAAATCACAACCAAATTACATAGGCCATCTTCATAACATAGGCCATAATCTTCTCCCAGGAGGAAATCACCAGCACTCAGAGGCACCATCAAAAGGATAAGATATATAAGAGTAAGGGTAGAAATATCTCTACGAGTAAGGAAAAGGAACATTCTAGGCCTAGGAACCCATCTATGAATAGAAACGATAGGAGTAGGGATAGGTATTATTCTAGAAATAGTGATAGGAGGTTGCTTAGGGATAGCTTAGAAGAGAAGTCCCATAGGAGTAGACATAAGCCTAGAAGTAGAACCCATAATGATAGGAACCATCATGATATGTTGGATGGACTTAAAGTGAAAATTCCTAGGTTTCAAGGAAGAAATGACCTTGAGGTTTACTTGGATTGAGAGCTCAAGGTTGAGTAAGTAATCCTTCTCTAGTTATTCAATTAGGGAGGATAAAAAAGTCAAGTCACCTATCACTCCTGTAGATCTTCTATCCATTCCTAACCTAGCCAAATATCATAGTGAGGATAGAAATTAGAAGGCTAAATTCATTCAAGAGCTCCATGCCAAGGTCAAAGTCATTATTAAAAAGAAAATGGCTTATTCTACTAGGTTAGCCAATAAAGAGAGGAAAGAGATTCTATTTCAACCTAGAGACTAGGTATGCTGCATCTCAGAAAGGAAAAAATTTGTTACCTAAGGAAATAAAATTAAAGCCTTAGGGTGATGACACCTTCCAAGTTTTTGAGCATGTAGGCCCCAATGCTTATCATGTAGACATGCCTAGTGATTATGATGTTAGTGCTACATTCAATGTGTTTAACTTATCTTCTTTATCTCCAAGGCCAAATGAAGAAGATCCATATTTAGGGATGAATGCCTTGAAGAGGGAGGAGATTTTGCAAAGATCACTTCTCAGAGCATGCTGTAAAGTCACCATCAAGTAAGAGTATTGGACCTGTTGAGCCCAACACCAAAGTTAGAGCTAGGAAGTTATAAAAGGAGGTGGAAGCCTTGTTGAGCATTCAGGAAAACCTTCCTTAGGCCCCCACCTCTCCTTTCATCACATGGCTCTGCATATCTTAGTTTAAGACTTAAATAGTTTTCTTGTATTCTAGGTTCTTAATGGGGCCAATTTGTATAGGCTTGGATCCAATTTCTTTGTACTTTTAGGATAACTTTTTGGGCTTGCCTTGGCCCAATTATGAGGGTGCATTAAAGAACGAATATGGGACCATTATTAGTCTCAAATCCAATCCCAAACTCATTTCGAAATATGGAATTCAAGGTCGCACTCCATTCCTTCCCTTTAAGTGCCTAAACTAGCTAATATAAAGTTATTACATGTACCATCTTACGCACTTAATGTCATAATATATATTTGAGACTTGTGAGAGAATTTCCCTCCCTTTTCCCTCTCCTTCCTTATCCTTCTCTCATCCAAGGTGGCAGATGCAATAGTGGCTTATCCAACTCATAATGGTTTCTCCTCTTGAAGCACCTACATCGAATTATTTCTCCTATTTTTCCTCCATCAGGTACATCCTTCATTATCCAAAGATCTTCATATAATCAACCTCCCATCAAAGCACATGGAACAACAACTTCAAGATCTCGTTAAGGAAGTTAAAGAAAGGGGCTATGTTGATCTAAACCCAAATCAAAGATGTGCTAATTTATGCATTCATCTTCTCAAAAAAGCTTAGATGATATGACTCTTCTAATATTTAGCTAAGTTGATGTTAGTTTATGATTTAACAATATTTAAGCTCTTTATTTATTTCTAATTATGTTTATATTAACTTAGAGTTGAGTTTTGTAACACCCAAAAATTTTCATCATGAACTTTTTAAACCACAAATAATCTCTAGAAGGAAACTAATTAAGATTAGGAACTAAAAATAGAGAAATTAGAAAGTTAGGGGCAAATGACAAAAATGTCCTACACTTGGACAACTCAAATAGTGTTCAAGAGAAATATAAAACGAGAGTTAAAAGATATTCTAGAGGGTTAAATAACATCAAGAATGATCAAGGGTAATGAGAAGAATTTAGAAAACAAAGAAGGGATGAAAACGCCCTCAGAAAACTCTGAAAATGTCCCTATAGAGCTCTACTTTCTGCACAAGGCTAGTCAATTCGTTGAAAAATATCAAATGACCTTGTGAACACTCAATTATGTCCGAGGCCAATTTTTAAGAAAGGAACAAGGGAAGGGAAAGAGTAGAGATAATAAATAATAATTACAAAAATAAAAAAGAAAAATAAAAAAGAGAAAAATAAGAAAAGAGAAAAAAGAAATCCGACACCAAATAAAATAAGAATTCCACAAAAGGAAAGAAAAAGGGAAAATTCTCCTATATGGGAAAGAAGTCCCACATTGGACAAGGGCTACTTATTCAATCCCTCTTCCTCCTATATAAGGAGATGTCCTCCTTCTAAATTAGGGAGACGGGGAGGGGCACTTTGAGTCATTAAGGGAATTCAGAATTTTCTAGGAGTGGCGCCTAAGATACTCTCTACTTGCGCATCCAATTCATCATATCTTTGGCCTCCATTGAACCAGTTCTTCATCACCTTCCAAGGTGATATCAAGTGGCATTCAGAGCACATCAATGGAGGTTAGATCCAGCCTTTATTTCGCTTAATTTTCTTGCTTCTTTCCGGATTTCCGTCTTCATTTTCATCTCTGTTTTTTGTTTTCATTTTTGATTGATCAAATGATCCCTGATTTCGGTGATTTTTCTTGTGTTCTTTTCATCTTTCTATCTAGTTTCTGGAGTGATATTATTTTTCTAATTTGAATCTGAAATGAAGTTTCTATCACCTGATTACTAAAGTATGTTCATCTTGGCGCACAAATGAACCTAGCTTGTTTGATTTGTGCGTAACTTGCTCATTTCTGGTCTAATTTTTGTCAAACTTGTTTTGTTTGATTCCTATAATCCATATATTTCTATTTATTGGTTTTAATTTTTCAGTTCTACCGAAATAATATTTTCGAAAAAATTATGAGATTTGAAATTAAATTTTGGCGCCAAAATCTCTTGTGTCCTTGAAGTTCTTGTGTAGATCTTGTTCTTTTAACCTTGTTTAGGTATTATTTTTCATGTGTTGATCCTTCTATATGTATTTATTTCTGATTTATTTGTGTTTGTATGTCCTCCTTTGAAAAAAATTCCTAAGAGTGCATAACCATGTGCAGGCATCCTATATGCTAAGTCTAGCTTAAGTCATGCTTGATTAAGTCATTAAACCTAAAGACTTAAGTGTATGCTTGAATCAAATTAAAAAAAACACTTAATTCTTACTTCTGCACCTTATGACCTAAGCTGGATTAGAGACAATTGAACAAGGAACATCAATGGATGTTAGATCCAGCTTTTATTTCGCTTAATTTTCTTGCTTCTTCTCGGATTTTCGAGTTCATCTTCGTCTCTGTTTTCGATTTCTTTAAATTTGTGCAATGAATTCTAATACGGGAAAGTACCATTCTCTACTATTTTGTATTTTAGTTTGTGCAAATTCAAACACAGGTTATGACGATTTGAATTTCCAAGCACGTCTGTTTGCAAATTATTGTTTTATTAAAAAATGCCCAAAACGTCTATTTTTTATTTCTTTAAAATTTGTGCAACGAATTCTAATACAGGAAAGTAGCATCCTCTACGGTTCTATATTTTAATTCGTGCGAATTCAAACACGGCTGACGACAGTTTTAATTTCGCAAGCATGTTTGTTTGCAAATTACTGTTTTATTAAAAAACTCCCAAAACGTCTGTTTTTGATTTCTTTGAAATTTGTGTAACGAATTCTAATACAGGCAAGTAGCATCCTCTACTGTTCTGTATTTTAATTCGTGTGAATTCAAACATGGCTTATGACGGTTTGGATTTCGCAAGCACATCTGTCTGAAAATTATCTCTTACTGAAAACGTCCAAAACAACTATTTTTTTCCCCAAATTTGTGCAACGAATTCTAATACAAACAAGTAGCATTCTCTCCTGTTCTGTATTTTAATTTGTTGAAATTCAAACATGGCTTACGATGGTTTGAATTTTTCTAGAAATTTTGTTTGGAAATTGTTGTTTATTAAATACATCTAAAATATCTTTTTTTTCCTTGATTTTATGCAACGAATTTTAATACAAACAAGTAGCATTCTCTACTCTTCTGTGTTGTAACTGGTGCGAATTCAAACACAGTTTACGACAGTTTAATTTTGCAAGCATGTCTGTTTGAAAATCGTTGTTTACTAAATACGTCTAAAATGTCTATTTTCGATTTTTTTTGAAGTCCGTGCAGCGGGTTTTAATACCGGCAAGTAGCATTCTCTATTGTTCTGTATTTTGATTCGTGCAGATTCAAACACGACTTACGAAAATTTGGATTTAGCGAGCATACGATTTTAGAAAATTGTTGTCTTCACTTCAAAAACAAGTTATTTCGCCTAAAAACAACTCTTCAATTTTCCAAGAGATCAAATCTCTTAAACCAGAACTACATAGCCTTGAATTTCCTACTGCACCAGGGAATGCGTAGGAGCAGGATCAAGTCCTATCAAGCTATTTTCCACAAACCTATTTATTTTCTACTTTATTTAATGGGATCAAATAATTTTCACAATATCAAAATCACACACTCAGTTTCAGGGCACCGTTCTTCAGAACGGGCGAGTAAGGTGCCTAACACCTTCCCTATTCGTAACCGACTCCCAAACCTGGAACTCATGCTCATGTTAGGGTTTTTCCAAATGTTTTTCCTTAAAATAAAATTTGGTGGTAGCGAGTTCGTCATTTCATTATAACTACGGTTACGATAGATGGCGACTCCACTAAGGGGATCTTAGAGAGTCAAGCCCTATTTCAAATTGAGTGTGTAACTGCATATTGATCCCTTTTTATTTATTCATGTGTTGTTATTTATTTATGATATTTATGATAATTCAAGTTTGTATGTTTCTCACCCTAGGGTAGAGGATATATATATATATATACGCACACACACACACACACACACACACATATTGTGTTTCAATGGCAGGTTATTGCATACATTAAAGTCCTACATGCATAACATGAGTGGGACCCTACACCCGAGTTTGAGAGAAACCTGGGACTAAAGGGGTCTAGTGGTGTCACCTATGATGCATATGTCGTTTGGTTATCACGAAAATCTCAACCAGAGTGCATCTTTTTCATGGTGCCCTACAATTAGTAGTGTTCTCTACAGTTGTAGCAAGCACCAAGAATTAGAACCTGGCTCTAGTGACCTTCACAACCTCCAGGATTACAAACCACCTCGTGTGAGATGCATATATCAGAAGGACCTTAAGCCTATTTCACACATCCCTTCACTCAAGACACCAAAAAGGCATATTTATTTTGAACACACACAAAGTATTAAGATTTTAAATTGATTCAAATTTGAAAAGACAAAGAAAATTGGAAACTAAAAAGGATGAAAATAAATAAATTTGACAAATAAAATAGAAAAATAAGGAAAAATTCCAAAATGGTTTCTCACACTAAATGGATTAAATTGGGGCAAATTTTTGCCCAAACCAGTTCAAGATAAAATTTTGGAAAACAAAATATCTAAATCGAAAAGAGATAAAAGTTAGAGAATTTGAAAGAGAAATAGAAAAATAAAAAATAATTTCTATTAACAGAATTTTGAAAAATAAAAAAAGAGAGAGAAAATGTTGAAAAATTCAAAGAACAGAGAACGGAAAATCTAAAGAATGTTTTATGATTGAAATAAAGCTTAGGAAAATTTTAGCAAAACTAAAAAATATAAAAAATTACTAAAAAAATCTTACTAAACAAATAATAATAAAAAATGAAAAAAAAAATAATCAAGGCCAAATAAATAAAGCAACAGATCATTCAATTATTTTCAAAATAGTCAACTTTCAAATCCCTAATTATTTGTGCATTCCAATATTCATTCATGCATTCATTAAATAAATTTATCATTGAAAAAAAAAAAGAGATTTCGAAAATCATCCCATAACTCTTTCATATTCATCAAAGCATTGGCATTTTTTATTATTCATTGATTTTGGCATTCACATTTATCTAAAAATTAATTATAAATTTAACAGAAAAATTGAAGAAAGACAACTTTCTCGGCATCCTGATAGGACTCGTTCACAATCAAGAGTTATGAATGAGTTGGAAAAGCAAAATGAGGAGTTAAGAAACGAGGTGAAAACACTGAAGGAACAGATAGGAAAATTGATGGATGCCTTCCAGCTGTCAAAACAGAAGGATGTAAGGGGATCTCTCCCACAAGAACCAATCGATCCATCATACCCTCCTGGCCATAATCCACCAAACCCTGTGCCATTAACCATGCCTTCACAAACCAAGGGGGTTCACAATGGGTTCCCTCATGGGCATGCACCTTCCTTCATGAGACATACACAAACCTAAACACGAAACCTACCTTCAAACACCATGGGAATCCCTCGTATTATCCCAAACAATACCTCACAAGAACCTATCGAAACCCACCAAACAACCGTTGGGGGGATGAATCTTATGTTCACTCAAGGACCTCACCCTATACACATATCACCTCCCTATCCTCATAATAATCCTTCTGAGGAAAGTGTTGAGAAATGGAAAACTTTAGAGGAAAGGATCCAGGAAATTGAGGGAAGTGCATATGATGCCAGAGATGTATCTGATTTGTGTCTAGTCCCAAATGTGGTCATTCCTCCCAAGTTTAAGGTTCCTGAATTCGAGAAACTTCAAGGAACTGGTTGTCCGAGAAATCACTTAATCATGTATTGTAGGAGGTTGGCTGCGTGCGCCCATGATGATAAGCTGCTTATCCACTTTTTCCAAGATAGTCTAACTGGGGTAGTCGCCAACTGGTATACTCAGTTAGAACGAACACATATCCGTTCATGGAGAGACATGGCTGACGTTTTTCTAAAATAGTACAAATACAACCTGAAGATGGCTCCTGATAGATCATAGGTCCAAAACATGGCTAAGAAAGGGGATGAGACCTTCAAACAGTATCAACAACGCTGGCAAGAGCTAGCAGCTCAAGTACAACCCGTTTTATCTGAAAAGGAGTTGGTCAGCATGTTCATTGATACACTCCAAGATCCTTTCTATGACAAGATGATTGGTAGTGTGACCGCTAGTTTCTCTGATGTTGTCATCATTGGCGAAAGGATTGAAGGTGGCATGCATAGGGGAAGGATTATGCACAAGTCAGTAAGGGCAGTTAATGCTTCTGTTAGGAAAAGAAAGACAGGAGATACTTATAATGTGGCCTCTCGTCAAGGCCAATGCATTCCTCAGATGGCACCTTATGGACCAGCTAGTTTTCAACCACCACCTTATCCACCTTATACACCATATCCTTACATCGCCACAGCTTATCAAGCATCTTACCCTCCAGCTCCTAACTATGCTATACAAATCTAACCACCAACACCATTCACAACCCAAACACAAGCCATAAACCAAAATCCTAACCAAGGCCAGAAGAAAGAGAAAAACCTTATCAACTTTGATCTCTTCCCAATGTCCTATACTAAGCTACTGCCTTACTTGATCCAGAACTCTTTAGTGGCTCCTTATCCTTTAAAGCCTTAAGAACTACCATATCCTAAAGGGTATAATGCAAATGCCAGGTGTGACTACCATGCGGGGTTCACTGGTCATTCAACCGAAAATTGCTAGGTTCTGAAGCGTAAGGTGCAAAGCCTAATTGATGTAGAATGGCTGGATTTTCGAAAATTTGCTCCTACTATGGGAAATAATCCATCACCAAATCATGAGAGCTCATTAGCCAGCTGAAAGAAAGCAAGTAGGGCAAGATGATGCCTTGTAAGAGCCAGGTTTACCTGTTGAGGAAAAATCATTTAAGATATTCATACTTTTCAAAATCAATCTTTTGTAATAAATCTCAATGAGAAATACGAAAGTTACATTTTTCATGTTGCTTGGGTATGTGCTTTACATTATTGACTTTACCTCTTGAATTTTCCTTTCTTTTCATCATTCAACCCATCACTTACCTATAGCCAAATAATAAATACCTGTTGGTGACAATGCCAGTGCTGTAATAAATAATTTTGAATGTCTTATTAATCAAATTCAAAGAGAAAGATTAAATGAGGAAGCAAAATAAACAAGATCTAGATCCAAACATGGATTCCAAATCACCCTCCATTGTAATTTCTCTTGTCTAATAGAAGAAATAACAAATGTCCTACTGGATTAAAACTCCAAATCTAGGAAAAACTTAGGGATGCAAAATAGATCCGCTGAGTTGAAAATAAAAAAAATCCAGGTAAGACAAAATAAAAGATTTGACCACGCAAAATAAAAAGAAAAAGGAAAGGAAACTTGCTAGATTAAAGTCAAAGAAATAATCCAAGCAAGATTAGGATCAAAATCCACAAAAAAAAAGGGAAGAAGAAAAAAAAGAAGAAACCTGTTGGATTAAAATTTAGAAAAGAATCTAGGAAAGATTCAAAAGAACAAAATCATAATCAAAGTGGTCTTGTTGGATTGAACTCTAAAAAATAATTCAGGAAAAACTTAGGATCAAAACAAAAGCTCGCTAGGTCAAAAACCCACAAGGGCAACCTAGGCAAAAAGTAGGGTACACAGACAAAAGTCCAGTAGGTCGAAAACCCACAAGGGCAGCCTAGGCAAAAGTTAAGGCACAATCAGGACAAAGAGCCCGCAAGGTTGAAAACATGAAAAGGCGACCTAGGCAAAAGTTCGGGCAACAATTAAGAAAAGCCCGCTAGGTCGAAAACCTGCAGAGGCGGCCTAGGTAAAAGTTAGGGCACAATCAAGACAAAGAGTCTGTTAGGTTGAAAACCTGCAACCTAGGCAAAAGTTAGGGCCACAAATAAAAAAGCCTGCTAGGTCGAAAACCTGCAAAGGTGACCTAGGAAAAAGTTAGGGCAAACAAAAGACCTGCTAGGCTGAAAACTCAAAGGAACAATCCAGGTCAATCAAAAGAGTGACAAGTCGAAAATCCAAGTACAATTCAACATTTCTGCACCTCATATTTCTCAAAACTGGGGCAAAATTTTGCCATTTGTCAAATTTGATAATCAAAGTTATGAAAAGAAGCATTGGCATTTTTCACAAAAAGGTGCCATTTGGGCAATCAAATCAACATTCTTCATCTTTTCCCTCAAATATACTACCCTAAAACATCACATGTAAAAATCTCCATCTCCTCCCATTGACTATCCAAGATCACTTTGCATACCTCAATGGTACACATGCCAAAAAGAAAGGTGAAAAATGTAAAAGTAAAAGATTAATTTTGAAAAGTCATGATAAATTGGATGAATCCCCAACCATAACAATATGGCATGATTATTTCCAGAGAATCATCCTTCTGCCAGCCACAAAGCCACCAAAACAAAAGGAGTGTATCTTATTCAAGAACTCTGATCTCCACTGGGTCTTGTAAGGATACTGAAAGCGAGAATTTCAATGTTGACCAAAAAGTAAAGAAGGAGAGTCATTCCAGCTCATCCGGAATCTTGATTCCGCATACGATGAGGTTGTTGAGAAAAGAAAAATGTCAAAAATCAAGTGGAACAAAAGTTTTTAAAGCATTTCATGGCATACATTCATCCCATGGTATTCATTCCATGATCAAATAATCATTTCAAGCATCATCAATTTTTAATGGAAAAGCAATAAATAAGTTAAAGCATCTCATCATCTCACACTCATTCAAGTATTGCATAACTCATTTTAAACTCTTTCCCAAAAATGTTAAAACTGGGGCAGGTTGTCAATTACCCAAACTAATCATAATTTGAAAATTGCTGAAAACCTCAAACTGGGGAAAACATCTGCCCAAAAAAATTCAAATTAGGGCAAACCCCAATTTCTAAAAAATAAAATTCAAACTAGGACAACCATCGCCTAGAAAAATTGAAATTGGGGCAATCCTCGATTTTTGAAAAACCAAAATCCAAATTGGGGCACACACTTGCCCAGAAAAACTCAAATTGGGGCAATCCATGATTTCTGAAAAAGAAAATCCAAACTGGGGAAAACATTTTCCTAGAAAAACTCAAATTTAGGGCAATCATCGATTTCGAAAAAAAAAATTCAAACTGGGGCAAATATTTCCAGAAAAATTCAAATTGGGGCCATCCCCGATTTCTAAAAAATAAAATCCAAACTAGGTCAAACATTTGCCTAGAAACACTCTAATTTGGGGCAATCCACGATTTCTGAAAAAGAAAATTCAAACTTGGGCAAATCCCTGATTTCTGAAAAACAAAATCCAAACTGGGGCAAACATTTGCCCAGAAAATTTCAAATCAGGACAATCCCCAATTTCGAAAAAATCAAAATTCAATTGGGGAAAAAAAATTTTGCCCGAATTTCTTCAAGAAAAAGTAATTATCAATTGCTTTAAAATATTCAAACTTGAGGCAAAATTGTTGCCCAAACCACTCAAAATAAGGCAATCGACCAATTGTTTAAATTAATTCAAGATAACTAAATTGCTTCAAATAACTCAAAATATCTAACAAAAAAACCTGTATTCCCTCCTTACCTGTTCAAGCATCAGGCAATATGCCTACATCTTCGGTAGACATCATTATTTTTTGTTAGAATCTCATATCATTTTCCACATTGTTACCATGTTTTTTCCAGTTCATCTCACCTCTCTTTATAGGTCATCTCTCTAATTCCTATCTTAATAGGTCGCTTTCATTAACTTTTCCTGTCCTAACAGGCCATTTCTACTTTACCTGTCTTAACAGGTCTTTTCCATTTCACTTTGCCTGTCTTAACAGGCCATTTCTGCTTTGCCTATCTTAACAGGTCTTTTTCATTTAACTTTGCATGTCTTAACAGGCCATTTCCACTTTACCTGTCTTAATAGGTCTTTACTTTTTCACTTTGCCTGTCTTAACAGACCATTCTTCCTTGCTTGTCTTAACAGGTCACCCATTTCCTTGCCTGTCTTAACAGGTCATCTTCCTTTGCTTCTCTTAATAGACCACCCTTCCAGTTATTGTAGGTCATTTTCATTTCACTTTACCTGGCTTAACAGATCATTTATGCTTTACTTGTCTTAACAGGTCTTTTCCATTTCACTTTGTCTGTCTTAACAAGTCATTTCTGCTTTACCTGTTTAACATTTTTTTTTTCATTTAACTTTTCCTGTCTTAACAGACCATTTCTACTTTACCTGTCTTAACAGGTCTTTTCCATTTTTCCTGTCTTAATAGGCCATTCTTCTACTGCATGTCTTAACAATCATCCATTTCCCTGCCTGTCTTAACAGGTAATCTTTTTTCCTGTCTTAACATGCTATCCTATCCAGTTATTATGGATATTTTCCATTTCTTTCTTTGCCTGTCTTAATAGGCCATCCCTTCTATTTATTGCAGGTCCTTTTTCATTTTTTTCTCGCCTGTCTTAGAAGGGTCCTTTTTCATTTTTTTCTCGCTTGTCTTAACAGGTCCTTTTTCATTTTTCTCGCCTGTCTTAACAGGCCATTTCTACTTTACCTGTCTTAACAGGTCATTTTCGTTTCACCATGCCTGTCTTAAGAGGTCTTTTCTGCTTTTCCTGTCTTAACAGGTACTTTTCAAGTTTACCCCGCCTATCTTAACAGGCGATTTCTAGTTCAGCTGTCTTAACAGGTTGCTTTCACTTCACTGTGCTTATCTTAATAGGTCGTTTCTGCTTTGCCGGTCATAACAGGTATTTTTCCTTTTTCTCACCTATCTTAATAGGCCATTTCTACTTTACCTGTTTTAACAGGTCATTTCCATTTCACTTTGTCTGTCTTAACAGGACATTTCTAGTTTGTCTGTTTTAACAGGCCTTTTTCTGCTTTACTTGTCTTAATAGGTCATTTTCATTTCACTTTGCTTGTCTTAACAGGCCATTTCTACTTTGTCTGTCTTAACAAGCTTGCATTTTTCCTGTCAACAAGAGGACCTCATCTACATTTTGTCTACCTTAACAAGTTTGCATTTTTCCTATCAACAACAAGACCTCATCTGCATGTTTAAATTCTATCTGCCTGTCTTAACAAGCTTGCAATTTTCCTCTCATCAACAGGACCTCATCTGCATTATGCTTGTCTTAACAGGTCTGCATTTTTCCTATCAACAACAAGACCTCATCTGCATTTTTCCTGTCTTAACAGTTCTGCACTTTAGCTTATCATATAAGGCCCGAGCACGTTTAAATTTCTACATCTTGGCCTATCACATCAGGCCCCAGCACGTTTAAATTCCTGCATTTTGGCCTATCGCATCAGACCCCAGCACGTTTAAATTTTCGCATCTTGGCCTATCATATAAGGCCCCAGTATGTTTAAATTTTCGCATCTTGGCTTATCACATAAGGCCCCAGGACATTTAAATTTCTACATCTTGGTCTATCACATAAGGCCCCAACATGTTTAAATTTCTGCATTTTGGCCTTTCACATAAGGCCCCAACATGTTTAAATTTCTGCATCTTGGCCTATCACATCAGGCCCCAACACATTTAAATTCCTGCATTTTGGCCTATCACATCAGGCCCCAACACGTTTAAATTTTCACATCTTGGCCTATCACATAAGGCCCTAGTGTGTTTAAATTTTCGCATCTTGACCTATCACATAAGGCCCCAAGACATTTAAATTTCTACATCTTGGCCTATCACATAAGGCCCCAACATGTTTAAATTTCTACATTTTGGCCTTTAACATAAGGCCCCAGCACGTTTAAATTTCTGCATCTTGGCCTATCACATCAGGCCCCAGCATGTTTAAATTCCTGCATTTTGGACTATCACATTAGGCCCCGGCACATTTAAATTTCCGCATCTTGGCCTATCACATAAGGCCCTAGCACATTTAAATTTCTACATCTTGGCCTATCATATAAGGCCCCAACATGTTTAAATTTCTGAATCCTGACCTATCACATTAGGCTCAGCATGTTTAATTTTTTGCATCTTGGCCTATTACACAAGGCCCAACAATGTTTAAATGTTTTCATATTGGCCAATTACATAAGGCCCCAGTATGTTTAAATTTCTGCATCCTGACCTATCACATTAGGCCCATCATGTTTAATTTTCTGTATCTTGGCCTATCACACAAGGCCCCACAATGTTTAAATTTCTGCATCTTGTCCTATTACATAAGGCTCCAGCACGTTTAAATTTCTGCATCGTGGCCTATCACACTGGGCCCTGCATGTTTAAATTCCATCTGCCTGTGTTATGAGGTCTTTTCCATTTCACTTCGCCAGTCTTAACAGGCCATTTCTGCTTTGCCTATCTTAACAGGTCTTTTTCATTTAACTTTGCATGTCTTAACAAGCCATTTCTACTTTATCTGTCTTAATAGGTCTTTTCTTTTTCACTTTGTCTGTCTTAACAGGCCATTCTTCCCTGCCTGTCTTAACAGGTCACCCATTTCCTTGCCTGTCTTAACAGGTCATCTTCCTTTGCTTCTCTTGACAAACCATCCCTTCCAGTTATTGTAGGTCATTTTCATTTCACTTTACCTGGCTTAACAAATCATTTATGCTTTACTTGTCTTAATAGGTCTTTTCCATTTCACTTTGTCTGTCTTAACAAGCAATTTTTGCTTTACCTATTTAACATTTCTTTTTTCATTTAACTTTTCCTGTCTTAACAGGCCATTTTTACTTTACCTGTCTTAACAGGTCTTTTCCATTTTGCCTCTCTTCATAGGCCATTCTTCTACTGCCTGTCTTAACAGTCATTCATTTCCCTGCTTGTCTTAAAAGGTCATCTTTTTTCCAGTCTTAACATGCTACCCTATCCAGTTATTATGGATCTTTTCTTCTTTCTTTGCCTGTCTTAATAGGCCATCCTTTCTATTTATTTTCAGGTGCGTTTTCATTTTTTTCCCGCCTGTCTTAACAGGTCCTTTTTCATTTTTCTCGCTTATCTTAACAGGCCATTTTTACTTTACCTGTCTTAACAGGTCATTTTCGTTCCACCATGCCTGTCTTAAGAGGTTTTTTCTTTTTTGCCTATCTTAACAGGTACTTTTCCAATTTACCCCGCCTATCTTAACAAGCCATTTCTACTTCACCTATCTTAACAGGTCGCTTTCACTTCACTGTGCCTATCTTAATAGGCCTTTTTTGCTTTGCCTGTCTTAACAGGTACTTTTCCTTTTTCTCGCCTGTCTTAATAGGCCTTTTCTACTTTACCTTTTTTAACAGGTCATTTCCATTTCACTTTGCCTATCTTAATAGGCCATTTCTACTTTGTCTGGTTTAATAGGCTTTTTTCTACTTTACTTGTCTTAATAGGTCATTTACATTTCACTTTGCTTGTCTTAACAGGACATTTCTACTTTTCCTGTCTTAACAGCCTTGCATTTTTCCTGTCAACAAGAGGACCTCATATGCTTTTTGCCTACCTTAAAATGTTTGCATTTTTCCTATCAACAATAGGACCTCATCTGCACGTTTAAATTTTGTCTGCTTGTCTTAACAAGCTTGCAATTTTCCTGTCAAGAACAGGACCTCATCTGCATTATGCTTGTCTTAACAGGTCTGCATTTTTCCTATCAACAACAGGACCTCATCAGCATTTTGCCTGTCTTAACAGGTTTGCATTTTGGCCTATCACATAAGGCCCCAGCACGTTTAAATTTCTACATCTTGGCTTATCACATCAGGCCCCAGCATGTTTAAATTCCTGCATTTTGGCCTATCACATCAGGCCCCAGCACGTTTAAATTTTCGCATCTTGGCCTATCACACAAGGCCCCAGGACATTTAAATTTCTACATCTTGGCCTATCACATAAGGCCCCAACATGTTTAAATTTCTGCATTTTGGCCTTTCACATAAGGCCCTGGCACATTTAAATTTCTGCATCTTGGCCTATCATATTTGGCCCCAGCACGTTTAAATTCTTGCATTTTGGCCTATCACATCAAGCCCCACAATGTTTAAATTTCTGCATCTTTGCCTATTACATAAGGCCCCAGCACGTTTAAATTTCTGCATCTTGGCCTATCACACTAGGCCCTGCATGTTTAAATCTCATCTGCCTGTCTTATTAGGTCTTTTCCATTTCACTTATCTTGTCTTAAAAGGCCAGTCTTTTCCATTCCCGTCTTAACAGATCATTTTCGTTTCGCTTTGCCTGTCTTAACAGGCTATTTTTGCTTTTCCTATCTTAACAGGCCATTCTTTTCCATTCCTAGCCTAATCAGGCTCGACATTCCAATTTCCGCATTTTGGCCTACCATATCAGGCCTTACATATTTAAACTTTGTCAGCTCATTACACAAGGCTTGCAAAGATCATTCAAATTTCCATATTTAAACTGCCATCCTCCAATTTGTCATGGCAGGCACTCATAACTCGGTACTTTCCCGGTACATTTGAAGCATCATTCAACTTCCACATCTTCCTGACATCTTTAAACCAGGCCACTAAGGCTCGCACTCATGCCAGTTTTAACCTTTATCTTGGACATAACTTGTTCACGTCTTTACTCATTTCCTACCATGATAATCTAGAAAAACTATTTCTCATATTATTTGGTAAGAAAATGAGTAAAAATGGGGCAAACTGTGAACCCTCAATTATGTTCGAGTCCAATTTTTAAGCAAGAAAACAGGTAAAGAAAAGAGTAGAAATAATAAATAATAAAAATAAAAAGATAAAAGAAAAAGAAAAAAGAAAAAAGAGTAAAAATAAGAAAAGAGAAAAAAGAAATCCCACACCAAATAAAATAAGAATTCCAAAAAAGGAAAGAAAAAAGGGAGAATTCTCCTATATGAGAAAGAAGTCCCACATTGGACAAGTGGTACTTCTTCAATCCCTCTTCCTCCTATTTAAGGAGATGTCCTCCTTCTAAATTAGGGAGAGGGGGAGGGGCACTTTGAGTCATTAAGGGAATTCAGAATTTTCTAGGAGTGGCGCCTAAGATACTCTCTACTTGTGCATCCAATTTAGCATCTCCTTGGCCTCCATTGAACCAATTCTTCATCACCTTCCAAGATGTTATCAAGTGGCATTCAAAGCACATCAATGGAGGTTAGATCCAGCTTTTATTTCGCTTAATTTTCTTGCTTCTTCTCGGATTTGAGTTCATCTTCGTCTCTGTTTTTCATTTTAATTTTTAATTAGTCAAATGATCTTCGATTTCAGTGATTTTTGTTGCTTTCTCTTCGTATTTATCTCTAGTTTATGGAATGATATTATTTGCCTAGTTTTGATCTAAAATGAAGTTTCTGTCTCCGGATTACTGAAGTATGTTCGTCTTGGTGCGCAGATGAACCTAGCTTGTTTGATTTTTGCATAACTTGCTCATTTTTGGTCTGATTTTTGTCAAACTTGTTTTTTTTATTTCTATGATCTATATATTTCAATTTATTGGTTTTAATTTTTCAGTTCTACTAAAAAAATATTTTCAAAAAAATTCTAAGATTTGAATTCAAATTTTGGCGCCAAAATCTCTTATGTGGAGGGAAAAATAAGGTGATAAGCATGCCAAGAGTGGGCCCCACACCCATGTGCACGAAATGCAATAGCTGGAAAGGTGGTGTTGAGTCACCAAAATGAAGTCAACCAAGTCTTCCACAAAAAGACGAATGTGAATAGTAAAAAGGTTCCTTTAACCATGGTTAAAACTAATTAACCTTGGTTAATTAAAAGTAAAGCATGCTTAGGGTAAATTAATCATAATTAGAGGAAATATCAGCCTAATTAACACTAATCTAAGCCTAAAATGATAATTCTTTGAATTTTGATTTATTTTGGAAAATAGGAAAATCTAGGCAAAATTACCAAAATACCCCTTTGTGCAAAACTAATTCCACTTAGCCCATAAGAGTCCGAATTTTTTGGGACCCTTGGGACCCTATTTGCTTCAGATTTTTCAGCTTAGAAACTCATCAAAATCCTTTCCAGTCTCTCCAAGCTTGCCATAACTCCAAACACCCAAAACTTACACTTTAAGCCTAAGTCTTCATCTTTAAGACTTAAGCTATATTAAAGCTATAAACACTTAAGCCCCACCACCATCCTTTGTCTATGTCCAGAGCAGACCAGAGGGGACCCAAGGCAGCCTTTAAAGCCCACAAAAACACTAAGGA
The DNA here is from genome assembly GCA_037954105.1 of Canavalia gladiata. Taxonomy (NCBI): domain Eukaryota; kingdom Viridiplantae; phylum Streptophyta; class Magnoliopsida; order Fabales; family Fabaceae; genus Canavalia; species Canavalia gladiata. Next base: position 41,390,963 of record CM075661.1, read on the forward strand.
TGTCTTCAACAAGTAGGATCTTTCTACTTGTCTTTTTATGCTTTTAACTTGCCTTTTTATGGTGTGTTTGTTTTCTTTCATGCATCTTTTTTCCAAGATCTGTGTGTCTTATTTTTTTTTCACTTGTGAGAGTTTAAAACTTTATTTTAACTGTTCAAAATCTTCCCCACCCATTTTTATTGATTTTTGAAAAGAAAAACAAAGTTTTTACGGTTAAAAGTGCTTCTAAGGCACTTAGAAGAAATTTAATCGGTGGGTTTTGTTTTAAAATCATTTTTGAAGATTTGATTAGTTTTATGCTCTCATGAGAAAGGTTTTTGAAGCTTATTTGAAATAGGAGATGTGGATCTTGGTGTAGATCATAAGGATCTGCCCTTTTAATGCTTGAGAAAAGTGACATGTTGCTTGTTTTGATGATTAAGTTTTAATATTATGATTTATCTCTTGTGATGAGTTTGTGATGATTTCTGTGCTGGATATGCACCTTTGATTATGTATGTTAAGAGGTGAAATAAATTTATGTAATAAGTTCCAAAGGTTTCCTTTGGACATTAGTTAGAAAGTTACCACGCAAAAGATGTAACTTGTAGCCCAAAGGTGGCTAAATCCTTGTATAGCACCCAAGACTCATCATGACCAGCACCTAAGCATCACAATTTGGACGAAACAAGCATGGACCAGAGGCAAGAGAGACTTCAAAAGCACAAAACCACTGAATCAAGGTGGTGTGAGGTGAAAGCTCCGAAGAAATCACCTTGGCTAACAAAGGAGGGCTTTCGGCCACCACTCAGAAAGCATAAGTATAACTTGGCTAAAATTTTTATAAGAAAATCAAGCTCTGCAATTAGGTTTTAAATTAACAAAATAAACCTTTTAATAAAGTAAATTAAAGCAAAAATGGGTAAAAAACCTCTAGGAGTGCATTTGGCCACCCTAGATTTTGGCAAAAATGGGTTAAAAATGTGGTTTGGGATAAAGCTACCATTTTTAGCAAGTAAATAATTTAATTGAATGTTTGATAAACATTTAAAAGGTTATGTTTTAGAATATATGGCCTAGGTAAGCTTAGGGAAAAATCCAAAAATTACTAAGTGGTAAAATTCCTAAATACGTTAAAAATGGGTAACTAGGAAATTTACCATAACTTAAGCAATGGTAAATGTCAAATTAGGCCATGCCATTAAATTTTAGGTAAAAATACTTAATATTACCTTATAATATGTCAATTATAAAGTTTAAACTTGGCCCTTAAGTAAAGGTCAACTAGGGTTAAGAAATGGTCAACTTAAGTCAACTAGGGCTAGGAAAAAGGAAACCCTAAACCTAAAAGAGTGGCATTCGGCCACTTAGTAGTTAATTAACTTAAAGGAGGTTTTAATTTCCAATTAGGGTTCATTAAGGACCATTTCTATGTAAATAGGATGAAATTAAAGTATGAAAAAGTTTTAAGGAGGGTAAAAAGACCTATTAATTTTTTAGGCAAATGATCCTATGATGAAGAAGGAAATTATGGAAACCTAAGTCTAGGAGGTTGGAATTCGGCAACCATGTTTTAAATTAACTAAGAAGGAGTTTCAATCCTTAACTAGACCCAAATAATGATCCTAAATATGAAAGCAAAATATAATCAAGAAGTATGAAAAGTGGGACTTGAGGAAGTAGGTCATTCGGCCATTTAGGAATAAAGTGACCTAGAAGGTTAATTAAATTCTACTTAGATATTATTTGGTTTATAATAAAAGAGACTTTAAATGTTTAAGAGTAAATTAGACCTAATTATTAAGGTAGTAAAATGAAGAACACAAGGTAACATATTTCAAAAGTTTATTAGAGGCATGATTAAGAAGGGTGGATATGATTTAAACTTGAAGTTAGAAGTTCACTAAGTAATTTGATCATAGCATACCTTAATGAGAATAATTAAAAAAAAAAAGTTTGTAAATGCTTAAATACTTGAACCTAGAATAATTAGGACATGCATAATACTTGAACAAAAGAGAACACAAAAATTAAAGAACTTGAAAGGTGCCATTCGGCCACCTAGATTAAGATGCTAAAACGTAAAATCTTAATGAACAAATATAAATTTGAGAAAAGGAAATGATGAGAGGTATCTTAGAAGGATGAGTGATGTAAGTTCCTTGTGTGATTTCAACATCATACCAAATTGAGGCATTGGATTGGTTGTGTAAATGTGACATTATGCTATGTGATCTACCAATCAAATTGTATTATTAGTTATGAATGCTCACTATTTATGAATGAATAAATGATGTATGCTCATGAATGAGAAAGGATCATGATCATGTATGAGATTGGTTTATGATGATAATTGAGATGAAAATTTGAAACCTATATGTGCATTCCATATTGGTTGGAAATTTGTTTGAGCATGCATAATTATTTGGAAGCCACTAAAATGAACTTAAAAAGATTAAGGGATCACTAAAGCAAACTTTATGTGAAAACGTAATGCTACTCTCTTTGTGCCTTATGCGCACTAGTATCCAAAGGGCCTTAAAAAGCTCTACTGGAGAGAAGGCAAAGGCTGCTTCTAGGAGTCAAAGGTCGCTCCAAAAATCCTTCTACTGTGAAGGCATTGAGTCCTTCACCCCTTATGTGGTTGTGACGATCACCTAGGAATGAGCTCATATCCTTAATTTTTAGTAGAAGGTGTGAGTAGAGTCAGTGAGAAGATATTTTTTGACAAATTTAATACATGTCTATGTCTAATTGTTTTCTCCCAATGGTGGTGAAACTAGATTCATGAAGTGTCCCAAAGGTTGGACAAAGAAATGATAAAGATAAAGAAAAGTAATAAAGAATAAAGCTTAAGACATAGAATAATTGTATGTCAAATGATATCTTATGTGTGATCCCAAAGTTATGAATGTTAAGAAGAATTTATGGTGAGACACTAAGTTGTATGTTTGAATAAAATTGATTCACTTCACAGAAATGTTTTCAAAGAATTAAAAGTAACCTTTTATGTACGAAATGATTTCAGAAATAAACTGAAGTGGCTGGGACTAATGTGATGACATTAGAATCAAAGTAGATAACCTACTGAGAAACTTAGTTTCTCATCCCTACTTCTTCCTACTTTCTTCCCAGACACCTTGGATGTTGTTTATTATAGTAGCATTTCACGTACTTGAAGCAAACGTGAGCACTCTCTCTGGGAGGTGTACATCGCACTAATGTCAAAAATAATTGGATGCGAGCATCCTAACTACTAATATGTAGTATCAGCTAACCTATGTATATATGGTATAATAGTTGTAAGTTTACGATTTGTAATAACTATATGATAAGGCTCACAGGCCTAAGACTTCTGGTATGTAAGATTTGTTATGTATAATTATTGTATGATGTGTGTGTTATGCTTAAATTTGTTTATTTATTATAAGCAAATGATAAACGAAAAGAAAAATGTCAACGCATAGTATTCCTAAGGTTTTGAACGTATGTAGAAATCCGATTAACGATGTATCTTACCGCTACGCAAGTTTCATCGACGAGGCTCGCAATTTATATCAAACATTTTAAAAAAAAATTACCGTATTTTCATATAAGTATTTTCTAAAATAAATTCCGCATCATGAGATAACAAACTAAAAATGGAACCGAATGATCGACTTAAGCGTGAAATCGGTATTCATTTTTAAGGTGTTATACTTGATGTTTTAGCGATAGTCATTCGATCAATCACTAATCTTTCATTCATAATCATGATGGAAATTATTGGTTCCTCTTTGGAGGATAGGTAGTAAACATTGATCTAGAACTTTTAACCAATCTATGGAAGGGGCATCTTGACCCCTTCATAAAGTGACCAAGACTGGTGCTATGATAATGAACTTTTAACCAAAAAATTAGATTGCTTACCCACCAAGTCATTTATAATGGAATGTTCAATTAGCCTAGATGCAGATCGATAAGACAAGTATTGAAGCATAATAGGGAAATGAATAGTTACAACCATATGAAACACACAAAAAGATGATGGTTTAGTTAATGGAATGATTCTATTAATATTATACTCATCATGCCATGTAACAATGGTCCCATAAGTAACCATGGTTGGTTGGGAGGGATGGGTTTTTATGAGAACCCATTTTTTACTTCCTCCTAGAAGAAAGGGTTCCTTTATTAGCGTAAATGAAATACTATACCCTATCCAACTAACAGTATAAGGTAAGGGTATTTAGAGGGCGAGGTTTTCTAACAAGGAGGATATTTCTCACCTCGTCCTTCCTTATAAGTTGATTTTCACCCCTTGTATAAGAGAGGTGAAATCCTCACTTATTCTTATTTTGACTTGCCTTTGTTTCTTTTTATTATTTTCAATTTCTTTTATCTTTTCAACTTTTTTATTTTTCAAACCCTGTCTTTAAACCTCCCTTTTCTGGCTCATACGCATTTGGTCTCAATAGACTTCACTAAAGGATAGAGGCACTAGGGTAATTTTATAGGAGTTGAATTGGAAGGAATATCTATTAGTATTCCCATCATGAAGGACATCCCTATCATATTTCCATGGCCTTCCCAACAACACATGGGTGGCCTCTATGGGGACAACATCACAAATAACATTATACTTATACCTTCCAATGGTAAATAAGAGGAGGACTTGTTGATCAACCAACAAGTCTCCATTGAAGCTTATATGGCTTAAGAAGTGGGGTGGTTGCTAACCTTATCGTGGTAACTAGCCTAGTACTAGCTACATTAGTGCAGCTACCCCCATCAATAATTAAGGAGCTAGTGTGTCCCTTGATAGAACATCTAAAATGGAATATGTTCTCTATCTGAGTTTCTTCCTCCTCATTAGCAACATTATTCAGTAACCTCCTAACCATTAGGAGCTCATCCTTAAGTGCATACTATAGGGCTTCATCATTATGCAAAGAGGAAGAGGAACTAGAGCCCGTGGACGCTAGTGATGAATAATTACCATTGTCCTTAAGGACCATGGTTTTCTTATTTGGGCATTGGGAAGCAATGTGCCCCCTACCCAAACACTTAAAACACTTACTTGAAGACTTTTTTCAAGAGGGAAAATTTGGATCTCTTACCTTTAGACACTTTGGAGTCTTTAGCCTCTTTAGACTCCCTAGATTTAAATTTATAGTCTTTTGGATCCTTTTTCCTATCTTTCCAAGTGTCTTATGTAGATGACTTGCATGTAGTAAATTTCCATTTACCTCTTCTAGTGAGTTGGAATTCTACCTTTAGGGCTTGGTGGTAAAGGTCATTTAGGCTTAGGTATTGATGAGGTTCTACCACATCTCTTATTTCATACCTAATCCCATCTAAGAATCGGGTCATGGTGGTTTCCTCACTCTCTTTCAAATTAGCCCTCATCACTACTACCTCCATATCTTTATAATATTCATCTACACTCTTTGAACCATGAGAAAACCTTTGTAGCCTATTGTGGATCTCTCTTAAATAATAGGAAGGTACATGCCTTTCTCTTGTTATGTGCTTCATTTCCTTTCACTCACTCAAGAGTTTATATCTCTCCTTATTAAGCCTATCCCACCATATTAGGGCATAATCACAAAACTCTAAGGCAGCTAACCTCACCTGATGTCTTCCCTTAATGGAATGGCTCGCAAAAATTTGTTCTACCTTGAATTCCCAATCTAGGTATGCCTTTGGATTGTTCCTCCTTAGAAATTAGGCATTTATACCTTAGGTAGTTCGAAGGACTCTAAGTACTCTCTTTCCCTTGGGACTCTATTTTTAAAACTAGTCCTATGGCTCATATCTTTAGGATATCCCAAGAAGATATTTTACTTCTATCTTTATTGTTCCAAATCCTATGGGTCCTATGCCTATGGGGTTCTCTATGATTTGAAGGTTCCCTGTGTCTATGACCCCTACCTATATCTTTATCTACCCTTGGTGCATGGTCATGAGGTGTTGGTGCTATTCTTTGTGAGGGAGGCCTATCCCACGAAGATGGTTCCTTTGAGTGTCTTCTATTTTCCCTAGGGTCTATATTAGTCCCCAAGAATTTGAAATTATCGTTTGAAGTCTCCTCCTCATTGTAATACTCCCCATTTCTAGACCTACTTGTTTCAATTACCCTTGAATTCTTTTTAGGCCTATTTAAGTGTCTTCTTTCTAATTTTTCTAAGCGATTTTTAAACACTCTTTTTTGAGTTTGAATTACTTTTTCTAATCTTGAAGCTAGTTGCTCCATTAGATTCCCAGGTGAATATCTATGACCACTCATTTGCAATGTAAAAATTCCTCTCTACACCCGGATTGCTAGGAAAATAAAATTAAATCACACAAGTCTAGAAACAATTAGCAAGCAACCTAGACTCTAAAGCACACAATAACACAAGGGTTAAGTAGTATACCTAGCCCTTTTTCCCTTGAAAAGAAGACAAGGTTAGCACTACCAAATAGTTTTAAGAAAAGTCACACAACATTTGGCACCCTCTTATACTTCTTGCATGCACAAACCACCAAAAGAATTAAAGATTGACCTTAGGTGAGTATCCTACACCAAGGCGCAAAGTCCAAAGTCCTTATAAACAAATTGAAAAGGAAAAATCCAAAGTACACCAAAAGGAAATATTATTACAAGGCACTAGGATTTACAATTCAAATCAAAACTAATTACACACATTACACCTAAAATTACAAGTTTAAAATTAAATGCTTAACGTTACAATTAGCCTTCATTGTAGTCTTCAATTCGGCTTTCAGTTTAACTCTTCAATTTGGCCTCAAAGCCCAGGTTTTCAAGCCTTTGCTCCTTCAGCTCCTTGGTAATCTTTTCTTGTGCTTAGGCCTTCCCAAACTACTTATAAAATTATGCATACAAAAGGGACATTTGCTTCTCTACTTGGTTAGTGTTGCAAAATTAAGCCTAAAATCAGTTAAACCTCACTAAGTGTTTCCACTCTCTCCCTCTAATGTCCTCACCATGAAACCATCCCTCTCACACCACTTCACTCTAAACAAACAGCCTCCAAAATAAACTTGAGGCCAAGGAAAAACTCAACTCAAACTCATGGTGCTTGGTGTCAACAAGATAGTGAACGAGTGCTCATGTAAGTGTAGGTGATAGGTGAGAAAACTAGAAAAATTTTAAAGACAATTAAGAAAAGATAAGCACAAGAATAGTATACTCAAGGAATTTAAGTAAGACAAAATTTAGAAGCCAAGAATTTACACAAACTAGAATTAAAGCTAAGACTAAAGGTAAGCATAAAAAAGAAATCCTAGAAACCTACGAGAAGCATGCATATGCTCATGCAAAGGATGAATATTATTCAATCAAGCTATATGAATCATACACAAACTAAGTATTAAGACATAACTTGGGAACCCTATGATCAAACATGAATTCATTAATACACAAGCATACTTCACTCAAATAATGAACCTAATACATATGCCTTTTTCCTATATGCTTTACTTGTTCTTCCTTTGGTTTTTCTTTACTTTTTCTTCATGTCTTTTTGTATTTTCTTGCTCTTTTATTTTGACTTATTTTTTTAGTTTTTAATTCAATTCCAGAATTCACAATCTTCCAATGATCTTTGCATAGGATTTTTCTTTCACGGTCCTAAGTCTCATAGTCCAACTAGTGCATTTGCACTCTTCCTTGCAAAGGTAGGGTAATTCTAAGTCAAGTATATTTGTCCAATTTTTCTCCCAATCCAGTTCAAGTAATTCTAAGTCAAGTTATGCTCACTTTACTTAAGCTAGGCGCATTCTCGTACCAAGATGAACATACTCCAGTAAATTGATAACTAAGAATTCAATACTCAGCCAATTATAGAAAGCAATAGCATTCCAAAAACTAGAAAGAAAAAAAAAATCTAATGTAAAAATAATCACAGAAATTATAGCACATTTTCTTGATCAAAAGTGAAAATGAAAAAGGAGTAGAAGATGGACTCAAGAAAACCAAGAGAGCATGATAATGTAAACCGATTAAAGGTTTATCTCACCTCCATTAATAGAGCTTAGATACCAGTTGACGCAAAGGTGGAAGGAGGTGGTTCTTCCAAATCAATGAAGGATTCAATTCAATTGAGAATGGAAGTGGAATTGTGATGAATTTATGCCTTGACTTGGAAGCACCACCTCCTGTGGAGGATGAGCTTCTTCTCTGCCACCATGGGTAGTCATGGAAGAGGAGGATCCTCAACCCCAAGTTTGGTTCTCGAGGAAGGATAAGGAGAGAATTTCTTTCAAAATTCTTAGTGGAAACTCACAATTTCATTCAAAATGAACTAAGTGTTCAAAATTAAACAGGTGATTCCCTTATATAAGAAAAATGGAGGAGATGAAAAATTGAGGGAAGGAAAGGGCAGATTTGAATCCAAGTTGGGCTTGGATTTCAGCCCAATAATGGTTCCTTGTTCACTCCTCAATGCAACCTCAAATTAAGCCAGAGAAAACCCAAAAATCCTAAGCCAAAATACAGGAAAATTGGGCCCAAATCCTATCCATATTGGACCTGCTAGTTCCTACAATACAAAAAAGTACATCAATTCTATTCTAATGTGTGAGGCTCAATCAGTCTAGTTTGTATGAGGTCTAATAATCTTAGTAGCTTTGCAGTTGGGATCCTCTGCATCTGGGACCTCTACATCATTTTCTCTCATAGTCTTTGCATAGTTTTCCAAACTCTACATCACTAAGGTATAAATCCATAAAATGATCAAATCTTAGCAGTATGGTACCAAGGGATGTGAATAAGGTATACCTCCTAGAGAAGGCCTTAGTTTCCAATTCACCTACCCCTTCTTATGCATGATCATATAATGAATTTGTTCTAAGAACTCAATCCACTTATAATGCCTCTTACTTCACTTACCTTGGGCCTTAAGGTACTTCAAGTCATTGTCACTATGAATGAAAAACTCTTTGGACAAAAGTAATGTTGTCAAGTCTGTAAGATCCTGATAAGACCATATCTTTTTATCATATGTGCGATAATTGAAGGATGCATCCTTAAGTTTCACTAAAGTATGCTATTAGGTCCTTTCTTGAAGTATGACTACTGTTATTCCCATACTAGAGGCATCATAATCTTGATCAAAGGATCTTTCAAAATTAGGTAGATCCTCAACTAGCCTTTATTTCAAAGCAATAAAGGTTTGTTATTGTTTATCAGCCATTCAAACTTTTTAACATTTTTTTACCAACTCATTTAGTGGAGAAACTAGGGTGTTCAAGTTTTAGTAAATATCCTCTAGAAACTTTCCAAGTCATGGAAACTCCTAACCTCACCCACATTTTAGGGAATGGGCCACTCTTGAATGGTTCATCAACCGCATGAAGGTACTAGGGGAATTAGTAACTAAAAGGCATCACTAACCATTCATAAAGCCTAAATTTGGTTTTAATGGTTGTCTTCCACTCATCCCTTTCTCTCACCCTGATTTGATGCTTTCTGTTTTTTAGATCTATTTTAGAGAATACACATGATCCATGTAGATCCTCTAGGAGGTGATCGAACTTGAGTATAGGGTGTTTATACCTAATGGTTGTCTAATTAATGGATCTACAATCCACATACATCCTCTAACTATCATCCCTTTTTGGGACCAAGAGTATAGGTATAGCACATGGGTTTAACCTTTCTCTGGCCTAACACTCTTTAGATCTCTCATTTGTTGTTGGTTTTCTCAGGCTTACTCATATAGACTAACCTATTTGAAAGGAATGCTCCTCGCACTAAGTCAATTTGGTGTTCTATTCCCCTAATAAGAGGTAATCCAATAGGGATTTCATCTGGGAAAACATCCTTAAACTTCGTCAGGAGAAGCTAAATATTCCTAGCCAATGGTTCAAGTCCATTGATCAGTACTTTCTTTTTAGGGTACATAAGGTAAATGGATTACCTAGCTAATAATGCTTGCCTATCTTCCCCCACTTGCACCAAAAGGTTTCTAAGTGATTGATTTTCCTCATCCTTTCCCTTATACTTCTTTTCCTTCTTTCCATATTTTTTTTCAAACCCTTCCCCCCTCTTTTTCCCTGCATGTTCTTGGTCCTTACAAACCTCACTAGAGGAAAAAGAAACTAGGATTACTTTTTAGGAATTGAACCTAAATGAATATCTATTAGAATTTCTGTTATGATGAATATTCCTATCCTATTTCCATGGCCGTCCATAGAGCACATGGTTGGCCTCCATGGGCATAACATCACATTTAACACTATCTACATACCTACATGAGGTATCCATTATCACTTATACATTAAAGCTTATATGGCTTAGAATATAGGAGGTTTCTAATTCTAACTTAAAAATTGATTTGGTGATAGCTACATATAACTCCCACCATCTATAATTAGAGAAAAAATATGGTCTTGAATAGCACATCTTGTGTGGAAGATCCTCTCCTTTTGAATTTCCTCCTACTCATTGGTCAAACTACCAAATAACCTTCTCACCACTAAAAGGTCTCCCTCAAGGGCATATTCTAAGGTATTATCTTCTAAAGAAGATTGAGTTGAACTAGAGCTTGATGAATCAAGAGAGGAGTACTCTCTATTATCCCCTAAGATCATGTTCTTTATATTGGGACATTGAGAGACTCTATGGACTCTTCCTAAGTACTTGATACATTTTATGGATGATTATGTATTGCTAGAGGATGGGTTAGAGAGTTTAATGTTGGAATCTTTGGAGTCCTTTGTTTCTCTAATTTCTCTATGCTTATGATTGGATTCTTTCCTCCTATCCTTCCATCAGGTAAAGATTGTGAACTTATATGAAGTGTATTTGGCCTTATTTTTTTCTTTGCATCTGCTCCTCTACTTTAAGGGCTTAATTATACATGTTATTGATACTCATGTAGTGATGAACCTCAACTACATACCTTTGTTTCTTCCTTGATCCATTCTAGAAATTTAGTCATAATTTCCTCTTCACTCTTATTTAAATTAACACTAATGATTGCAATCTTCATTTCTTTATAACATTCATCCATATTTTTGTTATTGTAAGTTAGATTTTTAATCCTATTATGCACTTCCATAAGATAATAGGGAGACACATACGTACCCCTCATAATATGCTTCATTCTTCCCAATTGCTTATGGGATGAAAACTATCTTGTTTAACTTATCCCACTAAATAAAGGTATAGTCACTAAATTCTAAGATAGCTGATTTGACCCTTCGATCCTATCTTATGGAGTGACTTGAGAATATTTATTCTATCTTCAACTCCCACTCGAGGTATACTTTGGGGTAATTCCTCCCTTAGAATCTTGGCACTTTTATCTTAGGGCAAGTATTAAATCCCCTTATAACTCTACACGAATTCGGAGGACATATTCTCACACATGTTTTCCTTAACCACAAAATTAAATCTACACTAAACTTAGAGGGTAAGTGCATACATGTCGTAATGGTTAAGTAGAACCATTACATACAAGTGTAAGCTACACTTGAAAATTATAATTCAAAATTCAAATTACAAAATAAAAAATAAGGAGCTACTGCATGTGTATTGTATTGCTCTAAACTTTCTTTTTTTCTTAACTTTTGGAAATTTGTATTCAAATCCTTCTACCTTCTTTTTAACTATCTAGAATCATAAAAATTTTCATTTCATGTACAAGGCTTTTACAAATGAATTTCTCCTTACACACGAATTCACACAATAAATGAAAGATGAACTAGTCGTTGTCCTTTAGTCATGCACATGCAAATTAGACCCCAAAAAAATTAGTATTATTCCTTAGGAGTTTGAATTTTCTTCTTTAAAATAGAGGAATATGCATTCAAAAATATTTCCATCATATATTTAATTAATAAAATTATATTACAAATGAAATTTCAACTTGGATCAAACTTCAACAGTTAAGAATATGCATGAACTATGATGAAAACATACAAAATTAGGTGGATTTAAAAATTTTAAACTGATTATATTGTGTAGAATTCATTATAATTAAATTATAAAATCATCAAATTCATCTTAGATTATCCTTATCTTAATTTTGAATTAAGGCAAAATTATGGAGGGAAAAATAGAATTCAAAAATCAAGTAAAGATTTAGTGAATTTGAAGAAATTTTCACTAAATAATTTGATCAATTATGCAAGATCCAAGTCCTAAGAACATAAAATCATGTTTTAATTATTTATTTAAGAATTTTTTATAAAATTTTCCAGAATTAAAAATTTGGTGCCAAAATTGTTGTTGTTTGAATGCATATTTGCCTGAATTGGGTGAAGATCGGAGAAAATTCACCGATTAAAACATGCTAAAAAATAAGATGCAAAAATTAGGAACAAAATCCAGAAAAATTCACCAAAAGTTGGAACGAAAAAACAAAGAGATAGAGTAGAAGAGAATTAGGCCCAATTAGACAAAATTTGAGTTAGAAATTCACCTTCAAATCAAATAGGCTCTTGATACCACTTGATGAGTACATGGATTGATGGAAACATGAATGGATATATGGCTTTAAGGAAGCATCAAAATATCATTGAAAACTCAAGAAATAAATGCAGAAGTTAAAACACAAAAATATTGAAAATAAAAGCAAAATTAGCAAGGTGATTAAGAAAGAAATCAACAAAATGAGAGGTGCCAAAGATGTTCATGAAAGGATCATCCTATAAGCCTTCATTATTAACAAAAAAGAGGATTTAAATATTGACTCAATAATTGAGCTCCATAGAGAAGATTAAGAAGAGAGAAAATTACTTTAAGAGCTCTAAACTTTGACAAATGTAAGAAATGACTTCTAAAGTATGAATGACAAATGTTTGAGGTCTATTTATAGACCTCATAGGAGTCTGTAAAGTCATGCCATTTCCTCCCCTAGGTGATTCTCTTCTTGGGCCTCCTAAAGCCCAATGCTAAAGGCTAGCTTAGGTTAACAAAATTCAAAGAAAATACAAAGAAAAGTGATGCCCTAGGTCCTATACATTTTGGAGAACCTTAGACCCAATACAAAGAAAATTATCTGGGCTATATTACAATGAAAAATATGAAAAGGATCTCAGAAAAGGGAGCCTCTATAGGTAATTCAGGGAGAGATAGTAGGACTTCAACTTTCTTTTACAGTTTCCTTACCTTGGACCTGGTAATAAATCCAATAAGTCTAAGAGGTACATAGGAATCTATGGGATTACCTCTACATCATCAACTTATGTATATATGTATGCATGCATGCATTCTAAAACTTAAGATATTTTTTATTCTCTTAATAAGTATATTCTACATTCTAGGATTTAAGATATTTTTCTTCTCCAAATAAATATATATAATTGGTTTAAAAATTTAGGAACTATTATTAAATTCAATGATAATTTATGTAATTTTATTAGCATAGTTATATTTATATTTTTATATTTTTATATTTTTAATTATAATTTTTATATTATTAAATATTTATTTATTTTTTCATACTTCTAAAATAGGTTCAATTATAATTTTTATCCTTTAAATTTAATTTAGTTTTCCATTTGATATTTTAAATTTTTTTATTAAATTTATATTTCGTTAGGTTTCATTTAGTTTTTTAATTTTTTTTTAATTTAATTTAGTCCTTAAAGTTATTTTTTTTTATTAAAGTTTTCTTCTGGCATTATTTTCTTTCTAAAGTTAGTGAGATTTTTATAAATAATAGTGTTTTATTACAGGTTTTTTTCTTACTCTTCATTTCTCTTGTACTTTCCTATGGGATCATATCATTGGTTGATCTACCTTAACTAGAGAGGTCTTGGATTCAAGTTCAGAACCTATATCATCCAAAACTTAAATGATCATTAAAAACCTTTTTAATTTCTTACAAACAATTTTTAACAAATCGTTTATTTCTACTTTTTTTCCTTCATTTTAAACGCCTCATAACCACTGTTAATTCATTATCATTAGGTAATACACCTCTCCATTGTATTTTCTCTCTGTCTTTTTATATTTATCTCTTTCTCTCTCTCTATTACATACATATTGAATCTTACAAACATGTTTTCTTCCTAAATTAATGAACTTCTTTATTACCTCAAGAGGACTCATGGTCATACCATTAACTAAATATTAGGCTTCTATCATTGTCATTGTTAATCATCATCATTACAAATTCACATCTACATAAAACATCAAAGTACCTATGAAATCAATAAAAACTGGAAAATAAAATAAAGTTAGAAGAAAAATTGATATTAAAAAAAACTTAGAGAACTAAATTGAATAAAAAAGTTAGAGGACAAAATTAAAACCTACATTAAACATAGAAAATAAGGATTATAATTTATCTAATCGTAAAATTATGTAAACCTCAATTAGAGGAAGAAATCTAGACAAATGGAGATGTAGAAGTGCTACATCATGCAACAAAAAATGAGATGCGCTTAGTGTAGAACTTATGCACGACTCCTTAGAGATGAGCCTTGAGCTCCGCCATCTTGGAGGCCAAGGATAAAGAGAGTCTCCTCCTTCAAGTGTAGTTAATAAGAGATATTTTCAAAGAAATTTCTTACTTTGAAAATTAAAAATTGAATTATGATCCAAGTATGACAAAATGGCTACAAAGAAACCTATATATAGGCATTTCAAAGGGCAACAAAAAGGGTTCAAATTTTTCCCCTAGAGTAAGCACTTAGGCTTGGCTTTTAACCCAAAAGAGAAGCCAATATCCATCCTCTATGTAGCCCTCTAATTGCGCCTAGATTGGGCCCAAATTATTATGCAAAAGATACACATAAAAGGTGCCCAAAACATATACAAATAGGGCCCTCTATTCCGAAGTATAAGAAAAAACCTAATCCTATACTAGGGTCTTCGAAACCAAACTAAGACATGAGAAGTAGAAGCTCTAGGAAGGTCCTTCTTCAAGCTAAGCATGGCTTCTATATCTCTTTACAACATATTGGCCCTAGACCTTGTAATGGGTCCAATAAGCCCACTAGGTCTGGTTATGGTGACTTCTACATCATCTTTTTCCCCTTCGAGAGGATTCATCTTCAAATGTGAACCATCATCAGCGTCACATGTAAGAAAATGAGATAAGTCAAAAATATTGAATGTTCCATTCTCACTATAGTCACCAAGAAGGCCATGATAGGCATTAGGGCCTATGCATTCCAAAACCTGAAAAAGACCATCACCTATAGGCTGTAATTTAGACTTCCGAAGGAAGGGAAATCTTTCTTTCCTTATATGTATTTAGACCTAGTCTCTAGGTTCAAAAAGGATCTCTTTCCTACCGTTATTAGTCAACCTAGCATAATGGGCCATCTTTTTATCAATGGTAGCCTTAACCTTAGTATGGAAATTCTAAATAAACTTAGCCTTTTGTTCTATCTTTGCTATGTTTGTAGAAAAGATAAAAAATGGATAGTAAGTTTAGGGAAGTGAGGGGGTTAAAACTATAAACCACCTCAGAAAGGCAGTGTTGAGTTGTAGAATAAGGAGTCCTATTATATGAAAAATCAACATAGGGTAAACAATTCTCCCAAGAGTTAAGGTTTCTCCATGCCATGGTTCTTAGAAGGGTAAAGAATCTTATTCACCATTTCATTCTAGACATCAATCTAAGGATAGAAAGTTGTGAAGGAAAAGAGTTCAATTCCTAGCTTATCCAAAAGGATGCACTAAAAATGGCTATGGAACTTAGTATCTCTATTTAGACACTATACTCCTAGGAACTTAGCTTGGCCACAATGTTGGCATCACCTACTTTGTGGCAGTGTATGAAATGTCATCTTTCTAAAATGGTCTACTACCATAAAGATATAGTTCATTTCCCTTTGGGTTCTAGGTAACTCTAGGATAAAGTCCATGCTAATATCTACTGAATGGGAGTCAACAATGGGTAGGGGACATACAGGCCATGAGATTGGATGGTGGAATTGGCCTACTTATAAATGATGCACCTTTAGCAATACCTTTAGACAACACTATCCATATGTGGCCAAAAGAAATCTTTCTTATGTTCAAGGTATTTTAGGTGCCAAAGTTCCCCATTAAACCCCTTTCATGAGATTCCTTCATAAACAGGTCTCTTCTGGATCCTTTAGGCACACACTACCTATTTTTCCTAAAAATAGTATCTGTCACAACCGTAATTCCGACGAGACGACGAGCTCGCTAAAATTTTGAAAAATGAATTTATTGATAAGAGCGGAGTCGCCACCAAATTTTATTTAAGGGAAAAGATTTGGAAAAACCCTAACTCGAGGATGAGATTTAGGTTCGAGAGTCGGTTACGAGTGGGGAAGGTGTTAGGCACCCCACTCGCCCGTTCTAAAGAACGGTACCCTTAAACTGAGTGTGTGATCTTGAAAAAATGTTTTGATCCCTTGATCCTGATAGGACTTGATCCTGCTCCTACGTATTCCCCGGTGCAATGGGAAACTCAAGGCTTACGTAGTTCTGGTTTATGAAGGCTTGACCTTCGGAGATGTTTAAAAGGAAAAGTGGCATCTTGAAAAGATTGTCATTTTTGGAGGGATCTCTGGCCCACCCATGCACAAGACCCGAGGCGGATACGACAGCACGGGGGTCTATACAGACTACTAAACGTTGGACAGCAGGTGAACCGCCAACCCCCCATTTAGAGTTCGTTGCGTGAGACCAAGAATCCCAAAATATTTTGAAAAAAAAGAGAGCTTTTGTTTTTGGGAGGATCCCTAGTCCACTCATGCACAAGACCCGAGGCAGCTACGGCAGCACGGGGGTCTATACAGACTACTAAACGTTAGACAGCAGGTGAACTGCCAGC
The DNA here is from genome assembly GCA_037954105.1 of Canavalia gladiata. NCBI lineage: Eukaryota > Viridiplantae > Streptophyta > Magnoliopsida > Fabales > Fabaceae > Canavalia > Canavalia gladiata. Next base: position 41,407,696 of record CM075661.1, read on the forward strand.
CCCTCATTTAGAGTCCATTGCGTGAGACCAAGGATCCAAAAATATTTTGAAAAAAGAAAAGGAGAGCTTTTGTTTTTGGAAGGATCCATAGCCCACTCATGCACAAGACCCGAGGCGGCTACGGCAGCATGGGGGTCTATACAGACTACTAAACGTTGGACAGCAGGTGAACCGACAACCCCCCATTTAGAGTCCATTGCGTGAGACCAAGGATCCCAAAATATTTTGAAAAATTTTATGTTAAAGAAGAAGAAGAAAGAAAATTATTCTGCCTATCAAAAGCGTAGAGTGTTTTTTTTTAGGAAGGAAGCAATTTTATTGGGAGTTCGGGGTTTATTAACAATTATGGAATTTAGGGAAATTTTATTAATAATTATGGAACTTATGGGATTTTTATTAACAATTATGGAGTTTTGGGAAATTTATTATCAATTATGGAATTTTTAGGAATTTTATTAACCACTATGAAATTTTTAGGAATTTTATTAACCGTTATGGAGTTTTTAGGAATTTTATAAACAATTATGCAATTTTAGAAATTTTTTGAAAATGAGAGGGCAGTTTAGGAATTTTTGGAAAAGAGGAAGGGCGATTTGGTCTTTTTGTAAAGTAGGGACAAGATGGGAATTTCTGGGTTTGTGGAGGGGCAGCTTGGTCTTTTGGCAGGTAAGGACAGTCTTTGGCAAATCATATTCATGTGTGACCCCTTGATTGGGCAATTACTCTCACAGGACCTCGCTTCTGGCTTTGCTGACCCACCTACCCTGGACTGAAGGAGGATTGCACACTTGACCTTATGACACCAGGATTACCTCATCAGTGGCTGTGGCTTCTATCCTCCCACTCTTAAGACGTTCTTAAGGTATGCAATGGCTCCTATGAAAGTAACAGAAGGTAGGGCCAGGGACGCTGACATACGGTGGATCATGGGAAAACCCTCCTCTAGTCATGGTGACCTGGGCACTCTAGGATGCCCTGGGAAGCTACCCTCTCCAGCCTTGTCCCAAGGGTGTGCTCTAAGTGACGTGTGAGTGGTTTGAGCGGAGTCTTGCAAGACCCTGTGCACCCTATGGTTCCTTGCCTGGCTTGCAGTATTCACAGTGGGTCTGGTTCAGGGAGTGGACGTCTGCATGGAGTCCTGGCGACGTTGCATGGTGTCGGGGTTTGATGTTGGGGTGATCCTGGGGAAGGAGTCTGGTCCTACACTCCTCAAGTTCTGCTAGTGTGAAGGCTAGATTTTGAGCTTAACCTGCAACTACGAAGGTGCCTACAACTCTGATCTTACTGCTTGGGCTTAGGAATTATGAGTATATGGAAGAGACTAATCCCCTAGTTCATTCATATACTCAGGCGAGATCAGGTTGCCCATCCTTAGCACCTGGTGACTATCCTATGATGCAGGGAGGGCGTCTACCATATCTACATGTTTGCATGTTCAAGGAAATGGTCTCCCTCGACTACGAGCAACTCGCTTCTCTTCCCCTCGATCTCATTACATAGTGACTGGGGAGCACATTGTTGCAGTATTTGGCTAATCAACGCCTAAGGTGTTCAGTTACAGAGCTCAACTCCATTGAAGCCGAAGGAGCGGGTGCTGAAATCAGAATTCCCCTGGACTTCACTCATGTTTGTGACCTCCTACAGAGACGTCCTTTGACGCTAATACTGGTGGGACTACTAGATGAATGCAGAGAATGCCTAGGGCTCACCGGATAATCGCAAAATATAGCTATTCACATTGTCTTTCATGCGATCATAGATTCAGAGAACTACGTGTACAGGCTCAGTAGGTCAACTATTCATGCTATGGTTACAGACGTGAGATCTTATATGCAAGATGCACAACACGTTGAGCCAGATTTCATATATGTTAATAAGCCACATATGTCATTTGAATCGATCGGAATCTTGACACGAATGTCATCCACAGAGTCATTCTCAATCAATTATGCATTTCATCTAAGAATTCCAGCTACATTTTTGGTATGCAACGCATTCATCACAATCTCAAGGCATGCTGAATAATCTGGTGAAAGCAAAGGGGATCCAAAGAATTCTAACCTCAGTGCAGCGGAGAGACTTTCTTCCCAAGCAGTTGGATCTCACTTTCTTCAGAGGAGGCAGAGACTAGAGAGAGCTCCTTCTTCAGAGAAACTTTTCCAAAATGAAAAACCCCAGCCCCCAAATCTTCGCCCTGACCCTATTTATAGGCCTCCCCAATCAGAGTTCCCTTTTTATATTTTTTTTTCACAAATCTCCTTTTTCTTTTAATTTTCAAAATTACTTTAATTTTCAAAAAAATTTTCCATTTTCCAGAATTTATTTTAATTTTCCATAATATTCTTTAATTTTCTATTTTAAAATTTTTTTAATCTTTCTAATTTTAACTTTTATTTAATTTTCCAGATTTTAATTTTTCAGACTTTTCTAATTTTTCCATATTTTTTCTTTCAATTTTTCTAATTTTATTTAATTTTTCCACATTTTCTTTTTTCTTTTTTTTTCCAGCTTTTTTTTTAATTTTTTAATTTTTTAATTTTATTTAATTTTTCCAGATTTTCTAGAATTTTATTTCTTTTTCATTTAATTTTCAGATTTTATTTTATTTTTTATTTAATTTTATTTTTCTTGAATTTCCAGAATTTCTTTTATTTTTCCTATTTCCTGGAATTTTATATTCTTTTTTCTTTTAATTTTCAGATTTTATTTGCTTTTTTATTAAATTTTATTTTTCTTTAATTTCCATAATTTCTTTTATTTTTCCTATTTTCTAGAATTTTATTTTCTTTTTTCTTTTAATTTTCAGATTTTATTTGCTTTTTTATTTAATTTTATTTTTCTTTATTTTCCAGAATTTCTTTTATTTTTCCTATTTTCTGGAATTTTATTTTCTTTTTCTTTTAATTTTCAGATTTAATTTTCTTTTTCTTTAATTTCCAGAATTTCTTTTATTTTTCCTATTTTCTAGAATTTTATTTTCTTTTTCTTTTAATTTTCAGATTTTATTTTCTTTTTTATTTAATTTTATTTTTCTTTAATTTCCATAATTTCTTTTATTTTTCCTATTTTCTAGAATTTTATTTTATTTTTCCTTTAATTTTCATATTTTATTTGCTTTTTTATTTAATTTATTTTTCTTTAATTTCCAGAATTTCTTTTATTTTTCCTATTTTCTGGAATTTTATTTTCTTTTTCTTTTAATTTTCATTTTTTTAATTTTTTTTATTTTTCCAGATTTTAATTTTTCCATTTTTCTAATTTTTTTTATCTTTCCAGATTTTAATTTTTCCATTTTTTAGGTTTTATTTAATTTTTCCTGATCTTTTATTATTATTTTTTTTATTTCTATTTCTGATTTTTCTTTTTTATTTTATTTTCTGATTTTTTATTATTATTTTTTTCTGATTTTATTTTCTGATTTTTTTTTTGTATTTTTTATTTCTATTTCTGATTTTTCTTTTTTTTTATTTTATTTTCTGATTTTTTTATTATTATTTTATTCTGATTTTTTATGTCTATTTCTGATTTTTCTTTTTGATTTTATTTTCTGATTTTTTTATTATTATTTTTTTCTGATTTTTTTATTTCTATTTCTGATTTTTCTTTTTTATTTTAGTTTTTGATTTATTATTATTATTTTTTGATTTTTTATTAAAGTTCTTCCTTCTGTAATTTACATTATTTAAATTAAGGTTAATTAACTCGGAAACCTCGGACGTAATTGGATGTTTACAGTATCGTCATGCCTAAAGTGATCATTACATGCCTTAGTCTCACAGCTTTTATAGAGTTTCCCAAACTCTATATCATTTGCATACAAATCCTTAAAGTGATCAAAGCCTAGAAGTCTAGTGCTCAAGGAGGTAAGGTATGTCTCATAGAAAGAGCATATGCAATTGTGTTACTATCCTTGTTCTTATGTTTAATCACACCACGAAACCATTCTGAAAATTCTACCCATTCGGTATGTCTCTTATTTAATTTACCTTGGGCCTTAAGGTACTTCAATGATTCATGATTAATATGAATTACAAATAATATTACCAAGTTTGTAAGGCCCTAACAAAAGCATAAAGCTTTTTATCATATATGTGATAGTTAAGAGCATCCCTTTAAGTTTCTCACAAAGTAGGCGATGGAGTGTCCCTCTTTCAAAAGAACTGGGCCTATACCCACATTTAAAGCATCATACTCTAACTCAAAAGATTTATCAAAGTTTGGTAGAGCCAAAATTTGTGCCTTAACATGCCTTTACTTCAGAGCATCAAAGGCTTTATGTTGTTTTTCTCCTTATATGAACTTAAAATTATTTTAACTAAGTAATTGAGTAAAGAAGCTAGCGTACTAAAATCTTTGACAAATATCCTATAATAACTTTCCAACCGATGAAAACTTTTAACATCTTCTACATTCTAGGGAATTAGCCAATCTTGAATGGCCTTGACCTTTTCTGATCTACTTGGACCCTAGAAAGAATATTTTTGTAGATTTTCATATAAGTGGTCATTTCTCAAAATTAAGAGCACCTCCCTCACATGTCCGACATTCTCCTCAAGAGACCTGGAATAAACAAGGATATCATTAAAATAAAATACCACACAATTTCCTATTAGTTTTCTAAGAACATGATTCATGAGTCTCATGAAAGTGATAAAAGCATTTATGAGTCCAAATGGCATGACTAGTCATTCATATAGTCCAAACATAGTCTAAAGGAAGTCTTCCTCTCATCCCTTTCCCTCATCATATTCTGATGGTATCCATGTCTTAAGTCTATTTTGGAAAAGATGCAAGACCCATGTAGGTATTCTAATAAGTCATCTAATCTAGGTATAAGGTGCCCATACGTAATGATATCTGGTTAATGGATCTACAATCAACACACATTCTTCAGCTGCCATCTTTCTTAGGGACAATCAGAACTGGTATAGCACACGAACTAAGACTTTATCTTACCCATCATTTTGCTAGGATTTCATCCTCCTGTTTTTAGATTTCTTTGGTTCTTTAACGTTACTCCTATAGGCAGGCCTATTAGGCAAGGAAACTCCTGAGATTTAGGTCAGGGTGCTCAACTCTCCTAATAAGAGGAAGTCCTACTAACATTTCTTTGGAGAATATATCCTTAAATTCATCCAATAGTGGTTGGATCATCCTAGGGGTAGACTTAGGTTCTTAGAGAAAGATCTTCTTCTTATGCAGCATCAAGTAATGAGTCTTCCTAGCTAGTAAAGCTTGTTTTATTTCCCTAGCCTCCATTATCAAAGTACTAAGGGAAAAGACCTCTTCTTTTGAACCTTTATTTTTCTTTTCCTTCCTTAGTTCCTTCCTCTCTTCATCCCCTTTATTCCTCATATCAACTTGGTCCTTCCATACCTCACTTGGGCTTAGGGGAACTAAAGTAAAATTTTTGAAATTGAAAAGGAAGGAATATCTATCAGAGTGTCCATCATGATAGACATTCCTATCAAATTTTCATGGCCTATTCAAAGCACATGGCTAGCCTCCATTAGGACAACATCACTTGTTATATTGTCCGTATACCTTCCTATGGAAAATAAAAGGAATACTTGTCGGTTAAGAAAAAAATCTCTATTATCACTAATTCATTGAAGTTTTTATGTCTTAGGATAGGATGTGGTGATTAATCCTAAATTATTGATTAACCTAGAATTAGCCATATTGGTACAACTACCATCATGAATAGTTAAAGTGCAAGTATGCCCTTGAATGGAACATCTTGTATGAAAGATGTTCTCTCTTTAGATTTTTTCCTCCCCTTTAACAACACTACCCAACAACCTTCAAACCATTAAAGGGTCTTCGTCTAAGGAATACTCCAAAGCTATATCACTAGAGGAAGAGGAGGTAGAGTTAGAGATAGAGGACTCTAAGAAGGAGTGGCCGCCATTGTTCCTAAGAATCATTATCTTTTTGTTGGGACATTGAGCTATAATACCTTTCCCTAGGAACTTAAAAAATTTTATGCAGGATTCCTTTCCTAAGGATAAGTTAGGTGTCTTTCCTTTAGACTCTGTGGAATCCTTGGTGTCCCTACTTTCCCTCAGTTTAAAATTTGTTTCCTTCTTTTTATCCTTCTAATGTTCTTGAGTTGATGTTTTATAAGGAGTAAAATTTCCCTTACCCTTCCTAGTTGATTGGGATTCTACCATAAAGGTTTGATGGTACAAATCATTAAGGCTAAGATAGTGGTGAAGTTCAACTATGTCCCTAATGTCATGCCTAGGGCCATCTAGGAACCTAGTCATGATTGCTTCTTCATTCTTATTTAAATTTTCCCTAATGATAGCAACTTTCATCTCCTTATAATACTCATCCACACTCTTAGTACCTTGGGTCATTTTCTATAGTCTATTATATACTTCCCTAAGGTAGTAAGGGGGTACATACCTAGCTCTCACGATATGTTTCATTTCCTCTTATTCACTTAAAGGTTGATATTTCCTTATTCAGTTTATTCCCATCAAATTAGAGCATACTCACTAAATTATAGGGAAGCTAATTTGACTTTGTGTTCATCTCTAATTGCATAATAGAGAAAATTTGTTCAACCTTAAGCTCCCAATCCAAATAAGCCTCGAAATCATTTTTACTTTGGAATCTTGGCACTTTCACTTTAAGTACTTCCAAGGTATCTTGGTGGTTCCTACCTCTATGGTCTGTACTCGTAGAGCTATGTTTATCCCTATGGTGTCTTCCCTCTAAGTTATCCTTAGAGGAAATCCTATCCCTATTTCTATGCCTAAATGACTCTCTATTCCTACTCCTATCGTTTCTCTTCCTAGAATGGTGTGTCCTATTTGATGGATTTCTCTTTGGTGGAGAGTATGACCTATCTTTAAATGATGGCCTTTCTCTAAAAGGTAAGCTTTGTGGATTCCTAGTGTGAGTCCTATTTCTATGTGATTTAGGATCATTTTTTATAAATATATTCATATCATCTTGGGATATCTCTTCTGCTTCACTATGATACCTACCCTTCCTAGATCATCTTATTTTAATGTCCTTATTTTTTTTTTCTTAATTAGTCCTAAACCTAGATAAACATTGATTTCTTTCAATTTTAGATAGTCATTCCTCTAAACCTTGGTTTTGGTTTTGAAACAACTTTTCTAGGTGTTTAGTTAACTTAGCCATTTGAGTCCTAGGAGTTGAATTGTTTTCTCTCATGGTTATAGTTAAAGAAGACCTCTCCACACATGGATTTGAAAAGAAAAATTGTACACAAGAAGTTAGGAACTTAGCAAGCACATAATAAACTAGCATGCAACTTAATCTTTTCAAGCAAGCAAGCAATCACCCAACAATTGGAAGCAAATTAATGTATACCTTGTCCCTTTGAACCTTGCAAAACAATTATAGAAACAAAAATTAGTACTAACAAGCCTAAAATTTCAATCAACACTTAGCATCCCCTTATGACTCTAATCATGCACAAACCACCAAATCAAGCACTCTTGGTGAGTATCCTACACCAAGGTAATGTTCAAAGTCCTTTTTACATTCAAATTGAAAAGAAAAACATAATTTATACAATTCTAAAAGCCTACTACACTTTCTAAAAAATAAAAATTCAAATGTTACCTACTATAAAGAAAACTCTACAATTTTACAAGTGAAATCTAAATACACTAAAAGCTAAGCTATTACAATCTTGAGTCACTCTTCAAGCTCTTTTGGTTCCTTCTTGTTTCTTTGCTTCAAATGTCACCTAAATAAAATTAAAAAGACGAAAAAACACTTTCCTCCCCCAAAAAGAATTAAAGTAATCAAGGTTAGAAAATTTCTTTTTCTAACCAAGAGTTTCACTTTTTCACCCTCTTGTGTTACCTCACAAATTTTTTCAACCCAAATCATGCCTTTCACTCAAGTATAGCCGTAATCCAACCTTGAAGAAGGATAATTTTCAACTTTAACCTTGGTCCTTCATGTTTCCAAGGTGAAGGTGCAAAGCTCATCCACAATGAAGGAATTATTAAAAAAACACAAAACTAAAGAAACACATCGATAATGTTGATAAGTAATGAGTAGTCAAAAGCAATATAATTATGAAAAATATAAATAAACTCTAAACCATAAAATTTTATCTATGCAATAAAATAAAGAAATTAAAAGGTTCTAGTAGTAGAGACCAATATAATTATGAAAATTAGAGATGAAAGATGTTATTAAAGATTAATAGACAGTTTTCATGACAATAAAATACTAATCTAAAAAATTGTCAAACCTAAGTATACAATGCAAATCAAAAATTTATAATCAAATTAAAACAAATCATCAATTGATAACTTACAATTTAGAGGACATACAATATATAGCAGAAAAGTTTTTGGAATGAAATTCTTTTATAACTTTATGTTGTTTCCATTATTTTGTATACAATTTTAAAATATATATATATATATAATATTTTATGATTAAAAGAACAAAAAAAAATTCAAAATAAACATGCTTTTTCCTAGGTATATTTTTGAAATAAAATTAATCACATACCAATTATGCAACAAATTTTGTCAATTAAAAAATAAAGTAAAAACACTATCATATACAACTTTAAACAATGAAACTAAAATTTAATACTTTTAAAGATTAAAAACTCAATCACATATGACCTAATTTAAGATACTAATTTACACTAATGAGAATGTGTCCCTCTTTACATTAGTTACTGTCACTGATTAGATTCCACAAATAGCAGATTCTTGTTTTTATTCTCACCAAATCAAAGAGGATCTCTCGTTTTATTTATACAGATAGGATAGATCCATTTTTTATTTATTTCAAAGATTATGTATATATTGTTTCATTTTTAGTTAGATAAGAGATTATAACTCCTAATTTATTGGCTAAAATTAGGTTCTAAATATGTAGTTTTCCCCCATTTATACAGCCTGTTGTATTCATTCAAATACAATGAAATAAAATCAATTCTCCATATGGTATCAGAGCATGATTTGAACCATCATTGGCAACTTGTGATAGTCATGTCATGAAGAGTGAAAAATCAAAAAGAACACCAACAATGGAGACTAGTGCTCTCCTTAGTAATAGCTCAAAGGAGGGATTAGTTCTCCCTATTACAGGCCATAAATTTAATGGTCAAAGTTTCATTTAATGGGAAAGGTTTGTTCGGATTTTTCTCCAAGAAAAAGGAAAAGAAGGATACTAATATGATTCATGCTACGCGAATGAATTGGAATGCGGAAACGATAATGGAACATCTTGAGAATCAAGATAAGATAAGATAAGATAAGATAAGGTAAGATTAGGATAAGATAAGATAAGATGAGATGAGATAAGATAAGATAAGGTAAGATAAAATAGGATAAGATGTGATAAGATAGGTAAGGTAAGATAAGGTGAGATAGAATGAGATAAGATAAAGAAATCCGACACAAACCGCAACCTGCTGGAGAGCACTGAAGTTATCAAGAGAAACGTGACCCTTACCGCGACCTACCAGAAGAACCAACGTTAACAAAGGTAGTTCTTTGCCCAAGAACCAAGGGAATCAACTCACACAGAGATGAAAAAACTCTCAAAGAGAAAATATGATTATTCCTCAAAATCTGTCTCTACACTGAGTTCCTAGCTCCTATTATATAGCTAACATAATCTAGTAAAAAGATAACAAATTAGAAATCCTAATTAGATTGCAATTTGAATTGCAACCGATTTAAAACAACTAAATTCTAGATAAATATCAAATCCTAATGTAATCTATAGCAAATCATAAATCTTACCACTTAAGATCTTCATGATATGACTACATAAATTAACCCATGTTAGAATTGGGCTTGGATCCACGTAGTCTTTTTCTTGAACATCCTTGATGAGACCTTCAAGTGCTTGTTACATACGTTTGGTCCTATTTCTCATCATAGGACCTTTCATTCCTTGTAGATAATCTTTTAGATGTTCTCTTTTACTTATTGCGGTTCCCACGTTCACATTAAATACATTAGTGGAGACTCCAAACAACTAGAGGAAGAAGATTCTAACCTTCAAAAATGGCAACTAGAAAATAGCCTGGTGATGTCGTAGGTTTCTTAACACCATGACCAAATAAATTGGGTAAAATTTCGTGTATTACAACATTTCCAAGAAGATGTCGGATGTAGTGAAGGAAATGTGCTCAAACATGGACAACACCTCAACGATTTTTGAGATCAAAAGCTTACTCCATGATCTCCGACAAGGTGAGTCCACAATCACGGAATACTTTAATGCCCTCAATCAACACTAGCAGTAGCTTGATATATAAGAAGAGAGAAAGTGGAAATGTCCTGAAGACAAGAAACAATATAAGGATCTAGTTGAAAAAGATCGAATCTACAAGTTCCTTATGGGACTCAATCAAGAACTAGATGAAGGTGTTCTCTGAGATAACTAGAGAAGAGAAAAGGAGAAAGTTGATGTTAGGGAATCCTACTCGAGCAAACTACAGTGAAAACTTAGCTATGGAAATAAGAAGTAACCAGTTTGATCATCTCTAAAGAAAAATCAACCATGGTGCGAACCTTACAGAAAACCAAGCCACACAAAGGATATTTGTTGAGCTATTCATGGAAAGCCAACTGATGGAAAACCACCTTGTGGAAAGGAGACTCAAGGTAATGTGGCCATTGTGAGTTCCTAAGGTAAAAAGATGACATCCGATGATGCTTCCTTCAGCAAGGAGCAAATGGAACTCATATGAAAACTCCATCAATAAACTATACCAGATGTTGGAAAGAACATTGGTAAAACCTCCTTAGCACAAAAAGGTAATTTTTTTAATGTCCTAAATGCCAGCAAAGGAAAATCAAAGTCCTGGATTGTAGATTCAAGAGCTTCAGATCACATGATTGGAGATATAACAACACTTAATAATTATACTCCATATAATAGTCTAAATAGCTTATGGCACTCTCTCAAAAGTTATTGGTAAAGGTTCTATCAAAATTTCTAAAAACATTATTCTAAAATCAGTTCTCTATGTTCCCAAACTTTATTGTAATTTGTTGTCCATTAGCAGATTGATAATGGATATGAATTATGTTACTAAATTTTCTCCCAATTTGTGTGAATTTCATATTTTGGGATCGGGAAAGACAATTGAAAATGTTAAGAAATATACTGGACTCTATCCCCTTCAAGTTGATGGTTCCAAAGGTGAACTCAAAGTCAATGCTTATGCAGTAGTAAATTCAGGGATTAAGAGTTCTATAATGATATGGCACTATAGATTAGGCACCCCCAATTATTTGTATTTAAAAAGGATGTTCCTTTTGTTCAATGATGATAAAAGGATTGTCCAATGTGAAGTATGTTAAATTTCCAAAAAACATGAGAAACACTTATCAGACACGAACTTATAAGCCATCCCAACCATTTTCTCTAGTCCACAACGATGTATGGAGACCATCAAGAGTCAATAACATCATTTCTCTAAGTGGTTTGTCATTTTTATTAATGATCATACAAGGGTCACATGGATCTTCCTAATGAAAGGAAAATCAAAAGTGTGAAGAATATTTGAATGCTTTCATAACATGGTGCAAACTCAATTCCAAACTAGCATTAAAGTCCTTAGAACTAATAATGGTCACGAGTATTTTCACTCATTTTTTAATGTATATTTTCGAAAGCATGGAAGCACCAAAGCTCATGTATGGACACCCCACAACAAAATGAGATTACAAAATGAAAAAATAGACATATTTTAGTGGTCACAAAATCACTAATGACGGCTACTAATGTGCTAAAATAATTTTAGGGAGTTGTACTTTTTGCTACATACTTTATAAATAGAATCCCCTCTCAAGTCCTTAACTTCTGCACCCCATAGTCTATCCTCCATACTTTTTACCCAACAAATCGAATTCTCAATACATTTTCCTTCAAGATATTTGGATGCAAAGCCTTTGTCCACAACCATAACCCTCATTGCAGCAAACTTGATCCTATATCCATAAAGTGCATCTTCATTGGTTACTCACCATACTAAAAGGGCTAAAAGTGCTACTCTCCAATGACCAGAAAATTTTATCAAACTATGGATGTCACATTTTTTGGAAACCAACACTATTACCCCAAAGCTAAAACTCGGAGGGAGAAGACATTTATTATAACAACAAATCCTAAACCCTAAACCCTCAACCTTTGGGAATAGACACAATTGAAATGGTTGAACCTGAGGAGACTATAGAAAATGTCCCAATCACACTAGTAGAACCTGATGAGACTACAACAAATGTCCCTATTACACCTGTAGCAAAATTTACTAAACTGGCAAGAGAAAATTCAGGGGGAGAAGATTCACAAGAAACCAATTTACAGGTTTACTTTAGGAAAAAGTTAATGCAGATGGAGGTAGAGTCCAGCACAAGGTCATGAGTCCAACCAAATTCCAAAAAATGAAAATCTAACAAGTAACACTATTCCTAACTTAAGTTTTGATCATAATAGTCAAGTACTAACTGAACTTGATGTACCCATTGCCGCAAGGAAAGGTATCAGAACCTATACCCAACATCCAATTAAGAAACTTGTGTCTACGAAAAAATTATCTCAGGGATACAAAGCCTTTGTAACCCATCTTGATAGGATCAAGATTACAAAGAACATTCAAGTTGTTCAATATCTAGAGTGGACAGCAACAATGGAAGAAGAGAAAACGGCAATTTGATGCATGTGAATTTTCTCTATTTAGGTATAATGTTGATGGAAGCATAAATCTATATAAGGCACAATTGGTGGCAAAAGGGTTCACTCAATCAATGGAATTGACTATGAGAAGACGTTTGCATCTGTGGCCAAACTCAATTTAGTGCAAGTCATCTTGTCTTTGGCTACAAATATGGATTGGCCACTACATCAATTGGATATCAAGAATATATTCTTGAATGGTGAACTAGAAGAGGAAGTGTACATGCAAATCCCACCAAGACTTGAGCCTTCCAACACATTCACAAAGTGTGCAAACTTCAAAAATCCCTAATGATCTTAAGCACTCCCTAAAAGCTTAGTTTGATAGATTGACCCGAGTTGTCAAAAAGGATAGATTCTTATAATGTCAAACAAACCACAACATGTTTGTTAAACATCCTTTGAAATAGAAGACAACCTTATTCATAGTATATGTAGATGATAAAGCTGCCATTAGTATTGTAAAAAAACAAATCCACCATGAAACAAAACATATAAAAATTATCGACATTTCATAAAAAAGAAGTTTAACCTTAGGATCTTTAGTATTATCTCATGTATCTTCAAAGAACTAAACAACAAATATCTTAAAATTTTTTCTAAACACATATATAAATCAATTTGGATATGACAAATATCTATCATCTATATTAAAGTGTGTCAATAATTATATTTTAAAAATAATATATCCTATTTTTTATTCTCATCAAATAAAAAAAATCCTTTGTTTTATTTATGCAAATGAATAAAAAAAATTTATTTATTTCAAAAATTATATATATTATTTTCATTTTAATTAGATAAAAGATTATAACTCTAATTCAAATCAGATTCTAAATATGTATATTTTTTTCTTATTTATTCAATCTGTTATAACCATTCAAATACAGTGGAATACAATCAATTCTCCACAGTTACACTACAATATAATATAGGCAATATTTTAAAAATTTTAGGAAAAAAAATCTATTAATACGTATGGAATATAGATTTAGATTAGGATGATTACGGTATGAACAAAACCATTTTCCAAATTCATTAACATAATAGACATGAAAATAAATCATCGTCAGCCAGTGTATTTGGAAACAATTTAGCATGTACCGATATGCTTGATTACATGTCGCATTTACAACATATTCTTTGCCTGGTGGAACCTATACACATTGACATGATGCAGAACAATATGCCAGTATATTTTCATGGACAGTTGAATGATACAAGAAAAAGTAAAGCCCTTATGACAGACATTATATAACTCCGCCTAAAATTTTCTGATGCTTAACTGAACCTTTTATAATGCAGTGAAGATATGGCAGAAATAATATTTAGATAGAAATCCGAATATAAAATTCTCCCCACCCACTCGCATGGAGAAAACCAATCCTGCAAATTTGAGTATATCCTAATAGGACTAGACATAAATAAATTTTCCCCTCTATGAGCATCTCTATCCCCCTAAATAAATTTCTCTAACTTCCTTGACGTAAGAGAATTAGGAAGCTGGAATGTCTCCAACCGCAAGTTGGAGCTTGCACGGATCTCACTCAGAACAGCATCACCCTTCTCCATCTTTATTACCTCCAAGGTGCTTCCAAGAATGTCAGCTGCAAGTCCAACTTCTAAGAGGCTGCCCGGTTCCTCTCCACCATCGTGTATTAACCGCCCAATCTCTTTCAAAGACACTACATGGTCTGTTATAGCTTTAGCGAAAATGCGGCCGAGAAACTCTGGTGCTTTGGGGGCATCGTTAACCGCATCTTCCAATGTGCCGAGAACATATTCAAATCTAGCAAAACTAAAAGCAGTGAGCAACAATTTTTTTAAAATAACAGATTCTTACAAGTCATCATACTATCAAATAAATCTCACCCTTTGATCAGCTGAGCTTGATTCAAGGTACCATCCTGAGATTTGACAAGGTTGACAAGCAGTTGGGCCAAAAGATCTCTCTCTGTGTCCTTTCTCTCAAAGGAGTCTGTGACCCAGAGAGAAACCATGGAAGGATGAAAGTTCGGAGAGTTCAGATCTTTGATGCATAAAACAACTTCGTTCACATCTCTAGCACTAGATTGAATAACTTCCGGTCAGATGAACATTTGACAAAACAAAATTACTAATAAATCATTGTAACACTACAAAAATTAGAAATCAAGTTTCTTCTGAGACAAAACTTAAAAGCTTAAAAACCTCGGTCTACATAACCATTTTCAACATTTACCACATGTTGCAGCAAAAATACAATTTAAAGTGACTGTAGCAGTAGCAACAAACAAGTTGAATCCTCATAGGAATAGAAATAATACTCGGGAGAAACTAAATTAAAACACATGATTTGGCCATCACTTAACCATATGGATAAAAGAGAAATGAGGCGATGCTAAGACCTTCACATGCCATTTTTTTCACAAATCACAGGGTAGCCAAGAGAAATCAGGCCAAACAAAGAAATAATCAGAAAATTTTCCTAAAAAAGTGAACAGAAGCCAGTTAAACTCATCCTGCAAGTCTGCAACCATTATAAATGTAATCACATCATAATCATAACAAGTCACAGGACCCCCATAACCATAAGAAAGATCTTAGCTGCTACCAACCCATTCCATTTATATAAGATGAAGATATGTTAAAACAAATAAATTCCTAATTTAGAAACATGAGTTAAATAGTTTCATGTGAAACGACGCCAATGATAGAAACTTCAAAAGCAATGAACTCCACAATCCCATAGGCCTAGCAAAAGTCCAAAAGAAAAGACACTAAATATGCAGGAAAGTCAACCTGAGGAAATAATTAACCTAGAGAGGAAAAGGAGGAGCTAAATCAACTAAGACAGGTCTAAATAATGAGATAATAAGATGACACAACAAACATTCAACAAAAAAGTTCCTCAAATATGTCACCCATTTTTTCACAATTAGAAAACATTACTTGCAATATTTACTTCAACATGAAATGTTATAAAATATAAGCTCATCCACTTGTTATTTACATTTATATAGTAGGTATTAAAAATGGTTGAATAGAATGACACCCATATTAAATACATATTTACTAACACTAGAACCAGCAGTAGCATATATTATAAACTCAAGCATATCATTTCATTGCTTACAAACAATATATATATATATATATATATATATATATATATATAACAATTTTCACTTTTTAATTAAGTATTATAATATGCTTTAAAAGCCATAATTCACAGAAATAAAACAATAAAAGACACAAGATAATATGAACCAAAACAATGAAATCCTTCACCTCATGGGAAGAATCTGTCTTACAAGAGAGAGCGCTTTTAAGTGAGAACAAATAAAAGATTTGCCAACAAGAAATTTAGATAAATTCAGCATATTTCAGGATTATAGTTTTTAAAAAGTAATAAAAACTAAACAATATAAATCAATCATGCTTCTCAAAGAAAAGGTACAATCGGCCCAACAAACTGAGACAAAGGGGACAAAAACACCATGTAGAGAAAGCAGTACCTATAGTATTCTCTGATTGTTGCCATGGACATCTCCTGCAATCGCTCTTCTGACCAACTCTTCCCTGAAGAAGTGTTCTGGGAGACTGCTGTCCCTTGCGTTCGGGCAGGAGGTGAAGTTACAACAGGTCTATTAAGCATCCTATCTGCATTTCTCATGTCCCTGGTGCCATAAGTCATAGTCCGATCTTGAACGCTAGACTGGTCATAAGCAGCTGAACCAGTATATCGATCTGGAGTATATCTTGCAAGGTCCTCCCTAGAGCTGTATGGAGTGCGCTCCGATAAATTACTATAACCATTAAGACCAGTTGAGCTTGAAACTGCAGGTGGACCTCTAATAGACATTCCTCTAGCAAGACCACCCTGGGGTCCCAAGGTTATTGAATCATCACCTAAAGGTCTTTGTTGCAAGGGAACTGACAATGTCCTAGCCTCATAAGTTTGCCTATCATCCATGCGAACATCCTGAGAACCATACCCACGAACTTGGGTAGGCAGCCCACGCAGTCCACCAATCTGAGCATTAGGAGAAGATAACATAGATGACCCTCTTGGACCAAAATCCATAGGGCTCCTTCTAGGTGGATTGTTGCCTGGACCACGACCCAGTCTACCAGCTTGGGCCAGCCTCTCTTGAGAAGCATCTCTATGTACCTCCTCAATCTTCTTTGGACCTTCAACTTTTCTTCTTTGTTGCCATTTATTCTTTCTCAAGTCAATGACATCCTTCAACATGAACCTCACCCGAGAAGATAAGTTCATGTTGTTTGATAATAATCTCATCCTTTCAAAATATGCATCTATATGTTCCTTTGCTTTGGGATGGTCAATCATCTCCCCAATGGTACTCATCAGCTTGCACAAAGCTTCAATATCTTCTTCATCAGGATCCTGATACTGACCTAGTAACTTCTTGATGCATTCATGCATTATCCTCTCAGTCAACATTTTTTTCTTATAAAGTTCTCCAATCAATCTGATATTACCCAACATACGTCTTCTTGCCTTGGTTCGTTTTTCTTCTCTTACCTCATTAGACAGCTTTACCTCACCTTCATCAGCCTTATTAGCTTCTTCTTGCTCTCTTTCACCCCTCTCAAATTCTTCCTGGCACTTGTTTAATAATAATCTCTTAAAAGTAATTTTTTCATTGTCTTGACTGAGATCAGGCAATGCAGCTGCCAGATGAAAACAAAAATTGGCATACATTTCACAGAAGGTAGGCTCCATTAAGGCCTTCTCGAAGATTTGTGAGATGACACCAGTGAGAGTGACTTCATTGTCAATGTTAACTGCTTTAACCTGCTCAAAAAGCTTCTCAAAATTCTGGGGAGTTAACTTGTTTAATATAGCTTTCAACCGCCTCTGCTTTGCCTCTTCCTCATCAGTCGCTTTACCCACCTCATACTTCTTCTCAGCCCTGTGCATCATCTGTAAAGGAGTTTGAGGAGACGGAGATGGAATTAAACCCCTCTGCTGGAAGCTAGCAGCACGCTGCCACCGTTCTCCGTCAGGGCTATTTCTTCGCATCCCTCCCTGATTTACCATGGATTGCATTGGCCCAGAAAGAATACCTCCAGCATATTGCGAAGGTGTCTGAGAGCGTGGATTCCTTAAAACACCAAAATTGCCTCCTTGGCCAGGCCGAAATCCTGCATTATCTCCAATACCATCCAAGCGCATACCAGAATGAAATGCATTAGAAACTTTATTCCATTTGTCCTCCTCAATAATACCACCCCCACGACGAGACATACTACCTGACCTATCTATAATTCTTCCAGTAGAAGAATGTGAATCACGTTCAATTACATGAGAAGTAACATTAGTATTCATCAAAGCCTCAGCTATGTCTGCCGTGATTTCAAACCCTTCAGGAAGATCAGTGCATTGCTCTGCAAATTTCAAAAGAAAATCTCGAGAGTACTTTTTGGCAGCAACTGCACTTCCATCACTTCCATCACTAACCTGTTCAGTTTTATCTGAAACTTCTAGTTTTGGTGCAGACATATCAGCAGCATCCTCCCAATCCTCAAGTTCAGCTTTATTCAGTTTACATTGCTCACTTGCTACAGCATCTGGCTGAGCAGCATCAGTAGGCAACTGCTCCAAATTTCCAGAAGTAGAAGCACTTTCTGTTTTCTCTGAACTTTCAACAGTTTCTTTCTTCTCCTCAGGTCCCTTATAGGCATTATAAAGATCAGATGTTGACCCAGCAGCATCTGCCTTCAGAAGAATCTCTTTTCGTTTCTTTTTCCCCTTTGATGAAGGTTTCACCTTATTAGGCTCTGAAATAGGTCTATCCTTGGTACCTGATGCTGGAAGAGACATTGAATCACTGCCAGCATTCTCTGAACTATCCTTGCACTGTTTTGAAGTTGATTCTAGAAGATCAGCAGAATGCTGATCCAATGTGCCAGAATTTGTAGAAACAGCTTCATTACTAACTACACTATCATTTCTAATTAAAGAGACATCTTTAGAATCCAATGCAGTAGTGGTAGATGTGCCTAAATTATTGGCCATTCTGTCAGATTCTGCACCACAATTTGTAGATTCATCCTGCCCTAGCTGCACAGTCCTCACAGTTGCAAGCTCAGCACTTGACGTCAGAGCACCTTGTTTAGATTGTTTTAATTCTGTTCCACCATCACTAATATTGGGTTTACATCCTTGAAGAGACAAAATTTCTGTTTTCCCATCCATTTCCATAATGTTCTGCTTTGACTGTTTATCCAGTTGGGACAAATCATCTAGCTCACCACTCTTATGGTTGTTCAGACTATCCACCACTTCAGTAAGAGGTCCTTCAGCTGATGCATAAGCAGGTACTTGTGTAGAACCATTAGTTTTCACTTCAACATCATTTGGTATGCTCTCACCAGTAGCTGACAATGAGTCTGAAGTTTCTGCTGCAAGATCTTCACCAGTAGTTGCAGAAGAATGGCTTATTTTAGTTCCTACAGTTTCAGAAATTTCACCATCAGAGATACCACTGTCAACAGCTTGGGAAGACTCATTAGCCACCACAGGAGATTGTACAGCAACCTGTGAGAAAAAAATAAAACAAAAAGGATAATGTTCACAGTACTTGAAGCAAACGAAGATCAAATTTGGAAAAGATGTTTGAACAACTATTCACTTACATACCTGATGCTGTGATTGGCTTTTCTTCTGTACTTTCTGATTATCCTTCAAAGAATTGGACCTACTAAGAGATTCCTTCTTCTTGCCTTCGATATTAGGCACAACTGAAACAGAATCTTCACTTGCAGTGGATGTGGAAGACAACACAGAAGCTGATGTAGGCTTCACAGCAGATGCAACAGATAGATTTGGCAATGAGCTCAAAACTGAAGAATCACTGGGCAACTTACACTGTTGTAAAGATATTTCAGACCCTTTTGGTAGTACAGAAGACATAGCATCACCAGATGTTACTGACAAACTAGGAGATCCAATCTTTTGAGAACCTGAGACACTTGAATTGGCAAAGGTCGAGTCCACAGCACCAGATCCACCACTTGGCTTAATAGACACAGAAGTTACTCCTGATGGAGCTGACAAGATACTATTATGCACATCGCGGGAAAAATCTGGATTAGGTGGTTCAGCATTGCCAGGAACAAGAGTGCCAGATTTGTTAACGGGCTGGGAACTATGAGATGATGAATTCACAAAAGCAACATTTTGCAGACCATGTGCATAATTAAATCTTGGTGGCTGAGAGTTAGGAGTTATCTGGCTAGTTGTTAATGGAAGAGAACTAGGAGTTGCATAAAAGAGAGAATTGGTACTGTAGGAACTGGATGGATAATAATTAATAGGATGAGAAGCTGTAAAAGACGCGGCAGGCTGAGATTGAGAAGGCATCCCAGAATGAGACCTAGCACCAGATGATCCACCATCTGAATATGCATCGGGCCTTTTATCAAGTCTAAGCTCTTCATGCGTCTCAGGATGAGTTATCTTGACAGGAGTAGTTTTCCGAGGAGCACCAAATTTTCCTCCTTGCTGAGGGGGGTATTGTGCGCTGATGCCCATACCCATGTTGCCTATTTGATGGGACATCTGAGGACCCATTGGAGGGGTGAAACCCATGTTTTGGCCTTGATGCATAATTCCCTGAGGATGGATAGGATGAGGTTGAAGGCTTGGAACAAAAACCTGTTGTTGCACTTGTGCAGCACTTCCAATAGGTAAAGGCATTTGTAATGGCATCTGAAGAGATGCCGTCGACATACCCTGAGATTGAATCTGTGGATTAGGGCCACCAAAGTGTACAGGTGCCTGCGACTGGTGATATGGCATTGGCATTGAAATTCCAGTTAAAGCAATAGCAGAAGGCTTCTGCATCTGGCTAGCTGGAGGTAAAGATGACATTTGAGTATCCTTTTTTGGTCTAATCCCAGTATGAGACTCCCCAGCATTAGATTGGTCGGCCACACCTGTATCCTTCTTCACTGGCGGCTGCTTTGGAACAGGAGGCATTGGAACTGAAGGCACAGGTCTAAAAGAATCATGACGAGCCTGTAAATTATGAAATTAGACACTAAACAAATAGTTGTATTGGTATGCAAACAGGAAAAGAATACAACACAACTTCAATAGACTGAGTACAAAAACATAGATGCAGCCCATTGTTAGATTCTATTTTAGAAAGGAATTCCTAATGAACTTTCTAAAGACTATAGAGGAACCAGAATCAGCGGCCACCAATAACATCCTCTTTCCTTCTAAAGAACCTATATCCAAATAGTTGTGCAAATAACAATGAGATGAAAGGAGAGTAGAATAAGCTGCATACTTGATCACGCTTCTGCTCATCTATATTAGGAGGAGCTGAGCTTGTACGAGCAGGAATCTGCATGTAGTAATAGAAGATTAACTCCTCCTTAAAATTTCAGGCATTATGTAATGCAAAAAAAACAACTTCAGGTGGATGGTAAGCTATAAGCAGATAAGAAACTTACTGCCATCCCATTCATAAAGCCCGGACTAATAGATCCAAATTGGAAAGGGAAGGCCTTGGATCCATCTGCTGGGGCAGGCAACAGTAGTCAGATCACCATCAGAAGTCGGATGTAATGGATAAGAAAAAGTTATTTGACATATTATTCTGTTAAGACTCCAAACTACAATTCAGAAATCATAAAACTTATTCTGCATTTTATGAACAACATAAAAACCTAGAAGAGTGGTGTACCTTTTGCAGGGGTTGTAGGAGCTGCTAGATCAGAACTCACGGAGGTAGGTTGAGAAGTAGGAGCTTTTGGAACAACTCTGGTGCCCCTCTGTGCAGTTGATGATTCAGATGGCTTGGCAGTTGCATTTGGAACTGATGCATCAGATCCTCCTATCATACATCATAGGTGAATGGTGTCCATAAAACACAATCACATTTTACCAAACACGCAATTGCATACATAAAATGCACACATTCTTCCATTATAAAATGGAAAGAAAATAATTCCAGTCAACATTACGCACACAGTCAAAAACCATTAAGGCGAAGAAGCCATTCTAAAAAAATACATATCTTCATCAAGCTCTTACCATGAATTTGGGGCTGTACATGGGTACCATTTGGTACAATCCGGGCTGCATAAGTAGAATTAGACTCGGCTGAATTCACGGGTGTAGGGTTTACCCTAGATTGCCCACCTTGTGCATTATTATTAGACTTCTTGTTAAAACTAACACAAACAACAATCAGAATCAATAAAACGAAGAAAAAAGGAAAGAATAAAGAAAGAGTGTAGACCACAAAGAATGATTTAAATAAATGGAAAAGAAAAACCACACACCCAAACAAAAATCATATAACCCTCGGTCACCACAGAACAAAACCCAGTTTCAGAATCTACACCACCTCATATTGACAACAGCATAAGTCAATATTACATACAAAAAGAAAAGGTTAAATAAAATCACAACCCCATATACCCACTATCCATGAAAATAAACAGAAGTTCTAAAAAGAAAAAGAACACAAACATAAATTTGTAAACCCTAACTAACTCACCTCCGGATAGAGGACAGTGACGGAGAAGGAACGGCGCCGCCGCCGCCGCCCTTGCCGTACGCACCGCCGGAGGAACCTCGCTGCTGATTGAAGCTGGGGGATCGCCCGGATTTTCGGTGCACAGCCTCGCTCTTATCGGACTTTGGTTGATTGAAGGACATATATCCCAACCCTTAATTCCTCAAAATCGAAGTTTTTTTTCAGAAAAAGAAAAAAATAGGAATTTTCTTCCTCAATTTTCCCTGCAACCAAACAAGCAGATCCACGTCATCATCGCACCTTTACGAGCCCCTTAACCAACATCAACCCATACGCCGAATTCATTCAAACATAGAAAAAGCGGAGTTGGGTAAGAGAGAGTGAAGCACCTGAAGAGTGTGCAGTGGGTGGCAAATTAGGGTTTTCTATTATTGTTCGGTGGTTGTTGCTTCGCAGTGGTGTGTGTATCTGAGACGAAGGAAGCTATGGATAGAAGGGGAAAGAAAGAGAGAAGAATGGGGTGATTTGGGAAGAGAGAGAGAGAGAGAGAGAGAGAGAGAGACAGTTTAGTGAGAGAGAGCGTGGTAACAAAAAAGAACAAACTTCAGAATAGTGAGGCTTTAGAGAGTGGTCAAAAGAAAGGGTAGGTTTTTTAGGAGATCACTTCCTTCTTCTACAATGTGCCTCGCGCTTTTTGTGAGATAGATACCCTCTCCCTCTCTCCTAATTCCTTCACTCGCCCTTTTTTTCTTAGTTAAAAATAAATAAATAAAAAATCATAGGCTTAATTAATTAAATTTTAATTTCTTGGCTTATATTTAATTTTAATTTTCATTTCAAATTTTTATGAGTTTTATTTTTATTTTATTAAAACCATTAATTTTAATGTATATTATTAAAATTTTATATTTTTAATTTTAAAAATACTAATATATATAATTTAATTTTTTTAATTTATTTATCCACTTATATGTTAAATTTTAAAAATTTATTTTCTCCTTCAAAATTTTTAAATTATAGGAAATAAAATTCCTAGAATATATTTTTTTTATATATTATTCATATTTTTATAAAAAACTTAAAATATGATAAAATTAATATTACATTATATATTATATTTTTATTTAGGATGAATCTTTTAAAATTATATTATATATTATTTAAATAAAATCATCATTTAAAATATAAATTTAATAATAAATATAAAAACAAACAACTTGTATAAAATATGAAATCAAAATTATAAAAAATATATGGTAAAAACTAAAACTAAAAATAAAAAATCAATTACAAGATTAAAATTTTTATTAAATGATTTAATCTTTTAAAATTATTTATTGATCAAATAATTTTAGCTTTATTTTTAATAAAATATTTAATTTAATATTTTAAAATTAGATCAACTATTAAAGTTTAATTTAAAATATTTTTATTTTAAAATTTTAAAATTTTTATAAGCTAAATTTAATTATAATTTTAAATTTTAATTGATAATTTTTATAATAATATTATAAAAGTGAATTAATTCATTTTATCTTACCTATTCTTTATAAATCTATTAAAAATAAATAAATAATTAATAATTAATTAAAAATAAATAAATAATTAAATTAACATCATAATGATAATAAAATTATTATATTGCTATTATTATTATTATTATTGTTAAGTTATTATTATTATTGTGTTGTGATGGTAATAATGATGATGGTGATTATAGTTACAATAATGGTGATAATGGAGGCAATGATGATAGGATGATGATTATGATCATGATGATGATATTAATGATAGTGATAATGGTGGTAGAAGGATGGTGTTAACAATAAGGATTAAAGTTGTAGCGGTGATAATGGTTATAATGGTGATGGTAATTGTAGTAGTACATTCTAAGAGATATTAAAGATATGTTAAAAAATAATTCAAAATCATTTTAATGAATGAATTTTATTTTTAAATTTGATCTAAAAATTAAAAACTAAAAATTTACAGTATATCGAAGTAAAATATTTGACATAGTTGATAGGTAGTTATATCTTTTAAATATGCTTATGTGAATTTGGATCATATCCCTTTAAACTTTAGAAAATAAATTTAAATTCAAATTTTTTATTGATACAATAATTTCAAATTTTAATTTTTATAAGAAAAGATAAAAAAAATTAAGAAAAAGTATTTAAAAGACATAGAAATTATAAAAAAATATTTTAAAAATAAATTCAAACTATTTTATAATAATATTAAAACTTACTTGATCTAAAATAAGATTTTATCTATAACTTAATATATTAAATAAATATTCTAAATTTAAGCAAAATAATGTTAAAATAAACTTAAATAATATTATTTAAAAAATAAATAAATAACATTAAAATTTAAAATAAAATAAATTATACAACTTAATAAAAAAGCGAATAAATTATACAAATATTTTAAATTAATAATTAAGACTTATTTTAAGGTAAAAGTTGGATCTTTAATTTAAGATAATAATTCTATTTTGGGGATGAATTTTAATATCTAATCTAGTATGAATAGAAACTCACTCTATCTCATATCAAACTAATGCTAATATAATTAGTTTAAATAAAACCAAGTTTAATAATTAATTTAAATAAACTCACATTTTTATTAATTTTTTAATTATTATTAATTAAGATGATTAAATTATTTTAATTAAATTTTCATTTAAGATGATTATGATTTTTTTTATTATTTTTAAATTAAAATTTGAAAAGAAAATTTTTTTAATTTAAAAATGTTGACTTAATTTTTAATAAATTCTCAAAACTATTTTAACTTAATTTTAAAATAAAAAAACATTTCTTAATGATTGCTATTAATTTTCAAAAAAAAATTATTTTCAATCTTACATTTATCTCTTTGGATGCAAAGCTCATCACTTTACTTTAATCATTATCACCATCACATTCTAACCATCACTTTCATCACCACCATCATAATAATAATTAATATGATCTTAAATTTGTATCATCTTTGACGGATTTAAACTTAAATACAAACATCAAAGAAAGAAAAAACAATTCAAAAATTGTAAAATAAAGCACATAAAATTCAAAATAAAAGAAGAAAAATGGTTTAAAAAGATATATGAAATGATAGGTACCAAAGATGTTCATGGAAGAACATCTGATAAACCTTCATGTCCATCATATTAGTATTCATCTTCAATGATAAGGAGTACATGAATACTAACTTAAAAATTGAGCTTCAAAGATGAAGGAAAAGAAGAGAGAATAATCTCTCAAAAACTCTCAAATTTAAGAAATGATTTTTATAATTTCTAAAGTTCATTTAACAAAGGCATGAGTTCTATTTATAGATTTCATTAATTCGGCCAAGCTTAGGCAATTTTTACCTGTATATGTACTCCTTCTCGACTTCCTATATCCTAAAGCTAAAGGCTAGTTTACATGGCTAAGGTCCAAAAAAATATATAAAGGAAAGTGGTGTCCTGAATTCTATAGCTTTTAGGAAATCCTGGACCTATTACAAGAAAATGATCTAAGTTATGTTACAAAGAAAAAAAAAAAAAGACAACTGCAATGAAAGAAAAAGTTTCCATAGATACTTCATGTATAACAAACATAGGCTTCAATCTTTTCTTATATCTTTTTTACAATAAACCTAATAATAGGTTGTCACCATCCAATTTTACCACTCTCATATATTTAAAAATTAATAATTAAAAAATAAAAACAAACTAATTTTACCATTCTCATATTATTAAAAATTAATAATTAAAAATAAAAACACATTCTCTAATGTTCCCATATTCCTTTTCTCTAGTTTCCGCATCACGTAACCATTCATTTCATTTTATTTTTTCTTATAATCATTATTCTCTTTGACTTTGAGGCCACCATTATCATCATCCAACAAGATTTTCTTGTATCCTAAAGTTTACTGAAAATAACAAGACCTCTATGCATGATCCAGCCATTATGTTATACGATTATACTTTAACATGTCATTCTTTTATATATGCTGCAATGTACATAAATAATTTTTGTCTTTTATGTATGTATTGCAATATTGTGTAATATATTATATAATAATAACTTAGTGTGTATTGTAATCATATATAAAATAAAAATAATATGATAATAATGTATTATATAATACTAATATTATAATAATAATAACAATAGTTCTAATATTAATAATACTGGATGATAAAAATAATAATAATAATTAACATTTATATATATATATATATTAATAAATTATTTTTAATTATATACTCAGTTACTTATTTCACATTTAGTTCTCTAAATTCATAGCTTATATTATGAAATAAATATCAAAATAATTTTTTAATTTTAAATCTCACACAACAATTTTAGACATATATGTTTAAATTTGTTTTATTTTATCGTGTTTGAAGAATTATATGGGTTCAAGTGCAACCTTCATTTATCTTAAACCTTGTACATACGTGGATTTAGAATATTATTAAAAATTATTTTAAATAAATTGACTTTAAATTTATTATTTTAAACATTTTAATTCTAAATCTCATGCAATAAATTTTATATGTATATGTATAAATTATTTTATTTTATCATATTTGAATAATCGTATGAGTTTAAGTGTAGTCTTCATTTGTCTTTAACCTTGTGCTTTTGTGGATTCAGAGAAATTAAATATAAATAATTTCAAAAATTTTATTTTATAAAATTTCTTTCAAAAATTTTATTTTATAAAATTTCTTTCAAAAATTTAATTTTAAATATGATTTAAAAGCATTTATATTCAGACAATTAAAGTTAGAATTATATTGACTTTAAGTTCCTATTGTACTTGGGGATACATCAGTGTAAATTATTTTCACAAGCCAGAAATTTGTAAATATTTTTTTCGTTTATTAATTTTATCATCATTTATAAATTATTCATTTTATTATTCCTCTTGTCACATTTCAAATTTATTTATGGTACTTCTCTTATTTGTTGGCTTATAAATATTTATTTGTTAAACTATTTACTCTTAAATATTTCTTCTATTTTTTTAATATTATACATGTATAAATTTAAGGGAATAAATAAATACTTTGAAAGTTAAGATAAGTTTCTGTAATTAATTTAAGGTAACCATTTTTATAATGGACGGTGTAGGATGCTAACACCTTCCCTACCTTTAAATGACTTTCGAATTCAATTTCGATTTGTAGACTAACTTTAAAAATTATTTTTAAGGATTTTTCCAATTTTTCCAAATTAAATAAAATTGGTGGAGGCTCTACGATATTTTCTAAATCATCAAACATTTTGTTTCTTTTACAAATTTATTTTATTTTGTTTGCCACATCGACGTGACCTCAATTGCGACATAAGTCAATGGGCCCAAGAAGTGTTTATGGAGTCTGTAAGGTGAGTTATGCATCATCTCCTCCCCTTTCAAAAATATTCATCATTGAATATGCTCGACCATCATTATCTAAAGGAAAAGAAGACAAGTCAAAAACATTAAATATAACACTAACCCCATAAGCACAAAGTAAATCTAACTTATAAGCATCAGGGCTCGTAAGCTCTATGATCTAGAAGGAACCATTGCCTTGAGGGTGCAATTTGGTCTTCCTAAATGAAGGAAACCTCTCTTTCCAAAGATGTAACCAAATCTAATCCCTAAGTTTAGAGACTACTTCTTTTCTATCCTTATTGGCTTGTTTAGCATAGTGAACCATCTTTTTCTTAGTGGTTTCCTTTAACTTAATATAAAGGTCGTTGATGTATTGCCAATGTAATAGGACACATCAAGTAAAGATAATAAGTTTAAGAGGTTTAATGGATTAAATCATTCATTACCTTAAATGGTGCATGTTGAGTATTGGAATAGGGGATCTTATTATAAACAAACTCAACATGGACAGACATTCCTTTCAAGATTTAATATTTTCCCAACCATGACTCTTAGCAGGGTAGATAAGGTCCTATTTACAACCTCTGTCTAATCATCTATTTGAGGATAACAGGTGGTAGAAAAGAGGAGTTTAGTTTCTAGCTTGCCGCACAAAGTTTTCCAAAAATGACTAAGAAACTTAGTGTCTTTACTTAACACTAACCATCTCTATACATTAACTTAGCTATGTTTCTGGCATCATTAACTTTATGGTAGGGTATAAAATGAGCCATCTTATTGAAATGGTCCACTACCACAAAAATGGAATTCATTCCCCTTTGAATTATGGGCAATGTTAGGAAAAATTCCATGCTAAAGTCTACCAAAAGGGAGTCAGGTATAGGCAAGGGAATGTATAGACCATGGGGTTTGGAGGCTAACTTAGCTTGCTTGCATACAATGCACCTCCTATAGTACCTTTGGACATCTCAATCCATGTAAGACCAAAAGAAATGTTCTCTAGGGATGATTGAGGTTTTATGGGTCCCAAAGTGGCCCATCAACCTCCCTTTGGGATTCTTTTAAGAAAATATCCCTCATCTAACCTTTAGGCACACAAAATTTATTATTTCTAAAAATATAACCATAATGACATGCTTTACTTTCAGTCTTTGTAGAGTTATCCAAACTCCACATCAGAGTACAAAATCCTAAAATCATCAAATCCTATCAATCTTGTACTAAGGGGTGTCAATAAGGTATGTCTCTTAGACACAACATCGTTACCTTATTCACTAGCCTTTTCTTATACTTGATCACATAATGAAATTGTTTTAAGAACTCAACCCACTTAGCAAGCCTTTTGTTTAACTTACCTTGGACCTTATGATACTTAAATGATTCATGATCACTATAAATTACAAATTCTTTTGATAACAAGTAGTGTTGCCAAGTTTGCAGAATTCTAATAAGAGCATAAAGTTCTTTGTCATATATGGGTGACATGGATCGAAATGGACTAGTTCTAATCTTCTCTCTAACAAGTGCACTAATTTGCCAAGTAATAAAGTATAAAATATCCAAAATGTTGAACCCACAGGGATAGATTAAGTATCATAATTAACTTAATTATGAGACGAGTTAGGAAAAATTGAATGATGGAATTCAAGAGAATTAAAATTACATAAATAAATGAGAATAAGCAAAGTTCACATGCATATCGAGGTTCACTTATCAAGATGATGGTTAGGATATTCTGTTCACCTAATCTTAGGATGTTTCTTATTTTTATGGATATCAATATAATTTTCTAAGAGTTAATTAGTGATAATTTCATTAACATTTCTATAATCCTTTTTAAGGTCAAGTAACACTCCTATCTTCAATTCATTTACCTAATCTATTAACGTAAACAAAAGTTGATCAAGGCTTTCAATTTAAGAAATCATTAAGTCACATGTGTTGTGTTTACATATCTCTAATTTTTGGCTTAACCCACAATATTATGTTACTTTTTTAGATTACATTGGTTTTCTCAAACTCCCTATAATTCTTCAAAATTCTCAAAAGGTGATCAAGCAATTAGGAATCGTGAAATTCAACCAAACATATAATTAATAGGAAATGGAAAGAAAATCAAAAGTATCCATAAAAACTCAAACATCCTATGATTAGGACTGTTACATCCTAGCAAATGAAATTAGAACATAGCAAATGAAATTAGAACATGAGTGTACAGAGACACATCCTAATTACAAAATTAGGACAAGTGATGTAAGACATTTGTGAAAATGCAGTAAGGAAATGAGTACAAGTCTGAACAAAATATCTTCATAGCCATTGATGCTGACTCTTATGTAATATCCACAAATTTTCATAACAAACTCTTGAGGCTATAAAAAATCTCTAAAAGGAAACTAAGTAGGATTAGGAGCCAAGAACAGATAAATTAAAAAGTTTGGTACAAATGATAAAAATGCCCTTGCACATGGGCAACCCAAATAATGTGCAAGAGAAATATAAACAAGAGTTAAAAAAACATTTTAAGGGATTAGAAAATATTAAGGATGATAAAAAATAATGAAAAAATTAGAAACAAAGAAGGGACAAAAACATCCTTAGAAAACTCTGAAAACGTCACTTGAAAGCTCTACTTTCTGTTCAGGACTAATTAGTTCCCAGAAATAAATATCAATTGGCCTTAG
Source organism: Canavalia gladiata (assembly GCA_037954105.1). Lineage (NCBI taxonomy): Eukaryota > Viridiplantae > Streptophyta > Magnoliopsida > Fabales > Fabaceae > Canavalia > Canavalia gladiata. The sequence continues at coordinate 41,437,979 of CM075661.1, forward strand.
ATTAACTAGAGAAAAAAAAAGTGTTAAAATTATCGGAAAAACAATTTGGAAACTTCTCGAGTAATACTGAGAAAAATTACAAAAACACTCTAAAGGTCAGGAAGACAAGAAAGTGTGAGGAAGACGACAAGAGTGGGCTCCACATAGTGTGCACGAACTTTCCATGTGAAAAGTATGGTGATGACTCGCCATATGAAGTCAATTCAAGTAAATGCACAAAAAGACAAAAGCCATAACTCCAAAGATTCCTTTAACCATGGTTAAGGTTAATTAATCTTGATTAATTAAAATTAACCATACTTAGGGCAAGATAAACTTGATTAGTGACAAACTCAGCCTCATTAACACTAATCTAATTCTAAAAGGATAATTCCTCACATTTTGAATTATTTTGGAAAATGGAAATTACATACAAAATTACCAAAATGCCCTTAAATGAGAAATTCATTCCTAAAATGCCCTAACTTGGCCGAATTCACTAAGGGCCATGGGGAAGCTCATTTGTTTCAGATTTCACCTCATAAACATTTAGAAAATTTCTCCAAACTCTCTCAAGGTTAAACCTAATCCAAAAACCCTAACCTTCCACCTTAAACTTAAGTTTCCATCTTTGAGATTTAAGATAAAATCAACCTCTAAACACCAAGCTCCATTACTTTCACTAAGAAAATCTTTGTGGACCATCAAGGAGAGACCAAGTTCAGCCACCACAGCCCCCCATAACCCCACACCAAGTCTTCATCAAGTAGGATTTTCTACTTCGCCTTTTTAAGCTTTAAATCTTACTTTTTATGGTTGGTTTTCTTTCTTTTTATGGATCCTTGCTCTAAAATCCATAGATCTCTTTTTGTTTGATCTTATGAGGGCTCAAGGTTGCCTTTGAATGATTCAAAATTAGCATCACCATTTGTTAGAGACTTTCAAAAGATAAAATGAAATTTTGTTGGATTAAAGTGCTTTTAGGAAACTTAGAAGCAATTTAATTAATGGAAATTCTTTAAAAATCTATGTTGATGCTTTGGGCAGTTTTGATAAGTAATGAGGAAATTTTTTGAAGTGGTCATGATAGGAGATGGATGGATCTGGAAGTAGATCTTAAGGATCTACACTTTTTTATTTTAAAAAATGTTATCTTGCATGTTTTTATGTTAAAGCTTGAAAATTGTTGATTTTCTTACTATTGTTGACTTGTACAATAATATGTCTAGATATGAACCCATGGATTAAATATTAAAAATTCTAATAAACATTAATTCACAAGTCCCAAAAGCTTGGTTTGGGCATAAATATGAAAACTACTTAGTGAAAGTTGAAATTTTGGGACCAAAAATGGAACAAGCTCCATAAGACACCTATGACACTCTTTGACCATAACCCAAGCTAAGTATTTTGGATAAGCCTTGTATGGATCAAGTTCTTAAGGTGTTACAAGTGCACAAAATCAAAGAACCAAAGTTGTATGAGAAGAAAATTTGAAAATGTGAACTTGAAAAGCAAAAAGGGCTTTCGACTGGAAGGGTGAAGTTAAGGATAAAACTTAATAAAATTTCTAAAAGTGATACCAACCATATCACTAAGTTCTAAATGATGTGAATCAACTTTTGAAAGAAGAGAATTTGAGCTAAAATGACCTAAAAATTACTAGGTGTATTCGACCACTTAGTTTAATACAAGTAAAAATGAACTTAAAATTTGGTTAATGATACATTAAGAATCTTCATTAGGTGAATTGAATATTTAAAGGTGTAAGTAAGGTATAAAAGTGGCTAAGTCCATAGTAACCAAAATAGATGAAATCCAATGAAATTCATAATTAATACTTAAGCTAGATTTTAAAAATGCACAAGTTGGTAATTAAAAATGAACCATGGAGTTGTGAGGAGGAGAGGAGTCATTCGATCATAACCCTTAGAGATAGGGGAGAAGTCTAAAAATTAACTAAATTTGGTAAAAATTATAGCCTAAACTTCAATTAGAAGGATTTATCAACCTAGGTTAATTAAAAATGAAATTTGATGCCCTAAATATTAGGAGTTACATTTGGCCAACTTAAGATTAATTAACCAAAGAGAAGTTTTAATTTTTAACTAGGTTCAATTAAGCATCCTTGGCATATAATTTTAAGGGAATAAAAGTGTATGGAAGTTTAAAAATGGTTAAGGGATCCATTCAACCACCTTAGAGTTAATTGGTTAAGAAGGAGATTTAATTCTTAACTAGTGTTAATTAAGCATCTTTGGCATATAAGTATAAGAAATTAAAAGTGTAAGAAAGTTTTAAAAGAAAGGTTAAGGAATCCATTTGGCCTTATTAGCTAAGCTAGTGAAGGAAAGTTAAGATTTCACTAGGACTTAAGACTAAACCTAGGCATGCACCAATTGAGTGATTAGGAACAATCATGAGGTTGGAAAGTTACATTAAACTATTCGGTAATGACTTTCAAGTATGAAGAATAAGTCATAAAAATTTCTAAGTTAGGTATAAATTAATGAAATAGACTTCAAGTGGTAAAAATCAACTCCTAAGACAAAGAAAAGAAAACTAGAAGGCCTTAGAAACCATATACATACATTCTATCACCAAAAGTTAAATAAGAATAAATGAGTTTGAAAACTTGGTTTAGGTACATTAAGAAGCCTTGTTATGTAAGAGTAAAAGATTAAAAGATTAAATGAAGTTTGGCAATGGCATGTGCATCATTAGACCATGCATAACTAAATTGGTATAAATAAGTTAAAAACTTGTGAACACATAACCTTTAAACTTAGTATGAATAGGTTATGCATAAGACTTGTAAATTGAAGTGCACAAAGACTAAAAACTTAAAAGGTTCCATTTAGCCACCTAGAGGAAAACTTCTAAGTTTGTAAAAAACCATATGAAACTAAGTGAACTTTGAGAAAAGGAAAGGTTAAGGGGTAACTCAGAAGGTTGAGTGAATTAAGCCCCTTGAGTGATTCATCATAAAATGTTATAAGTTAAACAAGTTGGACATGTATGGGTACATGTAGTTATGTTGTCCAAGTTTGATTGATAAGCCAACTTGTGATGCCTTATGATTGTATAATATCTAATATGAGTTGAATGATGAATTCTCATAAATGTTTAAAGGATGATGCCATGTATGATGATCATATGTGATTAATGATGTGATAGAATTTGAGATCTAATTGTGCATAACATATTGGTTGGATATTGATAGAGCATGCATGATTATTTGGAAGCCTTTAAAATGAACCTAAATGGTTTAAGGGGTCACTAAAGCAAACTTATGTGAAAAGTTAATCTACTCTTAATGTGTCTTGTGCACATCCAGGGGACAAAAGAGTTCTATTGAAAAGGAGACAAAAGGGTTCTCCATAAATCCTTCTATTGTGAAGACAAAAGGATTCTTTACTTATTATGAGATGGTGACAGTCATCTAGGAATGAGCTCATATCCTTAAGAATATAAGGTGGAGTAGTAGAGTTAGTGAGAAGATATTATTTAACTGTTTATAATGTGTGTTTATGTCTAAAGAGTTTTCTCAAGGTATTGAACAAAAATTAAAATTTCCTGAAGGTGTGGAATAGAAAATGAATGAGACAATGTATAAGACATAGAATAAAATGTAAGTCAAATAATATCTATATTAAGATCCCAAAGATATGTGAAGATTAAGATGAATATATGTTTATGTAATAGTAGTTGTTTTGTATGCATGTCATGATTTTTTAATAAACTGGAGTGGCTAGGATAAAAATGATGACACTAAGTTTAGGGTAGAATCCTATTGAGAAACTTAGTTTTTCACTCTACCTTCCCATTTTCTTCCTAGACGCCCCAGATGTTGTTCGTGATGGTAGAAATTCACGTACGTGAAGCGGACGTGAGATATTCTCGAAGAAGAAGAAGATTTACATCATATTGATAATGTAAATTAGGTAAATATTTAGATGCAAGCATCGTAGTGATTATTATATAGTGGTAAGCTAGTTCATGTATTAAAATATAAAGCAAATATGTATGTAAATATGGTATGTACGTTATGGTGTGTAATAAAGTGTATGTAAAGGCCTTAGTGCATAAAACTGTGGTGTACATGTACAAAGGACTATTTCATTATATAAAACTTGAATATGTATGTATAAGATTTGCTTAAATTTTCTTTACTACTAATTAGAGACCATTAAAACAAAGGGAGCAATTGTAATGGAAATACTCTATATGCACACAAGAACACTTGGTAAATCTATTTTTTGCTACAAACGTTATAACAATGAGGCTCACATTTTATAACAAAACAGTTGTTTTTAAAATAAATTACCATATTTTCTCTAATAAGTATTTTCCAAAGATTTTGCATCTTGAGATAACAAACTAATAATGGAATTGATTGAACGACTTAAGTGTAAGTTCGATGTTCATTTTTAGGGTGTTATATTATGGTATCAGAGTGATTCATCCTTAAAGAGCCTAAGGATGGTCTTACTAAGCTTCTAGAGCATTACATGTTGTGGCATGAATGTGCCATAATACAACGTGGCTTCTAGCAGCTAAGGATTGACTTTAGGTGCTTCTCACTGCCTCTCACGTTGTAGCATGGGTGTGCCATGCTACTATGTGACACATAGAATCTGTCTCTGCAAAATAATACAAAATAAGGAAAAATAAATGAAAATTTCTTTAATTCCTACTAAATTGAAATAAGGAATAATCACGCCCAAACTAAAGTAAAAAGGAAAATAAACAAATAGCAAATCAATCATAATGTACATTGAAAATTAATTAAAAGTAATCATTTCTAAAGAGTTATCAGTGGGATAATTCAAGGTTGTACCTTTAAGTTTTTCACTAAAATAAGCAATCAGGTGCCCTTCTTAGAATGTGGTTACACCTATTTTCACATTTGAGAGATCATACTCTAGCTGAAGAGATTGTCAAAATTAGGTAAAGCTTACTAAAAGAAATTTGAGATGTAGTTATAGTCACTTCTAGTGGCAGTTACTAAATTGTAAGTATAGATATCATATATTGATGGATGCCAAATTTTATCACTAGGTGTTTTATTGATAATTCTTAAATAGTTTTTATAAGTATTTTATACCTACTAACACAAGAAACATTGTAGATATAACTATCACATTCTTAGATGTTAAGTTTCATCATAATTATTATAATGATAGTTATTAGGGATGGAAACAAGCCGAGCCGAGCTAGGATTTGAGTGTTCAAGTTTGATCTGTTTAAAAATTTTAAGGCTTGAGTCTGGGTCTGTTACCTGTTAAAGACTTTTTTTCTTTTTGCCAAGGTCCGACTTTAAAGCCTACAAGGCGTACAAGCTTGTTTAAAAACCTACATTACAGAAAAGATCAATAAATAAACTTAAAGCCTATATAAATAATTAATTAAAAAAACTTGCAAACTTGAAGCCTACAAGATAAAAAATCTATTAAATAGGCCTAAAACATATATATATATATACATATTATTATTATGTAAATAAAATATAAAATAAATATTATATAAATATAATATATTAAAATAAATATAATATATATTATATAAATATAAATAGGCCCTTGAATAGGTTAAATAGGCTTTTTTATAAGCCTAGGTCTATCTAAAAAATCTTTTTAACAAGCTTGAGCCTATCTATTTATCAAACGAGTTGAGCCTAACCAGGCTTTAAACGAGCCGAACCGTAAGCTCATGTCTTACGACCTTATTCACTTCCATCCCTGATAGTTATTAAATTGTAAGTATAAATATTTTATACCTACAGACACGATATAAACTGTAGATATAAATATTATATACACACTTATGTCAAATTACATTATTAATTATTTTAGGGATAGTAATTAAACTATAGATATAATTATCATATATCTACTGATAGATGATAAATAATAGTTATAATAATTAAATACATGTAACTTGAAAATTTCATTAATAATTGTAACATATATAAATAATATTAAATTTTTTTTATTAAAATTTTAAAAAATATTTTTATAATTGAAATTTAAAATATTTTTATAATATATTATAATTAAATAAATACAATTATTAAAAATTTAAATATATATTTTATAAAATGAATAAAAAAATTTATAAAATTATTTCTACAAATTAATTTTTAAAAATTATTTTATTAAAATAATTGATATAAAATTTAAGAAAACAATTTATGAAAAAATTAATGATTCAAAGTTTTTGTTAATATAATATAAAATAAAATTTAAAATTTAAATTTAAATTATGATTAGATTATAATAGCTTTAAAATTTAATTTATTTAAAAATCTTTTCAAATTTGCTATGGTTTATATAAACTTAATTTTTGTTTCAATTTTAATTTATATAAATAAATAATAAATATTGATAAAGGTAAGAATAGAACTGTATTAGAAATTGATTTTCTCAAATTACTCTCTCTCTCCCTCCTTTTCACCCTTTAAAAGTATTTTTAAATTTGGTTTCCTCTTTTTTTTCCTCTGTCTCTCTAATCTTCATTCAACAATGGACGTTGAGAACTATCGCATGAAAAGCTGACCAATGAGGTTCCTTAGAATGGGTGTACAAGGAAAGGTGCAAGAAAATGCCACAAGTATGCCTCTATTCCTATTAGAGTTTCTTCGAATTTTCTCTTACGTGATTATAACTTTCAATTTTGAATCCTTCTATTTTTAGTTTTGACCATTGTAATGAAATTCATAATGAAACATGGAAAAGATGAGAAGGATATTCTCAATTTAAGGCAAGAAATCTAACAAGTGATTTAATTTCAATACTCCTTTTGTTGAATAGGTTGTGATTAATGGATTAATTAAGGAAATAGGAATGGTGTAAACACTCATTTATGTCTGAGGTCTCGTTCTTAAAATTAAATATGCAATAATTTAAATAATAGAAAAAAAATAAAAAAAATGAAGAAAAGGAAATAATAATATTTGAAACAAAAAGGAAAGAAAAAATAGAAAGCCGAAAACAGAAAACAGAAAATAAAGAAAAAAAAACAGAAAATTAAGTAAAAAATAAGAAAAGATAGAAATTAATGAAATAAATAACTAAAAAAGGAGAAAAGAAAAAAGAAATAAAAAATAAAATTAAAATAACAATAATAATAATAATAAATTGGAAAATAATGAAAAAAAGCATAAAACTAAAAAAAAAGCTGAAAATAAATTTAAAATAATAAAAGAAAAATAAAATGAAAATGGGAAATAAAATAAGAAATCAAAAAACAAAAAAAAATTATAATAAAATAAAATAAAGAGAAACCAAAAACAGAAAATAAACAAAATTATAAAGATTAAAGTGAAACAGAAAAAAAAACTAAAAAAAAAATGAAGAAAAAGCAAAACAAAAAACAACTGAAATAATAAAAAAAGGAAAAACTAAAAAACAACAAAGAAGTAACAAAAACTAAAAAATAACAAACTAACTAAAAAGGAAAAAAAAAACAGAAAAAGAAAGGCGGCGTACCATAAAAACTGAAAAAAAGAACTGAAAGATAAAAGAAAGAAACGAGGAGAAAAATGGGAGGAGATTGTGTTGTCTTTTCCTCTCGTGGGGTGGTGCATTTTTGAAGGGATTTCGCATCAAACTTCCAAGTTTTTTTTCACAATTCTAAACTCCTCTTAAGGTCCTCCATGTCTTCCAATCCTCCACAGTCACACAAGGTAGAGCTTCTCAGTTAAAAGCGTGGCTTGGCATCTTGAATCCAAAAGAGCAGCACCAAGCACTTTAGAGGAAGGATATCCACTCTCAATATTTAGGTATAGGAATCATTTCTTCGATTATGGCTGCATTCCTTGTGCAATGATCCATGTAATTATGTGTATCTATTCGCATGAGATCGCATGTGTTTGGTTAGTGCTAAGTTTAGGCTTGTTGTTTTAGTATTCGGAATCAAACACCTTGCATGAAATTGGTTAAGATCATGTATGAATCTTGTGAGTAGATGATGTATAAATGTAAATGATCTCCATTACGAATTCACAATTCTTAATCATAGACTGCATGGGCTTAACTAATTCACTACGTTTAAACAAGAGTGAGAAACCTGTAGAATTAATAATAATGTAGTTGGGTTAGCCATTTCATGTGTGATTGTTCTTTCGACATTCAAACTATAGCCTAGAGTTATGTGTGGATCAACCTCTCAATCTCGAATCTCACGTTCTTGTTCTCCATAAGGGCTTAGGGTTTGCATGATAGGACCAAGAGGGGCCTTCTCATGGCCTGTGTGCAAATGTGTAATCGTTCCTAGCTACTGCATGGCCTATACCTAGCAGCGTTGACGCAGGTACTGAGGGTTGGCAACGGATATGTGAATTTCTACTTGGCACCTAAGTTAAAGGTCACAAGGGATCGTTAACAAGGCATGGTCACGATCAACTAGAAATAGAACGGTTCAGGAAAAGATTGTTAAGGCTTGGATCAAAGGCTCTAGTGGTAGCTCTTCACTCTGCCCAGGGCAAATAAAGGTCATGAAGTTGGCAAAACGCCAGGCAGGTTCATGTTATTGGGCTTCATTTCCTCGGTACGATCTTGTTTGAGCAGTATGACGTTAGGGAGAGCTCATGTTAGCTCAGCAAGACTGGGAAAGTGCAGCGCACCTATGCATCAAGCCATACTTGTTCATGCAAGCCCAGCCATATCTCACCTTTCTCTCCTTCCTTTGAAGACGACTAAACTTGACGTAGGGTCACGATGAGGTACTAATGACCCCATGCAGGTTAAGTTTCCCAGTAGGCTCGGGAATGTCCAAATCGGAAGCTGCAAAACTGATGGGAGGTCGGCCCGAGCTCATCATTTACATGGTTTGTTCCATAAAACAAGAGAGTATGGGTTTATAGCAAAACAGACCAGATCACTCTTTGGCAAGACATGGGAAATTCGAAAAGAACAACCCTGTTGAGGTAGAAGCAGAAAAGCGTCGTGCTGGGAAGGATTGATTTCATTCAATGGCTGTTAAGCACATGTGGAGCTGATCCACTCACATAGTATAGTGGATTCATGATGTTAAGCTGCTGTGATGATAGAGGCAGCCAAGGCTTGCACATAACGCGGGTAGAACATGTCCAATGGTCGTGGTCTAAGACCTTGATGTTCTGAAAGTTTTGGTTCCAATGCAAGAAGGATCTTTAATAATGAAAACTATGCGTGGGGCAGCATGCAACTTGGTTCACGTATTCTTCATTAATGCGACTTCTTTAGGGTTGCTTCAAAATAAACAGTGTGAAGATTATGGCCAGAACAGAAGCGTAGCTTGATGGTTAGTCCCCCACATACCAATTCCAGGACCTGTCTTCGAGCCCCCCTACACGTTGTTTTTTATTTAATCATTAGTGTGATTAGTGGACCAGTTTGAGGTTATTAGGCCATTCCCCTAAATTGCATGATGCTGGATGGTTTGCTCATCCAGAAGGACCATGACCTCAACACTTGCAATTCTCAGTTGGGCCTTATAAAATTGGACGGAAATTTCCAAGCAACCCTTTTGCACTAATTTGCCTAATTTTAATTTAATCTTTTATCAAGTTTGACTTAATTTTTACCGAGGTCATTTCATTTAAATCAATTTAATTCTTTTTTCTAAATTTAAAATCAATTTCAAATCAAATTGAATCAAGTTTAAATTTTTCCCTTCAAAAGTTAAGTTTAATTTTTTGTCCAAATTTTAAATCTAGTTCATTCAACTTAAAATCAAATTCAAACCTTTTCCTCATGTTTTGATTCAAAATAATTTTTACTCAAATCAAACTTAATTCCTTTCTTCAAGTCTCAATTCAAATTCATTTTGGTTCAAATCCAATTTAATTCTTTTCATCAAGTTGCAAATAAAATTCATCTTTAGCTCAAATCCAATTTAATTCTTTTCCTCAAGTTTTAAACAAAATCCATTTTGGTTCAAATCCAATTTAATTGTTTTCATCAAGTTTCAAATTAAATTTTCTTTGGTTCAAATTAATTCTTTTCATCAACTTGCAAATAAAATTCATTTCTGGTTCAAATCCAATTTAACTTTTTTCCTCAAGTTTTAAATCAAGTACATTTCAAATCAAGTTCAATTTCTCAAGTTTTAAATGAAATTCCTTTTCTCAAATCCAAATCAAGTTTAATTGTTTTTCTCATTTCATTTCAAGTTCATTTTAAATCAAGTTCATTTCAAGTCAAGTTCCATCCCTCTTCGCAAGTCAAAATCAATTTTAATTCTTTTCGTCAAATTTTCAAATCAAGTGCATGTTGTTCCGATTTTGTTCTTCAAAAATCCAATCAAGTTTAATTCTTTTCTTCAAAGTTCAAATCAAGTTCAAGTCAAGTTCAACTCCTTTTCTTCAAAAATAAAATCAAGTTCAATTCTTTTGCTATTCTCAAATTTCAAATCGAGTTCATTTTTAATTGAGTTCATTTCAGTTCAAATTAAGTTTAATTCTTTTTCCTCCAAGTTTCAAGTCAAGTTCATTTTTAGTCAAATCAAACTCATTTTAATTCAAAGTAAATTCAATTCTTCAAGTTCAAGTCAAGCTCAGTTTTAGTCAAGTCAAGATCACTTTCTCAAGTTCAAGTCAAGTTCATTTTTAGTCAAGTCAAGTTCAATTTCCCAAATTCAAAATCAAGTTCCATTTAAATCAAGTTTCAGTCTTTTTTTTCAAGTTTGAGTCAAATTCATTTCAAACCAAGTTCATTTTATTTCAAATCAAGCCCATTTCTTTTCTTATCCTTATTATTTTCAAATTAAATTCATTATTGAAATCCCAAGTCTCATGCAATGAGATCTAAAATAGTACTGCCGGTTTCACTGTTGTTCGATGTTTAAAGATTCATGTGGATCCTAGTGCAGCCCTTGTTTACCTCGGATCTTGTGCATATATGGACCATACTTTTTATTTTTCTTTAATAAATTTGGTATATTTATTTAACTAATATAGTTTTCAACATACAATTAAAAGAAATTTGTCATTTATGAACAATCATGTCTTTTCTTTCTCATATATTTAGAAGCATTCTATTATTTATGCAATATCATGTCTTCTTCTTTGATAGAGTCACATTTCTACCTTGTATGATTGTACCATTTTTTAAAAGCTTTGTATACGACCATAACATGATCGAGAAACAATATTACAAACAATGAAAGTAAATTTAAAAATATTATAATACCAAAATGAAGAAAATTATAGAAAAAAAATATCAAAAAGAAACTCATAATTATGACAATATTTAAAGAATTGCTCTCATAAGAATAACTGTGGGAAAACGTTAAGACATCCAAACCACAGTGAAAAGGCTCAAATTTAAGGTGACTAAGAAAGTCATCATTGTAAATAAATAATCAAAACTCCATTTTCCTTGTAAAAAAATTTGACGGTTGAGTTTATTACTAATTTTAAAATTTGTTATATATGTACTTTATTTTTCTCTTGTTTTATTTAACTATATACAAATAAGCATGCTTGTTGTATAATGTTTTATTCTGCACTGCCGTATTACTCTATGGCTTGGTTTCTCTTGTAAGTACCATTTACCTATTCTTTGAGGCTTTAATTGAATCATTACTAACAAAAGAAAAAGGAAAATTTATCTTCCGAAAATAACGTATAACATATAAATGTATCCTCTTCATAAAATAAAATCTCTAATTTAGAAGATGAAAAATATTTTTAATAAATAAATCAAAATAAAAATCGTTGAACGAATTAACATGACAAATCTTAAATAATTCTAAAAATGTTAAAAAGACAATAAATTGTGAAATATTCCCCGCTACCAATCTGTTTATGTCTTCTTCTTTTTTATTTATTTGAAAAAAACCATCGCATACTTCCTTAACCCCACCTTTCAATGATTCTCCAGTAAAAGCCAAAGTTCACGCAGATATTAAACCCAGCTTTAATGTCAAAGGAACCTTGGACGTGGCACAATTAGGTTGGTAGGGCATCAAACCAAAAGAATAAAATCAACTTTTTTGGGCATCACACTTAGTTTAAGGGTACCGTTCTTCGGAACGACTAAGGCTAGAGGAAGGAAAATATTGATTTTTTTTCCTTTGTTATCATTAACCATACATTTTATTTTTCTTTAATATTTACTAGTTTGTTTTCAATTCTTCTAGTTCTGTGGCATAGAAAAGCCCCTTGAAATACCCATAATAAATGGCATTATTATGGTTCTGGATTTTATACGTCAAGTGATTTGAAGCAATAACAAACTTGGTATGTGCTTATTGAATACAATGGCCTCTTTAATCCTTTGTGTCTTAAATGATGTTTTGAACAGCAATGTAATTGCAGTCCAAGGCAACAAGAGTTGTTGTTGATTTCAAGTACACTAAGGTTGATCTCCTAAGATCGAAAGATGAAACTAAAATAACCTTTTTTAAAATATAAGACTAAGGTAGAAAATCAGTTAGACCATAAAATAAAAATATTTAGATTAGATTGAGGCAGTGAGTAGAATATAATTAGCCTTATGTACTTTTATGAGAAAAATAGAATTGTACATAAGTTCATCGCACCTTATTCACCTCAACAAAATGGTATAGCTAAAAAACAATAAAACATTAGAAGATACGATGAAGACCATGTTACTTAGTTTTGGTATGCTGGATTGCATGTGGGGGAAAGTATCTTGACTAGATGTTATATTTTACACAAAGTACCTCATAAACATCTAGGCAAAATACCTTATGAATTATGGAAGGGTTATTCATCAAACTTACAACTTTTAAAAATATGAGGGTGCTTGGCTAAAATTGGAATACTAGATTTTAAAAGAACAAACATTGGTGCTAAGACTATTGATATTGTATTTATTAGTTATGCTCATGATAGTGTTGCATATAGATTTATGTGCTTCAATAATAATACTATTATTGAATCTAGAGATGTTGAATTTTTTAAAAATATATTTCCTATAAAAAAAATACTTTTGTATCTATGGACACTTCTTCACCTATATGAATAAACAAGCATGAAACATAATCATATGAATAAACAAGTGAGTGAGAGGGTAAAGGTCGCCTTCTATAAAAGGTTAGATAATCTTTCTAAAATACTCACATGAAACCCAAGGTAATATGAGAGTGACCTTAATTCAAAAATTTATTGCGGAGTCTCTACTTCAGTATTACAATTCGTGTAGTGGAGGTTTCAACTAAGTTCAAGAGTAATTCACTTATTGGACAAAGCTATTATCTCACTCTACTATGTGTTAATTCAATCTTCAATACATTAACACTTAAGCACAAAAGTAACCTTATTTTTCTAGGACCTTCCTATCACTTGCAAAGCCATTAGTGGGGGATTGTTGGTAAATGACCAACAAGCAGCAATAGCTGGGACAATAATCTACGATAATAATTTGTTCTATACCTTTAATTGACCTTTATTTTCTAGTCATTGTGTCATTACTATTTGATTGTTGAAGAGTTAATATTTGGTAATTGTGTACTTATTAGCCGTTAAACAATTATTTTCTAGCCATTGGACATTGAACTATCGAACGCGGGAGTACTTTCTAGTCAGATGCAACTTCTCATCTTTCCCATCTATGTCATATATATCATATTCTTCTAAGTATTCAACACATATCTCCTCACTTTCTATTTTTCTCCTCCTAATTCTGGGAAATGTTGTGTAAGACTCTAACACGTGTAGGTTCTAAGTTCACAGTTCCTTGCATTCTACTATGTTAACCTTGGGAAGAAATACTAGAATCAGGTTGCAGGAGCGTCTACTTTTCCTAAAAGTTCCATTTATGTGTAGTGTTAAGCATCAAATCATTCTTTATTAGGTAGCAACATTTGGAATGAAAACATAGTTTGTATGCCATGAATCAAATTAGACATAGTAGCTGCATTATTTGTATTCCGCAAGAAGGTTAGCATGGTGAGCATGGGGTGAAACATAAAAGTAATGCAATGTTTACTTGAAACTATTTATGAGAAGTTAAATATTAGATTATTATTATTATTATTTTTAAGGTCATTGATATTAATTTGTCAATGTGTTTCTATTGAAAATTTTATGATTTCCATCTTATGTCATATTGTACATTGAGCATTGATTTTCAACAAAGTTCTACATCTTTTGGTAAAGCCACAATGTAAAGAATTTTTTGGCTTAACAAAATTTTTACTCCATATTTTTATTTTTATTTTATTTTTGTTATTGTTTTATGATTTTAGTCTTTTATTTTATAAAATTTATTGAATTTGATTTTGATTTTATAAATAATTTTCATTTAAATAATTTATAAATATTATAATTTTATCTAAATTATTTAATAATATTAATTTATCACTAATTTATATTATTTTCTTTAGAATTTTTAACCATAAAGGCTAAGATTTACAAAAGAATTTAACCTTTCCCAAACATAAAAGTAAAAAAAAAGTAATTAGAGAAAAAGTAATCAAATCAACAAATGACATTTGAATATAAACCCAAATCTCAAAATTTGTACAACCAAGTCCAACATATGTTTAAACCATAAAATCATTTTACTACTATATTTAATGTGAACAAAGTTCTTATGATAGTTCCAGTGATTCTTATAACATATTTTATGGTTGTCAATAAGTGTTGAGCTCCCTTAAAAGTTCTCACTTTATGATCTAATTGTTTATCCAGAAGAATAAAATTACTTAGAAGAAATGTCATTATTAATGCGCATGGGACATCTTGTGCATTCTATCGTGACAATCAAAAGTATGGTGCTCACTTATTTTCCATTTTTTCATTTTCCTACCAATTTTAATAAGTAAAATTATGGATCTTTATTCTCAATAGTGTGACAAAAACATACATCTTAGTATGTGTTGGGTTAAAACGTGTGAAGGCAAGTGCACCTTATCGTTTTTACGAAGTAAAGAATGAGTAAGAGTATCGTCTCCACAGGGATTTGGTTCAAATACTGAATTCCTACTAGTCCACTAATTGAACTTAATTATGAGGTCACGTAGGTAACGCAAGTTTGTTCGCGTGGGCAACACGAACAGGAATTAGCAGGAATCCACAAAATTTGTCACAATCTGGGATTCTGTGTTAACGCAGGGACTGCCTGAAATCTAATTCTGGACTGTCAAACACTCTGCAAATGAATGTAAAGATGTGAGAATTCAAACTATGGAAAATGTTGGGGTTGGATTTCACCAAAACGTCCCTTATGTAATCCTTGATAATTGCATATACTTAAGATAAACATAAATTGAAGATCGAATTCACAAACTGGTAATCGAAGGTCACTCCCATGACTCAACGATCCTTCACAGCAAATGAAGAATCCTAATCCCGTAGCAATTCCTAATTTGCAGTGAGCCTTACGTTCAAGAATTCAAAAGACCTCACAATTATGAACCTCTATCCCTAGAGCCCTTGCAATTGTGTTATTCATTCCCAGTTCCAATCCTTAAACCAATTTCCCAATTGCGAGAAAGAATTTTTATTCAATTTATGAGTGGCCAAACCATAAAAGCATGAAGTAAAGGGATGAACAATCAACATTAAAGACAAACGATCTTGAATAAATGCAAAAATCAGGATTACATAAGATCGGTTAAGGTTTCATCCTTCCCCAACAGGGACTCAATTACACATAACAAAGAAGGAGAAAAACAGAGGAGGGGGAGAAGTGTCTGATCATGGCAACTTGCAGTAAAATCCCTCCTTCCTCAACCTTACGGTTTCTCCTTCTCCAAGAGCAGAACCAACGTCCAGGAAAACGACGGTTCTATCTTTGGAATTCCGCTCTGGAGATAGATTAGTAGGTAGAGTGAAGGATCAGATGATCGAGTGATGCCCTGTTCTCGCTCTGTTCTGGCCCTTTTATAAGTACCGGTCTGTGCCGTCGCGTGCCCAACACGACTCAGCTTGCGTTGTCAACGCGGTGTGGTTGACAGATTTCTCCCTGTTTCTCTATTTCTTCATGTGTTCCACGCGAATTCAAGTACATTTCCAATCCTGTAACATTTTTCAGGGATTAAAACATAGGAATTTGTGAGAATTTATCAATCAAAAGGCTCCAAGACTGCATTTTCCCCATTATGCTTATGTTACTTAGTTTTCCAGCTGTTGCTTATGTTTTAGTTGTGTTTTATGCTTTAACTGCTCGTAATTTCATTGAATTATGTTCTAATTAAGTGTCTTATTGGACACTTATCACAACCCCAAACTTGAACTCTTGCTTGTCCTCAAACAAGCATTAAACTACAGGAACATAATTAATTCTGGATAACTCACAGCATGCATATCATTTCCCTCAAGTGTATTTCACTCCCCTTCTTCACTCCAACTTGCATCAATCAAAATTTTCAGATTTTTCAAAGACACTCCATCAAGCATTGGGAGTACATTGCAGATTTAGAATATAGCATTAAATTGTGAGTAAAACAGTGTTTATATTATGGTTACAACAGTTTGCTATTAAGGAAACATGACCTAGACTTGCAAACTCTCATTAGGTTAAGTGTTTCACTCTTTCTCTCAAGTGTTTGGGGTTAGGTGTTTCTCTCTATGTCCCCAAATCAAAATTCCATTACCATAGGCTTGCCTCTATTCTCTATCTCTACCAATGAGTTGCATGCTTACATAAATCAAAAGGTCTTGTAATGGGTTGTAACGTGGCTTAGGTGAAATGTAGGTGGAATTTGGGAAGTGGGTTTATTTAAGCCAAAGAAACTATGAGAGGGTTGGAAAATTAACTTTCCATTAGTTTGGAGATGCAAGATCACCCCATAGAAATGTGTTCCTATTTTTAATTTTTCTTTGCCCTATTTGGGTATTCGAATCCCTTTTTTTTTTTTGGAAACCCATTGCCACTTATATTGCTACTCACACCCTTAACCCCAAACTTAGAAATATTGCTTGTCCTCAAGCAACCCCAAACTTAGAATTGTTGTTTGTCCTCAAGAAATTCCAAACTTAGAGTAAAACTTAACCTCATGTACAAGAAACCTTTTCCTAGTTCCTTTGGCTAGGCATATTCATGGTTTTTCACAGTCTTGGCTGGGAATGAGCTAATTAAACACAAAGAATTGAGTATAAAGCTCAAGGGGCTAAACAATGGACAAGAATGCAAGGTAGGTCATTTGGTCAAGTAGGTGCATATCAAAGAAGTGCCTTAATCCTGTTTATGCAAGCATGGGATACTGGATTTCAACTAAGAAACAGCGCAAGTTCTAGAATGAAACTCAATTTGTGACCATACACACACAAAAGAAATAAGTGTTGAGGTCCAACTGCTCACAAGCAATTTGTGCAAGCCTAGAACATGCATTACAAATAAATTGCTGCAAACCATAACAGAATAGCAAAGTAATTCTCATTCAATCATGCTACATTCTGCATCATGCAATTGAACATTTAGGAATTGCACAATCTCTCTATGCTTTGGAGAATGATGTTTTATTAAAATTGATGCTCATTGGAGAGGGAAGAGGAATGGTCTTGGGGGTGGTTACGAGTGTAGGGGCTGTGAGAGTCCCTACACTGTGCTGGCTTAATGCGTGAATTACCCCGAATTATGTGCTGGTGCTTAAATGAGTGAGAACAGCACTGTGGTGCTTCACTCAGTCCAGCTGCGTTGGGTACGCAGGGGTTAGTTGCATTGGCAACAGAACTGGGTAAAATGCAAGTGTATATGGATTTAATCTAACTTTGTATATTTAGTATATCAGTGCTCGGAAAGTATTGAACAATGTTTTGGGATAGATTGGAGAGATCTTACCAGTATGTGACAAAATTATGCGTTGGCAACACTGTTTTCTCCTTAAAACATGGTATTCCTTATCTGGTAGTATTGCTGGTTAGTCTCACTGTCTCTTCATCTTGTGCCTGGTTTTCTCTTCCCCCTTTTTATGATGTGGGTTACAATTTGTACTCAATTTTAGGTATGATCAGTGTGTAGTACCTAATTAGCCCACGCGAGGAATATACCCTGTCAGAGTTAGTATTTTCAGATCAAAGCACATTGGTGGTTAACTCATATATCATTTACAGGGTTTATACAAAGTTTGCCTGATTACAAAATGTTAGAAGACTAATTGGGGAAGGGGAACTACAAGAGGGATCAACAGATTAACATGAAGTTCCTACAGACTAAGTTTAGAGGTCTGGTTTCACTCCTATGGGGAAGATTTTCAACTACAGTTTGTTTAATCTTCATCCATGTTGTTTCTTCCTGCTGTTCCTCTTTCACTTTCGTTGTCGTCGATGTTGATCCATTGCGGGCCTGGTTGTTCCTGTTCCTCCGAGAGGTCTTCTTCAGGAAACCCAACATGTCTCCCTATTTTTTCAAGGAGTTGTTGGGTTCTCTTTGTTCTCCTGTTTATTTTCTGTAAATATTTGTGTAATCCCTCCACCTACCTTTCCAATTGGCGGTTGGAGGCTTGTTGTGCTTGCAGCATCTCCTTATGCTCGGTAAGCATCTCATATACCTTGGGCGGGAGGCTTGGTCTAGGCTCCCTGCGGGGAGTTGGCTCCTGCTCTGTGAGTATGTGCCTTTCAATATATGATTTGTTGAGGGTGGCCTGCGGAGGGACCTTGGTACATCCTTCGATTGCTACCCCCTGACTCTGGCAAAGGGCAGCAATCAGGCTGGGGTAGCCAAGAGAATCCTTTGGTTTGGGGGCAATCTCTTCCATTTCGTGGGCAATGATAGTGCCCAAATCCAGAGGTTCGGATCGCATGATCACCCACACCAGAATAGCCCTCTTTTTGGCTACGTCATTGGAGTGGAGCAAGGGCAGGATGTTGGATTGCACGAAGGTGCACCAAATCTTCGCCATAGGCACCAGGTCTGCCTTTCTCAGCGACTTTCCCTCTCCATACTTGTCCTTTTTTTCATCCCAGCGTGCTCCAGGGATGCAGAGTGCTTGTAGTGAACCTTCCTTGTCCACCGGAGTATCCTTCAGCTCGTTGTATTTGCATTCTCTCTTCGAGACGTTAACTCCTAGTAGCTCGTTGATGGTCTGGGGTTTGAAAGAGATAGTCTTCCCCCTCATATATGAGGTGAATCTTGTCTCTGCCCTGGTGAGCACTAGGTTGGCGTAGAACTCCCGAGTTATTTCCTCGTAGCCCTCCCCCGCCATGTTGCACAGCTTGTGCCACTTCCTAGTTTCAATTTCTGCAGCGATTGAAGGGAACTCTCCCCTCTTCAGACTGATTTTTCGGTCCGCCATGAAAGAGATACCCTTAAGGTTGTCAAACCGCTCCTCGTTGTCGGCGTACTTAAACCGGTGGGTGTCTTCAGCCCTTGCTTTCCCTCGGAGAGCTGCTGCGGGGGTTGTCTTGATACGCATTTTTCTTGAAACTGATTCCATTCTACGAGGAAGAGAACCCTCTGTTAGCGAGTGGGTTGAGGGATAGTAGTTCTATTACCTTTCGTCATGCTTGTGTAGATTTCTGCATGTCTCGAGGGGGGAAGACTCCGGGTTAGTGCGTCATTGCTGTTACTCTATTTTTCCGAAGATGCTTTCTCCCCCCCCCCCCCCCGTTTTTTTAATACCCCTGATGCATGCATGTTCAGGATTCTTTGTGTTGTGCAATGTGGAATCTTCTTCCTTCGGTAAATCTGGTTTGCCTTCTGTCTATGGAGTTGGCAGCCATGAAATCAATCAATGCCAGAATAGAATAGAAGAATTTCATACCTTGATTTTTCTAGGGTTGAGAGAATGAGAGGATTGTGTTCTTGCTTCTTGAGTTGGGAACGAGAGGTAGACAGAGTATGAGTTTTTAGAATTTCTGTGGGAAGGAAGTTACTTACCTGCTGTTGTTTTATAACCGTTGTGTGGGATACGAAGGATTTCGCGTTAAGAACAGATTAGGTCAAAACTGTTGACCTTCTTTGTCTTGTGACCTTTCAGTAGGTTGGCCACGTGGCAGCTCCACACACGTATATTCTGACTTTGGGTCTGCTTTGAGTAACCCCAAACTTGCTTCTCACTGTCCCTTTTACTTTGTTTGAATTCCACCACCCCTGGCGGGAAATAGTTTATAACACATATTTGTATTATTATTATGATTCTATACATATACATATATATATATATATATATATTATTTTTTTCCAGAGGTGATGTTTTGTTGATATTCCTTGTTAAATTAACTGATTGGTGATGCTCTTTCTGTGTTGGCAACGTTCCTGCTCCCTTGCGTAGGCAACGCTACAAGTCTTTTCGTTTTGTGTGTTCCAGCCACTTGCATTCTCTTTTCCTTCTTGTTAGATTTAATGTTAGGATGCCATCTAATTGATACAAAACTCTGAGTTTCTGGATTTATAATTAGTGATAATATATACATGGGGAAGGAAAAGAAGAAAAAAAAATTTGAAAGAAAGAAACTAAACAGATCAAACGAGAATGATAAAAAAAAACAAGGCATGAAATTTTCTTCTTCAAGGTTGGACGGTTGCACCGAGAGCATCGCATTTGACCACGCAGGCTGCAAGAGTTGCACGCATCTTGTGTCGGTCACTCCTCTTCCATCCGCGTTGTGGTTGCTGGCCCTGCCTTGCTCTCGACGTCCTCTAAGTCAGCCCACTGCAGCACCAGCTCTTGTTCAGCATCGGAGAGTTCTTGCTCAGTCATTCCTATCCTTAGTCCGATGGTGGTTAAGAGCTGTCGGTTGGCCTTCGTCCCTAGATGGACTTTCTGCACATTTCTGCGTGTAACTTCGACTTGTTTGCCCAGGTGGCGTACAAGGAGGTGTAGCTCCTCTAGACGCTCGGTCTGTTCTTTGAGCATGTCGCAGATTTCTGGTGGGATCATGGCCTTGGGTTGTGCTTTGTGGAGGACGTAACGCCTAATGTAATCTTCATCCATGGTAGGGTGAGGGTCTACTCAGGTGCAACCAGTAACTTCGACCCCGTAGGATTCACACAGGGTTGTGATGAGGCTGGGGTATCCTAGGGGAACATAGCACTTCCTCGCGATGTTCTTCATTTCCCGAGTAATTATTTGGGCGATGTCTACCTCGCTGGATGTCATTATCATCCAAAGCAGAACCGCCCATTTCTTGTTCACTTCGTCGGAGTGAAGCTTAGGTAGCAGGTTTGACTGCACAAAAGTGCACCAGATTTTGGCCACCGAGTTTAAGTCAACCTTGCGTAGGGACTTCCCATCATTGGAGCCATCGTCCTTCAACTCCCATTTGGCTCCTGGAGTGCATAATGCTCTCAGGGATACTGGTTGGTCTACTGGGGCGCTTCTGTGACGCTGGTACATGCACCCAAATGTGGAAGGTCTGATCTCCAGCAGGTCCTGTATCACCTGTGGGGTGAAAGAGATCACTTTTCCACGAACGTAGGACTTGTAGCAGTCCTCTGCTTGAGTTAATGCCATGTTGGAATAAAACTCTCTGGTGATCTCTTTGTATCCTTGGTTGGCCAGGTTGCACAGCTTCTCCCATTTTCTGTCAGTGATTTCATTCTCCATTCTGATGAATTCCCCCATGCGCAGTTTCAGCTTCCTATCCCCCACAATGGGGATTTTCTTGAGTGTGTTGTATCTGACCTCATTCTCTGAGGATAAGAACAATTGCCTTATTTCTGCCATGTTTGAAGCTTTGGAAGTGGTTTCCATTAGAGTGTTGTTGGGTTCCTTGAGTGGAGTTGCTGGCTATAAAGGGAAAGGGAAGGGTTTCACTAAGATAACTGTTGGGTTTTGATAGGAGTAGTGCTCATTTGGGTGGTCTTTTATATTTGGACGTGGGGAATGTGAACGGTTTGATGGTTGGTTGGCAGTTCAGATAACTTAATGCAGGTTGATTAATTGAATGTTACTGTTGAGCTTCCCTTCTCTTTCCTGCTCTGTTCAGTTGTTGTTGCGTTGACCACACATTCTCGTTGGCGTGTACTACGCGATCATGCACTCCCACTGCTAGACTGAATTTGCATTTCTGTCCTGCTGCACTCTGTATCAGTTCAATGCCTGTTGTTTAATTTCTCGGTTTCCTCTTCGATCTGCAAAAGGGATTTTTTTTAAAAGTAAACTACACAAAAAAAACTACAATTAACCTATGAATTCAAACTACTTTCAAGGGTTGCCTCCCTTGCAGCGCTTGTTTAGTATCCTTAGCTTGACATTTTGAAGATCAATTGGGTGGCAGGATAGTGCAGGTAGTCCTCTCCCTGCTAATTTCACCTCCATGATAGTGCTTGATACACTGACCATTGACTTTGAAACTTCTTTGGGATTGCACATCTTCAAGGGTGATGGCACCATAGTCTGAAACTTCTTTAACTACAAAGGGACTTGACCACTTGGATTTTAACTTTCCTGGAAACAGTTTAAATCTGGAGTTGAACAGCAAAACCAGTTGTCCAGGTTCGAAAACTCTGTGTTTGATCAGTTTATCGTGCCATTGCTTAGTTTTTGCCTTGTAGATCTTCGCATTTTCATACGCATTGAGGCGAAATTCCTCCAACTCCTGCAGCTGTAATAGTCGATTCTCTCTGGCTGCGTTGGCATTGAAGTTGAGGAATCTGGTTGCCTAGTACACCTTGTGCTCAAGTTCTACCGGTAGGGGGCAGGCTTTCCCAAAAACCAGCTGGTATAGAGACATACCAATGGGTGTTTTGAAAGTTGTTCTATAGGCCCAGAGTGTGTCATCTAACCTGTTTGCCCAGTCTGTCCTGGAACTGTTCACAGCCTTCTCCAGGATCCTCTTTATTTCTCTGTTGGAAACCTCAGCTTGACCGTTACTTTGTGGATGATACGCTGTGGTAATTCTGTACCTAACGCCATATTTGCTCAAAACTGCTTCTAGCTGCTTGTTACAAAAATGTGTTCCCCCATCACTGATCAGAATGCGTGGGACACTAAATCTTGACAGTATGTGCTTCCTCAGAAATCTTATTACAGATTTAGCATCACACGTGTGTGTAGGGACAGCTTCTACCCATTTTGACACATAGTCCACAGCGAGTAGTATATAATCATCAGAGTATGAGGCAGGGAATGGTCCCATGAAATCTATGCCCCACACGTCAAACAACTCTACTTCTAAGATGTTAGTGAGGGACATTTCATCTCATCTTGAAATATTTCGATTGCGTTGGCAGGCATCGCACGCAATGGTAAAATCTTTGGCATCCTTGAATAGTGTAGGCCAAACGAATCCGCTTTGCAGCACCTTAGCTGCTGCCCTTCTTCCATTGAAGTGGCCTCCATAGGCTGAGCTATGGCAGTGCCACAAGATATCCCTTTGCTCTTCATGTGGGATACACCTTTGGAGTAATCCATCCACCCCTCGTTTGTATAGGAAGGGTTCGTCCCATAGGTAGAACTTACTGTCATGATACAGCTTCTTTCTTTGTTGCCAGGACCATCCAACTGGGATAATCTGTGCAGCTTTAAAATTTGCCATATCTGCGTACCATGGTGTAACAGCAATGGCCAACAACTTCTCATCTGGAAATTCCTCATTGATCAAAATCTTTTCATCTTCCATGACTTATGTAGGTAACCTGGACATGTGGTCAGCTGCACCATTGTCTCTTCCTTTTCTGTCTTGGATCTCGAAATCAAACTCTTGGAGGAGTAGGATCCACCTGATCAACCTTGGTTTTGCTTCCTGTTTTGACAGCAAATGTCTCAAGGCAGCATGGTCAGTGTATACGATTACTTTGGCACCAATTAAATATGACCTGAACTTGTCAAATGCGTAGACAACGGCCAGTAGCTCCTTTTCGGTTGTTGTGTAATTCAGTTGTGCACTGTTCAGCACCTTGCTGGAATAGTATATGACATGTAGCCTCTTGTCCTTCCGCTGTCCCAATACTGCGCCCACAGCAAAATCACTCGCATCGCACATGAGCTCAAATGGGAGACTCCAATCTGGTGCTGCAAGTACAGGTGCTGTGACTAATTGTTCCTTAAGCGTGTTGAACGCCTTCATACATGCTGCATTGAAGTTGAATTCGGCATCCTTCACCAAGAGGTCACACAATGGTTTGAAGATTTTAGAAAAGTCCTTGATGAATCTTCTATAGAACCCAACATGCCCGAGGAAACTTCTCACTCCTTTCTCATTCACAGGAGGGGGAAGTCTCTCAAAGGCCTCCACCTTGGCCTTATCAACTTCCACGCCCCTTGATGAGACCTTATGTTCCAATACGATGCCTTCTTGCACCATAAAGTGACATTTCTCCCAATTTAGCACTAAGTTGGTTTCCTCGCATCGTTTCAGCACACAGGACAGGTTACTCAGGCAATTGTCATAATCAGAACCAAACACCGAGAAGTCATCCATGAAGACTTCAATAAAGTCTTCCACCATGTCAGAGAAGATGGCTAACATGCATCTTTGAAATGTGGCGGGTGCGTTACACAATCCGAAAGGCATCAGACGATAAGCAAAGATTCCATACGGGCAAGTGAAGGCGGTTTTCTCTTGGTCCTTAGGATCCACCACAATCTGGTTGTACCCAGAGTATCCATCCAGAAAACAGTAGTAGGCATGCCCAGCTAGTCTTTCTAGCATCTGGTCCATGAATGGAAGAGGGAAATGATCTTTTCTGGTGGACTCATTGAGTCTCCTGTAATCTATGCACATACGCCAACCAGTTACTGTCCTTGTAGGAATAAGTTCGTTCTTCTCATTAGGGATCATTGTTATCCCTCCTTTCTTAGGTACAACATGAACTGGGCTGACCCAAGAGCTATCAGAGATTGGGTAGATAATCCCTGCATCCAATAGCTTAAGGACTTCTTTCTTCACAACCTCTTTCATGGTTGGATTGAGTCTTCGTTGGGGCTGTACTACAGGTTTGAAATCCTCCTCCATTAAGATCTTGTGCATGCAGAAGGAAGGACTTATTCCTTTCAGATCTGAAATAGTCCACCCAATGGCAGACTTGTGAGCTCGTAAAATCCTCAACAGTTTCTCCTCTTCTTGCTCATTGAGGGAGTTGCTCACAATTACTGGGAATGTGTGCTCTTCTCCCAAGAATGCATAACGGAGGTGAGGAGGGAGCTGCTTCAATTCTGCTTGTGGGTTGTCCACTTTTCCTTCTTCCTTTGGCAGATCTTTAGAGGGTTGTGAATCTGATTCTATGGGAGGATTAGCTTCAAGTGTGGCTATGCATTCCTCCACGCATTGGCTCTCCTTTTCCCTTTCCTGGCTTAGGCCTTTGACTTGCCGGAGTACTCCTTCTAGAATAGACTCACTGTCATGTTTTTCAAAAGGGGCTGACAGTGGCGTTGCCAACGCGGTTAGTGGCAGCGTTGCCAACGCGTCCATCCTCATACAATGTGGTTGTTCAGCAGGGTGTTTCATGGCTTCAAACACGTTGAACGTCACCTTGTCCTCCTGCACCCTTAGCATCAGCTGCCCTTGCTGCACATCAATAAGTGCTCTCCCTGTAGCGAGGAATGGTCTTCCTAAGATCAAAGGAATTTCAACATCTTCCTCCATGTCCAACACCACAAAGTCAGCTTGGAAGATGAATCTGTCTACCTTGACCAGGAGGTCTTCCATAACACCATATGGATGTTTAATCGATCGATCAGCTAGTTGGAGACACATCATGGTAGGCTTCACCTCCTCAATTTCCAGTTTCTTCATTATGGATAGGGGCATCAAGTTGATACTAGCTCCTAAGTCGCATAATGCCTTTCCAATTTGTAAATTCCCTACGGTGCAGGGAATTGCAAAGGATCCTGGATCTTTTAGCTTCTGAGGGAGCTTCCTTTGGATGATGGCACTGCATTCTTCTGTAAGAGCTACGGTTTCATCTTCCTTAAGCCTTCTCTTCTTGGACAACAACTCCTTCATGAATTTTGCGTATGAGGGCATCTCTTCCAGTGCTTCTGCTAGTGGTATGTTGATTTGCAGTTTCCTGAATATATCTAGGAATCTGGAAAACTTTCTCTCTTCCTGCTGTTTCTTTAGCCTTTGAGAAAATGGGACATTTGGCATTGCCGATGTAGCTTTTTCCCCGTTGGCCACGGCTTCCTCAAATAGCTGCTTTTTGCTTTTTCTCACTGGCCTGTCGTGGAAGTCCTTTTTCTGCACCTCCTTTGCTGCTGATTCTCCTCCAGGTTGCATTTCTGTTTCGATTCTGGAAGGTTGGTCTGCTGGATCAGCAGCAGTATTAGCTTGTACGATCACGTTCTCTGTTTCCTTTGGTATTGTGGGCAACCTTGGTTCTATCGTCTTTCCACTTCTTGTCGTGATGGCATTGCATTGCTCTTTGGGATTCACTGTTGTATCACTGGGAAAACTCCCAGTGTTTCTTTCTGTGAGTTGTTTGGACAGTTGTCCCACTTGATTCTCCAGATTCTTGATGGACGCTTGAGTGGATTGCATAAACTGGCTGAGTATATTCCCCAAGTCTGCAGAATTGTCCTGTGGTTGGTTCGTCTGCTGGTGAGTGGACTGCTGCTGCGCATATTGCCCGTTCCTCCTTGGGTTGTTCTGGTTTCTGAAATTAGAATTATGAGAGTTAGAGTAAGGAGGATACCTAGGCCTTTGTGGCTGGCCCATATAATGCACTTGCTCTTGGCTGGAGGTTCCTGTTATGTCTGTGTCATAGCATCCGTTTTCATGTTCTCCCCCACAGAAATCATATTTCAGGACTTGGACTTGTTGGGGAACTTCTACGTTGAAGACCTGTAGTTGTTTAGTCAAACCTCCAGCTGTTGTGAAATCAGCTTGTTCTGAGCAAGTAATGCAGTTTGAGTGTCCAACTCTAGCACACCCTCTTGGGAGCGCTTCTTTCAGATGGTGATTGGTACTCGTTGGAAGCCATTATTTCAATCAGTTCCATGGCCTCCTCTGTAGTTTTAGTGTTTAGGGATCCTCCTGCTGAGGCATCTATGATGAGTCTCGTGGCGGGCTTGACTCCATTGTAGAAAATATGAATTTGGTGAACATCAGAGAAGCCATGGTGCGGGCACTTCCTTAAGAGCTCCTTGAACCACTCCAAGGCTTCATAGAGTGATTCTCCTTCTTTCTGACCGAAACAGGAGATCTCTCCTCTCAGCTTGTTGTATTTTGAGGGTGGGAAGTACTTCATGAGGAACTTTGATACCAATTCCTCCCAGGTGGTGATACTTCCTCTTGGTTGGGTTTGCAACCAATATTTGGCTCGGTCTCTCAAAGAGAACGGGAATAACCTTAGTCTGATCGCTTCGTCAGAGACTCCATTCATCTTGATTGTATCACATATTTGAAGAAAGCTTGAAAGGTGGAGGTTTGGGTCCTCCACTTCGCTTCCTCCAAACTGGTCTTGTTGCACTAGATGGAGCAATGCAGGTTTAATTTCAAAGTTGTTGGCAGCAACAAGTGGTCTCACGATGCTGGCACTGCAACCTACAGAATTTGGGATTGCATATTCCCCCAACGTAACTCTCCTGTTAAGCTGGTGTTCCTCCATGATAGAGTGATGCACATGGTTTTCTTCGCTGGTCCTTTGCAGTCTCTGTTGCTCTTGTTGCACCTTCCTTAGTCTCGTTTCTTTCCGGTTTCTTCTTACGAGCTTTTCAATTTCAGGTTCAAAGATCAAGTCCTGTTCTTGATTACCTTGCATAAACAAGTTAAACAAGATTAAGCTGAAGAAAGAATCAGTATGTAACAGAGTCAGAAATACAAAGCAGAATTGCTCAATCTAGTGTATTCGTAGTACTTTTCAATAATGAAAAACAAATCCCCGGCAACGGCGCCAAAAACTTGTTGGGTTAAAACATGTGAAGGCAAGTGCACCATATCGTTTTTACGAAGTAAAGAATGAGTAAGAGCATCGTCTCCACAGGGATTTGGTTCAAATACTGAATTCCTACTAGTCCACTAATTGTACTTAATTATGAGGTCACGTAGGTAACGCAAGTTTGTTCGCGTGGGCAACACGAACGGGAATTAGCAGGAATCCACAGAATTTGTCACAATCTGGGATTCTGTTCTAACACGCAGGGACTGCCTGAAATCTAATTCTGGACTTTCAAACACTCTGCAAATGAATGTAAAGATGTGAGAATTCAAACTATGGAAAATGTTGGGGTTGGATTTCACCAAAACATCCCTTATGTAATCCTTGATAATTGCATATACTTAAGATAAACATACATTGAAGATCGAATTCACAAACTGGTAATCGAAGGTCACTCCCATGACTCAACAATCCTTCACAGCAAATGAAGAATCCTAATCCCTTAGCAATTCCTAATTTGCAGTGAGCCTTATGTTCAAGAATTCAAAAGACCTCACAATTATGAACCTCTATCCCTAGAGCCCTCGCAATTGTGTTATTCAATCCCAGTTCCAATCCTTAAACCAATTTCCCAATTGCGAGAAAGAATTTTTATTCAATTTATGAGTGGCCAAACCATAAAAGAATGAAGTAAAGGGATGAACAATCAACATTAAAGACAAACGATCTTGAATAAATGCAAAAATTAGGATTACATAAGATCGGTTAAGGTTTCATCCTTCCCCAACAGGGACTCAGTTACACATAACAAAGAAGAAGAAAAACAGAGGAGGGGGAGAAGTGTCTGGTCATGGCAACTTGCTGTAAAATCCCTTCTTCCTCAACTTTATGGTTTCTCCTTCTCCAAGAGCAGAACCAACGTCCAGGAAAACGGCGGTTCTATCTCTGGAATTCCGCTCTGGAGATAGATTAGTAGGTAGAGTGAAGGATCAGATGATCGAGTGATGCCCTGTTCTCGCTCTGTTCTGGCCCTTTTATAAGTACTGGTCTGTGCCGTCGCGTGCCCAACGCGACTCAGCTTGCGTTGTCAACGCGGTGTGGTTGACAGATTTCTTCTTGTTTCTCTATTTCTTCATGTGTTCCATGCGAATTCAAGTACGTTTCCAACACGGAATCCTGCAACATTTTTCAGGGATTAAAACACAGGAATTTGTGAGAATTTATCAACTTATGTTACTCAGTTTTCCAGCTGTTGCTTATGTTTTAGTTGTGTTTTATGCTTTAACTGCTCGTAATTTCATTGAATTATGTTCCAAATAAGTGTCTTATTGGGCACTTATCAGTATGCTGAATTAAAAAATGTTTTTTTTCTTCTGCTGTTGGTTCTTTTATCAATTTTGTAGAAATACAAACAATAAACAAAAGGGGGGTTGAATGTTGTGTCATGATAAAAATATAGTTTTTAAACAGTTCAAAATATTAGACAAGTTTGTCATCTAATAGGCTTTGGAGTGAGGAGGTAGAGAGAGATTCATCCTAGATATTATTGTGGTTCACCTTTATCAACTTAAAGACTACGTCCCATCCTTGTTATCACACAACAAATATTTTCAATATTAAGAAAAGATACAAACACTTAGTCAACAATACAATCCTTAGTATTTTTGTAAAGCCCCTCCATGTTTAATATACCCAAGGAATATAGAATAGAAACTTTCTATCTAGTTATTCTTACTCCTATAACAAATCTTAAAATACAACCAAAAGTTATTGAAAATACATTGTAGGTTACGAATAAGGTAGACAAGTAGATAAAAAGATAGTTTGGGTTCAACTTAATTATGTCTCTTGTGTTTTATTCATAAGCTTCTCTCTTTATACAAAATGGAAAAGTAGTTGTTGATAAAGTGAGAAGAATTTTCAATGTCTTCTGCATATCCATAAATGCATAACCTTAGTTTAGGTGAAAAGTTTTTGCTAGGAGTCAAACAAGTATCTTGTAGCAACTATACTTGTCACTTTGCTTTTTGCTTTATGTTAAACGAGTCTCTTTCCTCTTTGAACTTAAGTTAGCTATTCATTAAATATCTA
Source organism: Canavalia gladiata (assembly GCA_037954105.1). Taxonomy (NCBI): domain Eukaryota; kingdom Viridiplantae; phylum Streptophyta; class Magnoliopsida; order Fabales; family Fabaceae; genus Canavalia; species Canavalia gladiata. Next base: position 41,467,708 of record CM075661.1, read on the forward strand.
ATTATTCTTTTTAATCTTTCAATACAAAAATAGGCATTACTAATCTGAAGGTCAATTGGATTAGCCTTCTGAATACACTTCCCAAATTAGACGAGTCAGTTGTTTAAAAACATTTTTATTATGTACCTGTCTAAAAACGCTTTTGCATATATCTTTGTCATCATTGAAATATTAGAAATTGCTTGGACTTATTTTAATGTCTAATTAAAAAACTAGGTTCCAACAATCTCCTATTTTTTTACGATGGAAAAAATCTATTATCTTTATTTAAATAACATTAGAGACGAGTTTAGTACATAATAAACAATTTGCCAAGTTATGTATGTATGAACATGGTTTAGATATGATTAAGTAAATAGGAGAGGATATAAACATAATATTCACCATATATTATAAAGACTAAAGAAATTATTCAAAAATATAAGACACAATACATCGTCTAATGAAATATTAAAAGTATTATCAAAATAAAACATCATCAACTAGCCTCCCTATTACTAAAAAAACACTAATGCCTATAGAACTCAAGTTGCTCATGGACCATGTGGATGAGTTCATTTTATAATTATTCAATGGTGCAGTCCACATGGTGTTATAAGTGACATAGCTTGTTGTGAAAGCTTGTTTGAGTTTGTTGAATCCATTGGAATTGCTATTGATTTTTCCATTATCAAGCTTTAATAGATGCTAGAAGAGATGCATGGTGCTCTTTAAGTGTTGGATTTGTTGAGAGGATGCATGAGGTTCTCATAGTAGGGTGAGTTATAGGTGAGGGCACTAGGTTGGTAACAATCTTGGAAAGTAGGGGAAAAAGCAAAATAAAGGACTTGTAATTGGTGCCAAGATTGCAGCTGGAAAGAGAGGGCCATATGGGGAGTAGAAAAGTAAGGAGTAGGAAAGGAAAAATAAGCTAGAGTTAGAGTCTCATAAACAATATACACAAAGAGGATAACCCTAGTACAAATAATAAAGAGATAGTGAGGATATATAGAGGAAGGAAAGGGAACATGGTGCTTTTACGGAAAAATAGTTGAGGCTAGGTAGTTTGATTGATAATGATCAACCAATAAGGAGAAGGTGAAGTAGTGTTGGTGTTGAGGCTAAATGTGCCATTCATCAACCTTTTATTCATTAAACAGGCCAGAGGAGTAGCATTAGACGTAGTTGGCCTAATTGTAGTAAGAAAGAAGCTACCAAGAGCACTCAAAATTTGTAAGGCCTCCTCAAGTTAGAAATTGGTCTTGGAGATCATTAGGTATATATCACCCAAAATAGGGGAAGGGCCACTACGCACAACATGAGCCTTGAACTTAATTTCTAGGTCCATTAAAAGGTAGAGGGAAAGATGACCTAGCTAAATTTGAATGTTAGTAAATGAGGTCCATTGATGACCGAAAGGTCCTCGACCATTAAACAAGGTAGAATTTGATCAAACATAGTGATGACCTCAAAAGAATAGGGAGGCATGGGAGTATCGATGTTGATACAAAGTTTTCTTCTGAGAAAATAAAGGTATGGGACACATAAGGGCATAAATGAAAGGGTAGGTGAGGGGGGTAATGAATGGTGCGAAGCCTTGGTAGCGGTGGGCAACAATTGAGAGTCTAAGAGAAAGGTGTAAGGAATATCGGAAGAGGGTAATGGTGAAGATGGTTTAGGAGATGAGGGACTAACTTTAGCAATACTGGCCAATAACTCTTCAAATTGCAAAAATACAGCATAGGCAGCATCATCAGTTGATATAGAGAATCCCAACTGTAGACCCATTGGGCCTATTGGACCTCACACAAAATAGGCTTATTGGGATTTACACATTAGAATAGAATTTAGATATGTTTTGGTATTTCAGGAACTAGCAAAGCCAATATGTATTAGATTTGGGCCTAATATCCCCCTATATTTGAGCTTAGGCTTTTTAGGCCTTCTCTTACTCAATTTGAGGCTACATTAAGGAGTGAAAAAGGAACCATTGGGTTGAAATCCAAGCCCAATTTGGATTCAAGGTTCCCTCCATTTTGAACCTCCTCCATTTTTCCTATATAAAGCATCACTTGTATAATGGGGTTAAGGATCCTTGTCATGCATCGTAGCTCATGGTGGTGGAGAAGAATTTATTTCTTCACAATAGATGGCACTTCCAAGTCAAGGCATAACTTCGTCATAATTCCACTTCCATTCTCCATTGGATTGAATCATTCATTGATCTAGAAGAACCACCCATCAATGGTAAGGGAAGAGGTTGAAGGAATGAGGGATGTTGAAGGTGAAGGAAAGGGTGGTTGGATTTTTCCATGTAAAGGAAAAGGTAAGTGTTCTATTGGTGGGGGGTGGAGGGTGGAGGTTGGTTTGCAAGTGGGGATGGAGGAGGTAAAGGAAAGAGGTAGTAGTTAATGGAGGGAGGTTGTATGAGATTTTAGGAAAGGTCAAGGATGAGGGAGGGACAATGCGGAGTGGAACAAGAGATATGGGTGTGGAGAAGGTGTTGTCCTTCATGATAACTAGACAAGGTTTGTTGGTGGGAGGGGCAGTGTGTATAAGATGGGTGGATTGTATTTTGGTGGGATCGAAAGTGGTGAAGGAGCTAGGGCACGCAGGATATTAGGTATATCAACATCACATTTACACTTGGACCTTTTCTTTAGATGCCCCCCTGAGATGGAGTTGATTAATCAACTGGTGTAGTAGTGACAAATTAAGTAGGAGAGCCTACAACATCATTAGTAGATGAGTTCCAGTTAGAGGAACTTGAATTAGACAAGCTCGAATTAGTGGTAAATTTATACTTGCTCAACTTTGCATGAATAAATTTTGCAAATGAATCTTTGGGGGAATTAGGATGAGTGAAAGACAACTTTATTATCTTAATCTCTTGATGACCAAAGAGCTTGGTTAAGGTGTGTAAACACTCAATTATGTCCGAGGCCCCCAATCGTTAAAATTAACCAAAAAATTAAACTAATAAAATATGTAGATAAATAAATAAATAAAAAGCAGAAACGAATAAAAGAAGAAAAATACAAAAAAAAATAGAAAAGTGCTAAATTATGAAAAAAAAATAGATAAAAACAGAAGATGGTTAAAGAAAGTAAAAATAATGAAATAGAGAATCCAAAAAATATAAAATTAATAAATCATTAGAAAATTTTTAGAATAGAATAGAAAAATAATAAAGTAACAAAATGAAAATAATAATTAGTAATAAAGAAAATAATGATAAAGGAATTAAAACAAAGAATAAATGAAAAAATAATAATAATAAAAATAAATAAAAAATAAAAATTTAAGATATACAAATCAAAAACAAAAAAAATAAAAATTAACTAAATTAAAACAGAATAACAGAATTAAAAAGGGAAAAAGAAAAAAATAAAACAAGAAGAAACGGGCGAGAGAATAGAAACGAAAAAAATGGAAAAGAAAAAGTAGTGGGAGGGGGCTCGCTTTTGACTCCATGAAAGAGCTTGGCCCTTGCCAAGAGGGAAGAGGTTGGCTTTTGGGCTCTTTGAAAGAGCTTGGCTCTTGCCAAGAAGGGGGGGCTTCTGAAAAGCCCTTAAAAGATTAAAGGGTCTCCAAGGGACTAAGGCAAGAGGGGAGAATAAATAAAATGAAGGAAGAGTCTTCAAAAGGGAAGTAGGGAGGACCTGAAGTGAGTGGAGAGGCCGACATAGGGGAGAGAAACTGATTTCCCGACAAGATTCTTAATCGAAAATCTCAGTTCTGGTGGCTCTTCATTGAGGATAAGCCAGCCAAGTAATACTTCTCGCTGGGAGGAAAAGGGAGCCCTGCTGGTTCGAAGCCAACGTGCGGGCAAGGACTCATCCTCAAGTCTAATTGTGACTATCGAGATGATGGAGGTCTCTATGCTGTTATACACGAAGTGAATGTAGAAAAACTTCAACTAGCTTTGCAAGGTCATCAACGACATTCACTTATACACCAAGAATTCAAAAGTGGCAAGAACCCTATTTATGATGGAAAACGCAAGTTTTGGTCACATACTTTCGTCATGCCAAGGAACTGGTCTTCTCGTCTCCATCCAATAGTGAAAAGGTACCCTCGAATCTATTCATTGTTGAGCTTAGGACTGTTTCCCTATGATAGCAGTGCTTGGCAAATCCATGTGGTTTGATCCAATGGGTTCGGTGAATATGCTGAATATTGGTGGGGCAACCCAGTCCTTGGTGTTTGAAAAGGAAAATTCAGAGGCCCAAGATACTCTTACCAGTGCCAATATTTTAGTATGGTTAGTGTTATCAGGCGACTTCGTAAGCAGATCTAAGGAGTCCAGTTTCTTGTTTACTCATATTGACTGTAACATAACTGCTTGGGGAGAGTAACAAGGCACAAAATGTCAAGATTGCCAGGGGTCGGCATAATGGCAATATGATCTATTTGCACCAGAATGATCGTTGTTGATCGTAAAGCTAGGTTTCCAATACTGGCAAATATTCCACGTTCATTCAGCTCCCTACATGCAGAAGGCCTTGCCATAGGGGGAACCAGGAGCCGTATTCTACTAATGTTGAAATGGGTACTCCAGTTAGCATGACTCTTAAATCAAGAATGCAGCTCTAAGCACGAACGCTTCCTCGATCATATGGTAGGGATTGAGGACTAGGACTCATTAATTCAATCCCATCTATGCGATATTGTGGCAGCTTTATGGTCTTCATGGGACTCTTGGTACTGCACGCGTCCACCATCAACATGCAATGGTAAAAATGAGCACGTCAAAATTCTGGGAGCTGCTTAGCCTTCATAATATGGCGAGGTACGAATACAGAAAAAGGAATCAAGAACCATGCATGGCTTTAGCGTTGGTTCGTGCATATGGGAATCAGAATCGAGGAAGGAATGAACCCACCCACTAACGACGTCAATAGAAGATCACATGTGCCGTGGGAATTCAGATTCAGGCCAATGTTACCATGCACGTATACACCAGCAGAGGCATGTAAAAGGAGGTAAATTGAAAGCAGCGTGGGACCCGCGGGTAGACATCATTTGGAGCAAATGATAACCTTACTACATAGGCATATATGCCAAGCAAATGGAATATAGTCCATGAAGGTAAGATGGCTCAAGTGGTTGGAGTTCATGTCATGCAATTTCCAAGACGCGGATTCGAAACCCCCTGAAACCAGTTTTTGTTTTAAAAAATAGAGTCACCAAGTAAGCTGTGAGCCGCAAGCTACCCCGTCAAGCCGAATAAGCCTCTAGCCAGTAAAATTGCTACGCGAGCCGACGAGCTCCAAGCGAGCCGCTGAGCCTCCAAGCTGCCACGTCAGCCGGCGAGCCCCCAAGCTACCAAGCAGGCCAAGCCGCTACACTAGCCGATGAACCTCCAAGCAGGCCAACAACTGAGCCTCCAAGTTGCCACGTCAGCCGGCGAGCCCCCAAGCTACCAAGCAGGCCAAGCCGCCACACTAGCCGATGAACCTCCACGCAAGCCAACAAGCCTCTAAGCCATCTGTTGAGCCACAGAGGCCTTTCAACCATCAAAATAAGCCGTGAGCCATCCCCCAAGCCATGGAAATTCAAATTTAATTTAACTCCTCCAAAATCAAGAAATTTTTTTACTCAAGTTCATTCTAATTCTTTTCCTTATAGACAAATAAAGTTATTTTTTACTCAAACTCAATCCAATTCTTTTATTTCAAGAAAAATAAAAATCCTTTTTGTATTCAAATTTAATTCATTTTTTCTCCTCAAAGACAAACAAGATTCATTTCTTTCAAGTCAAAATTAATTCTCTCCTTCAAGGTTCGACTCAAAATTCTTTTTGTTCAAAAAACTTTATTCCTTTCTTTGAGTTTCGAATAAAATTCATCTTAATTCAAATCTAATTTAGTTTTTTCTCAAGTTTTAAGTTAAGCGCATCATAAAGCAAGTTCAATTCCAATCAAGTGTCTTTCAAATCGAGTTAACTTCAAATCAAAACTCAATTCTTTTCTTATTACTTTTTTCTAAACTAATTCTTCTTGGGATTTACGGTCTCACGCGACGAACACTAAATGTGAAACTGGCGGTCTAAACTGCTGTTCGATGTTTAGTGGTTCGTACAGGCCCCTGTGCAGCCTTAGTTGCCTCGGACCTTATGCATGAGGGTCCCTTCGAAAAATAAAATTCTTTCCAAAATACTTTGGGATTTACGGTCTCACGCGACCAACACTACACGAGAAACTGGCAATCTATATTACTGTTCGATGTTTAGTGGTTCATATACGCCCCCGTGCAGCCTTAGCTGCCTCGGACCTTGTGCATGAGTGGACTGAGGGTCCCTCCCAAACATAAAACTCTTTTCAAAATGTTTTGGGACCTACGGTCTCATGCGACAAACTCTAAATGGGAAACTGAAGGTCTACACTGCTGTTCGATGTCTAGTGGTTCGTATAGGCCCCCATGCAGCCTTAACTGCCTCGGACCTTGTGCATGAGCGGACTGAGGGTTCCTCCAAAAACAAAAAGCCTTTCAAAACAACATGTTCATCTTCGGATACTCCTTTTCAAGCACTTTCGAAGGTTAAGCCTTCAAACAAACCAGAACTACGTAAGCCTTGAGTTTCCCATTGCACCGAGGAATACGTAGGAGCAGGATCAAGTCCTGTCGGGCTAACCTCCATCAAGTAATTTATTTCCATGCTAATTAAGGGATCAAACTATTTTAAAATAATTGCACGCTCGATTTAAGGGTACCGTTCCTCGGAACGGGCAAATAGGGTGCCTAACACCTTCCCTATTCGTAACCGACTCCCGAACTTCGAATCTCTTCGTCGAGTCAGGGTTTTTCCAAATCTTTTCCCCTAAATAAAAATTTGTTGGCGACTCCACATTAATCAAATCTTTATGTTCAAATTTTAGCAAGTCCGTCGTCTCATCGGAATTACGTTTGCGACAGATGACGACTCCACTAGGGACATTAGAGAGTCAAGCTTGTTTGATTGAGTGTGCATTGTATTTGATCCCTTTCCTGTTCATTTTCACGATTTGTTGATCGCACGATTTACTATCTTGTTTATTTATCTGTTGTTTGTTTGTCTATTCTCTGTATAACCTTAGGGTAGACGAACAATAAATTGCTATATATACTTGTTATGATTTCCCCAATTGTAGGTATCCCAATAATTTGTGTGCTTTCCACACATTATGCATAGATTCATCTCATGAGTGGGGCCCTATACCCGGGTTTGAATGCTGCCTAGGATAGAGGGATCTAGTGGTGTCACTCTGGGGCCTATGTCCTGATTGGCTATCAAGAAAATCCCGGCTAGAGTGCGTCCTATTCATAATGCCCCGCAACTAGTGGCTACTTCTACTGTTGTGGAAAGCACTATGGACTGGAACTTGGCTCTAGTGACCTCTACACCCTAGGATTACTAACCACCTTTGAGAGGTTCATGCATAAAAACCTTAGACCCTTAGGATAGGTAACCCACATAAGAAGCAAGGAGGGCACACACCCTTTCATGATACATGGTTCATATATATGTACGGACATTTATTTGAACAAAATCATCCTAGATGGAAGAAAAGGAATCTGAAAATTGGGGGAAATACAAAAATCAAATCAAAATAGAAAATCAAGGAAAAGGAATATAAAATTCCTAAGGAAAATTAGAAAAATAATTTCTGAAAAATACTGAAAATATAAAAAGATTCAAAAAGAGAGAAAATGAAGTCCAAAAGAAAATCTAAAGATAGGAAAATTTTAGCAAAACTAAAAATATTTTCAAAAAAAAACCAAAAGTTCTCTAGCAAAATAAAAAATGTCAAGATTCATAAAAATCATGAAATTGCTAAAAAAATAAATGAAGCAACTTTCAATTATTTTCAAAGTAGTCAAATTTGAAAAATTTCCAAAAATTATTTGTGCATAACATTCATTCATTAACAAATTTATCATCGAAGAAAAATATCATTCCATACCTTTTTCATTTCATACTCATTTCACATCATCATCTTTATCATTCATGATTTTTGCATCCAAATTGTTTCTCAAAGAAATTAATTTTAAATTTAACAGAAAGATTAGAGAAAGACAACTTCCTCGACATCCTTATAGGACCTGTGCACAATCGAGAATTATGGACGAGCTAGAGAGACAAAATGAGAAGTTGAGAAATGAGGTCAAGTCTCTGAAGGAGCAGATGACCAAGCTGATGGAGGCCATCCAACTGTTAAAACAGAAGGATGTAAGGGAATCCTTGCCGGGAGAACCAACTGACCCATTATATCCTCCTGACTTTAATCCGCAAAACTCTTCACCATTAACGATGCCTCCGCCAACCGAAGGGGTTCACTATGGGTATCCTCATGGGCATGCACCCTCCCAATTCCAAACACAAGCCCAAACACAAACCCAAACACATAACCTACCTCCAAACACCACTCCACAAGCTTACCAAACAACCGTTGGGGGAACGCACCCCATGTTCACCCAAGGGCCTTATCCTGTGTACATACCATCTTCTCATCCCCACCACATGCCTGAGGGATACCCAAACCATCCTTCCAAGGAGGATACGGAAAAGTGGAAAATCCTAGAGGACAGAATCAGGGCAATCGAGGGGAGCGCTTATGAAGCCAAAGACGCATTTGATCTGTGCTTGGTTCCCGACGTGGTCATCCCTCCTAAATTTAAGGTTCTTGAATTTGAAAAGTATTAAGGAACTAGCTGCCCAAAGAGCCACCTGGCCATGTATTGCAGGAGGATGTCCCCCCTGTATGCACGACGATAAGCTGCTTGTCCATTTCTTTCAAGACAGCTTAACTGGGGCTGCTGCCAACTGGTATACTCAGCTAGAGCGAACCCACATCCGTTCATGGAGGGATCTGGCTGAAGCCTTCCTAAAATAATACCAGTAAAACGTCGAGATAGCTTTGGGCAGAACTCAGCTCCACAATATGGCCAAGAAAGGAGACGAGACCTTCAAGCAATATGCCCAAAGATGGAGGGAGTTAGCTGCTCATGTACAACCTCCTCTATCCGAGAAAGAGCTGGTCAGTATGTTCGTCGACACACTCCAAGATCCTTTCTATGACAAGATGATAGGCAATGTGACCGCAAGCTTCTCCGATGTCGTCATCATTGGAGAAAGGATCGAAGGTGGCATGTGTAAACACCCATTTATGTCCGAGGCCCCATTTTGAAATTATTTAATAGGTAAATCAATAAATAATAATTAAATAAACAGAAGAAGCAGAAAATAGGAAAAATAAATGGAAACAACCAAATAAAAACAAATAAAGAAAAAGGTTGATAAAATTGAAATAAATAAAATCTGAAAAAAAAGAAGAATAAAAACAAAATAAAATAATAAAAAAATAATAAGAAAAGATAAAAATAAAAAAAAAGAAAAAAGAAAAAAGGGAGAATTAATAAAAACAAAAAGAGAATGAATGAAAATAATTTTTTAACGGAATTTAAAAAATTAAAACAGAAAAAATAAAAATAAATAATAAAACTGAAAATAAATAGAGGATAAATAAAAATAATAATAAGAAAAATCTGAAATTAACAAAAATTAATAAAAAAATAGAAAGTTAAAAAATAGTAATAGCAAAAATGTTAAAACATTTAAAAAATTAAAACAGAAAAAATAAAAATAAACAAATATGGCAAAATCAAAAGAAAATATAAATTCGAAAAACAAAATCTGAAATTTAAAAAAAAGAGAAATTTAAAACTGAAAAAGAAAAAATAATAAAAAATATAAATGAAAAAAGTAATAAAAAATAAATAACTAAGAATACATAAAAATAAAAATAAAAATAATAAAAAATAAAATCTGGAAAATATAATAAACGAAAATTGAAAACGAAAAAATGAAAAATAAATAAATTTAAATGAAAAAACAAACAAACAGAAATTGTAGAATATATAAATAACAGAAGATTAAACAAATTTGAAAAGAAAATAAGAAACAAAATAAATAAATAATATAATAATAAAAACCAAAAATAGAATTGGAAAAACGATTTTAACTAACTAAAAAATAGAAAAACGGAATAACAAAAAAGGAATTAACTGAAGAGAGAGGGGTGGAAAAAGAGAAAGAGAGAGAAGAAAAGGTGCTTTTTTCTCCCATGCACGCATACAGAAAATGAGGAGGGTTCTCAACCTCTAGGGAGGTTTTGCTAGGTTCTCTCAAGACCCCTCCAGGTCAGACACACAAGAAGTGAGGGGGAGGCCTCAAGGAGACGGGTTCCAACAGAGTCATCGAGGTGTGGAGGAGTCACCTACTCATCAAGCAAAGGAAAAGGTGAGGGACCTTTCCTTAAAGGAATGCATTCTGAATCAAGGAAGAGGAGGAGAACCCAAAACAAGGGAGGAAGAAAGAAAAAACAAAAGGGGGGTTGCATGCACAAGGACGGGGAGGCGGCCTGAGGATTGAGGAGGGGATTTCTTTGAAATACGGAAGGACCAAAGCTTAGAGAAAAAAGGAGTTTTTTCATCGCTTGATTGGGTAACGCTCATAGATGGATCCTTGAGAGCTAGCTTGTTGCTGAAGGAGGAGTCAAGAGCATCAGGCTGTTAAGAATCTGTTCACTCGACTCCAGTTCGAGATGAAAAGAAGTCTCCTACATTCTTGACGTCGACATCAATCAGGTAAATGATTTCTCCTTTAGGCATTTAGTCTTCTCTTAGAGTTGTTGTGGTTCGAGCAAAATGGCTACACGAGGTAGTTCTAAAGGAGCTCGAAAAAAAGGGGAAATATTGTTTTTTTATTGAATCAAGATTTCTTCCAGATAAAATTTGCATGCATTCGGATAAACCATTGTGATTAAATCTTGAATAAGGAAGTAGATTTTCTATTCATGAGTCATAGAGAGATTTCTTGCATTCACATTTGTTCTCTGTATCTGCATCATAATTTAAGCGAATGGTGAGTCATTTAGACAAGGGTAGATTCAGTGGTATTATAGTTCAAAGAACTACATATTGCTTCGAGTTTCACCTTGCGAACTCTGGTGGAATTAGTTTATATATAAGTTCTTGGGTAGATCATGACAAAAAAAAAACATGAAGGCACTGATAGGAGTAGTTTGGCACTAATGAAAATTGAGTTCCCTAGCCACCGATTATGAGATCAGGTCCTTAGCAATAGGGAGAAGTCATTATGTGTAACCTACACTGCAACCATAGGAGCTCGTTCATGGGTGCTCGACCCACTGAACTTGGGAGTTTCAGGTTAAAGATCGTGCCCAGGCAACGTACTGTCCGCACGTGGAGAGATAGGCGTGGTGAAATGATTTGCCATGCACGACGGGGTTGATTCATCTTCATACAAACTGCCTCATGACCGGGTTTGTTCCTTAGAGCAGATAGACGAATATTAATTTCCCAAATTGATAAAGATAGCCTTGTTGTTAGTCTCTCTAAATCAATTGTAGCTGGATCTGTATAGGGATTTCTAGCCTTGGGCTTGCGTCCATTGTATGAAAAGCTTGGATGTCTGTGATGCATATCCAGGATATGACTTTGCAGTTTGTGAGATAGGGGACTCCTCAAAGCCATATACAGAGTTAGGTTCTAAGAGGTCGCATCCATCTTTTTCTAGGCGGCTATGTAAGTTTTTAGGGTGTTAAGAGTAACGAATAGTCTTGCTCAGGTGATTGTCGCAGCCATGACCTAAGCTAGAAGAGATGGGGGGAGTTATGACAGGTGCAGTTAAAGAATATATAATGTTCTACGCTTGCATGCAACTTATGATGTTTTCGCTTCGGTTCCTCTTACGAAAAGCACCATAGTTCAAGAACTTGCTTCCAGGAGTGTTTCGCCCTAAAATACCCAGTACTGGCCAATAACAGAGTGGTCCGATATGCAAACTCTTATACCTAGGTGCAAGTGGCTATCCAGATGCGGGCCCCTCCCGTCCTTTCTCACAGCAAAACTGATTTGGACGTGGAATGCCTATCCATGTCAACCTGTACAAATCAAAAGGGCTGAGCATCACAGATTTTGGCTCGTGGGAGCAATAAGGTGGAGAAGCCAAGTCAAAGTCTTACGTAAGATAAAAAGATCACATGCAGCTGCCATGTATGCATCCATTAAGGTAGGGTTAAATTTAATTGGAGCCGTGAATATTTCAACCAGAGGTTCAGTCCAAATGGTTAGCTTGCTCGCCCACAGCCTCTAAGCCACGAGTTTGAGTCCCGCAGCATGCAGTTTTGATTAATTTAATTTAGTACATACAGATCTAGCAGGGCTTAAATTAAAACAATGACACAATAAACTCAACCACAAGTGTGGCATGGTGGTATTGCTCGCGGTCCATGCCTCCAAGGCGCGGGTTTGAATCCCACTGGAGGCACTGTCCTTTTAATGTATATATTTAATGTTCGAGTAGGTTTAAAATTAGATTTTTGAAACATTTCTACAAATACCAATTCTATTTCCCAAAAATTTAAAATTAAACCGTTTCTCCTAAAAATCCAAATCAAATTATTCTCTCTTCAAAATTCAAATTTCATTCTTTAAATCCAAATCAAATTCTTTTTTTTTCTTAAAAATTCAAATCAAAATTCTTTTCTCTTCAAAATCCAAATCAAATTCTTTTTCTTCAAAATTCCAAAAGTCCAAATTAAATTCTTTTTCTCCCAAGTTCAAACCAAGACTCTTTTTCTTCAAGCTTTTTAATCAAGTTCATATTCCTCAAACAATGCCAAGTTTGATTCTTTTCTTCAAATAAAACAAAATAAAATTCAAGTTTGATCCTTTTTCTCTCAAGTTTCGAAAAGAAATTCAATGACGTTTCAAATCAAGTCAAGTTCAAATGCCCAAGTTCAAGTCTAATGCTTTTTGCAAATTAAAATTTATTTTTGAATCTCTAGTCTCACGCAATGGGCCCTAGGCATGAACTGGTAGCTTTTTCTGCTGTTCGATGCTTAGGGATTCATATGGGTCCCAAGTGCAGCCGTAGTTGTCTTGGACCCTGTGCATATGTGGACTGAGGATCCTTTTGTAAAATTACAATAATAAAACTTCATTTTAGAATTCCTAAGTCTCACGCGACGAACCCTAAGCACGAATTGGTAGCTTTTTCTGCTGTTCGGGGTTTAGGAATTTGTATGGATCCCAGTGCAGCCGTAGTTGTCTTGGATCCTATGCATATGTGGACTAAGGATTCTCATTAAAATATTTTCAAAACACTCTTTCCATTTCAAATATCCCTTTTCAAGCAGTTTCGAAGGTCAAACCTTCGAGCACCATCCATTGTTAAATGCTTTATTCAAGTACCTTTGAAGGTCAAGCCTTCAAATCAAACCAGAACTACATAAGCCTTGAGTTTCCCATTGCACCGGGGAAGACGTAGGAGCAGGATTAGGTCCTGTCAGGCTAACCCCCATCAAGTATTTATTTTCACACTAATTGAAGGGATCAAACAATTTTCAGATAATCACACACTCAGTTCAAGGGTACTGTTCTTTGGAACAGGCGAGTGGGGTGCCTAACACCTTCCCCACTCGTAACCGACTCTCGAACTTTGAATCTCATCTTCAAGTTAGGGTTTTTCCAGATATTTTCCCTTAAATAAAATTTTGGTGGCGACTCCACATCACAAGAAAATCTACTTTTAAAATTTTAGCGAGTTCGTCGTCTCATCGGAATTACGGTTGCAACAGCATGCGCCGTGGAAAGATTGCGCACAAGCCTACAGGCACAGTCAACGCTTCCAATGGATCTGGGAAGAAGAAGACAGGCGAGACCTGCAACATGGCTTCTGGTCAAGGCCTATACACTCTTTAGGTGGCACATTATGGACCAACCGGTTACCAATCACCACCATATGTACCTTACACACCATATCCCTGAATAACCACTACATACCAAACACCATACCCTCCAACTTACAACTATCCAACACAAGTCCGACCACCAACACCATATACGACCCAAACATAAGCCATGAGCCTAAATACCAATCAAGGCTAGAAAAAGGAGAAGAAACCTGTCCAATTCGACCCTATTCCGATCTCATACACCGAGCTGCTACTACGCTTAATTCAAAACTCGTTGGTCTCTCCTTATCCTCTGAAACCGCAAGAACCACCATATCCTAAATGGTATGATGCAAACACCAGATGCGATTACCATGCAGGATTCATTGGTCATTCCACAGAGGATTGTCTAGAACTGAAGCGAAAAGTACAAAGCTTGATCGATGCGAAATGACTGGATTTCGGGAGGCTTGCTCCTAACAGAAAACAATCTGTTGCCGAATCATAAGAGCCCATTAGCTAGCTAAGAAATGGGAGAAGCGCAATGAGTTGCCTTGCACAAACTGAGATTGAGGATACTCATCCAAAAATTGTTATACTTTTCAAAGTCAATCTTTTGTAAATAAATATTAATGAATAAATACAAAAATTACATTTTTCATGTTTCTTAGGCACGTGCCTCATACTGTTGGCGTTACTTTTAAATTTTACCATTCCTTTTTCATCATTCAACCTGCTTCTTCCTAAACAAATAAATACCGGTTGGTGACAATGCCAGTGCTCTAATAAATAATTTTGAACGTTTGATTAATCAAGCTAAAAGAAAAGCCCAATGAGGAAGCAGAATAAGAAAAGTCTAACCAGGGATTCCCAAATCACCATGCATTCAATACCCTATCTAACAATAAATATCCCACTGGATCAAAATTTAAATTCAGGCAAAATTTAGGGATGCCAAATAAAACCCAGTAGACTAAAAGCCAAAATAATCCAGGCAAAAGTGGGGTTAAAATTTAAGAAAATAAATCGACAAAGTCATGATCAGAAAAGGTCCTGCTAGATTCCAAAAACAATTTAGGCAAAAATAGGATTAAGACGAAAGCCCGCTAGGTCATGAATTTTCAAAGGCGACCTAGGAAAAAGTTAGGGCACAGAAACAAAAGCCCGCTAGGTCGAAAACCAACAAAGACGGCCTAGGTAAAAGTTAGGGCACAATCAAACAAGAGCCCGCTAGGTCAACAATCCTTAAAACACGACTTAGGCAAAAAATAGGGCCCACAATCAACAGCCCGCTAGGTTGAAAACCTATAAGGGTGACCTATGCAAAAGTTAGGAAAAAACGAAAGACCTGCTAGGTTGAAAACTCAAAGGAACAACCCAGGAAAAAGTTAAGGTCAAACCAGGAATCCCAAGACAAACTGACATTTCTGTACCTTATCTTTCCTAAAACTGGGGCAAAATTTTGCAATTTCTCAAGTTTGATTAATTTGACAATCAAGATTATGAAAAGTAGCACTGGCATTTTTCATCAAAAGGTGCCATTTGGGCGATCAAACCCACATCTTTTGTCATCCTTTCCTTTCAAATACACTACCTTAAGACATACAACCTCAAAATTCCCTATCTCCTTCCTTTAACCATCCAGAATCACTTCGCACACCTCAATAGTGCACAGGCTAAAAAAAGAAATGTGAAAAATGTAAAAATAAAAAAAGATTAATTTTGAAAAATCATGACAAATCGGATGAGTCCTCAACCATCGCAACACGACATGACTGCTTCCCAAAAATCATCCTCCTACTAGTCATGATGCCACCACAAAGAAAATGAGTGTGTCTTATTCAATAATGCTGACCACTGTTGGGTCTCAAAGATCCTGGAAAGAAGGTTCAAAGTGGACCAAGAAGCCAAGAGATAGAATCAATCTAGCTCGTCCTGATTCTTGATCCCCTTCACACCCACTATAAGGTTGTTGAGAAAGGACATGTACAAAAAAATCAAAAAGTCAAGAGAAACAAAAAGTTTTACCACTGCATGGGTTGCGTTCATCCTGTAGCATCCATTTCATTAAATAATTATTTCAAGCATCAAAAAGCAGTCAATAAGATTAAAACATCGCATCCTCTCTGTTCAAGCATCACAAACATCGCATCCTTTTCATTCATTCAAACATTGCAATAAGTATTTTTGTCATTCAAGCATCTCATAATTCATTTTTAAAACTAATTAGGACATAGGTAAAAATTGCCCGAATCAGTCATAATTAAAAGACTTCCCAAGATCAAGCTCAAACTGGGGCAAATGCTTGCCCACACAAAAATACAATTTGAGGTCATCCTCAAATTCCGAGTCAAGTTCAAATTTCAATCAAGTCCGAACTGGGGCAAACCCTTGCCCACAAAATTTCAATTTGGGGTCATCCTCAAATTCTGAACCAAGTTCAGACTAGGGCAAACGTTTTCCCAAGAAAGATTTAATTTCAAGAACAAAACTGGGGCAAGTATTTTCCTAGAAAATTCAAGTTGAGGCAATCCTCAATTTCAGAAAACTTCAAAACTGGGGAAAACATTTGCCTAGATGATTCAAGTGGAGAAAATTGAACAATTTTGAATCAAGTTCAAACTGGGGCAAACGCTTGCCCACAAAATTTCAATTTGAGGTCATCCTCAAATTCTGAATCAAAATCAAAACTGGGGCAAATGCTTGCCCATAAATAATTCAAGTTGAGGAAATCCTCAATCAAGATTCAAACTGGGGTAAACGCTTGCCCAAAATCCCTTCAAATCAAGACGTCTTTCAATTATCAAGAAATTTCTAAACTGGGGCAAAATGATTGCCCAAATTTCTTCAAGAGAATAATTATCAAGTGCTTAAAAACCTTCAAATTCAAGGTAGAATAAGAAATTTATTTTAATTCAAGAGAAAAACATATTTCAAAATAATTTTTCCAAGGCAGCGAACGAAGAAGTCCATACTCCGTACTCCATCCTCCCGTGCACTCCTAAGGCACATCATATTACTTTCTACACCTGTCGTTACAGGTTGTCCTGTCTCAACAAGACATTTCTTCTCCATATTTGTCTGCCCATCTTGACAAACCTTTCTTACATGTCTTAACAGGTCATTTCTTGCATGCCCTAACAGGCCATCGGTTCTACGCCCTCACACTCGTCTCCACATGTCGTTCGATTCCTGCCTGTCCTGACAGGCTCACTTTTTTCCTGTCAACAACAAGATTTTTCGGCTATACCTGTCTTAACAGGTGTCTCATTCCATCCTGTCAGTGACAAGGTTTTTTCTTCTATACCTGTCCTAACATATTTTCATCATTCTGCTTAACCTGTCCTAACAGGTCTTCGTCATTCTGTTATACAAGTGTCTCATTCCATCCTGTCAACAACAGGGCCATTACATTTAACCTGTCCTAACAAGACATTGTTCACTCTCCTTTGCCTGTCTTAACAGGCTTTCATTTTTCCTTTTGCTTGTTTACAATAGAAATCCATCTACATTTATCCTGTCCTAACAGGTTAGTTTTCGTCACTCATTTTACCTATCTTAACAAGTTTCCTTCATTTTACTTTGCCTGCCTTCACATGTTCTTTTCATTCCCTTTTGCCCGTCTCAACAATCTTTCACCATTCTATTGCGCCTGTCTTAACAGGCGTCTTGCTTCCATCCTGTCAACAATAGGACTTCTACATTTTTTCCTATCTTAACAGGTCATTTTCGTTTTCCTTTTCCTGTCTAGCAGGCTCGAATCTTTCCTGTCAACAACAGCACCTTCTTTTCATTTTCGCCTGTCTTAACAGGTCATTTTATTTCATCTTCTCCTGTCAACAACAGGACAACATTTGCATTTATCCTGGCAACAACACGATTTCATTTTCATTCTTCCCGGTAACAACGGGACCTCATTTGCATTTTCTTATCAACAACAGGACCTCAAGCATGTTTAAATTCAGTCCGCCTATCTTAACAGGTTTGCATTTATCCTGGCAACAGCAGGATTTCATTTGCATTCTTCCCGGCAACAGCGGGACCTCATTTGCATTCTTCTTGTCAACAACAGGATGTCAAGCATGTTTAAATTCAGTCCGCCTGTCTTAACAGGTTTGCATTTATCCTGGAAACAAGTGGATTTCATTTGCATTCTTACCGGCAATAGCGGGACCTTATTTGCATTTTTCTAGTCACCAACAGGACCTCAAGCATGTTTAACTTTAGTCCACTTGTCTTAACAGGTTTGCATTTATCCTGACAACAGCAAGATTTCATTTCCATTCTTCCCGGCGATAACAGGACCTCATTTGCATTCTTCTTGTCAAAAACAGGATGTCAAGCATGTTTAAATTCAGTCCACCTGTCTTAACAGGTTTGCATTTATCCTAGCAACAACAGGATTTCATTTGCATTCTTCCCGGCAACAGAGGGACCTCATTTGAATTTTGCATGTCAATAGTAGGATGTCAAGAATGTTTAAATTCAATCCGCCTGTCTTAACAAGTTTGCATTTATCCTGGCAACAACAAGATTTCATTTGCGTTGTTCCCTGCCACAGCGGGACCTTATTTGCATTTTTTTTGTCAACAATAGGACCTCAAGCATGTTTAAATTCAGTCCGCTTGTCTTAACATGTTTGCATTTATCCTAGCAACAACAGGATTCCATTTGCATTCTTCCCGGCAACAGCGGGACCTCATTTTCATTCTTCTTGTCAACAACAGGATGCCAAGCATGTTTAAATTCAGTCCACCTGTCTTAACAGGTTTGCATTTATCCTGGCAACAGCAGGATTTCATTTGCATTCTTCCCGACAACAACGGGACCTCATTTGCATTTTCCGGTCAACAACAGGACCTCAGGCACGTTTAAATTTCTGTCCACCTGTCTTAATAGGTTTGCATTTATCCTGGGAACAACAGGATTTCATTTGCATTTTTCCCAGGAACAGCGGGACCTTATTGGCATTTTTCTTATCAACAACAGGACCTCAAGGATGTCTAAATTCAGTCCGCTTGTCTTAACAGGTTTGCATTTATCGTGGCAACAATAGGATTTCATTTGCATTCTTCCCGGCGACAGCGGGACCTTATTTGCATTCTTCTTGTCAACAACAGGATGTCAAGCATGTTTAAATTCAATCCCCCTGTCTTAACAGGTTTGCATTTATCCTGGCAACAACAGGATTTCTTTTGCATTCTTCCGGCCAATAGCAGGACCTTATTTGCACTTTTCTTGTCAACAACATAACCTCAAGCATGTTTAAATTCAGTCCGCTTGTCTTAATAGGTTTACATTTATCCTAGCAACAGCAGGATTTCATTTGCATTCTTCCCGCAACAGCAGGACCTCATTTGCATTCTTCCTATCAACAACAAGATGTCAAGCATGTTTAAATTCAATCCGCTTGTCTTAACAGGTATGCATTTATCCTGGCAACAACAGGATTTCATTTGCATTCTTCCCCGCAACAGCGGGGCCCTATTTTCATTTTTCTTGTCAACAACCGGACCTCAAACATGTTTAAATTCAAAACCGCTTGTCTTAATAGGTTTGCATTTATCCTGGCAACAGCAGGATTTCATTTGCATTCCTCCCGGCGACTGCGGGACCTCATTTGCATTCCTCTTGTCAACAACAGGATGTCAAGCATGTTTAAATTCAGTCCACCTGTCTTAACATGTTTGCATTTATTCTAGCACCAGCAGGATTTCATTTGCATTCTTCCCGGCAACAGCGGGACCTCATTTGCATTTTTCCTGTCAACAATAGGATGTCAAGCATGTTTAAATTCAATCCGCCTGTCTTAACAGGTTTACATTTATCGTGGCAATAACAGGATTTCATTTGCATTCTTCCCGGCAACAGCGGGACCTTATTTGCATTTTTCTTGTCAACAACAGGACCTCAAGCATGTTTAAATTCAGTCCGCTTGTCTTAACAGGTTTGCATTTATCTTGGTAATAGCAGGATTTCATTTGCATTTTTTCCGGCAACAGCGAGACCTCATTTTCATTCTTCTTGTCAACAACAGGATGCCAAACATGTTTAAACTCAGTCCCCCTGTCTTAACAGGTTTGAATTTATCCTGGCAACAGCAGGATTTCATTTCCATTCTTCCCGGCAACAACGGGACCTCATTTGCATTTTCCTGTCAACAACAGGACCTCAGGCACGTTTAAATTTCTGTCCACCTATCTTAATAGGTTTGCATTTATCCTGGCAACAATAGGATTTCATTTGCATTCTTCCCGGTAACAGCGAGACCTTATTTGCATTTTTCTTATCAACAATAGGACCTCAAGCATGTTTAAATTCAGTCCACTTGTCTTAACAGGTTTGCATTTATCCTGGCAACAGAGGGATTTCATTTGCATTCTTCCCGGCGACAGCGGGACCTCATTTGCATTCTTCTTGTCAACAACAGGATGTCAAGCATTTTTAAATTCAATCCGCCTGTCTTAACAGGTTTGCATTTATCTTGGCAACAACAGGATTTCATTTGCATTCTTCCCGCCAACAGCGGGACCTTATTGCATTTTTCTTGTCAACAACATAACCATAAGCATGTTTAAATTCAGTCTGCTTGTCTTAACAGGTTTACATTTATCCTAGCAACAGCAGGATTTCATTTGCATTCTTACCGGTAACAGCGGGACCTCATTTGCATTCTTCCTTTCAACAACAGGATGTCAAGCATGTTTAAATTCAATCCGCTTGTCTTAACAGGTTTGCATTTATCCTGGCAACAACAGGATTTCATTTTCATTCTTCCCGGCAAAAGCGGGACCTCATTTGCATTCTTCCTGTCAACAATAGGATGTCAAGCATGTTTAAATTCAATCCGCTTGTCTTAACAGGTTTGCATTTATCCTGGCAACAACAGGATTTCATTTGCACTCTTCCCGGCAACAGCGGGGCCCTATTTTCATTTTTCTTGTCAACAACAGGACCTCAAGCATGTTTAAATTCAAAACTGCTTGTCTTAACAGGTTTGCATTTATCCTGGCAACAGCAGGATTTCATTTGCATTCTTCCCGGCGACTGCGGGACCTCATTTGCATTCTTATTGTCAACAACAGGATGTCAAGCATGTTTAAATTCAGTCCACCTGTCTTAACAGGTTTGCATTTATTCTAGCACCAGCAGGATTTCATTTGCATTCTTCCCGGCAAGAGCGGGACCTCATTTGCATTTTTCCTGTCAACAATAGGATGTCAAGCATGTTTAAATTCAATACGCCTGTCTTAACAGGTTTGCATTTATCCTGGCCACAACAGGATTTCAGTTGCATTCTTCGCGGCAACAGCGGGACCTTATTTGCATTTTTTTTGTCAACAACAGGACCTCAAGCATGTTTAAATTCAGTCCGCTTGTCTTAACAGGTTTGCATTTATCCTGGCAATAGCAGGATTTCATTTGCATTCTTCCCAGCAACAGCGGGACCTTATTTGCATTTTTCTTGTCAACAACAGGACCTCAAGCATGTTTAAATTCAGTCCGCTTGTCTTAACCGGTTTGCATTGATCCTGGCAACAGCAGGATTTCATTTACATTCTTCTCGGCGACAGCGGGACCTCATTTGCATTCTTCTTGTCAACAACAGGATGTCAAGCATGTTTAAATTAAATCCGCCTGTCTTAACAGGTTTGCATATATCTTGGCAACAACAGGATTTCATTTGCATTCTTCCCGGCAACAGCAGGACCTCATTTGCATTCCTCCTGTCAACAACAGGATGTCAAGCACGTGTAAATTCAATCCGCTTGTCTTAACAGGTTTGCATTTATCCTGGCAACAACAGGATTTCATTTGCATTCTTCCCGGCAACAGCGGGACCTTATTTTCATTTTTCTTGTCAACAACAGGACCTCAAGCATGTTTAAATTCAATCCACTTGTCTTAACAGGTTTGTATTTATCCTGGCAACAGCAAGATGACATTTGCATTCTTCCCGGCGACTACGGGACCTCATTTGCGTTCTTCTTGTCAACAACAGGATGTCAAGCATGTTTAAATTCAATCCGCCTGTCTTAACAGGTTTGCATTTATCCTGGCAACAACAGGATTTCATTTGCATTCTTCCCGCCAACAGCGGGACCTTTTTTGCATTTTTCTTGTCAACAACAGGACCTCAAGCTTGTTTAAATTTAGTTCGCTTGTCTTAAAGGGTTTGAATTTATCCTGGCAACAGCAGGATTTCATTTGCATTCTTCCCGTCGACCGCGGGACCTCATTTAAATTCTATTTGTCAATAATAGGATGTCAAGCATGTTTAAATTCAGTCCACCTGTCTTAACAAGTTTGCATTTATCCTAGCACCAGCAGGATTTCATTTGCATTCTTCCCGGTAACAACAGTACGTCATTTGCATTTTTCCTGTCAACAATAGGATGTCAAGCATTTTCAAATTCAATCTGTCTGTCTTAACAGGTTTGCATTTATCCTGGCAACAACAGGATTTCATTTGCATTCTTCCTGGTAACAGCGGGACCTTATTTGCATTTTTCTTGTCAACAACAGGGCCTCAAGGATGTTTAAATTCAATCTGGTTGTCTTAACAGGTTTGCATTTATCCTGACAATAGCAGGATTTCATTTGTATTCTTCTCGGTGACAGCGGGACCTCATTTGCATTCCTCTTGTCAACAACAGGATGTCAAGCATGTTTAAATTCAATCCGCCTGTCTTAACAGGTTTGCATTTATCTTGGCAACAACAGGATTTCATTTGCATTCTTCCCGGAACCAGTGGGACCTTATTTGCATTTTTCGTGTCAACAACAAGACGTCAAGCATGTTTAAATTCAGTCCGCTTGTCTTAACAGGTTTGCATTTATCCTGGCAACAGCAGGATCTCATTTGCATTCTTCCCGGCGGCTGCGGGACCTCATTTGCATTCTTCTTGTCAACAACAGGATGTCAAGCATGTTTAAATTCAGTCCACCTATCTTAACAGGTTTGCATTTATCCTAGCACTAGCAGGATTTCATTTGCATTCTTCTCGGCAACAACAGGACCTCATTTGCATTTTTCCTGTCAAAAATAGGATGTCAAGCATGTTTAAATTCAATCCGCCTGTCTTAACAAGTTTGCATTTATCCAGGCAACAACAGGATTTCATTTGCATTCTTCCCGGCAACAGCGGGACCTTATTTGCATTTTTCTTGTAAACAACAGGACCTCAAGCATGTTTAAATTCAGTCCCCTTGTCTTAACAGGTTTGCATTTATCCTGGCAACAGCAGGATTTCATTTGCATTCTTCCCGGCAACAGCGGGACCTCATTTTCATTCTTCCTGTCAACAACAGGATGTCAAGCATGTTTAAATTCAATCTGCTTGTCTTAATAGGTTTGCACTTATCCTGGCAACAACAAGATTTCATTTGCATTCTTCCCGGCAACAGCGGGACCTTGTTTGCATTTTTCTTGTCAACAACAGGGCCTTAAGCATGTTTAAATTCACTCTGCTTGTCTTAATAGGTTTGCATTTATCCTGGCAACAACAGGATTTCATTTGCATTCTTCGCGGCGACTACGGGACCTCATTTGCATTCTTCTTGTCAACAACAGGATGTCAAGCATGTTTAAATTCAGTCCACCTGTCTTAACAGGTTTGCATTTATCCTAGCAACAACAGGATTTCATTTGCATTCTTCCCGGCAACAGCGGGACCTCATTTGCTTTTTTCCGTCAACAATAGGATGTCAAGCATGTTTAAATTCATTCCGCCTATCTTAACAGGTTTGCAGTTATCCTGGCAACAACAGGATTTCATTTGCATTCTTCCCGGGAACAGCGGGACCTTATTTGCATTTTTCTTGTGAACAACAAGACCTCAAGCATGTTTAAATTCAAGCCGCTTGTCTTAACAGGTTTGCATTTATCCTTGCAACAGCAGGATTTCATTTGCATTCTTCCCAGCAACATCGGGACCTCATTTGCATTTTCCTGTCAACAACAGGACCTCAAGCACGTTTAAATTTCTGTCCACCTGTCTTATTAGGTTTGCATTTATCCTGGCAACAACAGGATTTCATTTGCATTCTTCCTGGCAACAGCGGAACCTCATTTGCATTTTCCTGTCAACAACAGGGAATCAAGCATGTTTAAATTTCTGTCTACCTGTCTTAATAGGTTCTTATTTATCCCGGCAACAGCGGGACCTTATTTGCATTTTCCCGTCAACAACAGGACTTCAAGCATGTTTAAATTTCTATCCACCTGTCTTAACATGTTTGCATTTATCCTTGCAATAGCATGGTTTTCATTTGCATTCTTCCCGGCAACAGCGGGACCTCATTTGCATTCATCCTGTGAACAACAGGACTTTAAGCACGTTTAATTTCTGTCCACCTATCTTAACATGTTTGAATTTATGCTGGCAACAGCAGGATTTCATTTGCATCTTCTCGGCAACAGCGGGACCCCCCTTTTTTGCATTTCTTCCCGTCAACAACAGGATTTTCATCAGGTGTACTTTTTCTGCACCTTGGCCTATGTTGTCAGGCCTTATCAAGTTTAGCTTTCTGCATCTTGGCCTATGTTGTCGGGCCTCATCAAGTTTAATTTTCTGCATCCTGGCCTATGTTGTTAGGCCTCATCAAGTTCGTTTTTCTGCATCTGGGCCTATGTTGTCAAGCCTCATCAAGTTTTATTTTCTGCGTACCTCGGCTTATGTTGTCAGGCCACCTTGTACATACCTTACATTTTAGTTCCTGCATGCTTTCCTGCCGTAGATAGGCCCTTTTCACCTCATCTTCAGCAGTATTCATAGCCTAATTAGGTTATGCAATCAACTCTTACATATTTAAACTCTATCGGCACATGAAGCCGGCAGTGTCATTCAACCACCATCCTCCAGGCATCTATGAGGTTCACTTTAAGCTCAAGGCTTTTAGTGATTCTCAGACTTCGTCAAAAGCCTGCCTCGGACATAATGTGTTCACGTCTTTACTCATTTCCTACCACGATAATTTAGAGAATTATTTCTCACATTATCTAGTAGGAGAATGAGTAAAGAGGGGAAAATTGTAAACACTCAATTTTGTCTGAGACCCCCCAATCGTTAAAATTAACCAAAAAATTAAACTAATAAAATATGTACATAAATAAATAAACAAAAAGTAGAAACGAATAAAAGAAGAAAAATAAAAAAACAAAAAATAGCAAAGTGCTAAATTATGGAAAAAATAAATAGATAAAAACAAAAAATAAAACCGAAGATGGTTAAAGAAAGTAAAAATAATGAAATAGAGAATCCAAAAAATATAAAATTAATAAATCATTAGAAAATTTTTAAGAATAGAATAGAAAAATAATAAAGTAACAAAATGAAAAATAATAATTAGTAATAAAGAAAATAATGAAAAAGGAATTAAAACAAAGAATAAACAAAATAATAATAATAAATAAATAAAAAATAAAAATAAATAAATAAAAAATAAAAATTTAAGATATACAAATCAAAAACAGAAAAAATAAAAATTAACTAAATTAAAACAGAATAATAGAATTAAAAAGGGAAAAAGAAAAAAATAAAATAAGAAGAAAGGGGCGACCGAATAGAAACGAAAAAAACGGAAAAGAAAAAGAAGTGGGAGGGGGCTGGCTTTTGGCTCAATGAAAGAGCTTGGCCCTTGCCAAGAGGGAAGAGGTTGGCTTTTCGGATCCTTGAAAGAGCATGGCCCTTGCCAAGAAGGGAGGACTTCTGAAAAGCCCTCAAAAGATTAAAGGGTCTCCAGGGGACTAAGGCAGGAGAGGAGAATAAATAAAATGAAGGAAGAGTCTTCAAAAGGGGAGTAGGGAGGACCTCAAGGAAATGAGTGGAGAGGCCGACATAAGGGAGAGAAATTGATTTCCCGGTGAGATTCTTGATTGAAAATCTCTGTTCTGGTGGCTCTTGATTGAGGATAAGCCAGCCAAGTAATACTTCTCGCTGAGAGGAAAAGGGAGCCCTGCTGGTTCGAAAGCCAACATGCGGGCAAGGACGCATCCTCAAGTCTAATTGTGACTATCGAGATGATGGAGGTCTCTATGCTGTTATGCACGCAGTGAATGTAGAAAAACTTCAACTAGCTTTGCAAGGTCATCAACGACATTCACTTATACACCAAGAATCCAAAAGTGGCAAGAACCCTATTTACGATGGAAAACGCAAGTTTTGGTCACATACTATCGTCATGCCAAGGAGCTGGTATTCTCGTCTCCATCCAATAGTGAAAAGGTACCCTCGAATCTATTCATTGTTGAGCTTACAACTGTTTCCTTGTGATAGCAGTGCTTGGAAAATCCACGTGGTTTGATCCAATGGGTTCGGTGAATATGCTGAATATTGGTGGGGCAACCCAGTCCTTGGTGTTTGAAAAGGAAAATTTGGAGGCCCGAGATACTCCTGCCAGTGCCAATATTTTAGTATGATTAGTGTTATCAGGCGACTTCGTAAGCGGATCTAAGGAGTCCAGTTTCTTGTTTACTCATATTGACTATAACATTACTGCTTGGGGAGAGTAACAAGGCACAAAATGTCAAGATTGCCAGGGGTCAGCATAATGGCAATATGATCTATTTGCACCAGAATGATCGTTGTTAATCGTAAAGCTGGGTTTCCAATACTGGCAAATATGCCACGTTCATTCGTCTCCCTACATGCAGAAGGCCTTGCCATAGGGGGAACCAGGAGCCGTATTCTACTAATGTTGAAATGGGTACTCCAGTTAGCATGACTCTTGGATCAGGAATGCAACTCTTAGCACGAACGCTTCCTCGATCATATGGTAGGGATTGAGGACTAGGGGCACGACACTCATTAATTCAGTCGCATCTATGAGATATTATGGTAGCTTTATGGTCTTCATGGGACTCTTGGTATTGCACGCGTCCACCACCAACGTGCAATGGTAAAAATGAGCACGTCAAAATTCTGGGAGCTGCTTAGCCTTCATAATATGGCGAGGTACTTATACAGAAAAGGGATCAGGAACCATGCATGGGTTTAGCGTTGGTTCGTGCATATGGGAGTCAGAATCGAGGAACGAATGAACCCACCCACTAACGACGTCAATAGAAGATCACATGTGCCGTGGGAATTCGGATTCAGGCCAATGTTACCATGCACGTATACACCAGCAGAGGCATGCAAAAAGAGGTAAATTAAAAGTAGTGTGGGGCCCGCGGGTATACACCATTTGGAGCAAATGATAACCTTACTACATAGGCATATATGCCAAGCAAATGGAATATAGTCCATGAAGCTAAGATGGCTCAAGTGGTTGGAGTGCACGTCATACAATTTCCGAGACGCGGATTCGAAACCCCTTGAAACCAGTTTTTGTTTTAAAAAATAGAGTCACCAAGCTACCAAGCAGGCCAAGTCGCCACACTAGCTGATGAACCTCCAAGCAAGCCAACAAGCCTCTAAGCCATCTGTTGAGCCACAAAGGCCTTTCAGCCATCAAAATAAGCCGCGAGCCATCCCCCAAGCCATGGAAATTCAAATTTAATTTAACTCCTCCAAAATCAAGCAAAATTTTTACTCAAGTTCATTCTAATTCTTTTCCTTCTAGACAAATAAAGTTCTTTTTTACTCAAACGCAATCCAATTCTTTCCTTTCAAGACAAATAAAACTCCCTTTTGTATTCAAATTTAATTCATTTCTTTCAAGTCAAAATTAATTCTCTCCTTCAAGGTTCGACTCAAAATTCTTTTTGTTCAAAAAACTTTATTCCTTTCTTCGAGTTTCGAATAAAATTCATCTTAATTCAAATCCAATTTATTTTTTTCTCAAGTTTTAAGTCAAGCGCGTCATAAAGCAAGCTCATTTCCAATCAAGTGTCTTTCAAATCGAGTTAACTTCAAATCAAAACCCAATTCTTTTCTTATTACTTTCTTTCTAAACTAATTCTTCTTGGGATTTACGATCTCACGCGACGAACACTAAACGGGAAACTGGTCGCCTACACTGCTGTTCGATGTTTAGTGGTTCGTATAGGCCCCCGTACAGCCTTAGTTGCCTC
The DNA here is from genome assembly GCA_037954105.1 of Canavalia gladiata. Lineage (NCBI taxonomy): Eukaryota > Viridiplantae > Streptophyta > Magnoliopsida > Fabales > Fabaceae > Canavalia > Canavalia gladiata. The sequence goes on from CM075661.1 coordinate 41,495,446, forward strand.
AGACCTTGTGCATGAGTGGACCGAGGGTCCTTTCCAAAAATAAAATTCTTTCCAAAATACTTTGGGATTTACGATCTCACGCGACGAACTTTAAACGGGAAACTGGCGATCTACACTGTTGTTCGATGTTTAGTGGTTCGTATAGGCCCCCGTGCAGCCTTAGCTGCCTCGGACCTTGTGCATGAGTGGATCGAGGGTCCTTCCCAAACATAAAACTCTTTTCAAAATGCTTTGGAACCTACGGTCTCACACGACGAACTCTAAACGGGAAACTGACGGTCTACACTGCTGTTCGATGTCTAGTGGTTCGTATAGGCCCCCTTGCATCCTTAGCTGCCTTGGACCTTGTCCATGAGCGGACTAAGGGTTCCTCCAAAAACAAAAAGCCATTCAAAACAACATGTTCATCTTCAGATACTCCTTTTCAAGCACTTTCGAAGGTCAAGCCTTCAAACGAACTAGAACTACGTAAACCTTGAGTTTTCCATTGCACCGGGAAATACGTAGGAGCAGGATCAAGTCCTGTGAGGCTAACCTCCTTCAAGTAATTTATTTCCATGCTAATTAAGGGATCAAACTATTTTCAAATAATCATACACTTGATTTAAGGGTACCGTTCCTCGGAACGGGCGAATAGGGTGCCTAACACCTTCCCTATTCGTAACCGACTCCCAAACTTCGAATCTCTTCCTCGAGTCAGGGTTTTTCCAAATCTTTTCCCCTAAATAAAAATTTGGTGGCGACTCTACATTAATCAAATCTCTATTTTCAAACTTTAGCAAGTTCGTCGTCTCGTTGGAATTACGGTTGCGACAAGGTGAGCTCCTTCCGGTGGAGGAAGGTGTGGTGGTCTAGTATCAACCTCTTGACCAGCCTAGCGATTAGGTTCGTATAAGGGATGTTTTTGCTCTGGGCTTTAAGGACCTTGCACATGTAATTGAAGATAAGGGAAATGAGGTTGCCCTTATGTTTCATTAAAAGATTAAATAAGTAGAAATGATCCAAAGAAGAGAAATGGTTCCTAGATGCAGCATAGCGGAGAACCTTGCTTCAAAGCATGGCATAAATGACCTTAGCCTGGTTATTCATCTTGGAGCTTTGGTGATTGTTAGAGGATGGGTGAAAGTATAACACAATGTTTACCTCCACAAAAATTTCTTTCTCCCAGGTGTGAGAATTAGTGACACCTTTAAAGTCACACTTAAGCACTATGCTCAAGAGCTCTTGTGAGATGGAGATGTGAATGTAAGAACATTAGTGACTAGGAAAGGAGTGTCCTTGGTGGTCATCATCAAGGCACTTTTCTAGAATTCCACAATGAGGTCTTAATTCTAGTTTGTGTTAGCCACATTAAAGAAGTGGACCTATCTGGCAATGTGGATGTAGTCAAAAAGAGGAATGCCTTCTTCCTTTGGGAGCTAGGATGCAATAAGTTTGTACTGGATGGCTTTTTGGTATGCTTAGTGTAAGGGATCTTTCCTGAGAACCATTGGTGATAATTAGGGTTACAGAGAGGAAGAAGATGAAGGGTTTAATAGTAGGTAAAGAAGAATAGACATATAGAGTGTGAACACCAAATTATATCCGAAGATTCAAAATAAATTATGATTTAGTCTAAAATGATTCAAAAAAATCGCAATAAAAAAATGAAACAAAAGAAAAATGTAAAAAATAGAGATATGGAAGAAAATCAATATAGAAAAGTAATAACTATATAAACAAGAAAATGAGGAAAACAAAAAAGAAGGGGGAAAAGAAATAAGAAAATAATAAAAATAACAAAAAGTAGAAGAAGCAAAAAAGGAAAAGAAAAGAAGAAAAAAATAGGAAGATAAAGAGAATGGAAAGCCCAATTTTTTTAGAAAAGAAAGGAAAAAGAGGAGAATAAAAATAAAAACAATAACAACAAAACAAAAAAAAGAAATAAAAAGAAAGAAATTTCAATTAATTAATTACAGAATTAGTTAATTTGGTTAAGTTTAGTTAAGAAGTGGTTAGCAAAAAATAGTAATAATTAAAAATAAATAAATAAATAATAAATAAATAAACAAAATATACAATATAATAAAAAAAAGAAAGAGAAAAAAGACAAAATATAAATAAATAAAAAAGAAAAAGAAATTTTTTTAGTTAGTTAGTTAGTTAAAAAGTTAATTAATCAGGTAGTTTGGAAAATAAAATAGAGAAAAAGATAAATAAAATGAAAGAAAACTTTCGCGCGAAATTTGAAAACGATATAAAAAGCAAGCAGAAGGAAGAGAGGAGGGGCTTTTGGGAGTTCAACCTTCCCGCTCTTATTCTTGACCGGAAGTCTGAATTTTCTCTAAGAAAAGGGTTCCTTCCCTTTCACTATCATCGAGGGGTATCCTTAACCAAAAGTTGAAGAATGGAAGCCAAAGGAACCTGAGGCTCACATGCTGTGACAAGAATTAATCAAATATCAGAGTCGAATAGCCTCAAAATCCATTGCACACTCACCAGGTAAATTCACAATTCATATTATTTGCTACCTATAATTGGAATCCTACTATGTAACGTGATTGATTCTTGAACAACAAATAGGCTCTCAGCATATTTGTTAGCGTCAGTGCATATATTCTTCCTCTATTCAGAATTTGAGATTTAATAGGTAATATGATTTCATGAATTGGGGAACTGATTTGATTCTTGAACGGTAAATAGGCTTTCAGCACATTTTGTTAGCGTTAATTCATGTATTCTCCCTTTATTTAGAATTTAAGATCTGCTACAATAGGAAAATGGCTCAAGTATATGCATCTGCACTATCTTCCATAGAAGATGAAGTTGAGATCATTATATGATCCTCACGGTCTTCGCTAGAATCATGATATGCTATAGAGTTTGTGCTCTAGAACGTAAGGCAAGGTAGCGATCTGAAATATTGAAAGAGTAGGCACAGAGAAATCATAAAGTAATAATCAATAAGGTCAGCTTTAGAGAAGATAACCTTAGCATGATTACTAGTATAGGAGAAAGGCCTTCTGACTGATACCTAAAGCTAGGTTAAGGAGGTCTATAAGATGAGACATATCTGCATGGTGAATGCAATCTTGTAGAAAAGTCGATGGGAACGTGATATGATTCACCCTACGCGAATGAATCGGAATGCGGAAACGATAACAGAACGTCTTGAGAATCAGGATAAGATAAGAAAGGGTAAGGTAAGATAAGGTGAGATAAGGTAAAGGAACCCGACACAAACCGCGACCTGCCGGAGAGCACCGAAGTTATCAAGAGGAACGTGACCCTTACCGCGACCTGCCGGAAGAACCAACGTTATCAAAGGTAGTTCTTTGCCCAAGAACCAAGGGAATCAACTCACATAGAGATGAAAGTCTCTCAAAGAGAAAATATGATTAATACTCAAAATCTGACTTTTCACTGAATCCCTAACTCCTATTTATAGCTAACCAAATCTAATAAAAAAAGATAAAAAATTAGAAATCCTAATTAGATTGCAATTTGAATTGCAACTAATTTAAAACAAATAACTTCTAGATAATATAAAATCCTAATTTAAAACAAATAACTTCTAGATAAATATAAAATCCTAATGTAATCTATAGCAAATCATAAACTTTATCACTTAATATCTTCAATGATATGACTACATAAATTAACCCATGTTGGAATTGGGCTTGGATCCACGTAGTCTTTTCCTTGAACTTCCTTGATAAGACCTTTAAGTGCTTGTTCCATACGTTTGGTCCTATTTCTCGTCATAGGATTTTCCATTCCTTGTAGATAATCTCCTAGATGATCTCTTTTGCTTATCATGGGGCCCACGTTCACATCATTCCCTCCTTCTCCAAGAGGATTCGTCCTCGAATCTTGATGGTCATCTGCATCAAATAAGGATAAATCAGAAACATTGAAAGTGGCACTCACATTACCATAGCTACTTGGAAGATCGATTTTATAAGCATTATCGTTGATCCTTTCAATCACTTGAAATAGACCATCTCCTCTAGGATGTAATTTGGAACTTCTTTGATTTGGAAACCGCTCTTTTCGCAAGTGAACGCACACCCAGTCACCAGGGTCAAAGACCACATTGGTGCATCCTTTGTTTGCCTGCCGAGCATAATGTTCATTCTTCTTCTCAATATTTGCGCGAACCTTGGCATGTAATTTCTGCACAAATAGAGTCATTAGTATAAAATGGTAAAACATCTAAAAATCCATATACAATCTCAAAAGGTTAAAAGGAAGTAGATGTATGAACAACCCTATTATATGAAAATTCAACATAAGGCAAACAATTCTCTCAATCCTTTAAATTCTTTCGGATTATAGCACGTAATAAGGTTCCTAAAGTTCTATTCACAACTTCAGCTTGTCCATCTATTTGTGGATGAGCCACAATAGAGAATAATAATTTAGTGCTCAACTTACCACACAAGATTTTAAAAAAGTGACTAAGAAATTTAACATCTTGATCACCTATAATAGTTTTAGGTAAGCCATGCAAATATACAATCTCTTTGAAAAATAAACTAGCAATATGAGTGACATCATTAGTTTTAGAACAGGCAATAAAATGTACCATTTTGCTAAACCTATCTACAACGATAAAATTACTATCTTTTCCTTTTGAGGTTCTAGATAGCCTTAGTATAAAATCCACAGAAATATCAGTCCAAGGATATTCAAGAATAGGTAAGGGTGTATACAAGCCATGATGCATTATCTTAGATTTTGCTTGTAAGAAAGTAATATATTTTTCACTAATAAGTTTAACATCATGCTTTATTTTTGGCCAAAAAAGATGTTCAATTAAAATATGATAAGATTTTTGAATACCAAAATGCCCAATTAATCTTCTTCCATGAGTCTCTTTAATAAACATTCCCCTTACCCTACACTTAGGTACATACAATTTATTTTTATTAAACAAATATTCGTCTTGCCTAAAATAGTAATCAAAACCATGGTCAGAACAAGCTTTCCATAATTGTCCAAATTCAATATCATCTGCATACATGATTTTTACTAATTCAAATCCAAGTAATTTGGTCTGTAAAGTCGTAAGTAATACATACCTTCGTGACAGCACATCTACTACAATGTTTTCCTTTCCCTTTTTATACTTGATAACATAAGGAAACATCTTATCAAATTCTAGCCACTTGCCATGTCTCTTATTGAGCTTACCTTGGGACTTTAAAAACTTCAAGCTGAGTTTATCAGAATGGATGACAAATTCCATCGACCAAGGTAATGTTGCCAAGTTTGTAAGGCGCTCACCAAGGCATAGAGCTCTTTGTCATAGGTTGGATAGTTAAGCATCGCTCCACTATGTTTCTCACTAAAATATGCCATAGGTTTAGAGTCCTGCATTAAAAAAACTCCTATACCCATTCCAGAAGAATCACATTCAATCTTAAAAACTTTATCAAAATTAGGTAAATCTAACACAGGGTCATTAATTAACTTATCTTTTAACAGATTACAAGCTTGTTCATGTTTGTTATTCCATTTAAAATTAACATTCTTTTTAACAAGTTTATTTAAAGAGGTATTTATAGAAATAAAATTTTGTACAAACCTCCCATAAAGACTTGCTAAACCATGGAAGCTTCTTCCTTCATTAGCATTTGTAGGCATGGGCCATCCTCTAGTTTCATTAACCTTTTCTTCATCAGCACTAACTCTCGTAATCTTGTTGATGACTCTACAGTCAACGCACATGCGCCATGTTCCATCCTTCTTTGGTACTAAGATAACATGAACTGTACATGAACTAAGACTTTTCCTCACAAAGCCTTTCTGCATCAACTCCTCTACTTGTCTCTGAATCTCCTTAGCCTCTTTTGTAAGAAGTAAACTTCTTGGTGGTTCTCTAAGAAATACATCATCAAATTCCTGCAACAAATATTCAACCACACTAGGAAAAGAAGAGTTATGATTGTTAGTAAGATAAATATCCTTGTACATGAGTACAAGAACTTGTTCCTTTTCCCTCAAAACACTCTCAACCTCTCCTTTGTGAGAAAATACACAAACTTTATTTTCTTTGTCTTTATTTTTTTATTTTTCTTTCTTTTCACTTTCATTCTTTTTTTGAATTTCTACTTTTTCTTTACTCTCTATTTTATCTCTGCTTTTTCTTTCTTGATTTTCTAATCTTTCTCATTCTTTTCTTGACTTTCTACTTTTTCTTCACTTTCAATTTTATCTCTCTTTTCTCTTTCTTGATTTTCTAATTCTTTTTCTCTCATTCTACATTCTTTTGAATTTTTCATTTGTTCGTAATAAACCTCCTTTGGTCTAGGATCTCCCTTCTCATTAGACCAATTAAACTTCGATGATGAACTAGAAGCATACTTAGGATATTTGCAAGTGCTCTTAGATTTGAGTTGTCTTTCCACTTGAATAGCTTTATGAAGCAATTCATCCATCTCCACATAATGTTGTTGCTCCACCACATCAGCTATCTCTCTTTTTAGCCCTCTAATAAATCTTGTCATAGTGATTTCTCTGTCCTCCTCTACATTGGCTCTTATCATAGCAGTTTCCATCTCCTTATAATAATCTTCAACACTTATTGTGCCTTGAGTAAGACTTTGTAGTTGTTTCCGATGCAAGTCCCTATGATAGTGACTTGGCACAAATCTTCTTCTCATGGCTACTTTCATCTCTTCCCACATTCGGATAGGTGTCTCTCCATATCTCCTCCTATTAAGGATAAATTGATCCCACCAAATATTAGCATAATCGATAAAAGAAAAACTGGCTAGTCTTACCTTTTTCTCCTCCGAGTAATTGTGACAATTAAACACATGCTCCACTTTTCTCTCCCACTCTAGATAAGTTTCTGGTTCGTTCTTTCCTTGGAATAGTGGAAGGGATAATTTAGTACTCCCCAAGTTGTTATCCTTTTCTCGATATTGTCTTCTTTCTCTTAAACTTTCACTGTTTAATTCTAAGTTCTTCCTCCAATCTCTTTCTTCATCACGGTGAAGTGATCTTTGAGGACTACTTCTACGAGACATCCTAGATCTCCTTCTCAAACAATCCTTCATGTCCTCCAACCTTCTGTTCAACTGTTGGAATTGATCTTGAATTGATTTCATGAATACTTTTAGATCCATCTCATTTTGATGGAGTTCACTACTCATGTTGGCAATGCTGCAAATTGAACAAAATAAATAAATTAGAATAATAAGGCCTCACAAGTCACCCCCTTAGTGTTTTCCCTCAATATTGACGCTCTTCACTCGTGTTTACACTCGAATTGGCTTTTTCTATAATGCTCTAACCAACTCTTGCCTTTTACCTCTCGATTCTCCTTATAAATCCTTGAACTAAGAACTTCACAAGTTGATCTTCCCACAGATAACGAAAGAGTCACAGATACACAAGATGAATAAGGTAAGGAATATTGGTCAAGAATTAAGAACTTAAAGAAATTATATTGAATGAAGACTGATTTTTTTTTTCAATTGTCTTGAATTTCCTTTTTTTTTAATTTTTGTCACAACTTTTTTTTTTGAATTTTTATCACAATTTTATTTTTGTTTCTTTTTTTTTTGAATCTTTATTATCAAAACTCCTTTTTTTTTGGAATATTTGGTAGGTAACAACTTTAACACAAGAAAATAAAACAAAGGATATATGACACTTGATTCCAAGAGCCGAAGTTCTGATACCAAATGATATGATTCACCCTACGCGAATGAATCGGAATGCGGAAACAATAACGGAACGTCTTGAGAATCAGGATAAGATAAGAAAGGGTAAGGTAAGATAAGGTGAGATAAGGTAAAGGAACCCGACACAAACCGCGACCTGCCGGAGAGAACCCGACACAAACCGCGACCTGCCGGAGAGCACCGAAGTTATTAAGAGGAACGTGACCCTTACCGCGACCTGCCGGAAGAACCAACGTTATCAAAGGTAGTTCTTTGCCCAAGAACCAAGGGAATCAACTCACACAGAGATGAAAGTCTCTCAAAGAGAAAATATGATTAATACTCAAAATCTGTCTTTTCACTGAATCCCTAACTCCTATTTATAGCTAACCAAATCTAATAAAAAAAGATAACAAATTAGAAATCCTAATTAGATTGCAATTTGAATTGCAACTAATTTAAAACAAATAACTTCTAGATAATATAAAATCCTAATTTAAAACAAATAACTTCTAGATAAATATAAAATCCTAATGTAATCTATAGCAAATCATAAACTTGATCACTTAATATCTTCAATGATATGACTACATAAATTAACCCATGTTGGAATTGGGCTTGGATCCACGTAGTCTTTTCCTTGAACTTCCTTGATAAGACCTTCAAGTGCTTGTTCCATACGTTTGGTCCTATTTCTCGTCATAGGATCTTCCATTCCTTGTAGATAATCTCCTAGATGATCTCTTTTGCTTATCGTGGGGCCCACGTTCACATCAGAACGACAACATGTAGAGAATTAAGGGGACTTGCTGTTTTGAACCAGTTGTTAAGAGTTGCAAGATTGCTTTCGATCCAAGATGTGATCATTCTCTTCATTCTCTCCCTGTCCCTTTCTCCTCCCTTCTCCCCCTTCTCTATTCGAACACGAGAGGCTTTGCTAAACAGAAATGGCAGAGAATGTGAGGATACTAGCCATTGACATCTACTTCCCTTCAGCATGCATTTACCAGGAAGCGTTGGAGGCTCATGACGGTGTAAGTAAAGGCAAATATACCCTCGGATTTGGATAGGATCACATCGAAATAGAAGACGTCATCTCAATAAGTTTGACAGTGGTTACTTCCTTTTCTCAAGAAGCATGAGGGTGATCCTAAGCAAATTGGCCATCTTGAACTAGGCAGTAAGATTATGATATCCCAAGGAATTCAGATCAATTCATGAAAGAAGATGAGGACCTGATTGCTAAGCGATCGTAATGTGCAAACCAATCAGGGAGTGCAATTCATTTGCTTCTTCTATCAATCTTTTATTTCAGGGAAGCAAGCACTTCAAGCCCCCGTCTAGCCATACATTGTTTACTCATGAGGGTAAGTCATCGTCACCTTTTGTGAATTTGTAAAAGCTTCATGACCAAAATTCTGTAATTCATTTCAATTCCCTATGCATGTAGGCCTTCACTATGCAAAAGGTGACTGAGGGGCCCACTGTTAAGCCTTGTTTAAAATAAAAAGACCAATCTCTGTTACTCAACTTGTCCGGCAAGTTGCTGCTGTAACGTTCGGTCTGGTGGTGTTAGCCCTTTTGGAGTGTCCTTGTTAGTTGATGGGTTTGATGATATCAGACCACAACTATATCAGAGACTCCAGGGAAGGGGAGAGTTCGGAGCTGGGATATGAGAAAGGTAGACAAGATCATGTCCAGTTAGCAAAAGCACTAGATGCGGTAAGTAGCTTGTCGTTGTCAATAAAAATGGATGATCTTACAGTGCAGTGGTCAAAAGAAAGGTATGATGAAATGGAGTCAAAGGCAGTTCCATTTCTAAAACAATTAAATACAATGTAAAGAAAGAGGTCTTGTTTTTACCAATATCTGGGTTGATTGGTATAAACATAAAAACAAGAATAGATAAAAGCACTTGTTCACGGTGGAACGGGCCTTGCTTATTTGAGGCCTTTGATGCTGTTAAAGTTCCTCTACGAGATCCTAACGGGGCCTATTATTGACAAATCCAAAGACATGGGAATTGTAGTTATAGGCAGAGCTGAATCTTGTATTGTCCATGAGGGAGACTCATTGTGGGCCATGCCTTACTTCACAATGGATCCCGAATACTTTATATACCACTTCTCAATATGGCAGCCACGTTAACTAGGAATAGGCCATTTTAAATTAAGCTGGCCATCCTTTTGGTCAGCCGTGCCAATCGACCCAAGAGTAATACTTGAAAGATAAAAAAAAATTAGTGTCCAGATTCTTGAATAAAATAAATAAATCTTTTATTCATCATTTTATTACACCTAATTCCTCTCTCTAATTAAATTCATTTTAATTCTGGGTCAAGCCCAACTTCTTCTTATTTTAGATTCAAACCCCCAATTCTTTTTCGAAATCAAATCCATCTCCTTATTTTGGATCGAGCCCAATCTTTTTTTTTTTGAAATCAAGCCTAACTCCTTTTTTTAAAAATAATAATAATAATAATAATAATAATAATAATAATAATAATAATAATAATAATAATAATAATAATAATAATCAAAATCAAAATCAAAATCAAAATTAAAATCAAATCAAATCAAATCAAACTCCTCCTTAGTTTGAATCAAATCCAATTCTTTTATTAAATCGAGCCCAATCCCTTTTTAATTTTTGAAATCAAATCCAGTCATCCCTAATTTCAATAAAAACCTATTTCTTTTCTTCAAGCATTTTTTTTATTCTTTTTTGATTCAAGCCCAATTTCCTTTTAATATCGTTGTTTTAAAAATTTCGTAAAAAATGTCTGTTTCTTTTTCTAAAATTCATGCAAACAGATTCTAATGCGAACAAGCAGCCTTATCTGCTGTTCCGCATTTGAATTCATGCGAATCCATACGCGGCTTACGACGGTTTGCATTTCGCAAGCATGTAATTTTAAAAAATCATTGTTTACTAACTCTGTAAAAATGTCCGTCAAAAATGTCTGTTTTAACTTTCTAAAATTTGTGTAAACAGATTTTAATACGAACAGGAAACCTTCTTTGCTGTTCCGTGTTTTAATTCATGCGGATTCATACGCGGCTTACGACGGGTTGGATTTCGTAAGCAAACAATTTTAGAAAGTTTACTAACTTCGTAAAAATGTCTGGTTTAATTTTCCAAAATTTGTGCAATGGATTCTAATGCGAACAGGCAGCCTTTCTGCTGTTCCGTATTTTAATTCGTGCGGATTCCAAATGCGGCTTACAACAATTTGGATTTTGCAAACAAGTAATTTTAGAAAATCACTGTTTACTAAATCCGCTAAAAAACGTCTCTTTCAAAATATCTATTTTAATTTTCTAAAATTCGCGCAACGAATTCTAATACGAGTAGACAGCTTTTTCTGCTAGTCCATATTTTAATTCATGCAGACTCACTCACAGCTTACGACGGTTTGAGTCATGCAAGCACATAATTCTAATTTACTCCAAAATCAATTTTTTTTTATATCACCCCTCTGTTTCTTCAAGAGATCAAGTCTCTTAAAACCAGAACTACGTAGCCTTGAATTTCCCATTGCACCAGGGAATACGTAGGAGCCGGATCATGTTCTATCAGGCTATTTTCCTACAAACCTGTTCATTTTTATTCTATTAAGGGATCAAACAGTTTTTAAATAAATCACACACTTAGTTTAAGGGTACTGTTCTTTGGAACGGGCGAGTAGGGTGCCTAACACCTTCCCTATTTGTAACCGACTCTTGAACCTAGAATTTCTTCCTCAAGTTAGGGTTTTTCCAAATATTTTCCCTTAAAATAAAATTTGGTGGCGGCTCCACAATCAATTAAAATTCTTTTAAAAATTTTAGCGAGCTTGTCGTCTCGTTGTGATTATGGTTACGACAGATGGCGACTCCACTAGGGACTTTAGAGAGTCTAGTCCTGTTTTAAATTGAGTGTGTGAATACATGTTGATCCTTTCTATTTATTTTCTATTTTTCCTTATATATTTTATGTTGTCTTTAATTCAAATTTGTATGATTCTCACCCTAGGGTAGAAGATTTGTATATATCTATTGTATTGCAATTGCAGGTTATTCCACACATTGTAGTCTTACATGCATAAAATGAGTGGCGCCCTACACCCGGGTCTGAGCGAAACCTAGGACTAGAGGGGTCTAGTGGTGTCACTTGGGATGCACATCTCGTTTTCCTATCACGAAAACCCCAGCTAGAGTGCGTCTTTTTCTTGGTGCCCTACAACTGGTAGCCTTCTCTACGATTGTAGCAAGCACTAGGAATTAGAACTTGGCTCTAATGACCTTCACAACTTCCAGGATTACAAACACCTTGTGTGAGATGCATATATCAAAAAGACCTTAGGCCTATATCACACATCACTTCACCCAATCAAGTTGAAGGATTCTCGTTCTTTATAGCTATGTCTAAAATAGTGGTTCCATCGAAATATCTAAAAATTCTTTTAACCACCTTTAAGTATGACTCTTTGTGATCACTTTGAAATCTTGCACAAAGATAAACATGGAACATGATGTTTGGATGATTTGCAGTAAGGTAAAGGAAAGATCTGATCATTCCTTTGTATACTTTCTAATCTATAGGTTGTCTATCTTCATCCTTTGTTAGAATAATAGACAGGTGCATAGGCATAAGCATGGGCTTTAAGTATGCCATCTTGTATTTTTGAAGTTCTTTAGTGTATTTTTGTTGAACATAAATACACTTTAATTCTTACTTGATTTGGAGACCAAGAAAAAACTTGAGTTTTCCCATCATGCTCATTTAGAATTCATTCTGCACGAGCTTAACAAAATATTTGCATAAATTATTATTAGTACCCCCAAAAATAATGCCATCTACATATATTTGTTCAATGATGAGATTATCTTGACAAATTTTTCTAAATAGTGTAGTGTCTACTTTTTCTCTTGTGAAATTATTTTTTATAAGAAAAAAACTTAATCTATCATACTAAGCTCTTGGAGCTTGATTTAGACTATATAAAGCCTTTTTTAGTTTATAGAAATGTTTTGGGAGTGACTCTTCTATAAACCAAGGGGGTTGCTTTACAAAAACTTCTTCTATTATTCCATTCAAAAAAAGCACTTTTCACATCCATTCGAAAAAGAGTGATGTTATGTTGGGATATATATGCAATCATTATTCTAATATCTTTTAATATAGTTATAAGAGCAAATGTTTCAGTAAATCCTATACCTTCTTTTTGGTTATACTCTTGAGCAACTAACCTTACTTATTTCTTGAAACTTTTCCTTCTTTAGTGAGTTTATTTCTAAAGACCCATTTAGTGCGAATGGTGGTTTTGCCAATAGGTTTTGGAATAAGTGTCCATGCTTTGTTCTTGTCGAATTGGGCTAACTTTTCTTGCATGGTCGAAATCCATCCTTCATCAAGAAATGCATCATTTACTATCTTTGGCTTTGTCTTAAACACTAAAGTAATATTTCCTTGATCTTTGAACATTGATCTAGTTCTGATCCTTTTGGTTGGTTAACCTAGAATTTGATCGGGTGGACGATACTGTTTATTCTTCAAATTCTTTACAGCTTTGGTATTGTTAGATGGACCTTGGGTAGAGTTAGACAAGTGCTAGTTTGAAGATTCATCCTTTAGTTCCAACAATAATTGATATGCTTGACTTTTGTCATTTATGTCTAGACCTGCAAGTTTTTCTTCTAGATTTGATAGATTATTATCAGTCAATTTTCCATCATTAAATCTGACATGAATAGACTCTTTAACCACTCAATTCCTTGTGTTATAAATATGAAAAATCTTTAGAGGTGTCAGAGTATTTAAATAATATTCCCTTATTTACTTTAGATCCAAACATGCCAAGTTGACTCTTTGTATTTGTTGCAACCGTAATTCTGAAAAAACGACGAACTCACTAAATATTTAAAAAGAAATTTATTTTATTAGTGTTGAGTTGCCACCAAATTTTTATTTAAGGGAAAAAATTTGGAAAAACCCTAACTTGAGGAGGAATCTAGGTTCAGGAGTTGGTTACGAGTAGGGAAGGTGTTAGGCACCCACTCGTCTGTTCCGAAGAACGGTACCCTTAAACTGAGTGTGCGATTTTTGCTGTTTTCGAAAAATGTTTGATCCCTTTAGTTTAGAATGAAAATAAATAGGTTGATGGAAGATAGCCTGACAGGACTTGATCCTGCTCCTACGTATTCCCTGGTGCAATGGGAAACTCAAGGCTTATGTAGTTCTGGTTTGAAGGCTTGACCTTCGGAGGTAAAGAATTTGAGGGATGATTTTTGAAATTATTTTTAATGTCTTGAGAGGATCCTTAGTCCACATATGCATAAGATCCAAGGCAACTAAGGCTACACTTGGACCTATATAAATTTCTAAATATCGAACAACAGTGAAACCGCCAGTTTCCTATTTAGAGCTCATCGCGTGAGACTAGTGATTCCCAAAAGGATGTTTTTTAAAAGATTTTTGCATTTTAGAGGAATTCTTAATCCATATATGCACAAGAACCAAGACAAATACGACTGCACTGGGACCTATATGAATCCCTAAACATCGAACAACAAAAAAAGCTACCAGTTCGTGCTTAGGGTTCATCGCGTGAGACTTAGAATTAATGAATTTAATTTGAAGTAAAATAAACTTGATTTGAATTTGATGAAAAGAATTAGATTTGATCTAAAATAAACTAAACTTGGTATTAACTCAAGGAAAATAATTAGGCTTGATTGAGGAAAAGAATTAGGTTTGGTTTGGTTTAAAATGACCTTGATTTGATATGGACTTGATTTAAAATGAACTTGATTGAAATGGACTTGATTTGGAATTTGAAGCAAAATAATTAAACTTGATTTTATTTTAGAGAGGGATTAAGCTTGATTTGGAAGTTTGAGAAAAAGAATTAACCTTGATATGGATTTGAGAAGGGGAATTGAATTTGACTTGATTTTGAAGGTTTCAATTTGAAATTGATTTTGAATTTAATTGGAAAAGGAATTAAACTTGATTTTGATTTGAGGAAAAAGAATTGAAATTGATTTTGAATTTAATTGGGGTAAAAGAATTAAACTTGATTTTGATTTGAAATTTAAGGGAAAAGAATTTAGATTGGAACTTGATTTGAAATAAAATTAACTTTATTTCAAATAAAATGGACTTGATTGGAAATTTGAGAAAAAGAATTGAACTTGATTCAATTTAAAATTGACTTGATTTGGAATAAAATGAACTTGATACAAATTAAATTTACATTATAAAAAAAAGATATTTTTAGGAAGCATGTTGAGCCTGTTGACCTTGAAAAAGTGTATTGGGTTTGACCCAAATTTACAAGAAAAAACTCAAAAATGAAAGATAAGAGGCTTGATTTAAAATTGAAAATAGTTGGGGTTTGACATATGAGATGAGGAATTAAAAGGAAGAAACCAGGATTTGAAGAAACGAAATTGGGCTTGACCCAAAATAACCACAAACTTGGTTTTAAAGGAAATTGGGCTTGACCCAAATTGAAAGGATATTGAATTTTGATTTTAAAATTTAAAATAACTGGGTTTAACCCAAAAATAAAAAATTAAAAAAATCGGGAAAAGGTTTTGGCTAAAGAAGAAAAAAAGAAACTATTTATTATATGATCTGGTATTGTTTAATAAGGACCCAGCCGAAAGCCCAATTGTCAGCACGGTCCAAGTGAGACAGTATATAGCACCCACTGTGGTTCATAATTTAAATATTGGCCTTGGGGAATAAAAATGAATAGGATTATGGCGTATGGGAATCAATCCAGGGACTTGAGGAATACAAGTAGCGTGCTCAACCACTTGGACTATTCTATCTTATGCTTTATGTCCCGTAAATTAGATTAATTATGCATGTGGTGCCGCATGAGGTTGGCCATTTCTGTCCTTGCTAACAAGACCTACTGGTGCACCCGGTTTACAATTGCTACATGCCTTATTATTGTTTTTGTTTGGCATTATGGCACAGTGGCGCATTATGAGCTTAAAGATGCACAACAAAGTCCCCATGGCATGGATTACCTTCCAGTCTATGCTGTTCCAGATGAAGAACGACCTCATTTCCCATGCCCCTGGGATATGATTACAACTAATACTGAGAGTCGACGAGAGAAATGTTGACCCACATCAGCCAACGGATCTAATCATACAAATTGGAGTTTGTCCAGCAGGTCGCGTCTTTGTAGTCCAGCAGTGATGACAATCTAAACTCAACATTGAATACTAAGACTACACCTCCTACATAGTACGTGCTTATAGGGGAGCGTATATGTGCATGCCCTATCGTGTAAGAGCTCCAGTACCTGAAGCCTTGCCAAACTGCAACCTCGCCCATGCGGGAAATCTTGAAGCAACAGGCACCATAAACAGCGTAAAGGCTCATGCTAAACTTACTGGTATGACAATCAACAGCATTAACTTTCGGCAGATGCATGCTATATCCCCACATCACATGATTTGAGAAGGGGAGATTACAAATGCATGGACTAAGTTTGTACGTCTTGTCAATAGTCAATGCTCGAATGTCCCTTGAATATGAAGACAACAGATTCCTTTTATAAGAGGCTGATCAAACTTCCGGTGGCCAAATGGCCATGAACCAGATACTGTGTTCATGCTCCAGTTTTTCAAATAAAAGAATCTGAATCGAGAAGAGTACATATTCAGAACTATCAGTGCATGGCATGCAGAGGTTGGTTGTCATTATTCTAAGGTAAAAATCACCCTCCAGAATTTAGAGGATCCTTTCTCTGGAAACCTGAGAACTTCTTCGAGGTGGTTTGCAGATAAATTTCAACGGGAGATTATCACATGTTCAAATGCAGGCCTAACAGAGAAGCTATTCCTACTACACTCGATCTTTATGCTAGGAATCATTTCACAGAAATCGGAAAACGACCATGACGATTGTAGTTTCTATCATGTTCACTACATGCAACATATATCAGTGAAGGAACCGAGATAACTTAAATCTTGCCTAGGAAAACAGGACATACAATTGAAGAAGAAAGAGTAGTAACCAAGAATTTTGTCAATTAGAATCACACAGAAAGAAAGATTACTCCTGCAAAAACTAGGTTGAATAATGCCAAACCTGGAAATCTGAAAACTCCTTGAAGGCTGAAGCAGAGATATGGAGCAGGACCTAAAACAGAGTTATTTCCTTTGGATGAAGAAACAAGCAGATCTGCAATTGCAACGGTCAGACTTCTAAGTTCTTTTATTTTCTAGTTTCTATGTCTCCGATCAAGAAGGATGGAGGCCTCTCAAAACACCAAAAGCTTCTCTTTCTTTTTTCTCCTCCCCCTCCCTCCCGATGCTTCAAAAAAAATCCTAGAGCATGCCTTCCCCTTTTTCTTTTTATATTCTGTTTTTTCCATTTTTGTTTTTCTGCTCCTTTTTTCCGTTTTTCTACTTGTTAGTTTCTTCTGTTTAATAGTTAGTTTTTTATTTCTTGTTTTGTTTTCTACCCCTTTTCTTCCTTTTTTTCATTTTATTTTTTGTGTTATTACTTAAAATACTTTTTGTTTATTATATTTTTTCTTTTATTTTTTTTCTATTTTCTTTATTTATTATTTTCTATTTTTCTGTTTTTATCATTTTTGTTTCCACTCATTTTTTTCTTTTTTCTTTATTTTTAGTCTTTATATTTATTTATTATTTTTATTTTATTATTTTTTTTTGTAATTCAATTTTATTTTTCAATTTTCCTATCACTTTGTTTTGTCTTTATTTCTTTTTACTTTATTTCTTTTTTCTTTATTTCCTTTTCTATTTTTATATTTTTAATTCAATCTTTTCTCTCTTTGAATTTTGTTATTATTTTTGCTATTTTGATTTTCCTTTTCTCTATTTTCTTTATTTATATTATTTTTTATTTTTTTGCTTTCTATTTATTTGTCTGCTTTTCTATTTATTAATCTTAATATTTAATTATTATTTAAATTACGGTTTATTCACTAGTTAATTTTAAAAATGGGGCCTTGGACATAAATGAGTGTTTACAATATTGAATATGAAACATCGCATTTGAACGGATGAAAGTAAGATATGTTGGGTTCTTCCTTTTCATAGTTCATATGGAGTTTTCACAAAACATGGTTCTAGCTATTGCTAATAATGTTCTATTTTTTCTTTAAATAACCTTATTTTTTAGATGTTTTAAGAAAAAAAATTATGAGAAATGTCATGTTTATTGCAAAATTTGTTAAACTTTTCATTTTAAAATTCTCTTCGATGATCACTTTGAATAGATGTAATATAAAATCCTTTTTTTATTTTTAACTCTTTTACAAAAAGATCTTAAGGTATTTATAAGACTTATCTTATGAGCTAGGTAGTATACTCTTGTTAGTTTAGAATAGTCGTCGATAATAACAAATCCATATTTTTTTCACCTAGATTTTATATATTAGTGGGTCCAAAAAGATTCATATGAAATAACTCTAGTCGTCTAGAAGTGGAAACAAGATTTTTATTTTTGACAAAGGTTTTGATTACTTCCCTCTTCGACACACTTCACAAAGGATGTCCTTTTTAAAAGACATAGTTACCAATCCTTTCACTATACCATATTTATAAAGCTTAGATATATTCTAGGAAAAGAGACGACATAGAGAAGGGGGTTGAATATGTTGTCGTAGGGAAACTTTAACTTTTTTTGCAAACAGGAAAGTTATAAGACATTAGGTGTCTTAAGACACTTAAAAGCATATAAAGAAGGAGAGAGATAAGCACACCAAGAGTTTCTACTGTTCACCCTTATCAACCTAAGAGCTACACCCAATCCTTGTTAACACCCAACAAGTATTTTTCACTATGTTGAAAAATAATACAAACATCAAGTATCATTGGATACTTTTATAGACAATACTATCACAATATTTTACACCATCATTTCTTGACTTAACCAAAAGTTTCCAAAAAACTAAGTTAGACACTCCTATCTCTAACAATACACTTTTTTCAAAGGTTACAACAAAAATATGAATAAAGGGTTTCACTCAGATTATGAGTGTTTAAGATGCTTCAAAATAATACTGAGTTAATTATCGTTGTCTTTTTCTCATAAGCTTTACTCATTATATAGGTGCGAATAAAGTAGTCATTGATAGACAAACGAAATTTACAATTTCTTCTGCATGAGCATTGAATGCATGACCTTAGATTAGGAAAAAGCGTGCTGTTATTTTTTGTCTAAACTATTTCATGTGTTAGAGCCCTTTTTATGCCTTTTTGCTCAACACCTTTCGTAACACCTCTAATACTTTTTTCTTAAGCTTAAACTCTACTATAGCCAGGTTTGATAATTCTTTATGATGGACCGTAATCTAGAAACAGTTTAATTTTAGGCAACACTAGCTAGGTTTCCTTTAGGACATATATTTTGTTTCTGTTGAGACCATAAAAAACTAGAGGTGTCTTAAGATGCTTAAGCTTTTGTACCTACCTGAGAATGTAAAGTACTATATGCAGAAGTTTTTTTCTTTTATCAAAATGTTTGTTAATTATATTTTACAACTTGGTTCCAACGTATATTTTTCATATTTATGTGCCCTAGTTTCGTACACCAAATCCACTTTTCATCCTTATTTGAAAATAGATAAGTTACTTTTTGATCATATAGTTCTTCTAGATCTATCTTATGAAGGTTATAATGTCGTTTGGAAGTGAATAGTATATATCCACCATTACTTTTAACTATACACTGATTTTTATTGAATGAAACTGTATATCCACTGTTACAAAATTGACTAATGCTTAGTAGATTATGTTTCAAATTTTCAACATATAATACATTTTATATAGAAATTAAAAAATATTGATATTTTAAATTTTATTAAAAAAAATATTTCATGGAAATATTTAAAATTTTTACATTAATAAAGAAATTAAAAAATATAAATTTTTCATGGAATGCATAAAAAATAAAGGCAAGTTATGTAGTATTTCGTAAAAGATTTTAATACGAAAGTTTCACCAATATATTCAACATCTAACAGTTGAAAAATTTCGGTAGAAGATTTGAAATTAATTTGTTGATATAGTATAAGTATTAAAATGATATGTCATCTAAATAAAATAGTTAATATCGTTAATGTACAAATAATTCAGGCAACATAGGAAATAAATACAATTAACCATTAAACATCATTAAATACAAATAACAAACCATTCAATAAACTGTAATTGTAGTAAAGTTTAAATGATTAAAAAATTACAGAAATAAACCTTGTCAGAATCATATTGGATCCAAAAGGTGTAAAAATACTAGTGATAGTTTCATGTTTGTAATAACTTATAAGCTCTTTAAAAATTATACTTTCTTATAAAAAGGATTAATATAGAAATTTCATCAACATACATAAAATATCATGCAAAATTTGATACCAAATTAGTTAATATGTTCATAATGCAATCAAAATATTATGAAAAATTTCTACATGTATACTAAATAAAAATTATAAATTCAAAAATATATTTAAAAGATACATGATGCAGTCAAAATGCTAAATTAAATTTTTTTTTCAAAGTGTGATAAATATAATTCCACAATTTAAATATTCAAATATTAAGGTTAATATGAAAAATAATAAAGTAAACAAAAAATAAAATGCAAGAAATACATTATATATATATATATACATATATATATATATATATATATGTATTAAACAACATTAAACTTGCTATAAAAATTTGTCCAAAAAAATCACAGCATTAAACTTTGTCAAAATTTTATAAATAATGAAACTATAAAGTTTATTACTATCTACTCAAATATGAACTTCAAAAAGATTTTCCAAAACCCTAAATGAAATAACATCTTTTTTTGAAAGGTACAGTTTCTTACAAAACATATTATTCGGCTATATACTTTTTGTTTCAACCCTAGTCCCCACTTCATTATCCTTGTTTTATTTATAATATATCATATTTTATTTTGATACATTACGAGTCATTGGATTATCTCAATAGCAAAAAAAAAAAACAACTTATCAAATCAACTGAGCATGAACTATTAATTTGTATCAATTGAAAAAATTCATTGATTATTCCTCAAATCTTTGAAGGTTAATGATTCTTAGTAGGGGTGAGCATCAACCTGCGGCCAATGGGAAACTGCTAGACAATGGCCTAAATGGGTGGTTGAGAAGGTGAATGGATTGCAACACGTAGAGATGGATAGTTAATGATATGTTAATCGGTCGAAGATGGGTTCTGTAACCACTATCCACCGAAAACTGAATCTGACTGACGACATTGAGGTTCATTGGATTTCATGGCCTCCTCGCTCGAATCCATGGCTTCTTCGTCAGATTTCTTAGTTTCTTCCTTTTAAATCTTCCAAACTCATCCTTTTCCTCCAAGATCCTAACCTTCATCCTCGTTTTCTCCATAACCGTATATTTTCCAAGCTCCCTCTTGTCAGATTCCATGGCTATCACTGCCGGAATCCGAAAAATTTCATCTTCTTCCTTCACTACTCTCAACCAGTGTTAACCACCCGACTAAACCGACCTCCAATTTTACCCGCATCTGACTAACCTAATAGCGTAAACGGACAGAATCGAAGAAGATATCTTGAAGCTTGATTTCCAGTAGGTGAAGATTTTCCAGCCTGAACTCGTCCAATGAGAACCCCTAGTTCTTAGAGTATAACACATATTTTCATGCATAGGTATGTTTACTTGAAATGTTGGCATCATTTATCATTTTAATTTATTGAGTTCCATCTTTTTTTTCCAGTTTCATTTCTTATAAATCTTTCATTCTAAATCAATTCTCTCTCTCTTTTCTCTAATATATTTATTATTTTCTATACATACTATAACTATTAAAATGAAATGCATAGTTTCATCTTCAAACATGTAACTTATTTGTTTGTTTATCAATGTACTTAAATAAGGAGGCACTATAAAAAGTTTTTTTCTTACCATTCTAGTCCTTGAGATCATTCAATGGTGGACGATCTGATATTAAACCATCAACAATTTGATTTTCTATCCTATAGATATTGGTTAAATAATTTAAAAGATAACACAATCTATGATATAACAATCTAAATAAATTTAAATTTACAAAATTTAAATTTAACACATCATATCAAATTATTTAATAATTCACGTAGATTAACTTTTGTTATTTAATTTTTGATTTTTATTTAATATTTTTAAAACTTTTTTATTTAATTTAGCAATAAATTTCATTAATTGATCTTAATTTAAAAACTTTATACTTTTAAAATTTTAAATAAATTGTATATTCATTTTCATGTACCATCTAACTTCATCATCTTGTTCCATCTTTTATTCTGAATAATTTTTCCTAAAAACTCTCATTAGTGGTCATCCACTACTTGAAATTTAAGATCCATTAATTTTTAATATTATTAAATCTATTATTAATTTTCATTCAAAATCTTATTTTCTAAAAGAAATATATATACACACATGTTGCTTTACAAATTGAACATTATCTTGATCATAATAAATTATAGAACTATTACTATTAAAGTTAACATCAGTTTAACACCTGAATTCTTTTGGTATTAACTTCTTGTGAATGTCACTTGTTATTTTTAACAACAAAATCATTGCATGAACATTTTTGCAACTTATCATTCTTGGGAAATTTCAATTTCAATTCCTTGTCCTTCAGTTTAAACTTAATTTCTCATTAAATTATGCATTTCTTAATAAAATTCTTATAACCTATAAATAAAAGCTATTATAAAATATATGTATTCATTTAAATTGAAAATACATAGGTTGTTTAAATTTTCTTTCTAATTCTTTAAAAATGAGAGATAACTTTAAAATACAACACAAACATCTGATAAATAATATAATATAATTTAAAAGATTTATTAAAATTTAACTTAAAAATACAATAAAATTTAGCTTAAAATACAACAAAATAAGGCTTTAAAAAAATAAGTGAGAGAAGAGAAAGAAAAAGAATGTATTAAAATCCAATAAATGATGAAGAATGTTGCATCCTTTATTGTTTCCTATAAAAAAGAATATTATAATTCAATATTTGCATAAGCTTGTTATACTTGGACTAGTGAACAAAAATACATTAAATTTTTGTCATTCAATATAAAAAAAAATTGTACTAATGACTCCTAAACTCATTCTTTCTTGGTGTCTTCAACATATTAATTATTCGTAATTATAATCTATCAAAATTCTTTTTCGGTTTTATAACATAAGATGTTCTCTTTCCACTAATGACTCTAAACTCAATAGTAACCACAAAACTCAATACAAAATTATAAACTAATTAAATTTTTATTTTATTTTTATTTTGAACGGCAAGCTTGCAAATGAAATGATAGAAATTATAGTTTATTAAAATTCTTTCTCGAGTCCATAACATAAGATGTTCTCTTTCCATTAATGATTCCTAAATTCAATTGTAATCGCCAAACTTAGTAAGAAAATTAAAAATTCACTAATTTTTTTTTATTTTGAATGGCCAGCGTGCAAATAAAATGATAGTAATTGCAATCTATCGATTTTTTTTTGGGTGCCCTTACATCATGAACTATTAGTACTTTCCTTCTTAGTATCTTAAAAAAGAAATTAATTAAGAGAGAATAAAATATTGGGATGAACAAATGAGAATAATAATTTTGGTACTCAATTTTTACTATATGTGCATTTAAGTTGGATTTTCTAATACATTGCATATATATCATAAATATAATTAACCATTAAACATCATTAAATACAAATTAAAAACCATTAAATAAATTGTAATTGCAGTAAAATTTAAATGATTAAAAATTTACAGACATAAACTTGTCAGAATCATATTGGATCCAAAAGGTGTAAAAATATTATTGATAATTTCATGTTTATAATAACTTATAATTAATAAAAATATTTTTAAATTATACTTTCTTACAAAAGGGCGTAATATAAAAATTTCATCACCATACATACAATGTCATGCATAATTTGATAGTAGATTAATTAATATGTTTATAATGCAATCAAATTTAGATGTATATGAAATAAAAATTATATAAATTTAAAAATATATGTAATATATCCATGATGCAGTCAAACTAATTAATTAAAAACTGTTGATAAATTTTTCAAAGTGTGATAAATATAATTCCACAATTTAAATATTTAAATATTAAGTTCAATACACAAAATAGTAAAGTAAAGAAAAACTAAAATCTATGAAATACATCATATATATATATATATATATATAAATGTGTGTATGTTAAACAACATTAAACTTGCTATAAGAATTTGTCTAAAAAATTCACAAAGCGTTAAACTTTGTCAAAAGTTTATAAATAATGAAACTATAAAGTCTATTGCTACCTACTCAAATATGAACTTCAGAAAGATTTTCCAAAATACAAAATTAAATAACATCTCATTTTGAAAAGTATAATTTCTTACAAAACTCATACCATTCTTTGATTATATACTTTTTGTTTTAACCTTTAGTTCCCCTTATTATTTTTATTTTATTTATAATATATCATACTTTAATTTCCTACATTATCAATCATTGTACTATCTTAATGACAAAAAATATTTGTTACTAATGCAACTTGATGTTATATTTTTTTTAATAAAATAAATAATTACGCAACACAACTTATGAAATCAAATTAGCATGCATTATTGATTTCTATCAATTTAATATCTTTATTAATTATCCCTCCATTCTTTGAAGGTTAGTAGTTCTTAGAGTATAATGCAGAATTGCATGCAAAAGTTCTTGGTATGTTTCCTAGAAATGTTGGCATCATTTTCCATTTTAATTTATTAAGTACTATTGTTGTTTTCCACTTTTATTTCTTAAAAATTTTTCATTCTAAATCAATTCTCTCTCTTTTTTTGATATATTTATTTTTTTCAATTCATACTATAACTATCAAAATGCAATCTATAATTTTATCTTCAAACATGTAACCTATTCGTTTGTTAATCAATGTACTTAAACATGGTGGAACTATAAAAACTTTTTTTTTACCATTTGAGTCCTTGAGATCATTCAATGATAAAAGATTTGATATTAAAACTATCAATAATTTGATTCTCATCAATATCCTATACATATTGGTTAACAATTATTTTTAAAAAGTTATAATAATTTAAAAGGTATGACAATCTTTGATATGATAATATAAATAAATTTAAATTTAACACACCACATCAAATTATTTAATAATTCATGTAGATTAACCTTCATTATTTAATTTTTAATTTTCACATAATAGTTAATTTAGTCAAAATTTCATTAATTGATCATAATTTTAAAATTTATTTTCTTAAAAGTTTAATAAACTATATGTTCATTTTCATGTTCCATCTAACTTTATCATCTTGAAAGTATATACATCACTTTTTATTGTGAATAATTTTTCCTGAAAATATCATTAGTGGTCATCCATTATTTGAAAATTGAGATCCATTAATTTTTAATTATTATTAAATATATTATCAAATTTCTTTCATCATGTAATTTTTTAAAAGAAATATATATATACACACATATTGCTTTGTAAATTAAACACTATCCTATCATGATAAATTGTAGAATTATTACCATTAAAGTTAACACTGGTTTAACACATGAAGTCTTCGATATTAGTTTCTTGTGAATGTTACTTGTTAATTTTAACAACAAATCATTTCTTGAACATTTCTACAACTTATCACCTATTAGACAATCTCAATTTCAATTTCTTGTCCTTCTATTTCAACTTAATTTCTCATTAAATTATGCATTTTTTAATGAACTTCTTATAACCTATAAATAAAAGCTTTTATAAAATATATATATTCACTTTCAATTGCAAATATATAGGTTGTTAAATTTTTTTTTTTCCGATTCTTTGAAAATGAGATATACCTTTAAAATTCAACATAAACATCTACTAACTAATATAATTTAAAATATTTATTAAATTCCAACTTAAAATAAAATAAAATTTATCTTAAAATAAAATAAATTAAGTGAGTAAAGATAAAGAAAAAGAATGTATTAAAATCCAATAAATGATGAAAAATGTTGCATCCTTTATTGTTTCCTATAAAAAATATTATAATTCAACATTTGCTTAAGCTTGTAATACTTGAACTAATGAACAAAAATATATAAACATAATTTTTTATATTAAATATAAACAAAAATTTATTATGAACAAGAATCCATAACATAAGATATGGATATCAAATCTCTTTCCACTTATAAGTCCTAAATTTTATGTTATTGAAATGATAATTGTGAATACCAATTTTTGTCTTAGGTTAAATATATTTTATTAAATTATTAGAAAGCAATAATAAATGATAAACGAATAGCAGTAGCAAAAGTAAAAAGAAAATAAATAAGATATTCAAAACAAGAAAAATAATAAATAAATAACGAAGGGAAATAAGAAACTTATTTAAGTCACGAGATACTTAGATTAGGTACAATTTAACAAATACTAATAATCAAGGAAAATAAAGGAAAAAGAATAATAATAGAAACAAAATGAAAAATGAAAAATGAAAAAAGAGAAAAAGAGAAAATTATCATTACAAATTCAAAACAAAAAAGAAGAAACAAAAATAGTTAAAATTAGTTAATTCAGTTAGAACCAAGGTTAAAAAGTAACCATGGTTTGAGATAAGTAACTATAGCTAGGAAAAGAATAAAAAAGAATATAAAATAAATAAATAAGGGGGAAAGCTAACTAATTGAGGGAGAAGGTGGCTTCGCTGAAAAGTAAAAAAATATATAATGATGAAAAGCAGAGAAAAGCGGGAATCTGAAAAATATAAAAAGGGAAAAATCAATATGAAAAGGGTTTTTTTTTTTCCTTTTAAGGGATTTGGCTTGTTTTGGGAGGAAGGGAGGCTTTATCTGAAAAAAAATTCTCTGAAGCTTCGGTGCTACGAACCTCGTGCTCTTAGCGACCATACTCTTTCTCCCTACTCCCTTAGAACCAATTGCATCACCTAACAATCGTGAAATTGTCTGGCGCAACGGAATTTGAACCTCATCCGAGCGAGGAGCTACCTATTCAAATCCAAGTTTCTTTCAGGTTAGTAGGTACGACTGATGTCATTAGCATTCCTGCTCAATTGATGGTTCCACTTGACAATATTGGAATAGAATTTGTTGTTATTACGGATATTGATCATATTCGCAAATTCTTGATTTAATCATGCCTGGATTGGTTCAGTATAGAGATCGGAGTTAATAATCATGTTTATACTTGCGATTCTTGACTTAAATCTGCTTGGACTAGTTCGATTGTGTTGATTTGAGTTAGTAATCCCAACCGCGTGCGTGATTCGTTATTCGAATTGCTTGAATTGATTAATTCCTTCTCAATTCACTGCTGAGCTGATCCATCACTCGTTTCTTGTACATTTTATCTGTGTTATTCTGGTTCATTACATAGTCATTGCATTAACCATAAATGAGAGAAGTCAAGTTGAATGATGTTACTGCCTTTGGCTCGCGGTAACCTAGTCTAGATTCCTTCCCTTTTTTATTGAACAACATTCTTCCTAGGTTAGTTCTTTTTAGCTTAGATAAGGAACTGAGTGGGTGATGATGCTGTTTGCTGGGTGCACAGAGTCTAATTGGATTAATCCATTAGACAGCAGTTACATGGATAAACAAAAAATTAAACATGTATAAGGGACAGAGGTCTAATTGACCAAACTACAAGTGATTCTATCCATACGGTCCATAGGTTTACCCTGCATAACCTTTTGAGCACACTCCCTGGCCCTGGTAGCAAACTTGATAATCCTGAAGTAAGCCCGATTTGACCGTCGAGGAGTTGA
Source organism: Canavalia gladiata (assembly GCA_037954105.1). Lineage (NCBI taxonomy): Eukaryota > Viridiplantae > Streptophyta > Magnoliopsida > Fabales > Fabaceae > Canavalia > Canavalia gladiata. The sequence goes on from CM075661.1 coordinate 41,522,929, forward strand.
TTAAGGCCTCCATTTAATAGATTGGCCTTAATTCTGCTCCTGTAGACTTTTAGGTATAAGGATGAAATCTTGTAGACAGTTGAGAACCCCATTCCAAAATCTATTACTGTCCCAGGCACGCCTAAATGATAGCGAGATTATAGGCTGGCTTTAGAGTAAAAGAAAAACTATCGTTTGAGTTCAGAGTAGGGAAATTTTCAGTAGTCCAAACTGCTATAGGCCAGGATATTAGCCGTAACATCTGCCCTGGGTCAATGATAGTATTCACCTTACCTCTTGTCCTAGTTTGGGGGCTGTATGTGTCTCAGGATTCCTGATTAGCAGCACAAAATTCTGACTAGAAACTGCTAAGGTTAACAGAAATCAATAAGGAGAAATAATATGGCAGGGGTCAAACTGGTTAGCTGATCATGATTCATTCATATCATTACAGATTGAGTTTCTCCCACTCATAGTGGAAGGGGCTTGAATATTGGGGCTTATCACAGGGCCTGTTACCTCAATAGGGACACGGTTAGCATAAAAATCCCAAACGCCTAAAATCTGGCTAAGCAGTTAGGGGATAGTCACAGGCCTCTATCCTAGTTTTAAGAAGGGTGCCCAGGTGAATGAAAAGAAGAGTTGCCTCAAAGTGTTATAGTATAATCATAACTGATTCTGACATGTATTCTTAGCCTATATTTTGATGATTGAAACAGGTATGAGACCTGGTTTAAGATGTAGTCTGACTCCTGCAGTTTCAAAAAAGCTAGGAGGCCAACAATGCAACGGCCTAATGGCCTGGGCATAGTAGGAAGGCAGAATCATTAGCTTCTACCTCTGCGAAGCAAACAATGACTTGGTCAAATGGACCCCGTAGATAATAATGGACCTGGTAGTGATTCGACAGAAATGTGAGAGGGGGGAGTTTTAGACTTAGACTTGGTAATGGTTTTGTATTATTGTAAACACTCAATTATGTACGAGGCCCCCAATTGTTAAAATTAATCAAGAAATTGATACTAAATTAAGTAATAAATAATTAAACAAAAAAAAGGAAATAGATATATTTTTTTGAAAAGATATAAAACAGAAAAAGATAAAAACAGAATTAATAAAAAACAGAAAACAAAAAGATAAAAACAGAATTAATAAAAAATAGAAGATGGAAAAATAAAAGCAGGAAATAAAAAAAATAAAATAATAAAATAAAATAAAGAGAAAAGGAAAGAAAAAAATAATAAAGAAAAGAAAAATGGAATTTTTGAAAAATAAGAAAAAAACAACAATAAATAAAAGAATAATAAAAAATTACATAATAAAATAATAATAATAATAAGTAAATAAATAAAACAAAAATAATAATCACAAGAAGAAAAAAGAACAAAAAATATTAAAATAAATAATAATTAGGAAAATACTAAAAATAAAATAAACAAAAATAAAAATTAAAATAATATAAAAAAATAAAAAAATAATAAAGCAAAATAATAAAAAAAACAAAAATTACAAAAATATGTAAATCAAAAAATAAAATAAAATGATTATAAAAAGTAGAAAACAAAAATAAGACAAAAAAAATGAATGAAAAAAAACAAATATAAAATTTTGAAAACAGAAAAAACGGACAAAAATAGAAAAAACGAAGACAGAGAAAGGAGAATGAAAAGAGAAAAGAAAGGAGGGTGTGGCTGGCTTCTAGATTCAAGGAGAAGGGGAGAATTCTAGGAGGAATACTTGGCAAGAGAAGAGACTGAGGCTTTCTCTTTGGTTATCTTTGGAGTGATCGAATTTTTGGGGAGCTTGCGTCAAAGTTCCAGGGATTTTTTTTCTTCATAATTCTGGAATCCCCTTGGGATTCTCTCTATCTTTCCACCCTCCTTAGGCATGCGGAAGAGAATTTCTCAGATCGAAGAGTGGCTTGGTGTCTTGAATTCCAAAGAGCAGCACTCTCAATCATCAGGTATGGGCATCATTTCTTTGATTAAGATCATGTACCCCAAGGAAGACCAGGTCAGTTTCTTCTAATGTGAATCTGTACAATGTGCATGAATCTTCAAATTTAGCTGATGCATTCTTGATGTACTACATTCTCTATGTAACACATTCAATTGCTGCTTTCTTCGTATAATGCCGCATGAGATTGTGTGTAATCATCAACATGAGGTCATGTGTATTTGGCTAGCACCAAGGCTATGCATATTGTTTCAGTTAAGATCATATGTCTCTGGGAAGACTCATCCTTAATTTGCATGTGTGATTCGGCATTCAAGATCGGTCCAGAACTATGTGTCAACCTCCAACCTCACGTTTTTTCTATAAAGATTTAGGACCTGTGCTTCTTCCTGATTTGTGGGCAAGTTTGCAACCGTTCATAGTCCCTATACCATTTACACTTAATAGTGTTGACGTAGTTATTGATAGTTGGCATGTGATGAAGTTTGGTTTGGCACTTAAGGCACAGTTTGTGTTGATGTGGTATCCTGCAGTCTCGAACCGAAATGCTACACCAAAGGAGGGATCAGTACACACCCTCTGTTATTCTATGTGATTGCTAAGCCTTGTGGTGACATGAATATCCTTTGCTTGGTGTAAATTTGGTTCAAGAGCGACGATCATTGCTGCTATGAACACGTTGACGTTAAACACTTGTAGAGCATGCCAAACTCTTGTGGTTCTCTGGCATTGGGTGGAGTCAGATACCCATCATATGTTGCCCTAGTTATAAAACACTCAAGGAATTCCCTTCAACCAAGAGACCAAGAGGAGATTTGGCACGTTGCAAGGTTGGCTATACACCTTATCCAGTGTACCAGCCTGGTAAGGTCCCATCTATGTCGTTTGTGAGCGAATCCGTTTCAGTGAAGGGGAAGATCCTTTTACTTGAAAGGCAATGTAAGGTAACATAACGTATTGCCTATCATAGCCAGTAATTACTTCGGACGGGCTAAGAATATAGCACATGTAGATGGGCCCTCAAAGGTACTTAACTTCCTTCATCTTGAAATTTCGCTGGAGGGGTACATTTGGAGGCAGAGAATAGTTTTGAGCCTTTACGTGATACGAGATGGACCCCCATGCAGCATGCAAGCTCATTCTCACGTTCATGAGAATGCCTTAAATTGAATGAAAGGCGTAGAAAGCTCAAATAGAAATGTGGTCTAGTGGCACCATTTACCGTCCGCCACGTCCAGGGGCTGTGTTCGAATCCCACACACCACAATTTTAATTTCGAGGTCCTCTCACATGTGCGTCCCACACGCCGCCAAGTCACGTGCACCAAGTGGACTTCTCCTTTGCTGTGCCTAGTGCGTGCGTCTCTCACAACAATGGCTAAGACAAGCCCAGCAGGTTGAGGTCCTAAGCGGGCTATGCCACACCAATTATTCTCAATTGGGCTCAACTTAGCCCCTTTTGGGCACGTGTGTCAAGCTCAAATAGTTTTAAAATTAAGTCCAATTCAAATAAAAATTTTTAAAATTGGGTTTATCAATTCAAACACAAATTAAGGAAAGTAAAATTTTGCGTCAAATTTAAACTTTTTCTCTAGATGTCAAGGCAAGTAAATTTTAAATTTTATCCTATTCCTCAAGTTTTAAACAAAATTCATTTAATTCAAATCCTATTCATTTCTCTTTCTTAACTTTTAAACAAAATTCATTTCATTCAAATCCCATTTAATTCTTCTCCTCAAGTTTAAATAAAATTCCTTCTTATTTGAATCCAATTTAATTCTTTTCCTTAAATTTCAATCAAAAGTCTTTTTTTTTTCAAACCAAAACTTAATTCTTTCTCTCAAGTTTCAACTCAAACTAGGTCAAATTAAATCTAATTCTATTTTAAGGCCTTTCCTCAAGTCAAAATCAAGTTCAATTCTTTTTCGAGTCAAAATCAAGTTCAATTCTTCTTCGAGTAAAAGTCAAGTTTAATTCCTGTCTCCAAATCAAATCAAGTTTATGTCTTTTCTTCAAATCACATCAAGTTTAGGTCTTTTCTTCAATCACATCAAGTTTAATTCTTTTCTCCAAATCAAATCAAATTTAATGCTTTTCTTCAGATCAAATCGAGTTTGATTCTTTTCTTCAAATCAAATCAAATCTAATCCTTTGCTCCAAAAATCTTAAATCAAGTTCAATTTCCCAATTTCAAAATCAAGTTCCATTTAAAATCAAATTTCATTCTTTTCTTCAAGTTTGAGTCAAATTCATTCCAAACCAAGTCTATTTTGTTTCAAATCAAGCCCAAATCTTTTCTTTACTTTCTTGAAATTATATTCTTTTTGGGAATCGTAAGTCTCACACAATGAGCTCTAAATGGGAAACTGGCGATCTTCACTGATGTTCGATATTTAGAGATTCATATGGATCCCAGTGCAGCCTACGTTTGCCTCGGATCTTGTGCATAAGTGGACTGAGGATTCCTCCTTAAGATATTTTAAAAATACTCCTTTCCTTTTCAAGCAACTCAAAGGTCAAGCCTTCACACACCAGAACTACGTAAGCCTTAAGTTTCCCATTGCACCGGGGAATACGTAGGAGCAGGATTAAGTCTTGTCAGGCTAACCTCCATTAAGTTATTTAATTTCACTCTAAATTAAAGGGATCAAAACAATTTTCAAAAAATCACACACTCGATTTAAGGGTACCGTTTTTCAGAACGGGCGAATAGGGTGCCTAACACCTTCCCTATTCGTAACCGACTCCTGATCCTAAATCTCTTCCTCGAGTCAGGATTTTTCCAAGTTTTTTTCTTTAAATAAAAATTTGGGGGAGACTCTACATTACCAAATAAAAATCCTTTTAAAATTTTTAGCGAGTTCGTCGTCTCGTCGTAATTACGATTGCAACAATTATGAAAACCTGAGGCATAGGTAAGCTGAAAATAGGGAATAAAATAACCTCAAGCTTGCCTTATAACCCAGGGAATGTAATTCATCAAAGCTATAAAGGATGAATATAAAGACAATCAGGTATTGCAGGTCAAGTTCTCTCCCTAAACTCAGCTGGGGACAAATGATCATTGCAGGGAGTTGAGACTAAGGAACAGAATTGGCAACAATCCAAGACTGATAAGGCTTGTTTGGGGAAAAACAAACGACAACCACTAAGCAGTAATAAGGAATCCCAAATTACCCTATTTCGGCCATGTGTTTAGATTAATCTAAACTGGCACTAGACTCATTTGCTGGAACCTATAATAGATTGAGGCAAGAACCAAAGAATTAGCTAAGCAAGGACTCAACTTTATTGACAACAGCCAAGAAGTCTATACTAACAGGAAGGTTATGATCAGGAGGACTCAGGCAGCACCTTGTCTACTGAAACTGACCATGTCAGTATCCCTGTATTAGAGCCAGTTGTGGTTAGCAAACTCGATCCGAGAGGTGCTTGTACCAATAAGACCACAGTGGCCTAATGAAGAAAAGAAACACTAACCAGCCTCAGGTCCTGAATAACTGAGTGACCAGACCTAATCGAGTCAGGTGATTATTTATATCTTAACTCAAACCCGTCCTGTTCCTAGGACCATATGAACTCCCCCATCAATTCCTGGACGTATGTTTAGAGCCAATCCTAATTCCAACCGAATACTCGCCCACCCACTGAAAATCAATTTCAATGAATCAAGGTCATACTAAGTATATTCCAGGTCCCTGGCATCCAGAACAGAAATCTGGAAATAAAGAGTGGCTTAAGATTGATAGGCTAGCCACCTATTGAGACAGGCCATAATCATTTAAGTTCTCACAGACTCTTAGTCGCTGTGACCCGTTAGTGGAAATAGAAACCTGAAAGTAAATGCTAATCTTTAGAAAGATCCATAATTTAGAGCTTAAATCAAATGTTGATCTATTCCATAGGTCTGAAAGATGGTCTCTGCATAAGAATACTGTGTACTGGAACTTGTTGGCCAAAAAGCAAAGAGCCTAAAAGTAGGCTTGATTATAAAAAGGGGTCGTAGGTTCCAAACCCCATGACGCTAAACAATAGTAAAGATTCCCAATAGGCTTCTTATCAGGTTTGGAACAGGATCCAGAAAATAGATCCCTTAAGTAGTTCTAGATGTCCTAGGTCTTCTACCAGGCAACGAAATAAATTCAAGAGCCAACCAAGCCATAACAAGGGAATTTATGCGATGAAACTATTATTGCCCATCTAAGGTCAGTATAGGTTAGGGAACCCCGGTTAGCTGATTGTGCCTAGTCATACTTGAATCACACTTATTGATGGATCAGAAGTATAACAGATAATCTGACTGTGGCTTCAACAAAAGATCCGTTGTGAATCCATGAGTCATTCAAACTACCGCAGGCCTGACCAGTGCACAAAACATTAGCCTGTCATATGCTCCAATTTTTGCAGGAGTGAAAGGAATTGCATCAGTTTTGCTCAAAGAAAATAGAGTACCATGTGAATACAGATCAGGGTGTCAACAACATTCTCTTACTCATTGCCTCATTAAAATGACATTTCAAGCTTAATATTTGATGTCAGCTTGGCCGTAGAAGCTTTCTAGCATTTCTGATTCTCGTCACAAGTGAACACCTAAATGCTTTCCCTTCTAGAAAAATCTCGAGCACCTAGAATTAGCATCAAGCCCTTCCTGCTTACCAATTCTTTTCCTTAAATATTGCATGTAGCATCAGCCAGCCTATATGTACTCATGGCTAACCACCTGGGCAACCCAACCAGCTTCTTATTCTATAATCTGTTCGGCTGATACCTTAGCAGCCACTTGCATAATCCCAAATATCTATTACCACACTAGGATCTAAAACCTTAGTATTCCCAGTACACTTAGTCATAGTCACATAGAAATGCTATTTTATTCAACCGTGATCAAGCCCACCGATCTGTAGTATAGGGAGGGACGTTTGGGTTAGTTTTCATGTTTTGTGGTATAAATTCAGACTTAATGACCTCCAACATAACATAAGGGGACAAAGTAAGGGAAGATATGGGCCTTGTTTAGGGTTAAATAGTCTTGCGGGCCCATCTGATCATGAATTTAGTTCTAATGAGCAGAGTGGGACCTAAATTGGATCTATAAAATAAACTGCAAAGTCTTCGATTTCCTCGCATGTTGAATCTTGACATCAAGCCAGATAAACCTCATCTCAGATAGACAGATGTTAAAACCCCCTAATTGGTTGGAATTTGATTCATAACGAGCCAATACCGCACATAACCTAGGTAAAACAATCCGCAAATGCTTATGACAATTATTTACCCGATATTCTAGTGTCTCCCTAGTTGTTAGATAGTTGTGAATCCTGTAGTTACAGACTTGTTCCTAACCAAAAGCTGGTCCACCAGACCCACACTCTTCCTGTTTCCATTCTGGCAGTTTGCCTCTTTTATCTTAAGTGCCTGTACAAAACTCCTATTTTTCTATTTTGAAATTTGTCTAAACGGGTTCTAATACGAGCAGGTAGCCTCCTCTGCTATTTCGTGTTGGAATTCGTGCAAGTTCAAGTCTGGCTTACGACGGTTTGAGCTTTGCATGGATGTTTTTCCGCTAAAACTCTGGTTTTATTCAAAACTCCCATTCTCTATTTTAAAATTTGTCTAAACGGGGTCTAATACGAGCAGGCAGCTTCCTCTGCTGTTCCGTGTTGGAATTCATGCAAGTTCAAACATGGCTTACGACGGTTTGAGCTTTGCGTGGACGTTTTTTCGCTAAAAACTTTGGTTTTATTCAAAACTCCCATTCTTTATTTTGAAATTATTCTAAACCGATTCTAATATGAGTAGGAAACCTTCTCTGCTGTTCCATGTTGGAATTCGTGCAAGTTCATATGCAGCTTACAACGGTTTGAGCTTTGCATGGACGTTTTTTTGCTAAGAACTCCGGTTTTATTCAAAACTCCCATTCTCTATTTTGAAATTTGTCTAAATGAATTCGAACACGAGTAGGTAGCCTTCTCCGCTATTCCGTCTTGGAATTCGTGCAAGTTTAAGCCTAGCTTATGACGGTTTAAGCTTTGCATGGACGTTTTTCCGCTAAAATTCCGGTTTTATTCAAAACTCCCATTCTCTATTTTGAAATTCGTCTAAACGGGTTCTAATATGAGCACGCAGCCTTCTCTGCTATTCCGCGTTGGAATTCATGCGAGTTTAGGCATGACGTATGACTGTTTGAACTTTGCATGGACATTTTTTTTGCTAAAACTCCGATTTTATTCAAATTGCCACTTCTTATTTTGAAATTTGTATAAACGGATTCTAGTACGAGTAGGCAGGCTTCTTTACTGTTCTATATTTGAATTCGTGCGAGTTCAAGTGCAGCTTCTCACGGTTTGAGCTTCGCATAGACGATTTTTTTGATAAATCTCTGTCTTCTTTAAAACTTCCATTTTCCTTCTCAGGAGATTGTGCAATGGATTCTCATACGGACAAGCAACCCTCTCTGCTGTTCTATGTTTTAATCTGTACAAACTCACTCACGTCTTGCGACGGTTTGAGTTAGGAAGGCACGTAATTGTAACCCATTCGAAATTGAATTCTCTCTAATATCACCCTTTTTTTCTCTTCAAGAGATCAAGTCTCTTAAAACCAGAACTACGTAGCCTTGAGTTTCCCATTGCACCAGGGAATACATAGGAGCAAGATCAAGTCCTGTCAGGTTATTTTCTACCAATCTATTTATTTTTATTCTAAATTAAAAGGGATCAAATAGTTTTCAAAAAATATCAAAATCACACACTCAGTTTTAGGGTACCGTTCTTTAGAACGGGTGAGTAAGGTGCCTAACACCTTCCCTATTTGTAACCGACTCCCAAACCTAGAATCTCTTCCTTAAGTTAGGGTTTTTCCAAATGTTTTCCCTTAAATAAAAATTTGGTGGCGACTCCACAATTGTTGATAATTATTTTTAAAATTCTAGCGAGTTCGTCGTCTCGTTGTAATTATGGGTACGACAATAATTAAAATATATTAAAACACTAACACTAATTGTAATTGTTAATCTCAATATAAAATTTAAAAAATAATCAAATTTATTTTTCCTTTTCATTTTCCCCTGTGGACATGCAAATGAGATGGTAGTAAATTAGCTTATCAAAATTTCTTCTTGATTACTTAATTATTGGTAATTTCCTTGTTGGTGTGTTCAAAGTGAAAATTAAAATAAAGAGAAAACAAAATGTTGAACAATATAGTATCGGGATAATAAACTTGATTCTCAATATTTATGATGTGTTTATTTAAGTTTAATTTTATAATACTTGTGAACTCTGAATTATGTCCGAGGGTAAATTTAAGGTCCAAAATAAATCATTTTGTTCTGTTATCATTTTAGCCTAAAATCAAAAAATGCAACAAAAAAAGAAAGCAATAGAAATTAGGAAATTGGTTAGGAAAAAAATCAAATAAAAAAAGGAGAAGAAGAAGAAAGAAAAATAAAAGAAAAGGAAAAAGAGGTAGTCAAGGAAAAGTTAAAATAAAAGAAATAGAAAAATAAAAATTCCAAAAAATAAAAAAAAAACAATAACAACAAAACAAAAAAAGAAAGAAATAAAAATAGGGAAGTTTTTGTTAATAAATTAAAAGCTAGTTAAAGAATTAGTTAATATAGTTAGGGTGGTTAGGATTTAACCAGAAAGAAGATAATAAAGGAAAAAGAAATAAAAATAAGCAAAAAAAATATAATACCAAAATAAAAAAGAGGAGAAAGAAGAGGAAAGAAGGAGAGAAAAAAATAGAATAAATATGTAAAAAAAATAAGAAAAGAAAGAAAAACAAAAAAAAATTGAAAAGGGAAAAAGAAAAGAAAAAAGATAATAATAATAATCATAAAAAGAATAAAATTTGAAAGGGGGTTAAGTTAGCCTGTGAGGGAGCTACGGGAAAAAACGAGGAGCTTCAAATTTTAGGAGGAGGACTCTTTCTGCATTCTCTCCAATTCTGAGGGGGTTTCCTTCTCACTTTTCAGAGAATTTTGGAGACAGACTCTTGGCTCCAAAAGCTTCTTCAAAAACAAAAGGAACATTTGCCAGGAGCATTGAACCGACTCTCTGTTCTTTTGATTCATCATCATCCATAACCAGTTTCAACTTGCTCGCCGTGAAGGAGAAGAATCTGCAGAAGAACATCAAGACTCCTGTGCTTTAGGGGAATCAATCTTGATTTCCAGCAAGATCCTCTGAACTCCCCTGACTTTCTCTCGGCTATGCAGAAGCTTTCGAAGTTTCTCTCAATCTCATCCTCGGCTTCGATTCTCCGTCTCTAAGTTCTCTTATCTGCTGCATCATACCTTGGAAGAATGATCTCGATCAGAGCCAAGTTCAGCCTTGATTGAAGTCTTGTGTTCATTAAAATTTTGCGTAAGAGCTACTTTCATCCAGGTAAGTTTTCCCTTGCATATCGTTAATAAAATTTTCCCTGTCAAAGCTTGATCTATCATATCACTTTGTATGCTTGCTAAGATCAGCTTCCCCGATAATCCAACAGATATAATAAACCAATATCAATGGTCCATTGCAGTATAGAACTGAGATCTATGGGTTTCAGGCAGTGCTCGATGAGAATCCTCGACAAAAAAAAAAAATGAAAATGATATAATAAGTGGTTTTCACCAAAGTAATTCTAGGCCTGAATCGTTGAACAAAAATGCTTCTTAAACAGTCGGTCTATTTCAGCATATTTGTTAGCATTACTTCATGAGATTTGATGTCATTATGAACACTATACACATGCCTCTCAAAATTGTAATTCAGTGATACAATTGGATAAAAATGGTTTTTGGTTACTTGGAAATGATAAGGTCAATCCAGGTCAACCTTGGTATGACTTCCAGGTGGCAAGATCGCATACTTGAGGCCTACTCTGGTACTTTAATGCCATTGTCCCGACCCTTACCTACACAGTAACAGTGACCGTTTCCTCCCACGCACGCACGAGGATAATTCTTAATTATGGATGTTAAAGAGTATTCGATCAGCCAGGCTTTATAAATCATGGCATTGATCGACCTTTTGGTTGAGCTCGAGTTCATTTTCCTATTTTCATTTACTAACCCTCTCAAAAGAAATCAGTTAAATATTGTCTCTGTTTTGGCCAATATGCTAGCATGCATGGTGCAACGTTGGCTTTGAAAAATAAGAGTAGGATCCATACGCTCATGTGGGCTCTTTTCTCGCATTCGGATCATAGCGATTGGCATCTAGCCATTTAAGGGGTGATTCATTCACTGTAACAGCGAAGACTCCACCTTAGAAAGTGGATGGATCAAGCCTTGTTAGAGTGAGAAACAATTAGAAAACCAAGTGTAAAAGGGTGATGGGAGATCGTGGGGTGAGTGCCTAAACTTATGCAAGAACCTAACCTCTAGTTTTCTCTCCCCTAATCCGGTTTAGTGTTTCCCTAAGGTCGTCAAATAGGCTCGATTGGATTCTAACTTCTCCTTGTTAATAGGTGTCAATCAAGTGTGCATGCTCCCTTAGAATTAAGCTCTATAGCAGACCCTGATGACCCGTGCAAAACATGAGCAAAGGGAGTGCCTCAAAGCATTGATATGTACAATTAGAAGAGCCAAGATACTCACATCTAGCAATAATACTCCCTTTTCCTCTTTGGTATTTGTTGCTGAAACATTGAAAAATACCCTCGAGACCAGCCTTCGAATCCCACCAGCCACTATTCATTTTATAGCCACATTGATTATGAATTGATGTAGCTGTGTGTTGGGTCAAGAGGCATATGAGTTTTGGGCCAAGTTTGCCCCTTCATTTGGACTATGCTGACATCCTCTTTTATTACACTAATTAATGGGCAGCAATTTAGTTAAATAAAAACAAGCCTGCCTTGGGGTCGTGCCACATCCATCTCTGCCCCAATCTTGATTGGGCCACGCCCACATCTAAAATGGGCCTGCCAGTGGCCCTTTCAATTGGGTAGTTCAAAATATGACAATTCCATTGTAATTAGGGCCTTGCAGATCCAATATACTAGGTGGTCAAGCCGACGAAAATTTGGGCCACCCTCTTCTTAATTTGGGGGCCCCTCTTAAATTCTAAATTTGAATTGGGATTTCTTCTATTTAAAATCAAGCCAAATTTAAAAAAAAAAAATAAAGTCAAGATTTCAAAAATATAAATATCAACAAAATTAAAATTTCATTCCATTTTCTTTTTTATTTTGGAGTTAACTCCAATTTTATAAATGTGGGTCAAACCCAATGCTTTTTATTTCACATCAAATTCTTTTCGTTAAATTCTAAATCACTTTACTTTATTTTGGGGTTGAGCCCCATTATCCTTTTTCTTGAAATCAAATTCAATATTTATATGGGTCAAGCTCAAGTCCTTCTTTTGACTTAAGCTTAATTCCTTTCTGTCATTTTCTTTTAATATGGGTCAAGCCCCATATTGTTCTCTAGCTATTAAATCAAGTCCCATTTTCTTCCAAATCATTATTTTGCTAACTCTGTTAAAAATATCTATTTTAATTTTCTAAAATTTATGCAACGAATTCTAATATGAACAGGCAGCCTTTTCTGCTGTTTCGTGTTTTAATTCATGTGAATCCATACGCGGCTTACAACGGTTTGGATTTCGCAAGCACATAATTTTAGAAAACCACTGTTTACTAACTCTGTCAAAACGTCTGTTTCCAAAATGTCTGTTTTAATCTTCTAAAATTTGTGCAAACAGATTTTAATACGAACAGGCAGTCTTCTGTGTATTAATTCGTGCGAATCCATAACGCGGCCTATGACAATTTGGATTTCGCAAGCACACAATTTTAGAAAACCCTTGTTTACTAACTTAAAAAAATAAAACGTCTGTTTCCAAAATATCTGTTTTAATTTTCTAAAATTTGTGCAAATGGAGTTTAATACGAATAGGCAGCCTTCTGTGCTGTTCCGTGTTTTAATTCGTGCGGATTCATACGCGGCTTACGATGGTTTGGATTTTACAAGTACACAATTTTAGAAAACCACTGTTTACTAATTCTGTAAAAAAAAAACATCTGTTTCAAAAATATCCGTTTTCAGTCTTTTAGCAAATTCGTGCAACGGATTCCAATATAAACAGACAACTTTCTATGTTGTTCTGTATTTTAATTTGTGCAAACTCACTCACGGCTTACGACGGTTTGAGTTATGCAAGCACGTAATTCTAATTTATATAAAAATCAATTTTTTCTGATATCACCCCTCTATTTCTTCAAGAGATCAAGTCTCTTAAAACTCGAACTACATAAGTCTTGAGTTTCCCATTGCACTACGGAATACGTAGGAGTAGGATCAAGTCCTATCAGGCTATCTTCTATCAATCTATTTATTTTCACTCTAATTAAAGCGATCAAACAATTTTCAAATAAATCACACACTCAAATTTAAGGGTACTGTTCTTCGGAACGGGCGAGTAGGGTGCCTAACACCTTCCCTATTCGTAACCAACTCCCGAACCTAAAATCTCTTCTTCAAGTTAGGATTTTTCCAAATCTTTTGCCCTTAAAGTAAAATTTGGTTGCAGCTCCACAATCATTAAAAATTCTTTTCTAAAATTTTTAGCAGGTTGGTCGTCCCGTTGTAATTACAGTTCCGACAGATGGCGACTCCACTGGGAAATTTAGAGAGTCAAGCCCTATTTGAAATTGAATGTGTAACATGTTGATATATATATATATATATATATATATATATATATATATATATATATTGTGTTTCACTTGCAGGATATAAGTCAAATGTTCATTCCACACATTGTAGTCTTACATGCATAACATGAGTGAGACTCTACACCCGAGTATGAGCGAAAACCTAGGACTAGAGGGGTCTAAGTGGTCTCACTTGGGATGCACGTCCCGTTTGGCTATCATGAAAACTCCAGCTAGAATGCATCTTTTTCTTGGTGCCCTGCAACTGGTAGCCTTCTCTACGGTTGTAGCAAGCACCAGGAATTAGAACTTGGTTCTAGTGACCTTCATAACCTCAAGATTATAAACCACCTTATGTGAGAAGCATATATCAGAAAAACCTTAGATCTATGTCACATCACCTCACTCAAGACACCAAAAAAAAAACAGCAAAAGCATATTTATTTTGGGAGAAAACAAAAAATATTAAGATTTGAAATTGATTTAGATTAGAAAAAGGCAAAGAAAATTTGAAACTCAAAAAAGGAACAAAATAAACAAATTTGACAAATAAAATAGAAAGGAAAATTCAAAAATAATTTCTTACATTAATGAATAAAACTGGGGTAAATTTTTACCCAAATCAATTCAAATTAAGATTTTGGAAAATAAACATATACAATTCCAAAAGCAGAGGAGAGTTAGAAAATTTGAAATAATAGAAAAATTAAATTTCTGAAATAAACAGATTTTCAAAAAATCCAAAAAAGAGAAAAAGGAAATTTGAAAGAAAATCTAAAGAATGCTTTTATGTTTGAAAGAAAACTTAGGAAAATTTTAGTAAAACCAAAAGATTTTTTAGCAAAACTAAAAAATACCAAAATTACTAAAAATCAAGGCCAAATAAGTAAAGCAATAGATCATTCAATTATTTTCAAAATGGTCAACTTGCAAACCTCTAATTATTTGTGCATCCAACATTACATTCATTCATTCATTAAATAAATTTATCATTGATTTTGAAAATCATCTCATACCTCCCTTATTTTAATACTCACTGAAGCATTAACATTTTTATCATTCATTGATTTTGGCATTCATATTGTTTCTCAAAAATTAATTTAATAGAAAAATAAAAATTGAAGACAGACAACTTCCTCAGCATCCTTATAGAACCCGATCACAATCAAAGATCATGGATGAGTTGGAAAGGCAAAATGAAGAGCTAAGAAATGAGGTGAAAACTCTAAAAGATCAAATAGCCAAACTGATGGAGGCCATCAAATTGTCAAAATAGAAGGACATAAGGATGTCCTTTCCAGAGGAACCAGTTGGCCCATCATATCATCCTGGCTACAACCCATAAAATCCTTTACCATCGACCATGCCTCCACAAACCGAAGGGGTTCATTGTGGGTTCCCTCATGGGAAATCACCCTTCATGAAAAAACATAAACCCAAACACAAAACCTACCTTCAAACCCCATAGAAATCCCTCACATCATCCCAAATACTACCATACAACAACCCGCCCAAGCTTACCAAACAACTCTTGGGGGGACGAACCCTATGTTCACTCAAGGGCCTCACCCTATGTTCACTCAAGGGCCTCACCCTATATACATGCCACTTTCCCATCCTTACCATATGCCAGGAGGATACCCAGGCCATACTTTTGATGGAAATACTAATAAATGGAAGATCCTAGAAGTAAGGATCCGGGCAATTGAGGGAAGTGCATACAAGGCCAGAGACTCATCTGATCTATGTCTAGTCCTAGGCGTGGTCATCCCTCCAAAGTTCAAGGTTCCTGAATTCAAGAAATACCAAGGAACTGGTTGTCCAAGGAACCACTTGACCATGTATTGTAGAAGAATGGCTACTTGTGCGCATGATGACAAGCTGCTCATCCACTTCTTCCAAGATAGCTTAATTGGGGCAGCTGCCAACTGGTATACACAATGGAACGGACACATATCCGTTCATGGAGGGATCTGGTTGATGCCTTCTTGAAACAATACAAGTATAACCTAGAGATAGCTCCAGACATAACTTAGCTCCAAAATATGGCCAAGAAAATGGATGAGACCTTCAAAGAGTATGCACAACGCTAGCGAGAGTTAACAACTCAAGTGAAACCCCCTTTATCTGAGAAAGAACTGGTCAGCATGTTTATTGATACACTCCAAGACCCTGTTCATGACAAGATGATTGGCAGTATGACTGCTAGCTTCTTTGATGTTGTCATCATTGGAGAAAGGATTGAAGATGGCATGCGTCGTGGAAGGATTGCGCACAAGTCTACAAGGACAATCAACGCTTCCACTGAATCAGGGAAGAAGAAGACAGGAGAAGCCCATTATGTGGCTTTTGGTCAAGGCCAATACGCACATCAGATGGCACCTTATAGGCCAACCAATTTCCAACCACCACCACATACACCTTATACACCATATCCTTACATTGCCACAGCCTATCAACCACCTTACCCTCCAACCTATAACCAGCCAATGCAAATCCAACCATCAACACCATACATGGCCCAAACACAAGCCACGACCCAAACGTAAGCCATAAGCCAAAACCCTAACCAAAGCCAAAGAAAGGAGAAAAAACCTGTCCAATTTGATCCTATCCCAATGACCTATATTGGGCTCCTGCCTCGTTTAATCCAAAATTCTTTAATCGCTCCTTATCCCTTAAAACCTCAAGAACCACCATACCCTAAATGGTATGATCCAAATGCCAGCAGCGACTACCATGCGAGGTTCATTGATCATTCAACCGAAGATTGCCAAGCTCTGAAGTGTAAGGTGCAAAGCCTGATTGAGCTAAATGGTTGAATTTTGACAAGTTTGCTCCTAATATTGGAAACAATCCACTGCCAAATCACGAGAGCCCATCAACTAGCTAAGAGAAATTAGGGCAAGAATTACATGATGATGTGCCTTGTGAAAGACAGATCCACATAGTGAGGAAAATCATTAAAGATTTTCATACTTTTCAAAATCAATCTTTTGTAATAAATCTCAATGAGAAATACAAAAATTACATTTTTCATGTTTCTTGAGCATGTACCTTACAAAATTGACTTCACTTCTTGAATTTGTCATTCTTTCTATCATTTAACCCATCACTCAGCCTATATCCAAATAATAAATACCTGTTGGTGATAATGCCAGTGTTGTAATAAATAATTTTGAACGACTTATTAATCAAACTCTGAGAAAAATCAAATGAGGAAGTAGAATAAATAGAATCAAAATTGAAGTAGGGATCCCAAATCAAGAGAAATAACAAATATCCCGCTGGATCAAAAGTTCATATCTAGGCAAAATTTAGGGATGCAAAATAGATCCGCTGAATTGAAAATCATAATAAATCTGAGTAAGACAAAATAAAAGATTTGACTAGACAAAATAAAAAGAAAAAGAAAAGAAACCCACTGGATTAAAATTAAGAAAGAATCCAGGAAAAATCAGGGTCAAAATTCAAGAAAACAAAAAAAAGAGGAAGAAAAACCCGCTCGATTAAAATAAAAATAATCCAGGCAAAAACAGGGTCAAAATTCAAAAAATAAATCGAAAAAGTCATGATTAGAAAAGGTCTTTCCGGATTCCAAAAACAATTCAGGCAAAAATTGGATAAAAAAACAAAGTCCGCTAGGTCGAAAATTCTCAAAGATTACCTAGGTAAAAGTTAGGGCACACAAACAAAGGCCCGCTAGGTCAAAAACCTTCAAAGGGCGACCTAGGAAACAGTTAGGGCATGCAAATAATGGCTCGTTAGGTTGAAAACCCTTAAAGGGCGGCCTAGGAAAAAGTTAGGGCACACAAGCAAAAGGCCTGCTAGGTCAAAAACTTGCAAAGATGGCCTAGGAAAAAGTTAGGGCGAACGAAGGACCTGCTGGGTTGAAAACTCAAAAGAACAACCTAGGAAAAAGTTAAGGTCAATCAAGAATCCTAGTACAAGCTAACATTTCTGCACCTCAGGTCTTATAAAATTGAGGCAACATTTTTTCCATTTCTCAAGTTCGGTTAATTTGACAATCAATATTATGAAAAGTAGCATTAACATTTTTCATCAAAAGGTGCCATTTGGGCAATCAAACCAACATCCTTTGCCCTTTCCTTTCAAATACACTACCTTAAACATCACTTGTAGAATTTTTCATTTCCTCCCATTAACCATTCAAGATCACATTGCACACCCCAATAGTGCACATGCCAAAAAAATGTGAAAAATGTAACAATAAAAAGATTAATTTTGAAAAGTCATGGCGATCGGATGAATCCTCTACCATCGCAACATGGCATGAATATTTCCAAAAGGTTATCCTCCTGCCCGCCACAATGCCATTAAAACAAAGGAGTGTGTCTTATTCAATAATGCTGACCATTATTGGGTCTCAAAGATCTTGAAAAGGAAAATTCCAAAATTGACCAAGAAACTAAGAAACAGAGGCAGTCCAGCTCATCCTGAATCTTGATTTCCCTTATGCCAACTATAAGGTTGTCGAGAATAGAAAATGTCGCAGAAAAATATAAACTTAAGAGGAATAAAATTTTTTAAACCATCTCATGGCATGCATTCATCCCATAGCATCCATTTCATCAGATAATCATTTCAAGCATCAAAAAGAAATAAATAAGTTCAAACATCTCATCCTCTTGCATTCATTCAGGCATCGCATAAACATTTGGTCATTCAAACATTGCATCATTTTTCATTCATTCAAGCATCACATAAGCATCTCATTCGAACATCACATCAAGACTATGGCAAATTGCCCAAACCATTTAAAATTAAAAACATTTCTAAAAATCTCAAAATTGGGGCAAACATTTGCCTAGAAAAATTCAAATTGAAGCAATCCTCAATTACAAAAATAAAAATTCAAAACTGGGGAAAAAGTTTGCCTAGAAAAATTCAAATTGAGGCAATCCTCAATTTCAAAAAGAAAAATGCAAAACTGGGGCAAACGTTTGCCTAGAAAAATTCAAATTAAGGCAATCCTCAATTTCAAAAAGAAAAATTCAGAACTGGGGCAAACGTTTGCTCAGAAAAATTCAAATTGAGGCAATCCTCAATGCCAAAAAGAAAAATTCAAAACTGGGGCAAACGTTTACCAAGAAAAATTCAAATTGAGGCAATCCTCTATTTCAAAAGGAAAAATTCAGAACTGGGGAAAACGTTTGCTTAGAAAAATTCAAGTTGAGGCAATCCTTAATGCCAAAAAGAAAAATTCAAAATCGGGGCAAACGTTTGCCCAGAAAAATTCAAATTGAGGCAATCCTCAATTTTAAAAAGAAAAATTCAAAACTGGGGCAAACGTTGGCGCAGAAAAATTCAAATTGAGGCAATCCTCAAATTCAAGAAGAAAATTCAAACTGGGGCAAACGTTTGCCTAGAAAAATTCAAATTGTGGTAATCCTCAATTTCAAGAAGGAAATTTAAACTGGGGCAAACGCTTGCCCAGAAAAATTCAAATTAAGGCAATTCTCAATTTCAAGAAGAAAATTCAAACTGGGGCAAACGTTTTCCCAAAAAAAATAAAATTGAGGCATTCCTCGATTGCCAAAAATCTTCTAAACTGAGGCAAAATGTTGGCCAACTTTCTTTAAGAGAATGTAATTATCAAATGCTTAAAAAAAACAAAAAAGCCTTCGAATTCAAGGTAGAATCTGCAATTTATTTTAGTTCAAAATAAGTTGTTCAAAACATCTGATAAAGAAATTTATATTCCTTCTCACCTGTTCAAACATAAGGCAATTTGCCTGCGTTTTGGGACACACCGTGATCCCAACAAGGAATTTGTTGATAATGTCATATCGTTCTCCACACCCGTCCTAATAGGTCATTTCTACTTTGCCTGTCTTAACAGGCCATCATTTCCAGTTAGTCATTTTCATTTCATTTCGGTTTGCCTGTCTTAACGGGCCACTTCTGCATTACCTGTCCTAATAGGTCTCTCTTCATTTAATTTTTACATCACCTGTCTTAACAGGTCCTTTTAATTCTACCATGCCCGTCTTAATAGGCCACTTCTGTATTACCTATCGTAACAAATCTCTCTTCATTTCATTTTTACATCACCTGTCTTAACAGGTCATTTTCATTCATCTTTGCTTGTCTTCACAAGTCTCTTTTCATTTCATTTTTGCCTCACCTGTCTTAACAAGTATTTTTCATTTTTACCATGCCTGTCTTAACAGGCCATCTATGCATTACCTATCTCAACAGGTCTCATTCTCATTTCGCCTTTGCATTGCCTGCATTAATAGGTTTCATTTTACCATGCCTGTCTTAACAAGCCACTTTTACAATACTTGTCTTAACAGGTCATTTTTCACTTCGCTTGTCTTAATAGGCCATTTCTACGTTTCCCGTGTTAACAGGTATCTTTCTTTCCTGTCAACAACATGACCTTACCTGCATTTTACCTGTCTTAACAGGTCATTTTCATTCATCTTTACCTACCTTAACAGGTCCTCTTCATTTCACTTTGTTGTTCTTAACAGGCTTGCTTCTTTCCTATCTACAACAGGACCTTACCTGCATCCATAGGTCATTTTCAGTTCCCTCCGTCTATCTTAACAAGCTTGCATTTGTTCTTGGCAACAACAGGACATCATTTGCATTTTTTCTGGCAACAGCGGGACATCAAGCATGTTTAAATTCTGTCCACCTGTCTTAAAAGGCTTGCATTTGTTCCTAGCAACAACAGAACATCATTTGCATTTTTCTTGGCAACAGTGGGACATCAACTATGTTTAAATTCTGTCCACCTATCTTAACAGGCTTGCATTTATTCCTGGGAACAGTAGGACATAATTTGCATTTTTCCCGGAAACAGCAGGACATCAAGCATGTTTAAATTTTTTCCGCCTGTCTTAACAGACTTGCATTTGTTCCTGGCAACAACAGGACATCATTTTCATTTTTCCCAGCAACAGCAGGCCATCACGCATGTTTAAATTATGTCCCCCTGTCTTAACCGGCTTGCATTTTTTCCTGGCAACAGCAGGACATCAAGCACGTTTAAATTCTATTTGCCTGTCTTAACAGGCTTGCATTAGTTTCTGGAAATAGCAAGACATCCTTTGCATTTCTCCCGGTAATAGCGAGACATGAAACATGTTTACTTTCTCGCATTCTTCCCAGCAACAACGGGACATCAAACATGTTTACTTTCTTGCATTTATCCTAGCAACAGCAGGATTGCATTTGCATTCTTCCCAGCAACAACGGGACATCAAGCACGTTTACTTTCTCGCATTCTTCCCAGCAACAGCGGGACATCAAACACGTTTAATTGCTTACATTTTTCCTGCCAATAGCGGGACATCAAGCACATTCTCTTTTCTGCATCCTGTCATATTCAGGCCCCCAGCACGCTTATTTTTCTACATCCTGGCCTATACAGGCCCCTGCACGTTTAGTTTTCTGCACCCTGGCCTATTTAGGCCCCACACATTTAACTTTTTTCCATCCCGCCTCTCTTAACAGGCCCTTTTCCATTTCATTTCGCTTGTCTTTTCAGGCCATTCTTCTATCTTCCTATCTTAAATAGGTCTTTTTCCATTTCACCTTGTCTGTCCTAACAAATCATTCTTTCCCACGCCTATCTTATCAAGTCCTATTTGTTTCACTTTGTCTATACAGGCTACTTTGTTAACCAAATCAGGCTCTGCATTTTAAATTCTAAATTTCGGCCTACCATGTCAGGCTTGACATATTTAAGTCATGTCTGCTCATTACACGAGGCTTGCAAAACTTGTTCAAAACTTCCATAGTTGAACTACCATCCTCTATTTTATCAGGGTAGCGAGTATTCCTAAGTTTTCGGTCAAGCCCGAAACTTTCCCGAGGCTATTCAAACCTCATTCAACCCCTACATCTACCTGACATCTTCAAGACTTGCCAATAAGGCTCACACCCATACTAGTATTTTATCTTTTACCTTGGACATAATTGGTTGACGTTTTTACTCATTTCTTACTGTGATAATCCAAAAACTTAGTTCTTATATTATCTGGTAAGAAAATGAGTAAATAGGGGAAAACTGTGAACACTGAATTATCTTTGAGGGTAGATTTAAGGTTCAAAATAAATCATTTTGTTCTGTTATCTTTTTAGCCTAAAATAAAAAAATGCAAACAAAAAAGAAAGAAAAATAAATTAGGAAATTGGTTAGGAAAAAATCAAATAAAAAAAGAAAAAGAAGAAGAAAGAAAAATAAAATAAAAGAAAAAAGAATTAGTCAAGGAAAAGTTAAAATAAAATAAATAGAAAAATTAAAATTTTAGAAAAAAAAAAAAATAATAACAACAAAACAAAAAAAAGAAAGAAATAAAAAGAGAGAAGTTTCAGTTAATTAATTAAAAGTTAGTTAAAGAATTAGTTAAAATAGTTAGGATGGTTAGGATTTAGCTAGAAAGAATAAAATAAAGGAAAAAGAAATAAAAATAAACAAAAACAAAAGTAAAATACAATACCAAAATAAAAAGAGGAGAAAGAAGAGGAAAGAAGGAGAGAAAACGAAAATAGGAAAAAAAATGTAAAAAAAAAAGAAAAAAAGAAAAGAAAAGAAAAACTGAAAAGGGAAAAAGAAGAAAACAGATAATAATAATAATAATAATAAAAAGAATAAAATTTCAAAGGGGGTTAAGTTACCCTCTAAGGGAGCTATGGGAAAAAATGAGGAGCTTCAAATTTTAGGAGGAGGACACAGGGATGGAGAGGGGACTCTTTCTGCATTCTCTCCGATTTTGAGGGGGGTTTCCTTCTTACTTTTAAGAGATTTTGGAGATGGACTCTTAGCTTCAAAAGCTTCTTAAAAAACAAAAGGAACATTCGTCAAGAGCATTGAACCAACTCTCTGTTCTTTTGATTCATCATCGTCCATAACCAGTTTCAACTTGCCCGCCGTGAAGGAGAAGAATTTGCAGAAGAACATCAAGACTCCTATGCTTTAGGGCAATCGATCTTGATTTCCAACAAGATCCTCTAAAATCCCTTAACTTTCTCTCAGCTGCGCAAAAGCTTTCAAAGTTTCTCTCAGTCTTATCCTCGGCTTCGATTCTCCATCTCTAAGTTATCTTATCTGCTGCATCATACCTTTAGAGAATGATCTCGATCAGAGCCAAGTTCAGCCTTGATTGAAGTCATGTGTTCATTAAAATTCTGTGTAAGAGCTACTTTCATCCAGGTGAGTTTTCCCTCGCATCTCGTTGACTGTTTAAGAACCAGAAATTCCAGTCACTACTTGATGCATGAGAGTAAGATGTATTATGAACATGAATACCAGTTTCTGAGATTCTTAATTAAGTAAGAATGACTATTGGATAAGGAATTCCATGACTAAGCTCACTACATTTTCAGTTGTTTAACCTGTTAAGTCGAGAAGAGTCAACAAGAACGAATCAAAATCCTGAATGTTGTGTAGTAAACCTATTCAAGTGTATTGTTGTCAGGCCCCCTGAGATTGTGTAATGGTTTTTGCACTATCTTCCTCATTGATTGGCTGCTTAAACTGGTTCATCTCTGTTATTTGTTGTTGTTCTGGACATATTTCGATTGAATGATATGAGCCTCAGTAACAGAATTTGCCCTGTCAAAGCTTGATCTGTCATATCACTTTGTGTGCTTGCTAAGATCAGCTTCCCCGATAAGCCAACAGATATAGTAAACCAATATCAGTGGTCCATTGCAGTATAGAACTGAGAGCTACGGGTTTCAGGCAGTGCTCGATGAGAATCCTCGACAAAAAAAATGAAAATGATATAATAAGTGGTTTTCACCAACATAACTCCAGGCCTAAATTGTTGAACTAAAATGCTTCTTAAACAGTCGGTCTATTTCAGCATATTTGTTAGCATTACTTCGTGATATTTGATGTCATTACGAACACTATACATACGCCTCTCAAAATTGGAATTCAGTGATACAATTGGATAAAAATGGTTTTTGGTTACTTGGAAATGATAAGGTCAATCTAGGTCAACCTTGGTGTGACTTCCAGGTGGCAAGATCGCATACTTGAGGCCTACTTTGGTACTTTAATGCCACTATCCCGACCCTCACCTGCACAGTAATAGTGACCATTTCTTCCCATGCACGCACAAGGATAATTCTGAATTATGGATGTTAAAGAGTATTCGATCAGCCAGGCTTTATAAATCATGGCATTGATCGACCTTTTGGTTGTGCTCGAGTTCATTTTCCTATTTTTAGTTACTGACCCTCTTAAAAGAAATCAACTAAATATTGTCTCTGTTATGGCCAATATGCTAGCATGCATGGTGCAACGTTGGCTCTGAAAAATAAGAGTAGGATCCACAGGCTCATGTGGGCTCTTTTCTCGCATTCGGATCATAGCGATTAGCATCTAGCCATTTAAGGGGTGATTCATTCACTATAGCAGCGAAGACTCCACCTTAGAAAGTTGATGGATCAAGCCTTGTTAGAGTACGAAACATTTAGAAAACCAAGTGTAAAAAGGTGATGGGAGTTCGTGGGGTGAGTGCCTAAACTTATGCAAGAACCTAACCTCTAATTTTATCTCCCTTAATCAGGTTCAGTGTTTCCCTAAGGTCGTTAAATAGGCTCGGTTGTATTCTAACTTATCCCTGTTAATAGGTGTCAATCAAGTGTGCATGCTCCCTTAGAATTAAGCTCCATAGTGGATCCCGATGACTCGTGCAAAACATGAGCAAAGGGAGTGCCTCAAAGCATTGATATGTACAATCAAAAGAGCCAAGATACCCATATCCAGCAATAATGCTCCCTTTTCCTATTTGGTATTTGTTGCTAAAACATTGAAAAATGCCATTGAGTCTAAGGGAAATGATCTTGACTATCACAAGTGGGGTGGTTTCTCCACCGTATGCACGCTGCTGCATGGGATGATGTGGAATCCTTTCGATCGCTTGTGCATATTGATGTAGATGTAAAGCAGTGTAATAAATCTGCAAAGGTGATGAGGTGAGTGCACATGAGGGAAAGGACAACGTTCTACTCATGTTAACAAAGGGAAAAGCCTAGCTTAATGGGTGAACACCCTACATGTGCATAAAGATCTTCAACAACCCTATGAAAAATAGGAGTGAAATTTAAATGAGTGCGGGGCCTGCCAATAGCCTTTATTCAGAATGAAAGAATTGACCCCATCACCTTTAACATTTCAGTCTTAAGATACAGAATATGTGTCACAAAGATGAGTTGGTCACGTGGTTGAGGCACTACCTGTTGTTCCCCTGAGACTAGCCTTCAAATCCCACCAGCCAATATTCATTTTAAAGTCACTTTGATTACGAATTGATGTAGCTGTGTGTTGGGTCAAGAGGCACATGAGTTTTGGGCCAAGTTTTCCCTTTCATTTGGACTATGCTGACATCCTCTTTCATTACACTAAATAATGGGCAGCAATTTAGTTAAATCAAAATAGGCCCGCCTTGGAGTCGTACCACATCCATCTCTGCCCCAATCCTAATTGGGCCACACCTACGTCTAAAATGGGCCTGCCAGTGGCCCTTTCAATTGTGTTGTTCAAAATATACCAATTCCACTATAATTAGGGCCTTGCATCCAATATATTAGGTGCTCAAGCCGATGACAATTTGGGCCACCCTTTTCCCAATTTCGGGGCCCCTGTTAAATTCTAAATCTGAATTGGGATGTCTTTTATTTAAAACCAAGCCAATTTTTTTTTTAAAAAAAAGAATAAATAAAGTCAAGATTTCAAAAATATAAATATCAACAAAATTAAAACTTCATTCCATTTTCTTTTTCAGTTGGGAGTTAACTCCAATTTTTTAAATGTGGATCAAGCCCAATGCTTTTTATTTCACATCAAATTCTTTTCGTTAAATTCTAAATCACTTTAGTTTATTTTGGGGTCGAGCCCCATTATCCTTTTTCTTGAAATCGAATTCAATATTTATATGGATCAAGCCCAAGCCCTTCTTTTCACTTATTCTCAATTCCTTTTTCATTTTCTTTTAATATGGGTCAAGCCCTATATTGTTCTCTAGCTATTAAATCAAGTCTCATTTTCTTCCAAATCATTATTTTGCTAACTCTGTTAAAAATGTCTATTTTAATTTTCTAAAATTTGTGCAACGGATTCTTATATGAACAGACAACCTTCTCTGCTATTCCATGTTTTAATTTGTGTGAATCCATATGCGGCTTATGACAGTTTGGATTTTGCAAGCACACAATTTTGGAAAACCATTCTTTACTATGTCAAAATGTCTGTTTCCAAAATGTCTGTTTTAATTTTCTAAAATTTATGCAAACGGATTTTAATACAAACAGGCAGCCTTTTGTGTTTTTCCGTGTTTTAATTCGTGCAAATCCATAATGTGGCCTACGACGGTTTCGATTTCGCAAGCACACAGTTTTAGAAAACTCTTGTTTACTAAATTAAAAAAACAAAACGTTTGTTTCCAAAATATCTGTTTTAATTTTCTAAAATTTGTGCAAATGGATCTTAATACGAACAAGCAGCCTTCTCTGCTGTTCCGTATTCTAATTCCTGTGGATTCATAGCGACTTACGATGGTTTGGATTTCACAAGCATACAATTTTAGAAAACCACTGTTTACTTGTTTTGTAAAAAAAATCTGTTTCAAAAATATCTGTTTTCGGTCTTCTAACAAATTCGTGCAACGGATTCCAATATGAACAGGTACCTTTCTTTGCTGTTCTATATTTTAATTCATGCAAACTCACTCACAAATTACGACGGTTTGAGTTATGCAAGCATGTAATTCTAATTTATATAAAAATAATTTTTCTGATATCACCCCTTTATTTCTTAAAGAGATCAAGTCTCTTAAAACAAGAACTACGTAAGCCTTGAGTTTCCAATTGCACTAAGGAATACATAGGAGCGGGATCAAGTCCTGTCAGACTATCTTCCATCAATATATTTATTTTCACTCTAATTAAAGGGATCAAACAATTTTCAAATAAATCACACACTCAATTTAAGGGTACCGTTCTTCGGAATGGGCGAGTAGGGTGCCTAACACCTTCCCTATTCGTAACTGACTTCCGAACCTAAAATCGCTTCCTCAAGTTAGGGTTTTTCCAAATCTTTTTCCCTTAAAATAAAATTTGGTGGTGGCTCCACAATCATTAAAAATTCTTTTCTAAAATTTTTAGTGAGTTCGTCGTCTCGTTGTAATTACGGTTGCGACAATACTTTATAGATGTATTATAAAGAAAAAGGTATCCTTTATTTCAAAAGTTAATGATCCAAAATTACTCATAACATTACAAACATTTTTTACTCAATGAATAATACAGGTATAGAGCTTATCACTCCAAGTTATGAGTTAGGATGAAAGTAAAGTCGAGCAATCTTTCCAACCGAGGCTACATGCAACTAATCCTATCGTTGTTGATGTGGTAGGCTAAGTCCTGCAGAGGCTTTTTATGAACGGAGGTGGAGGATCTGGTTCTATTTTTTCAACAGGGGGAATTTTTCAACAAAATAGGAAGAATTAAAGTTAAATCATCAAAATTTTGGCATGATTGTGCTAGAGTGAGCATGACTGTGCAGAATGGATACCTCATTGTTTGTGCATAGCCAAGCATTAATGGCATAATCGTGTCATTCTGAACCTACTTATTATAACAAGCATGATCATGCATCAAAGACCATAGTTTTGCAACCTATAGAAAATGACAACAGTAACTAGTGCACAATCATGCTTAATGGAAAATGGAAGAATGGGCATGGTCGTGTAAATGAGGACACAATCATGCTAAACATAAAAACTACATAATTTACACATGCATGACTGTGTAGAAAGGGGCACGACTATGTTGAATGGAGCACGCATGAGAAGAACACGACCATGTAAGGAGGGGCACAACTGTGCCGAAGCTTAAATTCAACTATCCTAGGGTATTCTAGTTGTACCAAAATTCAGTATGCTCGTGCACGAATTTTAAAATAACAAAATTAAGAGCACATGGCATACCTGGTTGGGAAAGAGAGTGAGTTAAGAAGGAATATTACAGCAGTGAAAATAGTGAATAATAAAAGTGACGTGTAAGTTACTCCTCTACTTACAACACTTAGTACTAGCATGATTGTGCTAATTTGTGCATGCTCGTGCTTGCTCTCTCCACATTTTTATTTTAAAAAGCTACTAACAAAC
This sequence comes from Canavalia gladiata, assembly GCA_037954105.1. Classification (NCBI taxonomy): domain Eukaryota; kingdom Viridiplantae; phylum Streptophyta; class Magnoliopsida; order Fabales; family Fabaceae; genus Canavalia; species Canavalia gladiata. Next base: position 41,550,668 of record CM075661.1, read on the forward strand.
AAGTTGCCTCTTGTAAGAACTTGTTTTATGTCACGAGTCTGACGTACTTGTGCCCAATGGCTAAATGGGACCATGAGTACTCACTTGTGGTCTGCCTAGGATTTGATTAGTGCCATCTTTAAATGCATTGTATATTCTACTTTGGACCTCCACATTCTTGAAGGTCCTTCTTTTTCTTTTCATATGGGGCGTGCCTCACTAATCTTATAAGGCCCACCTCCTTTGAACTGATGCCTCCAAGGCCTTCTTTTCTTATGGAAAATTTGGTTTTGGTATGGCCTAGTCTTGGCTTGTCTTGGTTTAGAGGGAAAATATGATGGAAGGGATCGTATGGACTTGCAAGGGGCATCATTGGAATATTTTATGGGGTAGGTGTTGTCGAACACCTTCACTTCGTCACCCTATCTTAATATGAGTTCCCCCTACTGCACATTGATTACCGCTCTTTTGGTAGCCACGAAGGTCTTCCCAAGATCAGTGGGACCTCCTCATCCTCCTTCATACCGAGTATGAAGAATTTTGTAGGTTACGTGAAAGTTCCTACCTTTACTAGTACATCCTCTATTATCCCCTTCAGGTATACTATGGTTATGTTTACAAGTTGCAAAGAGATAGTGTTAGGTTTGGGCTTTTTATAGCCAACCTTCTAAAAGTAGAGAGATGTATTAACTTTATAATTGAGCCTAGGTCACACAAAGCTTTAAGATTGGAATTTTTTATAGTACATTGGAGAATAAAACTCCTTGGGTCCTCAAGCTTTGGGGATAGCTCTAAGATTGCGTTGTTCTCTTCTTCTCCTCTTACGAGTGCTTCCTTTTTGATCCCATTGCTTTAGATTATTACATTCACTTACTCTTTTTCGGATCACCTTGGGTTAGTTAGGTAATGTCCCTAATGTTCGTTGTGCTAGGAGGGTAGGATTTTCTCCATCTATTCCTCCATGTTTTGGAATTGAGACATTTATGTCTTTATGTTTTGGAGTCATGCCTCCATATTTTGGAACCTTGATTCTGTAGGGGGTTGACTCTCTTCTTTCTTGTCTGTAGCCACCTTGATTCTATACATGCAGCGGCTTGTAAATATTGGGAGAATTGTTAGTGGTATTACCTTACGTTCTCCAAGATAGGTTGAGGTGATTCCTCGAAGTGGGATTGTAGGTGTACCCCATGAAATGGGCCTCCTCACTTTGCTAGGCTATGTGGGTCTCAACTAAATATCCTTCTGGGCTGGGGCTTAGGGAGCCACACAGCATGGATTGGACTCAGGTGTGGCCTTAGTATGAGTTGGTGGAGCGAGTTCTGCCCTTTATTGCAAAAGCACCTCCATTGTTTTTATGAGTCTTTGATCTAATCGACCAATAAGGTGTTTTGATCTACTTGATACATGCCTACCAGTTGCAAATTCCTCTCCTTTACGTGTGTGTCGGCAGACATCCACTAATTATTATTGGCAGCTAGGTTCCCTATGATTTCCCATGTGTCCTTTGGGGGATTGTCTAGGATGCCCCTTCTAGAGATTGCGTTGGTTACAATTTTATTGTCATAAGAGAGGCTGTTATAGAAGATCTGCATAAGATGGAGTGTCTGATACCCATGGTGCAGGAATTTACAGAGAAGATTTATAAAATGGTCCCATACCTTATATTTGGATCCATTCTCATATTGTGTGAAGCCAGCTATCTCCACTATGATCCTAGATTGCACAGATTGCGGGAAGTACTGCAGCAAGAAGAGACATTGAAGTTGGTCCTAGGATATGATAGATCTTTCGAGCAAGGAGTTGAGCCAACCATTTTCCTTCTTAGTGATGGAGCAGGGAAACAACTAAAGGAAAATGGTATCTTGTGAGATACCATTCATCTTGATAGTGTTGGTTAAGCTCAAGAATTTTCTGATGTGAATGTGTGGATCCTCCGAGACCATCCCTCCAAAATGGAGTGAATTTTGTATCATCTTGATAAGTGCAAACTTTAGTTCAAAATTTTGGACATCATCCATTGTTAGGATGGATATGCTACTCCTTAAGACCTTATCGGTGGGGACCATATAGTCCAATAATGTCCTTCTCCCATGCGTTGTCAGTTTCTTTGCTCTTGCCTTTCGCCTTAATCATCTTGTTGTTCGTTCTATTTCAAGTTCAAACTACACATTAGAAGCTTGGGAATAGGTTGGTAGAAACAATACAGATTAAGGCAAGGGAAATTTAGAGAAAATATTTTTTTTTATTTTTGAGAATTCTCTTTAAATAAAAAAACAAAAAATATATTTTAAATAATTAAAAAGAAAAATTCAGATATGTACATGTCTTAAGCAATCGAAATTCAAATCTCAAAAATTTATAGGAAATAATCCTCAATAATGATGCTAAAAACTTGTTGCATGCAAAACATGGGTATAAAACTTTTGCCAAGTTTTACCCATGGGCAAATATACCTGTTGGTGTATAAAGAGGTCATTTAGGCCCTTAGAATCAATCCCAAAGAGACTAGTTTAGCACTTTATGTATAAAATCTGAATTTTGATTTTAGCTCACCAAATGAGTTATTTTGTGAAAGAAGATTGTTTTTGAAAGCAATAAGAGAAAGAAAGATAAATATAAATGAGATTCTATAAATGATTCCCTTTGTCACTTTACTTTAACCCCAAGTTCCTTCTTATTTTAATTGCTAACCACCTACACTCTTTGTACTACTCCTCCTTGATTTAGCAGTAGCAGCAATCTCCATTCTACCTATATCCTCCTCAATTTGCAAGACAAATAAATAAAAGGGGCATGAAGTTTAACTACGTGTCAGGAAATTAACTGATTAGGAACCTAGGTTCCTAATTGATCCTCCAAGACCCTAAGGTTTAATTATTCTATAGTTTTGTGGGCATGGTACAATATCCTCCACCCAACCAACTTATAGATTAACAGAATTAGTCAGTTCCTATTGATTGATTAAGCATACTACAATAACATAATTGTAATGAACACATCATTTTAGAAAATTAGAAAATGAGGTTCAAACAATAAATATCACAAAGTTTCCTAAATCCCCACAAAGGAGGAATTAGGTACTCATAAGGAAAATAAATAACTCACAAATATTCATAACAAAAAGTGTATAAAAGAGACAAAAAACCAACTTTCCAACAAAGTTGACAACTACTTTAGGTTTGCATCCCACAAGGATTTCTCCCACCAAGATCCTATAGGAGGATGCTGAAGGAATAATCAGGAATGGAGAGGTTAGAATGAGAAATAGGGGAAAGGTAGGGTTGTGCCCAGAAAGGTATGTTGTGCTATTGGAAACCGGGAGTGGTGTTTTGAAAAGTGTGGCTGAGCCTCTATTTTATAGGTGCAGAATTAAGGTTTCCAACATCATGGATCGAGCTTGCTCCAACTTTCTTGCAACTATCGTGGTTGTTCTAGGTCTTTACATTGCCATTGGGCTGGCTGGGGCACCTTTGTGTCATTAGAGCTGATTGGGATGCCCCCTTGCATCACTAGGACTGACATAACACTACTTATTGATTGTGTCAAATGTCTACATGACCATGCTAAGTTCGCATGGCCATGCCGAAACACATTGGCACAGTTGTGCTGAAGCACGTCTACATGACTATGCTGGACTGTTGAGAGGCATTTTTTTTTCCTTTTTTGCAGTTTGGTGTTTTATGTCCCTTTTGCCCCTTTTTTGGCCCAAAATATTTCTATTTTTGGATTATCTACTTGCTTCATCATGCAAAAACAAGGGATATTAGGTGAAATTACAAGTGAAATTATGCTCAATCATGCAGTAATTATGCCTAAAACCCATAGATAAAGTGATAAAATGACAGTTTATCAAATCCCTAAGATAATAAGAAGGCACAATATCATATTTCTCCTTAATTTTAGCTCTAAACCTAGATAAGTTATGTATCTTTTCAATTTTATTTATCATTTTTCTAAATCTCTATTTTGATTATGGAACATTCTTTCTAACCTATTAGTTAGGTTTTCCAATTGGGACCTAGGTGAGTAGTCGGATTCATTCATGTTTAATTTCTACTCAAGTCTTGAATTATCAAACATAAATCAACCAAGAGAAAATAATTCAAAACCTAGTTTAAAGTTTAAATTCCTACCACATAAACACTTAGCAATTATGCAATTGAAATGCAAGGATAGGGTTAGGAAGGGACTTCTTAACCAAGCCAAGTTTTATAAGTTATATGGAAAGATTTAACACATAGACACTTAGGATACTCATGCATCTTATGGCAAGTATTAAATCCCGTTATAACTCCTTAATAAGCACACATAAGCACCCACACAAACTTGGTGAAAAGGAAACCAATGGAATTTTACACCCAAATTCAAAAAGAAATTGACTTACAAGAAAGATTCTACTATAATTTTTTCTAAATTTTACACAAGGAAACTAATACAAAAATTATTAGAGTAATAGAAAGAATGGAATCCAAATAATTATAAACAATTACAATAATTAAAAATTCCTCTGTTCTATCCTTGGTCAAATACACCTTCCTTCAAGCTTCAAGGTCCTTTTTGATTCAACGCCTCCACCAACACTAAGAAGTCAAGCAAAAGCATCCACAAAGAAAATTTTATTCTAAAACATAATTAAGAATAGGTCTTCACCATATCCTAAGTCTTTTCACTCTTATTCCTCATGTTTCACACTTTCCTAGGCTTTTAAGATTTAGGTTTTCGCTCTTTCCTTTTTCCAATCAATATTTTTCTCATAAACTTGAATAAAATAAAAGAATCCTCAACCTCCCTATTTATATGCACTTGATGTTACCACAAAAGAGGTCAATAAAAATGTCAACTCAAAGATAAAACAGAAATTTTGAAGATAAACAACAAAGCACAACAAAGAAAGCTAAACTCAAAGCATATGATGAAACAAGACTAAAAAAAAGAAAAATGAAGACAAATAGAAATTAAACACATTTAGAAAGAACATAAATAGAATATTACAAAGGTGATAACTCTCCTAAAAATTTTCCTTAATTAGAAAAATTAAGTCTACACTAATATAAAAACCTAAGTGTATGCATGCTTAATTCTTAAGTTTGAATCATTATATATAAGCATTGAATATGCTACAACTTGAAAATTACAATTTAATAGATATCTTACAAGATGGATGTTGCATTCAAAACATGAGTATAAAACTCTAGCCAAGTTTTACCCAAGGAAAAGTATAACACCCTAAAAATGAATATCGATTTTACACTTAAGTCGTTCCTTCGATTCCATTTTTGGTTTGTTATCTCATGAAGCGGAAATCTTTATAGAAAATACTTGTATGAAAATACGGTATATTTTTTTTAAAAAAAACTGTTTGATATAAATTGTGAGCCTCGTCGTTAAAGCACACATAATAGTAAGTCAAATAATTAAGTTATTCTATGCTTGTACATAGCGTGAAGGATTCGAATCATTTAAGTTATTCATTGTGACTCTTAACTCGCATTAAAATAAATAAACATAGTTCGTCCACACCATATAAATTATAACATAATTATACATTCCATAAACATATCCCATAAGTTCTAGGCATGTAGGCCTTACCATACAATTTATTACAAACAATAGTTAACCTTCCTTATTTACATACATATTTACTATATTTTATCATACATATTATACATGTAAATACATAACATATTCCTAATCATTGATATCTAGGATGTTTGCATCATTCTACTCCCAATATCAGTGCAACATAAATCTTCTTCAAGAGAGAGTGCCTCACATCCTTTTCAAGTATGTGAGCTGCTACCATTACGAACAACATCCGGGATGTTTGGAAAGAAAGTGGAAGAAGTAGGGATGAGAAACTAAGTTTCTTAGTAGGCTTTCTACTCTATTCTAATGACATCATTTTAATCCCAGCCATTTCAGTTCATTTAGAAAATCATTATATGCAATTAAGATTAATTTCAAGTCTTTGAAAATCCTCATTCTGAAGTGGTTAATCTTATTTAGAAACATACATCTCACTGTTTCAATATACATTCTTCTTTCATATTCATAACTTTGGGATCACAAATAAGATATCATTTGACATACAATTGTTCTATGTCTTGAACTTTATTATTTACTACTTTTCTTTGTCTTTATCATTTCTTTCATCCAACCTTTGGGACACTTTATGAATCTAGTTTCACCACCTTTGGGAGAAAATAATTAGACATAGACATGCATTAAATTTGTCAAACAATATCTTCTCATTGAATCTACTCCCAACTTCTACTACTGATTAAGGATATGAGCTCATTCCGGGTGATCGTCGTCACGTTATAAGGTTGTGAATGACTCGATGCTTTCACAATAGAAGGGTTTTTGGAGCAACCTTTGTCTCCAAGGAGAGACCTTTGTCTCCTTTTCAGTAGGGCTTTAAGGCCCCTCTAGAATTGGTGTGCACATAGTACACGAGAGTAGTATTATGTTTCATATACATTTGCTTTAGTGATCCCGTAATCTCTTTAAGTTCATTTTTATGGCTTCCGAATAATTATGCATGCTCAAACAAATTTCCAGCCAATGTGGAATGCACATATAGGTCTTGGATTCCCTCTCAACATCAACACAACAATACTCATACATAACATCATCCTTTCTTACTTATGAGCATTCATCATTTAATCTTACATACATAGTGTGCATTCATATTTAGTAATATGAGTTGGCTAGTAAATCACATAGCATTATATCACCATTACATGACAAACTTAATGTCTCAATTCAGTTTTTGATGTTGAACTACTTAAGGGACTTAATTCACCCAACCTTTCTAAGTAACTACTCATCCTTTCCTTTTATCAAATTCATATTTGTTTCTTGAGATTTTTACATTTTGACATTTTACTATAGGTAGCCGAATGGATCCTTTTTAATTTTTTTTATTCTTTGTGTTCTCATTTGTTTAGGTCTTAAGTAAGTCCTAATTATACTATGTTCAAATATTTAAGTATTTACAAACTTTTACTTATTTAGGACATTTTTGATAAAAATGGTCGAATGGTAACTAGTACCTTTGCCTAATTTCTTTTGAACCTTTCGTTCTTCTTATAACATTCTAAAACTTCTTAATTTATACAAATTAGAATTTTTAAATTCTTTTTGTCTTCATTAACCTAAAATGGTCAAATATACACTCTAGGTTCCTAAATTCTTCTAATTCATTTTCTCTTGTTTAATAAGTTAATTTAGGTCATCTGGAGTCTACCTCATTAATTTTTATCCCACTTAGACACTTATAGAACTTCCTTCTCATTGAGGTATGTCATGACCAAATTACTTAGTGTACTTTAAACTTCATGTTTTAAGTCCTAACCATCCTTCTTAATCATGCTTAGAATAAATCTTTGAAATATGTTACCTTGTGACCTTCTTTTTACTACTCGAACGATTGTGTCTAAATAATTCTTAAACCTTTGAAATTCCTTTTTAGTTTTAAACCTAAGAAGGTCTAGTGAGGTAATTAGAAATTAATTCTCCTTTTAGGTCAATTTACTCCAAAGTGGCCAAATGACTTACTAGCTTGAATCCTATCTTCCTTACACTTCAACTATATTATGCCTACATGTTTAGGACCATTATTTAAACCTAGTTAAGAATTAAAACTCTTCCTTTAATAATTAAACACATGGTGGCCTAATTCCACTCTTAAATTTAGGGTTTCACAAATTTTCTTCTAAGCCCTAAGTGCTTTCACCTAACATGGTCAATTTGATTCCTTTTCTTTCTTAAGACTTAATCACACTTTTGATTCACTGTACTTACATGTAGATGGACTTTAATTAAACCTAGTTAGAAATTAAAAATTTTCCTAAGTTTATTAATAACTAAGTGGCCGAACGCCACTTTTCTAGGTTTGGGTTTTACTTTCTTAACCCTAGTTGACTTGGGTTGATGATTTCTTAACCCTAGTTGACCTAAGTTGACCATTACTTGGGGACCAAGTTTAGACTTCAGAATTGACTTAGTCTAAGGTAATTTTAAGTCTTTTTACCTAAACTTAATATAATGGCCGAATTTTATATTTACCCTTGCTTAAGTTATGGTAAATTTTCTTGTTACCCATTTTATGCTTCTTTGGGATTTTTACCATTTAGTAATTTTTGGATTTTACCCTAAGCTTACCTAGACTATATATTCTTAAACCTAACCTTTTAAATGCTAATTAAACCTCTAAATAAGTTATTTACTTGCTGAAAATGGTTGATTTATCCTTAAATCACATTTTAAACCCATTTTTGCCAAAATCTCTCTTTAGGGTGGCCGAATGCACTCCTAGAGGTTTTTAATCCATTTTTGCTTTGATTAACTTTGTTCAAAGGTTTTTTTAGTCCATTTAAAATCTGATTGTAAAGCTTAAGTTAATTAGAAAAATTTTAACCAAATTAAACTTTGTTTTGAGTGTTGGTCGAAAGTCTTCCTTAGTTAGCCAAGGTAATTTCTTCAAATCTTCCACCTCACACAACCTTGGTTTAGTGGTGTTATGCTTTTTCAGCCTCTCTTGCCTTTGGCCCAAGCTTATTTTGTCTAAGTTATGATGCTTAGGTGCTGGCCATGATGAGTCTTGGGTTCCATACAAAGTTGTTACCACTTTTATGCTTAAAATTACAACTTTTGCTTAGTAGCTTTTTAGCCTTTGTCCAAAGGGAGCCTTTGGAACTTATTACATAAATTTATTTCACCTCTTAAGATACATACTTAGAGGTGAAGATATACTTTAGAGATCATACCAAACTCATCATAAGAGAAAAATCATAATATTAAAACTTAATCATCAAAACAAGCATGAAAATAGGCAACACAATACTTTTTCTCAAGCAACAAAAAGTAGATCTTCATGATCTACTCCAATATTCACACATCTCCTTTAAAGTATAGTTCAAAAAATTTTCTTATGAGTATTTAAAATTGATCAAAGCTTTGAAAAATTATTTTTAAAAATAACCCATCGATTAAATTTATTTTAAGTGCCTTAGAAGCACTTTTAACCGAACAAACTTTGTTTTTCTTTTCAAAAATCACTAAAAATGGGTGGGGCTGATTTTTAATGGTTCAAAAAACATTTTGAGCTCTAAAAATTTAAAAGAAAAGGGAGATGTACAGACTTTATAGAAAAGATGCATGAAAGAAAACAAACACACCATAAAAGACAAGTTAGAAGCATAAAAAGACATGTGGAAAAATCCTACTTATTAAAGAATTCCTAAGTATTTTGTGGGGCTTTGGTGGCTGCCTTGGGTCCCCTCTGGTCTGATCCACACGTTGAAAAGTGAAGGTGGTGGAGCTTTGGTGTTTATGGCCTTAATCTAGCTTAAATCTTAAAGATGAAGACTTAGGCTTAAAGGTGAAGGTTTTGGTTGATTTGAGTTAAGGTGAGCTTAGAGAGAATGGAGAGGATTTGACTAAGTTTTTAGGCTGAAAAATCGAAGCAAAATGGGGTGCCATAAGAATTCGTCCACTTATGGGCCAAGAGGAATTAGTTTTGCACTTAAGGGTATTTTAGTAATTTTGTCTAGATTTTCCTATTTTCCAAAATAATTCATAATTCGTGGAATTATCCTTTTAGGATAAGACTAGTGTTAATTAGGCTGATTTTACCTCTAATTATGATTAAATTAGCCTAAACATACTTTACTTTTAATTAACCAAGGTTAATTAGTCTTACCTATGGTTAAAAGAATCTTTTTACTATTCATTTTTGCCTTTTTGTGAAAGACTTGATTGACTTGAGTTTGGTGACTCATCACAAACTTTTTCACATGCTGAATTTCATGCATATGAGTGTGGGCCCTACTCTTAGCTTACTTATCACATTATCTTGTCCTCCCAACTTTCCAGGTGTATTTCGTAATTTTTTTCAGCATTGCCGAAAAATTTCCAAAATTATTTCTATGACATTTATAACACTTTTTGGTTCATCTCCATATTAATATAAGGTCATTTACTATCTTTATGGGAACTAATTAGTTTTGTGCAAAAAGTAAAGCTCATAGGGGTATTTTGGTCATTTTTAGGGTTTTCTAAGGGCGTTTTCATCCCTTCTTAGTTTTCTAAATTTTTCTCACTACTTTTAACCATCCATGATGTTTTATAATCCCTATAGAATGTATTTTACTGGTGTTTCCATTTCTCTGGCTCATTATTTGAGTTGCCTAGGTGTAAGGGTATTTTTGTCATTTGTACCAAACTTTCTAATTTCCTTATTTTTAGCTTCTAATCCTGCGTAGTTTCATTCTAGGAATTATTTGTAGCTTCAATTGTTTATCATATAAATAATTGGGATGTTACAAAAAGTATACCCATCGATGTAGAAATGGGATACTTTTAGCCATCTGTATCGATCCCACAAAGACTAGTCTAGCAATCTTTGTATGACATCTAAATTCTAATTTTTGAGCTCACCAAAAGAGTTGTTGTTTGGGAAAGTAGTTGAAGAGAGGTTATTGTGAAAGCAATAAAAAGGAAAAAGATAGAAATAAGATTTCTATTATGGAAAATGAAAGAAACAATGGAAGTTATGGAAGATTTATAGGACTTTCGTTCCTCTTATGACTTTTCTTATTTTTTCACCCTTAGTTTCCCTTTTATTTCAATTGCTAACCAGCTACAATCATTCTACCATTCCTCCTTGATTTGGTAGTAGCAGTAATCTCCCTTATACCTATTACCCTCCTTGATCTGCAAGATAAACAAATAAAAGGGGCATGAAATTTAAGAGGACATTAACTATGTGTTAGGATATTAACTGGTTATAAACCTAGGTTTAGTTATTCTATGTTCTATTAATTGAGTATGGTATGATCGTCTCCACCCAACCAACTTACGTATTAATAGACTTGGTCAATTCTTATTAATGGATTAAACATATTAGAATAACACAGTTGTAATAAAGACATCATTTTATAAGGAGGGGAAATTAGCATTCAAACAATATACATCACAAAGATTGTCAAAGCCCCATATAGGGGAAATTAGCTATTCATGAAGAAAGCAAACAGCTTGTAAGTATACATAATAAGAAGTATATAAAAGAGATACAAAATCAATGTTGCCAGCAAAGCTAATAATTTCTATGCATTTGCACCGCACAAGGATTGCTCTCACTGAGATCCTACAAGAGGATACTAAAGGGAAAATCAAGAGTGAAGTGGTTAGAAATGAGAAATAAGGGAAATGTAAGGTTGTGCCTAAAGTTATTGTGTTCTAAGGTGTTTCTCTCCTTTGTGCAGAAGGGTTTGTGTTGGTCTCCTAGGGGAAAGGTGGTGTATTGAGAAGGGTGGTAAAGCCTCCATTTTATAGGTGTTGATCCTAGGATTTCCAATATTGTGGGTCAAGCCTACTCTAGCTTCCTTACAATTGTCGCAGTCGTTCTAGGTCTTCGTAGCGTCGTAGGGTTGACTAGGGAACCTTTGTGTCACTGGAGTTGATTGGGATGACCTCCTACATCACTACGATTAATGTGGCATTACTTACATAGAGCATCAAATGTCTGCATGGTCGTACTAAGTTGGCATGGTCGTGTTGTGTCATCTTGGCACAACCATGTTGAAGAATATTGGCATAGTCGTGCAACCTCATGCTAGCACAACTGTGCTCTGGTTTGCACAACTGTGCTAGTCTGCTGCGGGGAATTTTTTGTCCTTTTTCACACTCTTCTTGTTTTATGTCCCTTTCTTTTTTGTCCAAAATCTACCTATTTTTTTATTCTCCATTTGTTTGACCATTCCTGAAAAAACAAAGGGTAGGTGTAATTACCAGTGAAATTATGCCCAATCATATAGTTAGTATACCTAAAATCTATAGATAAATTGACAGAATGATAGTTCATCAATGGAAACAAAGGAGTTGCATCATGGGCATTGGCATTTAATGTTTTTATACCTTTGAAATTTGAACTTTGATCCTTATACTTTGCAAAATTATAACTAATGCTTCCTTTTTTTTTAATTTTTTTTACATAATCATTAACAACTTCATTATATTCACAAAGATTTTACAATTTGCATTCATAAACAAAAATTACAAATAAAAAAAATATGAAGTAGATGTTGACTTTTTTCATATAAACATGAAACTTTTACTAATTCTTTTAAATAGAATCCTTTAAGAATTAGAAATCAATTCTTTGGAACAAAGGAATGAGCATTCAATAATATTTCCATTGAATACTTATTTAACAATTTTAAAATTCAAATGAAATTTAACTTGGATCAAAACTCAAGAATTAAGTGTATGAACAAGAATGAACATATGCAAACTTTGGCGAATTTCTAAATTTCAAATTGATTAGAATTTGTAAAACATTATAATTCAATTATCCGCTTACACAATCATCAAAATCCTCTTATATTAGTCTAGATCTTAATTTTGAATTAATACAAAAATATGGAAGGAAATTTGAAATTTGAACATCAAAGTAAAGATCTTGCGAAGTTTAAGAAAATTCCACCAAACAAATTGATTAACTATGCAAGAATCGGGTTCTAAGAAAAAATCTAGTGGTTTGATTATGGATTTAAGTATTTTTAGGTATTTTTAAAAGCTTTTTTCTAGAATTTAAAATTGGCACCAAAAATAAATGAAGACTGATTGGACTTTAGGTTTTTTTTATGATTTTGATCAACTTTAACTAATTAATTTGTGCAATTCATGAAACTGAAATATGTAAGATCAAGATCCAAAAAATATTTAACAATAACACACAAAATTACCATGGAAATGGCATATAAAAAATGAGAAAAAAAGATGATGGAGTAAAAGAGAAGATGATCAAATTTTTAAGGAGTTTGAGTATGATTTTCACCTTCAAACCAAGAAGTGTTTGGATACCACTTGATGTGATCTTGAATGTAGATCATCTTGGACGAATCTAGGGTTGAAGTCAAGCAAAAAAAAAACCAAATATATAAGAAAATATTTCAAAAATGATAAACATAATATGACACCCTCGATAATAGGAGTATTCCACATAACCTTTAATTAAGCAGGTAAATATTTTTTGTTAAGTCCAAATAATTATTCAAGATAGACCCTTCGTAACACTCGAGGAGAGTGACACACATTTTTTTGTAACCGTAAAACATCTAACCAATATTTTCCAATTTAACACATTGCATAACTTTTACATGTTAGCATCCAAAACTTATAGATGATATCACACTAACTATCACTTGTTTGGAGATATATGCATAGGTAAACATACGAAGGAGGCTAGAGCACAACTGTGCCTTACGAGTGAACTACTAAAATTCAAAATTCATCACATCATAGTTTATAACATACACAATTATAGTCGTCTCCCATCACCGGAATACATAAGATAGGACCCAAACGAGATTGACCTTTACGGACTATTTACATACTAGATGCTTAAAATATGTATACAGAGTCACTAGTTCAAAGTTGTGCAAAATATATTTCTAATATGAATATACTAAAACTATATATTTTCATCCCTAGTATGATTTACTCCTCTTGAGCATGCATCATTGTAGTGTAGTGCCTTCATGAGAAAAATCCCAAGCATATCCAGTGGAACAATAGGAGAATTCATGAATCAATCCGTCCATATAGAAAAATAACATGTGTGCATATGTGTGTGTCATTCCATACTTGTCTACAATCATTAAACAAGTAAATATACATATACATACATAGCTCTCATGAAGGATGGAATGCATGTATGCATATTCAATTATGATTTCAATTGTCCGTTTTTATCAATTCTCATCAATGTTATGCATGAGGATCCCATCAACACCAATGTTTTAACACATTGCATGCACCACTTGTTTAGGGAAGCGATCGGGAACTCACAATCCGTAGTATGGTACTTGGAACCTTAAGATCCACAAACATCTCGACCATGGGTTTTAATCAATCGTTCAGGAACTTGCTATTAAGTTTGAGTAAATTAGGGTTACCGTGGGATCCTGACTACAGGGAACGACCTAGTGTCATTGAAAAACCTTCCCACCCCTAATAGACTCATAAAGCCTCCATATAAGCTGCCACACTAACATCCCGTAGTGTACCAACTGTTACTTCCCTCTCAACCACATATATCATGATGCATGATTCATTCATATTAATATTGATTTGTTACAATTAAGGAATTCACTCGTCTTTCCATTTTCTAAACATCATCTAACATATACCATTCTCATAAGATGGGCCTACCTAAGCCTTGATCAGGGTGTAACTCATCCAACTTAGCCGTCTTCCATATGAAGTATTCTTTCTCTATTTTCTCCACCTTATTAGTTTTATGCATCATAGAAGGAAAATTAATCCCACACACTTTACATGCACACAAAAAACATACACAAACAAACACACACGCACAGAGAATATATATATATATATATATATTGGTTAGTCCATGCCTAACACAAAAAAACTCATCTAAGGTGACTCGTCAAACATGACTTGTCTAAAATGCAAGTGTATCAAACACAACAACTTGTAAAAGTTGTCATATGAAAACTTGTCTAAGGTGACTTGTCCAACATGACTGGTTTAATACGACTTGTATAAAATACAAGTGTCTACAAAACAACTTGTAAAATTTTCCACGAATCACATAAAAGGAATTCACCTGTGAAGTTTCATAAGGATACAATAGACATAGAGTATTACTAACACAAAATTTGCAAGGTGAAACTCAACCATTTCACCTTTCAACTCATCTAAAATTGAATGGAAAATTTTAGCATAACACAACAAAATCTTGATATCGTAGCAGACATAATTACTAGCAATTTTTTTGTAAATTCCATAGAATGGATTTTCAAACCAAATTTTACGGGAATACATAACATAAGGAATACTACTTCCATACAAAATTTCAACCAAAAACTCCAACTTTTTACTAGATAGCACTCTCAAAACCTACTAGGAAGTTTTATTTAGATAACATAATTATATTTTTATCAGCAGGAATAACAACTTATGGACATTGATATAAATCGCATAGTGTATTTATGAATAAAATTTCATAAAGATGAACTACACATATGCAAACAAGAATACACAAAATTTCATACTGAAACTCTAATGTTTCACTGTTCAAATCCCCAAAGGTATCACATAGGGAATTAAAAATGGTCTTTGGCTCTTTCCTTCCAACATGCAATGAAGAACACTCCATGATTTCCCTTGGATATCACATTCATGGCTAGAAAAGGATGTTAACTCATGGAATCAAAAAATTCAACCATTAAATTTTAGAAAAAGAATAAATTTAACAAAGAAAGAACCATGGAGTTCTTCAAGGGAAAGAACTCCTCCCTAAAATCTCTATTCTACTCTAAAGTTAAAGATCAATTTTCCCTTTCATGGAAATACGTTCGTATAGGTTTGAGATAAGAAAAAGGAGGCTGATTCTTTATTGGATTAGCATTGCTCTTACTCTCCAAAGCTCCCCTGCAAAGTTGGGGGTGTTTGGAAGTGAAAAGAGAATGAAAAATTATGAGGAAATAAAAGAGCACAAGCCTTTAATAAGAGTGAAACACTAGATGAGTTTACCCTAAGAGAGAGGTATGTGTATAATGGTTGAACTTTCCACTCACCAAATTCAAATGCCAAGAAATGCCACTTAGACTTACTAAAGTGGGTGACAACATGTCACGCCACTTGTCCTTTTATCCTCACTCTTTCCATTGTGTCACATCATCTTGCCACTTATCATATCTCTATTTAATACATCACCTCTTTTTTTTCTCTTGTACTTATAGGAAATCATAACATGTTAAGTATTTCAACTTGTTTACAAAAACTTGTCTATAAGAAATCATCTACAAGAACTCTTCTATAGACACTTGTCTAAAGGAACTCGTTTGCAGGAAGTCATCTACATACACTCATCTACAGAAACTCATCTATAGAAACCTGTCTATAAGAAATGATCTACAGACTCTCTAAGAAATTGTCAAATCTTTACAAGCCTCAACTTGTCTAACCTTTAAATCTCCTAAGAAACATATCCTATATAAAATTGATTAACCTTAACTTAGATAACTTTCACATGTCTAAGAATAAATATCACGATGCTAATATTTATAATAATGCTAATAAATATTATTATTAATAATAAACAAATAAAAAGTTGAAAAAAGGGTGTTACAATACTCCAACCCTTTTTGAAATTTCATCCATGAAATTTACTAACTTGTTGGAAAAAGTTATGGATACAACTCTTTCATGTTCTCTTGAAGCTCCCATGTTGCATCTCCCTTATTAGTCTTACTCCAAATTATCTTCACCAAAGTTATGGTGTTTCTTCTAAGATGTTTCATCCTCCTATCTATGACTTGCATAAGCATCTTAGTGTAGGTTAAATTCTCCTATAGCCATATGTGATCTGGTTCAGTCATGTGAGATAGGTCAAGTGTATACTTTCGAAGTTAAGATAAGAAAAAGGTTATGGATCTTTGATAGGAAGGATTGTAAAACAACTTGGTAAGATATGTCACCAATTTTTCAAAGAATCTGGTAGGGGCAATAAATTTAGGATTAAGCTTTTGAGATCTCATCGTCATACCAATGGTAGTGATCAATGTAACTTTAAAAAATATGTGGTCTCCTTCGTTAAACTCTAACAATCTTCTCCTCTTGTCGAAGTAACTTTTATGTCTACTCTATGTAGCCTTCATATTCTCATGTATCATTTTAAATTTCTTAATCACCTGTTTAACTATTTTTGGCTTGACTAATAGGCTTTCTCCATTTTCAAACAAATAGAGTGGTTCTTTGCTCTAAATAATAAATGTTTGATTAAAAATTGAATTATTATTATTATTATTATCTCAAAGACTTCACAGCACCTCTTGAGCGTATTGGGCCTATTACTAGGTCTAGGGTAAGGAATCTAAAAAAAAGGTTGAAACCTTGCGCAACATGCATGATCCACTTATGGAAGACTCCTTTTTCCATATCCTTCTCCTCTTTTTCCTTATAACATAGCTTAGGTCTTTTTCTTGTAATAGGCTTAGGTTCCCCTAGAATGTATAGGACCTAGGGCATCATTTTCCTTTGTGTTTTTCGTTGGACTTTGGTCAGGTAAGCTAGCCTTTTATTTTTTGGATTTAGGAGGCCCAAAAGGAGTACGCATAAGGGGGTCGTCTAAGGGCGGGGTCTTGAGAGGATAAGCCAGCTGCCTTAGCCCCAGTACTGGATTGTAGTTGATACAACCCTTGGCTCTCATGAGCGATACGTTTGGGAACCCCTGGCAATGGTAGATGATGCTTGTTCTTTGTTGCCATGACGATTGCCATCTGATCCGCTCCTCGGTTAGGCCGGCAAAGTGAGCTGACCATTCATCGTTGCTCATGGGCTTGATCTGGTAACACAGCAAATCTGACACTGGGCATTGTACCTTCGTGTTCTTCTTGAAGATATGGGCAGTTATCCACACGTACAGCATAGGCAAACAGCAAATCAACCTCGTTCTCTTCTTTTCATGGCAAAAGGTCAGCATACTGTAGACGTCCGCCAATAAAGCAATGACGGGGTTTTCAGCTTTGTTCCTCCTCGCGAAGAATATGGCCATAGCATTCAGATCCATGAAGTCCTCCATATACGGAAAAAGCACCAGCCCGTAAATGGCGAGAGCTAGCACATCCATATATACGGCCCACTGGTTGCTGCCGGCCAAGTGTTGCATGTATTCCTCCAAGAACTCCCTGGTAAACCCTTTGACTAGGCTCTTGGTTTGATAATCGGCGAGCCGGTCTCCGGACTGTAGACCTAGAGCCTGTGCGGCAACCCGGAAGGTGGAGTGATGCTCTAAGTGCTGGTATGGCTTACTCCCTTCCAACAGCAAATCTAGAATTTGTTCGAACTCCTCCAAGGTGGGAGCCAGCTGGAAATCTGAAAATTTGAAGCATCAGAGGGGAGGGTCGTAGTACTGCACCATGGCTGTGAGGGCCCCTTCCTGTACCTTGACCTTTAGTAGCTTTAGTATGTTGCCGTACTATTTGCAAAAGGACATCTGTTGTATACTTGTCAACTTGTTCCCAAGAACCTCCAAACTCGCAAGGTTTGCCACCTTGACCCCGATGTGTCTCCTCTTCTTCAACTGCATGGATTCCATATTAATTTCCATCTCACCTCTTTTATAACAATTCCTGAGAATCTGCCCTCCCCCCAAAAAGACAAAGCAAACATGTTAGACTCGGGGATGGATAAGGTTAATGCATGATGCAATTAAAGCAATAAATATGGTTGGGTTATTTTTACCACCATCTTTTCTTTCCTTCTTTTCACTTATTTCTCTCTTTTCTTCTTTTTTCTTTTTTCCCTCTCCCTTTTTTTTTATTTCTTTTCTCTCTTTTTCT
Organism: Canavalia gladiata; assembly: GCA_037954105.1. Classification (NCBI taxonomy): domain Eukaryota; kingdom Viridiplantae; phylum Streptophyta; class Magnoliopsida; order Fabales; family Fabaceae; genus Canavalia; species Canavalia gladiata. The sequence goes on from CM075661.1 coordinate 41,569,024, forward strand.
CTTTCCATTCTCCTCTCTTCTCCTATTATTTTCTTTTCCCCTCTTTTCACTTATTTCTCCCTTTTCCTCTTTTTGGAGTTTTTTCTTTTTTTTCTTTTTTCTTTCTCCCCTTTTTTTTTGGATTTCTATCCATTTCCCTTATTGCAGATAAGTAAAATGCTTACAGAACAAGCATCGAATTACCAGAGTGTGTCCTCCTTATGTCCTAGAGGGGTAACCTGTCCTATGGGTCTAGGGCTTTTAATGCATGAACCTCTTCAAGGTGGTTTGTAATCCTAAAGGTGTAAAGGTCACTAGAGCCAAGTTCTAGTCCATAATGCTTGCCACAACAGTAGAAGTAGCCACTAGTTGCAGGACATTATGAATAGGACGCACTCTAGCTGGGATTTTTGTGATAGCCACATAGGACGTAGGCCCCAGCGTGACACAACTAGATCCCTCTGATCCTAGGCAGCACTCAGACCCGGGTACAGGGCTCCACTCATGATAAAATGCAATGCGATGTATGGAGGGCACATTATTTGGGATACCTGCAATTGGGGAAATCGTGCAAACATGTACAATACTTTATTGCTCGTCTAACCTAAGGTTATACAGATAATGAACAAACTGATAAATCGAAGGAGATAAGAAAATCATGCAATAAATAAAACATGCATATAAGCAAAGGAGGGATCTAAATTAAACACACTAAATTTTGTCGAGCTTGACTCTCTAAAATTCCCCAGTGGAGTTGCCATCTGTCGCAACCGTATTTCCGACGAGACGACAAACTCGCTAAAATTTTGAAAATTAATTCTATTTGATTATGTGTGGAGTCGCCACCAAATTTTATTTAAGGAAAAATATTCGGAAAAAACCCTGACTCGAGGAAGAGATTTAGGTTCAAGAGTCGCTTACGAGTGGGGAAGGTGTTAGGCACCCCACTCGCCCGTTCCGAAGAACGGTACCCTTAAACTGAGTGTGTGATTTTTGAAAATTGTTTTGATCCCTTAATTAATGTGAAAATAAATAGATTGATGGAGGTTAGCCTCACAGGACCTCATCCTGCTCCTACGTATTCCCTGGTGCAATGGGAAACTCAAGGCTTACGTAGTTTTGGTTCGTGAAGGCTTGACCTTCAGAGGTGTTTAAAGGAAAGATGAAATTTTGAAGAGATTTTTCGTTTTTCGAAGGGATCTTTAGTCCACTCATGCACAAGACCCGAGGCGGCTAGGCAGCATGGGGGCCTATACAAACTACTAAACGTTGAACAGCAGGTGAACCGCTAGTTCCCCATTTAGACCTTGTCGCGTGAGACCAAGAGTCTCAAAACATTTGAAAAAGGAGATTTTATTTTTGGAAGGACCTTTAGCCCACTCATGCACAAGACCCGAGGCGGCTACGGCAGCATGGGGGCCTATACAGACTACTAAACGTTGAACAGCAAGTGAACCGCCAGTTCCCCATTTAGAGCCCATTGTGTGAGACCAAGAGTCCCAAAACATTTGAAACATTTTATTTTAAAGAGGAAAAAGGAAAATTTATTTTAACTATCAGAGCAGAGAGTGCTTTTGGGAAGGAAGCAATTTTATTTGAGGTATGGGGATTTGTTAGCAATTATGGAATTTTTGGGGATTTCTTAGCAATCATGGAATTTTTGGGGATTTATTAGTAATTATGAAATTTTTGGGGATTTATTAGCAATTATGGAATTTTTGAGGATTTATTAGCACTTATGGAATTTTTGGGGATTTATCAGCAATTGTGGAAAATTAAAGGTTAAAATTGTGATTATGGGAAAGTGAGGGGGCAATTCTGGCATTTGGAAGGTAAGGGGGGCAGATTCATCATTTTGAAAAAGGTAAGGGGTAGATTAGTCATTTGGAAGGGTAAGGGACAGTTTGGTCTTTTTGGAAAGGTATGGGGCATTTAGGTCATTTGGAAGGGTAAGGGACAATTTTGAAATTTTGGGAAAGGTAAGGGGCATTTTGGTCATTTGGAAGGGTAAGGGACAATTCTGGAATTTTGGGAAAGGTAAGGGACATTTTGGTCATTTGGAAGGGTAAGGGACAATTCTGGAATTTTGGGAAAGGTAAGGGGCATTTTGGTCATTTGGAAGGGTAAGGGACAATTCTGGAATTTTGGGAAAGGTAAAGGGAATTTGGAATTTGGGAGCTGAAGGGGAAATTTAGGAATTAAAGGAAAGGTGAGGGGAAAAATGGTAATTTGAAAGGCAAGGGACAATTTAGGAATTAAGGGAAAGGTGGGGGACAGAATGGTAATTTGAGAGGCAAGGGACAATTCTGGAATTTTGGGAAAGGTAAGGGGCAATCCTGGAATTTGGGAGCTGAAGGGGAAATTTAGGAATTAATGGAAAGGTGAGGGGTAGAATGGTAATTTGAGAGGCAAGGGACAGTTTAGGAATTAAAGGAAAGGTGAGGGGAAGAATGGTAATTTGAGAGGCTGAAAATGAAATGGGAAATAAATCCTAAGAGTAGCGCCTGGGGCTCGAAGGCAGGATCTGGAGCTTGCATGTGAATGCACCAACCACCAGGCCAAGTGCCTAATTGGCTTTATAGTGACCTTTATTTGCTTTTAAGGTAGGGTGTGGCTCATGCTAAGTTTGTGGAGTTGCAGGGCCTGGACGCTCGTCGTCCTCATCCCCCCTCTCTGGCCTGTGCTTATGGCAACATCCAGGGGATCCTCAAGTCCTTTCAGGGTTATGTCGGCGTCCTTCAGTACGTGACCGAGCTAGCTCGGAGGAGGCTCTGGTTCTTCGCGGCACCGGCCACCGTGGTGAGCCACCTGGTTAAACAGGAGAGGTCCGGTGCTCCTCGTCGGAAACAGGGGATGAGTTCGTTCGATTCCTTGGCTCGGCCTGCCTTCCCCTTGGTTCTCATGTCCCTCCCGAGGCTAACAGGGAAGACTCTCACATAGACAGCACAGTGGCGCAGGCTTCGACGTCATCCACACAAGCAGGGGATCTCCATGGAGAGCTTGGCCGGCGGCGAACCTAAGAAGCTCAGGTGGATGGCGTAATTACTCTCGGTCTATCATGCTCCAGACTCTGATCAGCTAATGTGAGAGGCGTCGTCCTTAGTGAGAAGGATCGGACGCACTGGAGCCGACAAAGGCATGCTCATGGCACACGCAGCAGTGTCACTCACAACAACAGGACATTGTTCACTATGCACGTGGCTCATGCTTGGAGGATCCTAGCGGCTAGCTCAGTGTGGAGGTTCAACTTAGGATTGGAGGGAGACACTTGATCGAATTTGTTTTCCTAAATAGGCTAGTGCTAAGTTTTGATCAGAAATTGTTTCGTCCACAACCTCATCACCTAGCTATACTAAGCATAATTCAGATCCAGTTACACAAGCCGCATCAGATAATTGAGCAGATTTTCATCTAACGTTCTATTTCCTAGAACTGTGTTACAGATCTCTATGCCTAAGCAACAACACCAACCGATAAGGGATTTTAACAATTATCTAGAAGTTACACAACACAGATAAATGGCTCTCAACCTCAATGATTTGGAAATACACTAAATGTAATCGCCTACCTGGAATGGATGGAGTCGAGGCCTTCAGTTCTTTCTCCTAGACCTCTTGGTGAGCTCACTGAATTCGGATCGATCTCCAGGAGCTTTGTGAATTTATTCGTTGCCTTCCCCCTCTCTTCTCAGCTAGCCAGAAATCTTCTCCAAAAACCAGAGACCCTCATTTGGTCCCTTCACTCCTATTTATAGGGGTTTTGTCGAGCCCCCTTTTTCTTTTCGCGATTTTTATTTTCTGATTTTTATTTTCTTTTTGATTCTTTAATTTTTATTTTCAGGTTTTTTTTTCTTAATTTTCAGATTTTGGGTTTTTTAAAATTTTTTATTTCTTTTCATATTTTTTCTTTTTAATTTTTCAAATTTTTATTTTAATTTTTCCAGGTTTTATTTTCCTTTCATTTTTCAGATTTTAAATTTTTATTTCTTTTTTCAGATTTTAGATTTTTTTAGGTTTTATTTTCCTTTAATCTTCCAGGTTTCTTAATAATTTTTTCAGATTTTAAATTTTTATTTCTTTTTTTAGATTTTAGATTTTTTAGGTTCTATTTTCCTTTAATTTTCCAGATTTCTTAATAATTTTTTTCAGATTTTAAATTTTTATTTCTTTTTTCAAATTTTAGATTTTTTAGGTTCTATTTTCCTTTAATTTTCCAGGTTTCTTAATAATTTTTTCAGATTTTAAATTTTTATTTCTTTTTTCAGACTTTAGATTTTTTTATTTTATTTTTCTTTTTCCAGATTTTAAATTATTAAATTTTTTCTTTCCTTATTTTAGAATTTAATTTAATTTTCCTTTCATTTTATCAAGTTTTTGAATTTTTTATTATTTTTCCTGGTTTTAAATTTTTGTTTTCTTATTTTAGAATTTAACTTTATTTTCCTTTTCTCAAATTTTAATTTTCTTTTCTTTTTCTTTTCTTTTTCAGAATTTTGATTTTTATTATTTTTCAGATTTTGAATTTTTGTATACATTTTTTATTTTTTATTTTTGATCTTTTTATTTTCAAATTTTGTTATTTTTCTTTTTATTTTCAAATTTTTATTTTTCCCCAATTTTATTTTCATATTTTGTTTTTTTATTATTTTTATCATTTTTTTGTTATTATTTAGTGTTTTTCTTTTTTAGTTTCTCTTTTTTTAGTTTCTAAATTCTTTTGTTATTTAGTTTTTTTTTAATTAGGGTTAATTAATAAATTTAGCCACCGGGAACCTCGGACATAATTAGGTGTTTACATCCATGTGTTCCACATACTATCTAATAATTCTTGAAATTTAAAGTACTATAATAGAAAACATCATTAAAATAACATAGGAAATGTAGAGGAAGGGAATTTGTATAGTGTTATAAATTTTCACACACCTCTTTTAAAAATGGATTTTATAAAAAGGATGAGTAAAACTTCTTTTATACTAAGTGTTTAAAAACAAAGTTAAGATTTCTCTAAAAAAATTTCATGATTGTTTTATGAAGTACCAAAGAAATAATAGATATCATAATTTTATATACCATCCATAAGGGATATGGTAGTCATTAAAAATACTAAGTTTAACATCTCATTCAATGCAACCTAGCACTTCTCACATCCTAGGAATGAAAAATAAATAGTGTTAGAAAGACCAACAACATGTTATTATCGATATGAACCATCTCCATGGAGTATCCAATTACAAAGGTTAGATTCCCATTATTGTTGATTTTATTTTAGCTAAAACTTCATTCCCATCAATGTCATTTACTAAGCTTTTTTTTTTGGGAGAAATAAGGTCAAATTAATTTTTCACTTCACATTAATTAGGATCTATAATCATTTAGTAATCATTCATAAGATTTTGACATATACATTTAGTAATCATTTAGTAATCATTCATAAGATTTTGACATTAATTAGGATCTCAATTTATATTTATCAATTATTTTTCACTATTTCTCCTTAACAATCATAAGTATGCTTATAAGGAACATAAGTTTTCTATATAAAATATTACTAAGAAATTTTCTTAGTACACATTTTCAAATTCTCGTAAGTCAAGAATAATGACATAGTCTCTACAATATATTTTATTGTCTATTTAAATAATTGAAATCATGATATCTCTTTTACCGCATGTAATTTATTCTTGCATGAATTAAATTCTTTTATCATCACCATATTATTTTAATATAATGGAAAACTCATTAATTCCATAGTTTATATTGTCTCACACTGATTGAATCACTATTACGAGTATAAAAATATGTTTATTATAAAATATCAATATACATGATCAATTATTTTCTCAATTATTTTTCCATACTCATATAATATTCAATAAGATCATCTACATATATTTCTTTTTAATACGTGTTAGCAAAAAAAAGACCTTGCAACTTAAGTTCTCTAACTTCTAAGAAGATTTCATATATTTTTGTAATTATATTAAACCCCCACACTTTCTTATGATTTTAAAATTGATTCAAAATTTCATTTATTTCACCAATAAGGATAATATGTAATAAATTGAATTATCTCGTGACTTTTTATTATTTTTGGCATGTATAAAATTTGATTTATATAAATATGTTAAATATCATAAATTATACAAAATTAGAATTCATCCTTACTACATAGAGCATAAATCATATCATATAATAATCACACTACATGATCTTTTTAAAACATTCAGCATAAAAATAATATCATTTGCATCTTAGTCATTATAAACTTTGATAAGAATAATATACCAAAAATCAAAACAAAAACTCAAAATGCATGGAAAGACATTTTTTTTCCTATATGCATAATTCAATAATATATTTTTTTTTGTAATCCAATATTTAATTCCAATACTCTTAATATTATAAAAAACTGTTCATATATAAGCTTGTGCCAATTAAAATAAAATAAAAATATGAATACAAATTTTTTTAACTACAAGCTTAAATAGTCGCTACAAAGTTATGCTAGATTTTTAATATATTCATCACAATAGATTATTTATATAAAATTTCACAATATTAAAATTATCAACGTAGAGTATGATGACTTGTATATCTTAGCTATAAGTTTGAGTAATCATAATAAACTATTATTTTTTAATATCATTAAAATAATCTAGCATAAAGAATAAAAATCTATCAAACTCATTTAATTATACTAAAACTATCTCAATAATAATTAATAATTTTGTTTTCAAATTTTAAAATACTCATATCAAACATTATAATCATATAATCATGTTTGTAAGTTTTGCTACCACTCTATAATTTGTAACAAATAAAAAGTAAAATTGATAAATCAATCATTCAGATAATGTTATCATATGTTAGTAACATAACAATAAGTCTCTAAGTTTTATTTTTAAAAAAATTAAGTGTTGACATATTAAGAGAAACTTAATGTAATTTTTTGAAAAATTTCCTTGAAATAGGTGGAAGACAATTTACAACACTTATTGAATCATATATTTCATAAATACAATTTTAGAATTATTGCAATAAAGTCTCAACATTATACTTTCTTAATAAAATAAAGCATGAAAATTATTATACTTACATATATATATATATATATATATATATATATGCATATTGAGAAGAATTTTCTGAATGTATATCATTCAATAAAATATTTTTTTTTACATTTCTTTATTATTTCTATTAAACAAAATATAATATGCATGATATAAAATAAATTTATATTCACATATATGGAGGTAATTAACCAATTTAAATATTATTTTCTAATAGAAATAACAATAATATAACAACTTAGTCAGGTAGATATACATATAAAACATGAAATATGTGATGTAAAATTATAAATATATATATATATATATAATTAAATTCACATTACTTAAGAGTATCATAAATTTATTAATATATGTATGGTAAAAATATAATATTAATCAAAATAGTAAATAAAGAAATAGTATTTTGAGAACATTAAAAATAATAAATTAGGAAACCTAGCAGTATTAGTGATTTTTAAGTATATCTGAGTATATATCAAATAGAAAGGATTGAATCATTTATATAGAAGTAGGGTTTTTTGAAATTTAAATTGGATGATAAGTAAAACAGTTACATGTTTAAATTTGTAATAAGTAATTTAATTTGAATTTAAATTCAAAACTAAAATGGTAATTAATTACATATAATGTAAGTAGTCGCGTTTAAAATGATTCAATGTATGTAGTCATATTTAAAATAAGCAACCAAGATTAAATGAAATTAAAGGAATTAATTCAAAATCAGTAATAAACACATTTTTAATCTAGTAATAAATTACAATTTTAATCTCGTAATAAATATTTATTTAAAACTAGTAATAAATGGATAACTAGTAAATACTAAATTCATTTTTAAAAAATTGAACTAATACTAATTAAATTTAATAATTATTCTTTTGAAATATACAATTTTTAAAATAGAATTAACTTTGTCACTCATGAAATAAGTATATGAGAAAGTTAAGACAACACAACATATACTGGTTCATTTTCAACAACCAAGAGCTACATCTAATTTTCATTATACCCTACAAGATATCCACTAAAAGAAAATTTTCTTGTACAAATCTCTTCGCACTCAAAATTTAAATATTCTTCAGCAAGTCTTTTTAGACTAACAAAGTATATATGAAAGATAAATTGTTATCAAATGGTGATACAAAAGGAGAATAATGATAGTGAACAAGTCTTGTTTCAACAGATAATAATTGAATTGAATGTTTAGTGTATATACAAGAAATATTAAAGACTTGAAGACTTTTGTTTAATATGAATGAATGTTTTACCTTCTTCTTTAGTAGTTAATGTGGAGGTCCCAGTTGCAGAGGACCATTAGGCCAATCATCAAAGTAAGAGCGAGGAAGTTGTAGAAGAAGGTAAAAGCCTTCTTGAACCTTTAGGAGGACCTCCCTCAAGCCCAAATCACCACCTCTCCAAAGTCTCTGCACATTATAGAATAGAACTTGGTCTATTTTCCTTGTATGCTAGGATTTAGTGGGCTTAATCGTGTATAGGCTTAGGAGTAATTTCTATGTACTTTTAGCATAAGATTTTGGGCTTGCTCTAGCCCAACTTAAGGCTGCATTAAAGACATAATAAGGGACCAATATTAGGCTTATATCCAATCCTAACTCCTCTATATACGAATTCAAATTGCACCCTTTCTCTCCCTTTTGAGCCCTTACAATTAGCCTAAAAATAGGCTTCATATCCCTCATTTTGTAACTTTTGATTCATAGTATTGAGTGATATGTAGAGATATTTCTCTTTTAATTTCCCTCCTCTCTTCGAGTTTGAAACTAAATTTTTCTCCTTATCCATGGAGTCCTCCAAGGTGGCGGAGAGTTGGTTTATCCTTCCATGAGGTGGCACCATAATTACAAGCGTTTGTGGATCAAGAATTCTTCAATCAACCTTATCCATTCCTAACCTTTATTGTCTAGAATTTAAGTTGCCTCCAAGGCTTCCATCAAGTGTTATAAAAGCTCCATAATACAGGTATGATTTATCTTAATCTTCTTCTTCAATTTCGCTCATAATTTTTATCTTCTTCTATTTTCTTCTTCATTTTGATCGGTCAAATGTGCTCTTATTTGAGTAATTATTTTTGCTGTGCTTTTCTCAAGATGTTTAGTTTTCAGATCTATCTTGTATGTGCTTTTTATTTGGTCCAAGTTGATGTAGTTCTATGATTTGTGCATATTGTACAATTTATGTGCCATTTAGCGCTAACCTTGAGTGTTTTGGTCATAATTTGCTCAATTCTCATCCAATTTGATTTGGATTGTAAGATTTAAGTGTCATATTTGATTTAATTACTGTAACTTTTTAGATCCTTGAAAATTCTTCAAAAAATATTTTTAAATTTGAATTAGTGTTCTTGGTGCAAAAAATTTCAAATTTTGGTGAATTTGAGTTTAAATTTCCTTCATTGATTTTTTGTGTGATCAATTAGCTATTACTCCTTTTGTTTTATCTTATAATGTTGTGCTAAAATTCTATGCATGATTCTTTATTTGTAAGAAATTCTTGAAGAGAGGCATGATCATGCACATGCATGCAAATGATACCAGTTTGGCCTAATCCATGCATGCATTAAGTAATTAAAAATTGCAAGTTAAGTGAAGGCTTAAATCATTCTTAAGTAAGATATTTAAACACTTAACACATTTCTAGACTTCCAGTACCTAAGCTAGACTTGTGGAGAAGTTTTGGACCAATGACTTGAACTTGAACTTACCTAAGCATGGAAGAAGTGAAGAAGTGCACTTGAGGACTGATCAGACTTAAGGATAATTTAGGAACATAAAAATCCTTATGAAAGTAACGGTAGAAAGTTCTGCCTCTTTTGTATGAATTTATAACTTTTATTGAAGGAAAAAACTCAAGGAAGGAAGACCAGTAAGGCACTTGAAGACTTAGAGTTTAAAAGCTTAAAGTTGAAGACAATTTCCAAGCCATTTGTATGTGGTTTTCAATTTAGATTTCTATTGTAAAATTAGGATTGAAAATTTGTAAATTAGGTAATCTTTGAGTTGTAATTTTAGTGTTCATAGTAGGTCCTTTTATATTGTGTAAATTCAATTTCCATTTCCATTTGAGTGTAATTGGCCATTCGATTGCCTTTGTGTAGGATACTCACCATAAAAGGCATAATTTGTGTGATGGTTTGTGTATGCTAGGAGTGATAAGGGGTGCTAAGTGTTTGATTGAATTTGTAGCATATTTGTTAGCACTAACTTGTCTACTTTTTGCAAGGTCAATGTGGCTATGTAAATTCACTTAACCTTTGCTTGTTGTATGCATTTTCGAACCTGGGTTGTTTTCTAAGTGTTTGTGCTTGTTTGAATCAAAATATTTTAGTATAGAAATTTGGATGTAGAGAAGTTTTTTTTTTTAATTTGAAAATGGTTTCCCCCAAGTACTCCCCTAGAGCCTAAATGGAGCAATTTGCCTCAAGATTAGACAAAATGTTTCCAACACAAACAAGAGCATTTGAGTTATACCTAGATAATCTCAAAATAAGAAATTCAACTATGTCTAAAAGAAATCAAAGGGAAATTGAAACAAGTAGGTGGATGGATACATAGTGAGGAGGAAAGATCACAAAATGACCTTAACTTATTTGGGGAAAACCAAGATCCAAGAGCTAATAATAGACGACCTCCACATGGAGAGAGGCCATCTTTAAGGGATAGGCGTCACTCATTTAAAAGAAAATCACCAACACTTAAAATAATAACCTAAAAGGTAGATAGAGATAGGGGTCATCATAGGCAACCTATAGGAATAGAAACCATAGAAATAAATATTGAAGCTCTTCTAAGGATAATGTAGACGATAGGACCTATTGCATGAAAAATTTGAGTATAAAACTCTTTGCCAAGTTTTATCCACAGACAAGTATTGAAACAGGGTATTTTATACCCTTAGTATTAATTCCATAAAGACTATGCCAACAATATATGTATGAAATTTGAATTCTAATTTTTGAGCTCACTAAAAGAGGGTTCATTTGTAAAAGGAATAAAGGAAGTGAAAATAAAGGAAATAAAAACAAGGTTTGTATTGTATGGTAAATAAAAGAATGCAATGAAAGTTATGGAAAATTATAGGGCTTTGGATCTCCTTGTGACTTTACTTTTTTTACCCTTAGTCTCCCCTTTGTGTTCAATTGCTAACCACCTACGATAACTCTACCACTCCTCCTTGATCCGATAGTAGTAGAAATCTCCCTCCAAAATATTATCCCCATTGATCTTGTCCATAAAAAATTAGAAAAGAATATAAATTGGTGTTACACTACATATAGATTACTCCTACAAGATCCTATAATAATGCTGGAGGAAAAACTGAGAATGGAAAGGATAAAAATGATAAGTGGAAGAAAGGTAGGGTTGTGCCCAGAGAGAGATGTGTGTTGGCAAAGCCTTCCTTTTATATGCCCAGAACAGTGTTTCCTTAATCATGGAATGGGCTTGACCAAGTCTCCTTGCATCTATCATAGTTGTTTTATCTTCTACAATGTTGTAGGGCTGACTCAGATGTCTCCTGCATCATAAGAGCTAACGTGGTACTGTTTTCTACCGTTCTAATGTTAGCATGCTCGTGAAACTTTATGTTGGCATGACTATGCTAGTCCTTAAGAGGAAAATTCTATCCTCTTTTTGTATCCTTGTCTTTTGTTGCAATTGAAATCATGACAGGATGACAAATCTAGAAAAATAATATATAATCTTGTTGAAATTGTGGAGTAGCCACCAATTCTTATTTTTAAGGGTAAAATTGGGAAAAATTCTTACGAGCTTTAGGCTTAGGAGTTAATTATGAATAGTGAAGGTGCAAACACCCTATTCGTTCGTTCCGAAGAACGATATCTAAAGTTAAATGTGAAATCTTAAAATAATTTTGAAGAAAAATTATCTGATCCTTTTTAATTTGAAAATTAAATATTTGAACTACATACTAACATGAAATAATAAGAATATAGTATGTTAGAAAATATTCTAACAAAACTTTCAATCGTGCTCCTACGTATTCCTTGGTGCGATGGGAAATTCAAGGTGTGAATAGTTCTATCTTTTAATTTTTTAGGAAAATTTAGTTAGGAAAATTAATTAAAAATATCTTGGAGAAATTTTGTTTGAAATTGAATTTTAAAAAGGGGGAATTTTTCATCAGCAAAGATTTTTTGTTTTTAATAAAAATATTTTTAATTTTTGATATTTTAATTTTTTCATTTTTAATTAAGATCTTAAATACACATATGCACAAAATCCAAGTCAAATGCAGGTTGTACTTGAACCTATACGATTTTCAAAATACAAGATGGCAAAGTATGCTACCCGTTTGTATTAAGAGTTCATTGTGTGAAATTTAAAAATTTTAACATATTAAAATGCATTGAGTCCTATAAGATTCTCAAAATGTAAGACGATAAAGTATGCTACCCGTCCGTATTAAGAGTTCGTTGCGTGAGATTTAAAATTTTAAAATATTAAAATTTATTCTAGGAAATAAATATGAAATTAAATTTTAATGATACTGTATCTTTGTCATGTTTTATTTAAAAAATACAATATTTAGATAATATTTATTACTATTATATCAAAAGAATATCCTACCCTAAACTTCACTATGCTAGCTATTTATTAACTGGAAAAAGCTAAAATTGGCCAAACAAAAGAAAAAATATCCAGGCTTTCATTTAGTTATACATTTATTTAATCAAATTACTGTAGAACAGTTAAAAAGGAAAGGCCCAAGACTACATGTGTAGAGATATCTTTCAAGGAAAATTGTAACTTCTATAATTTCTCATAATGGAATCTCTAGGCTACAAATATCCTCTAGTAAGAAATAAAACATAAATAAGAACAAAAGCTAGAGAAAGTCGAAATGTTTTAGCAAATGATGAAGATGCCTTTGTACCAGCATAACACAAATAAATGTGAAAGAAATCCAAAAAAAAAGTTAAAAGACATTCTAAGGGATTAGAATTCATTAATAATGATTATAAAGTCATAAGAAAAGAATATAGAAAAAGAAAAGACAAAAAAAACCATTAGAAAACTCCAAAAATGCCTGAAACGCCCTTAAAAAGCTTTATCTTCCATAAGAACTAAACTGTTTCTAGAAAAATGGCAAATGATATGAGAATGATTTAGGAATGAACCAATAAGTGTTAGAAACATCGTAGGAATAATTTGGGAATCACTTAGAAAATTTTCAAAAAATTACCAAAATGCTCTTGAAAGGCTTGTAGCGCAAGAAAATACGAAACAAAAAGCAGGAAGTGGGCCCCATCCCTTGAGCACAAAAATGAACATGTGGAAAATGAGGTGGTGATTCACCATATGAGTCATCACTTCATTAATGTCATATACGACAAAAATATTAAATAGAAGAGATAAAATTAACTATGCTTAGAATAAGCTAATTTGATTATTAACAAATTCAGAATGATTAACATTAAACTAACCCTAAAAGGATAATTACTTACATTTACATTTATTTTAGAAAATGGAAATTACATGCAAATAGACCAAAATTCCTTAAGTGGGAATTTAATTTCCGCATGCCCTAGGTGGATGAAATTGCTTAGGATCACCAAAGGAGAGTTCATTTGCTCCATTAACACACTTTTAGATACTTGTTCAAGCTCTCTAAACTCACCCAAAACTCCAACTTCTCTCAAAACACCAAAATTTATACTAAGCTTAAACTTCCATCTTTGAGGTTTAAGTTAAATCAAGACAAACCCATCAAGCCCCACCACCATCACTAAGAGATCTTGTGTGACCACAAAGGAGGAGGAAAATCAGCCTTAAAGACCCACCAAAACCATTATAAAAGTATTCAACAAGTAGGATTTTACCATATGTTTTTCTAAGCTCTTAATCTTGTATTTATGGTTGATTTTCTTCTTTTTGGTGGATCCCTCTCTAATATCTATGGATCCTTTTTATTTTTTAACTTTTTGGAGCTTAAGGCTGCCCTTGATGGTTAAATATGGGCATCACAAAGTTTTTAATGATTTTTGGAAGTTAAAGAGGAATTTTGATGGACTAAAGTGCTCCTAATAACCTTTGGAGCAATTTAATCGGTAAAAATTTCTTAAAACTAAATTTTGATGCTTTGGGGAATATTTTAGAGTTTATGAGAAAGATTTTAAAGTGCTCAAAGTAAGGGATGGTTAGATCTAGGAGTAGATCTAAGAAAGCAAACTTTTAATGTACATGCTGTCCAAAATTTAAGGATCGTGCTTAAGTCAACATTTTTACTAAGAAAACAAACTTTGGGGTAACTATTAATGCCTTATTTATCATGGTGATGCTTGATCATATATTTATATGTATAAATGTGTTATGTGCTCTCTTAAGTGATGTAATGACTTATGTGATCTCTTGGATGACATGATGGTGATGACCATTCAGAATGAGTTCATATCCAAGATCAGAAGGTGGAGTAGTAGACAAGTGGAAGATATTTGATAAATGTATTGTGAACACCAATTTTTGTCCGAGGTCAAGTAAATCAATTTTTTTTAATTATCAAAATATATAAAGGATAAACAAAATAAAAAAATTAAATAAGTGTGAATGAAAATAAATGAGAATAAGAATGAATGAATGAAAAGGGACAACAAAGAAATGGGTCAAGCCCAATAAGCAGCAAATGAAGAAAATTAGGCTCTGATACCACCAAAATGAATCACCAAAGCTAGTTACCAAAAATAATAATAATAATAATAATAATAATAATAATAGAATAAAGAAAAAAAATAATTCTGTTAAATTAACTGTTAGGCAGTTAGTTAGTTTGAACTAGGGTAAAGAAATTATCCAAAAGTTAGTCAAAGTAACTATGGTTAGAAGAATGGTATAAAGGGATTTTTGAAAAAGAAGGAAAAAAAGATTGGCTAGATCATCTCCGATTCCTAAGGTTTTCTCTCTTTTCGGGGTCTTTTCCGATTTCTGTCTATTAGATCTGATTTTGGAAATTCTCTGGGATTCTCAAAGAAAACTACACTCCTTTTCTTGAAGGCTCCTAGATCCTTGGCTCAAGAAGAATTTCTCTACTCTTCAAATTCGACTTTACGTCGGAAAAAACTCTTAAAATTTCTCTCTGCTGTTTTGAGCTCTAGTCCCTCTCAACGTTCTCTTGGATTCTCGTTTCCTCGCATATCATTAGAATAATTCTAAAATTTCTTCGCATCACACTCGTCACTCCAACTCGTTCATCCTAAACGTCTTGATTATCATAGGAACGGCAAGAACCAGCTTTGCACCAAATTGCTTCCAGCCTCAATCAAAAGAAATCCAGCATTCCTTAAGTCTAAACTTTGTTTAGGTTAGTGCTCTTATTAATCCAAATGTTTGAATCATTAGGAAGCTTGTTCGAAAGAAATCAAATTCAATCCTGTTTACTAGTTTAGGCTTTAATTTGAGGTTTTCTGATAGAACTCCCAAGAAATCAGTCAAAATCAACATAATAAACTTGTGACTGGTAGAATCTACATAAAGTAGGCTTAGAACAGTTACTGTGCATGTTCACCTTCCTCGTGTTTCAATTGCAGTTCAAATCCTCTTGTGGTTGACTTAGGAAAACTTACGAAATAGAATACTGTATATCTGATAATTCTTGCTTCAATGTGAGTTAGTCCAGAATGGATACAATTACACCATAAGTAGGAACGTACAACTCATTGTGAGCTCTATCAGCTGAGGAATGATAAAAATGAGTCATCCTCTTGCACAAGCATAACATGACTTTGAAACAGTACATGTGTGAACATAACTCATAGTGCAGGTAATAGGAGAGAATTTGGTACGTTTTAATTCAGGAGGTGAGTCATTGACTGAACCTGCAGCTGGTAATCCAATGTTTAAGTCGAATAAAAGGGGTATTGGTCTTGCTGTGCAGATACAACACTATACTGTAAAGTGACTTAGAGTTCTTCCTACTGGTTGTGGCTTAGAGTGCTCCTTACTGGTCTAAATCCCCAAATTCCTATTTAGTAGTCAGATTTAACTTAACTCCAGGATATCTCAGTTGTAGCTGCCTCAAACTAGGTCTAAGACAAGGCAAAAGCCCACCAAGTTGCCTCGGTCATAGCAAGACCAATTCCTGTGATAGTTAATATTAGGTTGTGTCGCAACCGTAATTACAATGAGATGACGAACTCGCATCATCACCAAATTTTTATTTAAGGGGAAAAGTTTGGAAAAACCCTAACTTGAGGAAGAATCTAAGTTCGGGAGTCGATTACGAGTAGGGAAGGTGTTAGGCACCTTACTCGCCTGTTCCAAAGAACGGTACCTTTAAACTTAGTGTATGATTTATTTGAAAATTGTTTGATCCATTTAATTAGAGTGAAAATAAATAGATTGATAGAAGATAGCTTGACAGGACTTGATCCTGCTCCTACGTATTCCCTAGTGCAATGGGGAACTCAAGGCTTATGTAGTTCTGGTTTAAAGGCTTGACCTTCAGAGATGCTTGAAAAAGGAAGAGAGTATTTTGAAAATATTTTATAGAAAATCCTTAGTCCACATATGCACAGGATCCAAGGTAAACGAGGGCCATAGTGGGATCCATATGAACTTTTAAACGTCGAACAACACAAAAAGCTACTAGTTCGTGCTTAGGGTTTATTGGGTGAGACAAAGAATCATTCAAATAATTTTGAAAGGAATAAAAAGGATTAATATTAGGTAAAAAAGGAATTGGGCTTGACTCAAAAAGATTGGACATTGATTTCAAGATTTGAGGAAAAGAATTAGACTCGATTTGAACTAAAGTGAACTTGATTTGAAATTGGAGGAAAAAGAATTACACTTGATTTGAACTAAAATGGACTTGATTTGAAATTTGAGGCAAAAGAATTAAACTTGATTTGAAATAAAGTGAACTTGATTTGAAATTGGAGAAAAAGGAATTACACTTGATTTGAACTAAAATGAAAAAACTTGATTTGAAAATTTGAAGAAAAAGGTTAATCTTGATTTGAACTAAAGTGAACTTGATTTGAATTTGGAGAAAAAAAAGAATTTAGACTAGAACTTGATTTGAAAAAGGATGAACTTGATTCGAAATAAAATCGACTTGATTTGAGATTTGAAAAAAAAAATTGTTTTTTGATTTGAAATAAAATTAACTTGATAAAATTAACTTCATTTGAAATTTGAGAAAAAGAATTTGAAATTGATTTAAATATGAGAAAAAAAAAGAATTGAAATTTATTTAAAAAGATTTACAAGTTTAAACGAACAATGGAGCTTGACTTGGATTAATGGTAAACCAGACTATTTAAGTATGTTAATTTTGGGCTTATTTAGCATGATATTAGTATGGCCCAATTTAAGGGGTTTGGCACAATTTAGAAAAATGCACGACCCGAGGCCCAATAGAATAAGTGACCCATTTAGAAGTTGCCACAACCTTGTTGAAGAGATAATTGCTTGGGTTCGTTTGAATAATTGGGCTCGTTCTGATCCCAAAGGTCCAATTCCAAAATGGATGGTCATATAATATATCTCGAATCTGCAAGGTTCCAAGTGGAGGAGTTGCCCTAGCCCAATTAGCTCTTGATTGTTGCCTATAGCCCATGTACTTGTGCGCGGAAATGCTTAAACTAAAAAATAAACAACGTCGTGGGGGTTCGAACCGGTCGCCTCTCATATAGATCCTGGTTGAGTCGACCACCTGATCCAATGCTACTGATGGGTTTCAAACACACCAAATTAGCTTTAAAGTTTATTTTAGCGGACGTATACTCATAATCTACATATAAGCTGCATAGAGACATGGAATCTCTCTCCTATTAACTGCCAGCCTAATACTGTAATTATAGCTCAAAGAAATAAAGACCATCATGAAGAAGTGTTAGCAAAGGCTGAGGAGTGAAGATTGAGGAATCACTGGACCAGATTTTACACAGATATATATGGCATCAAATTGCAGAAATGTAGGCCCCTCTTTGAAATTGAAATTTCTTCCAATCTTACTCAAGTTAAAACTAGGTTGACGTTTGTGGCATGAATGCATTTAAGTTAGACCTCCTGCTTATTATGGAAGCTGGAAAAGGGTCTTCTTAGAGTCAGTCATCCTTCTAATATCAGCATTCCTCAATATGCTTCTGTCCCTAACACTCCGCCCATGTCCCAATCGACTGCTAGAACCAGGACATAACTAAATGCGATCGCCTTCAACGGTCCCTTCGTTGACTATTCCAGTGGGATTTTGACACAACAACGTTGATACTATCTACAGAGCCAGACCTTCTCTGCTCCCAACTGCAGCAGTTGCACAAGACGTTGATAATTCTCTTTTCTTTCCTTAAAGACTCTTGATTCCCAGCACAGTCACCAGACTCCAGCGTGGTTTCTTCTATAAGCTTTAATGACCTGCAAAGTACTACATAAGCAGTAAATTGGCTATCCTTGATTGGTTTATGTGGAACATTTCATCACAAGAGGTTGTGGTGCAACAAGTGTGTGATCATAAGGGCTGAACTTTCCATCCGTCAATAAGGCATTAACAACATACGGACAGGTCACCGGGTTAATTTCCAGAATCTGTGCTATGCTTAAACAAGCTTGGTCGCAACGTCTCTAAATGAAAGCACCCCCCTAGCGGATCACCTTTTCTTCAAAGAAAGAGATTAAGTGTAGTGTTATGACCCATGGGCATCCTCTCTTTATTTGAGATGTCTTCAGAGCAAAACTCTCACCATCAAGCAAGCCTCTAATAGACCAACACGAGTCCCAGTAACAGAGTCCGCGGAAGTTCGATCCAAGAACGATGAAAGGTTCTGATAGAGGAAGAAAAGTGTGCAACTGCGTCTCTGAGCTCGTCTTAACACATACTCTCTGAATCAAGTTATTTAATAGAGAATGGACCTTTTGAAACCCATTCTCCTCACCTCTGATTACTCCGCATAAGCCATCTTGCACTGATAAGCAGAACTCATAGCAATAGGGACATTATGACGCCAACGTGATTGCTCCATATTTTGGCTTCCATTGAGTCAATTGCAGATCTTGACGACCTTTTTATGGTCATGACTCATTCAGAAAAATGTTCTGATGGAAGCTAATGTAGTGACATGCTTGGTAAGTCTCATTCTTATATAGTAGCATCATATCTTAGCCCATCGCGTGCTACCAATCATGAGCCAAAATTTGCATGGCGGTTGTATGGCTTATTGTCAAGGTATAAAGCAATAACGAGAACCTCAAGTTCAAGGCTTAACGACCTGAGGCTCAAACCCGACCTCAAGCCCACGAGTAAACTAGCAACACGATCACAATTGAGGTAATCCTGCTCGTCGGATTCAATATCAATATAACCACCTCCTCACACCTTTTGGCCAATCATGAATAGTCTCTGTCACCTTCAACTCTCGAGAGCACAAGGCACAGAATCGATGGCAATGATAGCATGTTTTGTTGTTGTGACTTTGCTGATGGCCCTTAAAGAATCACAGTAACAACAACGACAAAAGATTGGTTCATTCCCTTCCGGTTGGTGCACCGAGTCACACTGCAGGAAGTCTATTCCATAACCTCCTCTCCTAGCCGAGGGTCAAACTAATGGATGAATTGTAAGATGGCAAATATGAACATAGAGGTGTTTGTCGATACACCAAGGGAGTCCAGCCAAATAACAAGAATCCCAGCGTCTCTATCATGACTAGTTGAGTCTAACTCCATGCATGAAAGGCACGTTGTGGTAGCTGATTTCACGAGCTTGGCAGTTTATGAATGTGATCTAGAATTTTTCCCAGCTAGGCCACTGAGAACGTTGAAGGGTTCCACGACATCTAGTTTCAATACCGACCACGAAATACCCTTGGCAAAGTAGTAACAGAAATCACAGGAACTGTTGTTATGCTTCCCAGTCACGAAACATATCTCAAAATTGCATGTCTTGTGCTTTATCAGCTATATGGTTTGACGTAGTGGACGAGTTACTTATCAATGCCACAAACTAGATCAACTGAAGCATAGAAATAGCAGTCGTATACTTACACATAAGGCTTTTGATGAGATACCCACTTCTACTTGTGATATATCCAGATCACTCAAAGAGACCAACACCTTTTCTCAAGTAAGACTCAAAAATCCCATAGTAACCGAGTAGGTATAGTGACCAGATCGGACTCGGACGATGATTAATTATCAACAGTAATGAAACTAAATGCATGCATTTCTTTGTTGAGTGAAACCTTATCTTGACTGATGCAGAAGTTAACCCTTATCGAAGATGCATAATAGACCTGGAATTGGCTGAAGGCTGGTGACCTTACCATAATATCATGCGGCCTTTAATCGTTGATCATCAACTAACTAGTAGGCTATTCGGTTTTACCAAGATCTTAGACGCACAACCACTTTCTAAGGAAAATAAGCATATGAATTTCATAAGTAAAAGTCTTAAACAATTTCAGGCCAATGATAAAATTGGATCCCAGCCAAACTTCCTATTACTCAATCAGGCATCATGACACAAGTGCTGTGAAGATATGCATGCAGCAATTAATAGTGCAGTACTCATTTACACTCATTCTAGGAACATATGTAATATATTCTAAATAGATCAATCTGCATAAGTTAAAGCAAAACCTGGAATTGACTGACGTATATTTCCTCTTCACTTATCAAAGATCAGTGAATGATTCCTCTATAGTTGGAAGAATTGCAGGGAAACCAGCACTTTGAACACCATGAGACCTCGAGGAAGATCCTCTCTCCCGGGAACCTTGCCAAGAGCCAAGATTTTGGTCGTGGATTGATCTCTATACGTTGTGTTCCTAAACCTGGACTGCGCTAATCTTGATGGAGGTTGATTCTTGGAGCCACGAAGAGAACTTCGAACCAGAGTCAAGAATAAAGCTCGGAGAGATTCCCAGAAACCTCTTGAAGCAATAGAAATCACGGAGAGCAATCTAGAGAGTGAAGGAAAACCCAGAGGAACTCCAAAGAAAACTTTCCCCCTTTATTTTTAGAAAAATCTCTGCCCCCCGCCTTTATCTGTTTAGTCCTTTTTATAGACCAAAAATCAAAAGTATTTTGGCAGGATTCTTTTTGATTTTTCTTCTCTTTTTTTTAATTCTATTTACTATTTATTTTTTATTTTTCTTTTATTTAATTTTTGTAATTTTCATTTTTCTGTTTTTATTTATTTTTCTACTTTTTCTTTTATTATATTATTATATTTCTTCTTTTTTTATTTATTTCTTTTTTATATATTTTTTCTTTTTTTATTTTTCTTATTTATTTATCTTCTTATTATTATTATTTCTTTGTTTGGTTTTATCTATTATTTTCCTCTTCTCCTTTTTTATTATATATTTTTTTCTATTATTTAATTTATTATTTATTTACTAATTCATTTTAAAAAACGGGGCCTCGAACATAATTAGGTGTTTACAAGCGGTAATACAGATCTTCGGCAAGTTGGTTCCTATAACCTTGGGCATGGGGGTGATTCAGGTTCTAAAAGGTCCTTATATTAGGCCTGGTAAACTTCATTCCAGACATATAGCTGTAGAATTTCCTTTGGCTGAAGCCTGAACTCATAGCTAGCTAGCTCTGCACAGGATCTTTGTAAAACAGTCCTAGATTCTGTTATCGGTTAAGTCCCAAGACAGTTTGTGATCTGATTCCGATGGTAGATATTTAGTGGTTTTTCTGGCTAAAAACATGAAGATTCATTGAGCCATCATTTGATAGTTCTTACACCAAGCTGGTAGATAGTTATAGATCTTTTCCTAGGTAGAAAGATCAACTTCTGCCTGTTTAGCCCCCTCTTGTACCAAGCCTGGTAGATATTCTCAAGAATTCCAATTAGTAGTCTAGAACCTCATGGGCCAGTGCCTGTAAGAAGTCCTTATCTCTGCGTCTGCTTTGCTAATTAGCTAAAAGGCATAAGTTGAAGAGTCTATCTTGTTTTGGTCATACGATCCCCGGTCAATAACTTGATTCCAACTTGTTTAGGAACCTCCAAGGTACTTGCATAGTCTCTGGTAGGTAGAAGTAGGACCCCAATTCCCCGCTTACAGTCTCACATGGCCTCTGGTATGGTCCCTTGAACCAGTTTTTGCAACTGTTAATCATTTAGGATCTGGCCTGGTCCTTGGAATTATTTTTGCAAATTTATTCATGGTCAACTGAGCCCTAATGCTTCTGAGATCTGCAAGGGTTAGGTTCAAGGTTAGGATCTGAATTAAAAAGAAGGAATTAGATTCCTGTTTAGAAAGAACATGGCTGGTACTCACTTGCAGAACCTTATGCAAATTACCATATCAAGGATATTCTGCTGCATAGGCCTTTGCTGGGGGATCTTGAATGTGGCTGCACAATACGGTCTTTGTCCATGAAATATAACATAGAGCAAATCAGTTACTAGCTTAGGAAGCTTAGGACCTTAGCCTAAGGCATAACCAAAGACAGTTAGCATTTTTTGTTGGCTAAGAGTAGATCTAGATTCTATAGTTCAGCCTAGGAAAATTCCAATTAGGTAGATGAACTGAGACAATTCTTGGTGAAGTCATAAGCCCCAAATGCTGTTAGTTTGGTGTCTAAGCTAGATACTGATCTTGTTGTCTAGGTGTAGCATAATTCTGTAGGTAAAGGTTTAAATCCTATCCTCTCACCACATAGATTCCTAATAATCTGGCTGGAGATCTTGGTTCTACTTTTGTGATAACCTAAGTTTGAGGGTCCCACTTTGGGCTTAGAAATGAGTATTACTCAAGAGAAGTTTCCATTTCATTGCTTCTATTTTTCTAGATTGAAACCAGACTCTAATTGCAATAAATCTATCAGTTGGAACTTTGAGCCAGGAACCTGACCCTAGTTTGTAACAGACATCTAGGAGCTTTTCATCACTCTGCATAAGTCTTGATCAATTGAGTTAAGTCTAGAGATCCGATCCTGACCTTTAACAAACTTGCCCTAGGCACCTTAATTCTGTGAAACCAGTCTGTGAAACCAGTCTGTGAAACAGACCTGTAAACAGGAAACCTTCTATTATCTTTGATGTAGAACCTTGAGTTTGAAGCTTAATTCTGGTCTATAAACTGTGCGTAGAAACTTGCTATTCTTCTGATTTGATCTGCTGGATCTAAATTCTACCTTTGATCTGTAATAGATACTTGAAAACTCGCCTTTTTCCGTACAAGCCTTAGAAAAACCTTGAGGTTGGCTCTGGTTTTAAGTTATAACATTGCACTTGATAGCTTGTACCTTGAACAAGTATTTTCCCAATATCTCCAGCCTTTTAGTTAGTAAATGTAGCAATCACAGACAGTGGTGAGTGGTTGCCTAAACTGGATACCCGTATGTCCAACATAACACTGGAGGCTAGGTGGGAAAATATATTTTGTCAATCCATGGCTGAGCAAAACCTGATTCAAGTCCAAAATTGGCATAAAAACCAGCCAAAGGAACTAGGTCCAAGTTATTCAAAGGCCTGCTATAGTAGGTTAACAACAACACAACAAAGCCATTAGCAAGCCAAATATAAATCCTTGAATCTTGTTGACGTCCAAGAGCCAAATAAGTTAAGTAGTAACAATGTTAATAAAGGCAATCTCTGTTGCTGCGTCCTTTGATTAAGGCCAGATCAATCTAATAAGGTAAGCTAGAGAAGTAGGAGGAGCTTTTTACCATTTCTTTGAAGCTGTTCCAATGTCTAGTATACCCCAGGTTAGACCTACCTAAGCCATGTACTAGGAACTCATTCCCAGGTGCATAAGGGTAATAAACAGAAGGCAAGGCCAAAAATACAGTAATTAATTTCTACATGGTCAAAGCTTAATTCACATCCCCTAGACCAACTGTGATAATAGTGCATGTGCTTACTCTTGCATCCCAGTATTAAGTTATCAAATCAGTAAGGAATGTAAAAGATAGTCAAGTATAGCCAACTCTGTTTAACATAGGCTAGTCAGGTTCCTTAGGGAAATTGTCTGGACTTTAAGGAACACTATGTTTGGGAATGCTCAAATCATCATCCTATTTCTACAAGAGAAGGCAGTAATTTGCTTAATCAAGAAAAATAAGATTAGCTTGTGTAGACTAGAGCCTGAAGTTGAAATGGGTTAATAAAAGGAGTTCTGGTATTTAAGTATATGCTGAATTGCATACTCAAGTCTGTCATGACAACTAAGAGTCAACCCTAATCAGAAACCTAAAAAACCTAAGAAGAAACCTGCGCAGAAGGGATTCAGAACAGAACCACAAATCGAGAACACAGATTTCTACAATAAGAGTTTCCAACTAGCTCAAACTAGCTGATGGCTCTAAGCCTAGTTTAAGGATGTAAAAACTAACTAGCCCTACATAAATCTTTGTAAAACAATCTGGATTCTGTTACCCGCTAGCTCTTGTGACAATTGTTAAGCCATTTTCGGACACTTTGATACATCCATGCTGTTAAATAACTGTGAAATCCTTAGTTGTAGACCTGTTCCTAGTCTGAAGCAGATCCTCCAATTTGATCCACCCACTTCCTGTTTCTGTTTTGGCAGTTTTCCCCTTGATCTCAAGTACCTGTAGGAAACTCCCACCCCTCATGGTAATTTGAGATATGTAGCTATCTCGCATTTGCTGATTAAGTTCTAATCTTTGGAGGTTAGTTTTGGGTCTCTATTCATAGTCAGGTACCAGTTCTATTTTAAAACTTCTTTAGGTATGCGTCGAGTTTATCATATGCAGTTGTGAACCCCCCCCACCTGGAAACATGCTAGGGATCTATGTTGCTCAACTGGTTCGTTGCCATGCCTTGGTACCAAATTTGGCAACCTGCTCAGAGTCAAAGTCAAATAGGCTCACCTGCTATAGTCGTCCACTCTCAGTTTTGGGCTAATCTGTGGGGTTAAATAGTTACCTAACCATTTGTACGTGCTATGGGAGAGTGTTAGCTAACAGAAAATGGAGATTGAAAATGGCCGGGGAAGGAGCTTGGTGCCTAGGCCAGCAAAGAAGCTTTGGCACCCATTGGGATAAATATCAGGTGTCACTTGAAACATATTTAGGAACCTAAGATAGGGACAGTCTATGATTCAGTAGTAGCAAACTTGTTGTTTGCTTTTCAGGTTCGGTAAAGATCATAAATAAACAAGAAAAGACATGAGGTTTGTGGCTGGTGAGATAATAAATTAGTCATAGGCCAGCTACAGCAGCAGTTTCCCATTATTTAAGTTCGCCTCATCCAACTCCAAAGGGGCCAAACTAATCAGCCATATAAAAGGGAATTCCCCTAGAGTAAGTCTGACCTAATGTAGGCTAGTCATGTTCTAAGGTCTGTGATTTCGAGATAGACCATAGGCTAAGGTTTAATAAGCATAAATCTAGTTCCATCCTGTGATATTAGCAGTTGCAGTTTTGTCAAAAGTATAAACTATGTTAGTTTACAATGTCACTTTTGGTTTAAAAAAAAAAAACTGAGCTCTAAGCCTGGTGACAAATAGTGGTTTGTAAAGAAGGATCGTCAGAGTCATAGATAAATTTCAAACGTTGATGCTGTCTTCAATACCAACAGTGAATCAGATGCTTATCACAGTTAGCTTGAATACCACACCCAAGGATAGGATTTAAGTATTGGATCTCTAATACCCAAAGTTGTTGCAGTGATTGTACTACACCAGACCTTGTACCTCGGGCCTTAGGTGCCTATGAAGGAGTTTAGTTTAATTGAGGGCCTTACTTTCTGCACCCCCTTTTTTCTTTTTACACCCCCCCTAAATTTTTTGTAAAATTTTTATTCCAACTTTACCCTTACCACCCCCCTCCCTTACCTTGTAATATTTCCGCAAAAAAGATTCATCTTCCGCAAACTTTTGAACTCAGCATCTCTGAATTCCTTGCTGCTTGCCTGGTACTGCTTCAGTTGTGCAAAGCTAAACGAAACAACCCAAGGTCAAAGCTTCTACATTCAGGTTAGCACCTCTGAACCTTAAACTCGTTTTCTATTCTCCATTGGATAGGGTAAATGTAGGATTTTAGGCTGCTGCGAAGAAGACGACCCGATACATTTCGTAAACTAGTTTGCGGAATGCATCGGTTGCATTCCGTAAACTAGTTTGCGGAATGCAACTGATGCATTCCGCAAACTAGTTTACGGAACGCATCAGTTGTATTCCGTAAACTAGTTTACGGAATGCATCAGTTGTATTCCGCAAACTAGTTTACAGAATGCAACTGATGCGTTCCGTAAACTAGTTTGCGGAATGCATTAGTTTTGAAATTAATTTTGTATATTTACCTTTTAAGTTAATTTATGTTTTTTAGAGTTTAAGTATTCATTATTTAAGTTTAATTAAAAGGTTTAGGGTTTACAGAAAACATGTTTTATGTTAATTTGTTCATTATGTTAATTTCATTTAAGTTTATAATTTAAGTTACAGTGAGAAAGTGTGGTTAAGTAATTAATGAACTGTATTTTATTTGGTGAATTTTAGACATGGCCAGGACTAGAGGTTCACATAGCAGAGGTGGTATTTCGCATACTGAGGATGTACGCGTTCGACCAACTGCCTCTGCTCGCAGTCGACGTGTTCGGCAAGCCATTGATGAGGAGCATGTTGATGCTGGAGGTGATATGCATGATGTAGAAGAGACATTCCCAGGTGATCCAACGGATGTCTCTGTACTTAGATCATACAGGGAGCATGTAGCATATTACATATGGACAGGACAGGTGAGTGTCATCACTGTATATGTATATGACATTATAAGAAATAATTTGTTATTTAATTTATTGTTTTGGTTTGTCTGAATGTTATTTTAGGATCGTCCTGCTCTCAAGGTGTTGACCCATGGACGAAAGGTCACTCCTATAGATGTCCCTTACATCCAGAGCATCGTACAAGAAGGTGGATTGGCCGACTTAGTACGGTGCAGTCATTCGATAGCAGACAAGGGCTTATTGTCTGCTTTTGTGGAGAGATGGCATAGAGACACATGCACTTTCCACCTGCCGATAGGAGAGATGACCATCAAATTGGATGATGTGTCATCATTTCTGCATCTACCGATCACAGGGGAGCTGTGTTCTGTTCAGTCCATGTCACGAGATTCCGCTTGCGACTTGCTGACAGATCTTCTTGGTGTTTCTGCTTCGGAGGCAAACACAGAGACAGATCACACTCGAGGTGCGTATGTCAGGTTCAGTTGGCTGCAGGATGTCTGTGATTTGTGCATTCGAGAGGGTCAGTTGGATGCAGCTGCTCGTGCTTACCTGCTGCGATTGGTTGGGTGCACTATTTTTGCTGACAAGAGTGGCACCCTTGTGAGTGTGTCATATTTGGAGTTGTTCAGGGATGTTCACATCATCGGGAGGTATGCTTGGGGTGCTATTGCACTGGCATACCTCTACGATCAGCTTAGTGATGCGAGTTTTCGCAACACTAAGTGCCTCGGCGGTTATTTGACTTTGTTACAGGTAAATGTCACTTATTGTACATCATTTAAGGGTTTTTTCCCAGATAAACTGTTACTTATTTGTTTATAATATAAGTGTAGGCATGGATTGTTGAGCATTTCCCACTGATTGGGGGACGTGAGCTGAGGGATGACTTTACCCCAGATATGCCCGTGGCGATGCAGTTGAAGATGCTACGCGGTTCTGGGGATGTGAAACCATATAGGGCGGCTCTTGATCGCATACAGGTGGATGACATCATTTGGACACCATATGATGAGTTCAGAGGTCATCGACCCTTCGCCGACGCTTGCTGGTACAGAGGTTTGATTAGATGTGGTGATTTGGTCTACCCTCATTCACCTGATAGAGTGCTGCGTCAGTTTGGTCATGTTCAGGGGATCCCCATGCCTACTGTTGATAGCTTGGGTATGGTTGGAAGTCCTCAGTCCATTGATGATAGTTTTTTAAACTATGAACTATCATTGGTGGCAGACGAGGTTAGAGGTTCTGTTGCTACCACTCCTGGGCAATGTGTTGTTGCGTACATGGAGTGGTTTCGCAGGATCTCCCACCCATACCTTTTACCCAGTAGTTGTGTGGGTGAGGGTGAACCTGAACCTCCTGTTGTGGTCACAGAGGCTAGCCAATCTCATGCAGTGGAAGAAGTTTCACTTTCTACCCAAGTAATCCATTTGTTTATTTGAAAAATCATGTTGTAGATGATATTGTTACTAATATAATTTATTTTTCAGGATCGTTTTGATAGAATAGTTGAACTAC
Organism: Canavalia gladiata; assembly: GCA_037954105.1. Classification (NCBI taxonomy): domain Eukaryota; kingdom Viridiplantae; phylum Streptophyta; class Magnoliopsida; order Fabales; family Fabaceae; genus Canavalia; species Canavalia gladiata. The sequence continues at coordinate 41,597,273 of CM075661.1, forward strand.
TAGAAGGCATCATTGCTTCAGGAAGAATCCCGGATGATTCATCAGAAGCAGATATGGCACGCCAGGCTTTGAACATAGCACGTGTTGGAGGTCGTGGTGATGTTCTTACCTACCAGCGGAGGAAGATGAGTCATCCAAGCAGTTGATATCATTTATGATTGATCTTTGTATATATCACATTTTTGAACACTATATGTATTTGATAAATGATGATTTTTATATTGTATATTGCTTTTGTATATAGCTTTTGAACTGATGAAAAACAGGGAAATGATTAGCAGGTTACTGTTCATTTTTAGACTTGTATGATTTTGAATTGATGAAAAACAGGGAAATGATAAGCAGGTTACTATCCATGTGATTTGTATGATTTTGAATTCAACAAAATTTTGAACTGATAAGCAAGGTCTGTTCATATCAAATAATGTCAAGAATCAACATTAGAAAGGATATTACAACTAATCGGCTGTGATGTCTGTTACATTATCAACATTATTTTTAAATAATGAACTAAATAAATCCATCCGACTAATATATGGCCACTCCCACATCCGAGCATTGTCATCACAATATTTATGCCATTGCAAAGCAGTTGGAGGGACTGGAGCTCCATCTACCATAAAAACCTGCAATGATAATATACATTAGATCAATGTAAATATAAATAACTTTCAGTTAAATAATAATAGATAGGTGGATGAATACCTGTACAAAATGACAACCATTAACAAATCCGATGCAAATAATACGATGGTTCATCAATTGTGGTGGTTCACCTCTGAGCGGGAAAAATGTCATTGATCCGTGAATGGAAATATGAATAAGTATGACATTATACCTAGATGCAATTACATAACCCATATCAGGAATCGTCATCCATTTATCAGGTGAAACCATTTTTTCAGTCCCAACAAACAAAGAAGTCCTTAACTGTATGTATTTTCTTCACTACCAAACAGATTCACATACACATGACGATACTGACCAAGCTCCCGAATTAAATCAAGTCGAACTTGAGCCCAAGACTCTTCACCCTTTCCCAGCAATGCAGCAATTGCACGATATCCACAATTTCCATCAGCTTCAACATCAACAATGCGTTCAATATAGTTCTGTAACTGAACAGGAAACAAGTCTAGCATAGGCATAACCTTTTTCTTCTTGTTGTTGCGACGTTTAACATCAGATGACAAACGAGGTGATGAACTATCATGGACAGAATACAAACCATCAACATATTCAAAGAAGGATGGTTCACGTTTGGTTGATCGTTCCATCTGCAATGCCTTACCTTTGATTGCACCCTTTGTTCTTACCTTATCAGGAGGTGGACACATTAAAGTTGTATCGGGGAATGCTAACTCATGAAGTTTATTCTTTAGTGTTATCTTTCCACAAACATCAAGCTCTGAGAATCGTTTCTGCAAGGCTTCAAATTCTGGTTGCAACGACAAATCACCTCATTGCTCTGTCATTCCTTGATCAGCAAATGTCAATATCTTCCAATGACGATGAACTGACTCCAATGGTACAAAATTACCCATCACACTATACCTTGCTAACTCGCATGCACAAGGTAATCCATGTGTACTTCTAAGACTGCACCCACAAGTTATACTGTCAATACCTACAATTTTTACCCGCTCATATTCGTTAGCAATGTAGGCTAAAGCATTATTTGATACAAAGCCCCGTAGCTTGGCATAAAACCCTTTGCTGAATCTATGCTCAACAATGATCATGCTTCTTTCAAATGACGCCTTTATGTCACTATGTTGAAGAATTATCATATTATTCATTGCATCCCAGCATGAACACAAGTCACCTCTACTATCTTGAAGCAACCTCTTTAACCTTGCATGTGCACTTTCAACCCTGAAAAGGAATAAGATACAAGTCATGAGCCTTTTATATCATACAAAAATCGTTTTGAAAAATTCATTTTAATAATAAAGATACCTATTTGTGGTTGTATTTCCAAGATGCATCACCCTATCAATCCAGCAACTCACAAATCTTTCCTTGTAAGGATTTAACCAAGTTCTGTTCACATAATCCAAAAAAATAGGGAATTTTGAACACTTAGTTTCGAATTTAAGAAAACGCTCTTCATATTCAATTTCAGTTGACGAATCCATCAGAATAACCCATGCATCCATTACATAATCCCATTCATCCATTGGAGATACTAGTAACTTGCACTTTGACTTCACATTTTTAGAAACATGAAATTGAAAAAGCAAGTATGTTGCAGATGGAAACACTGTTTCAACAGCATTCATTAAGGCGATATCTCTATCTGTCACAATCACTTGGGGTACTAATTCATCTCTGAGAAACAAACCTCTAACTTTTTCTAATGCCCAGGTGAAATTATCTTCTCGTTCAGATTCCAAATAAGCAAAACCCACAGAAAATGTCAACTCTGTCGAGGTTACTCCAACAATCTCAAGTAATGGAAACCGATATTTGTTTGTTTTATATGTGGTGTCAATGATCAACACAATATGGAATGCATTCAACAATTTAATGCCATCTGGATGTGTCCAAAAAATATCTCGAACAACATTAGACGTTTCAGTCCTTCTATACCAATACACATATTTGTCACGTTCCATTAATTTCATCAAGTGCTGGAGTTCCGTTCGAGGACCCCTTTCTGATTTTCGATATTTATGGCGAGCATTATAGATCTGCTTGATGTTAGTCACATTATGATCATCATGACCTCTTAATGTCAACAAAATATTCTTCGGCTTAACCATATTCTTTGTCATATCACCTAGTAAAGACTTCTCTTCACCACTTAGTCTACCAGCACATGCATGACCTTCTAATGTTTCGGCTACATCATGGTTGTGAAACCCACATACAACATTAAGCTTCCACCCTTCACCACCTTTTAATGGTCTTCCTCTTAATCTAAATGGACACTCACATTTTCTTGTTCTACTCACCTTCCGCGCTAATTCATTCTTGTATTGTCTATATTTTCCACTTCTTTCACAACCTAATATTAACATTGTTTTCCGTCCAATTCCACCACTGTCAGATCTAATAATAACCACAACAAATCCATGAGCTTTACCCACTGCTCTAGTCCAATTTATTAAATCATCACGTGAAGGAAAAACCTAATTATAACATACAACAACCAAATATTACTAAATCATAAACAACATAACAATTAAACTTTTCAATCTAAAAAGCATTTACCATATCAGTCAAGAATGCGTTCGTATAATCACCATTGTTCTCTATCAGAGCCAACTTATTTTCTTCAACACTTAACTTATTCTGAGATAACACAACCCAAAATTAAATCACGTTACACACTTTTATATAAATAAAAAAATAAAAAACAATTTCTCCAAACTAATATTACTACATCATCCTCCTCTAGAGAAATTGGCATGTCCACTTCATCTGAAACATGGTTCGTCGACCTCACCGAATCTTGCATAATTATCTCTGCATAAAAAAAAGGAACAAAAATATCACATATCACATACCATAAGCATTTAATTTTTCAACCTTTTTATTTAGTTAATTTAATTAACCTTCCGCAAATTAGTTTGCGGAACATAAAAATTACATTCCGCAAATTAATTTACGGAATATACTTTTGTATTCCGCAAATTAGTTTGCGGAATGTAACTTTTTTATTATTCCGCAAAATTAGTTTGCGGAACCAAAAAATTATATTCCGCAAATTAGTTTGCAGAATACATAAATGTATTCCGTAAATTAATTTGCGGAATGTAATTTTGTACTATTCCGCAAATTAGTTTACGGAAGACAAAAAATTACATTCCGCAAATTAATTTGCGGAATGTAATGTTTTGTCTTCCGTAAACTAATTTGCGGAGAACAAAATTTACATTCCGCAAATTAATTTGCGGAATACATTTATGTATTCCGCAAACTAATTTACGGAAGGTATTTAACATTCCGCAAACTAATTTGCGGAACGTAAACTGTAGCAGCTCACCTCGTCTTCTCCGACGCTTCTCCGGCACTTCTCCGACGGATTTCAGCTCACTTCCTCATCCAACAAAGAACAACAGCTCAACTTACACTCAATTAACAAATTTTCGTTGGAGTTTTATCAATTCAACAAATGCAATGAAGAGGAAAATGAGATTGAAAAACGAAGAAGGAGGTTCTGCTGATAACATATAGTCACAGGGGCAATCTTGACTTTTCACCAACAAGGGGGGTGCAAAAAGAAATTCTGGGGGGTGCAAAAAGCAATGCCCTTTAATTGATGAAGAAGGAAGGGACTTCAGTTTAGTTTCAGAATTTTTTTTGAACTCACACTAAAAAGCCCAGCTAGACTTGGGTTAAGCGCTAGAAGAGTATATCCCAAACTTAAACAAGGGCAAGAGATGTCTGGTGAAGCTCGGATCAGTGATCAACGGAAATCCACCACTCTGGCATACAATAAAGTTCTTATTATAAGAGCGGCGTTATGTGTAGGTGAAGTCAAATCCACTAGCTTTAGAATGCTTATTTTCCAAACTTCTGTTTTCTTCAAAAACTTCCATTTTCTTTTGGAAATCTCGTCTAAACGGATTCTAATACGAGCAGTCAGCCTTCTCTTTAAACGCGGCTTACGACGGTCTAAACTTTGCACGGACGTTTTTCTGATAAATATTTGTTTTTATTCAAAACTTCCACTTTCTTTTTGGAATTTCGTCTAAACGGATTCAGATACAAGCAGGCAGCCTTCTCTGTTGTTCCGTATTTGAATTCATGCAAGTTCACACGCGGCTTACCAGGATTTGAACTTTACATAGATGTTTTCTCGACAAACCTTTGTTTTATTTAAAATCTCCGCTTTCCTTTTGGAAATTTCGTCTAAACGAATTCTAATACGAGCAGGCAACCTTCTCTACTGTTCTGTATTTGAATTTGTGCGAGTTCACACGCAGCTTACGACGGTTTGAACCTTACACAGACGTTTTTCCAACAAACCTCTATTTTATTTAAAATCTCTGCTTTCCTTTTGGAAATTTCGTCTAAACGGATTCAAATACGAGCAGGCAGTCTTCTCTACTATTCCGTATTCGAATTCATGTAGGTTCAAACGCGGCTTACAACAGCTTGAACTCTCCACGAACGTTTTTTCCTATAAATATCTGTTCTTATTCAAAACTTCCGCTTTCTTTTGGGAATTTCGTCTAAAAGGATTCTAATACGAATAGGCAACCTTCTCTGCTATTTCGTATTTGAATTCGTGCAAATTCAAATGCGGCTTACAATGGTTTAAACTTTGCACGGACGTTTTTCCAACAAACTCCTGTTTTTCCTTCTAAATATTTGTTTTACGATGAAAATTTGGGCAACAAATTCTAATAAGGCAACCAGCCTTCTTTGCTGCTTCATATATTAATTCGTGCAAACTCAAACACGGCTTATGACGGTTTGAGTGATGCAAGCAAATAATTGTAATTTGTTCTGACTAACTCCATCCAATATCAATTCTTCTCGAAATTATTCCTCTATCCTTTCAAAGATCAAATCTCTAACCAGAACTACGTAGCCTTCAGTTCTCCATTGCACCAAGGAATATGTAGGAGTAGGATCAAGTCCTGTCAGGCTATTTTCCACAAATCTATTTATTTTTTACTTTATTTAAAGGGATCAAATAGTTTTCAAAAATATCAAAATCACACACAACCGTTCTTTGGAACGGGCAAGTAGGGTGCCTAATACCTTCCCTATTCGTAACCGACTCCCGAACCTAGATTTCTTTCTCAAGCTAGAGTTTTTCCAAATATTTTTGCTCAAAAAATAAAATTTGGTGGCGGCTCCACTTAACCGAAATAATGCTTTTCTAAATTTTTAGCGAGTTCGTTGTCTCGTTATAATTACGATTACGATATGTATTTTATACATTTATTTTCATTCTGTATTGGGCTTAATTAGGTTTAAGTGATGTCTAATTTTATCATTTTGAGTGATTTTATGTTATTGAATTGCATTGGACTTAAGTGAAAAAATTGGTTAATTTTCAAATTTTAATGACTCTTGACCTTTGTTCATTGCGCAGGCCATATCTTGGGCTATAAAATTGATATTGAAGTGATTCTAGAGGCATTAGAAAGATGAGACAAAGCGCTAAGATAACATGTATCCCTATATGACCTAACCTTAATGGATCATAAACTTATTTGGGCCGAACCATGACTCAACTTTTATCTAGAGAGCCCAGACATGTTCCAGTAAAACGAGCATATCTAGGGCTACAAAAGTCATTTTCAGATGGGGTTAATTTATAAAGCTCAAGGATACAATTGGCTACAACATTTGTCCAGAATGAAAACCCTAATTCGGCCGTTAACACACTCAAAAATTCGAAAAAGTAGACATGAGATAAGGTCTCATATTTTATGCATATCTTAAATTGAAACGACAAAGTTAAACGACAACAGCAACAAAACCAGAGTTATGACCTTTCCTCCAACAAATACAACCCTGGTGGGAGAAATCACCCAAATCTAAGATGGGGTGACAATTTTGCACGTCCCCCTTCCCAGCAATTTCGACATAAGCAACCACCTTTCCAACCACAACCTACTTCCCAACAACAAAATACTAAAACTAGACTTGAGGAGTTGATGAATCAAAGAATAACAAAAAATTTCAACACAAAAGCTAGCATTAATAATTTGCATAATCAAATTGGCCAATTAGCTAGCTCTCTAAACCGGATGCAATCACAAGGATCTAATCAATATTGTTTGACTAAATTGTTAGTTTATGTCTTAAATGAAATTATAACTGAGAGGGAGACTAGAGAATAAGAATGATTATGATTAAGGTATAAAATAAGTAAGAGTTAGACAATGTCTATGTTATGATGACAAAGTGATATAAAGAATGCATGAGATTTGTGAACACCTAATTATGTCCGAGACCTCATTGAATTAATAAGTGAATAGGTAATAAGTTATGTAGTAAATAAAAAAAAGTCCAAAATAGAAAATCAAAAGATAAAAAGGGAAAAGAAAAGGAAAATAAAAAGAAAATAAAGAAAATGAAATAATAAAAATTATTAGGTAAAAAAGCAGAAAATAGTGAATAAATAAATAAATAATGAAAACAAACAATAAAGAAAAGAGAAATAGAAATGAAGGGAGCAGGAAAGTAAATAAAAGAAATAGTAATAAAAAGTGGGGAAGGAGAAAAACACAAAAGAGAAAAATTTTAATGTAAAAGTTAGATAAAAATAATGATAAATAGAATTATGCCATAAAGGGTAAAATGGGAAAACCAAAAGCAAAAGAAAGCCAAAATGAAAATTGAATGGGGTGACGGACGTGGCCAAAGAGAAAAGGGGAAAGAAACAAAAACCAAAAGCAAAAAAGGACAAAAAAGAAGAAAAAAAAACAGAAATAGGAGAGAGAGCGAGGGGGACAACAAGGATAATAGAAAAGCAAGGCAACAAAAGGAAAAGAGGAGAGAACGGGGAAAAAGCATAACAGAAGGGGGAGAGAAAAAAGAGAAAAGGGGGTTTGGGAAAGAAAGGTGAGAACACAGTGTCACCAAAAAGGGGCTAGGGAGAGTCATCGGAAAATCACGAGGTTCTGCTCAGACAGTCCTGATTCCTGGGAAGCATTTTACGAGAAGCTCGATCGCAAATTAGGAGAAGATCCACGAGGAATCGTGCCGATTTGAGCATAGGAGACAGGGCATACGTTCCATCGATTTCATAGTAGGTTAGTCGTATTTGTTTCTGAAACCTAAAAAGTTTTGTGATAATCTACTTGATTGTTCTTAAACTAAAAATGATGTGATTACTCATTTAGATATAAGCTTCTAGTTGCTTCGATAATGCATTGGTTAATCTAAAGTTTCATAGTAGACACTCTATTTTGCTCCGTCTACCCTATGTGTGGTGAGACAGAGTCTCTAAAAATAAAGAGCGTACGATAGATTTAGAGTTGCTCGTTGGAAAGTTCGTACCAAGTTCGTTAGCTTAAGAATGGAGTTACGAAGCACAAAATCCCCTGTCCTCACAGTTGATTAGCACGGTTTATGTGAATCTATTGGATAAATCTCTAGTTAGTGCTTGTCATGAAGTCCACATGGAAGACGCCATCGAAAATGGGGAAGAGTTCTATCCCTAGCTTCTAATGGTCGTGAGAACCTGGTTCTGTTTGACTCAGGCTCCTTTCCCGAGCCATATTGAAGCTTCAACCACATAGTGAGCTCGCGACAAGGCTCTGAAGGTAAAAGGGGTTCATATCTTGATGCATGGGTTAATTATTACGTTGCACCATAAAAGAATTTAAACTTGTAAATCTTTATAGACTTTAAACAAATTTATTGATATTTTTTAAAATATTATCTTTTAAAAAAGCTCGTAAATCTTATAGATTTTAAATTATGTCTGATAATTTTTTTTTAACAAATAACAAACTGAAACTTAAATATCAAAATTTTTAAATAAATTAAACTTAAATACTTTCTTTTAACATTGCTTATGTATTATTTTTCATGTGTTGATCCTTCTATATGTATTTCTTTCTTATTTGTTTGTGTTTGTATGTCCTCCTTTGAAAAAAATTCCTAAGAGTGCATGATCATGTGCATGCATCCTATATACTAAGTCTAGCTTAAGTCATGCATGATTAAGTCATTGAACCTAAAGAGTTAAGTGTATGCTTGAATCAAATTAAAAAAAAAAAAACTTAATTCTTACCTCTGGACCTTATAACCTAAGCTGGATTGAGACAATTGAACAAGGAACATCAATGGAGGTTAAATCCAGTTTTTATTCTGCTTAATTTTCTTGCTTCTTCTGAGATTTTCAAGTTCATCTTCGTCTCTGTTTTCAATTTCTTTAAATATGTGCAACGAATTATAATATGAGCAAGTAGTATTCTCTACTGTTCAGTATTTTAATTCATGAAAATTCAAACACGGATTACGACGGTTTTGAATTTCATAAGCATATCTATTTGCATATTACTGTTTAATTAAAAAACGCCCAAAATGTGTGTTTTCAAATTTTCAAAAATTCGTGAAACTAATTCTAATATGGAAAAGTAGCATTCTCTACTATACCGTATTTTAATTCGTGTGGATTCCAAATATGGCTTACGACGATTTAGATTCTGCAAGCATGTGATTTCAGAAAATCACTGTTTTTACTAACTCTGTCCAAAACATGCAATCTCAGAAAATCACTGTTTTTACTAACTCTGTCCAGAACGTCTATTTTTTATTTCTTTAAAATTTGTGCAACGAATTCTAATATGGACAAGTAACATTCCCTACTGTACTGTATTTTAATTCGTATGGATTCCAAATACGACTTACGAAGATTTGGATTCTGCAAGCACGCGATTTCAAAAAATCACTATTTTTACTAACTCTATCCAAAATGTCTGTTTTCAAATTTTCTAAAATTCATGCAACGAATTCTAATACGGACAAGTAGCGTTCTCTACTGCATTTTTTTTAATTCATGCGGATTCCAAATATGGCTTACAACGATTTGGATTTTGCAAGCACACAATTTCAGAAAATCACTATTTTTACTAACTCTGTCCAAAATGTCTGTTTTCAAATTTTCTAAAATTCATACAACGAATTATAATATGGACAAGTAGCGCTCTCTACTGTAGCTTATTTTAATTCATGCAGATTCCAAATACCGCTTACAACGATTTGGATTCTACAAGCACGTGATTTAAGAAAATCACCGTTTATACCAACTCTGTCTAAAAGGCCTACTTTCAAATTTTCTAAAATTCATGCAACGAATTCTAATGCGAACAAGTAGCATTCTCTACTGTACCGTATTTTAATTCGTGCGGATTGTAAATACGGGTTACGATGATTTGGATTCTGCAAGATCGCAATTTCATAAAATTACTGTTTTCACTAACTTCATCCAAAAATGTCAATTGTTACCTAAAATCATCCTTCAATTTTCCAAGAGATCAAATCTCTTTACCAGAACTACGTAGCCTTGAGTTTCCCATTCCACCAGCGAATACGTAGGAGCAGAATCAAGTCCTGTCAGGCTATTTTCATACAAACCTATTTATTTCTACTTTATTTAAAAGGATCAAACAGTTTTCAAAAATATCAAAATCACACACTCAGTTTAAGGCTACCGTTCTTCAAAACGGACGAGTAGGTTGCCTAACACCTTCCCTACTCGTAACCGACTCCCGAACCTAGAACTATTCCTTAAGTTAGGGTTTTTCCAAATTTCTTCCCTTTAAAAATAAAATTTGGTGACGGCTCCACTCATTCAAATAAAAATTCAATTTCAAATTTTTAGTGAGTTCATCGTCTCGTTGTAATTACGGTTACGACATGCCTGAATAAAAATACCATGATTCTAAGGAATAATGGTCATTACTCATCACTAGGGTCAAGTGGCCTAGCACCTCTTCCCCTTTATTGGAGGATAAAGCCCTTGAGTATTCTTTTGAGGACAACCTTCTAATGGTTAGGAGGTTATTGAGGAGTGTAGTTAAGGGGGGAGGAAGAGATACAAAGAAAGAACATCTTCCACACTAGATGTTCTATCAGGGGACATATTTGCTCCTTAATTTTTGATGGGGTAGTTGTACCAACTAGTACATACTTATTACTAGGCTAGTAGACAAATTAGAGTTAGTAACCATCCTAACCCTAAGTCATGCAAGCTTTAACGGCTTTACGACAAAGGATACTTGTTGCTCAACTAACAAGTGTTCCTTGTCTTCATCATAAGAAGGTATGGGGACAATGTCGTATCTAATATTGTTCTAATAAAGGTCAGTCATGTGCTCTTTGGAAGGCTATGATAATTTGACAGGAATATCCATTACAATGGACATATCAATAGGTATTCCTTTCCAATTCAATTTCCAAAAAGTTACCTTAGTACCCTTGTCCCCTAATGAAGTTTACCAAGACCATTATACATAAGATAGAAAAAGGAGACAAAAAGAGTGGATTTGGAAAAGGAAAATTTGAAAGAAGTTAAGGAGGTTAAACCTAACAAAAAGAAAAAAAGAAAGGTTCAAGAAAAGGTAAATAAGGTCTCCACCTCCCTTGTAAAAAAAATGTGAGGTTAGGCTTGTGAGAATGGATGGGACGAAAGAAATCCTCCTGAGGAAACCTCTTTCTATATCTTCTATTACCTTCAACCTAACCATTGAGGTAGAGCCTAATGCTTCGTCTATTATCATAATTAAGAAGTCATTCCCTCAAGGAGGAAGTCAAGAGTTAGTCCTTCTAAAGGCCCAATCTCCTCAATCACCTTTGGTGCTTAGGGCACCTTTATTATATTGCAATAAAAAGGTTTAATGGATAATTTAAGAGGTTATTCGTACAATTGTATGGACAATTTAAGAGGTTAGTCTTTGACATTGATACTTAGGGCACCCATTGCTTATTCATACAATTGTATGGACAATTTAAGAGGTTAGTCTTTGACATTGGTATTACTCTTATGCTCCATTTAATAATATCATCTCCTCTACTTATGTCCTTGTTTTGTAGACAATGATGAAGCTTATACATTTTAGAATGAATACTTTTGAAAGGGGAGTAGTTGATAGAGAGGTCCCAACCATAAAAAATTCTAGCTGCAGAGTAGTTGGCCCTCTAAGGCCTCATACAACTAGGCCTATTAGGCTTTGCAATATTAGAATAGGACTTAGTCATTCTTTGTACTCTAGGATTTTATAGGGTCCAATTATGTATAAGCTTGGGTTCCATTTCCTTGACTTTTAGCATAGGATATTTGGATCTGCTCTAAGCAACCTTGAGGTTGTAATGAGGGCCTTACTTCTCGCACCCGCCTTTTTTCTTTTTGCACCCCTCTTAATTTTTTTGTAACTTTTTATTCCAATTATACCCATAACACCCCTCCCCCTCTCTCCTATGCCCTTTCCAGAAAATTTTTTGACTTCCGTAATCAAGCCCTTCTCTTTCCACAAGCAAAGCTTCTGTTCTTCGCAAGCAAAATTTTGCATTCCAACTCCAAGCTCCAAGCTTCAATTTTATGGTTAGTATCCATTAACATTTTGTAGTCCATTTAGTAGGATAGATGTAGGGTTTTAGGTTAGGGTTTAGGTTAGTTTCCCTGGTACACCCTAAGGTAGAAGACGACTGATACATTTCGCAAACTAGTTTGTGGAATACATAACTTATACAAACCACAAACTAATTTACGGAACGCATGAGATGTATTCTGCAATCTATTTGCGGAATACATCTAATACATTCCGCAAACTAGTTTACGGAATACATGAGATGTATTCCGCAATCTAATTTGAAGAATACATTTGATACATTCCGTAAACTAATTTGTGGAATGTATCAGATGTATTCCGTAAATTAGATTGTGGAATATATCTCATGCATTTCACAAATTAGTTTACGGAGTGTATCAAAAGTATTCCGCAAATTAGAGTGCAGAATACATCGAATGCATTCCACAAACTAGTTTACGAAATGGATGAGATGTATTTCACAATCTAATTTGCAGAATACATCAGTTTAAAATTTAATTGTCTTTTTACATTTTAAGTTTATTTATTTATTTAAGTTATTTTATTTTAGGGCTTTAAGATTCAATAGTTAGGGTTTATTTTTAATGTTTACAAAATATAATTTTTTTAAGCATGTTAAGTTAATTTATTTATTTTGAAGGTTTAAGCATGTTAAGTTAATTTATTGGTTATTTGTTGAATTTTAAGATATGGAAAGGACTAGAGGTTCACATAGTAGAGGTGGTAGTTCGCATAGAGAGGAAGGACACGTTCGACCAACTGCCTCTGCTTGTAGTCGACGTGTTCAAGAAGCCCATGATGGGGAGCATGTTGATGTTAGAGTTGATATTCATCAGGAAGAAGAGACATTTCCAGGTGGTCCATACGATGTCTTTGTTCTCAAATCATACAGGCAGCATGTAGCATATTACATATGGACTGGAGAGGTGAGTGTCATCATTGTTTATGTATATATTTTGTTAAATATATTAAGAAATATTTGTTTATTTAATTTATTATTTTTATTTCTCTAAATGTTATTTGAGGATCGTGCTGCTCTAAAGGTCTTGACCCATGTACGAAAGGTCACTGTTATAGAGCAGCCTTACATCTAGAGTATTATACAGGAAGGTGGATTAGCCGACTTAGTACGATGCAGCCATTCGATAGCAGACAAGGGCTTACTGTCTATTTTTATGGAGAGGTGGCATGGAGATACATCCACTTTCCACCTGTTGATAAGAGAGATGACCATCACATTAGATGATGTGTCTTCATTGTTGTATCCACCAATCACAAGGGAGTTTTGTTCTGTTCGGTCGATGACATGGGAGTTCGCTTGCCACCTGTTGACAAATCTACTTGGTGTTTCTGCTTCAGAGGCAAACATGGAGACAAATCACACCCGAGGTGCGTACGTGAGATTCATTTGGCTGTGGGATGTGTGTGATTTATGCATTTGGGAAGGTCAATTGGATGCAACTGCTCGTGCATACCTACTCCGATTGGTTGGGTGCATTATTTTTTCTGACAAGAGTGGTACCCTTGTCAGTGTGTCTTATTTGGAGCTATTTAAGGATGTTCACATCATCGGAAGGTATGCTTGGGGTGCTATTGGACTGGCATACCTCTACGATCAACTTAGTGATGCGAGTTTTCACAACACTAAATGCCTAGGGTGGTTATTTGACATTATTACACGTAAATGTCACTTATTGTACATCATTTAAGGGTTTTGAACGGATATACTATTACTTATTTGTTTATAATGTAATTGTAGGCATGGATTATTGAGCATTTCCCACGGATTGGGGGACGTGAGCTTCAGGATGACTTTACCCCATATATGCCAGTGGCCATGCGATTGAAGATGCTACATGGTTCGGGAGATGTGATACCATACAAGGTGGCTCTTGATCGCATACAAGTGGATGATGGCATATGGACACCATATGATGAGTTCAGAGGTCATCGACCCTTTGCTGACACTTGCTGGTATAGAGGTTTGATCAGATGTGGTGATTTGGTGTACCCTTATTCACCAGATAGAGTTCTGCGTCAATTTGGGCATGTTCAAGGGATCCCCATGCCTACTGTTGATAGGTTGGGTGTGGTTGGAAGTCCTCGGTCCATTGATGATAGTTTTTTAAACTATGAACTATCATTGGTGGCAGAGGAGGTTAGAGGTCCTGTTGCTACCACTCCAGGACAGTGTGCTATTGGATACATGGGTGAGGGTGAACCTGAACCTCCTGTTGTGGTGGCAGAGGCTGGTCCATCTCATGCAACGGAAGAAGTTTCACTTTCTACTCAAGTAATCCATTTGAAAAATCATGTTATAGATGACATTGTTACTAATATAATTTATTTTGCAGGATCGTTTTGATAGAATCATGGAACTCGTAAAAGGCATTATTGGTTCAGGAAGGCTCGCAGAGGATTCATCAAAAGCAGATATGGCACGCCAGGCTTTAAACATTGCACATGTTGGAAGTTGTGGTGGTGTTGTTACCTGCCAACAGAGGAAGAGGAGTCATTCAACCAGTTGATGTCAAATTTTAGGAGTTTAGGGTTTATTTTTGTATATTTCATATTATTAAACACCGCATGTATTTAAGAAATGATGATTTATATATTTTATATAGTTCTATATTTCCTTTTTGTATATTTCTTTTGAATTGAGCAAAATTGTCAAATTATAAGCAGGTACTGTTCATACTTTTTGTATGCTTTTGAATTAAGCAAAATTTTCAAGTTATAAGCAGGTACTTTTCATACTTTTGGTATGCTTTTGAATTGAACAAAATTGTCAGGTTATAAGCAGGTACTGTTCATATAACATAAGGTAAAATATCAATAGTAGAAAGGATATTACAACTAATCGACTGTAATGTCTATGACATTGTCAACATTGTTTTTGAATAATGAATTAAACAAATTCATCCAACTAATATATGCCCGCTCCCACATTCGAGCATTGTCGTTATAATATTTATGCCATTGCAAAGTAGTTGGAGGAACTAGAGCTCCATCTACCATAAAAACCTACAATGATAATATACATTAGATCAAGGTGTAAATATAAATAAGTTTAACTTGAAGGATAATAGATAGTTGGATGAATACCTGTACAAAATGACAACCATTAACAAATCCTATGCAAATAATACAATGGCAATGCAATTGAGGTGGTTCACCTCTAAGCAAAAAAATGTCATCCACCCATGAATGGAGATAGGAATAAGTATGACATTATACCTAGATGCAATCGCATAACCCATATCAGGAATAGTCATCCATTTATCCGGTGAAACCATCTTTTCATTCCCAACAAACAAAGAAGTCCTTAACTGCATGTATCTTTCTTCAATGCCAAACAGATTCACATACACATCACGATACTAACCAAGTTCCCGAATTAAATCAAGTCGGACTTGTGCCCAAGACTCCTCACCCTTTTCCGAGCAATGCAGCAATTACACGATATCCACAATTTCCATCAGCTTCAACATCAACTATGCGTTCAATATAGTTATGTAACTGAACAGGAAACAATTCTAGCATAGGCATAACCTTTTTCTACTTGTTGTTGCGACGTTTAATATCAAATGATAATCGAGGTGATGAGCTATCATGAATATAGTACAAACCATCAACATATTCAAAGAAGGATGGTTCATGTTTGGTTGATCGTTCCATCTGCAATGTCTTACCTTTAATTGCACCCTTTATTCTTACTTTATCAGGAGGTGGACACATTGAAGTTCTATTAGGAAATGCCAACTCATGAAGTTTATTTTTCAGTTATCTTTCCACAAACATCAAGATTTGAGAACCGTTTCTGTAAGGCTTCAAATTTTGGTTGCAATGACAACTCACCCCATGGCTCTGTCATTCCTTGATGAGCAAATATCAATCTCTTCCAATGACGATGAACTAACTCCAATGGTACAAAATTACCCATGACACTATACCTTGCTAACTCACATGCACAAGGTAATCTATATGTACTTCTAAGACTACACCCACAAGTTATACTATCAATACCAACAATTTTTACTCGCTCATACTCATTGGCAATGTGGGCTAGAGCATTATTTGATACAAAGCCTCGTAGCTTGGCATAAAAAACTTTGTTGAAACTATGCTCTACAACGATCGTGCTTCTTTCAAATGACCCATTTATATCACTATGTTGCAATATTATCATATTATTCATTGCATCCCAGCAAGAACACAAGTCACCTCTACTATCTTTAAGCAACCTCTTTAACCTTGCATGTGCACTTTCAACCCTGAAAAAAACAAGATACATGTGATAAGCCCTTTATGTCATTCAAGTATGTTTTGCAAAAATTCATTTTGATTATAAAGATACCTATTGGTGGTTGTATTTCCAAGATGCATCATCTTATCAATCCATAAACTGACAAATCTTTCCTTGTAAGGATTAAACCAAGTTCTGTTCACATAATCCAAAAAAAAAAAGGAAATTTTGAACACTTGGTCTCGAATTTAAGAAAACGCTCTTCATATTCAATTTCACTTGAAGAATCCATTAGAATAGCCCATGCATCCATTACACAATCTCATTCATCTATTGGAGATACTAGTAACTTGCACTTTGACTTCACAATTTTAGAAACATGAAATTGAGAAAGCAAGTGTGTTGCAGATGGAAACACTACTTCAACAACATTCATTAAGGCGATATCTCTATCTGTCATAATCACTTAGGGTATTAATTCATCTCTGAGAAACAAACCTCTAACTTTTTCTAATGCTCAAGTGAAATTATCTCCTCACTCAGACTCCAAATAAGCAAAACCCATAGAAAATGTCAACTCTGTCGAGATTACTCCAACAATCTCAAGTAATGGCAAACGATATTTGTTTGTTTTGTATGTGGTGTCAATGATCAACACAATATGAAATGCATTCAACAAGTTGATGGCATCTGGATATGTCCAAAACATATCTCGAACAATATCAGACGTTTCAATCCTTCTATACCAATACACATATTTGTCACATTCCATTAATTTCATCAAGTGCTGCAGTTCTGTTTGAGGATCCCTTTCTGGTTTTCGATATTTATGGCGAGCATTATAGATCTGTTTGATGTTAGTCACATTATGATCATCATACCTTTTAATGTTAACAAAATATTCTTCGGCTTAACCATATTATTTGTCATATCACCTGGTAAAGACTTCTCTTCACCATTTAGTCTTCCAGCATACAGATGACCTTCTAATGTTTAGGCTACATCATGGTTGTGAAACCCACATACAACATTAAGCTTCCACCCTTCACCACTTCTTAATGGCCTTCCTCTTAATCTGAAGGGACACTTACATTTTCTTGTTCCACTCACCTTACATGTTAATTCATTCTTGTGCTGTCTATATTTTCCACTTCTTTCACAACCTAATATTAACATTGTTTTCCATCCAATTCCACCACTGTCAGATCTAATAATAACCACAACAAATCCATGAGTTTTACCCACTCCTCTAGTCTAAGTTAATAAATCATCCTATGAAGAAAAAACCTAATTATAACATATAAATAATCAAATAATACTAAATCATAGACAACATACCAATTAAACCTTTCAATTTGAAAAACATTTACCATATCAGTCAAGAATGCGTTCGTATAATCACCATTATTCTTTATCAGAGCCAACTTATTTCCTTCAACACTTATATTATTCTGACATGACACATACCAAAATTAAATCACATTAGACACTTGTATAAAAATAAAAATAAAATCTCCAAAACAATATTACTACATCATCCTTTTGAAGAGAAATTGGAATGTCAACTTCATCTAAAATATGGTTGCTCCACCTTAGCGAATCTTCCATAATTATCTTTGCATAAAAATGAAAAAAAAATCACATAACATAAGGATTTAATTTTTCAACTTTTTTATTTAATTAAAATAATTAACCTTCCACAAATTAGTTTTCGGAATAGTAAAATTACATTTCGTAAACTAGTTTGGGCAACACAAATATACCATTCCGCAAATTAGTTTACGGAATGTAATTTTTTTACCATTCTGCAAACTAATTTACAGAACATAAAAAATTACACTCCACAATTTAATTTGCGGAATACATAATTATATTCTGTAAATTAGTTTACAGTGTGTCATTTTTTATGTTCCGTAAATTAATTTACGGAAGATAACTGCTTTATGTTTCATAAATTAATTTACAAAATACACTAATGAATTCCTCAAATTAATTTACAGAAGGTTTTTAACATTCCGCAAATTAATTTGCAGAATATAAAATTCACAACTCACCTTCGTCTTCTCCGACACTTCTCCAACAATACTTTCCTCAGCTCCTCAACTCCTCCTCTGGCCAACAACGTCAGCTCAACTTATACTCAATTAACAATGTGATGTTGGAGGAAAAAAAACAGCAATGGCAGAAAGAGAAAACGAAAGGAAAACGAACAAAGGCTGCTACAGGGGTGTTATAGGGGCATTTTGATCTTTTCATGTAGAAGGTGCAAAAAGAAATTTGGGGATGTAAAAAACAATCCACTGCAATGAGGGAGGAAGAAGTACCATATTAGACTTAAAATTCAAACCCAAAACCTTTCTTTTAGGTCTATGATTTTTTCCTTCTTTTACGCACCACTTTTAACCTATAAATAGGTATTACTATATGTAAAATAGATTTTTTAAATTATAATTCAAATTTTACTTAAATAATTGAAAGTTTTTTTCTATTTTTTATTTTTTTTTATAGAGTTGTGGTTCTCTTCTTATCATTGTCTCTTTCAAGTAGTTGATGAAAGTAATAGAAGTTTATCTAAATTAGGTAGCATCTCTCTTAAGTCCTTGTTTATCCGGATCCAATTTCTCAAATTTAGTGGAGGGAGGATACCTTTATAAGCCTACGGATGACATCCTTACACCTTGGAATCAAGTTCAGCCACCAAAGATTCTTCCACCGTTGGCTTGAACCAGAGTTGGATGTGGTAGCACCCTGCTCCTCCTTACCTCTCAAAATTATATCTAGATTCATATCCCATTGCCACTGGCATGCCAAACAATCTTATCTTCGGTTCTAATACCTGGTGGGATGAAGAACGAACTAGAAATAAGGTATTGTTTCCATATTTTGGCATCTTAATCAATGAGATCATACACGTATGAAATTTGGTCCCTCAAGTGAGTACCACTCTGACCAAAATAATCAAATAGACCAGGCACCCATCTTAATTCCCATTGCCAATGCTCCCCAAGGACCCACTTGGAATTTTGCATCCAGTATAGATTAATTTGGGTAGTACCATCATTACTTAAGAAATAAGAAAGCTATCACCTTTTAACAACCTACATCAATGCTTAGCTAGCTGTGGTTGATTAAAATATTTGAATTTGCAAAATCCTCTTTCTCCAGCGTGATTGGGCTTTGCCTATTCCAATTCAATAATGTAACTTCTTGTTACCGATATCACCCCCTCCCGAAAAAACATGCAATCGTGGATTCAACTTGCATCTCAAAGTTGCATGCATTGAATTTTCATTCTTATATCTTAAAACAGACTAAACTTTTACTTTAGTCTTTAGCATTGTAAATACATGTGTATTTAATTATTTATTTTATTAACCATAATTTATTTTAATTATTTTTAATTATAGTTCTATTGACATTAATTAAAATAAATAATATTTGAAAAAATTAAAAATAGCGGTGGAAGTAGCTTGATTGGCCTATGTTTTGCACTATTTGTTTAATTAAATTCTGAATTTAAGGTTTGAATTTAACTTGTTGGCTTGATATAAATCTTTTATTAAAACTTGGTTTATCTTTTAAGTTTATTCAAAAATTTATTTTTTAATATTTTTAAAATACATCAAAAATACAAAAATATTAATATTTATATATAGATGAGTGTATTTAAACTTTTTAACAAATAAATATTAAGTTTTATAATATTACATTAAAAAATAATATAATAACAATAATAACATCTCATCATCATTACAATAATAAAAATAATAAAAAATAAAAAATTACATAATTTAAATAAAAACTATCTAAATCATAAATTTATTTTATTAAAGAAAATGTTCGAACTATATAAAATCGTTAAAATTTTAAAATAGCTACGCAGGCAAAATTGAACTCGAGCGCTTGGTACAGTCTTTTTAATTAAATAAGCTCTTAAAGATTTATTCAATTATATATATATATATATATATATATATATATATATATATATATATATTATAACATTATACGTTAAATTTAACATTTACGTTAGTTTAACAAATTTTTAAAAAAATATAAAATTTACCAATCCAATTATTAAATCATGTTATAATATTTTTATAGCTATAAATATTAAATTTTGAATAATTTAAATATTTGTAGATATATTATTTAATTGATAATATTTATATATTTAAATAATATATTTAATATTAAAATAAAATTATATAATAGTATATTAATTAATTTTTATTTTGTATAAAATTTTATAAATATAATTTATTTAATAAAAAATTTTAAATTAATAAATTTTATATTTTATAAAAGATTATTAAATTAGTTTATTAGCAGGTTGTGAAGGGACCCCGACTCGTCATTATATATATATATATATATATATAAAGCCATTAAGCCTGACGGCTGGGAATGTGACGTAGAAAATTGACATAGAAAGTGTGACGTAAAAATAATTTAATGGATGCAAAATGAGACTCGAAAATCCCCATTTTGCCTCTGCTGTGGACAGCTGGCTACAGGATGAACGGATTCCACTCAACCATGCTGGGTTTGAATTGCAAATGACTTTTCTGGTTGCGTCTAAAATGAGTATCGGCTTGGTCATTGATGGTTCTATTCTAGATACAAGTGGGTTTGGCTCATTTATGTTATTAATTTGGATGGGAATGTCTTCGCCTTAGTTTAGTTCAATTTTCAACATTTGGGGACTAAAGGCTGCGTTGTTACAAAATTTAATTCCAATTGAATCTCTCAACCCTGAGTCATCCGAACTATAACGACTCAAATTCTTTACTAAAAATATCCTTCAGAACTAGCCAATTCAATTGAAGCAAACAAGTGAATAAAAAACCTTCAATTCAGTTATCTATTTCGGCTCCTCAAGGGATGAATAAAATGAAATTTGAATGTTGAATAGATTGTCTCCATAGTTTACCATTTTGTAGCTTCTCAGTAAAGAGAATTTCGTTGACTATATAGAATGTTAAACGAAGATTGGTGCAGTGTTAGACATTGGATCCATAGTACTATTCAGTAAAACCTGCTATAATTGGTATAAAAAGAAAATCAGGAACAACTGTTTCGACAAGGTCAAGTTCTATTACTAAATGGTGGAAGAAGCTATGGAGGCTTGCTTGATATTTGGCTTATGGGGAATACTTCCAAAGCATGGAATCTGACAATATGTAGGTCCATGTAACCTGGTTTTGTGTTGTCCTTTCAGGCTTTTATTTATTGGAAACACCATCTAACAAATGGTGAGTACGCATTATTTACACTTTGTAAAGCCAATGGAACATATTCCTTAATTACTCATTTGGAATTTGGATACTTGAAGAGAGGGACTAACACTCAAAAATAAAGATGGCATCTCTCCTTCGGAATCCACTATACTTTAATTTTCTGCCATTATCTTTTCATTTTTCCTATAAATTTCATGCTGCTTCCTTCTCTTTTCCATAACTGTTTGCATATATATAGCCTACTTCTTTCTGAGTTCTGGCACTTTGCTCAAGAACCTTAGCATATATATAGCAAAATCTAAATTCCTTCTGATCACAAGCCAAGCACCAGGAAGTCTGTGAGTTTCTTTCGCTTGTCATATTCCTTTCTCTTGTTTAATCTACGGCATGTCTTGTTGAGTATTTGAGAATACTTGGAATTTGCACCGTTACTGGAATATCAAATAGCAAATGGTTTGCAGATTTTAACAAAGGAAAAGTTCTTGTGAAACTGGTAGACTTATGATGTTGGTTTTAAAATTGAGTGATAAATTGACCAAAACCTGATTTTAACAAATGAGTTTATCTCTGACTTCTGCAAGTTAAGCTATGGTTTTGATTTGATCTGGCTGTGCTCTTTTTCTTTTGTCCTTTGGATCTTTGACATGTGAAAGAAGAGAGAATCAAACACACTATTGTTTGATTAGTATTATAAGGTTTTCAAATAGAATTTTTTTAAACTTGATCATTACTGAAATTTCCTTAATTTGAGAGAAGAACAATAAATTTTGTGGCTGGTGGATGATTACCACATGATTGTGTTTAAACATGATCTAGCCTGTATTTTTTCAATTCCTTTTTTTCTCCTTATTCTTCATTCCAAGGAATGTTAGTCTTACCTTTTGCCTTTTTTTTTCGAAGTCTTTGCCCAATAAAATGGGAGCCTTGTGTAGTTGTTGCAAGGATAAGCCAAGAGAGACAAGCTTGGATGAGAAGCTTGAACGTAAAATAGCTGAAATGAAGAGATATATAATTGGAGAAAGCAAATTGAAATCAATTGACAGCGTAGTTATGTTGTTCCCTATGTTCAAAGAAAAACTGAAACCATTAAGAGGAATGTTTGAAAAATATGGTAAGTTTCAAAAACAAACCTAAATATTCGTTTCTTTTCATGCCACGGCTCTTGTATTCTGATAGAAAACTAACATTTTGTATCTTTCACAGATCTTGATTCCAATGGATCTATAGAGCCTAATGAACTAAAAAGGTTCTTAGAACATCAGCAACTACGTCTACAAGAGCAGGAGATTGACAACATTTTTCAGTTCTGTGATATTGATGGAAGCAAGGGCATTCAATTCAATGAATTTATTGCTCTTCTATGCCTCATCCATCTTCTAACAACCCCTGCATCCTCTAATAGTGTATTCATCAGAAACTTAATTTGTTCTTTCTTGATATTGAAATTGATATTTCTCCTTAAACTCCTATATAATGATTATATTTTTGTTTCAGTTAGCACATCTAGGACCAACGTTTGATAGGATGGTTGAGGTCTTTCTGTTTTTTGATCAGAATGGTCATGGTAAGCTTAACAAAAGCGACATGATCAGGGCACTGAATGAGACTAACCCTAGGGAAAGATCCCCTGCGGACATCATTAAAATCCGATTTCGTATAATTTACTTCCCTTCAATGCTTCTTTTATATGATATGTTGTTTCATTTTTCATTTCCCCATCCTTATTTGTATTTGTTACATTTTGACTTCCCTTTCTGGATTTGTCTTCCTTGCAGAAGAAATGGACCGGGACAAGAATGGGAATGTCACATTCAGGGAGTTCCTCTTTGGTTTCATAAATTGGATTGGAATTGATGCTGATGAATAGATGTTGTACTGCAAAGAGGAATGCTTGTAGTTAGATTGTATTAAATGTGTATACGCTTTGAGTTTTTCTCATTTTGTTAAAATTTGTGTTGGAGAAATTGATACACTTTGCTTGTGGCAATGAAAGAAAAATTGAAATATGATAGAAATACATAATTTGAGAAAATGCTTCAGCAGAAAGATACTCTGATATGTTAAGCTTCTTTATAAACAACCTATAATACATAAGCAGATAAAATAGATAAAACATGGAGAGAGAAAATACAAAGAGCCTTCTCTATTTTACAAAAATTCAGTTCCCATTGGGTTACTCCAATGACTTGTATAACTTGTTACTGTATCCCTAGAGCTTGGATTCTCTTAATCATTGCCAAACAACTATCATTTATTTCTCTCCATTCTTCCCTACTCTCCGTGCTATTCTGGATGAGTAATTTGTCATTGCCATCAAGGATGCTTACTATTTGTCTCATGCTTGGTCTTAACTGCGGGTTACAACGGGTGCACGAAATTCCCAACCTTATCAATCTCATCAATTCTTTGTCATTGTACTCTCCATTGAGTCTTATGTCAGCTAATTCCTTCAATGGTCTTTTTCTCATCTCAAATTCATGAACCTTCTTAACCAAAAGCACCTCTGGCAGCCTGAAGTCCACTGCCATTTGTCCACTGACAACTTCAAGCACCATCACGCCAAAACTATAAACATCAGCTGCAGTGGTTGCTTCACCAGATTCCACATATTCCGGTGACATATAGCCAAATATTCCGCGAACTGATTTTCTAGTCTCAGTGATTACATGATGGCCATGCTCATTCCTTGACAAAAATTCAGCTAGAGCAAAACCGCTGAGTCTTGGGTTCATATCTGGTTCAAGAATGATAGCTGAAGAGGTAATGTTTCTGTGAATCACTTGTTCATCCCATTCCTCATGTAGATAGAGAATTGCAGAGGCCAATGCTTTCACTATGTTGTACCTGTGATGCCATTGGAGGACAGAACACACAGTTCTACTTCCACTGTTATGATGCAGAAGCTGTTGACTGAGAATTCTACTTGCTGAGTAGTCATAAATAACAAGCATCTCTCCTTGCTCAGTGCACCACCCGCGAAGCTGCACCAAATTCCTATGGCGAAGCCTTCCTAGATTCCGGAGTTCATTGGAGAATCGATCCCGCAGCGCAGGACATGTCTTCATCCCAAGGCGTTTCACCAAGACATGGCAACTGTCATCAAGGATGCCATGATATGCAGTTCCAAAATCTAGCTCAGCCACCCTTCTTGAATCTGAAAAGTTATCTGTAGCAGAAACAATCTCCTTGAATGATATTTCCCTTGGAGTTTCAACCACAGGAAATGGTTGCTGGTGATGCATGCTCTTAGAAGAGATGATTTCACTGTTTTTGTGTTCAGCAGTTACATACACAGTTTCACCAGCAGCTGTGACGTAGTTTGATGAAATATAGTTGGTAATTATGCTAGCATTCTCTGTGGTAGAGCTAGTGCCACTTGTGCTATTAGGACTATGACTAGTCTCAGATGGGGAAGACAAAGAGATATATAAAGGGTGGGAGAGAAATGAAGGGAGTGCTGGCAATTTAAAAGCAATGTCAGAAAGTGCTTCCACAACCCACTTCATGCTTGGCCTCAATTGAGGGTCATGGAGTGTGCAGAGGAGGCCTATGTGAATGAAATGTTGCATCTCTGAAAGCTTGTATGATCCATCTGGTAGCCGAGTATCAACTGCTTCCAGAAGCTTCCCTTCATCAGAAAGCCTTCTGATCCAATCAAGCAAAATGATTTGTTCATCTGAGTATGTGAGATCTATTGCTCTCCTTCCAGACACCACCTCTAGCACAACTATCCCAAAGCTGAAGACATCAGATTTGGAGGTTGCATTGCTTGGTTTGTTCAAGCTTTCAGGTGGAAGATACCCAATTGTGCCACCAATTCTAGATGTCTCTCCCAATCTGAAATGGTCAATTCTTGTTGATGTTGTCTTCCTACTGTTATACTTGTACTCAAGCTCATGTTCTAGCCACCTTGCCATGCCAAAGTCACCCAAACGAGCATTGTAGTGTGAATCAAGCATCACATTGCTGGTTTTAACATCCCTGTGAATGATTTGAGTTTCTAATTGTTCATGTAGATAGTACAATGCTGCTGCCAAACCTTTAACAATTTTCCCTCTTTGTCCCCAACCAAGAGTCCCAGCCTTCAAGTTCTCAGGCCGCCGAAATAGTACACGGTCGAGACTTCGGTTAGGCATGTAGTCATAAACAAGGTGTAACTGATCTTCATGAACACACCAACCCCTCAGCCTCACAAGGTTCTTGTGGCGAAGATCCGCCACAGCTGTTAACTCTGCTGCAAAACTCTTCTCAAATTGCTTCCCTTTCTCTGCTAAACAGCATTTCACAGCAACCACTGTTCCATCACTTGGCAAAACAGCCTTATACACTTTGCCAAACCCTCCACTACCTAGAACCTGCTCTTCACTGAAACCATTGGAACCTATGAAAAGTTCAGCATAGCTGAAAATCCTTGGGTTGTCCCTCCCAATATTGACAGAAACTTGTACACCATCCATGTCATGAAACAACACACCATCCATGTACTCTTCATGTTGGCAAATTCTCCACAATCCTGAGTCATATAACTTGCTCAAAGAATCACGGAGCAAAGCAAGAACTTGCCCTCCACAGGCCCTGTGAGGTTGTTTTTGTTTGACCTTGACTTGTTTCTTTGCTGTTTGAAAGGCTTGTTCTAGGACACCCTTTTCAAATGGTTGCACCATTTCACCAGATTTTGGTGGTAAAACAATGCATAGGCGATTGAGATGCATGGCTAAGGTTTTGGCGAATGATTTTTTCAAGAAACGGGGTATTTGAACATAGATGTGGAAAGGGTGTTGAAGGAGATATTGAAGAGGCTATCTGGTATTTGATTATGACATTTAATTCTTGTTGGGGTGGTAGTGGTATTTTTTCAACGCGTTTAGTTTGCACAAGTTGAATTTTGTACTACTATCGGCCAAATTGAAACCTACCCCAATGGTGATGTCAATGTTGCCTAGAAGCATTTATTTTTCTTCATTGAAAATCTATATTTGTTTCTTGAATGTTTTGATGAGGTTTAATGGACAACTTCATGTAAACTAAATTAATTTCCAAATCCTTAACCGCTGGGTAATTTTAATGGCTTTGTTTCTTGAATGTCTAGAAATATTGAGTTAGTGGTTTCACACCTTGATCTTAATATGAAACATTAAAGTGGTTTTTCGTGAAAAATATAAAAATGAATGTAAAAAGATAAGATAAGAAAAAAGGAGACCAATCTGCCTTTTTGCTGTTTCTAAATGCATGTCACTATCTGTCCCTATTCATTCTTTCTCTCTCTCTTTTCTTTCTAGAACGTCTCTATATATATACAATTATACATTCTTAACTTGTATAAAGATTGGTCGCACCGAAAAAACAAAACTTGTAGAAAAAACAAAACAAAACATAACTCGAACAATAAAAAGGTGATTAATTTATATTTTGTGTATGATTGAATTAACTGAAAAAATTATATTATTTTAATGATAAATTATATCTATAACTTATTATTGTATAATTATTATAGAAAACAAGTTTTGTGTTTAGATATATCAGTAAAAAAATAATTTATTTCGTTTAGATTATATAGAAGAAATTTTTTATAATAAAACTATTAAAATATAAATAGAGTTATTTGTAATAGTTGGTTTTGTATTTAAAATAATCAATTTTTAAGGGTAAAATATAAAACTAAAATTTAACTAAAAAATAAACTAATAACTTTTAATCATAAGTTTTAAAATCTTATTTATCTTAAAATAATTTATTTTTGAAAAAGATATATAAATTTTTATACCATAATATTCAAACATATATGAATAATATTTTTAATATTTTTTTAATTTAATCCCCTAAAAATAATCTTATCTAAACATACACTTATTTTTAATCTCTAATTAAACTTATTGACAAGCTTACATAATGTCAAACTTCCTCCACTATCATTTATTTGAGTTTATACATCTATATTCATAAGATAATAAATAAGATTTCAGTTTCTTTCCTTTTTATCTATTATTATTTTTAAAAAAATTCTTTTAATTTTTATTTTAGAATTTTATAATAATATTTGTTAAATTTCTCTATGATACTTTTATTCTTCACAATAACATTAATTGATAAGAAATATAAATAAATAAAATATATTAACGATTTACATAATAATTTTAATGAAAATAAAAATATTAATTAACTTTTTATCTATATAAAATAATTTTAAATAAAAAATAAAAAATAACAAATATTAATGTTAATTTACCAATGATATTTTTATATTGAAGTTAATTAGTTTTATTTTTCAAAACTATCATTATTAATTTATTATTTATATTTTATTTATAATAAAAATAATAAGATTTGAAGTTAAAAATCATACAAATTATCTTAACTTTTTACCCTATAATTCTACAATTATAATACAGTATTGTTTCATTATTTTAAAAAAAATACTTAATTAGTAAGATATGATTGAATGATACTATAAAAATGTTTGTTAAATGAAATAAAAAGAAATCACTTTCAGATATAACTTGGTGTGTATATTAAGTGGCGTGCAAAAGCATTTTTATGAAAAGAAACCACTTTATCACAATAGGTATTGATTGAGCTTAAGGACAAAAGTTGTGTATTATTAATAATACCAATTTCGCCAAAGCAGACAAAATTGTGCAACTATCAGGTTGAATTTAGGTGAACTCCGCTAATCAGTGGAAAACCTTCCAAAAAAAGATGGGCCAAAAATCACAACAGAACCACACCAACCAGCATTTGAACTCGATCGTACTTTAGCTAAATGTAATTAACTTGATTTTATAAGAATCACCAATAGCTAGGTATATCGCTAACAGCTCAGCATAACCATTCATTAAGAAAATGAAAACTATTAACGATCAACAGGCTCAAATTCAATTATTGGTCACAATTGCCATTCAGGCTACCAATAAATTGAAATTGAAATCAAATCAAATAAATCTGATTCACATATTCGTACACTTAACTTATCTAGGTGTTTTCCACACCATAGGAATAAGATTGGACGATACTTTCTCCCTTTAATTTTATGATTATGTTTGGAAAAATTAACGATTAAAATACTTAGAAGTTAAGAAATTAATTAGAAATTCAAAGTTGAATATTGAAAATTAGTTAGAACTTTAAAGTTAATAAATTAGTTAATTAAATTAAAAATATTTAATAAAATTAATTATTAAACTAATTAAAATAATAAAAATTTAATTATTGGACTAAAAATTAACGAATTTAACTTACTTCTTTCTTTTTATACAAAAAATATATTAAAATTTAATTAAATAAATTTTACTTTATTAAATGAAAATATATTTTAAGTTTTGTATAAGAAAACATTAAATTAAATGTTATAGAAAAATATATTTTTTTTGCTTTTTTTTTACTTTTAGCAATGAACATAAAATACTTTACTTAAAAAAATAAAGTAAATGGTTTAATTATTTAAATAAATTAAAAAAATAACATAATACTAAAATGATAATCCAAAAAATATTACTTTTAACAATAAAAAATTAATATATCAACCAACACTTCATGGTAAATTAATAATAATTTTGTAAAAGAATAAATATATATATATATATGAAAGATTATAAATCAAAGAAAAGATAAAAATATTAAAATACTTTTAATTAAAAGTGAACATTTCGAGAACAAAATATTATTTTAGTTGAAATACATGGTGTCAGTCATATTAACGCTATTAATATTGACTAATGTGATGTAAAGTTGATGTTAATATGTAAAATTTCCATTGATACCTGGTATTGATTATAATTAATACTAACGTTTTTAACTAACATTATGATGAGTATCTACAATAGAATCAATCTTTAACATGGAGAAACATAAAAGAAGATAAAAAGTTGAAAATGATGCAAACTTAGTTAATGATCGATGCTAAATTTTTATTTGATGTTAGTATCAGCAATGGTCAATGTTATGCTGGAGGCTAAATAATAAATTTGAGGTTAACGTTGAGCTAATTAACGTTATGATGAGCGTTCACGTTAATGTCATCTTAGTTGACGTTATTGTGCACATTAATACAAAGGAAAAAAGTTAAAAATTGTAGAAACTAACATTAAAAAATGTTTAAAATGGTACCAGTTTAGCATTGATTAGGCCAGTCTTGAGTTTAAATTTGATGTTATTTTCATCATAGCTAACATTATGTTTAAGGTTACTGTTGGTCATACAACATTAAGTTTAGTTTATAATGTTGCTTCTCTTTTTCCTGTTTTAGTTTGTTCTTCGGCTACCATTTCTTTCATCTCTCTTTAATCATTTCTTTATCCCAAAATTTTAAAGATTCAACCCTCTTTCGGGGTACCTTATACTTTTTAACTGCTTTAAAAAATTTCTATGATTTTACTTTTATATAAAAAAAATTTACTTATTTTTCTTACTATGTTGTTATTTTTTCATATAAATTAGATATTAAAATATTCTGCATAAGTAACGATTAATACTTATTTAATTTTTTATAATTTTATATTTTTATAAGAATATATATATTAATTTATTACATTAATATTAAAATTTTTAAATTATTAACATAAAATTGAAACATTTAGATTTTTATAATATCAGGGGATAGAAGATATTTATGTTAATTATTATAAAAATTAGATTCTAGTTGAAATATATGATATTAGTTGTATGTTGATAATTTATTAATAATGATATGTTTTAAGTTGTTTGTTAGTGGTTATACAATGATTAATTAGTTTTAAAAAATTTTAATATTTCGTAGGTCAAAATATATAATAATAATAATAATGTATTTAAAGATTTAAAAATTAATAATGTTATTTTTAATATTATAAATTAAAAAATATAATAGTAAAAAAATAGTAAAATAAACAAATAAATAAGTTAAAAATAGTAGTTGTAAACAAAATAGAAAGAGCAATGGTATATATACATAGAAGTAAGAATTAGATGTTTTATTCATTTAAATTTCTAGACAATAATAATAAAAACTAACTTAAAAAATTTATTGTCTAATTAAATGGTAATATTACACATTAATAAAAAACAAAAAAAAATTTCTTAGTGAGGTAATTTAATTATACATTTAAGAATATTAATGTTAAAATTTAAATTTAAAATTTTAACAATAATAATTATCAATAATTATAATTATTATTATAAATTATTAATTATTATGAAAAATGCAATCAATAATAATCATGTTCAAAATTGATAATTAATAATAAATACATTTAAATCTGGTAATTCATAAAGATAATTAAACTAATGAAAAATAAACATATTTTAAAATTAATAATTAGTAAATAATAAATATATTTAAAATCAAAATAATAACAATTAAGTGTAAGATTTAAAAAATTTTGAAATACATAATTTTTATAACAATCTTCTGCAACCTATTTAGAAAAAATTTAAAATTTTTTTAACAAAATACAAATAAAAAATTTTATTAGGTTTATATTATGAATGCAAATGCATCATATTTAAAATCTTTTGAACTAAAATTAAACTTTAGATGAATAAACTTAATTTATAATGTTTTGTTAAAGTAAAATTTTTATAAATTAAAAACACTTTGTAAGGTAGAGATTTACCAATCACACTACATCCCATAACTCTTATTGTTTTTGTAGATTTTGCATAAATAGATTTATATGTGTGTCTAGTAATTTATAAATATTTTAAAGATTGTATTTCAATCTCAAACATACAATCTCATTTAACACGTATATATATATATATATATATATATATATATATATATATATATATATATATTCGTCAAATGTATATGTTATTTTATACCCTACACATAAGGAATATGGTAGTGATTCAATGTTTAACATATCGTGTAATGTAGTTTCAATCTCCTTACAATATAAGAATGAAAAATTAATATAGAATGATTAATAATAATTTGTTACTACTTATATAAACATTTTTTATGAGATCTTCAATTACAAAGGTTAGGTTTCCAATATTGTTAATTTTATCTTAACTGAAACCTTATTCACCTTAATGTTTCATTCATGAAGATTTTTATATGAAAAATATAGTCAAAATAATATTTAACATCACAATAATTAGGGATACAACTCTATTATCATCTAGTAATCGTTTCACAAAATTGGACAGATATGTACATATCTTAATTTATATTTATTAATTATTTTCACTATTATTACTTAACAATCACAGTGCATGCATACAAGAAACACAAATTTCACTCATTTCACAATGTATGCATTTTCAAAATTTCTCAAGTCAAAAACAATAATTTAGTCTTGTCTACTTGGATAATCTAAGGCACAACATCACTTTTGAAATTAAAAATTAATTCACCTATGATTTATTATCATATAAATTAAATTTAATTTGCATTACTATATTATTTTAATATAGTGAAAAATTCATTAATAACATAGCTTATTGTATCTCTCAAATATTTCATGAATATTATAGGTAAACCAAAATATTTTTATAACAAATGCATAATATTCACTATCAATAAACTTTTCAATAATTATGGCATACTTATATTGGACAACAAGATCATTTATATATTTTCTTTCATTACATGTTAGCGTCATAATAGATTTACAAGTATTTAACTTCTTAGAAGTTTCTATAATGTTCTTGTGATAATATAAAACCACAACACTTTTTTATAATTTTAGAATGAGTGAAGTTTCACTTTCGTACTTCACTTTATTAATGTGTTTCATTTTCGTCTCTAACTTAAAGAAAATAAGTTTTTAGTCCCTCACATTGTCATCCATTTTCATTTTAGTTTCTAAAATCAATTTTCATAAACAACGCAATGATCTGTGATATTAAATATCATGATATCAATTTAGGTATACCTTAATTGTATCATGCCAACTTTATTTTCTCTTTTTTCCTAAAAAAAAATAAACACTTCCACCATTTGCAATCTTTCATTATCATCTTTCTCTCTTTTCCTATCTTTCCCACATAAGAAAAAAACAATCTCTTCACTACCTTAATCTTTTCTCTTTCTCCTCAATCTTTCCCATAATATGATCAAACCATAATCCTACTGAATCCCCTACCCCCAAACAATAACAATAACCCCTCTTCTTCCTCTTCCTCCACCTACAAACCCTTCATCATCGCTGGCCATAAAGCCATTTTTTAACCATGAAACTCCACCAAACTAAGTCATTTTCTACCTCTAAGAACAAACCTTTCTATGGAGCCTTCAAGCCCCAATGAAAATTGTGAAATGTCAAAATTTGTATCACTGTCTAGATAAGATTAGGGTTTTGGGAGAACCCAATATGTGTAATGTGAAAAAATTGTTGAAGAGAAGAAGAAGAGAAAGAAGAAAGGGTGTTTCTTTGAAGAATATTATTTTGATTCAATATCTAGGATAAGGAAGAGTGTTACTTTAGAGATGGATGAGTTGAATTCTATTTCAAGTGGTAGCATTGACAATAATCGGACGAGGAAGGATTATTGTTCCAAGACCTTTGATTAGTGTAATTGAAAATAACAACAAAAAAGGGTCAAAGAAGTTTTAGGGGTGTCGGTGAAGCATTCGAGGCTTTATTTATCGGCAACGTGGAACAAGAATGATGATGATAATAGGTATAGTAGGGTGAATGAGGTTGAGAGGTCTTTAATGTATTATACGACGTCATTTACACACATTAGGACATCCAACGTGACTTTTAACGGCACAGATTAGCACGTCGTTTATGAAAATTGATCTCAATGGCTAACATAAAAAACGAATGATAAAGTGAAAGACTAACAGTTTAATTTTTTTAAGTTAATAACAAAAATAAAACACATTAATAAACTGAAGGATAAAAGTGATAGTTCACTTTTTTAAAATTAATTCAAAATTTTATTTTCTTCAACAATAAAGATAACATATAACAAACTTAAATACTTCATGAGTTACATGCATGAAAAATCTTAATTTTTCAACACAATTCAATAATCAAATTCAAAATTTTGACTTTAGCTTTCTCATCATAATAGATAATTTATATGAAATTTCTCCAAATTAAAATTAAAAAAATATTATATGAACACATGTATAAATTTGAATAATCATAGCATAATATATCAAATTTTTTAATATTATTAAAAAATATAGCATAAATAATCAACAATCATCAAATTCATCTAATTTTACCAAAACTATTTGAATAATAATTAAATAATATTTTTCTCAAATTTTAAAATATTCATACCTAATATTATAATTAAGTAAATATATAAACTTTACTAACGTTACATAATTCATAACAAATAAAATTTATATACATAAATTAGTCTTTATAATAATATCATAATGTGATAATAACAAAATAACAAATTTTTAATTTTTTTAATTAAGTATTAATTAACATCATAAAAAATAATTGTTTTTCTTCAAAAAATTAAATATTTTTTAATATAATATTGCCATGATCATACTTTCTTATAATTTTAAGGTGCAAACCACACTTACTCATATCTTTTATATATACATTTTAAAAAATATCTTTATAAAATCTACAACATTATACTTTCACAATAAAATAAAACATAATAAATTATTTTACTCATACATAAATATATCAATAAAAATTTGCAGAATTTTCATATTACATTATCAATAAAATATATTTTATTTCTCTTTTTATTATTTTTATCAAACAAAACAGAATATACATACATGAAAAAATTTAGATTCACATATACATAGATAATTAATCAATTCAATTATTATATTTTTTAAAAATTAACCTTTAACTTAATAGCGTTGATATTAAATTTATATCAATTCAATAATAATAATAATATTAAGTATATACAAAAATAATTAATCAATTATATTTTTATATGGTAAAAATATAATAATGCAATCTCTAACATATACATATAAAGTATGAAATATATAATACAAAATCATACATGTATATGATTAAATTTATATGATCCAATAACATATTTTATAAAATTATTAATATATATATATATATATATATATGGTAAAAATATGGTATTAGTAAAAATAATAAATGGATTAAATTAATATTTTTTAAAATAGAATATACATATCATTATAAAAATAATATTAATAAATCTTTCATATTAATGGAAAATTTTGGTATCTCATAAGTTAATATGTATAATAAAATTGTCCTAAGATATTTATGTAGCATTATCTTTAAAGACTTAATAATTTTATATTAAAAAATAAAATTAATAAGAAGAAAAGTTAGTAAATCTACAGCTGATTTATTAACAACAATACTGTATTAGAATTAAAATTTTGAAACTTAATTTAATCATAAAAATTAGTTCATAAAATAAAGGTTATTTTTCTATTATATATTCATCGAAATAGTTTTCTTTAATCAATGTAGAATTTTTAATAAATAAGGAGGGTGACAATCTAAATCTAAAATATTTTTATATGTAAAAGATTTAAACATAAAATTAAAATTTTATTTGCCGTCTTTGATTCACTTCGGGATAAAGGTATAGCTTTGTCTCAGAATATTTTTTGTATGACGGATATAAGAACGGTCACTACATAAAGCCTAATGGTCTGTTAGAATGAGAAAAATAGGGAAGAGAAAGAAAATAAGAAGGAAGAGTAATTTTACCTTATTTAGTATGTTTTGTCATAGTAGAAGAAAAACTTGTTTATCAGCACGACTTACAATTTTTTATTTCTCTTTTTAAATATGAAAAGTGAGGGGAAGAGTTTTTTTTTTATTTATTTATTTTAAATTATTATTTATTTTTTAAAAATTAGAAAATAAAAAATAAAAAATTAATAAATTATATTTATAAAAAAATATAATAAAAAAATAAATATTTTAAAATTTTATATAAAATAAAATTTATACTATTAATATATATTTTTTTTCACTTATTTAAAAAAAATATTTTTTTTCTTTTATTTTTACGGATCCAAACATTTCATTTTTTTTTTATTATTTTCACCTTTTTTTCCTATTCTCTACGTAACCCAAACAAAATATAAGAGATTAGAAGTATCAAATATCAAAATAGGAACAAGCAATCGTTGGATAGGAAGACGGTTCTTCCCGCACTTCTTCTTTATTTATTCTTGTGGTTGTTAATTTATAAACGGATATCTCTATTTATCTATTCTAATGACTTTGCATCTCTTTCTTTAGTTAGCAATGTAGTTACACGTATTCTGAGAACGTCGAAAAGCATACGGGATTTTATTTTTTAATTTCATGAATCGAAATTTGTATCATTCCAACGCATAAAGAATGAAGTCTTCTGTACGTTCTTTTTACTTTAATTTTGGAGCTACACATAATGGTCCATTGTTAAATGGATTAAGTTAGATTAATTTATAAAATAAATAAATTAAAAAGTTTAATTCGTATTTGACATACGTTGGTTTATAGGTTGAACTGATTTGTTGAACCTTTTTAATTATTTAAACATATTAAAAATTTTAAAAATATAAAAGTTAAGTTATATAATTTTTTAAATTGGTTTATAGACTAAGTATGTTAATTTGTAGATTCAATTTACTTAAAATGTAAATTAATTGGATTAGATTAAAAAAATTATATTTAAATGGATCAATATTTTAATTAATTCTAATCTACCAACCAAGATTTGGAGACCAATCCGAAAACCTTCACCCATATATCCAACTTTAGCTGTACATGATATTTTTTTTATGAAGATATGTAGTATAGAAATTATTTTAAATTTCTCAACAATTCTAACTTAATAATGTCGGATTCTTATATTGTTATATGTTTTTTTAAAATAATAGAAAATTAAAATTTTAAAAATATTTTAATTATATTTTTAATAAAAAAAATAGGAAAGATTGAAATCCAACAATTTTATGAAAATAAAAAAGTTTTAACTTTACTAATAATAATATTCATATAAATTTTTAATCTGTTTTTAAAATTTATATATTGTAATTTTTTATTAGAAATCATATGACGTAATATATTAAAAACATTAATGCTAAGATTTTTAATAGAATTTTATTTTTAATAATTTTTTATTTTTCCTTTAAATACATTTAGAAAAGCCAGTCCTTTATATATTTTCTTATGGAAAAATAATAATCCATCATTACTAAAATTTTTAAAAATAAAGAAAAAAAAAAGAAAAGGTATATTAGATTAATTTTTATATAAATATATAGTATGAATAATACTTTTTTGTTTATAAGTTTAACTAGCTAATTAAATTGGATCAATTTTAAAAATCAGAAACAAAAACTAGTCTACTTTAATAAGATAAAAAAATGTTTACTATTAAGATGATGTAATATATTAAAAACATTAATGCTAAGATTTTTAATAATTTTATTTTTAATAATTTTTTATTTTTCCTTTAAATACATTTAAAAAAAGCCAGTCCTTTATATATTGGCCTATGGAAAAATAATAATCCATCACTACTAAACTTTTTAAAAATAAAGAAGAAAGAAAGAAAAGATATATTAGATTGATTTTTTATAAATATATTGTATGAATAATATTTTTTTTATAAGTTTAACTAGCTAATTAAATTGGATCAATTTTAAAAATCAGAAACAGAAACTAGTCTATTTTAATAAGATAAAGAAATGTTTATTATTTTTAATTTTATTTATATTGAATTTAGATAAATTTTGAAAGCATCACATAGGTTTAATATATATCTAAAAGATATTTAAATTTAAGATTTTATTCAAATTAGTTAAGTTAGGTGGTTACGATTTTAGTGGGATAGAAATGGCATCAATAATTATTTATATATTTAAATTTTAAAAATTATATTCAAATCCATATATATATATATATATATATTTTTATTTTTGTAATTGAATTGTATAAAAATATGATTTAATGTTCAAAATCTAAAATATATCAAACAAAATATTTAATTAAATTTAAATAAAAGTTTAAATATAATAAAATAATTAATTATACAACTTAACATCCATTAAGTGTCCATAGCAACTAAAATAATTTAATTTAAATTTAATATAATAAAATTATAAAATTATCATTAAGATGGAATTTTTTTTTCATTTCTTAATGTATATTACCAAGGGATGTACATGTAACTTTCACCCAGTATAATTTTAATTTTATATATTTTAAAAGATACAGGTGCATGTAATAACTGTAGTAAGTAGGGATGACAGTGAGCAAGGTCATCCAACAGGGATCCACGGCTCGGCTCGTTTAAATTTCAGTTAAGTTCGGTTCTTTTAATAAATAGATAGACTTAGTCTTATTAAAAAGTCTTTTTAAATAAACAAGTCAGGTTTAAGTTTATAAAAAAAGTTTATTTAACCTATTCAGGAGCTTATTTATATTTATATATTATATATTTATATTTATTTTAATATACTATATTTATTTTAATATATTATATTTATTTTATATTTTATTTACATAATATTAATATATATATCTATATATATTTTAGGCCTATTTAATTTCCTTTTTATCTTGTAAGCTTTAAGTTTAAGCTTTTTTAATTAATTATTTATATAAACTTTAAGTTTATTTATTGATTTTTTTAATATAAAATTTTAAACAAATATATAGATCTTATAGACTTTAATTCAGGATAGGCCTTGACAGAAAAAAAAATCTTTAACAAATTTTTTAAATAGTTTCTGTTCATATTTTAAAATTTTTAAACAAATCAAATTTAAATACTCAAAGTCGGGTTCCACTCAGTCTACTTCCATTTATATCCATTGTTACACCATCCTTATTATATTTTTTACAAATAATTGTTCATGTTCAAAAGTACATCTATTTAACATGTATTTTTCTAATCTATTATGAATATTCTTTAGGAACATCTATTTTGTATATGGATGCAGTTGTTATGCCTGCGGTAGGGTGGGACACCATATGTTGAATTATATATATATATATATATATATATATATATATATATATATATATATATATATATTATCTATTTAGAATAAAAATAAAAAATTACTTTTATTTATTTAATTGTTTAAATAAGTATTAATTAATTTTTTATATTATTATATCTATCTAATTATTATCATATGTAATATTTAAAAATTAAAAATTAAAAATACATAAATAATTTTATAAAATTAACTATATTAATTATATTTGTTAATATTTATACTTCCTCTTTTTACGAAATAAAAAAAACGGAAAAAGTATAAGATAAAAACTACGGGTGCTATGGGACCATCTTCTGGTTCTTGGTTCTCCGCTCAGATCTGTTGAGACAAAACTTGGTTTGAAAAACACTGCAGAAATGCCAATTTTGAAATAGGCATTTATGAATAGGATTGGTTTGATGAATAAAACATATAAGTCAAAATGCTCATCGTACCATTGATTATTTCTTTACAACGAAAAAAACAATAAAATCTTATATAAATTATTCTAATTTTAAATTTTAATTATTGATTAAATGCAGTAACTTACACAGTACCGCTGTATTTAGCTGGCAAGAGTTTAACTGTACATAGATGGGTACATATTTCTGAAGCGTACAGATTCAAATTTTGAATTTGAATTATATAATCTTCACACACCTCGCTCCACAGTCAACACAGGTTCATATATCAGTGACTTTAGGTGTTTATAAGTAATGTGCAAAAGCAATTTTTTTTCTATTTCTGTAAAAGGAATAAATGTTTCGGCGCAGGTATCGGGCTTAAGGACAAAAGTTATACACTTCACCGATATGATAAAATCAATTCCCCCTAAAGTCTTTTAGTGACAAAATTTTTCAGCTTTTACGTTGAAATTTGGCCAGTTCGGCAAATCATTGAAACGCCGCACGCATATCAACAGAACTTGAAACTTGGAACCCAAAAGACCCTGAAAATGCACTTTACATAACGTAATGCAACCAATTGGATAAGAGTCAGAATCAGCGTATTAATTTCTAATGGCTCAGGGCAGTCATCCATAAAGAAAATGCACCAATCAACCAGGTATCGCAGTTGTAGCGCGGGCAATGAAAATTTGAAATCAAATCAAATAAGCTAAATCACATAAGTTTCCCCCTCCGACCAACATACTTATTTTCCTTTTGTGGTAACTAGAAATCTCAAAATTAATAGACTCTAGAGTATTGTAGTTCTTCCGCAAATATTAATTCATAATCCACATAATTTACCATTTTTTATCGGATTCGATTCAATCGTTTATTTTTAATTGATAGTTATTAATATATTTTATTTTCTAAAAAATATTGGTTTTACTTTAAAAATTAAATCCCTTTTTATATATAATTTTCTCTGTCAACATGCTCTTATATGTATAAATTCAAGAGAATAACTATGATACAGGAGAATGTTACAAATGCTATCCAACCGGTTATACCAACTGCAATACATTGAAATTGTTTTTATTTTGGCACTTTTTTTAATCGAATATTTTTAAAAAATATTTTTATAAATGAAATATGTTTAAAAATATTTTTTTAAGATATAATAATATTGTTTATGATGCATTATTTTTATAGATCACCTAAGATATACAATAAAATATATTACATATAGGATAAAATGTATTTTATTATATATGAT
Organism: Canavalia gladiata; assembly: GCA_037954105.1. NCBI lineage: Eukaryota > Viridiplantae > Streptophyta > Magnoliopsida > Fabales > Fabaceae > Canavalia > Canavalia gladiata. The sequence goes on from CM075661.1 coordinate 41,637,347, forward strand.
ATTCAAAATTTTATAAATAATTATAAAGATCGAAACTGTAATGTATTTTAATAAAATATTTTATTAAATTATAAAATATATTATTAAATATATTATATATGGAACACATAATATTATACATCACATATGGAACATATAATATTATATTTCACATTAACATATGATTCATAATATTACGCATTACACAGGTAGTTGATTAAAAGTTTTATGAAACACATGATATTATGTATTTTTTAAATAATAAAAAATATTTGACATAGTATAAAATACGTAAGAGGATGTATAAATAGATTTTGGTTGAATTTTTGTGCTTGTGTGAGAGAAAGAGTTTATGCGTTTGTCATTTTAATCTAGTAATTGATTAGTATTTGTTTAATTTTTTGAGGTATGAAAAAATTATAAAAAAGTTGTAATTATTTTTTAATTTGTGAAGTTAATTTTTGTAAAATAATAATAATTATTTATTCTTAGTTAATATGGATAAAATTATTATTATTATCTTTTATAATGATAAAATATTTGAAGGTGAAGAAGATCTTACTTTTGAAGAAAAAAAAATTTAAATTTGTAAAAATATAAGTTTAAACGAATTAAAGGAAACAATTTATAAAAATTAAAATTATCATCCAACCAAGTAATTTCTTTTTTAATAAGCATATTCTTAATATAATATCCTAAAAATGAAACTTGTTTTATGCTTAAATTGTATTCACGATTTCATTATTAAACTATTACTGTATGACGCGAAATTCTTTTCGAAATGACTGATATTGAAAATATGGTAAAATTTATCTTTTTAAAACTTTACTAAAAAATGCACATATAGCCTCTAATCAAAACTATCCTCATATTTATCATCCACATATGAGCGTCATAAAACACATCATTTTTCTAAAAACAATTAAAAGTATATTCCATACACTTTACATTTATATTTGTGTACTCGCAAGGCAACACAACAAGTTAGCACAATAATTCTAATTAGAAATCTATCTTCTAATCAAGATTTCTTAATTATGTTTTATATAAATTTCTTGGACAACATGTAACATTTCTCCAAGAGTTTGTCCATCTTACTTAATTCCTTAAGTTTTGTGAAAAATCTCTTATAAGAACTTAATTCACTCACCCTTCTAAGTTACCTCTTAGCCTTTTTTTTTTCTCAAATATTAAGTTTCTCTTAATAATTTTAATGTAAGTTTATGGAATGATGAAATCTTAGATTGGTTGGCCAAATGACCTATTTAGACATATCTTCTTTGTGTTCATCAATTTGGATGTTTTATGCACAACTTTCTTATTTTAAGTTTGAGTATTAGAAATTTAATGCTCTCTTGACTAATAACTTTACTAAGTTTGTTTGAGCCACTTATTGATTTACTTATTTTCCTCCTTACTCATGAATTCAAGGCTTCTTATTCATGTTCTGTATAAATGTTTTTAAACATCCAATTTAACTTATTTTACACACTTGGTTTGCCAAATCTAGTCCTTAAGCACCTAAAACATTATGATTCATTTTTTTTACATGTAGAAGATGATTTGTACTAGTAAGGACTTAGGCTATTAAACTAAACCAACTTAAAATTTTTTTAAGAATTTTCCTTCTTACTTACTAGGTATGACCAAATTCTCCTTCACACTCCCACAATCTCATAATTGATTCCTAATCACTACCTTATGCGTAGTTGATCTCATTTTTAAGTCTTAACAAGATTTTAACTTACTTTTAATAAGTTTTCTTAACTATGACTGAATGATTACCCATATCATCACCAAATCTCTTTTAAACTTATAATTCTTTTCTTCTACATCGTTAGCCTCCTCATTACATCTTAATCAAAATTTTAAATTCAATTCTCCTTAATTAATGGAAAGTGGCCAAATCTACACTTTGTCCAAGCAAGGGTTTTTTCTCCTCAATTTCTTCTCACTTGATATTTGTGTCATAAATCTTAACACTTTTTACATCAATTGATTTTGTATCCATCAATATTTTCCTTTACTTCATAGCTTTGGTCATGATCATAAAGTGTTTTAAGTGCCTTGTTCAACTTTTAGTCTATAAGTCCACTCTTTCTCTTACTAGATTTAAGATCCAATTCTTGGAGTTAAATTTGTAACTTTGGTGACTTAACCTTTTTATTCTTTTAGGATTATTATCACATGGGTCTAGATCTATACTTTTATCAAAGTCTAAGTTTAAGATTAAATCTTTTAAGAGGAGACATAAGTAAGCTTACAATTTTTATCCTAAAGACCATAAAGACAACATTTTTCAAGATAACTAGGTAAAGATATACTTCCAGATCTATCCATCTCCTATTCAAAACATTTCACAAAAACTCTCAAATCTGCCCAAACCATTAAAAGTAATTTTAAAAAATTTTAACTAATCAAATTGTTCCAAAGGTTACAAGAAGCTATTATAAGAAACACTTTAATCCATCAAAATTTCCTTTTAACTTCCAAAAATTACTAAAAGCTTGGTGGTGCTCATTTTTAACAATCAAGGAAAGTTTTAAACTTCATCAAACTCAAGAAAGTGAGATCCATAGAACTTAGAGAGATCCACCAAAAAAAGAAAAAAAAAAGTCATATCACATAATTAAAAACTTGGGAAAAAGTGTATGGTAAAGACCATACTTGTTGAAGATTTATGTAAAGATTTGGTGGATCTTTTGAAGTTGATTACCTTTTCCTTGGTAGTTCACACAAAAACTTCTAATGATGGTGGTGGGGTTTGTTCTTTTAGCTTGTTATAACTTAAACTTCAAAGATGGAAGTTTAAACTTAGTGTAGGTTTTAGTGTTTTAAGAGAAGTTGAAGTTTTGAGTGAATTTAGAGAGTTTACTCAAGTGTGAAGAAAATGAGCTTCCCTTTGGCCTATAACAAATTAGACCACTTAGGGTATTTGAGAATTAAATTTTCACTTAAGGACATTTTGGTCTATTTATATAATTTCTATTTTTCAAATTAAACATAAATATAATGAAATATCCTTTAAGATTAGTTTAACATTAACCAAAGTTAATTTATTTTAAGCATGATTAATTTTAATTAATCAAAATTAACTTAATTTAACCATGGTTAAATTTATCTCTCTTCATAATATTTTTGTCTTACATGCCATATGGTATTGATGACTCATGAGGTGAGTCATCCCCTTATTTATCACATGAAATTTTCATGCACATGGATAAGCTCCAAGTCCTGTGCCTTTGCTTTGTAGTTTCTTGCCTTCTTGGCATTCTAGGGACATTTTGATAATTTTATATGAATTTCCCAAAATTTCCAAGATTGCTCTTACTATGTTTTAACACTTATTGGTTCATTTTTGCATTATTCTTATATCATTTACTATTTTTTCGGGAACAGTTTAGTCCTTATAGGAAAGAGCTCTTTAAAGGTGTTTTGGGCATTTTCGTTCTGTCTTTGTTTCTAATATTTCTTCGTAACTTTCTGACTATCATTGATAAATTCTAAATCTTTATAATATCTTTTAAATTTTATTTTGAGTTACCTGCACCATTATTTGTATCATCCCAATGCAAGGGCAATTTTTTCATTCACTAAAAGTTTTCTAATTTCTCTCAATTTTTGCTTCTAGCTCTACTTTACTTGTTGCTAAAAGAAATTTTTAACTTAGAGAGTCTATCATTGTAAATTATGGGTGTTACACTTGGTTTAATTTTAAAAAAGTAGAATATAGTGGATTTCAATTAAGCGACAATAAAGATGTTAAATGGGTGATTAATGCATTTGAGCAACAACCACTGATGTGAGTACTTTGAAGTGTATGCTAAAATTGATACAATTGATAGTTCAACAATAACAACAATCATTGAAGATGATAGAACTGTATTAACAAATAAGTAAAAATAAAGTTATGAAAAATATTGTTTATTAAATATATTACTTTATTTATTTATGTTAAAAACTTTACTTGAATACTTTGTAGGAGTTATAAATTTATTCGATGATGATGGTCGAAATCATTATTTATCAGTAATAGATGAATGTAGTAATGAGAAAGATCATGATTTAAATGAGTATGAATCGAATTGGAAAATTTTGGGTGACATGAAAGAACAAATTGTATTGAGTTTGAATCCAAGTTTATATCATGTTCTGTCTACATCATATGGCTCATCTATTGAACCAAGAAGGAAATAAGGTAGAAGTTACAATAAATCTAGTAAAAGACTAATTTGTTATATGTAAAGCAAAAAATACTTAATTAATTATTTTATATTGAAATAAGAGTTGACATTTTGGAGTAATAGTTTTTACTATACCAAAATTTCATACGAATATTTAGATGAAGATAGGAACTTTTGTAAAATCGATGCACCTTTGAAATGGATGATTGGGAATGAATTGTTTGTTGGTTTACAATTTGAGAGAAAATAAGAAGTGCAGTTGGTAGTGAAACATACTCAATGAAGGTAGACCAAACATTTGTTGTTATTGAATCAAAGTTGACATTTCTTTCTATTTGTTGTTCTAATCATATAACTGGTTATCCATAGCGAATGAGAGCATTCCTATCAGAAAGATCTAATAAATAGTATATCACAAAATGAGGGATCAACATAATTGCATGAATGCTTGTCTTTCCCAAGACCATTAAAAATTGGACTTCAATTCTATTTGTTCATGCATATTGGTTCTGTATTTGTATATTATACATATTTTCTAAAGGTTTTTCTATATTGTATTTCATGAATTGGACTTATAATTTAATTTCAATTATTTATCAAGTATGGTAAATAAAGAACCATCTGTTTCTATATTATTGATTTAGAAAAGAATACTCAATGAATATAAGTACAATGTCTTATAAAAGAAAGCAAGGAATGAAAAATAGAAAGCAATCATCTATGTGTTTAGGGATTGGAATAAATCAGATGTTTTATTACCAAGATGATTACATAAGATGATTCAATATGCACTAGGGTCGAGGTACAAACTTGAGATAGAAGATGTTATAATTGATGACCAGGTTCAGAATGGAGCTCAAACTTTTTTGAAACTTTTGGAGTTTTAAATAGTGTTGTCATGTGTTTAACTTTTGCAAACATCTAATACAAATTGATGGAACTTTCCTATATAAAAAATATTGAGGTAAATTACTAATAGTGACAACTCAAGATAATAATAACTCTGTGCTACCTATTACTTTTGCTATAGATAAGGGTGGGATATTGAATGCATGAAGTTGGTTTCTAACTTTGTTGAGAAAGTATGTTATCCAAAAGAGAAGAAATTTTCTTATATTTGATAGACATTAAAGTATAAAATCAACCATGATTAACCTGCATTTGGGATGGAAACTTCCCCTGCTTATCATGTGTATTGCATATGACATATTGCAAGCAATTTCAATCATCAATTTGAAAATAGAAAATTGCTTAAATTAGATAATATGTAATTTTATAATTATTTTTTTAATTATATTAATTATGATAATTGTTTTAAAATGACTATAGGTTACACCATTTTTAAAGAAGGACTTGATCATAAACTTCAAAAGTTTAGATAGACTAGCATATATGTGGCTAGATGGATTGATAGCATATAAAAAAATGAAGTCTAGTCTATGATGAATATACAAGGAGATACAATCATACAATAATTAATTTGGAAAAGGCAGTGAATAAAGTATTGAAAGGTGCACATAATCTTTCAATTTCTACTCTTGTAAAATGTACTTATAATCGTTGGTTGAATATTTTGTTCAAAAGGGAGAGTAGTGAAGATTGATATTGATAGTGGTCAATGTTATTATAAGAAATTAATAGATGCAATTTGGAAAAGTCAAGATGAAACTTATTCTCACCAAGTTTGATGATATGATATATAGTCATCACAGTTTTAAAATAGAAGAAACTTTCAATTCAATAACTTAGTGAGGTGACAACAACTGGTGTGTAAGGTTATTTGATCGTTATTGTCAATGTAAGCGATTTAACCGTTAAGGAACCCTTGCTCTCATGTCATAGTTGCTTATGTTGTAGTTAGTATTGATTTTTATTAATTTGTTGATGACTTGTATGCATACTTCTTACTTTGATTATTGTTAATGACAATAACCCATATGTTGAAGATTGGATACTTATTCCCGATAAGAAGAGATTAAGAGGTAAGGGTAGACCTAAGTTAACATGTATAAGGAATGAAATGGATTAGGTTGAATCTCAATCCAGGTTAAGATGTCGCTTGTGTAGAGAAATAGGTCACAACCAATATTGGTGTCCACAAAGAGTACAACGTCAACAATGAGTTAAATAATAGACGCTTATTAATCCTTTATAATTATGTTATGTGACTAAGATTAACCTATATGTTTTAACATTGTACCATTACCTGTATGTATGGATTGTAAAATTTAAAATTTTGTTTGTGTGATTTATAATATTAATCAAATAATTATTTAGGTTGAATCACATCGAGTGTAAACTATGTAAAAATTATGTAATGAAAATGTAGAAAGAGTTAAAAAATATAATAAAATAAATATAATTAATGTTAATAATACATAAACAGTGTGAGTCAAATATAATATGAATTGTTCATCCAGAGCATCTAAAAATAAAATAAAGTCTAAACTCAATCATCCCTACCCCTAGTAGTCTTCATGCTCTGATAATGGTGGATGTTGTCTCTTGCCTTGGTAGATTGGTCAATCTAAACTTTGTTATGAAATTCAGCAAACAAATCAATGTTTAACCTAATGCCTTGCCTTCTATGGTCATGTAAAATGTCGAGACTATACACATAGTCATGCATTAGAGGGGGAGGTGTGACCACAATAGTCCACAACTCTATTCCTTGCCTACAAGCATTACGTAAGTCATTCATAACATGCCTATATAGTTTTCATGTAATTTTTAAAATTAAAAAAAAAACAAAAATTTAATGTTGTTTAAATAATACATGCATAAAACCAATAATTTTAAGTGTAATGTGATTACCTAATCTAGATCCATGGATTTAAAAATATGCTTGTAGTAAGAGATGTCTTACTAGACCATCTTAACCAATCCCAACTTCCATTTATAATAAGATGATCACAATTAACATTATTAATGTAAAATAAAAAAAATAACCAAATCAAAGTACAATAAATTTTTATTTTTTAAATTAACTTAATTTATTTTTACTATATAAACTAATTGACTTATTAAAATATTTTTCTAATAAGTTACCTATAACTCAATTGAATTAAATTACATTAATGTAAAATAATTAAACTAAATAAATTGCTAAAATTTAAAATAATTAAACTAAATAAATTGCTAAAATATTATTCAATATTTAATTTTTTAAATTAAATTAATTCAATTTTTTTATATAAACTAACTCACTTAATAAAATACTTTTATACAATCCTTTATTTTTCTACTACATTACCTATAACTCAATTAACTTAAACTACATTAATGTAAATTAATTAAATTAAATAGTTTACTAAAATTTTATGCAAAATTTAGCTTTTATTATCTTAATTAACTTAATTTATTTTTCCTATATAGACTAACTAATTAATAAAATATTTTTGTACAATCCTTTATTTTTCTACTAAATTACCTATAACTTGATTAACTTAAACTATATTAATATAAATTAATTAAACTAAATAATTTACTTAAAGTTTATGTAAAATTTGATCTTTATTTTTTTAATTAACTTAATTCATTTTTACTATATAAAAATAAATAATTTAATAAAATATTTTTCTACATTTCTAGTTTTTTACTATGTTATGTATAACTTAATTAAGTTAAACTACATTAATTCAATTTAATTAAATTAAATTAAATAACTTACTAAATTTTTATGCAAAATTAATTTTTTATTTTTTAAATTAACTTAATTAATTTTTACTATTTAAACTAACTAACTGAATAAAAAATTACACATAATTAAATCATATTACTAAAATTTTAATGAAAAATTAATAAGATAATTATTCTAACTTTAACGTAAATCAATTGCTAACATTTCCTACAAAAGTAGGTCTGTATTTTTAATGTAACCATATCAATTTCTAACTTAAAAAATAATATAACTTTAATTTTTAAATTTTAAATTAAATTATTATAAACCATTTTACATTATTAAAATATTTTTTTAAATAGTTCAATGTTCTTCCATGTAATTCAAACAAGATTTTTATAAAAGAAAACAGCATATTACATAAAATACTTGAAAGTATAAAAAAAGGATGCATGTAAAGAACTACATTTGATCCTACATTTATTATATAGTAATTTTTTAATAACTATTTTAAAATTCAAAATTTTAAATATATGATATATATTAAAATGTATCATATTGTATAATACATAACGATATATATCAAAATTATGTAATATATAAAATTATGTATTATTATATAATATAATATTTTAAAATATATTATATATTTAAATTTTTGAATTTAATTATGTAACGTTTACTAATATATTTTATTATTTTATAAATATATTATATCCCACTCTTAATAGTTATCTGTAATTCCTTTAACACTAATATGTGATGTATAATAAAATATATTTTATCTAATATATAACAAATTTTATTATATATCTTACTTGTAATAAAAATAATAATACATCATAATTATTGTTACTATATCTTGCAAGAAAATATTTTTAAATATAGTTCATTTGAAAAAAAATGTTTCATCGGATAAAAAAGTCCCATTTTGGTAACAAGTACGGAAGGTAATTCTACCACTGTTACTAGGCTAGATGTTACAAGATGGGTGCTCCATTACGTAGGAGGACTTGCAAGCTAGAAAAAGCAATCCAAAACTAATTAACGAATTGTTAAATGTATAAAGAAAAGGATAATATCAATTTTTTAAAGTTGATATATTTTTAATACAATAAGAATTTTTATAAAAATATATTATTTTCCATAATTAACATTAATTTTAAAATTAATATCTATACAACTAAAACATTAAAAATATCTCTTAAAAATTAATATTAATTCCACAAAAACATTTAAAACATCACGTGATGTCTTTTCAAATATTTATTGAGGAACCAGGTGGTCCCTATAGCCAAGTATTCCTTCCTTACCTCAACTGTTACACGTCAGCTTATATTCGCGTAATTAAAAAAAGTTTATATTTTGTATAAAAATATTAGTATATAATTTTAATTTTTAATATGTACCTAAAAATATAAAATAAAATTTTATTAAAAATATAATATTTAATATTATAAATGCATTAAATTTTAGTATTTTTAATAAAAATTTGTTATGTATAAATTCTTATAATATATTCCTAAATATATATTAAATAAAATGATTATTTTATTTTTATTTACATATATTGCTATGTAAACTTTTCTCTAAATAGTGAAAGACAAAAAAATATCAATAAAAAAAGAAGAAAACTTCAGTTAAATAATAGCATAACTCAAAAAAATTAATTTTAATTTTTAAATATAAAAAAGAAAAATATTAAAATGGTATTTGTAGGCAAATGCATGAAATAAATAAAAAAAATTAAAAAATCAAAGAAGTTAAATTAAAGGAAAGAGTGTTATTTAAAAATTAATAGAAAATTAATCCTTCATTATTTTTCATTACAATCTGCAATTTAAGAAAATTAATTAAAAATTATTATCCATAAGTTAATCAAAAAGCAAAAGAAACGAATGATGTTCCTTGAAACAATAAATCATCCAATTTTGGAGTTAGGTATTGAAGCTCCGCGGAAAATGACAAAACTTTTAAGTTGTGTTCTCGTATCTCATATATGCTCTGAGGTTTGGTAAATAGATTGTGATGGGATATTAGGATCCGATGAAAATACAATAGAATAGGATATAGTACAATATAATTTGTTTTATTTTATATTTATCACATGGATCAAAATAAAAAATAGATAATATGTATGTCATTATATTTTATATTAGAATGAAATAAATAATTATAAAATATAATATAAATATTTAAATATAATATTAAAATAAATTTTTATTTAATATTTATAATTTTTTAATAAAATAAATAAAAAATATTATAAAATATAATATTCTAATTTTATTTTACTAAATTAAAAAAAAAGTTAAAGATAAAATATTATTTGGGATGATAAGAAATTTATATCTGTTTTATTTTGTCCTGTTTTAATTTTGATAAAAAAATATAAGTTGATCCGGTTCTTAAATCTATTTTGATGCATAAAATTATTAAAATATTTTTATTATTATAAAAATATTATATAATTATAAAAATAATAAATTATATAAATTTTTAGAAATATAATAATTTAATAAATTATAAAAATAAAATTAAAATATAAAAAGATTAAGATGGGGTATAAGACGTATTTTTCCGACTTCAATAAAAACGAAAGTAAAGTTTAATTTTTTAAACATGATAAAGATGAAAATTAAAGATGGTAATAAATCCGGGATGAAAAATATAAGATTCGTTTCTTACCTTATTACAAATTGACACGTTCTTTTTGTTTTTCTATTTTTTATTGATCATTTTATTATTAAAAAAATTGATATTAGTTTATTTATTTATTATTATTACTATTAATAAGGTTTTACAATAAAATAATTAAAATTAATTATATTATAAATAATATTTTAAATTTTTAGAGACTAATTTTTTAATTAATGTTAACGGATAATTTAATTTGTTATTTGATTAATTAATATATTTATATTTTAAATATCACATTATGCATAAATATTAACTTTGAATATAGCCAATTATAAAAATTAGAAGAAAATTAAGATAATCATTAATTAAAATAAATAAGATCATTTCAATATAGATTATAACCTTCTGTCCTTCTTGGCAAGAAAGACATGATAAAAAAAATGATTTATAAAAAATTTTAAATTATAAATTTTAAAATATTTTATTTATACATTTTTATAAAAATAAATTCAAATCTTTTTTAATATACTAAAATGAATAAAATTTAAAAATTATTATAATAGTGAAGATTTAAAACTCTCCTTTTTAATACGATCTTTCTTTATTTTATTCTCGTTCATATATTTTAAATGTTGTAATTTTTAAAAATTTAATTTAATTATTTTACAAACTATAATTTAAATATTATTATAAAAATTATAATTTGAAAATTATTTTAATAATATTTTATTGAAAAACTATTTACTCATTTTATATTATATTTTAAAATTTTTAATACTTTTCATTTGAATTATAATTTATCATAAAAATATTTTATATTTTAACTGTAAAAATAAAATTTTAAAAATAGTTATAATTTAATATTATTTGTAAACAATTTTTTATTAAATTATTAATTTTATAATTTTTATAATAATTTATAATTTTTAAATATATATATATCTATTAAAAATAAGTAATAAATTATTAATTTAAAAAAATGATATTAACTATTAAAATAATAATTTTAATTTTTAGTATAGTTTTGTATATTATATTATTATTATTATTTATTCATTTCAAATATTAAATATGATAACAATAGTATCAAATTTATTATTTCAATAAAGACTATCAAATATAAAATAATATAACTAGATAAAATACATCATACTTATGTTTTATTTTATCTTATTCTTTTTTACAATAATAAATTAAATTTAAATTTTTAATATTTAAAACTTTATTCTAATCTATAAAATAAAACTATCAATAAGTAATAGATTATTATTATTACTATTCATCTTTATCAATAAAATTAAAATAAAAACCATCTAAAACAAAATAAATAATTTTTTTATGAAATTTAAATATCTTTATTTAAACAAAATGTTTTATAACTCAAAGTAATATAATTTAAAATAATTGAATTTTTATATAATTAAATTATTCAAAATATTAAAAATTTTCATCCAAATACCATATAATAATATACTAGATAATAAATTATTATTGTTATCTACCTTTATATATTAAATTATCTAGTAATTAAATGGAAAATTTAAAAATAAAAATTAATTTATTAAAATTTTTAGAATTCTAATTTTTAAAATTTTTATTTAAGTATTTTCGATGAAACTCTAAATTTTAAAAATTTAAATAGAAAAGTTTAATGTACTAAAATAAATAAATGGTAAATTTTAACAAAATGGTAAGAATTTAATTTTTTTTTCATGATTTCTATCTTTTTCTTGTTACTTTCCAACTACTTCTTCTATTTCATTTTCATTTTGTATATTTAAAAAATTTTAACTTTTTTGAAATTAAATTTAATATTTATAAAATATAATTTTAATATTTTTATAAAAATATAATATGAAATTTATTTTAATAATATCTTTTAAAAATTTATAATAAATATTTTACTATTTTTAGGTAATATAATTTTAAAATTTATAATTTTTATATTAACTATAGTTGTTACAAAAAGAATTTAAATTTAAATTGTAATATTTTATTTTAAAAAAATTTACAATTTTATTATCAAATTGTTAATATAAGTTATATATAATTAAAATTTTATTTTTTAACAATTTATTTTTCAAATTTTTTATAGTTTCTATTGAAAATATAAATATAAATTAAAAATTATTTTTTAAAATATATTAATTATGTTTAAAAAATTAAATATATTTTATAAATTATCTTATTATTATTTTGTCATCTCAAATAGTAGATAAAATAACATAATACATTCTAATTTATTATCTTTGTAAGTAATGCTAAAATAAGATAAGATAATTATAAAAAAAAGCTATCATTCTTATTATATCTTTAATTGGATTTAAGTGATGTTTAATTTTATCATTTTGAGTGAATTTTATGTTATTGGACTGAGTGAAAAAAATTGGTTAATTTTTAAATTTTAATGACTCTTGACCTTTGTTTATTGTGCAGGCCATATCTTGGGTTATAAAATTGATATTGAAGTGATTCCAGCGGCATTAGAAAGATGAGACAAAACCCTAAGATAAAATGTATCCCTATATGACCCAACCTCAATGGATCATAAACTTAGTTGGGCCGAACCGTGACTCAGAGCTTTTATCTAGACAACCCAGACATGTTCCAGTAAAATGAGCATATGTAGGGCTACAAAATTCATTTTCAGATGCGGTTAATTTCTAAAGCTCAAGGATAAAATTTTATACAACATTTGTTCAGAATGAAAACCCTAATTCGGCCGTCAACACACTCAAAAAAATTCGGAAACACAGACGTGAGATAAGGTCTCATATTTCATAATTTTGAATTCAAACGACAAAGTCAAACAAGAATCCAAGTTCAAACCTAGAAGATTAAGGAAACCAACTCAGATTTTATCTTTATTTTAAATTTTAAATTTGAATTTGAATTTTAAATTGGCAAACTAGGTCTATAAAAGGGGAAACCCTTACACATTGTAAACATACCGAAACTTATTCACAGTTTTCAATAAAGTTTCACAATGCAATAATACAACCTACTTGGAGGAGTAAAAGAGATATAATTAAATGTGAAATTTTAGTATAAAGAACATCTAATTATTAGAATCAATTCAGGACAACAAAAATACTTTATCTAATTATTAGAATCAATTCAGGACAACAAAAAGACTTTTAATTTGTGTTCAATGTAGCTTGAAATTGTACATCAAAATTGAAGAAAAAATAAGTATAAAATTGTATAAAGTAAAAGAAAAAATAGAAAAAAATAAAATAGAAGAACTAAAAAACAAAAATTAAATGACAATAAAGTAAATAGAGGCTAAATGTAAATGACTTAATAAATAAATAAATTAAGTGATAGAATTTAATAGTAAGAATATAAAGAGTATGGAAGATAAATTTCATAAGAAATGAAGAAAATTATTGGAATTAAATATGCATAAAGTAAGAACAAGGAATTAAAATCGTAGAAAAGAAGAATGAAAGTAAATTACTAAATAGAAATCCTAAGCTAAGACGTCACTTCATTAGCTAAGAGAAGTTAGGAAGATAAGTCAAATTCCACCATATTAAAAGCTCCAATGATAAAGAAGGGGTTTTTAACTCAAGCAAAGCAAGGAAAAAGAGAAATTTGAGAAATTCTCAAATTATGCAAACTAATATGACCAAAGGTACAAAATGCTTACACGAAGCATCTATTTAGAGGGAAAAGGGGAAAAAGAGTTATTGGTTATGGGCTTTAGGAATCTCCCTAGTCCAACCAAGCACTTATACTAAACTTATCCCTATCCAGGTTAGTAGTAAATTATTTCTACTTTTACAATTCAAGAAAAGATATATTCAAATTAACATAAAAAATAAATTACTATTTTATTCTCCCCAACTAAAATGGTAAACTCCACAATCTCTTTAAAGGACAACTCCATAAGAAAGATTTTTTTCATGATTTTCCTTTATTTTGAGGAGCAATGCTTCTAATTCTTGTTAAATCCTCTTAGTCCTTAACCTAATACTTGGTCCCTTGATGGTGATTGATGTTGTAAAACATAAGTGTAAAATCTGTATGTCAAGTTTACATGTAGGTAAGTATGCTCATCAGTGTAGAAGACAGGTGTTTTGAACCCCTGATATCTATCCCACAGAGATTATATCAACAATCTGCAAAATAAGTTTAAATCCTGATTTTTGAACTCGTCAAAAAGAGGGATTTTGTTAAAGTGCAAGAAATAAAAATATGAAAACAAGTTTAAAGAAAAATAAATGCGAATAACACAAGTGCGAAGTTTATGCATAAACATGGAACTTTGGTTTCCTTGTGACTTTACCCATTTTTACCCATAAATTCTCTTATGAATGATTTAAACATAAATTATTAACCATCCATTCTAATGCTATTACTATTCAATGATCATACCATATTAATAATCTTTCCACTGAGTATTATCTCCAATAATCATGCAAGGTAAATAGTTAAAAGAAGCATAAAGAACATTTGAATTTGATAAGTTAATTAGGTAGAAGCCCATGATTCTGATTAATCATCTAAAGTCCTTAGATTCAATTACCTTATAGTTCCGCTAATCGAAAAATGGTACCTCTCTACTTCCCAACCAACTTAGAGATTAACAAGAATAACTAATTCTCATTAATTAATTAAGCATAGTAAAAAAATATAATTGGATAAAGAACTATGAAATCATTCATAATGGAAACATACAATCATTTAAAAGGACCTTATCAAGGTTTGATAAAAAGATCACAACACCTAGACCTATTGGGCCCATCATAAGGTCTAGGACCAAAAAGATACAAGGTGAGGTAGAAGACACTTCTAAGGCTTCTACCACTCATGTCCTTATTTTAATTCATTGTACTTAGTATATGAATAAGACT
Source organism: Canavalia gladiata (assembly GCA_037954105.1). Taxonomy (NCBI): domain Eukaryota; kingdom Viridiplantae; phylum Streptophyta; class Magnoliopsida; order Fabales; family Fabaceae; genus Canavalia; species Canavalia gladiata. The sequence goes on from CM075661.1 coordinate 41,652,628, forward strand.
TCCTTTGTAGTTAGATTTATAGGGCCTTATGTGTATCGGTTTAAGGTGTCCATTTGTGTATAACTTTGTGTTCATGGATTGGGCCATATCTAGGCCCAATTAGGAAGTTTAGGGACGACTCCTAAGCATGTTCATGACCACCCTAACCCATATTTTACAAATAGGTACCTTGTAGCTCATTTTAAAAACTTTGGTTCATTTTATGAATTTTACTTTTGAGGGAAGGAAAGAGAATCAAAATTCTCTCTTTTCCTTGAGTTTAGACTCAAAATTTTCCTTATTAATGGAAGGAGCTTCATTGTGGCAGAATGTGGGCTCATCAACCTCTCTTCCATAAAGGGTGTGATTCCTATACATTACCATAAATCTCTTTTTAGTGTTTTCTTCTTTTTCCACTTTCTTTTTTGTTTGTTTTCTCTCCAAATTTATGTATGTTTGTGATGCAGAGGTGGAAGGAGATGGTTCTTTTGGATCAATCAAGGATTTAATTTGGTGGAAAACGAAAGTGAAATTGTGATGAAGCAATGGCTTGACTCGGAAGCCCCATCTTTTATGGAGGATGAGATTTTTCTCCACCACCATAAGCAACCATAGATGAGAAGGATCCTTAATCCCAAGGATAGGAGACAATTTCTCTCAAAAATCTGAGTGGAAACTCACAATTTCATACAAAATGTACTAAGTGTTAAAAATTACACAAGTGATGCCTTTATATAGGAAAAATAGAGGGAAATAAAGGGAAGATTTGAATTTGAGTTGGGCCAGGATTTCATCCCAATAATGATGTCTTCTTCACTCCTTAGTGTAGGCTTAAATTGAGTTAGAGAAAACCTAAAAAGTTTAAGCTAAAATACATGGAAATTAGACCCAGATCCTATACATATTGGGCCTACTAGATCCTAGAATATAAAAAGCACCTAAATCCTATACTATTATGTGAAGGGCCAGTGGGGAGATGGGTTGGGCGTGGGAGTGATTCTCTTGAAGGCCCAAAAAGGCCTCCACCTCTGTCTGTAATCTCTTGGCCCCGACCCTGATGATAGGTCTAATGGGGTTGAGGATCCTTCCTGGAGTATAAGAGTGCTCTGGTGTAGGTCTAGATGTCTTTGAGGATGCCTCTGAGGATGCCTCTGCATTAGGTCCTCCTTCTTGGAGTACATTCATCCTTGAATGAGAATCATCATCATCAATATCTACAACAAAAGGAGAGAGGTCAAAAATATTAAACGTAACACTCACACCATAATCTCTAGGTACATTAAGGTGATGGTAATTAAGGCGTATTTGCTCCAGAACCTGGAAGGAACCATCACCCCATGGTTGCAATTTAGATTTACTTAAAGAAGGAAACCTCTCCTTACAAAGGTGCAACTAGACCTAGTCACAGGCTCAAGGAGAACTTCCTTTCTACCCTTATTGGCCAACTTAGCATAATGTGCCATTTTCTTTTCTATGATGGTATTGACCTTGACATGGAACTCTTAAACAAATTTTTCTTTCGGGCTTCACCCTTACTATGATAATTGGCTAGGTTAGGAATAGGAAAGATATCTATAGGAGTGAGAGTGTTAAACCCATACTACCTCAAAAGATGAGTGTTGGGTGGTTAAGTTTGGTGCCCTGTTGTAGGCAAACTCAACATGGGATAAAAATTCCTCCCATGATTTAAGATTCTTAACCACCATAGTCTTAATGAGGATGGAAAGTGTCCTATTTGCCACTTCAGTTTAGCCATCAATCTATGGAAGACAAGTTGTGGAGAAGAGTTTAGTACCAAGTTTACCTTAGAGGATACGCTAGAAATGCCTAAGGAACTTGGTTTCTCTATCAAACATGATACTCCTACGGATCCCAAGTAGCCTTACTACTTCCCTAAAAAAGATTTTGGCTACGAAGTTAGCATCATCCACTTTGTGGCAGAGAATAAAATGGGCCATCTTACTAAAACGATCTACTACTACAAAGATGAAATATTCCCCTTGGGGTTTTGGGTAGTCCAAGGATAAAGTCCTTACTGATTTTTACCTAAGGGGAGTTAGGTATAGGTAAGGGGTGTATAAGCCATAGGGTTTTAGCATGGATTTGGCCTATTTGTAGATGATGCATCTTTGCAATATTTTCACACATCCTTGTCCATATGAAGCCAGAACAAGTTTTCCTTCAAGATGACCAGGGTTTTCTGGGTACTAAAGTATCCCATTAATCTTCCTTCATAAGACTTCTTAAGGAAAAGGCATCTCATGGAGTAGTTAGGCACACATAAGCAATTATGTCTAAAGAGAAGTTCTGATGCTTAAAATACTCATTATGTGCCTTATGAGCATAATCCCTATAGAGTTTCCCAAACTCTGCATCCTCATCATACAAATCTTTGAAGTGCTCAAGCCTTAGAAGTTTAGCACTTAGGGAGGTTAGTAAAGTATGCCTCCTAGAGTGGGCATCTGCTACCTTATTACTATCTCCTTTTTTATGCTTTATGACATAGGGGAATTGTTTAGGGAATTCTACCCACATGGCATGCCTCTTGTTTAACTTACCTTGGGCCTTGAGGTACTTTAGTGACTAATGACTATTATGGATGACAAACTCTTTGGACAATAAGTAATGTTGCCAAGTTTGTAGGGTCCTGATGAGAGCATAGAGCTCTTTATCATAAATGGGATAATTGAGGCTCCTTCCTTCAACTTTTCATTAAAGTAGGTGATGGGGTGCCCTTCTTGGAACAACATTGCTCTAATACCCATAGTGAAGTCATCACATTCTAGCTCAAAGGGTCTATCAAAATTTGGTAAAGCTAGTACTGGATCCTTAACAAGCCTTTGTTTAAGAATCTTAAAGGCTTGTTGTTGCTTTTCCCTTGTTGGAACTTAACATTCTTCTTTACTTATTCATTTAAGGGTGGAGAAATGGTACTAAAATATCTAACAAGCCTCCTATAGAAACTTGCTAGACCATGGAAGCTCCTTACCTCTCCCACATTTTAGGGAATTGGCTAGTCTTGGATGGCCTTAATATTTTATAGATCAACTTGAACCCTTCGTTTACTAATGACAAAACCCAGGAAAATGACTTGGTCGAAGTAGAAGGTACATTTCTCTAAGTTAACATATAATTTCTTAGCTCTAAGCATTAAGAGAATTTCCCTTACATAATCTACATGATCTTCTTGAGACTTAGAGTATATCAAGATGTCATCAAAATACACCACCGCACATTTCTCAATCAAGCCCCTTAATACATGGTTCATGAGTCTCATGAAAGTACTTGGAGCATTGGTCAGCCTAAATGGTATGACTAACCACTCATATAACTTAAATTTGGTCTTGAAGGCTATCTTCCACTCATCCCTTTCTCTCATCCTGATTTGACGATAGCCTAACCTAAGATCAATCTTGGAGAAGATACAGGACCCATAAAGGTCATGTAAGAGGTCATCTAACCTAGATATAGTGTTCCTATACCTAATAGTGATATGGTTGATGGCTTTACAATCTACACACATTCTCCAACTACCATATTTCTTGGGGACTAGTAGGATAGACAAAACACATAGGTTGAAGCTTTCCTTTACCCACCCCTTGGCTAGGAGATCCCTTACTTGTTTCTGTATCTTTTTGGTTTCCTTAAGGTTACTCCTATAGGATGGCCGATTAGGAAGAAAGGCTCTTGGAATTAGGTCAATTTAAAGTTCTATGCCTCTTAAGGGTGAAAGTCTTATGACATTTCCTTGGAGAAAATATCCTCAAATTCATTCAGCAGCAGCTTGACGACCTTAGGTAATGTAGAAGCCTCCTAGAGCAGAATCTGCTCTTTAGGAAAGATGAGGTAAACGATCATCCTGACCACTAAGGCTTTATTTACCATCCCGGGTTCTACAAGTAAAATGCTAAGGTTATGGGTTTCTTCATTAGGCATGTCACATCCCCCAGATTACCTATATTCTTTTCACATTACCTACACATCATTTCTTACGTACATGTACTAGTATGGAATAGTCGTGCGTTTATGATGTACCTGATATTCCAATCATACATATATTTGAATAAACAAACTTATGATAAGTACATATATATGTACATCCTCATTCACATTGCATCAGTTCCACCATTCTAGAATATAAGTAGTCTAGGGTACTATGACTGGGGTGATAAGATAAGTACGTACAACATTATATATTTTCTATCTAAACTAAAATATAGAAGGATTCGCTTCTCTTCTTCGAGTTGGTACTCCGGCATTATCGTCGTCGCCCTTGATCATAGAGTCAGAATTTCTTGTCTATTCTCCACGTCGATGATCACCTCAACTTCGGAATGAGGGTGATCCATGTTGTCGACTTACTAAGTAGTTGTAGTTATACATATAGAATATAATAGAAGGAAGTGAGACATTTCATTCAAGTAAGAGCAAAGAAAAGGAGTAGTACATTTACATTTTAACATAAAGAACGAATAAGTTCTTTGACCTTCTCAACATACTATCAACAACAATCATCCTATACAATGTATGAATGAAATTATTCTATTCTCTACTTCACAGGTTTCTATGATGATAGACTCAAGAATAAGTTGAGATTATTGCATCCTATACCACAATAATCTTCCCTATTCTAAAGTTGGTCATCCTTATAGTATGCACATGCATGTGGGCCCAAATATCTTCACAACTTTTATCAAAATAATAGGGGTACCAGGATCCAATCTTTACTACAGTGTGCCTTTAGCAACACTAAAATTATTATCCTCCACATTCCACAACATTTCGAAATTGTTCAACTGGTAGTGATAATCGTCAGGATCTTATCGAGACGGTTAAGTCCGACCAGAGCAGTCCTGGCTACAAGGAGCAACCCTAGGCCATTGGGAGGCTCAAACTTAGCTCACGTACCCCCTAAGCTCCGAAGTTCCTACTATCATGAACTTCGGTCTACTTTTATGTGAATTGACCCTTAGATTTTCCAGCTTCCTTTCACAGAAGGGCTCGCAGATTATCCCCCATTTTAAATTTACAAACCACTTTTATGCAAATGATGCATGACAACTAATTATTCTAATTCCTATCTCTATCACAATTGAAGGCCTTGCCTTCTTTCAAGAGTTAGGACCTCACAGTCCTCAATTATTCATTGTTCAACTCTAAACGTATATATTTATCATCTACATCTAATTATGTATTTTATATTAGCTTAAACATAATTCCTCAACCTCCAATAACCATCCCTCAAAACTTAGACCAATAATTTTTATGGAAATTAACTACTAATATAATCTTCTCCAATAGTGATATATTTTATCTCTGTATACTAAAGTTTAAATATAATGATTTTGTTATATATAAATAGAGTCAATTAAATACTAACTATATTTTTATAAATATTGTAAAAATATGTATTGGAGAGAAAGTATTACTTATAATAGGATATTAAATTTTAAACATGTTTTTTATAAAATACTAGATAGTTCCTTTTTTTTCATTAAACTTATTAATTGGATATCCTTTTATATTTATTATGTGGGATTATATCTATATAACTTAAATCTATTATTAGGGTCCTATTTTAAAATATTTCTCTACGACTCCACGTATAAATATTATAATTCCTATAATTTATATTAATTTATATCAAGGTATCTAATTTTAGATTTCCTACAAAATTTATTAATGTAATTTATAAATAAATACGTATATATTTTTTCTCACCTAAAATTATTATATTAAATTAATTTAATTACTAACTAATCCAATCACCAATTTATAATCATATAATATTTCAAATTTAAATATAATCACAAATAAATTTAAATTACCACATACTCGATAAAATATTATTCTAAAATAAGACGGTCCTACAATTGCCCCTATAACAATTAAATTTCACCCAAAATTAAATCTAGATATAATTAAATTTAACCCCTAAATTTATCATACAATTAATAATTTTCAATCTAGAGTAAGGATCTCTAGAATTACTCTTACACTCTACTTGAGTCTCCTTCCCTTACCTGAAATTCGAAGACTGGTGTAATATTTCTTTAATGTTTTCCCGACGAAGTCATGAGATTTACCATCCTCCGTCTACGTACTACTCACCAGCGCCCTTCAATTTCAATTCTTCAGAGATCTTCAATTTCAATTTTGTGAATTGTGTGTGTGGGTGTCGCAACCGTAACTCCGACGAGACGACGAACTCGCTAAAATTTCAAAAATAGAATTTTATTTGTATTATTTGGAGTCGCCAAAAAATTTTTATTTAAGGGAAAAACATTTGAAAAAACCCTAACTTGAGTAAGAGATTTCGGTTTGGGAGTTAGTTATGAGTGGGGAAGGTGTTAGGCACCCCACTCGCCCGTTCCGAAGAACGGTTCCTTGAACTGAGTGTGTGATTTTAGGAAAATTTTTGATCCCTTTAATTAGCGTGAAAATAAATAAATTGATGGAAGATAGCCTCACAGGACTTGATCCTGCTCCTACGTATTCCTCGGTGCAATGGGAAACTCAAGGCTTACGTAGTTCTGGTTGAAGGCTTGACCTTCAAAAGGGCTTTAGAATGAATATGATATTTTGAAAAGAGTTTTATTATTTTGACAGGACTTTTGGTTCACTCATGCATAAGGTCCGAGGTGGCTAAGGCAGCACGGGGGCCTATACGAACCACTAGACATTGAACAGCAGTGTAGATCGCCAGTTTCCTGTCAAGGGTTCGTCGCATGAGACCGTAGATCCCAAAGCATTTTGCAAAGAATTTTATTTTTGAAAAAACTTTCGGTCCACTCATGCATAAGGTCCGAGGTGGCTAAGGCAGCACAAGGACCTATACAAACCACTAGACATCGACAACAGTGTAGACCGCCCGTTTCCTGTCTAGGGTTTGTCGCGTGAGACCATAGATCCCAAAGCATTTTGCAAAGAATTTTATTTTTGAAAGGACTTTCGGTCCACTCATGCACAAGGTTCGAGGTGGATAAGGCAGCACGGGGCCTATACAAACCACTAGACATCGAACAGCAGTGTAGACCGTCAGTTTCCTGTCTAGGGTTTGTCGCATGAGATCGTAAATCCCAAAGCATTTTGCAAAGAATTTTATTTTTGAAAGGACTTTCGGTCCACTCAGGCATAAGGTCCGAAGCGGCTAAGGCAGCACAGGGGCCTATACAAACCACTAGACATCGAACAACAGTGTAGATCACTAGTTTCTTGTCTAGGGTTTGTCGCGTGAGACCGTAGATCTTAAAATATTTAAAAAGAATTTTATTCTTGCAACCGTAGTGGTAAGAAGGTGAATTGGTCACACTTGAGAGAAAGAGGGGATACCGGGGTTCAATTTATGGGAAGTTTAGGGTTAATTTTGAATTATGAGAAGTTTGGGGGTTAAACTAGAATTATGGAAAATTTGGGGGTTAGAACAGAATTATGGAAAATTTAGGGGGTTAAACTAGAATTATGAGAAGTTTGGGGGTTAGATTGCCATTATGGAAAATTCAGGGGGTTAAACTAGAATTATGAGAAGTTTGGGGGTTAGATTGAAATTAAAGAAAATGTAGGGCCCTAAACATAATTAGGGAAGTGTGGGGGTTAATTCTTCATTAGGACAAATGCAAGGGTTCAACTGTCAATTTGAGCAATATAAGGGCTCAAATGTAATTTTCAGAAGTCAAAATGTCATTGATTGATGGGAATTTGAAATGGGACCACGAGGGTCGCGATCCTGGCTTCCAGCCATTTGACCATTCAGTCTTGGTTTCATTAACTATGTGCCCCTTCACTTGGGGAGAGGCGAGATCACTTTCATTTTGAGTGGGCCATCTTAATGGGCCCCACCTCTATTTTACCTTTATTTCTTTTTTGCATGCCTCTGCTAGTGCTACGTGCATGGGGACTAACGTAACTCCCTTTCTGTGAGCCGATACAAGTTCTGCTTAGGCATGGGTATTCTGACCGTTTGAACCCATGAACAGGACTTTGGGCTCACTGCCTTCGATGCCTAGGGGTAGGATTGTGACTGGGGATGAATTACTATTGCTTGCAATTAGTAGGATTCGCGTTGCATACGTTGTGATGGCCATGTGATAGCTCAAGACCAACCACAATTCCTTGTCCCCAAGTTAAGTGGTGTGCCCGAGACCCTCAGGTGTTTCTACCAATACCTTCCATCATACAACTTTGCTTACCCCCAGTTCGGCCATTTTGATGTTGGAGAGCTTTGGAGTAAGGTTGATACTACACAAACCGGTCCTCTTATTCAAACTAACCATCTTCGTCGTGAGCTTACTTGGCGAGATGTGCAAGTAGACTGGTTTGAACACGACTTAAGGCTAATTTTGTTCTTTTGCTAGGTGCCTAATGTATAGAATTCTAGTATCTTCCTCACGCCTCGCCTTGTTGAGTGTGATTCTGCGTGTGCATGTTGGGCTATGGTTATCGACTCCACGTGGTCTAGATCGCGCCTAACTGTGCAAGGCGTTTATGGTACTTCATCCAGGTTATTTTCACTTAAACCGAACCCCCTTGGTTCTTCAGCGCCTCCCTTGACTCACCCTCGTTTTTTATCAACTCCGATTCATGGGCAGTGAGCTATCTTGAACGTATACCTGCACCCTGGGCCATGCGTAATGTTGTTTCACACACCACAAGCTACGCTATTGAGCAGGGAATCAAACTGTACGTCTTTGGCTGAGGGCCTCGTGTCTATGGCCTAGGGACCCAATTCAACCAACCTTTACATGGCACGCAACTTTTCATGTCAAGGTTCCTCCCTTCGTTTGCATAGGCCCGATTTCTTGCATAAAATCGTCCTGTGAGAGGGGTGCATGCCTTTCAGCCATCAGCGTCCTTCCCACTCACGATTCACTCATTTCGTCTTCACGTCTAGGCCCCTGTAGCCTCAACCCCGTGACTCATGCGGCTAGTGTTGGAAACTCCTTCTTACCTCCTCTCCTGAAGGTGGTATACGGTGCTCCCCGTCCTGGCCTTTCGTCGTCGCCCTCAAACTCAGCTAAAGCATAGCATTCGCTTGGCCTGAGAGGATGAACCAGGGTTCTTGAAAGATTCGTCGAAGAACAACGCCTTGTGACGAGCCAACCACCTATCAAGGTGAGAGGATGGGGAGGATCTTGACTAAGGCTGTGTCGTTACTTGGTGTCTAGGAGGTCTGTAAGTTAGTTGCATGCATGTGGCGGGATTGCCATGATTAGGTTATGGCGAACGGGTGTTCATCCTAGGCTAATGCAGGGGATGGATACTAGCACTAACCTGTCAACCACTAACATTGTTGGTTCAAGCCGAATCCGGGACGTCGTTAGTCCCGCGAGTGGTTTTGGCTAGCTCTAGGCACGCTCGAGTCATCTTCCCAATCCTAATGTGTACCTAACAACTATAGAACAAGGTCACTTTGAACTTCTCGGCCACCGGGGCTTGGTAAGCCTCCTAGGACTCTTTTCCCTTGCTTCCACTCCAAGATACGAATCGTGGACAGCGATAGCAAATGGTTCTGAGGACAACGGGGTTTCCCAGTCGTGATCGGATGTGCGACTTATGATCACACCTTCTCTGCGAATCCGGAGACCGATCTGAACTATAATCTACATCTGGCAAGTTTTTCGCTAATCCTAATATCAGTTTCTTCTCGAACTTACATCAAACATGCGAACATCTAGTTTTAATAGTCTTCAAAATGAGCCTAGATGTTTTCTAGCGTTCTGTTATCCCATCATAATCGGAACTTCCATACAATTCTTAATTTCAAATCAGCATGTGTAGTACCATCGTTCTAGATTAATTTAAATCATATTGTGTAGCACATGATTCTAGAGTTATGGAGGCGGAGAGATACGACTAACCTGTATCGTTCGGCCAAATGCGCGATGCTTGGATCTTTAGAGACGCCTCTGTCTCTGCGGCCATAGAATTGACAAGCTTGAAATCTCCCTCTTCGCGTCGGCATTTCCGGCGAGTCTTCCGAAGATAGTAGAGAGTGTTTTCTTCCTGAGTGAGCAACTTTTCTCCTCTGGCCCTCTAAAAAAAAAGGACCCCTGCTCACTGAATCTTCCCTATTTATAGGCCTCTAATTCACATTGGATTCTTCTCCCTTTCTCTGCCTTTTACTCCTTTATCGCGTTTATTATTATATTCTTTATTTTATCTTATTTATCTTATTTTATTTTATTTATTATTATTATTATATATTTATTTATTTATTTATTTATTATTTATTGATTATTTTTTTTCTCTGTTTTTAATTTTTCATTATTATTTTTTATTTTTATTTTGTTCTTCTCTTATTTGTGGTTTTTATTTTTCCCCTTTTATTTTTATCTTTTGGCTTTTCATTTAATTTTTGTTTTTATTTACTTTACCTTGTTTGCTTCCTCCTATTTCGGTATTTTCTTCTATTCGTCTGCCTTTCTGTGTTTGTTTTCTATTTTTCTATTTATTTATTTTAATATTCACTTATTGTTTAACTTATGGTTTGTTCACTAATTAATTTAACGAGTGGAGGCCTCAGACATAATTGGGTGTTTACAGTTTGCCCCTCTTTACTCATTTTCCTACCAGATAATATGAGAAGCAATTCTCTAAATTATCATGGTAGGGAATGAATAAAGACGTGAAAACGTTATGTCTGAGGCAAACTTTGAAAGTGTTCGACGAGCATGAGAAGCCTTAGGCTTGAAGAGGGTGACTTCTAAGCGACCTTGCTGGCTTCATGTGTTGAACCGACAGGGTTTGAACCTGCAAGGCTTGATTGCATGGCCTAGTTAGGCTATAAACGCTGCTGAAGTGCAGACGAAGTGAGGTGAAATGGCCTGTTCAAGACACAAAAGCTTGCAAGAACTAAAATGTGATATATTTATCTCTCACTTTTATCTCATTAAGACTTCTTATATGTTCAATTAAGTGATCTTTGTCATATTTTATGAGTTTGGGTTCATATGAAGTTTAATTGAATTTCTTTGCTTACCCGATTAAAATGACACTATTATAGTATTTTGAGCATAATAGGAGTTTTAGACATCCAAAAATCATGAAATCTATCTTGAATGAAAGCTTAAAGAAGTGTCCACAGTTACAAAGCAAGATCATACTCTAAATGGGATGTTTAGGACTCCGAAATTATCTCTAAAGATGAGATAGTGTTGCTGACGTGGAATTTGAACAGTGTGCAAAGATCCGGCCATATCTTGAGATACAGAAGTCATATTGAGATGAAATCAAATCTGTTGGACAGCTAAGATCCGGGGCTACAACTTTTGTTCAGAAGTCAAGATCTAATTCGGACATGTGAACATCCGAAATTGCGGTGCAAGAAAGTCAAAATTGTTGTGCTCATTGGTGACAAAAATTCAAAAGTGTTTTGCATTTTCAACAAAGCCTATGTGAAAGCAATAAAAGGGTAGAAAAGTAATATCCTAGTTGGTGACTTTCTGAAGATGATGCCTCAAAAATCCTCTATAAATAGAAGGGTTTACAAGAGGAGAAACACACCTCCTTGGAGATTAACTCCAATACCATTTTCCATCTTTCTTTCTTTCTTGTTAGTTTGCCTCCTACATGGAAGGCTTAGTTTTTCTTTCTTGTTAGTTTGCCTCCTACATGGAAGGCTTAGTTTTTCTTAATTGTTAGTTGCCTCCTACATGGAAGGCTTAGTTTTTCTTTATTTTTAGTTGCCTCCTACATGGAAGGCTTAGTTTTGCTTTGTTGTTAGTTTGCCTCTTTCTTTGTTGTTAGTTTGCCTCCTTCATGGAAGGCTAGGTTTGTAGTTTCAATTCAAGGATTCAAGCTATTTTCATTTTAACTTTGAGGTCTTGATCTTTATTTACATGCTTATTAAGTGGTTTCTACTCTGCTTCACTATATTCTTCAATTTTATTCTTTAATCAAAGTTTGATTGGTTGACGTATTTTGATTAATGCATAATTGATTTATAATTGGTTTTTGATTGGTAAATCATTTTCCAAAAGTTTGAAGAGTAGAAATTAAGTAATTGAATTGAAGGTTTTCATTTTATTACTTACTTCAACTAAATTCTGATTGTGAAATTGGTTTAGATAAAAGATTAAGTGGTTACTAATCTTGTTGATCATAATCAATTAAATTCTGAGAGGTTTCTCAGTAGAGAATTCAAGGATCATTTTAGGGGTTCCAGATGATCCTAGGTTGATAAACACAATGCATGATTTTAGTGATCAATGATTAGTTAAGAAAATAGCCTCTGAATTCCTTGAGTTGATAATTGTTAAGTGAAATTAATTTCATTATGTATTTTGCATTTAGAACTCAATATCAATCTTTACAAAATCCCCCCTGTTCTAATTTTCTCCTAATTTGCTTAAGAATATGAAATGGTCTTTGGGAGATGACCTAGGTTGCACCTTATACTATACCAATAGTTTGGGGAAAATCTAGAAATTATTTTTGCGCGTTTGCGACGAGCGTGTCAAAAATTTGGCGCCGTTGCCGGGGACCATTTTAGTTTCCTAGGCTCATTTAGGTGTTTGTATAAAATTTTTAATCTTTCTAACAATTTTTTTTACTTTAGGTATATATTCTTGGATTTTCTGTATGAATTCACCTTTTTGTGTATGACCCGATCCAATCCTGAAAATTTATATGCATATGATCCTGAGATTGATAGAACGTTCCACCATTTGAAAAGAGCACATAGAAGGCATTCATTCAGTAATAACCAAGAAAGTAACAGTAGTGATTTTGCATCTTTAAATTTTGATAGTTTCAAATATTTTGCTAAAAACATGGCTGATAGAACCCTAAAAGAATTAGCTGCACCTGATGTTGCTTATCAACCGTTGTGTATTCAATACCCTGATGTTGATGCACCATTTGAACTAAAGTCTGGATTAATACATTTGCTACCTAAGTTTCATGGCCTTGCAGGTGAGGACCCTCATAAACATTTGAAGGAATTTCACATTGTGTGTTCCACAATGCGGCCACAAGGAATTCCTGAAGATCATATCAAGTTGAAGGCATTTCCTTTCTCCTTAAATGATGGAGCTAAGGACTGGTTGTACTATCTACATCCAACATCTGTTACAAGTTGGAATGATATGAAGAGATTATTCCTGGAGAAATTCTTCCCTGCATCCAGAACAGCAGCTATCAGAAAAGAGATTTGCGGCATCACACAGAACTCCCAAGAAACTCTCTATGAGTATTGGGAGAGATTCAAGAAACTATGAGCCACTTGTCCACACCATCAAATCAGTGATCAATTACTGATTCAGTATTTCTATGAAGGACTCATGCCAATGGACAGAAGCATGGTTGATGCAGCTAGTGGTGGAGCACTTATGGACAAAACTCCTACAGCAGCTCGAGATTTGATTGCCAACATGGCAGAAAATTCTCAGCAATTCAATTCTCGAACTAATTCCTTGTCTAAAGGAGTCCATGAAATGACCACCAAGACAGACCATTCACGATTGGAGAACAGAATTGAAGAACTAACCTCCATCGTAAGACAGTTGGCCATCGGACAACAACAGCAACTTAATGTTGTTGATAAAACCAAAACATGTGGCATCTGCACTTCTGCAGATCATCCTACTGATGCATGCCCAACATTGCAAGAAAGTGAGACACCTGAGGCTGCAGTAAATGGTATTTTTGGCACAGGACAACAATACAGGCCTCCTCAACATTATTAGCAACAGAAGTTTGAACCACCTTCTAGATCATACAATCCTAGTTGGAGAAACCATCCTAACTTGAGATATGGTCCTCCACAACAACAAAGGATTCAAACATCTGACTCCCAAAATAAATACTAACCACCGCCATTCAGACAACAACAACAACATATGCAGCAATCTGTACCTTCTAATGCTTCTGAACCCTCTCTTGATGATTTGATGAAGCAATTAGCTACCAGTAATCTTCAGTTTCAACAAAATGTAAGTTCTACCATTCAGGATTTACAAACTCAAATTGGGCAGTTGGCTACCACTGTCAACCAATTGAAATCTCAAGGTTCTGGTCAACTACCTTCTCAACCTGTCATAAATCCCAAAAGTGTGAATGCCATGACCTTGAGAAGTGGGAAGAAAGTGCAGACAGATCCTACAATTTTAAAGCAACAAAGCTTCAATCAGACAAATCCACACCAAAAGAAGAATTTATCTCCACACCTGGAGACATCTCTGATAAGCCATCTGAATAAGAGGGAAAGTCTGATGAAAAAAGTACAACAGCCTTCGATAAGACATCGAATGATCAACAAAAAGAAGCTTGCCATAAACGATCTGCACTTGAAGCATCTGATGAGACGAAAACCCCGAATTGTGCTGATCAGAAGGTATCTTTACCTTTTCCAAATAGAATGGTCCAATCCAAGCCCAATGTTCATGCAGAATTGGATAAGGAGCTTCTAGATACCTTCAGGAAAGTGGAAGTCAACATACCACTTCTAGATGCTATCAAGCAAATTCCCAAATATGCCAAATTTCTAAAGGACTTGTGCACGCATAAGAGAAGACTCAAAGAGGATGAGAAGATTAGTGTGGGACGCAATGTTTCTACCTTAATTCAACCCAGCCTCCCTCAGAAATGTAAAGATCCAGGAACTTTCACCATTCCTTGCACAATAGGAAACTCTACATTTGGTGATGCATTGCTGGATCTAGGTGCTTCCATTAATGTTATGCCCTCATCAGTTTATAAATTTTTGAATCTGGGAGAATTGAAGCCAACTGGTGTGGTGATTCAATTAGCCAACAGAAGTACAACACATCCAGCCGGAGTACTTGAAGATGTGCTAGTTCAAGTGAATAAGCTGATCTTTCCAGCTGACTTCTACATTTTGGATATGGAAGACGAGTCATCCATCAATAGAGCAACCTTGATCCTAGGGAGACCTTTCCTCAAAACTGCAAAAACAAAGATAGATACGCATACAGGGACTCTCTCTATGGAATTTGGAGATGATATCATCCAATTCAACATATTTGAAGCCATGAAGCATCCCATAGAGAATCATTCACTCTTTCAACTTGATGCCATAGATCTTCTTGAGAATGATTATTCTATTGACAATCTACTTTTTGAATTTTTTGATTTTGATTTAGATTACTTAGATAATTTTACTTGCACATGTGATGAATTTGATCTATGTATTGTGTGCTCCAGGATTAATGCTGCAGACCAAACTTCTTGGAAAGATGACATGTTAGATGCAAGTGTTGTAGACATTTCAATCTCAGATAGATCCCTTCCTTCCACAATACAACCACCTCCTTTGGAGTTGAAGCCTTTGCCTGAACATCTAAAGTATGCTTATTTGGGGGAAAATGAGATGCTTCCTGTCATTGTAGCAAAGAACCTTCTACCACAACAAGAAGAAAGGTTGTTGCAAACCTTAAGAAGCCATAAACAAGCAATTGGATGGACTTTGGCTGATATTCCAGGTATTAGCCCATCTACTTGTATGCATAGGATATTGCTGGAGGAAAACACCAGACCTGTTAGACAACCACAAAGGCGTTTGAATCCAACCATCCTAGATGTGGTAAAGAAGGAAGTAGGTAAGCTTTTGGCAGCTGGTATCATCTATCCCATCTCAGACAGTGATTGGGTAAGCCCGGTGCAAGTAGTTCCTAAGAAGACTGGCATGACTGTAGTCAAAAATCACAATGATGAACTAATCCCTACCAGAATACAAAACAGTTGGAGAGTGTGCATAGATTATAGGAAGCTTAACCAAGCTACTCGCAAGGATCACTTCCCTTTGCCCTTCATAGACCAAATTTTGGAAAGATTAGGAGGAAAATCTCACTATTGCTTTCTAGATGGTTTTTCAGGTTATTTTCAAATACATATAGCCCCAGAAGACCAGCATAAGACCGCCTTCACTTGTCCTTTTGGTACTTTTGCCTATCGAAGGATGCCCTTTGGTCTATGCAATGCCCCTGGAACCTTTCAAAGATGCATGGTAAGCATTTTCTCTGATCTCTTAGAAAGTTGCATGGAAGTGTTTATGGATGACTTCACTGTATATGGTTCTTCTTTTGATGCATGCTTAGAAAGCCTCTCTAAAGTTTTGGACAGATGCATTGAGACTAACCTGGTTTTGAATTTTTGAAAAATGTCATTTCATGGGAACAGAAGGTATAGTCTTAGGACACTTGGTATCTAGCAAAGGTTTAGAGGTTGATAAGGCCAAGATAGACATTATTACTTCTCTACCTTACCCCACTTCTGTGCGAGAAGTACGTTCTTTACTTGGTTATGCAGGTTTTTACAGAAGATTCATCAAGGATTTTAGCAAGATTGCACAACCTCTTTCTAAACTACTACAAAAAGATACCAAATTTGTGTTTGATCAAGCATGCAAGGATTCATTTGATGAACTAAAGAAGCGGTTGACAACCACTCCAATCATTCAACCACCTAATTGGACGCTTCCATTTGAATTAATGTGTGATGCATCTAATTATGCCCTTGGTGCTGTACTGTCTCAAAGAGTTAGTAAGAGATCTCATGTCATTGCATATGCCTCTCGCACACTTGATGCAACCCAATCCAATTACACAACTACTGAGAAGGAGCTTTTGGCAATTGTGTTTGCATTAGATAAATTTCGCTCTTATTTGCTTGGATCTAAAGTTATTGTCTTCTCTGACCATGCAGCTCTGAAATACTTGCTGAAAAAGGCAGATGCTAAGCCAAGACTAATTCGTTGGATGCTTCTGTTGCAAGAATTTGATTTAGAGATCAAAGACAAGAGTGGTGCAGAGAATCTTATAGCAGATCATTTAAGTCGGATCCAGCAAACTTGTGAAGAAACTTCAATTGCAGATTCATTCCCAGAAGAGCATCTCTATCATTTGCATGGGAAGGATCCTTGGTATGCAGATTTGGTAAACTATTTGGTTGCTAAAGAAATACCCAAACACTTCACCAAATTGCAAATTGCCAAGTTGAAAAGTGATGCCAAACACTACATATGGGATGAACCATACCTTTGGAAGACATGTAGTGATCAAATCATTAGAAGATGTGTTCCAGATCATGAAGTTCAGTCTGTACTTACCTTTTGCCATTCCCTAGCTTGTGGTGGACACTTTGGGCCACAACGAACAGCTAGAAAAGTACTAGACTCAGGCTTTTATTGGCCTACAATATTTCGTGATGCACACAGATTATGCATAACTTGTGAGCAGTGCCAAAGAATATGGAGTATTTCGCACAGAAATGAGATGCCCCAACAACCACTTCTCTTTTGTGAGGTATTTGATGTATGGGGTATAGACTTTATGGGTCCATTCCCTGTCTCTTTTGGCTTTGTTTACATTCTGCTAGTTGTTGATTATGTTTCAAAATGGGTGGAGGCAAAAGCCACTCGTACTGATGATGCTCGAGTTGTTGCAGATTTTATCAGGTCTAACATTTTTAGCAGGTTTGGCATTCCTAGAGCTCTAATTAGTGACCAAGGTACTCATTTTTGCAACCGCACAATGGAAGCCCTACTCCGCAAATATGGAGTCATGCATAAAGTCTCCACCCCATATCATCCTCAAACAAATGGTCAAGCTGAAGTTTCTAATCGAGAGATCAAGAAAATCTTAGAGAAAACAGTTAAGCCTAACAGGAAGGATTGGAGCTTGCGCCTTGTTGATGCGTTATGGGCATATAGGACAGCCTACAAGTCACCCATTGGCATGTCTCCCTACAGGATTGTCTTTGGTAAAACATGTCATCTTCCAGTTGAATTAGAGCATAGAGCATTTTGGGCAGTAAAGAAATGCAACATGGATCTAGACCAAGCAGGAATCCATAGGAAGCTTCAATTGCAGGAACTTGAATAAATTTGATTGGAAGCATACGAAAACTCCAAAATTTACAAAGAAAAGGTCAAAGCTCTTCATGAAAAAAAGTTGGCAAGAAAGGAGTTTTCCGTTGGACAAAAAGTTCTCCTTTTCAATTCTCGGCTAAAGCTTATGCCTGGTAAGCTACGCTCTAGATGGTTAGGACCATTTGTAGTTACTAATGTTTTTCCTTATGGTGCAGTGGAAATAAAAAGATGAGGTAACTGCAAAAATCTTCAAGATGAATGGACATCGTCTTAAACCATTTTTCGAAGGTTTTCAAAAGCACACGGTAGAAGAAATGCATTTGCACAATGCCACATACTTGCAATAAATTCAAGAGAAGTCTCTCTCTCTCTCCCTTTCTCTCTTTCTCTCTCTCTCTCTTTCTCTCTCCCCCTCTCTCACATTCCTCGCTTATAATTTTCAACTAATCTCTCAACTTCCTTCTTCACCTCTTAAATCATCCCAACTATTACACCACATTGAGCTTGCAGGAATAATAACTTGAGTGTTTTAAGAAAAAAATGGAGAAAGCTCTCACCAGGATCAAAATTTTGTTCCCTACTCTCCCCAGAAATTTTCTTAAAGACATTTACAATTGCAGACTTGAACGATTGAAGGCATTAACACTCTTAGGCCTTCCAGAAGATGTCCGTTGGATCATTGAAGCTAAGG
Organism: Canavalia gladiata; assembly: GCA_037954105.1. NCBI lineage: Eukaryota > Viridiplantae > Streptophyta > Magnoliopsida > Fabales > Fabaceae > Canavalia > Canavalia gladiata. The sequence goes on from CM075661.1 coordinate 41,671,125, forward strand.
TACGTTTAGCAGGTGAATTTCAAGAATCATTTGTTAAAAACATGCCAGGTATGAGAAGAAGTTCCTATGCAAAGAAGAGAAGGGCAAAAAGAATTGGAGTTTGCTACAGGTGTGCAAGATGGACCTGTAACACAAGATGTAAGAACCCTGGAATGGTTTCAAGAAATCGAGAGGACAAAATTCAATTCATAAAGGATGGACTGAGTAAGGAGTCATTGGATGATATCATTCAGACTCTTGAGACGCATCCTAGTGGGCATGTACAAGGAGTCCTTCTTGATTTGTTTGAACTGTTCCGTAAGGAAAAAACACGTTATAGTCTTGGGAATCTGACTTTAAAAGACCCTGTTGTCAGTTTACAAGAAAACTGAATGGGAAGCACATCCTCGACTCTTAGAAGGCGTTTCAGCCGTTACTGGACGTAAAACCAGAGGAAGATGTGAGCCACAATCACAACTACTGTTCATTCTCATGCGTGTATGTTTGTCATTTACATTGTCTTTTCAATTTATTGGGCCACCATTTTTTTTTAAAATTTTCACCCCTGCTTAAAGTCTTTCCCCTCTGACATTCACCTTTTCCTTGAACAAAAAATTCAAACTTTTGCAACAAAAATTCAAACTTTTGCAACAAAAATTCAAACTTTTGCTACCAAATCCTAATCCCGCACTATTCAAGCGATCTCCTTGTCTGATATTGAGTCCCTATAAATTATCAACCTCTATGACATATTTTTTCAAAAAAGATAGAAACACCGTATATGGATAGGATCAATACTATCTGTATTTTTGGTGGGTCTAACCTTGGAAAGGATGGAGAATTTCAACATGCAGCTTATACCCTTGGTATGGCATTAGCTGCAAGAAAAATCAATCTTGTTTATGGGGGAGGGATTCAGGGTTTAAAAGGATATGTTGCAGGATCTGCACTCACAAAGGGGTGTAACGTCTTAGGTGTTGGCTTAAAAAATGGGAGCACCTCCTACTTGACCCTGGGTACTGAATTGAAGGTTGCAACCATGTATGACCGTATGAGACACATGTTGGTTAATTCTAATGCATTTATTGCATTACCTGGTGGTCTTGGAACAATGGAAGAAATTTTTACCATTATATTTTGGGCCTATCGGAATTTTCATTAAAAACCTTTGGGCTTATTGAATATTAATGGCTTTTATAATGGTTTGATATCCTTTTTAAATCATGCAGTAGAACAGGAGTTCATGCCACAATCCATGCGCAACATCATAGTATCTACTTCAACTGTTGAATAGCTACTTGAGATTTTGCAAAATCCTACATCTGAGCTCAGTCAAGCAATGCAGCTGGTGAACCAACCAAATCAGGATGGCAGAGACAAAAGAGAACCAGATACCACTCTTCGGTTATAACTTTTCCTTACTTTGGTGGTTTTCTCACATTTCTTTTCCTGTTATATGAAATTCCATCTAAGACATTGGGGACAATGTCTTGGATAGGTTGGGGGGAGGATGGTCCGATATCTAAAAAAAAAAAAAAAAAAAACCCAAAAGAAAAACAAAAAAAAAAAAAACAAAAACAGAAAAAAACAAAAAAAAAACAAAATAAAAAAAAAACAAAAAAATTAGGTTAGAATCATAAACTTGCTTTGAGTAAGATGACTGTGTAAGGAGTTACACTTGACTCTTGATACGCATCTTATGATTAAAAAAAAAAATTTGAATGTGGAAGTTTGTTGTTCTTTAGATTTCATAAAATAATTGAAGCAAAATGATTTACATTTCGAGATTAATTAGTTTGGCAACACATATTTGAACTGGATAGATTAGATTTGATAAATATATTACCTGTGAGATTTTGAGCCTTATTATTATTTTCTTTCTTGTGTGATTTTCATCCATGGAATATGTTACTTCAGAACTTGCATTGATTCTTTTTGAAGCTACATTTTCACATGAATTGTACAAAAATGATTGAGGCACTCTTTTTCTTGAACAAACCACTTGGCCAAATAACCAAACCATATAATTTTATCCTTTGATCAGCCTTTTGAGCCGATTAGCCTTTTCTTCTTTTTAGCTCACCACAAATAAAAAAAAAAAACAACTTTGTCTGACCATAGAAGGTGAGGAATACTGGATTTATCATACCATAAGTGTTTCAATAAGTGTGGGGAGAATATTGTTGTGTTCATTGATATCATGGTTGAAAAAAAAAACTGAAGCAATAAATTCATAAATAAACTATTATATTGAAAAAAAAAAAGAAAAAAAAAGAATGAAGAAGTGATATCTGTTTCTCACACTTGCACTTAGACTCAGTTCTCAATCCTCACCATTTTCCTTGGTCTAACATTGTATCTCTTCAATATATCATTTCATCTTTCTAATCTCGTTATAACCAAAATAAAGACCTCTTGATTTGTGCATTGCATGTGTACATAGTAGTAGAGAAGTAGAAGATATGCAAGCCTATGATAGTTCATCTTTCATGGATTGAATTTGAGAGAAACACTTACCAAATCAAACACTTGAGAGATTCAGAGAATATCATGCGAGGTTTTATCTTTCTCAATCTATGTTTTTCAAATTAAAGTTGCATTTCTAAGTAATTTCAAAAATGTGATGAAAGAATGCTTCATGAAATTTTGTGAATTCTTGAGAAATCAACTCGAAACTTTGATGTTCTTTCAAAAAAAAAAAAAATAGTCACCAATCCTTAACTAAAGTTTGCCCGAGACGTGCAAAAGATAAGTGTGGGGGAATTTGATAAGCATAAATTTCATAAATAATTATCTCTCACTTTTATCTCATTAAGACTTCTTATATGTTCAATTAAGTGATCTTTGTCATATTTTATGAGTTTGGGTTCATATGAAGTTTAATTGAATTTCTTTGCTTACTGGATTAAAATGACACTATTATAGTATTTTGAGCATAATAGGAGTTTTAGACATCCAAAAATCATGAAATCTATCTTGAATGAAAGCTTAAAGAAGTGTCCACAGTTACAAAGCAAGATCATACTCTAAATGGGATGTTTAGGACTCCGAAATTATCTCAAAAGATGAGATAGTGTTGCTGACGTGGAATTTGAACAGTGTGCAAAGATCCGGCCATATCTTGAGATACAGAAGTCATATTAAGATGAAATAAAATCTGTTGGACAGCTAAGATCCGGGGCTACAACTTTTTTTCAGAAGTCAAGCTCTAATTCGGACATGTGAACATCCAAAATTGCGGTGCAAGAAAGTCCAAATTGTTGTGCTCACTGGTGACAAAAATTCAAAAGTGTTTTGCATTTTCAACAAAGCCCATGTGAAAGCAATAAAAGGATAGAAAAGTAATATCCTAGTTGGTGACTTTCTGAAGATGATGCCTCAAAAATCCTCTATAAATAGAAGGGTTTACAAGAGGAGAAACACACCTCCTTGGAGATTAACTCCAATACCATTTTCCATCTTTCTTTCTTTCTTGTTAGTTTGCCTCCTACATGGAAGGCTTAGTTTTTCTTTCTTGTTAGTTTGCCTCCTACATGGAAGGCTTAGTTTTTCTTAATTGTTAGTTGCCTCCTACATGGAAGGCTTAGTTTTTCTTTATTGTTAGTTGCCTCCTACATGGAAGGCTTAGTTTTGCTTTGTTGTTAGTTTGCCTCTTTCTTTGTTGTTAGTTTGCCTCCTTCATGGAAGGCTAGGTTTGTAGTTTCAATTCAAGGATTCAAGCTATTTTCATTTTAACTTTGAGGTCTTGATCTTTATTTACATGCTTATTAAGTGGTTTCTACTCTGCTTCACTATATTCTTCAATTTTATTCTTTAATCAAAGTTTGATCGGTTGACGTATTTTGATTAATGCATAATTGATTTATAATTGGTTTTTGATTGGTAAATCATTTTCCAAAAGTTTGAAGAGTAGAAATTAAGTAATTGAATTGAAGGTTTTCATTTTATTACTTACTTCAACTAAATTCTGATTGTGAAATTGGTTTAGATAAAAGATTAAGTGGTTACTAATCTTGTTGATCATAATCAATTAAATTCTGAGAGGTTTCTCAGTAGAGAATTCAAGGATCATTTTAGGGGTTCCAGATGATCCTAGGTTGATAAACACAATGCATGATTTTAGTGATCAATGATTAGTTAAGAAAATAGCCTCTGAATTCCTTGAGTTGATAATTGTTAAGTGAAATTAATTTCATTATGTATTTTGCATTTAGAACTCAATATCAATCTTTACAAAATCCCCCTATTCTAATTTTCTCTAATTTGCTTAAGAATATGAAATGGTCTTTGGGAGATGACCTAGGTTGCACCTTATACTATACCAATAGTTTGGGAAAAATCTAGAAATTATTTTTGCGCGTTTGCGACGAGCGTGTCAGCGGCCATAGAATTGACAAGCTTGAAATCTCCCTCTTCGCGTCAGCATTTCCGGCGAGTCTTCCGAAGATAGCAGAGAGTGTTTTCTTCCTGAGTGAGCAACTTTTCTCCTCTGGCCCTCTAAAAAAAAAGGACCCCTGCTCACTGAATCTTCCCTATTTATAGGCCTCTAATTCACATTGGATTCTTCTCCCTTTCTCTGCCTTTTACTCCTTTATCGCGTTTATTATTATATTCTTTATTTTATCTTATTTATCTTATTTTATTTTATTTATTATTATTATTATATATTTATTTATTTATTTATTTATTATTTATTGATTTTTTTTTCTCTGTTTTTAATTTTTCATTATTATTTTTTATTTTTATTTTGTTCTTCTCTTATTTGTGGTTTTTATTTTTCCCCTTTTATTTTTATCTTTTGGCTTTTCATTTAACTTTTGTTTTTATTTACTTTACCTTGTTTGCTTCCTCCTATTTCAGTATTTTCTTCTATTCGTCTGCCTTTCTGTGTTTGTTTTCTATTTTTCTATTTATTTATTTTAATATTCACATATTGTTTAACTTATGGTTTGTTCACTAATTAATTTAACGACTGGAGGCCTCAGACATAATTGGGTGTTTACAGTTTGCCTCTCTTTACTCATTTTCCTACCAGATAATATGAGAGGCAATTCTCTAAATTATCATGGTAGGGAATGAATAAAGACGTGAAAACGTTATGTCTGAGGCGAACTTTGAAAGTGTTCGACAAGCATGAGAAGCCTTAGGCTTGAAGAGGGTGACTTCTAGGCGACCTTGCTGGCTTCATGTGTTGAACCGACAGGGTTTGAACCTGCAAGGCTTGATTGCATGGCCTAGTTAGGCTATAAACGCTGCTGAAGTGCAGACAAAGTGAGGTGAAATGGCCTGTTCAAGACACAAAAGCCTGCAAGAACTAAAATGTGATATATGTACAAGGTAGCCTGACAACATAGGCCGAGGTACTGAAATCTCTTTGTGCTTGAGGTCTGACATCATAGGCCCTGATGTAGAGAGGCAAACTTGGTGGTGCAAAAAAGGAAGCTTGGAGGTGCAGAAAAGGAAACTTGAGGAAGGCCTAACATCATAAGCCGAGATGCAGTAAAGTAAACTTGATGGCGGCCTGACGCTATAGGCCAAAATACTGAAATTTAAATTTAAAATGCAAAGGCCTGACAACATAGGTTGGAGTGTAGGAATTTAAAATGCGAGGCTTGACATCATAGGCCGGAGTGCTGGAATTTAAACATGCAAGGCCTGACATCATAGACTGGGGTACTGGATTTAAAATGCAAGGCCTGACATCATAGGCCGAGGTGCAGGAATTTAAACATGCAAGGCCTAACATCATAGGCCGGGGGTACAGGAATTTAAACATGCAAGGCCTAACAACATAGGCTAAAGTGCAGGAATTTAAAATGCAAGAGGGGGGCTACGAGTAGGCTTGAGTGGGAAAGCTTTGTGATTTTGCTTGCAGACTTAGACTTCCCAGCTTTCTTTTAGCACTGATCGTATTTTTTAGAGTGAGCTAGATTCTGTGAGTCGCTTGCTGCCTTCTTTGCTTTTACCGGCGTATCTTTTGTGCATGCCATTCTTTTAAGGGGCAAGATCTTTTGATCAGTAAGAACTCGCAATTAGGAAAATTTCGACATAACCTTGATTTTTGAACAACATTAGTAATAGTAATTGTCATTCAAAATTTATGTAATTGCATTTTGCATATACATTCTGACAAAAGAATAATATAGTTGCACATGATAGGGAATTCACAAGATGGTCGAAATGATGTAGGGAATTTTATGACTGGATGTCTGGTGGTATGATTTTGATTGGTTGGATTCCTTTGAGACGATTAGTGCTAGTATTGTATTTCGGCGACCTCCGTTGTCTTGTCAACCCTACTTCTGAAAACGCAAAATTTTTCCCTAGTTTATTTAACTCGCCCCGGACCGGTTTGAACCTTTCGTTTTAGCCACAACCAAATTTGATTTCCTTCTTCGCTTTTCTAGAACCTCGGATACTTGCCACTTTTGCCCCAGTATACGACCCAAATCGTCATCCTAGTCACTGATTTGCCCCAGTATGGACGGAGGTCAATTTTTGTTCCTTTCGAACTTCTTTGTTAAAGGGGACGACTCTTCCCTTGTTCATCCTATCGGTGTCGCCTTGCCTTAATTTTTGCCTAGGCTGCCCTTGCGGGTTTTCGACCTAGCGGGTCTCTTTTTGCTTTAATTGCCCTAACTTTTTCCTAGGCCGCCCTTGCAGCTTTTTGACCTAGCAGGCCCTTTTCTGCTTGAATTGCCCTAACTTTTTCCTAGGCCGCCCTTGCGGGTTTTCAACCTAGCGGGCCTTTTCTGTTTGAATTGTCCTAACTTTTCCCTAGGCCGCCCTTATGAGTTTTCGACCTAGCGAGCTTCTTTCTGCTTGAATTGCCCTAACTTTTGCCTAGACCGCCCTTGCAGGTTTTCGACCTAGTGGGCCTTTTTCTCAAGCATAGTATCTTTTCACTGCGTCTTAATTGATAGGGTTAGGTAGGTCTCTCCCGTCCATGTCCGCCAAGATTAAGGCGCCTCTAGAGAAAGCCTTCTTAACTACATAAGATCCTTGATAGTTTGGGGCCCATTTCCCATGTAGCGCTTTCTGCATTGGCAGTAATTTTTTAATCACCAAATCAACCTCCTAGAACTACCGGGGATGCACCTTTTTATCGAATGCTTTCTTCATTCTCCTTTGGTATAGTTGGCCATGATATATCGCCGCCAGCCTTTTCTCGTCGATCATGTTCAATTGGTCCATCCAGGCTTGAACCCATACGGCCTCTTCTAATTTAGCATTCATCAGAACTCTCAATGAAGGGATTTCCACTTCGACCGGGAGTACAACTTCCATCCCATACACGAGGGAGAAGGGAGTTGCCCCAGTAGAAGTACAAACCGAGGTCTGATATGCGTGTAATGCATAAGGGAGCATCTCATGCCATTCTCTGTATGAGAGCACCATTTTCTGGATGATCTTCTTGATATTTTTATTGGCCGCTTCGACCGCTCGATTCATCTTCGGTTGATATGGGGAGGAATTGTGATGTTGGATCTTGAATTGGCTACACAACTCTTTCATCATCTTATTATTCAGATTAGATCCGTTTTCCGTGATGAGTCTGCTGGGCAGTTCGTATCGGAAAATCAGTTCTCTCTTCACGAATTTGACCACCATATTGCGAGTCACGCTGGTGATGAGGCGGCCTTGACCCATTTGGTAAAGTAGTCAATGACAACTAATATGAAACGATGTTCATTGGACGCTTTAGGCTCGATTGGGCCAATGACATCCACCCCCCACATAGCGAATGACCAGGGTGATGACAGCACATTCAAAGACGTTGATGACACATGGACATTGTCCTTGTACACTTGACACTTATAGCAGGTCTTGACATGTTTGTAGCAATCGGCTTCCATGGTTAACCAATAATACCCAGCTCTAAGAACCTTCCTCGCCATTGCATGTCCGTTGGCATGAGCGCCGAAGGACCCTTCATGAACTTCTTTCAAGATCTTGTTGGCTTTTGCTGCGTCCACGCACCTTAGCAGAACCATATCGTGATTCCTTTTATACAAGATTTCTCCATTGAGGAAGAAATTCATAGCTAATCTTCGTAGGGTCCTTTTGTAGGGTATTCTTTATTTTTCAGGAGTTGCCGGATATCATTATACCATGGTTTCCCACCTGGTTCTATTTCCACCGATTGACAGAATGCTAGTTTGGGGCAATGCTGAATGCAGATGAGAGGCATGTCCTCTTCTCGACCGATTTTGAACATATACGACAAGGTGGCTAAGGCGTGAGCCAACTGGTTGTCTTCTCGTGGTATATGAGAGAAAGTGACCTCCTCAAAATGCTCTAGCAATTCTTGGAGACGGGCCTGGTAGGGCACTAGCTTTACATCTCTGGTCTCCCATTCCCCTTTGACTTGATGGATGACCAAAGCCGAGTCACCAAAGACCTCTAGGCGCTTCACATTAGCTTCGATTGCGGCTTGGATCCCCAAGATACAAGCTTCATATTCTTCCATGTTGTTTGTGCAATAGAAGGCCAGTCGGGCGGTGATAGGTATATACTATTTTTCTGGGGAAATCAGTATAACTCCTATACCATGGCCCATCATGTTGGACGCACCATCGAACAACATTGTCCATTTTTCTCCCTCCACCTTTTCTTCGCTGAATACTGCCATCAAACCCTCATCAGGAAATTCTGGCTGCATAGCTTGATAATGTTCTAGGGGCTGTTGGGCCAAATATTCGGCGAGTGCGCTGCCTTTGACAGAATTTTGCGTCACGAACAGGATATCATATTCCGACAGTATTACTTGCCACTTTGCGATTCGCCCTGACAATGCAGGCTTCTCGAAGATATACTTAATCGGATCCATCCTGGATATCAGCCACGTGGTGTGACTCAGCATATACTGCCTTAGGCGATGTGCCGCTCATGCTAAGGCACAACATGTTTGCTACAAGAGAGAATATTTGGCCTCACAGTTCGTGAACTTCTTGCCCAGGTAATATATTGTCTGCTCCTTCCTCCTGGATTCATCGTGTTGACCGAGCACACAACCCATCGACTGGTCCGTCACTGTCAAATACAGGATTAAAGGTCTTCCAGGGACTGATGGTACCAGGACCGGCGGGTTCTGTAAATATGACTTGATCTTTTCGAAAGCCTCTTGGCAATCCTCACCCTAACTCGTGGGTTGATTCTTGCACAAGAGTTTAAAGATCGGCTCGCATGTAGCTGTCAACTGGAAGATAAATCGGGAGATGTAGTTGAGCCTTCCCAAGAAGCCTCAGATCTCCTTTTCAGTCTTCAGAACTGGCATATCTATGATGGCCTGGGCTTTGTCAGGGTCGACCTCGATTCCCCTTTCACTGACGATGAAGCCTAATAATTTTCCTGATTTAACCCCGAAAGTGCATTTAGCCGGGTTCAACCGTAGTTTGAATTTCCGGAGCCTTTCGAACAACTTTCAGAGGTCTGCGAGATGGTTACCCTCTGTCTGAGATTTGGCAATCATGTTGTCCACATAGACTTCTATCTCTTTATGAATCATATCATGGAATAGTGTTACCATAGCCCTTTAATAGGTTGCCGCAACGCTTTTCGGTCCGAAGGGCATAACTTTGTAACAGAAGGTTCCCCAGGCTGTAGCGAAAGTGGTCTTTTGCCTATCCTCTTCGGCCATTTTGATCTGATTATAGCATGAGAAACCATCCATGAAGGAAAAATAAGAGAACTGTGCAATGTTATCGACCAGCACGTCGATGTGGGGGAGCGGAAAGTCATCTTTTGGGCTGGCTCGATTGAGATCTTTGTAGTCTACACACATCTGGACCTTGCCATCCTTCTTGGGGACCAGTACTATATTGGCGACCTAATCCGGGTAATTCGCCACAGCCAAGAAGCCGGGGTCAAACTGTTTCTTCACCTCCTCCCGGATTTTCAGGGACATTTCCGGTTTCGTCCTCCTTAGCTTCTGTTTGATTGGCAAACAGCCGGCTTTCATAGGCAGCTTGTGCTCTACTATAGAAGTATCCAAGCCTGGAATATCTTGATAAGACCAGGCAAAGATATCACTATAGTCTTGTAAGAGTGAGACCAATCGCTCACGATTGTCTCCAGCGATAAGCGTGCCTATCTTGACCTCTCTTTTGTTCTCCTCGATCCCCAAATTTATCAGATCCATGGGTTCCTGATGGGGCTCAATGATTTTGGATTCTCGTTCCACTGATCTCAACATCTCGTCGGTGGGTTCGCACTCAAATTCTGCCTCCTCATCGGCCGGATCGACAATACAATTGAAATCGCCTGATACATTACTAGCACTGTCGTCGCAAGGCGCTTTTGGGTCAGATCTGCGAATTGGGGTATGGGAAAAAGAATAAGATATGTGTATTTAGCAGAGGGAAATATATTAAGGAGAGAAGAGGGAAGATTTCTAGATAATGCAACTGTATTTATCATTTATCAGAAAAGTATGGAAAAACTGTTTATGTGTGAAATTGAATTTTGTCAAGACAATTACAAAATTACATTTGAGTTGAACCAAAAGTCAGAGGTAGAAAAAAATTTCCCAATTGTTCAATTCTTGTCCGGAGGGACACGCCGTCACCAGATCTTCAATATTTATCGTTCTCTCTCTGTTTATGGTCGCGATCGTGCTGGAGTCTTCGAAGCCGGCACTTCGAAAACTTTGAGAAATATGGCACAGAGGGACCTTGCCGAATCGGGGCTTGCTTGCCTCATCTTCTTTTGCGGGGTCATATCCCAACCTGTACCGTCGTCTGTTCCTGCTTAATGCCAACGGTTGAGATAAGCCACCATTATTTTTCCCCAGTTTATCACCAAGCCTGAACCCGTTCTTTAACATTTCCCAGGCCATCATCATTAAAGCTTTGAGGGGTCGCCTTTGGTCAACCACTTCTCCCTCCCTAATGGTAGTAACATTAGCAACTTCCAAGGCTTGGAAATGTGTTTCCAGAGCCTCTTCCGCAGCTTCAATATATGGAGGATTGGTGGGTTTGCTGACCAAATAGTCTTCCTCCGCTGAGACGATAATCAGCCTATCGTCTATGATGAACTTCAATTTCTGGTGCAAAGTCGAAGGGACTGCTTTGGCGGCGTGAATCCAGGGCCTCCCTAACAGGCAACTGTAGGCCGGCTAGATGTCCATAATTTGGAAGGTTATGTTGAAGACAACTGGGCCAATTTGGACCGGTAATTCGACTTCCCCAATGACCTCCCTCCTTGATCCGTCAAAAGCCCTTACCACCATGGAACTCGACTTGATGTGGACTCTCTCATGAGGCAGTTTTGACAATGTCAATTGAGGCATTACATTTAAATAAGAACTGTTATCCACCAGGACTCTGACTAGGATGTGGTCCATGCACTTCACCGAAATATGTAATGCCTTGTTATGCCCTACCCCTTCATCCGGGATTTCGCTGTCGGCAAAAGTGAGGAAATTATTGGCAGTAATGTTGCGGGAAATTCCTTCAAATTTATCCACCGATATGTTATGGACCATGTGGGCTTCGTTCAGTATCTTCAGCAATACTTTCCGGTGGGGTTCGAAATTCATCATGAGCGCCAACAATGAAATTTTAGTGGGTATGCGATTGAGCTGCTCAATCACCGCGTACTCGCTTTGCTTGACTATTTTTAGAAATTCACAGGCGTCTTCTTCGGAGATGGGTTTCTTCAATTCTTTTTCTTCCTGTCGTCTACTGGCTTCAGGTTCACGCCCCGCTAATATTGCCTTGCCTCATGGCAGTTTTCTCCTTTCCTCGATAGGAGAGTAGATGCGACCGCTCCTGGTCATGCCTCCAACCCCGGCTATGTTTACCACGTCGGGGGTTGAGTTAACCGCAGCTCCTGGCCCTGGTTCCTCCTCTACTTTATCACCGGATACCTCCACATCATATTTCCACAGTACCTCTTTGTTGCTTTGGTACGGGAATGGCCCAGGAACCTTTATTACGACATGTCTCATCCCTTTTGGTGTTGGTGGAGCTGGCGTTTCGGTGTATTGGATAATCAGCGACTTGGGATGCCTCAGAAGAGACTCATTGACCATATACACCTTCCCTTCCACTTCAATGCAATTCACTGAGGGCCTAGGTCCCCCATGATTTGGCAGTGGATTGTTCCCCACACTCGGTGCATCTTTTTCGAAGTTGAGCCACTTGGCATTAATCAACTTCTGGACCCGATGTTTCAAGGCCAGACAGTTTTCTATAGAATGCCCCGTTATTCCAACGTGATACACATTTAGCCTCAGGATTGTACCATTTAGGGTATGAGGGTTTTAATGGCTTCATAGGACGTAGTGCAATCAGTGAATTTTGAATTAATCAGGGTAACAATTCCGAATAACTCATCGGGATAGGGTCGAATTGCACTATTTTTTTTGGTTGTTTTTTTTTTTTGTGGAGGTGGGTTAAAGTTGGTGTTTGGGTCCATGGGCTTGGAGGTTGTTGAGGGAAGGTTGGTTGTGGAGGAAATACTGGTTGTTGAGGAAATTTTTGTGGGGGTGAAGTCTCCGGCTTGGTTGAAAAGGTGTTGGAGAGTTATAAGTTGGCTGATATGTAGGTTGGGTTGTGGTTACCATATGCGGGGGTGCTTGAAATTGTGGTTGATATGGTGTTTGGTAGCTAGGTGGGATGATGGTTGGTTGGTATGTAGGTTGGGCTGTGGCTGCTCTGTTGGGGTCAGCTGAGACATGGTGAGTTTCAGCTTCTTTCTTTTTCCACAAGTTATTTTTCGGTTTCTTCCCATTTGTACTACCGGTGGAATTGTGTACCATCCTTCCTCCGCGTAGGCCGCTCTCAATGCCTTCTCCGATCAGTACCATGTCGGAGAAGTTGGCGGACACACTGCCCACCATTTTGTCATAGAAGGGAGCAAGGAGGGTCTCCATGAATGTGTTGATCATCTCTCGGTCCAACAGAGGTGGTTGGACTTGGGCGGCTAGTTCCCTCCACCGCTGAGCATATTCTTTGAAGGACTCATTTTCCCTCTTAACCATATTTTGCAGCTGAGACCGATCTTGGGCCATCTCCATGTTGTATTTGTGTTGCTTTAGGAAGGCATCAGCCAAATCCTTCCAGGTGTGCATGTGTGACCTTTTCAGCTGGGTATACCAACTGGCTGCTGCTCCAACCAGACTGTCTTCAAAATAGTGGATGAGCAGTTTGTCGTTATGGGAATGAGAGGCCATTTTTCGGCAGTACATTGTCAGGTGACTCCTTGGACAGTCGGTTCCTTTGTATTTTTCGAATTCATGGGTTTTAAATTTGGGAGGTATGATGACGTCAGGCAAGAGGCAAAGATCAGAAGCCTCCACGGTTCCATACCCACTCCCTTTGATGGCCCTGACCCTTTCTTCTAGGTGTTGCCATCTTCCTCCGAAGTGGACCTCTTGATCAGCTGGCTTTGGCCATGGTTCATTCAGAGGTTGGCTGGTATAATGGGGTACGGCGTGTGGTCCCTCGCTAAATTCCAACGAGACGACGAACTCGCTAAAAGTTTGAAAAATGGATTTAGATTGATAATGTGGAGCGGCCACCAAATTTTTATTTAAGGGAAAAAGATTTGGAAAAAACCCTGACTTGAGGATGAGATTTAGGTTAGGGAGTCGGTTACGAACGGGGAAGGTGTTAGGCACCCCATTCGCCCGTTCTCAAGAACGGTACCCTTAAACTGAGTGTGCGATTATTTGAAAATGGTTTGATCCCTTTAATTAGAGTGAAAATAAATACTTGATGGAGGTTAGCCTGACAGGACTTGATCCTGCTCTTACGTATTCCCCGGTGCAATAGGAAACTCAAGGCTTACGTAGTTCTGGTTATGTTTTAAAGGCTTGACCTTCAAAAGTGTTTAAAAGAATGTTTGAAAGGTGATCGAAGGCTTGACCTACGGAGCTACTTGGAAGGTAAAAGGGCTTGATTATTTTGAAAACTATTTTTAGAAGGGCAATCTTCATCCACATATGCACAAGGCCCAAGACAACTACGGCTGCACTTGGACCCATACGAATCTCTAAACAACGAACAACAGAAAAAGCTACCAGTTCGTGCTTAGAACTCATCGCGTGAGATTAAGAATCGCAAAACAAAATTTTTATTTTGAAAAGAGATGAATAATAAAATAGGCAAGACATAATGAAACATAAAAAGGTTATGGGGTGTGCTAAGCATTAATGGAAATAAAATTTATGGATTTAATTTGTAATAAGGACTTTGAGAAATTAAAATGCGATTAGGAGAATTTTAGAGGTATGAATTTGGTATTTATTAAAATTTTGGGGTAAACTAACAATTAAGGAGTTTTATGTTTTATGGATTTATTTAAGAATTTTGGATCTTTTATGAATTATTTAGGAATTTTGGAATGTTCGTGAAATTTCTATAGTTTTTATTAATTATGGTGTTTTTTATGAATTATGGAAATTTTGGAATTTTTATGAGTTTTTATGAATTTTTATTAATTTCCAGAATTTTTATGAATTTTTTTTATTTTTGGAATTTTTATGAATTTTTATTTATTTTTGGAATTTTTATGAATTTTTATTAATTTTTGGAATTTGGGGACAGTTTTGGAATTTCATAAAAGTTTGGAGCCATTTTGGTAATCTTGATACCTAGGGACAGTTTTGGAATTATTTGAAAGCCAGAGGCTGATTCGGTACTTTTGTAATTAGGGACATCATGGGAATTATGTGAAATGTTTAGGGGGCATATGGTATTTAGGAAATTGGGACATAATGGGATTTAATAGAAAGTCTGGGGGTAATTTGGGTATTCAGGAAATTAGGACAGATTTGGTATTTAATGGAAAGTTTGGGGACAATTCGCATATTTAGGAAATTGGGACAGAATTGGTATTTAATGGAAAGTTTGGGGCAATTCGGGTATTTAGGAAATTGGGATAGATTGGTATTTAATAGAAAGTCGGGGGGTAATTTGGGTATTCAGGAAATTGGGATTAGAAAAATTACAAAAAATCCAGAACCATTTCAGAAAGTTTATTTAATAAAATCAAAGAAGTTAGCTGTGACATGAAAGATCTCAAACTTAAGTGCTTGATAGTTGGCAGTCAAATAAACGTTCAGATAAATAATAGCTGGAAACTTCATATTCCGGAATTATACATAGGAACAGTAACTTTTAATAAATCATAGGACAATATTTTCAAGAAATTCTCCTGTTCACTTCTCTAGTACAATTTTAGCTTAAGCCGTGCCATTCATTCCAGGAAATGCCGCAAAATGTAATTCAAGCAAATGACTCACCGCCTAACAACCTTTCTCTAGTATAGTGAGTGGTATCCATACTGAACACAGCCATATTAGTTTCATATAAATCAATACCATCAACAATTTATTAGTTGATGCCAGGATTATGGCATGTACAGCAATCGTAGTTACAACATGCAAGTTTTTGTACCCTTGGAACGACTGACTTTCGATCAGATAGATTAGGAGGAAACACATGAAAACACTGAAACATGATGACTCCTCTATCATCAATTCATCATCATACTCTAATTTCATCAAGGCTTACTACATTAAGGCATGCATCCCTTCAGTCTTCATTCAATTTAGAATAAGAAATCCAAGAAAACAACCAAAACCCAAAAGTTAAATATTGGAAGGTATTACAAACCCATTCCTGAAGCAAGCCCGTTATCAACAAACATCAAAAACCGGAAAGTAAAAACAGTAGTGTAGTCAACCACAATCCATATGTACAAAGGGTATGTACAAGAATGGTACCGCTTCCAGTTAATTGCCACAATAGCTACGTTGGTGGCGAGCATGGACAAGAAAAAGTCATTGAACCACTTGAAATTGATGCCTCTGTCAGCCATAGTGGAGAGGAAACCCTAGAAAGAAGCGATGTCGTATCCAGAGATCGTGGTTATGTAATAGTGGAAAATGCATGGATGTTGTGATTTTGACAGAGCGGGAGGGGAGTGAGATGTTTCATGAAATGTGTAGGTGTTATATTTGAACAACAAAGATCGACATTGGGGGAGGGAGTCGGGTTCGAGAAGGTGTTTGATCTTGTCATTGTAGACGTCCAAGGCGAAAAACCTTGTGAGGGGTCTCAGACATGAGTTTCTCGCAGAGGTGCGAGCTAATGAAGCCACCAGCGCCAATCATGCAGATCATCAATGGCTTGATAGGGTTCCCATCGAGATCCTGTCGCACTATTATGCTTTTAGTTTCTTCCGCAATCACGAAGAAGAAGAATGTGATAATAACAATGACGATGATGGAATGTTGATTTCAATCGGAGCAAGTGCAAAGATGGACTTCACAGTGACACTTTACTTGGACCCATGCATATTACCGGATCTACCAACATCTTAATTTTCATTTTTCTTTTTGCAAGATACCTTTTTTACTAACACTACCCCTTCGATTAAGATAAATTGTTTCTTGAGAGGGTTATTATCAACTCATGACCTAGATTTAGGGACGTCATGTAAGGCTAGTTTTGAGCTTGACAATGAGGTCATGGCAGAATCTCTATCTGCTGCCCTTGTTACCCAAATGTGAACATCAGCCAAGGAATTATTCAGAGAATCTTGCGAATAGCTTGCTTACCATGATACCGAATTCTGGTGTAAGCTTAGTAACAGGGAATTTCACCATATGCTCCTCTGTCATTAGACAAAACGCAGTGGTAACAAGAAAGATCATGGCAATTACATTGATTTCTATTGATCATCCAACCACATATTTCAAAAATCCTTGGGATTTGACGTACATACAGATCATTCCCATATTTGATCAAGAAATCTCAAGAATAATAGAGGATCAGATTTAGTCATAAAAGAGAGTGTTTAAGAAAACAATCTAACCTGAACACAGTTGACTCCAAGTAGCGTGGCTGTCTCTCTTTGAATCCAAAAAATGAAGCTAGTTTTTTTTTGAGTGAATTGGTCCTTCTTCTGAGAGAATCCCGAAAATAAACTCTGTGTGAGGTGGATCCTCCTTCCCTTGTCCAAGAATCAGTTAGAAGTATCCAGCGAATATCGATCTTCCCTCCCTTTTTCCCCTCTATCAGATTTACATGAACTCCATTTTCAAGACGCGGACCTCTCTTTTGCAGTAATGGAATTGCCCTATGATAAAGAATCTCCCTAAGGGTAAAGGGAGAAGAAGTTGATGAAGTACCCCCCCTTTTTCTTTTTCAAAATTCCTTTTTCTCTTAAAGAATGTTTTTTTTGTTAATCTGTTTTTTGTTAGTTATCTTTGTTTTCTTTTTTATTGTTTTTATTTTTCTTTATTAAGTTCTGTTTTCTGCTTTTCCTTGTTTTTTATTTTTATTAATTCTCTCTCTTTTTTTTGTTTATTATTTTGTCACTTTTTATTTTTTATTTCTTTTATTTTATTAATTCTGATTTTAATATATTTTTTGAATATGTATTTTTAATTTAATTTTTTTGGCTTCTTTTTTTATTTTATTACTGTTTTTCTGTTAATTATTTAATTTAGCATTGTTTTATTTTTATTAGTTTTTGCCATTTTTATTTTATTTTCCTGTTTTCCTTTCTTCTTTTACTTTTGTTTTGTTTGTTTATTATTTAGATTAGTGTGGGTTTCTTGATTAATTTTAATGGTTGGGGCCTCGGACATAAATAAGTGTTTACAGTGGGTTAATGTGAGGAGGAAAAGATGAGTTTATGTGTGTGGGGGAAGGCAGAGGAAGTGTTTGTGTTGTAAGGGTAGGGTGGTGGGTTCATATGTGTTGGGTAGGAGTGTGATGGATAACTGGTGGTATTGGCGGGAGGGAGGTAAGCTGGTGGGTTAAGATGGTGAGGATGAGTGGTAGGATTTGTGTGTGGAGGCCCAGTAGGGGGATTTGGATGATATTGGTGAGTGGTAAGGTTTCTGTGGAGCGGAAGGGCGTTAGGATTTTCACCAGCAGAAACCCCTTGAGAACCTGGCCCATAAGGAGGTTCGTAGCCAGGTGGTAGCCCATATGGCCACTCTTGCTCGGTAATAGTTTGGAGGGGCATTGATGCAGTGGTCGCCCCAGGTGCTTCAGTCCCCGAAGGTCCCTCTATGCCCTTCTCCAACAGCTTCATGAGCTTGGCGACCTGGTCTTTCAGCTCGGCCACCTCATTTCTAAGTTCCTCGTTTTGCATCTCTAACTCACTCATGATTTTTTTCTTTGACCGAGTGCTATAGGAATGCCGGGGAAATCGTGAGTCCTCTATTTTTGTTATATGCAAAAGTTAAGTTAATTAATTAGTTGATTAGAAAAAAAACTTTGGGTATATACTAAATACGGGGGGGGGGGACCAGAATCTCGTTGAACGTTGTGTGTCAATCAAGTGCATCCTTCATGCTTCGGGCATGAGATGAAAATTAATATGGAATCATGTGCAGAGAGGAACTCGTTTTATTCAATCAGAGACAAGGTTTATTTTACATTTTTTTCTTCCTACTTGGCTAATACAACATACTTTTTCATTCTTAAGACTAAGTCTTTACAAAATTGAATGAAAATTTCAACTTCAGGCGGGGTGTGAGTGGGTGTAGCGATGCTTCAACCTTCTTAAGCAGTTGTGGTACTTCCTCTATCGCCGTGTTTGCTAGGCTGGCCAGCCTTTCAAAACACTTGGTCCAGTGATCGGCCGTGTCCTTGTACCACTTGTTTTCATCTTGTATGTCGCTTATGCCCCTTTGCTGCATTCGTATGACCTCAATGACCTTCCATTTTTCTTCGTTCTCCTTATTCTGCCATGCTATAAGTAGGTCATCGATCTGTTTTTTCATATCTTCTATCTGTTGCAGCAGGTCGTTTCTCTCTTCTATCACATAATCTGCCTCCATTTGGACCCTATTCTTTGTGGCTAGGATATGATTTTTCTCCTCCCTGATTGTATGGATTTTTGCCCTCATTTGTTGCAGAGCGCCCTCAACTGACGGTTTTCTTGGAGCGCGACATCCCTCTCTTGGACTCTCATTCCGAGCTCTTTGTTGGTTGCTTGCAGGTTTAGATGAATCCGGACGGCGTGCTCACGTTCACCTTTTTGTTGTTCTCTGATGCTTTCTATGACAGTCCCATTCACCTGGTTTTCTCTTTTTAATGCAGCGCATTCTTGCTGTGCCTTCAAGAGTTCTTCTTCTAATTGGCTATTCTTCTTAGTCATAGCTTCTAATTTTTCCTTCAAGTTCTTCACAGCCTCATCTTCGAATACTGTGGGCGGAGGTTGACTTCCAGAAGGGATAACCAGAGGTCTGAATGGTAGTTTGATCTGCTGTACTCTGTCCCTGACCCACTGTTTGTACTCTTCTTTGGCGGCGCAACTTGGAACTCCTAGCTCTTTTCCTTTGTGAGTGACATCTTCCCAAGCTTCTTGAACTTTTCGAAGACTCTCGGCGAAATCTCCTTCATATTTCAAGAAGAAAGGGATCACTTGCTCGTCTGATGGCAGGGACTTGAGGGGATAAGCCAGCTGCCTTTTCCCCAGTATCGGATTGTAGTTGACACAACCTTTAGCTCCGATGAATGGCACATTTGGGAACCCCTTGCAATGGTAGATGATGCTTGTTTTTTGTTGCCATGAAGGTTGCCATCTAATCTGTTCTTCAGTCAGGTTGGCGAAATGAGTTGACCATTCTTCATTGCTCATGAGCTTTAACTAGTAGCACAACAAATCCGCTATGGGACATTGTATCTTTACATTTCTTTTGAAGATGTAGGCGGTTATCCATACATACAACATAGGCAAATAGCAGATCAGCCTTGTTCTCTTCTTCTCGTGGCAAAAATTTAGCGTACTGTAATCATCTGCTAATAAAGCTGTAACAGGATTTTCAGCTTTGTTCCTCCTCGCCAGGAATATATCGACCACATTCAAATCAACAAAGTCCTCCATATAAGGGAAAGCACTAGCCTATAAATGGTGAGAGCTAGCACGTCCATGTACATGGTCCACTGATTGCTGCTGGCCAAGTGTTGCATATAATCCTCCAAGAATTCCCTGGTGAACCCTTTGATTAGGCTCTTTGTTTGGTAACCTGTCAGACGGTCTCCAGACTGTAAACCCAGGGCCTGTGCGGTAACTTGGAAGGTAGAGTGATGTTCCAAGTGCTGGTACGGCCTACTCCCCTCCAAAGGTAGATCTAGGATTTGTTCGAACTCCTCTAAGGTAGGAGTCAGCTGGAAATCTGAGAAGGTGAAGCATCAGAGAGGAGGATCGTATTACTGCACCATATTTGTGAGGGCCCCTTCCTATACCTGGACCTTCAGTAATTTCAGTATGTTGCCATATTTCTTACTGAAGGACATCTGTTAGATGCTTGACAGCTTGTTCCGAAACATTTCCAAGCTCGTGAGATCTATCACCTTGACCCCAATTCGTCTCCTCTTCTTCTACTGCTCGGATTCCATATTAATTTCCATTTCACCTCTTTCACGACAGTCGCTGAGAATCTGGCCCCCCCAAAGAAAAAAGGAAACAAAGTAAACATGTTAGACTCGGGATGAGCAAGGTTAATACATGATGCATAAAGAATTTAAAACAATAAATATGGTTAAGTTCTTTTTTGTCACCAACTTTTCTTTCCCTTCTTTTCTTTTATTTTGTCTTTTTCTTTTCTTTTTCCTATATATATATATATATATATATATATATATATATATATATATATATTTCTTTTTCTTTTTCTTTTCTTTTCTCTCTTTCCCCTTCTTCGCTCCTTCCCCTCATTTTGTTCATTCTCTTTTCTTTTTCTCCTTGCATTTCTCTTTCTTCTCTTATTATCTTCTTCCTTCCTTTTTTGCTCGTTTCTTTTTCACTTTTTCGACTTTCTTTTTCTCTCCCTTTTTTTTCACTTCCCCTCTCTCTTTTGTCTTGAGATTCTTATTCATTCCTAATTGCAGGTAAATAAATGCCTACAAAACAGGCGTCGTGTAACCCGAGTGTGCCGCCCTCCGCATGCCCTAGTAAGGTGACCTGTCCTATGGATCTAGGGCTTTTAATGCATGCACCTCTCCAAGGTGGTTTGTAATCCTAAAGGTGTAGAGGTCACTAGAGCCAAGTTCCAGTCCATAATGCTTGCCACAACAGTAGAAGCAATCACTAGTTGCGGGGCATTATGAATAGGACGCACTCTAGTTGGAATTTTCGTGATAGCCACACAAGACGTAGGCCCCAGCGTGACACCACTAGATCCCTCTAATCCTAGGCATCACTCAGACCCGGGTACAGGGCTCCACTCATGATAAAAATGTATATGCAATGCATGAAGGGCACATCATTTGGGGTACCTGCACTTGGGGAAATTGCAAAGATATATATAGCAATTTATTATTCATCTATCCTAGGGTTGTATAGAGAATAAAAAAACAAACAAGAGATGGATAAACAAATAAATGAATCGTGCAATCAATAAATCGTGCAAATAAACCGGAAAGAGATCAATTATGACACACTCAATTGAACGAGTTTGACTCTCTGATATCCCCAGTGGAGTTGCCATCTGTCTCAACCGTAATTCCGACGAGACGACGAACTCGCTAAAATTTCAAAAATAGAATTTTATTTGTATTATGTGGAGTCGCCATCAAATTTTTATTTAAGGGAAAAACATTTGAAAAAACCCTAACTTGAGGAACAGATTTAGGTTCGGGAGTCGGTTACGAGTGGGGAAGGTGTTAGGCACCCTACTCGCCTGTTCCGAAGAACGGTACCCTTAAACTGAGTGTGTGATTTTAGTAAAATGTTTGATCCTTTTAATTAGCTTGAAAATAAATAAATTGATGGAAGATAGCCTCACAGGACTTGATCCTGCTCCTATGTATTCCCCGGTGCAATGAGAAACTCAAGGCTTACGTAGTTCGGGTTTGAAGGCTTGACCTTCGGAAGGGCTTTAGAATGAATATGATATTTTGAAAAGAGTTTTATTATTTTGACAGGACTTTCGGTCCACTCATGCATAAGGTTCGAGGCGGCTAAGGCAGCACAGGGGCCTATACGAACCACTAGACATCAAACAGTAGTGTAGACCACCAGTTTCCCGTCAAGGGTTCGTCGCGTGAGACCGTAGATCCCAAAACATTTTGCAAAGAATTTTATTTTTTAAAGAACTTTCAGTCCACTCATGCATAAGGTCCGAGGCGGTTAAGTTAGCATGGGGGCCTATACAAACCACTAGACATTGAAGAGCAGTGTAGACCGCTAGTTTCCCGTCTAGGGTTTGTCGCATGAGACCGTAGATCCCAAAGCATTTTGGAAAGAATTTTATTTTTGAAAGGACTTTTGGTCCACTCAGGCACAAGGTCCGAGGCGGCTAAGGAAGCACGGGGGCCTATACAAACCACTAGACATCGAACATCAGTGTAGACCACCAGTTTCCTATCTAGGGTTTGTCGCGTGAGATCGTAGATTTCAAAACATTTGAAAAGAATTTTATTCTTGTAACCGTAGTGGTAATAAGGTGAATTGATCACACTTGAGAGAAAGAGGGGATACCGGGGCTCAATTTATGGGAAGTTTGGGGTTAATTTTGAATTATGAGAAGTTTGAGGGTTAAACTAGAATTATGGAAAATTTGGAGGTTAGATCAGAATTATGGAAAATTTGGGGGGTGAAACTAGAATTATGAGAAGTTTGGGGGTTAGATTGCAATTAAAGAAAATGTAGGGCCTAAATATAATTAGGGGAAGTGTGGGGCTTAATTCGCCATTAGGACAAATGCAAGGGTTTGATTGCCAATTTGAGCAAATAGGGGCTCAAATGTAATTTTCAGAAGTCAAAATGTCATTGATTGATGGGAATTCGTGATGGCACCACGATGGTCGTGATCCTGGCTTCCAGCCATTTGAACATTGAGTCTTGGTTTCATTAACTATGTGCCCCTTCACCTAGGGAGAGGCGAGATCACTTTCATTTTGAGTGGGCCATCTCAATGGGCCCCACCTCTATTTTACCTTTATTGCTTTTCTGCATGCCTCTGCTGGTGCTACGTGCATGGGGTGGGATAAGACTAACGTAACTCCCTTGCTGTGAGCCGATACGAGTTGTGCTTAGGCATGGGTATTCTGACCATTTGAACCTATGCACAGGACTTTGGGCCCACTTCCTTCGATGCCTAGGGGTAGGATTGTGACTGGGGATGAATGGTTGTTGCTTGCGATTAGTAGGATTCGCGTTGCATACGTTGTGATAGCCATGTGATGGCTCAAGACTAACCACAATTCCTTGTCCCAAGTTAAGTGGTGTGCCCGAGACCCTCAGGTGTCTCTACCAATACCTTCCATCATATAGCTTTTCTTACCCCCGGTTCGACCATTTTGATGTTGGAGAGCTTTGGAGTAAGGTTGATACTACAAAAACTGGTCCTCTTATTCAAACTAACCAGCTTCGTCGTGAGCTTACTTGGCGAGATGTGCAAGTAGACTGGTTTGAACGCGACTTAAGGCTAATTTTGTTCTTTTGCTGGGTGCCTAATGTTGAGAATTCCAGTATCTTCCTCACGCCTCGCCTTGTTGAGTGTGATTCTGCGTGTGCATGTTGGGCTATGGTTATCGACTCCACGTGGTCTAGATCGCGCCTAACTGTGCACGACGTTTATGGTACTTCATCCAGGTTATTTGTACTTAAACCGAACCCCCTTGGTTCTTCAGCTCCTCCCTTGACTCACCCCCCATTTTTTATCAACTTTGATTCATGGGCAGTGAGCTATCTTGAACGTATACCTGCACCCTGGGCCATGCGTAGTGTTGTTTCACACACCAAAAGCTACGCTATTGAGCAGGGAATCAAACTGTACCTCTTTGGCCGAGGGCCTCGTGTCTATGGCCTAGGGACCCAATTCAACCAACCTTTACATGGCACGCAACTTTTCATGTCAAGGTTCCTCCCTTTGTTTGCATAGGCCCGATTTCTTGCATAAAATCGTCCTGTGAGAGGGGTGCATGCCTTTCAGCCATCAGCGTCCTTCCCACTCGCGATTCACTTATTTCGTCTTCACGTCTAGGCCCCTATAGCCTCAACCCCGTGACTCATGCGGCTAGTGTTGGAAACTCCTTCTTACCTCCTCTCCTGAAAGTGATATACGCTGCTCCCAGTCCTTGCCTTTCATCGTCGCCCTCAAACTCAGCTAAAACATAGCATTCACTTGGCCTGAGAGGATGAACCAGGGTTCTTGAAAGATTCATCGAAGAACAGCGCCTTGTGACGAGCCAGCCACTTATCAAGGCGAGAGGATGGGGAGGATCTTGACTAAGGCCGTGTCGTTACTTGGTGTCTAGGAGGTCTATAAGTTAGTTACATGCATGTGGCGGGATTGCCATCATCAGGTTATGGCGAAGGGGTGTTCAGCCTAGGCTAATGCAGGGGATGGATACTAGCACTAACCTGTCAACCACTAACGTTGTTGGTTCAAGCTGAATCCGGGACGTTGTTAGTCCCGCGAGTGGTTTTGGCTAGCTCTAGGCACGCTCGAGTCATCTTCCCTATCCTAATGAGTACCTAACAACTATAGAACAAGGTCACTTTGAACTTCTCGGCCACCGGGGCTTGGTAAGCCTCCTAGGACTCTTTTCCCTTGCTTCCACTCCAAGATACGAATCGTGGACAACGATAGTGAATGGTTCAGAGGACAATGAGGTTTCCTAATCGTGATCGGATGTGAGACTTATGACCACACCTTCTCTGTGAATCCGGAGACCGATCTAAACTATAATCTACATCCGGCAAGTTCGTCGCTAATCCTAATATTAGTTTCTTCTCGAACTTACATCAAACATGTGAACATCTAGTTTTAACAGTCTTCAAAATGAGCCTAGATCTTTTCTAGCGTTCTGTTATCACATCATAATCGGAACTTCCATACAATTCTTAATTTCAAATCAGCATGTGTAGTACCATCGTTCAAGATTAACTTAAATCATATTGTGTAGCACATGATTCTAGAGTTGTGGAGGCGACTAACGTGTATCGTTCGGGCAAATGCGCGATGCTTGGATCTTTAGAGATGCCTCCGTCTCTACGACCGTAGAATTGACAAGGTTGAAATATCCCTCTTCACGTCGACGTTTCCGGCGAGCCTTTCGTAGAGAGCAGAGAGTTTTTTCTTCCTGAGCAAGCAACTTTCCGCCTCTGGCACTCAAAAAAAAGGACCCCTGCTCACTGAATCTTCCCTATTTATAAGCCTCTAATTCACATTGGATTCTTCTCCCTTTCTCCGCCTTTTACTCCTTTATCGCGTTTATTATTATATTCTTTATTTTATCTTATTTTATTTATTATTATTATTATTATTATTATTATTTATTTATTATTATTTTTCTCTTTTTAACTTTTCATTATTATTTTTTATTTTTATTTTTTTCTTCTCTTATTTGTGGTTTCTATTTTTCCCCTTTTCTTTTTATCTTTTGGATTTTCATTTAATTTTTGTTTTTATTTACTTTACCTTGTTTGCTTCCTCCTATTTCGGTATTTTCTTCTGTTCATCTTCCTTTCTATGTTTGTTTTATGTTTTTCTATTTATTTATTTTAATATTCACTTATTGTTTAACTTATGGTTTGTTCACTAATTAATTTAACGACTGGAGGCCTCAGACATAATTGGGTGTTTACAGTGGGTATGTTATGCTTCTGTGCTTCACCCCCTGCCCCCTATTTATACTATTAAAATTGTGTGTGTGGAATGTGAGTGGGTGCGGTGTAGTCAGCAAGCGGTTGCCGCTTGCTGCTTGGTTTTTTTTTTTTTTTGAATATTAAAAGGCACCTTAGATTTTTTCCCCTTTAGTTCCTTTTTCTCTTCAACCTTTTTTTATCTCATGTGCACCTAGTCCTTACAGACCTCGCTTGGTCTAAAAGGAAGCA
The DNA here is from genome assembly GCA_037954105.1 of Canavalia gladiata. Classification (NCBI taxonomy): domain Eukaryota; kingdom Viridiplantae; phylum Streptophyta; class Magnoliopsida; order Fabales; family Fabaceae; genus Canavalia; species Canavalia gladiata. The sequence goes on from CM075661.1 coordinate 41,696,922, forward strand.
AAGTTATCTTGTGATAGTTAAATTGGAAGAGTACCTGTTGATGTGTCCATCATGATGGACATTACGATCAAATTCCCATGAGTTTCCCAATAGCACATGACTGGCCTCCATTAGGATGATGTCACAGATGATATCATCTTCATACCTTCCAATGGATAAAGAAAGGAGCACCTGTTGGTTAACCAACAAATCCCCTTTGTCACTAAGCCATTGTAATTTGTGTGGTTTAGGGTAGGGGTGATAGCTAACCCTAACTTGGTTACTAGCTTAGTGCTAGCCATATTTGTGCAGCTACCGCAATGAATAAATAAGGAGGAAGTGTGCCTCTTGACTGAACATCTTGTATGGAAGATGTTCTCCCTTTGATTTTCCTTATCCTTCTCGATTTCACTCCCTAGTAATCTCCTAACCACTAGAAGGTCACCCTTAACAGAATACTCTAAGGATTCACTCTCTAAAGAGGAGGAGCTTGAACTTGATTTAGTGGACTCTAGATTGAATAATTACCATTATCCTTAAGGATCATGGTTTTTTTTTTTATTTGGGCATTGGGAAGAATTGTTCCCCTTACCCAGACACTTAAAACACTTAAATAAATACTTTTTGCGAGAGTGAAAATTTGGAGTCTTGCCTTTGGATTCTTTAGAGTGTTTAGCCTCTTTGGACTCCCTAGGTTTAAAGCTATATTCTTTTGGATCCCTTTTTCTATCTTTACAAGTGTCTTGTGTAGATGATTTGTATGCAATGTATTTGTCTTTACCTTTACTATTTAGTTGGGCTTCTACCTTTATAACTTGGTGGTAAAGATCATTAAGGCTAGATGTTGGTGGAGTTCTATCACATCCCTAATGTCTTGCCTAAACCCATCTAGGAACCTAGCCATGGTGGCTTCCTGAATTTCTTTAAGTTAGCCCTAATCATTGCAATCTCCATTTCCTTGTAATATTCATCTACAATTTAGTAACCTTGAGAGAGTCTCTTTAGTCTATTATGGACCACTCTTAAATAATAAGGAGGTACATGCCTTTCCCTCATGATGTGTTTCATTTCTTCCCATTCACTCAAGGGCCCAAAACTCTCTTTTTTAAGCCTATCTCACCATATTAATGCATAGTCACTAAATTCTAAAACGGCTAATCTCACCTTATGTCTTTCCCTAATGGCGTGACTTGTAAAGATTTGTTCTACCTTAAGCTCCCAATCTAAGTATGCCTCTAGGTTGTTTCCCTCTTGGATCTTAGGCATTTTAATCTTAGGTAGCTTCGTGGGCTGTAAGGTATCCATACTCCTTGGATCTATATTCTTATGGTTAACTCTACAATCTCTATTATCTAAGTTATCCCTAAAGGAACTCTTACTCCTATGTTGCCTAAACCTATGGTATCTATGCTTGTGTGTCCTAAGCCTAGAGGGTTCCTTAGTCCTAGTTGCTTCTCTATGCTCACGATCCCTAGTTCTTTCTACTATTGGTGCATGGTTATTGGAGGATAGTGTCCTTCTTTGTGAGTGTGGCCTATCCCTTGATGAAGGCCTTTCCCTTTAGGGAGAGTGTCTTATCCTTTCCTTATGACTCATGTGTTTCCCAAGGAAATTGACATCTTTACTTAATATCTCACCCTTATGACAGCTATTCCCATTCCTAGACCCACTGGTTTTAATTATTCTTTAATTTCTTGGTTGCCTTTTAGACTCTTTTTTTTCTAGGTGATCTAGTCTTTGCTTTATGATCGTTGTTTGGGTTTGAAAAATCCTTTCTAGTCTATTGGCCAATTGTTCCATTTTCCTTCTTGGGGATATTTCACAGGTACTCATTTGGAAAGTAGTAAAATACCTCTCCACACTTAGATTACTTATGCTAAGAAATCAAATCACTCAAGTCAAAACACTTAGCACCAATCTAGGCTCTAAGGTAGACATAAACACACAAGGGTTAAGTAATTTACCTAGCTCCCTTGACCTTGCAAAAAAATATAAAGGTTAGTGCTACACATACAAAATGCAAGTAACACTTAGCATACAACCTAGGTTCTAAGACACACCATCACACAAAAAGCTATAACTTGACCTTAGGTGAGTATCCTACACCAAGGTGCAAAGTCCAAAATCTAAAGTCCTTCTTACTCATAAATTGCATAGGAAAAATCTGAATTACACCAAAAGGAAATCCTACCTCAAGACACTAGGATTCATAATTCAAATCAAATCTAATTAAATATATTCAACCTAAAATTTACAAGTTCAAAACCAAATGCTTAATGTTACAATTAGCCTTCACTTTCATCTTCAACTTGGCCTTGAGTCTATGTCTTCGATTTAGTCTCAAAGTCCAAGTTTTCAAGCCTTTACTCCTTGAGGTCCTGATAATATTTCCTTGTACTTAGGCCTCCCAAAGTACGTACAAAATTATGCACACAAAAAGGACACTTGCTACCCCACTTGGTTAGTGGTAGAAAATTAAGCCTAAAATCAATTAAATCTTACCAAGTGTTTCCATTCTCTCCCTTTAATGTCCTCACCATGTAACCAACCTTTCACACCACTTCACTTTGAATAAACAACCTCTAAACCAATCTTGAGGCCAAGATATAACTCAATTCAAGCTCTCGGTGCTTGGTGTCAACAAGGTGGTGAAAGAGTGCTCATGTAAATGTAGATGATAGGTGATAAAACTAGAGGAATTTTAAAGACAATCAAGAAATGCTAAGCACAAAAATATTATACTAAAAAGGAATTTAAGTAAGACAAAACTTAGAAGCAAAGAATTTAGACAAACTTGAATTAAAGCTAAGTTTAAAGGTAAGCATACAAAAGGAATCCTAAAACCTAAGAGAAGCATGCATATTACTCATATAAAGGATGAATGCTATTCGGCTAAGCTATATGAATCATACACAAACTAAATATTAAGACCTAATTCAGGAACCCTATGACTAAAGATGAATTCATGAATACACTAGCATACTTCACTCAAATAATGGACCTTATGCACATGCCTTTTCCTATATGCTTTATTTGTTTTTTCCTTTGACTTTTCTTTACTTTTTCTTCAAGTATTTTTGTATTTTCTTGCTAGTTTATTTTGATTTATGTTTTGTGTCTAGTTCTTGATTCAAGTCTAAAATTCACAATCCTCCAATGGCTTTTTCATAGGATTTATCTTTCACGATCCTAAGTCCCATAGTCCAACTAGTGCATTTGCACTCTTCCTTGCAAAGGTAGGGTAATTCTAAGTCAAGTATGTTTGTCCAATTTTTATCCAAATCTAGCTCAGGTCATAGAAGTTATAGAGGTGTTTAAGTGTCTTTTAATGTTGCTTAATATGTTAATTAAGCTTACACTTAAGCACCTAGCCTTAATTACTTAAAACATGCATGACTCAAGCTTAGCTAGCATTGGATTACATGGACATAATCATGCATCTCGTTGGAAATTGAAATAGAAAAACCACACAATATTTAACTCAGAATAACACATAGATAAGGATCAAAATACATTGAATGAAGCCTAGACAAGATCTAAAAAATTCATACCAAACGGATGAACTCAAGATCACTTAGTTCTTGGTGCCAAAATTGGATTCAAATTTTAAATTGTTTTTTCAAATTTTTTTAAATATCTATAAAATCCATACCAATTAACTGAAGAAATGAGATCAGATTAAGAATTCCATAAAAAATTTTGTCTAAATCAGACTAGAATTAAGCAAGTTATGCTATTTTTACTCAAGCTAGGCGCGTTCATGCACTAGGATTAACAAACTCTAGTAAATTAAGAACTAATAATTCAATAATCAACCAATTAAATCAAACAATAGCATTATAGAAACTATAAAGAAAGATGAATCTAACGGAAAAGGAATCATAGAAATCAGAACTCGTTTTCCTAATACAAAGTGAAAAAGAAAGATGAATAAAAGATGTACTTGAAAGAGTAAAGAGAACATAATAAGTAAACCAATTAAAGGCTAGATCTCACTTTCATTCATAGAGCTTTGATACTAGTTGATGCAGAGGTGGAAGGAGGTGGTTCTTCTAGATCAATAGAGAATTCAATTCGATGGAGAACGAAAGTGGAATTATGATGAAGTTATGCCTTGACTTGGTAACGGCACCTCTTATGGAGGATGAACTTCTTCTCTGCCACCATGAGTAGATATTGATGAGGAGGATCCTCAACCCCAAGTCTAGTTCTAGAGGAAGGATAATGATAGAATTGCTCTTAAAAGTATGAGTGGAAAGTCACAATTTAATTCCAAATAAAATAAGTGTTGAAAATTACACAAGTGATGCCTTTATCTAGGAAAAATGGAGGAGGTACAAAATGGAGGGAAGGAGGGGCAGATTTGAATCCAAATTGGGCTAGGATTTTGGTTAATAATGGTGCCTTCTTCACTCCTCAATGCATCCTCAAATTAGGCTTAAGAAAGCCTAAAAAGCCTAAGCTAAAATACAAGGAAATTGGCCCTAAATCCTATACATATTAGGTCTGCTAGTTCCTAAAATACAAAAAGTATCTAAATGTTATTCTACTATGTGAAGGGCCAATAGGGAGGTGGGTTAGGCCTGGAAGTGAGTCTCCTGGAGGCCTAAGAAGGTCTCCACCTCTATTTGCAATCTCTTGACCCTAACCCTAGTGATAGGTCCAATGGGCCTAAGGATCATTCCTAGAGTAAGGGACTGCTTTGGTGTAGGTCTAGTGTATTTAAGGATGACTATGCATTAGTTTGTCTGACTTCTTGGGTTCATTTAGACCAAATCTTGTAGATCTAGATCCATTCAATTTGAGATCGCATCCTATAACACCTTAAAAATGAATATTGATTTTACGCTATCATTCGGTTCCATTATTAGTTTGTTATCTCATGATGCAAAATCTTTGGAAAATAATTATTATAGGAAATACAATGATCTTTTTAAGATTGTTGGTTATAAATTGCGAGCCTCATCGAAATAGAACACATGTGAGTAATTAAGTTACTAGGCATTCTTGCATGCATATAGAATAATAACATTACATATCATTTGTTGTACTCCATGTATCTTTAATCCATAGTAAACAATCAAACATAACCTATTCACTTAACATATAACATCACATAATTATACAATCCGTTTACATGTTCACAACAGTCTTAGGCACTAAGGCCTTTGCATACATTTTATTACACATCATAATTTACATACATATTTGTTACACATTATAATACACATATTATACATAATCTAGCATAATACTACTTACTAATAATTGGGATGCTTACATCCAACTATCCACAAAAATTTACATTATTGGTATGACTCTTCAACTTATCTTTTCTTACCACTACAGCATATTTAAGTTTTAGTAACATTTAAAAAATGTTACAAAAATATAAAAAAATATTACCTATTAGTTTTAATAACATTTTTAAAAAATGTTGTATCTGATATATGTCGCAAAATGTTATTCGTAACATTTTTTTATATTTTTAGTAACATTTAATAAATGTTACAACATATTGATTTAGTAACATTTTTATAAAAAATGACAACATTTATATAAAATGTTACAAAATATTAAAAATGTTGCCAAATATATTTTAAACAACATTTTAAAAATGTTACTAATTAAAAAAAAAATGTTACCAAATAATACTATTAGTAACATTTTCAAAAATGTAATTAATTGTAAAAAAATGTTATACAAGATAATTTTTTTAAGTGTTAATTTCTTTTAGGTTAAATTAATTTTTACCTGAAAATAAAGGAAACACCAACTTAATCTTTAATATATTCTTAATTTTCTTTATTTTTTTAACAATAAATAAATTAACTTTTGTTTATAGTTTCTATTTTTATTCAGTATTAAATAAAAAAGGTGAGCATGTTTTTATTTTATTTTTGTTTTTAAAATTTTATAAAAAAACAACATAAAAATAAAATGATATTTTTATTATTAAAATTGAAAAAAAATATAAAAACAGAAACCAGTAAAGCCGACTTATGATAAATTACACCACTTTTCCTGATGAAGACCACCATTGTTCACATAATGAATCAAATAATATATATTAATTGAATATAGTTTTCAATTGTGTAACCTTTGATGATGCTTAAGAAGAATTTGGCCTCTTCAGGACCCCAACATTCAAATACAAATAACTCTTTTGGTCAGAGAAGTTTGACGATGTATGTACAGGATAAAATCCAAAGGATCTTCCATCAGTCTTTGCCAAACATACATCATTATGTCCTTCAAAAGTTCACTCTTTTGTATGAATGGCTAAGTTGCATATTCCTCAAGTGACATCCACTACAGCAAAAGAATAATATGAAGAATTGATACTTGCCTTTGGCTATAATGATTTTAAATTTCCTCATGATCCTTTTTAAAACTACAATTTATTGCATTGGAATGAACTAAATCAAATCAATTTCGGTAATAAAGCTTTAATGTACTGACAAAGATGTTAAACGATAGCTTAACAACGGTTAAATGGTACAACAAGATTTACTTACTCCCGTTTCTTCTTTGACCTCTCTTATTGTTGCAACGCAAATATCTTTTTCCTGTATAGATTGAACAAGTGTATTATACACACACTATAGATTCTTATTCTATAATGAGAAAAATATCCGATGCATTTACCTGATCAACAACTCCAGTAGAAAATTTTCGGACACCAGTTCCCTAAAAATATCCACTATTTTCTTGAACAACCAGGACCTAATATCAATGAATAAGTAGAAAATGAGATGTTAACTGCCGATAGAGAACTAAATTCGTAAGAATTTTATTAGTGACTGACATTTCACTAAAAAAATGAGATGTAACTCTTTTTCCAATAAAAATTCAGATAATAAACTTGACAGAAACTGATAGGAATTAAAAATAATGGGAGTAATGGATGAGAAAATGAAGAAAGGAACTAAATTTGAATATACTAGTTCGTCCCTAGAATGAAATGCAACACCTGTTAAGTTCCTTTTCACCCTAATATATGATGTTATCCTTTGATCAAGATACAGGACCCGAATAGCTGTACTTGTCAAAGATACAGTGCTCAAACAATAACGAAGTCCTTCCATTCAAGGATTTGAGGGTATTAAAGCCGATGTGGTAATCAATTGTGCTTCAATTCCAAAGAACAAAAAGTGGTAGCAACCATGTAATGGAGTGCACAACTGTTAGAAATCCAAACGATCCAATCATCACCTGTTGCCAACCAAAACAGAATATAACTCCTTAATCAGTAACACACCAAAATAGCTAGACAATAGGCATCAAAAGTGAATGCCACTATAATACTTACAGCGTCTTATAATAATTAACACATGATAAATGCTAACAAGTAATTTCAAAATATTGTTTTAGTAATAAAAAATAAAAACTGTTATTCAATAACATTATGAATATTCTTTTATCAAAAATTTTATTTATAATTACTTAATCAATATGTTAATAATCATGCTTATGTCTATATTTATTTATTTACATGCTTCCATACTAAAGCACACCAGTGTATTTCCACACTAATATGAATATAAAATCAGCAAATATTTTACAATAATTTTTATTTTGTATAATAACAACATAAGTTTTATTCTATTAAATAAGATTAATTACATAAATTATATATTATTATTAGTTCAGTTAAATTAATAATAATATATTTTTATTATTTGATAAAATTTATCTAAATATTATTAAATGATTTGAATTCTATTTTATATTAAAAGAATCTCACTTATTATTTATAAGGTCATATGAATTTTATGAAATAAATGAAAGAAAGGTTTTGAAAAAAACATGTCGCCTAGTGAGTGAATTAGAGGCACCTTTGTATAGGCACTAGAAGTGGGGATAGGACGAATAGTAGCAGAGTCAACTTCATCAGTACGAAGAGGAACTGCTGGGTTGCTATTAATGAAGGGCAAGTTGCCACTTTTATATGGTACTAATGGGGCTTGATAAGCATAAATTTCATAAATAATTATCTCTCACTTTTATCTCATTAAGACTTCTTATATGTTCAATTAAGTGGTCTTTGTCATATTTTATGAGTTTGGGTTTAAATGAAGTTTAATTGAATTTCTTTGCTTAACCCGATTAAAATGACACTATTATAGTATTTTGAGCATAATAGGAGTTTTAGACATCCAAAAATCATGAAATCTGTCTTGAATGAAAGCTTAAAGAAGTGTCCACAGTTACAAAGCAAGAGCAGACTCTGAATGGGATGTTTAGGACTCCGAAATTATCTCAAAAGATGAGATAGTGTTGCTGACGTGGAATTTGAACAGTGTGCAAAGATCCGGCCATATCTTGAGATACAGAAGTCATATTGAGATGAAATCAAATCTGTTGGACAGCTAAGATCCGGGGCTACAACGTTTGTTCAGACGTGAAGCTCTAATTCAGACACGTGAATATCTGAAATTGCGCTGCAAGCAAGTCAAAATTGTTGTGCTCATTGGTGACAAAAATTCAAGTGTTTTGCATTTTCAACAAAGCCCATGTGAAAGCAATAAAAGGGTAGAAAAGTAATATCCTAGTTGGTGACTTTCTTAAGATGATGCCTCAAAAATCCTCTATAAATAGAAGGGTTTACAAGAGGAGAAACACACCACATGGAGATTAACTCCAATACCATTTTCCATCTTTCTTTCTTTCTTGTTAGTTTTCCTCCTTCATGGAAGGCTTAGGGTTTATTTGTTGTTAGTTTGCCTCCTTCATGGAAGGCTTAGGTTTTATTTGTTGTTAGTTTGCCTCCTTCATGGAAGGCTTAGGTTTTATTTGTTGTTAGTTTGCCTCCTTCATGGAAGACTTAGGATTTATTTCTTCTTAGTTTGCCTCCTTCATGGAAGGCTAGGTTCGTAGTTCCAATTGAAGGATTCAAGCTATTTTCATTTTAACTTTGAGGTCTTGATCTTTATTTACATGCTTATTAAGTGGTTTCTACTCTGCTTCACTATATTCTTCAATTTTATTCTTTAATCAAAGTTTGATCGGTTGACGTATTTTGATTAATGCATAATTGATTTATAATTGGTTTTTGATTGGTAAATCATTTTCCAAAAGTTTGAAGAGTAGAAATTAAGTAATTGAATTGAAGGTTTTCATTTTATTACTTACTTCAACTGAATTCTGATTGTGAAATTGGTTTAGATAAAAGATTAAGTGGTTACTAAATCTTGTTGATCATAATCAATTAAATTCTGAGAGGTTTCTCATTAGAGAATTCAAGGATCATTTTAGGGGTTCCAGATGATCCTAGGTTGATAAACACAATGCATGATTTTAGTGATCAATGATTAGTTAAGAAAATAGCCTCTGAATTCCTTGAGTTGATAATTGTTAAGTCAAATTAATTTCATTTTGTATTTTGTGTTTAGAACTTAACATCATATCTTTACAAAACCCCCTTGTTCTAACTTTCTCCTAATTTGCTTAAGAATATGAAATGGTCTTTGGGAGATGACCTAGGTTGCACCTTATACTACACCAATAGTTTGGGGGAAATCTAGAAATTATTTTTGCGCGTTTGCGACAAGCGTGTCAATACCCTTGGTAAGGCATTAGCTGCAAGAAAAATCAATCTTGTTTATGGGGGAGGGATTCAGGGTTTAAAAGGATGTGTTGCAGGATCTGCACTCACAAAGGGGTGTAACGTCTTAGGTGTTGGCCTAAAACATGGGAGCACCTCCTACTTCACCCTGGGTACTGAATTGAAGGTTGCAACCATTCATGACCTTATGAGACACATGTTGATTAATTCTAATGCATTTATTGCATTACCTGGAGGTCTTGGAATAATGGAAGAAATTTTTACCATTATATTTTGGGCCTATCGGAATTTTCATAAAAGACCTTTGGGCTTATTGAATATTAATGGCTTTTATAATGGTTTGATATCCTTTTTAGATCATGCAGTAGAGAATGGTGCTGGATCTGCCAATGGAGAATGTTCTGGAGTCTTTGTTGAACCCTGTGGTGTTGCTGCTGTTACTGCTGAAGTCACCTTAATTGCTAGCTTTTCTAAATCTTGGCATGATTTTAGTGACCTATCATTGAACTAAAGTAGAAGAAACCAAGGCGTGATGGCAACATTAACATAAAATTGGTTTTAAAAAAGCATACAAAAAATTTTCAAATTTACACACTAATAGAAAATTGATTGCAAATCAAACAACTTCACAATTTTATCACTAGAGCTAGTAAAAGAAAATTGACCATTCCAATTTCCTCTCCTAAGTTCGTTTGGTATTAAGCAAGTACACTAGACAAAATATATCAAGAAACAAGTTATTTCTCCACAGGCTATGTTTATTTTAACAAATATTTTCTAATTCCTCATGCTAATTTTCAACAAGAAACATATGAGATCAAAAGAGGTTAAAATTGTCACATAAATAACTTTGATGAGCCACAACAAATTGAACAGGATTGGAAAAATTATCACATACCTAGATTGATGAATTTGAACCTTCTAGAGTGAAGAATGATGGTAGCTACCAGAACGAGAATCGTCAAGGCAATGACTAGGCTCAAAATAACCATCATGTTAGACTTCTTAATATTTCAAATTCAAGTGGGAAAGAATGTTAATGGGAAGCGGAAACAAGGAAGTGGAATGAGCAATTGTGAGTTAAAGAAACAAGGGATTTAGTCTCTTCCCCAACATTTGATATCAAACAATCGATATAAAGCTTCATCAAAATAACAAGAGATTTGGTATTTTCCCTAACATCTCATATCAAACGTGAATATAAAGAGTCATGAAAAAAAAACAAAGTAATGAGAATTTAACCTCTTTCCCAACATCCATTCATCATTCAACTCAACAAAAAAAATATATTAAGTAGTAGCATTGGCAACAACTTTAGGGGAATCAACATTGATTATTTTGGTTTTCAATCTCTTCCTCTTTTTCTCGTTGTTGGATCCTTTGATCTTTTCCTGAAAATTGCAAATAATATATATAATTCAATGTTCATAACATGAAATAATTTAATCCATAAATTAATTAAGAAAAGTGGCACCATCAGAAACTTAAAAATAAGCACATTATGCAATTTTGATTTTTATAATGAACAAGTTCTAGGAATACTATAATGAACAAGATACCTTCTCAGAACGAATTTTATGAATTTCTTTTTCTAATGTAATCTCAAGACTTTTAAGATCCTTCACATTCATGCTACTCAACATTTCACCCATCATTGGCCTATAATGACCAAAATATTTTCACAATTATTAACATATAATAAAAGACTTGTAATAATTGACAAAAAATTTTAACAGTAATTGCAATAATATCACTTACCTTTCTCCTTTTGCAACATGATCTACATGATGAGTTGTAACACAAGAACATACATCAATATCTTTATTTGCAAAAGGTATTGACATGTTAGATAATTTGGAACTGTTACTCCTGGAAAACTTCTCTGCAGCTCATTCAAAACAAATTTGAAACCACCTAACATTTCATTCTTAATTTCCTCAACCTGTTCTTTTAATTTTTTTTCATTTCCTCTTGTAATTTTCCTGAATGCTTTTTATCTCTGCTTCAGCATTTTTCTTCACTTTCTCAATTAATTTTTGAGTTTCAAGTTGAGATTGAGTTCCCCATAAGTCTGATGGCACAACCCCTTTTCCGTATGTGCGCACATGACCAGGTCTATCTTTTCCAAAGACATATGAAAAGACATCATCTTGGCTCGTGCCTTGTTCTACTATTTTCTGGATGTGAAGCTGCTACCTCTTCAAACTCTGACTATATTAGATGTTAGAATCGTAATTAAGAGGTAATAAAAGTTAAAATAATAATGATATACATACAATAATTTTTCTCGTTGCTTCATTCTTAGGCTTGTGTGTTAGAATGTACATTTCCACTCGAGATGGCTCTTTTCCATTTGGATCCTTGCTTGTCTATTCAAACATAAATATAAGATCACTTCAATAATTTAGAGTTCATAATAACATTATTGGAGACTGACCCGCTCGTCGCAAACGCGCAAAAATAATTTCTAGATTTTCCCCAAACTATTGGTATAGTATAAGGTGCAACCTAGGTCATCTCCCAAAGACCATTTCATATTCTTAAGCAAATTAGGAGAAAATTAGAACAGGGGGATTTTGTAAAGAATGATATTGAGTTCTAAATGCAAAATACAGAATGAAATTAATTTCACTTAACAATTATCAACTCAAGGAATTCAGAGGCTATTTTCTTAACTAATCATTAATCACTAAAATCATGCATTGTGTTTATCAACCTAGGATCATCTGGAACCCCTAAAATGATCCTTGAATTCTCTACTGAGAAACCTCTCAGAATTTAATTGATTATGATCAACAAGATTAGTAACCACTTAATCTTTTATCTAAACCAATTTCACAATCAGAATTCAGTTGAAGTAAGTAATAAAATGAAAACCTTCAATTCAATTACTTAATTTCTACTCTTCAAACTTTTGGAAAATGATTTACCAATCAAAAACCAATTATAAATCAATTATACATTAATCAAAATACGTCAACCGATCAAACTTTGATTAAAGAATAAAATTGAAGAATATAGTGAAGTAGAGTAGAAACCACTTAATAAGCATGTAATTAAAGATCAAGACCTCAAAGTTAAAATGAAAATAGCTTGAATCCTTGAATTGAAACTACGAACCTAGCCTTGCATGAAGGAGGCAAACTAACAACAAATAAATCCTAAGCCTTCCATGAAGGAGGCAAACTAACAACAAAGAAAAACTAAGCCTTCAATGTAGGAGGCAAACTAACAATACAAAAACACTAAGCCTTCCATGTAGGAGGCAAACTAACAATAAAGAAAAACTAAGCCTTCCATGAAGGAGGCAAACTAAGAAGAAAGAAAGAAAGATGGAAAATGGTGTTGAAGTTAATCTCCAAGTGGTGTTTGTTTCTCCTCTTTTAAACCCTTTTATTTATAGAGGATTTTTGAGGCATCATCTTCAGAAAGTCACCAACTAGGTTATTACTTTCTACCCTTTTATTGCTTTCACATGGGCTTTGTTGAAAATGCAAAACACTTTTGAATTTTTGTCACCAATGAGCACAACAATTTTGACTTTCTTGCAGCGCAATTTCGGATATTCACGGGTCCGAATTAGAGCTTCACATCTGAACAAAAGTTGTAGCCCCGGATCTTAGATTTCCAAAAGATTTGATTTCATCTCAATATGACTTCTGTATCTCAAGATATGGCCGGATCTTTGCACACTGTTCAAATTCCACTTCAGCAACACTATCTCATCTTTTGAGATAATTTCGGAGTCCTAAACATCCCATTTAGAGTCTGATCTTGCTTTGTAACTGTGGACACTTCTTTAAGCTTTCATTCAAGATAGATTTCATGATTTTTGGATGTCTAAAACTCCTATTATGCTCAAAATATTATAATAGTGTCATTTTAATCGGGTAAGCAAAGAAATTCAATTAAACTTCATATGAACCCAAACTCATAAAATATGACAAAGATCACTTAATTGAACATATAAGAAGTCTTAATGAGATAAAAGTGAGAGATAATTATTTATGAAATCTATGCTTATCAAATTCCCCCACACTTATCTTTTGCATGTCTCGGGCAAACTTAAGTTAAGGATTGGTGACTAATTTTTTTTTTTTTTTTTTTATGAAAGAACATCAAAGTTTTGAGTTGATTTCTCAAGAATTCACAAAATTTCATGAAGCATTCTTTCATCACATTTTTGAAATTACTTAGAAAGTCAACTTTAATTTGAAAAACATAGATTGAGAAAGATAAAACCTCACATGATATACTCTGAATCTCTCAAGTGTTTGATTTGGTAAGTGTTTCTCTCAAATTCAATCCATGAAAGATGAACTATCATAGGCTTGCATATCTTCTACTTCTCTACTACTATGTACACATGCAATGCACAAATCAAGAGGTCTTTATTTTGGTTATAACGGGATTAGAAAGATGAAATGATATATTGAAGAGATACAATGTTAGACCAAGGAAAATGGTAAGGATTGAGAACTGAGTCTAAGTGCAAGTGTGAGAAACAGATATTACTTCTTCATTCTTTTTTTTTCTTTTTTTTTTCAATATAATAGTTTATTTATTAATTTCTTGCTTTAGTTTTTTTTTTCAACCATGATATTGATGAACACAACAATAATCTCCCCCACACTTATTGAAACACTTATGGTATGATAAATCCAGTATTCCTCACCTTCTATGGTCAAACAAAGTTGTTTTTTTTTTGTTTGTTTTTTTTATTTGTGGTGAGCTAAAAAGAAGAAAAGGCTAATCGGCTCAAAGGGCTGATCAAAGGATAAAATTATATGGTTTGGTTATTTGGCCAAGTGGTTTGTTCAAGAAAAACAGTGCCTCAATCATTTTTGTACAATTCATGTGAAAATGTAGCTTCAAAAAGAATCAATGCAAGTTCTGAAGTAACATATTCCATGGATGAAAATCACACAAGAAAGAAAATAATAATAATAAGGCTCAAAATCTCACAGGTAATATATTTATCAAATCTAATCTATCCAGTTCAAATATGTGTTGCCAAACTAATTAATCTCGAAATGTAAATCATTTTGTTTCAATTATTTTATGAAATCTAAAGAAAAACAAACTTCCACATTCAAATTTTTTTTTAATCATAAGATGCGTATCAAGAGTCAAGTGTAACTCCTTACTCAGTCATCTTACTCAAAGCAAGTTTTATGATTCTAACCTAATTTTTTTTTTGGGTTTTTTTTGGGTTTTTTTTTGGGTTTTTTTTTTTTATATATCGGACCATCCTCCCCCCAACCTATCCAAGACATTGTCCCCAATGTCTTAGATGGAATTTCATATGACAGGAAAAGAAATGTGAGAAAACCACCAAAGTAAGGAAAAGTTATAACCGAAGAGTGGTATCTGGTTCTCTTTTGTCTCTGCCATCCTGATTTGGTTGGTTCACCAGCTGCATTGCTTGACTGAGCTCAGATGTAGGATTTTGCAAAATCTCAAGTAGCTGTTCAACAGTTGAAGCAGATACTATGATGTTGCGCTTGGATTGTGGCATGAACTCCTGCTCTATTGCATGATCTAAAAAGGATATCAAACAATTATAAAAGCCATTAATATTCAATAAGCCCAAAGGTTTTTTATGAAAATTTCGATAGGCCCAAAATATAATGGTAAAAATTTCTTCCATTGTTCCAAGACCACCAGGTAATGCAATAAATGCATTAGAATTAATCAACATGTGTCTCATACGATCATGCATGGTTGCAACCTTCAATTCAGTACCCAGGGTGAAGTAGGAGGTGTTCTCATTTTTTAAGCCAACACCTAAGACGTTACATCCCTTTGGGAGTGCAGATCCAGCAACACATCCTTTTAAACCCTGAATCCCTCCCCCATAAACAAGATTGATTTTTCTTGCAGCTAATGCCTTACCAAGGGTATAAACTGCATGTTGAAATTCTCCACCCTTTCCAAGGTTAGACCCACCAAAAACACAGATAGTATTGATCCTATCCATATACGGTGTTTCTTTCTTTTTTTTGAAAAAATATGTCATAGAGGTTGATAATTTATAGGGACTCAATATCAGACAAGGAGATCGCTTGAATAGTGCGGAATTAGGATTTGGTAGCAAAAGTTTGAATTTTTTTTGTTCAAGGAAAAGGTGAATGTCAGAGGGGAAAGACTTTAAGCACGGGTGAAAATTTCAAAAAAATGGTGGCCCAATAAATTGAAAAGACAATGTAAATGACAAACATACACGCATGAGAATGAACAGTAGTTGTGATTGTGGCTCACATCTTCCTCTGGTTTTACGTCCAGTAACGGCTGAAACGCCTTCTAAGAGTCGAGGATGTGCTTCCCATTCATTTTTCTTGTAAACTGACCACAGGGTCTTTTAAAGTCAGATTCCCAAGACTATAACGTGCTTTTCCTTACGGAACAGTTCAAACAAATCAAGAAGAACTCCTTGTACATGCCCACTAGGATGCGTCTCAAGAGTCTGAATGATATCATCCAATGACTCCTTACTCAGTCCATCCTTTATGAATTGAATTTTGTCCTCTCGATTTCTTGAAACCATTCCAGGGTTCTTGCATCTTGTGTTACAGGTCCATCTTGCACACCTGTAGCAAACTCCAATTCTTTTTGCCCTTCTCTTCTTTGCATAGGTACTTCTTCCCATACCTGGCATGTTTTTAACAAATGATTCTTGAAATTCACCTGCTAAACGTACCTTAGCTTCAATGATCCAACGGACATCTTCTGGAAGGCCTAAGAGTGTTAATGCCCTCAATCGTTCAAGTTTGCAATTGTAAATGTCTTTAAGAAAATTTATGGGGAGAGTAGGGAACAAAATTTTGATCCTGGTGAGAGCTTTCTCCATTTCTTAAAAAACTCAAGTTATTATTCCTGCAAGCTTAATGTGGTGTAATAGTTGGGATGATTTAAGAGGTGAAGAAGGAAGTTGAGAGATTAGTTGAAACTTATAAGCGAGGAATGTGAGAGAGAGAGAGAGAAAGAGAGAGAGAGAGAGAGACTTCTCTTGAATTTATTGCAAGTATGTGGCATTGTGCAAATGCACTTCTTCTACCGTGTGCTCTTGAAAACCTTCGAAAAATGGTTTAAGACGATGTCCATTCACCTTGAAGATTTTTTCAGTTACCTCATTTTTTATTTCCACTACACCATAAGGAAAAACATTAGTAACTACAAATGGTCCTAACCATCTAGAGCGTAGCTTACCAGGCATAAGCTTTAGCCGAGAATTGAAAAGGAGAACTTTTTGTCCAACGGAAAACTCCTTTCTTGCCAACTTTTTGTCATGAAGAGCTTTGACATTTTCTTTGTAAATTTTGTAGTTTTCGTATGCTTCTAATCGAATTTCTTCAAGTTCCTGCAATTGAAGCTTCCTATGGATTCCTGCTTGGTCTAGATCCATGTTGCATTTCTTTACTGCCCAAAATGCTCTATGCTCTAATTCAACTGGAAGATGACATGCTTTACCAAAGACAATCCTGTAGGGAGACATGCCAATGGGTGACTTGTAGGCTGTCCTATATGCCCATAACGCATCAACAAGGCGTAAGCTCCAATCCTTCCTGTTAGGCTGAACAATTTTCTCTAAGATTTTCTTGATCTCTCGATTAGAAACTTCAGCTTGACCATTGGTTTGAGGATGATATGGGGTGGAGACTTTATGCATGACTCCATATTTGCGGAGTAGGGCTTCCATTGTGCGGTTGCAAAAATGAGTACCTTGGTCACTAATTAGAGCTCTAGGAATGCCAAACCTGCTAAAAATGTTAGACCTGATAAAATCTGCAACAACTCGAGCATCATCAGTATGAGTGGCTTTTTCCTCCACCCATTTTGAAACATAATCAACAACTAGCAGAATGTAAACAAAACCAAAAGAGACAGGGAATGGACCCATAAAGTCTATACCCCATACATCAAATACCTCACAAAAGAGAAGTGGTTGTTGGGGCATCTCATTTCTGCCCGAAATACTCCCTATTCTTTGGCACTGCTCACAAGTTATGCATAATCTGTGTGCATCACGAAATATTGTAGGCCAATAAAAGCCTGAGTCTAGTACTTTTCTAGCTGTCCATTGTGGCCCAAAGTGTCCACCATAAGCTAGGGAATGGCAAAAGGTAAGTACAGACTGAACTTCACGATCTGGAACACATCTTCTAATGATTTGATCACTACATGTCTTCCAAAGGTATGGTTCATCCCATATGTAGTGTTTGGCATCACTTTTCAACTTGGCAATTTGCGATTTGGTGAAGTGTTTGGGTATTTCTTTAGCAACCAGATAGTTTACCAAATCTGCATACCAAGGATCCTTCTCGTGCAAATGATAGAGATGCTCTTCTGGGAATGAATTTGCAATTGAAGTTTCTTCACAAGGTTGCTGGATCCGACTTAAATGATCTGCTACAAGGTTCTCTGCACCACTCTTGTCTTTAATCTCTAAATCCAATTCTTGTAACAGAAGCATCCAGCGAATCAGTCTTGGCTTATCATCTGCCTTCTTAAGCAAGTATTTCAAAGCTGCATGGTCAGAGAAGATAATAACTTTAGATCCAAGCAAATAGGAGCAAAATTTATCTAATGCAAACACAATTGCCAACAGCTCCTTCTCAGTAGTTGTGTAATTGGATTGGGTTGCATCAAGTGTGCGAGAGGCATATGCAATGACATGAGATCTCTTGCTAACTCTTTGAGACAGTACAGCACCAAGGGCATAATTAGATGCATCACACATTAATTCAAATGGAAGCGTCCAATTAGGTGGTTGAATGATGGGAGTGGTTGTCAACCGTTTCTTTAGTTCATCAAATGAATCCTTGCATGCTTGATCAAACACAAATTTGGTATCTTTTTGTAGTAGTTTAGAAAGAGGTTGTGCAATCTTGCTAAAATCCTTGATGAATCTTTTGTAAAAACCTGCATGACCAAGTAAAGAACGTACTTCTCGCACAGAAGTGGGGTAAGGTAGAGAAGTAATAATGTGTATCTTGGCCTTATCAACCTCTAAACCTTTGCTAGATACCAAGTGTCCTAAGACTATACCTTCTGTTACCATGAAATGACATTTTTCAAAATTCAAAACCAGGTTAGTCTTAATGCATCTGTCCAAAACTTTAGTGAGGCTTTCTAAGCATGCATCAAAAGAAGAACCATATACAGTGAAGTCATCCATAAACACTTCCATGCAACTTTCTAAGAGATCAGAGAAAATGCTTACCATGCATCTTTGAAAGGTTCCAGGGGCGTTGCATAAACCAAAAGGCATCCTTCGATAGGAAAAAGTACCAAAAGGACAAGTGAAGGTGGTCTTATGCTGGTCTTCTGGGGCTATATGTATTTGAAAATAACTTGAAAAACCATCTAGAAAGCAATAGTGAGATTTTCCTGCTAATCTTTCCAAAATTTGGTCTATGAAGGGCAAAGGGAAGTGATCCTTGCGAGTAGCTTGGTTAAGCTTCCTATAATCTATGCATACTCTCCAACTGTTTTGTATTCTGGTAGGGATTAGTTCATCATTGTGATTTTTGACTACAGTCATGCCAGTCTTCTTAGGAACTACTTGCTCCGGGCTTACCCAATCACTGTCTGAGATGGGATAGATGATACCAGCTGCCAAAAGCGTACCTACTTCCTTCTTTACCACATCTAGGATGGTTGGATTCAAACGCCTTTGTGGTTGTCTAACAGGTCTGGTGTTTTCCTCCAGCAGTATCCTATGCGTACAAGTAGATGGGCTAATACCTGGAATATCAGCCAAAGTCCATCCAATTGCTTGTTTATGGCTTTTTAAGGTTTGCAACAACCTTTCTTCCTGTTGTGGTAGAAGGTTCTTTGCTACAATGACAGGAAGCTTCTCATTTTCCCCCAAATAAGCATACTTTAGATGTTCAGACAAAGGCTTCAACTCCAAAGGAGGTGGTCGTATTATGGAAGGCAGGGATCTATTTGAGATTGAAATGTCTGCAACACTTGCATCTAACATGTCATCTTTCAACGAAGTTTGGTCTGCAGCATTAATCCTGGAACACACAATACATGAATCAAATTCATCACATGTGCAAGTAAAATTATCTAAGTAATCTAAATCAAAAAATTTAAAAAGTAGATTGTCAATAGAATAATCATCCACAAGAAGGTCTATGGCATCAAGTTGAAAGAGTGAATGGTTCTCTATAGGATGCTTCATGGCTTCAAATATGTTAAATTGGATGATATCATCTCCAAATTCCATAGAGAGAGTCCCCGTATGCACATCTATCTTTGTTTTTGCAGTTTTGAGGAAAGGTCTCCCTAGGATCAAGGTTGCTCTATTCATGGATGACTCATCTTCCATATCCAAAATGTAGAAGTCAGCTGGAAAGATCAGCTTATTCACTTGAACTAACACATCTTCAAGTACTCCGACTGGATGTGCTGTACTTCTGTTGGCTAATTGAATCACCACACTAGTTGGTTTCAGTTCTCCCAGATTCAAAGATTTATAAACTGATGAGGGCATAACATTAATGGAAGCACCTAGATCCAGCAATGCATCACCAAATGTAGAATTTCCTATTGTGCAAGGAATGGTGAAAGTTCCTGGATCTTTACATTTCTGAGGGAGGCTGGGTTGAATTAAGGCAGAAACATTGCGTCCCACACTAATCTTCTCATCCCCTTTGAGTCTTCTCTTATGCGTGCACAAGTCCTTTAGAAATTTGGCATATTTGGGAATTTGCTTGATAGCATCTAGAAGTGGTATGTTGACTTCCACTTTCCTGAAGGTATCTAGAAGCTCCTTATCCAATTCTGCATGAACATTGGGCTTGGATTGGACCATTCTATTTGGAAAAGGTAAAGATACCTTCTGATCAGCACAATTTGGGGTTTTCGTCTCATCAGATGCTTCAAGTGCAGATCGTTTATGGCAAGCTTCTTTTTGTTGATCATTCGATGTCTTATCGAAGGCTGGTGTACTTTTTTCATCAGACTTTCCCTCTGATTCAGATGGCTTATCATAGATGTCTCCAGGTGTGGAGATAAATGCTTCTTTTTGGTGTGGATTAGTCTGATTGAAGCTTTTTTGCTTTAAAATTGTAGGGTCTGTCTGCACTTTCTTCCCACTTCTCAAGGTCATGGCATTCACACTTTTGGGATTTATGACAGGTTGAGAAGGTAGTTGACCAGAACCTTGAGATTTCAATTGGTTGACAGTGGTAGCCAACTGCCCAATTTGAGTTTGTAAATCCTGAATGGTAGAACTTACATTTTGTTGAAACTGAAGATTGTTGGTTGCTAATTGCTTCATCAAATCATCAAGAGAGGGTTCAGAAGCATTAGAGGGTACAGATTGCTGCATATGTTGTTGTTGTTGTCTGAATGGCGGTGGTTGGTATTTATTTTGGGAGTCAGATGTTTGAATCCTTTGTTGTTGTGGAGGACCATATCTCAAGTTAGGATGGTTTCTCCAACTACGATTGTATGATCCAGAAGGTGGTTCAAACTTCTGTTGCTGATAATGTTGAGGAGGCCTGTATTGTTGTCCTGTGCCAAAAATACCATTTACTGCAACCTCAGGTGTCTCATTTTCTTGCAATGTTGGGCATGCATCAGTAGGATGATCTGCAGAAGTGCAGATGCCACATGTTTTGGTTTTGTCAACAACATTAAGTTGTTGTTGTTGTCCGATGGCCAACTGTCTTACGATGGAGGTTAGTTCTTCAATTCTGTTCTCCAATCGTGTATGGTCTGTCTTAGTGGTCATTTCATGGACTCCTTTAGACAAGGAATTAATTCGAGAATTGAATTGCTAAGAATTTTCTGCCATGTTGGCAATCAAATCTCGAGCTGCTGTAGGAGTTTTGTCCATAAGTGCTCCACCACTAGCTGCATCAACCATGCTTCTGTCCATTGGCATGAGTCCTTCATAGAAATACTGAATCAGTAATTGATCACTGATTTGATGGTGTGGAGAAGTGGCGCATAGTTTCTTGAATCTCTCCCAATACTCATAGAGAGTTTCTTGGGAGTTGTCTGATGCCGCAAATCTCTTTTCTGATAGCTGCTGTTCTGGATGCAGGGAAGAATTTCTCCAGGAATAATCTCTTCATATCATTCCAGCTTGTAACAGATGTTGGATGTAGATAGTAGAACCAGTCCTTAGCTCCATCATTTAAGGAGAAAGGAAATGCCTTCAACTTGATATGATCTTCAGGAATTCCTTGTGGCTGCATTGTGGAACACAATGTGAAATTCCTTCAAATGTTTATGAGGGTATTCACCTGCAAGGCCATGAAACTTAGGTAGCAAATGTATTAATCCAGACTTTAGTTCAAATGGTGCATCAACATCAGGGTATTGAATACACAACGGTTGATAAGCAACATCAGGTGCAGCTAATTCTTTTAGGGTTCTATCAGCCATGTTCTTAGCAGAATATTTGAAACTATCAAGATTTAAAGATGCAAAATCACTACTGTTACTTTCTTGGTTATTACTAGATGAATGTCTTCTATGTGCTCTTTTCAAATGGTGGAATGTTCTATCAATCTCAGGATCATATGCATATAAATTTTCAGGATTGGATCGGGTCATACACAAAAAGGTGAATTCATACAGAAAATCCAAGAATATATACCTAAAGTAAAAAAAAAATTGTTAGAAAGATTAAAAATTTTATACAAACTCCTAAATGAGCCTAGGAAACTAAAATGGTCCCCGGCAACGACGCCAAATTTTTGACACGCTCGTCGCAAACGCGCAAAAATAATTTCTAGATTTTCCCCAAACTATTGGTATAGTATAAGGTGCAACCTAGGTCATCTCCCAAAGACCATTTCATATTCTTAAGCAAATTAGGAGAAAATTAGAACAGGGGGATTTTGTAAAGATTGATATTGAGTTCTAAATGCAAAATATAGAATGAAATTAATTTCACTGAACAATTATCAACTCAAGGAATTCAGAGGATATTTTCTTAACTAATCATTGATCACTAAAATCATGCATTGTGTTTATCAACCTAGGATCATCTGGAACCCCTAAAATGATCCTTGAATTCTCTACTGAGAAACCTCTCAGAATTTAATTGATTATGATCAACAAGATTAGTAACCACTTAATCTTTTATCTAAACCAATTTCACAATCAGAATTCAGTTGAAGTAAGTAATAAAATGAAAACGTTCAATTCAATTACTTAATTTCTACTCTTCAAACTTTTGGAAAATGATTTACCAATCAAAAACCAATTATAAACCAATTATAAATCAATTATACATTAATCAAAATACGTCAACCGATCAAACTTTGATTAAAGAATAAAATTGAAGAATATAGTGAAGTAGAGTAGAAACCACTTAATAAGCATGTAATTAAAGATCAAGACCTCAAAGTTAAAATGAAAATAGCTTGAATCCTTGAATTGAAACTACGAACCTAGCCTTGCATGAAGGAGGCAAACTAACAACAAATAAATCCTAAGCCTTCCATGAAGGAGGCAAACTAACAACAAAGAAAAACTAAGCCTTCCATGTAGGAAGCAAACTAACAATACAGAAAAACTAAGCCTTCCATGTAGGAGGCAAACTAACAATAAAGAAAAACTAAGCCTTCCATGAAGGAGGCAAACTAAGAAGAAAGAAAGAAAGATGGAAAATGGTGTTGGAGTTAATCTCCAAGTGGTGTTTGTTTCTTCTCTTGTAAAACCTTTTATTTATAGAGGATTTTTGAGGCATCATCTTCAGAAAGTCACCAACTAGGATATTACTTTTCTACCCTTTTATTGCTTTCACATGGGCTTTGTTGAAAATGCAAAACACTTGAATTTTTGTCACCAATGAGCACAACAATTTTGACTTTCTTGCAGTGCAATTTCGGATATTCACGGGTCCGAATTAGAGCTTCACGTCTGAACAAAAGTTGTAGCCCCGGATCTTAGCTTTCCAAAAGATTTGATTTCATCTAAATATGACTTCTGTATCTCAAGATATGGCCGGATCTTTGCACACTGTTCAAATTCCACGTCAGCAACACTATCTCATCTTTTGAGATAATTTCGGAGTCCTAAACATCCCATTTAGAGTCTGATCTTGCTTTGTAACTGTGGACACTTCTTTAAGCTTTCATTCAAGACAGATTTCATGATTTTTGGATGTCTAAAACTCGTATTATGCTCAAAATATTATAATAGTGTCATTTTAATAGGGTAAGCAAAGAAATTCAATTAAACTTCATATGAACCCAAACTCATAAAATATGACAAAGATCACTTAATTGAACATATAAGAAGTCTTAATGAGATAAAAGTGAGAGATAATTATTTATGAAATCTATGCTTATCAGAGACTAATAAATTATGTAAAATAATTTCTTTTACCTCTTCGTCACGTATTTCAACAAAAGTTTTTGATCTTGAAGTATGAATACTAGTGTGCATTGCTCTACTAACTTCGTTCTTCTTGCTACGAACCTTTAAAATAAACTCCATATAAATACAAGCATAAAGCAATCATATACAAAGTAAACTAAATTATATAACAAGAATGCATTTAAATCACCACAGCTAAGTCAGATTTCCAGAATTTAACAAGAATTCTCCATTGCTCAAGAGGAACATTGGGTGGTCCATTCTTTATGTTATAATCCACAGTCATATTTTGCTTGAAATGTTTATTCTTTAATCTGCATTTATAAGTTCTCCAGCTTGAACCAATAGTCTGCAAAACCCATTTTTTAGCGCATTCATCAATGTCAAACTTTAACTACACAAAAAACACAAGATAAGGAATACTTAACAGGAAAAATAATTCAATAAAACAAAAAGATATGACACAGTACAATGACTATTTTCCACATGTCATCCCAATTTGCCTTTAATCCTTTCCAAGTTGTGTAAGTTAGCAGAGCCAAATGTGCATTCCTAGCTAGTGTCCCCAAATAACTACTCAACTTTGCTCGAAAGCAACCAACTGGTTGACCAAGAGCATTCAATCTAGCTTGTAAACGATCTTCATAACTTAAACCATTGGTTTTTAGGCATCTTGTAGGACCCCTTTTCTTCTTGCTATTAGAACCTATAATAAAGTAATGTAAATTAAAAATATAAATTACACAATTTATAAAATGAAACATACTCAAAACAATAAACAAACAACCTCAATTACGTACCATTGTCATTTAACTTAGGTGACATGGACATTTGATAAGGACTTGATGCATTTTCCTCTAACTCACCAAGCACTTTTTCCATAGACCCGCTAGGCCATGAGATATTATATTTTTTGGAGGGTTGAGGAGAAAAAGATGATTGACAAAGACTTAGATCTTTAGTTTTGAGATATCTTGTAGGATCCTTTTCCCTTTTGCTATTAGAACCTACAATAAAGCAATGTAAATTAAAAATATAAGGAAATAAAACATACTCAATACAACAAGAAAACAACCTCAATTACATACCTTTTCCATTCAACTTAGGTGACATAGGCATTTCATAAGGATTTGATGCATTTTCCTCTAGCTCACCACACACTTTTTCCATAAAACCATTTGGCCATAAGACATTGTATTTCTTGAATAGTTAAGGAGAAAAAAAAACAATTAAGAAAGACTTAGACCTTTAGTTTTGAGATATCTTGTAGGATCCCTTTTCCTTTTGCTATTAGAATCTACAATAAAGCAATGTAAATTAAAAATATAAGAAAATAAAACATACTCAATACAACAAGAAAGCAACCTCAATTACATACCTTTGCCATTCAACTTAGGTGACATAGGCATTTCATTAGGATTTGATGCATTTTCCTCTAGCTCACCACACACTTTTTCCATAAAACCATTTGGCAATAAGACATTGTATTTCTTGAATAGTTGAGGAGAAAAAAAAAACAATTAAGAAAGACTTAGACCTTTAGTTTTGAGATATCTTGTAGGATCCCTTTTCCTTTTGCTATTAGAATCTACAATAAAGCAATGTAAATTAAAAATATAAGGAAATAAAACATACTTAATACAACAAGAAAACAACCTCAATTACATACCTTTGCCATTCAACTTAGGTGACATAGGCATTTCATAAGGATTTGATGCATTTTCCTCAAGCTCACCACATACTTCTTCCATATTACCTTTCTTACTTGCCATGTTTAAGTAAAATTAATATATAGGAATATATGTTAAACAATTAATACAAGTTTGTAAAGAAAAACTATTTATTAAATTTCAAGTATAAAATGAGAATTACAAATAAGATTTTGAAAGTGAATATAAAATTTCTATGTAAAAACTCAATATCATATTTTTTTAACAACTAAATACATCAAGCATGTCATTAGATCCTTCTTCTGTTAGATAGTGATCTAAGACACGTGTATCAATTGTTGTCCCGGGTATATCATCTCTAAACCAGCTAATATCTTCATCTTCATTCGTAGATCGATCAAGTATAGGACTTCTTAATTGAGTTCCAACATGCTTTTCTGCTTTGCAATTCTGTAAGTCACCGAAGATATCAAATAAATCTCTAGGAATGATATTAGTAACAACATGCCAATCATCACTTGGGTCTTTTGTGTAGTACACTTGCTTTACTTGAGTTGCAAATACGAAGGGATCATTTTCATAAATCAGCTTTCCAAAATTTACAAGGACAAATCCAAAATCGTCTTGTTTGCTTTGAAACCAATCACATTGAAATAGCACAAACTTAGAATTCTCATAGTAATCTAGCTCAAGTATGTCTTTCAAAACTCCATAGTAGTTAACATCTTCTACTTCAGGATTTTCATCTTTCTTACTTCTAAATTTAATTGTAGATGAAGTGACCATAACTCCGGTATTTTGTGTTTTTCTTTCACAACCTTCAATGACAAACTTATACCCATTGATCACATAAGATGAAAATTTCCTAGCAACAACGTTTGGCCCTGTAGATAACCATTTAACTTCTTCACTCATAGTCATATTCCTAACACGTTCTTCAAACCATTTAGAAAAAGTAAAACAATGATATTTTGCCTTCTTCCACTTTCCTACCATTCCATGAACTGTTTGATGGTAAAGAAACTCTTCATGTTCTCTGTGAAGAAAGATCAAATATGTAATGTAAAAAAATAGTTATCTTAAGTTAGAAAAGGTAAGTACATTTCTTACTTGATATACGACTTAGTTATATCACAATTAAACAACACATAGCGATGAGCTTGCTCCAACATTGCAGGATCTAAACTTTTCATCACACCATTTCCTATTGGACCATCAATATTCCTTGCAATTCTATTGAACTTTGTTTCAACACTATCATTTAAGTACCTTGAACAAAATGTCAAGCATTCATCTGCTATATATCCTTCTGCAATTGAACCTTCTGGATGACTTCGATTACGCACGTAACTTTTTAACTTTAGAAGGAACCTATGTATAAAAATAAAAATAAAAAACTCAAAGGATGAGAAACAAAATAATATATATATATATATATATATATATATATATATATATATCAACTTGAATAAAAAAAAGGCACCTTTCAATTGGATACATCCACCGATATTGTACTGGTCCGGCAATTCTAGCTTCATATGCTAGATGTATAGACAAGTGCATTGTTAGCACAAAGAAAGAAGGAGGGAAAATCTTTTCCAATTCACAAAGAATTAATGCAATTTCATCATCCAAACACTTAAATTCCTGAACATCAATGACTTTGGAGCATAATATCTTGAAGAAAGAGCTAAACTTGATGAGAACTCTTGCAACTTCTTTTGGTAAAGTCTTTCTTATTGCTATCTTGAGCAAGTCTTGCATCAATATATGGAAATCATGACTCTTAAGCCCAAAAATTTTATGTTGTTCAAGTTGAACACATCTAGAAATGTTAGAACCATAATTTTCAGGAAGCTTCACTTCTTTCAAAACATGACAAAAGATGTCTTTTTCTTTTGATGACATAGTAAAGCGAGCAGGTGGCAAAATTATCTTATTTGGACCTATTTTCATAGGATGGATGCCTTTCCTTATACCCATTTTCACTAAGTCAAGGCGAGCTTTGAGATGATCCTTTGTCTTCCCCTCTAAATTCAATAATGTTCCAACAATATTTTCACATATATTTTTCTCTATGTGCATGACATCCAAATTATGGTGAAGCAAATTAGTTTCCCAATATGGTAACTCAAAAAATATACTTTTTTTGGTCCATGGATTATCATTACTTTTTTTCCTCTTTTTAGTCTTCCCAAATTCATTCTTTCGATAACGTAATATTTCAAACATTTTCAAACCTGATAATGGCTTTGGTGCTACTCTCATTTCCTTTTTTCCATCAAAAGATTTTTTATCTTTTCTCCACCTGTGCTTGGAGTCTAAAAATCTTCTATGACCCATAAAACATGTCTTTCTACTATGATATAAGAATTCAGAGCATGTGTCATATATGGGGCATCCTAATTTCCCACTTGTACGCCAACCTGATAACATAGCATATGCAGGTAAATCATTTATAGTCCATAGTAATGCAGCACGTGCCTGAAATAGTTGCTGACTTGAAGCATCATATGCTTCAACGCCTTTTTCCCATAACTCCTTTAGATCATCAATTAGAGGTTGCAAATATATGTCAATATCATTTGTAGGTGAAGAAAGACCTGGAATAAGTAATGACAACATCAAGTAAGGTTGCTTCATACAATACCATGGAGCTAAGTTATATATCATTAAAACCACTGGCCAAATATTGTATCTGCTACTTAATGTTTTATATGGATTAAATCCATCACTTGCTAACCCAAGCCTCACATTTCGAGGGTCCGATGCAAAATTAGGATGTAAAGAATCAAAGGTTTTCCAAGCTTGTGAGTCTGCTGGATGCCTTAATTTTCCATCTTCGGTGCGACACTCCTTTTGCCATTTCATTGCGTCAGCTGTTTTTGAAGACATGAATAACCTCTTGATCCTTGATTTCAAAGGAAAATATCTCAAAACTTTGGCTGGTATTGAAGGTGAAGCTACCTTGCAAGAAACTTTTCTCTTAGAAATTTGAAACTCATTTTTTTTATACCTAGAAGTACCACACTTAGGACATTGAGTCATATTCTCATACTCCCCCTATATAGGATACAATCTTTAGGACAAGCATGGATTTTTACATAACTAAATCCCAAATCTTGAATGATGTATTTACAATCTTGAAATGTTGATGGCAAACAAGAGTTTTCCAGGAGCAATTCTCTTAAGAACTGTAGTAACATATTGAATGACACGTTGCTCCACCCATGAATATTTTTCAGATGAAGTAGACGAACAATGACTGACAACTTTGTGAAATTCTTACAACCAGGGTACACTTCTTCTTGGGTTTCATGTACCAATTTGTAAAACTTTACTGTTTCTACATCAATCTCTTCTTCGCTTTCCAATATATCTTCAAATTGACCTTCTTCACATAGTTTTGACATCATAAACGTCTCTTCTAAAAGTTCATCCAAATTATCATGCATTTTAAATTTATCATTCTCCTTGTTCATATAATTTTTTGAAGATCCACCCTCGTCATGGAAAATCCAAGTGTTGTAGCTTTTGTCAAATCCATCACAAACTAAATGCTCATATGCTTCCTCACGGTCACACCAGAAACGATTGTTGCAATTTTTACAAGGACATAAAATTTGACTTCCTTGTGCAACATTAGAAAATGCAAAGTCGAGAAATTTTTTTAACCCATCCAAATACTTTTCAGAAGCTCTTGGTTCATGCATCCAACTCTTATCCATTTCTCCTTTTATAATTTGTACAAAATAAAAGTCATCAGATAATTTAATTCAATAATACTTATAATAATAAATAAAAAAACTAATAAATAAAAATATATGCATTAACATAAAAAATTTAAAAATAATAAACATGATAGTTCATAGTGAAGTTATAGATGAATGAGAATAATACCAAATAATGAATTTTCGTTGCCCTTCCACCCTCTTCCTCTATTGGTTGGAAAACAAGAATAATAATTTCCTATTTAAACAATAAATAATAAATTATATTAGGTATCTATTAAACGGTTAAAACATGCATACATTAAAATTAAAAATGAAAACAGATAGAGAGTGCTTGCATATATTTCAATCCAAACTCATGAATATCAATCAATTCTAAATATTTTTATCAACTAAATATTTAAAATAAAATAAAAGAAAGGGTCATCTTCCATTTTTTAGTTGAAAATTATTTTATATTTTATATTTTATTTATTTCATTTAAGGATGATTGTATTTCAGGACCCTCAATTTCACCACAAACTACCTAGTATTGTTTTTAGAATAATAGTAACTAAGAATTTTAACAAGTTTAGTTATTCACAAAAATGAGTGTCATCACTAGACCTTTAAATTTATAAAAGAAATGCTTAAACTTAAACTAAAAGATATATAACTAGTGGGAATGTGAAACAAGGGTGAGAGGAGTAAGTAGATAAACAAACTAAAAGATATACTAACTCATGTATTAATATTTTGAGTAAACTTAATAAATTCAAACAAATGATAAACTTTTAATTATGTATAAAAGTTCACTTTTTGGCTGATACATAAATTTATAACTTCAAATAATTATGATGCAAAAATAGATATATACTTTAATAGAGCAGGAAGCAAAAAACTGAAAGCTAGAGATATAATAAAAGATATAATATTACTCTCGTATGTCACACTAGACAATAAGAAAAAATGATAAACAAGAGAATTTATTACTCATTGGAAAAGAGGCAGTCATGGGATCGGATTATAGTTAGTTACTTATATCACTTTATACTAAACAAGTGTAGGAGTCACATACAAATAATTCAAACATTAACTAATCTTTTCTTTCAGTTTCATTTGACCATAAATTCTCATTCCCATATCTGTACAATATATGATAGTAATTATATACACAAATGAATTGCAGCTAAGCATGGGGATAAAATGGCAAAAAGGAAAGTCACTGCAGGGTACTCCTCAGGACAACTAGTCCATTTTATGTTGTTCCCATCTAGAAGCTTATATTGTAGTTTTAAATTGATGGTTCATCCATGAAGATAATAATTATAAAGCAAAGTTATTAGGGACATTAGCAACCAATAATTCTTGTATTCCCAATGCTTCAGGATACAAGGAGCTAAAAGTTGTTTGATCATTACGAGTTCCTAGAAGTAGACATTTTTTAAGTACTGCAGTTAAAAATTTTCCTTCAAGTTATGTTTAACAGCTCTTTTTTTTCTGTTTGATACATAGAAAAATAATAGTTAAGATCAGGAAGCAATCAGGTTTGCAAATTACTCCAATGGCATCAACAAAAACCAAGTTTCAAATTATTGTCATGGCTAAGTGCCCTGCAATATAAATTAAATATAAAATTTCTGCAGATATTCACACTAGCAAAATTCTTATGTGGACCTTGAACTTTGCGTTGCAGTTACCATTGCTAGATCAAGACAAGACTCTACACATTCTATATTCATTATTGGAGATCATGTACTGAGAGATATTATTTAAAAAAATGCATATACTCAGTAAGTAAATAAATCCTCTATCACACTATAAAGCTTTATTATAAAGACATCATAAGTAAAACACAAATTTACGCACAACTGATGCTTTAAAAACACGTGCTCCATCAATGTGAAGCTTCAGTCCGTGCTTCTTAGCAACTTCTCCAACTCTGTCTCTATATTCAACTGAGAGGCATCTGCCACTAGTGCTGCATTTAGTTATAACATAAGTCATAATTTTTCTGTAAATTTGAATCAATTAATAACAAGAAGGGACTTCTAAAGCCCAAGCAAAATTAACAAATTGCATGGTGCCCACAACAACAATAAACAGAACAATGAAGAGATGTCACTCCAACTGCATTATGAAACCATTGCCCATATCTTGAGTATCCCACATGGTTAATCATACAGCACTGGGAAAAACACAAAATGTTCGGAGGAAATCATTAAAGGCTCTATAATAGACAACATTTCTACCCAATAATCAAAATATACATTATGTAAAGGTTATAAATATTTGTAAACAAAGAACCAATTTGGCACAATGAACTAAGTATGTAATAAACATTTAATTAAGCATTGATTATTTAATCTAATTTATTTTCTGTAAATAATTCCAAGTGGAAACACTAAGCCACCATGTAAATGTTATTTATAGTATGACGCTTTCAAATCAGGATTCATTTTCAAGTTTGTAATTACAAGTCATTCTTTTTATGTTTTATATATGTACAGAAATTGCCGTAGGATTTATATAAATTTGGGAGGACTTTTGGCCAAAGAAATCTGACCTGATACAAGGACTTTTGGCCTGGTCTTAGAATTTCATTTTCTTCAACAGTCGCACTATATCTCAAGGAAGTGATCCTTGAATCCAAGAACTTAAAAGGGAACTTGCAAATATAAGTCAAGGAGCCAATTGCATTCAAAGTTAAAATTGGTGGATATTAACGACATAGAAAATTTAACAACCAGTCTCTAATGAGAATTGATTTCAGAAAAACAGAGTTCCTAAAGAGTTCATACCTTCAAATATTTGATCACAAATTTTCTTCTTCCTAGAAATCAACAATTTGACCTGTTCAAGTAAAATTGGAAAGATGCATGGGACAAAGCAAAACAGATAAAATGGAATATCAAATTAATTTTACAATAATCCTCATGTAAAGAATCTAGTTCCATTCTAGTTCAGATGACTACAAAATACAATCCTCATGTAAATTTTTTTTAATAAACTTTTTATGATTAGTTAAAATTCATATAGGTTCCTATAATATTATAATTATGATTATGTTGTTAAAAGCAATACAAGTAGCCGTATAGATTGTGCAGTTTTCTTGGAGAACCTCATTACAAGTGATAAATGCAAATTGTTACCTATGTCCTAACACAGTTCTCATGCCCAATGTGTTGACATATGGCTTCTACAGACTTCCATTTGTCCAATTTTTCGATCTAATGCTAACTCACATAATGGAGACCAAGTTATAGGCAACAGTGACAACTGCATTGAACCAAGGGAGAGTCTCACCATTACCACCAGAATTGAGCTAGATAACAATATGGTACAGTTTAGAGAAAGCTTAGAAAGTGCTCCATCTAGGAATGTTAGCATAGAATTGATAGAAAATCTAACATTAGGAAACCCTAACAATGGTCATAATTATAAAGGAACAAAATCTACAGAGCACCAAATAATCAACACTGATTTCTGCATCATCTATAGAGCTAACTATCAAAGTTGAAAGCAATCCTTCCAAAACAAAAACAATCAAAACAAAAATAGAAAAACTCACCTTAGATTTGTAGAGAATTTGGAAATTCACAGAAAGATATTCACAAAAGCAATTAGATCTACAAAAAGGAAAGGTATATCAAGAAAATGTGAAATGAAACAGAATCGATTTAGAAAGCATGAAAAAAGATTACCTTCTTATGTGAGGAGAGAATGTAAAAAATCTATAGAAGTTGCTCAAAGAAAAATGAATGGGCGAAGTTGGTTAACGAGAGAGAAGGAGGAACTCAAGCTTGAAGCAGCTAGTTAACGAAAAAGACAAAAGAGTGGGAAAAGGGGAAAAACGTGAAAAAGTGCGGAGGGTTACGTACGTGTTGCATCAGAATTTCAATTAAAAGAAAAATACTTTTCTCTTTTAAAGTTTTATATTTTGAAAAAATATAAATCATATTTGGTAACATTTAAATTTAAAAATGTTACTAAAGATATTGATTAATAAAATTTAATAACATTTTTATGAATGTTACTAAATAAATGTTACTAAATATAATAAATGTAGTAGTGTACCAACAAACTGTAAGACCAACGAACCTCTCTTACCTTAGTGATGGAAACATTCTGGCCATTTATTCTGATCCAAATTCATGAATGTCTCCTCTGGTGTAACATCCCAATTTTTCTATGATAAATGTTTGAGGCTAAAAATAGTTTTTAGAATAAAGCTAGGTGAAATTAGGAGGCAAAAGCAGAGAAATTAGGAAGTTTGGTGCAAATGACGAAAATGCCCTTGCTCCTAGGCATCTCAAATAATGAGCCAAAAAAATGGAAATACAAGTATAAGACATCTTGGAGGGATTATAAACATCATGTATAGTTAAAAGTAGTGACAAAAATTTAGAAACCTGAGAAGGGACAAAAATGCCCTTCGAAAACCCTGAAAATGACCAAAATGCCCCTAGGAGTTGTACTTTTTGCACAAAGTTAGTCAGTTCCCATAAAAATAGCAAACGGCCTTAAATTAACATGGGAATGAACCAAAAAGTATTAGAATTGTCAGAGGAATAATTTAGGAAATTTTCCAGCAATGCTGAGAAAAATTACGAAAACACCCCTGGAAAGCGGAGGGCAGGATAAGGTGATAAGCATGCCAAGAGTGGGCCCACACCCATGTGCACGAAATGAAACAGCTGGAAAGGTGGTGGTGAGTCACCAAAATGAAGTCAACCAAGTCTTCCACAAAAAGACAAAAGTGAATAGTAAAAAAGTTACTTTAACCATGGTTAAAACTAATTAATCTTGGTTAATTGAAAGTAAAGCATGCTTAGGTTAAATTAATCATAATTAGAGGAAATATCAGCTTAATTAACACTAATCTAAGCCTAAAAGGATAATTTCTTAAATTTTGATTTATTTTGAAAAATAGGAAAAATCTAAGTAAAATTACCAAAATACCCCTAAGTACAAAACTAATTCCACTTGGCCCATAAGAGTCCTAATTTTTTGGGACCCTTGGGACCCCATTTGATTCATATTTTTCAGCTTAGAAACTCATCAAAATCCTCTCCATTCTCTCCAAGCTTTCCATAACTCCAAACACCCAAAACTTACACTTTAAGCCTAAGTCTTCATCTTTAAGACTTAAGCTATATTAAAGCTATAAACACTTAAGCCCCACCACCATCCTTTGTCCATGTCTAGAGCAGACCAAAGGTGACCCAGGGCAGCCTTTAAAGCCCACAAAAACACTAAGGAGGTCTTCAACAAGTAGGATCTTTCTACTTGTCTTTTTTATGCTTTTAACTTGTCTTTTTATGGTGTGCTTGTTTGTTTTCATGCATCTTTTCTCCAAGATCTGTTTGTATTCTTTTATTTTCACTTGTGAGAGTTTAAAATTTTATTTTAACCGTTCAAGATCAGCACCACCCATTTTTAGTGATTTTTGAAAAGAAAAACAAAGTTTATTCGGTTAAAAGTGCTTCTAAGACACTTAGAAGAAATTTTATCGGTGGGTTTTGTTTTAAAATTAATTTTGAAGCTTTGATCAGTTTTATGCTCTCATGAGAAAGGTTTTTGAAGCTTATTTGAAATAGTATTTGTGGATCTTGGAGTAGATCATGAAAATCCACTCTTTGTGGCTTGGAAAAAATATACTATGTTGTTATTTTCATGCTTGTTTTTATGCTTAAGTTTTAACCTTGTGATTTTCTTGTGTGATGAGTTTGGTATGACCTCTGTCCTGGATCTGCACCTCTGAGTATGCATGTTAAGAGGTGGAATAAAGTTTTGTAATAAGTTCCAAAGGTTTCCTTTGGATATTAGTTAGAAAGCTACCAAGCAAATGATGTAATTTGTAGCCAAAAGTGGCTAAAATCCTTGTATGGCTCCCTAGACTCATAATGGCCAGCACTTAAGCATCAAAACATGGATGAAACAAGCATGGACCAGAGGCAAGAGGGGCTGTACAAGCCTAACACAACTGAACCAAGGTGGTGTGAGATGGAAGATTTGAAGAAATTACCTTGGCTAACCAAGGAAGGCTTTCGACCACAACTCCCAAACAAGCTTTAGTTTTGTTAAAATTTTTCTAACTAACTTAAGCTCTTAAATAAGGTTTTAAATGAACTAAATCAACCTTTAAACAAAGTTAAACAAAGCAAAAATGAGTTAAAAACCTCTAGGAGTGCATTCGGCCATCCTAGAGAGATTTTGACAAAAAAATGCACTTAAAATGTGATTAAGGAAAAATCAAGTATTTTCAACAAGTAAATAACTTATTTGGACATTTAATAAATATTTAAAAGGTTAATTTTCAGAATATATGGCCTAGGTAAACTTAGGGAAAAATCCAAAAATTACTAAGGGTAAAATTCCCAAATTAGCTTAAAATGGGTAACTAGAAAATTTACCATAACTAAAGCAAGGGTAAATGTCAAATTCGGCCATCCCATTAATTTTTGAGTAAAAAAGACTTAATATTTCCTTAGAAGATGTCAATTATGAAGTATAAACTTGTCCCCTAAGTAATGGTCAACTTAGGTCCACTAGGATTAAGAAATGATCAACTTAAGTCAACTAGGGTTAGGAGAAGGAAATCCTAAGCCTTGAAGAGTGGCATTCGCCCGCTTAGTGGTTAATTAACTTAAAGGAGGTTTTAATTTCCAATTAGGGATAATTAAGGACCATTTCTATGTAAATAGGATGAAATTAAAGTATGAAAAAGTTTTGAGGAGGGTAAAGAGACCTATTGATTTTTTTAGACAAATGATCCTTTGGTGAAGAAGGAAATTATGGAAACCTAAGTCTAGGAGGATGGAAGAATGAGTTTCAATCCTTAAATAGGCCCAAATAATGATCCTAAATATGTAAGCAAAATATAATTAAGGTGTATGAAAGGTGTAATTTGAGGAAATAGGTCATTCGTCCATTTAGGAATAAATTGTCCTAGAAGATTAATTAATTTCTACTTAGATATTATTTGGTTTGGAATAAAAGAGACTTTAAAAGTTTAAGAGTCAATTAGACCTAACTATTAAGGTAGTACAAAGGAGAACATAAGGTAATATATTTCAAAGGTTTATTAGAGGCATGATTAAGAAGGGTGGATATGACTTAAACTTGAAGTTAGAAGTTCACTAAGTAATTTGATCATCACATACCTTAATGAGAAGAAGTTATAAAATATTTGTAAATACTTAATACTTGAACTTAGAATAATTAGGACATGCATAAGACTTGAACAAAAGAGAACACAAAGAGAAAAGAACTTGAAAGGTGCCATTCGGCCACCTAGATTAAGATGCTAAGACGTAAAATCTTAATGCAAAAAAATAAATTTGAGAAAACGAAAGGAGGAGAGGTAACTTAGAAGGATGAGTGATGTAAGTCCTTTGTGTGATTTCAACATCAAACCAAATTGAAGCATTAGATTGGTGGTGTAAATGTGACATTATGCAATGTGATTTACCAATCAAATTTCATTATTAGTTATGAATGTGACACGCTCGTCGCAAACGCGCAAAAATAATTTCTAGATTTCTCCCAAACTATTGGTATAGTATAAGGTGCAACCTAGGTCATCTCCCAAAGACCATTTCATATTCTTAAGCAAATTAGAAGAAAGTTAGAAAAAGGGGATTTTGTAAAGATTGATATTGAGTTCTAAACACAAAATACAAAATGAAATTAATTTGACTTAACAATAATCAACTCAAGGAATTCAGAGGCTATTTTCTTAACTAATCATTGATCACTAAAATCATGCATTGTGTTTATCAACCTAGGATCATCTGGAACCCCTAAAATGATCCTTGAATTCTCTACTGAGAAACCTCTCAGAATTTAATTGATTATGATCAATAAGATTTAGTAACCACTTAATCTTTTATCTAAACCAATTTCACAATCACAATTCAGTTGAAGTAAGTAATAAAATGAAAACCTTCAATTCAATTACTTAATTTCTACTCTTCAAACTTTTGGAAAATGATTTACCAATCAAAAACCAATTATAAATCAATTATGCATTAATCAAAATACGTCAACCGATCAAACTTTGATTAAAGAATAAAATTGAAGAATATAGTAAAGCAGAGTAGAAATCACTCAATAAGCATGTAAATAAAGATCAAGACCTCAAATTTAAAATGAAAATAGCTTGAATCCTTGAATTGAAACTACAAACCTAGCCTTCCATGAAGGAGGCAAACTAACAACAAAGAAAAACTAAGCCTTCCATGAAGGAGGCAACTAATAAAAAAGAAAAACTAAGCCTACCATGAAGGAGGCAACTAACAATAAAGAAAAACAAAGCCTTCCATGAAGGAGGCAAACTAAGAAGAAAGAAAAACTAAGCCTTCCATGTAGGAGGCAAACTAACAAGAAAGAAAGAAAGATGGAAAATGGTATTGGAGTTAATCTCCAAGTGGCTGTGTGTCTCCTTCTGTAAACCCTTCTATTTATAGAGGATTTGTGAGGCATCATCTTCAGAAAGTCACCAACTAGCATATTACTTTTCCACCCTTTTATTTCTTTCACATGGGCTTTGTTGAAAATGCAAAATACTTTTGAATTTTTGTCACCAATTAGTACAACAATTTTGACTTTCTTGCACCGCAATTTCGGATGTTCACATGTCCGAACTAGAGCTTGACTTCTGAACAAATGTTGTAGCCCCGGATCTTAGCTGTCCAACAGATTTGATTTCATCTCAATATGACTTCTGTATCTCAAGATATGGCCGGATCTTTTCACACTGTTCAAATTCCACGTCAGCAACACTATCTCATCTTTTGAGATAATTTCGGAGTCCTAAACATCCCATTTAGAGTCTGCTCTTGCTTTGTAAATGTGGATACTTCTTTAAGCTTTCATGCAAGACAGATTTCATGATTTTTGGATGTCTAAAACTCCTATTATGCTCAAAATACTATAATAGTGTCATTTTAATCGGGTAAGCAAAGAAATTCAATTAAACTTCATATGAACCCAAACTCATAAAATATTACAAAGACCACTTAATTGAACATATAAGAAGTCTTAATGAGAGAAAAGTGAGAGATAATTATTTATGAAATTTATGCTTATCAAATTCCCCCACACTTATCTTTTGCACGTCTCGGGCAAACTTAAGTTAAGGATTGGTGACTGTTTTTTTTTTTTTTTTGAAAGAACATCAAAGTTTTGAGTTGATTTCTCAAAAATTCACAAAATTTCATGAAGCATTCTTTCATCACATTTTTGAAATTACTTAGAAAGGCAACTTTAATTTGAAAAATATAGATTGAGAAAGATAAAACCTCACATGATATACTCTGAATCTCTCAAGTGTTTGATTTGGTAAGTGTTTCTCTCAAATTCAATCCATGAAAGATGAACTATCATAGGCTTGCATATCTTCTACTTCTCTACTACTATGTACACATGCAATGCATAAATTAACGGGTCTTTATTTTGGTTATAACGGGATTAGAAAGATGAAATGATATATTGAAGAGATACAATGTTAGACCAAGGAAAATGGTGAGGATTGAGAACTGAGTCTAAGTGCAAGTGTGAGAAACAGATATCACTTCTTCATTCTTTTTTTTTTCTTTTTCTTTTTTTTTTCAATATAATAGTTTATTTGTTAATTTCTTGCTTTAGTTTTTTTTTTCAACCATGATATTGATGAACACAACAATAATCTCCCCCACACTTATTGAAACACTTATGGTATGATAAATCCAGTATTCCTCACCTTCTATGGTCAAACAAAGTTGTTTTTTTGTTTGTTTTTTTTTTTTTGATTTATGGTGAGCTAAAAAGAAGAAAAGGCTAATCGGCTCAAAGGGCTGATCAAAGGATAAAATTTTATGGTTTGGTTATTTGGCCAAGTGGTTTGTTCAAGAAAAACAGTGCCTCAATCATTTTTGTTCAATTCATGTGAAAATGTAGCTTCAAAAAGAATCAATGCAAGTTCTGAAGTAACATATTCCATGGATAAAAATCACACAAGAAAGAAAATAATAATAAGGCTCAAAATCTCACAGGTAATATATTTATCAAATCTAATCTATCTAGTTCAAATATGTGTTGCCAAACTAATTAATCTCAAAATGTAAATCATTTTGCTTCAATTATTTTATGAAATCTAAAGAAAAACATACTTCCACATTCAATTTTTTTTTTATCATAAGATGCGTATCAAGAGTCAAGTGTAACTCCTTACTCAGCCATCTTACTCAAAGCAAGTTTATGATTCTAACCTAATTTTTTTTTTTAGATATCGGACTAGATATCGGACCATACTCCCCCCAACCTATCCAAGACATTGTCCCCAATGTCTTAGATGAAATTTCATATAACAGGAAAAGAAATATGAGAAAACCACCAAAGTAAGGAAAAGTTATAACCGAAAAGTGGTATCTGGTTCTCTTTTGTCTCTGCCATCCTGATTTGGTTGGTTCACCAGCTGCATTGCTTGACTGAGCTCAGATGTAGGATTTTGCAAATTCTCAAGTAGCTGTTCAACAGTTGAAGCAGATACTATGATGTTGCGCATGGATTGTGGCATGAACTCCTGCTCTACTGCATGATCTAAAAAGGATATCAAACCATTATAAAAGCCATTAATATTCAACAAGCCCAAAGGTTTTTTATGAAAATTCCGATAGGCCCAAAATATAATGGTAAAAATTTCTTCCATTGTTCCAAGACCACCAGGTAATGCAATAAATGCATTAGAATTAATCAACATGTGTCTCATACGGTCATGCATGGTTGCAACCTTCAATTCAGTACCCAGGGTGAAGTAGGAGGTGCTCTCATTTTTTAAGCCAACACCTAAGACGTTACACCCCTTTGTGAGTGCAGATCCTGCAACACATCCTTTTAAACCCTGAATCCCTCCCCCATAAACAAGATTGATTTTTCTTGCAGCTAATACCTTACCAAGGGTATAAGCTGCATGTTGAAATTCTCCATCCTTTCCAAGGTTAGACCCACCAAAAACACAGATAGTATTGATCCTATCCATATACGCTGTTTCTGTCTTTTTTTGAAAAAATATGTCATAGAGGTTGATAATTTATAGGGACTCAATATCAGACAAGGAGATCGCTTGAATAGTGCGGGATCAGGATTTGGTAGCAAAAGTTTGAATTTTTGTTGCAAAAGTTTGAATTTTTTTGTTCAAGGAAAAGGTGAATGTCAGAGGGGAAAGACTTTAAGCACGGGTGAAAATTTCAAAAAAAAATGGTGGCCCAATAAATTGAAAAGACAATGTAAATGAAAAACATACACGCATGAGAATGAACAGTAGTTGTGATTGTGGCTCACATCTTCCTCTGGTTTTACGTCCAGTAACGGCTGAAACGCCTTCTAAGAGTCGAGCATGAGCTTCCCATTCAGTTTTCTTGTAAACTGACAACAGGGTCTTTTAAAGTCAGATTCCCAAGACTATAACGTGCTT
The DNA here is from genome assembly GCA_037954105.1 of Canavalia gladiata. Classification (NCBI taxonomy): domain Eukaryota; kingdom Viridiplantae; phylum Streptophyta; class Magnoliopsida; order Fabales; family Fabaceae; genus Canavalia; species Canavalia gladiata. The sequence continues at coordinate 41,737,659 of CM075661.1, forward strand.
TTTCCTTACGGAACAGTTCAAACAAATCAAGAATAGTATACCTAAAAAAAATTGTTAGAACGGTTAAAAATTTTATACAAACTCAAAAAATTGTTAGAAAGGTTAAAAATTTTATACAAACTTAAAAAATTGTTAGAAAGGTTAAAAATTTTATACAAACTCCTAAATAAGCCTAGGAAACTAAAATGGTTCCCGGCAACGGCGCCAAATTTTTGACACGCTCGTCACAAACGCGCAAAAATAATTTCTAGATTTCCCCCAAACTATTGGTATAGTATAAGGTGCAACCTAGGTCATCTCCCAAAGACCATTTCATATTCTTAAGCAAATTAGGAGAAAGTTAGAAAAATGGGGTTTTGAAAAGATTGATATTGAGTTCTAAACACAAAATACAAAATAAAATTAATTTGACTTAACAATAATCAACTCAAGGAATTCAGAGGCGATTTTCTTAACTAATCATTGATCACTAAAATCATGCATTGTGTTTATCAACCTAGGATCATCTGGAACCCCTAAAATGATCCTTGAATTCTCTATTGAGAAACCTCTCAGAATTTAATTGATTATGATCAACAAGATTTAGTAACCACTTAATCTTTTATCTAAACCAATTTCACAATCAGAATTCAGTTGAAGTAAGTAATAAGATGAAAACCTTCAATTCAATTACTTAATTTCTACTCTTCAAACTTTTGGAAAATGATTTACCAATCAAAAACCAATTATAAATCAATTATGCATTAATCAAAATACGTCAACCGATCAAACTTTGATTAAAGAATAAAATTGAAGAATATAGTAAAGCAGAGTAGAAATCACTAAATAAGCATGTAAATAAAGATCAAGACCTCAAAGTTAAAATGAAAATAGCTTGAATCCTTGAATTGAAACTCTAAACCTAGCCTTCCATGAATGAGGCAAACTAACAACAAAGAAAAACTAAGCCTTCCATGAAGGAGGCAACTAATAACAAAGAAAAACTAAGCCTACCATGAAGGAGGCAACTAACAATAAAAAAAAACTAAGTCTTCCATGAAGGAGGCAAACTAAGAAGAAAGAAAAACTAAGCCTTCCATGTAGGAGGCAAACTAACAAGAAAGAAAGAAAGATGGAAAATGGTATTGGAGTTAATCTCAAAGTGGTTGTGTGTCTCCTCTTGTAAATCCTTCTATTTATAGAGGATTTGGGAGGCATCATCTTCAGAAAGTCACCAACTAGGATATTACTTTTCCACCCTTTTATTGCTTTCACATGGGCTTTGTTGAAAATGCAAAACACTTTTGAATTTTTGTCACCAATTAGCACAACAATTTTGACTTTCTTGCACCGAAATTTCGGATGTTCACATGTCCGAATTAGAGCTTGACTTATAAACAAAAGTTGTAGCCCCGGATCTTAGTTGTCCAACAGATTTGATTTCATCTCAATATGACTTCTGTATCTCAAGATATGGTCGGATCTTTGCACACTGTTCAAATTCCACGTCAGCAACACTATCTCATCTTTTGAGATAATTTCAGAGTCCTAAACATCCCATTTAGAGTCTGCTCTTACTTTGTAAATGTGGACACTTCTTTAAGCTTTCATTCAAGACAGATTTCATGATTTTTGGATGTCTAAAACTCCTATTATGATCAAAATACTATAATAGTGTCATTTTAATCGGGTAAGCAAAGAAATTCAATTAAACTTCATATGAACCCAAACTCATAAAATATGACAAAGACCACTTAATTGAACATATAAGAAGTCTTAATGAGATATAAGTGAGAGATAATTATTTATGAAATTTATGCTTATCAGAATGCTCGCTATCTATGAATGAGTAAATGATGGATACTCATGAATGTGAAAGGATGATGATGATGTGTGAGATTGGTTTATGATGATGATTGAGATGACAATTCGAAACCTGTATGTGCATGTCATATTGGTTGGAAATTTTTTTGAGCATGCATAATTATTGGAAGCCACTAAAATGAACTTAAAAAGATTAAGGGATCACTAAAGCAAACTTTATGTGAAAACGTAATGCTACTCTCTTTGTACCTTATGCGCACTAGTATCCAGAAGGCCCTAAAAAGCTCTAATGTAGAGAAGCCAAAGGTTTCTTCTTAAAGCCAAAGGTTGCTTCTGGGAGCCAAAGGTCGCTCCAAAAATCCTTCTACTGTGAAGGCATTGAGTCCTTCACCCCTTATGTGGTGGTGACGATCACCTAGGAATGAGTTCATATCCTTAATTTTTAGTAGGAGGTGGGAGTAGAGTCAGTGAGAAGATATTGTTTGACAAAATTTAATACATGTCTATGTCTAATTGTTTTCTCCCAAAGGTGGTGAAACTAGATTCATAAAGTGTCCCAAAGGTTGGACAAAGAAATGATAAAGACAAAGAAAAGTAGTAAAGAACAAAGTTTAAGACATAGAATAATTGTATGTCAAATGATATCTTATTTGTGATCCCAAAGTTATGAATGTTAAGAGAACGTATGGTGAGACACCAAGTTGTATGTTTGGAATAAAATTGATCCACTTCAGAGAAATGTTTTTGAAGAATTAAAATTAACCTTTTATGTAAGAAATGATTTCTGAAATAAACTGAAGTGGCTGGGACTAAAGTGATGACATTAGAACTAAGTAGATAACTTACTGAGAAACTTAGTTTCTCATCCCTATCCCACTTTGTTCCCAGACACCTTGGATGCTGATCATTATGGTTGCAGTTCACGTACTTGAAGCAGACGTGAGGCACTCTCTCTGGAGGTGTACATCACACTAATGTAAAAAAAAAAAAAAATTGGATGCGAGCATCCTAACTATTAATATGTAGTATTAGCTAACTTATGTATAAATATTGTATAATAGTTGTAAGTTTATGGTTTGTAATAACTACATGATTGTTGCAACCGTAATTCCGACGAGACGACGAACTCACTACAATTATAAAATAGAATTTTAATTGATCATGTGGAGTCACCACCAAATTTTTATTTAAGGGAAAAAGATTTGGAAAACCCTAACTCGAGGAAGAGATTTAGGTTCGGGAGCCGATTACGAGTGGGGAAGGTGTTAGGCACCCCACTCGCCCGTTTCGAAGAACGGTACCCTTAAAATGAGTGTGTAATGTTTTGAAAATTGTTTGATCCCTTAATTAATGTGAAAATAAATAGGTTGATGGAGGTTATCCTGACAGGACTTGATCCTGCTCCTACATATTCTCCGGTGTAATGGGAAACTCAAGGCTTATGTAGTTCTGGTTTGAAGGCTTGACCTTCGGAGAAATTTGAAGAAGGAGTATTTGAAAATGAACAGAGTACTTTGCAGATTTCTTACCCTTAGTCCACATATGCACAAGGTCCAAGACAACTACGACTGCACTTGGACCCATACGAATCTCTAAACATCGAACAACAGAAAAAGCTACCAGTTCATGCTTAGAGCTCGTTGCGTGAGATTAAGAAACGTAAAACAGGTTTTTTATTTGTTTAAAAATGGAGAACATTCCCAATCCACATATGCATAGGGCCTAAGAAAACTACGGCTGCACTTGGGCCCATACGAATCTCTAAACATTGAACAACAGAAAAAGCTACCAGTTCGTGCTTAGAGCTCGTTGCGTGAGATTAAGAAACGTAAAACGGGTTTTTTATTTGTTTAAAAATGGAGAACATTCTCAATCCACATATGCACAGGGCCTAAGTAAACTACGGCTGCACTTGGGCCCATACGAATCTCTAAACATTGAACAACAGAAAAAGCTACCAGTTCGTGCGTAGAGCTCGTCGCATGAGATTAAGAAATGCAAAACGGATTTTTATTTGTTTAAAAAGGAGGACATTCCCAATCCACATATGCACAGGGCCGAAGACAACTATGGCTGCACTTGGACCCATATGAATCTCTAAACATTGAACAGCAGAAAAAGCTACCAGTTCGTGCTTAGAGCTCGTCGCTTGAGATTAAGAAATGCAAAATAGATTTTTATTTGTTTAAAAAGGAGGACATTCCCAATCCACATATGCATAGGGCCCAAGACAACTATGGCTGCACTTGGACCCATACGAATCTCTAAACAGCGAACAACAGAAAAAGCTACCAGTTCGTGCTTAGAGCTCATCGCGTGAGATTAAGAAATACAAAACGGGGTTTATTCTTTGGGGCGGCGAATGATAAAAATCGATCATGATTTGGGAGTATATGCGAATGTAGAGGTTCGATTCGAATTAGGAGGAGTACACCGGGGTTTGATTAGGATCTTGGAAAATTTAGGGGCTTATTTGGAATTTTGGAAAGCTTGGGGGCCTAAATGTGATTTTGAGGAGTTAGGGGGCTTAAATGGAATTTTAGAAAGTTAAGGGGCTTATTTGGAATTTTGGAAAGTTAACAGGCCTTATTTGGAATTTTGGAAGTATAGGTGCCAAATTGCAATTACTGGAAGCATAGGGGTCTCATTGTAGTTATTGGAAGCATAGGGGCTAAATCACAAATAGGGGGAAGTGTAGGGGCTAAGTTACGAATAGGGGCTGAAACAAAAGGTCACGTCTGGGACTTGTATTTGGGCTCTTGGGAATGACCACACAACCGCCACTACCAGGCCTAATGCCTGTAAACGATCACAGCGGCACAGACTTGGGCATAAAGCGCGTCCTTGTGACTCGCATGTGGACTGCCTGAAAATTCTTGGATGGTTGGAGTAGAGTCCACAACGATTTTAGCATGAATATGTCGCGTACTCTCCCATCGACCTTACGAGGAGCGGGCATGATAGGAGGAAAGCACTATTGCTTCGCGTAGCCTCAAGGCTAGGGAGTGTAACCTGATTCTTCTTAGGCTCCTTCGGTTCGAGTGGCGGGAGCCCTCTGCCTACCTTAGACAGCTTTCCCGAATTCCCACAACGTCTGAAACTCTGGGCGGGAGTTTCCCACATAGAGTTCAACTATATGTGCAAATTCCTTTTCTCTCTTGGCTTTGCCTGTGTACGATGCGTTGGTATCTAGCTTTCCCTAACCCCCGCTGTTGTACGCCTGGGAGAGGACCCTAACTCCGCAATGTTCTTGATTCTATCACCACCTGGTACCAGCGTAAGATGGTGACTTTGGATACCTGCGAGAGTTACGAATTACCCATGTGGGCCAAGTAGGCAAAGGGATGACTTGTAGTAGGGCGGTCCTATGCGTGCTCAAAGATCGAAGCTGGGGAGGCTGGATCCCATGGCATGCTCATCCTTCGTGCCTACTCTTTACTCAAGGGGTCCGAATTATCTTGGGATTAAAAACTCCCTCATCATACCCATGCTTACTCTGTTCCCATTAGGATCCAGCACACTACCCCTGCCTGGGTTCCGTACGTGTAGGGAGGTGCAACGAGCCAGTACGCAGTCAGTGATGTCAGAATTTCAATCAACGCCCTCTTTCCAAGCTTGGATGCCATCCATCCTCTGAAGCTTGATGGGGTGGTTACCCATGGCGGGAGGACACAGCAGAGTGGGCTTTCTCATGACCACACGATCGTTTGTAAAGGAGAGTGTATACGTCTCTACAAATCTGAGTCAGTTGTATTCCTTTTCGTCGGTGCTAGGTCTCAAGGAGTCGGCCTCATCGTTTCCAGGGCTTGCATTGGGGCTACAAGGGCGATAGACCTGTTCCCTGAATTCCTGTTCAAGCCTCTCGTGACACAAACGTCGACCTGACTATGAAAACCGCTTGCATGGGAACTTCAGGTTTGCGAAAGGTCCTCCATTTCGAACGTAACATTCCTATGCGTAAGCCTTGTCTATGTTAGTTGTAACTGCCTCGAGTTTGGGCCTGAAGGATGCGGTATAGGTCCGTCGCGGAGCGCCATCTTCACTTTGCTGACTCCCGCTTGTATTTCATCAAGCTTCCAAGCTTGACTACGGGCCTTGACCCTCGGATTCTCCCTTCTATTGGGACGCTGATGGGAGTACGTGCATGCATGGCCTATCTCACCATCATGTTGTACTCTTCCTAAGCCTGATTCACTTGTTATACAACTCTTAGATCTCACGCGAATTAACACATTGGGCACCTACAGAGTCATGTTTTTGTTCTTATGTTCAGATCTCCCTTATCTTCCTTCACTTCCAGCCATGACAGATCTCCTTAACATGGTGTGCTACGATGCACCCTTATGAGTGCATGGCGTGACTCCCCCTTTTTCTTTCGGGTCTCCAAGGTGGGAAGGATGGTCCATGCATGGGGCTTCTCTGTTTTGGACTTCTAGGCCTTTGAAGACGACAATCGGCGTGGTTGCCTCCGTGGATCCCTTGAGTACGATGCGGGGCTAATACTTTCGAAATGCCTCTCAATGTATGTTTGAAACAACTTTGACTTCCGGTCCTTTGCTTAGGCAAGTCCTTCTGATTTCTGCATTCTTCTCCAAGCAGCGTTTGGTCATGACGAGCCATCAGTCGATTGTGGACTCCAGTTGCCTGGAAGTACATGGATGCGGGAGCATTTCCCGCTCGATGAGGCCAATACCGACACTACCATATGCTATTGTATATACTTGAAGACGTGTTTAGAAGAGAGACCGTCAACACGAGGTATACTCCCGATGAATAGAACGAAACTGAGGGGAATGAACCTCTAAGCAGAGTGCTACCTATTGATGGAATCTACCTACAGGACAAGAAGGGGTCTCTACTAGATCTAGTCTTAGCTTAAGAACGTTACCTCACTGGATCTTTGGTTAGCGTCGCTCGGATTATTGGTCATTAGCGATGCAATTCATCAAACACTAATCATTCGAGGGACTAAATCCACATAGTAATATCAAAACACATTTTAATACGGCTAACATACTTCGATGCGGGAATCTTGATAGGAATATAACTTCCTACCACAACTATGAACAGTTCTACATCTAATATTCATGGAAAACTGAGACTAACCTATATGCGATCAGCAGAAGAGTAAGATCGCATGATTGGACCGTTCCTCTGGTTTGTAGCTCAGCGTGAACAGAAATGGCTGAGGCAAGGCTTCCGATCTTAGAGCAGTGCTGGAATTGAGGTCTCCGGAATCTTTCCTCAGAAAAGTCCTAGTTCCTCTTCTCTTCTCCTAGTCTCTCAGCGTGTCCGCCAAAAACCCGAGCGAAAAAGGCAAAAGAGAGAAAAACAAAACCCCTCTTCACTGGGTCTCTTTATTTATAGCATTGTAGACTCACCTCCGTCTCCTTTTTTAGGCATCTCCGTTTTTATTTCTTTTTCTCTTCCTTTTTATTTTCTTTCCCCCATTTCATCATTTTTCTTATTTTTTTTTTATTATTTTTATTATTATTATCTTTATTTCTATTTTCATTTTTGTTTTTATTTTACCCTTATTACCATCATTTCCTTCACCATTTCCTTTATTTCTGTTTTCCTATTCATTTTTTTATTTATATTATTTATTTATTTATTTATCATTTTGTTTATTTTTTTCTTTTTCTATATTCTTCTTCATTTGTTATTTCCTCTTTTTCTCTCTCATTTTTGTTTAAAATTATCATTTAATTGCTGATTAATTTAACAACGAGGGTTCGAACATAAATGAGTGTTTACAACGATAAGGCCCATGGGCCTATGACTTATGGTATGTATGAAATGTTATGTATAATTATTGTGTGAGATGTGTGTTTGTCGCAACAGTAATTCCGATGAGACGGCGAACTCGCTAAATGTTTTAAAATGAATTTTATTTTGTTAATATGGAGCCGCCGCCAAATTTTTATTTGAGGAAAAAATATTTGGAAAAAACCCTGACTCGAGGATGAGATTTAGGTTCGGGAGTCAGTTACGAGTGGGGAAGGTGTTAGGCACCCCACTCGCCTGTTTCGAAGAATAGTACCCTTAAACTGAGTGTGTGATTATTTGAAAATAGCTTGATCCCTTTAATTAGAATGGAAATAAATAACTTGATGGAGGTTAGCCTGACAGGACTTAATCCTGCTCCTACGTATTCCCCGGTGCAATAGGAAACTCAAGGCTTACGTAGTTCTGAATTGTGAAGGCTTGATCTTCAGAGGTGTTTAAAAGGAATATGATACTTTGAAAATATTTTCATTTTTTGAAAGGACCTTTAGTCCACTCATGCACAAGGTCCGAGGCGCCTACAGCAGCACGGGGGCCTATACAGACTGTTAAATGTTGAACAACAGGTGAACCGACAGTTCATCGTTTAGTGCCCGTTGCGTGAGACCAAGGATCCCAAAATATTTAAAAAGGATATTTTTATTTTTGAAAAGACCTTTAGTCCACTCATGCACAAGACCCGAGGCGGCTACGGCAGCATGGGGGGCCTATACAGACTGTTAAATGTTGAACAACAGGTGAACCGCCAGTTTCTCGTTTAGAGCCCGTCGCGTGAGACCAAGGATCCCAAAATATTTGAAAAAAAACTTTTTATTTTTGAAAGGACCTTTAGTCCACTCATGCACAAGACCCGAGGCGGCTACGGCAGCATGGAGGCCTATACAGACTGTTAAACGTTGAACAACAGGTGAACCGCTAGTTCCTCGTTGAGACCCCGTCGCGTGAGACCAAGGATCCCAAAATATTTGAAAAAGAGATTTTTATTTTTGAAAGGACCTTTAGTCCACTCATGCACAAGACCCGAGGCGGCTACGGCAGCACGGGGGCCTATACAGACCACTAAACGTCAAACAGCAGGTGAACCGCCAGTTCCCCATTTAGAGCCCGTTGCGTGAGACCAAAGATCTCAAAATATTTGAAAAAGCATTTTAATTTGAATATAATAAAGATAAGAAAAGAAATGACTTGATATGAAAAGGAATTTGTTTTGAAGTGAATTTAATTTTGAGTTTGTGAACCTTGACTTGATCAAGGATGGGCTTGACTCGGACTTGATAATTTTGAGGAAAAACATCTGAAGTTGATTTGGAAATTTGAGAGGGGGAGGATTAAACTCAAAGTTTGATTTAATTTTATTTGAAGAAAAGAGTCAAAAAGGAGAATTTATTTTGAATATTGGGCTTGAATTGGACTTGATTTAACATAAACTTGACTTGATTTGAAGTAAAGGAAAAACAATTGCGCACATGCTTCAGTAATCAAGCGATTGAAATTTCATTTCAGATCCAAATTAGACAAATAATATCATTACAGAAACTAGAGAGAAAGACAAAGAGAACACAACAAAAATCACCAAAACCAGAGATCATTTGACCAACTAAAAACGAAAATGAAAAATAGAGACGAAGATCAACCTCAAGAACACAACAGTTTTTGGTGCCAAAATTTGAATTCAAATCTCAGAATTTTTAAAAACTATTTTTTGGTAGATATGGAAACTTAAAACTGGTCAATTGAAAAATATGAATCATAGGAATCAAACAAAACAAGTTTCACATAAATCCAACCAGAAATGAGCAAGTTATCCAGAAATCAAAAATGCTAGGTTAATTTGTGCACCAAGATGAACATGCTTCGGTAATCAGGCGATAAAATTTCATTTCAGATCCAAATTGGACAAATAATATCATTCCAAAAACTAGAGAGAAATAATAAGAAAACAAAACAAAAATAACGGAAATCTGAGATCATTTGACTGATTAAAAATAAAACAAAAAACAGAGACAAAGATTAACCTCAAGAACACACAAGATTTTGGCGCGAAAATTTGAATTCAAATCTCAGAATTTTTAGAAAATATTTTTTGGTAGATCTGAAAAATAAAAACCAATCAATTTAAATATATGGATTATAGGAATCAAACAAAACAAGTTTGACATAAATCCAATCAGAAATGAGCAAGTTATGCACAAATCAAACAAGCTAGGTTCATTTACGCACCGGACGAACATGCTTCGGTAATCAGGCGATATAAAATTCATTTCAGATCCAAATTAGACAAATAATACCATTACAAAAACTAGAGACAAAGAAGAAGAGAGCTCAACAAATATCATCGAAATCAGAGATCATTTGACTGATCAAAAATGAAAATGAAAACCAGAGATGAAAATGAGCTCGGAAATCCGAGAAGAAGCAAGAAACTTATGCCGAATAAAAGTAGGATCTAACCTCGATTGGAAGATGATGAAGAACTGGTTTGAAGGCAGAGGTAGAGAGTCTCCTAGGTCCTCCCTTCAAAAATTCTGAAAATCCCCTCCCTCAAGTGCTCTTCCTCCCTCATTTTGGTGAAGGATCTCTCCTTATATAGAAGGAGGAGGGATTGAAGAATCCCTTCTTATCGAATGTGGGACTTCTTTCCCACAGAGGAGAATTTTTCCTTTTTTATTTCCTCTTCTTTTTTTCTTTTCTTATTTTTTCCTATTTTTCTTTTTCCTCTTCTTTTTTTTTATTCTTTTCTTTTTTTCTTTATGTTTTCTATATTTTCTGCTTTCTGTTATTTATGCTTTCTGTTATTTCTGCTTTCTGTTTTATATCTTTTGAAATTTTTAATTAACTTAATTTTTGGTTAATTTTAATGATTGGGGGCCTCAGACATAATTGAGTGTTTACAGTTTTCCCCTCTTTACTCATTTTCCTACCAGATAATGTGAGAAATGATTCTCTGAATTATCGTAGTAGGAAATGAGTAAAGATGTGAACACATTATGTCCGAGGCAGGCCTTGAAGAAGTCTGACGAACAGGAGGAGCCTTGAACTTGAAACTGAACCTCATGGATGCCTGGAGAAGGATGATTGAATGACCTTACCGACTTCATGTACCGATAGGGTTTAAATATGTGAGGCTTAGTTGTATAGCCTGATTAGGCTTCATGGAATGAATGAATGCCTGTTAGGACTGACGTGGAATTCAATGGGATGGCTTGTTAGAACAAGCAAAATGAAATGAAAATGGCCTGTTAAAACAAGCAAAGCAGAAGAGAAATGGCCCGTTACGATGGGCTCAGTAAAGTGAAAGTGACCTGTTTAAGGCAGGAAAGCATGCAAGAACTAAAATGTAAGATATGTACAAGGTGGCCTAACAGCATAGGCCGAGGTATCTATCTAAGTTGGAGGCCTGACATCATAGGCCCAGCTGTGGAAAAACGAACTTGGTGAGGCCTGACATCATAGGCCCAAAAGCAGAAAAGTAAACCTGAGGAGGCCTGACAACATAGGCCAAGATGTAGAAAAGTAAAATGCAAGGCCTGACAACATAGGCCGGAGTGCTGGAAATTAAAATGCAAGGCCTGACATCATAGGCCAGAGTGCTGAAATTTAAACATGCAAGGCCTGGCATCATAGGCCAGAATGCGGGAATTTAAACATGCAAGGCCTAACATCATAGGCCGGAGTGCTGGAATTTAAACATGCAAGGCCTGACAACATAGGCCACGGTGAAGAAAGGTAAACTTGAGAAGGCCTGACAACATAGGCCAAGATGCAGAAAAGTAAACTTGAGGAGGCCTGACAACATAGGCCAAGGTGCGGAAAAGTAAACTTGAGGAGGCCTGACAACATAGGCCAAGGTGCAAAAAAGTAAACTTGAGGAGGCCTGACAACATAGGCCATGAATGCAAAAAAGTAAACTTGATGGTGGCCTGACATCATAGGCCAATATGCAGAAAAGTAAATTTGAGGGTGGCCTGACACTATAGGCCAAAATGCAGACAAGTAAACTTGATGGTGGCCTGACACTATAGGTCAAAATGCAGAAATGTAAACTTGATGGTGGCCTGACAGTATAGGCCAAGATGCAAAAATGTAAACTTGATGGTGGCCTGACATTATAGGACAAAATGCAAAAATGTAAACATGATGGTGGCCTGACACTATAGGCCAAGATGCAGAAAGGTAAACTTGTTGAGGCCTGACAACATAGGCCAAGGTGCAGAAAAGTAAACATGATGAGGCCTGATAACATAGGCCAAGATGCAGAAAAGTAAACTTGATGAGGCCTGACAACATAGGCCAAGGTGCAGAAAAGTAAACTTGAGGAGGCCTGACAACATAGGCCAAGGTGCAGAAAAGTAAACTTGAGGAGGCCTGATATCATAGGCCATGAATGCAGAAAAGTAAACTTCATGAGGCCTGACAACACAGGCCAAGGTGCACAAATGTGAACTTGATGAAAATCTCATTGTTGACGGGAAGATGCAAATGAGATCCTGTTGTTGCCAGGATGAATGCAAACCTGCTTGACAGGCAAAAAGAATTTAAACATGCTCGAGGTCCTGTCGTTGACAGGAGAATGCAAATGAGGTCCCGCTGTTGCCACGAAGAATGCAAATGAAATCCTGCTGTTGCTAGGATAAATGCAAACCTGCTTGACAGGTGGACAAAAATTTAACATGCTTGACATCTTGCTTGACAGGAACATGCAAATGGGATCCTGCTTGATAGGATGAATGCAGAAATTTAGATATGAAATCCTGCGTGAGAGGATGAATGCAAATGAAATCCTGCTTGATAGGATGTGTGCAGAAATCTAAACATGAAATCCTGCTTGACAGGATAAATGCAAATGAAATCCTGCTTGACAGGATGTGTGCAGAAACTTAAACATGAAATCCTGTTTGACAGGATAAATGCAAATGAAATCCTGCTTGACAGGATGTGTGCAGAAATTTAAACATGAAATCCTGCTTGATAGGATAAATGCAAATGAAATCCTGCTTGACAGGATGTATGCAGAAATTTAAACATGAAATCCTGCGTGACAGGATAAATGCAAACGAAATCCTGCTTGACAGGATGTATGCGGAAATTTAAACATGAAATCCTACGTGACAGGATAAATGCAAACGAAATCCTACTTGACAGGATGTATGCGAAAATTTAAATATGAAATCCTGCTTGACAGGATATGTGCAAAAATTTAAACATGAAATCCTGCTTGACAGGGTAAATGCAAATAAATCCTGCTTGACAGGATGTATGCGGAAATTTAAACATGAAATCCTGCTTGACAGGATAAATGCAAATGAAATCCTGCTTGACAGGATGTATGCGGAAATTTAAACATTAAATCCTGCTTGACAGGATAAATGCAAACGAAATCCTCCTTGACAGGATGTATGCGGAAATTTAAACATGAAATCCTGCTTGACAAGGTAAATGCAAATGAATCCTGCTTGACAGGATGTATACAGAAATTTAAACATGAAATCCTGCTTGACAGGATAAATGAAAAATGACCTGTTAAGACAGGAGAAATGCAGAAAAAGTCCTGTTGATGACAGGAAAGATGCAAGCCTGCTAGACAGGCAAAGGAAAGTGAAAATGACCTGTTAAGACATGCAAAAATGTAAAAGTCCTGTTTTTGACAGGATAGAGGCAAAATTCCTGTTAAGACAGGCATAACAGAATGGTGAAAACTTGTTAAGATAGGCAAAGAGAAATGAAAAGGACCTGTGAAGACAGGAAAGAAGCAAGCCTTTTTAAGGCAGGAAAAATAAATGACGAAAACTATCCTGTTAAGACAGAATAAATGTAGATAGACTCCTGTTGTTGACAGGAGAAATGCAAGCTTGCTAGACAGGCAAAGGTAAAAGCCTGTTAAGACAGGCAAAGGAAAATGACAAATGACCTGTTAAGACAGGTAAAATGTACAGGTCTTGTCAAGGCAGGGGTGTGATGTGTCCTGTGAGAGCAGAACATACTTCGTCGTCAGCTGCCTTGGACAAGCTATTTTGAAATTTGTTTTTCTTGAATTAAAATAAATTGCTTATTCTACCTTGAACTTGAAGGTTTTTAAGCACTTGATAATTATTCTCTTGAAGAAACTTGGGCAACCATTTTGCCCCAGTTTAGAAAATTCCTGATAATTGAGGGATGTCTTGATTTGAAGGAACTTTAGGCAAGTGTTTGCCCTAGTTTGGAAGATCTTTTGGCAGTCGAGGGATGCCTTAACTTGAGGGGATTTTGGGCAACCATTTTCCCCCGTTTTGATTTTGATTTTTTGAATTTAAATCTTTCTTGGGCAAACGTTTGCTCCAGTTTGGGCTTAATTCAGAATTTGAGGGTGACCTCAAATTGAATTTTTGTGGGCAAACGTTTGCCACAGTTTGAGCTTAATTCAGAATTTAAGGGTGACCTCAAATTGAATTTTTGTGGGCGAGCATTTGCCCCAGTTTGAGCTTGACTCAGAATTTGAAGGTGACCTCAAATTGAATTCTTGTGGGCGAGCATTTTCCCCTGTTTGAGCTTGACTCAGAATTTGAGGGTGACCTTAAATTGAATTTTTATGGGCAAAAGTTTGCCCCAGTTTGAGCTTGACTCAGAATTTGAGGATGACCTCAAATTGGATTTTTGTCTGGGCAAACATTTGCCCCAGTTTGGAAGTTTTTTAATTATGATTGATTCGGGAAATTTTACCCAGCTATTAATTAGTTTTGAAAAATGAGTTATGAAATGCTTGAATGAATGAAAGCTTATTGTGATACTTGAATGAATGAAAAGGGGTGCGATGTTTGTGATGCTTTGAACAAAGAGGATGCAATGTTTGTGTTTCTTTGAATAAAGAGGATGCGATGTTTTAATTTATCGATTACTTTTTTATGATTGAAATAATTATTTGATGAGATGGATGCTATGAGATGAATGTAGACCATGAGATGGTGTAAAAACTTTGTTTCTCTTGATTTTTGATTGATTATTTTGACATGTCCTTTCCTCGACAACCTCATAGTTGGTGTGAAAGGAATCAAGAATCGGGACGAGCTAGATTGACTCTGTCTTTTGACTTTCGGACCAATTTTGAATTTCCTTTTTAGGTCCTTGAGACCCAACACTGGTTGGCATTATTGTATGAGACACATTCTTCCTTTCTTGAGTGGCATCGTGATTTGCAGGAGGATGACTTTACGGGAGCAATCATGCCCTGTTGCAGAGGTTGAGGAGTCATCCGACTCGTCATGACTTTTCAAAATTAATCTTTTTATCTTTTACAGTTTTCACGTCTCTTTTAGCATGTGTACCTTTAAGGTATGCATAAGTGTTTTTGAATGGTTTAATGGGAGAAGGTAGTATATTTGAAAGGGCGAAGAATGTTGGTTTGATTGCCCTAATGGCATTTTTTGATGGAAAATGTTAATTCAAACAAATGGAAAAATTTTGCCCCAGTTTTAGAAGGACAGAGAGGTAGATCTGATTGCCCAAATGGAACCTTTGGTGAAGCATGCCAATGTTTCTTTTCATAATCTCGATTGCCAAATTAAAAAAACTTGAGAAATGGTAAAATTTTTGCCCAAGTTTTAGGAGTTGTGAGGAGCAGAAGCATTTGAATTGTGCTCGGATTCTTGACTGACCTTGAATTTTGCCTGGGTAGTTTTGGGGTTTTCAACCCAGCAGGCCTTCTGCTTGCCCTGATTTTTCCTAGACCACCCTTACAGGTTTTTAGCCTAGCGAGCTCTTGATTCAGTGCCCTAACTTTTGCCTAGGTCACCTTTGAGGTTTCCGATCTAGCAGGCTTCCGTCTGTGTGCCCTAACTTTTTCCTAGGTCACCTTTGAGGTTTTCGACCTAGCGGGCTTTTGTTTGTGTGCCCTAACTTTTGCCTAGGTCACCTTTGAGGTTTCTAACCTAGCGGGCTTTTGTTTGTCTGCCCTAACTTTTTCCTAGGTCATTTTTTAGGATTATCAACCTAGCGGGCTTTTGATTGATGCCCTAACTTTTGCCTAGGTTTCCTTTGCGAGTTTTCGGCCTAGCGGGCTTTTGATTGATGCCCTAACTTTTTCCTAGGCCGCCTTCACAGGTTTTTGGCCTAGTGGGCTTTTTGTTTGATGCCCTACCTTTTTCCTAGGTCGCCCTTACGGGTTTTCAGCCTAGCAGGCTCTTGTTTTGATCCTTATTTTGGCTGAATTATTTTTGGAATCTAGCAAGACCTTTTCTGACCATGACTTTGTCAATTTATTTTTTTAATTTTGACCCTACTTTTGCCTGGATAATTTTTGGCTTTTGATCCAGCGGGTTTTTCTCCTTCTTGAATTTTGAATTTTGACCCTGATTTTGCTTGGATTATTTCCTTGACTTTAATCCAGCGGGTGTTCTTCTTTCTCTTGAATTTTATATAGTCACATATTGATCTTGTTGGGATCATTTTGGCTTCCAATTCAGCGGATCTTACTTTGCATCCCTAATTTTGCCTGGATTCAAACTTTGTTCCAGCGGGATATTTTGACAAGACATTTTCTTGATTTTAGGATCACAATGGAAGGTCTATTTGGAATCCCTGGTTGGATTCTACTTTATTCTGCTTCCTCATTTGGTTTTTTCCTTTGAGCTTGATTAATCAGACGTTCAAGATCATTCATTACAGCACTGGCATTACCACCAACAGGTATTTATTGTTTTGGTGTAGGATAAGAAGTGGGCAGAATGGATATAAAGAATGGTAAATTTTTAGAAGTAAAGCCAATAATGTGAAGCACGTGCTCAAGAAACCTGAAAAATGTAATTTTTGTATTATTCATTGAGATCTTTTTACAAAAGATTAATTTTAAAAAATATGACAAATCCTGGATGATTTTCCTTGATAACTTAATTTGTACAAGGAAACTCATGAGCTCTCATGGTTCAACGCTGGATTATTTCCCATATTAAGGTCAACCTTCCCAAAATCTAGTTGTTTAGCATCGATCAGGCATTGCACCTTACGTTTCAGAACCTGGCAGTTTTCTATCGAATGACCAATGTACCCTGCGTGGTAGTCACATATGGAATTTGCATTATACCATTTAGGGTATGGTGGTTCTTGAGGTTTCAGAGGGTAGGGAACCACCATGGAATTATTGATTAGCTGAGGTAGCAGCTTAGTGCAGGTCGTTGGAATGGTATCAAACTGGACAGAGTTCTTTTCTTTCTTTTGGCTTTGGCTAGGATTTGGGCTCATGGCTTGTATTTGGACCGTGTACTGTGTTGGTGGTCGAACTTGCCTTGGGTAATTGTAAGTTGGTGGGTAGGGTGTTTGGTAGGTTGTGGCGATGTAAGGATATGGTATGTAGGGTGTGTATGGTGGTGGTTGGAAGCCAACTGGACCATAAGATGCCGCCTAAGGAGTGTATAGGCCTTGACCAGAAACCACATTATAAGTCTCCCCTGTCTTCTTTTCTATAGAGGCATCAACTGTCCCTGCGGACTTGTGCGTGATCCTTCCATGGTGCATGCCACCCTCGATCCTTCCTCCAATGATGACGACATCGGAGAAGCTAGAAGTCACACTACCAATCATCTTGTCATAGAAAGGATCTTGGAGTGTGTCTTCGAACATGCTGACCAATTCCTTCTCAGATAGAGGAGGTTGTACTTGAGCAGCTAGCTCTCTCCATTGTTGAGCGTATTGTTTGAAGGTCTCGTCTCCCTTCTTAGCCAAGTTCTGGAGCTGAGCTCGATCTGGAGCCATCTCCACATTATACTGGTACTATTTTAGGAAAGCTTCAGCCAGATCCCTTCATGAACGGATGTGTGTCTGCTTTAGCTGAGTATACCAGGTTGCAGCTGCCCCAGTCAGGCTGTCTTGAAAGAAATGTATGAGCAGCTTATTGTCGTGCCTACAAGAAGACATCTTCCTGCAGTATATGGCCAAGTGACTCTTCGGGCAGCTAGTTCCTTGATATTTCTCGAATTCGGGAACCTTGAATTTGGGAGGAATAACTACGTCTGGAACCAAGCATAGATCAAATGCGTCTTTGGCTTCATAAGCACTTCCCTCGATCGCCTTGATCCTTTCCTCTAGAATCTTCCACTTTTTAATATCCTCATTGGAAGGATGGTTTGAGTATTCCTCAGGCATGTTATGAAGATGAGGAGATGGTATGTATATGGGGTGAGGCCCTTGGGTGAACATAGGATGCGTTCCCCCAACGGCTGTTTGGTAAGCTTGTGAAGTGGTGTTCGGGGATAGGTTATGTGTTTGGGATTGTGTTTGGTTGGATAAGGGGTGCATGCCCATGAGGAAACCCGTAATGAACTCCTTCAGTTGGTGGAGGCATGGTTAATGGTGAAGGGTTTTATGGATTGAAGAAACCAGGGGATATAACGGGTCAATTGGTTCTCCCGGTAGGGATTCCCTTGCGTCCTTCTATTTAGATAGTTAGATGGCCCCCATTAGCTTGGCCATCTGTTCCTTCAATGACTTGACCTTATTTCTCAACTCCTCATTCTGTCTCTCCAGCTCGTCCATGATTCTCGATTGTGCACGAGTCCTATAAGGATGTCGAGGAAGTTGTCTTTCTAATTTTTCTGCTAAAGTTAAAAATTAGTTTTTTGTTTCTTTTTTTGAGAAATAATTTGAATGCAAAAAAATCATGAATGATAAAGATGTTGATGTAATGAAAAATGTGTGGAATCATGTTTTTAAAATCTCCTTTTTTGATGATAAATTTATGAATGAATGAATGAATGTATGCATGCTCTACACAAATAATTTTTTATATTTTTGAGGATATTGAAAATGATTGAGAGTTTCTTTATTTGATTTTTTAGCAATTTTGTGTTTTTTATGAATCTTGACGTTTTTTATTTTGCTAGAGAACTTTTGGTTTTGCTGGAAAATCTTTTTAGTTCTAAAAAATTTCTAAAAATGTTCTTTAGGTTTTCGAAATTTTATTTTCTTCATTTTTCACATTTTCAAAATCATTTTCTAATTTTCCTAGAAGTTTTTATTTTCCTTGATTTTGATTTTTCTTGATTTTTATTTGTTTATATTTCTCTTTTTTGCTTTATTTTTCTTTCTTGATTTTGTATCTCCTCAATCTCAGATTTCCCCTTCTTCTCTGCCATCTCGAGTGATCCAATTTACTTGAGCATGTGAATCAAAAAGGGTGTGTGCCCTCCTTGCCTCTTATATGGGTTACCTGTCCTAAGGGTCTATGGCCTTTAATACGTGAACCTCTCAAAGGTGGTTAGTAATCCTGGGGTGTAGAGGTCACTAGAGCCTGTCGCAACCGTAATTCCGACGAGACGACGAACTCGCTAAAATTTTGAAAATGAATTTATTTGATGTTATGTGGAGTCGCCACCAAATTTTTATTTAAGGGAAAAGATTTGGAAAAACCCTGACTCAAGGAAGAGATTTAGGTTCGGGAGTCGGTTACGAGTGGGGAAGGTGTTAGGCACCCCACTCGCCTGTTCCGAAGAACAGTACCCTTAAACTGAGTGTGTGTTTATTTGAAAATTGTTTGATCCCTTTAATTAGAGTGAAAATAAATACTTGATAGAGGTTAGTCTGACAGGACTTGATCCTGCTCCTACGTATTCCCCGGTGCAATGGGAAACTCAAGGCTTACGTAGTTCTGGTTTATGAAGGCTTGACCTTCAAAAGTGCTTGAGAAAAGATTATTTGGTTTGTGAAGGCTTGACCTTCGAAAATGCTTGAGAAAAGATTATTTTAAAGATCTTGTTTTGAGAAAGTTTTATCTTTGGGAGGGATTTTTGGCCCACTCATGCACAAGGCCCGAGGCAGCTAAGGCAGCACGGGGACCTATACGAACTACTAAATGTTGAACAGCAGGTAAACCACCAGTTCCCCATTTAGAGCCCATTGCGTGAGACCTGGAGTCCCAAAATATTTAGGAAAATATGTTTTTTAGTTTGAAGAAGACCTTAAGTCCACTCATGCACAAGGCCCGAGGCGGCTAAGGCAGCACAAGAACCTATACGAACTACTAAATGTTGAACAGCAGGTAAATCGCCAGTTCCCCATTTAGAGCCCATCGCGTGAGACTTGAGAATCCCAAGATATTTGAAGAAGGATTTTTAACTTTCGAAAAAGAGATACTTTGCAAATGACGTAGATCCTTGAATTAAAAAAGCTCAAATTAAATGGAAAGAGTTGCATTTTTCATTTTTTGACGTTGGGAGTAATTGGGATTTTAATGTAATTATTCAGGAATATAGAATTTTTTATGAAATGTTTTTGGATTTTTGTATTTTTATGGATTTTTTGTACTTTCATGGAATTTTTATTAATTTTTTAATTTCTGGAATTTTTATTTATTTTTTGGAATTTTTTATTAATTTTTTGATTTTCTGGAATTTTTTATTAATTTCTAATTTTTGAATTTTTATTAATTTTCTGGAATTTTTTATTAATTTTCTGGATTTTTGAGTTTTTATTAATTTTCTGGAATTTTTATTAATTTTTTGGATTTTTTGAATTTTTTATTAATTTTCTGAATTTTTAGAATTTTTTATTAATTTTTTGGATTCCTGAAATTTTTTATTAATTTTTAATTTCTGGAATTTTTTATTAAAATTTTTTAATTTCTGTGAATTTTTTTATTTAAAAATTTTTTAATTGTTGAATTTTTTATTATTATTTTTATTTCTGGATTTTTGGAGCTTGGGGCAAGTTAAGAATTTTCGAAACTCTTCAAGGGCAATCCCGTAACTTACTGTGATAGAATGGTGTATTGGACAAAATAAACGTTGATTAGGGGGTTCGAAACTCCACCTACAGGTTTGTAAACATAAGACTCCACCATTGGGCCAGCCTGTTTTTCACACTTTTCCTCTCAGCCACTAAGTCCATATGCATTTTGATATGAATGACATTTGCCTTAAAAGCGCTCGCCAGGGGGCCCGCACCAGTTACTTTATTTTCATCTTATTTATGCATGTGCCCCCCTGGTTCTAACCTATGAATATGCTTAGGTCGACCCTCCCTTTGCTTTCTTCTCTCAAATTATTAGGTGAGCCTCATTATATAGCTGTTCGGTCTGATTATCATAATTGTGCAGGAACACACCTTAATTGGTTGTGTTCAACCTCAAGAGATACACTGGTACATATGCGGGAGTTAGCCAACCTCTACCCGGAGACGTAGTGGGTTGTATGAGGGTAGACTTGTTGAGCGTCATTCGAGTTTGATCCATGCATGCAAGCTTCTGGTTTTCTATTGGAGTACCACGCAGTATGCATGTTACTATTGATCTCGACTACACAACCATTCACCTATAATCCCTGACGGTTTTAGCCTTGGGACGTCTACACTCATGCATTTCGAATCTGCTACTGGCTCTTGGGGTGTTTTTCATACCTCAGGAATGGCTTCCCTTCCCCTACTGCACGTTGATAATAGGTTACCAAGGGTTAACTTTTCCGTGTTCGTTTTGACGCAATAACCCATGGCTTGCTTTATGGCTCACCTTGGAAGTTTTTACACCCAAATATCATCCCCGACCTCCTCTTACATAACAAAATTATATCCTTTGAGGGCAACCGCGCCTCGTTAGAGATTGGTCGATATGGACTGAGGGAATTCGTCTCACCTAGCTGGTCCCGCTCAGGAATTAAGGTTTGCATTTATCCTCGTTTCGTGTAAGGTAAACAAGGGACGTTGGGACTCTCTCTTGCCATTAGGTAGCCCAGTATGGGCGGCCCTCAGATCCTTTAACCCCTAGGCAGGCCTTAGTTAATTTTCCTATGGCTTAATTCACTAAGCAATTCTTCATTGATCTTGTAATCATCCTGCCCCCTCCCCAAGGTTATTTAGTGTATCATCTATAGAGATCACGCATTATTTATGATGAGGGGAGACCTACTGTTATTGCACAAGGGAGAATTAATCTAGTTTTGTCGATTACCATCCACATTAATAGGAAATGGCACGATCGCAGTGGATTCGTGCCCTATAGAATCTACATGTTTGACCTCAATGCATTGTCGAGAAACCAGACTTACTCCCTAACTTACTCTTGATGGTTTAACACATTTCTTGAATCCAATTTCCACATAGGATGATCAACGAGACAAACTGAACCTTCGCCGCTCTTGACCCCTCCCTCCCCTGTTTTGCTTTCTCATTTTTGGCGTTCGAAGTTTGATTTCATAAGTACCTGACCTATCCTTCTACTTTCTACATTTAAGCATTTTACAAACAGTGGATGAACATTGCTCAAGCCCACCCGACAATCATGATTAAACAAGAACCCAATACGAGCAAGAAGCCGAACCACCTTCTTGCAAGAACAGAGCCTTCTCATGGTGTTTCAGGTTTAATTATATAGGTTCTAGCCCTACGTTTTACTTTTTGTATTTTAAACATTTTACAAACAATGGGTGGACATTTGAACAATCCGATCCAATAATCAGGGTTAAATCAAAGACATGCCAGAAATCAAATGTATGCAAGGAACCCCACGCGCAAGAAATCGAGACATTTTCTTGCAAGAAACAGAGCCTCCATTTCTAACTTTATCATGGCGTATTATCTCAGAGAGAATTGAGAAAAGAAGGCTGATAGGCTTTGAATGATACTAACCTGCAACGCGAATTCGATTGTATTTTCACCAAGAATCTGAGATCCTCAACCTCCTCCTTCTTCCTCCTTCAACTCTGAACTTCAATGGCGATTTAGATGGAGAGTTTCCTCGCTCCCTCCTTCTCCCTTGCCCTCCTTACTCCGCTCCGTTATCAGTCTCAATATTCGCTCTCTCTTTTTCTGATCTTCTCTCCTGTGATTACCAATTCTCTCCCCTTTTTTGTAGCAAGGCTCTTTCTTTTTTTTATTTAGTTTTCTTTTGTTTTTTCGATTTTTATTTTGATTATATTATCTTCTAATTTTAAAATCTTCTTTTTTCTTTTTTTTTATTAATTTTACTTCAGATTTTATTTTCACTATTTATTTTTAAATTTTAAAATTAGAATTTTTTATTTCTTTTTATTTTGAGTCTTTTTTCAAATTTTTAATTTTGATTATTATTTTTCTTAGTTTTAGCTATTTTTTATTTTTATTTTTGCTGGTTTTTACTTTTTCTATTTTCTTTTACTTTTTAACCACTTCTAACTATTATTTTTAATATTTCCGTATTATATATTTTTTATCTGTTTCTATTTATCTGTCTTTCTGCTTTAAAATTTTTTAGACATTAGAGGTCTCGGACATAATTGGGTGTTTACAGAGCCAAGTTCCAGTCCATAATGTTTGCCACAACAGTAGAAGTAGCCACTAGTTGCGGGGCATTATGAATAGGACGCACTCTAACCGGAATTTTTGTGATAACCACACAGGACGTAGGCCCCAGCGTGACACCACTAGATCCCTCTAATCCTAAGCAGCACTCAGACCCTGGTATAGGGCCCCACTCATGATAAATGCATATGCAAAGTGTGGAGGGCACAAATTATTGGGAGACCTGCAATTGGAGAAATCGTAGCAAGTATGTATGGCAATTTATTCTCATCTATCCTAAGGTTGTATAGAGAATAGGCAAAAAAACAACATATAAATAAACAAGCAAGTAAATCGTGCGAATAAACAAGAAAGGAATCGTGCAAATAAACAGAGAAGGGATCAATTATGGCACACTCAATTTGAACGGGTTTGACTCTCTAGAATTCCCCAGTGGAGTCGCCATCTGTCGCAACAGTAATTCCGACGAGACGACAAACTCGCTAAATCTTTTAAATTGAATTTTATTTTGTTAATGTGCAGCCGCCACCAAATTTTTATTTGAGGGAAAAATATTTGGAAAAAACCCTGACTCGAGGATGAGATTTAGGTTTGGGAGTCGGTTAGGAGTGGGGAAGGTGTTAGGCACCTCACTCGCCTGTTCCGAAGAATAGTATCCTTAAACTGAGTGTGTGATTATTTGAAAATAGTTTGATCCCTTTAATTAGAATGGAAATAAATAACTTGATGGAGGTTAGCCTGACAGGACTTAATCCTGCTCCTACGTATTCCCCGGTGCAATGGGAAACCCAAGGCTTACGTAGTTCTGGTTTGTGAAGGCCTGACCTTCAGAGGTGTTTAAAAAGAATATGATACTTTGAAAAGATTTTCATTTTTTGAAAGAACCTTTAGTCCACTCATGCACAAGGTCCGAGGCGGCTATGGCAACACGGGGGCCTATACAGACCACTAAACGTCTAACAGCAAGTGAACCGCCAGTTCCCCGTTTAGAGCCCGTTGCGTGAGACCAAAAATCCCAAAATATTTGAAAAATCATTTTAATTTGAATATAATAAAGATAAGAAAAGAAATGACTTGATATGAAAAAGGAATTTGTTTTGAAGTGAATTTAATTTTGAGTTTTTGAACCTTGACTTGATCATGGATGAGCTTGACTCGGACTTGATAATTTTGAGGAAAAACATCTGAAGTTGATTTGGAAATTTGAGAGGGGGAGGATTAAACTCAAAGTTTGATTTAATTTTATTTTAAGATAAGAGTCAAAAAGGAGAATTTATTTTAAATATTGGGCTTGAATTGGACTTGATTTAACATAAACTTGACTTGATTTGAAGTAAAGGAAAAAGAATTGCGCACATGCTTCAGTAATCAAGCGATATAAATTTCATTTCAGATCCAAATTAGACAAATAATATCATTGCAGAAACTAGAGAGAAAGAAAAAGAGAACACAACAAAAATCACCAAAATCAGAGATCATTTGACCAACTAAAAACGAAAATGAAAAATAGAGACGAAGATCAACCTCAAGAACACAAGAGTTTTTGGCGCCAAAATTTGAATTCAAATCTCAGAATTTTAAAAAACTATTTTTTGGTAGATATGAAAACTTAAAACTGATCAATTGAAAAATATGGATCATAGGAATCAAACAAAACAAGTTTGACATAAATCCAACCAGAAATGAGCAAGTTATGCACAAATCAAACAAGCTAGGTTAATTTGTGCACCAAGATGAACATGCTTCGGTAATCAGGGGATTAAAATATCATTTCAGATCCAAATTGGACAAATAATATCATTCTATATACTAAAGAGAAATAAGAAGAAAATGAAACAAAAATCACGGAAATCAAAGATCATTTGACTGATTAAACAAAATGAAAAACAGAGACGAAGATCAACCTCAAGAACACACAAGATTTTGGCGCGAAAATTTGAATTCCAATCTCAGAATTTTTCAAAAATATTTTTTGGTAGATCTGAAAAATTAAAACCAATCAATTTAAAGATATGTATTATAGGAATCAAACAAAACAATTTTGACATAAATCCAATAAAAAATGAGCAAGTTATGCACAAATCAAACAAGCTAGGTTCATTTGCGCACCAGGACGAACATGCTTCGGTAATCAGGCGATATAAAATTCATTTTAGATCCAAATTAGACAAATAATATACAAAACCTAGAGACAAATACGAAGAGAATGCAACAAAAATCATCAAAATCAGAGATCATTTGACCGATTAAAAATGAAAATGAAAACCAGAGACGAAAATGAGTAAATTACGAGCGTCGTCGATATAAAGTTCGTGATAGTAAATAAATTACTAAGCGTTCTTGCGCGTGTATAGGTTTTTTCCATTACAATTTACTTCCTTTTCTTTTTAATTATCTTTAATCAATAGCTAAGCAATCTAAACACAACTCATATATACTTCTCACAGTTATTTACAAAAGTAGTACAACTCATATGAAATAGTAAATTATGACTTTTTATGAGTTGTTTAAAATAAGACATACAAGGGCACCAATACCCTTTCACAATTTACAGTCATCCATAACAGTCATATATTATATATTATTCACTATATCCAAATTTTCACCATTTCTTCAAATATAAAGACCTTGAGACTCCAACCTCTCAGCTTATGTGATCAGTCTCCATGGACATCACTGCCTTCTCGAACAGCATTACTAAGGTCTGAGAAAGAAAATGGTGGAAGGAGTGAGAAAGTAAGTTTCTTAGTAGGATCTTACCCTAAAATGAGTGACATCATTCCCATCCTAGCCAATTTAGTTTATTTATGAAAAAAGTGTCAAGCATACAAATTTCTTCCTCATTTAGAAATATTCTATTTTCTAAAGTGGTTCCACCTTAATTATGGAAAGGTTCATGACAAACGTAATCACAAACATCATTCTTAACATGCTTCACCTTATTAATATGTTGCAGCATAACATCAGGACGCTACCTAACATATTAACATCTCTTGCCATACATAGTCTTGCTCATATGAAACTTAACATCAAGATATTACTTGACACATTAATATATGGCACATTATTATACTTTTAATGGCACGTTATTAAATATTTCTCAAGTGTTATTAGCTCTTTCACACACATACTTAATAATTACTGTTAGGATATGAGCTCACATGGTCGTCACCACAAACATGGATATCCTCAGGCCTTCGATACATGCATAAGTCCCTAACTTGGCACTTCTCAAGTATGTGCTTGTCAAGTTTATTTTAGTTTGAAGCCACATGGCTTTTAACATGGATAGCTCCAGACTTTCCACACACGCATAAGTCCTTAAGTTGGCACTTTTCAAGTATGTGTTTATTAATTTTATTTTGACATACTCACCATATCTTACATCATTCTCTTAACAAATCAAGAATATTATCCACGCAATTACATTCTTCATTATGTACTCACAACATATAATATATTACTTTGTAAGAAATCAAGAGTAACAACATGCATGTTTAATTACCCCAATCAATATGTGATGCATATTTAGTCACTAATCGCAAATATTTTCACAATATCATTCACACATGATTATCATATAAGACATCTTTGATCAATAGTTATCATGCATCTCATATTGCTCTTATGAACTCATAAAGCAATACAACAAGTTGACATATCATTCTTAGGAAAATAATCATCTTCTAAATCAAAACTTACTTAAGCTTATCATAAATTCTTAGGAAACGTAATCACATACGTTCATAACATGTCCAAATTTCTTAATTCAAAATATTTTATGATAAATCACTCATGGGAGCTTATTCCACTTATCCTTATAAGTTATCTCTCGACCTTTCCTTTTTTCAAAGGTTAATTTATTTCACATAATTTTATGAAAATCATGATACTTTGAATTTCTCCTTAGGAGGTCGAATTATACCTCGTGATTTATTTACTCTTTGTGTACCTCAATTTGCATATATTATGCATAACCTAATTAAATTAGTTTAAGGGTTATGTGTCAGCAAGATTTCAACTCACTTGCATACATTTGGTCTCACATGGTTGAATGGTACCAATACCATTACCAAAATTCTCTTAAACCCTTATTTCATTTCTTTTTCATGGTGAGCATCCTTATTACACCTTAATTAAGGTTTTAAACTCATTCTCCCTTAGTTAAACTCAAGGTGGCAAAATTCTATAAGTTCACTTTCATCCTATAATTGATTTCCAATCATCTACGTAAATCCTCCTAGAATCCATTCTTAAATCTTAATAAGATTTTGGGCTAGTTTCTTTAGCACTTTTCAATTTTTTGTCTTAAACTTACTTAGGATCTCCTTGGCAACTTAATTTACATTTTTAACTCAAACTTATCTTAATCCTTGAGAAATGGCCAAATACATACACTTAAATCCTAGGGCATCATGGTTCATCTTTCTTTAATTTTAGAAGATAATTCCTACTAATTAAGGTTTAGGCCAATACTCATTACCAAGTTTAGAGGTTTTTAAAACTTTTTTTTCATTATTAAGAACTATGGTCAAATGGTCATATTTCAATTTTATAACTCCATGAATCATTCTTACTCATCAACTTATACCTCCTTGATTCAAGCTTAAGTCTTACTAAACTTTTAACTTAGTTCCACCCATTTTAGTCATTATGGTTGAATGGGCATCCTAACCATTCCCAAATATTTCTTACACTTTTATCTCTTTTCATTTAAATGCTAAGGGTCCTTGATTAACCCTTATAAGGAATTTAAACCCAATTCTCCTTAATTAACTCAGGAGTGGCTGAATTGTACCCCTTTAGAATTCAGTGCATTTTAGTTCAATTATTCTTCTTTTAAGGATTAATTCACATTCATTAGGACTTAGTATCATGGTTTATATAATCTTAGAAATTTTTAAAGCTTTTATCCTAATTACCCAAAAGTGGCTGAATGCTCCTCCTTGAGCATTCAAGGTCTTTTTCTAAAAATTCATTACTATATGAGCTTTGTTCCATGGTTTTGTTCACTTTCAGCTCCAATAACACTTAATTCCATCAAGATTTAACATTTATGTATAGCTTACATTATGGTTAATGAAAGTTATAAGTGTCTTATGAAGCTTATCTCATTTATGGTCCTAAAACTCCATTTTGCTTATGGTAGATCTTAAGTCCAAGTCCTCAAGCTCTTAGGACTTGTGAAAAGTTTTTTCATTGTCTTTAAATTCATTTAACCCACAAGATCAGATCTGGAAATTTGACCATAATATCTTATAATATTGAGAAATTCTCCAAATGTCAAGCTTTAAGCATAAAAATATCAAAGATAGTATTTTTCATGGAAAATAAGTGTAGATTCATTAGATCCACTCTAAGATCCATAAATCTCACAACATGAACACTCAAAAATTTTCTTATGAACTCTGAAAACTTTCCAAAGCATCAAAATGGATTTTTAAAGAATTTTAACTAATTAAATTACTTCTAGTGTGGCTAGAAGCAATTTAACCCATCCATACTTCACTTTAACTTTCAAAAATCACTAAAAGTAGGTGATGCTAATTTTCAACCATTCAAAGGAAGCCTTGATCTTTCGTGAGTTAAAAAAAAGGAGATCTATGGATTTTAGAGAAATGATCCATAAAAAGAAGAAAATAAATCATGAAAATCAAGATTTAAAGCTTAAAACATAGGTATAAAAATCCTACTTAATAAGGAATTAGTGATTAGTTATTGGTGGGGCTTATTGGGCTGATCTTTCCCTCCTTAGATGGTCCACAAAACTACTCCCAAGTACGGTGGTGGAGCTTGATGGTTAGGTGTTAATTTAGCTTAAACTTCAAATATGGAAGTTTAGGCTTAAGGTGTAATCTTTTGGGGTTTTGGGTGGATTAAGCTTTGGAAAAATTTTGAGAGCTTATCCAAGTTTTTAGAAGGTTGGAACTGCAGTAAATGAGCCCCCTCCTTGGTGTCCCTAAGAAATTTCGTCCACCTACAGCATGTGGGAATTAAATTCCCACTTAAGGGAATTTTGGTAATTTTGCATGTAATCTCTATTTTCTAAAATAAATCTAAAAGTAAAGAATTATCCTTTTAGGATAAGATTACAGTTAATAAGGCAGAGTTTGTCACTAATTAGTTTTATCTTTTCCAAAGTATGGTTAATTTTAATTAGTCAAGGTTAATAAGCTTTAACCATGGTTAAAGGAATCTTAAAATTTATTATTTTTGGATTTTCTAAGTTTATTGGTGTTGATTTCATTTGATGACTCATCACCATGCTTTCCACATTAAAATTTTGTGCACACCATATGAGGCCCACTCTTAGTTTCTTGCTCAGACTTTCTTGCCTCCTGATCTTCTAGCGATGTTTTTGTAATTTTCTCAACATTACTCGAGAAGTTCCCAAATTGTTCCTTCAACAATTATAAAAATTTTTGGTTTGTTCCCATGTTAATCTCCGCATTTGATATTTTTTTGGGGAACTGATTCGCTTTCTAGGAATGTTTTGGACATTTTCAAAGTTTTCTAAGGACGTTTCTGTCCTTTCTTTATTTTCTAAGTTTTTCTCATTACCTTTGATCATTATTTATATTCCCTAATCCTTTAAAATGTCTTTTAACTCTTTTTTTATATTTTTATTTCATGTTATTTAGGTTTCCCAGGTATAGAGATATTTTCGTCATTTATTGAAAATTCTCTATTTTCCTTAGAGATTTCAGGGGAAAGTTTTATAATCATTTATTTTTTTAGTCATGCAACCTAAGCAACAAATTTGGGATGTTAAAGGTTTGAATTCAATCAAGAAACTACCAATTAAATTCATGATTTTCTACTAGGATAACACCTAGAATTTGAATTAACTCATGTTTAGATAATTAAGTATCACTTGAAGTGCCAAAATTAATTCTTAAGAATTGAAATCACCAAATCTTATAAGAAACCTCACACCCCCTTTTAAATTTTGCACATAAATATGATAATTAAACAAACCTAAAGTTTAGAATTTCAACATGCAAGATAAAATTAAGTTAAGCATAAAATTTCACAATTACAAACCACAAGTGTAAAAAAATAAAAGGGAAGAAGAAGAAATCACAACAGAAATTTAATTTAAAAAAAAAAAGCTCAAATCTCTTATTTATAGATTTAAAACTAGTGAGCCAACCAAAGAAATTAGCTTTCCATGAGGATTTTTATAAAATTAATGAGAAGAATAAATTAAGAATTGAAATTTTATTGAGAATTTGAAATAAGTTTCAATTTATCTATAATGTGTTAGGATTTTTCCTTTTATAAACCAAGTTTTCCCATTAAAATTCAAATTAAAAATTTAAAATCAAGATAAAAACTAAATCAATTATTTTAAATGCAAAATAAATTTCTTTTAAGAATTGATTCACTTATCCCTTTAGGTTGGCTATTGAATTCCATATTTACTTTGCCATTTGAATTCAAATTATGCACGAAATATGAATCCTTGTCTCACACCTTGTTTTCAAATTTTTATGAGCATGTATTCTTTAAGAAATTTTTTTCCTTATAATGCAGAAATTGACCCCATCTAAAAATAATGTTTTTAGTCCTAGATATGTCCATTTTACTAAAACATGTTGGGGTTGTCTAGACAAACTTTGGGTCACGGTTTGGCCCAAATAACTTTATTATCCATTTTGGATAGGCTACATAGGCCTACATGTGATTTTAGAGTTTTGCCTCAGCTTTCTAATGCCTCTAGCATTACTCTAATATCAATTTTATTGCCCAACATATGTCTTGTACAATGAACAAAGATCAAGAGGCATGAAAATTAAAAAATTCACCAATTTTATCACTTAAGCCTAATGAAGCTCGGCAACATAAAAATCACTCAAAATATAGAATTATATATGATTCAAACCTAATTAATCCCAACAAAAAATGAAAATAAATGTAGAAAAATTCATTCATCAAATTTCCCACACTTAAATGTTTGCACTCTTGTGCAAAACATCATGGTGAGAAATGTACAAGGGATTACAATGCATGAAGACATCGATAGCAAATTTTCCAACAGATCCTCATTCAATACAGTGAGCAAGAAACAAAAAGATAACATCCTAAGTTTCAAGGAGTCAAGATAATCATAAACACATCTTACACATTTCAAGTAGACTAGAGAGAAAATCAAATCAAATCATGGAACAAAAGTGATAGAATCCTCATTAGGCATAGTCTCTTACTCTTAAATGTTTAAAGTTTGTGTTTACACTCAAGAAATTCACGGAAGCAAGCACTACCATAAGCTTGACAAGCCTCTAATTCTCAACACTTGAAACATATGCACACAAAGATCACTAGGACTTTATTAAGGTTGTAATGGGGTTAAGGTAAATGTGGATGAAAGAAGAAACTTTTCATAAGAAGCAAATAGCAATGGAAAAAGTTCAAAGAATACATAAAGATCAATCTCACACACATGAATGATAACTCCTTTTCTTTCCCTTTTCTTTCTCAATTTTTTGTTCTTTTTTACTTCTAACGTTTCTTTCATAATTTCTTCAATTTCAGTCTTTTTATTTTAACTTTTATTTTTTTATTTTTTCTCATGAAATTTCCAATAAACACACATACATCCCTATACATAGTCAACAATCCATTCCAAAAAATAATCCAAGGCTCCTTCATCCCCTAAGGTTAGGGGTGAATTATGGTTTTTGTCTTTGTGGCTTGTAATGAACTACAAAACAAAGGAGGGAATACTTAGGCTGAAAGAGAAAAGAAATAGAAAATTAATGGTAGGCTAATTTGGCAAGTAGCTTAAAAAAAAAGGCCTAGATCATTTCCATACATGCATATGAACAAGTATCTTCAAAGAGAGACAAATCAAGTTCTAGAGTATTAACAATCATGAGTGAAACATGCAAGAAAAAATGGCAAGATTTAATCCATTCATAATTAAAGCCCAAAACCTTACCAAGGTTAAATCTATCACAAATGATCCATAATTTAGTTCTCATGGAAAACTTTCTCTACTTAAAAATGCAAAAAAAGCATCCAATCATGCCATCAATTCCTTAACTAAGAATGATAAAATTTCTCACAATTTATAAAAATCTAGAAATCCATTGCAAAGTATCCAACATGGTTTATTTTTTTATTTAATCAAATTCAAAGAAGAAAACAATACAAAATTGAATAAAATAGCATGAAAAAAACAAAAAATAGGCAACCGAAAAATAAAATAAAAATGGGGTTCCTAATAATTAAAAATAAATAAAATAAAAAATTCACAAAGTAAAATTTATCCTCCCCACACTTATAATACACATTATCCTTAATGAAACAACATATATAAACATGGGATTATAGACAAAATGTAAAAAAAGAGTATAGAAAAAGGAGGCTCCATGAAAAATTAAGCGAGGCCTATAGCATCTCTATGATCATCTCTTGGGTCAATTGGTGGCCCTGCAGTGAGTGGTAAATCATAATCTTGAGACATAGTAACTTGAGTAAGTCTGCTTGAATTAATCATATACTCCATTACCATAGCAACATCTCAAACATAAAAAGAGATATTAATCAATTCAAATAACATTTTCATATTTGGTGGCTTAGGTGGAGGTTTAAGTGAAGGCTTAGGAGGGAGCTTCAAGAATGGTTGTTGCAATACAGAAGGGAATGTTGTAACCTGTAGCTCAACATAATCAAAATTTATGGGTTCACCATACACAATGTTTACAATTTTAGCACCAATAAGATCTTTATAATTTGCAACCTCAGAATAGGAGTTTTCCTGGAACTAACTTTTAACTTCAACATAAATAATACACACACCTGAACTAGGAAAATCAAAACAAATATATGAATAAAAACTAGGTTTAGAAGAAGGAGTTTCGCATTTAATATCCTTAAAAAAAAACATCATGAATAAATTCATCAATAAAATTTTCTAATACGTCAATCCTAAAGATAAAATGGTCCTCCACAATGGGATCCTTGCAGTTTTGGGGTATAGGTTGCTGTATGAGTGCATGGATGTTGTGCTCCATGTTAATCTTCTCATTTTCATTAACTCCCCTAAAATTCTCTAGGGTCTCCTTATCTTTGTCAACCTCACTCATTTTATTCCTTTGAACAACATTTTGAGGAAATGAAATAGGAAAGCATTGTTGTTTCTCATCATGTGCAACACTAGGGAGAGAAGGAACTATAACTGAATCTTTGTTGGATGAGCTCCCTTGTTCAATTTGCATCTCCTTATCTATGACCTCTTTATCCATATCTTTTTGCAACCTAAACCTTGCATCAATAATTTCACCAGACATAAAAGTAATGGCACTTAAATTTTCAGCATTCTTATCAATGTGTACAAGAAATTTGTTAGGATTAAAATGTTTCTTTTCCTTTCTAAGATTAAATAGATTAAGAATTTGTCTTACCATATTTGAACATTACAATAACGCCTTCACTTACATTATCATGGCCTTTCCAAAAGCACACAGTTGACCTCCATTGGGACAACATCATAGATGACATTCTCCTTACACTTCCCAATGGTAAATATGAGGAGGACGTGTTGATCAACCAACAAGTCTCCATTATCACTAAGACATTAAAGCTTATATGGCTTAGGATATGGGGTGGTTTCTTGTGAACACCGAATTATGTCCGAGGATTCAAAACCCAAAATAAATTATTTTGATTTTAGCCAAAAGCTGATTTAGTCTAAAATAGTTCAAAAAATTAAAATAAAAGTAATGGAAAAAATAAAACAAATGAAATAAATAAATAAAAACATAAAAAAGAAGAAAAAAGAAAAGAAGAGGAAAAAGAAAAAGAGAAAAAAATAAGAAAAGAGAAAAAGGAATCCCACACCAAATAAAATAAGAATTCCAAAAAACAAAAGAAAAAGGAAAAATTCTCCTATGTGGGAAAGAAGTCCCACATTGAACAAGGAGGACCTCTTAAATCCCTCCTCCTTCTATATAAGGAGAGGTCCTTGACCAAAATGAGGGGAGAGGAGGAGCGTTTGGAGTCTTAGGGAGGATTTTCAGAATTTTCGAAGGGAGGACCTAGGAGACTCTCTACCTCTGCCTCCAATTCAGCCCTTG
Source organism: Canavalia gladiata (assembly GCA_037954105.1). NCBI lineage: Eukaryota > Viridiplantae > Streptophyta > Magnoliopsida > Fabales > Fabaceae > Canavalia > Canavalia gladiata. Next base: position 41,771,561 of record CM075661.1, read on the forward strand.
GCCTTCATGGAACCAGTCCTTCATCACATTCCAATGGAGGTTAGATCCGACTTTTATTCCTCTTAAGTTTCTTGTTTCTTTTCGGATTTCTGAGTTCATTCTCGTCTCTATTTTTCGTTTTCATTTTTGATCGGCCACATGATTTCTGATTTTGGTGATTTTTGTTGCGTTTTCTTTGTCTTTCTCTCTAGTTTATGGAATGATATTATTTCTCTAATTTGGATCTGAAATGAAATTTATATCTCCTGATTACCGAAGCATGTTCATCCAGATGCGCAAATTAACCTAGTTTGTTTGATTTGTGCATAACTTGCTCATTTCTGGTTGGATTTAGGTCAAACTTATTTTGTTTGATTCCTATAATCCATATCTTTCAATTTATCTGTTTTAATTTTTCATATCTACCAAAAAATATTTTTAAACAATTCTGAGATTTGCATTCAAATTTTGGCGCCAAAATCTTGTGTGTTCTTGAGGTTGATCTTCATCTTTGTTTTTTGTTTTTGTTTTAATCTATCAAATGATGTTTGATTTATGTGATTTTTGTTGCGTTCTATTTATCTTTCTCTTTATTTTCTGGAATGATGTTATTTGTCTAATTTGGATTTGAAATGAAATTTCTATCGCTTGATTACCGAAGCGTGTTCGTCTTGGTGTGCAAATAAACCTAGCTCGTTTGATTTGTGCATAACTTGCTCATTTCTGGTTAGATTTTTGTCAAACTTGTTTTATTTGATTCCTATGATCCATATATTTTAATTGGTTGGTTTTAATTTTTCAGATCTACCAAAAAATATTTTCTAAAAATTCTGAGATTTGAATTCAAATTTTGGCGCCGAGAACTCTTGTATTCTTGAGGTTCATCTTCATTTCTGTTTTTCATTCTCGTTTTATTTGATCAAAAGATCTCTAATTTCTGTGATTTTTATTGTGTTCTCTTTGTCTTTCTCTCTAGTTTCTGGAATGATATTATTTGTTTAGTTTGGATCTAAAATGAAATTTGTATCGCTTGATAACTGAAGCATGTTCCCAATTCTTTTCCTTAATTTCCAATCAAGTCAAGTTTATTTCAAATCAAGTCCAATTCAAGCCCAAAATTCAAATCAAGTTTATTTTATTTTAAATCAAGTCCAATTTTTTTCATCAAATTCAAATCAAGTTTATTTTAAGTTAGATCTGGTCCAATTCAGTCCCAAAATTCAATTTAAGTTCATTTTATTTTAAATCAAGTCTAATTCTTTTCATCAAATTCAAATCAATTTCATTTTGTTTTAAATCAAGTCCGTTTTGCAATTTTTAATCTCATGCGACGAGCTCTGAGCACAAACTGGTACCTTTTTCTGTTGTTAGATGTTTAGAGATTCATATGGGTCCAAGTGCAGCCGTAGTTGTCTTGGATCTTGTGCATATGTGAATTAAGGATACCTCTAAACAAATAAAAAAACTCATTTTGCAATTTTTAATCTCACGCAACGAGCTCTAAGCACGAACTGGTAGCTTTTTCTGTTGCTCGATGTTTAAAGATTCGTATGGGTCCAAGTGCAGCCATAGTTGTCTTGGGCCTAGTGCATATGTGGATTCGAAATGCCCCTTTTAAAAAATAAAAAACACATTTTGCATCTCTTAGTCTCACGCGACGAGCTCTAAGCATGAACTGGTAGTTTTTCTGCTGTGCGATGTTTAGAGATTCGTATGGGTCCAAGTGCAGTTGTAGTTGTCTTGGGCCTTGTGCATATGTTGATTAGGAATGCCCCTTTTAACAAATAAAAAACTCATTTTCCATTTCTTAGTCTCACACGACGAGCTCTGAGCATGAACTGGTATCTTTTTCTGCTGTTCAATGTTTAGAGATTCGTATCGGTCCAAGTGCAGCCGTAGTTCTCTTGGGCCTTGTGCATATATTGATTAGGAATGCCCCTTTTAACAAATAAAAAACTCATTTTCCATTTGTTAGTCTCACGTGACGAACTTTAAGCACGAACTGGTAGCTTTTTCTGCTGTTCGACGTTTAGAGATTCATATGAGTGCAAGTGCAACCGTAGTTGTCTTGGGCCTTGTGCATATGTTGACTACGAATGTCCCTTTTCACAAATGAAAAACTCATTTTGCATCTCTTAGTCTCACGCGACGAGCTCTAAGCATGAACTGGTAGCTTTTTCTGCTGTTCAATGTTTAGAGATTGTTTGGGTCCAAGTGCAGCCGTAGTTGTCTTGGGCCTTGTGCATATGTGGATTGGGAATGCCCCCTTTTAACAAATAAAAATCTCGTTTTGCATCACTTAGTCTCACGTGACGAGCTTTAAGCACAAATTGGTAGCTTTTTCTAATGTTCGATGTTGAGAGATTCGTTTGGGTCCAAGTGCAGCCTTAGTTGTCTTGGATCATGTGCATATGTGGATTAAGGATGCCTCTAAACAAATAAAAAAACTCGTTTTGCAATTTTTAATCTCACACAATGAGCTCTAAGCACGAACTGGTAGCTATTTCTGTTGTTTAATGTTTAGAGATTCGCTTGGGTCCAAGTGCAGCCGTAGTTGTCTTGAGCCTTGTGCATATGTGGATCGAGAATGCACCCTTTTAACAAATAAAAATCTCGTTCTGCACCTCTTAGTCTCACGCGACGAGCTCTTAGCACGAACTAGTAGCTTTTTCTAATGTTCGATGTTGAGAGATTCGTTTGGGCCCAAGTGCAGCCGTAGTGGTCTTGGATCTTGTGCATATGTGGATTAAGGATGCCTCTAAACAAATAAAAAAACTCGTTTTGCCATTTTTAATCTCACGGAACGAGCTCTAAGCACGAACTGGTAGCTTTTTCTGTTGTTCGATGTTTAAAGATTCATATGAGTCCAAGTGCAGCCGTAGTTTTCTTGGGCCTTGTGCATATGTTGATTAGGAATGCCCCTTTTAACAAATAAAAAACTCATTTTGCATCTCTTAGTCTCACGCGACGAGCTCTAAACATGAACTGGTAGCTTTTTTTGTTGTGTGATGTTTAGAGATTCGTATAGGTCCAAGTGCAACCGTAGTTGTCTTGGGCCTTGTGCATATGTTGATTAGGAATGCCCCTTTTAACAAATAAAAAACTCATTTTCCATTTCTTAGTCTTACGTGACAAACTCTAAGCACGAACTGGTATCTTTTATGCTTTTCAATGTTTAGAGATTCCTATGGGTCTAAGTGCAACTGTTGGTGTCTTGGGTCTTGTGCATATGTTGATTAGGAATGCCCCTTTTAACATCTAAAAAACTCATTTTGCATCTCTTAGTCTCCCGTGATGACCTCTAAGCATGGACTGGTAGCTTTTTCTGCTGTTCGATATTTAGAGATTCGTATCGGTCCAAGTGTAGTCGTAGTTGTCTTGGGCATTGTGCATATGTTGATTAGGCATGCCCCTTTTAAAAAATAAAAAACTAATTTTCCATTTGGTAGTCTTACGTGACGAACTTTAAGCACGAACTGGTAGCTTTTTCAGTTGTTCGATGTTTAGAGATTCCGATGGGTCCAAGTGCAACCGTAGTTGTCTTGGGCCTTGTGCATATGTAAATTAGGAGTGCCCTTTTTAACAAATGAAAAACTCATTTTGCATCTCTTAGTCTCAAGCGACGAGCTCTAAGCACGAACTGGTAGCTTTTTCTGTTGTTCAATGTTTAGAGATTCGTTTGGGTCCAAGTGGAGCCGTAGTTGTCTTGGGCCTTGTGCATATGTGGATTGGGAATGCCCCCTTTTAAAAAATAAAAATCTTGTTTTGCATCTCTTAGTCTCACGCGACAAGCTCTAAGCACGAACTGGTAGCTTTTTCTAATGTTCTATGTTGAGAGATTCGTTTGGGTCCAAGTGCAGCCGTAGTTGTCTTGGGCTTTGTGCATATGTGGATTGGGAATTCCCCCTTTTAACAAATAAAAATCTCGTTTTGGATCGCTTAGTCTCACGCGACGAGCTCTAAGCACGAACTGGTAGCTTTTTCTAATGTTCTATGTTGAGAGATTCGTTTGGGTCCAAGTACAGCCGTAGTGGTCTTGGATCTTGTGCATATGTGGATTAACGATGCCTCTAAATAAATAAAAAAACTCGTTTTGCAATTTTTAATCTCACGCAACGAGCTCTAAGCACGAACTAGTAGCTTTTTTTGTTGTTTGATATTTAAAGATTCGTATGGGTCCAAGTGCAGCCATAGTTGCCTTTGGCCTTGTGCATATGTTGATTAAGAATGCCCCTTTTAACAAATAAAAAACACATTTTGCATCTCTTAATCTCACGCGACGAGCTCTAAGCATGAACTGGTAGCTTTTGCTGTTGTTCGATGATTAGAGATTCGTATGGGTCCAAGTGCAGCCACAGTTGTCTTGGGCCTTATGCATATGCTGATTAGGAATGCCCCTTTTAACAAATAAAAAACTCATTTTCCATTTATTAGCCTCACGTGACGAACTCTAAGCACGAACTGGTAGCTTTTTTTGCTGTTCGATGTTTAGAGATTCGTGTGGCTCCAAGTGCAGCCATTGTTGTCTTGGGTCTTGTGCATATGTTGATTAGAAATACCCCTTTTAATAAATAAAAAACTCATTTTGCATTTCTTAGTCTCATGCGACGAGCTCTAAGCACGAACTGGCAGCTTTTTCTGCTGTTCATTGTTTACAGATTCGTTTGGGTCCAAGTGCAGACGTAGTTGTCTCTGGCCTTGTGCATATGTGGGTTCGGAATACCCCTTTTAACAAATAAAAATGTCGTTTTGCATCTTTTAGTCTCACGCGACGAGCTCTGAGCACGAACTGGTAGCTTTTTCTAATGTTCGATGTTGAGAGATTCGTTTGGGTCCAAGTGCAGCCGTAGTTGTCGTGGATCTTGTGAGTATGTGGATTAAGGATGCCTCTAAACAAATAAAAAAACTCGTTCAGCAATTTTTAATCTCACGCAATCAGCTCTAAGCACGAACTGTTAGCTTTTTCTGTTGTTCGATGTTTGAAGATTCGTATGGGACCAAGTGCAGCCGTAGTTGTCTTGGGCCTTGTGCATATATGGATTAGGAATACCCCTTTTAAAAAATATAAAACATATTGTGCATCTCTTAGTCTCATGCGACGAGCACTAAGCATGAACTGGTAGCTTTTGCTGTTGTTCGTTGTTTAGAGATTCGTATAGGTCCAAGTGCAGCCGTAGATGTCTTGCGCCTTGTACATATGCTGATTAAGAATGCCCCTTTTAACAAATAAAAAACTCATTTTCAATTTATTAGTCTCACGTGACGAACTCTAGGCATGAACTTGTAGCTTTTTCTGTTATTCGATGGTTTGGAGATTCGTGTGGGTCCAAATGCAGTTGTAGTTGTCTCTGGCCTTGTGCGTATGTTGATTATGAATGCCCCTTTTAACAAATAAAAAACTCATTTTCCATTTCTTAGACTCACGTGACGAACTCTAAGGACGAACTGGTAGCTTTTTCTGCTATTCAATGTTTAGAGATTGTTTGGGTCCAAGTGCAGCCGTAGATGTCTTGGGCCTTGTGCATACGTGGATTAGGAATGCCCCCTTTTAACAAATCAAAATCTCATTTTTCATCTCTTAGTCTCACGCGACGAGCTCTAACAACGAATTGGTAGTTTTTTCTAATGTTCAATGTTGAGAGATTCGTTTGGGTCCAAGTGCAGTCGTAGTTGTCGTGGATCTTGTGAATATGTAGATTAAGGATGCCTCTAAACAAATAAAAAAACTCGTTCTGCAATTTTTAATCTCACGCAATCAGCTCTAAGCACGAACTGTTAGCTTTTTCTGTTGTTCGATGTTTGAAGATTCGTATGGGACCAAGTGCAGCCGTAGTTGTATTGGGCCTTGTGCATATATGGATTAGGAATACCCCTTTTAACAAATATAAAACACATTGTGCATCTATTAGTCTCACGCGACGAGCACTAAGCATGAACTGGTAGCTTTTTCTGCTGTTCGATTTTAGAGATTCGTATAGGTCCAAGTACAGTCGTAGATGTCTTGCGTCTTGTGCATATGCTGATTAGGAATGCCCCTTTTAACAAATAAAAAACTAATTTTCCATTTATTAGTCTCACGTGACGAACTCTAAGCACGAACTGGTAGCTTTTTTTGTTGTTCGATGTTTAGAGTTTGGTGTGGCTCCAAGTGCAGCCGTAGTTGTCTTGGGTCTTGTGCATATGTTGATTAGGAATGCCCCTTTTAATAAATAAAAAACTCATTTTGCATTTCTTACTCTCACGCGACGAGCTCTAAGCACGAACTGGTAACTTTTTCTGCTGTTCATTGTTTACAAATTCGTTTGGGTCCAAGTGCAGCCGTAGCTGTCTTGGGCCTTGTGCATATGTGGGTTCAGACTGCCCCTTTTAACAAATAAAAATGTCGTTTTGCATTTCTTAGTCTCACGCGACGAGCTCTAAGCACGAACTGGTACCTTTTTCTAATGTTCGATGTTGAGAGATTTGTTTGGGTCCAAGTGCAGCCGTAGTTGTCGTGGATCTTGTGAATATGTGGATTAAGGATGCCTCTAAACAAATAAAAAAACTCGTTCTGCAATTTTTAATCTCACGCAATCAGCTCTAAGCACGAACTGTTAGGTTTTTCTGTTGTTCGATGTTTGAAGATTCGTATGGGTCCAAGTGCAGCCGTAGTTGTCTTGGGCCTTGTGCATATATGGATTAGGAATACTCCTTTTAACAAATATAAAACACATTGTGCATCTCTTAGTCTCACGCGACACCACTAAGCATGAACTGGTAACTTTTGCTGTTGTTCGATGTTTAGAGATTCGTATAAGTCCAAGTGCAGCCGTAGATGTCTTGAGCCTTGTGCATATGCTGATTAGGAATGCCCCTTTTAACAAATAAAAAACTCATTTTCCATTTATTAGTCTCACGTGACGAACTCTAAGCATGAACTTGTAGCTTTTTCTGCTATTCGATGGTTTGGAGATTCGTATGGGTCCAAATGCAGCTGTAGTTGTGTCTGGCCTTGTGCATATGTTGATTATGAATGCCCCTTTTAACAAATAAAAAACTCATTTTCCATTTCTTAGACTCACGTGACGAACTCTAAGCACGAACTGGTAGCTTTTTCTGCTGTTCAATGTTTAGAGATTGTTTGGGTCCAGGTGCAGCCGTAGATGTCTTGGGCCTTGTGCATACGTGGATTGGGAATGCCCCCTTTTAACAAATAAAAATCTCATTTTGCATCTCTTAGTCTCACGCAACGAGCTATAACCACGAACTGGTAGCTTTTTCTAATGTTCGATGTTGAGAGATTCGTTTGCGTCCAAGTGCAGCCGTAGCTATGTTGGATCTTGTGCATATGTAGATTAAGGATGCCTCTAAACAAATTAAAAAACTCGTTTTGCAATTTTTAATCTCACGCAACGAGCTCTATGCACGAACTGGTAGCTTTTACTGTTGTTCGATATTTAAAGATTCGTATGGGTCCAAGTGCAGCCGTAGCTGTCTTGGGCCTTGTGCATATGTGGATTGGGAATGCCTCTTTTTAACAAATAAAAATCTCGTTTTGCATGTCTTAGTCTCACGCGACGAGCTCTAAGCACGAACTGGTAGCTTTTTCTAATGTTCTAGGTTGAGAGATTCGTTTGGGTCCAAGTACAACCGTAGTGGTCTTGGATCTTGTGCATATGTGGATTAATGATGCCTCTAAACAAATAAAAAAACTCGTTTTGCAATTTTTAATCTCACGCAACGAGCTTTAAGCACGAACTGGTATCTTTTTTTGTTGTTTGATGTTTAAAGATTCGTATGGGTCCAAGTGCAGCCGTAGTTGTCTTTGGCCTTGTGCATATGTTGATTAAGAATGCCCCTTTTAACAAATAAAAAACACATTTTGCATCTCTTAATCTCACGCGACGAGCTCTAAGCATGAACTGGTAGCTTTTGCTGTTGTTCGATGATTAGAGATTTGTATGGGTCCAAGTGCAGCCATAGTTGTCTTGGGCCTTATGCATATGCTGATTAGGAATGCCCCTTTTAACAAATAAAAAACTCATTTTCCATTTATTAGCCTCACGTGACGAACTATAAGCATGAACTTGTAGCTTTTTCTGCTATTCGATGGTTTGGAGATTCGTGTGCGTCCAAATGCAGTTGTAGTTGTCTCTGGCCTTATGCGTATGTTGATTATGAATGCCCCTTTTAACAAATAAAAAACTCATTTTCCATTTCTTAGACTCACGTGACGAACTCTAAGCACGAACTGGTAGCTTTTTCTGCTGTTCAATGTTTAGAGATTGTTTGGGTCCAAGTGCAGCCGTAGATGTCTTGGGCCTTGTGCATACGTGGATTGGGAATGCCCCCTTTTAACAAATAAAAAACTCATTTTGCATCTCTTAGTCTCACGCGACGAGCTCTAACCCGAACTGGTAGCTTTTTTTAATGTTCGATGTTGAGAGATTCGTTTGGGTCCAAGTGCAGCCGTAGTTGTCGTGGATGTTGTGAATATGTGGATTAAGGATGCCTCTAAACAAATAAAAAAAACTCGTTCTGCAATTTTTAATCTCACGCAATTAGCTCTAACCACGAACTGTTAGCTTTTTCTGTTGTTCGATGTTTGAAGATTCATATGGGACCAAGCGCAGCCGTAGCTGTCTTGGGCCTTGTGCATATGTGGATTGGGAATGCCCCCTTTTAACAAATAAAATCTCGTTTTACATCTCTTAGTCTCACGCGACGAGTTCTAAGCACGAACTGGTAGCTTTTTCTAATGTTCTATGTTGAGAGATTCGTTTGGGTCCAAGTACAGCCGTAGTGGTCTTGGATCTTGTGCATATGTAGATTAACGATGCCTCTAAACAAATAAAAAAACTCGTTTTGCAATTTTTAATCTCACGCAACGAGCTTTAAGCATGAACTGGTAGCTTTTTTTGTTGTTTGATGTTTAAAGATTCGTATGGGTCCAAGTGCAGCCGTAGTTGTCTTGGGCCTTGTGCATATGTTGATTAAGAATGCCCCTTTTAACAAATAAAAAACACATTTTGCACCTCTTTATCTCACGCGACGAGCTCTAAGCATGAACTGGTAGCTTTTGCTGTTTTTCGATGATTAGAGATTCGTATAGGTCCAAGTGCAACCATAGTTGTCTCTGGCCTTATGCATTTGCTGATTAGGAATGCCCCTTTTAACAAATAAAAAACTCAGTTTCCATTTATTAGTCTCACATGACGAACTCTAAGCACGAACTGGTAGCTTTTTTTGCTGTTCGATGTTGAGAGATTCGTGTGGCTCCAAGTGCAGACGTTGTTGTCTTGGGTCTTGTGCATATATTGATTAGGAATGCCCCTTTTAATAAATAAAAAAATCATTTTGCATTTCTTAGTCTCGCGCAACGAGCTCTAAGCACGAACTGGTAGTTTTTTCTGCTGTTCATTGTTTAGAGATTCGTTTTGGTCCAAGTGCAGCCGTAGTTGTCTTGGGCCTTGTGCATATGTGGGTTCGGAATGCCCTTTTTAACAAATAAAAATGTATTTTTGCATTTCTTAGTCTCACGCGACCAGTTCTAAGCACGAACTGGTAGCTTTTTCTAATGTTCGATGTTGAGAGATTCGTTTGGGTCCAAGTGCAGCCGTAGTTGTCGTGGATCTTGTGAATATGTGGATTAAGGATGCCTCTAAACAAATAAAAAAACTCGTTCTACAATTTTTAATCTCACGCAATCAGCTCTAACCACGAACTGTTAGCTTTTTCTGTTGTTCGATGTTTGAAGATTCGTATGCGTCCAAGTGCAGTCGTAGTTGTCTTGAGCCTTGTGCATATATGGATTAGGAATACTCCTTTTAACAAATATAAAACACATTGTGCATCTCTTAGTCTCACGTGACACCACTAAGAATGAACTGGTAACTTTTGCTGCTATTCGATGTTTAGAGATTCGTATAGGTCCAAGTGCAGCCATAGATGTCTTGCGCCTTGTGCATATGCTGATTAGGAATGCCCCTTTTAACAAATAAAAAACTCATTTTCCATTTATTAGTCTCACGTGACGAACTCTAAGCATGAACTTGTAGCTTTTTTTGTTATTCGATGGTTTGGAGATTCGTATGGGTCCAAATGCAACTGTAGTTGTCTCTGGCCTTGTGCATATGTTGATTATGAATGCCCCTTTTAACAAATAAAAAACTCATTTTCCATTTCTTAGACTCACGTGACGAACTCTAAGCACGGACTGGTAGTTTTTTCTGCTGTTCAATGTTTAGAGATTGTTTGGGTCCAAGTGCAGTCGTAGATGTCTTGGGCCTTGTGCATATGTGGATTGGGAATGCCCCCTTTTAACAAATAAAAATCTCATTTTGCCTCTCTTAGTCTCACGCGACGAGCTCTAACCCCGAACTGGTAGCTTTTTCTAATGTTCGATGTTGAGAGATTCGTTTGGGTCCAAGTGCAGCCGTAGTTATGTTGGATCTTTTGCGTATATAGATTAAGGATGCCTCTAAACAAATTAAAAAACTCGTTTTGCAATTTTTAATCTCACGCAACGAGCTCTATGCACGAACTGGTAGCTTTTACTGTTGTTCGATGTTTAAAGATTTGTATGGGTCCAAGTGGAGCCGTAGCTGTCTTGGGCCTTGTGCATATGTGGATTGGGAATGCCCCCTTTTAACAAATAAAAATCTCGTTTTGCATCTCTTAGTCTCTCGCGACGAGCTCTAAGCACGAACTGATAGCTTTTTCTAATGTTTTATGTTGAGAGATTCGTTTGGGTCCAAGTACAGCCGTAGTGGTCTTGGATCTTGTGCATATGTGGATTAACGATGACTCTAAACAAATAAAAAAACTCGTTTTGTAATTTTTAATCTCACGCAACGAGCTCTAAGCTCAAACTGGTAGCTTTTTTTGTTGTTTGATGTTTAAAGATTCGTATGGGTCCAAGTGCAGCCGTAGTTGTCTTGGGCCTTGTGGATATGTGGGTTCGGAATGCCCCTTTTAACAAATAAAAATGTCGTTTTGCATCTCTTAGTCTCACGCGACGAGCTCTAAGCACGAACTGGTAGCTTTTTCTAATGTTCGATGTTCAGAGATTCGTTTGGGTCCAAGTGCAGCCGTAGTTGTCATGGATCTTGTGAATATGTGGACTCAGGATGCCTCTAAACAAATAAAAAAACTCGTTCTGTAATTTTTAATCTCACGCAATCAGCTCTAAGCACGACCTGTTAGCTTTTTCTGTTGTTCGATGTTTGAAGATTCGTATGGGACCAAGTGCAGCCGTAGTTGTCTTGGGCCTTGTGCATATATGGATTAGGAATACCCCTTTTAACAAATATAAAACACATTGTGCATCTCTCAGTCTCACAAGACGAGCACTCAGCATGAACTTGTAGCTTTTGCTGCTGTTCGATGTTTAGAGATTCGTATAGGTCCAAGTGCAGCCGTAGATGTTTTGCGCCTTGTGCATATGCTGATTAGGAATGCCCCTTTTAACAAATAAAAAATCATTTTCCATTTATTAGTCTCACGTGACGAACTCTAAGCATGAACTTGTAGCTTTTTCTGCTATTCGATGGTTTGGAGATTCGTGTGTGTCCAATTGCAGTTGTAGTTGTCTCTGGCCTTGTGCATATGTTAATTATGAATGCCTCTTTTAACAAATAAAAATCTCATTTTCCATTTCTTAGACTCACGTGACGAACTCTAAGCACGAACTGGTAGCTTTTTCTGCTATGCAATGTTTAGAGATTGTTTGGGTCCAAGTGCAGCCGTAGTTGTCTTGGGCCTTATGCATACGTGGATTCGGAATGCCCTCTTTTAATAAAAAAAAATCTCATTTTGCATCTCTTAGTCTCACGCGACGAGCTCTAACCATGAACTGGTAGCTTTTTCTAATGTTCGATGTTGAGAGATTCGTTTGGGTCCAAGTGCAGCCGTAGTTATCATGGATCTTGTGAATATGTGGATTAAGGATGCCTCTAAACAAATAAAAAAACTCGTTCTGCAATTTTTAATCTCACGCAATCAGCTCTAAGCACGAACTGTTAGCTTTTTCTGTTGTTCGATGTTTGAAGATTCGTATGGGACCAAGTGCAGCCGTAGTTGTCTTGGGCCTTGTGCATATATGGATTAGGAATACCCCTTATAACAAATATAAAGCACATTGTGCATCTCTTAGTCTCACGCGACGAGCACTAAGCATGAACTGGTAGCTTTTGCTGCTGTTCGATGTTTAGAGATTCGTATAGGTCCAAGTGTAGCCGTAGATGTCTTGCGCCTTGTGCGTATGCTGATTAGGAATGCCCCTTTTAACAAATAAAAAACTCATTTTCCATTTATTAGTCTCACGTGACGAACTCTAAGCATGAACTTGTAGCTTTTTCTGCTATTCGATGGTTTGGAGATTCGTGTGGGTCCAAATGCAACGAGCTCTAAGCACGAACTGGTAGCTTTTTTTGTTGTTTGATGTTGAAAGATTCGTATGGGTCCAAGTGCAGCAGTAGTTGTCTTAGGCCTTGTGCATATGTTGATTAAAAACGCCCCTTTTAACAAATAAAAAACACATTTTGCATCTCTTAATCTCAAGCGACGAGCTCTAAGCATGAATTGGTAGCTTTTGCTGTTGTTCGATGATTAGAGATTCGTATGGGTCCAAGTGCAGCCATACTTGTCTTGGGCCTTATGCATATGCTGATTAGGAATGCCCCTTTTAACAAATAAAAAACTCATTTTCCATTTATTAGTCTCACGTGACGAACTCTAAGCACGAGCTGGTAGCTTTTTCTGCTGTTCATTGTTTAGAGATTCGTTTGGGTCCAAGTGCAGCCGTAGTTGTCTTGAGCCTTGTTCATATGTGGATTGGGAATGCCCCTTTTAACAAATGAAAATGTCGTTTTGCATCTTTTAGTGTGACGCGACGAGCTCTAAGTACGAACTGGTAGCTTTTTCTAATGTTCGATGTTTAGAGATTTGTATGGGTCCAAGTACAGCCGTAGTTGTCTCGGGTCTTGTCCATATGTGGACTGAGAATTCCTTTGAAATGACTTCAAGAAAAAATTCATTTTGGAACCCCTAGTCTCACGCGATGAACCCTGGGCATGAAGTGGTAGCTTTTTCTGCTATTCGATACTTAGGGATTCATGTAGATCCCAGTGCAGCCATAGTTGTCTTTGATCTTGTGCATATATGGACTGAGGATTCTCTTTAGAATATTTTCAAAAATTAAAACATGTTCACCTTTAAATTCAAGCACCGTCGAAGGTCAAGCCTTTCAATCAAACCAGAACTACGTAAGCCTTGAGTTTCCCATTGCACCGGGGAATACATAGGAGCAGGATCAAGTCCTGTCAGGCTAACCTCCACCAAGTTATTTATTTTCACTCTAATAAAAGGGATCAAACGATTTTAAAAAATCACACACTCGATTTAAGGGTACCGTTCTTTGGAACGGGCGAATAGGGTGCCTAACACCGTCCCTATTTGTGACCGACTCCCGAACTTCGAATCTGTTCCTCAAGTTAGGGTTTTTCCAAGTATTTTCCCTTAAATAAAAATTTGGTGGCGACTCCACATAAAAAAAATTCCATTTTCAAATTTTAGCGAGTTCGTCGTCTCGTTGGAATTACGGTTGCGACATTGCTAACTCTAGTTTGGTAACTAGCCTAGTACTAGCTATATTAGTGTAACTACCTCCATGAATAATTAAGGAACAAGTGTGCCCCTTGATAGAACACCTAGCATGGAAGATGTTTTTCCTCCCCATTAGCAACACTACCTAGTAACCTCTTAACCACTAGAAGGTTTCCATCAAGTGCATACTTTAGGGGTTCATCATTAGATGAAGAGGAAAAGGAACTAGAGCTAGTGGAATCTAGTAATGAATAATTATTATTGTCCTTAACAACCATGGTCTTTTTATTTGGACATTAGGAAGCAATATGCCCCATGCCCAATCACTTGAAGCACTTAACAGATGATTGTTTCCCTGAAGGTAAGTTTAGGGTTTCGACCTTAAACTTTTTAGAGTCTTTGTCTTCTTTACCCTTCCTAATTTTGAAACTATAATCCTTTTCTTACTTGCCCAAGTGTCTTGAGTAGATGACTTGTATGTAGTGTATTTTTCTTTATCCTTCCTATTTATTTGGGCTTCTACCTTTATAGCTTGGTGGTAAAGAACATTAAGGCTTAGATATTGGTGGAGCTCTACCACATCCCTAATGCCATGCTTAAGCCTATCTAGGAACCTAGTCATGGTGGCTCCTTAATTTCTTTCAAATTGACCCTAATCATTGCAACCTCCATCTCTTTATAATTTTCATCTACACTTTTTGAACCTTGAAACAGCCTTTGTAACCTTTTATGGACCTCTCTTAAATAATGGGAGGTACATATCCTTTCCTCATGATATGTTTCATTTTCTCTCTCTCACTCAAGGGCCTATATCTCTCTTTGTTAAGCATATCCCACCAAATTAGGGAATAGTCACTAAATTCTAAGGAAGTTACCCTTACCTTATGTCTTTTCCTGTTGCAATCGTAATTCCGACGAGATGACAAACTCGCTAAAATTTTTGAAATATATTTATTTGATATGTGTGCATTCGCCACCAAACTTTTATTTAAGGAAAAAAGATTTGGAAAAAACCTTCACTCGAGGATGAGATTCAAAGTTCGGGAGTCAGTTACGAATGGGGAAGGTGTTAGGCACTCAACTCGCCTGTTCCGAAGAATGGTATCCTTTAAACTGAGTGTGTGATTATTTGAAACTTTTTTGATCCTTTGAATTAGTGTGAAAATAAATACTTGAAGGAGGTTAGCCTGACAGGACTCGATCGTTCTCCTACGTATTCCCCGGTGCAATGGGAAATTCAAGGCTTATATAGTTCTGGTTGATTCGAAGGCTTGACCTTCGAATGGAGTTTAAATTGAAATGAGAATGTTTTGTTATTTTTTTGAAAACATATTGAGGGTGCAATCCCAATCCACATATGCACAGGACCCAAGACAACAACGGCTGCACTTGGATCCATACGGGCCTCTAAACAACGAACAACAGGAAAAACTACCAGTTCGTTTTTAGGGCCCATTGCGTGAGATTAAGGAAAGCAAAAACGAGATTTATATTTTACCGAAAACAAAGGAAAGGAGGGGCAATCTCAATCCACATATGCACATGGTCCAAGACAACTACGGCTGCACTTGGACCCATACAGACCTCTAAACAACGAACAACAGAAAAAGCTACCAGTTCGTTTTTAGGGCCCATTGCATGAGATTAAGAAAGCAAAAACGAGATTTTTATTTTACCGAAAACAAAGGAAAGGAGGGGCAATCCCAATCCATATATGCACAGGGCCCAAGACAACTACGGCTGCACTTGGACCCATACAAACCTCTAAACAACGAACAGCAGAAAAAGCTACCAGTTCGTTTTTAGGGCCCATTGCATGATATTAAGGAATGAAAAATGGGTTTTTATTTGTTTGTTTTCTTGATTTGTAAATATCGGAAGCGCGTGGGCTTACTCGGACACTTTTAGAGAAAAGGAATTGGTTGAAAAGAAATAGTTGACTCGAAATTTTATGGAAAATTAAACTTGACTTAGTTAGAGAAAGAGAATCTAAAAGAAATTGGACTTGATTTGGGAAAAGGGTTTGATGTTATTTGAAAAAAAACAACAAAAAAGAACTTAAAAAAAATAAATAAAAGTTTGGGGGTCAAAATGTAAATATGGAAAGTTGAGGGGTCAAAATATAAATATGAGAAGTTGAGGGGTTGATGTGCAATTTTGAAAAGTTCGAGGACTGATTTGCAAATATGGAAAGTTCGAGGGACTAACTAGCAATTGTGTGAAGTTCGGGGGGCCTATTCGTAATTTTAAGAATTTTTAAAGAATTAATTAAATTTTGCTTAGAGGGGTTCTTCTTCCTTGCTCTCAAACCGCCCCTCGTCTTCCTCCGTTGCTGGTTCGGTGCACCTGGGCTAGCCAATGCCGTTTTTGGTGGTTGTGTTCCTCCTACTTTGAATGATCTGTGTAGAGGGAATTCGAATGTGAGACCGACTCTTCTTGAGCGTGCTCGGCTCAGGGCATTTTTGTGCACGACATATCGGGAGCGGAGGTCGGTGCCGTCGGGAAGACTGCCACAGACTGCCTCGAGCATATCAGTCGGAGTACTGCGGCCTTCGGGTACTCATCCCATTCGACCGATGGTGCATGAACAGAGGCCATCTCTGCTCGGGCGTGCTCGGAGCATTGTTGTGCGGTGGATTCGTGGAACACGAGGCGTGACTTGGACCTCCCTTTGTACTCAGGAAGAAATTGGACCAGCTAATTCACTCGAAGTGGTTTTGAAAGGAGTGTGGGGGAGCTCCACCTACGGGGCGTTCCAGACTCGGTGGATAGGCTTGTAATAGCCATGGCTAAGTTGACTAGGGAGGACCCTTTGGCCATCGGCCCGATAAGGCTCTCCTACAAGGGTGGATCGAGACCTCACCGGATCTGTTGAGAAGGAACGACCATTAACTCCTAAGGGATGGTCGACTCCCAGATTCGTTAGTCCCCTGTCTGCCTAGTGCTGATCCGAACAGGAGGGATTGGCTTTCTGGATCATTATATGGACTGTTCTCCCCTTATTTGTCTGCTCAATATGCCCCAAT
Organism: Canavalia gladiata; assembly: GCA_037954105.1. NCBI lineage: Eukaryota > Viridiplantae > Streptophyta > Magnoliopsida > Fabales > Fabaceae > Canavalia > Canavalia gladiata. The sequence continues at coordinate 41,788,150 of CM075661.1, forward strand.
CTCCCTAATTAATGGGAAGGTTACGTAACCCAAACTAAAACTGTTCTTAGGCATAATGACAAACACCTGCACATCTTGACATTCCCAAGCCATAACCGGATAACTCCGCCTTAGCGTCTTAGGCCTACTTGGTTTCCCACACCATGCTTCCCTTATTCAACCACAGATTCGGGAGAGCTAAGCTAACCTTATCACTGCCAGAGTATATAGGATCATTTGGCTCTCACTGTTTACCATCGCGTACTTATGTTTAAAAATATGGCCATAGTGCAATAAACCGCATGTATATTTCAGCAAGCAACATATAGAGGCATCGTGATCTCAGTGAATGGATTTGAAACTTAAAGGCATAGAACCACTAACCTCAAACGGATGTAACGATCGTGTGCGAGCTTGACCACAGCTTGATTTGGCGTTCGAATTCACTGGAGCTGGGATCGATGGAGGAGACAAGCGGCTGCGATGAAGTTCGTCTCAAGTTGAAAACTCTCTCCCAATCTGCTTCCAATGTTAAGGAGAGTCTGGAAGGGAAGGAACCTGAGGTCGATGGGATCGGTTGGGAGCAACGGGGAATTCCGAGACGCTCAGGGAGGTCAAGAGGAAATGGACGGAGGTTCAGAAAGTAAAACCCAAGTTGATTACCCTAAAAAAAAAAGCCTCCCCCCGAGAGTGACCCTTCCCCCTTTTATATGTATAATTTCCAGTCCCTGTTTAATATTACTTTCTCCCTTTTTCGTACCTTATTTTATACACTCCTTATTCTAAATACTTTTATCTCCTTTGATTTTTTATTTTTAATTTTAATTTCAAATTTTGGTTTTCTTAATTTTTTTTTAGATTTTTATTTTTATTATTATTTTTTCATATTTTTGTTTTTAATTCTTTTTCAAAATTTTTAAATTTTTTGGTTCTTTTTCAGATTTTTAATTATTTATTATTTTTTTAATTTTTTAATTCTTATTTTTCAGATTTTATTTTTAATTTTCTGGTTTTTTATTTTTTAATTTTTTAATTCTTTTTCATATTTTTAACCTTTTAATTCTTTTTTCAAATTTTTTAATTTTTTAATTCTTTTTCAGATTTTTTATTTTATTTTTTTATTTTTTAATTGTTATTTCCATTTTTACTTTTCCTATTTTCCTTTATTGTTTTCCACTTCCTTTCTCTCTTCTTTTCCCTTTCCTTTTTTATTCCCTTTTCATTTTCATTTTATTCATTTCCTCCTGCTTGCTCGCTTTTCTGTATATTTTGTTTGTTTTCTATTCAATCTAATATTCATTTATTAATTAAATTAGGGTTAATTAATAAATGTAGCAACCGGGAGCCTCAGACATAATTAAGTGTTTACAGTTTTCCCCTCTTTACTCATTTCCTGCCTGATAATGTGAACATATTATGTCCGAGGCGACCTCGGAAGTCCTGAGCTTGCTTGTATGACCTAACTAGGTTATGCGCGCTGCTGATGTGCCGACGAAGTGGGGTGAAATGGATTCATGAGGACAAGGCGGCCTAAGAACATAGGCCAAGGATGCAGGGAAACTCAGGTGAGGCCCGACAACGTAGGCCAAGGATGCAGAAAATTAAGCGTACAGAGGCCTGACAACATAAGCCGAGGGGTGCAGAAAATTAAACATGCAGAGGCCTGACATCATAGGTCGGGGGTTGCATAAAATTAAACATGCAGAGGCCTGACATCATAGGCCAAGGTGTAGAAAATTAAACATGTAGAGGCCTGACAACATAGGCAGAGGGTGCGGAAAATTAAACATGCAGAGGCCTGACATCATAGGCCGAGGGTGCAGAAAGGTAAACAGCAGAGGCCTGACATCATAGGCTAAGGGTGCAGAAAATTAAACATGCAGAGGCCTGACAACATAGGTCGAGGGTGCGGAAAATTAAACATGCAAAGGCATGACAACATAGGTCGAGGGTGCCGAAAATTAAACATGCAGAGGCTTGACATCATAGGCCAAGGGTGTAGAAAATTAAACATGCAGAGGCCTGACAACAAAGGCCGAGGGTGTAAAAAATTAAACATGCAGAGACCTGACAACATAGGCCAAGGGTGCGGAAAATTAAACATGCAGAGGCCTGACATAGGCCGAGGGTGCAAAAAATTAAACATGCAGAGGCCTGACAACATAGGCCGAGGGTGCAGAAAATAAAACATGCAGAGGCATGACATCGTAGGCCGAGGTGCAGAAAATTAAACATGCAGAGGCCTGACATCATAGGTTGGGGTGCAGAAAATTAAACATGCAGAGGCCTGACATCATAGGCCGGGGGTGCAGAAAATTAAACATGTAGAGGTCTGACAACATAGGTCGAGGATGTAGAAAGGTAAACATGTAGAGGCCTGACATCATAGACCGAGTGTGCAAAAAATTAAACATGCAGAGGCCTGACAACATAAGCCGAGGGTTCAGAAAATTAAACATGTAGATGGAATGCATGGATGGCCTACTCGTGGGCTTGAGAGTGAAAATTGTCTGTTTTTTTTTTGCAGATTTCGACTTCCTGGCTTTCTTTAGCACTGATCATGATTTTTGAAGTGAGCTAGATCCTCTGACCTGTTTGTTTGCTCTCTTGTTTCACCGAAGCGCCTACTGCGTTTGTTACTCTTTTGAGGGGTAAGATATTTTGATCTAGTGAGAATTTGTAATCGAGAAAATTTTGAACTAACCCTGACCTTCAGAACAACATTAGCAATAGTAATTGTCATTCAAAATTCAATGATAGATTGCATTTTACATATACATCTTGACAAAATAAAATACAGTTGCTTTGAGGGGTAAGACAAAGGCCATGTTGAGATATTAGCGAATGGGTATTTGGTGGTTTGATTTGGATTGGTTGGATGTCTTTGAGACGGTCAGTGCTAGTATTGTACTTCGGCAACAACTGCTGTCTCGTCAACCTTGCTTCTAAAAAAATAAATTGCCCCAGTTTAATCGATTTTCCCTGACTTGATCGATTTATCCCAGACCTGTCTTAAACATTTCGCTTCAATCGCAACCGAGTTCGATTCTGTTCATCGCCTTTCAGAACCCCGAATATTTGCCGATTTTTTCCCCAGTATAAGGCTCAGATCCTTATTTGACCACTGATTTGCCCTAGTATGGACCGGGGCTTCCTGTCACTTTTTCAATTTCCTTAACCGAAAGGAACAACTCCTCCCTTAACCGTCTTGTTGGTACCGCTTTGCCTTCATTTTTTCCTAGGCCGCCCTTACGGGTTCTCGACCTAACGAGCTTTTTTCTACTTGAATTGTCCTAACTTTTGCCTAGGCCGCCCTTGCAAGTTTTCGACCTAGCGGGCTTTTCTGCTTCAAATTACCCTAACTTTTGCCTAGGCCGCCCTTGCGGATTTTCGACCTAGCGGGCCTTTCTGATTCAAATTGCCCTAACTTTTGCCTAGGCCGCCCTTGCGGGTTTTCGACCTAGCGGGCTTTTCTACTTCAAATTGCCCTAACTTTTGTCTAGGCCGCCCTTGCGGGTTTTCGACCTAGCGGGCTGTTTTGCTTGAATCGCCCTAACTTTTGCCTAGGCCGCCCTTGCGGGTTTTCAACCTAGTGGGCTTTTCTTTTAAGCATAATACCTCTTAACGGCATTCGAGTTGATGGGGTTAGGCAAGTCCTTCCAGTCCATGTCAGCCAGGATTAGGTCGCCTCCAGAGAAAGCCTTCTTAACTACATAAGGTCCCTGATAATTTGGAGACCATTTCCCGTGCAGTGCTTTCTGCATTGGCAGCAGCCTTTTGATCACCAAATCTCCCTCCTGGAATTCCCGAGGATGGACCTTTTTATCGAATGCTTTCTTCATTCTCCTTTGGTATAGTTGGTTGTGGCATATTGCCGCCAACCTTTTCTCTTCAATTAAGTTCAACTGATCCATCCGGGCTTGGACCCATTCGGCCTCTTCTAATTTGGCATCCATCAGGACTCTCAATGAAGGAATCTTGACCTCAATTGGGAGTACGGCTTCCATCCCATACACCAGTGAGAATGGCGTTGCCCCCATAGAAGTGGGGACTGAGGTCTGATACGCGTGTAGTGCGTAGGGGAGCATTTCATGCCATTGCCTGTATGAGAGCACCATCTTCTGGATGATCTTCTTGATATTCTTGTTGGCCGCCTCGACCGCTCCGTTCATCTTCGGTCGGTAAGGGGATGAATTATGATGTTGGATCTTGAATTGGCCGCACAATTCTGACATCATTTTATTGTTCAAGTTGGAGCCGTTATCTGTGATGAGTCTGCTAGGCAGTCCGTATCAGCAGATCAATTCTCTTTTCACAAATTTGACCACTACATTGCGAGTCACACTGGCATATGAGGCGGCTTCGACCCATTTGGTAAAATAGTCAATGGCAACCAATATAAAACGGTGCCCATTGGACGTTTTAGGCTCGATCGGGCCAATGACATCCATCCCCCACATGGCGAATGGCAAGGGTGATGACAGCACATTCAACGACGTTGCTGGCATGTGGACGTTGTCTACATATACATGGCACTTGTGGCAGGTCTTGACATGCTTGTGACAGTTAGTCTCCAAAGTCAGCCAATAGTATCCGGCTCTAAGGATTTTCCTCGTCATTGCGTGTCTGTTAGCGTGAGCCCCAAAAGACCCTTCGTGGACTTCTTTCAAGACTTGTTTGGCTTCTGTTACGTCTACGCACTTGAGCAGAACCATATCGTGATTCCTTTTGTACAAGATTTCCCCATTGAGGAGGAAACTGGCGGCTAGTCTTCGTAGGGTCCTCTTATCATTTTCAGACGCATCGGCAGGGTATTCTTTAGTTTTCAAGAACTGCCAGATGTCGTGATACGAGGGCTTCCCATCTGGTTCTACCTCCACCGCTTGGCAAAATGCCGGTCTGGAGTGATGTTGGATGCGGATGAGAGGCATGTCCTCTTCCCGACCGATTTCAAACATGGACGACAAGGTGGCCAGGGCGTCGGCCAACTGATTGTCTTCTCGAGGTATGTGCGAGAAGGTGACCTCTTCAAAATGATGTAGCAATTCTTGGAGGAGAGTCTGATAGGGCACTAGTTTTGCGTCTCTGGTCTCCCACTCTCCTTTGACCTGATGGATGACCAAGGCCGAGTCACCGAAGACTTCTAGGCGCTTCACATTGGCTTCAATCGCAGCTTGGATCCCCAAGATGCAAGCTTCATATTCCGCCACATTGTTGGTGCAATCGAAAGCCAGACAGGCGGTGACAGGTATATACTGCTTTTCTGGGGAAATCAGTATAACTCCTATACCATGGCCCATCATATTAGACGCGCCGTCAAACAACATTGTCCATTTTTCTCTCCCTTCCTTCTCTTCTTCGCTAAAGATTGCCATTAAATCCTCATCGGGAAACTTCGGTTGTATAGCCTGGTAATCATCTATGGGCTGTTAGGTCAAATATTCTGCGAGTGCGCTGCCTTTGACAGATTTCTGGGTCACATACAGGATATCATATTCCGAAAGCATCATTTGCCATTTTGCAATTCGTCCTGACAACGCAGGCTTCTCAAATATGTACTTAATTGGATCCATCCTGGATATTAGCCTCGTGGTGTGACTCAACATGTACTGCCTTAGGCGGTGTGCCTCCGCAGCAGGTTCGCTCTAATAGAGAGTATCTGGCCTCGCAGCTTGTAAACTTTTTGCTCAGATAGTATATCGCCTGCTCTTTCCTCCCGGACTCATCATGTTGACCGAGCACACAACCCATTGACTGGTCTATCACCGTCAGGTACAAGATTAGGGGCCTCCCAGGGACTGGCGGTACCAAGACCGGCGGGTTCTGTAGGTGTGACTTGATCTTCTCGAAAGCTTCTTGGCAATCCTCATCCTAACTCATGGGTTGATTTTTGCGCAGGAGCTTGAAGATCGACTCGCAAGTAGCTATCAACTGAGAGATGAACCGGGAGATGTAATTGAGCCTCCCCAAGAAACCTCGGATCTCCTTTTTAGTCCTCAGAGCTGGCATATCTATAATGGTTAGAGCCTTGTCGGGATCGACTTTGATGCCTCTTTCACTAACTATAAAGCCCAACAGTTTTCCTGATTTGACTCCGAAAGTACACTTGGTCGGGTTCAACCACAGCTTGAATTTCCGGAGCCTCTCAAATAATTTCTGAAGATCCGTGATGTAGTCCTCCTCCGTCTGAGATTTAGCAATCATGTCGTCCACGAAGACTTCTATCTCTTTGTGGATCATGTCATGGAATAGTGTGACCATGGCCCTTTGGTAAGTTGCCCCAGCATTCTTCAATCCGAAGGGCATGACTTTGTAGCAAAAGGTTCCCCAGGCTGTAATGAAAGTGGTCTCTTCTCTGTCCTCTTCGGCCATCTTGATCAGATTATAGCCTGAGAAGCCATCCATGAATGAGAAATAAGAGAATTGCGCAGTGTTATCGACCAGCACATCGATGTGGGGAAGCGGAAAGTCATCTTTTGGGCTGGCTCGATTGAGATCTCTGTAGTCTACGCACATCCGGACCTTTCCATCTTTCTTGGGGACCGGTACTATATTAGCGACCCACTCGGGGTAATTCGCGACAGCCAAGAAGCCGGCGTCAAATTGCTTCCTCACTTCCTCCTGGATTTTCAGGGACATATCCGGTTTCATTCTCCTCAGCTTCTGTTTGACCGGCACACATCCGACTTTCATAGGCAGCTTGTGCTCTACTATAGAGGTATCCAGGCCCGGCATGTCCTGATAAGACCAGGAGGAGATATCACTATAGTCCGGTAAGAGTGAGATCAACCGCTCGCGATTGTTTGCTGTGATGAGCGTGCCTATCTTGACTTCTTTTTTGTCCTCCTCGGTCCCCAAATTTATCAAATCAATGGGCTCCTGATGAGGCTCAATTATCTTGGATTCGCGTTCCACCAGTCTCAACATCTCTTCGTTGGGTTCGCATTCAAATTCTGCCTCCTCATCGGCCTGATTGACAATACACCTAAAATCGCCTGATACAATACTAGCGCTGTCGTCGCGAGGCGAGTTTTGGTCGAATCTACATATTGTGGTGTAAAAAGACGAATAAGATTCGTGTTTATTGCATAGAGAGAGATATAGTAGGGAAGGAGAGTGGAGGTTTCGGGATAATGCAACTGTATTTCATTCATCAAAAGTGTATACAAAATATTTGGAAAGAATTTTACTATGAAAATTACACAATTACATTTGAACTGAATCAAAAGTCAAAGGTAGTTCAATAGTTTCCCAATTGTCCAATTCGTGCCTCGGGGGACAGGCTGTCACCAGATCTTTGACGCTCCATGTCTCTTTCCCCTCTATGGCTGCAACCAAATCCAGACTCTCGAAGCCGGCGCTTCGGAAGCTCTGAGAGATGTGGCACAGAGGGACCTTTCTGACCTAGGGTTTCAGCACTCTGTCTTCTTCAGTGGGCTCATATCCTAGCCCATATCACCTTCTGTTTTTGTTTAATGACAAAGGCTGGGACAAGCCGCTGTTTTGCCCCAGTTTTTCACTAGGTCTGAACCTGTTTCTTAGCATTACTCGGGCCATCATCATGAGGGCCTTGGGGGGCTACCTTCGATCAACCACGTCTCCCTCCTTAATGGTGGTGACATTAGCTACCTCTAAGGCTTGGAAGTGGGTTTCCAAGGCCTCTTCAGCCGCCTCAATATATGGAGGGTTGGTGGGCTTACTGACCAGATAATCTTCCTCTGCCGAGACAATGATTAACTTATTGTTGGTAATGAATTTCAGCTTTTGGTGCAGAGTCGATGGCACCGCTTTGGCAGAGTGGATCCAGGGTCTTCCTAGCAGGCAGCTGTAGGCGGGCTGGATATCCATAATTTGAAAGGTGACATTAAAGATCACCGGCCCAATTTGGACTGGCAAATCCACCTCGCCCATGACTTCTCTTCTAGATCCATCGAAGGCCTTGACTACCATTGAACTCGGCCTTATGAGGACCCCCTCGTGCGGCAGTTTCGACAGCGTCAGTTGAGACATTACATTCAATGAGGAACCATTATCTATCATAACTCTGGCTAAAATATGGTCCAAGCACCTTACAAATATATGTAATGCCTTGTTGTGTCCGGCTCCCTCATCCGGAATCTCCTTATCAACAAAAGTGAGGAAGTTGTTGGCGGTGATGTTGCTGGCAATCCCTTCGAATTTGTCCACCGAGATGTTGTTGACCACGTGAGCCTCATTTAGTACCTTCAGTAGTACCTTTCGGTGGGGATTCGAATTCATCATCAGAGTCAGTAACGATATCCTGGCCGGTATACGGTTCAACTGCTCCAGCACCGTATACTCGCTTTGTCTGATCATCTTGAGGAACTCACAAGCATCTTCCTCAGAGACCGGCCTTTTTAGCTCCTTTTCCTCCTACCGCCAGCTGCTCTCGGGTTCTGGGCCCGCTAATATTGCCTCGCCGCAAGGCAGTTTTCTCTTTTCTTCCGTGGGGGAGTAGATGCGACCACTCCTGGTCATGCCCCCTATCCCGACTATATTCATGATACTCGGAGTCAAGTCCTCCGAGGCTTCCTTTTCCTGTCCTTCCTCTATCTTGCCATCGGACACTTCTATATCGTATTTCCAGGGCACCTCCTTGTTGCTTTGATATGGAAATGGCCCAGGAACCTTGATGGTAACGGGCCTCATCCCCATTGGTGTTGGTAGCGCCGATGCCTCAGTGAACCGGATGACTAGAGGCCTAGGCTGGCCGGGGAAAGATTCACCTGCCATGTTCACTTCTTCTTCCACCTCGATACAATTTACCGAGGGTCTTGCTCCTCCGTGGCTCGGCAACGGGTTATTTCCCACGTTTGGCGTGTCTTTTTCAAAATTGAGCCACTTGGCATTGATTAACTTTTGAACCCGATGCTTCAAGGCTAAGCAATTCTCGGTGGAATGTCTCACTATCCCAGCGTGGTATTCGCACTTAGCCTCCGGGTTGTACCATTTGGGGTATGGGGGTTCCAGTGGCTTCATGGGGCATAATGCAATTAAGGAGTTTTGAATTAAACGGGGTAACAACTCCGAATAACTCATGGGGATAGGGTCGAATTGCACTATCTTCCATTGGTTGTTTGTTTTTTGTGGAGATGGGTTAGAGTTGGTGTTTGGTGTCCATGGTCGGGGATGTTGTTGAGCGAATGTAGGTTGTGGAGGAAAATTCGTTTGTTGAGGAAATGTTTGTCGGGGTGGAGTCATGTATGGAGGGTTTGGTTAGAATGGAGCAGGTGGGTTATAGGTTGGCTGATAGGAGGGTTGGGTCGCGGCCACCATGTGTGGGTGCGCCTGATATTGTGGGTGATAAGGTGCTTGGTAGGCAAGTGAAGGAGCGGCGGTAGCATGATTTGGACCGACCGAGATGTAGTGAGCCTCTGCCTCTTTCTTTTTCCAGGAGTTATTTGTCGGCTTCTTCATGTTGATGCTGCCAACGGTATTATGCATGATCTTGCCTCGGCGGAGGCCGTTTTCTACGCGTTCTTCGATCAACACCATATCGGAGAAATTGGCGGATACGCTGCCCACCATCTTGTCATAGAATGGCACCGGGAGAGTCTCCATAAATGTGCTTATCATCTCCCGCTCCAGCAGTGGGGGTTGAACTTGGGCGGCCAGTTCCCGCCATCTTTGCGCATACTCTTTGAAGGATTCGCTCTCCTTCTTCACCATATTTTTCAACTGGGTGCGGTTTGGAGCCATCTCCATATTATATCGGTATTGCCTCAAGAAGGAATCCGCCAAGTCCTTCCATGTGTGGATGTGTACCCTCTCCAACTGGGTATATCGGCTGGCTGTTGCTCCCGTCAAGCTATCTTGGAAGTAGTGGATAAGCAGTTTATCATCGTTGGAGTAAGAGGCCATCTTTCTACAATACATCGTCAGATGGCTTTTTGGGCAGCCGACGCCTCTGTATTTTTCAAATTCAGGGGTCTTGAATTTGGGTGGTATAACGATGTCAGGAACGAGGAAAAGATCAAATGCCTCAACCGTTCCATAACCGCTTCCTTCTATCGCACGAACCCTCTCCTCCAAGTGTTTCCATCTCCCACTGAGATAGGCTTCTTGCTCAGTTGGCCTCGGTCAGGATCCGTTTAAGGGTTGGCCGTGATGGGGTGAAGTGTATTGCCCCTCGGGGTCTAGCAGTGTCACCGTAGGGATGTGGTTGATGTGGGTTTGTTGGATGGGTTACGACTGGGATGGAATATGTAGGGTCTTCGGTGATGGTGGTGTTCATATGGGAGTAGTCGGGGTTGGCGTTGTGTGGGTATGCAGTTGGAAGGTTAATATGAGGAGGGAGAGATGGGCTTGTGTGTGCCGGGATGACAGAGGATGTGTTTGTGTGGTAGGGGTAGGTCGGTGGATTCATGTATGCAGGGTGAGTTTGAGGTGGATAGCCAAAAGTGGGAGGAATGTAGGTCGGCGGGTTGGTATGATGAGGTTGAGTGGTCGGGTTGGTGTGTGGAGGCCCAACAGGGGGTTTAGATGGTATAGGTGAGTGGCGAGGTTGATGTGGAGTGGATGTGGAGAAGGATTTTCACCAGCTGGGATCCCTTGGGAGCCTTGCCCATAGTGAGGCTCATAGCCCGGCGGCAGCCCATATGGCCATTCTGGTTCAGCAACCGCTTGAAACGACATTGATGCGGCAGCAGCCCCCGGTGCTTCAGTCCCTGAGGGTCCCTCTGTGCCTTTTTCCAATAGCTTCATCAGCTTGGCGACCTGATCCTTCAATTCGGCCACCTTGTTCCTCAACTCCTCGTTCTGAGTTTCTAGCTCGCTCATGATTTTTGCTCGTGATCTAGTGCTATAAGAATGCCGAGGAAGTCGTGAGTCCGCTATTTTGTTAACTGCTCATTAAAATCAAATTAATTAGTGGTTAATTATGACAAAAGAGAACTTGGACGTGAAATAAATATGGAGGGACCAGTTCCTCGTTGACCGTCATTATTGATCGAGTGTGCTTTTGGCGTTTGGAGCGTGAAATGGAAATTAATGCAAAATCATATACGGAGCGGAAATAATTTCATTCAAACAAATCAAATTCAGTTCACATCCTGCCCTTCTTGCTTAGTCAATACAATATATTTGTTCATTCTTAAAATAAAGTTTTTACAAAACTGAATGAACTCTTCGACTTCCGGAGGGGTATGGAGCAGGTGCAACGAGGTTTTTGCCTTTTTGAGCAGCTATGGTACTTCTTCAATGGTTGTGTTTGCTAGACTGGCCAGTCTCTCAAAGCACCTAGTCCAGTGATCAGCTGTGTCCTTGTACCACTTGTTCTCATCCTGTATGTTGTTGATGCCCCTCTATTGCATTCAGATGACTTCGATGACGTTCCACTTCTCCTCGTTGACCTCATTCTGCCATGCCACTAGCATCCCGTCAATTTGTTTCTTCATCTCCTCCACTTGCTGCAGCAGGTCATTCCTTTCTTCTATAACATAGTCCGCTTCCATCTGAATCCTGTTCTTCATGGCGAGGAGTTGATTTTTCTCTTCTCTGATCGCGCAGACTTTGGCTCTTACCTGCTCTAGGGCATTTCTCAGTTGGTGATTTTCCTGGAGTGCAGCGTCCCTTTCTTGCGCCCTTATCCCCAGCTCTTTGTTGGCAGCTTGTAAGTTAAGATGAACTCGAGAGGCGCGTTCACGTTCGCCTTTTTGCTGCTCTCGAACATTTTCCATCGCGGCCTCACCTTCTTGCTTTTCTCTTTTCAGCGTAGCGTATTCTTGCCGCGATTTCAGTAGCTCCTCCTCCAATTGGCTATTTTTCCTGGTCATCGCTTCCAGTTTTTCTCTTAGGCTCTTAACAGCCTCATCTTCGAAATACCACTGCGGATGGTTGACTTCCAGATGCGGTGGCCGGAGGTTGGAATGGCAACTTGATCTGTTGTACCCTATTTCTGACTCACTGCTTGTACTCCTCCTTAGCAGCGCAGCTCCGGACCCCTAGGTCTTTCCCCCTACGGGTGACAGTCTCCTAGGCTTCGCAAACTCTTCGGAGGCCTTCGGCAAAATCTCCTTCATACTTTAACAGAAAGCGGGTAAAGAGCTCGTCTGATGGGGGTCCCCAAATGGGGTAGGCCAGTTGCCTTTGCCCCAATATCGGGTTGTAGTTGATGCAGCCTCGGATTTCCATGAGCGGTACATTTGGAAACCCCTTGCAATGGTAGATCAGCTCTGTCCTTTGTTGCCAAGCCAGCTGCCATCTGACTTGCTCTTCTGTCAAACTGGCGAAGTGGGCTACCCATTCCTCATTGTTCATCGGCTTGATCTGGTAGCACAAGAGATCAGATATCGGACATTGCACCCTCATGCTCCTCTTGAAAGCGTGAGCGGTTACCCATATATACAGTACCGGTAGGCAGCAGATGAGCTTCTTCCCCTTTCCTTCGTGGCAAAGGTTCAACGTATAATACATGTCGACTAACAAAGCAGTGATGGGGTTTTCAGCCCTACTCCTTCGAGCCAAGAAAATATCAACCGCGTTCAAGTCCACGAAGTCTTCTATGCCTGGAAAGAGTACCAGCCCATAAATGGTGACGGCTAGTACGTCCGTATAGGTGTCCCACTGGTGGCTGTCAGCCAAATACTGGGTGTAGGCCTCTAAGAATCCTCGAGTGAATCCTTTGGCTTGATTCTTCCCTTGGTAGTCGATTAACCGGTCGCCGGATTGCAAACCCAAAGCCTGTGCAGCAGCTCGGAACGAGGCGTGGTGCTCCAGATGGTTGTAAGGCCTGTGCCCCTCCAAAGGTATGTCTAGAATCTGTTCAAATTCTTCAAGGGTGAGTGCCAACTGGAAATCAGAGAAAGTGAAGCACCGGAGAGGGGGGTCGTAATACTGCACCATCGCCGTGAGGGCCCCCTCCTGTACCCTAACCTTCAGCAGTTTCAGCATATTGTCGTACCTTTTGACGAATGACATCTGTTGGATGCTCGTCAGCTTATTCCCGAAGGCTTCTAAACTGGAGAAATCTGTCAGTTTTATCCCAACCTGTCTTCTTTTCCTCAACTGCTCGGATTCCGCATTAATTTCCATTTTACCTCTTTCAACAGTCAATGAGAACCTGGTCCCTCAAAGTGGAAAGAAAAGGAAAGGAAAAAGACAAAAATAAACATGTTAGACGCATGACGAAAATGAAATAGATGCACGAAAAAATAGAAAAGTGACAATGATGGCTCTGTGATACAAATGTTACACATATTCCCCTCTTTTCTCTTTTCCTCCTTTTTCCTCTCTTTTTGTTCCTTCACTCTTTTCCCTCTTTCTTGCTTATTTTCCTTTCTATTTTTTTCTTTTTTCCTTCTTTTTTTTCTCGTTTTCTCGCTTCTCAGCTTTTCATGCCCTTCTTTTTCTCTCTTTATCACCCCAATTGCAAAGAAATATAAAACAAACCAGAATTGGTGATGAGTGCCCTCCTTCAACCTACTTAGGTTACCTGTCCTAGGGATCTATGGCCTTTTATGCATGAACCTCTCATAAGGTGTTCAGTAATCCTGAGGTATGAAAGGTCACTAGAGCCAAGTTCCAGTCCGTAATGCTTGCCACAACAACAAAAAAAGATACCAGTTGTAGGGTATTACGAATAGGACGCACTCTAGTTGGGATTTTCGTGATAGTCAAACAGGACGTAAGCCCCAAAGTGACACCACTAGATCCCTCTAATCCTAGGCAGCACTCGGACCCGGGTACAGGGCCCCACTCATGACAACATATATATGGAATGCATGGAGGGCACATTATTTTGGGAAACCTGCAATTGGGGAAATCGCACAAATATATTGCAGAATTTCAAGTAGTTATTATTTGTCTACCCTAGGGTTATACATAAAGTAAACAAACAGGGAATAGATAACCGAATAAATAAATCGTGCAAATAAACAAAAAGGGATCAACACAACACACATCCAATTAAACGGGCTTGACTCTCTAAGGTCCCCAGTGGAGTCGCCATCTGTCGCAACCGTAATTCTGACAAGATGACGAACTCGCTAAAATTTTTGAAATAGATTTATATGATATGTGTGCAGTCGCCACCAAATTTTTATTTAAGGGAAAAAGATTTGGAAAAAACCTTCACTCGAGGATGAGATTCGAAGTTCGGGAGTCAGTCACGAATGGGGAAGGTGTTAGGCACCCCACTCGCCCGTTCCGAAGAACGGTACCCTTTAAACTGAGTGTGTGATTATTTGAAACTTGTTTGATCCCTTTAGTTAGCGTGAAAATAAATACTTGATGGAGGTTAGCCTAACAAGACTCAATCCTCCTCCTACGTATTCCCCGGTGCAATGGGAAATTCAAGGCTTACATAGTTCTGGTTTATTCGAAGGCTTGACCTTCGAATGAAGTTTAAATTGAAAAGAGAATGTTTTGTTATTTTTGGGAAAACATTTTGAGGGTGCAATCCCAATCCACATATGCACAGGGCCCAAGACAACAACGGCTGCACTTGGACCTAAACGGGCCTCTAAACAACGAACAACAGGAAAAATTACCAGTTCGTTTTTAGGGTCCATTGCATGAGATTAAGGAAAGCAAAAACGAGATTTTTATTTTACCAAAAACAAAGGAAAGGAGGGGCAATCCCAATCCACATATGCACAGGGCCCAAGACAACTACGGCTGCACTTGGACCTATACAGACCTCTAAACAATGAACAACAGAAAAAGCTACCAGTTCATTTTTAGGGCCCATTGCGTGACATTAAGAAAGAAAAAACGAGATTTTTATTTTACCGAAATCAAAGGAAAAGAGGGCCAATCCCAATCCACGTATGCACAGGGCCCAAGACAACTACGGCTGCACTTGGACCCATACAGACCTCTAAACAACGAATAGCAGAAAAGGCTACCAGTTCGTTTTTAGGGCCCATTACATGAGATTAAGGAATGAAAAATGGGTTTTTATTTGTTTGTTTTCTTGATTTGTAAATATCGGAAGTGCGTGGGCTTAATCGGACACTTTTAGAGAAAAGGAATTGGTTAAAAAGAAATAGTTGACTCGAAATTTTATGGAAAATTAAACTTGACTTAGTTACAGAAAGAGAATCTAAAAGAAATTGGACTTGATTTAGGAAAAGTTTTGATGTTATTTGGAAAAAAAACAACAAAAAAGAACTTAAAAAAAAGAAAAAAAAATTTAGGGGTCAAAATGTAAATACAAAAAGTTGAGGGGTCAAAATATAAATATGAGAAGTTAAGGGGCTAATATGCAATTTTGAAAAGTTCGAGGACTGATTTGCAAATATAGAAAGTTCGGGGGACTAATTAGCAATTATATGAAGTTCGGGGGGCCTATTCGTAATTTTAAGAAGTTTTAAAGAATTAATTAAATTTTTTTTAGAGGGGTTCTTCTTCCTTGCTCTCAAACCGCCCCTCGTCTTCCTCCGTTGCTGGTTCGGTGCACCTGGGCTAGCCAATGCCGTTTTTGGTGGTTGTGTTCCTCCTACTTTGACCGATCTGTGTAGAGGGAATTCGAATGTGAGACCGACTCTTCTTGAGCGTGCTCGACTCAGGGCATTTTTGTGCATGGCATATCGAGAGGCGGAGGTCGATGTCGTCGGGAAGATTGCCACGGACTGCCTCGAGCATATCAGTCGGAGTACTGCGGCCTTTGGATACTCGTCCCATTCGACCGATGGTGTATGAACAGAGGCCACCTCTGCTCGAGCGTGCTCGGAGCGTTGTTGTGCAATGGATTCGTGGAACACGAGGTGTGACTTGGACCTCCCTTTGTACTCAAGAAGAAATGGGACCAGCTAATTCACTCGAAGTGGTTTTGAATAGAGTGTGGGGGAGCTCCACCTACGGGGCGTTCCAGACTCGGTGGATAGGCTTGTAATAGTCATGGCTAAGTTGACTTGGGAGGACACTTTGGCCATCGGCCCGATAAGACTCTCCTACAAGGGTGGATCGAGACCTCACCGGATCTGTTGAGAAGGAACGACCATTAACTCCTAAGAGATGGTCGACTCCCAGATTCGTTAGTCCCCTGTCTACCTAGTGCTGATCCGAACAGGAGGGATTAGCTTTCTGGATCATTATTTGGACTGTTCTCCCCTTATTTGTCTGCTCAATATGCCCCAATCTCCCTAATTAATGGGAAGGTTACGTAACCCAAACTAAAACTGATCTTAGGCATAATGACAAACACCTGCCCATCTTGACATTCCCAAGCCATAACCGGATAACTCCGCCCTAGCGTCTTAGGCCTACTTGGTTTCCCACACCATGCTTCCCTTATTCAACCACAGATTTGGGAGAGCTAAGCTAACCTTATCACTGCCAGAGTATATAGGATCATTTGGCTCTCACTGTTTACCATCGCGTACTTATGTCTAACAATATGGCCATAGTGCAACAAACCGCATGTATATTTCAGCAAGCAACATATAGGGGCATCGTGATCTCAGTGAATGGATTTGAAACTTAAAGGCATAGAACCACTAACCTCAAACGGATGTGACGATCGTGTGTGAGCTTGACCACGGCCTGATTTGGCGTTCCAATTCACTGGAGCCGGGATCGATGGAGGAGAGAAGCGGTTGGGATGGAGTTCATCTCAAGTTGAAAACTCTCTCCCGATTTGCTTCCAATGCTAAGGAGAGTTCGGAAGGGAAGGAACCTGAGGTCGATGGGATCGGTTGGGAGCAACGGGGAATTTCGAGACACTCAGGGAGGCCAAGAGGAAATGGACGGAGGTTCAGAGAGTAAAACCCAAGTCGATTACCCTAAAAAAAAGCCTCCCCCGAGAGTAACCCTTCCCCCTTTTATATCTAAAATTTCCAATCCCTGTTTAATATTAGTTTCTCCCTTTTCCGTACCTTATTTTATACACTGCTTATTCTAAATACTTCTATCTCCTTTCATTTTTTATTTTTAATTTTAATTTCAAATTTTGGTTTTCTTAATTTTTTTTTCAGATTTTTATTTTTATTATTATTTTTTCATATTTTTGTTTTTAATTCTTTTTCATATTTTTTAATTTTTTTAGTTCTTTTTCAGATTTTTTATTATTTATTCTTTTTTTTTTAATTTTTTAATTCTTTTTTTTTTCAGATTTTATTTTTAATTTTCTGGTTTTTAATTTTCTGGTTTTTAATTTTTTAATTTTTAATTCTTTTTCAAATTTTTTATTTTTTAATTCTTTTTCAGATTTTTTAATTTTTTAATTCTTTTTCATATTTTTTAACTTTTTAATTCTTTTTCAAATTTTTAACTTTTTAATTCTTTTTTCAAATTTTTTAATTTTTTAATTCTTTTTCAAATTTTTTATTTTATTTTTAATTTTTTAATTTTTATTTCCATTTTAATTTTTCCTATTTTCCTTTATTGTTTTCCATTCCTTTCTCTCTTCTTTTCCCTTTCCTTTTTTTGTTCCCTTTTCATTTTCATTTTATTCATTTCCTCCTGCTTGCTCGCTTTTCTATATATTTTGTTTGTTTTCTGTTCAATCTAATATTCATTTATTAATTAAATTAGGGTTAATTAATAAATGTAGCAACCGGGAGCCTCGGACATAATTAAGTGTTTACATTCCCTAATGGCATAGCTAGCAAAGATTTGTTCTACCTTAAGTTCCCAAATTAGGTATGCCTCTAGATTGTTCCCCCTTGGAACTTTGGCATTTGAATATTAGGTAGTTCTAGGGATTTCAGGTACTCTTTTTTCCTTGGATCTCTATTTCTAACGCTACTCCTATGGCTCCTATCTTTTAGGTTATCCCTAGAAGAGCTTCAACTTCTATCTCTATGGTTCCTAATCCTATAGGTCCTATGCCTAAGGGGTTCTTTATGACTTAAAGCTTCCTTATACCTATGAGCCCTATCTCTATCTCTATCTACCCTTCATGCATGGTCCTAAGGTATTGGTGTTCTTCTATTTTTCCAAGGAACTATGTTTGTTCCAAAGAAATTGACATCATCGTTTGATGTTTCCTCCTTATTGTAATATCCCTCATTTCTAGACGTACTTGTTTCAATTTCCCTTGGGCTCCTTTAAGGCATATTTCAACGTCCTCTTTCTATGTTTTCTAAGTGATCTTAAAATGCTCCTATTTAGGTTTGAATTACTTTTTCTAATCTTGAAGCAAGTTTCTCCATTTGATTCCTAGTTGAATATTCATGAGCACTAATTTGCAAAGTAGAAAATTACCTCTTTACACTCAAATTACTAGCTTAAGAAATTAGATCACAAATCAAAACACTTAGCACACAATTTAAGCTCTAACACACATACAAACACACAAGGGTTAAGTAATTTACCTAGCCTCCATGACCTTGCAAAACAAGATAAAGGTTAGTGCTACACAAGATAGTTCTACAATATGCAAGGAGCATTTAGCTCACAACCTAGGTTCTAAGGCATACAATCACACAAAAAGCTATAACTTGACCTTAGGTGAGAATCCTACACCAAGGTGCAAAAACCAAAGTCCTTCTTACAAACAATTTGCAAAGGTAAAATTAATTACACTAAAAAAAGATCCTAATACAAGGTCACTAGGTTTTACAATTTCAATAAAACCTAATTACAAAAATTCAACCTACAATTTACAATTCAAAATTCGAATGCTACTTATTACAAAATTCCTTCATTTTGATCTTCAATTTAGGTTTGCTCTTAGTTCATCACTTTGATCTTCAAGTCCAAGTTTCAAGCCGTGGTTTCTTGAGTCCCTTGGCACACCTTTCCTTAGGCTTAAGCTTTTCCATGTACCTACAAAGTCAAGCAAAAATAAAAAGAACACTTGTTTCCCCACTTGGATAGCATTAGAAAAATCAAGTTAAATTTCACTAGTCCTCATCAAGTGTTTATGTTTTTCTCCCTCTAATTTCCTCACCATGCAACCAGCCCTCTCACACCAATTCACTCACAAATTAGCCTCTAAACTGAGTTAGAATTAATGAACAACTCAACTCAACCTACACCCTCTAGTGATGCTTAGGTGGTGAAGAGAGTGCTCATGCAAGTAGGTAAAAGATGACAAAACTTTGAGGAATTTCAAAGATAAGCAAGAAAATCTAATCATAAGAAAAGTATAATAAAAAAGGAGTTTAAGTAAGATAAAACTTTAAAAACCAATAAAGACACAAACTAGATAGAAATCAAGTAAAGAAGATAAGCACACACAAAAGTAGTCCTAGAAACTAAGAGGCACACAAGTATGCACACGCACTCACTTTGGTGCTAGTAATTAAGGAAAACTTATACATGCAAAACTAAGAAAATAAATCCTAAGCTCTACCCCCTATTACTGCACATACATTTATAACATGCATACTCAACAATGATAGTGGAATAAGACCTTATGCATGCCTTTTCTTCACAAATATTTTTCTTTTCACATGTTCTTTTTTGTTTTCTTTTCTTTTTTCCTTCCTTTGTTTTCTCTTCTTTTTTTTCTTTGTTTCTTGTTTCTTATGAATTTCTTGTCCAAGTTCCACAGGTGTTAAGTTCCTTAAAGCCTCCTTTGCATAGGCTTTTTCTGAAGGTCTCGGTTTGTATGTCCAATTGTCCAATTTAATGCAATTATGCACTCTTCCTTTGCATAGGGTATTCTAAGTCCTTAAGAAGTCCAATTTTGTCCAAAGTCTAATAGGTAATTCAGAAGTAAAGAGTTCTTTTTAAGTGTCTTTTTAGGTGTTTAAATATGACTTTAAATTTCCACTTCAGATGAGATGTAATCATTTAACTTTTCATGCATAAGCTAAGCTAGCACCCAATGAATGTAAGCACACAATCATGCAACTCTTCCAAATTTAATTGGACAAATAGAGACTTTAATTACAACAGATCAACACCTAAAATAAATCAATAATACAAAATTGGAACAACCCTAAACAAAGCCTAACAAGATCAGATCAAGAAATTGAATTGAAACACATACATTTTTTGCGCCAAAATTTGATTCAGCTCTCAGAATTTTTTTCAATTTTTTTTGGTAGATCAAGACAATTAAAACCAATTAATGTAAATATATGGATCATAGGAAGAATTATTTTTTTTTACAAAATTCAGATCCGAAATGAGAAAGTTATGCATGAATTACATAAGCTAGTTATTTGTATGCCAAGATGAACATGCTTCAGTAATAAGGCGATAAAAATTTATTTTTAGATCCAAATTATACAAATGATATCATTCCAAAAATTATAAACAAATACAAAGATAATGCCACAAGAATCATCAAAAAAGGAAATCATTTGACCAATCAAAAATGAAAATAAAAATAACAAAGAAGATAAACTTAAAAAATCAAGAAGAAACAAGAAATGTAAACTGATTAAAGGCTAGATCTAACCTCCATTGATGGAGCTTTGATTCCAGTTGATCTAGAGGTGGAAGAATATGGTTCTTTTGGATCAATGGAGGTTTCAATTTTATAGAAAATGGAAGAGGAATTGGATCTGGATTAGGTCTTGACTTGGAAACACCATTTCTTGTGGAGGATGAGCTTCTTCTTTACCACCATGTGTAGCCACGGATGAGGAGGTTTCTAAAACCAAACTATGGTTCTAAAGGAAGGATAGGGAGAGAATTTCTCTCAAAAATCTATGTGAAAACTCACAAATTCATTCAAATGAACTTCATCTTCAAAATTTACATAAATGATGCCTTTATATAGGAAAAATAAAAGAGGTGAAAATGGAGGAAAGGAGGGGGAAACTTTAAATCCTAATAGGGCTTGGATTTCATCCTAATAATTGTTTCTTATTCACTTTTTATTGCAGCCTCAAATTAGGTTAAAGCAAGCTCAAAAAGCCTAAGCTAAAATATAGGGAAATTAGGCTCAAACATATACATATTTGAGTCTACTAGAACTTAAAATATAAGAAACATCCTAAGTCCTATTCTTAGGTGTGAAAAGCCATGGGAGATGTGTTTTGGCCCTAAGGGATCTCCCCTTGAAGGCCCAAGAAGGCTTCCACCTCCTTGAGTAGCTTTCAGGTTCTTATTCTAGTGATGGACCCAATGGCCCAATAGGTCTCTACAATTGGGCTTCTTCTCTACTATTGGTCACTATGACATAAAACCAATGGGTACTCCTTATGATGTAAATATTAATTTAAAGTAAAATAAAGGATAACCTATTTAACAAATAACACATTCTCAAATAATTAGGAGTTTGTTGCACCTAATGAATTACTCTCGACCTAACATATGTTATATTGTGGGAACATTAAGTAAATACACACAAAACCTCAATAATTAGAATTTAGTTGCATTAATTATACTAGTGAAATACTTAAGATACAAACTAGAATTCATATTTCGATGAGACAAAATCTATTACTCATTATGTATTCACACTAGGAGGTGATGTAATAACTTGGAGATCAGCTAGACAAACCATTATTGTAAAATCTACTATAGAGTCAAAGTTTATTACTTTAGAAATAGCTGATAACAAGTATGAATGGTTAAGAAACTTCTTAAAAAATATTCCTTTAGGAATAAAACTAATACCCTTAGTTTTCATACATTATGATAATAAGTCTGCAATAGCAATTGCCAAAAATGATTTTTACAATGGTAAGAATTGACATATACATCTAAGACATTATATGATAAAGCAGGTGCTAAAAGATGAAATTATTTCCATTGATTATGTGAAGTTAGAAGTAAACTTGGCTAATCCTTTAATCAAACCATTGAGTTGAAAATTGGTTTATGAAACATTGAGGGGAATGAGACTTGAGCCAGTAAAATCAACATTAATGGGAATTCAAGATTTACAATTGAAGATGTAACACCCATAATTTCTATGATAAATCCCTAAATTACAAATATCTATTATCAAGAAGTAAAATGACTATAGAAATAAAAATTTAGAGGAATTAGAAAACTTTCTATAAAATGATGAAAATGTCCTTACACTAGGGTGACAATAAATAAATGTTCAGGTAACTCAAAATAAAAGTTAAAAGATATTCTAAAGACTTATAACCCATCAATGATGGTTAAAATATCATGAAAAAAGTTAGAAATGAAGAGAGAACGAAAACACCACTGAAAACACCCAAAATAGTCTTAAAGAGCTCTGTCTCCAATAAGGGCTAAATTGTTCCCAAAAAAATAGTAAATGACTTAAAAATGATTTGAGAACAAGCCAATACATGTTAGAAATATCAAGAGAGCAGTTTAGGAACTTTTTAGAAAAATAAAATTACCAAAATACCCCCAGAGGCTCGAGAGGGTAAGAATTTATGAATCAAAGACCTATAAATTGGAGCTTATCCACATGCATCAAATTTCACACGTGATAAATGAGGGGATGATTCACCTCATGAGTCATCAAAACCATAATGGCATATAGGACAAAAATATTTCTGAGGAGAGATAAAATTAACCATGATTACTGTTAAAGGATAATTACTCATATTTTACATTTAATCTTGAAAATGAAAATTACATGTGAATGGATCAAAATACTTTTAAGTAGGAATTTAATTCCTTCACCCATGGTGGTCGAATTTGCTTATAAGACTAAGGGGGCTCATTTTCTTCATTAACCCACTTCTAAACATTTACTCAAGCTCATTAAACTTACTTTTAATTTTAAATCTTCTTAAGATCCAAAAACCTACACAAAGCTTAAACTTCCATCTTTATGGTTTAAGTTATATTAAGACAAGTAAACAAAGCCTGACCACCATCTCTTTGAAGATTTTGTGTGGACCACAAGGAAGGGGAGATCCATCATCTCAAAGACCCACCAAGTCCTTTTCTATGTCTTCAACAAGTATGGATTTTCTACCTAAAATTTTCTAAGTCATTTACTAAATTGTTTTGGCCTATTCTCCTTGTTATTTCTTGGATCTCTCTCTAAATTCTATGGATCCATCTTTCCTGAGTGTTTTCTAGTCCAAAACTTTCCAAGCTTGTTAAAATAAGTATCATGAAATTTTTATGTGATTTTTGAAGGCCAAGAATAAATTTTAATGGATTAAAGTGACCCTCGATGCTTTTAGAGAAATTTAATTGGTTAAAATTTCTTTAAAATAATTATTAAGCATTTGAGAAGATTTGAGAAGTTTTGTTAAGTGTTCTAAGATGCTCAAGTGAAGGATAATTAGAGCTTGGAGTAGATCTTGTAGATCTCAACTTGGTTGTCTTGTAAAATGATTGGTTATCATCTTTGTCCTTCAAAGTTATAAACTTTCTCATGTCTTCTCTTAAAGTTCTAATATTAAACTTGGACTTTGATAAATGTCTATATCTAAACCTATATAATCATAACTTTAAAATACTATAAAGGTTAAGTCCCAAAAGTTAAAAACTCAACTTCAAAATTAGATCTTGAAGCTAATAAGAGCAATGGTAGACGTGGAAACTCAAAACCTGAATAAGACACTTTAAACTTCTCATAATCATGACCAAGGCTATGGAGAAACAAAAAATCTTAGTGGACCCAAAGGCAAATGATGTAATGAATGATAACATTAAAGATTCATAAGCCAAAGGAGTAGAATGAGTTAAAATCTTGTTAAGGCTAAAAAATAAGCTCAAACATGTATAAAGTGATGATTAAAAGTCAATTATGGGATTGTAGAAGCTTAAGGGTCCATTCAAACAATACATGGTAATTAAGAAGGAAAAATCTTAAAAGTTTCTAAGTTGTTCAATTTATTAGCCTAAGCCATAAACTAGTACAAATCATCTTTCAAATATAAGAAAAATATATCATAGTGCCTTAGAAACTTAGCTTTTGAGAAAATGAAAGGTTAAGAGATAACTTAGAAGGATGAGTGGAGTAAGTTTTCTCATAAATCTCAAAATACAAATAAGATGGGAAAATTCTAGAAGTGAGATATATGCTACCCAAAAACATAACACCAAGCATAATCAAGTAATTTTTTATTAGGAAATAGATTTCTACTTAAAATAATTATGTTATCTCATTATATTGCTTCTTGAATATGTGGATTTATACATAGAGTACACGAAATACTCTCTTGAATAATTTAGAGAAGTGATGTGATTTGTAATGTTTATGTGTGGATGAAATATGTGAAGCTAGAACAAATTAGAAACTATATGTGCATGACATATTGGTTGGATTCTTTGGGCATGCATGTTATCTAGAATATTCAAAAAAAGAATATAATTAACTAAGAGATCACTAAAAAAGAACTTATATCAAAATTTAACACTACTCTTAATGCGATTTATGCACATTTAGAAGGAAAACGGGTTCTTCTATGGTGGAGACAAGAGGATTCTCCAAAAATCCTTCTATTGTGAAGTTCTAGGTCTTCAAAGAATTATGATGGTGACAACCAACAAGGAATGAATTCATGTCCTAAGAATAAAAGGTAAAGTAGAAGAGTTAGTGAAAAGATATTGTTTGACTAAGTTTTGTATGACGTGCCTAAACCAAAGATTATCATTGAGAGGGTGATAAAGAAATAAGAAGAAATTATGATTGTGACATGAGTAAAGTTAAGGTCAAATAATATTTGTAAGGTGATAAAATATGATCTCAAAAATGTATAAGATGTATCTTCATGATATCTCTGTGGCAGAATAATCTAAGCTATGAATGTAATGTATGCTTGGATAAATATTATTTACATTAAAGCTAAAATTGATCCACTTTAGTTAAGGATTTCTTTCAAAGTAAAAAATGATCTTATAAGCCTGTCATCATTTTTTCAATAAAGCTAAAGCAAATGGGTTAAAAATGTATCACTAACCTAGGGTAGAGACCTATTGAGAAATTTCTCATTCCCTTCCACCATTTTGTTTCCTAGATTCTAAAAATGTCCTTCACGATGATGGTGGTATTCGTCGAACTTAGCAATATCAACTGGTCGATTAATGCTTATAAGATATTAATTATAACCTAGGAAATTGTGAGGATTTATTTTTCCGTTGGTTAGATCTTCATGTCTGCTATTATGAGCCTAAGCTTTTCTACTACTAATTTTGATATACCCCTAGAGGATTCCACCCTAACATGACTTTTCCTCCATTATCAGGGTATCAGGCACCTCCTGCAGCATATGTCAAGGAGACCTCTTCTGATAGAGAAAGTGATCCCTAGACTCCTTCACAATATCACAATTCCTCACATATACAGTCTTCATAAGGTAGGTTACCTTTTCCAACGCCATATCCACTTTGTTCTTACCAGGAGTTTCGAAAGGAAGCTTATTATGTTCTAGATGAAAACTTGTGGTTAGAGCCCAAGGCCCACATTGTTGAAGCATTAACCAAATATATGAAGTTGGAGTTTATGTTCCACCTAATAATATAAATTTTTGTAACATAGCCAAGGATAAATTTATGATAAATAAGTGAAATGTAGTGTGGTGATATATAATGTGTATAAGTGTAAACACTCAATTATGTCTGAGACCCCTAATTGTTAAAATTAATCAAGAAACCAATAACTTAAATAAAGTTAAAAATAGAAAAGTAGATAAGTAAACAGATAGCAGAATAATAAAAATAGAAAAACAGAATAATAAAAAATAGAAGGCGAAAAAAAGAATCTAAAACAAAAATAATAAATAAAACAAAGATAAAAAGAAGAAAAATCAAAATAAATAAATTAATAAAAACATAAAACAGAAAAACAGGAAAATAAATAAGCAGAAAATGGAAAATGGAATAAACGGAAAATAACCAAAGAACAACGAAAACTAAATGAAAAAGATTAAATTAAAGCTAACTAGAAAAGAAGAAGCAAAAGAAGAAATAAGAGAGAATAAAAAGAGTAATAATAATAATTGAAAAAAATTGTAATAAAAACTGGAAAATAATAACAAAAAGCATAAAATTAAAATAAATAAATAAAGGTAAAAACAAAATCTGAAATTGAAATAATAATAACAAAAAGAAAAATAAGAAAATTGAAATGGAGAAACTAAATAATTGAAACAAAAAAGAAGACTGAATATTAAAATATAGAAAAAGAAAAATTAAAAAAATTAAAAATATATAAAAACAGGAAATAAAAATTGAAATAAAAAAATAAAGTCTTAAACTAAAAACAAAATTAAAAACAAAAATAAAAACAGAAACAAAAAAATAATAAAATATATATAAATAAAAACAAAATTAAAAACAGAAAAACATTTTTAACAGAAAAATGGAATGGTGTAACGGAAAAAGAAAAAAAAACTAGAAAAAGAAAACAAACACTAACAGAACAGGGGACTTCTCATGCACGTGGGCAAGGGGGCGTTGAAAAAAAGGGGAGAAAGCTTCTTTAGGTTCCTCTCAGGAGAAGGGAGAAAAGACGATCAAACAGAGGAGGACCCTCAGATCCCATTGAGAAGAATGCTCAGAACCCCTCGCTCATATACTGGTTCCAATAAGAAGACAAGAAGGGGGATCTCCACTCATGCCAGGATAATTAAAAGCTTCCGTCCAACATTATTCTTGAGGGTGGGAGGCACCGAACCGGAGGTTTCTGATACCTTATAACCTGGTGGTGTAGCCACCCTTTCATTTTCAGAGTCATCCACATGTAGAGGAGTCACGTAAGGATTTAACTCTTATCAAGCAAGGGAGAGAGAACTCAAGAAAGGAGGGAGGAGGGGCAGCATTGGCAACATCAAAGTTTGGTGGAGAGCTGCAAATTTCAGGCCTGTGTCCTGCCAAGTTGCGCCAAGACATCACACCAAGAGGAAGATCAAGATCATTACAACTGTCTTGGCGTTGCGTAGAAGACCTATTTCCTCAAGCTCAACGCAAAACGAACACCCACCATAGGTATACTCTTTTTTCTGTGACAAGAAGTGAAACAAGGTCGTTCTCTCTACAAGAAGGAAGATTTCATGTTTGTCAAAGTTAGCTTGCCCAGGTTAGATCTCCTACGCTTACTCTTTCTTTATTTAAATCTTGTATTCTTGGAAAGTAAATATTTTAGGTCCATATTAGTTAAATATGTGTGTCGCATGAAAAGAAGTTTGCCTTGTCAAAAATGCAATATGCTTTACGTATTATTTCTGCATGGTAGTTCATCAATTGCATAATTAACACACCATGGTAGGAATGGAAAAGTGAATTCCTTGTTTAGCAACTATAGAGAATTAGATATTGTGCACCACTAGTTCAACCAGACGCAGGCTCGGGTTTAATGATTAAGTCTCTACAAAATCATCACCTGTGAGACTCTTTCTCCCCCTCCCTATAAAACTCAGTGAGCTAGGATTGCACAATCAACGTCTCGACGATACGCTTGGATGAAACAGAACATACTTGAAACTCTGTAACATCATCAGCTCATATCTTTGCCAAATATCCGTTGGCATTATACATGGTGTTCTCTGACTGTTCTCTAAGTGGAGTCTGTTTGGGG
This sequence comes from Canavalia gladiata, assembly GCA_037954105.1. Lineage (NCBI taxonomy): Eukaryota > Viridiplantae > Streptophyta > Magnoliopsida > Fabales > Fabaceae > Canavalia > Canavalia gladiata. Next base: position 41,815,457 of record CM075661.1, read on the forward strand.
AACCTGGAGGCATCTGATTTATGGAAGGAGATCATAAAGTGTTCTTTGCCATAAAGAGAGGATAATGGGAGCAGTTAACAGTCTAAGATACAAGTGCTCTACCTCTAAGACTTGTTCTGATGGATAATGGGTCAAAGTGGAATTTGTATTTGACTACAATGGTTGTGAAGGAATAAGACATTTATTGGAATTGCAATTGAACTAAGCCTCTCTCGTAGATAAAGATTCTCCTGCTGTGAGAATTCTCTTTGGCCTATGTTTGTTCGAGCAGTTAGTCACCTTCACATGACTCATGGATTTATCTCACATATGAGGGGGGTTCGGAGCCCACAGGGTCCAGTTCATGGCATAGGTTTCAGTTCATGGATCTGTATCATACGTGTTTAGGTCATATTCAATAAACCTTTTTGCATGAGCTTCAGGGGTAGTCTCAGCATCAGATACAGGAGGTAAACTTCCTTCCAGACCAGCATATGAGCTGCCCTCTCGCAACACAAGTTCACCACAAAGATGAGCATGGCTTTCCCTGCTGGAAAACCATCGACCCTTTGGCAGCCTCAGCAAGTTCTGCTTGGAAATTATGGTCTATGCTCTTGACGATTGCTTAGTTCCATTGGCAGATGTCTCAACAAAATTTGAGTGATCCTCCGTCGTAAACATTCTTCAATCGCAGTCTTCCCTACTCCCGAAACCTTCCAAAGGAATTTTCCAAGGTGATCTCAAAGATTATATGTTGTTGTTAACCCTCATCATCCACCCTATAAGGTTCAAACTAGGGACGACCACCAGGGTAGAATCCCGCTCCAGAAACAATGCCTCACGTGAAGTAATAACATGGTCGAAATAGGGGGAACCAGAGATCCATGCAGCTCCCATACGACTCTTGGGACGTTGAAAGTGTGCCTTAAAATTAATAAGAGGCGTTGAAGATTCAATTGGGTGTATGGCTTAGAGACACCCTTGGCTGCCCATGGCATTCGAACTCTAGGTTCAAGCCATGCATGCAGCACATGTATATTCCCAACTCCAAGCCATGCAAGGCCATGCAGCACGTAGGTTGGAAGCTAGGAGTTCATTGAACAGCTCAACCCAAATGGTAAGCTTAGCCACGGCCTAAGCAAGAGCTCTTGGATTCGAATCCCAACTTAGGCCGTTTCCCTCAAATATATATGTGCCAATGCGGGGGCCTTCCAACAGCTTTTGTCCAAAATAGAATTGGCCCCCACCTTCATGCAATATTCAAATTTAAAAATCATAGAATGTATGTCACAGGAGAATGAATGGCTCGAGTGGCTAAGCATGCACTCCACATTACCTCAGGCCTTGGCATTCGAACCCACCACATCACATAATTTTAATTTCAGAATTCAAAATTCCCATGCTTGCCATGCGCACCTCACGCGTCAGTGGCCTAGCCTAAGTCAAGCAATCTTGATCTTGAATCTGTACGAGGTTGTCTTAAGGATACCAAAATATTGAGATAAAAAATATTTTAGTATTAAAACCAAATACATAAATAAATTTCAATTCCTTAAATTAATCTTTTTTTCTATTTTATTTTAAAATGAATCTAATCAAATTAATTTAAAACAAATCCTACTTTTCAAATTTAAATCAAGCTCATTATTTTTCGAACCAAATTCATCTTAATTCAAGTCACTTTCAATTTCTCAAGATCAGTCAAGGACAGTTTTAATCAAAATCAAGTCCATTTTTAATTAAAATTTCATTCTTTTTTCCAAATTTTCAATCAAGTCCATTCCAAACCACGTTTATTGCAATTCAAGACAAGTTCAAATTCACGTTAAGTTCAATTTCTCAAATTCAAGTTAAGTTCAAATCCCTCTCACAAATCCATATCAAGTTTAATTCTTTTCATTTCAAATCAAGTTCATTCTAATCAAATGCTTTTCAAAATCAAATTCATTTCTTTAGTTTAAATCAATTCCAATCCTTTTTCTACTTAAGCACATTCATCTCTTTACCTTTATCATTTTCAAATTAAACTCTTCAATTCTAAGTCTCATGCAATGAACCCTAAGCACGAACTGGTAGCTTTTTTTGTTGTTCGATGTTTAGGGATTCATATGGGTCTCAAGTGTAGTCGTAGTTGTCTTGTACCCTGTGCATATGTGGACTAAGAATCTTTTTGTAAATAAATTCCAATAAAAAATTCATTTTAGAATTCCTAAGTCTCATGCAATGAACTCTGAGCACGAACTGGTAGCTTTTTCTGCTGTTCGATGCCTAGAGATTCGTATGGATCCCAGTGCAGCCGTAGTTGCCTTAGATCCTGTGCACATGTGGACTAAGGATTCTCTTCAAAATACCTTTCAAAATACTTTGCTCACTTTCAAGCACCCGAAGGTCAAGCCTTTGAAACCAGAACTACGTAAGCCTTGAATTTTCCATTGCACCGGGGAATGCGTAAGAGCAGGATCAAGTCCTGTCAGGCTAACCTCTATCCAGTTATTTATTTTCACTCTAATAAAAGGGATCAAACAATTTTCAGAAATCACACACTCAGTTTATGGGTACCGTTCTTCGGAACGGGCAAGTGGGGTGCCTAATACCTTCCCCACTCGTAACCTACTCCCGAACCTAAATCTCATCCTCGAGTTAGGGTTTTTCCAAATCTTTTTCCCTTAAATAAAAATTTGGTGGCCACTCCACATTAATCAAAATAAAATTCTATTTCAAAATTTTAGCGAGTTCGTCGTCTCGTCGAAATTACAGTTGCGACAATAAGTATGTAAAGGTATTAATGTCCTTACCTTACTGTTTTTTAATCTAAGATAATGCTATATAAATGAATATGATCATATAAATATGCAACTTAGTAATAAATGAATGCGGATTTCCAATTTTATCATTTCATTGATGTAATAATAAACGACGCGTAATCAGTCAAATAAATCGACAAGACTTGCATTTTCAGTCAATGTTTCAAAAAATAATTCTATTATATTTTCAATAATAGTATTCTGTCAAAAGGATTCTACATCATGAAATAACAATCTAATAATAAACTCGCAAATATGATTTAAGCATAAAATAAGCTTTATTATTAGGATGTTACAGAAGATCCTATAAAGAAGGTTTATATAGGTAATAACAAGTTATTGTTGATCCTTTTAACATTCTTATTTTCCATTCTTATGGTGTGAAGAGTCATACGCTACATTGAACGATAGGATAACCTTAATGTTTTTAGTGATGTTTATATCCCTTATGGGTGGTGTATAAAATATAGGATACAGTTGATAAAGTCACCTATATGAATGATAAGTGGGATTTCTTCTATGATATTAGGCACAATCTTTAGAGGATTCATGAATTATCAGACACATGCATAACCTATTAGTGCAAAATCAGTGGAAATGACAAAAGTTATGGAATGTAATGTGATAGGCGAGCCTTTAACTTACATCAAAGTGTTTTTGGTTCATAGAAGCTCTACTTCACTAAAACACTACAAGTTAAGTTTATCTATCTATGGTTTGGTTCATAGTCCAAAAGACATCAAATTTGATACATCTTTCACTCATTATGTAAACCCACCAAAAACCTTCTTCTTTCATTTTTTTAAAAAAGTTAGATAAATCCTTTGAAAATATGTGGGAATTGTTGGAAAAAAAACTTGTATTTCAAAAGTCATAAGTCCCATATTGCTTGCCATACAAGTGCTTCTAACTTTTACATAGTTGGATAAGTTATGAGTTTATAGAAAAGTGAGGAAAGGAAAAGGCCTCGCGCATATGAGATTTCCAGTTTAAGTCAATGATGTCCCTCTCCCTTGCGTGCATGATAAATCTAGTTCACACAAATTTTAGCATTTAGATTATTAAATTTATTTTTTGAAATTATTTTTTAATGGGTTACGTAGAAAATCTTATTTATAGAGACTTCAATTCTTATTACCGTTATTATTTACACCATACTAAAAATATGGTAACTAAATATTTAATTACAAAGATTTTGAATTAATTACCTTATCATAATTTAGTCGCTTACTTTAAATGTGACAACATATATTGAATCCTTTTTAAATGTGACTACACATATTAAATCTAATTAATTATCAATTTTAAACATCTATGTAATTCTTGTTTAAATTTAAAATTTAATTCAAATTTAAACCAATTTAATTAAATGTTTTAAACATGTATTTAACTATTTATCGATAAAATTTAATTTTTTGAAAAATCACACTCCTACATAGAGAAGACTGTTATTTCCATTTCTATTAACCCAAAAACACACTTCTAACACTGGTTTCATATTCTATTACTCTTACTAGTTTTTTTTCCTATTTTTTACATAAGGAACTATTGAATCATGGGAATAAAAGCTTAAGCAATTGCATATATCCTTGAGAACAATGCAACTATATACCTCATGCTACTCCAACTTATAATATAATTTTTGAATTAGTCTTAGGTTCATTCTCAATCTCATTTTCTACTACATTTTCACATAACTTATTTCCATCCTTGGCACCTACAATTTTACCTATAATGTTCGCATCACTAGTACTTACCTATCTGATTAGGTTGACCAGTCTTCTCAATAAAGTAAATAAGTATCTAAGTTACTTGATTTAGGTTCTAGATATGGAACCAAGCCATCAAGCTTGAATGCATGGAAAATATGATCCCAACAAAATTTTTTATTAAAAACAATCTTAAATAAAAAAAGATTAAAAATGGATGATAATAATACAAAATGATTAAGTGATTCTAAGAAAGAAGTTAACCTAAAAATTATTTATCCCAACAAAGAAATAAGCAAACAAGTGACTTGCATTCTCACAAAATCAAGTTCAAACAATGTTAGTAATATTGATGATGAAGACACTATCACTATAGAGGCACAACCTTTTATAGTTATTATTTCCCTTTCTTGATGTTCTTATCTCTTTCTCTCATAATTATTGTCTTTTTTTTTTGTTATTATCTTCCTTTTTTCATGATTATCATCTTCCTTCTTAATATTTAAGACTTTAATCTCCCCTTTCTTAACTTATTATCTCACAATAATTGTATTAAGGTCCAATTTACTCAGTGGACTAAGTAGCTAACCACATATGCACATGCACACATGTATAAACATGTACATTACCCTTAATCATACAAGTTTCCACATACTGCTGGAATGTAAATAATCTAGAGAACTATAACTGTAGACATAGTAAGGTACCAAAATAAGGGAAATACACAAGAAATCACATAGGAAAGACACTAACCCATCCACCGATATCTCAAGCTTGCCCTTAGTAGCGAGAGATTGCTCCCCATCCTATTGATAACAGGAGTAATCTGAAGCCTCAGAGGGGTCTTCCTCTATGTCATCCTCATCCTCGCCATCTTCCTCTCCATCCACATCTACTACTCCATTACTGTATCTACTCCTTGAAAGTCCTGGATGGGTACGGGAAGGACCCAACTCGTTGGGGCGAGGAGCAATATGCAGAAGCTATCTTAGGGTTGACTTCCTCGCAGTTTGCCGTACACAGGGTGTCCCCCTGGTAGCAGGGATGAGTGACACCGTGTGAACCCTAGGGATGCCCATCGCTGCAGGAGGTGGTCCATGATAAGAAGTAGCGTCCCTTGATGATGCAAATGAAGGCAGTGGGATCATCCGCCTATGATATATCTGTCGTGGAATCAGTACGGTAACATTGACAGGCATGACCATCGGAACTCGTGGTGAAGGATGCATCAGGGAAGATGCATCGGTCATCCAGATTGTTGTTCTACCGATGAATGTGCTCCTATAATGACCTCTAGTATTGTGTGGGTGTCGAACTCAATCCCTATTCTCCTCGTCAACTTCAATCTCTATATCGAGATGAGGACGATCCATCGCGTAATCTCACCAGTGTGACGTAATAACATACATAGAAACAGAGGGATAAGGGAGTAAAACATTCCATTCAAGTAAGAATTGCTAAGGAGTCGTATGGTATGACATAACAATAATTACCATGAACCACTATGATATGCATACGAGTAATCTAGTATCTATCTCCTTACCCCAGGTTCTTATATCCCTATGATGACAGGCTCAAGAATGAGTAGAGATCATTGCTTCGTATATCCCAATGATCTCTACTAATCTAGAGTTGGTCATCCTCACTATATGCAAATGCATGTGGACCCAAATATCTTTACAGCTTTATCAAAATAATAGGGGTACCAGGATCCAATTTCAAATTATAGTGTGCCCTTGGCCATACTAAAATCATTATCATTCTCATTCCACAACATTTTGAAGTTGCTCGACCAGTAATGATAATCGTCAGGGTCTTGTCGAGGCGGCCAAAGTCCAACCAGAGTAGTCCTGGCTACAAGGAGCAACCCCAAGTCATTGGAAAGCTCAAACCCAGCTCACGTAGCCTATAGGCTCGGAAATCCCTACTATCATGAACTTCGGTCTACTTTCATATGAATCGACCCTTAGATTTTCCAGCTCCCTTTCACAGAAGGGCTCGTACATTATCCTCATTATAATTTACAAAACACTTTTATGCAAATGATGCATGTCAACTAATTGTTCTAATTCCTATCTCTATCTCACCTTGAAGGCATTGATTGCCTTATTCTCAAAGGGTAGGACCTTATAATCCTCAATCAATTGTTTTATTATTCAGCTCGATACGTATATATTCTCTACATTTAATTATGTATTTTCTACGGGTATAAACGAGGTTCCTAACCTCTAATAAATATCCCTTAAAAACTTAGGCCAATAATTTTATATATAACTACTAACATACTCTCCTCCGATAGTTTTATATTTTATTTCCTTATACTAAGGTTTAAATATAATGGTTTAAATACAAATAAAGTCAATTAAATGCTAACTATATTTTTATATAACATAGAAATATATTGGAGGGAAAAAATAATACGTATCATAGGATATTAGATTTTAAACATTTTTATAAAATAATAGGTGATTCCCTTTTTTCTTCAAATTTATTAATTGGATATCTCATATATTTATTATATGGGAATATATTTGTATGATTTAAACTTAATAAATAGGATTCTGTTTTAAAATCTTTCTCTATGGCTAATCGTATAAATATTATAACCCTTATAATTTATATAAGGGTATTTAATTTTATATTTTCTACAAAGTTTGTTAACATAATTCATAAATAAATATGTATATATTTTTGGACACCTAAAATTTTTATATCATACTTCCACCTAAAATTAATCAATTTAATCCTTAACTAACCCAATTACCAATTTATAATTATATAATATTTTACCTACATTCAAATTTAAATATAATCCCAGATAAATTTATACTATCACATAATTGATAAAATTTTATTCTAGAGTAAAGGGTTCTAGAACTACCCCTATAAATAGTAAGTTTAATCCAAAATAAAATTAAAATATAATTAAATCTAACTTCTAAATTTATCACATAATTAATAAATTTTTCATTCTAAAGTAAGGAGACTCTATAATTATTCCTATACTCTACTTGAGTCTCCTTCCCTTGCCTTAAATTTGAAGATAGCCTTCCATGACTCCCAAAGGTGATTTTCAATTTGTTCTAAATTTGCCAAAAGATTGAATTGCAATCTACAATTCAATCTCCTCCTTCCCTTTTGTACTAATTATATGGTTAAAGATGGCAGTGTGCATGCTGCCACCAAAGACCGTCTAAAATTTCTTTTTTTTTTTTAGTATAACAATTATTATCTTTATAATTATATATAGTTTAATTTTAAATGATATTTAGTTAAAAAAATAAATAAAATTATCATATACAATTTGGATAAAGTTAAAAAATATAAATGTAATTTGTTCTAAAACAAATGATATTGATATGTTGAGAACTCTCAGCCCTAATGCTTTCTTTGGATTATGTGTGAAATAGGAAGGAAAGAAAGAAGTGGAAAAGAAATACGAAGGTAAAAAATAGAATTGAAATGAGAAGAAAAAATAAATTTTTTTGGATAGAAACAAATGAAAAAAAATTCTTTTCTTATGTGAATTAATAAAAAATAAATAAATTAATATTATAAATTTTATTTTATATAAATTAAAAAATTAATTTTAATTTAAAATTTTAGTTTTATTATAATATTATTTGTTTGTTAAAAGGTATTAACAATTAAAAAAAACTTTTTTCCTTAATTCCTTCCTCGTGGGAGGAAATCATAAAAACACAGGTTATGTGAAAGTAACTCTCCATTTAATACACTAGTCCAAAGAAAGCATGAATTTTTGGGATATTGGAGAAGGTCTGTCTGAAAATATTATTAACGAAACGGTTTAATTTGGCGCCTCGCTGGCTTCTAACGACACCGGGCACGCACTACCAATCTAACGTAGAATGAGTCCCTTAAAAGTCACAAAAGTGAGCTGGACCCACCAACAATTTTAGTGGATCCCACTTCGAATTTCAAAAATTCAAATTTCGAAAACTTTCGTCCGGACAAAGAAAACGACCAAAACGGTGCGCATTATGCTATATTATCGCATATTCGTATCTGGTCAACTAGTGGTTATCATAGCTTGACCTTCCTTTGAAAACAGAAAGGCTCAGCAAGTGTTCTCTCTCTCTCTAAAATTAACGTTGCTTGTTGCTTTTTTGGTGCTCTGGTTGGCGTTCTACGTCGTGGTTTTAAGCTGGTTCAGAGAATCTAGGTTTTGAGGAAGGAGATGACGACCATGGAGAGCTTGATTGGGCTGGTGAACCGAATCCAGAGGGCTTGTACGGTGCTAGGTGACTATGGAGGTGCTGACAATAACGCCTTCTCTTCTCTCTGGGAAGCTCTTCCTTCGGTTGCTGTTGTTGGTGGTCAGGTTCGTCTCAACTATCGATTTTTTTTTTGTCAAAGCTATTGAATTTTGCGGCGGTGAATGAAATATCAAATTTTCGGAATTGGTGTTTTTTTTTTTTTTTGCTTTCTGCATTTACTTAATTCTAAGAATCGAATCTCAAATTTTCAAGCAGACTCGGTGTGGTTCTGAATTTTCTTTTGTTGTAATTTGAGTTGAGTTCAGTAAGTGTTTTGTTTTGGAGTGTTTTTGGCGGTAGGTATTTTTTATTTTGTGTTGTTGTTTTACTTGTGGGTGTGCATTCTTGAAATTTTCAGAGAAGGTAGAATCGGATAGTTGGAATTGGGCTCTTTTCGTTTTTCTGTTACAGTGTATTTTTATTGGGTATAATTTTAAATTTTCTTTTTATCATCTTATTCAATAATCTAGTAAAACACAAGAAAGTTGTTGTAGGGTGCCTTTTGTTCTATCTTTATATTTCTTACATGGGTCTAACTAAAGTATGATGTTTTCCCCTTATAATTTAGTATAAATAGATAAATTGTTCATTTTTGCATTGCCTTGTTTGCAATGGTATGCTGAGTGTGTCTGAATTTTAGTTTTTCCTGCCATAACATTTATTAAGTTGGCAGGGTGGAAGACAAAAAGATCTACTTTTAGGATTTTCTTTATGTTTATGCTTAAGGGATGTGAGCTTGAATTTTTATTTCTTTTATTTCTTATGAGATTCGATCAGAGTTCGGGAAAGTCTTCAGTTTTGGAGAGCATTGTTGGTCGTGATTTTTTGCCTAGAGGATCAGGTGTGATTTTTTTTTACACTTTTCTTTCTTATTTTTCTCATTTTATAAAGTATGATTGGGCTCATGCTTTTCCCTTGGTGTGAATGAATTGTAGGGATTGTGACAAGGCGACCGTTGGTTTTGCAGCTTCATAAAATAGAAAGTGGGTCACAAGAGTATGCCGAATTTCTTCACCTGCCGAGGAGAAAGTTCACTGATTTTTGTATGACAGTAACCCTTCTTATATATATACTGTAATGACATTTTTTCACTAATTATAGGATGGCTTTTGTGTTCTGGTTGCTCATAAAAGAATTTTAATGTTCGTTTCCATCGTTTGTGCTTTTAGGTCCTAAATTAAATTGCATATTTACCAATTTACCCCCTTCACCTGAAACCCTTTTTTTTTTTTGTTAATTTCCTATTTTCTGTTTTTTCCCAATAATATTAAAGCTGATCAGATGCGTTCATAAGGTAACAGAGAACCAAATTCAACTTGTTTGACAAATTTTAATTTTTTATGGTGTTCAAGTCAATTCTATTTCTGAACATGATCCCTCGGTCAAGTGTCTACACTTGTCATTGGCTAGGTGATACTGCCCACTTAGTTTACTGGGTGTGGGGTTTTGTATGCAGCTGATTTTTTTCTTATTTTTCTGTTGCATAATATATAAACCGAGTTAACTTATTTTTGAACACCTTTTCTGGTTGCAGCTTTGGTTCGCCAGGAAATTCAGGATGAAACTGATAGAGTAACAGGGAAGACCAAACAAATATCTCCTATTCCAATTCATCTTAGCATCTATTCTCCAAACGGTGTGCCTCAATTGTCATCATCTCTTGTTTTATTGGAGATCTTTTAAAACTAATCATATATTATGAATTTGGACTAATTCAGAAAATATTTAGTTTATTTTAATTAATATCTAATTTTGTTTAATATTAGAATATTAGGGTTATTGTACTATTGGTATTAGTACTTAACCTAATTATTAATAAAAATAGGAATAAAAACTTTGTATATCACATCAAATTATCAATATCATAGCATGTAGAGCTTTTCTCCTTTTTCCTTGAACTCCATAATTTTAACATTTGGAAACAACAAAACTGATTATTTTTAATCCTAGTTTGTATTGGACTTATGTTGAATTTGTTTTGACTTAAAAACAAATAATAGAAGAACTAGTTTTAAACATTTCAAGTAACTACCAAACATGTAATTTTAGCAGCAGCAATATTCCAGCTATTTATCTGTTTTAGATGTTGCTGAACAACTTAAGTGTTTTACAATTCAATCAAATAGAAAAATCCTCAAAGAAAATAATTGAATCCATGGATTTTCCAAAGCTAGGTGAAAGAATACCGTTGCAAGATGTGTTTACCATTGACTAGAACTAGCAGCATGAATTACTGGTGTGGCTTTTTGTAAGAATATTTAGATTTAGGTATCTTTAAAATATATTGTGGAATCAATGAGACATTTAATTGAAGAAGCAATCTTAGGAATTATTCTCTTTATGCTTACTAATTTATTTCCTTATTTAGTTATGGCTAGTAGTCCTATTGTACTGGTGGGTTGAACTTGTACTAGTAATACAATAGTCCATGATCTAATTTTTAACATAGTGTTAGGTTAGGATATCGTATCATATCATGTCCCGTTTACTAAATTCTGTGTTATTATTAGTTGTTTCTTCTTTTATCCTCCCTATTTCTAAAAGAAAATTATTCTTCAACCATTTTGATGAGTAGTATGGTTATTGTTAGTAAACATAGAATATCAAAGAATCATAACGGTCCTTTAATTGTCATTATTTATCATTATTTGTAATCATGTGTAATTATTCATAAGGCTCTATAAATACTACCTGTGTGATCTGCTTTAGACACACAACACATTCTAAAATCTTTCTCTTACATGGTATTAGAGAGCTAAACAAATCCGCTACTCTCTTTTCTTTTCTTTTCTTTTTTCGTGCTACTGTAGCCGTGGACAGTAGTAGCGCCTTCGACGGCCATTTTCTTTGCCGTCGCTGCCCCCTTTTGCCGGCGTGACACTCTGACCAGCATCGGATATCGTCGACAAAGCTACTCCGATCGCCGCCCTCACCGGAAACCTACGCATGTGCCGTAATTATTCCAACTTCATTTTCCGTGATGTCTTCTGGCAACGCATCCGATTCAGCTGCTACAACTGCCTGTTATCTTATCAACCGCATACCCTCCACAGTTCTGGACAACCAAGTTCCATATTCTGTACTATTTCCAAGACAACAATTGTACTCTCTTCCACTTCGTGTATTTGGTTGTACTTGTTTTGTACATGACCTCACTCCAGGCAAAGACAAGCTAAATGCTAAGTCTTTAAAGTGTCTGTTCCTTGGATACTCTCGTACCCAAAAGGGCTATCGATGCTATTCTCCTGACCTCAGACGATATGTCTCAGCCGATGTAAGTTTCTTTGAGACTCGCCCTTTCTTCTCCTCATCAGATTGTTCGCCTGCTCTCGAGAGTTTTTCACCACCAGAAAGTTCCCCTGCTCCTACCCCGGTTAGTATTCCTTCGGTGACACCATGCCCTTTGATCACATATCAACGTCGTCCTCGACCTCTTGAGTCTCTTCCTGTTATACAAGCTCCTCTAGACTCATCACCTGTTCCAGCAACTACTGTTCCGTCTCCTGAAGCATTTGCCCTATGCAAAGATATCAGGTCCTCTCGAAACTCTAAACCTCTCTATGCTTGCACTTTCTCTTACCATCGTTTATCACCTTCATATTATGCATTTGTTTCCTCCTTGGATTCTGTCACAATTCCTAAGACTCCAGGTGAGGCCCTATCTAATCCTGGGTGGTTCCAGGCAATGATTGATGAAATGACTGCTATGCACTCTAACAACACTTGAGATCTTGTTCCTTTACCTTCAGGGAAGACCATTGTTGGTTGTAGATGGATCTATACAGTCAAAATTGGCCCTGATGGTATCGTTGATCGACTGAAGGCACGTCTTGTTGCTAAAGGCTACACTCAAATTTTTGGTCTAGATTATGCAGACACCTTTTCCACTGTAGCAAAAATGACGTCAGTCCGTCTCTTCTTGGCATTAGTTGCTATCCGCTAGTGGCCTTTACACCAACTTGACATTAAAAATGCATTCTTACATGGTGAACTACAAGAAGTTTATATGGCCCAACCCTTAGGTTTTGTTGCTTACGATGCTCTTGATTATGTATGTAGACTTCGTCGCTCCATCTATGGCCTGAAACAATCTCCTCATGCTTGGTTTGGCCGGTTTAGTGCTACATTAAAGGAGTTTGGCATGACTCAATGTGAGGCAGATCGCTCTGTATTTTTTCTCCACTCATCTCCTACTACTTGTCTATATCCCATGGTCTATGTAGATGATATTGTTATCACCGACATTGATCATGACGGCATTAATCGACTCAAAGTCTATTTGTCTCACCAATTTCAAACCAAGGATTTAGGTCCTCTTAAATATTTTTTGGGGATTGAAGTTGCACAATCTGCTTTGGATATTGTTCTTAGTCAACGCAAATATGCTTTTAACATTCTAGAAGAAACTGGCATGCGCAATTGTAAACCATGTGACACACTCATGGATCCCAACATAAAACTACTCGCAGGTCAGGGGGAGGCATTGAAAGATCCGGAGAGATATCGACGATTGGTTGACAGACTTAACTATCTTACAGTCACTAGACCGGACATTACCTTTGCAGTAACTGTAGTAAGTCAGTTTCTTAATGCTCCATGTGATGCCCACTGGGATGCAGCCATTCGCATTCTTAGATTCATTAAAAACTCTCCTGGTAAAGGTTTACTTTACACAAATAAAGGCGATTCTAGCATTGTGAGTTATTCTTATGCTGATTGGGCTGGTTCACCATCTGATAGAAAGATTCACATCAGGTTATTGCGTACTCTTTGGAGGAAACTTAATTTCATGGAGAAGTAAGAAACAAAATATAGTTGCTCGAAGCATTGCAGAAGCAGAATATCGTGGAATGCCCATCACAGCTTGCGAGCTAACTTGACTCCGGCAGTTGCTTCAACAACTAAAACTCGAAGATACCAAGGAGATGAAGTTGATTTGTGACAACCAAGCTGCACTTCATATTGCCTCCAATCCAGTCTTTCATGAGAGGACCAAGCACATAGAAATAGACTGCCATTTCATTCAAGAAAAAGTCCTTGCTGGTGAAATTACAACTGATTTTGTCAACTCCAACAATCAACTAGCAGACATGTTTACCAAATCTCTTAAAGGGACCTGAGTTGAATTTATTTGTAACAAGATTGGTGCATACAATCTATATGCTCCAACTTGAGGGGGAGTGTTAGTAACCATAGAATATGAAAGAATCATAACGGTCCTTTAATTGTCATTATTTATCATTATTTGTAATCATCTGTAATTATTCATAAGGCTCTATAAATACTACCTGTGTGATCTGCTTTAGACACACAACACATTCTAAAATCTCTTTCTCTTATAGTTATTTTGCTTTGAAAATGCACAAAAATACTACTTACCTCCATATTGCACTATTTATTTATGAAAAATTGCAAGTATTAACATATTAAGGAGTCTAAAAATCATACTACAAATTTTCCTTTTCCCTTGTTTTCTATGTCACTCATTTTCTATTTTGTCCAATAAAGGTAGCTGAAAACTACTTAACCAACTGTCTACCTCCTGTTATGTGGAGCAGATTAGCAGCTCTCAATTGTAACCTCTAGGGTTGGAAATTAATTGAGTTGAACATAATTCAATTTGGCTCAACTTGGCAAAAATTAGTTCCATCCAAACTTTACTCAAATTTTACATGAATTAAAATTTTCAGCTCTACTTCAGTTTGGTTTAAGTTCACAAATTGTTTAGTTTTAACTCATAAGCTTGCTAGCTCAAGTCACTAACTTACAAAAACATTATTTACTTTAGCTTATTTTGGTGCAAAATGATAGCAAAAGATGAAGTGAACAAAAAGAATAAATCATTGTTCTTTTTTACAAAGTTGAGGACTAAAGAGAATATTTTGTAAAGTGAGAAATTAAGGTAACTCACACTTATATTCTTAAGGAGTCAAACAGGACTTCATTCGAGAATTTACATAATTCATACTTTTATCAATTTAATGTAAATATTTTGTACACATTGTATGTATATCAGTTGATTCATGAACCAAACTAGTAGAATTATATTTGGTTTAAATTTAGTTCATTTAATTAACAAGCTTAATTCTTGTTAGAAAAAATATAAGCAGAGATCATGACTTTAGGAGAAGATAGAGAGAGAGTGATTTGGGATATAATAGAATATTATTCAACTTACATACTGTAAAGTATAGTCCTCTATATAAAGAAGATAAAAATGAGTTAACTATGTGTAATAGAAAACTAACTATGCAACTAACAAATTGTGTAAAAGAAAATTAATTTTACAACTAACAAAATGTTGTAATAGAATAACAGAAACTAATAGTTAATTCAATAGAAAACAATTGCGAAACTAATTTTAATGTACTCTAACATGCCCCTTTCAAACTCATGGTGGTTCACTAAGAAATTCTGTCAAATACCACAAGTTTGTTGCGTAGTGCTAGGAACCTTAGAGGAGAGAGGCCTTGGTTAAAATGTCTGTATATTGATTAGAGACGGATAGTGGTTGACTATGAGGCTTTTTTTGATGACCTTTTCATGAAAAATTGACTCATTTAATTCATGAACCAAATTCATCAAGCTAATTAACAATTTGATTTTTGAATTGATATCATATCACATTTGTTCGGTATATAGCTAGCCCTAATCATCTACTTTCTTCGTGGGTAGTTATTTCTTTTACAACTTGCTCAAGAATGTACCAGTGAAAGATTATAGGAATAACACTTTTCAATTGATAGTATTATAATTTCTTTTTTCTATTTATTATATATTTGACTTTTTAATTGAGCATGTTTAGCTTTGTACTCCTTCACCATATTCTTATGTGACACAACATAAGACTGGTGTGGCTGTAGTTTGAAGTGCTATACCTATTACAATCCTTTTTTTCTTACTAAGTTTATAGTTTTTCCTTCTTGTTTTTTGAACAGTTGTCAACCTAACCTTGATTGATTTACCGGGTTTGACTAAAGTGGCTGTAGGTATGCTTTATATATAATTTGATTTGAAGTGCTATACCTGTTGTTTGGATGAAATGATACTCTAATTTTTTAGTTGACAATCATATTATATCTATCTTTTTCAGAGGGACAACCCGAGAGTATTGTTCAAGAAATTGAAAGTATGGTTCGATCATATGTTGAGAAGGTAAGAGATACTTTTCTCCCATGCATTGAATATATATTGGAGATATCTTTAGTGTGATTGCAATATGTTTGTGTTGTCTTTTTATCCCAATGGAATTACAAAACTTTGGATGTAAGCATCTTTTGTTGTTAGATATGTTGATGGGCTTCTTTAGGTACATGTGCAAGTGCTCATTGAGCTTGGAAGCTTTCCCTGACCTTGGGGATGGGACAGTCACACCTAACCCTAAAATTTATGTACTAGAATGGCCAATAGCATTGAATAATACCTCTTTTGTTGTTGCATTGAACAATAGCTACTAACTACTACAACTTTTGTCATGATGCATTTCAATGTTGTGCTCATCCTTGTGCACTAACATTTTTATAGGAGTTACTATCTTTCCAGGTAGAGATTGTTAAATGGATGAATTAGCAACAAAAGTGAGACTTTGAGTATGAAAAGATAAGACTTGGACTAGGAAAAATAAGTATTATTTCTTGAATCTAAGTATTGAATACTAAATGATTACATATATATGAAGGAGACTTATCCTAATATTTACAGCCTATAAGCTTATCATCTCAGTTACATCATAACAAAAGAAACTAAATTACATATATAATAAATTTGTTCAAATAATATCTTGGGAACAGAAATGATCTACATAAATAAAATAATATCTCAAGAAATAAGGAAGCAAGAGAATAGAATATATCTCATGAAATTGAACTTAATCATGCGCTCCAACACCATTAAGCTAGTGAATGAATATCTATTATCCAAATTTCTTTCACATGGAGAGTTAATAAATTGACATATCATACTAACTATAAAGAAATGTTTGAATGTGTGACAGTGAGACAATTTCGCTTATAGACTAGTTTCATATCTATCTATATCTTAAAGTGGTTCCCATTGTCCTACTAGAAGTTTGACATTAGAATCTATAGGAGTGTCAACATGTTTGGCTTCCACCAATTTGGTTTCTTTTAGGATGTCCATTGTATATTTTTTTTGAAAAATTACAATGTTATTAACACGCTCGTCGCAAACGCGCAAAAATAATTTCTAGATTTTCCCCAAACTATTGGTATAGTATAAGGTGCAACCTAGGTCATCTTCCAAAGACCATTTCATATTCTTAAGCAAATTAGGAGAAAGTTAGAACAAGGGGATTTTGGAAAGATGCAATATTGAATGTTAAATACAAAATACAGAATGAAATTAATTCACTTAACAATTATCAACTCAAGGAATTCAGAGGCTACTTTCATAACTAATCATTGATCACTAAAATCATGCATTGTGTTTATCAACCTAGGATCATCTGGAACCCCTAAAATGATCCTTAAATTCTCTACTGAGAAACCTCTCAGAATTTAATTGATTATGATCAACAAGATTAGTAACCACTTAATCTTTTATCTAAACCAATTTCACAATCAGAATTCAGTTGAAGTAAGTAATAAAATGAAAACCTTCAATTCAATTACTTAATTTCTACTCTTCAAACTTTTGGAAAATGATTTACCAATCAAAAACCAATTATAAATCAATTATATATTAATCAAAATACGTCAACCGATCAAACTTTGATTAAAGAATAAAATTGAAGAAACCAATTATAAATCAATTATATATTAATCAAAATACGTCAACCGATCAAACTTTGATTAAAGAATAAAATTGAAGAATATAGTGAAGTAGAGTAGAAACCACTTAATAAGCATGTAAATAAAGATCAAGACCTCAAAGTTAAAATGAAAATAGCTTGAATCCTTGAATTGAAACTATGAACCTAGCCTTCCATGAAGGAGGCAAACTAACAACAAAGAAAGAGGAAAACTAACAACAAATAAATCCTAAGCCTTCCATGTAGGAGGCAACTAACAACAAATAAATCCTAAGCCTTCCATGTAGGAGGCAACTAACAATAAAGAAAAACTAAGCCTTCCATGTAGGAGGCAAACTAACAAGAAAGAAAACCTAAGCCTTCCATGAAGGAGGCAAAACTAACAAGAAAGAAAGAAAGAAAGAAAATGGTATTGGAGTTAATCTCCAAAATGGTGTGTGTTTCTCCTCTTGTAAACCCTTCTATTTATAGAGGATTTGTGAGACATCATCTTCAGAAAGTCACCAACTAGGATATTACTTTTCCACCCTTTTATTGCTTTCACATGGACTTTGTTGAAAATGCAAAACACTTTTGAATTTTTGTCACCAATTAGCACAACAATTTTGACTTTCTTGCACCGCAATTTCGGATGTTCACATGTCCGAATTAGAGCTTGACTTCTGAACAAAAGTTGTAGCCCCGGATCTTAGCTGTCCAACAGATTTGATTTCATCTCAATATGACTTCTGTATCTCAAGATATGGCCGGATCTTTGCACACTGTTCAAATTCCACGTCAGCAACACTATCTCATCTTTTGAGATAATTTCGGAGTCCTAAACATCCCATTTAGAGTCTGCTCTTGCTTTGTAACTATGGACACTTCTTTAAGCTTTCATTCAAGACAGATTTCATGATTTGTGGATGTCTAAAACTCCTATTATGCTCAAAATACTATAATAGTGTCATTTTAATCGGGTAAGAAAAGAAATTCAATTAAACTTCATATGAACCCAAACTCATAAAATATGACAAAGACCACTTAATTGAACATATAAGAAGTCTTAATGAGATAAAAGTGAGAGATAATTATTTATGAAATTTATGCTTATCAGTCATCCTTGGATTCTGCCACCTTTATCCCTTTGAAGCATTGAAATTTACCAAGGTCTTTTATTTGAAAGTAGTGACAAAGATGCTATTTTACCCTTGCAATGCCATTTAATGATCATTACCTGTGATTAATTAATGTCTACATACACTATTAGGTAAATGTATCCTATGATTAAATGATGAAAGAAAATTGAGTGGTTAGCTTCATTTTGAATCAAACCAAACTTTTGAACCACAATGCTAAATTAACCAAACTTAGCTCTTAGAAATTGTTCGAAATCATATAACAACTTTTGAATATGACAGACAAGTCCTATACGCCCCTTTAACAACAAATCTAGGAGGTTGCTTGATATAAACTTCTTCAATAAGATCACCATGGAGGAAGGTCTTATTAATGTCAAGTTGGTAAATGAGTTAATGATGGATAGCTATTATAGATAAAAAAAAAGGCTCATAGAGGCCATCTTGGTTGCAAGAGAAACTGTTTCACCATACTTTAAGTAAGTTAAAGATCTATGTAACCTTTGACTATTAGACAAAGCATTGAAATCTACCAAGTTATTTTATTTGAAAGTGATGACAGAGATGCAATTTTATTTGTGCAATGCTAAGATGATCACTACCTGTGATGATATTATTGTCGACATACACTTTAGGTAAATGTATCCTGTCATTGAATGATGAAAGAAAATTGAGGGTCAGTTTCATTTGGAATCAAGTCAAAGTGTTGAACCACAATACTAAATAGGCCAAACTAAGTTCTTAAAAATTGTTTGAGATCATATAACAACTTGAAAATGACAAACAAGTCCCAGTCACCCCTTAAACAATAAATCCGTGAGGTTGCTCCATATAAACTTGTTTAGTAAGATCACCATGGAGGAAGACTTTCTTGATGTCAAGTTGGTGAAGGAACCAATGGTGGATGATGGCTATAGATAAAAAAAGCTTCACAGAGACCATCTTGGCCATAGAAGAGAATGTGTCATTGTACTCTAAGTTAAAGATTTGTGTAACCTGTAGATACCAAATGAGCCTTGAGTTGGTTCACTTTTTTGTCAAGACCAACTTTGATAGTGAAAATCCTTTTGCAACCAAAAATCGATTTCACAGGAGGAAGAGAGAACAATTCCTAGGTACTACTATTTTGATGAGCACTCATCTCATTAAACATAACTTGTTTTCAATCATAATGAGTCAAGACTTCACTTATTAACTCAGGTACAAAAATAGACAAAGAAGAAATAGAAGTATGATGGAAAGGAGATAAGTGATGGTAATTGATATTAGTATAGTGTGGGAAAGGATTATGAGTAAAATGTATACCTTTATGAATCACAATGGGATGATCAAACTTAGATTGAAGGGGGTGAATGAGGTGGCTTGTAATGTGAGTCAATAAAAGTGTTGACATTTGTTGGTTGTGGTGCCAAAGAATATTGCTAGCATTGATAGACTTATAAAGGGTGAGTGAGATGGGAAACTAGGTGTTAGGTCCTCTAGTAGAGGAAAAAAATGAGTAGCTACAAGAGAAGAGATAGTGGAGGATTTGGACATAGAACTAAAGAACATGTTAGACTCAAAAAGGTAACATTGGAAAATATAAGATAATGATGTAGAGTAGTAAAATAACACTTGCACCTTTTTTGAGGTCAAGGATAATCGAAGAAGACACGTTTGTAGGAATGAGCAAGAGTTTATCTATCCCTAGATTGACATTGTGAATAAAACAAGTGGATTCAAAAACTTGAGGATTTATTTTATAAGGTAAGTAAGCAGTAAGGATGGCATCATCCTAGAAACGAGGAGGCACATGAGCATGAAATAAGAGCATGCAAATAATCTCAAGTAGATTAGTATTTTAATGTTCAGCAACCATGTTTTGTTGAGAGGTCTAAGGATAATATGTGAAATGGAGAATTTCATAAGTAACCATGAAATTACGAAAGAAATTTGTCAAGTATTCTATCATATTATCACTTTGTAAGATACGAATGGAAACATCGAAGTGAGTTTTTATTTCATTATAAATAAACTAAAAGATAGAAAATAACTCAACATTCTTTAGTTAAATAAATCCAAGTACTGCTAGAAAAATCATCAATAAAAGCAATAGTATTTTGATCTTAAACTAGAAAAGACATAACTAAGATCCTAAATATTTAAATGAACTAAACTGAAAAAGGACAAAACTTGAGTAATTACCCGATTATGATAAGAACTACAAATATGTTTACTTAACTAACACTTCTCACAAGCTTAGGAAGAGAGCTTGAAGAGACTTAACACTAGCTACTTCAAGTTGGTATAATTGGGATGGTCCAATTAAATATGAATCATGAGTGGAGCCAATCATCCTCCTAAATCATTGATTTTGGGGAGTGACAAAATCTTTGGTAATTGAAATAATGTAATCAAGGTAATGAAGCAATGCAATCAAGGGTGCGAGTGAGACGATTAATAGACATTAAATTACAAGGGAACTGGGTTCATAAAGGATATTATCAATGGAGATAGAAGGAAGAATGAGAACAATACTAATACCCTGAGGTTGTGTTTGGGAATTTATTAACCATAGTGATAGGATGTAAACAATCCAAAAGGAAAAGGGTAAGGAATGATTGATTACCACTAATGTGATGGTGGTTTTGGTATCAAGAACTCATGGACCTAGAGTGGAAGAATGAGAGAGACCAATAAAGGAATTACTAGTATCTGCAATTGACATAGTAGAACTAAAGGCCTGACGTGTATCACATCACATTAAAAATTCATCGTAAGTGATTATTCACAAATGGTGATTTATCAAGAGCATAGGATCCAAGCAGCTTTTCACAAATGAGAGGGATATTGGTGAATCAGATGACATCCACTGAATCAGATGTGGTACTAAAAGACATTACAGAAGACAATGTTGGAGAAGCCAATCATAAGTGTTAGGAGGTGGTTAGCTAAAACAATGCTCATGTGTCGGAACAATGGTGGCGCGTGGGCTTCACATGCCGATGAAAAGGTAGTGTGTGGGGTTGTTTTTGGTGGAATGGCATCCTCAAAGCCTATAGGTGGTCGAAGTGTCACGTTGATTAAAGAGTGTGATGGTGGAGAATGGAGACTGTTGGAGGTGTTGCTACAGTTTGTTGCTATAGTAGTGCAAAAGCAATAAAATAAAATAAGGCATGATAGAGGATCTATCCAGACTGATACCATATAAGAGAAAGATTTTTGAATGTGTTATGTCTAAAGCAAACCATAGAGGTAGTATCTATAGTACATTTACTATAATTACAAATAATTACAATAACTACAATTAAGTGATTGTTTTTATCTTCCATATTCTAATGTTATTATCTCTCTATATTCTACTGTTACTAACAGAGAACATAGCATCGAACAATAATGTGGTTAAGCTTGTAAGAATGAGTATGGTCACCTTGATGAGACACTAAAGACAAGGAGTTCATAGGAACAAGAGAGACAACTATCTTAGTATTAGCCGAGACATGAAGCAAAGTGGACTAACTAGAGTCCATGGTAAGAATAGGCTTTTGGTAGATCATATACGGCTAGTAACATAAAAAATTGCTAGGCTTTGTTCAAGCTTTTTAGTGGGGCTATTAGCAAGGGATAGAGCTTGTTAAAATCATGAAGGCTAGAGATCTGATCCAAATATGTATTATAGATTCATCAATAAAACAAACACTAATAACCTTGATAAGATCATCACAAATCTTATAGAGTCATTGAGTGTTGTGTCTAGATGATTCACATGTCTCATGGGCATGAAAAATAGGTCTTTACAGAACAATGATGGGTGGCCTTAATGATGCAACAATGTTGAACATCAACCGTTTCCTAACACATATGATCAACCTCAATATTAACAACCTTATTGGTGAGGTGGGCATCACAATCCTATCCTACAAGCCAAAGATGAATGTTAGAAGCCCAAGTAGCATAACTTTTACCTTTCAACTGCTTAACAGGGAGAAGAGAAGCGATATGGTTAGTGAAGGGGCTTAGCCTTAGGAAGAGCGTTGACGATCATGGTTAGTGAAAAAGAGAGAGAAAAGAGCTTGGAGCACATGTAAAGAAAGCCAAGTAGGGCAATATGAAGCCTAAAACAAACAATTGACCACAATTGGTAACCTTCAGAGAGCGGCAAGTCCGAGGATGGTGACGATGTCCAAAAACTTAGGTGGATGCATTGGCATAGGCCTAGTTGATACCTTTGGAAATGTTGTGGGGTTAGCGTCATATCTCTTGGAAAAGTTGTGGACCAAGTCTAATCTCTCAATGCCTGATTCATATCAAAGAGGGTAGATTTGCTAGAATGACGACACAACAATGGGGAATCAACACTGGTTGGAGATTATCTTAAACATGCAAGAAAAATGTAAGATAGAGGAGATCAAAACTTGAAGAGAGCCGTGAGTGTTGGGGCACATTAAAGATTTCATAGCAATAGATTTGGTTGGAATAAAGAACTTGACTAAGGATTGTCGAAGGACACAACAGTAAAAAAATTATTTGAAACATGTCGGCGGAATGCATAGAGGTGATTAAGATAGAGAAAGATGAAATTGGAATGAAAAAACATGAAATTAAAAGTAGAATTCCAAATTTTTAGGAAGCTCTCCAGCAAAATAGTGATGACACAAGTCATAGAGAATGGTATTGCTCTTGTTAGAAAATCAAAGCTAACTCACTCCTAAAAGTTAGCATAGGAAATATTCTTGTCATATTCCTAACTAATTTGGGACATTTTAACACATATTTCTCATGTTCAGGACTAGACATCTATGAGTTTCACAGGACTGGATATCTATGGATGGCCCCACATTTAGATTGGATATGCTTTGATACCATGTAGAAATTATGATGTTGAAGGTATAAAAGAAGATAAAGATATAAAGGAATCGTTATTAATCATGACATATTACAATATGATGAGATGTTTGGAACTTCGGACATACTATAATTTAGAGTACGGACCCTTATTAATTAAGAAAACAAATCGTGATAAGGAAATATGGTAACTGATCCTGGGAGATAATGCAAAAATAGGAAAACTATTTTTAAACGATAATCTAAGATATGATTAGATATTTTAACATATGGTACATCGTAATTTCATTTGTATCCTTTTCTTTCACATTTATTATGAGTTCACCATTATAAACTGTCTATTTTCAAATAACATTCATTTCTCTATATTTCTGTTGGTGGTCTGTGGATACCCTTTGGTTCCTCGTTGAAGTATCTTTTAAAAATAAACTACTTACATTACATGGCAGTCAGTATTTGCTCTAATCATGCTTTATGTTCAACAGCCTAATTGCATCATACTAGCAATATCTCCAGCCAATCAAGACATAGCAACCTCTGATGCTATTAAACTTGCTAGGGAAGTTGATCCTACAGGTATTTTTTGAATGCTTCTTGGAATTCCCAGTTATTACCCTGTTTGTGTCATAGTTTAAGAAAATCCATTCCTTAATCTGCCTAGGCGAAAGGACATTTGGTGTGTTGACGAAGCTAGATTTGATGGACAAAGGAACTAATGCTTCAGATGTAATCTCTTTCTCTCGTCTTATTTGGTGCATATATTCCTTTAATGTTGAAATTTCAAGTGTGCCTGTAAAATTATACAACTGCCCTTTATCTTCTTACCCACTTTTATTTCCTCAAGGTCCTTGAAGGAAGGTCTTACCGTCTGCAACATCCATGGGTTGGTATAGTAAATCGATCTCAAGCAGACATCAATAAAAATGTTGATATGATTGTTGCTAGGCGCAAGGAGCGTGAGTATTTTGCAACCAGTCCTGATTATGGGCACTTGGCCAATAAAATGGGTTCAGAATACCTTGCAAAGCTTCTGTCACAGGTTTTCTTTTTGAAGACATTGTTTGCTGATCTTTTATTTAGATATAGGTTACCAATCATGTGAGCTTATTTTGCAGCATTTGGAGTCAGTAATTCGGGCAAGGATACCTAGTATAACATCTTTAATAAACAAAAGCATTGATGAACTTGAATCAGAGATGGATCATCTTGGGAGACCTATTGCTCTTGATGCTGGGGTGACTGTTTTGTACTTGTGATGATTATTTAAAGAGTAAAATTCTTTCCATGTTGTCCTTCTGACTTTTTTTGAATGTTGATTTCTAATTCAGGCTCAATTATACACCATCCTAGAACTTTGCCGAGCATTTGAACGGATTTTCAAGGAGCATTTAGATGGAGGGTAAATATCTTCTACTGTTTACCATTCCCTTGTTTCAATCCTTTTATGATGGAATTAGGAAAAAAAACATTTGTTCCATCCCATACCCCCAAGATTGGAGGAACAGA
The DNA here is from genome assembly GCA_037954105.1 of Canavalia gladiata. Classification (NCBI taxonomy): domain Eukaryota; kingdom Viridiplantae; phylum Streptophyta; class Magnoliopsida; order Fabales; family Fabaceae; genus Canavalia; species Canavalia gladiata. The sequence goes on from CM075661.1 coordinate 41,840,444, forward strand.
AAAAAGAGATATTAAATGGAACGGAATGGAATGCATTCCATCAGGTTTCATTCTATTCATCCCATACCATCTCTTTACATCGATCTAAACTTAGCTGTAGAATTTATGGTAGCTTGTTCATTCTCCTCAAACAGAGTAGCCTCTTCCCTGTCTTGCACAAGCCTTTCTCACACACAGGACCAAGAAAAGCATCTCAGCCTTCAGCCCTCACGAAGGTCAGGATGGCCAGTCTATGATGATCCCTTGAAAATAGCTTTAGATATAGGGTCAAGATTGCTCATGGAGGGGAAGATTGCAAGATCAATATTTAACCACTGAACTGATTGAGGATGGTCAAAGAGTAATTAGTAGTTAACAACTGATTGACCGGAATAACCATTTAAGTGGTTTATTGTTCCGAAGTGGAAAGTATTTGTACCAAAAATGATGTGCTTTGTAGTTTTCTTTTTGTTAACTTGATCTATTTCATACTGGATTTTGAAGTCTTGCAATTATATGCTTTCTTTCTTTTCCAAAATTACCTAGTCCCTTGGTTTTCTTTTCTGAGCTGCTCTAGACAAACTAAGTTCCTTGTTGATGACAAAATTTGGTATTACCTGAAATGAGGAATGGCTGGTTTGTTTTGCTCTTCTGAATGAAAGCATACTTTCAGCAAAAGGAACCTTTGGGATGTGATTTGTCCACTGCATAAGCTAAAGCAAACATAGCCAATACAGTTTGAAATGATCGTTTGAATGTCAGTTTGTTATCACTGATGAACTAGTTGATACGTCTATTTACATAATTTTTTTTTATTTAGGCGGCCTGGAGGAGATAGGATATACAATGTCTTTGACAATCAACTTCCTGCTGCTTTACGAAAGCTTCCATTTGACCGGCATCTTTCTCTCCAGAATGTTAGGAAAGTGGTGTCCGAGGCTGATGGATATCAGCCTCACTTGATTGCCCCGGAGCAAGGTTACAGGCGCTTAATTGAGGGAGCTCTTGGTTACTTTAGAGGCCCGGCTGAAGCTTCAGTAGATGCTGTAAGCAGTCTGGTTGTGTTCTCTGGTTATTAATCTTCATCCAACAGTAAAAGAATTATTGATTTTTCTGTAGGTTAACTTTGTTCTAAAAGAACTTGTAAGGAAATCAATATCTGAAACTCAGGTAAATTGAGTGTATATTTTATATTTACCTTTTTCAGCACTGCTGGGTTTGTTAATACAGATTCTAATATGTGACTCTGCAGGAACTGAAGCGCTTCCCAACATTTCAAGCTGAACTAGCTACAGCTGCAAATGAGGCGTTAGAAAGGTTTCGTGAAGAGAGTAAGAAGACAACTCTTCGGCTTGTTGACATGGAATCTTCTTATCTCACTGTGGATTTCTTCCGGAGACTTCCTCAAGAAGTGGAGAAATCTGGAAGTCCTGCTGCCTCAAACATTGATCGATATGCAGAGGGACATTTCAGGAGAATTGCATCAAATGTGTCATCCTATATAGGGTTGGTGGCCGACACGCTTAGAAACACAATTCCAAAGGCTGTGGTTTATTGTCAGGTCAGACAAGCAAAACAGTCTTTGCTGAACCATTTCTACACACAAATAGGGAAGAAAGAGGTGCATTCTCTCTTGCTCTGTGTATCTGTTTACCACTTCATATATTTTATATGAACACAAGTGTTGTTGGACTACCTTATCTGACCAGATAGATTTATTAATTATTGATCAGATCCATAAGAAAAACCCCCTTTTTCCAATAATGGATTGTTGCAGCTTTGTAACTTCAATTAAGCTAACCCAGATTGACTCTGTCAACCCTTGAAGTATCTAGTAGACTTGCCCTTCTGATATGTGATTTATCTTACCATTATACTTGTTTGGGATGATGAATGAAGTACTCTTGGTTGGTCTTGGATACAATTAGTTACATATAAACATCTTTCTGCATCCTAGGCTCTAAATAGCTTTACCATGGAAGGATTACTCAGATGCATTGCTTTTATATGATAGTATACTTCCAAAATTATGTCATAGGTGTAATTTTGTGTAAATTTTATTAGTAGAAATTATGATAAATACCAACTAATCGTTTTATATGTATCAATGCAAAAATTGTCAAAAGTCGGTCTATTCTTGTTGAGCCCAATTCTAAGCACTATGAATACAGGAATTATATACAGCTGTATTCCTTTTCCTTTGAATGTGTTATAGTTTGAGTCAGCCATGTAGAGAACGTGAAAAATGGACCATTAAAAGGAAAATGCAGTTGGATTATTGGGTCAAATGATCCATTGTAGAAGCACCAACAATTATCCATGCCATGCCTGTTGTGTTATGATATATGTCACGTTAATTTATCATCTGGTTTGAAGCTAATTTGTCATCTTAATGCTTTTTCTGTATGTCAATTTAAACTAGTCACTCTAGATTGATGTAACTATGAAATGTGTTTATATCCAACTCCACCATGTTGGACGTACTAGTTGTTTTATGTAATTTCAATATATCCTTGACAAGATTTTACTTGCTATAGGGTAAACAACTATCCCAATTGTTAGACGAAGACCCTGCATTGATGGAGAGGAGACAACAGTGTGCAAAAAGGCTCGAACTATATAAAGCTGCAAGGGATGAAATCGATTCGGTTTCCTGGTACGATGAGCTTGGCTGCTAGCTGAATGCTTTTCTGCCTTGTATGATAGGGATCCATTATGGGTTGGCTGGACCCAGATGTAATTTACATATTTATTATTTATTTTATTGTTGAGGGGTTTTATACCTTGTAGGGTAAAATTGGAACTAAGTTGACTGTCTGAATGTATGATGTGCATCCGTACAGACCATGATGATCCTCACTGTGATATGTAAAATCTGTTGTCTTTGTAATCTTCTCTTGTTTGTGTTACATTCTTGGGGCACACCTATTTTGTGTTCCAATGTTTTGTTTGTTTTCCTCTTCTCGACTCAGACTGCAAAATAAAAAACTGGCCCAGTAAAAGGAAAGTTGACGTGAGTAGATGAATCAGTCTCAGACTGATCAAATGTTGCAACAGAAGTTTCCAAGAGACGACTGATACAGAGTCAACAAGAAGTCAAAATCACACCTGAAGAAGATAGGAGGCATTGAACCATAACATGTTAAAGTGGCAAGCTTGGAGATGATCGGCGGAAAGTGCTAAGGTTGTCGGAAGTCATGGGAACACCTATAAGAATGTCTACTATATGAAGGGGAAGGCTTATACAAAGAATCAAGTACTGAAAAGGACCTTAGTGGATTCCACCATGTCTTATGTACATAGAGATTTAACGGACCTTAGTGGATTCCACCATGTCTTATGTACATAGAGATTTAACACTTCCATTATTTAGAAGCTTAGGTTTTTTAGTTGTAGCTTATCTTGGTTAATTTATATATTTGTTGACACAATTTTGCTTTATTGTTATAGTCTAAGTGTTAGTTGATTTGTTGAAGTTTCTTTTCTAATATAGTTAATCTTGTATTTTCAATCTTTCAGCAATTTATTTATGTTAATTTCTAGAGTCATTCAATAATATGGTTGGTTCAATTATCCAATTGTTTTGATGTGTTTAAATTTTTTATTAATATCATGCATGATGATTAGTTTAAAGTTTGTAAGATTGGATCATGATAAGGTATTTATTATGATTGAAATATAATCATTTAAAATCAAGAATGAATTAAATTTTAACCTTAAAATTTAGGTAAAAGAGAAATTATCCAATTTATTATAAGCGATATTCATTTATAGATTCAATCAACAAGGATATTAACAGTGATATTGTTCTAAGGTTTGAGTTGAAAAAATTTAACATGGATAATAAGGTAAAAGATAATTTTTAAAGATTGAGATTTTTTTGTTTATGTGGGTTAAAAGTAAGATAAAAGATTAACAATTTTAGAATTCATATTTTAGCTTTTATAAAATGGAGTTACAATGATAAAGGAATTAAAAATATTTAATTTTTTTATATAGCTGAAAAATAAAAATAAATAACACAAATTGGCATGATCTCAAATTACACTTTAGATTTAAAATACTTGTGTAAATTTGATTTGATTAAAAAGAGTTGAAATTAAAATAAAATAAAGTACAATCATAACTCGAGTTAAATTATAAGATACAAAATGGTCATTTCTTTATTTTTTTATAATATCACCCACTTTAATTAAAAAAAAGAGAGAGAGAAAATAAGTTACATTTTTTTATAACATTTTATTTCTCTTATGATTTTGTTATTATAACATAATCACTTAGTTGGTTTTCTCATCTAGTTGTCAACGAAAATCATGTATTAAAACTAAAATACATTTAATAGTAATACAAAAAATTCTATAGTAACATTAAATATTCAATTACCATAAAACATAAAAAAATTGACATTGGATACTAAACAATTAAATTAATTATCAATAATTTTTTATTTTAACTTTTTAATAAACCACAACCAACACATAAGGGGAAGACTTATACAAGAGAGTCATGTACTGAAAAGGACCCCTTATTGATTTGTGAATTCCACCATGTCTTGTGTACAGAGATATTTAACACTTCCATTATTTAGAAGTCTAGTTTTCTTAGTTGTACCATTTTTCTCAGTTGTAGCTTTGCTCTAAGTTGATCTTGGTTAATTTAATTTATATATTTGCTGACACAATTTTGTTTTATTGTTTTGGTCTAATTGTTAGTTGATTTGTGCAAATTTCTTTTCCAATATAGTTCATTTATCTTGCACTTTCCATCTTTCAGTGATCTATTCATGTTAATCTCTAGGATCATTCAATAATATGGTGGGTTATTTTTTCCTATTGTTTTGGTTTGTTGAAATCTCTTATTAATAAAATGCATGACGATTAGTTTAAAATTTGTTAGATTGGATCATGGTAAAGGACTTATTACAACTGAAATAGAATCATTTAAAATTCAGAATGAGTTATGTTTTAACCTTAAAATCTAGTTGAAGGAGAGATTATCCAACTTATTATAAGAAAATTTTCATCTATACATTCAATCAACAAGAATATTATCAGTGATATTGTTCTAAGGTTCGAGTTGCAAAAAATTTACATGGATAATAAGAAAAAAGATAGCTTCTAAAGAGTGAAATTATTTTTGTCTTCATGGCTTCTAATTGAGGCTAAAAAATTGAATATTTCAGATTTATGCAATGAATATAGAACGATAATAAAATTAAAAATATTTAAATTTTGTTTATACAGCTAAAAAATAAAAATAAATAACATAAAGTGACATGATTTCAATTTACACTTTAGATTTAAAATACTTGTGTAAATTTGATTTGATTAAAAAGATTTGAAATTAAACTAAAACAAGAAAAAGAGAAGCTAAGTTACATTTTATAACCTTGTAATTCGATTTCATAACACTTCATTTCTCTTATGATTTTGTTACTCCAACATAACTACTTAGTTGGTTTTCTCATCTAGTTCTTAATGAAAATTATATAACATAAATACTTAGTTAGTTTCCTTATCTAGTTGTTAATGAAAATCATGTGTTAAAACTGAAATACATTCAAAAGTAATATAAAAACTTCTATTACAAACATTAAATATTCAAGTACAACGAAACATAAAAAAGAAATTGTCATTGGATACTTAATTGTTAAATTAATTATCAACAATTTCTTATTTTCACTTTTTAATAAACCATGACCAATACATGAAGGGGAAGACTTATACAAGGGAATCGTGTGCTGAAAAGCACACCTTATTAATTAGTGGATTCCACCATTTCTTATGTATAGACAGATTTAATACTTTCATTATTTAAAAGCCCAATTTTCTTAGTTCCACCATTTTTTTCAAGTTTAGCATTGCTCTTAGTTGATCTTGGTTAATTTATATATTTGCTGACACAATTTTGTTTTATTATTATGGTCTTATTTTTAGTTGATCTGTACAATTTTTTTTTTCTAATATAGTTTATTTATCTTGCACTTTTATTCTTTCATCGATCTATTCATGTTAATTTTTGAGGTCATGTAATAATATGGTTGATTCAATTTCTCAATTTTCTTGGTGTGTTTAAATGTATTATTAGTAACATGCATGATGATTAGTTTAAATCTTTTAAGACTGGATCATGGTAAGGGACTTATTACAACTGAAATAGAATAATTTAAAATTAAGAACGAATTAAGTTTTAACCTTAAAATCTAGTTGAAATAGAGTTTATGCAACTTATTATAATGGATATTTTTTCTATTGAATCAATCAATAAAGAAATTATCAATGATATTTTTCTAAGGTTTGAATTGTAAAAAATTTACATGGATAATAAGACAAAAGATAACTTCTAAAGAGTGAGATTTTTTTTTCTGCATGGCTTAAAATAAAGACAAAAAAATTGACAATTTCAAAATTTATATTTCAGCTTTTATGCAATGAAGTTAGAATGATCAAGAAATTAAAAATATTAAAATTTCTCTTATATAGCTTAAAAATAAAAAAAGTAAAACTAACGCATGATCTTAATTTACACTTCAAATTTAAAATACTTATGTAAATTTGCTTTGATTAAAAAAGTTGAAATTAAAATAAAAAAAAGTATAATTATAAGTCAAGTTAAATTATATAAAAAGGTGTCATTCCTTTATTTTTTATAATATCACCCATTTTAATAAAAAAGATGAAGAAGATACGTTACATTTCATGTACTGAAATTGAAATACATTCGAAAGTAATATAAAAACTTTTATAGAGAAGATTAAATTTTCAATTACCACAAAACATAAAAAATTGACATTGGATAGTAAATAACTAAATCAATTATTAATACTTTCTTATTTTAACTTTTTAATTAAACCATGACCATTACAAATTGAGATTTTTATTGAAACAATTTTATAAAGTTATATATATATATATATATATATATATATATTTTGAGAATCTGTTGACATTAGATATCAAACTTTAATACTTACATTAATTAATAATTCTTTATAAAATATAAGATTCATCAATTCAATAGTTGATTTAAATATTTTTATCAAGATAAATCATATCTATAAAATTTCGTATAAAACAAAGTTTAATAAATACTTTGCCATATGATTTTATTTTGACGTCTAATATGTTTTTTAAATATATGTAAATATCAATAGGTTAAAAATATATCTATAAATATTTAAATTCTTTAAATTTTTATATAGATTATCATAAAGATATTATACATATTGGTGACTCTTGTTTTGATAAAAAATTATGTGACTTAAACACTAGTGTTAATCTAATACCTTATATATTTTTAGAAGGTTGGGTATGAATGAGTTCAAGTCTACCACTATTCTTCTTTGTAACCTGTAGATAGGTCTTTCACGTATCCAAGAGGGATAGTTGAGGATATTCCGGTAAAAGTGGATAAGTGTATCTTCCTTGATGACTTTATTGTACTAGACATGCAGAAAGATGAGGAGATTCCACTAGTATTGGGAAGATCTTTCTTAATCACTGGAAAAGCTATGATTGATATGCATAAGAAAAACTCACTTTGAGGTTTAATGATAAGGAAGTGGTGTTTGGAGTAAATCACTCCTTAAAACACCCATATACTTTTACCTCTTGTAATTTTGTTAGTGCTTTAGAATACTATCTGTGAACATCCAATCTTTAACCGCTCCTTTTCATTTGTTTTAAAAATTAAATAAAAATAAATAAAAATTGAGTTGTTGGTTATTTGGTAAAAGTAATATTCATAAGTAAGAGACAAAATCATTTAGGAGGAAGTAGATAATTAAGAATAAATATGAAAAAAAAAAAGGCAAACATACAAATAGAAAGCCAACAGGAGCTTTTAAAGAGAAAAAATAAAAATCAAGTGACCACTCATGCTTAACTAACTTACATCGACAAAAACCAACCATACATAACAAAATTTCCCATGCTCACTTTTAAGCTTTCCTCAAACATATAGGAGGACTCACTTTTAACAACTAAATAGTTGGCATTAGCCAAACAAAAATGGACACCTTTTCCCTACCTTTGAAGCGTGCATACACAAAGAGAGTGGAAAAGATTGAATTCATATTCCAAGCCTTTTCTTTTTCCCTAACTAATATCTCGCTGAGAAATTTCCCTCTAAAAATGGAAATAACAATCTATTTTGCAGTCTTGGAGATTTTTTGGCTTCCACTACATCAAGATCCATATCTCCTCTCTTATATATTCATCACCATTTTTCTATTAAAGCTGAATTTTCTCTCCCTACAAGGATGATCTCCACACTCTCAATCTTCCAACAACCACCTAAACTCTTTCAATCGAGCTCTCTCACTCTCTAGATCTCTCACCCATTGGCTCTCCTAAAAACACCCACGCCTTGATTGAAGCATCCCCTCAGACACACAACCTATTGCACTCTCTCCCATTAATCTCTTCATACACCATCTTTTTCCTACGGGATGTTCTCACATGCTCTAACAGCCCCTTGAAATAACCACGCACAACAGCCTCGCACTCTCTCAACATCCTTCTCTCACCAACACCCCATTGGATTCCTATTTCCAACAAGACATAATAGCAGTTTTAATTTGAGGTTCATTTTTCTATCACTTTGAATATTATTTTCATTGTAATCTGCGTAAACTATTAGCATACTACTTGATAGAAATCCTCTATTATGTGATTTGATTTACCAATATCTTAATCCCACATGTGATAATATGACAATAAGAATAGAATCTAAGAGATAATAGGAGAGATCAAGAGAATTTTAAGATATCATTACCTTTGTAATTATGTTACAAATCATAAATGTTTTTTTTTTACGTAAGCTACTTATTAGATTTATGGTCCAACATAGATTACCTTCACATATTTTTGTAATCTAAAATGTTATAATTCAACTTTTATTTGTTTTAAACCTTGTGAACCTTATGCATATATGAATTTAGAATTTTTTTTAAAGTATTTGATAAATAAATTTTAATCTAAATTTCATGTAACAAACTTTAGATAGATATGTATAGGTTACTTTATCTTATCGTATTTAAAGAATAGTATGAATTTAAGTGAAACTTTCTTTGTCTTCAACCTTGTATATACGTGGATTCAGAATATTATTAGAAATCATTTTAAATAAACATTTAATATATTTAACTTAGATATTTTAATTCTAGATCTCAACTGATCTTAAATTTGTATATATAGTGTACTCTATCTTCACATATTTTTAGAATCGCAAAGGTTTATAATGCAACCTTCGTTTATGTTAAACCTTGTGCATATGTGGATTTATAATTTTTTTAAATTAAAAATTAAACTTCATTTGATTTGATGAATAAATTTTAATTCTAAATCTCATGCAATGAACCTTAAATTTGTATGTGCACTATACTCTACCTTTACATATTTTTGGAATCGTATAAGTCTATAGTGAAACATTCATCTGTTTTAAAGCTTGTGCATATGTGGATTTAGGATTTCTTTTAATTAAAAATTAAACTTTTGTCAAAATCTTCTAAACCTTGCAGACTCTGTCAAATTTCTTTCATCAAAAAATTTTCTTTCGAAATAAAATTGTTAAAATGATCGATACAATTTTAGTTTTAATGTCTCATGAAAATTCTCTCATTTTTAAATAATTTCAATTAAAATGATCATTTCTCCAAAATTTAATTATAAACAGATTTTTTAATTTATTTATCAGTAAATTAATCTGTTAGAACTACATTGACTTTGAATTCCTATTGCACTTGAAAATATGTAGGCACAAATTATTTGCACAAGCCATAATTTTTGTAAATATATTTTTCTTTTTATTAATTTTATCATTTATTTATAAATATTTATTTTATTATTTTTCTTATCTCATTTAAAATTTATGTAAGGTACTTTTTTTTTTGTATTAACTTGTACATGTTTATTTGTTTAATTATTTGCTCTTAAATATTTTTCTACTTTTATGTATATAAAGGATTAAATAAATATTTTCAAAGTTAAGATGAATTTGTATACTCAATTTAAGGTAACCTTTTTAATGGATGACCTAAGGTGTTATTATCTTCCCTACCCATAAATGATTCTCAAACTCAATTTTGATTTGTAGACTAGTTTTAAATTTTTTTAAAAGAATTTTTCAATTTTTTTCAAATTAAATAAAATTGGTGGCAACTCTATCATCTTTTCTAAATCATCAAACATTTCTTTTTTCTTTCTACCAACTTTATTTTATATATTTATTTGTCATCTTGCCGTGATCTCGATTGCGACACTCTCTCTTTGAGTTTGTCCTCTATGCAGAGAAAGCTCAGAATGAAAACATATGGAAACTGAAGGCTTTATAGAGAAAGGACAAAAAGAAGACATCACAAACACATTCAAAAACATAAGTTTAAAGTAGGTAAGCAGATATTGATTGGTAACTCATGGTTTTGGTTGTTTTCAAGAAGATGTAAGTACAATTGGAATGGTCTTTATAAAGTACGCAAGATATTCTCTTATGGTATATTAAAACTCAAAAGAAATTGGGGATACATTCAAGAAGAAAAGATAAAGAGCTAAGCATTATGAGGAAGATATGTCTAAAGAGTGAACCATTATATCATTGGAAGAATCTTAGGTAACTGTTTGTGGCTCTGCTTAGCCATTGGGTACAAGTATATTGGACTCATGACGTAAAACAAGTACTTATAGGAGAAATTCGATTTTCAATGCATAAATACATAGTGAGTAGGGAAAAAAGTAAAATAAATTAGAATAAAATAATTTAAAAAGAGAGAGCAGGACGACCATGTCGGACCATTTTAGTAATCGCAGCACTATTGTAAGGTCATGCTACTTTGCCATGATGACGCTTGGCTATGTTGCATGGCGATGCTTACCCTCGAGTGATTTTAAATAGGAACTTAGGTAGTTTTATATCATAAGCACAATATTACCCTTTCTTTCATGAACGTGCAATTTCATCACTTTTCTATACATACACATTTAACATAACCATGCAAATTTATATCGATGTAATTTTTCTGTTTAGCACGACCATGCTCTTACTTTGAACTACTATGTATAATTTTAGTGCATGGTTTGACAACTTATCATGGTCGTGACCCTTATTGTACAACTGTGCAAATATAGGAAGGCTTGCATATTCTTATCAAAGCATGACCATGCTTAATTATGCATGATCGTGCCATTATTGCTTGAGCTAACATACTCTAAACTTGCTTTTGAAGGACACAATATAAACTTGCTTCGACCATGCCACTATTATTTGAGCTAACATATTATTATCTGGCTTACATCTTCTTTAAACTTGTTTTCATACTCTTATTTCTTACAGTTTTAATAAAATCCATTATGGTGAACTCAAAAGTTGGTATTTAAACTTATTTTTACATATTGTTAGCATAATCTTTGTGGGATCGATATTGGAGTCTAAAATATCTCTTTTTACATCAACAAGTATACTTGTTCATAGGTGAAACCTAGCAACAATTTTTGCAGGACAATGATTGAGTTTGATGGTGTATTCCAAAAGGGTTACTATGGAGTCAATTATTGCCATCATTTTGTCAAGATGCAAATAACCAAATTTGAATCATATCTTATATAGTTATAGATATAAGTAACAAGTAAAATTGAAAATGGCTTAAGTCTTTCTCATGATTATTTAGATGATTAAAAAAATGATCGGAGCTTTATGTTAAATAAGTAAAAGGTACACTAACACTTACCTATTATTTGCAAGTAATTTATGGCTATGATAGGTCCTAATTTTAATTTTTTCTATTTATAAAGGACTTATTTGTAATATTTTTAATATATGAGGGATTAAATATGATAATTTTATTGCAAGGTTTAAAATAAGCTTTGTAAGAGGTAAGGTAATGAGCACCACACAAATTTTGTATGTGGCATATATGGCAGAATTTCTCCAAGCAATGGAAGAATAAAGAATTAAAGAATTATCTCTTAGTGTGAAAAGTCTACCATTTCAAACCATATTATTAGGAACATGAAAATAACAAACTCAAAGGAACATGATTATTTAGTAGAGAAATCTAAGGAATCTTAGACAAAATGCATATTTCTCTAAGTGTCCTAACATCAACAATATATGCAACAATAACTGTAAAATTTTAAATAACAATATATTTCTACAAGGGCTAAGCCAATCATTACTATTCTAGAGGATGTTAGAGTCTTCATTTTAACATGATCTTACTAACAAAATCAAGTCAGTAAGGCACACCATTCGAGTAGAATAAGTTAGAAAAGAAGAAGAAGAAAGAAAGAAAGTAATAACTAATCTTGCATCAACTGAACCTATATCAAACTCAACTTATTGTTGATATGACAGATAAAATAGACATAAGTCAATCTCAACTACCACCTGAAGGTAGCTCACCCATGAGCATAACATAGTACTTAGACCAAAAATAAGCATTAGGAAAAATCATTCCTAACTGTATAACCTACCCCATCTATACAACTTCATCCAATTACATAACTTGGCCTAACTACATAACCTACACTAGGTAAAAAACTAGCACCATCTATGAAAGTTATCCCAGTTGAAGCACCATTCCCACCAACAAGCCTATCACCTACTTCACCATTTGCATATGTTAATGATAAGCCCATCACCCACTTCATTTGTAAATATTAATGATTTTTTAAAAACTACCAAGTTTATGCCAATTCTAACCTTAAAGTATTCAAAGTTTTAAGTTTATTAGAATTATTAACTACTTTATTTATATTTTGTTCATTGGACTAAAATTGCAATAATTAGGATTATTAACTATTTCATTTTTAAAATACTTTATTTACTGTTGAACCTAATTTTAATTACTTTTATAGTAACATGATTATGTTAATTTTTGACCAATGTAGATATATATAATTTTGTTCATAACTTTTTTAAATATTATCTTATCATTATTGACTTAACTTTTTAAGTTTAATATTAAAAGATATATTCGTTTAGAATAAAATAAAATTAAAATCTATTACAATGAATATTTTTGGATAATCAAATGACATATTTTGTTTTGAATGTCTGTTATATTAAAAAAAACCTTAAAATAAAAATTACTTCTTATGTTTAACAATCCTACCATATTATAAAAAGTATACCTAATTTTTCAAATAAAAACTTAAAAAAAAATACAACACCAATCATAAACTCAAATAATAACATCAATATAAAATTCAATCTCCTAATTTTACTATCTTTATTCATAAACTTTATAAACTAATTTATAAATCACTATTTATCATGAGTTATAGCAGTTGTCATGGTTGATATAGCTTCAATATCACAAAAATTGTTCTTTGCTACATCAATAACATCATCAAATCACAAAAAATTTTCTATGTCATCCATCTATATTATACATGTTCCAATGAGTAATAATTATTTCAATTAAAAAAAAAACACAAAAGAAACATATGCTCAATACAAACACCTAACTACCTTTATTTTAGAAAAATCACAATACAATTTACTAGCTAGATTTTTTTAAAATTAGATACTTTAATCATAACTTTTTACTTGCAGTAATATCTCATAGATTCACTTTTCCTATGATGAGGGTATGACTTAGGAGGATTTTAAACTATTATTCAAAGATCTTTAGAGAAGTTTTTAAAGAAGCATAAAAAAGTAGAGATGACACAAATCCGAAGAAAAATAAAATAGAAGAAAAATAATGAATGATATCATTATTTTTTAAATATCCTAAATTCTTTTTTAAAGCCAATATGTTATTATTTAAGGTCTAACTCAAATTTGAAATAGTATTTAATGTTTCATCTTAACATTTTATTAATAAAATATAACATCATAAACCAATTTAAAAAATATGATAAAAATTAAAATTTAATAAAAAAGTTTTAACAAATCAACAACATATTTACAATATGTATATAATGAAGAAGAAAAATATTATTAAACTTTAAGAAAGATGATTAGTTAATGGAAGTTGTGATAATCTTAGGCTCTACTCCTAGATTTTATACTTGTTTTGTAAAATTAAGTATGAAAATCATGTTTCATACCTAACACTGAGTACCTGAATCCTATATAATACCCACCTTTAACTTTTATTATTATTTTTTACGAAGCTTATTTGTTTTCATTTTTTTGCCTATTTTTTTTTTCTTTTAACTCTTTATTATTCTTCCTCCAATTTATTTTTTTTAGTATCAATTTTGTATGTCTTTTATCTTTTTTTTTGTCTCCAATTTTTTGAAAAATAGTTTTTTTTTTATATTCAAACATTTTTCTTCAATATTTTACTTCTTATGCCGCACTTGGATTGAAAATCTCCCAAACTTTAGCCTTTTTTATCCACAATTTTGATTCAAATGTGTTCAATTAATCACGAAAATTAATAATAGATAAGAAAAATACAAAATATATTATATACACCCAAAATTAATTTAATTAAAATTATGTATCTTTTAAAATTATTATTATAAGTAAGTTAAATAATATAATTTAAATTTTGCTAACATGTTAAACATAACTAAGTTTTCTTGTGCATCATTCAAATATGGTTATTAGCATCGAGTTATTTTTTATCACTATAATTGATTCATATTTAAAATATTATTTTGTTAACTTGAAATTAGAGAATATTGCTAAATTGATTTATCCTTATATATATATATATATAATTTTATATTCTTAATAACAGTTACATTTTTTAATATATTTTTTTAAGAAAAATATTTTACAATTTTTTATTAATAAAAAGTGGAAAAAAAAATAAATTAATATAATAAATAATGTGATGAGGATAGATAGAATAAAAATAAAATATAAAAATATATAAAATTTAAGTAGAAATAATATATCATTTTAAAAAATATATAATATTTATGTTTATTATTTTATAAAATTTAAATTATTTTAAAATAATTATGTTGTTGTTTTATAATTCACTCCTTATATTACATTTAAATTTATTGTGCATATTTCTTCTATGATTTTAAATTTCTCAATATTTTTATTTTTAATTTATTATTCACCTAAATTAATTTGTACGATGTAATATCTGTTTTTTTTTTTAAACTATTTAGTTAAAGAAGAGAAAAAGATGGTAGCATGCGCATTGCCACATAATGAAAATAACTCTTCCTTTTTCAAATCATAGCCATAAAATGTGGCATTTGTTCTCAATAAAATTGAGGAAGGCAAGCATACGGAAGAAAAGCTTGCCCGAGAAAAGATTGAAGAATTTTTATCCATTTTTTTTATTAAAGTTGATATTGGAATGAGGAAATTAATCATGAATAGTATTCAAAAAATTAAAAAATTATACTGATATTCAATTCTAGGTAAAGGAGGAGATTTGGGTAAAATTAGAAGTATTTCTAGAGTACCTTTGGCTCTAGAACAAAATTTATTTGATTATTAAAAAATTAATATAAATGCGTAGTGATGTTAATGCATAATGATTAGAATTTACTTGAGTACAATTTTATGTTGAGTTTGGTACATAATGACGTATTTAGATACCTCTAAATGTTTTATTTTAACTCTATGTTATAGAGTACAACCATGCTCATATTTTGCACAAAATATGATCACAACTATGCTAATTCCAAATTATATAATTTTCTAGATTTAGAACTTTAGCATGGTTGTGCTCACAATTAACACGATCATGCTGAGAAGAAACTCATTAAATTTTGAGTTTATTAACACGTTCATAGTTAGCACAATTGTACCAAGAACGAATTCATATGTCTGGATTTAAGATTTAGCATTGTCGTACTCATAGTTAGAACGGTTATGCCAAAAACAAAATGATCAATTTCATGATTTGTGAAATGAAGACGACGACGACCATGATGATGATAATGATAATGGTGAGAGTGCTCTTGTGGGCACACTATTATTATAGAAATTGGATCCTAATACCTTATTGTTTTAATAAAATGGTGATGATGAATTGGGTTTACATGTATGTGCATGCTGTAAGAATGACCAACTACAACTTAGTGAGTATTATTGTGATATGTAACACAATAGACCTCAGCATAATATGATAACATATTCATATTCATACATTATATACAATAATTGTTTTTATAATAATTCTTTATAAATATTAAAGAACTTATATGTAGCTTACTTTTAAGATATATATATATATATATACTATTCCTAACCGCACTTGAATAAAATGTCTCACTCTCTTACAATTATGCTTCTATGTATGATGTTTACCACATTAGTGAGGTTACGCAATGAACAAGTCTCATCTTGAGGTAGAGATTAAGGTAGACAAAGGAAATAAGGAGTGGGTTCGACACCTATCCAATGTTAGGAATCATTATCAAAGTACTTTAAGAGATAAGGTGACCTTTTGGATGACCAATGCATCTTCTTCAATGCATCCTCCACTGTGAATCTTGTTGATGCCTGCAAATTTTATGGTACTTATTCCTAGGTAGGTGTATCATAGGAGATCGATTCTACCTTCTTCTACTTCGATTTCATCATGGAACATTCCTCAATATTATTGACCACCTCTTGCTATAGAGGATATTCCTGAGATTTGTGTAGTGCCACCCGCACTTGCTTCTTGGAGAATACCTTGCTATTGCCTAACTGCAAGGAAGTCGACATTGTAACCGTTTCCTTAGATTGCTTCTTGCCACAATGTAGCAAGTTCCTCTTATATGCGTCTAAACCATTAGGAAAATGAGTATGATAGTGGAAAAGAGGACAAAGATAAAGAAGATAACAATGATAATGAGGATAATGTTGATGAAGATCCCTCCAAGACTTCAAACTTTTTTTGTCATGAGTAGATTATGGATAACTTCTTGCTATCAAAGATAAGTAATAGATATATTTTCTAGTCTCGAAGATTAAATTTAGATGAGATAGTTTGTCTTCTATTTGATTTCTAAGTGTAATTTACTTTTTTTATCACTTCGTCATAGTTCTTCAGATTCTCTATATTTAGAGTTGGACGAATGTGTTTTTGATAATGATTTATTAATGTATATAAATTTGATTATTTAAATACATGTATAATTTGAGAATTAGATACATCATAATTTAATATTGTTGGTTATTAATGTATATATGTGAGCAATATTATATAAATAAGTTTAAAAGAATGTGGATATTTTAAAGAATCGAAATATAAAAAATATTTATTAATATTTAAAAGATATTAAATTATCTACATTTAAAAAATATTAGACTAGTGTATTTTTTATAATAATATATAAATATATATAAATTTGATTATTAAAATACATGTATAATTTGAAAATAAAATACGTTATAACCGTATAATTATTGGTTATTAATATATATATATATATATATGAAAAATATTATGTGAATAAATTTTATATAAATAATTTAAAAACCTGAGACATAAAAAATATTTATAAATATTGATTTTTTTATGAAAATTTTTTAAATTGATAAATAATTAAATAAATAAAAATATTTA
Organism: Canavalia gladiata; assembly: GCA_037954105.1. Taxonomy (NCBI): domain Eukaryota; kingdom Viridiplantae; phylum Streptophyta; class Magnoliopsida; order Fabales; family Fabaceae; genus Canavalia; species Canavalia gladiata. The sequence continues at coordinate 41,857,899 of CM075661.1, forward strand.
AATTATTTTTGTAACTTGAATATATTTTATATCATATAATATACTTAAATGCTTTAAAAATTATTATTTATATATTCAAAACAATTCAGGTAAGTAAATTTTAATATAAGTAACAAATTTTCTGTATATTGTATAAACATTTTTAAACGTTAAAAAATAAAAATTTATTTAAAATTAAGAGAAAAATATACGTTATTAATTTTAAAAAATAATTAGGACAGGATAAAACTGCACTTTAACGAAAAAAAAAAAAACCCAAGTTGCTGGAATACGAGTCTTGGGAATCCGAACTCTGTTCGCCAGTTTGCTTAGCCGTTGCCTTCTCGGACTCCATACGACGAAGCAAAGACATGAAAGTCCCTTCCACTCTTTTCCTCAAAGGTCACTTTCCTTCTTCCATTTTACTCCTCAGAACCGCCAAAGGTAACAACACCAATACACTTCATCTTCCAACTTTCAAACACTGCTTATTTATATTCTCTCATTCCCTGTATTGGGTGAACTTTATTGTCCTTCAAATTCGTTTTTGAGCCTTCACATGTTAATTGAATCATACTATGTTGTAAATATTATACTATGTTAATTGAATGATACAATTCCTTGGTACGTACTGCAGGGACACCTAATGTAAAATTGCATCCCATTTTGTGCCTCTGTAAGGGAATCCAGACTAGTTCATATGAAATTTCTAATGGAAGCTATCATCCCACTGTTCAGCAGACGAAAGAAAAGAATACGGTGGTATGTATATGTGTGCATGTATTGTGACCACTCATTTTTAATTAACTCCCAATTAACAGTGTCTTTATGTGCCTTACAATTTGAATATTCAAATTGTAGGAAAAGCCGTCTAGAAAAATTGAATCTATTGGAGCGTTTCAAAAGTTGCCCATAGTGATGCCGTCTATTGACATTCTTGGCTCAGCACTGAGAAAAGCCAAGAGGATTTCTCCAACGAAAGGTTTCTGAATGCTATTGTATTCTTCTCACTTCCCAGTAGACAGTTTCTGTTTACATCTTAAACCCTATGTTTGACATTAACTTTCTGTAGGAATTGCCAATATTGCTAAAAGGGAGAAAAACAAGGGTGCAAAGCAACTTGATGCATTGATGAAAGTATGCTCTTTACTTCTGAATATCCAGTGCTTAGAGCTGTAACGTATATTTTGGCTTCTATTTTCCAATTTGTATGAAAAAAGAATGTATCAAAAGTTAACTGTACTGCTCTTGTTAGGAACTTGCCGTTCCCTTGAGGACATACGTGGAGAATTTTCCCAATAAAACATATCTTCATCCTTATGAAAGGTCTCTTGTTGAGCTGACACTTGGAGATGGATACTACGAAAAGGTACATCAGTTATATTGTAGTGCAGCACTGAACATGTGTTTTCGATTTCCACTAGCATTATCATGTAGTTATTACAGGACATATATAGTCTTATGATTGTTTATCAATCCCACTTTAGAAAGGCTGCATGAATACATACTTTTGGTTGATGGCTGTATTCATATAAAATTGTTCATTTTGACATTTCCTAATTTTAGATTTGAAATTGTTTTAACAGGTTCTACAAAAGGTGGATGGTTTAAGGAAAAGAGTAGTATCTGTTGGAAAGGAGCATGCTTCCCTTTGTGCTAAGGTTTATTAGTAATTTACATTTGATTTTGACCTATTTCTTGGCTGGGCAATTCTGTAGTTGTCTTGCTGCTTGAAAGTATTATTTGCGCTAATATTTGTGAAGTTTTAATAGCAAAATTAGGGATCCTATACGCTTGGTCCAGATGTCAATAGCAATATGTTCTTGTCTAACATATGCCATCTACCATCTATCTGAAAAGTTTAAGCTAGTAGGTGAAGGTACATGTGAGAATGTTTTTAGTTTTATAAGAGCCCTTTGGGCTTGAAGTGTGGACAATGCACAAGCCTACCTACCTTATGTTAAAATTAAACTTTGTTAATTTAAAGAATAAGGTGGAAGGATCAAACTCTAGACCACTTGGTCATATAGGCTGAGACCAGGTCATGAACCATTAATCCCAAAAGCTTAAGCTATTAGATGAACATTGTTGAAGGTATGTCATCTTCTTATCTTCACATTGACATGATTTTATGATGTTTAAATTTTTCTTTTAAAGAGAGATCTTTATATGATTTGTATGGTCTACATTGCTTCATCCTTAAAGTGGGAAGCACTTCCCATGTCAGTATTTGTATCATGCCAATCTGTTATTATTCTGAAATTGAATTCTTCCAGATGAGGTGTCTTATCTCTCTTTACATGACCATCTTGTTATGTTGGTGATTTCATTTCTCATCCTTTGCTTCTTAACATGATTGATTTCATATCATCTTGTGACAGTCTTCATCAAAGCGAGAAGCAGAGGAAAGACTGAATGAGGTAAGGTGCATATCTTTTGAGGAAACATCTGCTTTCTAATTTCTCTGAAGATTTCACTATTGGCCATGATGTTATGCAGGGTCTTCAGAAAATTGAAGAGATTTTTGCTCAAGAACGGAAAGTTGTTGATGATTTGTTAGACGTAGCCAAGGTATTTTGCATTTCCAACATGTGAAATCCTTCTTTGTTTTGTGTGTATGTGCTTTCTGTTAAGATAAATATCAGTGTTTGCAATTTGGGTGGCCAATGAAGTTTAATTTATTTTCTTCAATAATTTTCTATCCGAGCTTAATTCATATCATCTAGCTGATAGTTATAAATGTTAGACTCTTAGGGCAATGCCAGTAATTAATTTGGAAACACCAACACTTTGCCTTGTTGGAGCTCCTAATGTAGGCAAATCTTCTTTGGTCCATGTACTCTCTACTGGCAAGCCTGAGGTATGTAGCGAAATTTTTAATATTTCCTTGTTAAAAACTTAACTGCATTGCATGACCAGTTCAGTTATTGAACTGATTTTGAATAAACAGTGTGGTTCAGTTCAGTTAAAGAGTGCGGTTCAGTTTTAATAGTTCTTTGAACAGGCCTACTTTCTACCTATCTTTTCAGGTTTGTAACTATCCCTTCACAACAAGAGGAATTCTTATGGGTCATATTATTTTAAACTATCAGAAGTTTCAGGTTGGCAATTTTCTGATTTTTTAACATTTTTTTTTTCATTTTAACCTCATATCACAGAGTTGTAATTGCATACCTGGAATGACTGTAGGTAACAGATACTCCAGGCCTGCTGAAGAGACATGATGGTAATTACATTTCATTTGTTTCTCTCAATTTTTAAGAAATATTTGTTTATCTTATTTGGTGAATATTAAATTTCCAAGGTTTTCATAGTGAAAGATTTTTTACTCCATTGTTGGTCTGCAGATTAATTTTTGTAAGAGGGGAGTAGTATAGAGCAATGTGGAAAGAGATGTTTCCATTTTACCTTACGTTTTTTAGCGCCTGAGAATTTGCAGTGCTACTTATTTGGTAGACCGTTGGGTGCTGAGCTAGGGGCTCCAAAAATCTGTGTTGAAAGTTTGATGGCTGGTAGCATGTTATTTACTATAAATCTTTAGCTTCTCTTAATTAAGGATTATAGTTGCAACGTCAAGTCGAATATAAAGAATTATGGGAGATATCCTGTGTTTTAGGGATGGTGGTAGCAGGAAGGACTGTTTAGTGGCTAGGAGAATTGTTGTCAGTCTGAGGGGATTTGTTCTCTGTAATTTGGTTTCATAAAGCATTATAAATTATAATATAGTAGATGGTTATGGTATTACATTTTGACAATTAAGAGGAAAAGTAGCTTGAGTGAAAGGTGGGAACCTTGAAAGCATGTTCTCATGGTTTGGATTCTATTTGGACTGATAAGAACTTCTGGAGAACCACATTACAAAAGCTAGGTGATATAGTTGGATAACTCAAGGTTTTATAACCCCCACATTTGAATCCCATACTTCCGATGTGGGACTCAAGTCTCATACCTTGCAATTGGATCCTAGCATGGACACAATGTCATGCTAGCATATTTGCACAACATTTTACCTACACACTATGGGAAACACTTGTTTTTCTGCTTCAGGGTAACAGACAAATATTTCTTCTAGGGAACTTTGTTCTGTTATGCAAAGGAAGTGGATTTCTTTTTTCAGCTGATATTCCTTTTTCCATTTTCACTTAGGAGAATTTCTTTTCACTCTGGATTTTGTTATTCTCTTTTGTATTAACAGTTATTTAATAAAGGAGTGCAAAAATGGCTTTCAATAGAAAAGGTAGGGTGTCAAAAGTGGTGTTAATGCAATTGGTTGAAAATTCATGGGTGCCTTCCATGCTGGTGTATGGTAATTGCGGAATAATGAGATTTTATTTCTGTCCCTTAAAACTGATACAATGAGCAGAATAAATAGAAATAAAAAAGAATCAATCTATACACTAATATCAGCCTAAGATTCAGAAGACAAATTTCCTATAATAACTGAAACTAAAAAAGGAAAGAAAATATATTACATCTGTACAAATCAGATTGCCCATAATTCTAATTGATCCTAATTGCCCAAAGACAATCGCCAACACTCCCCCTCAATCTGGATGATAAATATCTATCATGCCCAGATTGGATCTTATATTCTCATAGGTGTGCCTTGGAAGAGCTTTAGTTAGGATGTCTGCTGTTTGATTGCATGATGGTACATGATTAATGCTTATGACACCATGGTCAATCTTTTCCTTTATGAAATGTCGGTCAATTTCCACATGCTTCGTTCTATCATGGTGGACTGGGTTTTTTGCAATGTCAATGACAGCTTTATTATCACACAATAGTCTAATTGTGTAATTAGTAGGAATCTTGAGTTCTTCTAGCATTCTTTTTAGCCAAATTCCTTCACAAATACCATGTGCCATGACTCTAAACTTGGCTTCTGCACTACTTCTTGCCACCATGGGTTGCTTTTTACTCCTCCAAGTGACCATGTTTCCCCATACAAAGGAACAATATCCAATGGTTGATTTTCTATCAGAGGCACAACCTGCCCAATCTGAGTCTGTGTAGACTTCAATGCCCTTATTTGAGTTTTTCTTGAAGTAAAGGCCTCGTCCTGAGGTTCCTTTAAGGTACTGGAGGATTCTATTCACAGCCTTCATGTGATTGTTAGTGGGGTTTGTCATGTATTGACTTGCCATGCTCACCGCAAATCTAATGTCCGGTCTAGTGCGTGTTAGGTAGATCAATTTTCCAACCAGGCTTTGGTACCTATCCTTATTGGCTAGAGGACCTGCATCTTCTGAACTGCACCCTTTTGCTTGTTCTATGGGAGTGTAAGTTGCCTTAAACCCTAGCATGCCAGTTTCTTGAAGTAGGTCCAAGATGTACTTTCTTTGTGACACATAGATTCCATTCTTAGTCTGAGCAACTTCCATCCCTAAGAAGTACTTGAGCTGTCCCAAGTCTTTAACCTCAAACTCTTTGGCCAATAGACCCTTTAAATGTTTAATTTGATCCTGGTCATCTCCGGTGATAATTATATCATCCACATAAAGAATGAATAAAGTTATCTTTCCTTCTAAGGAATGTTTGATAAACATGGTATGGTCTGTTTGGCATTGGGTGAATCCATCTTCCTTAACAACTCGGGTTAGCCTATCAAACCAAGCTCTTGGGGATTGTTTGAGGCCATACAAGGATTTTCTAAGTTTGCATACCTTGTTTGAGGTGCTAGATGACTCAAGCCCCGGTGGAATTTGCATGAACACTTCTTCTTCTAACTCACCATTTAGAAAGGCATTATTGATGTCCAATTGGTGTAGTGGCCAATCCAAATTTGCAGCCAAGGATAAAATGACTCTAACTGAATTAAGCTTGGCCACTGGAGCAAATGTTTCTTCATAGTCCACACTGTATGATTGGGTGAACCCTTTTGCCACCAACCGAGCTTTGTACCGATTTATACTCCCATCTGCATTGTATTTAATTGAAAATATCCATTTGCAGCCGACAATCTTCTTCCTTTCTGGTAGTGTAGTGATCTCCCAAGTGCTGTTTTTGACTAATGCTTGGATCTCCTCTGTCACAGTTGTAGCCCATTTAGGTTGTTGGAGGGCTTCATGAATATTTTTGGGAATTTGGGTGTTGTCAAGTGAGGGTACAAATGTCTTGTATCCCTGTGATAGCTTTCCATATGACACATAATTTTCAATGGGGTGTTGGGTGCAAGTTCTCACCCCTTTTCTCAAGGCAATAGGTAAATCAAGATCAACAATATTATGAGAGACAGATTTAGAATTGGGAATAGAATTACCTGGGTGAGCCTCATTTTCTGGAACCAGGTTGACTTTATGGCTTTCCTTTGGAGTTTTGTTTGACCCTACCTCCTTCTGGGTTTTCTTTTTTGTAAAGTAAACCTGCAGGTTGTTGTCTTGTGCAGCTGGACCTTGGTTTGGTTCATGAGAGTTTGTTTTTCTTGATTCTATCAATGGGACTTCTGTTGTTTCCAAAGCTAATGAGATAGTTTCTGGAGGTTCTATAGTTCCTTCAGGTGTTGTAGATAAGGTAGATTTAGTTATCTTTATCTCTTCTCCCAAAAGGTGAAATTCTGTCATTTCAGGTTTGGTTGTTCTCTCCCCCTGAATTTCAACTTTGGGGTAATAGGGCTGGTTTTCAAGGAAGGTTATATCCATAGTGTGGTAAAACTTTCTGGTTGAGGGAGAGTAACACTTATAACCCTTTTGGTGGGGCGAGTAGCCAATAAAGATGCATTTAATGGCTTTTGGGTCAAGTTTACTACGGTGGGGGTTAGTGTCATGGACAAAAACTGAGCATCCAAATATTTTAAAAGGGAGTGAGGAGAGTATGCGGCTGGTTGGGTAAAAGGTTTGAAGGGTGGCATGTGGAGTGTTAAAGTTGAGGATGCGAGATGGTAATCTATTTATGAAATAGGTGGCAGATAGCACAACTTCTCCCCAATACTGTTTTTGGAATATTTGCAACCAGCATAAGTGACCTAGTTACTTCCAAAAGGTGTCGATTCTTCCTTTCCGCTATCCCATTTTGTTGGGGGGTATCTATGCACGAGCTTTGATGAATGATTCCATGTTTTTGAAGATAAGAGTTTAACATGGAATTGTAATATTCACGACCATTGTCAGTCTTAAGAATCTTGATATTCGTTTGAAATTGTGTTTGTACCATGCTGTGGAAGGTCTCAAATATTCTTCCAACTTCTAATTTCTCTTTCATGAGGAATATTCAGGTGACCCTTGTATGATCGTCAATGAAGGTGATGAACCATCTAGACCTAGTGATGTTGCTAACCCTTGATGGTCCCCACACATCACTATGGATTAAGGAGAATGGTTGTGTTGGTTTATATGGTTGAGGTGGATAAGTGCTGTGAGTATGCTTTGAAAGTTGGCAAATTTCACACTGAAAGTTCCTTTGATTTTTATTGAATAATAAGGGAAACATTTTCTCCAAATACCTAAAGTTTGGGTGGCCTAATCTATAATGCCACAACATTACAAAACTCTCATGATTTGAAGGGGCCACTGCACAAGAATGGGCTTTTGGTTTACACTTGGAATCTTCAACTTGAAGGAGGTAGAGTCCAGCACACTTTCTAGCATTGCCAATCGTCTTCCCCGACCCCAAAATCTGAAATTCACATAGGTTAGGGGAAAATTTAGTGACACAATTCAAATCTTTGGTCAATTTGCAAATGGATAGTAAATTGCAATCAAGCTTAGGAACATAGAGCACTGAATCCAAAGTAATATTCTTTGAAATATTGACTGAACCTTTACCAATAACCTTTGAGAGAGTGCCATCTGCTATTTGGACTGTTGATTGATCATGACAGGGAGTATAATTTCTAAATACTGTTGTCACCAGTCATATGATCAGAGGCTCCTGAATCTACAAACCATGATTTTGTATTTCCTGTGCAAGCACTCAAAGCATTGAAGGAATTACCTTTTTGGGCTATAGTGGCTGTACTAACATTTTTTCCAGCATCTAGCTTGGTTTGTTTGAGGATTTTTTGTAGGTTGGGATCTCCTTTCCCTGGCTGCTTGGAGTCGCTTGTGATGTATCCTTCCTTCCCTTTTCCTTGGAGGAAGATTCGAATTGATCTTCCCCATTGGATGAAGTTTTGGTCATTTAATTTGTCGCCTGTAATGGGAAACGTAGCTCCATCCATGAAGCTGGTACTGTTGATTGTACTAGTCTCCAGCTTCAACGGGGTTTCAGAATTTTCACCTTCCATAGTTGGAATGGCTATAGGGTTAGCAATGGTTCAGATCGAGCTCTGATACCCTGCGGAATAATGAGATTTTATTTCTGTCCCTTAAAACTGATACAATGGGCAGAATAAATAGAAACAAAAAAGAATCAATCTTTACACTAATATCAGCCTAAGATTCAGGAGACAAATTTCCTATAATAACTGAAACTGAAAAAGGAAAGAAAATATATTACATCTGTACAAATCAGATTGCCCATAATTCGAATTGATCCTAATTGCCCAAAGACAATCACCAACAGTAATACTATGAGTTGTTGGAGGATCTTAGTTCTCCTGTACCTTATAATTATTTCTAATAAACCACAACTGATTTCTTGTTCTTTTAATGTAGTTTAAGCATAATCTTTTTCCTCCTTTTTAATTTTTTTTTTCTGGTTTGGATATTTAGAGGACAGGAATAACTTGGAAAAGCTGACTCTTGCGGTCCTTTCACATCTGCCAACAGCAGTTCTGTATGTTCATGACCTTTCTGGGGAATGTGGCACCTCACCTTCTGATCAGGTGTGCTTCTATGTCAACTGAATTATTAGAAGAACTGAAAATGTGACATTGATCATCTTTTATTGGCTATAAAAATAGTCTGCTTCACTGATTCCAAACTTATAATGCAAGAAGACACACTTTCGTTCAGGCAGTATAATTAATCATATTGTACTACAGAAGAGTATTGAATTATGTACCTGCATAGATTACAATGGCTTGTTCAGCCTTTGAAGAGTTTTTGTTGGAGCTATGTCTCACAGGCCACGGCTAAATACGTGGAAGGTTATAGCCGTTTGAGATAGTTGGGAAATGAAAAAACTAGCCATCATAACCATCATCTGAGATTCAAATAATTGAGTACTGATGGTTCATCCCCAAATTTGGGTTTTATAAGAATAATAATAATTTCTCATTGTTAAGCAATATGTGATTATTTTCCGAGGGAGGGGTTTGCAATTATTGTTTATTGGCTGGAAACTGAGACTGTCAATGACAAAGAATAATAAATTATGTCAATTAAATAATTGATTACTGCAACGAATCCAAGGCTTTATATTTTTATCAGGATGTCAAATGACCATCATAGCAGACATGTCAAAAAGCCTGGTCATTGTTTTCAGTTTATGGTTTTTCGTTGTCTTTGGTTGGAAAGAAATGCTAAAATCATTAATGGACAGCAGCTTTCTTATGAGTTCATTTTGGGATCCAATTGTTTTTCTGGTCATGGTTTCTTTAGTTTCTTGAAGATTTCTTATCCTCTTGCATTTGTACCTTTCCCTTCTATCTTAGTAAATTCTGTTTATCAAAAATGAAGTTAAACATTTTTAGATCAATTCAAATCATTTTCCTCTTTTCAAAGTAATTTGAGATCTTGGAAGTACTAGTTTTTTTGGAAGAATATAGTCATATAGGCTATGCATATGCATTTTCATAAATCTTGATCTTTTGAGCTAAGCATAATCACATCACATGCCTTGCAAAGCATGCAAATACTAATGATCTAAGCCTTGAAGTCCTTGCTTAAGCTTGCCACTTTCCTTGCTTGTTTGTTGTCATCAAAACCTTGCTTCTATGTTGATGTGCATGTGGCATTTGCAGTGGTTGCAGGAGAGCATTTTTCTATGGTTTGAAATGCTTGTATTTCAAATTTCAATTTTAGGGTTATTCAATGTTGAGTAGAGCTTTCTTCATTTTGATGAAGACATAATCTTTAGAAATTTGTTTTTAAATGTAACACTATTCATAGTTTTACTTGAGATTCTTCATCCCTTTGAAGAACCCTCCATTGGCTATTGTTTGAAAGATCTTAAAGTACTTTTATTTTGAAATATATATAGGGTATATATCTAGTGAATGATTAAAATTAAAACACCAATATTAACCATTAGATTATATCATAAATGGTCAAAATTAAAACACAAAAACTGACTTTTTTCAGTACTTAAATGAAATCAAATAGCTTTTAATCTTGATTGTCTATACATGGTTGCATGGCCATTGCTCCTCTTATTATCATATGAAAAAGGTTCTCTTGTCTCATATATATATATATATAGAGAGAGAGAGAGAAAGAGAGAGAGAGAGATAGATAGATTTATATTTAGATTTAGATTTATATCTGGATGGATGGAAACTCGATCTGCTAATATAAGTTTAAAGCTTTACTTTATTTAACAGACTATACACTTCATTTAACATGATTTCTTTCCTATTTAACATTATTACATAACATATAACCTGCCTTATTGTCGTAATTACGTTCTTTCTAATACTGCTCCTCAAGTTGGAGCATGTAAATCATATGTTCCAAGCTTGCTACAAATATAATCAACTTGAGGACCTTTCAAGTTTCAATGACTTGGTGAAAACCTTGGTCAATTTAGTAACTGTTTGAGCCTAATAATTTCACTGTTCACACGTTGAAGCCATGGCTTGGTAACCCACTTTTCCACTTGACCTTGCAACCACGGTTTGTATAACCTGCCCAATTACCACTTCTCTCCATTTAACATGGTTATATAGTTTATAACCTGCCCTATTACCATAATTACATTATTTCTAACAGTAATCATTTGAAAGTTTTGATCTTTGGATAAGACGTTCAATTGGTGATGTTGGTTATGCAGTTTTCAATATACAAAGAAATCAGAGAAAGGTTCACTGGACATTTATGGCTTGATGTTGTGTCGAAATCTGATCTGTTGAAGACGTCTCCTGTAGTCTATGCAACGGAGGAGCCTTATCCCACACAACTTGAGCTTGAGAAATACCGGAAATCAGGTCCTGAAGGAGCTATCAATGTATCTGTGAAAACACAAGATGGGCTAAATGAGGTGAGGAAAATATGTTCTAATTTTTCATATTTCTACTGGAATCTCTAATAATGTGGTATATGTTAAATAAAGCAATAGTAGTGAATTCCAAACAATTTTTAATGATGCATTTATGTAGTTAAACTATGACCATCTTGACATTGGTGTATTAGTGGACTTATGCTTGTTACATCTATTAGGTGCAGATGCTTTAAAATTTAATATGCATTAAATCAGTTTGATCTCATGTTACTCATTGATATTTCTTTATTCAATAATTTTAACTTGTTATCAAATTGGTACCATTTTCCATGGCCTAATTCTGTGGATATTCTCGAAGTTTGGCAAAATTTAGTACTCCTCATGTTGTTTCTGTCTCTTGATTCTTTTCTTTCTATTAGCCACGCACCAATTCTGACCAACCGAAGACTAGTTTTGTTGTATTTCTGCTGTTCATTTAATATATCTTCTTCCTTTGCCATGAAACTAGGTCACCAATGACAATACTACAATACCAGATTAAAATTATAGGGCATAAGCAGAGGAGTGGGAGAAGAGAATATGGATACTGATGAAAAATATGATATTGGATTGATTGTGTATATAAAACACAAAGCGTTGACATCTATATATAAAATAAATGCAAGCTACTAATACAGTAAGACTCCTAAGTCCTAAGCCCTTATTTAATTAGTATACCTAATGAAATTAAGAAACAACACCTAAGATTGCTTCCTAAATAGGAGACTAAATTCCACATTTTATTCTAAAATATTCTAAATCTATAAATAATCAAGATATTAGGTGATATTTTTGTTGAACTTATAAATAATAAATTGGTGCTCGAGGCAACTAGAGATGAGAAGATAGGATGCTTTAGTAAACTTCAATTCAATTGAAAGGTTTTGGGAAATTGGGTGAGAAACATAGTCCTTATGGTCCAAAGCAAGGGTGTACTTTTGAGTGATTTTTGTTGCAAGATAACATGCTGAAAGACATTTGGTACACCAAATATATTGGTGCAGCCCTACATTTTCCGCTGATAGATTTTTTATTTTTTTTTTGTGGCCAAGTTTGTTGACTAATAAAGGTTGTTGCTTTTATTGTGTAGCTGAAGCTCAGAGTGCATGAACTGCTTAATTTGCAGATGGCCAAGATAAAAAATACAAGCAACAACCAAGATAAGTGAAAATTGCCACTATAAGGGTACATCGAATTGATGAAGAAATTTCTTGGTCAAATAGGGAAGTTGAAATATTCGTGGGCCTGAATATCTTTGTAAAGATAAGTTAGCAGCTCTATGGCCAGCCTAGCAAAGGTTTCTTCTTGAGTACTGCCTGCAAGCAATCAAGCATTGTAGAGTAAATTGACGGTTAGGCTGAGAAAGTGAAACTTCCAGAAAGTTTTTGGTCGCCTGTTGACTCTGTTGAGGGGATCTTTCTTGTTCAAACCATATTGGTCCTTGAAGAAACCAGAAATACTTGTTTATTGCCTTTCCAGGCCATGACTTTTAGTTTGTTGTCATTGATTGTAACCATAAGGAATCCTAAGTCCATTTGCCAAAGTCATCATAAATTGGTTAATAAAATCCTTTGCATTTCATGATCCACATATCCTTTTGTTTTTTAAATTTAAAGGTCCATGCATCCTCTTCCTTTAAATTTTAGGATCCATTCACCCTCCATCTTTACATTTTAAGGATTTGCACATTCTTCGTCAATATATTTTAAAGGTCTGGGCATCTTCTTCCTTTGCATTTCAGAGTTCATACACCCTTTATCTTTAACCTTCAAAGGCCCACACACCTTTTGCCATTATGTTTTAGGGCTCACACATTCTTGTTTTAAAATTTTAGTATTCACGCTCTATTTGCTCTTAAAATTTAAGGTTCACCCACCCTCTACTTATAAATTTTAGGGTCAATGAACCTTTGGTCTTCAAACTTCAGGGTCAACGTATCCTTTATTTTTAAATTTCAAGGCCCAACATCCTAGGCTTTCAAATTTTAGATTCAATGCATCCTTCGCTTAAGGAGATAACTTTGATGAAAATAAGCATTGAGAATTTTCTTTCTAGGAGAGCTTATATACCTCTTAGGATTCTTCAAAAGAACTATTTGTTCAATCTTATCAATGGTTTTTTAATCTTATAACAATTCTACACTTAACTTATTGCTCTTATTTTCCATAGAATTGAGGGTGTGTTATTTTTTCTCATTTTTTTATCTTTTGTTTTGTGTTATTGATAAATAAATTTTTGTATATTTATTTTCATTATATGTTGGGTTTAATTGAGTTTAAAAATCATATCTTTTTCTATCATTTTGAGTAATTTTTAGTTTATTGGACTTCATTGAACTTAAATGATAAAATTAATTAATTTTCATATTTTTATGCCTTCCGATCTTTGTTTATTATGCAAGCCATATTTTGGGATATTAAATTTAGATTGGAGTGATTTTAAATGAATTGAAAAACTGAGACACACTACAAAAAAAGTAAATGCATGCCTATTTAACCTAGCCAAAATGGACAAGGATGTTAATAGGGTCAAGTCAAGACTCAGACCTTTTACCCAAACAATTCAAACATAACAGATATATCTAGAATTATAGAAGCTATTTTTAGATTAGGTCAATGTTTAAATCTCAAGGAAAAAATTATCTACATTTGTTCAAGGTGAAAAGCTTAATTTGGCCACCAACAAATGCATAAAAATTTACGAATAGAAGCGTTAGACAAGAACCTCATGTTTCCCGCACCATTTGAATTCAAACGTCAGAGTAAATAAGGAAATCAATTGTAAATAAGGAAATCTAGATGTTACTTGATTGAATTTAAACCAAATAAAAATTATGATTTTCCTATAAAATTTAGTGACTTTGGTTCTTTGAATTAATTTGGAAACTTCAGTGTACTTAATTATTTAAATATGAATTAATTCAAAATTTGAATGCTTATTCTAGTAGAAAATCATGAGTTTAATTGGTGGTTTCCTGATTAAATTCAACCCAAATAAGAACTGAAATGGTTATCAAAACTATCTTTAAACCTATGATAATTCTGCTTATGAATTGAATTAACAAGTTAAACAATTTTATTAATTTGAATTCTATTTTTCTCAACTAAAAATATAAAGTCTTTATTGTTCATAATTTTTAACTCAACCAATTGTTTGTCAAGTTCTTAAGAGACAATAATGGTTATGTCTTGTACTATATATGTGTTTGATTTTATTTTATTTTGATCTGATTGCGATATTGGTTATTAATTATTGAAATCTTAATTTTGATCTATTTTTCTTATTCTAATTTTTATTCTTGATGTAAGTGAATCAACTTATTTAATTCATATTAAGTCATAGTCATAGCTTAAATCCTAGAGTTTGGTGGCAAAATTATCTTTGTTTTTACACAATTATGCTACATGTTTTCTCTTTTAGCATTCATCTTTATTAGAGAATGTTCTAGGATAAAGGAAGAAATATAAGAAAAAGAGGACAAATAAATTGAAGATAAAAGAAATTGTAGAAAGTAATTTATGTCCAACTTAAAATTTAAGGTTATACACCTATTTTATAGTAAGAGATTAAGTATTTTGAATTTTATAGTTAATTTTTCATAGGTTATAAATTAAAAAATACTTCAAGTATTCTTTTTCCTTCATTTTCTTATTTGACTTCTATTTTGATTATGCATAATTCTTCTTTTAACTTCTATTGCTTTTATTTATTGATTTTTCGATTTTATCTATAGTATTTTTCTTTTATTTAACTTTTTAAATGTTAAATTTTGTGTGATTTTATTTACAAATGTGTTTGCATCATGTCAAGGAGGATGAAATAAGTAGGGAGGACACTCATTCTCGTCCCTAACAAATTGGGATAAAATGAAGATCATGAGATGAAAAGTATTTGTCTTCTATTTTGATTATGCATAATTCTTTTGTGTTCTATTGCTTTTATTTATTGGTTCCTCAATTTTATCTATAATGTTTTCTTTTATTTGATTTTTTGAATGTTAAATTTTGTGTGATTTTATTTACAAATGTGTTTGCATCATGTCAAGAAGGATGGTATAAGCAAGAAGACAGCTCATTCTTGCCCATAGCCTTTATTTCTTCTTTTCTGTAAAGGTTTTTCTTTAGACTTTAACATTAATTCTTTACCTTGTGATATTACTATTTTGTAGGAATTTGATGATGTTTTTTTTCAAGAAGTATCTCATGGTTTTTCCAAGAAGTATCTCATGGTTTGCCACCAATTATAATATCCTAATTATGAATGTCGATTTTAAGTCATTCATTTGGTTCTATTATTAGTTTGTTATTTCATGATGTAGAATTTTTTAAAAAAAATACTTGTATGAAAATACGGTAAATTTTTTTAAACAAGTATTTGATATAAATTACAAGTCTCATCGATAAGATGTACATAGTGGTAAATTAAATAACTAGACGATTTTGTGCACGTTCAAAGCGTTAGAGCACAAAATGCTTATATTATTCTCTTTTATGCTTATTTCACATGTAGGCAATTAAACATAATTTGATTATGCCACATATATCATAACATAATTATACATTCCATTCACATAACTCAAGAGTCTTAGACACGAAGACCTTATGATACATTTATTACAAGTCATAGTTAAGTTTTTTTATTTACATACATATTTACTATATTCTATCATACATATTATATATGTATATACATAGCATATTCCTACTCATTAATATCTAGGATGCTTGCATCCTTTTATTCACAATATCAGTGTGACATAAATCTCCTTCAAGAGTGTCTCGCATTTGCTTCAAATACGTGAATTGCCACCATCACGAACAGCGTCCAGGGTGTTTGGAAAGAAAGTAGAAGAAGTAGGAGTGAGAAACTAAGTTTCTCAGTAGGTTTTGTACTTTATTTCTAATGTCATCACTTTTATCCTAACTACTTCAGTTGATTAAAGAAATTATATCATGCATATAAGAGTACTTTTAATCCTTTAGAAACATTCTACTGAAGTGAGTTAATTTTATTCAGAAACATCTTAGTATTTAAATATACATTCGTCTTAACTTCATAAGCTTGGGATCATAATAAAGATATTATTTGACATACATATTATTCTATGTCTTAAATTTTATTCTCTATCATTTCTATTTATCTTTATCATTTTCCTAGCCCATTCTTTGGGGAAATTATAGATCTAGTCCCACCATTTTGGGAAAAATATTTAGACATGATCTAGTCCCACTATTTTGGGAGAAAATAGTTAGACATAGACATGCATTAAATTTGTCAAACAATATCTTCTCACTGGCTCTACTCTTACCTTATCATTGTGTTGCATCACAACATCAGGACACTGTCTGACACATTAATGTATCTTTCCATACATAAAGTTATGCTTGTATGAAACATAACATCAAGATATTATTACTTAACACATCAATATCTCCTACCTTACCATTATACTCTTAATGGTACCTTAATATTTCTCAAGTGTTATTAGCTCTTTCACACATATACTCTACAATTATTATTAGAATATGAGCTCACATGGTTGTTACCACAAACATGGACAGCCCTAGGCTTTCCACAACATGCACAAGTTCCTAACTTGACACTTTTCAAGTATATGCTTGTTAAGTTTATTTTAATTTGAATCCCCATAGCTTTTAACATAGATAATTCTAGACTTTCCACACATGCACAAGTCCCTGACTTGTCACTTTTCAAGTATGTGTTTATTAATTTTATTTTCACATACTTATCATGTCTTACATCATTCTCTTAACAAATTAAGAACATTATCTATACAATTTACAGTCTCCATTATGTATTCACATCACATAATACATTACTCTCTAAGAAATCAAGAGTAACAACATGCATGTTTAATCAACCCAATCAATATGCCATGCACACTTAAATCTCAAATTCTATCATATCATCAATCACAAATACTTCCCATACATAACATCATCCTTCCCTTACTTATGAGCATTCAACATTTCAACATACATAAACAATGTGCTTTCACGAAAGCATAACAAGTTGATCGGCAAATCACACTACATCGTTGCATGTTCAAGTATATGACCAATTCATTTATCTCTTTAACTTTTGAAGTGGAGTCACTTAAGGGACTTAATTCTCTCAACCTTCTATGTTGCTCCTCAACCTTTCCTTTTCTCAAAGTTACATTAGTTCCATGAGATTATACAACTTAGAAGTTTATTCTAGGTGGCCAAATAACACCTTTTAAGTTTTTTATTCTTTATGTTCTTTAATTGTTCTAGTCTTATGCATGTCCTACTTATACTAAGTTCAAATGTTAAGTGCTAACAAGTTTTTAACTTGTTTAAGATATTTTACTTGAACATGGTCGAATAGTTATCTATGTTTCTGTCTAACTTCTTTTCAACTTTTAATTCTTCATTTAACATTATAAGGCTTCTTTGGTTACCTAAACCAAGATTTTAAACTATTTTCTTCTTAATTAACCTAGAGTGGCCGAATGTTAACCCTAGGTTTCTAAGACCTAGTTCATTTTCTCTTATTTTATGAGTTGATTTTTGTCAATTAAAGACTAATTTATTATTTACTATCTAACTTAGGAATTTTAAAACTTCCTTTTCATTTTTGTAAGCCATGATCAAATGGCTTAATCTATCTCCCAACTTTGTATTTTAATTTCTAATCGCCTATCTTAAACATACTTATATTAAGGCTTGGATTATGTTAACTTTTGACTTTCTTTTTACTACCTTAGTGATTAGGTCCAAATGACTCCTTAACCTTTGTAATTCCTTCTAGTTATAGACCAAAGAATGTCTAGTTAAGATAGTTAGGAATTAAATCTTGTCCTAGGTCAATTTATTTTAAAGTGGTTGAATGATCCCTTAACTTATGTCATATCTTTCTTACACTTTTAATACATTATACTTACATGTCTAGGATCATTAATTAGACCTAGTTAAGAATTAAAATTCATTTTTGGTTAATTAATCTCATGGTGGACGAATGTCACTTCTTGAACTTAGGGTTCCACAATTTTCTTTTTAACCCTAAATACATTTACCTAAAGTGGCCGAATGGACCCTTTACCTATCTTAAGGATTTCTCACACTTTTAATCCATTATGTTTGCATGTTAAGGGTCCTTAATTAAATCTAGTTAGGAATTAAAACTTCTATTAGATTAATTAACTACATAGTGATCAAATGCCACTTTTAGGGATTTAGGGTTTCTATTCCTAACTCTAGCTGACTTAGGTTAACTATTTTTTATAATTGATGTTTTGACTTTAGTTTGACCAAGTCTAGAAGATTTTTAGTTCTTTTTACTACTATTAAGTGTGTTGGCCAAAAATTACCTTTCTTTTTCATGTAGGTCATGGTTTATTTCTAGTTACCATTTTCATGCTTTCTTGAAATTTAGATCAAATACTAAATATGGATTTCACCTTAATTAACCTATGTTGATTATTGTAAAATTTGTCATTTCCAATTATTAATTAAGCCTACAATTAACCTCTTTACTTAATGAAAATTCTAAATTCATCCTTAATCAATTTTTAAGCCTATTTTCCCTTAAATTACTTTAGGATGGCCGAATGCATACCTAAAGGCTTTTGAATCATTTTAACTCCAATTAGCTTCATTCAAAGGTTGATTTAATTCCATTAGAACCCAATTACATAGTTTATGTTATTTATAACATTTTTAACAAGTTTTATCTTGTTTAAGGTAGCATGGTTGAATGCTTCCCTTGACTTACTAAGGTAATTTTTCTTCAAACTTTCTTTCAACACAACCTTAGTTCTTTGGTTAAGCACTTGCAGCTCCTTATACCCTTGGTCCATGTATATTTCGTCTAGAGTCTAGAGCTTAGGTTATGTGTAGAAAGGATCTTGGGTGTTAGACAAAGCCTTTGCCATTTTTAGGTTCAAAAATTCAACCTTTACTTAGTAGCTCTTTAACCTTTTCACAAAGTGAGCTTTTGCACTTATTACATAAATTTTAATTCACTTTTTAACACTTATGTTCAGAGGTTCAAATTTGGTCCAGTGATTACAAAAGTTCACCACAAGTGAAAAAATCACCACTTTAAAAACTTAAGCATAAAAGCAAACAACATAACACTTTTTCTATACAACAAATTGTAGATTTCCATAATCTACTCCAAGATCCATATATCTACTTCCAAGAATGTTTCAAAATTTTACTCATGAGTACTCAAAAATGATCAAAGCTTCAAAATGAGTTTTTAAACAAATTCCATCGATTAAATTTCTTCTAAGTGCCTTAGAAGCACTTTAAACCAACCAAACTTTATTTTTCTTTTCAACAATCAATAAAAAATTGACGGGGATGATTTTGAACGGTTCAAGTACATTCTTGAGCCCTCATAAATGAAAAAAAAGAGGAGATGCACAGATTTTTGAGAAAGGATCCATAAAAGAAAAAAATCAAACTGTAAAAAGACAAGTAAAAAGATCCCACTTGTTGAAGACTTAGTGATTGAATTTTGGTGAGGCTTCTTGGGCTAATCTTGACCTCCTTAGTTGATTTACAAAACTGCTCCCAAATATGGTGGTGAGGCTTGGTGGTTAGGTGTTAATTTAACTTAAACTTCAAAGATGGAAGTTAGGCTTAAGGTGTAATCTTTGGGTTTTTGGATGGATTAAGCTTTGGAAAACTTTTGAGAGCTTATAAGTATTTAGAATGTTGGAATTGCAGAAAATGAGACCCCTCCCTGGTGTTCCTAACAATTTTCATCCACCTAGGGATGTGGGAATTAAATTCCCATTTAAGGGCATTTTGGTAATTTTGCATGAATTTTTTTATTTTTTAAAATAATTAAAAATTCAAGAAGTTATCCTTTTAAATTTTGATTAATGCTAATGAGGTTGAGTTTACCACTAATCATATTTAACTTAGCTTAAGCATGGTTAACTTTTAATTAATCAAGGTTAATTAGTCTTAACCACGGTTAAAGGAATCGTTTTACTATTAATTTTTTGTCTTTTATAGTTAACTTGACTTGGTCACTCACCACCAAGTTTTCTACATGCAGAATTTTCGTGCAAGTAAGTGTGGGGCTTACTCTTGGCTTGTTTTTCACACTTTCTTACCTTCCTGATCCTCTAAGGGTATTTCTATAATTTTTCTCAATATTGCCAAAAACTTTTCCAAACTATTCCTCTGATAATTCTAACACTTTTTAGTTCATTTTCATGTTAATCTAAGGTTATTTGCTATTTCTCTAGGAATTGACTAGCTTTGTGCAAAAGGCGGAGTTCTTAAGTGTGTTTTGGTCCCTTTTGGGGTTTTCTAAGGGAGTTTTCATCCCTTCTTAATTTTCTAAGTTTTTCTTACTACTTTTGATCATACATGATGTTTTATAATCCTTTTAAGATGTCTTTTACTTATATTTTCATTTCTAAGCTTCATTACCTGAGTTGCTCAGGTGTAAGGACATTTTTGTCATTTATACCAAACTTTCTAATTTCTCTGTTTTTGTCTTCTAATCCTACTTAGTTTCACTCTAGGGATTATTTTTAGTTTCAAACATTCATCATAGAAAAATTGGAGCCTTACACCAACAAAGAGAATAGAACATCAAATAGACCTTATTCCTAGTTCTTCGTTATCCAGTAGACTCGTATATAGGAGTAATCCTTGGTAAACAAAGGAGATTCAAAAACAAGTGGACGACTTGTTCGAAAAGAGATAGGTAAGAGAGAGTATAAGTCCTTGTGTAATACCAATAATTTTGATACCCAAAAAGGATGGATTATGGAAGATGTGCACTAATTGTGGGGTCATAAACAACATCATAATTAAGTATATGCATCCTATCCTTAGACTTAATCATTTACTTGATTAATTATATGGTGTTTGTTTCTTCTTTAAAATTGATTTATGATGTCATCTTGGATGTACATCACCTTGCATGGATCTAGGCTTGCAAGTTATCATGAAAGTAGTACATAAACATTGAAGAGAAATTTAGAAATTCAAGCATTAAAAATACATAGAAATAAAAGTAAAAGAAGAAGATTAAAAAATATTTTGAAGTTTTAGGCACCACAAATGTTCATCTATGGAACATCTAATAATCCTTTATCATCGTCAAATTGGTGTTCATCTCTAATTATGAGGAGTTGAGCATTGAAGTAAGAATTTTAAGCTCCGAAGACAAAGCTAGAGAGAAATGGCTCTCTAAATTCTCACAATTTTCAGAAAGTGAATTATGACTTCTAAAAATGATTTTTACAAAAGGAAAGGTCTATTTATAGACCAAAGATGGTGTAGTCAAGCTACTTTAATCCTTCAAACATATGATCCCAAATTGAGCCTTTTTAGGCCTAAACCTATACATTTTAAAAATTGAAGAAAGGTATAGAAGTAAATGGTGCCCTTGACCTATATAAGTTGGGCAACCTAACCTTAATACAATCAGAATTTCTAAATTAAAATCATGTGAAATAGGTCAAGGACTTCAAATAATTTATTTATGTGACTTCCACATCATCTTCTTCTCCTTTAAAAGAATTTATTCATAAATATGTAGAACCATCATTATGTAAAAATCAAAGGACATGAAAATGATATAAATAGAATGATGTTATTAGTTAATGAAAATTAAGAACAATGTTAGGATCAAATACCTTCTTGTACCTTCCAAATGGTTTCATGAAAAGATAATGAGCATGTATAAGGAGAAAGAGATTAGTACTACCAAAAAGCTCATAGTTATCAACAAGAGTTCTCCCCGTAAATTTTTAAGCTTCGGTTATTTTATTTTTATTTTTATTTCACCTAAAAAAAGATTATTTCTATAACTTAAGGTATCTTCTTCATGCAATAGGTTATACTCAAATGATTAATTCTTTTAATCTTCCTAAGCACTGAATTATGTCAATATAAATGTAAATAAGTTAGTAGTGGTACCTCATCATGTGATAAGGAATGATGTAATCAAAGAATGTTATCACATAGTAGATAACTAACATCTTCTAACATGTGATAGAATGTAAAGCATGAAAATCATATGAACATTTGGAACAGTGTAAAGCATGCAAACTATATGATCATATAAATAATAAAATAATGAGATGCTAGGTACAACATGGTGATAGTCATCTTTATTTACAAGCAATTTAAGTATCCTAGATACATTACCAAAGAACAAGAATTGAAGCAAATTTGGAACATCAATAAGTAAAGATGCATTATAGTTACAAATCATAGATACATATGAAATGGATTTACACATATGAATTACATTAACAACTGAATGATTTAATTCATGCATATAATACATTGTTAAATGCAACAAAAATGCTCCAAGTATTCAAAGTTATGTCATAAGGCTTAGACTTCAACATTGGCATCTTATTATCACCTTTTCCTAAGGAGGTATTTCAACTCTCAAGTCATACAAAAGAGTTGAAAATTACTAGGCAACATGACAGATTAATCTTTAAGTTATCTTTGCAGGAAAACATGTGACAGGCTTAGCTAGTTAAAAGTAGTTGTTAAACCTCACACTTTAGTACCAGAGAGTTGGAAATTACTTTCTTCCCTCCTCTTTTTTTCTTATTTTTTTTTTATCATTTTATGTTTCTTTTATTCCTTTTCTTTCCTCCCTTTTTTCTTCTCTTTAATTTGATCCTTACACACTTTACCAGCGAAGAGAGAAACCAAAGTTATCTTCTAGAAATCAAAGAGAAATGAGTACCTAATTTTATTTCCATCATGATGGACATTTCTATCAAATTCTTAGAACCTTCCCAAGAACACATGACTTGTCTTTATATATATTACATACAAACTACATTATTTATAATCTTACCTATAGAAAAAGAAAGTAAAACTTGTCTATCTACCAACATTACTCAACCATTAAAGTTTGTACAGTTTAGGTTAAATGGTAGTTTCTAACCCTAACCTAGTCTTAGTTACATTAATACAACTATCACCATCAATAATTAATGAATAAATGAAGCCTTTAATTGAACATCTTATATGAAAGATATTCTCTCTTTGATCCTTCTTTTCTCTATTGGTCAAACTACCCAACAATCTTCTTACCACTAACAGATCTCCTTCTAGGGAATATTCTAAGGTATTATCTTTTGAAGAACATTAGGTGGAGCTAGAACTTGATGACTCAAGAGATGAGTATTATCCATTATTTGTTAAGATCATACTCTTTTTATTGGGACATTGAAAGACAATGTGGCCTTTACCCAAGCACTTAAAATATTTAATAGAAGATTCCTTGTTGTTAGAGGAGGTGTTGGAGGGTTTGGCCTTAGAATCCTTTGGTTTCTTGGTTTCCCTAGACTCTTTATTCTTATCCTTCCATTGAGTTATGGATGTGGTCCTATATGAGGAGGATTTGCCCTTGTTTTCCCTTTGTATTTGTTGTTCAACTTTAAGGACTTGATGGTAAAGATCATTGAAGCCCAAATAATGATGAAGCTCTACTACGTATCTTATTTCCTCCTTGAGGCCTTCTAAGAACTTTACCATTGAAACTTCCTCATTTTTATTTAAGCTTTAATGACTACAATCTCCATCTATTAGTAATATTCATCCACACTCTTGTTGCCTTGGGTAAGTTTTTGAAGTCTATAATGAAACTTCCTAAGATAATAAGGAGACACATATCTAACCCTAAGAATGTACTTCATTTCTTCCGAAGTATCTATGGGATGAAATTTTGCCCTTTCTTTAGACAGCTTGTCCTACCAAATCACTTAATTCTAGGAAATCATTTTGACCATTTTGTCATCTCTTATAAAGTAGCATGCAAAGATTTTTTTCTACTTTAAGCTTCCATTCAAGGTACATTTCTAGATCATTCTTCCCTTGAAATTTAGGTACCCTTACCTTAATTTTATCCAACTTGTCATGGTGGTTTTCCTTCCTCTTATCCACGTGATTCTTATCCTTAAAAGAATATCTATTCTAAAAAGTTGTCTCTATTTATGCTTAGAAGACTCTTTATGCTTAGACCAAGAAGAATCTCTACCCCAACTGCTAGAGGACTCTCTACTCCTATTCCTAGAGGACTATCTATCTCTAAAATGATGGTTTCTACTCCAAGATTAGTGGTGTCTTTCTCTTGAATGGGGTCTACTCCTTGAAAAAGATCTTTCCCTTTTTCTTTTCCTTTCCTTTAATAGTGATTTTTTTTTCTGGAGGATTTTTTACCTTTTTTACTTGATATGAGACTTAAGAGTTATTTTCCCATAATCAATAACATCATTCGAGGATGTCTCATCTATCTCTCTATGGTAACTCCCTCTTCTTGAACTTCTAGTTTCATATCCCTCTTCATTTTTAGCCTTAAACCTAAATGAGATTTATTTCTTTTCAAATTTATCTAGGTGTTCTTCTAGGGCTTTATGTTGCTTAAGGAACATTCTTTATAAATGACGATTTGGATTTTCCATTTGAGACCTAGGTGAGTATTTTCCTTTGCTTATATTTAATTTTCTCTCCACTCTTAAATTGATAAACATAAATCAACCAAATAAATGAAATTCAAAACCTATGCTAAGTTCAAATTTCTAACACATAAATCACTTAGTAATTATGGAATTGAAATGCAAGAATAGGGATTATAAAATGACTTTTTACTCAAGCCAAGTTTCACAAATTATAAGAAAAGCTTTAACACATAAATACTTAGGTTACTTTGCAAACATAAGGCAAGTATTAAATCCCTTATATCTCCTCTACAATCGCACATAAACATCATACAAACTTGGCCACTATCCTACACCAAATGTCCTTTTTACATATAAATTGCAAAGAAAATATATTGCAAGTAAAGAAAGATTCTACTACAACTTTCTAACTTCTTACACAAAAAGATATTACAAAAATGTATAGAATTGTACAAGGAATATAATCTTAGAATTACTAAACAAAAAAAAATCAAAATTAATCTTCAAGTCTTTTCTTCTTGCCATTGGTTGAATGCACCTCCCTTGGAGTTCTAAGATCATTTTTTTATTCAACTCTCACACAAAAAAAATGGTTAGTTCAAACACAATTAAGAAAAGTTCTTCACCACTCCCTAACTGTTTACATTCTTGTCTCTTGTGTTTCGTACTTACCTAGACTTTTTAGTCTTAGGATTTCACTATTGTCTTTTTCCACTCAATCTTTGGCTCACTAAATTTGAATGAATGCTAAAATTCCTCAACCTATCTATTGAGATACACTTGATGCAACCAATATAAAAGATAGAAAACTTTTCAAAAGAGATCAATAAATTGAAAACTCAGGAAAAATCAAAGGAACTTGAAGACAAACAACAACAGCAACACAAAGCTAAAACTCGAAGTAAACTTAATGAGATAAAAGACAAAAAAAAGTTAACTATATTTAAGTGACACACAAATGGAATATTTTAAAGGTGACATGTCTCTTAAAAAATTTTCTTAACCATAAAAATGAAATCTACACTAATATAAGAACCTAAGTGCAAGCATGCTTAATTCATAAGTTTAAATCCTTACATATAATCATCGAATAAGCCATAACTTGCACATTAAAATCCAAAATACAAATTAAAAAATAAACACAAAGGAGCTAATGTGTTTGCATTTCCTTTTTCTAATTTTTTTATATGTCTAGAAGTTGCACTTTAATTCTTAAACTTTGTAAATTGCTACTAAGTCCTTTTTTAATTTATTTTTAATTTTCCATAATCATGAACATTAGCGTTTCATGAATAATTAAGCTTTTACAAACTGAATTTTTCTCCTTACCTAAAAAATTTCTCAAAGAAAAGAAGTTATGAACTAAATGTTGACTTTCTTACGTGAACATGTGACTTTGACCAATTTTTTAAGCACAGTCCTTTGAAAATTTGAAATCATTTCTTTAGAATAGAGAAATGGATGTTCAATAAAATTTTTATTACGTATTTTTTTAAAAATTTTGGAATACAAATAAAAATTAACTTGATCAAAACTTAAAAATTAAGAACATGCATGAACAATGATAAACACATGAAAACTTAGATGGATTTCAAAATTTTAAACCAATTAAATTATATAAAATATAAATACAAATAAATTATCCTCTTACATAATCATCAAAGTCCTCTTAGATTATTCTAGATTTTAATTTTGAATCAAGGTAAAAATTGGAGGAAAATTTAAATTTCATGGATTAAAATGAAGATCTAGCAAAATTTTAAACACTTTCCACCAAACAAATGGATTGATTACGCAAGATCCAGGTGCTAAGAACAAAATCTAGTGAATTTATTCTTGTTTTAAATTCTTTTTATTTTTTTGAATTTTTTCATAATTATTTTTGGTACCCAGAGGAGAAGTGTTCTTAGTGCACATAAGTGATGATTTCTTGGATTTTTAAGCAACTTTCATGGACTAAAATATGGAATTAATGATGATGAATCATATATGAACACTATCCATCCAAGAACATACAAATTCACAATAGAAATGGCATGCCCAAAATGAAAGAAAAAAACAAGAGAGAAAGGGTGGAGTAAAAGAGAAGATGACTGAATTTTAAAAAGATTAAGGAAGAATTTCACCTTCAAACCAAGGAGGTTCTCAATACTACTTGATGTGATCTTGGATGTAGATCACCTTCAATGGATCTAGGCTTGAAGGTTAGCATGAAATAGTACCAAAACATCAAAGAGAAATTCAAAAATTAAAGCATTAAAATGCATAGACATCAAAGTAAGAAGGAGAAGAAAAAGGAAAGAAAAAGAAGAAGATTAGAAAATATTTTGAAATGTTAGGCACCATAGATGTTCGAAGGAACATCTAATAAGTTTTCATCTCTTCCACATTGGTGTTCATCTCTAGTGATAAGGAGGACTTGAGCATTGATTCAAGAATTTTAAGTTTCAAAAATGAAGCTAGAGAGAGATAACTAAATTCTCACAAATTTGAGAAGGTAAATTATGACTTCCAAAAGAGAATTTTAGAAAGGAAAAGATCTATTTATAAACCAAGAAGGTGCAACCAAGTTACTCTAAGTCTCCCAACATGTGATCTCAAATTGAGCCTTTTAAGTCTCAAACCTAAACATGCTTAACATTGAAGAAAGGTGCAAAAAGTAAATGATATCCTAGACTTATACAAATAGGACGTCCTAAACTTATTACAATTAAAATTTCTAAACTAAAATCATGTGAAAGAGGTCAAAAACTTAAAAGAGTCCCTTTAAAATAACATCTACGTCAATTTATAAATTGGGTACTATCAAATTACAACAAGGAAAGGGATGAATAGAAAATTGTCTTTAAAACTAAATACGAACTACATGAATGATCAATATTATCTTTTGGTTTAACTAATGCCTCTAGCACGTTTATAATGCTCATGGACCATGTATTGCATGAATTTTTTGAAAAATTTGTGATTGTATACTTTGATAAAATTTTGATTTATTCCAAGACTTTTGAAGAGCATGTTGAACATCTCAAATCATTCATGCATGTCTTAAAGAAAGAAAAATTGTATACTAACTTGGATAAATGTAATTTTTGCACTAATCATGTAGTTTTTCTTATTTTATGGTAAATTCAAAAAAAGTACAAGTTGATGAAGAAAAATATAAGATCATTAAAGATTAACCGACTCTTAAATTTATGAGTGAAGTTAGAAGTTTCCATTAATTAGCAAGATTTTATAAAAAAATTGTTAAAGATTTTAGCATATTGACAATATCCTTAAATGAAATTGTAAAGAAAAATGTAGATGTTAAGTGGGGAGAATATAAGAAAAAATATATTTCGAACATTTATAGACAAACTCAGACATACAACCATTTTTACATTGCCTAACTTTTCTATCTCATGTGAAAATAAATTTGATGCATCTAATATGAATATTAGGATTGTTCTATTTCAAGAGGATCATCCCATTGCATATTTTAGTGAAAAATTACAATTATCCAACATATAATAAAGAATTGTATGCACATATTAAAACTTTACAAACATGGCATCATTATCTTTTGTCCAAAAAAATTTGTCATTCATAATAATCATAGATCCTTAAAGCATTTAAAATGGTTCATGTTAAATGCGTTGAGTTTTTTAAATAGTTTTTATATATTATCATGCATACGAAAAAAAAAAGTAAATATGATATTAGATATACTCTCTAGCATGTATAGATTATTTACCATTCTTAAAATTAAACATTTTAAATAAATATGTGCATGACAATAAATTCTTTCATATATATATTTTATGATAAAATGGTTTGAAATAAATTTATAAGCATAACTATTATTTACTCAAAAATAATAGATTATGTGTACTTAAATAATATGTTGATAAAGGTTAAAAATATAAAAAAATAATAACTGAAACTCACATGAATATATTTTTTTAAAAAAATATAAATAAAATTTTTAATTACAATAATATTATCAAATAAATCTCAACAAAATGTATATAGTTCCTTCTAGTCAAGGAACTTAAATTAAATTGATAACTTTCATATAGGAACTTAAATTAAATTAAATTGATAACTTTCATATTGATGCATAACGAGGATTAAAAATGAGAAAATCTTAAAATAAAGATGAAAATATTAATAACAGAAAAATTTTTAAAACATGTTTGGACATACTCCGCTTTAGCCGTACAAGTAAAACAACTTGAAACGAGAATTAGAAATGAGAAAATCCTAAAATAAAGATGAAAATATTAACAGAAAGTTCTTTTAAACATGTTTGAACAGTATCAAATCAAACCAAATTTCAGAAAAACTTTTTTTAAAGGTTGTTTATGAGAAAAGTTTTGGAAAAAAATACGGTAAGGATCAATTATATTTTAAATTAAAAATTCATATATTATTTAGAAAAATAAACAAATGATTAATATATTAAATTTGTATGTTAATCTATTATTTTATATATTTATTTTAAAAATTATCAAAATAAAATGTTTACTTTAAAAAAATTCCCCCTCCTTTTCAACGATCCTGAAAAAAAATATATTCAAACGACTCATGACACATAAAACATATAGATGAAATTATGCATATTAGATATATGAAAATGTAACGCATGAGCAAGTCATGTGCTGAGTCGGATCAAATTAGAACACGTGGAACAAGAGTGAGGGGGTTGTTAGAGACCAAATCAAAATGCGGTAGTAATTTAAGGCGTTGCAGTATGTGTAGTCATCATCTGAAAACGCGTGCTGCAGGAGTGCAAAGTATAAGATGTGTCATCGAAGACTACATCAAAACGCTTGCGACGATGGGCTATGGTGTGTACTATTCAATGAGGAGTAGTTGGACTAAAACAGCTGCAAGAAAGACTGCTATTTATTTTTATTTTTTAAAAATAAAATCTTCTTCTAAGCATATATAAGCTGAAATTTGCTGATGAAATTATATTTAATTCATTTTTTAAAACAGAAAAAGGTTTGCACGAAAATACTTTATCGCTATTCATGAATCAACAGAATAGCTTGCAACAAAATAATAGGGCTGAAAATCACATACAACAAATAAATTAAATTTTCTATATTAGGTAAACATATGGCAAAAGACAAACATATAACCACAATCACACCATCAGGTAATCAAATAATCAATAATAAATCTGCTTTCGTTAATAGAATATTTGAAATTGAAGGATGTTGACTAGTATCAAGACCTGGTAACTAGCCGCTACAACAGGGGTATATAATAACTACCATTATATTAGTTCTATTCATCATGTAAAATGACCCTTAACTACTTTTCTGTTATGTATCTTTTTACTATCTATAACTATCTTCCTCAAAAATCAACACTGCCTCCATTTAAAGAAATCATAAAACTACATAGAAGAATTTAAATTTTATCTACTATTGACCTACAAAATAGAACGAGGGAAGGCGGCAGTCAAAGATCAAAACAGTTAAATCTATCATCTGAAAAGTATATAGCATGGATTTTTCTTTTACATACATGATCCAACTTTTACTTTTTAATTCTAGCATGAACGGAACGGTGCACACATTCAATCAGCCTGCAAACACAACAGATGAACATCATTTGCAGGAAAAGATCGCACTTGGAATGGCATGGTCATAGAATTGATGTTTGATAACCCAAATATATTTTAGGCTTAAATGTGTTGGTTCTATAAATATGATCATTTTTAGTTTTAATCTTCCAATTTCTTTTTTGTTGATTTTAACACTCAAATTTTAAAATTTTTTAAAATAATCCTTATCATCACATCTCATGTCAACAATTATTTTGACATCGCAAGTGATGTGACACGTTTTGATGCTTAATACGTCATCAGTATGTGATGATAAGAATCTTTTTCAAAAGTTATAAAATCTATCGACTAAAAGTCTAAAAACCAACAAAAAAAATTATGAGAACTAAAACTAAATTATATCATATTTACAAGGACGAAGAACATACTTTAGCCTAAACTTTATCATTTCTCTCCTGTGAAAAGTTCCCTCATTTTACAATAACGACATGCTTTGCACCTTGTAGTCAGGATTGGAAGATGTGTAAATTTTATTTAAATCGCCTTTTATTCATTATGTGCACTTTTCTCACGAAGACAGTAAATAGGGCAGGAGCAACATGCATTTTCCTTCTATGTATAACCCCAGTAATTAGTCAGAAGCTTTCTATCCTCAATGCTTATGTATACACAACTTAGGGTTCCTCAAAGAGTGACAACAGTTAGATACCAAGGTAAGCTAGTTCAAAAAAAAAGTAGATAACAATTAAGGGAAAAATGAGTCTTGTTTATCACACGAGAATTTCATATCATTATCCAGCGGTGAATTTTTATTATTTTATGAAGGACTGCCAGCAAAGCTTATTGTATTTACAAAAAGTAGTCAGTACTATACTGCATATAACATACAGCAATCAAATTATCAAGATAAAACATCCCTGATTGATGTTGATTTCCTAAATTTGTCCGCAGTGCAAAACGGAACTTGTACAAAGTTTTGAAATAAAGAGTAAAATGTTTTACCTGCTCTTATTTTGGTTCAAATATTGTTTTGACTGACTCAAAAACCTGTTCAATGGACCTTGCAGCATCAATCTAAACGAAAAAATGAAGGTCTTACAAGAAGAATTAAGAACCTTAGCAAAGTAATGATAGAAGCACCAAAAATACGAATTACCTTGCGAACTTTTCCCCTTGCATCATAATAAGTAATCACAGGAAGACTAGACTCCAAGAAAACCTTAAATCGCTTCTTTATTGTATCAATATTGTCATCTTTTCTTCCCTTTATAATCCGTAAAAGGTATTAATTACTGAAAAAAATAAGAATATTAAATAAAATACTTTTATAAAAACAAAAAACAAAAAACAAAAACCTGGTTTCTACTGAGAAGACGTCTCTCCATCTCTTCCTCAGGGCAATCAAAAAACAATACAAATGCTGGCTCTATTCCAGTCTGCAATGCCATAATGCATTTAGCGAAAAAGAAAATACCATTATCTAATCTGAAAAGATAAAAACTTAAATTAAACAATTCCATGCAAAGAAAATGGAAGTTACCACATTCTCAAATGCTGCACGATTTTCCTCATTACGAGGGAAACCATCAATAAGAAATTTATCATTGCCACTTTCTTGCATTGCTCGTTGCAGAAGCTTTATTGTTACTTCTGAGGGAACTATTTGTCCTTCTTTGATCATATTATCGATCATTGTACTGTCAAATATCAGAGAATATTTAGTAAATAAGATTATGCCAAGAGATACAAACAAAATTATACCAATACAAGATAGGAGACTAATAACAGAGGTCATCTGTTGAGGTCAATAAAGAATATATCAGAACCAGTATAACAAAATACATGCAATTTTTATTGAAAGACCAACTTTGATCTCATGGTCAAAAGAAAATACTAGGTGGAACTAGATATTTCCCAGAACATGGACACAAAAATGATCTAGCATCAGTCTTAGGGGATTAATGAGCTTTACGTTCATTTCACATGACAAGGGCAAGCAAAGGGACCAAGATTATGATATAATACATGCTAAACATACAGAACCCAGGGCAAATTTTAGGTAGGATCTTATGATCCATGTTATAGTCATATGATTTATGATTTTTCAACTCCTTCTCAATCCTTATGTAAGATCTCTATTTTGACAACCTTGAATGAAAGAATGTTCCATAATCAATCAGAAATACCTCATAATCAATAGTTTCAAAAGACACAAGGAAGGACTATTAACAGTCAGTAAAACAGGACTATGAAATTATTATCAAGTCTTTATCTGGATGAAGCATATACTCTACCCATTTTCTGAACCAGATTCCTTTTCAGCTCGCAAAAGATCACCAGCACTGAGGTGAGTATATCCAAATTGTTGGACAATGTTTGCACATTGTGTACCTTTCCCACTGCCTGGGCCACCTGTATCATTAGCATATCAAGAATCAAAGTAGAAGTGAGAAAATGCCCATTATAACTTTTAATAAACATATTGAGGACATAGGGGAAATTAGATTCACTATTCAAGGGGAAATCCGATTCATTATTCAAGGAAAATCATATTCACCATTCAAGGGGAAATCAGATTCACATTCAAGGGAATATAAGGAGCTGTTTGGTTTGTGAAATTTAATTTCTTGTTTTCAGTTTTATTTATAAAAATGCCACCTTATTTTTACTTTGTATTTTCAAAATTTTGTACAAGAAACAGTAAAAACAAGAAAAAAATTATTTAAAAAATTTTCTAAGTTAAAGATCCCTTAACCTCAAGGAAAATAATTAAGTATAAGGACTGTTACAAGTGCCCATTTATGACATGGTTCATAACTTAGATGATTTGCCTCATCTTAGACATAGATGGCTTTATATGATCCTTTAAAATTCCCCACAGATTGGATTTTAAGAAGTCTATTAATTCATAGCATGTAAAAGGGGAGATGAAAATATTAAATAAAGTGAAGCGACATGAAAATAATATTTAAGTGTGGAGCCACCTATTTGGTTAGGGTGGGGTTATGAGTTGAACCATATTATAGTTACCTGAATTAATTGGAACACCATTTAAAGGTGCTAATATTGTCTTGAAATGACAAATTTAATAAACAACAATGCCATATGAAATGTGATTTGGTTAGTTCCTTGATGTACCCCCTTACATAGGGAAGGCTCTGTCAGAATATATGGCAAAATGGCAAGGGCTAAGGCAGTGATTTATGACTAATGCCTTAATGAGATCCACTCATTCTAACTATGTATGATCCAGTTGATGGCAGATGTTGTCAACTTTTGAAAAGTAGGAATTTAGAGAAGATTCCAATAGGAAATGTGGCGAGAATTAAGGCTAATTGGTGGAAAATGCTAAGCTAATGATTTGTTAATGAGAAAGATTGATGATATTGGCATGCTTCATATGCATAAGGATGATGGTTTTGAAAAGACAGAAGATACTCTAGCAGTGCCGTTGGAGAATGGAAATAAAGGGATCTCAGGGTCCTAATCAATGTTTCAGATATATTGTGTACCGAACGTTGGAGGTAAGAGGTTGAGTGTGAGGTCTTCTATGGGTTCTGTGAGGGTGGCCAAGTATAGATGTTCCCCTATATCTAAGATGCCTCACATCTATACTTGGCCACCCTCACAGTCCTCCCATAACATTATCTGGGTCAATTGATAGTTCCATCCTGTCATGAATGATTAATATATCGATGGCCAGATTTAGTTATGTTGGACTCCTGACTGTTTCACAATCTAAAGAAATGATTTTTCAGACCTGCATGCATTGTATGAGATTACCAAAAAAATTGAATTATGATGATGAATTTGAAACTGGACTGTAACATGCATGGCATATGCATTGACTATTTTGTGAAAGATCTTGATTCATGTATCTATATTGTATATTTGATGACTTTGATATGATTTAATGCTTTCCTGCTTAATGATTATGTTATTTGATCTCATTCACTAATTTCTACCTTGCGTTTGGTGCACTTTCTATAATCATCTACTATAGATAAATAGACAGAGGATGGACTTGTTGGCAAAAGCGTGGAATTTGATCATTATCAACAATGGTCATATAGCTTCAATCACGATGAGGCAGTGTTTAGAGGCTATGTGACCCCTTCCATACTAACTCGTAAGGATTTTCTTGAGTTGGCACAAAAATGCGTGACTACTCTTTTGTGACAAATGATGACATATATGGTTTTGTTGTGTACATGTATACACCCCAAGGGATAGCCAGCTCTTGGCATAGTGTAGGTGCACTTTTGTCTGGTTTTATGTTTATATCTTAGACCATTATGGTGTGTGCACGCATCCAGTATTTTGATTATTATTTAACTGCATGCACGGTTTTACAAATAAATACCCACCTTTGTGTATGTTCACTTCTGTGTGATATATGCTTATATCTTAGACCATTATGGTGTGTGCACACATCGGGTATTTTGACTATAGTTTAACTGCCTGTCTGGTTTAAAAAGAAAATACCCAGCACTGGACATAGTGTATGTGCACTTCTGTGTGGTGTATGTTTATATCTTAGACCACTATGGTGTGTACACACACCGGATATTTTGATTATCATTTCGCTGCCCACATAGTTCAAAAAAAATACTCACTTTTTTCACAACTTATTAAAATATTAAGTAATAATAATTAAAAAGTAATCATGTAACGGTTAGATAGACCAGGATGTCACATCTACAAAGGATCAGATTAATGACGTATACAATGCTTAAAGTCTTGATGTAGGTGTCACATAGTTGGTTCTCATCTTTCAAAGACTACAAGTATAATAGGAGCATCAGCTGATAAAAATATCATCCTAAGATGATCATCTCATGGCGAACCAGACATAAAGATTGAGATAATACGACCATTCATGACCATTAGCAAAGGATTCCTTGAAAATTTAAGGATTAAAAATCCTTTCGAGTATCAAATAGCCAAACTTCTTGATTGAATTGTTAGGAAGCACTAAAATATGCATTTAAAATAAAAATGATCATGGACTTCTGTGTCTTTTTCAATACTCACTCAAGTTCACCTTCCAGTCACATGATTCTTCTTCAATTTTATTATTATTATTACATGTCTAAAGGAAAATAACGTATATAGGTTGCCTTTGCTTCACACTTTAAACAGTTCAAAATTGTGAACATCCAACACCTCCTGGGTATACAACAAAATACCATGGAAAATAGCTTAAGTAATCCTCCTCCCATGAGTTAGTCTTAGAGGTTGAGTTAAGTCTGATCTATCCTCTATTCTAATATGGTTTCAAAGTCTATTCCAATCCTGATGTTGGACCATTCACAAATGTCAAATCCTATAAACTTTAAGTTCACATGTTCAATTCTAGACATGAAAAGTGTGTTAAAATCCTACATCAGCGTGGCAAATGACCAAAGTTCTAGAAATGAATTAGACAATCATTCTCAATTCTAACAGAAATGAGTGAAAAATGGAAGGTATTCAAAAGTATTCAAAAAACAATAACAGACATTTTTATGGAAGCTCACTTGTATGTGTTGCAATTATAGGGACTAGACGAAAAAAATGAAGGAGAGATGGTGAAAAATTGTATCAATTGGTGTGATAGATATGAAGATTTAACACCTATTTATACAAATAGTGTAGGTCAAGCCCACCCCAATAAGACTACTAACATAAAAGATAGAAGACAAAATGATAAGAATCCTAATACTCTAAGGACCTGTTTGGTAAACAGGATAGCATAGGATATTAAGGCAAGATTAGGAAAGGAATAGGATAGGAACATGATAGGATAGAATATAGTTTGTCCTATCCTATGTTTCTTGTTTATCAAGATAACAAACTGAATAATAGTATGTTATCTTATCCTATATTTAGGATGAATCATATAATGATATGACATGATATAAATTATATTCAAATGAAAAAATTAATCTTTTATCAAAATTAGACATAATTTTATTAAAAATAATTTAATATTTATGACTTCTAAATAGATATAAATTAAAAAATATGATACCTTAACTTCACTTTGTCAAATAAAAAAAAGTTGGAAATGAGATGTCATTAAGAAGAAAAAATTCAATGGATGAAAATCAGAGAAAATCGAACAAGAGAGACAAGGAAAGATAGCAAGCTGTATAATAATAAAAATGTTATTATTATTTTTAATATTTTTAATATATTATTACTACTATATTATTATTGTTATTACTATAATCAATATATTGTTATTAATTTTATATTTATTATTATATTAAATTGTTAAGTATTAATAATTTTTATTTATATTATGATGAATATTATTTTATAAATATATTATTATTACTATTAATATTTTTAATATTGTTATTAATGTTATTCTTATTAATAATATTCACTTTTAATATTTTACTATTATTATCTTAATATATAATATTATTATTGATATTATTGTTTTTATTATTATTATAATTAATAATATTATTATTACTGTTATTATTATTATTAATATTACCATTTGTAATACTAATCTTATTTTTATTAATATTATCATAATTATTAATATTATTGTTATCATTCATATTATTATTAATAATATTATTAAAATTATTATTAATAGTATTATTTTTATTTATTATTATATTATTACTTTTATTATTATTATTCTTATTATGGCAATACAAAAAAAACAAATATGTTATCATACCCCTCTAACCAATCGTAGGATAAAAACTACCCTAGATGATAGAATAGAACAATAGGATAGAATTACCACACCCTACTGACTAAATAAATACTGGAAATAAGATGGGACCTAAAGTTATTGTATCATGTTCTCCAAATGGATTCTAAGTATCTAACGTTATGCATTAGGATTTCTAGAGTGGTATCATTTAAATTCATGTATAAAATAATTATCCAAAAATCCTGAATAGCATCTGCTACAAGAACTATAGACAACGCAAGTCCCCCCCCCCCCCGCCATTATAGCATATCGAGTCAACCAGATTATGCAGTTCTACTAAAGAGTATGTCTAACAAGCTTTATATTAGAATCTTAATGTAAGTGCAATAAAGCATATCAATATACCAAAACCTTATATAACGGGAAAGATAACAGATAGATATCTAACAAACTCAGCTTTATTGGTATACACTAAATCAAAGAATCTGGATTTTATCAAGAGCCAATCAGATAGATGTAGACTGTAGAAATCCTTGATTTGAATGCAATCAGTAAGTGCTCACCTAACACAAAAACAACAGCAGGTTTTTTCTCTATAATGCTTACATTTGCACCCTACAATCAAATAATTGGCCAAAAAAGAAACAAAAAATGAAAAATCAGTTAATACTTATAATATATAATAAGAATGAGATATTGTCTATGATGCAAAAGAAAACAAACTCAGCAACCCAAGAAAAAGGAAAAAAAAGTTTAACGCTGGTATTGATTTAAACAAACCAATTTTTTCTTGATGTAGCTCTGAGATATTCCACATCAAATTAACCAATTTATTTACAACTCAATAACAAGGGATCTTCATAGCTCCTTTCCCAGCATCAAAGAAATTATAACGAAAACTAAAATGTCTTTTACAGGTTAAAACTGCCAAGTTCTGTGAAGTAGTAGGGGAAACGTAAGCATAATGTTAGGCACTCCTCATCTAGACCATGTAAGAAATAAGAGTAAGGGAAAAAGTGGTATTTAGCCTATAACAAACTTGCACACAGCAACGTGTGGTAAGGTTATGTGTGGGAAGCAATATTGTAAGATTATGTGTGGGAAATAAGGGGAGGAGGCAATCCTTTGGGTAGCTTAGTGGGTACTGTTGCCACGGGGAAGAGAAGGCATTCTTCTCTAATATTTTCTTTTCTTTTCTAATTATATGTTTTGCTGCACTATACTAATCTTATCAGAGTTCCATTATCCGAATTTTCCAATAATTCTAATGGTGAATTCCAGTTCCGATTACACACTCACTTTAATCAGCTTTTCAAACTACCAAATCTAAATACAAAATGTTAGAAGCAAGTCAGTGGATAAAACAACCATGAATACCTGGCTTGAAGCTTCAACAGCAGTTCCCATGTGTAGTATCTATTTAATTATGTTCCAAAATAGTATCTAAGAACAATTTCACAAGCAAATACAACGATATGTCAAAAGGAAATCATTTACAGAGCTCAACAGTTATAATATTTCAACATTTTATTCATACAACCATTCTGCACATGGACCTAATCCAGAAAACAGCTATATTAAATTGGCTATTATAAAGTGCCAAAAAAAGAAAAGCCCTTTTAGAATAAAACTTAATTACCAATTTAACCAATGCAATAAACATAGTTTTTATTTAAATTACGGCACAATAGGTCAAGGCAGCAAGGTAATATAGCTTCTGATTTTCGAACAGTCCCTTTTACTTAACTTATAAGCAAGAGAACACAATTCAGGTATCAAATTTAGATTCCAACGTAAACCACACAAGCATATGGCTCAGCCTAAGATACTAAAATTAGCATATCAGGACAGGTTAAGTAACAACTAACAATAGAAAAAAAATGAAAGAAAGATTATTAATCCCTAATCAATGGAAAGAGTTACTGAAAAAAAAAAACTCCGCCACATTTTCAGGCAAAACCCAAACTCAAAAAGAAAAAAAAAAAAAACTCAGACACAGAGATGCCATATCACTAAAGGGCTTAGGAAAATTCGAACGGAAGGAGATGAGAGGAAGTAACTTAGTGGCAAATAAGTGAAGAGATCAAACGGGTTTTAAAGAGATTCGGAGGACTTACCTTTGAGTTTGAATATTGGGGTTTTGAATTTTGTAATAGCATGGGAACAAGGGGTATTGTTTGTTTTGTGAAGCCTATAGTAAAAATATTAAAATAATACTATTAAGTATGTGGTATGGGATCCAGTAACTCGAGAGTTGAGTGGGGTCAGACTTTTCGCATCTTTTTTCACTTCTCCCATCTGCCTTCTTTTTTTAAAATGTTATATCTAAAACGCGGTGTTTTCTTTTTTTTTTATTCTAAAATTATATTTTTAAAATTTAAATTTTACATTTCAAAATATATTTTCAAATTTTTTAACAATATTTTAAAAATATTAATAACATTTTAATAAAATATATTTATGAAAACAAATTTTTGAAAATTTAAATTTAAAAATATACTTTTTATAATATTAATAATATATTAAAAAATATATTTTCAAGATAATTATTCACGTTCCAAAAATATTTTTTAAAAGATAAGTTTATAAGTGTGACACATAGGATCGAAGTAGATTGAGTCGAGTTATTTTAACTGTTCAAGTTTAAAAATTTTGAGGTACGAATCTGTATTTGTTACCTGTTATAGTTTTTTTTTTTTTCTGTCAAGGTTTGATCTAATTTAAAATTTATAAGATTTAAATTTGTTTAAAATCTACATTACAAAAAATGAATAAATAAACTTAAAGTCTATATAAATAATTGATTAAAAAGTCATTAAATAAACCTAAAATATATATATTAATATTATGTAAATAAAATATAAAATAAATATTATACAAATATAATATATTAAAATAAATATAAATATATAATATATAAATATAAATAGGCTATTGAACAGTTTAAATAAACTTTTTTATACGCCTAACTTATTTATCTAAATAACTTTTAAACAAGTCTGATCTTATCTATTTATTAAATGAATGAAATCAAACTAAGCTTTAAACGAGTGGAACCGTAAACCCCTTTCGAACGACTTAATTCACTTTCATTCCTAGCGATGTAGTTTCCGTACATCTTTTGCAAACTGGTCAATTCAGAGTAGATAAAAAGTCGACCTAGGTTACACCCATTCTCCATGCCATAATCGATAATAATACTATAAACTAGTATATTATTATTATAAAAGTGAATTAAAAGTAATTTAAAATATGTTAAATCCTATATTTTAAAATTAAATAAAAACTATATTATTATAAAAATTTACGAAACAGAAGATAAAAAGATATTTGTGATAAAAAATATTATTTACCTATAAATATAAATTGTTAAGAGAAAACATATAAGTATTAATAACTGTAATATAATTATTTAAACATTATTACTACTTTAAAATGAATATTTCATACCATATTATAATAAAAAATATTATGATTTTTAATAGAAAATAAAATTTAAACAATTTTTACTTTTGTGTTATTAACATTTTCTACTTATACATCAAATATATAAATTAAAAAAATATTTTTTATTGAAAATTATTATTATATTTAAAACAAAAAAAATTATTTTTCTTTTTTATGTAACTAAAAATATTTAAAATTATGCATTTAATACCATTAACTTACCAAAATATATAAAAATTTAAAAAGTATATATTGAATTAAATTGACTAGATTTTAGGAATTTTTAACTTGATTAAAGTTATTTTTAAAATCAAAATCTCTATCTGATATTATTTAAAAACTAATCTGTAGAATGGAATTGAAACAATAAATGTTTCATATTCTTAAGGTACATCACTACAAGTATTACGTATCATAAACCTACACCATAAACTAGTTCATTATTTCCTTTTCATGTTAATGTTGGATGACCATAGTAGTAATTTACCATAGGGATGCATCATAAATTGTTATGTCTAACCCAAATATATCATACATTGTTGTGCATAACCAAGATTTTCCACAATTTGTTGAGCATTCTTGTGGGGTGTCATAACTTGCAGTTATTATGTCATTGTCAATGTGTTAATTATGTTTATTATTGAGCACCATGGGAATACCCCACAAGTGTAACTTCTTTCCATGGTGCATCACATTCCTTCATCCTCCTATAGATCTTTTTTTCCCAAATCAAGTAACATTTTCATTATGTTTTTTTTTTTCAAACAAATTACCATCAAAATTAGTAGTTTCCATTAAATCTTTGCAAAATTATTTTCATGGACAATTTTAAGTTAGTTTCAATGTTTTTATTTTGTCAACTTTTTTTTTCTCAAAATATAGGTTATGGTTTATGTTTATATTATTTTTTATAAATTAATATTTGTAGTACATTTTGTACTTCAATAGTCTTTATTTTAAGAGTGAAAAAGTATATTATGAGTAAAATTATCATTGTTGTATATTCAAATAGTAGAATATTTCAAAAGAAAGATGGGTTTATTTGTAAGAAAATAAAAAAAAAACAATTCATATTAGAAGGAATATAAGGTTAAATAAATTTAAACAAAAAATTTATATAAAAATTAAAGTTTACATCAAATCAAATACTTTCTTTTTTAATAGGTAGATTTTTGTTTTAAGTGACAAAATTGAGTATAATGGGTTTCAAATATATGATGATAATGACATCAAATGTATGATCAACGATTTTGAGTAGTAATTTTTAAAGTTGATTGATAAGCATAGATTTTATAAATAATTATCTCTCACTTTTATCTCATTAAGACTTCTTATATGTTCAATTAAGTGATCTTTGTCATATTTTATGAGTTTGGGTTCATATGAAGTTTAATTGAATTTCTTTGCTTACCCGATTAAAATGACACTATTATAGTATTTTGAGCATAATAGGAGTTTTAGACATCCAAAAATTATGAAATCTGTCTTGAATGAAAGCTGAAAGAAGTGTCCACAGTTACAAAGCAAGAGCAGACTCTAAATTGGATGTTTAGGACTCCGAAATTATCTCAAAAGATGAGATAGTGTTGCTGACGTGGAATTTGAACAGTGTGCAAAGATCCGGCCATATCTTGAGATACAGAAGTCATATTGAGATGAAATCAAATCTGTTGGACAGCTAAGATCCAGGGCTACAACTTTTGTTCAGAAGTCAAGCTCTAATTCGGACATGTGAACATCCGAAATTGCGGTGCAAGAAAGTTAAAATTGTTGTGCTAATTGGTGACAAAAATTCAAAAAGTGTTTTGCATTTTCAACAAAGCCCATGTGAAAGCAATAAAATGGTAGAAAAGTAATATCCTAGTTGGTGACTTTCTGAAGATGATGCCTCACAAATCCTCTATAAATAGAAGGGTTTACAAGAGGAGAAACACACCATTTTGGAGATTAACTCCAATACCATTTTCTTTCTTTCTTTCTTTCTTGTTAGTTTTGCCTCCTTCATGGAAGGCTTAGGTTTTCTTTCTTGTTAGTTTGCCTCCTACATGGAAGGCTTAGTTTTTCTTTATTATTAGTTGCCTCCTACATGGAAGGCTTAGGATTTATTTGTTGTTAGTTTGCCTCTTTCTTTGTTGTTAGTTTGCCTCCTTAATGGAAGGCTAGGTTTGTAGTTTCAATTCAAGGATTCAAGCTATTTTCATTTTAACTTTGAGGTCTTGATCTTTATTTACATGCTTATTAAGTGGTTTCTACTCTACTTCACTATATTCTTCAATTTTATTCTTTAATCAAAGTTTGATCGGTTGACGTATTTTGATTAATGCATAATTGATTTATAATTGGTTTTTGATTGGTAAATCATTTTCCAAAAGTTTGAAGAGTAGAAATTAAGTAATTTAACTGAAGGTTTTCATTTTATTACTTACTTCAACTGAATTCTGATTATAAAATTGGTTTAGATGAAAGATTAAGTGGTTACTAAATCTTGTTGATCATAATCAATTGAATTCTGAGAGGTTTCTCAGTAGAGAATTCAAGGATCATTGTAGGGGTTCCAAATGATCCTAGGTTGATAAACACAATGCATGATTTTAGTGATCAATGATTAGTTATGAAAATAGCCTCTGAATTCCTTGAGTTGATAATTGTTAAGTGAAATTAATTTCATTCTGTATTTTGCATTTAGAACTCAATATCAATCTTTACAAAATCCCCCTGTTCTAATTTTCTCCTAATTTGCTTAAGAATATGAAATGGTCTTTGGGAGATGACCTAGGTTGCACCTTATACTATACCAATAGTTTGGGGAAAATCTAGAAATTATTTTTGCGCGTTTGCGACGAGCGCGTAAAAAATTTGGCGCCATTGCCGGAGACCATTTTAGTTTCCTAGGCTCATTTAGGAGTTTGTATAAAAATTTTAATCTTTCTAACAATTTTTTTTTTACTTTAGGTATATATTCTTGGATTTTCTGTATGAATTCACCTTTTTGTGTATGACCCGATCCAATCCTGAAAATTTATATGCATATGATCCTGAGATTGATAGAACATTCCACCACTTGAAAAGAGCACATAGAAGGCATTCATTCAGTAATAACCAAGAAAGTAACAGTAGTGATTTTTCATCTTTAAATTTTGATAGTTTCAAATATTCTGCTAAGAACATGGCTGATAGAACCCTAAAAGAATTAGCTGCACGTGATGTTGCTTATCAACCGTTGTGTATTCAATACCCTGATGTTGATGCACCATTTGAACTAAAGTCTGGATTAATACATTTGCTACCTAAGTTTCATGGCCTTGCAGGTGAGGACCCTCATAAACATTTGAAGGAATTTCACATTGTGTGTTCCACAATGCGGCCACAAGGAATTCCTGAAGATCATATCAAGTTGAAGGCATTTCCTTTCTCCTTAAATGATGGAGCAAAGGACTGGTTGTACTATCTACATCCAACATCTGTTACAAGCTGGAATGATATGAAGAGATTATTTCTGGAGAAATTCTTCCTTGCATCCATAACAACAGCTATAAGAAAAGAGATTTGCGGCATCAGACAGAATTCCCAAGAAACTCTCTATGAGTATTGGGAGAGATTCAAGAAACTATGCGCCACTTGTCCACACCATCAAATCAGTGATCAATTACTGATTCAGTATTTCTATGAAGGACTCATGCCAATGGACAGAAGCATGGTTGATGCAGCTAGTGGTGGAGCACTTATGGACAAAACTCCTACAACAGCTCGAGATTTGATTGCCAACATGGCAGAAAATTCTAAGCAATTCAATTCTCGAACTAATTCTTTGTCTAAAGGAGTCCATGAAATGACCACCAAGACAGACCATACACGATTGGAGAACAGAATTGAAGAACTAACCTCCATCGTAAGACAGTTGGCCATCGGACAACAACAGCAACTTAATGTTGTTGACAAAACCAAAACATGTGGCATCTGCACTTCTGCAGATCATCCTACTGATGCATGCCCAACATTGCAAGAAAGTGAGACACCTGAGGCTGCAGTAAATGGTATTTTTGGCACAGGACCATTTGTAGTTACTAATGTTTTTCCTTATGGTGCAGTGGAAATAAAAAATGAGGTAACTGAAAAAAATCTTCAAGGTGAATGGACATCGTCTTAAACCATTTTTCGAAGGTTTTCAAAAGCACACGGTAGAAGAAGTGCATTTGCACAATGCCACATACTTGCAATAAATTCAAGAGAAGTCTCTCTCTCTCTCTCTCTTTCTCTTTCTTTCTCTCTTTCTCTCTCTCTCTCTCTTTCTCTCTCTCCCTCTCTCACATTCCTCAC
This sequence comes from Canavalia gladiata, assembly GCA_037954105.1. NCBI lineage: Eukaryota > Viridiplantae > Streptophyta > Magnoliopsida > Fabales > Fabaceae > Canavalia > Canavalia gladiata. The sequence goes on from CM075661.1 coordinate 41,902,386, forward strand.
TTATAAGTTTCAACTAATCTCTCAACTTCCTTCTTCACCTCTTAAATCATCCCAACTATTACACTACATTGAGCTTGCATGAATAATAACTTGAGTGTTTTAAGAAAAAAATGGAGAAAGCTCTCACCAGGATCAAAATTTTGTTCCCTACTCTCCCCAGAAATTTTCTTAAAGACATTTACAATTGCAAACTTGAACGATTGAGGGCATTAACACTCTTAGGCCTTCCAGAAGATGTCCGTTGGATCATTGAAGCTAAGGTACGTTTAGCAGGTGAATTTCAAGAATCATTTGTTAAAAACATGCCAGGTGTGGGAAGAAGTTCCTATGCAAAGAAGAGAAGGGCAAAAAGAATTGGAGTTTGCTACAGGTGTGCAAGATGGACCTGTAACACAAGATGCAAGAACCCTGGAATGGTTTCAAGAAATCGAGAGGACAAAATTCAATTCATAAAGGATGGACTGAGTAAGGAGTCATTGGATGATATCATTCAGACTCTTGAGACGCATCCTAGTGGGCATGTACAAGGAGTCCTTCTTGATTTGTTTGAACTGTTCCGTAAGGAAAAAGCACGTTATAGTCTTGGGAATCTGACTTTAAAAGACCCTGTTGTCAGTTTACAAGAAAACTGAATGGGAAGCACATCCTTGACTCTTAGAAGGCGTTTCAGCCGTTACTGGACGTAAAACCAGAGGAAGATGTGAGCCACAATCACAACAACTGTTCATTCTCATGCGTGTATGTTTGTCATTTACATTGTCTTTTCAATTTATTGGGCCACCATTTTTTTTGAAATTTTCACCCCTGCTTAAAGTCTTTCCCCTCTGACATTCACCTTTTCCTTGAACAAAAAATTCAAACTTTTGCAACAAAAATTCAAACTTTTTCTACCAAATCCTGATCCCGCACTATTCAAGCGATCTCCTTGTCTGATATTGAGTCCCTATAAATTATCAACCTCTATGACATATTTTTTTCAAAAAAGATAGAAACATCGTATATGGATAGGATCAATACTATCTGTGTTTTTGGTGGGTCTAATCTTGGAAAGGATGGAGAATTTCAACATGCAGCTTATACCCTTGGTAAGACATTAGCTGCAAGAAAAATCAATCTTGTTTATGGGGGAGGGATTCAGGGTTTAAAAGGATGTGTTGCAGGATCTGCACTCACAAAGGGGTGTAACGTCTTAGGTGTTGGCTTAAAAAATGGGAGCACCTCCTACTTGACCCTGGGTACTGAATTGAAGGTTGCAACCATGCATGACCGTATGAGACACATGTTGGTTAATTCTAATGCATTTATTGCATTACCTGGTGGTCTTGGAACAATGGAAGAAATTTTTACCATTATATTTTGGGCCTATCGGAATTTTCATAAAAAACCTTTGGGCTTATTGAATATTAATGGTTTTTATAATGGTTTGATATCCTTTTTAGATCATGCAGTAGAGCAGGAGTTCATGCCACAATCCATGCGCAACATCATAGTATCTGCTTCAACTGTTGAACAGCTACTTGAGATTTTGCAAAATCCTACATCTGAGCTCAGTCAAGCAATGCAGCTGGTAAACCAACCAAATCAGGATGGCAGAGAGAAAAGAGAACCAGATACCACTCTTCGGTTATAACTTTTCCTTACTTTGGTGGTTTTCTTACATTTCTTTTCCTGTTATATGAAATTCCATCTAAGACATTGGGGACAATGTCTTGGATAGGTTGGGGGGAGGATGGTCCGATATCTAAAAAAAAAAATTAAAAAAAAAACAAAAAAAAAAACAAAAAAAAAACAAAAAAACAAAAAAATTAGGTTAGAATCATAAACTTGCTTTGAGTAAGATGGCTGAGTAAGGAGTTACACTTGACTCCTGATATGCATCTTATGATTAAAAAAAAAATTGAATGTGGAAGTATGTTTTTCTTTAGATTTTATAAAATAATTGAAGCAAAATGATTTACATTTTGAGATTAATTAGTTTGGCAATACATATTTAAACTGGATAGATTAGATTTGATAAAAATATTACCTGTGAGATTTTGAGCCTTATTATTATTTTCTTTCATGTGTGATTTTCATCCATGAAATATGTTACTTCAGAACTTGCATTGATTCTTTTTGAAGCTACATTTTCACATGAATTGTACAAAAATGATTTAGGCACTGTTTTTCTTGAACAAACCACTTGGCCAAATAACCAAACCATATAATTTTATCCTTTGATCAGCCCTTTGAGCCGATTAGCCTTTTCTTCTTTTTAGCTCACCACAAATCAAAAAAAAAAAAACAACTTTGTTTGACCATAGAAGGTAAGGAATACTGGATTTATCATACCATAAGTGTTTCAATAAGTGTGGGGGAGATTATTGTTGTGTTCATCAATATCATGGTTGAAAAAAAAAGCAAGAAATTAAAAAATAAAGTATTATATTGAAAAAAAAAGAAAAGAAAAGAAAAAAAAAAGAATGAAGAAGTAATATTTGTTTCTCACACTTGCACTTAGACTCAGTTCTCAATCCTCACCATTTTCCTTGGTCTAACATTGTATCTCTTCAATATATCATTTCATCTTTCTAATCCCGTTATAACCAAAATAAAGACCTTTTGATTTGTGCATTGCATGTGTACATAGTAGTAGAGAAGTAGAAGATATGCAAGCCTATGATAGTTCATCTTTCATGGATTGAATTTGAGAGAAACACTTACCAAATCAAACACTTGAGAGATTCAGAGTATATCATGTGAGGTTTTATCTTTCTCAATCTATGTTTTTCAAATTAAAGTTGCCTTTCTAAGTAATTTCAAAAATGTGATGAAAGAATGCTTCATGAAATTTTGTGAATTCTTGAGAAATCAACTCAAAACTTTGATGTTCTTTCATAAAAAAAAAAAAATTAGTCACCAATCCTTAACTTAAGTTTTCCCGAGACGTGCAAAAGATAAGTGTGGGGGAATTTGATAAGCATAGATTTCATAAATAATTATCTCTCACTTTTATCTCATTAAGACTTCTTATATGTTCAATTAAGTGATCTTTGTCATATTTTATGAGTTTGGGTTCATATGAAGTTTAATTGAATTTCTTTGCTTACCCGATTAAAATGACACTATTATAGTATTTTGAGCATAATAGGAGTTTTAGACATCCAAAAATCATGAAATCTGTCTTGAATGAAAGCTGAAAGAAGTGCCCACAGTTACAAAGCAAGAGCAGACTCTAAATTGGATGTTTAGGACTCCGAAATTATCTCAAAAGATGAGATAGTGTTGCTGACGTGGAATTTGAACAGTGTGCAAAGATCCGGCCATATCTTGAGATACAGAAGTCATATTGAGATGAAATCAAATCTATTGGACAGCTATGATCCAGGGCTACAACTTTTGTTCAGAAGTCAAGCTCTAATTCGGACATGTGAACATCCGAAATTGCGGTGCAAGAAAGTCAAAATTGTTGTGCTAATTGGTGACAAAAATTCAAAAGTGTTTTGCATTTTCAACAAAGCCCATGTGAAAGCAATAAAAGGGTAGAAAAGTAATATCCTAGTTGGTGACTTTCTGAAGATGATGCCTCACAAATCCTCTATAAATAGAAGGGTTTACAAGAGGAGAAACACACCATTTTGGAGATTAACTCCAATACCATTTTCTTTCTTTCTTTCTTTCTTTCTTTCTTGTTAGTTTTGCCTCCTTCATGGAAAGCTTAGGTTTTCTTTCTTGTTAGTTTGCCTCCTACATGGAAGGCTTAGTTTTTCTTTATTATTAGTTGCCTCCTACATGGAAGGCTTAGGATTTATTTGTTGTTAGTTTGCCTCTTTCTTTGTTGTTAGTTTGCCTCCTTCATGGAAGGCTAGGTTTGTAGTTTCAATTCAAGGATTCAAGCTATTTTCATTTTAACTTTGAGGTCTTGATCTTTATTTACATGCTTATTAAGTGGTTTCTACTCTAATTCACTATATTCTTCAATTTTATTCTTTAATCAAAGTTTGATCTAGGTTGACGTATTTTGATTAATGCATAATTGATTTATAATTGGTTTTTGATTGGTAAATCATTTTCCAAAAGTTTGAAGAGTAGAAATTAAGTAATTTAATTGAAGGTTTTCATTTTATTACTTACTTCAACTGAATTCTGATTATAAAATTGGTTTAGATGAAAGATTAAGTGGTTACTAAATCTTGTTAATCATAATCAATTGAATTCTGAGAGGTTTCTCAATAGAGAATTCAAGGATCATTGTAGGGGTTCCAAATGATCCTAGGTTGATAAACACAATGCATGATTTTAGTGATCAATGATTAGTTATGAAAATAGCCTATGAATTCCTTGAGTTGATAATTGTTAAGTGAAATTAATTTCATTCTGTATTTTGCATTTAGAACTCAATATCAATCTTTACAAAATCCCCCTGTTCTAATTTTCTCCTAATTTGCTTAAGAATATGAAATGGTCTTTAGGAGATGACATAGGTTGCACCTTATACTATACCAATAGTTTGGGAAAAATCTAGAAATTATTTTTGCGCGTTTGCGACGAGCGCGTCATTGATACTCAAGATTTACGTTGATATTAATATGGTTAGAAGTTTAACAATATTGACACAACATTATGGTGAAATGAAGAAATTCAATTCCAATAATTGGTAAGTTAAATTAATTTAAGTTACATTCTAATCATCAAGTTTGGTTTAATTTAATTTAATATCATTCATCAAATTAAATATATGTATTGTGTTGTTTAAAAAAAATGATATTCTTCTAATAAAGCTATATATATTTATTGGATGATAATGATGATCTAAAGTATGATTAACAATTGATATGCATAAGTAGTGAGGATAATTATGATTTTAAAAAAAGTGAATGTGATTAGGATAATCTCACCAACATAGATGAAAGGGAAGTTATGTGCTTCAAAATTCATGAATCACCAACAAAACATCTAACAAAGTTTTATCAACACAGTTCATCATCAAAGTGAAAAAATTATTGTAACTTATGCTATAGAACTTGTTGTAACTTATGCTATAGAACTTGAAATTGGGTGATTTCAAAACGAGATGAATTTCCACATTCAAAACATAATTTTAGGCTAAGAATCACTTAAAACAAATACGTAAAACATAAGACATGAACAAGAAAAAAGTCAGACAAGATTCAAATGTGTAAATATGCATAACGTGATCATTAGGATTTTTGGACAAAATTTATGTTAGGTATTATGTTTGATTAGATGATTATGAAAAAAGGAAAAAAGGAAAAATAGAAGACGTGACAATTAGAAATCAATAAGCTCGAAGAATGCCATAAGGATGATCATCCTTGATAAATTTAAAGATTTTATGAAAAACCAAAAGAAAGCAAGTCTCACACTTAAGCAAAAATATAATATGAAGAGTTCTTTTCTAATTGTTATGGGCTTCTATTTAGAGTGACAACACCTTACAAGTTGCTTAGTCCTAACCCAACTCAAATCACTTACAATAGATCCAATTTCTCTTGCCAATTCAGCCCACAGTTATAAATATAAACTAATAATAAAATAAGAATATTCATCCCAAATTATAGAAAAAAAACTCTATAAGAGTGATTAAATAAGTCTTATTACAACAAACTTTAATTTGAGATATAGTTTCATATTAGACTCGAGCTGAATGTAACTCTCAAGCCTGAATTCCTTTTATTTGGATTAAGTAATTCATCATCTTGACCTTCATTTTTTCAAGACTTGGGCCTATCTTAAATAACATGGCCACTAAATTGTTTGCAACCTCTTTACCCTTCTTAGATCTCATCCTTATAATTGGACCTCCAAGCTTTCTAAGTCCTTCATACCTCCTTTCTTAGTTATGTCTCTTCTTAGTTATGTCTCTTCGTATGTCCTCATCATTCCCTTGAAATGAATTTTCCCCTATTGCAATCTTCCTCACCCACATTAAAAGTAGCACTAACATCATACTAACCTAGAAGATCTATTTTATAGGCGTATTATCATTAAATTTGGACAACATCTAAAAAGGAATATATTCCCTTAGTTAGAGCTTAGATTTTCTTTAAGAAGGAAACTTTTCCTTCCTTAAATGAACCTAAGGTAAAAAGGAAATCCATTAACCCTTGATGCCAAAAGTGTGGGAAGTATCATGGGAATATGTCTTGTTTGTGGGGGCAAAATGTTTTCTATCGTTGTGGCAAGACGAGACATTTCATGAAGAATTGCACAAAGAAGTTGCCAACCCCTCCCAATAGACCTTAGCACCAGAAAAGGGTTTTCACTTGAACGTTGAGGAGGTAAGTTTCTCCATCAATCTCATATTAGGTAAGTGTTTCTTAAATGATGAAACTTTAACTGTATTATATGACTTTGGTGTCATGCCTTCATTTATTTCTCATGGCAGTGCAAAAAGACTATGATTGTCTATATTTAAACTTTCATATGATTTGTTAGTTTCCACTCCTATCGGTAAATCGATAAAGACTTTCTTATGTTGCTTAACTCGTATCTTCTATTTATGTGATAGAGTATTTGAATCAAATTTTAATTGTTTCGTCTAGATGGATTAGGTTTAAGATTAGGATTGGATTAATCCTCTAGAAATTAGGTGTGTATTGACTACACCAATAAATCTATAGTATTCTTTCTCCACTATAGATAATCTTATCAAAATTTTTGAATTCCTTCCAAATTCTTTAATTCTGAGAAGTAGGAGGAGGAGAAATAAGAATATGTTTTTTCTCTCAGCTATTGAGGTGGAAGCAGAATGGAGACTTAAGAAAACCCCCATAATGAGAATATCTTAAAATATTCCTATAAGATAAAATATTTAGTATATAACCTATAAGATCCTTAGATAAAGACTTGAGCAATAAATCACTAAAATTTTAAAATTTAGAAGACAAGGTAAAATAAAAGATAAAATCCAGCATTTAGGAAGCATAGACTCTATTTGGCCATGAATCCTAAAACGAGAATAAGAGGATTTAAATTTATAAGGCCTAGGTAATTAACCCTCTTAAGTTATAATCTTGAAAGACAACATTTAGAGTTAAGAAAATTTGAATTAAGTGGACTTACTAGGCAAATGTGTCATTCATTCATAACCTTGAAATATCGGTATGGGAGAACTTAAATTCATAAAACTTAAGCATTTTGTCTCTTTGAGATATGATCTTGAAAGCATAACATCAGAGCTTGAGAAAAATGAATCAAGCAGGATTAGTAGAAAAAGAGTTCATCCTAGCTTAACCACCTTCGGCAAGTAAGGAAGGATTTAAAATTCTTAAACCTTAGAAATTTGAACCATTTAGGTTATGACTACTTAGACTTGATAAAAGCGAATAAAGTTGGTTTTGGGAGGAAAGATATCAAATTGGCCATGACCTTATAAATGAGTGTAAGAAAGTTTAAATTCATAAAATTTAGACATTTACCCTCTTAGGTTACAATGTTGAAAGAATAACATTCTAGGTTTACAAAGGTGAATCAAGATTCATGATTGATGAAAAATGTATCATTTGACTTAGTGAAGGTAATTACGAAAACAAGATTCTAAAGTTATCAAACACATGTATTTACCTTCCTTAAGAAAAGGTATTGAGAAACAACTTTGAGGTTAGTTGAATAAATTCTCTACTTATGGAATATAAAAGACGTTCGGCCTAAATAATGAACTTGACAAAAAATACACCTAAAATTTTTTTAAAAAAAAAAGAAAGGAAGGAAGATAATGAGAGGTGAAGCTTATCATGAGAAACATAGTGAGATTAGTGACATGAGAAATATAGGATATCCTTTGAAGAAAATTAAAGTTTTGAATTTAACTCATTAGATTAACTTAGGTCACTTAAAAGTAAACACATGTTGTTCAAAACTCAAGTTTCGTGCTTGAGTAAAGATTCCAATGAGAGTTTGAAAGATTGGATGGTAACCACCTACCATTGGCCTAAAGAGAGCCATGGAAATTAGTAAGTTCAACCCTAGATTCATAGATCCCTTTAAAATTACTAAAATAATTGGGTCAATTGCTTACTAAATGACCTTTCTGCCAAATCTTCATGATGTTCTCAATGTGTCTCAGTTACAAAAGTACAATGCTGATTCCAATCACCTCATTGAACCAGTTACAATACAATTAAAGGAAGACTTAACAACAAGTCTCATGCTGGTAAAAAAAATAGATAAGAAAGATACGCAGCTTAGGAGTAAGACGATGGTGCCCTTTGCACTAATGGTCTGGGGGAGAGGGAACATGGAGGAGCAGGCCTGGGAATTGGAGGCAAACATGAGGAAAATCTATCCGTACTTGTTTACAGGTAACAAATTTTGAGGACAAAATTCTTTTAAAGGAAGGAGAGAAATCTAACACCCCAAAAAATTTTATGATAGACTCCCAACATTATGAATTCATACTAGGACAAAGAAAAGCAAAGATAAAAATAAAAATTTAGAGAAAGTAGAAATATTTTGATAAAATGACCAAAATACTCCAACGCTGGGACAACAACAGATAATGCCCAGACAACTTAAAATAAAAAGATCGAAGATACTTTAGAGACTTTGAACTCATCAATAAAGATCAGAATATCATAAAGAAAAAAATAGAGTCAAAGAAAGAGCAAAAGCATCATTGAAAATGCTCAAAACACCCCTATAGAGCCTTGACTTCTGTAAGGGATAAATTGTTTCCAAATTAATAGCAAATGACTTAGAAACAAGTAGGAACGAATTAATAAGGGTTAAAAACATTAAGAAAATAGTTTAGAAACTTTTTAGAAAATAACCAAAAGACCCCTAGAAGTTCAGAAAGGCTAGAAACTGTCAGGCAAAGACTTGTAACTTGGATTCTATCATCTTGCACAAAAATTCATATGTTTTAAATAAGGAAATGACTCAGCACCATGAGTCACCAAACCATAATGGCAAAAGGGACAAAAACATTTATGAACAGACCATGGTTAAGTTAAAGTAACCATAGTTAAGTTAAGGTAATCATGGTTAAGTTAAAAATCAACCATGATTAGGTTAAACAAAACATGATTAGAGTAAATAAACCATGATTAAGGTAAATAAACTATGATTAATCTTAAAGGATAATTACTCATACTTTATCATTAAATTTGAAATAGAAATTATTAGTGAAAAAACCATTTAGTCCTTAGTTAAAAATTTAATCCCTAAGTAACCAATCATGTGGTGAAAGAAATTTACTAAGATTCTAGTCATCTTCATTGCACCAAAATCACTCACCCAAACACTTAGCGAACTCTCCAAAATCAACCTTTCATCTCTAAACTTCCTTAAGCCAAAATCTAACTAAGTTTAAGCTTCCATCTTTGAAGCTTAAGCTTAAACACTAAGTAAGCAAGTATCCTCATTTTCCCTTGAAGAAATTTCATGTAGGACCATCAAGGGGCTGATTCTCCATCATTAAATCCACCAAGTTTCCATTTTAATGACTCAACAAGCAGGATATTCTACGTTTAAACTTTTCTAAGAATTTTGTTAAGTATTCTTGTATAATCTTATTCATCTTTGTAGATATTTTTTTCTAAACTTCAAGATCCAACACCTTTGAGTGTTATTTGGTTTAAAACTTTTCTAGGGCCTTAAAATAAGTCTTGCTATTTTTAAAATAATTTTAAGAGCTCAAAGTGAATCTTTAGTCGCTTAAAAGGCTTATTTGAAATCCTTAAGCATTTTAATCTGTTAAATCTTCTTGAAAATAATTTTTAAATGTTTGGGGCATATTTGAAAATTTTATTAAGTCTTTTGATATGCTTAAATGATGGTGGATCTAGATCTTTAGAAAATCTTGAAAGCCATGTGTTATTTTGAGTTAAATTGGTTTATGTGTTGTGTTATTTCTTCTAAAAGCTCAAGCTTGTAACTTTTCTCTTGGTAAGTTAAAGTTTTTATATTTAATACTTAAAAGACTTAAATTTGGAATTTTATGAACATAAGGGAAAAACTTTAAAGAGTAAGACACAGAAAAAATTTGGAAAGTTAAAGGTTGGATCTTTATGACCAAAAGATTAAGAAAAAGAGTTATCAACTTGGGAAGTGTAAGGAAAGTTTCAAGTTTTATAAGGACAAGGACCATGGACTAAGGATCAGGACTTGGTTGAATTTGAAATTAAACTCATTCACTAAATGATTGGAATTTCGATCTAAGTACTATGTTAGTAGAAAAATGATAAAAATATCATCTTGGGCACAAAATGGCCATTTGACCAAGTACACTAATAAGGAGAAAATAATAGTTTAAAATTTATTAGGATGTGAAAATTCATACATTTTACAAGTTCTAGTCTAAAGGACATGCATATGGAACTAGAAAAAAAATAAATTTAAAGATCTTAGCGAACAAGAATGGTAATTCGACTAAAGCCTTAAGATTAAGAAAGAAAAGGTTGAGAAATTTGTAAGACTAATTAGTTTAATAACCTAAGGTACGATTTTAAAAGAAACAACCTTTAAATATAAGAAAAATAAATTAAGTGTCCTTAGGAAGGTAACATTGTCCATTTGGTCATACTCTTAGAAAAATAGTAATAAGAAGTTAGAAGTTTATTACGTTAAGGTCACTAGGTAATTTAAGTTACAAAAGTGATCTTAAACAAATAGACATAACTTAGTGAGCTAAGATATGAATAATTTAATCTAAATTAGTAATCTAGCTAGTAGAATAAATTAAGAGGTAAGAAATAAAGAATTATTCTTATTAGGTCTTGGATTTGAAAGTTTGGCCATAAAGGCTTAGAAAGATGAACACAAAACTTTGTGGAGGTTAAAAGAGGCCATTTGGCCAAGAGAGATTAGAATTGGGATAAATAATATTTAATGAATAAGAACCTATATGTTCATCTCTCTTAGGAATGGATTTGAGAAATAAAAGTGGTCATGAGATCTAGATGAATAAAAAGTCCACTTGAGGTGGAAAGACCATTCGGCCAATATAAACTTAATGATAAGAAAAACACCAACAAAACATTTGAGAAAAGGAAAAGATAATAAAAGCTTAGAATGGTTGAGTGATGTAGGTTTCCTTTGAGAAACTTATCATAAAGCATAAAGAATGAGGTCAACTTGGTAATTTTAGAAGAAATGTGCATGTTGTCCAAAATTTAAGAATCATGTTTAAGTAAATATTTTTACTAAGAAAGCGAACTTTTGGGTAAATATTAATACCCTCTTTATCATGGTGATGCTTGATCATGTTCCTATATATGTAAATGTGTTATGTTCTCTCTTAAGCGATGTAATGACTTGTGTGATCTCTTAGATAATATGATGATTTGTGTATGTCTATATGGTTCCATGATTTGATATTAAATGGATGAATTAGTTGTTATATGCACATAGCATTTTGATTGAATATTGAACATGCATCCTAATATGAAGACTTAAAATGGAACCTAATAAATCAAGAGATTACTAAAAAAGAACATTATGTGAAAACTTAACACTACTCCTAGTATGCTAAGTCTGGGACTTGCACATACTTAGAAGACACTAGGTCCTTCTATGATAATTATAAGGTACATAACCATCTATGGTGAAGTCTTAGGGCTTCAAATAAATCCTTCTATGAGGAATCCGTAGGCCTTCCAAATTTATGATGGTGATGAACATCTGGAATGGACTTATATCCTAGATCAAAAGGTAAAGTAGTAAACAAATAGAAGATATTGTTTGACTAAATTGTTAATGTTATGCCTTAAATGAAACTGTCACTAAGAGGTTGATTAGAGAAAAAGAATAATTATGATTAAGGAATAAAATGAGTAAGAGTTAGATAATATCTATGTTATGATGAGAAAGTGATCTAAAGAATGCATGAGATTTATATCTATGAGCATTTATATGAAAAAGTGATTTAGAGTATGTATGGATTGCATGTTGTATAAGATTTAATTTTTGCTATTATTAAAAAGAATCCACTTCACATAAGTATAATTTTAAAAAGTAATAATTGAACTTGTATGCTGGCCACATTTTCTTAATAAACTGAAGTGACTGGGTTAGAGATGATGACACCAACCTTAGGGTAGACACCTACTAAGAAATTACGATTTCTCACTCCCTACCTATCATTTCTCTCCTAAGTTTGATCATACTCTTCCTAGTAGAAGCAGTCTATATGAAACGAATAACATGGGCTAGATATTAATGTTCATGGAATGGAGTGTGTGAAGAGTTATAAAGGATCTTATTTTGTTTTATCCAACTATGTACCTTTTTCTTTGGATGACTGTAACTTGTGAAGGACATTGAAGCCTTTGTTTTGTTTAAAGGACTCACTAGAAGCCTTTAACTAATAATGTAAATATTGTTATGGAAATAAATGTATGGTAGGACAAGTAAATGAATGCAAGTTTTCAAAATTAACATGACTAACAATGTCTTAACATTTATTACCTACTATGTTGATTATTATGACAAGACTCGCACTTTCAACAAATATTTTTTTTAAAAATTTATATCATATTTTCCATAACAGTAATTTTATAAATGGATTTTGCATCACAAAATAATAAACTAACAGTGAATCCGTGATACGACTTAAGCATAAGATAGCTATCATTATTAGGATGTTACAAAAACATCCCTTATCCACATATTAGATGCATCACCTTCAATTTTAAAAGATTTGGCAAAGTTAGTCAATGCAAGAATAGGTGCATAAGTTAATTTTTCCTTGAGCAAAGTAAATTCTTGATCTTGTTTTTAACCCTATTTAAATCCTACATGCTTCTTAATCACTTCATTTAAAGGCACAACTTGGGTGTTAAAGCCTTTAACAAACTTTTTATAAAAACTAGTTAAGCCAAGAAAGATTTTTTTCCCTCATTCACATTCTTAGGAGTTAGCCACTCTTAAATGGCTTTCACCTTCTCTTGATCAACTAGCACACCTTGAGAATTAACCACAAAACTAAGAAAAACTGCATGATCTACATTTTTTCATGTTGGCATATAATTTTTCACACCTAATATTTTTCAAAACACTTCTCACATGTACAAGATGTGCATCATATCATTTTCTATAAATTAACATGTCTTGATAAACCATAATAATTTTTTCTAGAAACTCCCTTAACACGTGGTTCATCAACCTCATGAAAATGCTAGGAGCATTTGTTAGTCCAAATGAAATGACTAACTATTCAAACAAGTAATACTTAGTTTCAAAGGCTATTTTTCATCTATCTCTTTATTTAATTTTAATTTGATGATATTCACTTTTAAAATCAATTTTGGAAAACACATAAGCACCATGCAATTCATCCAACAAATCATCTAATCTAGGAATGGGATGCCTATTTTTTACCATAATATTATTGATGGCTTTACATTCAATGAAAAGCCTCCATGTTTCATCTTTCTTAGGAATAAGATGGACTAGAACTGAACAAGGACTAAGACTCTCTTGCACTCATCCTTTTTTGCATAAAGTCTTCAACTTGCTTTTAGATTTATTCAGTCTTTTAAGGATTATTCCTATATGTTGACCTATTAGGAAATGAAGCATAATGAGGTTAATTTAACGTTATATGTCTCTTATAAATGGTAGGTCATGAGGTACCTCTTTAGGAAAGCCGTCTTCAAATTCCTGCAACAAGGAAGAAACTTCACTAGGAAGAGACTTAGTAAGGCCAACATCATTCAAATTACCCTCCTTACACAAAAGTAAGAGTATTGAATTTTTTAAATACATAGCCTTTTCATCACTATTTCTTTTATGAACAAATTTTTTACTTTTTCTTTCTTTCCATTCTTTTTTTATTTTTTTTCACTTTTTTTTCTTTTTCTTTTCTCTCTTATTTTTAATAATCCTTACTAACCTATTTAGGAGACAAAGGTGCAAGGATAGTCTTGCATTCTTTATGTACATATGATAACTTGTTTGTATTCCCATCATGATTGACTCTCTTATCATACTAACAAGTTCTTCCAAGAAGTAAATGACAAGCCTCCATAGGCACCATATCATATAAAATTGTATCCTCACACTTTCCAACTGAAAAATCCACCTTCATTTTCTTAATCACAATCATCACACCTTCCTCACTAAGTCATTGAAGCTTGTATGAATGTGCATGAGGTTTAGTCACCAAATGTATTTTTAAACCATTCTTGCACTAGCAACACAAGTACACCTTCCTACATCAATAATTGAAGAACATACCTTACTTGGGATGAAATATCTTGTATGAAAAATATTCTTCCTCTAAATTTTATCCAAATCTATTGATTGGTTACCCAAAATCCTTCTGACAATAAATAAATCTCCTTCAACTACAATTTTCTTATCATACTCTTCCTTACTTTGTGGGACAAATTCTAAAGAAGATTCACTAGTTATTTCCCCATCCTTCTTAAGCAACACGATCTTATTAGTTGTTCACTCAGAGGTTATGTGACCTCTCCTCAAATATTTGAATCATTTGATCTCACTATTTCTAGTTTTTTAGGAATCTCACTGGATTTATTTTGGATTCTACAAGGTGCAGTTATGAATGTTCTTGATAACATACTTCCCTTTTTCTTTTTTCTTAATCTTTAGGCATGTAAAAATTTGCTTAATATTTAGTTTCAACTCCAAATAGGCTTTGGGATCATTTATTCATTTAACGGATGGAATGTTGACTTTGACTCGTTCAATTTTTCTCCCTTTTATCACCTTCATGTTCTCCTCTTCTTCTTCTTTCTTGTCTCTTATCTCTTTGTAGTTCACTGTTATTATTATTGATTCAATTCTCTAATTGTACAATTCGTCCATAGAGTTCTTCATTTTGTTCTCTGATCATCCTTTGCATTTCGGTCGTCATGGCTTCAATTAACAACCTTTGAGCTCCATTAAGATGAGGTGTACTATCACCACCTATTCTTGCCATACTTCAATAAAAGTATTAAAATTAACAATAATAGATCCTACCACTCTACTCACATGTTTACAATTTATTGGACGATTTCACTCGTGTTTGCACTCTATTTAGGCTTTTTCTTAAATTTTACTATCATCTTTTTTCATTCAATTTCCCTTTCTAAGTTCTTAACAAATTCTCCAAGAACAAACAACAGTTCTAATTAGGGATTCAAGAATGTGATGACAACAAAAACAATTGGTAAAGACCCAAAAAGATACTTAGAAATTTTATTAAACAAGTGGTGTGCAATAAATTTAAAGAGGAACAACTACTACTTTTTTGTTTTTAAACCACTTAGGAATTTTATTAAACACGTGGTGTGCAATAAGTTTAAAGAAAAACTACTAGTATTTTTTAACCTTTTTTTTTAACTGGAAATCACTTTTAAAATTTCACAAATAGCATACTTTGAGAACAAGAAACACAAATATATATTTTTTATAGCAATTTGATATACAAGAGGGAACCACTAAAAATGAATAATAGAAATTAAACAATATAAACCATGCTCTCAATACCAAAATGATGTAATTCATAATTCATGGATCACCGACAAAACATCTAACAAGGTTTAATCAATACAATTCATTATCTAAATAAAAAAACTATTATAATTCATGCTACAAAAATTATAATTGGAAGATTTCAAAATAAGATGAATTCTCACGTTTGGAAGTGCAATTTTGGCCCATGAATTATTGAAAATGGATATGTAAAACATGAGATATGAGGTTTAAATTCTATAGGGAGTATGTCCATAATCCTTAAAAGAGGTTTAAATCCTAACTTTTGAACTAATCAAAAAGGGATTTTGTTTGAAAGGTATAGAAATAAGAATATAAGAATAAGATTAAATATAATATAAAGAAAAAGAACATATGTATGAATTTATGCATAAGCATAGGACTTTGGATCCCTTTTATGACTTTACTAACTTTTACCCCCAATTCTCTTATGAATGATTGAAAATGTCAATTGTTAACCATTTGTTATAATACTATTACTACCTAATGATCATACAATAGTAATATTATTTTTCTTATATACTATTCTCAATGATTATGAAAGATCTACAAATCAAAGAAACATAAAGCATATTCAGATTTGTTAAGTTAATAACTAATTATAAGCTTAAGCTTCTTATTGATCTTCCAAAATATTTGGACTTAATTACCTCAAAGTTTTACTAAATCGAAAATGGTAGGATCACCTCCTCTTCAACCAACTTAAAAATCAACAAGAGTGATTAATTCTCATTAATTGACTAAATACGATAAAGTAAAGATAATTGGATATGAACATATAATCATTCATAAGAAAAATTGGGGTTTAAGAAGTTACATCATATGTTTCACCAAAGCCCTATGATTTGGGGGTTATTTATACAAAGTAAATGAAATCAAATAAAAGTATTATAACTGCGACAAAATGTTCTATAATCCTGATCCTAAGAAAAGAATACAAAATCATAGTGTCAACAAGATTAACAAAGAAAACTCTGCAACTTGCACTATGAAAGGGGCTTTGACCTCTAAGATCCTACAAGAAAATACTAGAAGAAGAACTAGAAATGGAAGATGGGAAAAGTGGAAAATGAGAAATGTGGTGGTAGTCAAGTGTTAACTAGTGTGAGGTGTAAAAGTCATGTCTTCTTCCATTACCTAACCTCCCTTCGTATAGGCATGACTTTGCGCTTCCTCTGTTATCAATTCTGATTGACCTAAATTGCATCAAGCTAATTAGGTTTGCTCTAAATTACCCATTGTGTGCTGTTAAGATCGACTAGGATCAAATTCTACATTGTTAGGATCAAATTGACTAGGATTTGTGTCATCTAGAGTTGGCACAAACATACTCATCATCTGGCATAGTCATGCTTAGGTCTACATGACCTGTCAAAAAAAATCTGACCACTGTGGAGGTGTGCTTGAATTTGACATAGGTGTGCTGACTTCCTTCAAAGACATTTTCATCCATCTAATGCTCTTTGGACTTTTTATGCCCTTTCACCCTTCCTTTTAGGCAAAAGTCCTCCTTGTTTCTAACTATTTGATTGCATAATTATTTCTGAAAGAAGTAAGGATAATTAGATAAAATTACAAGTAAATAATCATATATTGTAAATATGATTAATTTTTTATAAATAAATCAACAGAATAGTGGTTTATTAGTCATCATCTTTATCAAGAACCTTAACATACCAATAATGGGTTGGAAATCTCCTAATTTAATAATTTTTAAGCCATTTGAAATGCATGTGCATGCTAAAAATAATTATATATACAATAAACAATAAATCATATGTAAAATTTGGCAATGAGCTAATATTTACATGATAAATTCATACAAATTGTGATATTTATTTATCTAAACATCTCAATTTGTTAGTCTACTAATTTCTAATTCTCAAAATATAAAACCTTCCAATTTTTTAAAAAATAGATCCTAAAAGAAAATAAGAAAAACCAAAGCTCTTTTTCTTTTCCTCTCAAAATTCCACTACACCAAAAAAATATTTTTCAACATTTATTTTTATTATTTTACAATACTTTACAAATGATGTATATTTACACGTTTTAATAGGTAACAAACATATTAAAGAACTTCAAAAATACTATAAAAATTTATAATTTTAAAAAATTTCTTATTAAAAATGCTAAACAAAAACAATACTTTTTGTAGCACTTATTTTTTGAAACGTTGTAAAATATTTTATAAAATGTTAATATTTATTACAGAACTTATATTTTCAAATGTTTTAATATGTAACATTTTTTATAAACACTACTAAACAAGCGTTGTAAAAAAAGATTTTATTTATTTCATATGTTATTAACATTTAACAATTTGAATAACTAAATATAAATTCTATAAAATATTAATATAAGAAAATAAAATGCAAATAAATAATAAATAAATTTATTTATAATATCACATGTAATTTAAATATTTTATATTCATAATGAAAGTCTATCAATTATTATTAAAGTGATGACTTATTCAAGTGATGGTATTTTCTTGTAAAATTTGTAAGATCAAAATTTCCACCCACCTTTGCTACATGAATTGCTTATTTTGTTGAATGTAGGAAGCTTGCCAAACATAGAGCCAAAGCCCCTTTCAAACATCTTCCAGCATATAAAACTTATTTTAGATGAAATATTGGTGTGACTATTCTTGTGCTCATGGACCTCTGATGAATGGTTATTTATAAACATTTTTTTCATAAAAAAAACATCTCAAATGTAAAGGTGTTATCAGAGGTATAGAAGAAGAAATTAGGACTATTTTCAGATAATGAAACCATTCAATGACTTTTTGTGGGAAGTTCCATGAACGTGTACTTTGTTTTAAGTGAAAATCCATGAAATATTGTACTTTAGAAACACAATACATGAATTATTATGATGCTTCCTTATAAAATAAGTAGTATCTTCCATGTATTACAATTTATCTTACCTCTAAATCTTACCAAATGTTTATTTTACATCCATACTGTAGTGAAATTTCTAAAATAATAAATGAATGTATATACACAAATACCATATATGAGAAATAAAAGTAGAGTTTTATTAATATTTGTTCTAACAACAATAATTTATAAAGTAGAATCAGACCCCATAGTGATTACATGATCCTTAAATTAGTATGGTGGCATTCCTTTAGGTAAAGCACCAACTAACATTAGCTTGGTGTTAAAATGTTTAATGATCACTTTCTTATCGTGACACGTTCCTTAATGACTAAATACTTAATGTCAATATGTTTTTGTTGACTTTCGCTTTTATTAGTTTTAACCATAAACACAGTAGGTAAATTATCACAATATATCTTTAATGGTGTAGAAATTGAATCCACAAGTCTAAGCCTAGAAATGAAATTATTCAACCATATTCCATATGAGGAAGCCTCAAAACATGAAATGAAATTAGCCTCCATTATAGAGATAGTAGACAAATTCTACCTAGCACTCCTCCAAGATATGGCTTCACTGCTAACATGAAAATGTAACCAGATATTGATTTCATGAATCAATGCAACCAAAAAAGTTAGAATTGGAGAATCCAATCATCTCTAAACTATTTGAGTGTTTACACATAAGCATGTAGTCCTTTGTCCCTTGAAGGTACCTCATGACTTTCTCTACAACTCTTAGTGATCAATAATTGGATTACTCTGATATCTTATTGGCATTCCTACAATTAGGGGTGTTTGAGGTGTGATTTGGTTTGGTTTTGAAGGGAAAAACCACCCAAACTAATTAAAGAAAATATTCGCAATTTGGTTCAATTTGGTTGAAATAAATTATAAAACTAAACCAATCTTTTACAATCCAATTTTTTTTTTTAACTTTGTTTCCAAAAAAATTTAACAATAAAAATAAGTCAATAAAAAGAAGATAAAGTAACAAATTTTTAAAAATTTAAAACTAGTATGGATTAAAAATAAAAAATAATAGTATTTATACTCAAATATGATTCAACATAAATATTAGGTATCCTATATGTGAAACAGTAATAGAAGAAATAATAGATATAATAAACATATCATTATATAAATATAAATTTAAATATTATATAAATTTTGCAGTTTTGTTTAGGTATGTTAGGAGGAATTGTAAATCGAACCAATCTGCATAAAATTTTGCGATTTTTGAAAATTTTAATTTTTTTGGTTTTCAATTTATTTTTTGGTCTAGTTAAGTGATTTAGATTGGATTGATTCGATTCTTGAACATCCCTACCTACAATAAATGCAATGTTAAACCTTGTTTAGACATGAGCATACATTAGGCTCCCGATAACTTAAGCATATAAAATTTTCTTCATTTGTTCTCACTTAAAGTCATTCTTAAGGAATTGATTCAAATTAAATCTATCACCTTTTACAACATGTGCTACACTTGGTGAATGATCCTTAATTTGAAATATTTTTAAGATTTTGTTGATATAAGTTTCTTGAGATAGATCTAAAATACCTCTATGTTTATCACGATGAATCTTAATGTCAATGACATAAGATGCATCACTTATATCCTTTTATATCAAAATTTTTAGAAAAAATTTGTTTCACCTTATGTAACATGTTTGTGTCATTTATTGCAAGCAAAATGCCATCCACATATAAAATAAGGAAATAAATTTTCTCTTGTTAATATTTTGGTATCTATAATGATCCATAATATTCTCAACAAAACCAAATAAAAAGATAACATCATTGAATCTCAAATACCATTGACGGGATGCTTGTTTCAGGCCATATATGGACTTGGCTAGCTTGCATACCAAGTGCTCACCATCACTTGAGGAGAATCTTTTTAGGTTATTTCATATAAACCTACTCCTCTAGATTCCTATTTAGGAAAGCTATTTTCATGTCCATTTGTTGCAACTCAAGATTGAAATGAGCCACCAATGCTAACACAATGCGTAAGGAATTTTTCTTGGTTATAAGACTAAAAGTCTTTATGTAGTCAATTCCTTCCTGCTGAGTGAACCCTCTTGCAACAATTCTATCTTTATACTTCTCTATGTTTCCTAATAAGCCTTTTTTGGTTTTGTAGACCTATTTCCACCCAATGACTTTCACACCTACAGGAAACAAGACAAGATCCTAGACATTGTTGCTCTTTATGGAGTTCATCTCTTCCTTCATGAAATTATACCATACTTCTGAATTCTTTCAACTCATAGCTCATGAAAAATACTTGGGATCTATTTTAAGTCTAACATTATACTCACATGCTTATAACTACACTACATAATTGTTTGGAATGACTGATTTTCTCACTCTAATAGATCTTCTTAATATTGTATCAATATCTTCCTGAGGAATATGTTGTTCAACTGAATGTTTATCAATTTCTAACATTTGTTGAGCAGGATCTATTGGATCATTATTAGCAACTTATGGAGCTTTAGAAACAGGTTGTTCAATCTACACTCGAATTAAAGAAGCATGATGAAAACTATAGTTCGATTATGAATTGATGTGGAAGGTTCTAGGTTAGATTTCTCTAACTTAGATCTTTCATTTAATGATCTGATGATCCCATTGATTAGTCATTTTCAAGAAACTTGGAATTTCTTAACTCCACAATCCTAATACTATGAGATGGATAATAAAATCTATACCTTTTAGACCTCTTATTCAATAAAATGTCTGATAATGGTCCTTGGATATACTTTCTTTTCTTATGGATTGTAAACTCTTATATCAAATGACCATCCCCATACAAGCATATGTTGCAAACTTGGTTTCCAACCTTTAAATAACTCAAATGGTATCTTAGAGACAACCTTTATTAGAATCCGGTTCAATATATACACAATTGTTTTAAGAACTTCAACCTATAAGGACTTTGGCAGTTTAGAACTGCTAATCATACAACAAACCATGTTCATCAAAGTTCAATTTCTTCTTGCTGCTAGACTATTATAATTAGGAGAACCTAGCATGGTGTATTGGGCAGCTATTTCATTTTCTTGAAGAAGCTTCATAAATGAACTTAGTACTTATCCATCTTCAGTGTATCTACCATAATACTCACTACCTTTATTAATTTTTACAATCTTAATTTGCTTACTGCTTTATTTCTCTACTTCCATCTTGAAAACCTTAAAGTCTTCTAATGTTTCATTTTTTTTATTCAGCATGCAAAGATACATATATTATGATTAATCATCTATAAATATGATGAAATATTTTTATCCTCGAGTATCCATATATGGGAACAAATATCAAAATAGATGATTTCTAATGCAGTTGAACTTCTTTTAGCATCTTTCTTAAACTTGTTAGTTTGCTTTCACAAGTCTTAAAATTAGTAAAATCTAAAATAATAAGTATTCCATCATTCACTAATCACTTAATTCTCTTAATGTAGATATGTCCTAATCTCTAATGCCATAATGTAGAAGAATTCTCATTTATAATACAATGTTTAGTATCATTTTGAACATGCAAAATATTATGAGTAAAATTATTTTGTAAATTAAGAGAATAAATAATATCGCATAAAATACCATTACCAATTTGTTATTTAAAATATAAATTGAAATCAATGTTTATAAAATTAAAGTTATATCCTAGAAGAACAAGTCTTGAAATAAAAATTAAATTTCTAAAAAACTAGGAATATAAAAGGTATTTTATAAAATTAAAATGAAGTCATTCCTTATAACTAATTTGCAAGTTCCAATAACTTTCACATATGACTACATCTTGTTTCCTAAATAGACACACATCATTCAGCTTCTACTAGTTCTCTCAAGTTTTGAAACCTTCAAAGATATTTGTAACATAGATTGTAGACCTAGAATCAATCCACCATATGTTATTACAAACATCAACTATAGTAGATTCATAATAGATAAGTGAAAATAGGTTACCTTTCTTTTTTAAGTCAGGATTGAAATTTAAGATAATCTTTCGTCATGTATCCTTTCTTTTTACAGAAGAAAAACTTGGATTCCTTTTTTATATCTTCTTTGGGAAACAAATTTTTCTTTCCTTTCTTTTTTACTTGGTCATTTTTTCTCTTTCCTTTAATTATCAAATGCACACTCTCACTGTCTTTCATAAGCAACCTCCCTTCCTCTTGAACACACATGGTTATTAGTTTATTGGTAGACCATTTATCTGTATGTATGTTATAAGAAATCTTGAAGGATCCATATTGTAGCGGCACATAGTTCAATATGTAGTGCACAAGGAAAGACTCTTACATGGTGACCTTAATAGCCTTAAGTTAAGTCGTTATATCCCTTTGTGAATAATGTGTTCACGCACTTATTTAATACCAATGAGCTTCACAGTAGAGAATTTCATAATTAAGGTGCTTGTTAAGACTTTATCTAAAGTTGCAAATTGCTCGTCAATAGCCTTTAGTAGGACTTGAACATTGTCATACTGCTCAACAGAATCCCAAATGCTAGAAAAGATGTTGGTCTTTATGAACATAACACAAAGATAATTAGATAGATCTCTCTCACTTCTCATAAAGATCAAAATCATGAAGATCACTAACCTTCATAGTCAAAGGTGGTTTGTCCTTACGAATGACATAGTCAATATCTATCCAATTTAAAAGAAGAAGAATTCTCTTTTTCCACACCTTATAATTATCACTCATAAGTTTAGGAATTTTACATTTCATATTAGATATGTTCATAGGTTGAAAAACTACATAAAAAATGTTTCTTTTTTAACATGCTTATAAAATTAGGCGATTAAATAATTATGTTTTACAAATATAAATCATACAAGAAAAAAATATGAATTTCATGACATTGAAATTTCCTCTAGATTAAATTCCTAATTTAAATAAATTCATATATCTATATTAATAAAATTATTAAATTATATTTTCTTTCTTTAATTTTTATGGATAATTAAATAAATAATTTAATATTTTATTCAATTAATTTACAACATAATATAATAAATTTCCTGTAGAATAAAATTTATTATATTAAAGTAAAATAATTACACATTATCTTTAATCATAAATAATTTATGTATAATTTTTTCTAATAATTGAAAGATGTTGTGGTCACTTTTTAAAACTATACCAATCATAAAAGATTAATATTTAAAATTTTATAAAATTATTTAATATTTATAATTTTTTATATGATTTTAAAATAATTTTATTTAACTAAAGTAATTATGAATAAATCATAATTAATTTTTATTATTAAGTATTTTATGTAATAAAAATTAAGAATTTATGCACTTAAAATTTTTCTAAAATTTAAATGTAACAACCACAGTTTAAGTACAAAATTAATTTATTTATAATTAAAATTATAAATACTGTCAATCCTTTAAAACTTTAGAAATATTGAAAACATGAGCTTATGAAATAAAACATATTTAAGCTAATCAAGTTATAAGCATAACAATAGTTGTTGAAAATAAGTAAATGTACGTGGAAAAAGTGTTTGCATGTGATTTCAAATCTCTTAGATTTCCAATAGCTTTGTTAAATGAAAACAACTCTATAATATTTAAAATAACATTTTAAGACATTGTTTATTATTATTTTTTTTGTCTGATTTTAACTAAAATAGGTTTACATGATCCAGTTTTAATTTAAATTTAACTCAAAATTTTGAAAATGAAAATTATACTTTACTGTCTAAAATTTTAGAAATTAATTTTTTAATAATCTAAATTTTAATTTTCATTCAAAACAAGTAAAATTGAAAAATTAAAAGTCACAAAAATATAAGTAATCATTCTTATATAGTAAAAGCAAGAAATAATAAAGGTTCTGATACTAAATATAAGATAAACATGCATTTTAAAGAACCTTAAAACTAGTAAAATAGAATCAAAATTACATTTTATCATTTCTATGTGCATTGTTTGATTTTGTAGAATGCATAAAGTTTTATGGACGTAGAATCAAATCACCTCTCATATATCTTTTAAGCATAAAAAATTTACTATAAACATAATATTGGTGTGATTTATTTGTACTTAAAAATCTTATATAAATGAATATTTATAGATATTTTTTTCATAAAAAAACTATTTCCACTGTAATGAATATTATCATAAATATAAAGAGAAAAATTAAGATCATTTTCAAACAATGGAATTCCTCCATGACTTTTAGTAATCAATTTTATAAATATTCTTCTTAAACGTAGAACAAAAAAAAAACATTCTTTCTAGATTCTCAAACTAGCCAAAAAAAAATAAAAATAAAAACATGTGAATTAATGTAATAATATTATTGTAATAATTTATCTCAATCTAATTAAGATAACCTTTTTAAGTGTTAAAATAAATAAATTGGTTATAAAATTTTTTAATAACTAAATACGTAAAATACTTAAAATAATAATTTTAAAATTATTTTTTATTAGGAAATATAGAGAAAGAAAAGTTTTTTTTCACTGTACTGAAAGGTATTTTAAAACATTTTTAAATGAAAAAAATATAGAATAAATATAAATAAAAAATAAATTAAGAGAAAAAGAATAAAATATTATTCTAATTTATATATATAAACTAAATTTAAAATTTTTTAAAAATTGTTTCTTTCCTAATTTACAACTTTAACTATTTAAAAAATTAATATATTTTTTAAAAAGTTAGCATTTAAAAATCAAATAATCTTTTGTAATATTTTATTTATAATTAATTGTATTTTAAAAATATTATTTGAAATATATTTAGTAACATTTTATATAAATATTATTAAAATTATATACCGTAATATTTATTAAATATTACTAAAAATATAAAAAATATTACTAATAACATTTTGCAACCCACATCTAAACACAATATTTATTAAAAATTTTATTAAAATTAATAGCTAACAATTTTTAAACATGATTAATTATCGATAAAACTAATATATGATATAGTGATTGTACAGTGAAAATTACTTGTCTAAGATATTTAATGGAGTCATTGTAGAGTGGCGCTTTGACATCTCTCAAGGTTTATTTCTATACCGTCTCTAACATCCAACCTGCATAGAATAAAGCACAAACTTAACCATCCATCTTTTACCATCTCTTCCACTACAACAACGCAATCTGCAAGGTTTCTCCTTGTACAATAACTTTTTTTGTACACTTTTGAAGTTTAGTTGTTGCAACATCAAGCTCACTCCCTGGTCATGGGGAAGAAAAAACCACCGCTTCAGGCAGAGAAAGAACAGGCACTAGCTTATGTTGCAATTGTTCACTTGTATTTGCAAGAGACTTTGAACCCATAATCTCCATATTTCTAATACATGAAAAGTTTCTTTCAAAGATCAAATACTCAGGTCTCCATATCTCTTTTGTTGAAGCTTCCAACTTTCAAAATCATAGCCCCATCTTTGGAACCAAAGCTCAAGTTGAAAGAGAGACAACAAACTGAATGTCTAACAATTTCTTCCCAGGTTGATAAGAGTAAGGAAAGTAATAATCCCATAGAGATGTAGATCCTCCCACACTTCAATTTCTTTGAAGAAAACTATCACACTTTTTCTAAGTCCTACCCAAATAATACACATGTTAATGTTGGATAAGCTATAAGTAGATCCCCTAAATTTACAGATTCCATTTTAATTAATCCATAAATGTTCTTATTTTGAAAAGAGAAGAACCGTAAAAATGCCTTAAATTTTCTTCATTTTTCTTCTTAGGTGCAATCTTTAAATCAAAGAACTCAAACAGAGGATGCATATTTACAACTTTTTAGTGATCAATTTCCTCTAGTCTTCTTTCCTTTCCTTTACTAATGGAGCTCCCACGGTGAATTCATGCTGCTTTCAAGAGTATAAAGCATACATGCATCAGTATCGATCAAGCAATTAAAGTAAAATAAAATTAATTAATTCACACTTTCTAATAGTATACCAGTATCTAAGTATTTAGATGACATAGAAGACAAAATTCAGAAAGAAATTAGTTTAAATTTCTTTATGAATAGAAAGACTGAAACTTGATCAATGATTCAATTTTGAGCTAGAAGTTTAGATTCTCGGCTTAATATAGCTGTGATACCACGATATAAGCAATTAAAATGTACCCATGAGTGAAATCCCTTATCAACGTTACCTCATCTGGCATATTACCGTTCAAGCTATTACCTCTTTCAAGTTTAAAGAGATGCAAGATTACTAAAACTCACAGAACAGAACCAGTGAAGTGGTTCCTGCAAAAGGGATAAAGAACATTAAACCTATTCAAATAACCGAAAAACAAAAGAACCTCACCAAAAAATTGGTTCTTCAAAATTAACAATGCGTAGGAACCTACATTTCTCGATCTCGATGCAATAGTGCCGGAAATGAGCAAAATCCTCCGCCTAAAATCTTTGGGAAGATGAAGATGTAAGAAATCACTGAAAAAATTGTGGGAGACTGAGAGAACGGGATTACAGCAGTTCGTTGAAGGAGTGAAACGTGCGTAGAGGAGAGAAAAATAATTAATTTTAAAAAATTATTTAAAACACTTTTTACTTTTAACGTTTTAACACTATAGTAAAATATTTTAAATTTTTTATTTTAAATACTGTAAAAAAATAAAATATTTTACAATGTTTATAATTTTAAATATTGTAAAAAATATATTTTATATGCTAATATTTAAATCATTTAAATTTAATAGCATCGTAATAGATATTTTATTTAAAAGCGTTTTTTTATAAATATCATAAAAATACTCTATATTATTTTTAAAACATTTTATTTATAAAATAATTTAAATATATATTGTAATAAGTAATTTCTTTTTTGTATTATTCTTTCCCCTTGTTCTTTTTTTTTTTAATCTCTCAATCTTTCAAGTTGAACATTCTCTTATTTTAATTGCCTCCTTTGATTTTGTCTTTAGAAAATTGATATTGAGATTTATACCAGAGTTGAGTCTCATACAACAAACTTGACTCCCCTGCACAAATATTTTCATATTCTTTAATCTTTTCTCTACATTTCAAATAATTAAAAAATTAGTTTGAAAGATTAAAAGCGTTATGATTTCACTAATTCTAGGAGATTTTTGAACATATTATTAATAAATTTCGTAATAAAATCTCATCTTATTTCAGTAGATAGAAAATATGAAATAGTATAAGTCCAAAGTTTATAATAAGTAGAATTTAACTAGTACTTTAATTAAGAGTGAATTTTTTATTGAAAAGATATAATATTTATGTTATCAAAATACCCTTGCCATAATTTTTAATAAAGGTTTAATTTATTTTTAATTAATATTCTTAAATTTTAAAAAAATCTGATGCTAATAATAATTTTATTAATTTTTTTATTAAATAATAATAACAATTATTTTAAATGCACACATCACTATGTTAAAGTGATTCAATTGAGAATAAATCTTAATATATATATATATATATATATATATATATATATTATATTGATCGCTGTGTATATTTTATTTGTAAATATTAAATACACGAAATCTATTTAATATTATATTATAAAAATTATAAATACAAAATTTTGCCATATTAAAATTTAATATGAAAACCTCCAATCCATATTAACATGACCTCCGATCTTGCCTCGATTCAAGGTTATCACGTTATAAAAAGAGAAAACCAGTAAAAAGGTTAAGTGGGACTAAATAAAATTGGTTAAATCAAATAAGTTTTGTTATTTAATTTAATAAGTACTTTTATTTTTTTTACGTTTTCCGTTTGCTTATCGCCCAATTCAAGCCGACCATTTACGATTTGTTTGTAGTTAACAAGTGTTTGGTTACGACAAAAAGAAAAGTGTTTGGATTAGTTTAATTTAATTTATTTTTATAATTTCTTAAGTAATCTTTTAAAAAATTCGTTCTTATAGACGTTTTAAGTGATTAGAGCAAGAAAATTAGGCTTTTCCATACAATTTTGCTAAAACCAAATAATTAATTCCTTTGGTCAAACCTTTAAAAATCTAAAATAAACAAGCGTTGAAAACTTGAAAACTATGCTGGTCTCCTATTTAACATTCTAACGCCTGTCTAGTGATGCATAATATAAAAGCTTTAAATATATTCTTAACCAGTGAATTATTAATCTGAATCCTTGATGGATATTAAAAAAAATATTAAATATTTTTTGTTATGATAGTAAATAGTTGGACAAAAATTAAATATAATATTTTAAGTGATCTTAGTATTATTGTTTTAATTAAAATTAAAGCCTCATCACGACAAATGGTGTTGATTTTTTCTCTAGACTGTAACTGCATTGGTACAATGGTACCAAGAACGATCTTTATTCTTGAGTCAATCTCTTTTGGACTTTTTTGACCTTTTTGGTTTATCTTTTGCACTGATTTTGTTACTTCAAATAGTTTGGTTCAGTCTTCAGAGGTCGATTCACTTTCCTGTTTGGCGCGCCACATTTACGTAAATAGCACAGCAACCGCGTTTCTCTGCTCTCTCTCTTCCGTTTTCTTTCTCCAAGTTATCACACTTTCTTTCTCTTTCTTTTTCTCTCTCTCTCTCTATGCTTCTTCTTTCTCTGTACCCATACTCTCAATTCTTGCAATCACTTTCAGTTTCTTTCTCTTTTTCCTGTCTTATACATTAATGCTTATCTCTCTGTTTATTCTGTGGGACTAAGAGGAAAAAGGAAGGATTTTTTTTGTGTTGTTGGACATGGATCACGTAGCTTGTGTTTCTAGCAGGACCCGTAGCAAGAAGGCTTTGAACTTTCTGAACCTCGCATACATTGGATCATCATCTTCTGAATCGAAGTGTGGAATGAGTGATAGAAGAGGTCTAATGAGTGAGCCGAGGAAAAGGAAGAGAAAATTGGAGAAAAGGGTACGTGTAGATGACGACGTCGTTTTCATGGGTGAAGAAGGTAAAGAGAGTGCAAGTTTGAAAATTGAGTCCAAGTCTATAGCTTCTTCATCTTCGTCCTCTCGTGGTTTGAAAGGAAAAACGGCAGCAAAACCTGATTTTGTGTGTTTGGGAGAACGTGAGGATGAAGAATGCTTTGATGTGATTAATCTGGATGACAGTGATGATGATGACGATGAAGCTGAAGAGGGGTTGGGGAATTCCAAGAAGAAGAGATTTAAGGTTGAGGATGTTGATATTCATCTTAAAGAGGAAGAGAAGAGTGAGGAACGTGGAAAGGGTTACGTGTTTGGTGATAAAGTTGCAAACTTTGGTAATGAGGACTATGATTCTAGGCCCGAAAACACGATAATAATTACTATTGATTCAGATGGGGAGAGTGAGAATGAGATTCAAAGTAGTTCGGGTGATGAATCTGATTCTGTTTTGTCTTCACCAGAGAGTGAGGATGAGGAGACCAGTGATGAAGATTTTCATGTTGATGATGGGAGTGAAGACCGAAGCAGTGAAAATAGTGGTTGCTCTGATGATGATGATGATGATGATGACGAAGACGAGAGGGAGAATTTGCGGAGAAAATATAACAAAACAATGAAGGAGCAGGTGATAAAGGTAGAGACTGAAAGCAATGAAATTTATAGAAAAAAGTATGAAAGAAAAAACAAACATGTAGAAAAGGAAGAGGAAGAGGAGGAGGAGGAGGATAACAATTGTGCTAGAGCTAGAGTGGCCTTTAATGAATGTGAGATTCGTGACGAGGAAAAAAGGAGAGAAGAAAAACATGTAGAGGAGGAGGATAAAAACAATTGTGCCAGTGTGACCTCTAATGAATGTGAGATTCCGGAGGAGGAAGAAAAGAGAGAAGAAAAAACAGTAGAAAATGTCCATTCTGAAGTTAAAATCGTTGCTGATTACAGGGAAAATTTAGAATGCTCTATGCCTTCTGAAGATGAAGCACTAAAGGATAAGACGACACAAGATAAAGGTCATCAAAGTGTGTCACTTCAGAAAGAGACAGGGGATTCAAATAAGGTCAAGAATAAGGTGAAAAATAATGATACTATTGCCGAAACTAATGTCTGTGTCAATCCTGATGCACATGAAGGAAAAGAGCATCATCATGACAAAGGAACAGGAGATTCAACTATGGTCAAGAATGGTGAGAAAAATGAAGATGCCAATGCAATTGACTGTGTGAATCCTGATCCACATGAAGATAAAGAGCATCATCAGGACAAAGGTACAGGTGTGAGAAATGTTTCGTCTTTGCCAAAAGTCCAAGAAAAGATAGGAGATTCAGTTGAGGTTATATCCAAGGAGAACAAGAAGGAAAGGAAGCATAAACATCTGTTTAACAGCGATAATCGTGAGAAGAAGGTAAGGGTGGAGGATAATGAAAATGGTTTCATAGATGAGCGGCATAAAGTCCACATGATGTCATCTAGGACGAAGGAGCAACGATTAATTAAACTCCTTGCTGAATGCTTTTGGGGAAAAAATGATTCTGTTAAAGATGTGTCAAATGAGTTGGAAGAAAATGATGATGATGATGATGTTCCTCAGTGTGAGACTCAGCCACCAGCTTGCAGGGAGACAATCCCTTTGACTTGTAGCCTTATGAAGAAAGAACCTATTGAGAAATCAGAGTCCGAGAAGGAGTTAGATAGGTTGTGGGAAGAAATGGAAATGTTGCTTAAACTTGAAGAAGCCAATTCCCAGGTAAATCTCCTTTTACTAGCTGAAAGGATAAATAAAAATATTAAATATCATACATATAATTTCAATTATGGTCATTAGCTGTTAAGAACATTTAGATTTGAAGTTTGTGTTTTTATGTGCATGAGAGTGGATGGTGCTTAAGAAGGATACTATTTCCTGGTGGTAGACTGGTAGCATGTGATATTGAATAATTAAGTTCTGCGGTGAATTCTTCATGAATGGATAGATGTTCAAACAGATTGTTATTTTTATAAATAGGGAAATCAGTGACTAACTATGTATGCAATGATCTGCAGGTTGGCAATATAGGGACAAATGAATCAAGAGCAAACGAAGGAGAACCTGCCTCCCTTTGTAAGCATGACTTTTATCTTGACGAGCAGATTGGGATATTGTGCAGATTTTGTCTTTGGGTTTCCACTGAGATTAAATTTGTCATGCCACCCTTTGTAAGTATGGTTTGAATATGATAATAGTTTATACTATATAGAAAACAAATTTCCTTGAGTTTTGGATTTTGAGGAGACTTTATGATTGGCACCTTTACTCATAGTTTGTTTCACTTCTGAACTCAAGCATAAAGACTGCTGTGAGTTATTATCTATTGAACTATGATGTTCCCTATTGTTTAGTATCTATGAGCTCTTTTCTTTGTTATACAAAAAGTAAAACATAAATAATATTTTGCTAATTTATGTTTGCTCTGATTTGATATGAAATAAATTGATAGGAAGCACTGAAATATGTGAGCTTGTTTGCGTTGTGCATAATACAGGCGGAGAAGTATTGTTCTGAAGGATCAGGTAGAAGGGTGTCATCTGGTGGAGTGAACATCACATGCTTTGATGGGGCTCAGTTTAATGATTTTGGTGGTGACTCAGAGGCAGTTTGGTCTCTCAATGAAGGCACAGTTTGGGACCTTATTCCTGACATCAAACAAAGCTTGTATCCTCATCAACAAGAAGGCTTTGAGTTCATTTGGTCAAGATTGGCAGGAACCATTGACCTCCAAACATTGAAGAAGGTTGATCCTTGTAGCGAAGGGGGGTGCATTATTTCTCATGCTCCTGGAACTGGAAAGACTAGGTTGACCATGGTGTTTCTTCAGACATATATGCAAGTGTTTCCGAAATGTCTGCCAGTTATAATTGCTCCTGCTAACTTATTGCTTACTTGGGAAGATGAGTTGAGAAAATGGGAGATAGGAATTCCATTCCATAACTTCAACAATCATGAATTATCTGGAAATGAACACATGGATGCTGCCAATAACATTGACTTGTCTGGAAATTCAAAGCTGAATAAGGATGCCATACGCATGGTGAAGTTGTGTTCATGGTACAAAGAGAAGAGCATTCTATTAATCAGCTACCCTTTGTATGAGAAGCTTGCAGGGGGCATGTCTGAAGTTGATGTGGAAAAGGAGAAGAAAAATTGGAACATGAAAAAGAAGAAGAAACGTGTAAGGCATAGACAGATCATTGAAAGCCAAATGGGAAAGGTTCTGCGTGACTGGCCTGGTTTGTTAGTCCTTGATGAAGGGCATACACCACGGAATCAGCGTAGTTGTATTTGGAAGGTTCTTTCAGAAAGTAGAACTCAGAAGCGAATCCTTCTTTCGGGAACTCCTTTCCAGAACAATTTTCTTGAACTCTATAACATTCTGTGCTTAATGAAACCATCCTTTCCTGACAGCATACCACAAGAACTCAAGAAGTTTTGCCAAAGTAGACTAATGCAGGCAAACAAAGCATCAAAAGACTTGAGTTGGGAATCAGTTTCTTCTGGAAATCCTGCTGATACGAAAATAAACCAGCTGAAATTGCTGATGGACCCCTTTGTTCATGTTCACAAAGGTAGCATTCTTCAGAAGAATCTTCCTGGGTTGAGAGATTGTGTGCTGATTTTGAAGCCGGACAGTTTGCAGAAGGAAATTCTAGAGAGCATTGATAGTTCTCAGAACATATTGAACTTTGAACACAAGTTGGCTTTGGTCTCAGTCCATCCATCTCTTTTCCTCAAATGCGCTCTGATAGAAAAAGAAGAATCTATTATTGACAAGGATCGGTTGGAAAAGCTTAGATTGGACCCTTATGGAGGTGTCAAGACCAAATTTTTGATGGAGTTTGTAAGACTGTGTGATGCTTATAATGAGAAAGTTCTTGTTTTCAGCCAATACATTGATACTTTATGCTTAATTAAAGACCAACTCGAGTCTTCATTTAAGTGGTCTGAGGGGAATGAAGTGTTGTATATGTATGGCAGGCTTGACCAAAAGCAAAAGCAGTCCGTCATTCATAACTTCAATAATGCAAATAGCCATGTAAAGATATTGCTTGCATCTATAAAAGCATGTTCTGAGGGCATTAACTTAATTGGAGCTTCAAGGGTTGTGCTTCTTGATGTTGTTTGGAACCCCTCAGTGGAAAGGCAAGCTATTTGTCGTGCGTATAGAATTGGCCAAAAGAAAGTTGTTTACACTTATCATCTTCTTTCCCAGGGCACCCCTGAATGCGCAAAGTATTCCAAACAAGCAGAAAAGGACCGGTTATCTGAATTGGTTTTCTCAGATAAAAATACTGCAAACGATAAGCTTAAGAATTGCACTGTAACGCTTGAGGATGCAGTTCTTGATCGCATGATTCAGCATGAAAAACTCAAGGACATGTTTGGTGAATGCTTGGTACAGCCTAAGGAAAGAGTTTTGGAGGGCTTTGGCCTTTGATACTTTGATCATTGACATGACATCTCGTAAAGTTCTATTTGACCTACTCATCTCTTTTTGTTTATGACAGTTAAATGCTAGACTTTTGTTCTGTGTACAATAGGAATAATTATACTATTATAGGGGTTGACTAAAGAAATTCATTGGAATTATTGATTGCATTCTTTCATCAAGGAATGTGTTCTACAATTTTTCAAGTGTGATATCTGGATTTTATTTTTTATGCTTGTATAAACCACAATTAACAGACGTGTAAAGTTTGATAGAGTCGTTACCCAAGAGAAAATATTGAAAAAAAAAAAAAATCTAACAGAAGAAATCTGGTTTGAGAAGTCAGTTACAATGTGTTAGCATTTCATTTCAAAGAATTAAGCATGAAATGTGTTAGCATTTCATTTTGAAGAACTAAGCAATTGTTTAATATCTTAAATAGAATAAAATATTTATATAAAAATAAATAATATATTTATTGAAAATAGTTTGATTTTGATTGAGATGAGATGGAATTTTAGAAGGAGAATAATGTTAAAGAAATTTTGTAAAGAATTTTTATAAAAAGTAATTTTAGAGTAATTTTAAAAAAGATTTGTTAAAAGAAAATTTGGTACTGAAAGTAAACTGTGAAAAAAAAAATTGGATAATTTTTTTATGAAGAATAAAAAAATCTTTTTATTTTTGAACGATAAAATATTTAATATAACAATAGAAAGAAGTAGAAGAATGACAACTAAGAAAAAAATTAAAACATTTGAAGAATACCTTCAACGACCTTGCTCTTGTTACTTGTTACCCTCAATGTAAGCTTTCAATCTTCAATTGCATGCATCAATTCAAATCCAACAACAACAAGAAGTACTTGTCACTATATTTAATGTTCTAAACTTAATAAATAAATTCAAACTTGCAATTACATATACAAGTTTTCTATTTCTCTATTTTTAGAGGAGAGGGATGGTTCTCTAGGTCTAAGGAGAAGGTGACATCCACCTTAAAAAGGTTCTAGAACTTATTAAGTATACTTCATGCATATAAAGAAGATTTCAAAACCTAATTTTGCATATAAGGAAAAACCTAAGTTTAATTTTACAAAAAAAATAAAAATTAGACAAATTCTAGATCTTCTTCATGAATGTGAACTATCATCTTCTCAAAGCGCTCCTTCCATGGTTACATCAAAAAATTATCCAAACACTTACATAATTATTTATGTTATAAAATAAACTCAAATAAATTAAAATTAAGTCTTTTCAAATAAGATCTCAAACTCTTTCTAAATTGTATTCTTTCTCTCTATTAGATGTAAATTTTATACATTATTTTATGAAAATGAGATCGTTTATTTATTTTATTTTATTTTAAAAATAACTATTATCTTTATGTTTTAAATTTAAGTGTTTAAAGATTAACTATATATTTAATTTAAATTTAAATCGGATATAATCTAATATTTATGTTTGAATTAAATTTTTACTTTAAAATATATTTAATTTATTAAAATAAAATATTTATTTTAATATTAAAAATATTATTATTTTTTGAAAACTTATTTGTAAAAGTTTTTTATAAATTAAAAATATTCTTATAATACAGAAATAACTTTTAGTTATAATAATAAAGGCAGGAAGTAAATGAATTTAATGTTATCACATGGCATTAGCCACATAGGCAAAATTTTGTTTTATGTAGCAGAATAGCTTGGTAGGTAATTTTTGCACATACATTAGCGGTGATTATAAATGAGACATATGGTATCCATCTTAAATTAGTGTAACCAGCTCTTAAACCAGTGACCATTTTTATTGAAATTTCATTCATAGTTGGTAATGGAGTAAATTATACTTATTTTATATAAATATGCATATTATATATATATATATATATATATATATATATATATATATATAAAAGATGAAGTAAGATAAAGTTGCTCTAATTAATATAATTAAATTTTATAAAATTAAAAATAAATTTAATATTTTATTAAATAGTTTTATTTTAACAGATAATATATATCTTTTACATAAATTTAAATTTATTTAATAAAATATTAAATTTATTTTAAATTTTATAAATATGATATATATAATAAAATTTATTAATTTAATAGTTAAATTGATAAAATTTAACTATTTAAAAAAATAAATTTTAATATAAGTTATTATAGAACAATTTTATCCTTCTTATATATATATATATAATTTAATTTAATATATTTACAATATCAATAAATACTTTATTTGAAAATAGAATTTATATTAATATAAATTTTTTAGTCAGATTCTACGAAGATATCAAAGATTAACTACGAAATTTTCTATTTTAATACCTTTTATTCGTTTCCAATTGTTTTTCAAGAAATACCTGAAAAGAGAGAAAGAAATTTACTTTCTTTATTATTGTCATGATTTGTACATTATAAAACTGTACAAAAGTTAAAGAAAAAAAAACTTGATAAACTTTGAAAAATAAATTTTTGGATTCAATGAACTTTCTAAAAAATAGAGAAGAAGGATAGCATAACATTACAACATGGTTGAAAAATGAACATTTTACGTAAATTTATTTTATGATTTCTGTACTATTAATTTGTAAATTTTTTTTAGGACTTCGATGAGATTATAAAATTGTATTGAATTATTTATTTTATGTTAGATATTTTTCTTAATTTGTTCCAGCAAATTAAATTTTAATTGTCCAACCTTTTCAAAAATAACTTTTAGTTAAAATAATAAAGGTAGGAAATAAATGAATTTAATGTTATCACTTGGCATTAGTCATGTAGGCAAAATCTTGTTTTATGCAGCACAATTGATCGGTACGTTTATCATGTGTAGTTTGGGAGTAGGGTTGTTTTAGGCATAAGTAGGTAATTTTTGCTCATACATTAGTGATGATGATAAATGAAACATATGGTACAGTCTTATATTATAGTACGCAGCTCCAAAATGTGTGACTATTTTTATTGAAATTTCATTTATAGTTGGTAATGGAATAAATTATACTTATTTTAATTAAAATATGAGTTATATATATATATATATAAATTATATAGGAAAAAGAAAGATTAAATTATTTTAAAAATAATTTATGTTAAAATTTATTTTATTTAATATCTTTTTAAAACAATTGAATTTTTATTTAATCTAACCATTAAATTAGTAGATTTAATTATGTAAATTTTATAATTTTAAAGAAATTTAATATTTTATTATATAATTTTTTTAAAAGATAATATATTTTTTCTTATATATATCATTTTAAATTTATTTAATAAAATATTATTTTGTAAAATTTTATTAATATAATTCTTTTTATATATTTTTTTAATAATTTAATATTTAAATTTATGATATTTAACTGTTTAAAAAATTATTAAATAAAATAATTTTTAATATAAATTATTCTAAATTCAATTTTTCTTTTTCTAATCTTCATATATATATATATATATATATTTATATATAATAAATAAGTTTGATATATTTATAATATCAATAAATGGATTATTCAAAAATAAATTTAAAATTAAACTTTCGATTTAATAAATTTTCTAAAGAATAATAACATAAGAGAAGAACAGCGCAACATTACAACATAATCGAAATTCGCACATTTTAGATGAGTTTATTTTATAATTTTCTATCTTATCAAATAATGATTATTTATGTTTTAAAATTTTAATGAGATTTAAATATTATATTAAATTATTTATTTTTTATTAAATAATTTTTTAATTAGTTCTAGCACAATGAATTAAATTTTAATTGTTCAATATTTTAAAAATAAGTTTTTGTTAAAATAATAAAAATAAAAAATAAATAAATTTAATGTTATCACATGGCATTAGCCATGTAGGTAAAATTTTGTTTTATGTAATAAAATAGATTAGTATATTTATTTTATGTAGACATTTAATAGGGTTTTTTTTATTGTTTTATAAGTAAGTAATTTTTTCTCTT
This sequence comes from Canavalia gladiata, assembly GCA_037954105.1. Taxonomy (NCBI): domain Eukaryota; kingdom Viridiplantae; phylum Streptophyta; class Magnoliopsida; order Fabales; family Fabaceae; genus Canavalia; species Canavalia gladiata. The sequence continues at coordinate 41,940,042 of CM075661.1, forward strand.
ACCATAGTGATGATGATAAATGAAAGCATACATTATACTCACATTTTTTCAATTTAATTGAAAATGGATTTGATACTCTATTTTTTAAAATATATAAATGGTTTGATATATTTACACTCTATTTCTGGAAAATTGAAGTGTTAACTCAATATAATATTTATCACGTGACTCATCACATATTAGTTATAAAAATTTTCTTTTAAAATTATCCTTTCCATAATCATGTAGTATTTTGTTTAATAATTATTCTTCACAGTTTCTAAATATAATTATTAAAATAATCTTAAATATAATTTTTTCCTCTGTTAAACCCTCTCATCAATCTACTTCCTCGTATTTCTAAGCACATGATTTGCGGAGTCATCAAGCTTCTCTTGAATCAAAGAATGCTACATCCCATCATATTACTTCAAGATTTATCCTTATTAGTAGCTTTCTCAAACAAGACTTAGACCCATAGCCATGGGACAAGAAAATGGTGGCTTGAACTTAGTTGGGTTCGAGGTTGAGAAGGAAGAAGCTCTGAGTGAAGATGTTTTCATTGGGAGTGTCAAAGTAGAATTTGGTATTACAGTTCCATTAGGATTCCTTGGTGCTGTAGGCATATAGCCCTAGAAATTGGGGAAACCTCATCAAAGAATGAATGACAAAAAGGAAGAAGCAAATGTGATGGAGAAAGAGGAAGAAACAAATTGGGGGCAACGTATTAGATTTCTCCCAGGAAAGTTGAGGATGAGCCATTTGACAATTTCTATTTTTTGTTTATCTCTAAGTTATGATTCTTCTTCTTCTACCACGTCCTAGTCCAAAAGAAAAAATATAATTTTAAAATGTAAAATATAGTGAATAAGGTAAATTAAAATATATAAAAAACCTAAATAAATGGTAGATGAGTGGAAGTTGTTCATTTAAATAATAAAAGATAATTTAATCTTTTTACAATTAATTTTGATAGATGATTAAGGTTGTTAAAGGTAAGAATGGTAACTTTAATGTTCCAAAAAAGGATGATGAATTTTTGGAAGTTTGAGTATAATTTGCCTTAAATGAAACATATGGTACCAATGTTAAATTAGAGAAACTTACCTCTTAAATTAGTGACTATTTTTATTGAAATTTCTATCTCTTAAATTAGTGATATTTTTATTGAAATTTTATTTATAGCTGATAATTGAGTAAATTATCAGCTTATTTTAGAGTAAATCTACTGACTTAGTCTATTTAATATGTATTTTTAACAATTGAATTTTATCAATTCAGCCATTAAATTTAGAGATTTTATTGCATAGATCATGTTTACAAAATTTCATAAAATTTAAAAAAATTTTGATATTTTATTATATTATTTTATTTTAATAGATAATATATCTTTTCTAATATACATTACTTTGGATTTATTTGATAAAGGATAAAATATCTATCAATTTTATAAAATTTTGTAAATATGATATATACAATAAAATTTGTAAATTAAATTGTTGGGTTGATGAAATTAAATTGATAAAAAAATATGTTAAACAAAGTAACTCATGATAAACTTACTTCAGGAATAAGTTGATCCTCCTCTCTCTCTTTATATATATATATATATATATATATATATATATGTATGATCATATTGCATCATAAAGTAACTTAGGTTAAAAGATATTTTACTTATTATCTCTTTTAAATAGTTAAATTTTATCAATCCAACCGTTAAATTTAAATATTTTATTATATAGATCATGTTTACAAAATTTTATAAAATTTAAAAAAGAGTTGATATTTTATTATATAATTTTATTTTAAAAGAAAATATCACTAGTGGAAAATGAACATTTTACATTGGTTGTTATGAACTTTTTACATCGATTATTTAAGCGGTATAGAAGCTAAGGATATAGAAAGTAAGACTTTCTACATCGATTTTACAACCGATATAAAAAATCATACTTTTTACATTGGTTGAAGGCGCTACACCGATGTAAAAAGTGTAATTTTTACATCAGTTCTTATTACAACTAATGTAAAAGGCCTACTTTCTACATTAGTTGGTAACTTGAACCAATGTAAAAAGTCATACTTTCTAAATCGGTTATAAGTAAAACCGATGTAAAAATTCTTACTTTCTACATCGGTTAAGGTGTCAACCGATGTAGAAAGTATATTTTTTACATCGATTAAAGTCTCAACCAATATAGAAAGTAGGACTTTTTACATCGGTTAAGGTATCAACTGATATAAAAAGTCTCTTTTTACATCGGTTATGATCTTAACCTATATAGAAGGTCCCATTTTTTCAATATTTATTTTGTTTAGGCATACTACCATATCGTTTATTCACAATACCTGAATATACAACTAGAATAGACAGGTAGATAATATAGCAACCACAAAATCTATTTATTTAAACTAAATATTCACTATTTATTATAAAATCTAAATATTCAATATTTCACAAAGGAAGTAACTTAAATTACATAAAATCAAACCAAATTAGTTATCTCTATCATAAATTGCCCCTAAAGTCTTCTAATATCATCAATTTTTTCATTGGTTAAAGGGTGAGAATTTTGAAATATCTACTTAATATTTTTAAATAAAATTAGAGAAAATATCATGTTATGAATTAAAATGAAATTATCAAATTGTGATAATTGTAATTATCTCAGTTTAAGAATGAACAATAGATGCTAAGATAATATGAAACATATGTCTCATGACATAATATCCACATTCGGTTCCTCTAGCTTGTCTTGGACACTTCAAAAAAATAGAAAAATATCAAATATAATTAGAGATGATGATATGATGATAAAAGAATATAAAAGAATTGAATATTTTTTAATAAAAGACTTACATGTGTCCCTTTTAACCAAAGCGAACATTCATTGTTTTAAAATAAAAAAACCAAATTAATACCTTTGAAAATAAAAATAATCAATATAAATACCAAAATCCTAAAAACTTACACTTCTATAATGTCCTTTATGTCTTTCTTCGAGTTTTTGCCAAGTAGACATAGAAAGACAACTACATTATACTTTGAACAAATAATGATTAATTACGAAAGGACCTTACAAAATATGGATGAAAATGAACCAAAATTAGAAATTTAATTGAATTTATTAAATAAAAATTTTAAGTATTGACTTACGATTGAAAATAAGGTGCTAACTAACAATCTTTTTCAATTTCCAATCTACTCTGAAGGTACCTTTATATGTCAGCTGCCTTGTTCCCAGTTTTCTACATATGAACCGGGTCAAGAAATCCATAGAGCTATAAGTTCCCTCTTTGTATACAGATGCAATACAAGTACCTAATATTATAATAATTTCCATATGTTAGAAATTTATGGTACTTTTAGAAATTTACTTACATCAACCATAATTGTAGAACTAATACACATCGAAGATTGTTACCCACAACTAGCTCCAAGATATCCTTCTTAATAATATAGAAGGGGATAACAATGGACTTTTCTATGATATTTAGTTCCATAATGATTTGCAAAGGTTGGTTGCCCAAGTTAACAACAATACCAAACAAAAATGTAAGGAAGTAAACTTCAGGTTTCTTTGGTTGGGAGGGAAGATCTTTTTTGCACTGACAACAATATCCTTCCCAAAATCTTCCCTATGAACCTAAAATGAATTTAGAAAATATTAAGAAATATGTATATATATATATTTGTAAATCAGTAACATAGAATAAAATTATTTAGTACCTTAGGTTGAGCTCGCTATATAAGTCTTCTTGACCATAAAATAAAATGATTAGGCGCTTGCCCCACGACATGGCCTTAAAGGATTAACTCTCTTAACCGCCTGACTCATCTTCCCTTCTTCTGCCAAGATTGGCTATGAAACCCACTTTAGAAGGAGGCTTCTTTGATGGGTCAGTCATGTGCCTTTTGAAACATGTAAAAATTTATGTTAAAAACTATACTGAATATGAAAGAAGTAATAAACATTTCAACATAAGTAAACAATAAACATAGAATGATGATATAATCAAATAAATAACTAACTTGTATCATGTAGTAACATTTTCCCATATTCCTTCATGATAATCATCTCGAATATCATGTATATCATAAATTTTATTTTCTTTATTGCTAATAGTTATCCTTGATGAGAAGGGAGTTTGAAAAATATCAATATTTTCCAAATCATTGGTGTCATCACTAGCAATTGTCGTCTTTCCTTGAAGAGCGACTGATCACCTTTTGTTATAAGGATCTTTAATATAAAACACTTGTTTGGCTTGGTGGGCCATGATAAATGGGTCATCCCTATAAGCTACTTTATGAAGATAAACCAATGTAAATATCAATTCATCAATTGTTACTATTAATCCACTTGCATTTGAAAATAGGTACTCTAAATTTGGTGTAATCAATCTCCCAAATCTCTTCAATCCCTATTAAGTAAGATATGGAAGCCATGATAGGATTTTTATCTTTGGAACTTGAAAAATGCATCAACTCTGCTACCACCATAACCCTACTATTTTGTATGGTACTTTTATCATCCTAAGATTTTGTATAAAAGGAAAAATGATTAATATGATATCCACTCCAACATATGACATCAAAGTTTGGGTTATTTGCTAGCCACTTCAATATATCAAAGGCACCATCATGCTTCTTAATGGTTTCATCAAACCAAGTTAAGAATGTTTTATTTTGCTCATTCAACAACCATATCTTGTTCATTCGAAGATTTTTCCCCTTATAATGGTTTTGTGAGTAGATAAGTAAGGTTGAACATTATCGGTATTTTTCAAAATATACAAATGTGCTTGAAGGACTTCTGCACGACTCATACTTTTCATAGTTATACCTCGTGTACCTTTACCTTTGTGTCTTCCCTCATGACGAGACTTAAGAAATCCTATGGGTTCCATTTCTAACAAATACTCTATACAAAACTCAATTGCCTCTAATTCAATGTATCTTTCAATTATAAATGCCTCGGGATGGTGTAGATTCTTCACATATCCTTTTAATATTTTTCATGTATTGTTAAATTGGATACATTCACCTTAGATAAATTGAATCACATAACCTGATCTCCCTTACTTTATGAACAACCAAGTGAACCATAATGTCAAAAAATGGAGGAAAATGCATCTCCAATTGGCACAAGACAGTAAAAGCTTCATTTTCCAACTCATCCAATTTTAGAGGGTCAATGACTTTGCTACATATTGCATTGAAAAAGAAGTGCAACCTACTTATGGTGTGTCTAACCTTTTTAGGAAAACTGTCACTAATAACCACTAGAAGTAGTTGTTGCATCAATACTTGGCAATCATGAGACTTGAACTTAACTAACTTTAGATCTTTCATGGAGACAAGTCTTTTGAAATTTGAAGAATAATCTTGTGGCACTTTAACCCCCTGTAGGCACTCACATAAACTTACTTTCTCTTTTTTTTTAACAATGTATGACATGCTATGGAAAAATACGTCCGCTTTCCTACAAACTGTGGCACTATCGTACACCCATTTGAACCAAATCTAGTTGAGAACTCACACCATCCTTAGTCTTGCCCTGTGTATTAAGGATTGTTTCGATGACTCTATCTCACATTTTTTCCACATGCATCACATCAATAAAATGTTTAACATCAAAATTTCACTAATATGGAAGATAAAAAAAATAGTGATATTTTCTTCCATATCCTTGTCTCAATGGACTTCTTTTGAGTTTTTCCAAAAACAATGTTGATGTTTTTAACACGTTCATAAAATTCTTATCCAGTTAAAACCTTTAGAGCAATTCCATTTTTTGGCAACCCATTAAAAGTTTTCCTTAATCTACGATATGAGTGATTAATCCTGAGAAATTTTCGGTGACCAAGATAAATTATCTTCCTTCCATGATGCGGTTGATGGTAACTTGTATCTTCTTCACATATAGGACATGCTTTGTGTCTCTTAACATTATATTTGCATAAATTTTTATATCCTGGAAAGTCATTAATAGTGCAAAAAAACATTGCCCCCATCTTGAAATTTTCATTAACATACCCATCAAACACATCCACACCTTCTTCCCATAGATTTTGCAAGTCTTCAATCAAGGGAGCAAGATAAACGTTTGTCATTCCAAGCTATTGTGGGCCTGAAATCATCACAGACAACATGATGTATTTATGTTTCATGCACATTTCCAAAGAAAGGTTGTAAATTATCAAAAGAACAGGTCATGAATTATGCTTAATACTTAAATTACCATATAGATTCATTCGATCTATTGCAAGTCCAAGCCTTAAGTTTCTTGGCTTATTTCCAAAATTCGGAAAGAGTTGATCAATCGTCTTCTGTTACAAACCATTAGCTGGATGATGAAGTTTTCCATCAATTTGTCTTTTATCTGCATACCATTTAAGGTTATTTACATCATGTTTATTACAAAACAACTATTTGAACCTTGGAATTATTGGAAGATACCATAACACTTTGGCTGGAGGCCGTTTTGTGCTTTCATCGCAACTAGAATCACCATTCTTCAATTTATAACATGAAACTTGATATACAGGGTATTCATGTAACCCTTCAAACTCATTTCTATATAGTATGCAATCATTGGGACATGCATGTATTTTCTTATACTCCATACCTATCGAACGCAAGACTTTCTTCGCCTCACAATTACGCTTTGGTAATGTATTACCTTTTGGAAGCATCTCTACCAACAACTCAAGCAATTTTGTGAAACTTTTATTGTTTCACCCATTTCTCATCTTCAAATTGAATAATCTTATCACTGTTGATAATCATGTAAAATTAGTGCATCTTGGATACAAAGGTTTCTCTAAATCACTACACGACTTACCATACATATTTGCTTGCTGAAAAGACTCATGCCCCATATCACGGATCATATCCTCTACCTAATCTTCCATATCTATATTAACTTCCACCGTCTGCGACACACTTGGCGTGCCTAACAATTCACCATGCCATGTCCATCTTGTATAACTTTTTCAAAACTCATCACAAAGAACATGCTGTCTAATTTCATCAACATTCAACTATTTCTCATTTAGACAATTAATAAACGGACAGTAAAACTGTCTATTACTCTGAGGAAGATTAGTCTGTGCAAAATTTAAAAACTCTTTCACCCCATTCTCATACTGATCACTCGCCCGTTTAGCATTTATTCAACTACAATCCATACTATACAAGAATCATTGACACATGATTTAGGATACTCATTAACCTTGTCACTCATAATTGGTAATTTATTTTCCTCATTATTGGTAAGGCCTTATCCCATTCTAGAAAAAAGTTTTTTATTCATCGATTAATAGACTTCTTAAATCTTGAATATCATACTTGGTGAGATTTCGGTAACATTTCACATTAGTCTCCAAGTACATAACTTGACTACGATGTCATTTACCATAATCAAGCATGTACCTAGAGACAACGAAAAATGAACTAAATCGAAATTTATCAAGCATAATTTACGATATTTAAGAAGAAATTGTTAACTACTAAATAAAAAAGTTTAGTCGCAAACTATGAAATTTGGACAATTCAAAATTGAATATAATGAATGATTTACTTATTCAATAATATATTCATTGTATTTAACCTTGAACAGGAAACTAAACGTATGCTCATATTTGAATTCAAGACAAGAAAGAAACTTAACTTGGAAAGATCAACAATAATTCAAGATAAGAAAGAGTTAAGAATGAGAGATATGGCTGCAACAATGTGAATGGTTAGTGTTGTGTTGTAGGGGATGCCTATTCTTCTTAAATTTATTATGAGTTAAAGACCTTGAAGATAGAGACTAATCTTGGTGATTAACTTAGTTATAGTTTTTTTTTTTTACTTGTTATGATTTCTTCTAAGTCCAAACTTCAAGTGACTTTTTCTTATATTTAACTTAGGTCTCTATACTTTAATTAAATATACAATCACTTATATTGAGTGTAGCTCTAAAACACAATAGGTAAATACCATCACTTTATTGGATTCAACTATTTTGAGCCATATTTGAGGTTTAGGGTAGTTGAGGTTAAGCTTTAGGCATGAAGATACTTGCCTAAAGGCCTGTTTGGGCATGAGATAATGTGAAGTTTAAGCCTTAAGGATATTGTTAGGATCACCAAGTCGCAGTTGTTGCGCTCATGTGTCTTAAGGTGTTTTATGTTCAGTTTGAGTTTTTGAATGTGTCCTTTACATGAGAGTTTGTATTTAGTTTGGTATATAGGTTGTCTTTTTAGTATGCATATCTAGTATCTTATAAAGTATATACAACTACTAGTCAATGCTAGTTTGAAATAAAGTATCACCAAGTCGCAGTTGTTGCGCTCATGTGTCTTAAGGTGTTTTATGTTCAGTTTGAGTTTTTGAATGTGTCCTTTACATGAGAGTTTGTATTTAGTTTGGTATATAGGTTGTCTTTTTAGTATGCATATCTAGTATCTTATGAAGTATATACAACTACTAGTCAATGCTAGTTTGAAATAAAGTATCTCACTAAGAGCTTGATTTTAAAAGTTTTGACAACCTATAAACTAACAGCACCTACACCCACAGAGTACCCCACAACAAATCCAATCATTTAGAAGTTGTATGTGTCTGATACTCAAAGCACCATAAACAAGGGCAGCGGTGCAGAGGATGATACCTTTGTCTTGTACAGAAGATAGTTAGCTACAATTACAAGTGCAAGCTACTGACGTTTAAGGCTCTACAATTATTTTATTTGAATCTAAACCAATTATTTTCAAAGTTGGAGAACCAAGTTTTGAATTAAAGTTGCCAACTAAGAAAAGAGGTAGCAGAATTGGTTAACATGCTAGATCTATGAAGCAATCTTGAAGGCATGGACACCAGCTACCAAAACAGCTAATAATGTGCTGTGAGGGACAACAAAATGCTTACCTTGGATGAGGGACAAATTATTGATATACCTGATATAACACCAATGGAGATAGCAGAACAAGAAACTCTATATTCCACTATCCAAGGCTTTGTTGGTGATTCCTAAAATGGACAAATCAGATTACAATTACTTAACTTATTACAATTACACAAATTAGAGATAAAGACGAAAAAAGAGAGCATAATAGGAAAAGAAAGAAAGCAAAACAGGAGAACAAAGAAAGGAGAAAGTAAAATAGAGAGGTCCATGTCTTTAAGCTTAAATAAATTCAAAATAATAGTAATTTCATTTCCCTAGGGACACCAAATTCTATAAAACTTAGCTAAATTTACTTTTACTATTCATAAAAGTACATGATCAAGGAAAATGATATGATAGGACTCTTTTTTATATTTAGTTACTTAATGGCCTTAAGGGAATGGTCCTCAAATTTATACCGCCATTTCATTGTATACCTTTGAGGTCTTCGACTTTGTTTGGGTCTTAGATAATTTTTCAAGGCATGTGTCACAACCCTCAGATTACCTATATTCTCTTAACAGTACTTGCACATCATTTTTTATGTATACGTACTAGTATGGAATAGTATGTTCATGTTGTACCTGATTTTCCAATCATACATATATCCTAAATAAACAAACTCGTGGTAAATACAAACATATATATATATATATATGTACATCCTCATTCAAGTTATATTAGTTCCACAATCCCAGAATATAAGTAGTTTAGGATACTATGACTGAGGTGATAAGATAGGTACGTACAACATTATGTTATTCTATTTAAATTAAAAACTACCAGGATTCAATTTTCTTCTTCGAATTGGTACTCTTGCATTATAGTCGTTGCCCCTGATCATAGAGTGAGAACTTCTTGTCTACTCTCTACATCAATGATCACCTCAACATCAAAAGGAGGGTGATCTACATTGCAAGCTCACTAAGAAGTCGTAGTTATACATACATAATATAATAGAGGGGAGTGAGTCACTTCATTCAAGTAAGAGTAATACAAAAAGAGTAGTGCATTAAATTATACTTTAACATAAAAAACAAATAAGTTCTTTGAACTTCTTAATGAACTATCAGAAAACAATCATCGTATGAAATGTATGAATGAGATTATTCTATTCTCCACTTCACAATTTTCTACGACAATAGACTCAAGAATAAGTAGAGATTATTGCATTGTATACCACAATAATCTTCACTAATCTAAAGTTGGTCATTATTACAATATGCAAATGCATGTGGACCCAAACATCTTCACAACTTTTATCAAAAAATAGAGATACCGGGATCCAATTTTTAAATCACAATGTGCTTTTAGTAACACTAAAATCATCATCATCATCATCATTATCATTATTTCATAATATTCTAAAATTGCTTGACTGGTAATGATAGTCTTCAGGGTCTTATTGAGACAGCTACGTCTGACCAGGCAGCCTTGACTACAAGGAGCAACCTTAGGCCATTGGGATGCTCAAACTCAGCTCACATACCCCCTAGGCTCGGAAGTTCCCATTATCATGAACTTTGGTTTACTTCCATGTGAACCGATCCTTAGACTTCCAAGTTCCTTTCACAGAAGGGCTCGCAGATTATTTCTCATTACAATTTACAAAACACTTTCATGTAAATGATACATGTCAACTAATTATTCTAATTTATATTTTTATCACACTTGAAGGTCTTTCCTTGTTCTCAAGGGTTAGACCTCATAGTTCTCAATCAATTATTTTATTGTTCAACTCTCTCTCTCTCTCTCTCTATATATATATATATATATATATATATATTCCATATTTAGTTATGTACTTCCTAACAAATTAAACGAGGTTCCCAACTTTCCATAAATATCTTTTAAAACTTAGACCAATAATTTTATAAAAATTATTCTTAAAAAGTATAGAATTAAATTATTAATAATTTTTTTTCTAACTTATTAGGAAAGTGTTCAGAGGGAATAGAATCACTATTTTCTACATTAGTTTTAAAGCAACCAATGTAGAAAGTTACTTATACATCAGTTGTGTAGAGAACCAATGTACAAAGTGTTAATTTTATTTATAAAAATGCTACCATATTTTTCTACATTGGTTTGGGAACAATCATGTAAAATTCTATTATAAAATTTTATTTTTACACTAATGTATACATTTCCTAATATACATTAATTTGAATTTATTTTATCAAATCTTTTTAAATTTGATAAAATTGTGTAAATCTTTTTAAATTTGATAAAATTGTGTAAATATGATTTATATCATAAAATCTGTTAATTTAACGATTTGGTTGATAAAATTAAATTTTTTAAAAAGAATATTAAACAAAATACCCTTTAACATAAATTATTCTGAAATAATATGATCTCTCATTTTATATATATATATATATATATATATATATATATATATTATTAGTAAATAATTTATTTGAAAATATAATTTAATTTAATATAAAAATTTTGGTTAGATTATGAATTTTTCTATTTTAAAACCTTTTATTATTCTAGAAATATTTTTCAAAAAATATATAAAAAGATTAAAAAAAAAAACTTTACGTTAAGATTTGTACATTAAATAAGACACTATAGAAGTTAAAAATAAAAATTTGATAATCTTTAAAAAAAATATTGATATTAATTTTTGAATTTAATAAATTTTTAAACAAATGATAACATAAAAGACTGATAAAACAACGCTATAACTTGATAGAAAATCAAACATTTTAGATGAATCTATTTAATAATTTTTTTTTCTCATCAAATTGTGATTATTTATATTTTTAGAACTTAGATGAAATTCTAACATTGTACTGAATTATTTATTTTCTGTTAGATAATTTTTTTAATTAATTCTAATGCAATGAATTAAATTTTAATTTTTCAATCTTTTCCTTTTATGTTGACTCGTATATTCAATTAGTAATTTTAAGTTGACATTTTAATTATATGCAAAATTCTTGTAGATAGGTGTAGATTATGCAACATACATTCTAAAAAATTAAAAAAAAAGATATACAATAGTACTATCTGTAATATATGCATTCAAGGCGAGTATTAAATTCAAGACATTTCAAATCGATTTATGGTTGATCTTGTTTTAGCTTCAATTGTATCATTAAAATTAAGAGTTATACATTATATACTATTATATATTATTTAAATAACATGTTATTTTTTAATCATATATATATATATAGATATATATGGATAGAACAATAATTAATTATAATAAAAATAAAAATAATTAATTTTAATTTTTAGATTTTAAATAATTAAAATTAAAAATATACATAATATTTTAAAATAATTAATCTTAACTATTTTTTTATAATTATGCAGACTAGATTAATATTTTATTCTTATTATAATCACATATTTTCACAATATGTAAAAAGTATGCATATTATGTGTAATATTTTCCTTAAAAGCATCTTATATATAATATTAATTTTTTTACTTTTACTTAAATATTTTTACATATGTTAAGTAATAAAGAAATCAATTTAAAAGTAATTATTAAATTATAAAGATAAAAATAAAATAAAAATAATACATAAATAAGTTGCATAATTTTAAATATAAAAATTTTAAAAGTTAGTAAAAAAAAATAAATATTAACGATGATATTAATGAGAAATTTTTTTTTCTTTAATTTCTAACTAAATAACAAAGGAATAATGAAGAAAGAGCTATCATAAAAAGATTATAACAAAATAATTTTTTTTAAGTGTTTTTAAATTTAGATCACAGTTAATGTAAATTTTTATTCAAATATCTGCAGAATAAAATTAGGATGAATTATTATTAAATATTGTTTGAACTAGAGATTGTAAATACAGTTTAATGAAATTTTGTTTTATATGAATTTAAAAATTGTGTTAAAAATAAATATGTTTAATTTTTTTTATTGAAATTATATTCCATTTTTATTTTTATTTTATTGTTTAGTTATATATATATTGAATTTTCATAAATGCGTAGATGATTATAAACATTTAGAATGTTCTTATTTCAAGCCACCATAATAATACTTTTATATTTTTTTTGATTTTATTGATTTAAAAAAATTTAAAATTACCTATTTATACGTTATGACATAAAATAATTACTAAACAAAAAGTAGAGGTCAATTCTCATAATAAAAAAATTATTACTAAATGATTAATTGGTATTTAAAATATTCATAAATATGTTCTTAATTAACATTTATTTCTATATTTTTACTCATTAGCATTGTCTTTGATTTTTACATTTGAGTCATACTTTTGCATTATTACCCTTATCTTTGTTTGCTCTAAAACTGCTTTGTTGTATCTGTTATTTAGGTGACAACTATAATTTTTGTTATATAAATGTCCTGATAATTATTGTTTATTATTTTTTAAATATTATTAATGGATTTATTAATCATATTTCTTTTATTTGTCAATTTAAAAATCTTATGATGATTATAGCAAAGAAACATAAAGAAAATAGTTCAATTTATCCTATGGTGGATGAGGATGTATGGCTAGATGTTATAAGCCTAGCAAAAAAGGAATAGTACATGGTACCTGATATGGTTTAGATATTATTGGTACTAAAGAAAGTACACATATTTCATCATCATTTGAGGTCACAATTCCTTCTAGTATTTCATGTAATACCTTAAAAATGAAGTTTGTTTTTACACTTAAGTTGTACACATGGTTCCATTATTAGACTGTTATTTCATAATCAAATCTTTAAAAAAATAATATTAGTGAAAATGTGGTAATTTTTTTAAAACATTTTGATTTAAAATGCAAACCTCGTCGAAATAACAATCGTATCATAAAATAAATAAGTAGATGTCCTAATTCACATTTAATTAATATATGGTCTACGTTGTTTTTACCGTTTTATACTTCTCTATATTGAACAAAAATACAACTTATTACAAATACAAATATGCCAGAAGTCATGCAAAATTTATAGTTATACAATCCATATACATACTTAACTCAAATAAGTTAAGTTAAGAAAAGGAATTTATGCCTTTACATACCTAAATACATGAATAGTTACTACTATTATGTACATACATCACATCACATACACTATGATACAAAACTACGTACTAATTAATTAGAGTAGATTCATCCAACTATATTACAAAATATACATTATGGGTATGACTTCAAACATCTTCCTAAAAAACAACCATGAAAACGCTTCAAGGACAGGGGTTATAACGCTCCAATCATAAACATTCATCCAAGGGAATGAAATTTTGTCTGCCATCTCTTAGAATGCCTGGAATAGATATAGCTTAGGGAATGGAGAGTTTCCCTATGACAACCAAACATGAGAAGTTCTATAGTAGTGAGATTTTCCCTTTCAGATGAGGAGAAATCTACTGCAAGTGTAGTTAGAGGTGCTTGGTATCTAAGTGGTGGTAAAAACACCACATTAGAGTGGAAAGCTTCCAAAGGAATAGAAAACTTTGTGGTTAAGAAGTTTGGGCTCATGATTGCAGATACGAATAGATGACCCAAAGAGAAATGGACCTGCACATTGGCCTGAGTGATAATGACCAATCCATAGTCGTTTTGCTGAACTATTGAGGTTACTAAGCTCCACAAAGACCATCACGGTTGCGAATGATATTTGGACCATCTAGGAAGAAAAATGTGGAAGAGGAGGTAAGAAACTAAGTTTCTTACTAGGATTCTACCCTAGGGTTAGTGACATTACTTTCCATCTACTTTAGTTTATTGTAAAACATGTCATGCATACAAGTTTATTTTTAATATTTAGAAAACTTTAGCTGAAGTAGATTTCTTTTACATAAAGAAGAACTAATTTCTAATTAAGCATACAAGTTACATAGTATAAATTACATAAGTGTCACATATCTTTGGGATCACATCATAGATATCATTTGACTATCATTTTATTCATGCCTTAACATAGTTCTTCTTATTTCTTTATCACTCTTTTAGTGATAATCTAAGACATACGCGTATTATATTACTTAGTCAAATAATATCTTTTCACCGGCTCTATTATTCTAGCTTCTATTCTTAGTACAAGAGCTCATTCCTTGATGGTAGTCACCATCATAAACATTGAAGACATGATGCTTCATAATAGAAGAATTTTTGAAAAACCCTTTTTGTCTCCACCTTAGAAGGATCTTTTGCATTCTGAATATGCATAAAGCACACTAAGAGTAGTATTAACTTTTCATATAAATTCTTTCTTTAGTGATCTTTTAGTTAATTAGGTTCTTTTTAAAATTTTCTAGATAACATGCATACTTAGACAATCCAACCAATATGTCATGTACATAGTCTCTATTTCAAACTACTTTCACATCATCATCCATATATGAAAAACATGTAATACATAACTCTCTAAACAATCAAGAGTGTTGTTCATACAATTTACATTCATCTTTGTGTATTCATAAGACAATACAACAAGTTGACATGATATTTCTAAATGGAAACTAATCTTTTAATTAAGAATTTCTTAATTAAATTTGATACTACTTTCTTGGACAACATGTAAACTTCCTCCAATAGCTTGTCCATCTTGCATATTTCTAAGATTTATGATAAATCTCTCATAGGATCCTAGTCCACTCGTCCTTCTAAGCTACCTCTCCACCTTTCCTTTTCTCAAAGATTAAGTTATTCTTAAAGATTTTAGTGTAAGGTTATGAAATGTTGAATTTCTAATCTAGGTGGTCGAATAACCTGTTTGGTTGCTTATTCTTTGTGTTTATTAATTTGAATGTTTTATTCACAACTTACTTAATTCAATTCTAAATGTTAGAAGTTTTATGCTTTTTGACTAATAACTTGTCTAATTAAGTTTGACCCACTAATAAACCTTCTTACTTGTCTCTTTACTCATGAATTTAAATTTTCTTATATGTTTTTATTTAAGTATCCTTAAACATCCAAACTAACTTATTTTGCCTAATTATTTTCTAAGTGGTCAAATCTACATCCCTTAGTCCTAAGATATTACGATTCAATTTTTTTTCCCTTAAAAGGTGATTTACACTAGTTAGGACTTAGGCTATTAGTTCACACCAACCTTAGAAACCACATTAAACATATTTAGGTTTATTCTTAATTTCTAACAATGTTTTAACTTATTTTCGCCACTTTTAATCAACATGGCCGAATGGCTATCCACCAACTTCCTTCTCCAAGTTCATAATTTCTTTCTTATACTTATTTATGCTTCTCTTTATACCTTAATTAAAAGTTTAAACCTAAGTTTTCCTATTCATGTCCAAGATGGCTAAATGCTCTAGGTGACCAAAACAAGGATCCTTTTCTCAATTTCTTACCACTTGAACTTTGTATCATGAAGTTTAGCACTTGATACATCATTTGTTCTTAGATTCATTCATGATTTGTCCTTACTTCATATATTTGGTCATGTTCATGGAAGGCCTTAAGTAACTTGTTCCACTTTGGGTTCAAAATTCAACCTTTGCTCTTATTGGTTTTTAAATCCAACTTCAAGTTAAGTTTATAGTTTTTATGACATAAATTTTAAGTCTTTTAAGATATTTAACATATGAGTCTAGATTTGAAATTTTATCAAAGTCTAATTATCTAGAGGTGAGAATCACACAAATAAAATTTATAATTTCAGTATAATATTATCTTTGTATACTATTTCACTTGAATTTAAATTAATTCATAATCTAATTTCTAACCAAATAAATATCAATCAACAACAAAATTAATTCAGTCCAACAATGAAATTCAAACATAACTAAATACAAATTTTAAAATTTTAAATAATGAATAAATTTTTACTCTAGAGTTAAGGGAGTTCTAGAATTATTCTTATACTCTACTTGAGTATCATTCCTTTACCTAAAATTGAGATTCTCTATAATTCTTTAATTTTTTAGGCACCCAACATAATTAATCGTCTCGTTCTACAATCGAATTGGTTAGAAATTTTATGAAAAATGATCCAAAAATTTGAAAACAAGTTTCTAAAATTTTTTCACTTGTCTCACTTATCCTCCTATTTTTTTCAATTCTCATTTGAAGAAGGGAGAATGAAGGAAGAATAATCAAAATCATTGAAATCTTAATTAAAAAATAAGAAGTTTAATAATATAATTATTATTAATAAATTACTCTAACATTTTCATATTTTATTCTCACATATCAAAGTTAAATATGAAGTTTTTATATATAAAATAAGCTATATATATATATATTAAACATTATCAATGGAAAAAGAAATTATTTTTATAAATTAAAAAATTTTAAACTTTTTATAAATTAAAAATTAATTTTATTTTTACCAAACTTTTCAACTAAATACTTCATGCAAATATGCCAACATAATCTAAAAAATCATTAAATGATATTCTCTTTTAGAAACCTTTCTAATAGCTATATTTTAAAGTATTATAACATATAAAATTTATATAAAATCATACAAATTTATAATACATACAAAAATTTGTGGATGTAGTTCATAAATACACATTGTCGAAAACCTAAAATTTTACATCTACAATCTCACTTATAAGTAAAAATCTTAAAAATAAAATTCATAATTTGAATATGTTATTTTCTTAGTATACTATTTCATATAAATTTAAATAATTTCTTAATCTAATTTCTAACTGATTAAATATCAATAAACAACAAAATGAACATAATTAAATATAATTTTAAAAATTTTAAATAATAAACAAATTTTCATTCTAGAGCTATGGGAGATCAACAAGTACTCCTATACTCTAGTTAAATCTCCTTACCTTTCCTAGAATTGAAGAGCTCTCTAATTTTTTAACTTTTTGGATGCTCCAACATAAATAGTTGTGTCGTTCTACGATCGAATTTGTTTAAGAATTTGATGAAGAAGGCTCTTAGAATTTTTCAACAAATTTTTGAACATTCTTCGCTTGCCTATATTCTCCTTATTCTTTTTTTCATTTTTCAGTTAAAGATTTTCCTTCAATGTCAAGCCTCCCACTATGTTTAACTTAAAGTATATAAGAAATTTGAAAAATAAAAATGAAGGAAGAATGGAATGTCTTTGGAATTTGATATTGAAATATCAATTGAAAAATAAGAAGCTTTTAAAAATATTTACTAATATAAAATTAGTCAAACAATTTTATATTTTATTCTCACTTATCAAGGATAAAAATAATTTTTTTTATATAAAATAAGCCCGCTAACTCTAAGTATATATATATATATATATATATATATATATATATATATATTTATTGTGAATAGATTGGAAGAAAAAAGGATGTTATTTTATAAAGTAATATATTTTAAATATTTTTATGAATTAAAAATTAAGTTAGTTTTTCACCAAACTTTTCAACTATATACTTCTTTGTACCCGGCACATGAAAATGTGCCTATCTAAGTTACAAACTATTAAACATGTTATCTTTTAGGAACCTTTTCTAATAACTTCCCATATTTAAGTATTATAACTTTAAAAATTTCTATAAAACCAAACCAATTTATAATACCTACAAAAATTTGTAGATATAGTTAACAAATACACATTATTGAACATCTGAAATTTTATGTCCACAGTCTCACTTATAAGTAAGAATCACACAAATAAAATTTAAAATTCCAATATACTATTTACTTAGTATACTATTTTACATCAATTCAAATAATTTTTTAATCTAATTTTTAAAAATTAAATATGAATCAACAACCAAATCAATTTAATCCAACAATCAAATTCAAATGTAATTATATAAATGAGTTTTATAACTACTTATATACTCTCTCATTGAATCTTCTTCCCTTACCTTGAATTAAAGGCCTTCCATGTCTTTAATTTTTTCGATTTCCTATCATCTCGTTCTACGATCGAATTTGTCAATAATTTGATGAACAATGTTTCAAGAATTTTTTGATAAGTTCCTAAACTTTCTTCGTTTGTCTCTGTTCTCCTCTTCTTCTCTTTTTTTTTTTCAATTTTCAATTGAAAATATTTCTATACTAAAAACTTGACACTATGATAAACATAGAAGTATAACATAAATTTGAAAAAGGGAGAGTGAAGAAAGAATAGAATGTTTTTAGAATTTGATATTGAAAACTAAATTTAAAAAGAAAATTTTTTATAAAATAATTATTAATATAAAACTACTTTAACATTTCTATATTTTATTTCACATATCAATGATCAAATATAATATTTTCTACATATAAGATAGTGCTAATTATATATATATATATATATATATTATTGTAAATAGATTGGAAAGAAAAAGGAATCAGTTTTATAAAGTAATAGATTTAAATTATTTTTATAATTAGAAATTAATTCAAATTTTAATCAAAATTTTCAACTAAATACTTCTTTATATCTACCATATAAAAATATGCTTATATAATTTAAAAAATTGTTAAATTGTATTATTTTTTAGAAAATTTTTCTAAGTGCTCTATATTTAAGTCTCATAATTTCTAAAATTTATATAAAAGTGTACAAATTTATAATACTTATGAAAGTTTGTGGACATAGTCCATAAATAGGCATCGCCGAACACTTAAAACTTTTCATCCACAATTTTATCTATAAGTAAAAATTACATAAATAAAGTTCATAATTTGAGTGTGGTGTTTTCTTAGTATATTCTTTGTCATCAATTTAATTAATTTCATAATATAATTTTGTAACCAATTAAATATCAATCAGCAACAAAATCATTCAATTTAACAATTAAATTTGAACATAATTAAATATAAATTTTGAAATTTTAAATAATAAATAAATTTTTATTTTAAAACTAAAAAAGCTATAGAAGTATTCCAATACTCTACTTAAATTTCCTTCCCTTACTTGGAATTGAAGATTTTTTTTATTTCTTTAACTTTTTGGATTTTCCATTATAATTAGTTGTCTTGTTCTCCGATCGAATTATTCAAGAATTTGATGAAGAATGCTATAGGAATTTTTGGACGAGTTTCTGAACTTTCTTCATTTGTATGTGTTCCTCTCTTTTCTTTTTTCAATTTTGATATTGAAATCGCAATTAAAAATATTTGTTAATATAAAATTACTACAAAATTTTTATATTTCATTCTTACATACCAAGATTGAAATATAAAGTTTTATTTATATAAAATAAACCAACTAAGCATATATATATATATATATATATAATATTAAATATAATGAATATATTGAAAGGAATAAGGAATTGCTTTTATACAGTAATATATTTTAAATACTTTTGTAAACTAAAACTTAATTCAAT
The DNA here is from genome assembly GCA_037954105.1 of Canavalia gladiata. Lineage (NCBI taxonomy): Eukaryota > Viridiplantae > Streptophyta > Magnoliopsida > Fabales > Fabaceae > Canavalia > Canavalia gladiata. Next base: position 41,960,214 of record CM075661.1, read on the forward strand.
TTTTCACAAAACTTTTCAACTAAATAATTCTTTATATATAACATCTAAAATTTCCATAATATACTTCTAACATCATGAATTCATATTAATAAATTGGACAATAGAGATAAAAATGAAAATTTAGAGAAAGTATAAATTTTTTGGTAAAATGATAAAAATACCCCTATGCAAAGATAAAAATACCCCTAATGAGCAGATAATTCAAAATAAAAATATAGAAGATATTCTTGAGACTTATAACTCATCAATTAGGGTTAAAATATCATGAAGAAAAATTAGAGTAAAAAAAAGAGTGAAAACACCACCAAAAACACTTAAAATGCCCTTATAAATCCCTTGACTTATATAAGGGATAAATGTTCCGAAATAAATTTAAAATGACTTAGAAACAAGTGAGGAACAAATTAATACGAGTTAAAAATATCAAGAAAATAGTTTAAATACTTTTTTAAAAAATTTTGAAAAAATGACCAAAATGTCATTGGAAGCTTTGGAGAGATAGAAATTGCCCAACAAAGACTTGTAACTTGGATCCTTTCTTCATGCATGAAAATTCACATATTTTAAATTAGAAAATGACTCAACACCATGAGTCACCAAGCCATAATGACATAAAAGACCAAAACATTTATAAAGAGAAATAAAAGTTAAAGTAATCATGATTAAGTTAAAAATTAATCATGATTAGGGTAAATAAATCATGATTAATCTTTGTCGCAACCGTAATTCCGACGAGACGACGAACTCGCTAAAATTTTTGAAAATGGATTTTATTGGTTATGTGTGGAGTCGGCACCAAATTTTTATTTAAGGGAAAAAGATTTGGAAAAACCCTAACTTGAAGATGAGATTCTAAGTTCGGGAGTCGGTTACGAGTGGGGAAGGTGTTAGGCACCCCACTCGCCCGTTCCGAAGAACGGTACCCTTAAACCGAGTGTGTGATTTCTGAAAATTGTTTGATCCCTTAGTTAACGTGAAAATAAATAGCTTGATGGAGGTTAGCCTGAAAGGACTTGATCCTACACCTACGTATTCCCCGGTGCAATGGGAAACTCAAGGCTCACGTAGTTCTGGTTTGAGTTGAAGGCATGACCTTCGAAGTTTGAATTTAAAAGAAAATGCATTGTTGCATTTTTTAAAAATATTTTAAGGGTGCGATCCCAATCCACCTATGCACAGGGCCCAAGACAACTATGGCTGCACTTGGACCCATACAGACCTCTAAACAGCGAACAGCAGAAAAAGCTACCAGTTCGTTTTTAGAGTTCGTCGCGTGAGATTAAGGAATGAAAAACGACATTTATTTGATAAAAAAAAAGGAAAGGCAATCCCCAATCCACATATGCACAGGGCCCAAGGCAACTACGGCTGCACTTGGACCCATACGGACCTCTAAACAATGAACAACAGAAAAAACTACCAGTTCGTTTTTAGGGCCCATTGCGTGAGATTAAGGAATGCAAAATGGGACTTGATTTAAAACAAAATGAACTTGATTTGAATTTTATGAAATAAAATTGGACTTGATTTAAAATAAAATAAACTTGATTTCAATTTTGAGCTTGAATTGGGCTTGATTTGAAATAAACTTGACTTGATTTGAAATTAAGGAAAAGAATTGCGAACATGCTTCAGTAATCAAGCGATAGAAATTTCATTTCAAATCCAAATTAGACAAATAATATCATTACAGAAACTAGAGAGAAAGACAAATAGAACACCACAAAAATCAAGAAAATCAGAGATCATTTGATCAATTAAAAACGAAAATGAAAAACAGAGATGAAGATCAACCTCAAGAACACACAAGATTTTGGCGCCAAAATTTGAATTCAAATCATAGAATTTTTAAAAAATATTTTTGGTAGATTTGAAAAATCAAAACCGATAAATTGAAAGATATGGATTATAGGAATGAGCAATCAGAAATTGACATAGATCCAATCAGAAATGAGCAAGTTATGCACAAATCAAACAAGCTAGGTTCATTTGTGCACCAGGATGAACATGCTTCGGTAATCAGGCGATTAAAATTTCATTTCAGATCTAAGTTTGACATACAATATCATTACAGAAACTAGAGATAAAGAAGAAGAGAACGCAACAAAAATCATCAAAATCGGATATCATTTGACCAATCAAAAATGAAAACGAAAACCAGAGACGAAAATGAGCTCGGAAATCCGAGAAGAAGCAAGAAACTTAAGCAGAATAAAAGTAGGATCTAACCTTGATTGGAAGGTGATGAAGAGCTGATTCCATGGAGGCCAAGGGCTGAATTGAAGGCTAGAGAGTCTCCTAGGTCCTCCCTTCAAAAATTCTGAAAATCCCCCTTCTAAGACTCCAAGTCCTCCTCTCAAGAATTTCCAAAAAATGAAAAAAAGACCCCTTCTTTTCCTGTTTGTAGGTATTTATAGACACCTCCCTTTCTTGGCAAGGGTCAAGCTCTTCCAAAGAGCCAAAGGCCAACCCCTTCTCTCTTAGCAAGGGCCAAGTCCTTTCAAATGGCCAAAAGCCACTCCCTTTCCAGGAGCCAAAAGCCAACCCCCTTGATTTCAAAATTTTTGTTCCCTATTTTTTATTTTTCATCTTTTTTTTTCAATTTTCATTTTTTACCTTTTTTGTTTTTTGTTTTTATTTTTTCTATTTATTTATCATTTTTACTTATTCTTTAATTTCTCTTTTTTTTATTATTTTATTATTTTTTCTTTTTTGCTTTCTGTTTTTTGTATTTTCTGTTTTATGTTTTATATCTTTCCAAATTTTTAATTAACTTAATTTTTTGTTAATTTTAACGATTGGGGGCCTCGGACATAATTGAGAGTTTACAGTTTGCCCCTCTTTACTCATTTTCCTACCAGATAATGTGAGAAATGATTCTTTGAATTATCGTAGTAGGAAATGAGTAAAGATGTGAACACATTATGTCCGAGGCAGGCCTTGAAGAAGTCCGACGAACAGGAGCCTTGAACTTGAAACTGAACCTCATGGATGCCTGGAGAAGGATGATTGAATGACCTTACCGACTTCATGTACCGATAGGGTTTAAATATGCGAGACTTAGTTGTATAGCCTGACAAGGCTAAGTGGAATGAATGAATGCCTGTTAGGACTGGCGTGGAATTCAATGGGATGGCTTGTTAGGACAAGAAAAATGAAATGAAAATGGCCTGTTTAAAACAGGCAAAGCAGAAGAGAAATGGCCTGTTACGACAGGCTCAAAAGAGTGAAAATGACCTGTTTAAGACAAGAAAGCATGCAAAAACTAAAATGTAAGATATGTACAAGGTGGCCTGACAGCATAGACCGAGGTATCTATCTAAGTTGGAGGCCTGACATCAAAGGCCCAGCTGTGGAAAAACGAACTTGGTGAGGCCTGACATCGTAGGCCCAGAAGCAGAAAAGTAAACCTGAGTAGGCCTGACAACATAGGCCAAGGTGCGGAAAAATAAACTTGATGAGGCCTGACAACATAGACCAAGGTGTAGAAAAGTAAACCTGATGAGGCCTGACAACATAGGCCAAGGTGCAGAAAAGTAAACTTGAGGAGACCTGACAACATAGGCCGAGGTGCAGAAAAGTAAACTTGATGAGGCCTGACAACATAGGCCAAGGTGCGGAAAAGTAAACTTGAGGAGGCCTGACAACATAGGCCGAGGTGCAGAAAAGTAAACTTGAGGAGGCCTGACAACATAGGCCATGAATGCAGAAAAGTAAACTTGAGAAGGCCTGACAACATAGGCCGAGGTGCAGAAAAGTAAACTTGATGAGGCCTGACAACATAGGCCAAGGTGTGGAAAAGTAAACTTGAGGGGGCCTGACAACATAGGCCGAGGTGCAGAAAAGTAAACTTGAAGAGGCCTGACAACATAGGCCAAGGTGCGGAAAAATAAACTTGATGAGGCCTGACAACATAGGCCAAGGTGCGGAAAAATAAACTTGATGAGGCCTGACAACATAGGCCAAGGTGCAGAAAAGTAAACTTGAGGAGGCCTGACAACATAGGCCAAGGTGCGGAAAAATAAACTTGATGAGACCTGACAACATAGGCCAAGGTGCAGAAAAGTAAACTTGAGGAGGCCTGACAAGATAGGCCAAGGGTGCAGAAATGTGAACTTGAGGAGGCCCGACAAGATAGGCTAAGGTGCAGAAATGTGAACTTGATGAAAATCTTGTTGTTGATGGGAAGATGCAAATGAGATCCTGCTGTTGCCAGGATGAATGCAAACCTGCTTGACAGGAAAAAGAATTTAAACATGCTTGACGTCCTGCTTGACATGAACATGCAAATGGGATCCTGCTTGACAGGATGAATACAAAAATTTAGACATGAAATCCTGCATGACAGGATGAATGCAAATGAAATCCTGCTTGACAGGATGCGTGCAGAAATTTACACATGAAATCCTACTTCGCAGGATAAATGCAAATGAAAACCTACTTGACAGGATGTGTGCAGAAATTTAAACATGAAATCCTGCTTGACAGGATAGATGCAAATGAAATCCTGCTTGACAGGATGCGTGCAGAAATTTAAACATGAAATCCTGCTTGACAGGATGTATGCGAAAATTTAAACATAAAACCCTGCTTGACAGGATAAATGCAAACGAAATCCTGCTTGACAGGATGTACGCGGAAATTTAAACAGAAATCCTGCTTGACAGGATAAATGAAAAATTACCTGTTAAGATAAGTGAAATGCAGAAAAAGTCCTGTTGATGACAGGAAAGATACAAGCCTGCTAGATAGGAAAAGAAAAGTGAAAATGACCTGTTAAGACAGGCAAAAATGTAAAAGTCCTGTTATTGACATGATGGAGGCAAAACTCCTGTTAAGACAGGCACAATAGAATGGTGAAAACCTGTTAAGACAGGCAAAGCGAAATGAAAAGGACCTGTGAAGACAGGAAAGAAGTAAGCCTTGTTAAGGCAGGAAAAGTAAATGACAAAAACTATCTTGTTAAGACAGAATAAATGTAGATGGACTCATGTTGTTGACAGGAGAAATGCTAGCCTGCTAGACAAGCAAAGGTGAAAACCTGTTAAGACAGGTAAAATGTACAGGTCCTGTCAAGGCAGGGGTGTGATGTGTCCTGTGAGGCCGGAAGATGGACTTCGTCGTCAGTTGCCTTGGACAAGCTATTTTGAAATTTGTTTTTCTTGAATTAAAATAAATTGCTTATTCTACCTTGAACTTGAAGGTTTTTAAGCACTTGATAATTATTCTCTTAAAGAAACTTGGGAAACCACTTTTCCCCAGTTTAGAAAATTCTTGATAATTGAGGGCTATCTTGATTAGAAGGATCTTTGGCAAGTGTTTGCCCCAGTTTGGAAGATCTTTTGGCAGTCGAGGGATGCCTTAACTTGAGGGGATTTTGGGAAACCATTTCCCCCCGTTTTGATTTTAATATTTTGAATTTAAATCTCTCTTGAGCAAACGTTTGCTCCAATTTGAGCTTGACTCAGAATTTGAGGGTGACCTCAAATTGAATTTTTGTGGGCAAACGTTTGCCCTAGTTTGAGCTTAATTCAAAATTTGAGGGTGACCTCAAATTGAATTTTTGTGGGCGAGCATTTTCCCCAGTTTGAGCTTGACTCAGAATTTGAGGGTGACCTCAAATTGAATTTTTGTGGGCAAACGTTTTCCCCAGTTTGAGCTTGACTCAGAATTTGAGGGTGACCTCAAATTGAATTTTTGTGGGCGAGCATTTGCCCCAGTTTGAGCTTGACTCAGAATTTGAGGGTGACCTCAAATTGAATTTTTGTGGGCAAACGTTTGCCCCAGTTTGAGCTTGACTCAGAATTTGAGGGTGACCTCAAATTGAATTTTTGTGGGCAAACGTTTGCCCCTGTTTGAGGTTGACTCAGAATTTGAGGGTGACCTCAAATTGAATTTTTGTGGGCAAACGTTTGCCCCTGTTTGAGGTTGACTCAGAATTTGAGGGTGACCTCAAATTGAATTTTTGTGGGCAAACGTTTGCCCCAGTTTGAGCTTGACTCAGAATTTGAGGATGACCTCAAATTGGATTTTTGTGTGGGCAAGCATTTGCCCCAGTTTGAGCTTGACTTAGAATTTGAGGGTGACCTCAAATTGAATTTTTGTGGGCAAACTTTTGCCCCAGTTTGAGCTTGACTCAGAATTTGAGGATGACCTCAAATTGGATTTTTGTGTGGGCAAGCATTTGCCCCAGTTTGAGCTTGACTCAGAATTTGAGGGTGACCTCAAATTGGATTTTTGTGTGGGCAAGTGTTTGCCCCAATTTGAGCTTGATCCAGAATTTGAGGATGACCTCAAATTGAATTTTTTGTGGGCAAGCGTTTGCCCCAGTTTGATCTTGATTCAGCATTTGAGAATGACCTCAAATTGAATTTTTATGGGCAAGAATTTGCCCCAGTTTGATCTTGATTCAGCATTTGAGGATGACCTCAAATTGAATTTTTGTGGGCAAGCATCTGCCCCAGTTTGAACTTGATTTGGCATTTGAGGATGACCTCAAATAAGATTGTTTGGGCAAGGGTTTGCCCCAATTTGAACTTGTTTTACAATTCGAGGATGACCTCAAATTAAATGTTTGGGGGCAAGTGTTTGCCCCTGTTTGAACTTGTTTTAGAATTTGAGGATGACCTCAAATTAAATTTTTGGGGGAAAATGTTTGCCCCTGTTTGGACTTGATCCAAAATTTGAGGGTGACCTCAAATTGAATTTTTGTATGGGCAAGAGTTTGCCCCAGTTTGAACTTGAGTCCTTTTTAATTATGATTGACTCGGGCAGTTTTACCCAAGTCTTAATTAGCTTTGAAAAACGAATTATGAGATGCTTGAATGACAAGACACTCATTTCGATGTTTGAATGAATGAAAAATATGCAATGCTTATGGTGTTTGAATAGAAAGAATATGATGTTTTAATCTTATTTAATGCTTTTTTTATGCTTGAAATAATTAGTTGATGAAATGGATGCTATGGGATGAATGCAAACCATGAGATGGTGTTAAAACCTTTTGTTTCTCTTGATTTTTTATTTATTTATTTATTTTTTACATGTCCTTTCTTGACAACCTCATAGTGGGTGTGAAGGGAACCAAAAATCAGGACGAGCTGGATTGAATCAATTTCGGAGTTTTCTTGGTCAAGATCCTGGAGACCCAGCAACGGTTATTATTTGAATAAGACACACTCCTTTTGTCTTGGTGGCGTTATGTCTGACAGGAGGATGATCCTTCGGGAACAATTATGTCATGTCGCGATGGTTGAGGATTCATCCGATTTGGCATGACTTTTCAAAATTAATCTTTTTATTTTTATTTTTTATATTTTTCACATTTCTCTGTGGCACATGCATTTTTGAGGTGTGAAGTGACTTTGGATGGAAAGAAGCAAGTGGTGTTTTGTTTGGCAGGAAAAGACAAAAGGTGTGGGTTTGATTGCCCGAATGGCACCTTTTGATGAAAAATACCAGTGCTGCTTTTCATAATCTTGATTGTCAAATTAAACAAACTTGAGACACGGCAAAATTTTGCCCCAGTTCTAGGGAAGATGAGGTGCAGAAATTGTTGGATTGTCCTGAAATTCCTAGTTTGACCTTAACTTTTGCCGGGGTTGTTCCTTTGAGTTTTCAACCCAGCAGGTCTTTCGTATTGCCCTAACTTTTGCCTAGGTCACCCTTTGAGGGTTTTCGACCTAGCGGGCCTTCTGTTTGATTATGCCCTAACTTTTTCCTAGGTTGTTTTTGAGGATTGTCGACCTAGGGGGCTTTTTTGCTTGATGTGCCCTAACTTTTGCCTAAGCCGCCCTTTGAGGGTTTTTGACATAGCGGGCCTCTTATTTGATTGTGCCCTAACTTTTTCCTAGGCCGCTCTTTGAGGGTTTTCGACCTAGCGGGATTTTGTTTGATCATGCCCTAACTTTTGCCTAGGTCATTTTTGAGGAATGTCGACCTAGCGGGCTTTTTGCTTGTGTGCCCTAACTTTTGCCTAGGCCTCTTTTATGGGTTTTCGGCCTAGTGGGCTTTTTGCTTGATGTGTCCTAACTTTTTCCTAGGCCGTCTTTGTGGGTTTTCGGCCTAGCGGGCTCCTATTTTGATCCTGATTTTGCCTGAATTATTTTTGGAATCCAGCAAGACCTTTTCTGATCATGCCTTTGTTGACTTAACCTTGAACTTTAACCTTACTTTTTCCTGGATTTTTTTGGCTTAATCCAGCGGGCTTTCTTCTTTTTCTTGAATTTTATGCAGTTGGGTGTTGATCTTGTCGGGATCATTTGGTTCCTAATTCAGCGAATCTTATCATGCATCCCTAAATTTTTCCTGGATTTGAACTTGATTCCAGTGGGATGTTTTTGTTTAACAAGACACTTTGGCCGGGGATCTAGAATCCCTGGTTGTTATTGTACTTCCTCATTGGGATTTTTTCTTTGAGCTTGATTAACTAGACGTTCAAGATTATTTATTACAGCACTAGCATTATCACCAATCGGTATTTATTGTTTGGATATAGGAATAAGAAGCGAGTTGAATGGATAAAGGGATGATAAATTTTTTAAAAGTAAAGCCAATGATGTGAAGCACGTGCTCCAAAAACATGAAAAATGTAAATTTTGTTTTATTCATTGAGATTTATTTACAAAGATTGATTTTGAAAAACATGACAATTTTTGGATGTTCTTCCTCGATAGCTTGACTTGTACAAGGCGGCTCATTGTGTTGCTCCCATTTCTTAGCTAGCGGATGAACTCTCATGATTCGGCATTTGGATTAGGAGTGATCTTCCCCGAAATCTAGTCGTTTAACATCAATTAGGCTTTGCACCTTGCGTTTCAGGACCTGGCAGTTTTCTGTTGAATGACCAATATACCCCGCATGGTAATCACATATGGAATTTGCATCGTACCATTTTGGGTATGGTGGTTCTTGAGGTTTCAACGGGTATGGAATCACCAAGGAATTCTGGATTAGCTGAGGTAGCAGCTCGGTGTAGGTCATTGGAATGGGATCAAACTGGATAGGATCTTTTTCCTTTTTTTGGCTTTGGCTAGAATTTGAGCTCATGGCTTGTGTTCGCACCGTGTATGGTGTGGGCGGTCGGATTTGTGTTGGATAGTTGTAAGCTGGATGGTAGGGTGTTTGGTAGGCAGAGGCAATGTAAGGATATGGTGTATAGAGTGTATATGGTGGTGGTTGAAAACCAGTTGGTCCGTAAGGTGCCATTTGAGGCATGTGCTGTCCTTGACTTGAAGCCACATTATAAGTCTCCCCTGTCTTCTTCTTTTCTACAAAGGTTTCAACTGTCCTTGCAGACTTGTGTGTGATCCTTCCTCGGCGCATACCACCCTCGATCCTTTCTCCAATGATGATGACATCATAGAAGCTAGAAGTCACATTGCCTATCATCTTGTCATAGAAAGGATCTTGGAGTGTGTCTACGAATATGTTGACCAACTCCTTCTCGGATAACGGAGGTTGTACTTGGGCAGCTAGCTCCCTCCATCTTTGAGCATACTACTTGAAGGTCTCATCTCCTTTCTTGGCCATGTTTTGGAGTTGGGTTCGATCAGGAGCCATCTCGGCATTGTACTGATATTGTTTGAGGAAAGCCTCAGCCAGATCCCTCCATGAACGGATGTGTGTCCGCTCTAGCTGAGTGTACCAGGTTGCAGCTGGCCTTGTTAAGCTGTCTTGAAAGAAATGGATAAGCAGCTTCTCATCGTAAGTACATGCAGACATCTTCCTACAGTACATAGTCAGATGTTTCTTTGGACAGCTGGTTCCTTGGTATTTCTCAAATTCAGGGACCTTGAATTTGGGAGGGATTACCACGTCTGGTACTAAGCACAAATCGGCTGCGTTTGTGGCTTCGTAAGCACTCCCCTCGATTGCCTTAATCCTTTCCTCTAGACCTTTCCACTTTTCTGTTTCCTCCTTATAGGGATGGCTTGGGTATTCCTCGGGCATAGGGTGAGGTTGAGAAGATGGTATGCGTATAGGGTGAGGTTGAGAAGATGGTATGTGTATAGGGTGAGGCCCTTGGGTGAACATAGGATGCGTTCCCCCAACAGCTGTTTGGTGAGCTCGTGAGATAGTGTTTGGAGGTAGGTCATGTGTTTGGGCTTGTGTTTGGTTGTATGAGGGTGCATCCCCATGAGGAAATCCATAATGAACTCCTTCGGTTAGCGGAGGCATAGTTGATGGTGGAGTGAACCCAGGAAGATATGACGGGTCTATTGGCATAGATTCGGTCGCCTTCTTTTGTGTTAACAATTGGATGGCCTCTATTAACTTGGTCATCTGCTCTTTCAGAGTCTGGACCTCATTTCTCAACTCTTCATTTTGCCTTTCCAGCTCGTCCATGATTCTTGATTGTGCTCGAGTTCTATAAGGATGTCGAGGAAGTTGTTTTTCTCTAATTTTTCTGTTAAAGTTAAAAATTAATTTTTTTGAGAAATAATTTGAATGCAGAAATCATGAATGATAAATATGTTAATGTAATGAAAATGTTGATGAAAAAAAAGGAATGATTTTTCTTGAAATCTTTTTTGAACGATAGATTTATGCATGAATGGATGAATGAATGTTATGCACAAATAGATCTTGGAAATTTTTGAAATTGGACTATTTTGAAAATAACTAAAAGTTGCTTTATTTATTCATTCTTGATTTGTAACAAATTTGTTTTTAGGAGTTTTGGTATTTTTTATTTTGCTAGAAAAACTTAGTTCTGTTTAGAAAAACTTTTTAGTTTTGCTAGAATTTTTCTAGAAAGCGTTCTTTAGGTTTTCAATATTTCATCTTTTTATATATTGAATCTTTTTATATTTTCAGTATTTTCAAAAGATTATTTTTCTAATTTCCTATTTCTAAAACATCCTTTTTAAGTTTTCTTTGGAGTCTTTTCAATATTTTCAAAATATTTTTTCTAATTTTTCCTAGGAATTTTCTCCTTCTATTTTGGTTTTCTTAATGTTTATCTTGATTTGAATTTTGTATCTCCCCAATTGCAGCCTTCAAATCTCTTGTATCTTGAAAGGGATGTAGGTGCCTTTTTTGCTTCTTATGCGGGTTACCTGTCCTAAGGGTCTAAGGCTTTTTATATGAACCTCTCAAAGGTGGTTAGTAGTCCTAAGGTGTAGAGGTCACTAGAGCCAAGTTCCAGTTTGCAATGCTTGCTACAACAGCAGAAAAAGCTACCAGTTGTAGGGCATTACGAATAGGACGCACTCTAGCTGGGATTTTCGTGATAGTCAAACAGGACGTAAGCCCCAAAGTGACACCACTAGATCCCTCTAGTCCTAAGCAACACTCAGACCCGGGTGTAGGGCCCCACTCGTAATAAAATGAGTATGTAATGCATGGAGGGCACTTTATTTTGGGATACCTACAATTGGGGAACTTTGTACACATATATAGAATAATTTAATATTCGTCTATCCTAAGGTTTGTACAAAGAAATAAACAACTCAATAAATCAAAGATAAGCAAACAGATAAATAAAACTTGCAAATAAAAGGGAAAGGGATCGAAGCAAAACACACTCAAGTGACCGGGTTTGACTCTCTAATATTTGCCCAGTGAAGTCGCCATCTGTCGCAACCGTAATTCCGACGAGACGACGAATTCGCTAAAATTTTTGAAAATGGATCTTATTGGTTATGTGTGGAGTCGGCACCAAATTTTTATTTAAGGGAAAAATATTTGGAAAAACCCTAACTTGAAGATGAGATTCTAAGTTCGAGAGTCGGTGATGAGTGGGGAAGGTGTTAGGCATCCCACTCGCCCGTTCTGAAGAACGGTACCCTTAAACCGAGTGTGTGATTTCTGAAAAATGTTTGATGCCTTAGTTAACGTGAAAATAAATAGCTTGATGGAGGTTAGCCTGACAGGACTTGATCCTACACCTACGTATTCCCCGGTGCAATGGGAAACTCAAGGCTTACGTAGTTCTGGTTTGAGTTGAAGGCTTGACCTTCAAAGTTTGAATTTAAAAGCAAATGCATTGTTTCCTTTTTTGAAAATATTTTAAGGGTGCGATCCCAATCCACCTATGCACAGGGCCCAAGACAACTACGGCTGCACTTGGACCCATACAGACCTCTAAACAGCGAACAGCAGAAAAAGCTACCAGTTCGTTTTTAGAGTTCGTCGCGTGAGATTAAGGAATGAAAAACGACATTTATTTGATAAAAAAAAAAGGAAAGGCAATCCCCAATCCACATTTGCACAGGGCCCAAGGCAACTACGGCTGCACTTGGACCCATACGGACCTCTAAACAACGAACAACAGAAAAAGCTACCAGTTCGTTTTTAGGGCTCGTTGCGTGAGATTGAGGAATGCGAAATGATTTTTATTTGATTGAAAAAAAAAAGAAAAGGTAATCCCCAATCCACATATGCACAGGGCCCGAGACAACTACGGTTGCACTTGGACCCATATGGACCTCTAAACAACGAACAGCAGAAAAAGCTACTAGTTCGTTTTTAGGGCTCGTTGTGTGAGATTGAGGAATGCGAAATAATTTTTATTTGATTGAAAAAAAAAGGAAAGGCAATCCCCAATCCACATATGCACAGGGCCCAAGACAACTACGGCTGCACTTGGACCCATACGGACCTCTAAACAACGAACAACAGAAAAAACTACTAGTTCGTTTTTAGGGCCCATTACCTGAGATTAAGGAATGCAAAATGGGACTTGATTTAAAACAAAATGAACTTGATTTGAATTTTATGAAATAAAATTGGACTTGATTTAAAATAAAATAAACTTGATTTGAATTTTGAGCTTGAATTGGGCTTGATTTGAAATAAACTTGACTTGATTTGAAATTAAGGAAAAGAATTGCGAACATGCTTCAGTAATCAAGCGATAGAAATTTCATTTCAAATCCAAATTAGACAAATAATATCATTACAAAAACTAGAGAGAAAGACAAATAGAACACAACAAAAATCACGAAAATCAGAGATCATTTGATTAATTAAAAACGAAAATTAAAAACAGAGATGAAGATCAACCTCAAGAACACACAAGATTTTGGCGCCAAAATTTGAATTCAAATCTTAGAAATTTTAAAAAATATTTTTGGTAGATTTGAAAAATAAAAACTAATAAATTGAAAGATATGGATTATAGGAATAAAAAAAACAAGTTTGACATAGATCCAATCAGAAATGAGCAAGTTATGCACAAATCAAACAGGCTAGGTTAATTTGTGCACCAAGATGAACATGCTTCAGTAATCAGGCGATTAAAATTTCATTTCAGATCCTAATTGGACAAATAATATCATTCCAGAAATTAGAAAGAAATACGAATAAAACAAAACAAAAATCACGAAAATTGGAGATCATTTGACTGATTAAAAATAAAAATGAAAAACAGAGATGAAGATCAAGCTTAAGAACATAAGATTTTGGCGCCAAACTTTGAATTCAAATCTCAGAATTTTAAAAAATATTTTTAGGTATATCTGAAAAATTAAAACCAATTATTTGAAATATATGGATCATATGAATCAAACAAAACAAGTTTGACATAAATCCAATCAGAAATGAGCAAGTTATGCACAAATCAAACAAACTAGGTTCATTTGTGCACCAGGATGAACATGCTTCGGTAATCAGGCGATTAAAATTTCATTTCAGATCTAAATTGGACATACAATATCATTACATAAACTAGAGGGAAAGACGAAGAGAACGCAACAAAAATCATGAAAATCAGAGATCATTTGACCGATCAAAAATGAAAACGAAAACCAGAGACGAAAATGAGCTCGGAAATCCGAGAAGAAGCAAGAAACTTAAGCAGAATAAAAGTAGGATCTAACCTTGATTGGAAGGTGATGAAGAGCTGATTCCATGGAGGCCAAGGGCTGAATTGAAGGCTAGAAAGTCTCCTAGGTCCTTCCTTCAAAAATTCTGAAAATCCCCCTTCTAAGACTCCAAGTCCTCCTCTCAAGAATTTCCAAAAAATGAAAAAAAGACCCCTTCTTTTCCTGTTTGTAGGTATTTATAGACACCTCCCTTTCTTGGCAAGGGTCAAGCTCTTCCAAAGAGCCAAAGGCCAACCCCCTCTCTCTTAGCAAGGGCCAAGTCCTTTCAAATGGCCAAAAGCCACTCCCTTTCCAGGAGCCAAAGGCTAACCCCCTTGACTTCAAAATTTTTGTTCTCTATTTTTTATTTTTCATCTTTTTTTTTTCAATTTTCATTTTTTACCTTTTTTGTTTTTTGTTTTTATTTTTTCTATTTATTTATCATTTTTACTTATTCTTTAATTTCTCTTTTTTTTTATTTTATTATTTTTTCTTTTTTGCTTTCTGTTTTCTGTATTTTCTGTTTTCTGTTTTATATCTTTTCAAATTTTTAATTAACTTAATTTTTTGTTAATTTTAACGATTGGGGGCCTCAGACATAATTGAGAGTTTACACTCTTAAAATATAATTACTCATATTTTATAATTAAATTTAAAAATAAAAATTATTAGTAAAAATATTATTTTGCCTTTAGTTAAAAATTAATCTCTCGGTAACCAACCATGAGATGGAAAAAATTTACTAAGGTTCTAATCATCTTCATTGCAGCAAAATCACTCATCCAAACACTTAGAAAACTCTCCAAGATCAATTTTTCATCTCTAAACTTTCCTATGACAAAATCTAACTAAGTTTAAGCTTTCATCTTTGAAACTTAAGTCCAAACACTAAGCATGCAAGCCTCCTCATTTTCTCTTGAAGAAATCTCATGTGCAACCATTAAGGGGTTGATTCTCCATCACTAAATTCACCAAATTTTCATTTTAAGGCTTGAACAAGTAGGATATTTTACCTTTAAACTTTTCTAAGCATTTTTGTTAAGTATTTTTTACTAATCTTCTTCATCTTTGTGAATCTTTTCTCTAAACTTCAAGATCCAACAAATTTGAGTATGGTTTGGTTTAAAACCGCCTTAGGCTCTTAAAATAAGTCTTTCTACCTTTAAAATATTTTTCAAAAGTCCAAAATGAAGTTTTAATGACTTAAAGTGATTGTTGGAACTCCATAAACATTTTAATCGATTAAATCTTCTTAAAAATAATTTCAGTTATTTTTTTGAAGATTTTAGAAGTTTTAGCTAAGTCTTGAAATATACTTAATAGATGGTGGATTTAGAGATTTGAGAAGATCTTGATGTCTTCTTCCTAAAATTTTCTAAGTATCTTTGTTAATTATTTTTTCTTATTATTCTTATTTTTATGGATCTCTTCTCTAAACTCAAAGATCTAACTTTCCAGAACACTTTTTTGTCCAAGGCTACCCTACGCCCTAAATATATGTATTTTTAAGTTTTAAATAATTTCTAAGGGTTCAAAATGAAGTTTTGATGGATTAGAATGCTTATTTGTACTCTTATAACATTTTAATCAGTTAAAACTTCTTAATAATAAATTTTAGAAAGTTTGGAAAGATTTAAGATGTTTCATTTTAAATCTTGGAAGGTGTTCAAATAGAGATTGTTTTAGACTTTAAAGAGAACTATGTGAACTTTGTCTTATTTGAGCATAAATCCACCATGTGTTGCTTTATTTCTTGAAAAGTTCAAGTTTCTTCCTTTCACTTTAAAAAGTTAAGATCTAAGTTAAGATCTTCAAATGTAAAGTTATGAATCTTAAAATTAGATAACTATGGCTGCGGACTCAAATTCTTGAGGATAAAAATTCAAACTTTAACCTATAAGTTCTAAAGGTTTAGTCTTTAAAATATTAAGTTAAAAAATGGAGAGTTTTTGGACTTAGAAAATTAAACTAAGATATAAAATTTGCACTAAAGACACGAACCATTAACTAAGGTCAAAGAATTGGTTGACCTTAAGACAAACCATGATTATTAAGTGCTAAGATCATAAATCTAGAAGGTAAGATGGAGAAGGTTGTTAAAAATGTCACCTTGGATGTATGAGAACAATTCGACCAAAGTTGCATCTATGAGGAAGTAAAAACTTAAGATTCATAAAGATATAAAATTAAACATTATCCATAAATATTAACATCAAGGACATACACATAGATCCAAGAAAAATTAAGATAGAAGATCTCAATAGCTATTTGGCCAAACACTTGGAAAAAAAGTAAGAAAAAACTAAAATTTAATAAAATAATGTCACTAAGTAATTTATGTTGTAAAGATAATCCCAAATAAGTGAACTAAGTTTAAAAAGACAAGACATGAGTGATATATGAAATGCAAAATATACTTAATAAAATCACCTATATAAGTGTTAAGTGGAACTACTAGTATGAGATTGAGACATAATCTCTATATCATTCATGAATCAACTAGGAATGTGCATAATCTATTTGTATAAAATCGACAAAAACGATAAGAACTGTGGAATTTAATGTAACCAGTGAATCTCTAACTTAAAATCAAAGTATTCTTGATTTATAAAAACTTTGTTACACCAAAATATTTTTAGTTAAGTTGATTTGTTTAGAGTTTGGTTCATAATCTAACAAGTATTAGATTTAATACATTTATACCTATTACGTAAATTCAACAATTTTTTTATATTTTATTTTATTGAAAATTTTTAAATTTTTTTGAAATACATAAAAGACTAGTGTAAAAATTAAATATTTCAAAAGATTTTAAATATGATAATTAATAATAATAATAATTATTTTAAATTAAATATTTAAATTAATTTATAATTATCATTATAATTTTAAAATATTTAAAATTTATTATTAATTATTTTAAATTTAATTTATAAATTATTTATTTATTTATTTGTTAAAAGTTTATTATGATTTTATTTTTAATTATTAAAAAATTATTATATTTTTATTTTTATTATTATAAATATAATTTTAAACATTATTACTAATATTTTTTATTAATTATTTTTTTAATCATTTAAAAAAACTAATATATCCTGAAAGAACACCACGTAAACATACAAATCATTAAAAATATTACCATACACATCTCATCCCACAGATAACCAAACATTTCCAACAGCCATAACAGTAAAATCGTTAGTCCGAGATAAACAAAAGGATACATAAATCAACGTGTAATAAAGAAAATATTGACGAATCTAATATGAAAGTGATTCATACGCGCAGTTAGCAGGAATCAAAGTCAATGAAGTGACTTTGTGGGAACATCGAGCGGCAATTATCACAAAATGAAAAGAACAACGAAGACTGGAATGAACTTCAGGAAGTTTCCTCGAACTCTGCTTAGGACCCTTTTCAGCTTTAATTCACGCGTTGAATTTGTTCAATATTTAATGATTGTTGTTCTTTTTATCTTTTCAATTGAACAGTTCTCTTCATTCCCGTCTTTGCACAATCAGATTCAAATTCTTCCTATATTCTCTTTTTTGTTCATCACCATGCTTTCGTTACGGTTGTTTCGCCTTTGCTCTGTTTATGCGAGGTGTAACCAAGCTCCCATTCTGCAGGAAAGCTACAAGGTGAGTTTTGAATTCCCCAATCTCACATTTTCCTTAATTTTTCTAGTGGTTATGTATTTGTTTGATTATAATATATTGTTGTATTTCCGTCTATATAGAATGACATTATGTTTCAAGGGTATAAAGTAACTGGCAATCGATCATTATCTGCAGGTTTGTCTAGTTCATCTAGTTATTTTATTTCTGCTGTTTGTTAATTAGTTTTAGACTTGAATTATTATTAATATCATACTGAGAGGATGACGTAAGACTCTTTTAAATTATTGCAAAACCATATATCAAGGAATTTATGAACTTAAGTAATGTTAGGAAGCACAATTGCTATGTCTAGCTTTTAGTTTATTACAATTAATATGAATATCTGCTTTGATTAAATAAATGTAAAGTGATAGTTGGTAGACTAATTATTATATTAAATTTAAGGAAATTACGTGAGCAAGTCCCGGGTACAACGTTCGTTTCGTAGTATTTATTTTTTAATTAAAAATTAATTCTTTCAATTTTTAATATAAAATATATTTTAATAAAAATATGTAATTAAAATTAATTTATTCACATATATAAAAAATTTAACGTTTAAAATTAATTTTATCAAAATTAGTTATACTCAACTATTAACAAAATAAACACTTAAATCAAATTGTCCATATTATAATTTATTTTTACAAAATTATGTATAGTATATATATATATATAAGTATTTGTTTTATTGAAATTTAGTAAAATTTATTTTGATAAAATTAATTTTAAAAAATTAAAAAATTATCATATAATTAAACAAATAATTATAAAGATTTAATTACTTATAATTTTTATAAATTCTGATGTAATTGATTAAATATGTTTAAATTTGAGATAACAAGTTTTCTTTAGCATTAAGCATTATTCTGAACTTGTACAGTAGTCATTCACATGGTTTTTAAGCATTAAGCATTATTTAAGCCATCATTTGATTTAAAATTTACAATTTAAAAATTTATATTATAAAAAAATTAATAAATAAACTTAAAATTTATATAAATAATTTGATTAAAAATATTTACAAATTTAAAATTTACAAAACTAAAAAATTACTAAATAAACTTAAAATATATATATTAATATTATGTAAATAAAATATAAAATAAATATTATATAAATATAATATATTAAAATAAATATAAATATATAATAAATAAATGATAAATAAATCTTTAAATAGATTAAATAGATTTTTTTACAAATTTAAATCTAATTTATTTATAAAAAAACTTTTTAATAAATTTAAATTTATCTATTTAATAAAAAGAATAAACTAAACTTTTAAACTGTTTAGTAATCAATTCAAGATAAACTTTAAATTAACTTGGTAATTTCCTTCCTTATTCCAAGTAGAATTTCGGTTCACTGAATTCACCAACCCATGTTTCACGGTACATTTCCTGGAAAATCACGAACCCAAATTCCAACATCCTTTCTTTGTGGAGAGTGGAAACCACTTTTATGGCCACCAATGTACCTTTTATGATCAAAAGCATATTTATCTGTGGAAAACCCATCCATTGTTCATTTTCACTTGTCATTTCAGAAACCCACCCGAAAATGGACTCACGAGGAAAGCAGGTTCTGGAAAAACAAGGAGGTCCCGTTACATACCAGAACGTCGTCGTAATGAGGCACGGCGATCGCCACGATAACTTCGAGCCCTTGTGGGCGTCCACCGCGGCGCGGCCCTGGGATCCGCCATTGGCCCCAGCGGGTCGGGTTCGGGCTTTCCAGACGGGGATGAGGCTCCGACAGAGTCTCGGGTTCCCGATCCACCGCGTCTTCGCATCCCCCTTCCTCCGCTGCGTCCAGACCGCCACTGAAGTAATCGCCGCACTCTCCGCCGTCAATGACGGTCGCAGCACCGTTGCCGACGACGGTGTTACCATCGACCCTTTGAAAGTCAAGGTCAGAAATTGTTTGGTTATTTTAATCAAAATATAATGACTTGTTCAAAATCGTTATTATTAGTTGCAAAAATTCCAAAGTTACTTTTTATTTTCTTAACATTCTACTGGTTATTTATTTTGTCATTGGGTTATCAACTTATCATCAATATTTTACAACTCTGATGCTTTTATCTATAATTTTTTACTAGTTACAAAAATATGTTAGTTTGTATATATTATTTTACAAATTTAAAATAATTATTTTTTTATCATATTTTTTATAATAATATTATTTAAAAAAAGAAGTAGACTGATAAAAAAACCTGAAAATATAATAAGAATTGTATAATAATTTTAACATAAATTATAACATAAATTAAATTTTAAATATGTATAAAATAATTTTAATAATAAAAATAAAAATAAATAAAGAAAGTAACGATTTTTTTAAAATCATGTATAATTATTCTTTTATTAAAAAGTACATGATTCAATATATTTATACTATTAAATATTGTAATTTTTAGTAAAAATAATTATATATTAGTTTTTATTATATACTCTTATACACATTAAAAATTATTTTAAAAGCCAATAGAACATTTATTGATCAATAGTCAAATAATTAATATTTAAATTACTTTATAATATTATATAAAATATTAAGCTTAACTATGTTTTATAAATCTATATGCAGTTTTAGTTTCGCAATAACTTTTTGAATAAATTTAATAATATTTTGCTCAATTTATTTTAAAATATAATTGTATATTTTATTTTTTTAAAGATTTTTATATAATATTTAAAAATATTTTTAAAAAATAAATTATTTTTTATAAATAATATCTTACCCAACATACACTCAGCATTTAACTTTTCAATTATTAATATTAAGGTCTTGTCTCACTTTCTATTCATTGTATGTCCTTGTAATCATTATCTTTAAATGATGATTTGAAACTTGAAAAAGTCTAATATCATGAAATTTAAAAGATTTTGAAACACACGATATTAAGATTTTAAAGATAAAAAAAATTAAGATTTTAAATTTTAAGTAAAATATAATTTAATAAATTTGATTTGTATGAAATTTAATATGATAAAAAAATTTACATAATAGATTAAAATTTTAAAGTTTTAATTAAATGAAAATTAATAGAAAGACTTGATTATTATGATAAAAAAATACGGTTTTGTTATATGAAATTCTTATTATTGATTTTAAATATGCAAAAGTTGTAAGTTTTTGCATTAAAAAAATATTCACTACCCTTTTATATTTTAATAGTATTTAATTTGAATATATTATAAAAAATTATACTATTATTTAATCATAATTTATTATTTAAAGAAATATTAATTTGTATAAAAATTATTTAAAAAATTATAATCATAACGATTTTTTATTCCCTATCAATATAAAAATATTTACATTAACAATATATTAAAATTAAAGTTTTAATAGATAATAAATATTTAATTTTCTAATAAAATCTATTTTATACTTAAAATCAATTTTAAAAGTTATGATTAACATTAAAAAAATTAGAAGATTTTTGGTAAATTTAAAAAATAGAAAAGCTCGAATTCAAAAATTTTGTAAAACAATTCTAATTTTCAGTCGTAAAAGAATTAAATTAGAAAATTAAGTTCAAGTTAAAGATTTATGAACGATCAAAATCACATATTAACTATAATAAAGGAATTAAAAGTACAATTTTCAAATTTACAAATTAATTAATATTAAATAAATATATTATGTTTTATACGTTATAACTTATAAACATCTAGCAATAATTGAAATCGTACGAATTTAAGCGTAAACTTCTATATTAATCTTTGTAATTTGATTAAATTAAAAATACCAAATAAATCAATTATTTCTTCAATCAATTTTAGATTGGTTCAATCGGCTTCAGCATTTATGACCAGTTGATTTTTTTATGAAATGGACTAGACACGTGATTCGTTCTGCAGTTCATTGAATGTATTTTGTGGAACCAACCAATCTGATCCTTCTTTTTTTTATCATTGTTTATTAAATAGATAGCCGAAGAAACTCCAAAGTTTGACTGTAATTTTTTTTTTACAGATTTTAATTGAGTTATTGCTGCCCATTCAACATTAGGTGAAATTTATTACTACATAACAATTCGAGTGTTTTATATTGAGAGTGAAATAACTTTCTATATTCTCTCCACCCTACTTACAGTTATGTACTTTTTCATTTTATGATTACATCTGCATTTATATTAAATTAAATTAATATTTTTAATTAGTTATTTATTTAAAATGGATTTTCACTTCTCTTATTTCCTTTAATTCATGTTTAAGATTCTTTAATTAACATATACATAAAAGGATATTTGCAAATCACTAACAATTAAACTAATTTTAGTTAAAAAATTTCAAAGTTAATAATTTTAACGTTTGTTTTTTTGTTTTTTCATTTTAATCTTTTATTACTAATAAAATAATTTTCAATCAATTAAATCAATTTTTTCTAAAATATTTATTTTTAATATTTCTGCTTGCATTAAAGAATGATTTTGTTTTTTTTAAAAAAAGAATCTTATTCACTACATCCATAGATTAATATGTCAAAAGATAGAAAGTTTTAGATGTCATAAATGATTTGTGGTTCCAATATAATCTAATGTAGGTTTGGTAATATTTCAATCTTGGATTAATGATGGAAACTGCAAGCATACCCTAGGAAAAAGAGAATGGTTCTTTTTAAATTTTTTTGAAATTACAAAATAAAGAGGAGGCCTAAAAGCTAGTCTTAGGGAGAGCTTCGTAGTAGGTCTGAACAAAGAGGTTCTTTTCTAATTTTAATTCCAACAATAGTTTCGTAGTAAGTCTTGCAAAAGGAACCTGAAGTAGGAAAAAGGGATGGGAGGGATGAACTAAATTGTAAGGCATAGGAGTACATTTTTTATACTACATTTTTTACATTTTTTACCTTCTTTTATTTATTAATTTTTTTATACTGAATTTAAAAATAATTAAAAATTAATAACTATATAAAGGTCTTTATTACTATTTTTTAAGGAATATGTATCGCTGTATAGTACTGAAATTTACAGTAATAGGCTTGCACATTTACAATTTGAAATTGGATTTGGAGATTTTTAGGATCAGTTCAGTTTCCCTTCAAAAATTTCGGTAATGAATTTTATATGAAAAACTAATCACACACTGATCGCTTGTGTGATTGACATGGGAAGTAACTGAAATTCTATGCCTCATGTCCACAACTGCAGGTGTCCATTGAATACGGACTATGTGAAATGATGAACAGGGAAGCTATTCGTCTCAATGTTGCTCCAAAAGATGGAAATTGGGGTTTTGATATAGCAGAGCGTGAAGCCATGCTCCCAGCTGGGACAGTGGATAGAAACGTTGAAAGGGTGTATCAAGAGGTATAGAGAGGTCTTAAATACTTAATTTTGTTGTGAACTTTGGCAGTTAAATATATTTGCTAACGTTATGGGGGCTGATAAAAGCATTTTTTAATTTCAGCTGCCCCAGTGGGAAGAGCCAGTTTTGCAAACAAGGGCTAGATTTCAGCAAGTAATTCAGGGCCTTGCAGATAAATATCCTACTGAGAACTTGCTGCTTGTTACACATGGTAAAAATTCAATTCTTGTCCATATCACTACAAGAAAAATCTGTTTAGTTGTGAATAGGCGAATATGTACCATTTAGTTGTGATATTTTTCTACCTTTTTCGTCCTTGGTTACAATAATTGTCAGCAAAAGCAAAATTTAAAATATAGCAAAAAAAAAGAACATGAAACTGTTTCTTTGACAGTTATGAACAAAGAGAAGTTACCTTGTATTTGAAGTGTTCAAGAGAGTTCTCCCATGATGAATAGTAATTGAATTAAACCTTTTACAGGGGAAGGAGTTGGGGTGGCTCTTACTTCATTCGGAAATGATGCTGCGGTAAATGAAGTGCATTACTGTGGATATGTAGAACTAAGACGTCCAATTTTCAAGAAAGATCATTCGTTTAGTAGTGCAGAGTTCGATTTACTTACTCGTAGTGGTCAAACTGGCGTAACCTATTTCCTCCCACGTCATCTGAGAAATGACACTGACCAAACTTCACCATGATCAAGGATATACACATGATTCTCGCTTCAAGTTTGTGAGGTTAATTTGGGTGGTGTTTGTTTCAAGATTTGTAATTATACTTTGAAGAATAACATTTTCAGGAATACTTTTACCAGGAACATTATTTTTGAGTAAACTAAAATTAAAAAAAATGTTATATTAGAATTTAACAGTTATAGGAATGTTTTTCAAAACTTCAAATGCAAGATGAACCAATGGAAGGTTTTAGTTAAGATGTATAATAAATTTGAATATTTTTATGGGAATGTCATATACACATCCTTCACAATGAAATTACATTGCCTGGAAAAACAAACTTGAAAAGTTGTGTTATGAGAATGTTGTAGTCCCAAGTTTATATTACCTGGAATAATTTTATAAAACTTGAAACAAATAGTCTTGTCCAAAGAAATGACTTCTGTTGATATTGCAACATAACGGGAAAAGAAAGTGGATTTTTTTTTAATGCAAATTGCAAGTGGAGTCTTAAATGTTATGAAAAAGTTTAGGTAAAATTCATTTATGAATTTATATCAATAATTTATGGAAAACTAAAGATAAGATAAATCAATTCTTTTGGTTCGGTGGAAAACGTGTAAATCAATAAACGAGTAGAGATAATTACATTGACCTCCATTTAAGTTAGTAATAATTACGACTACATAAAAACAAAATTATACTTACCTTCTTTGCAGCTTTCATACTGTTATTTTTAAAGATATTGTGCATTTAGTCTGTATGTAAAAATAGGAAAGATAGGTATACTTTATTAGAAACAAGTGTCAACATAAGAATAATAAATACATAAAATAAGAAGTATAATTTTTCAATAAAAAAGACTAGCAAGTGGGTAAGCATAATTAAGAGGTTGTTATAATTATACACAAAGAATAAACATTTGTTTGTCACCGGTAGCCGCTAAACCCTTCATATACTTTCCGTTGTTAATCTTTGAAACTGGTTTGCCAAGATAAGAATGCACCAAAAGCGGCAAATCAATGGGATGAAATAAAGGTACCACTGTTGAAAGAGAGACATTCTGTCTTTCATTGAGGGAGCAAGTTAGATTACAATTTGAGAAACACTGGTACCACTATGTGTCGACGGACTCTATTCTACTAAAAATGAAGTAAATAACTGATGAAAAATGGATAGTAGCATGCACCAAATGGCTAGGTATTGTGCTACCGGTGAGGAAAAACTGAAAATCCATCAACAAGCATTTGATTGTTGAATTCTGCATGAAACCTTCAACCCTTTCAACTAACATCTCGAGAATGTTTATTGTTGTTGCATCCACTGGGGAACCAAACCACCAAATAAACAAGACATGACTGAGCTTCTCTCATGAATCGTCCACATTCCTATTCAAAGAAATATGCTATTTTATTTCATAGAAGACCTCTACGGTATTAAAAATTCATGAACTTTGATACAAAAAAACTTAGAATTAACTCAACTGTCTGAAAAAGAAAGAGTAGTTGTCTTTCTAAAAAAATTCATGAAGCAATAAAGATATTTCTAAAAGGGGATAAAACGTAATATTTTCTTCTATTTGTAGCAGTTCTAGGCTTGTCTAAATTATTTTACAGATCACTTAATGATTGTTACATTTGCACAACAGAAGCTGCCATGCCGAATGCTTTGACAGATTAAACAGCACATATAAAATTCCGAATATTTCAAAGAAGGTCCCCATATATTCAGATCTTTAAGCAATTCATCTCCCCCGCACTTCCCCTAAAAATAAAATTACATGGGTGAAAGATTGTCTCCATCTCAATTGTTCGCTCTTTATTTGTGTTAAATCATAAGGGTCTTGCTAACAAATGTCTATGCAAACATAAAGCACTTTTAATAGTTTTCATTAAATCCTTTTAATTAGTTAGAAGAAGAAAATATAAAATGCTTTCTAAGACTTCAAAGTATACAATGCTTTTACTTTATATTTCATACTTCCTGCTTTCATCCAGTAATTAGTACCTTTATAATATTTGTTAGCAAATTCAAAATTTTAACATACTAACAGAAAACAAGCTTTGTTTTTCTCCCTTTCTAGTGGTAAGCAATATTTTAAAACTACAGCTAAAAGTGTTTTTCAAATCATTTAGTTTGGTGATATATTTTCTTTATAAAAAAAATATGCTTACTCATTCTGCATACGTGGAGGTAACCCAAGTTTTGCTCTTAAATTTGCACCTGCTTCCATGAGATCTTCCACCTATATAAATTATAAAATAATATAAAGTACATGAAAATAGTCATGTCTTCATATAAAGCATCTGAGAATGATCAAGAACAGAAATATTATTTGACTGAAAACCCCAACATGAAGGGAAGTAGATCCCAGTCATGTGAAAGGACATCAATAGTTTTCTTGACCTCTAAAATAACATAACATTCCGCTAGTCATTTTCTCATTTTCTATTCCAAGATTCCAACCAAGGTAGTTAAAATCGAGATTTTACCTAAGATCGGAAAGGGGATGTAAGATCGTAAAATCTAGGATCGTAAACTCGGATCGTAAGGTCCTACCTAAAATATATTTTTCTATATATGCATATGAAATTTATATAAATGCATGTAAAATAACATATATAAATATTTAACTCATTACAAACACTTAATTAAACATACATATATTGAGATAATATCCTTAAAGCTACCATTTGTTTCAATAGAGCTTACAGTAGCACTATTACTTGCATGCCTAGAACTAGAAGCCATTTTCAGAAAAAAGCAAACACAGAACAGGGGCAGCAAAAAAGGAACAAATGGTGCAGAACAGCATGTGCAAACGGGCAGAAACAGCAAAGTTGCAGAAAATGGGAATGCAGAACAGAGGTGAAATATTTGAGTAAAAGCAAACAGCAACAGCAGGTGCAGCACAAAGTTGCAGAAACAGACGCAGAACAGGGTGCGAGGAGAGAACTGAGAAGCCGCCCATCTTTTGGTTATTTAGGGTATTTTTAGAAACCAGGTTGGGTTGTGGGTTGGGCGGGTTTTTGGGAAAACCTAGCGGATCGCAGGATTGCACGATCCCAGCGATTCACGAGCTGGAGGTGCGATTCTACCCGATCCCACCAATTTCCGATTTTAGCCACGATTCTATTTGGAAACTGGGTGCAAGATCTTAAAATCTTACGATTTTACGATTCAGATCGCGATTTTGACTACCTGATTCCAACAACACCAAAACCATCTTTAAAGTATAAAATGATAAATAGAGAAATACGAAATGCAAATGCCTCATGATTTAACTTCCCATTAAACTTCTTTCATATCAATCATAACCCTTTGCAGCAAGGTTGTCAAAATCGAGATTTTAAGTGGGATCGGAAAAGGGGAAGAAAATCGTAAATCACAGAATCGTGAAACGGATCGTAAGATCTTACTAACATGTAAAATTAACATAGATAATGTAAATAAACCTCTAAATTGTTTCATTAACTAAAACTTAACCTGAAAATTCATAGGCAAAACATCCAGAACTTAGCTAAAACAGGGAATGAAGCAACAGAGATGAAAGCCATGTTTTTCATCACCAGCCCCATTACCACCAGCAGTAGAACCACCAGAAGCCATGTTTTTCATCCAAATTCTGAGAACACAATCACAACAAAACAGAGAACAAAGGCAGATGCAGAACAAAGAACAAAGGCAGGCAGGTTGATGTTTGGTCTTTGGAGGAAGAAGAGAAGACGAAAAGAGGAGAAGCTGAGAAGGTTGGATGTCAAGGGATTATAGCACAAATTCTTGTTTTGGCATGTTTGGATGAATCATAACCGGTTTTCATGAATCATAAGTTCGTCACAGCTTGCTTTGGTTTAAAAACGTACAAAAAAAATTGGGTTGGTAAACTGCACTGTGAAACCCAATTTTGAACCCACAGGATATGCCGCAACCCAATTTCAGATCCGCATGTTAATTTAGGACCCAATTTCAGATCCACAACACACTACAGAGAACATGTACAATTCTGAACTTGTCTACAATTTCACGATCCAAAACGGCGATCCCACCACTATCCCACAAAATTAAGATTTCACATGCGACCCAAATCGTGCCATCCACTAAAGATCGTATGATCGTGCGTTTCTAAGATTAAACTCGCGATTTTAACAACAATGCTCTGCAGTATCATACACTTCAAACAGCCTAGAAGCAAGTTATGAGTTATGATCTTTTAGGTGCCTAAAGTGGGATAAGGTACTGAACTACCAATTACTAGTACAAAGGTTCTTTGTACTGCATAGGATTTTGATGGGCCTTTAGTCCACGTGTATTCCCAAAGTAGTAAGAAAGGGATAGAGCATAAAAATGAGGAAGAGGAACAGGAGGGTAAAGATGGGACTAAAAAGAGGGCTGTTAAGGAAAGTGGGAGAACACAGAATTCCAAGTGGCAGGGCTGTTGAGGAAAGAGGGGGAAATAACAGAATTCTAGGTGGCAATGTGGGAATGGAAGAGAAGGGTAAAGATGGGACTAAAAAGAGGGCTATTGAGGAAAAAGGGAGAAAAATTACATAATTCCAGGTGGCAGGGTTGTTGAGAAAAGAGGGGGAAAATAACAAAATTCTAGGTGGCCACTGGACTTCATCAAAGAAGGTGAGAATCAGTTGGAGATAGGAACTAGGGTTCGGCAATTTGAGACCCTCTTTTGGCACACAATGTTCCTTACCTGGGTTGTAGAATGATTTTTATGAAAAGGAGGCAAAATTCCAAGATCCCCCCACCCCCCCCCCCCTTTTAAAAGGTTAAGAAAACATGGTAGAAAGGGTATTTTGCTTGAAATCAAGTTAGCAACAAACCACAATAGCGCCACTCCAATTGCAACATTGAAATGCAATGCTATAGGGATCTAAGGAGCACTAGGGCATCCCTCCGCAGCTATAGCAGCCCAATAGCATGTGATTGATTACAACTATAATACCCTTAAAGTTGGAAAAAAAGGAACAAAAACAATAAAGGAAATGTTGGAAGAAGAATTAAGCAACTAATTAAGAACTCAAATTTGGTTTATATTAGTTTCAAAAGAGAACTACAAAATTAAACTTAAAAACAATTAGCTACACGTCATGCCTAATCAAACACCAAACAAATTTACAGCTTTAGCTGTGCAGCAAATGCACAACTTTGAGTGAGCAATAAATTTGTCAGATACATGTGTTAGAAACATTATGCCAACCAAACAGATGTATGAAGAAGTCTCTGAAGATTGGATTCAGATCAAGGAAAGTATAAGGTACACATCACAGAGCAACACAGAAGATGGGGTCCCTGTCTCACTAAAGACAAAATCCAGACAGTGGGATCCTGCAGACCCACAGATTGTGCTAGGATTCAATTACAAGATATGGGATTTGAATCCTACATTGAGAGAATGAAATTATACTGTTGAGTTTATAAGGTCTTGTACTCTCCAACAACAAAGACTAGCTTTGTAATATGGTTCTTCGAGGTTCTTATCACCCTACTTTATATATATCTGAAAAGAAGTATATGCAATTTATACTTTACTCTCAAAAGTTCACCCTACATTTTAAAGAATCTTTTTTGCACGAAAATGCATAAGCATTCAAGTGTCATGACTTATGATAAAACAAGCCACCTTAAATAAAATTCACACCACCCACCAACTGAATTTCAACCATCTCAATTGAAATTACTTCACATAATTTTTTTACGTTTCCGTAAAATTCATCAATACATTTCTAGGGTAAACATAATCGTGGTTGATATACTTCCAGCTTGACCCAAGTTATAGATTTTATGTGTGGATATCCTTATCCCTACCTATCGCTGATTTTTGTCAGTACTCGCGACACATTCCTAACATACTTAACACTCTCACAATACCCCCATATTAGATGTACAACATACAAAATTTGTTTTGACAACATTTTATTATGTCTACCCAATATGTCAGTCAAGGAAGACATTGATTGATCCACAATACCAAGAATAGCATATTGATGCTTTTTCTCTCCATGTTTCGGAAATTATCATTCTGTATGGTGTGAAATTCAATTAGAATTAACAAGTAATTTGATCTCACATGAAATTAGTCATAATAATAGCTCTGTTCACTTAAAACGTTTCTCTTCACTGTTTAACCGATGACCTCTGCACAAAAAGGATCAACAGCAGCTGAATTTGGCCTCAGTTATTCAATGAGATATTAGAATTAAGCTAAAGTTAATCATGTTCATTTTGCAGATTTTTATTGTTAAAAATCATATCATTTATCAGTAATTTTGCAACTGATGTTATAACCTATCGAGCAATTAATCAAAAGCTGACAGGAATGGATATCATAATTCAGACCGCCATGAATAACTAGAAGTCTAGAACACAATAGTTGCACCGGTAATTCTTCAAAATCAACCTGAATATAACTATAACACAATAGTTTCTTCCAACTCTAACAGTGGAGCTTGTATTGCTTAGAAACAATCTTCTACCATCACCAGAAACCAATAAGCTATAAACAAGCTAACAACCTATTTCACAGCTCACTCTGCAGAATTACCTGATAACACAAATTCAAAACAAACCAACCTATGTTTTCTCCATTAAAAGCACATTTCATCCATGACCAACTTCAAGTGACAAGCAGCGCACCCTTTGTTCACCTCTTCACAACATGAATTACACTGCCTAATACAGAACTTTCAAGAACTCAAGACACTTCTGTGTTGCTCAACCGCCCTTGTTAACTTGAATTGCTCAGAAGCAGAACTTCTTGCCATCACTGGAGACCAATAAACCTCAGACCCACTTTGGATTAGCAAACCTTATAGGAGCTTTCCAATTGTAAAACCCTATTGTTTAAATCTTTTCTAGGCAGCTATGGCAAGTTCTACTAACTCTACAGGTACATACACGGAGAAGCTATGGCATGTTCATTTTGCAGATTTTTATTGTTAAAAATCATATCATTTATCAGTAATTTTGCAACTGATGTTATAACCTATCGAGCAATTAATCAAAAGCTGACAGGAATGGATATCATAATTCAGACCGCCATGAATAACTAGAAGTCTAGAACACAATAGTTGCACCGGTAATTCTTCAAAATCAACCTGAATATAACTATAACACAATAGTTTCTTCCAACTCTAACAGTGGAGCTTGTATTGCTTAGAAACAATCTTCTACCATCACCAGAAACCAATAAGCTATAAACAAGCTAACAACCTATTTCACAGCTCACTCTGCAGAATTACCTGATAACACAAATTCAAAACAAACCAACCTATGTTTTCTCCATTAAAAGCACATTTCATCCATGACCAACTTCAAGTGACAAGCAGCGCACCCTTTGTTCACCTCTTCACAACATGAATTACACTGCCTAATACAGAACTTTCAAGAACTCAAGACACTTCTGTGTTGCTCAACCGCCCTTGTTAACTTGAATTGCTCAGAAGCAGAACTTCTTGCCATCACTGGAGACCAATAAACCTCAGACCCACTTTGGATTAGCAAACCTTATAGGAGCTTTCCAATTGTAAAACCCTATTGTTTAAATCTTTTCTAGGCAGCTATGGCAAGTTCTACTAACTCTACAGGTACATACACGGAGAAGTTAGATGAGTCAACTTTTAAAAAAGTTGAAATTTGGGCGACAAAAAATTGAGTTATTTAATTTCTTTTATTCATTTTATTTTTCATTCCTATAAGATTATGGAGAATATTATCCAAACTGACTCAAAACCCATTTCAGAGTTCACTCTCCATAATTACCTAATCACATAAGCCCATCCATTGCTTCTCCACTAAAATACATTTTCATACACACCGACCTTCAGTCCACAAGCTACAAAACGCATTCCATTGCAGACCAAAAAAAATGGAATGCGATCACAAATATAAAGCCAGAAAACAAAAATGGAATGTTGAGGAGAATAGTACCCGGTGGATGCCATTTGCTTGGAGGAGGAGGACGGAGGCGGAGGCGGAGGCGCCGACGAAGAGAGAGGCGACGGCGAAGGCTTTGAAAGGCATGAGACGTGAATCACCAGCATACCCTTTTGCGTAAGAACGGAGACCCAATCCAATTTGAGCAACGCTTGCCACACCCCACCACCATTGGATTGCACCGCCAGCGGCTTCCTCCATCCCTATCTTGTCTTGTGATTCTGACTTCACTCAAAAGCACCAGGGCAATATGTACGAACACCAGTTCTAGTAACAATTATGCTTTGGTTGAGATGGAAGGAAAGAAAAATTGAGCCTTAACTGTATTTTTCATGATGAGAATGGATTAATTGTATTTTTCATTCAAGTTTGAGTTAAGTAGAATTTTAATTTTTTTGGTAATTTTAGTTTTATTATTAAAATTTAATAAATTTCATTTTTATTTAAAAATATATACTTCTTATTTTATTTTTTATTTAAAGTTAAATATTTTTTGTTTTATATTTAAATTTTTATAAATTAAATTAATTGAATTATATTTATTCAAAATTTATTAATCAAAAGATTACATTTTTCTTTCTTTAAATTTTAATTTTATATTATATAATACTTCAGATTTTATTAAATTTTAACAAACTTTTTTACTTCAAAATTTTTTCAAATTTCAATATCATTACAAATGTTTTATAAAAATTTAAACAAATAATAATTTGAAGGTTTAAATTTTAATAAATCAATGAAAGATTAAATTTTTTAAAGTTTAAAAATAAAGAAACTAAAATTATTCCAAAAATTTAAAGAATCTAAATTGTCCACAAGTTAAATTAAAGAATAAAGAATGAAATCAAATCAATGATTTATGAAGCAAAATTTAAAATTTTTTTTCTTAATTTTTTAACTTATATTTTATATTTTTATTCCTTATTTTTTTTACTTTATCTTATAAGTTTAATTTTTAAATAACATAATTATTTTTATACTATTATTTAATTAAAAATTATTGTAAATATATTTAAAAAAAATTAAGATGGTGATGAGTAGTAATTTTGTAAATCTTAGAAAGAATTTGAACCCTAAAAAAAAGAAGGTGACTTATTGATATTCTTAGAAATTAATATAAAAAATTAAAAATTAAAAAATTAAATTGATAAATTTGAAATGTTAACACTTAAGAAAATCAATTGAATTCATCATAGTTTAGAAAAAAAATGATAAGAAGTCAAATAATATATTACTAAGATAAAAATGGGATGGAGCAGGCAATATACCATTAGAATATATTTCACTCAACGATGAAAATGAAACAAATCGTTTGATAAGAACCTACAGTTTAATCTATTTAAAAGTTAGTTTGACTTAACTTATTTAATAAATAAACAGACTTGAAATTATTAAAAAAATATTAGAACAAACGAGTTACGCTTAAACTTATTAAAAAAAATCTTTAACTATTTAAGAACTTATTTATCTTTATATATTATATTTATATTTATTATATTTATTATAATATATTATATTTATATAATATTAATATATTTACATAATTTGTTAAAAATTAAATTTTAATTTAAAACAAAAGGAACCTTATATTTATGAAACTCTCTAATGTTTATTATAAGAATTGTGTAGATTATTTTAATTTTAAAGTTTATATTTTACTTTAGTTTTCTGTATATTTAAATTTGTATATACATGTGTACATGCTATGTGTGTATAATATTTTTTATATATGTTATTATATTTGTATATAGTTAGTGTTCAATATACATATTCTAAAATTACATAGTTTAGCTTATAAACTTTTTATCTTGTTATCTTTACGATTTAGGTTTTTTTAATCAATAATATGTATAGACTTTAAGCTTATTTATTGGCCTTTTCTATATTGTAGATTTTTAAATATGCTTGTAGACTTGGTAGGCTTTAAAACGAGTTAGACCTTGACAAAAAAAAAACCTATGATAGATAACAAGCAAAAGGTTGGACCTTAAAATTTTTAAACAGACCAAACTTAAACACTTAAAACCTAACTTGGCTGGACCTATTTTCATCCCTAACTTCACTCAACTAATTTTAAATATGAGTATATGACTGTTTTTATAGAGAATTCACCTATAAATTTTTACTAGCAGTAATAAATATTCATTTACTAGTGGAAAGGGTAGTGAGAATAGAAAATCTCAAATGTAAAGAACATTAAAAACAAAGTACTCCACTAACTTATGATGTCACCATGGAATGAAAGGAAATCTCGATCAAGTGAAGGGGAATGGAGGATACTTCAATGGAGATTGGAATCAGTGAAGTTTGGTTGTTGTAAGAGGCGCCATCCTTGGAGAAATAGGTTTCTTTATTCTCTGTCACCTTGGAGGCCAAGGATGAAGGGATTCTTCACTCTCAAGCACTCGATCAAAGGAGAGAAAAGAGAGAATATATGTACTCATTCTAATGGTCTCTAATTAACTTTAATCAAGAATTTAAACTCATTCTTTCTTAATTAACTAAGAAATGTCCGAATGCTCACCCTTTAATCCTAGGACATCTTTGTTCAATTCTTCTTCTCTTAAGAGTTGATTTATATCCATTAGGACTTAATCTCATAGTTTATATCGTCATTATAAATTTTTAGTGATTTTACCATGTTTAACAAAAGTGGTCGAATGCTCCCCCTTGAGCACTTAAGGTTATTTTCTCAAAATTTCTTCTCACATGATCTTTGTTCCATGATTTTGTGCACTTGTAGCACCATTAACACTTAAATCCATCAAGACTTGTCTTTACTCCTTCTTGGGTCATGGTTAAGGAAGGTTCTAAGTGTCTTATGAAGTTTGTTCCACTTTTGGTCCCAAAACTCCATTTTGCTCATGGTAAATCTTAAATCTAAGTGCAAATCACGCTTATGGGACATATGGTATAATTTTTCAAAGTATTTTAAGACTTTTAATCCATGAATTTAGATATGAAATTTTAAACACATAACTTCATATTATTAAGAAAATGATCTAGTTTCAAGCTTTAAGCATAAAAATCTTAAAGATAGTACTTTCATGGCAAATAAGTATATATCTACTCCAAGATCCTATTTTATGGAGACTTTATGATGGATTTTTATGGGGCTTTGATGGTTGATCTTGGTCCTTCTTTATTGGTCCACAAAGATCTCTTAGTGGTGGTGGCGCTTGGTGATTAGGAGTTGATTTTAGCTTAAACTTCAAAGATGGAAGCTTAGGCTTAAGGTGGAATTTTGGAGGCTTTGGGTTAGTTAAAGCTTTGGGAGAGTTTAGAGAAAGTATATAAATGTTTAGAAGATGTAAACTACAACAAATGAGCCTCCCCAAGACCTTAGTGAATTTGACCACTCCAAGGGCAACTTAGGGATTAATTTTCCACTTAAAGATATTTTGGTAATTTGGCATATAATTTTAATTTTCTAAAATAATTAATATATGAAGAATTATCCTCTTAGGATTAGATTAATGCTAACCATGTTGAGTTTGTCACTAATCAAGTTTTACTTACCCTAAGCATGGTTAATTTTAATTAAACAAGGTTAATTAGCCTTAACCATGGTTAAAAAAGTATTTACATTTATTATTTTTTTTAACCATTTAATTTTGTGATGATCCATATGGTAAGTCATCACCATGTTTTCCACATAGAATTTTCATGCAAGATATGTGGGGCCCATTTATTGACTTTTGGAAGAGCATTTTTGTAATTTTTTCGCCATTTTTGGGAAGTTCAAAATTTGTTCCTACAATGTTTTTAATACTTATTGGTTCATTCCCAAACCATTATTATGTCATTTAATATTTTTTTTGGAAATAGTTTAGTCCTAGTGAAAGATATAACTTTCTAAGGGCATTTTGGGTATTTTTGGGCTTTTCTACCGATTTTTTCACCATTTTTTTGTCCTACTATTTTCTCATAACTTTTCAATCATCATTGATGTATTCTAATTACTTAAAATGTCTTTTACCTTGTTTTTTTACATTTTTCTTACACATTATTTGGTTTCTCAAGTGCAGGGGCATTTTTGTTATTTGTACAAAATTTTCTAATTTCACTATCTTTTTCTCTTATCTCTCCTTTATTTCTTGATAAAGGTTATTTGTAACCTATAGGATTTGTTATGAGAATTTACAGGTGTTATAGATCCCATTATACATGTGTCTCTCTTAAGGTTAACTTGCCTAATATTCTAGTCCTATTAAAAAGCTTGTGCCCTTTTCATTTCTCACAAGTTTTCTTTCCCTCTTTTCACTCCTAAACATCATCCACCTTGAAGAGGAGCTTTAGAGGCCAAAAATGAAACCATGCAAGTGAGGAATCAGTATATCTTCCTTTCATCTTCAACTATAAAGTAGAATAAGATTATTGGAAAGGAGTTATTTCCCTTAAAGAACTCCTTAGCTGATATGTTTATTAAAATTTATATTTTTTTTTTTACTTTGATTGTTTGATATTTGAAACTTCATATTTCAAATCCTCTTCTATCTTTGTATGTAACATCCAAGGGAAAAGCTTACAGTTTTCTTGGTTTGTTAAGGACCATTTCTAGGGTCAAGATGTTCTATTTTTATTCTACATGTTTGATTGATAAATCGTTTGAGTTTCCCTCATAATTTTGTGTGCTAGTGATGTCTGTCATAATGTTTATTCATATAAATTTTCATTCTTAAATTCATTTGATGGAATTTATAACAATTTTCTCAGGTTGCTGTTATTGTTGAGAAGTCAATATCTTGTTATCCTGTGAAGAAATCCCACTGTTTGGTTTTTGGGGAACTAAATAGTGAAACATTCAAGTTTCACTCTAAAATTGTATTTGTTAGTATTTCTATATGTCTAATGTATTCTTGTAAAATTTGTTCATGGATTTTTTTTTTGTGTAGAATGTTTCTACATGTGTATATTCAATGTTGATTTTGTGCATAACTCTCGAACTAATGACCCCTATAGTTCTTGGCACCTAATATGTAATTTGTATAGGAAGGTCAGTTTTATTTTATATCTTATCTTACGTATTTTTGGTGGAAGGACATGAATATAACCCTTGTTTATTTTATAAACGACATGGTATAATGAATTATGTATTTAAGTAACACACTCGTCCATAAGGCATAGTTGTGCTCTAGCATCCTTTGTATATTTATATATGTGTGTATTCTTAGACAAGTGATAGTTAGTATGATAATCGTCTATTAGTTTTGAACTCTAAACCAAAAATTTGTGCAAGTATTAAAATGGATAATGTTGGTTTTATGTTTAGACAGTTACAAAAGATATGATTCACTCTTATTGAGCATTGTAAAAGGTTCCTCCTAAATAATTATTTTACCAAAAAAAATTTACATGTTTAATTAATGTATAATATGGAATAGTATTATTAGATAAGGGTGTCACAAGCTTTCCCTTACCTCAAAATGTATCCGTCCAGGTTTAATATGAGAGGAAGAGATGTTGATTCTTGTCTTAGCTTCACAAGTTTCTTATAATCATGACTTCATTCTTGGTCTCAAAGTTCCTCCTTCAAGTTGGAGGTTTTTAAGAGTGAAAAGGAGAAGAGGAAACTTTGGAGAAAAGGAAAGAGAATAATGCTTTCATGGAAGTGAAAATAATAGACAAATTGATTGTAAGAGAGTGATATATAATGGGTTGAATTTCCCACTCATCAAGATCATGGGCTAAGGAAGTCTCATTCACCTTGACTTGCTAAAGTAGGAGACAGCATATCACATCACTTGATGTCATGTCCTCATTCTTTCCAATGTCTTACATCTTTATGATAACATGTCACATCTCATCCTTAACTTATCACATCCATAATTAATGTACCACAAACCTAGGACAACCTATCATTCCTTGTACTTCTAGGAAAACGCATCTAGTCTAATTGATTAGTTTTAACTTGGCTAATTTTTATATCTCTAGAATGAATAATAATAATAATAATAATAGAAGGTTAAAAAAATATGTTACATTGATAAATTATTATTTTGTTAATTTATTTATAATTATAATATAATTAATGTTTATTTGATTATAATCTTATCTTTTTTTTCTTATTTTTTAAGAATGATCACATAAGTAAAGAATCTAAAATAAGACATAATTTAGGCTAAAAAAAGTATAAAAAGGACAAAGGATCAGTAAAAGAATAAAAATACCGTTGAAGGAAGCTAACTAAATCGTGATGGAACTAAAGCATGCCCTTACAACATTTGTACTATTTTGACACGATCTTGAATATTTAAGCATAACTATATCAAATGGT
Organism: Canavalia gladiata; assembly: GCA_037954105.1. NCBI lineage: Eukaryota > Viridiplantae > Streptophyta > Magnoliopsida > Fabales > Fabaceae > Canavalia > Canavalia gladiata. The sequence continues at coordinate 41,997,898 of CM075661.1, forward strand.
TGGCACGACTATGTTGAAAAATTCATCTTGGCCTTGTAATGTCTTTGAATTTTAGAACATGGTCGTTAGGAGTTGATTAGGTTGTACCAACCCTAAAAAGTAGGAAAGATGACCTAGGTCAACCCTATTGACATAAAACATGACTTATATCAACCCTAACAATGCATAAGATGACTTTAGTTAACTTATTTCACGGTAGAAAAAGCCCAAATCTAGCTTAGATAAAGGGAAGCTAGGCCTTAGAAGAAATCATCCTTCACACACCTAAATATGCCTTTCCATACCTTTCCATTCCCATATTCACCCTTCTTTTGTATCCTAGCATAGAATTTTGGAGATAGAATTTCTTTAACAGTGCAAGTTACAACATCCTATTACAAGCCTTACCGACATTATAGTTTTTTCATCCTTGTCTTATAGAGCTAGGATTATGGATTCTTTTATTGAATTAGTATATTTTTATTTATCTTTAATTATAATATGTAACTAATCCCCAACTATGTAACCAATTAAACTCTTTTCTCTTTTATGAATGTTATTTTTTCCTATTTACTTATTGTGTATAATTAATTGATTATAGTTAGTTACTTTTGTTAAGTTCTAAGTTTATTGGGGCTGGACAATTGTACCATTTCCTAATTAATAGAATGATAAGGTAAAAAAAATCTAAGAGCATTGGAAGATCAATTGGGATCTTCAATTTCTAACCTGTTAAATTAACAAACTTAAGGGTTCTTTATCCTTCTCTTAATTTTATAGTTTGCATGATCATTTGGGGTAATAACTTAGGGAAAAAATATTACTATTGCATGACAATTTGTTAGTAATAGAATTATAACAAGTGATTAGAAATTAATGTTCATGATTCAAAAAGAAGTTGGAGGTAAAATTGGATAAAATTATAAGGGAAATCAAAGTCTCATATGTTTGCATAATGAAAATGGTACTTATGCTCTTATTTTTCCTTTAAATTTCATATCTATGATTTATAATTTTCTTTTTATTTTAAATAATTATAAAAAACCTTAGTGTGAAAGTAAGGATTCATTCATTTTTTAGGATTGTTTAAATAGTTTATATGGAAACAAAACTAGGAGTCTCAAATACCCCCTTTTCTACATTGAAGGTGTGGTTGCCCATGTGTAAATGATGAAGAGGTCACAAAACCAACGCCCAATTGGGCCTATCGGTCCCATCACAAGGGCTAGGGGAAAAATCTTTAAGGAGAGGTAGAATACCACTTAGCATGAAAGGAGATACTCCAAAGACATCTACATTCTATGTTCTTGTCCTTTCCATTATAACTAGTTTACGGTTAGGTTTCCTTTTTGTATTTACAATTAGAGAGTCCTATTTGTATGGCCCAGGGCACCTTTTGCATGTAACTTTTGGGCTAACAAAATAGGCTTATCCAAAACCAATTAGCAGCTTCATAGAGGAAAAGAAATCATGGCCTTTAGTTTGGGACAAATCGAAGACTAAATAAAGGAGCTAGGAGCGAATCCAAATACAACATGTGACCTCCCAAGCTTTTACCTATAAATAGGCTTCATGAACTCTATTTTGAAAAATTTTAGTCATATATTGAATTTAGATTTTTGAATTAAGGAGTTTCTCTTTTAAATTCTCTCTCCCTTAACCTAACTTTGAGGTAGAGCACCTCCTTATCCTTAAAACTCCAAGATGGTAGATCCAAGACTTATCTTCCTCAATGGAAGTGGTGCTTAATATAACACCCTAAAAATAAATTATAACATCCATAAATTCTCATAATAAACTATTTAGGCTACAAATAACCTCTAGAAAGAAACCAAGTAGGATTATGAACAAAAAGCAGAGAAATTAGAACGTTTGGTGCAAATGATGAAAATGACCTTACATTTGGGTAAACCAAATAATATGTAGGAAAAATATAAAACAAGAGTTAAAATACATTTTAAGGAATTAGAAAACATTAAGAATGATCATCAAAATTAAAGCTTAGCAACAAAGAAGGGATAAAAAATCCCTTAGAAAACTCCCAAAACACGCCCCTAAAAAGCTTTGCTTTTTGCAAAGGGCTAATCTGTTCCTAGAAAAATATCAAATGATATTAGATTAACTTAGAGAGTAAATCAATAAGTGTTATAATTGTTGGAGGAACAATTTGGGAACTTTTCAGATAATGTTGAGAAAAATTATGAAAATACTCCTAGAGGACTGGGAGGGCAAGAAAGTGTGAGGAAGAAACGAAAAGTGGGCTCCACATGATTTTCCTAAAAATTCCATGTGAAAAACATGGTGATGACTCGTCATATGAGTCAACACAAAAGTAAATGCATAAAAAGACAAAAGTAATAAATTTAAAGATTCCTTTAACCATGGTTAAGGTTAATTAACTTTGATTAATTTAAATTAACTAAGCTTAGGATAAGCTAAACTTTATTAAACATTAATCTAATTCTAAAAGGATAATTCCTTAGATATTGAATTATTTTGGAAAATGGAAATTTCATGCAAATTACCAAAATACCCTTAAGTAAAAAATTATTCCTAAGATGCCTTTGCTTGGTTGAATCCACTTAGCACCTTGGGAGACTTTATTTGTTTAAGATTTCACTCCCTCAACACTTAGAAAATTTCTCCAAACTCTCAAGTTTAGACCTAATCTAAAAACTCTAACCTTTCACCTTAAGCTTAAGTTTCCATATTTGAAATTTGAGCTAAAATCAACCTCTAAATACCAAGCCCCACCATCATCACTAAGAAGATCTTTGTGGACCATCAAAGAGGGGACAAAATTCAGCCACCACAACCCCTCAAAAATCCCACACCAAGTCTCCATCAAGTAGGACTTTTTACTTTATCTTTTAAGCTTTAAATCTTAATTTCTATGGTTTATTTTCTTCTTTTTGTGGATCCTTCTTCTAAGGTCCATAGATATCATTTTTTTTGAACTTATAAGGGTTCAAGTCTACCTTCAAATGGTTGAAAATTAGCATCACCTATTTTTAATGATTTTTTAAAGTTAAAGTGTTGTTTGGATGGATTAAAGTGCTTTTAGCCACCTTAGAAGCAATTTAATCGGTTAAAATTCTTTAAAATTCCATTTTGTTGCTTTGGGAAGTTTTGAGGGGTCATGAGTAAAGTTTTTGAAGTTTTAATGATATGATATGGATAGATATTAAAGTAGAACTAGTGGATCTACACTTATTTGTCTTGAAAAATGCTATCTTGAAGATTTTTATGCTTAAAGCTTGAAAGTTGTTGATTTTCTTACTATGGTGAACTTGTGTGATAAAATTTCCAGATCTAAACCCATGGGCTAAAATACTTAAAAATCTAAGAAAAATTAAATCATAAGTCTCATAAGCTTGCTTTGGGCATAAGTTTATAAACTACTAATAGAAAGTTGAAATTTGGGGACAAAAAATGGAACAAGCTTCATAAGACACCTATGAATTTCTTTGATCATGACCCAAGCTAAGGATTTTGGACAAGCCTTGTATGGATCAAGTGCTTTAGGCTATACAAGTGCACAAAATCATGAAACCAAGGTTTATGAGAAGGAATTTTGAAAAGGTGACCTTGGAAGCTCAAAGTGAGCATTTGACCACATGAGACAAGTTAGTGATATAATTTCTTAAATTTTATAAAGATGATACAAACTATATGATTAAGTCCTAAATAGTGTGAAAAAACTTTTAAGAGAAGAAAAATTAAGCTAAAGTGTTCTAAAATCACATTTGGCCATGAACTTTAGGAGTAGAAGGGAAACCTTAAAATTAGCTAAACTTAGTAAAGATTTTTGGCTAAACTCTAAATAGGAGGATTCACCAATTTGAGTCAAATAAGATGGGGTATGATACCTTAAACTTTAGGAGTGGCATTTGGCCACCTTAGGGTTAATTAGATAAGAAGAAATTTAAATTATTAACTAGTTTTAATTAAGCATCCTTGGGATATAAAAATAAAGGGTTAAAAGTGTAAGAAAGTTTTATAAAGGGTTAGGAAGTCCATTCAGCCATGAGGAAGTTAAAATTTTCATTATGAGTTAAGTACAAACCTAGGCATGCATAAATTGATTAGAATGAACGATGGGGTTGGAAAGCTACAACGGACCATTTGACCATAACCTTCAAATGTGAGGGAGAAGTCTTAAAAATTTCTAGGTTAGGTAATAATTAATGATGTAGACTTCAATTAGTAAAAATCATCTTCTAGGATAAAGAGAAGAGAACTAGAAGGCTTTAGAAACCATAGGCATTCATTTAGCCAGCTAGAGTTATGTAAGGAGGAATAAGTTTGAAAAATTGGTTTAGGTATCTTAAGAAGCTTTATTATGTAAAAGTAAATGATTAAGAGCTTAAATGAAACTTGACAATGACATGTGTATCACTCGGTCATGCATGACTAAATTGATATAAGTAAGTTAAAAGCTTGCTAACATATAACCTTTAAACATAGTATGATCAAGTTATGCGTAAGACATGTAAATTTGAAGTGCACAAATATTAAAAACTCAAGAGGTTCCATTCGGCCACCTAAAGGAAAAATTCTAAGTTTTATAAAAATCATGTGAAACAAATTGACCTTTGAGAAAAGGAAAGGTTGAGGGATAAATTAGGAGGCTAAGTGGATTAATCTCCCATAAGTGATTCATCATAAAATGTTAGGAGTTAAACAAGTTGGACATGTATGGGTGTAGATGATTATGTTACCCAAGATTGACTGATAAGCCAACTTATGTTGCTTAATGAAAGCATAATGTCTAATGTGAGCTGTATGATGAATGCTCAGGAATGTTTAAAGAATGATGCTATGTATGATGATCATGTATGAATGATGTTATGATAGAAATTTAGACCTAAATGTACATGACATATTGGTTGGATATTGATTGAGCATGCATGATTATCTAGAAGCCTTTAAAATGAACCTAAATGGCTTAAGGGATCACTAAAGCAAAGATTTATGTGAAAATTTAATTTAATTTTATGTGCCTTATGCATATCTAGAGGGAAACGAAGTCCTGCTGAAGAGGAGACAAAAAGGTTCTCCACAAATCCCTCTATTGTGAAGACAAAAGGATTCTTCACTTTTTATGAGATGGTGACGACCATCTAGGAATGAGCTCATATCCTTAAGAATAGAAGGTAGAGTAGCAGAGCTAGTGAAAATATATTGTTTGACTATTTATAATATGCGTCTATATCTTAAAAATACCCCGAAGGTGTGGAATAGAAACTAAATGAGACATTATGTAAAAGACATAGAGAAAATGCTAGTCAAATAATATTTGAAATGTGATTCTAAAGTTTTATGATGTTTAAGGAAGTTAGATGTTTATGTAATAATGGTTTTTTTTTTTGTATAAAAATAACCCACTTCAGTAAGAGTTTTTGAAAGATTAAAACCAATCTGGTATGAATGGCATGATTTTCTAATAAACTGAAGTGGTTGAGATAAAAATGATTTACACTAGGAATAGAGTAGGATCCCACTGAGAAACTTAGTTTCTTACTCCTTTCCTCACTTTTTTTTGGGACGAACAACATGTCCTTTGTAACGGTAGTGGTCAACGTGGACATATGTATGGTAGATTGGACAGAAAACCCCTATGAGCTATTAATTACAGCCCAGGCTAGTGTGAGAATTTACTTTTTATTGGGACACCTCTTTATTTTTGAAGTCATGAGCCAACTTCATAGTGAAGGGCTTCACAATCCCTTTGGAGGCTTTTCCTCAAAATGGGGTCTTCCCACCTCCTTCTGGCTGTAGAAGGCATAAGACTACCACAACTGAGGATTCCTCTTCCTCAGAGGGAAAGACAAACTGACAAACTCCATCTCACTACCATTGTTCTTCCCACGTCTAGTCGCCACATGGAAGCTCTCTATACCTGATGCTTTATCCTTTTCGAGACTATTAGGAGATACCCAATGGGGCTTTCATGTCTTTGATCAGAGTATGTGGTAGGAGCATTTCCATCACTAGGCCTTGGGAGGTTTATCGGTCCATCTGCTGCTTCCACAAGATGATGAAGAAGAAGACGTCATACCCATAATATAAATTTTGTAAGTAGTTAGATGCAAGGCATCCTAGTTATTAGTATGTAGTTGTAGAGTAGTGAATGTATTAGGATATGAAATAATTATGTAAGTAACTATGGCATGTACATGTTGATATGTAAGTAAGTAAGTGTAAAGGCCTTGGAGATTAAGATTGATTATATGTATGTATAAGGAATGTATAATTATATGAAATTTGTGTATATATGTATAAGTTTGCTTAAATTGTTTAACTACTGACTAGAGATTATTAAAAACGAAGGAAGTAATGTGTGATGATAATAGTAACTTATACCCACGCAAGAACGCTTAGTAATTTATTTTCTGCTATAGATGCTATATTGATGAGGCTCTCATTTTATATTCAATGTTTGTTTCAAAACAAAATTTACCGGATTTTCTCTAATAAGTATTTTCCAAATATTTCGTATCATAAGATAACAAACTAATAATGAAACAAAATGAACAACTTAAGTGTAAAATTGGTGTTCATTTTTAAGGTGTTATATGAATACCATTTTTACGCTTAAGTCGTATGTTTGGTTCCATTAATAGACTATTATCTCATGATACAGAATCTTTTAGAAAATAATTATTAGCAAAAATATAGTAAAATTTTTCTTTAAAACAAACACTTTGATATGAATTGCAAGCCTCATCGATATAACATTCGTAACGGAAAATAAATTACTAGGCATTCTTATGTGCGTATAGGTTATTACCATTATGAATTACTTCCTTCGTTTTATTTGTCTATAATAAGCAATAACGCAATTTAAGCATAACTTATACATACACATTCAAACTTCATATAATTATACAATATTTATTACATATGCATAGTCAATCGTAGGCACCATGACCTTTACACATACTTAATTACATACCATGTTTACATACTTATTAAGTTCATATCTAGCATATTAACTAATCTATAACTACATATTAATTTCTTAACATACATTCGTCCAACTAATTACAATATTTACATTATGGGTATGATGTAAATCTTCTTCTTCCTCAAAGAGGTCTAGCATCCAATTTAAGTATGTGAATTCCTGCCATCACAAATAGCATCTGGGGCGTCTAGGAAGGAAATGGTGGGAGTAGGGGGTGAGAAACTTAGTTTTCTAGTAGGATTCTACTTTAGGGTTAGTAATATCATTTTCATCCCAGTCACTTCAATTTATTTGAAATCATGTCATGCATATAGGATCACTTTTAATTTTCTTTACAAAATCTTTAGTTAAAATGAATTTCTTTTACAGTTACAAAAACTAACCTCTATCACAAGCATACAAGGCTCTTATTCATTTTTCATACATAATGATTTATGAAAGTCCTATGGCTTCCAAATGGTAGGCCTTATGGCCTCTATATGTGCACAAGTCCTATGACTTGGCCTATAAAGATGTATGTTATTCATAATTTCTGTAACTCTTATCATTTCATTTATGTCTTGCTCATAATTCATGCTTATTCTTAAGTCACCCTTTCTGTGATAATTTAATTGAAAACTTATTCATTTATGCCTTATTTATAAATCATTTTCTTTCTTTAGTCAAACAATATCTTTCACTTCTCGCACACTCTACCTTTTTTAATTCAGGATATGAGCTCATTTTGGATGGTTATTATAATTTATAAAAGCCCTATGGCTTTCATATGGTAGGCCCTATGACCTTCATATGTGCACAACTCTTGTGACTTAGCATGGTAGAGATGTGTGTTAAATTTTCACGTAGGATTTTTATTTAGTGATCTCTTAATTATTTAGGTTCCCTTTTAAAAACTTCCAAATAATCATGCATGCTCAATTAATATTCAACCAATATACCATGCATATATTCACAGAATCAATCATATATGATCAACATACATAACATCATTCTTTACACATTCATGAGTAATCATCATTCATCTCATATTAAACTTTATCCATTCATAAAGTAGTACATAAGTTGGCTTAACATTCTTAAGCATATAATTATCTTCTAGGTTAGGAATTACTTATGCTTATCATTTATTCTTAGGAAGCATAATCACATATACTCATACATGTCCAACTTTTTTAATTCATAATATTTTATTTTGAATCACTCATGGGATCTTATTCCACTTAACCTTGTAAGTTATGCCTCAACCTTTCCTTTTCTCAAAGGTTAAGTTGTTTCACATAACTTTTATAAAATTTAGAAGTTTTCCCTTAGGTGGTCGAATGAAACCTATTGAATTATTTACTCTTGGTGTACTTTAATTTACAGGTCTTATGCATAGTCTAAGTAAATTAGGTCTAAGGGTTATGTGTTAGGAAGATTTCAACTTCTTGTATCCATTTGATCACCCATGGCCGAATGGTGCCCATGACATCGCTAAGCTTCTTTTAAACTTTTAATCCATTTCTTTTACATGGTGAGTATCCTTATTACACCTCAATTAATATTTGAAACTTATCTCCCTTTAGTTTAACTCAAGGTGGCCGAATGTCCACACAGAGTTCTAAGGCATTTTAGTTCTCTTTTTTTTTTTAAACTTGGAAGATGATTTTTACTAATTAAGAATTAGAACATTAAATACTACTAAGCTTAGAAATTTTCAAGACTTCTCCCTCACTCTTTGAGATCATGACCAAATGGTCAATGGCAAGTTAACACTTGGTTCTATGATTTTTGTGTACTTGTAGTACCTTTAACACTTAAATCCATTCAAGTTGGTCCTTACTCCTTAGCTTGGGTCGTGGTTAAGGAAAGTTATAGGTGTCTTATGAAGCTTGTTTCATTTATGATTCCAAAATTTAAACTTTATCTTAATAGATTTTAGATCTATGTCCAAATAGAGCTTATGGAATTTACAGTTTAATTTTTCTTAGAATTTTAAGTATTTTAGTCCAAGGGTTCAGATCTGGAGATTTTACCACACAAGTTCGTAATATTAAGGAAATCAACAGCTTTCACGCTTTAAGCATAAAAATCTTCAAGATAGGATTTTTAAGACAAATAAGTGTACATCCACTAGATCTACTCCAAGATCCATCCATTTTATATCATGAAAACTTCAAAAATTTTCCTCATGACCTCTCAAATCTACCCAAATCATCAAAGTTGATTTTTAAGAAATTTTAACCGATCAAATTTCTTCTAAGGTAAATAGAAGCACTTCAATCCATCCAAACTTTACTTTAACTTTCAAAAGTTACTAAAATTGGGTGATTCTCATTTTTAACTGTACAAAGGCAGCCTTAAGCTCTCATGAGTTCATACAAAATTAGGCATATGGATCTTAGAGGAAGGATCCATAAAAAGAAGAAAACAAACCATAGAAATTAAGATTTAAAGCTTAAAAGGAAAAATAGTAATCCTACTTGTTGAAGACTTTGTGATTGGATTTTGGTGGGGCTTCTTTGGCTGAACTTGGTCCCCCTTTAGTGGTCTAAAAAGATCTCTTGAGAGTGGTGGTGGTGGTGGTGGGGCTTGGTGATTAGGAGTTGATTTAACTCAAACTTCAAAGATGGAAAACCTAGGCTTAAGGTGTAATTTTGGGATTTTTGGGTTCGATTAAGCTTTGGAAAAATTTGGAGAGCTTCTCTAAGTTTTTGGAGATTAGGACCTGCAGCAAATGAGCTTCCCCATGGACCTTAGTGAATTTGTCAAAGTTAGGGTAGTTTAGGGATTAATTTCCCACTTAAGGGCATTTTGGTAATTTTTCATATTATTTTCATTTTGTAAAATAATTCTAAATGTAAGGAATTATGATTTTAAGAATATATTAGTGCTAATCATGCTAAGTTTTTTAGTAATGTAATTTAACTTACCCTAAGCAAGGTTTATTTTAATTAAACAAGGTTAATTAACCGTAATCATGGTTAAAGGAATCTTTCACATTTATTATTTTTTTCTTTTATACATTTAATGGTGTGATGACTTATCTAGTGAGTCACCACCATATTTCCCACATGGTGTCTTTGTGCAAGTTAAGTGGGACCCATTTTTGGCTTATACTTCACATTTTCTTGCCTTCCTAGCCTTATAGGGGCATTTTTGTAATTTTTCTCAACATTATCTAAGAGGTTCCCAAATTATTCCTCCGATATTTCTAACACTTATTTGTTCATTCCCAAGTCATTATAGTATCATTTGATATTTTCTAGGAATAGATTAGCCTTGGTGAAAGATAGAGTTTCCTAAGGGCATTTTGGATATTTTTAAAATTTTGTGTGAGCTTTTTCGCCCTTTCTCTTTTCGTATTCTTTCCTCATAAATTTTTAATCATCCTTGGTGTATTTTAATCCCTTAGGATGTCTTTGAACTTTTATCTTAAGTTTCCTGCACAATTTCCTTAGAGATTTTAGGGAAAAGTTTTATAATCATTTATTTCTTAGTTAGGAAACTCAATCAAGAAATTTGGGATGTTACACTTGAACACTTAGCTTCTTAGGAACCTTCTCTTCTCCATTTTCCTTTCTAAGGATAAGTTACATTTTTCATTTCTCCCTCCATTTTTGGTCCAAATTTTTTACTCCTTTTGAAGGTTGTATAAAGATAATGAAGAGGTCACCAATAGGGATTATTAGACCCATCATAAGGGCTAGGGCAAAGAATCTTCCAAGAGAGGTACAAGCCCTACTTAGCACGAAAGGATAGACTCCTGAGACACTATCCTTTATGTTCTTATCCTTTTCCATTATAACTAGTTTAATGTCAGGTTTCCTTTTTGTAATTAAGATTAGGGGATCTTATTTTATAGGCCTAGATCACTTTTTGTGTGTAATTTTTGGGATGGGCTTATCCTAGCCTAAGTAGAGGATACATAAAGTGAAAATTCATGGCAAAAAGTTTGGGCTAAATCTAAGCCTAATAAGAGGAGTTAGGAACTTATCCAAATGAAACATGTGACTACCCAAGGTTTTTCCTATAAATAGGCTTCTTTTACTCCATTTTGAACACTTTTAATCTTATATTGGATTCAGATTTCTAAATTAAGGAGTTTCTCTCTCAAATTCTCTCTCTTTCTCTCTCTTAACCTAGCTTTAAGGTGGAGCATATTTTTATCCTTGGAACTCTAAGGTGGAAAGACCAAGGCTTATATTCCTCAATGGAAATGGTGCCTTAAACACTTAGCTTCATATGAACCTTTCCTTTCTTCATTTTCCTCTCCACGGCCAAGTTACATTATGCATTTCTTCCTCCATTTCTAGTCTAGTTTTTCCTCCTTTCAAAGGCTGTATCAAGATGATAAAAAGGTCATAACACAAAATCCCATTAGGCCTTTGAGGCCCATCATAAAGGCTAGGGTAAAGAAGCTTTAAGAAGAGAAGAAGCCCTATCTTGCATGAAAAGAGAGATTGTTAAGGCAACTACTCTCTATGTTCTTGTCCTTTTCCACTGTAATTAGTTAAAGGTTAGGTTTCTTTTTGGTACTTAGGGTTAGAGGATCCTATTTGTATAGGCCTAGGATACCTTTTGTATGTAATTTTTGGGTTAACAAAATGGACTTATCTTAGCCCAATTAGGGGTTGCATAAAAGGAAGATTCATGGCCTTAAGTTTGGGCCAAATTCAAGCCCAGTAGAAGGAGATAGGAATAAATCCAAATAAAGTATGTGATTGCCAAAGTTTTTGCTTATAAATAGGGTTTACTTTATTTTGTACACTTTTTTGTCATATATTAAGTTCATATTTCTAAATTACAAAGTTTCTCTCTTAAATTCTTTCTCCCTTACCCATGTTTTAAGGTGGAGCACCTCCTTATCCTTGGAACTCCGATGTGGCGAAGCCAAGGCTTATCTTCCTCAGTGGAAGTGGTGCCTAAACACTTAGCTACTTTGGAACCTTGTTCTTCTCCATTTTCCTCTCCAAGTTTGAGTTATATTTTGCATTTCTTCCTTCATTTTTGGTTTCATTTTTTCCTCCTTTAGAAGGTTGTATTTAGATGATGAATAGGTCACCAACTAAAGTCCATTGGACCTATTAGGCCTATCATAAGGGCTAGGATAAAGAAGCTTTAAAAAGAGGTAGAAACCCTACTTAGCATGAAATGAGAGCTCCTAAGGCATCTAGCCCCTATGTTCTTGTCCTTTTCCATTATAATTAATTTACAGTTAAGTTTCATTTTTGTGGTTAGGATTAGAGTGCCTATTGTATAGGCTTGATGACACCATGGAAGGAGTAGAAATCTTGATCAAATGGAGGAAATCGGAGGCTCCTTCAATGGAGGATGGATTGGTGAAGCTTGGTTTCTACAGGAAGCACCACCCTTGGAAGAGATAAGTCTTTTCCTCCCCGCCATCTTGGAGGTCAAGGATGAGGAGAAACTTCCCTCACAACCCCACGACTAAAGGAGAGAAATATTTTCACTCAAGTTCTCAAAAGTAAATTGTGACTAAAAATGCCTCAAAATGGTTTACATGATCCCTATATATATTCCGAGCTTTGGGCAAATTTGAGAGCTAGGATCTAACTCCTATACTAGACATTTTGGGCTTGAAAGTTTGGTCCAATAATAAAGCCTTCATTTGTTCCTCATGCAGCCTTTAAAAATTGGTCTAGGCGAGCCCAAACTATCCTAGAAAGATACACATAATTTAGGCCCAAAACTTATACAAAGTGGGCCCATTAAGCCTAAATACAGAGAAAATATGCTAAATCCTATACTAGTTATAATGGAGCCAAATGATAATGTGGAAGAATGGAGCCTAAGGGGAGATCATCATTGATATGATTCACCCTACGTGAATGAATCGGAATGCGGAAACGATAACGGAATGTCTTGAGAATCAGGATAAGATAAGAAAGGGTAAGGTAAGATAAGGTGAGATAAGGTAAAGGAACCCCGACACAAACCGCGACCTGCCGGAGAGCACCGAAGTTATCAAGAGGAACGTGACCCTTACCGCGACCTGGTGGAAGAACCAACGTTACCAAAGGCAGTTCTTTGTCCAAGAACCAAGGGAATCAACTCACACAGAGATGAAAAACTCTCAGAGAGAAAATATGATTAATACTCAAAATCTGTCTTTTCACTGAATCCCTAACCCCTATTTATAGTGAACCTAATCTAGTAAAAAAGATAATAAATTAGAAATCCTAATTAGATGGCAATTTGAATTGCAACCAATTTAAAACGGATAACTTCTAGATAAATATCAAATCCTAATGTAATCTAAAGTAAATCCTAATGTAATCTATAGTAAATCATAAACTTTATCACTTAAGATCTTCAATGATATGACTACATAAATTAACCCATGTTGGAATTGGGCTTGGATTCACGTAGTCTTTTCCTTGAACTTCTTTGATAAGACCTTTAAGTGTTTGTTCCATACGTTTGGTCCTATTCCGCGTCATAGGACCTTCCATTCCTTGTAGATAATCTTCGAGATGATCTCTTTTGCTTATCGTGGTGCCCACGTTCACATCAATCATCCTTGAGGCTAAGCAGAGATTCAACTTCTTGTAGCTTCTTGGCTCTAGATGTTATAATGGGCCTAATGAGCCCAATGGATCTACCTGAAAGGGGACTCTGCACTGGTGTTGCTTGTAAGGATCTATATATCATCTCCTCCCTCTTCGAAAGCATTCATCCTTGAATAAGCATCCTTATCATCTATTTTTGCAAAGAAAGAAGATAAGTTAAACATATTAAAAGTGGCACTCATACCATAATCACCTGGCAGATCTAAACGATAGGAATTAGGGCCTCTATGCTCTAGAACCTGGAAGAGGACACTACCCCTAGTTCGAAGTGTAGATTACTTAAGGGAAGAAAATATTTCTCTCCTCAAATGGAGCCATACCCAATCTCTAAGTTCAAAAAGAACCCATTTCCTACCTTTATTAGCTAACATAGATTAATGGGCCATCTTCTTCTTAATAATGGCCTAAACCTTAGCTAACATAGCTTAATGAGTTCTATCCTTATTGTGATATTGGGATAAGTCAAGAATGAGTAATAAATGTACAACAGTGAAAGGGTTAAACTCATAAACCACCTCAAAAGATGAATTTTGGGTGGTGGAGTAAGGAGTCCTATTATATGCAAACTTTACATGGGGCATCATTCCGTCCAATTCCTAACATTCTTACCCATCATGGTCCTTCGTAACTTAGAAAGTGTTCTATTTACGACTTCTGTTTTGCCATTATTTTGAGGATGGAAAGTGGTAAAGAAAAGAAATTTAGTTCCTAACTTACCCCAGAGGGTACCCCAAAAATGATTAGGAATTTAGTGTCTCTGTTACACAGTATACTCTCGGGGATGTCATGCAGTCTCACTACTTCCTTGAAAAAGAGTTTGGCCACAAAGTTGACATCATCTACTTTATGGCAAGGAATAAGATGAGCCATTTTTACTAAAATGGTCCACTACCATAAAGTTATAGTTCATTCCTCTTTCGGTCTTAGGTAGCCTTGGAACAAAGTTCATGCTAATATCTACCCAAGAGGAATCAAGTATAGGCAACGGGGTATATAGGCCATGGGGATCCATTGTAGATTTGATCTATCTACAAATATTATACCTTGGATAATGTCTTTGGACATCTTTATCCATATGAGGCCAAAAGAAATTATCCTTGAGAATGGTCAAGGTCTTCTCGGTGCCAAAGTGCTCCATGAAACCCCTTTCATGAGATTCCTTTGAGAAATGATCTCTCATGGACCTTTTAGGCACACGCAAGAAATTTTTTTAAATAATATATCCTTGTGCCTAAAGTATTCATTACATGCCTTGAGTTCACAATCCTTGTAAAGTTTTCAAAACTCTACATCATCTGCATACAATTCTTGGAAGTGCTCAAATCCCAACAATTTGACACTTAGGGAGGTTAGTAGTGCATGCCTCATAGAGAGAGCATCAACTACTTTGTTGTTATCTCCATTCTCATGTTTGATAACATAAAGGAACTATTCAAGAAACTCTACCTATTTGGCATGCATTTTGTTTGACTTACCTTGGGCCTTAATGTATTTTAGTGATTCATGATCATTATTGTCGCAACCGTAATTCCAACGAGACGACGAACTCGCTATAATTTTAAAATGAATTTATTTATTAATGTGGAGTCCCCACCAAATTTTATTTAAGGGAAAAAGATTTGGAAAAACCCTAACTCGAGGATGAAATTTAGGTTCGGGAGTCGGTTACGAGTGGGGAAGGTGTTAGGCACCCCACTCGCCTGTTCCGAAGAACGGTACCCTCAAACTGAGTGTATGATTTATCAAAAATAGTTTGATCCCTTTAACCAGAGTGAAAATAAATAGATTGATGGAGATTAGCCTGACAGGACTTGATCCCGCTCCTACGTATTCCCCGGTGCAATGGAAAACTCAAGGCTTACGTAGTTCTAGTTTGATTTGAAGGCTTGACCTTCGAAGGTGTTTGAATTTAAATGTGAACAGGTTCCTTTTTGAAAATATTTTAATGGTGCTCCCTAATCCACATATGCACAGGGCCCAAGACAACTACGGCTGCACTTGGATCCATACAGATCTTTAAATAGCGAACAACAGAAAAAGCTACCAGTTCGTGCTTAGAGCTCGTTGCGTGAGATTAAGGAACGCAAAATGTGTTTTTATTTTCTTGAAAACGGAAAGGCAATCCCAATCCACATATGCATAAGGCTCAAGACAACTACGACTGCACTTGGACCCATATGAGTCTCTAAACAGCGAACAGCAGGAAAAGTTACTAGTTCGTTTTCAGATCTCGTTGAGTGAGATTAAGGAATGCGAAATGAGTTTTTATCTGCTTGAAAATGAGGGGGGCAATCCCAATCCACATATGCATAGGGCTCAAGACAACTACGACTGCACTTGGACCCATACGACTCTCTAAACAGCGAACACCAGGAAAAGCTACCAGTTCGTTTTTAGAGCTCGTTGCGTGAGATTAAGGAACGCAAAAAAATGAGTTTTTATTTGCTTGAAGATGGGAAGGCAATCCCAATCCACATATGCACAAGGTCCAAGAAAACTATGGCTGCACTTGGACCCATACAAATCTCTAAACAGCGAATAGTAGAAAAAGCTACCAGTTTGTTTTTAGAGCTCGTCGCGTGAGATTAAGGAATTGCGAAAATGAGTTTTTATTCGTTCAAACAGAGTTTTGCTAGGCGGCGAAAGGAAATAAGCTCGCTCGCGACCATAGGAAGTGCAAAGGCCCAACCATAATTATTGAAGGCACAGGGGCTTAGGTGCAATTTTGGGAAGTTTAGAGGCCAAATTGTAAATTTGGGAAGTCGAGGGGCCTAATTGTAAATTCGGGAAGTTTAGGGG
This sequence comes from Canavalia gladiata, assembly GCA_037954105.1. Classification (NCBI taxonomy): domain Eukaryota; kingdom Viridiplantae; phylum Streptophyta; class Magnoliopsida; order Fabales; family Fabaceae; genus Canavalia; species Canavalia gladiata. Next base: position 42,014,218 of record CM075661.1, read on the forward strand.
TCGAATTATAAATTTGGGAAGTTTAGGGGCCTAATTGTAAATTTCGGAAGTTTAGGGTCCGAATTATAAATTTGGGAAGTTGAGGGGCCTAATTGTAAATTTGGAAAGTTGAGGGGCCTAAGTGTAAATTCTGGAAATTTAGGGGCCCAAGTGTAATTTTAGGAAGAATGGTGGGCCTACATGTAATTTCGGAGAAAGGAGGGGCTTAGTTGTAATTTTACAGAGTTTTGAGTGCCCAGTCGTAAATTGGTTTAAAAAACTTGCCCATGACACTTGGTGGGGCCCTCTCACATGCATGGCTTTCATGTCTTGGCCCGGCCAACTCCCGACGGACTGGGTTCACTTTTTGGCCTTCTTTCATGATCGCGAGCGATCGACCAACGCCGCCGAGCATGGGCACCCTGTTTCTGCTTGCGTATGACGCGCGTTGCCCGGTCGTGGAAGCTCGTTTCATCTTCAAGTCCTGGGTGTTGCCCGAAGGTGGGGGTAGGCCCAGTTTCAGCTTGCGACCAGTGGCATTTAGCGAGTCGGTCCTTGTTTCCTGGGTGGATCCTTCATCGTTGCCATTCTGGTTGCACCTAGGTTGGGTTAGGTGCGCGCATGTCGCTGAATTGCTACCACCCATCGACGCGCCTCGATAAGCGTCGTCTGTTTTTGCATCGCACAGTTGCAGACTCGAGGGAGGTCTTTCGGCACGTGATCTATTCCATACAACTTGAGGAAGTTGGGGACTTCATTTGGCTTCCAATGGAAGCGCAGCGTCCGTGATGGGTTAGCCAGATTGTAGGCAGGGGTTTTATGACTTTGTTCATGGCATGATGCGCCGACCACTCTTCCTTGATGCAGGATCGTGTAAGGCCAGGACGAGCTACCTTTTCTTTATTCCTCTCAGGCTTCTCAAAAGGGCTGGAAGAACTCATCCTACCGCAACCCGTCGGTGTACCGATTTTGTTCCCGGATCCTTCGTATCTTCGTGGACGCTGTGATGTCGGTCCTGTCCTGCGAGTGGGTTATATTTAGAACCCTTCTCATGCCGTAGTCAACCGACTTCACGGAAGGCACCTAGGACCCTAGTGTTTGGCAGGACATCCGTATGGGGTGGTTTTGAGCCGGAGACAAGGGCAGTTCTATCTAAGGCGTTGGCGGGTTAATTGGTTAGACCAATCCCGGGCTCGTTTGGTGACGGAACCATCACCCTTCGGCGGTTACAGCCATGGGGCTCGAGTATGGTTCTGTTTTGGTTAACTAAGGGGATATAGGGCTAGGCCCTTGGCGGTGCTTGAGTCTCCTGCTCATTTGTCGCATATCCATTCAATATACTTCGAACGTGAGGGCCACAACCTGAACCGAGACCGGGGGTCAAGGCAGCCACGAGTCTGCACACTTCCTGAACTTTCAAATTCACGATCCAAGGTCCGATCTAGTTAAATTATGCGGTTGACCACTAATTTTACCATCCCTTTTTATAAGTATTTTATTTACGGATTTATGCAGAATGTATCCCCGTCCCGGCGCATATTTCAGCTATTGCATCAGACATTGGACTCTATTCATTCATATTCACATTTCAATAGGATGCGGTAGCAAACTAAACACGATGCAGTTTAACGATTCAAGATCCAAGCTCATTTACATATAGATCCTATCAAACCGCGCATAAGGAGGCCAAGGTTTCAGTAAGTGAGATGGAAAAGTTGGAGGAGTTCGGATACTAACCTTTATGAGCCGATTTGTCGAACACCTAGCTGACCACGTCGAAGATGCTGAACTACGAGCAAATCGGGCAATGGACGAACCTGCAAGGCTGGGATCCGCGTCAGGGGAGAGGGATCACGGCGTGGGCGAGACGAAGAGCAGATCTCCAAATGCTAGCAGCTAGCGGAATTGGCAGTGTGGCCAAGAAGCTTCGAGACGACTCCTGAAGAGGCTAGCTCTCAGTTGAGGGATTTTGGATTTTCCTCTCCGCTATCCGAATGTTAGAGCCACTAGCCGAAAAAAGGACCCCCCTCATTACTGCTTGCCCTCTTTTATAGCCCTTCTCGTTCTTTCTGCCATTTTATTTTTGCATTATCTTTATTACCTCCCCCTTTTAATTTGTGTAGTTTCATTCGTTTTCTTCCTATTTCCAATTATTTTCTTTTTAAATCACTTTTCTTATTTTCTTTTCCATCATTTTTTGTTTATTTTATTCTAACTCATTTATTTATTTTTATTTTATTTTATTATATTTTTTCATGTTTTTCTTTTTTCCTATTCATTTTCAAATTTTGTTTTTATTATTATTTTTCTAATTATTTATTTCTTTTCTTCCTTTTTAATTTCTTTTATCTCTCTTTTTGTCTATATTTTTTGTTATTATTTTTTCTCTTCCCTTTTTTTCCTTTTCTTTTCTCTTTTTTCTCTTTTTCTTTTTTCTTTTTTTCTTCCTCTTTTTCCAAACTTGTTGTTGTTTTTTTTTGTTTTATTTATTAGTGTATCTTTGTCGATCCCCTTTATTCATTCTTTTCTCTTTTCCGGTCTCTTTTCTTCATCCCTTATTTTTATTCCCATTAGTTGAATTATGATTTACTAATAATTGATTTTGGGTAGGGCCTCGAACATAATTGGGTGTTTACAATTATGAATTACAAATTCTTTTGATAGTAAATAATGTTACCAAGTTTGTATGATTCTAATAAGAGGATAACTTTTTGTATCATAAATGGGATGACTAAGAACACCCCCTTTTAGTTTCTCACTGAAATAAGTAACGGGGTGCCCTTTTTGCAGAAGAATTTCACCTATCCTTACATTTTGAGGCATCACATTCCAATTCAAATGATTTATCAAAGTTAGGTAGGACTAGAACTTGTGCCTTAACCAACCTTTGTTTCAAGATATAAAAGATCTTTTATTGTTTATCCCTTAGGTGAATTTTACATTTTTCTTGACTATCCCATTAAATAGGAAAGCAATATGCTAAAGTCTTTTAAAAACCTCCTATAGAAGCTTGCCAAAAACTATGGAAATTATTGACTCTCTAGCATTTTGAGGAATTGACCAATCTTGGATGGCCTTGACCTTTTCCTAATCTACTTGGACCCCATGCTTAATAATTACAAAAATCCTAGAGAGATTACATGGTCGAAGCAAAAAGAATAATCTTCCCTCAAGACCAAGAAGATTTGCTTAACATGCACTATATGTTCCTCTATTATTTTGGAGTATACTAAAATGTCATCAAAGTATAATACCATAAATTTACCTATCAAGTTTCTTAGCACATGGTTTATGTGTCTTATATCCTCAAGAAGGTTATTTAACCTAGGTATAGGGTGCCTATACCTAACAGTGATTTGGTTTATGATCCTGAATCTATACACATTCTCCAGCTACCATCCTTTTAAAGGATAAGCAACATAGGAACAACATAATGATTAAGACTCTTTCTCACCCACCCCTTGGTTAGGAGTTTCCCTATTTGATTTTATATCTCCTTTGTTTCCTCTAGGTTACTCCTATAGGCTGGCCTGTTAGGCAAGAAAGCACTTGGGATCAAGTCTATTTGATGCACTATTCCCCTAAAAGGAGGAAGCCCTACTAGCATGATGTAGAGGTGGAAGGAGGTGGTTCTTCTTGATCAATGGAGGTAACAATTTGATGGAGAATGGAAGAGGAATTGGATCCAGATCAAGTATTGACTTGGAAGCACCACATCTTGTGGAGGATGAGCTTGTTCTCCATCATCATGAGTAGTCATAGATGAAGAGATTTCTCAACCCCAAGTCTGGTTCTAGAGGAAGGGTAGGGAGAGAATTGTTAAAATATATGAGTGAAAACTCATAAATTCATTCCAATGAACTTCATGTTGAAAATTACACAAACGATACCTTTATATAGGAAAAATTAAGGAGGTGCAATATGCTGGGAAGAAGGGGCCAGATTTGAATCCAAATTGAGCTAGGTCAATAATAGTTTCTTCTACACTTCTCAATGCAAACTCAAATTGTGCAAGAGAAAGCCCAAACAAGCCTAAGATAAAAATATAGAGAAAAAGACCTAGTCCTATACACTGTGTGGGCCTACTCCTTCCAAAATAAAAAAAATTCCTAAATCTATTCTAAAATATGGAGGGTAAATGAAAAGGTGGATTGACCAAAGTGTGAGTCTTTTAAGGACCCAAAAAGGTCTCTGATGTAGGTCTAGGTGTTCTCTAAAGGTGCCTCTGCATCATAGCATATCCTTAGGGAACATTCTTGAAACTCATCTAGAAGTGGTTGGATTATCCTAAGGATTGGCTCTGATTCTTAGAGCAAGATTTTCTCCATAGGTAATATTAAGTATAGACCCTTCATAGCCATCATGGCATGCTTAACTTCCCTTGACTCAACTGGTAGGTTACTAAGGGGAGAGGTTTCCTCTTTGGGGTTGATGCAATGATGAATGGTGGTTCTGGACTATGCAATGAAGGTCAAATTAAAGGTGGAAGATGATAAAGAATCGGTGAAGATCTTGTGATGCTTGGAAGCATCATCTCTAGTGGAGGATGAGCTCCTTCTCCATGATCATGGGAGCTACCATGGATAAGGAGGATTCCCTAACCCTAAGCCAATTCTGAGAGGGAGAGAAGTGAGAGTTTCTCACTCAATTTTTGATTGAATTTTACAAAAGGACTCAAAATGATCAAAGTTACACATGAGGGTTCCTTTATATAGGCAAAATGGAGGAGGTGCAAAATGGAGGGAAGGAAGGGGAAACTTTGATTCTGAATTGGGGCAGGATTTCAACCCAATAATGGTGCCTTCTTTACTCCTCAATGTAACCTCAAACTAGGTTAGAGAAGGCCCAGAAAGCCTAAGCTAAAATATGGGAAAATTGGGCCTAAATGCTATACATATTACGCATGCTAGTTCCTAGAATATAAAAAGTACCCAAATCATATTCTAATAAGTGAGGCCCAATAGGCCTAGTTCATGTGAGGTCCAATAGGCCCAATGGCTCTACAACTAGGATTCTCTGCATCAGGGATCCTTAGTTTTTTTCTCCTTTCTCTTTAGTTCCTTCCTTTCTCAGGCCCCCCTTCTTTCTTATCTGAATTTGGTCTTTACAAACTCACTGGGGCTTAGGGGAATTAAAGTGACTTTTTGCGAGTTAAATAGGAAGGATTACCTATTAGTATGTCCATCATGATGGACATTTCTATCAAATTTCCATGACCTTCCCAAGAGCACATGGATGATCTCCATAGGAATAACATCACAAGTGACATTATCCTCATACCTTCCTATTAAGAAGGTGGGGAGTCTTGTTGGTCCATTAAAAAGTCTCCATTATCACTAAGCTATTGAAGCTTATATGACTTAGAATGAGGAGTGATTACTAATCCTAAATTAGTGACTAACTTATTCCTAGCCACATTGTTATAACTCTCACCATCAATAATTAGGAAACAAATATGCCCCTTGATTGAACATCTAGTATAGAAGAATGTCCTCTTTGTGTATCTCTTCCTCTCCTTTAACCATACTACCTAGTAACCTCCTAAAAACCAGTATGTCACTTTCGAGAGCACATTGTAAGGCTTCACCCTTAGAAGAAAAGGAAGTGGAAAGAATAAACCATTATCCTTAAGGATCATGGTTTTGTTTTAGGACATTGAGAGGAAACATGACCTCTTCTTAGGCACTTAAAACATTTTATGGAGGAATCTTTACCTAAGGATAAGTTTGATGTTTTACCTTTAAACTCTTCAGAGTCTTTGACTTCCTTAGTTTCCCTAGGTTTAAAGTTGGACTCTTTCCTTTTATCCTTCCATGAATCTTAGGTGGATGACTTATATAGAGTTAATTTATCCTTACCCTTCTTATTTCGTTGAGATTAAATTTTGAGAGCTTTGTAGTACAAGTCATTAAGAATTAAATAGTGGCGAAACTCCACTATATCCCTAATTCCATGTCTAAGACCATCAAGGAACCAAACCATGGTTGCTCCCTCACTTTCACTAAGATTTACCCTAATAACTACCATTTTCATCTCCTTATAATGTTCATCTACACTTTTGGTGACTTGGGACATTTTTTGAAGTTTATTATGTACTTCCTTCAAGTAGTAAGAGGGTACATATCTAGTCCTCATAACATGTTTAATCTCCTCCCAATCACTTAAGGGTTGATATCTCTCATTGTCCACCATATTAGGGTATAATCACTAAATTCTAAGGCTGCTAACTTCACTTTCTGCTCATCCTTAATGGCATAAATAAAGAATATTTTCTCAACCATGAGCTCCTAATCTAAGTATACCTTTGGATTATTTCTTCCTTAAAATCTAAGCACTTTAACCTTGGGCACTTCTATGAATTCTTGGTGGTTCCTACCTTGAAGGGTTTCGATCTTAGAACTATTCCTAACTCTATCATTCCTTGCTTCTAGGATATCCCTAGAGGAGCTTCAATATCTATCCTTAGAAGGTTTCGTATCCCTAATCCCATGGATTTTATTCCTATAGGTCTTACTCCTAAAAGGTTTCCTAATCCTAGAGGGTTCCCCATGCCTATTGTGACCTTGTCTCTACCTTCCATATGAGAATGTTTCTAAGGGGTTTGTGACTTTCCTTTGGTTAAGTGTGGACTTTCCCTTAAGGAAGGCCTCTCTCTTTGTGGAGAGTTACTAAGTCCTTGCTTAGGACTTATTTTCTCCAAAGAAATTGACATCATCCTTAGATGTCTCCTTCTCACTATGATATCCTCATTTTCTGGACCACTAGTTTCAATATGGATTTATTTTCCTTTATTCCTAGTTAATTTTCTTCTTTTAAGATTATCTAGGCCTTATTCAAATTCTTTTATTTAGTTTTGAAAAACTCTTTCTAACCTAGAGGAAATTTATTCCATTTGGGGTCCTAGGTGAATATTTATGGGAACTTATTTCCAAAATAAACCTCTCCACACTCAAATTTCTTAAGCTAAAATAAAATCAAACACTTCAAGAACTTAGTAAGAAATCTAGGTTCTAAAGCATGCAACACTCAATGGTTCAATGGATTATACCTTGCCCCATTGTCCTTGCAAAATGAGAGACAAAGTTAGTGCTAACAATTCTACTAAACATAACCAAACACTTAGCACTCCTTTATGTCTCCTATCATACACAAGGCACTAAATGTAATTTTCCTTTTAGTGAGTATCCTACACTAAGACTTAGAGTATAAATTAGAATTTACAAGTAAATTTCAATGGAAAAAAATGAATTACACAAATGGGGAATTCTACTACAAGATTCTAAAATTACAATTCAAAATTTGAACCAAATTTTGAACCTAAATTTTACAACCAATCCGTAAACACAAATTAAGTCTTGTATCCTTGAAGCTTCAAGTTCCCTTTATTGTAATCCTTTCCTTGTGTCCTCCCCCTCTAAGAATGACCTATAGTAATCATAATAAGAGGGGGAATTTTCTACCTGCACTCTGGTTAGTGAAAGCAAAGTTAGATAAAAGCACACTTCATCACCAAAGTATTTCACTTTTCCCCTCTTATGATCCTCACCACTCTTCCAACCTTTCCTCACACATTTCACTCACTTGCAGCCTTAGACCAAGCCTTGAAAAGGAACATTAACTCAACTCAAGCCTAGATCCTTAATGTTTCCAAAATTAGAAGAAGACTAAGATTACTCAAGATGAAGAATGACTCCAAGACAAAACTTAGAGAAAATTTAAAGACAAATAAGAAATCTGTAACAAGGAAGGTTACTCAAAAAAATCATACATGACAAGAAAAAAGCCAAAAAATGATAATATAAAATTAAAGCTATCAAAGAATAAAGCACATAAAAAATCTATCTTAGAAACTTAAGAAAATTTTCATGAATGAAGCTTTATGCTAGCTAACATTAGAAAGGCCTAATCATGCATGTACTAAGCATCTAAAATTTACCACTAAGACCTAATATACAAGCATAGAATCATAGACATGACAAGAAATCACAACATAAAGGAAGAGCAAACATATACATAGCCTTTTCTTTAGATTTTCTTCACCTTTATTTTTTTTTCTTCTTTACTCTTTTTGCTTTTATTTTCTTCTTTTATTTTCAAATTTTCTTTGAGTATTTTATCCTTAATTTAAGTCCTTTTATCTGAGGTCCAAATCCAGGATATGAAATTTTCTCATGGTCCCTAATTCGATCTATGTTCAAAAGCTTCATAGTGTATTTTGTACCTTCTATATGTTTAGATATGATTTTTCAGTCTAGTGTCCAAGTCCTTTGTCCAAAATTTACCCAATGTCCAAAAACTGTCTTAAGGTTTAGAAGTCCTTGTTAAGGTATTTAGAGGCTTAAACAAGTATTAATTAGCACACACTTAACATGCAAACTTCAAACACTTAATTCATGCAAAATCAAGCCAAGCTAGAAACATTTTCATGGAAGTTTGAATCAAGATCATGATCATGCAAATTCTCATGAATTTTGGACAATCAAACCATATTTCATCGATTGGATTGGCATTAATTGAGGTAACAAAACAAGAACACCTACACAAAGAACTCCAGATGGGAAGCACAAATTTAAATTCAAATGAAGAACACTTTTGGCGCTAAGAATAAGAATAAGAATCTCAAATCTCTTTTTTCAAATTTTTTAATGATGCAAGAAAAATCCACTCAAAATTTAACAAGTTAAATCTAGATCATGCATCACATGGTAGATCCATGCAAAAATTTAAGAGAATTGAGACAAAATTTAAATCAAAGAGGAAGAAATTTTGGTGGAATTTAAAGCCTAAAGTGCAAGGGGATCTAGGACAAAATTCAAGCAAAATTGATTGATTAAATCATAGAAAATAGCATATCTACAAGGATCTAAGAATAACATATATGGATCAAGCCAAAACATATATAATTTGGTCCTAAACTAGATTGAAAATGATAAGAGGAGTAGAAGATAAGATTTATGATGAATTTTTAGAAGCGATTTGGATGTGAATCTTAGTTTCACTTGATGGAGCTTTGATAACACTTGATTTAACAATGGAAGAAGCAGAAATATGGATCAAATGGAGGTAATTGTAGGTTGCTTCAATGGGGATGGATTAGTGAAGCTTGGTTGCTGTAGGAGGTGCCACCTTTGGAAAAGATAAGCCTCTTCCTTCTTCCACATGAGAGGCCAAGGATGGGGATAATCTTTCCTCACAAGCACTTGGCTAAAGGAGAGAAAACTTTTCACTCAATTTCTCAAAAGTGAACTATGACTAAAAGTGCCCCAAAATGGCTTACATGATGCCTATATATAGGCCAAGCTTTGGGTGTATTTGAAAGCTAGGATCCACCTCCTATATTAGGCATTTTGGGCTTAGAATTTTGTCCGATGGATGGAGCCTTCATCTATCTGTCATGTAGCCTCTAAAAAATGGCCTAGGAGAGCCTAAAATATCCTAGAAAGATACACACAAATTAAGCCTAAAATTTATACAAAATAGACCCACTAAACCTAAGTACAAAGAAAATGTGCTAAGTCCTATAGTATTTAGATAGGAGCCAATTAATAATGTGGAAGAAGGGAGCCTGAGGAAGATCATCATCCTTGAGGTTGGGTAGGGCTTCGAATTTTTCTTGGAGCTTATTAGCTCTGGATCTGGTAATAGGCCTAATAGGCCCAATGGAACTACATAAGGGGGCCTCTACATTGGTGCTGCCTATAAGGATCTTTGTATCAAGGCCTAGGAAACTTTTGTGGGTAATTCTTGGGCTAACAAAATTAGCTTACCCAAGTTCATTTAGGGGTTTCATAGAGGCCAGAGTCATGGCCTTAAGTTTAGGCTCAATCCAAGCCTAATGAGAGGAGCTAGGAGCGAAACCAAATGTGACATGAGACCACCAAACTTTTTCCTATAAATAGGCTTCATGTACTCTATTTTGAACATTTTCATTCAAATATTAAATTCAAATTTATGAAATGATGATATTTTATTTTAAATTCTCTCCCTTATCCAATCTTTGAGGTGAAGGACCTTCTTATTCTTATAACTCCAAGGTGGGGAAGGTAGGACTTATCTTCTTCTATGGATGTGTCATCTAAACATTTAGTTTCTTAGGAACCTTTCTCTTCTCCATTTTCCTCTCCAAGGCCAAGTTACATTTTTCACTTCTTTATCCATTTTTGGTATAGTTTTCCCCTCCTTTCGAAGGTTGCATCAAGTGGTATTAGAGCTCTCAATGGAGATAAGATCCTAGGCATGCATCTTCCTTCATTTTACATTTTTTTATTCCATTCTTTTTATTTTTTTGTGTAAACACTCAATTATGTTTGAAGCTCCATTTTAAAAATTAATTAGTGAACAAACCATAATTTAAATAAATATTAAGATAAATAAACAGAAAATAAAAGACAGAATTAAAAACAGAATAGAAGAACAGAAATATCAATAGAAAAGTAGATAAAAAACAGAAAGCAGAAAAACATAAAGCAAAAAAAATAAATAAATAAAGAAAAATAGAAAAAAAGAAAAGTGGAAAATAACAAAGTAATAAATAAAAAATAAATAAATTAATAATAAGGCAAAAACAGAATTAAAAACAAAACAAAAAAAGAAGGATAAAAAACATAAAATTTGAAAATTGAAAAAATTTAATAATTTAAATAATAAAACAAAAAGATAACAAATAAAAAAAATAAAAAATAGAAAATGAATAAAAAATGAGTAAATAATAAATAAAGAAAATTTGAAAAGAATAATTTTAAATAAAAAAGAATAATAGGAATAACAATTGAAAATGGCTAAAAGAAAAGGAACATAAAGATAAATATAAAATCCAAGGAAAAGAGGAAAAAAAGGGGAAAAGGCAGGAACTTTTTGAAAGGCAATATAAAAAGGAAAAAGGGCTCTGTTGAGGGGTTTTTTTTTTATCTTCTGATTGTGAGAGAACAGAGAAGAAAAGCTTTCTCTCCAAGAAGGCGGAGATTTTTCTAGGAGGCGCGGAGAAAAAAGACTCTCTATACTTCAAGAGGAAAGGTTCTCCAAGAAAAGAAGATACCACCGGAATTTCATAAGAAGAGGAAGAATTGTTCTCTCGCCTCTACACATTGGTGAGCTGAGAAGAAAGATTTAGCCTCTGGTTCAATCAAGTTTTTCTTCTATTCCAAACGGCAAGGGTAGACTAGATTATGTATTGGTTTTTCTGATTGCATGTAGCTCTACGAATAGGATGAATCTTGAATGAGAGGATCAATTTCCGTACCTATGCTTTCATGCTTGTGACTGCATCATGCCTTTAGATCCTTAGCGGATGATTAGTCTCTTAGGTGCATTTAAATTCAATTCTGGCATCATCCTACGATATGAGTTTTGGTGAGAAATTCAACTTCGGATCAATCTAGCATATCCTTTTGTCTGCTCAAATCATGTTGAAAGCAGGATAGATCATAATGAATAACTAGAATGCATGAAGCTATTGGTATTGGCTCTGTATACGTTCCTGCCTCCCGGATGACAAATCCAAAACTGAGATAGCATGGGCAAGAGTTATTTGGAAAACAATTCTCGCTAATACTACCATTGTCACGCACGAACAATATTGTTTAATCTCCGGGACAACAAGCTGGATGATGCGCTGAGAGAGTCGTTCTGAGCGAGGTTGAACTATGTGGTAATTCGGCTCCATTGGTCTAACTATGCCATCCTTGGTGGAAAATTTCAATGAGAGGAATTCAGACGTTCCCTCAAATTGGCCCATGCAAACAGGATCGGCCTTCACTGTTCTAGATCAATTCTATGATACCTAAGACAACAGAGTCCTAGATACCAAGGAATGTCTAAAAACCTTTTGTTGCTACTGAATGTCATTTGAGATCATGAAGAGATGGTTTGAGAGAACTCAGCTCCCAAGCAGCTACGCATGTACATCATCCATGCAGCACGTTATGGTTTCGGCATGGCTGCTTAAGTGACTCAGAAATGGCTCAACAGAGTTCCTAAGAACTCAACTAATGCAGCAAACCATCTTGGTAGGTTCAACAATGAAGGAAGGCCATGCAAGCAGCCATGTAAAACTCTGACTCATGTATGGAAGACCATGTAAATACCATGCACATGCATGCAAGTTCCTGATTCATATCCTGGATGCATTTTGATCACTTAGATGGTCTCCTAGTACCCCTACTAATGCATGAAGAGGCTGGGTTACACACAGGATACGTCACTATTCAAGGAGGATCCCATAGCTATTCATCTAGAAACCAACGATAATTGGAGCCGAATTTTGAACGCTCAATGTAGTGGAATTATAAACCACAGTAGCTCTTAGAGACGCACTATTGTCACCCGATCATGCGGCCATGCCCCCACGCTCATCCATGCACGCTTCACACTACTTCTCAAGTATCAAGGCGTAGCTATCCAAGTCAATAGATCCCTACTCAAGGGAGTCTCCCCAGCCAAGGGTCGTCGAAGACAGTAAGGTAGTGGAGACAATGACCCCCCATCCAACCATCCATAACGAAGGAATGCTTGCTGAACCCCATGCATATGTGCAGCATTTGCTCTCACTGAATATCCTACCCTTATCACGGGCGGGCTGTGATTATGTGGCCAGGAATGCAAGAAGGTCATTCACAAGTCATAAAAGTCAGTGTTAGCTAGGAATTAGTGATTAAGTCAGTATGCTAGCTTTATTCTGATGAGATGCTCAAATCTCCCAATGGATGTTTGTGGGATGATGTGGATGAGGAAGAAAAGTTGTTTAATGTGCAACCATATAGGAAACTTTGGTGACTTGTTGAATTTTGGATCTTGAAAGTTCAGGAGGCCTGCATGGAACGTGATTGCGTCTTGTCTTGATCTTTTATAACACAGTCATCTATTAAAATAACCAAATGGTCCAGGGGTGGCAAGCCATTACTTACCTAATAGTAGCACAAGACAGAAATTGAGTACGGAATTCTAACAAAAAATGCATGCATGCATACATACATTTTAGGCAAAAAGCACGTGGTGCATTAATTAGAGTGAATCTGCTGAACTGGGAAGTCACACATGGTTGGAGCTATTACATTGTGCCTAGGGAAGCCTCCACCAACTATCGGGTAGAAGACAAAAGAGACCTATTAATTCGGTACATCTAGTTCTCAATGGAGCCCTCAATGCTCATTTCCATTGTGGGGCAGTAGCAAGCCTATTAAAATGAGCTATGTGGATGTGAAATGGTGTCCTATTATTAGGCCCTGTTAGCTCTTCCGTTTAAACAACAATCAGGCCCTCATGCATGCACAGGCGTCTGAACGTAGGGTAGAATCTTTTATAATGGGGGCCACCTATGAAATCTTGTTTGGAAAATAACCCCCGTGACGCATTACACATATTAAATCTACAAATTATGTCAATAAACTAGAAGCGGGGTTCAGGTGGCTTACTCAATCAAAGCTTAGAGGAGTGACGCAGGCTCGATCCCCAAGGGCGAGCCCTTTTGTTTTAATTCCTTCCATACCAATTTTCAATATGGGTAGCAACCCCATGGTGGGTTCAAAATATAAACCATACTTAGAATTGGGTAGGTGCCACATCCCTAAGTAGCTTAGGCCACGTTGGATGGGCCAATCAAATGATAATAAGCTGAATACTTGCATGAATTGAGCCATTTTCGATTTGGCCATACCGCTTATGGTTTTACAATTTGGCAATAGGACCTACAAAGCCAAATGCAAATTCCTAACCCATCCTTTCTACTAATTTTGTTTAGTTTTTAATTTGAAATCAATTTTTCCGTTACCTAGGTGAAACCTAAATTTCAAATCAAGATTAATTTCATTTCAAATCAAGTTTATTTTCCAAGTCTGTTCCTTAAGTTTCAGATCAAGTTAATTCTAGTCAAGCTCATTTTTAGTCAAGTCAAGGTCCCTTTCTTAAGTTCAAGTCAAGTTCAATTTCCCAAATTTAAAATCAAGTTCCATTTAGATCGAGTTTCATTTTTTTTTTCTTCTAGTTTAAGTCAAAATCATTTCAAATAAAATTTATTTTTCAAATCAAACCCTTTTTTTTTCCAAAGTAGATTCATTTTTGGAATCCCTAGTCTCACGCAATGAGCTCTAAATGGGAAACTAGCGGTTTCATTGCTGTTCGATATTTAGAGATTCATATAGGCCTCAGTGCAGCCTTAGTTGTCTCGGACTTTGTGTATATGTAGACTAAACATTCCTCCTAAATAATAAAACCTTTCAAAAATATTTTTTGGAATCATAAGTCTCACACGATGAGCTCTAAACGGGAAACTGACGGTTTCACTGCTGTTCGATATTTAGAGATTCATATGGGCCCCAGTGCAACCTTAGTTGTCTCGGATCCTGTGCATATGTAGACTACGGATCCCCTCGAGTTATTAAAAATGCTTTCAAAAATCACCCCTTAAACTCTCCGAAGCTCAAGCCTTCACACCAGAACTACGTAAGCCTTGAGTTTCCCGTTGCACCAGGGAATATGTAGGAGCATGATCAAGTCCTGTCAGGCCATTTTCCATCAATCTATTTATTTTTACTCTAATTAAAGGGATCAAACAACTTTCAAAAATCTCACACTCAGTTTAAGGGTACCATTCTTCGAAACGGACAAGTAGGGTGCCTAACACCTTCCCTACTCGTAACCGACTCCCGAACCTAAATCTCTTTCTCAAGTTAGGGCTTTTCCAAATATTTTTCCCTTAAATAAAAATTTGGTGGCGACTCCACTTTAACAAATAAATTCTATTTTAAAATTTTAGCAAGTTCGTCATCTCCTTGTAATTACAGTTGCGACATTTTGCACATCTAATTTTTGTTTGATTTTGGATATATTTTGTTATTTTTTTGTTTAATCTTATGTTAATTCTTGTGGAACTATGTTTACTTGAAAAAACAATTGATGGAATTGTCCTAAATTTGGTTAAAGTTGCTTGAAATTGTAAGATCTATGTATGTAGTTTTTGGTGCCAAATGTTCTTAAAAATTTTGTAAAATTTTTCAAAAAATAAGCCTTATTTTTCTTATATGTTGTTCAAGTTTTTTTTTTTTATACTAGATCTGCATAATTGAATTAATTTGTTCAATGAGTTTTTCTCTAATTACCTTGAAATTGCATAACAAATTTGACTCCATGAGAGCTTGTTCATGGCACGAATTTTCAGTTCATATAACTTTTCAAGTTTTGATTTAATCTTGAAATTTCTTGTGAGGTTTTTTTCTTGATGCTTATATCTTACATTTAATCATCATTTGTTTAGTGAAAATCCTCCAAATTCTATGAAATTTGAATTGAATTGCATGTTAATCATCTGTACGATCTTGAAATTGCAATTTAGATCTACAAAAATTCTTTGAATTTGAAAATATTTTAGTTATAAAGTTGAATTTGAATTATATGAGGTTTAAGGATCTATAATCCTTTTCAAATTCTAAAAAATCTGCATATGTTCATCATGTTCTTAGCATGTTATTGCACTAATTGAGTTTGATCTTGCGAAATTTTTGGAGATGTTATTTTTGTATTTTATAAGTGATCATTTGACATTATTTTAAGTGTATATGAAATTTTTCTAAAGGTTTGTGTGCAATAAAGGAAGGATTGAATGAGTTTTGGTGAAATTATAGAAGGTTACCATATGCACATTTTGAGTTTTTCAATTTTTGTAATTTGCTTTCAATTGTGTAAAAATACCTAGGAAGAGATAAATATTGTGAAAATAATTGGAAAAAAGATATGGATAAATAGAAAAGAGTTGAAAAGATTTGAAAAATAAAAATAGCACAAAAAAATTATTCAAACTTTCAAAATAGAAAGTAAAAGCTTGGAAATACTTGTTTTCTCAATTTCATGTGTAAATTGTTATTTATGTGAAATTTGTATAGTTTAGGTGTTTGAATTTTGTAATGTAAATTAATGAATCTTAAATTGTTATGCATTATCTTGCTTGAGTATGATCTGCATATGTGGATTTTCTGAGACAGTAGGATAAATTGCAATTTCAAGTTCATATGTGTGAGCATTGCATGCATACTTCTTCATTGATTCTACTTTGGGTAATTTTTTCTTGAATTTTATTTGTAGCTTTTTATTTTCGAACTCCTAGTTTTTCATAATTAAATTCTTTTTAATTTTTACTTGTTGTGATAAGGATTTTGTTGCTTATCTTTCAGATATCTTAGTGTTTTGTCTTGAGTTGTAAATTGTTTGACCTCTTAATAAGCTTGCACCACCTTTATGGAAACATTAAGTTCACAAGGAACTAGATTGAATTGTGCTCTTCCTCAAGGTTTGAGCTAAGGAACATTGTGAGTGCCCAGAGTAAGATGGAGTTGGATTTCAAATATTAAAAACACATGATAGTTGGAGGAGTGAAACACTTAATGAAGGAAGAAAAATTTTACCTATTTTGCACTAACCATTTAGACAAAAATCACTTTGTGTTTTTATATATCATTTATGTGAGACTTGAAGCAAAGGAGCAAGGACAACTGGTTGAAGCTTGAAGAGTGACTCAAGTTGTAATAGGATAGGAATTTGTGCACATGGTTTTTAGCTTTATAGATTGTAGAAATTTTGTTTGTAGTTGGTTGAATTTCTTGTAAAGATTTGGAAAGTTTGTATTAGGATTTTTTAAGTGTAAATTCTATTTTGGGTTTTCAATTTATGTGTAAAGGACTTTTGGGACTTTGCAAATTTATGGTAGGATACTTGCTAAGTGTGTGTTACATTGTTGGTTTATGCATGCTTAGAGGCATAAGGGGATGCTAAGTGTGTTTGAGTTTCTAAACATAATAGCAATAACTTGTGATTCTCTTTGTTTTGCAAGGTCAAAGGGAGCAAGGTATACCTATAACCTTACTTTCAAGGTGTTATAACTTCTAATATAACTTGTGTACTCTAAAGGACATTGGATATTAATTCTAAGGTTTTCGATGGTTGGTGAAACCATACATGTTGTTTGATTGATTTAGTGTAGATATAAGGCTTATATGTTATTTTCTTACATTTTGAGTGATTCTTTTTTTTTTCTTCTTGTAAACGGTTTACAGAGAGGTTTTTCAAACATAAGTGACCATGATTATTCTCTTAGAATACAAATTGAACAACTAGCTTCTAGGTTATAAAAGCTTTCAATTACAAAGCAAAGTTGTTGAAGAGCACTTAGATAAAATAGAGAAGAATCAAAATTCATCTAGGTCTAAAACTAACAAAGGTAAAAACAGAATTAAGAACTGGTGGGTTTAGGAAAGGTGGGTACCATAAGCAAACTGAGGAGATATTTGAAGATTATGTCAACTTCTTTAGTGAGAATGCCATCAAGATCAATTTGCATAGGAATAAAAGGCCATCATCAAGAGATAGGGGACACTCTTCTCGTAGAAAAAAGTCACCAACACCTAGGAAGCACCAATTTAAAGATAGGATCCACAGGAGTAAAGGTACAACTACCTATAGGAGTAAGGATAAAGAACCTTCTAGGTGTAGGAACCATAAGAGTAGGTATAGACACTCTTCTAGGAATAGGCATAGAAGTTCATCTAAGGATAGTTTAGAAGAAAAATCCTATAGGAGTAGGCGTAGCCCTAAAAATAGAGATCATAGGGATAGATACCATCATGATACCTTAGATGGACTTAAAGTCAAAAGGCCTAGGTCCTAAGGAAGAAATGATCCTACGGTTTATCTTGGTTGGAAGCTTAAAATTGAGTAACTCTTCTCTAGTTATTCCATTAGGAAGGACTAAAAAGTTAAGTTAGCTATCCTAGAATTTAGTGATTTTGCACTTATTTGGTGGAATAAGCTAAATAAAGAGAGATATCAACCTTTGAATGATTGGAAAGAATTGAAGCATATGATGAGAAATAGATATATTCCTCCTTATTAAGGTTGACATAAGAAACAAGAAGTGTAGATGAGTATTATAAGAAGATTAGATAGTCATCATTAGGGCTAACTTGAATGAGTGAGGAAGATATAATGGCAAGGTTCTTAGACTCCCTTAAGCATGAAATTAGAGACATAGTTGTGCTTCACCACTATTTGAGTCTTAATGATTTATATCACCAAGTCTTCAAAATAGAATCACAATTGAATAGAAAAGGGAAGGGAAAATTCACTCCGTATAAGTCCACATCTTAATAACAATGGAAGGATTGGAAGAAAGAATTAAGTTTCAAGCTTGGAGAAGTTAGGAAAACCAAGGTTCCAAGGGGGCTAAGGGTAAGGCACCTAATCTAACCTTAGGAAAAAAGTCCTCCATTAAGTGTTTCAGGTGTTTAGGAAGAGGTCACAAAGTCTCTCAATGTCCCAACAAGAAAAACATGATCCTTAAGGATAATGATGATTATTCTTCCTTGGAATCATCTAGCTCTAGTCTAGAGTCCTCATCCTCTAGTGATGAATCTTTAAAGTATGCATTAGAGGAAGATTTACTGGTGGTTAGGATGTTGTTAGGAAGTATCATAAATGGGAAGGAAGAAAATAAAAGGGAAAACATCTTTCACACTAGGTGTTCCATTCAAGGGCATACTTTATTTTTAATTATTGATGGTGGTATTTGCATCAACATAACTAGCAATAGATTAGTGTCTAAGTTAGGATTATAAACCCCCACCCCATCCTAAGCAATATAAGCTTTAATAACTTAGTGATAATGGAGACTTGTTAATGGATAAGAAAGTTTTCCTTTCATTCACCATATATGGATACAAGGACAATGTCACATGTGATGTTCCCATGGAGGCTAGTCATGTGCTATTAGGAAGTTGATGTAAATTTGATAGAAATATCCATCATTATGAAACTTTAATAGATACTCATGTTGTATACCCAAAATATCACTTTGGTTCCCCTAAGCCCCAGTGAGGTCTTCAAAGACCAAACACACAAGAGAAAGAAGAGGGTTGAAGAGAGGAAGAAACTAAAGTACAAAGAAACAAAAATTAAGGGATCAAAATAGGAGTCTCTTCCATTATTAATGTAATGGTTGAAGCTAGGGAAGTTAAGCATGTTTTAACAGTTGGGAAAATTATTTATCTCATCTTTTCGAAAGAGCAAGTCTTGCTTCAAGAAGTTAAGTCTTCTCCTACAATGATCCAACCACTCCTGGAATAATTTAGAGATGTATTCCCCCAAAGAAATCTTCATAGGACTCCTCCTATTCGGTAATAGGGAATAAAGCAGCAGATTGACCTAATTACAGGAGCTTCCTTACCTAATAGACCTGCCTATAAGAGCAAAAGCAAGTAGGTGAACTTCTACAAAAAGGGTTCGTAACAAAGAACCTTAGCCCATGTGTTGTTCCAATGTTACTTGTCCCTAAAAAGGATAAGAGTTAGAGGATGTATATAGATTGTCGAGAAATTAACCAGATAACCATTAGGTAAAAATACCATATACCTTAGTTAGATGATTTTCTAGAATATCCACATGGATCATGCATATTCTCCAAGATCGATCTTAAAATTGGTTATCACAAAATTAGGATAAGAGAAGAGGATGAATGGAAAACATCATTTAAGACTAAGTTTAGGTTATATGAGTGGCTAGTTATACCATTTAGCCCTACTAATGCTTTTAGCACTATCATGAGACTCATGAATCATATGCTTAAAACCTCATATGCATGTATGTAGTAGTATATTTTGATGATATTCTTGTCTATTCTAAGTCTCAAGAGGAGTATATATGACATGTGAGAGAAGTGCTTCTAGTTTCTTAGAGAAGAATATGTTAATTAGGAAAAATGCTTGTTCTACTTGGATCATGTAGCCTTTATAGGATTTGTTGTAGGAAAGGATGGGGTCCAAGTAAATCAGGAGAAAATGAAGGCCATTCAAGATTGTCCTACTCCCCAAGGTATGGGAGATGAAAGGAGCTTTCATGACTTGACAAGTTTCTATAGGAGATTTATCAAAGATTTTAGTATCCTACCCTCTCCTCTAAATGATTTCATTAAAAAGAATGTAAATTTTGTTTTCGAGAAAAGTAATAATAAGTCTTTGATACTCTGAGCAAAGGCTAATTAAGGCTTTTGTACTTGCTTTACCCAATTTTGAAAGGTTATTTGAGATTCAATGTGATGCCTCCAATATGGGCATGGTATAGTCTTAATATAAGAAATCCATCCCATTACTCTTCTCATTCCCTCCAAACTTGGAAACATTATTTGTTATACATAGTGATCATGAATCCTTCAAGTACCTTAAGGCCTAAGGGAAATTAAACAAAAGATATGTCAAGTGGGTAGATTTTTAGAGAAATTCTTTTATATGATCAAACATAAGAAAAAGGAATGTAATAGGGTTGAAAATGCTCTCTCTAGGAGACATACCCTTT
This sequence comes from Canavalia gladiata, assembly GCA_037954105.1. Taxonomy (NCBI): domain Eukaryota; kingdom Viridiplantae; phylum Streptophyta; class Magnoliopsida; order Fabales; family Fabaceae; genus Canavalia; species Canavalia gladiata. Next base: position 42,034,525 of record CM075661.1, read on the forward strand.
TCACTTTCCTCAAAACTAAATTGATAGGGTTTGATGACTTCAAGGAGTTGTATACAGAGGATATAAAGTCTGGACAACTCTATAATACGTATGAGACTAAGGCATGCCAAGAGTACTTTAGGCATGATGGGATTCTTTTTAGGAAAAATAGACTATGTGTGGTTAAAGGCTTTGTGAGTCTTAAGGAACCTTATGATGGAGGGTTGATGGGTCATTTTGGCATCCAAAAGACCTTGCCTATGCTTAAAGAGCATTTTTCTAGCCACAAATGGATAGAGATGTCCACATGTATTGTTATAGGTGTATAATTTGTGAGCAAGCTAAACCCACCTCCAAGCCCCATGATCTGTATATCTTATTGCCCATTCTTAATCCCCATGAATGGATATTAATATGGACTTTTTCTTTGGTTTACCCAAAACACAAAGGGGAATGCATTCAACTTTTGTGGTTGTTAACAGGTTTAATAAGATGAGACATTTTATTCCATGTCACAAAGTGGATGATGCTAGCTTTATAGCCAAACTCTTGTTTAGATAAGTAGTTAGGCTTCATGGGATACCAAGGAGTATTGTGTTTGTTAGGAACACTAAGTTTCTTAGTCATTTTTGGCATATCCTTTGGGATAAATTAGGAATCAAACTCCTTTTAACTTAGGGATTGGGCTCAGTTGCATCTTAAGAAAGAGTGATTGCCTTCTCCAAGGAAATCCAAGTTACAACCTTGAGGTGGTCCCTTTCAATTGTTAGAATGCATAGGCCCAAATGCTTATTGCTTAGATTTACCTCATGACTATAATGTAAGGGTTATTATTAATGTTTGTAACTTGTCTTGTTTCCTTGTAGGTGATGATGAACTTACATATTTGAAAATGAATACTTTGGAAAGAGGAAAAATATATTAAGAAGCTTCAAAGAGAGATAAAAGCTCTACTTAGCATGAAAGGACAGACTCCTAAGGCATCTACCCTAAATGTTCTTGCCCTTTTCCATTATAAATAGTTTAGGGTTACGTTTACTTTTTGTATTTATAATTAGAAAGCCTTATTTGTATATTCCTAACCATCTTTTGTGTCTAATTCATGGGTAAATGAAATGGGTTTATCCAAGCCTAATTAGAGAAAAAATTCGTGGCCTTGAGTTTAGGCCAACTCCAAGCCCAATAAGAGGGGCTAGAGTGAATCCAAATTCAGCATATGACTGCCTAAGCTTATAAATAGGCTTCATGTACTCTATTTTGAACAATTTTAGTCATATACTGAATTCATATTTTTAGATTGAAGAGTTTCTCTCTTATAGTTTCTCTTCCTTAGCCTAGCTTTGAGGTGGAGCACCTTCTTATACTCAAAACTCCAAGATGGTGAAGCCAAGGTTTATCTTCCTCCAACAAAGTGTGACCTAAACACTTAGCTTCTTAGCAACCTTTCTCTTCTCCATTTTCCTCCCCAAGGTCAAGTTACATTCTGCACTTCCTCCATTTTCGGTCCAAATTTCTCCTCCTTTCTAAGGTTGTATCCAAATGATAAAGAGGTCATCACACCAAATCCCATTGGACCCATCATAAAGGCTGGGGAAAATAAGCTTTAAGGAGAGATAAAGGCCTTGCTTAACATGAAAGGAGAAACTCCTAAGCATTTATCCTCTATGTTTTGTACTTTTCCATTGTTACTAGTTTAGGGCTAGGTTTCTTTTTTGTACTTCAATTAGAGGATCCTATTTGTATGGGCTATGGAACCTTTTGTGTGTAATTTATGGGCTAACAAAATAGGCTTATCAAAGCCTAATTAGGGGTTCATAGAGGCTAGATTTATGACCTTAAGTTTGGGCCCAGTCCAATCCCAATAAAAGGAGCTAGGAGCGAATCCAAATGCAGCATGTGACTTTCCAAGATTTTACCTATAAATAGGCTTTATGTATTTCATTTTGACTAGTTTCAATCATATATTAAATTTAGATTTCTGAATTGAGGAGTTTCTCTTCGAAATTCTCTCTCCCTTAGCCTAAATTTAAGGTGAAGCACCTATTTATCCTTATAGCTACAAGGTGACAAAGCCAAGGCTTATCTTCCTCTATGGAAATTGCACCTAAACACTTAGCTTCTTAGGAACCTTTCTCTTCTCCATTTTCCTCTTTAAGGCTGAGTTACATTCTACACTTCTTCCTCCATTTTTGGTCCAATTTTCTCCTCCTTTTTAAGGTTATATGAGTAAAACTTTGTATGATAGTAAATGCACAACATTTTATTTTAATTAATTTAGCTCTCAACTATCTCTTGTGTCCAACTTATCTTACAACTAGTTAATTTTGGTACTTGATCTATCTTTATAGGTTTTACATTTGACTATTTAAATACTTTATTATGTGACGACCTAGTGCACTTGCTATCATTTTTGAAGTCTTACCATTTCTCACATAACTAAAGATTGGTAACTCAGCAATTACTACCTCACGGGTATCAATGCTTCTTAGGTCTCTTCATTTCGTTTAAAATTATCCTTCTTTAAATGTTGGTTTAAAAATTTAGCTATTCTTCTATAATCCTTGAAAAATCTTCTATAGTATTATGTGAGCCCTAAAAATACCTATAATGCCTTGATGTATTTAGGGGTTGGGTAAGACATCATAGCTTCCAACTTTCTCGAATTAGTTTCCATCTTACTTGAGATGAAAATAATATGATCCAAGTACTCTATCTATATATGATTGAAATTGTATTTTTTATATTAAAAAATAATTTATGATCTCTTAATATTCATAGTACTAATTAAAGATGATTTTTATGCTCCTCCACTTCTTTACTATACATTATTAATGTTATCAAAAAATATTATGATGAATTTCTTCAAATAAGTCTCCAATATCTCATTTATAACTGATTGAAAAGTTGAGGGAGAATTTGTTAACCTAAAAGGTATCACCATAAACTCAAAGTTTCCTTTGTGACTTTTAAAAACAGTTTCAAGGATATTTTCTTTCTAAGCTTCAATTTAAAAAAGATAGCAATTATGCTAACTTATCCAATAATTTATCAATTATGAAATTGAAATTTTTTTTAAAATAATAATTTTATTTAACTATCTACTACTTATACAAAACCTTTGTCACTCATTCAAAATAGGTTGAGTGGAGTAAATTAAAAACATGCACTAGGCCTGATATTTAAATTTAACATACCAGCTACTAATTTTTTAATAATAGAAGTATCGTTATGGTTTTAGATTTAAGATTTTGCCCCTTCCTTTAACTTAATAGCATGATCGTATCTTTTTTATGACAATAACTTCTTTGGTTTAGTGAGTACTTTTTAGAATTTTTTGGATTGGTTCCTAAACCTTTTTCTTTCCCTCCAAAAAATTTTTTTAACCTTCATCTTGTAAATCCTTAGACATAACTTTAAAAAAATATTATATCAAAATTAATATTTTATAAAAAATAATTTATTGTACAGTATTTTTTAAAAATATATATTTAAAAATTGTAATAAGTAAATAATGTATTAAAATACTTGATAAATGATATATATATATATATATATATATATATATATATATATATATATATATATATATATATATATATTAAAACGTAAGAAACATTGTAAAAGGTTAAAATATGTTTTTTAAAAAGTGCTGTATAAAATATCTTTATTTCACTTTACTTAAATTAAAAAATATAAAAAGCTTTATTTTAAAGCGTTTCTTTAAATAAGTATTATAAAAAGTATTTTAATTTTAACAACGTTTCATTTTAAGGGTATTTTATATTTTATAGCATGTATAATAAATGTTGTAAAATATTTTATTTTTTAACATTTTTTTTCTATTTATTAGTATTCAACAATTTTAATATAAAAAATATTAGTTTTAACCATTTTACAAAGATTGAAATAATATTTTGTTTGAATATTATTTTATAAAGAATTTTAAATTATAGAATTTTTTTAGAGAGTATTTTAATCAATTAAAATGAAAAAATTTTAAATTCTTTTAAAATAGATGAAATTTGAATTTTTTTATATGTTTTTTATTTCGTTATTTTATATTTATGCTACTTTATCTTTCATTATTCTTTTTTATTCTTCTCTCACATCTTTCTCCCTCATCTAGACGTAATATTTTTAATATCTAGCCTATAATTGTATATTTTTCTATCATTTTAATTGTATACATTTTCTGGATTATTATTCTGATTAATTATGTTGCATAATAAAAATATTTATATATCTAGATTCCTTTGTGAACAAAAAACGTAGGAGAAAAATTAAGATAAACCTATGAATATTTAAACTAATATTTTATATAGTGAAAATTAAATTATTTAATCTAAATAAAAATTTTAAAATTTAAAATTCAATAAATTTAAATTTTACCATTCAAATAAAAAAATTTAAATATAATAAATTAAAATTTATTTATCCAAACAAAATATTTTTAAAATAAAAATATTTACATTAAAAGTATTTTAATTTTTAAGTATTTCAAATTTCTTAAAATGTTAAAATACTCCCTCCAAATACAAAGTTAAATAGAATACTTATTCATTTAGAAACTTAAAATTTGAAGTTCATATATAACATCAAAAAATTAAATTTTATAATAAATTGAAATAAAATGATAGCAATATTAACTTGTATTCTACACATATAAGTATCACATTATTGCTATACAAATGAAAATCATAAAACTAGATCGACATGAAACTTGTTAAATACAAATGATTAGATAAAATTATTAACCATATAGTAACATTATTTTTTTTTAACTTTATCTAATTTAGAATAAAAGTAAATAGTACATTTATAATTTCAAAAATACTGGAATATACAACCATACAATAAAATCATATCATAATGATGTAATATTAAAATTTTAATTAAATTGAAAATTATATTAAATATAAAACCAATTTAAAATTACATATATCTATTTTATTCATATCACATTTTGATTTTCCAAATAATAGACTTGGCATAATTATCAATCCTGTTTAATTGTGCTACACATAAACATTTTGGTTTATTAATTTATAATGAATGTTTATATCATAACAAATAAAGTATAAAGATATAAGAAAATAATTATTTTAAACTTTTAAAATAACAAATAAAAAAAATATTTGGGGTCGATCTTTAGAGCATCTTTCCAGATAAATACGTCAAAACATACCCATCAATCATTTTCCTATTGTTATTTAAGAAACAATACAGAACACTGATCAAGCAAGGCAAGTATACCATTCTTTTTTATCCAATTACATTTTAGCATAATTAATCATACGACATCATCCATGAATTTGTCTAATTGGGATTGTTTACTTTATGCAGCTATATTTAACATTAGTAATATAGTAATAGAGTTCGAATAACTTTTGTTAAAAGGTTGGTAAGTTTAATATAAATAAAATTTATTAACGTAAAGAACATGAATGAGTTGCACATTGAAGTTTAAATCGAACATAAAAGAAATAATAAAATCACTTTACATTAATTTTTATAAAATTAGATCGAATGATAAATCGGTGAAAAAATTAATTAATGTTTTAGTTTTTTGAGTATGATTGAATAAGAAATGATTTAGTATATATATACAATATTAAATAATTACTTAACATGAAATTAAAAAAAATCAATAAAATTTTAAATTGGTTAAAATTAATTATGTTATATGTATTGTAAAATAAAAATAATAATAATAAGAGACTAATTTAAGCAATAAATTTTTTTATATAGGTTCCATAGAATTTTATTTAGCTGAAAAATATTTTTAATTGAATTAAAAATTAAAAATATATAAATAAAAATAATCGATTTTAAATATTATCATACTAATTATTAATACGTGATAAACTGATCATTCAAATAAAAATTTGGTTTTTTTTATAAAGTTCTTTTTACAAAATCATACGATTATAAAAATATATAATAATATTAATTTTTAAAAATTTATTATAATATTTTAGTAATTTTTTTTAAAAAAATTATTACTAGCTGATAATTAATTGTGAGGATATCATCACACTTATATTATTTTGTTTTTCAATTATTATAGAATTTTCAAGCTTTTAATCTAATTTTATGATGCAAGATTTCAACTGCAATGGAAAAAGTTAACGGTAGAGATCTATTAGGTCTATTGGATTCATTACCAAAGTTAGAGTCATAAAGTTACATAAGGAGGTTAATGGCTTCTTAGACCTTCAAGAGAAGCTCCCTTAAATCCAACACACTTCTCTTATGACTTTCCATACCTTATATTAGGAATTAGATGTTTCTTATATTTTATGTTCTAGTAAATCCAAAGATATATAAGCTTGAATCTAATTTTCTTGTATTTCTCGAATAGGTTGTGTGGGCTTATTCTAGCCTCACTTTAGGCTCGTCAAAGGTGACATGAGGGACTTCATTTGGGTTCCATTTCAAGCTCATTCCTCATGATCCTAGTGGCTCCAAAGCTACCCCATGAAGGCTCACCATTAGGCTCTACCTATGGCCTATAAATAGACATCACTATGTGTAAAATAATATTCTTTGAATCATAATTCAGATTTCACTTGAGTGAATGGAGAGTTTTCTCTCCTTTTTATCTATGCTCTATAAGATAGAGGGGTGGTTCTCTTCCTTATCTTGGGCTCCTTCAAGGTGACGAAAATGGTGGAGACTTGTCCAAGTTAGGTGGTGCCTCCCTTGAGTCATTCTCGATTTGGATCTAATTGCTCCTTCTCCTTCCCCCATCACCGTCTTTATTAACCAATGATTCTCCTCCTTGATCTCTCTACATCATTTTGTTATATCATTTTACAATATATATATTATTTTATAAAGTATTAAATAAAAAGTATTTATTATTTAAAATATAAAAAAAATTAATGCCATGGGAGAAACTGAGAATAAACAGGCTAGAAATGATAAGTGGAAGAAATGTAGGGTTATGCTAGAGTGAGAAATATATCTCAAGATGCTCCTTTCCTGTGTGGAGAGGGATGTTATGTTAAATGGTGTGACAAAGTCTTCCTTTTATAAACACACATTAAGGTTCTAGTGTTGTAGATTGGGCATGACCCAACTTTCTTGTAGTCGTCGTGGTTGTTCTTGGTCTTCTGCAGTGCTGTAAGACTGACTAGGACACCTCCTGCGTTATTAGGGCTATGTGACATGTTTGTTGGCATGCCCAAGTTGGTATGACCATGCTCAGGCTTGCATAATCATGCTAGTCTGCTAAAGGGGATAATTCTATCAGTTTCTATATCCTTATCTTTTTATACCTTTTTTATCCTTTTTTTTTGTTTAACATTTGTTGATTCTTAGATTCTCTACTTGCTTAGTTATTCCTAAAAAAATAAAAAATATTAGATTAAATTATAATAAATTATATTAAATTATATAATAATTATATCTAAAACATCTTAAATAAAATATAGAATAATAATTTATGAATATACTATTAATCACTTATAAGGAACATTAAAAAAAATTTAAATTCTAAAAGGTCATTTACATAAATACTAAACATTTAGAAAAATAACTATTTTAATATGTGATAGTTGGAAATTCACAAAAATCATATATTTTTTTATGAACTTTCTTTATTCTATTGTTAGATTTGACGTATCTATTAAAGTTTGAGGATGGTAAACACAATAGATGAAAAGTTTGAGGATGGTAAACACAATAGATGAGTTTTAACCACTTAGACAAGGAAATATTAAAGTCTTTTGATGATCTTATAGCTCTTATGACTCTCTACCTTGACTACAACAAGATGGAACCTCTCTCTCGCTTAAATAAAAATTACTTTCAATTGTGTAATCAATATTAGAATTTAGGAGAGGGAAACAAATGATACCAATATAATAAAATATTTTTTATGCAAAAAATCCTTTAATTTATTTAACAAAATACAAAGGTATATATATATATATATATATATATATATATATATATATATATATATATATATTATCATTCTGGTGTTGTCATCCCTTAATCAAATGTTACATTTTCAAAAGCTGCCTACTAGATCAAATATCTATGTTTTCTAAATAAGCTCGCCAGTACATAACATAATATTATAACTTTATATTTGTAATAGGATTGTACAAATATTTAATCATTTTGCTTCAATAAGGTAGAAGCTGGTAGTCCAAGTTTGGTGAAACCAATAGAAAAATTCACTAATTCTATAACGTAATTCATTATCTCACCACTAGAGTGCATCAATCTAGTAGAATTGGATAACCTTAGTTTATTTTCACTAATTTGATTTTCTAGGAGGAAGTGTCAGATGGGAATAACTAGAAAAAGTAATAGCTTGAGAGGAGTGTATAATCTTTGAAAGGATTTACAAGCTTTATAAGATGACTTGGTAATACACCATGAATCACATATTATGAATCACAGTGGGTATATCTCTTCCAATTTAGAATGTTTCAAAGTCCGAGTGAGTGTTATCAAATTTCTTTTCACCATAAGAAAAGTAATTTATTAAAAAGCAGGGTGATAAACATAAATTTCATAAATAATTATCTCTAACTTTTATCTCATTAAGACTTCTTATATGTTCAATTAAGTGGTCTTTGTCATATTTTATGAGTTTGGGTTCATATGAAGTTTAATTGAATTTCTTTGCTTACCTGATTAAAATGACACTATTATAGTATTTTGAGCATAATAGGAGTTTTAGACATCCACAAATCATGAAATCAGTCTTGAATGAAAGCTTAAAGAAGTGTCCACAGTTACAAAGCAAGAGTAGATTCTAAATGGGATGTTTAGGACTCCACAATTATCTCAAAAGATGAGATAGTGTTGCTGACGTGGAATTTGAACAGTGTGCAAAGATCCGGCCATATCGTGAGATACAGAAGTCATATTGAGATGAAATCAAATCTGTTGGCCAGCTAAGATCCGGGGCTACAACTTTTGTTCAGACATGAAGCTCTAATTCGGACATGTGAACATCCGAAATTGCGGTGCAAGAAAGTCAAAATTGTTGTGCTAATGCGTGACAAAAATTCAAAAGTGTTTTGCATTGTCAACAAAGCCCATGTGAAAGCAATAAAAGGGTAGAAAAGTAATATCCTAGTTGGTGACTTTCTGAAGATGATGTCTCACAAATCCTCTATAAATAGAAGGGTTTACAAGAGGAGAAACACACCACTTGGAGATTAACTCCAATACCATTTTCTATCTTTCTTTCTTTCTTGTTAGTTTGCCTCCTTCATGGAAGGCTTAGGTTTTATTTGTTGTTAGTTTGCCTCCTACATGGAAGGCTTAGTTTTTCTTTATTGTTACTTTGCCTCCTACATGAAAGGCTTAGTTTTTTATTTGTTGTTAGTTTGCCTCTTTCTTTGTTGTTAGTTTGCCTCCTTCATGGAAGGCTAGGTTTGTAGTTTCAATTCAAGGATTCAAGCTATTTTCATTTTAACTTTGAGGTCTTGATCTTTATTTACATGCTTATTAAGTGGTTTCTACTCTGCTTCACTATATTCTTCAATTTTATTCTTTAATCAAAGTTTGATCGGTTGACGTATTTTGATTAATGCATAATTGATTTATAATTGGTTTTTGATTGGTAAATCATTTTCCAAAAGTTTGAAGAGTAGAAATTAAGTAATTGAATTGAAGGTTTTCATTTTATTACTTACTTCAACTGAATTCTGATTGTGAAATTGGTTTAGATAAAAGATTAAATGGTTACTAAATCTTGTTGATCATAATCAATTAAATTATGAGAGGTTTCTCAGTAGAGAATTCAAGGATCATTTTAGGGGTTCCAGATGATCCTAGGTTGATAAACACAATGCATGATTTTAGTGATCAATGATTAGTTATCAAAATAGCCTCTGAATTCCTTGAGTTGATAATTGTTAAGTGAAAATTAATTTCATTCTGTATTTTGTGTTTAGAACTCAATATCAAATCTTTACAAAATCCCCTTGTTCTAATTTTCTCCTTATTTGCTTAAGAATATGAAATGGTCTTTGGGAGATGACCTAGGCTGCACCTTATACTATACCAATAGTTTGGGGGAAATCTAGAAATTATTTTTGTGCGTTTGCGACGAGCGTGTCAAAAATTTGGCACCGTTGCCGGGGACCATTTTAGTTTCGTACGCTTATTTAGGAGTTTGTATAAAATTTTTAACCTTTCTAACAATTTTTTGAGTTTGTATAAAATTTTTAACCTTTCTAACAATTTTTTAAGTTTGTATAAAATTTTTAACCTTTCTAACATTTTTTTTAGGTATATTATTCTTGATTTGTTTGAACTATTCCGTAAGGAAAAAGCACGTTATAGTCTTGGGAATCTGACTTTAAAAGACCATTTTGTCAGTTTACAAGAAAACTGAATGGGAAACACATCCTCGACTCTTAGAAGGCGTTTCAGCCGTTACTGGACGTAAAACCAGAGGAAGATGTGAGCCACAATCACAACTACTGTTCATTCTCATGCATGTATATTTGTCATTTACATTTTCTTTTCAATTTATTTGAAAATTTCACCATTTTTAGAATATAGCAATGCAGCTGGTGAACCAACCAAATCAGGATGGCAGAGACAAAAGAGAACCAGATACCACTCTTCGATTATAACTTTTCCTTACTTTGGTGGTTTTCTCACATTTCTTTTCCTGTTATATGAAATTCCATCTAAGACATTGGGGACAATATCTTGGATAGGTTGGGGGGAGGATGGTCCGATAGAAAAGAAAAATTTAAAAAAAAAAACAAACACCCAAAAAAAAAATTAGGTTAGAATCATAAACTTGCTTTGAGTAAGATGGCTGAGTAAGGAGTTACACTTGACTCTTGTTACGCATCTTATGATTAAATAAAAAATAAAAAAAAAATTAATGTGGAAGTATGTTTTTCTTTAGATTTCATAAAATAATTGAAGCAAAATGATTTACATTTCGAGATTAATTAGTTTGGCAACACATATTTGAACTGGATAGATTAGATTTGATAAATATATTACCTGTGAGATTTTAAGTCTTATTATTATTTTCTTTCTTGTGTGATTTTCATCCATGGAATATGTTACTTCAGAACTTGCATTGATTCTTTTTGAAGCTACATTTTCACATGAATTGTACAAAAATGATTGAGGCACTGTTTTTCTTGAACAAACCACTTGGCCAAATAACCAAACCATATAATTTTATCCTTTGATCAGCCCTTTGAGCCGATTAGCCTTTTCTTCTTTTTAGCTCACCATAAATCAAAAAAGAAAAAATTGTCTGACCATAGAAGGTGAGGAATACTGGATTTATCATACCATAAGTGTTTCAATAAGTGTGGGGGAGATTATTGTTGTGTTCATCAATATCATGGTTGAAAAAAAAACTGAAGCAATAAATTAATAAATAAACTATTATATTGAACAAAAAAAGAAAAAAAAAGAATGAAGAAGTGATATCTGTTTCTCACACTTGCACTTAGAATCAATTCTCAATCCTCACCATTTTCCTTGGTCTAACATTGTATCTCTTCAATATATCATTTGATCTTTCTAATCTCATTATAACCAAAATAAAGACCTCTTGATTTGTGCATTGCATGTGTACATTGTAGTAGAGAAGTAGAAGATATGCAAGCCTATGATAGTTCATCTTTCATGGATTGAATTTGAGAGAAACACTTACCAAATTAAACACTTGAGAGATTCAGAGTATATCATGTGAGGTTTTATCTTTCTCAATCTATGTTTTTCAAATTAAAGTTGCCTTTCTAAGTAATTTCAAAAATGTGATGAAAGAATGCTTCATGAAATTTTGTGAATTCTTGAGAAATCAACTCAAAACTTTGATGTTCTTTGAAAAAAAAAATAGTCACCAATCCTTAACTTAAGTTTGCCCGAGACGTGCAAAAGATAAGTGTGGGGGAATTTGATAAGCATAAATTTCATAAATAATTATCTCTCACTTTTATCTCATTAAGACTTCTTATATGTTCAATTAAGTGGTCTTTGTCATATTTTATGAGTTTGGGTTCATATGAAGTTTAATTGAATTTCTTTGCTTACCCGATTAAAATGACACTATTATAGTATTTTGAGCATAATAGGAGTTTTAGACATCCACAAATCATGAAATCTGTCTTGAATAAAAGCTTAAAGAAGTGTCCACAGTTACAAAGCAAGAGTAGATTCTAAATGGGATGTTTAGGACTCCGCAATTATCTCAAAAGATGAGACAGTGTTGCTGACGTGGAATTTGAACAGTGTGCAAAGATCCGGCCATATCGTGAGATACAGAAGTCATATTGAGATGAAATCAAATCTGTTGGATAGCTAAGATCCGGGGCTACAACTTTTTCTAAGACATGAAGCTCTAATTCGGACATGTGAACATCCGAAATTGCGGTGCAAGAAAGTCAAAATTGTTGTGCTAATTGGTGACAAAAATTCAAAAGTGTTTTGCATTTTCAACAAAGCCCATGTGAAAGCAATAAAAGGGTAGAAAAATAATATCCTAGTTGGTGACTTTCTGAAGATGATGCCTCACAAATCCTCTATAAATAGAAGGGTTTACAAGAGGAGAAACACACCACTTGGAGATTAACTCCAATACCATTTTCCATCTTTCTTTCTTTCTTGTTAGTTTGCCTCCTTCATGGAAGGCTTAGGTTTTATTTGTTGTTAGTTTGCTTCCTTCATGGAAGGCTTAGGTTTTATTTGTTGTTAGTTTGCCTCCTACATGGAAGGCTTAGTTTTTCTTTATTGTTAGTTTGCCTCCTACATGGAAGGCTTAGTTTTTTCTTTGTTGTTAGTTTGCCTCCTTCATGGAAGGCTAGGTTTGTAGTTTCAATTCAAGGATTCAAGCTATTTTCATTTTAACTTTGAGGTCTTGATCTTTATTTACATGCTTATTAAGTGGTTTCTACTCTGCTTCACTATATTCTGCAATTTTATTCTTTAATCAAAGTTTGATCGGTTGACGTATTTTAATTAATGCATAATTGATTTATAATTGGTTTTTGATTGGTAAATCATTTTCCAAAAGTTTGAAGAGTAGAAATTAAGTAACTGAATTGAAGGTTTTCATTTTATTACTTACTTCAACTGAATTCTGATTGTGAAATTGGTTTAGATAAAAGATTAAGTGGTTACTAAATCTTGTTGATCATAATCAATTAAATTCTGAGAGGTTTCTCAGTAGAGAATTCAAGGATCATTTTAGGGGTTCCAGATGATCCTAGGTTGATAAACACAATGCATGATTTTAGTGACCAATGATTAATTATCAAAATAGCCTCTGAATTCCTTGAGTTGATAATTGTTAAGTGAAAATTAATTTCATTCTGTATTTTATGTTTAGAACTCAATATCAAATCTTTACAAAATCCCCTTGTTCTAATTTTCTCCTTATTTGCTTAAGAATATGAAATGGTCTTTGGGAGATGACCTAGGTTACACCTTATACTATACCAATAGTTTGGGGGAAATCTAGAAATTATTTTTGCGCGTTTGCGATGAGCGTGTCACAGGGCAATTATAAATATTCCTACTTATAGTGGACTCCACCTCAACTCACGCCTACCTACCCGTTAAAGAAAAGAAAAAATATAGAAAAACAACAGTTATCAAATTTACACTCATATTGAAGAATCCCCTTAAATTCTGGTCAAATAAAAATAAATTAGATAGAAGATAGGTTGAAACATGTATTAGTGACCTTGTCCATAGTCCAAATATAGATTGAAACTGAGTCATTTATTATTAGGGATTATTATGAGTTTAAATTAAAATAAATCCTTACATGGTATGGATATCATAGGTTGTACTTGTAAAACAAATGTTTTAGCAATACATAAAAACATTAAAGTGATAGATACCTTTAAATTGTGTTGTAATTATTAACCAGTTTTCAAGCATTTTTTTTTACAATTTTTTTTAAAAGATATTATGCATAATTTTTTAAAGCATTTTATTTATAAATTGCTTTAAAATATATATTGTAATGAATAAATTTTGTTGTAGTAAAAACTACAACTCTAGACAATGTTGGTTCATCCATTAATACCTTGGTTTCTTTATGAGTATCTTCAAGGTAAGTTCCCTAAAGTTGGCTTCAATTTTTCCCAACCTGACCAACACTCCATTCTTAAAACCTTATCTACTCCTCTCAAAGTAAAAAATGAAGAAATGTTATTGAATCTTCACCCTTTGATTTAAAGTATTGGCTATCGACAAATCTTCTACATTTAATTATTTTTCCATAATTGACGTTAAGTATGTATATTGTTGTTTTAGTCATAGATAGTTGTTTTTCCAATACCAACTCAAAGGATACAATGTTGAGGGATGCTTCACGGTCTACCAACACCGTCACCTTTTAGATTTCCCCACATTTATATTGAGTTCATGTAAGTTAATCTTGATATGTTGTACAAAGATAGTTAATTCCTTATACTCCACGTCTTTTCTATCTTGGAAACTTCATTCTTCTCCTTCATTAGGCTCTTTTTATAATATTTATAAACGTAGTTGTTTAATTTTACATATGTCTCCAAGTTTGAAATGCTCATCACACCTAAAACACAAGCATTTTCTTGCTTCTTCTTGAAAATAAGCATCTATCAATTTTCTTAACCCTCTCCCGTTAAAAGTTCCAATTATATAATTAAATACAATAGTGTTATAATTAAATCCAATTTTCTTAACCCTCTTGTTCAACAATATATTCTTCTTATCAATTATTTTGATATAGATCACCAATTCGGATACAGTACCCAATAGGTGCAACTTAACCTATGCCCTAATCAATTTTTTTCAACCTATTCAAAAATTTTCCTTCAAGTATTTATGACTGACCCATTAAGTGATCTGCATACAATTTAATTTTTTTTCTATATTCTTTCATTAAAGCAATTTGTTATAGTACCATCAACAATTTATATAGATTTTGCATCACAATTCAAAAATCTTTTCAAGAAAGATTCTTAGTACATAATTTTCAACATTGAAACCATGTGGAGGCTCTACCTTTCATAGCAACCATCCTAGTTTAAAACTTTTCTTACCTCAAGATATGTTTTAAATCAAAACACCTCTCTACTCAACTAACTCAACCATATACATAATCTCTAAAAAATAGTGATGGATGAAGAGAGAAACTATTTAATAATTTATATATTATCCTAAAGAACTCAAACATATAAAAATTCAGGTTCGCTGTTCAATCGATAGATTGGTTCCATACGATACATTGCTTTCAATGGCTTGAAAAAATAAGACCTAAAAGAACACCAGAACAAAAAAATATGCCCATCAAGAACTCTTTGAGTGGCCTTTACTCCTAACCTCTCTCCAACTACAAACCAAAAAGATTATGATTAAATTTACAACAAGATTTTTTTTGAACATGTCACGAAGTGTTGTTAATATTTTCTATAAGATTGTAGTATATAATTGGCCTATAAAAAAATATTATTAAATATAAGAAACAGAAACTGAGTAGGATCAAAGCTTTTTCTTGAAAGGTTTGTGGCTCATTTTACCTGTATGCAAAACATTCTGAATGTAAAATTATAATTACCAACTACAAGTTTTTAGTTAAACTAATGATAGAACCTGACGTGAGTAATCTTCCCTCTACCAAATCTTTTATGTACTACCATTGAAAAATAAAACAGAATAGAAGAAACAGATCAAACTAAACCAGAACAACTTCAAGGATTCAGCAAATTTACTAAACCAAAGTAATTATAATATATATAGAAAAGATAATGAAAGTAATGTAAGAAACAAGATAGAAACCTAGAACATAGCAAATTTATCTATGACTTCATGATATGTTAATTAAAAGCCTCTCAATTTGGCAGCCACCTCTGACAGAGTCTTTGTGGATGATCCATCTTCTTTTATGGCATTAGCAGCAGCATTCTTCAAATGTTCCATTCTTCTTCGAATTTCCATGCCTTCTTTACCTTCCATCAACTCTCTTACAACCTTGGCAATCTCTTCCCTTTCAGCCAACCCACTGTGAATAACTTTTGGTCTCAGTGCCACTTTTAGTCCATCAGTTAGCATTGCTGCATTCAGACCTTGCTCAGCAAAGAGAGGCCATGGTATTACTGGCACACCCTCCACAACACTTTCAAGAACTGAATTCCAACCACAGTGAGATAAGAATCCCCCAGTTGAAGCGTGACCAAGCACTTGAATCTGAGGGGCCCAAGAAGGAACAACCAATCCTTGCTTCCTGGTCCTCTCCAAGAAACCATTGGGTAAGAACTGTATAGGGTCCTTAATTGCAGCACCGAGGTAAGCAGAACTTGTCACACTATTAGGGGCTCTCACAACCCACAGAAATTTTTGGCCACTCAATTCCAACCCATAGGCTAATTCAGTAAATTGCTCTTGAGAAAGTGTGCCACCACTTCCAAAGGACACATACAAAACAGATTTGGGTTCTTGCTTATCCAACCATGTCAAACACTCCAACCCATTTTCATGACCAATTAATCCACCTTGAATAATGGGTCCAACAGGATAAACCGTAGGCTTCCCTTTGACCTGTTCTTGCAAAGCTCTTATAGCCCCTGATTCCAATTCAAGGAAGCTATTTGTGAAGATACCATCAGCAACACGAAGTCGTTTGGCACGTTCAAGAAACTTCTTGTAACCTATGCTAGATAGATATTGAAATGGGGGAGGGAGATCTCCACTAAGAACGGGTACACAACCAGGAATCTGAATAGGCTCTTTTGGGTCCCTTGATTCAGAAGAAAGCACCTCATCTAGCTTTGATGAATAGAAGTATGTAGAAAGTAACATAGCAGATTGTGGGAGGTATATAAAAGACAAGAGGTTAAGTTCCCTTGCAAAATCCAATGCTCCATGTGCAAAAATGTCCACAACCAAAGCTACAACCTTTGCTCTTGAACATAGGGACTTCAACTCTTCCTTTATGTAAGGTAGAGAGAGATTCACTGAGAGTTCAATTTGGACAGCAAGGACAGTGACATCTGGCACATTTTCAAGGGTTATAGGGGGAACAAAAATGGAACTTATTGTTGGTGGAAGGGATTGAAGGTAAGCTTTGGAAGAAGTGGGGAATGAGCCAACTGAGGGAATAATGCATGTGACATGAAATTCTGGATAGAGATGAAGAAGACGCTTAGAGAACTCTAGGATTGGAACCAGATGAGTGAAGCCAGGACTAGGAACTACTGCTATTTGTACTTTCTCCATTGGATGAATTAAGAACCAGGATGTAATAACAAAGATTTTGGAAACCAAGATCTAGATGTAGTAATGAAATTTGACAATGATTCTTGTGTTTGCAAATTCAAATATTGCTTCTACAAAATGCTTATGGAGATGGACTTTTCATCTTTAGACTATGGTCTTTCGTGATTCATATTTTTCTTTTCAACGCAGACATAGAGGACTACGAGAGTGTCCTCCTTATAGTCAAAGAAAGCCTTATACTTTAATATCGTATTTCTAACTTTTTGTTGCGTTCAATTTTGTGTCCATTGCGAAACGTCAAAGACTTTTAGCCTAGCAGAATATTTCACCGAACAGAGCGATAAATAGATTTTTCAATGTTAGAAATTTATGAGTTTGATCAAATAAAAGTTGTTTTTATTTCTTTTTATAGATATTTATGTATTACTCTACTCATATTAATCGATATCTATTGAAAAGAAATTAAAACAAGTACAAGATTTTTAAATAATAAATGATATAAAATTTTAATGTGAGAAATTCTTTTTCAGATTATTCCAACAAATTTTCTTTTATTATTTTTATTAAGTTCATACTTAGCATAAGTTACATGAATTTTTAGAGCATTAATAATTTTATATAAAATATTTTTTTTTATTAAATTGTTAAATTATAATATATATATATATAATATATATATATATTAGCTTAATTTTCTGAATCAAATTCATAACATTATTTACCAAAAGATTCTTAATTTTTTTACATATTTTAAAAGTATATATTACTTCAATTTTGATGTATAAAAATAAGTTATACAATAAATTTAAAGTAATTTAAAATTTGCAGATATAGACATAATAGGATGTTTTAATTTAACAATTGATTTTAGATAAAGTTATGCAGTGCAAAATTAATAAATGATGTAACTCACAACGATATAAGATGATTTTTATATATATATATATATATGTCTAGATCAAATAATATCTTACGTCAAATTTTAAAAGTTGACATATTAATTTGATAATTTTTAATTAAAATAAGAAAAATCAATAAAATATCATTTAGTTTTAAATTATACAATATTTTATAAACAATTTATTATAGAAAAAGTTTAAATTTGACGTTTAAGTTGATAAAAAAATTTAATAATTTTTTTTTGAGATGCTATTTTACAAAGTTTAATATCGATGTTATTTCAAATTGATCATGAAAAATTATTGTGCATGCGTTGAATTAACTCTTATACTAAGAGTTTCCTTATACAAGACTAGAACTATAATATTATTCAAAGCAATTAAACTAATAACGAATATATTCACTTTAATCAGCTTTATTTTTTTATATTATACAAATATTGTAATATTTTTCACAAATAAACTAATAATTAAATTAACACTAACTACGAAAAGCTTATATTTCGAAGAATTAATACCGGTGTAAGGAAAACTAACTCAACTTAGTAAAAAATATATTGATTAATTGTAAAGTATAACTAAGGAATATAACACATTTTGGGTTTGGCACTAGAATTTTAAGTTAAAAAATGTCTTTCATTCTAAAGTTGACAAGGATCAGTGGTATAATAATAAACAAAACCAATTAATAAATATTCTTTACTAAACAAAATAAATTCCGAATGATTAAAAACAATGAATATCTTAATTGGTGAATGTTGTTAAAGAAATTACATTTCATAAGTCTATTAACAAGTGACATTTAAAATTAAAAGTTTTATATTATTATGAAAGGCATTTTTAATTAAAAGTGAAATTAATCAAATAAATTTATTTTGATTAATTTTAAAGTTGATAAGGATGAGTGATATAATAACATAACAGAATCAATTAGTAAATATTCTTTATTAAATAAACTAAATTCCGAATGATAAAAAAATCTATATTAACTAGTGATTAATGATGTTAAATAAATTATATTTTATAAATATATTATAAGGTGATATTAAAAATAAACATTTTATATTATTATGAAGGGAAATTTTAAGTAAAATTTAAAGGTGATCATATAAATTTGATAATCAAAATTAAATTATCAATGAATTATTTGTTATTCTATTAATTAATAAATAACAGGAACTTAATACCACAAACTAAAAATGTGAACTTTTATTGCTCAGCTGTGTTATTAACAAAAGCAATAATTTTTTCATTAAAACTCAAAATTTAATATTTATGCTAACACAAAAACTTAAATACAGTATAACATATTAAATTTTTCTTACTTAATATTTTCAAGATATTTAATTGTATTCTTTAATAAAAATTAGCTGGATAAATGATGGCATGACGTAAGGGCACTCGTGTTCCTTTGATTCTTCCACAAAGAGTCAAAGAGCATATTCCATTCCAGCCATGGCATCCACTTTTTATTTTATTCTATTCTATTTTATAACTTTTATATCATATCTTTTATTTTATTTTATTTATTATTTTTACTAAGTTTTTTTAAGCATATCACTTACTTTGAGTACATATTTATACTATCTCTTCATTCCATTTAATCAACTAATAATAAAAAATATAATTATACATATTAGATTAATATACTTAAAGCATATTTAAAAAATCACGTTTTTTACAACCAAAGAATAAAAATATATATTTTAAAAAATTATATTTCAACAGTTAAATAAATAATCTTTTAAAAAAATTAGATAATAGAAAGAATAAAAATATAATATATAATATAATATAATAAATATATAATAATTATTATTTATTTAAAAAAATATCAATGTTTAAGTGGAATAATGTTATTAATGTTGATATTGTGATGAGTAGTTTAAGTTTAAAATAGTTTACATAAAATTTAATATTGATAAAAAAATAAACTTTTTACATCAGTTGTTTAAACGATGTAGAAACTAGTGTTATATAATATCAATCTTTTTACATAGGGGTATAAGATGTACAAATTATTTTTGAAAAATTGAAAAACTTTTTATACTTGCACTTCATGTTTCTAGTTGCACAATCAAAAATTGAAAAAATTATTACTATATAATATAAGAAAGGACTTAAATAATAAATTTTTACATTAAAATACTTATATGTGGAACAAACCATGTCGATTCTTAAAAATCGTTGAATGTTTTCTTTAGTAGATTACATGCATTAAAATTTTTGTGATATATAAAATAATTAATTAGGAGATATGCTTGTTGTATAAAGAAATATTATTGACCAAATAATATAAACTTACAAATCAATATGCTCTTTAATTTCTTTCTTTGGTTTAGGCCACACAAAGTATAGAAAGACAACTACATTTTGAGCAAGATAAATAATGATCGATTGTAATTAAGACCTACAAATTTTTGTGAACAATTAGTGAAAATATTTTATTTTAAATAAAATTCACTTGAAAATTTAAATTTATGAATGATAACATGGTGCCAAGTAACACTGTTTTTTTACCGTCAGGCTACTCTAAATGTATGCTTGAATCTCGGCAGGGTTAATCCCATTTTTTTTAGATATGTAGGGGGTCAATAAAGACATAAATTTGAGCGCTTCCTCTTTTCATGCACATGCGATGGAGGTACCTAAGTGATTCTAATAAATGTGAGTTTGATACTTAGTAAAGTGATATAGGTTTAGAAATATACTTACATCATTCATAATTGTATTATAAATATGCTTAGCAGGTCATTACCCTATCAAGAGCTCCGTAATATCCTTATTGGCAATATAGAAGGGAATTGGAGTGGGCTTGCCATGACATCTCACTTCAAGAATTAGTTACAAAGGATGGTTTCCTAGATATAAGGCAATTGTAAAGACACATATGATTGGATCAAGTTCAAGTTTTTTTGGTTTGGATGGAACATCCTCTATAGCACCAACCTTAGGTTCCTAAACTATACATCATAAACATTAGTAACCATGATATTTAAATCAGGTAGTAACATAGAATAAAAATAATATCTTCGCTTTAATATAACACCCTTAAAAATGAATACCTATTTTAAGTTTAAGTCATTCATTCGGTTCCATTATTAGTTTTTTTATCTCATGATGCGGAATTCTTTAAAAAATACTTATTAGAGAAAATATGGTAAAAAAAATTTTGTATAACCATTTGTTATAAATTGCAAACCTCGTCGATATAACGTATATGTCAGTAAATAAATTACTAGACGTTCTTGTGCACGTACAGAATCTAATGAATACGTGTTATTTGCATTGATCCATTTATCATTCATACACATTAAACAATTAAACATAACATATCCAAATAACATATAACATTGCATAATTGAACATTCCATTTACATACTAAAATTTACATGCATCCTTGCTACTTAATATAATAAATATATCATACATACTAGCTTGCTACTACTTACTAATATTATGGAAGCTTGCATCCAACTATTCACAAAAAATATACATTATTGGTATGACTTCACAACTTCCTTTTCTTGAAATGATCCGGAAGATCAGCAAACCTTTACAAGCCTGGTGATGGAAACGTTCCATCCACATGCTTGGGTCCAACAACATAAACGTTTCGTCTGGCATCTCTTGGTATGCTTCAAAGGGATAGGGCATTGAATAGGACAAGCTTCCCTGGGAGGACCATAGGTGAGAAGAGTTATGGTAATGCGATAAGGTTTGAGGATTAGACTCTCTTTCTAAAGAAGATGATTCTTCAATTGTGGTTGTTTGCAGCCTATGGTAGCCAAGAGGGGGTGGAAATACTCCAACAGCGTTGAATGCCTCTAAAGGAATAGCAAATCTCATGGTTGAAAAGTTCGCACTCAGAACTTCAGTGATGAACAAATGATCTAGCGAGAAGTAGATCCGGACGTTGGCTTGTGCCGTGATTAGGAGACCATGTGGGCTCGCTAACTAGTCAACATTACTAATGTCGATATAAACCACCGCTATCATAAAGAAAATCATCGTTGTTAAGGAAGAAAGTGGAAAGAGAAGGAGTGAGAAACTAAGTTTCTCAGTAGGTTTCTACTCTACCTCTACTATCATCACTTTTATCCTAACCACTTCAGTTTATTAGAAAATTCATGACATGCATACAAGATTACTTTTAGTCTTTTAAAAACGTCCTATTGCAGTGGGTTACTTTTATACATACATAAACTTGTTGCTTGGGCATATATCTGTCTTAAACTTCATAAATCTGGGATCACAATAAAGATATTATTTGACTCGCAACTATTCTATGTTTTCAACTTTATCTCTGTCATTATTCTATTACATAACTTCGGGGAATTTAATTTCTATTCCTTAACTTCAAGGAAATTTATAAACATAGACATACATAAAAATTAGTCAAACAATATCTTCTCACTGAGTTTGTTACTCTACCTTCTACTACTAAGGATATGAGCTTATTCCTAGATGGTCGTCACCACCTTATAATGTGTGAAGAACCCTTTTGTCTTCACTATAGAAGAAATTTTGGAGAACCCTTTTGTCTCCTGAAAGAACCCTTTTGCCTTCTCTTCATTAGTGTTTTAGGTGCCCTCTAGATATAATGTGCATAAGACACATTAAGAGTAGATTAACTTTTCACATAAGTTTGCTTTAGTGATCCCTTAAACCCTTTAGGTTCCTTTTAATGGCTTCCAGATAATTATGATGCTTAATCAATATCCAACCAATATGATAAGCATATGTAGATCTCAACTTCTAACATGTCATTAATCATAAATACTCCTCATACATAACATCATCTTTTCTATACTTACAAGAATTCAACATTTCAATTCACATTAAACAGTGTGCATTTATAAAAACATCACAAGTTGGTTGGTAAATCACATTTGGAATAACATCATTGCATGTTCTAAATACATGTCCAACTTATTTAGCTTTTTAAATTTTTATGAAGAATCACTCAAGGGATTTAATTCTCTCAACCTTCTAAATTGTTCCTCAACCTTTCCTTTTCTCAAAGTCATAATAGTTTCACATGATTTTTACAACTTAGAAGTTTCTCTAGGTGGCTGAAAGGAACCTTTTAAGTTTTCATTCTTCGTGTTCTTCAATTTTTCAAGTCTTATGTATATCCTACTTGTACTAAGTTCAAATGTTAAATGTTAACATTTTTTTAGCTTATTTAGGTCAATTTAAGTTAACATGACCGAATGGTTGTCCATGCCTTTGCTAAGCTTCTATTAAACTTTTAATTCTTCATTTCATATTATAAGGCTTCTTAAGTTACTAAATCAAGATTTCAAACTCTTTTCTTCTCATTTAATCTAGAGTGGCCGAATGGGAACCTTTGGTTTCTAAGGCCTTCTAGTTTATTTCTCCTTGTCTTATGAGTTTATTTTTACCAATTGAAAACTAATTCATTTATTAATACCTAACTTAGGAATTTATAAGTCTTCTTCTCATCTTTGCAAGTCATGGTCGAATGGTTTAACCTAACTTTGAACTTCATGCTTTATTCCTAATCACTTATCTTATGCATGCTTAGGTTTAGGCTTGAATTATGATGAATTCCTTACTTCCTTTTCACTAACTTAGGGAAATGTCCAAATGGGTTCCTTAACCTTTGTAAGACTTACCCCCAATTTTAATCTCTTTTAGTTAAAACCTAAGAATGTTTAGTTCATGCTAGTTAAGAATTAAATCTCCTCCTAGAGAAATTTTTCCTATAGTGGCCAAATGGTCCTTTAGTTAATGTCATAACCTTCTTACACTTGTAATACCTTATACTTACATGCTAAAGAGCCTTAATTAAACCCAATTCTAAGGTTTAGGGTACCAAATTTTCATCTCTAGTTGACTTAGGTTGACCAATCCTTCTAGTTAGAGTCTAAGTTACAAGTTTAAACAAGTTTGGGTAATTTTTAAGTCTTCTCCCCTAATCCTAAGGGTTATGGCTGAATGACACTCCCTCCTCAACCTAATTCATGGTTCATTTTTAGTTACCAATTTTATGTCTTCTTGAAATCTAGATGAAATACTAATTATGGACTTCACCTTATTTTATCCATGTTCGTTATTATGGAAGTGGTCACTTTTAGGTGTTTCTTATACCTTTAATTCATCCCTTTAGCTATTGAAAATCCTTAATACACCATTAACCAATTTTAAGCTCATTTTTCCCTTAAGTTGCTCTAGGATGATCAAATGCACACTTAGAAATTTTTAGACCATTTTAGCTCAAATTCTCTTCATCCACAAGTTGTTTTACATCATTAGAACCTAGTTACATGGTTTGAATCACTTTTAAAAATTTTAAGAAATTTTATCCTTAAGTATGCATGCATGGTCAAATTCCTCCCTTGGCTTGCCAAGATCACATTTTCAAATTTCCTTCTCATACAACTTTGGTCCTTGATTTTTTGCACTTGCATCACCTTAAGCTCTTGATCCATACAAGGCTTGTCCAAAATCCAAAGCTTGGGTCATGGTCAAAATGACTCTTGAGTGTCTTGGGAGGCTTATGTCATTTTATGGTCCAAAGTTTCAACTTTTACTTAGTAATTTTTAGATTTATGCCCAAAGCAGACCTATTGAGGCTTATAGACTAAGTTTTCCTTCACTTTTAATATTTAAATCCATGGGTTCAGATCTAAACATAAAAATACACAAGTTGACCATAAGAAAAAAAATCACAACTTTCAAGCTTTAAACATAAAAACATGCAAGATAATATATTTTTTTCCAAACAACAAAATGTACATCCACAAGATCTACTCTAAGATCCATCCATCTCATACCAAGAACACTTCAAAAAATTTTCTCATGACTTCTCAAAACTTCCCAAAGCATCAAAATGGATTTTAAAAATAATTTTTGTCGATTAAATTTCTTCTAAGTTACTTAGAAGTACTTTTAACCAACCAAAATTTATTTATTTTAAAAAATAACTAAAAATTGGTGATGCTCATTTTGAACCATTTAAATGCAACCTTGAGCCCTTGTGAGTCCAAACAAAAAGGAGATCCATGGATTTTAGAGAATGGATGCACAAAAGAAAGAAAACAAACCACAAAAAGTAAGATTAAAGCTTAAAAAAATAAAGTAAAAATCCTACTTGATGGTGACTTAGTGTGGGTGATGATCCTTGTCCTCTCTTGGCTTGTCTACAAGAATCTCTAAGTGAAAGTGGAGGGGCTTAGTGTTTAAGGCTTGATTTTAGCTTAAATCTCAAAGATGGAGACTTAGGCTTAAGGTGAAAGGTTAGGATTTTTGGACTTAGATGAATTTGGAGAGATTTTAGAAAGTTTGCTAAGTGTTTTGCAAAGTAAAAACTGAACCAAATAAGGTCCCAAAATAACTTAGTGAATTCGGCAAAGCAAGGGCAAAAATTGGATAAAATTTTTACTTTGGGATATTTTGGTAATTTTGCATAGATTTTTCATTTTTAAAAATAATTCAAAATTCAAGGAATTATCCTTCTAGACTTTGTTTAGTGTTAGTGAGGCTAATTTCGTTACTAATCATGTTTAACTTAACTTAAACATGGTTAACTTTTAATTAATCAAGGTTAAATAGTCTTAATTATGGTTAAAGGAATTTTAGCATTAACTATTTTTTCCTTTATGGTTTTACTTGAGTTGAATTAGCTTGGTGACTCACCACCATGGTTTCCACATGGAAATTTTCGTGCAGCCCATATGGGGCCCACTCTTGGCTTTTTCCTTACACTTTCTTGTCCTCTCGACCTTCCGTTGGTGTTTTCATAATTTTCTCAGCATTGCCAGAAAAATTCCTACATTATTCCTCTAACAATTATAACACATTTTGGCTCGTTCCTAAGTTAATCTAACATTATTTGATATATTTTTTAGAACTGACTAGCTTTGTGCAGAAAGTCAAGCTTTATAAGGGTGTTTTGGGTCTTTCCAGAGTTTCTTGAGGGAGTTTTCGTCCCTTCTCTTTTTGTTCTAAGTTTTTCTCATAACTTTTGGTCATCTTCAATGTTTTCTAATCCTTTATAATGTATTTTACTTATCTCTTACATTTCTCTGGTACATTATTTGAGTTGCCAAGTGCAGGGGCATTTTCATCATTTGCACCAAACTTTATAATTTTTCTATTTTTGGATCCTGATCCTACTTAGTTTCATTCTAGGGATTATTTTTGGCTTCAAAAGTTCATCATAGAAATTTTGGGGTGTTACATTTACTTTGTTGTACAAGTATTTTGGACTATAGAATGAAATGATTTGGAGCCTATGACACTGTTTGAACCTTTTCAATAAGCATAGGGACAAGAGCATTTGCATCTATAACTTGTTCAACCACCACCCTCACTTTATTATCATCAATTTTGATGTGGTGTATTGTTAAACCTAAATGATATACGTTCCTAACAACAACTACACGTAAAGGATCCTCTATATATAACTCATGGTCATTCGGAATCTATAAAGGTTGCTCATCCTCTAGTGGGCTTGAACCTTCCACTATGTTACTTTCCTTTATGATCATACTCATAGAAAAGGATCTAGTTGGACCTTTGTATTTTCTTGCTAGGAAAGTCCCAAAGATGACAACTCTTATCTCGACTCCTCTCTTTATTAATCTCTGGTCTCATGTCCTCTCTAATGACATGAAACTCCTTTCTAGACACAGTTCCTTCCCCATGCATTGGTATAATAGAAATGTGAATCAAAATAAGTTCTTATCCCTACACTTCATCCAATAGCACAGACACGACTTGGGTCGATTTCCCAATAATAGTTGTGAGGATATCATCCTGTCCTCTAGGCACAAAGGCTCCCTAAGAGCTTTATTTACTATAAAATCCTACAAAAATATATGAATAAGAATGTTAACAATGTCTTATCTGATATTATAAATAGAAAAATAATTTTTGACTTAGTTACTTTTAATCCTCTGAACTACAGGTCAAGATAGGTCGGAGGTATACTCTCCATAAGGTATTTGTCATGTTCTCTTCTATTTCTCATGGAGACTGGATAAGGATGGAGGAGAAACCACATCGGATAAGTTTGGCTCAAAGGATGTTTTCCATTCTCTCTGCTCCTACTGCAAAATTCTTTCCTCTAGCAACTCATAGCCCCATGAAATAATCTATAGGGTAGAGGTTCTTTGCAATAATTTCTTATCTTTTTATTATTCTCTCTTTCTATTGGGTATACCATAAGTAAGCTACACAACACAATAGGGATAAGTTAGTAAATGAAAATCATGTTTTTTTATCTAAATAGTTAAAAAGAAAAGTGTTCAATGTACCATGATGGTTTCCCAGATTTTCTCCTTAATGTGGAATTCTACATCATCCCAATCTTTCTTTAGGATACTAGCTTTACTACATTCAAGAAGGCCGATATAGCTCTTCAACTTGTCTTGTTTGACCCCAAAGGATTCCTTGTTCTCTGACCAAATTAATGGAATCCTTTAATCATCACTTCGGCTAACGGTTAACTTCCTTAACCATGATAGAGGGATCCCAAATGGATAAACCATGTCCCTATGAAAACATGTAAAATATAATAAATTGAAATTTTATCAAATATAATATAAAAAATTTTTAGTAGAAACTAAGTTACAAATTCTTAAAACCAAGCATATTATTATCATAAAAATAAAAAATCCTACCAATTTATATTTAAGACATTACAACACATATCAATTACAGGTAGAAAGAAAACTATTCATATGTTGAGGATGTTAATGGGTAGATTCTTAAAGCATTTGGATCGAACTCTTGTCTCTTTGGACTTCTTGCACTGTCATGTTATTTTATATTTTCTCTCCAATAATGTACTATTTTCATTTTCTTTTGAAAAATTTTTGGAGTCATTTGATCTAAACTCAGGTAAAGGAAAAAGCAAGATAAAGAAACACATAACTCATGGATTTCACTAGGTAAAGGGAAGATCGAGTCATGCCCTGGAAGACTATGTTGTTGCTCAAATTAAGCTAGTTGATAACAAAAACTTGGGCTTTTTGTAATATTTGATGGCCACCCAAGTCAATGTACTTGATTACTTAAAGTCTCATTTGTTTGATAATATCATAAAAGAGGTAATGAATCTTTTCTAGTTACTTAATCTATGAGCCATTTCCTGTTAAGTTGAACTACATCTTAGTTTCTCAAATTTAAATCGAAAATTAACAATGGAAATCCAAGTTGAATGAATTTGATTATTATGTGTAATAGGAACTTAAATAAAATAAAAATGGGATATTTTTCTTATTCTTATTATGAAAAGTTTGTGTTGTTTCCTTTTCCTTCTATACATATATTGGTAAAAATTGTTTCAAGTTGTTATATTTTTTGTTTTGTTCTTTCATTTTTATGCCCTCTTTAGCTTAGTTAAATAAATGTTTTAGTGTATTTTTTCAAAATAAGTTCTTTTTAACATATTTTATTAAGTTTTATGACGAAATTTAAGGAATAAGTCCTTACGTAGTAAAAGCTTATTTAATGAGCACTTAAATAAGTTGTTTATTCAAATTTGAGTAGGAGACATTGGCTTTCAAATATAATGCATGTCTAGAACTACTGTTTTACCCCTACTTCTTCATATAGTGTAATTTATAGATTGAACCTACAGATGCTATAAAGAAAGCATATAGCATAATTGATTCTACATATTTAGAAAAACCAGGTGAATTGGTTAAAGGAGGCTCAATTGTAGTCACCGCAATCAAGTGAAGCATACAATAACAAGAAAAATCAAGGGAAGATTTACACATTAATCAGGTCATTACAATTAAATTTATTTTCTAATTACATTTTTTAAACCTTATTGTAAACCCTATACTAGAGAGTAGAACAAAAATTTACCTGAAAGAGAAAACTTGATAATGGAAGTAGGGGACAAATGACAAAGATTACAGTGGGGAAAGAAGAAGGGAGAACAATGTTGACAATGACACCAAAAATAAAAAGTTAGTGACAATGCAAATGAGGCGATGGGGGCCCTAGACTTTGAAAAAGTAGAATGGAAATAGCGAATGGAAAATAGAGAACATCGTCAACACTGCAGTGAAAATGAAAGGTTGGCAATGATGGACATAGCTCAACAATAATGGCATTGATATTTGGACAAGTAGAATAGCATAATATCTAAAGGATGATAAAATGCTATTCTATCATTTTATCTACAAGAATTTAGGCATAATTACTGCATGATTTAGCGTTATTCATTTGTAATTTCAGTCTAATTTCTTTTATTTTTTAGATATGGCCACGTAAGCAGAGAATAAAAAAATAGTAAAGTTTTGGGTCAAAAAGGGTATAAAAAGACAAGGAAGCAGAACGGACAAAAATTCCCCTCAGCAAACTGAGCATGACCGTGTTGACCTGAGCACGACTGAAGCTACACACCTATGTAGGATGAAGCAGTATGCCCATGCTGAATGAAGAAGCACGACTATGCCAAATGATGAGAACGACCGTACAAAGATTAGGAATGCTAGCAACAATGCCTTGTTAGTCTTAATGATGTAGGAGGAATCCAATCAATCTTGTGATGCTGCAAAATGAGCATGATCATGCCAGCATTGGGAGGCACCAACAATAATTCCATGTCAACCCTAATGATGCAGGAGGCTTCCTAGTCAGTCCTATGGCGCTACAGAAGGCAAAGAGAAATTGCAGCAGCTAAGGAAGGATTAGGTCAAGCTTAGTCTATGACACTTGAAACCCTACTATATGCCTATAAAAGGGAGGCTCTACCACATCATTCTACACACCACTCTAGGCCTCAAAGGCCATACCACTCACTCTCCAGGGAATATGTCTCACAGTATGCCGAAGATATTTTTCTTCCCTCTCCTACCTTCTGGCCTCTCCATTTCTAGTTTTTCCTCCAGCATCCCCCCATAAGATCTTCGTAGAAGGGATCCCCTTACTTTGAAAATTGTAGAGTTGCTTGTCGGCCTTGCTGGCATTTTGATTTAGTATCTCTTATCTTAGGATTTGATTTATTATGAATATTTTTGAGTTATTCTTTACAATGTAGAACTAATTCCCAATTTATAATGTATAACTAATTCCCCTTTATGAATGCTTATATGTTATTCTTCAATTACATTTCCTTGTCATGCTTAATCCATTAAAAGGAAGTAGCTAATCTTATTAATCTCTAAGTTGGTTAGGGGGTTAGATGATAGTATTGTCCCTGATCGTGGAATTATAAGGTAATTGAACTTAATGTCTTGGAGGATCAATCAGGAACCTAGGTTTCCAACCAGTAAATTCCCTAAAAATTAATTGATAGCTTATACTTTATGCCTCTTTTACTCATCTACCTTGTAAGATCAAAGGGGATAGTATTTGGAAGAGAGATTATTACTATTGTTGGATCAAGAGGTAGTAATAGCATTAACATAGGTGGTTAGCAATTAACTTTCTTAAAGGAAAATTAGGGGATAAAAGTAAATAAATTTACAAGGGGATTCAAAGTCCCATGCTTTATTCTTAACTTGCATATGTGTTCTTTCTTTTCCTTTTTATTTTCCTTAAACTTGTTTTATTTTCATTTCCAATCATCACACAAAACATATATTGATGAGCTCAAAAGTTAGGATTTAAGCTTCTCTTTCTTATTTTTGGCATAGTCCCTTTGGGATTGGCATTGGAGGTCTAAAATATGCTCATTCCACACTAATAGGTATACTTTCTTGTGGGAAAAACCTGACAAAGAGTTTTACACTTATGTTTTGCATGCAACAAGTTTTTAGCATCGTTATTGGGGATTATTCCCTAATAGTCTTTTAAAGTTTGAATTATGATTGGATGAGACTTGTTTATATATATATATATATATATATATATATATATATATATATATATTTCTTCTTATTTTCTATACAAAAAAAGAATATGTTCAAAAATGTAAAAAAAAAAACTCGCTAGCTGTATTTTTGTATAATTATCTATTTGTGATAACTCACTCTCAAGCTCCTCACTTGTGTTTTACCTTATGGTAGAAGGAAAAACTAGAAGATCAAAGCAAAGTATGGCAACCCATGGGTCGTAAAACTTTGCTAGATCACATGGTCTACCCTGATAAGGGCCTAAGGAGCAGTATATTTACCCCCAACATTGGAAGGTGTTCCAGGCTTTGAATGGAAGCTCACCCTTATCAACATGATCCATATCTTCATATTAGAAAGTTTCTAAAGCTGGTGAATATCATTTGGATGAATGGCATCAGACAGGACACCATCAGACTACAATTGTTCCCCTTATCCATCACAAGGCGGATGATTGGTTAAATTCTTTTTCAGAGGCATCCATCACTACCTGGGAGTAGCTGCACCACTTATTCCAACATAATATTCTTTGCGGTCACTACAATCCTAGATTATAGGGGAGATCGTTAGCTTCACCCACTTCGAAAATGAATTCGTGTACGAAGCTTAGGATTATTTTAGACCCTTCTCCGAATATGCCCACACCACAAGTATCAAATATCTCATATGGTACAAATCTTCTACAACAACCTTTTCTATGTCAATAGGGTCATCATTGATGCAATCTCCGGTGGGTGCATCTTACATAGCTCCCTGAAGATACATGGAAAAAATTATAGGAAATTTGATTACTAATAACTACCAATTGAGGATTGCCAATAAGCATGAAAAATGGAAAAGTCCTCCACATGTTGTTGTATACCAAATAGTCCAGTTCGTTACTTTGGCAAACCAATTTAAGGCAATAAGTAGATAGCTAGAAGCATTTGTACAAGCACAACCTTCCCAAGTGCTCATTACATCTTTGTTAAGCCTATGCAAATTTTGTGGCTGCACAATTGAAGCCTGCTTGGTTCAACAAGAAGAAAAGGTCAACTACATGAGAAACACCTTTAATCCTACCTGGAGGAGTCACCCCAAATAATCTTGGGGAGGATAGTGAGGTAAAATTATACTAATAGTGTCCCAAATGTCTACAGGTCCCCTTAAACATAAAAGCAAGAAGAGCCCGCCCCTGCAAAATGCAAGCTACAAGGTGAAGAAACCCGATGATAAAACATGGAGGCGCAAATTGTAACATCCATAATTTCTCATAATGGACTCCCTAGATTAGAAATATAAGTAGAAATAAGAAAAAAAGATAGAGAAATTAGAGATTTTTTAGCAAATCAAAAAGGTTCCCCCTACAGAGGATAACACAAATAAATATGTAGGAAACTTAAAATAAAAGTTAAAAGAGATTCTAAAGGATTAAGATCCATCAATGATGGTTATAAAGTCATAAAAAAATAGAAACAAAAAAAGAATGAAAATGCCATTAGAAACATTTGAAAATATCCAAAATGCCCTTAAAAAATTGTCTTCTATAAAGGCTAAATTATTCCTCGTAAAAATGGAAAATAACATAAGAATGATAGCAAGCCAATAAGGGTTAGAAACATCGGAGAAATAGCTTGGGAACATGCTGGAAAATTCTCAGAAAATTACCAAAATACCAATAGAAGGTCAATAAAATAAGAAAATATGAAGCAGAAGTCGAGTGGGACATGTCAAAAATGAGATGGTGACTCACCCTATGAGTCATCATTTCATTAATGTCATATAGGACATATATTAAATAAGAGAGATAAAATTAACCATGGTTAAAATAAATTAATATTGATTAATTAAAATTAACCATGCTTAGAATAAGTTAATCTTGATTAGAAACAAATTCATAATAATTATTATTAAAATAATCCTAAAAGGATAATTTCTCATATTTACATTTATTTTAGAAAAGGAAAATTAGATGTAAATGTACCAAAATATCCTTAAGTAGGAAATTAATTCCCAAATAGTCCCTAAGTGGCCAAATGGAATCTTTAGCCATGGAGGGGTTATTTACTGCATAATAAACCTTCTAAAAACTTAGATAAATTCTCTAAACTCAAACTACTATCAAAATTCCAAAATTCACACTAAGCTTAAACTTCCATCTTTGAAGTTTAAGTTGAAACAAAATCAAATTCATCAAGCCCCACTACCATCACTAAGAGATCTTGTGTGGACCACCAAGGAAGAGGGAAATAAACCTTAAATACCTATCAAACCTTTGTAAAAGTATTCAATGAGTATGGTCTTTATCATACATTTTTCTAAGCTTTCAATCATATATTTTTGGTTTGATTTTCTTCTTTTTGATGGATCTCTCTTTAAGCTCTATGGATCCTTTTTCCTTGAGCTTGTTGGAGCCTAAAACTTCCTTTGATGGTTAAATATGAGCATCACAAAGTTTTTGTTGATTTTTGGATGTTAAAGAAAGGTTTTTATGGATTAAAGTGCTTCTAACAACCTTTAGAGAAATTTAATCAGTGAAAATTTCTTAAAAATGATTTTTAATGGTTTGGGGAAGATTTGAGAATTTTTATAAAAATTTTGATGTGACCAAAGTAAGGAATGGATAAATCTTGGCATAGATCTAGATCTACACTTGTTTTTCTTGAAAAATGCTTACTTTAAATTCTTTGTGTTCAAAGTTATAAGCTTGTTATTATCTTTTCTTAAAAGCTTTAATCTTGAAGTTGAAGTTTGATAAAAGTCCAGATCTGGACTCATGTGTTAAATAACCTAAAAAACTCAATTCATGTCATAAAAGTTATAAACTTAACTTGAAATTATACTTTAAAACTAGTATGAGCAAAGGTGGAACTTTGGACCTAAAGTTGAACAAGACACTTAAGACCTTTCATGACCATGACCAAAGCTATGGAATAAGGACAAACCGTTATGGATCTAAGGACATGTGAAATCCATAACACAAAGGTCAAGTGGCAAAAAAATTGAGAAAAGGACAAGGACCCTTGGTTTGGTCACTTAGAGCATTCGGTCACCTTGGAAATAAATAAGAAAACTTGGGCTTAAAATTTTAATTAAGGTGTAAAGACAAGCATAATCAAGTATAAAAAAGAAATTATGAATTTGGAAAAGACTTGGATGTTGGTGGATAACCATTCAGCCATACTAATTAAAAATGGTGAAAATAAGTTAAAATCTTATTAGAATTTAAGAATGAACCTAAATATGCTTAAGGTGGTGATTAGAAATTAATTATGGAGTATAGAAAGAATGATGGGAATTCGGCCATACTCATTAGACAAGCAGGAAAAGCTATGAAAATTTCTAAGGTTTGTGTGAATTAATAATCTAAGTCCTAACTAGTGTAAATCACCTTTTAAGGGAGAAAAATTGAACCATAATACCTAGGACTAAGGGACGTAGATTCTGCCACCTAGGAAATAAATAGGAAAAGTATGATAGTTTAGATGTTTAGAGATGATTAAATAATACATGATTAAGAAACTTTAAATTTATGAGCAAGGAGGCAAGCAAGTAGGTTCATTTGTGGATCAAACATAATTAGCCAAGTTATTAGTCAAAAGACATAAAATCTTCTAACATTGAAACTTGAATTAAGTAAGTTATACATAAAATATACAAATTAATAAACACAAAGAGGAAGCAACTAAATATGTCCTTCGGTCAACTAGATTAGAATTCAACATTTCTTAACCTTACATTAAAAGCTTTAAGAAGAACTTAATATTTGAGAAAAGGAAAGGTTGAGAGGTAACTTATAAGGATAAGTGGATTAGGATTCTATGAGATGTTTATCATAATCCTTATGAATAATACAAGATGGACAAGCTATTGTAGGAAGTTACATGTTGTCCAAGAATGTAACATCAAACTTAATTAAGAAATTCTTGATTAGAAGATTAGTTTCTATTTAGAGATATCATGTCAACTTGTTGTATTTTCTTATGAGTACATAAATATGAATGTAAAGTGTACGGATAACACTCTTGATTGTTTATAGAGTGATGTATTACATTCTATTCATATGTGGATGATGATGTGAAAGTAGTTTGAAATAGAGACTATATGTGCATGGCATATTGGTTGGATTGTTTAAGCCTGCATGTTATCTAAAAAATTTTAAATGGAACCTAATTAACTAAGGGATCAATAAAGTAAGAATTTATATGAAAAGTTAATACTACTCTTAATGTGCCTTGTGCACATTCAAAAGGCAATAGGTCCTTCTAAGATGGAGACAAAAAGGTCTCCATAAATCGTTCTATTATGAAGCATTAGGTTTTCAATGATCATGATGGTGATAACCATCAAGGAGTGAGCTCATGTCCTAAGAATAAAAGGTAGAGTAACAGAGCCAATAAAAAGATATTGTTTGACTAAATGGTATTATATGCCTATGTCCTAGATTATCACTAAGAGAGTGATAGAGAAATGAGAAGAATTATGCTAAGACATGAATGAAATGATAGTCAAATGATATATGTGATGTGAACCCAAAGATGTATGAGACTTATGTAATTTGGACTATGTAACTTGTGTACTTAATTGGAAACTAGTTCTTCTTTATGTAAAAGAAATCCATTTTTGTTAAGGTTTTCTAAAGATTAAAAATAAATTTGTATGCATGTCATGCTTTCTAATAAACTAAAGTGACTGGGTTGAAAATATGGTCACTAATCCTAGGGTAAAGTATTATTGAGAAACTTAGTTTTTCAACCCTTTCCCATCATTTTCTTCCCAGATGTTCCAAATTTCGTTCGTGATTGTGATAGTCATCGTGGAGCTCAGTAACGTTAACTAGTCATCAAACCTCCATAGATTGGTCATTATTGCTTAGGCCAACATATGGGTCTATTTCTCTTTGGGCCCCACCTATTTCTTTCTGCTGTTAGAGCACAACCTTCTCAACCATGGAGTTTGCCATTCCTCTCAAGGCTTTCCATCCTAATGTGGTGTTTCCACCACCACCTCGCTATCAGGCATTATCAGCTGCACTCGTAGAAGATTCCTCCTTGTCTAAAGGGAAGAACGGTCCCTAGACACCATGTCATTACTACAGCCTTCTCATGTTTGGTTATTACAGGGAAACTCTCCATTCCCTAGGCCATATCAATTCTAGACATTCCAAGAGATGGCAGACGAAAATTTAATTATTTTTTATGAAATCTTATTGCTGGAGCATTATAACCGCCGCCCCTAAAGCGTTTGCATGGCTTTTTTTGAGGAAGATGTTTGAAGTCATACCTATAATGTATATTCTATATTATAGTTGGATGATTGTACTCTAATTAATTAGTATGTAGTTTTGTATCATAGTATATGTAATGTATGTACATAGTAGTAGTAGTAATTGTTGATGTATTTAGGTATGTAAAGGCATAGGTGCTATTTCATAATTTAACTTACCTGAACTAAGTATGTGTAAAATATGGACTGTATAACTATAAAGTTTGCATGACCTCTAGCATATCTATATTTGTGATAAGTTGTACTTTTGTTCAATAGAGACAAGTATAAAATGACAAAAGCAACATAGACAATTTATTAATTAAGCATGAACGAGGATGTCTACATTTATTTTTCGACATGATAGTTATTCCGACAAAGCTTGCATTTTAAACTAAGATGGTTTTAAAAGACATTTACCGTATTTTCACCAATAGTAATTTTCTAAAAATTTCACATCATAAAGTAACAGTCTAATAATAAAACTATGTGTATGACTTAAGCGTAAAAATAGATTTCATTTTTAGGATATTACACAAATTTTCCAAATCCAAAATATGGGAAAACAATTGAAAAAATCCTAACTTTTTTGACACAACAAATACTCGGGACCTAGCTCAGCCAACCCAAGGTCGACCTAAAAGAGCAAGCCAAGGTGATCACTTTGCAAAGCGGAAAAGAGCTGGAGATACTTGTGAAAAAACAGAAGGATAAGGAAGACATGGTTACTAACGATCATCAAGATCACTACGCAAAGAAAAAGTATCTTATTTTGTAAGTATCCTACACCAAGGCAGCTGAATGGCCACTAACACTTAAATAGCAATTTAAAATTGAATTATAAGTATAAATAACCTACTACAAAGTGCTAAGGGTTACAATCATAAAAGGTTCCTAATTTTACACAAATTTTCCTAATTTCTTATGCTAAATCTAAGTACATATTCCACCAAATTATCTTGATTTTGGCCTTCAACTTGAAGTCTCCAAGTTGCTCAAGCTTCAAGCTCTTTCTTAGCTCCCTTTCCTTTACCTTACCTCCACCAATGAAAACTACAAAAATATGAAAAAGAGGGAGAAAATTGCTACCTTTTCTTGGTTAGTGAAGTAGAAAAAACTCTTGCAAGTTTGGCTCACAACCTCACAAATGTCTCACTCTTCCCCTCAATTTTCCTCACCGTTAATCCAGCCTTTTGTCACACCAAATCACTCAATTTTACTTTCTTGTTCTAACCTTGGAAGAGGGATAAAATCAAATTACCCTTGGTCCTTGATGTTCCCAAAGTGAAAGGAGAAGACGTTTATCAAGAAGTAAAGTGGTGTGTGACAAAACTTAAGAAAATTTAAAGACAAGAAAGAAAAACTCAACACAAAGGAAAGCACACTCAAAGGAATGATTTCAAGATAAACTTTAGAGGCCAAAGAATTTATAAAAACTAAAATTAAAGGCTAAAAATAAGGTAGGCCTACAAAAAAGAACTCCTACAAACTTAAGATAAGCATGCCTGCATTGCCTTTTTCTATATACTTTTGTTTATTGTTTTCTTTTGTTTTCTCCTCTTTTTAATTGGTTCTTTATTTTTTATTTTATTTTTTATTTTACTTTAGTTCATTTTATTTAAGTACTTGGCCCAAGTCTAGAGTTCAATAGTTCTCAAATAGTCCTTGCATAGGCTTTTTCAAGGTCCTAAGTCCACATTGTTAATCTAGCGCATTTGTACTTTTCCTTGCATATGTATGGTAATCTATGTCCAAGTGTGTTTATCCAAAAAACTCCAAGTCCAGCTTAGGTCATGCAGGTCCAAAGGTATATTAAACGTCTTTTATTGATGATTAAAAATTTTAATTAAGCACACACTTAATCACTTACCTTTAAGTATTTAGATTATGCATGAATCAAACTTAGTCTAGAATTATGCACGCATGCACGTGATCATGCAAATCTTCAAATTTTAAAATATACAAATAAAAAACAATTTAATTTATATTAAAACAAAATTAGGAGGATCAAAACATTACTGAATCATACCTATACAAGTGCTATAAGATTTGGATCAAAATTTCAATTCACGTGAAGAGAGGTTTTAGCACCAACAACATGCATTAAAATTCCAAAAATTATTTCATAACTTTTGAAAGGAGCTACAGAAAATTCAATAATTAAATGAAGGCTAGTGGTCATATCTTGCAAATAAAATCAAGTTTGAGGTAAATCGAATGAGAATTTTTCAAGTTATAATCAAATTATGCACACTAGGCAAAACTTGGTGCCACGATGAACATGCTCCAGTAATTAGACAATTGAAAGCGTATTTGTAAACCCAATTAAATAAAAAATATCCTTACAAAATCTAGACATTCATACAAATTCAACGCAACAAAAATTATGCAGATTGGAGGTCATTTGACCAATTAAAGAGGAATCCTCCAAGGAGTCCAAGGGCAAAGCTCCTTAGCATTCCCTTAGAAAAAGAATCCTCCATTAAGTGCTTTAACTTCCTAGGGAGAGGTCATAAAGTCTCTCAATGCCTAAATAAAAATACCATGATTCTTAGGGACAATGGTTATTATTCATCTCTAGATTCTACTCGATGTAGCTCCTCTTCCTCTTCATCTGAGGATGAAGCCTTGGAGTATTCACTTGAAGGTGACCTTTTAGTGGTTAAGTTATTTGGTAGTGTTTCTAAGGGGGAGGAAAAAACCCAAATAGAGAACATCTTCCACACTAAATGTTCTATCAAGGGGCACAAATCTCTTTTATTATAGATAGGGTAGTTGTACTAATGTTGCTAGTACTAGACCAATCAATAAGTTAGGGCTAGTAACCATACCCTACCCTGTGCCATACAAACTTAAATGGATTAACCAATTAAGTACTCCTCACTCTTACCATAAGAAGGTATGAGGATAATGTCACCTGTGATGTTTTCCCCATAGAGGCTAAACATGTGCTATTAGGAAGGTCATGACAATATGATAGAAATTTGCATCATGATGCGCATACAAATAGGTATTCCTTCCTATTTAATTCCTAGAAGATAAATTTGATATCGCTAGTGAGGGTTGTAAAGACCAGGAGCAAATGAGGAAGAAAAGGGATGAAGAGAGGAAGGAAATGAAGGGGAAGAAGTCTAAGAATCGTATAAAAGAGATATATACCCTTAGTAACTTATTAGTTGAGCCAAGGGTAATGGAGCAAGCCTTATTGGCTAGGAAAACCATATACCTGATATTTCCGAAAAGCACCTCTTTCTCGAAGAGGTAGAAAACATTTCTAGGATCATCCAACCATTGATGGAATAATTTGAGGACATATTCCCTAAGGAGATGCTAATAGGACTTCCTCCCTTCAAAGGCATTGAGCACCAAATAGATTTAATCCTTGGTGCCTCTTTACCTAATAGGTCATCCTATAGGAGTAACCTTGAGAAGACAAAATAAATTCAAAAACAGGTAAAGGAACTTCTTGCAAAAGGTTGGGTGAGGAAAAGCATTAGCCTATGTCTTGTGCCTTTCCTGCTAGTCCCAAAAAAATTTGGTAGTTGGGGGATGTGTGTAGACGATAGGACCATTAACCAAATCACTATTACATATAGACACCTTATACCTAAGTTAAATGCCTCCATGGATCTTGTATCTTTTCTAAAATAGATCTTAGATCTAGCTACCACCAAATAAGGATGAGGAAGGGAGATGAATGGAAAATTGCCTTTAACACTCAATTTTAGCTATATGAATGGTTAGTGTGACCTTTGGGCTAACCAGTACTCCTAGCATATTCATGAGGTTCATGAACCATGTCTTTAGGAACCTCATTGGAAAATTTTTAGTATTATATTTTTATGATATCTTAATATAATCTAAAAATAAGAAAGAGTACATTGGGCATGTTAAGGCTATCCTCTTGATCCTTAAGGAGGAAAAGTTATTTTCAATGTTCCTTCTGCTTGGACCAAGTTATATTTATGGGGTTTACAATAAGAAAAGATAGGCTTTAGGTAGGTCAAGAGAAAGTCAAGGCCACCAAGGAATGGCCCCCTCCCCAAAACCCAGAAGAAGTTAGAAGTTTTTGTTATTTCAAGGTATATGATAAAGGTATAGAGAAAATGAACAAAGCAAAAAGGATACTTTTCATTGCTGTCAAATTCAGAATAAATAGAAAATATGACTCAACTGAATTCCTAAAACTTTGTAACTTACAGCAACAACAACCAGCATTCCTAAGAATTAGGATATCAAAAACAAACTTAAAAACAGCAGTAACTGAATAACAAAAACAGCAACAAATAACAGTAAAATAACAGCTCTTAATTCACTAACATTTTCCTCCTGAATTATGAGCTACACACACCCAACTTATTTCTAAGAGTCTCAAAACGACCAACATTAAATGACTTGGTAAATATATCTGCAAGTTGGTTTTCTGAACTGCAGTACACCAGCCTTACTTCACTTGATCGCTGCACCTCCCTCAAGAAATAATACTTAATTTCGAAATGCTTTGTCCTTCCATGAAATACTGGATTTTGTGAAATGGCCAAAGTGGCTTGGTTGTCCACAAAGACTTCTGTGCTATCCTTTTGTTCCAAATGCAGATCATCCATTAGCTTTTTCAGCCACAGGGCTTGATTTACAGCTGCAATAGCTGCAATGAACTCAGCCTCTGCAGTTGACTGAGCGACCAACTCCTGCTTTTTTGAACACCATGAAAAACATCCTGATCCAAATGTAAAACAGTACCCAGAGGTGCTCCTCATGTCATCAACTGATCCAGCCCAATCACTATCAGAGTAGCCCTGTAGTTTGAATTCTTGAACTTTACAAAACTTGATTCCATATGAAACTGTACCCTATAGATACCTTAATACTCTCTTTGCAACTACCATATGCAACTCACTAGGATAATTAAGAAATCGAGACAAGACACTTACAGAAAACATGATGTCAGGTCTGGTTGCAGTGAGATACATTAGGCAGTCAATTAAACTCCTGTAGACACCCTCATTTACAGTTTCAGCTTCATCCTTCTTCTGCAGCTTCTCTTTTTGACCCATAGGAGTACTCATACTCTTGCACTCCTCCATATTAAATCTTTTCAAAATCTCCTTCAAATACTTCTTCTGGCATATGAAGATTTCATTCTGAGCTTGCTTAATCTCCATGCCGAGAAAGTAGAACATCTCACCAAGATCAGTCATTTCAAATTTCTTCATCATATCCTGCTTAAATGTATCAATCTGATCAACATTACTCCCTATCACCAACATATCATCAACGTACAAAGATACAATAACTATGTTAGAACCAAGCTTCTTGACATAGAGTGTGGATTCACTCAAGCTTTTCTCAAAGCCCAAGCCTAGCAAGTGCTCATCTATCTTGTTGTACCAAGCTCTGGGAGCTTGCTTCAAACCATACAGAGCTTTCTTCAGCAAGTAAACTTTCTCCTCATGGCCTGGTGTGATGAATCCCTCTGGCTGCTCAACATAGATTTCCTCTTGCAATACTCCATTCAAAAATGCAGATTTCACATCTAGTTGATACACCTTCCAACCTTTTTGAGCTGCTAAAGCAAGGATCATTCTGATTGTATCTAATCTAGCCACAGGTGCAAAAGTCTCAGAAAAATCTACTCCCCAAACCTGTGCATAGCCTTTCACCACTAACCTGGCCTTATGCTTATTCACTGAGCCATCAGGATTGAGTTTGGTCTTGAATACCCACTTCAACCCAATGATCTTCCTATCTTTAGGCTTCTCCACTAACTCCCAGGTCTGATTCTTTTCTATCATAGCCAATTCTTCCTTCATTGCATTCATCCATCTCTGGTCATTCTTGGCTTCTTCAAATCCTGTTGGTTCCAGAATAGCCACACTGCACCTCTGATATACATCAGCTAAAGATCTGGTGCCTCTAATCGGAATGTCATCTACCAGCTCATCCGGTTCCAGTGAGACCTCCTTATGCTTGTCTTGTGGCTTGTCTGTCCAGACCCATTGCTCGTCTTCCAAGAATTGAACATCTCTGCTAGTGATCACTTTCCTTGTCTGTGGTTGATAAATCTTGTAGGCTTTGGGAATTAGACTGTAGCCGATAAACACTCCTGGTTCAGCCTTCTCCCCTAGCTTGTCCCTTTTGACTTGAGGAACGTGAGAGAAACATAAACAACCAAACACCTTCAAGTTTTTTAGCATTGGTTTGACACCAAACCAAGCTTCAAATGGTGTCTTCTTAATGGCCTTTGTAGGTAATCTATTTAGCAGAAAAACTGTCGTGTTTGCAGCCTCTGCCCAAAATTGCTTCGGCAAATTCTTCTCATGAAGCAAACATCTGGTCATCTCCATGATGGTTCTATTTTTTCTCTCACTAACTCCATTTTGCTGCGGAGAGTAGGGAACAGTCAACTGATGCTCAATGCCTGCCTCCTCACAAAAAAGGTTGAATCTTTCTGAAGTGTATTCTGTACCATTGTCAGATCTAACAATCTTAATCTCATGGCCACTCTGATTTTCCACCCACCTTTTAAACTTCAAAAAGATCGATGCAACCTCAGATTTTTGCTTCATAAAGTAGATCCAACACATTCTTGTATAGTCATCAATGAAAATAATAAAATACTTGCTGCCATTTAGAGATGGAGTTGCATGAGGACCATAAATATCTGTATGTATCAGCTGCAATTTTTGAGTGGCTCTCCATGTTGTTCCTTTGAATGGAAGCCTAATTTGTTTGCCTAACAAACAAGCTTTGCAAGTTGGAAACTGCTCTTCCAAATCTGGTAGTCCATATACCAACCCATTCTTCTGTATATACAGCAAGGCCTTGTGATGAAAATGACCTAGTCTCTTGTGCCATATCTCAGAGACATTGACTTGGCACTTAAAGACCACTTGATCCTTCTCAAGTGGATTCAAAGAAAAGCTCTTGTGCTGCATCTTAATTCTGAATAGTTTCTGACCACTTGCATCAAAAATCAAACACTTCCCCTCTTCAAATATCACCTTAAATCCCTTCTCTACCAGCTGCCCCACACTCAGCAAATTCTGATCAATTTCTGGCACATACATCACATCAGAAACCAACCTAGTTCCAGCACAACTCTCTATGGCTACAATCCCTTTACCCTTCACAGTCAAGTATTCTCCATTCCCAATCCTCACCCTTGACAACACTGATTTGTCAAGGTCCCTAAATAGGCTTTCATCACAAGTCATGCGGTTGGTATAACCACTATCTATAAGCCAACTTTCACATGAGGTACTAGAGCTGGAACAAGAAGCAACAAATAGCTGATCTACTTCTTGTTGGACTGCAGCATGTGCTTCACCTTGCTGTTGATCTATCTTTTCTTTGCAGAACTTTTCTATGTGTCCAAGCTTATGGCATCTTCTGCACTTTACATCTGGCCTCTTCCAACACCTAAAGTGAGGATGATTCTGTTTTCCACAGTGCTTGCATGGAAAGTACCTTCCTCCACTATTATTTGCACTGCCTTCTCCCACAACAGCTTCTGAGCTACCGTCATTCCCTTTCTTCCCTTTTATCTTCTTGCCCTTTCCACCAAAATTAGATTGTGTCCTGGCCTGCAGAGCACCCTCTATGCTTCCTTCTTGCCTCATCAATCTCCTTTGCTCCTGTACCTGCAAAGCACTAAGGAGTTCTGCTAGCTTAATCTGAGACAAATCCTTGGTATTCTCCAAGGAAGCAATAGTCGCCTCAAATCTCTCAGGCAAAGAGACCAAAATCTTCTGCACTAACCTGTTGTCTGAGAGGTCAGTGCCAAGGACCCTTGCCTTGATAGCTATCTCAATTAGCTTATCAGAATATTCCTTTATCGTCTCAGACTCTTTCATC
Source organism: Canavalia gladiata (assembly GCA_037954105.1). Lineage (NCBI taxonomy): Eukaryota > Viridiplantae > Streptophyta > Magnoliopsida > Fabales > Fabaceae > Canavalia > Canavalia gladiata. The sequence goes on from CM075661.1 coordinate 42,078,539, forward strand.
TGTAATCTCTCGAACTCTCTAATCAGGTTCAGCACCTTCATGCTCCTGATCCTCTCATCTCCTTCATACTCATCCTTGAGAAAGTCCCAGATGGCTTTGGCTGAAACACAAGCCATAATCCTACTGAAAATGGCAGGTGAAACAGCAGCAAACAGACAAGCTTTAGCCTTGGCTTTCCTGGTTTTTCTTTCCTTGTAGTACTTGATTTGATTCATAGTCGGGTTGTCTGGAAGAGAAGCAACCTCATAGTCTTCTTCCACCGCCTCCCACAAATCACAACCCTCAAGATAAGCCTGTATTTTCGCTGCCCAGGCTTGATAATTTTCACCATCGAACACGGGAGGAGTCATGGCTGAAAAAGATCCTGCTTCCATATTTCTAACCTTGTATGAAGAAAAGGTGAAGTTTCTAACTTCTTAATCTTTCTCACGGGTCCCTCACGAATAACCTAGCTTTGATACCACTGTTATTTCAAGGTATATGATAAAGGTATAGAGAAAATGAACAAAGCAAAAAGGATACTTTTCATTGCTGTCAAATTCAGAATAAATAGAAAATATGACTCAACTGAATTCCTAAAACTCTGTAACTTACAACAACAACAACCAGCATTCCTAAGAATTAGGATATCAAAAACAAACTTAAAAACAGCAGTAACTGAATAACAAAAACAGCAACAAATAACAGTAAAATAACAGCTCTTAATTCACTAACAGTTTTCATGGGTTGGTAAGCTTTTATAGTTGGTTTGTTAGAGACTTTAGTATCATAGCTTCCCCCTTAAATGAACTAGCTAAAACAAGTGTCAATTTTACTTAGGGAGAGAAACAAAAACAAACCTTTGATACTTTAAAGCAGAGGTTTTTTAGGCTCAAGTTCTAGCTCTACCTAATTTTGAAAAGTCCTTTGAGTTTGATATGATGTCTCCAATATTGGAATTGGAGAAATCCTTATCCAAGAAGGAAATCCCATTGCTTACTTTAGCGAAAAGATGAAGGGGAGGTCTAAACTATCCTATTGATGATAAAGAGATTTATGCTCTCAGCAAGGCTCTATAAACTTGGAAACACTATTTCTATCAAAGGAGTTTGTGATCCATAGTAACCATGAGTCATTAAAATACATTAAGACCCAAGGTAAACTTTAACAAAAAAAGACATGTTAAATGGGTAGACGTTTTAGAAAAAATCCCTAATTCATAAAACATAAAAAGGGAGATAAAAATAAGGTTGTTGATGCCCTCTCTAGGAGGCATTCTTTGCTAACACTTCTAAGTGGAAAATGGCCAAGGATTGTGTCCATAAAGAATGCAATGAGTATTTTAAACACCAAGGAATTCTATTTAAACATAATAGATTATGTGTGCCTAGATCCTTAATGAGACACTTTTTCCTTAAGAAGTCTCATGAGGGGGGATTGATGAGGGCACTTTTACATCTAAGAAACCTTGGCCATTTTAAAAGAAAATTTCTTTTGGCCACACATGGACAAAAATTTCCAAAGGTTTTGCTAAATGTGTATAATCTACAAACAAACCAAATCTACCTTTAAGCCCCATGGCTTGTATACCCCTCTCCTTGTTCTAGAATTCCCTTGGATAGATATAAGCATGGACTTTGTCTATGATTACCCAAAATCCAACGGGGCATAGATTTCATCTTTGTGAAAGTGGACTTCCTCAGTAAAATGGCCCACTTTATTTCTAACCATAAAGTGGATGATGCCAGCTTGATAGCTAAACTCTTCTTTAGAGAAGTTATCAGGCTACATGGCATCCCTAACAATATAGTATCTAATAAAGATAGTAGGTTTCTTAGCCAATTCCAACGTACCCTTTGGGTAAATTAGGAACTAAACCACTATTCTATTTGACTTACCATCTCCATACTAATGGCCAGACCAAGGTGGTTTATAGGACCCTTTCTACCCTTCTTAAGACCATGGTGGGTAAGAATCTTAGGACATGAGAAGAGTGTTTTCATCACATAGAGTTTTCATATAACAGGGCATCCCACTCCATTACCCAACACTTCCTTTTTGAGGTAGTGTATGGGTTTAACCCCCTTACCCTTATAGATCTCTTATCCATCCCTAACCTAGCTAGGTATCACAGTAAGGATGGAGCTAAGAAAGTTAAATACATTAAAGAGCTTCATGTCAAAGTCAAAGCCACTGTTGAAAAGAAAATGGCACATTATGCTAGGATAGCAAATAAAGAGATAAAAGAGGTTCTATTTGAACCTGGTGACTAGGTATGGTTTCACTTCAAGAAAGAAATATTTCCTTTTCTCAGGAAATCTAAGTTACAACCTAGAGGTGATGGCCCCTTCCAGGTTCTTGAGTGCATAGGCCCTAATGGTTATCTCTTAGACTTTAATGTATCTATCCTCTCTCCTTTCTTTGCAAGGACAGATGATAATGATTCTCATTCAGGGAAGAATACCCTTGAAGGGATGGAGATGATGCAAAGATCACTTCCCACAACACCAATGTTGAGACTTCACCAAGCAAAGGCATTGGGTCTATCACCAGGCTAGAGTCAGGAAGTTGTAGAAAGAGGTGAAGCCTTGCTGAGCTCTTAGAAGGACCTACCTCATACCCATTTCCCTCCCATGGCTTTACATGTTCTAAATTAAGATTTTTATTTCTTCTTTATGTTAAGACCTAGTGGGCCTTAATTGTATAGGATATGACCCAATTTCCCTATAATTTTAGGATAGTTTCTTGAGCCTACATTGGCCATTTTTGGGGCTGCCTCTAGAAGGAGTTAAGGACTTTTATTAGGCTCCATGTCAGACCTAAAACCATGGACCCAAGTGGCTCCATAAGTTGGCCCATGGTTCCTTCTCCTTAGACGACATTTTTTCCTATATACAGGCACCTTTGTAGCTTTTTCCAAAATTTTGAATCATAAATCACATTGAGTGAGTTTTAGAATTCTTTCTTCTCCTATTTCTCTTCTCTCTCCGAGTTTCAAAATGAAGTTCTTCTCCTTAACCATGGAGTCCTCCAAGATGGCAGAGAGGTGGCTTATCATTTCTTACAGTGGCACCACTACTACAAGTGTTTGGAGATCAAGTTTTCCTCCTTCATACTTTTCCATTTCTTGCCTCCACTGTCCATAATCGAAGCTACCTCCAAGCCCTCGATCAAAGGTCATGTTGAAATTTAGTGTAGTCGTGGTAAGAAAAAAACTATATGAATTTTTAGATTCATGTTTTTAGCATTATTATGCTAAAAGTTAGAACAGTCGTGCTAAGAACAATGGATATGATTTTTTGGGTTCATTCTTTTAGCATAATCGTGTTAAAAGTTAGCATAACCATACTAAGAAAAAAATTTATGAATTTATAGTTTAATTGATTTTACCAAGATCGTGGTAAAATTTAACACAATCGTGCTAAGAACAAATTTAGCATGACAATGTTGAAATTTAGCATGGTCATACTAAGAACAACTTTAGTAAGGTCATGATAAAATTTAGCATGGTCATGCTAAGAACAAAATGTATGAATTAGCATGGTCATGCGCACATTAAGCATGACTTTGCTAATTGATAAAGATAAAGATAAAGATAAGAAAGGCAAAGGGAAACACGAGAGTACTAGAGATCAACACAGGCTTATCAAAGATCAACACAAACGTGTAACACATGAAGAACAAGATTGTACATGGAAATCTACATAGTCATGCAATATTATGTTAATACAATCATGAAAGACATTGATTATGAACACTCAACTTATTTGAATATTGATATTGTATATGCTTGTAATAAATGGACAAGAAGTATAAAATATTAACAAAGTGTGTGTGTGTGTGTGTGTGTGTCTGTGTGTGTGTCTGTGTGTCATTATTGGATTGAATTAATTGACGAATGGAAGTTGGGAACCTCATTTGAGGTATAGAAATTGTATATTTAATTTTATGGATATTTTGAGATGAATACACAAGTGATAAGTGAAAAAGGACAATAAGGTCTTGATTCGAAAAAGAAGGAGAGGCTTTCATATAAGATAAGTGTGAGAAATGAGAATTGTACTTGGTGATTGTCGATCATGCATCATATGTATAAAATATTATTTTGTAAATCATCAATGAGGGCATAATCAAAGAGGTTTTAAATGGGGAATAGCTGGAAAATCTAAGGATGGGTTCACAATGAAAATTGACCGTAGTTCATAAGAATGAGAATTTTCAGGCCTAGAGGATACGTGAGCTAGGTTTTAGTCTCCCAATAGAATGGGGTTGCTCCCTATAGCCAAGACTGCTTTGGTTTGACTTAGTTGTATCAAGACCCTAAAAACTTCCTTACTGGTTGAGCAATTTCATGTTTTTCAAAAATATGAAATAATGATGATATTAGTGTTTCCAATGGCATACTGTTATTGTAGAAATTAGATGCTAGTATCTGTCGCCCCTACCCATTATTTTGATAATATGATGATGATAATTTTAACCCACGTACATGTACACATTGTAGGGATGATCAACTCCAGTTTAGTGAGGGTTATTATGGTACAAGATATAGTAAACCTCAGTCTTATCCTAATTCTATCATCATAGAAATTTTTGAAGAGAATTATAGAGTTATTACATTCATACATTTCATTTTATAATTATTTTTCTAATTGTTCTTTACAGATGTCAAAGAACTTTTACGTTACTCTAATTTAAATGTAATATAATATATTAGTCTTATCTGATCTTTTACTTGAGAAAAACGCCTCACTTCTTAATTATATTTCTTTCTATATGGCAATGGATTCCATAGTCAAGTCGCAACATGGGGATCTCCCTTTTCTCGATGTTGAGGTGACTATCGACATAGATGGGTTAGAAGATCTTTCAAATTTGTGATTATAAGCTGCTACTACGAGGCAAAAGTAATACTTGAAAAAAGAGAAGATAATCTCATGGTCTTTATCTCCATTAGAGTAACTTAATACTTATCTTTACCTATCTTTTCACCTCAATTGTAGTACTTTAGATTACTTATATTTAGGAAAATGTTGAACTAATGTAACTTTGATAAGGATGTAATATGTGTGTGTGTATAAAGTTCGAATTTTTGGATGTCTATATGATTTGGAGAAATCAGGTACATCATGGTCATGCAATTGTTTGTTATCAGTACGTATATGTAATCAATTTTATACAAGTATGATTAAGAAAATACAGGTAATCTAATGGTTGGGGCATGTGATAAAACTAAAGAATCAAAGAAGACAAGTAACAATTGAGGTACTTTTTAAAAGAACTCTAAAAGGATTACAAAGGAAGAAATGGCCAACAAGTGTTGAAATCTAGATATATGCAACACAATTACTAAAACTTTTAACTTTTCTATTCAATTCATTTTAATCCTTTTAACCTTTTCTTTTAATCATGTACTTTGATGTTGATTTTACATATTTATCATACAACTTGCAATATTTAGCTCAAATTTCTCAAGAATATCTCAAGAAAAATTGAAGAACATGATGCACCTTTATTGAATTTGTAAGAATACTTTCAAAATTTATTTGGATCTATATGGAATAAATCTAGGACATCCAAACTTAATCTCAAATGTTCAAAAATAAAAATGATCTAAATTAAAAATTAGAGATAAGGTTCATTAACTATTTGAATTCAAAATTTGGCTGTAAAATGATAAGCTTTTTAAATTAAAATTTAAAATTAAAGATAAAGTTTGTAGAATATTTCAATTCAAAAGTTAGGTCTGAAATTATAAGGTTTTTTAATTCACCTTGCACCAAAGTATGGCACAAAAGCAAGGAAATTGATTTAGATTTTACGCCTAAAGTTTAGAATAAAAAACTCAACACCAAAAGATATGATAAAAAAATTGATCTAAACAAAACACATGCACTAGGTCTTACATTTAGCACTTAGAATACCAAAATAAGAAGCCTAAACCAAACACCACCACAAAAAAGATGCACCACATGAACATAATAACACCAAAAAATCAATTATAAAAGGAGGAGAAAAAGGAGCAGAGAACACTCACATTTGCACCAAAATAAAATAGAAAAGAATTGGATCTAGAACATTAACTCAAGTTAGCTTTCTCTTCATATCACATGATGTGATATTGGATCTCATCTTAGGATTTGGATCTAAACCTTGAGATTTCTTCATCTTCTCCATGCTTGCATCCATATATATGAATTCATACAAGCAAACAAGCACAATGTAGACAAATAAAATGCAAAAAAAAAAAGAGAGAAAAATTAGGAAAAAGTATCGTCACTTCTAACCTCAAGGAAAAGGAGGAAGAAAATAAACTAGGACTAAACTACCACATTGGTAAGGAATCCATTGTTAAGATTTGAATGCAAGTTCAAGAAATAACCGAAGAGAGGAATCAGAGTAGGGAGAACTAGTTTCAATCTCCAAAAATGCATGTATGCATACAATGAGTTCAAAACTCAATAAATGACAAAAGTTTGACCTATACATGGGAAAAGGTGGGGGTGGATACCACAAGCGCCTAATGGTCACAACCTATAAAGCTCATGGAGGCTCATTACAATAAAGTGTATAAGTTAAATTTGACCCTTACCTAACCTATCTAATACAAAATGGACCAATCATGCCAAACCGACCCAAAAAAAGCATACACCTAATATTATTGTTTATAAGTATCCTATGTACAAAAAAATAATGACATATGATTTTCTCTAGCTCATCCTTAAGCTTCTTGGCCTTTGTTTTGGTCATAAATCCATTCAAAGCTCCTAGATCCTTTAGCCCTGCATCCTTAGTTGATGGTGTGGCTAATCTTGCATCAGAAAGGCAGGTGCATATGCGTTAGAGAGAGATTTTAAAATATGTTTTGTGACCACCAAAGAAAAAAATTTTAGAGAGGAAAAAATGGTTATTATATAAGTTGTTGAACGTGAGTGAAAGGAAATAGAAAGAAAAATAAAAGGGAATGAGAGAAAGCTCCACGAGTATGGAGAGAAAATTAATTCAGATCATGAGAACCACCTCAATGTGATCTTCTCTTTTTTCTTATTATTAAAAAATATCCATCATTTATGCTAAAGAAAAAAAAATATTCTTGTATGCTTTATTTTATTATTATAAAGTAAGTTTGTGAAGTGATTATGATATAATATTAAAAGTTTGTGGGTGAAAAAAATTATATTTTTGGTAAAAATTAAAAAAAAATGATGAGATGACAATGTAGTGTAGGAGTTTTTATTGAGAGAGAATGCAGCATGCATGCTGAAGTTCTGCCATATAATGAATATCTTTATACATGCGGTGCATACGTGAGAAGGGGAAGTGATGGATATTGAACGCTACGAGAGAGAAAATGTGAGTATTAGATATTAGAAAAGAGGGGGGGGGGGGAATGTGAAAAAATAACCAAATTAAGGGGCAGGAGGCGAAAAGATAAGAAAAACATGTTAGCTATTTTATGTTGGGTTAAAATAAGTGAAAAAAATTAAAGATGGTAAATTATTTTTAAATTTAGTGAGATCAATTAAGGATGACTGTAATTTTGAATTTCTATTCAATTTCTGAAACATTTAAATTATATTATCAATATTTTTAATTTTCTTATTTATCTTCTAAATACAATCAAGACAATTAAAATATTTTTAAAAATTTTTAATTTTTATTATTCGAGATGTAATTGAATTAATTGCCTTTTTGTTGATTGCAATTATTGTTTTCCTTGAAAAAAAATAGTCTATCATCTGTCTTCTATGAACACTTGTTAGAAAGTACACCTTTCCCAAACCTTAAAATACCACATTGATATTAAAAACATTAAAAAACAAATAAAGGTTATATCTAAAATACCCCGTCAGCCTTACCATTAATTTTATAAACTACGTCTTAATCTACAACTTCATAAGATTTTGGTTTACTAAAATTAATATGAAAGCATTCGTGCACTTCATAAACAAATTAAACTTTAGAACCTTAAATTCATATATAGAACTCGTGAAATATTTTCCACTTTAAAGGACTCGTACAAACTACAATTTATACCAACTTACGGCTAATGTGAAATTTGAAGAATCATTTCAATGCTTGTACACTTCAAAAAGTCGTGGACGAACGTTTGCAGCTGCAACAAAGCAGTTTAAAATTGACAGATTTCAATCAAAAAAGGTTTATATCAATCTCAAATACAACCACATCAATAGTGTTTGCACTGAGAATGTTTCGCAAACAGAATGTCTCATACAATACAACAGGTTAAAAATAGAATAAATGATAAAACCGAGCTTTCATATCTTTACACATAAATTACAATACCTAGGCATAGCATCTACGATTACACAGATTACAGGCTCTTATAAACAAAATTGAACGACCACTTTATATACAAAAACTTCTGAAGCCAAAATTTGTACTTCTGCCATTTCATCAGCAGGAAACAGAAGTATAAGGCATTGTCGTTGCACTCACAAGGGTCAACTTCCAAGGATATTTGACATGATGGCCAATTCAGGCTTTAGAATAATTTGAATTATTAATTGCACGTCAAAGACCACCAACCTTCACGACCTCTCCATCTCGCATTGGAAGATGTACTACGATAAATCTGCAAAGAGCAAATATCACGTTTCCTGTGGCTCCAAGTTCTTTATATTAAAAATGTAAAAACTAAGCATCCCAGATTCAAAAAAGAGTACAGGTGGTACTAAGAACAAGTACCAGCAAAAAAATCATTTTTGGTCCAAATGAAAGGGGACAGACACTCATTGACCGCTGCCAATGTTCCTTATATCAACAGTTGGTATAAGAATACAATTGAACCTCTTAGGTACACACCAGATCTTTCTTAAAAGAACACCGGCCTCTGCTCAACAAGCAGGAGAGAACCAAGTTTCTAGTTACAAATAAACAGACTTAACATCATTAGCCCCAAAGCTTGTAGCACACTGTGGACATTTGCGATGCCTACTTCCAGCAACTTTCTGGATACAAGAGTAGCAGAACAAGTGGTAGCATTTTGTAATTACCACCTGACCAAAAAAAATTAGATACATAAGTTTTTCACCCCAAAAAAAAAGTTAGATTTTTTTTCCAAACAAGTGACAAAAACATGTGCACACCCCAATAGAGCACATCTCACAACACATCCAAGAGTGACGCTTTAAAGGAATCAATATAAAAAAAATATGGAGAACATCAGAACATAATAGCTGTAGAGTTATTATGCCTCACGTCTACATTAATCATGCAGTTGATACCAATCCAAAATATCTGGGATAGCCGTAGAGTTATTAAGATTACCTCAACATATAAGGGACAAGAAAATTTCAAAATATGGCCAACATTTTTAGTTTCTTAAAAGAGCAAATGACAAATCCAAGGTCCTTCCATATTAAGCATTTCAGAAGCAGAAATTTTTGTCATTTCACAGAAAGCTAAGCTTTGTTCCATGATCAAAATATTATTCTATGACTACAAGGAGCACAATTTCATTAAGACAGGAGAGAGGAACGAAAGGATCATTCATATATTCAATAAGTCACTATCACTAATTGAACATACATGAAATAAATATTTCACTTCACAGGACATTAAAACATCTAGATATTAGCATTTTAAAATCAAACCAATCAGAAACAATGATAGAAACCTCAAAATAAATGAAGATTCAAGCAAAAGAATTTCAATGGAGGAACTTTCACAATGATCCTTGGTAATAATACCAGTATCATTTATTTTTGACAGGACCTGTTATGCTAAATGGTCTAGAACACCGACAACAAAGCAGTATATCCACAAAACAAGACAACAGACCCAAAAATCACAGCAACAGTAAGTGGTCAACCAAGGAAAGGGAGGGGAAAAAACACTAAAATTGGACAAGACCAGCAAACCAGTTCTGACATGGAGAGGTAGTGAGCGAATTTCTTAGTAGGGATGCAGACCAAAAGCTACAGCACTTCCATATTTAAACAAAAAAAGCACTCTATATATGTTTATATATTTGGGATGGTTGTGAATTTTCAATTTTTGCTTTAAAAATATAAATTTCAAAAGAAAACATGCTGGTAAAAAATGGGACAGAATTGACATTGTTGAGATATTATTCTGATATGTTAAGATATTATTCTAATATGTTGGGATCAGAGGTATTATTCTGATAACATTGAGATATTATCCTGATATGTGGGCTCAGAGTTATTACTCTGATATGTTGGGTTATTATTTTGATTTGTTGTATGGTTTCATAATTTCCATAAATAGTTTAGACTCCTTTGTATTTAAATATATTGAACAAATCATTCAATAATACAGAAATACTTCTCATTCAGTTTGAAGTTGGTACTAAGTTTCCTGATCCAGGGTACCTTGTCTTTCTATTCAACACCAAGGTGGCTATTTTCTTTGCATTTTGTCAGCAGTTGTCCAAGGCAACACGGCCACTGAGTTCAAGGGCTGCCATCCAACCCTACCCTTGAGTATTGCCACTGGAAGCAGCTTCAAGCACCCTCACACGTAGGTTATGTACCAAGGAGTTTGCCAGCACATCGGGTTCATGCACCACCTTCCCACACTCCATTGGTGATGCCATTTGATCCAAATGTCTCACCGGCCCTCTCTGGCCTCATTGTAACCCATCCCTTGAGTCATGGGTTACGCGGTTAAGTTTGGCCACGTTTTGTTGCTTCCCTATGACTTCCAATTATTACTTTGAATACAATACTTCCTCAAACGTGTTCTTTTTGGTTAAATAAAGTTGTTTTTCCCTTCATGACAGAGGTTTTTAAGGTTCTTGGTAGTCCCCCTGGCAACCATTCCATGACTAATAATAAATATAACAAGCATCTTGATCTGAAGCCAACCAAACAAGCATCTTTGTCTACCACCATTGCTCACGCTGTTAATTCTACTGATTGTCTTTCTCATTTTGTGCTGTTGGACATTGGGTTTTGAATTCTTAGTGCTTCTAGTCATTATATGGTAATCCCTTATTTTTCAAACTTATCATTGCCCAATATTTCACATCACGTCACTCTTAAAGATTGGTCAAAAATGCAGGCCAGGGGGGTAGGTCAACTAACACATCTTCGTTTACTAAAATTAATTCTATATTGTTGGTTCCAGGTTGGCCTTTTAATCTAGTCATCTAGTCTCAATAACCAAGTTGACTGGCTCACCAAGTTGTGTTATAACCTTCACTTCTAATTCTTTCTTAATAAAGAATCACATAAGAAGACAAAACAATTGGAGTAGGATCTGAATCACATTGTCTATTATATTCAGCCATCTGCTTCCGCTATATGTGTAGCTGTCGAATCTCTTGATTTGCTTCATCATCGTCCAGGACATTTCATCTTGGATAAATTGAACAAAATGGTACCTCATCTCTCACAGTTAGAATCTTTAGAATGTGAGTCATTAACTTGAAAAACATGTTAGATCTTCTTTTCCAAGTAATATTAGTAGTTGAGTTTTGTCTCCTTTTGATCTTATTCATTCTGACGTTTAAGGTCCTAATCATGTTCCATCTGGCTTAGGACATAAGCATTATGTTTTATTTATTCATGATTTCTCTTGATATACTTTGATATTTCTAATGAAAAATCATTTTGATTTGTTCAACTTTTTCCAAAATTTTTGTTCAAAAATCAAAACCAAAATTGGTTAGGTAATTCATATTTTATGTAGTGGCAATGCAAAAAAAAATATTTTTTTATTGTTTCAATTCTTTAATGGCATCCCATGACATTAAACATCAGTATAATTACTCTCATATACCTCAACAAAACAGTGAGATTGATAGAAAACATAGACAAATTATGGACAATGTTGGTAGCATTTTCTTGAATACCCATGCATCTTCAAATATAGGAGTGATGTACTTACACCAGAACATTTAATAAATCGAATGCCATATTTTGTTTTAAATAATCAAATTCCTTATTTCTGGTTGCATCCTTCAAACTCCTTTTACATTATATCCCCTTGAGTCTTTGGTTGTACTTACACTCTTCATAATCTTTCTCCTTGTTATGATAAATTTTCTGCTCATGCTATCAAGTGTATCTTCTTGGGAACTACTATGTCAAGAGGGGTTATCATTGATACTTGTCCACTGTGCATCAGTTTTACATCTCTACAAATGTCACCTTCCCCGAAGAGATCCATATTTTGCAATTTCATATGCTACTTCAATTGATTCAAATCTCTTCTCTCAAATACACCTATTCCTCATTTTGATTCTATTTTCTCTACACCTTCTGCTTCAAAGGTACCAGATTCTTTTGCTCTACCATCAAAACAAGATCTTGATGTAGGACGACTTGGGATTACTTATGAGCGTCGAACAGATCATGTTCCAACAACTCCTCCAACAGCTAAGCCCAATGTTCAGCTTCTACTCCAATCTCTTCCCTGACTTCAAATTCACTGCCTTTGTTGACTTGCCTATTGCTCTCTGTAATGGTAGACTCATCAGTTCTAGTCATCATCCTATAACTTTCTCTTATCATTGTTTGTCTCCTACCTACTGTATTTTTGTCTTTGTTATTTCTTATACTACTATTCTTAAGGCAATCCAAGAGGCTTCTCACCCAAGATAGTGTCAAGAAATGATTGATAAGACGGAAACATCAAACGCTAATCATACCTGGATGTTTGCCCCATTTCCATCAAAAAAATCTGTTGTTGGCTGCCAATAGTTTTTAAAGTTAAAGTAGGTATTAATGGACAGGAGGATCGCTTGAAGGCCAAACTAATGGCTAAAGAGTGTGCGCAGGTCTATGGGTTGGATTACAATGACATTTTTCTCCAGTTGCAAAAGTGGCTTCTGTTAGCCTTTTCTTGGCCATAGTCACAATGAAACACTGATCCTTATTTTAATTAGATATTAATACATTCCTGCATGGTGATTTGGAGGAGGAAATCTACACAGAGCAACTATAGCTCAAGGTAGGTCAAATCCAGTGTAAATTACATAAGTTGCTGTAAAGCCTCATACAGTCACCTTAACCTTGGTTTTGGTCTGTTTAGCAAAGTTATACACTAGTTTGAAATTTTTCGTTGCGAGCTGGTTTTATTTAGAAGCTCATCGTCACCACCACAATATATTTATCTTGTTTATGTAGATGATATCATCATTATAGGTGATGATCAAGGGGCATCAAAACTCAAACAACACTTGTTTCAGTACTTTCAAACTAAGAATTTAGGTCCTTTGCATTATTTCCATACTGTTTATGGCAGCTCAATCAAAGTCAGTATCTTTATTTCTCAAAGAAAGTAGGCCCTTGTAACCTAAGTATTTCTCATTCATGTCAAGTGGCATGTAACTCAATTTTAAAACAATTTTAAGCAGGTTTTTAAAAAACAAAAATTTGATTACTTGACCAGGCCCAAATCATTTCATGCTTTGTCCTACCCATACTCCAAGTGCTCTACCTATCTTTGACCAGCATTTTACATGATTCCCAACAAGTTGCAAAACATGAAGGTTATAGGAGCCTAAAGATGGAAACTCCCCGCCATTCAACTGTGACTCTAGTCTAAGACTTGCAAAGAAACCAATTACGACCCACCTATGTGATGAAACACCACCTGGTTGATTTGGAGCTCAATGGTGTTTCCAGATTTGAAAGATTTGACACCAATGACAAGGCTGGTGGCAGAGGCACCAATGGTACTGGCATGGTAAGCTGCAACCACTTGCAGCAAACCTCCTTGACAAAGAGGTACTCAAGGAATGTAGGAAACTGATAAAAGTTTCAAAGATGCTAGAATTTCTTTCTTTTATTGGGTTCTGATCTCTAACGAAATGGACAGTGACAATGTAGTAGTTCCTTTGATGGACTTAACCATAGAGATTGAAATCAAGTATTGACCCACGTTTTGGATTTGGAAAGAGAAGCAAAAGTTGAACCCATGCACATCTTTATAGAAATCTAAAACTTGATTTAAAAAATGAAAACTTGTTTCAATTTTTAAAATTTTCAAAACGTAAAACTCGGAATGTATATGTTGAGATATTACCTATATTATAGAGATATGTTAAGTTGCTACCTACGTTAAGTAGCTCCTACATATATATAATACAGAGATATGTTGAGATACGACTTTTATCTTATCCCTATTTATAATATATTTGTTTTGTATTTATATAAATAGCCTATTATTAGGAGACTTGATGTATATTATGTAATTAGGATCCCATTTTGGGGATTCTGCTCCATTCTTTCCTTATTGTCTCCTCATGTTTATATATATGTAGAAGCTCTTCACCTTCTTGATAAGGGTTTAACTACAGCAACCAACCCAGGCGCTCTAATCATTTATTCATCCTTAGACAAGATGTAAGATAATTAATGGAATGGTTCATAAAATCAAGGTTAGATTAATTTTCTAGTCCCTGGACTATTTTATAATTTATAATAAGTTCCTATAGAAGTATAGAATTGGACCCCAAACTTACAAATAAATTTTAATTGGGTCCCTAGGTTAGGGTTCTATCAAAGATAGATGGAATATTCTTGATTCCTGTTGAAAGTATAAAAACCTACTTGAAAATTCTAAAATAGTTCAGGGACCAAGTTGCTAGTTTAACTATTCAATAAGTCCCTATATCGTTTGAAAATTTTCAAATAAATTCATGTACTTTTAATAGGGATCAAGAACATTTCATTCAATGGAATCCTAGCTCACAAGCCCATTTAAATTTAATATTAATAAGTTCAGTAACAGAACATACAATTGGTAAGATCATCGAATCCTACCAGTTGTCCAGTACCAGAATCAAAGCAGATGGAAAATGACTCAATCAAGTAAAACCCAGCCCACCCAGCCAGCAACATGCCTAAAGCACAGCAAATATTAACCAACAGACACATATTTTCTTCCCTTCCTCCTTTCTAATTCATATTTGACAGCAACTGTGACATACCAGTGCAGAGACTAATGGGCATTCATATCACAATTAAGGTTAGACAAACAGAACTTTGATGTTTGACTTGACTAAGTGGCAACTTGTGAGCTTCGTTTTATTGAAGAGCTTGAACATTCTTAGAGTCTAGCACCAATTCTGTTCTTTGAGTCAAGAGTTCATTTCTTGCAAGTAGTGATTATAAAGGTATTGTACCTATGGGAAGAGAAGGGATCTCCGAAAGGGTAAGTGTTTCCTAACTTATTCTGTTTGGTGACATTTATTGTAAATTCTCTTTAAGTAGATTAAGTCTACAGAATTTCATATAATACAAAATAGGAAGGGTCACACGTTCAGGGCTTGTTATGACCACACATCTTAGATGCCCACACCCAATCTACCACTTGGGGATCCAAGTTAGACAAACATTCAACATAAACCATCTTTTCCCCAACCTATAGCAGAGCATTTACTGTTGCTTTCAAAAACTTCAGTATGGAATAATCCTTATGGTGTTCTTTGCGAACTTCGAACTTGTCCTTTCTTTATATTTCTAAAGGTTTAATATACAGGATGGTGATAAGAACCTCGGGAGAATCATATCACAAAAGCCAGCTGTTGTAGTTAGAGAACCCAATATCGTATAAAACCCACACTACAAATCTCATATCTTGCAAATGAATTCTAACATATTGACAGAAATTTGGCAATGTCCAAGTACTTGATGTATTTAGTTGTGGAGGAACAAAAGCACCTTTCTGGTGCAAACTTTACCCTGAACTTCTAAAGTGGCTTAGCAACCATTGTGCATATTCTTTTACTGTAAAGTAGCTTCTGAAGGTTCCATATAAAGGTCCAAGTAAAAATAAGGAGGCTAAAATTTGAGTTCAGTCTATAACGCATTTGGTTGGAGCAGAATGCATGCTTGCATCTTTAAGTGTACCACTTCCCTCTTAAACCTTTTATCAGAAAGAATTATATTCATGGGTTCCCTTGGTGCTCATTCATTCTTGTTATACAGCAGATTTCATCTCTTATATAGAGAAGTAGAAGTCCGCCTCAGTATTCATTGTGTTTATTTTCCAAGTTGTATCTAACCTTCTCTCTTTTACAGACCATGTTACCCTCCCCTAGTTAAAACCCATAAATTATTAGTTCAGCAACATCATGCTCACTTTCCCAGCTATCATAGGAAGCGATACTCTTTGGCATTAGAGCATGGTCCATCAACTTTACAGCCTGCTTGTTTCAGCATTTTTTAATGGAAAATCACTTCCATTTTTGAAAAAAATCAATGACTTAATACATTTTTTAGCATATTTACATTTTTGAAAACTATCAGAATCTGAACAAAAAAAAAAAGAAAAATAAAAAACGGATTTCCGATTATTTTGAAAAACTATTTTAAGTAACTTATAAAAAAATTGAAATTATATCTACCTTTAAAAAAACACTTGGATAAAATCTCTAAATATTAAAATCACTTTTTTATACATTCTTAAAATCATTTCATTTTAGAGATTAAACAAATGAACACTTAGACCCATTAGATGTGGTATGTTAGAGCTAATCCCCACTCTGGAATCGGCTTCACCATAAACACAAGGTGCTTTTAATGGGTCTTGGACGGTTGCACTTTAGGTTAAGTCCACCCACATGGAGCTAAGTTTGCCAACTGATCCAAACCTCAATGCTAATATCTTACTGCATTCAATTACAACTTTACAAACTTCTTTTGTGAAACCCACATCTAATAGCTCACAGCACATTTAAAAGAGTAAAATACGTTTTAATCTTTGCCAGTATAGCTAAATTTGGCTTTAATTTTTCAAACACCTGTTTTGCTGGTTTTGGACCTCAAATTTTGATTTTTTTTAAATAATTTATTTCACCACTTACAGGTGACATCGCATGCATCTAGTATGTCAGGTTACATGTCAGCATAACATGATAATGCCATGTTACCACCAAGCAATGGCAAGGATCATTTTAAAAAAAAATTAAAATATATGAAGGCCAAGACCAATGAAAAAACTGACTAAAACTAAATTTAGGTGTATTTTCAGAACTAAACATTTAAATCTTAAAAAACATACCTTTTTTGCCCTGTCTCGGCAGATACTGCACTTGACAATTTCCCTGTACTCTTCAAGTTCCTGTTGAAGCTTTTCAGTAATTGAGGAGCCCTCATTCTGTTCTTTAAGGTGAGAAAACTTTCTCCTAGAGACCTCTAGATCCTCCTCTATTCTTTTCTTGGCAAACCTGGTAATGAAAAGACAAACAGTTCCCAATTGTAGTATACCAAAATAATTTAAAGAAAGAATAACTTGTATTCATTTCGGACTAAATACCTTTCTTTCTCAAGTTCTACTTGTAACTCCATACGAATCACTCGACCACTACCAATTTTAGATTGCACTTCCACCACTGTATCCAGAACCTGTTGAGACTGCTTTCTAATATCTGAAAGCCTTCTCTGCGTATTTTCCAAAGTGACAGAACTTTGGAGCTTATCTTCTGCAAGTCTCTGAAGCTGATCTGAACAAAACTTCAACTGCATACCAACATAAGTCAATTCCAAATTCATACACAAAGTGTGATTTAAATCAAGACCCAGCTACCTGATCTTCAATTTTTGCAGCTTTCAAATCATATAAATTCAGGGATATGTTCGCTTGCTGGATCTCTTGCTCCATTATCCGCTTTTCTGTCACCAAAGAATCCTGCTTCTGTCTTGCCCTTAGACCTTCTAAAACAAGCTGCACCAATGAGACAACTCAATAAATATCCAACAAAACTAACAAATATCATTATAAAAACATTTACCTGGACTTCAAGAATAATAAATGTTTCAATATATAACAGAAATTTGGGCAGTATTGAAGTTCTTTCTTCTGCAAGTCACATTTTTAAATATTTTAAGTAGACATGTACCAAATTCACTCAGTATTTGCTGTGAAATCAAATTATTAAATAACCAATCCAAATTTCTTTTATTCTAAAGTCAGCAACCAACACATGACCCCTAAATATTATAGAATGATATTATCTGACACAAGAGTGAGAATGCCTAAGAAGATGCATTTTTTTTGTAATTTTGTGATTCTGGTAGTCAGCATATTAGACAGGCATCTGGTTGCTTGAATGCAACGGCCTCAGTTCTTTGGCTATTTCTCTGTATGGCAGCTCCGTGGTTTCTAAAGTTTGTTTAATAGTGATCAAATATAAAACACTAACATTATGCGTCGGCCAATAACCAATTTGGGGATGTAATCCCAACCTTATTTGAGCATGCATATGACAATCAATAAGCTTTAAAGCTTATCCTTAGAGAAACAACAGATGTAACACCACTTGAGAGTGAATCCTCATTCCTAAGAACAATAGGTGCAGAGCCTGAGTATTTTTCTTATTTTTTTCGTTCTATTTTCCGCAGTTCAAGTATCATCAAGAATATCACTTTATTGGGCTGGATACCTTGTATCAATCCATTACACAAATGACCTAATTAGTCATTCGACCTTGTTAGAAATAATTATGGTAAAGGGGCATGTTATACATTATGTAATGATGTTAAATAGGCTAAGAATCATGTTAAATAGTGACTGTATATTCAGTAATTATTTGTAATTATTCTCATTCTCTCTTTTTCAAGAATATATGTTGAGCCTAACAAGAGGACAATCCTAATCAGCATTGCATGTTTCTCTCTTTACAGATGCATCTCCACTGCACATGGCGGCGCATGCAGCCACCGTTCATGCTGCTGCTTCCACATCCAGCAACACTTCGCTATCCTCCACCTTGATCTACGATTATCTCATTTGTTCGTGGTCTCAACATTCACTATTTGGCATTTTTTGTACTACTCTTGATGTTTTCTCTCCTCTCTACGAACCCATGGAAAACTCAGCCCCTTCAAAGGTTGATGGTTTCTGTTTTCACAAATTTTGTAACAACCCCACTTTATCAAAAATTAGATGGTAATAACTATGACTTATGGGGCCCCAACATCAAGCTTTGGCTGAAAGGGCAAGTTATGGGGACCATGTTACAACTAAGGAAGACTTTGTGGTTGAAGGTGAGCATTCTGACAAGGAGTGAAATCAATGTCCAGCTTTGTGACATCATCAAATCCACCATCCATCCCTCTCAGGCAGACCTTTCGTTCTTCAATCTTTATTTAGGCACAAACTTATATCAACAACACTCCACCTGTATGGGATTTCCCAGACCCTCATGAGAGTTATTTCCTCAGATGTCTTGGGAGCGCAATGTTTGAATATTTGGGTAAAGTTAATAGCGTGTTGAATGAGTTTAATGAATTTTTGCCTCCTACCAAGTTAGAGTAACGCAAGGTTTACCCATAGACTTTTCCATAGGTCAGGATCGAATTTTGGGCTCCTCTACCATCCCTATTATGACCTTTACTTGGTCCTCCCTGCTACTTGTCCTAGCCAAAGCACCTATTCATATTGATGAGCATTCTGCTCTTATTGATTTATCTGCCTTGGTTTCCCACAATTGTGACGTTAGTCAATCCCACTAACCAGGCAAACTATGTCCTTTATGTGGCCCAATTCCACTACTTCTGTTACGTAGATTGCTAATTACTTTTTTGGACTCCAGCATCTTCTCTTGGTCCATAGGTCCTTGATTTTGGGGCCCCTAATCATACAAGTAGTAATAAGTTTCTTTTCTCTAATCTTTCTATTTCTATTTATTTACCATCTATCATTATGATTAATAGGTCTCAAATACCGTCTAAGACTCTAAAGGGCTTGGTACTATTTATCCCTTTCTATTGACGATGTTTTTTATGTTCTTAGATTTCATTTTAACTTGTTATTCATTAGTCATCTCATTTGTGCTCTTAATTGTCATATTGCCTTTACTAACAATAATTATGTCCTGCAAGACAAAGCTCATTTTAACTTGTTATTCATTAGTCATCTCATTTGTGCTCTTAATTGTCATATTGCCTTTACTAACAATAATTATGTCCTGCAAGACAAAGCTCAGGGAAAATGATTAGCACTAGATGTGAGTCTCATGCTCTTTATGAACCACACACCTTTGCTCATGTTGGTTAGGTGGTGGATTAGTCTCTCTTTATTCATGTGCAATTGGAACATTTTAACTTGGCAAAATTATAGCAACTAGTGCCCAATCTCTTTAAATTGTCTACTTTGTTTTATGAATCTTGTTAAAAAGAAAAACATGTTCATAGTTCTTTTTCTAGTCGTGTCAATCATCATGCTACTCCTACTTCATTCTGCTGTTTGGGATTCTATTCATGTCTATTTTAGGATCAAGATATTTTGTGATAATTACTCTAGATGTATTAGATTATTTTTAATGAAAGATCGTTTATAATTATTTTCTACTTTTATTCAAGACAGCAAATGATGCTTTTGCTCGTGCTGCTTGAAAACAAGCTATGATTGATGAAATGAGTGGTACACTTCAGAGCAATTGTACTTGGGATCTGGTTCCTCTTCCTCCAAGGAAGTCTTTAATGGGTTGCTCATGATTTTTTATGGTAAAAGTAGATCCTAATGGTAAAGCTCATCCCCTTCAAACTTTTCTAATGGCCAAAGGATATACTCAAATTTTTAGTTTGGATTATGATGACACCTCCCCTGTGGCAAACACCACCTTTGTTTGCCTATTTATTATTTATGGTGGTTATTCATTTTTTACCTCTATATCAATTTGATAAAAAAAAAATGTTTCCCTTCATTATGACCTTATGAAAGAGGTATATTAGGAGCAACCTCTAGAATTTGTTGCTTAGGAAGAGTCTTTAGGACTAGTTTGTCATCCTCAAAAGCATTGGTGACTCAAAGTGAAGCAAACCACTTATTCTTCTATTATCATTCAACTAAAGAATCCATCAGTTTGATTGTACAAATAAAAGACATTGTCATTACAAGTAATGATATCTAAAGCATTGCCCAATTGAAGCAACATCTTTGTCAACATCAATACTTCTTAGAAATAGAGGTGGCACAATCTAAGAGTGGTATTATGATTTTCCAAAAGAATATACCATGAACATTCTAGAGGAAACAAGCAAGATGGGTACTAAACATTTTGATACTCCAATGGCAGTTAGTAACGTAAGTCGAATCTTAAACTCTCAGCTTCAAGAAAAGGTTATTGTATGGAGAAAAAGGTAATACTCTTTAGGATTATTCAAATCGAAATATGGCAAGCTCTCACTTCAAGAAAAGGTATCTTGTATGAAGAAAAAGGTCTTGCTTGAGTTTAGGGTTATTCAAATGCAAATTGGGCAAGCTCTCCTACTAATAGGTCTATTTCTGGTTATTTGTTTTCATTGGTGGTAATTTGATCTCATGAAAGTATGAGAAACAAACTGTGGTTGCAAGGTCAAGTGCAAAAACAAAGTACCGAACTATGGCTTTAGCTACGTGTAAACTTACTTGGCTCAAACAATTCATCAAAGAGTTGAGGGGGAAACCTCATAAATGAACTCATTTGTAATAATCAAACAGCCTTACACATTGCCTCAAATCCAATTTTCTAGGAGAAAACCAAACATAATGACATTGTTTGTCACTTCATTAAAGAAAAAAAATTATCTAGAGACATCAAAACTAGCTTTGTTAATTAAAATGATCAATTAACTTATGTTTTCACAAATTCATCAAGAGGTCCTCAAGGTTGATTCTACTTTTAGCAATTTTGGCGCATATGATTTACATGCTCCAACATGAGTAGAAGTGTAATAATGTAATTATCGTATAGGTCATATGTTATATAATAATGTTAAATACGAAAGGAATCATGTTAAATAGAATAATTGTCCATTCTGTGATTATGATTATTTTTCTATGACTCTTAACATAAATATATGCCCCACTATGCAATTCAAGCACAGATTGATCCACATTTTTTCGCCTTCTCTTTAAACACACCAAATTGGACTAGTCTCATATTCATAATCAAACCCTAGTGTAATTAATTATTCTCATAGTAGGGACAGACACCTTCCATCTTTCTACCCCTCAATGTGAAGCTAGCAATAAAAAGGAAGCCATTCATAGTTCAAAAATAAACCATAAAGACAAGCAACAATGCAAAAGTGTCGGACGAAATCTAGGTATAGACTGGGAATGACCAGAGAAACTGACAGCAACTATAGATAATAAGATGCCTAAGACCACTTAGGATAGATCAGCAAAGACATCATTGACCATGGTCAATGAGAAAAGGAGTGAAAACAACCAAAGAGGCATGGTAAGGGAAAAACAACACCTCACCAATGATGGAAAACATCAATTGGGCGCAGATCTGGATAGCACTCCTTTAATTAGGGCATAACTAATGTTGGTGTACGTAGGTGTATCAAGCATTGGCACATCAGCCAAAGTAGGTGTAGAAACTTTAGCAAACATCCATGGGATACTAGACCTAAGCTTTTGGGAGTAGACATCTCAGCTCACCGCAAGTCATTTGGTGGTGGTTCTAGCAAGATAGATTGCTCAATTGACAATTAATGGCAGCAATGAGGGTTGAAGATTCTTGAAGACAAGATATCCATTCATGAGGTTTGGATGATCACTAGACAAAACAACAATGATCGGCTAGCAGTAGAATTTGCTAAATAGGAACCAAAAAGACAGACGAGTCCCAACAAGAGAGAGAGCTAACTTGAATCAAGAAAACGAATAATGAAAATGTAGAGTTCAAGATTTTAGGTTCCTAAATGTTAAAGTAGTGACAAGACAAATCGCCAAGTATCATACTATTCTAATACTATTCAAATTATAACATTTGCGATATTAAGGGAGGAAATAGAAAGAAGACACATTTTCTGAATAATATTCTATGTATAGTGATGTGGAACAAAACATGATTTAATAATATTAATTAAGCCTAATACAATAACAACATTATAATCTTACTAATAAGAAAACAAATCTAGAAAAAATAAGAAAATATGGAAAACAATCTGAGATAAATATGGAGACCTATCCTAATCCTAATATGGAAAATCCCAACATTTTGGTCCCTACAAATTGGATCCCACTATTTACTTAAGTTATTATAGTGCTAGAGTTTTATTCTCATGCAGGGACTGAAATAAGGTGTAAAATGGTTTTAGGACTAAAGCTAAAAGATAACATCATGAATAGGGAATCAAATCCAAATTTAATACCATTATAACTTCAACATTGAGCAGGGATCAGTTCGTAAACATTTTTCATGTACAGATCAAAATATAATTTTTTTGCTTTGGTGTGGAGACTAAAATGAAAAACAATGTTAGATGTAGGAGCCCAATTTTATTTTAAAAATAAAAAATATAAAAGATGGACATAAGAGAGACAACAAACGACAAATGAACAACAAGAATGGAACACAATACCATCAGGTTGGCTCTATGTTTCTTTTAAACAAGGCCAGCGCCCACTCAAGAATGAATGTTTTGAGCAATAAAGAGGGTCTTGTTTATATGACCATAGAGCATTAAATTATCATCACTTTCAAACTAAACAATAAAGGTGCAACCTTAATATTGTAATCATCTCTCTCAGTAATCTGTTGCAACAAGTGTTGGTTTTGAGTTTGCATGTCATCATATGCTTGTCCAATAGTCTGCAGGAAAGTCATTCCAATGGTAACAAATCAAAATTAACATTGTAAAAGCTTGAAACAATTAGTAGTAGAATAATCAGCAAGAAAATGTCAATATGTAACAAAGAGTTCCATCCCATCAAGAAATCCAACCTCTATTTCAGACAAGTAGGCCTCATTTCCTTCATTCTTAGATCTCAAGACACTAGACATTTTACACATTTCCCTGAAATAAGAAAACACTATGGATAAATAAAGGTAACCACAATAAAGATCATAGAGCATAGTTTTAAGGGGATATAATTGCAAACAGATGGAATACTAAAATATGGTTTCATGGGACCATTCTACTAACGTAAAGAACAGGCAAATTCATCCAATAACTAAAAAACATGTTTTAAACTCCAAGGAAACAAAACTTGTTAAAAGACAATATAATAAAACTATGTTTTCCTAATATTAAAATATCAAGAGAATTAACAAAAACAAAATGATAGGAATATGGTATCTTGATTATGAAAATACAGGGAGCCCATCATTCATGAAACCTTCACTCTTGATAAACTAAACCAAGCAACACTGCAAAACTTTGAGGATCTACACCTCCCAATGCTAAAAGGCTCTAAATTCCTCTCCAATAACAAGAAGCTCTCTCTCTTAACCTCTCCTATTATTTATGAACAAACTGCCTTGATTCTTCTCTATCTCAATCCAACCATCTAACAAAAATCAACAACACTGACTAGCTAACTAACTATTGGTTAACAAACTTAACTAAGTATATCATCTACCATAATATGAAATAGGATATTTACATGATGATGGTGAAATTTGGTTTCAGTAATTGGAAACTCATACAGCAATACACAAAGAAGCTTATATAGAGAGAATAGTTAGAAAAGAAAAAAAGTTGATTATTAAATAGAACGTCAAAGTATAATTAATAGAAAAGGAAACAAAATTGAAAGCAGCTACTGTGATTGGGAGGAAAAAGTAAAGATACTTGTCTCTTTGGTCAAACACCTTCACTCTTGATAAACTAAACCAAGCAATGAAGAATATAGAACCAAAAAAACACTTCACCATTCATGAAACCTTTTCAATCCAATAAAAGGCAAAATAGAATAGATAACATGACTCTCAAAATATGCATGTTAAGATGCATATTAGGTTAGAAGACACACAATAAATAATAAAGGTTAACCTTTTAGAAGCTTCTAATTTCTGTCTCATGTCTGCTATCTCAGCTTCTGCAGCAGCCAACCTTTGTTGAGATCTGGCCTCGGCTTCATTGGCCATCTTAACTCGAAGCTCTAAGTTGTGCTCATCTAGAGATGATTTCAAACTTTGAACATGTGCCCATCCTCTGTATTCTGCATCCCGAGCATCCATGACATCCCTGCAAACACAAACCTCTGTTAGCATTCATTATATCTTGTTTCATGCATTCGATGACCGAACATGTCAATTACTAGATACAACATAATTTCACCATGTGACTAGTTCAATAAAATGTTGACCATAGTCACAACTTACACATCTCCTTTTTTAGGTTTTATTTTCTTAATTTGTTGAAGGAATTTCATTTGAAAAAAGCCAAAATAGTTTTGAAAATTATCAATTGGGTGCAAGAGTACAAATACAGCTAATGAAGTTACAAGACAATGTAGTACTAGTATACACAGAACAAATAAGTTATAAAGAATAAAATATCCACAACTCTAAACAATCTCCATGGTGTTGGAGCATAAATCATGATCACACCCAACTTATTAAATATATGGTTAGCTCTCCTTCCATTCCAAGAAACTTTGCTAAAAAGAACTTTCTCATGTGATTAAAGGTCATCATTGCCTTCCTCATTTTGTATTTAGCATCGTTATTTTTAGGGATGGCAAAAGGACCTATATCCATTAGTGTTGTTAATTTCCTTATTTGGTTCCACTTGGTTTTCCTCCCCTCCTGGACCGCATCATCAAATTCAGTATATTTTTATTTCATTTTGATTGTCTTGTCAAAATGTCAAGTTCCCCATATCTTCAACTTAGGAGTTATTGGTGGGGATAGCATATAACAAGTCTTTACACCTGCAATTCATTCTTCTTTTTTGGTGTTCATCAATCCCTTCAACTATTCAATGTTTTATCCAAAATGTAAAATTTTCTTCTTTTTGTCTTGTATCTTTCATTATCTGTCACTATGGGTTAGACCACACCAATTTAGATGCACTCAAACTTGTACTATGAGCTTGCAATATAGGAATGTTCATAAATTGATTCAAACCATTCCAAGCTGATAAATTGATCAAAAAAATCAAAACTGACAAAATCTTGAAAAAAAAATACATTTTTATGCAGTTTGGTTCGATTTCAAATCTCATGCTCAAAACCAAACTATATTGAACTACAAACATACGAAATTTGTATTCAACCTTTATATAAACACTAACCTTAAATATATTTTATTGAATTTTTTATATCTTAAAGCAATTGAAATTATTTTCGTTTGTTATTTATAATTAAAATAAGTTGCGATTTATTATGATATTTAATACTTTTAGCAATTTTTTATTGTTATGTATTTGATTTTTTATTTAATAATTATGTTTAAATGAAAAATTAGTCATTCAAAATTTTATATACTGTTTTAAGCTTCTATTTGTACTATAGACAATGAAATCTCATTTATTTGCTAACAATAAAATAAAAATGTTGTCGCCTAAAAAATAAAGCAAAAATAAAAATAACCAATCCAGGCCAAAACACAATTTTGATTGAATTTTATTACTGGATGAGATGATTTTTTGTTTCAAAACCAATTCAAACCAAGCTACAAACGCCTCTTGTAATATACAAATCATTAATAAAAATGCCACAAATGTATATTCTTCATGTTGTATGGGCAAAGCCATCATAAACCATCTTTCTCTCTACTCACTTCATATGATTTAGCATGTGAATTAGCATATGGTGACCTATGGGAGCCTATCCCTCTCTTCTTTCCTATGATGAATATTCATATTACATTATCTTTGTGGGCATTCACGCTATACATGGATATATCTTATAAAAGCAAAATCTGACCCAATTTAACACCAAAAAATCCCTACAGCCTGGTTGGAAGGAATGGGGAATATTGGTTCCTTTCCAAAATTCTGCCAAGAGTTAGGTTTTGTTTGTTTGATTAATTTGTCATCATAAGCATCATTAAAATGGTGACCATTAAATACAAAATAAGACATTGGGGAATTAGGACATGCCATACATGCTATTGCATCTCAAGTTATCAAATTTTGGGATGAAGTTTTGCTTGCTTACTTCTATCTATCTGATAAACAAACTTCAGACTTCCACACTTCATTTTGAAGTTCCTTCTTTTTACACAGACAAGTGCTCAACAGTTCCCTCCTCCACATCTTTGGTTGTGCTTGCAATCCTTTAATTCACCACATAAAAAGCACAAGTTGGAATTCAAATCCCACAAATGCATCTTTTGTTGGTTATTCCACCTCCCATAAGGGTAACAAGTGTCTCTCCCCACACAACTCTGATATCCAAAGATGTCATCGTCAATGAAATCAAGTTTCCTCATGATGATTTATTCCTTCCAACTCATCCACAGAACTTTCTTCCATATGTCCTTTCGTTCATCTAGCTGCTCCATCATCTAGTCCAATACCCAATCCACTTTTTCATCACCCACTCCGTAGATTATTGTCCCTTCTCCTCTTCCATCTATCCTCCCACCATATCAGCCTCCTAAAGTTCATCCATATGCAAAAAAATCAAAGTTCAGTATAGTCAACCCTAGGTTGGTCCCCACTCTTCTCACCCATTTGGAACCAACTGGTGTTAAAACAAGCCTTGGCCAACGCTTAAAGGGTTGCAACAATGAAATTCGAATATGATGCCTTGTTGAGAAAATCTACATGGTCATTCAGTTCCTTTACCATAGAGTGGCAATTTGCTACAAGTGCGGTTTTCAATCAAGGAAAACTCTAATGGCAATACACACAAATACAAGGCTCAATTAGTTGCCAAAGGGTTTCATAAACAACCTGGAATCAATTATACTGAAATCGTTTCTCATGACATGAACAATGCATTCTTGAATGGATTCTGACATGAAGTGTATATGGCACAACCCCTGCAGTTTGAAGCTCTTAGTGAGACCACAGATTGCAAGATGCACAAGGCTATTTATGGTCACAAAAGTGGCTCTAAAGGACCTAGTTTGATATGTTAGCATTCAATCTTGTTCATTTTAGATTCAAGACCAGTAAGTATGAGCCTTTCCTCTTCCTATATTCCACAAGCACTCATGTGGTTTACACGCCAATCTTTGCTGATGACATCATAGTCACCAGCAAGTGGCAACTAGTTGCAACTCAAACAGCATTCATCTCTAAGTTAAATTCAGAATTTTCACTCAAACATTTACTCTATCATGATTATTTTTTGGGGATATAAGTCAAGTCTCTACCTACTAATTCTCTCTTAATCCAAGTATCTATGGTAATGGGATTTGCTAGATAAAACCAACATGATGGACCAAGAGTATCACTTCTCCTATGGTTATACATCATAAATTGATTAAACAAGGTACTGATCATGTTTTAATCACTTATTGCAGATCAATGGTAGGTGCACTTCTGTGCAGATCAATGGTAGGTGCACTTCTGTATGTCACCATTACCAAACCTAAGATTGATTAAGCAAGAAATAAAGTGTCAATTCATGTCACAGTCTTTGCAAAAATCATTCAAAGGTTGTAAAACACATCCTGGGTCATCATTGTGGGTTTTGAATCCTGATGAGAGGCACTCTATCTCAAGTTCTAGTAATATCATAGGGGCCAATCTCATCTCTTGGTGGTCTAAGCAAACAACAGTTGGTCAGTCCAGCACTAGAGGAATTGGAGCTTAGCAGCAGCAGCAACAGCTAAAATTCTTTAGATCCAAACACATCTCGGGGAACTCCACCTTTCTGTTCCAATGCCTATCATCTATAATCATAGTTACCAATCCTAAATAGTGGCATGCAGCAGTCCAACCCTAAAACACTGTAGCAAGAGTGCATAGCAAGATGATGGCTAATTTAACATTTTTTATGCTAACATATATTCTTATACTATATACATAATTACACATATAATCCTCAGAATATTCAAAATTCATTACATTCAGAATTAAAATGTGAAGGAAACAAAAAAGGTAACCAAATATCTTAAAAAGGTAAATATCTCAAAAAGTAGCAGGTGTTAGGCAAAGCATACAAGTAAATAACCAAAATGGTGAAGGAAACCAAATATCTTAGAAGGTTGCAGAGAGAAAACAATAGAGAGGAAACAACAAAGATAAAATAGGGGTAGGTGAAACATAGAGAAGAGTCAAGGTATGGTGTTTGCCTCAAAAATGACAGAGATGGATGGCTCTACCACTTAGGTCGCAAAATCAAAATAGAGAGGAGAGGTTTCAAACAGAGAAGAGACAAGAAAGTGTGAGGGGAGAAAAGAAATGTAGGGTTAGGGATCTAACTTTTCTGAAAAAATATCATCAAAAAATGTTGGAGATGGGTGGCTCCATTAGTTCGATCACAGAGGCAGAATGGAGAGAAGAGATGTCTCAAACAAAGACAAGAGTGAGGGAAGAAAGAAAAAATGCTACATAAGGTTTTTTAATTTGTCAGAAAAATGAAAGAGACAACTTTGCCCTTAAAAAAAGTTAAAATGACAGTTTCAAGGACCAAAAAGGAATTTCTAATCAGTTGTAAAGCTATGACACTATGAAATGCAGCTTTCACAACCATGACAGCAGTAAACGGAAAAACATTACACTATTCAAGTTTTGTGGCGGCCAGTCATTACTCCGCCAGGCAAAAGTGTGACAAGTGAACACTATTGATAACTATGACTGCAAAACATGAGCACAGCAACTTTATCTCACAACCCTAATCTTCATGCATGCACCAAGCATATGGAACTCCATCGCTCTCTTGTTCACAAGGTTGAGTAAATCTTTTCATGTTTTCCACATTCCAGCTACTCCTTAAGGTGATTTCCCCTTCTAGGCTTTAGAAACTTTGAAGCCAGCTAAGTATGATCATTTCTGTGTCTCACCCTCCCAAGCTTGAAGGGGGATGTTAATGTATATGTACTATCTGTAAATCTTAGTGTATAAGAGCATCATCACCCTTATGTCACTGATCAATGAGTCAGATGTGACACTAGTAGTTGGCTAGTTAGATGTAACTACAATTAGGATCAATCACCCTGATCTCCCTTTATAAACACATCTTAAATCAGCACAGATTCATAATTAAACATTCTCTATTTTGATTCACCAAATTCTCTCTGCCACCATGTTAAACATATATTTAACTTGTATTTAAAATTTCACAATAATGGTCATCAATTTCAGGGTCATCCTCTCTACCCTGCCATCCAAGACTGATCATTAATGCTGCTAATAATTCTTCTCATATCCAATAAAAAGAAATTTTAACTTATTTTCAATTTATTTTTCTAAATATTTGCCAAGATAATTCCTTGCAACATTATGACCTGGTTAGAAAAGAATATAAACCAGAACCATTCACGAATATTGAATTCAAGTTCATAATACAAACTCGAACCTTGAATCAATGGACTCACGTCTAAACATTTCCAATATCAACTTCAAGTCCTGCTCGCTCTCCCTCAAATCTTGAACCTGCCTCAAAAGCAAATTAAAGTTTTTAACTAGGAAATAAAGGATTATAAAATCAGTTGCTATACTTGCAATGTTAAAAGTGCAAGGTCATGGTGCAAAATATTTTCTAATTTGTTTAGCACATAGATCTATCATCCCAACCCCAGAGGAACATTCAATAAACTAGTCAAACATAATGTCAGATGAAGTTTTATAATATATAAATACAACACAAATTGAATGAGACAAGCTTAAAGAAGCACTTAAACCCACAGCAGCAGGAAGTTTTTAGTATTTATACAAGTAACATACCACAGCAAGCAGTCTTTTTATCTCAACAAGTTGACCAGCAGATTTGACGGATAATGCATCACACTCTTTTACCTGTTACTTACAAACAAACTTTTCAGGGCCTATGATTTTATGCCACCAAAATGTACATTTCATAAAAACAAATACACCAACCTTCCTGTCAAGAATACTAGAAACAGACTGCACATCTGCACGCAGAGAATGGACATCCGAAGCCGATTCTTTGTACTTACTTAGTTGGCTTTGCATAGACCCCATTTCATCGGGAAATGAAGAAACTAGAGATTTAAATTCTGCAATAATTTGTTTCCTTCCTGAAGCCAAAGCAAATGTGATAGAAACTGAAAAAATGCATCACCAATAATAAAACAATTCAGCAAAAAGATAGCATGCTTTAAAAGAGGGGGGATCCTAACCTGGCTCTCTGGTTTCCTCCTTCAGCTTATTTTCAGTCACGTTTCTTTCCTCTATCTTTTTCTGTATCTCAGTGCGTATATCAGTCACTCTGAATTCTGAAACAGCTACAGATCTTTGAAAAATATCTGCTAAATCATTTTTAATGTAGCACTCCTTCTCCTTCCAAGCAAGATTATCCTTCTCAACCTTTAAGAATATAACAAAATTTGGTTGGGGAGGGGGGTCATTGTCAGAAATATATCCTAGCAAACAGGACAGCAATCAAAAGGCATAAATGAAACTACCGACCAGTTACAACCTGTAGTTTCTCATATATGGCCTGATACTCCAGAACTTCTGATTTCAATTTTTCTATATGATCTCTGACCAATTGGAATGCATGGGAAGAAGTAATACACTTCAAATTCTTCAGTGTGTTCTGAGGCAGTCATTCAACATAAATTATACCAGAAAGAGAAAATACACATACTTGCATTGTAGAACATAAATACTAGTTCAAATACAGGAATACAGAAAGAGTACAACAGAAAACAAACCTGTAGATCACACAACTGCTGTAATATTCTTATTCTTTCCTCATGCAGACTTTTCAGTTCCACTAATCGAGTTGAACCTTGATCCTGAGAAACTCAACAATTAAGGTACAATATCCCATGAATTCTAAAACTAAATCAAAGAATCCAACAACAATTACCAATAGCTCCTTCAGAGTAGATTCCATATCTTGCAAATCCTTTTGCTTGTCTCTGATCTTATTATCACCGGAAACATGCGTACTTCCAACATTTAAAACTGGGAGAACTGCCCCTTTTGCTGCATCTCTCTCTGCTTTGAGAATTGCAAGTTTGTGATCGCTTTGCTCTAAATCCGCAACGGTGCTTGCCAGTTCCCCTAAGTAAATTAATGACAGGAAGATAAATAAATTGCGTAGCACATGCCAACCTTCAAAGCATAAAATATATGACTAGCATGAGCAGATCTATTTTTCTTTTGCTTTTCATCATCCCTTTGGAGGCAGAGTAATAGAATAATATTAAAAGTTTAAATCCTGTCCAAAACAATTAAATTATATACATATCCATTGAATGCAACAAAATAAGGCAAAAACATGTATAAAAGAGTTTTGAAAGATGAAGAGAACAGAAAAGTAGATCCACCTAACTATATGAGAAATGACAAAAAAATGCAAAAGCAATACATTATGTTAATAGTATAAATTATAAAATCAACATCACATATCCCTATGCTGCAATAAGTACAAAACAACTGAAATATATATAGAACAAAATAATAAAAAATATACCCAACTGAAGTTGTAACTTTCATTATTTTATAATCAAATAGTAAATTTAATCTTTTGGAACATGTTCCTTCATTGGGTTATCCAACCTATTAGCTAGAGTCAGGTGTTATCCAACTCATATACATGACCTGCAACACAGTCCATGGGCTTCACAGTCAACTAGAACATACATCACAAATTCCCACAACCTTTCATGACTCCCAAGTCCAAGATGATAACCCTTGTAAGGTCAGGAAGAGCTTATAAATGTGGGTTTTACAACTAAAGAGAGGACTCAGCTGTCACCCAGGACACCTACACATGGCTGACTGGGATTCTTGGACTTAGGGTCAGGCTCAAGGAACTTGAATGAAACACAGCTCTACCATTTTACAACAGAGTAATCCAATTCTATTAACACCAGGATCATATTAAATTCAATAAATTTTTATATGAATTTTGATTTACTTCCAAATTCCTCAAGTACAAAATATTCACATTTTCTTTCTTAAGTAATGTACTAATGCATCCTAAATTTCTTTCCAAAACTTCCATTTTTGAGGGATTCCATTGCTTTTATTTTCTTCTGTCCTTAATCTAGGTCAAGATACCAACTTGAAGAACATCCCCAAACCCTGTAATTCACAGATAAAAAATTCAAGCACTCCCCAATCATCATCCCCTTCAGAGAAAATATAAACTGTAAACTCTGAGAAGATGTTTAGTTGTAGCTACATTCCAGGCTCAATTGCAGAAGGTTGACAGTGAATTACCATGTTCAGCAAGGAGAAGAAACAGATCTCTGATGACAAAAAACCTTAAATTCTGCAGTTCTTTCCAAACGGGGTGATTTTCACTTTCGTGTAGTTTCCTAATTTATGACCATATTTATTTATATTTATGTGTCCATTACATGCTAATTAAATGTAATGAACACAAACAAATGAAATAAAAGTAAATCTATTCCTGATAGAGCCAAACACTAGAACACAATGACCATTCTATTCACATTCTGATTCTGAAAAAACAAAAAATGATACCAAATGTGCTATGAATGCTTTAAGCGAGAAAAAAAGTTCAGTCAGCAGGCCATATATCCAATCATTTGTTACAACCACTTAGAACTGAGGAAGCCTGGCCAATTTGAATGGTCAGAATTATACCCTTATGGTTTGTTAGGATGGGGGGAAGGGGGAGGGAAGGAAAGGGTAAGGAAGGAAAAAAGGAGTATGGAAAGGTTTCCTGCCTTTTGTTTGTGTATGAAAACAAAAGGGAAGGAAGCATTATTCACAAACTCTACCAAAATTTTATTCCCCCCAAATTAAGAGAGAAAGTGGGAAAAGAAGCTTTCTTTTTTTTTTTTTGTTTTTTATATTTTAAATTGTTAAAATTATTATATATTTTTAAAAAATAAAAATTAAATATTATGTTAGTATTAATCATAGTAAAAAAAACTTGAAGTTAAATTTAATTTTTCTAAATTTATATAAAATAAAATTTATATTACTAATATATTTCTTTTCCATCCATCCAAACAAGAAAAGAGAAGAGAATTTTTTTCCTTCCCTTTTTCCTATTTCTACCCATCCAAACAACTCACTTTTCCTTCTTATTTTCACTTTTTCTTCTCCATGGCCCAGCTTTTTTGTGCCTATCATCATTTCCCTCAATCAGAGCTACCAGAGAGTTCCTGTTCTAGAGTTCCATGATTCATCTCTTGCTGAGTATACTGACCTCACTTTTCCTTCTTATTTTCACTTTTTCCTTCCCATCTCTTTCATTCCTTCCTATTTCCTCCATCATCCAAACAAAGCATTAAGTACATCAGATGGTTACCCCTATCTCTACCTTTCAAATTTCCCTGTCCTCTTGTTCCAACAACTTCTTCCCAACTATTGCAACCTTCTCCATGACCCAGCTTTATTGTGCCTATCATCATTTTCCTCAATTAGAGCTACCAGAGAGTCCCTGTTCTAGAGTTCCATGATTCATCTCTTGCTGAGTATACTGACCTCAGTGTTGGTTTGGCAACTTCAGCAAAATTATACAGTAAATTGGTATGATCCACAATGAGACATACCATTGCATTTTATAAACAATCTTGCTCTAGAAAGTGCATCAGTCTTGTGGGTTATATGGATGAAATTGTAATCACAATTCACAAGTGAGTCAATTGTACTAGCACTGTAACACTAAAAACTTTGATCAATATAATTATTTTCTGGAGATTGTGGTTGCCCACCTACCAATCCAAAGAGAATCTTACTCAGGACATGGCAGCATCCTAATTCCTTATGATGTATATGCACCAACTTGAGTGTCAAAAATACTATTTGTAGAAAATGGTTACATTAATCAATGAAGCATTAGAAATAATAAGGTTTTACTTCTAGGAAACGATTCTTTTATTGTTGTGTTCTATGAAATATAAATTGTAATTCTTCCTTCATGTATATAACATAGCCACATGATTAGTGTAATTTCATTCAAAGAAATACCTATGCTCCTCATCCTTCGAGTGAGAAAATATCATTTAATGGCTATGACTTCATTTTCTAATGAAAAGTATGAGACAGAGCAGAGGAATTGTGACCCTGAGGATTAGAATTTAGAGGTTACAAAAGATGCAGCAAACTCAAAACATTGAGCATTTTAACAAAAGTGGGAAAGACCAGCTTGCTAGGCTTTCCACAAGTTGAGAGCCACGCCCATTCCAGTAAAAATTTCCTTCCAAGCATATCAGATTTAACACAGGACTCAACTGTAACAGTTAGCCCTTCTTTAGTCCACCTCTTTACTTTTACGTTTGTTACTTCTTTGTTAATCATTTTTATTAACTTTAGTCACTAATGATACTACTATTGACTGTTTGGTACCCCTATGACCGAAGTTTAGAAGAAAAAGTGATATCAAATACCACTTAAGAAATAAAAGAAAGAATCAGGGACAACATCACTTGATCCATTTTGTTGTAGATGTACACTTACCTGATCATGAGAAGATAACTGTTGATTAATCCTGAAGTTCTTATGTTCATAGAAAACAATGTTCAAGGAAGAAACAAACAATATAATAACCAACACAACTCATGAAGATTTGAAAGGCAGGCAGGTAATAAACTAGGCTTAAAATTAAGATGCTCAGGGAATTGAGGGAGACAGAACAAAGCTTTTACCTGCTAGAAAAAAGAAATATTATCAGAAAGGATAGGAAGGAATCATGGAAAACAATCATATGTTGCTCTTTCCTGAATAGGTATGCTATGTCTAGTTTTAGCTCAAACAATAAATCACTCAGTAATGCAGTGTAAGGCTGCTGCTTTCTATTGAAAAAAACATTTTGAGGGCAGTGTACTTGTTAAAGACAGGAAGGCAGATGAATAGTTGAGAATTTAAAGCTTTTTCTTCTTCTTTCTTCATATTGTTTTAATTTTTTTTCCTACTTCAAATGGTAGCTTGTTATCAGGGTTGTATTTTTCTTCTATTCTTTCAATTAAAATTTGTGCATAATATTTTACAGGCATTGAAACCTCTCAGTTTTCAACATAATTTTTGTACTTGAAACAAGTAACTTAAAAGATTTCCATAGCATGTTTTAATTCCAGAGTAAGGATAAAATGTACAAGGACAGTAGAGGTAATTTACCTTTTAATCTTTCCAGGTCAGATTTATTTTTGGCATCAAGATCTCTCTGATTTTGGAACTCACTTGCTAAAGACTTGTGCTTTAAATGAAGCTCACTGAATTCCAATCTCATGTTTTTAACTTCCGCCTCTTGATCAGTGAACAATTTCTGCCTACACAAAACTATAAGCAGGCAGTGTAACTAATAAAGCAGAAAGACTGCTCTGAAAGAATAAGCCTAACATTTGATAATCATAAACAACAAGCATTCATATCTTACCATCTCCAGGAATCTTTGTTAGTAATGCAGTATATAATCCATCCTTCAGAACCCAAAAGTTATTAATAGCTGTCACTATATTTTTTAAAACACTTTTAGCTTTCTCAGAAGGAATATCTCTATGCTCTTCCATTGGGTTGGTAAAGTTATACATGGAGGAACATTCAGTGGCACCAGTTTGCATAAGTCGGCTAAGAAAAACATCCTGAACAGTAGATGAACTACCATCTGGTAAACACATCAAAAGATCCTCATTAGCTAATACAATTTCCCAGCACACAGACATTTAATGATGTTTCTGATGTGATATCAAAAAAAATCAAGTCATTTAAAGATGTATTTTGAAATCCCCAGAAATGTAGGCAGCAAAACACCATAAATTGAAAATAATTGAACTCCAAGGGAGTCTAAAGAAAAATAGACACATTATAGCAGGTTTAAGAGACAACTACATCAAAAAACAGAAACAGGAAAATTCCAAAACATCATTTCAACTGTTAGTTCCAAATAAGTATTCCAAACAGATTAAGAAAACATGGCCGATAGGCAACACATAAAATTTTAAATAAGAAACAAATATCCCGGTCTTGCTGCAACATATAAAACTATTTTAAAATACTGATGACCAAAGTGCTTATCACCATGCCAAAAGCTTAAGTTGTTACAGAGACGCAACTATTGACATATAACACCCTACATCAAACACAGACCCTTCCCTATTTAAAGCATTGGCCATGGTCAACAAGTTGAACCTGATCCACAAACTCAACATGCATCCTTGCAGCCCTTTGGGAATATATTATTCCATCATTCTTAGAGAAAGTTTGACAGCTCTAACACCAAATGATATGAATAAGAGTGCTTATCACCATGCCAAAAGCTTAAGCTATTAGTAGAGGCGCAACTCTTGACATATAGCATCCTGGGCAAGCTTGAGCCCTTCCCTATTTAAGCCATTGCACATGGGCTGTTAGAGAAACTATAAAGGTGATATTCGAGAGAAAGGATAATCAACTTATGATCATAAATCTGAGAAGAGATAACAAGAGTTAAGAATATACACTTATTTTTAGAACCTATCAGAATATGCTAGTACTTATTAGACTAACAGAGGTAGTTACAACAGTCTAACAGAAATTAGTTATAACTGAATATTCTAGAGAGAAAGCTCCATACTATATATTCTAACATGGGCCACCAAGTTTAACCTGATCCACATACCCATACACCCGTGTAACCCTTTGGGCATATCACACTGAGTCTAATACTATAGTTGGCTTTAAGATCAAGCTGAAGCTCTAGATACAATGTTAGAGAAACTATAAAGATTGATATATTTGAGAGAAAGGATTATTGAATTATAATCAAATCTGTAAAGAGCTTACAAGAGTTCAGAATATGCTAGTACTTATTATATATGATTGAAAAATTTTGAAATTTTCATAAATTTTTTCTTCAATTCATAAATTTCTCAAAATAAATCACATCACTTGAATCTAACATTTAAGCAAAATCAAACTCATGTTATAATAGTGATCTCTATTGTAAATGGTAGTGTATAGCTTTTCTGTAATCACATCACTTGAATCTCACATTTAAGCAAAATCAAACTCATGTTGTTATAATAGCAATCTCTATTGTAATTGGTAGTGTATAGCTTTTCTGTAATCACATCACTTGAATCTCACATTTAAGCAAAATCAAACTCATTTTGTTATAATTGTGATCTCTATTGTAATTGGTAGTGTATAGCTTTCTGTTGTAACAGTTGTAACTAGCTCTAAGTTAGTCTGTTAGATTTAGCTATCAGTATTTATATTGATTCATTGTATTCATTTGTAATGGAGATTCAATAACATCATTTTTACAGAATTTCAGAATTCTCTCTCTCTCCCCCTTAGAATTCAAACTGTACTAGTTTCTAACATGGTATTCAGAGCTTCCATTCGATCCCAATCCATGCGCAGTCAAACAAATCCCCTCAATTCCACTACAGCTGATGGTGGTTCATTCAATGATCCCTACTACTACTCTTATGACCTTCACAAATGCAATATTCATTTGTCTTGACAAGAAGAATTTTCTTCTGAGGAAACAGCAAGTTGTTGTTATCAAAGCTCATCACCATCACAGATATGCTGTGAATCTTGCAAATTTCCTCACTTTTTCTCACTGAAGAAGATTGTGATCCTGATCAAGTTACTGAACTCTATTAGTAGGAACAGCAAGATCAACTCCTATTTTTTCAACTTCTTTCCTCACAATTTGAATCAATTCTAACAAGAGTTGCAGGTTGTGCTCTTTCCTGGAAACTTTGAGATGATATTCATGATTTCTTTCAATCGCATACTAGTGCAAAAGCATGACAGCTCCGATCTAAACATCATAATACAAAGGGCACACCTCAATCTCTGAATTTCTTCTCCGCATCAAAACAGTTGTTGACTAACTGATTACAATAGGAGATTCAATGTCTCCTTCTAATGCCATCCTTGATAGACTTCTAGATGAGTACAATGCCTTTGTCTATTACCTCTATTCGTTCTACATGACAATCTACAGTCCAACCACACACAACACTTTCTCTCAATAATCTACTGCTAGTTCCATCGATTACCAAAAATCTAGCTAGTGAGTCAGTTTACAAGGAACAACAATATGTACTTTGAATTTCACCAAAGCAATGTTTTGTAAAGTCTCATCATTAATTCCTATTCGAGGGATCATTAGGAGCTGATGGTACCTACAATTTCCATCATCTGTTGCTGCCACCTACATAAATAACCCATAAGCTTTCTACTTCTACAACTATTGCTAGTTATTCTGCTATTGTACCTATTGTTTTCTATCTCGTCTCCTGCATAATTTGGCACAATAGGTTAAGACACCCTCTCTTTGGAATACTCATAGTTGTACTACATTGTAATATACCATTTTCTAATAGACACATTGAATTTTTCCACTGCTTGTTGTTTAGGGAAAGCTCATTGCTTGCCTTCCCAATATTCTTCTACTATCTATAACGAACCATTGAAGCTTATTTTCAACTATATATGGGGACCAGTCCCTTTGTTATCCTCTGGTGGCTATTCATATTTCTAACTTTTGCAGATGCTTGCACATGCTATACTTGATAAGTCTGCTTAAAAACAAATGTGAAACATTACATATATTTCAACAATTTAAAAGTTAGTAGAAGTTCAATTCTCTAAACTCATAAAGTCAGTACAAACTAACTGGACGAGTGAATATAGACCCTTCACAAGACTGCTTGTAGACTTAGGCATCACACACAGAATTATCTACGCACACACTCACCATTAGATCAGAGTTATTGAAAGAAAGCATAAGCATAGAGTTGAAATGGGTTTGGCACTTTCAGCACATGCTTCCTACCCTACAAATTTTGGGATCATGCACTCACTACAGTTGTTTATCTCATTAATTGCCTTCTACCAACTTCAATCAATGGTGCTGAACACCGTAGCCTGCTCACAACTGTTGCATAAGTACTATGGATTCAATCACTACTTTAGGAGCAGGAAGTTTACACACAAATTCCCATTGTCTATTGTCATAATCTCAGCACAGTGGCTTTGGCTCATAACCCTGTTCTTCGTTCCAGAACAAAGCACATGGAGCCTGAAGAGTCATTAACAAAAGTCTCAATCTGTCACAACCCCTCACAGGATCAACTAGCTAATATTTTAACTAAAGCACTGGGAAGTAGTAGGTTCTATCATATTTGAAGCAAACTTCCAATGGCTGATCCGTTTTCAATTGTTCAGCCCACTTGAGTTTGAGGGGACACTATTAGATTTAGCTATTGTAATTAATAGTGGTTGTAACAGTTGTAACTAACTGCTAGCTCTAAGTCTCCAACTAACTTAGTTTGTTAGTCTGTTGGATTTAGCTATCAGTATATATACTGATTCATTGTATTCATCTGCAACGAAGATTCAATAAGATCATTTTTACAGAACATCAGAATTATTTCTCTTTTTCTCCTCTTCCCCTCCCCCCCCCCTTTTTAGAATTCAGACTTTGCTCAATTCTAACACATTCAAACATAGTTATCAAAATTGTATGAATCATGAGATTCGATTCGCGATTCAATTCTATTTGGTAGTCCGGCAATAAGAATCGGAGGGTGTATCGAAATCGGAGTGAATCACAGCCGAATTGTTGCATATTGTTCGAATCGACTCGCATCACGAGTTGGAACATATCCAAGCATGCGGGATGCTGCCTTTTGAAGCCAGGTCGTACACTGCAAACAGGTCAGATTTTGCGCAGCCCATTTTTAAAATCCATAAAAATCAGCTTTTCAGATTTGGTTTTTTTTTAATGCTGACAGACTGGGCCGACGCATTCTTTTTGTACCCTTATTTGTATAAAAGGGTTTTAATACTCTAATAGTCTAGAAAAGGGGTCTTAACTCTTAATACTCTAATAGTTTAGCAACATTGGACAATTGGCTTGCTTGTGAGATTTTAATCAATTGTTGCTTAGCTGTGATGCCGGTTTCCACTTTCGATTGCAATTACAGTTTTGTACTTTTGCTTATTCTCAATTATTTTTTTATTTTGAAAATTATGCTGTACCTTAAAAGTCATTTCCTTATTTATTCAATTAAATAATTATTTTTTTATTTCGAAGGCTTGGATTTGATTATTTATTATATGAATTGGACTAATTATAAATTAATTTATGATATATTATATTTATACATGGAGTTATTCACTTAAGTTTATATAGTTTAAATACTGTTTTATATGAATATAAATATATATATATATATTAATGATCATGTATTTACGATTCACGATACGATTCGATTCAATTCATGATTCGAAAAATAAATTTTCCGATTCACAATACGAATCTTGATTTGATAACCATGCATTCAAACTCAAGCTTGCAAACAGTCACCCAATTAACACTATTGTGATTCAAAATGCACATTCATATTATACATTAAATATATAATAAGTGGAAAAAAATTAGAAAAGCACTTTATTTTCCTAACTAAAAGCATTTATTTAGTTTACATCAATTAAACTTTATCCATTCACTGTTTCACATACACCAAACTGCAAATTGCTTTCCATGTCACTTTATTCCTATCCTAATACTAATCTTAAAAATCAGAATAGGATTCATGATCCAGTTTATTAATTCTAACCTTAATCTATGGAATTATATTTTTTGCACCAAATGTGACCTTAAAACTTTAGAGAAGAAGAGGATTTAACAATCCAGGCTTAATTTTTTAGTATGGAGTATAGCCAGTATATCAAAAAATTTATGTCAGAGGTTGATGCAAGAGTAGTTACAAAGCAGGTGGCAATGACTATGAAAGACTGAATTGATAGCATATGGTGATGTACATGATGCTGTAAAGCCTTATTTTTTTGGCGTGAGTTACAGGATACATCCATGAATAATAGAGAATATCCTGAATCAGCTCCCTTTAGAATACTCTAGACTATCTTCTGTTATGTTCTATTATCTGCTATCCAACTATTCTGTTAGCTTTTTTTAGGCTGGTAACCTTGTTAGGCATAGTTCTCTGATTTAGTATATAATTAATCATTTGTACTTTTTGAAAGATGATGATGAAGTCATACATTTCTTCTCTCATTCCATATTCAGTTTTCTCTCCTCTCAGTTAATTCTAACAATGAAAGATTAAATAAAGAATCTAGCAAAGGAAAAGGAAACAGATTGGGCCAAGTTCTAAGTTGCAGGAAACAATTTTATATATAAATTTGTTCAAAAAATTGGGCCTTGTTCTAAGAGTGGGGCTTTAAAAGAAACAGTACATTACATCTGTATATAAACTCATCCAAATTTATCCAAGAAAGACCATGCTAAATATTAATGCCAAAGCAAGGATGTTGCAGTAAAAAAATCAACATATCAACATTTGAACATAAAACAATGACCCAATAAGACCTAAATAGTAGAAAATTAAAGATCCACATAGTCAAAATAAAGACAGCAAAACATACTTGACAAAAATAAAGCATCCAACTGATTGACCTCATTAAGGATCCAATAGGATCTCTGCAGTAAGAGACAAACAATTGTGAGCTAGAATTAGCTTTCATATGGCTATATTAGCTGTGCTATTGGACTGGATTGCTTTGTGCCTAGAAAAGCTTTTTTCTCTCGCAAATGCTAAGAGAAGTTATGGCTGAAATTTAGAGCCAAGAAAGCCAATCCACCTTAGTTGTTACATGAACCAAAGATGCTAGAGTATAGACACAACTAGAGATCATTTGGACCACTAAGTGATCAGTTTTTCTGGAATGTTGGCATACAATCTATCATTCTAGTTGATCTTTATGCTTAAACCAAAACCATGCATGAATGAGATGTTTGTCCATTTGAACAAAGAAAAACTCCAAAAATCGTAGTTTACCTTTTTTATGCCTACTGACATAAATTAACATCAATTTAGCATGCAAATATGCTTGTAGCACATACATATGAAGGACCACAATTAACAACCCAAAAGAGAAGTGTACGATTTGTATCTACACTCAACACACAAAGTAACATTTGCAATTAAAATGATTTTGTCCTTCAAGGATCAATTAATTTTTCTATATAATATATATATATAATATATTATAGATATACATAGGGCAAGCTGATAGCTATCAATGCCTCTCAAAATAGATAACTGAAACCTTTGAACTAAATTTCAATCCT
This sequence comes from Canavalia gladiata, assembly GCA_037954105.1. Lineage (NCBI taxonomy): Eukaryota > Viridiplantae > Streptophyta > Magnoliopsida > Fabales > Fabaceae > Canavalia > Canavalia gladiata. The sequence continues at coordinate 42,121,349 of CM075661.1, forward strand.
TTCAACAAAAATGACTGTTGAGAATCAGATGTTAATTGAACAAAAAGATTCATATTAGCGTAAATACATGCAATTAAACAAAGAATTAAATCACACAGTCTTGCAACAAGACAACAAAAAGAAAAAGAAAAAAATGGCAATGAGCAAATGATCTCACCTTCCTTGATTGATGCAGATCTAGAATTTGATTTGCTGCTTGACTCTCTTGTACATTCAGAACATGACTCCAAATCACTAACCAGCTATGCACAAGATGGACAGTAACCAGTATGTCATCATGATATAAATCTTTCAAAAAAAAGTTAAAGTAATCACATAGTATTACAGTGATGTTATAAGCAAAAACGAAATGGGAGCCAATCACCTGCTCCCAAGACTTCCTGACCACTGCTAAAGTGGAATCATGTGACTTTTGCCTCTCCTTCAGTTGAGAAAATTTATTTTCGAGAGCTGCATATTCCAACTTCTGAGTTTCTAATTTCTGTGTAAGCTTTTGATTTTGATACTGAAGTACAACAATATCAAGCTGCAATATAAGAAAAGAATGCATAAGTTTATATATAAACAGTAACACTGTTTATTAGTACAGTTCTTCCTATGTAATGGGTGAGTAAATGAAATCCATATGATGTACTAGATACACTACCTATATTGCCCTTCAATTAAAGTCCCACAAGGTAACATAGGGAAATAACATTTTATTCAGGATTTAGAAACTGGGATCATTATGTAAGCATTAATATATGAAGAATTGAAACAAAATGAGCATTTGTCTGCATATATATAACTTTCTCTTTTTGTAATGGCAGTGTGCATTGCCGAACAAGGAATCAAATGAATTTAGTAAAAGAATTTGCAACTTTTAGAACAGTATAAGTACTACCTGCCAAACTAAGAAGCAGATCAATCTTTAGATTACACACAACAATGTCATTTTCATCCTCGACACAGTTAAAAATGGGATTGGTAGGAGCAAAGGGAAATGCAGCCATAAAGAATAGAAATTATAGCCAAAGCAATTCAAAGTCAGAAAATGTATATTGCAAGTGATTAGAGCAATAGATTAACAGACGTTCAAAGCACAGCTATATTACGAATAAAAATATAATCAAGCGCATAAAAAGTTGAAAAAAGAAAAAACAATGCATAGAGCTATAACCATTAAAACATCACAGTAAGTAAAATATCATCCATTACAGATATTATACAAAACCATGATGCAAACATACAAGTCTAATATGCAAATCTCATAGGGCATTTGCTTAAATCCAGGTTCAAATCAATGGCAACATCAACCAAGCCTTACCCCACTAGGTGATCTCAGCTAAATAGATCAATAGAGAACATAGATCACCATCAAATCAGAGGTTCAGATCAATTCAAATCAAGGCTTTACTTTCGGTAACCAGATGCATAAAATATAATTTCAATCAAAGCATGAAACTATTGTGAACCAGTTTGCTCGATACAGATATATACAAGTAACTTTCGGAAAAAGGTATAATTTGCAAACTTTCTGGCTAACCATTATGCATAATCCTCTATGCTAGCCAAGAAAATTCAAACAACAGTAAACTTTAAGAACAAAAGGCTAGCCCCAGAAAAGCAGAAAACTCGTGGAATGCTTCATATTATAAATCTGAAACACAAGCTTCAGATGTAGAAAAGATAAATAAACCCATGGAAAGAAAAAAAAAAGTGTCACCCTTTTGTCTTCGGAAACGGGCAAGAAGGGGAGCTTCTTCGCAGTAGCAGCTGCAGGTGTAGGGGACAAGGAGCTAAAGTGACGTCGTTTCCTGTCCGAGTCACCCATACTCCCCATTGAAACCACACACAAACCCTAGAAAGCAACCACTTCACTCACATCACAAAATTTCATTATTCTTGGGCGGAGAAACATCATTCACAAGGTGCTCCAGTTACCCCCCAACCACAATCACAAACTTCAATTCCAAAACAAGACCAGATTAACCAATCCCTTAAAACCCTAATTCAAACCTCACCTAGTGAACCTAAAAACATGGAAAAATTAAGAAGGAAATAGAAGGTTTTTTTTTCTTTTCGTCTATCTAACTACTTCGAGACCTTGTTGAGAGGAGCAAAACCTAGGGTTTCAATCTCTGGGTGTATTGCTTTCTCTCTCTAGAAGTTCTGAGCATAGCTGGTTTTCTCTGAAATGAAACCCGAAGAGGCAGAGAGAAATGATTTTGTATGTTTCTTCAGCGTAATGGTTACAATGCAATTTTGGGAAGGTTTTAGGGGTAGCTTCGTAATTGTACGGTTCACGCCTTGTGAGAGGCACTGATACGTGCATGAACTCCGTGGTGGTGGGGCTAATCTGGCACTGGAAGGATTATTTTAATACACTTTTTAAAAATTGATTTATATACTGATAGTGTATTATATAAGGTTTTTTAAATTTAAAATGTTTAAAAATATTTTTATTGTTCATAATAAATATTATATTTAATTCTACATAAAAATATCTACAGTTTTTATTTTAAAAATTAAAAGTTATATTTTTAGTTAAGTCACCACATTTTATCCGTATTAACCATTTAATTTTTAAAAGATTAACTTTTTTTAATGATGATTTAATTTAAACTGTAAACATTAAAAAATTTTAATCAATATTAATTTAATATAATTTTAGTAAATTTATTTAAAATAAATTTCAAATTAATTTAATCTTAATCAATTTTATTTTTATTTTATTTTAAAATTTTAATATATTAGATCAATGAAGATTTTGTATTATAATTTTAATAATTATTTTTAAAATCTTAATATTTTATATGTAATTTTTATAATATAGTATATAATTTTTTATTAAAAAATTATTACTAATAAAAATATTTGTTATTTTTTAAATTATTTTAATTTATAAAATTTATTTATTTTGAAAATATTCATATATTATATGAATAACATGCTAGTTACATTAAAAAATTAAAATAAAATTTAAAATATTAGAAATAAAATAGAAAAACAAAATATTAAAATTTAGATCTATATTTTTTATTAATTGATACATTAAAATTTAAAAATTAAATTAAAGGTATAATGAATTAATATTATAACAAATTTAAAACAATTTATATAAAAAATAAAGATATTTTTAAATTTCTTACAATATATTTTTAAAATAAATTTATAATATATTTAAAAATTATTAAAATTACAAATAAAAAATTAAATGTTTAATGATAAAAAATTTGTGTACCTAAACAATAATTAGTTTATCTCTTAAAAAAATTATTACTCTAAAAGAAAAATTTTAATTTAATAATTAGTTTAGTAAGCTAGATGATAGTAGTTTTATTTATATTTATATTATCCTGATGTATTTTATTTATATATTATCTTTGTTAATTTTATTTATATTTTTAAATATGTTAATTATAATTTTTATTAGTATAATTTTGTGTTAAAAGTATTAAAATAGTGTTGATATATATTTTAAATTTTACTTATGTTATCTTTATATACATGTCAGGTCACATAATTTGTTGTTTTATTTATATATATATATATTAAATTATTTTAAGTTAATTATTTTAATTATATTTATAAAAAAATAAAATATGTTAATTATATATATTTTAAAATTTTTATTTTATTTTATTTGTTTCATAAATTTTAGCTATCATAGCCTTATACTTTTAATGTGGTTATTTTTAAATTTATTTTGATACATTGAATTAAATTTTTTTAATATGTATTTAGGTATAAAAGTAAGACGAACCAAGTTAAACTTTTAGTATTTAAGTTTGATTTATTTAAAAATTTTAAAACATAAGCTTGGAGCTGTTAAGGTCTCGCATGATATAAAGCTTATAAGTTTTTTTAAAAGTTTACATAATAAAAAAAAATTAATAAATAGACTTAAAATTTATATAAATAATTGATTAAAAAATTTACAAACTTAAAGCTTTTAAGATAAAAAAGTCATTAAATAGACCTAAAATATATATATTAATATTATGTAAATAAAATATAAAATAAATATTATACAAATATAAATATATAATATATAAATATAAATAGGTCCTGAATAGATTAAATAGGCTTTTTTATAAGCCTAGGTCTAACTTGTTTATTTAAAAAAGTTTTTTAACAAATCTAACCTTATTTATTTATTAAACAAGTCGAGTGTTAAATTTTAAACGAGCTAAATCGTAGATCCTGTCGGTCTTATTCACTTCCAACCCTATATATATATATATATATATATTAGTTTATTAATATTTTTTAATAGATATAGATATTTTTTAACCTTTTCAATTTATTATAAATTTTAATAATTTTATTATAATAAAAATTCTTCAAATTGAAATTAATTATTTATATTTGTGATTAATAATTTATTTAATCGTATATTAATTTTCTTAGAAAAATTCACTATATTTTATCAATTAATTAAAGATCACTTCTTAAATTAGAATATTTGTGATCAACTTATTTATTCATTCGTGATTTGTTTCATATTTTTTAATTTTATAAAACAATTTTATATTTTTCAAATTTATATACTTATAAAATATTTTAATTACCAATTAAAAAATAATAAATATTTTATATTTTAATATAAGAAATGTATAATTTTTGGAATAGGAAATTATGTAAAATGTTGAAGAAAATGTCCCTGAAAAATGTTAAAAATTCTGAATTTTAAAAGTATTTATTCTTATTTCTCAAATTATCTTCTACATGATTTAAAACAATTCACAAAAGTATTTTATGTTTAAAAATATGTATAGTATTTTTTCTAGCAAAATAAAATATAAAAAAATACAAATATATTAAAACCATTTTGTTAACCTAAGATCTTCTTAATCAAAAATAGTATAATTATACATTAAAAATATTAACATAATTTTAGGATTATATAAAGTATAGGTGAATAAATTTTTTTATTTATATCTTAGTTATAGTTAGCTATATTATATTAGAATCTAATTAGGTTAGTGTTAATTTTTTTTAAAATTTTTAGCTTATATATTAGAGATAGTATAATTTTATATTAACAATGTTAACATAATTTTAGTTATATTAATTATATGTAAATAAATTTTTTGATGTATATATTAGTTAGTTATGTTATATTAGAATTGAGTTAAGCTAAGTGTTAATTTAACTATGCTACATGAAGTTTAATGCATTGTATGATGTTTAATTTATTATATTAATTATATTGTAACCAATCTTTTTATAAATGTTGTAGGAGTTATTATAAGTAATGACATCATATTTTTTACATTCATTATATGAGATTAGAGTTGGTCCATATAAGTTATTTTGGTTAAATTTTAATTAGTTCATTTTTTAAAACAAATATGAAATGAACTTAGAAACATGAAATTAAAGAATTAAAGAGCGAAATGTGTACATAAACATGATAATTTGTCATATATTTCTAATAAAACAGTTCTATATTTAAGAAAATTCTATTTTTTAGGGATAGCTTGATTACAACTTTTTTAGTCAAAACAACTTTAGTTAATGCTATAATAGAAGGATTGAAGCTAAAGACCCACATTTTCCGTATCCCTCTTGGGCAATATATAATTCTTCAAATATTTTGGTATCTTAATTGGATTATCTATGAATGGAGTTCCTATTATGGGAAGCACATTAGATAGAGTTTGGGAGCCGGTTGTTATGAATTTGTTGCATCCTTGAAACTAAGCTACACATAGTATCTGCAAAGATGTCATGGTTGTTACAATATTTTTCGAACTTTAAGGATCATTTGGATGATGTTTTTCACTTAGAAAGATTTGTTTGGGCATATATTCTATGACTTATTGGAGCTGTGATCTTTTGTGATCACTTAAGCGGTTGAGTTCCCCTTAGATACCTACCTTTATTGGCAACCTAGATGTATGTGATCAATATACTCGAGGTTCAGCTGCGTTAGCTTATCTTTACTGTGAGTTATATCATATAATGGATTATGACAAGAAAGAAATGTGTGGATTCACGTTATTATTATAACTATAGGCTTAGGAGAGGTCTCCTGTTATTGCTCCACATGCAACGAGGTACAAATTTGCATTTGACTATGCTTAATTATTGTTTGAATTTTTTTTTCAAAACACTTTTTATATATGTTAACATATTTATGATATAGAAGGAGAAATAGGTCATTTAAGACAGTGTGACAAGATATGACATTTTATAGACATGCTTTGAATCAATGACACATATGTAAATTACATGTAAATAAATTTGTATTTGCTTTGACTTCATTATCAAAACATTGGCATTATACGCTGATGGTTTGTATTGCATTACAAATTAAATGGGAACCATATCGAGATATCGTTAACTTGTTGCCTGTTGTTTGCTGAGATGGAATGGACAGTTGGACAACTACGGTCCCATTGATTTGCTTTCATATTGATGAAAGGCATTGGGTTGGATTGTGCGACGAGATAATTCAGTACGACACAACATATTCCTCAGCAACCTTATCAACCAAAGAAGATCCATGTGTTTACATTAAAAGGAAAGATAAATAAAAACTAGTTTAAGGTCTACACACCATATATTTCCATTTGGAACTATAGGGAACAACATATTTGTATGGAATTTGTAGATAAAGGTATATAATTGTAGGTACAACCTGTAGTGACACCTAAATTTTCATAGTTATTCACTTGATAGAATGGATGAAAATTTCGTTCGTAATTCCATGTAAATTACATATACTTACATATATTCTACATTTGTAGACAAATTTTGTCCCTCGCTACAAATAAAATTTATTGCCTATTAATGGTATTTTAAATGCAAATAATGATTACATGAAGTGGTACACAAGACATACTCGTCGTTGGATGATATGTATAACTTTCATAAATAATTATCTCTCATATGTAGCTCATTAAAACTTCTTATATGTTCAATTAAGTGGTATTATGGTCACGCTCCCAATTGTATCAATCTTAGTGTATATCGCTATAAGAATTTTGTTGTTCAAAAGCATTCGTGATGCATTTAACATTATTGTCTTCACTAATATGAAATCCCCAATGTATTACATTTTATCAACCAAAACCAAAAATCTCCCAACTAAGCCTAAAATTGTTTGATCTAAACCAACCTTTAATTTTTGTGAATTTTTTGTTTAGTTCATTTAACATTATGTTTATTTGTTTGTAACATGAATTGGTTTTTTAATTCCTTCAAAGCTAATCTCATTTAATCCTTTAAATACTTTGCCTTTTAAATAAACAATAATAATAACTTTACTCATTTGTAACATTAAAAAATTTGAATATAAATATATTAACTATTAAATATGATACAAAATGTAAACAATAATTAATATCCAAAACAAATTTTTAAAGAAAAATTATTTAATCAAAATAACAAAGTAGTCTGACAAAATATTGACAAAGTAAAATTTTAAACAACAAAATCTCTCACAAAAATAAAACTTGAAACAAAAAACAAATACTCACAAAAAAATCATAATATAACTCTCAAACATCACAACTTGTAGGATTTGTAATGTTGAAACAATTATGAAGTTTATATAACAAATTTTACATTTGCATGGCAAGTTATGTAAGGATCTATGCGATGCTTTGAAGATGTGACAAACCATTAACAATTACCATTTGTGAATAAACAGTAAAAATATGAACAAATAGTCCAGAGATCAATTGTGACACCTTGTCAAGGTGAGATAACACCATATATGGCACCTATTCAAGGTGAGCCACAAAAGGTGTCCCTTACAGTGGCTGTTCATCGTGAGCAGTAGTTAGGGTTTACTGGTGGATTCTGTTGAAGTGTTTGTTGATCATCAACAACAGCCTCCCTATTACTCCTCTTAAATATGCTCAATACTAGTGGGTACTATAACGATCCTACCTTGATAAAATGTTTTGAAATAATTTTATTTTGATAATTAATTTAATTGTTGACCTTAATTTGGTCAATAGGTCGATGTTTTTTATACTAATACTAATAAATATAAACTATGATTCTAAATAATAAAAATGACTAAAATTTTTTATTTGACAACACATTCTAATAACTCTAATTGAATCCGAGTTCATAAAAATAATTTGAAAAGTAAGAAAAATTGATTAATAATTTTGGCAACTCTTGAAGATCTATATACATGTATATATAAAAATTTTGGTTCAAAAGTTAAAATAATAGAAACACCTTCATTGAAATAATACTAAAATGCATTGAAAAAGTATATTTGGATACATTTTATTAATTTTATAAATAATAATAGGATTAAATTATACTTTTGATTCCTTAACTTATTTTTTAGTTTTAATTTATTTTATTAATTTTTTATTTCAAATTAATATTTTAGGGTTAAATTATATTTTTTAGTTTTACTTTATTTTGGTGACTTGTTTTGTTGATTTTTAAGCCAACTCCTTCCAAAGAATAAGAATTAGAATGACGAGGATATGATAGTTGAAGAAGACAAATTATCATATTATGTTAATTTAACAAACTTTTAAAATAAAATAGAATATTCTAAGTTAAGTTATCTTATCATATTCTCGTATCCTAACCACCAAATAAATTTTTAAATATTTTTTTATATGATTTTAATTCTTTTAAAAGGCTAATTTAGTGACCATTTTTAATCCTTGAAGCATAAATTTGGTAACAAAAATCTTTGAAGCTAATGTGATAATAATTTAAATATAAAAGAACTAATTTGATGATCTGAAATCTCTAAAAAGCCTATTTGTTGATCCTTTAATCTTTAAAAAATATTTTTTTCTTTTTTCTTTTATTATTCTTATAGAAACATTTATTTATTTTTTAATTTATGTTAAATGCCTTTATTTCAAATTTCTTTATCATCCTTAATTAATCTCTCATTAAAGATAATATAATAAAATATAAGAGAGTTGAATTATATTTCCTTAAAAACTTTCATAAAGATGTGATGGGATCCTAATAGTTGGCTAAAATTTATATTTATCCCACCAAATTATGCAGGAATTTTAAGGAAAATCTTTTCATGATCAATGTGTTTTAATGATAATAAACTCATAAATACTTACAAGAAATTATTAAACTTTCTAATTTTGTAAAATAATTATTTGTATGTTAACTGTGCAAATTTTTTGTATTGAGAAAGTTCCAAATCAATGAACTTGATGTAAGAAAAATTCAGTAGGAACCTTTGTTAATTCTTTTTAGATCAAAATAGCATTTAAGATGACCATGCTTAGCTAAAAGTATCATGTTTGCTAGAGTTTCTACAAAACAACATGAAACATGCATACTAAAATGGTTTCATAAAGATTATTGCAATGTGTTACTTATTCAAGAAATATCAAGCTCTCTCATGATATATGCTTTATCTAATGGATGAGGATGACCTCTAAAGATTTACTAAGTCATATCTATAAGGATGTTATGGAATTAAAGGTTGAAGTGCACCAAAAGATGATCAAAATTTTAAAGAAGTGTCATTCAAAAATATTCTTTTCAACAATCCTTTAACAAAGTCTTTAAAAATATCATCTCCAAAGAAGTTTAAAACAACTACCATAACATATTGATTTTTTTCCTAAAAAGGAATCATGCATGTTGCCATCTATTTAATAAATGACATATTTTGCATGACCCCAAAGAGAGTACTCCTACTAGCAAGCACATTATGTCATCAAATAATAGGGTGTTCAAAATATAAAAATGTCGAATCCATAAAGATATATCAATTACCAATTGTTAGCTAGTTGTGGGATAAATTGAATGGAATGAACATGAAAAAGTTAATAATGTAAATGAAAATAAAATCAAGAATAAAGTATGGTTTGATTAAGTAGGATGAAAGTTAGGATGTCCAACTTCACCTAATTTTCAAATGTTTCTATCATTATGTTAGTTAATTAATCTCCATTCATATGAATTAATGATAATTTTTTTAATTTTACTACAGGCCTTTTTCTAAGATAGTTAATATTCCTAAGTTCATGTCATTTAACTAATCTCTTAATTCAAACTAATTCAAATTAGAGTTGAAGAGTAGGAAACTATCAAGTCACACGAGTCACATTTATCCATCTTTAGTTTTCGCTCAATTCCTAATATTATATCCCTCTAGAATGAAATTTTATTCAATACTTGAAAGTTTAAGAATTAATTATGTTTAATTTAATTGTAGGTGCTAGTGAGTTTGGAAGTTAATGAGATTGCTTAAATACTCACAAAATACAGTATTTTGAATCTACAATATGGGTACAATCATGCCAAAGTTAAGCATGGGGATATCTGGGTAAATTTATAAGTTAGAGCTTGAAGACGACTATGCTGAGATTAAGTATAGTTGTTATGATCTTAAGCACGACCATGCTGAAATTAAGCATGATCATGCTAAGGTCAAAGTGTGTGATTTTTAGGTTTTGCTTTAAGCACAATCGAGCACGACTTGAATATGACCATGTCAGATGAAGAAGATGAAAATGAGAAAAAGAAAAGGAATCATGGACATGTGAGAATTAGCACAATCATGTAGTGAAATCTTAACCAAGATTTTTAAAACTGAACCCGTCATTGAACTAATCAAGACATTGGTTTAAGGTTCAATGATTTAACTGTCGTTAAACCATGATCTAATTGTTAATAATTAAATATAATTTTTAAATATTTACATTCTATAATATATAATAATAAATACATTAATATCATAATTTCACATTATTAAAAATTGAAAAATACATATATTTTAATTTTTAAGTTTAAATTTTTCATATAAATTTTAAAAAATATAACATAACTTTATTTTTCTTTTCTATTTTAAAAAATTAAAATATTATTTTATATAAAGATTGATTTTTTACTGGTTTTGTTGGTTCATCACTAATTTATTGGTATTTTTTGCCAGTTGTACTTATTCTCTACCAATTTTTTACTAAAATGATTTTGTGGTTCAATTAACCCGGAGGGAGAACCAGTTTAACCAGTCTAATCGCCTGCTTCGTTTGCTTTTAATAACCATGCTCTTAACAACTATACAAAATGCCGTATTAGCATAGTCATGCACAGAAAGTAGCACGATCATGGGAGCCCTTTTAAAGGGGATGAAATGATATAAATTTCTTTGAAACATTAGCTCGACTTATTAATGAGTGAATATTAACTGAACGAAATAGAATAATGATTGGAGGTTAGAAACCTCATCTAATGCCTTAAGAATCTTGTATTTAATTCTAAGCATTTGGACTTCAATTCACGAGATAAGTGGAAAAGGACAATGAGGTCCTGAGTTTGAGAAAAGGTAAGGCCTTCATATAAGACAACACATGAGAAGTGAGAATTATATTAATTGGTTGTCACGCATCATTTACATAAAAATGTTGTTTTGCAAAATCATCAATATAAAGGATAATTTGCAAGCCCTTAAATGTAATGATATACATTTAGGAAGAAGAGACAAAGTTTCAACTTGATGGATTAAAATTTGTGTATGATATTCTTTTAAACAATTTTGACATTACCCTTAAAAAGTACAACAAGTTAAAAGGTAAAAAGATACTTATTTATCTCATGAAATTGAGAAAAATTGAAGAAAAAATAAAAGTACTTATTTGTGAAAATGATAATATAAAAAAGTTATTTACTTAGTAAACTTTAGCCAACTAATCAAGTTTAAATACTTTATGACAAGGTTATTGAAATTATTAAGGACTTATCTATATTTCTCAATGGAATTGCCAATCTTAATAAAATTTTGAAAAACACTACATATTCAAATGATAAATCTGGACTAGAATTTAAAGAAAAGAAGACCTATGAGACCAAAAAAATCTCGAACCACCATGTCTTTTTGTTTATTTGGTAAAAATTAGGATATTTTTCATCAAGATCTTTTAATAAGAGAAGGCATGAAGCCTTAGAAACTAATTACAAGGATCTTGGAAGATTTGGAAATCTAAAAATATGATAATTCGTTTACAAAATATACTTAATAAAATAAAGAAGACACTAAAGATGGTATGTGGATAATGGTTTTTGATGACATATGTTAGGTTCTCCTTCTGTTGATGTAGTCATAAAAGAAAATGATTTTAGATGAGAGTTGCTTAGGGAAGGAAAAAAAAAGGGTTAGATAGAAAGGTAAAAATGGATGTGAAAGACTAATTTACCTTTTACAAGAGAGAGTGGAAGAGCCCCTAAATCACCTATGTAGATTTTAGCTCATTTAAGATATAGGCGATCTAGGTTTGTGTTACTAAATTAGAGATATGAGATTTACCTATAGAGATAGGATGTGGCACAAGGTGATCATCAACTATGGGCTTCTTGTCATCCATGCCATAGATTCACTTCACCATAGTTGGTTATATCTGTGGGATACTCGACTATTCTTCGTTCCTTGAGTCAACAATTGTCTCTATGTCAAGCTAAGACTCTCCACATTATAGATCTACTAAGGTATAGTTTCATTTGCAAGAGAAACGAAGAGAAATGGGAGTGAGATATTTCTTTCAAGTAGTAATATAAATACTCATATACATACATATTAATATCATATACATATAGGTATATTAGACATAAGACTTCATTCATCGACACACTGACCTTTTCCAAGGTCCAAATGAATGTAATGCATGCACATGAGTGCATTCTACGTCCTTTTCTCAAATTCCTATAATGAAAGACTTAGGATTAGACTGAGATCTATTGCACCCCATACCACAATAATCCTCACCAATCTAGAGTTGGTCATCCTTATAGTATGCAAATGTGTGTGAGTATAGATCATCATCATCACTTTATCAAAATAATAGAGGTACCGTGATCCAATTTCCACATCAATAATGTGCTCATAGAAACACTCAAATCATCATCGTTATAGCTAGATTGTGTGCCTATAGGAACACTCAAATAGTCAATTTCATAATCTTCCTCATTTCAAAAAATCATGAAATTACTTGATCGACAATGATAAATATGGTCTAGTTTACATACCCGTTAGGCTTAAAAGTTCCAATTTCTTATAAACTATGGTCTACTTCCATATGAGTTGATTCTTAGATTTCCTAATAACCTTTCACAGAAAGGCGTGTAGATTTTTCCCTATATTGATAATTATGAAAACATTATTTTTTATGCATAATAACCAATTATTGCATATGGTTCATCACTAGTTTATTTTATAAGTCTTAGTAGATTTTAACCTAGTGGGATATTATGATGCTAATTAAGCTTGAGACTGAATTAAAAGAAAAAGTACCAGTGAGGATATAACTTTATTGGAGAAAATCTTATCTCATGCACTATTATGAAATAAAGTAGCATTACTCTTTAATAAACCATCATTCTATTTATTTATTTGCAAGAAATTAATTATAATTATGGTATGATTAATGCTTATTTGATTATAACTTTTCCTAATTTCTTTCAAGAACAGTCATGCAAGTGGAGAATCCAAAACAAAGTATAGTTTGGGTAAAACAAGGGAAAAAAGATAAAATATTAATGAAAGGATAAAAATGTCCTTAGAGGAACTAGCATGATCATGCTAAACTCAAGCACACCCTTGCAATGTCCGTGGCTTTTGACATGCTTGTGTAGACTTGAGCATATCCATACTAGATGGTTAACACAACCTTATAACTTTTTTTAATTTTTGAACATAATCGTGCAAACTTGAACATAACCATTTTAATCTTAAACAGTGCAGAAGATGACTTAGATAAACCCTAACAATGTAAAAAATGATTTAGGTAAACCTAGTTTACAATAAAGAAACTCAATTTGAGCTTATAAAAAAGGAGTTGGAAAAAGACATATTTACATGTGTCATCATCTTGGAGACACACCATCATTACCCTTTTAACTTCCATATTCATCTTTCTTCCAGCATCCTTTCAAAGGATCCTTGAGGTAGAAACTTTTTGATATTGTGAGTTGCAACATCTATTTCTAACCTTTTAACATTATGATTTTGTTATTCTTATTTTCTAAAATTAGATTTATAGATTCTTTTGTCGGATTAGTATGTTATTATTCATCTTTATTCACTATGCGTAACTAATCTCCAATCATAGGACCTTGGTTGAATTTATGATATAACGTTAATGGAAAATTATTGTGGAGGTTTTGTGGTCTTTATTCCCTTTACCCTACAATAAAAGATCATAACATCACTACCATACTTCTCTTATTATTACTACTCCTCCAATTACTCTTGGACTCCTACTATTACTACCATATAACATTTTTTATTTTATCAATTATAAAGTCTTTCATTGTGACCCATATTTATGGTTGTCTCATTTTACTATTTGTTACTTCCTTATAAAAATCCAACATAATATGATTGCTACAAAAAACAAACAAGGTGACACATGGAATAAAATGAAGTGACCATAAGGACTAAAATAAGACACTTCACTTTACCCATGATATTATAGTGAAGGGGGAATATATAAGCCAATTGGAGGTTTGATGTAGAGATCCCTACACGCAGTTCCAGTGGAGAGGCTCCACTAGGTAGGACCATTGGGCTTATTGGGCCCATTACTAAATCCAAAGCCAATATGCTCCAATGAGAGGTTGAAGCCCTACTTATCCTCAAGGATGATGATCTTCCTCAATCTCCCTTTTCCCATATTACCACTCGGCTCTATTGTAACTAGTATAGGACTTAGCACATTTTCTCTATACTTAGTTTTAATGGGTATACTTTGTATAGGTTTAAAGGTCATTTGTGTGTATTTAATGCAGCCTTGAAAGGAGGATTTGGATTGTACAATGGAGATTAAAGAAGAGGTGGAATATGGAGGTGAAATCAGTGTAGATCTTCAAGTTCTTAGGAGTGCCATCTTCCTTGGAGAATAAGCTCCTTCTCTGCCAAATAAGTATGAAAAGGGAGATAAAAGAGATAATTTCTCACATAATTTTGAATAGATTTCAATTATGACAAGAAAGTGGTGAAAAATACACACAGGTGTGCAAAGTGTACGAACATTCACAGAGAGATTTCTGAATTTATAACCTACCATAACTCCAAGATGGGGGTTATTGCAAGGTATAAACATTCACACAGAGAGTTGCATGAGGGGTGTCCCTCCTCAATTTTATGTCGATGCCATATCTTTATGTTTTATAAAAAGTTACTCATCAAGGTAGATTTGGAAAAACGGAAGAAGAGACGTGTGATAAAATTTTTGAAAAAGATAATTTAGGAGGGAGAAGATCTCCATCCCTAAACTTAAGTATTTGCAAGCATTCAAAACAAAGAATAGAGAAGGAAGAAAAATAGGACTTCCCTAATGACGAGGGAGAAAGTTTCCCTCCTCAAACTTAGAGGAAATGTGTGCCTGTTGATATATTCCTTCTTGATTGTCAACACTTGAGGAAAGAATCTTTACACTTTCAAAGTTAGGCCTTTTCACATTAATGAACAGTTAAAGAATCAACATATTATATAGATGCAATTAGAGCTAATAGTTTTGTATAGAAATAAAAAAAAATCTAAAAATGATCCTAATAAATAAAAATATTAAAAAGAAATAATACAAAAACATAAAGAAAAATAAAAGTTGCACATAGATCAGCTACTGACACAATGAGGTATCCATTTGGCCTTGTAGCAACTGTAGGAGCAAGACGAACTAGGTGTCCATCCTCACAAAGGCAACATCCTGGGAAGCTACCATTTGTGCCAAAGTTGCCTCTTGATATATCATCTATGTTTGGTGTGTAACAACCTCCTTATCTAAGTGATCATATAGCCCATCCACCCGTAACTGTAAGTGGTTTATATAGTCAAAAAGGGAAAGGATCGGTGCGTGCACTTCTCTTGGTGTGTCACCCTTTTCTTCTTCTTATTCTTGTTCTTGTTGTTGTTGTTCTTCTTCCACTTGTTCCTTTGGTTGATGCTACTACATGATGATGGTGGCTAGCACCGTGGTTGTTGTATTGGGATGCAGGACAAAGATGTCATGGGTCCTTGCTGAGCCACTCTAATCTACTGCTAGGCATCCATGCCTAGTAGTGTGACTAGCTAGACTAGGGTGGTTGTTGATGGAAGCATGTGATGATGGCGGCAGAGGGCAGTCACATAAGATTTGATGTTGATGTAAACTAGACTACCTTTCCTGATAATGCTGGTCAATTCCCTGGTAGGACATGATAAAGAAGCGTCCAAGGTTGACCTTCCTCCCTGAAACAGTGGCCCAAAGCAGGAATAGGTGAATCTTGGAAACTACTTTGGTGCTATTATTCCAAGCAAAGATCCTAGTTGTGAACCACCGATGGACGATGCGGAGAGTTGAGTCCCGAATGGCAATGGATTTCGGGACCTTGGGGTTGTAGGTGTAAGACATCATGATCTTTAACTAGAAGGTTCCGTTGACAAATTCATCTAGAAGATCCAGTAGAGCCTCCAAGTACTTTAAAAACAATATATCCTAGGGTGTCATAATCATAGAGTGACGTTGAAGTCTGTGAGGATGTCCTTAAATTGTTGGCCTTTGAGTTGGTATCAGATGATGTAGATAGGCATGTTATCCATCAAGGGGAGGTATTTTAGGGAAGATAGGAACTCTAGAGTCAACTCCCTATATGTAGGCTGCTGCATGAACAACTACTATCCACCCTAGTCTATTTAGGTATCTTTTCACTTGGCATTCAATGCCTGAAACCCATGATGCTTCCTACTCCAAGTTACTAGTCAAGATGAAGTGAAGTTGAGTAACCTCTCCAAGAAGGGAAAATTCCTATGGGGCTTTCTCCTCAGCAGAGATGGAGGCTATGCTTCTCTTTTGTGTGCGGAAAGGTATTTTTTGCAAATAAAAATATAACTTACCTTATTAATAATTTTGGGATGATCGTATAAGAATCAGTGGCACAACCGTGTCATTTTCTTAATGATGGACAAGCATAGCCATGTTGTAAAGAGCACAAACGTGCAACCTGTAGAAGGGTCAATCAATAATGAAATGTGCATGATCATGTGATGAGTGCACGACTATTCTAAACAAAAAAAATAATGAAAAGGGGACAGTCATGCAAAAGGGAGGGCTATTGTACTAAATAACAAAATGCTCAATATTTACAAATGCATGGTCATGCAGTATAGGCATGAATGTGCAAAATGAAGCATACATAAAAAGAGCATGACCGTGTAAATAAAGGCACGACCATCCAAGTTAAAATTTTCTCCTAACCTATGGTATTTTGGGCATGCCAAAATTTAGCACGCCTGTGCGTAAGTTCAGAAATGATAAAGTTAATGCATGTGGCATACTTGGTTGGGAGAGAGAGAATTTGAGTCAATAAGAAGGAACTTACAGTAGTGAAAATGAAAATGAATAGTAAAAGGGACATGTGATTTACCTTTCTACTATTTATTGCCTTTAAAAATTTGGCATGGTTGTGCTTACTTCTTCTATAACCACCATTTTTTTAAATACTTAGGTAGGTTGTCTCCTACAAGTGCTTCTTTTACGTCATGAGCTTGACGTACCTATACCCAATAGCTAAGTAGGGCCATGGGCACTTACCTTTGATATGTTGAGGGTTTGGTTGGTGTTGTATTTTAATGTACCTTTCTTACCGTTGGAGACCTTTGGCCTCTTGAACGTCCTTCTTATAATTTTGGGGGTGCACCTTGCTAAGCTTATAAAGGTTGCTTCCCTGGAACTGATGCTTTCTTGTGAACATCCTAAATTGTGAGCTAAAATTTGAAATTTTCTTACCCATGCAAAGCTCACACCTTCAGGCATGTGTGTGGTGCATTCTCATCTTTTTGTGATGCTTTGGATCTTTATATGCCCTTATCTTGAGTTGCTTATGTCTAGAGGGCATATTCATATGAAGAGATCATAAGGACTTGCAAGTGGCATCTTAGGGGTTTTTCGCAAGGTAGGTTTTTCCAAACACCTTTTCTTCATCATCCTATCTTGTGTGAGTTCCCCTTGCTGCATGTTGATGATTGCTCTTACGGTGGCCAGGAAAGATCTTCCTAAGATCAATGAGATCTCCTTATCTTCCTCCGTACTAAGTATAAAGAAGTTTGTTGGAAAGGTGAAAGTTCCCACTTTACTAGCATGTCTTCCACCATCCCTTTTAGATATACAAGGGTTTTATATGTGAGTTGCAAAACACACAGTGGTAAGTTTGGGCTTTTTCCTACCCAGCCTTCTAAAAACAAAGAGAGACATTAACTTTATACTAGTTCCAAAGTCACACAAAGCTTTAAGATGGGAATCATCCACAGTGCAAGGTAGACAAAAACTTCCTAGGTCCTTAAGCTTTGGTGGAAGGTCCATGGTTATGTCACTCTTTTCTTCTCCTGCAGGTGTCTCCACTTTTATCCTGCCTCTTAAGGTGATTTACATTCACCAATTCCTTCGTGTTCATCATAGGCTAACCGGGCAGCGCCCTTGGCATTCATTGTGCTAGAAGGGTCAAGATCCTTTCCATCTATTCCTCCATGTTTATGAATCTGAACATATGTATTTCTATGTTCTGGAGTCATACCTCCATATTCTAGAACCTTGATTTTGTGGGGGTTAGCTCCCTCCTATCTTGCCTATATCCACCTTGATTCTGCATATGAAGGGGCCTGTAAACATTGGAAGAACCGTTAGTGTTATTACCTTGATGTTTTCCCCAAAATAAGTTAGGGTGATTCTTCCAACTAGGGTTATAGGTGTTCCCCACAAAATGGGTCTCCTCATTTTTCAGGGCCATATGGGCTTCAATTGTACATTCTTCAGGGTCATGGCTTATGGAACCATATAGGTTATACATACTAGGATTAAGTGTGCCCTAAATGTAAATAGGTAGAGTGCATTATGCCCTTTCTTGTATTAACACCTCTATCTTTCTATGTGATGGATCCTTCTAGCAAGGAGTTAGTCAATCATTCACCTTCTTAGTGATGGAGAAGGGAAACAATAATAATCAGATGGCATCTTATGAGATGTGATTCATCTTGACAGTGTTTGTCAATCCCAGGAACTTTTTGATGTGGTGATATGGGTCTTCTAAGGCCTTTCCTTTGAACTAAAGTGAATTTTGTATAATTTTGATAAGTGCGAACTTTAGTCAATGTTTTGAACACCATCCATTGCTGGGATGGATATATTTCTCCTTACACCTTCATCAGTGAGGACCATATAGTCTTGCAATGTTCTTTTTTGTGTTTCCATCTTCTTTTCTCTCGCTTCTTCAATTAACCTACTGGCTGGTTATTCTATCTTAGGTTCAAGATGCTCAAAGCTTAGGAACAAGTTAACATAAACAATATAAACTAAGGCAAGGGAAATTTAGAGAAATTTTTTTATTTTTTATTTTTAAACATTCATTTAAAAGAAAAATAGAATATAAATATTTAAAAATAAAATTTCAAATATGTACATGTATTAAACAATCAGAAATCAAACTTCAAAGATTGTTAGGAAATAGTCTCCGACAATGGTGCTAAAAATTTTGTTACGTGCAAAATGAGTGTAAAACTCTTCGCCAAGTTTTACCTTTGGGAAAATATACCCATCTGTATGGAAAGAGGGTATTTTATGCCCTCAGTGTTGGTCCTAGAAAGAGTATTCTAATAATCTATGTATAAAATTTGAAATCTAAAACTCTTGAGCTCACCAAGAGAATGATTGTTTTGTTAAAGTGATGAAATAAGTGAAAATAAAAGAGATAAGAATAAGATTTATATTAATGATAAACAAAATAATACAATGCAAGTTATGAAAAGCTATAGGGTTCTGGACCTCCTTATGACTTTACTTATTTTTTCCCTCTCGGTACACCCCCGTTTGTTCAATTGCTAACCACCTACACTAATTCCAATACTCTTCCTTTATCCAACCATAGTAATAATCTCCCTTCTAAATACTACTATCCTTGATATGGCAAGATAGATAAATAAAAGAGGCATAAGATTAAAAGAGTGTTAACTACGTGTTCGACAATTAACCATTTAGCAACTTAGGTTCCTGATTGATCCTCCAAGACTCTTAAATTCAATTATTGTATAGTTTCACGAATTGGGGGTGGTAAAATCATTTAACCCCCCAACCAACCAACAAATTAATATAATTGACTAGTTCCTATTAATGAATTAAGCATAATAGAATAACAAAATTAAAAATAATGAAAATATTATTTATAAAAGAGAAAAACGGGTTTCAAACAATATATATCACAAAGTTTGTCAAAGTCACATAAAGGGAAAATTAATTATTCATACATAAAAATAACCCATAAATATCCATAACAAAAAAAAGTAACAGAAATACAAATCAGTGTTTCCCACAAAGCTAGCAATTGCTCTAAAATTGTACCGCATAAGGATTACTCCTACTAAGATCCTATGGAAGGATGTTGAAGGAAGAACACTAAATGGAGAGGCTAAAGATGAGTGACGGGAGAAAGGTAGGGATGTGCCCAAAGAGAGATGTATACCCTAGAGTGTTGCTCTCTTGTGTGGAGAGGGGGGTAGGTGTTGGTGTTATTGTCCTGAATGGT
Organism: Canavalia gladiata; assembly: GCA_037954105.1. NCBI lineage: Eukaryota > Viridiplantae > Streptophyta > Magnoliopsida > Fabales > Fabaceae > Canavalia > Canavalia gladiata. The sequence goes on from CM075661.1 coordinate 42,141,842, forward strand.
ATGACAAAGTCTCCCTTTTATAAGGGTAGATTAGGGTTCTAGCACTGCGAACTGGACTTTCCCTAGTTTCCCTACAACCATCAAGATCATTCTAGGTCTTTTGCAGCATCGTAAGATTTACGGAGATGTCTTTTGCATCATTAGACTGACATGACATGTTTGCTTGTGTGCCTGGTGTTGGCATGGTCGTGTTGCAACGTATTGGAACGACGGTACAGCCTCGTGTAGCATGGTCATGCTTAGATTTGCGTGGCTATGTTGATCCATTAAGGGGAAATCTTTATCCTTTTTCACATCCTTGTTTTTTTATACCCTTTTTTCCTTCCTTTTGGCCCAGAATCTACCTGTTTTTGGATTCTCTTCTTACTTGACCATTCCTATGAACATACAAGATATTGGATTGAATTACATATGAATTATGCTAAATCATGCAGTAATCATGCCTAAAATCTTGTAGATAAGATAACATAATGACAATTTATCAAGTGCTCACAATGATTGGGGAAAAAGCTAGGCTAACCCGTACTGCAGCAATTGAATCCCTAATTCATGCATATAAAAGTGAAGTTCCACCTTGGTAAAACAGACATCTACTACACTTGTACAACCCTGGCACACATATCTTACGTCGAAACGCTCTCTAGACACAACCTTACCTTTCCCCCATCTTCTATGTCTAGCTTCTCCAATCTTGGTTCATCCCCTGGTGTCTTTCTGTAGGATCTTGATGGAAGGAATCCCTTCACAGTGTAGTCATAGAATTGATTGTTAACCTTGGTGGCAACCTGATTTTGTATCTCTTATATTAAGACTAGGTTATGAATGTTTTTGGGTTAATTTTTATCATGTGTAACTAATCCCTAATTCATATAGCGTTGGTAAATCTTATGATGTAATTACTTGAACCCTAGTTTTCACTATAAATAATTATATGCCATCATTATGAACACATGTATTTTCTTATCCAATTGTGTTGCCTTATTATGATAAATTCATTAATAGGAATTTACCATTCTTGTTAATCTGTAAGTTGGTTGGTGGTAGATGATCGTATCATTCCCTAATTGACGGAACTATAGGGTCACCAAATTAAAGGGTTTTGTAAGATCAATCATAATCCTAGGTTTCTAACTAGTTAATTGCCTAAAATGTAGTTCATGGCTCCCTATACTCTATGTTTCTCTTATATATCTACCTTGCATGATTATTGGTGGTAGTATTTAGGGAAAAAATTATTACCATTGTATGATCACTGAGTAGCCTTAGAGTAAGTAGTTAGCAGTTAATGTTCTAATTCACTCCTAGAGGGAAATTGGGGGTAAAAGAAAATAAAACTATTAGGGGATCCAAATTCCCATGTTCTTCCATAACCTGTATCGTATTCTTTTATTTCCATCCTCTTAAACTTACTTTAAACTCGCACATTATAACCCTCTTTTGGTGAGATCAACATCTGAGATTCAAACTTCTCTTACAGATTGTTGACATAATTTTTGTAGGATTGATATAGGGATCTTAAATTTTTACTACGATGGTTATACATGCCTGTGTGTAAAACTTGGCAAGGAGTTTTAGATTCATGTTTTGTATGCAATATAACCAAATTCAGCACTAAGCCTCATGGCTTGTACACCCCTTACCCATTCCTGACTCCCCTTGGGTAGACATTAATATGGACTTTGTCCTAAGGTTAACCAGGATCCAAAGTGAAATGGATTCTATCTTTATGATAGTGGGTCGTTTTACCAAGATGCATACTCTTGTCACAAAGTAGATGATGCCAGTCATGTGATTAAACTCTTCTTTAGAGAAATGGTTATGTTGCACAGAATTCCGGAGAGTATTTCTTAGCCACTTTTGGCCTACCTTTTAGGGTAAGTTAGGAACAAAACTCCTCTTTTCTACCACTTGTCATCCCTAAAATGATGGCCAGACTAAAATGGTGAATAGGACCTTCTTTACCCTCTTGATTACCTTTGTGGGTAAAAACCTTCAGTCATAGAGGGATTTCTTGCCATATTTAGAGTTTTCCTAAAGTAGGGCTCCATATTCAACCACTTGACATTTTCTCTTTGAGATGGTATATGGGTTTAACCCTCTCATCCACATAGACTTTCTACCCATACTTGACCTCTCTCAATACCATAGTAAGGATTAAGGAAAGAAAGCTAGATTTATTCAGGATCTCTATTCTAAGCTTAAGACCACCATTGAGAAGAAGATGACCCATTATACTAAGTTGGCCAATAAGGGTACAAAGGAGGTTTTTTTTTTTTTTTTTTTTTTTAACCTGGAGACTAGGTTTGGCAAAATTTGAGAAAAGAACGATTTCCTTTTTTTAAGAAGTCAAAATTACTACCGAGGGGTGATGGTCTATTCCAAGTTCTAGAATGCATAGACCTTAACACCTATTGCCTTGATCTTCCAAGTGATTATTCTATTGGTACAACATTTAACATTTTTGAATCATCTCATTTTTCTACAGGTACTAATATGTATGATTAACATTTGAGGATGAATGCTCTTAAATGGGGAGGAGATGATGCAGTGGTCATGAGCAGACCTAATGATGAGGAGGTTGCTACAGGTAGACTTAGTGAGCCTATCAAACCCATTACAAGGTTTAGGGCCAAAAATTTGCAAGGGGAGGTTGAGGCTTTGCTTAGCTTGGGGGAAGACCTATTTGAAGCCTCCAATTCTCACTCTGCTCCCATTCTTGTCTAGTTCTTGACACTTAGCATCAGACTAGGACTTCTTTGTACTTAGACTAAAGGGGCCTATATGTATAGGTTAAGGGTACATTTTTATGTGTATTTTTGCATAAATCTTTTGGTCCATTTAGGCCTAATTATAGGGATGCATTAGGGTTACATGAAGCATGGATGATGGCATCATAATTGGGCCAAAATCTAAGCTCAAAACGCCACGTGTTGAGGTGGAACTTGCATTCCAAAATGTCTCCCATATATAGTTCATAAATAAGTGCACTTGTAGCCATTTTCCACTCTTTTGATCATATATTGAATTCAAAATTCAAAGATAGTCTCTCTCTCAAATTTATCTCCTTTTAGCTAACTTTGCAAGAGGATAATCCTTCTTATCCTTGGCCTCTAAGATGGCGGAGGAAGAAGCTTATCTCCTTAAGGAATGGCACTCAAAATTTAACTCCATTGAAGCTGCAACCATCACCTCCATCTTGTTTATATTCCTACTTCAAGTGAGGTCCATATAACCCCATCACCTATTTTAGTGAGAAACTAAAAGGGGATGCTCTCAACTATTCCACATACAATAAAAAGTTTTATGCTCTTCTTAGGGCCTTAAAAGTTGGCATCATTATCTATTGTCCAAAGAGTGTGAAATTGATAATGATCATGAATCATTTAATTACCTTAATACCTAAGGTATACTGAACAAAGACATGCCATATGGGTCGAATTTCTAAAATAGTTTCTTTGTGTGATTAAATATAAGAAATAATATAGTAATAGGGTTATAGATACTCTCTCTAAGAGACAAAACCTACTCACGTTCCTGAGCACTAAACTTCTAGGTTTTGATCACTTTAAGAACCTATATGTAGAGGATATAGAGTTTGGAATACTCTATAAGAGTTGTGAGTTTAAGGCATGCGATTCTCGTTCTTAGAAAAAATAAATTGTATGTTCCTAAAGGATCCATGAGAGACCTATTTCTGAATGAATCTTATGAAGGGGGTTTAATGAGACATTTTGGCATCCAAAAGACCTTGAACATACTTCAAGAGAACTTCTTTTGGCCATATATGGATATAATTTCCAAAGATACAATCAAAGGTGCATCATTTATAAGCAGGTCAAAACGACTACCAAACCTCATGGCTTATACATCCCTTTGCCATTCCTGATTTCCCTTGGGCAGATATTAGCATGGACTTTGTCCTAGGTTAACTAGAATCCAAAGAAAAATGAACTCTATCTTTGTGGTAGTAGACCATTTTAATAAGATACCACACTTTATACCTTGCCATAAGGTAGATGATGCCACAATATGGTCAAAATCTTCTTTAGAGATGTAGTTAGGCTACATGGTATTCCTAGGAGTATAGTGTTTGATAGAGAAATTAATTTCCTTAGCCATTTTTGGCACATCCTCTGGGTAAGCTAAGAACTAAACTCCTTTTTCTCTACCACTTACCATCATTAGACTGAAGTGACGAATAAGACCCTTTCTATCTTTGTGAGAACCATGGTATAGAGAAACCTTAAGCCTTGGAAGTATTGCTTACCCTATATTGAATTTGCATATAACAAGACTCCATATTCTACAACTCAACACATCTTTTTGAGGCAGTTTATGGTTTTAACCCCTCCACTACCATAGTAAAGATGAAGAACAAAAAGTTAGGCTCATTCAAGATCTTCATGCTAAGGTTAAGGCCACCATTGAGAAAAAGATAGCCCACTATGCTAGGTTGGCCAACAAAGGGCGAAAAATGCCCTTTTTTGAACTTGAGGACTAGGTTTGGTTTCACCTTAGGAAAGAAAGACTTCCTTCCTTTAAGAAGTCTAAATTATGACCCAAAAATGATGGTCTCTTCCAGGTGATAGATCGCATAGACCCTAATGCATATCTCCTTGATCTTCCTGGTGACTATGGTGTTAGTGCTATATTCAATATTTCTAACTTATCTTCTTTTTTTTCAGGTATCAGTGATTTTACACATTCAAGGATGAATGCTCTCGAAGGAAAAAGAGATGATATAGAGGTCATTAGTGCAAGACTTACTGGGCCTATGATAAGGTCTAGGACGAAGAAGTTATAAGGAGAGATAAAGATCCTGCTTAACTTAAAGGAGGACCTTCCTCAAGCGTCTACCTCTTATGTATTAGTGTGGTTTCAAGTGTCCTTATTATAGGCTTTGATTTTTCTTTATACTTAGGATTAAAGGGTCCTATGTGTATAACTTTTTAGACACCTTTTGTGAATACTTTGTGTGTAATACTTTGGGCTCATCTAGGCCCAATTAAAGTGTTGTACAGAGGGTGGATATTGGCCTCTCATTTGGGCCAAAATCCATGCTCAAATGCAAATAAGGGGAAGATTCAAATGCTTCATTTGCTACCTTATATATATGTAGGCTCCCTTGGAGCAATTTTGGACATTTTTAGATTATTATTGAAATCAAAATTTTGAGTGCAAGCTCTCTCTCAATTCCTCTCTCCCTTAGCTAGGTTTAGAGGTGGAGAACCTCCTCATCCTTAATCTCCGAGGTGGTGGAGCAAGAAGGCTTATCTTCTAAAGGAGTGGTACCTAGAACTTCCTCTTAAAACATCACCAATTTCGTTCATTATGGAATCAATTCTCACCTCTATTTGTCCAAATTTTCTCATCCATTTTGAGATTACATCACATATAAAAATAATCACTTTCTACATCAGTAATATGCTCCAGCTAATGTAGAAAATATCACTTTTTATCTTGGTTATATAATGTTTAACCCATTCAGTGTTTGTCCTAAGATAAAAACACTAAATTATTGTTTAAAATTTCATAAAAAAATAATTTTATACACATAATATTTTATAAAATAGAAATTGAATAATTAATTGATAAACAATATTTATCTATTAAAAATAACTAAATATTTTTTTATTAAAACAAATTTTCTTAGTTTATTATGTGGACATTTATATTAATAAGTCACTGTTATTAATTTGAAAATTATAAAGTGTGAAGTTACAATCAAATACATGCCAATGTATAATAATGTGGTTGTGTAAATTAATTTTTTATTTAATTAATTTCTTGCATTATTTTACATAATTTCTCAATTTAGAAAAATCATTGAAATAATCCGTAATATTTTCAATGTTTTTTGAAAAATAATAAATACATAAGATGTTGTTTATTGAATAAGCATAATTTTTTTTATCATTTGGTTTATGTAAATGTGTTGGATTATTTTTTCTTTTAAGGTTATTGTCTATATTAATTTTTTTATTTAATAATATATAAAATTATTTTTGAAGTTACTATAAAATCAATTTGATTATATTTGAATGAATTATTTTAAGGAGAAAAAATAATTTTTTAGAAAATATAAAATTTTAAATATTGAAATATCTTGTTTAGATATTTTTATACAAGGAATTTCAAATTATATAAATTTTAAAAAAGTATTTTAATAAAATAAAATTAAAAAATTTAAAATTCGTTCAAAATAGGTAAAATTTAAAATTCAAATCTCTTAACTTATTCTCATGAATAATAGTTATCTCTTTATCCTACTTTTTCTTCCATTGTTTTCTTGTTGCTCTCATATTTTATATCTCTCATCTTTTTTCTCTCATTTGTGAATATAATATTTTTAATATTAAATAATATAATCATATTTTGCTATATTTTTAATTAGGTAAATTTGCTGGGTTATCATTCTATTTAAACATGTGTTGTACAATGAAAATACTTGTATATTTAAAAAATCTTTGGTGAACAAAAGAAATAGAAACAAAATTAAACAACACCTACAAATATTTACGGGTTAAATATATTTTTAGTTCTTCTGAAATACTTAAATTTTGGTTTTGTTCTCTTAATTTTGAAACTTTTGGTTTAGGTCTCTTATTTTCTAAAATATTTTGATAATGATCTTTGATATTAATTTAAATTACATTATAAAATCTCTTAATTATAATCCTCTAATAATGGCTAATCTATTTTGATTTAATATGACTTAAGTTAATATCACGGATCATAATCAAGATATTTTAAAAAATGAGAAACTTAAACCAAATATTTTAAATTTGAAGGATCAAAACTATAATTTAAATATTTTAGAAGGACTAAAAAGTATATTTAATCCAATATTTAAATGTAAAATTTTATGTATAGTAAAAATTAAATTATCTAACCTAAATAAAAATTTAAAAATTTAAAATTTAATAAATTTAAAATTTATCATTCAAATAAAAAAAAATTTACATATGAAAAATTTAAATTTCTTTATCCAAATAAAATATTTTTTAAAAATAATTTAATTTAAAAATATTTAAATATTTTAAATTTATTAAAATGATAAAATCTTAACTCCAAACACAACACAATGTTAAGATAAATTGATACAGATTTTATGCCGTGTAATTTCATTGGATGGTAATTGGTATTTTCTCACACGTGAATAGCCGTCCAGGTCTTCTTAACACATCGATTTTGAATTGAAAATTCTGTATAGGAATAGTTTGGTACTGTATAATATTGTTTTTTAATCTATTATTTAAAATAATGCATTTTAGAGAGAGTGTTAAACAATAAGTTCGGAGGTACAATTCAATTAAAAAAGTTATGCCGGTCATACTCTTAGAAGATTAGATCTCAAAAAATGATCTATATTATAAAAAATTTAATTTAAACGTAAATTCAAAAATCACGATATTAACTTAGTTTCTTTCATCCCCAACTATTATCATCCTCTAGATACCGGAGTAAAATCAAACAATAACAACTAAATTCTATGTTATTTCTTCACATTGATTAACTTAATTATTACGGATGATATGTTCCAAAAGTTACCAAGTTTTTTCTGTAATTGTTTAGAGTAGTTTAAGGTTGTTTAGTTCTTTTGTTTTAAAATTTTAAAAAATAAATTTAATTTTTAGTTTGAAAAAATTTATTATAAAAGTGACTCAAACTTAATCTTTTCTTCCATTATAAATTTATAAAAAATGATAAAAATTTAAAAAGATAGTAAAAGAATAAAATTTTTAAAAAAAATAATAAATATTAAAAAATAAAATTATTATTATTATTATAATAACAATTATGGTGATAAAGGTTAAACAATAATAATTTTTGGTAAAAATGATAGATTAATGGTGATGGTTTTTTTATAATTTGTTGATAATAATGGTAATAATGATGATGATATTAGTTTGGTGGTAGAGGTAATATTAATGAAAGTAATAACGGTAATAATGATAATTTTAAAAATGATGATGATAGTTGTGATTATAATAATGATTGTGTTTAAGATAAATTTAAAATTTAGAATAAAAATTTTTTAAGATTAAAATAAAAAAATTTATTTTAAAATTATGTTAAAAATATTTTAAAAATATGATAAAATCAACTCAAATTTATTTTAATAAAAGAAATTTTATTTTTAAATTTAATTTAAAAAGTAAAAATAAAAAACCTGCAGCCATTCTAAACAGATTCTTAATTACTTTTATTGTATGAGTGAAATTTTTAACCAAAAGTATAAAAGGTAATGTTTACCACTGCCAAAAGGAGAGTGTTAGTAATAAATGTACCAAAAAAATTTTATTGGATTTTTTAACACTAATACTGAATAAATTTATATAAATAGTTTGCTTGGATGGCTATAAAATCACACTAGAGTTAAACAGAAGCCATTCTTACAATAACGTTTTTCGTTTTATATAACTTTTGGGGATGTTCAAAACCAATTTCTGGCTGGTTATAATTTTTTAGAGAAGAGAAGATGTTTAACTTTCTGTTGCGAATAATTAATTTAAGATTTAAAATCCTCATAATATATTATTTATCCATGATTAAAAGTGATTTTATTTCACTATTTTAAAAAATTAATTCTTCTATATTCACTTTTAAATTTCATTCCTAAACATAAATTATTTCATCATGATATTTTTTAAAACTAATTTTCTTTACACTTAAAATAAAGCTTTAAAACTATTATACACAACTTGATCTAATTTAATTAATAATATTGAATTTAAATCTTAAATATTTAAACGTATTAAATACTTAAAATAAAAGTTATATTAATTAATTAATAGTACTGAATTTAAATCTTAAATATTTAGTCCTATTAAATACTTAAAATAGAAATTATATTATTATTTATAAAGATGTTAGCTGAATTGATTAAAATTTTAATTCAAAGCTTTAACCAACGAATGTACCGAGAATGTTAGGTGAGTTATTCCCTCCCTACCGGCTTTACTGTAGTACAATGTTAATTATGTCACACTTCACAATAGCCGAGAAGTGTTGCAAGTTAGAAATGGATTCGGTGCTAAACTAATAAAGTAAAAGATTGTTGACCTGTGAAACCTTCCCACACATCTAAATCATGAACGCATAAGGGTCACCGAACTCCAATAAGGTAATAATTTCTCACAACATGCTAGACTTGCTTGGCACCAACTTCTTCAATAGCATACGAAGCTCTCATTTATAATCCAATAACTTCTGAGTTCTAAGTGTAAGAAATCTTCATTGTATCTGCAGTATTTGGTGAATTCAACCTCAGAAAGATGCCACAAGGTGATTCAAATGGTAGTTCAATGCAGCATGCTGTACCCACTAGGCGTGCTCCTACTCCAGGGAAGGCCACAATACTTGCAATAGGCAAGGCCTTCCCTAGCCAAATCATCCCTCAAGAGTGCTTGGTGGAGGGCTACATCCGTGACACAAAATGTGAAGATGCATATATTAAGGAGAAATTGGAGCGTCTTTGTAAGTGCAATTAATTCTTTACTTTCTTATTTCACCCAAAATATTAACCCTTCTCCCTCTCTCCTACGTGATTGCAAAATTGGTTTTATTTATTACTATTTGATCTAGTGAAAGGAGATCTCAAGTTGTGGTCAACAATCACAATTATATAATTGTCATCATAACGTTTTATAGATCTCTAACTATATTAAGAGGCATGTTTAATTTTTATTTTTTTATTTTAATATAAAAATATCACCTAATATTTATTAGTTAATTAAAAATAAAAATAAAAACAAAAGAAGTCTTAAGCTGCAATTTTAAACCGTGATTGGATCCACAACTCAAAACCTTATTAAGAAAACTATTAACAGATAGACATTGCCTAAATGAGTGATTAATAAAAAAAAGGTAGAATAATATTTTCTTCATTGACGACTTGGCAGGTAAAAACACAACTGTGAGGACAAGATACACAGTAATGTCAAAGGAGATCCTTGACAAGTACCCAGAGCTGGCAACAGAGGGGTCACCAACAATAAAGCAGAAGCTTGAAATAGCAAATCCAGCAGTAGTAGAGATGGCTACGAAGGCTAGCCTTGCTTGTATCAAGGAATGGGGAAGGCCTGCACAAGACATAACCCACATTGTGTATGTTTCTTCAAGTGAAATACGCTTACCTGGTGGTGACCTTTATCTAGCAAATGAGCTTGGCCTTAGGAGTGACGTTGGCCGTGTAATGCTTTACTTTCTGGGTTGCTATGGTGGTGTCACTGGCCTAAGAGTAGCCAAGGACATTGCAGAAAACAATCCTGGTAGCAGGGTTCTACTAACTACCTCTGAGACTACCATACTTGGTTTTAGACCCCCCAATAAGGCTAGGCCTTATGATCTTGTGGGGGCTGCACTTTTTGGTGATGGAGCTGCTGCAGTGATTGTTGGAGCCAACCCTATAATGGATCAAGAGTCTCCCTTTTTGGAATTGAATTATGCTGTCCAAAAATTCTTGCCAGAGACTCATAATGTGATTGATGGAAAACTCTCTGAAGAGGGTATAAATTTCAAGCTTGGTAGAGACCTTCCTCAGAAAATTGAAGATAACATTGAGGAGTTCTGCAGGAAGCTCATTGCCAAAAGCACTGTCAAGGAGTTCAATGATTTGTTCTGGGCTGTTCATCCTGGTGGGCCTGCAATTCTTAACAAGCTTGAGAGTACACTCAAATTGAGCAGTGAGAAGCTAGAGTGTAGTAGGAAGGCACTAATGGACTATGGGAATGTTAGCAGCAACACTATATTTTATGTTATGGAGTATATGAGGGAGTTTCTGAAAGAAGATGGAGAAGAATGGGGCTTGGGATTGGCATTTGGTCCAGGAATTACTTTCGAAGGCATTCTCCTCCGTAGCCTGTAATCTTCAATATGAGTTTGTCTTCAGATTGTAAAAGGAAGATGTACTTAGTGGTGTTCTTTTGTTAGTGGTTTGGTGGTTTCAAATCTATCTTAATAATAAAGTCTGATGTACCAAATTACATTATGAATATCAAGAGAGGGAAATTTATTAAATATTTTGAGATCATGATGTTTATTTCTTTTTTATCTTAATCTTTTATAAATTTCATGGCACCCTCTCCTACTATAAAATTCCATCTTCTTTGAAACAATGTTTTTACCACATGAAGTTAATTATTGAAGTCGTTAAAAAGTCATATAAGAAAGAAAGGTATTTGAGTTGTGACACTTCAAAGTTTTTTTTTTTATACTTCTAATCTTTATGAAGAAAAAGATTTTTGTATATTTTTAAAGATAATTTAAAGAAGAGTTTAAAAATAAAGATCTTTGAATATTTAATGAATTAAAAATTATGTTTTGCTTAAATACTTTTGAACATAAATAAGTTTAGAAGTTTGAGAAGGATTGTATATATGTAAAAAAAAAAAAAACTTCTTTAAAAATAATTTTAAGCAACAAAAGCTATTTCTATAGGTTCATACAATATTAAAAGAAGAAAAAGAAATACTAACAATTTATTCTAGTTCACCTCAAGAATACAAGATTACATCTACTTTCCACCATCCAGTGAGATTTCCACTAAAAATGCCAACAAATACAAGAGTTTCTTATAATATCCTTTTCAAGCCTTGACAAAGATACTTTTTACACAGTAAACAGGCCTTGTACTAAACAATGCGGCTAAACTTCTTCTAACAAGAATGTTGAAGAGAAAGTATGTTTTCTTTTGAAAGAGTTTTGAGTGGGTATTTTTGCACTTTTATTTTGAAATAAGTCAACTTAAAAAATACCTAGAACACTCAAACAATTTTAGTATGACGGTTCACAAAGAAATCCCTTACAAAAGAAAGTCACTTAGACTAGAAAGTCACATAGACTACAAGATGCTTGAGAAGGATGATGTAATCATTGAATAATTCATCCAAGACTAATGTTCTATCTTGTTAATTTTCCTTTATAACTTTTCTTGAAGAGATATGCTGCAAAATATCATTTATATGATAGTTCCTCTTTGTTATGTGTATGCTGCATTTCTGGTTGTGTCAGTTAAAGAGTTTTTATTAATTGGACTCGTCTAAGAAACACATCCTTTTGAACAACCTAAAATAAATAAACTCCTTTCATTAAATGGAATTTTTTAAGGATCTGATAAACATGTAGATAAATAATATCATTTATCTTTAAGAGATTCAAGATTTTTAATATATGTTGTTATCTTTTTCAAGATGATTTTTTTTTTGTGATTCTCATGAAGAGACTTTCCAAATAACATTTAGTTAAATTTTTCAAAAACAAAGTTCTAATCTCTTTTAGATGTATTGTATTATCATCTCTGTAAATAATTACTTTAGAAAAAAAAATTTAGTAGTTCTCACAAGAGATTTCATTATCTTTTTTGAACATAATTTATCTTTTTGAAGAAGGTGCTTAATGCATCATAAATCTTTCTGAAAACATTTTATTTCATAATTTATCTTTCTCAATATACATATATTCTTTAAATTCTCATTTAATAAGATTCTAGATAAAAATCAATGAATTTGTATAATAAATCTTATATTTGAGATATCTCAAGTAAACTTGCACACTTAACACTTAAGTTGATAATTTAATGTTCATAAAGTTTCATAGTTGTTATGGAAGTTTAATAAGTTTGTTACTATTAAAATACATACATTTAGAGGAATTTTTTCAAACAAATTATTTAGTGTGAGGGCTTTGTGCTCATTTATAAAGGATAGTATGTCATATTTTAAAACATGTTTTGGTAATTTCAAGGAGTTCTTAAAAAATATGCAATATTTATATAGAAAGGTTTATAGTTAAAGTATGTTTTCTCAATTCTAATATCTTCCTTTCATAAATTATTTACTAACCTGACTTAAAATTGTTGAGGAAAAAAATACTATTGAAATTACAATCACTAGAACAAAAAGAATTTTTTATAATTATTTTTGGCATCGATCATTGGATACCCAATCTAAAAAATAGTATGGTCAAAATTTTACAATTTTATATAAAGTTATTGAATTGGATATTTTTTAATTGATGTAAAAAACTATTTTTATATTAAATACGTTGTGGATTTAGTGGATTAAGTATAAATATTTTTATACTTTTAGAAGAAATGTAATATTATTATATCAATTTGATGATTAAGGAATTTTCTTTTTCTTCTTCTAAATAAGATGAGATTTTTATAAATATTTATTGTATAATGAAAAAAATAGATCGTTCCATAGTTATGATATAAACTTTATCATTTTAGATTAAAATGTTACCCAAACATAATATTGTGATTTATACTAATCTAGTAAATAATAGAAAGTGAATATTATATATTTGATTGAGAAAATGACTTGAAAAGTATTTGATGCATACTATTATTTTTAATTTTTATATATATAATATCATTATATATTTAAGATTTAAATATTTTTTTAAGCATACTATTTATGAATGTCCTTTTGATAACATATGATTTGAATATTTTTATTGATATTAAAAATATGATAATATATATAATTAATATAATATACTTAAACTTTAGTATTTTTATATTTTGTGAAATGTGATGGATAAATAACATTTTTCAATTTTCAGTTGATTATTTGTTTATATATGATTAATAAAATTAGTTGAATAAAATGATGAAAGATATAACATTTCTTTGATAGATCATAATTTTAATGTGAACCTTTTTGATATATATGTGCATATAAAATTTATTAAAAATGATTGTGTTATAGTATAGTTGTACATGAATGATATTTTGATATCTAAAATTTGATTGAACGATAAATAAAATAAAGTCAATTTTATACTCTAAATTAGAAATAAAAAACTATATGAGAATTTGGTATGCTTGAGAATAGAAATAAGAAAAACAAAATATTTTTATTTTGTCTAAAGTTACATTATGTTGAGAAATTGTTCAAAAAATTCAATAGTTATAATATGTGGTAAAACTTAATATGCTTTGAGTTTGTACCTTTAAAAACAAGAATATTGATAATACGAGTATTTGTCAATCTAAGTAGGCAAAGATTATTGGTAGTGTCATAATTTCAATAAACTATAATATATCCAATATTGTGTATATTATGAATAGATCGAGTTCCATAATTATAACCCAAATGGTGAGCATTGAAATATTTTGCATTATCTTTTAAATTACTTGAAAGGTATTATAAATTGAAGTTTACAATTTTATAAATTTCCTTAAATGTTGGAAGATTTTTGTGACAATAATTAAGTTTCAAATGAAGATGGGGTAAGTTCTATTGATGGATATATTTTGATTTTAGGTGAAGATATTGTATGCAAAATTGACTTCTATAACACATTATATTATGAGACGAGTTTATTGCTCTTAAGAAAGTATTCTAAGAAGAAAAATGTCTAAGAAGTTTTGCTAGTATCACACTTCTATGGGAAATATCTACACCTTGTAGTTATTGATAACTATGCTCACAATAGAAAGAGAAAGCACATATGTATTAGATATGATGTTACTAGATGATTGATTAAAATGATATAATTTTTCTTGTATACTTAAAAAGTAAAAAATATATAAAAAGTGGAAAATAAAAGTAAAATATATGTAAAAAGTAGAAAGATAATCCTTTTACCAGGGGATTAACTTGGAAAGTAGTTTTAGATTTATGAAGGCGATAATCCTTAAACCTTGAACATAAGGAAAGTATGGTCGTTGCTGATCAAAATAAGTCATATAATTACTCTTATGTGTCATAGTTTCATCTTTATGGCATGTATAATGCTTCTTTAAACAAGATACATAGTCCTTTGTGGTGGTGCTTTTGAGATGCATTGATGTATCTATAACTTCTTTAAAAAAGAAAAAAAAAAAAAGAAAACGACAGATACATAACCCTCCTTGATGGTACTTTTAAGATGTACTTGATTTATCTATTATAAGACATCTAACAAAGATACTTGACCTTTAGTAGTGGTGCTTTTGTGATGCACTTGATGTATTTATAAAATAGTGCTTTTTAAGGATGCACTTGAGGCAAAGCTTCCTTTAAAAAAGATATATAACTTTTTGGGTAGTGCTATTGAGAGTACTTAATCTATTTACAATATAGTGTTTTTATGACATACTTTTAAACAATGGAGTTAAGTTTATTCACACTTCTGAAAGATGCTTTTAGACACACCTAATGCTTATGAAATAACTTAAATTATATGAATAAATATGTGAGTGAGAAGATAAAATTCGTCTTCTATGAAAGACTAAAAAAGCTTTTTAAAACAATCATATGAATCCTAAGGTAACTCTAAGAATAGATTTAAAATTTATCATGAAGTTTCTACTTCAAAGTTACCGTGCTTGTAATAGGGTTTCAACATAATTCAATTAAATTAAAAAGTAATTCACTTTTTGGACAAAGTTGTTATCTCACTTTAATTCAATTTTTAAGACATTAACACTTAAGTATATAAATAACTTTATTTTCCTAGAACTTTCCATCACTTGCAAAGTCATTACCGGTGGTTGTTAGAAAATAGTTAGAAAGTGACAATAATTTTCTCTGCATTGTTATATGGCTTTGATTTTTAGCCGTTGTACGATTATTGTTTAATCGCTAGGTGATTAATATTTAACCGTTTATTTAACTGTTATGTGTTTATTATCTATTGAATAGTTATTTTCTAACTGTTGTATATTCAATTTATGAACACGTATTATTTTCTAGTTAGATATAACTTCCCCTTTATATTATATATAGTTAATGCCTCCAAATATTTAATACAATGCCTTTCACGTCTTTTATCTGTTTCTTATTTTATTTTTAATTCTAAACAATATAATATAAGATTCCACCATCATACATAGATTCTGAATACACACTTGCATGACACTACGTGACACTGTGTTAATCTAAAAAAAAAAACTAAAATCAAATTACATAAAAAATTTGCTAAAACTTTACTTGTAAGATAGTGGTTGTTTCGTAACCAGAATTACCTTTTTTCAACATAAAACTCTTTTTCATTTTGATTTTTGCAGACCAGACCATCACCATCGAATTCCCTCACGATTTTCTAGAAATATCGTTGTCGAAAATGTATCTCACTATGCATTCTTATATTTATCTTTTCCCATACATTATTGGCAACTTGAAGGCACTATGAAGCAGCCCAAATACAATGCCATATGGACGACAAGTATATTCAACTCATACATTTTTCTTAAGTAGAATAATTGAACACATTTGCTATTTCGGTGATTAATTTTTGATAGTAGAAATTTTATTTTTAAACATTTTCTCTCTTTTAGCTATTATTTTTTTTATTCATAGTGTAATATTAGTCAATGATTACAACATGTCTTGTAATTAATAGAACTCGTACGTGTATTAATACCGCGGCTTCATAAAAGTAATTAATAAATCATTTTTATACTTCACATGACCTAATACTCTGGAGCTAAGGCAATGGGAAGGCATTTTGTGCCGAGTGTATGTTATAAAATTAAATTATACCTCATGGACAAAATTCATTGTTATTGTTTTTCACTTTATGGTTATTGTTAGAATAGCAAAATGCAACGATGGTTATCTCATGTCTTTTTAGCCCCCTCTTTCAAGTGTAACTTGAATATTGGGATAGTTTATTGTGTTCTTTATTCATTATAAAAAAATTATTTTTTTATCATTTATTTTTTAACGGTTATAAAAAAACTGTCAAAATTATTTTGTAATTATTTATAAAAAAATTCTCTTTTATTTTTCAATTTTACATTTTTCGATTGGAACGATTCTCTTCCTTTATTTCTCGTCCCACATCCATGCCAAAGATACTTCTCGCTCTTCTTCAGTTTCCGTCTTCAAAAAAATTCAAGCTCTCCTATGAATCTGAAACTAACATCGAAGAGTATGATGTGAGTGGTTCTAATGGAGATAACAGCTCTTGGATCTCCTGATTCTGCAATCTCAGGGGAAATGAAATTTTTTGGCATCTCTGTGGTATGTTTATGTGTGCAGTGTAAAGTGCGATGATTTATTTGTTAACTTTTATTACTGTGTTAATTGTTAATTTGTTAATCCTCACGGGATGACTTTTTCATTGCATTGGATTCACTGCTGATACAGTTATCGAATTTAATTGTGATGACATTTCAGAAATTTTTGCTAGTTTGAATGGTGCTCCTATTACTGATATAAAGAATTCAATCAACGGTGAGGAACTCATGGTAATTCCTTGTACAAATCTAGTTTATAATTTTATTATCTTCTCTAGCATATGTAGTCACATAATCGATTAGTTTTCTAGAATAAAATTTAGGATTTTGACTGAATGTACTCGTTGTGTGTGTCCATGTGTAATTTGACTATCAAATCAAGCATACTGTCTATGTCAAATTCTTTTCTGGTGTAATTATGTTCTTTAAAAATATATTATGTTAATCATGCGCATTTTGGAATTGAAGTTGAATCATACAATGAAAGCAAAATATAATTTTCAGTACTATATATATATATATATCTTTCTATGTAAATATACCAATAGCTCAATGCCACAGCCCAAAGAATTCAGGTACAAGAATCACTCCATTTTACCTTCATTATTCTTTCCTAGCATTAAGTAGAGTAGTACAAGTACTTGAATTTTGATATGTTTGGATTCATGAATTATTTGGCATGTAAAATTTGACAGGTGATGGATGTGTTGTTAGTATTATATGTTGTTTTGTCAAGCTTGAGTGTAGTGGAGAGCTGCAAGGCGCCAATTATGGAGTACTTTGACTATTGTGCAATGAGTTGTAGAGCTTATAGTGCCTTATTAATAGATTTTGGAGGGTTGGTGATAGAACAACTTTGAACACAAACACTTTTCAGGAAGCCATAGATCATCTGAGCCAATTTGCATCCAATGCTGGCTCCTAACTTCATGTTCCTCCTGGAAAATGGTTAACTAGAAGCTTCAATCTCACCTGCCATTTCACTTTATTCCTTCACAAGTATGCTGTTATTCTCGCCTCTCGGGTCTAAAATACTTTAACTCTTGCAACTCAATTTACTAATAATATTATTCTTCACTCAAGTGTATTGATATTATGTTTCTAATAAAATCATCATATCAGGATGAAAATGACCGACCAGTGATTAATCCCTTACCATCTTATGGTAGAGGGAGGGACACACAAGGTGGAAGGTTTAGTAGTCTAATTTTGGAACCAACCTCACATATGCTGTCATAATTGGTAATAAACGTTTGCTTTGGGATTAAAATTCTAGTCCAACTAAAAATTTGCTTCTTTTAATTATTCAATTTAAATTTATTTTCAGGGGATAATGGAACTATAGATGAACAAGGTAATTTTTGGTGGCAAAAATTCTGCAAGGGACAACTCTGTTATACCAAGCCTTACCTCGTTGAAATCATGTACTTAAATAATGTTCGGATATCCAATCTCACTTTGGTTAATTATCCATTGTGGAATCTCCATTCCGTACATAGCAGGTTCATATTCTTATCTTTTTGCTATGTCTATTATCAATCTTTAATCATATAACACTTGTTTTGTTATGGATGGTGCTTAGTATTCAAACCAAGTTTATTATTAAAATTAATTTTAAACACATTTCAATTATGGTTAATTATTTTAAATTAATTTTATCAAAATAAAAATTTACTTATTTTTAAAATCAATGGGTGTATTGATTTATTTATATAAAAAACTAATTAACAATAATTTTTTTTACCTGATAGAGGAAAAAGTTAAAAAATAACTTTTAAAAACAAATATTTTAAAATTTCTCTCTTTGTAATTTTTTAAATTCAATTTTAAAATTTTTTTTTATTTTTTCTTTAAATTAAATAGAGCACACGTACTTGATTTCTAACATGTCTAACAAATTAGTATCATAAATATCAAAATTTCAGAATGCTTAATTAGAGATGGAAGTGAACAAGACCGTTCGACATGTGTCTACAGTTTGGCTAGTTTAAAATCTAGTTTGGCTCACATCGTTTAATAAATAGATAGATTTAAGCTGGTTAAAAAGCTTTTTTAGATAAACAAGCCACATCTAAACTTATAAAAAAGCCTATTTAACCTGTTCAGAAGCCTATTTATATTTATATATATTATATATTTAGATTTATTTTAATATATTATATTTGTATAATATTTATTTTATATTTTATTTATATAATTAATATATAATATATATATGTTTTAGGTCTATTTAATAGTTTTTTTTATCTTGTAAACTTTAAGTTTGCAAATCTTTTTAATCAATTATTTATATAAGTTTTAAGTCTATTTATTGATTTTTTTTTTTGTTATATAACTTTTAAACAGGATTGCAGACCTGTAGGATTTAACAGGTAACAGATCCAAGGTTCAGGTTTCAAAATTTTTAAACAGATCAAATTTAAACACCTAAAACCTAACTTAATTCAACCAACTTCCATGCTTAATGCACTTTATTAAATATTTTAAAACTGTTATTTAATAACCAAGTATTAAACATTCTTACATCTTTATATTTTTAACGTGACAAATTTTGTTTTATTCACTTAATGATTGTTAAACGTGGTTAACAACTGTACACGTAATAGGGGAGCTTGCAGATAGCTATACAACAGTATTAAGTAGTGTACTATTCAACCATGGGGCGACATGTGGACATGCTACGAAATGTGTTGCCACAATGACCCACAGTGGTGCCTACTTGGCTCTATCGCTATTGCCGCAAAAACCTATCGTCCTCCTAATGGCTTAATAAAAAATGGTCCTGACTGTTGCAATCCCCCACTCTTACATTTTGATTTATCACAATCATCATTTCTATTGTCAAATACAAAGATGGAACCATTCATATGCTCTTTAGAAGGTATATTTCTTTACAAGATTTTTACTATAGAATGAATTCATAATATTCAATTGTTTTTGTATTCTATATGAGCAAGGTCAATATGGACAATGATTCAACCAGGACTGTACGCAGTGAAGGTTAGATTTAATCATATATCATTTGTATGATGGATCTGTTAATTATAGTTAAACTTGAGTTTGAGCCTTAGTGATTGTTTTTAATAATGATAAATTACAGAACCTTAGCTAGTAGTTTGGCCCTAAAATTACAGAACTTCATTATACTTTCTTTGTATATTTGCCAGTACCAAATAGGGTGAAATGATGATTTTAGGGGACCATCCATGAGACAAATAGTTACTATTTCATGGTAAGGAAATGTGATAATCTTCCTCTCTTTCCAAGTCTCACTACTTTGGATCCTTTTAAAACATAATTTATATTGATGATATATGCTATAACTTTAAACAAGTTACAATTTTTATATTATATTTACTTGTATATAGTTTTGGTTATGCTTGTAACTCTATGACCATCCAAATTAATGTTTGTAACAATGCTTATAATTAGATATTAGAAAATAAATAATTTTGTTTCACACAGAATAGAAGACTTTTAGGCACCATAAAATCTAACTGCTACTCTCATGCCTAAAGCAATGATGCAGTATAATCTACTGTCGAATTAGAGGGATGGTATAAAAAATTTGACATTTATTTATTTTTATTAATTTAAAAAAATTATGACAGTTTTTAACCGTTAGTAGTAATTACAATTTTTGACATCTGTTAATTTGATATCTTTTAAAAATATCGACAATAAAATTTGTGACGGTTTTAAATCGGTAAAAAATGTATTTTTAATTCTATAAATAACATATTTCTTTGTAACGATGGTATGGTTGAAGAATTGTCACGTAAATAATCCTGTACTTATGCATGTGAATACAATTTTTTTTTTCTTTGGTTTCATTTTCAGATAAAGCCGTTTACTCCTATATGTAAAATCAAAGGATTTGAATAATAAAAATTTGGAATGTAAGTACTCTTTTAAAAGTTCTACTTTACATGTTAAATCCAACTTATTTTCTTCATTGGTTTTCTCACTTGGTCATTCTTTTATCATGACAATGAATGTTATCTGGACTTGATAATTCTTCCTTCAACATAGTCATGGTAAAAGACATCACTGTGATTAGAATTAACTTTCACTTTTACAGGTGCATCTTGACATTTTCTTTTAGTGATGATGGGTGATTGCAAAAGCACTTTATATATTGTGCATGATTGCACTTTTAAGATGGCTACAATTGTAAATTGCATTGTGTAAATGAAGAAATAAGAGACTTGACTAATAGTTTTTCAATGTGATGTGATTTATTTTTCTATCCTTTTAGTTAAAAAAATATTTTAATAATTGTAACTTTCAACTTAGACTTAAGTGCAAGTTTAGTTCTTATATATGGATTAAAAAGTTTAGGATATTATTAAGATACATTAATGAATGCTAAATTTTTATTGAATAATTTTTTACTATTTTTTAACGACTTTTTTTTTATTTGTTTAGTCTAAAATCTCTCTTTGCTTAGAAGTTTAGCCATTGTTAATTCCTCTTCCCTTTTAAAAAATAGACATGCTTTGTCATAGGGGAGGTTGAAATAGTCTTGCTTAGTTTGCTTAAGTTATATTTTTTTTTTGCCTTGTTAAACTTAAATATTGATGCTCATTCTATGCATGGCATGGGTCGTAGGTTTGGCATGGAAAGTAACATGTACCCTCCACCCCTGAAGAAGATATCATATTGGTTTCTTATATACAAGAACTTGATCTTGGAAATTGGAAGGCTATTCCCACCAATACTGGTAAATAATTAAATTAATTGTCCACTCTCTGGTCTTAATTTGATGATTTTGTTATGATTGGATGTTTGATTTCTTTGTTTTGTCTTTATGAGATTTATATCATTAATTAGAGGAAAATATGAATCTTTCATGCATGTGATCTGAAAAAGATGGTACTCCTTGTTTTTTAGATTTAATTAATTTTAGATGATTAGAAATATCTGTATTTATGTATTAAAAGCCAATTGAAAACAAAGTAAGAGACTGATCAGCTATGGATGGAATAGAGACACGGATGGAATAGAGATAGTAAACCAAGAACTTAGAACTTTAATGAGATTTCAATTAAGAAAGAAAATAGAAAGATAAGAAACTTGTGCATCTTCTCTAACTCGTAAATTTTTTTTAGTTGGATCAAGTAAATCATTTATCACCTGATACCCATCAGAAATAATCAAATGTTTAAGCAAGATAAAAGAAAATGGCATATAATTATAAGCAAAAGTCTAGCAAAGAAATTATCTAAATTTGTTATACTCTTAGCATAAAGTTTGACTATCCAATATGAAGCTGATAGTAACCTCTTCATTTCTATTATATCTTTGCAATATGAGCAAAGGTCTAGCGTGTTAAGAATGTTGTTCATTTATAATACTTGTCGTTGTGTCATGTGTCTAAACCTTAACAAATACACTATTTTAAACTATTTAATTATTGGGTTGCTCTTAATCTCCCATAGTTTTGGACCACAAGGAGAAAGACATGATTTAGCACATATTTGGCACCAATTAATAGTGATGGATATCCATCACTCTTTAACTTTCCCTTTCCATAATTCAAAAGAAACTCAAACCTTTAAGGTCTCGTTAGACCCAAAGGGGTTCATGTTCTACTTGGATTCATGATAGAATTGGGAATGAGTTCATAACTCAATCAGTTTTGGCACAATATTTTAACATTTGATTTATCACTTGATAAATTTAATTATTTTAATAATTAATAAAATTTAAATTTATTAAATAATTTGAACATATAATTAAATATTTTTTAACATTGATAATAGCATAAATTCAGAAAGGAATAATTTTTTAGGATTTGTTTGAATTCACAGAATTAAAAAGTATACCCCAACAAAAAGAATAGAGATGCATAATAGTAATCACAACTTTAATTAGATGCTATTGTATTTAATGAAAGCTTATCCTGGATCGATCAAGTATTGATGAGGCTCTCGGACATTTCTATTTCCAACTTTCCCTAAGAGAATGAATTTACAAGAGTGTCTCTTACATTAATTTATTCATCCTGAGGTAAATTGGTTGTGTCACCATCTTACTAATTTTAAAATTCCTAATCGATGAGGCCATATTTGGAAATATGCTCAAAGATTAAATTTAAGGTGCATTCGAATAAATAATTTAATTACTCCTTCCATTTTGCTTGATATTTTGATGATTATTTTTTATTTTAATTTGATTGTCATTTTACAATATTAATAAAATATTAATTTTTTTTTCTATTGTACTTTTACCCATTATTAGTATATGTTTTTTTAGAGAACCTTATTAATATGAAAAATAAAGGACATAATTGAACACCAGATAATAAATTTTATATAATTTATTATGGTATAGATGTTGATATATTTTAATCAAGAATCTTGAAGCTTATATTTTTTATTTTTTTAACTTGTCTAAATGTTGATCAGGCATTTATGTTGGTTACGGATATTGAAGAGGTAGCTAATTATTTTTTTTAATGGAAAGGTGGTTCATAATAATTAAAAAATAATTTATGGGTTTTAATATTTATTTTTTTATATATTTAAAAATATTTATGGTTTAAATTATAATTATTTTTTTATTTTTAACTTACTAGATCTGGTTAATAAATATAAAAAATTAATTTTGTACATCAGATAAATAGTATAATTGATATAAAAAATTAATTTTTTTACATTCATTAAACTTAGAATCGGTGCAAAGTAAATTTTTTATATCATTTAATCTTATAACTAATATATAAACTCATTTTTTTATATTGATTGATGAATTAGTATAGAAATTTCAATTTTCTATATCCTTTGTATTTATACTATATAAAAAATTAATGTAAAAAAGTTAAAACGATTAATTAATTTTTTTTGTATTTATACAACATAAAGAATCGATGAAGTTAAAATAATCAATTAATTTTTTTTTCCACTAATGAACATCTAAGATTCTTATGTTTCAAAAATTTTGATGATAAAATAATTTTAATTATGCCTATAGCTCTTTGCTCGTTTATTTGTAAGATCCAATGTGGTTTCCCAAAGACTATCAGTAAACAAGCATATGAAAAATTTTACATGAAGCAAGGTGTCTAAAGAATAATTTAAAAACCTGGTATACAAAAGCTTAGAATGTAATAAAAGAAAATATCTTTAGGCAGTTGGTATGAGAAGTATTTCAAACATCTATCAAGTCATTTCTGCGATACTCTCTCCATTGAAGCAAGTAACCTTAATCAAAAGCAAACAAATAGCTAAGTAATTTCCTTATATAGTAACAAAATAAATATTTACATACTTTTATCTATATTTAATTTTTACATACTTTTATATTTATTACAAATAAAGGAGAATAATAATATAATTATATTAAAAATTTGAGAAAAATTTAATACAATTATTAGGCTAATTTTGTATTTAAACTGCAGTATATACAAAAGATATTGTATATTTTTTTGTAATATCAATATATATAGAGGTTTGGGGTTGGCATATTATTCTAATGCAATTATTTTGAGCAGATAGAATGTTTTTTTTTTTTAATATTCTTTCACAACTGCAGTTATAGAAATATATTGACGTTAGGAGAGTCATATTTAATTTTCAAGAAATATGTGTTACTTAACGAATTTTGAAACTGAAAGAATTCCAAATATTTAAATTATTTATATAAATCAACCAAATCTAAAAAGTAGACATATAGAAAAATTATAAACATAATAGAAAAAATATATTTTTCTTTCTAATTAGAAACTGTTATTTTAAAATTAAGAATACTACAATAGAAACGGAGGGTCCAGGAAACGATTATCACCAAAACATGATACACACCGGCCAGAAATCTAAATCGCACTGCCACTTTGAAGTCTGTCTTTGATTCATAAAACTCCGATGAAAGTCAATAATCATAAGCCCAAATATAGGGCCAGCTTAATTAATGCAAACCGCCTCAATACTTTTCTATTTTGGCGCATGCTATTTACAACTCTATTTCTTTTTTTACTCTCCACATTTTCTTTAATTTTTATAACTTATTAAAAATTTAAAATATCATTCTCTATCCTTTCTATCTTTCTGCTCTTCCCTTTCAAATTCTCTTTAGCTCATCTTTCTTTCAATTTTTTTTTCTTTTATCACAAATTTAAAATTCTCTTTAATCCATCTTCTTATTTTTTTATTTATAAGATAAATTTTTGACACGCTCGTCGCAAACGCGCAAAAATAATTTCTAAATTTTCCCCAAACTATTGGTATAGTATAAGGTGCAACCTAGGTCATATCCCAAAGACCATTTCATATTCTTAAGCAAATTAGGAGAAAATTAGAACAGGGGAATTTTGTAAAGATTGATATTGAGTTCTAAATGCAAAATACAGAATGAAATTAATTTCACTTAACAATTATCAACTCAAGGAATTCAGAGTCTATTTTCTTAACTAATCATTGATCACTAAAATCATGCATTGTGTTTATCAACCTAGGATCATCTGGAACCCCTAAAATGATCCTTGAATTCTCTACTGAGAAACCTCTCAGAATTTAATTGATTATGATCAACAAGATTAGTAACCACTTAATCTTTTATCTAAACTAATTTCACAATCAGAATTCAGTTGAAGTAAGTAATAAAATGAAAACCTTCAATTCAATTACTTAATTTCTACTCTTCAAACTTTTGGAAAATGATTTACCAATCAAAAACCAATTATAAATCAATTATGCATTAATCAAAATACGTCAACCGATCAAACTTTGATTAAAGAATAAAATTGAAGAATATAGTGAAGCAGAGTAGAAACCACTTAATAAGCATGTAAATAAAGATCAAGACCTCAAAGTTAAAATGAAAATAGCTTGAATCCTTGAATTGAAACTACAAACCTAGCCTTCCATGAAGGAGGCAAACTAACAACAAAGAAAGAGGCAAACTAACAACAAAGCAAAACTAAGCCTTCCATGTAGGAGGCAACTAACAATAAAGAAAAACTAAGTCTTCCATGTAGGAGGCAAACTAACAATAAAGAAAAACTAAGCCTTCCATGTAGGAGGCAAACTAACAAGAAAGAAAACCTAAGCCTTCCATGAAGGAGGCAAAACTAACAAGAAAGAAAGAAAGAAAGAAAATGGTATTGAAGTTAATCTCCCAAATGGTGTGTTTCTCCTCTTGTAAACCCTTCTATTTATAGAGGATTTTTGAGGCATCATCTTCATAAAGTCACCAACTAGGATATTACTTTTCTACCCTTTTATTGCTTTCACATGGACTTTGTTGAAAATGCAAAACACTTTTGAATTTTTGTCACCAATGAGCACAACAATTTTGACTTTCTTGCACCGCAATTTCGGATGTTCACATGTCCGAATTAGAGCTTGACTTCTGAACAAAAGTTGTAGCCCCGGATCTTAGCTGTCCACCAGATTTGATTTCATCTCAATATGACTTCTGTATCTCAAGATATGGCCGGATCTTTGCACACTGTTCAAATTCCACGTCAGCAACACTATCTCATCTTTTGAGATAATTTCGGAGTCCTAAACATCCCATTTAGAGTCTGCTCTTGCTTTGTAACTGTGGACACTTCTTTAATCTTTCATTTAAGACAGATTTCATGATTTTTGGATGTCTAAAACTCCTATTATGCTCAAAATACTATAATAGTGTCATTTTAATCGGGTAAGCAAAGAAATTCAATTAAACTTCATATGAACCCGAACTCATAAAATATGACAAAGATCACTTAATTGAACATATAAGAAGTCTTAATGAGATAAAAGTGAGAGATAATTATTTATGAAATCTATGCTTATCAAATTCCCCCACACTTATCTTTTGCACGTCTCGGGCAAACTTAAGTTAAGGATTGATGAATATTTATTTTTTTTTTTGAAAGAACATCAAAGTTTTGAGTTGATTTCTCAAGAATTCACAAAATTTCATGAAGCATTCTTTCATCACATTTTTGAAATTACTTAGAAAGACAACTTTAATTTGAAAAACATAGATTGAGAAAGATAAAACCTCACATGATATACTCTGAATCTCTCAAGTGTTTGATTTGGTAAGTGTTTCTCTCAAATTCAATCCATGAAAGATGAACTATCATAGACTTGCATATCTTCTACTTCTCTACTACTATGTACACATGCAATGCACAAATCAAGAGGTCTTTATTTTGGTTATAACGGGATTAGAAAGATGAAATGATATATTGAAAAGATACAATGTTAGACCAAGCAAAATGATGAGAATTGAGAACTGAGTCTAAGTGCAAGTGTGAGAAACAGATATCACTTCTTCATTCTTTTTTTTTTCTTTTTTTCAATATAATAGTTTATTTATTAATTTATTGCTTCAGTTTTTTTTAACCATGATATTGATGAACACAACAATAATCTCCCCCACACTTATTGAAACACTTATGGTATGATAAATCCAGTATTCATCACCTTCTATGGTCAAACAAAGTTGTTTTTTTTTTTTTTTGATTTGTGGTGAGCTAAAAAGAAGAAAAGGCTAATCGGCTCAAAGGGCTGATCAAAGGATAAAATTATATGGTTTGGTTATTTGGCCAAGTGGTTTGTTCAAGAAAAACAGTGCCTCAATCATTTTTGTACAATTCATGTGAAAATGTAGCTTCAAAAAGAATCAATGCAAGTTCTGAAGTAACATATTCCATGGATGAAAATCACACAAGAAAGAAAATAATAATAAGGCTCAAAATCTCACAGGTAATATATTTATCAAATCTAATCTATCCAGTTCAAATATGTGTTGCCAAACTAATTAATCTCGAAATGTAAATCATTTTGCTTCAATTATTTTATGAAATCTAAAGAAAAACATACTTCCCACATTCAATTTTTTTTTTCAATCATAAGATGCGTATCAAGTGTCAAGTGTAACTCCTTACTCAGTCATCTTACTCAAAGTAAGTTTATGATTCTAACCTAATTTTTTTTTTGGGTTTTTTTTTGTTTGGGTTTTTTTTTTTAATATCGAACCATCGTCCCCCCAACCTATCCAAGACATTGTCCCCAATGTCTTAGATGGAATTTCATATGACAAGAAAAGAAATGTGAGAAAACCACCAAAGTAAGGAAAAGTTATAACCGAAGAGTGGTATCTGGTTCTCTTTTGTCTCTGCCATCCTGATTTGGTTGGTTCACCAGCTGCATTGCTTGACTGAGCTCAGATGTAGGATTTTGCAAAATCTCAAGTAGTTGTTCAACAATTGAAGCAGATACTATGATGTTGCGCATGGATTGTGGCATGAACTCCTGCTCTACTGCATGATTTAAAAAGGATATCAAACCATTATAAAAGCCATTAATATTTAATAAGCCCAAAGGTTTTTTATGAAAATTCCGATAGGCCCAAAATATAATGGTAAAAATTTCTTCCATTGTTCCAAGACCACCAGGTAATGCAATAAATGCATTAGAATTAATCAACATGTGTCTCATACGGTCATGCATGGTTGCAACCTTCAATTCAGTACCCAGGGTGAAGTAGGAGGTGCTCCCATTTTTTAAGCCAACACCTAAGACGTTACACCCCTTTGTGAGTGCAGATCCTGCAACACATCCTTTTAAACCCTGAATCCCTCCTCCATAAACAAGATTGATTTTTCTTGCAGCTAATGCCTTACCAAGGGTATAAGCTGCATGTTGAAATTCTCCATCCTTTCCAAGGTTAGACCCACCAAAAACACAGATAGTATTGATCCTATCCATATACGGTGTTTGTCTTTTTTGAAAAAATATGTCATAGAGGTTGATAATTTATAGGGACTCAATATCAGACAAGGAGATCGCTTGAATAGTGCAGGATCAGGATTTGGTAGCAAAAGTTT
Source organism: Canavalia gladiata (assembly GCA_037954105.1). Classification (NCBI taxonomy): domain Eukaryota; kingdom Viridiplantae; phylum Streptophyta; class Magnoliopsida; order Fabales; family Fabaceae; genus Canavalia; species Canavalia gladiata. The sequence continues at coordinate 42,170,626 of CM075661.1, forward strand.
GAATTTTTGTTGCAAAAGTTTGAATTTTTTTGTTCAAGGAAAAGGTGAATGTCAGAGGGGAAAGACTTTAAGCAGGGGTGAAAATTTCAAAAAATGGTGGCCCAATAAATTGAAAAGACAATGTAAATGACAAATAGACACGCTTGAGAATGAACAGTAGTTGTGATTGTGGCTCACATCTTCCTCTGGTTTTACGTCCAGTAACGGCTGAAACGCCTTCTAAGAGTCGAGGATGTGCTTCCCATTCAGTTTTCTTGTAAACTGACAACAGGGTCTTTTAAAGTCAGATTCCCAAGACTATAACGTGATTTTTCCTTACGGAACAGTTCAAACAAATCAAGAAGGACTCCTTGTACATGCCCACTAGGATGCGTCTCAAGAGTCTGAATGATATCATCCAATGACTCCTTACTCAGTCCATCCTTTATGAATTGAATTTTGTCCTCTCGATTTCTTGAAACCATTCCAGGGTTCTTGCATCTTGTGTTACAGGTCCATCTTGCACACCTGTAGCAGACTCCAATTCTTTTTGCCTTTTTCTTCTTTGCATAGGAACTTCTTCCCATACCTGGCATGTTTTTAACAAATGATTCTTGAAATTCACCTGCTAAACGTACCTTAGCTTCAATGATCCAACGGACATCTTCTGGAAGGCCTAAGAGTGTTAATGCCCTCAATCGTTCAAGTCTGCAATTGTAAATGTCTTTAAGAAAATTTCTGGGGAGAGTAGGGAACAAAATTTTGATCCTGGTGAGAGCTTTCTCCATTTTTTTCTTAAAACACTCAAGTTATTATTCTTGCAAGCTCAATGTGGTGTAATAGTTGGGATGATTTAAGAGGTGAAGAAGGAAGTTGAGAGATTAGTTGAAACTTATAAGCGAGGAATGTGAGAGAGGGAGAGAGAGAAAGAGAGAGAGAGAGAGAGAGAGAGAGAGAGAGAGAGAGAGAGAGAGAGAGAGAGAGAGAGAGAGAGAGAGAGAGAGAGAGAGAGAGAGAGAGAAAGAGAGAGAGAGAGACTTCTCTTGAATTTATTGCAAGTATGTGGCATTGTGCAAATGCACTTCTTCTACCGTGTGCTTTTGAAAACCTTCGAAAAATGGTTTAAGACGATGTCCATTCACCTTGAAGATTTTTTTCAGTTACCTCATTTTTTATTTCCACTGCACCATAAGGAAAAACATTAGTAACTACAAATGGTCCTAACCATCTAGAGCGTAGCTTACCAGGCATAAGCTTTAGTCGAGAATTGAAAAAGAGAACTTTTTGTCCAACAGAAAACTCCTTTCTTGCCAACTTTTTGTCATGAAGAGCTTTGACCTTTTCTTTATAAATTTTGGAGTTTTCGTATGCTTCTAATCGAATTTCTTCAAGTTCCTGCAATTGAAGCTTCCTATGGATTCTTGCTTGGTCTAGATCCATGTTGCATTTCTTTACTGCCCAAAATGCTCTATGCTCTAATTCAACTGGAAGATGACATGCTTTACCAAAGACAATCCTGTAGGGAGACATGCCAATGGGTGACCTGTAAGTTGTCCTATATGCCCATAATGCATCAACAAGGCGCAAGCTCCAATCCTTCCTGTTAGGCTGAACTGTTTTCTCTACGATTTTCTTGATCTCTCGATTAGAAACTTCAGCTTGACCATTTGTTTGAGGATGATATGGGGTGGAGACTTTATGCATGACTCCATATTTGCGGAGTAGAGATTCCATTGTGCGGTTGCAAAAATGAGTACCTTGGTCACTAATTAGAGCTCTAGGAATGCCAAACCTGCTAAAAATGTTAGACCTGATAAAATCTGCAACAACTCGAGCATCATCAGTACGGGTGGCTTTTGCCTCCACCCAATTTGAAACATAATCAACAACTAGCAGAATGTAAACAAAGCCAAAAGAGACAGGGAATGGACCCATAAAGTCTATACCCCATACATCAAATACCTCACAAAAGAGAAGTGGTTGTTGGGGCATCTCATTTCTGCGCGAAATACTCCCTATTCTTTGGCACTGCTCACAAGTTATGCATAATCTGTGTGCATCCCGAAATATTGTAGGCCAATAAAAGCCTGAGTCTAGTACTTTTCTAGCTGTCCGTTGTGGCCCAAAGTGTCCACCACAAGCTAGGGAATGGCAAAAGGTAAGTACAGACTGAACTTCATGATCTGGAACACATCTTCTAATGATTTGATCACTACATGTCTTCCAAAGGTATGGTTCATCCCATATGTAGTGTTTGGCATCACTTTTCAACTTGGCAATTTGCGATTTGGTGAAGTGTTTGGGTATTTCTTTAGCAACCAGATAGTTTACCAAATCTGCATACCAAGGATCTTTCCCGTGCAAATGATAGAGATGCTCTTCTGGGAATGAATCTGCAATTGAAGTTTCTTCACAAGGTTGCTGGATCCGACTTAAATGATCTGCTACAAGGTTCTCTGCACCACTCTTGTCTTTAATCTCTAAATCAAATTCTTGCAACAGAAGCATCCAGCGAATCAGTCTTGGCTTAGCATCTGCCTTCTTAAGCAAGTATTTCAAAGTTGCATGGTCAGAGAAGACAATAACTTTAGATCCAAGCAAATAGGAGCGAAATTTATCTAATGCAAACACAATTGCCAAAAACTCCTTCTCAGTAGTTGTGTAATTGGATTGGGTTGCATCAAGTGTGCTAGAGGCATATGCAATGACATGAGATCTCTTGCTAACTCTTTGAGATAGTACATCACCAAGGGCATAATTAGATGCATCACACATTAATTCAAATGGAAGCGTCCAATTAGGTGGTTGAATGATGGGAGTGGTTGTCAACCTCTTCTTTAGTTCATCAATGAATCCTTGCATGCTTGATCAAACACAAATTTGGTATCTTTTTGTAGTAGTTTAGGAAGAGGTTGTGCAATCTTGCTAAAATCCTTGATGAATCTTCTGTAAAAACCTGCATGACCAAGTAAAGAACGTACTTCTCGCACAGAAGTGGGGTAAGGCAGAGAAGTAATAATGTCTATCTTGGCCTTATCAACCTCTAAACCTTTGCTAGATACCAAGTTTCCTAAGACTATACCTTCTGTTACCATGAAATGACATTTTTCAAAATTCAAAACCAGGTTAGTCTCAATGCATCTGTCCAAAACTTTAGAGAGGCTTTCTAAGCATGCATCAAAAGAAGAACCATATACAGTGAAGTCATCCATAAACACTTCCATGCAACTTTCTAAGAGATCAGAGAAAATGCTTACCATGCATCTTTGAAAGGTTCCAGGGGCGTTGCATAGACCAAAGGGCATCCTTCGATAGGCAAAAGTACCAAAAGGACAAGTGAAGGTGGTCTTATGCTGGTCTTCCGGGGCTATATGTATTTGAAAATAACCTGAAAAACCATCTAGAAAGCAATAGTGAGATTTTCCTGCTAATCTTTCCAAAATTTGGTCTACGAAGGGCAAAAGGAAGTGATCCTTGCGAGTAGCTTGGTTAAGCTTCCTATAATCTATGCACACTCTCCAACTGTTTTGTATTCTGGTAGGGATTAGTTCATCATTGTGATTTTTGACTACAGTCATGCCAGTCTTCTTAGGAACTACTTGCACCAGGCTTACCCAATCACTGTCTGAGATGTGATAGATGATACTAGCTGCCAAAAACTTACCTACTTCATTCTTTACCACATCTAGGATGGTTGGATTCAAACGCCTTTGTGGTTGTCTAACAGGTCTGGTGTTTTCCTCCAGCAGTATCCTATGCATACAAGTAGATGGACTAATACCTGGAATATCAGCCAAAGTCCATCCAATTGCTTGTTTATGGCTTTTTAAGGTTTGCAGTAGCCTTTCTTCCTGTTGTGGTAGAAGGTTCTTTGCTACAATGACAGGAAGCTTCTCATTTCTCCCCAAATAAGCATACTTTAGATGTTCAGGCAAAGGTTTCAACTCCAAAGGAGGTGGTTGTATTATGGAAGGCAGGGATCTATTTGAGATTGAAATGTCTGCAACACTTGCTTCTAACATGTCATCTTTCCAAGAAGTTTGGTCTGCAGCATTAATCCTGGAGCACACAATACATAGATCAAATTCACATATGTGCAAGTAAAATTATCTAAGTAATCTAAATAAAAATTAAAAAATTCAAAAAGTAGATTGTCAATAGAATAATCATTCTCAAGAAGATCTATGGCATCAAGTTGAAAGAGTGAATGATTCTCTATAGGATGCTTCATGGCTTCAAATATGTTGAATTGGATGATATCATCTCCAAATTCCATAGAGAGAGTCCCCGTATGCACATCTATCTTTGGTTTTGCAGTTTTGAGGAAAGGTCTCCCTAGGATCAAGGTTGCTCTATTGATGGACGACTCATCTTCCATATCCAAAATGTAGAAGTCAGCTGGAAAGATCAGCTTATTCACTTGAACTAGCACATCTTCAAGTACTCCAGCTGGATGTGTTGTACTTCTGTTGGCTAATTGAATCACCACACCAGTTGGCTTCAGTTCTCCCAGATTCAAAGATTTATAAACTGATGAGGGCATAACATTAATGGAAGCACCTAGATCCAGCAATGCATCACCAAATGTAGAGTTTCCTATTGTGCAAGGAATGGTGAAAGTTCCTGGATCTTTACATTTCTGAGGGAGGCTGGGTTGAATTAAGGCAGAAACATTGCGTCCCACACTGATCTTCTCATCCCCTTTGAGTCTTCTCTTATGCGTGCACAGGTCCTTTAGAAATTTGACATATTTGGGAATTTGCTTGATAGCATCTAGAAGTGGTATGTTGACTTCCACTTTCCTGAAAGTATCTAGAAGCTCCTTATCCAATTCTGCATGAATATTGGGCTTAGATTGGACCATTCTATTTGGAAAAGGTAAAGATACCTTTTGATCAGCACAATTTGGGGTTTTCGTCTCATCAGATGCTTCAAGTGCAGATCGTTTATGGCAAGCTTCTTTTTGTTGATCATTCGATGTCTTATCGAAGACTGGTGTACTTTTTTCATCAGACTTTCCCTCTGATTCAGATGGCTTATCAGAGATGTCTCCAAGTATGGAGATAAATTATTCTTTTTGGTGTGGATTAGTCTGATTGAAGCTTTGTTGCTTTAAAATTGGAGGGTCTGTCTGCACTTTCTTCCCACTTCTCAAGGTCATGGCATTCACACTTTTGGGATTTATGACAGGTTGAGAAGGTAGTTGACCAGAACCTTGAGATTTCAATTGGTTGACAGTGGTAGCCAACTGCCCAATTTGAGTTTGTAAATCCTGAATGGTAGAACTTACATTTTGTTGAAAGTGAAGATTACTGGTAGCTAATTGCTTCATCAAATCATCAAGAGAGGGTTCAGAAGCATTAAAAGGTACAAATTGCTGCATATGCTGTTGTTGTTGTCTGAATGGCGGTGGTTGGTATTTATTTTGGGAGTCAGATGTTTGAATCCTTTGTTGTTGTGGAGGACCATATCTCAAGTTAGGATGGTTTCTCCAACTAGGATTGTATGATCTAGAAGGTGGTTCAAACTTCTGTTGCTGATAATGTTGAGGAGGCCTGTATTGTTGTCCTGTGCCAAAAATACCATTTACTGCAGCCTCAGGTGTCTCACTTTCTTGCAATGTTGGGCATGCATCAGTAGGATGATCTGCAGAAGTGCAGATGCCACATGTTTTGGTTTTGTCAACAACATTAAGTTGCTGTTGTTGTCCGATGGCCAACTGTCTTACGATGGAGGTTAGTTCTTCAATTCTGTTCTCCAATCGTGTATGGTCTATCTTAGTGGTCATTTCAGGGACTCCTTTAGACACAGAATTAGTTTGAGAATTGAATTGCTGAGAATTTTCTGCCATGTTGGCAATCAAATCTCGAGCTGCTGTAGGAGTTTTGTCCATAAGTGCTCCACCACTAGCTGCATCAACCATGCTTCTGTCCATTGGCATGAGTCCTCCATAGAAATACTGAATCAGTAATTGATCACTGATTTGATGGTGTGGACAAGTGGCGCATAATTTCTTGATCTCTCCCAATACTCATAGAGAGATTCTTGGGAGTTCTGTCTGATGCCGCAAATCTCTTTTCTGATAGCTGCTGTTCTGGATACAGGGAAGAATTTCTCCAGGAATAATCTCTTCATATCATTCCAGCTTGTAACAGATGTTGGATGTAGATAGTACAACCAGTCCTTAGCTCCATCATTTAAGGAGAAAGGAAATGCCTTCAACTTGATATGATCTTTAGGAATTCCTTGTGGCCGCATTGTGGAACACACAATGTGAAATTCCTTCAAATGTTTATGAGGGTCCTCATCTACAAGGCCATGAAACATTGGTAGCAAATGTATTAATCCAGACTTTAGTTCAAATGGTGCATCAACATCAGGGTATTGAATGCACAATGGTTGATAAGCAACATCAGGTGCAGCTAATTCTTTTAGGGTTCTATCAGCCATGTTCTTAGCAGAATATTTGAAACTATCAAAATTTAAAGATGAAAAATCACTACTGTTACTTTCTTGGTTATTACTGAATGAATGCCTTCTATGTGCTCTTTTCAAATGGTGGAATGTTCGATCAATCTCAGGATCATATGCATATAAATTTTCAGGATTGGATCGGGTCATACACAAAAAGGTGAATTCATACAGAAAATCCAAGAATAATATACCTAAAATAAAAAAAAAATTGTTAGAAAGATTAAAATTTTTATACAAACTCCTAAATGAGCCTAGGAAACTAAAATGGTCTCCGGCAACGGCGCCAAATTTTTGACACAAATTTTTGACACGCTCGTCGCAAACGCGCAAAAATAATTTCTAGATTTTCCCCAAACTATTGGTATAGTATAAGGTGCAACCTAGGTCATATCCCAAAGACCATTTCATATTCTTAAGCAAATTAGGAGAAAATTAGAACAGGGGAATTTTGTAAAGATTGATATTGAGTTCTAAATGCAAAATACAGAATGAAATTAATTTCACTTAACAATTATCAACTCAAGGAATTCAGAGGCTATTTTCTTAACTAATCATTGATCACTAAAATCATGCATTGTGTTTATCAACCTAGGATCATCTGGAACCCCTAAAATGATCCTTGAATTCTCTACTGAGAAACCTCTCAGAATTTAATTGATTATGATCAACAAGATTAGTAACCACTTAATCTTTTATCTAAACCAATTTCACAATCAGAATTCAGTTGAAGTAAGTAATAAAATGAAAACCTTCAATTCAATTACTTAATTTCTACTCTTCAAACTTTTGGAAAATGATTTACCAATCAAAAACCAATTATAAATCAATTATGCATTAATCAAAATACTTCAACCGATCAAACTTTGATTAAAGAATAAAATTGAAGAATATAGTGAAGCAGAGTAAAAACCACTTAATAAGCATGTAAATAAAGATCAAGACCTCAAAGTTAAAATGAAAATAGCTTGAATCCTTGAATTGAAACTACAAACCTAGCCTTCCATGAAGGAGGCAAACTAACAACAAAGAAAGAGGCAAACTAACAACAAAGCAAAACTAAGCCTTCCATGTAGGAGGCAACTAACAATAAAGAAAAACTAAGCCTTCCATGTAGGAGGAAAACTAACAATAAAGAAAAACTAAGCCTTCCATGTAGGAGGCAAACTAACAAGAAAGAAAACCTAAGCCTTCCATGAAGGAGGCAAAACTAACAAGAAAGAAAGAAAGAAAGAAAATGGTATTGAAGTTAATCTCCAAAATGGTGTGTTTCTCCTCTTGTAAACCCTTCTATTTATAGAGGATGTTTGAGGCATCATCTTCATAAATTCACCAACTAGGATATTACGTTTCTACCCTTTTATTGCTTTCATATGGGCTTTGTTGAAAATGCAAAACACTTTTGAATTTTTGTCACCAATGAGCACAACAATTTTGACTTTCTTGCACCGCAATTTCGGATGTTCACATGTCCGAATTAGAGCTTGACTTCTGAACAAAAGTTGTAGCCCCGGATCTTAGCTGTCCACCAGATTTGATTTCATCTCAATATGACTTCTGTATCTCAAGATATGGCCGGATCTTTGCACACTGTTCAAATTCCACGTCAGCAACACTATCTCATCTTTTGAGATAATTTCGGAGTCCTAAACATCCCATTTAGAGTCTGCTCTTGCTTTGTAACTATGGACACTTCTTTAATCTTTCATTTAAGACAGATTTCATGATTTTTGGATGTCTAAAACTCCTATTATGCTCAAAATACTATAATAGTGTCATTTTAATCGGGTAAGCAAAGAAATTCAATTAAACTTCATATGAACCCGAACTCATAAAATATGACAAAGATCACTTAATTGAACATATAAGAAGTCTTAATGAGATAAAAGTGAGAGATAATTATTTATGAAATCTATGCTTATCAATCTTTAATCTGAAACTTTATATTTTATTATTTTCTCATTTCCTATGTATATATTTATGTGTGCATTTTTTAAAACTAAATTTTTAAAGATGAATAATAGTTAATAAAAATAAGATTCCAAAATCTTATATTCAAAATGATAAACTTTGTTTTCAAAATAAAATTTTAAAATTTATTTCTATATTTTGGAATCTTATTTTTAAGAAATTGTTTTTTCAAAATATAAAGAATGAAATCCAAAATCTTATTTCCTTAACCAACATATTGATTTCTAAAATTAAGATTTTGGAACGCATATTTTATATTATAAAATTTTATTTTTAAAATATATTGTATCATTTCAAAAATAAATTTTTAAAATTTATTTCTATACTTTAAAATTTTATATTTGGAATATAAATTATTGGATTTAAAATTGCATTCTGAATATTTACTTACGAAATGTTCAAACACATTACGAAATCTTTTTTTTGGAATGATAAACATTAATTTTAGGAATCTTTTAACTAGTTTTTAATTTATTATAATTTTAAAATATTTAGCCATTATAAAAACTAGAGGTGGTGCAGGAACTACATGAGGTGGAAGAGGTAAAAAACATGCATCACGTAGAAGAGGACATACTACAAATGTAGGATGTGAGGAACAATTAAGACCAACAACATTTGATGTGAACGTGGGCACCGCGACAAGTAAAATAAATCATCTAAAAGATTATTTACAAGGAATGGAAGGTCCTATGAGAAGAAATATGACCAAACATATGGAACAAGCACTTGAAGGTCTCATCAAGAAAGTTCATTTATGTAGTCATATCATTGAAGATCTTAAGTGATAAAATTTTTGATTTGCTATATATTACATTAGGATTTTATATTTATCTAAAAGTTAATTGTTTTGAATCGGTTGCAATTCAAATTGCAATCTAATTAGGATTTATAATTTGTTATCTTTTTACTAGATTAGGTTAGCATATAATAGGAATGGGGACTTAGTGTAGTCAGTGTAGAGACAGATTTTGAGGAATAATCATATTTTCTCGTTGAGAGTTTTTCATCTCTATGTGAGTTGATTCCCTTGTTTCTTTGGCAAAGAACTACCTTTGATAACGTTGGTTCTTTCGGTAGATTGCGCTAAGGGTCACGTTCCTCTTGATAACTTCTGTGCTCTTTGACAGGTCGTGGTTTGTGTCGGGTTCCTTTATCTTATCTCATCTTATCTCACCTTATCTTACCTTATTTATCTTATCACATCTTATCCTATCTTATCTCATCTTACCTTATCTTATCTTATCTCATCTTACCTTATCCTATCTTATCTTACCTTACCTTATCTCATCTTATCTTATCCTATTCTAATCTTACCTTATCTTATCTTATCCTGATTCTCAAGACATTCCATTATTGTTTCCGCATTTCGATTCATTCGTGTAGGGTGAATTATATCAACATTGGTGTAGAGGGATCGCACTTAGGTAGTAGAATGTTTTCCTAGTGGTCATGTGGATATTTCAGTGCTTTAGTCATATAGTGAGTATATTGCTACCTCCTTGTGGAATAGAGAAGTAATATTTATTAATTTTTATTTTTAAGCAATATTAAAGAATGATTTGTAATTGAATGTAAAATTAGTTAATACAGAATTGTAGTGCATGAAAGATAGTTTCATATAGATGTAAGATTAAGCAGAACATAAAGATTACGTTTGCAATATTATATAAGAGGCTATGTTAGCACCATTGATTATCTACAATCATGACATTGTAGATTGTGGGTTAGTGTTTGCCTTCGTAGAAAGGTGGAATTGAGACATATGGACATTCAATTTATCAGTAGGAGAAATGACCATCACGTTGGATGATGTTCTCTCTTCCTCGGATGTAGAAAGGTCGCATGTAACGTGTTGCAGGAGTTGTTACACATATCTTTAGAGGACGAAAACATGGAGACCCAATTCACTTATGTTGCTAGCTAGGGGACGTGTACAAATATTGCATTGAAAAGGGTCAATTGGATACTGTTACCAGAACATATTTAGTTCGATTAGTAGGTTATACTATCTTTGCAAATAAAAGTTCAACCTCTGTTGGAATTGTGTACTTGAAGTTATTCTAAGATCTTCATATAGTTGGGAGGTATGTATAGGGGACAATTACATTGACATACCTATAAAACCATCTTAATGATGCAAAACACTTGCTAGATGAGAGGATACATGATATTGTTATATGTATTAATAAAGTTTATTTGTAATTATTGTATAATATGTACAAAAATATTATTTTATGAAATTAATTATTTGTAATGTTTATTTCATGCATGGATTTTAAGAATTTTTCACATATCAGTGTTCGCCAATTGAATGTAGAGTTTGGAAAAGATATGCCTATGTCAATGTGGTTAACGACAATTCATGGTTCAGAAGATATCTACTCATACAGAGAGACATTAGATCGATTGCATACGAATGACATCACTTGGACATCATATATGATTTACAAAGCATACTGATTATTTCACAAGTTATGTTGGTATAGCAAATAAATCAGATGTGGTGGTATGTTTTATCTACACCTTGCAATGATAGTGTTACATTAGTACGATCACGTTCAAACCATACCTCTATCCCGATGGCAAGTTCCTAGTTGTAGAGGACCATTGGGCCTATCGGGCCTAAGAACATATGTCTATGCTCTTTTATTGTATATTATTGGACCTATGGATAAGGATATGAGTCCTTGACCATTTTTCACATGGAAATAGTTTATGAAATTTTGTTTGTAATAAATTAGGGTGTCCCTCTTTGTATAGTTTCCTAGAAACCATTTTCTTGTACTTTTTTCTTCAAGTTTGGGCATGTAGCTTTAAGACTCAGGTTTCTAGATTTTGGGCCTTAAAAGCCTTAATTTAGGAAGCATGGGGCATCTAGGAGAGGCTTGGCTGAATTCCCCATGCCCTTGGCCTATAAATAGAGACTTTGTAGCTTATTTTCACAATTTGGGTTCATTTTATGAAATTTCACTTTTATGTGAGCAATAAGAATTCAAATTCTTTCTTTTTTTCTTGAGTTTAGACTCAAGTTTTTCCTTATCATTGCAAGCTTCTCCATTGTGATAAAATGCAAGCTCATTAACCTCTCTTCCATGGAGGTTGTGAAGGTCTCAGACTTTCCTAAATCTCTTCTAAATCTTAGCTTCCTTTTCTACTTTTTTCTTCTGCTTGTTTCTCCTTCAAAATTTGTGTATGTTTATGTGACTTCTTCGATGAATTTGGACCAAACCTTAAAGATATAGATCCATTCAATTGAGGCTACATCATCTCTCCATCAAGTGGTATCAAGAGCTTGTTGATCTACAACATATTTTTTATCATTTTTCTCTTCAAATTTCATCAATTTCACTTCTTTTCCACTCTTTTTTCTCAATTTTTTCTTCATTTTTTGGTGCTGTTCTTGCTTGTTCTTGGCTGGTTTTTTTTGTATCTAATTAAATTGAAGTGAATCTAATAAGTTTTATCCATTTAATCGATTAAAACTAGCTTAAACTTCATCAAAACACTTGAAAATTCTAAATGAGACCACCTTATTTTGGTGGTAAAAAGAAATCCAATAAAAATTCATAAAAATATAGAAAAATTGGTAAATCAATCTTAAATCACTGAGTTTTTATTTATAAAGTTTAGATTAATCATATAAAGTTTGGATAAAAATTCAGATCTTCAAATTCATGAATAGAAATTTGAATTTCCCATCAAAAGTGCTTCAACTTGATCTTTAAGATATAGACCAATTGGATCCTATTTTGATGTTTGTGATGAATAAAAAATGATGCATAATGATGTTTAGAACCATTTAATCATATTAGTTTTTTGAATTTCATGATTTGGATCACTTTTACTTAAGGTATTCTTCATTGTTCATAAGTGTTCTTGAGTTGGATTTTGCTGTCTATCATTTAATCCATGAAAAGAGTTGTTGATATCAAAATGTTTTTCAAAATGTTTTAAATAAGAATGTGTTGTAAATATATGAATCTATACTTCAATGTGTATATTGTATGTTTTTCAAAATTCCTTTTAGATTTTTTAGAATTCGAGATCAAATCCTACATGTTTAGGTAAAAGAAAAAGATTCAGCATATACATATTTTTGTGCTTATTTGATTCAAAGTTATAAAGGAGCATGAATTCTATTTGTAAAATCCTTAGTATGCATAAATAGTTATGTTAAGGTTTGGAAGTTTAAAAAAAATAAAAAGAAATGATAAGCAAAAAAACCTAAGAGAAATATACAAAAGAAAAAGGACTAAAATACAATTTTAAAAGTATAAAAAAGAAAAGAATAGAAAAGGGGAAATACATATGCCGTAAATCCTTTGAGATTTGAGTTGTAATTTTTTATTTTTTATTTCATTTTAGAGTTTGTGGTTTAATTGTTTTTTAAGTGCAAATTGCAAACTCAAATTTTAGATTATTTTTCAAATTCTCTCAAGATTAGTTTAAGTTTTAAATTTCAAGCTTAGAGAACATTTTTGGAACATTGTCATCTTTGTAATATTCTCCGAGTTCATTTCTAAATATTTCTTAATTTTTGCTAACTTGCTTGGAATCTTTCTAGTCACGTCATGTTGATTTCCTTTGAGCTTAGTTTGTCTTCTTTGTGCTTTTGTTGGTTGTCTTTAAAATTCCTTGTGTTTTGTCTTGATTTTTCATTTTTTATAAATTCCTTGATAAGTCTAACATTCTTACACATTTGGAACATCAATCACTTTTTATTAGATAGGTTGAAAGACTTGGAGTGCTCGTTCAAGGTTATAAGAAAAGATTTTGAGTGAAAAAAGGCAAGAGTGAACATCAATCCTAAAAGTTTAGGCTAAGTGAGATCAAACACATTGAAGTTGAGTGGAAACAATTATAAAAGTAATGTTATTTTCTCTTTGATTGTTTTTACATTTACTTAACTTGTGTGCAAGTGTTGATGTAAGTTTGTGTAGGTGGAAGCTTAGAAGCCCAAGGAACTAAGGAGGAAGGAGCTTTCGGCCAAGGGAGTTTTGGAGACTTGAAGACTCATTTGTGACTTGTAATTTCTTAGTTTAAGTGTTGCATTCCTTGAAATAAATAAAAAGTGTAATAGGTTGTAAGTTTGTAAAGTTTTGGCGAAGTTGTTGTAGGATTTCTACCTTGTAAATTTTACTTTTGCAATTTGTTGTAAAAAGACTTGGACATTTTACAACTTGGTGTAGGATACTCACCAAGTGTGTATCTGGTGTATTGTTTATGGTTGGAGAAACAAGAGGGTGGTAAGTGATTGTTTGAATTTTTAGACTTAATCGCATTAACCTTGTTTTTTTTTTTTTAGGTTGAAGGGGACTAGGTATAGTTCTAACTTTCTTCTTAGGTGTTTTTTTTTTCATAAACTTATGAACTCTAAGAACATTGGACTTTCAATTCTAAGATTTCTGGAAGGGTTGGACCCTACTTGTTGTGTGCTTATGAGCTTAAAGTTATGAGGAGTTGTGTGCTAAGTGTTTAAATTCTTGTGTACATTTTCTTTCTCTAACTTGTGTGTGAAGATTTTTAACTTAAACCATATGTAAAAATGAATCATCTCCTAGGACTCAAATGGTTAAGCTAACTAGTCACATTGAAAAGTTGTTTCAAAATCAAAACAAAGATTTATAGGAATGCCTAGCTAAAATTGAAAGAAACCAACAATCATTTAGGTCTAGGGCTACTAAAGAAAAAAATAATAAGGAAATTGAAACAAGCATATCTAGGAAGGGTGGGTATAATATTGAAATTGAAGAGACACCTTAAGATGTGATAAGCATAGATTTCATAAATAATTATCTCTCACTTTTATCTCATTAAGACTTCTTATATGTTCAATTAAGTGATCTTTGTCATATTTTATGAGTTTGGGTTCATATGAAGTTTAATTGAATTTCTTTGCTTACCCGATTAAAATGACACTATTATAGTATTTTGAGCATAATAGGAGTTTTAGACATCCAAAAATCATGAAATCTGTCTTGAATGAAATCTTAAAGAAGTGTCCACAGTTACAAAGCAAGAGCAGACTCTAAATGGGATGTTTAGGACTCCGAAATTATCTCAAAAGAAGAGATAGTGTTGCTGACGTGGAATTTGAACAGTGTGCAAAGATCCGGTTATATCTTGAGATACAGAAGTCATATTGAGATGAAATCAAATCTGTTGGACAGCTAAGATCCGAGGCTACAACTTTTGTTCAGAAGTCAAGCTCTAATTCGGACATGTGAACATCCGAAATTGCGGTGCAAGAAAGTCAAAATTGTTGTGCTAATTGGTGACAAAAATTCAAAAGTGTTTTGCATTTTCAACAAAGCCCATGTGAAAGCAATAAAATGGTAGAAAAGTAATATCCTAGTTGGTGACTTTCTGAAGATGATGCCTCAAAAATCCTCTATAAATAGAAGGGTTTACAAGAGGAGAAACACACCACTTGGAGATTAACTCCAATACCATTTTCCATCTTTCTTTCTTTCTTGTTAGTTTGCCTCCTACATGGAAGGCTTAGTTTTTCTTTCTTGTTAGTTTGCCTCCTACATGGAAGGCTTAGTTTTTCTTAATTGTTAGTTGCCTCCTACATGGAAGGCTTAGTTTTTCTTTATTGTTAGTTGCCTCCTACATGGAAGGCTTAGTTTTGCTTTGTTGTTAGTTTGCCTCTTTCTTTGTTGTTAGTTTGCCTCCTTCATGGAAGGCTAGGTTTGTAGTTTCAATTCAAGGATTCAAGCTATTTTCATTTTAACTTTGAGGTCTTGATCTTTATTTACATGCTTATTAAGTGGTTTCTACTCTGCTTCACTATATTCTTCAATTTTATTCTTTAATCAAAGTTTGATCGGTTGACGTATTTTGATTAATGCATAATTGATTTATAATTGGTTTTTGATTGGTAAATCATTTTCCAAAAGTTTGAAGAGTAGAAATTAAGTAATTGAATTGAAGGTTTTCATTTTATTACTTACTTCAACTGAATTCTGATTGTGAAATTGGTTTAGATAAAAGATTAAGTGGTTACTAATCTTGTTGATCATAATCAATTAAATTCTGAGAGGTTTCTCAGTAGAGAATTCAAGGATCATTTTAGGGGTTCCAGATGATCCTAGGTTGATAAACACAATGCATGATTTTAGTGATCAATGATTAGTTAAGAAAATAGCCTCTGAATTCCTTGAGTTGATAATTGTTAAGTGAAATTAATTTCATTCTGTATTTTGCATTTAGAACTCAATATCAATCTTTACAAAATCCCCCTGTTCTAATTTTCTCCTTATTTGCTTAAGAATATGAAATGGTCTTTGGGAGATGACCTAGGTTACACCTTATACTATACCAATAGTTTGGGGGAAATCTAGAAATTATTTTTGCGCGTTTGCGACGAGCGCGTCAAGATGATGTCAACTTCTTTGGAAAAAAAAATGACCCTAAATCACATAGAAAGAAAAGTCACATTAGGAATAACAAAGAAACACTCCTAAGAGAAAGACAATCTTCTAAAGATAAAGAATACTCTCCACCAAAAAGAAAGTCATCAAGTAGGATACATCACTCAAGGGAAGAAAGTCATAAGAGTGGAGATAGAGAACCACTTAGGCATAAAAATAATAGAGTAAGGATAGACATTCTTCTAGGTATGGACATAGAAGTTCTTCTAGGTGTAGCTCAGAAGAAAGGTCTCTTAGGAGTAGGCATGGTTCTATAGACAAAAATCTTAGGGATAGGAACCACCACCATGACCATTTGGATGGGATCAAGGTCAAAGTGCCTAAATTTCAAGAGAAGAATGATTTCTATTGGGAAGGCCATGATAATATGATAGGAATGTTCATTATGATGAACATTCTAATTGGTACTAATTTTTGTTTAATTCTTAGAAAATCACCCTAGTACCTTTACCCCTAGTGAGGTTTATAGAGACCAAATGTAAATGAGATAGAAAAGTGAGGAAGAAAGGAAGGGTTTGAAAAAATAAAAAATAAAAGAAAATGAAAGAAATAAAAATAAAAAGAGGAAGGAAAGAGATAAGGTAAGTGAAGTCTTTAACACTTGAGGGCAAGCGCAAGGTGAAAGAATTATTCTTAACTAAGCAACCTCTTCATATATCTCAAACTAAATCGAACATCAATCTTAGTATATTGCCTAGCATGTCTCGATCTCTTTCACCTAACATAGGGGTGCCATCCTTTTGAAAAGGTAATCAATTTATGGCATCACTAAATTTCCACTCTTATACCACAACCTTGTGCAAATGTGGTACCATGGTTGCACTAATTGTTGAGGAATACATGACTAGGTTAACGCATATGACTAATCCCTCACTTTATGTTCGCCACAGTGATGTACATTTTCACATATTAAAGTTTCTAAAATGCTTCACATTTTGTTTTATTATAATGCATGTAGAATACTTAGGATCTTGATGAAGTAATTTACATCCTAATTACCATCACATATGAACTCCATATGCATATCTTACATCCCATCATAGATTGTCATGATTTCAATATTTAATCATTTATTCTGTGATACTCTTTCAATCATACATTATTATTTGCCTTATCCAAAAGGACCATTGTTCACACATTCACAATTCTATAGGCATAATTAAATGAGTCATTTATCAATCACTTTAAAGTCTATTCTAGACCAAAATAATAAACTCACTTTAGGAAAATGAAATTTAACTAAAACTCATAAGTATACTTGGTTCATGTTTGTTAATAATTGTGAGCTTATAAGTAGCCTTAGCTTGTTCCTAATATATTTTGTTAGTTTATTCTAACAACTGTTTGACAAGTTCAAGAGGTTAGTCTATGATCCTGATATTGCTTCACTTTTTATGTCCTTAATAACATAATTTTTTCTATTCTTGTATCCTTTGTTTTGTAGATAAACACTGATCTTACACATTTAAGGATAAATACTTTTGCAAAGGAAAGATTCGATGGCAAGGTCCCAACTCTAGAGGACCATTGAGCCTATTGGGCCCAACAGCACATGCATGTACTCTTTCATTGTATACAATTAGGCCTATGGGAAAGGATATGATTCTTTGATATTTTTTATATGAAAATAGTTTAGAACATTTTGTTTGTAATAAATTAGGGTATTCCTCTTTGTATAGGTCACTGAACACCATTTTCTCATACTTTTTTCTTCAAGATTGAGTATGTAGTTTTAATATTGAACATGTAGCCTTAGATTTATAGATTTTGGATCTTAGAAGCCCTATTTAGGAAGCATGGGGCATCCTAGGAGAGGCTTGGCGAAATTCCCCATGCAATTGGCTTATAAATAAGCACCTTATAGCTCATTTTCATAATTTTGATCCATTTTATGAAATTTTACTTTTGAGTGAGTAAAAAGAATATAAATTTTCTCTCTCTTCCTTGAATTTAAATTTAAATTTTTCCTTATCAATAGAAGGTGCTCCATCGTGGTAGAATGTAGATTCATCAACCTCTCTTTCATAGAGGTTGTGATGTCTGCGTACCAAAAGACACATGAGAAGCAAACCTTTGCTCATCAAACATTAAACATTGCACCGATGAATATCGCGAAAATCATTTCTTCCCAAAAGAGAAAGAATATTCATACAACTACCTAATTTTTACATATATTTTAATATTATGTAATAAAATTTTATAAATATATGTAATAACATTTTATAAAACTTTTAACTAGTTTAATATTAATAAATCTTAAGATTCAACTGCATTCCAATAATATAATGCTAGAATGTATGAGTTATTTTTAGAAATTATAATTTTAGAAACAAAATAAATATGCTTCCAAAAATATAATTTTAAAATATATTTTTTCTTTCAAAATTAAAATTTTAAAATTATGTTTAGTTTTTATATGAAATTATAATTCTAGAAGATACTACGTAAATTATATTCTGGTATTTAACTTTGAGATTACATTAAGAAAAATATAAAAATTATTTTAAAGGAGATATGCAAAACAATATTTATCTTGGGGTGCGAGTGCGAATATCAATTCCCTTCAATTTTCTACGATGAGAATTCATTTCAAGACTACGATACCATTAATAAGCTAACTGGGCAAAAATTGATAAATTTCCATGTGAAGCGTATGTTATAAAACATGATCAAATAAATATAAAAAGTAGAGTATTTATCAAAATAAAACATGATTGATTTGATAAAAGTTTCAAAAGACACGTCATAAAATTATGAAACATGTGATTGCATCCGAAGTACTCATTTACAATGTTAGTGTAGCAGAGTAGTGCATTTTATTGAATAAAAAGACTCCTTTCTTTTTCTATTAAATAACTTTAAATTAGATACTGAGTATGCAATAAATCACAATCTTACATTTAACTTTCTTGGATGAACAATAACATAATGAAAGAAAAATAAATAATAAAATAGAAAAAGTTGAATAAATAAATAAAAGACTACCGGATGCCCCTGTTTGATTGAGGTAGACCGAAGCTTCAATGACCATTACAGTTGTATTTCGTCCACCTCCCATTTGACAATTAAAAATTACCTCTGTATTTATATCAGCATGATATGTACCTAAAATAAAATAAAAAAAGTAGCTAAGATACATGAAATAATTGGTCACAGGAAACTGAATAAGTGAGTAGTAGTTTTCTACATTAATAATTATTATACCAAATAAAGGATCCCAGAAAATTAATCGTTGTTGATCAACAACTTAATGGCAAAGCAATAGGGAAAAAAACCTACACCATCCAAACCTCTTGATTGTATCAAAAGAATATATATCCAGTAAGTAACACCAATAGCGATAGAGTATAACAAATACAGAGAAAGGAATACGAGATCAATCATAATTTTCTTCCAAACAAAATTTGTTTAGAAGCATTTTTTCCAATATATATATATATAGCGAGTGAGAGAACCTCCAGAGGAGTCTTCATAGAATTACATGACATCAGTTCCAATTGGTTCACCATCTAACCATCTGGCAGTTCATCAGTGCTATGATCTTATTTCCATATCTGTAATGTCATCATGCAAACAAGATTGATAGATACGAGAACAGACAACAGCAAATTCCACACAAGTTAGAGACAAAAACAGCAGAGCCACAAATAAAATTACCTTGCTGCTTCCATCAAGACGTCTTCTTTTAAACGAGCTTCCATTTATACAACCATTTCCCTAATTAACTAATTAAGTACAGAATGCCGTATCAGTTAGTTGCCAAAACAGTTTCAATTGAAAGCATTAGCACTCAATTTAACTGAAGCATGTTAATCCCCAAATGTCAAGTGTTCCACTAAGTTGCCAGCCATCATAGAACCCAGAGACACCTCATAAATAAGTACATAAAAGAAATTGACAAATGAATCAACTACGTACCCTATATTTAAGCTTAGAGAAAGGTCTCTCATCATCATGCAAATGTCGTTAGTGTAAGAAAGCTAATCCTGACAAAGAAATAGAATAAACAGTTAGGAGCCTTACAGGTAGTGCAGAATAATTAACTCTCCAAGTTGCACCTGAACTTTAAGGTTATCCTTTCCAAGGAAAAAATAGCTTTTCTATATCATTAGCTAAAGAAAAGAGTCATTTAAAGATAACTATCTTCACAATGTAA
Organism: Canavalia gladiata; assembly: GCA_037954105.1. Lineage (NCBI taxonomy): Eukaryota > Viridiplantae > Streptophyta > Magnoliopsida > Fabales > Fabaceae > Canavalia > Canavalia gladiata. The sequence continues at coordinate 42,190,642 of CM075661.1, forward strand.
ACATCATTGAAGTTCAATTATTGCGCTTAAATTCAAATGAACTCCCACCTAACAGAATTACAAGGACATACACTTTCAATTAAATTCAAATCTAGATTCTCATTCGATTGTAGAGCAAGATTACCACACAAATGATGAATTGTTTTTTTTTTTTTTATCTATGAAGCTTAAGAAAAAATTGAATCTTAGAAAGAGTAAGAGAGAAAGTGAAAAATTTAAAGCCAGGATTTCATACTCACCAGATCTTTGTTTTCTACCTTCTTCGCCGTAGTATCATTTTGGAAAAACAATGGTACCACCACGAGTACGATTAGGATCTGGCACCATTAGAGAGGGAAATCAAAATATTCATAATGAAATTAACCAAAATCCCAAACAATGGCGTGGCTCAATATTCCGTATCTCATATTTCTTCTTTCTTGTGGACCTAGACTTACAGCACCAATGAAGAATTAAAGTTGAAAGAGAAGAAAATTCGAAATTAAATTGCATACACAAACATATTTGATGGCAGAGAGTAGCTTGAAGAAATTGGAGGAGAGAAGTAATATCTCAACGGCGGAGAAGATTGGTTTGTCGAAGATGGTACTGGCTCCATGAAGGAGAGAAACATGTGCATAAGAGGAAAAAATAATTAACTAAAAAAGTAATTCTAAAAGATGTTATATTTTGAAGCAAATCCTATAATAAGCACTATACAAATATTTTAAAGTGCTTCTTAATTATGTGCTTTAAAAACATTTAAAGTACTTCATATACTAAACGCTAGAAAAATAAAATATTTTATTGCACTTATTATTTTTAGCATTGTAAAAAACTATTTAACATTTTTATTTTTTTATACTAATATTAAAATAATATATCATTTTTATAAAGATTGTAAAAAGATGTTCTGTCATTTTCTAAAGCATTTCATCTATAAATGCTTTAAAATATGTACTGTAATAGACAAATTTTATTAGTGTAATATAAGAATTAGAAAGGAAACTAAGAAAAAGTTATGTATTAGATCAAAGAATTAGAAATAAAAACCTTGAAGTATGTCAGAAATAATCTTTGGAATAAGATTAGCAATCAGGTTTGTAAAGATGTGTGATTGTGAACATCATTCCAAATAAACAAAGGAGCAAAAACTTTGGAAAAGATAGAATGGATTCCTTTACTGCTATTAGCAATATTTCTTTTTCAATTTAGTTTGTTTTTGTATGCTAAACCAAATATTACCTAATTTTAAAAAACTTGTAAATATCTATTCTGATTTCTAGTTTCTACGACCATGCACGGTCAGCTTATATGCCCTAGAAAGGTAGGAGGTAGATAACCAACATTTTCAATAGAACCATGCCTTGTGAAATTTGCATAGTAGTCTAATGCCTAACAATTAACTGGGCAAGTGGCAGAGCATTATGCAGCTCGATCTGAACAGTTTTTGGGATATTTCAGAGACGCTAGGAACAATTTATGCAACTGCATAGGATACTTAGAGCACATAGATATACTATACTTCATTCTATTGGTTTTATTCTGTGACATTCATTGCTTGAGCCATCATATCTTTGTCACCCTAAATAAGAAAATATTTGGCTTCCTAATAAGCTAGAATATGGTCTTCTACCAACAACAGATTTTTGAAAAGGAAAAACAATGTTATAAAAAATCAGCTAACATATACGTTTCTCCTCTTTAGTCAACAAGGAAGAAAGGAAATGCTATTGCTAAGATTTTCATCACAAGCCTTATTTCTTGGTCCTCTACACAGGTTATTTCTATGCTCGTATAAGCCAAAAATATAAAAGGTAAGGAAAAAAGGAAAAAATAATAAATAATAACAAAATCGGTTCACTCTACTAATGTAACACTTGTCGTGAGTAACAATGCTAAGGCAACTGGTTGCAGGCATAAAAAGATTGATGCTTGGAATTTATTATGCAAGAACCGAAGGATCTAGGATGTTGATTGTTTGTAGTCCTATTCTAAGACATTTACTGATATTAGCTTAGGGAAAAAGTAATTAGGATGTGAAGTTCAAATAGTGTCACTAATTTGAACACAATCAATCTTTATGTGTTTTATAAATATATTGTTATAAAATGTTTGACTAATTAACAGCGTATAGACAAGAAAATGCCAAAGTTGAAAGGCTATGATGACGGAAACAAATATGAGCAATCCAATAATCCATAATCAAATTCTGGTAAGCAAGAAATTTGGAAAACCTAAGATTTTGTCACTGTTTTGAGACTGAAAAGTAACAAGCTAAAGAAGTGTTTTATCACCTTTTGTCAACCATTTATCAAACAGATGGCATGTATTCCAAGAATTCATAATCATATCATAATCGACCGAATAAAATTGATTCACACAATAGTCAATACACTAAACTGAGAGGTTAACCCAAAAATTAAATAGAGAGAGATAGAATTATTAATACAAAACCATAGAAAGATGAAAGAGACAATGAACACATGCTCTGGAGATCAATGTCGGCACTAGATTTCAACGTCAGACACCAAACACTTCAAGCAACCACAGAACAATGAATGAATTGAGAAGGGACGCTAATTAAATGAAGTTGATTTGGTTATCGACAGCAATTTCTAAAATAATTTGATTCGACGGGTGCAAAAACACTTTCAGGAAAGCATGAATGCACAAGCTTAATTTGATGAGATTAGAGATGTGAGGTTAAAGAGAATATGATTAAGGAAAAAGACGTGCCAAAACGAATTTTATTTTTAGGGGTGTCAAAATCAAGATCCATTGTTTTCATCACCATGTAAATACTTTCTGAAGTCAATTTCATTCATAATTGATCTAATAACTCATTACGACATCGATTAAGTACTAATCGATTTATCTCAATTTAAAAAATTAGTTAAACTATTTTATTTATCCTACATGTAATATCCGTTCTCAATTTAGTTGTACTTAAAAAAATTTATAATTAAGTTCTATATGTAAAATTATTTGTGATTTCATCTTTCACTACGATGCATCATAATATTATGGCTGAGAACTGCTAACATATAAGGATTAAATTAAAAAAAATACATTAAATATAGAAACTTAACTAAAATTGAATCACACATATAAAGATCAAATTAAAATTGCATAACACATATAAAAATATAACTATACATAAATAGTTTTTAGCCATATCAATAAAAAAATAATAATGTTATAACCAACCTCTCATCATGAATTAAATTACAATTTTTTTATATATAAAAACTTAATTATAAATTTTTTTAAATATAAAGACCAAATTAAAACATGCATCACATGTAAAGATAAATAAGTAATTTAACCTTTAAAATATCATTGTCTTACTTCTTAAATTAATTACTTAATAACCTATTTAAATACAATTATAAATATATTATTTTTTACTTGTACATATATTTATTATATTATTTTAAAATCATTAGAATTGTGAAAGGTAAATTTTTAATTTTTTTAATTTTTTATATTATTATTTTTAATTGAATATTATTAATTATGCATTATTATTAATTTATAAATAATTTCATAAAAATTGTATTGTAAAATAATTGCATCAAATATATCTATATATAATAAATATAGATATATAGTTAAAGGTTATGTACATTTAAATGTTGATAATATATAACTTTTAGAATTGGATTAACAAACATAATACAAAATATGCATAAAAAACAAAGCTACTAAAAGAAAGTTGGGAATATATATTAGTGGGGATCCATTTGCATAACTTGTCATCTTTAGTAACAAGGAGTGAAAATGGTACCACAATCTTATCTTCTTAATTATAATGAGAAAAATCTTTAGTTTTAGATAGGTCTTTCCCTACATCCTTCCCACCATCACCTACTCCCTCTCTCTCATTCTGCCCTTCATCTATGTAAGTTATGTAGTGGAAAGGTCCTATACCATCGTCCAGATTTGAGGAAGACATTGTAGCTCAAATTTTCTTAGACTTTGATAATATTGATGTCCACCATGATGAACATGCATGGAGGGGCAGTTTGGACTTCTGGACATTCGCCACCAAAGAAATTGTCTTTAAAACTGCAACAAGTTTGGAGAGAAAGGGAAAGAGAGGAGTGTGGAGGGATAAATCTCCTCCTAAATACCCACTAAAGGATAAAAATTGTTATGTTCATCAAGATCATCATAAGGATCCTAGGTTAAAGGTGTTATATGATGTCAGACTCACTTTTTATTCTCTTCATCGATATCCTCCTCAATATTGAGATGGAAGCACTCAATATTGTAAGCATACTATAGGGTAAAACCATATAAAGAATGCATCATAGGAAGAGTGAGACATAATATAAGTGTGATGACATACATGAATAGTAATTAAATTAATTATAAATCATATAAAAATTAATAGTAAGAATACATATATAATAAAAAAAATATGAATTTGGATGTAATGTAATGCATATATGGAAATTCCTCTATTTTTTCTTACATTAGTCTCTAATTTAAGACAAACTTATGATTAGGTTAAGACCTAATACGTCTCATATCATATTACATTTCACTAATATTAAGTTGATCATCTTTAAGTCATATGTCATGTATGTAGGTCCAATCCACCATCATTTAATCAAAACAATGAAAATACCTAGATTCACTTTCCAAAATGATGTGTTCTTATCAACACAAACATCATCATAATCTTATCATGTATTAAAACATGAAATTGCTAACTGAAAATGAAAGTCTTTAGAGTCTTATCAAAGTAGTTGAATTCAAACAAAGTTGTCATAGTTATAAGAAGAAACTCTAGGCTATTTGGATATTCAAACCTATTTCACATACCCTTTAGTATTAAAGGCCCCCGTATTATGAACTCTAATCCATTTACATCGTGAGCTGATTCTTAGATTTTCCAACTGTCTTCCATAGAAGATCTCATAAATTATCCTCTCATTAATGACTTCAAAACAATAGCTTATGCATATGATGCATGTCAAACAAATGTTTAAACTTTGTACTTCATCAACATCCATGCTTATAATGTTCCATATTCATTATGATGTATTTTTTGCCATCTCCAAGGTCACAATTAATAATAATACTATGCCTAATACTTAGGTGCAACCCACTCTCGTCATAAGATGCTAATCAAGTTTTTTTATTATATTATTAACTATGGTTTATAACCTCAAAATATTAATCATTTAAGAATGTAAATTTTCATTTCTTAGGATAAGTGTGCTCATACTCTATTGGTGTTTCATCTCCATATCTTTTTTTTATCTCTCCGTACTTGTTATCTTGAACCTCATCCTTGTTTTCTTACACCACATGCTTGTTGTCGACATTTCCATAATTGTTGTTTTCTCCTCCATGCTCATTGTTTATATCCCATACTCTTTGTATTTCATTCTCATTCTTGTTATCTACACCTCATGCTTATCTTGTATTATCATCCTTATCTTACATGACCATGCTCATGTTTTCTATGTCTGTGCTTATATTTTGATAACTGTGCTCACATCTTACATGTCCAGTCAATTGTTAGGAGGCAAAAAGGTAGTGTAAAACAATTCAACATGATCATGCAAGGTGTAAGCATAATTGTACATGTCCATTCAATTGTTAGGAGGCAAAAAGGTAGTGTAAAACAATTCAACATGATCATGCAAGGTGTAAGCATAATTGTACATGTCCATTCAATTGTTAGGAGGCAAAAAGGTAGTGTAAAACAATTCAACATGATCATGCAAGGTGTAAGCATAATTGTACTCACCTTATAAACCTAGAACTATAGTGTGAGAATGTAATTTTATTTCCAATAACTAATCTACTATCTCTAAATTATTACTATAACTTCAAATATGAAAGCCACAATAGATAATTATAAATTTCTAATTATCAAACTGATAACCTTAGGAGTTATCCTTTATTAGTTTTTAGTGTAGATTAGGATTGATTTACCATTCATATTTTTGCATTTTACTTTAGTTTTAGTGTGTCTTTCCAATATTTTAATTCTTAGGACTTAATAACACTTTCATTGATTTCCCTATTTTTATGCAATTTTTGTAGTGGCAAGCATCCAAGTCAATTTCTAGTTACTAGAAATCACATTGTAGCGTGGCATATCCATGTTGTAGCATGACACATCCACACCATAACATGGAAGGAAAAAAAGAGTAGTCAAGACTAGGGGTCATCCCTGAAAGCCATTTCATAATGTGGAGTAACCATGTGACAAAGTGGAAGGAATGCGTGTTAAGCATTCAAGAAGCCCTACCACAATGTGGCACATCTATGTCACAATGTGAGCTCTAGAGAGCATCAAAAGGAAAGGACTATCATGCCATAATGTGGAAGATCAAGGCTATAACATAGGCTCAATACTTGTTCTAATTTACTCTTATCAATCGAAAAGTCAATTACAGAAGTAATAGTTTGATTCCCTTTAGGGTTTAGAATATATTTCAGTCTTGGTTCACTTTTTGGCATAGACTCAATACACCTTATAGGTTCATTGGCAGGTAGAGGTAGCACACTGCTATAGGATCTTTTTTTGAAGGACATTTAGGAGGACATCCGTCATTCATTACCCCAAGAGACTAGGAGGCTTGGGCCAAGAGTAAGCAACTAATGGCTAGGAAGAGATTCTACTGGAACTTCTACTCTGTCTTCCCTTTTGTTACTTCATTTTGATAGATGTCTTGTACTACTTGCCCTACGTCTGTAATCAATATGTATCTATTTGCATTGATGTTTAGTTTTCTTTATTAGGATGCAACAAATCCTAATCATAGGATGTTTCCAAGTTTTTATGAATATTTTATGATTTTCAGTTCCATTTCGTATTAATTGTATGTTGTTGAATTTCAGGATTCCTAATTGCTTGATCACCATTTGGAAAGTTTGGGAATCATGGAAAGTTTGAGAAAATCAACTTAATTTGGATAAGTAACATAACATTGTGGGTTGAGTAAAAATTAGAGATAGGTAAATATAATTCATGTGACTTAATAATTTCTTAAATTGAGAGATCTAATTAAATCTTGTTCAAGAGATTAGATAAATAAATTAAAGATAAGAGTGTTACTCGACCTAACATATTTGCTAGAAAAAAATTTGGAACCACTCCTACTATGTTAATTTATAATCCTAAGATAAAATTAAGAGAAGTTCTATAACAACTCCTAAAACTATAATTGAATCTCTTTCCTTAGCTTGAAATTTTTTAAATGAATGTGTTTATTGTATTTTTTGGATCCAGTTTAAATTAAGCTTTCCATTCCAATGCTACTTTAATCCAATACTCTACAAATTGAATATTTAGGAGGGAGCGGTTCCCAAGCTTCTTATGAGTTAGAAAATGATCCACATATGAAAGAAAGAAAGCATTCGAGAAAAGAAAGGAAAGCATTTTGGTTTCAATTTCAATTTGAAAGCCACTATGAATAGCCTGACTTGTAGGAAAAGTGCCATTACAACTTGCATGCAAATAATCATTATTATAATTTTTTAAAAGATTCCGAATATTACGGTTAATATAAAAATAATAAATATTTTTAAAGTTTAACAAGAAAAAAAATTGAGAATTACAAAAAAATTGTAAAAAAATTCTAATTATAAAAATAGAGGATATAATCACATACTTTTATATCTTTTTTAGAGAGGTTCTGAAAACCAACAACAGTTATTCCTACTAAAAATTTTCCTTAGATAAAAATAAAGTGAACGTCTAAAGTAAACTGGCAGAAGTTTAGTAAAAAACAAACAATAATTACAAACTAGAGATAGATACCTCATTCAACAGGAAACATCATCCAATTCTCATTCCGCAATCAAAGTACTGTAGCTTTATTGTTCACTCTATCAACAAGCTACAGTCATTTTGTTTCTCAGCTTGAAGTAATACCAAAAAAAATTGTCAAAGCTGTCATACAATTATTCAAATTTTTTGTCGACCATTAGAATTCCTCCCTTTTCCATTCAATTCACATGTTTCTTGTCCTTGCATTTGTTTCTTTGAGAATCTTTTCACTCCTTATTCATGCATTGATTTTGAACATCATGCAGAGAGAGAAAATGAGAAACTAAGAATATGAGTGGGGAAAAACATCCCTGCTTGCGTAGTTTGACCATTTTTCAAGAAAAGTTAATATTGGATGTGGCCCACAAGCAAACATGTGCATACTGAATGTGTTAACCATGATTTGTGTTGAAGTAAATGTTCAAGTTTCAATCTTTACTATGTCAATTTTAGGTTAGGCATACAATGGTCAGTCAACCATATACATATTTATCTTTTTGTGACTAGTACATTAGATGAGTTTAATAGGTAGAGAAATTGAATAGTTTTAGTCTTATGTATGTTGCTTCAACTGATACCATAACCCACATGGGGAGCCTCCACTAAATTCAGCACAAATTAGCATTCAATCTTCTTGGTAGAAGTTCCGCCAAAGATTATGACACAATAGTTCTGATTCCATTGGCTCTCGTTTTGGATCACAACTGGAGAAAAATAGTTTACATATTAATAATGAATTTTTGGGTTAGAAAATTTTTTTGAAGTAGGCCAGACCAGATTAAGACGTATAATTGAGTCAAGTTGAAGAGGACAGACCAACAAGCTGATGATAAAAAATTCTGATTTTCAGGAGGCGCTGATACTTTATGCTAAACTGACTTATATTATATAATCTATATACATGACCAAGAAAAGAAAAGACAAATATACATAAATTATATTTAAAATAGAGACGAATTAAGTGTTTTTGGTATCTAATATCTGTGAACCCAACTAGCCACCCACATATCAATGGACCAAATAATGGTAAATCAGAAGGATAATTGTGGAGAATTCATGTGAAAATTATGGTTGAGAAAGTAAAGCATACCCAATCAAACGAATCCATGTAGAAGCTGATCTCAAAAGGAGGACAAACTGTACAACACACGTGAAACAGGAGAGATAGGTGTCGCGTCTACACCAGAACAAAGCGATTGGTGAGTAAAATACTTGAGCATAAAAAATTACCCAAAGGCAATTTATTCAATTTCAACATGGACAACCAAGTAGCTGAACTGTACTTCTGGAGCCCATGCTGGTTTATATTCCTTCCTCTTTTCTTTTTCTTCTTTTTTTATCCTTTGGCTTCTTTTTCTTTTCTTTTAATTTCTTTCCTCTTTATATAAGTTTAATTCTTTTTTGGAGAATCATAAAAGACAAACAGCTCTATTTTTATGTAGCTTCCATTCATTCTCTGTGCCATTCTCATTCAACTCCCCACCCCTTCCCACAAAGCTTGGGAAAACATATCAACATGGAAAGTGATGCTTGGGAAAGCTTGTTTGGCACATCCCCCTCCTCCATGTCCATCACCATTCCTGCCATCACAACCTCCTCATCCTCATCATCACCTACATGTTCTACCTCAAACTCAAACTCAAACTCATGCTCCAAGCAAGACTCCAAAACAAGTCCTCCAATTGAACCAACAACAGCTCAAAACTCCCAAAATGGCAAGGAGTGCAAGAAAAGACAAAGAGATGGAATTGACAGCAAACAGCCAAGCTACAGAGGTGTGAGAATGAGAACATGGGGAAAATGGGTATCAGAAATCCGTGAGCCAAGAAAGAAGTCAAGAATATGGCTTGGTACATACCCCACTGCAGAAATGGCAGCTAGAGCACATGATGTGGCAGCTTTAGCCATCAAGGGTGATTCAGCTTACCTCAATTTCCCAAATTTGGCTCAAGATCTTCCAAGACCTATCAGCACATCTCCCAAGGACATTCAAGCTGCTGCTGCAAAAGCAGCAACCAGTTTCTTTGAAGATGTTAAGCATCGTCAAGCAGAAGCAGAAGAACAAAACCAAGTAGAACAAGCTTCATCTTCAACTCTGTCCATGGAAGTAGAACAAATTCGAACAGAGCAAGCTTCATCTTCAAGTCTATGCATGGACAGTGCTCAAGAGTCTTCAAGTTCTCCCTCTACTGCAGATGATGACACACTGTTTGACCTACCAGATCTTTACCCTGATGGAAACAGTGGACTTTTATCCTATTCTTCTTGTTGGCATTTATGTGCAGTTGATAGTGGATTCAGGCTTGAAGAGCAATTTTTGTGGGAGAATTACTAGCAATAGAGATTGTTTCATTGAAAAACAATAAACCCAATTTTAGTGAGAGCAAAAAGGTAATATAATTAAGGTTTTATCTTCTGGAAATTGTTTTTATTGCTATTTGTGTTCAGTTAGTTATGCAATGAATGGATTAAAAAAAACAAAAACAAAATATGCCAAATGTGAGTATGACAAGTGTCTGGCACTGTACACAGCAATAAAGGAAGCTTCTTTATGCATACCTCATTTTGAAATTTGCTATCATCGGTCTTCGTCTCTCATTTACTATGAACGGTGCTGGATTTGGGTGATATTTGAGCCCATCCTTTTTTTCACCATGATTGGCACATTTGGTAATATGAAGAATAGATCTTGTATTGAAAGAACGTTATTCTTTCTTGATTTTGTTCTCAACAATTTGGTGACGGTTTGATGCTGTTGACTGTAAAGCAAGGAACCCTGAACTCTTTTTCTCTTTTCTTTATGTTTCAGTTGGAAAGATATCCCTAACACTAAGTGCTTCATATAGTAATCATTTCATTACCTATTGGCTTATAAAATAAACTATCAGGTGACAAGTTGGGCTCATATAAATAACTAGAAAGACCTCGATAGAATAATTCCCCCTCCCTCCAACATTACTTTTTGCTTCATGATTAAGTAATAAGAAAATTTATCCGATTTTCTGTTTGTATAAATATACACATGTACGTGCCTCATGAAGTTGATAACGTGCATCTCGTGACCGGAGAAAATTTACATATAACTTGTTTAATTTCCTTTTTTATTGAGTTTCAAGTTTACATATTAATATAAATTAATGTAGTGTATTTATGATATCAATGTATGACACAATTATATAAAAGTAACAAATAACTTTGGTACGTAACATTATCATTAATTTGAAAAATCAAAAGTAGAAAAGAAAATTAACACACCAGCTAAATCATATAACATTGACTTAACTCAAAGTAAAATGCTGACCAATATTTTCATACAGTTGGTAAACGAAATAAAAGTAAAATGTTTAGTCAAATTTTAATCATTGTCCTAACATAATTTTAAATAAAAATTTTCTACTTTTAAATATGTAATCAATATTCCTATGACAAAAATATTTTGTTCTTTAAATAATATATTGCTAAAAAAAATAGAAAAAGATAATGAAATAAATTTTAATACAATTATTATAATTAATTTATTTTTCAAAAAGTTAAAATAATTTTTAAAATCTACTTTTATAAAATAAATAGTTTAATTAATATAAATTTAATTAATCATAAAAAATATATTAAAAAATATGTTAGTAGTATTTTCTAAAAATATTTGTAAATTAACAAAAAAATTTATGATATCCTTGTTTCTATTGATCTAACTTTGATATGGACTTTGCTTTGAGATAAAAATCTAGCCAAGATAGAGGTAATGGTTGCGGCTATAATAGCGTTGAAATGAGGAGGCAATGGTGTTAATTCTTGAGCACCACTCTTAGAGGAGATAACCTCCTTACTTCATCATCTTGGAGGCTAAGGAATATGAGGTTCTCTCCTTGCACAACTAGTTAAGAAGAGAGGAATTTGAGAGAAAGAGATTGCTCTAAGTCTGAATTCAATATATGACAAAAAGTGATCAAAATAGCTACAAGTGTACCTATATATACGTTAAGCATTGGCGGCCAAATGGAGTTCAAAATCCATTTTCAATGGCGCCTTAGGCTTTGGTCCAAGAGTAAGGCCATCATACATCCTTCATGTAACCCTCAAGCAGCCTTCTAATTGGATCCAAAATATTTATGCAAAATACACATAAAAGGTGCACATAAACTATACATAAAAGATCCTCTAGCCTAACTACAAAGAAAAGTCATAGTCCTATGCTAAGGTGTCTAAAACCAAACAAGAATGGAAGAAGAATGCAAGGCTTCAAATAGGTCTTTTCTAAAGCTAAGAAAAATCCCCACGTCTCCTTACAACATTTTGGCCCTAAACCTTGTGATGGACCCAATGGGCCCACTAAGTTTGCCTGAGGCAACCTTTACATCACTTGGTTTTGTTGTGACCTCTGCATCATCATCTTTCCCTTCGAGAGGATTTATCCTCGAATGTGAATCATCATCATCAAGACCTATAGAGAAAGGAGATAAGTTAGAAACATTAAATGTTGCACTAAAAGTATAATCACTATGTAGAGATCAAGACGGTAGACATTAGGGCCTATGCGCTTCAAAGCTTAGAAGGGATCATCAGCCCTAAGTTATAATTTTAACTTCCTAAGGGAAGAAAATTATTCTTTCATCAGATGTATTCAGACCCAGTCTCCAGGTTAAAAAAAAAAAACCTCCTTTCTACCTTTATTAGTAAACTTAACATAGTGAGCCATCTTTTTCTCAATGGTGGCCTTAATCTTAAAATGGAGATCCAACAAAAACCTAGTTTTCTACTCTCCATCCTTACTATGGTATTGAGAAAGGTCAGGTATGGGTAACAAGTCATGGGGTGAGAGTGTTAAATCCATATACCACCTCAAAAGGGAAATGTTAGATAGTTAAATGGGAAGTCCTATTATACACATACTCTACATATGACAAATAATATTCCTGTAACTTAAGGTTTCTAATAAATTTCTATTATATCACTTTATCTACAGGTTTTAGGCATAATTACTGCATGATTTAGCTTAATTCACTTGTGACTAGACCTAATGTCTTTTATTTTTGGAGGAATGATCAATCAAGCAGAGAATTCAAAAACAAAAATTATGGGCCAAAAAGAGGGGAAAATGGCATAAAAGGCAAGAATATAGAAAATGTCAAAACTGCCCCCTCAATGGACTAGCACGACTATGCAAACCTGCGCACAACTATTCCAACTTGACATAGGACGGTCGTGCCAACACTAGACGTGCCAGAAAAAAGTGCCACATCCTCCCTAATGATGCAAGAGGTGTCCCAATCAGCCTTAATGATGTTGGCAGTGTGCTTGTTAGCCCTACGGCGTTGTAGAGACCTAGAATAATTGCGACGATAATAGGGAATCTAGGTCATTCCCCAGTCTGCGATGCTGGAAACCCTAAATCTACACCTATAAAAGAAAGACTTTGCTACACATTCAACATACCTCTCCCATCAAAAAAACAACACCAACAGATCTCATCCATCTCGATGAGATCCAAGAAGAAATAATGATAAAGAATGAGAGAGATAAAGAGGAAGATCCCATACAAGGGCTTGGAGGTCCTATGACAAGATTAAAGGCAAAGAAAGTCAAAGAGGCCTTAAATCAAATAATTATAACTACGTTTAAGGCAACCCAAGATATAGAAGAAAGGAAACACAAAACTAGTCCATTGTTTCCAAAATAAAGAATTAGAAGAATAGAACCAAATTTAACTTTTTTTAGCCCAATCCTTGTTTTATTTGTATTTTGGATTAGAACTTTATGTTTACTCTAATAATTAATAACATAGGTTTAATTTATTATGTTAATGGACTTGACCTATTGGCTACTAAATTTTTAGAATTTTAGTTCTATTATAAATACTTGTGTAATTCTCCTTAAGGAGAAAATTTTGCTGATAATGAGAATCAAGGTTTTTCCTCTTGAGAAAGCTTGTGTGCCTCTTAGGGTTCTTGGAAAGAACCATTTTTTGGATCTTATCAAGAGTTTATCATACTCTTGTGGTGATTCTACATCAAGCTTATCACTCTTCTTTCTCTATAGAATTGAGGGTATAACACTTTCTCTCATTCCTTCTCTTTTTTCATCTTTTATGCTTACAATTATTGAAATCCTAATTTTGATTTGTTTCCATTATGATCCTATTTTTTTTATCGAAATGAGCCAACTCAAGGAAAGATTTTTTTAATTCACATCAAGTGGTAATTAGAGTTTGGATCCTAAAGTCTGGAAGTTAACTTCTTTTTATTATTTTACTACATATTTTATTTTCTTTTTTCATATTTATCTTTATTGGAGCATGTTCTACGGAAAAAAAAGAAGCAATCTAAATAAAAAAATTCAAAAAAATTCAAAAAATAATTTATGCCTTCTTTTTTAGCAAGTAGTTACCTTTTAGAAATTTAATTTTATTACAAAAGTTTAAGAAAATCAATTATTTTTTCCCCTAATTGTCTTATTTGGTATTCTATTATTTGAGTCTGTGTAATCCTTCTTTTAACTTTATTGTTTGTCTTTATTGGTTCCTTGGTGTTTTTCAAAGTATTTCCTTTTACTTGGTTCCTTTTTTTTTTCTAGATTGACTTTGATTAAATTTAAGAACCTTAAAGGGCACTTGAGTGGTAAAAGGAAAGAGTGAATATTACATAAAAGCCTAATTTGAGAGTAAAACACAAGTGAATTAAAATGCAAGAGTGTAAACACGTGAGTAAAGTGGTAAGGCCTTTATATATTTCTTGTTAACCTATTTTTTTCCCATAGCTATATCTAGAGAATATGGTACTGATAAGAAGAACACTTCTATTTCCTCAAGATCAAAAGCTATGAAACAACAAATAAAAGTCTTAACTCAACACTTAGAAGACTGTTACACAGGCAAAATGTGGAGTTGAATCAACGAATTAACCAACTGGAGAAAGGTAGGACTTCCAATCATGGGAGAACATCCATCCATGGAAGGGATTCTAACCATGAAAATTTGTCTCTCTCATGGGGATAATAATTTTTATGATTCCATTAGAAAAAAGAGAGAAAGAAGGAGGCACGACGGAGGAAGAAGATATGAAAAAGACGGGAGAGATCGTGGGCAAAGAGATGAACTTGGAGGTGTGAAATTCAAAGTACCTTTCTTCCAAGGGAAGAACAGCCCTGAAGCTTACCTTGAATAAGAGATGAAAATTGAACAAATTTTCTCTTATCATAACTATAATGATGAAAAAAAAGTAAAGGTGATTGCCTTTAAGTTCACTAAATATGCCTTAATTTGATGGGACCAAGTATAGAAGGATAGAAGAAGATTTAGAGAGCATCCTATTAACAATTGGAATGAAATGAACACCATGCTGCGGAGGAGATTTGTGCCTTCCCATTATCATAAGGATTTGCACGACAAATTACAAAGACTCACACAAGAAAGTAGGAGCGTGGATGAATTCTACAAGGAGATGGAGGTAGCTTTGATTAGAGTTAACATTGTGAAGGATAGAGAGGCCACCTGGGCTTGAATTCTTCATTGTCTAAATCATGATATTGGAAATATTGTAGAGTTGCAACATTATATGAAGCTTGAAGATTTAGTTTATCAAGCCATGAAGGTGGAGCAACAATTGAAGTGGAAGAATTCTATAAAGAAATCATCTACTTCTAACTATTCTTTAAGTTGGAAGGATAAACAAAAGAAAGGTTCCTTTTATAACCCTATGAAAGTTGTAAGTACCAAGAAGCCTATTCTTACTACCATTACATCTTCTAAAAGTAAGGATATAAAATGGTTCAAATGTTTTGGCAGGGGGCATATTGCATCCCAATGTCTAAATAAGAAGATTATGGTGATGCAAGATGATGGAAACATTACTAGAGATGACTCTAATTCTTCCTCCTCCTATCCAAGTGCAGAGGAAAATGATGGTACAACCTATACACCAGATGGAGATTCATTGGGGTGAGGAGATTATTGGAAAGTCAACACAAGGAACATGAGGGGAAACAACAAGAAAATATCTTCCATACCAGTTACCTTGTTCTAGGAAAGGTGTGCTCTATGATTCATTGATGGAGGGAGTTACATTAATATGGTAAGTACTAAATTGGTCACCAAATTGAACATAAAGACTAAACCACATCCACGATTGTATATGCTCCAATGGCTAATCGATAATGATGAATTAGAGGTGAATCAACAAGTGATGGTTAATTTTTCCATTGGAAAGTATGAAAATCAAGTTCTTTGTGATGTTGTTCCCATGGAGGTAGATCTCATTCTTCTTGGAAGATCTTGGCAGTTTCATAAGTATGCTCAACACTAGGGGCACTCTAACAAATTCTCTTTTATCCACAATTCTCACAAAATAACACCTATACCCTTATCTCTTAAATAATTTTATGAGGATCAAATAAAAATGAAAACAAAAAAAGAGTAAGAAGATCTAGAAAAAGGGAGTGAAAAAGAAGAAGAAAACCCTTAATTTTAAGGGTAAAATTCAAAAGAAAGGAAGAAAAGAAAAGAAAAGAGAAGGTAAGGAAAAATAAGAAAGAAAAATGGAGATTTTATTTGTTAATAAAAGTGAGGTAAAGAGGGCTTATTTGGCTAACAAGCCTTTATTCTTTATTTTGGGTAAAGATTTTTACTTAAAGTCTAACACTAACTCTTTATCTAGTCATGTTGCTGCTATTTTGCAAGAATTTAATGATATTTTTTCTAAAGAAGTGTCTCATGGTTACCACCAATGAGGAAAATAGAACATTAAATAGATCTCACACTTAGTGCTTCTTTATCCCGTATGCCCGCATATAGGAGCAACCCTCAAGAGACAAACAAGATTCAAAAAAATAAGTGGAGAAGTTGTTAGAAAAAAAAATGGGTTAGAGAAAGTTTATGTCCTTGTATAATACCTATAATTTTGGTACCTAAAACGAATAGATCATAGAGGATATGCACAAAATGTAGGGCCATCAACAACATTACAATTATGTTGATGAATTGTATGGTGCCAATTTTTTTTTCTAAGATTGATTAGAAAATTGAGTACAATTAAATTAGAATAAAGGAATGGATGAATGGAAATCTATCTTCAAAACTAAATATGGATTGTATGAATGGTTGGTAATGTCATTTGGTTTAACTAACACACCTAGCAATTTTATGAGACTTATGATGAGGTATTGCATGAATTTCTTGAAAAATTTGTAGGTGTTTACTTTGATGATATTTTGATTTATTCCAAAAGTTTTGAAGATAATGTCGAACATCTCAAATCTGTTTTGTATGTTCCTAAGAAAGAAAAATTGTATGCTAACTTCGATAAATGTACTTTTCACATTGATCATATGACTTTTCTTTGATTTGTGATCAATTCAAAAGATGTACAAGTTGATGAAGAAAAGGTTAAGGCCATTAGAGATTGGCCAACTCCTAAATCTGTGAGTGATGTTAGGAGCTTCCACTGGTTGACAAGCTTTGATGGAAGATTTGTAAAAGATTTTAACATATTAGCAATATCCTTAAATGAAATTGTAAAGAAAAATGTCAGCTTTAAGTGGGAAAAAATCAAGAAAATGCATTTCAAACACTTAAAGACAAACTTACACATACACCTATTCTTGCATTACCTGATTTTTTCAAATCATTTGAAATTAAATATGATGCATCTAATGTGGGTATTGGTGCTATTTTACTTCAAGAGGATCATCCCATTGCATATTTTAGTGAAAAATTAAATGAGACTGCTATTAATTATCCAACTTATGATAAAAAAATTGTATGCACTTGTTAGAGCATTACAAATATGGAAACATTATCTTTTGCCCAAAGAATTTTCCATTCACAATGATCATGAATCCTTAAATTATTTGAAAGGACAAGGAAAACTTAATAATAGACATGTCAAATGGGTTGAGTTCCTTGAATAGTTTCTTTATATTATTAAGCATAAAAAAGGAAAGATACATGTGGTAGCAGATGCCCTTTCTACAAGGTATCGATTGCTTTGCACCCTCGAAACTAAATTGCTCGGTTTTGAACATATTAAAAAAATGTATTTTCATGATAATGAATTCTCTCACATATATACTTCTTGTGATAAAATGGCTCAAAAGGGATTTCATAAGCTTAATGATTATTTGTTAAAAAATAATAGATTATGTGTGCCTAAAATTTGTTTAAGAGATTTTCTTATCAAAGAAATTCATGGAGGGAGTTTAATGGGACATTTTGGACTTCAAAAAACTTTAGATCTATTGCATGGGCATTTTTATTGGTCTCGTATGAAGCATGATGTGTAGAAATTTTGTGAAAGATGCATCATATTTAAAAGGGAAAAATCTAAGGTAATGTTCATGGACTTTATACTCCTTTACCTATTCCTAACCATCCTTGGATTGATTTATCTATGGACTTTATCTTAGGATTAACATAAACTAAAGAAAAGATTCAATTTTTATGATAGTTGACAAGTTTTCAAAGATGGCACATTTTGTACCTGGCAAAAGGTTGATGATGCTTCTAACATAGGTAGTTATTCTTCAAGGAAGTTGTGAGACTTCATGGAATGCCAAGGAGTATTGTTTCAGATCGTGATACCAAATTCCTTAACCACTTTCGGAGGATTCTATGAAATAAACTTAGTACAAAACTTCTTTTCTCCACTACTTATCACACTCAAACTAAGATGGTCAATAGAACCCTCTCCACTTTTCTTAGAGTTATCATTAAGAGAAATATTAAGTCTTGGGAAGATTGTTTGCCATATGTTGAATTTTCTTAAAATAGGATGGTTCATGCTATTACATAACATTCCCCTTTTGAAATTGTTTATCGATTTAAGCCCCTAACTCCTCTTGATTAATTACCTTTATCTAACAATTCTTCTTTTAAGCATACAGATGGAAAGTCTAAGGCTGAATATGTAAATAAGCTTCATGAATAGGTTAAGGCTCAAATTGAAACATAAATGAAGTGTTATGCTCAAAATACCACCAAAAATCGAAAGAATGTCATGTTTGAACCCAAAGATTAGGTTTGGGTCCACCTAAGAAAGGAATGATTTCCCTTACAAATAAAATCAAAACTCAAACCAAGGGGAGATGGACCTTTCCAATTATTACAAAAGATTAACGATAATGCTTATAAAATTGACTTGCCTGATGAGGTTGAGGTGAGTGCAACTTTTAATGTTTGTAACTTATGTGCTTTCGATGTAGATGATGAAGATCATAATTTGAGGATGAATTCATTGAAATAAGGAGGGGATAATGAGAACCAAGAATAAATAATGGTAAAGAATGAGAGAGAAAAAGAGGAAGATCTCCTACAAGGGCTTGGAGGTCCTCTGACAAGGTCAAAGACAAAGAAAGTCAAAGAGATTTTAAATTAGATAGTTATAACTATCTTTAAGGGCAACCTCAAGATATGGAAGAAAAGAGAAGAAGACTAATCCATTGTGTTCAAAATGAATAGTTAGAAGAGGGATAACCAAATTTAACATATTTTAGCCCAATTCTTATTTCATTTGTATTTAGGTTAGAACTTAATGTTTACTCTCATGATTATTAATATAGGTTTAGTTTATTTGTTAATGGGCTTGGTCGTAATGATTATTAAGTCTTTTAAGGACTTGTTTACTTTTATTTCACTATGTTAGTGGGCCGAACCTTAATGACTACTAAACATTTAGAGTTTTAGTTTTATTATAAATACTTACGTAACTCTCCTTTAGAAAATAGTTTTGATGATATAAGAAATGAGAATTTCCTTCTTGAGAGAACTTGTGTTCCTTTTAGGGTTCTTAGAAAGAATCACTTTTTGGATCTTATCAAGGGTGTCTCACACTTTGGTGGTGATTCTACCCCAAGCTTATCACTCTTATTTCCTCATAGAATTGGGGGTGTGACATTGTTTCCCCATTCCTTCTCTTTTCCATATTTTATTTTTACATTTATTGAAATCCTAATTTTAGTTTATCCCTAATTTTATTTTATTTTTCCGTTATAATCCTATTTTTTATCTAAGTCAACTCAAGGAAAGATCTATTTAATTCACATCCGTTGGTAAATAGAATTTGGATCCTAAAGTCTGGAAGTTAACTTCTTTTTATTATTTTACTATATATTTTTCTTTTCTTTTGTTTTCTTTTTTGTATTCATCCTAATGGATGTATGTTTTAGGAAAAAAAAAGAGAAGAAAAAATTAAAATAAAATAGGGAAGAAAAAAAGATAAAAAAATTGAGAAGTAAAATAAAATTGCAACAACTAATTTATGCCCTATTATATAGTAAGTGGTTAACTTTTTTTTATTTAATTGTCACAAAAGTTTTAGAAAAATCAATTATTTTTCCCTCTTAATTGTCTTTTTTGGCATTTTATTCTTTGAATATGTGTAATCCTTATTTTAACTTTTATTGATTGTCTTTATTGGTTCTTTAGTTTTGTCTTGAAGATTTCCTTTTACCTTGCTTATGTAGTGTTAAGTTTCTTATGTAGTTTTCTTTAAAAGAGTGTATGTATTTTTTTTCGAGATTGGTTTGGTTAAATTTAAGAACTTGAAAGGGCACTTGAGTAGTAAAAGACAAGAGTGAATATTACATAAAATCCTAATTTGAGAGTAAATACAAGTGGATAAAAACTCAAGAGTGGAAACACGTGTGTAGATGGTAGGGCCTTTATTTATTTTTTGTTAACCAATTTTTTTCTCGTAGCTATGCCCAGAGAATATGGTACATATGGTAAGGACACTGTTATCCCTAAGTTTGGAGACTATGAGACAAAAAATACAAGCTTTAACTCAACACTTAGAAAGACTATTACAAAGGAAAAATGTGCAGTTGCACCAGCGAATTGACCAATTGGAGAAGAAGAAAGGTATTACTTCCAACCATGGAAGAACATCCGTCCATGGAAAGGATTCTAACAATGAAGGCTTATCTCAGAAGGATAATAACTTCTATGATTTTCCTAGACAAAGGACTGGAATAAGGACGTATGATGGAGGGAGAGAATACATGAAAGAGATAGGAGAGATTGTGGGAAAGGAGATGAACTTGGAGATATGAAATTC
Source organism: Canavalia gladiata (assembly GCA_037954105.1). Taxonomy (NCBI): domain Eukaryota; kingdom Viridiplantae; phylum Streptophyta; class Magnoliopsida; order Fabales; family Fabaceae; genus Canavalia; species Canavalia gladiata. The sequence goes on from CM075661.1 coordinate 42,211,462, forward strand.
ATGGTACCTTCCTTCTAAGGGAAGAACGACCCTGAAGCTTCCCTTGAATGGGAGATGAAGATTGAAAAGATTTTCTCTTTCCCTAACTACAATGATGAAAAGAAAGTAAAGATGGAGACACGAGACCAACACCCTCTCTAGGTATAGCCCAGCCTTTCCCCCATCTCTCATTTCTAGTCTTTCCATTCCTGGTGCTTCCATCAACATCCTCTCGTAGGATCTTGGTGGGACTAATCCTTGTACGATGTAATTTAAGTGTAATCGATAGCTTTGTTGGAAACATCGACTTTATATTCTTTTACTTACTTTATTATGGATATTTGTGGGCATTCTTTATCTATGAATAACTAATTTTCCTTTATGGGGCTTTGGCAAACTTTTTAATGTGTATTGTTTGAATCCTTATTTTCCCCTTTTCTAGAATAATGTCTTCATTTCTATAATTGTGTCATTCTATTATACTTAATCAATTAATTGAAATTATCCAATTCTATTAATTTGTTAATTGGTTGGGGGGTTAAGTGATCATACCACTCCCAATTGGTACAACTATAGGATAACTAAACCTAAGGATCTTGGAGGATCAATCAAGAACCTAGGTTTCTAACCGGTTAGTTTCCTAATATATAGTTAACACCCTCTTAATCTTTATACTTCTTTTATTTATTTATCTTACCAGATCAAGGAGGATAGTATTTAGAAAGGAAGATTGTTGCAACTATCACATCAAGGAGGAGTAGTAGAATTAGTGTAGGTGGTTAGAAATGGAACAAAAGGAGGGGATAAAAACAAATTGCAAGGGGATAAAAAGCTTTATAAATTTTCCATAACTTACACCGGATTCTTTATTTACCATATTATAGAAATCTAGTTTCTATTTCTTTTTCTATTTATTGTTTTAACTTATTTCATAAACCACTTTTTTCTTATTACTTTCATATAACAACTTTTAATTGGTGAGTTCAAAGGTTAGAATTCAACTTCATACATAGATTTTTCACATAACCTCATCTGAACATGGGCACCACGATAAGCAAAAGAGATCGTCTAAGAGATTATCTACAAGGAATGGAAGGTCCTATGACGAAAAATAAGACCAAATGTATGGAACAAGCACTTGAAGGTCTCATCAAGGAATTTCAAGAAAAAGACTACGTGGATCCAAGGCCAATTCCAACATGGGTTAATTTATGTAGTCATATCATTGAAGATTTTAAGTGCTAAAGTTTTTGATTTGCTATATATTACATTAGGATTTGATATTTATCTAGAAGTTATTTGTTTTAAATTGGTTGCAATTCAAATTACAATCTAATTATGATTTCTAATTTGTTATCTTTTTTTACTAGATTAGGTTAGCTATAAATAGGAGTTAGGGATTCAGTTAAAAGAGAGATTTTGAAGAATAATCATATTTTCTCGTTGAGAATTTTTCATCTTTGTGTGAGTTGATTCCCTTGGTTCTTAGGCAAAGAACTACCTTTGATAACGTTGGTTATTCCGGCAGGTCGCGGTATGGGTCATGTTCCTCTTGATAACTTTGGTGCTATCCGCCAGGTCGCGGTTTGTGTCGGATTCCTTTATCTTATCTCATCTTACCTTATCCTATCTTATCTTACCTTATCTTATCCTATCTTATCTCATTTTATCTTACATTATCTTATCTTACCTTATCCTATCTTATCTTATCTTTTCTTATCTCATCTCATCTTATCTTATCCTAATCTTACCTTATCTTATCTTATCTTATCTTGATTCTCAAGACGTTCCATTATCGTTTCCGCTTTTCGATTCATTCGCGTAGGGTGAATCAATTCATTTGGCATCAGAGCTTCGACTCTTGGAATCAGGTGTCATCTATCCTTTGTTTTATTTTTCTCATCTTAAATTTTCTATATACCAAATATTCCAAAAAAGAAAAGAAAGTTGTGATAAAAATTCAGAAAAAAAGAAGCAAAAAAAATTGTGATAGAAATTAAAAAAAACAAAGAAGTTGTGATAGAAATTCAAAAAGAAGAAAGAAATTCAAGATAGTTGAAAAAAAATCAATCTTCATTCAATATATTTTTTTTAAGTTCTTATTTTTTGACCAACATTCCTTACCCTAATTATCTTATGTGTCTGTGACTCTTTCATTATCTGTGTAAAAACCAACTTGTGAAGTTCTTGGTTCAAGGATTTATAAGGAGAATCGAGACATAAAATGCAAGAGTTGATTAGAGCATTATAGAAAAAGCCAAGCCAAGTGTAAACACGAGTGAAAAGTGTCAATATTAAGGGTAAACACTAAAAGAGTGATTGGTGAGGTTTTATTATTCTAATTTATTTATTTTGTTCAATTTGAAGCATTTCCAACATGAGCGGTGAACTCTATCAAAATGAAATAGATCTAAAAATATTCATAAAATCAGTTCAAGATCAATTCCAACATTTGAATAGGAGGTTGGAGGATTTGGACGGTTGTTCGAGAAGGAGGTCTCGAGTGTCTCGTAGAAGTAGTTCTCAAAAATTACTTCACCATGATGAAGAAACAGATTGGGGGGAGGGGGAGAACTTAGAATCAGACAGTGGATGTTTTAGAGAAAGAAGATGATATCAAGAAGAAAATGATAACAACTTGGGGAGTATTAAATTATCTTTGCCACCATTCCAAGGAAAAAATGAACCTGAAACTTATGTTGAGTGGGAGAGAAAAGTAGAGCATGTGTTTGATTGTCACAATTACTCAAAGGAGAAAAAGCTAAAACTAGCCACTGTATCTTTTAATGATTATGTTAATATTTAGTGGGATCAGTTTGTCCTTAATAGGAGGAGGTATGGGGAAAGGCTTATACGAACGTGGGAAGAGATGAAAGTAGCCATGAGACCAAGATTTGTACCAAGTCATTATCATAGGGACTTACACCAAAAACTGCAAAGTCTTACTCAAGGTGCCACGGATGTTGAAGATTGTTATAAGAAGATGGAAATTACCATGATAAGGGCCAATGTGGAGGAGGATAGAGAAGCCACTATGGCAAGATTCATTGGAGGATTAAAAAAAGAGATAGCTGATGTGGTAGAACTACAACATTACGTAGAGATGGAGGAATTGCTTCATAAAGTTATTTAAGTGGAAAGATAACTAAAATCTAGGAGCACTCACAAATATGTTTCTAGTTCATCATGGAAGTCCAATTGGTCCAACAAGAAAGAAGTTCCTAAACCAAAGGAGGAATCTCATGAAAAATTAGCAGTACCTATTTCCAAAGGTAAATTTGAAACTAAATCCTCTAATAAGTCAAGTCACATGCGTTGCTTTAAGTGTCATGGTCTGGGACATATTTCTTCTCAATGTCCGAACTAGAGGACCATAATTATTCGTGACAATGGCGAAGTGGACAGTGTGAGCTCAGAGGAAGAAGAATTGCCGAAGTTGGAGGATTGTAGTAATGTGGAGATAGCGGAACCTGTGCATGGAGAAATCTTGGTCACAAGATGTGCATTGAACATTCAACCAAAGGATGAAAGAGATTCAGAGCATATGGAGCATATATTTTATACTCGTTGTCGTATGAACAGGGTATGTAGTATGATTATAGACAATGGCAGTTGCACCAACGTTGCTAGTACATTGCTAGTAGAGAAATTAAACTTGCCTACTAAAAAGCATCCTAATCCTTATCGGCTATAATGGATGAATGATTATGGGGATGTAAGGGTTAGTAAGCAAGTCTTGGTGTCCTTTTCTATAGGAAATTATAAGGATGAGGTGTTATGTGACGTTGCCCCTATGCATGTTGGGAACTTATTGTTAGGACGTCCTTGGCAATATGATAAGAAGGTTATGCACGATGAGTTTAAAAATAGATATTCTTTTGTAGTGGGTAATTGAACAATTATATTGATTCCGTTAAGGCCTATTGAGGCTTATTTTGACCAAATGAAAATTTCAAAAGAATGTAAAATAAGAGAAAAAGAATTAGAAAATCAAGAAAGAGAGAAAAGAGAAAAAATTAAGAGTGAACAAAAAGTAGAAAGTCGAAAAAAGAGTGAGAGTGAAAAGAAAGAAAAATCAAGAATTAAAAAAAAAGTTTGTGTATTTGCTCACAGAGGGGAGGTCGAGAGTGTTTTGAGGGAAAAGGAACAAGTTCTTATACTTATGTACAAGGATATTTATCTTACTAACAATCATAACTCTTCTTTTCCTAGTGTGGTTGAATCTTTGTTACAAAAATTTGATGATGTATTTCCTAGAGAAGCACAAAAAAGTTTACTTGCTATAAGAGGTATTTAACACCAAATTGATTTTATCCTCGGTGCAGTGATTCAAAATCGACTAGCCTATACAACTTTTCCTGAAGAGGCCAAGGATATTCAAAGGCAAGTAGAGGAGCTGATGCAGAAAGGATTTGTGAGGGAAAATTGTAGCCTATGTACAGTTCATGTTATCTTGGTATCAAAGAAGGATGGATCATGGTGCATGTGCGTGGACTATAGAGTCGTCAACAAGATTACAGGAGTTAGTGTTGATGAAGGAAAAGTTAAGGAAATTAGAGGATGGTCCACGCCTACAAATGCTAATGAAGGAAGAAGCTTCCATGGTTTAGTTAGTTTTTATACGAGGTTTGTACAAAATTTTAGTTTTATAGCTCCCCCTTTAATTAAACTTGTTAAAAAGAATTTTAATTTTAAAAGGGATAAAAAACATGAAGAGGCTTGTAATTTGCTAACGGATAAATTAACCAATGTCCCTATGTTAAATTTACCTAATTTTGATAAAGTTTTTGAGATTAAATGTGATGCCTCTAGAGTAGGTATAGGAGATGTTTTAATGCAAGATTCCAAACCTGTGGCATATTTTAGTGAGAAACTTAGTGGAGCAATGCTTAACTATCCAACCTATGATAAAGAGCTCTATGCCTTAGTGAGCGTCTTACAAACTTGGCAGCATTACCTTTGGTCGAGGAAATTTGTCATCCATTCTGATCAACTTAGCTTGAAGTTTTTAAAGTACCAAGGTAAGCTTAACAAAAGGCGTGGCAAGTGGCTAGAAATTGATCAGATGTTTCCTTATGTTATCAAGTATAAAAAGGGAAAGAAAAACATTGTAGCGGTTGCGTTGTCACGAAGGTATGTATTACTTATGACTTTACAAACCAAATTACTTGGATTTGAATTACTAAAAATCATGTATGCCGATGATATTGAATTTGGACAATTGTGGAAAACGTGTTCTAACCATGGTTTTGATGACTATTTTAGGAAAGATGGATATTTGTTTAAGAAAAATAAATTATGTGTACTTTAAGTGTAGTGTAAGGGAATTCCTTATTAGGGAGGCTCATGGGGGAGGATTAATGGGACACTTTGGCATTCAACAATCTTATGTTGCTTTGAATGAACATTTTTTTTTGGCCAAAAATGAAGAAAGATGTTAAACTTATTTGTGAAAACTGTATTACTTGCTTATATACCCTTACTTGTTCCTGAATATCCCTGGACTGATATTTCTATGGATTTTGCATTGGGGCTGCCTAAGACTTCAAAAGGAAAAGATAGTATTTTTTTCATTGTGGATAGGTTTAGCAAAATGACACATTTTATTGCTTTTTGTAAAACTAATGATGCCACTCATATTGCTAATTTACTTTTCAAAGAAATTGTACGTTTGCATGGCTTACCTAAAACTATTGTAAGCGATCGAGATGTTAAATTTCTTAGTCACTTTTGGAGAACTTTGTGGGGTAAGTTGGGCACTAAATTGTTATTCTCTACTATGGCTCATCCGCAAACAGATGGATAAACTAAAGTTGTGAAGACAAATTTAGACACCTTATTACGTACTATAATTCAAAAGAATTTAAAAGATTGGGAGAATTGTTTGCCTCATGTTGAATTTGCATATAATAGGGTTGTTCATACATCTACTTTCTTTTCACGTTTTGAGATTGTATATGGATTTAATCATTTATCACTTTTAGATATTTTACCATTTCATACTAATGAATTTCTTAATTTCGATGGAAAGCAAAAGCCAGAATTTGTGCAAAAATTACATGTCAAGGTTCGCACTAATATTGAGAAGAAGAATGAACATTATGATTGGCAGGAACTAAGGTGGTCTTTGACCCTGGTGATTGGGCTATGGGTTCACTTGCGAAAGGAGTGGTTTCCAAGTCAAAGAAGTTCCAAATTACATCCTAGAGGAGATGGTACATTTCAAGTGATTGAAAGGATCAATGATAATGCTTATAAAATTGATCTTCCAAGTAGCTATGGTAATGTGAGTGCCACTTTCAATGTTTCTGATCCTTATTTAATGTAGATGACCTTTAAAATTAGAGGACGAATCCTCTTGGAGAAGGAGAGAATGATGTGAACATGGGCACCATAATAACCAAAAGAAATCATCTAAGAGATTATCTACAAGGAATGGAAGGTCCTATGACGAGAAATAAGACCAAACGTATGGAACACGCACTTGAAGGTCTCATCAAGGAAGTTCAAGAAAAAGACTACATGGATCCAAGCCCAATTCCAACATGGGTTAATTTATGTAATCATATCGTTGAAGATCTTAAGTGATAAAGTTTATAATTTTCTATAGATTACATTAGAATTTGATATTTATCTAGAAGTTATTTATTTTAAATTGGTTGCAATTCAAATTACAATCTAATTATGATTTCTAATTTGTTATCTTTTTTTACTAGATTAGGTTAGTTATAAATAGGAGTTAGGGATTTAGTGAAAAGAGAGATTTTGAAGAATAATCATATTTTCTCGTTGAGAATTTTTCATCTTTGTGTGAGTTGATTCCCTTGGTTTTGGGTAAAGAACTACCTTTGATAACGTTGATTCTTTCGGCAGGACGCGGTAAGGGTCACGTTCCTCTTGATAACTTCAGTGCTCTCCAGCAGGTCGCGGTTTGTGTCGAGTTCATTTATCTTATCTCACCATATCTTACATTACCTATCTTATCACCTATTATCTTGTCTTATCTCATCTTATCTAACCTTATCTTATCTCATCTCGTCTTATCTTATCTCATCTTACCTTATCTTATCTTATCGCATCTTATCTTATCTTATCCTAATCTTACCTTATCTTATCTTATCTTATCTTGATTCTCAAGACGTTCCATTATTGTTTCCGCATTTTGATTCATTCGCGTAGGGTGAATCATATCATAGCCTCTATGGGATCAATACTTAGCCTAAAATACTTTTTTTTAAACCAATAGATATACTTATTTGTGGGTAAAACTTGGCAAGAGTTTTATACCTATGGTTTGCATACAATAAGTTTTTGGCACCATTGTCAAGAACTATTTTCCAATAATCTTTGAAGTTTATATTCTAATTGTTTGGGATATGTACATATTTTAAAAAATTTAATATTTATATTTTATTTATCTTTTAAAGATAATTCTCAAAAATATTAAAAAAGTTGTTTCTCTAAATTTCCTTTGCCTCATTCTCAAATTCTTAGCCATTTCTGGCGTATCCTCTGGGTAAACTAGGAACCAAGCTCCTTTTCTCCATAATTTTCCATCCTTGGATATATGGCCAGATTAAAGTGGTGAACAGAATACTTTGTACCCTTCTTAGAACTATGGTAGGAAAGAATCTAAAGAATTAGGAGGAATATTTTTCCCATGTTGGGTTTGCTTATAGTATGGCATTCCACTCTACCAACCAACACCCCTCCTTTGAAGTAGTGTATTGGTTTAATCCTTTTACCCCAGTAGATCTCTTACCTATCTCTAACCTTACCAATTATGATAGTAAGGGTAGGGCTTAGAAAGCCAAATTTATCAAGGATCTCCATACCAAAGTCAAAGCTATCATAGAAAAAAAATTGGCTCCTTATGCTAGGTTAGCCAATAAAAGCAGAAAAGTGATTGTGTTTAAACTTGGGGATTGGGTTAGGAAATCTAAACTTCAGCTTAGGGGTGGTGGCACCTTCCAAGTTCTTGAGCACATAGGTCCTAATGCCTATTGCTTATATTTACCTAGTGATTACGGTGTGAGTGCTACTTTTAATGTATCTAATCTCTCTCGTTTTGTTTTAAGCTTTGATGATGAGAGCTCTCATTTGAGGATGAATGCATTCGAAGAGGGAGGAAATGATGCAAGGATCATTCTAAAGTACACTATTGCTGAAGCATCTCTAGGTAGAGCTATTGAACCCATTGGGCCCATCATTGGAGCCAGGACCAAGAAGTTTCAAAAAGAGGAAACCTTCTTGGACCTTTAGGAATAACTACCTTAGGCCCACTATACTTTAGAATAGGACTTGTATTTTTCTTGTATTTTAGGTTCTAATAGGCTTAAATATGTATAGAATTAAGCCTATTTTTTCCTACATTTTAGCTTAGATTCTTGAGCCTACTTTAACCTAACTTGTAGTTGGATAAAAGGAGGAAACAAGGCACCATATTAGGCTTGCAGTCCAATCCCAAGTCATCTCGTGTAGGTAGATCTAAGGCCACATGGCTTCCCTCCTCCTAAGCCCCCCTTTTAGCCTATAAATATGTTACACCATGTGTAATTTTCATTCTTTGAATCATTTTGAGTAAATTTCATAACTGAGATAAATTTTTCTCTCTTCTCTTCTCTACTCTCTTGGTCAGAATTGCAAGTGGAAAACTCCTTATCTTTGGCCTCCAAGATTGTGGAGTAGGAGCTTATCTCCTCCAAGGGTGGCACTCCAACCTTCTCCTCAAGCTTCTTCACCTCCAACTCTAATGAAGAAAACCTCCATTGAACAATTATACATTCATCCATGGATAGTTGCATTATATTCTTGTAGTCTTCCATTTTAAGAGTCACCTAATGTATTAAAACCAAAAGAAACATTTTTTCCCACACAATTGGTTAGTGAATCAAGGTTAGAAAAAAATCGCTCTTCTTTACCACATGTTTCACTTTTCCTCCTCTTGTGTGTCCTTACCAATGGGCAAAACTTATCACACCTTCACTCAATTTCTAGCCTTAAACGAGAATTGAAAAAATATAACTCTATACTTGATCCTTTTTCCTTTATGTTTCCAAGGTAAAAACAAACAAGCTCACCAAAAATGGAGGAGTAGCAAGGTAGATAAAACCAAATAGATTTATAGACAAGTAAGTAAATTATTATCACAATAAAAGGAAATCGAAAAGAATTAAGGTGACAAAGAAGAGATAATGAAAACAAACTAAAATTAAAGTTGGCAAAGAAAGAAGCATTCAATTTGGATTCAACCTAGAAACTTATGGAATTGCATGCATACATTCATGAATTGAGTTTGCAAGCTAGTTAAATTGAAAAGATAAATCAATGCAGATCTTAAGCAACTGAAATCTACTTCTAAACATCCTAGCTTACATTGTATGGATCATGACACATAACATAAAATTCAAAAAATAAAAACAAGAGGCTAAACATGTAAACCTTTTACTTAAATTTTCTTTACTTCCAATTTTCTTTTTCCTCCTTTTTTCTTTGTATTTGCTTTTATTTTCTTCTTTTCTTTTTATGTTTTCTTTAATTACTTTAGTATCGATTCCAAGTCCATTGTCCTTAGTCCAATATCTAACATATGATTTTTTCCAAGGCCTCTTACTAAATTCTAAGTCCAAATGTACATAGTGTATGATTAGCACTTCTCCGTGCAAAAGTATGCTTTCGGTTAATGTGTCCAAGTTTTGTCTAAGTTTAAGCATAGGTCTTGATGATGTAAGGTCTTTAGTATAGTTTTTTAAGGCTTAACTTATTTCTAAACAAGAAGTCTCATAACATGCAAACTTCAATTATTAAAAATAAGCAAGATCAAGCCAAAAATAGCATTATTTCTGCAAGTTCAATTCAAGTAACTTGATCATGCAATTCCATGTGAATTTGGACAAAAATATACATGGTATACTAAATAATTTTGCATTAAATGAAAGATTAATACATGAATAACTAAGCCTAACATAAGGAATTTATATTAGGATCACAAATTTGAATTCATACATAAACAATTTTAGGAGCCAACAACAAGATCAACTAAACTCAAATTTTTTTTCAAAATTTTTCATGATCTAACACAATTCCACCATTTTGGGACCAAGCTTAACCGGGCTTAACCTAGCTTCCCTACATTTTTCGTGACCATTCTAAGTCTCTGCAGCATCGTACAACTAATTAGGATGCTCTTTGCATCATTAGGTCTAACTTGGATACCTCCTACATCACTAAGGCTAATGTGGCACTATTTACTGGTGTGTAAGCTTTGGAACAACAATGCTATGTTTGGTATGGTTGTGCAGCCCCGTGCTAACATGATCGTACTGGTTCGTTGAGGGGAATTTTTGTTCTTTTTAGTATTCTTGTCTTTTTACGCTCCTTTTGCCCTCTTTTTGACCCAAAATCTATCTGTTTTTGGATTCTCTGTTTGCTTAACCATTTTTGCAAAAATAAAGGATATTCGATATAATTATAAATAAATTATGATAAATCATGCAATAATTAAAAAAATCGCAGATAAAGTGACAGAATGACAATTTATCAAAAGATTTTGGCACCAATTTGTGCCAATGGAGAACTTGGATCTATGGCATTTTTTAGGAAAAATTGACTGATTAAACTGCACCAAAAATGTGGATCTACGAGGATGTAAGGTGATCAAACAAGGATCAAGAAAGTTAACATAAAAAATGATCTAGAACTAGACTGAAAATTAAGTAAAGAAAATGAGAACAAGATGGATATTGATGTAAAATTAAGAGAGTTTTTGGATCTGATTATTACCTCCACTTGTGTAGCTTTGATACCACTAAATATAGACCTCATTGTGTGGTATAAATTAAGACAAGGTGGAGGTGATGGTTGCAACTTTAAGACTGTTTAAATGAGGAAGCAATGGTGCTGATTCTTGAGCATCTCTTCTTGAGCATCTCTTCTTGAGCATCTCTTCTTGAGGAGATAAGCTCTTTGGTTTGCCATATTTGAGGCCAAGGATAAGGAGGTTTTCTCCTTAGAAAGCTATCTAGGAAGAGTGGAATTTGAGAGAGAGAGAGAGAGACTATCCTGTAAATTCTAAATTTAATATATGATAAAAGATGTTCAAAATAGCTACAAGTACACCTATATATAGGCCAAGCATGGATGGCTAAATAGAGTTCAAAATTCATCTCCTATGTGGCACCTTAGGCTTTGGAGTTTAGCTTAAGAGTAGAGCCATCATCCATCCTTTGTGCAACCCTCATGCAGCCTTCTAATTACGTCTAGATTGGGTCCAAAAGATTTATGCAAAATACACACTCTTAACCTACACATAAAGGGCCCTTTAACCTAATAAAGAAAAGTCCAAGTCTTATGCTAAGGTGTCTGAAACCATACAAGAATGGAAGAAAAGTGAGTAATAAAGACTTCAGATAGATCTTCTCCCAAGCTAAGAAAAACCTCCACCTTTCGTCGTAGCTTTCTTACTCTAGACCTTGTGATGGCCTAATGGACCTACTAGGTCTGCTTGTAGTAACCTCTCCATCATTAAGTAAACTTATACTCATATATAAGATAAGTATATAAAATTTTTCATTAAATCCATATAAGAAACATGTTTTTTAATAAAACACTTTAGCATATGAAAGTCCTTCATATATAACTATTAATCATTCACATAAAAATCATATTTTTGAAAATAAGTTAAAATATACACAAATTGAAAATATGCAATATTTTAAATTCTTATCCAACATGGTTAATTTCTATCGATAGGTAAAATCAACAATTTCCAAGTAAAATTGGCATTCACATCTTATTAACAAGTTCACATATATTGTGGACCAACGAACCCCAAAGGTCATGATGTCAAAATAAAGTTATATACTTAATCACAGGACCTAAATTTCCTATGCTAAATAAATAATAGCAAAAGTATTTCTATATATAATATAACTAACATCTGATCAAGAGAAGTGATCCTTAGTAAAGTTATCAACCAACCTATGTCATCTAAAAAGAAAAAAAATAGCAACAGCAACACCCGAATTATGCATTTTCGATTGAATCCACAAGATCCTTAACCACAAAAAATTTACCCGAGCTCATAGTGAAAATGCAAAACCTTGGTTCACATATGCACTAGATTTTTCATTATGTTTATTAGCTACTAAAATATAATTCATGTAATAGAGACATAAGTTAAAGCAAAAAGGGATGATCTTACATATGATATTACATAGTGGACTTATTAAATAATAGATAAGGTATTGGTAGTTTCATCCATACAATTAAACACATTTTACTCATCAATAGCCAGAAATTAAGAATAAGAGTTTGTAAACAAGGAAGACACAATCAAAACATACACACATATAATAAATGTTCATGGTAGCATAATAAACCAATGGATTAACACAGAACCATTGACATGACCTTGGAGTGAGTCTTATTAGCAAGTACACTAGGTTCTCAAATAATAGAGTATTTATAATCCAAAAATGTTGAACCCATAGGGATAGGACATATACCAATTGTTACTTGTGTGATAAGTTGGACAGATAAGCATGAAAGTGTTGACAATATAAACGAAAATAAATTTAAGAATAGAATGTGGTTCGATTATCAGGATGAAAGTTATGATGTTCAACTTCACCTACTTTTCATATATTCATTTTATTGATGTCAATTAATTAACTTTCATTTATATTGATTAGTGATAACTCCACTAACTTTAATACAAACATTTCTCATAGGTAAAACTCCTAAGATTAGATCATTCACCTAATATCTAAGTGCAAACAAATTCAACACATTTTCCTATCTCTAGTTCTTGCTTAACTCATAATATTATATTACTTGGCTAAATTATGTATTTTATCAAACATCCATAAAGTCGTAAATATCCATATTGTTAATTAGAAAAAGTAAAAAGTATGAAATTCAATATAACATACAATCATACAATCAAAATATACATATATACAATAAATGTTCAAAGTAGCATAATAGACCAACGGCTCAAGACAAAACGATCAACATGACCTCGGAAGGAGTCTTACTAGCAAGTGTACTAGATCATTAAATAATAAAATATTTATAACCCAAAAATATTGAACCTGTAGGGATAGGTTATGTATTAATTGTCAATTGGTTGTGTGATAAGTTGGACAAAATAAGGATGGAAATATTAACGGTGTAAATGAAAATAAATTTATAGACAGAATATGGTTTACTAACTAGGATAAAAGTTAGGAGGATGTTCAACTTCACCTAATTTTTGGAAGTTCCTTTTATTTATATCAATTAATTAACTTTCATTCATATTAATTGGTTTGGTGTAGCTTGAACTATGAATTATGAAACCTATGCATTTTGTTGCCCTTATTGTAGTGTGACTTACAAAATAGCTCCTTCTATTTTCATTCCATGCTATGGTGATGGAGAGATCAATAAAGGAAGCACCATTTTAGGGACTCTACAAAGCAAGACCATTGGGTCCATTACCAGAGCTAGAGTCAAAAAGCTCTAGCAAGATGTTGAAGCCCTGATGACCTTCGAGGATGATGATCCTCCTTAGGTTTCCCCCTCCGCCATTGTTAATTGGTTTTGTGTAAGCTAGCAAAGGACTTAGGATATTTTCTATATGCTTAGGCTTAGTGGGCTGATTTTTTAATAGGTTTGCTTGGGGTCAAGTTGTATGTACTTTCTAGTTTAGGTTTTGGCCTACCTTGGCCCATTTAGAGGGTTGCATGAGAGGACGAAAGAGGCATCATCTTGGGCTTGATTCTAAGCCCAATCTAAGCTTCTCCATGTGGATTCAAATTTGTTTCCTACTCCATTTTAGCGCCTCACACATGCCTATATAAAAACTCCATGTGACTTATTTAATTTTTTTAATTCAATCTTTGTCTTCAAAACTTCTCTTGCTTTTTTCATGAGCCACTTTTTCTTCTAGATAGGTTTATCTTTCTTCTCATCTTGAAAATATGAAGGACCAAGGCAATTAGCTGAGAAATTCCTATCTCTAAATTGTTGGGTTAGATGTTGTCATGTGAGTGAATGGCGTAAGGAAAGTTTGGAATTGGTGGTGAAGACATTAGAGGGAAAAAGTGATACACATGTTCAAGTTGTGTGAATTTTGACCTAATTTGAGTTAACTAACCAAGTGAAGGCAACAAGTGCTCCTTCCTTTTGTGTGGTTTTTTAGGTCCTTTTTGAGAAAGAGAACTCAAGGGAAGGAGTTTGAAGCTTTTGGAACTTGAAGCTTGAAGTTTGAAGACAACATCAAGACCATTTGTTAGTAAATTGTCAATTTAGGTTTCGTTGTAAAATTTAGGTTTAAAATTTATGATTAAAAGCCTTCTTGAGTTATAATTTAGCATTTCTAGTAGGTTCTTTCTTTTAGTGTAATTTGGACCTTTAATTTGCATTTGGTTGTAAGTGGCTATTCAGGACATTAAGTGTTGGTGTAGGATACTGACCAAAAAGGAAAATTTTCTATGGTGGCTTGTGCTTGCAAAGGAGCATAAAAGGGCGCTAAGTGCTTATGTAATTTTTTTATTTAAAATTGGAGCAGTAACTTGTCTTCTTTTTCAAGGTCAAGGGATGAGGTATATTCACTTAAACCCTTGTTTGTTTTGTACCTTTTAGAAACCTAGGTTGCTTGCTAAATGCTTATTTTGTTTGAGTTAATTTGAAAGTAAACAATCTGGGTGTGGAGAGAATTTTAACTTTGCAAATGAGTGTCCACGAATACTCACCTAAGATCAAAATGGAGTAACTTTCTTCTAGGTTAAAAAAGGTATTTTAAACCCAAGTGAGGGCATTTAAAACAACGTCTATATAGCCTAGAAAAAAGAAACTCAACTAAGCATAAAAGAAATCAAAGAGAAACTAAAACTAGTGGGTCAAGAAAGAAGGATATCATAGTGAGGATGAGACATCCGAAGGTAATGTCAATTTATTTGAGAAAACCAAGATCCTAGGGATAGACTTAAGAACTCACCACAAAAAGATACGACATCTTCAAGGGATAAGTAGAGATAGGGGTCACAATAAGCATAGGTAACCTTCTAAGAATAGGAAAATCTTTAGGAATGTGATCCATAGAACTAACACTGATAGGAAACCTTTTAGGGATAGGTATAGGAGTTTCTCTAAGGATAGCCTAGAAGATAGGAATCATAGGGATAACCAAAACTCTAGGAGTATCAACCTTAGGGATAGAGACCACCATGAATCCTTAGAAGTGCCCAAGATTAAAAGGCCAAGGTTTAAGGATAGAAATGACCTAGAAATATACATAAATTGAGAGCTCAAGGTTGAATAATTATTTTCAAGTAATTCCATTGAGGAAAAACATAAGGTAAGTCTAGCAGCCTTAGAATTTAGTGACTACACTCATATATGGTAGGATATGTTGAATAGAGAAAGGTACCAACCCTTGAGTGATTAGAAGGAGATGAAGCACATAATAAGGACTAGGTATGTACCTCTTTATTACTTAAGATAAGTGCATGATAGACTTCAAAGACTAGCCCAAGGCACTAGAAATGTAGATGAATACTATAAAGAAATATAAGTGGTAATAATTAGGGAAAACCTAAGTGAAAGTAAGGAAAATCCTATGGCAAGATTTTTATATGGCCTTAGGCATGAGATAAAAGATATAATAGAACTCCACCATTACTTGAGCCTTAATGACCTTTACTACCAAGCCCTTAAGGTTGAACTCTAACTCAATCGAAATGTAAGGGTAAGTTTACTTCATCTAATCATTTACACAAGAGGCATGGAAGGATAAGAAAAATAGTCTAGTTTTAAATGCAGGGAACCTAGGAATTCCAAAGACTCTAAGGGGTCTATGGGTAAAAGACCAAACTTTCCATGGAAAAAAATAGTCCTTCAAATTTCTCAAGTATCTACAGAGAGGTCATATTGCCTCCTAATTCTCAAATAAGAAAACCATGGTCCTTAGGGGAAGAAGAGACATAAAAGGAGAACATCTTCCACACTAGATGTTCTATCAAAGGAAATACATGTTCCTTAATTATAGATGGTTGTAGTTATTACACCAATATGGCTAGGACTAAGTTAGGGTTAGTAACCACACCTCACCATAATCCATATAAGCTTCAATGGATTAGCAATAAAGGAGATTTGTTAGTTAATCAACAAGTGCTCCTCACTTTCACCATAAAAAGGTGTGAGGATAATGTCACTTATGATGTTGTTTCGATGGAGGTCAACCATGTGCTCTTGGGAAGACCATGACAATTTGACAAGAATGTGCATCATGATGGACATACAAATAGGTCCTCTTACTCACTTCCCAAAGATAACTTTAGTTCCTATTAACCCTAGTGAGGTCTGCAAGTACCAAATGCATATGAGAAAGAAGATATTTGAAGAGAGGAAGAAACTAAAGTGGAAGGGAAAAAATACTTAGGATCCTAAGGAAGGGATCTCTACCCTTAGTAACCTTTTAGTTACACCAAGGATAGTGAAGCATGCCTTAATGAATAAGAAAACCCCTACCTAATATTTCCTAAGGAGAAAGTATTTCTCTAAGAATCAAAGGTTATTTATAATATCATCCAGCCACTCTTGGATGAATTTAAGGACATCTTCACAAAGAAAATTCCAATAAAGCTTTCTCCCTTGAAAGGAATAGAGAACCAAATAGATCTAATATCAGGTGCTTCTTTGCCTAATACATCAACCTGCAGGAATAACCCTGATGAAATAAAGGAGATCCAAAAACAAGTAAGAGAACTTCTCGCTAAGGGATGGGTGAGAGAAAGTCTCAGTCTCTATGTTATGTCATGCAACTTGTCCCTAAAAAGGATAATAGTTGGAGAATATTTGTTGACTACAGGGTCATCAATCAAATCACCATTAGGTATAGGCACCCAATATCTAGGTTAGATGACATTTTAGAAGATTTCCATGGTCATGTATCCTCTTGAAAATTGACCTTAGAAGTAGAAATCACCAGATAAAGATGAGAGAAGAAGATGAGTGGAAAACAACCTTTAAAACAAAATTTAGGTTGTATGAAAGGTTAATCATGTAACATCCTATGATCAATGTTTGAGGCTAAAAATAGTTTCTAGAATAAAACTAGGTAAAGTTAGAAATCAAAAGCAGAGAAATTAGGAGGTTTGGTGCAAATGACGAAAATGCCCTTCCACTTGGACAGCTGAAATAATGAGCCAGAAAAATGGAAATACAAGTATAAGACATCCTAAAAGGATTATAAACATCATGTATGGTTAAAAGTAGTGAGAAAAATTTAGAAACATGGGAAGGGATGAAAACGTCTTTCAAAAACCCCGAAAATGACCAAAATGCCCTTAGGAGCTATACTTTTTGCACAAAGCTAGTCAGTTCCCATAAAAATAACAAACGACCTTAGATTAACATGGGAATGAACCAAGAAGTCTTAGAAATGTCAGAGGAATAATTTGGAAAGTTTTCCGGCAATGCTGAGAAAAATTACAAAAACGCCCCTAGAAGGCCGAGAGGGTAAGATAAGGTGATAAGCATGCCAAGAGTGGGCCCCACACCCATGTGCACGAAATGCAACAGTTGGAAAGGTGGTGGTGAGTCACCAAAATGAAGTCAACCAAATCTTCCACAAAAAGATAAAAGTGAATAGTAAAAAGGTTACTTTAACCATGGTTAAGACTAACTAACCTTGGTTAATTAAAAGTAAAGAGTGCTTAGGGTAAATTAATCGTAGTTAGAGGAAATATCAGCCTAACTAACACTAATCTAAGCCTAAAAGGATAATTCCTTAAATTTTGATTTATTTTGGAAAATAGCAAAAATCTAGGCAAAATTATCAAAATACCCCTAAGTGCAAAACTAATTCCACTTGGCCCATAAGAGTCCGAATTTTTTGAGACCCTTGGGACTCCATTTGCTTCAGATTTTTCAGCTTATAAACTCTCCATTCTCTCCAAGCTTGCCATAACTCCAAACACCCAAAACTTACACTTTAAGCCTAAGTCTTCATCTTTAAGACTTAAGCTATATTAAAGCTATAAACACTTAAGCCCCACCACCATCCTTTGTCCACGTCCAGAGCAGACCAGAGGGGACCCAAGGCAGCCTTTAAAGCCCATAAAAACACTAAGGAGGTCTTCAACAAGTAGGATCTTTCTACTTGTCTTTTTATTCTTTTAACTTGCCTTTTATGGTATGTTTGTTTTCTTTCATGCATCTTTTCTCCAAGATCTGTGTATCTTCTTTTGTTTTCACTTGTGAGAGTTTAAAACTGTATTTTAACCATTCAAAATCAGCCCTACCCATTTCTAGTGATTTTTGAAAAGAAAAACAAAGTTTGTTCAGTTAAAAGTGCTTCTAAGGCACTTAGAAGAAATTTAATCAGTGGGTTTTGTTTTAAAATTATTTTTGAAGCTTTGATCAGTTTTATACTCTCATGATAAGTGTTTTTAAATCTTATTTGAAAGAGGGTGTGTGGATCTTTGAGTAGATCATGAAGATCTACCTTTTAATGCTTGAGAAAAGTGATGTGTTGCTTGTTTTCATGCTTGTTTTGACGATTAAATTTTAATATTGTGATTTATCTCTTATGATGATTTATGTGCTGGATCTATACCTATGATTATGTATGTTAATAGGTGAAATAAAGTTTTTTAATAATTTCCAAAGGTTTCCTTTGGACATTAGTTAGAAAGTTACCACACAAAAGATGTAATTTGTAGCCCAAAAGCGGCTAAATCCTTATATGGCACCCAAAACTCATTACCAGCACCTAAGCATCACAATCTGGACGAAACAAGCATGGACCAGAGGCAAGAGGGGCTGCAAAAGCACAACACCACTGAATCAAGGTGGCGTGAGGTGAAAGCTTGAAAGAAATCACCTTGGTTCACAAAGAAGGGCTTTCGGCCACCATTCCAAAAACATAAGTATAACTTGGCTAAAATTTTTATAAGAAAATCAAGCTCTGAAATTAGGTTTTAAATTAACAAAATCAACCTTTGAACAAAGTAAATCAAAGCAAAAATGGGTAAAAAACCTCTAGGAGTGCATTCGGCCACCCTAGAGAGATTTTGGCAAAAATGGGTTAAAATGTGATTAAGGGAAAATTAAGTATTTTCAACAAGTAAATAACTTATTTGGAGGTTTGATCAATATTTAAAAGGTTAATTTTCAGAATATATGGCCTAGGTAAGCTTAGGGAAAAATATAAAAATTACTAAGTGGTAAAATTTCCGAATAAGCTTAAAACGGGTAACTAGGAAATTTACCATAACTTAAGCAAGGGTAAATGTCAAATTCGGCCATGCCATTAAATTTTGGATAAAAATACTTAATATTACCTTATAATATGTCAATTTTAAAGTTTAAACTTGGCCCCTAAGTAAAGGTCAACTAGGGTTAAGACTTAAGTCAACTAAGGCTAGGAAGAAGGAAACCCTAAACCTAAAAGAGTGGCATTCGGCCACTTAGTAGTTAATTAACTTAAAGGAGGTTTTAATTTACAATTAGAGTTAACTAAGAACCATTTTTATGTGAATAGGACGAATTTAAAGTATGAAAAAGTTTTAAGGTGGATAAAGAGACCTATTGATTTTTTTTAGGCAAATGTTCTTATGGTGAAGAAGGAAATTGTGGAAACCTACATCTAGAAGGTTGGAATTCGACTACCAAGTTTTAAATTAACTAAGAAGGAGTTTCAATCCTTAATTAGACCCAAATAATGATCCTAAATATGTAAGCAAAATATAATCAAGGAGTATGAAAACTGGGACTTAAGGAAGTAGGTCATTCGGCCATTTAGGAATAAAGTGACTTAGAAGGTTAATTAAATTCTACTTAGATATTATTTGGTTTAGAATAAAAGAGACTTTAAAGGTTTAAGAGTCAATTAGACCTAATTATTAAGGTAGTAAAAAGGAGAACACAAGGTAACATATTTCAAACGTTTATTAGAGGCATGATTAAGAAGGATGGATATGACTTAAACTTGAAGTTAGAAGTTCACTAAGTAATTTGATCATGGCCTAGCTTAGTGAGAAGAAGTTCTAAAAGTATATAAGTTGATTAAAATGAAGAAGTTAGACTTCATATAATCTAAATTAACTTATTTGAAGGAAGGAAATGAATTAGAAGAAATTAGGATCTTAGAGCTTACATTCGGCCATTCTAGGTAGGTAAAGAGAAAAGAATTTTAAAATTCTTAATTGTATAGCTCAAGAAATCTTAGAATGATATAAGAAGAATTAAAAATTTAAAAGAATGTAGACAAAGGTACAAGTTACCATTTCACATGTTTACTTAAAATATCCTAAATAAGTAAAAGTTTGTAAATACTTAATACTTGAACTTAGAATAATTAGGACATGCATAAGACTTGAAGAAAAGAGAACATAAAGAGAAAAGAAATTGAAAGGTGTCACTCGGCCACCTAGATTAAGATGCTAAGACATAAAATCTTAATGAACAAATATAAATTTGAGAAAAGGAAAGGATGGGAGGTAACTTAGAAGGATGAGTGATGTAAGTCCCTTATGTGATTTCAACATCAAACCGAATTGAGGCATTAGATTGGTTGTGTAAATGTGACATTATGTTATGTGATTTACCAATTAAATTTCATTATTAGTTATGCATGCTCACTATCTATAAATGAATAAATGATGGATATTCAAGAATGAGAAAGGATGATGATCATGTATGAGATTGGTTTATGATGATGATTGAGATGAAAATTCGAAGCCTATATGTGCATTCCATATTGGTTGAAAATGTGTTTGAGCATGCATAATTATTTGGAAGCCACTAAAATGAACTTAAAAAGATTAAGGGATCACTAAAGCAAACTTTATGTGAAAACGTAATGCTACTCTTTTTGTGCCTTATGCGCACTAATATCCAGAGGGTCCTAAAAATCTCTACTGAAGAGAAGCCAAAGGTTGCTTCTAGGAGCCAAAGGTCGCTCCAAAAGTCCTTCTAATGTGAAGGCATTGAGTCCTTCACCCCTTATGTGGTGGTGACGATCACCTGAGAATGAGCTCATATCCTTAATTTTTAGTAAGAGGTGAGAGCAGAGTCGGTGAGAAGATATTGTTTGACAAATTTAATACATGTCTATGTCTAATTGTTTTCTCCCAAAGGTGGTGAAACTAGATTCATAAAGTATCCCAAAGGTTGGACAAAGAAAAGTAGTAAAGAATAAAGCTTAAGACATAGAATAATTGTATGTCAAATGATATCTTATGTGTGATCCCAAAGTTATGAATGTTAAGAAGAATGTATGGTGAGATACTAAGTTTTATGTTTTGAATAAAATTGATCCACTTGAGAGAAATGTTTTCAAAGAATTAAAAGTAACCTTTTATGCAAGAAATGATTTCTAAAATAAACTGAAGTGGTTGGGATTAAAGTGATGACATTAGAACTAAGTAGAAAGCCTACTGAGAAACTTAGTTTCTCATCTCTACTTCTTCCCACTTTCTTCCCAGACACCTTGGATGTTGTTCATTATGGTAGCAGTTCACGTACTTGAAGCAGACGTGAGGCACTCTCTCTAGGAGGTGTACATCGCACTAATGACAAAAATAATTGGATGTGATCATCCTAAATACTAATGTGTAGTATTAGCTAACTTATGTATATATTGTATAATAGTTGTAAGTTTACGGTTTGTAATGATAAGGCTCATGGGCCTAAGACTTCTGGTCTATAAGATTTCTTATGTATAATTATTGTTTGATGTGTATGTTATGCTTGAATCTTGTTTATTTATTATAAGAAAATGATAAACGAAAAGAACAATGCGAACGCATAGTATTCCTAAGGTTTTGAACGTACGTAGAAATCCGCTTAACGATGTATCTCACCGCTACGCAAGTTTCATCGATTAGGCTCGCAATTTATATCAAACAGTTTTAAAAAAAATTACTATATTTTCATATAAGTATTTTCGAAAATGAATTCTGCATCATGAGATAACAAACTAAAAATGGAACCGTACGATCGACTTAAGCGTGAAATCGGTATTCGTTTTTAGGGTGTTATAAGTCATGCCCTTTGGGCTAACCAATGCTCTTGTCACATTCATGAGGTTTATGAATCATGTGCTTAGAAACTTGATAGGAAAATACGTAGTAGTATATTTTGATCATCTTTTGGTATACTTAAAAACTTAAGAGGAACATGTGGGGCATGTTAGGCAATTCTCTTAATTTCAAGGGAAGAACACCTATTTGGAAATCTAGAGAAAAGTTCTATTTGGTTGTGCCATGTGGTCTTTCTAGGTTTTGTCATAAGTAAACATGGGGTCCAAGTTGACCAACAGAAAATTAAGGTCATTCAAGAATGACCAACTCCCCAAAGTGCTGGAAAAGTTAAGAGTTTCCATGGCTTGGAAAGCTTCTATAAGAGGTTTGCCAAGGATTTTAGCATGATTGCTTCTCCATTCAATGAACTTGTAAAGAAAAATGTAACATTTTCTGGGGTATAAACAACAAAAATCCTTTGACATTCTAAAGAAAAAGCTTATTGAGGTACCAGTTCTTGCTTTATCCAATTTTAATTAGTCCTTTGAAATAGACTATGATGCCTTAAACATATGGGTAAGAGCAGTTCCTCTCCAAGGACATCTCATTACTTACTTTAGTCAGAAACTGAAGGGGGAGCTCTTAATTACCCTATTTATGATAAAGAGCAAAGAGGGAGCTCCTAATTATCCTATTTATGATAATGAGCTTTATGCTCTTATCAAGACCCTACAAAATTGACAACATTACCGGTTATCTAAAGAGTTTGTAATCCACAATGATCATAAATCACTAAAGTATCTTAAGGTTTAAGGTAAACTCAAACAGTGACATGCTAAGTAGGTAGAGTTTCTTGAACAACTCCCTTATGTTACCAAACATAAAAAAGGAGACAGTAATAAGGTGGAAAATTCCCTTTATAGGAGGGATACTCTTTTAACTTCCCTAAGTGTCAAAATACTAGGGTTTGAGCATTTTGAAGGACTGTATATAGATGATACATAGTTTGGGAAACTTTACAAATAATGTAAGCACAAGACACACAACGAGTACTTTAGGCACAAGGGACTATTGTTTAAACAGTGTGTGTTTAAATGTTCCATGCGATATCTTTTCCTCAAAGCGTCTCATGAAGAAGGTTTAACGAAGCATTTTGGCACCTAGAAAACCTTGGTCATCCTTAAAGAAAACTATTTTTGGCCACATATGGACTAGGATGTCAAAAGATATTACTAAAGATGCATTATCTGCAAACAAACCAAGTTTTTTCTCTAGATTTACAAATATTTTTTCTTCCCTTAGGACCAAGAGTACTTGCCTAACATGTATCGTATGATCCTCTTGAGTTTTAGAGTATACCAAAATTTTATCAAAGTATACTATCACACATTTTCCTATTGAGTTTCATAGCACATGGTTCATGAGTCTCATGAACATGCTAGAAACATTGTCTATCCCAAAGTGCATGACTAACCATTCATACATCCCAAATATAGCTTTGAAGGATGTCTTTCACTCATCCCCTCTCTCATCCTAATTTGGTGATAACAACTTCTTACATTAATCTTTGAAAAGATACATGATCCATAGAGATCATCTAATCTAGGTATAAGCTATCTATACCTAACGATGATTTGGTTGATGGCACTATAATCAACACACATTCTCCAATTACCATCCTTCTTAGAGACAAGCAAAACAGGTAAAGCACAGAGACTGAGACTTTCTCTCACCCACCCCTTATCCAAAATCTCTCTTACTTGTTTTTGGATCCTCATAGTCTCTTCAAGGTTACTATAGGTTGGCCTATTGGACAAAGAGGTGCCTAGTATTAGATCTATATGGTTGTTGTGTCACATGAGTGTAAACTCTTTATCAAATTTTAGTCACAAGCAAATATTCTCATCGATATGGCAAGAGGGTATTTTAAACTCTCAATATTGATCTCACAGAGACTATGTCATCAACCTATATATCATATTTCAATTCTAATTTTTGAGCTTATTAAAAAAAAATTGTTTTGTGAAAGAAATAAAAGTAATTAAAGTAAAAGAAGTAGAAATAGGATTTCTATTATTGATAAACAAAAAAGTGTGATGCAAGATATAAAAATTTATAGGACTTTGGATCCCTTATGACTTTACTTGTTTTTACTCCCCTGCCTCCCCATTTTTGTTTAAGTGCTAACCACTTACACTAATTCTACCACTACTCCTTGATTTGGCAGTAACAATAATCTTCCTTCTAAATACTACCCTCCTTGATCCACCAGCATAGATAACAAAAAGAGACATAAATTTTAAGATGGTGTTAACTACATGTTAGGAAATCAACTTGTTAGAAACTTAGGTTCCTAATTGATCCTCCAAGATCCTTAAGTTTCGTTATCCTGTACTTTTTCCAATTAGGAGTTCTATCACCTAACCCCTTAACCAATTAACAAATTAATAGAATTAGCGGTTCCTATAAATGGATTAAGTGTAATAGAATAATATAATTGAAATAATGAAAACACTACTTAGAAAAGAGAAAAAAAAAAGAGTTCAAATAATACACATCATAAAATTTTTAAGTCCCACAAAGGGGAAATTAATTATTCATAGATAAAAAAAGCTCACAAGTATCTATAATAAAAGTAAGTAAAAGAATAAAAAATCGTTGTTGCCAACAAAGCTAGCAACTACTAGGAAATTTCACAATACATGGATTGCTCCCACTAAAATCCTATGGGAGAATGCCAAAGGGATAGCCGAGAATGAAGAGACTAAAAATAAGAGATGGGTGAAAGGTAGAGTTATGCCTAGAGGGGGTTATTACACCCTTGTGTAGAGAGAGATGTTGGTCTCCAATGGGAGAGGTGTTGCGTAAAATGATGTGGCAGTAGACTAGGCTTGACAAAGCTTCCCTACAATCATCACGGTCATTCTAAGTCTTCTGCAGCACCATAGGGCTAACTGGAATGTCTCCTGCATCATTAGGGCTAACGAGACATTGTTTGTTGGCGTGTCAAATGTTGGCACAACCATGCTAAGTTTGAATGATTGTGTTGCATCAAGTTGGCACAACTATGTAGTATTACGCTAGAACGGTCATGCTCAAGTCTACACAATCGTGTTGGTCTGGTAAGGGCAACATTTTTTTCTGCATCCTATCTTTTTATGCCATTTTTATCCTTTTTTTTTGCCCAAAATTTTTCTAATTTTGGTTTCTCTGCTTGCTTGGCCATTCTTGCAAAAATAAGGGATATTAGGTGAAATTACAAATGAATTATGCTAAATCATGCAATAATTGTGCATAAAATCTCTCGGATAAAATAACAAAATGGAAGTTTATCACAATCCTCAAACTTAAACATTATTTTTCTCAAGCAATGACCCAAGGAATAAGAATGTTGCAAGTCTAGAACCTAGAAACTATCATATTCAACATGCAGTAAATATCAGTACAATTTTACCATCATAGTAACAAGACCCTTAGGATCAAGTTTCACATCTATAGGTGGTCACTCTACTCATCGTCTCTCCTATGTATATGATAATTCTTTTTCACTCTATCCCTTATGACTATGAATTTCCATAAGTTTTCTTATAAACCTTAAATCTCCAATCAAAGGTAATGCATACACAAATAATCCCAAAGTCTTTCACATGGTTGAAACTTGGCTAAGAGAAAAATCAATAGTTGAAATAAACAAAAGGAAGGAAACACAAAGGGATTTCATTCATTATTTTCTTCAACGGTGCTTAAACCTTTAGACTTTTAAGTTCATTGACATAGATTTTTAGATTTTTTCACAAACTTTTCCCTTTTTTCTTTTCCTTTTTTCTCTTTCTATTTTTTTTCCTTTTTGATCATATTTTTGTCTCCCAAGTATTTATTTTATGTTGCTTCCGTCTAATGGTACCTAAAATAACAACAAGGCAGTTAAAGGTACCAAGAAAAAATATTATTCATATAGCCTCAAAAGGAGACACTAAGTGATACTCCGAGTTCGTGTTCATTCAATAAAACCTATTTTTACCTTTATCATTTTTCTGTTTATGCAATTACTTATAAAAGTCTCAATAAGATTCCAAAGCAAGTTCTAAAGTGTACAACTCAGAAGGGAATCACTCAACAAAAAGAGAAAGGTTATGGTGCAACCTAATTCAAGATCAATCCTTCCACTAAGGTTACTCTAGTGTGAAACAAAGATGACAGATATCATGGTCAACTATCAATTATTAACATCATGAATTTCATATTCTTTTTAGATTCAATTAACATTTTTTATATACAAACAAATATATTTTTGAGTCTAAAACCAACCAACAATCCAAGATGGGGGGTTATTGCAAGGTACACACATTTAAAGAAAAGATTACAGGACGGGTTTCGCTCTTCAAAGTTAAGCATATGCCTCTTTTTATATTTGGAAAAATTATTTACCAAGATGGATTTTGAAAAAATGGAAGAGAGGCATGTGATAAAATTTTTGAAAAGATAATTTAGGGAAGAGAGCCTCCTTCCTTAAACTTAAGCATTTTCAAACATTTAAAACAAGTAATAAAGAAAAAAAATAGGACTTACCTAATGAGAAGAGAAAGGATCTCCCTCCTCAAACTTAGAGGTAGATTGTACCTCTTGATACGTTCCTCATTGGTTGTCAACACTTGGGGAAGGAGTCATTACACTTTCAAAGTTCATCCTTCTCACATTAACGCACAACTAGGGATTCAACATATTATATAAATGCAAACAAGAATAAGTATTTTTATATAGACAAATAAAACCTAGAAATAATCCTAACAATAAAGTAGTAAAAAGAAATAAAACAAATGGAAACAAAAAGAAAAGAAAAAAAGAAAAATTTACAAGGTCCCATCTTGGAAAGCTTTCATCTGTGCCAAGGCTACCTCATGCGATGTCATCTGTGTCTGGTGTGTGACAGCCTATGTATTCAAATGATCATATAGTTTTTCCACTCATAACTGAAGATGATTGAGGCGATCGCAGAGGGAGAAGATCAGTGTAGGCTCATCTCTTGGCATGTCGCCCTCCTCCTCTTCTTCCACCTACTCTTTTAGCTAATACTACTACGATGATGAGGCAGTTGACATTATGGCTGTTAGGGTGCAAAGACAAAGGTGTTGTGGGGTCCTCATTAAGCTACTTCAATGCGCTGCCAAGTGTCCATGTTAAGCATGGTGATCGGCTGGACTAGGGTGGTTGCACATGGTAGCACATGATGGTGGTAGCATAAGACGATCATGTAAAATGTAGTCGAACTGCCCTGCTTGGTGACGTTAGCCAATCCCTTAGCAAGACATGATAAAGAAGTGCCTAGGTTTGACCTTCCTCCCTCTAACAACAGCCTAAAGGAGGAACAAATGGATCCATGAAATGACCTTGGTGTTATCGTTTCTAGCAAAAATCTTGGCAATGACTAGTCAATGATGCGGAGAGTTAGGTCTCGAATGGTAGTGAATTTAAAAACTCTAGGACTATAGGTGTAAGATCCTATGATCTCAAACAAGAATGCTCCCTCTACAAACTCCTCTAGCAAGTCAATCAGAGCCTCCAAGTACTTTACAGATAATATGTCATGAGGTATCATAAATCCTAAGACGGCATTGAAATCCAAGAGAATCTCCTCGAATTTCTTGCACTGTGAATAATTTCCATCTTAAAACTTTATGTGACTTAGGCTCTAGTATAAACTTAATGCCTCTTTCTATTTTTAGAGGATTAGAATTGGTCAGTTTCTATTAATGGATTAAAAATAATATAATAACATAATTGTAATAATGAAAATATTATATAGAAAAAGGAAAAAAAATTAAAACAATACACATCACAAAGTTTGTCAAAGCCCCACAAAGGGAGAATTAGTTATTTATAAATAAAAGCATCCCACAAATATCCATAACAGATGGATGTAAAAGAATAAAAAATTGTAAGGATGTCAAAGGGAGGACCAGGAACAAAGAGGGTAGAAAAGAAAGATAGGTGAAAGACATGGATGTGGCTAGAAAGGGATGTTGGTCTCCAACGAGAGAGGTGTTGTGTAGAATAATGTGGCAGAGCCTTCATTTTATAGGTACATATTAGGATTTCCATCGTTGGGAACCATACTTGACCTAGCTTCCCTACAACCATCATGGCCATTCTAAGTTTTTTGCCATTCTATATTTTTTATAACGTCGTAAGGCTGATTGGAATGCTCCTATGTCATTAGGGTTAAGATGGCACTGTTTGTTTGCACATCAAAATGTTGGCATAGCCGTGTTGCGTCAGGTTGGCACCATGGTGCAACCTCGCACTGGCGTAGTCATGCTGATCTGTTGATGGGGATATTTTTATCCCTTTTCGCATCCTCTCCTTTCTATTGCCTTTTTTGTACTCTTTTTGGTCCAAAATTTTCTTGTTTTCATATTGAATTGTGCTAAATCATGTAGTGGTTATGTCAAAAATTCTGCAGATAAAATAACAAAATGACAATTTATCACTGGTGCTCTATACGTCTCAAGGGAGGAAGTCTTACTAGCTTTTCCTTTAGGAAGATGTCTTTAAATTCATCTAAGAGTGGTTGGATGACCCTAGAGATATATTCTCTCTCTTGGAGAAAAATTTTCTCTTTAAGCAATACTAGATATATGATTTTCCTAGTCACTAAGGTTTTCTTCTCTCTAAGACCCTTAGTCTTTTTTTCTCTTTAGTTCCTTTCTCTCTTCAACCCTATTCTTCATCATGTGCATTTGATCCTTACAAACCTCACTAGAGTTAAGGGCACTAAAGTTATATTTTGAAAATTAAATAAGAATGAATACCTATTGGTATATTTATCATGATGGGTATTCTTGTTAATTTGTCATGGTCTTCCCAATATCACATGACTGACCTCTATGGAGAAAATATCGTAAGTTACATTATCCTCATACCTTCCTAGGGTGAAGGTTAGGAGTTTGTTAGTTAACCATGAAATCTCCTTTATCGGTAAGCCATTGAAATTTATATAGATTAGGATGAGATGTTGTCACTAACCTTAACTTGGTGACTAACCTAGTGCTAACCACGATAGTTAAACTATCTCATCTCTAATTAGAGAGTATGTGTGCCCTTTAATAAAACATCTAGCGTGAAAGATGTTCTCTCTTTAAGTTTCCCTTTAATAAAACATCTAGCATGAAAGATGTTCTCTCTTTAAGTTTCTTCCCTCCCCCCCCCCTCTCAACTTCATTACCTAACAACCAGAAAATCGCACTCAAGTGTATACTCGACTTCATCCTAAGAGAAAGAAGAAGTGGAACTAAAGTCAAGGGACTCTAATAAGGAGTAATCACCATTGTTCTTAGTTGCCATAATTTTTTTGTTTGGATATTAGGAGGCAATATAGCCTCTTCCCAAACATTTAAAACATTTGATGGAAGATTCTTCACCTGAGGGAAAGTTTCGAACTTTGTCCTTAGACTCCTAAGAGTCTTTGGCATCCTTGGATTTCTAGGTTTGAAGGTAGAATCTTTCTTCTTATTTTTACATGTTTTTTGTGTTGATGACTTAAGAGAATTAGGTGAAAATTGTGCATAACTTTAGGCTCTTGATATGATCTTCCTAGAATATCAAAAGATGATGAATCTAAGCATAAAGAAAAAGCAAATGCAACTACAAAACAAATAGAATGCATTCAAATTTACAGAGAATTAGCATAAATTTTGAAATATTAAAAAAAGATAAAAATCAAATGTTTGGAATGTCAAGCACCACAAATACTCAGAAGGATTTTATAAGCTACCATTTCAACCACAATGATAGAAACCTTCATTGATAAGGAAAGCTTGGAAATTGACTCAAGACTTGAAAATTGACTAAGACTTAAAGCTTTAAAAGAGAAGTTAAAAAGAATTTAATCTCTATAAGACTCAAAATTTTGAAATGTGTATTATATCTAAAAGTGCACTTTTACAAGTAAAATGCCTATTGGTAGGTAAAGATGAATTTGACCAAGACATGCTAAACTTACCTATTCATGTTCCTAAATTGAACCTTTTAACGATCAAAATTAAATATAAAGGTTACATACCCAACAATAAATGAAAAAGTATATAAAGAAATTAGTATCTTGTCCAATACAAATAGGGCAACCTAAACCCAAGTACAAATAAAATTCCTAAACTAATAACATGTAAAATATCCCCAGAACTTAAGAGTGAAAAATCTTCATGGCCTCTCCAATACAATATGTCAACATGGCAGAATTGAAAATGTCATCCTAAAAATAATTCCACACCATGTATGATATGGTTTAGAAGATGATATAAGCAAAGCCATTTGTTTGCGACCCTGAAAATCTTTATGAAAATAAGTGGTGGAAGTTGTCTTTTGCATCCCCTACTTCATTTTACTTTTCGCTCCCGCTATCATATAAAAAGATAAAATTATCCTTACAAATAGATAACTTTCAAAAACGTAAATCCGAAAGATTTAGATTTATTTTCAAAATTATGTATTCAGAAGGTAAATTGTACAGAACTCATTGAACCCGAAAAGGCATACCTAGAATAGGAATATGAATTTTCGGATATCTATTTCCAAGGAAGGATCGAAGTAAATTGTGAATATGCTATTTCGAAATGTTATGAGAAAGGAATATGAATATATATTTCGAAAAAATATTTTCATAATATATAATATAGTGAATGAATTTTTAAAAATGTGTATTCAAAATATCTTTTTCGAAATGAATTTAACTATTACAAGCATTTTCAAAAATTTATTAAATACATTCCAAAAAAATATTTTTAAAAGTTTATTAAATTTATTTCAAAAAATAAAAACTAATAATAATTTTGGTATTTAAATTTGCCAAAAATAAAAGATGTTAAAAGTGAAAAGGAGATGAAAACAAAAAAACTCCCATAAGTGGTGGCAGCTCACCACTACTGACCAAATGTGACAAAAACCCAAATAAAACAATAAAGCGACGAAAATACTTAAATACAATATAATGCTGTCGTTAAAGCTCAGCATAGTCAAACACCGAAGTGCACACTTGAGTGCATCATATTTAATGATATAAATAAACCGGCTGGAACGGTGACGAAAAAGATCCGAATGATGAAACCAGTACTTTCAATCAAAGCTTTCGTAACTGGAACATGTTGGAGGTGATTGATAAAAACTCCGTCATCTAATAAAAGCAATAAAGAGGTACAAGTTAAATAAATATATATTAATATGTTTTTTAATCTCCAAATAGTCCAAACTTAAAAGGATTTACAAAGTATTAAACCTATGTAATAAATTGTTTTTATGTATAAAACATGTATGTATACGTAACCATCTACTAAAACAACATATCTTCAACATCCATTTAGCCACCCAGAACTATCCTGAGTTTAGGAAGTGAGCCTGGAGCCTTCACGGGACCTTCGATAATAATATCTGTATACATTTGAAGATTAGTTATATGATAGTGTATCCAAATGAGACTGATGAGTGAGCATGGAGAGAGAGAGAGAGAGAGAGAGAGAGAGAGCATTACACGTATATATTTATGTTGAAAATGGAAGCATATTTTCTCAGAAGCCGTTCTATGGTGTACCACTCAGAACGATCAGATCCATCTTGATAACCAATTCGTGGCATGTGTAATGACGCTTTGCAGAATGAGAACTCGTCAGACTAACAATATACAGATTTATCATATAGATTTATGTTAAGTACTTATCAACACGAAGTTATAGCTGAATCCTGAATGCACTTCATGATGTCCTAAGAATCTCACCTATTTATTTAATGTATTAATAATAGCCTGAAATATTCTCTATGCTTTTCAAGAAAATGCTTCCAATCCATAAATAGAAAAGGGTAAAATGCAGAGACAGTTAGACACCCCTGCAACTCAAATCAAAGGGAATTGCACGTAGCCTATCAACTGAAAGAAAAAAACCAAATATAACGTAACCACTAGCAAAGATTACTTCATAATAACGAGATTATACATTCTGTTTGATACATCTAGCTTTTCTATTTTGCGTATATGATTGATACAATAATACATGGTAGTACTAATAAATATTCGAGACGAAGATTAGGTGACAAAACAAATCAGTATTTAAATGCATATGAAGCGTCAACTTTTCACTTGCAGCATTATGCTTAGAATAAAAATGTAAATGATCAGCACACACATGTATAACATCCTAATTTCTGCTTTTTCTCGCCACCCAGCAAATCGTAACTACGGTTTCATCACTCTTATGTATATAGATAATCGGAAAAAAAAAATGAAGACTTTCTTCACACTCAATTGTTTTTAAATAATATTATTTTATGATTTTTAATAATTATCAGATCCACATAACCGAAGATATAACTGAACATTCTTGTATTAGCTGATAAAGCAATATTTAAGTTCAGGAGTTATATTAAGAAAAATGGATGTGGAGTTATAAAATATGTTAAATAATTTTTTGAATTTTAAAGAAATTTGTATTTTTTACATGAAATGGCCAAAATATCCCTGAGCATAGATAATTATCAAAATACCCCTGAATCTCTAGGAACCAGACCTACATTCACGTCAACCCTTGGAGACCAAATGTATCTTCTTATTATTATTCAAACGTATTAGAATTAATTAAAATTAGAAATTTCAAAAAAAATTGGAGACCACATGAAAAATTGGCCTTGTTGGATTGGCACCATACTCTCCATTCACTCTACCAACCTCTCCTAAACCTAGGAGAAGCTTTCTCATTTTTCATTTTTTTCTTTTGCTAACAGAACCTGTCTCTCTTTACTCTCTCTTCATCTCTTTCTCTGAAAACACTAATCTTCACAAAACGCTAAGGCTCCAAGTAAATTCTTGATCATCTAAGCTTAGTTCTTCATTTCAGTTCGGCTTGGAAGAGTGGAAGCCAGGGTTTTTGTCTTCTCCAAGACCTCTAGGACAGCCACTAACTATGCTAGGTAAGGGGAAAAGATCCATGAATTACAATGAAAGGGCAAACCATGGGGTATTACCCTAATCCCATTTTTACCGTTACGCATGGTCTGATAAATTTGTGATTCTGTAAAAATTAGTTAATTTCATGCTCTAGTTGCTATATGCTTGATGTGTGATATGCATGTCTTAATATATTACGTGTTATCTACAAAATATGGGAATTGGATGGTTGTATCGCAAGTCCCACATTGAGTAAAAGGAATGTCAACCATGCAAATATAAACAAAGAGCAACCCTCACCCTATGAACTAACTTTTGGGATTGAGTTTGGTTTTCAACATGGTATCAAAGCATATCCTAATCTGTTAATGGATCATCCATAGATATTTAGTCCTGCAAACTTCATGCCCAAATGTATTGTTGTCCAATCCTAATATGGTTTGATTTTAATGTGATTATGTTAATTTTGGACTTGGTGAATTTGGTTGAGGCATTGGCATTATAGGTTTCGGCCAAGGCATGCATGAGATGTGATCAAATGTTAAAATTGCCTAATTTGATGCCTTTATCACACATTAAGATGAATTGGAGTTCAAAAGTTGAAAAAAAAAATTGGACAATTGGGGGAAAAAAATTTGCAAATAAAAATTTTGAAAATTCAAGAGAACCTAGTTGAACTATAATTTTATGTAAACCCAAAATAAACCATTACCCAAGAGATTTGTTTTTGGCCAATGTTGTGTATTGCTTGTTGGTTTGTTTATGTGTGATTTACTACTTTTCCTTCTATATTGTAATCATATTGTATAATCTCACTCCCTACCTCTTTTTGTATTTTTGTATACACCCTTTTATTGTCCATGGTAGTTGAGAATTCTAGAAATGGCAATGATTGCACAACTATTGGTCCGCTTTGATCGTGGTGGCCAGCAGTATTGAGACTTGGAATGAAGTCACCTTCAACGACTATGTAACCTTCTCCATATGGTTACCTAGGTCCCATTATAGACTAACACTCACTTTCCCTCTTACCTTACTGCTCTAATATACGTTCAATTTTCCTTCCCACTTCACATTCTGACCCTGCAGGCCACGCCCTTCAACACATCAAGACTGGCCTAAACGTACGGCAGTGCCAACAGCTAATGAGGATGAGAGCACCCCCCCCCCCCAACAAACCTCTCGAGCATTTAGATGAAAATGAGAATGCCACAAAGGTAGACAAGTAAGATGAGGAAGGCTTGGCCCTGCTCCTTAACTCATTTAGACAGACTTGTTCTTTTATCAACTTTTCACTATATATTTTCTTAACCTATTTTCTTAAAAGTAAATAATTAAATAATAATGAATGCATATGGCTAGAAAAATAAAGGGTGTCACAACTAGCACAATCCAAAGCCATGCATGTAAGCAAAACGCATAGATAACAGCAATGATAAATTAACCCATGAAATGGAAGATAAAAAATCAAACTAAATAAACGTGCAAGCATGATACCAGAATTCTGAGCAGCTGAGAATGCAGCCTTTAATAAGCAGCTCTCCAAGTGGGGAAGTGAGATTTCACTGCGAGGGACTTTGCGCCTTGGGTTATATGATTGAACCACAGCTAAAGCAACCATTTTGGGAGCATTTCCTTCCATGTTTTGTTCATCACAACCATCTACAAGTAACAAGGCACAAATTGAGGCATAAATCCATAAATCATATAATATTCACATGTCCAAGAATAAACACATGCAAGAAAGGCTAATCCATTCTAGCTTACTTTGCATTCACAAAAGCTCATAATCCAAAGTATTCACTAATTTCAATTTTTTAAATATAACATGTCACATAATTCATAATTTAATTTGCAGTAAAGGAAACAAGCACCACACAACCATTCAGAGTATACCCATTAATGATAGATATACTCCAGAAAATAGAATGCCTAGACGGAAGTTCAGCAGCAAGCATTAGTCATTACCAAGGTCACATGTTCATTGATGACACCTCAACTAATTTAATGGAACTACCAAAAATACTATGATATCATAGAATAAGAAAAAGTTTATTTTTGCAAAAAAATGTGGACAACGGAAAATGGCAATAAGTAATAACATCCCCAAAAATTGAGGTGCCATTGAAAGACTGTTATATAATAATTGAGGTGATTTCTGCTGAAAAGTTCAAGGAATCAAGATTGCCCCTTTATAGGTCAGGGTAGTATTATTTTATATTTGCTTACATGAAGCATCTTCTAGGCAGTCCAAATATAGAGCTAAATAATTAGTTTTTATCAGCACTCACCCTCAAGCCTTATAAGATGCAGATCACCAAGATGCAGGTCCCCATTCTCAGAAGCACGTTCATATACATTACCAATGCTCGTAGAAAGTTTGGTCAGTGCATCAAACATTCCACCATGGCCCCAGTGTCCAGAGGTGTCAACGCAGCTGTAAAATCAGTTTATATTTCATAGTTAATAAAATCTTTGACTTCTACAACATGGCCAGTTTTTGAATCATATGTAACACAGCCAACAGAAGATTGTTATGTAGATATTACTATCCAACGGAATATTGTTAACAATTCATGCACAAGATACTCCACTATCATAATTTTTGACACTTCAATTTTGTTACATATTTGATTTCATTAGAATTTATGGGGATAAAGGAATGAAACCATATTTTTCTAACCTCAAGAACCATCATACTTCCCCTCCATAGCAGTATGGGACTCATGCTGGTGACATTAAAATTGTCATTTTTATCAGATTATAATTTTAGGAGATATTTGGATTTTGGAATGCCAGCAAGCATCGATCAGAAGAAAATTAGTTCACCACTGGGAAGTTTGTTGAAGGACCCAAAGATAATCTGCAACCTAATGTGGCCTAAACAATGTCAAATAACCCCACAATTTTCAAGCAACACCCTTCTCTAACCAACTCAATGGTTCCCATGAGTCAGTTGTTCGCAAAACCTTCAAGGCTCAACCATGTTGAATGGAAGACTTCCGCTGTTAGGTAACCCCAATAGTAGTTATAATTAAAATAGGAAGGTTAGTTATTCATTAGTTAGTTGCATCAGTGAGTTAGGTGAGAAGGCATGTTGCCTATAAATAAAAGGGGAGGTTAAGACAGGGAATCTAGCCTTTCGGAGAAAAGACAGTACTCTGAGTGAGGAGAGCCCAAGCTTTCTCAAATAGGCTGGGAACTTCAGTCATTCAATAAAGTTCTATTTTCTCTTTTACGAATCCAGTTTCCATCATCAGCCCAGAGTCTAAGACTGACTCAGTTCAACACATGGGGTGACGAAGACTCGCTCATTAATCATTGTGACTTACTGCAAATTCTATGATTTTAGAGATTAGCCAAAATTACGTATTCTCCACCACCTGGGAAATTTGGGATAAATTGTGACATATCTACTCTATGAAATAGTGTAGAATTATGAATTCTTATTTCTCTAACACAACTGATAAAATGGGCAGAATAAATGGAAGAAAAATAATCAATCTGTCCATTAAAGCTAGGCCTAAAAAACAGGTCAGACAAATTTCCTATAGTAGTTACAACTAAAAAAGGAAAGAAAATATACATCTATACAAATCAGATTCGCATGAGTTTGATTGATCCTAACTGCCCAAGTCAATCACCAACAGGATATCTCTGCTTGTTATGAGTTAGAAAATAAAATTTTCGGTACCAAGCAAGAAACCCTTTTGGTGACGGATTACTAGTTACCTTAAATGGCTTATGGGTAGAGTTGGATCGGTATTAGAATTTGAAGATGAAGTACAGTGATAGGGACCTAAGGTTGTCAATAACTAAGGTTCATGTTAAGAAGGGAAGAGGTTTGATGCACCTGATTATCTCTCAGAGAGACAGACAGACAGAGAGAGAGAGAGAGAGAGAGAGAGAAACTGCCGACCAGGCAGTCGGGGTGGGGAGGGACGCAAGAATCAGTTGCAATGAGAGAGAATAAAAGCAAGGGGAGAGTAGATAGTGTCAAAACTGTTTTTCTGATGTATGATACTTTCATTTAGAAGAGCAATTGCTCTTAAATAGAATACATGAGTTTTAATAAAGGAAATTCCTAAATTGTTGCATATACAATTAATTCCTACATTATAGGGTCAACGATTCATTTACAATAAATACAAAATCAAAAAGCTAATTTGCTCTGCTAATTATGACATTTAATTCTGCCTATACAAGGAAATATCCTATTCTAGCCAATTTTCCAGGGATTTTGACACTCCCCCTCAAGTTGGTGAAAGGATATCATGCATTCCCAACTTGCCAATAATGGACTGAAACGTTGTACCGCTTAATCCTTTCGTTAGTACATCTGCAAGTTGATTTTCAGAGGATACAAATGGTGTACAAATAGTCCCATTATCCAGCTTCTCCTTTATGAAGTGTCTATCTACTTCAATATGCTTGGTCCTATCATGTTGTACTGGATTATGTGCAATGTTTATTGCTGACTTGTTATCACAGTACAGTCTCATGGGTTTATTCCACTCAACCCTCAAATCTTCTAGAATTATCTTTATCCATAGTAGTTCACATATACCAAGGGCCATTGCTCTGAATTCTGCCTCTGCACTTGATCTTGCAACAACATGTTGTTTCTTACTCCTCCAAGTCACCAAATTCCCTCCAAGAAAGGTACAGTAACCGGATGTGGACCTTCGATCATCTACAGATCCAGCATAGTCAGCATCTGTGTATGCTTCCAATGTCATCTCCTTCCCTCTTGTAAATAGAATTCCTTTTCCAGGTGTTTCCTTCAAGTACTGCAGAATGCGGTAAACAGCTCTTAAATGAGTTTCCTTAGGATTATGCATAAACTGACTTACCACCCCTACTGCATAGGCTATATCCGGTCTTGTATGAGACAAGTAGATTAATTTTCCTACCAATTTCTGATATGATTCTTTGTTAACGGTAGCACCTCCTGTTCCTTCACTTAGCTTATGATTTTGATCAATCGACGTTTCTACAGGTTTACAACCAAGTTTTCCTGTTTCTGCCAATGGTCCAACACATATTTCTGTTGAGAAATGAATATTCCATGGCTGGAATGGACCACTTCAATGCCTAGAAAGTATTTAAGTTTGCCCAGCTCTTTGACTTCAAATTCTTGAAACAAACACTTCCTCAAGGTCTCCATTCCTTCTGGATCATTTCCTGTAACAACTATATCATCCACATATACAATTAGTGCAGTAACTCCCCCTGAGGATGAGTATTTGATAAATAAGGTGTGATCACCTTGGCTTTGCTTGTATCCCATATTCTTCATGACTATTGAAAACCTGCCAAACCACGCCCTAGGTGACTGTTTTAGTCCATAAAGAGCCTTTTTAAGTTTGCATACTTTACCTTTAACTGATTCAAACCCAGGGGGTAGCTCCATGTATATTTCCTCTTCAAGATTTCCATGTAAAAAGGCATTCTTGACATCAAACTGCAATAAATTCCACCCATAGCTACCTGCTAGAGATAACAAAATTCTAACGGTATTCATTTTTGCCACAGGTGAAAAAGTTTCTAGGTAATCAACTCCATATGTTTGAGTGTAACCCTTAGCTACCAATCTTGCTTTCTATCGTTCTAGTGTCCCATCAGCTTTATATTTAACAGTGAAGACCCACTTACATCTAACAAGTTTTTTACCTTTAGGTAGTTCTACCAACTCCCAAGTTTTGTTCTTTTCTAGTGCATCCATCTCAACCTTCATAGCATCTCTCCAATCCTTAGTACTCAATGCTTTGTCAACAGTTTTTGGGATTGTGACAGTGCCTAGGTGAGTGAGGAAGCTTTTGTGATTATTGGATAATTTATCATATGACACAAAGTGGGATATTGGGTACCTTGGCTTTTGAGTACATGCTCTAACATCTTTCCTTATTGCAATTGGAAGATCTCCATCTTCAATGGGCATATTCTGTTCTCTTTGCCCAGCATCATTAGTTTCTAACATTTCATGTATTGGTCCAGAATTTCCTGGCATTTCAAGTATTAGTTCAGAATCTAGGACTTGTGGTGGTTGGATAACAGCCTTGTCCCTTCTGGAGTATACCTGTAATGGATGAGTAGCACTTTGAGTTTGATTCACAATTGTTTTTGGACCTGCAGTAGATGGTATATGATCAAGATTTGACTCAGATAATGAGATACTGTCCCTAAAAGGATTCTCCCGCAAAAATGAATTATCCTGATCTTCTATGTATGAGCTCTCCCCCTGAAGATCAGGCTGGAAAAAAGATGATTTTTCATCAAAGGTAACATCAAGGGACACAAAGACTCGTTTTGTTGGAGGATGATAGCATTTGTATCCCTTTTGGGTAGGTGAGTAACCAATAAAGATGCACTTAATAGCTCGAGGATCGAGTTTTCTTCGATGATTGGAATGAATATGGACAAAGGTGACACACCCAAAGATTCGAGGAACAAGGTGATTTGTTGTTTTGAAGTCAGGGAAAAAATTGGAAAGTAGCTGGACAGGGCTATTGTTTGCAAGTGTTTGTGAGGGTAACCGATTGATCAAGTGTGTAGCAGTAAGGACAGCTTCCCCCCAAAACTGTTTTGGAACATTTTTTTGAAGCAGAAAGGCTCGAGTCACAGTTAGAAGATGTCCAATTTTTCGTTCTGCCACCCCATTCTGTTGTGGCGTATTAACACAAGAGGATTCATGAATGATTCCTTGTTCATTAAAGAAGGAGGATAGTGTTTGATTGAAATAATCCTTGGCGTTATCAGAACGAAATCTCTTGATGGTTGTCTCAAACTGATTTTTTATTAGTTGGAAGAAATGTTTGACGACCTGACTAACCTCACTCTTCTGTTTCAAGAGAAACACCCATGTTACTCGAGTACAATCATCAATGAATATAACAAACCACCGAGCTCCTGTTATGTTTGGAATATTAGAAGGTCCCCACACATCACTGTGTATTAAGGCAAAAGGAACTGACATTCTTTTATTACTAATGGGAAAGTTCACACGTTTGTGTTTTGCAAATTCACAAGTATCACAATGAAATAAACTAGTGTCATGTTTTTTAAATAAATGGGGAAACATGACCTTTAGGGTAGTAAATGAAGGGTGACCTAAACGAAGGTGATATAACCAGATTTTTTCTTCATTGGAGAGGGATGATTCTGACAACAAAGACATAGGGGTTTGACTCTTAGAGCTACACATTTTGTTAGCTTCCTCAAGAAGGTAAAGGCCATTGTCTTCCTTTGCAAGTCCAATCATCTTCCCCGTTCCCTGGTCCTGAAACTTGCATATTGTTGGAGAAAAAGTCACTAAGCAGTGTAAATCTGCAATAAGCTTGTGAACTGAAAGCAAATTTGCAGACAATTTTGGTACATGCAAGACATTTTTCAAGATCCGATTCTGGTTTATGATAATATCTCCTTCTCCAGCCACTGTAATGAAAGTTCCATCAGCAATTGCAATTTTTTTATTGCTTGGACAAGGTTTATAGGAGATAAAACTAGTAGAAGATTGAGTCATGTGGTCTGTAGCTCCAGAGTCAACAATCCATACTCCTTTAGGAGAATTTAAAACACTAAGTGCATAAGTTTTAGAGTTATTACCTGAGAATGCTAAGGAGATATTACCTGGGTCAGTGGGTCTTGTTAAT
Organism: Canavalia gladiata; assembly: GCA_037954105.1. Taxonomy (NCBI): domain Eukaryota; kingdom Viridiplantae; phylum Streptophyta; class Magnoliopsida; order Fabales; family Fabaceae; genus Canavalia; species Canavalia gladiata. The sequence continues at coordinate 42,252,033 of CM075661.1, forward strand.
GTTCCCAGTAACTCCCTCAATTTTTTAATCTCATCTGTGTTAACTTCTAGAGAAGGATTGGAAGGGCTGCCATCTATAGAACCTGTTTGTGCCATATGAGACACTTTTGTCTTCAAGGGCAGGAAATTTGGGATTTCAAAAGAAACGGCAATGCAGGCCAGAAAACGAAAACACAGCGGAAGAAAGAATGAAGAGCCTTGCAGCAATGCAGGCTGCAAGATCAAGACTACACAGGCTCCCAAGGATTTTGGAGCTCTGATACCATGTCAAAACTGTTTTTCTGATGTATGATACTTTCATTTAGAAGAGCAATTGCTCTTAAATAGAATACATGAGTTTTAATAAAGGAAATTCCTAAATTGTTGCATATACAATTAATTCCTACATTATAGGGTCAACGATTCATTTACAATAAATACAAAATCAGAAAGCTAATTTGCTCTGCTAATTATGACATTTAATTCTGCCTATACAAGGAAATATCTTATTCTAGCCAATTTTCCAGGGATTTTGATAGATAGTGCAGTGGGGACTGGAATTTTGGACTTGGGATTAGGAGAGACTAGGCCTCTCGAATGCCTAAAGTTGCTACTTAGTGCATTGTATTTCCTTCTATCTCAAGTACTATATCATCCTGATATAGGCTTGACATCAGTCATAATGCAAAGCACCAAGCAGCATATAACCCATCTGTTGTTATTGTTTTTTTTTTTTGTACCTATCATGCAGTGAGGATACTGCCACGTTGGCACAATTCACTGAGAGAGCTAGGATGTAGTCCCAACTCCTTAATATGACCCCATTCAGGCTCAGATTTTGGGCAAAGATAAGCGTCCTTTGCTCTCAAAGGTATTCTACATCATCCTGGGAAAAGAAAGTTGCAGGGCAGTCATGTTGGATGAAAAACATTAATAAGGGAATTGCCATCATCCATATGTCAATTTTCTTAATCCCTTAGAGGTGGTACTGAGGAATTGGGCCAACTGCAAGAATTTTTTCAGTTGAGAGGCGATACACCGCATGCAAGATAAAGCGATCATAGGGATTCAAACTTCGAAGGAGTGGAGTATGGAATAAGCCCATATGGTCAAAACTGAAGTGGGATGCTCAATAGTTTAATTAAAGTTGAGCACACAAGGAACAAAGACCTTCTATGAAGGCTGGGTACACATAATTGATCAGCAACTAAGGTTGATGTTAGCAGAAAAGAAACTCCCAGCACAATTATGCTCTAGCACACCTGCAAAAGGCTGGGTACTATAACTATTTACAATTATGCTCTAGCACACCTGCAAAATGCTTCCAAAAGCCTTCTTCAGATTGGGAATAATCAGGCAGATAAAACAAGAAAAGAATCTATAGTTCTACTACCAAATGTTCAAATATCTATCATGAACTGAGAAAAGGTTAGCACATGGAGGAAAGTTGCAACAGAAAACTAATTTCATAAAGGTAGTTTTGCATCAGAGCAGAAGCTAGAGGCAAATAAAAAAAGTTGACCTGAATATTATAGCAGGTTCAGATGAACAAACATTTGATGGAGCTGTACAATCTCCATACACAAAATGAACAGACCCAGTAGCTGATGTAACATCACTGTCTGTTGGGCAGATAGCGTCTTCTACAGATAATGATTGGTATCCAAGAGCCTTCCACTTAGAGAGCTTCTTTTCCTCTGCCTTCTTCCTTGCAGACTCAAGTTTTAGACTCTTTTCCTTATCTAAGTTTCTTCTACTCCTCAAATCAATGATTGAATCACAACTTGATTTAGAGACTTCCTCAAATTTTTTAACCCAAGAAAGATACGAAGCCTCATCAAGACCAAGATCACAAGAGAGAGAAGCAGAACCTCCTTCCTCAACATCATATCCTTTTAAAATGTTTCTTGGATTGATCTCAAATTTACTGTCATCCTTGTCAAATATCTGTTGATCACGCATAGCAATCACCTTCTCAGCCATAGCGTTAATTTCTGGAAAATCCATGTCCCTATGTTTTCCATCATTGATCTCAGTGGGATCAAACAGATGTAACCCAAATACGATGGATTTCAAATCACCAGTTCCAGCTTCAGATGGTTCTTTTCCTTCATGTTCTAGGATATTATCACCTGTAACATTGAGGCTCAGCTGCAATTTTCTCTCTGCTCTCCGCATAATTACCTGCAGTGTAACATGTGAATTACTGGAGTCTGTAAATACCCTCCATAACCAAAGATTAAAAGAATATAATAGAAACATACTTCCTCCACTGTACGTTCTGTAACAAGGTTTACACACAGTACATGATTCATCTGGCCAATTCTATGTGCTCTCTGTAAAGCTTGCTTGTCAACCTGAGGATTCCAATCTTGTTCATAGAATATAACCTAGAGAAGGCCATGCAACAGGAAATTTTCAAAATATGTTTTGACCTTACAATGCTTAAATCAGCCTGTTAAAGAAATGGAAGTCCTATTCGTGTGGATTTTATGATCGACTTAAAAAAGTTAATTCTTATTCTCCCATAACTAATTCTGGATGGGATTCCAAACATGCAAATATATCACATAACCATATTCTCCAGCTATAAGATGGCAAATATAAAAATATGTTTAGGCAAATCATGAGACAACTTACAGAAATATGGATGGATATGGCAAGGAATATGGGTATGATACGACATAGATACTGTTAAATAGGGCAATATTAGTCATTATTGTAAACATAGTAATTACCTCTTGTACATGTTTATAGATTACAGTTACTGTATTTTAGGGATTTAATTGATTCCTTGAACCCTATTATATGATTATAATCAGTAGAAACATGAGCTCAAGAGACACAACATTCAGTGATGTTTCTTCTCCCTTCTCTATACAGTATCAAAAAGAGTTTAGGGTTCTAATCACTGCTACTTCAAGAGTGCCCAAACACCTCCATCATGTCTCCTTTCTCCAAAAAACCACCCAGCATCCTCTGATGACACCCACCACCACATGTGTGGCCTCCTCTCTGGCACGTCGGCTCATGCACCCACAACAGATCAGCATGTGCACCTTTTTTCAGCATGACCCATACGACCCTCCTACCACCTTCCTCTCCCTCCAGAGCCCTTATTCAGCACCTTGCCATCCCCATTTTACATTATTTCTGCTACTACTCCTTCCAAAGCACCTGATATTGTCCCTATTTCTGCTGTTGAGTGTTGACTACAATGAGCTCCTCCAATACAAGCCATCCATGCAGCCAATCACTCCTACCGTCAATGTTACTCATAATCCTATAGCTTTTGTTAACCAATCATCCCCTCTTGGACCATGGATTCTTGACTCCAGTGCATCTAATAATATGTCCGGTAATAAATCACTTTTCTCTCATTTGTTTTATGGATTCTTTACCATATGTTACTTTGGCAGATGGTTCTCAAATCATCATTCTTAGCATACTTCAATCCCACCCCTTCATGATCTTTCTTTAGATTTAGTACTTTAAGTTCCCACTTGTCCTTTCATTTATTCTCAACTAGTAAAATCACACGCACTCTTAGTTATTGTCCTTTTTGCAAATAACTTTCTTTTGGTCCAAGATAGGCATACCAGACAAACAATTGGTGCAAGACATGAGTCTCAAGGATTATATCATCTCTCACAACCCATAGCCTATGCCAATGCTGCTCCTCACACCCTTGAGCATCAGCATTTAAGTCATCCAAGTCTTAATAAAATGCATCATATGGTCCCTAGTTTTTCTAAAGTTTTGTTTTTTGAGCGAGTCTTGCCAGTTAGGAAAGCATACTCATAAATAATCTAGAAGAGTCAATAGAGGTACTTCATCTCCTTTTGCTTTGGTTCACTCCGATATTCAAGGTGTTAGCTGTGTCAATTCCACTTCAGGCTATTAATATTTAGTTCCTTTTATTAATAAGTTTTCCTGTTGCACTTAGTCTTGTCACAATCTTAATCACCCTATGCTTGTACTATTAATTATGATCGTCTATCTCCTATCTATTTTTCCTTTGTTTCTTCTTTAGATTGTGTTCTAGGAATCCAGGTGAAGCAATGGCTGACTGATAAGCATAAATTTCATAAATAATTATCTCTCACTTTTATCTCACTAAGACTTCTTATATGTTCAATTAAGTGGTCTTTGTCATATTTTATGAGTTTGGGTTCATATGAAGTTTAATTGAATTTCTTTACTTACCCGATTAAAATGATACTATTATAGTATTTTGAGCATAATAGGAGTTTTAGACATCCAAAAATCATGAAATCTGTCTTGAATGAAAGCTTAAAGAAGTGTCCACAATTACAAAGCAAGAGCAGACTCTGAATGGGATGTTTAGGACTCCGAAATTATCTCAAAAGATGAGATAGTGTTGCTGACGTGGAATTTGAACAGTGTGCAAAGATCCGGCCATATCTTGAGATACAGAAGTCATATTGAGATGAAATCAACTTTGTTGGACAGCTAAGATCCGGGGCTACAACTTTTGTTCAGAAGTCAAGCTCCAATTCGGACATGTGAACATCCGAAATTGCGGTGCAAGAAAGTCAAAATTGTTGTGCTCATTGGTGACAAAAATTCAAAAGTGTTTTGCATTTTCAACAAAGCCCATGTGAAAGCAATAAAAGGGTAGAAAAGTAATATCCTAGTTGGTGACTTTCTGAAGATGATGCCTAAAAAATCCTCTATAAATAGAAGGGTTTACAAGAGGAGAAAAACACCATTTTTGGAGATTAACTCCAAAACCATTTTCTTTCTTTCTTTCTTTCTTTCTTTCTTTCTTTCTTGTTAGTTTTGCCTCCTTCATGCAAGGCTTAGGTTTTCTTTCTTGTTAGTTTGCCTCCTACATGGAAGGCTTAGTTTTTCTTTATTGTTAGTTGCCTCCTACATGGAAGGCTTAGGATTTATTTGTTGTTAGTTGCCTCCTACATGGAAGGCTTAGGATTTATTTGTTGTTAGTTTGCCTCTTTCTTTGTTGTTAGTTTGCCTCCTTCATGGAAGGCTAGGTTTGTAGTTTCAATTCAAGGATTCAAGCTATTTTCATTTTAACTTTGAGGTCTTGATCTTTATTTACATGCTTATTAAGTGGTTTCTACTCTACTTCACTATATTCTTCAATTTTATTCTTTAATCAAAGTTTGATCGGTTGACGTATTTTGATTAATGCATAATTGATTTATAATTGGTTTTTGATTGGTAAATCATTTTCCAAAAGTTTGAAGAGTAGAAATTAAGTAATTTAATTGAAGGTTTTCATTTTATTACTTACTTCAACTGAATTCTGATTATAAAATTGGTTTAGATGAAAGATTAAATGGTTACTAATCTGGTTGATCATAATCAATTAAATTCTGAGAGGTTTCTCAGTAGAGAATTCAAGGATCATTTTAGGGGTTCCAGATGATCCTAGGTTGATAAACACAATGCATGATTTTAGTGATCAATGATTAGTTATGAAAATAGCCTCTGAATTCCTTGAGTTGATAATTGTTAAGTCAAATTAATTTCATTCTGTATTTTGTGTTTAGAACTCAATATCAAATCTTTACAAAATTCCCTTTTTTTAACTTTCTCCTAATTTGCTTAAGAATATGAAATGGTCTTTGGGAGATGACCTAGGTTGCACCTTATACTATACCAATAGTTTGGGGGAAATCTAGAAAGTATTTTTGCGCGTTTGCGACGAGCGCGTCACTGACCTAGGTTGGCAACAGGCAATTTTGGATGAGATAAGTACTTTACATCGTAGTGGCAACAAGCAATGTTTAATGACGTGTGCTTTACATGGTAGTGCCCCTTGGGATCTTGTTCCCTTACCTCCTGGTAAGTCTATAACTGGTTGTAGATGAGTTTATATCATAAAGATTGGCCCAAATGGAAATATTGATTGTTTAAAAGCTCGTTTGGTAGCAAAAGGTTAACATGGATCTTTGGTCTTGACTATGGAGACACTTTCTTGTCATCAAGATTACTTTAGTTCAACTCTTCCTCACATCGTTTCCATATTGTTGGCCTCTTCACCAATTGGATATTTAAAATGCCTTCATACATGGTGAATTGCAGCAAGAGTCTATATGGACCAGCCCCACAGCATCACCACCAATGGTGACTCTGGCCTTGGTTGTTGTTGTGTTGTTCTTTATGGTCTAAAATAGTCCCCTTTAGGCTTGCTTGAACAGTTTCAATGCTGACTAGCTACAATATGGTATGACCAAGTGCGAAGTTGATCTCTTTGTCTTCTCCATTCATTCCTTTGGTAGGTGTATCTATCTTCTTGTTTATGTTGACAATATTGTCATCATTGGGAATGAGGTTACTATTATCAACATCTCAAGGAGCAAGAGCATCTCTCATGCCAATTTTAGCCAAAAGACCTAGATCCTCTTAAATATTTCTCGGGCACTGAGGTAGCCCAATCTTTCTATGGCATCACCATTACTTAATGTGAGTATACCTTTAATATTCTTACTAAAACAAGCATGCTTGAATGTAATGTATGTGATACTCATGTAGATTCCAAAGTCACATTTTTTTTGGGTCAAGGGGAGCCATTGAAAGACTTGGGGAGATATTAGCATCTAGTGGAAAATTGAATTATCTCACAGTCATCAGACCTGACATTACCTTTACTATTAGTGTGGTATGCAATTTTTTATTCCCCATGTGATAGTCACTAGGAAGTTCACTCGTATACTTTGATACTTCAAGAAGGCATTAGGGTGAGGATTGTTATATGAAGATAAATGCCATGCCAAGATCACTTATTAGACTGATGTTGAATGGGCAAGGTCACCATCAGATAGAAGATCTGCCTTTGGATATTGAATTCTCATTGGAGGAAATCAAATCTCATGGTGGGGCAAAGATCCAGTGCAAAAGTTGAATATTGAGCTATGGCAAAGATCCAGTACAAAAGATCCACCCATGTAGAAATTAACAATTAACTAAATAATTAACTTCTAACAACACTAACTAACAAATTGTAATTAACAAACTTATCTATGTAGATGAGATCTATTAGTTTGTTAAGAACATAAAGCCCGATTAGGGAAGTCTTATGAATTAACTTGAGCTTAAAACCAATGGTGATTAATTGGGGATTTAGGTGATTGATTGGTGGGAAATTATTTGACAACTACACAACGGTATGCTACTCCCCCTACTGTAAATACTGGTGTGGGATAGGTACAATTGTACTTCAGCCTACAATTTGTGTTGTCCATCACTACTTTATTTGACACCCTAACTTCAGTCACTTATTTTTCAAAAAGTAGTATAATAATCTCCATATAAACCTCTTATATAGGCAATCAAGAGATATCTAGAATGAACATCTATGGACCCCATGGATTGCCATATTCAAACGCAAAAGAAGAAACCAACCACAGAAAGATGTCAATTGAACAGATGGAAACCTTAGAAATAATCATCATTTTATATACACCAATATCAAGAAACAAGAAAATAAACCAGCGGTCAAGTTCCAATTTGAAGAAGGTTGAAAGCTCGACAAAACTCACAGTATCAGCAGCCACAAGATTCAAACCAACTCCCCCAGCTCTTGTGGAGATCATAAAAACAAAAGCTCCATCTTGGTCAGCTTCAGAATTCAGGCCCATACTAGTTGATGGGTTACTGAAACTTCTTATAGCAGCAAAGCGCTCCTCAGCCCTAATTGATCCATCAAGACGCTCATAAGAATACTTTCGCAACTCCAGAAAATCCTATATTAGAATAAAAAGTATTTCATCAATATATTCTCTTAACTAATATAAGGTATCCAACACATAGGTAGAAAAATCTTACCTGCAAAATGTCAAGTGTATGGGTCATCTGGGCAAAAAGAAGAACACGATGTCCAGAATAATGTAACTTCCGAAGAAGTTGGTCCAAAATTAGCAATTTACCGCTAGCCTAGTACAGCAAAAAGAGATAGCAATGTGACAAACACAAGTTATAGTGCAAGACCAAAATGTATATTCATGTAAATAGAAACTTATTCAAATACAAAACATATTTTATACTAACTCAATGTATATTTATCTTAGGTAAATAGCAAAATGTAATTTTTTACTAATATATTCAAATATAAAACTTATTTTTTATAATCAACTAAAACAATAATTGACTATAAACATAATGATTATTGAAATAATCTAGTTTTTTAGCTAATCCAAATATACACTAAATAGTTTTAGGTTACTGATTGGACATGGCTGACAAAGACTTTCAACTAGTACATTGTTTGACTCAAGAAAATACTTGTCTGTTTATTCAATTTTATTTTCACCTTCTTTTTCCATCTTTGTTGCCTTCAACATGCAAAATGCAACAATAAAAACCAATTTAGAGTACAAGATCAATAAAAAATAAATGTAATTTAATAGCACCCTGTGACTTAAAGTCCCAAGGTAGGATAAGTCCTAAGTTATCTAATAGACCCCAATAAGAAAGGTGTACATTAGGAGAATAAAAGTTGTAATAGAAAGGAACTAGTTACAGAAAATTAATGTTGTAAGTAACAGACAGTTAGTTAGTTTGTAAAACTAAGCCTATAATAGTAGGCAATAGAACAAAATAAGGAATGGATAATTTTGAAAAGAATGTTGTAATTAGAGTGCACTGAGTCTCGAAAACTCAACTTGTGAGGATTACATGTAAAATTCTCCCCTAATTCTGCATTTCAGTTTCACATAGGGACTAGGAACAAGATTGGACGCTTTGGAACAGAGCATGCTGGAATGGAGGAATGGTCAAGAGGTGGGCCAGGAATTGAGGCATGGACAAGAAGATCTTAGAAGAGAGGTGGTTGATAAGTATGAGATCTTGATGAAGGAGATACAACACCTACTAAAAGGAAAGGGTCCTACGTGGAAGGAGGAAGAAGGTGAGGAGAATTTTTCCATAGATGAGGAATCTTGGTCTAAATATTGGCATCATTATGCTTGCAATTACAAAAGGGGAAAGTTGGACATTTAGCTGTTTGATGAGGATGACCCTTGTGGGTAGATGAACAAATTTGAAAAATATTTCAAATTGAGGAGTGCTTATGACAAAGAAAAAATGAAATCTGTTCTTCTGGCAATGGAAGAAAGAGCCCTCAAATGGTTTCAGTGGTGAGAACTTAAGATTCCATATCTGTGATGGAGTGAATTCAAGAAGGCAGTGATGGAGAGGTTCCAACCAATAGGTGATCTGTTTGGACCCTTAATGCAATTAAAACAAACAGGATCTGTTACAGATTATAAGGAGAAATTTGAATCCCTAATGGATCTTTTGAAAGATGCGATGAGGTCTATCTCAAGGGGATTTTTCTTAATGGATTGAAGGAAGAATAGAGAGCAAAATTGAAGATGAAGAATTTCACATCTCTTGATGCATTTCACATAGGGACTCGGTTTAGCAATAAAGAATCATTCTTTTTTCAGCATTCTTGCATACTAGTATCTATCATTATCACATAAAAATTGTGAGTGGTAGTTACCTGCACCAAATGTTCACCTTCTTCATACGGTTCCGGCTCAATACCTGGAAAGAGATAAGGATGGCTGCAGGCTTTTCTTAGCTGTAACACCTATAAAAGTGAATCATATTTACCATTACCTTTAATGTGAAAGGAACAAATAACAAAAGCACAATAAATTGGCAATGAAATGAACAAATCAAATATGAACAGAATCAACAAAATGAAGTCCAAAATGTAAGAAAGAAATACAATGGAACCCCTTCATAAGATTCATCGATTACCCAGTCTTGGTCCAGTCAAATTCAATAGAATACAGAAGATTATGAACTTAATTAGTATTCTATACAAAAGAATAATATACTTAATAGATGCTATTAATGATTATTTTTATTTAATATAAGACCTCACATTATAATTATCTGTCAGTTAAGGAAATTGCAGAAAGATCAAGTGCATATTTGGATTTGATTATCTTTGGGAAAAAGAATTGCTTTTGCTTCTCCAAAGTTAAACGAAATACAGGCTAAGTGAACTCCTAATATAGCCTCAATTTGCATTTGACTAAATTACCATCTATTAAATATATAAACATAGCATTTGGAAGAGCATATTTGAGCATATGGGAATGGCTTATGATCTTCTTGTAAGTTTTTTTTTCAACTTATTTCAGTAAATTTTACAATCAAACTTATGAATAAGCTCTCATTTAATAAAAATTTATAGAATAAGTACTGAACTAATTGTTTACCCAAATGCGCCCAAAATATCATCACCCCATTAATGCTCCCCCATTCCATTTCATGGAAATAACGAGACAAGGATAAAGTAGGGAAAAAAAGTAATACAATCCTCATTTTCTAAAATATTTTAAACATAAAAGAGCCTTTTTTATAAAATGACAAGTAATTTGAAATGAAAGGAGTATCAAATATGAAATCAATCTAGCATCTTCCTCCAAGAATAGATATAGTGGAACCAAAGAATTTGATAAAAATCACTAGAAAAAACAAACAAGACAGAAATCAAGAGCTTGACTAACAATATTTTGTAGTGATTGATGATTTGAAGTTCCAGAAGATAGTGAAAGTAGCTTAGGAAGTTCCTTCCTTAATATTGACATGTAGACCTTTTGCTGCAGGCTGACAAGGGTTACTAACCTGTAGTAGGATAAAATTTTAATATTCTGTACGACAACTTTGCATAAAAAGTTACAGCTCAAATTGCAATAAAAATGTTCAAGGTAGCCTCTAAGTAGAACAAGATACAACATACACAGTTGTCTCAGTTAGAGGTGGCAGCACTAAATTTCCACACTCCATAAGCTTTGATTTGGTACGTCGAAGCATAAAAGCTCCCAAAACACTTCTTAGAATTTTGAGTTGCTCCTTTACTTTTGGAGCATCACAAACTGTATAGAAACAAAACTGCAACAATTAGAAAAGATTAAAGATGTTAATTTTATTTCATTTATTGAATCTACTTTTGCATTGTCATAGGGTACTACTCAATTGGATTATTTGATGCACTGATATGCTAATTTCCTTCATGTATCAGTGTCAAGGATGAATCCAACACAGATACACTTCCCTAGACGCCTTTAATATGTGTCGAATCAGTATCTAACACATTAAAAAAGGAAAACAACATTTGATATTCTACAGACAAGCTCAGATTCATGGCTCTTCCAAGTTTCCAATTTGTTTGACTAAAAAGACACATGACTATTCATCTGCATGAATTTCAAGCATACAACCAATATCATTAATATTCAGCTCTTTACTCCTCTTTGGAAATATTTCTCTTAAGCTTCTCGGTCTCAACTAGCACCCAACCATTTCTTCTACCTCTTACCACTGAATCGGTCATTTTCTGGTCAGAACCAAAGGTTGGTGCCCACTACACAGAGGACAAAGGTTGACTGCAACAACCACTAAACCACAGGCATGAAGAGAGTATGCAAGCTTCTGATCACTTTCTTAGTTTTGTTCACTCACTTTTGTTTTGTAGTTGGTCTACTCAAGTAGCCTTTCTAAAGGCAACCAAGACTTTCTTTTTGTCTTATGTGTTTACCTAAGTCATGTGACTTGTACTTTCATCTTTTGTCTTTTACATTTGGATATTGTCTATTGTGTTTCCATTCTATCCTATTATTGTAATGGGTCCACTGTCACAAGGAGACAAACTAACTTTTCCTTGCTATTTTTTTAACAATTCCAACCAAAATAAAGGAACATTGTCGTAGTAGTTACATTCAACATTTCTATCCTCTCTGTCTTTTACCTGAACTGTACTTCATCATATCTAATTGTTTATTTTTATTTCTTTAAAGAAGCAATAGTATTAAATATTTACTGTAACAGCACCAAATGCTTCTATATTCCAACTCAAAAATTCCATGTAAGTTCCTTTATGAAGATGTTATGCATGATGATCATGTTCCTCCATGGGCTTATGTCAGTATATTAGGCAAAGGATCAAAAGCAGGAGGAAACAAGAGATGGTCTTATATTTTTTATCAAATGTCCATGATGAATATTGGGTTGAGTTGAAATCAGTTGCTAAAGTAGAGTGAAACCTAAGAATGTTCCATTACCCACTGAAAAAACATATGAGAACACTTGATTAAAAAGGAGGAAAAATGGTCTTTTAGAGAGGACCATTAACTTAGAAGATAGAGACAATCTTTGAGCTCTCATAGCTAGAATGATCTATTCTTCAGGGTTGCCTTTTAACCTTGCAAGAAACCCCTATTATGTGAATTCATATTTATTTTCTGCAAACCATAATCTTAGTGGTTTTCTTCCTCCTGGATACAATGCTTTGAGGACAACTCTCTTACTGCAAAAGAAAGCACATGTTGAGAGGTTATTTAAACCAATTAAATCAACATACAAGGCAAAAGGGGTTAGCACTTAGCATAGTTTTGGATGGATGGTTAGATTCCCAAAGAAGACCTTTAATTTATGTTATGGACACTAGTGAGGGGGTATCCTATCTTTTTAAAAGCTATCAGTGCCTTTGGTGAAATTAAAAATAAGCATTATATGGCTGATAGAACTGCAAAAGTTATTAAAGAAGTAGGGGAAGAAATGATCCAAGTTATAACGAATAATGCTCTTGTATGCAAAGGTGTTAGAATAACACACCATAAAAGCTAGTTGTTGTAGTTGGAGTGTCCAAATAAACCCCACACTACAATCCCATACTTCCAATGTGAGACTAAAGTCTCATGCCTCATAATTGGATTCTAACATCCTACCAGCTCCTCAGCCCTAATGTCCACATGGATTGGTTGTGCACCAGCCTCTTAACTAGTTCCAAGCGAACATTGCAACGCCAACATCACCACCTGCACCGCTCAATTGTAGCTGAGAAACATGGTGAAAAGCTCTTACACCAATTCAAAAAAACATTAGAAGAACCATACCATTAAAACTAGTTGTTGTATTTGGAGTGCCCAAACCCTTATAAATCCCACACTAGAATCTTGTATTTCCAATGCGGGACCAACAAGATAGTGTGGTGAAAAATTATTTGATGATGGATCCCACGATCAACAAGATACTTTGTAAAGGGGCGATACTCACGTCCCCAATAGTCTAAATAGACTTAATCACACAAGAAAATTAGACCTCAACCATCTATTTAATATTGAAAAGCTTACCAAATTGCAATGTTTCTAACTTGGACTTTAAGAAATATATTCAAGTATATCATGTTTGCACATCCACAAATGTTAGATGGTATGAGTAACCTCCAAAAGAAAGGTTAGGGGTTGGTCCCCATATGAGTAAAAATAAGTTCCAATTGGTATGCGATACTCAATAGAAGAGTGTGTAGGCGGTAAGTGATGCCCCTTGTCTTAACAACAAGCATCACAAAAATAAGAGTATCTTAATTAGAAACTGGTATATTACAATACCGTAATACAATTTTGAGTGCACCAATGTGAGGGAGAGTCGTAGTTGTAGAATTCAAAGCAACAAAGTTCAAAAGCTTGGCAGCAGTTGTCCAATGAGAAATCTTATGGAGTAGGTTGATATGATAAAACTTGTAAAGGCCATCAACATCCAATGAACCCTCTAGTAGCACCTGGTAAGAGTCCTAAGATTTGACAAAGCAACATTTGGGATGGAATTCATTTCTATGGCCATGGAGACCAGCTCCTCTGACATTCATCCACTGCGCTAAAACCCTCCCTATTCTTTACATGTTCATCCTCGTGCGATTCCTTACCTTTTGAAATTTTTGTTAGTTCTTGTAAGAGAGGCAAGCGTTCTTATCAATCTTTGATGCCAACATTTATGATTTTTCCATTGTTTTTGTTTCAACCAAATTGGCTTCTACATTACACCAATTCAGGTTCTTGATTTTCAATCCTTCATTTTTCTTTTTATCTTCTTTGCTCTCCAAACCTTCATTTTCTTTTATGCTTTTCTTGCACCATCTCTCCCCCATACCTCTATCCCCTCACCAAATACAAGTGATACCATTGTATTCTTCCTCTTTCCTTTTGTTTTCTAAAAAACTTCCTTAACTAACTAACTAAAGACTAATTAATTATATCTCTAAGACTTTAACTAACTATAAGGTTCCTATCAATTTTTTACTGATTCCATCAATTATGAATCAATTTTTTTCCTAAACAATTTTGTGGTTCAAATGAATCGAAGGGGTGCCCAATACCCAATCTGGCCAACCCATCCAATCCGTTTTTCAAAATCATGGTTATTAGTGAAGAATGGAGCTCTTACAAAGAAGATGATGAGAGCATGACCCAGACTGTGAAAGGCTTTATTTAAATGATGTATGGTGGGACAAAGTTCCATATATTTTGGCTTTCACTAAGCCTATCTATAATATGCTCAAAGCTTGCAATATAGATATCCCCACACTTCATTTGGTCTGCGAGATGTGGGATACCATGATAGAAAAAGTAAAGATATCCCATATACAAGCAAGAAGAAAAAAAAGGCAAATGATTCATCAACATTTTATGAAGTTGTTTATAATATACCAATTGATAGGCGGACTAAGACTTGCACTACTCTCCATTGCATGGCTTAGTCTTTGAATCCTAGATAAAATTATCCATCAATACTCATTTTTTTCAATAATTTGTCTGTAAATAGTTAGATAGCTACCAGTTATATTCTAACTTTTGCTAGATTTATAGGTATTATAGTGATGAATGGCTCCAAGAGACTCCATATAGGATTCCCCAACATAGGGATGAAGAAATTCAAAGGAGAAGAATAAAAGTTTAAAAAAGCTTTTCACAACTAATTAGGATAGAAGAAAGGTTACACTCAAATATATTGACTTCTCATCAAAAGCAAATAAGTTTGCTTCTTTTGACTCAATTGAAGATAGGTGGCACTTAATCCTAAATCTTGGTGGATGATGCATAGTTCTTTTATGCCCTCTCCTTCAAAAGCTAGCATCAAGGCTTCTTGGGCAATCTTGTTGTGAAAGGACTTGGAGTACCTAGTCATTCATTGACTCGTTGAAAAAAGTAAGTTAATCCTAAAGGGCAGAAGACTTGGTTTAAGTGCATACTAATTCGCAGGTTTTGGCTAGGAAAAGTGAAAAATATAAACAAGGGAGCACTAAGATGGCTTTGATGATGTAGGAAACCTTGAAGTGGAAGCATTAGTGGCAGCATTATCTCTTGATGAACAATATATAGAAGCTGTCCTATTTACATATGATGCTCAAAAAGGGGATGAAATTAATACGTTTCCTATTTCTAGGCAATAGGCAATAAGAAGTGATTTCCAGTTTCTATTTTATGTTTAGTAATGTTTAAGGACTATGTTCAGTATGGATTTTTAGAAGACATTGATCTGCCATTTCCAGTTCATATTTACAAATATTTAGTATATTCAGAAAGTTCAATTTGGATTATTAGTAATGGTTTGCAATTTGAGTTTGGATTCTTAAAACTACAATAGCATTTATTATATTTTGTATATCTGCATACATACATGCATGCATACATACATACATATATATATTTATATATATATAGATACATACATATATATGTATGTATGTATAGATAGATAGATAGATACACATATGTATTTTGACCATATATCCTATATTTTTCAAGATAAGACAAATTGCCGCATCATATGCATATTGTATCCAATACTCATATCTTATCTGTGCATCATAGATTGGATGACAAACCTTCTATCTTATGGTTAAGGTCTTCAAACATTTTTCCAGAAATAATACAAAATCATAACAAAGAAATTATCCAATTTCCTAAATCCATTAAACAAATTATATTGCTAGTCATGGATCAAGTTGAATTCTAGAGCACTCGGATTTTATATATTTGTGCAGCAAACTTCTAGAAGAACCAAACAATTGACAATCCAGCAATGCTAAATTAAATAAGCATGACCTGATGTATGATCATTGATGTCCTTAAATGTAGAAAGGAACTGATCCAGTGTGCCAAAGACAGAAGGCATGCAAAAGTACATCAATGCCCATAGTTCAGAAAGGTTGTTTTGAATAGGCGTGCCAGTCATCAACAATCGTCTTGGCATTATATAGCGATCTTTGAGAACATTAAATAAAACCTGTTAAAGCTTCAAAAGTTTAATAACCAGAACCAATAATCTTAGAAAGCGAATGATTAAATTATTTTTCAGTTTTCACCATTAAACTATCTAAAATTTATGGTCTACATCTTCTAAGCCTAAACAGCCAATAACATGAAATAGATTATATATTTATATAAATACTAATCACTTTTATACAATTTGCTTCAGTTCTCTCACTTTTTTAATTTATTTACAAATTTATCATATAACCTTCCCGACAGATAAGATTGAATAACATATAGACAATGTTTGCCTAGTCTTAATCAATAGAAACAAGAATATTAGAGTATATAAAAAATGCTTCATGATGTCCTTATTCGATCTTTGATGATTTCTAAGGATTTGTTTTTAAATTTCCTTATATTTCATGATTTGTTATTACTTATCAGTATATATAAAGGTTAGTATTATATTTTAAAAAGTGTGTTTTTATATATCTTAGCAGAATTACAAAGGCTAATTTAAATAGGGTGGGGATATGCCTATACAATTTATTCTATTCCTAAAAATAAGGAAGCAAACTATCTTCCCTAAAATATAAATAAATTACAAATACTGTCCATCCAATAAAAGGAAAGAATCAATCAACCAAATTTGTACAGATACTGAAATAAAAGAAAACAGAATCCTTAATTCTAGGAAATCAACAATTAGGCACTGATTATCAACCCTCCTCCTCAATCTGGGTGGTATATATCTGTTAGAAATGATGTGAGCAGTGAACATGACTTTAGAAAGAGAAGACAGGAGAGAAAGTGATTCAGAATTAGAGTAGAACATTATTCAACATGCTTACTGTAAAGTACAGTCCTTCATATATAGAGGATAAGAGTGAGTTTACTATGTGTAATAGAAAAGCTAATTCTACAACTATCAAAATGTTATTCTAGCAGCATAACAGAAACTAGTAGTTCATCTAAAGAAAACAGTAGTGAACTAACTATTGTTACTAACAGTGAACTAATCATTATAACTAATTCTAATGTACTCTAATATGCCTCCTTCAAACTCATTGTGGTTGAATAAGAGAAAATTCATCAGATACCATGAGTTTGTCACGTAGTGCTAAGAACCTTAGAGGAGAGAGAGCCTTGGTTAAAATGTTTGCATATTGATTAGAGGTGGTGGATTATGAGGCTCTTATTGATGATCTTTTCACAAACAAATAAGATATCAAGTTCCATATTATAGGTGCTGTTAGAAGTTCAGGATATAGAGAGATATCAAGTTCCATATTATAGGTGCTGTTAGACTCATGGGCGGCACTACAAGTTTCAAGTTATGCCTTTCAAACTAACGAATGCTCCATCCATATTTCAAGCTTTAATGAATAGTGTTGAAGCCATATTTGTGATGATTTGTTATGGTGTTGTTTCTTTATGATATGTTGATTTATAATGAACATACAGCTTGCCATAATGAACACTTACAACTGGTTCTATAGCAACTCAAAAGTCATCAACTTTTTGTTAACAAGGATAAGTGCACCTTCGAGCAATATCAGCTGGAATATTTAGGTCATCTAATCTCAGGGGAAGGGGCATCAGCAGACCTTGGCAAGTAAAGGATATAATGGACTGGTCGAAACCCATGGATGTAAAAAGTCTAAGGGGAAGTTTGTGCCTCATTGAGTATTGGCAAAGTTTGCTAATACCATTATTTTTTAGCACTATTGGTACAATCTTACCAAATCTTGCAGCAGGTCCAAATCGCACAGGGTGTTGCACATTGTAAAATGGCACAATCCTATGATCTAGATCACGATTTTAACAACCCTTCACTAACAGTTCTAGTCCAACAAACTAACTAACTACTATTGGCTATTTGTTAATATTAATGTCACTTCTTCCTTGCCAATGAGTCATACAGTGATAAATTTGGTTGTAATTCACACTAGCCTCTCATTGTAAATCATACCAATGATGATTTATCCTATCTCAATAATGAGTCATGCCAGCGATGAATTCTCCATGGTTGTGATGCACACACATCACCATACTTGTTTTCAACTTCAATTGTCTCCTAAATTTTCTTACCTTAAGAAGCTTCCAAAAGTTGTTATTCATGAATTTGGAGAAGTTTTAATTTTTGTTGTGTATAATTTGCTTGCCAAGAGATTTTAACTGATGATCATTCTTGCAAATTCTCTTATTTGTCTTGCAACATTTCAACTATCTATTCAAACCAATGCTCACTCTGATCATCTTGCTAAGTAGTTTTCTAGCAATGCTCCTTCCTGCAATGTCTCTTGCATCCTCAGGTTGCCTTTCCAATCATGTTTTGTGGAGTCTATATATATTTTTCTTTTCTGAAGGATTCATTTGTAACCATCGTACCATGTAAGCTTTATCTTGAGGAAGAGTTTTAGAATATAAGAAAAATATCTCTCAATATCATTACTTTATCTTAGATTGTCCCTTTGGATTGGCTTTTATATTTCCCTACATTTCACAATTTGTGTCCTTATTTAAATAGGATTTGGAGTCAAATATTAATACAAATAGGAATAAGTGTTTTACATTTTGCATCCAATCATTACGGTAAATCAATATTAGTTTCAGATTATTTAGCCTCTTTGTCTTTTTCTTTTACCCAATCTAAATCCCTATAATTTGAAAAATTAGAATATGTACAACTAGTAACTACAGCTTCATAGAAATAAAAGTAATTAGAAAAGTTTAGCATACAGAAGCATATTCTTAATTGAACACTATTAAACATTAGGCATTTAATAGTCTCTTCAACATACACTTGATGGGTTTTTAAGTCTTTGGGCTTCATCAATGATTGCATACTGCCATGGTATTTGAGAAAGAAAATCCTGATCCATCAGTGCAATGTCATATGTTGTTAACAGCACATCAAAAGGCAACAAGACCTGCCAAAATGTTCTACCGCAACAAAAATCAGTAGACATTCATATGACGATAGAAACACTGCACTAATAAAAGCCATTCAAACTTAATGAATTTATGAAGGTATAGTGCACTCACATTCAGTGTTGAAGACTGCCCTGTTACATGTTTGTGTATTTTCATGCGTAGATTGCGCCTGTATTCTTTATCACCAACGTATTTGAAGACTTCTAGTTTAGGGGTAAATTTGACTATCTCTGACACCCAACCATCTGTCACACTTAGAGGACATATAACCACTGAAAAAATAAAATAAAAGCAGGAAAAAAATCAGTATTTATCTGAATACGCAATACATGAAAAAATCAAAATTTATCAATTTAAAAAAGAAGATTTCTTCACTCACAAAATGACCCAGGTGACAACCGGCATATTTTTAAATAGCTTAAAAAGGAGATAGCTTGCAAAGTCTTGCCCAGTCCCATCTGTTCATATTCATAACCAACACATCAAAATAAACAAATCTGGAATCACATTTTACTTTTGCAGTCCAATGACAAGACTGCAAACTTTGTATTCAGCTCTGCATCTGCTGACTTAGAGAACATCAGGATTATTCAAAAACAAGTACACTGCTTATCAGTTAACCATGTGTAAGACAATGCACTTCTTTTTGTTTGTACGAAACAAGAGACAAAACAAGGATAGTGAATAACTATGCTGCTCAAAGCAACAAAAATAACAGATTTTTATACGCTTTCACTGAATTCACCTCAGTTCATAAAAAACAAGATACTGAAACTTTTTAAGGAAATAAACAGCAATTTCTGGAATCACACGATATCTAACAAATATGAAACAGCCTCTCTGCTGGGTACATGCTGAATGTACATAACAAATGGCAATAGTGCAGAAAAAATTTGTCAGATAACCATTTTAGAAGGCAAATTTCATGACTGTAATATCAATAAATAACAAAATTTTCCCTTTTAATTTACATAGGCTCCAACCCAGAATTGAAGAGAATGTACCTCATCCCCTGCAAATAATGGAAACATTTTAATTATAACATAATTAAGAATTGTTTCACAATATTATCAAACCCAACTAGTCTAAAATCTTAAAAATAGAACAATAACAATAAAACATGTCATCTGTCAACACCAGATATTCTCTCTTCATTGTTACAGAGAATAAAAGAAACGGAGGGAAGGCCTCGGCACAATGGTAAGGTTGCTTCCTTGTGACTTGGTCATGGGTTTCAAATCTTGAAATCAGCCTCACCACTTGCAGAGGAAAAACTGCATACATTCACTCTCCCTAACCCCACCAATTGGGAGCCTCGTGAGCCCTCCCATTGTTCCAAAGAAATGTGCAACATCTTGACAACAACATGCATGGTTTACATTCAGCTTGGCATTATATCAAAAAAGGTTATTCACCACCAACCACTAATAACACCTTAAGGGTGTCACTCAAACTCTTAAATTATTTGAATAATAGCAAACCCATAACCATAATTTCAGAGTTAAGTGCTTCAGAGTATATTCCACATCTACCTTACCTTCACTCCTGCATTAGAAGAAATATCAAATTTGGTCCTTCAAGAAAATGCCATTAGTTTCAATTTGATGGTATAAATTAACATGATGACTCGTGACTTTCAGCGTGTTTGGATTGGACTTTATCTCACTTGGATGCACATCCAGTCCAACACAATACATATTAGCTTCTGCTATGAACGCACTTTACACTGTTATCTACCGTCAATCCAAACAGCATTATATGAAAAATGTTAGCAACACATCTTCAGTCCAGATTTTTTGGAGGAACCCACATAAAATTCATTAAAGAATTGTATGAATACAGTGTGTTGCTATATTTTGGAGTGCTAAAATACACCTTTACTCCAAAATTTATACATTTTCACTCAGTTTTCATAGATTTCGATGATTAAATGTACAGGCATTGGGCCGGACCAAAATAATTAATCCAAATCCCAAATTTTCTTTCAAATCTTCAGACTTTTCATGCACCCAAACACAGAGAACTGAAGAATAAACCTATAATTTCACCGGGGATCATGAATTCAGATTTTTTTTCAAAAAAGTAATAACCCCAAGTTTCTCTCAAATTCCGACACACTCCGAGCAACCAAAAAACGTTGAAAGGGTATAATCTCACCGAGAACAACGTTGACACCGAGTTTGTACCTCCGTATGAGCCACGAAATCCCTTCTACCTGGTGGGGCTTGAGCGTCGCCCTGAGCCCAATCTCTTCTTGATAAGACGGAGCGTCGCCGGCGTGTGCGTCGTCGTCGAGTATGATTTTGGCAACAGCCTTAAGCCTGTGTTCGTAGCTCAAATTCATGGCGTCTAAAGTGACACTGAGTCCGAAGTCTGATGCTCGGTTGAGAGCAAGAAAGAGCGAGCGAACGAGTGACTCGGTGGAACCAATAAAGGTTTTAAAAGAAAGAAATTGGGAGGGAATGAAATGAGTTGCCTTGCATTTCCTAAAATAACTACGTGGAAAGGGTTGTCCATGCTTAACTTATTTTAGACATAATAAATCAATAATTAGATTTTGTATTTACATAATACTCAGATTTATATATATTTATTTTTATAATCAATTTAAAATATATTAATACTAACATTAAACAAGTTTTATTTATATTATAATATAAAATAAATAACAATAGTAATATATTAATTGTGTCAATTTTAATAATGTAACTAATTCTAAATAATTAAAAAAATATGTATAAGTGTAAAAAAATAAAAATATCATGTGAAATTTTGTAAAAACATAGAAGGTATTAATATCATTTGTCCTATAATATATTATTTTAAAATTTAAAATATTAATGTTATAAAATAATATTAATAGAAAAAAAAGATAAAAAATAATTTTATTTTATTTTATTTAAATAAATAATATTTATACAAATAAAATAAGGTTAATAAAAACATGAAAAATATATGATAGTCATCCTTTATTTTTAATTATGATAATTATCTATATATTTATAAAATTATGATAGTTACCTTTTTGGATAATTATTTAGTATGAATATGTCTAGTTAAAATTTTGTTAAAATAATAAAATTAAAAAATAAAGAAAATATAAGGACAATATATATAAGTAAACTAAGAAGTTAAACTTTATTATAAACTAAAATAATAAAAAATATATAGAAAAAAATTGAATTTTATGTAAAGATTTCATAAGATCTTTAGTTTAAAATGGATTTTTTTTTTAAGTTAAAATTAAATTTTGTGTAAAAGCATCTAAACAACTTTAAATGATTTAAAAAGGTTTTAAAAACTCTTTTAAAAATAAATATCACAATCATCTTAAATAGTTAAGTAAATAAAAGGTAAGTGTGTGGTAGTATAATGATGTAGATATCACTTCTAAGAGCATGGCTACAGAGGCACCATTGGACAGGAGTATTGGACTCATCACCAAAACTAGAGTTAAAAAGTTGCAGAAGGAGGTGGAAGTCTTATTAAGCTTTCAAGAAGACCTTTCGCAAACCCCATCTCTCCCCTCATTACATGACTCTACACATCTTAGTTTATGACTTGGATAGTTTTCTTGTACTCTAGGTACTTAATAGGCCTAATTTTTATAGGCTTGAGGCCAATTTCTCTAAACTTTAAGGATAACTTTTTAGGTTTGCCTTGACCCATTTGTGAGGCTACATTAAAGGAGGAATAAAGGATCATTATTGGGTTCAAATCTAAGACCAAACTCATATCTGAATGTATCTTCAAGGTCGCACCCTATTTCTTCTCGTTATGCACCTAAACTAGCCTATATAAAGGCATGCTATGTACCATTTTGCACACTTAATGTCATAACTCAAATTTGAGACTTATGAAAGTATTCTCCTACTCCCTTTTTCTTTTCCTCTGAGTTATAGAGAGTGGATCTTCCTTATTTTTGGCTCTTCCAAAGTGACAAATGCAATGATGGCTTATCCATCTCATGGTGGTGTGTCCTCTTGAAGCACTTACACCAATCCTTCTCTTTCACTTCTCTTGCATCAAGTGCAACCTTCATTGTCCAGAGATCTTCATATAATCATCCTCACATCAAGTGGTATCAAAGCTCCACAATGGAAGTAAAGATTCACTCCTAATTTTCTCTTTAGATCTGCGAGCATAATCTTCTCTTCCACTCCAAATTCTCTCAATTTTAATCTAAAAATTCTACTTATTTTGATGTTTTCTTGCTTGATCTATATCATCTCTTATTAGATATTTCTTAATCTATGTTAGATCCATATTTTATTTATGTAATTTGCTTAAATTTTTAATCTAATCTGCTTGATCATCTGGATGCAATTTGCCACCAACTTGCTTGCTTGATCACTTCAATTTTGGTCCAATTTGCATCAATCTTGTTTTGGTTTTCATAATCTGAACATCCTTCATCTTTTAATCGATGAATTTTGTCTAAATTCGGGGAAAACTTTTCAAACAATTTTTGAATTTGAAACATATGTTCTTACCACCAAAAGTTTGGTGCATGTGAATTGAAATTGTTTGAGCCGATTTCATAGGTGTCGTTGAGGCACGGATCTAGTGCTTCCTAATTTTGAAAAGTCTTTTGAACTGAGTGCAATCTCTCAAATATAGGAATTGGAGTAATCTTTCTTTAAGGATACCACATTGAGAAGCTCATGGTCATTACGAGTTGTCCAAGGATTTTGTAATTCACTTAAGTACCTCTCAAGTACGTACCTTAAGGCTCAAGGTAAGCTCAATAAGAGACATACCAAGTAGGTAAAGTTTCTTGAGAAATTTTCCTATGTCATTAAACATAAGAAAGAAGATAACAACAATGTTGCTAATGCCCTCTCTAGGAAGCATACCTTGCTAACCACCCTAAGTGTTAAACTACTAATGTCTAAGCACTTCCAAGACCTCTATGAAGGGGATGCAGAGTTTGGACAACTCTACAAGGATTATGCCCACAAGGCATGTAATGAGTACTTCAAGGATCAAAGACTCTTATTTAGACATAATCGCTTATGTGTGCCTATATGCTCCATAGGACACCTTTACCTTAAGGTGTCTTATTACATGCGAGACGTGAGTATAAAACTCTTACCAAGTTTTACCCACAAGCAAGTATACTTGTGGTGTAGAAAGATGGTATTTTAGACCTTCCATATCGATCCTAGAGACTATTCAAACAATCTATGTATGAAATTTGATTTCTAATTTTTAAGCTCACCAAAAAAGGGTTGGTTATGAATGCATTTAAAGAGAAGTTGTTTGTGAAAGCAATAAAAAGAAAAAGAGATAGAAATGAAATTTCTATTAGGCGGTAAATAAAAGAGTGCGGTGTAAGTTATGGAAAATTTATAGGACTTTGGATCCCCTTATGACTTTATTTATTTTTACCCCCTAGTTCCCTTTTTATTCAATTTCTAACCACTTACATTAATTCTACTACTTCTCCTTGATTCGGCAATAGCAGTAAACTTTGTTCTACTTATTACCCTCCTTGATCCAACAAGATAAACAAATAAAAGAGACATGCAGTTTGAGAAGGCGTCTTACATGTCAGGAAATTGACCAGTTAGAAACTAGGTTTCCGATTGATCCTCTGAGATCAATTAAGAGTGGTACAATCACCTGCCCAACCAACTTACAAATTAATAGAATTGGTCAAGTCCTATTAATAGATTAAGCATAATGAAATAACATAATTATAATGAAGTCATCATTTTAAAAAGGGAAAAATGGAAGTTCAAACAATACACATCAAAATATTTGTCAAAGCCCCATAAAGAGGAATTAATTATTCATAGATAAGAAACACAACCCATAAATATCCATAACAGAAGTATATAAAATAAATATAAAATAAATATAAAACCAATGTTGCCAATAAAATTGACAATTGCTCTAAATTTGCACTACACAAGGATTACTTCCAACAAGATCCTACGGGAGGATGTTGGAGGAACAACCAGAAATGAAGAGATTAGAATTAAGAGATAAGGGAAAGGTAGGGATATGCCAAGAGAGGGGTGTTTCTCTCTTGTGGAGATGAGGTGGTGCGGGTGTTTTGAGGTGTTTTTATCCAATGGGAGAGGTGTGTTGAGAAGTGTAGCAAAGTCTCCCTTTTTATAGTTGGAGATTTAAGGTTTCTAGCATAACAAACTGGACTTAACCTAGCTTCCTTGTAGCTATTGTAGTCATTCTAGCACTTTTTAGCATTGTAGGGCTAGTTGGGATGCTTTTTTCATCATTAGGGCTAACTGAGATATCTTGAAGAATTCATTCTATTAAGTTGTGGTTAGTTGTTAATCAATAGAAAGGATGATGGGACTAGCAGGCATTGGACCCAACTGAGGGACTAACAGGCATTAAACCCAACTGAGTGACTTTCAAATCTCTCCAAGAAAACTTCGTTCGAATTGCATGTGTTGTGTAACTAAGGCTGGTGTCGCACTATTTGCAAGCACGTCAAGTGTTGGCACAATCATGATAAGTTTGGTAGGTCATATTAAGTCACATTGGTATGACTTTGTTCAGGTCTATATAGTCATACTAGTTTGTTGAGGGGTATTTTTGTCCTTTTCTACTCCATTATTATTTTATTCCATTTTTATCCTTTTTTCGGATCAAAATCTGTCTATTTTTGGATCCTTTACTTGAGAATTTTTGCTAAAATAAGAGATATAGATGTAATTAGAAG
Source organism: Canavalia gladiata (assembly GCA_037954105.1). Lineage (NCBI taxonomy): Eukaryota > Viridiplantae > Streptophyta > Magnoliopsida > Fabales > Fabaceae > Canavalia > Canavalia gladiata. Next base: position 42,277,682 of record CM075661.1, read on the forward strand.
TGAATTATGCTAAATCATGCACTAATTATACCTAAAACCTGCAAATAAAGTGACAAAATGACACTTTATCACATCCTCAAACTTAAACATTGTTTGTCCCCAAGCAATAACCCAAGGAATGAGAATGTAGCAAGTATAGAATTTAAAAAATCTCATGTTCAACATACAATAGTTAATATTATAGTTTACCAATATGTGAATAATAGACAATAATCTAATTGGAGTCTTTTAGACCCCTTCAATCAAGTCTACATCTAGAGAAGGTCACTTTACACACTATTTCTCCTGTGTATAGGTAATTTCTTTCATTCTATCCCTTATGACTTTATACTACCATAGGCTTGCTCTTAAGTCTCTACTAGAAGTGAATGCACACATAAGAATCAAAATATCTTTACATGGTTGAAATGCGATCGAGGAAAAATTTACAGGTGAGATAGATAAAAGAAAGGAAATAAAAGATGTTTTCTTTCATTATTTTCACTTAAACCCTTAGACCTTTAACATTCTTTACTTGAGTTAACATTCTTTACTTGAGTTCTTTGGGTTTCATATTTTTTTCTTCTTCCCAAGTAATTCTCTTTTTTTTTCCTTCTTTTTCTCCTTTTCTTTTTCCTTTCTTTTTTCCTTTTTTTTATCATATTTTTTCTCCCGAAATTTTTATGTTGCTTTCGTTTAAGGGTATCTAAAATATTAGCAAGGATACCAAGGAATTTTTTTTTCATTTAGGATCAAAGAGGAACTAAATGATATTCTAAGTCCATGTTCATTCAAAAAAACCTATTTTCCTTTATCATTTTCTTGTTTATGCAATTAGTTATAAAATTCTCAACGAGGTGTTAATGCAAGTTCTAGAATGTACAAGTTAAAAGGGAACTACTCAACAAAGAGAGAAAGGTTGTGTGCAAAATTATCCAAGCTCAATCATTTCTTTAAGGTTACTCTAGTGTAGAATAAGACGACTGAGGTCATTACCATTTATCAATCATTTATACAATAGTTTCAATTCCTTTCAATTAACATCTATTACATACAAACAAAATTTTTCTAAACCCAAAACTAACAAACAATGCAAAGATAAAGGGTTATTGTAAGGTAAAAGCATTTACAAAGAAATTTACTAAAGGAGTGTTCCTTCTCAAACCTAAACATATGCCACCCTTTCATATTTAGAAAAAGTTATTTATTAGGGTGGAATTTTAGAAATAGGATGAAAGATATGTCATAAACATTTTTAAAAAGATAGTTTGGGGTCCACATATCTTCTTCATATCAAGGATCCATAAATTTTTTGCATCTTAGAGGTTCATGTATTCTCTTTGCCTCTAGGGTCCATACATTGCTTACATTACAAGGGTCCACGTATCCTTGATATTTAAAAGGTCCACACATCCTCTCCATTCTAAGAATCCATACATCCTCTCCATTCTAAGAGTCCATACATCCTCTGCATTTCAATAGTCCATGCACTTTTTTCTATTTTAAGGATTCATGTACCCTCTCTATTTTAGAGGTCCACATAATCTCTTAGTCTCAAGAATTCACAAACCCTTTACATCTCAAGGTCTACGCATCCTCTATATTCTAAAGGTCCATACATACCCATCCTTTTCATTTTACAAGTCCACACACCTTCTATATTTAAATGGTCTATGTATCATCTGTATTTGAAAGGCCTGCATACCATTTTCATTCAAAGGTTCCAAGCATCCTCTTCAATCTAAGGATCCATGTACCCTCATCATTTCAAGGGTCTATGCACCCTTTCCATTTCAAAGGTCCACATATCCTCTTCATCTCAAGGGTTCATACATCATCTGCATTATAAAGGTCCATATACCCTCTACATTAAAAGAGTTCATACATTTTCTTCATCATATAGATTCATATATCTTTTACATCCTCAAGGTCCATGCATCCTTTTTATTTTAAAGGTCCATTCATCTTCTTTATTGTACAGGTTTATGTACTCTTTTCATTTTATGGATCCACACATTCTCCTTATTTCTTATTCTTAATTGATACTCAAAAATCAAATCATAACATAACCATAAGATCATTTGCATTTGTGATAAATATTCAACTCTATTCATATATTCAAGTAACTTCATCTTGTACCTAGGATCTAATACCAAGACAACCTCCATTAATTTATGTGTCACACTCTCATAACTCTCAAACTTGTTTGACATTTTTTCCATCTTTCGAATTACCTTAGAAGAAGAATCAACCATTCATTTTTTGTGGAGAATTGATTTTATTCCACTGTGTTTGAATGATTACAGTAGACTACATATATCTAGAACCTGATTTCAACCTATAAATCAAGAGTTATAATCTTCTCTCTAACTAAAAAAAGGAAAAAATATATAGAATCTTTGGAATAAAAAAAAAGGATCTATCCTATTTGTACAAATAAAACAAGGGATCCTCTCTAATTTTGGTGAGAATAAAAATATAATCTGCTATTTTTGGAATCTAATTTTGGTCCTGATGTTTTCATATGTGTATCTAGGAAGAGCCTTAGCTAAGATATTTGATGTTTGGCAGCTTGAAGGTACATGATTAACACTAAAGATCCTAAGGTCAAGTTTCTCCTTTATAAAATATCGATCAATTTCCACATATTTTGTTCTATCATGGTGGAGTAGGTTTTTTGCAATACTAATGAAAGCTTTATTATCACAAAGTATCCTTACTGAGTAGCTAGTAGAAACTTTGAGTTCTTCTAGCACCATTTTCAGCCATATCCTTTATAAATATCATGTTCCATGGCTTTAAATTAAGCTTCAACGCTGCTTCTTGTCACTACTTGTTGTTTTTTACTCCTCCAAGCGATCATATTTCCCTAAACAAAGGTACAATAACTTATAGTTGATCTTAGGTCTGTTATGCACCCTGCCTAATCTGAATCAGTATACACTTCTATGCTCCTATTCTGGGATTTTTACCAAGTGTACCTTTCAAGTACTGCAAAATTCTAGTTACAACTTTCATATTAATGTCATTTGAATTGTTCGTATGGCAGTTGATTGTGCTTATAGCAAACCCAATGCCAAGTCTAGTGTGAGATAAGTATATTAATGTTCCCACCAAACTTTGGTACCTCTTAACACTGCCAATCGTCTTCCTTGATCCTAAAATCTAAAATCCACACAAATTGAGAAAGAATTTAGTAACATAATTCATATCCTTCGTCAATCTGCTAATGGACAACAAATTAGAATCAAGTTTTGGAACATAGAGAACTATTTTCGGAATAATGTTTTTAGAAATTATGACAGAACAATTATCTATAACTTTATAAAGAGTACCATCAATTGTTCAGATTGTTGAATGACTGTTATATGGAGTATAATTATTAAGTACTGTTATATCTCCATTCATATGATCTAAAGCTCCTACATCTACAATCAAGACTTGGATTTTCCTTTACTAGCATTTAGGACATTAAGAAAATTACCTTTTTGTGCCAAGGAGGTTGTACCAATGTTCTTTCTAGCATTTGGTATATAGTTTGTTGAAGAAGTTTTTGTATGAGTTCCATTTGTTCATTGCTGAAGGGTGTAGCATCAGATGTCATCTTTTACCTTGGGAACTCACAAAGGTTGCATTACCTCGAGTCTCCTTTCCACGAGATGGTTTTCCATCAATTGGCTTTCCATGAATAACCTATCATTTGTGTGGCCTAGTTTTCTACAGTGTTGGCACCAAGGTTGATTTTTCTTTAAATATGGTCAAAATTGGTTACTACGTGCTACCATAGCTGAGTTTTCATTGTAGGTTGCTAGATTAGGATTCCCCAACATCAAATTTCTCTTGCTCTCTTCTTTCCTTATCTTAGAGAACACCTCTCAAAGTTTTGGTAAGGGCTTAGTTCCAAGAATTATCCCACAAACCAGGTCTTGATTGAGTCCTATGAGAAACCTGTAGATAGACCCATTCTATCTCCTCATAGATATCAAGCTACTGCTAATGCCGATTGAGGGCATTAAAGTATTTCGTGACTATGGACTCATCTTGTCAAAGATCATGGAGCAAGCTTTTGATCTCAAAAAATTGCTAAAGTGTTATCCACATTTGAGTATATTTCCTCCACTGCATCCCACATATTCTTGGCAGTGTTGTAATACATGAAATTTTCTCCAATTTCATTGTTCATGGTGTTAAGCAACCACGACATCACCATGTTGTTTTCTAGTTGCCATTTTTGAAGGTTAGGATCTCCTTTGTCTGGTTGTTTGGAGTCTCTTGTAATATATCATTTTTTTCTTTTTTCTTGGAGAAAAATTCGAACAAACCTTTCCCATTGAATGAAGTTTTGACCATTCAATTTATGGCCTGTAATAAGGAAAATTGATCCTTTGCTTGAATTATTACCAAGGAGAGTATTGGTATCCACAGTTGGTGCTCTTTCTGATTTTTCACTCTCCATTACAAGACTATCACAAGCTTTAATGATGGTTCAGATCGTACTCTCAAACCATGTGGAGAATTGATTTATTCACTGTGTTTGAATGATTACAATATATTGTATAAATAGGAAAAAAAGGATACATATCTAGAACTTGATTTCAGCTTATAAATCAGGAGTTATAATCTCCTATTTAACTAAAAAAGGGAAACAATATATACATAATCTTTGGAATAAATAAAAAAGATCTATCCTATTTGTACATATAAAACAAGGGATCCTCTCTAATTTTTGTAAGAATAAAAATAGAATATGCTATTTTTGGAGTCTAATCATCAATAATTTATTTTCAACTTGATCTCATAAATATTGGGAAAATAAACATTTGAAGTTTGATCAATTCATTGACTTCATTAAATATTTTCAATTTGTCACATAATGCTTTGCAAACTCCCATTTTGTTGGAAAATGGGTATATTGTAACCTATATTGTATTAACCAGCTAAAAATATCTTTGTGTGCTATAAAAATCTCTAACATCTTGGAAGTTGAATTCCATTTAGTTGGATGATCTAGACATAAACTTTCTACCGTAAGAAATATAGTATTGAATTCCTTATGAATACCCCAAATTTGTATGAGTTTTTGAAAATAAGAAAATCAAAATCAAAATAATAACAAAACAATAAAATCAAAATAAGGAGAAAATAAGGGAAATAAAAGTTCCATGCCGAAAAAAATTTAAAACTTAAAACTCACTTTGGAAGTATCACATTAGAAGAATGAGACTTCTTTAATCCCTCATTCTCCTTTATAAGGAGGTGCAAGCTCCACATTGGATAGAGAAAACTCTTTTAACATCTTATTTTTCTTTATAACGAGGTGTTTTCACTAGAAAGGAGGAGGAACTTGAGTTTAAAAGTTTGTATTTAGGAGTACATATCAAAGCTTAAATTCATCCTATATCAATTTTTTTATTCTTTTTATGGGTTGTTTTTAAGTTTGGGAGTATGCAACATCTTAAGAGAGAGGTTTGTGAGTCATTTTGAAACTTTTTTTTAGGTAAGTATATTGATAAACCATTTTTTTCATTTTATCTATAGAATTTTAGGCATGATTATGTATGATTTAGTACTAATTCAGCATAATATTTTTTATTTTTGCAAAAATGGTCACGTAAGTGGAAAATTTGAACATAGGTTGATTTCAGGCCATGAAAAGGGCTAAAATGACTTTAAAAGATAAGAAAGTAGAAAAGGATAAAAAAATATCCTCTCAACAGATCAAGCATGATTGTGCAAACTTGAGATTCCATGCTCGTGCCAAATGAAGAAGCATAGTTGTGCCAAGATTGGGAGCACTAGTAACAATGTCATACCAGCCTTAATGATGTAGGAGATGCTGCAAAAAACCAGAGCATTCATAACAGCTAGACAATAAGGTCAAGCCCAATTCACAACATTTGAAATCTTAATCTATGCATATAAAAGGAAGGCTCTGCCACATACCCCAAAGTACATACATCTCTCTCACTTCGGGCATAATTCTACCTTTCACCCATATATCATTTCTACCATCTTCATTCGCAATTCCTCCTCTAGTATCCTTTAGCAATCCTTGTGCAATGTAATTTTATAGTAATTGCGAGTTCTGTTGGCAATCCTGGTTTTGTATTCTCTATTTTTTTTTTGTTTTGGATATTTGCATTATTCTTATTCATGTATGACTAATTCCACTTTTATAGGGCTTTGGAAAACTTAGTGATTTGTATTGTTTGAACCTTAATTTTTTCCTTCTAATAATTTGAATGCTATTACGTTAAGAATGATGTTGTTTTTATTATTACAATTGTGTTATCCTATTGTGATTGATCCATTAATAGGAACTAACCAATTCTATTGATCTTTTGATTGGTTGGAGGTTAGGCGATTGTACCACTCATAATCAGCAAAATCACAGGATAAATGAACTTAAGGGTCTTGAAGGATCAATCGAAAGCCTAAGTTTCTAACCGATTAATTTCCTACATGTAGTTAATACCCTCTTAAACTTTATGTCTCTTTTATTTATCTATCTTACAAAATCAATGGAGATAGTATCTAGAAAGGACATGATTGCTATTTTCGGATCAAGGAGTGGTAATAGAATTAACATATATGGTTAACAACTGAACAAAAAAGGGGAAGATTGAGGATAAAATCAAGTAAAGTCACAAGGGGATCCAAAGTCCTATAAATTTTTCATAACTTACACCGTATTCTTTTTCCAATGGAAAACTTAATTCTATTTCTTTTATGTAAAGAAAACAACCCTTCTTTTAGTGAGCTCAAAGGTTAGAGTTCAAACTTTATACATAGATTATTAATATAATCTTTATGGGATTGATATTGGAGGTCTAAAATACCTTCTTATTACATTGACGGGTATACTTGTTCTTGAGCAAAACTTGATAAAGAGTTTTACACTCATGTTTTGCATACAACATGCATCTAACTTTTTTATCGTATATTATTCTATTTTTTTGATATTTTTTTTTAGTTTTGATTTACTATTTTTTTAATTGTTACTATTTTTTAAAATTTAAAAAATATGTTTTAAGTCTGCCTAATGATATAATGACATTAATTGAGTGGTAGATCCACCAGGGATGTTGTTTAGAACACAAGAATTTATTGATTAGTCATTTGTTAATTTAAATTTTATGTAAGGTCAAACTTCCTTTTTTTAAAAAATTAATCCTTATAAAAATTTTAAAATATTTCCTTTTTAAAAAGTTAAAATAAATAAACAGTCTATTAAATTTAAGTTTAATATTTCCAAAATAACATTTTTTTTTCTAAAAAATGAAAAATTCCAAAAATAATTTCTCTTTAAATTTTAAAATAAATAATTTTGTGTATTTCTAAAAGTTCAATAATATTTCATATGAAAATTAAAATTCCTCTTTTAAAAATTTCAAAAATCTCAAATTCCTAAAACCAAATTTTCAACTTTTTTTTTTTAAAAAAAATATCATAACTAAATGGGACCAACTGAGTGATTGATCCACTTTTGATATTATTTGGTTCATAAAGATTTATTGAGTAGACATTTGATAATTTAAACAAATATAAAGTTAATCTCATTTCAAAATTATATATTTTATTTTCACAAATTAAAAATAATGTTTTAAATTAAATCTATAAAATGATAAAAAAAAAACTCGATTGAGTAGTAGATCTATCTTTGATCTTTACCTGAACCCTAAGAGTTTATTGAATAGTTTGCTAACTTGATCTCTATATAAAAGCGGACTTATTCATATTAATTTTCTAAAAAATCTAAAAAATATTTATTTAAAAAAAAATAATACCATATCTCTAAATTGAAATGAGTTTTTCAAAATAAATAAAATACTTCATTTTAATATTAAAATTATCATTTAAAAAACATAATATCTTCAAATTCTCACTTTAAGATTCAATCTTTAAAAATCGAAAACTTCAAGAACCTTTTTTAAAACTTTAAAACTCATCAAATATATTTCATCAAAAAATATGTGATTTTCATTTCTTTTTTGTAACTAAGGATATGTTTTTTGCTTGTAAATCTCGATCATTATATAGAAGGGTACAAAGTAGTTGTTCAGAGACAAACGAAATTTACAATGTCTTTTGTATGAAAATTGAATGCATGACCTTAGATTAGGAAAAAATGTTGCTCCTTTTTATTTAAACTACTTTGTGTGTCACATTCCATTTTTAATGCCTTTTTGGTTTTTACTCAATGTCATTCTTGACAAGTCTAATTCTCTCTTCTTTGAGCTTTTACTTTGATGTAGCAAGGTTTGATAATTATTTTTGATGGACCATTATCTATAAAGGACCTATCTTTATACAGTGTGAACAAGGTTTACGTTATGCCATGTATTTCTTTTCTATTGCAACCATAAGACACTTGAGGTTTCTTAAGATGCTTGAAATTTTGTATCTATTTGAAAATGTAACATACTATATGCACAAGTTTTTGTCAATTATCAAAATATTTGTTAATATATATTTTTACAACCTGATTCCAATATTCCAATACTTATATTTTACTCTTGATTTGTTTTCATTTTTATCCAAATTTTTGTTTATTTTTTTGTAAATATTTATTTGTATATATTAAACATTGTGAACTACAAGTAGGTGATATTTATTGTTGTATATTCTTAATTGTTCATTTATCTTACAAAAGGGTTGGGTAGTCTTGGGAGTGAATTTCTATAACTTAGAATTAACTTAGAATCGATAAATTTACTCATGCAGTTTTCAACCACTAAAATTAACAAGAGTTAGCATCAAATGTTCATAATTACATCTTCACATAACCTGATTAATTGAAAATTTTTGTAGTAAACACTAAACATTCAATTGCATACAAATCCATAGGTGAAAGTTAATCGCAATAATAAAATAAGAGCCATTTCATAAGCATACCTAAAAATGAAAAAATAATTGAACTTAAGTGAAGCAAAATTATAACGCTTCTTTCGCAAGGTTCTACAAAAACTTTCAAGAGAGAAAGAAAGAGCTTTTAGGATACTAACACTTCTATTAGAATTTTGCGAAAAAAATTTTTGATTGAAACTTTTTCAGAGGAAGAAAAAATCTGAAGTTTGACAAAATATTTAAAATTTTTTGTTTTATGATATTATGATATATATATATATTATTTTTTTTAACTTGTCTCCTTTTTTAAAAGATCATTTAAATATTGTTTGAAAAATCAACAAAAACCTTTTTCTATACATAAAAAATTAATTAACTCAACTAATCAACTAACTATTTTTTTACTGCTACTAATTATCTTTTAAGCATTTTCTGAAATCAAGAAGATGCATTTTCGATAAGGTTCAACATTTAGTTTTTGAAAAAAATTATTTTTTATTTTTTTTTTCTATTTACAAGTTATTTCATAATAATTATTATATTTATCATATGTTATTTTATATATATATATATATATATATATATATATATATATATAAGAATAAAATTTTGAACATATGTTAGTGTTTATATCTATATATGAGTTTTAATTTGATTTTATTGTAATTAGTTGAAATCAACTTTTTATTTTTATTTTATTATTTTTATAAAAATTTTTATTGTTAGAGGATAGAAATATTACCCTAAAACTTATATAATTGTTTTTTATTTCAATTTGAGTTTAATATAATTGATTTTAATTAGTTTCTTATTTATGTTTCTATTGTTCCTATACATTATTCTTATAATTATTTATATTTTTAGAGTACAGAAATTCTAATCTAAATTTTAGATAATTGCATATAAATTTCAATTTGAGTTTATAATAATTGGTTTTAATTAATTTTTTATTTATGTTGTTATTGTTCCTATAAATTATTTTATTATTAAAGAATAAAAATCATAATCTAAGATTTTTTTAGGTGAAAGTTAAATTTAAGGAATTAAAATTTGGTCAAGACAACATGATTGATTGTATTTTATAGATAAAGATTATTAATTTTGAGATTTAAAAATTTTGAAAACATAATACTTATCTTAATTATGAGTTGTTAGAGAAGTAAAATATTTAATTAGGATAAAAAATTGATATATTAATATTTTTTAGATATACACATATATTTATTTAAATTGTATATTTTTATTTAAAATAAGAGAATAATTCTTCAACTTTAAACTAAATAAACCACTCAACTACTTTAATGAGTATTTGATCTTCAATATTATTTTAAAAATTATATTAAGACAAATCTTAATCAGCTGAATAAAATTTTGGAAAACTAAATTGTAATATTTTTATATTATAAAATTCTATTTATTACGTCTTTTAATCTTAATTTGAAAATTATTTACTTGCATAACCTTAATCTAGATTAATTTTTATTATTGTAATAAATTTTTTTATTTAAATGATGAATCTAAATAATAATAATTTAATTTGTCTTAACTTAATTCATAAAGTTATTAAAATATAATATATTCTACTCACTATATATATTACTTGATAATAACATTTATCATCAATTTTTATTATTTTATAAATTTTTAATTTAAAAAAATACTTAAAAATTTATCTCAGCTAATTATATAATTTAATTTAAATTTTTTTGTGATTTATTTTTATTAATTTTAAAAAGATAGATATTTTTCTCTACATTTTGATAGAAGTTTATGTTTAAAGTTAAAGATAAGTATACAATAATTTTAATTCTACTTTTAATGTGTTTTAATTATTTAGCTATTGTGAATTATTTTTGTTATAACTACTATATTGTTTATTAGTGAAAAGCAAAATTCAATTAAGTATGATTCTGCTTGAAATAAAGGATGCTAGAATTATTTGCTGGTAATTTAATTTATTTAATATTATTTTATATTATTTGTGGTGAAAATGTAGAGATAAATTATTGAAAAAATTATAAAATAGGGAAATGTTCTCGAATTTTTTCGAAATTCATACTGCACATATAAGCGTTTGTTTTTTGAATTTAAAAAAGCTTTAATTTCCCATTTGATTTCAGGTAAATTGAATAAATTATTCATTTTATTAAATTTTGAATTGTACAGATTTGGACAATTTGAAAAGAAACTATTTTGTATTGGTGAGTGATTTCATCTTAAATTTTAAATTTGTGCATATTTGTGTCTTACTTGTAGATTAATTTTAATTTTATTATTTGTATCTTATAATTTTATATTATTACTTTTAAATTATTTATATATTATTACATGTAATTTTTATAAAATTTATTTATAATATAAATTGATAATATATTATTATTTGATCTATTGAATATTTTGATATTTGAAAAATATTAATAAAATAGGAGAGACTCTAAAAAAATTGAAAAAATCATCTATTTTTAATTAATAAAATATAAATTTTACAAAAAAATTCCGAAAACAATTTTATAGCTGTTCTCCTAATGTTACTTAGAGATAGATATCTAAACTATTTTTAAAAATCAGTTCATTGATCATTCTTCAAATGAACTATCATTTGAACAAATATGAATTAAAAGATAATTTAAATTTTTCTAAAAATTTGTTTTTAATTATTTTTTAATAATTTTTTAGTATAATAAAAAATTTATTGCTATAAAATATATTTTTTATTTTATCTTATAATATTGGTCATATACATTTTTTTACTTTATATTTTTTTTTATTAAAAACTTGGTTTTTATATTTTATAGCAACAAAAGTATTACTGCACACTACACTTTTTTTTTCATAATACTTATATATTATGGTTGATATTAATTCACATTACTTTGATGTTAAAGTTCTTCATATTAACAGTATCCTATTAACGTTTCTTTTTATATAATTCCTAATAAGAAGTAATATATTTTATTTTTGTTATTGATTTTGTTTTAAGTGTAAAAAATATAATACTTAATACAATCTATATAATTATAAAATGTGTACAATTAAAAGTATTTTTTATTATATTGGTTCTTAATACGTAAAAAATAAATTTTTGGTTCAAAATTTTAACAATAAACCACATCTTCCCTTTCTTAATAAATAAAATATCTGCTAATATTATGGATGGACGCACAGGCCATCATATTAGTTTTAGTAAACTTTTTGTTGGAAAAAAATTCTAATCCTTATTTTGTTTTATATTTTTTTCAAATGAAGTACAAGATGATCCTCTTTAAGCACTGTAACAATTAAGCAATTATATTTATTAATAATGTAAAAAATTACCCTAAAAAATTAGCGAAATTTAAATTTTATATTACCATTAAAGTCAAACTACTAATTTTATGATAAATTGAGCAAGGATTATATCATCATTGATGAAGAAGGAAAGCGAATATATATAGTATTGTACCCAAAAAAAGAGGGCTCAAAATTAAAAGAAAAGAAACGAGAAGCACTGTGATCATGGCATTGTAGCCAACCAACAAGGGTTGAGAAAGAAGGGTGATTAATTAGTGCACATATTTAAGAGTAGAGCATGCAGAATAAAGTGGGCCACTAACCGTCTAACCAATTAACATTAAAAAATATGGGCATGGAGTATGGTCAAATCTAAGTTAGATTGCAAATTACAATATTAAGGTTAAAGTAAGTATGGTCTGGGCAACAAAAGTAAAATTTGAATTTGGTAATTAGTACTTGGAAACGATGAGTATAATATGAGAGGATGAAATCAGCAGATTCCTTTATAGACGGCCAAAGCAGTGTTTGTAGGCCCTTGGTTCTTGTCATCATGTGAGAGAATCACACCAACTACGAACTTTGGTATCAAAGATTGGTCATTATTTTATGTCTTCAAGTGGCCCTAATTATGAAGATTTCAAAGTCAATTCCGCACAAGTGCCCCTGCTTCCTTTCCTAATCACTCTCAAATGCCACCGTCCCATGGCATTATTTTTTCCATCTCCCTTCCTTTCATCATCATATATTTGGTAAATTTATGCATTTTGTGATTAGGTTTTACATCTAAATTTCTATGTGAAAATGGTGTATATATTTCATTTTTCCCTCAACTATTGTTGAATATTTATTTATTATAAATTATTAATATATGATAAAATTTAATAATTGGTATATTAAGCTTGACAACCCTTCTCTCTCCCATGCATGCAATGCTTTATGGTGTTATTGTTATTCATGATGGAATATAAGCAGTTTAGGATTAAATAATTTTTTACTAATTTCAATCTAGTTCATATTGAGCATTGTTGATTGGAATTAGATATAGACTTGCTAAACTTTCATTTTTTTTTCTTTCTCTATTGTTATTTTATTAAAAAAATTACTATTTTCTCCGACTGTTTTTGTCTAATTGATCAGTTGGTGATTGCTAGATTATTATGTAAATCTAAAGATAAAAAATTTAATGATTGAAAATACATAGGATCGATGCTGGCGAAATATGTGTTATTGTTATTAGTTAACGTTTGTTTTGTGTTTTGAAGAGCAAGAAACCAATTAAGTTTTGAACTTGAGTTCATGATTTTAATAACTTCATTAGTTTCATTACTTTAGTTTTAAAAAAGGGAGGTTCAAAGTTAGTGCAATTGGAAAAGTATAGAAGAAGATGACCGAATATTATATTTATTGTCTATTTTTCTTTTTATTCTTTATGAGCTTTTGTAATTGGCATCAGTGGTGCATGATATGGAGACAAAAATTAATGGAAACCATTATACATTTCTTGATTAATGGGAAAAGTTTGTCTAGGATAAGTAGACAAGAAATAAACAATGTGACTTATTAAATACCATACCTAAATTCAATAATAGGATGATAATAAAGGGGCATACTTTATAAGTGATTTTAATTAGTGCAATTTATCTCTTTTCTTCTTGTGTGTATTAATTCGCCTTAATTTTTCTTGATACGGTGTTACTATAATGCAAATTGCACCTTTTCTTGTCGACCATCATAATTAAAAGGAATGATGTTTTAGTACAAAAATATTGAGTACGAAATCACACGGAGGAGTTACAATGGTCATTTAGCACAATAAATGGTCATGAATTAATGTTCTATATTCCTCCCACATGACACTAATCAGTCACTTCCAAATTTGACAAAATTCGTTGCGTACCATTCCAACTCAATAACCATTTTCTAAATATAGTCTTGTATGAGATGAACAAATTGCTCCCCGATCCCAAAGAGAAAAATAACAGTATGTTATAGGGGAGAAAAAAAAATCTTTAACTCATGGACCACCAAGCTACTCTTCTCAATAGAAATAAGTTAAAAACAAAACAAAACAAGACAAATTAAATGCACAACCAAAGAAAATTGAATTGAAATGCTTCATGTCTGCCACTTAAAATGCAAGAATTTCGGTGTCCACCACATTTTAAAATGCTGCCATATACCCCACATGAACATTGATAGAGCACAAACCAAAATAACCATGCAAAAGCCAGGATGGCAAATCTGTAATTAAATGAAACAAAGTGTCCAATTCCATATAGCAACTGTTCTATGTCCACATTTATATAACACACATTCATTGCCACCTTCCACATGCCACCATTATTCTCAACTCAAAGGCGTTACTAACTATTCCAACAATGCAAACTAAAAATGTTCACAACATCCCAACCTACATTCCTCCACCCATAAGGCCATCACCACCGGTGCATCAAACACCCTCTTTGCCACCAACAACCAAACCTCGAGCAATATCCATATCCGCACCCAATACCAATACCAATACCAATACCAATACCCCTGTTGTTGTTCCAATTCCACCAACTATAGAACCTGATGACTCTACCACTGCCTATTATGACTACCAATTTTTGTTCTTTTCACAAAGATCCGAAGCTACTCAACCCGTTACCTTAGCCACCGTCGACGGTGTTATACCGGCCGATTTCCCCTCCGGTACGTACTATTTAACCGGACCGGGGGTTTTATCCGATGATCATGGTTCCACGGTGCACCCTCTAGATGGACATGGGTATCTAAGAGCATTCACTTTTGATAACGTTACAAAGAATGTTAAGTACATGGCTAAGTACATTAAGACGGAAGCACATGTAGAGGAGCATGACCCAAAGACTAACAAATGGAAATTTACCCATAGAGGTCCATTTTCTGTGTTGAAAGGTGGGAGAAAAGTTGGAAACACTAAGGTAATGAAAAATGTAGCTAACACTAGTGTACTCAAGTGGGGTGAGAAGCTCCTTTGTATGTGGGAAGGTGGGGAACCATATCAGATCCAAACCGGTACTCTTGATACCATTGGCCGCTATAACATGATTGACGGTGCTGATTCTTTCCAAATTCATGATCACAACCATTCTCGTGATGTTTGGGAGGTTGCTGCTACACTATTGAAGCCTATATTATATGGTACGTTTTCATTATTATCTTATATACTTTCTAATACTTGCTTTCCATCCCTTTTTCTTTCTTTTTTTAATGGAACAAATCTAGATTTAATAATGAAAAAGGTCTATTTACATGACAAAAATGCTGCCAATTTTTTTATGTATTTTTTCTTATTAATTTCTCTGTTGTTTAAAAAGTAAATTAAGTATTTATATTAATTTTTTTATTTTTAAAAATCGAGTTCAAAAATTCGTTATTTCATAATTCAAACTTTGTTACAGCTGTACAAGTATTTGTATTTAACTAATAACTGGTTTCATTTCAAAATATTTAGTTGAACTACAAATATACTTAATTTTAAATTTATGTGCGTGTGTATGTTACGTATATAGTATTACTATGCTATATTATACTTTTTGCAACATTTAGAAAAATGTTACAAAAATATAAAAAATATTATTTATTAATTTTAGTAACATTTTAAAAAATGTTACCTCTAATCCATGTTGCAAAATATTATTAGTAACATTTAAAAAATGTTACAAAATGTAAAAAAATTGTTACCTATTAATTTTAGTAACATTTTTAAGAAGTGTTACGTCTGATATATGTCGCAAAAAGTATAAAATGTAGTAGTGTATATTCACAAATTTTAGAGTTGCACTTATTAAAATAATAATATAAATTAAAAGGTTTGAAAGTAGATGTACTTGAATGAAGTTAATAGAACCGGAACGTAGCTATGTATGAATAAATTAAGTAGAAATCCTGCTCCCTCGTTAATTCCTTCTCCATATATAAAAAGAAGAGTTAATTTGAATAATACATGACAAAATGGGCACAATCAAAGTGATTTATTTTTCCATTTATTATATTAGAAGACACAAGAAAGGTGACCATACGGTGTGATTATGACGTTGAATAATAGTGAGCAACTTGATATTTACCAACATATATAATAAAAAAACTTGGGTGGGAAATAGTAGTTGGTTGGACATGCAGTACAAGTATGGGACTCAAACTAAGCAAACTCATTATAGTCCTTCCAATATCTTCCCAACAAAATTTTAAAAAAGTGAGGTTTAATGACACTTTCACTACCAAAGTTAGTGGCACACAAAGAATACGTTTCTAATCAACATGTTAGCTGGAGTACTTACAAGCCATGTGGCTCCAGTAATAGTTTATTTTGAGGGTTATTCTAGTTTCCCAAGGGGAAATTAAATATAACTTTTCCTTGTCACTTTAATTTACTCAAGTTACGTAACATTGAATTTCACTAATGGGATCTTCGTACAAGACAATAATTTCTCGGTTGTATAATATTAAAATATTTTATTTGTCTTTATTTTATTGAATACAGGAGTGTTTAAGATGCCCCCAAGGAGACTTTTGTCTCACTATAAGGTGGATTCTAGTATGAATAGATTACTCACTGTGTCATGCAATGCCGAAGACATGTTACTTCCACGCAGTAATTTTACATTTACCGGTAAGTAATTATACATAGAATTATACTAATTTTCATTTTTTAAGTTCGCTTCTTAATTACCTTTTATATTTATTTATTCTGCAGAATATGACTCAAATTTCAAGATAGTACAGAAGCAAAATTTCAGAATCCCCGATCATTTGATGATCCATGATTGGGCTTTTACCGATACCCACTACATAGTATTTGCCAATCGCATAAAACTTGATGTACTAGGTAAGAATTTATTTATATATGCAAATTATTATAAAACTTTCTTCATTTAACTGTAACAAATTTAAGAACGTGTGAACAAAGAAAATCATTTTCCTAATTGATATCAATTTTAATATGTAGTTAGATAAAAGTTAAGTGGTATATTTTAAAATTGAATATATGTCATATTCTCCTAACGATTACTTATACTAAATTTTAAATAACACAAAAATTCGTATGTAATTTAATAGTGAAAAAACATTTACTAATTTTTAAATAATATAAGATTTATAATTAATTAAGTTCAATTTATGCTAGAAGAAATTTAATTTAATTTAATTTAATAGTTAGATTAATAATATTTATCATTTACAAAAATTATTAAAAATAAAAACTTTTCAAGACTTACACCTACTATTACACATTAATTAAAAACAAAATAGTAATTAAATCTTAAGTAATCACTTTCAATAAAACTAGCTCTCTGATTGTATGTGAGCAAGGGAACAAAAACATAATGAAATTTTCTATGGGAAATTATGTCAAATATATCTTAAATAACAGAATTTTCTTAAATATTGGTCAGGATCAATGGCAGCAGTGTATGGGATATCTCCAATGATAACAGCATTAAGAGTGAATCCAAGCAAGAGCACATCACCCATATACTTGCTACCTCGGTTTCCAGAGAAATTACCAAAAGGCAGAGAAAGAGATTGGAGAGTACCAATTGAAGCACCTTCACAATTGTGGTTGCTCCATGTTGGCAACGCTTTTGAAGTTAGACATTCTCATGGGAATTTTGACATCCAAATACAAGCCGCTGCTTGTTCTTACCAATGGTTCAATTTCAGCAAGTTATTTGGTGTGTAGTTTTATCTTTTAATTATATATAATGATAATATGTGGGTATGTGTGCATAAAAGAGAAAATTAAAGTCAAATAAACTCCGTCGTGCATAATCCTAATAAATATTCTCCCCAATCTACTGAATGTGAATGGGAGGTAAGTTAATTTATTTGGCTTTGTCTATGATAAAATTGGAAGGGGCCAATATTAATTGAGAAATAAATAAATAAATAAAAAGTGGCTTTCTTAATCATACACTCGTGTCTCTTATAACTCTGTTTTGGTTAATTATCAGGATATGATTGGCAAAAGCGGAAGCTAGACCCGTCAATAATGAATATAAAAGGTGGAAATGAGTTATTGCCTCATCTTGTTCAGGTAATGTGTATGGAGGAAGGGGGAGAAGCATGATTAAACAAAACTTATATATAAATATATATATATATATATATATATATATATATATATATTCATTATTTTGTCATAAAAAAATATGATCAATAGTTTCTCATTGAATATTCCAAGATTTCTCCATATTATTTTTTATTTCATTTCAAATATTTTTACCATGCCCCTTTATAATTTTCCCTAACATTTATGAGCAACGTAGCAGTACTATTCTCTAATAATTTTAAATTTTTTTTTTATTGAAAATCTTTAAATCATAAATGAGACTCATTCAATTAAAACTGAAACTTACATTTTTTAGTAGTTACTATGGAAATTTGAATGAATAATAAAGAAAACTATGTAGGAAAGAATATCTATGTTAGCATTACATTTATTCATATAGCTCTTAGCTCAATATGCTATACTATATGATGCAGGTATCTATAAAATTAGATTCTGACTACAATTGCCAAGAATGTGATGTGAAACCCATGAAGAAATGGAAGAAATCCTCAGATTTTCCGGCTACCAATCCAGCATTTTCCGGCAAGAAAAACAAATATCTCTATGCAGCAACTACATTAGGATCTCGCAAAACATTGCCAAGTTTTCCTTTTGACACTGTTGTGAAATTAGATCTAGAGAGTGATTCCGCACAAACATGGACCGCTGGAAGGAGAAGATTTATTGGCGAACCCATTTTTGTTCCTAAAGGTGACAAAGAAGATGATGGCTATCTTCTTGTTGTTGAGGTGAGTATGAATAGTTTCTTTTCTCCACACACTCATGCAGGCATCTATATATATAATTAATTTTCTAAAGTATTGAAATATTAATAAATTATGGATAACATTATCTAGGTTCATGAAAGAATATACTGTAAAGAGTGATTTCATGACAAAGACAAATATTGATTTTTTTATTTATACTTAATTGATTGCATTAACTCTATTTTCAGCCTTAAAATATAAATTTATATTCAGAAGTTGTTTAATTACAATTTGAGGATTGACTATTTTGTAAAAGAGGGTTTTTTTTTAGTATGCAGAAGTTTTGGTAGGTCCTTTAATTTATAATTATAAGTTTCTAATGGATGGTGACAATATTATTTGTTTTGCAGTATGCCGTTTCAATGCACAGATGTTACCTTGTTATCTTGAACCCCAAAAAGATTGGAACAGATAATGCTCTTGTTGCGAGACTCGAAATTCCAAGCCACTTACATTTTCCTCTAGGTTTTCATGGTGTTTGGGCAGCTAGCTAGATGAAATCTAAAATTGAATTGTTATAAATCTTCTTTTAAAGTTTAAATAATTAAGAAAATCAATTCAAGGTTCTTACAATTTATTGTACTTATATGATTATGTACAAAAGTATTTAATTATTTATTAATATATAGTTTTAAGTGTATTAATCTCATTCGAACTAGTACTGACATATTTGTTTTTTTCTGCTTGACCTGATTTTGTGAATTGTGCAAGATATATATATATATATATATATATATATATATATATATATATATATATATATATATATATATATATATATATATATATATATATATATATATATATATATATATATATATATATGAGATGTATAAGAGTAAGTTTGTCCACTTTGAAAAGACACAACGGCAAAATATCACATGCAGCATGAATTGTAAATGGAAAAAAAAAATCTTTTACAAAATATCATTTGGAATAGACTACAAATCACTAACAAACAAATCTCACATAATATATTATGAGAATAAAATATAGGAGTGTAAGAAAATCATTAATCTATTTTTATTTGTTAAATTCCAATATTATTTTTTTAATTAGAATAATTTTAAAAGTACTTCTCTTTTTTATAAGCTAAATAACGTTTATTATATTATTCATATAACTTTTTATTTATAATTATAATATAAATTTTAAATTTTAATTTAATTGAAATTTAAATATTTTTACATTATAACAAATGTTAAAGTAGTTTTAGTTTTTAGATAAACTAAATATTAAGATTATTATAATTTTAATTTTATTTTAGAATTTAAAATTTTAATATATAAAATTAATAAAAATTATGTTATAATTTTTACTAACCAACTTTTGTCTTTTTAATATGTTATAAAAATAATTTAATATTTATTATTAATTTTTTTTTTTATTTTTAATTAATTTATTTTTATTTATAAAGTATCTATAATTTTAAAAATATTAATGCAATATATAAGTAATATGTTAATTATTTATTAACCAAGCACCCCATCATTTTCATTGAAGCAAGCGAAATAAAGGTTACGTTTGAGTGATTTTTAGTTATTCATTTGAAATTTTTAAAAGTTAAATCTAACTTTTGGTATGATTTTTGAATTATAATTTTTATTTTTTAAATTTGTTGTAAAAATAAATTTTTTTATAATAAATTTATTAAAAAATTATTATTTAAAAATAAAATTATTTTAAAATATTATTATTATTATTATTATTGATGTTATTCCTATTATTATCAAGATAAACTATAGTTGCATATTGTATGTATTTTAATAAAATTCTATATAATATTATTTTTATTATAAAACTTTCTTTTAAATAATGTTATTTGGTTATGATATTAAATTATTTTATAAAAATAAATTATCCTCCTATGTGTTTTTTTTAAGTTATTAAACTTTTTTTAAAATCGTGTAAAATTGAAAATCAAACTTATCATAGGATGATAAATGAATATAAAATATAGTTAATAGTTGAATATCACAGTGGCTTTATTGATCCTTGTGGATGAGTGATGTTTACGACAAAAAATTCATAAACCACTTCATCTATCTTTATTAAACTGCAACCAAGCTCTTTATTCATATCCCTATCACTCATTAATTTTCAAAGCAATTCTACATCATTTCACCTACTAGTTGGAGCATAGACTTTTTGCAAAAATACATACATTCCACTACTAATAGTATCCCTTAGATTTAAACCCTTGTTTTTCATTTTTTCCCTTAGATCAATAATTACTATGTTGCTTGAAACAAGCATTCCAAAGACTCCTTTGTATAACGACATGTGGAAAAAAAATAAGGATAACTTTTTAAATTATTGTTTAAGGTTAAAAATAAAATTACTTTTGGAACAAAAATTATTAATGAATATATACATATCACACGATTAGCTTTTTGTTTACAAAATATTTTGCTCATATAAAAAATGCAAAGGTATTAAGCAAAAATTTGTTAGAACACAAAGGATGTAAGTGTAATTTTTTTATTGTTATAATAATAATAATAATAATAATAATAATAATAATAATAATAATAATAATAATAATTATTATTATTATTATTATTATTATTATTATTATTATTATTATTTGTTATAATTATTATTATTGTAGTTGTTGGGATGGTGATGATAATAATAGTGAATATGATTATAATGATGGTGATGGTTGCCTTAATTAAAATTTTTGTCAATTTTAAGAGTTGAGTTAATTTTTTTTAAAAATATGTTGAAAATAAATTTAAAATTATTTTAATCCAAATTATGTTTTTAAATTTAATTTAAAAATAAAAGATAAATACTTGTAACGAGACTGGATAGGACTTAAGTTAGTAAAGCCAAATTTAAAAGAACCAAGATTGAGAATTTAAAGAAAACGAGTGGGACTTGTGTAATTAGAGAAAATTATTTAATATGCTTTAATATTATTTAAAGATTTAATTTTAATATTCTGTTAATGTGAACAATTTTTATATTATTAATTAACTAAAATTGTAATAAATATAACTTCTAAGATAATTATTACAAAAATTAATAATTTTTAATACTATGACATTCTTTAATTAATTATAATATACAATATTTTTTAATTAAATTTTACCATTCTTTCTTTACTTATTTTTTGTCTAAAAGTTTAAATGAGTTAATCTTATTTCTATTTTCCTTATTACTATTGAGTTAATTATAAATCTCTGTTGATAGTTGTACTTTATACAATATCAGCGCGATTGCGTTACGTATTTGATTTTAAGTATATTTATCTAAATTCTATAATATAATAAAAATAAAATAATTTAAAAGAATGTGTATCTTTTCAATTTAGTCGTTAAATATATTTAAATTATGTATAAAATATAAGACCTTCTAATTTTATGCTTAACTCAATTAAATTAGAGTAATAGAATTAAATGAATTTAATCATGAAAAATAGATATTAAAATAATTTCAAGACTCAATATGAAAGCATAAGGAAATTACCCAATTTGTAGAAATTTAACTTAACTTTATTAAACTGAAGTCTTACATTTAACAGAAAAGGTAATAAAAAAAAACATTCAGTCGAAACAGTTAAGTTATAAAATGATGTTATTGAAGAAATGATTAAAAGTATTTTTATCATGAATGTATTTAATTAATTAAATTTGTAATAAACTAATATAAAATATTTTAAAAATAAATAATAGTATAAATTGTCTAATTGAATTTTTTTATATCTAACGCAAAGAAATGCTGGGCCAATTGTTTGAGTTACATTTGACTAATTTTTAATTTTAATTCTCACAAAATATTATGAATTGGATAACATTGAACGCGAAAATCATATGACAAACATATAACGCTTCGGGATGAATTTTGGTTATGATTTTAAAATTTTAATTTAATTTTAGTTGAATTTTAAAATATAATTTTTAAAATTTTAAAATATAATTTTTAAAATTTTAAAAGTTGTTACAAAAATGTTTTAATTTATTTTATTTTAATTATTTATTATAAATTTATTTAAAATAAATAAATATTTAATTAAAATAAAAATAAAAATTAATATAATAATTTTTTATAAGAATAATAATAATAGGAGAGATTATGATATAATAGTTATTATAGTTATAATAATAATAGTAGGATGAAAATGATAGTTGTAGTAATGGTAATATGATGATGATAATAATAATAAGGGTAGGATTGAGATTAGGATAATTGTAGTGATAACGGTAATATATAAAAATAATATTAATGGTGGATTTTAGAAGATAAATTTAAAATTTAGAATAAATTTTTAAAATTAAAAATTAGTATAATTTATTTTATTTTAAAAATTAATTCAAAATTATATTAAAAATATATAAAAAATTAATTTAAATAAATAAAATATTTAATTTAAAAATTAAAAATCAAAAATCAAAACTTTCCAACCGCAGCCAACAAAACCTAAATTAACTGGTTCAGGTCAAACATAATGTTCAGCGTGATCATTGTAAAGAGGTTGTTCAAATGAAAACACACTCTTCGAAGCCACTTGTATTATTAGTACCATACCTCTTGTCAACAGGTCGTAGGGGCAATCCAAGTCAATTAATCGAGGAACACTATTGCTGTGGTAATTGACATCGTTGAAATCTTAGAATGAGACAAAATGTAAGGAGGTGAGAACTAAATTTCTAAACAAGATTCTAATTTCTTAACCAAATGTCATTTTCTTGGTTTTTTCTACTTCAATTTATTGTAAAGGGTGACATATAATCAATTCAATTTTAAGTTTAGAAAAGCACTCATCCGAAATGCGTTTATTTTATTTTGCATTTAACTATTGATAAAGACAACTAAATTGATTTTGCAAGTTATAACATACTTTTATGTCGACAAATATAATAATAAGCATGCCATTAAGTACATCTACAATGTCATAAATGAAATCATACAATTTTTTTCTATTTGCTCTTGGCTTATTTAACTTGCCACACATGCGATAACATCGATAACATGCCAATTTAAAGTGGATTACTTTTAACATACCACTCTAGGTGGGATCTCATAAACATTTCTACTCTAATTGAACTTTCTTTAACTTTTTTACACTTGCCTTACCTATTTAATCCATACTTAAATTTAAATTTAGGATACTAGTTCATAATTTAATAATCACCATCACTCATTTATTCGCTTACTGTTATCATCTTTAAATTTAAAATTATCGCATTTGTTTAGTAGTTAAGTTAGGAATTTAATAGTTTTTTTTTATCATAAAATGTATATGATTTTCTTGCTCATAACATTTATTTTTAAACATACCTTAATTTTATGCAAGAAATAATATAATAATTCAATCACATAATATTGGGAAAATTAACAATCATAGTGAATGTTGTACTCTTCAAATACATAATCATATCACATTTAATACAGAATAAAACATCATTTAAGCTATTTATCAATCAATTTTGGAAGAAGATAAGCTAATATATCTTTTTTATATAATTTACATAAGAAAATAGAGTTCGGATTTTATTTTATGAAGTAAGGTAGCAACTATTTTTATCCTTATTTTTTAAAATTACCTTAAGATTGGATATTTATTTCTATAAGTTTGATGTTACGTGAAAAATATGAATATAAAATTTTTATTAAATTTTATTTATGAACATGTAAAAAAAAAGTATTTTAAATTTTTACTATTAATTCTATAGAGATTAGTCTAGCCATCTACATATAAAATTTTAATTTTAATTTTAAGCTCATCAAAAAGTTTATTTTGTAAAAGTAAATTATTTTTTAAAGTAATAAGATAAATGAAAGAAATAAAAATAAGATTTTTATAATGAAAAATAAAAGAAACAGTGCAAGTTAGGGAAAGTTTATAAGATTTTGGTTCTTCTTATGACTTTACTTGTTTTTACCTTTGGTTCTCTCTTTAATTCAATTGCTAACCACCTACACTTTTTCTACTCCTCCTCCTTGATCTGCCAATAGCAGTAATCTTTCTTCTACCCATTACCCTCCTTGATTTGGTAAGATAAATAAGTAAAATAGTGCAAGTTAGGGAAAGTTTATAAGATTTTGGTTCTTCTTATGACTTTACTTGTTTTTATCCTTAGTTCTCCCTTTAATTCAATTTCTAACCATCTACACTTTTTCTACTCCTCCTCCTTGATCTGGTAATAACAGTAATCTTCCTTCTACTCATTACCCTCCTTGATCTGGTAAGATAAATAAATAAAAGAGGGTATAAAATTTAAAAGGGTGTTAATTACATGTTAGACAATTAACTGGTTAGAAATCTAGATTCCCGATTGGTCCTCTAA
Source organism: Canavalia gladiata (assembly GCA_037954105.1). Taxonomy (NCBI): domain Eukaryota; kingdom Viridiplantae; phylum Streptophyta; class Magnoliopsida; order Fabales; family Fabaceae; genus Canavalia; species Canavalia gladiata. The sequence goes on from CM075661.1 coordinate 42,302,917, forward strand.
TATCCTTAGGTTCAATTATTCTAGAGTTTCGTTAATTGGACGTGGTACAATTGCCTCCATCCAGTCAACTTATAAATTAACAAAATTAGCCAATTCCAGTTAATGCATTAAGCATACTAGAATATCTCAATTGTAATGAAGATATAATTTTAGAAAAGGGAAAAATGAGGTTCAAACAGTATACATCACAAAGTTTTTGAAAGATCCATAAAGGGGAAATTAGTTATTTATAAGAAAAATAAATAGCCCACAAATATCTACAACATAAATTATATGAAAGAAATACACAACCAATATTTCCAACAAAGTTGAAAACTATTTTGCGTTTGTACCGCACAAGGATTTCTCCCACCAAGATTCTATGGAAGGATGCTAGAGGAAGAACCGGAAATGGAAAGACTAAAAATGAGAAATCAGGGAAAGGTAAGGCAGTGCCTAGAGAAGAGGGTGTTGCTCTCCTATAGAGAGAAATACTTTAAGATGTGACATTTGAAGCCAGGAGTGGTGTGTTGAAAAGTGTGGCAAAGCCTCCCTTTTATAGGTGCAGATTCCAGGATTTCCAGCATCGAGGATCGGGCTTGCTCTAGTTTTCCTGCAATCGTGGCGATTGTTCTAGGCCTTTGCCACTGTAGGGCTAACTAGGACACTTCTGCATCATTGGAGCTGATTGGGATGTCCTCCTGTATCACTAGGGACGATGTGACACTGTTTATTGGGCGTTTCAAATGTTTGCATGGTCGTACTAAGTTGTCACAACCATGCACCCTTGTGCTGACACGACTGTGCTTAGATTTGCACATCCGTGTCGGATTACTAAGGGATATTTTTGTCCTTTTTTACACTCTTGCTATTTTATATCCCATTTGTCCTTTTTTTGGTTCAAAGTTGTCATATTTTCATATTCTTTACTTATTTAACCATTTTTGCAAAAAAAAAAAACAAGGGTTATTAAGTGTAATTACAAGTAAAATTATGTTTAATCATACAGTAATTATGCATAAAATCCACATATAAATGATGGAATGTTAGTTTATCATTTGGAAAGCATATGACTCTTTTAAGTTAGCTAAGTTGGAGTAGAGATTTAGACTTTAATTCTAATATTTTGTAAGAGGTTTTTATTGTCTTTTTGTGACTAATCTTTCTAAGTCTTATATCCTAAAATTCTTTACACTTTAATTCTCGTTAAGGGGTTTTAACTGTCCAGTAAATTAGGTTATCATTAAGGCTTATCTAAATTCATATTTATGTTATTTATTAAATAATTTGTTTCTTTAAAGGTTAAGGAATCTTAATCCACTTAATAAATTAAATTATTTCAAACTCATTTCGTATACTTAGGGACTAGCTAAATCTTTCCCAAATCACTCAATGCTTTGTTTTATCCATTTTTCTTGAAGCTAGTCATTGGTTCTCATTTATAGTAACTTGGTAGGTTTATATTCATGAGTGTTGTGATTAATTCATGTTCCATCATAATTAATAAGGGCATGGTCGAATATCCTTCATCTTCAGTCTTTATCAAGTACAAGGACATATTTACAAGGTCGTAAATCTATCCTTATGCTAAAGGATTCATATCTTCTTCATTAAATAAGTTACTTGGTTTGTCATTATAGTTGAAAACTTCACCTTTATACTTAGGATTTAGGTTTGTAGGATTTATTTCTTATTTTAGTTTTGGTGTGACTTTTGTTCATCCTTAAAATGTAGCCAAAAATATTTCATAAAATGGATCCAAAAATAAAAAACACAACTTCAAACTAAAAGAGACCAAATGCACATTTTTATGCATGAAAATATAAAAAATGAGATCTAAAAGAGTAGATTCAAGCTTTAAGAGTAACCACAACATGACCAAGATTATAATAGTTTTAAAGAAAAGTCTCTAAACTACCTAAAATGTTTAAAAGTATCAAGAAAATATTTTAACCAATTAAAATATTTAAAGAACCTAAAGAGTAATTTTCAATCGAGTAAAATGTTTAAAAAATCTTTAGGGAAGGGATGATGTAATACGCTCTCTTCAACCTCCTATCTATCTATTTGTGTATTTATTATTATTATTATTATTATTCATTTTAAACATGTCAGAACTAACCAAGTTAAGATTTATTGATTAGAAAGGATATGTTTCCTAAAAGTAGAGATAAAATGAAGTAAAGGTCTCAGCAACAGAGAGGAAGCCCAACTACAGAGACCTAATGGACCATCGGACCCATCACTAGAGTAAGAGCTCGAAAACTGCAAAAGGAGATACAAGTCTTCTTGGGCCTTCAGGAGGAGCTCCCTTAGGTCCAAAACACCTCTCCTATGGCTCTTCATACCTTAGACTAACACTTAGGATGTTTCTTGTATTTTAGGTTCTAGTGGGTTCAAATATGTATAAGCTTGGATCTAATTTTTCTATATTTTAGCTTAGAATTTTTTGGGTTTCTCTGGCCCAATTTGAGATTGCATTGAGAAGTCAAGAAGGCTCTATTGTTGGGCTGAAATCCAAGCCGAATTTGAATTAAAAAACTTCCCCTTCCTTCCCGTCATTTTGCACCTCCTCTATGCTTATATAAAGACATCACTTGTGTAATTTTTAACACTTAGTTTATTTTGAATTAAATTATTACTTTTCCTCTCAAATTTTTGAGAGCAATTCTCTCTTTACCATTCCTTGAGAACTAGACTTGGGGTTGAGGAATCTCCTCATCTGTGATTGCTTATGGTGGCGAAGAAGTTCATCCTTCACAAGAGGTGGTGCTTCCTTAAAGCATAGTTCGACTGATTTCCTCTTCCATCCTCCACCAAATTGAATTCTTCATTGATCCAGAAGAACCACCCCCTTCCACCTCTATATCATAAAAGGTTATCCTAGTAATATGGTACATTTTACTAGAGAAGTGACAATGTGGTATAATATCATAGAGATATGGAATCTTGAAAAAAGTAAGGATAAAAGGTCAAGTGATGTGACATGTTATCACTCATATTGGAAAATCAATGACAAGTGGTGCTTTCTTGACTATTGATCTCGATGAGTGAGAAATTTTAAGATCATTGAATATTTTCATATTTACATGAAGCACAAATTCACTACACCACATCTCTCTCTCTCTCTCTCTCTTTCTTTCTCTCTCTCTCTCTCTCTCTTTCTTTCTCTCTCTCTCTCTCTCTCTAATTTTTATTTCTATACAAGCATGGTTCTTTTTCCTTTCCCCCAAGTTTTCTCTTTTTCTTTTCACTCTTAAGAACCACCAACTTGAAGAAGGAAATTTGAGACCAAGAAAGAAGCTATCAGCACAAGAAGCTTATGAAGCCAAGAAAGTGAAGATTCAACATATCTTCCTCTTGTATCCAACCCGGACAAAGAGATTTTTAGGTAAGGGAGAAGCTCATGTTTAATTATGAAGTAAAATATGGTTTTTGAGAAGGAGTTCTTTTCCTTGAATAACTTAATGACTAAAATATTTGTTAATTTCTTTTTATTTTATTTTTAATGGTTGAATATTTGACATTTCATGTTTTAAAGCATCTTTTGACCTTGCATATATCTTTCTAGAGAAATACGCTAGAGTTTCACTTTGGAATTTTGTGTGATAATTTTATTCTTTATCTAAATTATCCTTTTAAAATTAAATTCAAAATATCATTCTATTCAATTTATGACAATTTTCACAAGTTGCTTTTCCTATTAAGAAATTAGAATTTTGTTATTGTGAGAATAAATTTCACTATAGAATCTTTTTATATTAGTTTATATCTAGTGTGTACTTGTAAAATTTCATGACCCAATTTATTATGTGCGACTGATGATAATTTTTTTAATTTGTTGTATTGTAGATACGTGTGCTGTAGATGAGGTATGTTAGACACATATACATAGATGAGGTACATAGATACTTGTACTATAGACGAGGTACATAGACACCCAAACTTGATGCGCGGATCTACTGTGTTCTATACCACAATAATTCGCACTAATTTGAAGTTGTATCCTTATAATATACATATACATGTGGGTCAAAAAATCATCATCACTTTATCAAAATAATGTGATGTGAACGTGGGCACCACGATAAGTAAAAGAGATCATCTAGGAGATTATCTACAAGGATGGAAGGTCCTATGACGAGAAATAGGACCAAACGTATGGAACAAACACTTGAAGGTCTCATCAAGGAAGTTGAAGAAAAAGACTACGTGGATCCAAGCCCAATTCCAACATGGGTTAATTTATGTAGTCATATCATTGAAGATATTAAGTCATAATGTTTATGATTTGCTATAGATTACATTAGGATTTGGTATTTATCTAGAAGTTATTTGTTTTAAATTAGTTGCAATTCAAATTGCAATCTAATTAGGATTTCTAATTTGTTATCTTTTTTATTAGATTTGGTTAGCTATAAATAGGAGTTAGGAATTCAGTGAAAAGACAGATTTTGAGTATTAATCATATTTTCTCTCTGAGATTTTTTCATCTCTGTGTGAGTTGATTCCCTTGGTTCTTGGGCAAAGAACTACCTTTGATAACGTTGGTTCTTCCGGCAGGTCACGGTAAGGGTCACGTTCCTCTTGATAACTTCGGTGCTCTCCGGCAGGTCGCGGTTTGTGTCGGGTTCCTTTATCTTAGCTTATCCGAATCTTACCTTATCCTTTCTTTATCTTATCTTGATTCTCAAGACGTTCCGTTATCGTTTCCGCATTCCGATTCATTCGCGTAGGGTGAATCATATCATTTGGCATCAAAGCTTCGGCTCTTGGAATCAGGTGTCATCTATCCTTTGTTTTATTTTCTTGTGTTAAAGTTGTTATCTACCAAATATTCCAAAAAAAAAGAGTTGTGATAAAAAAAATTCAAAAAAAAGAAGAAAAAAAAATTGTGATTGAAATTCAAAAAAAAAAAGTTGTGATAGAAATTAAAAAAAAAGGAAATTCAAGATAATTGAAAAAAAAATGTTCATTCAATATAATTCTTTTTTTAAGTTCTTATTTCTTGACCAATATTCCTTACCCTATTCATGTTGTGTATCTGTGACGCTTTCATTATTTGTGAGAAAATCAACTTGCGAAGTTCTTAGTTCAAGAATTTATAAGAAGAATTGAGAGGTAAAAGGCAAGAGTTGGTTAGAGCATTATAGAAAAATCCAATTCGAGTGTAAACACGATTGAAGAGCGTCAATATTGAGGTATTTCCAACATGAGTGGTGAACTCCATCATAATGAAATGGATCTAAAAATACTCATAAAATCATTTCAAGATCAATTCCAACAGTTGAGTAGAAGGTTGGATGATATGGAGGGTTGTTCGAGGAGGAGGTCTCGGGTTTCTCGTCAGAGTAATCCCCAAAGATTAATTCACTGTGATGAAGAAGGAGATTGGAGGAAGAACTTAGAATCAAACAGTGAAAGTTTAAGAGAAAAAAGACGATATAAAGAAAAGAATAACAACTTGGGGAGTATTAAATTATCCCTTCCACCATTCCAAGGAAAGAACGAACCTGAAACTTATCTAGAGTGGGAGAGAAAAGTGGAGCATGTGTTTGATTGTCACAATTACTTGGAGGAGAAAAAGGTAAGACTAGCCAGTTTTTCTTTTATCGATTATGCTAATATTTGGTGGGATCAGTTTATCCATAATAAGAGGAGATATGGAGAGAGACCTATCCAAACATGGGAAGAGATGAAAGTAGCCATGAGAAGAAGATTTGTGCCAAGTCACTATCATAGGGACTTGCACCGAAAACAACTACAAAGTCTTACTCAAGGCGCTATGGGTGTTGAAGATTATTACAAGGAGATAGAAATTGCTATGATAAGAGCCAATGTAGAGGAGGACGAAGAAATCATTATGGCAAGATTTATTGGAGGGCTAAAAAGAGAAATAGCTGATGTGGTGGAGCAACAACATTATGTGGAGATGGATGAATTGCTTCATAAAGCTATTGAGGTGGAAAGACAACTCAAATCTAGGAGCACTCGCAAATATCCCAAATATGCTTCTAATTCATCGTCGAAGTTTAATTGGTTCAATGAGAAAGAAGATCCTAAACCAAAGGAGACTTATTTTGACCAAATGAAAAATTCAAAAGAATGTAAAATGAGAGAAAAAGAATTAGAAAATAAAGAAAAAGAAAACAGAGATAAAATTGAGAGTGAAAAAAAAAGTAGAAAGTCAAAAAAAGAACGAGAAAGAATTAGAAAATCAAGAAAGAAAAAAGAGAGATGAAATTGAGAGTGAAAAAAAGTAGAAAATAAAAAAAAAGAATGAGAAAGAATTAGAAAATCAAGAAAGAAAAAACAGAGATGAATTGAGAGTGAAGAAAAAGTAGAAAATAAAAAAAACAATGAGAGTGAAAAGAAAGAAAATTAAAAAAAAAAGAAAAAGAAAATAAAGTTTGTGTATTTGCTCACAAAGAAAAGGTCGAGAGTGTTTTAAGGGTAAAGGAACAAGTTCTTGTACTCATGTACAAGGATATTTATCTTACTAACAATCATAACTCTTCTTTTGCTAGTGTGGTTGAATATTTGTTGCAGGAAGTTGATGATGTATTTCCTAGAGAACCACCAAAAAGCTTACTTCCTATAAGAGGTATTAAACACCAGAGTGAATTTTTCCTCAGTGCTGTGATTCCAAACCGACTAGCTTATAGAACTGTTCCTAAAGAGGTCAAACAGATTCAAAGGCAAGTAGAGGAGTTGATGCAGAAAGGCTTTGTGAGGGAAAATCTTAACCCATGTACAGTTCATGTTATCTTGGTACCAAAGAAAAATGGAACATGGCGCATGTACATGGACTGTAACGTCGTCAACAAGGATACAAGAGTTAGTGTTGATGAAGAAAAGGTTAAAGAATTTAGAGATTGGCTCACGCCTACAAATGCTAATGAGGAGCTCTATGTTGTAGTGAGCGCCTTACAAACTTGGCAACATTACCTTTGGTCGAGGGAACTTGTCATCCACTCTAATAAACTCATCTTGAAGTTTTTAAAGTCCCAATGTAAGCTCAACAAAAGGCTTCGCAAGTGGCTCGAATTTGATGAGATGTTTCCTTATGTTATCAAGTATAAAAAGGGAAAGGAAAACATTGTAGTGGATGCATTGTCTCGAAGGTATGTATTACTTACGACTTTACAAACCAAATTACTTGGATTTGAATTACTAAAAACCATGTATGCAGATGATATTGAATTTGGACAATTGTGGAAAGCGTGTTCTGACCATGGTTTTGATGACTATTTTAGGCAAGATGAATATTTGTTTAAGAAAAATAAATTGTATGTATCTAAGTGTAGCGTAAGGGGAATGTTTATTAGAGAGACTCATGGGAGAGGATTAATTGGACATTTTGGCATTCAAAAATCTTATCACATTTTACATGAACATCTTTTTTGGCCAAAAATAAAGCATGATGTTAAACTTATTAGTGAAAAATATATTACTTTCTTACAAGAAAAATCTAAGGTAATGCATCATGACTTGTATACACCCTTACCTGTTCCTGAATATCCCTAGACTGATATTTCTGTGGATTTTGTACTAAGGCTGTCTAGGACCTTAAAAGGAAAAGATAGTAATTTTATCGTTGTAGAGAGGTTTAGCAAAATGGTACATTTTATTGCCTGTTCTAAAACTAATGATATCACTCATATTGATAATTTATTTTTCAAAGAGATTATATATTTGCATGGCTTACCTAAAACTATTATAAGTGATCGAGATGTTAAATTTCTTAGTCATTTTTGGAAAACCTTGTGTGGTAAGTTGGACACTAAATTATTGTTCTCTGTTGTGGCTTATCCATAAATAGATGGACAAGCTGAAGTTGTGAATAGAACTTTAGGCACCTTATTACATACTATAATTCAAAATAATTTAAAGGATTGGGAGAATTGTTTGCCTCATGTTGAATTTTCATATAATAGGGTTGTTCATACATCTACTTCCTTTTCACCTTTTGAGATTGTATATGGATTTAATCCTTTATTATCTTTAGATGTTTACCCATTTTATACTAATGACTCTCTTAATGTGGGTGGAAAGCAAAAGGCTGAATTTGTGCAGAAATTCAATGTCAAGGTTCGCGCTAATATTGAGAAGAATGCTCGGCAGGCAAACAAAGGGTGCACCAAAGTGATCTTTGACCCTGGTGGTTGGGTGTGGGTTCACTTGCGAAAGGAGCGGTTTCTAAGTCAAAGAAGTTCCAAATTACATCCTAGAGGAGATGGTCCATTTCAAGTGATTGAAAGGATCAACGATAATGCCTATAAAATCGATCTTCCAAGTAGCTATGGTAATGTCAGTGCCACTTTCAATGTTTCTGATTTATCCTTATTTGATGCAGATGACCATCAAGATTCGAGGACAAATCCTCTTGGAGAAGGAGGGAATGATGTGAACGTGGGCACCACGATAAGTAAAAGAGATCATCTAAGAGATTATCTACAAGGAATGGAAGGTCCTATGACGAGAAATAGGACCAAACGTATAGAACAAGCACTTGAAGGTCTCATCAAGGAAGTTGAAGAAAAAGACCACGTGGATCCAAGTCCAATTCCAACATGGGTTAATTTATGTAGTCATATCATTGAAGATATTAAGTCATAATGTTTATGATTTGCTATAGATTACATTAGGATTTGATATTTATCTAGGAGTTATTTGTTTTAAATTAGTTGCAATTCAAATTGCAATCTAATTAGGATTTCTAATTTGTTATCTTTTTTTTATTAGATTTGGTTAGCTGTAAATAGGAGTTAGGGATTCATTGAAAAGACAGATTTTGAGTATTAATCATATTTTCTCTCTAAGAGTTTTTCATCTCTGTGTGAGTTGATTCCCTTGGTTCTTGGGCAAAGAACTACCCTTGATAACGTTGGTTCTTCCAACATGTCGTGGTAAAGGTCACGTTCCTCTTGATAACTTCGGTGCTCTCCAGCTGGTCGCGGTTTGTGTCGGGTTCCTTTATCTTAGCTTATCCGAATCTTACCTTATCCTTTCTTATCTTATCCTGATTCTCAAGACGATCCGTTATTGTTTTCGTATTCTGATTTATTCGCGTAGGGTGAATCATATCATAATGAGGATACTAGGATCCTTTGTCAATGCTCAAATAATCATTATCATCATTTCACAGCATCACGAAATTACTTGACAAGTAATAATAGTCTTCAAGGTCTTGTCAAGGGGACTTAGTCCAACAAGAGTAGTTCGAGCTACAAGGAGCAACCCTAGACCATTGGAAGGATGAAACCTAGCTCAAGTATCCCCTAGGCTCAAAAGTTTCCATTATCATGAACTCTGCTCTCTACTTTTCCAACACCCTTTTATAGAAGGGCTCGCACATCATCCTCCATTATGATTTATGATGAATGGATTTTTGTACACTTATTTTTATTTTGTGTTAAGATTAATTGGATTTTAATCATGTATAATTTTATCATTTTTGATTATTTTTATATTATTGGGCTTCATTTTGAATTTGTCTTTTTACCTTTGTTCATTGTGAGTGTCATATCTTGAACTATAAAATTGAGATCGAAAGGATTCCAGAGGCATTAGAAAGCTGAGATAAAACCCTAAAATCACATGTATGCCTATGTAGCCTAGTTGAAATAGATTATAAAATTATTTGGACCAAACTGTGATCTAGACACCCAAACATGTTCCAATAAAATGGACATATTTAGGGTTACAAAAGTTATTTTTAGATGCGATCAATTTCTGTAGCTCAAGAATAGAATTTTATAAAATATTTGTTCAAATAGAAAATCCTAATTTTTCTACCAATATGCTTAAATTTTTTTTCAAATAGAGGCATCAAACAAGGATTCATATTTTGTGCATAATTTGAATTCAAACAATAAAGTAAATAAGAAATTCAATTGCAAACCTAAAGGGAAAAGAGAATCTATTCTTGAAGGATATTTATTCTGCATTTAACATAATTGATTTAGTTTTTATCTTGATTTTAAATTTTGAATTTGAATTTTAAATTTTAATAAGAAAACTCGGTACATAAAAAAAGAAACCCTAACACATTGTAGACACACCGTGACATCGATTGTGAATTTACAAAACACTTATTGTTATGTACATGATGCATGCCAATTAATTGTTTTAATTCTCATTTCTACTTCACTTGAAGGTTTCACTTTCTTCTGAAAGTTTAGGATCTCATAATCCTCATTCAATTATCTCATTATTCAATTCAATATCTTTCTAGAACTTAATTTAGTTACTTTTTAATAAATCAAACAAGATTCTCAACCTCCAATAAACATTTCATCACATCGAAACCAACATATCATGATTAATCTAATAGGACTTTTATCCTTAATAATGTATATTGTACATTTCTTAAAGTCTAGTAAATTTTTTTATAAAAATTATTCTTAAAAGTTCGGAATTAAATTACTATTTTTCTAATTTTATTAGAAAATCATTTAGACGAAATAAAAATTATAACAATTTGACAATTTGATAAGTTATAGAACAATGTGACAAGTTAACTTATAACAATTTTATAAAATAATTATTAATATAAATTTATCTAATATTTTTTATATTTTATCTTCATATATTAATATTTAAATATAATATTTTCTATAAATAAAAAGTTAATTAAACTCTAACTATGTCTTTTTTAAACATTAAAAATAGATAAGAGGGAAAATAGAATGACTATTATAAAGTACTAGTTTTTGAACATTTTTATAAAATAATAAATAATTTCATTTTTTTACCAAATTCTTTAATTGAACACTTCCTTATATTTATTATATAAAAATTATCTGTATAATTTAAAAAAAATATTAAATGAGGTTCTCTTTTAGAAACTTTTTCTAATAATTCAAGATTTAAGTAATGTAATTTCTAAAATTAATATAAAATTTTACAAATTTATAACACCTACAAAAATTTATGGACATAATCTTCAAATACACATCATTGAGCATATAAGATTTGATATTTATAATCTCACCTATAAATGAGAATCGTACAAATAAAATTCATAGTTTCAGTATAATATTTTCCTTGTATATTATTTCATATATATTTAAATAATTTATCAATTTAATTTCTAATTAATCCAAATCACTAATCAATAATTATACAAAATTTTATTCAAAAACTATATTCAAATATAGTTAAACATAAATTTTAAATTATTAAAAAATTAATAAAATTTCATTGTAAAGAAAAGAAGACTTTACAACTATTTTTATACTCTACTTGAGTCTTTTTCTCTTACATGGAATTGAAGACTAGTGTAATTCTTTAATTTTATAAAAGTTCCCATGTAATTAATCTTCTCGTCTTTGTATCAATCTTATTTGAAAATTAACAATGAATTCTTTGAAAATTTCTTAAACGTAACCTCACCCCGTTTCTATTTTCATCGATTCTAAAATACTACCAAATGCTTTTGTTCTTCTTTTAGATTTCGCTTTCACTTTTTGGATGATCTCCTTTTGGCTTTGTGATTTCTAATTTGTGACATTAGGGGGAAGTGGGTTTCACATTTAAAGGGAGATGCCATCTGTTATTACAAATGACATTATGCATGTAACATCTTAGAAATTGTGTAACACCCTAATAATGATACACGTCGTATGCTTAAGTCATATTTCGGATTCATTATTAGACTATTACTTCATGATGCAGAATTATTTTTTTTGTAAAATTACTGATACTGAAAATACAGTATATTAATTTCTTTTTTTTTAAAAAAATACTTATTAGAAGTGCGAGTCTCGTCGTAATGATTAACGCAATAGAAGATAAACATTATGATAATACCACTCACGTTAATTTTGAAAACTTGCATTTATTTACTTATCATATTAATACATTCATTTCCATCATAGTACTTACATAATTAATTACATAAGTAGTATAACATATAAGAAATAGTAAGTCAAGAGTATCGTTGAGTGCTTTAAAACAAGACAAGGTCTTTAGTAGCCATTATAAGTTACAATTATCCATAACAAGAAATATAAAGTGCAGATAAATAAAACACAATCCTCTTTAGTGATTCATGAGATATCTCCTCACAAACTAATGGCATCTTCTCTTTGTCATTTATTCCAACCCATGAGCACTACAGAGCTAGTCCACACTACATAGTTCGAGATAAATTACTACAATCATGAATGAGATAATTGAGTTCTGGAAGAGAAACGAAAGGCAGGGAATGAGAAATCATAATTTCTCAGTAGGTGTCTATCCTAAGGTTGGTGACATCATTTTTATTCCAATTGCTTTAATTTATTTATGAAAATATGTCAAACATACTAGTTCATTTCTCAATTTCAAAATTATTTTTTTTAAGTGGTTTTATTTCAATTATAAAAGAGTTCATGTTAAACATAATCAAACATATCATTCATTTAGTGGGTCACCATATTAACATGATGAAACATAACATCAAAGGTACTACTTGACACATTAACATCTCTTGCCATACTCGTAGTCATGCTCATTTATTAGTCACCCTTCTAGTGGCATTTTAATATATGACATACCATTATACTCTTAATGACACATTATTAAACCTTTGTCAAGCAATGTATTCTCACTTCCACACATACTTAACTTTCATTAGGATATAAGCTCATTCCTAATGATCATCACCACCTTAGCTTGAAACCCTATGACTTCTAACATGGATAGTCCTAAACTTCCACATATGCATAAGTTCCTGACTTGACACTTTACAAGTATGTGTTTGTTAAGTTTTCACATAGAAATTTCTTTAGTGATCTCTCGACTTATTAAGTTCCTTTTCAAGTCTTTAAAATAGGACGCATGCTCAATATTCAATCAAAATGGTATGCACAAATAGAATCCAAATCATCTAATTGCTCATACAATTCATCTACTCAAGGAACCACAATTCACACCAATTTTCATACATCATTCAAAGAATACATATATCATCTACATATGAGCATCATATCCCATTTCTAACAACTAAGAGTAGATAACATACACTTTATATACATCTTCGTATACTCACAAATCCATACAATAAGTTGGCATGATATTTCTAAATAGAAACTAATCTTTTAGTCAAGACTTTCTTAATTAAGCTTGATGTTACTATCTTGAGTAGCATATGAACTTATCCTTATAGCTTTTCCAACTTGCTTAATTTATAAGATTTATGATGAATAACTCATTTGATCTTAGTCCGCTCATCCTTTCTAAGTTGCCTCTCAACCGTCCTTTTCTCAAAGATTAAGTTCTTAACATTTTTCATGTAAGATTATGGTATATAGAATTTCTTCTCTAGTTGGCTGAATGACCTTTTTATTTGTTTACTCTTTATGTTCCTTAAAATTAATGTCTTATGCACAACTTACTTAAATCAAGTTTAAGTTTATAAGTTTTATGCTTTTTGACTAATAACTTGGCTAGTTAAGTTGAATCTATTAATAAACCTACCTGCTTTCGTCCTTGCTCATGAATTTAAGGTTTGTTACTCATGTCTTATTTAGTTATCTTTAAACATCAAAATAGCCTACTTTGCTTATTTATTACCTAGGTGGACGAACTCATATCCTCTAGTCCTAGGGCCTTATGATTCAATTTTCTTTTCTTAAATAGGTGATTTACACTAATTGAGATTTAGACTATTAATTAACACCAACCCCAGAATTTTTAGGGTTTTTTTTTCCTTGATTAGTGAGAATGGCCGAATGCTCATATTTCCCTCTCTACTCCATGATTAATTTCTAATAATCTTCTTAAGCTAATTTATATTCAGTCTAAAATTCTAGCAAGGTTTTAGCTTGTTCTTATCAATTTTATCTTACATTGCTGAATGGTACCCAACCATTACCAAGTCTTTTTCAAATTTAGAATTTATTCCTTTAACTTGTTTAGGCTCCATTTTACACCTTAATTGAAATTTTAAACTCATATTTTCCTAATTACATGGAAAGTGGCCGAATGCTCTAGGTGGACAAAGTGAGTTTTTTTTTCTTCTTAATTTGTCCTTTCTTGGTCCTAGTGTTATGGATTTTGGTTCTTGGTACATCACTTTTTCTTAGATCCACTATGATTTGTCCTAATTCCAAAGCTTTGGTCATGGAAAGTCTTAAGTGATTTGTTCAAATTTTAGTCCAATATTTCACCATTACTCTTAGTAATTTTAAGTCCAGTTCCAAGTGTATAGATTTTATTACATAAAACTTCTCTGTATTTTAAGGATTTTAACATATGAGTCTAGATCTATACTTTTATCAAAGAAAACTTCATGATCAAATATTTTAAGAAGAAAAATAAGCCATAAATACAAGATATTAACAGCATAGAAAAATATATTGTAAAACTCTATTTGTTGAAGACTTTTTTTATGGTTTTGGTGGGTCTTTATGGATGCTCTTCCTCCTTTCTGATAGTCCACATAAGATCTCTTAGTGCCAGTGGTAGGGCTTGGTGATTTGTCATAATTTAACTTAAATCGCAAAGATGAAAGTTTAAGTTTAGTGTACATTTGAGATTTTAGGAGTATTTTAAGTTTAGAGGATTTGTTTAAGTGTTTATGAGATGTAATATGAAGTAAATGAGCCCTCCCAAGGCTAAGATAGAATCTAGCCACTTAAGGGATAATTTGGAAATTAAATTCCCACCTAAGGGTATTTTGATACATTTGCATGTAATTTCTATTTTCTAAAATAAATGTAAATGTAAGAAATTATCCTTTTAGGATTATTTAAATGCTTTGAATTTGTCACTAATCAGGATTAATTTATTCTAAGCATGGTTAATTTACTTTAATCACTGTTAATTTTATCTCTCCTATTTAATATTTGTCTTATTTGGATTATTGAAGTGATGACTCATATGGTGAATCAACACCTCATTTTTCACATGCTATTTTCGTGCATAGGGGGTGGGGTCTACTTCTTGGCTTTTGTTCCTTTTTCTTGCCCTACCAACCTTCTAAGGGTATTTTGGTAATTTTCTCAACATCTTTTAGGAGGTTTTCAAATTGTTCCTCCAATATTTCTAAAACTTATTGGTTTATTACTGAATCATTCTTATGTCATTTTTCATTTTTCCAAGAACAATTTAACCCGTACGGAAGACAAAGCTTTCTAAAAAAGTTTTCTTATGTATTTTTTGTCCCCTTTTTGTTCCTATTGTTTTCTTATGACTTTCTAATCATCTTTGATATATTCTAATTTCTTAGAATATCTTTCAACCTTTGTTTTAGGTTTTCCTGCACATTATTTGTGTTATCCTAGTATAGGGACATTTTTGTCATTTGCTAATATTTCTAAGTTCTCTAACTTTTACTCTTATCTCTACTTTATTTCTTATTAAATGGTATTTGTAACCTAGAAAGTTCATTATGAGAAATTATGGATGTTACAATGCATGTTGGGTTACTTTTTTCTTTTAAACTTAACTAACTATTTTTTTATTATTTTAAAAAAAAAATTCTAAGTGTTAGACAATTTTTTTCATATATAATATATGAAAGTTAATGTAAATTAATTTAAATTTATAATGCAGTTTATTTTCTATAAATTTAACTTAATATTAAATATATTTTTATTAAGACACTTGAAAAGTAGCATGGAAAATTTTAATGTCACCTTTAATATATTTTCTTTTCAAGTTTATATCATTGCTTATATTTTTAAAGGCTAAAGTATATAAGTATTCTCCTTTTAAAATGAGGCAATAACTACGGGTGAGTATTTCCTTTAGATTCTAAATGTTTCTTTAATTTTCTTCTTGTAAAAAAATATATTTTGTAAACTAGTTTGTGAAATGTATTTTTTTACATTCCGCATACTAATTTACAGAATATATTTTTATATTTCGTAAATTAATTTATAAAATACATTTTACGAAATGTATTTTTATATTTTAGAAAATAATTTTTAAAATGTAAAAATATATATTTCACAAATTAATTGACAAAATATAAAAATATATATTTCGTAAATTAATTTATAAAATATAAAAATATATTCTATGAACTAATTTATAAAATTTAAAAATATGCATTCCGAATTATTAAATGGTACAATTAAAAATAATTAAAAAAACATAGGAAAGTGAGAAAAGAAAAATTGGAATTGCAAAAAGTAAAAGTTGGCATTTGCATCTTGGTCCACCCGAGCACATATCCCAAAGTGCATTCACCACCTCACATTGAATCAATAGCTGATTTGATGTCTCATATACATTTTCAAACAATGGGCACTTTGTTATATGTTATTATGTCTCGCTTGTTTAAGTCATGTAGGTAACCTGTCATACAAGAGCTGCCAACATAACACTTTGACTTTTTTTGGGACGTTGCACTTCCAGAGTTTCTGAAATGCTTTGCGCCTAAGATGTATGTTCTGCTGAGCCATATCATTTCTTTCCAATAGTTGACTAGAAGTTGTCTTGACCACGTATTGGCCTGAATGATCCTGATTCCATCTCCAATGGTCCTTCTCTTGTAGGTAGAGTCTGACTGCATCAAGTGTTCCTCAGCCTTGCCAGCTGCTCATTTTCCCATTCAAATAGTTGTTTACGCCAAGTTAATCCATAGGTATAACACTGTGATGTTAGTTCAAACATTGAGTCGATTGTTGTGTGTTGGTTCTCCGATACTAAATAAAGCCTTGGGTATATCTCTTTTAATGGTTGGGTAGAGCACCACTTGTCTAACCAGAAAGATGTATCCATTCCATCTCCAGTAATCCTTTTCAAGCCTTGATCGAACCAGTCTTGTTCGCCAGTCGAGTCACACTGGCAAAGGTCTTACAACCAAGTAGAGGTAGTATTATTATAGTTATTTTTCGTATTCTGATGTCGTAATGGACTGTATCGAGCATTTAGGATTTTTACCCATAATCCATCTGGGTTGTCTATCATCTTGCACCTTTATTTGAGAAGTAATGCTTCATTGAATGTTTATAGATGTTTAACTTCAAGCCCTCCTTTTCCTACCGGTTTACATACATCATTCCATTTAATCCATGCTATACATTTTGAGTCCTCTGCTCCTCCAGAGGAAGGTTCGTTGCATTGTTGAGAATCTTATTTGGGACTTTGAAGAATGAAAAATAATATATTAGAAGGCTTCATAACATTGAGTTTGCAAGTGTTATGCGTTCTCCAGAAGATATATGTCTTGCTGCCTAATGCTAGAGTCGCTCCCGAAAAGCTTTTACTATCTTATCAACATGGCTCTCTATGAGAATTTTTCTCGATCGGCAACCCCAAATGCTTAAATGGGGGAAATCATGTTTACGGTCAAGGAATCCTACTGCATTATGGATAAAGTCATTCGAAACGTTCATACCATATAAGAAACTTTTGGCGAAATTAACATTTAATCCAAACGCTGCTGCAAAACATGTGAGCAAGGATTTTATTGTCCAAAGATTTTGGATTGATGGTTCTCCTACAAAAACAGTATCATCTCGTATATTCCTTCCACCACAAGCAAGAATATATGAGGAGCCAAAGAATCTCCTTGCTTCAATCTTTTGGATATTGATACTTCCTTTGTCTCCTTGCTGTTATCAGAATCGATAGCTTGCTTGAGAATAATCAAACCTTCAACCATCTTTCACATCTATCCAGAGTAGCAATTCTGTTCCACGTACACTCCAAAAATGAGCAGGAGACTGAATAGTAGGATTTTTCAAAGTCTACCTTAAATATTGAACATGGTTTGTGATGCTTCTTTGTGTAATTTCAAGTTTCATTTAAAATTAGAACGCCATCAAGGATTTGTCGAACCCTGGTAAACATTGTTTGAGACTCCGAGACCAGTGAGGCAATTGCTTCCTTGAGTCTTGAAGCAAGAGGTTGTGCAATAATTTTATA
The DNA here is from genome assembly GCA_037954105.1 of Canavalia gladiata. Classification (NCBI taxonomy): domain Eukaryota; kingdom Viridiplantae; phylum Streptophyta; class Magnoliopsida; order Fabales; family Fabaceae; genus Canavalia; species Canavalia gladiata. Next base: position 42,320,761 of record CM075661.1, read on the forward strand.
TAAGCAGTGATATAGGCCTGAATTCTGTAATGGATTGTGAGTTCCAAACTTTAGGGATCAGTTAGGAAGTAGGATAACATTCCTTTTGAAATCTTGGCATTTTCGTAAAACTATGACATCATATCATGAACTTTATACTTTATAAGATACCAGAATTGTGCATGAAGTTAAAATTGAAATTGTTTAATCCCGGGCTCTTGTTACTTGCATATTCCTAGAGAGCTTGGCCTATTTCTACTTGAGAGAACTTCTCAATGAGCCTTTCGCATATGGGAGTTATAACTTGCTTATACGGCACATTATCTAGAGAGAGGGAAGTTGTTTTTGGAGGACTATCTAGCCAATGAAAGTGATTTAGAATTTCTTATTGGATTTCACCTGCACCTTCAATCTAGAAGTCTCCTTCCTTGAGTGCATAAAACTAGTTTTGTGATCTTCTTAATTCTATATAGCAATGAAAGTATGCATTGTTCCCATCCTCTTCTTTAAGTCATCATATTCATGACTTTTGAAGAAGGATAGAGTTTTTATGGAAGTAAGCCAAGCTTAACTCACTCAGTTTCTCCCTTTTAGTTTACCAAATTTCATCAGAGCCCTCTTATTGTTCCATAGTTACTTGCATATCATCAATTTTTTTTGTTAAAGCATTAATTTTAGCATCGATATGGCCATAGACATTTTTATTCCACTCCTTTATTTGGGCTTTCACCACCTTTAGTTTTTCCAACAGTGTGAGTGATTTCCATCCTTTAGATTCCACTGAGTTCCAAGCTTGTTCCACCACTTGCTTTAGGAAGTCTTCGTCAAGTAAACAATTGAGAAACATTAAAGGCTCTAGTCCCAAATCTTCGTTCTTTCCAGTGAGGACTATGATACAATGGTCAGACACATCTCGTGGCAAGACCCATTGTTTGGTAGCCCCAAACTGCTTGACCCATGCTTCTAATACAAGAAAAGGATCCAGCTTACTCATGGATGAGCCTTTAGGGTTCATCCATATTTATTTATGATCATACATCAAGGGTTCCTCCATGCTTGTAATATCTATAAAAGTATTGAACATCTCCACCTTCATAAGATTGGCCTTTGATAAACCCCGCCTCTCTGCCTCATCTTAAACACTATTAAAATCTTCTCCTAAGAACTAAACATCCTCTTGCCTTTCTGGTCTAATCTTGTAGAGTTCCTTCCATTGACGTAGCTTCAATTCTCTTGTACCTGGACCATACACATTTATCACCACACAACAAGTCATTCAAAAATTTACCACTATTCCCATAAAGCCATGGCCTTGAAATTTTGACTCTAGCTCAGGGGAATTTGTATCTCATATCACCATAAGGCCTCCTAACCTCCCCACTGATGGTATTGTTACCTAGTTGCAATATGAGAATCCTCATATATGCGCTCTCAATCGTTGATTGTGCTTATCCATCTTGGTTTCCTATATAAGCACCATATCCATCTTTTCATAACTTACCAAACTTATCCGTCATTTCTTCTGTGCACCCCTAAGGCCCCAAATATTAAATGATGCTATCTTCATGTGGACACCTGGTTCCCCCGCTTTCTTACACTCTCCTTTCGAGGTTTATGACCTTTATGCAACCTTAGAGACATTAAAGTTTGGCTCTCCTTACCTTGTTTCCTAACTCCCTCTTTCTTTCCTAGGTGCAAGATTTTTTGGCCCATCTTCTACTTAGTTAATCCATGCCTTTGTTTAGGTACTGTTGTGTGGTCAGTTTCTGGGGCCTCAAATCCGACCATAGTTTTTAGAGCTTGGGCACTCTAAGTGATCTTCATTGCACTACTTTCTTTTGGTCTCGATGGTAGGCCGTTGCTTTTGGTCTCCACTGGCAGGGGCAACTTCACATAATAAGCAGTCCAAGTACGAGATGAGGAGTTATTGAATTCTATTAGTGGGTGTCTACACAGGGCGTTGACTTGATCAGAAACAAGCTCTCCAACATGGTCGTTTGGGTTAATAGCATTCGGATAGCTAGTCGCTACATGTCCTACGCTCGTGGGACCTATACCCTGTTCGGTTGATGTGCCTTTTGAATGATCAATTTTTCTCATGCTAGTCTCTCGTTGATAGTTATCCCCTAATTACGAGTCAAGGGGAAGTTGTTACAAGTTTAAGTGAAGGCGGTTATGGTGGTGTCTTGCTGGAATTTCGTTCACAAGTTTTTCTGCAATCTCCAAGGCATGAAAATCAGATTCTAAGACCAACGAAGAAAAAGGGGAGTAAGTATCCATCATCCACAGGCGTCGGTGGGCACCAGAAATCCACCCTTACAAATTTCTCCTTAATTACTAATATGGTATATAAGACTCCTTTGACCATCACTTGTAGTTTGGTATGAATAGGTTCCCACGATGTAGTATGAATGAGCAAGTGGGCTATATCGAATCTTTGTTTACGATTAATAGGACCATCCATTCGTAGAAAGCAACCAAGCTGGCCAGCTATCAGCAAAAAAAAATCATTGCACCAAGTGTGGATGGGAATTTCTACACATCGGATCCATGTAAAACAATTTGAGCCTATATCACACGGCTCCCAAGGATGAAGGTCTGAGAACCAACGGAAGAAAGTGTCTGACAATTCTAAAATAAATCCCAGGAGATCCTATCCTTCCACCAGTGAAATGAAGCCTATGGGCCACCCTTTAGAAGTTGTGCGAGCGGGTGGGGGGAAAGAAGCCTAACCCTACAGAATCGAGCCAACTGAACACGTAATTTGTATGTATTGATCCACACATGACGGAGCTCCTATGTTAGGTGTCCTAGGTTGGTAAGGTTGACGACTTGATGATGCCAAACTGACGCCCTCCTTCATTCAACCTCCATGGTAGGGGTGGGTAAAAAAATTTGGGCCGCAAGAAACTACCCAATCTGATGTTTCAAAAATATTGGACGGGTTAGACGCGTATAGATGAGTCAAAATGGGTTTAAAAAGTCGGTTATTAATGGTTTATATTGGGCAGATTCAGTTTGACTAATTACTAATCGAAGTTACCCAATCTGTCTGACCAAGTATATATATATATATATTGTTTATATTCCCCTGTCCCAATTTGAAATTAAGGTAAGGGAATGGAGAAAAAGGGTGTCTTGTCATTAGTCACTACTAACTCGAACCCTTGTGCTGTTCTTTTGCTCCTTTGTTCATTCCTTTCCTTTTTTCATCTCTTTGAATCTCTGTTACTGTTAATCTACTCTGTTAGGGTTTCCATTTTTACTCTTCATTCTCCATTATCGTATGTCCATTCTCCACTAACCTATAACTTCTTAGTTCTAAATCCCTTTATACCTTTGGTTCTCAGTCACCAATGAACAATATTGTTAGTCAAATATGAGGGTTTCTTCAAATATCTCACTACCCCTTTTCGTTTCCAAAAGTGTTGTTCATAGCTGTGAGTCTTGGGACTTCATTCTCTCTAACAATGATATTGTCTTCATTACAGTTTCTAAGGTACATGTCTCTATTAGGCTTCCATTTTAAAGCTTTTAAATTTTAATTTTTGGATTATGCTGTTTTGGATATAACTTGTATTCTTAATCTTGTTTACTAGGGTTTGTTGTTAATGTTTGTAAATGGTTGTTTGTTTGGTTTTATAAGGGTGGATTCTCTGAAGTGGGGAAAATCATTAATGGGTTCTTCATTGCTTAATTTTCTTGACAAGGAAAATTATTGAAGGCAATTTAATTAATTTGTGTATAATTTTATTTATTTATTTTTATGATAATTTATATATTGATAATTTATTTAGTTTGGTTTTATTGTGTTTATTGCTCAATCCTCTTCATTTGGTCTAATATAATTTGGTCTTGATACTAAGTCCTTATTTGAATCCCTTTGAGAAAGGTATATAAATAATTATGATTCTGTGTTTGATGTGTTTTTTATTTTTGCTCTACCATAATTTATTGTGTTTATTAATCAATCTATTATTTATTTGAATATAAGTTCTAACCTATTTAATTATTTATTGCTTTGCATTTATCCAAAGGTGAATTATTGAATTTGCCTCTTGATGGAGTTCTAGCCTTCACTATTGCATCCTGCATTGTATGATGGTTGATTATTGTAATGATGCAATGATGATTGATAAGGATGATGACTTGACGGAGATTGATCTTTGCTCTTGAGTAACATGTTTCCCAATACCACTTGTGGTGTATTTTTGAGGCCAATGCATGGTTTATGAATAATATTTGTTGAGATTTTGATGATACTTCTTGTACCCCTTATTCTTAAATTGATCTTAGAAATTTTTGATGTCCCTATTCTTAATGATGCTTGATCTGAGAAATTTTGCAAGGTTCCTATTCCTCATTTATGCTTGTTATGAGAATTTTCATGGCTAATTTTGTGTATATAGTGCTTGATCTTACAAATTTTTTAAGTCCATATTCCTTAATAATGATTATTTTGAGAAAAAAATTAAAGATCATTTTCTTCTATGAAGTACTACATTGTGGTCTAGAGTGTGTGTTGAGGTCTTTTTTTCTTATTCTTCCTTTTATAAAGATCATCTTTCTCTTGTATGATTTGTGAACTAATATCTTTTTTAAAATTTCTTCTCTTGTTCCAATATGATCTCTGTTCTAATATTTTTTTAAAGACTCTCTTCTTGCTTCTATTCTATGATGTATAATCTGAGAATCTTTTTAAATATCTTCTTCTTGTTTCTTATTATATGATGTATTCTTTGATTTTTTTTTAAAAGTTCATCCTTTTATATGATGTGTAATCTAAGATATTTTTTGAAAACCCACTTCTTATTGTTTCTTTTCTGTGACGTGTGATCTGAGATCCTTTTTAAAGACCTTCCTGTTCTTACTCTATGATATATTCTCTGATTTTTTTTAAGTTCATCCTCTTATATGGTTTATGATCTCGGATGTTTTTTGTATTTTTCCCTCTTCTTCTTGTCTCTGTTATGTGATGTATGATCTGAGAACCTTTTTAAAACCCTCTTCCTTTTCCTACTCTATGACGTATTCTCTGATTTTTTTAAGTTCATCCTCTTATATGGTTTATGATCTTAAATGTTTTTTATCCTTTACCCCTTTCTTCTTGTTTCTTCTTTTGTGATGTATGATCTGAGAACCTTTTTAAAACCCTCTTCTTGTTTCTGTTCTTATTTTTGTTATGTGATGTATGATTTAAGAACCTTTTTTAAGACTCTTCTCTTCTTGTTTCTTATTCTATGATGTGGAATCTGAGGACCTTTCTTATGACCTTTCTCTTATTGTTTCTATTCTTATTTCTATTGTATGATGTGTGATGTGTGATCTGAGAACCTTTTTTATGACCTTTCTATTTCTATTTCTGTTCTTCTTATTTATGTTCTACGATGTGTGATCTGAGAATCTTTTTTAAGACTTTTCTCTTCCTGTTTCTTATTCTATGATGTGTGATCTGAGAACATTTTTTAAGATTCTTCTCTTCTTGTTTCTTATTCTATGATGGTAATTTGATAACCTTTTTTATGATCCTTCTCTTCCTGTTTCTGTTTTTCTTATTTCTATTATATGATGTGTGATCTGAGAATCTTTTTAAAGATTCTTCTTTTCCTATTTCTTATTCAATGATGTACGATCTGAGAACCTTTTTTATGACCCTTCTCTTCTTGTTTCTCTTCTTTTTATTTCTATTTTGTGATGTGTGATCTAAAAGCCTTTTTTAAGACCCTTCTCTTCTTATTTCTTATTCTATGATATGTGATCTTAGAACCTTTTTTAAGATCTTTCTCTTCCTATTTATGCTCTTCTTGTTTCTGTTTTGTGATGTATGATTTGACAACCTTTTTAAAGACCCTCTTTTTCTTCCTATTCTATGATGTGTGATCTGAGATCTTTCTTCTAGAACTATTACTACATTCTGGTTTTTTTTTTCTATGATTCTAGACTGGAAAATTCTTAATCTTCCCACTCGTCTAGAACTGATACTACATTGTGGTTTTTCTATGATGCTAAATTGAGAAATTCTTAATCTTCCTACTCTTCTAGAACTGATACTACATTCTATTTTTTTTTCTATGATGCTAGACTGAGAAATTCTTAATTTTCCTACTCTTCTAGAACTGATACTACATTTTGGTTTTTTTTTCTTTGATGCTAGACTGAGAAATTCTTAATCTTTCTACTCTTCTAAAATTGATACTACATTTTGGTTTTCTTTTTCTATGATGCTAGACTAAGAAATTCTTACTCTTCTTACTCTTTTAGAACCAATACTACATTATGCTTTTTTTCTTCTATAATGATAAATTGAAAAATTCTTAATATTCTTACTCTTCTAGAATTGATACTACATTCTAGTTTTTTTTTATATGATGCTAGATAGTGAAATTCTTACTCTTCCTACTCTTCTACAAGTGATGTTGCATCCTGGTTTTTTGTTTCTATGATGCTTATACAACATCTTGATATATTTATTTGAGTATGCATTTGGCCAATGATGATTAATGGTAAACCACTGTAGAATGTTTCCCTTTTATTAGGTAGGTATGTGTGCTAAAGTTAGAGTTTAGTTTTAAGTTGAGCTAATTGGGTGAGTGACAACTTTAGTAAGTCAAGCATAAGTGCAATCCAAAATTCCTTTTATCTTAATAGTAGGCCTAGTTGGTAGTAGTTGACTATGACTTCTTCATTTTAACAATATGGAGCAGTCTAGTCAACATCTGCCCTCCTTCCAATAGTGAACAATCGTCAACTGCAGATGTTGGTGGAAATCCACAACCAGCAAATGAAGCTGCTATTATTAAACAAACCCAACCAAACCCCAAAAATTCTAGAAAAAGAAAGCCAAATGCAAGTGGAACTAGATCCACTTCACATGTTTGGGACCATTTCAACAAAATGAATGTAGTTGAAGGTGGTACACCTCAAGCCGCTTGTAAGTACTATAACAAGAGTTTTTTTTGCCACCCTAAGATTCATGACACATCTTCTATGTCTTCCCATCTTATAAGATGCCCAAAGTACACCCATGCTATCAATAGTGACCCTACTTAAATGATTTTATCCTTTGGGTCTAGCAAGAATGTAGAGAGTGTAGGTTTGAGTGCTGTTAGCCAAAGGTTCAATGTAAAGGCTTGTAGGGACGCTTTAGCAACATTTGTCATCCTAGATGACCAACCATTTAAAATTGTAGATGGTGAGGGTTTCAAACTCCTCTATAAGCAGTTGCAACCCCAATTTACCCTACCATCTAGACACATAGTGGCCAAAGATTTCTATCAATTATATTTCGATGAGAAAATTAGGCTAAGGGCATTCTTTAGATCGAATAGGAGCAGAGTTTCATTAACAACAGATTGTTGGACTTTTGTCCAAAACTTAAATTATTTAACCTTAGCTGCCGATTTTATTGATAATGAATGGAGCTATGTAAAAAATAATAATCTCTTTTTCAATAATAGCAAACCACAAAGGTGAGACAATAGGAAAACAAGTAGAAGATGTATTGAGAGAATAAAGGATTAAGAATGTATTTTCAATAATCGTTGACAATGCTTCTTCGAATGATGTGGTAATTAATTATCTAAAAAACATTAAATTCTTTCAATGCACTTGTTTTTGAATGGTAAATTTTTTCACATTAGATGTTGTGCTCATATCCTTAATCTGGTGGTAATTGATGGGTTAAAGGATATGCAACCCTCAATATCTAGTATTCAGAATGTTGTTAAGTTTGTTAGGTCCTCACCACAAAGATTGGCCAAATTTAAAGAATGTGTTGCATATTCTAAGATTTCATGTAAGAAACTAGTGAGTCTAGATGTACCCACTAGGTGGAACTCAACTTATAAAATGTTAGAATCAACTGAAAAATACCAAGCTGCATTAGATAGGTTGGAGTTTGAGGATCCTAGTTTTAGGGAATACTTTGGGGCAACAAGTACACCATCTACTTTTGATTGGAAAAATGATAGGGCCTTCATAAATTTCTTGAAAATTTTTTATGATGCCACTAATGTATTTTTAGCCTCTACATATGTAACCATTCATGCTGCATTCCATCAACTTTCACTCATCTATTGTGAGTTGAATCAATCTTCTATGAACTTGAATACCATATTTGCTACAATAGGGTATGAGATGAAAAAAAATACATGACAAGTATTGGGGTGATGTGATTCATATAAACAATCTTTTTTATTTTGGAGTCATGCTTGATCCTAGATTTAAGTTTAACCATGTTGAATGGTGTTTCCGTGATATCTATCCAAATAGGAATGACTTTCATGTTGAGTTAGCCTTTAGTGTCAAGTTAAATACGTCTACACTTTACCAATGGTATGATCTTCACCATGAGCGACAACATAATCTTGCTCCATCCCCTCAACATTTAGTTCAGTTTTGTTCAGTTGAAATCAACCTTCCTTCAGTTCCTATCCATACTTCTAGAACTGATGCTTTTAGACAACATCTAGAAGAAAAAATTCAATTGATGTAAGAAATGAACTTGAGAGGTACTTAAGTGAACCATGTATAGATTATCATAAGATATTTGATATACTTTTGTGGTGAAAACAAAATAGCTTCCGTTTTCCTATATTGTCCACCTTAGCAAGAGATGTCTCAGCCACTCCGGTCTCTACTGTGGCTTCAGAAAGTGCTTTCAGCATAAGGGATAGGGTGTTGGACACCTTTGGAAGTTTCCTATCCCCTCAAATGGTTGTGACTCTAATTTGTACACAAAATTAGCTAAAGTCATCCATTCAACATTGTAAGGATTGCCTCTTCAGTGAGGATTTGGAACTTTCAAAAAAAGTGTTAATAAGTAATTTTAATCTCATCTATTGTTAATTTTGTTATGTTGTTCTTCACTTATTTATTAATTGTGTTTTTTAATTGTATTGCATATGCCTCTAAGAATTGGAAAATTCTGGATGAGTTGGACATGATGGTGGAATTGGGATGGGAGAAGACTCTTCCACTCTGTCACAACCAAATAATCTTAGTTGATGCATAAGTGTAAAACTTTCAATTCATTAATCTTGTTAATTTTTTCCTTTACATTTGTTTTATGATTTTTTTTTAACTATTGTTGCTTGTCTTGTTACTGTTACAGCATCTCAAATCTGCCATTTTTACTTTTTTGGAGTATATTTTTTGACTCAAATATAAATTTTGGTTTTTAAACTGCCCTATCCATTAGAGTTTATTTTGAAATGAAGCTCATAATAGAACCTTGTTGACGTTAATTCTAAAGTAAGTTAAGTTCAAATATTTAATTATTTTTCAATATTTGTCTTGATTAAGATTTTGTTCTCTATGCATTGTCCAACATTGTGATTCTTGTTTATGTATGTCTCTAAGGGGAAAATTTGGATTCATGATGCATAAATGGTGAATTATTGAATGAATTATTGGTGATGCTTCTATGTTTCATTAACAATGTCTGCATGTTGTAATTTATTCACCTTCTTGTTAATTATTATGAACTTAAGGTTATACCTTTGACTCCTGTTTGTGTATGCCTTTGAAGATGGATAAAATATTCATTCATATTCATCACTTTCTATTGTTATTGACAATTGATTCTGCTTTCATTGGTATGTTAATTTTTAATCACAATAAACTTTATTCATTATATTATGTTTAATATATAATTAAATATTTAATTTTATTCTTATTTTTGCAAATTATGCAGATAATTGTGGTTATGCCCACTCCTTCAATAAGTATCAACATTTGTTAAAAAATTTTAATTTATAAATTAATTTATACAGATACTACTGGATTTATAAATTTAAATTTATTTAGAGTAAGTAAATTGAAAAATTAAAATTATATAATATAATATAATACTCAATATATTTATATTTAAAGTTATAAATTAACATTATTATAATCTTATATTATAACATGTTACATAATAAAATTTTGAAAATTGATAAAGTAAAAATTTAATTTTTACATGTTGATAATTTTTTAATACTAACATATAATATCAAATTTATCATAATTCAATATTTTTTAAAAAAAATAATTCAAAAATTTTTCAAAAATATAATATTACCGTTTTTTTGGCTTAACGTACAACATAGATCCAAACCAAAATACCTATCAATCCAATCCATATAATTCGGACAACCCGATTTAATTGTTGGATAAAAACGCCCATACATATGACAAGAAACAACACTATAAAGTAAAATGAAACGCTGCCTGCTCCATCCTTTTGGAATATTATAAAGTAAAATGAAGTGATGGTTCTGCCGCCGCGCCGTCCACTTACCTCTGTCCAGTTGCCATCAGCTTGATCAATGCCACTCTAGTAGGCCTCTGCCCGAGCGCTACATTCTCTTCCATTTCCCAAAATCTTAAAATTTTCAAATTAACTTTTTTAATATTTATTAAATAAGATATTCTATCATTTTTAAAAAATGTAGTCAATCCCTTTGAATTGATTACAAGTTAAAAATAGAAATAATTTAATTAGGGCATTTTAGCTTATAATTTTAAAACTAACCACCCACTGCTAACTTAAAAGATTATATGCTTTATGTGTAGTTCTAACCATCTAAACTCAAAAAGGTCAAAATAGAAACCTATTATTATTATTATTATTATTATTATTATTATTATTATTATTATTATTATTATTATTATTATTATTATTATTATCAAGAAATGGAATCATTTCCTTTCAGGAGCGAACTAAGAATATGAAGTATAAGTCATATACAAGAATTTATGCGAAAGTTAGAAACTTTCAAATACCAAGATTCTTGTATTTGGTCCGTTATCTTTACCATTCAACTATTGTAAAACATTAACTAATTATAATTGTATAAATATAGTAATACTTTTAGTAAAAATATTTTTTTTAGTTGCCTGGCTTCAACTTCATTTAATTGTTTTATTTTTCAATTTTTTATTTTGTTAACATTTAGGATTGATTTTTAGTATTTAAAAATATTATTTTTATAAAAATTTAGTTAATTAATATATAATAATCATTACTTTTCAATGTGAAAAAAAGTGGAATTTAATAATGATTGTATTTTATATTTCTTGGTAAACTAGGTTGTGAGTAATAAACTATGCCTCAATTTTGGATTTTCATACTTTTAATAATGATTTTTAGGACTTTACAATGAACTAGCTTCTTTGATGTGTTGCTGGTTCAGAACATTTTGTTACAGCATGGAAACCTGTATTTTTATTGGTCTTTGGAAAACAATGTATATTATTGTTACACTTCCTCTTATTTCCTTTTGCTTCAAAACTAGAATAGATGCATAACTTTAAATATATATGGTAATTGATGTATTCATTTGAAATAGATTGGCCTACGACTCTTTATGTTATGTGGTCTGTGAAAATAACTCTCCTGCTACCTATTTTTGAAATTTTTGAAACATATTGAATTTCCAATTGGAAATCCTTTAATATTGAATTTGATGAATCAGTTAAACGAGCATTATTGTGCAGAAGAGCATTAGTTAATTGTGGTATATAATGTCTTGTATAAAATTATAAAGGTTAACAAGTAGGAAAATATATCATGAGACCAGAGCTTATAGGAAATAAACTAAACAATGAAAAAAAATTTGGTTCTATAATAGCATGAGCCTTTGGGAACAATGTCATAGTATCTATGCATTTGCAGAAATAATAGAATTGAAATTGTAATTTAGTTGAATCATGTTAGCCAAATATATAATATTTTAAAACATGTGACTTATGCTGGGAAATTTCAATAAAATAAGTTATAAATTTGGATTTGATAATTATTTATCAAACCTGCATAGCTTTCTCTGAAAGGAACAACTCCCTTGTTCTTTATATGTCTTTACTTGATCCTCCAAACTAGTCATATGTAAATACGATTCTACAGAGATTTGGACGTAGTCAAGATATAGAAAAGTCTTGCTAGCTAGTTTCAACAACTTTATATATATAAATATATAGAGAGAGAAAAGGGTCTTCTTAGCTTTGGGTGATTGTTTTTTCCCTTAACTATGTTTCTTTTGGTGTGGGACTGTGGAATTCACATAAGTAACATTATGTTGTTTGGACTAAGACTTTGAAGCCTTCATTAAACTTGCTATCTTAAGTTTTGTAATTTACTTTAAATTATAATTATAATTTTAGTAATTTATTTTAGTTATCAATCAACCAATTTCATAGCTATTCTCATGCTCATTGATTTCTGTTTGTAGACTCTTTTATATATGTAATCTGTCACTACGGCTTCCATTACTCATGCCTATTTCAGAAGCATCATATTATGTTATTGCATTCTTCAGTAACTAGTAGAAACGGTTACAGATTATTGGGAACACTGCTTACTCACCAAAACATTTATATCTCTTTAACTTTTTTCTATTTCTCTTCTATTTTATTTGTTATTATAATTATAATTATAATTATAATTATAATTATAATAATAATAATAATAATAATAATAATAATTATTATTATTATTATTATTGGTATTATTATTATTATTTGATAGTTCACACAGTTTAGAGTGAAATGGACTATATTTGGTAGTTTACATAGTTTAAGGTAAGCATTATTTTAAAAATAACTCCACAAAATGTGCATAAATTTACTAGAATTTTTTAAATTTTTTATGTTCTTTTTTTGGACTTTTAATATGTAAAATTCCTTATTTTTTCACAAGAGAGTAACTAGTTTGATTTCTTCCTATTACTACACGATGTTACATAAGTCACAATTGTTTGGGTAACTTTTTAAATTCTAAAAAATTAGCCTGTTTGTGAAGTTCTTGTATCGATAAAAATAATAAGATTGTCCAATAACATAAGTGTTTGGATAACTTTTTAAATTCTCAGAAATTACTTCTGCAGTGAGTAAAATAAAACTGAGAAAAAAGAAAATTTCTACCTTTTTGTTAATTAGAATCTAGGCAGGGGACCCATGAAATAAATCTGTTATTCTTTAACAATGATATTACATTATCATAAAAAAAATTGTTCTTCTAAACTCACTTTTCAAATATCATTCTCAAACATAATTTAATGTTTTAACCTTTATACTTTCAAAAATGATTCTTTACATATCAATTCTTTCAAAATTACTTCTAATAAAATCTAAAAGAGATGGACCAAGCTTCCTTAACTAAAAAATTATGGTAATAGTTATCTTAAACTGTGAATTTGTTTGGATGGAGGATAGATCTTTGTCTACCAAAGCGTTAAGAAATAACAAACATTTGAAGAGCCTAATCGTGCTTCCAAATTCCTGAAGATAATGGAAAATGCTACTTTCCTAAGCAAAAACCATCAGGTTGACATGTATTCTTTGCCTGTTTACATAAATTTGTTTTTTATTTTTATATGCAATAATTGTTGCCTTGACTTTTTGCTTTTTCCTTATATACCTATTTAACTTTTAGTAATCATGTTATTTTGCTTTGATTAGTTTACATATTTGATGTTTATGTTGGAATGCTTTTGCTAAATCCAATGATAACAAGCCTTACGATCCTTTCTCTATGGCTATGGTTAGCCATGAATCTTAAATTGGATCATCTCAGAGGTTATAAAGGTACTAGACTTCTATTATTGATGCTGATAATTCATTTGAATTTGTGTATGCTTCCTAATGTTAAAACAAGTTTATCTTTAGATTTTCTGAATGTTCTTTCATTTGAATTTGCAAAGAATGAGGCTTTATCCATCCGTTGCAGCAGAAAGTACCCTGATGTAAAAATTCATGGCAATTTCACCTTCCTTATTTTAGTATGTGAAACAATTGTTGAGAAAAAAAAAAAAATATCATCCGGTACGTTGAAGTATATGACTCAAGGATTTGTATCTTTACTACATGATCTCCAGAATTCAAAAGCATGAAACCAAACAATATTAGAGATTTTTGAGTACATCAAACGTGTAGAAATCAAAAAAGTGATTTTTTTTATATATGGATGAGACTTTTTAAAAAATTAATTTTTCTATACATATAATTAAACATATTTTAAAATGTATTTAAATTAATTTTAATACAAACAAAATTTTAAATGAACAATTAAAATTAATAATTAATTTGATTCAATATACGTTATAATGAAAGGATGGTTACAAAACATATAATTAAATGTTTAATTGACAAAATTTAAATATGCAATCAAAATTATAATTATATTTTAAATAATAATTTATTTTAAATTTTAAAATCTTTTAAAATATTAAATTTTTTACAACAATTTTCCACATATTTCAAAAGTTTTTAAATTTTTTTAATAAAATAATATATAAATAAATTTTGGTAGATTCACATCATGAATGTAATACATCAAGTTTGGTAGTGTCTTTTGAATTATGAACCCGGACCCTAAACAAATAAGCTTAACTTACAATATTTTTTGGTGAAGCAAAGCTTCCATGAACAAAAACCACTTTGAAGTAAGTTAGAGGTATCTATCACATTACTTACACCTCACAGTTCTTGACATTTTCACTCCTTTTGTGCAAAATAGGCCTTGTGCTTGCCTGGTAATTCATGAATGCTCTAGAAATTGTGCCTAAATCTCATACAAGCTGCCCCACTTGACACTCGTATAGCTGACTTCACCAAGTATATCTTGCATTTTATACACTTCCCATTAGGGATATGATAGTCATTACAAACATTAAGTTTAACATCTCATTCAATGTAACCTAACACGTCTCACACCATAGAAATGAAAAGTAAACAATTGTGTTAGAAGATCAACAATAACTTATTATTACTCATAAGAACCTTCTTCATCTTCATGGGATCTCCAATCACAAAGGTTGAGTTCCTGTTATTATTGATTTTATTTGGTTAAACCTCCATTTCTCCGATGTCATTTACTAAGCTTTTGCTTGCTGAAAAATAAGATCAAATTAATTTTTGACTTTGTATTAATTAGGATCCGTAATTATATAATAATCATTTGCAAGACTTTGACGTACATGATCATATCTCGATTTATGTTTATCAATTATTTTTTTCTATTGCTCCTTGACAATCGAGTATGCTTACAAAAAAACATATTTTTTTTATAAAGTATTTACTAAGAAATTTTCTTAGTACACAATTTCAAAATTTTCCCCAAGTGAATAATAACAACTTAGTCTCCTTTTATTATTTTTTTGAAGAATTCAAATCACAATATTTCTTTTGAAATTAAAATAAATCTATTCGCGATTTATTCTTGTACTAATCAAATTTATTGATCATCACTATATTATCATAATATAGTGGAAAAATCATTAATATCATAATCTATGTACCCCTTCAATACTTAATGACTATCACAAACATAACAAAAATATATATTTTTTTTTTCAATAAACTCATAATATTCAGTGATCTTCTCAAATATTTTCTCATACTCATGTTATACAATAAGATTATGTATATATTTCCCTTTGTTAATACTAACATTGTAGGAAATTCTTAATAATATAATTCCAACTTATGATAAATTTGTACTATTATTTTATTATATTATTAATCGCTTACGCTTCCTGTTAATTTTAAAATTAATTCAAAATATCATTTGTTTTACTGGTATGTAATAAAATCAATTATCTCGTTATTTTTTGAATTTTTGGCATGCATAAAAAATTTAGTTTACATAAACATGTCAAAGATTATAAATTATCTAAAATTGGAATTCATCTTACTACATAGATCATAAATTATATCATATAATAGACATATTAATATATTCATACTGCATGACCTTTTTCAAATTTTTGACATAACCATATTTTTATTTATATCTTAATTGCTATAAACATTATTATATGAATCGCATGCCAAAAAAAATTCAAGTATCTCATGACTCTTCTACATAATCCCAATATAAATTTTTATCAAATTAAATTTTGTAAAATAGAGTATGATCATTTTTATATGTCATCTATATATAGAAAGACCTTTTTTTTTATGTAATCCAATAAGATCTTAAATTTTTTTTTATAGTTCAATATTTAATTTTAACACTTTGAATAAAGTCATCTTAATTTTTTTAATTTAAAATATTTATATTTAATATTATAACCAAATAAACACATTTATAAGTTTTGTAACAGTCAATAATTTGTAACAAATAAAAGGTAAATTCACATAATAAGAGATACTTAATGTACAATTTTTAAAATATTTTCTTAAAATAGGTGTGGGATACAAAAATGATAGTTATTCATTTATCTCTTTTATATAAATATTTTTGAATTTTTTTACTTATAAATTTTTCATAGATGGTAAAAATTTAATCCTCATTCAAGGAAAATTGAGAATATAGACAACCTAAAAAAGATGTTAGTTAAACAAATAAACATGAAAAATTAAATCAATTCATAGTTATAATTAATATTTATCAGAGGATATTGATTCATAACTATGGAGGTAATTAATTCATTTTAATTATTTTAAATCAACCTTCAATTAAGTAAAAATGATATTAAATTTATATCAATTTTGTAACATATGTATTAGTAAAAAATAATAAATAAATAGATATTTTAAAAATTAGAACAAACACATCTTTATAAAGATAATATCAAACTAAATTTTTGGGATTGTTGGAAAAAGAATTGGATATCATCTCGAAGGCTGGACTGAGGTGTTTGACAGCACTATCCTCAAGGATATGTGCCCTCATTGCGTGATCCTTCAAAATTTAACAGCGAGCCTATTCTGTAATAAACAGAAAACACAACTAACAAGAGTAAAAATTTAGGAAACCAAACAATATTAAAGATTTTTGAGTATATTGAGCTTGTAGAAATAGAAATAGTAGTCTCCTTTATATTTATAAAGGGACGAGACTTTCCAAAAAAATAATTTGTCTATACATATAATTAAACACCGTTTAAAACTTTTAATTAAATTAATTTAAATATAAACATAATTTTAAATGAACGATTAAAATTAATAATTAATTTGATTCAATATACGTAGTAATTAAAGAATGATTATAAAATATATAATTAAAGTTTAATTATTAAAATTTAAATATATAATCATAATCATAATTTTATTTTAAATAATAATTTATTTTAAATTTTAAAATTTTTCAAAATATTCAATTTTTTTTACAACAACTCTGAGAGAAAGTGAGAGCTCTAGCAAGAAATTGGAAAATCTCTCCTTTCCAATTATTAGACTAGAGAACGAATCCTCATCTATGACCAAGTTAACAAATAATTTCTTTTTCTTTGCAAGTAAGGTAATAATTAAGCAAGGTAACAAATAAAATTATTTTTCCTTTGTACGGGACTTATTTTTAAATCATGCTTATTTACATGCGTTCACATTGAGTTTTTAACTTATATTGTGATCACTGATAACACGTATTCTTTTGTAGGAAGAATTTCAATTGGGAATTTTTGACAATAGGAAAAAAGAGAATATCTTCACAAGTCGGGTACTATACACAAATATTCATTTTTTGAGATTGTTTGAGTGGGTGCTGCTATGGATGTAGCTTTTTCTCTTAATTACAAGTCTATTGACATTATATTTTTTCACTGTAGATCATTGATGTATTTGATGTCAAGAAAAAAAGGAGTGGTTGACTTTGGTGAGTTTGTTAGAGTATTCAATGACTTTGGGACCATTATGTCCGCTTTTCTTTCATTACCTTTATGGCATTTTTTCTAATTTGGTGTTTGTGTGCTGGAACGATGAATGTTCCATCGTAAACTATTGTATATTGATATTGCTCAAATGCCACAGGGTAGGCAACTTCCACCAGTTCGTTTCAACAATTACAGGTTCATATTATGAGTAACAAAATTGTATAGTAATAACTTTAAAAATAGATGTAACTATAATTAAGATAAAAGGAAAATAATTTCTTTAATATTTTCATAAAATTTGTTTAAAATAACTTTATTAATTTTTAATAAAAGATTCTTTATATTTAAAATATTTATTATTTTTATATTTATCCTTTAGAATTTGAATAATTTTAAAATACTATAATTGATATATAATAAAAATTTTACTTTAAATAAAAATAAATTTAAATACCTCCTTATTTTTAAAAATTAATATCTTAATTAATAATAATATTTTTTTAATATATATTTTAAAAATTGAATCTTATAACAAACAAAATAATAAACAAGGTTTTCCCCAACAAAAATTTAATATCAAAATGTGTTATATATTAGGTCGAAACAACTTGAGTAACATCTACTTTCCGGTGTTGATTTCCCCTATTACAATGTTTAAATATATCAACATTATAAAACATCAATTCTTTTATAACGTTTAAAACACAAAAACACTATAAACATAACGCTTTTACAGCATTTAAAAATTATAGACACTAAAATTTATATTTTTTTAAATATTTTTACTTCTTAAATATCGTAAAAACATTAATTTTATAATATTTAATAAATGTTGTAATATATTTGATGTCTATTACAACAAAAGATTTTACAACATCTATAAATACAGTAAAATAATATGCGGAAACATCATAAAAAATCTATTTTGACATAGTGATTATAACATATTTTTTTAAAAAATATCAATTTTTTTTTATAATTTTAAAACTACAAATTAATATATTCTATCAATTAATTATAATTTTTTTAGAATCAATTAAAACAAATTTTAATGATCAAACTGAATCAAATAATAGTTTAAACTTTTCTTATTATTTAAATTTTTAATTTTTAATCATCAATCCCATAAATTATTGTATCACAAATATTATCAAAACCTATTCTTTTTTTCATAAAAAACATCCAGAATTAAATTTTTATTAAAATTTATTTAATTAGAGGATATTAAATTATTATCATATTATCTTCTACAGTTACAAAAGAACGATCAAATAAAAATTTCTCTTTTAAATAGTTAAGAATTAGAAGAAGAAATTTGTAAAGAAAAATTTTCCCTTTTCCTTTCAAATTGTTGGAAAAAATGAATACATTGTATTGTGGAAAAATGACTGATTTGAAAATCAAAATCTAGTAAACCTTTGGTGCAAAAGTTGACACAATAAGAAACTACGCATTTAGAACATACACAGGGTGAAATCTCATACATTAATGCTTTCAAGGAAGGATTTAGAGGAGGATAATTTCTGTTGTGCCTCTTAATTTAAAGGATCATATGATATTTATAGGAGATTCACATATGACCAACGGTCATATGTTAATACCATAAAGGTAAAAAATTGAAAGTGTAATGATAAAAAATAATGGTGTTATAATACTTAAATAAGTGGAAAATATACTTTTTACATGATTATTTAGTTGGTGTTGAAGTGGGGGAGGTAGAAAGTTTCACTTTCTACATTGGTTCAGACAATAACCAATGTAGAAATTGGTTAATATTTGAACCGATGCAGAAAGTATTTTTTTTTAAATATTCATTTTATTTATAAATTTTACCAGAATTTAATAAAACAATACTTGCATAAGAAAACTAGACAACACAACCCACCAAAGAACACATTTATGAAAAGTAAATAGATTGAATTATCAGCTTCATCCCTTACTTTGTTATGTCATTTCATTTTAGTCCCTGACTTAAAAAATTAAGATGTTAGTTCCTCACATTATCCCCCATGTTTCACGTTAGTCCCTGGACTCATATTCTATTGACAGCATGTTGATATGTAACTTTAGCAACCATGTTGGACAGCCAGGTGGACATCAAATGTCGTCGTATTTTGGTCCCTAGTTTTTCAGTTGATTTGTAATCTATGAATCTTAAATTTGGTCACTCAATTGATTTGTAATCTATGTTAGAGCTAAGTGATAGAAGGTTTATATGAAGTATGGAGTCAAGAATGTCACAAGCAACGCAAAAGGGAAACGATCAGGTGAAATGTCATCGTAGACATCTAGTTGTCACTAGGGTTTCAAGGTCTAAAATTAATCCTGGAAAGTTATACTATGGATATCTAAAAATGGAGGTAAGAGGGTTTCATTTGTTTCAAGTTGCATTTGTTTATTTTGAAGAGTTTAATTAACACTTGAAATGACATGTGTAGGTGAATGAACGTTGTGGATTTTTAATGTGCTTTAACGAC
The DNA here is from genome assembly GCA_037954105.1 of Canavalia gladiata. Classification (NCBI taxonomy): domain Eukaryota; kingdom Viridiplantae; phylum Streptophyta; class Magnoliopsida; order Fabales; family Fabaceae; genus Canavalia; species Canavalia gladiata. The sequence continues at coordinate 42,340,793 of CM075661.1, forward strand.
ACTGTTAGAGAAGGAAATGAAGTTATATCAATGAACAATGTTGAATGTAATGATGAAGGATGAATGAAGAATGTGTCAAAGAAGCTGAATGATTTAGACAGTAAAGTTAGAAAACTAAATGTGATAGTGATGGTAGAGATATGATTGATGGTTTTTCTGATTGCATTTTTCATAGGATTCATTTTGAAGAACTAAGTTGGGATAAGGGAGGGAGCTAAGTAAATGTAATGTTAATTTTGTTTCAAAAAGGAAACCATGTATTAATGTGTGAAGTTTAAATGAAGAATGACATGTCTTTATTGAATATGGTTGTTTATGTTTAATGTTTTGTGCATAATCTGTCAGCAATGATCAAAATACACAAAGTAAAGTTTTTAATTGATAAACATATAATATTGCAATGTCTTAAGCATATAATGGGTATAATTTGTCACTTTGTGATGAGAATACACATAGTTGATGAAATGATCCAAAAGCAATCATAGTTGTAATATAATAAGCACTAATACATGTTCATGAAAAATGACATAATAGAAACCTATAAATCATTTACATTACAAAACTACAAAAGTAAAAATATAAATTAAGACCTTCTATCCCTTAAACTAGGTGTTGGCAATAATTTAGTTGCTTTTCTGGATTCATCAATCTGTGCATATGGAGAATTTAGAGGTGGGTTACCTTGGCTAGGTTATGAAGTTTCCTTTGCAACTTGTGTAGGCTTTGGTGCAGATGATGAGCCCACCTTCCTAATTGTCAACTTTGGCCTGAATAGGTTCCTAGGAGATAAATTTTCAAGCCCAACTCCGGCGGGATAAGAAGCTAGCCCAACACCACTTGTATCAGAACCTAAGGCAATAAGAGCATAAGCTGACCTAGCTACAGTAGTAACTTCCCTTGTGCCAACAATGTTTAACCTAGCACCATCACCTAGCTTAGACCCATCAACAGCTACTTCCCCACAAACACCACCTAGCGCACCAATAGTAGCTTGACCTGGCCCAACAACAGGAACTTCACTTGGCCCAATAGTAGCAACATCCATTATCCCACCAAAACACCTTTCCTAGCAGCTGTAGCCTTCTGTTAGGCTTGCAATTGCTCCATCCTTTGCTTCTTGGCCATATGACAAGTTTACTTATTATGATTTTGTTCACCACAAACCCTGCATGTAAAGTATTTTAATTTCCTTTCCAATTTATGTGACTTCACAATTTTTTTAGTGGTGTTCTTTCTCCTTTTCCTCTTAGGCCTTCCAGGCCTCTTTTTAATGTTTAGTGGAACAAGTGGTATTTGATCTATGTGGTCCCAATACTCGTGTCCAAACAAAACTTCAATGTGGTTTGCATAAGTAGTTTGATATGAGGCCATTGTCAGCTATGTGTGACAATGGTCTCTAGGTCTCTAATTTTTATATGATATAAAATTTATGGCATGCTCACATGGTATTCTTGGAAAAATTCAGTACAAGGTTTGGATCAGAACATATTCAGTATTATAACATACATTAATCAAGGTTTGGTGATTAACCTATCATCTCCTAGAATCGACATGTATAACTTTGAATTCCTAGAATAGCAATGATTCTATGTGGCCAACAATGGATTTCAAACTTGTATCCATCATCTCCTACATTGTTAACCAATGATGTAAGTATGGGATAAAGAAGAAACAAAATATGACAAATGCAATAACAATACTTGACCATGTAGTTGCCCACTTATTAGATTCATTTTGTTTTTCCAACCTGCTTTATTGAATTGGTGGTAAATGTCCAATGTGTTTGGCCAATTTAAGCTTTTTGTGGTGATGGTGTTGAAGATCATCACCCTAATTCCTTCCAACATTGAAATTATGGGTTTCTCTTTAGCTGTTATGATTTTTGCATTAAAGACTTCACAGTTGTTATTGCAAATGTTGTTAACTTTTGGCCAAGGTGAAAAGTATGCTTTGGTCCAAGATTCTTTTAGCTTTTCAGCCAAATAGGCATGAGCTTTTGGGTTTGTTAGCTCCAATGAGTTCATATTCCTATGAAATTGGTGAGGCTCTGTCGATCTTGCACATTCCCACAACAAAAATCTCAAATCCTTGTTCTTCAATTGTTTTGAGAAATTTTGCCACACATGCCAGACACAAAACCTATATGAAGCAACTGGCATGACAACATATATAGCTTGTCTCAGACCCTATTATAGAAAATCAAATGAGTCCCTAGAACATTTAAAAAGTTGCATATTTGTCCCTCAAAAAGTTCATAACTTATTCCCTACAAATTTATGTAGATCACATGCATGCAAATAAGATACCTTCTGCATGTCTAAAATAAAGTTCCATCCATATTACATATGGTTCTCAGGTCTTGATACAACAGATCCAAGAACCAACTCTAATTTTCCTTGTTTTCAACATCCACATAGTATAAGCAATCACCTAAATATGATTATTTGAGTCCTGTCCTACAACAGACAAAAGAACCACAACATACTATCCTTTTAAAAAGGAACAATCAAGGCCTATGAGTAGTCTATATCCCTCTTTAAAACCTTTTTTGTAGCCACCAAGACAAATGTAAATTCCACAAAATTGTGGGGGACCATCTACCTATGGTATTGTTTCCATCTTAATAGTGGATCCTGAATTCCAGTTTAATAATTCACCACAGTAGTCCTATAACTTGACATATTGCTCTTATTCACTTCCTTGTAAGATAACCTTGGCTTGCTTGATTGACCTCCAAATCTTTGTCCTGTCAACAAGAATTCTAAACTTCTGTTTAAAGTAGTCAATGATATCTACAAGCTTCATACCTTTGTCTTTTCTCAATTTTTGACAAGTTTTTCAATCACCCAACCTTGTGATGCATACTTATTTTCAAACACCCTCCCACATGTATGTTCAGTTTAAAAAGTTTTAATTTGAAAAGTGCATGGCATTACTATAACTACAAAAAATCTCCCATTTGTAGTTTTTCTCTTGACACTTTGTCCTTACTCTTACTTTATCACTTTTTACCCATGACATTTGTTAAATTATGTAATCCTTCACAGCCTTCTTAAAGGATTCAATAGTTAGAAATTCGATTCAAAGTTTCGGCTGAATATGCTTAAATGTTGACTCCTCACTCGATTGTAGGTATATCTCATTTTCTTCATATTCGTCATCTGAATTATTTGGAGTTTTCATTTCCTTCGATCTTCATGAGGAGTCTTCATCACTATCATCAGATCTGATTGTAGGCACAAATTCCATATCATCATCATTGTCATAAAAAACTTCATTTGGCAAAAAATCAAAATCTTCGTCACTATCATCAAACCTTTCATAACTAAAAAGAACTTTAACCCCACCAACCTATTTTTTTCTTTCCTTTTGTCATATTTTTAATGAGGATTCTCACCAATTGTTTTCTTTTCCCACTCCCTCCAGTTGTTTGGTTTCAACTTTTTCCTCCCTTGGTTCACCCGTAACACTTTTTATTTTTCTTGTACTACTTTGCTTTTCAACTGTTGTACTTTTCTTCCTTACTTCCTTATCATCACTTTTTGTTTTTCTTGGACGAATTTTTTTCTTTTCTACACTTTTTCCTTTATCCCTTACTTCTTCAGTAGAACTTCTTATTTTCCTTGCAAGAATTTTTCCCTTTTCAATACTTTTTCCTTTGTCCTTTACTTCCTTAGCAAGAATTCTTAATTTTCTTGTAGAATTTTTTTCCTTTTCAATACTTTTCCCTTTGTCCCTTACTTCCTCAGTAAGAGTTTTAGTTTTTCTAGTTGGAATTTTTTGTTTTTCAACTTTTTTGCTACTGTCCCTTATTATTTTACTAGGACCTTCACCTTCTTCTTCTGCAACTTTCTTCCTCCACGCCCTAGTCATATAAGTCCTCCTTTCCTTCATAGCAGCAACGCTATCAACTTGCACACCATCAGGATTAGCTTTAACCCCACCACTCTCAACTACTTGAACCTACACACCATCAGGATTAGCTTCAACCTTACCACTCCCAACTACTTCAATATGCACATCATCAAGATTAGCTTTAACCCCATCACTCTCAACTACTTCAACATGCACACCATCAAGATTAGCTTCAACCCTACCATCCTCAATTGTTTCAACCTGCACACCCTCATGACCAACTTCAACCTAGATTCCCCCCTCAACTCATTCACCTTGCACACCCTTACCAACACTAGTAGCCTACTCCTCTTCAGCATCAATTTCAGCACCATGTCCATCAAATGCACCCTCAGTATCAGAGCCACCATGTCCACTTAACTCATGTCCACCTTCATGACCATCAAAATTATCACCAATATCTGATCCATCAATATTAACAGCACCCTCTCCATCTTCCACTTCAACAACACCCCTCTCTGCATCCTCAAATTCCCCACCTTCAACATAATGAGCACTTTTTAGCAAAACTTCTACATCTACAGCGTCATTCACTGAATGTTCACAGTAGATATCCATTTTCCACCCATTTCTCTTTGGTACCTCTACCATATGTAAGAAATCAACATCAAGTTCTAAAATCCTAATACCATCACCAAAAATCAGTCTAAGATCCAACCAAAAAACATTTTTCAGATTCAGGTAACCTGGTGAAATAGAAAATTTCTTAAAACTAAAGACATCCAAAGTGTCCTTATCATAGTCCTCCCAAACTTCCATATTGCCCCTTTTATACTTCACTTGTTCACCTTCCTCAACAAAGTTTCCACCATGATGAATAAATAAATTTAAGTTCTACATCGAGTAAATAAATAAACTTTAGAATGAGGGACCATTATAATAAAGATACTTTAAAACTCATAACAATCAAAGACTTAAGGACCAAATGCATTTTAAAAATTAATTACCACACAATATGGGACATGTACACCAATCTCAGACACCAAACATGCATTCTCATTCAGCAATGTCAAAAGTCTCATTACCAATAGTAGAACAAAAAATTACTCAAAAAATTCCCCAACATTTCAAACATTCCTAACCTCGACAAGCCCAATAATAATAATTAGAAAAAAAATTTCATGGTGGAAGTTAAAGCAAATACTTGTTCCATTTCGAATTCAATAATAATAACCCTAAGCACAAAATTGTTTCTTTCTTCCTATCTTCAATTGATACAAAAATGCAATTGCTAATCCTAAACTATGTTTTCCCTCCACCTTATTGTAAAACATTTTTGTCCATGTGTGTGTAAATGCGACAATGTTTAGGTCTAGGTCAGTCCATGTTGGCTTTTAACGTTATATATCATCACACTGTCAATAGAATATGAGTTCAAGGACTAATGTGAAATACAGAGGACAATGTGACGAACTAACATCTTAATTTTTTAAGTCAGGAACTAAAATGAAATAAATTAACAAAGTGGGAGATTAAACTGATAATTCACTCAAAGTAAATATATCATATACATTATGAAATCTAAATGCATTGAATATTTACAAAGGAAATAAGTAAAAGTTACATAAATTATCAACCTAAGTTGGCCCCCTTTATAAAAAATTTCCCCCAATATCTTATAATTTCATCAATTTCTTTTTTGGTTAAAGGGAAAGGATTTCAAAATATATATGCAATTTTGAAAGGAACTTAGAAAAATATCATGTTATGAATTGAAATCAAATTACAAAATTGTGATAATTGTGATTACCTTGTTCCATAAATCAACAATAGATACTAAGACAATGTGAGATATATGTCTCATAACATAATATTCGTATTCGGTTTCCCCGGTTTGTTTTCGACACTTCAAAAGATTAGAATAAATGTGCAGAAAATCCAAAACAAAAGTTAAAAGACATTGTAAAGGACTAGAATTCATCAATGATGGTTAGAAAATCATAAGAAAATAATAGAAACAAAGAGAGGATGAAAACACCATCATAAATGCCCGAAAATATCCAAAATTGCCCTTAGAAAACTCTATCTTCTATAAGGGCTAAACTATCCTTAAAAAAATATAAAATGATATAAGAGTGATTCAGGAACGAACCAATAAATGTTAGAAAAATTGAAAGAACAATTTGGAAACTTTCTGGAAAATTTTTAGAAAATTACCAAAATATCCCTGGAAGAATGGTAGGTTAAGAAATATGAAGCAAAAGCCGAGAAATGGATCCCACCCATTGAGCACAAAATTGGACATGTGAAAAATGAGATGATGACCTAACCTATTATTCATCTCTTTATTAATGTCATATAGGACAAAAATATTAATGAGGAGAGATAAAATTAACTATGGTTAAAGTAAATTAACCTTAATTAATTAAAATTAATCCTGCTTAGAATAAATTAACCTTGATTAGTCACAAATTCATAATAATTAGTATTAAAATAATCCTAAAGGATATTTCCTTACTTTTATATTTAAATTGGAAAATGGAAATTATATGCAAATGGACCAAAATGCCCTTAAGTAAGAAATTCATTTCCAAATTATCCCTGAATGGTCGAATGGAATCTTAAGATATTGAGGGCTCATTGGCATCATAACAAACCTTCTAAACACTTAGAAAAATTCTCTAAACTCTCTCAAAACACCAAAATCTACACTAAGTTTAAACCTTCATCTTTGAAGTTTAAGTTAAAACAAAACAAACTAATCAAGCCCCATCATCATAACTAGGAGATCTTGTGTGAACCATCAAGGAGGAAGGATACCAACCTCAAAGATCCACCAAACCTTCATAAATTTTTTCAACAAGTAGGATCTTTACCACAAATTTTTCTAAGCTTTTTATTATGCGGTCATGGTTGTTTTTTCTTCTCTTTTTGGTGGATTATCCTCTAAGTTCTATAGATCTCATTTTCTTGAATTTGATAGAGCTTAAAACTATCCTTGATGGTTAAAAATGAATACCATTAAGTTTTTAGGTATTTTTGAAAGTTAAAGAAAAGTTTTGATGGATTAAAGTGCTTCTAACAACCTTTGGAGCAATTTAATCGGTTAAAATTTCTTCAAAATGATTTTTAATGGTTTGGGGCAGATTTGAGAGTTTTTAAAAATTTATGAAGGGATAAAGGTATAGATCTTGGAGTAGATCTAGTAGATCTACACTTGGTTGTCTTGAAAAATGCTTTCTTTAAAGCCTTTAGGCTTAAAATTGTAAGCTTGTTTATAACTTTTCTTAAAAGTTTTAATCTTGAAGTTTTACTTTGACAAAAGTCCATATCTGGACTCATATGATAAATATCCTAAAATACTAAAAATTTATATCTTAAAAACAAAAACTTAACTTGGAGCTTGAACCTTAAAACTAGTAAGAGGAAAGGTGAAATTATGGACCCAAAGATGAACAACACACTTAAGACCTTCCATGACCATGACCAAAGCTATGGAGTAAGAACAAATCATGATGGATATAAGGACATGTGATGTACCAAGTGTTAAAATCCATAACACAAAGACCGAGTGAGAAGAAATTGAGTAAAGGACCCTTGTTTTGGTCACTTAGTGCATTCAGCCATCTCCAACATAATTAACGAAACTTGAGTTTAAAATTCTAATCAAGGTGTAAAGAAGAGTATAAGAAATAAATTATTAATTTGGAACAAACTTGCAAATGGTTGGGTAACCATTCGGCCATGTTGGTTAAATTGGAGAAAACAAGTTAAAACCTTGCTAAGACTAAGAATGAACCATAATGTGTATAAGGTGGAGAGTAGAAATTAATTATGAAGTAGGGGGAGGAAGATGAACATTCGGTCATACTCACTAGACAAGGAGGAAAAACCCTAAAATTTCTAAGGTTGGTGTGAATTAATAGCCTAAGTCCTAACTAGTGTAAATCACCCTTTTAAGGAAAGAGAAACTTAACCATAATGCCTTAGCACCAGATTTAGCAACCTATGAAATAAATAGGCAAAGTAGGCTAGTTTGGATGTTTAAAGATATTTAAACAAGATATGAGTAAGAAACTTTAAAATATAAGGTAAGTTAGTAGGCTCATTAGTGGTTCAAATTTAATTAGCAAAGTTATTAGTAAAAAATCATAAAACTTATAAAATTTAAACTTGTATTAAGTAAGTGGTGTATAAAACATTTAATTTAATATACACAAAGACTAAACAACCAAACAGTCCATTCGACCAACTAGAATAGAAGTTCAACATTTCATAATCTTACCTTAAAAGTATTAAGAGAAACTTAATCTTTGAGAAAAGGAAATGTTAAGAAGTAACTTAGAAGGGTAAGTGGACTAAGTTCCTATGAGAGATTTATCATAAAACTTATGAAATAAAATAAGATAGACAAGCTCTTAAAGGAAGGTTGTATGTTGTCCATGAAAGTTACATCAAGCATAATTAAGACATTCTTGATTAGAAGATTAGTTTTTAATTAAAATAATTATGCCAAGTTGTAGTGTTGCCTTATGAGTACACGAATATGAATGTAAAGTGTATGGAATATACTCTTTATTGTTTAAAAAAGTGATGTGTTGTATGGTGCTCATGTGTGGATGATAAATATTAGGGTAGATTGGATTAGAGGTTATATTTTCTCTCTTGATTGATGCATGAAAATTGATGTGAATTATGGTTCCATGAGTGGATAAATTATATGAGAAATTGGATTACTTGAATGCTATTTGTGCATACTATATTGATTGAATATTGAGCATGTATCTTATCACACAGACCTAAAATGGAACCTAATAAGTCAAGAGATCACTAAATAAAATTTTAGATGAAAATTTAAGACATTATTCTTACCCTGCCAAGTCATAGAGCTTGTGCACATATGGAGGTCATAAGACTTTCCATATAGAAGTCATAGGACTTCAAGAAATTATGATGGTAACGACCATCCAGAATGAGCTTATATCCTAGAACATAAGGTAGAGTGTGTAGAAAGTGAAAGATATTTTTGGACTAAGAATGTTAATGATATGCCTTAAATTAAATTGTCACAGAAATGGTGACTAGAGAATAAGAATGAATTATGATTAAGGCATGAATGAAATGATAGTCAAATGATATCTATGATATAATGTAATGTGATCTTAATAGAATGAAAGATGTATGAAATCTAGAATAAGTGCTTGTATGGTTGTGATAGAAGTTAGTTCTACAACTATAAAAAGCCACTTTAATTAAATATTTTCTAAAAATTTAATAGCGAATTTGTATGTATATCATGTTTCTAAATAAAACTGAAGTGGAAGGGTTGAAAATGTTGATAATATAGTTAGGGTTCCTATTGAAAAACTTAGCTTATCACTCCCCCTCTCACCATTTTCCTTCCCATACCCTAATAATGTCATTCGTGAAAGGGGTGGTATTCGTAGAAACTGACAATGTAAGCTGGGTGGTTGGAACCTCGAGATCTTCATATTTGAAGTGTTGATGAAAATTTAATCTTACCCCAATAATGTATATTTTGTATGATAGTCAAGGATGACTGTAATAAAAATAAGTGATATGTAGATAATCATGTATTGGATATGGTAGTAGTAGTAGTAGTAGTAGTAGTAGTAGTAGTAGTAGTAGTAGTAGTAGTTATGTGTAATAATATATAATGTAAGAAATAATTGTATGGTATATGTTTATGATGTATGAAAGGATATTAATTCCTTTACACTAATTTCTGAATGTAAGAATGTGTATGAATTATCAAGGTTTGAATAAATAATAAAGATTGGATTTTTATGAATTATTCTATTATGTATCAAATAATCAAAGTAAATTAAGATCTGAGTGACAACGCTTGATCATTTATCTTCTACTACGAAAATTGCTATGAAAAATATTGCATTTTCAACCAAGATTTTTAAAAAAGCATTACCTTAACTTCACTATCAGTAATTTCTAAAAGATTTCGCATCTTGTAGTAGCAGTCCAATAATGAAATTGCAAATACGACTTAAGCGTAAAAAAAACATCATTTTTAGGATTTTACATTGGGCATTCTCTAATGATATTTGTGGCTATGACCTTCACCCAAGTTGCTAGAAAAGGTTAGTAAAGACTAAAGTTGATAGAGAATTGAAACACAAGTTTGCAACCAGTCATATCGACTAGTTACTTTCAAGGTGATGAAATTGAAGCTATAAAAGAAACTTAAACACTATATATCTTTCTTTCTTATTAGTGGTTGTTAAAACTTTCCATTTGAAATTTAGATTGATTTAAATCAAGTGTGTTTTTGTAAGAGAAGCCCTAATGTATGGTTTTTATTTGCAGCCATGTCTATATGATAATTTTGATATTGTATATATAACAGAAATTACATTTTTTTTAGGTATAATGTTGTAAAATTATGGCATTACTCTCAAAATTTATCGTGATAGGCCCCAAAATTTAGTTATTCTTTCATAAGGATAGACAAGATTATAGGATGGAACAATATGTATAGTCATCACCTTTAGGAAAAAGAAGATCAAAATAGTTAAAATAAACCCAAAAATGGCTACTACTAATATATAGAAGATTGGTTATTTACTATTCTTTTGTCTTTTGAGGTTTTGAATACCAAATGAAACAACAATAACAAACTAACAAAGTAAACAAATTATACACATATTTCAAGTCCTTTGCTGAGGGAGGGACAAAAAAGATTCAAAAGAAACAAGTTATCCTCTATTTTTCTCAAAAGAGGTTTCTTGGTCATTGTTTTCATCAAAGTAACTTAACGAAATTCTGGTGCAACATAACCAACAACTGTATAAGAAACATAATAAGGGAAAAAACAAAAAAAATTTTATGGCCTCCTCACTGCATTGTAAATTGTAAAATTTTTATTTTCCTTATGCCATGTTAAAAGTTTAGGTGATCCTCACAAGAAAAAGTAAAAACAAAAAAAAAGAAGTACAAAAGAAAAGTAGTTTCTAAAAGCAACAATGGGCATAGCTTGTTGAGTTTATACTCTACTAAGCAAGGGATTTTGGGTTGATTTCTTACTTAGTTGATTATATCATGGGCAAGGATAAGTGTTCTTATTCGTGATGAAAACTCACTGTTATGCAAAGAACCAACAGGCCAAAAGAAAAATATTTCCCTCTCACATCGCATCTTCAATACACAAAATGATATAAATTGTTTTCCTTAATGAAGAATTCTAAACATTACAATTTAGAATCTTATCATCTCTTTTTTTTTCTTTGGTGTGGTATGGTGGATGGACCATAGATATAATGCAAGGACATCCTACTAGAAGATGTAGACGTAACCAAAGCTATAATTGAATGTGCTTCTCATGCAAGAATTGAGCATTTGTTTCTTGGCTCTTCAACAAAAATTGGTTTGGTCAAGTATGCATCTATTTATGTTACATTGTCATTTTTCAAAATTTACTTCTAGCTTCTAGTCCTTTACCTTCCATTTTGAGAAAACACACAATAGTAATTATGTAAATTTCAGATATCCCTAATAAGGATTATGGTTCATTATTGCTAAGTAGTAAGGAATATGATACATACTGTCGCAACTGTAATTCCGACGAGACGACGAACTCGCTAAATTTTGAAAAGTGAATTTAGATTGAAAATGTGGAGTCGCCACCAAATTTTTATTTTTATTTTTGCATTTTTTTACCGTTTTTACTATTTTTGTTTCTTTTTAATTTTTGTAATTCTTGATTTTTTATTAGATTTTCTTATTCCTTTTTCCTGCTTTTCCAGATTTTTATTTTTCTTTAATTTTTTGTTTTTGTTTTTTTTCTCTATTGGTTTTCTTTTTGTTTTTATTTTTTGTTAACTTTTCAGATTTTAAATTAACTTTCCAGATTTTAAAATATTGAATTTTTTTTCCCTTTCTTTTCCTTAACTTTTCAGATTTTAAGATTTTTTAAATTCTAATTTTCTTCTGATTTTATTTTTATTAATTTTAAATTCTGATTTTATTTTTTTAAATTTGAATTTTTAAAATTTCTCATGTTTTAATTACTTCTCTTATTTTTTATTAATTAATTTTAAAATCGGGGCCTCGGACATAATTGGGTGTTTACAGTTTTCCCCTCTTTATTCATTTTCCTACAGATAATGTGAGAAATGGTTCTCTAAATTATCGTGGTAGGTAATGAGTAAAGACGTAAACACATTATGTCCGAGGCGGATTTTTTTCGAAGAAATTCCGAGAGCGACACTAGAAGCCTTGAGCTTAAAGTGGACCTCCTGGATGCTTGGGGAGCAGTGATTGAATGAGCTTACTGGCTTCGTATGCCGATAGGGTTTAAATATACAAAGCTAGATGACATAGCTAAGTAGGCTGAAATGAGTGAAGGCTTATTAGGACATGCGTGGAATGCAATGGGATTGCTTGTTTAGGACAAGCAAAGTGAAATGAAAATGGTCTGTTAACATAGGCAAAGTAGAAGAGAAAGGCCCATTAGGACGGGCTTAGTGGAGTAGAAAGGGTCTGTTTGAGGCAAGGAAGCATGCAAGAACTAAAAAGTAAGGTATGTACAGGGTGGCCTGACACTATAGGCCGAAGTGCAGAAAAGAAAGCTCTAAGGAGGCCCGACACTATAGGCCATGATGCAGAAAGGTAAACTTGATGGTGGCCTGACAACATAGGCCTGAAAGCAGCAAACTAAACTATATGGTAGCCTGACAACATAGGCCTGAAAGCAGTAAACTAAACTAGATGGTGGCCTGACAACATAGGCCTAAAAGCAGTAAGCTAAACTAGATGGTGGCTTGACAACATAGGCCTGAAAGCAGTAAACTAAACTAGATGGTGACTTGACAACATAGGCCATGGTGCAGAAATGTAAACTTGAGGATGACCTGACAACATAGGCCATGATGCATAAATTTAAACTTGATGGTGGCCTGACAACATAGGCCGTGATGCAGAAATTTAAACTTGATGGTGGCCTGACAACATAGGCCATGATGCAGAAATGTAAACTTGAGGGGAATCCCGTTGTTGACGGGAAGAATGCAAATGAAATCCTGCTGTTGCCAGGATGAGTGTAAACCTGCTTGACAGGTGAACGGAAAATTAAACATACTTGAAGTCCTGTTGTTGACAGGAGAATGCAAATTAGGTCCCGCTGTTGCCGGGAAGAATGCAAACGAAATCCTGCTGTTGCCAGGATAAATGCAAACCTGGTAGACAGGTGGACAAAAAAATAAGCGTGCTTGAAGTCCTGTTGTTGAAAGGAGAATGCAAATGAGGTCCTGCTGTTGCCGGGAAGAATGCAAATAAAATCCTGCTGTTTCCAGGATAAATGCAAACCTGCTAGACAGGTGGACAGAAAAATAAACGTGCTTGAAGTCCTGTTGTTGACAGGAGAATGCAAATGAGGTCCCGCTGTTGCCGGGAAGAATGCAAATGAGATCCTGCTGTTGCCAGGATAAATGCGAACCTGCTAGACAGGTGGACAGAAAAATAAACGTGCTTGAAGTCCTGTTGTTGACAGGAGAATGAAAATGAGGTCCTGTTATTGCTGGGAAGATGCAAATGATGAAATCTTGCTATTGCCAGGATAAATGCAAACCTGCTAGACAGGTGGACAGAAAATTAAAGATGCTTGAAGTCCTGTTGTTGACAGGAGAATGAAAATGAGGTCCCGCTATTGCTGGGAAGATGCAAATGAAATCCTGCTATTGCCAGGATAAATGCAAGCCTGCTTGACAAGTGGACAGAAAATTAAACGTGCTTGAAGTCCTGTTGTTGACAGGAGAATGCAAATGAGGTCCCGCTGTTGCCAGGAAGATGCAAATGAGATCCTGCTGTTACTAGGATGAATGCAAATGATGTCCTGTTGTTGACATGAGGAGATGAAATAAAATGACCCATTAAGACAGGTGAAAATGCAGATAAGGTCCTGTTGTTGACAGGAAAGATGTGAGCCTGCTAGACAGGCAAATTAAATGACTTGTTAAGATAGGTAAAAATGTAAAAATCCTGTTGTTGACAGGATGGAAGCAAGACGCCTGTTAAGACAAGCACAATAGAATGGTGAAAACCTGTTAAGATAGGCAAAGGGAAAGGAAAATGACCTGTTAGACAGGCAAAAATGGAATCCTGTTGTTGACAGGGAAGAAGCAAGATACCTGTTGAGACATGTAAAATAGAATGATGAACACCTGTAGAGACGAGAAATGACCTGTTAAGACAGGCAAAAAATGACGTGTCTTGGGAAGGCACGTGCAGATGGAATATGGACTTCTTCGTCAGCTGCCTCAGACAGCTTATTTTGAAATTATTTATCTTGAATAAATTGCTTATTTTATCTTGAACTTGAAGGTTTTTAAGCATTTGATAATTATTTTCTTAAAGAGACTTGAACAACCATTTTTCCCCAGTTTAGAAACTTCCTGGCAATTGAGGAATGCCTTGGTTTGAATGAAGTTTGGGCAAACGTTTTCCCCAGTTTATGCCTCGACGAGATTGAGGATGAGCTTGACTTGAATTTTTCTGGGCAACTTTGCCCTATTGAACTTGATTGGAGTTGGGGAATTAAGGATTGCCTCAACTTGGGTTTTCTTGGGCAAATGTTTGCCCCAATTTTGTTCTTGAATTTAAATCTTTCTTGGGCAAATGTTTGCCCCAGTTTGGACTCGATCTAGAATCTGAGGATGACCTTAATTTGAACTTTTGTGGGCAAGCGTTTGCCCCTGTTTGAACTTGATTTTAAGGGTGACCTCAAATTGAATTGTGTAGGCGAGCATTTGCCCCAGTTTGATTTTTCTGACGTTAAGGAATTGAGGATTGCCTCAACTTGAATTTTCTGGGCAAGTATTTGCCCCAATTTGTTCTAGGTTCAGAATTTGAGGATGTCCTCAAATTGACCTTTTGTGGGAAAACGTTTGCCCCAGTTTGGACTTGATTCGGTTTTAATTATGACTGATTCAGACATTTTAGTTTTGAAAAAATGGGCTATGCAATGCTTGAATAAAGATGTTTATGTGCCGTTTGAGTAAATGAAAAGAATGCGGTATTTGTGATGCTTGAGTAAAGATGTTTATGTGTTGTTTGAGTAAATGAAAAGAATGCGGTATTTGTGATGCTTGAATAAAGAATGCAATGTTTTAATCTTATTGACTGCTTTTTGATGCTTGAAATAATTATTTGGATAAAACAGATGCTATGGGATGAATGCAAACCGTGAAATGGTGTAAAACTTTTTGTTTCTCTTGATTTTTGATTTTTCTGACATATTCTTCCTCGACAACCCCATAGTGGGTGTGAAAGGTATCAAGAATCAAGGTGAGCTGCATTGACTTAGTCTCTTGGTTTATTGGTCAATTTTGGAATCTTCTTTCCAGGATTTTTGAGATCCAACAGTGGTCAATATTATTAAGCCAGACACACTCCTTTTGGTGGCATCATGGACGGTAGAAAGATGAATCTTTGGGAAACAATCCTATCATGTTGCAACGGTCGAGGATTCATCCGACTTGTCATGACTTTTCAAAATTAATCCTTTTTATTTTTACGTTTTTCACATTTCTTTTGGCATGTGCGCTATTGAGGTGTGCAAAGTGATTCTGGGTGGTTAATGAAAAAATATAGAGAAGGTTTGCAAGGGATGTTTAAGGTAGTGTACTTGAAAGGGCGAAGAATGTTGGCTTGATTACCCTAATGGCATTTTTTATGGAAAATGTTAATTCATACAAATGGAAAAATTTTGCCCTAGTTTTAGAAGGATGGAGAGGTAGATCTGATTGCCCAAATGGCACCTTTGGTGAAACATGCCAATGCTGCTTTTCATAATCTCGACTGCCAAATTAAACAGGCTTGAGAAATGGCAAAATTTTGCCCCAGTTTTAAGAAGATACGAGATGCAGAAATGTCATGTGGTCTTGGGATTCCTGGATTGACCTTAATTTTTCCTGGGTTGATCTTTTGAGTTTTTAACCCAGGAGGTCTTGTGTTTTTCCCTGACTTTTGCCTAGGTCGCCCTTACGGGTTTTCAACCTAGTGGGCTCTTGATTGCGTGCCCTAACTCTTGCCTAAGTCTCCTTTGAGGGTTTTCAACCAAGCGGGCCTTCTGCTTGATTGTGCCCTAACTTTTTCCTAGGCCATTTTTGAAGATTGTTGACTAAGCAGGCTCTTGATTGTGTGCCCTAATTTTTGCCTAGGTCTCTTTTGAGGGTTGTCGACCTAGCGGGCCCTTTGCTCGATTGTGCCTTAACTTTTTCCTAGGTCGTTAGGATTGTCGACCTAGCAGGCTTCTGTTTGATTGTGCCCTAACTTTTGCCTAGGCCATTTTTTAGGATTGTTGACCTAGCGGGCTCTTGATTGTATGCCCTAACTTTTTCCTAGGTCGCCCTTACGGGTTTTCAACCTAGCAGGCCTTCTGCTTGATTGTGCCCTAACTTTTGCCTAGGCTATTTTTTAGGATTGTTGACCTAGCGGGCTCTTGATTGTGTGCCCTAACTTTTTCCTAGGCCTCTTTTGAGAGTTGTCGACCTAGCGGGCTTTTTGCTTGATCCTAATTTTTCCTGAATTGTTGTTGGAAACCGGCAAGACCCTTTTTTGATCATGACTTTTCCGATCATTATTTTGTACTCTAACCCTACTTTTTCCTAGATTATTTTTGGCTTTTAATCCAGCGGGTTTCTCTTCTTCTTGAATTTTATGTTTCGACCATGACTTTGCCTGGATTATTTTTTACTTTAATCCAGCGGGTCTTCTCATTTTTCTTGAATTTTATGTAATCAGATATTGACCTTACCGGGATCATTTTGGGCTTCCAATTCAGTGGATCTTTTCTTGCATCCCTAATCTTTCCTGGATTTAAACTTAGTTCCAGCGGGATATTTTATTTGACAAGACACTTTGAATGGTGATCTAGAATCCCTGGTTGTTTATTCTGCTTCCTCATTGGGCTTTTCTCTTTGAGCTTGATTGATTAGACGTTCAAGATTATTTATTACAGCACCGGCATCGTCGCCAATAGGTATTTATTGTTTTGGTGTAGGAATAAGGAGCGGGTTTGAATGATAAAGAGGAATGGAAATTTTAAGTAAAGCCAAAATGTAAGGCATGTGCTCGAGAAACATGAAAAATGTAAATTTTGTATTATTCATTGAAATTTATTTACAAAGACTGATTTTGGAAAGTACGACAATTTCTGGATGAATATCCTCAATTTGTACAAGGCACCCCGTTGTGCTGCTCCCGTCTCTTTCAGCTGGTTGACGGGCTCTCGTGATTCGGCAACAGATTGTTTTCTGTATTAAGAGCAAGCCTCCCAAAATCCATCCATTTTGCGTCAATCAGGCTTTGTACCTTTCGCTTCAACGCTAGGCAATCCTCAGTAGAATGACCAATAAATCCTGCATGGTAATCGCATCTGGCGTTAGCATCGTACCATTTAGGATATGGCGGCTCTTGAGGTTTCATAGGATAAGGCGCAACTAGCGAGTTTTGGATCAGCCGAGGTAGTAGCTCAGTGTAGGAGATTGGGATAGGGTAGAATTGGATGGGTTTCTTCTCCTTTTTCTGGCTTTGATTAGGATTCTGGCTTATGGCTTGTGTTTAGGCCATGTATGGTGTTGGTGGCCGGACTTGTGTCGGGTAATTGTAAGTAGGAGGGTATGGTGTTTTGTGTGTAGCTACGATATAAGGATATGATATGTAAGGTGTGTATGGTGTATATGGTGGTGGTCGGAAACCAACTAGACCATAGGGTGCCACTTGAGGAGTGTACGGGCCTTGACCAAAAGCCACATAGTGGGTCTCACCTATCTTCTTATTCCCAGAACCACTGGAAGCATTGACTGGGTCCGTGTGCTTTTGCATGATCTTTCCACGGCGTATACCACCTTCGATCCTCTCTCCAATGATGACGACATCGGAGAAGCTAGAAGTTACACTGCCAATCATCTTATCATAGAAAGGATCTTGGAGTGTGTCCACGAACATGCTAACTAATTCCCTTTCGGATAAGGGAGGTTGTACTTGAGCGGCCAACTCTCGCCAGCATTGGGCGTACTGCTTAAAGGACTCTTCTCCCTTCTTGGCCATATTCTGGAGTTGCATCCGATCAGGGGCCATCTCCGTATTGTACTGGTACTGCTTCGTGAAAGCCTCAACAAGGTCTCTCCACGAAGGAATGCTTGTCCGCTCAAGTTGAGTGTACCAGTTTGCAGCTGCCCCGGTTAAGCTGTCTTGAAAGAAATGGATGAGCAGCTTCTCATCGTAAGTACATGCAGACATCTTCCTGCAGTACATAGTCAGGTGTTTCTTTGGACAGCTGGTTCCTTGATATCTCTCGAATTCAGGAACCTTGAATTTTGGAGGGATGACCACGTCGGGAACCAGGCACAGATCGACTGCGTCTGTGGCTTCATAAACATTTCCCTCAATTTCCCGGATCCTGTCCTCTAGACCCTTCCATTTTTCTGTATCCTCAGTTGAAGGATGACTTAGGTATTCCTCTAGCATGTGGTGAGGTTGAGAAGATGGTATGTATATAGGGTGAGGCTCTTGGGTGAACATAGGATTCGTCCCCCCAACAGCTGTTTGGTGAGCTCGTGAGATGGTGTTTGGAGGTAGGTTATGTGTTTGGGTTTGTGTTTGGGCTTGTGTTTGGTTGTATGAGGGTGCATGCTCATGAGGATACCCATAATGAACCCTTTCAGTTTGCGGAGGTATGGTTAATGGTGGAGTGAAGCCAGGAGGGTATGATGAATCATCTGGCTCTCCTGGAAGGGATTCCCTTGCCTCCTTTTGTTTTGATGATTGGATGGCCTCCATCAGCTTGGCCATCTGCTCCTTTAGAGTCTTGACCTCATTTCTCAATTCCTCATTTTGTCTCTCCAGCTCATCCATGATCCTTGATTGTGCTCGAGTCCTATAAGGATGTTGAGGAAGCTGTCTTTCTCTAATTTTTCTGTTAAAGTTAAAAATTAATTTCTTTGAGAAATAATTTGAATGCGAAAAAAATAATGAATGATAAAAATGTTGATGCATAATGAGTATGAATGCGTGGAATGATTTTTGAAATCTTTCTTTTTGATAAATTTATGAATGAATGGATGAATGAATGTTATGCACAAATAAATTTTGGAAATCTTTTGAAATTAGGCTATTTTGAAAATAAATCAGAGTTGCTTTATTCATTTTTTAGCAATTTTGTGTTTTATGAGTTTTGGTGTTTTTTATTTTGCTAGAAAACCTTTGGTTTTGTTTAGAAAAACTCTTTAGTTTTGCTAGAATTTTTCTAGAAAGCGTTCTTTAGGTTTTAAAATTTCATTTTCTCTCCTATTGAATTTTTTATTTTTTCAGTATTTTCAAAAGATTATTTTCTAATTTTTCCTATTTCTAAAACATCCTTTTAAGTTTTCTTTGGAATCTTTTCAATATTTTGAAAATATTTTTCCTAATCTTCTTACGAATTTTCTCCTTCTATTTGGGTTTCTTGATTTTTGTCTTCATTTGATTTTTGTATCCCCAATTGTATCTTTCAACTCCCTTTTGCCACTTCGGATGGTTTGGTTCAAATAAATGTCTGCGAGCGATGAACCTTATATCTTGAAAGGGGTATGTGTGCCCTCTTTTCTTCTTATGCGGGTTACCTGTCCTAAGGATCTATGGCCTTTTATATGAACCTCTCATAAGGTAGTTTGTAATCCTGAGGTATAAGAGGTTACTGGAGCCAAGTTCTAGTTTGCAATGCTTGCCACAACAGTAGAAAAAGCTACCAGTTGTAGGGCACTACAAATAGGACGCACTCTAGCTGAGATTTTCGTGATAGTCAAACAGGACGTAAGCCCCAAAGTGACACCACTAGATCCCTCTATTCCTAGGCTGCACTCAGACCCGGGTATAGGGCCCCACTCATGATAAATGCATATGCGATGTATGAGGGCACACAATTTTGGGATACCTGCAATTGGGGAAATTATACAGATATCTATAATCGTTTATAGTTTGTTTACCCTAAGGTTTGTACAAAGAATAGACAAACAAACAACAAATAAATAAGCAAATAAATGAATCATGCAATAAATAAAGCGCGCAAATAAATAGGGAAGGGATCAAATATGACACACTCAATCAAACGGGGTTGACTCTCTAATGTCCCCAGCGGAGTCGCCATCTGTCGTAACCGTAATTCTGACGAGACGACGAACTCGCTAAATTTTGAAAAATGAATTTAGATCGAAAATGTGGAGTTGCCACCAAATTTTTATTTTTATTTTTGCATATTTTTACCTTTTTTACAATTTTTGTTTCTTTTTAATTTTTTTAATTCTTGATTTTTTATTAGATTTTCTTATTTCTTTTCCCTGCTTTTCCAGATTTTTATTTTTCTTTAATTTTTTGTTTTTGTTTTTGTTTTTTTTCTATTGATTTTATTTTTGTTTTTATTTTTTGTTAACTTTCCAGAAATTTAAAATATTGAATTTTTTTTTATTTTTCCCTTTCTTTTCTTTAACTTTTCAGATTTTAAAATTTTGAATTTTTTTATTTTTTCCTTTCTTTTCCTTAACTTTTCAGATTTTAAAATTTTTTAAATTCTAATTTTCTTCTGATTTTATTTTTATTAATTTTAAATTCTGATTTTATTTTTTTAAATTTGAATTTTTAAAATTTCTCATGTTTTAATTACTTCTTTTATTATTTATTAATTAATTTTAAAATGGAAGCCTCAGACATAATTGGATGTTTACACATAGCTTAAGAATTCATTACGAGATAGGTTGAATGTCTTATTATTAAGCTAGTAAAGGTTGCTTATTGGTTTATGTAAATAGTAGTTCTAATATGTTTCGAATATCCATTTTTTAGTCTGGTCAGAGACTTGGCAGAATTGAGAAAATCTTATACTAGAACAACATGTGGTTAGCCTTCAACACAAGTCATAGTGAAATATGGAATTTGATAACCATAACACTGGTCATTGAGTTTGGAAATTTTGCATCATAAACAAAATTTTTTATTCCTGTAAACCATAAGATAAAATCTATAGATATTGTTAATCCACAAGTCAATGTTGTGAGAAAATTTTTATCTTATAAAAGTAAGTAAAATGCCAAATTTTTATCTTATAAAAGTAAGTAAAATGCTTAGTAATTGTCAAGCTGGATTTTTCTCACAAGTACCATTCAATCATAATTATTCAACACAGAAAAATGAAAATTGCTTCTTTTTTTTTTTTACACCCTTCAAAATCACCAATATTAGAATTCATAAACAGAACCACCAGTTTTGTAATTCATAAATGGAAGCACAAAGATGGCAGTTAGAATTGTTGGGCATAATTTGTTCTTGAATTTATCATTCATATGTAGAAACTTTACCCATCTCCCATGAAAGGGAAAGAAAAATCTTTACAAGTCTAAAAGATACCTATGAACAAAATTTCACTACAAATCTATTAGTTTATTACAGTGTAAAATTTATAAGCCATTCATATGAGAAGTAATATGTAATAAGACATCTTCTATGCAAGGAATTACAAAGCTCTCTCTCTTACACACACAAACTTGCATAACTTGAAACAGAAACATAAGCAAAGGTCAAACCACACCTCCATATACCATGGCAACAAGACTCTTCGTTGCCATTAACTATTAAGCCCCTTCTACGTTTCCACCAACCCTTCTTCCCCAAGTCAACCTCAACATTACCCTTTTCTCCTTTGAGAACCTTCCACCACACCATAACTTCTAGAACTCAAAAATTCACAAACTTTACCTTTTTTTTTTTCACAGATGATCCAAAACATAGCATCCCATGGAAACTAATGCACAATATCAACCTCAAGGAAATCACCATCAAGTCGTGTCACCATTGATTAATGGAGTTTATCGGTTTCATGAACAAGATAGTGATGTAAGGAAACAATTTTACAATAGAGATTTGAAAAATAAAATTCTATATTATTTCAATAGTAGTCTTTTCTAAGACAAATTTGCTAACTGAAGAGATACAATTGGATGCTCTTTGGCTCCTAATCCTTCCAAACCAAAGGAATTGCCAGAAGTATTTAGGTAATAGGTTAATACTACCGGACTTAAGGTTCTATTATGTCATCGATAGGTTAGTGTGCTCCTAATTCTGTTGTCCTATCATTGGATATTAGCAATCAAGTTGTAGCTTACATGAGGGATCCTAGTACAATGATCAAGCAGTGGTATTTATATTGAAATTGCAACTGATTCCTTCTCTCTCTATGTCCAATATCAGTGCTTGTACTTAATTTTTAAACAGAATTTTGTATAGATAGTTCATGCTTTTGACACTTATTGTTTCAAGCATGGAAACTAAAACAAACATTATTCCAGCCATTTTGTTGAACAAGTCATACACAAGTATGTTAAGTTCACATAATCATCACTACAAGACATCCACAACATCACCATTCAACTAGATCCTATTTGAAGAATGTAAATGAGACAAAAGCTTACTTAGAGGTGGGAGAAAACAAATACAACCATCAAAGATGGTCTTTGCCCTGGTCATGAATGAAGAATAGTGGCAGGTGGAAATGTGAATGTGAATGAAGTTGTTTTCTTGCTATTTTTCCAAGTAGAGAAACCTATAATGTAAAAATTTGTATGTGAAAATTTGTTCTCAAAATTCATACAAATAAGAGAGAACTTAGGGATGATGATAAAATGGTTAAGCTTACTGGAAGAACAATGCAAACGAGATTACTTACAAAACTTAGCCATTTGAATGAACAATGTAGAGAAGAACTCTAAACCAAAAAATAATGATGACAATGACGATAAGCATAGTGCAGGAAAGACTAACATATAAAATATTAAATCTTTCTACATCGGTTACAACTAGACCCGATATAAAAACTTGAATATTCTACATCGGTTATTGTGTAAACTGGTGTAAAAACTAAATTTTACATCGGTTAAATTAACAATCGATGTAAAACATAGTTTTCACACCGATTTACATAACAACGGCTGGCTGTAGTATCTTCAATAATTAATTACAAAAATACCAACATATTTTTTTAAAGTTTATTTCCATATAATCAATGTAAAATCTTGTTGTAGAATTCTATTTTGTATTAGTAATTATTTTTCAATAATTATAAAAATAAAATTATAATAAATTTTTAACAACTATATAATAAAATAGTAAATAATAAACCAATTTTAAAAGTTAAAATAAATTAATCTTACAAATCATTTATCATATCACTATCAAGAAAGTTCTCTAATATCTCGATTGATGAAAAGGTTTGTACTTTTCGTTGTGCTATTTTTTTTTTTTTTGTATATCGGAGTTTTTTAAGCTATCTTGTGACCGAGGACCAACACTTTAGGATAAGATGAATTTGCTTCCCATGTCTATTTTGTTTTTTTAAAATCGGGATGCATTTTTCACTATTTTAATATATCTCGTTATTGTATGCTTTTGCAGAATGTGAATTGTCCCCACAAGCAAATTATTAGAAATATAGGGACATCCGATTAGGAGCGTGAGGCTCTTTTTGTATGTTTTCCAGGATTCCGAATGCACTGTTCCAGAATTACCATCCATTGTCGACTTTCCCAATATTACTTCTACAAATTTATTTCGAAAAAGAAAAAAACTGTCCTTATGAAATACTGAGATGAGAAGCCTTAGCGGTAAAAACTATATATATATATATATATATATTAGCATCCTTCAACGATTGCTTATGGATCCAATGAAGACTCAAAAATTTACCTACACGAGATATTTTACCCCTCAAACAAGTTTCAATTTTATTCCCCAATGGCGTTATTAACTAGAGATTTAACGATTTTTAAATTTTGTTATTTTATTAATGTCATGATTAATTTCAATATAAATACACATTTTTATTTTCGTAATTTGTCAAAAAGACATTAAAATGATAGCATATTTTATTTAATTTTTAATGTATATTGAAAGCAACTAAAAAATTAAATTTAAAATTTCACATCTTACCTGTCACTAAATAGGATTTGCTAGCAGTTTAGTAAACTCTTTAAATAACTATTTTTTAAACATGTTTCTTTCAATTACGAGGATAACAAAATTTAATCATTATTTAAACAATAAATCTTTAATTATATGTTCCGTTAAAGAGCACCAATATTTTTTATACATAGATCCTTTCTTACAATTTATTTTTATTGGTTAATTTTATTTTTATTTATTTTCAATAAATAAATTTAGATACTGGTTAACTATAATTTTAATAAAAAAATTATTATAAAAGTAATTAAAATTTATATATAATTTAAAAATAAACTAGTAATTAACCAGCATAAACTAATTTATTTAAAAAAATTGTAAACTTAAAATAAAATTAACTAGTAAAATAAATTATAAAACGAATCTATGTATGAAAAGTATTGCTGTAAACTTCTTTTAGCAAAAGATATAAATAAAGATTTAATGTTAACCATATTAAATATAACTATTTCCTAATTTAAAAGGTACTTTTTCTATTTTTTTTATATATTTAGAAAAAAATACTGTTAATAAATATAGTTAATAATTTTTAATTTATCTTTTATATATAAATTTTATTTTTTATCTATCTTTATTTATTATAATTGTAAATATAAAAATTAAAAATAATAATTAATATTTTTTAAAATTAAAATAAATAAATAAGTAGAACAAATGTTTTACTCTATTTTTTTTATTTTTTTTACAAATAAAAAGAAAAGAAGGAATCACGGAGAATGCACCTTTTGTAAATTTGAAAGCTAATCTAGCCTTTCAAAATAAACATACTCCTAACGGGGCTTTGCTTTTAATCCGTGTCTTAACTGAAATGAAGGTGACGTTCACGTAAATAGATTATGCTGTCTTCTTAGTGCCCTCTCAGGCTGACTTCTACCTCAAATTGCTAAACATAGGTGTTATGAAATCCAATAGAAGCATAAGCAGATATAAAAATTCTCAACTATGTACTGACAGAAAGTGCTAACCCTTAACTTATACGCTTATTTCATTCTTAATACAAAAGAAAATAAAAAATCCATAAATGACTCAAAAGTTTGCAAATGAATCACTTGTCCAAATTATTATAAATCTACAATGAAGTACTCTTTCCATATTCACATTTCATTGACTAAAACCTTTGAAATCGAGCCATTATTACAATCAAGAGAATTATTATGGAAAGAAGGAAAGATGACCTAACTTTTTCATCCAGCTCTGTTGCATCTGTTGCAGCATTTTTCATCCTAGGGGATTGAAATAAATCATTCATAAGTGATTGGAAACTTTCTATCAGTTCCAAAATCTTTCCTTTTATGATATCCAATATCCAGCTGAGTATATGTATGCCGAATTCATTTTGTTCAGAAATCTGAGTTCTTCTACATTCAACTGGAGGAAATAACACAACGTCAAATGGGTTAGTAGAAGTTTAATGCAGTCTAGTATTTTCACATTCCAAAAGATTTGTTTCAAATCCCCTGGGGGTGTATACACCTTGAGAGGAGAGAGAGAGAGATATAAAGGGAAGAGAGAGTAAGTGCAAGATTAATTTAAAATTTAAGATGTGAAAAATCAGGGTTGTTTAATATTGGAGAGATTCCATGAAACAAACATTGGAGAGATTTTATGAGAGGAAAACCATTTTATTTGGTTGGTTTCATTCCTTCTTTTCAACTTGGAAAGGGCTCTAGTTATTGTTGTATGGTTCATTCCTTCTTTCATAACACTAGATCAAAATAGTAGCCACTACCGCTTATTTTTTTGCTTCTGTACTTTAACATTTCACAAAACACACATACAAACCTGAATCTGGCAATTGCAGGAGCTTTTGATGCAGCACATTGCTCATAACAGCCTCCCAAATAGCTTTATCAGATGATAATGAAACCACTAATCTCTACAAGCAAATTAAAATCCCAAAGACGTTCAAATTATAGAGAAAGTTGAACAATAGCAACAAGAGAAGTCATAGAAAATTAAATTCAAGAATGATCACCTAGTAGTGCTACAGAAATACATTCAAATTGGGGATAACAATTTTAATGACAAGAATCTCCCTAAACAGAGTATCTAACATGACAAATGAAGTTCAAAAACTTAGTTATTCGCTTCCAATTTATAAAAGAAAGTAGATGTCTTCAAAAACAGCAAATAATTCATTCACAAAAAAAAAAGAAAATTTTTATAATTAATTTGAGAAATAAAAAATATCTTGCAATGTTTTAGAACTACTAAAGCCAAGAGGGACCTTAATAGCAGGATCAGCTTGCAGCAACTGAAGAGCATCATAAAGCCTTTTATATCCCTCAGACATCACTATCTCTGTATCATAAGAGCCTGAGATCTGCTGAAGTGTGCTTGAGGATGATACTGCCTGAATAAATCTAACAGACAACAATTTGAAAAGAAAAGTTCAAGTTGTTCTTGCATGCATACAACTCTTATAGATAACAACCGTAGAAGTTAACCGTCAAATTTTTGCCACGTCATTCCGAAATGACATGTAAGGAAAGGAGATAATGCTGAATAACACTGATTGACCCAAGTAATGCAAGATGAGTTGAAACTACGTCAATAGAAAATGACAATAACAAAATTGAAGTAACATTATTCATTATCATCACAGTAACAGCAAGTTTCTTGCATTTGAAATTCCAAGAAATCCTGAAATGATGTATCTATACACACTCACATCACACACATGAATATTTCCTAGAAGTATGCTTAGTGCAGAGTATGCAAAAAAGAAAAAGTAAAGGCTAATCTTATCCTCGTTCTGTCTCCTTCTTCAAAAATATATCAGAACCAACAATTTCATCCAATCAAAAAGCTGCCAAAGACCACAATCTAAAAGTGTAACAAGTAACAACAGAGATGAAAGAAGAAAGTAGAGAAAGTAATCAAAATTCAAAACATAATAGAACTCACAGTTGAAGAGCAGATACCGCATCCTCAACTTCCCGTGGAGAAGGAACGGGCTTAAACACGTGATTATAGAGACAAGTACTTGGTGACTTAGCTTCTTTTCCATCCATAAGCTGCTCCAGTTTTGTGCAAAGTTCACTGTGACAGCCGCTACAAGATAAGGTATTGTTGGTTGAAAGAGAAGGAGAAGGAAGAGAAGATGAAGAGAAGTTGTTGAGGGTATTCCTCAATTGAGACGCAGTGGGCATGATGGTTCCACCTCCCATATTGATAATTGCTTATCAAAATTGTTAACACTGAGCAGTGATTGCACTTTCTGATTCGTAATCTTCTTGGCTTGCGAAATTTTGGAGATGGAGATGAGAGAATTTAAATACCATTGGGTGGGCTTGTACAAAAATTATAGGCCCATTGGATAATATTAGGTTGGCATAAATTGTGTACTTTCTGAAAAAAAAAATGTAATTTTGTCTCTGCGTTCTATGCAGAATGCATATTTATTCCCTACTCCCTAGTGGAGGACCTGAGGTGTTTCGAGGGTATAAATGAAATTTTGACAAGAAAAAAAAAGTATGTAGAGAATGCAACCACGAGGAATATTATAAAAGAAATGTTATTTGTGGTTGTTTGACAATGATTTGAAATTTCTACACGCAAATCATTTTAAGAATGCATAGGAATAATTAAAATATTTTTTGGTTTACAATGTATATTTTTCTGACATTTGTTATAATTTTTAAAATAATTTTATTATGTAACACCTTATTTAAATACGTTTTATTTAGTATATAATTGATGAAACACAGAGGAAAAAAATTAAAAATAATATGATTATTGCAGTATTGTAAATATAATTTTTATTTATAAGTTATTATATTTTTATATAAATAATAAAATAAAATATAAATCATTCAAAGATAATATTTTTGCAGATTTATAATAGAAAATATAAATTGAATACTAAATCTAATATATAAATCCTATGGCTACCAAATAAAACTAAAAAAAACCATATTATTTAAAGAATTCCAATAACTGATATGATTCACCCTACGCGAATAAATCAAAATGCAGAAATGATAATAGAACGTATTGAGAATCAGGATAAGATAGGATAAGATAAGATACAAAAAGATAAGATAAAATAAGATATAATAAAGGAACTACAAATCACGACATGCCGAAAAGTATCGAAATTATCAAGAGGAACGTGACCTTTACCGCGACCTGCAGAAAGAACCAACGTTATTCAGGGTTTTTGCCAAAGAATGAAGAGAATATAATGTAAAAAGATAACCTAATCTACTAAAAAGATAACAAATTAAAAATCCTAATTAGATTGCAATTTGACTTGTAACCAATTTAAAAAAAATAACTTCTAGATAAATATCAAATCCTAATATAATGTATAACAAATCATAAACTTTATCTCTTAAAATCTTCAATAATACAACTACATAAATTAACTCATGTTGAAATTAGGTTTGAATCTACATAGTCCTTTTCTTGAATTTCCTTAATGAGATCTTAAAGTGCTTGTTCTATACGTTTGGTCTTATTTCTCGTCATAGAACCTCCCGTTCCTAGATAATCTTTTAAATAATCTCTTTTACTTAACGTAATGTTCATGTTCACATCAATAACGATTTAAAATTTATTGCAATTGATAAAAATATTTCACTAGATAAATATAAAAAATAATACATCTATACATGTAATATTACTCAATTTTAGTAATTTTTCAATTTTAAATAAAATAAATTTTAACTATTAATTTAAATAATAATTGTTATAATATATATATATATATATATATATATATATATATATCATCTCAATTTTATAATTATGTATCTTGATCATACTATCCTCTTACAATATGTTGAATAAAATATATATACTTAATATTAATTAACAATAGTATTATATTTTAAAAATAAATATGTCATTTTATTTTATTATTTTTACATCTAATAGTATTTTATTTAACAATTTAAGATTTTAGGTCTATAAATCAAACAAAAATTCTTAATTGTAAGAATGAAGGATTAGAATTTTCAGTTTAAAGTACGAAAACTTGTCAATTGAAGAAATTATTTTTATATTGTTAATTTTAATCATGATTCATTATTTTGAGGATATGATGTTGGAAACTTACTTTAAGAAACTATGATATTAAGAATGATAAGTCTCAACTATAAAAAAAAAAAGTTGAGCTTAGATGATGATAATGTATTAAGAAAAATAAAGAAACTCAATAAAGTAAAATATCATGTAGATATCTATTTTCACCCAAGACGAAACCTTTAAATGTCAAGAACCTTACCTTAGCATTGTTGGATCAACCCATAACTTGATGGTGCAATGCTTTAATTGTATAAACATGCATTACAGAATAAATTTTCCAATCAAAAACAACGATTATTACAAATGCAAGAGACTAAGACACTTAAAATGAAATTACAATTAGGAAAAGTTTACTGCAAG
Source organism: Canavalia gladiata (assembly GCA_037954105.1). Lineage (NCBI taxonomy): Eukaryota > Viridiplantae > Streptophyta > Magnoliopsida > Fabales > Fabaceae > Canavalia > Canavalia gladiata. The sequence goes on from CM075661.1 coordinate 42,370,055, forward strand.
AAGCATTAAGGCTATCCAAGGTAAGGATTTAATGTAAGAGTAAATATCTCATAAATAAAGTCTCTTATGGTGAGTAGTGCAACATTGATGCATTACTTTCCTTTTCTACCTTAGTTAAAAAATGTTAGTGGTTTACCATTCCATTAATTTTATTAATACATTGTTTTACTTTCATAATTGCTTATATCATTCCTTCTTAGATTTATTTAAAGTTTTATTATGTTAGAATTGAGATCTTATGAATGGATTCGTCATTTTGTCATTCTATATTTTAAAAAAAAATTATTGGAATGTTTGTTTTGCTTCTTTTAAGGGAAAAGTTATCCCTTGACTAAACTAGCTATTAACTTAGCCTTATTCTATTTGAATGACATTTCTAAATATTAATGAAAAATACTTGTAATGATTCACGATATGTAAATATTTTCTTTGATTGCAATAAAACTATGATATTTTATTTTCTTGAAAACCCATAATGATGTTGTGGTCATCCTACGGATCCCAAAACACTTATTGGGCTGTTGGACTTGTGGAAAGAAAGTTTCATCCTTTCATATCTTTAACCATTTTTAACGTGAAACTAGTTTAGAACATTTTTTTTTGTAATAAATTTAGGTATATGATGCAGAGATACCTACAGGTAGCACTAGTGTAGAGGCTGCACCAGGTAGGACCATTAGACTTGGACCTATTGGACCCATAACCAAATCCAGAGTTAAGAATTTATAGGGAGAGTTTAAAGCCTTAGTATACTTAGACTTAGTGGGCTCTTTTTGAATAGGTCATGAATACATTTTTATGTACCTTTCTAGGCCAGCTTAGGCTCACCTTAGGTCCATTGTAAAGGCTTCATAAGGATAGATGAAAGGCTTCATTCTTGGTCAAATCCTAACCCCAGAGTTCTTAGGAAAGAGGTGGATTCTAGCTCCCTAAATATGCCAAAGAAATAACCTATATATAAGGAGCATGAACACCATTTTGAGAACTTTTAGTCAAAATATACTTGAGTGAATTTTGAGTGCAACTCAAACTCTCTTTCCTCTCCTTTGATCGACTGCTTGAGAGTGAAGAATCTCCCCATCCTTGGCCTCCAAGGTGATAGAGAAGAAAGAGGATTATCTCTTCAAGGGTGGCATTTCCTACAACATCAAAGCTTCACCAAGCCCAATCTTCATTGAAGTATCCTCCATCCACCTTCACTTGATCCATATGTCCTTCCTTTCCAAGGTGTCATCAATATCCCTTATTGTATAGGTCCTTGGACACCATTTTCTTATACTTTTTCTTCAAGTTTAGGCATGTAGCCTTAGGTTTCTTGGTTTTAGGCCTTATAAGTCTAATTTAGGAAGCATGTGGTGTCCAAGGAGAGGCTTGACTAAATTTCCCATGTCCTTGAACTATAAATAGGAACATTGTAGTTCATTTTAATGGTTTATTTTATGAAATTTCACTTTGAGTGAAGCTTTGAGAATTTGAATTCTTTTTCTTTTTCTTGAGCTCATACTCAGGTTTTTTCTTATCAATGGAAGATGCTCCATTATGGTAGAATGAAAGATCATCAATCTTTCTTCCATAGAGGTTATGATACCTCTACATGCCATATATATCTTCTTAATCTTAATTTCCTTTTCTACTTTCTTTTGTGCTTGTTTCCTCCTAGAACTAGTGTATTTTATGCAAATTCTTAGTTGTATCTAGACCATCCTTTGTAGATCTAGATCCGTTAAATTTGAGGCTGCATCCAACCTCTCCATCAAGTGGTATCACAACTAAGAGGATTTTACAAGGTATTCCCCATAATTTTCCTTTTCAAATTCGATCAATTGTACTTCTCTTCTACTCATTTTTTCTTAATTTTTGTTCGCAATTTCAAGTGCTTTTTCTTTATTTTGGACTATATTTGGCTGTATCTATGTGAACTGAAATGAATCTAATAATTTTATCCATTTAATTAGTTAATTTAGCTTAAATTCCATAAAAAACACTTGAAATTTCAAAACCACCTTTATTCTTGGCACCAAAAAGAAGTTTGAGAAAAATTTTAAAAATCTAGAAAAGTTAGTAAATCACACTTAAATAAATGAATTTTTATGTCTGAAGTTCATATCAATCAAATAGTGACAACTTGTTTAGTCAAAATTAAGTAAAATCTCCTAAATCTTGAAATTCATGAGTAGAAATTCAAATTTCCCTTCAAAATTGCTTTAACTAGATCTTTAAGATATAGACCAATCGAATCCGAATGTGTTGTTTTTGATAAAGAAGAAATGATGTATAATGATTATCAAAACTGAGTAATTAGATTATTTTTTGAAATTTCATGATTTCGATCACTTGTGGTTAAGATGTTCCTCATTGTTCATTTTTATTCTTGAGCTTGATTTTGATAACTATTCTATAAGAAAATAGTTGTTGATGTCAAAATATATTAAATGAGTATGTGTTGGAAATATCTAAATCTATAATTTAATCAATCTTTTGGAAGTGTTTTCAAATTCCTTGTATATTTTTCATAATTTGAGATAACACTTGCTATGTTCAAGTGAAAGAAAAAAAAAATTCAGCATATGGATGTTTTTGTGTTTACTTTATTCATCTTTGTAAAGGAGAACAAATTTAGTCTTTTAAAATCCTTGGTGTGCCTAAATTAATCATGTTAAGGTATTGTTAAGTTCAAAAGAAAAAAGAAAAAGAAAATTAAAAGGATCTAAGGGCAATATGCAAAAGAAAAAAAGACTAAGGTGCAATAGTTAAAAGTATAAAAAATATAGAAAAATAAAAATGTAAATGTAGTAGCTCCTCTGTAATTTGATTTGTGATTTTTATTTTAAATTTTGTTTTACAATTTATGGTTTAATTTTTATCTAAATGAAAATTATAAACTTAAATTCTATAATATTTTACGAACTATCTCTAGATTAGTTTAGATTTTAAATTTCAAGCTTGGAGCATATTTTTGGAACATTGTTACCATTATAATATTTTTTTTGTATGCCTTTTTAAATATCCCTTAATTATTTCTTGTCTTTTTGGAATCTTTCTAGTCATGTCACATTAAATTCCTTTGAGTTTAGCTTGCCTTTTTTATATTATTGTTGTTTATCCTTAAAATTCCTTGTTTTTATGTTCAGTTTTACATTTTTTTGAATTCCTTGATAATACTAAATTCTTACACAATGGAAACATGAAGCATTTTTTATTAGATAGATTGAAAGACTTGGACAGTTCATTCAAGGTTAAGAGAAGAGTCTTTATGTGGAAAAAGGCAAGAGTGAACACCAAGCCTAAAATCCTAGGCTAAGTAAGATCAAACATGAGTGAAGTTGAATGAAAATACTTAAAAGAGTGGTGAGACTCCTTCTTTGATTATTTTAACATTTACATAACTTGTATACAAGTTTGGTGTAATATTGCATACGTGGAATCCTAAAAATTAAATAAACCAAGGGAGAATAAGCATTTGACCAAAGAAGTTTTAGAGACTTAAAGACTCATTTTTTACTTGTAATGTCCTTAATTTAGATTATGCATTTCTTGTAATAATTTTTGAAAAGTGAAATAGGCTGGGAGTTTTTAAATTTTTAGTAAATTTGTAGCAAGATTTCTACTTTGTAAATTTTAGTTTTGCAGAAAATGACTTGAATATTTTTAAAATTGGTGTAGGATACTCACCAAGTGTGTGGTGGTGTCTTGTTTGTGTATGCTAGGAGAAATAGTAATTGATTGAACTTTTATACTTAATAGCACTAACCTTATGTTTTTCCTTATTTTGTAAGGTTGAAGGGGGTATGTATTATAACACCCTAATTATGAATACCAATTTTATACTTAAGTCGTTCATTTGGTTCTATTATTAGTTTGTTATCTCATGATGCGAAATTCTTTTTAGAAAATACTTATATGAAAAATACGATAAATTTTTTTTAAAAGTATTTGATATAAATTACGATCCTCATTGATAAAATGTACGTAGTGGTAAATTAAATAATTAGACGATTCTGCGCACGTTCAAAATGTTAAGAATACAAATTGCTTATGCTATTCTCCTTGATTCTTAATTCGCATGTAGACAATTAAACATAATTTGATCATGCCACACATATCATACATAATTATACATTCCATTCATATATCTTATAAGTCTTAGGTACGTAGGCCTTATTGTACAATTTTTACAAACCTTAATTTACATTTTTCGTTACATACAGTTCTTTTACACCCTATTATACATTTATCCATATATATAACTGTTGGTGTAAAATTGTATGAAGGCAAGTGCACGTTATTGTTTTACAGAGTAAAGAGTGAGTAAGAGTATTGTATCCACAGGGATTTGGTTCAAGTATTGAATTTTCACTAGTCCACTAATTGAACTCAGTTATGAAAGTGCGTAGGCAACGCAATTGCACGCGTAGGCAACGGAAACAGAGAATAACAATAATCATAGGTTTTGTCACTACACTGGAATTTTGTTCCAGTATGTTTAAAACTAATCAAAATAAACTCAGAACTATTCAATACTCAATAACTGATTTGAATGTGAAAGAGATCAAGTTATGGAAGGTGTTAGGGTTGGATTTCACCAAAACTTTCCCTATGTAACATTAGATCATTACGTGCATTCAAGATAAAATGTAATTGAAGATCGAATTCATAAATATTAATTGAAGATTAATCCCTTGACTTATCAATACTTCGCTCAAATTAGGAATCCTAATCCCTTAGTAATTCCTAATTTTATGTGAGCCTTAAGTTCAAGAATTCAAACGATCTCACAATCGTGAATCTCTATCCCTAGAGCATTCACAATTATGTTATTCAATCTCAGTTCCAATTCTAAAATCAATTTCCCAATTGTGAAGAAGAATTTTGATTCAATCTATAAGTGGCCAAGTCAAAGAAGCATTAAACAAAGAGATGAATAATCAACGTTAGGGATAAACAATCTTGAATACATATAACGTATCCAGGTTACATAGGTTTAGTCATGGATTCCTCCCTCCCTAACATAAATTTAGTTACAGATAATGATAAAGAAAGAAAACAGAGGAGAGGGATGAAGTCATAAGCATGAAGACATGCTGCGGATGCCCTTCGTCCTCAATCCTAGGGTTCCTCTTTCACCCAAAACAGAACCAGCGTCTGGGAAGGCGGCGGCTCTATTCTCTCTGGAGATAGATAAGTTGATAGAATGATTGTTGCTTGATGACTGATGATTGATTGATTGATGCCCTGTTTTCGTTCTGTTCTGGGTTTTTATAGTTGCTGTTCTGTTGCATCGCGTGTCCAACGCACGATGCGAATAACAGAATGCTTATTTTCTTTCAAATCTTCATGTACTCCATGTGATTACGATTGCGTTGCCAACACGAAACCTTGTAACAAATTGCAGAAATTAAAGCGCATCATATTTATGAGAGTTTATCGCCTAAAAGGCTTTAAAACTGCATTTTTCATATTATGTATGGGTTACTCAGTTTTCTGTCGTTTTCTCATGCTTTAATGGAGCTTTATGCTTCAATTACTTGCAATTACATCGAATTATATTCCAAATAAGTGTCTTATTGGACACTTATCAATAACATACTATTTATTACTAATATCTAGGATGCTTGCATCCACCTATGTATAATAAATACATTATTGGTATGTCTTTCAACTCTTCTCGTTCCTTTAGAAGCATTATACTAAAGTGGATTAGTTTTATTCAAAAAAAATATTAGTGTTTAAACATATATTCATCTTAACTTCATAAGCTTGGTATCACAATAAAGATATTATTAGACATACATATTATTATATACGTTAAAATTTATTTCTGTTATTTCTCTTTATCTTTATCATTTGTTTATCCCACTCATTGGGAAAATTATGGATCTAGTCCTACCATTTTGGGGGAAAATATTTAGACATAGACGTGCATTAAATTTGTCAAACAATATTTTCTCAGTGACTCTACTGCCACATCCTATTAATTAAGGATATGAGTTCATTCCTAAGTGATCGTTACCACCTTATAAAATGTGAAGAACTTAATGTCTTCATTATAGAAGGATTTTTGGAGAACTCAATGTCTCTTAGGAGAACCTTTTGCCTCCTCTTCAGTAGAACTCTAGGCATCCTTTGGATTCTAGTGTGCATAAGGTAAAAAGAGAGTAGACTTACTTTTTCACATAAGTTTGCTTTAGTGATCCTTTAATCTCTTTAAGTTCATTTTAATGGCTTCCGGATAATTATAGATGCTCAAAAAAATTTCCAGCCAATATGAAATGCACATATAGATCTCAACTTTCATCTCATCATCAATCATAAATAATACTCATACATAACATCATCCTTTCCTTACATATGAGCATTCAACATTTCAATCTTACATAAACAATGTGCATTCATGAAAGTAATACAAGTTGATTAGTAAATCATATAGCATCATTACATGTCTCAAGTACATGTGTAATTTATTTTTCAATTCAGTCTTTGATGTTGAATCACTTAAGGGACTTAATTCTCTCAACCTTCTAGGTTTCTGGTCATCCTTTCATTTTCTCAAAATCATATTAGTTTTAAGTTTTTATTCTTTGTGCTCTTCAATTGTTCAAGTCTTATGCAAGTCCTACTTATACTAAGTTCAAATGTTAAGTGTTTACAAATTTTTAACTTGTTTAGGACATTTTACTTGAACATGGTTGAATGGTTGTCTATGTTTTTGCCTAACTTCTTTTGAACTTTTAATTCTTCATTTAACATTATAAGGCTTCTTAAGTTACCTAAATCAAGATTTTAAACTCTTATCTTCTTAATTAACTTAGAGTGGCCGAATGTGAACCCTAGGTTTCTACGATCTTATAGTTCATCTTCTCTTGTCTTATGAGTTTATTTTTTTCAATAAAAGACTAACTCATTAATTGCTATTTAACTTAGGAGTTTTTAAAACTTCCTTTTGATCTTTGTAAGTCATGGCCGAATAGCTTAATCTATCTCCTAACTTCATGTTTTAATTTCTAATCACCTATCTTAAGTATACTTAGATTTAGGCTTGAAGTAAGTTAACCTTTGACTTCCTTTATACTACCTTAGTGATTAGGTCCAAATGACTCTTTAACCTTTATAATTCCTTCTAGTTATAGACCAAATGATGTCTAGTTAAGGTAGTTAGGAATTAAATCTCCTCCTAGGTCAATTTATTCTAAAGTGGTTGAATGATCTCTTAACTTATGTCATAACTTTCTTACACTATTAATACATTATACTTACATGCCTAGGATCATTAATTAAACCTACTTAAGAATTAAAACTCATTTTTGGTTAATTAATCTCATGGTGGCCGAATGCCACTTCTTGGACTTAGGGTTCCATAATATTTTCTTAATCCTAGATTCATTTACCTAAAATGGTTGAATGGACTCTTTACCTAACTTAAGGCTTTCTCACACTTTTAATCCATTATGGTTGCATGCTAAGGGTCCTCAATTAAACTTAGTTAGGAATTATAACTTCTCTTAGGTTAATTAACTACACAATGGCTGAATGCCACCTTTCTAACTTTAGGGTTTCTATCCCTAGTTAACTTAGGTTGACCATTTCTTGGAGATGAAATTTTGACTAAATCTAGAGGGTTTTTAGGTCTTTTTACTTCCACCAAGTGTCTTGGCTGAATTTTACTTTCCCTTTTTACCTAAGTCATGGTTAAATTTTAGTTACCAATTTTAGACTTCTTTAAGATTTAGACCAAACACTAATTATGGACTTCACCTTAATTTACGTATGTTGGCTATTATGAAATTGATCATTTTTAAGTGTTAATTAAGCCTTCGGTAAATCTCTTTACTCGCTGAAAATTCTTAATTCACCCTTAATCAATTGTTAAACCAATTTTTCCTTAAATTACTCTAAGGTGACCAAATGCACACCTAGAGGTTTTTGAATCATTTTTTCTCCAATTAACTTCATTCAAAGGTTGATTTAATTCATTTAGAACCTAATTACATAGTTTATGTCACTTATAGAAACTTTAATCAACTTTATCCTTGCGTATGGTAACATGGTCAAATGCCTCCCTTGGCTTGCCAAGGTCATTTTTCCAAACTTTCTTCTCACACAACCTTGGTTCTTTGGTTTTGTTCACTTTCAGCACCTTATGCCCTTCATCCATGCATATTTCTTCCAAAGTACAGAGCTTAGGTAATGTCCTAAATGAGCCTTGGATGTCATACAAAGCCTATGCCATTTTTAGGTTCAAAAATCCAACCTTTACTTAGTAACTTTTTAGCCTTTGTCCAAAGCAAGTTTTTGGGATTTATTAGATAAGTTTTCTTTCACTTTATAACACTTATGTTCAGGGGTTCATATCTGGTCCAAATATTACTCAAGTTGACCACAAGTGGAAAAATTACAACTTTAAAAACTTAAGCATAAAAACTTGCAACATAACATTTTTTTCCATATAATAAAGTGTAGATCCTTAAGATCTACTCTAAGATTTATATATCTGCTACCAAGAATGCTTCAAAAACTTTTCTCATAAGTACTCAAAACTAATCAAAGCTTCAAAATTGGTTTTTAAACAAAATCCACCAATTAAATTTCTTCTACCTTAGAGGCACTTAAAACCAACCAAACTATGTTTTTCTTTTAAAAAATCACTAAAAACTTTTAGGCTGATTTTGATTGGTTCAAACACAAAATTGAGCCCTCATAAGTGAAAACAAAAGGATATGCATATATTTTAGAGAAAGGATCCATAAAAGAAAGAAAATAAACCATAAAAAGCAAATTTAAAGCTTAAAAAGACAAGTAGAAAGATCCTACTTGATGGTGACTTTGTTAAGTGGTGGTGGGACAGTGATGGCTGCCTCTTGTCCCTTCTTTGTCTGGTCCACACGGTTCTATAAGTTGAGATGGTGGGGCTCAGTGTTTAAGGCCTTGATTTGGCTTAAGTCTCAAAGTTGGAGACTTAGGCTTAATGTGTGGGATTAGGATTTTTTGAACTTAGATGGACTTAAAGAGAATTGGGAGAGCTGGCTAAGTGTTTTTCTATGTAAAAACTAAAGCAAATGGGGTTCCAAAGTTTTTTAGTGGGTTCGACCAAGCTTGGACATGTTTGGATTAATTTTACACTTAGGGGTATTTTGGTAATTTTACATGTATTTTCCTATTTTTCAAAATAATTCAAAATTCAAGAAATTATCCTTTTAGACTTTGATTAGTTTTAGTTAGGTTGAATTAATCTCTGATTATGTTTAACTTAACCTAAGCATGGTTAATTTTAATTAATCAAGGTTAATTAGTCTTAACCATGATTAAAAGAATCTTTTTACTATTTATCTTTTATGGTTGATTTGGGTGGACTTCACTTGGTGACTCACTACTAGGTTTTCCACATGCTTAATTTTCTTGCAAGTAATTATGGAACCCACTCTTGACTTGTTTCTCACACTTTTTTGCCATCCCGACCTTCTAGGGGTATTTTTGTATTTTTCTCATCATTGCCAAAATTTTTTCCAAATTATTACTCTGACAATTCTAACATATTTTTGTTTGTTTCCATGTTAATCTAATTTTATTTGCTATTTTTCTGGTCTGTGCAAAAAACAAAGCTCATACGAGTGTTTTGGGCATTTTTGGGGTTTTTTTTAGGGCGTTTTCATCCCTTCTTTATTTTCTAAGTTTTTCTCACTACTTTTGACCATCCATTATGTTTTAATCCTTTAGGATATATTTTAATTATGTTTTCATTCCTCTGGTACATTAATTAGGTTGCCCAGGTGTAGAGGCATCTTCATCATTTGCACCAAACTTTCTAATTCTTTGTTTTTGATACCTAATCCTACTCAATTTCACTTTAGGAATTATTTATAGCTTTAAAAGTTCATCATAGAAAAATTAGGGTGTAACATGTATACTCCTAACTTTCTTGCTAAGTGTTATAGTTTTTCATAAACTTGTGGACTCTAAGGACATTAGAATTTTAATCCTATGGTTTTTGGAAGGTTGAAAAACTACTTATTATATGTTCGTGTGCTTGAATTTTATAAGGAGTTATGTGCTAACTGTTTAAATTCTAGTGTGAATTTTATTTCTTGAGTCTGTGTGTGGAGAATTTTAACTTCAACCATGAGTGAAAACGAATCATCTCCTAGGACTCAAATGGTTAAGTTAACTAATCATCTATAAAAGTTGTTTGAAAATAAAAATAAAGCTCTAGCAGAATGCCTAGCTAAAATTGAAAGAAACTAACATTCATCTAGACTTAGGGCTAGTAAAGAAAGAATAAGGAAATTGAAACAAATAGGTCTCGGAGGGGCGGGTATCATAATGAATCTAGAGAAACATCTTAAGAGGATAGAAACTTCTTTGGTCAAAATAAGCCTAAATCACATAGAACGAGAACTCACACTAGGGATAAACCAGAATCACCTTTGAAAGAAAGGCCATAATTCAAATATAGGTCCTACTCTCCACCAAGAAAAGAGTCATCAAGTAGGATGTATCACTCAAGGAAGGGAAGTCATAGGAATAGAGGTAGAGAACCACTTAGGCATACAAATCATAGGAGTAAGGATAGGTGTCCTTCTAGGTATAAACATAGAAGTTCTTCCAAGGATATCTTAGAAGAAAGGTCTCATACAAGTAGGCCTAGTTTCAGAGATAGAAACTTTAGGGGTAGGAACCACCACCATGAACATTATGGGGTCAAGGTTAAAGTGCCTAAATTTCAAGGGAGAATGACCCTAGGGCCTACCTTGTTGGAAACTTTAAGATATAATAACTCTTATCTAGTTACACTATTAAGGAAGAGAAAAAATTTAAGTTAGCATCCCTTTGGATGAGTGACTATACCCTCATCGAGTGGGATAAACTAAAAAAATAGAGGTATTAACCTCTTAGGGTTTAGGAAGAGATAAAGCACATAATGAGAGGAAGGTATGTGGCTTCATATTTCCTTAGGGAAGTACACAATAGGTTTTAGTGGTTAACACAAGGAAGTAGGAGTGTGGATGAGTACTACAAAGAAATAAAGATAACAGTCATTAGGGATAATCTAAATGAAAGTGAGAAACCCACCGTGGCTTGGTTCCTAGATGCCCTTAAACCTAAAATTAGGGACATAGTTAAGCTTCACAACTACTTAAGTCTTAATGACTTATATTACCAATCCCTTAAATGGAACAATAGATGAATAAAAAAAGTACGGGCAAGTTCACCTTATATAAGTCCACACCCCAAGAACAATGGAAGGATAAAAAGAAAGAATTAAATTTTAAACCTAAGGAAATTAGGGACACCAAGGACTCCAAAGAGTCTAAGGGAAAAGAAACTAACCTACCTTTAGTAAAAGAATCCTTATTAAATGTTTCAAGTGTCTAGGAAGAGGGAATATAGTCTCTCAATGTCCTAACAAGAATACCATGGCTCTTAGGGATAATGGATATTATTCCTCCTTGGAGTCATATAAGCCCTAAACTCCAACTTTTTATCCTCTAGTGATGAATCTTTAGAGTATGCATTAGAGGGAGACCTACTAGTGGTTAGGAGGTTGCTATGAAATACCATTAATAAGGACGAAGAAAATCAGAGGGAGAACATCTTGCATACAATGTGTTCCATTCAAGGGTATACATGATCTTTAATTATTGTTGGTGATAGTTTCACTAATTTAGCTAGCACTAGAGTAATATATAAGTTAGGATTAGTTACAACCCTTTATCCTAAGCCATATAAGCTCCAATGGCTTAGTGATAATGGAGACTTGTTAGTGGATAAACAAGTTGGTGCTCTTCTTTGTGAGTGAGGTCTATCCCTTGAAGATGACCTCTCTTTTTGTTGAGAGTTTCTTCTCTTTTTCCTAGGATCTATGTTTCTCCCAAATAAGATGACATCATCATTTGATGTCTTCTCACCATTATTATATTCCTCCTTTCTAAACCTGCTTGTTTGAATTACTCATTGGTTCCTCTTATGCCTAGTTTAGTGTTTTCTATCTAAATTTTCTAAGAGATCCTTAAACATTCTTATTTAGGTTTGAATTATTCTTTCTAACCTTGAAGCTTGTTGCTCCATTTGGGTCCTAGGTAACTAATTATGGGCACTCATTTGAAAAGTAGAAAATTGTCTCTCCACACCTAGATTGCTAGACTAAGAAATTAGGTCACACAAGTCCAAAAACACTTGGAAAAAAGCGTAGAATCTAAGGCACACAACAAGCAAGGGATAAATGAATATACCTACCTCCATTGACCTTGCAAAAGAAGACAAAGTTAGTGCTATCAAGTAGTTCTAAAAATCACACAACACTTGGCACCTTCTTAGGCTTCTTTGCATGCACAAACCACCAAATTTAAACAACGACCTTAGGTGGGTATCCTACACCAAAATTTAGAGTCCAATGTCCTCTTACAACCAAATGGAAAGATAGAACCTAATTACACAAACATAAAATATTACTACAAATTTCTAAGATTACAAGCCAAATGATACCTAAAACAAAGTTTTAAAACCCAAAATTACAAGCACAAAATCAAATGCAAATGTGCTAACAGAGTTTTCAATTTGGCCTTCAAGTACAAGTCGTCAAACTTTATATTCTTGAACCCCTTTGGTCAACTTTTCTTTTGTTTTGGTCCCTCCAAGATATCTACAAAAATTTGTAGGCAAAGAAGGATACTTGCTGCCCTACTTGGCTAGTTTTAGAAAATTAAGCCTAAAATATCACTCACCTCACCAAGTGTTTCAACTCCTCCCCTCTAGTGATCTCACTAGGAAACCATCCCTCTCACACCACTTCACTCTCAACAAATAGCCCCCAAGCCATATTTGAGACCAAGGATCAAACTTATGGTTCTTGGTGTCAACAAGTTAGTGAAGTAGTGCTCATTCAAGTGTAGGTGATAGGTGACAAAAATAGAAAATTTTAGAGACAATCAAGAAAATGTCAAAATAAGAAAAGCACACTCAAAAGGATATAGTCAAGAAAATATTTAGAAGCTAAAGAAAATAGACAAACTAGAATTAAAGGATGCAAAAAAGGTAAGCACTGATAATTGTCCAACATGACACTTATTTGATACATATTTCAATATAATAATAAGCAATTGAAGAATAAATAATCACTAATGCATAAGAAAATGATAGAAAACTAAGTAACCCGTGCACAATCTGGAATATGCAGTTTTAAAGCCTTTTGGGTGATAAATTCCTGTAAATCTAAAGTGTTTTCATTGTGTATAAACTGTCATAGGATTTCATGTAGACAATGTAACCAGGAGTGCATGGGACACATGAAAGTCTGAAAGAAAGCTGATGCATCCTGTTACCCTCTACATTGACAACGAGAACCATTTCGCAACTCTCAGTCTCACACGACGAGCTCTAAACATGAACTGGTAGCTTTTTATGCTATTCGATGCTTAGAGATTCGTATGGGCCTAAGTGCAGCCGTAGTTGTCTTGGGCCCTGTGCATATGTGGATTGGGAATTCCATCCTTTTCAAACAAATAAAAACTCGTTTTGCAATTTTTAATCTCACGCAACGAGCTCTAAGCACGAACTGGCAGCTTTTTCTACTGTTTGATGTTTAGAGATTCGTATGGGTCCAAGTGCAGTCGTAGTTGTCTTGGGCCTTGTGCATATATGGATTAGGAATGCCCCTTTTAACAAATAAAAAATTCATTTTTCATTTGTTAGTCTCACGCAACGAGCTCTAAGCATAAACTGGTAGTTTTTTCTGCTGTTTGATGCTTAGAGATTCGTATGGGTCCAAGTGCAGCCGTAGTTGTCTTGGGCCTTGTGCACATGTGGACTGAGAATTCCTTCGAAATGAGTTCAAGAAAAAATTCATTTTGGAACCCCAAGTCTCACGCGATGAACCCTAGGCACGAACTGGTAGCTTTTTCTGTTGTTCGATGCTTAGGGATTCATATGGATCCCAATGCAATCGTAGTTGTCTTGGATCCTGTGCATATGTGGACTAAGGACTCTCTTTAAAATATTTTCAAAAAGAACAACAACATGTTCACCTTTAAATTCAAGCACCTTTCGAAGGTCAAGCCTTCAAATCAAACCAGAACTACGTAAGTCTTGACTTTCCCATTACACCGGGGAATACGTAGGAGCAGGATCAAGTCCTGTCAGGCTAACCTCCATCAAGTTATTTATTTTCACTCTAATAAAAGGGATCAAACAATTTTCAAAAATCACACACTCGATTTAAGGGTACCGTTCTTCGGAACGGGCGAATAGGGTGCCTAACACCTTTCCTATTCGTAACTGACTCCCGAACTTCGAATCTCTTCCTTGAGTTAGGATTTTTCCAAGTATTTTCCCTTAAATATAAATTTGGTGGCGACTCCACATAAAACAAAACATCTATTTTTAAATTTTAGTGAGTTCGTCGTCTCGTCGGAATTACGGTTGCGACAGATGGCGACTTCACTCGGGACTTTAGAGAGTCAAGCCCACTTCAAATTGAGTGTGTCATATTTGATCCCTTCCCTGTTTATTTGCACGATTTGTTTATCTGTTATCTATCTATTGTTGTTCGTTTATTCTCTGTATAACCCTAGGATAGACAAGCAATAAACTGCTATATATCTGTACAATTTCCCCAATTGCAGGTATCCTAAATATTTGTGTACCCTCCACACATCATGCATACATTCATCTCATGAGTGGGGCCCTATACCCGGGTCTGAATGCAACCTAGGATAGAGGGATCTAGTGGTGTCACTTTGGGGCTTACGTCCTGTTTGACTATCACGAAAATCCCGGCTAGAGTGCATCCTATTTGTAATGCCCTACAACTGGTAGCTTTATCTGCTGTTGTGGCAAGCATTGCAGACTGGAACTTGGCTCTAGTAACCTCTGCACCCCAGGATTACTAACCACCTTTGAGAGGTTCATGCATTAAAAGCCCTAGACCCTCAGGACAAGTAACCCACATAAGAGGCAAAGAGGGCACACACCCCTTTCATGGTACTCCGTTCATATACTGCTCACTCACAAACATTTGAACTAAATCACCTAGGATGGCAGAGTAGAAGAAGAAATCCAAGATTGGGGAGATGTAAAATCAAGCGAAAGGAAAAAAAATAAAAATCAAGAAAAATCAAAATAAAAGGAAAAACTTCTAGGAAAATTAGAAAAAACATTTTTGGACATACTAACAAGATTCAAAAGGGGAGAAAATGAAATTTCAAAAACCTAAAGAATGCTTTCTAGAAAAAATTTAGTAAAACTAAAAAGATTTTGAAACAAAACTAAAGGTTTTTCTAGCAAAAAAAATATAAAATACCCAAAATTTGATAAATAAAAAATAAAGTTGTTAAGAAATCAAGGGAAAATCAAGAAAGCAACACTCCATTATTTTCAAAACCCTCAAAATATCAAAAAGTTATTTGTGCATAGCATGCATTCATCCACTCATTCATTCATAAATTTATCATCAAAGAAAAAGATTTCAAAAAATCATTCCACACATTTTTCATTACATCAACATTTTTATCATTCATGATTTTTCAATTTAAATTGTTTCTCGAAGAAATTAATTTTAACTTTAACAAAAGAATTAGAGAAAGACAACTTCCTCGACATCCTTATAGGACCCGAGCACAATCAAGAATCATGGATGAGCTGGAAAGGCAAAATGAGGAGTTGAGAAATGAGGTCAAGACTCTGAAGGAGCAGATGGTCAAGCTAAAGGAAGTCATCCAATTGTCTAAACAAAAAGATGTAAGGGAATCCCTTCTAGGAGAACCAACTGATCCAATATATCCTCCTAGCTTCAATCCACAAAACCCTTCACCGTTAACCATGCTTCCACCAACCGAAGAAGTTCAGTATGGGTTTCCCCATGAGCATGCACCCATATTTAGTCAAACACACAACCTACCTCCATACACCACTCCACAAGCTTACCAAACAACCGTTGGGGGAAAAAATCCTATGTTCACCCAAGGGCTACACCCTATATACATACCACCTTCTCAACTTCACCACATGCCCGAGGAATACCCAAGCCATCCTTCGAATGAGGATACTGAAAAGTGGAAGGTTCTAGAGGAAAGAATTAAGGCAATCAAGGGAAATGCTTATGAAGCCGGAGACGCAGTCGATTTGTGCCTGGTTCCCGATGTGGTCATCCCTCCTAAATTCAAGGTTCCTGAATTTGAAAAATATCAAGGAACTAGTTGTCCAAAGAATCACTTGGCCATGTACTGCAGAAGGATGTCCCCTTGTATGCACGACGATAAGCTACTTGTCCATTTCTTTCTAGATAGCTTAACTGGGGCAGCTACAACCTGGTATACTCGGCTAGAGCGGACACATATCCGTTCATGGAGGGATCTGGCTGAGGCCTTCCTAAAACAATACCAGTACAACATAGAGATGGCTCCGGACAGAACTCAACTCCAAAATATGGCCAAGAAGGGAGATGAGACCTTCAAGCAGTATGCTCAAAGACGGAGGGAGTTAGCGACTCAAGTACAACCTCCATTATCCGAGAAGGAGCTGGTCAACATGTTCCTCGACACACTCCAAGATCCTTTCTATGACAAGATAATCGGCAGTATGATTGCTAGCTTCTCCGATGTCGTCATCATTGGAGAAAGGATCGAAGGGGGCATGCGCAATGGGAAGATTGTGCACAAACCTACAGATGCAGTCAACGCTTCCATCGGATCTAAGAAGAAGACAAGCGAGACCTGCAATATGGCTTCTAGTCAAGGCCAATATACTCCACAGATGGCACCTTATGGTCCAGTTGGTTTCTAACCTCGACCTTACACACCCTACATACCATATCCTTACATTGCCAACACTTACTAAACACCATACCCTCCTACTTATAATTATCCAATGCAAGTCCGACCACCAACACCATATACGGCCCAAACACAAATCATGAGCCAAAATCCTAATCAAGGCTAGAAAAAAGAGAAGAAGCCCGTCCAATTCGACCCTATTCCAATCTCCTACACCGACCTGCTACCCCGCTTAATTCAAAAACTCTCTGGTGGCTCCTTATCCTTTAAAACCTCAAGAACCACCATATCCCAAATGGTATGATGCAAACACCAGATGCGATTACCATTCAGGGTTCATTGGTCATTCCACACAGGATTGCTTGGCACTGAAGCGTAAGGTACAAAGCTTGATTGACGCAAAATGGCTGGATTTTGCGAAGCTTGCTCCTAATACAGAAAGCAATCCATTGTCGAATCATGAGAGCTCATCAAATAACTGAGAAATCGAAGCAACACAATGAGATGCTCTATATTGAGGACACCCATCCAAAATTTTTCGTACTTTTCAAAAGATAATCTTTTGTAAATAAATCTCGATGAATAATACAAAAATTACATTTTTCATGTTTCTTGAACACGTGCTTCACATTATTGGTTTTACCTCTTAAATCTGCCATTTCTTTTCATCATTGAACTTGTTTCTTCCTATACCCAAACAATAAATACCTGTCGGTGATAATGCCATTGCTGTAATAAATAATCTTGAACGTCTTATTAGTCAAACTCAAAGAGAAAAACCCACTGAGGAAGCAGAATAAGCAACCATGGATTCTAGATCACCATTCATTATATGTCTTGTAATAAAATATCCAGCTGGACCAAAGTTCAAATCCAGGAAAAATTTAGGATGCAAAATAAGATCCATTGAATTGAAGGTCAAAGCAGTCCAAGCAAGATCCAGTAGGAGATCTAATCAGTCAAAAATAAATAGAAAAAGGAAGCCCGCTGGATTAAAATCAAGAAATAGTCCAAGGAAAATCAGGGTCAAAATTCAAAAGTCAAGAAGAAGAAAAACCTGCTGGATTAAAAGCCAAAATAATCCAGGCAAAAGTAGGATTAAAATTCAAGAATATCAATTGACAAAGTCATGATCAGAAAAGGTCCTGCTAGATTCCAAAAATAATTCAGGCAAAAATAGGATCAAGACGAAAGCTCGCTAGGTCGCAAATCTTCAAAGGCGACGTAGGCAAAAGTTAGGGCACAGAAACAAAAGCTCGCTAGGCCGAAAACCCACAAAGAAGACCTAGGAAAAAGTTAGGGCACAATCAAACAGAAGCCCGCTAGGTCGAAAACCCTCAAAACGACCGAAGCAAAAGTTAGGGCACAATCAAACAAAAGGTCGCTAGGTCGACAACCTTCAAAGGCGACCTAGGCAAAAGTTAGGGCAAAATGAAAGACCTGCTGGGTTGAAAACTCAAAGGAACAACCCAGGCAAAAGTTAAGGTCAAACCAGGAATCCCAGGACAATCTAACATTGTTGCACCTCATCTTTCCTAAAACTGGGGAAAAATCTTGCCATTTCTCAAATTTGACAATCAAGATTATGAAAAGCAGCATTGGCATTTTTCACCAAAAGGTGCCATTTGGGCAATCGAACCCACATCTCTTATCATCCTTTCCTTTCAAATATACTACCTTAAAACATACAACCTCAAAATTCCCTATCTCTTTACTTTAACCATCCAGAATCACTTCGCACACCTCAATAGTACACATGCTAAAAAGAAATGTGAAAAATGTAAAAATAAAAGAGATTGATTTTGAAAAGTCACGACAATCGGATGAGTCCTCAACCATCGCAACACGGCATAACTGTTTCCCAAAAGGTCATCCTCTTACCAGCCATAACGCCACCAAGACAAAAGGAGTGTGTCTTATTCAATACTGCTGACCATTGTTGGGTCTCAAAGGTCCTGAAAAAGAAGGTTCCGACATTGATCAAGAAGCCAAGAGATTGAGTTAATCCAGCTCGTCCTGATTTTTGGTTCCTTTCACACCAACTATAAGGTTGTCGAGAAAGAACCTGTCGAAAAAAAAAATCAAAAAATCCAGAGAAACAAAAGTTTTTAAACCCCATCAAGGCATGCATTCTACACCTCATAGCATCTATTTCATCAAATAATTATTTCAAGCATCAAAAAGCAGTCAATAAGATTAAAACATCGCATCCTCTCTATTCAAGCATCACAAACATCGCATCCTTTTCCTTAATTCAAACATCATAATAAGTATTTTGTCAGTCAAGCATCTCATATTTCACTTTTCAAAACTAATTAAGAATAGGGAAAACTACCCGAGTTAATCATAATTAAAAAGGAATCAAGTTCCAACTGGGGCAAACGCTTACCCACAAAAATTCAATTTGAGGTCATCCTTAGATTCTGGATCAAGTCCAAACTAGGGCAAACGCTTGCCCACAAAAATCCAATTTGAGGTCATCCTCAGATTCTGGATCAAGTCCAAACTAGGGCAAACGCTTGCCCATACAAATTCAATTTGAGGTCATCCTCAGATTCTGGATCAAGTCCAAACTAGGGAAAACGCTTGCCCACAAAAATTGAATTTAAGTTCATCCTCAGATTCTAGATCAAGCCCAAACTGGGGAAAACGCTTGCCCACAAAAATTCAATTTGAGGTCATCGTTAGATTCTGGATCAAGTCCAAACAGGGGCAAACGTTTGCCCACGGAAATTCAATTTGAGGTCATCCTCAGATTCTGGATCAAGCCCGAAATGGGGCAAACACTTGCCCACAAAAATTGAATTTGAGGTCATTGTCAAATCTGGGTCAAGTCCAAACTGAGGCAAACACTTGCCCACAAAAAATTCAAGTTAAGGGCATCCTCATTTTCATCGAGAATCAAGTTTGGGCAAACGCTTGCCCAAAATCCCTCAAGTTAAGGCATTCTTCGATTGCCAAAAGTCTTCCATACTGGGGCAAAACGTTTGCCCAAAGTCCCTTCAAATCAAGACATCCCTCAATTGTAAGGAATTTTCTAAACTAGGGCAAAATGTCTGCCCAAGTTTCTTCAAGAGAATAATTATCAAGTGCTTAAAAACCTTCGAGTTCAAGGTAGAATAAGCTATTTGTTTTAAGTCAAGAAAAACAAATTTCAAAATAGGTTGTCTGAGGCAGCTGACGACGAAGTCCATATTCCGTCCTCACGTGCATTCCCAAGACACATCACACCATTCTTTCCCACACCTACCTTGACAAGCCTTTCTTACCTGTCCTAACAGGTCATTCTTTGATTCTTTGTCTGTCATGACAAACCATCTTTTTTGTCTATCTTAACAGGCCACTCCTATTCTTTTCTGTCTTAACATGCTGTTCTTCCGTTACCTGTCTTGACAGGTCAATCTCCATATCGCCTGTCTTAACAGGCATCTACCTTCATTCCATCCTGTCAACAACAAGACCTTTTACATTTTACCTATCCTAAACAGGTCATTTTTCAATTTTCTTTTCCTGTTGTAACAGGTTTTCATCGTTCTTTTCGCTGTCTTAACAGGTATCTTGTTTCTTTCCTGTCAACAATAGGAATTTTCTTCATTACCTATTTTAACAGGCTTCTCTCCTCATTTCAATGCCTGTCTTAATAGGATCCCGTCTGCATTATACCTGTCTCAACGGGTCATTTTTCGTTCCCCTTTGCCTGTCTTTACAGGTGTTCATTGTTCTGTTTTACCTGTCTCAACAGATATCTTGCTTCTTTCCTGTCAACAACAAGACTCATCTCCATTTCACCTATCCTAACAGGTCATTCCATCCTGTCAACAACATGACCTTTAACATATTTACCTGCCTCAACAGGTCCTTTTCATTTACCTTTCCTATCTAGTAGGCTTGCATCTTTCTTGTCATCAACAGGACTTTTCTACATTTTGCTTATCTTAACAGGTCATTTTCATCATGTCTGCCAGTCTAGCAGGCTTGCATCTTTCCTGTCAACAACAAGACTTTATTTTCTTTCATTTTTCCTGTCTTAACAGGTCATTTCCATCGTGCTTTCCTGTCTAGCAGGCTTGCATCTTTCCTGTCAACAACAGGACTTTATCTGCTTTCATTTTTCCTGTCCTAAACAGATCATTTCCAGTTTCCTTTGCCTGTCTAGCAGGCTCTCATTTTTCCTGTCAACAATAGGATGTCAAGCACGTCTAAATTCTGTCCGCCTGTCTTAACAAGTTTGCATTTATCCTGGAAACAGCAAGATTCCATTTGCATTTATCCCGGCAACAGCGGGACCTCATTTGCATTTTTCCTGTCAACAATAGGACGTCAAGCATGTTTAAATTCTGTCCGCCTATCTTAACAGGTTTGCATTTATCCTGGCAACAACAGGATTTTCATTTGCATTCTTCCCGGCAACAGCGGAACCTCATTTGCATTTCCCTGTCAACAATAGGACTTCAAGTACGTTTAAATTCCGTCTGCCTGTCTTAACAGGTTTGCATTTATCCTGCCAACAGCAAGATTTTCATTTGCATTTATCCCAACAACAGCGGGACCTGATTTTCATTTTTCCTATCAACAACAGGACGTCAAGCATGTTTAAATTCCGTCCGCCTGTCTTAACAGGTTTGCATTCATCCTGGCAACAGCAAGATTTCATTTGCATTCTTCCCGGCAATAGCGGGACCTCATTTGCATCCCCTGTCAACAACAGGACTTCTGACATGTTTAAATTCCGTTCGCCTGTCTTAACAAGTTTGTATTTATCCTGGAAACAATAGGATTTCATTTGCATCTTCCCCGCAATAGCGGGACCCCTTTTTGCGTTCCTTCCCGTCAACAACGGAATTTCCATCAAGTTTACTTTTCAGCATTTTGGCCTATAGTGTCAAGCCACCCTCATCAAGTTTATTTTTCTGCATCTCGGCCTATGTTGTCAGGTCTCATCAAGTTTATTTTTCTTCACCTTGGCCTATGCTGTCAGGCCTCATCAAGTTTATTTTTCCGCACTTTGGCCTATAGTGTCAGGCCACCCTCAAGTTTACATTTCTGCATTCTTGGCCTATAGTGTCAGGCTATCCTCAAGTTTACATTTTTGCATTCATGGCCTATGTTGTCAGGCCACCATCAAGTCTCTTGTTTCTGCATTTTGGCCTATACTGTCAGGCCACCATCAAGTTTAGTTTCTTTTCCAGCACGTTCAAGTTTCCGTTCTGCTCGTTCAAGTTTTCATTTCTGCTTGATCAAGTTCTTCTTTTCTGCACCATCAAGTTTACCTTGTACATACTCAGGCCTACGCTGCCAGGCCCTACATTTTAGTTCCTGTACCCCTACCTATTCTAACAGGCCCTTTTTGCCTTACTTTGTCTGCACTTCAACAAGATTCATAGCCTAATTAGGCTAGGCAGTCAACCTTGTATATTTAAACCCTATCGGCTTATCACGGGAAGCGGACAATATCACTCAGAACCCACCATCTTCCAGGCATTCATTTTCAAATTCAAGACTTCTCATGCTCATCGGACTCCCCCAAAAAAAGCCTGTCTCGGACATAATGTGTTCACGTCTTTACTCATTTCCTACCACGATAATTCAGGGAATCATTTCTCACATTATCTGGCAAGAAAATGAGTAAAGAGGGGAAAATTGTAAACACTCAATTATGTCTGAGGCCCCTCATTTTTAAAATTAAGTAAGTAAATAGTAAATTAATCAAGAGACCATTAATAACCTAAAAAAAATAAATATTCAAATAAAAACAAATAAAAGAGAAATGTTGGAAAAGCTAGAATAATAGATATTCAAATTCAAAAACTCAAAAGGAAGCAGAAAGAGACAAAATCTGAAATAATAATAATAAAACAGAAAATAAAAAATAATAACATTAAAAAAAAGAGGGGGGAAAGATCAAATCAAAACTAAGATGAAAAGAAAAGATAATAAAAATAACGAAAAACTAAAAAAATATAAAGAAAAAAGAAAAAAAGCGGAAGAAGAAAGGAAAAACGAAAAAGATATAAAAAGGGAAACACGGAAATTGCGGGGTGGTTTTTTGGAGTCTTGTTTAGGAAAAATAAAAATTCAAGAACCCCCAAAATCGCAAGAAGAGGAGCAAGAAAGCAGAGCCACCAAAGCTACATCTCCATAACAGTTTAGCATCAAGATCGAGCATTGATTAATGAACTTTATTCTTTCAATATTCTTCTCAATTTTTTTAAGAACCTGTGATAATGTATTTCGGTATGACCCTCTAACGATCTATAAGTGTTCGAAATATAGTTCCAGTAGATTTATATATGGTATTTTAGAACCTTTTCTCATGGAAATCATCACAAGAACTTGCTAAGATCAAAGAATCATTTTGACTTGAATCCCTAGGGTCGATGATGTGTACGCTGTGGAACTCTTCTCGTTCTTCATGATTCATATAATGTTTATTTAGACCTTATAAAGTTGACTTGGTACTAATTTGAACCCATCGAGAGTTGATCCATGAATGAATGCACGATAATTGTAAGAAATAGATGACGATTGAATGTGTCTCAAATACTATATTCTGTTCTTGGTCACAAACACGAATTATGGAAGCCGAGCCTATATCGAGGGAAGGTGGTCTTAATAATTGGTCGCACGCCTGATCATCTCTAACGCTGTAAGAGGAGAGGAAGACATGAGAACCTCAATGCAACCACAGTCAGCATGCACGGATCTGTAGCACGCATGAATACTACTAAGAGCGAACGAACAAACGCCGAAGCAAGTTGGGAGCGATAGGTGGGGTCTTATGGAAAATATCAAGGTCACAAGGACTGGTTCCCTATCGGCCTACAAATATACTTTCGGAAGATGTCGTCATGCACCCAACAATAACCAACAAGGTCACGTCCTACGGCCAGCTGTGTGACGAAATGAAGCTGCTAGGAGCTCTGATCAATCCAGGAATCCCAGCCAAAGCGAGCTACACAAGGGACAAGATAGATTTCCTTGATGCCTTTAAGATGTGCTTCCATGGGTGCTCGGTTCTGGTCCGGAACATAAGAGCTCCATCGCCCTCACCTAAGGGGTCTCCATCGCCTCAGTTTCTAAGAAAACGTTGGGTGGGGTTTATGTTCCATAGTCGTCACATTGGGGGTAATCGACCCATAACACGGCTGGCTCTATGCTTGGAAGAATTGGCACGTAAGGAAAACCCACGAGATGAAGTTGTCACCCCTCGAAAAGGCCATGCATGGAGGTTCCTCTACATCCACCGGAACGCGACCAGTTACAGAGCCTCATCTCGTAAGGCGCAGTTCTCATACACATTCGTTGATCCCGCATCTCGCCAACAACGATCTGCCTCAAATTATAGGTCATCACAGTAGGCCTAAGCCACGCTAACCGAACGATATCATGCTTCCCCCGGAAGAAGTCCACTAATACGAGTTCATACGTCATGGGCCATGCATGTTATCCTATAGTTCAAGTTACTTTTAGACTAACGAACTTCATTCGTCATTCAGCTTCATGGGTGTCATAAGAAGCCACCATTCCTATGAGAAGCCTATGAGTACAAATGGGGACATCATCGCTCATGAGGGGGCTTAGGATCGGAAAGCAGAGTTCAACATGAGATTTTGGCACAAGTAAGTAGAGAACGATGTAGATGAATTAGGCATGACTCCTTATGGCAGAACCGAGAACCATGTGCAATTTCGTGTGGATAGATATTCAAACATTGTGTTAGGTAGCTAAAGGAAGCCGATCATACCTTCATGTCGGGTGACCCCCGTTTGGAATTTGGTGATCGGTTGATGACCAGATTTACAAGATAAAGATATGCATATGCAGGGTCAAGATTTCATGAACGGTTCAAGGACATATGTGAGCACCAGTGAGTGATTCAGTCTTGCTGTGATCCCCAAATGAAGTTGGGCATATACTTGGTTGCCAAAGGTTGCAAAGGGAAGTAATTGACGGGCTGGGCATAAATGCGTACCAGAAAACGAACACCCGAGGCAGCATGCACACATGACCTTTAATCTTGGAGAAGACAGGAGGGAGAGTGGGCAATACAACTTACATGACTCCTCTAGATTTCAGCCAAAGTGAATGCTATGAAGTCCTTGCATGCATGGTGAAGGCAAAAAACCTAATACACGTGAAACTCCTCTCATGCAATCTCCCAAGTCCTAAGAAAAAAGAAACAGACTAAGTTCCAGTGGTTGTAGGCATCTGGACAGAATGTTGTGGAGGCTATCTCTAAGAAAGTTGGAGGTGCGGCTGAGGCTACCAAAATCTGCCAACAGTTTTAGCACCCAAAATTATACACCACAACCAGCCTCACCTAGGTCTAATGGTCGTTTTAGTTCTGCTAATTCCAAAGGAGGTTCTGTTGACCAGAACGTGATGGGCACCATTTAAAGTAAACGCAAAAAAACAATTTCATGCCTATATTAAAAATGGAATAAACATGTGGGCCCCGCCAAATGAACAACAGTCAAAGTGAAAGGGGTCCCACCATGTGACATATGGTTTTGGCCTTTGATGTGCAGAGCACAATCTATGCCAGCTAATGATCCAAGAAGAAAGGCACGTGTCTCACTTTCCATGGGCATTTGGTTAGAACTCCCCAAAATTGCAATTAAGCCCCTAAACTCCCTAAAATTACAATTAAGCCCATGAACTTCCCAAAATTACAATTAAGCCCCTGAACTCCCTAAAATTGCAATCAAGCCCTCGAACTTCCCAAAATTATAATTAAGCCCTTGAACTTCCCAAAATTACAGTTAGGCCCCTGAATACCCCAAAATTGCCATTAAACCCTTGGACTTCCCAAAATCCTAATAAGACCTCGGTGTACTTCTCCTAATTCAAACCGAGCCTCTATATTTGCATATGCTCCCAAATCACGTTCGATTTTTCTTCATTTGCCGTTTTTTTTATCAAAGAAAAGCCCATTTCCCAACTCTCAGTCTCACGTGACGAGCTCTAAACACGAACTGGTAGCTTTTTCTGTTGTTCGATGCTTAGAGATTCATATGGGCCTAAGTGCAGCCGTAGTTGTCTTGAGCCCTGTGCATATGTGGATTGGGAATGCCCTCCTTTTCAAACAAATAAAAACTCATTTTGCAATTCTTAATCTCACACAACGAGCTCTAAGCACGAACTGGTAGCTTTTTCTGTTGTTTGATGTTTAGAGATTCGTATGGGTCCAAGTGCAGCCGTAGTTGTCTTGGGCCTTGTGCATATGTGGATTAGGAATGCCCCTTTTAACAAATAAAAAATTCATTTTTCAATTGTTAGTCTCACGCGACGAGCTCTAAGCACGAACTAGTAGCTTTTTCTGTTGTTTGATGCTTAGAGATTCGTATGGGTCCAAGTGCAGCCGTAGTTGTCTTGGACCTTGTGCTCATGTAGACTGAGAATTCCTTCGAAATGACTTCAAGAAAAAATTCATTTTGGAACCCTTAGTCTCACGCGATGAACCCTAGGCACGAACTGGTAGCTTTTTCTGTTGTTCGATGCGTAGGGATTCATATGGATCCTAGTGCAGCCCTAGTTATCTTAGATCCTGTGCATATGTGGACTAAGGACTCTCTTTAAAATATTTTCAAAAAAAACAACAACATGTTCACCTTTAAATTCAAGTACCTTTCAAAGGTCAAGCCTTCAAATCAAACCAAAACTGCGTAAGCCTTGACTTTCCCATTGCACTGGGGAATACGTAGGAGCAGGATCAAGTCCTGTCAGGCTAACCTCCATCAAGTTATTTATTTTCACTCTAATAAGAGGGATCAAACGATTTTCAAAAATCACACACTCGATTTAAGGGTACCGTTCTTCGGAACGGGCGAATAGGGTGCCTAACACCTTTCCTATTCGTAACTGACTCCCGAACTTCAAATCTCTTCCTCGAGTTAGGGTTTTTCCATGTATTTTTCCTTAAATAAAAATTTGGTGGCGACTCCACATAAGACAAAACATTATATTTTTAAATTTTAGTGAGTTCGTCGTCTCGTCGGAATTACGGTTACGACACTATGTAACCCTGGTATATTACATGAATTCAAGATTGTTTTTCCTTAGAATTGATTATTCTTCTCTCCACTTAACGCTTCTATGAATTGGCCACTTATTGATTGAATTTGAATTCTCTATCACAATTGGGAAACTAGATTTAGAATTGGAATTGAGATTGAATAACATAACTGTGAATGCTCTAGGAATAGAGATTCGCAGTTGTGAGATCGCGTGAATTCTTGAACTTAAGGCTCACTCCAATTGGGAATTATTAAGGGATTAGGATTACTAATTCGGGTGAAGTATTGATGAGTCAAGGGATTGATCTCCAATTAACATTTTAGACTTCGATCTTCAATCATATTTTATCTTGAATGCAAGTAATGATCTAAAATTACATAGTATAAGTTTTGGTGAAATCCAACCCTAACGCCTTCCATAAACCGATTTTCTTACACTTGTGCCATCTATTGAGTACTGAATAGTTTTGAATCTAATTTTAATTAGTTTTGTGCAGGCTGGAATAGTATTTCCTCTTATTTAGCAAAAATCATTAATTGCAGTTCTGTTATATTTGCGTTGCCTACATTCAAAATTGCGTTGCCTACGCATTTCCATAACCAAGTTCAATTAGTGGACTAGTGGAAATTCAATAATTGAATCAAATCCCTGTGGAGATGATACTCTTTCTCATTCTTTACTCTGAAAAATGATAAGGTACACTTGCATTCATCACAACTAAACCAACAAGCACACAAAAGGAATTTTCTAAAGACTTTAAGAGTAGCATGGATATGCTCATGCAAAAAAGAAATGTTGTTCGACCAAGCTATTGATGCATACACAAAATAAGAAATTATGTCCTAATATATGCAGGACCTATTGCCTAATATGAGTCATGGACAATCAAGCAACACTGTAGAACATAAATGACCTTTATACATAGCCTTTTTCTATATGTTCTTATTTTTCTTTTCTTCTTTTACTCTTTCACTTTTATTTTTTTTTTCTTATTTTGTTTTTAGTTTTCATCAAATATTTTTGTCACTTTCTTAATCCAAATTCTAGAGATTCATAGTCCTCAAATTATCCTTGCATAGGATTTTGTTTAAGGCCCTAAGTCCATAAGTTCATTCTAGTGCATTTTACATTCATCCTTTGCATAGGTGTGGTAATCTAAGTCAAGTGTCTTTATCTAAATAATTCCAAGTCCAGATTAGGTCATATAAGGTCTAGAGGCACATTTAAGTGTATTTTAATTGATTCTTACAATTTAATTAAGCATACACTTAATCCCCTAGGCTTAATAACTTAGATCATGCATGATTCAAGCTTAACTAGCATTATGTATGCATGCACATGATCATGCAACTCTTAGAAAATTTTGAAGAAGACAAAACAGACTTAATAAACTCATATTAGACACCAATATAAGGACAAAAACACAATGAAGCATACCTATATAAGTGCTAAAGAACTTGGATCATACATTGAACTCAAGAACACAACATTTTTTTGGCACATAAATTTGAATTCAGACATCAAATTAGTTTTTGAAATACTTTTATGGATTTGAAACATTCACATCAATTCATTGAAGGATAGGGATTATATCAAGTAAAAAAAAATAAATTTGACATAGATTGGACCATATTTGACCAAGTTATGCTCAATTTACTCAAGGTAGGTGCATTTTAATGCTACGATGCATACACTTTAGTAATAAGGAAATTTAGATTCATTCCTAAGACAATTCAAGAAAAAAAAATAGCATTCCATAAACTATAAATATAGATGAATTCAACACAAAATTAATCACAAAAATTTAAGATCGTTTGATTAATCAAAAAGTAGAAAAAAAGAGAGTAAAAGATAAACTTGAAAGAATGAAAATAAGAACTAATTTGCAAGATGATTATGGATCAGATCTAACCCCCATTGCTGAAACTTTGGTACAAGTTGATAGAGGGAAGGATAGAGGACTTGATCTAGAGGAATGGAGGTTAGAGAATGGAAGGATAAGATGGAGAAATCCTTGATGCTTTGCCTTATGCTTGGCAGTGCCACCTCTTATGGAGGATAAGTTATTTCTCTGCCACCATGAGAGCAGCCATGGATGTGGAGATTCCTTAACCCAAACTTGATTTTAGAGGGAAAGAAAAGAGAGAACTTTCACTTAGTTTCTAAATAGAAATCCTGTAATGACTCAAGGTGATGAAAATTACACATGAAGGTGCCTTATATAGGCATAAGGAGGCCCAAAATGGAGGGAAGGAGGGGGAAACTTTTCAATCTGAATTGGGCTTGGATTTTGAGCCTAATAATGGTTCCTTCTTCACTCCTCAATGAAACCTCAAATTGGGCCATAGCATACCTAAAAAGCCTAAGTTTAAATACATAGAAATTGGGCCCAAATCCTATATATCTTGGGCCATCTAGGTCCTAATCATATAAGAAAATGAGTCAAGTCCTATTCCAATGTGTGAGGCCTAATGATGTGAGGTCCAATAGGCCCATTGACTCTTCTTGATGGGATCCTCTACAGTTAGGATCTTTGCATCAATACTGTTGGGAAATAGGACAAGGTCCCAGATAGGTTTGCTAGAATGCAATCTTGGTGGTTCCCTTATTGTTCTCTTTCTAGAGCAATAATAGCAGTTGACCAAGCAACCACCTCCAAAGTCGTCGTAGCATGAGGTTTCTTAGAGGCAGAAGAGCATAGCCTAGATGTTAATTAGTGATCCAAGATGGAGCATACCATTTTCCAAGGCCTTACTTGGATTGAGGCCCAGACAAACATCATTCTCCAGTTGCTGTAGGACCAGATAGACTAGTCATTGTCCCAATGGTTGACATTATTTCTTCTTGCATTATTAGGATGGGAGTTTTTTTTTCTTTATTAGGATAGTGGGAACACTTTAGACCACTAGTGGAAAATTCTTTTTATATCGATTGTTCGGACTTTTTACATTGCTTCTATTAGCGGTATAGATATAACTAGTATAGAAAGTGATGGCTTTTTAAATTAGTTGAACAACTAGTATAAAAATTTCACTTTTTACATCAGTTATGCCACCTTACCAATGTAAAACGTGAACTTACATCAGTTAAAATGATAACCGATGTAATGAGTAAAAATAAATAAACAAATTATAATGGTTTTAACAGTCACATTTTTAAACTATATATAACAAATAATTATCAAGCACCAATATAGCCATCATTTAATCCAAAAAGGTACATTTCAAGTGTCAAAATATTCCTTTCTTTAATTTTTCATAATATACAAAAGTATAAGATAAAAATATAGGCCCAAAGAATGAATATTCAGCATAGGTCAAGAACAAAACAGATTAAAACTTAAGCCCTTATTAAATCTTCATATAATGAGATATTCATTCATGGACCAGGAAACTTGTGGCTACATAATGAAACAAAAAATTTGAAAGCATCCATATAATGAACTTGAAAAATTAATAAAGTTAATAAAAAAGCTTCAAATAATAAAATAAAGCTAATGCATAAATATAAGTTACTAAGAACTCATAGCATAATAGTAATCAACATTCAATAAGGAACATATATATGTCCAATGCATTTGGATTTTGACACTTCCTACAAACTCCATAAGGATAAATATTATGAAGTACAAACAGTACTCACACATTCGTAATAACATTATGCCACACCACCTATTAAATTGTTTTAAGATCTTATTGTTATGTAATATAAAGATATTTATAAACACACATTAAGATAATGATAATTCGTATATTCAATCTAAACTAGGTATTTGATTAATATTTAATAAATTAATATATAAATACCTTTTCTTGGTGAGTACTATGGCACTTACATAGGTTAAAATTTGTAGATATATGCTAATGAAACATTTGTTTATAAGTACATAATATTCAATGATGAGTAGCTCATAAAATAATATATTAAATAATAAGTACATTGGATTATTAATAAATTATCATTCTGTCAATTTATCTATAAGAATTTAGGCATAATTATTGCATGATTCATGATTATTCACTCATAACTCCGCCTAATTTTTCTTATTTTGACAAAAATGGTTATGCAAATAGAGAATAACAAAATAGGTGAATTTTAGGCCAAAAAAATGACAAAAGGGGTATAAAAAGATAAAGAATTTGCAGAAGGACAAAAATACCGCCAACACAAGCCCCATAACAAAACCAGGCATCTAGCATGGTCGTGCCAACTGAACACAACATGCCCGTTTAGGGTGTGTTAGCACGGCCATGCCAAATACAGCATGGTCATGCCAAGATTGGGAGGCACCAAATAAGCATCCATGTTAGCCCCAGTGACACAAAAGATAACCTAGTTAGCACTAAAGTGCTACAAGATGACCTAGAGTGGCCGTAACAGCTACAAGACCAACTAGGTCAACTCGGTCCATGATAACTAAAGCCCTAATCCTTGCTTATAAAAAGGAGGATCTTAAGAGATCCTTACACACACCATACCATCCAAAGACACTCTTTACCATCTTACACCTTCACTCTCTAGGCATAACCCTACCTTACCTGCATTCTTGGTTCCTCCTTTACTATCCTCCAATATAATCTTGGTGGGAGGAATCCCTTTACAGTACAATCACAAATTTGATTATCAATCTTGCTAGAAACCCAATTTTATATCTCTTATCTTAGGACAATGTTCTGGTGTTTTTGAGTTAATTTATATCATGTATAACTAATCCTTAATTCATGAGGTTTTGGTGAATCTTGTGATGTAATTGCTTGAACCTTAGTTTTTTCCATTAATGATTATTGTGCTATTATGTTGTTGAATGATGGTATTTTGATTATTCAACTATGTTCCATGACATTGTTGAACGATGGTGTCTTAGTTACCCAATTATGTTGCCTTATTGTGCTTAATCCATTAATAGAAATTGTCCACTCTATCGATTTGTGAGTTGGTTAGGTTGAAGGTAATCGTATCGTCCCCTGATTGATGAAATTGTAAGAAAACTAAGTCTAAAGGGTTTTTCAAAATCTTAGGTTTCTAACAAGTTAATTACCTAAATAATAGTTGACATCCACTTATACTTTATGCTTCTCTTATTTATCTTCCTTGCATGATCATTTGGGGTAGTGTTCAGGGGAAAGATTATTACTATTGCATGATCATTGGGTAGCAATATCTTTAGAATAAATGGTTAGAAATTGGTAGGAAAAATTGGGGGTAAAAGTAAGTAAAGTCACAAGGGCATCTAAAGTCCCATGTTCTTTCATAACTTACATCGTGTTCTTTTATTTACAATCTTTTTATCTTAATAACTTATTTTGATTTTAAATTTTCATGCGTACACCCCTCTTTTAATGAGCTCAAAAGTTAGGATTCAAATTTCTACTACAAATTTTTGGCATAGTCTCTATGGGATAGATACTAGGAGTTTTAAATACCTCCTTTCTATATCGATATATATACTTGTCTATGAATAAAACTTGGTAAAGAGTTTTACACTCATATTTTGCATGCAACAATTATCTAACAAAGATTAAGTATAGTGAGTTATATGACATGAATGTAAGTAAGATTAACAAAATTTGAAATACACTTTTTAAAACAATGTATATTACATAAAGTTAGATATATTTTTTATAAACTAAAAATGTCTAGATTATAAATTTTTTATTAAAAACATTTTTTATATTGAAAATATAAAAGTATTTATAATACTTATCCTTCTCATATTAGTACAAGGCTGAGTTAATAATAAAATAACGTAAGTTTATTTCATCTTGCTAAGCATATACATGTAAACACACGATAGAATAAAATAAGCAATAAACCTCATATTTTGAAAAATTATGGTTTACAATCTTAATACCTGATGAGCTAAATTCTTCGAAATCCATAATGGTGAGGGGCAGGAAAGCTTATTTAAAGTGTCATAATTGGTCTTCTTTTTAGTTTGTCAAAGGTGACAAGCTTCACAACAAAATACCAATTTCACAAAAAGAGTATTCTTTTTAGCTTTTGCTTGATATATTTTCCAAATAATACATATTCTTTTAGGAAATTAAGAATACAAAAATAAAAGACATAAAATGTACTAATCAAGTTGATCATGATTGCCATCACAATAAAACACCATAAAATTCAAAGTTAATAAATTCCAATGACATTCTTGCTTTTGGTATATCAAACAAGTAAACAAAAGCAATCATACAATGAGAAGTAAAAAGAATAATATTGTCAAATTTATTGAAACCAATGCAATATATATCCCAATTCCAATCCATGGACAAGAAATCAAGGTAGCAAGCACCCTATGTTGTAAATGATACATTCAAAGAAAAAAGATTCTTGGGTTGTACATCACTAAAATTTTTTCTTATACGAATCAAGAAAGGTTATACAATATACTATTTGGACTTGACACCAACAAAGGAAGGTCTATTAAAGAGAAGGAACATATATGCATCAAGAATATTCTCCATGCCAAATTTATCCTAGATTTTAGCACATATGTTTTCATCAATTGCTTAAAGTTCATAGTTGAAGGTGAGAGAATAATTAAGTTGATAAAAGTTGGTAATAGAACAAGTAGAAGTACAAGAATAGAGAAAGAGTACATAGGAGGAGAAAACTAATAGTCACCTTTAGACAAGGGAAATACCAAAACAACTAGCAAGATGACATTGTTAGGAGAAAGCTACAAGTGAAGAGCATAGAGTTTTCCAATCAAAGGCTTCTGAGTACACACAATAACTCCCTCAAGCCCCATCTCTTCCTCGTACTTATAACCAACTTCTCTATCCTATTCCTTTTGAAATTCAAAATACCTCTCTTTTAAATAATGAAAAAAAAACATCTAAAATATGAGTTTTAGGTAGCATGGACGAATAATTTTATATATATATATATATATATATATATATATATATTATCAATTAATCAACTTATGGAGTATGGTATCCCTTGCCTTGGAAATTAATCAAATCTTCTACTTTAAGATGGATATTAAAATAGACAAATTTTGTAATGTATTTATTTATCAAGAGTTTTCTCAATGATTCTAAAAAAACATAACAATGAATATCCTTTTCCAAGGTAATGCAATTGCTTTTTTTCAAATTATTTTGAGATAATAAGCTGGTCTATTTTAATTTCAATTATGATTTTTGTCTATTCTTGCTAAAGAAAATATTACATGATTACGTTGAACTTTGTAATCTAACAAGTTTTTCAAGGCTACAATCCAAAAAATTCAAACTTCAAAGGTTAATTATTTTCTTCTTTGCAAAGGAAACCAAAAATAAGAGCACAAATTTTTCTTTATACTCCTCCCACCTATTCCATCCAACAAAACACAAACAACAAGTTAAAGGAAAAATTTAAAGGATTTTTAGTTGATTTGCCCTTTTATTAGACAATAATTAAAACTAATCCATTAACATTAAAACTATCGTTTGAAGACACATGCATCATGTATATGTCATGTATTATTAACTCATTTTTATGAAATTTCAAATTACGATAATTTACATACATAATAAAAGAAAGGTAAGATGGTACTTTGATACCTATTACCAAAATGACTCTCATCATCCATTTTCCCATTATCCTTACCAACGTGGTAGCATATAGTCCTTCCTTCCATCTTCGACAAAAACCCATACTCGAATTTCTTAACTACCAAAAATATCAAAAATAAAATCATAAGCCAATCTAATTAAATTTCCACAACAACCATAACAACACAAAATAGAAATAAAATATATAAAGATAAAAAAAAATGGCAAGAATTAGGATGAATGGGTACCTCTTGTTGAGATAAGTTAGAAAATTTGATGGAAACGACAAAGGGAATAGAAGATTTGAAATCATCTTTGTAACCCTGTTATCAAACCATGATCATTCAAATACTACATGGGATCTTTGTAGTGTTTCCCTATTCCTGTATTTTCTCTTCTCCTTTCCCCTTTTTCCATTTTTTTCCCTTATATTTCTTCCATAACTTCGATTCAATCAATGAATTTAAGAAGCCTTGCAAGCCTCTGTCTATAACCCTCACCCTGTGGCTAGGCCCTCCCCCCACCTTCCTCACCCCTATCACTCTTCTTTAAATTCCCTAATTTTACCATTTTCTTTTTCTTTATCCCTTTTGTGTCTTGGTCATAGAAAATTGTATCGACACCTTAGCACTAACATATTACATTGGTTGTTAATGCAACCAATATTAAGAGTCTTATATTTTACATTGGTTATTGATAATGTATGTAAAAAATATTTTTATAACACTTATTAATTTAACTAATGTAAAAATAATTACTTTGGTTATTAAATAATTGATGTTGTATATTAAGTATTTAATTTTAAAAATACCATCATTAAATTTTTTAAATTCATTACAAAACAATTGATATAATAACTAGTTATAAAATCTCTTTTTTGTAGAAGTGGATATAGTTTCATACACTTTTTCCTTTCGTGTTTTCATGAGAAATATTTGATTCTGATTGCATAGTTACTATTTTTCTTCCCATGATTCTCTAACTCTAACACGTGTGTTTAATATGAGTAGGGTAACTCAAAGTACAAGGATTTCTCCCAATTGTTGGAACTTAACAAGGAACACATTAAGGGAACTATTAACCTCTAAGTTTTAGGAGGAAGATTCTCTCCTCCTCAATCACCACTCTAAGTAGTCCTACTACTCACTCCACTATACTTGTATTTTGTTCATGTGTGTAAGAGCTTAAGTTTGAGGAGGGAGAGGTTCCTCCTAAATATATTTTCAAAAATCACTTATCCCTCCTTTTGTTTATATTATTTTCTACCTTAATAATTACTTTTTCAAAATAAATTAAGAGAATGGTAGAAGATTAAGTATAAGGAGGGATACCTTACTCCTCATTTTTTTTTCTATAAAATACTTACACTTTTTGATAATCTTGTAATTTTTTGGATTGTTGGTAAGTTTTAAAGACCTCTAATATTTTGCGACAGACATTTTTAATTATACTTAATAAGGACATGAGAATTTTTAACAAAACAATTGATAATTAGTCATATCACACTATTTAATATTTTGCTTATGAATTGATTAATGAAATTGATCATCTTCAAGAGCTAACCATGCAAGGTATAGAAATATTTCAAGATTATGAGTTTAATCTTAAAACTATGAAGTTAGTTCTAGTTTCCTTTAAACAACCATTTTATGTTATCAAAAGTTCCCTCTTACAAATTATGAATACAAAAAGAAAATGAGTGATGTAGTAAAAAGAAATAAAGAAAGAAGAAGAAGATTAGAAAATATAAGTTAAAAGAAAATGAAATAAAAAAGCCTAGAAAATAAAAAAGGAGAAGAAGAAGAAGAAGAAGAAGAAGAAGAAGAAGAGGAAGAAGAAGAAGAAGAGGAAGAAGAAGAAGAAGAGGAAGAAGAAGAAGAAGAGGAAGAAGAAGAAGAATAGGAAGAAGAAGAAGAAAAGGAAGAAGAAGAAGAGGAGGAAGAAGAAGAGGAAGAAGAAAAGAAGAAAGGAAATAAAATTTTAGAAGAAGCAACAAGACATTTCAAGCCATAAGAAGGTTCCAAGATTGGTGGGCTTTCTGAAGAAAAAAGATGAAGGCATTTCCTAAGTGTCTAAAGTGGTGGCAACCTATTGCAAGCTTGAATACCTCTAAGCTTAGATAAAGGTTTCCAAAACCTTTAATGATTATAGTTTCTAATGAAAAACAAATCTTTATTGTTGATATGTTAAAGAAAGTATACATAAATAAGTTAAAGCATATGCCTTTTTCACCAAAAGGCAAGTCGAGGTTTATTAACTCTAGATGGATGAATCTACCTTGTTACGAGGAAGTTAGCCTTCTATATGACATTTTTTTCTTTGGCACATCATTGATTCAAATCCAACATTATTAACACATATTACAATCACAGACATACTAATAAATTATCAATACATATATATAATCATAACATTTATCATCAGAACAAGCTCTGTTTACCATAAGTTCATGCATATATTCACACTCAATGTATTCTTTTCTATCATGATAGGAGTTATCATATTTTTCATCCAAGCCGCATAAATATCATATCACCTATTCATACATATATATATATACACACACACACACACACACACACACACATATATATATATATAGTCATATTTTTACAAAATGAATGAGTGTCGCAACCGTAATTGCAATGACATGACGAACTCACTAAAATTTTAAAATAGAGTTTATTTGATTATGTGGATTCGCCACCAAATTTTTATTTAAGGAAAAAATATTTCGAAAAACCCTAACTCGAGGAAGAGATTTAGGTCCGGGAGTCGGTTACGAGTGGGGAAGGTGTTAGGCACCCCACTCGCCTGTTCCGAAGAACAGTACCCTTAAACTAAGTGTGTGATTTATTTGAGAATAGTTTCGATCCCTTTAATTAGAGTGAAAATAAATAGATTGATGGAGGTTAGCCTGACAAGACTTGATCCTGCTCCTACGTATTCCCCGGTGCAATGGGAAACTCAAGGCTTACGTAATTCTGGTGTGTGAAGACTTGACCTTCAAGTATACTCAAAAAAATATTTTGAAAATATTTTGGAGAAAAATCCTTAGTCCACATATGCACAGGATCCAAGACAACTACGGCTAAAGTAGGATCTATACGAATCCCTAAACATCGAACAACAGAAAAAGCTACCAGTTCGTGCTTAGGGTTCATCGCGTGAGACTTGGGGATTCTAAAATGAGATTTTTCTTGAATTTATTTAAAAAGGATTCTTAGTCCACATATACACAGGGTCCAAGACAACTACGGCTACACTGGAACCCATACGAATCCCTAAACATCAAACAACAGAAAAAGCTACAAGTTCGTGCTTAGGGTTTATCGCGTTAGACTTAGAATCAATAGATTTAATTTGAAAATAATAAAGATACAGGGGAGGGAGTTTAAGTAGAAAAAAGAATCAGGCTCGATAAAACGAGCTTGATTTGAAGCAAATATGATTTGAAGAAAAGAGTTAAACTTGATT
Source organism: Canavalia gladiata (assembly GCA_037954105.1). Classification (NCBI taxonomy): domain Eukaryota; kingdom Viridiplantae; phylum Streptophyta; class Magnoliopsida; order Fabales; family Fabaceae; genus Canavalia; species Canavalia gladiata. The sequence continues at coordinate 42,407,850 of CM075661.1, forward strand.
TTGAAATTTGGGGGATTGAATTTGATCCGCATTTGAAGTTCAAAGTTGAACTGAATTTGAAGAATCGAACCTGATTAGAAGCTTGATGAAAAAGAATTTGAATATGAATTCAGAGAAAAGAATTAGATTTTATTTTATTTGAAGAAGAGAATTAAGCTTGATCTCATTTTGTAGAAAAGAATTAAGATTTTATTTTGAGAAAAGAATTTGATTTTATTTTGTGAAAAGAACTTGATTTTATTTAGAGAAAAGAATTGGAATGAAATAGACTCATTTCAAAACTTTCTTTGACTTGATTTACGCTTGAACTGGTAAACCTGATTGACTTAAAGTTTATATTGAGATAGCTGCATTTTAAGGTCCATTTAGAATTATGTGAGGCCCAATTGAGATAGGAACCCAGGGCCCACTCGCTGCTTAGATTGCTGATTATTTGGGCTTATTTGAGCTAGGAACTCAAGGCCCACTTGCCACTTGTCAAGGCTTTTAATTTGGTTTCATATCAGCCCAATGCATATGCTAGTGTAGTCCAACTCGTCCAGACACCCGAATGGTCCATGGTCTAAATTGAGAGTTGAAGAATGGCCTGGTCCCATGCAGTTTCCGAATTAGAATTCCCCTGGCCTAGATTTGAGAATTGATGAATGGCCTGGCCCAAGGTAGTTTTCAGGTTAAAACTCTGCACCTCCATGCATGAGGCCCAAGGGTGTCACACCATAAATTGATGACATGAGGACAAAATGGCAGGATGCAGGGATCAAACCCAAGGGCGTGATTGTAAGTGTGTGGTGGGCCAACCACCTGGCTATGTTTCCATTTAATACTTAGTATTTATCCAAATTTATTTGAGCCAATTAGGAAGCCACGTGGATTTATATCAGCGGTAGTTATCACCCACCTAATTATATATATATATATATATATATATATATATATATATATATATCCCCCACCAACTTTAAAGCCATGCAAGGTCCTTAATCCCTATATACATGCAAGCGTAAGAACCTGCCATGTTTAGATACCGTCAATTATGGCTGATAAGAGGGTTGATTTCTTGGCTTGGCTAAAATATGAGACCAGAACGGGCTCCCTTCCAGTGTGATTCACTCTCTTTTCGCAAGCCCCCATTAACTATGTTCATGGATACTGAACGTCTGCAACTGGCCCTTTGGCTAGGGCGTCTAACCTATAGAGTGTTAGACGTGTGTGGACTAGAACCTGTAGGCTCCGACCGTTCCTCCTATATGGGGAAAATCCATGAGTAATGGTGGCTAGGCATCAACGGCGGTTGTCTAAATTGCATGGAGGCCGAACGTCTCGGACCAGGAAAGGGCTCTACGATTGTCGTAACCGTAATTACAACGAGACGACGGACTCGCTACAAATTTTAAATGGATTGTGGAGCCACCACCAAATTTTATTTTAAGGGAAAACATTTGGAAAAACCCTAACTTGAGGAAGAAATCTAGGTTCAGGAGTCGGTTATGAGTAAGGAAGGTATTAGGCACCCTACTCGCCCGTTCCAAAGAACAGTACTCTTAAACTGAGTGTGTGATATTTTGAAAATTGTTTGATCTCTTCAAATAGAATAGAAAATAAATAGGTTTATAGAAAATAGCCTGACAGGACTTGATCCTGCTCCTACGTATTCCCTGGTGCAATGGGAAACTCAAGGCTACGTAGTTCTGGTTAAAAGACTTGATCTCTTGGAAAATAAGAGGGTAACCTTATGTAAGAAGCGATTTTTTTTTTGACAAATTAGTGAAAACAATGATTTTTCGGGAAATCTCGTGCTTGCAAAATCCAAACCGTCGTAAGCCGTGTTTGAATTTGCACGAATTAGAACACGAAACAGTAGAGAATGCTACTTGTTTGTGTTAGAATCCGTTGCACAATTGAAGAAATATTAAAACAGATGTTTTTAGGAAAGCAATGATTTTTTGGAAACAGACATGCTTGCAAAATTCAAACCGTCGTAAGCCGTGTTTGAATTTGCATGAATTAGAACACGAAACAATAGAGAATGCTACTTGCTCGTATTGGAATTCGTTGCACAGTTTAGGAGGAATTGAAACGGACATTTTTTAGAAAACATATGTGTTTGCAAAATTCAAACCGTCGTAAGCCATGTTTGAATTTGCACGAATTAAAACACGAAACAGTAGAGAATGCTACTTGCTCATATTAGAATCCGTTACACAATTGAAGAAACATTAAAATAGACGTTTTTAGGAAAGCCATGATATTTTGGAAACAGGCGTGTTTGCAAAATTCAAACAGTCGTAAGCCATGTTTGAATTTGCACAAATTAGAACACGAAACAGTAGAGAATTCTAGTTTCTCGTATTGGAATTCGTTGCACAGTTTAATGAAATAAAAAATAAACGTTTTAGACAAAGTTAGTAAAAACAACGATTTTCTGAAATCGTGTGCTTGCAGAATCCAAATCGTCGTAAGCTGTATTTGGAATCTGCACAAATTAAAATACAGTACAGTAGAGAACGCTACTTGTCCGTATTAGAATTTGTTGCACAAATTTTAGAAAATTTGAAAATAAACATTTTAGACAAAGTGGGTAAAAACAGTGATTTTCTTAAATTAGGTGCTCGTAGGATCAAATTGTCGTAACCGTATTTGGAATCCGCACGAATTAAAATATGGTATAGTAGAGAACGCTACTTGCCCGCATTAGAATTCGTTGCACGAATTTTAGAAAATTTGAAAACAAACATTTTGGAAAGAGTTAATAAAAACAGTGATTTTTTTTAAATCACGTGCTTGCAGAATCCAAATCGTCGTAAGCCGTATTTGGAATCCACACGAATTAAAATACGGTATAGTAGAGAATGCTACTTGGCCGTATTAGAATTCGTTGCACAAATTTTAGAAAATTTGAAAACAGAGACGAATATCAACTCGAAAAATACGAGAAGAAGTAAGAAAACTAAGCAGAATAAAAAGTTGGATTTAACCTCCATTGATGTTCCTTGTTCAATTGTCTCCAATCCAGCTTAGGTCATAAGGTCTAGAGGTAGGAATTAATGGTTTTTTAAAATTTTAATTCAAGCATACACTTAACTCCTTAGGTTCAATGACTTAATCATGCATGACTTAAGCTAGACTTAGCATATAGGATGAAATACATATAGAAATACATATAGAAGGATCAACACATGAAAAATAATACCTAAACAATGTGAAAGGAACAAAATCTACCCAAGAACTTCAAAGACACAAGAGGTTTTGGCGCCAAAATTTGAAATCAAATCTTAGAATTTTTCGAAAATATTTTGTGATAGATATAAAAAATTAAAACTGAATAATTTAAATATATGAATCATAGGAATAAAAAAAAACAAGGTTTACAAAAATCGGACCAGAAATGAGCAAGGTATGCACAAATCAAACAAGCTAGGTTCATTTGCACACCCAGATGAACATGCTTCAGTAATTAGGAAATATAAATTTCATTTCAAATCCAAATTAGACAAATAATATCATTCCAGAAACTTGAGATAAATACAAAGATAACCCAATAAAAATCACCAAAATCTGAGATCATTTGACTGATCAAAAATGAAAACGACAAATAGAGACGAAAATGACTAGAAATATTGGCGCCAAAATTTGAATTAAAATCTTAGAAATTTTAGAAAATATTTTTTTGGTATATCTGAGAAATTAAAACCAAAAAACTGAAAGATATAGATCATAGAAATGAAAAAAAGAACAAATTTGACAAAAAAAAACCAAAAATGAGCAAGTTATGCACAAATCAAACAAGCTAGGTTCATTTGTACACCAGGACAAACATCCTTCAGTAATCAGGCCATACAAATTTCATTTCAGTTCCAAATTAGACAAACAATATCATTCCAAAAACTAGAGAGAAATACAAAGAGAACTTAACAAAAATAACCAAAATCGGAGATCATTTTACCGATCAAAAATGAAAACGAAAAACAGAGACGAAGATGAACTCAAAAATTTGGCGCCAAAATTTGAATTCAAATCTCAGAATTTTTCGAAAATATTTTTTGGTAGATCTGAAAAATTAAAACAAAAAAAGTGAAAGATATGGATCATAGGAATCAAACCAAACATATTTGACAAAAATAAAACCAGAAATGAGCAAGGTATGCACAAATCAGACAAGCTAGGTTCATTTGCGCACCAGGACGAACATCCTTCAGTACTCAGGTCATAGAAAATTCATTTCACATCCAAATTAGACAAATAATATCATTCCAGAAACTAGCGAGAAAGACGAAGAGAACGCAACAAAAATCACCAAAATAGGAGATCATTTGACCGATCAAAAATGAAAATGAAAACAGAGATGAAGATGAACTCGAAAATTCGAGAAGCAAGAGAATTAAGCAAAATAAAAGCTGGATCTGACCTCCATTGATGTTCCTCAATGCCACTTGATATCACCTTGAAAGGTGATGAAGAGCTGGTTCAATGGAGGCCAAGGAGGTGCTGAATTGGATGCAAAGATAGAGAGCTTCTTAGGTGCTCCTCTTAGAAAAAATTTGAAAATCCCCTTTCAATGATTTGTGCTCCTCTCTCTCTCCCTCCTTAGAAATTTTTAAATTTTTAGAAGTGAAGAATCCCTTTGAACTAAATAAGTCCCTATTTATAGATAAAATTTCAAAAAAAAAAAGAAAGGGAAAAATTTGGCGAGACTTTTGCCTTTTGTTTTTTGATTTTCCTCTTTTTTGTTTTCTTTTTATTATTTTCTTTATTTTTATTTTTCTTTCATTTTCTTTTTTTTTTATTTTTATTTTTTATTTTTTCTCTAACTAATTCTTAACCGTCATTAACTAATCCAACTAACTTTCTAACTAAATTCTTAACTAAAAATTTATTTTTCTTTCATTTTCTTTTTTCTTTTTTCTCTAACTAATTCTTAACTATCATTAACTAATCCAACTAACTTTCTCACTAAATTCTTAACTAAAAATTTATTTTTCTTTCTTTTTCTATTTTTTTTTTGTTATTTTTTGATTTTAGACTAAAAAATAAAATGATTTATTTTGGGTTTTAAATTTATCCTCGGACATAATTCAGTGTTCACAATGATCAACGTCGAGTTTTATTTTGTCTCAAAATCAGAAGTTGTAACCCCTTGTATAATCAGTTTTGGCAAATAACCAACCCAAACTTTCTTGGTTTTCCAGAATGTTAGGAACAACGTCACCTTCGTCACCAACATTTGCTCCATCTTAATCACATTTCTTCTTGATCGCGAGTTTCACGTTGTGGTACACTTCCGCGCCTATTTTCATGGCTTCCCTGTTGTATGACATTGTGATGGGAATTTACAACTCACCAAAGTGCATATAAGAGGGTTCTACAAATGGGGATAAGCTAGCCATGCATTCTCCATTCTGATAATCGGCCTCCAGGAATCGCGGCAGTATAGGAACCTTAAGAACGAGGGCACCAACGCTGCAGGGATTTTTTTATCTTGCATTTTGACCATGTTATTGGAGGTGGTACATATGACCAAGAGAGAAGCACAAGATATTGGGAGGAATTCCAATAACTTTGAACTCAGGTACGTGGTTTCATTTGGCATTATTAAACCTTGTTTATGAAGACAGTAGATGCGGGCCTTTGTACATCTATCTCATGAAGCCAGCCAGCAACTGATCATCCAATTCTGAATGAGCACCGCGCGACGTGAAGACATGATCAAACTTCTCAAGCCAAATGAAGCAATGTTTGATCGTCAATCAGCAATGAAATCACATATGGTTCTTGGCTCTGTCAAACCAAACTCCTCTACACTGCATGCCATGACTAGAGAAGGCGGACTAAGACCAGCACTATTATTGATTGCACTAGTTGTCATGATAAAGGGAGCTCTTATATGAATGAAGTCGCAATAAGGTCCCGCGAATCTTGCTCGTACATCACCAATCGAGTGAACATATTCCCACAATTATAATAATATTATGACCATTATCTGGCAAGATGCTCACTGTTCGAACAGGTAATTCACTTCCTGAAAATTGTGAACGTTCCCTCGTATAGCTAAGCATCCACAGCCATTACTTAATCCACTAATACCATTCATAACCCTGGACATTGTTAAGTATCAGACTCATGAGTGAAGAGGCAGCATATGTAATTGCTTCTCACACAGTAACGCCATACTATCTCAAATGGATGTAGAAATCCTGAAGCTCAAATGATACAAGCAATCGTATGCGGAAAAGAAAGATAGTGCTAACATGTTTCATCTGCTTCAATCTTTTGTACATGATGCCTCCAATAGGCTTTGTAGCCTTCGAGTGCATGCATGGCTAACAGGTCACCGGCAGCTCAACATCACACAGAATCATTTATGATTTCCAGAATTTGTTTGACTTTTCTACCACTTCCAACCAAGGCACACTCAACATAATTCATGCATCAATTAACGATATTATGAAGCAAGACCCAATGCACAATGACAAAAACATGCTAATGAATAAACTGAATTCCATTTCATCTACGTAACTCAACATCTAAAATAAGATGCATGTATGGAACTGAAAACATGGAGGCGATAATCAACAATGGAAGATATTCCTCTTCCTAGAGAATCATACCTAACTATGTGGAGAAAGAAGAACCTGGAGATAAATGAAGCGAAGATCGGGGATTCCTCCTCCTTCAATAGGAATTCGTCAGAACGTCTCTTCTTCCTCCGACTTTCTTGAATGGGGGTTCAAGCTGAGAGAATTTTCCAAGCTTCCTCTAATGCAAGATGCTTCCAAAAAAAACTCGTCTCCCTTTTATTTTTTTGTTAATATTCTCTCCCTTTTCTGTTCGGTTTTTTCTATTTTATTAGTTAGTTTCTTTTTAGTTATTTTAGTTTTTTAATTTTCTTCTTTCTTTTTTTTATTTTTTTTCAGATTTATTAATTCTGTTTTAATTAATTTACCTATTATTATTTATTATTTTTAGTTTTCTATTTTCTTAATATACTTTTTCTTTTAATTTCTATTTTCTAACTTTTGCTGTCTTTTATTTCATATATATTATTTTTTTTCCTTTTTTCAGTTTTACGCTTTTATTTATCATTTTGTTAAAAAAATTTATTTATATTTTTTATTAATTCTCCCTTTGTTTTTATTAATTCTATTTTTATTTTGGTTAATTCTGTTTTTTTTTCTGTTTTCTGTTTCTTCAAAAAAAATTATTTATCTTTTAGTTATTTATTATTTACTATTATTATTATTATCTATTTTTTTATTTATATATTTTTATTATTTTCTGTTTATGTTTATCTATTTATTTATTTTGTCTTTTCCCTATTTGGTTTTCTGCTTTTTTATTTATTTATTTTTATTAGGTGTTTGTCAATATTTACTTATTTATTTAAATTATAGTTTTTCCACTAATTAATTTTAACAATGGGACCTTGGACATAATTAAGTGTTTACAATGAGGGATCTAAGAAACTTGACATGGTTAGTGAGGTTCATTATCGTAGCAGCATATACTAACATTGTCTAAATCCTCGAAAGGAAATGCTTTTATTCTAAAATCCCTTTACTACCCCTATTCTGCAAAAATATGTGTGTCAAGTTTTACTCATGAGCAAGTATACCTGTCATAGGAACTATCTTAACATTCTTTAAAAGAAGTTTTAATTCCCAACTTCTGAACTCACCAAAGAGGGATTTTGTTTGCAGTGTATAGAAATAATATAAAAAAACAAGAATAGAAAATGCAAAGAAAAGAATACATGTACGAGTTTAATTATGGATAAGCATGGGGACTCCAGATCCATTTATGACTTTACCCAATTTCACCTCTAAACTCTCCTATGAATCATCGAAAACACTAATTGCTAACCATTTATCCAAGGATATTACAATCTAATGATCATACAATAGTAATAATTTTTCTCCTATGTACTATCCACAATGATCATGCAAGATATATAAATAAGAAAAGCATAAAGAATATTCAACTTGTTGAGTTAATAATTGGTTAAAAACCTAGGATTCTAATTGATCCTCCAAAATCCTTAGAGTCAGTTTACCTTATAATTCTGCCAATTACAAAATGGCACGATGGTATATCCTCTAACCAACTTAGAAATAAATAAGAATGATCAATTTCATTAATTAACAAAGTGTAACAAAGTAAACACAATTGGATAAAATAACATACAATCATTAATAAAGGAATATAGGGATTCAAATGTTTCCATCATAACTTTCACCAAAGCCCAATGATTTGAGGGTTAGTTACACATAGTATATAAAAGCAAGTTAACCCAACAAAACAATCTATAATCCTAATCCTAAAAAAAGAATACAAAACAATAGTACCATCAAGGCTGGAAAAGGGCTTTGTCATTCACATTATGAAAAGGGCTCCCACCTCCATGATCCTAGGGAGGACATTGAAAGAAGAAATGGAATTGGGGAAATAAAAAATGAGAAACGAAAAGGAAAGAAGTGTATTGAGGTATACTGAAACATGTGAGGCTTGTTTTCTTCCAAGGCTTAGCCTCCCCTTTTATAAGCATGAGTTGAGCTTCCTTTACTACAAACCGGGTTAACCTAAATCATCTTTTAAGCTATTAGGGTTGTATGAATCATCCACCATGACATTAGGGATAATTGGGATCAACTTCTACATTATTAGGGTTTACTTGGATCATTTTCTACATCATTTAAGGTTGGCACATTCATACTCAAGTTTGCATGGCCATGTCGGTAAAATTAGGATGTTACAAGGGCATGCTCCACGCAAGCACAATCGTGTTCACCATCCAGCATTTTGGTTCTTCCAACATTCCTTCATCCTTTTTGTCATTTTTTATCCCAAAACACACCTAGCTTCTAATTCCTACTTGCATGACCATTGTTGAAAGAAATAAAAGAAACTAGGAAAAATTACAAGTAAATAATCATGAGTTGCACCATAATTATAGTTAATTTTTTACATATAAATCATTAGAATGATGGTTTATCAACCCCCACCAAGGTTGTATAGATTTTTTAAAATAAACTTTTCTTCTCCTAGACCTTACACAAGGAGGAGATGAATATTCAAAGTCAAAGCCATTGTTAGCATGACATCTCATTTACTTTGGTGAGCGGTGAGAAGAGCCAGCAAAAAAAGACTCTACTCTATATAGAGTCATATATTTTCCAGAATTCATTCTCCTATTTCCCTAAATTGGGGATGCCACCACCTCATTGGAGATTTTGGATACAAAGAATGATGAAGAAGAATTTTTGTTATTTGATGATGATTGTGGAGGAAAAAGAGAAGGATAAAGGGTTAGGGCTAAATCCCTCAAAATAAAGAAGGAAAAGACCATCAACACAATAAAAGGAATGGCAGGTGTGCGAGATCCTAACCTATTCCTAGAAAAAAAATGAGGTGATGGCTCCACTAAATATGTCTTTCTTGGCGTTAGGATCCACCCACCAGTATTCTTGAGAATCAAAGCATAGATTCACTTGAAGGTGGAACAACGATTGAGTCATTTCTTTTAGTTTAAGTAACTGCTAAGTAAAAGTACAAAAATAACAAGTAAATAAAGGAAGTGAGAATTATACTCATTCATGCATATAAAACAATGGAATACTTTTTAGAAAAACAATCTCACACACAATATAATTTCAACGATACTCATAATGTCTATATAATGCTTATGCCATACATGAATAGACCATGACGAACATTCCTATCCTCAAAGAAATCAATGTATAACAAATATCATTAAGTCTCATCAAACTTAGGTCTATGTTAAACTCTAAATTCCTTGCATGCAGTTTGAATCTAACATTTTGGGAAGTTGTGACAACCTTGAATTTCCATGCAATCTCTTATTACAATTCATCAATTCTTTTAGACCTCTTATTAGACCAAAGATTAACATACACTTGGCAAATATATAGGAAATCAATTCTTTTAACCATGATAGTCACCTATAAAATAAGTTTCCTACCTTATCAAGAACATAGTCGACTATCATATACACAATCTCTTTCTCGTCGTAATTTATATTATAATTAAATTCATCACACAAATCTCAAAAATCTAATGCCACATAGGGCATACAAAGCATGCAAATTGATGTATCCATCTGCAATATGAACTTACTATTATCCCAAGGATATAACCTACACCATATACACAAGTTCTTGGTCATCATAATTTACACCATATTAAAACATCAAAGTTTATTTATATAACACAAACTATTCACATCATACTCAAGATCCACATTTAATCAAGTCATCAATTCAATTGATGATTGTTTATTCTAAGGTCTATGGTTCAATTAGGTTATTTGAAAAACATGCAAGGATCCATTTCATTTTAATCAACTCAATTAATTTTATAAATACTACATCATTATAAATTCATAATACAACAAAGGAGATATATAAATTGCTCTCAGCAAGTAATTTTTAGTCAATTACAAATCAAAGAGATAGGTACATGCATTATACACAATTCTCATGGATCATAGACATTCTCAATACCATCAACGATTAAATTATCATAATTTAAATAATCAATTTAAATATGAAAAGGAAAGGGGTAGTTAAATTTCTCTCTTGAAGCATAGACCTTGGATTTTTTTATCAATTCCATCCAAACAAGTTTAAATTAAGTTAGAGAAACTCATTTCTACCCTTGAATCTAAATGAATTCATTCTCCTCCCCTTACTTTTTTTCTCCATATTGAGATGACCTTAGGGTTTGAAGAGGGAAACATATAAAACTCTTAGTTTTAGAAATTCTTTCTAGATAGTCTATAGCAAGCACAACTAGTATATGTTAGTACCGAACCCAAACAAATTAAGGAATCAAATAAAACGAAATATTTCTCCATGCATGCTCTATTCTTCCCTATTCAGAAAAAAAAACATAACAAAATTTGATAAAAATTCAAAAAAAAATAATATAATGTAACAAAACCTTGTAAGTAGGAGAAGAAAGTCCTAACTTGAAATTGTGAAAATAATTGAGAAAAATAGAGTATTTAAAGCTTGAATTTTGGAGGTGCGGAATAAGAACATCCTTGCCTTCTTGGAGACAACAAGATAAGATGTCTCACTATCTTATTATATATATATATATATATATATATATATATATTAAAGAGTTTTATTATTTTGTTAATATTTTAAATAGTCCAAGCGCGATTCAAACAAAATCACGTATTTAGAAAAATCTAAGTTTTGGTTCACTTTAAAGGTGTTAAGGAATGTTTTAGGTTGGCCACTACCATAAAAAATTATATGGAAAGTGACGTAGGAGACAAAACAAAATGCATTTTTAACTTAATTAATCCCTATTTTATAGCAATTTTACCACAAATTTATCATTAGTGGTTTTAAGACCTATTTGACTTCAAATCAACCAATTTTCGATATGCCTTTTCTAGAAATAAAATTGATGAAATATTTCTAAAAGTATCAAATATATGTTGTCAAAATAATCCATCTTAAATTACTTTTCTTTATATTTATAAAAATTTCACCTTTCTTTTCAAAATTAGCAAGTGAGATTACCTAATAGGTGTCTTTCCTAGAGTCTCTTTTTTTAAGACTAAAAATTGTAGAAATTTTTTCAAAAGTATACTATTATAATTTATATAAAGGTATTAATTCTAATTCTTTCTCTATTAATTCCAATTAGTTATCGATAAAATGATAAATAAAGTAAATTATGAGAATAAAAATAATAATAAGTTTTTTGAAAAGAAAAATAAGAATATTACATTCTACCCTGAAGTGGATGTTAAAGATGCTCTGGATGTGGGATGGATGATGGATGTTTATCATTTGAATCTATACCAAACTTTAATAGAATAAAACATTGTTATGAAGATACAATCTAAATGTAGGATAAACTAGAAGATTCCTTTAACGTGGTGGTTATTAGACCATGATACCACATCCTTATTCATATTGTCTGTTGTCTAAATTTGACACTAATAAATTAAGGAGAGAAATATATGTTTTAATATAAAAGACATTTTGCTAAATAATAAAGGTTTGTCATCATAGAAAAAATAAGACTGTTAAAATTAATACTATTGACACCCTAAAAGTTTAATGATGTTATAAAAGCATTAAATTAAGTGAGTTCTACATTAACTATAGCTTTTGATGAGTTTTGATTGAAGTTTCTTATGAACAGATAAGATTTGAAATGAACATCTACCTTACTAGTGTCTTATTAGAAAAAAAAGAAAAAAAAATCTAATTTTAAAAATATTCTCTTAAAAGATAATCTAAAGTCCAAAAATATTTTCAAGACAAAAAGAATTAATTTTTCTTGTGTTTCTACTAAGATAAAAGAGGAAAGGCATCTTTATAAAGTAAAAGGGACAGATACTTGGTACACGAGATAGGTTAAAGTTGTTGTAGAGCACAAAAAAATGAGCCAATGGTCTCAAGAATTAAATGAAAATATGTAGAAGTTTAGTCCAAGGTACAAGGGTCAAATAATTATATGGCAGTATAAATAGAAATTCTTTTTTCACTATTCATCTTTTAAAAGGAAGTTTGAAAAGGACATTTACCTACCTATGAACCAATATTTATTGTAACATCCATAATATATCATAATGGATTTTCTAGGCTACAAATATCCTCTAGCAAGAAATAAAGTAAAAATACAAACAAAAACCATGGAAATTAGAAAATTGTTAGCAAATGATGAAAATGCCCCAACATTAGAATAACACAAATAAATGTGCAGAAAACCAAAAGCAAAAGTTAAAAGGCATTATAAGGGAATAGAATTCATCAATGACGGTTAGAAAGTCATAAGAAAATAATAGAAATAAAGAGAGGATGAAAAATCCACAAGAAAACTTTGAAAATACCCAAAGTATCCTTAGAAAACTTTGTTTCCATAAGGATAAACTATTCCCAAAAAATAACACATGACATAAGAATGATTTGAGAACAAACCAACAAGTCTTACAAATATCAGAGGAATAATTTGGATATCTTATGTAAAATTCTTAGAAAAATTACCAAAATGTCCATGGAATACCTGTAGAGCAAGAAAATTAAGTTCGGTAAAGAAAGAAAATTAAGTGATTACCAAATTACCAATATCATTTGGGCATATTAGCTAATTTAGTGAAATAAAGTTAACAATTCACTATGATTCAAGACTAAACTTATGCATGCATAAATTAAGTGATTAGGAATGAATCATGGGGTTGGAAAACTATTCTAAACCACTCAGCCATGACTTTCAAGAATGAAAAAATCTTAAAAAATTTGAAGTTATGTACCAATAAATGAATTAGCCTTCAATTACTAAAAATCAACTCATAAGACAAGGAAAAATAAACTAAAAGGCCTTAGAAATCAATGACTCACATTCGGCCACCCCAAGTAAAATAGGAAAAAATGAGTTTGAAAACTTGATTTATGTACCTTAAGAAGCCTTGTTATGTAAAAGTAAAGGATTAAAAGTTTAAATGAAGCTTAGCAATGACATGAGCATCATTTGGCCATGCATGATTAAATTGGCTTAAATAAGTTAAAAACTTGCTAACATTTAGTCTTTAAACTTAGTATGAATAAGACATGCATAAGACTTACAAATTGATGAGCATAAAGAATAAAAATTTAAAAGGTGTCATTCGGCCACCAAGCGAAAAACTTCTAACTTTGTAAAAATCATATGAAACAAATGAAACTTTGAGAAAAGAAAAGGTTCTGGAATAACTTAGAAGATTGAGAGAATTAAGTCCATTGAGTGATTCTTCATAAAAAAGTTAAAGAGTTAAATAAGTTGGACATGTACTCGGTCCAAGTAATTATGTTACCCAAATATGATATACAAGTCAACTTGTGATGTTTTATGAATGCATATTGTTTAATGTAAGTTGAATATTGAATGCTCATAAGTATTGAAAAGATGAAGTTATGTATGATAAGTTTACATGATTGATGATCTAATAGAATTTGAGATCTATATATGCATAGCATATTGGTTGAATATTGTTTGAGCATGCATGATTATCTGGATGCCTAGAAAATGAACCTAAATGGTTTAAGGGATCACTAAAGAAAACTAATGTGAAAAGTTAATCTATTCTTAACGTGTCTTTGCATATCTAAGGGACACTCAAAGTCATATTGAAGAAAAGACAAAAAGATTATCCTATGAGACAAAAAGGTTCTCCAAAAATTCTTTTATTGTGAAGATAAAAAAGTTCTTCACTTATTATGAGATGGTGATGACCATCTAGAAATAAGTTCATATCCTTAAGAATAAAAGGTAGAGTAGCAAAACCAGTGAGAAAATATTGTTTGATTCTTTATAATTGGTGTTTATGTCTAGAAAGTTTCCTTGAAGTTGTGGAACAGAGTTTAAAATTTTTCTGAAGTTGTGGAATAGAAAATGAATGAGATAATGCAAAAGACATAGAATAAAATGTGAGTCAAATAATATTTGTAATGTGATCCCAGATTTATAAAGTTTAAGACAAATATATGCTTATGTAATAAAGGTTGTTCTTTGTATAAAAATAACCCATTTTAGTAGGAGTTTTTGAAAGATTAAAAGCAATCCTGTATGCACATCATGATTTTTCTAATAAAATGAATGGATGGGATATAAGTGATGACATTAGATGTAGAGTAGAAATATATTAAGAAACCTAGTTTCTCACTTCTTCTCTCCCCACTTGCTTCCCAAACAACGACCATATCTTTTACGACAATGGTGGTTTACATCGATATTAGTAATGTAGATTGGTCGGTGAACCCTCATAGTTTTTTAATTACAACAAAAGTCAATGTTAGAATCTATTTCTCATTAAGACATCTGTTTATCTCTAAAGTATTGAGCCCGAACTTTTCAATCATAGGGTTTGTAATTCCTTTAGAGGCATTTCACCCTAATAGAGTCTTTCCACCTCCTCCTGGCTACCGTAGGAAATGGACGACCATTGCTGAAGAATCTTCTTCTTCAGAAGGAGAGACTGATCCTCAGACTCTATCTCAATACTATAGCTCGTCACATATATAGTCCTCCTAAGGAAGCTTGCCTTACCTGATGATGTGCCCATTCCAAGCCTACCAGGAGATGCCTAACGGGACATTCATGTTGTTAGACCAAAGCATATGGCTAGAACGTTTCTACCATTAGGCTTGGGAAGGTTCACTGATTCCACAAGTTCATTTCAAGGAAGCAGAAGTTTGGAAAGTCATACTAATAATGTAAATGTTTATAAATAATTGGATGCAAGAATCCTAGATATTAGTATGTAGTAATATGTTAGATTATGTATAGCTCATGTGTTATAATGTGTAGCAAATATATGTGTAAATTTGATATACACATTATGTTGTGTAATAAAGGGTATGTAAAGGCCTTAATGCTTAAGACTATGATATGTATGTAAATGGACTGTATAATTATATAACATTTGTATGTTATGTGAATAGTTTGTGTTCAATAGTTTACTATTGATTAGAGACAAATGAATTAAAGCAAATGATACGTAATTAAAGTATTCTGCATGCGAGCAAGAATGCCTAGTAAGTTATTTATTGTCACATACACTATATCGATGAGACTCATATTTTATAAGAAAAATTTTTTTAAAAAAAATTATCGTATTTTCTCTAATAAGTATTTTCCATAGATTTTTGCATCATGAGATAATAAACTCATAATGGAACTGAATGAAAGACTTAAGCATAAAATCAGTATTCCTTTTTTAGGGTATTATATTATGGTTTGATTTTATTCTTTTTAGTGGATCTCTCTTTAAGTTTTATGGATCCCTTTTGATTGAGTTTGATGGAGCTCAAAACTACCTTTAATGATTAAAAATAAGCATCACAAAGTTTTTCGTGATTTTTGGAAGTTAAAGGAAAGTTTAGAGGGATTAAAGTGCTTCTAACAACCTTTGGAGTAATTTAATTGATTAAGTTGTTCATTTGGTTCTATTATTAGCTTGTTATCTCACGATGTGGAATCTTTGGAAATACTTATTAGAGAAAATACGATAATTTTTTTTTTAAAACAAACACTTTAATATAAAATGCGAATCTCATCGATATAGCGTTCATAGCGAAAAATAAATTATTAAGCATTCTCGTGCATGTATATGCTATTATTATCATCACCAATTACTCCCTTTAGTTTAATAGTCTCTAATAAGTATTCAAAAAATTTAAGCAAACTCATACATACATATACAAACTTCATATAATTATACAGTCCTTATACACACATAATCAATCTTAGGTTCCATGGCCTTTACACCTATATCAACATGTACATACCATTGTTACATAAATAATTATTTCATATCCTAATACATTCACTACTCTTAAATACATACTAATGGCTAAGATGTCTTGCATCCAACTATTTAAAAAAATATACGTTATGGGTATGACTTCATCTTTTTCTTCAACTTCTAGAAATGGCAAAGGGACCAACAAGCCACCCTAGGTCTAGTGATGGAAATGCTCTAGCCATATACTCTGATCCAAATACATGAAGGTTCCATTGGGTATCTCCTGATAAGCTTGAAAAGGATAAGGCATAAGGTATAGGAAGCTTCCATGTGATGACCAAATGTGTGAAGAATTGTGGTAGCGGGATGGAGTATGTGGGACTGTTTCCCCTTTCTGAGGAAGAGGAATCTTCAGCTATTGCAGCTCTTTGCCGTTTATAGATAGGAGGAGACAGGAAAAATCCATTTGGATGGAAAGCCTCCAATGGGATTGCAAGGCCCGATGTCATGAAGTTTGGACTTATGACTTTAGAAACAAATAGGAGTCCCAATGAAAAGTAAATCCTTACACTAGCCTGGGATATAATCAACAGCCCATTGGGGTTTGCCAACTAATCTACATTACTGATGTCCATGTAAACCACCATTGACATGTTGTTCATCTAGGAAGAAAGTGGGGAGAGGAGGAGTGAGAAACTAAGTTTCTTAGTAGGATACTACTTTATTTCCAGTGTCATCACGTTCATTTCAACCATTTCAGTTTATTAGAAAATCATTTCAAGCATACCGGATTGATTTCAATCTTTCAAAATATTTTACTAAAGTGGGTTATTTTTATACAGGAAAAATAATTATAACATAACACATAACTTCCTTAAACATCATTAATCTTTAGGATCACATTTCAGATATTATTTGATTAGCATTTTTTGTATATCTTACATAATGTCTCATTTATTCTTTATTCCACACCTTTGGGAAATTTTACTTTCTATTCCACATCTTTAGGGATTTTTTAAGACATAGACACACATTATAAACTGACAAACAATATCTTTTCACTAGCTCTACTACTCTACCTTCTATTCTTTAGGACATGACCTCATTCCTAGATGGTCGTCACCATCACATAATAAGTGAAAAACCTTTTTTTATCTTCACAATAGAAGGATTTGTGGAGAACCATTTTGTCTCCTAGAGGAACCCTTTTATCTTTTCTTCAGTAAGACTCTATTGCCCTTTGGATGTGCATAATGCATATAAGAGAAGATTAAGTATTCACATAAATCTTTTCTTTAGTGATCCCTTAAACCATTTAGGTCCATTTCAAAGGCTTTCAGATAATCATGCATGCTCAATCAATATTCAACCAATATGCCATGCACATTTATGTCTCAGTTTCTATCACATCATCATTCATACATGATCATCGTACATAGCATCATTCTTTAAACATTCATGAGCATTCATCGGTCAATTCACCTTAGACTTTATGCAATCCTAAAGTAACACAAGTTGGCTTAACATTCTCTAACACATAATGGTCTTCTAAATTAAGACTTAGTTATGCTTATCATTCAATATTGGGTAACATAATCACATACACCCATACATGTCCAACTTATTACATTCATAACATTTTATGATGAATCACTCATGAGATATTAATCACTCAAACTTCTAAGTTATTCCTTAGCTTTTTCTTTTCTCAAAGGTCAATTTGTTTCGCATGATTTTTATAAAACTTAAAAGTTTTCCTTTAGGTGGCCGAATGGCACCTTTTGAGTTTTTATTCTTTGTGCACTTCAATTTACATATCTTATGCATAACCTAATCATACTATGTTTTAAGGTTATGTGTTAGCAAGCTTTTAACTTACTTATATCAATTTGCTCACCCATGGTCAAATGGTGCTCATGACATTTGCTAAGTGTCTTTCAAACTTTAATTCATTTCTTTTACATGGTGAGCATCCTTATTACACCTTCATCAATGTTTTAAACTCATCTCCTTTTGATCTAACTCAAGGTGGCCGAATGAATGAACAAGGTTTCTAAGGCCTTCTAGTTCTCCTTTCTTTTTCTTAGAAGATGATTTCTACTAATTGAAGTTTAGGTCATTAATTATTACCTAACTCATAAATTTTTAAGACTTCTCCCTCACACTTAGAGATCATGGTCAAATGGTCTATATCACTTTTCAACCTCATGGTTCCTTCCTAATTAATCAATTTATGCGTGCCTAGGTTTAGACTTAAGCCATAATGAAAATTTTAACTTCCTTTCATTAACTTAGCTATCATGACCGAATGGACATCCTACCATTCCTAAAACTTCCTTACACTCTTAATTTTTTATATTTACATGCCAAGGATGCTTAATTAACCTTAGTCAAGAATTTAAACTATTTCTTGTCTAATTAACCCTAAGGGGTGGCCGAATGTCACTCCTATAGTTTAAGACATCAAATTTCATCTTTACTTGACTTAAATTGGTGAATCCTTTTAGTTATAGTTTAGGTCATAAATTTTTACTAAGTTTAGATAGTTTTAAGACTTATTTTCTACTCCTAAAGGTTATGGTCGAATGTCCATTTTCCTCCTCACAATTCCATGGTTCATTTTTAATTACCAACTTGTGCATCCTTGAATCTAGCTTAAGTTTTAATTATGGATTTCACTTGATTTCATCAATCTTGGCTACTATGGACCTAGCCACTTCTAAATATTCCTTACACTTTTAAATTTCCCCATTTACCTAATGATGGTTCTTAATGCATCTTAGTGATTTTAAACTCATTTTCCTTTTATTAACCAAAGGTGGCCGAATGCACACCTAGTGATTTTAGGACATTTTACTTTAATTTTTCTTCTCTTAAGAGTTGTTTCACAGCATTTATGACTTAATCATATAGCTTGTAGCATCTTTGGAAATCTTTAGAAATTTTATCCTTAACTTGACTCATGTGGTCGAATGCTCACCTTGAGCTTTCAAGGTCACCTTTTCAAAATTTCTTCTCATGACACCTTGGTTCCATGATTTTGTGCACTTGTAGCACCTTAAGCACTTGATCCATATGAGGCTTATCCAAACTCCTTAGCTTGGATCATGGTCGAAGAGAGTCATAGGTGTCTTATGAAACTTGTGCCATTCTTGATCCCAAAATTTCAACTTTCTCTTAGTAGATTTTATATCTATGCCCCAAATAAGTTTATGAGAATTATGATTTAATTTTTCTTATACTTTTAAGTATTTTAGTCCATGGGTTTAGATCTAGACATTTTATCACACAAGTCCATAATAGTAAGAAAATCACCAACTTTCAAGTTTTAAGCATAAAAATCTTCAAGATAGCATTTTTCAAGACAACTAAGTGTAGATCCCTTAGATCTACCCCAACATCCATCCATCTCATATCATGAACACTTCAAAAAATTTCCTTATGACCTCTCAAAACTACCCAAAGCATCAAAATCAATTTTTAAAGAATTTTAACCGATTAAATTGCTTCTAAGGTAGCTAGAAGCACTTTCATCCATCCAAACTTCACCTTAACTTTCAAAAATCATTAAAAATGGGTGATACTAACTAACCATTTGAAGAAAGCCTTGAACTCTCTTGAGTTCAAACAAAATGAGATTTATGAATCTTAGAGAAAGGATCCAAAAAAAGAAGAAAATAAACCATAGAAATTAAGATTTACAACTTAAAAGACAAAGTAGTAAAATTCTAGTTGATGGAGACTTGGTGTTGGGATTTTAAGGGGTTTCATTGGTTAAACTTGGTTCCTCCTTGATTGTCCAAAAAGAGCTCTTAGTGATGGTGGTGGGGCTTGGTGTTTAGAGGTTGACTTTAGCTTAAATTTCAAAGATGGAAACTTAAGTTTAAGGTGGAAGGTTAAGGTTTTTGGATTAGGTTTAACCTTGAGAGAGTTTGGAGAAATTTTATAAATGTTTAGGAGTTGAAATCTGAAACAAATGAGCTTCCCCATGGCCCTTAGTGAATTCGGCCAAGTTAGGGCATTTTAGGAATGAATTTCTCACTTAAGGAAATTTTGGTAATTTGGCATGTATCTTTCATTTTCCAAAATAATTTAAAATGTAAGGAATTATCCTTTTAGAATTAGATTAGTATTAATTAGGCTAATTTTTCCACTAATCAAGTTTAACTTATCCTAAGCATGGTTAATTTTAATTAATCAAGATTAATTAATCTTAACCATGGTTAAGAGAATCTTTTT
The DNA here is from genome assembly GCA_037954105.1 of Canavalia gladiata. Lineage (NCBI taxonomy): Eukaryota > Viridiplantae > Streptophyta > Magnoliopsida > Fabales > Fabaceae > Canavalia > Canavalia gladiata. The sequence continues at coordinate 42,428,350 of CM075661.1, forward strand.
CATTTATGATTTTTGTCCTATATGCCATAAATATGGTGAGTCACCATCATATTTTACACATATAATTTTCTTGCACACCATGTAAGGTCCACTTTTGCCTTTTGTTTCACATTTTCTTTCCCTTCCAGCCTTCTAAAGGCATTTTTGTAATTTTTCTTAGCATTACTTGAGAAGTTCTCAAATTGTTCCTTTGACATTTATAACATTTATTGGTTCATTATTGATTCAATCTATCATCATTTGATATTTTTCTAGGAATAATTTATCCTTTGGTAGAAAACAAAACTTTCTAAGGGCTTTTGGAGTTTTCTTAGGACTTTTTCATCCCTTCTTTATTACTAATCTTTTCTCATGACTTTTTCATCATTTCTAATGTTATCTAATCCCTTAAAATTTATTTTAACTCTTTTGTATATTTTTCTTGCATATTATTTAGGTTGCCCAAGTGTAGGGGTATTTTCGTCATTTGCACAAAAATTTATAATTTCTCTACTTTTTGTTCTTAATCCTACTTGGTTTCTTTCTAGAGATTAATTTTAGCCTAAAGAGTTCATTATAATAATTTATTGGTGTTACAAAAACTGTTTTCTTTAAGATCCTTGTGTTTAAAGTTGGAAGCTTGTTTATACCTTTTCTTAAAAGTTTTAATCTTAAAGTTGAACTTTGATAAAAGTCCACATCTAGAATCATATGTTAAATATCTTAAAAGACTAAAAATTTAGGTCATAGAAACTATAAACTTAACTTGAACTTGGACTTAAAAACTAGTAAGAGCAAAGGTTGGATTTTGGACCAAAAGTTGAACAAGTCACTTAAGATCTTCCATGATCATGATCAAAGTTATGGAGTAAGGAAAAATTATGATGGATCTAAGGACATGTGATGTACCAAGTTCTAAAATCCATAACACAAGAGGAGAAACAGAGAAAAGAACCCTTATTTTGGTCTCCTAGTGGATTCGACCACCCTCCAAGTAATTAAGGAAACATGAGTAAAATTTTAATTAGGAAGTAAAGAGAAACCTAATCAAGTATAAAGAGGAAATTATAAATTTGGAAGAGACCTAGAAATTGTGGAGTAACCATTTTGCTATATTGGTTGAAATTGGTGGAAAACATGTTAAAAATTTGTTAGAACTTAAGAATAAACCTAGATATGTTTGAAGTGGTTGTTAAAAATTAATTATGGAGTAGGAAGAAGAGAGAGAGCATTCGACCACTCTCACAAAGCAAGGAGGAAAAGCCCTAAAAATTTCAAAGGGTGATAGGAACAAATAGCATAAGTCTTATTTAGTGTAAATCAACCTTTGAGGGAAGAAAAATTGAACCATAATATCTTAGGAGTAACACATGTGAATTTAGCCATCTACGTAAAAAATAGGCAAGTAGGCTATTTTCAATGTTTAAAGATACCTAAATAAGACATAAGTAGGAAACTTTAAATTCATGAGCAAGGAGGAAGGCAAGTTCATTAATGGATCAAACTTAATTAACCAAGTTATTAGTCAAAAAACATAAAACTTATAACACCTACTTGAATTAAGTAAGTTGTACATAAGACATTCAATTTAAGGAATACAAAGAGTAAACAACTAAAGAATCCATTCAGCCAACTAGATAAGAAGTTCCATATACCATAATCTTACATTAAAGATATTAAGAACTTAACCTTTGAGAAAAGGAAAGGTTGAGAGGTAACTTAGAAGTATGAGTGGACTAAGATCCTATGAGAGATTCATCATAAATCTTATGAAATATGCAAGATGGACAAGCTAATGGAGGAAGTTTACATATTGTTTAAGAAAGTAACATCAAGCTCAATTAAGAAAAAGAAAGTCTTGATTAGAAGATTAGCTTCTATTTAGAAATATCATGCCAACTTATTGCATTGTTTTATAGGTACACCAAGATGTATATAAAGTGTATGGATAACACTCTTGATTATTTAAAGAGTAATGTATTATATGATGTTCATATATGGATGATGATGTGAAAGTAGTTTGAAAATAGAGATTAAAGGTGCATGCCATGTTGGTTGGATTGTTTGAGCATGCATGTTATCTATAAGCTTTTAAAAGGAACCTAATTAACTAAGGGATATTAAAGAAATAACTTATGTGAAAATTTAATACTACTCTTAATGTGTCTTGAGCATATTCGGAAGGTGAAAGGTCATTCTAAGGTGGAGACAAAAGGGTTCTCCAAAAATCCTTTTATTATGAAGTGTTAAGTCTTTAATGTTTATGATGGTGACGACCATCAAGAAATGAGCTCATGTCCAGAAGAGAAGGTAAAGTAATAGAGCTAGTGAAAAGATATTGTTTGACTAAGTAGTATTGTATGTTTATGTCTTAGATTATCACTAAGAGAGTGATAGAGGAAAGAAAAAAAATTATATTAAGGCACAGATGAAATGATATTTGTGATGTGATTCCAAAGGTTTATGAGACTTATGTAACTTGTATACTTAATTAAAAACTAGTTCTTTTTTATGTAAAAGAAATCTACTTCAGCTAAAGTTTTCTAAAGATTAAAAATAAACTTGCATGCATGTCATGTTTTCTAATAAACTGAAGTGGTTAGGATGAAAGTAATGTCACTAATCCTAGGGTGGAATCCTATTGAGAAACTTAGTTTCTCACCCCTTTTCTCTTATCATTTTCTTCCTAGACTCTAATAATGTCATTTGTGGAGGTAGCATTGTTCATAGAAAGTGACAACACAATCTGGGTGATTGGAGCCTCGAGGCCATCGTAGTTGGATTGCTGCTAGAAACTATGTATCATCGAATAATGTATATTTTGTAATGTAGTTGGATGACTATATTCTAATTAATTAATATGTAGTTTTTATCATAGTGTATATGATGTATGTATATGGTAATGGTAACTATATATTTGTAGCTAGGTGTGTAAAGACAAATGCCTTAACTTAACTTAATTAAGTATGTATAATTATGGACTGTATAATTATAAGTTTACATGACTTCTAGCATGAATGGAGATGAATTATACATGTATTGCTATAGATTTAAATATGTTGATTAAGAATATAACATTAAAACAAAAAAGAAAACTTGATGGATCAACACAAATCTAGGATCCAAATTAAAACTTTTTCGAGAACATAAGTACTTTTTGGCACCAAAGTACAACCAAATAAATCCAAATTTTAACACCTTAATTCACTAATTCAAGTGAAATAAACATATTCAAACATGAACCTAACATAGACATACAAAGATCAAGCAAGAATAATGCAATATTGCAAAGGATTTGGTTCAAAATTGAGATCAAAATAGGATATCCCTACATTGAAAGTGGTGCTAAGAGGATTTGGAATTTGAAATTTTCAAACTCAAATTGAGAAAAAATTTATGAAGTAGATGAGAAGAATTTAGATCAAACAATAAAATACTCAAAAACATAATTTTAGTATGTTGAAGAATTACCTCCCAAAAAACATCAAGCTTATAATACCACTTAATGAATATCTAGCTCCAAATCACACATTGTTGGATTTAGTTCTTGGAGTGCATTATAGTCTGAACATTGTCTTCTTGCTTATGCCTGAAATTGAAGAGAAAAGTTCATAAGTTTTTTGAGAAATTCAATATATAAAATGGACAAGAAAAGGAAATGGAATTGATGACGGAAGGCATCATTTCAAATGATTGAAGATAAGTCATTGGATTTACCAATATGGAAAAACTCCATTGATAAGAATCAAGATCATGTTTTATCTAAGAATCTAAAGGAAAGAGTTTCTCTAAACTCAAAAATTCTTATTATGAACTAAAAAGATAAATTATTTGTAAAGAATCCTTAAATAGGTTAAGAATGGAACTACTAATGAGAGCAAGGCATGTCCTTAATATTGGCACCACAATAAGATCAATCAAGGACCATGAAAAACATACTTAAAGTTGCCTCCTAATTGTATAATTCAAAGCTAATTACAAGTAATATTCCTAATTACATATTGCATGAAAATTCATAATCCATTTGTACAATTATGAAAGATTTATTTTCTTGAAGTCCTAAAATATGGCCTAGCCTATTAAAATAAACCACCACATGCTCCAATGTTTGTCTTACTCTTTCAGCCCTTGATCTTGTCGTAGGATCCTTCAAATGCTCCATCATTTTGTCCTCTGAACTTGACTCGTATAGTTGGTATTTTCCTTGACCTTCATCATCTATAGAGGCATGTTTAAAAATACTGAGAAGTTAAGCTTGGAGAGACTTGTAATATTAGTCACAGTTTTAAAATCTTATCTTCCCTAATCAAACCATACAAATAATGAAATCTCAATGATAAGGGGAATATTTTTTTTACAATATCTCCCTATAAATACTAAATATAAAGTCTCGTTACTGGTTGGAAAAATTGCACCTAATATACAATTTATACATATGCACATATGTGTAACACATATGGTGATGCCCAACAAATTTCTATATATACATGTAAATAATATGAACATTGTTATATGTGTGCGTGTGTGTATACATACATTAGTTCAAAGCTAACAAAACATAATTAAAAAAACAAAAAAATCTCCTCTTTAGTCTTTCATCCTTAGTAAGGGTATAGAAGGAGATAAATCATTCCATAGTTTGTCTTTAGATAATGGAATACGCTCGGAAGGATCTTTCCCCCTAAGAAGATTGATGACTAATCGAGTCACCATCAATATTTATTTTTATATCCACCAAAAGATAGTAATGATTTATCTTGTAAACAAACTACATAAGAAATGCATAAACGTAACAACACAAATAGAGGAAGTGAGACATAAATTCTATTTAATAATTAAGGTAAGGAATTAAAATTCAACATAATTATACAAAAAAATTGAATCAATATTTATGTACATAATTATATCATCCATAATTAATCATATCCATTAAAGTTTAAATACAACTAATAAATAATAATACAATATCTGCAATGAATATATGCATGTTCAATTATAGGCTTAATGTATTCTTTACATGACAATAAATCCAATGCATCTCATGCCACATTATGTTCTGTTAATCTAGACTCTATCATCTTCATATGATATGTTATGCATATAGGCCTAATTTCTGCATCAAAATCCTCCAATCCGACACATTAAGTACGATAAAGATAGTGACCAAGTTTTGAACTCTTCAAAACTTCATCCCTTAACTTCCTGTAGTATAAATAAAATATAAAATAATCAATTTTAATTAAAAAAATAATGTATTAAACGTACGCACATTGAGTTTTGAACAAAACTTGAATTATTAAAATGAATGGAAAAACAATGCTAGAAAGAAAATTCAAACACACATTGTAAAGCTCTCTCAATGGAAAGTTCAATGGTGTGTTCACATGTGAGAAATAAGGACGATCTGATGTTGAGTAACAATGAAGGTCATAATTTTCAGCTTGAAATAAAGATTAAAATTATCGTTTTGAAAATCTAGAATAGTTGAAATGAAGATAGGATTGACATGGTTGAAATAGTATATTCATATTTGAGTTTTGATGAAAAAATAATCATGAATTAACGAATAAAAATCGAAGAAAGAGAGAGGAACATTATTGAGAGAGAGAAAAAAACTATACAAAACAAAGAAATGGAAAAAAATGGGGTGAAGGTTCTTAAGTAGAGGGATAAGGAAGAAAAGAAAAGAAAAAAAATAAACAAAAAATAAAATAAATAAAAATATTATTTTATATATTTTATTTTTATGAAAGTACAAAAGATAAATGATAGTACAAAAGAAACATTAAAATTTAGAAAATTTCTAAAATGATGGAAGAAAAATTTAATAATTTAGAATTAATTAAATATTTTAGGTTGATTTAGGAAGGATAAATTAAGAACAAAATATTTTCATAATTATTTATAAAATAGCTAAAATAATATTAGTAATTATTTATTTTATTTAAAAATTAAAGAGAATAAAATAAATATAAATACTTTAAAAACTCTAATAATAACAATTATTCTTATTATTATTTAAAAAAATTATCCAATAAAAATAATAAATAAAAGTAAAATTTTATAATTATAATAATAAAAGGATAGAAATGTTTTAATATTAAAAATGATAGGAATAATATTTTTAATATTAATATAATTCTTAGTTCACAAGATTTAAAAATTTTCACATTCAATTCTCAACATTCCGGCCTACCACGTCGAGCCCTGCATGTTTGAGTCCCATCAGGTTAACGTATGAGACTAGCAAAGTTCATCTAGGGGTTGCCATTGTTCATGCCTTTGCTCGAAAATCTTTGGTTTTACTGAAGCGCTACGCTTGTCAGGCTCCCTCAATACTTGCCTCGGACATAATTTGTTTACGTCTTTACTTATTCCTTACCATGATAATATAAAGGACTATTCCTCACATTATCTGGTAAGAAGATGAGTAAAGATGGGAAAACTGTAAACACCTAATTACGTCTGAGACCCATACTTCAAAATTAATTAAATAATTTTAGAGACAAAGCAAAAGAAAATGAAGAAAAGAAATTAAAAAACAGAAAACAGCAAACAAATCAGCGAAAGGGACGAAAATATAATAATAAATAAAGTTAAAAATAAAAACCAAAATACTAAAAGTAAATAAACAATAGAGAAAAAAATCCAAAAATAGAAAGTTAGAAATGAAAAAGGATAAAAGTAGAGTTAAATAAAACAAAAAAGCAATAATAATAATAATAATAATGACAATAAAATAATAAATGTAAGAGAATAGAAAGAAGGAAAAGAGAAGGTTTTAAGTATAAAATAAAAATCAAGAAAAATTGTATCATAAAGGGTAAGAATTGAAAAAACAAGAAAAAAAATGGAAATAGAAATAAAAGGAAAAGTAGAATAAAGAGGTGCGGAGGTCACTGAGAAAAGAAAAGAAAAAAGAAACAAAAATCAAAACCAAAAAGAAAAAATAGAGAAAAGACAAAAGAGAAAGGGCGAGGGGGACAAAAGAAAACGAAAAAAGCATAAAGAACCTTTTCCTCCGTTCCACCATCTAGTGGAGTCGTCATTTGTCGCAACCATAATTATGACGAGATGACGAACTCACTAAAATTTAAAAATAGAATTTTGATTAATTGTATGGAGTCGCCATCAAATTTTTATTTAAGAGAAAAAGATTTGGAAAAACTTTAACTCGAGGAAAAGATTCGAAGTTCGGGAGTCGATTACGAATAGGGAAGGTGTCAAACACCCTACTCGCCCGTTCCGAAGAACGGTACCCTTAAACTGAGTGTGCGATCTTGATATTTTTGAAAATTGTTTGATCCTTTAATTTAGAATAAAAATAAATAGTTTGGCGAAGGATGGCCTGACAGGACTTGATCCTGCTCCTATGTATTCCCCGGTGCAATGGGAAACTCAAGGTTTACGTAGTTCTGGTTTGAAGGTTTGACCTTCGAAGTGAAAAGGAAGATGATTTTGAGAGTATTTTCTATATTTTTGCATAATTCTTAGTCCACATATGCATAGGATCCAAGACAACTATGGCTGCACTAGGATCCATATAAATCTCTGAACATCAAACAGCAGAAAAAGCTACTAGTTCGTATTTAGAGCCCATCGCATGAGACTTGAAATTATTAAAACGGTATTTTCTAAAAGGGGATTCTCAGTTCACATATGCACAGGATCCAAGACAACTACAGCTGCATTGGGATCCATATGAATCTCTAAATACTGAACAACAAAAAAAGCTACCAATTCGTATTTAGAGCCTATCGCATGAGACTTAGAATTATTAAAATGGTATTTTCTAAAAAGGGATTCTCAGTCCACATATGCACAGGATCCAAGACAACTACGGCTGCACTGGAACAATATGAATCTCTAAATACTCAACATCAGAAAAAGCTACCAGTTTGTATTTAGAGCCCATCGTGTGAGACTTGGAATTATTAAAATGGTATTTTCTAAAAAGGGGATTCTCAGTCCACATATGCACAGGATCCAAGACAACTACGGCTGCACTGGAGCCCATATGAATCTCTAAATACTGAATAGCAGAAAAAGCTACCAGTTTGTATTTAGAGTCAATCGCGTGAGACTTGAAATTATGAAAATGGTATTTTCTCAAAACGATGTTTCTCTGAAATATTTTATTATTTCCAAGGGATTCTTAGTCCACATATACACATGGTCCAAGACAACTAAGGCTGCACTGGGACCCATATGAATCTCTAAATACCGAACAGTAGAAAAAGCTACTAGTTCGTATTTAAAGTTCATTACGTGAGACTTAGAATTATAAATGAACTTGATTTCAAATAAAATAAACTTGATTTGAATTTGATGAAAATAATTGGACATGATTTAAAATAAAATGAACTTGATTTGAAATTTAGGTTTGAATTGGACTTGATTTAAAATAAACTTGACTTGATTTGAAATTAAGGAAAAAAAATTGCAAACATGCTTCAGTAATCAAGCGATAGAAATTTCATTTCAGATCAAAATTAGACAAATAATATCATTTTAGAAACTACAGTGAAAGACAAAGAGAACACAATAAAAATCACTGAAATTGGTGATCATTTGATCGATTAAAAATGAAAATGAAATTAAAAAACAGAGACGAAGATGAACCTCAAGAACATAAGAGATTTTGGTACCAAAATTTGAATTCAAATATCAGAATTTTTAGAAAACATTTTTTGGTAGATCTGAAAAATTAAAATAAAAAAATTGAAAGATATGGATCATAGAAATAAAACAAAATAGGTTTGACAAAAATTAAACCAGAAATTAGCAAGTTATGCACAAATCAAACAAGCTAGGTTCATTTGCACACCAAGACGAACATGGTTCGGTAATAAGGCGATAGAAATTTCATTTCATATCCAAATTAGACAAATAATATCATTCCAGAAACTAGGAGAAAGACGAAGAGAACGAAACAAAAATCACCAAAACCAGAGATCATTTGACCAATTAAAAATGAAAATGAAAAAAAGAGACGAAAATGAACCTCAAGAACACAAGAGATTTTGGCGCCAAAATTTGAATTCAAATCTTAGAATTTTTGAAAATATTTTTTAGTAGATCTGAAAAATTAAAACTGACCAATTGAATAATATGGATCATAGGAAAAAAAACAAGTTTGATAGAAATTCAACAAGAAATGAGCAAGTTATGCATAAATCAAACAAGCTTGGTTTATTTGCACACCAAGACAAACATGCTTCGATAATCAGGCGATAAAAACTTCATTTCAGATTTGAATTAGACAAATAATATCATTACAGAAACTAGAGAGAAATACGAAAAGAACGCAATAAAAATCATCGAAATCAGAGATCATTTGACTAATAAAAAATGAAAACGAAAAATAGAGACGAAAATGAACTCGAAAATCCGAGAAGAAGCAAGAAACTTAAGTGGAATAAAAGTTGGATCTAACCTCCATTGGAAGGTGATGAAGAAATGGTTCCATGGAAGACAAGGGCTGAATTGGATCCAGAAGTAGAGAGTCTCTTAGATCCTCCCTTAGAAAATTCTGAATTCCTTCAATGACTCAAAGTGCCCCTCTTTCCCCCTCATTTTTGTGAAGGGGTCTCCTTATATAAAAGGAGGAAGGATTAAAGAAGTCCTTCTTGTCCAATGTGGGACTTGATATGATTCATCCTACGCGAATGAATGAGAATGTGAAAACGATAATGGAACGTCTTAAGAATCAAGATAAGATAAGATAAGATAAAATGAGATGAAATAAGGTAAGATAAGATAGGATAAGGTAAGATGAGATAAGATAAGATAAGATATGATAAGATTGGTAAGGTAAGATAAAGTGAGATAAGATGAGATAAGATAAAGGAACCCGACACAGACCGTGACCTGCCGGAGAGCACCAAAGTTATCAAGAGGAACGCGACCCTTACCGCGACCTGCCGGAGGAACCAACATTATCAAAGGTAGTTCTTTGCCCCAATAACCAAAGGAATCAACTCACACAAAGATGAAAAACTTTGAAAGAGAAAATATGATTATTCTTCAAAATCTGTCTTTTCACTGAATCCCTAACTCCTATTTATAATGAACCTAATATAGTAAAAAAAGATAACAAAATCCTAATTAGATTGCAATTTGACTTTCAAGTGCTTGTTCCATATGTTTGGTCCTATTTCTTGTCATACGACCTTTCATTCCTTGTAGATAATCTTCTAAATGATCTCTTTTGTTTATCGTGGTGCCCACGTTCACGTTAAGACTTCTTTCCTACATAGGAGAATTTTTTCTTTTTTCGAATTCTTATTTTATTTTGTGTGAAATTTTTTTTCTTTCTCTTTTTCCTCTTCTTTTCTTTTTTATTCTTTTTTTTTATTTATTTATTTATTTTGTTTTATTATTTTTATTTTTATTTTTTAAATTATTTTAGATTAAATCAACTTTTATCTAAAAATAATTTATTTTAGATTTTGAATCCTCATATATATAGCAAAAATTATTTATTAAATAAAGAGATTGCATGACTATTAATGATGATTTTCTTTATTTTTTCTTATATTTGTATGTATATATATATATATTTGTATGCATAAAAAGCTTCAGATAATGTACCTCTTATATGAATATCCCTGCGAAAGAAAGAAAAAGCTATCATTGTTTATGATTATATATCTTCTCCCCTTCTTTCCACAACTAGTCATGTGAATAGGATAGTCAATACAATGATTGATCATGTATCCAAATTGATTTTCATGTGTTCTTCTGTCAATACAATGGCTAACCATGTATTCAAATTGTTGTTATGGGACATATAGAGATATATAAGACTAACTCTTATATTTCTTCTTTACTTAATAAAGATGTAATAAACTTAGTTAATTTTGTTACTTTTTATGATAGTGACACTTTCAGTAAATTTTTTTTATAATTCTTCACTAATTTTGATTAAGTGATAAAATCCTTTTAATAAAATACTTTTGTCAAAATTTACAAATATCATTAAATATTATTAAAAATAATTCTAAAAACTTATATTATTATTATTATTATTATTTATGTATACTAGATATTCTTCAACTAATTATTAAAGATTAATTTATTTAAATATAAATATCATCAAGATATATTTTATACTTTTATTAGAATTTTTATTATATTTATTATTAAAAATGAGTCAATCTCTTATTAAATAATTTAAATATATTTAAAATTGTTATATTTTTTAATTTTTTTATCAATATACTTTGACTATTTACTTTTAAATTTTATAATTTCAAAAATAAGCTTTTAAAATATAAACAATAGAACTTAAATTAAAAACATATAACAACTAAAAAAATGTTAATTTTATGCATTATTTAAAAATAACATAATAATCTAAATCAGCTTAAGAACATTTTTAAACACCTTCAATAGAAGTTAATAATAATTTGACATTATTTAGGAGTTATAACATGATAATAGAAATTAATCTTTTGCTTAAAAACAATTTTAAACAGCTTCATAAAAAAATAATAATAATTTGGGAGCCAAGAAAACTCCAACTTGGAATCCATTCCATTTTCATTAGTAGGGTTTTGGATTCATTTCCTTAGTTAAAACCCCAGAAAAGGAGGCACAGGGCAAAACCTCCCCTGCCATGGCACGCATTTCCAGGTCCACCGCCCCGCGCCTCCTCTACGCCCTTTGCTCCTCGGGCTCGCGGTCACCGGCGGCGTCCCTGATCGGGGGCGCCTTCCAGCTCCGGCACTTATCTGCCGGAAACTTGGCGCGCGCGAAGGCGGAGAAGGAGCCTTGGTGGAAGGAGTCGATGGAGCGGCTCCGCAACATCGGAATTTCGGCGCACATCGACTCCGGTAAGACAACACTGACGGAACGAATCCTGTACTACACGGGTCGGATCCACGAGATCCACGAGGTGAGAGGCAGGGACGGCGTTGGCGCCAAGATGGATTCCATGGACTTGGAGAGGGAGAAGGGAATCACCATCCAGTCCGCTGCCACCTACTGCACTTGGAAAGACTATAAGGTTCGTTGTCGTTAAACGTCGCCGTTTCTTCACTTCAACTTAAATTGAAGGCAACTTCGAAGTGGTATTTTGTATTTTTGGAAGTGAACTGAAAATATGGGACTGTTTTTTATTTCATTTGAGTTCAAGTTGAATTGAGCTTTGAGGTGGTTGAGGATTTTTAAAGAAATAGGAATCAAGACTCTAAGGTAGTAAATACTGTTGTTACTATTGTCAATTATTGTTATAGACGTAACCGTTTGGTTCAACTGAAGTGAGTTTTGAAGTGGTAAATAAAGTTGGACGAGTTGAATCAGTTAGTGATGTTAGTTGAATTCAAATTAAATTGAATTTTGAAGTAATAAGAATGGGGAAAAATAGAGGGGGACTATGAGATTTTGGTGCTGTTGTTACTATTGTCATTACCAATTCAATTATGATTATTATGTCAAATTGAATTGAATTTTGATATGGCAGCAGTAATTTCTTTATGTAATTGGAATAAAAAAATGAAGGGGGAATTGAATAATGAACCCTTCCTTGTGTTTGGAGGGTGGGGTTTGAAATTTCAGTGGTACTGTCACTACCCTTGTTATCAGTGCTAAGTATGATCAATTATGAAAGAGAAAGGATAAAAGGTTGTGGAGTTACTCTGTTTCTGATCACGTGTAACTGAATTGGGTGGGGGAAAACAAATATTGTGTTAAACCAATGCAAATTGTCTCTTGATGTCAATTTGAAATGATGAAAAACTAGATAAACTAATTTTTCTTGCTTATATATTGATTGGAAGATAAACTGATGTAGTGCTTGTTTGACTTAGCTTATTTTGAAGAATCACTGGTGAGAGCTTTTGGGAAAAAAAGGAGCAATTGTTTTTTATAATTAATCCATCCCAAACATGCTTTTATTCTTCAAGATATCAGATAATGCCCTTTTCTCCCTTTTTTCCTTACATATATTTATATTTAATCTCTGGAAATGTGTTGATGCAGATTAACATTATTGACACACCTGGTCATGTTGATTTCACCATTGAGGTTGAGAGGGCTTTGCGTGTCCTTGATGGGGCCATTCTTGTTCTTTGTAGTGTTGGCGGAGTGCAAAGTCAGTCGATTACTGTTGATCGGCAAATGAGAAGATATGAGGTTCCAAGAGTTGCATTCATCAACAAGCTTGATCGGATGGGAGCGGATCCATGGAAAGTTTTAAATCAGGTGCATTTGAGATTTGTGGAGGTTATCATAGACAATATGTTTTAAGAGTTTTGTTGCCATTTAGACAGTTTGGTTGGTTTGGGAAAAAGGATTTTGGAAATGTGATTCCCCTATTACTGGTCCAGTGGCATTTGAAACTTAATAAAGTGACTTTCTGATAAAGTTGAATTTGAAATTCTTTCAAAACTGTTTCTTTATAATAAACTGGTTATGGGTGTAAAACATCTGCCTCAATTTTTAAATGCATAGAGCCTAACTTACTAGTTAAGATTTTGCTTTATGCAAGGCATAAACTATAAAATTTGAGTTTTATGATTTGGTGACCTCTAGTATCTATTTGTTATTAACCTTTTGCATTTTAAAAATTCTTTATTTTTGAATTAAAATTGTTTCCATTTTCTAAACTATTTTTCAGGCTAGATCTAAGCTTCGGCATCATAGTGCTGCAATCCAAGTTCCAATAGGTTTGGAAGATGATTTTAAGGGACTTGTTGATCTTGTGCAGTTAAAGGCCTATTATTTTCATGGTTTGAATGGGTCTGTTTCAAATAAACTCTGCACTGTGTATTCCTGAGATCAAGTCTTCTTTGGCATTATCTTTCAGCATACTCAATTGTTGCATATTGCAGTGAAAAGATTGTCACTGAAGAAGTGCCTGCAGATATGGAAGCCTTGGTGGCAGAAAAAAGACGAGAACTCATAGAAACTGTGTCGGAGGTTGACGATCAACTAGCTGAAGCTTTTCTTGGTGATGAGACCATATCAGCTGCTGATCTTGAGGTGTGTAGGTAACGATTGTGTTTTTTTTCTCCCAAGTTTTGTATGTTAATTATTTGATTAATTAAAGTGCTTTGTATTTTTTCTGCTTCCAACCATGGGTGCCAAACTGGGATATGAATCATGAATCTAAAGGTCTCTTTTCCAAATGGTAAATATATGAATATCGTGAATCCTAACAAAGAAGGGCATATGCAGTGGTAATAAGTGTCATTATGTGACTGATACCATATATTAATTAGAAAAGGGTTTGAGGGCTGACATAAAACTGTCTCTAATTGATATGTATTAGTAAACATTACTTACAAAAATGAACCATCTCCTAAATTAGAGCTAATCAGCATTAATCACTTGAGTCAATACCAGCTAATGTATTACTCATTATACATGTTTTTAATCTGGCCTTTAGTTCTAACAGTTTTTTGTGTAATGATATATGAATAACACTTGTTAGCCCCCATCCCTCACATCCTTCCCTCAACATTTTATTCTGATAGTTTTATTTTTGTTAATTATTATTTATGTGTAGGAAGCAGTTCGTAGGGCTACCGTAGCACAGAAATTTATACCAGTGTTCATGGGTAGTGCTTTCAAAAATAAGGTAACCATTGAATTACTTTCAGTTTTTTTGTATATTGCTGCATAATCACTACCTTTAACTGGTGGATGCATAATCTCCCCCCCCCCCCCCCCTTCAGTTTTGACTTAATGTTGTGATTATGATGTAACTAGCTCTGGTTCTTTCCATGATTTTATTATTGCAATTGAGTTGGTATCTGTTTGTAGAATTTTCTGCAACATTCTGGTGATACACACCACTATGATCCTAGCTACGAGTCTGCATCCATGACCAATTATAAATTTCATGCGACACTTCAGTTTCTTTTTGTATCTGGTCACATATCAAGCCAATGCCTTTATGACCTTAAACAAGAAACAATAAAAAGAAAAATCTGATTTTAATAAAATTTATTTCAAAATTAGCTTTTATATAAGCTTCATTCCCTTGCTGTGATTATGTAGTGGAAATTTTTGTCATATCTGTTTCCACCTCCCCCCCTCCCCCCATTCTTTGATTTCCGATTTATTTCCCTTTCGAAAGCTGGAGACCTTTTCGTCTCTTTGATGGCTATTTCCAGATCTCTGATGGATTATTTGCTTTGTTAATGTTTCCTTTTTTTTATATTTATCTTGGCTAGCTTGAGAGCAGTATTGTTTGTATTGCTCTTGTAATATAAGGGCATAAATAATATTTTTATGCTTTCTGTTTGTATGCCTTCAAGTCCTGACCCTCATCATTCAAAACATTCTCTCATATGCATGCATACACATGCACCAACTTGCCCGGAAACTGTAATGTATCAACACAATCCAAACTTGGAACATTCATGATTTCATGGATAGTCATCATGTGTTTGTATCATTATCTTTTCTATCTCTTGTATTTTTAATCTTCTGGTACTGTTACAGGGGGTACAGCCACTTCTGGATGGTGTAATTAGTTATTTGCCATGTCCAGTTGAAGTAAATAATTATGCCCTTGACCAAACTAAGAATGAGGAGAAGGTACTTGATTCATATAAAGTTTATCTGTGTCTTGCTTTAATTGTATGCAGCTAGCATGATTGTCAAAATTTCATTTTTGAGTTTTGAATTTGAAGACCAAGTTTTTTAATTATGAATTATAAATTGTACTATTAAAATGATAATAGTAGCTCTGAATATATGTTCTATGCAATGAAACATAACTCACAAGGTAGTTAAAATCGGGATTTTACCTAAGATCGGAAAGGGGATGTAGGATCGTAAAATCTAGGATCATAAAATCGAATCGTAAGATCCTACCTAAAATATAATTTTCCATATATGCATATAAAATTTATATAAGTGCATGTAAAATAATATATATAAATATTTAAATCACACAAACACTTAATTAAACATATATTCATAGAGATAATATCTTTAAAGTCACCATTTGTCTCAACTCAAATAACAACTTAAATACAAAATAATTAGATTCTCAATTTCCTAGAATATCATGATAGTTAAATAAATCATCCTCTTGATCTATTAGATCTTCATCTTCATCAAGTTCATTATCACCATCTTCATCAAATTCATTGTTACCAACACCATCTTCATCATCTTCATCTAAATTAGCTATTCCCACCACATCTTGAGAGGAACCATAACCACCACCAACATCCTCTCCAACTTGGTGTTAATCCAACTCCACCCAGTCATCATCATCAATTTCCTCAATTTCATTCTCATTATCCATAATCCACTCATCATCAGAAGAAATATCATCAAGATTTATCTCCATTGATGATTTTCTAACTGCTTTTGGTTTAGCTAATTTTGAATTAGCCATGACAAAAACAAGTTCGTTCATTCTTGCTTGCTTCAAGCGATTTCTTCTCTTTGTATGAACCTAATAGAATAGAAATAGAGTAATTGTATTAGGCAATTGTTAGACTTGGAAGTTGAAATTGATATAGCATGACATGTATTTCAAATCTTAGTATCTTACCATCTCAAATATACTCCAGTTACGCTCACATCCAGAGGAACTACATGTCAAGCTTAATATGCGCATGGCAAATCTTTTAAGCTCTGGATGTCCATCTCCAAATTGATCCCACCATTGAGCTGGATCTCTCATATTTAGTGTCATTATGGCCCCCTTGGAGCCAAAATGTCCCATACGTCTCTTGAAATGATCCATTTGAACATCAATCTTAGCTTGCTCTTCCTCGGTGGGTACCATTCTTTGTAGACAATGAAACAATCCATCTTTAACTTCATAGTCACATTTAAATTTAGGACTATAGTGTAGTCGAGGATTAAGAAAATAGCCTGCAGCATGCAAAGGCCTATGAAGTTGTCTATCCCACCTTTCATCAATGATCTTCCATAAAGGTAGATAACTAAAAAATAAAATTAATTTAGATAAAAAACTAAAGTTGATTTTTGACATAATAAGGTGAAGTGAATAACAGTTACCTTTTCTTAACTCCTTTGAAAGCCTTCTGTATATTTTCTTTAGCTTGATCCATCTCCTCATAAATAAACCCCATGGCAGGTGGGGTATCTGAATCAACCATATGAAGCACTTTGATTAAAGGAATTGCACCCTTCAAACAAATTATGACATTCTTCCAAAACTCTTTATCCAAGACCACATCCTCAACATATTTTCCATCTGTGGTCTTTGCAAAACGATTGGACTTCCATTCTTCACTTGTGAACATTCTTATTAAAGCTCCTTTATTATCATTCAAGCACCCTAAAGTTAAGTAAAATGTGGCAAATCGAGTAATGCCTGGTCTCACCAACTCTCTTCCTTTTGTCTCCTTCTGCAATAGGGAAATTAGAGAAGTTCTTGAATAGATAAATGATGTAATTTTTTTACCTTTTGGAATAGTCTCATGATGCACAACTACTTTTTTCTCAAAGTCTTCCAACATTAAGTCAATGCAGTGTGCCGCACAAGGTGTCCAATACAACCTTTTTCTCTTGTTCATTAACATCTGACCAGCAGCTTTATAATTTGCTGCATTGTCCGTCACAACTTGGACAACATTTTCTTCACCCACCTCTTCAACTACATCATCTATCATCTCAAATATCTTGTCAGCAGTTTTGCATATATGAGATGCATCAATTGACTTCAAGAAAACGGTTCCCTTTGGACTATTCACCAAGAAGTTTATTATTGTCCTCCTCCTTTTGTCAGTCCATCCATCAGTCATTATGGTGCACCCTGCTTGCTTCCATTCCTCTCTATGTTCTTCCAAAGCTTCTTTTGTCATCTTAACTTCTTCTTTTAAATACTTTACTCTAATTTCATGGTAGGAAGGTGGTTGAAATCCTTGCCCATGTCGTGCAATTGCATCACACATTTCCTTGAACTCATCACTCCTTGCCACATTGAAAGCTATGGCATTGTTGTAGAAAAATCGAGCAATTGCTCGACATGCATCCTCTCTAACAGATTTCTTGAATATGAAATTGATTGTATCTTGTTGTGTATTCTTTGGTTTTCTCTTGAAAATATTTTCAGTATTTCCAACTAATATCTCACTGCCTTTTCTTTTTTTAGCCATTTTTCTTTTATGTTCTTCCAATTCAATCAATATCTGCTTCATCTCCTCTTTCACTTCATTACTTACACCTATGCAACTTGAAACATTTTGTCCTGTCTAAGCCAAATGATGTTTGAACCTATAAGCACCTCCTGTAATAATTTGGGGGCAGTATTTACATTTAATTCGTTTTGAACCCACAACTACGGCAACCCCATGCTTTCAAGCCACATCAGTTTTGCTTCCTGCAGCATTCCTACGAATAGGCATAATGGACCCACTTGTGCTTCCATCACCATCACCAATAACACTTCCAGCAGCACTATTACTTGCATTTTTAGAGCTAGAAGCCATTTTTCAGAAGCAAATGCAGAAGAGGGACAGCAAAAGAAAAGGAGAAGGAGAAAAGTGATAGGTACAGGTGGCAGAAGAGGCGGCAGCAGGTGGCGGCAGCGGGTGGTGGCAGCAGAAGTAGCGGCAGTAGGTGGCACAAGCAACAACAATAGGTGGCAGTGGAAGCAGAAGCGCAGTAACAGCGGCAGAAGCGCAGCAACAGCGGCAGAATCGCAGCAACAGCGGCAGAAGCGCGGCGGCGGGCGGCGGCGGCAGCGGGCGGCGGGCGGCAGCGGGCAGCGGTGGCAGCGGCAGAAGTAATGGGTGTTAGAGTGGCAGCAGCAGCAGCAAAAAACAGCAAGAGAGATAGATGAGAAATGAGAAATTGGGAATGGGGGCAACTTTTGTATATTTAGGGTTTTTGGGAGCGGGTCGGGTTGGGTCTGGGCGGGTCTGGAGCAGGGCTTGAAATCGCAAAATCGCACGATCCTACCGACTTTATGGCTCGGACGTGCGATTTCATGGGATTCCAGCATAAATCGATTTTATGGGCGATTTGAATCGGGGAGGGGGAGCTGAATCGTAAAATCGTACGATTCTCCAATCAAAATCGGGATTTTAACTACACTGATGACTCATTCAAAAAGTGAGAATGTCAATAATTATACATAATAATGCATGTATTGTAAGCCATAGGCCAGAAAAGATAATAAAACACTGAAACACTGAAATCCAAATTGACGTAAAGAATATATAAATCATGGTAATAGTCAAATTGCTTTGAAATTTGAAAATATAAATAGCTGCTTATTAAAAGAGGGTTGGGTTAGAAATGTTTAGGTTTCTCCTCTTGCTAAAAGAAATTATTTTTCAATAAAAAAAAACAAGGTTTATGATTTAAGAATAGAGGTGGCTATTAAAATGTATGATAAGAAAGTGGATTGGCTTTATAAGAGCTTGGGATGAATTTGATTGATAGATTCAAAGGTAACTTTGCATTTAATTTTGTGTCTAGTCCCACCTAGATTTGGCATAAACCTTGCTGCATTTTTCCAAAACCAGAATTGCTAGAATGAATTCATATGTTTACAGATATTATCTAGAGAGATGTACTCATTAAATTGTGATATTTCTGATTGTTTAAGATAACCATGTTTGCCTTGTAATATATTGGGTTATTTTAATAGTATATGCTTATCTAGGTTGAGTTGCCTGGAAGTCCTGATGGGCCACTTGTGGCTTTGGCTTTCAAGTTAGAGGAAGGACGGTTTGGTCAGTTAACATATCTAAGGTATCCCTTTCCAAAGGAGGCCATTAATCCCATTTCAAGCTTGTTTCATCTTTTATATATATTGATCTGTTTCAAATTTGTGTTAACCTTCTTGTTCTTTACACATAAGCTAATAGATTTTTTATATTTTTGGTTGAAGAATCTACGAGGGTGTGATTCGGAAGGGTGAGTTCATTATTAATGTAAACACTGGCAAGAAGATCAAGGCAAGTATATTTCTTTCTGGCCATGTTCTCTAGTTGTTTTGTTTTTACTCTCCATTTGATCATTTTCAAGATAGGTACAACTCCATTCAAGCTTTTATTCAAAGATCATTCTATTGTGATGTGACTCCAAATCTGCATTTTCTGTTGTTTCAGCATTTAGTCCCATTTTCTTGGAAGTCATACTAGTTCATGGATTCAAATCATAAACACTAAGAGCATGGATTTGAACTCTTACTAGCTACTGTCCTACTAGCATTATAGAATGATTTTTTCTTTTGTAGAAACTCATCCTACAGGAAACGTATCTAATTTGACCACACATCTGACAATGTTCCTCCTGCATGTTCTTGTTGGAGGAAGTTGTGTCATTTTGTATCTCTTCCTCTTTGTCTTGAAATTTTTAGTATATCCAAAGACAGGGAAACAATAGATGCTTCTGTATCAGGTGATCCATAAAAAACTAAAAACAGTATAACCTAGACTGGTACTAGTTTTAGTTTTTATTAACTAAATGAGGAAATGCAGTATTGTTCACCAGTAAAATCACTGCCATGTCCCTGCTTTCTTGTGCTGCTTTCCAAGACTAGGTTGGATTGGTGGCTGAATCCTGTTTTCTGCCAATGCAGGTTCCCCGCTTGGTTCGGATGCATTCTGATGAGATGGAGGTTTGCTTTTAGACTTTCAGTAAATTAGTCAATCTTTCTATTAAATTGAATACCTGTGGAAACAGATGGCTTTTTTCCTTTTCTTTTAAGGAGTAAGGATGTAATAATTAGGTACATAGGCTATTATTTTTCTTGATGAACAGTAAACTGGTTGCCTTTGTTTCTCTGCTATACATTCTGAAGAATTTTAATATATTTGTTATTCTCTACCATCTCCTTATAACTTCTAATTGAAGTTTCCTACCAAAATCTGCAGGACATTCAAGAGGCTCATGCGGGACAAATAGTTGCTGTATTTGGTGTTGACTGTGCATCAGGTTATTCTTTGTCTTTGCTTGAACCTATGAATTTCCTGAATTCTATATTCTTGCTATTTTTGTAATTTTTTTCAGGTGGGTAGATGTTTGTCAAGAATCTGTTGGTTATGGTTTAGATATCTTCAAAAGAGGGATTATATTTTTAAATTGGAGAATAAATTTTGCTGGAGTGGCTGAAAAAGAAAAAAAAATGTAACAGATGTATAGGAAAAGAAAAAATAAGGAGGAAAATGGCTGAAAAATGGCAAAAAGAAACCTTTCAGTTAGTGCCCATAAACACAATCCAAGCTCATGACATGTAATGACAAGGATATGTCTTTTAAACATAGGCGTTCAGATAGTTACTGGTTTAGATGTTGAAGAAAGATTGTCTTTATTAACAGAAACTGTAGTATAGTCCAGGTATTCGGGAGACCTGGTTCTCTGCCAATGCCCATGGGTCCCAATCCTTTGACAGATGGCAAGATACCTCTCCCTTTCAGCCTCCTCTTATTTATAGGCAACATGCTTTCTAATCATCCCAGCCCCCAATAACTAACTAACTAGTTATGTAACTAATATATTGTGACTAACTACTGATGGGTAACTAACTATTAATGAGGGTTACCTAACACATTCCTTGCCAGCAATATGCAAGAGAACCCTACAAACCAGATACTGCTACATAATTTTAGCTCTTATTCTTGTTATAGCCTTTGAAATGCATTAAGATAAACTGCTTCTAGGTGAAAGGACATTTTTCCACCAAGAACATCAAACCAATAGCTGTAATTTTCAGCTATAGATGGCTGAAAAATTGCAGAGTCTGGGGCTTGACAACTTTGAAATGTTTACTATTAGTAATTATTAATGAAATTTGATGATGTTTTTCATTTGACCTTTGTGTTCAATCACCTAGGGCACTTCATACTGTCAGAATGCACAATCATAAACGCATTAAATTACATGTTTAAGAATTGAAAATAATGGATGTTCCTTAACCAAAGGTTGTTACATTTCTTTTTTGTTTTTGGCTGGATCGATTGTCTAAGTCAGTCAGTGTCAATTAGCAGTGTTACATTTTTTTACCTAAATCTTGTAGTGCTTTCTTGGTTATTTGCTCAAGATGTGTTATTGGGATTATTAGAATTGGGCTTGAGGCCTAACTCAACCCTAAAAACTAGCTCATAGGATGAGGTTTGCTTTCACATTATATATCTATGGTAGGCCTCACCTCTAGCCAACGTAAGACTTCCTCATACACCCCCCCTCGTGCCCAGGATCGGATATTTGCGGGTGGCCCATTAACAACTGGTCTAGGGTAGGCTCTCATATCAATTTAGAATTGGGCTTGAGGCTTAACTCAACCCTAAAAGCTAGCTCATAGGGTGAGGTTTGCTTCTACATTATATACCCATGGTAGGCCTCACTTCTAGCCAATGTGAGACTTCCTAATAGGGATTATTTCTGTTTATTATTTATTTCTTTTCATATTTTTATTTTTGTTTCATTTTGATTATAACATTTTTGTCTTGGTCATCAGGAGATACTTTTACTGATGGTTCAGTTAGATACACAATGACTTCTATGAATGTTCCTGAGCCAGTAATGTCATTAGCTGTACAGCCAGTCTCCAAAGATTCTGGAGGGCAGGTGAGTTTTATTTAACATGCCAACCCGCAGCCCCAGCTTGAGAAAAGTTGTATTACATGATTGATTTTCTCTATATTGCTTACAGTTTTCAAAAGCTTTGAATCGCTTCCAAAAAGAGGATCCTACTTTCCGTGTTGGCTTGGACCCAGAGAGTGGGCAGGTTTTCTTGAATTTTTTATATCTTTCTCTTTTAAGTGACAATATCCTTCTTGTTATCATGACATTAGTATACTTTTGTGGGTAGACGATCATTTCTGGAATGGGGGAACTACATTTAGATATCTATGTTGAGCGCATTAGGAGAGAGTATAAGGTACCCTTTTCATTCTCCGCCTGTATTTTTCTTCCCTTGTTGATACTGGCCAAATGTTTGCTTCTTCTGGAGTTTCTCTTATGACTCTACCTATTAAGGTTGATGCTTCAGTTGGAAAGCCCCGTGTGAACTTCAGAGAAACTGTTACTCAACGTGCTGATTTTGATTATTTACATAAAAAGCAAAGTGGAGGGCAAGGACAATATGGACGGGTAATTGGGTAAGCACAAATTTGTCATTGTTATTTTATTTACTGTTTAGCTTAAAGAGAAAGTTATGTACACATGCATGCACACCGATAGGTAACTTACCCCAGTTAGTGTAATAGTTAGTTACTTTGTTGCTCTTTACTGTTAGTTGGAAATAACTAATTAGGTTAGTTAGTTAAACTGTTAAGGTCTTTAAAATGTATAAATAAAGGGTAGGAAGTAGGGGAAGATATCTTGACAATTGAGAGAAATTTAGGGCTTTCTGACATTAGGAGGTGCTGGCTCTCAAAGTTCTTCGGTGTGTTTTCTGTAATTTGGGAGTTATTCCCTGTATTTTCATAAAAAGGATACCAGGTTCCTATCACACACACAAGAAGTCTGCAAATAAGAAAAGAAGCCATTTAAATTAGCATTACAATACAATCTTAAACAAAATACTCAATATGAAACTTGTGTAGGCTTTTGTCTCCAAGGGTATTATTACAAGTCCCACATTGAATAGAGGGAAGACCAACCATGCATATATAATCTAAGGGCATCCCTCACCCTATGAGCTAGCTTTTGGGGTTGAGTTAGGCCCATGTCTAATTCTCAACATGGTATCATAGTGTACCCTAGTTTGATAATGGGCCACCCGCAGATGTCTAGTCCTGCAAATCTCATGCCCAGATGTCCAGTTGTCCAATCCTGGGCATGAGGGGGTGTATTACAAGTCCCACATTGAATAGAGGGAAGACCAACCATGCATATATAATCTAAGGGCATCCCTCACCCTATGAGCTAGCTTTTGGGGTTGAGTTAGGCTCATGTCAAATTCTCAACAGGTATTGTAATGTCATAAATGAAATATGAGAACAGAAGTTGTGAGAAAATAAGCTGACAAAATGAGAAATAGATAGTTCAATTGAGTTCCTTCATCGCAATCCTTTTCTTTCACTCCAGAAAAGTGACGTTGAGAGTGAGGATATTCATTAGTTATACAGAGATAAAATGATGATTGAAATGGGATGTGAGGATGAAATTAATCAGGTTTCGTCAACATAGGCTGACATGAATTGAAGTAGGTATTTTGAAATGAAATAACCCTTTGTAATTTGTAATATAAAATAATGCAGACTTGACAGTATCATACAATGCTACCAATGTAACGAGTTTACTTCCAATGTTATTAATATATGAATCTAATAATTTTCCTTCCAGCTTGTAGGCTACTGGCCCAACCTTTTCCAGCACCTGGTAAGGACCATAGAATCTGGGACATAATTTCTCATTAGGCTTCTTTGCTAGTGAACTCATTCTATAAGGATGTAGCTTTAGAAAATCCCAATTGCCAACACCAAACACAACTTCTCTCCTGTGTTCATTTGCTTGTTTCCGCAACTCATCCTGAGCCTTAAGCAAATTGGCTCTAAAATCTGCCAGTAGCACATCTCTTTACTGGGTAAGTTGGTTGACCTCTTTGACCTTAGATGGAATAGAGTACCTTTTAAAGCAAAGGAAGGTCCTCTGTATAGAGCTTGGAATGGGGGCATTCTAGGAGAAGCATTTAAGTGGTTTTGAACCAATACATAGCCCATGCTAAGCATGTAACCCACCGATCAGGTTTGGTCCCTGTCAAGCACCTCAAGTAGTCTTCTAAACAGCGATTAACCACCTCTGTTTGACCATTTGTGGATGGTATGCAGAACTGAACTTCAACTTGGTTCCAGCAACCCTGAAAAGTTCCCTCCAAAAGTTTCTCATAAATTGAGTTTCTGTCTGAGACTATGGATGGGGAATTCGTGCAATCTCACCATTTCCCTTAAAAAAATCTTAGCCTTATCTCTAGAAGAAAAAGGATGACTCAAAGTGACAATGAGCATATTTAGCAAGTTTGTCAACTATCACCAATATGGTTTTTTTCCCTTTGGATTTGGGCAGTCCCCCAAGGAAATCCATGGAAATGTCAGTCCCAACTTGAGTTTGAATGGATAAGGGTTGTATTTACCCAACTGGGGAGAGAGTTCTGTGTTCGTTCCTTTGACAAACATCACTAGCAGCTGCAAAATTCTTCAAATATGTCTAACTGTGCCAAAATACTACACCAACTGACCATTTATAAGTTCTAAAAATATCCAGCATGATTCCAGTAGGGGTGAATTGAAATTCTGCCAACAGTGCCTGTATGCAATTCTTTTTGCTTCAGCACCTTTCCTTCAGCCTCCATAGAAGATAAATAACTTCTCTTGTAAACCTTCCATAAATCCAAAAACTGATTTTCTGCTGTCTTAGCCTCTTCCCTTAGCCTATGATCAATGACCTTTTCCCATATCTCCATAGTATGATTCATAAGGTATATTCCTTTGTAGTTACCACAATTATGAATATCTCCTGTGTTCTTATATGTAGGAATCAAAGTTCTCCTTGATTCAACTGATATTTTCTTAGATCTGAAAATCTCATTAAATTGCTTAGAGAGCCAACTAATACCTTATTCTCCTACACATTTGCAAACTTCAATAGGAATACAACCAGGATCCCACTTTACTATTATCCCATCCACTTAAGAACTTTATTACCTCTCTAACCTATATTCTGTCATAGTAAGCCAAATTTTGCTCATCCTTTTGGATTTCTAATCCTTCCATGTTATAGGTCATACCTTGTCCATCATTGAAGAATTTATAGTTCTTCTGTCGCTCTTTAATACCTTGATCTGTGTTAAAACGTTTTTATTCTTGATACATCTTACATGGTCCAAATCTCTTGATTTCCTTTTCCTATTTTTAGCAAGCTTATATATATTTTGTCTCCATTCTTTGTTCCAAAATTCTGTAAAACTCAAATTTTGGATCTTGCCTAAAATTTCTTGTCTCATTTCTAGCATTTCGATACCTTGCCCAATTTTCAGCATGTTGCATCCATGTAAAAAAAACCTTTAAACACTCCATTTTGTTTCTTACCTTTTCTTGCACACTTTCATTCCATCAACTAGATTCGTTTTCTCATTGTAAAATGTTTAGATTTGCCGAAGACTACATTAGGAACCCTCATAACCTTTTCAAACATCTTAAATGCAGTTTAGCACTACCTTGTGCATCTCAATTACCTTTTTTTTGTTTATGACTCTGAAAACGAGTATCAAAGACCAAGATGCTTTGTTGTGTAGTAAGGTGCTCTCCTGGCTGGCATCACCTTGCAAGCTCCCTCATCTAGGCTCCTTATAACAAAGAAATCAATGTGACCTTGAGGTTCTGCTCTTGTAAATGATGTTTTTCCCGCTTCTTAAAACAAGTGTTCATAATATTGAGATCATATATTGCAACAACTGACCATAAATATTGTTATGTTACATAAATTATTTTTTACCACTCATTGTTAGAATCTAGTTGTGGTTCCTCTTCTTCCCCTATCCCCCTTCTATTTTTTGATGACATATTTTATTCAATACATCTGCAGGTATATTGAACCACTTCCTGCAGGGTCACCAACTAAGTTTGAATTTGAGAACTTGCTTGTTGGTCAAGCTATTCCTTCTAATTTTATCCCTGCAATTGAGAAGGGTTTCAAAGAAGCTGCCAACTCGTGAGTTAAAAATTAATCATTGCTTAGTTGTGCTTTCTAAATTCTATTTCTAAGTTCATTTTTGTGATTCAGCATGTAGTATGTTGTATTAATCTAATAGTCTAGTGTTTTCTGGTTTATACAATTTGGGTATGTGTGTATTTAAAACTTGTTTTTGGTATGACAACCTCAATTTTTCTCTTCCATATAGTGGTGCCTTAATTGGACATCCAGTTGAAAATCTCCGTGTTGTCTTGATCGATGGTGCTGCCCATGCTGTTGATTCCAGTGAACTTGCGTTTAAGTTGGCTTCTATCTATGCTTTTAGACAGGTCCTTTTATATCTGTTGTCCATTTTCATAAATAATACTGCTCATATTTCCCTAGTAATCATCCCGGGATTCTTTCACGTACTAATGATGACCTAATTCTTCAGTAATTTGTTGTACCATCTTTTGTAACAGTGTTATGCAGCTTCCAGACCAGTTATATTAGAACCTGTAATGCTTGTTGAGCTGAAAGTACCAACAGAATTTCAGGGAGCTGTTGCTGGTGACATCAACAAGTGAGGGTTCTTTACTTTTTTTAACTGGATATTGTGGTAAATTTTTTTCAGAACTTTCTGATGTATTTTTATTACAAATGAAAAGGAGAAAAGGTGTGATTGTTGGAAATGATCAAGAAGGAGATGATTCTGTCATTACTGCTCATGTAAGTACCTAATATTATGATTGGATTATGATTTGAAATGTGAATTTACATCTATGTTGGATTCCTTTTTTAAAACTTGTACTAGCTATTCAGCCCGCTAATTCTTATATTGTTTGGAATACATACATATGCATTGTTAGTGTAAATGGGCAGACTATCATGTTTGGAGGGCTTCCAGAATCACATTAGGAGCTTGAAGTGGTTGCTTATGACTTTGGTTCTTGATGTGATGCTGGATGATCCTCAGTATGACTGCTAAATATGCCAACTAGTTGTAGTTTCTGGTATGAAGCCTCTATATCCTCAATTTTAAACCTTAAATCCTAAACCCTAAAATAGCATTTTGGTTTTGGATGTGAAACTGCAAAATTTTAAAATTTAGTTGTTGCTTGCTCAAACTATAGTTGAGGGCATGCTCCAGTATTTAGGTGCAATAATCGGGTTTATGGGGCTTGTAATCTGTTTGTAAAGATTAATGGTGGTGGGAAATTATTTTGGAAGGTTAGAGATTTCCTGTAGACGTACAATGATTATTAACTGGTTTTATTTTGCTTTATCATGTTCATTTGAAATGTTTATGTATTTAGTGAACTTGCAGTTACAGTCATAACTCTCCACTTGTCCTCGTTAAGTGGGTTGTTAATTATTTCAGGTTCCTCTTAACAATATGTTTGGATACTCTACAGCTCTTCGCTCAATGACACAGGTGAATGTCACGTCAATCAAGAATATTTCGTGCGTTGATGTTAAACATATATTTGGTTTTTAATTGCCTCTTGGTTCAATAACTGCAGGGAAAAGGTGAATTCACAATGGAATACAAGGAACATTCACCAGTTTCTCATGATGTACAGATGCAATTGATAAACACGTACAAGGGCAATAAGGCAGCTGAATAACCAGGTTTTGTCAAAGTACATGATCTTAAAATTTGTTACAATCATTATCTAGAAAATAGAAAAAAGTTGTGACAATAATATAGGATATAGGTTTGATTCTTAGTGTCAATCAATTTTGGAAAGCAAATTAAAATTGCTGTAATTGTGATAATATGATATACGAATAATTTATTTTAGATAAGCTAGTTTCAGGGTCGTCTCTGTTCTGTAAGTTTCACCTGCTCGTATTTGTCGATGAAAATGTCTAAGATTGATTCAGAGCTGTTCGACATGTAACTTCATTACCAATACATTTCATTCCAAGCAGTAGACTTGTAAGCTCTGGGAGACTCAGTCCGTGTCTGGTATGAATGCTTGAAGGAATCAAGCTCCGCTGCTCCAGGCAGATTGGGTTTTTCCTTTATTGGCAAAAAAAATAAGGGAGTTGCTTTTTCATCCTCCATTTTGCTTTTTGCATCTTCTTTCACGAAAATAGATAAAATTATTTTTATTTGAAAGACAAATTGTACGGTGTTCACTAAATCTAAAAAGGTGTATCCAGAATAAGAATATAGATTTTTGAATGGATCCAGAATATAGATTTTTGAATATATTTCTAGAAAAGAATTGAAATGAATTTTGGATATATTTTAAAATGTGTGAAAGAAGTGTGACTATATTCTTTAAAAAAATATTTTTGTAACTGGTATTTGGAAGGTCTTTTATAAAATAAAATTTAATTACTTTTTAGTTAAATATTTTTGAAAATTTATTAGATTTATTTTGAAAAAGTATTTTTGGAAGTTGAATTTATTCCGAAAAAAAATAAATAAAAAAATGGTAGAAAAGTTAACTTTCAAAAAAAGGAAGAAGAAATAGATCCATCAATTTGGTCTATTATTTGCCCTTGTGTATTTAATCCGCCATGAATGTCACGTTGGGTTTTTTGGAGTTTTACTATAATTTTTTTTCAATAATCCTTTATGGTTTTTGTTCTTCCTCTTAACCTTATATAATGATTTTTAGCCTTATGTAATGATTTATTTTTTTACATTTGTGATTATTTATAATAAACTTTGGAGGATTAGTTTAAACAAGTTTGTGCAAATTTAAAATTATTTTTTTCAAGCTTTTAAAAAAAAAATTAAAATTAAAATGTAAAATAAAAGAAGCAAATTTAAATGTATAACCTTAATCATTATGTATTTTATGTACAATTTACAGTAAAGTATGGTATACTGTAGGAATTAGGTGTTTTAATAGAATATGACAAATATTTGATAAATTTAATAATATTGAAATTAAAAATAAAATAAAACAAAATATTAGAACGTGAAGGGTAAATAGATAAATTTCGTTTGGTTTAAAAGATGGAAATACTCGATTTTGGTTTTTATGTTTGGATATAATAAGTTAAAAGTTAATTGAAAAGAGGTCATTTGTTTAGATAATATAAAGTTATTCTTAAATAGAAAATAATCAAAATAGATATTTAATATATTAAGAGAAGTTATAAGCAAAAAGGATGGATGATTATAATGAATTTTTTTTTATGTTATTTGTTAATAATTTTGAATTAGATTTGTATTATATATATATATATATATATATATAAAAGAAGAAATTAAATTATTCTAAAAGCATTTTACTTAAAGTTATATTGTTTAATAATTTTTATAAATAATTAAATTTTATCAATTAAATCGTTAAATTAATAAATTATATTATATAAATATTTTTACAAAATTTTATAAAATTTTAAAATTTTTTAATATTTTATTAAATAAATTTAAATTAATAGATATAAAAATAGATATATTATATGTTAATTTCAATTTATTGATATTAAATTTTGTTCAAATTTTATAATATTTTATAAGAATAATTTATATAATATAATTTATTAATTTAATGGTTGGATTAATAAAATTTAATTGATTAAAAATTATTAAAAAAATAATTTTAATTAAAATTATTTTTTGAATAATTTAATCTATATATATATATATATATATATATATATATATATATAATATTTTTGTACTTTTTAAGTAAGAGTGAAATATGTAACGTTAATAAATGTTCACATATTTGAACCTTTTGAGCATGCGACTGTTGACACATGGTACTTAAAACCAATGACATGTAGTACAGGCTAATATATGATGTAGTACTAATTAATATATGTAGATAACAATATTTATGGAATTACTTAGAAGCCAATACGTATCTAAAAAATAATTAAATAAATATTAACTTAAATATATGTTTTTAAATTAATTAGCCATAATTCAATCCCTAATTGAGTCACAAATAATTCATTTTTAGTGAAGAAGCAATGTTGACACATGTTTGAAATGAAGTTGACATGATTTTTAATGTTTTCTATGATAAACTCCTTTTCTGCTAGATTTGCAACCTTAATATTTGAAATTCTGTATCTTCAAATAAAGTTACGTATTGCCATAGTAGCACTTTCAATTTTATTATTTAGAAAGTCTGTTTCTATTTTTACCGTTTATCGTTTCATCAATAACGTAAAGAAATTATAGAAATTAATAAAGAAATAATTAGAAGTAGGATCTTTAGATAAATTTTATTAGTATATTTTAATTTTTTATAATTTTTAATTTCAGAAGGGAAAATTGTAAAAAAAAATATATATAAAAAAATTTCACACACTAATTGCATGAAAGATGAGTAGAATTTTTAAAAATAGAATAAGAAAATTTGAGAATATAAAAAATAAAGTATGGCTAATATAACTTAACATGTGAGAAATTTAAATTGTAACATGAAAGTTAGGAATACCTGAGACAAGTATTGAATCCTCTTATAATTTCTACAATATGCACAATTAAATTCCCATATATATTTTTTTAATTCTATTTGAATAAATGATCTCTTATATAATCATTCAATTAGGACAATAACCATTCTAAATATTAATTATTTTCTAGAATTTAACATAAGTCCTAGAATTAAGATTTTCAAGGATTTAAATTACAATATCCTTTCATATTTATCAATATAAGAATTGAGTACACTTGAGTTAAAACAATTATTCTTCCGAGTTTCATATAAAAAATATAGTTAATAAATTGGAAAGGATGCTCCACTATCAAAACAAAGCATTGGAAGAACATCTAGATAAAATTAAAAGATCTCACCATTCATCTAGGTCTAAGGCTAATAAAGATAAAGAAGTTGATAATGAAAGGTTTAGGATGG
Source organism: Canavalia gladiata (assembly GCA_037954105.1). Lineage (NCBI taxonomy): Eukaryota > Viridiplantae > Streptophyta > Magnoliopsida > Fabales > Fabaceae > Canavalia > Canavalia gladiata. The sequence continues at coordinate 42,459,732 of CM075661.1, forward strand.
GAGGTTATTATAAAGAGTCAAATGAAACATTGTTGAATGATGTCATTTCTTATGGGAGGGTAGTCATAAGTATTACTTTAATTTTACAAGAAAAACTCACTTTAAAAATAAAAACAAATCATAAAAAATGAAAGGAATATGGAAAGAATTTCTTCAAAGAATAAGTCTCACTCTAGGAAATTGTCATCTAGAAGTAGCAACCATAACTTTAGGGATAGGGAATCATCTAGGATTAGGAATATAGATACTTTAAGGAGTAAGGATAAATATTGTCGCAATTGAAATTATGACAAAATGATGAATCCGAAAATTTTAGAAAGAAATCATGATATTTGTAGAGCAGCCACCAAATTTTATTTTAAAGGAAAAATATTTAAAAAACCCTAACAAAGAAAGAGTTCTAGGTTTAGGAGCCGATTACAAATAGGAAATGTGTTAACACCCTACTTGTTCGTTCCGAAGAACGATACTTTTAAATTGAGTGCGTAATTTTTATATTTTTTGAAAATTATTCGATCCCTTAAATAGAATAAAAATAAATAGGTTTATGAAAAATAACTTGATAGGATTTGATCCTGGTCCTACATATTCCTTGGTGCAATGGAAAACTCAAGGTTACGTAGTTCTATTTAAAGATTTATCTTTTAAAACATTGTAAAAGTAGGACTTTTAAAGAATTAAGGAACGATTTGAAAGTATCTTAGATATTTTAAAAAAACATTTTTAGTCCACATATGCACAAGGTTTGAGATAAATGAGGATTGCACTGGGACCTATACGATTCTCAAAATAGCAAACGGTAGAGTGTTATACGTCTGTATTAAGAGCTCGTTGCATGTAATTTAGAATTTTTGAATATTAGAACATTATTTTTAAAATTTAAATTGAAGCATGTTTTAAATGATATTTTAATTAAAATATTAATTAAAAGAATGTAATATTTAAATAATCTTCCAAATCCAAATATGCATAAGGTCCGAGACAAACGAGGGTTGAATTGAGATCTATACGATTCTCAAAATAGCATAAACTAGGATGTGTTATACATTTGTATTAAGAGCTCGTTGCATGAGGTTTAGAAAAAGAAAAAAATATTTATTATGAAATAATGACAAAAAATAAATTTAATTTCATCATGAAGCAAATTTATAGTTTAGTAAAAGAAAGAAAGAATTGAAGTAAAATATTCATAAGAAAGTTGTGAAGAATGAGTTGTTTGTTGGAAAATAATATTTTTTTATTGATATTCTTATTATAAATTTTAATCTACTTTATTAAATTTAAATCAAATACTTCTTTAGGAAAGAATAATTCTATTTATAAGATATATTGAGCTTGATCCAAATCAGATGGTAAAGAAAAATGGACTTGACTAAAATTAGTTATAAAAAGAAAATGAGCTTGATCCAAATTAGTTATTTAAAGGAATGATTTATTATATCATTTTAAATAAAATAATGAATTTCATGTTAAAGAAATAGATTTGTAGATTTTATTTTTATTGTTCAAAAATTGAATTGAACTTATTATTCAACAATCAAGCTCTTTAAGTATTTTTTTTAACACCATTTGAGCTTGTCTTTGTTTATTAACTTGGACCTAGTAATACAAAAATATATTTAAAAATATGATCCCAAAAAAATTCAAATTTGAAACCTTCTAAATGATTGGTAATGAGCAAACTGTTATGCTAAGTTACCAGTTTTGAACTAGTAATGGAAAATTTAAGTTAAGAACATGATGGATAATTGGTAGCCTAAAATGATGATGCTTGCCAGCTTGTAACCTACTACCTTTAAATATTTATCTTTTTTTTTTTATAATATTAGCTTAACCAATCAATAGGGTGTTGTATAAGTAGATATAGGTAGGGACAATTTAGAATTTTGGGGATTTATATTTTTTGAGAATAAAGGGAAAGAATTAGGGCTAGGTTTATTCAAGGTTTAGAAAAAGAAATTAAGGTTAGGTTGAGAGAATGGAGGGAAGAGGAGAGTGAAGGCCTTATCACCGGGAAAAGGAGTACTTGACGCTGGCCTTTGCTACTGATGGTCGTGACGAATGAGAAACCAAAGATCTTTGCTACTGATGGTCGTGATGAATGAGAAACCAAAGATCTAGAATGGGTGAGATACAGTGGGAGGGCATAAGAACCACCACCATCTATGGCGATGGTGACGACAAAGGAAGATTTCGACGAGACTTCATCACAATTGTAAGAAATGCGGTGAGAGGAACCTTGCATCGACAATAGGTAGAGGAGCTTTAGTGGATGAAGATGGTGATGAAGCTTAGTTGTAGATATGGAGCTTCTCAAACGATGATGCTTGGCTGGGCGAGGAGGAAATGGCCATGCATGGCCGAGCCAAATGGCTAGATGAAGGGAGAAGCTAGAGATCTTGGGTGACATTTGTGTTGGGGAAAAACAAAGGTAAGGAGAGCTTTGGATTATTTTTAATTGAGTTTTATTATTAATTTTCTTTAAATCAAATAATTAATTTTACATTTTTGGGATATATTTTCTACTCTTCTCCTAGAGTTGATTTTGGGCTCCATATGTTGTGCTTGACCTAGGTTTGGATGGTTAGGAAAGTAGTCATTGAGGGTGGCCATAGTTAAAGCAATGGAGGATATGGAGATAGTGGCAAGGTGAAGGAAGGGATTTTGCCGCCGATAAGGCATCTTCCGACAAAGGTAGAGGTGAAGAGAAGGCTCTGAAAAATAGAAAAAAAATGAATTTAAATTTTAATTTACTTCTTTATTCCTATTTTAATTTTCTAATCCATTTCTATTGATATTAGATACTCTAAGGGTCTTAAGGCCGAAGGCAAAGAGGGAGAGGATTTTCATATATGCTTCATCCTGACAAGGACAATCAAGGGATCTGAAGAATGGAATGGATGTCTGTAGGAAACCCTAGTAATAACAAGGATGACCATAAACAATGAAGAGGGAGGTTATTTCTTTACTTAGAACTTCTTGAATTTAAATAATTAGAACTTTGTTTCCCCCTGAATTTCGCTTTTGATGCATGGATGTTGGTAGTATTGGCTGAGAATGGGATTCTGATAGGTAAAATTAAACTTGAAGGAAGTGCAGAAAAAAATAAGAGATTGGAAAGATTTGGAAATTTTTATTAATCAATTTGTGATTAAGTTTAATATTAAATTTTCCTTAGTTTAAATTATATTTTGAGATGAATTTCTTTGTGCAATGTATAATAGAATGGAGATGATTTGATGATGGATACTAAAAAGGGGGTTGGCTTATGTAAATTTGTTAACTTCTATATTAGATTTTTTTTATATTTTTTTTTGTATGAAATTGTTATTAATCTAGACTTTATTTGTATATTTGTGATGAGGTTGGATAGTGATGAATCCTGCTGGACAATTTGGTGTGTGTGCGACCTAATGAAAAAGGAAAGTTTTGGGTATTTTTTGGATCTACACTAACTTATATGATGTTGATATATTTAGAATTTTTATTAATTTGTATTGATATGTGTTAAATATAGACTTTGTATGATATATTTGAGTCTATAACTATGAAATAGCATTTTAATGAAGTTTTGACTAGCCTATCTAACAAGTCCAATAATCACTGATGAAGCATAAGAAAATGGACACCAGTGTGTTTTGACGCTATAAACATAATGGTAACAGAGAGGAATATGGATTTAATCTTTATAAGTCTTCATAAACTTTAAACGATGAATACACAAGAGTTTAAACAGAAATTAAATCATCATTTTCGATAATGTAAAGGTGAAACCAAATTTCATAAATATAATTATTAAAATCTATTTTGTGGCATTTCTCTAACTTTATGTTAGAGCACATGATTAAACTCATACGTAAAGTAACAACAATTTGTGAAAATGGAGCATGAGAAAATTTAACGAATTGTTTTAAATACATTGAAAGCTGAAAATAGAACATATAATGATGGAGAGATTAAAGAATGTGATAGATTGAATAATAAATAATCAAAATTAACAATCAGTAAAAAATGGTTAATAAATAATTAAAGCTAAAAGAGAATTTATAAAAGGATAATTAAGAATCCCTGAAAAATAAAAACCGTTTGAATTAAAGGGGAATTGCTTTTGATGATAGGAGAAATCTTAATAAAGATTGACTCAAGTAGTAAAGATCTAACATGCACTCCATGAGAGATGATGAGAGAAAGGATGAAAGAATTTATTTGAAAGCCCAATTTTAAGAGAGAGAGAGATTTTTATGGAAAAGTGTTTTCTAGAGAGAAAAAGATCAATCAGAACTTCCTGAGGAAAAGAAAAAAAATCCTCACCTCGTAGTAGATTTTTCCTTATTTATAGGTAAAGATTGAGTAACTAACTTGTAACTAAATTATCAAATTTGATAACTAAATTTATCTATCCTAACTACCTATAGAATATTCTTGAAACTTTTTAATTTTAGCAAAAAATTGTTTTGGGCTTACTAATAGTTTTTGAAGTCCAGTTAAATAAAATTATTAGATTTAAACTCTTTTTTGTTTTGATTTTTGGAACAAGTAATTTGTTGGACTTAATAATTTCTAGTGGTTTTAGAGTCCAATCATCATACTTCGTTCTCCTTTTTGTGGACTTTGGCCGAAATTCAAATTTGATTTTTTTATTGTGTAATTTTGTCAATTTGAATTTTAGCCCATCATAAGCTTTTCCAAAAATATCTCTTTCTTTTTCTTTTCTATTAATTATTTTATCATTATTAGTTATTATTAATTAATTTTGTGAATTATTATATATTTTTATTATTTAATTTTTATTATTTTTATTATTTCTAAAAAATACATCTTAGATATAATTGAATGTTCATAGATATACTTCTAGGAGTAGGGATAGAGAGACTTCAAGGTTTAGGAATAAACATAAGCCTATAGAGATAAGAGAGATAGGAACCACCATGATAGCTTGGATGATTTTAAGATTAAGATGCAAAAATTCGAAGAAAGGAATTACCTTGAAATATACCTTGAACGAGAGTTGAAAGTTGAACAAATTTTCTCAAGTTTCTCTGTTGGAGAAGATTGTTGTGTTCAAAATGTGAGTAAGTTTTATCCAGAGGCAAGTATACCTGCTGGTGTAGAAAGAGTATTTTAGGTCCTCATTATCTAACCCACTGAGACTAGTCCAACAATCTATGTATGAAACTTGAATTCTAATTTTTAAGCTCACCAAGAAAGTTATTTTATGAAAGTAGATTGTTTTTGAAAGACATAAGAGAAAGGAAAAGAAATAGAACTAAGATTTCTATAGTATGGAAAAGAAAAAAAGCGATGCAAGTTATGGAAATTTTATAAGGTTTCGGTTCCCCTTGTGACTTCACTTATTTTTAACGCTAGTTCCTTTCCTTTTTCAATCACTAACCACCTACACTCATTCTACTACTCATCCTTGATCCGTCAATAGCAGTAATCTCCTTATACTCATTTACCCTCCTTGATTCAGGAAGATAAATAAATAAAAAGGACATAAAGTTTAAGAGAGGGTGTTAACTACATGTTAAACAATTAACCGGTTAAAAAACTAGGTTCCCGATTGATCCTTCAAGATGCTTAGGTTCACCTCTAAGCCCCATTGACTTTATACTCCCCTGCCTTTTCTTGAACCCCCTTGGGTAGATATTAGCATGGACTTGTCCTAGGATTACCTAGAATCCAAAGTGGAGTAGATTCTATTTTTGTAGTAGTGTATCGTTTTAGAAAGATGGCACACTTTATTCCCTACCATAAAGTTGATGATGCTAGCAGCATAGTTAAGTTGTTCTTTAGAAAAGATGTAAAGTTGCATGACATCCCTAGGAGTATACTATATGATAGAAATACTAAGTTCCTTAACTACTTTTGGAGAACCTTGTGAGGATAGGCTAGGGACTAAATTCTTTTTCTTTTTCCACCCATCATCCTCAAATAGATGGCCAAATTGAGGTGGTCAATCAGACCTTATCTACCTTGTTGAAAACCATGATGAAAAAAATCTTAAGTTTAATATAGTTGAATCTAAAACATTTAATAATTAGGATTCACGTTTATATATATTCATTGTTATATTTTTTTATCCATATAATCTTTTGGTGTTCTCTTGTTTTCCTAATTAAAAATTAGTATAATTTGAAAGAAATTTACATTTAAAAGTTAAATTATCTTTTGCGATATCTTTTTACAATTAATAGCATTTTTAAAATGTTACTAATGGTGTTGTTTGATAACATTTTTTCAAATTAATAACATTTTTAAAAATGTTGTTTAAAATATATTTGGAAATTTTTTAATATTTTTAATATTTTATATAAATGTTGTTATTTATTATAAATATGTTACTAAATTAATATATTATAATATTTATTAAATGTTACTAAAAATATAAAAAAATGTTACTAATAACATTTTGCAACCTAGATTAAATATAAATTTTTTTATAAATAATATTAAAATTAATAGATAACATTTTTTTTCATATTTTTGTAATATCTTTTAAATATTACTAAAACTATAACTACTATAATAATTGAATTTTAACTCTTTAGCTTTCAAAACACACTTGCCATATTGATTATCTTTTTCATTTTTTTTTCATTACCATGTTAATTATCTTTTTTATATTTTCTGTTTATTTTATTCTTAAGATTGATGGTTCAATTTTTGTAATAAAATTTTTTCAATACCTTACATTGAAACTCTAATATCAAAATAATATGATATCTAAAGAAGAATAGCAATGATGTTGACTTAGTCACCAGCATATATTTCTTTTTTTTTTCAATTGATAAAGCATGAAAGATAGAAAATTCGTTGGAATTAATCTATATTGGCATACATGGACCAACGAGGATACTACATAGTGCAATGAGTCTATAAACTAAATTTTAACCTCAATCCATTAATTGTACCATAAGCACCGAGAACCCTTATAATTAAGGGTTAGTCACATAATCAGGAAATTTATTACAATAAACATATGATTTCTAAAGACTTTTTATATTTTGAGATTTTGGTGGTAAAGCTCGAGCTTTATTAGTTTTCAATATTTTATTCAATAAAATTTTAATACTATTTTAAAATTAGGGAATTTTTAAATTAAAATTTGGCACTAAAATACAATATTATTGTGGAAGTTAATTTTAAAAAATATTTTGAGCAACTAACTTTTTATTGTACAGTATTTATGTTAAATAATATTAGTTAAATTTTAAATTTTTTTAATAATTGTTACCTATAATTTTGATACAATTTGATACCGCTGCCAAAAAAGGTAACAATTTATATTTTATTTTTTAAAAATATAAGTAATTTGTATATTTATGGTTATGGTGAAAAAATTGTTGCTTATTCTAACTTTTAGAAACTATCTTTTCTTAAAATTTTAGTGATTTTGCTTGAAAATATCTTTAACCAATTGATAAAAAAATTAAGATTTGATATATGGTCTTTGAAATTGGAAAGAATCTTTCAATATTTAAGAGGTATATCCAAATTATATCTATTTGATTTATGAGATTAGAAGAGAGAATCAAATTCTATTTATGAGTGGCTAACATTTTAAAAGATACAAGCATTAGTGAAAAAATAACATTCTACAATGAAATTTTACATTAATTATTCTAAAACTGATGTAGAAAAAATGCAATAGTATTTTTGTAAATAAATTTGAAACATTCTATTTTGGTTTCTCAAAGAATCAATGTAGAAAGTATTTTCAACATTTGTTTCTTTATAACTAATGTAGAAAGTACTTTCTACATCGGTGACTATTTCAATCAATGTAAAAAGTGAAAATTTTACATCGGTTGTACGATTTCAATCAATGTAGAATGTGAAGATTTTACATCGGTTGTTCTATCTAACCGATTTAAAATTCAGTTGTTTTGGGTAGAAAGTCTTATTTTGTAATTATGTCTTCATCTTCCTCACACCATTTGTCATCTAGCAACGTTTGTTCCATTGTTGCAGTTTCCTTTTCCCCATCATTTTCCTAGTGAATAAAGTGGTTGCTTTTCATTTTCGAATCTAAACCTTGGGCCCAATGTTGAAATCCATCATGAGAGAGTTGTCATTGATCATCATTCTCCCCTCAATGCCATTTTTGAACTTTGTTAAGATCTTGTTCACTATTGCAAGCTTAGAGTTATCAACATAGGTAAGTTTTACATGATTTTGCATCATCATTGGTTTGAATGTAGTTATCATTTTTGTTTATGTCTTGTTCATATCAACACAATTCCTAGGCCTTGCCTTCACCATTTCACCACCCCTATCAACTTCATCGTCCTTGGAGGAGCGTTTATGGCCACCATTGCGTGCTTTTGAGGTATTTTGATAGTATTATGCACTAATACATTGTTTATTTGGTTGTTGATTGTTTGTTTGTTTGATTATATATGCTTTGTTTGATATATATATATATATATATATATATATATATATATATATATATATAATCTTTGTTGATGTGCACCAATTGAAATGTAGAGACAAAATGACACCAAGCCTTTCTTCCATAATTAATTTTGGCAAGTAATTGGTATGATGTAATATTTTCTAAGCATCTGTTCATTTGGGTTTGCATGAACCACTGTTGTAAGACCCCAATTTAGCATTTCTTTGGAAGATCTACTTTTGGAGAATTAAGAGATTTGGATCTCTGTAAGTTAATAGGATTTCCTCCAGAAGTTTAATATGCAAAATAAGAAAAATATTGAATACATTAGTAGGATAGAAATCAGAATTTCAAATAAGTTGAAAATTTTTCTTTAAACTGAGATAGCAGCTTGGCAGGTGATTAGCACCCTTGAAATTTTATTCTTCTTTGGGATAGGGACCTACTAGGCACCTTATAACTAGGAAGGCAAGTCCGAAGTTAAAGGCTCTAAGGTTAAGCACTCTAGTCCAGTGGTTGCAACAATAATGTGATTGCCCATCCAAAGTTCTCACAAAAGGAGAGTATAACATTTAGGCTTGGCATAAGGATTGGTTTCAAATAGCTGAAGGGGAAGAGGGCCTAGTGTTGAAGTTAAACTTGTAATCAAGGGAGTTTAATCCATGATGGATGATAGAAAAAAAGGGATCAAAATTCGTTACCAATAATCTTTTACACCCAACAAGCCAATCCAAGCCCAATTCTATAGATAAAAAACCGTTAGGAGGAGTTTACATTTTTAGATAATCAATGACGGGTTTTGGGGTATAAAAAAACTTTAAGGAAAAGATTGGGTACCCCATAGGTAGGTATGTAAGGATAAAGCAAATCAAACTAGCCCAGAGATGAATGGTCCACTAGTAAAATCTTGTTAAACGAGCTCGACTCAACTAAACCAATAATTTGGTGAGGTTAGACGTCAATCCAGATTTACCTACAAATACAATTTCTTAGAATATTAAAACATTTGCTTTTTAAAATTTTCTGAAATTCGTGTGACGAGTTTTAATGTGAAAGGGTAGCGTTCTCTACTGTTTTGTATTTTAATTCGTATAGGTTCAAGCGTAGCTTACATCAGCTTGGATTCTGTGAACACGTAAATTTAAGAAAAATCGCAATTTTAACAAACTCTACCTAAAATTATCTGTTTCCAAATTTTTTGAAATTTGCATTACAAATTTTAATGCAAATGGGTAGCGTTCTCTACCATTTTGTATTTTAATTCATATAGATTCAAGCGCAGCTTATGTCGGTTTGGGTTCTGTATATATGTAGATTTTAGAAAATCATGGTTTTATAAATTTCGCCTAAAAAATGTCTTTTTAATTTTCTAAAATTTGCATGACAAATTCTAATACAAACGGGTAGCATTGTCTACCATTTTATATTTTAATTCGTACATGTTCAAGCGCGACTTATGTTGGTTTGGATGTTGGGTACACGTAGATTTTAGAAAATCACTGTTTTAATTAATTTCATCCAAAAACATCTATTCTTTTTCTTCTGAAATTCATTGAGCGAATTCTAATACGAATGGGTAGCGTTCTCTACCATTCTGTATTTTAGTTCGTATGAATTCAAACGTAGCTTACGTTCAGCTTGAATTGTATTAACACGTAAATCATATTTAAATCAACTTCACCTAAAATCACCTTGATTGTCTTATAAAACTCTCTATCGTAACCGTAATTACAATGAGACGACAAACTCGCTAAATTTAAAAAAAAAAAGAATTTAATTTGATTGTGGAGCCGCCGCCAAATTTTTATTTAAGGGAAAAGATTTGGAAAAACCCTAACTTGAGGAAGAATCTAGGTTCGGGAGTCGGTTACGAGTAGGGAAGGTGTTAGGCACCCTATTCACCCATTCCAAAGAACAGTACCCTCAAACTGAGTGTGCGATCTCGGTATTTTTGAAAACTGTTGATCCTTTTCAATAGAATAGAAAATAAATATGTTTGTATGAAAATAGTCTGACAGGACTTGATCCTACTCCTGCGTATTCCCTGGTACAATGAGAAACTCAAGGCTACGTAGTTTTGGTTTGAAGGCTTGACCTTCGGAGATAAAGAATTTGAAGGATGATTTTGAAAGTATTTTCAATGTCTCGAAGGGATCCTTAGTCCACATATGCACAGAATCCAAGACAACTAAGACTGTACTGGGACCCATATGAATCTCTAAATATCGAACAGCAGTGAAACCGCCAGTACTTATTTGGAGCCCATCGCGTGAGACTTGAGATTCCAAAACGAGGTTTTTTATAAAATTATGTAAAAAGGATTCTTAGTCCACATATGCATAGAGTCCAAGACAACTAAGGTTTCACTGGGACCCATACGAATCTCTAAACATCGAATAACAGAAAAAGCTACCAGTTCGTATTTAAGTTCATTGTGTGAGACTTAGAATTATAAATGGACTTGATTTAAAATAATAAACTTGATTTGAATTTGATGAAAAGGATTGGATTTGATTTAAAATAAACTAAACTTGGTTTGAACTCGAGAAAAAGAACTAGGCTTGTTTTTAAAATGAAATGAACATGCTTTAAAAATTAAGGGAAAGGATTAGGCTCGGTTTGATTTGAAATTGAGAAAAGAATTAGGCTTGATTTAAAATAAAATGAGCTTGATTTAAAACTGAGGAAAAGAATTAGATTTGGTTTGATTTGAAATGGAGGAAAAGAATTAGATTTGGTTTGATTTGAAATAGAGAAAAAGAATTAAAACCTGATTTGAGCTAAAATAAACATGATTTGTAATTTGAGAAAAAAAGATTAGACTTGATTTAAAATGAAATTGAGGAAAAAGAAATAAAATTAAAATTAAACTTGATTTAAGGAATTGGAAATTAGTTATGCACTTGGTTTCATACTAAATTAATTATGAACTTAATATTTTGGCAACTTTGGTTGCCATTTATGAATTTCAATTGGCTTGTGCTTGGCTGCTAGCACGTGAGGTGCGCATGACATGTGTGAGGATTTTTGCAACAAAATAGTGACGTGTGGAGTTCAAACTTGAGACCTCTTGGACAGGATTCATCTTCAGCAACCACTTGAGCCAAGTGCATCTTATGGTTTACAATATCATAAATTAAATCAATATTATGATGATCAGGATGTATAACGCTCATATTCGACGTTGCATAGGACTGCACCATTATATTCATTTTGAGCAATTGTGGCCCCATACTAAGATCTTGGCTTCCTTAATATTCTCCTTTGCCTTACTTTGATCCTATTGCTGCCCTCATATGTATGTAGTGCACCTACCTTTTTATGCTTGATAATAATGTAAGAGATCGAAACCTCCTCCTCTTGTGGATCAGCCAAACCAGTGGGTGGCGACTTACAATTATCTTCTTCAGAAGTAAAGATCATTCTTATATGTCAGTAGTGGACACACTGATGCACTCATCTCCATTCCCAACACCCTCGGCTCCATAGTTATTCCATTCTTAGAACCTCTGATGCTGCCTAACTTGAACTCTAGTATCTTGTGTTCTGAAGTAACAGACCTTTGACATCACTTTCTTTGACCTTCGGCTAAGAGGAGTTTTAACACTTAGATCTTCTGTAACTTGCTCACACATCAAACACAAAAATCATCTTCCACCTGTAATCGTGCCAGTGATAACATTACTGTTTTCGCAGCAGCCAGCTCAAGAGCTTCAACACTAACTAAAAAACAACTTCCCCGCCTCTCTTTTCCAACAGCCGTGCACCAGCCATGGTGACCATGCAAAGCTATTAAAATGCTCGTTGTAATGCATGACTGATTCTGGGGCAGGGAAAGATATCCTTTTGTGTCCAATAATTGTTGTTCCTCTAAGAAAATCAAGTCCAAGCTTCTTATCATAATGGCATACAGAACTTGCATCCAGGAGTTGAGCTGAAGAATCATCTACAGCTATGGATTTCTTTCCAAGTCACTTTTAAAGAGATGGTTAGAGGTAAGGACCGCAGAAGATGCAGCACTGCTGCCACCATTATATGAACCAAAACTCACATGTGAGCAATCAGCACCCAAGGCGTGTAAATGACTTGAAATAACTAATGTGGGGTCATCTCCATAGGTAAGCACCTTTTCTTTAGACTCTCTTTCAAGAACTACAAAGATCAAAGTATAGAGTGCCTCTCCAGTGTTGTTGATCAAAGTAGTCTGTTTGCTAGACATAGAAGCAGATCCAATTCTTAAGAAGTAAATTTATTCCCAGCAACATCACTCCCTGAAACTTGGGCTAAATCTGATTCGCAGTTCCTGCGTAAACAAGCTGCAGTGCCATGAAAGTTAGGAAGCTCACAAAACATAGTGACCCATCCTCCTCATCAATGGCTTTAACATGCTCATTTTGACGTTGCATGCAAATGATAGACGCATGCGGTACAAGAAATTCCAAGAGGACCACAAGATTGTCATCGTATTGCATATACATGATTAAATCAATGAGTACCCGTACCCCTGGTTCCAAATACTGAGGGCACAGCTCTGCATGACCTTGTTTAGAATTCTAGGTGCATGGAATCAATAGGTAGATGCCTATCCGGTTCATTTCTAATCTACAACAGATTTACTCTTGGATGCCAATCAATATCCCACCATGCCAATCAAGTCCAGATTCTTAACAAATCTTGACTAGTCATGACTTGTATTAAGAGCCGAATTTTTGCACCATATTATTGTCACACTGAATTCACTAACCTCTAAACTAATACATGATCATATTCTAGACGAATCAATAAACAGTTCTTGTTTTAGAAGTTCTATGTGTACATACAATGACTAACCTTATGGAACTTGTGTTGGTGCACTGAAATCAGTCGACCTGGTGTTCTCTTTCTGTTGCTACTGGAACAGAGCTTTTGAAAGAAAATCTCCAAGTCTCTTCCAAGAACCTTCAGAAAAATGTAATGGCCTCCTTCTTATAGTGAGTCTAAGCGCAGAGTGCCGCCATAGGAGTGGAGTTTCTTCCTTCAAAATCTAGAGAACTCCTCAGAGATGAAGAGATCTTTGCATTGAACGAAATTGATCTTTGAGGAGCTCCCTCCTTCCCTCCCAAAGTGCTTCCGAAGATGTTAGTTTATGCTGCCATCCTCCCTTTAGAATCATGATAAGAGTCTCTAAAAAAAAGAACCCCTTGCATGCCTCCCTTTTTGAAGTACCCCTTTTTTGCTTTTCTTTTTTCCTTTTTAGTTTTCATTTATTTTTTTTTTATTTTAGTTAGTTAGTCTATTTTCTTTTTTTTTGTTTTTATTTTCCGTTATTCTATTTTTTACTTTAGTTAGTTAGTTATTTATTTTTTTGTTATTCTGTTTTCTTTTTTTTTATTTTTATTTCTATTTTTATTTTGTTTTTTTTTTGTTTTTTCAGTTTTATATTATATTTTGGTTTATTATTTTTCATTTTTTTGTTTTATTTTTATTTTCATTTATTTATTTTCTACTTTTTTTGGTTTTTTTTGTTTTTTCAGTTATTCATTTTTATGTTTATTATTTTTAATATTTAATCTATTTTTCAGTATTTACTTTTTATTTTATTATTAATCTATTTTTCAGTATTTATTTATTTTTTTGTCATTTCTTCTTATTTGTTTTCTCTGTTTTCTATTTTTCTGCTGTTTGTTTATTAATCTTAATATTTATTCATTATTTAAATTATTGTTTATTTAATAATCAATTAAAAATGGGGCCTCAGACATAATTGAGTGTTTACACTCTCAATCTTATAAAATCCTTCTATTTTTCAAGAAATAAAGTCTTTTTACCATAACTACATAACCTTGAGTTTTCCACTGCACCGGAGAATACATAAGAGTAGAATCAAGTCCTGTCAGGCTGTTTTCCACAAACCTATTTATTTCTACACTATTTGAGGGATCAAACAATTTTTAAATATCAAAATCACATACTGAATTTAAGGGTACCGTTCTTTAGAACGAGCGGGTAGGGTGTTATTACCTTCCTTACTCGTAATCGACTCCTGAACCTAAAACTCTTTCTCAAGTTAGGATTTTTTATCAAAATATTTTCCCTTCAAAAATAAAATTTGGTGGCGACTCCACAATCAATTTAAATTCTTTCTAATTTTAGCAAGTTCATCATTTCGGTGTAATCACGGTTACAAAAACTATAAAAATGGCTTGAACAATATCTATTTTTTTAATAATGAATGACCCCCTCTTAATAGGATGAAAAATAATGAATGATACATAAAAAATTGGATCTTGGACATACTATTTTCATCACCAACAAATATTACCAAGGTTTGTCCAAAAGAATCTTCTGTTTTTCTAAATTAATTTCTTTTCTAGAATTTCAATTCTTGAAACTTGAACTAGAGGAAAAGGATATTTGTTGAACAATTTCTTTACCCTTCTTCAAGCTTGTTCTAGAAACAATTTCCTTTGGGTCTTAATTAAAGAGAATTGAAATTTATAGATAAATCAATTTTGACTCAAAAGGGAAAAGTATTTACTGAGTAAATTTGAAGTTATTACCATGAAACTAGTAGAATTATTTGATTTCTAAACACTTAGATCTTGTTATATTTATTTTCTACTTCTACTTATTTTTCTTTCTCTTTTGTTGATTGTTCTCGATTTAACAACAAAATTTGATATTTGATAAATTATCATTCTGTCATTTTATGTGTAGAATTTTAGTCATAATTACTACATGATTTAGCATAATTCATTGTAATTCCACCTAATATCCTTATTTTTGCAGGAATGATCCACCAAGCAAAAAATCCAAAAACATAAAGATTTTAGGCCAAAAAAAGAGCATAAAAAGATAAGGGTGTGAACAAGGACAAAAAATTTCATTTAGAAAACCAGTGCAGTCGTGTACACCTAAGCACAACCATGCCAACATCAGATTGCATGATCATGCCAACTTTGGGCATGCCAACAAATAGACTACGTCAACCCTAATGAAATAAGAGGCATCCCAATCAATTTTACAGCACTTCAAAATACTTAGAATGCCTACAACGGCGGCAAGGAAGCTAGGTCAAGTCTGGTTGCAATGATGAAAACGCTAATCTATGGCTATAAAAAGGAGACTCTACCACACCATTCAATACATCCCTTTGACTAGATAACACAACAACACTAGGGATCACCACCTTTCACCCCCAAGATACATATCTCTCTCTAGGCACAACCCTACCTTTCTTCAATCTCTTATTTCTAGCTTCTCCGTCCCCAATTCTTCCTCCAACATCTTCTGATAAGATCTTGGGGGAGCAATCCTTATATGGTACAATTTTAGAGCATGTTCTAGTTTTGTTGGTAGCAATAGTTTTATACTCTTTCACTTGCTTTCATTATGGATATTTCTAGGTTATTTTTATTTATGAATAACTACTTTTCCCTTTATGTAGCTTTGGAAAAATTTGTGGTGTGTATTGTTTAATCCATATTTTTCCCTTTTCTAAACAATATTCTCAATATTACAATTGTTTTATTTTATTGGGCTTAATTCATTAATAGGAATTGGTCAATTCTATTAATCTATGAGTTGGTTATAGGGTTAGGCGACTGTACCGCTTCTAATTAGTGAAATTGTAGGATAACTGACCTTAAGAATATTGGAGGATCAATTGGGAACTTAAGTTTCTAACCAGTTAATTGTCTAACACGTAGTTAACACTCTCTTAAACATTATGTCTATTTTATCTATCTATCTTGCCAAATCAAGGAGAGTAGTATTTAGAAGGAAGATTACTGCTGCAACAGATGGATTAAGGAGGAGTAGTAGAATTAGTGTATGTGCTTAGAAATTAAAAAAAGGGAGAAATAAAGGGAAAAAAGTCACAAGAAAATTCAAAGCTTTATAATTTTCCATAATTTGCCTCATATTCTTTTGTTTATCATTAATAGAAATTTTATTTATATTTCTTTTATTTTCATTGCTTTCACAATCCTTCTCTTAGTAAGCTTAAAAGCTAGAATTCAAATTTCAGACATAGATTATTGGAATAGTTTTTGTGAAATCAATACTAAGAATCTAAAATATCCTATTTTTAAATTAACAAATATATTTACGTGTAGATAAAACTTAAAAAAAAGTTTTACACTCACATTTTACACATAAAAATATTTCATGTAAAAGTTTTTAATATATCTATATATATATATATATATATATATATATATATATATATTTCATGTAAAAGTTTTTAATATATATATATATATAAATTACCTTTATTTTACGGGACTCTTTTTGCATTTCCAACTCAATTGATCTTTTAATGAGTTTTATCTTCATTGAGGTTTCCTTCTTCAATAAGCTAAGGATTTATTGTAAAATTTTTTTGATAATTGAAAAGTAAGATTGCATTGATAAAAAATATAACTTAGAAAAATTTAAATTTAAATTAAATTTGTTAAATTTGTAATTTACTTTAAAATGGTGTTTTTCAAGTAAATTATTGTACTTTAAAAGGGTTTTTCTCTTTTTCCCAATTTTCTCCTTTGCTCGGGTTCTTGAAGGTTTTATTTATGTTGAATTCAAGAGGTGTTAGCAAAATGTTTAAAATAAGTTAAAAAAAAATTCAAAGTAATTATTATATTTGAAATTTATTTTGACCCATGATAAATTAAATTACTTATAAGACGATCATTGTTCAAAATTTAGTTTGGAAGAAGTAACACGTTTTAAAGATGGCAAACGCTCATTTAAAAACAAATTTGAATGATCTAGTAAAAAAATCCATTTTGGAGGAATAATAAGTTATGTTAAGGTAAACTTGCAATTTGTTAATGGTAAAAAGTTTAAGCAAATTAATTTCTGAATATATGTATATATGCACTAATTGAAAGTTAATTTTTGAAAATAAAATTAAAAAAATGAAATGGTTAAAAAAAAAATGGGGGATGAGGAAAGAAATTTTCCAGAATTTTATTTTTTTGGTCGAAACGAAACTTTCGCCAAGTGATGTGATCGATCGGTGCATACTAATGGACCAAACACTTTTTGAGGCTTTGATAGCTTTAACTGTAGTCAAGTCCATAATACCCATTGTCCAAAAAAGGTCTACGATAGCATGCCCAAAAAGCCACTAAGTAGCCCATAAATTTGGAAGATTTATCTCTGCACTGAGGTATATTACGGCCAGTTCAGAAAAAAAGAAAAAAGAAAAAGTGTTAAGCTTACCTAATTATATGTAAATAAATTGACAGGTTCGTGCTTATTTGTACGGAGCAATTCCACATTTGTAGGATGCTGGGGTTGTGATGTAAAAGGTTGAGGATGAAGCTATAAATTAGTTCCCATTAGATATAAACGAATGCACAGTGTATCGTTTTAGTTTTTTGTTGTCTTACTGTCTATGGATCACTTTTATCTATCATGATTTGACTGGAACATATAATTAACTTGGTTGGATAAATAGTTAGATGTATCTTTTTATGTGACAGCATGTTTGGATAATTTTTTAAAAAAACTAAAAGGCGTTTTTAATAGCAAACTTCTACGCAGTTTTTGAAGCAAAAGTAATTGTTTCCTTAAAAGCTTTTGGCGAATGTCAGAAATCAATTGATTTAAGTTAGTAATCTATTATTAATTGAGTAAATTGGTATTATTTATTTTTTGTGTGTGAACAAAAAGTAGATACACAGATAAGGATCGTTAAAACAGTGCCCAATACCATCAAGACTCCTTGAATAAAGTGTTTTGATACATATATATAATTAGGAATCTAACCCCGAACGATGAAATGCTTAGAAATGATTGAGAATAGATTAAGAATTAATTAAAATGCATGCACCTTACTCCTTTGTGTTAGGAAATGATTGAGAGAAAATGGTTGTTCTAAAAGAATATGATGGTGGGAAGTGGGGCCCTTTATTGGATAGAAGTTAGGAAATTTGACAATATCCAAGACATAAAATTCCACAACAAATTATGCTTAGAAATTCTTCTAGGAAAGTGAGGTACACATGGTTATGTGCTCATATAATTGGGGGTGCTACCAAAAAAAGAAAGGACAAGTTGTGAGGTCTGCAAAAGGAAGCCATGTATATAAGAGTCAGATAAATCCACCTCTACATTCAAAGATGAACCAAGTTCAGAACCTGAGTTACTTTCACAAGTTTGGTTAGACAATTGGGAGGACCCTCCCTTTTGAAAGGACCCCATCTTGACTCAGCTTGATGGAACATCTTATGCTTTGTCTCATCTTTTTTGCTACTTTCTAGAGTATTTGTGCTGCCTCCTTATTCTTTTTCTTTCTTTCTTTTTTAGTTTCTGCTAAGAAAAGATTGGTGGGATATTTGTGGCTGATCTCAACTCTTGTTTTTGCTTATCTTTCCTTGATTTTTATGCACTACCTTTTCCTTTTTCCCTTCTCTTCTTTCGCTTTCAAAGCATCTTTGTAGCACTTGACAATACTTTGTATCATCAAATTAACATCACCGTTAGATTGTAAATATGTATCTTATGGGTCTTACCCACCATATTTTCAATGACCCATTTCCATATAAATCTTATATATAAAATAACGAAAAATCGTATAATCTTAAGAGTAATATTGAAATGCTAACTTAGTCAGTTAAAGCTTTACCTTATGACATCATTAGAATGCCATGAGAGTACACGGTATTTGGTATGTGTTATAACTTTTTGCCACTGAAATATTATGGTACGGAGCCTACCGTTACCAATATCTTTTACTTATTATTTCCAATTTACCTTGCTATTCCCCACCAAATTTTCCTTACGTTTACCAATACTTATGAGTTATTATTATTACAACTTAAACCTTTGCGGTATTTGTCTTCTAGAACTCAATTTAATTAGAAGCCTCAAAGTCACAGTAACATAGAATGACTTACATGATAATTTCATATCACTAGATAACTCTTGTAACTAAATCTAATTTTAATTTTAACATTACTTTTCACCATTTGATTGTAAATATGTACAGTGTTTCACTTGGACGCAAGGATTTATAATTATGTTGAATTGTATGGTTAAATCATTTGACGATTAACGAGTAAAATAAGATGCAAGCTCATAGCTCGGACATATATACATATGGACATGTGGGTGGGGATCAATTGCTATCATTGAAAGACCTATCACTCAAATCATTTAATAATCATTTAGTAATATTTATTCAATGATTTTTTAATTTATCTTGAAAGGTATATAGTAAAAAAGTTAATAAATAATAAATTATCTAAAAATATATTATTTAATATATTTAATATATTAAATCATTTAATTTTTAAGAAATATTTAATGTATATAGATTTTTATTATATACGTTTAAACATACGTTAAAAAGACAATTAACTAAATCTGCCTTTTATGATGATTTCCTTTCAAGTAAATGTTTATTACTATCTTTGAATAATAATTAATTAACTCTTCAAACCATTTTCCAATAATATACAACATCGATCTCTGTTTCAAAATATGCATAGTTAAGGTAATTAATTTTAAGCAGATTGAGAACAACATTACATATTTTAATTTTAAGAATATATAATTACATTTTATTATAATTATTAATATATCAGAATATTTTTTAATATTATTTCATATTTTATTTAATAGGGATTAATTTCAAAATACAAGAACTAATTTTTTAAAAATAAATGTGTTCTTTAGGTATTAAAATTAAAATGAAATAAAATCTAGTTTAAAAATGTTAACATAAGCCCTTAGAAAATAAAAAAAATTAAAATAGTAAGATTTTATTAAGATAAAGAATATTTATTATATTTTTATATTTTTAATATGATTTAAAAATATTTTTTAGTAACATTTATTATTTTCAAATGTGTGAAGTTAATTCCAAAACATTGATGGGAAGTCAATAAAATCATAGATTATAAAAAATAAAAATTGTTTCAGAGTAAAATGCTTGAAATAATTTTATAAAATTAATTTACAAATTGCTAAACAAAACAGTGAAGATCACCAAACATATAAATTAATTTATGGAAATTTAACTAAAGATTTTAAATTTGAATATTAAGTATAAAATTAAGTTAAATATTTTAAAAAGATTTATCACTGATAATATATAATTTTAACCAACATGAATAAATTTATCTTTATTAAAAAATACATCTAACAAGAAAAATAAAAAAAAAACACCGATCATTCACACTGTGCATGGACTAAGAACAATATTAACTTTAAACTAAAATACTTTTATATGTAGAGAGAGAAAAAGAAAGGAAGAGACTCAAGATTAATACAACAAAATCATAAATAGTATTTTTTTAGTTGGTAATCAAAATCTAACTATTTAATTTGTGATATAAAAATCATTAAAAAAGATTTAATTTTTAATAAAATAATTTTTATTTTTTATAGATGTAATTAAAATTTAAATTTTAATTAATATATTTAAGAGATATAATTATTTATTAATTATGTGAGAATTTGTTAATAACATAGCGTTTACCATTATCTTAGTATTTTTTTTTTCTCCGAATCGCAGTTCTTTTAATTTAGTTTTCAATTTTAAAATGTTATTTATTGAACACTTGAGTCGGTAATGATTGTTGTCTTGTGCATGGGATATTCGAA
The DNA here is from genome assembly GCA_037954105.1 of Canavalia gladiata. Taxonomy (NCBI): domain Eukaryota; kingdom Viridiplantae; phylum Streptophyta; class Magnoliopsida; order Fabales; family Fabaceae; genus Canavalia; species Canavalia gladiata. Next base: position 42,480,727 of record CM075661.1, read on the forward strand.
GTGACCAGGACCCACAGTTAAATGTATCCACTTCATATTCAGTCATTTATTGTTAACTAAGTGAAGTCTCATGATCCTACTTAATTTATTCACATTCAACTAGGAACCACCTCAATCAATGAAAAAAATAAGAAAATCAATAGTCATTAATAGTTTTTAAATAACATTTATAAAGCATATTTATGGCAATTCATGCTTATATTTATCTGTCATAATCAATAGATATCTAACTTCTGTAATACTACATAAGTTTAAATTTTTATTATTTATAAAAATATTTATTAAAAAGATTAAAATTTAAATTAGTAATCTTTATATTTTAATGAGATTATATTTCAGTTATCAATTAGAAAATAATTTTAATATATAAAAATTAGTGTAATATATGGTCTAAATAATACTTTTAAATTATATTCTATTTATACTATTTTTATTTATAAAACAATTTTTTTTACTAATATTTTCGAATAAAACTTGTTAAATTTTTATTCTTTTAAAATAACGTTATTTATTATTTTATTAAAATTTAAAATATCCTGTAACACTTTAGTGGAAAGAATTTAATTCTGCATATGTGAGTAAAGAAATTAGCTTCTACCCGTATAAATTTACATTTTTTTTTTGCACAATTTAATAATTTTTATTACATAAAATTAATTATTATAGAAAAAATCCCTAGCATATAAAGATAGATTATTATTACGTAACTTTGAATTAGTCCAAAAAAAATTTAATACCTAATTTATGAACATCAAAATTAACATAATATATAATTAAAAAATTAATAAATAAATTGATAAAATTTATAAATATGATAATATAATTAAAATAATATATAAATATAATTATTGATCGTATAAGAATTAATATAACTCAACTAGATGTAAGTGAATTATATATATATATATATATATATATATATATATATATATATATATATATATATATATATATATATATATATTGCATTTGAAATTTTACCTGCACGGCATGCTATTTAGATTGGACGGTCATTAATTATTATCAACGGTTTTAAATTCACAGCGCGTAGAATCTTGACCTTATGTATATATGAATATAAATTTTTAAACAAATCCCTAACAAAGTAGAAAGTAAGAAATGGTTACGGATGCGACCACCTTACGTAAAAGGAATTCATAATTTGGTAAATTTTCCTTTTTCCCTGTTTGCTTTTCTTAACAGATTGGATTAGTATAAGTTCTAATAAGCATAAAATTTAATTAATTAAAATAATTTATTATATAAAAATAATAAGATAAGTTTTAAATTTTTTTAAAATTTTGAATTACATAAAATCAATTGTAGAAGTTAATATTACCTAAAAAAAATGAAGATTAATTAGATGATGAAGTAGACATTGTTGATATGTGTAAATCCTAGGTATCCCAGATAGGATCCAAGTTGATTTGAAAGTCTCGAAAGAAAGAAATGAAAAATGGTTAATGGTCCCCTCAGTCTTGAAGAATGGTCCCTTCTTAACCTCTCAATTCCCCCAATTCCCCAACAATGCCCTCTTCAATCTTCAATCTTCAATATTCAATATTCAATCTTTTTCTTTGTGCAAAATCTATGTGTCTTATTAAAAGAAACAAAACGCTCCCATGTCTCTATAAATCCCATCTTGTTTGAGTAGCAGGGAGTAGCACTCGAAAACCCCGTGGATTGAGTACACGTGTCAGAAACCCAATATGATTGGAGTTTTGTATCCGGATTTGTTGGAAGTGTTGTTTGGTAGTGTGAAAAAAATGAAAGGGCTTCATTTTCCGTGTAAAGAAAAAGTTAAAAAACAATGAATGAAAAGGTGACTCACCATGTTCCCGCAAAGCCTGAGGTACCCTCTCTGCCACTCTGCCTCTGCCATTCTAACCGTACACGTGGCTTTATCACAGTAAATTATACTTTTATTCATTCATTCAAAATTCGGTCCCACCTCTTTATATGCCCCCTAACCTCACCTCACACCTATTATTACCATCAAATATATACATATAAATGAATTAATGGAGATTAACTTATTTTATTAATATTTTTGTTTATTAATTTTTAAAATATTAAATTTTATCATTATAAAATTCAAATTTTTATTATATATATATATATTAAATATATAAAATTTATAAATAAAATTTTATTATATAATTTAATTTAATTCTTAAAGTATATTTAATTTTTAAAAATAATATTGAGTATAATTTTTCTAATATATTCTAATTTTTTAATTGAAAATTTATAATTAATTCTTTCAAAATGTGATTATCAAAATATTTTCTTTTTTAATATAATTTTAAAATAGAGTATAATGTTTTCTAATTTTTGTTTATTAAAATATTGAAATTACCTTAATTTTTTATTTGAAATACTTTATTAAATTTAGTAATCAATATTAAAAATATTAATAAAAATGAAGTGGTTTTACATTGAACGAATTTACTGAACAAGTATATGGCAGCTTACAACTGGATCCCATTTATCTATTTATTTATTTTTAATCTTTTGTATGTTTTATTGAATGTATTAGACAAAGGGAGATGTGCTTGGAAAAATGAAAAAGAAAAAAATATTTTCAGATTTTCACATAACCTTACATCCACAAATTACACCGTAAATTATATTATAACTTTAAATATCTTATTAAGAAATTCATCAAACTATACATTTTATTCACTATACAAGAAAAGAATGTGAAAAACATTCAGAATTTTTACGTGTCTAAACTTTTGTTTTATTAAGTGTTTTTACAATAATTAATAAACATTAAAAAGGTAAAAGAAAAACTACTGTATTAGATAAGTGTGGTGCATGATTCAAATCCTCCTTAAAGAGACGGCAGAACGTGTAATGAAAACATGAGATGAGTACATATAAAAGGTTAGAGTTAGGCTGAGGCATGAAGAACAGTGAACAGAAGAAGGTGGTCACACAATGTCCTTGTAAAGCTGAGTTAAATAGTTCCTCAAAATGACAATGCAATGGTACCTCTTTCTTCCTATGGTGGAAAGACAATTACCAAAAAAAAAAGTAGCATTACACATACATTATGATAAACCGTTAATTTAAATTAAAATTTTTATACATCATTATTTTTAAATCTATCAATTATATATTTTAACTAATTAAAAATTCCATTGATTATACTTCTGCTCGCATTATTAGGATATAAAAATTCCATTAAAATGCCCCAAAATAAAGGAGCAGGAAAACGAAAAAAATACAATAAAAAACTTTCATAACTGCTGTCCTTCTCTGCTCCTGTTATTTCAGGCCAGCCTTGTGTCCTTTTGGTTTCCAGGAGTCAGATATTTTAACTATATGAAGACAGGGGTTTGTACGATTAACCGAAAAGAAAAAAAAAATTTGTTTTATTTTTTACACACAAAATAATTATAATAATAAAATTTAAATTTAAAATTTCATATAAATTAATTTAATTCTAAACTTTTTATCATTGAACTAATGTTAGTAACTTTAATTTTTTATTTAGTTATTCGTTTAATACAACACGTATATATATGTTTAGAAAATAAATTCATTTATTAACAATTTTAACGTCAAAACAAATATTAACAATTGGAACAACTTTCATTAATACAAGTTTTTTTAACAAAATTTTAATTTATTAGAATATATATTGCGAATTTATATTAATTATATGATATATTATATTAATAAATAATTTTGTTAATACAAAATATTAGTATATTTTATTAATATATTAAATATTGATATAAAATATTATTATTAGTATAAAATTTTAAAAATTATATTAACATTTGATAATATTTATTATTAAGAAATAATTTTTTTATAGTGATATATATAATTTGCAATTTCCATTCCAAAATGTTCTATATTGTTTTTGAAGGAAAATGTTATCATCACGGTTTTCGCTACTCTCATTTCATCAACGTTATTTTATTTCTTTATTCAATCAGTTGAAATTTCATAAATATCCTTTAATGGCAAAAAATCATTTAAAAGGGCTTTTACATCTCCAATGAAAGTCCTCTTTATAGGCGAAATTTAACATGTGCAGTTGAAGCACAGCCACAAATTTTAAGTGGAAAGCTGGGCCTAGTCCCGGTTCAACAAAATCTTTTTTTAGATTGTACTCTATGTTTTTTATAGACAAAATGAATTTATTAAATCTGAGAATTCAAGTGATATAAAATAAGTAGCAGTACTTTTTAAAACAACATATTATATATATTGCAGTACCAACATTAGGAAATTAATTTTTTCAAAGTACAAAAATCATTGAATTGAGTTTTTGAATCTAAAAAACAAAATTCTTAAAATCAGAAGACTGGTAATCTAGCATCGATCTATGCAAAGTCAGAAATTCATGATGACATGATATATGTTGTTGTTTACTAATGAGTTCTCCCACAATGAAACTCAACCCTGATTTTGCAAGACGGAAATCGACAAAATGAACTAACCTTTACTGACAAAATAAAAAAGAGAAAAGTAATTGCAAAGAAGAAAAGTAGTTAATTATATTATTGTGTTAATAATATTCGATATAGTTTATATACAAACGAATTAAGAATTTTTAACTATTTGCAATGTAACCCCAAACGAAAAAATCTAGGACGCAAGTCAATTATGTATGTGTTACAGTAATATAAATGAAGGGTTTGATGTTGGTATATATGATTCTGGCTTGTGGGCTGAACTAGTTGTAGATATTAGTTCTATGATGAGATGATGCAGATTTAGAAGAGCAAGTTGTGTGTGTGTTTGTGGCGGTGGTGGCATAACCAAAACTGTGCTTGGCAGGGGAAACCCCCATCCTTTGTTCTATGGATTATATGTTAAATACTAATAGATTTGGCAACAACTTTAAGAACTCCTTGCTCGTTCATATCAATCGTCAGAGGTAAAATGTCAGGCGCCTGAATTACTGACTTATATAAACTGAATTTGGATCAATTTTATAGCATACGTAGGTGCCATGCCCATGCTAAGTTGTGTGCTTGTAGCTGCACTCATTTATGACATCCTTGTTTCCTATTCTTACAACCCTGACTTATGGCACTTGCAAATAAACATGGCATATATCCCAATAAATATTTGCCAGACATTTCATTTCTTTATGTTGCAATTTTTATCTCTGTACCATTTTCTTTAATCTTTTTCTTTTTCATCACATTATGTATAATGTCTATGAGTTTTTCTCTGTTCTTTTTCTTTTCCTTAATTAGTATATACACTCCAATTGATAATGTCAAGTGATCATTTTTGTTTACCAAATGGGAAAACGTACAGTTGCTTCTGTCACCAGCTAAAACAGACTTTTTACTCACCTGTGTTTCAATAATTATTGACAGGTTTCTGAAATATTAATGTTATTATCAAGTAATAGTTTAGCTTTTCAAGATGCAGTTAGTTTTAAAGCACAGATTCTCAAGTTTTTTATTAGCTTAAACTTTTGAAGAGAAGAATAACGGGACTAAGAAGTCTCTTTTCATCATTTTAGCTCTCTAAATTCGGAAGGTTTAAAAACAAAAGAATTTATTAATCAATTAAATTATTCTTAATATAATAATTTTATTTGTATATTTATAATATATAGTAATTTTCTTATTATTCGACCTTTGGATAAATTTTTTGAGATTAAATGTAGATTTTCTTATGGTAACTACAAAAATCAGAGGAAAATATACATACAAAAATCTAATCTTTAAGTTAAAAAGAAAGTGTATACAAGTGTAGGAAAGTAAAAATATATGAAGGAATAATTGATCATAAATAGAAGGCTGTACCGAAAGCTTTTTCTTATTATTCTAAACATTCATCTGAATAAGGGATAAGATAATAGTCCATCAATATTATCATTTGATTAGTGTTTTAATTTATAGAAAAGATTTTGAAGTTGGAAAAAATATTGAAAGATCTTTACAAATTACAATCCATTAAAAATATTAAAATAATTTATTTTCTTTCCATTTTGTTAACCAAGATTTCTTCTCCATTAATTTTTTCTTTCCTGATTGTCTCTCTTTCTTCCTTTAATCTAAATAATGCTTAAGAGTGTTTGAGAATTCAAGTTTGATTAAAAATCAAAGTAATTGAATTTAGCATTGAACCTAGATTTATTTCGAAGTTCTTTTTATTTATTTATTTTTTTAAATAGTTGTTACCAAACATGTACCTTGTGAACAAAAGTTTATCAAGATTGGCTTTTCCTGATAATTTTCGAAAACAGAAAATATTGAAAAGGTGAAAAGAATAGAGCATAAAATGTTGGAAGAGAATAGAATAAAACAGAGAGAATTTTATTAAAATTAAGAATACAAGGTAGTCTAACCCATATTACAGAGCAAAAGCATGGTGCCATATTTCATTCAGTAGAAAGTAACATCTTTTATTTGAAAACATTGTCTTCCACTCACACAGTTGGTGTCAGCAGGTAGCAGCAGTTCTCATCTCTCACGCATTGCTTACAGCAACAGAGTTAGGGTTCAATTTGGTTTGGTGGGTCTCAGCATCTAAGAGTGATGGAATCATTCAAACGAGTGTGTTAAAGGCTCAGTGAGTCTCCTGAATTAAGGCCATATACACGGGAACGTATCAAGTAAGATAAAAAAAAAAAAAAACTAAAGAAGCTAATCTTAATCTTACAATCAAAATAAACAACTAAAATTAGATTTAAGGAAAAATTTGATCATTTGTGTATAATTACAATATTACTTTTCTCATTCTTTATGGTTTTATTAGATATATGTCTTGTTATCTAAATTTGAAAGGATCTAATTTTAAGATTATTGATGGTAGTGCTAGAATATTTCAATGCCTAAGTTAATAAAGACATACTCGGTGTTTAGAATTAAAATTAGTTATTTGGAGTGTGCCAAGATCTCTATATATAATAAAAGCTTTCCCATTGTAATAGAAAGTTATTACGATGATCTAGTTGTTAATATTCCTTATAGATAAGATAGTTATCTTCAAGAATTCAAGAGAAATCCTTTTAGAATTTAGGTACACAACAGGTTACCTTAATATATTGGTTTTGGGGCAATCGAAAAAAGAGATAACAGTGATAAATATGATAAGAAATGAAATGTAAAGTAAGATATGAAAAGAGAGATGAGGTGAAAAACAAAAAATAAAATAAAATAATGTGGTGTATAAATATTATTATCGTACACTGATATAAGTTATATTTATTTTTATATTATTCTATTATATTTATTCAGTAATTATAAAATTTAATTAAAATATGTTGATAGTATATATATTTTTTACTCTAATATAATAATAAATTATCATATTATTATAAATTATAATAATTATTTTAAAAGTCATTCTTACTATAATTTTTAGTTGATAAATAGTGTAATTTTTTTACTAACGGTCTGTCAAACTTAAACTCATAATTACATTTTAAAACCTATCATTATTAAGATTCTTATCATATAAATCATCTACGTATAATTTTACATCTATAAAAATTATTTATTACACCATTGATATAAATAAGTCAGATAATTAATATACAATTATAATTTAATGATTAAATTAATAAAAATTATTTTATAAAAGTTATTTATCAATGGTGTAAGTGTATAGTATGATAAATCAATCTCTATTTATAACATATTTATATTTAAATATACAGAGAAAATGATATATATATATATATATGTTTAAATTATATAAAATTATATATAATCTTAAAATTAATATCAAAGATTTAATTGTAGATTTTTTTTTTAAAAAATTCATATCAAACAAATTATTAAATAATATAAATTTACAAATTTTACATCTGATATAATAGATTCTATCTTTATTTTTATAATCATATAAAATAAAAATTTAAATTATCAAAACTTAACATAATTGATAGATAGAAATCTCTTAAATATATTTATAAGAGTTTGAATCTTAATATGTATAAAAAGATTTTATTCAAAAGGATACAATGTAATTTTATAGTTTTATTATTTTAAAAAGTTAATCTCTACCTATCATTGAAATATACTCTTGATATATATATATATATATATATATATATATATATATATATATATATATAAAGTTTGGTAGGTTAAAGATCACACAGATGGGCCTCTCGAATCAGATATCATGAACTAACAACCAAATTAATAAAACTGATTTGGAGTGAGCTATACCTAAGCGCCTAGTTTAGCTAAAGTAGTCAAAATTAATTTCAATTTGGAAAAAACTGTAAAATATAATTATAAAAATTATATAATAAATTATGTATACATAATATTATCATTATTGAGCAAAAGTTTAATAAGAAATATAATGTAATGAAAAATATCCTCATTATTACAAATGAAAATTTATTTTATCGTATAAAATAAATTGAAATAAAAAATATAAAAATAAACTATAGAGTTTAATATTATGTCAAAATTTAAATTTACAATGAAAGTTTCATATATTAACAATTAAAAAAAATCTTCATAAGTCACTAAAATTAATCTAGTAATAAGTAGTTAAAAATTAAAATGATTTTTATAAAATTTTAAATTTAAATTTCATTGTAAAAAAAATCTATAAATTGTCATAATTTAGCTTTGTTGTTGTTGTTAAACTTTTTAGGACATATAATATTATCTAGGGCTCACCGATAACTGAATTAATAAACTATGAATTAGAATATTAATAATTAGTTGTTTGAACTGTCAAAATCAGATTGAATTAAAACAATGTTCCATTCATGTATGTTATCGAATAAAGTCCCTTTAAGCTTTCATTAAATAGGCTCCATGCAAAATTTACAATCCGCCCCCTCCTCCTCACCCCTGTCTCCTTTCATCCATAATCAATTCAAAACAAGAGATATTCACATAATAAATGCAATCTTTTTAAATCGTTTCATTTTTCCTCGAAAAAATTATGCCAACACCTCAATCCTTTTCTTTCACCCCTCTCAAAATTAGCAGAGAGAAGGTTTATGAAATCTATGATTAGTCCTATATCGTATTCATAGTTATAATCACACTATATAACTAGAGAAATTTAATTATAATCGTACACGGCTATGATTAGTCCTTAACGGTAAACACAACTAGATCTACAAGTATTTTCTTTAGTTTTGTAACTCTCTCTCTCTCTCTCCCTCTCTTGTTTTTTAAAGGGAGGGGAGGAATGGCATGGAATAGTCACATTCACTGATCTGAGTCTATGGTTGTTGCAATTGCATAGCTTTTTTTAGGTGGAGCCCATTTATGACATCTGTGTGGCTATCCTGTTCTAATTAAAGACTGCATCAAACCCTTTACAGTCTGTTATAGTATGCATTGAATATGAATGGACCAAACTAAAGATAAATTTTTATGCCACTCTTGTTTAATTTTACTATAAGTATAAATATTGAGGAAGATCAGATAAGTTAAATATGAATATTTTTAAATTCTATATTCATATATTAATTATTAATTTGAATTCGGTCTTATAATTTAAAATACAACGATTAATTAATTTTAATTTCATTATTAAATTTTAAAAATCATTTAATAAATAAATGTTAAGTGAACTGACAGATCACAAACACCAACCTTACCAATCGTGTTTTATTTTTTCTTTCGTATGCAATTTTTTAAAGAATGTAATTCTGTTTGAATATATACAAAATTTATGAATTTGAATTCGGTCTTATAATTTAAATTACAACGATTAATTAATTTAAGTTTTTATCTTTAAATTTTAAAAATTAATTAATAAATAAATGTTAAGTGTACTGACAGATCACAAACACCAACCTTAGTTTTATTTTTTTTTAATTTGTATTTAAATTTTTAAAGAATGTAATTCTATTTGAAATCAATTTGATTAATATATATATATATATATATATATATGAATTTTTTATTTTATTATTTTATAACAAATTATATTTTTTATTAATTTTTTTTATTGATGATAATTAGACATTTTAAAGTGAGTTTATTTGAAATGACTTATGAAGAATTTTGAAATAAGTTGGTGCGGTTAGAAAATGATTTTGAATTTAATTTAGTTTTAAAAATTAATTTATTATATAATTTTATATATATATATATTTAGTTGATCATATTTTTAATTTATGTATAAATTTAATATTTTTATCATGTTCAATTAGAATTTGAACATATCTGAAGATGAATTAAATTACTGTAATGATCAATAATAAATTTAGAATAAATTCTAATATCATGTTAAGAAATTAAACTTTGAATTTGACTGAACCCAAAGATTAGTTGATGAGGCAAAGATTATCCTTATTATATATATATATATTTATTAATTATATGATTTTAATATATATTACTCAACTTATTTTTATAGTTAGTTAAAATAATTTAAATTTATTTTAACCAATTAATTTAATAAATTAACTCAAGAATTGAATCACTATATATAAAAACGAAAAAATAAAAAAATATAAATTTTTAAAAAAATAAAAAAAAACTAACAAAAGCTTTAAAAAATAACGTATCATTAAAATATGTTATTATCACTTACTAAAAATATTAAAAAATTAATTCATGAATAGATTCAACTAACCATAAATTATTAGTTCATTCTGACTTGAAGCTTTAATGAACCAAGTTAAAATAATTTATGATACCTATGAATCAAAATTTTTAATATCCAAGTCACGTATATTTCAAGATGAATCCAAATTAAATTATAAGTCATCATTCATTTTATCAATTATAATAATAGTTCTGTATATTTACACAAGTGATTGCATGTTTTATCTCTATATATTGTTTCTATGGTCCAAACTAACACATCTTCCAATCATAAGTTAAGAGATTTAAATTTAACTATATTAAAACATTAATTAAATAAAATAAGAAAAAAATATAAAGAAATCATATATAAAAAGTTTGAGTTGGACATTTTTTTGAAAAATTAAACTATTCTCTATTCTTTCTTGATTTCCTTTCATAAATAGTTAAATTTTATAAATTTTGATATGTTACAGTTTTATATTAAATGTAAAAAGTTTGATAACTTTTTTATTTTAAAGTGAAAGTTTTAGAATTTTTTAATGGAAATTGGTGAGAATCTATTGTGATTTTATGAATAAAATTATCAAATAGTTGATATTAATGTTGTATGATTTAGTGAAGATTAAAGTATACCTGGAAATATTGTGATTACAGTGGAAATTTTAAACTTGCTGACTTGGAAACTAGATGTAGTCTTTATGTGAAGAAGGTAAGCTTATATAAATATTAGTTTGATCTTTTTAGTTTTTTTTTTAATTTTAGCAAAATATTTGTCATTGCATGATTTTTTTTTACAATTTATTATTATAATGTATCAATTTGTTTTGTTCATATTAATATGAATCATCTTCTCGTTAATATTTATAATTTATAATTTTTTCTTATAATTCAAATAATTTTAATGGTTTCTTGGTACAAATTTTTGTAAAATACAAAATATTTTGTCAATTTTATTGATCCTCCTTCTTTTAAATTGAAGTTATTTGTTTAACAATTGTATAAGAATTGGTATAAGAACAAGTTCTTCAGTAAAATTTTACAATGTTAAGAGATTTAAATGGAATCATCTAACTTATTTTTTGATGAGAATGCTTTTATTAATAAACCTTCTATCTGTAATTGTGAAGGTTATTTTTATTGAAAAAAAAGGTAAAATTATCTAAATTATTAATGTGGATGTTTAAGATCCTTGTTAAAATTGGTATTTTTATTCCTTGTTCAATAAGTTAAAACTAAAAAATCAATATGTGAATGAACTAAAGAGGAGAAAAAGAAAGTTCAATACAACTTAAAAGGATAAAAATATATAACATCTGCATTATTTCATGGTAAGTTCTTTAAGGCATCAAATTGCCTCATTATCGAGGAGGTGAAAGATACACTACAAGTCATACATGAGGTTACTAATAAAGTTAAAAGTGTTAGAATGAATATTCTAATTGGTGAATATGAATTGTTTAAAACGAAGTCCAATAAGAACATTCAATATATAAAAAAAATATTTACTTATACAATCAATCATCATCTTGTATCCTTAGGTGAGAAGTTTATAAACTATTATTTAATTAATAAAGTTTTGGAACGTTTGAATAGAACTTAGTAGAAAAAGGTCACTCTAATTTTTATTTGAAAGAATTTAAACACCATGCCATGGAAATAGCCTTTGGAAAGCAACAAGAGAATGAATCGAAACTAATCACTTGGATGAATCCGAAAAGAGATGGACAAAAGGAAGAAGGACATATAACTTAAAGGCATTGCATCAAAATTTGAATTAAAATATGAAGGTTTTAGAAAAGACAATTTTGATTTGCAAGGAATAGATTATGAAAAGTTGAATTCACTTATGAATAAATTTGACAAATTTATCAAGAGAAATTGTAAATAAACTAGGAAAAGCATCTTAAAGATGATGATTCTCTATCTTCCTTTAAAATAAGAATGAAAAATATATAAAAAAATTAAAATATAAAAGAAAAGGAAAAAAAACCTACCTTGTTTAGAAAAACAATGATATGGACTCTACTAAAACTTCAAGTGCAGAAGAAGAGAGAAATATTATTGGGTATTGGAATACTTTTTCATGTAAAGATAAATCCAAATCTGCTAGCCTATTTTATGTCTAACTTGTTTAAATGGAAAAGTGATGAAGTCTTGGAAGGAGGATTGGATTGTGTAATGGACATTGAAGAGGAAGTGGAGGATAGGGATGAAATTAGTATAGATCTTCAACTGTTTGGGAGAGCTATCTTTCTTGGAAGAATAATCTCATTCTTCACCACCATGGCCACCATGGATAAGGAGAATTCCCAACCCCAAGCTAGTTTGAAAAGGGAGATAGAAGAGAGAATTTCTCACACAATTCTGAATAGAATTTAATTATGGCTCAAAAGTATGGAAATTATACAAGTGATGCCTTTATATAGGCCTAAGGTGGTGCCTAGGAGCATGGATGCATGTGACAACCTCGAGAATCTGAATTGGTCCTCTCATAGATCCCAAAATGAGTTCCTCATCCCTCCTTGTGGCAGCCTAAGAAATGAGCCAAGTTAGGCCCAAAAATATCTACAAAAGGATATAGGGAAATAGGCCCAATCCTATATATAGTTGGGTCTCCTAATTCATAAAAAACAAGAAAATGAACTAAGTCCTATTCTAGTTATTTAAGGCCCAATAGGCCCAAAGTTCTATGCAGTTGGGGTCATCCTCTGCAGCTGGGACCTCTACGTCAGAAAGGGTTAATTAGGATGCCGAGAGAGATATGTAAAAAAAATAGATTATGAAATAAGCCTCCTTGAGAGAGAGGAAAAGAGAAAGTCACTCTTTAATTTGCAATATTTTTCATCTTATTGGTTCATCTTTGTAAGAATTATTTCGTGGTTGGTTTGACTTATTGTACGCATAATTTGTGCAATTTCTTGAAACAATTTTGTACTCTTTATTTGATTGTAATGGAGTTGTTTTTTGGTCTAGATGAACTGTATATTTTATATCTTATATTAAGAAGGTTTCCAATAGTTCCTATTATTTATTTGTACTACTATAGTTGCTGCTATATATTTTTTATGACTCTTAAAGGTTATTGGAAGTTTGGGAGAATTTATTTTTGCTACTTTATTTATGCGTTTATTACTGCTATTATTTCCTTCATTAGAGCGGCATCAAAGCTCTTTGGTTATTAGAGATGTTTTACTTGCTTGAATGATAGAGATAAATATAAATAGGATGGTTATTTTGAACGATACTAGTTATTACTTGTGGAAGAAGAAAATGAAAGATTTTCTCTTTGTGAAGAAATACACATCTTCTTGTCTTTGCTACTTAAAAGCTAAACTCCAAGTCTCACGAAGAATAGTTTGACTTATTGTACGCACAATTTGTGCAAATTCTTGAAACTTTCTTATATTCCTTATTTGATCGTAATGGAGTTGTTTCTTTGGTTTAGATGACCTGTGAAATTTACTTCTCATATTGGGGAGGTTTTCCATGTTGAAATCTTAGTGCCTAATATTTATTTGTGTTATTATAGTTGTTACTGTATATTTTTTATTACTTTTCAAGGTTCATGGAAGTTTGAAAAAAATTATTTTTTCTTTTGATTTTATTCACTAATGGAAGTTTGATTTGGACTTTTTACATCGGTTGTTTAAGAGCTATAGAAGTGGAGGATATAAAAAGTTAGAATTTTTACATTAGTTCTACAACCGATGTAGAAAGTGGACTTTTTACATTTGTTAAAGTAAGAACAAATGTAGAAAATCCACTTACTACATCGGTTTACAAATTTTAACCGATGTAGTGAGTGAACTTTTTACATTGATTCTTATTCAACCGATATAAAAAGTCCCACATTAGCCGATGTAGAAAGTGGAATTTATACATTAGTTTGTTATTTAACCGATGTAAAAAGTGTACTTTTTACATCGATTAATACCTGAATTGATGTAGTATGTGGAAGGATAAGAGGGAGAGTGGTGTTGGTTCTTTTGTTTGGATTGATGTGAGAAATCTATTAAAAGAGGAAGAGAAAAAGATTTATGTTCAAATAGTGTGTCTACCTATAATAAACATGATCCACCTTAAGTTTTTCCCAAATCAAACCTCAATTTCTCCTTCCAATAATTGTTACAATAAAAAATTTAATAAGGAGACCAGAAAAAGGAAAGGAAGAAAAGATTAGATCAGTTAATAGGTAGAGGACTTTACAATTAGAGGTTGTTTCTAATAAATGTAAGAATTATGTTCTTTTCCTATGCTTAAAACTTAAGATCCAATTAATATATGTTTGTGATATCTACAACTAGAGGTTGTAACTAAGTTTTTCATGGTTTAGGATTTTGGACTTTGAAAAGCAGCACCATATCATTGAATGTGGCCTTTAAAGACAAAAAAAAAATGCTATAATTTTCTTGTTTTATCTGTATTTTTCTTGGTTTTAATTTAGGTTCATGTTACTTTTCCTATCTTTTCTTATTCACTATTGGCAAACAAGTCTTATGAATGTCATATATGTAAATAACAAGAAATGAGTGTTTATGAACACCTATAAGAGGTTAAAGTAGAAATGAAGAAACTCAAGATAGAACTAAGAGACAAGACAAATTCACTTAGAACTTGAAGAAATCGTATGATGTACCTACCAATCAGATACAAGAAGCTATTTTCAAAGTTGAGAATTTGAATCAAGAATTGCTTCAAAAGGAAAAGAAATAAATGAATCAAAGTAAATATATGAAGATCTCAATGGGAATTTAAATAATAAAGAGTCCATCATCCTTCATCTCAGTGCTACAATAGATGCATGTATGCAGACAAGAGATTAAAGATCTGAAATGTTGTTTATCAGTTTCAAACAAAGAGTGTTGGAAAATTCAAAAGCATCCAAAGAATTGGGAGAGATAGGTGACATGTTCAGAAGTTAGAGGAGGAAAACATGACATGTTCCAAAAGTAAGAGAAGGAAAACATGAAGGTAAAGGAATAATTAGAATGGAAGAATAACAGTCTAAACATTTGGAAGAGGCACATGAAAAACTTGGAGACTAGTTTGAGTCATGTAAGAAGGAGTGGGAGTTGGGAAAAAACTAAATTTCTTGATGATATTTCCTCACTGCATTCTAAGTTAGACTTCCATGTCAAAATATCACAAGATCTACAACATGAGTTATTGATATGCAACCAAGCCTTTGGTTATGAAGAAAGGAAGAGAAAACACATGGAAGTTGAAGTCTCCTATATGAACAAAGAGAGAGAAAATAATGAATTGCAATATTTTCCATAAAATGAACTTGATAGGCGTAAGGAAATGCTGGAAGAATCAACTAAGTTTTCGTTTCTCCTCAAAGAGAAGGTTTTATTGATAGAAATTGATTTAAAAGAACAAATTAAGGAAGTTTGTTATGCTTTGGACAAGGCAAAGATTGAATTGGATGAGAGAATATATGATGCTTTAGATAAGAAAAACTTAGATACCATGCATCCAACAAAATTTTCTTTTTGATTACTCGAACCATGTTTTTGTGTAGATTCTTATTTTTTGTAATTCAACATTCTTGTTTATGTTACCTTAAATTGAAATTATTGTTTGAATTGATCATTGGTAGAGTTTGCTATGTAGTGGACAATGGCTTATTCATAGATTGGACATTCGAATATATAAGGGGGAAACGTTTGAGAAAATTGGTGGATGGGAAGCTTAGGTTATTGTATGTGTATCAAACTAGGATATTCAGATTTCAGGTGGGAACAAATTGGATTTTGAATGCATAAATGTTCCATTGTAATCTATTTAATTAAGGGTTAATAACTATCGAACTGGTTATTACATATATTCTAGTTGGTTACTACAAAAACATTCCACTATAATCTATTTAATTCAGGGAAAGGAAAAAGGAGCGGGTTATAATGAAAATGGGTACATTATGAACACACATGGTACAAGGCCCAACTTATTTGCAATTTAGAGGGGAACAACTAAGGTAAAGAAAACAACTGCAAAACAACATACTAATTCCTAAACTTTTTAATTTTATTACATGTGAATAAAAAAAAGAAAATGCAGTAGAGATTAGGTTATACTTGAGGCAATAAATTAGGGAAAAAGGTTAGAAGCTTCTTTTAGTTCATAATGAAAAATTCAAGTCTTGCTTGTAACACAACAAGATCACCAAACTCCCTACAACATGATTACCAAACTATAGTCATGTCCTTAATTACCAATTTAAGATTGCAAGTGAAAAAATTTACAATTTATATAGGCCAAAACAAATAACAAGCTGGACAATAAAGAGCATAGTTTAAAACAGTAAGGATACCTTACTTCTGATGGATAGGGATGCTTATTATTCATTATATTTTCCAATTAAGGAATCCAAGTAACTTCTAGTTTATAAACTTTTAGGTAAGTTTTTTTTTCTGTCTGAGGCGATGATCATGCATCTAACAATCTTTTTATTTTTAATGACTCAAACCAAGCTATGATGTAGATATATATATGGTTTTGGAACAACAACAATGGGTTGGAATAGTTAGATAGCATCCTCTTGTGCCTCTTTCACTAGTAAAGTATGTAGACGTATATATTAAGGCTTGTGTTGCTATATTAAACTTTTGTTGGTATGGTTTTTGGTTAACAACCTTTCTCTTGGGATACAAACATAACCAATAAGACTCACCAATCACTTGAGGCTATTCCAGCTAACACTTGAGGAATTAAAAATCTTAACAATTATGCTTAGGGATAAAAATTAAAGCAATGAAACTTCTAGAAGCACTTGCATACTTATCACATTTCAAATATTGCTGGTGCAACTACTTTTGTTAAGTAGAGGGTCATATTTATGTAAAATCTTATCTTTTAACTCATATTTTTTTAAAATGTATATCTTGACCACTTTGCCATCTTTTTACAACTTGTTCTTATCTCTAACTTAGGATTTAAGTATGATCACTAGGTTTCTAAGCAGAAGAGTTTTATTTTAAAATAAAGGTTTACTCAATTTTATTAAACTAGTGATTTGTCCAAAATAATAGGCACATAACTGACTTTTTGACTTAAGTTTCTATCTTAAATTCTAACAAACCCTCTAGATACCGTTTAGGTATAAAGACACATGTAGCTTAGGATAGAGGCCCTGGAAAATACCTACAATTTATGTTGGCGAAAGCTCATGAGACTCTTGATAGACATAATTTGGTAATAGTAGGACTTGAAGCTACCAAAGTTCAACTTTCAGAACTAGTGTCCAAAGTCTTCTCTTAGTGCCTCAACTCAACATTCTCAGAGTTAAAGTAATTACAAGGATTTTTCCCATAGTAAACACCAACTAACCAATCAAACAATTGCTTAATGGATGGTTACCTCATATCTTGTCACAGATTGCAAAAAAAGCAAGAGATTCAAAATGGAGGGATAGGTTTAAGACAATTTAACATCTATGTATTCATGGAATAGATGGAGGCCATAGAAGTCTTTAATAACCTTAGAAACTCTAAACTCAAGTGCTACAATGAAGGGAAGAAGAACACATTTTTACTCTATTAAGCAATAATGAAGAAAGAAGAAGTTATGTTATTGAAAGTAGTCCTACCAACTTATTTATGACCATTGGACTCGAAAGAGAAACAAAAAATGGAAGTAACATGTATACCAAGACATTAATAACAAAAACAATGAATGAAAAAGTTTTTCAAAATTATAGGTTGGTTTCTTCTTTCTTTACAGCGGCAAAATTGGACCTAACACTCATGGAGATAATGAAGTTGCACCCACTTGTAAACAACTGGACTTGAATACATTCAGTTGGAGCTGAGAGGATTTAAAAAGAAAAGAGTAATACTTCTTTATATGTAACTAACTTAATGAAAAATGCTCACACATAGGTTAGACCTAAAGAATACATTAGTAGCTAAATTAATTTGGAAGCCCCTTTATGTGTTGGGTATTCATAAATAGGTGCCGATAGTTTAAAAAATATAAATGGCTCCCCTAATCCTTATATTATCTACCTTTTTAATTTGATCCTTATCGGGAACTAACATAAGATGGATGCAGGGATCATATTGAAGAAATTTCTGAAACTATAAGGATTCATATATAGTTTTTAAGATATAGAGACTTCTAGACATGTAAATAGATAATATTTTTATTAGAGCTAGGTAAATAACTTGATACTGCAATGTTGTACTTAATTTGTTTTACAAAAGATAAAGGAGAGTTACAAACATGGGATAAAAACAACAACTACTATTAATAACCCAGAATCCATTTTGATTCATATAACAAGACAACTAAATGTTACTTTAAAATGTAATAACTAATTATGGAAGATGAGTTTTCTTTTCGGAACCTATCAAAGCATGAATGCATCAAATATCATGTCTAAATAATTATAAAATAGTAGTATCCTTATTCTCAAATAATCATGATAGAAACGATGCAAATATAGGAATAGACTTGTAGTTATTCTATAACTTATCCAAATTTTAATTTTAAACTTTTACTTCTACTAGACCACATAGGTTCCAAAGACATTAGCCAAACAATTAAGATAGCCATAATGAAAGCAAAGTTCACTACATAATAGCAATTGTGCAAAGCTTAACTCAGTGTACAATTTCAACAGAAAACATCCCATTTATTGGGAGTTCTTATTAACCTTATGCATCTAAAATGTGCTTAATGAAAAATGCATAATTAGCTTTAAAGAAAATAAGGCTTATGCTTGACTAAGGTAGGTTAAATATACGCAAAAGGCCAAAGAGGACTATAACTTGTGATTCTCAAGATTTATCCAACTCAGCATACAATTTTCAGCATAAAGAACTTATTAAATTTAGCATGTTCTATCCTTCCAAATCCTGCCATGTTCTCCCAACTTCAAATCCCAATCCATTCAAGCATTTCCCCCAACATAAATTAGGTAGTGATTACATTGGTTATATCATATAAATTAAAGGGTTAGGGAAGTATGGGAACCAAGTCCAGCACATCATAGACTCATCTTCATTCCTTACACAATTGACCAACTCTCTCATGCTTATTAAGCAAAGGCCAAACATGGACTATATATGATTTTCCAAATATAAGAGTCTATATTAGTAGCTGTCAGAGAAGTTGAAACACTCTTATAAAGGCTTAACTTACCATGTACTCTAAGAAAAAGGTTAATACCAACATTGGGCTAAAGACTATATAAGGCTCACTTGTAACATCTCACTTTTTCTATGATAAATGTTTGTGGCTACAAATAATTTCCAGAATGAAACTAGGTAAAATTAGAAGCCAAAAGTAAAGAAATTAGAAAGTTTGGTGCAAATAACGAAAATACCCTAGCACTTGGGAAACTAAAATAATGAGCTAGAAAAATGGAAATACAAGTGAAAGACATCCTAAAGGGATTATAAACATCATAGATGGTTAAAATTAGTGAGAAAAATTTAGAAACTGGAGAAGGGACGAAAATGCCTTTCGAAAATCCCAAAAATGACCAAAATACCCTAGGAGTTATACTTTTTGCACAAAGCTAGTCAGTTCCCATAAAAATAATAAATGAAATTATATTAACATGGAAACAAACCAAAAAGTCTTAGAAATGTCAAAAGAATAATTTGGAAAATTTTTCGGCAGTATGGAGAAAAATTACAAAAATACCCCTGAAAGGTCGAAATGGCAAGCTAATGTGATAAGCAAGCTAAGAGTGGGCCCCACACCAATATGCACGAAAATCAGCAGCTGGAAAAGGTGGTGATGAGTCACCAAACTCAAGTCAACCAAGTCTTTTACAAAAAGATAAAAGTGAATAGTAAAAAGATTTTTTTAACTATGGTTAAGACTAATTAACCTTGGTTAATTAAAAGTAAAGCATGATTAGGCTAAGTTAATCATAATTAGAGGTAAACTCAGCATAATTCACACTAATCTAAACATAAAAAGATAATTCCTTGAATTTTGATTTATTTTGGAAAATAGGAAAAATCTAGGCAAAATTACCAAAATATCCCTAAGTACAAAATTAATTCCCCTTGGCCCATAAGTTGCCGAATTATTTTGGGACCCTTGGGCCATTTGCTTCATATTTTTTAGCCTAGACACTAATTAAAATCCTCTCCATTCTCTGTAAACTCATCTTACCTCAAATCACCCAAACCCTACACCTTTAAGCCTAAGTCTTCATCTTTAAGACTTAAGGTAGATTAAAGCCATAAATACCAAAGCCCCACCACCATTACTTGTCCACATTCAGAGCAGACAAGTGGGGACCCAAGGTAGCCTTTAAAGCTCCACAAATCACTAAGGATGTCTTCAACAAGTAGGATCCTTCTACTTGTCATTTTATGGTGTGTTTGTTTTTTTTCATGCATCTTTTCTCCAAGATCTACATGTCTTATTTTGTCTTTACTTGTAAGAGTTTAAAATTGTATTTTAACCTTTCAAAATCATCCCCACCCAATTTTTAGTGATTTTTGAAAAGAAAAACAAAGTTTGTTCGGTTAAAAGTGCTTCTAAAGCACTTAGAAGAAATTTAATCGGTGGGTTTTGTTTCAAAATTATTTTTGAAGCTCTGATCAGTTTTATGCTCTCCTGAGAAAGGTTATTTTGAAGCTTATTTGAAAGAGGATGTGTAGATATTGGAGTAGATCATGAGAATATACTCTTTATGGCTTGGAAAAATATGCTATGTTGTTGTTTTCATGCTTATTTTATGATTTTGTTTTGACCTTGTGATTTTTCTCTTGTGATGAGTTTGGTATGATTTCTGTGCTGGATCTGCACCTTTGATGATGTATGTTAATTGGTGAAATAAAGTTATGTAATAAGATCAAAAGGTTTCCTTTGGACATTAGTTAAAAGCTACCAAGCAAAAAATGTAATTTTTAGCCCAAAAGTGGCAAAATCCTTGTATGGCACCCAAGACTCATCATGACCAGCACCTAAGAATCACAACCTGGATGAAACAAGCATGGACCATAAGTAATAAGGGCTGCAAAAGCATAACACCACTGAACCAAGGTGGTATGAGATGAAAGCTCGGAAGGAATCACCTTGACTAACAAAGGAAGACTTTCAGCCACCGCTCCAAAAGCATAGTTTAACTTGGCTAAATTTTTTTTATAAGTAAATCAAGCTCTGCAATTAGGTTTTAAATGAACAAAATTAACCTTTGAACAAAGTTAATCAAAGCAAAAATGGGTAAAAAACCTCTAGGAGTGCATTCGACCACCCGAGAGGGATTTTGGAAAAATGGGTTAAAAATATGATTAAGGATAAATCAACCATTTTTAGAAAGTATATAACTTATTTGGAGGTTTAGTCAACAATTAAAGGTTATGTTTAAGAATATATAGCCTAGGTAAGCTTAGGGTAAAATCCAAAAAAATTATTGAATGGTAAAAATCCCAAGGAAGCTTAAAATGTGTAACTAGAAAATTTACCATAACTTAAGCAAGGGTAAATGTAAAATTAGGCCATTCCATTATGTTTTAGGTAAAAAGGCTTAAAATTACCTTTGACTAAGTCAATTCTAAACTATAAACATGGTCCCCAAGTAACAGTCAACTTAGGTCAACTAGGGTTAACAAAAATGGTCAACTTAAGTCAACTAGGGTTAGGAGAAGGAATCCTTAAACCTAGAAGAGTGACATTCGGCCACTTATTGGTTAATTAACTTAAAGGAGATTTTAATTTCCAATTAGGTTTAATTAAGAACCATTTTTCATGTGAATAAAATGAATTTAAAGTATGAAAAAGTTTTAACATGGATAAAGAGACCTAGTGATTTTTTAGGTAAATGATTTTAGGGTTAAGAAGGAAATTGTGGAATCCTAAGTCTAGGAAGTTGGAATTCGGCTACCATGTTTTTAGATTAACTAAGATGAGTTTCAATCCTTGACTAGGCCCAAATAATGATCCTAGACATGTAAGAAAAATATAATTAAAGTGTAAGAAAGGTAGGATTTAGGGAAGTAGGTCATTCGGCCATTTAGGAATAAATTAACCTAGAAGATTAATTAATTTCTACTTGTCTTAATTAGATATTATTTGGTCTAGAATAAAAGATATTTTAAAGGTTTAAGAGTCAATTAGACCTAATTATTTAGGTAGTAAAAAGGAGAACACAAGGTAACATATTTCAAAGGTTTATTAGAGGCATGATTAAGAAGGATGGTTAGGACTTAAACATGAAGTTAGAAGTTAACTAAGTAATTCGATTACGGCATACCTTAATGAGAAGGAAGTTCTAAAATTATCTAGGTTGGATTTAAATGAATGAGTTAGACTTCAAGTAACTGTTGGTGTAAAACTGTAAGAAGGCAAGTGCACCTTATCATTTTAGAGAGTAAAGAGTGAGAAAGAGTATCGTCTCCACAGGGATTTGGTTCAAGTATTGAATTCCCACTAGTCCATTAATTGAACTTAGTTATGGAATTGTATAGGCAACGCAAATACGTACATAGGCAACACAAACATAAAATAACTAAAGTATTAGTTTTTGTTAACTAAAATGGAATACTGTTCCAACATGCACAAAACTAATAAAAATTAACCCAGAACTGTCCAACTCTCTATATATGATTTGAATATGAGAGAAATCAGTTTATGGAGAATGTTAGGGTTGGATTTCACCAAAATTTGCCTATGTAATATGAGATCATTACATGCATTCAAGATAAATAATAAAAATTGAAGATCGAATTCACAACTATTAATTGAAGGTCAATCCCTTGACTCATCAATACTTCACCTGAATTATGAATCCTAATCCCTTAGTAATTCCTAATTGGGGTGAGCCTTAAATTCAAGAATTCAAGAGATCTCACAACCAAGAATCTCTATCCCTAGAGGATTCAAAGTTATGTTATTAAATCTCAGTTCCAATTCTAAATCCAATTTCCCAATTGCGAAGAAGAATTCAGTTTCAATCTATAAGTGGCCAATTCATAGAAGCATTAAGCGAAGAGATGCATAATCAATTTTAATGAAAAACAATCATGAATGCATATAATATATCTTGATTACATAGGTTCAGTGATGGATTCTTCCTTTCCTAACAGAGTTCTAGTTGCACGTAATAATAAAAGAAGAAAACAGGGGAGAGGGTGAAAGTCATTCGTATGACGGTTCACGGTGATTGCCCTTATTTCTCGACCCTAGGGTTCTTCCTTCAGGAAGAACAGAACCAACATCCAGGAAAGTGGAAGCTCTGTTATTTGTGTTTACATTCCCCAAATGATGCCCTGTTTCGTTCTCTTATGGGCCTTTTATAGGTGCTGTTCTGTTGCGTCGCGTGACCAACGTGGTTGTGCTTGCGTTGCCAACGCGGTGCGTATAACATAACACTTTCTTCCTTTCAGATTTTCATGTGCTCCATGCATTTCTAGTTATGTTGCCAACGCGAAACCCTATGACAGACTGCAAAAATTAAAACACATCAGATTTATAAGAATTTGTCGCCTAAAGGGCTTTAAAACTGCATTTTCCAGATTGTGTATGGGTTACTCAATTTTCTATCATTTTCTCATGCTTTAATGGTGCTTTATGCTTCAATTGCTTGCAATTATATCAAAATATGTACCAAATAAGTGTCACATTGGACATTTATCAATAACCTAAATTAACTTATTAGAAGGGAGGAAATGAATTAGAAGAAATTAGGATCTTAGAGTATATTCGGCCATTATAGGTTAATAAAGAGAAAAAAAGTTTAAAAATCCTAATTTTTATAACTTAATAAGTCTTAAAATGTTACAAGAAGAATCAAAAGTGTAAAAGAAAGTAGACGAAGGTACAATTGACCATCTAGCCATGGTTTAATAAAAAATATCCTAAATAAGTGAAAGTTTGTAAATACTTAATACTTGAACTTAGAATAAATTGGGACATGCATAAGACTTGAATGAAAGATAACACAAAGAGTAAAGAACTTAAAAAGGTGCCATTTGGCCACCTAGATTAATATTATAAGATGTAAAAATCTTAATGAACAAATATAAACTTGAGAAAAGAAAAGGATAAGAGGTAACTTAGAAGGTTGAGTGAAATAAGTTTCTTGAATGATTGAACATTAGAAATCAAATTGATAAAATTGTTTGGACTTGTATTTGGGATACAATGTTATGTGATTTACCAGCCAACTTATATTATTAATTGTGAATGATCATGAATGAGGAAGAAATGATGATTATGTATGAAATTGGTTTATGTTGATTTGAAATCTATATGTGTATTCCATATTGGTTGGGAATTTGTTTGAGCATTCATAATTATCTAGAAGCTACTACAATGAACATAAAGAGTTTAAGGGATCACTAAAGCAAACTTATGTGAAGATGTAACTTACTCCCTTTGTGCCGTATGCACACTAGAATCCAAAGGGCCCTCAAAAGCCCTACTGAAGAGAAGCCAAAAGTTGCTTCTTAGAGCCAAAGGTTGCTTCTTGGAGCCAAAGGTTGTTCTAAAAATCCTTCTACTGTGAAGACTTAAGTTTCTTTACAATCTTATAAGGTGGTGATGACTACCCCGAAATGAGCTCATATCCTTTATTAAATAAAAGGTAGGGAGTATAGCGAGTGAAAAGATATTGTTTTACAAATTTTAATACATATCTATGTCTAAATATCTCCCCTTAATTTGTGGGACCAGATTTATAATTTTTCCAAAGAATGGGCTAGAGAATGAAAAAGAATAACATATAAGACATGGAAACGTATGTCAAATAATATCTTATTTATGATCCCAAAGTTATGAATGTTAAGAAGAATGTATGTTGAGACACCAAAGTTATGAATGTTAAGAAGAATGATTGTTGAGACACTAAAGTTATGAATGTTAAGAAGAATGTATGTTGAGACACTAAAGTTATGATTGTTAAGAAGAATGTATGTTGAGACACTAAGTTGTATGTTTTGAATAAAATTGATCCACTTCAGAAGAATGTTTTCATAGATTTGAAAATTACTCTTTAATTGCATGTAATGATTTTCAAAATAAATTGAAGTGGCTGGAATTAAAGTGAGGACATTAGATAGAGTAGAAGACCTACTGAGAAATTCGTTTCTCACTCCTACCTTTCCACTTTCTTTCCAAACGACACCAATGTCTTTTGCGACAATGGTAGTGTTTATAGACATTAGCAACGTAAACTAGTCCGCTACCCCCCACGACTTTCTCATCACTGCCCAAGCGAGTGTTCGTATCTACTTCTCCCTAGGGCATCTCTTTATCCATGAAGTCCTAGGCCCAAATTTTAGTACTACCGGATTCGTAATTCCTTTGGAAGCATTTCATCCAGATGGAGTATTCCCACCATCTCTTGGTTTTCGCCAACAACAAATCACTTCTTCGGGGGACGAGACTGACCCTCTAACTCCATCACATTACTATAATTTGTCGCACATATTCTCTTCACAAGGGAGTTCACCGTATTTGATGTTGTACCCTTTTAGGGCTTATCAAGAGATGTCTAATGGATCATTTATACCACCAGACCCGAACTTGTGGCCAAGATTCCATGAGTAGGCATTAAGGTGGTGGAGATTTCGTTGCTGTTCAAAGGAAATAGGATTTGAGTTGTCATACCCATAATGTACATGTTGTAGATAGTTGGATGCAAGCATCCTAATTATGTGTATTAGTATTATGATAGTTTGTTATGTAAATTCGGTAATGTATAATAGTTGTATTATCAAAAATGTAAATTTGTGGTTTGTAATAACTATATGATAAGGCTCACAGGCCTAAGACTCATGGTCTGTATGATATGTTATGTATAATTATTCTATGATGTGTATGTTATGCTTGAGTCATGTTTTTCTATTATATGCAAATGATAAATGAAAAGAACAATATGAGCGCTTAGTATTCCTAATGTTCTAAACGTATGTAGAAATTCGCATAATGATTTATTTTACCGCTACACACGTATTATTCGACGAGGCTCTCAGTTTATATCAAACAGTTTTAAAAAAAATTATCTATTTTCATATAGGTATTTTGTAAAATGAATTCCTCATCATGAGATAACAAACTAAAAATGGGACTAAATGAACGACTTAAGTATGAAATCAGTATTCGTTTTTAGGGTGTTATATCACTAACAATTTCTCAATGTTTAACTTGGTCAATACTCCATATTCCTAGACTAGAGGATCTCATGCGTTTAGTTTACAACAAATATGATTAGGAAATTAAGAATATTCATCTATTAGGGATAGAGTAGAATACTAAAATGATAATAATACATCAGACACCCTTCCTTATAATTAATTAAAATGGATGTAGTAAAGAGTCACATAGATATCCTTCCAGCATTCCTAATAATTCTCACCATAGCCATCAAATTGTCATTCTAAAAAATTGACACATTCAAATATATACAAAAATAAAAATAGAATATCTAACAAACCCATTACTCATCATAAAATAAGTAGCAATATCAGGGAGTGGATAAATAGACAAATGGTAAAAGAATTAAAAAAAAAACCTACAGGCTAAGAGATCATTTAGAGCATCATCATTCAAAATAGGTAAAGCTTCTTCTTTCTTACACTCACACAGTAGGATTCTCAAGTATTCTCTTCAATATTTAACATTGCAACATACATAGACAATAGAAAATTTAGAGTTGACTCATATTAAGTAGGACAAGCAGAATAAACAAAATGGGCAGGACTAGGTAGCATGAGCATAAAGTATACATGTAGCAGAATAAATGAAAAAGATGTTGAAACTCTATTCTTTTTTAGGTTCAAAATGGAGTATATTTTAGTTCCCTCACTGACCAGATACAATATAGTTCAACAATCCATGGAAAAGAAGCTTTCCCCTTCAGTGCTTATTTTCCAAAGCTACATGAATGGAAGAAGTGATGGTCATCATCCTCAACCATCAATTAATTGAAATATTTTTACTATATGTAACTTACATTTATATTGCTGAAAAAAATTATTCCTCACAACCTTTCTCTCTTTACTTCATTTTCATTCCTTGTCTTATCCCCTTATCTTCTCTTCTATTAGACACATTCTTAGTAAAATTTTATTATTCTAACCCAAAACCATTTTGAGCTTATATCCTATTACTTTTTCCTAGTGTACAAGTTCCCTCTTCTAAATACATTATTCTTAGTTTATTTATTACATCAAAGTGGTTGACATGTTGAAATATTCATGTATAAGAAAGAAAGAATGCACTTAGATAGTAGTTCTATATTTCCAAGGTTTATAGGACATAGAATAATGCTTGAAATTATCTTTTCAATAAGCTAGAATAAGTGAAGTGTGCAACTAGACTATTCTCTAAAATATGTGTTTTGTTGAAGGATCAGGTACATAATATAGAAACATGTCGCCAAATTGATAAAAGCATGTAATGTAAATTATATGAAATGAGGAACAATTAAGAGAAAAATGGAATGCATATGAATCAAGACAACCATAAAAGAAGTTAGCATAAAACATAATGAAAAAGCAAGAGGATTTAAGCTACCTAGGGAATGAATCAGTAACTAAAAGTAAAATGATAATGCAGAGATGACAAGTGAAGGGTGAAACTCTTTCAATCAATACAATTTGTTCTAAAAAATCACACAAATGAATGAACTTAGGGATGGTGAAACTTATCATAATAATAATGTCAAGGATGACCATTTAGGGACTCATATTCACAATGTGGAGGAGCACCCAACTTCACAATGTTGCTGATCACTTCAAAATCATACTATTATGTATTGAACGACAACAACGAGCATAATACGGGAAAGAGTAACCTAAAAAATATTAAACCTTTTTACATCGGTTAAAAATAGAACCGATGTAAAAACTGGAATATTCTATACCAGTTGCTATTCAAACTGATGTAAAAACTATTTTTACATTAGTTAATTTAACAACCAATGTAAAAAATAATTCTTGCACTAGTTTACATAACAACCGAAGTAGTATCTTCAGTCATTAATTATAAAAATACCATCGTCTTTGTTTAAAATTGGTTCCCACAAAACTAATGTAAAATCTTGCTATATAATCCTATTGTTACACTAGTGATTATGCAATTGTAACTGTTATTATTTTCTCCATCTGAGTGGCATCAGAAGTCTTTAGTTATTAGAGGTGTTTTACTTTCTTGAATAATTGAGGTAAATATAAATAGGTTTGAATGATACTAATGATCAATTGTGGAAGGGTAAAATGAAAGATTTACTCTTTGTGAAGAAAACGCATTATCTTGTATTTGCTACTTTAAAGCTAAATTCTAATTCTTACGAAGAATGATATTTTTAGTATGAATAGATGTGTGGTTTTATTGAAAATTTTTGGATGATAATGTTTATAACTACATTGTGAATGAGATACATATTATAATTTTATGGAAGAATATTGAGTATTTGTATCAGGTTCTTTCTCTAGCTTCCCTTGAAGCTTTAAGTCCTGAGTCAATTTTCAAGTTTTCTTACCAAATTTGGTTTACATCTTCTCTTCTACTCATCTTCTTTCTCTTATTTTTTCACCATCTTCAAAGTGTCATTTATGTGGTAATTAACTTGATATTGAGTGGATTTGTTCCATAATTATTGCATCTTTCTTGGATATACAATTTAATAGGTAAAATTCACTCAAAATCATAAAGAAAGTGAAAACTATGCATTTGGATTTGTGAACACTTTTGGAGCCAAGAAAATTTTTAAAAATGCTGGAAAAATTCAAAAAGATGTTTAATCCATTATGTTATGCATCTAAGGCTTGGATCTAACATAATTCATCAATTTGGTTGGTGGAAATTAGCTAAATTTTCCTCTATCTTAATTTCATCTCTTAAAATTCAAATTTCCCTGCAAATTTCCCTTAATACATATATTAAAATCTAGTCTAATCCAAATGGAATTTGATGACTTTGTAAGAAAATAATTCATATTAAATGATGAGATATATAATTTGATCTATTTGGATATTCAAATTCAACCTAAGTTTTCATGACTTCTGACTTGATTATGCATGTTCTTAATCTAAGTGCCTGATCAAAGTTAATTTTCATCTGTAATCCAAAAATATTACATGAATATGCTTTGGAAATTTTTGAAATATACATTTATTTATTTCAAAGAAGCTTGATCTAATTCTCAAATAATTTTACACAAATTTGAGGTTGAAGTTGTATGATTAAAGGAGAAAAGTCAACATTAGTGCTTAATTTTTTTTATAAGATTTTTGTGTAGAGGAGAAAAAATCAAATATAAAAAGTTAAGTTGTGCAAGAAAAAGATAGTGTCTCTTTTTTTGGATTTTTGAAATGAAAAATTACTTAATGGAAAATTATCAGAGTATAGGGGTCATAGTAAAATTTCACAAATTATTTGAAATGTAACAGATAAATTGAAAGTGAATTTTGAAGTTCATGATAATTCCTCATGTGATGCATGGTTGTTTTCGTAACCGTAATTACAATGAGACGACGAACTCACTACAAATTTTTAAAATAGAATTTAAATTGTGATTTTGTGGAGTCGCCACCAAATTTTATTTTTAGGGAAAAGATTTGGAAAATCCCTAACTTGAGGAAAAGATTTAGGTTCGGGAGTTGGTTACGAGTAGGGAAGGTGTTAGGCACCCTAATCGCCCGTTTCGAAGAACGGTACCCTTAAATTGAGTTTGTGATTAATTTGAAAATTGTTTGATTCCTTTAATTAGAGTGAAAATAAATAGATTGATAGAGGTTAGCCTGACAAGACTTGATCCGGCTCCTACGTATTCCCAGGTGCAATGGGAAACTCAAGGCTTATGTAGTTTGAACTTCAGAGGTGCTTGAAAAAGGAATAGAGTATTTTGAAAATATTTTAGAGAAAAATCCTTAGTCCACAATGCACAAGATCCGAGGAAAATGAGGGCTGCACTGGGATCCATATGAATCTCTAAACATTGAACAGCAGTGAAACTACAATTCTATTTTAGAGCTCATCGCGTGAGACTTGGGGTTTCAAAATGAAGTTTTTCTTGAAATTATTTACAAAAGGATTCTTAGTCCACATATGCACAGGGTCCAAGACAACTACTGCTGCACTGGGACCCATATGAAATCCTAAACATCGAACAATAGAAAAAGCTACTAGTTCATGTTTAGGGTTCATCGCATGATACTAGAATCAATGAATTTAATTTGAAAATAATAAAGGTAAAGAGAGGCATTGGGCTCAGGTAGCAAAAGAATTAGGCTTGATTTGAAATCAATTTGAACTTGAAATGAACTTAATTTGAAGTGGACTTGATTTGAAATTAACTTGAACTTGGAATGAACTTGATTTAAAAAATGAAGATTTGAACTTGGTTTGAAATGTGCTTATTTTGAAGTAAACTAGAGCTTGGAATGAACTTGATTTGAAAAGTGAAGATTTGAACTTGAAGGGATTGGATTGACATTGATTTTGAAGAAAAAGAATTTAGTTTGAATTTGAAGAATTTGAACTTGAGAAATTGAATTTGATTAGAGTTAAAATGAATTTGATTTGACTAAAGTGAACTTGACTTGACATTTGGAGGAAAAAGAAATTAAACTTGATTTGGTTTTGAGAATTGAATAAAATGAAATAAAATGAGGTTGATCTAAAACAAATTTAATTTATTTCTAATTTGAAGAATTGAATTTGATTAGGATTAAAATAAATTTGAGTTGAGGCTCAAGGGGAAGAATTAAATTTGAATCGAACCGAAATGAATTGAGTTGAAAATCTGAGAAAAAAATGATTAAAGGAAACTACGCTTAAATTTGATTTGAAATAAATAATGGGATGGACCCACCGTGAGACTTGATTTTGAGCATAAAAGCATGAATTTAAAATAAAAAAGGTTGAATTTAACTTCGACAGCAAAATTAAAATTGATCCTACTTAGAATGGATTTAAATTAATACAGTGTGCCACGAATGAATTTCAATTGAAATTAATACAGTGTGCAACGTATGAATTTAAAATTAATAATCAATCTAATGTTCATGATATGCAAAGTGCAATGAAAATAAGGGTCTGGAGGTGGCCCCCATTGCATTGATTTTGTCTTGGTGTATTCGGTTTCTTTTTTTGGTTTATGAGAGGGATTTATGGCAAAAGGTAGCGCGTAGGGATTGACCTTGAGACCAGGGGTTTGTGGAATTGCAGATGGACCACTAGGTTGAGCCAGGCTCCTACGAATATGTAGTGCTCATCAAATATTGTAAAAGCTTGGCGGACCTAGAATCACTGAGTAATGAACTAGCCTGAGTTATACATGTGTACGTCGATATCGGGTATTCTGCACATGAATGTTCGATGAGGCCATAAGCATGTACATGCACGTCAAAGAAACGATGTCCAGGGCCTTGCTTTTTGGCTGTATCTAATCAAGCTTATACGATGCTGCTGGGTCTCTTTTACTATCATGAGTTTTTGTGAAAGAGTTCTCAACTAAGGGTCTTCACTAGCTCTTGCCCCTTGCTACCCACTAGGCCAGGTCTTAGCTTGTGCATTACTGAACCCACTTTAGCTACCTCAACAGATTTTTAAACCTTGGAGCTTCATTTACTAGCCATCTAACACAAAGAGTGTTGACGACCACTTGCCTATATCTTGGGTTGGGTTATTAATTAACTAAGCCAGTGACAGACCTAGGTTCCTTTCTAGTTACCCCCTTCTACTGATTTTACTCTTCCCGTTCAGACCCATGCTTCCCTTCGTTACTCATTAAAGGATCATTCTAGACTTCAACAATAGAAAAATAAGGGATGGGAGTTTCGTATCTAGGCCTTGCGTTGGAAATCTGGAGCTGGAGTGGACATTCTGTTCTACGCTTGCCATCCTATCTTGGTGGGAGGATGTGTAGCCACAGGGAATGCTCAAGGAGCCATCAAGAAGGGACTACGTTTGTGGTGCTTGTTCTGAAGTCAGGTTTAATTATTGGCCTAATTCTTAGGTGGGAATTTTATGGCTTAAAATCAGAGTTTGTACTAGGCCTATCCCCTGCTAACTGCCTCATTCCTTGGATTTAGGTAAGTGAATTTTGGCAAGCTGAATAATCTTCCAGGATCAGCCATGCGGTATTGATCCTTCGGTCCTATTTGAGTCTAGCAGTTTATAACAGGAAGGGCCACCTAGTTCGACGTTCACCTATCCTCTACGATGCTTTCGACCATGAACTATTGGCTTGAACCCCTTCTTCAAGCATGATCCATACTTCTCAAGCTACATGGAGCTACATTTGATTATCGATCAACAAAGAGATCATATATGGCTCCTTGTTCTGTCAAACAGAATTCCCTGCACTTTATGCCAAGATTCCAACATATTCAAAGATTAATGCTACTTAATCTTAGTTGGGCAGCGAAGGTATGATGCATAATTCATGACTTAGTATGCAAAGCACAGACTTGGTAGTTGACATGGTTATTCACTCTATAAGGCATCATTCTCATCAAGCATAAGATGAAGGTCAAAGGGTGGTCGGGCTTGTTCTATCACTGGACAAGGGCACTAAGGTTTCCTAGACCAGTTTCTATTATCTCTCATTTGAAGAACACCGCGAGCTCAACACATGCTCTACGTCGTGCATGGCATGCAGAGGTTAGAACAGTTAAACCCTATGAGCGTAGTCCTTATGCAGAACGTGTAGCAAAGACTGTTCTTTATTTTGTTATATCAAGGTCTCTAATGATTGAGACTTTGGAGGAACATAGACTTGGTTCTTGACGCGGCTACCCATTCTTTCTACCAAATGACCAACGGTTTAGTTCTTATGTGTTTTATGGATTCTGATCTATAGAATTGTACGCAATTAATGGCCTTAATCTGCAACTGGAATGCTAGAATAGCGACATTATCCTATCAATCTAATGAATTCAATTTCAGATATTGAGAAGCAATCAAAATGCAGCCAGATCAAAACACAACCGAATCATTCAAGAGTTTGCCAAGAAATCCATTTAATTGTATAAATGATGGTTAGAAAGAGTCCAACCTGTATGAAATTAGCCTCGAGGATGAGGATCTTCTCCTCTGTTTGATCGTGGCCAGAACGAAACATAATGATTGATTCTTAGAGGGGAGAGCCCTTTCTAGAAATGTGAGGAAGAACCTCTGCAACTTCTGTCTCATATCTTCAGAAAACTAGAAGCGGAATCAAGATTGAAGATCTAATGTTTTCCAATTGAGAGAAAATCCCCCCTTTTTTTATTTTCTTCCTTTTATATTCTTTTCTCTTTTGCTCATTTTTTTGTTTCTCATTTTTCAGTTATTATTTAGTTTTGTTTTTTTTTTACTTTTTATTTTCTGTTTTAATAATTTTCTTCAATTTTCTATTTTTTATTTTTATTACTTTTTATTTTAATTTCTTTTCTATTATTATTTTTTTCATTTATTTATTTTCCTTTTATTATTATTATTATTATTATTTATTTTTCATTTATTTATTTATTTTATTTCTTTGTAGTTCAATTTTATTTTTTAGTTTTCCTATCATTTTGTTTTGTCTTTATTTCTTTTTTTTAATTCAATGTTTTCTCTTTTTGTCTTTTGTTATTATTTTTGTTATTTTGATTTCTGTTTATTTGTCTGCTTTCTATTTTCTGTTTTCTGTTTATTAGTTTTAATATTTACTTATTATTTAAATTACAATTTATTCGCTAATTAATTTTAAAATGGGGCCTCGGACATAATTGAGTATTTACAGTCATTTAAAGAAACTTACTCTAATTCATATTGTTTTACTAAGTGCATCAAATTCGAAAACAAAATTTTTTATATAAGAAATTTTCCTGGTATGTACTCTTAGAAAATAAAACAGATAATTTAATTGAAAAAAAATCATGTTTGATAAAGATGATATAGGCTATAAATATAAAAACAAAAAAAAGGCATATAAGATTTTTTTTTCGATTTCAACAAACATGTCATGTAATCCCTTCATTAAATTCTTTTATTGCAATATCAAAAGACATACCGTATGAACATGTAACTTAAGCAAGTATGGTATTAATTATGCTAAATACATGATATTTCTAAAGGAACTAACCTTGAAACTAACCCCATACGATTAAAAAAGATATGGATACATAAGAAATAAATAACTCCTTATTTTATAGGTGTTCTTGAAGGTTAAACATGATATTTATTACCTTGATGGTGGCTATTTAAAACACATGATTAGGGATAGGTCCAACTTCCTACAACTTATACTTAAAAGTAGTGGATTTGTCTCCAATGAATATAATAACAAAGTAAGAATTAATGCTATTAAGGTTGGTAGAGGTTTAAACATAATTAACAATTTAATATATGTTGAGGGCATTAAAGCATACTTTTATAAACATTATTTATTTATGTGACAAAGGATATAAGATAACCTTCAACTCTACTCCTTACCTTATAAAGAGAGGATTTGTTAGTGAAGAAAGTGATGCATGGTTATGGAACAAGAGAGCATCTTATAAACTTGTTTTAAAGTTCTTAATAATTTGTTATCAAAACTTAAGCTCAAAAAGAATAAACTTTGTGATGCATGTCAAATGGAAAAACAAATGAAGACTTCTTTTAAATAAAATTATTTGTTTCTACATGGTAAGCTTTTATCTCTACCATAATGGTGGAAACATCCATTGATAAGGAAGGCTTGAGAATTGACTCAAGACTTAGAGCTTCAAAGGTGAAGCTAGAGAGAATTTCATCTCCAGAAGACTTCATAAATTTGTGAAATATAAATTATGAATAAAAGTTATTTTTACAAGTGATAAGGTCTATTTATAGATGATTGATAAGTTGTTGTTCTGTCTTTTGATCTATGATACTTTAGGAACAATTACTGCATGATTTAGCATAATTTATTTATAAATCCACCTAATATCCCTTATTTTTACAGGAATGATCAAGCAAGCTAAGAATCCAAAAAGAGGTAAATTTTGGGCCAAAAAGGAGGGAAAAAAGCACCTAAAAATATACGGATTCAGAAAAGGATAAAAATGCCCCCTTAGTAGACTAGCACAACCATGGAAACCTGAGTACAACCATGCCAACATGAGGATGCATGATGTAAAACCTGTAAATTCTCATAATGGAATTTAGAATATAAATATCTGATAGTAAGAAACAAAGTAGAGATAAGATCAAAAGAGACAGAAATTAGAAAATTCTACACAAATAACAAAAATACCCCTGCACTAGGGTAATTTAACCTTTGTGCAGGAAAAAGGTAAAACAAATGGTAAAAGAAATTATAAGGAATTAAAATACAAAAAATATGATTGAAAATTCATGAGAAAAGAATAAGAACAAAGAAAGGGTGAAAAAGTCATCATAAAACTTTGAAAATGCCTGAAATGCCCGTAGAAAGCTTTGTCTTTCACAAGGGCTAAACTATTCCCAGAAAAAAGAAAAATAACATTAGAATGATTCAGGAACAAACCAATAAGTGTTAGAAACATTACAAGAACAATTTGGGAACCTTCTAGGGAATGTTAAAAAAAATTACCAGAATACCCTTGGAAGGCCTGTTGGGCAACAAAATACAAAGTAAAAGCCAAAAAGTGGGCCCCACACCTTTTGCACGAAATGCATGTGTAAAATGTGGTGGTGACTCACCATATGAGTCATCATTTCATTAAATACATATAAGACAGAAATAATAAATAGGAAAGATATAATTAATCTTGGTTAAAGTAAATTAACCTTGTTTAATTAAAATTAACCATACTTAGGATAGGTTAATCTTGATTATTGATAAATTCAGAAAAATTAACACTAATCTAATCCTTTAAGGATAATTCTATACATTTATATTTATTTTAGAAAATGGAAATTACATGTAAATGTACCAAAATGCCGTTAAGTGAGAAATTAATTCTCAAGTTACCCTTAAGTGGTCAAATTCCATAGTGGCCATGGGAGGGCTTATTTGCTTCATTCTTCATCTTCTAAACACTTAGAGAAACTTTCTAAAGCCTCTCTAAACTTAAAATACCCCAAAAATCGAAAATCATACACTAAGAAAAGTTTGCAGTGTTCAATGTAATAGATTGATAGATCTTTGAGTGTTTATGAGAAGAGTTTTAAAGTGCTCAAAGTAATAGATTGATAGAGCTTGGAGTAGATCTAGTGATCTACACTTGTTTGCCGTAAAAGGTGCTTTATTTGAGAATTTTATGTTCAAAGTTAACAACTTGATTATATCTTTGCCTAAAATTTGGTTTGTAATATTATTCTTGTTAAGAGTCTAGATCTAGATTCATATTTTAAAAGCCTTAAAGGAACAAGAAAAATTATAGCATGAGAGATCCATAAACTTAACTTGGACTTAAAAACTACTAAGTGTAAAGATGAAATTTTGGATCCAAAGTTGCACAAATCGCTTAAGATCTACCATGACCATGACCAAAGCTAGGGAGTAAGGATAATTTATGGCTGGATATAAGGACATGATGAATCAAGTGCTAGAAATTATGACACTAAGGCCATATGGCAAGAAAATTGAAAAAAGGACCATTGTTCAATTCACCTATAGCATTCGGCCACTTCTTAGTAAATTAGCAAACCTTGTGTTTAAAATTTTGTTTAGGGTATAAAGAGGAACCTAATCAAGTATAAGTATGGAATTATAAATTTAAAAGGGACTTGAAATTTGTAAGGTGCTCATTCGACTTGGATAAAAATATGCTAACATCTATAACACCAAGACTATGGAAGGACAAATTAAGGAAAAGGAACCTTGTTCTAACAACTTAGGGCACTTAACCACTCTCCTATTAATTAGGGAAACTTGAGTTAAAATTTAATTAAGATGTAAAGTGGAGCCTAAACAAGTTTAAGAAATTATATTTAAAGTTAAGAGAGATTTGGTAATGGTTGGGTACCATTTGGTCATGTGCACAAAATTAATAAGAAATAGTTAAGCAACCTTGATAGAATTTAAAAGTAAATCAAGTTAAGCTTAAGAAGGTGAATAGAAATTAAATATGGAGTGGAGGAAGGAGTAGGAGCATTCATTCATGCTCTCTAGGCAAGGAAGAAAAGCCCTAAAAAGTTCTATGGTTGGTGTAATTAATAGCCTAAATCTTAATTAGTGAACATCACCTTTTTAAGAGAATAAGAATTGAGATATAAGGTCTTAGGACTAGGGAGTATGCATTCAGCTAGATAGATAAGAAATAGGAAAATAGATTAATTTGGATGTTTAAGGATAATTAAATAAGACATGAGTAGAAAACTTAAAGTTTGCAAACAAGGAGGCAAGCAAATAAGTTAATTGATGGAACAAACCTAAATAGCTAAGTTACTAATCAAGAAGCATAAAACATATAACACTTAAACTTGTATATGCTGCATAAGAAATAACATCAAGCTAAAATAAGAAAGTTTTGTGCTTGAGATGAATCTTTACTTGAGAATATTATGCTAACTGGTTATATTAATTTATAAGTACATAAATTGTAATGTGAAGTGTATTAATATTACTCATGGTTGATTAAAGAATGATGTTTTACATGATGATTGTGTATCGATAATGATGTGATAGTAGTATGAAAGTAGAGACTCAATGTGCATGACATATTGGTTGGATTATTTGAGCATACATATTATGTGGAAGCCTCTAAAAAGGAACCTAAGTAATTAAGGGATCATTAAAGAAAGAACTTATGTGAAAAGTTAATACTACTCTTAATGTTCCTTATGCACATTTAGAAGGCATCAAATCTTTCTAGAGAGGAGACAAAAAGGTTCTCCAAAAATCCTTCTATTATGAAGCATCAGGTCTTTAATATTTATGATTGTGACGAGCATCAAGGAATGAGATCATGTCTTAAGAATAAAAGATAGAATAGCAGAGCTAGTGGGAAAATATTGTTTGACTAAGTATTAATATATGCCTATGTCTTAATGATCAACAGGAGAGTGATAAAGAATAGAAAAGAATTATGTAAGACATAGAGAAGATGATAGTCAAATGATATCTATGACATAATCCCAAAGATTTATTATGCTCAAGTAATTTATATGCTTAATTAAAAAATAGTCCATCTGGTGTAAAATAAATCCACTTCAGCTAGAGTTTTTGAAAGATTAAAAATAAATTTGTATGCATGACATGTTTTCTAATAAACTGAAGTGGCTGTGATGAGAGTGATGTCATTAACCCTAGGATAGAATCCTATTGAGAAACTTAGTTTTCCACCCTTTCTCCTATCATTTTCTTACCAGACTCCAATAATTCCATTCATGGAGACGATAGTATTCATAGAGAGTGACAACATAATCCGGATGGTTGCAGCCTCAAAGCCATCAAAGTTGGATTACAACGATGAACTATGTTTCATTGAATAATGTAGATTTTGTAATATAAATAGATGACTATATTATAATTATTTAGTATGTAGTTTTTATCATAGCAAATATGAAGTATATATAAATATGGACTATATAACTATAAAGTTTGGATAATCTTCTAACATGTCTGTAACTATGATAAATAGTAATTTTGCTTAATAGAGAGAAGTAGGAAACCGGTAAAGGAAACATAGGTAATTTATTAATTAATGCAAGTGAGGATAATCTGTTATTTATTTTTTGTTATGATTATTACTACGATAAGACTCGCATTTTCAACAAACATTTTAAAAAATAATTTACCTTATTTTCCCTAATGATTATTTTCTAAAGATTTCATATCATGAAGTAAAAGTCTAATACTGGAACTGTGTGTTCGACTTTAGGCATAAAAAAAAACTTCATTTTTAGGATGTTACACATGACCATGCCAACATGATACTGCATGGTTGTGCCAACTTTGGATGCGCTATCGAACATGTCATGTCAACCCTACTGACGTAGGAGGTATCTCAGTTAGCCCTACGTTGCTATAGAAGACCTAGAGCGACTGCAATAACGACAGGGAAGCTAGGTCAAGCAAGGTCCGGGATGATGGAAACCCTATTTTGCACCTATAAAAGGCAGGCTCTATGACATCGTTGATGAGATCAGAAAATGATGTAGAGGTCCCAGTCCTAGATAAAGACCAACTGTAGAGCCCTGTTGGGCCTATTGGGCCATCACTAGAATAAAAGCTAAGCAGCTACAAGAAGAGGTGGAAACCTTCTTGGACCTTCAAGAGGAGCACCCTTAGGCCCAATTCACCATCTATTATCCCTACATATTTTAGACTAGGTTTTGGGATTCTTTTTGTATTTTAGAAGTAGCAAGTCCAAGATATGTATAAAATGGGCCCATTTTCCTATATTTCTTTGTTGAGCTTTTTGGACCTGCTTTGGCCAATTTATAGGCTACCTTGGAAAACAAGAAAGGACTCATTTTGGTCTCAATGGAGAGGTCTAATTCAAATTTTCAAGGCAGCCCCATGTTAGACACCTCCCTCGCCTATAAATAAGGCCTTTTGTGTGTAATTTTGCATATGAAGATTCATTTGAATGAATTGAGAGTTTTTTACTTATAATTTAAAGATATTTTCTCTCCACTTTTCTCCTTTAGAACCAGACTTGGGGTTGAGGAACCTTCTTATCCATGGTATCTCATGGTGGTGGAGAAGCAGCATATCCTCCTCTAGAGGTGGCGCTTCCATGTTAAGCTTGAATCTAACTCCATTCCTCCTCTATCCTTCTCCAAAGTGAAACCTCCAATGGTACAGAACTCCCACCTTGCTCCACCTATGAATAAATTGGTATCAAAGCTCCATCAATGGAGGTTAGATCCAACTTTTATTCTATTTAATTTTCTTGCTTTTTCTTGATTCTTCAAGTTCATCTTCTTTGCTATTTTATTTTTCAATGTTTATTAGTCAAATGATCTTTGATTGTTATCATTTTTGTTTTGTTCTATTATTATTTCTTTCTAGTTTTTGGAATGATATCGTTTGTGTAATTTGAAGCTGAAATGAGGTTTTTATCATCTGATTACTGATGTATGTTCATCCTTGCATGCAAATGAACCTAACTTATTTGATTTGTGCATAATTTGCTCATTTATGATCTTATCTTTGTGAAACTTTTTTTTATTTTACTTTCTATGATCCATATATTTCAATTCATTAGTATGATTTTTTCAAATCTACCAAAAAAAGTTTTAGAAAAAAAATTCTAAGATTTGAATTCAAATTTTGGTGCCAAAATCTCATATGTTCTTATGTAGATTCAGTTCTTTTTTCCCTATTTAGGTATTTTTTTAGATGTTTTGATACTTCTATATGTATTCCTTTTTGAGTTGTTTGTTTTTGTATATTTTCTCCTTTGAAAATTTTTTGAGAGTGCATGATCATGTGCATGCGTCCTACATGCTAAGTCTAGCTTAAGTCATGCAAGATTAAGTCATTGAACTTAAAAGATTACGAGTATGCTTGAATCAAATGAAAAGAAACTTAATTCTTATCCCTAGATCTTATGACTTGGGCTGGATCGAGACAATGGGATAAGGACTTATGGCTTAGAATACCAAATCTATTCAAAATATGAAGTGAAAAATGCACTAGGATGAATTTTTGAATTTAGGACCTTAACAAAAGCTATGAAAGGATCAATTGAGGACTTGAACTTCCTGGAATTTGGAAAAAAAATCATGACAAAAGAAGTTGAGAAAACTGAAAAAAAGAATAAAAACAAAAAAGACTTAGAATAGAAAAAGGAGAAGAAAAAAAGGTATATAAAAAAGCTTGTATATAGGTCATTTGCTTTGCTTTCCTTGAGTGTGGTATACTAGTTGTCTATGCTTCATTTAGACCATAGGTTCTGAATCATATTAGGTTTAATTACTTATTTTATGCATGCCTTAATTGCTTGACGAATAGTATCTTCTTATTGCATGAGCATGTGCATGTGCATGCCACTCTTAAAAGTTTCTAGGTTTTCCTTTTATGTGCCTACCTTCTTTTCTTGCCTTCAATTCTAGTTTATCTCTTTAGTGGCTTCTAAATTTTTGTATTACTTAAATTCCTTTTGAGTATACTTTTCTTTTTTTTTAGCTTTTCTTTTTTGTCTTTCAAATTCTTCTAAGTTTTGTCACCTTTCACCTACTTGCATAAGCATTTTCTTCACTTCTAAGCATCACTAGAGCACCTAAGTTCTTCACTATCTAACACCAACCAAGTGGGGCATCAAGTGTCCTTTTGCCTGTGCTTGATTTTGTAGGGACTTGGAGAAGTTTAAACCTAAGGCAAGACATGCCAAGGGACTTAAAAAACTTAAGTCTTCAAGACCAAAGTAAAGAGCTAAGAGAAAACCCAAATTTAAGATCAAAGTTAAGACATTTAGTAATAAGTAGCATTTAGTTTTTGAATTGTAAATTTAGATTGAACCATTGTAATTAGCATTGATTTGAATTGTAAATCCTATTGATTTGTATTAGGATCTATTTATGGTGTAATTTGGATTTACGTTTGCAAGTTGTGTGTAATAAGGACTTGGACTTTTGGACCTTGGTGTAGGATAGTCACCTAAGGTCATGTTATAGCTTCTTGTGGTAGCACTAACCTTGTCTTCTTTTGAAAGTTCAAGAGGGGTAGGTAAATTATTTAAGTCTTGTGTGTTTTTGTGTGCCTTAGGAGATTAAATTGAGTGCTAAGTGTTTTGACTCTTGGGACTTAATTTCTTAGCATAAGTAATCTGGGTGTGGAGAGAAATTTTCTATTTTACAAATGAGTACCCATGACCTATCCCTTAGAAGCCAAATGGAACAATTGGCCAATAGATTAGAAAGGGTTTTTCAAACCCAAACAAGGGTCGTCAAACAAATACTAGATCATCTAAAAAAAATAAAATAAAAAATAACGAAGAAATTAAAGAATAATTAAAACTAGTGGGTCTAGGAATGAGGATAATTATCATGAGGAGACATCTAGTGAAGATATCAACATCTTTGGGAAACACATGAGTCATAGGAGAAGGAGAAGACGCTCCCCCTAAAAGAAAATGCCTTCCTCAAGAGATAGGCCACACACACAAAGGAGGGAAATACCCTCCAATGACCATGCACCATGAAGAGAAAGAGTAAGGGATCATGGTATAAAGAAGCAACTAGGACTAAGGAACCCTCTAGGACTAGGACTTATAGGCATAGATCCCATATGTCTAGAGAACGAAGGAGTAGGAGTTTCTCTCAGGATAGCTTAAATGATAGAGTTAGCTATAGGAATAGAAATCCAAGGGGTAGGGATACCTTAGAACCCATAGAACTACCTAAGATTAAAATGCCTAGGTTCCAAGGAGGGAACAATCTTGAGACATACTTAGATTGGGAGCTTAAGGTAGAAAATTTTTTCGCAAGCCGTGTCATTAGGGAAAGACATAAGGTGAGACTAGCTGCCTTAGAATTTGGTAATTATGCCCTAATATGGTGGGGTAGGCTTAACAAAGAAAGGTTTAGGCCTTTAAGTGATTGGGAAGAAATGAAACGTATTATGAGGGTTAGCATGTACCCCCTATTATTTAAGATAGGTCCATAATAGGTTGTAGAGACTTTCTCAAGGCACCAAGAGTGTAGATGAGTATTATAAAGAGATGGAAGTTGTAGTAATTAGGGATAATGTGCAAGAAAGTGAGGAAGCCA
The DNA here is from genome assembly GCA_037954105.1 of Canavalia gladiata. Classification (NCBI taxonomy): domain Eukaryota; kingdom Viridiplantae; phylum Streptophyta; class Magnoliopsida; order Fabales; family Fabaceae; genus Canavalia; species Canavalia gladiata. Next base: position 42,523,779 of record CM075661.1, read on the forward strand.
CCATGGTTAGGTTCTTAGATGGACTTAGACATGACATCAGAGATGTGGTAGAACTCCATCAATACCTAACCCTAAATGATCTTTACAACCAAGCTATAAAGGTAGAAGCCTAGCCCAATAGGAAGGGTAAATGGAAATATATTACATATAGATCATCTACACAAGACACGTGAGAAAATAGAAAAAAGGTTCCTAAAGACTCTAGCTTTAAATCTAGGGAGCCTAAAGAAGCCAAAGACTCCAAAGATTCTAAAGGAAAGACTTCGAATTTTCCCTCTGGCAAAGAATTTTCAATTAAGTGTTTCAAGTGTTTGGGTAGGGGGCACACTACTTCCCAATTCCCAAATAAGAAAACCATGATCCTTAAGGAAAATTGTAATTATTCATCATTAGAGTCCACTACCTGTAGTTTCTCTTCCTCTTCACCTAATGATGAAGATCGGGACTATGCACTTGGGGGAGACCTCCTAGTGGTTAGGAGGTTACTAGGTAATGTTGCTAATGGGGAGGAAGAAACTCAGAGAGAGAACATCTTCCACACTAGGTGTTCTATTAAGGGGCACACTTGCTCTTAATAATTGATAGAGGTACCTACACTAATGTACATTGTACTAGGCTAGTTACCAAACTAGGGTTAGCAACCACCCCACATCCTAAGCCATATATGCTTCAAAGGCTTAGTGGTAATGGAGACTTGTTGGTTGATTAGCAAGTCCTCCTCACATTCATTGTTGGGAGGTATAAGGATAATATTACTTGTGATGTTGTCTCCATAGAGGCTAGCCATGTGCTATTGGAAATGCCATGATAATAAGATAGGGTTGTCCATCACAATAGGCATACCAATAGGTATTACTTCTAATTCAACTCGTAGAAAATTACCCTAGTGCATTCCTTATTCTTCTATTTTACTCTCATAGGGGTTATGGGTTTGTTACTTTCTACTACCTTTTGTGTCTCATTTTTTATAATTATCTATTTTTGAAATTATTTTGAAAATTTAAGAGGTTAGTATTTGACCCTAGTATTCCCATTATTTCCATTCATTAATAACATTCTTCTTTACTCACTTTTGTCCTTATTTGTAGATAAAGTTGAGCTTATGTATTCAAGGAAGGATGGTTACAAAGGGGGAGGAATTAAGGTATAAGTCGTAGTGGCAGAGAAATACTAGCTGTAGAGACTTACTTGGCCTATTGGGCCATCACCAAACTAAAAGCCAAGCAGCTACAAGAAGAGGTGGAGACCTTCTTGGGCCTTCGAGAGGAGCCCCTTGTTTACATGACCATGGAAATTCATAGAAGTTTGTATGTTTATTCTAAAACATGGTTGTGCTTATTATTTTGCTTGGCCATGACAATATTATGAGTTTCATTTGAATATTTTATTTTTGTAGGAAATTCCTCCTCGTATCCAAAATAGGAGTCGTGCTTCCATCATTGCAGAGGTTGAACCTTCATAAGGTTTAGCCTATTACATTTTGACCTAGGGAATCGTTGGTATGAAGTCACTATTATACAGTCCGGTTAACTTCTCCTTCATCCCTACTTGCAGTTTGGAGCAGGATTCTTTACAACACCAAGGTATAGAGGATCAGAAGATGAGGCACTTGGATAGGATAGGGTGGTCCACAACCGCCTTCGTATAAGATCCTTACTACAAGAAGCTGACTTTGGTGATTCTAGCTTACCTCATTTGCTACTGTCCGAAGGGTAAGATACCAACACATATCATCCATTATAAGCTTAGTGATTTCCAGTTCTAGAAGATGTTCACCAATTTTAACGTCGCACTAGGGTTTGAAACAACACAGTGTATCCTTATCCCTAAGCATTTGGAGGGTCTCATAGATATTCCAGATAAGCGTGTTGAGGGCTATTCGGATTTAAGATTACAAGATCCTATAACTATATCCTTATGTCTCAAAATCAAGAGCTAATACAGACCCATTACTTTGTATTTTACATTAGTTGTTTACTGTTGGATTTTCTTTTGAAACAATAGCACTGGAGTCATTCCAAAAGTTCACTTAATTCTTTTATGGGTTGCTCTAAGAGGTTGTTGGATCGTTCCTGGAAGCCTCTGCATTATGTCTTTCCGGAAGATTAGGTGTAACTAAGAAGGAACTCTTGAAGCCACAAATAATCCCTAGAGTGAAACTAAGAAGGATTAGGAACCCAAAATAGATAAATTAGAATGTTTGGTGCAAATAACCAAACTGCCCCTGCATCTGGGTAATCTAAATAATATGCCAAAGAAATGTTAAACATAAGTAAAAGAAATTATAAAGGATTACAAAACATCATGGATGACCAAAAGTAGTGAGAAAAACTTTGGAAACAAAGAAGGGACAAAAATGCCCTTTGAAAACTTCGAAAACGCCCCCAGAAAGCTCTGCTTTTTGCATAGAGCTAGTTAGTTCCTAGAAAAATAGAAAATGACCTTAGATCAACATGGGAACGAACCAAAAAATGTTAAATTTTTCATAGGAATAAAGTAGGAATTTTTCTAAGACTGCTCAGAAAAATTATGAAAAACAGCACTAAAAAGGCGATGAGGGCAAGAAAGTATGAGAAAGAAGCCATGAGTGGACTCCATATGGGCTGCATGAAATTTACCGTGTGAAAACCATGATGGTGAGTTAACCAAAGTAAACCCATAATAGATAAAATAATTAATACTAAAATTCTTTTAACCATAGTTAATGCTAATTAACCTTGATTAATTAAAAGTTAACCATGCATAGGCTACGTTAAACATGATTAGTAACAAACTCAGCCTCATTAACACTAATCAAAGTCTAAAAGGATAATTCCTTAAATTTTGGTTACTTTGAAAAAGGAGAATATTTATACAAAATTACCAAAATACCCCCCAAGTGTAAAATTAATCTAGCCAACTTTGTCTCATTATACATAATTTGGGATCTTTGTTCAGTTTTTCTTCCTAAAACACCTAGCCAACTCTCCAAAATCTCTCCAAATCTATCTAAGTGAAAAAATCCCTAACCTTTTGACCTTAAGTCTAAGTCTCCAACTATGAGATTTAAGCTAAAAACAACCCTTAAACACAAAGTCTCACCATTTTCAGTTAGAGAACCTTGTAGACCAGCCAAGGGGGTTCAAGGAGCAGCCATCATAGCTGCACCATCAACACTCTAAGTCACCATCAAATAAGATCTTCTACTTTGTCTTTTTTAGCTTTAAACTTACTTTTTATGGTTTATTTTCTTTCTTTCGTGTATCCTCTCTCTAAATTCCTTGGATCTTCTTTTTTTTGAACTCATGAGGGCTCAAGGATGCATTTAAATGGTTCAAAATAAGCAACACAATTTTTTAGGGATTTTCGAGAAATAAAATGAAGTTTGGACGATTTAAAGTGCTTCTAAGTACTTAGAAGAAATTTAATCGGTGGAAGTTGTTTTAAAACCCATTTTGATGCTTTGGGCAATTTTGAGAACTCATGAATTTTTTTTTGAAGTGTTCTAAGGAGATGTATGGATCTTAGAGTAGATCTTGTGGATCTACACTTTGTTGTTTGGAAAAAATGTTGTCTTGCATATTTTTATGCTTAAAGCTTGAAAGTGATGATTTTTCATCTTATGGTGGACTTGTGTATTATTTTGTCCAGACCTGAATCCACGAACTTAAATATTTAAAAGTGAGAGAAAATTAATCTTTAAGTACCAAAATCTTGCTTTGGGCATAGATCTAAAAATTACTTAGTAAAAGTTGGAATTTTGGACCATAAAATGGCATAAGCTTTGCAAGGCACACAAGACTTATTTTGGACATGACCCAAGGTGTGATTTTGGACAGGCCTTGTATGGTTAAAGACCTTCAGGTGTTTCATGTGCATAAAATCAAGGAATGATGGTTGTATGAGAAGAAAATTAGAAAGGGTGACCTTGGCAAGTCAAGGGAGGCATTCGACCATACAAGCACTCTTAAGGATAAAACTTCCTAAAATTTTTATAAGTGACACTGATCATGTAACTAGACTCTAAATGATGTAAAACAACAACCTTTGAATGAAGATAATTTGAGTCAAAATGGCCTAAAATCCACTAGGTGTGCATTCGGCCAACCTAGTGTAAGTTAAGAGAAAAATGAGCTTAAAATTGGTTAATGCTATATTAAGAATTTTCATTAAGTAAATGGGTTAATTGAAGGTTTAAGAAACACATAAAAGATACCAATTTCATAACAATCAACATAGATAAAATGAGGTGAAGCCCTTAACCAGTATTTAACCTAGGTTTCATGAAGGTATAAATTGGTAACTAAACATAAACCATGACTTAGGAGGTGAGGGAAATGTGATTTGGCCATGACCCTTAGAATTAGGATAGAAGACCTAAAAATTACCCAAACTTGGTTAAACTTGTAGCTTAGATCCTAACTAGAAGGATTGGCCTACCTAGGTTAATTAGGGTTGAAAATTTGGTACCCTAAGTCATGGAAGTGGCATTTGGCCACGAAGGGGTTAATTAACCAAAAATAAATTTTAATTCTTAATTAGATTTAATTAAGGGTCCTAGGAATGTAAGTATAAGATATTAAAAGTGTAAGAATGTTATGGCATTAACTGAGGGACCATTCAGCCACTTTAGGATCAATTGATCTAGGAGGAAGTTTAATTCTTAACTAGCCTTAATTAAACATCCTTTGGTCTATAACTAGCAAAGATTAAAATTGGAGGTAAGTATTACAAAGATTAAGAACCCATTTGAACATAATCACTAAGGTAGTGAAAAGAAAGTCAAGAAGTCATCATAATTCAAGCCTAAAACTAAGCATGTATAAGATAGGTGTTTGAGAATAAAACATGAAGTTGGAAGCTAGGTTAAGCTATTCTACCATGACCATTAAGGATGGAAAATAAGTTTTAAAAATCTCTAAGTTAGATATCTAATAATGAATTAGTATTAAATTGATAAAAATCAACTCAAGACAAGAAAAAAAACAAACTAGAAGGCCTTAGAGGCTAAGGGTTCACATTCGGCCACTCTAGGTTAAATAAGAAGAAAAAAGTTTGAAAATATTGGTTTAGGTAACATAAGAAGTCTTATAATATGAAATGAAAAATTAAAGTTTAAAAGAATCTTGGCAAAAGCATAGATAACCATCCGATCATGTTTAAGTAAAATGTTTTAAACAAGTTAAAAATTGCTAACACTTAATATTTGAACTTAGTATAAGTAAGGTATGCATAAGACTTGCAAAATTAAAGAGCATAATGAATAAAAACTTAAAAAAAGGTTCTATTCGGCCACCTAAGAGAATAACTTATAAATTGTAAAAATCATGTGAAACTAATGAGACTTTGAGAAAAGGAAAGGTTGAGACGTAACTTAGGAGGTTGAGAGAATTATATCTCTTGAATGATATCTCATAAAAAGTTAAAGAGATTAATAAGTTGGAACATGTAGTAGGTACATGTAATTATGTTGTTCAAATGAGATTTATAAGTGGACATATAATGTTTTATGAAGGCACATTGTTTATTGTTAGTTAAATATTATATGCTCATAAGTATTGAATAGGTGATACTATGTATGATGGATTGATATGATTGATGATCTGATAGAATTTAAGATCTAAATATGTATATCGTATTGGTTGAATATTGATTGAGCATGCATAATTATTTGGAAGCCATTAAAATGAACCTAAAGGGTTTAAGGAATCGCTAAAGCAAACTTATGTGAAAAGTTAATCTACTCTTAATGATCCTTGTGAACATCATATCTAAAAGATACCTAAAGCTCTACTGAAGAGGAGGAAAAAAGGTTCTCCAAAAATCATTCTATAGTGAAAACATAAGGGTTCTTCGCACATTATGAGATTATGGCAACCATCTAGGAATGAGCTCATATCCTTGGTAGTAGAAGGTAGAGCATCATACTCAATGAGAATATATTGTTTAACTAACTAATACTTGTATGCCTATGTCCTAAAATTTCACTAATTGAATGAAACAAAGAAGAGAAGAGTTATATTGAGACTTAGAAGAAATAATAGTAAAACAATATCCATGTTATGATCCTAAAAGTTATAATATTCAAGTAATTAGGTGCTCATCTGAATTGATTTTCTTGATCGATATTATTGTGTGCCTATGTATTAAAATTCCACCAAGGGAGTGGAATAGAGAAGAGGGGAAACTATGTTGGAACTTAAAGGAGATAATAGTAAATCTATGCTTATGTTGTGCTTCCAAATATTTATGAAGTTTAAGACTAAGATACGCTTAGGTAATAATGTTTGTTTTCTATATAAAAATAACCCACTTCAATAAGGGGTTTTGAAAGATTAAAAGCAATCTTGCATGCATGTCATGAATTTTTAATAAACTGAAGTGGTTGGAATAAAAATGATGATACTATGCTTAGGGTAGAATCCTACTAGAAAACTTAGTTTCTTAACGCTACTTTCCCATTTTGTTCCTATATGCCTTGGATGCTATTTGTGATGGTAGCAATTCACGTACTTGAAGCGGGCGAGGGACTCTCTCTAAAAAGAGAAGATGTACATAATACCAATAATGAAATTAGTTGGATGCAAGCATCCTAGTTATCATTAGTAGTAGTACGTTAGTCCATGTACTAAAATATGTGGCAAATATGTACGTAAATATGGTGTATAAGAAAGTGTATGATAAGGCATTGGTGCCTAAGATTATATGGATATGTAAATGGATCATATAATTATGTGAAGTTATATGTTGTATAGACTAGTTGTGTTTAATTTGTTACTTTGAATTAATTGATAAGTGGAGCAACATAGATCACACGTATTCTTAAAACACTGTATGTGTCCAAGAAGTAATTTATTTACCGACACGTACATTAAATCGACAATGCTCTCAATTTATAACAAATAGTTTTAAAATTTTTTTATTGTAGTTTCTTTACCAAATATTTTCTTAAAAATTCTGCATCATGAGATAACAAACTAATAATGGAACTGAATGAATGACTTAAGCGTAAAATCGGTATTCCTTTTGAGGATGTTATATTAGGAAACAAATTCTGAAGGGTAGAAGGACTATATCCATATTGGTTCATATGTTACTACCTTCTATCATTTTCATAGAGTTCTCCACCTCGTGACAATGCTAGCACATGAAATTACATTACTAGGGCATTCAACTCAGTTGCACATGAAGATCATTGAACGATGCCCACATGGAACTTCTATGTTTTCACCTTAGCAGTAGGAGCAACAACAGTCACAATCACACTCATCACTATAGTAGGAGTAGCGGCAGTAGAGGCGAAGTTGCATGATGACTTAGGGGATGAGCATCCATTGGTCTAGTCCCTCTCTAACCTCCTTGACCATCTACAAGCATGGATGGATGGTATCTATGATCACTTGGATGCAAAATCCATTTCTCATTAGGCTTTCCAAGCTTCATAGGATACAATTTTTGCGTTGATGGACAACTAGTTCACAACACTTCTTTAGTTGTTGTAGGGCCAGGTGGGCCACCCATCATTGCAATGGTGAAGCTTACATTTTCTTGCTTTATTTGCTTTTGATTAGGATTAGGCTAGGTTATTGGACATTTTCATTTGATGCACTTTTCTTACTTGTACAAACATTTATCTATTTAAGCATTATTACTATTTTTGCCTCATTTCGTATATGATTATATGATTCTAACACATCTGTTTGGTGTGAGTAGGGTAACTTAAAACATTTAGATTTCTTTCCCAATCATTGGAACCAAGCAAGGAATACATTGAAAGAATTGTTGATATATAAGTTTTAAGAGGCAAATTTTCTCCCTCCTCAACCACGTCTTATGAAAGTCTTTCTTTTTCTCTTCACTATAACCTATATCTTTTTGCATGTAGGTAAGTGCCTAGGTTTGTGGAGGGAAACCCTGCCCTCCTAATTATGTTGTCAAAAATCACTTATCCCTCCTACTGTGCATACTACTTTCTACCTTGATAATTAATTTTTCCAAACAAATTAGGGAAATGATAAAAGATTAAGGTTCATGAGGGATACATCCCTCAGTTTTTCTAAATAATTCTTGTACCTTATGATGACATTGTATACTTAACTTTTTGGAATATCAGTAGGTTTGGAGTTTATAAGATTTGATGGTAGACATTAGTTGAACCTAAGAAAGACATGAAAACTTTTAATAAAATTAATTGATAATTAATCATGTCCCTTGTCATCTTGTTTTTTCATTAGAGTAACGTTATTAAAGGATTAAGCCTAGTTGAGTTTTCACCCAATCTCTTTCTCTCATTTTTGCATGATTGTCGCTTAACTTTTACACTCTAGAACATGCCCTATAACTTTATAAAGGATTTCATAATAGAAAAATGAAAAAGACAAATTAGGTTTCTATGATTAACCACAAACCTAAAATATTAGTTCAAGCCTTTGTTGAGCTTGAGAGATTAAAAGTTAATTTCTTTGGTACCCTTCACACGATTACTATTATTTGAGGTATCCTTAGATTATAACTGAAGCAAATGCTTAGGGATGAAAAAGTGATAAAAAAGGAAAAGAAAACAAAGCAAAACAAAAAGTGAAAGAGGGAAGAAAATGTAAAAGTATGAAAAAGCTTGGGAAACAAAAAGTTAAAATTCATGAAAACTTAGTAAATGGGCTCATAGTCTAAGGGTTTAAGGATATTAAAGATAAAAAATACCCTTTGTGTTTCCTTTCCTTCTTATATCTTACCTAACTTTATGAATTTCCTTGGTCATGTTTCAACCTTAATAAATACGTTTTGATTCTTGTGTATGATTTAAATTTGAGTTGTGATTAAAGGTTTATGGGAAAACATATGGTAATGTACAATTACGAGGGATAAAGTGGTAATGATTTATACCTATATATATACGTGAGAGTTGGTGAGAAGAGTGATCTCCTATATGTATGGAAATTGATTTCAGGAAGCTAAAAACCTTAATTGGATTATTGTATATTGCTTTTATGATGGTAATTGTGTTTTTTTTGTTGCATGTTAATATGTGAGGGTTCTAGATTCTATACTAACTATGTTCCCTTCCTTTATTGGTTTATCTATGATAAATTAACTATAATTATGATGCAATCCAAACAAGTAGAGAATCAGAAATTAGGCAGATTTTGGGTTAAAAGGAAGGAAAAAAGGCCTAAAAATACTAAATATAAATGGATGGATCAAAATACCCCTGAAGGAAGCTAGAACGAATGCGCTGGATTCAAGCATGCCCTCACAATGGTTAGAATTTTTTGACATAGCTTTGCAAACTCAAGCATGGTCGTGCTGGATGGTGAGCACGACTATGCAACATCCATAGTTTACTAACACGATTGTGTAGACCTAAAAATGACTTTACAAACCTTGGAGGATACCATAAATGATTCAAGCCAACCCTATTGATGCAGAACATGATCCCTATCAGCCTTAACGACATATTGGGGGATTAAGAGAAATCCTAAAAGCTCAAGAGGCAATTGAGTTCAATTTGAATTATAGTAAAGGAAACCCTCATTATTTCCTATAAAAGGGAAGGATCAGCATTGTATGAGATACCTTTCAATACCACCGACTACAATCATACACCTCTCTCATTCATCTGGAGAAGCTTCCCTCCATTTGGTTCTCATTTCCCACTACCCTCATCTTCCATTTCCATTTCTTCTTCTAACATCCTCTCGTAGGATCTCGGAGGAAAGATCCCATTTTATAGTACGAGTTGCAAAGCCCCTTTGCTAACCTTTCCATCACTACAATTTTGTATTTATATCTTAGGATTAGGGTTTTAGAATATTTTGTTAGGTTAGCATACTCTTATTTAATTCATTTATTAAGTGTAACTATCTACCAAATCATGGAGTTTTAAGGAAACTTGTGATGTAACTACTTGGATCCCAATTTATCTTATGAATGATTATATGTTTTCTTTATCTAATTATGTTTATTTTGTTACGCTTACTTAATCGAATTAACTACTCTTGTTGATTTCCAAGTTAGTTGTTGAGTAGGCGGTTAGATTATTTCTTCCTATTTAGTAGAACTATAAGATAAACTGAGTCTTAGGATTTTGGTGTATCAATCATTATCCCAAGCTTCTAGTCAGTTATTAACTTAAGAAATATGAAAAATGATTTATACTTCTCTAATTTATTTAGGTTGCATAATCATTGAGGGTAGTACTTAGGGAAAAGAATATTACTATTGTATGATCATTAGATAGTAATAACATTTGAACGAATGGTTAGAAATTAAAGTTTTCAATCATTCATAGGGGAGATTATGATAAAATTAGGTAAAGTCATAAGGAGATCCAAAGTTCCATATCTATCTAAAGTTATCATCTTTTTTTGGGAGGAAGTCAAGTAGAAGCACTCTTAGAGGCCTAACCTGCTCAACCAACCATTTATATTTTGGCCACCATCATTATAGTGTATAATTAGGGTATATCACTAGATCAATCCATTTAATTAGTCCCTCACCTTTTTGTATGCTTTATAGTATGATCACATTTATTCATTCCCCTATCATGCTTTAAATCTTGTTCTATCATTTTGCATTTAGGATGTTGAATTTGATTGAAAAGTCCCATGATTATAACTTGGTTAAGTCTAGGTAGCCACTGTTATGGGAAACATGTAAGGAAATAATTTGCTTTATACCTCTATGTAAGACCCAATCATTTTCTAAGGTAGTTACAGACATGATTCCTCCAAATAGTACCCTAAGGCATGAGTATTCTCTCTTGTACCCACAAAACCTATATCACGTACTCATCAAACTTAGTAAAGTTATTGATTTTGTATTTCGCACTTCTAGTGATTATAGGGTTTTGGATACTTAGAGCGTTTTATTTTTAAATATTTTAAATTACACGTTGTTGCACTTATTTGGGAAATTCAAGAGGTTTGTAGGCATTATCTTGTGTTTTATTCATTAATAACATCTCCTCTACTTATTATGTCCTTGACATGTAGATCATGATGAGCATACACACTTGAGGATGAATGCTTTCGAAGGAGGATGAGATGATGTAAAGGTTCCGACTATAAAGGAAAAGGCTAGTTGCAAAGATCGATTAGGCCTATTGGGCCTATCACCAGAGCAAGAGGCAAGGAGTTGAATAAGGAGGAAACCTTCTTAGACCTTCTGGAGGAGCTCCTTCAGGCCCAACACACTTCACCCATGCCACTCCATACTTTAGATTAGGACTTAGATTTTTCTTATATTTTAGGTTGCAACAAGCCTAAATATGTATAGGTTTCGACCCTATTTTCCCTATATTTTAGCTTAGGTTCCTAGGCATGCTTTAGCCCAACTAGTGGCTGCATAGAAGAAGGATGAAGGTAACATATTGGGCTTGAAATTAAAGCCTAAACTACTCATCTTGGATATCTCCAAAGCTACATAGGTTTTCTTCTTCGTTAGGCATATTTTTTTCTATAAATAGGTACCTTCTGTGTAATTTGGACCTTTTGAGTCATTGAGTCAAATTCATATTTGAAAGCATAGTTTCTCCCTTCTTTTCCTCTCTTTCTTGGTTGGAATTGTAAGTGGGATCCTCCTTATTGTGGGCATCCAAGGTGGATAAGAAGGAACTTATCTCCACCAAGAGTAGCGTTGTAACTTTATCATTCAAATCTTGTTCACCTGTTCACCTCCAAACTCCACAAAGCATACCTTTATTGATCCAGATCTTTGTCAGCCATGGACAACTACAAGCTTGTTCTTATCATCATGATTTATTACTTGCTTTAATTTAGATGGATAACTCAACCTCAGAGGAATGATATCTCCACATCAAAAAGTTTTTAGGCTGACAAACATCATAAAGATGAATGATGTTTCACAAGATGCCATCAAATTTCAATTGTTCCCCTTTTTCATCATAGATAAGGTAAATGATTAGTTAAAATTTTTGTTGAAAGCATAAATTTCTACCTAAGCAATTACAATGTCTATTCTTGATGTAACAATTTTCACCATCGATGTAGTCCAAGATCACAGTGAAGATCACCAGCTTCACCTAGTACGAAAATGAGTTCCTGTATGAAGCTTGGGATAGATTTCAGAACCTTATCCTGAGGTGCTCACATCATGGTTACAAAATATCCCATCTTGTGAAGATTTTCTACAACATCCTTTCATATGCCAATAGAGTTGTAATTCCACCTAATATCCCTTATTTTTGTAAAAATAGTCAAGCAAGAAAAGAATCCGAAAATAGGGCATGTTTTAGGCCAGAAAAATGAAAAAAAAGGGAATAAAAAAAGAGAATAATGCAAAAAAGGATAAAAATGCCCCCTCATTAGACCAACACGGTTGTGAAAACATATGCACGATTGTTCCAGCACAAGGTTGCATGACCATACCAACTAGATGCACGATCATGCCAACATTTGATGCTTTAGGAAAAAATGGCACATTAGTCTTAATGATGCAAGAGGTGTGCTAGTTAGCCCTATGACACCAACAAAGACCTAAAACGGTCGTGATGCCTACAGGAAAGCTAGGTTAAGCCTAATTTGTGACTCTAGAAATCCTAAATAGTGAAGTATAATATGGAGGATTTGCTTCACCATTCAAGATATCACATAATAGCAGGGAGAACCACCTCTCACCTCTGGGGATACACCTCTCTCTAGGAAAAACCTTACCTTTGCCCTATCTCTCAGTTCTAGTCTCTCCATTCTCAATGCTTCCTCCAGCATCCTTTCGTGGGATCTTGGTGGGAGTAATCACTATGCAATGCACTTTCAGAGAAGTTTCCATCTTTGGTGGCAGCATCAATTTTGTATTTCTTTTATCTGCTTTTATTATGGATATTTATAGACTATTTTGATATATGAATAACTAAATTCCCCTATATGGGACTTCGGAAAACTTTGTGATGTTTATTATTTGAACCCTTGTTCTTCCCCTTTCTATATTGATGTTTTCATTTTTTCAATTGTTCTATCCTATCATGCCTAATATAATAGGAACTGACGAATTCTATTAATTTGGTAATTGGTTGGGGGGTTAAGCGATCATACCCCTCCCAATTGGGGGAACAATAGAATAGCTAGACTTAAGAGTCTTGAAGGATTAATCGGGAACCTAAATATCTAACTGATTATTTTCCTAAGATGTAGTTAACACGCTCTAGAACTTTATGCCTCTTTTATTTATCTATATTGTTGGATCAAGGATGGATAGTATTTAGAAAGGGATTGCTGCTTGATGAATGGATTTTGCTACACTTATTTTCATTTTTGTTGGGCTTAATTAGGTTTGAATCATGTCTAGTTCTATCCTTTTGAGTGATTTTTATGTTATTAGGCTTCGTTGGGTATAAGTGGTAAAATTGGTTAATTTTTGAATTTTCATACCTCTTGACCTTTGTTCATTTCTCTAGGCCATATCTTGGTCTATAAAATTGAAACCAGAATGATTCTAGGAGCATGATATTTTTTTTATCTTCCTCTTTTTCTATTTATTATTTTCTGTTATTTCTTTGAAATTCAACCCTTGACTATTTGCCTTCTTTGTCTTTATCTCATGTGAATTTGGTCTTGATAAACTTCACAAGGGTACAAAGGCACGAGGGTAATTTTATGGGAGTTAAATTGGAAGGAATACCTACTTGTATGCCCATCATAATGGACATCCCTATCATATTGCCATGGCTTCCTAAAAGCTAATGATTGGCCTCCATAGGGACAACATCACGAGTGATATTGTCCTCATACCTACCAATGGTAAAGGTGGGGAGCACTTGCTGATTAACAAAAAAGTACCCTTTGTCACTAAGCCATTGTAGTATGTATGGCTTAGGATGATGGGTGGTCACTAGCTATAACTTATTTAGTAGCTTGGTGCTAGCCATATTTATACATCTACCATCGTCAATAATTAAGGAGTCGGTACGCCCCTTTATCATCTTTTATGGAAGATGTTCTCCTTTTGTGTTTCTTCCTCCCCCTTAACTGTACTGCATAGTAACCTCCTAACCACTAAAAGGTCATCTTCTAAGGCATACTTAAGAACTTCATCCTCAGATAAGGAAGGAAAGGAACTAGAGTTAGAGGATTATAGTGATGAATAATTACCATTATCCTGGAGGGCCATAGTTTTCTTATTTGGGCAATGGGAATAATGTTTCCTGGCCCAAATGATTCTTGAAACATTTCACAGATGATTCTTTCCATGAAAGTAGGTTTGAGGGTTTTCCCTTAAACTCTTTGGAGTCTTTGACTTCTTTACCCTCTCTAATTTTGAAACTAGAATTTTTTTTTCTTTCATAAGTGTCTTATTCGAATGACTTGTATGCAGTGTATTTTCCTTTACCTCTCTTATTTATTTGGGCTTTCACCTTTATAATTTGGTGTAAATATCATTAGGGCATAGATATTGGTGGAGTTCTACCATATCCTTGATGTCATGCCTAAGGCCATTTAGGAACCTAACCATGGTGGCTTCCTCACTTTCTTTTAAATTTTTCCTAGTCACTACAACCTCCATCTTTTTATAATACTCATCTACACTTTTGTTGCTTTGAAAGAGTCTCTATAGCCTATTATGGATCGCTCTTTAATATTGGTGAGGTACATGTCTTGCCCTTATGATTTCATTTCCTCCCACTTACTTAAGGGTCTATATCTCTCTTTGTTAAGCCTATCCTACCAAATTAGGGCATAGTCACTAAACTCTAAGATAACTAACCTTACCTTACCTTATGTCTTTCCTTAATGACATGGCTTGCAAAAATGTGTTCTGCCTTAAGCTACTAATCTAAGTATGCCTCTGTTTTTTTCCTTCCTTGGAACTAGGTATTTTAATCTTAAGTAGCTTTGTAGGCTCTAAGGCATCTCCACCCCTTGAATTTCTAGTCCTATGGCTAATCTTATAATCTATGTCATCTAAACTATCCATAGAGGAACTCGTACTCCTATGTTCCCTAAACCTATGCAATCTATGCTTATGAGTTCTAGGCCTAAAGGGTTTCCTAACCCTAGTGTCTTCTCTATGCCCATGATCCCTAATTCTTTCTAATCTTGGTGCATGATCATTGGAGGGTAGTGTCCTCTTTCGTGAGTGTGGCCGATCCCTTGAGGAAGGCATTTCCCTTTGGAAGAGTGTTTTCTCCTTTCCCTATGACTCATATGTTCCCTAAAGAAGTTAACATCTTTACTTGATGTCTCCTCCTCATGATAGTTTTCCCTATTCCTAGACCCACTACGTCCAATTATTCTTTGATTTCTTGGTTACTTTTTAGACTTCTTTCTTTCTAGGTGATCTAGTCTTTGGTCTATCATCTTTGTTTGGGTTTGAAAAACCTTTTCTAGTCTATTGGCCAAATTTTCCATATGGCTTCTAAAGGATATTTCATGGGTGCTCATTTGTAAAGTAGGAAAATATCTCTTCACACCTAGATTGCTTATGCTAAGAAATCAAATCACTCAAGTCAAAACACTTACACATAATCTAGGCTATAAGGTACACACGAACACAAAAGTTAAGTAATTTACCTAGCCCCCTTGACCTTGCAAAAGAAGATAATGGTTAGTGTTAAACAAGATATTTCTACAAAATGAAAGTAATAGTTAGCATACAACCTTGTTTCTAAGGCATACAAACACACAAAAAGCTATAATTTGACCTTAGTAAGTACCGTACATTAAGCTCTGAAACTCCAAGTCCTTATTACAAAATACTTGAAAAGGTAAAGGTAGTTAAACTCAAAATGATCCTGCTACAAGGTGACTAGGTTTTAAATTTTCAATCAAACCTAATTTCAAATATTGAACCTAAAATTTACAATTCAAAATTCAAATGCTACTTATTACAAAATTCCTTCACTTTGGTCTATAATTAAGGTTTTCTCTTAGCCTTTCACTTTGGTCTTGAAATCCAAGTTTCAAGCCTTGATTTCTTGAGTCTGTTTGCACACTTTTCCTTAGTTGAAAGCTTTCCAAGTTCCTACAAAATCAACACTTTCTGCCCCTTATGGTTAGTGTTAGAAAAATCAAGTTAGAAAAAAAGGTTACAAAATTTAGAGAAAATTTAAAAGACAAGTAAGAAAAGTTATCACAAGAATGGAATACTCAATGGAATAGGAAAG
This sequence comes from Canavalia gladiata, assembly GCA_037954105.1. Taxonomy (NCBI): domain Eukaryota; kingdom Viridiplantae; phylum Streptophyta; class Magnoliopsida; order Fabales; family Fabaceae; genus Canavalia; species Canavalia gladiata. Next base: position 42,539,875 of record CM075661.1, read on the forward strand.
ACAAAACTTAGAGGCTAATCAAAGATAAACAAAAATTGAAGGAAAATAATGAAGGTAAGCACACAAAGGAAATACCTATCTTTAAAAAGTGGCATGTACATGCTCATGCAATGAGAAAATGCTATTCAACCAAGAAATTAAGGTATGCATAAAATAAGTAATCAAACCTAATGTGATGTAGAACCTATGGCTTAAATGAAGCATGGACAACTAGCATACCACACTCAAGGAAAACAAAGCAAATGACCTTAATAAGCCTTTTCTTCTTCTTCTTCCTTTTCTAATTCTTTTTTTGTTCTTTTAGTTCTTTTGTTCTCAGTTTTCTCATTATTTTTTTCATGATTTTGGCCAACTTCCAAGGAGTTCAAGTCCTCAATCGATCCTTGCATAAGATCTTGTGAGGTCTGAAGTCCACAAATCCATCGTAGTGTATTTTGCACTTCATCCTTTGCATAGGTTTGGTATTCTAAGTCATAAGTCCTTATACAATTATCTCTTATCGAGCTTGGGTGGTAAGGTCCAGGGATAAGAATTATATTTATTTTAATTTGATTCAAGCATACACTTAATCCTTTAGGTTCAATGACTTAATCATGCATGACTAAGCTAGATGTACCATACAGGATGCATGCTCATGATCATGTACTCTTAGGATTTTTTGAAAGGAGACAATACAAACATAAACAAATAAAAAAAGAATACATATAGAAGGATCAAAACATGTAGAATAATGTAACATCCCAATTTTTCTATGATGAATGTTTGAAGCTACCAATAACTCTTAGAATGAAACTAGGTGGAATTAGAAGTCAAAAACAGAGAAATTAGGAAGTATAGTGCAAATGAAAAAAATGCCCCTACACCTGGGAAACTCAAATAATGAGCCAGAGAAATGAAAATACATGTAAAAGACATCCTAAAGGGATTATAAAACATCATGGATGGTTAAAAGTAGTGAAAAATTTAGAAACTTGAGAAAGGAAGAAAACACCCTTCGGAAAACTTGAAAATGACCAAAATACCCCTAGGAGCTATACTTTTTGCACAAAGCTAGTCAGTTGCCATTAAAATAGTAAATGACCTTAGATTAACATGGGAGCAAACAAAAAAGTCTTAGAAATTTTTTTCGGTAATGTTGAAAAAATTACGAAAATACCCTTAGAAGGTCGGGAGGGCAAAATAATGTGATAAGCAAGCAAGAGTGGACCCCACACCAAAAATCAGCAGCTGGAAAGGTGGTGATGAGTCACCAAATTCAAGTCAACCAAGTCTTCCACAAAAGACAAAAAGGAATAGTAAAAAAGATTTTTAACCATGGTTAAGACTATTTAACCTTGGTTAATAAAAAGTAAAGCATGCTTAGGCTAAGTTAATAATAATTAGTGGTAAAATCAGTCTAATTAACATTAATTTAAACCTAAAAGGATAATTCCTTAAATGTTGATTTATTTTGGAAAATAGGAAAATCTAGGCAAAATTTCCAAAATACCCCTAAGTACAAAATTAATTCCACTTGGTCCATAAGTGGCCGAATTATTTTGGGACCCTTGGGACCCCATTTGCTTCATATTTTTCAGCCTAAAAAGTTATCAAAATCCTGTACAATCTCTCTAAACTCACCTTACCTCAAATCACCCAAAACCTACAACTTTAAGCCTAAGTCTTCATCTTTAAGACTTAAGCTAGATTAAAGCCATAAAAACCAAAGCCCCACCACCATCACTTGTCCACGTGTAGAGAGACAAGAGGGGACCCAATGCAGCCATCAAAGCCCCACAAAAAACTTAGGAGGTCTTCAACAAGTAGGATCCTTCTACTTGTCTTTTTATGCTTCTAACTTGTCATTTTATGGTGTGTTTGTTTTCTTTCATGCATATTTTCTCCAAGATATATGTATCTTCTTTTTTTTTTCATTTGTGAGAGTTTATAATTTATTTTAACCGTTCAAAATCATCCCCACCAATTTTTAGTGATTTTTAAAAAGAAAAACAAAGTTTGTTCGGTTAAAAGTGCTTCTAAGGCACCTAGAAGAAATTTAATCGGTGGGTTTTGTTTTAAAATTATTTTTGAAGCTTTAATCAGTTTTATGCTCTCAAAAGAAAGGTTTTTGAAGCTTATTTTAAAGAGGATGTGTGCATCTTGGAGTAGATAATGAGAATCTACTCTTTGTGGCTTGGAAAAATATGTTGTTGTTATTTTCATGCTTGTTTTATGATTTAGTTTTGACCTTGTGATGAGTTTGGTATGATCTCTATGCTGGATCTGCACCTCTGAGTATGTATGTTAAGAGGTGAAGTAAATTTTTTCAATAAGTTCCAAAGGTTCCCTTTGGACAATAGTTAGAAAGCTACCAAGTAAAAGTTGTAATTTTTGGCCCAAAAGTGGCAAAATGCTTATGGCACCCAAGACTCATCATGACCAGCACCTAACCATCACATCCTGGATGAAACAAGCATGGACCAGAGGCAAGAGGAGCTACAAAAGCATAACACCACTGAACCAAGGTGGTATGAGATGAAAGCTTGGAAAAAGTTAGCTTGGCTAACTAAGGAAGGCTTTCGGCCACCACTCCAAAAGCATAGTTTAACTTGGTTAAAATTTCTCTAAGTAAATTATGCTCTGCAATCAGGTTTTAAATGAACTAAATTTACCTTTAAAAAATTTTATCAAAGAAAAAATGGGTTAAAAACCTCTAGGGGTGCATTCCACCATCCTAGAGAGATTTTGGCAAAAATGGGTTTAAAATGTGATTAAGGATAAATCAAATATTTTTAGCAAGTAAATAACTTATTTGAAGGTTTAATCAACATTTAAAAGGTTAAGTTTTAGAATATATAGCCTAGGTAAACTTAAGGTAAAATCCAAAAGTTACTAAGTGGTAAAATTCCCAAAGAAGCTTAAAATGGATAACTAGAAAATTTACCATAACTTAAGCATGGGTAAATGTGAAATTCGGCCATTCCATTAAGTTTTAGGTAAAAAGACTTAAAATTACCTTAAACTAAGTAAATTTTGAACTCTAAACTTGGTCCCCAAGTAATGGTCACCTTAGGTCAACTAGGGTTAAGAAATGGTAAACTTAAGTCAACTAGGGTTAGGAGAAGGAAACCCTAAACCTAGAAGAGTGGTATTCGGAAACTTAGTGGTTAATTAACTTAAAAGAGGTTTTAATTTACATTAATTTTAATTAAGGACATTTTTCATGTGAATAAAATGAATTTAAAGTGTGAAAAAGTTTTAAGATGGATAAAGAGACCTATTGAGTTTTTAGGTAAATGATCTTCTAGTTAAGAAGGAAATTGTGGAAACCTAAGTTTAGGAAGTTGGAATTCAGCTACCATGTTTTAAATTAACTAAGAATGAGTTCAATCATTATCTATGTCCAAATAATGATCCTAAACATGTAAGAAAAATATAATTAAAGTGTATGAAAAGTAGGATTTAAGGAAGTACGTCATTCGGCCATTTAGGAATAAATTGGCCTAAAAGATTAATTAATTTCTACTTTTCTAAATTAGATATTATTTAGTCTAGAATAAAATAAATTTTAAAGGTTTAAGAGTCAATTAGACCTAATTATTAAGGTAGTAAAAAGGAGAACACAAGGTAACATATTTCAAAGGTTCATTAAAGTCATGATTAAGAAGGATGGTTAGGACTTAAACATGAAGTTACAAGTTCACTAAGTAATTCGGTCACGGCATACCTTAATGAGAAGGAAGTTCTAAAAGTATCTAAGTTGGATTCAAATGAATGAGTTAGACTTCAAATAACCTAAATTGGCTTATTAGAAGGGAGGAAATCAGTTAGAAGAAATTAGGATCCTAGAATTTATACTCGGCCATTCTAGGTTAATAAAGAGAAAAAGAAGTTTAAAATCCTAATTTTTATAACTGTAGAAGTCTTAGAATGTTATAAGAAGAATAAAAAGTTTAAAATAAAGTAAACAAAGGTAGAAGTTACCATTTGGCCTTGTTTAATAAAAAATATCCTAAATAAGTAAAAGTTTGTAAATACTTAATACTTGAACTTAGAATAATTAGGACATGCATAAGACTTGAACAAAAAAGAACACAAAGAGTAAAGAACTTAAAAAGGTGCCATTTGGCCACCTAGATTAAATATTCTAAGATGTAAAATTTCAATGAACAAATGTAAATTTGAGTAAAGGAAAGGATGAAAGGTAAGTTAGAAGGTTGAGTGGAATAGCTTCCTTGAGTGACTCAACATTAAAAACTGAATTGAGACAATCGTTTGGACTTGTATTTGGGATATATTAGTCTACTTGTAGTACTAAATGTGAATGCACACCATGTATGTATGATTGAATGATGAGTTCTCACAAGTAAGAAACAATGATGTTATATATGAGTATTGTTATGTTGATGTTGAGATGAGGTCTGAAACCTATATGTGCATTCCATATTTGCTGGAAATTTGTTTAAGCATGCATAATTATTCGAAAGCCATTTAAATGAACTTAAAAAGATTAAGGGATCACTAAAGAAAATGTTATGTGAAAATGTAATACTACTCTCTTTGTACCTTGTGCACATTAGATTTCAGAGGGCCCTCAAAAGCCCTACTGAGGAGAAGCCAAAGGTTGCTTCTTGGAGGCAAAGGTCATTCCAAAAATCCTTCTACTGTGAAGGCATTAAGTCCTTCACACCTTATGCGATGGTGATGATCACTTAGGAATGAACTCATATCCTTAATGTTTAGTAGGAGGTGGGAGTAAAGTCAGTGAGAAGATATTGTTTGACAGATTTAATACATGTCTATGTCTAATTGTTTTCTCCCAAAGGTGGTGAAACTAGATTCATAAAGTGACCCAAAGGTTTGATAAAGAAATGATAAAGACAAAGGAAAGTAGTCAAGAATAAAGTTTAAGACATAAAATAATTGTATGTCAAATGATATCTTATTTGTGATCCCAAAGTTTATGAATGTTAAGATAAATTTATGCTTAAGAACTTAGATGTATGTTTCTGAATAAAATTTATCCACTTCAGATAAAATTTTTCAAAGAATTAAAAGTAACCTTTTATGTAAGAAATGATTTCTGAAATAAACTGAAGTGGCTGGGATTAAAGCAATGACATTAGAACTAAGTTGAAAGCGTACTCAGAAACTTAGTTTCTCATCCTTACTTCTTCCACTTTCTCCCTAGACATTCCGGATGTTGTATGTGATGGTGGAAATTCACGTTATTGAAGCGGATGCAAGACACTCTCGTTTGAAGAAAATTCACGTCATGTTGATATTGTGATTAGAAGGATGGAAGCATCCTAAATATTAGTAATAAATAATATGTTATCTATGTAAGTTAAGGATTGTAATAATTATATGATAAGGCCTATGTGCCTAAGACTTATATAATATTTGTATGGTATGTACAATTATGTTAAGATATGTATGATGTGATTCTATGTTGTTTTAATTGTCTAAACGTGAATTAATAATTAAAGAAAATATTATAAATGATTTATGCACTTAACGCTTTAAACGAGTACAAAATTTTTCTAGTAATTTATTTTACCGCTACGCACGTTTTATCGATGAGGCTCGCAGTTTATATCAAACATTTTTTTAAAAAAAATTTACCGTATTTTCATATAAGTATTTTCTAAAATGAATTCCACATCATGAGATAACAAACTAAAAATGGAATCGAATGAAAGACTTAAGCATAAAATTGATATTCATTTTGAGGGTGTTATAAATAATTCCTAAATAAGGCTAAAAGAACTAGATTGACATAAGATCTTCAAGAACAAATGAGATTTTTGGTGCCACTTTTTGAATTCAAATATCAAAAAAATTTTAAATTTCTTTTTAGAAAGTCTGAAAAATTCAAACTAATAAATTGAAATATATGAATCATAGGACACTAAATTTTTAGTTTTATTTTTGCAAATATTAGAACATAATTTAGCAAGTTATGCACAAATCAAACAAGTTGGATGCATTTGCATCCCATCATAAATACACTTTAGTAATCAAGTGATAAAAAATTCATTTCAGATCTTACTCTCACAAGTGAAATAAATTATAAAATTAGAATGTGATATGAAGAGAATGCAACAAAAATTGTCAAAATCGAAGATCGTTTGACCAATCAAAAGGGAAAATGAAAACAGAGGAAAAATAAGCTTGGAAATCCAATAAGAAGAAAGAAAATGCACATGAATTAGGAAGAGGATCTAACCTCCATTGCTAGAGATTTGATACCAGGATGATGTAGCTTTAGAAGTAGGACCAAGATTGTACAATGGAGATTGAAGAGGAAGTGGAAGATGGAGGTAATTTCGGTGTAGTTCTTCAAGTGCTTGGGAGCGCCATCTTCCTTGGAAGAATAAATTCCTTCTCCGCCATCATGGCCACCATGGATAAGGAGGATCCCTAACCCTAAGCTGGTCTAGAAGGAGAAAAAAAAGAGATGATTTCTAATGCAATTCTGAAAAGAATTCTATTAAGACTCAAAAGTGATGAAATTACATACAAGGATGCCTTATATAGGCCTTATGGTTCACCTAGCATGGGGTGGCTTCTAGCCGCTAGGAGCCTTGAGTTTGGGCCCATGTGGAGCCTAAAAAGAAGTCTCACTTTGTGCCTAGGGGAAATCTGAAAATTGGGCCAAGACAAACCCAAAATCTCAATAGAAAATGTACAGAGATAACAGACGCATTCCTATTCATATTGGGCATTCTACTTCTAAAATAAAAAAAGAATCCTAGGTCCTATTCTAAAATGTGTAGGGCCAGTGGGGAGGTGGGTTGGACTTGGGAGTGAATCTCCTGGAGGCTCAATAAGGTCTCCACCTATGTCTGCAATCTCTTGGCCTTGGCCTTAGTAAGCGGAATGGGCTTGAGGATCTTGCCTAGAGTAAGTCCAAATTTCTCTAAGGATGCCTCTGAATCACCTTGGAAAACTATTAGGAATATTGGAAAATATTTCATAAATAGGAAATTTGAAAAGGTCGTGAAAAAATATGGTGTCATCCACAGGTCTCCATACCATATAACCCTCCGACTAATGGTCAAGTAGAGATCTTTAACAGGGAATTAAAAAGGATCTTAGAAAAGGCTGTTAACATATCCTGGAGGGATTCAGAATTAAGACTCAACAACATCATTTGGCCCTATAGGACCGCATATAAGACCCTTATGGGCATGTCCCTCTATATGTTGATATTTGGTAAGGCATGTCACCTACCGATTGAATTAGAACATAAGGCCTATTAGGCCATGAAATTCCTTAACCTTGATTTGCAGCATGTAGGGGGAAAGCATCTCTTTAAACTAATTGAGTTGGATGAGATCCAAATGAAAGCATATGAGAACTCTAGGATGTATAATGAAAGGACAATAAAAAATTGGCATGATAAACACTTTCGAAATCGTGAGTTTTCACTAGTTGAGTGGGTATTAGTTTCTAACTTATGTCTCTTCTTATTCCTAGAAAGGCTGAAGTCTAAATGGGATGACCCATATAAGGTTCATAAGGTATTACCCTAGAGGGTGCTTGAGCTAAAAAAAAGGGTTGAAGGAACTTTCAAAGTAAATGGAAAGAGGTCCAAGCATTATGAAATGGGCCCATTCGTGGAACAAACTATCACGAAGTTGGAAAACTACAGGTGACTGCTAGTGATTATACCTAGCCATTTGAAACAGGTAAGTTAAGCTTGTGATATTAAATAAACGCTTACAAGAGGCAACCTGACTTCTTCGCAAAAAGAAAATTGAACATAATTGCACCGTGCTAAAAGGTAACTGTGCTACGTGCTAGATACTATAAATACATCAAGTTGGCCATATTTGATAAATACCTCTGCCAGATATTTTCTTTCACTAAATGAATTTTTAAAGATTCTTTACTTTCCCTTTTGTCCTACTCTATTTCAGGTATGCCAAGTATGGAGAAACATAAGCAGTTCAGTAAGGTTGTAGCCTAATTTGCCTAGCCAAAAATTGCAAGGAAAGAGCATCCAACATGGATGTGTCATTACTTGCACAGTCATAGATGTTTCCAGCTGAGACTTTAGAGATTAGCACATCCATGACAACTTTTTCACAATTATGCCAACTTCTACACGGTCATGGCAACTTCCCTCAATTAACTAACTCTTTATCTTACCCTCTTTGCTGGAAAATGGCACCATAAATCATCAATTGGGGAGGCTACTGCACTCACACATAATCCCTGTACGTGAACTCGTATACCTATATTACCCAGGACTTGCGAGGAATATGTCGGTTGAAAATAGTAAGGCAAGTGCACCTTATCATTTTTTAGAGTAAAGGGTGAGAAAAGTCGATTTATGAAAGATGTTAAGGTCAAAGTTCACGAAACTGAACCTAATGTAATCTTAATTCAGTACTATCATTCAAGTTAAAGATGTGATTAAAGATCGAATTATCTTATACGAGTTGAAGGTCAATCCCTTGACTTATCAACACTTCCCTCGAATTAGTAATCCTAATCCATTAGTGATTCCTAATTGAAGCGAGTTTTAAGTTCAAGAATCCACACAATCTCACAACTATGAATCTGTATTCCTAGAGCACCCGCAGTTATGTTGTTCAATCTCAGTTCTAATTCCTAGTCCAATTTCCCAATTATGAATAAGAATTCAAATTCAATCTACAAATGGCCAATTCATAGAATCTTTAAGCATAGAGAAGAACAATCAATGGAAGAAAACAGTGAACTTGAATTCATGAAAAATTTCTAGATCACATAGGTTCAGAACATGGATCCCTCCTTCCCTAACAAAAGTATAATTACATATAATGAGAAAGAAGGAAAACAGAGAGGAAGATAGAAGAATGGGGGTCAGCGTCTATGGGCTGCTACACGTTGATTCCTCAACCCTACAATTTCTCCACCACCAGGAGTGGATCCAGCGAAAAGGACGGTCTGGGCTAACTAATAAGAGAGAGACGACCCTGTTCTTGCATTCAAAATTGTACTGTTCTGTTCTGTTCTAGACCTTTTATAGGTGCTGGTTTGTTACATGTCTGTCGAACGTAGTTGGCTCTTGCGTTGCTAACATAGGAAGCAACAGAATGCTTCAACTTTTTCTCAGACTTTCATGTACTCCACGCACTTCTGGTTGTGTTGCCAACACAAATTCTTGTAGCAGGTTGCACACAGTGAACACATCAGATTCACAAGGATTCATCACAAAAAAACTTTAAAATTGTACAATGCAGAATTTACATGGGTTACTCAGTTTTCAGTCAGTTTCCAATGAATTTGTGATCATATATGTTCCAATTGCTTGCTATTACACCAGAATTTTTACCAAATAAGTGTCATGTTGGACACTTATCACAACTCCAATCTTGAATTTTTCTTGTCCTCAAGTAAGGTTTTAGCTATAGACAACCTTCAATTTCTTGGCAAAACTCACAGTATTCCCATTGTGTTCCTTAAGTGAACTTCACCTCCCCTCTTCAATTCAACTTGCACCAATCAAAATTTTCAGATTTATTACAAAGGCAACTCCATTGTGCATTAGGGGATAGATTAAAAACACTTGCAAGATCAGAAAACAGCATGAGAGCATTGATTCAAAATAGTATTAAGGCTATGATTTCAACAATTTCCTATAAGAGAGCTTGGTCTAAACTTGCAACCCCTCACAAAGTTAATTGTTTCACTATTTTACTCAAGTGTTTAGGATTGAGTGTTTGTCTCAATGTCACCGAATTAAGACTTCACTACCATAGGCTTGCCCATATTGTCTATCTCCACCAATGAAAATCATATACACACATAATCAGGAGGTCTTATTATGGGTTGTAATGTGGCTTGGGTAATAGGTGGGTATGATTTGGGCAGCTAGCTTACAAGAGTCAAAGAATTAGGAAACAGTTGGCTTGTTGCATTTGTACTTAACACTTTCTTTGACAAATCTATTTTGCTAGACTTCTTTTCTTACTTTTCCCTTCTTTCTTCCTTTATTCTTGTCTTTTTCTTATGAAGCAAAAATTTATTTTATTTTATATATTTTATTTATATTTAAAGTTTTTTTTTTTCAGGAGATTTTTTGTCTCGGGTAATTTTCATCTGATTATTCTTTATTGCTCCCTTACACTAGACACCCCAAACCCAAATTTAAGAATGTTGTTTGTCCCCAAGCAAGCCCAAACTTAGGTAAAAACTCATACTCTAATGCAACCAACCATTTCCTATTTTCTTTGACTAGGTAACTTCATGGTGTTTCACCTTTTAGCTTAAAAATGAGTTAATTACGTAAAAATGGATAAACGACTCAAGGGGCTGAACAAGGCATAAACATATGCAAGGTAAGTTGTTTGGTTAAGTAGGTGTATACAAAGAAGTGCCTCAATCATGTTTATGCAGGCATATGATACTCGATCTCAATTAAGAAACAGGGAAAGTTTTGAAATGAAACATCACTTTGTGACCAAACACACACAAAAGAATTATGGTGTAGAGGTTCAATTACTCATAGTTCATTAGGTACAAGCTTAAGGCATGCATCTCAAAAGGTTAATCGTTAACACCATAGTAAACAGCAAAATGATTTTCAACCAATCATGTTATATTCTAACTCAGGCAAATGGATTAATCTATACACTACTCAATATATTCATGCCATAAAGAATAGAATTATATCAAGAATAATGCTAATTAGGAGGAAATTGAGAGGGGAAACACTCAAATGAGAAATGTTATGCACAATGTTCAGGTAACTAAGAATCAAATTTTGCTTGATTGGGTCAAGAAAAACTCCCTGTACTGTGCTAGTTCTACGAGGAACAGGTGCTTGCACTTTTCTAGTACTCTCTATGAAGTAGCATTTAGGTGTTTTTGTCAGCTCAACATACGTTGGGTACACAATGGTTAATTGCGTTGGCAACCAATTGTTTAGACCCAAATTTCTTTGTGTGGACTGAGCATGATAGGCTTATAAACTTTCAGCCCTTTCTACCAAAGTGTAACTCTATTATGGTTTAATGCTGGAGGTGGTGCTCAATGTGTGCAGGTGGTTAGGATGGTACTCAGTGTGTGCAGTACCTAGACAAAATCACATAGGCAACATGTCGAGTTTGGAACTAAAATTCAGAACTAGTTGGATTTGTGTTCATCTGTTCAGAATAAAAAACACACAACCAAGAATTCAAACTAAACTATTACAGGCCAGGAATTAAATTCCATAAATTGTCAAATTGTCTTAAAAGCTAGAAAGGGAAAACCAAGATTCAAATATACAAAAAACGAACAACTTGAAATGGAAACTAAATCCTAAAACTGCTGCTGCTCAGTCCTCTTCCATATAAGCTACTCCTGCTGGTCCAACTTCGCTCTCAATGTCCTCCAGGTCAATCCATTGCAGGATCTGCTCCTCGGTTACATCAGAGAGTCATGGTCACTCAACCCCACATGTGTCCCTATCTTTTTCAGAAGTTGTTGGTTAATCTTCACGCCGATGTGCATTTTACGTAGGTTCCTCTACAGTATTTCTACCTATGCTCCTGTGCGGTGATTGAAGGCTTGTTGTGCAACTAACAGTTCTGTTTCCTCATTCAACATTTCATAAATTCTGGGAGGGAGTGTAGGGCCAGGTTCCCTACGTGGTGGAGGTTCTTGGTCTGTGAGGATATGGTGTTTGATGTAAGTCTTGTTCAGTGTAGCCTGGGGGGGACCTTGGTGTAGTCTTTGATTGAGACTTCTTGAGCCTGGCACAAAGCTTTTATCAGACTTGGGTACCCCATGGAGATAGTGGCTTTTTTAGCGATCTCTTCCATCTCTTGGGCAATTATGCTGCCCACATCCAATGCTCCCGGTTTCATGATCACCCAAACTAAGATGGCTCTCTTGTTGGCTAAATCGTTTCAATGGAGTAGAGATGGAACGTTGGATTGCACCAAGGTGCACCATATTTTTGCTGTGGGCACTAGGTCAGCCTTCCGCAGTGACCTTCCATCATTGGATTTGTCCTTCTTTTCGTCCCGCCTGGCTCTTAGGACACATAACACCCTCAGCGAGTCTTCTTTGTCTACAGGGATGCCTTTTAGCCTTCAGTACAAGCATGTTATCCTTGGAGTGTTAACCTCCAACAGATTATTTATTTCATGGGGTTTGAATGAGATGGTCTTACCGTGATTGTATGAGGTATACTTTTTCTCTGCCTTGGATAATGCCGTATTGGTGTAGAAGTCTTTTGTTATCTCTTCGAAACCCTCACCAGCCATGTTGCACAACTTGTGGCATTTCCGAGCTTCGATTTCCTCTGTGATAGTGGGAAAATCTCTAGTCTATAAGTCCAACCTTCTGTCTCCAACTACTAAATTCTCCTTAATTTTCTTGAACCTCTTTTCATTCTCTTTGAACTTAAATTGGTGGGTGTTAGAGGCTCGTGGTTGGCTCCTGAGTGTGGCAGCAGGGGTGGATTTCCTTCGCATGCCCTGTGAAGTAGAAGCCATTCTACAGAAAAATAGCAATGAATGAATCAGCATAGTTTTAAATCTTTGTCATGAGCCATGAAAGAATCAATCAATCGAAACATCATGCACGGATGAATGTAGAACTCGGATGCCCTAGAATCATGAATTTATACAAATCCACCAATGCATTAAAGGTAAATAGAACCCATGTTGCAATAAATAGTATATTACTAGGGAAGGAACAGTTTGTGCATGTACAGAATTTCATGCAAGGTGACTACATTAGCAAGACAGTTAGAGCATTCACCATTACAGGGTTCAATATGAACCTTCAGTTTCAGAATCAGTCATTGCAAAGGTGAGGAGGGAAAGGGACGCATACCTGAATTTTCTTACAATTGAAAGAATGAAAAACCGCTCTTGAGTGGAAGACGAGGGGAGTGAAGTGAGGGGGAGTGTTTGAAAATGAAAAAATGAGTGGGAGTTGGTTACCTAGCCTTTTTATACCTTGAGCCTATGGGATACGAGAGGTTAGGTATGTGGGCAATAGCTTAGGTTAAAGTTTTGGCCTACATAACTCTGACCTTGCGTTGGCTACACGATCTTAGTCGCCATGGCAACGCACATCAGTACAGAAGACACTTATAGATTAACACTCACAAACATGATTTTTGTTGGCCACTCAGAGTCAACTTACGTTGAACACACATATCAGAACAGAATGTAGAAGTTCAACATCCCAACATGCTCTTGGGTCCTTCAACTCAGTTGCAAACTATGGGAACGACTATGGTATGCCTCATACACCAGTAACTTCCATTCCTTGCATTTGGCATATTTTGAGAGGGTAATGTTTGCTGGGCTGGACCTCACATCTCTTGTTCCAAACCCAGATTCTGCTCCCTTGATTATGAGATTTTGGTTCTGTTGGACACCCAGAGCCATCTTCCGTTGGGCACGCAAATCAGGACAGTATGCAGAATCTGCTGAAATAGCACTACCCATCAGTGAACTGTTCTCTGGTGGCTCTGTCCATGTTCTGTAACAGCATCTGGACATGCTCTTGTCCTCAAAAACCTACATGAATATTCAGCTACACAGTTTCAATTATTCAAGATGGTATTTACATGCAATTTTCTCAAAATTAACAGAAAAAGGAAAAGGGAAAAACTAGTTTCTAAGGGTTGCCTCCCTTGCAGTGCTTGTTTAATGTCTCTAGCTTGACAGTTTAAGCTTCAGTCAATTGACTGAAGAGTGTAGGCAGTCTTCTCCCTGCTGAATTCACCTCCAAAATAATGTTTGACACGCTGCCCATTAACTTTGAAACTTCTTTGGGATTCCATGTCTTCTAGAGTGACAGCATCATGAGCCGAAACTTTTTTAATCACAAAGGGACCTGACCATCTGGATTTCAGCTTTCCTGGGAATAGTTTCAGCCTGGAGTTGAACAAAAAGACTAGTTGTCCAGGTTCAAATACTCTATTTTTGATCAGTTTATCATGTCATTGCTTGGTCTTTGCTTTGTATATCTTTACATTTTCGCATTAAGGCGGAATTCCTCTAGTTCATGCAGTTGTAACAGTGTAATTTTTCTAGCTGCTTTGATTGAAATTTAGGAATCAGGTTGCCCAGTATGCCTTATGTTCAAGTTCGACAAACAGGTGGCATGCTTTCCCAAAAACAGGGTGGAATGGAGACATACCAATTGGAGTTTTGAAAGCCATTCTGTAGGCCCATAATACGTCATTCAACCTATTGGCCCAATCTGTGCTGAAGCTATTCATAACCTTTTCCAGGATTCTCTTCATTTCCCTGTTGGAAACTTCAGCCTGCCCGTTACTTTGTGGATGATATGTTGTGGCAACTTTGTACCTAACACCATATTTGCTCAGGATTGTTTCCAGTTGCTTGTTACAAAAATAGGATTCCCCATCATTGATAAGAATGCGTGGGACACCAAATCTAGACAGAATATGCTTCCTCAGGAATTTTTATCATAGCTTTGGCATCACAAGTGTGTGTAGGGACAACTTCCACCCATTTTGAAACATAATCCACAACTAGTAGTATGTGTGCATTAGAGTAAGAGGAGGGAAATGGTCCCATGAAATCTATGCCCCATACATCAAATATCTCCACTTCTAAAATGTTAGTGAGGGACCCTTCATCCTTCCTTGAGACATTTCCACTATGTTGGTAGGCGTCGCACATGACCACAAAATCCTTAGCATCCTTGAATAATGTAGGCTAGAAAAATCCACTTTGTAATATGTTGGCAGCTATTATTTTACCATTGAAATGGTCTCTATATTCTATGGCAATGCCACAGAATATCACTTTACTCTTCCCGTGGGATACACCTTTTAAGAAATCCGTCCACACCCTGTTTGTATAAGAAAGGCTCATCCCATAGATAGAATTTGCCGTCATGAAAGAGCTTTTTCCACTATTGCCAAGACCATGATGCTGGAATGATGTTCGCAACTTTGAAATTTTCCATATCTGCATACCATGGTGCAATAGCGATGGATAGTAGCTTTTCATCTGGAAACTCCTCATTAATCAGAATCTTCTCATCTTCTATGCTTTCAATAGGTAGCTTTGACAAGCGATCCACTGCACCATTATCTTTTCCTTTTCGATCTTGGATCTCAAAATCAAATTCTTGGAGGAGTAGAATCCACCTGATCAGCCTTGATTTTGCCTCCTATTTTGACAGCAAATGCTTCAAGGCAACATGGTCAGTATAGACAGTTACGTGGGCACCAATTAGATAGGAACGAAATTTGTCAAAAACATAGATAACAATTAGCATCTCTTTTTTAGTGGTTTTGTAGTTCACTTGTGCACTGTTTAACACCTTACTAGCATAATATATGATATGTAACCTCTTATCTTTTTGCTGTCCTAACACAACCCCCACAGCAACATCACCCACATCGCACATGAGTTCAAAAGGGAGACTCCAATCGGGAGATGAAATTATAGGAGCTGTGATTAGTCTTTCTTTGAGTGTGTTGAATGCCTTCAAACAGGAATCATTAAATATAAATTCAATTTCTTTCATTAAGAGGTCACACAATGGTTTAGATATCTTGGAGAAGTCTTTAATGAATCTTCTATAGAACCCAACATGTCCAAGGAAACTCCTCACTCTCTTCACATTTACCAGAGGAGGGAGCCTTTAAATAGCTTTAACCTTGGCTCTATCTACTTCCACACCTCTTGATGAGATCTTGTGTCTTGACACAACACCTTCCAGTACCATAAAGTGGCATTTCTCCTAATTTAGTATTAGGTTGGTCTCTTCACATATTTTCAGCACACAATAGAGGTTTCTCAGGCAGTTGTCATTGTCATAGCCAAAGATTGAGAAATCATCCATGAAGACTTCAATAAAATTCTCCACCATGTTAGAGAAAATAGCCAGCATGCACCTATGAAATGTGGCAGTTGCATGGCACAACCCAAAGGGCATCCAACAATATGCAAAGATCTCATAGGGTATGTGAAAGCAGTCTTTTCTTAGTCCTTTGGATCCACCACAATCTGTTTGTAACCGGAATAACCATCCAGGAAACAGTAATAGACATGGTTCACTAATCTTTCCAGCATCTAATTCATGAATGGAAGAGGGAAGTGGTCTTTCGTGGTGAACTCATTGAGTTTTCTATAATCTATGCACATACGTCAATCAGTCACTGTTCTTGTAGGAATGAGCTCGTTCTTCTCATTAGGGATCACTGTTATTCCACCTTTTTAGGTACAACCTGATCTGGGCTGACCTATGAGCTATCTGAAATCGGGTAAATGATGCTCGCATTTAATAGCTTGAGAACTTCCTTCTTCACAACTTCCTTCATGGTTGGGTTAAGCCTTCTTTGGGGTTGTACTACAAGTTTAAAGTCTTCTTCCATTAGAATTTTGTGCATGCAAAAGGAAGGATTTATTCCCTTCAAATCTAAATAGTCCATCCAAGTGCAGATTTGTGAGCCCTTAAAGTTCTCAACAGATTCTCCTCTTCTACTTCATTGAGGGAACTGCTCACAATCATTGAAAATGTGTTCTTTGCTCCCAAAAATGCATAACGGAGGTGAGATAGGAGTTGTTTCAGTTCTGTTTGTGGGTTTTCCACTCTTCTTTTTTTCCTTCTTCAAGTCTTCAAGGGGCTGTGAACTTGTTTTCATAGGAGGATTAGCTTCAAGTTTGACTATGCATTCCTTCACATCTTGGCTTTCTTCTTCTCTCCCCTGGTTCAGGCCTTTAGATTGCCATAGTACTCCTTCAAGAATGGAGTCATCATCTTGTTTTTCAAGAGAACTTGGCAGCAACGTGGCCAACGCATCCACTCTTATGTAATGAGAAGATTCAGCAGGGTGTTTCATGGCTTCAAAGACGTTGAAGGTGACCTTTTCATCCTGTACTCTCAGCATCAATTCTCCTTGCTGAACATCAAATAGTGCCCGCCCTGTGGCGAGAAATGGTCTTCCCAAGATGAATGGTATTTCAATATCCTTCTCTATGTCCGGAACCACAAAATTTTCTAGAAAGATAAACCTGTCAAGCTTGTCTAGGAGAAATTCTACCACATCATAAGGATTTTTAATTGATGTATTAGCTAGTTGGAGACACATCATAGTGGGTTTCACCTCTTCTATTTGTAGTCTTTTCAATATAGAAAGAGGCATCAAGTTGATGCTAGCTCGTAGATCATATAATGCTTTTCAATTTGCAAGTTGCCAATAGTGCAGGGAATGGTGAAAGAGCCTGGATCCTTAAGCTTTTGAGGAAGCTTTCCTTGAATGATCGCATTACACTCCTCTATGAGAGCTATAGTTTCAACTTCCTTTATTTTTCTCTTTTTAAGGAGTAGCTCCTTTATTAACTTCGCATAGGATAGCGTTTCCTCCAATGCTTCAGCCAATGGGATGTTAATCTGCAGCTTCTTGAATACATCCAGGAATTGAGAACTTCTTCTCCTCTTGCTACTTTTTCAGTCTTTGTGGAAATGGAACAATCTGCGTTGAATTTTCTTTGCATTGGCAACGGCTTCCTCAAACAGTTGCTTTTTACTTTTTCTTGTTGGTCTTTCATTGAATTCGTTCTTCTGATCCTCCTTAGTTGCTAATTGTGGACTTAATGCAGAATCTCATTCAGGTTGCTTTTCTTCTTCATTTTTGGAGGTTTCCGCCATTGGATCAGCATCACAATGTTCTTATACACTCCTTGTTGGTGGGTAAGGTTCTACCACCTTTCCACTGCTTGTTGTGATTGCATTGCACTGCTCCTTGGGGTTTACTGTTGTGTCACCGGGAAAATTCCCAACATTTCTTTTTGTTAGCTGTTTGGACAACTGCCTTAGTTGATTTTCCAGATTCTTGATGGAAGCCTGGGTTAGTGGCATAAATTGATTGCGTATGTTTCATAGGTCAGCAGAATTATCTTGAGGTTTATTTGCCTATTTTTGAGAGGACTGTTGCTGCATATACGGTCCACTCTTCCTAGAGGGATTATTTTAGTTCCTGAAATTTGGGTTATAAGAGTTAGAAAATGGAGGGTATTTGGCCCTTTGTGGCTGACCCATATAATGTACCTGCCCCTGACTAGATGTTCCTGTCTCATCTGTATCATAACCCATTCTTATGCTCTCCCCCACAAAAATTCCAATTCAGGGCTTGTGTTTGCTAGAAGGTTCCCACGTTGAAAACCTGTAGTTGCTTTGTCAGAGTCTCTAACTGCTGGAAAATCAGCTTGTTTTGAGAAAGTAGTGCAGTTTACATGTCCAACTCCAACACGCCCTTCATTGGCATGCTTCTATCATTTGGTGATTGGTATTCATTTGAAGTTATTATTTTAATCAGTTCCATGGCCTCCTCTGTAGTTTTGGTATTCAGAGATCCTCCAGCTGAAGCATCGATGATAAGCCTTGTGGCTGGCTTGACTTTATTGTAGAAAATGTGGATTTGGTGCACATTAGAAAAGTCGTGATGAGGACACTTCCTTAAAATCTATTTAAAGTGCTCCCATGCTTCATAGTGACTCTCCTTCTTTTTGGTTGAAGCATGGAATTTTTCCTCTCAGCTTATTATATTTAGAGGGCGGGATGTACTTCATGAGGTATTTGGATACTAATTCCTCCCACGTAGTGATGCTTCCTCTTGGTTGGGTTTGAAGCTAATACTTGGCACGGTCTCTTAAGGAGAAAGGGAATAGTCTTAATCTAATCGCTTCTTCGAAAACTCAGTTCATCTTGATTGTGTCACATATATGGAGAAAAATTGAAAGGTGGAGGTTCGGATCCTCCACTTCACTGCCCCTAAATTGGTCCTGTTGGACTAGATGGAGAAGTGCTGGTTTAATTTCAAAATTATTGGCAGCAATCGGTGGCCTCACAATATTCGCGCTGCAGCCTGCAGAATTTGGGACAGCGTACTCTCCCAAAGTGATTCTCCTGTTATGTGGGTGTTCCTCCATGATGGACTCTGGTACAAAGTTCTTTTCACTAACCCCTTGCCCTCTGAGTTACTCTTGTTGTTCTTTTCTTGTCCTTACTTCCTTTCAGTTTCTTCTTACTAGCTTTTCAATTTCAGGTTCAAAGGTTAGCTCCTGATCTTCTTCACCTTGTATAAACAAAGTATCCGCAGGATTAAAAATCTATATGAAAAACAGAGTTATACAACAAAAAAAAAAAATTTTTCAATTTAGTGGCATTCATAGTACTCAACCCCCTCTGCGCAAAGGATAGTAACAAATCATCACCTGTTCATAGGAGATTGACATCCCTCTCTTTTGGGCATAACCCTACCTTTCCCCCATCTCTCATTTCTAGCATCCCCATTCCCAGTTCTTCCTTCAGCATTCTCCCGTAGAAGATTGGTGGGAGTAATCCTTAGTCGGTGCAAACTCACTAGTTTCATGTTTTGTTGGCAATATTGATTTTATATTTCTCTTGTATACTTTTCTTATGGATACTTATGGGTTATTTTATTTTCATGAATAACTAATTTCCCCTTTATGGGACTTTGGAAAACTTTGTGATGTATATTGTTTGGATCCTATTTCCCCCCTTTTCTAAAATGATGTCGCTATGACGATTATGTTATTCTATTGTGCCTAATAGATTAATAGAAAATTGTTGATTCTATAAATATATAAGTTAGTTGGGGGAGGTGATCATACCATGCTCGATTAATGAAAACTATGGGATAACTAAACCTAATGGTCTTGGAGGATTAATTTGGAACCTAGGTTTCTAACAAGTTAATTTCCTAATACATTGTTAACACCCTCTTAAACATCATGCCTCTTTTATTTATCTATCATACTAGATCAAGGAGGATAATAGGTATAATATCGTACCAGATCAAGGAGGGCAATAGGTATAAGGGAGATTATTGCTACTTCTAGATCAAGGAGGAGTAACAGAATAACTGTAGGTGGTTAGAAATTTGATAAGGGGAAAACTAGGGGTAAAATAAGTAAAGTCACAAGGGAAACCAAATCCCTATAAACATTCCATAAATTTCATTGGTTCTTCTATTTTCCATAATGGAAATCTTATTTCCATCTTTCTCCTTTTTACTGCTTTCACAACAACCTCTCTTTAACTACTTTCCTAAACAACAACTCTTTTCTTGAGCTCAAATATTAGAATTTAAATTTCATATATAGATTGTTAGACTAGTATTAGTGGGATTGATTACGAGGACCTAAAATATCATTTTTCTATACTGACTAATATACTTACCCATGGGTAAAACTTGACAAGAGTTTTATACTCATGTTTTGCATGCAACAAAGCTATACGAATTCAAATCACAAATTTCAATTCAAATTTATATGTTTTGGTACCAAGAACAAAGATTCATAATTCAAAATTTCTTTTTTAAAATTTTCTATAATTTTTATTGAGTACACTGGTTAAATGGAAGATAATGCTCAAATCTTACAAACAAAATCAAGTTTGAGTCAAAATCAGATCAAAATTGAATAAGTTATGATCAATTTAAGCAAAATCCGTGCTGAATGGGGCAAGGATGAACACCATGCATAGATCGAAGTTTTAAGAAAAAATTTATTGAAAAAAAGGCAATCAAAAGCTTCATCTAATATCTGATGATATCAAGGAATGTAGATCAAAAAGAAAAATGAAAAATCCAAGCAAATTTAAAAGATTAAATTTCAGAAAGAAATAGAGTAAACAGAGTGACATTTATGCAGAATTAGAAGGATAGTTAAATATGGATATTATCTCTATTAAAGGAGCTATGATGCCACTTGATGGTGCAAACTTGAATTACTAATCATGGAAGAGATAATCTTCCATTCTACCACCTTAGAAGCCAAGGATGAGGAGTTCTTCCACTTGCAAACTCAGCCAAGAGAAGAGGAAAATGGAGAAAACTAGAAGCTGTAAAATCTGAATTTTATTCAAAATGATTCAAAGTTACAAATGGAAGCAGGAGAAGCCTAGTTACAGGCTATATATGGCACCATAAAAAACATATGTCAAGCAGATTCAAATCTGCATGGAATCATGGGATTGGGCTCAGATTGTAGCTCACAAATGAAGCTTCTTCCCCTCCTCAAGGCAACCTCTAATTAGAAATGAAGTGGGCCCAAATACCTTTGCTAAAAATATGAAGAAAGTACAAGGAGATTAAGCCGAAGTTTATACAAATTAGGCCTACTAAGTCTTAGCATACAAGAAGGAATCTAAGGCCTAGCATACTAAGTCTTAGCTGTGGGAAATGTGGGAGCTTGGGGAAGGTCTTCTTACAAGCTCAACAAATCTTCCACCCCCTTCAAAAATTTCCTAGCTCTGGCCTTGGTGATGGGCCTAATGGGCCTAATGCCTTTACTTAGTGATGTCTCAGTAGTGGGATTGTGGGAAGTGATCTTTGCATCAATATGAGACTTTGGGTCCCCTTATAATTTTACGTACTTTTACCCCCCTTTACGAACAATTTAACCATTAATTGCTAACCACTCGTCTAATGCTATCATTAATCAATGATATTTCAATAGCAATAATGTTATCCCTATGTACTTCCTCCAATGGCCATGTAAGGTAAATAAGTAAGAAAAGCATAAAGCCCTTAGGTTTGTTAATTACGATCAAGTAAATAATTGGATAGAAGCTTAGGATCCCAATGGATCATCCTAAACCTATAGACTAATCATCTTATAATTTCGTCATTGGGGGATGGTATGATCACTTACCCCTTATCCAACTATAGATCAATAAGAGGGGATAATTCTTATTAAAGGATTAAGCATATAAAGAAAAATAATTGTATAAGAAACAATGCACTCATTCATAATGAAGGCATAAAATCTTTCAACGAAAAAAATAGGATTCAAATAGTTTCATTAAAAGGATCACCAAAGAACCATAATTTGGGGATTAGTCATACAAAAATAGAGATAAATAATAAGAACAAACTATCCCAATAAAATTCATAATCCTAATACTAAGATAACAAATACAAAATCATAGAGTTAGCAAGACTGTTAAAAGACTATGCATTTTACTATGCAAGGATTCCTTCCACCATGATCCTGCAAGAGGACATTGGAAGAAGAAATGAAATGGAGGAATTGAGATGGTAAGCCGTCTATAGGGGATGTCTTTCTCCCAAGGTGTAACCTTCCTTTTATAATGTGAATTAGGGTTGCATCTATAATGAACCAAGTTGACCCAAGTTTCCTCCTTCACCATCACTACTGCTCTAGGTCTTTTACAATATTGTTAATGCTAACGAGGATCCCTTTTTGCATCATTGTCGCAACCGTAATTCCGATGAGACGACGAACTCACTAAAATTTGAAAATGGAATTTTTGTTATGTGTGGAGTCGCCACCAAATTTTATTTAAGGGAAAAAGATTTGCAAAAACCCTAACTCGAGGATGAGATTTAGGTTCGGGAGTCGGTTATGAGCAGGGAAGGTGTTAGGCACCCCACTCGCCTGTTCCGAAAAACAGTACCCTTAAACTGAGTGTGTGATTATTTGCAAATAATTTGATCCCTTAATTAATGTGAAAATGAATAGGTTGATGGAGGTTAGCCTGACAAGACTTGATCCTGCTCCTACGTATTCCCCGGTGCAAAGGGAAACTCAAGGCTTACGTAGTTCTGGTTTGAAGGCTTACGTAGTTCTGGTTTGAAGGATTGACCTTCTGAGTGCTTGAAAGGAAGTATTTGAAAAGGAATGATTCTCGATGACTTGACCTTCAGAGCTACATGAAAAGGAGATACTTGAAGATTGCTATAGTGTTTTGAAAATATTTCAGAGAGAACCCTTAGTCCATATATGCACAGGATCCAAGACAATTACGACTGCACTAGGATGCATACGACTCCCTAAGCATCGGACAGTAGAAAAAGCTACTAGTTCGTGTTTAGCGTTCATTGCGTGAGACTAGAGATTCCAAGGATTTTTCTTGAGGTTATTTAAAAAGGGTTCTTAGTCTACATATGCACAAGGTCCAAGACAACTACGGCTGCACTTGGGACCCATATGAATTCCTAAACATCGAATAACAGAAAAAGCTACCAGTTCATGCTTAGGGTCCCTTGAGTGAGACATAGAACCAAAGAATTTTTCTTCAGGTTATTTAAAAGGGATTCTTAGTCCACATATGCATAGGGTCCAAGACAACTACTGCTGCACTTGGGACCTATATGAATTCCTAAACATCGAACAGCAGAAAAAGCTACCAGTTCGTGCTTAGGGTCCATTGTGTGAGACCTAGAACCAAGAATTTTTCTTGAGATTATTTAAAAGGGATTCTTAGTCCACATATGCACAGGGTCCAAGACAACTACGGCTGCATTTGGGACCCATACAAATTCCTAAACATTGAATAGCAGAAAAAGCTACCAGTTCGTACTTAGGGTTCATTGCGTGAGACCTAGAACCAAAGAATTGTATTTGAAAATGATAAAGACAAAGAAAAAAGGATTGACTGATTTAAACTAAAGAAACGAACTTGATTTTGAAAAACATTCGATTGCAATAGACTTGATTTGAAATGAAAAGAATTAGACCTGATATGGATTTGAAAGAGGAGATTTTGATTTAAAGGAGGAATGTTTGACTTTTAAGGAAGGAGAATTTAACTTTATTTTACTTGAAGGAAAAGAATTTGATTTAAAAATAAAATGTTTAGCTTGACAGGAGGAGTGATTGAATTTGACTTTATTTTCATGGGATTTGAAAATGAAATGCTTGGCTTAAAGGGAGAAGGATTTAAATTGAGGTAGATGAATTAGTCACAAGAGGGTTTGATTGGAAATTTTTTGGAATTTTGGGGTTTAATTGGAATTTTTGGAAATGAAGGGGCTTAGTTGCAATTTTGAAAAATTTTGAGGGTTTAATTGTAATTTTGGAGAATTCTGGGGCTTAAGTGAAATTATGGAAGTTTAGAGGCTTGACTGGGATTTTGGGAAGTTCAAGGGTGTAAGTGGAATTTTAGGAAGTTCAGGGGCTCGACTGGAATTTTGGGAAGTTCAGGGGTTCAAGTGGAATTTTGAGGAGGTCCAGGGGCTTGGCTGGAATTTTGAGAAGTTCGATGGTGGCTGGCTCACTAGGTTTACTGGCTTAGGGGAGTCTTGGGTGGCTCGGTGGCTCAAGCGGCTTGACTAGCTTAGGGAGGCTTGGAGAGGCTCAGGCGGCTGACGCGGCTTAGGGGAGGCTTGGGCGGCTCGGTGGCTCAAGCGGCTTGGGAGAGGCTCGGGTATTTAAAAGGGAAATATGCCTCCAGGGGGTTTCGAACCCGCACCCTGTGAGTTATGATCCTGGGCCACTAACCACTAAGCTAAGCTCATGGTTAAGCTGTGGACGCTTCGAATTGAGCTTAAGCCATATCCTCATGGATGCAAATCAGTGCTCTGCACGTCAACTGCATGGGCTTCCTTCCCTAATTTTAGCTATACATCCATGTTCGTTCTGTGATATTTCAAGATCAAAGGGGGCCCTTGGCTTAAGGAGGGTGTGTGCAGCTTGGAGTCCTTCACTTGCTGAACCCAAGGTCTGTTCCCCGGGCGCGCTTGGGTCGGACATTCTCCCCTGCCAGCAACAAATAGAATCGGACACTCACCGTCTTCACCTCCCTCAAACCTGACTTCGAGGTTTCTTCTATCAGTGGGAAGAGTACCTAATCAGCAGCCACTGCTATCGACTAGGAAGCAAGAAAACAAGCAGCATTCTACACCGCCTTTGTTATTGGAGTCTCGAGGTGAATTTCGTCAGGACTGGGGTGCTATTTATCTCAAAGATCACAATGTATATATGGCCCTATTCTTTGCTAATTACTAGTGATCAGTTAATCTTGGATCGGCCTCTACCATTAACTAGTTGCACGTTTTAACAGATCTTAGACTAACCTTCCCGTTTTTCCTTCTTCTTGTTTTTTTTTTGTTTGTTTTTTTTTTATTATTTTTGTCTTTTCTTTTTTGTTTTATTTTCATTTATTTATTTTTAGTTTTTTTTATTTCTTTTTTTGTTTTTTTTATTCTGTTTCTTATTTTAAATTCTTTTCTACTTTTAATTTTCTATATCTTTTCCTTTTTCTTTTTTTTTTCTTTTTCTTTTTTGGTTTTTGATTATTCAGTTTTTTAAATTTTCCATTTCTAGTTTTCCTTATTATTATTTTTCCAGATTTATTCTGTTTTCCTTCATTTTATTTATTTATTTATTGTTTTTTTTATTATTTTATTTAATTCTTTTATTTTTCACTTTGTTTCTATTCGTCTGTTTCTATTTTCTGTTTTTCTTAATTCTGTATTTTTATTTTATTTTCTTTTTATTTTTTTTTATATTTTTTTTATTATTTTTTGTTCATTTTAAGATTTAAAATTATTTTTTTTATTGATTTTCTTGTTTTATTCATTCATTATTATTATTTTCTTATTATTTTCATTTTTTTGTTATTCATTAATTCATTTATTTATTTTGCCAAATTATCATCTATTTACTAATTAATTTAAAAAATGGGCCTCGGAAATAATTGAGTGTTTACAATCATTAACTTTGGTCATTTCTAGCACCTCCAAGGTTGGCACAATTGTGCTCATGTCTACACGACAATGTCGAAAATTCATAACCCCTGCAAGGGTGTACTTAAATCTACACGACTGTGTTTGCTAGTCTGGCATGATTGTGCTCTCATCTACATAATCGTGTTGAGGATCCTGGTTTGTTACAAAGGCATGCTCAACCAACACATTCATATTGGCTTCCTTTAAGGGAATTTTTTTTTTCCTTTTACTCCATATTTATATACCCTTTTTTTGGCCCAAAATCCTTTTGTTCATAGTTTTATACTTGCATGATCATTTCTATAAAATATTAGAAATTAGGTGGAATTATGACAAAATAATTATTTATTTCATAATAATTATGACTAATTTCCCATAGATAAATTAACAAAATGGTGATTTATCAAAAGGATTGAGGAAATCGGGTCGATGTAGTTATGGAATCCCCTGGGAGTGAATATAATGATATTCTCACTTTATCTCTCAAGGAAAAGGGAAAGAGTCTTACTTTGATTGCACCTTGTGTGATCCCGTTGATTTCAAGTGTAAGTATTTTAAGAATATTTTATAAATGGAGACTAGGGTCTTCATGTGAAAACCCCCTAAACTAAATTCGGTGCACCATTGATAGGAGCAATGGTTTTAGTTCAAAGTTGTTAGCCTCGTTGGAGGGCATAGTAGTAATACGATTGAATACAAATCCCATAGAGAAAGAGATGATTAGAATCACAAGGTTGAGAAGTGGAAGATGATCTTAATCTGTTGTCACTTTATATTATTTTTCACTATTCTCCTACTCTCCTCGTTTTGTTCTTGTTCCAAACCTTATTCTTAATTTTCCCTATTTTCCTATTATTGCCTTTGTTTTAAAAGAAAGAAGGTGCTCTTCATTTTCTAAACCATGGGCATGGTCTCCATAATGGGATACTCGTGTTTTTTTCTACATGGAAGTATAGATCCTCAAGGAACCATGATCAAGTTCTCCACTAAGGGTTGCCCATGGTCCTCTCTAGAGCATTATGTCCTCATCTTTTCTACTAAAAACTATGCTAATGGTTACTATCGCAAGGGGGGCATGGTTCCCGCTATAGTGAGGGATTTGGTTTTCATCTTTTTAAAGATTTCTATACTCTAGTTCTTCCCTACGTAGAAAAGAAGAATGAATAATGGATTCTAAAGGAGGAGACTATACAACATTAGATGCATAAAATATGATACTCCATGGGTGGATTGTGCATGAAATATTGTCTATGATATGGTTATATAACCCTTCTTGCATGACAATTATTGAAAGAAATAAAAAAAACTAAGTTGAAATTATAATCAAATAATCTTGAATTGCATCGTAATTCTAATTAATTTCCTTTAGATAAAGCAACAGAAAAATGGTTTATTAGTTTTTGATGTAATAAAGGTATATGATCCTTTGACCTAAAGTCACCACGGTTCCTACATGAGAAGTTTCGCATTTCAATATTATCAAACATAACATGTTGTAAGGTCATTGATTATAAAGGAAATAGCTGGATATACAAATATTCATGTAGAAAATTTTAATGATATAAATTGTATTTATCCCTCATGTGTAATAGGAGTAATATTTATAGGCCATTTGATAAAGACATACCTTAAAATGTAAAGTCATGCTTAGAATGGATAAATATGAGATATTTCTTTCTAAAAATATGTTAGGTATTGTTGTGTGCAAAATATGAGTACGAAACTATTTATATAGTTTTACCCACGAGCAAGTATACTCGTCGGTGTAGATAGAGGTATTTTAAATTTCTCACTAAAGTAAGCAATGAGGTGTCCCTCTTATAGAAGGATTACACTTGTACCTACATTGGAGGCATAACATTGCAGTTCAAATGATTTATCAAAGTTAGGTAAGGCTAGAACTTGTGCCTCAACAAATCTCTATGTTAGAGTATAAAAGCTCTTTATTTTTTGTCCTAGTTAAATTTACATTTTTCTTTACAAGTTCATTTAGTTGTGAAGCAATAGTGCTAAAATATATGACAAGTCTCCTATAGAAGCTTGTCAATCCTAGAAACTACTTAATTCTCTAGCATTTTGGGGAATTGACCAATCTTGGATGGCCTTGACCTTTTCTTGTATACTTGGACTCAATTCTTGCCTTTGAAAAAACCTAGAAAGACTCCATGGTCCAAGTATAAGTAAAACTTCTATAGGTTGACAAATAAGTTTTCTTCTCTTAAGATTAAGAAAACTTGTCTTACATGCCTTACTTGCTCCTCAGGAGTTTTGGAATATACTAAAATATACTGCTAACAAAATTTTCCTATCAACTTTTTGCCACATGATTCATGTTTCTTTAATAAGGAGGAAGATTTGGATAAATAGAAGCTTCAATGATGCTTAATGGAGATGGAATTTGGTAGTAGTTGGAGGCACTACCTAAGGGTGATAAGCTTCCTTGCTTCGCCACCTTGGAGGTCAAGGATGATAAGGATTTATTCACTCCCAAAACTTTGAGAAAAGAGAGAAAAGAAGAGAGAGTTCACACTCAAATTTCAATCTAAAGTGTTTATTATTCAAATGTGTGAAAATGAGATACAAAGAACATATATATAGGCCATGGTGGAACCGCCAAAGTAAAGCTTTGGATTCAAATGTGGAATCTTCTTCTAAGAGGGATTTTAGGTCTTGGATTAGGCCCAAAAATGTTCTCTTTTCCCTCTCATGCAGCCTTTCAAATGGGCCTAGGTAGGCCTATGTCTAGTCTATAAGGATACATACAAATTGGGCCCAAACCTATAAAAAATAGGACCACTAAGATCCTAAGTACGGAGAAATTCCTAGATCCTATACTAATTATAGTGGTGCAAAGTAATGATGTGGAAGGCAGGAGCCCGAGGAGGGTTATTATCCTTAAGGCTTAGTAGGGCCTCAACCTCTCCCTAAAGCCTCTTGGCTCTAGCTCTATTAATGGCTCCAATGGTCCTACTTGGTAGAGACTTTGCATTGGTGCTGCTTGTAGGGATCTCTACATTAGGAATATGCCAAATAGATCACACTACCATGATAGTAAGTTAGATAGAGACCTTGAACAAAAAGATAGAGGTACTTCTTCTAGAAAAGGCATAACCTACCTTGCCGGTCTAAACTCTAGTTGCATTTGAACATAGCCTATGTAACTTTTGTGGCTCCATAATCCATAGTGATGAAAGATGTGTGTTGATTCCTATATTGCTAAAAAATTTATGGAGGCTAACTTTGTCTGAAATACTGATAATTGGAAGAATCATCTCAATCTCTCTTGGGGAGGGTGTTAAGATAGTAATTATTCTAACAATGCTCAAAACATTTACAAACCCCTCATATGTAGAATCGAGGAGATTATAGGAAAGAGAATAAGGATCCAACCCTTACGAAATCATGATTCCAAAACATAGAGGTACAACTCCAGAACATAGAGACACAAATGTCTTGAGTTCATAAACATGAAGAACCAGAAAGGATAGATCATTAACCTCTTGCCACAATAATCATTTGGGATCTTACCCAGCCAGCCTAAAGTGAACCCAAAAGAGCAATCCAACACAATAATTCTAAGGAACAGGTAGGAGTTAGAGATGCTTGTAAAAAAGGAGAAGGAGAAGAAAGACGTGGTTATTGATGGCCACCACGAGATTACTAACTACCTCTCAACTCCTACAAAAGGGAGTTTAAAAGAAAAGAAGAATAATTTCAATGAGATAAAAGAAAGGGAACCAAAGAGACCTCATAAGGAGCCTTATCAACCAAACATATCCTTTTCTTAAAGATTAAATAAAAATGATCTTTAGTCTACCAAATTTCAGACATCCTAAAGAAAACAAAGATGAAACTTCCCTTCATGGGGATCATTTCCCAACTGCCCATGTAAGCAAAGTTCTTGAAGGAGATTTTGAGAAAAAAGAAGCTTCAGGAATATATGACCATCAAGCTCAAGGAGGAGTGCTTTGCCATCCTTCTACAGAAACTACCAACAAAGCTTGAGGACATAGGGAGTTTAACTATACCTTGTACTATTGGTGAATCTTATTTTGATAAATATTTGTGTGAGTTAGGTGTCAATGTTAATCGAATGACTTTATCTATTTTTACAAGGTTAGGTATAAATGAACTCAATTGTACCACTATCTTTTTAAAAGTTGTAGATAGGTGCATTACGTATCCAAGGAGAATAATTTGGGATGTTTTGATGAAGGTGGATAAGTTTGTTTTCCCTGCTAACTATACTATGCTTGACATGGAGGAAGATGGGGAAATTTCACTAATCTTAGGAAGACCCCTCTTGGCCTTGGAAGAGCCATGATCAATATGAACAAAGGAAGCTCATATTAAGGCTAGATGATAAGGAAGTGGTGTTTACAACTATAAGCTCGTTAAAACACCCAAATAATTTTGTCCCTTATAATTTTGTTAATTATTTAGAACCCTCCCTAAATTTTCCTTTTGTACAAGAATAATCCAGAATAAGGGCATACAAGAGCTCAAGGCTTTGTAAGGAAAAGATAAACAGAGGGCACCCTAAACATATTTAGAAGCATAAGTTTTGGATAAGTAAAAGATTTGTTAATCTATAGCTTACAATCTTGGATGATTTTAGAGAATGACCATTATAAATTAAGTAAATACACCTTAATGGTAAGATGGAACCCACTAGAGAAAATGAAAGGATGCTTAAGAAAAAGGGAAAAGGATATATTGATCACTATAAGGAAGGTGCATCTAAAGAACACACCATTATACTAGTGAAAAGATCACAAGTAACCATCCATGGCTCTTCCTATCTACTAGGTGTAGGTATGTCAAGGTCATGATGTAAAATAAGCACTTAATGAAGCCTACTTTTTGATGTGTATATAATTTTTTTTATTAAAATAATTTTCATCTTGAAAAAAGGAGAGCGAGAGTGAGCATGATGCAAGGATGGATAGTGGATCTAGATTGGTGCAGTGGAGGCTAAGTTGAAATGGAAAAAGATGGAGAATCTGATAAGATCTTGTTATGCTTGGGGGCACCATTTCTTGGGGAGGTTGAGCTCCTTCTCTACCACTATGGAAGTAGCCATGGATGAGGAAGTTCCTCAACCCCAAGCCAATTTCAAAGGTAGAGAAGAGAAGGTTTTATTACTCTAATTTTGAATAGAAATCACAAATGATTCAAAAGTGATGAAAATTACACATGAGATGTCTATTTATAGGCCAAAAGGTGCTTAAGGGAAGGAAAAGGCTCATAGGGTTTTGAATCCGCCTACGATGCATGGTTTGGGCTTGTATTACAAACCCATTATGTTTCCTTTATCTTTCCTCTATGAAGCCTCAAGTTGGGCCTAAAGCAAGCCCAAAAGCCTCAATAAAAATATATTAAAATTGGGCCCAATTCCTATATATATTGCGGCCTCTAGGTCATATTTATACAAGAAAATGAACTAAGTAATATTCTATTTATTTAAGGCCTAGAGGTCCCTATAATTGGGGTCATGCTCTATAGCTGGGAACCTCTACATCATCTCATCCCCATTCGAAAACATTCGTCCTCAACTATGTGGGTTCAAAATATCTGCAAAACAAGTACATAAGTAGGTAAATAAGATTTATATTAATAAATGGAAAAGAAGAATACTTGCAGTATAAAATACTAACTTCTTGAATGTTTTAAACATTTCTAACGACAAATAGGAAAACATAACCAGAAATAAGAAGTGAGTTATATCCAACAGGCCACAATTATATTCATAAAAAATATGAACTTTAGTTAGTGGGATAATTTCCTACTCTTATGTTTTTGGGCATTATTGAAGGATGTGTTCAGTTGCCATAGGTAGTGATGGTGGCCAAAAGAACTGTGAGAAAGTTACCCTTTCTGGAAACTCTTGACATGACAAATGACGATGTTTTGAAAGATTATTTTGTAGTGTGTTAGGTGCCTCAATCATGCTATAGTTCGTTTGTGGGTAAATTATGGTTGTAATACCCATATGTGTCGAAGAAAAAGTTTTGCATACTACTATTTTATATTGTCTTCCCAATGTCAGATGGCAAGAGACCAAAAGCTTATGGGTAAGGGAAACTATGGCCAAGGTATGGATCCTAGATGGTTTATGAGGAAAAAACAATTTGTCATTATGAGGCATATAAGGTGAGGATCCTAAGTGAATATATTTAGTCATATCATTCTCATTATGTAATATAATAATGGTACCCGAAGTACACATGGGAGGTTGAGAAGGTTGGACGTTTGTGAATAGCTCTTAGCTTCCTCCCAGAGGACATGGTTCCTTCACCATAAGGGGGAGCATTACTAGGCCCTATATCATTATTTAGGTTTAAGGTAATGAGGTTTATAGGGATAGGTTTCATAACTAGAAGGATTTTTCTTATCTCATCCTTTCTTGCAGACTTAATTTCACACTTCTATACAAAAATGGGGGAATCACCACTTACCTTATCTTCTATCTTTCTCTTCTTCATTTTAATGTTTTTAATTACTCTTATTTCTTTAATTTTTTTATTTTCCAAATCCTGTCTCTTGGCCTTCCTTTTGTCTCATATGTATCTGGTCATGATAGACTTTACTAGAGGACAAAGACACTAGGGTAATTTTCTAGGAGTTAAATGGAAGGAATACCTATTGGTATGTCCATCATGATGGATATCCCTATCATATTGTCATGGCATTTCCAATAAATCATGGCTGGCCTCCATGGGAACAATATGATAAGTGACATTGTCCTTATACCTCCCAATGGTAAAGGTGAGGAGTACTAACTGATTGACCAACAAGTCCCCCTTTTCAGTAAGCCATTACAATTTGTATGGTTTAGGGTGGGGATGGTTATTAACCCTAACTTTTCCACTAGCCTAGTGCTAGCCACATTTGTATAACTACCTCCCATCAATAATTAAAGAGCAAGTGTGTCCCTTGATTGAACATCTAGTATGGAAGATGTTATCCCTTTGACTCTCTCCCCCTCCCTTAACTACACTCCCTAGTAACCTTATAACCACTAGGAGATCATCCTCTAAGGCATACTCTAAGGCTTCACTATCAGATGAGGAAGAAGATGAACTAGATTTATTGGAATCTAGGGATGAATAATTATTATTGTACTTAAGGATCATGGTCTTTTTATTTAGGCTTTGGGAAACAATATAGCCCTGTTTAGACACTTGAAGCACTTAACATATGATTCTTTCCCTGATGGTAAGTTTTGGGTTTTTACATTTAGATTCTTTGGAGTACTTTTCTTCTTTACCATTCCTAGTTTTGAAACTAGAATCCTTTTTCTTGCTTCCCCAAGTGTCTTGTGTAAACATGGTGGCTTCGTCACTTTCTTTCAAATTAACCCTAATCATTGCAACCTTCATTTCCTTGTAATATTCATATATACTTTTAGAGCATTAAGAAAGTCTCTGTAGCCTATTATGGACTTCTCTTAAATAATTGGGAGGTATATGTCTTACTCTCATGATTTGTTTCATTTCCTTCCACTCACTCAAGGGTATATACCTTCTTTTGTTAAGCCTATCCCACCATATTAGGGCATAAACACTAAATTAAAAGATGGCTAACCTTTTCTTATATCTTTCCCTAATGACATCGCTTGCAAAGATTTGTTCTACCTTAAGCTCCCAATCTAAGTATGCCTCTGGTTTGTTCCCCACTCACTCAAGGGTCTATACCTCTCTTTGTTAAGCCTATCCCACCATATTAGGGCATAGTCACTAAATTCCAAGGTGACTAATCTTATCTTATGTCTTTCCGTAATGACATGGCTTGGAAAGATTTGTTCTACCTTAAGTTCCAAATCTATGTATTCCTCCAGTTTGTTCTCCCTTGAAACTTAGACATTTTAATCTTAGGTAGCTTTATAGGCTCTAAGGTATGTCTACCCCTTAAATCTCCATTCCTATGGATAACTCTATAATCTCAATCACTTAAGCTATCCCTAGATGAACTCCTACTTCTATTATCCTTACACCTATGAGATCTATGCCTAAGTCCTAAGCCTAGAGGGTTCCTTTGTCCTAGTGGGGTATCTATGCCTATGATCCCCAGTTCTTTCTACTCTTGGTGCATGGTCATTGGATGATGGTGTCCTCCTTTATGACTAAAGCCTATCCCTTGAGGAAGGATTTTCCATTTGTGGAGAGTGCTTTCTCCTTTCCCTATGACCTATGTCCCCCCTAAAGAAGTTGATATCTTCACTTGATGTTTCCTCCTCATGATAGTTATCCATATTCCTAGGTCCACTTATTTCAATTATCCTTTGGTTTCTTGGTTATTTTTGACTTTCTTCTTTCTAGGTGATCGGTTCTTTTCTCTATGGCCCTTTTTTGGGTTTGGAAAACCCTTTCTAGTTTATTGGCCAATTGTTCCATTTGGTTTCTAAGGGATAATTTGTGGGTACTCATTTGCAAATAAGAAAATACCTTTCTGTACCCAAATTACTTACACTAAGAAATTAAATCACACTAGTTCAAACACTTAGCAAGCAGCAAAGGTTCTAAGGGACACAAACACAAAAGGGTTAAGTATTTTACCTAGACCCTTGACCTTGCAAAAATAAGACAAAGGTTAGTGCTACACTAAATAATTCTAAAAGAAGCAAACAACACTTATCACCCCCTTATACTTCCATCTTGCACAAACCACCATGAGTTATAAATTGACCTTAGGTAAGTATCCTACACCAAAGTTCAAAACTCCAAAAGTCCTTTTTACAAAAAAATAGCAATGGAAATCCAAATTACACTAAAATAACTCCTACTACAAGGCACTATGTTTTACAACTCAAACAAACCTAATTACAAAAGTTCAACCTAGAAATTACAACTCAAAGCTAAGTGCTAAAGTTACAATTAGTCTTCACTTTAGTGTTTAATTCGACTTGAACTTAAGTCCTCAATTTGGCCTTGAAGTCTAATTTTTCATGATTTGGCTTCATGAGCTCCTTGCTAAACTTTTCCTTATGCTTAGGATTCTCCAAGTACCTAAAAAATGAAGCATATATAAAAACTACACTTGCTGGCCCACTTGGTTAATTTCAAATAATTGTTTAAATTTTAATACTCCTTACCAAATGTTTATGCACTCCTCTCTCTAGTATTCTGACCATGCAACCAACCCTCTCACAATAATTTACTCATACAAAAAAAATCCTTCAAATTGATTTTAAATCAAGGAATAACTCAACTCAAACCTTAGGTGCCTTAGTGCTTCTTAGGTGGTAAAGAAGTTCTTATACAAGTGCATGTGATAGGTGGCAAATCTTAGAGGAAATTTAAAAGACTAGCAAGAAAAGCTTAGCATGAGAATAGTATACTCAAATGGAATAAGCAAGAGAAACTTAGAGGCCAATAAAGGAGACAAACTAAAATTAAAGAGCAGCATGCACATGCTCATGCAAAAAAAGATGCTATTCGACCAAGCTTGTAATGCATACACAAACTAAGTAATTAAAACTAATTTGTGCAAAACCTATGGCCTAATGGGATTCATGGACAATTATAATACCACACTTTAAGAAAACGAAGTAGATGAGCTTTTATGCAAGCTTTTTTCTATATGCTCTTATTTTGTTGTTTCTTCTTCTTTTCTTCTTTTTCTTTTCTATTTCACTTTTGTTTTTCTTATTTTGTTCTTAGTTTTCTTAAATTATTTTTTCAATATTTAGATCAAAAGTCTAGAGATTTAAAGTTCTCAATGATCCTTGCATAGGCTTTTGTCATGTTCCTAAGTCCACAAGTCTATTTTACTGTCTTTTGCACTCATCCTTCGCATAGGTATGATATTCTAAGTCAAGTGTCCCTGTCCAACTGTCTCCAAGTCGAACTTAGTAGTTCTAGAGAAATATGTAAGTATCTTTTAATTGTGGCTTACAAATTAATTAAGCATACACTTAATCTTCTTATGCTTAATGACTTAGATCATGCATTATTTAAACATAATAACATTATGGATGCATGCGAATGATCATAAACTCTTATAATTTTTTTGAAACTGACAATACAAAAATAACGGAATCAGAATATAACCCATATGCAAGGATCAAAACATGAAAATCAAAATTGAAAAAATGACTAAAGGAACCAAACCATACATAAGAACTCAAGATCACATGATTTTGACGCCTAAATTTAAATTCAAATCTCATAATTTTTTTCAAATTTCTTTTGTGGATCTACAAAATTCAGACTAATTACTTGCAAGATATGGATTACCAAAATTAAACAAAATAAGTTTGACAAATATCAATCAGAATTGACCAAGCTTTGATCGACTCATTCAAAGTAGGTACATTCTGCTTCTGTAATGCACATACGTCAATAATCAAGCAATTGCGGATCCATTTCTGATCCAAATCAAAGAAACAAAGTCATGACAGAAACAAGACCGAGAGATGGATCGACACAACTACAATCATAAAACCAAAGATCCTTTGATTGATCAAAAGTGAAATGGAAAACAAAGTAGAAGATAAACTCGTAAGAACAAAAATAAGCACGAAATTGGAAGTTAGGAACCAAAGCTAACCTCTATTGTTGGAGCTTTAATACTTAGTTGCTATAGGAATGGATGGTGGACTAGTGGAGTTGAGGTTGAAAAGAAGTCGAAGAAGATGGAGAATTTGAGAAGATCTTGCTATGCTTGGGAGAACCACCTCTTGTGGAGGATGAGCTCTTTCTCCGCCTCCATGGGAGAAACCATAGATGAGAAGGTTCCTCAACCCTAATATGGTTTTATTGGGATGGAAGAGAGCATTTTGTCACTCAATTTATTAATATAAATCATAAATGACTCAAGTAATGAAAATTACACATAAGATGCCTATTTGAAGGCCAAAAGGTGCTTAAAGGAAGGAGAAGGCCTATGTTGCTTTGCATTTGCCTAAGATGCATGATTTTGGTTTGGATTGCAAACCCACTATGTTTTATTCATCCTCTGTTTATGAAGTCTCAAGTTGGTCCCAAAGCAATCCTAAAAGTATAAACTAAAAATACAATGAAATTGATCTCAAATCCTATACATATTGGGCTTTATAGGTCCTACTCAAACAAGGAAATAAACTAAGTATTATTGTATTTATTTGAGGAATAATAGGCACAGAGGCCTTTATAATTAGGGTCATCCTTTATAGTTGGGGACCTCAACGTTAGAGCACAATCGTACAAAATGAAGAGCACGATCATGCTAACCTTCGAGTAGGTTTAAATAGGAAGGAAGGTAACTTTACACATCACTCAGTCAAAATACTTTTCATTGCTCACTTTGACTTCTATGTACCTTTCTCTATCTTCTCTTTGACTCAAATTTATTTCTCCTAATTTGGTTTGCCATGTATCTTGAATCTAGCATTTTTATTATTGAATTCCTACACAGACATGCTCAATTTTTGGCATGCCCAACATGATTTGATCTAACCATAGTCTACATGATAAATTGAAATGTTAATTCAGTAGGCATAACATGATCAACGCAGTCTTACTTATTCATATTGTTTAAGATAAACATGAGTTTGGGATAACTATGCCCTCTTGCACAATTGTGCCTGTTTAAATTCATTAGATTCTGGGTTATCATAACGAGCAACATCATGCAAGTCCATCATTTTATAGGATTGCAGCATGAACATAACTGTGCTTCTTGTTTTGCATGGTCATGCCAATTCTTGTTTAAGGACTTAAAGTTTAACATGGCCATGCCTCAACTTAGCATGCTCGTGCATAATTTTAAGAGTATGAGATTAACAATTTAGCACGATCATGCCCCTATCTACATGAGTATGCCATATAATGCAGCATTTTTTAATCGGGATCTAGCATGCTCATGCTTACTTGTGCATGACCGTTCCAATATCTTCTGAACTAATTTTTATTATTCTATTTTTAAAGAAAAAATACCTCTCAAACCCAAAAGAGAAGCCCAACATCTATCTCTATAGAGGTTGAACCCTCAAAGGGATTGGCCTACCACCTTTGACCTAGGGATTGTAGACATGTACTCAGAGTTGAGAAGATTATTGAGCTTGTCTTTTATCTTGACTTGTAACCTGGAGCTGGAATCTTTATAATTATTAGGCATAGAGGATTTCCTAACAGGATACCTAGATTGGATAGGCTAGACCGGGACCTATTTATATGGGAACTTACCTACATGGAGTAGACTTTGGAGATTCTAGCCTCCATTATATGCTACCCCCGACGGATGAGACATCAACACACATTGTACATTATCAGCTTAGAAGTTGTTTGTTTTGGGAGACCCTTGCTAATTTTAATGTCTCATTAGGATTCAAGATAACCCACAAAATTATCACTTACTAGATGAGTTTGTTAAGGGGCTATTTTGGTTTGAGATTATAGGGTCATACAGATACGACCCACATGTCTCAAAGTCCATCGCCATCTGACACTCAATACTCTACATCTTGAATCAATGGTTCTCTCTGGAATCTTCACCAGGAACAAAGCACCATGGTTACCTCAAGCATTGATTTGTTCCTTGTATGGGCTACTGCTAGAGGTGGGAGGATCAAACCTAAATGATTCTTCATTATGTGTTGTGTGGGGATTGAATACTAGCAACAAGTAGGACAAAGAGGCTACATAGACATTAGCTCATATATTAATGCCCTCTGCCACTATCACTGAGTCCTCCCCCCTATGACAACATTGTAACAGCTGATTGTGCTACTCAACTTCTCTACATGGATACGTATAAAGGTAATGTAGAGAGGGTCCAATGGCACTTATATTTTTTCACCTCAATAGCAGGAATAAGAGCCACAATCACCCTTATAACAGCATTAGCAAGAGCCACAAGCAGTAGAGGAGAAGGATGATGGAAGAGAGCAGCACCTATAAGCCCATTCCTTCTCTAACTACCTCAATCGTCTACAGTTGCAAGTAGATGGCATTTATGACTACTTAGCTATGGAAGCCGCCACACACCAAGTGTTAGCGAACTTACAAGACATGTCCTTTGCATAGATAGAGAGCCAATTTTTCGTGCTTTTTAAGTTGTTATTGGGCCAAATTGGCAACCCATCACCTCAGTTTTGACTTGTGTTCCTTTGTTTTAATTTCTCTTCATTAGGATCATTAGCTATTTTCATCTATTTCTCTTTTGTTTTTTTTTGTATAAAACTTACCTTTGTATTTACTAATATTGTTTTTATTTCATTATATATGTGATTATATGATTGTAACATGTGTTTAGTGTGAGTAGGATAATGTAGAGCATTAGGACTTCATTCCTAATCATTATTGAGTGGTTCCCTTCCAGGTTATACATTCTAGAAATTTCCTTGTATCCTTATCGATGCTTGCATTAGTTGATTAAATTACAAGAAAATAATAAAGGAAAATTAGGTTTTGTTGGATGAACATGGACCTAGATGATCACTTAGTGTCCCCTTTTGAGTTTAAAAGATTAAAGTTACTTTCTTTGATACTCCTCATATAATTTCTATAAGTTTAGGTACTCTTTAATTATAACTAGAGAAAAGTAAGTGTTTGAGGTTAAAAAAATGATCAAAAATAAATAAAGAAAAGAATATATAAATAGAAAGAAGAAATAAAAAGGAAAAGAATGAAAAATCTTAGGAATATTAAAAGTTAATGTTCATGAAACCCAAGTAAATGAATTCTTAATCTAAGGGTTAAAGTATGTTAAAGATATTAAGAAAGAACCCTTTTGTGTTTCCTTTCCCTTTGATATCTCACTTAATTGCATGAACTCCCTTGGCCATGTTAGAACTTAATAAAGTCATTTTGATTCTTGTATGTAATCTAACTTTTAATAAACATTTAGATTTATGGGAAAGCCTATTGTAGTGTACATTTATGGGGGACAGAGAGTTAATGATTTACATCCTCAAACACAAAAGAGAAAGAGATCTCCTCTGTGTGTGAGAGTTAATTTCAAGGAACTAAAATACATTAATTGATTATTTTTTATTATTGTTACAATGATAATTGTATTTATCTATTTCATGTTAAAATTTGAGATTTTTGAATTCTATGTTTACTGCAATCCTATTTGTTTGGTTATTACTTAGGGAAAACAATGTTAAAGTTTGAGAATGTGATAAAGCACTATTCTATTGATTTATCTACATGAAATTAGTTATAATTATTATGCGATTAATGATTATTCAATCGTAACTCCACCTAGTTTCCCTTATTTTTGCATAAATGTTCACGCAAGCAAAGAATAAAAAACTAAGCACATTTTAGGCTAAACGAAGGGTAAAAAGGACATAAAGAGATGAAGGAGTTGTAAAAGGACAATAATTCCCCTAGAAGGAAGCCAGCATGGCCATGCTAGCTGAGCACACCCTTATAGCAGACTAGGATTTTTTATGCAACCATGTAGAACTGAGCTCAGACATGCCAGATAAGAAGCACAATCATGTAGACTTAAGCACAATAGTGCCAACCCTAAGAGGCACCATAAATAAGCAAAGCTAGTCCTAATGACAAAGGAAGGAATCCTAGTCAGCCTTGACAACACTACAGGTGACCTAAAGAAGTTATGGTGAGTGAAGGGGAAACTTAGGTTAATCCAATTCGTGTGGCATTCTTAATCCATGTTTATAAAAGGGATGCTACATCTCAAGGGATCCTTTGACCCACCTTTTTCTTTCCATTTCTCATCTTAGTAGAAGGAATCCTTATACAATGCAAGTTACATAATCTTTTTCCAACCTTGCTCGCACCATGATTTTGTATTTCTTATCTTACAATTAGGATTATATATATTTTTCTTAGGTTAGTTTTTTCTCATTTGACTTATTTTTCTATGTGTAATTGTCGCAACCGTAATTACAACGAGATGACGAACTCGCTAAAATTTTGAAATGGAATTTATTTGATGTGTGTGGAGTCGCCACCAAAGTTTTATTTAAGGGAAAAATATTTGGAAAAACCCTAACTTGAGGATAAGATTCTAAGTTTGGGAGTCGGTTACGAGTGGAGAAGGTGTTAGGCACCCCACTCGCCCGTTCCGGAGAACAGTACCCTTAAACTGAGTGTGTGATTTCTTGAAAATAGTTTGATCCCTTAATAAATGTGAAATAAATAACTTGATGGAGGTTAGCCTGAGAGGACTTGATCCTGCTCCTACGTATTCCCTGGTGCAATGGGAAACTCAAGGCTTACGTAGTTCTGGTGTTGTTTGAAGGCTTGACTTTCGAAAGTGTTTGAAAAAGAACATTCGAAAATAAACATGTTGTTTTGAGAGGCTTTTTATTTTGAGAGGACCTTTAGTCCACTCATTCACAACGTCCGAGGCAGCTAAGGCAACACGGGGGCCTATACGAACTACTAAACGTCGAACATAAGGTGGACCGTCAGTTCCCTGTTTAGAGCCCATCGCGTGAGACCGAAGATCCTAACACATTTGAAAAAGAACTTTATTTTTGAAAGGACCTTTAGTCCACTCATGCACAAGGTCCTAGGCGGCTAAGGCAGCATGGGGCCTATACGAACTACTAAACGTCGAACAGCAGGTGAACCGCCAGTTCCCCGTTTAGAGTCCGTTGCGTGAGATCAAAGATCCCAAAACATTTTGAAAAAGAATTTTAATTTGAATATAATAAAGATAAGAAAAGAAATGACTTGATTTGAAAAAGGAATTTATTTTGAAGTGAATTTGATTTTGAGTTTTGGACTTGATCAAGAATGAGCTTGACTCGAGCTTGATAAGTTTGAGGAAAGGCCTTTGAAGTTAATCTGGAAATTTGAGAGAAGGAGAATTAATTTGAGTTTGATTTGATTTTATTCGAAGAAAAGAACTAAGAGAAGAATTTAGTTTGAATTTTGAAGAAGAGAATTTTAATTTGAATCTTGAAGAAATGAGTTGATTTAAACTTTGAAGAAAAAGGACTTTATTTGAATCTTTGGAGAAAAGAATTTAATTTAAATTTTGGAAGTTGGGGGGTTTAATTTGAATTATGGGAAATTTTGGAGTAAAATTAGAATTACGGAGTTTGGGGTTAAATTCTAATTATAGGAAGTTCGGGGGTTAATTTACAATTGGGGAAAGTGTAGGAGTCAAATCCTGATTAAGGGAAGTTTGGGGTCAATTTGCAATTTTGTATAATATGGGGGGTGAGTTTGTAATTTGGGGAGAATGTAGGGGTTAGTTTTCAATTTGGGAGAGTGTGAGGGTCAATTTGCAATTTGGTATAATATGGGGGTCAGTTTGTAATTTGGGAAGTGTAGGGGCCAGATTGCAATTATAGGAAGTGTATGGGCTAGGTTGCAATAATGGAAGTGTAGGGCTTGAATGGCTTGGCTGGAGGTTAGATGGCTTGGGAGACTTGGGGAGGCTCAGGCGGCTCATGTGCATGGCTTACATGGCTTACTGGCTTGTGTGGCTCGTTTGGCCACTAGGCGGCTTGAAGGCTCTGGGCACGTGAGATGCACGTATGAGACGAGAGGCTTGGCCACGTGAGGTGTATGCGCGGCGGCGTGTGAGATGAACGTGAGGGGATTTTGAGACTAAAACTGTGTGACGTAGGGTTCAAACATAGTGTATGAAGAGTGCTAGCAAAACGCTCAACCACTTGAGCTATTTGTTTTACACCATATGTTTTGCATACCCAAAATAAGAACCATATCTAGGCCACCAGCTTTATTTAATTAAGGCTTATCAGTGGGCCCCTTGTGTACATTGGAGTCTGCCCTGTTTTGCATGGCCTTCTTCATGCATGGGGCATAAGCCACCTAATGGCTGATCCTTACCTTCAAGCGAACCCCTGCACCACGCTTAGGTATATACTGTACCATGTCCCATTTATGGTCAAGTTATATTCCTGAATAAAAGATAATGGAGGCCACACATTAATTTAATTGGCTTTCCTCTTGCATGGAGATCTTTCCTTGTTAGGACGCCCTACGTGCATGGGTATTGGAGTATCTGCCTAGCCTTGTCACGTAGTGCTACACTGATTCAACGTGGCTGAGTCTTGGGATATCGAATTGGCATGGTCAGGAGCTCATGGCTTTTATCTCAATCTGCAAGGCTTTTGATACCTCTTTAGGTCATGAAAGAATAGACAATAGACTCTCATCCACAAGGATGCCTTCTGCAGATCTCGACCCATACTTCTCTGCCTCCTTCGTTCATAAGCCTCCAATGGGAGAATGTAGGGAGAATCATTTTCCGTTGGGGAGTCTCTGGTGATGTGCAATTAACATTGAAGCATCCTGGGCACGTGTTCCTGATCAAATTACCTGCACAATATTTCCCTATGGATATTAATAGAACCATCTTACTCTAGTGCAGTCGCAGTCCGGTATCACGATGGCCCTGTCTTAGCAAAAAAATCAGAACCTGTGTTGTCTTTCTGTGTATTCCAATTCGGGGTGTGCATGATCAGCTTCTTCAAGGCTAATAGAGAGTGGGCGCCGAGCTGTGTCTTCAACGAGTCGTAGCATGGAGTAAATGAGTTACTAGAGATGTGATTAACTTTCTTCCAAGGACTACTTGGCCAGCACTTATTGGTCCACCTTTTGAAGGACTAAGACTGCCTCACCAGCTTCATCGTGACTCTGAATGAGTGAGCTTGCATGACCGATAAAGATATGCATGATTACAAACCTTTATCCTTAGGTCTCTATTCTCCGCAACGGCACCGAGAAGACCCATAGGTGATGTTGCTGCTTTACCAATTGAGAAAGGCCTTGGGTTAGACTCCATACTGCACGAGAGCAAACCCACCCTTGGTTCCTGAGGTCCGCATGACCCATTTATGGAAGGGAGGCCAGCAACCCATTGGTAGTCGCTAGAGCAGCCCCAAGACGTATGTACCCCAGCGTTGCTATCAGACTTCACTGTATGTCATTGCCTGGGCTTTGGATGATTCACCATTAGTGTAGTTTCTAGGAGTTAAGCTACCAGTTCAGGTATGATTTTTTTCGAGCCAGTGCATACGCCACCTCTAAGTTCATCCTGAAATCTTAGGATCTTGGTCTTAGATGAGAACCGGTTGTTTTATGTCTATGGTCGTTCAATTTAATTTAACAAGTATGTACAACGACTAAAAATCCTAACCAACACAGTAAGATCTTTGAATACAGAACCAGAACCAATTTATTCCTATATCATAGGGTACAGGCTTATTCGGATCTAGTTTTGAACATAGCAATCCTATACCCTGTTTCAACCAAGTGGTCCAGGATCTTGAATTCATTTTTTATTATCAAACAGTTTTTAGCAGCGAATCATATAAATCAAGCGATGAAGGTTATGTTCCATAATTCCTAGGCACAACCATTGGTCCTGACTTGGAGCATTTCAAAAATTACCTCAGAGTCGCATCATGTTTATATAGATCAAGATACAAAATCGACTACCATGAGTGCAATTGATCTTAGAAGAGATTCAGATTTAATCTAATGCATTGAATTCTATACATGAAACAGAATCCGATATGTTCAAGAATCTAATCTAAAGATTAGGGTATTGTATTGAAATCTTCGCATAAAAGAGTCTAGTATATTTCAAGCATCTACTCTAAAGATTGAGGTATTCACTCACTTACTTGGATTATGTTGTGCGTCCTCTCCCTACCTTCATCGGCAGGTCTGCAAGCTCCGATCGATCCCCTGGAGGTTTCTAGCTTTTTTTCTCCTCTTTTCCCCGAAAATTGAAAGTCAAGAGAGAACGCCAAAAGTTGAAAAATGACAAAGGCCCCCCTTGATTTCACAGAGCATTTCTCTTTATATACCATTTTCAAGAAGTGGTTCCCACCTCTTCTTTTTTCTTTTTGAATTTTTTGTTTTATTCCCATTTTTGTTTCCTCTTTTCCTTTTTATTTATTTATTTATTGTTTGAATTAATTTTCTATTTTCTATATATTTTTATTCTTCATTTTTCAGATTTTATCCTTTTCTTTTTTTGTATTTTTCTTTATTATTACTATTATTTTATTCTTATTATATTTCTTTATTTTCAGATTTTATTTAATTCTTGTAATTTTTATTTTTTGTTTTCTTTTCTCTATTTCTCAGTTTTATTTTTTGTTTTTATTATTTTTATTTTACTCTTTATTTTAATCTTTACTTTTTCATTTATTTTCTTGTTTTCCGCTTTCTACATTCCGTTTTTTTTCTATTTTTAATTATTATTTAAATTAGTGTTGGTTTCTTAATTAACCTTACCAATCAATTTTAAAATGGGGCCTCGGACATAATTGAGTGTTTACAGTAACTAACCCCAAATTATGGGGATTTGGTGAACTTTATGATATAGTTATTTAAA
Source organism: Canavalia gladiata (assembly GCA_037954105.1). Taxonomy (NCBI): domain Eukaryota; kingdom Viridiplantae; phylum Streptophyta; class Magnoliopsida; order Fabales; family Fabaceae; genus Canavalia; species Canavalia gladiata. The sequence goes on from CM075661.1 coordinate 42,584,624, forward strand.
CCCCATTTTTATTTATGAATAATTATATGTTTTCTTTATGATTGATTGCATGGTTCTTTATCCAATTATGTTGCTTTATTGCGCTTAATCCATTAACAAGAATTAGCTACACTTGTTGATCTCCTAAGTGATTGTGGAATAAGTGATGTGAATTAAATGAATCTTTTCTTGGGTTGGTTCACTTAAATAGTTGTAACAGAAATAAATCAAAATTAGAGTTTCAATAGTTGTAAGAATAAAATATGGAAAAGAGAATGAATGGGGAAAAACGTCACACCCTTAATTCTATGAAGAAATAAGAATGATAAGCTTGGTGTAGAATCACCACAAGAGTGTGAGAAATCATTGATAAGATCCAAGCAATGATTCTTTCCAATAATCCTAAGAGGCACACAAGCTCTCTCAAGAGGGAAAACCTCAATTCAAATTATCATCAAAGTTTCCCCTTTAAGGAGAGTTACATAAGTATTTATAATAAAACTAAAACCCTAAATGTTTAGTATCCACTAGGATCTAGCCTACTAACATAATAAAATAAAAGTAAACAAATTTTAGAAAGGATTAATAATCAATAAATCAAAGCCCATTAATATAATAAACTAAATCTATATTACTAATTACTAGAGTAAACATAATGTTTTAACTCAAAATACAAATGAAATAAGGATTAGGCTAAAATAAGTTAAATTTGGTTCTCTTCTTCTAAATCTTTATTCTGAATGTAATGAACTAACTTTGTGCTCTTTTCTTTCCTATCTTGGGTTATCTTAAGCATATTTATGACTATTTGATTTAAGGCTTTGCTTTTTTTGCCTTTAAGCTTATCATAGGATCTCCAAGCTCTAGTAGGAGATCTTCCTTTTTATCTCCTTCATTCTTTATCATTATTCCTTCTTAATTCTTATCATTAGGTGATTTTTCCATCACCCAATTGGAAAAACTATAAAAGATAATTGATTTTAAAGGTTTTGGTGGATCAATCAGAATCCTAGGCTTCTGATCAGTTATTAACTTAACAAATTCAAAGTGCTTTATGCTTCTATTAACTATTTATCTTGCATGATCATTATGGGTAGTACTTAGGGAAAGATTATTACTATTGCATGATCATTAGATAGTAGTTAAATTAGAATGATGGTTAGTAATTAATGTTTAAATCATTCGTAAGAGAATTTAAAAGTAAAAATAGGTAAGGTTATAAAGGAATCCAAAGTCTCATGCTTTATCCATAACTTTTCACTTGTGTTCTCCACCTTTTTATTTTTCTTTATGTATACATTCTTATTCTGTTTCCTTACACTTGCAACAAAATCGTTCTTTTTACAAGATCAAAAGTTAAAATTTGAACTTCTTCTATAGCTCATTGGAGAATGTTTCTTATGCTAAGAGGGTGGTGGGGTATTTGAAGAAGATAAAGGTATTCATGCTTGTTGATAAAAAGGTTAATAACCTAAAGGATGTTTTCTACTCTAATTTATATTTTGCTAGAGGCCTATATGATAATAGATTTATTTCTAGATATATTTTCATGTTCATTAGAGATATTAAATCTTAAAAGAGCATTAAACAAACTTTGACAACCTTCTCCATTATGTATTGAGTTTATTGCTTGTTGTAATGTTGCATCACATGATATATGAATTAGAAACTTTGTTTCTAGTTTGATAATTATAGACTCTATTTCTAATTTATTTAGCACTTATCATAGTAACATCTGTGTGATCTTCTTAATTAAGAAAAATAGAATCATTATAGCTACAAAGCATATTAGAATTATGTTCTTACTTGTTAGAGAAATGGTTGAAAATGAATAGATTCTTGTTGAGCATATTTTGATTAAGAAGATGCTTGTTGATTTCTAACCAAGTAACTTAGACCATAGTGTTTATGTAACATGTTATTGATATAATGTATTTTAATGTATTAGGTTAATGAGATTTATCCTTATTATTATTTCATATTTTCCTTTATTACATTGGACCTATGTAATTGTCTTAATAAATTTATACGCATGTTGGTGTTTCATATTATTATCAATGTATTTATTATTGAGAAGTTTTGTATATTGTGGTTGTCTTGAGATGTTTTGGTTCCTTATAAGAATGGTGTTTTAAATGAAACATGACTTTATATTCTCTTTGAGAGATTTGTTGTATTTTCTTGGGAAAACACAATGTAGGATCCATACATAATAGTATGAAGGGGATCACAATTATGCTATGATGGGTATCTACGCTTGCACATTTTTTTATATGATTATGGCAATGAGATCGTTATTTATGTGGTCGTCGGTGAACCAAACTCTTAATAGTTTAATTCACCTATGACTCTTAACTAATGGTTTTGTTGACTGATATAATCATGTTTTTTTTTACTATATACATGTTATTTTTGTGGCCATGATTATTCAACCTATGAGTCATTTTCAAAATAAAATAAACTCAATCAATATTGTCCAACAGGTAAAATGTTGAAATTTTTTGTCCAACTAGTAAAATGTTAAACCGTGTGACCATCTGAAGCAGATGGAACTACATGACAACAATCTTCAACAACATAAGAGGACATCTTCTGAGAGGGTGATCAAGCTATTAATCGTGCTTTAATGACACAATCTTTATTCATCCATCAGACATAGGTTCTTGTATACTTGGAACATAAGGACACAATCGTATAAGCCTATAAAAATGTTAGAATTTTTATTTTAATTTAAACTTCTATTAATTGCTTATTTTAATTTAATGAAAATGGGTTGAATGGGTAAACTGACATTTTTCCTATAAGCCCATATACTGTTAAGTGATTCGTTATGGGTTTTAGAAAACAGCATGCATATATTTTTATTAGGATTAAACATAATTGATAAGTGTGCTAAGAATTTGTGTAGGGTCTAATAGGCCTAATATTTATGATGGAGGTAAATTAGGTTACATGCATTTTTCTATAAGAGGGTAGAATCCCCATTCATCTCTGATGCAGGGATGAATGATGGTTTTGGAGTGTGCAATAAAGGTCGAAGTTGAAGTGGAAGATGATGAAGAATCAGTGAAGATCCTATGATGCTTGGGAACACCACCTTTAGTGAAGGATAAGCTCCTTCTTCACCACCATGGGAGCCACCATGGATAAACAGGATTCTCCAACGCTAAGTCAGTTTTAAGAGGAAGAGAAGAGAGAGTTTCTCACTCAAAATTCCAATTGAATTTCACAAAATGACTCAAAAATGTCAAAAGTTACATATGAGGGTGCCTTATATAGGCATAAGTTAACGCCTAGAGCTAGCTTGCATGGCGTGGTTTCTCAAGCTGCATGGGACTTAGTTTTGGGCTTAACATGGAGCCTAAAATGAGTCCCTCCTTATGCTTCAAGGAAGCCTACAAATTGGGCCATAATAGGCCCAAAAACTCAGCAGAGAAATTCTAAGATGTGTAGGCCTAATAAGCTTAATGGTATGAGGTCAAATAGGCCCAGTGAGTCTTCTTGTTAGGATCCTCTACAACATGACCTCTCCACCAGCCTCAATATACTCTAGCTACTCATGGTTTCTTTAAAGCGAGGGTTGTGATAGAGAAAGAGCATAGGTGGAAGACTTTGTTCCTGACTTATACATATAGATTCGAGAAAAGACCATGTTTTAAAGAATGTCCTAAATTGGTACGTATTTTCTATTAATTCTTATTTTTTAGATGTTTTAAATTTAAGTGTAAATCTTGTTAAATTTCTTTCAAAGTTTTCATACAAAAATATTTATTGTGTTAGGGGAGAGGATTACTAAACAAACCTAAGGAATAAGCTTACAAATTAAGCCTAGAAAATCGAGGTAATGGACCTTGTATGATGTGGAGCTAAAATTGTGTCCCAATTCAACCATATACATTAGTTAAAAGAAAGGTAATCATGATCAAGGTGAGGAAAAATACAATACAGCCATATTAATACAAGAAATACATGATTAGTACATGTTTATAATATATAAATGTCCTAATCTTTTTGTCTTCAATTTGTTATCCTTCCTTCTGTAAGATATTTTGTCTTCGAATTAGGAATGTCCATTTCTGTATATACAATCAAAGGAAACAAATTAATCACACCTAAAAAAAATAATTTAGAACTTATTATTTGATGAACTTTAACTGTACATTCAAGATGAAAGGCTAACCGTTCAAATCTTTTAAATGATTTATAGTGCACACTCTTAGCACACACAATGAAAAATAACCAGTCTAATCTACATGCTCATAGTGATTAAAAAAACTTAAGATGTTTTCATAGAACTTCATATTTAAAACTAACACTTAATTATTTTAATTATTTTAACAAGAAGACACCATTTTGATACAATATAATAATTACAACTTGCCTATAAGGATTCAAAGTATATATAACTTGATGCCACACATTTTCACATAATTAATTTTCTCTATTATGGTGAAACAACACCTAGTAGCAACATTTTATTATGTTATGCCCATCAATATACAATGGTGTAATCATTAATATTGGAATGTCAATATTAAAAACATCTATATGCAAACATGGTGAAAAAACAAAAAGAAATTCAACACATGTTAATGATCTAGGTAACTTAGGTCCATTATTACATAAAAAATATCTAATCACATTAGGTATACCTTTTATGAAAAAATACTAATCATGGAAAAAGCATGAATACATGAATAATCAAAATTTTAGCATGAAAATCACATTAATACTTGAAAAAAATTTATTAAAACTAAGGAATATAAGATAATATGGATTGAGCCATAAGGATTAGTATTTACCGGTATTAAATTATGATGGAATAACATTCTCAAACTCCTCCATAACACCAATAAAGGTGACGAGTATAAAGGTACAAGAGTAACCTTATGACTACTATGGATAAAATAATACTTCTTTGTGAAGATATGAATTAAAACATGTCCATTTTGTATTGGAGTTACTTCATGCCAATGTTATCATTATATTTTACAAAAAAAAGTTAATTAACGTTTTTTATTTGATCTCTAATACATTTCACTAGCCATTAAATTTTTTAAGGAATAAAATGGGAAACTTTTGTAGCTTTAATTTATTTATTAACCTTTTTTTTCAGCATTTTGAAACTTATAACACCTTTTTATTTCACCATTTTAGCCTTTCACTATTTCCATTAATATCGTTTATGTTATTTGTCACTTATCCCAAAACTAAGTAGAAATTTTAAACATTGATAAGAATGGAATTAGTTGTTATTTCTTTAGGCAAAGATAATTAGCATAATTTTTAAAAGTTTTTAATGATTACTAAACCAAAACTTAAAACTTCGGAAGAATGCTCCACTAATCACCTAGTAGAAAAATGAAATCTTTAGGAATAGAAATACGTAGAATTACAAACTAGTCCTTAAAAGAGTATATGAGAATAATTTTTTAAATTCTTCTAGAATATTCAATTAGAAAACTAGAAACTTCAAAAAGTGTATGTTTAGGGAAATTTTCTGAGCTCTTGAGAAAAGCTTGTTATTTCAATAAAAATCCATCAATCCATCTTCTCCCTTTTAAGCGATGTAGACCACCCTCCAACCAACCATCATTTTTTATTCCTATCACCTTCAAAAACCATGCAAAACCTCCACTACTTGGTAATTCCTTCTTTGATTCTTTCTTATTTCATCATCAAAATAGGTTCCACTAGTGGAAAATAAGCTTTTTACATCGGTTGTTATGGACCTTTTACATCGGCTATTTGAGCGGTATTGAAGCGAGCGATATAGAAACTTAGACTTTCTACATCGGTTTTATAACCGATATAGAAAGTTCACTTTCTACATCGGTTCAAACGACAACCGATGTAGAAAGGATGACTTTCTACATTGGTTGTGACCATAACCGATGTAGAAAGTGAACTTTTTACATCGGTTGCCCTTTTAACCGATGTAGAAAGTGACTTTTTACATCGGTTAAGGTCACCACCGATGTAGAAAGTTTATATTTTTTTTAAATGTTATTTTCGTTTAGGGAAATTGCCATATTATTTATTCACAAATGCCTGTATATATAAACAGAATACTAGGCAGACAATACAGAAATTACAGAGTCTATATATTTAAAGTAAATACATCAATATTTATTATAAAATATAATAAAAACAAACTAAAAATCTAAAAATCCCATGAATTCAACCCAAATTGGTAACCTCAATCAGAAATTCCCCCAACGTCTCCTGATATCATCAATTTCTTCTTCTAACAGAGGTTGAGGATTGTCAAATATCTACAAAATGTTTTTGATTAAAATTAGTGAACATGCCATGTTATGCATTAAAATTAAATAATTAAATTAGGACAATTGTAATTACCTGGTGCCAAGAGTTAACAATAGAAGCCGATACAATGAGAAACATATGTCTCATGACATAATATCCACACTCGGTTCCTCCGGGTTGTCTTGGACACTTCAAAAAAATAAAAAGAGTATCAAACCATTTGTAGAGATGGTGATAACAGAATATAAAATAATTGAATAACTTTTAATAAAGTACTTACCTTTCGAATTATCCATACAGGATTTTTAATATTTGATGAATGCGTCCCTTTTAACCGAAGTCGAGCATTCATTGCTCTACAGTAAAATAAAAAGCAAATGAATACCTTTGAGAATAACAAGTTATATGAATATAAATACCAAAATCATGCAAACTTATAAATCTATAATGTCCTTTATGTCTTTCTTTGGTTTTTGCCAAGCAGAGCATAGAAATAAAACTACATTCCGCTTGGGACAAATAATGATTAATTGCCAATGGGCCCTACAAAATATGGATGAAAATGAACAAAAATTAGGAATTTAATTGAATTCATGAAATAAAGCAATTAAGTATTGACTTACGATTGAAAATAGGGGGCTAGGTAACAGTCTTTATCAGACTGCAATTTCCTCTGAAGATATCCCTGTATCTCAGCTGCCTTGTTCCCAGTTTTCTGCATATGAACTGGGTCCAGGAATCCATAGAGGTGTAAGTTACCTCTTTCAGTGCAGATACGATACAGGTACCTAATATTGCGAATAATTTTCATATGTTAGCTTTTGATAATGAAATAATTCAAGTAAGGTTTAGAAATTTACTTACATCAACCATAATTGTAGAACTGTTACACATAGGAAATCGTTACCCACAACCAACTCCAATATATCCTTCTTAGTAATATAGAAGGGGATAGGTGTGGGCTTCCCTATGATATCTGGTTCCATTGTTATTTGCAAAGTTTGGTCGCCCAAGTTCATGACATATCTTGGTATTTGATTTATCCTATAGGTTAAAAATATTGGTTTTATATACTATATGACTTAATGACATAGTGCATTTGTTAATATTACTTCACTAGAGTAGCATTAGATATGATGTTGTTATTTGGATCCTAATGTATTTTGGAAGGATATGAAAATGTGAGAAATGATCCATAAACTACAATTGTCATGTAATCTATTTTTTTTTCATGATTAATGATGCATCAATCTCCAAAAATATTTTGTTCTTTGAAGTACTTATTTCTTAAAAAAAATAATCCTTTGACTATAAACATGTTTGTATGAGGACTTAAAATAGACTAGTCTTACCTAAAGAGTTTTTAAGCCACAGTTATTTTGTTTTGAAATATGGCATGATGACCTTTATTACCATTAAAAGTCCATTTGTGTTTTTCTCATGCTCTAAGAAAATAAAAGTTATTTCTATATTTTTTGGACATAATTTTTTAAAATAATTAAAGAGTCATTTTCCAAAAACATCATGTTTTAAAAAGTTTTCACTAATGCAAAAATGAGCTTTTATAACAGGATTTTACATCTATTCTTCAAAAACCGATATAAATAAAACTGTAGTGGCATTTTTGTAAATAAATGTAAACTTTCTACATTGGTTGAGAAAAGAACCGATGTAGAAAGTGGGTTTTTTTTTCAAACTTTCTACATCGGTTATGATCGGTTGTTCTATAATCGATGTAGAAAGTGGATTTTTTTTCAGCTTTCTACATTGGTTGTAGAAACAACCGTTGTAGAAAATGCTTTCTACGTCGTTTCTGAGAAACAATCAATGTAGAATGTCTTCCCCTGTCACTTATTTTTCGACACTGTTCGTGTTTAACCTCATTTTCCAAAACCCCAGTTTCTCGTTTCGGTTTGTTTTCTCTATTTTCGTTTAAGTTTAAGCCATTGTCGATGTCCTTATTGTTTGTCGTTCCACTTCGTTCTTACATTTGTGGTCGTCGTCGTCATTGCAACCATTTCCTCTGTTAAAAGTCATCGTCGCGCACCCTAAGGTTCGAAGTTATCTTTGTCATTATTTATGCATCTCATTCTGTTATTATGGTTGAAAATTACATCTATTTTGGTTATATTCTATAATTTTCAAGTTTCTTATTTGGCTACCATGTTGTGCCATCGTTCATCTACAGTTGTGCCTCCGTTTGGACACCGCTTGGCCACCGCTCAACCATTGTTGTGTTGACTGTTATAAACACCCAATTATGTCCAAGGCCTCCAGTTGTTGAAAATGATTAGTGAACAAATCATAAGTTAAATAACAAGTGAATATTAAAATAAATAAATAGAAAAATAGAAAATAAATACAGAAAGACGGACGAGTAGAAGAAAATACCAAAATAGGAGGAAGTAAACAAGTTAAAGTAAGTAAAAATAAAAACTAAATAAAAAAGCCAAAGATAAAATGGAAAAGGCTAAATAAAAAGAGAGAAAAAGAAGAAAAATAATAATAATAAAAAGTCTTAAATAATAAAAATAAATTCTGAAAAAAATATAAAAAAAATCATAATAATAATCAAGTAAATAAAAATGATTAGTAATAACCTTGATAAGGAAAAATGAAAATAAGGACATAAAGGAAAAGATGGGAATGAAAAAGTTTAGAAGATATGAGATAATAATAAAAGCAAAAGAAGCTAGAAAATAAAAGGCGAAAAAGGGAGGGGTCTTAATGGGTTTTCAGAGGCTTATAAATAGAGGAAGTGAAAGAAGTTAAAGGGTTCTCTCCTTTTTAGTGATTCTGCTCTTGGAAAGAAAAAGAGGAAAGCTCTCTCTAGATTTTGGAGGATTGATCCCGAAGCTTTCGAGAATCCTTCGAAGCTCGTCGCTCTGCATCCTCAATCATTCCATCCGCAGTGGTTAATCGGATTTCCAGCGGCTCGGCATTTGCTGGATTCACGCCATTAAGGTTAGCCTTCCTCTCACCGCTACCAGATCGTCACTTGTTCAAATCAAAATTGCTTCGTCTTTGATTATACTTTCAATAATAGTATGTGAATGAAATTAGGTAGCTAGCTACGCTTATGAAATTTTTGCAAGTAGGTTCAATCGGACATTCTTTATTTTCGATCCAATGAACAAACTGTTATTAGAATTTTGATTCAAAATGGAAATCATCCTCACCATAAACCGTCCCGCTTATAATAAAACTGGAAGTTATAAAGCAAATGTCGGAACAAGTGAAATCGCTTTTGAAATCGACGCTGCTTGGCCGAAAGGAAGGGAAACCAGTGAATCACCAATTGAAATTGTAATGCTCGATTTGTAAAGTTCGCCGGCCACGGTGTTGGAGGCTCTGCTCCTGGAAGAGATGGAAAATTCCTCAGGAGGTGACGAGCGACTAAGCCAAGGGAAAGAAGCGGCCCATTCCGACGAAGGATCCCGGTGGTGCAGCAACCCACGGCTAAGGTTACGGAGTCCCCTGTGATTCGGATCCGGCCAACTCCCCTGCGTCAAGACCAGAGCATGGCTAGCCCCCTCGGTTACAGGCATGGAGGATCCATTCAAGAGCAGTCCGAGTAGATGCATTCAGGTGTCATGTTTCAATCCCACTCGTCCCCTCTGTTTCGTTCCCTTCTTCCTTCCTATGACCTTTGAGAACTCCACCTTCCCGGTAGCTACGCGATGCTCTAGTTTTAATGGAAGACTTGCAGTCACCAAGGTCCTTCAAGTCGGGACCATATAAGAAGTCATCGGTGACCATGGATGCTTGCTAACTCCTGCGATTGCACAGGCCAGAAGAGGTCCAGCCGATGGAGCGGTTCGTCGCAACGTCGAGGAATTGGAATTCCCCGATTCGCCCCGGGCTCTGCAACAGTGCGAAGGAAGAATTATTCCCCAGAACTGAGGCGTCTCCAGGCTCGGCGATTCTCTGACAAGGGGCAAGACAGGGCTGAGAAGTCTGGCTTGGAAGGAATTCGTGAGGGTGACGTCGCTTGGCTGATGGAAACACGCCGAAAGCTCATCGGCAAAGTAGTGGATGGAGAAGTCCAGATTCCGGTGAGCTTCATTCATTCGTGAGACTGCCCAAACCAGAGAGAACCTCTCCGCTGAGACTGCAACTAACCAGCTAAGCAACCTCTGAGACTCTCGATTGCGCCAGAGAAGATCCCACGCCAAACCATGCATAAACGTACACTTCTTTTTAATTGCAATCAAGCCCTCACATTTCCTTAAATTTCATCCAGACCCCCACCTCTTCTTAATTACAATAAGACCTTTATATTTCCCCAAATTGCAAACTGACCCCTACATTTTCCCAAATTGCAAACTGACCCCTACATTTTCCCAATTTACAAACTGACCCCTGCCTTTCTCCAAATTGCAAGTTGACCCATATACTTATCAAAATTTAATTTTAACCCCCATCTTCCCATTATTCGAATTTAAATCTCATACCTCCCAATTTAATCCCCATACTTCCCATGATCCAAGTTCAACCCCTATACTCCCCATTGTTTTAATCAAACTCCCTGGTTCCCTTTTCCTCTAAAAATATGACCAATTCATCCCATGACCATTGCGATTTTACAACACAAAATGCTTTGGGATCTATGGTCTCACGCGACGAACCCTAGACGGGAAACTAGTAGTCTACACTATTGTTCGATGTCTAGTGGTTCGTATAGGCCCTCGTGCTGCCTTAGCCGCCTCGGACCTTGTGCATGAGTGGACTGAAAGTCCTTTCAAAATAAAATTCTCTGCAAAATGCTTTGGGATCTACAGTCTCACACGATGAACCCTAGATAGGAAACTGACGATCTACACAGTTGTTCGATGTCTAGTGGTTCATATAGGCCCCCACACTACCTTAGTCGCCTTGGACCTTGTGCATGAATGGACCGAAAGTCCTTTCAAAATAAAATTCTCTGTAAAATGCTTTGGGATCTACGGTCTCACACGACGAACCCTAGACGGGAAACTAGCGGTCTACACTGTTGTTCAATGTCTAGTGGTTTGTATAGGCCCTCGTGCTGCCTTAGCCGCCTCGGACCTTGTGCTTGAGTGGACCGAAAGTCCTTTCAAAATAAAATTCTTTGCAAAAGTGCTTTGGGATCTACGGTCTCACGCAACGAACCCTGGACGGGAAACTGGCAGTCTACACTGTTGTTCAATGTCTAGTGGTTCGTATAGGCCCCCGTGCTGCCTTAGCCGCCTCGGACCTTGTGCATGAGTAGACTAAAAGTCCTTTCAAACATTTTTAAAACTCTTTTCAAAATACTCATTTGCTTTGAAGTAATTCGAAGGCCAAGCCTTCAAACCAGAACTACATAAGGCTTGAGTTTCCCATTGCATCGGGGAATACGTAGGAGGAGGATCAAGTTCTGTCAGGCTAACCTCCATCAAGTTATTTATTTTCACTCTAATAAAAGGGATCAAACGATTTTCAAAAATCACACACTCGATTTAAGGGTACTGTTCTTCAAAACAGGCAAATAGGGTGCCTAACACCTTCCCTATTCGTAACCGACTCTTGTGCTTCGAATCTCTTCCTCGAGTTATGGTTTTTCCAAGTATTTTCCCTTAAAATAAAATTTGGTGGCAACTCCACTTTAATCATAATAAATTCTTTTCTCAAATTTTAGCGAGTTTGTCGTCTCGTCGGAATTACTGTTGCGACAACTGTGAGGTATCTTCTATGCACCTCTACTTTGTCATTGCAGATGTGAAAGTTTTCTTAGGGTTTATGTATGTTATAGTATTGATTTTGAGTTTAAATATGTTGGTTTGTTTTCTTGAGTTCAAATATGAGCATACCCTTAGTTTCCCATTCAAGGTTGAATACAATGAGTATATTACTAAATAAGTAAATCATTCATTATATTAATCTTGAATTGTCCAAGTTGGACAGTTTGAGACTAAAGTTTTTTATTCAGTAGTTAAAAATTTCTTCATAAATATTGTAAATTGTACTTGATGAAATTTTTGTTTAGTTCATTTTGCATTGTCTCTGGGTACATGCTTGATTATGGTAAATGAAACCACAATGAAGTTATGTACTTTGAGACTGATGCGAAATGCTGCCAAAATTTCACCAAGTATGATATTCAAGATTTTAGAAGTGTGTTAATCCTTTAATAAAAAACTTTTTTCTCAAATGGGATAGGGCCTTACCAATAGTGAGGATAATAAATTAACAATTATGAGTGAAAAGGTTAATCCTAAATCATGCGTCGATGATTCTTGTATAGTGTGGGTCGTAGTTAGATAAATGCTAAACGGACGAGCAATGAGTACGAGAATGGGGTCGAAGAGTTTTCAAAATTTTGCATAGACAAATCTACCCCAGAGTAATGGATAGTTTTACTGTCCGTGTGTTAATTGTCTAAATGAGAGACATTTGGGTGTTGATCAAATTAGAGTGCATGTTCTTTGTGATGGATTTTGCAAAAGTTATACAAAATGGACATGGCATGGTGAGTTATTAGGCATGCCAAGTGTGTCATAGACGGTGAAGGTTGATATAAATATGGAAGATTGGGTAGAGGATATGATTTGTGATGTAGGGCATGTGTCATTTGAGCGGGAAAATATGTATGGTAACTTGTCTACTGATTTGGAGAAACCTTTGTATCTAGGATGCACGACGTTTACACGATTGTCAGTAGTGTTAAGATTATTCACTCTGAAGGAAAGGAATGGGTGGAGTGATAAAAGTTTCACCGAATTACTTGAACTATTGGTAGAGATGCTTCCGGAAGGTAACACATTACCAAAGCGTAATTGTGAGGCGAAGGTGTTGTGTCCGATGGGTATGCAGTATAAGAAAATACATGTCTGCCCCAAGGATTGCATACTATACAGAAATGAGTTTGAAGGATTACATGAATGCCTTGTGTGTCAAGTTTCATGTTATAAACTGAAGGATGGTGATTCTAGTTGTAATGAGAGAACAAAGTAGCCTTCAGCCAAACTGAAGGGTGGTGATTCTAGTTTGTGAGTGCCTACATAGGGTTAAAGTGCCACAAGGTTATTCTTCAAATTTTAAAAGACTTGTCTCAATGAAATATTTAAAGTTAGTTGGGTTAAAGTCTCATGATTGTCATGTGTTGATGCAACAACTACTTCTAGTGGTTATTCATGACATTTTGCCTAAAATAGTTAGACATACAATAAGTACGTTATGCTTCTTTTTCAATAAAATATGTAGCAAAGCCATTGACCCTCTAAAATTGGATGATTTGGAACATGAAGCTTTTACTATCTTATGCCAATTGGAGATGTATTTTCCTCCATCATTTTTTGACATTATGGTTCACTTGGTTGTTCATATAGTGAGGGAGATCAGATTATGTGGTTTAGTTTATCTGAGGTGGATGTATCCAATAGAACGATACATGAAAATATTAAAAGGGTATGTGAAGAATCCACACCGTCCCGAGGAATCTATGATTGAAAGATACATTGTAGAAGAGGCCATTGAGTTTTGTATAGAGTATTTGTCAGAGGTGGAACCCATAGGAGTTCCTAAGTCTCGTCATGAGGGAAGACACGGAGGTAAAGGTACACGAGGCATAACTGTGAAAAGCATGGATTGTGCAGAAGTCCTTCAAGCACAATTGTATATTTTGAATAATACCGATAAGGTTCAACCTTACTTATCTACTCACAAAACTATGATAAGGGAGGAGAATGTTCGAATGAATGAGAAATGGTTGTTGAATGAGCATAAAAAAATGTTCTTAAATTAGTTTGATGAAACAATTAAGAAGGATGATGGTGCCTCTGATACATTGAAGTGGCTAGCAAATGGCCCAAACTTTGATGTCATATGTTGGACTGGATACAATATCAATCATTTTTCATTTTACACAAAGTCTCAAGATGATAAAAGTACCATGCAAAATAGTGGGGTTATGGTGGTAGCAGAGTCGATTCATTTTGCAAGTGCCAAAGATAAAAATCCTGTAAAGGCTTCCATATCTTACTTTGGAGTGATTGAAGAGATTTGGGAGATTGATTACACCAAATTTAGAGTGCCTTTTTTCAAATGCAAATGGGTTGATAGTAACAGTGGTGTGCAAGTCGATGAATTGGAATTTACATTGGTTGACCTTCAAAAAGTAGCTTACAAGGATGACCCTTTTATCATGGCCCACCAAGCAAAACAGTGTTTTATGTTCAAGATCCTTGCTCCAACAGGTGGCAGTCGTTCTTCAAGGAAAGACAACAATCGCTAGTGATGACACCAATGATCTTTCAAATATTGATATTTCTCAAACTCCCTTATCATCAAGGATATCTAGTATCAATGAAGAAAATGAAATAGATTATGTACATGCTATTCGAGATGATCATCATGAAGGAATATGGGAAAATGTTACTACATGATACAAGTTAGTTATTTATTTAATTATTTCATCATTGTATGTTTATTTTTAACTTATTTTAAAATATTTATTACGTTTTTTATATTTAGTACAATTTTTAACATCTTTTTTCTTTGCTTTCAACAAGTACATGGTTGATTACTACATTTTTTTTCAACTTTCTTGTTTGATGTAATTTTAAGTTATTTCATTTGTAAATTAAAGTTTGATAATAAATAATGATCTATTTAGTTTAAACATATAGATTATGTGAATTCTGTATTGTCTGCCTGGTGATTTTGTGTGTATATGCAGGTATTGTGAATAAATAATATGGTAGTATGCCTAAAAAAAATGAACATAAAAAAAAAGGACTTTTTACATCGGTTGTAGCCTTAATCGATGTAAAAAGTATCGGTTCTGCCCACAACTAATGTAGAAAGTATACTTTTTACATCGGTTTTAGGCCCAACCGATGTAGAAAGTCATATTTTTTACATCAGTTCCAGAACCGATGTAAAAAGTCTTATTTTCTATATCGCCCGCTTCAACACCGCCTAAATAACCAATGTAAAAAGTCCATAACAATCGATATAAAAAGCTTTTTCCACCAATGGTTGTTTAACTAGCATTGGAATATGGATCTTAGGTGAATGACTTACACCCTTTTCCTTTTATAAAGCCTTGCCAAATGTCATGATCATTTTTGTATTGAAAAAGTATTTTTCTTTACATACTCCTAAAATATGGTTATGTAGAAGAATTGAAAATGACTCAAGGAACAATATCTTAAGCCTTTGATTGAAATTTTTCTTAAGTAACTTTAGTTTCCAAAATTGGTATGATTTAAAATGTTTTCCACATACCTAAACACATCTTTGATTAGTTCATTTCCCTGAATCAAACTTACTAAATGCAACACTACTTTAAATGAATTTTGAAATAAAGACTCTAATAGGACAATTTAAATTTAATAAAATATTCAAATAAGCTCACCTCTTTGTTAACATTAATATAAGTTCTAGAGATATATCTTAATATTTTATTCTGCTCATAATTTTTCTTTGTGACCTATAATGGAACATTTCATATTAGGAATTCGTAAAGCACGGTTTGAAGGACATAAAATATGTTGCGAATAACTTTGAGTACTTGAAGGAATTTAATGCTGGGATGGAAGAAGGATCTATGCAATGAAGGTTAGAAGGAAGGATGAAGATAGGGAAGATTAGGTGAAGCTTTTCCTTATGCTTGGGAGCACCAACTCTTTTAAAGGATGAGCTCCTTTTTCGACACCATGGGAGCATCATGGATGAAGACGTTCCTCAACCTCAAGCTTGATTTTAGGAAAAGAAAAAAGAGATCTCTCACTCAATTTCTGAATGCAAAATACATTAATGACTCCAAGTGCTCAAAATTATACATGAGATGCTTATTTATAGGCCAAAACGTGCTTAAGGGAAGGAGAAGGCCCATGCAGCTTGGATCTGCCTAAGATGCATGGTTTGGAACTGAATTATATGACCACTTATGTTTCCTTCATCCTCCTTCTATGCATCCTCAAATTGGACCTAAAGAATGCCCAAAAGCCTCAGCTAAAAATATAGTGAAATTGGGCCTAAATCCTATACATATTGGATCCTCTAAGTCCTATTCTATTTATTTGAGGCCCAACAGGTCTAGAGGTCTCTGTAGTTTGGGTCATCCTCTGCAGCTCGAGACCTCTACATCATCTTCTCCCTCTTCGAAAGCATTTTTCCTCCAATGTGTAGACTCAAAAATATCTGCAAAATAAAAATATAAGTAGGTATAGGATACTTTCTTTATTAAAAGGAAAAAAAGACTAATACTAGGATCAAATACTAACCTCCTGAATGTTTTAAACCTTTGTAACAACAAATAAGTAAACATAACCAGGAATAGGAAATGGATTATATCCAATAGGCCATAATTATCATCATAAAAAGTATAAACTTGAGTTAGTAGGATGATTGCATGCTCTTGCTTATGTTTTAGGGCACTATTAAAAGGATTTATGTGTTCAACTGTCCTAGGTAGTGATGATGGTCACAACAATTGTGAGAAAGTTACCCATGCTAGCAATTCATGAGATGATAAATGATGATGTTTTGAGATTACTTCGTAGTGTATCAAGTGTATCAATCATACTCTAGTTTGTTGGTGGGTAAGTTATACCTATAATACTCATACGTGCCAAAGAAACAATTTGACATACTACCCTTTTATATGGTCTTCTCAAAATGGTTTGGCAAGGTACCACAAACTTATAGATAAGGGGACATATGGCTGAGGTATGGGGTCCTAGATGCATTATGATGGAAAGATAACTTGTCACTATAAGGCACACAAGGTAAGGATCCTAATTGAATACATCTACTCATGCAATCGTTATTATGCAATATAATAATTATGCCCCAAGTACCCATCGGTGATTGTGATGGTTGGACCTCAATAAGGGTGGGTTAACTTTTGGCTTTCTCCCAAAGGAGATGGTTCTTCACCATTAGGGGAGGAGAGGTAGTAGGCTTTATGTCATCATTTGGGTTTAAGGTTATGGGGTTTATATGAAGAGATTTCCTAACTAGGAGGATTTTTCTTATCTCATCCTTTCTTGCAAGCCTAATTTTTCCTTTTTTGCAAGCCTAATTTCACCCTCCCGTACAAGAATGTTGGAATCCCCACTTACCTTGCCTTCTATCTTTCTCATCTTACTTTTCATGTTTTTATTTTATCTTATTCCTTCAATTTTTTCCTTTTCCAAACCCCTTCTCCTAATATCCATTTTCTTTCTTATATGCATCTAGTCTTGATAGACTTCACTAGGGGATAAAGACGCTAGGGTAATTTTCTGGGAGTTGAATTGGAAGGAATACCTATTGGTATGCCCATCATGATGGATATCCCTATCATATTATCATGTCCTTCCCAATTGCATTTGGATATCATTCATGGGAATAAACTCACAAATGACATTGTCCTTACACCTCCTAATGGTAAAGGTGAGGAGTACTTGCAAATTGACCAACAAGTCCCCTTTGTTACTAAGCTAATGTAGTTTGTATGGCTTAGGGTAGGGATGGTCATTAGCCCTAGCCTGTTTAGTAGCCTAATACTAGCCATATTGATACAGCTACCCTCGTTAATAATTAAGGAGAAGATGTTCTCACTTTGTATTACTTCCTCTCCCTTAACTGTACTCCCTAGTAACCTCATAACCATTAAAAGGTTACCCTCTAGGGCATTCTCAAGAACTTTATCCTTAGAAGAGGAAAGAGAGGAACGAGAGTTAGAGGACTCTAATGATGAATAATTACCATTGTCCTTAAGGATAATGATTTTCTTATTTGGGCATTGGGAAGCAATGTGTCTGCCCCCTACCCAAACACTTAAAATACTTAACTGAAGACTCTTTGCGCAAGGGAAAGTTTGGAGTCTTTCCCATAGACTCTTTAGAGTCTTTGGCCTCTTTGAAATCCCTAGGTTTAAAGCTTGAGTCTTTTGGATCCCTTTTCTTATCTTTCCAAGTGTCTTGTGTAGATGACTTATATGCCGCGAATTTTCCTTTACCTTTTCTAGTGAGTTGGGGTTCTACCTTTAGGGCTCAATGGTAAAGGTAATTTAAGCTTAGGTATTGGTGGAGTTCTATCGTATCTTTATATCAAGCCTAAGTCTATCTAAGAATCAGGCCATGGTGGTTTCCTCATTCTCTTTCAAATCACTGCTACCTCCATATCCTTATAATATTCATCTACACTCTTTAAGTCCTGAGAGAGCCTTTATAACCTATTATTGATCTCTCTTAAATAATAGGAAGGTACATATATTGTCCTCATTATATGCTTCATTTCCTCTCACTCACTCATGGGTCTATATCTCTCCTTATTGAGCTTATTCCACCATATTAAGGCATAATCACTAAACTCAAAGATGGGTAACGTCACCTTATGTCTTTTCCTAATGGAATGGATTGAAAAAAATTTGTTCTACCTTGAGTTTCCAATCTAGATATGCCTCTGAATTGTTCCTCCTTTTGAATTTAGGCATTTTAACCTTAGGTAGTTCTAAGGAATCTAAGTGTTCTCTTTCCCTTGGGTTTCTATTTTTAGCACTACTCCTGTGGGTCCTATCTTCTAGGGTATCCCTAGAAGAGCTTCTTATTCTATCTCTATGATTCCTAATCCTATGGGTCCTATGTCTAGTGGTTTCTCTATGACTTGAACATTCCTTATGCCTACGACCCTTATCTCTATCTATCCTTGGTGCATGGCCATAAGGTGTGTGCTCTTCTTTATGAGGGAGGCTTATCCCTTGAAGATGACCTTTCTCTTTGTGGAGAGTTTTTTCTAATTTTCCTAGGATCTATAATTGTCCCAAAGAATTTGACATCATTGTTTGATGTCTCCTCCTCATTATAATATTCTCCATTTCTATACCTACTTGTTTCAATAACCCTTGGGTTTCTTTTAGGCCTATTTGAGCTTCTCCTTTCTAAGTTCTTAAGAGATCTTAAAACTCTCTTATTTGGGTTTGAATTACTTTTTCTAACCTTGAAGCAAGTTGGTCCTTTTGAGTCCTAGGTAAATATGTTCATGGACACTTATTTCCAAAGTAGAAAATTTCTCTTCATACCCAGATTGCTAAACTAAGAAATTAGATCACATAAGTGCAAACACTTAATAAGAAACCTAGGTTCTAAAATACACAACAAGAAAGGGATAAGTGTGTATACCTAACCCCCTTAACCTTGCAAAAGAAGACAGCATTAGTGCTACTAAATAGTTTTAAATTCACAGCATACTTAGCACCCTCTTATGCTCCTTTGTACGCACAAACCATCAAATTTTAAAACAAAGGCCTTACGTGAGTATTTTACAAGAGTCCAATGTCCTTTTACAACCAAATGATAAGATAGAATCGAATTACACAAACATAGAATCCTACTACATATTTATAGGATTACAAGCCAAATGATACCTATGCAATGTTTTCAACACCTAAAAATTACAAACACAAAAACTGCAAGCAAAACAAATGTGAAAGAGTCTTCAATTCGATCTACAAGTCCAAGTCTTACACCTTAGTTACTTAGGTTCCTTGTTAAGCTTTCTTTATGCTTAGGCCTCTCCAAAGTACCTACAAACTCATGCAAGAAAGGAAGGACACTTGCTGCCTCATTTGGTTAGTGTTAGAAAATTGACTAAATATTTAATATAAACCTCACCAAGTGTTTCCACTCTCTTCCTCTAGTATTCTCACCGTGAAACCAGCCCTCTCTCATCACTTCAGTCTCAACAAACAGCCTCCAAACCAAACATGAGACCAAGGAACAACTCAACTCAAGCCTAGATGAATTAGTGCCCCTTAGGTTGTGAAGAAATGTGCATTCAAGTGTAGGTGATAGGTGACAAAACTAGGGAATTTTAAAGATAATTAAGAAAATCTAAGCACAAGAATAATACACTCAAAAGAAATTAAAGTAAGAAAAACTTAGACACCAACAATATAGAAAAGCTTAAATTAAAGTTTAAGGAAGGTAAACACTCAAAAGGAGTCCTAGAAACTAAGAGGTACATAAGCATGCTCACACACTCACTATGGTACTGGTGAAAAAAGAAAGCTTACACATACAAAACTAAGTAATTTAGTCCTAATTTCTATCTCCTAATACTACAAGTTACACTTATAAAATTCATACTCAAACAAAGATACAAGAATAAGACCTTATGCATTCCTTTTCTTCACAACTATTTTTCTTATAATCTTTTTCCTTTCTTTTTGTTTCCTTTTTCTCTTTTTTTTCTTTATTTTTCTTTTTCTTTGAATTCTTGTCCAAATTTATAGAGGTAATAAGTTCTCAAAATATCCTTTCCATAGGATTTTTCTTAATATCCTAGTTCCTATGTACAATTTGTCGAATTTATTGTAATACATGCACTCTTCCTTTGCATAGGTTACTCTTAAGTCCTCAAGGAAGTCCAAATTTTTCCAAATTCTAGTAAGAGTTTAGAGGTCCAGAGAACTTTTTAAGTTTCTTTTAGGTGTTTAATATGGATTTAAACTTGCACTTAAGATGAGACTTAATCACTTAAATTTTCATGCATGAGTGATAACAAATGTCGTGGTCGAGTCAAAATGAAACAAAAGTAAATGAAAATGTAGTATAAGGCACAACCTTAGTTGTCACTCAAGAACCTTGGCAAATAATTGGTTGAGTTCAAATTTAGACAACTAGGGGGTTTGTATTTTTTTATTGATAAGATAAAAATAAAAATAAAATTAGAAACTATTAAAAATTGATTAACTTGCTAGTTCAATTCATAAGAAAGATTATCATAGGTTTAAAAAGATACTTTTGAAAGCAATTTCAATTCTTATTTGGGTTAAAATCAATCAAGCAATGGTTAATTAAACTCATGGTTTTCTACTAAGATAGCACGAAGAATTCAAATTAATTCATGTTTAGATATTTAAGCATCACATGAAGTCCCCAAATAAATTCTAAAGAACCAAAATCACCAAACCATATAGGAAAGCCCTAATTTTTATTTAATTACTAAACTCTTAATTTCCTACTAAAATAACATTTAAAAATTGAATTAATTCATATTCATATAATTAAGCATAACACGAAGTTTCCAAATTAATTTTTAAGAATAGAAATCATCAAATCTTATGCAAAACCCTATAAACCCTTTTTAATTTTAGCATACAAATTAGAGAATTAAAAAACCCTAAATCTAGAATTCTAGCATGAAAGATGAAATTAATTTAAGCATCCGATTCCGTAATTACAAACAAGTTCAATTAATTAAAAGGGAAGAAGAAGAAATTGCATAAGAAATTTAATTTAAAAATAAGTCCTCATTCTTTACTTATAATTAAAACCAATGAGCCAACCAAAGAAATTCACCTTCCATGAGGCTTTTTATAAAAATCAAGAAAAATAAAATAAGAATTAAAACTTTATTGATAATTTGGAATAAGTTTCAATATCTCTACAATATATTAGGATTTCCTCTTTTATAGACCAAGTTTTCCTATTAAAATTCAAAATTCAATTTTGAAATTTAAATTGAAGATAAAAACTGAATCAATTATTTTAAAAGCTAAATAAAGATCCTTGAAGAATTAATTTCCTTTTCCCTTTAGGTTTGCCATTGAATTCCTTATTTACTCTGTCATTTGAATTCAACTTATGCATGAAATATAAGTCATTATCTGATTCCTCTGTTTGTGAATATCAACATGTTGATGGAAAAATCAAGGCTTTCTCTATAAACAAATATTGTAGACAATTATGTCCTTAAGCTGTAGAAGTTGACGCATCTAAAAATAAATTTTGTACCCTTAGATATATCAATTTTACTGATACATGTCTAGGTTATTTGGATAGAAATTATGGTCAGAACTCGACCCAAATAACTTTATCATCCATTTTGGCTAGGCTACCTAAGCATACATGGGATTTTAGGGTTTAGTCTCAGATTTCTAACTCCTATGGAACCAATACAAGCTCAATTTTATAGCCCAACATGTCCTTCATAATGAAGAAAGGTCAAGAGACATAAAAATTTGGAAATTAACCAATTTTGTCACTTAAGCCCAATAAAGATCTCTCAAAATGATAGAACCAGGCATGATTCAAATGCAATTAATCCCAACACAAAATGAAAATAAGTATACAAAAATGCATTTATCAAATTCCCCATATTTAAACATTTGCACTTCAAGGCAAAACAGAGTGGTAGAAATGCACAATGGATTACAATGAATGAAAATATGAGTAGCATACTTTCCAATGAATCCTGATTTAATACACTAAGCAAGAAACATGAAAATACGTCCTAAATGTGAAGAAGTGAAGATAATCATAAACACATCTTACACATTTCAAGTAAACAAGGGAGAAAATCAAATCAAAACATGGAGCAAAAGTGATATAGTCCTCACAAGGCATACTCTCTTACTCTCAAGTGTTTAAAGTTTGTGTTTATATTCAAGAAACTCATGGAAGCAAGTACTACCACAAACTTGACAAGCCTATAATTCTTAACTCTTGAAACACATGCACACAAAAGTCACTAGGAATTTATTAAAGAGAATAAAGGAGTAATGGAAAGATTCAGACAATACATGAAGATCAATCTCATACACATTAATGATAACTCCATTTTTTTCTCTCTTTTTTTTTCTTAATATTTCATTTATTTTCTCTTCAAAATTTTCTTTTATAATTTCTTCATTTTCATTTTATTTTTATTTTACTATTTCTTTTTCTTCTTATTCTTTTTTTTTTGGTTTCTAAATTTCCAACAAGCACACATACATCCCCACACTTATTCAAAAATCCATTCCAAAAACTAATCGAAGGCTCTTTCATCCCTTAAGGTTAGGGATGAATTATGGTTTTCCTCTTCATGTCTTGGAATGAGATACAAAAAAAAGATGGAATAGTTAGGCTCAAAGGAGCAATCAATGGAAAATGAGTGGTAGGCTAATTTGGCGAGTAGCTTGAAAACAAAGAAGGCCTAGATCATTTCCATACATGCATGTGAACAAGTAACATCAAAGAGAGACAAGTAAAGTTCTAGAGTACTAAAACTCATAAGTGAATCACACAACAAAGGAAGAATGGAAAGATGTAATCCATTCATAATTAAAGCCCAAAACTGCACTATGGTTAAATCTATCACAAATTATCCATAATTTAGATATCATTGAAAACTTTCTCTACTTAAAAGAATACAAGAAAAGCATTCAATCATATCATGAATTCCCTAACTAGGAATGATAAAAATTATTTACAATTTATAAAATATAGAAATCCATTGCAAAGTATCCATCAATGAAGCAATAATAGAAAATATAAAAAAAATAGCATGCAAAAAACAAAAAATATGCAACCAAAAACTAAAATTAAAAAGGGTTTCGAATAATTATAAAAAATAAAATAAAATAACTCGCAAAGTAAAATTTCTCCTTCCTTACACTTAGAATACACATTATCCTCAACGAAACCTCACAAGAACATAGAAATATAGATCAAATGTAAATAAAAGTATGGAAAGAGAAGGATGCTCCCTGAAAAGTTACATGAGGCTTATAGAATCTTTATGCTCATCTCCTGGGTAGGTGGTGGCCTTGGATTGAGGTTCAACTCATAATCTTAAGGCATAATATCTTGAGAAAATTTGCTTGAATGAGGCATATACTCCACTACCACATCAACATCTGAAACATAAAAAGAAACATTAATCAATTCAATTAGAACTTTTAAATTTGGTGGCTTAGGTGGAGGTTGAGGTGGAGGCTTAAATGGGAGCTCCAAAAAGGGTTGTTGCAGTATAGAAGGGAATGTTACAACCTTTAACTCAACACAACAAGAATTCATGGGTTCATCACACACAACATTGTAATGAAATGGAAGAGGAAAGCATTGTTGTCTCTAATCATCTGTTGCACTAGGAGAGAAGGAACTATAGCTAAATCTTTGTTGGATGAGCTTCCCTGTTCAATTTTCATCTATTTATCTACAACCTCTTCATCCACATCTTATTGCAACATAAATCCTGCATCAACAATTTCATCATACCTAAAAGTATTAGCACTTACATTTTTAATATTCTCGCTAGCCTGTGTGAGCAATTTTTCAGATCCTTAGCATTGCAATTGATTTAATGAATCAACTAGTTGCCTAATTATATTCTCCAAGTTTTGTAGGCTAGATTTTGTTCTTTGTTGGAATTTCAAGTCATTCACTTGCATTCGCTTCACTAACTTCTCTAAAGTATGTTGAGGAGTTGCATTATGTTGTTGCAGATTATATTTCATAGGACATCGTTGGTATGGCCCACTCAATGTTGTGGTGGATTGGAAAGATGGTTGTTGATGCCAAAATTCAATACGGGTAGGCAGTATACGGTTATTTTTCCATATTTTATTAGGATCAAAGCTCCATTCAGGACGCTTTTTTATAAGGCAAGTTATAACTCTTCTCTTGAGACTAATTGTGGTAGGCATTTGATGCATAGACCTTTGGAGAGCTATAATCTTCTTGTAATATAGGACAAAAATCAGTAAGATGATAAGATGAATTGAAAATGTCACAGACTCTTATAGGAGTTGCAACATAAGATTTTTATTATTGACTCATACTCATATGTCTCACTAAGAATGTAAGCTCTTTCAAGTAAATTGTTAAGAATCGAAATCAACAAATTTTATAGGAAACCCCACAGAACCTTTTCAATTTTATCACACAACTTAGAGAATTAAAAAAAAACCTTAATTTTAGAATTACAGCATAAAAGATGAAATTAAATTAAGCATCAAATTTCACAATTACAAACAATAAGTGAAATTAATTAAAAGGGAAGAAGAAATCGCATTAGAAATTTAATTTAAAAATAAAACCTCAAATCCCTTAATCATAGAATTAAAACCAGCGAGCCAACAAATAAATTAGCCTTCCATTAGGGTTTTTTAAAAAAATAAATAAGAAAAACAAGAATAAAATAATAATTGAAACTTTATTGAGAATTCAGAATAAGTTTCGATGTGTCTACAATATGTTAGAGTTTCCCCTTTATACACCCAGTTTTCCTATTAAAATTCGAATTTTAAATTTATGATCAAGATAAAAACTAAATCAATTATTTTAAATGTAGAATAAATATCCTTCAAGAATTTATTCCCTTGTCCCTTTAGGTTTGCAATTTAATTCCTTATTTACTCTATCTTTAAAATTCAAATTATGCACAAAATATGGATCTT
This sequence comes from Canavalia gladiata, assembly GCA_037954105.1. Taxonomy (NCBI): domain Eukaryota; kingdom Viridiplantae; phylum Streptophyta; class Magnoliopsida; order Fabales; family Fabaceae; genus Canavalia; species Canavalia gladiata. Next base: position 42,610,029 of record CM075661.1, read on the forward strand.
TGTCTAATGCCTTTGTTCACAAATTTTTATGAGCATTTTGGCAGTTGAATTAGGGTTTTCTTTCTTAATAAATATTGTAGAAAATTATATCATTTAGTTGTATAAATTGACCCCATTTAAAATAACTTTTGTGGCCCTAGATATGTCAATTTTACTGGAACATATCTGGGTTGTGTGGATAGAAACTATGGGTCACGGTTTATCCCAAATAAATTTATAGTCCATTTTGGCTAGGCTACCTAGGAATACATTTGATTTTAAGGTTTTGTCTCATCTTTCTATTTCCTCTAGAATCACTCTGATCTCAATTTTATAGCTCAAGATATGGCTTGCACAATGATCAAAGGTCAAGAGGCATGAGAATTCAAAAATTAACCAATTTTGTCACTTAAGCCCAGTGAAGCCCAATAACATAAAAATATCTCAAAGTGATAGAGTTAGACGTGATTCAGACATAATTAATCCTTACAAATAATGAAAATAAGTGTACAAAATTTATTCATCTATGAGCTAAGCTAGAACCTAATAAATGTAAGCACACACTCATGCAACTCTTAAGAATTTAACTAAAAAAATAGAAACTACAATCAAAACATATCGAGACATGATAAAAGGGAACAATATAGGATTAAAAAAATCCTAGGAAAATCCTATCAAAATCAGATCAATAAATTGAACTTAAACATATACATTCTTAGCGCCAAAATTGGATTCAAATCTAAAAAAAAAAGATCCAATCATGGTTTTAAAGATCTATGAAATCTACACCAATTATGTGAAGGACATGGATCGTATCAAGCAATCCAAAAAAAATTTGGTTCAAATTAAACCAAAATTGAGCAAGTTATGCTTACTTTACTCAAACTAGGCATGTTGTGGTGCTAGTATGAACATACTCCAGTAAATCGATGATCGTGAATTCAATTCTTAGCCAAATAAATCAAAAAATAGCTTTCCAAAAATGAGAAAGAAAGAAGAATTCAATGCTAAAATAATCATAGAAATCAAAGATGGTTTTATCAATCAAAAATGAAAAGGAAAAAGAAGAATAAGATGAACTTGAAAGAACAAAACTATAAGAAGATTATGATTTAAATCTAACCTCCATTACTGGAGCATTGATAAAATTTGATGCAAGGATGGGAAGGAGGATATGATCTAGTGCAATGGAGGTTAGAAGGTGTACCATCCTAAAAATGAAGTTCATTTTACGCTTAAGTCGTATCATCAATTTTATTATTAGACTGTTACATCATGATGCTTAATACTTTAAAGAAATTACTAATATTAAAAATACAGAAAAAAATTTATTTTTAAAACTTTGCTCAAAAAATGAAAGTCTCATCATAGCAATTAACATAACTTAAAATAAATGTCTATGACAACCACTATGATCATACAACCATACAAGTAGTACAAGTACATATTACTTATACAGGCTTAACATTTGTGACACCACTTAGGTTCAAAAGTTAACACCAATATTTATATAACATGAGCTGTACAAACATTATAGTCACACAGTTTAATAGGTTAAAAGAAAGCTAAGCTAAGGCATTAGTGCCTTTACATACTTACACACATTATATTACAATACTACATATCACTTATTTATTATACATTCATCCTTGACTATATTACAGAAATGCAGATTATTGGGTGGAATTCAAACTTTAACTTCATCAAGTTTCATCAATGCTTCAATAGTGGGGCCATTGACACTCTAACCATAAGCTCTACTACAGGGCATAGTAGGCTCCATCCCTCGGCCTCTTCATAACCATGGAGTGAGTACAACCTAGGGAAAGGGAGCTACCCTGTCAAGACCACATGTGGGAGGAGCTGTAGTAATGTGAGAGAGTCTACAAGTCGCTCTCTCCTTCACAAAATGCGGAGACATCCATGTGTGCTGCCAAGGGTGCCTGATATCTCGATAGTGGGGAAAAAGACACATTAGGATGAAAGGCCTCTAGAGGTATGGAGAAATCGATAGTAGAAAAGTCTTGGCTCAGAATAGCACACATGAATATATGACCCAAAGAAAAATAAACCTTCACATTGGCCTCAGCTGTGATTACTAGCCCATGAGCGTTAGCTAGCCAATTGACATTGTTAAGCTCAAGGAACACTACCGCTGTCACAAAAGATATTATGGGCATTTGAGAAGAACATGGTGGAAAAGGGTGAGAAACTGAGTTTATTAGTAGAATTCTACTCTATAGTTAGTGTCAACAATTTCAACCCAGCCACTTTACTTTAAGAAACATGACATGCATACAGGTTTAATTTTTAGAAAATCTTTTATTGAAGTGGATTTCTTTTTATAGTTATAGGTATAACACCCTAAAAACGAATACTGATTTCATGCTTAAGTCGATGATTCAGTTCCATATTTAGTTTGTTATCTCATGATGCGGAATTCATTTTAGAAAATACTTATATGAAAATATGGTAAATTTTTTTTTAAAACTGTTTGATATAAATTGCGAGCCTCGTCGATAAAATGTGTGTAGCGGTAAAATAAATCGTTAAGCGGATTTTTACGTACGTTTACAACCTTAGAAATACTAAGAGTTTATATTATTCTTTTCGCTTATTATTTTCCTGTAATAAATAAAGAAGATTCAATCATAAGACACTATCACACAATAATTATACATAACATTTAATACATACCATAAGTCTTAGGCCCGTGGGCCTTATCATATAACTATTAAAATTCTTAATTTACATTTGTCAAATATACATAACATATTATTTTTTACTAATATTTAGGATGCTTGCATCCTTCTAATCATAATATTAACATGACGTGAATTTCTTCAGACGAAAATGTCTTGTATCTACTTCAATAACATGGGTTTCCATCATCACGTACAATGTTTAGACTATCTGGGAAGAAAGTGGAAGAAGTAAGGATGAGAAACTAAGTTTCTCAGTAGGCTTGCTACTTAGTTCTAATGTCATCACTTTAATCTCATCTACTTCAGTTTATTTCAAAAATCATTTCTTGCATAAAAGGTTACTTTTAATTCTTTGAAAACATTTCTCTGAAGTGGATCAATTTTATTCAAAACATACAACTTAGTGTCTCACCATACATTTTCTTAACATTCATAACTTTGGGATCACAAATAAGATATCATTTGACTTACAATTATTCTATGTCTTAAACTTTATTCTTTACTACTTTTCTTTATCTTTATCATTTCTTTGTCCAACCTTTGGGACACTTTATGAATCTAGTTTCACCACCTTTGGGAGAAAACAATTAGACATAGACATGTATTAAATTTGTCAAACAATATCTTCTCACTAACTCTACTCCCATCACCTACTAAAAATTAAGGATATGAGCTCATTCCTAGGTGATCATCACCACCACATAAGGGGTGAAGGACTCAATGCCTTCACAGTAGAAGGATTTTCGGAGCAACCTTTGGCTCTTAGAAGCAACCTTTGGCTTCTCTTCACTAGAACTTTTTAGGGCCCTCTAGATACTAGTGCGCATAAGGCACAAAGAGAGTAGCATTACATTTTCACGTAAAGTTTGCTTTAGTGATCCCTTAATCTTTTTAAGTTCATTTTAGTGGCTTCCAAATAATTATGCATGCTCAAACAAATTTCCAACCAATATGGAATGCACATATAGGTTTCGAATTTTCATCTCAATCATCATCATAAACCAATCTCATACATGATCATCATCCTTTCTCATTCATGGGTATCCATCATTTATTCATTCATAGATAGTGAGCATTCATAACTAATAATAAAATTTGTTTGGTAAATCACATAGCATAATGTCACATTTACACTACCAATCTAATGCTTCAATTCAGTTTGATGTTGAAATCACACAAAGGACTTACATCACTCATCCTTCTAAGTTACCTCTCATCCTTTTCTTTTCCCAAATTTATATTTGTTCATTAAAATTTTACATCTTAGCATCTTAATCTAGGTGGCCGAATGGCACCTTTCAAGTTCTTTTCTCTTTGTCTTCTCTTTTGTTCAAGTCTTATGCATGTCCTAATTATTCTAAATTCAAGTATTAAGTATTTACAAATCTTTTAACTCATTTAGGACAATTTTGATTAAACATGACCAAATGGAAATTTTTTACCTTTTCCTATTTTCCTTTAAACTTTTAATCCTTAATATTCTAATACTTCCTAAGTTATCTAAATTAGGATCTTTAAATTCCTTTTCTCTTTATTATCCTTGTATGGTCGAATATAAAATCTAGAATTATCACTTCGTCTAATTTCGTTTTCCCTTGATTATTAAAGTAGTTTAGGTCCTTTGGATTCTAACTCACTAATTGGAATCCATCTTAGACACTTTTAAAACTTCTTTATCCTTAGGGTATATCATGACCAAAATTACTTAATGTACTTCTAACTTCATATTTAAGTCCTAACCATGCTTCTTAATAAATCTTTGAAATATGTTACCTTGTGTTGTTCTCCTTTCTACTACCTTAATAATTAGGTCTAATTGAATCTTAAACCTTTAAAATCTCTTTTATTCTAAACCATATAATATCTAAGTAGAAATTAATTAATCTTCTAGGTCAATTTATTCCTAAATGGTCGGATGACCTACTTCCTCAAATTCCACCTTTCATACACCTTAATTATATTTTGCTTACATATTTAGGATCATTATTTGGGCCTATTTAAGGATTGAAATCAATTCTTAGTTAATTTAAAACATGGTAGCCGAATTCCAACCTCCTAGACTTAGGTTTCCGTAATTTCCTTCTTCACCATAAAATCATTTGCCTAAAAAAATCAATTGGTCTCTTTATCCACCTTAAATTTTTTTCATACTTTAAATTCGTCCTATTCACATTAAAATGGTCCTTAATTAACCCTAATAGAAAATTAAAACCTCCTTTAAGTTAATTAACTACTAAGTGGCCGAATGCCACTCTTCTAGGTTTAGGGTTTTCTTCTCCTAACCCTAGTTGACTTAAATTGACCATTTCTTAACCCTAGTTGACCTAAGTTGACCATTACTTAGGAGCCAATTTTATACTTTAGAATTGACATATTCTAAGGTAATCTTAAGTCTTTTTACTTAAAATTCAATGGAATGGCCGAATTTGACATTTACCTTTGCTTAAGTTATGGTAAATTTTCTAGTTACCCATTTTAAGCGTATTTGGAAATTTTACCACTTAGTAATTTTTGGATTTTTCCCTAAGCTTACCTAGGCCATATATTCTGAAACTTAACCTTTTAAATGTTGATTAAACCTTCAAATAATTTATTTACTTGTTGAAAATACTTGATTTTTTCTTAATCACATTTTAAGTCCATTTTTGCCAAAATCTCTCTAGGAGGGCCGAATGCACTCCTAGAGGTTTTTAAATAATTTTTGTTTTTTTAAATGTGTTTAAATGTTTATTTAGTTAGTTCAAAACCTTATTTCAGAGCTAAAGTTACTTAGAAAAATTTTAACAAAACTAAAGCTTGCTTGGGAGTTATGGCCGAAAGCCTTCCTTGGTTAACCAAGGTAATTTCTTCAAATCTTCCATCTCACACCACCTTGGTTCAGTTATATTAGGCTTGTGAAGCCCCTCTTGCCTCTGGTTCATGCTTATTTCATCCATGTTTTGATGCTTAAGTACTGACCATGATGAGTCTAGGGTGCCATACAAGGATTTTAGCCATTTTTGGCTACAAATTACATCATTTGCTTGGTAGCTTTCTAACTAATGTCCAAAGGAAACCTTTGGAACTTATTACAAAACTTTATTTCACCTTTTAACATACATAAATCATCAAAACAAGCATGAAAACAAGCAACAGATCACTTTTCTCAAGCATTAAAAGGTAGATCTTCATGATTTACTCCAAGATCCACACATCCTTTTTCAAATAAGCTTTAAAAACACTTCTCATGAGAGAATAAAATGGATCAGAGCTTCAAAAGTAATTTTAAAACAAAACCCACCGATTAAATTCCTTCTAAGTACCTTAGAAGCACTTTTAACCGAACAAACTTTGTTTTTCCTTTAAAAAAATCACTAAAAGTGGGTGGGGATGATTTTGAATGGTTAAAAGAAAGTTTTAAACTCTCACAAGTGAAAAAAAAATAAGACACACAGATCTTGGAGAAAAGATGCATGAAAGAAAATAAGCACACCATAAAAAGACAAGTTAAAAGCATAAAAAGACAAGTAGAAAGATCCTACTTGTTGAAGACCTCCTTAGTGTTTTGTGGGGCTTTAAAGGTTTCCTTGGCTCCCCTATGGTCTGCTCTGGACGTGGACAAAGGATGGTGGTGGGGCTTTAGTGTTTATGGCTTTAATATAGCTTAAGTCTTAAAGATGAAGATTTAGGCTTAAAAGTGTAAGTTTTGGGTGTTCTGAGTTATGGTAAGCTTAGAGAGAATGGAGAGGATTTTGATAAGTTTCTAGGCTGAAAAATATGAAGCAAATGGGGTCCCAAGTGTCCCAAAAAATTCTGACTTTTATGGGCCAAGTGGAATTAGTTTTACACTTAGGGGTATTTTGGTAATTTTGCCTAGATTTTTCCTATTTTCCAAAATAAATCAAAATTTAAGGAATTATCCTTTTAGGCTTAGATTAGTGTTAATTATACTGATATTTCCTCTAATTATGATTAATTTACCCTAACCATGCTTTACTTATAATTAACCGAGGTTAATTAGTTTTAACCATGGTTAAAGGAACCTTTTTACTATTCACTTTTGTTTTTTTGTCGAAGACTTGATTGACATCACTTTGGTGACTCATCACCACCTTTCCACCTTCTTAATTTCGTGCACATTGGTGTGGGGCCCACTCTTGGCATGCTTATCACATTATCTTGCCCTCCTGACCTTCTAGGAACGTTTTTGTAATTTTTCTCAGCAATGCCAGAAAATTTCCCAAATTGTTCCTCTGACATTTCATAGACTTTTTGGTTCATTCCCATGTTAATCTAAGGTTGTTTGCTATTTTTATGAGAACTGACTAGCTTTGAGCAAAAAGTACAGCTCCTAGGGCCATTCTGGTCATTTTCGGGGTTTTCGAAGGGCGTTTTCGTCCCTTCTCAGGTTTCTAAAATTTTCTCACTACTTTTAACCATACATGACGTTTACAATCCCTTTAGGATGTCATATTCTTGTATTTCCATTTTTCTGGCTCATTATTTGAGCTGCCTAGATGCAGGGACATTTTCGTCATTTGCACCAAACTTCCTAATTTCTATACTTTTCGCTTTTGATTTCACCTAGTTTCACTCTAGAAACTATTTTTAAGCCTCAAACATTTATCATAGAAAAATTGGGATATTACAATAGGAACCAACTTCTATCATAAGCATAGAAGTTACTTATTTTGGATTTCACACATCTTATGTACTCTTAAGATCACATTGTATCATATCATAGATATCAGTTTACTATCATTTCATTCATGCCTTAATCATAATTCTTCTCATTTTTCTGTTACTCTCTTAGTGATAATCTATATCATAGGCATATCATACATTTAGTCAAATAATACCTTTTCACGGGCTCTACTACTCTACCTTCTATTTTTAAGACATAAGTTCATTCCTTGATGGTTATCACCATCATAATCACTGAAGACCTAATGGCTCATACTAGATGGACTTTGGAGAACCCTTTTATCTCCACCTTAGAAGGACCCATTTTTCCTTTTAAATATGAAAAATGTACATTAAGAGTAGTATTAACTTTTCACATAAGTTATTTCTTTAGTGATCTCTTAATTAGTTACATTCCTTTTTAAAGCTTCCAGATAACATGCATGCTCAAACAATCCAACCAATATGTCATTCACATATAGTTTCTAATCTATTCCAGCTTTACATTTATCATCCACTCATGAGCATCATATAACACTTTGCTAAATAAATCAAGAGTATATTTCATATACTTTACACCCATATTTGTGTATTCAAGAAGAAATATAATAAGTTAGCATAATTATTTTATTTAGAAACTTACTCCTGATCAAAATTTCTAAATTATGCTTGACATAAATCTCTTGAACAGCATGCAACCTTTCTCTAAGAATTTGTCTATCTTGCTTTCTTCCTTAAGTTTTATAAGAAATCCCTCACAAGAACTTAGTCCACTCATCCTTCTAAGTTACCTCTCAACCTATCCTTTTCTCAAAGATTATGTTTCTTTTAATATTTTTAATGTAAGTTCATGAAATGGTGAAAGCTTAGATTAGTTGGCCGAATGGCCTACTTAGGTTGATCTCATAAATTTAGATGTTATATGGACAACTTACTTATTAAAAGCTTGAGTGTTAGAAGTTATATGTTTTCTTAACCATTAACTTTACTAATAAAATTTGAGCCATTAATTGATTTACTTGTTTACCTTCTGTTTCATAAATTCAATTCTTCATACTCATGTTCTATTTAAATGTCCTTAAGCATCCTATTTAACTTATTTTATACATTTAATCCATGATTATCCAAATTTTTTCCTTAAGCCCCTAAAGCATTATCGTTCATTTTTCTTGCATTTAGAAAGATGATTTGTACTAGTTAGGAGCCAGGTTGCAGAGGATGACCCCAACTGTAAATACCTCTAGGCTTATTGGGCCTCAAATAAATATAATAGGACTTAGTTATTTTATTTTATTTTTGAAATTAAGAGCCCCAAATATATATAGGATTGAGCCTAATTTCCAGTAACCTTTTGTAGAGATTTTTGGGTCTGACATGGCCCATCACTTAGGCTACCTCAAGAAGGTATAAGGGACTCATCTTGGGCTCCATGAGAGGCCTCATTCAAAGTCCCAAAGCTACCCCATGCAGCTATGCTCCTAGGCATCACTTAAGGCCTATATAAGGCACACTTATGTGTATATTTTTTATTACTTTTGGAGTCATAATTGAATTCTATTTAGAATTGTGTGAGAAATTCTCTTTTCTATCTTCCCTTTCAAACCATCTTAGGGTTGGAAATCCTCTTTATCCATGATGGCCATGGTGGTAGAGAAGGAGCTTATTCTTCCAAGGAAGATGATACTCCAAGCACTTGAAGACTACACCGAATTTACCTTCATCTTCCACTTCTTCCTCAATCTCCATTGCACAGTCCAAATCCTTCTTCAAAGGATAAATCAACCTGGTATCAAATCTCCAACAATGGAGGTTAGATCCACTTCCTAATTCATATGTATTTTCTTGCTTCTTCTCAGTTTTCTAAGTTCATCTTCTTCCCTATTTCCTTTATATTTTTAATCAATCAAACGATCTTCAATATTGATGATTTTTGTTTTTTTATATTTGTGTCTCTTTCCAATTCCATAATTGATATTATTTGTGTGATTTGGATTAAAAATAAATTTTTAATCACCTAATTATTGAAGTGTGTTCATCTTGGTGCGCAAATGCACATATCTTGTTTGATTTGTGCATAACTTGCTCATTTCTGATCTAATCTGTACCAAACTTTTTTTTTCTTCCTATTATCCATATCTTTCAATTTATCAATATGAATTTTCAAATCTACCAAAAATATTTTTAGAAAATTCTGATATTTGAATTCAAAAATTGGCACCAAAATCTCATGTGTTCTTGAACTTCTTATGTTTTGATCCTTTTATATGTATTCCTTTCATATTTTTTGTGTTTGTATTTCCTCCTTTTAGAAAATCCTAAGAGTGCATGATCATGTACATGCATTCTATATGCTAAGTCTAGCTTAAGTCATGCATGATTAAGTCATTAAATCTAAAAGATTAAGTGTATGCTTGAATATAATTAAAATACACTTAATTCTTCTCCTTGGACCTTATGATCTAAGCTAGATTGGAGGAAATTGGCCAAGGACTTAAGATTTAGAATACCAAACCTATGATGTGTAAAATGTACTAGGATGGATTTGTGGACTTAGGACCTTAACAAAAAACATATGCAAGGATCAATTGAGGACTTGAACTCCTCGAAATTTGGACCAAAATTATGACAAAAATAAGGTGAGAAAACTGAAAAAAAAAAAAAGAAAAACAAGAGAATTATAAAATAAAAAGGAAAAAAAACATATAGAAAAAGGCTTGCGTTTGCTTTGCTTTCCTTGAGTGTGGTATGTTAGTTGTTCATAATTAATTTAGGCCATAGGTCGTCATACCAGGTTTAATTACTTAGTTCATGCATGCCTTAATTGATTGGTGAATAGCATCTTCTCATTGCATGAGCAAGTGCATGTCACTGTCTAAAGTTTTCTAGGTTTTTCCTTTATGCGCCTACCTTTTGTTTGCTTTTAATTCTAGTTTGTATTTTATTGGCTCTAAGTTTTATCTTGCCAATTTCATTAAGTATACTATTCTTATGGTAGTTTTTGTTTCTTGCCTTTTAAATTTCTCTCTAAGTTTTTCTACTTTTGCACACATTTATGAGCACTTCTTCACCACTTACACATCACTAAGGCACCTAAGTTGAGTTTAGTTGTTCCTTGATCTCAAATCGGCTTGGGATGTTATTTTTGTGAGTGAAATGGTGTGAGAGGTCTGGTTGCATGGTGAGGACATCAGAAGGAGGAGACCATAAACATTTAGTGAGGACTATTGAAATTTAACTTTTATTTTTCTAACACTAACCAAGTGGCGCAGCAAGTGTCCTTTTTATTTGTTCTTGATTTTGTAGGGATTTCAAGCAGCTTAAGCCTAAGGAAAAGTGTGCCAAGGGACTCAAGAAACCAAGGCTTGAAAGTTGGATTTCAAGATCAAAGTTAAGGGCTAAGAGTAGACCCGAATTAAAGATCAAAGTGAAGACATTATGTAATAAGTAGCATTTGAATTTTGAATTGTAAATTGTAGGTTGAATTTTTGTAAATAGGTTCGATTGAAATTGTAAAACCTAGTGACCTTGTAGTAAGATCTTTTTTAGTGTGTAATTCAGTTTCCCATTGCAATTTGTTTGTAAAAAGGACTTGAACTTTCAGACCTTGGTGCGGGATACTCACCTAAGGTCAAGTTATAGGTTTTTATGTGTTTTTGTGCCTTAGAACCGAAGTTGTGTGCTAAATGTTACATACATTTTGTATAAATATCTCGCAAAGCACTAACCTTTATCTTCTTTTGCAAGATCTAGAGGGCTAGATAAATTACTAAACCCTTGTGTGTTTGTATGTGTACCATACAGCCTAAATTGTGTGCTAAAGGTTTAACTTGACTGGTTTGATTTCTTATCATAACTAATTCGGGTATGGGGAGGTATTTTCCTACTTTGAAAATGAATACCTGTGAATTATCCCCTAGAAGCCTAATGGAATAATGGGTCAATGGACTAGAAAGGATTTTTCAAACCCAAACAAGAACCATAGATCAAAGACTAGATCACCTAGAAAGAAGAAAGTCTAAAATGAAACCAACAAATCACAGAACAATTGAAACTAGTTCATGTAAAGGTGGTTCTTCTAGTTCAATGGAGGTTGAAATTTGGTGAAGAATGAAGGAGGAATGAATCTGAATTAAGCCTTGACTTGGAAACACCACCTGTTGTGGAGGATGAGTTTCTTCTCTACCACCATTAGTAGTTAGAGATGAGTGTAAACACCGAATTATGTCCGAGGCCCCTAATCATAAAATTAATCAAGAAACTAATACTAATTTAAATAATAAACAGAAAGAAAATAAACAAAATAAATAGACAAACAAAGAAATAGACAATAATAAAAATATATATAATAAATAATGAGGAAATAAGAAAAGAAAATTAAATAAACATTAACACCAAAAATTAAAAGAAAACAATAAAGGAAAATTTAATAAAAAAGAATAAAACAAACTGAAAAAACACAAAAAAATAATAATATGATAATACAAAAAACAGAATTCATAAATACAAAAACAGAAATTAAAAATAATAAAATCTGAAACTAAAAATAATAATAACAACATATATATGAGATAAATTTGAAAAAATAATAAAAATAAATAAATCTAAAGAAAAATTTAACAAAAAGAAGAAAATAAAAAGAGAATAAGAAAATCTGGAAATAAATAAAAAACTATGGAAATTAAAAAAAACTGAAAAATAATAATAATAATAATAGTAATAAAGAAAGACAAACAAAACAAAATGAAGAAAAAAGAAAAAACAAGAAAATAGGAAGTAAATAAAAATAATAATAAATAATAATAATAAAAAATAAAAAAATATATATCTAGAATAAAAAGAAAAATGAAAACAAAATCTAAAATTTTAAATGAACGAAAATAGAAAATTAACGATTTCTAAAACCAAAAACGGAAACACAACAAAATAAAAAAAACAGTAACAGACTTTTAACAGAAAATATGAAAAATAACAAACCAAACAAAAAGAGGAAAGGAGGAGAGTTTGTTTTTTTACTTCAAGAAAAGCACGCCTGAGACGGAGGCTGGATTTTTTGGTTCTCTTCATTAAAAACTCCCATTTTTCTTGGCTAGAGGGATTTTTTCCGAGAGCCAGAGAAAAAAAGGAGGCCACGGATCCTAGCAAAGGAGGGCACTATTAGTTTAAGGCTGGACCATTTCTTGGTGCATGAAAGGAGGGAGCTCCATCCACTGGGTTCAAGATTTGATGTTAAAGGCTTGAAGAGCAACATATTCCAGAGGAGAGTTCTGGGTTGATGAAGCTCCGATCAGGTTTTCACCCATAATGCTGCGGTGTTCCCCAGACAATGAAGAGGGGCAGCGGAACAATTTGAGATCGGCCATCTCAGATAGCAGGAGACATTTCAAAGAAATTTTCATCAAGCAAGAGAGGAACGCTCACAGTCTAGGTTCTAAAAATCCCTTGGAAGAGAGGAGGCACTGGTGCTGGCCCGGTGACCACCATTCCTTCACAGCTCCAGGCTACAGGCGTTGTTCCTTCAAATCTTGAGCAAAACGTTGCTTCAAAGAAGATCAACACGTCATACAGGTATGTGGGAAACCTGACAAGTATAAGCTATTTGTATCTATCTCCCTAGTAGCGATCGCATAAGGGTTTTATTAAAGATCATTGCAAGAATAATCAATAATGTGTAACCCTAGTGGATGTAGATCCTACCTTGAAAACGAGACTAGAGCTCTCGGCTGGGTATGATCCTTGTACCTGGATCATCATAACATGCATCTAATTATTCACGTAGATTAGGCAGTCATGGTAACTATATAGGATTCACCTTAGGAAGCCAGCAGAATCAATTGTTAGATTTGCAAGAAATGTAGGCCCATAAACGATATCTGCATCTCGGATCTATGAATGGCGGAACCATTATTAGCTCTTGTAAAAGGTCAAATTTGATCTAGAGGGCATAGGGTTCACCAAGGGTTGATACCTAAGTTTGATCTACGTTAGGCTGTGATGCATTCGGTTTAAATGCATTAGGTATTAGAATCTCGTCAAAACTGAGTATTGATACATTTTATCAGCCTGAATCCCTGGTGGCGATGAGGCTACTAATTGTCAAAATCGCTTACAAAGCAAGGGTAGTTTTGGGTCCATGCACAGTCTAGGAATGTCAACCTCGACCATGTAAATGGAATGTCCCTGGCGACTCGAACTCTGCCCTATACCTTTAAAATCATCAAAGAAAGTCTCCTTAAATAGTTGTTTCCCCGTCACCACATTACTGCTAGCTGATTGTAAAATGCTTCAGTGGTCGAGTTAGCTCAAAGAAAGGTTTAACATATGGGAAAAATGGATTTGTCTGTCTTTTCCTTACTCGTATACGTCCACTGTACCTCAACTATGGCAATGTACCCCCATTTCCAGCAGCAAACCCAAGCAGAAGCGTGTAGGGTTCGATAATTTTACTTTGCTACGATTGTGATCAAGACTTTCTCTCCACCCAACTTCTCATGCTGTACGTAAAACCACAGAGTTTGGGCCCAGAGTCTATGATTCTCGCTCATGATTGAGATTCTCAGCAAATCTACACCCCATGCACACTGAAGTTGGCAACTCGATCCTAAGCAAACCATGCCACGTGCATATCTGAGAACCAAAGCACCTTGTGAGAAGGAGTTATAGCATGTTCGGTTGATTCACTTAGATCAAATCGCCATCCCATTCCTTCATGGTGAATACAAACAGTAGCAAGAGGCACTTCAACATGTTGACATGCACGACTATTGGCTGATGAACCTGGAGGATACAATTTTCGATTCCGGCGAGAGTCACTTTGCTAGGATGATGCACCCTCCAACGAGTCAGCTGCAAAAGAGCCAGGGCATGGCCTCACTCTAGATTTGAATCCCATGAGGTACGGTTATATGCGTTAAACAGAGTTCAATGAAATCATTTTGGGCTTCACCAAAACTTACGCTATGACTAGAAGAGGATCAGGTAGGGCATGCAGGCCAAGTTTCATACACGTTCAGGAGAATATAATTTAAATTAAATAGGGGAGGTAGAAATTCAATTGAGAAAGTGGCTTGATGGTTGATACGCTGCATACGCCTCAGGGACTGTGTTCGAACCCCTTGGCAGCACGTTTTCCTTTTAAATTCTACATAAGCCCAAGGTCAAATTACCCAAATTGCCCCTAAACATTCTCACTAATTCCCATTCTGTCCCAAGGTGAAATTACCAAATGCCCTCAAGCTTTCCAATAATTCCAATTTTGTCCCAGAGACCAAATTACCCAAAATGCCCTCAAGCTTTCCAGTAATTCCAAAACTCCCCTCAAGTTCTCAAAATTACAATCAAGCCCCTACTCTTTCTGAAATCACGGTTAAACCCCAACAAATTAATTTAATTCTTTTTGTCCAAAATTCAAATAAAATTCATTTATACTCAAATCCATTTAATTCTTTTCGTCCAAAATTCAAATAAAATTCATTTCTACTCAAATCCATTTAATTCTTTTCATCCAAAGTTCAAATAAAATTCATTTCTACTCAAATCCATTTAATTCTTTTCATCCAAAATTCAAATAAAATTCATTTCTACTCAAATCCAATTAATTCAAGTCCGTTCTTTATCAAGTACATTCCAAATCTAGTTCCATTCCAATCAAGTTTTATTCTTTTCTTCGACGTTGAATCAAATTCATTTCTTATATTCAAATTAAATTCTTTTCAAAAAAAAATTTGGAATCTTTGGTCTCACACAATGGGCTCTAAATGAGGAACTGACGGTTCACCTGCTGTTCAACATTTAGTAGTTCGTACGGGCCCCTGTGCTGCCTTAGTCGCCTCGGACCCTGTGCATATATGGACCGAGAATCCTTTTGTAAAATAATAAAACTTCATTTTAGAATTCCTAAGTCTCACACGACGAATCCTAAACACGAACTGGTAGCTTTTTTCTGCTGTTCGGGGTTTAGGAATTCGTATGGATCCCAGTGCAGCCGTAGTTGTCTTGGATCCTGTGCATATGTTGACTAAGGATTCTCCTTCAAATATTTTCAAAACACTCTAGCCGTCTCTTTTCAAGCAGCTCCGAAGGTCAAGCCTTCGAGCACCTTTCTTCAATCACTCATTTTGGAGTACTTTCAAAGGTCAAGCCTTCAAAACAAACTAGAACTACATAAGCCTTGAGTTTTCCATTGCACCGGGGAATACGTAGGAGCAGGATCAAGTCCTGTCAGGCTAACCTCCATCAAGTAGTTATTTTCACTCTAATTAAAGGGATCAAACCAATTTTCAAATAATCATTTACTCAGTTTAAGGGTACCGTTCTTCGGAATGGGCGAATGGGGTGCCTATATACCTTCCCCATTCGTAACCGACTGCCGAACCTAAATCTCATCCTCAAGTCAGGGTTTTTTCCAAATATTTTTCCATTAAATAAAAATTTGGTGGCGGCTCCACATATCAAATAAATTCCATTTTAAAATTTTAGCGGGTTCGTCGTCTCGTCGGAATTACGGTTGCGACAATGAGGAGGTTCCTCAACCCCTACTTTGGTTCTAGAGGAAGTACAGGGAGAGAATTGCTTTAAAAGATATGAGTGAGAACTTACAATTTCATTCAAAATTAATTTAGTGTTTATTTTACACATAAAAATTCTTATTAATAGTCAAGGATGGTGCCTCACGTGGAGACTCTCCATATGGCTATGGATCCTCCTCTAAGATGTAGTTTAGGCTTGTAATCCAAGCCCAAAGGAGTGTCTAGCTTCCTCCACATGTGCAACCCAAGTTGGCCTAGGGGAGGCCATTAATTCCTATGCTAAAAATACAAAGAAAGAGGCCTAATCATATACACTGTGTAGGCCTGCTACTTCTTAAACACAAAAAGTCCTAAACCTATTATAAAATATGGAGGGATAATGGGGAGGTAGATTGGGCCCGAGGGTGAGTCTCCTGAAGGCGCAAGAAGGTTTTTACCTCTGCCTGCAGCCTCTTGGCCCTAGCCTTGGTAATAGACCCAATAGGCCTAAGGATCCTTCCTAAAGAATGGGATTTCTCTGGTGTAGGTCCAAAAGTTTGAGGTTGCCTTTGCATCAATTCCTCCCCCTTGGAGCGCATTGGTCCTTAAATGAGAGTAGTCATCACCCCGTACTAAATATGGATGTACGTAAGAAGAGGAGATATTATTATTGTTGGTTAAATAAGATAATAACAGGATGAAATACTAACCTTTTTAATTTTCCAAACCACATATAAACACAAGAATTCAAAAATTAAAGGTAGTAAAGACCCAAAAATCCATAACCATTATAAGAATAACATGGAAGTTCAGGAACGATAAGTTGGTTTATAAGTTTCTTTCTTAGCTTGAGTGGATAATAGATATCTGGGATATACTCTAAGGTATTTCCTAAAGGAGTCATGGATTGACTTCCCCTTAACCACAAAGTTGTGAAGGAGGTTTCTTGACCCCTTCAGAAAGCGGCAAAGACTAGTGATGTAGTAATAGAGTTTTGCTGGGAAATTAGATCATTCCCCCACTAAGTCGTTGATATTGGAATTTTCAATTATCCTAGACATAAATGGATAAGAAAAATATTGAAGCATGTTAGGGAACTGAATAGTTACAACCATATGAGGCACACAAAAAGATGAGGGTTTATTTAATTAAACGAATTTATTTCATATCATACCCATCATGCCATGTAACAATGGTGCCATAAGTAGCCATGGTATGGTTGGTCAAAAGGGATGGGTTTTTATAAGGCCCCATTCTTGAGTTCCTTCTAGAGGAAAGAGTTCATTTATTAGGGTAGAGGAAAGACTAAACCCTATTCCAACCGCCAGTTTCAAGGTAATGGTATTTAGAGGGAGAGGTTTCCGAACTAGAAGGATGTTTCTCATCTTATCCTTCCTTATAAGTCAATTTTCTCCTTCTATCTAAGAAAGATGGAATCTTCACTTACCTTTCTTTTGACCTGCCTTTGATTCCTTTTATTATTTTCAATTTCTTTTACCTCTTCAATTTTATTCTTTTTCAAATCCTATCTTTCAGTCTCCCTTTTTTGGATCATATGTATTTGATCTTGATAAACTTCACTAGGGGATAGAGGCACTAGGGTAATTTTTTTAGAGTTGAATTGGAAGGAATACCTATTGGTATGCTTATCATCATGGATATCCCTATTATATTTTCATGGCCTTTCCAAAAGCAAATGGCTGACCTCCATGGGGACAACATCACAAGTAATATTGTCCTTATACCTTCCAATGATGAATGTGAGGAGGACTTGTAGATCAACCAACAATTCTCCATTATTACTAAGCCATTGAAGCTTAATGGCTTTGGATGTGGGGTGGTTGTTAATCTTAGCTTGGTAACTAGCCTAGTACTAGCTACATTAGTGCAGCTTGGTAGGTTTTCCCAAAAAGTCTAAAGGAGAAACCCCAAACATACCTTCCGGGAAAGAATCATCTATTAAGTGCTTCAAGTGTCTGGGTAAGGGGCAGATTGCTTCCAATGCTTAAATAAAAATACCATGGTCCCTAAGGACAATGGCAATTATTCATTACTGGAGTCCATTGGCTCTAGTTCCTCTTCCTCTTCATCTAATGATGAAGCCCTAAAGTATGTAGTTGAGGGAAACTTCCTACTGGTTACAAGGTTACTAGGTATTGTTGCTAATGGGGAGGAGGGACTTTAGAGAAAGAACATCTTCTATACAAGATGTTCTAGCAAGCGGCCTATCCACTCCTTAATTATTGATGGGGGTAGTTGCACTAATGTAGCTAGTACCAGGCTAGTCAGTAAGCTAAGGTTAGCAACCACTCCACATCCTAAGCCATATAAGCTTCAATCGCTTAGTGATAATGGAGACTTGTTAGTTGATAAACAGGTCCTCATCACATTTACCATTGGAAGGTATGAGGCTAATGTTACTTGTGATGTTATTCCGATGGAGGCCAACCATGTGCTATTGAGAAGGTCGTGTTAATATGATAGGGATGTCCATCATTATAAGAATACCAATATGTATTCATTCCAATCCAACTCCTAGAAAATTACCCATGTGCTTGTGTACCTTAGTGTCTCTGTGTCCTAGTGAAGTCTATCAAGACCAGATACATATAAGCTAAGAATGAGAGGCTGAGAGACAGGATTTGAGAAAGAAAAAAGTGAAGAGATAAAATAAATCGAAAATAATAAAAAGAAACCAAGGCAGGTCAAAAGAAAGGTAACTAAAGATTCCACCTCTTATATACAAGAGGGTGAAATTTGACTTATAAGGAAGGATGAGGTAAGAAACATCCTCTTAGTTAGGTAACCTCTCCCTCTAAATACCATTACCTTGAAATTGGCCATTGGGATAAGTCTAGTATTTCCTTTGGCCTAATAAAGTAATCCTTTCCTCCAAGATGAAGTCAAGAGCGGGGCCTCATAAAGGACCATTCCTCACAACCAACCATGGTTAATTTTGGCACAATTGTTACATGGCATGATGGATATGACATGAATAGAGTCATTCAATTGACTAAAACCTCATATTTTTTTGTGCCTTATATGGTTGTAACTATTTAGTTCCCAAGCATGCTTCAATACTTGTATTATCCATTTACATCTAGAATGGTTTAAAATTTTAATACTAATAACTTGATGGGAAAGACATCTAAATTCTTGATACAAGTGTCATGACTCCACCATGTCTTTGCCACTTTATGAAAGGACACAAAAACCCCCCCTTCAAAGTTTTATGGGTCTTATGCCATACCTAGGATAAGCCAGTCCATGAGTCATTTAGGCAATACCCTAGCATGTAGCCCAACCTTTAATATAGACATAATATAGGACTAAAACTCACACCTATTTATAGTCTCTGCTCTTTTATTTCACCCTTATAAAAGCTGTGGGGTTTCGGTTTTCTACTACCTTTTGTGTTTGATTTTTTATGATTAAATACTGTTAAAATTCTTTGGAAGATTAAAGAGGTTGGTATTTTATCCTGGTATTAGTCTTATTTTCTATTTATTAATAAAAGTATCCTCTACCTACTTATGTCCTTGTTTTACATATTATTTTAGCCTATACATTCAAGGAAAAATGCTTTCAAAGGGGAAGGAGAGGACATATAGGCCTCCCGCTGCAGAGGATGACTGCAATTGCAAAGAACTCTGGACTTATTCAGCCTCAACTAAATAAAATAGAACTACATCATTTTCTTTTATTTTACAAATTAATAAGCCTAAATATGTATAAAATTAAGCCTATTTTCTTGTAACCTTTCGTTAAGCTTTTTGGGCTTAACTTGGCCCATCTCAAAGAAGGATGAAGGACCCATTTTGGGCTCCATAAGAGGCCCAATTCGAACTCCCAGAACTGCCCCATGTGACCATGTTCCTAGGCACCATTTAAGGCTTATATAATGCATACTTGTGTGTATCTTTCATTACTTTTGGAGTCATAATTGAATTATATTCAAAATTGTATGAGAAATTCTCTCTTCCATCTTCCATTTCATTCTCTTAGGGTTAGGAATCCTCCTTATCCATTATGGTCATGGTGGTGAAGAAGGAGCTTATTCTTCCAAGGGAAAAGGTATTCCCAAGCACTTGAAGACTACTCCAAATTCACCATCATCTTTCACTTCCTCTTCAATATCCATTGCACAATCCAAATCCTCCTTCCACAGCTGCATTAGAAATTTAGTCCATTCATCCTTTTATGTTACCTCTCAACCTTTCCTTTTCATAAAGATTAAACTTCTCTTAATATTTTTCATGTAAGTTCATGAAATGGTGGAAGCTTAAATTAGTTGGTCGAATGGCCTACTTAGGTTTATTTTCTTTGTGATCATCAATTTAGATGTTTTATGCATATCTTACTTATTTCAAGTTTGAGTGTTAGAAATTTATGTTTTCTTGACCATTAACTTTACTAATCAAGTTTGAGTCATTAATTGATTTACATGTTTACCTTCTTGTTCATAAATTTAATATCTCTTACTCATGTTTTATTTAAATCTCCTTAAGTATTCTGTTTAAGTTATTTATATATTTAATCTATGCTTGGCAGAATTTTTTCCTTAAGCCCCTAAAGCATTATGGTTCATTTTCTTACATTTAAAAGATGATTTGTAATAGTAAGGACTTTAGCTAAAAAACTAAACTAACTTAGAAATTTTTAAGACTTTTCCTTCTTAATTACTAGGTATGGCGGAATGACCCATTAAACTTCCACAACCCCATAGTTGATTTTAAATCATTATCTCACGTATGATTGAGTTTATTTTTTAAGTCTTAATAAGATTTTATCTTCCTTTCACTAATTTCCCCTAAGTATGGTCGAATGGTTACCCAAACCATCACAAGTATCTCTTAACTTTTTAATTCTTTTCAAATACATTATTAGGATCTTTATTACTTCTTAATCAAAATTTTAAACTCAATTTCTCTTAATTAATTTAGGGTGGCCAAATCTACACCCTTGACAACCAAGGGTAGATTTATCAAGTTCTTCTCACTTGACCTTTGTATCATAAATTGTAGCACTTGTTGCATCATTTGATTTTCGGTCCATCAAGATTTGCCCTTACTCCATAGCTTTGGTCATGATCATGGAGGGCTTTCAGTATCTTGTTCAACTTTTAGTCCATAAGTCCACCCTTGCTCTTACTCTCTTTAAGATCCAATTTTGAAGTTTGTAACTTTTGGGATATAACCTTTTTAGTCTTATACGATTATTATCACATGGGTCCAAATTTATCAAAGTCTAAGTTCAAGATTAAAGCTTTTAAGAGGAAACATAAGCAAGCTTGCAACATTTATCATAAATACCATAAAAAAAAAAGCATAGTTTCAAGATAACCAAGGTGAGATCCACTAGATCTACTCCAAGTTCCCTCCATCCCTTAATTTGAGCATCTCAAGACTCTTAACATAAATTCTTAAATCTACCCAAACATCTAAAAATTATTTTTAAGAAATTTTAACTGATTAAATTACTCCAAAGGTTCGAAGAAGCACTTTAATACATCAAAATTTCCTTTTAACCGCCAAAAATCACCACAAACTTGTTGGTGCTCTTTTTTAGCAACCAAGGGAATTTTTAAGCTCCATCATGCCTAAGCAAGTGGGATCCATAGAATTTAGAGAGAGATCCACCAAAAAGAGAAGGAAAACAAGTCATATCACATAAATGAAAGCTTAGAAAAAGTGTATGGTAAAAACCTTACTTGTTTAATACTTATAGAAATATTTGTAGGGTATTTTGAAGTGGATTCCCCTCTCCTTTGTGGTCCATATGAAAGCTTATAAGGATGGTGGGGGAGCTTTGTTTGTTTGGCTTGTTATAACTTAAACATCAAAGATGGAAGTTCAAACTTAACGTAGGTTTATGTGTTTTAAGAGAAGTTGGAGTTTTGGGTGAGTTTAAAGAGTTTACTCAAATTTTTAGAAGGATGTTAATGAGGCAAACGAGCTTTCCCTTAATCTATACCAAATTCGGCCACTTACAGGACACATGGGAATTAAATTCCCACTTACGGGAATTTTGGTCTATCTACATGTAATTTTCATTTTTAGAATTATAATTAAATGAAACAAATTATTCTTTAATAATAATTATAATTAATTTAACACTAATTATGGTTAATTTGTCTTAAAAATTGTTAATTTTAATTAATTAAGGTTATTTTGATTTAACCATGATTAATTTGATTTCTTCTCATAAATGTTTTTGTCTTATATGGTATTAATGGTGTGATGACTCCTTGGGTGAGTCATCCACCCATTTAAAACATCTTAAATTTCGTGCACAAGGATAAGTTTCAAGTTGCAAGTCTCTACTTCGCAATTTCTTGCCTTTTCAACCTTGTAGAGATATTTTGGTAATTTTTTTAGAATTTCCATAAAGTTCTCCCAATATTTCTAAAACTTATTGGTTAGTTCCCAAATCGTTCTTATATCATTTACCATTTTTCGGGAATAGTTTATCCCTCATATGAGACAAAGCTCTCTAAAGGCATTTCAGGCATTTTCGGTGGAGCTCTTGTTCTCTCTTTATCTCTAATCTTTTCCTCGCTGACTTTATAACTATCATTGATGGATTCTAAACTTTAGAATGTCTTTTAACTTTTATTTTGGTTTACCTACACATTTATCTGTGTCACCCTAGTGCAAGGGTATTTTTGTTATTTGATAAAAGTTCTTTAATTTCTCTCAACTTTTGTTCTTATCTTTACTGTACTTTTCAACAAAAAATATATATAACTTGGGGAGTCTATCATTAGAAATTGTGGGTCTTATAGAAGGAGGGATGAAGACATGGAAGATTAGATGAAGCTTTGCCTTATGCTTAGGAGTGCCACCTCTTATGGAGGATGAATTCTTTCTCTGCCACCATGGGAGTAGACATGGATGAGGAGGTTCTTCAACCCCAATCTTGGTTCTAGAGGGAAGAAAAGAGAGAGCTCTCACTCAATTTCTCAATGCTGAATGGATTAATGATTCAAAGTGCTCAAAATTACACATGAGATGCATATTTATAGGTCAAAAGGTGTTTAAGGGAAGAAGAAGGCCTATACGGCTTGGATCAGCCTAAGATGTGTGGTTTAGGCTTAGATTGCAAGTTTGTTTATATTTCCTTCATCCTCCCTCTATGCATCCTCAAGCTGGCCCAAAGCAGGCCCAAAAGCCTCAGCTAAAAATATAATGAAATTATGGCTCAAATCCTATACATACTAAGCCTTCTAAGTCCTACTCGTACAAGAAAATGGAATAAGTCTTGTTCTATTTATATGAGGCCCAACAGGTCTTGTGGTCTCTATAGTTGGAGACCTCTAAATTAGAATTAGTTGTTAATTCTATGTGCATATAATTAATGATACATACATATAACTAATTCTATGTGTATATAATTAATGTTCGTGCATACAGTTACTCCTATGTGCGCATAATTATTCCTATGCACATAATTGTGTTCGGACTATTAATGTATGCTTATACAATTATTGCTATGTGTATAATTTCACTAAATGGATTGTATGATGGATTAATTGACATATTTGTATGCGTCAAGCTATTGCATGAGTAATTGTTATAAGAATTCATGGTCCATGCATTCTTATGCGTAGGTAGGGAAGTAAAGGGTGAAATGCCAAAAATACTAGGGACCAGTTAATGTTTGCGCTAAGGGTACTTTTGTGTGTGACAGGTATATGGGACTAAGGGTCATTCTCAAATGTTAATATTCTCACAACGAAAGTTAGCTACCTAACTAGACCTTGATGATTCTCATAGTTAGTGAATTTATTTACATTTATTATTGTACGCATACATAAACCTAGTGTACCCAATAGACTTGATAGCTTGCAACATGGGGTTGTAAGAAATTTTAAATCTTAACTACTTCTGAAAGTATAGGTTTAGGCCCTTATACATATCATACAGATCATAATAGACCTAAATATTAAGGTATTCAATATGGTACTGATGTGTTGAGTCATCGTAGAATCTAAGGGTACACCTTTAGCATTTCATGCATGGCATAAGTAGTCCATTTGTTTTGAGATATGATTATAGTTATGGTGTTCAAACATTTTGGACTGTTTATATTTTTACTCCTATCATTATTTTGTTCTTGCCATACATTTTTCTCTTGCAGAAAGATATCATGATGGAAAAAATTAATCCCATATATAAAAGAAATACAATTTGAACTTGGGATTCTCTGGAAGATAGACCATCATTATAACAAACACATTCTATGAGGACTACTACCATTTGCTGTTAGGGAATGGGCTAGAATCTAGAGCGCCTATTATTCCATTTTCTAAATTATTAATATACTTATTTCTATATCATGGGGTTTAGTATATAACCCACCTTCTGAGGAAATTATCCTTTGTTATATTTCTTTGTATAGATAACCCTAATTATAATGTTTATTTGATTTTGTATACTTTCTATTCCTTTTGTTTGACTAAAATTACAATGGTTGGGAAAATAAACATTTATAGTTAATTTTGAACTTATATCTATATGGTAATGGTTGTACCATATATGTGATAGCTTTTACAAAGATTAGATTGACATATAATATGACTAAAGTTATTCTTGGATTGGTCAATGAAGAAAAAAGTAGTAGTAAATCATGTCAAATTTTATTAGACATGACATGTTTATGTGTGTGTGTGTGCTTTTGTGTGACTATCTTTGAGAGAATAAAATGACATGAGAATTTGATGTGGTGGTTTATATGTATGTTTAGCTCACATGTTAAATGATATGGCCAATTTCCACTACACAAGAACCTAATGGCCAAGAGATCTAGGAGATGGCTACTACCTTACAAAGGATAGCTAAAGTAATAGAAAAGAATAAAGCACAATCAAAGGATTAAGAATGTACGGGTCTTAATTTGTTTGAAAAACATAATTCTCCCAATTTAAAGGGGGATAGAGAAATGATTTCTGTAGGGTTACTTATGATGCGTAGGTATTGAGTGTTGAGAGTTGAGTGCTGGTAGAATGACACAATAAAAAGATTATATGTTCAAGGTATAGAGATGACTTGGTAATTGTTCCAGGAAAGGTTCCTTGAAAATTATTTTCCTAAGAACATCATAAATAAGAAGGAGATGGAATTCTTAAAGCTCACATAAGAGAGCATGACAATAAGAAAGTATGCCACCAAGTCTGAGAAGTGCTCTTGCTACTTTCCACATTGTTCTCATGGATAAGACGATTCTTGTAACACTTCAAGTTTTTATACCTGATTTTCTATCTTAGAAATTAATAAACTTAAATAGGGAATAGAAACTTAAATTAAAAATCTAGTGATCTTGCAAAAATCAAAAACCCCAATAATTACTAAAATATTTGACCAACATTAGCAATATAGAGAAAAACCAAAGCAAAAAATTATTTACGGTATCTTGTAATTACCAATTAAAACATAAAACAAGGGGTAGTACATAGAAATTAATGCTTACATGTCCCCAAGAATAATTTGACAAATGATAATACTATCCACAAATGCTTACATATTTCCTTAGGTTGATTTGGAAAATAATGAGACTTGGCGTAAATGCCATATGCCCATTAGGTTGATTAGACTAACAACATGACAATATAGATATGCTATAAGGAAATTATAATGGCTTAGAAGAAAAGATTTTATATTATGGATATTTGTGTCTAACTCTTGGTTTTATCTAAAAGGTTTTAGCATTATCTTAAAGTCTTCACACACGGATTTTTAATGTACAATTTCCTGGTTTTGCACATAAGATAAAAGCATGATAGTTAATTAAATTAATTAATAAATTAAAAAAATTTCCCTATAAATTTTCAAGTGATGTCTGAATGCACACTTTTCACTATCACCTATCTCTTTACTTGATTTTTGTTCTTTAAACACTTGCTGCAAATAATTCTTCAAGCACCATCTCCTTCTACCTTTCACCCTTAACCACATTTAAATTTAAAGCTTTCATCTTTAAATCGTTGAGTGAAAAAATGATGCAGATATATCTTCAAAGATATCTAAACCTACACCAGAGCACTCTCTTTCTCTAGGCAAAATCCTCAAGCCCATTAGGCCTATTACCAAGGCTAATGACAAGAGGTTGAAAATAGAGATAGAGACTTTTTTAAGCCTCCAGGAGATGTACTCTTAGACCTAATCCACCTCCCCATTAGCCTAACACAATTTAGATTAGGTTTTAGGACTTTTTATATATCTTAGAAGTAGAGGGCCCAAAATATATATAGGAGCAGGCCTATTTCCCTGTATTTTCTGCTAAAGCTTGTTGGGCCTCCTCTAAACCAATTCGTAGGTTGCCTTAGGACATAGAGAGGGAGTCAATTTGGGCTCCATGTTAGGCATAAACCAAAGTACCATGTAGCTTCCCTAGCCACCTATGTTAGGCACCACCTTTGGCCTATATAAAGGCAACACCGGTGTAATTTCAAGAACTTTTGAAGTTATTAGTGAAATTCATTCTAAATTTTAAGTGATAAGCTCTCTCTTATCTTCCTCTCAAAACCAGCTTGGGATTGGGAAATCCTCCTTATCCATGGTGGCCATGGTGGTGGAGAAGGAGCTTATCCTTCCTTAGAAGATGGAAGTCCCAAACATTCAAGGAACTACATTGAGTTGATATCAATCTTCCACATCCGAAGTTAGCCTTTATTGCATAGTCTAGAACCACCATCTAAAGCTCCATTAAATGGTATCAAACCTTTATTAATAGAAGTTAGATATGCTTCCTAAATTCCCTTTCATTTTCTTGCCTCTTCTTAATTTTTTCGAGTTCATCTTCTCCTCTTCTTTCCTATTCATTTTTTATTGGTCAAATGATCTCCATTTTTGAAGATTTTTATTGTATTCTCTTCTTCTTTCTTTTTAATTTCATAATTTCTATCAATTGTGTGATTTGGATTAGAAATGAATCTGCAGTTTTCTTATTATTGTACTGTGTACATCTTGGCCCCAAAACATGCCTAACTTGAACAATTTGTCCATAACTTGCTTATTTCAGATTTGATATTTGTCAAACTTATTTTGTTTGCTTCTTATGATCCATATCTTGAAATTAATCAATTTGAATTTTTAGATTTTCCAAAAAAATTTTAAAAATTATTGAGATTTACATTCAAATATTGGCGGCAAAATGCATGTGTTCGAGTCCATCTTGTGTGATTCGAGTTCTATAGCTTTGTTAGGCCTCCTTCTGCATGTTTTGATCCTCATATATATGATACATTCTTAAAAAGGACAAGGACTTAATACAGACTTGGAAGAATTTTGGAAAAAACCTTAAACACCAAATGCCTAGACTTTACACCTAAATGTTAAACTGAGATAAAAAAGAGAAAACTTAAAACTTAAGAGTATAATAATCATTCAACCATGGCATATTAAATGAGTATGGTATGACTT
Source organism: Canavalia gladiata (assembly GCA_037954105.1). Classification (NCBI taxonomy): domain Eukaryota; kingdom Viridiplantae; phylum Streptophyta; class Magnoliopsida; order Fabales; family Fabaceae; genus Canavalia; species Canavalia gladiata. The sequence continues at coordinate 42,637,299 of CM075661.1, forward strand.
AAATTTATAAAACTTGAATATTTAACCCTTCCATAAGTTATGATCCCCAAAGAATGCCTTTAGACCTAAGAAAATGAATTAGAAGGACTTGATAAATCAAGGTGTCCTCTTGGCCTAGTTATCTTGGGCATGGAAGAGATAAGCTAAAAATCATAAACATAGGTTCTTGGGATAACTTAAGTTATGGTCACTTGAACTTAATTAATGGAGCAAGATTTAGTTGGACAAGAATTGTGCTATTTATCCTAGAATTTAAAAGTGACAAAGGAAAAGTTACATTGATAAAAGAATAGTAAAATTACCCTTCCAAGGATTTAATCTTAAAAGGATGGCCATTTGGGTATGTACAGATGTACCAAAATTTATGTTTAGTGATGAAGATGTTAGTAAGGCCCATTATGAAAAATAAGACTTAAAGTTTACATAAAAAAAAATATGTGTTCATCTGCCCTAGGAAATAATATGGAGAAATAAATAGTGGTTGTATGGTTTAGTTGAACAAAAATCACACTTATGGAGTATGGGTGATATTTGGCCTACATAAAGAAAGTATTGAGAAAAATTACAAAAATATATAAGAAAATAAATTATGATTAGAGATTAAAATTAGAAGGAGAATCCTGGTGAGGTTTATGATGTAAGAAAAGTAGGTTTTCATTTGGGAAACTTGAAATAGGATCCAAATAATAGAATTAACTTAGGCATCTTAAAAAGCGCACATCTTGTCCATGATTTTAATAATTTTTCCCAAGTAAACAGTTCACTAAGAATGTTAAATATTGGATAAGTATTGCTTCCCTACTTATTTTGAGCATGTATCATTATGATATTTTTATGATTGAAGTGTTAAATGATCTCTTGCATGATGTTATCGTGAGTGACTTGGTTGTTTTTGTGTGGTTCCATGTGATTGATTGAATGCATGTGCAATCATTGATGAATTAGATGTTATATACGCATAGCATACTTGATGAATGGTGAGCATGCATCCTATTGATAGGTCATGAAGACTTAAAATGGAAGCTAATAAGTCAAGGGGTCACTTTCTAATAGTAACCATATGCGAAAATGTAATACATACTTGAACTATGAAAAATTTGGGGACTATTGAAAATATGGAAGTCTGGGATAGTCCATATTTGTAGCTTCAGGCTTCAAGCTAAAATGGTGATGATGTAGAGGTCCCAGATGCATAGGATCCTATCTACAGAGCCATTGGACCTATTGGACCTCACATAAAATATACTTATTGAGCCTCATACATTAAAATAGGATTTAAGTACTTTTCTGTAATTCTAGGATCTAGCAAGCCCAATATGTATAGGATTTGGGCCAAATTTTTCTATATTTTAGCTTAGGGTTTTTGGGTCTTCTAGGTTCCAATTTGAGGCTGGATTAAGGAGTGAATAAGACACCATTATTTGAACAAAATCCAAGCCTAATACGGATTCAAAGTTGCCCCCTCCTTCCCTCCATTTTTCACCTCCTTCATTTGGCCTATATAAAGGTATCACTTGTGTAATTTTGAACACTTAGTTCATTTTGAATGAAATTATTTTTCCACTTAGATTTTTGAGAGAAATACTCTCTCGATCCTTCCTATAGAACCAAACTTGGGGTTGAGGATCCTTCTCATCCATGGCTGCTAATGGTGGCGGAGAAAAAGTTCATCCTTGACAAGAGGTGGCGCTTTCAAGTCAAGGCATAACTTCATCATACATCCACTTCCATTATCCACCAAATTGAATCCTCCATTGATCCATAATAACGATCTCCTTCCATTCCTATAATAACTGGTATCACAGCTCCACCAATAGAGGTGAGATCCAACCTTTAATTAGTTTACATTTTCATGTTCTCTTCATTTTTTTGAGTTTATCTTCTACTTCTTTTTCTTCTTCCCATTTGATTGAGCAAACAAGATTTGATTTATGTCATTCTTTTTGTGTTAGATTTATCTTTTTTTATAGTTTCTGGAATAATATTTTTTTCTTTAATTGGCTGAGTATTGAATTCTTGGCGTTGATTTACAAGAGTATCTTTATCTTAGCGCACAAATGCGCCTAACTTGAGTAAAGTGAGCATAACTTGCTCAATTCTGGTCCGATTTGGACCAAATTTGTTTTGGATTGCTTGATCTAATATTTTTCTTTCATTTATTCTATATGCTATTATACATTCAATGTTGTATGGTTTGTCTACTTCAATTTCCAATGAGATGCACAATCATGTGCATGCAATCTAATCCTAGCTAGGCTTGAATCATGCATATTCTAAGCAATTAAGGCTAGGTGTTTTAGTGTAAGCTTAATTAACATCTTAAGAAACATTAAAAGACACTTAAATACCTCTAAAACATCTATGACTTGATCTGGATTCAGAGACAAATTGGACAAACATACTTGACTTAGAACTATCCTACCTTTGCAAGGAAGAGTGTAAATGCACTAGTTGGACAATAAGACTTAGAACCGTGAAAGAAAAATATTATGGAAAGACCATTGGAGGATTATGAATTTTTAACTTCAATCAAGAACTTGACATAAAAAAAATCAAAACAAAAGAGCAAGAAAATACAAAATGACTTGAAGAAAAAGTAAATAAAAACCAAAGGAAGGAACAAGTAAAGTATATAGGAAAAAGGAATATGCATAAGGTCCATTATTTCAGTGTAGTATGCTAGTATATTCATGAATTCATGTGCGATCACAGGGTTCCCAAATTAGGTCTTAATACTTAGTTTTTGTATGATGCATATATCTTGGATGAATAACATTCATCCTTTGCATGAGCATGTGCATGCTTCTCTTAGGTTTCTAGGAGTCCTTTTGTGTGCTTACCTTTAATATTAGATTTAATTTTAGTTTGTTTATATTCATGGCTTCTAATTTTGTTCTTACTTAAATTCATTTTGAGTATAATACTCTTGTGCTTAGTTTTTCTTGATTCTCTTTAAAATTCCTCTAGATGAGCACTTAGATGAGCACTCCTTCACCACCTTATTGACACCAAGCACCTTGAGCTTGAGTTGAGTTATTCCTTGGGCTCAAGTTTGGTTTGGAGGCTATTTGTTTAGAGTGAATGGTGTGAGAATGCTGGTTGCATGGTGACGACACTAGAGGAAGAGAGTCGAAACATTTGGTGAGGTTTAATTAATTTTAGGCTTAATTTTATAACACTAACCAAGTGGTGTAGAAAGTGTCCTTTTTGTGTGCATAATTTTGTAGGTACTTTGCAGAGGCCATAGCACAAGGAAAGGTTACCGAAAAGCTCAAGGAGCAAAGGCTTGAAAACTTTAACTTTCAGGCCAAATTGAAGACTTACATTCAAGACCTAATTGAAAACTAAAGTGAAGGATAGTTGGAACATTAAGCATTCAATTTTGGACTTGTAAATTTTATGTCGAATATGTGTAATTAGGTTTCCTTTGGTGTAATTCGTATTTTCCCTTTGAAATTTGTTTGTAAAAAGTACTTTGGACTTTGCACCTTGGTGTAGGACAATCACCTAAGGTCAAGTTAGCTTTTTGTGTGATTATCTGTCTAAGAACCTCGGTTGTGTGCTAAGTGTTAAAAATAAGAAATTAAAGAATAATTAAAACTAGTAGGTCTAGGAATGGGGATAACTGTCATGAAGAGGAGACATCAAGTGAAGATGTAAACTTCTTTGGGGAACACATGAGTCGTAGGGAAAGCGAAAGACACTTTCCCCAAAGGGAAAGGTCTTGCTCAAGGGATAGGCCACACTCACAAAGGAGGACACAACCCTTCAATGACCATGAACCAAGAGTAAAAAAAACTAGGGATCATGGGCATAAAGAAGAAACTAGGAATAGGGAATTCTCTAAGCCTAGGACTCACAGGCAAGATCCCATAGGTTTAGGGAGCATATGAGTAGGAGTTCCTCTAGGGATAATTTAGATGATAGAGATTATAGAGTTAGCCCTAGGAATAGAGATTCAAGGGGTAGAGATGCCTTAGATCCCACAAAGTTACCTAAGATTAAAATGCTTAAGTTCTAAGGAGGGAACAACCCAAAGGTATACTTAGATTGGGAGCTTAAGGTAAAAGAAATATATACAAGTACTCCTCACCTTTACCACAGAGAGGTATGAGGACAATGTGATCTGTGATGTTGCCCCAATGAAGGTTGGCCATATGCTTTTTGGAAGGCCATGGAAGTATGATAGGGATGTGCATCATGATGGGCATACTAATCGATATTCCTTCTTTACTAGGATTGGCAGCCACTTCACTGTCATTCTTTAGTTGTTGTAGGGATAGATGGGTTATTCGCTACCTCAATGAATGACTTGTGTTTGTATTTTATTATGTTAATTATATTAACTTTTATTATTTTAGGATTATATACATTTTAATTTTGATGTATTTTTCTTGCATATATAAATTTTATCTCCATATGCACTATCACTGATTTTACCTCATTATGTATACGATTCTTGAACTCTAACATGTGTTTAGTGTGAGCAGGATAAATTTTAGAGCATTTGGACTTCTTTCCCAATTGATAGCATCCAACAAGGTATACATTGAGGGAACTACTTACCTCAAAGTTTAAGAAAGAAGACCCTCTTCCTCCTCAACCATCTCTCAGGGAAGTCCTTCTTTTCCTCCTTATAATAACCTATATCTTTTCGCGTTTATGTAAGTGCTTAATTTTGTGGAGGAATATCTCTCCCTTCTAAGTATATTTTTAAAAACGCTTATCCCTCCTCTTGTGTATACTATGTTCAACCTTAATAATTAATTTTTCAAATAAATGAAGGGAATGGTAAAAGATTTGCTTCAGGAGAGAGTTATTGATGCAGGGATGAGTGATGGATCTGGACTGTGCAAGTGGAGGATAAAAAGAGGTGGAAAGAGATGAAGATTTTGGGAAGATATTGTTAAGCTTGGGAGCACCATCTCTTGTGGAGGATGAGTTCCTTCTCTGCCACCATGGGAGTAGCCATGGATGAGGAGGTTCCTTAACCCCAAGTCAGTTTTAGAGGAAAAGAGAAACTTCTAAAATATAAAAGAATCCTAAATCCTATTCTAAAATGTGTAGGCATAGTAGGCCCAATGGTGTGAGGCCTAACAGACCTAGTGACTCTCCTTGCTGGGATCTTCTGCATCAGGTATCCCTCCTCAATTTTTCTAGAACATGATTGTATCTTGTGATGACCTTGCATGCTTGACTCTTTGGAATGTTAGTGGGTTTTGAGTTTAGGGATCTCTAATATTTTATAACAAACATTAATTGAACTTAATAAGGACATTGAATTTTTTAATAAAAATAATTGATATTTAATCATGTTCCTTGTCATCTTGTTTCACACTAGAGTAGCCTTAGTAAAGAATTGAGCCTAATGATTACACCCAACCTCTTTCTCTCTTTTTTAAGTTTCTCCATCCATCTTGTACACTCTAAAAATTTTCCTGTAACCTTGTCAAGGCTTGCATAAGTTGATTACAAAACAGGAAAATGATAAAGGTAAATATTTTGTTGAATAAACATGGACCTAGAATATAACTTAGTACCCCCCTCCCTTTTAAGCTTGAAAAATTAAAATTACCTTCTTTGGTACCCCTCCCGTAACTGATATGCTTTCAGGTACCCTTATATTGCAACTAAAGCAAAGTAAATACTTGGGAATGAAAAAGATATCAAAAAGAGAAAAAATGAAAGAAAGGAAAAAAGAAAGAAGGAAGAGAAAACAAAAGAAAAAGAATGAAAAAGCTTAAGAAAATAAGAGTTAAAATTCGTAAAAGCCAAGTAAATGAGCTCACAGTCTAAGGGTGTAAGGCTTTTAAATATAAAAATAAAATCCCTTTTATGTTTCCATCACTTCTTCTATCTTACCTAATTGCATGAATTCTATTGGCCACGTTTCATGGAACTAGAATATAACTTAGTACCTCGCTCCCTTTTAAGCTTGAAAAATTAAATTTACCTTCTTTGGTACCCCTCCCGTAACTGTTATGCTTTCAGGTACCCTTATATTATAACTAAAGCAAAGTAAATACTTGGGAATGAAAAAAATATCAAAAAGAGAAAAAATGAAAGAAAGGAAAAAAAGAAAGAAGGAAGAGAAAACAAAAGGAAAAGTATGAAAAAGCTTAAGAAAATAAGAGTTAAAATTCGTAAGAACCAAGTAAATGAGCTCATAGTCTAAGGGTGTAAGGATTTTAAAGATATAAAAAAAAACCTTTATATTTCCATCACTTCTTCTACCTTACCTAATTGCATGAATTCTATTACCCTTAATAAAGGCATTTTGATTCTTATGTGTGGCTTAACTTTTAATGAACATTTGAGGTTTGTAGGAAATCTTATCGTAGTGTACAATTGCGAGGGATAAAGCAATAATGATCTATACCTTTATTTATGTGAGAAATAGTGAGAAAAGTGATCTCCTCTATGTGTGGAATGATTTCAGGGAATTAAAGATCCTAATTGAATTATTATTGATTGTTCCTATAATGGTAGTTTTGTTTGTTTGTTGCATGCTAATATATGAGGTTTCTAGATTTTATACTTATTATGTTTTTATTCCATAGTTCATCACTTGGATGCAAGCAATATTTAAGTTTTGAGGATGTGATAAACCATTATTTTGTTCATTTATTTATGAAAAACTAGTTATAATTATTATGTGATTGACGATTATTCAATTATAACTTAATTAATTTTCCTTATTTGTTGCAAGAATGTTCACGCAAGTAGAAAACTAGAAACTAGATGGATTTTGGACTAAAAGGGAGGAAAAAATGATATAAAAAGGCTACAAAATGTTGGATGGACAAAACTCCCCGTGGAAAGACACAACACAACCATGCTAATAGAAACACGCCCTAAAAGAAGACCAAATTTTCTAACACAACATGCAAATTTGAGCACACTTATGCCAACCTTAGAAGATTCCAGAAACAATTCAAGTTAATCCTAATGATGCAGAAAAGGATCTTAGTAAGCTTTGATAGCACAAGATGATATTGAGCATCCGTAACAACTAAAGGGGTGACTTAGGTCAAACTAGTTCATAGCAAAGGAAGCATTAATTCATGCCTATGAAAAAATAGTCTATGACTTGAAAGAAAGACATAACATACCTAATACATCAAACACCACTTACACACCATTCTTCCCCCATTCTTTCCAAACATCATCTTCCATTTCCTTTTCAAGCATCCTCCCGCAGGGTATTAAAAGAACGAGCTCCCCCTTCATAATACGAGTTGCAGAGTCTCTTGTCAGTCTCACTAGCATTAAAATTTTGTATTTCTATCATAAGGTTAAGGTTATGGATGATTTTTTTGGGTTAGCATATTTCATTTAATTTGTCAAGTGTAATTAACTTCCAAATCATGAAGCTTTGGTGAAACTTGTAATGTAACTAATTGAACCTCAATTTTCCTTCGGAATGATTACATGTTTTCTTTATCCAATTTTGTTTACTTTATCACACTTAACCAAATGATAAGAATTAGATACTCTTGTTGATTATTCTAGTAGTTGGGGAGTAAGCGATTATACCATTTCCCAATTGGAGGGACTATAAGGTAAACTGAGTCTAAAACTTTTGGAAGATCAATCAGAATACAAGGCTTCTAACCAATTATTAACCTAACAATTCCAAACATGTTTTATGCTTTTCTTATTTATTTACCTTACATGATCATTAGGTAGTACTAGCATCAGAAAAGAAGATTAGCAATTGATGTTTTAAATCATTTATAGGAGATCTTGGAGGGTAAAAGTAGGTAAAGTCATAAGGGGATCCAAAATCCCATGTTTGTCCATAAATTCATACTTATGACATTTTTCCTTACATTTTCTTTAATATTTTTCACTTATTCTAGTTTTTGATATGTGCAATAAAATCTATTTTTGTGTGAACTCAAAAGTCGGGTTTAACTTACTTTATAGATTATTGCCAAAGTCCCTGTGGGATCAACTCTAGGGGTTCTAAAATACTCCTTTTCTATATCAACGACTATATTTTCTCATGGATAAAACTTGACATACGATGTTTACACATGTTTTTCACATATAAATGTGATGATATGCTTGAAGCATGAAATGTCCTCGTAACTTGTCAAATTTGCACAATGGCCTTATTATTTTATGCATAAGAAAATGTCATAAGTAAAAAAAATTACATGCAAATCAAATGAGTAAGATTGTAACCATTGTGGTGTAACATTGATTAGGTAATATACTACCCAAAGGAAAATATTGTAAACTAAATACAAATATAACCTTAAAGACCTAATTTGGTATAAGTAGGGATGGAATTAAGCCAAGCCAAGCTAAACTTTGAATTTTCAAGACCGGCTTGTTTAAAAATTTTAAAGCCTTAGTTTGGGTTTGTTACCGGTTAAAGGCTTCTTCTTTTTTTGTCAAGGTTTGGCCTGATTTAAAACCTACAAGGCATACGAGCTTCTTTAAAACCCTAAACCCAAAAAAAAGCCAATAAATAAGCTTAAAAACTATGTAAATGATTGATTAGAAATGCTTGCAAGCTTAAAGCCTACAAGATAAAAAGCCCATTAAATAAACGTAAAACATATATATATATATGTTTGTATGTATGTATATTATTTAAAATGTTCACAAATTATGTAAATATATTAATATTATATAAATATAATATTTTAAAATAAATATAATAAATATAAATATATAATATTTAAAGATAAATAGGTCTCCAAATAGGCTAAACGGACTCTTTTGTATGCTTAAGTCTAGCTTGTTTATCTAAAAATAATTTTTAACAAGTTTGAGTCTATCTATTTATTAAACAAGTCAAGTCAAGTTAGGCTTCAAAAAAGTTGAGTCGCAAACCCTTTTCAGAATGCCTTATTCACTTCCATCCCTAGGTATAAGATATTAATTAGAATGCGATCCTTGGGTAAGGGAAGGTGATTCCAACCTTATCTCTCTTATATGTCAATTTATAACTTTTAAAGGATGGAAAAGGTCATCAAACAAGGGGTGATGATGATGATCTTCAAGGTATGAGCTCATGTCTTATTTTATGTTTGGATTAAGTAAGATAGGACAAGCAACAATATTAAATGAAAAATCCTATTTTAAAGTGGACATTAAATAAGATCCCACCTCCATGTGTAAATTAAAAGGGATTATACTTTAAAATAGCATTCTATGAAATTTACTTCACTAAGATGATTGTTGATTATGTCCCACCACCACTACATGTTTGATAATTACATTCCACTATGTGGCAAGTTAATAAAATAAATGATGAAAGGTACAAGAAAAATAAAGTAAAAGAAAAAATATGTATTCATTTACTTAGCAGGCTTATTTACTTTGAATTCTCTTATTTGCGTCTATATGTATACCGAAGAAGCACTCCAATTTAATTATGTCTTCCTCTAATGTTAAGTAATTTGTAAAATGGATCTATTTCGGATAAACATTTTCTAAATTTGAGATTGAACTATCTTGTATATCCTTTTTATAATAAACTGAAGTAGTTAAAGACAATGATGATGACATCAAATATTGAAATTATTATCCTATTGAAAAATTTTATTTCTCATCCCCTATGTTTTTGTATCATATAGAAACATGTGTTATAGAAAGTCAAACTTTCTACATCGTTATGCTTGAAATCGGTGTAGAGAATTATACTTGCTACTTCGGTTATGACAATAAATGATGTAGAAAGTTTGCATTTCTACATCTATTGTAGCCATAACCGATGTAGAAAGTCTGAGTTTCTACATCGATTAATGCCACAACCAATATAGAATTTTCTACATTAGTTATTGTCACAACTGACGTAGAAAATAGATTTTTTTTAAAATAGGATTTGAATTTGGTACACCCCAAAAATCAAAACTCGTATAAAAATACTTCATATGTATATATGTATATGTATATGTATATGTATATGTATATGCATATGTATATGTATATGTATATGTATATGTATATGTATATGTATATGTATATGTATATATATATATGTGTGTGTGTATATATATATATATATATGTATATATTCTCTAGTAGCCGAATTCCAGAATTACAGTTCAAAAAAGATAAAAAGAATTTAATGTCTAACTACATCTTTTTTTCTATAGATAGTTACATATTTGCTACCTCCATCAAATATTTATATCTGAACACCTTCAAATATCATGAATCTCCTTTTTTTATGTTAAAAAGGATCATTGAATCTCTACATAGTTCAATTTTAGAATTAATATCACTATAATAATTGAAGAGGAACATATAGATAATCTGATTAAGAGGTGAAAACTATAATTACTTGAGTCCTTGATTGGCTATCAGATCTACTTTGTGAAGGAGAGTTCCTAAATGGATCAATCACGTCTCTTTTTAAACATGTTAAAATTATAACTTAAGAACTTCATGAATAAAATATTAGCATTTAGCAATAAAATAGAATAAAAAAAATTACTAACATGTACTATTGATGTAGCGATATTCTCCCATATCCATTTATGATGGTCATCCCGAATAGCATATATATCATCATTGTCATCTTCTTCATTCAAAATAGGATTGTTTGAAGAGGAAGGGTCCAATGAACTATCAACACTTTTCATATCATTAACGTCATCACTACCAATTGAAATCATTCCTGGGAGAACAACTAACCACCTTTTGTCATAAGGGTATTAAATAAAAAACACTTATTTTTCATGATAAGTTGTGATAAAAGGGTCATTCTTATAAGGTACTTTATCAAGATCCACCAATGTAAATCTCAATTCATCAACTTGTAAGTCATTGTTACTATCGATCCACTTGCATTTAAAAACAAATACTCTGAACTTATATAATAAATCTTCTAAATATCTTCAATCCTCCAAAGTAAGATATAAAGGCCTTCATAGGATTTTGATCTTTCAAACTAGAATAGTGCATTGACTCACACCACCATTACCTTGCTATTTTGCATAGTACTTTTTTCATCCTAAGACTTTGTGTAAAAGGATAAGTTATTAATATCATATCCTCTCTAATATACGATATCGAATTTAGGGTCATATGCTAGCCATTTTAAAGTCTTAAATAGAATCATCATTCTTGATGGTATCATTAAACCAAGGTAAAAAAATTTTGTGATGCTCATTCAACCAATTTTCTTTCATTCAAAGGTGTTTTCCCCTAATGATGATTTGGTGAGCACTTAAATAAGGATGAATCTCATCAATTATTATTCAAAATATGCTAATATGCTTGAAGAAATCCACCCTACTCATGTTTTTCAAAGTTATGTCTTGTGTACCCTTATCTCAACATCTTTCATCATGATTAGACTTAGGAATCCCTATAGGTTTCACTTTTGTTAAATACTGTGTACAAAGTTCAATAGCCTCTTTTGCTACGCACCTTTTAATAATAGATGCTTTAGTATGTTGTGGATTCTTAACATACCCTTTCAGTATTTTCATGTATTGTTCAATTGGATACATGAACCATAGATAAACAAGTCAACATAACCTAATCTTCCTCACAACATGAACAATTTCATGAACCATGATATCAAAAAAAAAAAAGATGGAGGAAAATACATCTCTAGTTGGCATAAGATAATCATAATTTCATTTTCAAGCTCATCCAATTTTTTAAGGTCAACAACTTTGCTACTTGTAACATTGAGAAAGAAACACAACCTACATATGGTGGGTCTAATCTTTTTAGGTAAAATATCACAAATAGCCACTAGTAATATTTGTTGCATCATTACATGACAATAATGGGATTTTAGGCCAACCAAGTTGAGATATTTTGTTAAGACAAGCCTTTTAAAGTTTGAAAACTAATTGTGGGAGACTGTCACACCGTGTAGACATTTATAGAAACTCTTTTTCTCTTTTTTCACAAAGTATGACATGCTGGAGGAAAATAAGTTTTCTTACCAACATACTATGTACCTAACTCTTCTCTTATATCCATATGAAGGAAGTCTAATCGAGAATTAACACCATCATTTGTCTTTCCTTGTATGTTTAAGAGTGTTCCTATAACATCATCACACATATTTTTTCCATATGCATGACATTGATATAATGTCTTACATCTAGCTTGCACCAATAAGAAGATCAAAGAAGATTGATTTGTTCTTCCATAAATTTCTCTTGGTAGCCTTCTTTTTTGAATTTTCAAACACAACTTGGATGTCCCTAACTCAATCATAAACTTCCTCTCCAATTATGGCCTTTGGAGCAGCTCCATTCTTTGGCATTCCATTAAAAGTTTTCCTTAATCTATGATACAGGTGATTATGTTCGAGCAATCTTCGATGACCAAGGTAAATTGTTTTCTTTCCATGATGCAATTGATGGTAACTTGTGTCTTCTTTACAAATAGGACATGTTTTATGTCCCTTAACACTATATCTATACAAATTCCCACATGCTAGAAAATCATTAATAGTACACAATAGCATCATGCACATCTTGAACTATTTATTCCCATACCCATGAAACACATCCATACCTTTATCACATTGATTTTGTAAGTCTTTAATAATGGTAGCCAAATAAGCATCTAGGCCCTGAAATCATCATAGATAACATATGATATTTATGCTTCATGCACAATTCAAAAGGAAGGTTGTAAATCATCAACAGAATAAGCCATGAACTATGCTTGCTACTTTAATTACATAAAGGTTTCTTCCATCTATTGTAAGTTCAAGTCTCAGGTTTCTTGGCTCAATTACAAACTCTAGAAATAATTGATTAATTATCTTCCATTGTAAACAATCAGCAAGATAACATAACTTCTCATTACGTTGTCTTTTATCTACATGCCATCTAAGTCTTTATGCAAAATTTTCATTAGAAAACAACCGTATGAACCTTGGAATTATTGGAAGATATCATAACATTTTCATTAGAGGCCTCTTTGTGCTCTAATTAGAATTAGAATCATCATTCTTTAACTTATAATGTGAGACCTGACATACAGGACATTGATGCAATCCTTCAAACTCTTCTATATATAATATGCAATCATTTGGACATGCATGTATTTTCTTATACTCCACACCTATTAGATAGAGTACCTTTTCGTGTCAAAATTATGTTTTGGCAAAGTATATCCTTTCGGTAGCATATCTTTCAAAAACTCAAGAAATTCGGTGAAACATTTATCACTTCATCCATTTCTTTCCTTCAGATTGAACAACCTTAACATTATTGATAATCTTGTGAATTTAGTAAAACCTGGATACAATGGCTTATCCGCATCACTGTATAAGTTTTCATATATATATATATATATATATATATATATATATATATATATATATATATATATATGCTCATCGGAAAGGCTCATGTCCCACTTCTAGAACCATGTCCTCAAGTCGATCTTCTATATCTACATCAACTTCCATACTTTGGGATTGACTTAGAATGTCGAACAATTTACCATGCCAAATCCGTCTTGTATAACTCTTGCAAAAGCCATCACAAAGCACATGCTACTTGATTTTGTCGATTCTCAACTATTTTTCATTCAAACAATTAATACAAGGATAATAAAATCTTTCATTACTATCAAGAATATTTTCTTGTGCAAATTTGAAGAAAGCTTCCACCCCATTCTCATACTTGTCACTTGTGTATAGTATATTTATTCATGTACGATCTATACTAGAAAGGATCAAATTTTCGATCAAAGGCTAGACTTATCCAATAACTTCGTTAAACATATCACAACCTAACTTACCCTTTGTATTAGTAGGGCCCCATCCCATTCGAGGATGAAGTTTTCTAATCACATATTAAATGTTTCTTCTTAACTCTTGAATATTATGCTTGGTGAAATTTTGATAGCATTTCGCATCAGTTTCCAAGTTCACAACTTGATCGTGGTATCATTACACCATGATCTAGCATGCACCTAGAGATAAAGCAAAATATGCTGAATTTAAATTTCATCAAATATAATACAAAGGATTTGAATAGAAACTTTTAACCAGTGAATGAAAAACTTCATTCCCCAAATTTTCCAACCTGGACAATCCAAGATTGAATATAATCAATGTTTCATTCATTGAGTGGTTTAGCCATTATATTCAATATTAAATAGGAAATTAAGGTTGTACTCATTCATACTAAGATGACCCGATTTATTAAAATTATGAAAATCAAAATCCTACCAATTCATGAAATCAAGCACATGATTACAATCAAACCTAGGTGTAACCTAGCATAGGAAAAGGGATAATTTGGTCTTTAAGTGATATGGATCTTATTTGGGACATGAATAGTATAAATCATTAGGGATAATGGATCTCAAGGTTCTTGTTACATAAAGATAACTACTAAACCTATTTTTCTTAATGAAGGATGGTAATAAAAGGATGCTTCACTAAGGACTCAAATTAAACCATAAGTCTTATATGATTAAGAGACATATTCATAAGTAAAGCAAGGACCCTCCAAACTTTGTAGGAACCAATCACTCCATTCTTATCCTTTGTGGCATAATGCCTTAATCACTTTACTCTTGAACTTTGTCACATATAAGCATGCATATATATTTTTAAGTGGTAGTAGTTGGTTAGGAGTTTTAAATTCTACTACATAATGCACAAAATGGGTATCTATCTATTTGCTCTATACATCAAACAAAATTGCTACTCAAACATATTATATATATATATATGTATATATATATATATATATATATATCAAACAAAGAATATATAATTAAACAAACCATAAATAAGTATTAGGAACATATATAATAAAACAACCAAGAATCTAAATAAATAATGTACTGCAAAAAAAGATCTTCCGCATTTGCTGACAGATGGATTTTGATAAAGACTTCTACCAAGTAATAGTATAGCTAAGTATTAGAATTATTTGTATACATTGATAGTGCTCATAGTTTGATCAAGCTCTCTAAATTGGTTTTTTGGAATGAAAAGCTTAAGAATATTCTCCAATGAGAGGTCTCAATGTTAAAATCATGTTTTAAAGAACACATAAATTCTAAATGTCTTAAAATATGAAAACTTGTTTTGTAACGTATACATGAAGTAACCAAATCTTCATTAGAGTTAACCAAATTTTTGTACTAAGTTAATCATGCGTCAATAGCAACTAAACAAAATATTACACATAGTTAACCAAAATTTTGTACTATGTTAACCATTTGCTGTAATCGATTATCGCATGTAGTAATTGATTTCCAAAGCCTTCTGGAGCTATAAAAACATGAAAAATACTGGTTTAATCGATTACCAACTGATGTAATTGATTAGCAAAGCATTTTGAAGGTTAAATAATTAATTAAAAGTGGGTGTAATTGATTACCGACTAAATTAATTGGATTACTCGAGTAATAGAATGCTTTAGTAATCGATTATCAATTGTAGTAATTGATTACAAATTAAATTCATTGAATTATAGGAATTACAAAATGCTTTAATGATCAATTATCAACGATCATAATTGATTATCAAGCTAGAGTTTTGAAAGTATCAAAACGTTTTTAATTTTCAACAATTTAAAACTAACTAATTTGAAACTACCATCTAAGTTTCTATATAATACTTATTCTTAACCCATTTTTCATAAGAAAAGAAAAGAAAACGAAAGAGAACAAAAAAGAGAAAAAAATTTCAGAAATGTTTTCTGAGAGCCTTTGATCAAAGTGTGAAACTTATATCATTTGACAGGTTTTCATTACGTTCAGCTTCAAGGGTGAATTGATAATAATCTTTTGTTGTATCTTCTTAATCTTGGTTATTGACTCTTGAGAGTAAAGATTCTTTCTTAAAGATGTTTGTGCTTGTGCAAAGTGAATGATCTTTGCATGGTTTTTAAGGCCTCAAGTAGGGAATCTTGCAATGGTTGTTTGTGAGAAGATATTGTATTTTTGCAAATAGTGAAGAAAATCCTAAGTGGTGTTTAGGGATTAGATGTAGCTCTCTATGGTTGAGAGTGAATCAGGATAAATTCTTATGTGATCTTCTTCCTTACCACTTTTACATTTCAGTACTTGATCTTATTATGTTTTGCATAATCTCTTATTATTCATTAATCATAATGGCTTAACCTTAATTTTGTTGAATTGGTCATCAAGATTACATTGACATTCTAAATCTTCTGTAACTCATATCGTATTCAAGGTTTCTTGGGTGGGTTATGTTTTTAGGCTCACTATTTTAATTTGTTGGTAAATTTTTATAGAAAAATTCGTCAAATGCTTTTATTGTAGTAACATAGGATATAATACATCTACTTGTTATATTAATGTATATGATGTTCCAAATGGTAGATATATATGGTCCAAAAGGAACTGCCTTATTGACTAACCCAAAAGGACCCAATGTAGCTTGGGTACATAAGAATGCTTTAGAACTATTTTATAAGGCTTCTTAAAGGTCAAGAATTCAAATTAGTATTAGGATAATATGTGTTCAAAACATATGATAGGAGAGAAGTCAATTTTACTCACCTTTCACCAAAGTTAAATGACTATGTTACTTTTGGTGATAACAACAAAGGTAAAACTCTTGGCATGGGAAGGTTGGTAAGACTTCTAATACCACTATTGAAAATATGATGTATGTTGATGGCCTTAAGCATAACCTCCTTAGTATTAGTCAACTTTGTGATAAAGGATTTAAATTTGTCATTGATTCTACATGTTGCATGATAGTTAATAAAAATGATAAGATAAAATTGATAGGAAATAGGATTAATAACATCTATATGCTAAATCTAGCTTCAATTAATGCTTATGATTTGAAATGTCTCTAATCTAAAGACGATGAATCATGGTTATGGCTTAAGAGATTAGCTCACATACACTTAGATCATTTGAATAAGTTGAGAATAAAATATTTGGTTATTGATTTACCTAACATCAAATTTAATAAAGACAAGTTGTGTGATGCATGTCAAAAAGGAAAGCAATTAAGAACTCCCTTTAAACTAAAGAATGTTGTCTCTACTACTAGACTTTTGTAAGTCTTGCACATGGACTTATTTGATCCTTCTATACCTATTAGCTTTGGGGAAAATTATTATGCACTTGTGATTTTTTATTACTACTCTAGATATACTTGTACTTTGTTCATTATAAATAAGAATGATGCATTCTATGTTTTTAAAAGGTTAGCTAAAGTAATACAAATGAAAAGAACTATAAAATAGTTATTATTCAGAGCGATCATGGTGGTGAACTTGAAAATCATGCATTTAAATCTTGTTGTGATAAACATGGTATTAAATATAAATTTTTAGCACCACGAATACCATAGAAAAATGGTGTTGAAAGGAAAAACAGGTCTCTTGAAGAATTAGCTAGAACAATGTTTTCTAGAATTGAGGGTTGCCTCAACTTGAGTTTTCTAGGCAAATGCTTGCCCCAGTTTTGTTCTTAGTTCGGAATTTGAGGATGACCTCAAATTGAATTTTTTGTGGGCAAGCGTTTGCCCTAATTTTGACTCGATCTAGAGGAATTAAGGATGGCCTCGACTTGAATTATTCTGGGCAATCATTTTCCCCAATTTTGAAAATTTTGGAATTGAGGATTGCCTCGACTTGACTTTTCTAGTCAAAAGCTTGCCCCAGTTTTGAAAATTGGAATTGAGGATCGCCTCAACTTGACTTTTCTAAGAAAAAGCTTGCCCCAATTTTGAAAATTGGAATTGAGGATTGCCTCAACTTGACTTTTCTAGGCAAAAGCTTGCCCCAGTTTTGAGCTTGACTCTGAGTTTGTGGATGATTGCAATTTGATATTTTGTGGGCATGCATTTGCCCCAGTTTGGACTTGGTCCATGATCTCACATTGTATTTTTGGTGTGGGCAAGTGTTTACCCCAGTTTGAACTCTTTTGAGAATTTGAGGAAGACCTCAAATTAAATTGTTGCCGGCAGGATTTTGCCCTAGTTTGAGCTTGACTGGGTTTTAATTATGATTGATTCGGAAAATTTTGCTTATTTCTTAATTATTTTTGGAAAATGAGTTATGAAATGCTTGAATGGATGAATACTTATCGCGATACTTGAATGATTAAAGATGCGATGTTTGTGATTCTTGAATAGAAAGGATGCAATGTTTTAATCTTATCAACACCTTTTTGATGCTTGAAATAATTATTGGATGAAATGGATGCTATGGGATGAATGCATGCCATGAGGTGATTCTTATTTTGATGCTTGAAATATTTGATGGAACAAATGCTATGCGAACCATGGAATGGTGTAAAATTTTTGTTTCTCTTGACTTTTTGATTTTTCTGACACATCCTTCCTCGACAACCCCCTAGTTGGTGTGACAAGAATCAAAAATCAAGACGAGCTAGATTGACTTAAGTTCGATGTTTTGGTCAATCTCTTGGCTTCTTGATCAACTTTGGGACCTTCTTTTCCAGGATCTTTGAGACCCAACAACGGTCAGCAGTATTGAATAAGACACACTCCTTCTTTGGTGGCATCATGGCTGGTAGGAAGATGATTCCTTAGGAAATAGTCATGTCATGCTGCGATGGTCGAGGATTCGTCTGACTTGTCATGATTTTTTAAAATCAATCTTTTTTGTCTTTACATTTTTCACATTTCCTTGACATGTGCACTATTGGGGTGTACAAGTGGATTTTGGCTGCTTAAAAGAAAGAGATAGGGGATTTTGAGGCTGTATGTTTTAAGGTAGTGTATTTAAAAGGAAAAGATGACGAAATGTGTGGGTTTGATCGCCCAAATGGCACCTTCTGATAAAAAATGTCAATGCTGCTTTTCATAATCTTGATTGTCAAATTAGTCAAGCTTGAGAAATGGCAAAATTTGTCCCAGTTTTAGGAAAATATGAAGTGCAGAAATGTCATGTTGTCTTGGGATTCCTGGATTGACCATAATTTTGCCTGGGTGGTTCTTTTGAGTTTTCAACCCAGCAGGTCTTTTGTATTGCCCTAACTTTTGTCTAGGTCGCCCTTACGGGTTTTCAACCTAGCGGGCTGTTGATTTTGGTACCCTAACTTTTTCCTAGGTTTCTTTTAAGGGTTGTTGACCTAGCGGGCTTCTGTTTGATTGTGCCCTAACTTTTGCCTAGGTCATCTTTGAGGGTTTGTCGACCTAGCGGGCTCTCGTTTGGTTGTGCCCTAACTCTTGCCTAGGTCGCTTTTGAGGGTTGTCGACCTAGCGAGCTTTTGCTTGATGGTGCCCTAACCTTCGCCTAGGTTTTTTTTTTGAGAGTTTGTGACCTATGCGGGCTTTTGTTTGAATATGCCCTAACTTTTTCCTAGGCCGCCCTTACAGGTTTTTGGCCTAACAGGCTCTCGTTTGGTTGTGCCCTAACTTTTTCCTAAGTCCCTTTTGAGGGTTGTCTACCTAGCGGGCTTTTGTTTGATGGTGCCCTAACTTTTTCCTAGGTCCTTTTTTGAGAGTTTGCGACCTAGCGGGGTTTTGTTTGAATATGCCCTAACTTTTTCCTAGGCCGCCCTTACAGGTTTTTGGCCTAGCGGGCTCTATTTGATCCTTATTTTGCCTGAATTATTGTTGGAAACCGGCAAGACCGTTTTGGTCATGACTTTGTTGATTTAACCTTGAACTTTAACCCTACTTTTGCCTAGATTGTTTTGGCTTAATCCAGCGAGCTTTCTTCTTTTTCTTGAATTTTATGCAGCTAGATGTTGATCTTGCCGGGATCGTTTGGTTCTTAATTCAGCGGATCTCATGATGCATCCCTAAATTTTGCTTGGATTTGAACTTGGTTCCAGCGAGATATTTTTACTTTGAATGGTGATCTAGAGTCCCTGGTTGTTTATTCCGCTTCCTCATTGGGTTTTTCTCTTTTGAGTTTGATTAATCCGACGTTCAAGATTACTTATTACAGCACTGGCATCCTCACCAATTGGTATTTATTATTTTGGTGTAGGAATAAGAAAAAGGTTGAGTGATGAAAAGGATGATAAATTTTAGAAGTAAAGTCAAAATGTAAAGCACGTGCTCAAGTAATATGAAAAAATGTAACTTTTGCATTATTTATTGAGATTTATTTACAAAAGATTGATTTTGAAAAGTACTACAATTTTGGATGAGTATCCTCAATCTCAATTTGTACAAAGAGACTCATTGTGTTGTTCCCATCTCGGTCAACTGGTCGATGAGCTCTCGTGATTTGGCGACGGATTGCTTTCTGTGTTAGGGGTGAGCCTCCCAAAATCTAGCCATTTTGCGTCAATTACGCTTTGTACCTTTCATTTCAACGCTAGGCAATCCTCTGTAGAATGACCAATGAATCCTGCATGGTAGTCGCATTTGGCATTTGCATCATACCATTTAGGATATGGTGGCTCTTGAGGTTTCAGAGGATAAGGAGCAACTAGCGAGTTCTGAATCAGCCGTGGTAGTAACTTAGTATAGGAGATTGGGATAGGGTCGAACTGAACAGTTTTCTTCTCCTTTTTCTGGCTTGGATTAGGGTTTTGGCTTGTGGTTTGTATTTGGGCCGTATATGGTGTTGGTGATCGGACTGGTGTCGGATAGTTATAGGTAGGAGGGTACGGTGTTTGGTAGATGGCAGTGACGTAAGGATATGGTGTGTAGGGTGTGTATGGTGTATATGGTGGTGGTCGAAAGCCAGCTGGACCATACTATGCCATTTGAGGAATGTATTGGCCTTGATTGGAAGCCACATTGTAGGTCTCTCCTGTCTTTTTCTTCTCCGAACCACTAGAAGCGTTGACTGCACCCGTGGGCTTTTGCACGATCTTTCCATGACGCATGCCACATTCGATCCTTTATCCAATGATGACGACATCGGAGAAGCTAGAAGTCACACTTCCAATCATCTTGTCATAGAAAAGATCTTGGAGTGTGTTCACAAACATGCTGACCAATTTCCTTTCGGATAAGGGGGGTTGTACTTGAGCGTCCAACTCTCGCCAGCGTTGGGCGTACTGCTTGAAGGACTCTTCTCCCTTCTTGGCCATATTCTGGAGTTGAGTTCAATCAGGGGCCATCTCTGTATTATACTGATACTGCTTCGTGAAAGCCTCAGCAAGGTCTCTCCGTGAACGGATGTGTGTCCGCTCTAGCTGAGTGTACCAGTTGGCAGCTGCCCCTGTTAAGCTGTCTTGAATGAAATGGATAAGCAGCTTCTCATCGTAAGTACATGCAGACATCTTCCTGCAGTACACAATCAGGTGTTTCTTTGGACAACTGGTTCCTTGATATTTCTCGAATTCAGGAACCTTGAATTTGGGAGGGATGACCACGTCTGGTACTAAGCATAAATCAGATGCATTTCTGGCTTCATAAGCGCTCCCCTCGATTGCCCAGATTCTATCTTCCAAGATTCTCCACTTTTCAGTATCCTCATTCGAAGAATGGCTTGGGTGTTCCTCTGGACTATTGTGAGGATAGGAAGGTGGTATGTGTAATGGACAAGGTTCTTGGGTGAACATAGGATTTGTTCCCCCAACAGTTGAAGTGGTGTTTGGAGGTAGGTTGTGTGTTTGGGTTTGTGTTTGGGCTTGTGTTTGGTTGTATGAGGGTGTATGCCCATGAGGATACCCATAATGAACTCCTTCGGTTGGCGGAGGCATAGTTGATGGCGAAGGGTTTTGTGGAGTGAACCCAGGAGGATATGGCGGGTTAGTTGGTTCTCTCAGAAGGGGTTCCCTTGCCTCCTTTTGTTTCAATGATTGGATGGCCTCCATCAGCTTGGCCATCTACTCCTTTAGAGTCTTGACCTCATTTCTCAACTCTTCATTTTGTCTCTCCAGCTCATCCATGATTCTTGATTGTGCACAAGTCTTATAAGGATGTCGAGGAAGTTGTCTTTCTCTAATTTTTCTGTTACAGTTAAGAATTAATTTTTGAGAAATAATTTGAATGAAAAAATCGTGAATGATAAAAGATGTTAATGCAAAATGAGTATGTAGATGAAAAAGTGTATGGAGTGATTTTGAAACCTTTCTTTTGATGATAAATTTATGAATGGATGCATGAATGCATGCATGCCATGCATAAATATTTTTAGAGATCAGAATTTTGGAGGTTTTGAAAATAAATGAGGGTTGCTTTATTTGTTTTTAGCAATTTTGTATTTTTGGTATTTTCATTTTGCTAGAAAACCTTTGGTGTTGTTTGAAAAAGGTTTGTTAAAATTTCAAAAAGCATTCTTTAGGTTTTCGAAATTTTCTGTTCTCTCCTTTTGAGCCTTTTGTATTTTCAGTATTTTCATAAATTAGTTTCTAATTTTTTCTAGGAGTTTCTAGTTTTCCTTGGTTTTCCTTGATTTTCTATTTGTTTTGATATTTCTTGATTTTTCCCTTGATTTTCTATATTTCCCCAACTTTAAATCTCATCTCCCCTCTTCTTTACCATCTTGGGGTGATTTGATTTACTTGAGTCTGTGACTAGCATATGAGCCATATATCATGAAAGGGGTGTGTGTGCCATCCTTGCCTCTTATGTGGGTTACCTGTCCTAGGGATCTAAGGCCTTTAATGCACGAACCTCTCGAAGTTGGCTATCAATCCTAGGGTGTAAAGGTCATTAGAGCCAAGTTCCAGTCCATAATGCTTGCCACAACAGTAGAAATAGCTACTAGTTGCGGGGCATTGTGGATAGGATGCACTCTAGCCGGAATTTTTGTGATAGCCACACAGGACGTAGGCCCCAGCGTGACACCACTAGATCCCTCTATCCTAGGTAGTACTCAGACCCCGGGTATAGGGCCCCACTCACGATAAATGCATATGCAAAGTGCGGAGGGCACACAAATTATTAGGATGCCTGCGATTGGGGAAATTGCAAAGATATATATAGCAATTTATTATTCATCTATCCTAGGGTTGTACAAAGAATAGACAAACAAACTAATAACAGGGGGATAAACAAATAAATGAATCGTGCAATAAATAAAGCGCGCAAATAAATAGGGAAGGGATAAAATATGACACACTCAATTTGAACGGGCTTAACTCTCTAGAAGTATTCCCCAGTGGAGTCGCCATTTGTCGCAACCGTAATTCCGACGAGACGACGAACTCGCTAAAATTTTGAAAATGAATTTATTTGATTATGTGTGGAGTCGCCACCAAATTTTTATTTAAGGGAAAAAGACTTGGAAAAACCCTAACTCGAGGATGAGATTTAGGTTCGGGAGTCGATTACGAGTGGGGAAGGTGTTAGGCACCCCACTCACCCGTTCCGAAGAACGGTACCCTTAAACTAAGTGTGTGACTTCTTTGAAAATCGTTTCATCCCTTTAATTAAAGTGAAAATAAATAGGTTGGTAGAGGTTAGCCTGACAGGACTTGATCCTGCTCCTACGTATTCCCTGGTGCAATGGGAAACTCAAGGCTTACGTAGTTCTGGTGGGTTTTGAAGGCTTGACCTTCGAAGCTGCTTGAAAAAGAGTATTTGAAGATTTTGTTTTTTTGGAAAGGCTTTTTATTTTTTTTGGAGGAACCTTCAGTCCACTCATGCATAAGACCCGAGGTGGCTATGGCAGCAAGGGGGCCTATACAGACTACTAAAGGTTGGACAGCAGGTGAACCGCCAGTCCCCCATTCAGAGCCCATTACATGAGACAAAGGATCCTAAAATGTCTAGAAAAAGATTTTTAAAGTTTTTTGGAAAGAAATGATTTGCAAATGATGTTGATCCTTGAGCAAAGGGAAAACTTGAGTTTGAGAGAAGAGTTTCATTTTTGAGTTTTGAGATAATTGGAGTTAAAATGGGATTTTGGTGCAATTTTGTAATTATTAGAAATTTTGGAATTCTTATGAATTTTTATGAATTTTATGGATTTATTTGATTTTTATGAATTTTTATGAATTTTATTGATTTTTAGGAATTTTGGATTTTTATGAATTTTAAGGATTTATTTAGGAATTTTGGACTTTTATGAATTTTATGGATTTATTTGATTTTTATGAATTTTATGGATTTTTATAGATTTTTATGGATTTATTTGATTTTTATGAATTTTATGGATTTCACCAAGGGCAATGTGGTAATTTTAAGGACAGGGCCCACTGGGAATTATGGAATTTCCCAGGGGCAGTGTGGTAAATCAGCATAGCAGGGGCATACGGGGAATTATGAAATTTCCCAGGGGCAGAGCATAACAGGGGCATACTGGGAATTATGGAATTTCCCAGGGGGTAATTTGGGCAATTGGCACTTCACTTTAAAAAGGGAAAATGGTCCTTTGGGGGGTTCGAACCCTTAATCTGAAGCATGCAAGAGACGCACCAACTATTAGGTTAAGTGTCTACTTGGTACTCTAATGCTCGTCAATTAATGTAAGGCAATGTAAAAGGGGTAGGTGATTAGTGTGCACACTGCATAGGGCTGGAAGCTCAGGAAAAGCCCAGTGGGTCCTGTAAAATGTGAAGCCTGCCTAAACAAGTGTATGAGGTGCCCCTTTTTTTTTAAAAAAAACTGGTCGTATGGAGGATCGAACCCAGGGGCTTGGAGTCCCAGGCAGCGTGCCACCCGCTAGGCCAAGTGCCTAATTGAGGTTCTAACGGCTTGGATTAACTTTAGAGCAAGCTCCTGTGGGTGGAGGACTGAACAAAGAGTTGAACCAACACTATATTTGTCCATACCTTAGGCAAAAACAGGGAAGCAGCTGACTGTTTAATTGCATTTATGCCTTAGAATTGGGATCAAGATACTGCTCAGCTAGGTGAACTTTTGAAAAGGATATCAAACGTCGTCTACTACCACCACCTCAGGTTCCTAAACCTCCTACAATCTGCATGAGCGAGCCTTATACAACCCAATTCAAGTTTGATAGTGAGCTAAAGCCTCTGACTTCAAAACTCTAGTAGAAACTTGGACTTGATATATCAGGGGCCACTTCTGTCCAGTAAGGCCAGATCAGTATAACTGCACTGATGCATTGCCATTTAACATGAGCAATTGATTTAATCAATCTCTAATCAGGCGCCCTTCAAACCTAAACTTCGAGGTATGGAGCTTGTTAATTCCTGTTCACTATAGTCCCGGATTCATGCATTAATTAGAAACAACAGCTCGATAGGACTAACAATTAATGGATCAGCTTTGATTAGTTTTCATAGCCAAGCAGAAAAAATAGCAACTAATCATATAGTAGCTTAGCCCTTCCATCAGTCTATCCACATATTGCACTTGCATCTTTCTTACCAAATCTCACGACCACTTCAACATGAAGCAAGTGTTATGATTTGGAACATTTCTTATTGACATGGGCCAACTAATACAAGTGACAATAGGGATATCACGTTTCTGTTCATTGCATAATTCTATCCTAAGAATGGATCTGCAAGATTTGTCAAATTATGCAGATTAAAGGAGCAAGGTCAGGCCAGAGAATCACTAGGATATACGCCTCCTTATTCAACTGATGTGGTTTTCAGTTGTTACTAAATATAGGCCCCCTAGAGGCCATCACTCCTAAGCTTTGTTCAGGTTCATCTAGTTCCTTATCTGACTATCAGACTTCTACTATTTATTCTTATCATTAGAAGCCTTAATCTGAGTTCAAGGTTTGATTTTTGCATTGTGCAGGTTTCTTCAATTTCAAGATTTCTAGCAGATTTCCAGTTTCCTCATAGCTAGTTTTTATCGCCTTCTTGACTATACTCTATGGTTTGAAATCCTAACTCAATATCATCTAAGCTTAACACTCACTGGTTCTAACAGAAGTTAAGGTAGGGGAACCATATTTTTTTAAGTTATATCTTTCAGCCCTGAAGCCAAATCACAGGAACTCCTTCTACCACATTATGACATATAAACCAAGAATACGAAACTGAACGCACATTTAGCTACTGATTAGAATAATCATATGCATAAATTCAAAGGTTCAAAAGCCAAGATTATGGCAGCCGATGGTGGATCTACTCTTAGCTGAATCCAAAACTTGTTTACCATCTGATGGAGGCTAGAGGAATAGGATTTACTCATAGAAATAGCAGTAACTATTCAGAGCTTAGTTTAACATATTTTGTTGAATCCTCCATGCACAATTTTGATCATATTGATTCAAACGACTGCACAAGTATTTCATCTAAAGATTTCAATCAAAATTTAAGCATGCAATTAGCATTACCCATACATTCAGATCTGCTTCATCCTAAGACAATACTCATGGCGAAACTTGCATTCATTACAACTATGAAGTGAGCAAAGTCAACTTTTTAGGGGAAGTATAATGATTTCAAGTGCACGGATAGAAGGAATTTTTAGGAAACACTAACCTGGATGAAGCCTAAATTCCAAGGTGCAGAGCTGACTTGCCAAAGTCTTTGAGCATTGATTTGCCAAAATCCTTGAGCTAAAGAAGATCAAACTAGAGGTACTGTTCCTGAGTCTCTTTCAAGGATGAATAGTGCAGGATTCTCCTCCTTAAGGATAGCTTGAGGAAACTTATATGAATGAGGTACGCGCGCAAAGAACTTCTATGCTAGATTGCATGGAGGTTTCCTTCTTCCAAATCCATATGGAACCGATTTGGTAAATCAAGAATGAGGTGAGGCTCCAGAATCTCCTTCAACAAGAACCAGCCATGGAGGCAGAGAGAAAACTTCTTCAAATTCTTTTTCAAGAATCAAGGGCGGCCCCGAAATAGAGAGAGTTCCCCAAAATTTTCCGCATGAATCAGTGCCTTCCCCATCCAATCCCAAAGAAGATGTATAATCCCCCCAGCCTAAGGGAGACAAGCCTCCAGAAACTTATTTAGCCCTCCCCCTCTAAAATCTGTTTTCTGTTTTTCCAAAAGTAACTAATTCTGTTTTTTTTTTTCTTTTTTCCCTTTTTTTTATTTTTATTAATTCTCTCCTTTTGTTTTCTTTTTTTTTCTTTATCATTCCTTTTTCTTTTAGATTTTTATTATTATTATTTATTATTTGAAAATCTTAATTCCTAATTTGTTACTTCTATTTATTTTTTTTATTTTCTTTTTTTATTTTTTTTAATTTTTCATATTTTCTCCTCCTTTATTTTTTTCTTTAAATTTTGTTTAATTTTATTTATTTTCATTTTTATTCTCTTTATTTGATTTTTGTAATTTTTCTTGATTTCTTTTTCTCATATTTTGATATATTATTTTATCTATTTTCAATTTTCTATTTTTCAGATTTTACTTTATTCTCTTTTTCCAAGTTTTTATTTAATTTTTCCTTTAATTAATTCTTATTTTCCGTTTTTTCTTTATTTTTCAGATTTTGAACTTTATTCCCCTTTTTTGATTTTTTAGTTTTTTTTTTTATTTTTAGATATTTATATTTTTGTTTAATTATGATTCATTTTAAATTTTTTGGGATATTTAATTTAGGTTTATCCATTAATTGAGTTAAACTGGGCCTCGGACGTAATCGAGTGTTTACACTTTGTTCATTATAAATAAGAATGATGCATTCTATGTTTTTAAAAGGTTAGCTAAAGTAATACAAATGAAAAGAACTATAAAATAGTTATTATTTAGAGCGATCATGGTGGTGAACTTGAAAATCATGCATTTAAATATTGTTGTGATAAACATGGTATTAAATATAACTTTTTAGCACCACGAACACCATAGAAAAATGGTGTTGAAAGGAAAAACAGGTCTCTTGAAGAATTAGCTAGAACAATGTTAAATAACTTGCTTGAGTATTTTTGAGCTGATGCTATTAACACATCTTGTTGTGTCTTACATAGAGTTATAATTAGACAAATATTGAATAAAACTCCATATGAAATTTATAATGGAAGAAACCAAACATATCCCATTTTCTTGTTTTTGGTTATTGGTGATTTGCGCTAAATAATGGCAAGGATAATCTAGATAAATTTGAGATTAAATCTGAGGTAGGCATCTTCCTAGGATATTCTTTCTCCAGTAAATCATTTAGAGTGTAATTAAATAACTATGAACCATTCATGTTTTATTTGATGAAATTAACCCCTCAAAAGAGGAAAAATCTACTTTTGATGATGATATAAGAATTCTATCAAATATCTATATGGAAGAGGTAAATTTTGATCATAGTAAGAAAGATGAAGAACCTCTCCATATTTCAATCTTCCAAAGCAATCGAAAATGCACAAATATCATCTAATCACCAAAGTTATTGGTGACATATTAAATGGAGTTTCTACTAGACACTTTTTATCTAATGCACATAATCATATGGCATTTGTTTCATAAATTGAACCTAGGACTATAAATGAGGTTATGGAAGATGAATTTAGGATATTAGCTATGCAAAAGGAACTTAATCAATTTGAAAGAAACCAAGTTTGGGCATTAGTACCTAAGCCTTTTCATAAGAAAATAATAGGAACTAAAGGTCTTTAAACACAAATTGAATGAAGATGGAGTTATCATAAGAAATAAAGCTAGACTAGTGGATAAGGATATAATTAAGAGGAAGATATTGATTTTGATGAAACTTATGCATCGGTAGCTAGACTAGAAACTATTAGATTATTATTGGCGTATGCATGCATAATGTATTTCATGTTATATCAAATGAATGTCAAAAGTACTTTTTTACATGGTTATTGTGAACACTCAATTATGTCCAAGACCCCCAATCGTTAAAATTAATCAAGAAACCAATATTAATTTAAACGAGAAGTAAATAAACAGTAAAACGTTAAAACAAATAAATGAAAACTAAAAACAATAACAAACTAAAAACAGAAAACCAATAAACAAACTAAAAATGAAAAATAGATAAAAATAGAAAAATGCAAAGTACATAAAAGAAAAATGAAAATGGACGTAAAATTGAAAAAGAGAAGATAGAGAAAATAATAAAATTTGAAAATAGATAACAAATAGAAAAAATAGATAAAAACAAAAATAATAATAATAAAAAAAATAAATAAAAACAATGATGAAATATGGAAAATAATAATAATAATAATAATAAGTAATAAATAAATAAATATAAATAATAATAATAATAATAGAAATAAAATATATATATATAAATATAAAGATATATATATATATATATATATATATGTATGTATATATATATATAGAAATATAAAATAAAGATGGATCTAAAAACAAATAAAGATAAGACAGAGAAATAAACAAAAATAGTAATAAATGATGATGAAAATAGTAAAAATATATATATAACGAAAAGAGAAGGAATCGATAAATGCAGAGGTGGTTAGTTAGTTAAAACAAAAGGTAAGGAGGATAGTAGGTGGGTTGGGAGCAGAAGTGATATAAAGAGGTAGGTTTGGCTCAAAAGTTTTTTTTTTTGGGGCAATCAGAGAAAGGGAAAAAGGGGAGCATTCTTTTATGGGCGGAAGGTTCTTGGAATCAATTTTGGAGAGCTTCTGGAGGGTACTTGTTTCTACCCTTTGTTTCTCTATCAAGGGCAAGAGAACACCAAGGATCATTCGGATCATTCATCCCAAAGAGCATTACTGAGGAATTTGAGTTGAAGAGGAAAACCACTGTGACTTTTCTGGAGCTTCTTGATTTTGGAAGGATAGAAGACGGCAGCTCCAACAACGCTTGATTGGGGAGGAATACCTGTTAATCATTTGTTTCATCTGCAGGAGCAAAGAATTTGGCTAATCAGAGAGTCAACACGAAGGTGAAGATCGCGTCATTGATTCCAAACCAGGTTAGCTAAAGATTCTTCTATTTCTGGAATAAACGCTTTATGTCAAACAAGTAGTTTACATATGAGTCAAGAACCCTGCATTACCCTGTCTAGGCTTCGATAGACAAATAAGGTGAGGATGAATCTGATTCTTTGGAAGGATTCTGAAGACAATTAGGAATAGAGCTTGTTGGATAGTTAACTTCGTTTCCATGTTATGCTAAGAAAGGAGTGTGATTAGAAAGAGGTTCGTTAGACGCTTAGCATTCATATGAATTCATGAATTTCATAATCACATTTCGATCCAAGAAATAGCTCTATAAAACCCCCACATTTCCTAGGAACTACAAGGGCACTACTGCAATAGGTATATATCGGAATCGAAAAAGGGTGCGTTCGGTCATGGTCCCTCCCCTTTATCTCACCAACATGGGGATCCAACACAAAATAAGCGATGGTCAAAACTGAATAGCACTCGATCCTTATCTTCAAAATGCTTCCAAAGCTATCTAGAACCCGACGCTCGAGGAATATTAATCCTGATGGATTCTTGAAGAACAGAGCAATTCAATTACTACTTAGGGGCCTGATTGTTGCCCGCTCTCTTAGAAAACTTCTTGTGCTAATTATGTAGAACCATGCACTTTGATTGATCCTTAGGAAATACAAAGTCTGTTTGGTGCATATATTGGCTCGTTAGCAACCGAGCTCGGTACTCAGAATACGCCTTTTCCGAAAACTTTCTCTTTCTCAAAGGTTCTTTCCACGACAGTGTTGGAGACTAAGGAAGCTAAGTTCAAAGGCCATCCCAAATTTTTTCCCTTGACAAATATACAGCCTCATTCCACCAGAGAATCAAAGAGAAGCGCTAAGGGGGAAGGCATGAGGATTTCGGACTGGCAGGAGTTAGCAAATGCAACAAAACTCTCAAGGGAACATACCATTCGTCTTGTCAAAAATTCGTAACTAAGGTATCCCCCATCCTCAAGGAAGGAAAAAGAAAGAGTTCCATGTACGATTAATAGAGAGGTCTTTGTTCTTAATAAAACTACAACATCCCAACATTGTGAGGATGGAGGGAGTGCGGGCCATCGAGGATGAAGTGCTTCTCTTTTTCTAGAACTTTAATGTTGATCTCTATGAGGATTTGAAGCCGAGCAATACTCTATCAGAGTTTGAAGAAAAAGACTAGGACACTTGACGATCCCCCTTTGCGTTTTGTGCTCTAATAGCAAGTGTTCTCCTTGTTATCAGGCTCTCGAACTCTTGCCTGGCTCCACCAATTACTCCACTTCAGTCGGTATTTGGTCAGCAGGTCATATACTTGAAGAGATGTCTCTTGGCTGACTTCTATCCACTTCTGCTGATAGTGATTGGAAATACTGGGTGTTGCTCGACACCCTGCAGAAGACACCTGGCCTGGGTTAACTCCCTTGCGCAATTCCCTCAAAGCAATCGACCCCCCAAAGAAGTCGAAATGTCTATCATGTAAATTTCCTATATTCAGCCCAAAAGATATCGATGTTATTTCGAGAATACACGCCCTGGATCCAGATTATAGAACCCGGATGAAAATGCTCTCGAGCGCCCATATTTCAAGGGTTATGGGGAGAGACTGAGGGACACAAGAGGTCCAGGCATAGTGACACGTGAGGTCGGAAAAGGGAAGGATGAATATCCAACCCCATGCAGATTCGCATGCAAGTGTATATATATATACGTCCCGGTGTCTCGATGTCAAACAAGGTGGGGTAAGGGACTATGAACTGGAACTTGGTGTAGATAGTTACAACCACTCCAATACCAATGTAGCATTATCAGTCCAAGCCCCTGATGGGCTGCACCTACTCAGGCTACTCCCAACAATATCATCTGATCTTTATAGATCCCACTGGACATAAACCTAGAGGGGTTTTGGTTCGTACACAGGCCTTTAATGGTTATCCAATTTGGTCAACAGGGATGTCGTTGTACTGGTCACTCCGCCACAGTAGACTCTGGCACAAGGTCGGTCGATACCTGCACCCATAACTCTTGGTCTCAATGCCATTGGTTCATATGGCCCGTACGTTGGTCCATGTTCGCAAATGCCATGCACGTACACAACCAGCAAAAGCATGCAAGAATGAAATGAATATAAAGTGGGCGTGGGACCCGTCAAGGTGGCCCATTTAAAATGAAAAGCGGCCTCCCCCACCTGGCATCTATATATATAGTTAATGGAATATAAGTCACCAAAGTTAATGGCCCCAGTGGCTGGAAGCCTGGCTTGCGACCCCATGGCCTGCACTTCGAATCCTATGCATGACATTTTGGCTTCCCATTAACCATTCCAATCTAGCCCCCTACACTTCCCATTTATTCTATTCAGCCCCTACATTTCCCATTATTCCAATCCAGCCCCTATACTTCCATTTATTTCGATTTAACCCCTACACTTCCCATTTATTCCAATCCAGCCCATACACTTTCCTTTATTCCAATCTAGCCCCTATACTTCCATTTATTCCAATTTATCCCCTACACTTCCATTTATTCCAATCCAACCCCTATACTCGTCATTATTCTAATCCAGCCCCGTACTTCTCATCATTCCAATCAAGCACTTGTATTCCTTATTTTTCCGATCAAGCCCCGCATCCTCCTTTGCTATAAATCAAGACTAATTTAATTTTATCATCGCTATGGTCCTAAAAAAATAAAACTTTTCAAAATGTTTTGGGAATCAATAGTCTCACGCGATGAACTCTAATTGGAAAACTGGCGGTTTTCAGTGCTGTTCGATATTTAGAGGTTCATATAGGCCCCAGTGCAGCCCTAGTTTCCTCAGACCTTGTGCATGAGTGGACTAAAAGTTCCTCCAAAAAATAAAACTTTTCAAAATGTTTTGGTAATCAATGGTCTCACGCGATGAACTCTAAATGGGAAACTGGCGGTTTTCACTGTTGTTCGATATTTAGAGGTTCATATAGGCCCCAGTGCAACCCTAGTTGCCTCGGACCTTGTGCATGAGTGGACTAAAAATTTATCCAAAAAATAAAACTCTTTTCAAAATGTTTTGGGAATTAATAGTCTCATGCAATGAGCTCTAAATGGGAAACTGGCATTTTTCACTGTTGTTTGATATTTAGAAATTCATATAGGCCCCAGTGCAGCCCTAATTGCCTCAGACCTTGTGCATGAGTGGACTAAAAGTTCCTTCAAAAATTAAAACTCCTTTCAAAATGTTTTAGAAATCAATAGTTTCACACGATGAAATCTAAATGGGAAACTGGCGGTTTTCACTGTTGTTCAATATTTAGAAGTTCATATAGGCCCTAGTGCAGCCTTAGTTGCCTCGGACCTTGTGCATGAGTGGACTAAAAGTTCCTCCAAAAAATAAAACTCTTTTAAAAGTGTTTTGGGAATCAATAGTCTCACGCAATGAGCTCTAAATGGGAAACTGGCGGTTTTCACTGCTGTTCGATATTTAGAGATTCATATAACCCCCAGTGCAGCCTTAGTTGCCTCGGACCTTGTGCATATGTGGACTAAAAATTCCTCTCAAGCAATAATATCCTTTAAAAATTGTCCTTCAAAATTCTTTACCTCCGAAAGTCAAGCCTTCAAACCAGAACTACGCAAGCCTTGAGTTTCTCATTGGACCAGGGAATACGTAGGAGCAGGATCAAGTCATGTCAGGCTAACCTCCATCAACCTATTTATTTTCATATTAATTAAGGGATCAAACAATCTTCAAAAATCACACATTCAGTTTAAGGGTACTATTCTTCTGAACGGGTGAGTGGGGTGCCTAACATCTTCCCCACCCGTAACCGACCCCCAAACCTAAATCTCATCCTCAAGTTAGGGTTTTTCCAAACGTTTTTCCCTTAAATAAAAATTTGGTGGCAGCTCCACATATGAAATAAAATTATTTTAAAATTTTAGCGAGTTCGTCGTCTTGTTAAAATTACGGTTGCGAAAAGGATATACAAAAAGGAGGTATATGTTGACCAACCTCTACGTTTTGAAAACTTTGAATATCCAAACCATGTCTATAAGTGTAAGAAAGCTCTGTATGGACTTAAACAAGCTCCTAGAGATTGGTATGTAAGGTTAAGTAAGTTTATCTTAGAAAAGGATTTTTAACAGAGGCAAGGTGGATACAACATTGTTCATTACAAAGAAAATTCATAACACTTATGAAAATTTATGTATATGACAATATATTTGGCTTTACTAAGGAATCTTATGCAAAGTATTTTCCACCATTATGCAAAGTGAGTTTGAGATGTCAATGATGGGAGAGTTAACCTTTTTCCTTGGATTACAAATAAAAAAAAAAATGAGAAATGGAATTTTCATAAGTCAAATAAAGTATTGCAAAGAGCTTCTTAATAGGTTTGGCATAAATAATGGCAAAGAAGCAGCTACTACAATGTGTACATCAATTTATGTTGACAAATATAAGGGAGGTAACCCTGTTGAACTCACTAAATTTAGAGGGATAATTTGTTCATTATTTTATTTCACTACTAGTAGGAATAATATTATGTTTAGTGTATGCTTATGTGCTAGATATCAAGCAAATCCTAAAAAACCACATCTTATTGCTATAAAAAGAATCATTAAATATCTTAAAGGTTTAATTGATGTTGGTTTATGGTATCCTAAAGGTAGTATATGCTCTCTATTAGGTTATACAAATTCTGATTTTGCTAGTTGTAAGTTAAATAGGAAGAGCACAAGTAATACATGTCATTTACTAGGAAATGCATTAGTTTCTTCGAGTTGTAAGAAACAAGCTTGTGTTGCATTATCCACTGCTGAAGCTGAATATATTGCAACTATAAGTTGTTGTGCTCAAATCTTATGGCTCAAACAACAACTCTCAAACTATGGGATTAAGTTAAATATCATTCCTATAATATGTAATAATACTAGTGCTATAAATTTGTCTAAAAATCCTATCTTGTATTCTAGAACTAAACGTGTTGACATTGGACATCATTTTCTTAGAGATCATGCGCAAAAAGATGATTTTTTACCTGAATTTATTGAATCAAATAAGCAACTAGCTAATATCTTTATTAAACCTTTACCAAAAAAGATCTTTTTTAATCTAAGAAGAGAACTAGGCATTTTACATGAATCCAGTGTTGCATGAAGTACAAAATGGTCTATATAACTTGAATAAAATTGATTGTTTGTTGAATTCCTTATGTTTATGAAAAGTGATTCTCACACGTACTTGAATTAAGGACCTACACTATAATGTTTACTGGTTCTTCTTTTGATTTTTACACAGTAATCGATTAAATCGTCTTATAATCGATTAATTGGTACTATATTTTGAAGAATTGTTGAATATAATCAAGTGATAATCGATTACTACACCATTTTATGGATAATTTTGCTTAACAAGTTTTTTTCATTGATGTTGATATATGTATGCACTCTAATTCTATTACATTCTTTGTTTCCCTATACCCACGGTTAGATTTATATGTCTATTCTTTTTCCCATATCATTTGGAATTTTTTTCTTTTTAACTCTTTTTTATCATGCCAAAAAAGGGAGAATATGTATATCATTTTAATGGGGAGTTTGGGAAAGTATAATTAAATCATTTTCAAGATACCATCAAAGAAAAGTTTTCTTTCTTAGTTATACAAGTTGAATTGACGCATTCACTCAGGGGGAGATATGCATTGAAGCAAAGTCCTTAGCTGTAAAGAATTTTTCTTTGAAGCGATCTTTGTCATCATAAAAAAAAGGGAGATTGTGGGAAGAGATCTTCCATATCTGTTGGCAGATGGATTTTAATGAAGATTTCCACCAAGTAAACTTATAGCTAAGGATTATAATTATATGTACGCATTACTGGCTCTCGTATTTTGATCAAGCTCTCTAAATTATTATTTGTTTGAAAGAAACACTACAAGAAAATATGTTGTTTTTAGCGGTTAAAAAATATATTTTCTAACGTTTTTTAACTACCACAAATATTGTTACTAGCATTTTTAAAAAACGCTAGTTGCACGGATTCCATAAATAATTTGTAACAATTTCTGGTTGACTCCAAGTAGACCCACCAGAAATAGCAGAAAATTTTCTAGTGGTTAAAAAACCGCCAGAAATTTACAAGCACCGCCAGAAAATTACAAAAGCTGACACAAATTACCCATGTTGGAAAATGTAATTCCACATTAGTAGGGTCATAGGGGCCAATTACCCAAATTGAAATATTTTCTATTGAAAAATGGAAATCCTGTAACAATACATCTCATAACAATTGCATTTAATTTCAGTGTAACTTGCTTCTATTTATAAATTCCCAAAAAAATCTCAATGTTGTGGTATTATGTAAATTCCATTAACAACAAAAAATTACATAAGTAAAGAACATTTTTGTAAAAATACACTATTACAAATGTTGAATGTACAACTAATCAAAATGAAATTTTCTTCCTTGTACTAATAATTCCTTAAATAAGCATTCTATGATTGAGATATAAAGAGATAAATTAATCTAATGATTCGTCATTTTCCCTTAATATAGGACTAAGTACTAAAAAATAAAGAAAAAAACAATCTTTATTTGTACCTAGAACACGAACTTCAAAATGCAGAAAGTTGATAATCAGAGTGCTATTGGAATATAGTTTACTAGATTGAAAAGTGAAATTGAAGTAAATGATGAGCGTAATGAAAAGCTAAAAATTTAATCCTTCATTCATATTCATCTCTCTCTCTTTCTCTCTCTCTATATATATATATACATATATATATATACTTCTTTATATTACTACCATGCATAATGCAATTTGATTAGCTTCCATAAAATTGATGAATCTAGTATTGTTCTCAAATCAGTTATACTAAAAAACAAGGAAAAAGAGATAATCTTCACCTCTACCCGGAACACAAACATCAAAATGCAGAAAGTTGATAATCAGAGTGCTATACAAATATAGTTTACTGGACTGTAAAGTGAAATTATAGTAAGTGATGAGCGTAATGAAAAGCTGAAACTTTAACCCTTTATTCATATTCATCCATATATATATATGCTGCTTTATATTACTACATTGCAGAATGCAATTTGATTAGCTTCCATAAAATTGAGGAATCTAGTATTGTTCTCAAATCAATTATTCTAAAAAAGAAAGAAAAAAAAAGATAATCTTCACCTGTACTCGAAACACGAACGTCAAAATCTAGAAAGTTGATAATCAGAGTGCTAATGGGATATAGTTTACTGGACTGTAAAGTAAAATTGTAGTAAGTGATGACCATAATAAAAAGCTGAAACTTTAACCCTTCATATATATATATATATATATATATATATATATATATATATATATATATATATATATATATATATATATATATATATATATATATATATATATATATATATATTATGGGAAGTTTGTACAAAATTTTAGTTCTATAACTACCCTTTTAAATAAAGTTGTTAAAAAGAATGTTAATTTTAAATGGGATAAGAAACATGAACAAGCTTGTAATTTTCTAAAGGATAAGTTAACTAATAACCCTATGTTAAATTTACCTAATTTTGATAAAGTTTTTAAGATTAAATGTGATGCCTTTGGAGTGGGTATAGGAGCTATTTTAATGCAGGACTCCAAACCTATGACATATTTTAGTGAGAAATTTAGTGGAGCGATGCTTAACTATCCAACCTATGACAAAGAGCTCTATGCCTTGATGTGCGCCTTACAAAAAAAAATTATAATAGAAATTAATATATATATATATATATATATGTATATATATATATATGCTGCTTTATATTACTACATTGTAGAATACAATTTGATTAGCTTCCATAAAATTGAGGAATCTAGTATTGTTCTCAAATCAATTATACTAAAAAAGAAAGAAAAGAAAAAGATAATCTTCACCTATACTCGAAACACGAACTTCAAAATCCAGAAAGTTGATAATCAGAGTGCTAGTGGGATATAGTTTATTGGACTGTAAAGTAAAATTGTAGTCCTATAATCTAATTTTACATTTAGATTTTAAGGCTGGTCCAATTTCATATATTTTCATGTAAGGTTAATAAATAAAACCAAGTAAACTAAGTGATCCTTTGCTCATAAACGTAAGTAATACCTAGAGATCACTACCTCACAAAAAGGGGAGGAATTAATAAGTGAAGTTTATTTTTATTTTTCCTAGAAAATAATATGTATTAATTAAAAGAGAATTAATTTCAAAAATATATTACTGTTATTATTAAATAAAATTATCTTAAATTATTATTGTTTGTCACTTGACCCGAGAATTAGCATGTCTTAGATTTTGTAAATAACAAATGGTTTCTTTTGCTTTTAGTACAATATGAAATTATGGTGAGTGTAGTCAAGATATCAAAAGTTTAATACTTCTTGTAGCTGTATAATTTGTTTGATTCCCCCCCTAGTGTTCTGTATTAGGAGTGCAGATCAAGCTACGAATAAACTAAAATATCCAAATTAGGAAATATTGTTTCCCTCATTTGCATGAGTATTCCTACATACTATAAGTTATATATACTCATGCTCAACTTTTACTTTAAAATTAATTTTAAGGTATGGATTATCATTTTATGTCATCATATATGCTATATTATATCAAGAATTAAAAAACTTTTCTCCTATTACCCTTTTAGAATGATGCAATCATAAATTTTGGCTATTTAAATGCTTAGGAGGCATAAAAATTGAGATTGCCATATTAAAAAAATTCATGAATCTTTCTTTATCTATTTTAAAGTGATTCCCACGAGGATTTGCCTCATCATCAGAAATAAAAAAAATACATTCAACAATTACAATAGAGAAAATGTTTCTTGGGATTGTGGTAGTGAGTGAGCACTAAAAGGGTAGACAAACATTGGCTAAAAGTAACATCTAGCTCTGACATGTTGCTTAACTATCTCATGAACCACAATCACAAACATCCAAGTTCTTCCTATGATCCAAAAGAATAAGAAATTTCCAACATGGGTCACAAAAGGTTAAAAAAGGTTAGGAACTAAGACTATTGTTTGTCTACAAAATAAACATTTGTATCCATTACATCCAAGATCTATTACTACATTATATAGACCAATTAGGTTATATTTAAAAGTTAACCACATCTACTAATGGGTTAGGTTAAGTAGATAATCAATTAAACAATATAATCCATTTCTCTACTACCAAATCAAGTTATAGGTTGCAGCTAGTTATATATTTGACAAAAATGTATTGCAAGAAGAAACTAAATTGACACTCAAAGTTTGTCTTTTGTGGACCCTTAAAATCTGATTAGCTCCTACCTTACCATTCTCCATCTCTCTACCAATATCACATTGCTACCCTCTTGGCCAATTTACATGTGAGTCCAAAATATCTATGGCCCTCTGTGTGTTCTTTTTGCTCTCACTATCATTTACTCTATTTTCCGTAATGTTATTATTTTTCGTTCATTGCTGATTTCTATTGAGATATTTCTTCTTAACATGCAAGTCATCTTTAATGTCACTTTCATTAATAGTTTCCAGTTATGACAAGCCATTTAAATAATTCATTATTGTTAAAAGGCTAATTGAAGTAAGAATTTCAAAGGTTTTTTCATCAAAAATTCAATTTTGAAAAGTTAAGTTGTACTTCTGAGTCATTGTGCACCAATACTTTCTAGCCTACTTTACTCAATGATTAGTTCTATGTCATGGTCTTTCAACTTTATTTGTTAAGACGTAACATCTAATTCCTAGTTTTGACTATAGGATTAGAGTATCATGTATTTTACTTTTACCATATATGGTGATTATCTTATTGGGGTCAGGCTTATTTCCTTTTACTAGGTTTTGTAGAAGAGACGTGCATGCATACTACATGTATCATTTTTGAGAAAGACATGTCCTAGAAGAGGAGGGGATAACAATTTATAATCATTTGATGCAACTCCTGCTAGAGTTGACACTACATACTATACTACTTTGCTATAAAAAAAGGGGTCTCCTTCATTCTGATCAACAGCTATTCAAGGGACAAGGTAGAGAAAGTGACAAGTTGGTGCAACTACATAGTAGGAGTCCATTATCTTTTACTAGAGACTTCAAAGCTTCAATGATCAAGATGGGTAACATGAAGCCTTTTACTAGGAGACAGGGTGAGATCAGACGCAATTACAAAAGGGTCAACTAGAACTACATGTTTCACAAGTTTGGATCATAATAAAGTATATGCCAAAGTTAAGTTAATTTTAACTACATGTGTATTATTTAAGATCAAAGTCATGTTAATAATATGAAACCATCAAGTGTCTAAATCTTGAAATTGGGGTTACACAAGAGATGTTGAGTCTCTATGTTGTTAAGATTCAATTGTTTGTGTTGTATATGACATTTTCTATCCAAAAGGGAATGAGGTACTTGTTTTCAGCTAATTAGATTTACACATCTGAATGTATTATTTTGTGTTATTTGTACCTTTTGGCTGCAAAGATCAATATTTATTAATCTATATTCATGTTCATGTGCAAATCCACCTCATATATTCTCTTTTCATTTTAATTCATATGCACAAAAAATTGATGAGATGGAATAGTGAAAAACTAAACGGGGAATTACTACCCTCAATTTTAAACTATCCAATGGAAAATCTACACTTACGAAATTTGCACATACTTTATAATCACGTGAATTGTATCAGAGTAATAATTAGAAAAGAATAAATGAACAACTTAATGCCCAAACCAATCTTATGCTTAAAGAATGATGACTACCAAAATGGTAGAAGAAGTGGTTCAACCTCACCTGATATATCCATTGCGTCAGGAACCCAATGAAGCATGGTTTAGTATACTCCTTCACAGTGCTTCTGGTCTACTTCTTCCTTCAGAATCACTAGCACACTATCAAAGAATGGAAGAAGAACCAAACTCAAAAAATTGATGAAGAAAAAAACAAAATAATTTGAAAATGAAAGTATCTTTCTACCCAAAAATGGAGCGATCAACATTTTGTAGAAATATTAGGGCTTAATTAAATTATAGATAAACTAGAATAAGTGTTGGTCTAAGATATATCAAGGAATAGAAAGGATACCTAAGATGAAGAAATACACACAAGAGAAATACGAGAGAGAGGAAAGCGAAAGTGAGTGTTGAAGAGAGTGCGAAGCGAGACTGAATACGAAAGAGAATGGGAAGTCTTAGTGAATAAGGAAAAGATACTACATTTTTGAAAAAAAAAACATTTTTATGGCAATTAAAAACATAAAGAAAAATTATTTAAACCGACAGAATTGTTTTTTCTTTGTTAAAATGCCAGAAAATATAATTTTTTTTAACATTTTTTTTACTGCTAGAAAAAAATTGCTAAAAAAAATATATATTTTTTTTAGTGAAAAGCTTAACAATATTCTCTAATAAAAGATCTCAACCTTAAATTCATGTTTTAGAAGGAATACATAAAGTCTAAATGTTTTAAATTATGAAAACTTGGTTTTGTAACATATACATAAAGTAACCAAATCATCATAAGAGTAAACCAAATCTCTTTATTGAGTTAATTATATGTTTGTAACAAGTTAACCAAATGTTACACACAGTTAACCAATATTTTGTACTAAGTTAACTATCTAGTGTAATCGATTATGAACCCTTATGGAGCTACGAAAACATGTAAAATACTGGTTTAATCAATTACCAATTGATGTAATCGATTGCCAAAGCATTATGGAGATTAAATAATCGATTAAAAATGGGTGTAATTGATTACCAATGCATTCTGAAGTTATAGTAATCGATTACCAACTGAATTAATTGAATTATAGGAGTAACAAAATGCTTTAATGATCGATTATCAATGATGATAATTTATTATCAAGCTAGAGTTTTGAAATTTTCAAAATGTTTTTGATTTTTAATAATTTAAAATTAACCCATTCGAAACTACCATCTAAGTTTATAAATAAATACTTATTTTTAACCCATTTTTCATAATAGAAAAAAGAAAAAAAAAAGAATAAAAAAGAGAAAAAAATTTCAGAATTTTGTTATTACAACCTTTGATCAAAGTGTTAAAGTTTTATCATTGTAGAGGATTTTCATTATATTGAACTTCAAAGATGAATTGATATTGATCTTCTGTTGTATCTTCTTAATCTTGGTTGTTAATTCTTGAAACAAAAGGTTCCCTCTTGATGGTGTTTGAGTTTGTGCAAAGTGAGTGATCTTTGCATGGTTCTTGAGGCTTCAAGTGGAGGATCTTGAAGTGGTTGTTTGTAAGAAGATAATGTATCTTTACAAATATGAAAAAAATCCTAAGTGGTTCTTGGGAACTAGATGTAGCTCTCTATGGTTAAGAGTAAACTAGGATAAATTCTTGTGTGATCTTCTTATTCCTTACACTTTTACATTTCAGCATTTAATCTTATTATGTTTTACATAATCTCTTATTATTGATTAATCACAATGGCTTAACTCTGATTTTCTTGAATTGATTATCAAGATTACATTGAAATTCTAAATCTTCTGTAACTCATATATCATATTCAGGGTCAGCAGCGATATCCTAGCCGGTATATGGTTTAACTGCTCCAGCACCGTATATTCGCTTTGTCTAATCATCTTGAGGAACTCGCATGCATCTTCTTCAGAAACTGGCCTTTTTAGCTCCCTTTCCTCTTGCCGCCGGCTGCTCTCGGGTGTTGGGCCCGCTAATATTGCCTCACCGCAAGGAAGTTTTCTCTTTTCTTCCGCGGGGGAGTAGATGCGACCACTCCTAGTCATGCCTCAAATCCCAGCTATATTCACGATATTCGGCGTCAAGTCCTCCGAGGCTTCCTTTTCCTGTCCTTCCTCTATCTTGCCACCGGACACCTCTATGTCGTACTTCCAAGGCACCTCCTTGTTACTCTGGTATGGAAAGGGCCCAGGAACCTTGATTGTAACAGGCCTCATCCCCGTTGGCGTTGGTAGTGCCGGTGCCTCAGTGTACCGGATGACCAAGGGCCTAGGCTGGTCGGGGAAGGATTCGCCAGCCATATTCACTTCTTCTTCTACCTCGATACAGTTTATCGAGGGCCCTGCTCCTCCGTGGTTGGGCAAGGGGTTATTTCCTACACTTGGCGCGTCTTTTTCAAAATTGAGCCACTTGGCGTTGATCAATTTTTGAACCCGGTGCTTCAAAGCCAAGCAGTTCTCAGTTGAGTGTCCTAGTACCCCAGCGTGGTATTCACATTTAGCCTCCGGGTTGTACCATTTGGGGTATGGGGGTTCCAGCGGCTTCATGAGACATAGTGCTATTAAGGAGTTTTGAATTAAACGGGGTAACAACACCGAATAACTCATGGGAATGGGGTCAAATTGCACTATCTTGCGTTGGTTGTTTGTTTTCTGTGGAGATGGGTTAGAGTTGGTGTTTGGTGTCCATGGTCTAGGAGGTTGTTGAGGGAATGTATGTTGTGGAGGAAAAGTCGATTGTTGTGGAAATGTTTGTGGGGGTGGAGTCGTGTGTGGAGGGTTTGGTTGGAATGGCGTAGGTGAGTTGTAGGTTGGTTGATAGGAGGGTTGGGCCGCGGCCACCATATGTGGGTGCGCCTGGTATTGTGGGTGATAAGGTGTTTGGTAGGCGGGTGAAGGTGCGGCAGGAGCATGGTTCGGACCAACGGAGACATAGTGAGCTTCTGCCTCTTTCTTTTTCCACGAATTGTTCGTCGACTTCTTCACGTTAACGCTGTCGACGGTGTTATGCATGATCTTGCCTCGGCAGAGGCCATTTTCCATGCATTCTCCAATCAACACCATATCGGAGAAGTTGGCGGATACGTTGCCCACCATTTTGTCATAGAACGACGCAAGGAGAGTCTCCATAAATGTGCTTATCATCTCCCGTTCCAGTAATGGGGGTTGAACTTGGGCGACCAGCTCCCGCCACCTTTGCGCATACTCTTTGAAGGATTCACTCTCCTTCTTCACCATGTTCTGAAGCTGGGTGCGGTCAGGAGCCATCTCCATATTGTACTTGTACTATCTTAGGAAGGAATCCGCCAAATCCTTCCATGTGTGGATGTGCACCCTCTCCAGCTGGGTATATCAGCTGGCTGCTGCTCCCATCAGGCTATCCTGGAAGCAGTGAATGAGTAGCTTATCATTGTGGGCGTAAGAGGCCATTTTCCTGCAGTACATTGTAAGATGGCTCTTCGGGCAGCTAGCACCTCTGTACTTCTCAAACTCGGGGGTCTTGAATTTAGGCGGTATGACGACGTCTGCAACGAGGAAAATATCAGATGCCTCAACCGTTCCGTAAATGCTTCCTTCTATTGCACGAACCCTCTCTTCCAGGTGTTGCCATCTCCCACTGAGATGGGCTTCTTGCTCGGCCGGCCTCAGCCAAGGTCCGGTCAAGGGTTGGCCAGCGTGATGGGGTGATGTATATTGTCCCTCGGGTCTAGCAGCATGACCATAGGGATGTGGTTGGTTTGGGTTTGTTGGATGGGTTGCGACGGGGATGGAATATGTAGGGTCTTCGGTGATGGTTGTGTTCATGTGGGTGTAGTCAGGGTTAGCGTTGTGTGGGTATGTGGTTGGAGGGTTGATATGAGGAGGGAGAGATAGGTTGGTGTGTGCCGGGATGGCAGAGGATATGTTTGTGTGGTAAGGGTAGGTCGGTGGATTCGTGTATGTAGGATGAATCTGAGGCGGATAGCCTGAGGTGGGAGGA
The DNA here is from genome assembly GCA_037954105.1 of Canavalia gladiata. NCBI lineage: Eukaryota > Viridiplantae > Streptophyta > Magnoliopsida > Fabales > Fabaceae > Canavalia > Canavalia gladiata. The sequence continues at coordinate 42,681,607 of CM075661.1, forward strand.
AGGTAGGTTGGTGGGTTGATATGGTGAGGGTGAGTGGTTGGGTTGGTGTGTGGTGGCCCAACAGGAGGATTTGGGTGGTACTGATGAGTGGTGGGGTTGATGTGGAGTGGAGGTGGAATAGGATTTTCACCCGTTGGGATCCCTTGGGAGCCTTGCACATGATTAGGCTCATAGCCTGATGGCAGCCCATATGGCCACTCTGGTTCAGCAACTGCTTGAAGCGGCATTGATGCGGCAGTAGCCCCCGATGCCTCTATCCCCGAGGGTCCCTCTGTGCCTTTCTCTAGCAGTTTCATTAGCTTGGCGACCTGGTCTTTCAACTCGGCCACCTCATTTCTCAGCTCCTCGTTTTGAGTTTCTAGCTCGCTCATGATTATTGCTCGTGATCTAGTGCTATATGAATGCCGGGGAAGTCGTGAGTCCGCTATTTTGTTAACTGCTCATTAAATCAAATTAATTAGTGGTTAATTATGACTAAAGAAAATTTGGACACGAAATAAAATGGAGGGATCAGTTCCTTGTTGACTGTTATTATCGATTTGGTGCGCTTTCGACGTTTTGAGTGTGAAATGGAAATTAATGCAGAATCATATGCGGAGCGAAATTAACTTCATTCAAACAAATCAAATTCAGTTTATATCTTGGCCTTCCTGTTTGGCCAACACAATGTATTTGTTCATTTTTAAAATCAAGTTTTTACAAAATTGAATGAAATCTTCCACTTCCGGAGGAGTATGGAGCGGGTGCAATGAGGCTTCTGCCTTCTTGAGTAGCTGTGGTACTTCTTCGATAGCCGTGTTTGCTAGACTGGCCAGTCTCTCGAAGCACCTAGTCCAGTGATCGGCAGTGTCCTTGTACCACTTGTTCTCATCCTGTATATCGCTGATACCTCTCTGTTGCATCCGGATGACCTCTATGACGTTCCATTTTTCCTCGTTGACCTCATTCTGCCACGCCACTAGTATCCCGTCAATCTGCTTCTTCATCTCCTCCATTCGTTGCAACAGGTCATTCCTTTCTTCTATAACACCGTCTGCCTTCATCTGAATCCTGTTCTTCATGGCAAGGAGTTGATTTTTCTCTTCTCTGATCGCACGGACTTTGGCTCTTACCTGTTCTAGGGCATTTCTCAGTTGGTGGTTCTCTTAAAGAGCAACGTCTCTTTCTTATGCCCTTATCCCAAGTTCTTTGTTGGCTACTTGTAAACTAAGATGAACTCGGGAGGCGCGCTCACGTTCGCCTTTTTGCTGCTCTCGAATGCTTTCCATCGCGGCCTCGCCTTCTTGCTTTTCTCTTTTCAGCGTGGCACATTCTTGCCGCGATTTCAGTAGCTCTTCCTCCAATTGGCTGTTTTTTCTAGTCATCGCTTCTAATTTTTCTCTTAGGCTCTTAACAGCCTCGTCCTCAAATACCGCTATGGACGGTTGACCCCCGGATGTGGTGGCCGGAGGTTGGAATGGCAACTTGATCCGCTGTACCCTATTTTTGACCCATTGTTTGTATTCTGCTTTGGCAGCGCAGCTCCGGACCCCCAGGTCTTTTCCCTTACGAGTGACGGTCTCCCATGCTTCCCGGACCCTACGGAGACCTTCGGCAAAATCCCCTTCGTACTTTAATAGAAAAGGGGTCAAAAACTCATCTAATGGGGGTTCCTGAATGGGGTAGGCCAGTTTCCTTTGCCCCAGTATCGGGGTGTAGCTGATGCAGCCTCGGATTCCCATGAGTGGTACATTTGGAAACCCTTTGCAATGGTAGATTAGCTTTGTCCTCTATTGCCAAGCCGGTTGCCATCTGACTTGCTCTTCTGTCAAATTGGCGAAGTGGGCGGCCCATTCCTCATTGTTCATTGGCTTGATCTGGTAGCATAAGAGATCAAATATCGGACACTGCACCTTCATGTTCCTCTTGAAGGCGTGAGCGGTCACCCAAATGTATAGCACAGGTAAGCAGCAAATCAGCTTCTTCCCCTTTCCTTCGTGGAAAAGGTTCAGCGTATAATAGACATCAGCTAATAGGGCAGTGACAGGGTTTTCACTCCTATTCTTCCTGGCCAAGAAGATATCAACGGCGTTAAGGTCGACGAAGTCTTCTATACCGGGGAAGAGGACTAGCCCATAAATGGTGAGGGCTAGCACGTCCATGTAGGTGTCCCACTGGTGGGTGTCAGCCAGGTGTTGCATGTAGGTCTCTAAGAATCCTCGGGTGAATCCCTTGGCTTGGTTCTTCCCTTGGTAATCTGTTAGCCTGTCGCCGGATTGTAGACACAAAGCTTGCGCGGCGGCTCGGAACGAAGCGTGGTGCTCCAAATGGTTGTATGGCTTGTGCCCCTCCAAAGGCATGTGTAGAATCTGTTCGAATTCTTCAAGGGTGGGCGCCAACTGGAAATCAGAGAAAGTGAAGCACCGGAGAGGGGGGTCGTAATACTGTACCATTGCTGTGAGGGCCCCCTCCTATACCTTAACCTTCAGCAGTTTTAACACATTGCCGTACTTTTTGACGAACGAAATTTGCTGGATGCTCGTCAATCTATTCCCGAAGGCTTCTAAACTAGTGAAGTCTGTCAGTTTGATCCCAACCCGTCTTCTTTTTCTCAACTGCCCAGATTCCACATTAATTTCCATTTCACCCTTTTTGACAGTCAATAAGAACCTCGCCCCTCAAAGTGGAAGGAAAAGAGAAAAAACAAAAATAGACATGTTAGACGCTTGGTGAAAATGAAACTAGATGTATGAAGAAAGATAGTAGCTATAATGATTTTATGATGCAAATGTGACATGCATTCCCTTCCTTTTTTCTCTTTTCTCCCTTTTTCTTCTCTTTTTGTTCCTTCACTCTTTTCATTTTTTCCTTTGCTTTCTTCGCTTTTCACTTTTCATTTTCTCTCTCTTTTCTTTATTTTGCCCTTCTTTTCCTCTCTTTTTATCATCCCCATTGCAGAAAATATAAAACAAACCAGAATTGGTGACGAGTGCTCTCCTTTTATCCTACTACTCGAGTAACCTGTCCTAGGGACCTATGGCCTTTTATGCATGAACCTCTCGTAAGGTGGTCAGTAATCCTGAGGTGTAAAGGGTCACTAGAGCCAAGTTCCAATCCGTAATGCTTGCCACAACAGCAGGAAAAGCTACCAGTTGTAGGGCATTACGAATAGGAGGCACTCTAGCTGGGATATTCGTGATAGTCAAACAGGACGTAAGCCCCAAAGTGACACCACTAGATCCCTCTAATCCTAGGCAGCACTCGGACCCGGGTACAGGGCCCCACTCCTGACAAAATGTATATAAAATGCATGGAGGGCACATTATTTGGGAAACCTGCAATTGGGGAAATCGCACAGATATATTGCAGAATTTAAAGCTGTTATTATTTGTCTACCCTAGGGTTATGCATAAAGTAAAAAATCAAGGAACAGATAGGCAAATAAATAAATCGTGCAAATAAAATGGAAAGGGATCAAAACAAACACACAACCAATTAAACAGGCCTGACTCTCTATTTTTTCCCCAGTGGAGTCGCCATCTGTCACAACCATTATTCCGACGAGACGACGAACACTCTAAAATTTAAAAAATTGAATTTATGGATTACGTGGAGTCGCCACCAAATTTTTATTTAAGGGAAAAAGCTTGGAAAAACCCTAACTTGGAGATAAGATTCTAAGTTCGGGAGTCGATTACGAACGGGGAAGGTGTTAGGCACCCCACTTGCCCGTTCCGAAGAACAGTACCCTTAAACCGAGCGTGTGATTATTTGAAAATTGTTCGATCCCTTTTATTAGCGTGAAAATAAATATTTGAGAGAGGTTAGCCTGACAGGACTTGACCCTGCTCCTACGTATTCCCCGGTGCAATGGGAAATTCAAGGCTCACGTAGTTCTGGTTGACTTGAAGGCTTGACCTTCAAATGGAGTTTAAATCGGAAAGCAAATGTTTTGTTGTTGTTTTTTTTTGTTGGGAAATATTTTGAGGGTGCAATCCCAATCCACATGTGCACAGGGCCCAAGACAACTACGGCTGCACTTGGACCCATACAGACCTCTAAACAACAAACAGCAGAAAAAGCTACCAGTTCGTTTTTAGGGCCCATTGCGGGAGATTAAGGAAAGGGAAAACTAGATTTTTATTTTACCAAGAACGAAGAAGAGGAGGGATAATCCCAATCCACATATGCACAAGACCCAAGACAACAACGGCTGCACTTGGACCCATACAGACCTCTAAACAACGAACAGCAGAAAAAGATACCAGTTCGTTTTTAGGGCCCATTGCATGAGATTAGGAAAGCAAAGACGAGATTTTTATTTAACTGAAAACAGAGTAAAGGAGGTGCAATCCTAATCCACATATGCACAGGGCCCAAGACAACAACGGTTGCACTTGGACCCATACAGACCTCTAAATGACGAACAACAGAAAAAGCTACCAGTTCGTCTTTAGTGCCCATTGCGTGAGATTAAAGAAAGCAAAAAAAGATTTTCATTTGATCGTTTTCCTGATTTATAAATATCGGACGTGTGTGGGCTTAATCGAACGTTTTTAGGGAACATGAACTGGTTGAAAAGAAATGGTCGATTTGATATTTTGTGGAAAATTAATCTTGATTTGGTTAGAGAAGGAGGATCTAAAAGAAAATGGGCTTAATTTAGGAAGAGGATTAGATTTTTTTTAAAAAAAATAATAATTTTGACCAAAAAAGAACTTAAAAAAAAGGGGTTGGGGTTGATTTATAAATATGATAAGTTTAGGGGCTTATTAGCAAATATGGTAATTTTAAGGACTGTTTTGCAATTATGGAAAGTTATAGGGACTGATTAGCAATTATGGAAAATTTGAGGGACTGATTTGCAAATATAGAAAAATTGAGGGACATGTTAGCAATTTTTAAGAAGTTTGGAAACTTGTGATAATTGCAAGGAGGGGTTCTTCTTCCCTGGCCCCTTCACTCTGCCATTCATCCGCGCCGGATTTCCGCCGCCCTTTTTGCCCAGGAAATTCCGACGAGTTGCTCGTCGTGGTGGCTGGTCGGAGAAGCGTGGTCTGTTAGGTACGCCGTTCGGTTCCTTGTGACCAGACCCTGTTCGACTCCTTGTTACGTCAACGTTCCTCTGGTTCGAGCTTGGGCTGGGAACTCTTGTTAAGGCTCCTCACTGATCCGAGCCACCAGTTCTACCCATCCTCAAATGCCCGAGCACAGGATTCACGGCTATGCCTCGAGCTCAAGGGCCCTCGACGCAGCAATACGGTGAGTGTGACATGGTGCAATGGTGAGTGTACCCGATCGTCTCAACCGTCCTCGCCTTGTCTGCTCTCTCTGTACTACAAATGCCCCATGGCTGAAACAGAACCTAGAGGACGTTTCTGCCAATTCTTAAAATGTGATCGGAGACTAACGTCTGAACCGGCTCATTCTCTACCCATTCCCCGCCTCTGTTCTTCACTCTAGAGTCATCCGATTATGGATCAAAACGCCAATGTCTCACTAGGGATCCTATTAATCCTTACATCTATTTATCTACGCATTCTTCCAACTAAAGACTAGGCAAAGATTAGATCTACCCTATAACCCAGGGGTTCATGCTTAGTCACAGTTTCAGCATACAAACCAAAGGATTGCGTCAACTTTGGCAACAGAGAACGAATGAGCTAGAAGGAATCAAATACTGACCTCACTGGGTAGTGCTACCGACGTGCTCCCGGGTGTTTCAAGTGTGGTGTGGTGCAGCTAACACGACCAGGGGCCGTTTCAGAGTGCTGCAGGGAATGGTGAAGGTCGATCGTCCGGGGAAAGGCTGAGGGAGCTACCAGAGGGCTAAATCGATGACGCTGTGTGGAGGAGCTTTGAAGAGTTTCGGAAAAATGGTGTCGGCGCTAGGGAACCCCCGAGTAATGGAGAGAAACTTTTTTATCTTTTTCCCAAGGGAACTTTTCCAAAATAGAAGAGGAAGGCCCCCCTCCTGCCAGGACCCTGGCCCTTTTTATAGGCCTGTTTCTTCATTCTTTACCTTTCGCTTATTGTTTAATACATTTTCAGCTTTTGGCTTTAAATTTTCTTTTCCCTTCTCCTTTCTTTGCTTTCGTTTACTTTTTTTTGTTAATATCTTTTCTTTTGCTTTCGTTTCATTTTATTTATTCCCTTTTCATTTTTATTATTTTTTCAAATTTTTGTTTTAATTCTTTTCCCAGATTTTGTTTTTGTTTTTATCCAGATTTTAAATTTTTAATTCTTTTTCAGATTTTTAATTATTTTTTTTCCAGATTTTTAAATTTTAATTATTTTTCAGATTTTTAATTTTTTTATTTTTCAGATTTTTATTTATTTTAATTCTTTTTAAATTTATTATTATTTTTTATTTATTTATTTGATTTATTATTTACTTATTTTTGGTTTCTTTTCCTTTTAACTTTACCTTGTATATTTTTGGCTTTTTATTGACTATTATTATTATTATTATTATTATTATTTTCCATTTTCTTTTTCCATGTACCTTTTGTTTTCTGTTTTCTGCTTTTTTCTTGTTTCGCTGTTTTCTCTGCTTTTCTTGATTGTTCACATAAATAAAATGAAGAATGGGGGCCTCGGCCATAATTGGGTGTTTACAGTCGTACATTTGGTTCCATTAATATACTATTATCTCATGATGAAAAATCTTTAGAAAATAATTATTAGTGAAAATAAGGTAAAAAAAATCTTATTTAAAATACTTTGATATCTAACGTAAGTCTCGTCATAAAAGCATTCGTAACAAAATGTAAACAATTAGGCGCTAGTGTGCATGTATAATTTATTAACATTACGAATTATTTCTTTCATTTAGTTTTCTCTAGTAAGCAGTAAATCAATTCAACATAACTCAAACATACAACATTGGTACATAATATAATTATACCGTCCTTAATAATTGTATAGTCTTTATTTACACATACATAGTTAACTTAAGGCACTAGAGCCTTTACACACTTAATTACATACATTACTTTACACACTTTAATTACATACATATTTATTTCTATGAAATCCACACTAACTATTTTACAAAATACCTACTAGTAAATAGGATGCATCCAACCATCTATTTACAAAATATATATTATTGGCATGATAAGTTTTCTCTTCCTTCCAAAGACCAGAAACACTACAGAACACTTTAGGAATGGTGATGATTGTCGCAACCGTAATTCCGATGAGACGACGAACTCGCTAAAACTTGAAAATGAATTTATTTGGATTAATGTGGAGTCGCCACCAAATTTTTATTTAAGGGAAAATACTTGGAAAAAACCCTGACTCGAGGAAGAGATTCAGGTTCAGGAGTCGATTACGAGTGGGGAAGGTGTTAGGCACCCCACTCGCCCGTTCCGAAGAACGGTACCCTTAAACTGAGTGTGTGATTTTTTAAAAATTGTTTGATCCCTTAATTAATGTGAAAATAAATAAATTGATGGAGGTTAGCCTGAAAGGACATGATCCCGCTCCTACGAATTCCTCGGTGCAATGGGAAACTCAAGGCTTACATAGTTCTGGTTTGTGAAGGCTTGACGTTCATAGGTGTTTGAAAGGAATGTGATATTTTGAAAGCATTTTTGGAAAAGGTCTTTGGTCCACTCATGCACAAGACCCGAGGCTACGGCAGGACGGGGGCCTATACAGACTATTAAACGTTGAACAACAGGTGAACCGTCAGTTCCTCGCTTAGAGCCCGTCGCGTGAGACCAAGCATCCCAAAATATTTTAAAAAGAACCTTTTAGTTTTGAAAGAACCTTTGGTCCACTCATGCACAAGACCCAAGGCGGCTACGGCAGCACGGGGGCCTATACATACTGTTAAACGCTGAACAGCAGGTGAACCGCAAGTTCCTCGTTTAGAGCCCGTTGCATGAGACCAAGGATCCCAAAATATTTAAAAAGGAACCTTTTATTTTTGAAAGGACATTTGGTCCACTCATGCACAAGACCCGAGGCAGCTACGGTAGCACGGGGGCCTATCAAGATTGTTAAACGGTGAACCGCCAGTTCCTCGTTTAGAGCCCGTTGCGTGAGACCAAGCATCCCAAAATATTTGAAAATAATTTTATTTGTGGAAGGAATTTCGTCCACTCATGCACAAGACCCGAGGCGGCTACGCCAGCACGGGGGCCTATATAGACTGTTAATCATTGAAGAGCAGGTGAACCGTCAGTCCCTCGTTTAGAGCCCATTGCGTGAGACCAAGAATCCCAAAACAGTTTTAAAAAGAACCTTTTATTTTTGAAAGGACCTTTGGTCCACTCATGCACAAGACCGAGGCGGCTACGGCAGCACAGGGGCCTATACAGACTGTTAAACAGTGAGCAGCAGGTGAACCGTCAGTTCCTCGTTTAGAGCCTGTTGCATGAGACCAAGGATCCCAAAATATTTAAAAATAATTTTATTTTTGAAAAGGGTCAAAAGGGAGAATTTATTTCGATTGTTAGGCAAAAAAACACTCAATCTTCGGAAAGCAAGAAATTCTGTTTACAATTTAGGGAAGCATGGGGACTACGGTTAGAGTTATAGAAAATTGGGGTAAGATTGCCATTAGGGAAAAATTTGAGATTAAATCGAAAATACGAGATTTTTATGGGTCGACGTACAGTTATGGGGATTTGGGGGGTTAATGTGCCATTATGGAGATTTTGGGGTAGTTTTGCAATTTTGGGAATTTGAGGGGCAATTTTGGAATTTGGGAAATTGGAGGGGCAGATCTGGAATTTTGGAAATTGGAGGGGCAGATCTGGAATTTTGGAAATTGAAAGGGAAAATCTGGAATTTTGGAAATTGGAGGGGCAGATCTGGAATTTTGGAAATTGGAGGGGCAAATCTGGAATTTCGGAAATTAGAAGGGAAAATTTGTAGTTTGGTAGAATTTGGGGGGTGAGTTTGCAAGCAAGGGGGATGAGAGGACCCTAATGAAATTTGATTTGATCGTACGGTCGCAATGGCTCCTGTGTAGGGTGATCGGACAAGGGCGGCGACTCTTGTTTGTGCTCACATGTGTGCAAGGCCCCTCCCATATTTGCACAAAATGGGTGCCTGGTTAGGAGTTACCTCAACAGGGACTCGAACCCAGGAGCGGGGAGTCATGGGCACCCAATAACACCACTAGACCAATGCCTCCACTTGGGTTCTATGTTGCTCCTATTAAAATTTGAACGAGTTCTGTTGGATGTGGGGATCACCTGTGGGGTGCAGGACTTATTAGGCACTCCGCCCAGGATATAACGAACCAGCCTCCACCTATACCTTTGGCTCATTTTCAGTGGGTCATTGTGACTTTTGTCTTCCCTCAATGATGCATGTTTGGACCATTAGGGTTGTACCGAATTTGCCCACGTAGAAGTCAGCATGTGTGAGCTAAATAAGGGCAACATGGATTTAATATGATAAGGATGGGGCTTGCTATGGCTAACCTACCCTTACCTCAATAGCCTTTTGAACAGCTACAGTCAGCCATATTTTTTCATCTAAGCTTAGTCCCCTTAACTAGATTACTAGTGGGTAAAGCCATTGGACAGGGGTAGGGTATACCGAACCCATGCAGGCTCACAGTATCCTTAACGCTTCTTAGCGCGTCGATGGGTAACCAGGATTTTTGGCCTGAGCACTCCTTCTGTGAGTCGCTCCAACGAACAAATACTTCCCACTGGACGCCTTCCTTGGTTAGCTTGAGAACCTTAGCTTCATGCACTCCGTCTGTTCTGAGTGCAACTCTGCCATTCATGATGGAGATGATCTTGTATGTTTCATTAAGAGGTTAGTGAAGTGAGTCGATGGGGACATTGAGCTAGGCATTGGGGTTCGAACTCTAAGCCCACCATAGGAAGACTAACAATCTTAGGATGATTATTTGGAGGTGCATGACTTTTCGAAGGCAGGCCAGAGTGCAAAGGCCGACTCCAGCTCCCATCTTCTTATGTATCAGTTCCAACCCTTGAATTGGGCTTTCATTAGAAGCCTGTTATCGTATCCAGGTCTCTGTAGTAAGTACCCCAAATATTCCTTGCCTTTTCGTGCTATCCCTAGCGACGCCGGGCAAGCCCTCCTCTCGTTCGACATCACTTGAATTGTTGCACTATAGTCTTGATCTTGATCATACACTGGTTCCAGCACCGAGGGCCCAGATACGTAGCATGGTGTTCAAGCCAGCACCGAACCGCATCGTACAAATCGCCACCGATAGGAATCATTCGCCACACCTCTCAAGAGCCTAACTTGCCATCAGTAGGGATCATTCGACGTACTTATTCAAGCCTGTGTAGCTTCGGCCCTGGGACTTGTTAGAAGTCCTTCATACCATCTTTCAAAGGAGAAAAGCTACGTTCTCGCCTCTGTGGCCCTATTCCAGAGAACCTTCACTCTTTCTCAACACTGTTCTCACATTTCATGCAGGGTACACGATATGCTAAGTGTTTTACTTCCTTTCCTCTTTTGCAAGCCTTGCCGACCATGACCCATGCTCCCCATCATTCTTGACACGTTCGGCTACGAGTTACCATGGACCCGATGATGCTATTCTTTGCTCTGTTTTCGACCTATGAAATAGAGGATTTCTTGGACGCTCATCCCTCTCTGCCTTCACCAAAGCTCCTCAGTCCCGGGGCCAAGATTTCATTCTCCAACTAATTCCAAACATCCAATTGTAGAGCTTATGTTATGGCCTCGGCCAGAAGCGATTTCAAGCTCGTTAGGGATGGATGTGAGCCTATACACTTGGATCAAATTCGCCTAGACTATGGCTTGGTTTTCATCACTACCTTATTCGCATATCTATATTTATCCCTACGTGCTTACTGTGTTGGTGATGTAATCCAAATAGCTCTTCTAGCAACACTAAATCTATATCTTGTTTGTTCGTGCTATCCGCATTCTAGTTAATAATAGGTTTCCAGCAACATCGATTCACTGATTGAACCAAATATTTATCAAGATTCAGATTATAAATTATTTTATTTTTGCGCTCATGCCAATTTGGACCAATGTGATTCTTGTTTAAGTTTAATATTCACACCTTATTCGTACCTAGCTATTGAATATATGACCTACAAGATCGAGATCATGTGAGAACGCTAACCTTCACAAGAAGACTATGGAGGTTTCCTTGATCGGAATTGAAGCTTGGAGTGTAGATCGAATGCCAACCGAGTGAAGCAAGCAATGTAGAATCCAAGAAATTTTTGAAGATCAATCCTGTGAACCTGAGCGATCGTGAGTCACCAGAAGACGCTTAACCCCCAATTCTTTTTGAGTCTCACCTTCTCCTCTCAAAAATGGCTAACCCCTAAACTTTCATTTTCTCTCATTTTCTCTCTGTTCTTTTTGTATTTTTATTATATTTTTTTATTTTCTTTTCATATTTATTGATTATATTTTTTTTTAATTTTATTTTCAGATTTTTCAATTTTTAATTTTAATTTCAGATTTTTTAATTCTTTTTCTGATTTTTATTATTCTTATTTCTCTTTTTAGATTTTTTATTATTTTTATTTCTCTTTCATATTTTTTATTTTTTCTATTTTTTTCATATTTTTTTATTTCTTTTTTCAAATTTTTAATTCTTTTTCACATCATTTTTCAATTCTTTTTCTCTTTTTTGTTTTATTTCTTTTTTCAGATTTTTAATTCTTTTTTAGATTTTTTTAATTCTTTTTCTCTTTTTTTGTTTTATTCCATTTTCATTTTTTATTTTATTCCATTTTCATTTTTTATTTTATTCATTTCCTCCTACTTTATCCTTTTCTTCTGCTTGCATGTTTTTCTGTATGTATTGTTTGCTTTTCTGTTAAATCTACTATCCATTCATTATTTAAATTAGGGTTAATTTACTAATTAGTTTAGCAACGGGAGGCTCGGACATAATTGGGTGTTTACGTATGAAGGACTTCCAACAAGTCCCAGGGCCGAAGCTACGCAGGCTTGAATAAGTACGTCGAATGATCCTTACTGATGGCATGTTAGGCTCTTGAGAGGTGTGGCGAATGATTCCTATCGGCGGCGATTCGTACGATGCGGTTCGGTGCTAGCTTGAATGCCATGCTACGTATCTGGGCCCTCGGTGCTGGAACCAGTGTATGATCAAGATCAAGGCTATAGTGCAACAATTCAAGTGGTGTCGAACGAAAGGAGGGCATGCCCGGCGTCGCTAGGGATAGCACGAAAAGGCAAGGAATATTTGGGGTACTTACTACAGAGACCTGGATACGATAACAGGCTTCTAATGAAAGCCCAATTCAAGGGTCGGAACTGATACATAAGAAGATGGGAGCTGGAGTCAGCCTTTGCACTCTGGTCCTGCCTTCGAAAAGTCATGCACCTCCAAATAATCATCCTAAGATTGTTAGTCTTCCCATGGTGGGCTTAGAGTTCGAACCCCAATGCCTAGCTCAATGTCCCCATCGACTCACTTCACTAACCTCTTAATGAAACATAGAAGATCATCTCCGTCATGAATGGCAGAGTTGCACTCAGAACAGATGCACTGCATGAAGCTAAGGTTCTTAAGCTAAACAAGGAAGGTGTCCAGTGGGAAGTATTTGTTCATTGGAGCGAGTCACAGAAGGAGTGCTCAGGCCAAAAATCTTGGTTACCCATCGACGCGCTAAGAAGCGTTGGGGATACTGTGAGCCCGCATGGGTTTGGTATACCCTACCCCTGTCCAATGGCTTCACCCACTGGTAATCTAGTTAAGGGGACTAAGCTTAGATGACGAAATATGGTTGACTGTAGCTGTTCAGAAGGCTATTGAGGTAAGGCTAGGTTAGCCACAACAAGCCCCATCTGTATCATATTAAATCCATGTTGCCCTCATTTAGCTCACACATGCTGACTTCTACGTGGGCAAATTTGGTACAACCCTAATGGTCCAAACATACATTGTTGAGGGAAGACAAAAGTCACAGTTACCTAGTGAAAATAAGCCAAAGGTATAGGTGGAGGCTGGTTCGTTAGATCCTGGGCGGAGCGCCTCATAAGTCCTGCACCCCACAGGCGATCCCCACATCCAACAGAACTCGTTCAAATTTTAATAGGAGCAACATAGAATCCAAGTGCAGGCATTGGTCTGGTGGTGTTATTGGGTGCCCATGACTCCCCGCCCCAGGGTTCGAGTCCCTGCTGAGGTAACTCCTAACCAGGCACCCATTTTGTGCAAATATGGGAGGGGCCCTGCACGCACGTGAGCACAAACAGGAGTCGCCGACTCCGTCCGATCAACTTGCACAGGAGCCATTGCGACGGTACGATCAAATCAAATTTCATTAGGGTCCTCTAATCCCCCTTGCTTGCAAACTCACCCCCTAAATTTTCCCTTCCAATTTCCGAAATTCCAGATCTGCCCCTCCAATTTCCAAAATTCCAGATCTGCCCTTCCAATTTCGAAAATTCCAGATCTACCCCTCCAATTTCCAAAATTCCAGATTTGCCCCTCCAATTTCCAAAATTCCAAATTTGCCCCTCCAATTTCCCAAATTCCAAAACTGCCCCTCAAAATTCCCAAAATTGCAAAACTACCCCAAAATCTCCATAATGGCACATTAACCCCCCAAATCCCCATAACTGTATGTCGACCCATAAAAATCTCGTATTTTCGATTTAACCTCAAATTTTTCCCTAATGGCAATCTTACCCCAATTTTCTATAACTCTAACCGTAGTCCCCATGCTTCCCCAAATTGTAAACAGAATTCCTTGCTTTATGAAGATTGAGTTTTTTTTCACCTAACAGTCGAAATAAATTCTCCCTTTTTACCCTTTTCAAAAATAAAATTATTTTTAAATATTTTGGGATCCTTGGTCTCACGCAACGGGCTCTAAATGAGGAATTGGCGATTCACCTGCTGCTCACCGTTTAACAGTCTGTATAGGCCCCCTGCTGTCGTAGCCGCCTCGGTCTTGTGCATGAGTGGACCAAAGGTCCTTTAGAAAATAAAAGGTTCTTTTTAAAACTGTTTTGGGAATCTTGGTCTCACGCAATGGACTCTAAACGAGGAACTGGCGGTTCACCTGCTGTTCAATGATTAACAGTCTATATAGGCCCCCGTGCTGTCGTAGCCGCCTCGGGTCTTGTGCATGAGTGGACTAAAGGTCCTTCCACAAATAAAATTATTTTAAAATATTTTGGGATCCTTGGTCTCATGCAACGGGCTCTAAACGAGGAACTGGCGGTTCACCTGCTATTCACCGTTTAACAGTCTGTATAGGCCCCCGGGCTGCCGTAGCCGCCTCGGGTCTTGTGCATGAGTGGACCAAAGGTCCTTTCAAAAATAAAAGGTTCTTTTTAAAATATTTTAGGATGCTTGGTCTCGCGACAGGCTCTAAGTGAGGAACTGGCGGTTCACTTGTTGTTCAACGTTTAATAGTCTGTATAGGCCCCCGTCCTGCCGTAGCCGCCTCGGGTCCTGTGCATGAGTGGACCAAATATCCTTTCCAAAAATGCTTTCAAAATATCACATTCCTTTCAAACACCTCTAAAGGTCAAGCCTTCACAAACCAGAACTACGTAAGCCTTGAGTTTCCCATTGCATCGGGGAATACGTAGGAGCAGGATCACGTCCTGTCAGGCTAACCTCCATCAATCTATTTATTTTCACATTAATTAAAGGATGAAACAATTTTCAAAAAATCACACACTCAGTTTAAGGGTACCGTTCTTCGGAACGGGCGAGTGGGGTGCCTAACATCTTCCCCACTCGTAACCGACTCCCAAACCTGAATCTCTTCCTCTAGTCAGGGTTTTTTCCAAGTATTTTACCTTAAATAAAAATTTGGTGGCGACTCCACATTAATCTAAATAAATTAATTTTCAAGTTTCAGCGAGCTCGTCGTCTTGTCAGAATTACGGTTGCGACAATGATGTCGCTTTAACCATAAACTTTCATCCAAGGCAATGAAATTCCCATCAGCCATTTCTTGGAATGCTTGGAATGGGTATGACCTGGGATATGGAGAACTGCCCTGCAATGACCAGACATGAAAAATGTTGTAATTGTGAGACGATGTTTGTGGGTCTATTTCTCCTTCTGATGATGAGGAGTCTTCTGTAAGTACTGTGGGTGGTGCCTAGTAGCCAGGAGGAGGTGAAAACACCACGTCAGGGTGGAGGTTTCCAAAGTAATCACAAACTCCATGGCGGAGAAATCTGGACTCATCACCATCGAAATGAACAAATGTCCCAAAGAGAAGTATATACACACGCTGGCTTGATCTGTTATCATCATCCTGTGAGCGTTTATAGTCCAATTTATGTTACTAATTTCCACAAATATTATCATGTTCACAAAAGGAATCCTAACCGTTTAGGAAGCAAATGAAGGAAGAAAGAGTGAGAAACTAAGTTTCTTAGTAGGATTCTACCCTAGGTTGAGTGTCATCACTTTCATCCCAGCCACTTCAATTTATTAGAAAAACATGTCACACATACAAGTTTAATTTTAATCTTTCAGAAACTCTTGCTGAAGTGGATCTTTTTTATACAGATAAACCATCTTTAATTAATCATATAACTTATTTAAACATCTTAAATCTTTGGGATCACATCATAGATATTATATGACCATAATTCCCTCTATGTCTTACATATCTCATATTTATTCTCTATCACTCTCTTAGTGATAATTAAGACATAGGCATACATTAACATTAGTCAAAAAAATATTTTCACTGGCTCTGCTACTCTACCTTCTATTCTTAGGACATGAGCTCATTCCTGAATGGGCGTCACCATCATAAATATTAAAGACATGATGTTTTTCATAATAGAAGAATTTTTGGACATCCTTTTTGTTTCTTCTCTTGACGAACCTGGCGCCTTGTGAATTAAGAGTAGTATTAACTTAGTTAATTAGATATATTTCATTCATTAACTTAGTTACTTGTTTATTTTCCCTTAAACTTTAAGTTTTCCACTAATGTAAATATCTTTAAACATAAAAATTAGTTTATTTGCTTATTACTCCCCTAAATGGTGATAAGTGTCCAACATGACACTTGTTTGAGAAAAATTCTGGTGTAATGACAAGCAATTGGAACATAAATAATCACAATTCATTGGAAATTTGCTAAAAACTAAGTAACCCATGCAAATCCTGCATTGTATAATTTTTAAAGCTTTTTGATGAGGAATCACTGTGAATCTGATGTGTTTTCACTGTCTGCAGTCTGTCACAGGGTTTCACGTTGGCGACACAACCAGAAATGCTTGGAGCACATGAAAGTCTGAGAGGAAGGAAGCATTCTGTTATTTTCTGTGTTGGCAAAGCAAGCGCAACCGCGTTGGACACGAACGTAACAGACCAGGACCTATAAAAGGCGCAGAACACAACAGAACACGGCAATCTGGCAGTGCTGGAAACGCAGAAACAGAGCCGCCTTTATCTTATCAGTTAGCTCAGACTCTCCTCTTCGTTGGAGACGCTCCTAGGGGTGGAGGACCTGTAGGGTTGAGGAATCAACTTGCAATCGCCCATGGACGCTGAGCCACATTCTTTTACCTTCTCGGTTTCATCTCTTTCTCATTATGTGTAATTAGATTCTTGTTAGGGAAGGAAGGATCCACGTTCTGAACCCATGTAATCTGGAATTCTTATATGAATTCAAGTTCACGTTTTATTTCAATTTATTGTTCTTCTCTTTGCGTAAAGCTTCTATAAACTGTCCATTTGTAGATTGAATTTGGATTCTTATTCACAATTTGGAGATTGGATTAGGAATTGGACTTAAGATTGAACAACATAACTACGGGTGCTCTAGGCATAGAGATTCATGGTTGTGAGATTTTGTGAATTCTTGCACTTAAAGCTCACTTCAATTAGGAATCACTAAGGGATTAGGATTACTAATTCGGGTGAAGTGCTGATGAGTCAGGGGATTGACCTTCAACTCTCATAAGGGAATTCAATCTTCAACATATCTCTAAATTTGTATGAAAGTAAGGAATTCATATTACATTAGGTGCAGTTTGGTGAACTTTGACCCTAACACCTTTCATAAGTCAATTTTCTCACGTTTATTTCGTATAACAAGTGTTGGAGCAATATTTAATTAACCGCATCCCATTTATATTCACGTTAACAACTTTCCATAATCGTAGTTCAAATAGTGGACTAGTAGGAATTCAATACTTGAACTAAATCCCTGTGGAGACGATACCCTTCTCACCCTTTTACTCTAAAAAGCGATAAGATGCACTTGCCTTACAGTTTTATACCAACAAGTTTTTGGCGCCGTTGCCAGGGATTTGTTTTTCAATATTGATGAGTACTATGAATACCACTAGATTGAGCAACTTTGTTTAATTTGCTACAAAATTCTATTTTTAATAATGATTCTCTTTTGAACTTTAATCTTGCGGATACTCTATTTATGTGTAGTGAAGAAGATTAGGAGCTAACCTTTGAACCTAAAATTGAAAAACTAGCAAGAAGAAACCAAAAGGAAGCAAGGATAAGAAAAGCACAGCAAGAACTACTAAGAATGCAAGGGGTAGGCGAAGATCACCTTGTACACTACTCCATCATGGACAACGGCCCTCTCAACAGCAGGCAAATCAACCTCAGGACAACTCTGCAGACCTAGGAAACATACTTAGCCAGTTCATGCAGTCAACCCAAGCTTCCATCAAGAATATGGAAAATCAAGTGGGGCAGCTGTCCAAACAGCTAACAGAAAGAAATGTTGGGAGCTTTCCCAGTGACACAACAATGAATTCCAAGGAGCAGTGTAATGCAATCACAACGAGGAGTGGAAAGGTGATAGAGCCTTAGCCACCAAAAATGAAAAAGACAAGAGATAACACAGTTGTACAAGCACATTGTGTTGCTGATCCAATGGAACAACCCTCCAAAAATGGAGAAGAAATGCAACTTGGAGGAAATTCAGCAGCAAGTCCACAACCAGTAACCAAGGAAGATCAAAAAAGGGAATTCCATGAAAAGCTAGTAACAAAAAGCAAAAAGCAACTGTTTGAGGAAGCCGTTGCCAACGGGGAAAAGGTTCCGTTGGCAATGCAAAATGTCTCATTCCCACAAAGATTGAAAAAACAGAAAGAGGAGAGAAAATTCTCAAAATTCCTAAATATATTAAGGAAACTACATATTAACATCCCATTAGCTGAAGCGTTTGAATAAATGCCATCCTACGCAAAGTTCATGAAGAAGTTGCTCTCTATAAAGAGAAAACTAAATGAGGATGAAACTGTAGCTCTCACGGAAGAGTGTAGTTCCATCATTCAAAGGAAGCTCCCTCAGAAGCTTAAGGATCCAGGTTCTTTTGCAATTCCCTGCACCATCGACAATTTGCAGATTGGAAAAGCATTATGCGACTCAGGGGCTAGCATCAACTTGATGCCTCTTTCTATAATGAGAGACTAGAAATAAAGGAGGTGAAGCCTACTATGATGTGCCTCCAATTGGCTGATAGGTCGATCAAATATCCATATGGTATGGTGGAGGACCTCCTGATCAAGGTGGACAAATTTATCTTTCCAGCGGATTTTATGGTGTTAAACATGGAGTAAGATGCTGAAATACCATTGATCCTAGGAAGACCATTCCTTGCCACAGGGAAATCTGGATGTGCCAGAAACGCAGAAATAGAGCTGTCTTTATCTTATGAGTTAGCTCAGACTCTCCTTTTCGTTGGAGACGCTCCTGGGGGTGGAGGACCTGTAGCGTTGAGGAATCAACGTGTAGTCGCCCATGGACATTGAGCCACATTCTTTTATCTTCTTTGTTTCATCTTTTTCTCATTATATGTAATTAGATTCTTGTTAGGGAAGGAAGGATCCATGTTCTAAACCCATGTAATCTGGAATTCTTATATGAATTCAAGTTCATGTTTTATTTCAATTGATTGTTCTTTTATTTGCGTAAAGCTTCTATACACTGGCCATTTGTAGATTGAATTTGGATTCTTATTCACAATTGGGAGATTGGATTAGGAATTGGACTTAAGAGTGAACAACATAACTGCGAGTGCTCTAAGAATAGAGGTTCATAATTGTGACATTGTGTGGATTCTTGCACTTAAGGCTCACTTTAATTAGGAATCACTAAGGGATTAAGATTACGAATTCGAGTGAAGTGTTGATGAGTCAAGGGATTGACCTTCAACTCGCATAAGGGAATTCAATCTTCAATCATATCTTTAAACTTGTATGAAAGTAAGGAATTCATATTACATTAGGTTCGGTTTGGTGAACTTTGACCCTAACACCTTTCATAAGTCAATTTTGTCACATTTGTGCCGTATAACGAGTGTTGGAACAGTATTTAATTAAGCGCATCCCATTTATATTCATTTTAACAACCTCCCATAACCGTAGTTCAAATAGTGGACTAGTAGGAATTCAATACTTGAACCAAATCCCTATGGAGACGATATCCTTCTCACCCTTTTACTCTAAAAAGCGATATGGTTCACTTTCCTTATGATTTTATACCAACAAATGGCCGATAGTTCACTCCTTACTCCCAAGACCTTATAATTCAATTTTTCTTCTTTTAGGAAGGTAATTTTACACTAATAAAATTTAGGTCATCACTCACACCAACTATAGAAAATTTAAGATTTTTCTTCCTTATCTAGAGAGCACGGTCGAATGACTTTTTTCTTTTCTCTACACCATATTTGACTCCTAATCACCTCCTTAAGTTACCTTTAATCCACTTTTAAATTCTATCAAGTTTACTTAAAAAATTCTTACTAATGGTGTGTTTATGTCCAAAAAGGACCCAACCATTACAAATCTTTCTTAACTTTAAAATTTATTCTTTAAACTTGTTTAGGTTCTATTTTACATCTTAATAAATTTTAACTCAAGTTTCCCTAAATTTTTTTAGAATGGCCAATGCCCTAGGTGGCTATCACAAGATTCCTTTTCCTTAACTTGTCCTCTCATGGTTTTAGTGTTATGGAATTTAGCACATTTTTACTTAATTCTACCAAAGTGGATGAGTTCACCTTTTAACAATCTCAAGTCCCTTTAAACTTATAACTCCATAGTTATACTTGATTAGATTCCTTTTAATACCTTAAAAAATTTGAAACTCGAGATCTTGTAATTTATTTGAAAATGGCCGAATGCTAAAGGTGCTTGAACAAGGGTTCATTTTCAATTTTTCTTGTCATATTACCTTGGTATCATGTGTTGCAACCGTAATTCCAACGAGACGACGAACTCACTAAAATTTTGAAAAAAAAATTTTGATTTCATTAAAGTGGAGCCGCCACCAAATTTTTATTTAAGGGAAAAGATTTGGAAAAACCCTAACTTGAGTATGAGATGCTAAGTTCGGGAGTCGGTTACAAGTAGGGAAGGTGTTAGGCACCCTACTCGCCCGTTCCGAAGACCGGTACCCTTAAACTGAGTGTGTGATTATTTGAAAATGGTTTGATCCCTTTAATTAGAGTGAAAATAAATTACTTGATGGAGGTTAGCTTGACAAGACTTGATCCTGCTCCTACGTATTCCCCGGTGCAATGGGAAACTCAAGGCTTACGTAGTTCTGGTTTGATTTGAAGGCTTGACCTTCAAAGGTATTTGAAAGAAAGATGACTTTTGAAGGGGTTTTCATTTTTTTGAAAGGATCTTTAGCCTGCTCATGCACAAGACCCGAGGTGGCTACGGCAGCACGGGGGCCTATACAGACTACTAAATGTTGGACAACAGGTGAACCGCCAGTCCCCCATTTAGAGCCCATTGCGTAAGACCAAAGATCCTAAAATGTTTTGAAAAGAATTTGAATATAATAAAGGAAAGAAATGGCTTGATTTGGAGAAGGAATTGGTTTTGAATTGAATTTGAAAACTTGAGGGACAGAGGATTAAACTTGAGTTTGATTTGATTTTATTCGAAGAAAAGAATAAAAAGGAATTTAGTTTGAATTTTGAAGAAAAAGATTTTATTATGAATTTTGAAGAATAAAGGATTTGTTGAAGAATTTTTGTAAGTGTGGGTCTGTTTGGTAATTAATGGGAACTATTGGAAAAGGTTAAGGGCAATTTGGGTAATTTGTGATTAAGGAAAAAATGGGAATTTTTGGAAAAGGTTAAGGGTAATTGAGTAATTTGGCCCTTTGGGGATATGTCTGGAATTTGGAGGAATTCTGGGGGCATTTTGGTAATTAGGGGTTCTGGGGTATAGGGGGGACAGAATGGTATTTAACAAGATTCTGAATTAAAGTTGGGGAAGAAAATCAAAACTGCACTATGTGGGGTTCAAACTTGAGACTTGGAAAGTCCAGATAGCTATCTAACCACTTATCCACATCTACCAGTTGGTTATAACCTTGCCTATCTATATTCATAAGGGTACCCAAAGCTTAATTGATATTTACAGAAGCAAAAAGTCCTACAACCAGGTTCGAACCCCTTAATGTTCGCTTTCACCCGGGCGATGGCTACCACTAAGCCACTTAACGTTTGTGATTGATGACCGCTTCCATATAGCTTTATTCCTATCTTTGATCTGCCTTTATTTGCACAAGGTGACATGAGACGTAGGCTGGTTTTGCATGAGGCAGTCCCAGAACAGTATCATGTCCATTCCCGTCTTGGATCAATCTTCACGAACTCACCATTCCAGCTGCTCTGATCTATGCAATCTAACAGCCCTTGAACCACTGACACGGGTCCATGTCGATTTGGACGTCAACATACTAGGGGTCTGGTACCTCAACCTTACTTCATCTGACCCTCAATCTTCCACAAGCCTTTGACGGCTCTCAACATGATCCTTCGGCCTAAGCAAAAAACGTCACTAGGATCTAAGCACTTGCTACAACACAGCTGAATTCTTTCTATTCTCCTTAGCAAGGATAGTTAATATTGGACATTGATAGCTCTCTCCCCCTCTCCAACCCAATTTCTAGGCTTCTCTTCCAACTGAATAGATCCTTGATTAACCGTTGCTGTTACGGATTAGGGAACAAGAAAGCACATGGTGCCTTGCACATCCTTTGTTATTGGACCTTCACAATGGGTTGCACAAGAAATGGAGCACTGGTTTGGAGACAGGAAGGGCAGTCGCGTTTTTTCGCGTACAGAATCACAAATGAGGCTCATGCATGACCCTTTGGAAGGATCCACCCAAGCAGGTGTTACAATCGTATCATGAACGTGAGTGTGCAACTATAAAATTGTCATGCATCGCTAGCTTTTGGGTCTCTTTCTTGATCCCATCTAGACTTCTACTTGGATTAACAGTGGTTTCGTCGCTCAGGTCACAAGACATAGACAAGGGTATCGTTCGTGGACCTGATTTTCTACGTTCCTCGCGATTTGACCCACTGAACCTACCCCAATCCCTTACGCGCATCATTACGTACACAGACATGAACATGGCTTGCACTCAGAATTATTCGCATGTCAATCTAGCCCTTGAATTAAAGAACAAGGTCTTATCCATGATTTTTATCTCACCATATCGAATCTTGAAACCTCTAACCCAGAGTATATAAGGTGATACCGCTTGCTTAATTTTTATTCAAGAATGCATTAAATGGTACACAACTCTCATTCAAAGACGTGGGAGCATGAATATGTGAAGTAATATTCATGAATCTGACCTATAATTCAGTCACTGTAGTTACCATGCATATGATATTTGAAGTATGACATTGATTCATTCTATAGGTATCTTGCGTTTCTGTTTTCACTGACCCAAAGATCCCTGGGAGTTTATGCAAAAGAAAACTAGCGTTGTCCTATGGTATCCTTGAAACTCATATTGCAAAAATGATGGTAGAACTGGAACAGAATGTCATATTATGCAAGTGGCTAGATGCAATGATTGTGCAATGCCTAACGACGGAAGTTCTTAACAAGTTCTGAAACAGATGCAAACCTGAAAGGTAAAGGGGACGATTTCGTCTTCTTTGTTCGTCACTCTGCGATCGATCACGATCAAGGGATGCGTCTTCGCGAGATTCAAGAATTATTCCATAGAAGATTTCTTGGTGGAGATAGTCCAAAAGACCTCTCAATCTTCTTGGAGAATAACCTTCATCTACTACCTCTGATTTCTTCCACCAGCGAGAATAGACAAGAGATTTCCATCCCCAACCTTTGAGGGAGCAGCAAAAAGCTTCACTTCTTTCAAAATTTTTGAAAATCAACCTTTTTTTTCTTTTCTGCATGCATGCCAGAACCTTTTCTTCATTCTGTTAATAAACCGTTTTTTTAGTTTTTCTGTTTTTCTCTTTTTTTGATATTTATTTTCATTTTTCGTTTCTTTATTTTTAAAGTTTGTTTTTTCGTTTTTTATTTATTTATTTTCAGTTTTATTTTTCTACTTAATTATTATCTTTCGGTTTTTTTTTAATTTCCATAATTTTTTATTTATTTTCCAGATTTTCTTATTTTTATTTATTTTCAGATTTGCTATTATCTTTACTTTTTCTTTTGTTTTAATTATTATTTAAAATCTGTTTCCAATTCTGTTTTTTATTTCTTTTATTTTATCAATTCTGATTTTAATATTCTATTTTAATATGTATTTTTTTCATTTTCTGTCTTTCTTTTTTTTTGCTTCTTCTCTCTTTTTTTTTATTTCAGATTTTAAATTTGTATTTTTTCTATTCTTTGTGTTATTATTAATTTTTGTTAATTCTCTTTTTTTTCTTCTTTTTCCTTTTGACTTTGCCTTTTTCTTACTTTTCAGAATTTTTATTTGTTGTATATATATTTCTATTTCTTTTTATGTATTTTTAGTTATTTATTTTTTTATTGTTTTTTCATTTTGTATTGTTTTTTTTTGTTTATTATTTTGTTATTATCTTTTTGTTATTTTCGTTTTTCTATTATTTTTGGCTCTTTCTTTTTATCTGTTTCTGCTTTCAATTTCAGACTTTGTTTTTATTATTTTCAATCTTTTTATCTATTTCTGTTTGTCTGTCTTTCTGCTTATTTATTTTTATTGTTTAATTTAGTATTGGTTTCTTGATTAATATTAACAAATAGGGGCCTCAGACATAATTGGGTGTTTACATCATGAAGTTCAACACTTGGTTCATAATAAGCCCTTATATCCATCCATAAATTATCCTTACTCCACAGTTTTGGTCATGATCATGGTAGGTCTTAAGTGATTTGTTCCACTTTGGATCCAATTTTCATCTTTACATTTAGTAGTTTTAAGTCCATGTCCAAGTTAAGTTTATGGATCTTTTTGCATAATTTTTCTTCTCATAAGCACTCAAATCTTTCCCAAAGCATCAAAATTGGTTTTTAATAAATTTTAACCAATTAAATTGCTCCTAAGGTTGTTAGAAGAACTTCAATCCATCAAAACTTTCTTTTTCTTTCAAAAATCACTAAAATTTGTGATGCTCATATTTAACCATTCAAGGACAGTTTTGAGCTCCCAAGAGTTCAAACAAAAAGAGATCCATAGATCTTAGAGAAGGATCCATAAAGAAGAAGAAAAATAAAGCATAAATACGAGATTAAAGCTTATAAAAATACAAGATAAAATCCTACTTGTTGAAGACTTTGTGATGGGATTTTGGTGGGAATTTGAGGGTTGATTTTTTCCTCCTTGGTGGTCCACACAAGGTTTCTAGTGACGGTGGAGAGGCTTGATGGTTTTGTCTTGATTTAACTTAAACTTCAAAATTGGAAGTTTAAGCGTACTGTATGATTTTATGTTTTTCAGGTAGATTGAATTTAGAGAGAATTGAGAGAGTTTCTATAAGTGTTTAGATGTTGGAGAATGAATAAAATGATTCCTCCCATTGTGATTATTGAATTTGTCCATTTAACAGTAGTGTGGGAATTAATTTCTCACTTAAAGACATTTTGGTACATTTGCATGTAATTTTTATTTTTTTAAAATAATTCTAAATGTAAGTAATTATCCTTTTAGGATTAGATTAGTGCTAATTTTCTTGAATTTAACACTAATCAAGGTTAACCTATCCTAAGCATGCTTAATTTTAATTAAACAAGGTTAATTTACTTTAACCATGGTTAATTTTATCTCTTCAATTATTGTCTTACATGTATTTAATGGTGTGATGACTCATATGGTAAGTCACCACCATATTTCCCACATGAAAAATTCATGCACATGGTGTGGGGCCCACTTTTGGCTTTTGATTCGTATTTTCTTGTCTTACTAGCTTTCCAAAGGCATTTTGGTAATTTTTCTTAACATTTTTCTAGAGGTTCGAAAATTGTTCCTCCAATATTTTTAACACTTCTTGGTTCATTCTCGAATCATTCTAATATCATTTGATATTTTTATGACAACAGTTTAGTCCTTATGGAAAACAGATCTTTCTAAGGGCGTTTCAGATATTTTCGGAGTTTTCTTAGGGTTTTTCATCCTTTCCTTGTTCTTATTCTTTTCTCATAAATTTTCAATTATCCTTAATGTTTTTTAATCCCTTAGAATGTATTTTAACTTTTGTTTTATATTTTTCCTGCATATTATTTGAATTATCATAATGCAGGGACATTTTCATCATTTGCATTAAATTTTCTAATCTCTCTCTTTTGCTCTTATTCCTACTTTTTTTTCTTACTAAAGATTATTTGTAACCTAAAAGGTTAATTATGAGAAATTTCTAGGTGTTATATGTTGGGTGACTTATGTTTTTGGGCTCTTTATTTTAATTTGTTGATGAATTTTTAAAGAAAAAATTATCAACCTAATTCACCCCTCTTAAGTTTGTAGTCATTTGATTAACATGTATTGAATTAAATCATTAAAATACCTCAAAATCAAACAATGATAGTCACAAACGCTCTTTCGGGGACAATGAATTTCATTGTGGCAATGAATTGGTGAAGGCAAGGTATATGACCTGTGTTAATGACAAACAAGACATAAAAAATAATGAGAATGTTGATTCGGGGCAAAATTGATCCAAAACAATGGTTACCTTACCTATGTTAACGATTCTAAACTTCCAATGGTGAAGAATACAAATAGAGTTCAAAATTGGTGTGGAGGAGAATGACGAATGTGATTCTCACATTTTGGAATAGGGATTGAATTTGAAAAAAAATCAATTACACTCTACAAGCACCTTGTTCGCCTGAGATAATGATGGACAAAGGGTGAACTATAACAACTAAAAGGGAAAAGAGACGTTGCAAGAAGAAAAATGACATGAACGGGTAAAAGGTGAGCTACGACAACAAAAGGGAAAAAGAGACGTTGCAAGAAGAAGAATAGCACAAGGAAGATGAATACTTAATTAAAAAATAAAAATTTATACATCGATTTTTCAAAACAACCGATGTAGAAAATACTTTTTACATTGGTTAGACAAAACAATTGAGGTTAAATTTTTAGTTTTTATATTAGTTATAATATTAACCAATGTTTCGTACACAAATTATTTTATAACTAATATAAAAGTATTTTCAACATCAATTATATAAAAAACCGATAGAGAATACATCAACTTTATTTATAAAAATACTAATTTTTTTTACATAAATTTTAAAATAATCAATATAAAATTTTATCTAATAAATTTAATATGATATGAAAGTTGATAAAACACACTCATAGAAAATTAAAAGTTTATAATTATGTTAAAGGATTTATCATTTCCTATTGAATAAGGATTTAAAATCTTAATATAATATTCACAAGTATATTTAAAATCTTCTTCTAAATTAAAAGTTATATTCACGTAATGATAGATGACTTTGAAGCTATCTTTTTCTTACACCATCACATGTAATCTGTTTCTATTACATAGTAATATATAAAGATTCAAACTTTAAAATTACATAAAGATTACAAAATCATTTTGAAAAATTACATGTTATATATTTTAAAGTTTTATTATATATAAGATTTAATGGTTAGATATGTAAATAACCCTCTCATTGGGAGAGAGAGACAGAGAGAAACGTAGGTTTTGATCTAATGTTATTATTAGAAGACAATTCAATGGTTTTGTTGCCCAAATTTATGCCAATCTAAGAAGTGTGTGGATTTCGTTTATAAATATATGGTAACATGTAATCTTGTTATATTTCCAAAGCAATGAAGATATTAGGTTAATGTTAATGGCCATACCTAATCTATAATCATAGTCGTTGGATTTTTTGTTTCGTGGAAAACGTGCTTCTTTAGAAGTTAGAGATGTCTATTATTATTTTAAAATATTTATTATAACTTTTATTTAACTGAATTTTGTCAAAAATATATTTTTTAATCAAACTAATAATTAAATAGTAATTTATATAATTTCTTAAAGAAAATTATAGCCAATATTCTAAAAAATTAGTTGTAATTAAAAGTATTATTAATATATATCTTTTCATAATTTCAGTATAATCTAATATAATTTCCAATAAAAAAATTTAAATTTCTTAGTCAATATCTTAAAATTTATTTGTTAATAGAAGCCAATTTATAAAAAAAAAAATTACGTAATACTCCCACCAAACATATGTGTACCTAACTTGATACTCCCTCAAAACATATATTTACCTAACTTTCAAGTCGTAACTTGAATATTAGCAGGCAGGTTTGAACCACCAAGTCTTTCCTATTGATGAGCGAATCCGTCGGATTGAACACTTACTATCAAATTAAAAGGTAGTCCTATAGTTTTAATCGATGTACGACCTTTTGTTTTTTTTTTGTTTTTTTCTATTTCTACATATATCACAATTTTGATGCAAGTCTTGTTTATATTTTTGGGTCTTTCCAAGATAGAATGTTGACCAACAAATTCATTTCACGAAAATCTCGCTACAAGAGAGTTTATTGTTAATTCAAGTAGAAGCCTCACAGCTTGAACTTGAAATACAATTTGGAGAGGTTGAAATTATCTTGAACAATAATTTTCGGTGGAGGTGACTTGCTTACGAGAAATTCAAGTTCAATTTTTGGAGTATTTTTTGGTGTTGCTTCTTTATTTTATCTTTATAATTATTATATTTTTTCTATATTCTATGTGTGATCAATATTTGTAAAATATTCATTTCCCATCAGAAGTAGACATATTTGTACCGGCATATCAGAATTAAACAAATCAATGAACGTCTAATTAAATATTAATTCAATCTATTAAGATATATCATTTCTTCAGTGATCAACAATAAAACTTGTTCATTTAAATATTATTCTATTATATTTGTTATATTAATTTTAGTTTTAGAACATCAACCTTTGATTTTTTTTTTTAAAAAATTAACTTTCGTTATTGACAAAGCCCAATATAACATGATTATAAAAACAATTATAAAAATGATTTTCAAACTCCCGTAGGTCCTCATCTATAGTAACATTAGTATTTGTTGTTGTATTATAAATATAATATTTCGCTGTAGTAAAGAGAAAAACGTATCTTTATTAAGAAGATTAAAATTCGGATAGTGTTTGACTTGTTTAATATTTCAATTTTTCAGTTAATATATTTACCTAATATTATAAAACAATTGTTAATGAGTATTTACTTATAGTAAAAATAAATATGTATATTTACTTTATTTAATATTAAAAAGCTGGTAAAATATTAATTGTTTTAAATTGTGAAAAACTTTATAAGTTTAATATATAATGTAATAAATTTAAATTTAACGGTTATATTAATAATTTTTTAATAAAAATTAGTAAAAATTTTGTTTCTGGTGTAATTTTATTAAATTTAATATTTGATGCTATTTGATTTTAATTAAAAATATATTTTTAATATAAATATTTATATATCATTTTTAAAAATATATTATATATTAAATTTAAATTATTTGATAAAAAATAAAATATTATAAAATTTATAAATTTAATTTATTGAATGAAAAACAATTAAAAATTTTATTAATAAAATAATGTTAATGCAATTATTGAATGAAATAAGTTTTATAAAAATTATTTTTGAAATAAGTGAATTTTTATTATTGAAAATTTTTTATAAAAAATGATGAAAAATTTTCATACAACGATATTTGAAAAAATTCAAATATAAAAAGAAAAGAATGAGGGGGTAATATTGTTAAATGAAAGATCAGAGTGAGATCTAAAGTTCTTTTTATTTAATTTAATCTTTCAATTACACTTTTTTGACATTCTATTTATCACTTGGTAATTAATTTACAATATACAATAGACGAATTAAAATTAATTTAAAAATATTTGAAGCAACGTAAAAGAATGAAAAGACGTTAGACGTCCTATTCATTTGCTCAGATAATTACTTGTTTTTGTATAATCATATGTAAGTGACAGCTTTATATTTCTGTATGCAAAAATGGTCACTTATCATATATATGTTACATCTTTAGTTTGAACACAAAATATTTAGGAAAAATTTCCAATATTACTATAAAATAAAATTTAAATAATATATTTTTATATAAATTTTCGTTTAACCCACAATATTTGATTCGGTCTTTTATCAGTTTTTTATTTATTTTTATTTATTGAATATTTTATTTTGTTATTAAATGTACTAATTTATATTTTAATTTATTATTAAGGTATTAATTTTGTTTTTGAATAAAAAATATTTAATATAATATTTATTCTTAAAAATATATATGAGGGATAAAAATTCTAACCAAGCAAAAATTATAAGAATACAAATATATTGAAGTTATATAAATTTTTTCATATTTAAAACTTCACTCAATTTTGCATGCTCTATATTAAAATATTTATTCTTTTATATGAATGATGTATAAATTTTATTTTATTTACTTTAAAAATAATTTTATTTTATAATTACACAAAGATAAAATGTAATTCATTTTTATAATAATTTATGTTAAAAATACTCTAATCACATGTTAATAATATTTTATAAACTTTAAACTTGACTAGTTTAATTATCAATTGAAAACTTTTATTATATGAATTAAATTTATAAAACTGTAAAATTTAAAAATCATTTAACTTTTTATTAAACAATTTTAGTATAACATATTATATATTTTAAAAATATAAATGAATATTAATTATAAAAGTATACATTGATAAATTTATAAATTTAATATTATAATTATTAAATTTTAAATTTTAATAAAATTTATTTGTAGACTAAGTTAAATCCATCTATATATATATTATATTTAACTCACTTAAATAATATTTTGAAACATAAATGAATAATTTCAGACATAATTTTTAAAATTGAATTATCTTATCATTATGTTTCAAAATTACTTGTACAAAAAATTGAAAGAAATATTCGATTAAGTTCACAACAATGAGCATCTTTACGTTTATTTTTCTTTAATATTCTTTGGAAATAGAAGCGGCATTATTCAGCTGAGCTGAGAAACAGAGTGTGATAATATCTGTGGGGGAGAGGCTACTCTGATCCGCTTGTGTCTTATCAATCTTCTCTCTCTCTCTCTCTTACTTTAACTTGGATCCATTTACTAACATAGCTCATTTAACTCTTACGTGTGATCTTGGGAGCACTCCACCCGTTCACTCTCTCTCTCTCTCTCTCTCTCTAGGAATCAATAGGCCTTGCAGCTTTTGCCCCATGAGAGAGTACTTTAAACCCTCTCCATTTGTACAAAGAAATCTGCACCTCTCTTCCCTCTTTTCTCTTTTCACACCAACAACAAACCAAAACAAAAGATCTCACTCAGAAATGCTCCTTCCCCCATTCCACTTCTGTTCCAACCCCATCATCACCATCCTATCATCATCCCTACGCCTATCCCCATAGCTTCCGTATTCTACATACTGTTTCTCTTTCTTTCTTCCTTCTTAAATAAAACTGTTATAGAGAGAGAGAAATGGAGTTTGGAGGGAACATGTTCTGTCTTGGCAACAGAGACCTAAATGGAAACAGTACCGCTAACAGTTTCCCTTGGGATTCATGGGAAGCAACCGCTACTTCTAATAACAATAATAACAGTGGTAACACTTTGAGACTGGTCAACGCTTTCAACCTCGGTGTCACGGCGGCGGCGACCTCCGCTGTGAACCGTAACGATTCGGCTGGTCTTGCAAACGCGCTCATGTTTCTTCCAAACGACAGCGTTTTGAGTGACCGCCAGCAACAGCAGCAGCAGCAGCAGCGTCCGTACGGGGGAGATGGGTCCCACGTGCACCTGCACCCGGACCCTCATCTGATGTGCTTGAAGCTTGGGAAGAGGCATTACTTTGAAGACGCTGGTGGAAGTGGAAGTGGAAGTGGAAGTGGAAGTGTTGCTGCACCTCTTGCTGGTGGTGGTGGTGGTGGGTTGGCGTTGGGGGATAAGAGAGGGAAAGGGTATTCTGGTGGTGGTGGGGTGAAGGCGGTGGGTTTCACGGCGGCGACGGTGCCGCGGTGTCAGGTTGAGGGATGCCACGTGACGCTGCTGAACGCGAAGGATTATCACCGGAGGCACAAGGTTTGTGAGATGCATTCAAAGGCTCCAAAAGTTGTGGTGTTAGGGATGGAGCAGAGGTTCTGTCAGCAGTGTAGCAGGTTACTCTATCATTTCTCTAACACACAAATTTACATCTCTTATTCTCCCTCTCTTTTCTTATCTACATACATACTCATTAATCTATTTTGCTTTGCCATATGATTTTTTTCTATTATTAAATTCTTGCTTTCAGGAATAAAGACATCATATTCTTCAATTCTTAAAAAAGAAATAAATAGAGAATCTTGTTTAAATTTGATCTTTCTTTTCAACTTTCTTCTTTTTTTATGGTTTGCATGAATTTTAAGAGTTTAGATTTGTGATTGCAAAGGTAGCTAAAAAGTATCACTTTCTTAATAATATTTTAAGCTATATCGGAAGAATAATTTTATGATACTCTTGTACATACTTTTCAAACCTTGCATGTTTTTCTTTTGTGCATAAATAGACCTTGCTTTGTGATGATTTTTCCTTTTTCTCTAATTTTACCAACATTTTATGTTGATTTTAATCTTTATGTTATTTTGTTCTAGTGGTTTAAACTAGTTTATTCAAGATTTTAGATTTGTAATTGGTAAAGGTAAAAAATATAGTTCGCTTAATAATATATCTGTTGTTTCTTTTTTGTGTGTTATTTTTTAGACTGTGTATTGGAAGAATAATGATATTACAAACCTTTCGAGTTATTTGATATTGCTCAATTTTCTGTAATTTTTTTATGAATAATTTAAATGCATCTTAGAACGTCAGATTTGTGAAATTATGTTTCTTTGTGTGTGAGTGTATATGTATCGAGAGCTTCTTCTTTTTTTGTGGATGTAAGAGGGACAAATATTAATAATTAAAGTTTTTTCATAAATAGTCAATATTAAGAGCTTGTTTGATTTAGTATCTTTTGTAATTTTTTTTTAATTTTAAAAAAATGAATTTCAATTTTTTTAATGAATTCGTTCAAGCTTTCCAAAAAAGTAGATTTTTTATTATTTTAAGAAAAAAAAAAACCAAATATGTAGTTTTTTTAAAAGGTGTATTTTATGATTGTAACCAAATAAAACATAATTTTATTTTTATAGATTTTTTTAAAAATATTTCTATAATTTCTTAACTTTTAAAATTAAAAATCTATAAATTCTTAAAATTACTTTTTTTGAAGTTTAGATTAAAAAAAGTCATATCATTTTTAAAAGGAAGTCACGTGACTTTTGTACATGATAATGTGACTTTATGTAGCCAATAATCATGTGCTTCCCTTCATGGTTATATGGTTAACCTCTGCAGCTCTTAGTTACTAAATATATTTTTGTTCTTTTTAAATTTTTAAATTTTTAAATTTTAATTTTAGTTTTTTATTTTTAAAATAACAGCTTTTATTTCTTATTTCGTAAAATAAATTATTTTTAATTTTTAAAATAAGTAACTATTGTTGCCGGTGCTGAATCAATATTTGACATATCAATAATAAAAGATTAAAAATAATTTATTTAAAAAATATTGAATCAAAATTAATAGTTTAAAAAATGAAAAATTAAAATTAAAATTTCAAAATTTTAGAAAAATTAAAAATATATTTAAAAAATAAATAAATATTCTCTCTCTAAACATATACACTATTGTTTCATATTTGGTGATTGATTTATTTTCTAAGCTTGTTTCATTAGCTGATTTAAGATGTTTAATAGAGTAAATATGGTGTGGGGATTCGAAATTTTAGGTTTCATGCGGTGTCAGAGTTTGACGATTCTAAGAGGAGTTGTAGGAGGAGACTGGCTGGTCACAATGAGAGAAGAAGAAAGAGCTCCCACGATTCTGTTGCAAGGAATTCTTCACAAGGTAAATTGTGTTGATTAATTCAACCTTTATGGATCTTACAATTTTCAGCTGATTAATATACTTTCTGCCAAAGCAACGTTTAATTTTTATCATCATATTGGATGTGGTTTCGATCTCTCTTCTTCTGTACTTGCTGATTATTTGAGTCTTGTTGTAGTTTTCTTTTCTCAATAGATATACTGAAAATTTTTTGGATGAATTGAAATATTCTTTTATTAACTATAACATTTTTTCTTTGGATATGTATCATAACATATCGGTGACATTCCTATATGTTAATTCATGTTTTTTGTTTCATCTAAATTAATGTGCATATCTTCCACTATGTTATAATTTGAGTCCTTATTAATGAACAAAAATATTTTTAAGAATTAAGTCATGTGATTTTTTAAAAATAGTTTATTTATAATTTTAATTCATTTTAAAAATTGTTTCTTAAATTTAATTTAAATTTTAAATATTAATATATTGTAATAAATTTTAATATATCTTTCTTTTTAGATAAAATAAATTTTAAAATTATTGTAATGTTAATTATTTTAAATTTAATTTTTTTAAAAAATTTTGATATATCATATCAATAAAAATTATGTGTCAAGGCTTTTAATAATTTATTTTTAATTTTAAACAATTTATCTTTTTTAATTTTAATTTGTTTTAAATGTTTCTTTCCCTTTAGTTTTTTTAAATATTTAAATTTAAGAATACCTGTATAATGTATGGACAATAAGGACTATTTATGTTAAATATTTTAAAACAACTAGGGAATTCGGAGTATTTTGTTTTGAATTAATCAATATATATTTATGTTACATCCAAAACTTCATTCACTTTTCTAACCTAATTAATTAATTCAATTCAACATGATTTAATGCTTGCCTATTTCAAAGGTGGTAGGCATTTGAAAACTCCAATGTTGAACTGTTTCACGTGCTAGTGGCTAAAAAAAGAATGGACACTTCTAAATGGAAGTCATGTCATGTTTAAGTTTATCAAGTATATATTCATGTCTTGATACTGTATTATAATACCACATTAATGCTTATATTAAGGATATCACATTAATTAAAGAAACTTTAGTAATTTTATATTTCTACAATGACTATGCTGATGTTTATATCATAAATTATCTCTTATGATTTAAACTATTTAATTTATATTAATTTGATTTGTTGTATTATAGCTGTATTGAGTCTTATGATTTTCATCTGATTTGTGGAATCCGTGTGTCTGGTCGTATTGTATTTGTGTCCTTTGTATCTAGGTCTACTCACTCATATTTTGATTTACTTCTGTTGTCTTTCTCCCTTTCTCTGGGGACAGTAATGGACACTTGTACCAGTTATTGGATAGTCTCCAATAGAAATATGCAAAAGCACAAATAATCTGCATACACTGAGTTAAACTGTGTAGATAATGATATATTCATCCTTTGCTGTTCACTTCATAAATACAAACAACTGATCTAGACATTACTAATACTACTCAAATTTGTTACTAAGAATTTCAAAGGACGATCATATTTTCAAGAATGAAGCCATTAAATAGTATTTTATGCTGTTGAAGCAGCTGAAAATGATATGATCCACTTGGAATATTTTAAATTTAGAATTGAAAGATAATAATTTAAAATTCATCAATCTTATTAAAATTGATAACATTTACAAATAAAAAAGAAATATTATAATAAAATGATTTGTAAATTAATTACTAAACTAATGTAATTTCAAACAAATTTGGTACCATAAGTTCTTTTAAATGGGACTTTATTAACTGGATTAACCTTTCAGAAGAGTTGGCTTCTTGTTAAGTCCTTGACTGGTTGATTAGGTTTTCTATGCTCCCAATCGTCCGAATAATGGATTGCTTTCTCTTTGACACTTTTGTTGGTATGAAAAAGAAAGGTCATTATATTAATAGGAGGACAAGGGGTACTCTACCCATAAACCCATAATACAAATAGACAATACCTAGGATGTGCAATAACCCTTCACACATTCAATGGGATTGATTTGCCTTTGGGAAAACGGAACAATTAAAATTTCTCTTTGACATACACTTAAATGATGGCTATTATGAGTAATTAAAACATGATAATCAGCAATGGAACTCTTGTTCTATCCCAGTGTGATCTTGATGTTCTGTTTTAATTCAGCTGCCAAATTTCAGAATTGGGAAGAAAAAAGTCTCTAACTTCACCTTTTGGGATCATCTATTTACACTTTAAGGCTTCATTGTCAAACCTAAGAAAATTAATTTCAAAATTGCAGTTGTGGATAGTTATGATCATTGAATATGAAATTATGAATTGTAGAAAATAAAGTCATTTGTTTGAGTTGATTGCTATTTTGTACATTCTCTGATATTATTGATTAGTAGCAAAAGAATAATAGATAGTTCTTCCTTTTGAACCCTTGCAATGGTAAGGTAAGGTATGGCAATATTTTATGCATTAACGAACACATGTATATGCACGCACGCTCACAAACATTGGAGGCATTATCATATGAGGGGGTTGTTTTATTGTTTAAGTAAGTTGATCAAATTCTAACCTTAAAATCATCAATGCTTGGCTAGATTAGAAAATAGAGTGATGTGACTTTTAAGTGATTATGAGATTTTAAATAAATTTTAATTTTGAACACCCAATCAACATTGGATGCTCAAGATAAACTACTCCAACATGCTCTCGCAAACTCAAAATTTTATATTGGGTTGCTTATAATGGTGGTAGCTCATAGATGTAAAATTTGTGATGCCTACACTTGCACCGTCATGACAAAACAAAAACAAAAAACACTTGCACCATTATGTGTATATCTAGTAA
Organism: Canavalia gladiata; assembly: GCA_037954105.1. Lineage (NCBI taxonomy): Eukaryota > Viridiplantae > Streptophyta > Magnoliopsida > Fabales > Fabaceae > Canavalia > Canavalia gladiata. The sequence goes on from CM075661.1 coordinate 42,717,607, forward strand.
TAAGACAGTCATGCATTAAATAATTATGATTTAACTAAATTTTTAGAGTTTATACATGATTGTTCATTTGATTGCATTTTTGCAGTGTGGATCATAATATCAAGTGTTGAACTAATTAGATTGCTATTTAAATTTGAAATATTTCAGTCTAGCGTTCAGCTTAATATGGTGTAAGGGCTGAATACAATAATAAATCACATATTAACATTGCCTTCGTAGTTCATACCAATTTGACATCTACAAACTCACTAAAAATACATTTTCTTTGACAAATTAATTCAGTCTATATCTAGGTCATTTTTATTTTGAATTCATAAGGGCTGCATCTAATTTGAAGATACTTAGACATTTGAGAAAACAATAAATTGTTTAAAGGTAGGAGCCGGACATGATTTGAAAGGCTTTCAGAGGTAACCTCATGATTTTATTATCTTACTAAAAGGTAATAGTAGCAGAAATGTAGAGAAATATTGATAAAGTAATGTCAACATGTGTAAGTTTCTTTGTTGATAGACAATAAGCTGATATAGTTGGAGGTTTTCCATACTTATCATCAGGAGGGTGTGCTCTCTCTCTTCTGTCATCTAGGAGTGATTCTTGGCTTTCCCCTGCTGACCTCTCCATAAGATGCAGCGCCGCATTGCGCGAATTGATAGCTGAAAACCGGGCAGCCATCATGGCCAGACAGTTTGTTTCAGATAGAGACTGGCATTTGCACCACCATGCAGTGGAAGACTTGAAGGAGATCCAACCTGAATCCAATTATTTCCCACAACAGATGTTTCCCCAGACACAATAAAGCTTCCATTTGGAAAATAGCTTGAGATCTTAATGCAGGCTACTTGACCCAAAGGTTAGAGAAACTAGACTTCAGAGTGTAGACATTTATGTAATGCCTAAAGAAAGGGCACTGTTGTCTGAAGCTTTCAATTCTTTTAATTGCTAAAATAAGAGTTTAGGACTTTCTTTCAGGGTCAGGGTGCTAGCTACTTAGGGTAATAAATTGTAACTTGTAAGGTTGTATTTGCATCTCTATTGTTTCTAAATGTTTGCAATGTTGAAAATTATATTGAATAATTGGGTTCCCTAAAATGATTCACATTAGAACTCCGGTGTTTTCAGGGGAATCCAATAGCTTGCCTTTGAACTATATAGAAAGCGCACACTGGTTAGTAGGTTACTTGTGCTGTGCAATGATATGATTGATCTGAATCATACACTGGTTCAATGTTTAGTTGTTTACCAATGGAACTTATTATTATCAGAAATATGGATGTTACTTTCAACATTTCTTTTGAATTTATACAAGTTCATATTAATGAGTAATAGAATGTGGTGCACTAGTGATGATGAACCTTCATATGACTCAAGTTTAGACTGGAAATCTGTGTTCGCTAAAAAAGGTTTACTACCTTTCTGATTCTTTTCTTTTTGCTTCATTCATTCAAAGTTTTTTCTGTTCTTTTTTAAGACTAAAAGTTATTAAAGCGAGTAGGGACATTCTAGTTCATACATTAATGTCCAAATACAAATACAATATAACTGCAAACAATTACATTTTATCGAACTTTTTCACACATTCTAAAGGATAGTTGTAAAGAGCATAAGAAATTCCTACTGTTTGTGCACAGAACCAAGACATGGAGCAGATTTCCACCGAATCCAGAAAAACAAATTAAGGAAAGCATACTCGGTAAAACAAATTCCCCATTATGTGGTGTGTATCATAACTTTTGTCAAGCACATTTTGGGTCTATTTGTTTTAGCGCTGAAAAATTAATTTTTTATATTTATAATTTTAAATACATATTTAAAAGTATATATGGTTTATAGTAATTTCAATAAATATTTAAAATTAATTAATTTCTCATTCTTAAATCAAATGGACTCTACATTTTTTCCTAAAACCTAACTGCATTGCAGTGATGAAAAAAGTATATACCAAATTTCACTAGAGAATTTGCTGTCCCAGAGGGCATTCCTAGCTCTTAAACAGATTTAATTTTTGAAATCTTCAAATTAATCCTATAGTTTAAAGGTAGATTAAGTTAGTTTTTAATTTTTTATCATATTAATTATTTAAAAAAAAAAAAGATGAATATGATAAAAACGTTAAAAAATTAATATGATAAATAAAAATAGTTTTGAGCATTTTTTTTGTTACTTTTAAAATTAATTTAATCTATTTTAAAAGTGATAGGAACTACTTTTAAGATTATTTCTTAAAAGGACCTGCCGTAAGAAAGCCAATACTTTGCGAAGGTGTGAAGAAGGGAGTAAGGGGAAAACATTTCCAAATATTCCTCAAAAGAGAAGAATATATCTAATAATATCACTTTTATATGAAAATGATATGTGTCATATAATTATAAAAAATAGTTAAGATTATGGGTTAATTGAGGTCATATGATCAATTTTGAAGGTTATGTAATTTTTAAAAAATGTTATATGACTTTTATATTATAATCTTAACATGATAAGACTTAATGGTTGAGATTTGTAACTTTTATTTTCATATAAAAGAGTTTTCTCATTTGATATATTCCTCGTAAACATTTAAGAGTAATACTTATTTTAAGAATTTAAAAATTATAAAATTTGACCATATCATTATATATGGATTATTGAAATTAATTAAAAGTTAATTAGTGATCATATGATTTCTTAAATAATATTATGTAAATTTATCTTTTAATATTGACCAATTGTCATAATCCTCATTTCTTAAAATAATTGATTATTCTAGTAAGTTAAATGAGTTAAAAATAATATATCTGAACTATACAATTATATATCAATAATAAAGATTAAATTTATTTTTATCCATATGATCAATAAAAAGGTATATAAATTTTTTAAAAGTTTACATAATTTTAATATTGCAATATTAACCATTTATGATAAGATTTATTTCTATCATTTCCACATAAGAAGAATATTTTTATGGATGATATTTTTACAAGAGAATGGTAAATCTGAATCATACAACCCTAAACATATGAATGATTAAAATTAAAAGAATTTAAAACCATACATACCGTACATGAATGATTAAAATTAAAAAAATTAAATGTTATATGATTACTTAAAACTATCATGTAAATTTTTAAAAAATATGTAATTTTTCAGGATAAGATCTAATAGTTGAAACTTATCATTCTTATTCTCAGAGTATTCTCATTTATACTAATAGTAAATATTAAATAATTTTTTTACTAAAAAATAATGGTATATATTATTAATATATCAAATATTCATATCATACATTATTTATTAGAATAGATCTTTAAAGTTTATACTAATAATTTAGTGTTTTTAAACAAAATCTATATATTAAAGGTTATTCTAATACTTAACAAAATTTTGTGTTTTATTAAATAACTTTTTGGTAATATTATAAAAATTCATTTTTTTTATATTTTAATCTTAACTATTTATAATAAGGTATAATAATTAAATTTTATTCTTCTTATCATTCTCCGATAAAATGAATCCTGACTATTTAATGTGATGAATTTGTAATGAAAAGAGTGTGTGCATACAAACATAGTAATGTTAGAAATTATTAATTGAAAATTAAAATTATTGTTACATGTTTAAAAATAGGTGGGATGAGGTAAAAAGAAGAGAAAGAAAACAGAAGAGAGAATTATAATGTAATAAAAGAAAAAAGAAAATAAAAAATAGAATATATTAAAATAAAAATACCATTAAAAGAATGTATGATAATGAGAATGGCTTTTAATTTGGTCCAGCCATACACATCATCAAAAATTCCGGAAAGCAACCACTGAGGATATTATGTAGTCATGTTAATTACATTAAATTGCAAAAAGGTTCAGCAATTGGAATTCTTCAATCAATACTCACGGGTTCTTGTGTTTCATTGTTACTTTAGTAAGTCCTCAAATTCAACTTACAAAATTTAATGGCAGTTTACTTTTCCTAAATTGTATGAATAGTGCATCTTAGCTAAGAAGGTTTGCTTTTATGTTTTAACTTCTAAGGGGGCATGATCGTTATCCTTTAATTCCTAGCTTTCTCTCTTTTGTCTATAATTAATGTCTTTCCTTTTTAGTCTTCAAAATTTTCCATCGATCGCCTTGTACTTTCCAACTATCAATTACCATTTATTCATTCAATGATATACGAAAAAAAGAAACAATCATCTAGTTGAAAATCCTTAAGGATGAAGTATATTTTGGAGGAACTTTCGCTCCCATATCATGCTTAACAAGATTATAAAAATCCGCTTTAAATTAAGCTTGAAGATTTCAAACCATATTTTATAAGAAAAAATATAAAGTACAAAAAATACTTCAACCTATATTACAATACAAGAAATTTCAATTCTACTCTAAAAATATTTATATAGAAAACAGATAAATATCTTAGCACAAACTTAACGTTTACAGCTAGCGTATAATCAAAACCAAAGTAAAATAATAGAGCATAGAAATGAACAAAAATTAGAAAAAGATATAAAATTATAATTGTTGAAGCCTTTCTGCATATCTTTGAAGGCAAAAGGTTGGTTAAATAGCCTACGTCCATATCGAACATATACCTTTGAGCACAATGTTGTTTAATTCCCACAACTTTCTAAATGAATTCAGTAACAAGAATCCAAGATTATGCAAAATAAAGTGCTTATAATATGTTTCAGAAAAATTTTCCAAGTGGGCATTCATAATCCTACCCATAAGTTTAACGTAAAAAAGAAAAAAAGCAAGTAATAAAAAATATTTTATTCTTCAGACTATGCGCTAAAATTACAGGAATAGGCAAAAAAAAAACGAAAAAGAAAAGACAAATATATTACAGAGGATAAAGTTATAATTTTTAGTTATGCTATTATCAAAATCTTGAGATATAATGTATTGAAGATATAATGAAATATTATTTTTTAAATATTCTAAAACTTTGACTCCATTAAAGCATACTAAATTTGAGCATGTTCTAAGAATGCTCTTTAAAAAATAAGATTACACGTTTGACGAGAGATATGGCCAATCCTTCGGGACCATTATACATAAAAAATATATCATATACTAATGTTAGTTGAGCAAATTTTTATTTTCATTCTCAATTTTGTGATATGATTAAGTTATTTTTTAACTAATATAAATTTATAATAATATTTAATGTATAAAAAATCTATCAAGTTAATATATGTTACGAATTAGTTTTATTTAAATTCTAAAAGTGTAAGGAAATGTGATAAATTTTTGTATATTTTAAATTTTATTATTATTTTTCATTTGTTTAAGAACTAACTAAATGAATATTAGACACACGTTGAGTATAAAAAAATTTCTCCATGATTAATTGTTATATTTGTTCATGTTCGTTTAAATTTTTATTAACAAAAATGGAAATATTAATATAAACATATAATTTTAAGATAATATTATAAACATTAAATAACAAGATAATTTTGTCGATATAAAAAATATATTATATTATTAATCTACTATATCAAAAATCATATATTACAACATAAATTATAAAATATTTTACAAATAGAACGTTTTAAAAAATATTTTTTTATATATGTAAAATAATTTATTTAAAATAAATATTTGTTTAGCTTAAATATATTTTTATTTCTTTAAAATTTTAAAATTTTGATTCTAATCTCTAATTTTTAAAATATATAATTTTGGTCTCTATTTTTTAAAATAGATTAATTTTAATTTATAAAATAAATTATATTTAATATGTAATATAATATTTAACATATCATTAATAAAAATTAAAACTGACTATTATTTTAAAAATGAGAGATTAAAATTAAACGTTTTAAAAATTAGGAACTAAAATTAAAATTTTAAAATTTTAGAATAATTAAAAATATATTTAACCTTATTTATTATAACATTTTAATAATTAAATGTTTTAAGTATAAATAAAAAATAAATCAAATAATATTATACAACCATTTTATTTATAAATTTTTAAAAATTATTTCACTTTTATAGAATTTTAATTTAAATGTTATAAAAAATATTTATAATTATAATGCTATAATACAAAAATACTGAGAAATTTAACTTTTTTTAATTTATTTATTCCTTCATGTTTTAGTATCTTTTTCTCTTCTCTTGCTATATTTCCTTCATTTTTTTTTTGTCTTTAGAGAACAGAGAAGCAAATTAAAACTCCTTGGCTTGCTAGGTTTAGTTCTGAGGTGAGGAGAATAAGACGACAGAGAGTGTGAATAAGTTTCTGGTATTAGAGATTTTGTGATAGCGATTGAGGGAACTATCATCATTGATGGTAATAATGATGATGGAGCAAAATGATGGAAAGACTAGAAGTAAAAACGAGAGCATGAGAAGGAGTTCAACAATGCTATCTTATGTTAGCAGTGGTTTTCAGCATCAATAACAGATCAATAATAATATGTATAATGTTAGAAATATTTTTAAGTAAGAAAACTTTAATGATGGTGAAATTGAAGGTATAAAAATTTTGAATGAAGATAATATCAATTGAGAATTATATAAATTATTAATAATTAAGTATGAAATTATGTAAATTGCAAGAAAAATAGAACAAGTGTATTTAGTGAAAATATACATTAATGGAATTTCCTATTACTTTGGGTTTGAAACCAAAGTAGATAACATAGTAAGTTTGAGTTTAAGTTTAGTTTACCAACTTTATTCTAAATATGAAAAGATAAAACCAATTTTGTTTTATTCTTGTTTTTCTCTATAATTTATCAATTATATGGATATGAATTTACCATTGTGTTTATTTTTAAGATGTGATTTTTTTTAAGGCATATAATATAATCAATTTTTTTTAATTGGATCAAATATTGTCGTCATATTTCCTACCTATACCTCCTAGAAAGTAGTTCTTTTTCTTTTTTTTTTATTTTATTTTAATCTATTTTTTCTTTTAATTATTTAATTCTATCCTGATTTACCTACCTGCAAATGGACATTAATGAAGATTACTAAGAATTATATATAAACTTAAATATTAAAAATAAATAATTTTAAGTATTTAATATTATAAGGAGACAAACAATTTGAATTCCTAAGAAATACTTAAAGATCCCTTAAAAGCATTAAATCTAAATTTCTAATAAAAAAAATTCAGTTATTACAAAAATTTTGTGAATAATGGAAGATGTAAATTTCCAATATTCAGGTATTTGTAGAATAAGTTATGTTCATAACAGCTCTCTAAATTACCTACATAGATTTCAATCTAATTAAGATATAGATAACTTAGAATGGTACAATAGGACAATAAAAATATATACATACAAGGAATACATTGCCCTACATACATTTACAGTTACAGAGTTCCACTTTTGGGCTTCTCTTTCTTTACATGGTAGTCTGATAGAATCCTAGGATGTAGCATAAAAAATAGCATAATCAAACCTACAATACATGTAATGCATAACATACATCGATGGACATTCCAAGGGATCACGTGGATAGTTTGAATAATTTATCTCTATTTGTTAATTTTATCTTTATCTATTAGTTAGCTACTTTCTCGAAGGTGATAGCTTCTTTTATCTAGTAGTTTTATCTTTTATATTTTAGCTAGCTATTTTCTCAAAGAAAATAGCTTTTTTTATCAATTAGTTTTATTTATTATCTTGTAAAATTAGAAATGATATTATTTATAGAATGGATGAAAAATATTTGAGGATATTGAATAATATTTATTTAAACTCTTATGTTTATTCGGTGAGAATTATCTTAATATCGCAATATCGTATCAATTGGTATCCATAGTCAAGTTACAATCACATCAATGATTCCCTCGAGCTAGGTTACGATCATATCAACATTTCAATCATCAACATGTTAACCAATAAAGAACATCTTGATGCCTTGAAAACCTCTGTGGATGGAATACATGAGTTTATGGGAGAATTGTGCGAGTCCATCGACAAGATCCTCAAGAATATGTCCACTAAATGAAAGCATAGATATCACTCATCATCATCATTATTAAGATCTACAAATTTTAGCAATAGGAGTAAAAAGTCAAATTCAGATTTGTAAATCTAGAGTAAATGGACAAAACTGAATGGAGAAGGAAAGAATAATTAATCCAAGAACCTTAATCGATTAAAATTCTCCAATTTTTTTAGAGAGGACCTTAAGATTTGGTTAGATCGAGCACAATAGTATTTTGTTTCCCATGACATTCATGGCTCGAGAAAGGTGTTTTTAGCCTCATTTTACCTTGACGGTGAAGTCAACTAGTGGTGGCACTGGTTCTCACATGCAAATAAGAAAAGAAAGGTCACATGGAAGTTATTCGTGGAGGGGTTGTTATTGCTCTTTGGAACAATTGAGTACGAGGATGAAAATAAGACAATTAGTAAACCACATCAAATAAATGAGAAGATCCTTCATCACTTGCTTGAACAAAGGATTATCCACAATGCAGCTGATATATTATCACATTTGCCAACCAAATTAAATTCGGATGTGGTAAAGTTTCACTTTGAACAACCAACATCATTATTCTCAATTACACATTGAGAAAAAGGTGTAGCTTCAAGAGAAAAGGAATGATGAAATTGTTCTTCAACATCTTATCCTGATATACACCTTGAGGATAAGGTGAAACTTCATAGGAAAAGAAATGATGAGATCATCATGCAACACCATTATCTCCAGTTACACCTTGAGGACAAGGTGCAACTCCAAGGGATAAGGAACTATGAGATTGTTCATCAAAACCATTATCTTGACATATGTTTTAAGGATAAGGTGCAACTTCAAGAAGAAAGAAATAATGAGATTATTATGAAAATTATTATTCTCACTTATACATTGAGGACAAAGTGCAACTTCAAGAAAAAAAAAATGAAGAATGGGAACATTCTGCAACATTATTATCTGACATACACCTTGAGGATAAGGTGTAGCTTCATAAGACAAAGGATGATGAGATTGTTTTGCAACACCATTATCCCAATTTACACCTTGAGTAAAAAATGCAGCTTTAAGGCAAAAGGAAAGATGGGATCATTCTGCCATATCATTATCCTTACATACACCCTGGGACAAGGTACAATTTCAAGGGGGAAGGAACGATAAGATCTTAAGGCACAATACTAAAGTTTCCAATATTAACTTATACCTTGAAGACAAAGTGTACCTTCAAGGGGGAAGACATGATATGATCATAAGAAACAACACCAAAGTTCCTAATGTTAACTTATACCTTAAGGACAAAGTGTACCCTTAAGGGGGAAGGAATGATAGGATTGTATGACATAGTGCCAGAGTTTCTAATATCAATTTACACCTTGGCGATAAGGTGTATTTTTAAGGAGGAAGGAATGATAGGATCTTACGACGTAACATGAAAGTTAACATAATCAAACCTACAATACATATGATGCATAACATGCATCAACGAACGTTTGAAGGGATCATGTTGATAGTTTGAATAGTTTATTTTCTATTTTTTAGATTTATCTTTATTTATTAGTTAGCTACTTTCTCGGAGATGATAGTTTCTTTTAGGTGGTTATTTTATCTCTTATATTTTAGTTAGTTATTTTGTCAAAGCTGATAGCTTCTTTTATTAGATAGTTTTATTTATTATCTTTTAGAATTAGGAATGACATTATTTAAAGAACGAATGTATAACATTTGAGGATATCGAATAATATTTGTTTAAACTCTTAAACTTATCTCATAAGAATTATCTTGATACCACGAGATTGTATCATAGTCTTGCTTGGACACAAGATATAGGAAACTTCTTGTAATTACGAAGGATTCATCTTCATCATTGGTAATTTCATAACTTGAATTTAAAAATAAAAACATTGATAATGTATAGAGCCTCGTAATAAATTTTTCACAGTTAGTTAGCCTTGACATAACAAGTTCTCAAGTGACTTTACCTTCTCATTTCTAGCTATAATGTTACTCTTTTGGGAGATCCTTTTTTATTTGGTTCATTTATTAAGATTATGTTTCTATTTCAATGAACTTTTTCTTATCTCTAATATATTTTCTTAGGGTCTTGAAGATAAAGCTTGCAGGACAAAACAAAGTAGTGTGCACTATGCAACTACTTGGTGCTATGAATTCCTCTGCTCCTTAACAATTGTATCAACATCTTTCTAGAGGTAATTGTTAAATATATGCTTTTGTAATTATCTTTAGTTTTATTTGATTTCAATTTAATAAATAAGTAAACTCATTTACTTTGGGAGCAAGTAAGTACTTGCTAGACTTTGTGTGCAAGTTAGTAGTTCCTAAACTTTAGGAACAAGTTAGTGGTTCCTAAACTTTGTGAGCAAGTAATTAGTTCCTAGACTTTAGGAGCAAATAAATTTGGTTTTTTTTTCTACTATAAATGTAATGTTTCTCATTGAATGAAACAAGCAAGCAATTCCCATATTTCCTTCTCCTCAAAACTTCAATATCCTATCCTTTAACTTTTCCTATTTTATTTTTCCGCTATAAACCAACAAATTGGTATCAAGAGCTGTTTTTCCTACAGAAATATATGGATGCTGAATCAAATTTCTCACAAATTGCTCCTCCTATCTTTGATGGGGAAAACTGTGATCTTTGGGCTGTCAAAGTGGAGGCCTACCTAGAGGCTTTGAATCTGTGGGAAGCTGTTGAAGAAGATTATGAAGTTCCTCTGCTTCCATATAATCCCACCATGGCCTAGATAAAACTTCATAAGGAGAGAAAAGCTCAGAAGGCAAAGGAAAAATCTTGTCTCTTCACTGGTGTTTCAATGACCATCATCACTAGGATTATGAATTTAAAAACAACAAAAGAAATCTAGGGTTATCTGAAAGGAGAATATGCAGGAGATGAAAGGATTTGAGGCATGAGAGTGCTGAATTTGATGAGGGAATTTGAGCTCCAAAGAATGAAGGAGTATGAGACAATTAAAATATACTCAGACAGGTTGCTTGGCATAGTTAACAAGGTAAGATTACTAGGCACCGATTTTTCTGATTCTAGAATTGTAGAAAAAATTCTGTTTACAGTGCTTGAGAGATATGAAGCATCAATAACCACATTGGAGAATACAAAGGATTTGTCCAAAATCACTTTGTCAGAAGTATTACATGCCTTCCAGGCCCAGGAGCAATGAAGGCTTATGAGACATGATCATGTGGTTGAAGGTGCTCTACCAACCAAGCATCATGAAACTGGAAACAACAAAAAGAAAAATTACAAGAACCAGCCGGCAAACAATGAAAATAATGCTCATCACCAAAGCAAGGATAAGGGTAAAAAGAAAAATTACCCACCGTATCGACATTGTGACAAAATGGGTCATCCACCATTCAAGTGTTGGAAAAGCCCAGACGCCAAATGCAGTAAGTGCAACCAGCTTGCACATGAAGCAGTGATCTGTAGAAACAAATTCCAACAACATGAAGCCAATGCCCAAGTTGTTGAGCAAGATGAAGATCATATATTTGTTGCAATAATTTCTTCAGCAAGGAGTAGTTCAGAATGCTGGCTGATTGACAGTGGTTGTACAAACCACATGACATATGACAAGACTCTATTCAAGGACTTGGAGCCCACCAAAGTCTCTAAGGTCAGAATAGGGAATGGTGGTTACATCGTTGCAAAAGGAAAAGGAACCATTGTAATTTCAACAGGTTCAGGTACAAAAACAATCTCAGACGTTCTTGCTAAGTATAGGTCAACTGATTGAAAAAGGATTTAAAGTATCCTTTCAAGATCAACACTGCCTTATCTATGATATTGCTGGTAGAGAGATTCTAAGGATTAAGATGAGAGGTAAAAGCTTCTCATTTGATCCAACAGAGGTGGAACAAACAACCTATTATACTCAAGTTAGTCCCACAGAACTTTGGCATAAGATACTTGGTCATTGTCATCTTCAAAGAATGCTGAACATGGAGAAGAAAGATATGGCAAAAGGTCTACCGGTATTTTTGATCATTTGCCAAATTATAATGCTTGTCAATTTGGTAAGAAAAATCGAAAGCCATTCCCAAAATCATCTTGGAGAGCCTCTCAAAAGTTGCAACTAGTTCACACAGATGTGGCAGGACCTCAAAGAACACCATCGTTACAAGGTAGTCTTTACTTCATCCTTTTCATAGATGATTATACAAGAATGTGCTGGATTTTTTTCTTGAAGTTCAAGCATGAAGTGGTTGGAGTATTTATAAAGTTCAAGAAAATGGTTAAGATTCAAAGTGGCTGCAACATTCAATTCCTAAGATTTGACAACAGGAAGGAATACACCTCTAAACAATTTAATCTATTTTGTGAAGATGCTGGGATTGAACATCAACTCACAGCACCTTACACTCCGGAGCAAAATGGGGTTTATGAAAGGAGAAACAGATCGGTGATGGAAATGGCTAGATGTATGTTGCATAAGAAGGAGTTGCCTAAAACATTTTGCACAGAGGCATCTAATACAACAGTCTTCTTGAAAAATCGACTTCCAACCAAAGCGTTGAAAGATACAACTCCATTTGAGGCTTAGTATGGATTTAAGCCTTCACTAACTTTTCTTAAAGTGTTTGGTTGTATTTGTTTTATACATGTGCCACAGGTTAAGCATGACAAACTCGACAAAAAAGTAATTCCAGGTATCTTTGTGAGCTACAACTCAGTTTCAAAAGCCTATAAAGTGTATCATCCTCAAACCGGAAAAATGACTATCACTAGAGATGTCCATTTTAATGAGGATCAACAATGGGAGTGGAAGAACTCACAAATAACAACTTCATCCCTTCACAATGTTGACAAAAATCAACTTGAGAAGAAAACAACAGAGCTGTTGCAAGATGAATTAGAAGATGATCTTTCAATTCGAGGCACAAGGCTACTGTCAGACATCTATCAGATGTAATGTAGTAATATGTGAACCTGCTAGCTGTGAGGATGCACTAAAGGATCCAAAATGGGAGAATGCAATGAAGGAAGAGATGATTATGATACAAAACAACAAGACTTGGGAGCTGGTTGATAGGCCTAAAGATAGAAAAGTCATTGGAGTTAAATGGGTTTTCAGAACAAAGCTTAATGCAGTTTCCTCAATCAATAAATACAAGGCCAGACTTGTAGTTAAAGGGTATGCACAAATTTTTGGTGTTGATTATTTTGACACTTTTGCTCCCATCTCCAGATTAGATACAATTAGATTGGTGCTAACAGTAGCTGCGCAAAAGAGGTAGAAAATATTCCAACTAGATGTTAAATCAACCTTTTTAAATGGATTTCTATAAGAAGAAATATATGTGGAGCAGCCTAAGGGATTTTTGAAACAAGGTGAAGAAGATAAAGTTTATCTTCTCAAAAAGGCGCTTTATGGCCTTAAACAAGCACCAAGAGCATGGTACAATCGGATAAATGATCACCTATTGAGCATAGGCTTTGCAAAAAGCTTATCTGAGTCCACTCTTTATATGAAACATAAGGGAAATAACCTTCTCATAGTTTCCCTCTATGTTGATGATCTTTTAGTGACCGAAGATGATACAAGCTTGATTGAGGAGTTCAAACAAGAAATGATGTAGGGTTTTGAGATGACAGATCTTGGTCTCATAACTTATTTCCTTTAGATTGAAATCAAACAAAGTAAAAATGAAGTGTTTATTTCTCAAAGGAAGTACGCAAAGGAAATATTAAAGAAATTCCAAATGGAGGAGTGCAAAATAGTCAGCACACCAATGAATCAAAAGGAGAAGTTAACTAAGGAAGATGGTGCTGATAAAGTTGATGAAGGATATTATAGAAGCTTGATTGGATGTCTAATGTATCTTACTGCAACAAGGCCAGACATTCTATTTTCTGTAAGTCTCCTATCTCAATTTATGCATTGTGCTAGTGTGATACACTTAAGACCAGTAAAAAGAATACTGAGGTACATCAAAGGCACTATTGATTATGGTGTCAAATTTGAGAAGTGTCAAGAACTTAAATTGTATGGATTTTCTGATAGTGATTGGGTTGGGTCCATTGATGACATGAAGAGTACTTCAAGTTATTGTTTTAGCTTGGGCTTAGGAGTTTTTTCATGGTGCACAAAGAAGCAAGAGATTGTGGCTCAATCTACTGCAAAAGCAGAATTTATAGCAGCAACATCATCTGCAAATCAAGCATTATGGTTAAAGAAAGTCTTATATGATTTACACATGCAGTAGGAGAATGAAATTGTTATTTTTGTTGACAACCAGGAAATAATTGCAATTGCAAATGATTCAGTGTGTCATGGAAAAACTAAACATTTCAACATCAAGCTCTATGTTTTAAGAGAAATGCAGCAAAGTGTAGAAGTAAACTTAGTTTATTGCAAGTCTAAAGATCAGTTAGCTGACTTAGTTGCAAAACTACTTCCTGTTAGTAGATTTGAACTTTAAAAAAAAAAGATTAGAGTTTGCAATTCCAAAAGTAAGAAGGAGTGTTAAATATATGCTTTTATAACTATCTTTAGTTTTGTTTGATTTCAATTTAATAAATTAATAAACTTATATACTTTGGAAGAAGTAAGTTCTTGCTAAACTTTGTGAACAAGTAAGTAGCTACTAAACTTTAGGAGCAAGTTAGTGGTTTCTAAACTTTGTGAGTAAGTAATTAGTTCCTAAATTTTAGGAGTAAATTACTTTAGGAGCAAGTAAATTTGATTTTTTTTCTATTCTAAATATAATTTTTTTTATTAAATGAAACAGATAAATAATTTCTGTATTTCTTTCTTCTCAAAACTTCAATATTCTATCCTTTAACTCTTTTTTTTTCTGTTATAAACCAATAGAAACGATGCAAGTGCGGTGATTTTGATCCACAATATGAGTATATAACTTTTAAATCTTTTTTATCAAGATGCTGATTAGACACATCTTTTAATATTTACCCTAATCATCTTGCTGAGCGGTTCTGATTCATCTACTATTACACCAAGCGGATTAATTGTTGATAATATACTTAGATTGAGTGTATAATATATTATTCTTAATTTACTTTTTACTAGGTTGTTTGTTCGATAAGCTTTGTGAAGGGTCGTTGATTCTGTACCAAGAAGGTTACTCTGAAAATTATTTAACTAATACTTTTAGATATTGTTTTACATTTCTAATGGCTATATATATAAATATTGTGATTGTTTGTGTTCTACATAATTGTTTTGCAGGAGGACCAATTCATATATATTTTTTTAATCTTTTATTTTTATTTTTAATTTATATTATTTTTAAATGATTGATAGAATTTTTTAAAATATTTTATTTAAAAAAATATAAATATTTTATATATGTTTATAATATAATTTTTAAAAAATATAGTAAATATTAAAAAAAATTAAATTTTTATTAATTAAATTACATTCCAAGATAACATTTAATTTTATTAAATAATTATTATAATTGATAAAATTTATTTTACATTCTGATTTGATAAATAATTTATACAAATAAATTAATATTACAGTAATTTAAAATTTCAATAAAGTAAATCCATATTTTAATCTTTGTTAGTAATGTAAATGGAAGATAATATTCAAATTTTATAATTTTTTTAACTGATTAAATATTAAATTATATTTTTCTAAATAATTATTAACTTTACTTAATCTTAATAAAATTTATATCACATTATATATTATTTATTTCAATATTTTTTTAAATTAATTGTTAAAATAATTATTAATTTTAAATACAAATTAAAAATAATATTATAATTTTATCAATTTTTAACAAAATAATACTTTTTATACTAATATGTTTTCATTTTTTATAATAGAATTTAAAAATTTATATAAAATAATTTATTGATATAAAATTATAATTAATTTATGATAAAATTGGTTATAATTAAACTATAATATGTATATAATATTTAAATATTAAAGTTAATGCAATAAAAAGAAATTTAAATTTTTAAAATAAAATGATAAGCAAATTAGTGTCTTGTCCAATTTAAACAATTTTGATGAGAAATAGAATTTAATTTAAAGTTATTAACTATAATTTATTTTATCAGTTAAATAATATTTTATTAATTAATAAATATTTTTTTAAATAGAATTAATATTAAATAAAATATGTAAATTATTTTTAATTTAATTTATAACAATTAATTTGTATAATTATTTGTTTAGGGTTAAAAATTTATTAAATAATTATAAAACATAAATTATTTTATAACTAAAATAAAAATCATAAGAATCGTAATTTTATATATTTTTTATATTATTAAATATGATGTAAAGATTAATAAGTTAATTTAAAAATTAATTTAATAATTATAGGAAATCAACCTAATAAGTTAATTTTAAAATTTAATTTAAATATTATAAATAATTTAGATAATAATATAATTTAAAACCTTTTTTTATATATTATGGGTAAATATGTAAAATTTTATTTACATATTATAAGTTTAGGATTTTAAGTTAATTAAATAATAGATTTAGGGTTTTAAATTAATTAAGTTAATAGTTTAATTTAAGAAAATAAATTCATTTAAAATTAGTTTAATATTAGATCAAATTAATAATTAAATTAATTATGATAGTAATTTAATGTTAAATTTAATTTTAATGCAATAGGTAATTATGAGAATAGGTAAATTTTTAAAATTAATTTATAATTTAATTTAATTAATATACCTGGATCAGAATATGTAAATTTAAAAATTAATATTGTAGGTATTGGACAATGAAGATAATAAATTAATTTTAAATTTAATTTAAGTATTAAAATAATTTAAATAATTAATCAATTTAAAGTTTATTTTAAATATTATAGATAAATCAGAATATGTAAAATTTCATTTACATATTATAGATTAATATTTTAAGTTAAATAAGATAATAATTTATTTTTAAATTTTATTTCAATATTTTACCTAATTAAAATAGTAATGTATTTTAAATTTTAATTTAAAAATTATAGATAATTTTAACAATAAATTATTTAAAATTTAATTTAAATTATATATAGAATTAACGTATTAATAATGTAATTATGATAATAATTTAATGTATAATTTAATTTATATATAGTAAATAATTAAGATAATAATTTAGTTTTAAAATTAATTTAATTTAATATGTTAAATTAAAATTTTATTTATATATTTTAGTTAATAATTAAAATTAAATTTAATTAAAAAGAAAAGTAAATAATATAATATTTATTTAAATAATATTGTATTTATTTATTTTAAATTATATTAAATTATTTTTTTATATGCTTATATAAAAATATAGTTTTTAAAAAACCAATGTGCAATAACTGTATTTTAAAGTCCTACAAATTAAACTTTTAAAATTATTAACTAAGATTTGATTGGATTAATTATAAAATCACATATGATATTATTTTATTAATCTAAATATGTCAAAATTTAATACCTTCTTAGAAAAATACTGGAGTAAACAGCAAACAGTTCAATATAGTTGTAGGTTGAGTTCTCAACCTAGTTTCTCGGCCTTGGAGACCTTGATCTTAATAGGATACATGTTCTTATGCCTAAAGTCTGTTTTCAACGAGCATCTCATATAGAGAACAGAAACATCGCAAGTCACTTACCTAACAATGACGTCGATAACTGCAATTTTCCTAAAAAGATTAGAAAGGCAATCAGAATTGAAGAAATTAGAAATACGTACCAGTTGTGTGATGAACGATGTTAATATCCAAATAAGAAAATTCCTAAAAAAAAATCAAGCAGCATTGTCACTATACAGCAAAAGTTTATTCGAGAGTGACGATAGAAATGGAAAAAAGGAACTACTAGAAAGAGTTGCTACATCAGAATGCATAGTAAAAAATTAATCACTTAAATAAGGAGTATTAAATTGAAGAAAGGATGAATAATATGAATAATAATCAGCTAGCATAAGATCAAACTAAAATAATACTTTAATAAATGAGTGAATAAAAAAGTAGAAAAAAGATAAAATAATAAAATAAAATTAAAAGATATCTATCATTATAATGGTCGAAGTAGTCCTCCAGTATCTCATCATTAGTAATGATCTGAGCACTGGAATTTGGGAACAATAGTGCTTGTGAATGATGTCCCTTTATACTGAAGCTAAGAAAAACGTAGAAAAAGTTCTATTATTTTTTTTTTCTCAAAACTTGTGCTTATAACATAAACTAAAATACTAAATTATATTTTTAGAAAACTAATTTAATTTTTAATTAATGATAATGTTTATTAATAATAATTGTATTTTAAACGAGATACTATTATTATAAATATTTTTTATTTATGTTACTAATAAAAATTATATGCTTTAATTATTAATAATATATTTTATTAGATTAAACAAAAATAAAAGGATGAAAAATAAATTATTTAAATTAAAATAATTATTAAAAATATTCTTATTAAAAAAAATACATGTTAGGTATGTGTAATCTATATCTAAAATTATTAAACTTATGACTAAAATATTTATTGATAAATAAAAAATTTATATGTATATAATATTTATATTTATAGTCTAAAATTTAATAAAATAAATATTGATAAAATTAAATTTTTACAGGTATGTTATATATATACTTATAATTTTAAAGTTATTAAAATAAATGGTGATGAAATAAGACTTTTATAATTATATAATACTTACAACTACGATCAACCACACGTTCATAGGTATATAATATTTATATTTATAATTTCAAAATTATCACTAAAATAAATAATGATAGTATAAAACTTTTGTAAATATATAATATATATATTTATGATTTATCTTATGTTCATAGATATATGACATCTTTAATTATAATTTTAAACTTATCAATAAAATAAATAGTGACAAAATTAAACTTCTATAAGTATAAAATACATACATCTATGACTTATCATGTATCCAGAAGCAAAAAATACCTACACTTATAATTTTAGTTACTATCACAAAAAGTTCCAATGAGTATAAGATAAATTTCTTGTAGGGACTTAAGAGTTCACACCATGAGTAAAGTGAAGAACAAGTTAAGTAAGGAGACCTATGCCCGGAAGAAACCAATATTTGAATCTAGAAGAAAGATCCTAACATCACAGTAAATGAAGAAGTAAGTACAATTTAGAGAGATGCCAAGCATCGATAAAGTGAGTCGCAAGCTTCAGTTGTAAGATTATGAGTACATGTCCAAAATGCAATCCAACGACTGTGGAAAGAATAGCAGATATTTACAAAAATGCATATGACACTGCAATCTCTCAGAATCAGCTGAACAAGTTATGCATACATCTCGTAGGCCCAACAAATTAAGGATCATCCATAATCATAACACAGTCCTCAAAAGGGCCTGACCATTTTAAAATTGTGTGCAAAATACATGTGGCATGCTCTAACCAAATTGTCAAACAAACTTCTTGTTTCTTAGTAACAAGAACAACATGGATAATATTTTCTATGATTTGATCACATGTTATAATAGCGTCTGTTTCAAAGCAAACAGAGCCAATGCAATTAAGAAATGATTGAAATCTTGTTAGTCACACATTTGGAGTTTCAACTAAACCAAAAACATATATACGCTAAGAGGATTTAGAGCCATATACAGACCTTAAAAGTCCTTCTGGGTACCACGATGGAGCATTTCTTTAAAAGGCCCTTTATATGGATATTTCTTTGCGCAAGTCTGATGGAGTAAGTCAATTAGTGTTTCAAATTTATATTACAATTTTTTTTCTCAGAAGAAATAGCAACAGACTTCAAATCTTCTTAACGCTGGATGCTTATACAAGTGATTAATTCCAAGCACCTCTCTGTCAATATATCCCACAACATTACAGGGTTACTTTAAATAGATAGAGAAAACAAATTAGAAAGAATAGAAAAAAGGGAATCATTAGAAATATTTATACCAGTCAATTTATGCACAATTACAAGCATAGAAATTGCTAAAGCTAATAGGAAGAAAGTTTTCAGAGTGATGAGAAATAACACCAATGAAAAAATAATAAAATTTTAAATCAAGTGAAAACCATAATATAATTAACCAAGATATTAAAAACACAACAAAAAAATTCACATATAGTTATAGATATTTACAGTGATAGCCATTAAAATTATAGGTATAAAGCATATATAACTATGAAATTATAATAAACTGTAGGTATAAAGATTATATATCTATAATAATATAATTATAACATTATTTATTTTAAGGTTAGACTTCAAATCATAGGTATAAACAATATATACATATAGATATAGATAAAACGTAGGTATAGATTTATATATTTATAAGAGTTTAATTTCATGCCTATTTATAAATATTTTTTAAACAAATACCATATAAAGTTATTTAATATGTAAAGAAACTTATTTATTTAATTTTTTATTTAATATAAAATATTTATTATTAATAAGAAAATATATATTTTTCATTTAAAAATTTAAAAATAGTTTTAGAATGAACAAAAAATTTGATAACTTATTTAAATAATATTTTTTTATTTTCATTATATTTTTTAAAAATTTCTTTTAAATAACATTAATTTAAGTTAAAATTAATATATAAATAATTAATTTGTAAGAAAGATTAATTATTTTTTATTTAACATTCAATTTTTTAAATGTCATTTAACATTCAAATTAACAAGGTCCTGTCAGGTCTGTAGTAGTTCAAAACCTTGATATCTTTTTTCACTATTTTTTGTTCACATTCTGCAATTCTTCTTTTTGGTAAGTTTTTCAACCTTTTGATTCTTCCTCTGTTCTTCATTTCAATGTTCTTTTATTTAACTTTGAATGTTCAATGCAACAATTTTCGATGAACTCTCACATCTATTTTATTCTTACTTTACATTTCCTAGCAATCTTTTGTTGTTTGTTCGTCGTTTTTTATTTGGAAGACACCATTTGGAGTAGCTACTGCTGTATTTATGACTTGAAGTTTGAATTCACATAAAGCTTCCTATCATTTTCGAGGTAGGGTTACTCCTATTGAAAGTGTAATGTGAAATTGAATCTCTATTTTATCATGTCATTCTATCGAGATTACATAATATGAAATAATTTTTACTTTAACTTAAGCTATTGAGGTAACATTTGAGATTAGTTTTGAGCCAAATAGTTAAACAGTAGAAATCGAAGATGCAACATAATATTTTATTTCTATTTTTTTCATCTTCAAGTAGTAACTGGTCTCATGCATATTGATCATTACTGTTGTGAATTAGATGTTCTGTTCCTCTATGATTACCGCTACTTTCTTCTCCCTGTTGTTGTTGTCTTTGGAAAAAAGAAAAAAGGGGATCTATGTAAGATTTGGTTTTGTGTTCCTATGTAAGCAAAAAATATTACTTGCTTTGTTGTCTCTGATTGGATGCGAAAATTGTACTATAGAATCTGTTGCATAGGCTTGGTCTACAGTGGTTGTCGTACAAACATGGATGAGATGGAGGAAGAAACTAAAACATGGATTGGTTAAAACAATTAGCCTTTTTTTGGGCTTCTCTTTCGCTTCTGCTATCTGGTTTTCCTTTAAATTGAAGATTCTATTTGTTTATCATGAGTTGTTAGCTATTAAATTAAGGAATTTTACTCTTCGTCTCTCTCATGAACTTCTTTTGATAAGATGTGATGTAAAACACGTCAAAAATGCACTAAAATGTTTAAAGAAACCGAACTTTTGTAGAATAAATCTATTATTATCAACTAGAATGAGAACTGAAGCAGTTCCATTATCTTGTATTTTGTTTTATAAGAATTTTAAGAGTCATGCATGATTGTCTATCTAATATGAGATCTCTGGTTGGATTTTGAATGGGGTCTAGCACTCTAGCTAGAGGGGAGCCTCCTATGGTTCAAGTCTTATTGAATTGTGTGAATGTGCAGTATGGAACACATTTAAGATATAGGAACACATTTTATTTCTAATATTTCTTATATAGTTGTCTTATACATATAGAAAAAAAAATTAAATAATAAAATTTTATTAAAATTGTAATATTTAATATTTAAATATATTATTATAATATAAATTTTAATAATAATTATTATATATAATACATAGTTTTAGCTAAACAATTGTCAACAATTAGAAAATTTATTTTTTATAATGTGTCAACAATTGTTTCTTATATGGTATTGTCGTAGCAAAAAGGGGCCGAGAGAAAAAGGAAATAAAGTAGATTCTTAGGTATGCTAACTTTTTTTGGTTTTCTAATAAGCAAACTTGATTGATGGAAGTGAGTACCATAGTAGCTTTGGTACCTTGTAGAAAAATACATTACATTTCAAATAATTATATGATTCTTTAATTTCATTGTGTTTCATTAATTATATTGATTCATATTTAACTACAAAATTACTAAATGATGAATAACAATATAATTACAGTTTGAAAGAGATTCTTGCACCCAAAATAAGTAAGAATTATTGTATATATAAATAAACAAGTAGAAAGTACATGTTAGCAAGTATTTCGGTGCACACTTAATTTTCATGATAACTTCAGTTATATACCCAGTAGACCTATCTTTATGGATTCAAGTTATGTAATGAAAAATAGGAATTAAAGTTCTGCACCTAGTGGATCCATCTTTATGGATTCAGTTATGTAATGAAAAATAGGAATTGAATAATAAGTTTTTACATTAGTTACTAGAAAATAAAAATAAAAATTAATAAGTTTATTCTAACTGATGTAAAGAGTTTGTTCTAAAAAAATTTATCTAGTTGTTGTGATAGAATTAATGTATAGAAAATATCCAATTGTTGTTGTGATACCCTTTATTTATCTAGTTGTTGCCTTTAGAACATTGAGATCTCCATGCATTATAGTAGAAAAAATATGGATAAAAGAATTTAATAAATGTATAGTTTCGTCTCCAATATATATATTTATTTAAAATACTAATGTTATTGAATACTACATATTACTTGCTTTATTTTTTTATATGAATGATTATCTATTAAAATTAAATTTTTTATTTTATTTTTCAGTTTATTTCTTATAATGGATAAAAGATGGATATTTGAGACCTCTGAAAATAAGGAAAAATACATTAGAGGGGTTCTAAATTTTCTTGACTTAACATTTGCAAAACCATCTAAGGATCGAAAAATTTTATGCCCTTGCACTAAATGTGTCAACTACAAGTTAATTTAGTTACTTTTTTGCCTTTATGTTTCATAATTTTTTATTTGTAATTCTAATGATATCAAATCTTAATCATTACATTGACTAATCCTAATTAGAGCAACAAGAAGAAGAGGAAAATCATGATATATCTCATTCAAGTGAATGTTCAAATGCAGGTAAGTGTAGTATATAATGAATAATTTATACTTTTCTTAAGATATATTTTTCTAATGTGACATTCTTACACATTTTAGTTAGAAAGAAAACAAAAGGATATACACATATGTTAGATGTGTGAGATTTTCCAAATGGAGAATTCATACTTGTTGAAGTAGATTATTTAGGCAATCCTATGGGATAGGAAGGAAAAACTTTACTAAATGCAATTGGTAGCTTGGTAAGGAGGTGTGAACACTCAATTATGTCCGAGACCAATTTTTAAGCAAGGAAAAAGTAAAGAAAAGAGAAAGAGGAAAAGAGTAGAACTAATAAATAATAATAACAAAAAATAAAAAAAGAGAAAAAGTAAAAATAAGAAAAGAGAAAAAGAAATCCCACACCAAATAAAATAAGAATTCCAAGAAGGGAAAAAATACTTTGAGAGTCCCACATTGGAAGAGTGAGACTCTTTCACTCTCTAATTCTCCTATATGGGAAAGAAGTCTCACATTGGACAAGGAGCACTTCTTTAACTCTCCTCTTCGTACGTAAGAAGATGTCCTTTCTCTAAGTTTTGGGATACGGGAAAGAAGTCCCACATTGGACAAGGAGCACTTATTTAAGCCTTCCTCCTCCTATATAAGGAGATGTCATCCCTCTAAATTTTGGATATGGGAAAGAAGTCTCACATTGGACAAGGAGCATTTCTTTAAGCCCTCCTCCTCCTATATAAGGAGATGTCCTCCCTTTAAATTTTGGATATGGGAAAGAAGTCCCACATTGGATAAGGAGCACTTCTTTAAGCCCTCCTCCTATATAAGGAGGTGTCCTCCCTCTAACTTTTGGATATGGGAAAGAAGTCCCACATTGGACAAGGAGCACTTCTTTAAGCCCTCCTCCTCCTATATAAGGAGATGTCCTCTCTCTAAATTTTGGGGATATGGGAAAGAAGTCCCATGTTGGACAAGGAGCACTTTTTCAATCCCTCCTCCTATACAAGGAGATGACCTTCGCAATTTAAAAAAATAGGAAGAAAAAGGAAAAAAAAAGGAAGAAAAGTCAATTTTCAATTTTTCCCAGGTAAGTGTAGCTAACTTTGCTTTTTAATTATTATTTTTTATCCTTTATTATTTTATTTTCTTTATTTTTGTTTAGGCACTATCATCTTTATATTTGTTTTTTCTTTTCTTCTAATTAAAAATTTTCCAAAAATATTTATAATTTTCTAAAATTTGTGCAACGAATTATAATACGAGTAGGCATCCCTCTCTGCTATTTCATGTTTTAATTCGTGCAGATTCAAATGCAGCTTACGACGGTTTGGATTTTGCAAGAACATAATTTAGAAAATCACTATTTACTAACTCCTTTAAAAACGTCTATTTCAAAAATGTCTATTTTTTATTTTCTAAAGTTCGTGCAATGGATTCTAATACGAGCAGGCAACCTTCTATGTTGTTCCAAGTTTTAATTCGTGCAGATTTAAATGCGGCTTACGATGGTTTGGATTTTGTAAGCACGTAATTTTAGAAAATCACTATTTACTGACTTCGTTAAAAAACGTTTGTTTCAAAAATATCTGTTTTTTATTTTCTAAAATTCGTGCAACGGATTGTAATACAAACAGACAGCCTTCTTTGTTGTTCCAAGTTTTAATTTGTGCAAATTCAAATGCGGCTTAGGATGGTTTGGATTTTTCAAGCACATAATTTTAGAAAATCATTGTTTACTAACTCCGTTAAAAAATGTTTGTTCCAAACATCAATTTTTAAATTTTTTAAAATTCGTCGAAACAGATTCTAATACGGGCAGGTAGCCTTCTCTGCTATTCCATGTTTTAATTCGTGTGGGTTCAAATATGGCTTACGATGCTTTGGATTTTGTGCATACATCTTTCCAAAAAATTTCTATTTTTGTTCAGAAATCCGTCTAAACGGATTCTAATACAGGTAGGCAGTCTTCTTTGTTTCGTATTTTAATTCGTACAAACTCAAGCGTGAATTATGGTGGTTTGAGCTTTGCAAGGACATGATTTTAATCCTTGTTTTAACTAACTCCTTTAAAAAAAAGTTAATTTCACCTATAAACACCTTTTCTGTTTTCCAAGGGATCAAGTCCCCTACCAGAACTACGTAGCCTTGAATTTCCCATTGCACCAAGGAATACGCAGGAGTAGGATCAAGTCTTTGTAAACACCCAATTATGTCCGAGGCCCCCCATTCGTCATTTTATGCGAACAATTAAGAAGAGCAGAGAAAACAGGAAAACAAAAAAAACACAAATAAATAAAAAACAAAAATATGTAATAAATAAATAATAAAATTACAAAAAATAAATGAAAAATTTAAATATTAAAAGGAATAAAAAATAAAATAAAATTGAAAATAACGTTAAATATTAAAAGGAAGTAAAAGCGAAATAAAAAAATTTTCGAAAAAGAAAAAGAGAAAAAGGGCCCCTGGGGTTTTAGGCTATAAAGAGGGGCGTCTAGAAGGCTAAGGGTTTTGGGAAAAAAAAAGGAGATTGTGCGGAGAGAGAGCAAAGAAAAATGTTGAAGGGATCTCTGTGGAAACGCCAGGGACGAGGTCGCGTGATTCGATTAACTCTGAAGAGGATCCTATCCGCTTGAATCGTGCATTCTTCCCTTTGGTGTGGGTAGAAAATTTGGCTCCACGAAGGTCAATTTACTATTCCCGACCCGAAGGATATTGTAATCGTTTCTTACCATTTAAAAATGTGTATTCAAATCGGATCCTGTGGGAGACATATTTGAATGTTTGTGAAAATGGCCCCCTATGAGGATCCGGCCTCGGACACAATGCCTAACTAATAAGAACCAATCCTAACTAAAGATGTGAATCGATTTGTGCATTAGCTAGAAAAGAGAGGTCCCGAGAAGAGTGGAAGAATTCTGTAAATGTAGTGCTGCTAATCCTTGGTCCATGGGAATATACATGAACCTTTAAAAATTTCGCTCAGAAACAACTAAACCACCATCGCTTTTGAAATTCATCATTGATCCATTAGAACTCCCAGTAACGATTTCGCAAAACAAATCCGAAACGACGTTGCGGCCATTACAATTGTTTCGTTGTTTTGGAATTCAAATCGGTGATTTAGATGTGTCTTTTTCCGATTCAATAGCTTTTCCACTGAAAACTCCCAAATGACGTCGTCGCCATCGCGTTTCATTCTTATGAGCATCGTTTTCTTCTCGCCTTTGAAATTTCCATCTGTGGCTATGATTTGTCTAACGCTCGTACACTAACATCTTCACTGGAAAGCAAAACGCCCAAGCGACATCGTCGTGTCGTGGCAACGCTGACGCAGCGTCCAGATTCCGGTGGCGCCGCCGTCACCGCACCCCACTGCGCGGCACTACGCGCTGGGGACCAGGGCCTATGGGAGCTCGACCTCCAGAAATATGACTGAAAGCCAGGACCACCATGAATGTAGTCAAGTCGCGCTTGAGCCTCCAAAGCGGAAGGTGCTAGTTCAAGCTTTAAGCCGTGTCGTGGCAGCCTCGGTCGCGAGCCAGGGGCATACGATTGGCCGCGCAAGAATGGCAACAGCCAGGGGCTTAGGAGCAGGTTGAGCCACCGCTCGGAGGGAACTTTCAGGCCGTTCCATGCCCACCAGAGGCGAGGGAGGTGATGAACTGAATCCGGCGCGGGTGAAGGGTCCAGTGAATGTCTAAGGAAGAAGAACCCTTAGTCGCAATTATCATAAAATTCCTAAACTTTTTAAAATTTGCTAATCAGTCCCTGGCACTCCCTATATTTGCAGAACAGCCCGGAATTTCCCATATTTGAAAATGAGCCCCTTAACTTCCCCATATTTGCAAAATAGTTCCTGAAATTTTCCATAATTGCAAATTAGTCCCTCAAATTTTCAAAATTGCACTTTGGCCCCTTAACTCTTCAAAATTGAAAATTAGCCCCAACAATTTCTTTTTTTTAAAGTTCTTTTTTGTCACATTGTTTTTTTGTTTTTTTGAAATAATACCAAACCCCTTTTCCCAAATCAAATCCAATTTATTTTAGATCCTCTTTCTCTAACTAAATCAAGTTTAATGTTTCATAAAATTTTGAGTCAACTATTTCTTTTCAACCAATTCCTTTTCCCTAAAAGTGTCCGATTAAGCCCACGCGCTTCCGATATTTACAAATCAAGAAAACAATTAAATGAAAATCTCTCCGCTTTCCCTAAATCTCACGCAATGGACACTAAAGACGAACTGGTAGCTTTTCCTGCTGTTCGTTGTTTAGAGGTTTGTATGGGTCCAAGTGCAGCCGTTGTTGTCTTGGGCCCTGTGCATATGTGGATTAGGATTGCTCCTCCTTCTCCTCCTTTTCAAACAAATAAAAACCCATTTTGCATTCCTTAATCTCACGCGATAGGCCCTAAAAACGAACTGTCAGCTTTTTCTGTTGTTCGTTGTTTAGAGGTCTATATGGGTCCAAGTGCAGCCGTAGTTGTCTTGGGCCCTGTGCATATGTGGATTGGGATTGCACCCTCAAAATGTTAAGAAAAAAAAGACAACAACAACATGTTCGCTTTTCAATTTAAACTCTATTCGAAGGTCAAGCCTTTGAACTAACCAGAACTACGTAAGCCTTGAATTTCCCATTGCACCGAGGGATACGTAGGCTCAAGATCAAATCCTGTCAGGCTAACCTCCATCAAGTATTTATCTTCACGCTGATTAAAGGGATCAAACAAGTTTCAAATAATCAAACAAGTTTTAAATAATCACACACTCGGAACGGGCGAGTGGGGTGCCTAACACCTTCCCCATTCGTAACTGACTCCCGAACTTCGAATCTCATCCTCGAGTCAGGGTTTTTTCCAAATCTTTTTCCCTTAAATAAAAATTTGGTGGCGGCTCCACTTAATCAAACGAATTCATTTTAAAATTTTAGCGAGTTCGTCGTCTCGTCGGAATTATGGTTGCGACAGTCTTGTTAGGCTATTTTCTACAAATCTATTTATTTCTATTTTATTTAAATGGATCAAAATTTTTTCGAAACTATCAAAATCACACACTCAGTTTAATGGTACCATTCTTCGGAACGGGCGAGTAGGGTGCCTAATATCTTCCCTATTCATAACCGACTCCTGCACCTAGAATTTCTTCCTCAAGTTAAGTTTTATCCAAATATTTTCCTTTAAAATAAAATTTGGTGGCGGCTCCACAACCACTAATCAAAATAAATTCTTTTTCAAAATTTTAGCAAGTTCGTCATTTTGTTGTAATTACAGTTACGATAGGAGGCACAAATGTGCTCCTATCAATTACCTTAGTTGGAAAGACATGCCCCAATCTTATATTACTAACATGCTTGAATTGAGCAAACAAAGAAAATCTTAAAGGATAACATGAGTTGAAAGTGGAGGAAATTTAAGCATGACTTAAAAGGAAAAAGGATATTATCAAAGTAAGACAGAGGAAGAAATGGTTGCCAACATTCATGATAAAAGGGTTGATCCTTCTCAATATCGTGATTTGGTGCATCATTGGTGTTTTGGGAAAGGAAAGGTATATGTATAATGTTATTACTTTTTTTTAACTAAATAATTTACATAACATATGTTTAATATTACGATACATTTACTGTTCAATGATTGTAGCAAATAAGAAACATAAATAAAAGAAGTCATTCAAAATATGAGGATTTGCATTGCATGGGAACAAAGAATCTTCCACGGCTAATTAATGAAATGGTTTGCATCTTTTTATTTTAATTCATATGTTGTTACTCATTTGTCTTTTTTATAATTATTTTTTGATACAAATATAAATAAAATTATTAATATTTCTATTATTAATGTTAGACAACAAAGGCTAAAGGGGTGTAACCTTCATGTGCTAAAATTTATATTGATACTCGAACTCGAAAGGATGGGAGTATTGTGACTGAAAAGGCAGCTGAAGTGATTGTAATAATCTCAATCTCAATGAAAAAATTTAACTAAATTCTATGATAGAAATTAATAATATAATTGGTTGTTTAATATTTATAATATTTTTTATGTAGGATGAACTAAAGAAGCATATGACAAAAGTAGGGAGTTCATATGATTCCACGGATTGGAAAAATGATCTATACTCAAAAGTAAAAGGACCTAGAAAAAGTGGACATGTGCGTTGCCTAGGAAAAATTTCACACCAAGCAAGTTCAAATGCTACATCTCAAAACTTTAGTGCGGAGATTAGACTTAAGAAATTAGAGAATTTGTTTGGAAATCTTGTCTTAGTTTTACAAACACGATTTTCAGAAGATCCTCAAATTAATGCTATTTTACAAGCTGTTGCTGAAGAGGTATCAAATTTTATGATTCAAAATCTTTGAAAATTTAATTATGATATGTAATTTTAGAATTTTACAATTTAATTATCTGTTCTTTCTAAATTGTGACAATTACTTATACATATATGAATATGTAAGCATTTTCTTTTGAATATGTAGTCATAGACGAAAAATATCTTATTAAATGATTTTAAGTTGTCTCTTGAGTAAACTTATATTTCTCCTAAATAAACGTTGATATAATCAAGTTTGATACTATAATATAGAAAATCTTAAAATGTTTCACATTTATTAATAGTTTGTTGTATGAACTTTTACTTATACATGTAAACCCATAGGTAAAAGTTAACACCTAAACCTTTAGCTACAGCCGTGTAAAATTGTAGGTAAAGACATGCAAAAAAGTGTAGATATAATTTTGCCTACACCCATACAAAGTTGTAGGTAAATGTTCATAATCTTTACTCACAGCCACAATGAACTGTAGGTAAAAGCATAAAATTGTAGCTATAACGTTCAGTGATATCCAAATTTCCATAGTTATTCAACGTACATAATGGATGGAAAATGTGTTCGACGGTCCTTGTATTTAAACATATACCTATGATTTTTTCACATTTAGTGACAGATTTTGTCTGTCACTATAGATACAATTTATTGTAGTGAAATTAACTTGAGTGATACCCCAAGGATTTAAAAACAAAGATTGTTAAAATGATAATTCACCCTTAAGAATTAAACACTAGGGATAATCCCATTTCATGTGTAATGTATGTGTAGAGAGTATCAAAGGAAGGCAACCAAAAAGCTAACAGTGAAAGTTGTGCCATTATATATGTTGTGTGGGTTATGGACAGTGAATTTCCAATCTGGAATATTACTTCCATATTGTAAAGCCACGTAAGCAACAAGTATACACGCGCCACCAACCTGAAATTTTAATAGGCAAAATGTTTAAAAGTATATCATATTCGCAATTATCTAGAACTATACTATCACAGACTAACCAATGCCAAGATACAACAAATCACAGTGTGATATGAATTTAAACGAATTTTTTTTAATTGGTTCATTAAGATAAAAAAGGATAGGATTATAACGGAAACAAATCAAAATTAAAATTTCAATAATTGTAAGAGTAAAATATAGAAATGAAAAGGAATGAAAGAAAGTGTCACACCCTCAATTTTATAAAGAAAGAAGAGTGATAGACTTGATGTAGAATCGCCATAAGAGTGTGAAAAACTCTTGATTAGATTTAAGCAATGGTTCTTTCCAAGAACCAAAGAGGCACACAGGCTTTTTCAAAAGAAAAAACCTCAAATCTTATTATTATCAAAACTTCTCCTAGGAAGAGTTACATAAGTATTTATAATAAAATTAAAATCCTAAATGTTTAGGAGTTAATAGGGTCCGGCCCACTAATATAACATAATAAAAGTAACAAATCCTAAAAGACATAATAACCATTATGGTCAAGCCCATTAACATAATAAATTAAATTTATGTTATTAATAAATAAAATGAACATAAAGTTCTAAATCAAAATATAAACATAAAGTCTTGTGTTCTTTTCTTCCATATCTTGGGTTTCCTTGAACATAGTTATGACTATGTGATTTAAGACTTCTGTGAGTTTCTTTACTTTTGATCTTGTCATAAAACCTTTAAGCCCTTGTTAAAGATCATCATCTTTATCTCTTTTATTCTTTATCATTATCTTTTTTTGGTTTGTATAAGTGTATCACAAAAAATACAGTAAAGTTAAAATAAATTGAGCTAAAAAGATATATATAAAAACTAGATAGAAATGAAATTGAAAAAAATAAAGAGAGAGAAAGATTTCTCATTGTAAATCTAATGTCAAACATAAAATGGAAATAAGTTTTTTCTTCTATCACATACCATAAATAACCATATACCCATAGCTTTTCCATGAGGCTTTGATCTCTACTTTCTAATAATATCCAAACTCATTGAGGAAGCTGGTCATAATGGGGAACATCAATATTCACCAAATGATAAAGCTAAATTCATATAAATGTTGGTTTCCTCAATTATCCATGGCGTAAACAAGCGCCATGTTAATACAAGGCTTATCCTTGTCTCTTGAGTCAATTTCCACAAGCTAAGCCCACTCCCCTGTGATCATAACCTCAACACCTCCACCATTGGGCCTTACCTCTTTTTTCAAATTTTAATATATGAAAATTGATGCAATTAATGTTATAAATAGATGTCAGCCATTTGCAAGTTAACTTTTCTCATCAATGTAATCAATTTATTCTACATCCTTCGATGGATGAATTATGATGCAAGAAAACTCTAGACCAATATAATTGACCACCACAAACTACGAACAATGGACCATTCATTGAATATAACACATGACAAAAGATTTCTCACAGGTATAAACTGTATACTAAATAAGTATACATTTACAAATATGGAGCACGAATATCGGTGATGATATAGGGAAGCAATCCACTTGAACAACAAATTATAAATAGATTTTCTCCATTTAAAATTCTTTTCATTATTTAGTTTAATAAATTATCTGTTAAATAAAGATGTGATGATGTATAAAATTTATATAAAATTTTATATAATTTATTAATTTGATAATATTCTCCCATATTCTTTTGTTTTGCTCAAATTTATAAAATTTTTATGAATTATTAATTTGATTAACAAAGAAGGAGAAGGGTTTTTTTTTTATAAATACTATTCAAATCAGAGAGATAATAAACTTGTGAGAATGGTAATGTACACTCCTATAAATCACGCCCATGCTGAACGTCCAGTAGGTGAACCAAATAGTAAATCATGGTTTAATAATATAATTTGTTAGTAATGCCTACTACTCATTGTTTATATTAGTAGTACTTATTATTTTACCTTACATGACTTTATTTGAAATTGAGATAAAATTTTAATTAATTTTTATATTTTTAGTATATTTAAATTAATTTTAGGTTTATAATGATAATTATTTTGAATTGAATTTTCACCATTTTGTGGTTGTAGTTTGTTTTGTGTATAATGAATATAATTTATGATAAAAAAATTTTTGTCAATATTATCAATATGGATACAGATATCGTTATGGATAACTTTGATGAAGTCAATTATCAAGAGTCAATTGATGAGTTGGATGAAGTGGAGATCAATGTTAGGAAGTTGATTTCTTTTGACCCAATTATCCAAATGTATAGTTTAAATCATTTGATAGATGAGTTAGCTAAAAAATGACATCGGTATGTGATTGTCTTGTTACGTGTTATTGTCCATGCATTACATTTGTTGGAGCTAATGTCAATTATTCGGGGCATGTCAATTTGTGAGAGCAATATTGACCTAGAGCATAGATGTCTACAATTAATGAAATATTTGATGGAAACACAACGGTGTCGAGACATTATATGCATGAGTCCTGAGGCATTTATGGAGTTATGTCATAGGCTAAGATTGGCCAGTTGGGTCAAAGATTCACCAAAAACAATTGTTGAGGAGCAAGTTGCAAATTCCTTCACATTATAGGTCGTAATGTCAAAAATCTAACGGTGTCATTCTCTTTTCATCGATGAGGAGAAACTGCTAGTCGACATTTTCATAATATTTTACGGGCTGTCATATCTTTAGAGGGTGAGTACCTAATCCAACCTAATGGTTTAATATCAATCTAATGGTTCTAATTAACTTAACTAGATGCTAGAAAAAAATTTAACTATAGAGGATCCAAATCCACAAAGATGAGAGAAGAAGTAGAATGAGTATGAAAAAAATATTTTTCCCTTAACAACCTTTTCGTGAGAAAAGTAAAGTGAAAAATTGTAGAAAGATATAGATATTCGATTCAAAATGACATGGACCTAAAAAATATTATTGCTTATTTGTTACACTGATGTAAAAAATAGTTACATTGGATCTTAAAAAATGAAATATAATAAATTGAGTACTTAATATCAAAATTTTTACTGCACATATTTTTACATCAACTTTCCAATAACTAATGTAAAAAATCATTATAAAATCTTTAATTTACACTAATATGTATGGTTTGACCAATATGAAGTAACACATAGAGAGATTAAAAAGCATTGAGAAAACTTGGGCCTTACATTATTATATCTGTGAGTATTAAAAAGACCATGATAAGTTAAGAAAGAAGACAAAATAATGGTTCGAGAACAATTGGCACATAAATGGTTGCCATTAGGTAAGCTAATAGAAATTGGAATAATGTTGTGAAAGAAAGAAAGCTAACATTTAACATGAAAAATATAATGAGTGCACCTGGTGATAAGAACTTCACTAAGATGGTTTAATCTTCATAGTATAGGTTAAATAAAAAATTAGAAAAGGATAAATAAAAGATAAATAAGTGGTTCAATGACTTGATGAGAGCAAATTGACAACTAATGTTATATAGAATGTGACTAACTTTCTATTTAGACATCTCGTTTAACCATAAACATGAGATAACCAATCCACATAATTATACAGCTAAGCTAAAGCACAAATTAGAAGCTTATATGAATTTAAATCACCAACCTTATAGAGAAGATTAACAAGATAAGGTTTCACAAGAAAAGAAAGATATAATTTTCACAATAGAAAATAACTCTTATTTAGGTAAAAAAAATTTTTTGATGATACCTTTTATTGCTCACAGAAAATCCATTTATACTTATACAATCATTAATATAAAGAAACTATAACCAAATCCTAATAAAATTCCTTAATCTCTAATGTGAAAAAATTATGATCATTGCTAATAGAATCTATCTATATTATGATTCAAATTCTCAACACAATCATAATTATATCTAAACAAATCCAATTAAATACTTTAAACAAATCCTAAAAAATTCAAAACTAAATTAACTAAAATTGATACAAATATGAAGAAATATCAAATCTTTTTAATCTTGTGATTTTGTTATGGATGAGATCTTCTTGGGATTGCGTAAATAAAATCATAATTTAATTTATCTTTTCTTTTTCTTAAAAATGCATTCACATGAACCCAATTGTCTCTTGTATAATGTTTTATCTTCCTATTCTTAATAACTCTTCTCTTAGAGTTATATATTTATCTACTTTGACTTGATCTTGCAAGGAGAGATCCAGGTTCGCACCATCTTCCCCATCTTGAAATAAAGTCATTCTCAACCTTTTATTATCAATTTTTTAAGAACAATGCACAAGGATTAAGACTTTCTTTGACATATTTATTGTCCATTAAATCTTGAACTTATCTTTGACTTTTATTAGTCTTTTCTAGGTTGGTATGGTATGTAGAACGATTTGGCAATTATTCTTCTAGTATGGAATCAACTTGATGTTAAATCCTTCTAATTGTTGTTAAACTTGATGGTATCTCGTCAGATAAGACATCTTCATACTCTTGTAAGAAAGATAAAATAAAACTAAACAAAATAAAGGTTATAAAATTAGTATTCAACAAAACTTCTTTGGGCACAAGTACATAAGAATCTGTTGGGGAAATAAAACTTGTCAAATATCATTTTTTCTTACCACTAACTGTAACACCCCAATTTTCTATGATGAATGTTTGAGGCTACAAATAGTTTCTAGAATAAAACTAAGTGAAATTAGGAGCCAAAAGCAGAGAAATTAGGAAGTTTGGTGCAAATGACGAAAATGCCCTTGCACCTGGGCAACTCAAATAATGGGCCAGAAAAATGGAAATACAAGTATAAGACATCTTGGAGGGATTATAAACATCATGTATGGTTAAAAGTAGTGAGAAAAATTTAGAAATCTGAGAAGGGACGAAAATGCCCTTCGAAAACCCCGAAAATAACCAAAATGCCCCTAGGAGCTATACTTTTTGCACAAAGCTACTCAGTTCCCATAAAAATAGAAAACGACCTTAGATTAACATGGGAACAAACCAAAAAGTCTTAGAAATATCAGAGGAACAATTTGGGAAATTTTCCAGCAATGCTGAGAAAAATTACGAAAATACCCTTGGAAGGCCAAGAGGGCAGGATAAGTAATAAACATGCCAAAAGTGGGCCCCACAGCCATGTGCACGAAATACAACAACTTGAAAGGTGGTGGCGAGTCACCAAAATGAAGTCAACCAAGTCTTCCACAAAAAGACAAAAGTGAATAGTAAAAAGGTTACTTTAACCGTGGTTAAGACTAACTAACCTTGGTTAATTAAAAGTAAAATATGCTTAGGGTAAATTAATCATAATTAGAGGAAATATCAGTATAATTAACACTAATCTAAGCCTAAAAGGATAATTCCTTGAATTTTGATTTATTTTGAAAAATAGGAAAAATCTAGGCAAAATTACCAAAATACCCCTAAGTACAAAACTAATTCCACTTAGCCCATAAGAGTCCGAATTTTTTGGGACCCTTGGGACCCCATTTGATTCATATTTTTCAGCTTAAAAACTCATCAAAATCCTCTCCATTCTCTCCAAGCTTGCCTTAACTCCAAAACACCCAAAACTTACACTTTAAGCCTAAGTCTTCATCTTTAAGACTTAAGCTATATTAAAGCTATAAACACTTAAGCCCCACCACCATCCTTTGTCCATGTCCAGAGCAGACCAAAGGGGACCCAAGGAAGCCTTTAAAGCACACAAAAACACTAAGGAGGTCTTCAACAAGTAGGATCTTTCTACTTGTCTTTTTATGCTTTTAACTTGCCTTTTTATGGTGTGTTTGTTTTCTTTCATGCATCTTTTCTCCAAGATCTGTTTTTCTTCTTTTGTTTTCACTTGTGAGAGTTTAAAAATTTATTTTAACTGTTCAAAATCAGCCCCACCCATTTTTAGTGATTTTTGAAAAGAAAAACAAAGTTTGTTCGGTTAAAAGTGCTTCTAAGGCACTTAGAAGAAATTTAATCGGTGGATTTTGTTTTAAAATTATTTTTGAAGCTTTGATCAGTTTTATGCTCTCATGAGAAATTTTTTTAAAGCTTATTTGAAATAGGATTTGTGGATCTTGGAGTAGATCATGAAAATCTACTCTTTGTGACTTGGAAAAATATACTATGTTGTTGTTTTCATGCTTATTTTTATGCTTAAGTTTTAACCTTGTGATTTTCTTTTGTGATGAGTTTGGTATGACCTTTGTGCTAGATCTGCACCTCTGAGTATGCATGTTAAGAGGTGGAATAAATTTTTGTAATAAGTTCCAAAGGTCTCCTTTGGACATTAGTTAGAAAGTTACCAAGCAAATGATATAATTTGTAGCCAAAAGTGGCTAAAATCCTTGTATGGCACCCTAGACCCATCATGGCCAGCACTTAAGCATCAAAACATGGATGAAATAAGCATGGACCAGAGGCAAGGGGGCTGCACAAACCTAACACAACTGAACCAAGTTGGTGTGAGATGGAAGATTTGAAGAAATTACCTTGGCTAACCAAGGAAGGCTTTCGGCCACAACTCCCAAGCAAGCTTTAGTTTCGTTAAAAAATTTTCTAAGTAAATAAAGCTCTGAAATAAGGTTTTAAATGAAGTAAATCAGCCTTTAAACAAATTTAAACAAAACAAAAATGAGTTAGAAACCTCTAGGAGTGCATTCGGCCACTCTAGAGAGATTTTGGCAAAAAAATGTGCTTAAAATGTGATTAAGGAAAAATCAAGTATTTTCAACAAGTAAATAACTTATTTGGATGTTTAATCATTAATTAAAAGGTTAAGTTTCAGAATATATGGCCTAGGTAAGCTTAGGGAAAAATCTCAAAATTACTAAGTGATAAAATTTCCAAATAAGCTTAAAATGAGTAACTAGGAAATTTACCATAACTTAAGCAAGGGTAAATGTCAAATTCGGCCATGCCACTAAATTTTGGGAAAAAATACTTAAGATTACCTTATAGTATGTCAATTCTAAAGTTTAAAATTGGCCTCTAAGTAAAGGTCAACTAGGGTTAAGAAATGGTCAACTTAAGTTAACTAGGGTTAGGAAGAAGGAAACCCTAAACCTAAGAGAGTGGCATTCGGCCACTTAGTAGTTAACTAACTTAAAGGAGGTTTTAATTTCCAATTAGGGTTAATTAAGGACCATTTCTATGTAAATAGGATGAAATTAAAGTATGAAAAAGTTTTGAGGAGGGTAAAGAGACCTATTGATTTTTTTAGGCAAATGATCCTATGATGAAGAAGGAAATTATGGAAACCTAAGTCTAGGAGGTTGGAATTCGGCTACCATGTTTTAAATTAACTAAGAACGAGTTTCAATCCTTAACTAGGCCCAAATAATGATCCTAAATATGTAGGAAAAATATAATTAAGGTGTATGAAAGGTGGAATCTGAGGAAGTAGGTCATTCGTCCATTTAGGAATAAATTGTCCTAGAAGATTAATTAATTTCTACTTAGATATTATTTGGTTCGGAATAAAAGAGACTTTAAAAGTATAAGAGTCAATTAGACCTAATTATTAAGGTAGTACAAAGGAGAACATAAGGTAATATATTTCAAAGGTTTATTAGAGGCATGATTAAGAAGGGTGGATATGACTTAAACTTGAAGTTAGAAGTTCACTAAGTAATTTGATCATAACATACCTTAATGAGAAGAAGTTATAAAAGATTTGTAAATACTTAATACTTGAACTTAGAATAATTAGGATATGCATAAGACGTGAAACAAAAGAGAACACAAAGAGAAAAGAACTTGAAAGGTGTCATTCGGCCACCTAGATTAAGATGCTAAGACGTAAAATCTTAATGAACAAATATAAATTTGAGAAAAGGAAAGGATGAAAGGTAACTTAGAAGGATGAGTGATGTAAGTCCTTTGTGTGATTTCAACATCAAACCGAATTGAAGCATTAGATTGGTGGTCTAAATGTGACATTATGCTATGTGATTTACCAATCAAATTTGATTATTAGTTATGAATGCTAACTATCTATGAATGAATAAATGATGGATGCTCATGAATGAGAAAGGAAGATGATCATGTATGAGATTGTTATATGTTGATGATTGAGATGAAAATTCGAAACCTATATGTGCATTCCATATTGGTTGGAATTTGTTTGAGCATGCATAAGTATCTGGAAGCTACTAAAATGAACATAAAGAATTTAAGAGATCACTAAAGCAAACATTATGTGAAAATGTAAAGCTACTCTCTTTGTGCCTTATGTGCACTAGTATCCAGAGGGCCCTAAAAAGCTCTACTGAAGAGAAGCCTAAAGTTGCTTCTAGGAGACTTAAGTTTCTCCAAGAAATCCTTCTAATGTGAAGACTTAAGTTTCTTCACCATGTTATAAGGTGGTGAAGACCACCCCGGAATGAGCTCATATCCTTAATTTTTAGTAGGAGGTGGGAGTAGAGTCAGTGAAAAGATATTGTTTGACAAATTTAATACAAGCCTACGTCTTATTGTTTCTCCCTAAGGTGGTGAAACTAGATTCATAAAGTGTCCTAAAAGTTGGACAAAGGAATGATAAAAACATAGATAAGTAATAAAGAATGAAGTTTAAGGGATAGAATAATTGTATGTCAAATGATATCTTATGTGTGATCCCAAAGTTATGAATGTTAATGAGAATGTATGTTGAGATGTCACAGTTTATGAATGATAAGAGAAATGCATATTTAAACACTCAGATGTATGTTGATAATAAAATGTATCCACTTAAGAGAAATGTTCATAAATAATTAAAAGTAACCTTTTATGCAAGAAATTATTTTTTTGAAATAAACTGAAGTGCCTGGGATTTAAGTGATGACATTAAAAATAAGTAGAAAGCCTACTGAGAAATTTAGTTTCTCACCCCCTACTTCTTCCCACTTTCTTCCTAGACATTCCGAACGTTGTTCGTCACGGTTGCAGATCATGTACTTGAAGAGGATGCTAGGCACTCTATTTTGAAGAAGGTTTACATCGTACGAATATTAGCAGTAGAATGATGCAAACATCCTAGATATTAGTTAGTGGAAATTTGCTATGTATTTACATATATAATGTGTATGATAGAATATAGTAAATATGTATGTAAATAAGGAAGGTTAACTATGTTTGTAATAACTATATGATAAGGCTCACGGGCCTAAGACTTATGGTCTATATGATATGTTATGTATAATTATTCTATGATATGTATGATATGCTTGAGTCTTGTGCATCCAATATATGCAAATGATAAACAGAAAGAACAACTTAAACGCTTAGTATTCCTAAGGCTTTAAACGTACGTAGAAATCCGCTCAAAGATTTATTTTACCGCTACGTACGTTTTATCGATGAGGCTCATAGTTTATATCAAACAGTTTTTTTTTAAAAAAAAAAATTACCGTATTTTCATATAAGTATTTTCCAAAATGAATTCCGCATCATGAGATAACAAACTAAAAATGGAACCGAATGATCGACTTAAGCGTGAAATCGGTATTCGTTCTTAGGGTGTTATACTAACAATCTTTTATCTTCTTTTTCCTCTTCCTCTCTTCCTCTCCTTTTCCTTTTAAATTTTCTCTTTTCTCTTTATTTTATTTTATTTTTTTGTACTCTCTTTTTCTTTTCTTTTTATTCATGTCTACCATATTTTTCTCATCCTTATTTTCACTTTTTTCTTCTAGACTCACCCTCTCATTGTTTATTTTCCTATCATCCTTATTTTGCTTTGTTCTTTTAGTTTCTTTTACAACCACACTCATATGTAGTACTTATTGATGTTCATCCTTTTATTTCATATTTTGTATAAGAGCTTGGAAACATGAAATTTTCATCTTTAAATTATTCATATTTTTGCCATCTGCACTTTTAGAATCACTTTTATTATGATCCTCTCTTCTAGCTTGTAACTTGAAAAATTATATTTCACTTTTTCGACTTCTCTTCCAGTTATTCTTTCTCCATTAGACTTATTTGAATTTATCCTTATTAACATCATTTGAATATTTTTATACTTTTTTTTTTGTCTAACTTGGTTTATCATGCAATCCAACTGTTTGACAATTACTTTAATCGTTATATCAAACAACTTTTTAACTTGACCCATCAATACATGTAGATGGATAGCATTTGATCATATCCACTCTCTTAATTTCCTATCATGTTGGTGAAATATTTTCTTTTACCTTTTTTTCACAATTTATTTTTTTCATTTTTTACTATAATTTTTTCATTTTCTAATAAATATAAGAAGTATAAAATATCTACCTTATCAATCAATATCTTTTATACTAATTGATAAGAATTTCATTGGGATGCCATGATATTCATGACATAAGTTAAATAATAAAATTATAGAAGGATAAGTACAAGATAAATAAGGGGTTTAATGACCTGATAAGAGCAAACAGCTAACCAACGTTATATGGAATGTGAACCACTACTTAGACTTGTCCAACCATGAGCATGAGATAGCCAATCTATACAACAACGTAGGTGGGTAGATGCACAAATTGGAGGCTTTTATAAATATGAATCACTAATCTTATAGAGAATATTGATAAGGCAAGGTTTCCTAAAGACAAAAGAAAGATATAATTATCACAATAGAGATAACTCTTATTTAGATGAATAAAAACTTATGATATGTTTCATTCCTCATAGAAAATATATTTATACTTGTATAATGATTAATATAAAGAAACTATGGTCAAATTCTAATAAAATTTCTTAATTTATAATTATAAAATTATGACCAAATTATAATAAAATATCTCAATTTCTCTATTTTTCACTTGTTCTTTACTAAAGAAATGCTATAACATGGTTTCTATACAATTCTTTTCCTTTTTCATATATGTATGTAATTATTATGTATGCTTTACAATTTGCAAAGCCTTATGTGTATGATTGTGAATGTATAATGTTGTGTTCCCTATTTAAATGTATGGATTTTGTATTTCCCATTTTTGTTTTCTTTTCTTAGATAGTAATTGTTCTCAACTGAACTTATGTTATCATGTTTGTATATGTATGTGTATGTGCCTAATGTTGCATTCCCTATTTAAACATATATTTCGCGATATTTATTTTTATTTTTTTTCACTTTGGTAAAAATTATTATGAACTATACATCTAATATCATGTATATGCAGAGGAAGTACTTCAAGCAGGGAAAGTTTCATTAATTTTACGAGATTGTGGAGAAAGGATCCAGTCCATGTATACTTTCTTCAAAGATTTTGGTACATATTCTTTTAATGGGTATGTTGATTTAATCTATTACCCTATTTATCCATTATTCATTAATATTTTCTATTTATCCAAAAACTTTATGTATTCTCTATTAATTTTTACAGTACACTATTTTTCCTT
The DNA here is from genome assembly GCA_037954105.1 of Canavalia gladiata. Lineage (NCBI taxonomy): Eukaryota > Viridiplantae > Streptophyta > Magnoliopsida > Fabales > Fabaceae > Canavalia > Canavalia gladiata. The sequence goes on from CM075661.1 coordinate 42,759,431, forward strand.
CTCTTATGAAGAGGATTACCTTGTTGAGTGGAGAAAAAATGAGACAAATAGACAAAGTACTTACTAAGTATTAATTCATCTTGTCACCTTTTAGTTTAATATATCCTTTTTGAAAATAGAAAACTTTAGTGAATTTATAATTTTAAATTTCTTTAATTCCTTTATCTACTATTACTAACAACTCCATCACCAATTCTAGTTAGTCAATTATTATGGGTTGGTTTAGATCTTGTTTTGGAAAAGCTTAAGTACTAAACCCACCACAAAGGATTTTTTTTTTAAATGCTTCATATTTTGTCTACTATTATAATGAACATGTTTGATCTCGAGGATCTTTCACTCAGTTACATATCATGGACTATATTTTTAAAATTTAGGTGAAGTATAAAAATATAAATTATAAAATTTCTAAAAAAATTAAAATAGTAGAAAAATATGTATATAAATGAGTATAATTATTATGGTTGATGAATTGTTTGATGACCCCAAAATGGTGATGGATTCATCATCATTGATGAACTCAATGTTTTTGGCTTCTTTGGACCTCAAATAGGGATTATGATTCATCCATTTTTATTCTTTAATTCCCTTTATATTTTAGTTTAATACTATGTTCTCATTTTTAGCTGCATTCAATCCTTCATTGGACCTATTTTTTTACACTACAGGTTGAAGTTATTTTAAATTGACTTATTAACTATTTATTTGATACTAGGTATTATGCACACCAAGGTGGTCAAAATTGCAAGTCAGATCGTAAAATCGTACAATTTTACAATCTCGTACCTTGTTTTCGTGTTAAAATGTGGCTAAAATTGAAAATGTGTAGGATTGAGTAGGATTGCATCTTTAGCTCATGAAATCATTGGGATCGTGTGATCTTGCAATCCAATGGTTTGTCTTGAAAATCCACTCGACCTAATTTCTGAAAAGACCCTAAATAGATGTGCAGTATTCTCAATTCTCACCTTGCGTTCTCTCTCACATACATTGTACAACTTTGCTGGTTTGGTTTTGCTTATGATCTTGTTCTGCGTTGCCATTTTTGCAACTTTGCTTTTTGTCCCAATTTTGTGTTGTTGTTTCTACACCTGCTGTTTGCCCCTTGTGAAGACTGAAATATGTCCGAGGGCAAATTTCCAACCCAAAATAAATCATTTGTTTTCTAGCTTCAAATCCATTAAAAACAGAAAAAATAAATGAAAAAGAAAAGTAAAAAAAAAGAAAGAGAAAATAAAAAAGAAGAAAAATAAAAGTGATGAAAAATAAAATAATAGTAATAATAAATAAAAAAAATAAAAGAGAATAATAATAACAAATAATAAAAAAGAAAAAAGAAAAATGAGTAAAAATAAGAAAAGGGGGAATATGGGAAAGAAGTCTCACATTGGATAAGGAGCACTTCTTCAATCCAGCCTCCTATATAAGGAGATAACCTTCGCAATTTAAAAAGGAGGAAGAAAAAGGAAAAATAGAAGAAAAGTCAATTTGCAACTTTTCCTAGGTAAGTGCAGCTAACTTTGCTTTAATTATTATTTTTTATCCTTTATTACTTTATTTTCTTTATTTTTGTTTAGGCACTACCATCTTTATATTTGTTTTTTCTTCTTTTCTTCTAATTAAGAATTTTCCAAAAATATTTATAATTTTCTAAAATTCGTGCAATGGATTTTAATACGGGCAAGTAGTGTTCTCTACTGTAATGTATTTTCATTCGTGCATATTCAGACACGACTTTCGATGGTTTAGATTTTGCAAGCACGTGATTTTAGAAAATCATCGTTTTTACTAAATCTCTGTTTTTGAATTTTCTAAAATTTGTGCAACTGATTCTGATATGTGCAAGTAGCATTCTCTACTTACCGTATTTTAATTCGTGCAGATTCAAACACGGCTTACGACAGTTTGGATTTTGCAAGCATGTGATTTTAGAAAATCATTGTTCTTACTAAATGTCTATTTTCGATTTTTCTGAAATTTGTTCAACAAATTCGAATACGAGCAAGTAACGTTCTCTACTGTATCCTATTTTAATTTGTCCAGATTAAAACAACACTTACCACGGTTTGGATTTTGCAAGCACGTGATTTTAGAGAATCACTGATTTTAGTAAATGTCTATTTTTGATTTTTCTGAAATTCGTGCAACGGATTGTAATGTGCGTAGGTAGCATTCTCTATTGTACCATATTTTAGTTCGTGCAGATTCAAACACGGCTTACGACGGTTTGGATTTTTCAAGCACGTGATTTTAGAAAATCACTGTTTTTACTAAATATCTATTTTCGATTTTTCTGAAATTCGTGCAATAGATTCTGATACAGGCAAGTAGCATTCTCTTCTGTACCGTATTTTAATTCGTGAAAATTCAAACACGGCTTACAACGATTTGGATTTTGCAAGCACGTGATTTTAGAAAATCACTATTTTTACTAAATGTCTATTTCGATTTTTCTGGAATTCGTACAACTGATTATGATACGGGCAAGTGGCGTTCTCCACTGTACCTTATTTTAATTTGTGCATATTCATACACGGCTTACGACGGTTTTGATTTTGCAAGCACGTGATTTTAGAAAATCACTATTTTTACTAAATGTCTGTTTTTCGATTTTTCTGAAATTCGTACAACGAATTTTAATACGGAAAGTAGCATTCTCTACTGTACAATATTTTAGTTCGTGCATATTCAAACACAACTTACGACGGTTTGGATTTTGCAAGCACGTGATTTTAAAAATCCACTGTTTTTACTAAATGTCTCTTTTTCGATTTTTCTGAAATTCGTACAACAATTTTTAATACGGGCAAGTAGTGTTCTCTATTGTACCATATTTTAGTTCGTGCAGATTCAAACACGTCTTACGACGGTTTGGATTTTGCAAGCACGTGATTTTAGAAAATCGCTGTTTTTACTAAATATCTGTTTTTTTTTGTTTTTCTAAAATTCGTGCAACAGATTCTGAGATGGTCAAGTAGTGTTCTCTATTGTACCGTATTTTAATTCGTGAAGATTCAAACCCACCTTACGACGGTTTGAATTTTGGAAGCACGTGATTTTAGAAAATCACTATTTTTAGTAAATGTATGTTTTCAATTTTTCTAGAATTCGTGCAACTATTTTGATACGGGCAAGTGACGTTCTTTACTGTACCATATTTTAATTTGTGCAAATTCATACACGACTTATGACTGTAAACACTCAATTATGTCCGAGGCCCCCAATCATTAAAATTAACCAAAAATTAAGTTAATTAAAAATTTGAAAAGAAATAAAACAGAAAGCAGAAAGAACAGAAAGCAGAAAATACTAAAAACAAAAAGTAAAAAGGAAAAAAAAATATAAATAAAAAATAATAATAATAAAAAAAGGGAAATTAAAGAATAATTAAAAATGATAAATAAATATAAAAAATAAAAAGAAAAAACGAAAAGGTTAAAAACAAAAATTGGAAAAAAAAAGCTGAAAAAGCAAAATAGGGAACAAAAATTTTGAAATCAAGGGGGTTGGCTTTTGGCTCCTGGAAAGGGGGTGGCTATTGGCCCTTTGAAAGGACTTGGCCCTTGCTAAGAGGGAGGGGGCTGGCCTTTGGCTCTTTGAAAGAGCTTGACCCTTGCCAAGAAGGGGAGGTGTCTATATATACCTACAAACAAGAAAAGAAAGAGGTCTTTTTTGCTTCTTGACATTTTTTGGGAAGAAACCGGGGACCAATGGAGAGAGGAGAAGCACTTGAGGGAGGGGATTTTCAGAATTTTTGAAGGGAGGATCTAGGAGAATCTCTACCTCTGCCTTCAAACCAGTTCTTCATCACCTTCCAATCGAGGTTAGATCCTACTTTTATTCTGCTTAAGTTTCTTGCTTCTTCTCGGATTTCCGAGCTCATTTTCGTCTCTGGTTTTCGTTTTCATTTTTGATCAATCAAATGATCTCCGATTTTGATTATTTTTGTTTCGTTCTCTTATTCTTTCTCTCTAGTTTCTGGAATGATATTTATTGTCCAATTTGGATCTGAAATGAAATTTTAATCACCTGATTACCGAAGCATGTTCATCCTGGTGCACAAATGAACCTAGCATGTTTGATTTATGCATAACTTGCTCATTTATGATTGTATTTATGTAAAACTTGTTTTGTTTGATTTCTATGATCCATATATTTCAATTAATTGGTTTTAATTTTTCAGATCTACCAAAAAATATTTTTTAAAAATTCTGAGATTTGAATTCAAATTTTGGCGCCAAAATCTTGTGTATTCTTGAGCTGGATCTTCATCTCTGTTTTTCATTTTTGTTTTGAATGTATCAAATGATCTCCAATTTCCATGATTTTTGTTTCGTTTTCTTCTTCTTTCTTTCTAGTTTCTGGAATGATATTATTTGTCCAATTAGGATTTGAAATGAAATTTTAATCGCCTGATTACCGAAGCATGTTCATCTTGGTGCACAAATTAACCTAGCATGTTTGATTTGTGCATAACTTGCTCATTTCTGATTGGATTTATGTCAAACTTATTTTTTTTTATTCCTATAATCCATATATTTCAATTTATCAGTTTTTATTTTTCAGATATACCAAAAAATAGTTTTTAAAACTTCTGAGATTTGAATTCAAATTTTGGTGCCAAAATCTTGTGTGTTCTTGAGGCTGATCTTCATCTCTGTTTTTCATTTTCGTTTTTAATTGGTCAAATGATCTCTGATTTTGGTGATTTTTGTTGTTTTCTATTTTTCTTTCTCTCTAGTTTTTTTAATGATATTATTTGTCTAATTAGGATTTGAAATGAAATTGCTATCGCTGGATTACTGAAGCATGTTCGCAATTCTTTTCATTAACTTCAAATCAAGTCAAGTTTATGTTAAATCAAGTCCAATTCAAGCCCGACATTCAAAATAAATTCCCCTTTTTGAATCTTTTCTTCAAATAAAATTAAATCAAACTTTGAGTTTAATCCTCCCCCTCTCAAATTTCCAAATCAACTTCAAATGCTTTTCCTCAAAATTATCAAGTCGGAGTCAAGCTTATCCTTGATCAAGTCAAGGTTCAAAAACTCAAAATTAAATTCACTTCAAAACAAATTACTTTTTCATATCAATTCATTCCTTTTCTTATCTTTATTATATTCAAAAATAAAGTTCTTTTTTCGAATATTTTGGGGATCCTTGGTCTCACGCAACAGGCTCTAAATGGGGGGCTGGTGATTCACTTGCTGTCCAACGTTTAGTAGTCTGTATAGGTCCACATGCTGCCGTAGCTGCCTCGGGCCTTATGCATGAGTGGACTAAAGGTCCCTTCAAAAAACAAACACTTTTTCAAATATTTCGGGGATCCTTGGTCTCACGCAACGGGCTCTGAATGGGGGGCTGGTGGTTCACCTGCTGTCCAATGTTTAGTAGCCTGTATAAGTCCACGTGCTGCCGTAGCCGCCTCGGGTCTTGTGCATGAGTGGACTAAAGGTCTTGTCAAAAACAAAAACTCTTTTTTTAAAATATTTTGGGATCTTTGGTCTCACGCAACGGGCTCTAAATGGAGGGCTGGCGGTTCACCTGCTGTCCAACGTTTAGTAGTCTGTATAGGTCCTCGTGCTGCCGTAGCCGCCTCGGGTCTTGTGCATGAGTGGACTAAAGGTCCCTTCAAAGAATGAAAATCCCTTCAAAATTCCATTTGTCTTTTAAATACCTCTGAAGGTCAAGCCTTCACAAACCAGAACTACGTAAGCCTTGAGTTTCCCATTGCATCGGGGAATACGTAGGAGCAGGATCAAGTCCTGTCAGGCTAACCTCCATCAAGTTATTTATTTCCATGCTAATTAAGGGATCAAACTATTTTCAAAAATCACACACTCAGTTTAAGGGTACCGTTCTCCGGAACGGGCGAGTGGGGTGCCTTAACACCTTCCCCACTCGTAACCGACTTCCGAACCTAAATCTCTTCTCCGAGTCAGTGTTTTTTCCAAATCTTTTTCCCTTAAATAAAAATTTGGTGGCGGCTCCACTTTAATTACCAAATAAGTTCAATTTTCAAATTTTAACGAGTTCGTTGTCTCGTCGGAATTACGATTGCGACAATGACGGTTTGGATTTTGCAAGCACGTGATTTTAGAAAATCATTGTTTTTACTAAATGTCTGTTTTTCGATTTTTCTGAAATTTGTACAACGAATTTTAATACGGGAAAGTAGCGTTCTCTACTGTACCATATTTTAATTCGTACAGATTCAAACACGACTTACAACAGTTTGGATTTCGCAAGCATATGATTTTAGAAAACCACTATTTTTACTAATTCTGTTTGTTTTTGATTTTTTTTAAATTTATGCAACGAATTCTAATACGGATAAACAACCTTGTCTGTGGTTCCGTATTATAATTCGTTTAAACTCAAACGCGGCTTATGATGGTTTGAGTTTTGCAAACACATGATTTTAATCCTTGTTTTAACTAACTCTATCAAGAGAAAATCAATTTCTTCTATAAACACCTTTTCTATCTTTCCAGGGGATTAAGTCCCCCCACCAAAACTACGTAGCCTTGAATTTCCCATTGCAACAGGGAATACGTAGGAGCAAGATCAAGTCGTGTTAGGCTATATAATATATATATATATATATATATATATATATATATATATATTCTATTTAAGGGATCAAACAATTTTCAAAAAAATCACACACTCGGTTTAAGGGTACCGTTCTTTGGAACGGGCGAGTAGGGTGCCTAACACCTTCCCTATTTGTAACCAACTTCCGAATCTAGATTTTCTTCCTCAAGTTAGGGTTTTTCCAAATATTTTCCATTAAAATAAAATTTGGTGGCGGCTCCACTAATCAATAAAATTCTTTTCAAATGTTTAGCAAGTTCGTCGTCTCATTGTAATTACGGTTGCGACACCCCTGTTTTTAATTTGTTGTTTTATTTTTTGCCTCCTTTTCTCATTTTTCATTCACTTTGTTCTTGTTGTCCCATTTCTGTGTTTTTTGTTCTTTGAAAATGGCTTTTAGGTAGGCAAGTATAATGCTATTGAAAGCTCCATTGGTGGTGTTGATGGAGCTACAAGTGGGTCTTTTGTGCTTATTTGTAAGACTGCTATAGGAAGAAAAATTGATGTGGCTTGGAAGCATGAGATTTTATAGGTGTGGGTTCAAGACAAATTCAATGTAAATACTGCTCCCAAATTATTACAGGATGCGCTTATAGGTTCAAACATCACTTGGCTTGGTCAAGAAAGGATGTTTCAAGTTACGTAGGTGTAAGTGATAAAGTGAGGGAAGCAATGAAACAAATATTTATTGAATTGGAAGAATAGAAAAGAAAAATGGTTGAAAAAATAAAAGGTAGTGAGCTACTGGTTGAAAATATTAAAAATATTTTCAAGAGAAAACTAAAGAACACTCAACAAGCTACCATTAAAACTATGTTTAAGAAATTTGTTAGAGAGGATGCGTGTAGAGAAATTTCACGATTTTTTTACAACAATGCCATATCTTTTAATGTGGCAAGGAGTGATGAGTTCAAGGAAATATGTGATGCAATTACATGACATGAGCTAGGATTTTAGCCACCTTCCTACCATGAAATTATTGTAAAGTATTTAAGAGAAGAAGTTAAGATGATAAAGGAGACTTTGGAAGTACACAGAGAGGAGTGGAAGCAAATAGGGTGCACCATATAATTGATGGATGGATTGACAAAATGAGGAGGATAATACAAAGGGAACCATCTTTTTAAAGTTAATTGATGCATCTCACATACATAAAACTACTAACAAGATCTGTGAGATGATAGATGATGTCGTTGAAGAGTTGGGAAAAGAAAATGTTGTCCAAGTTGTGATGGACAATGTAGTAGATTACAAAGCTGCTGGTCAAATATTGATGAACAAAAGGAAAATGTTGTATTGGATGCCTTGTGCAGCACACTGCATTGACTTAATGTTGGAAAACTTTGAGAAAAATATAGTTATGAATCATGAGACTATTCCAAATGGTAAAATCATTACATCATTTATTTATTCAAAAACTTCTCTAATTTTCTTATTGCAAAATGAGACAAAAGAAAGAGAGTTGGTGAGGCCAAACATTACTCGATTTGCCACATCTTACTTAACTTTAGGTGTTTGAAGGACAATAAGAGATATTTAATAACAATGTTCACAAGTGAAGAATGAAAGTTCAATTGTTTTGCAAAGACAACATATGGAAAATATGTTGAGGATGTAGTCTTGGATAAAGACTTTTAGAAGAATGTCATAATTTATTAGAAGGGTGAAATTCCTTTAATCAAAGTGCTTCATATGGTTGATTTATTTTTATGCCCCACTTTCCATGGGGTTTATTTATAAGGAGATGGTAGGAAATAACCTTTAGTGAGAAATAAGGCAAAGACAAAAGTAAAAGACAACGGAATTAGAAAATTTTGAACAAATGACGAAAATATGCCTACACTTGGTAACCTTAATAACTATGCAAGAAACTTAAGATAAAAGTTAAAAAAAAAACCCTAAGGGATTAAAATATACCAAGGATTATTGAAAGTTATGAGGAAAGAATAGGAAAATAGAAAAGGAAAAAAAGTTGACAGAAAACCTCGAAAAATGCTTAAAACACCCTTGGGAAGAAGCTTTGTCTTTCACCAAGGATAATCTGTTCCCAAAAAAATAGTAAATAACACAAGAATGGTTTACGAACGAACCAATAAGTGTTAAAAACATAAGAGGAATAAATTTTGAACCTCCCGAGAAATGGCAAAAAAAATTACAAAAATGCTCCTAGAAGGTTGGTAGGATAAGAAAATACAAAAGAAAAGCCAAGAAGTGGCCCCCACATATTGCACCAAAATTCCATGTGGAAAACATGGTGATGACTTACCATATGAGTTACCACAAAATGAAATGGATAAAAGATAAAAATAATAAATGAAAAGATTCATTTAATCATGGTTAAGACTAATTAACCTTATTTAATTAAAATTAACTATACTTAGGGTAAGTAAAACTTGATTAGTGATAAACTCAACATAATTAGCACTAATATAATCTTAAGAGGATACTTCCTCATATTTTGAATTATTTTAGAAAATGGAAATTACATGAAAAATTACCAAAATGCCCTTGTGGGAAATTAATCCCTAAATTACCCTAACTTGGCCGAATTCACTAAGGGAGTTGGGAGGCCTAATTTTCAGAATTCTAAAGCTTCTAAACACTTAGAGAATTTCTCTAAACACTCTCAAAGCTTGAGCTAATCCAAAAACCCCAAAATTTTACCTTAAGCCCAAGCTTTAATCTTTGAAGTTTAAGCTAAACCAACTCCTAATCACCAAGCCTCACCACCACTTATAACACCCTAATTATGAATACTGATTTTACACTTAAGTCGTTCATTCGGTTCCATTGTTAGTTTGTTATCTCATGATGCAGAAATCTTTTCAGAAAATATTTGTATGAAAATAAGGTAAATTTTTTTTAAAAAACTATTTGATATAAATTGCAAGCCTCGTCGATAAAAAGTGCGTAGCAGTAAAATAAATCGCTAGACGAATTCTGCGCATGTTTAAAATATTAAGAACTCTAACTACTCATGTCTTTTCATTAATCATTTGCACATAAACAGTTAGTCATGATTTAAACTTGATATACATATCATAACTTAATTATACATATCATTTCATATAGTACATAAGTCTTAGGCTCGTGGCCTTATCACACAATTATTACAAACCATAATTTACATTTGTTAATACAGACATTCATACTACATCCTATTATACATTTATCAAACATGCATAACATATTATTTATTACTAATACATAGGATGCTTGCATCCTTCTAATCACAATATCAATGTGATGTGAATCTTCTTCAAGAGAGAGTGTCTCGCATCCCCTTCAATTACGTGAATTTCCACCATCATGAATAGTGTAGGGGATGTTTGAGAAGAAAGTGGAAGACGTAGGGATGAGAAACTAAGTTTCTCAGTAGGATTTCTACTCTATTATAATGTCATCACTTTAATTCTAGCCACTTTTGTTTAGTTAAGGAATCATTTTATTGGATTAATTTTAATACTTTAGAAACATTCTACTGAAGCGGGTAATTTTTATTTCAGAAACATCTCATTGTTTAAACATACATTCATCTAAACATCATAAGCTTGGGATCATAAATAAGATATTATTTGGCATATATATTATTCCATATCTTATACGTTATTCTGTGTCATTTCTCTATCCCACTCTTTGGGAAAATTATAGTTCTGGTCCCATAAATTAAGGGGAAATATTTAGACATAGATATGTATTAAAATTTGTCAAACAATATCTTTTCACTAGCTAGATCTCATACCTTCTATTAAATTAAGGATATGAGCTCATTTCGAGATGGTTGTCACCACCTTATAAAGTTATGAAGACTCAATGTCTTCATAATAGAAGGATTTTTGGAGAAACTTAAGTCTCCTAGGAGAACATTTTTCCTCCTCTTTAGTCAAGCTCTAGGCGCCCTTTGGATTCCAGTGTGTGTAAGGCACAAAGGGAGTAAATTTACATCTTCACATAGGTTTGCTTTAGTGATTCCTTAATCTCTTTAAGTTCATTTTAATGGCTTCTAGATAATTATGCATGCTTAAACAAATTTTTAATCAATATGGAATGCACATATAGATCTCGGATTCCATCTAAACATCAACATAAACAAAACTCATACATAACATCATCCTTTCTTATTCATGAGCATTCATCATTTATTCTTACATAAATAGTGTGCATTCACAATTGGTGATGAAAGTTTACTGGTAAATCACATAGCATTATATCATAAATACATGTCCAACCAAATATCTTAATTCGGATTTTGATGTTGAATCACTCAAGGGACTTAATCCTCTCAACCTTCTAAGTTGCTTCTCATCCTTTCCTTTTCTCAATTTCTCATTTGTTCCTTGAGATTTTTACATCTTAGAATTTTAATCTAGGTGACCGAATGACATCTTTTAAGTTTTTATTCTTTTGCTCTTATTTGTTCAAGTCTTATGCAAGTCCTAATTATACTAAGTTTAAATATTAAGTATTTACAAACTTTTAACTTGTTTAAGGAATTTTAATTGAACATGGTTGAGTGGTACTTATGTCTTTGTCTACTTTCTTTTTGAACTTTTAATTCTTCCTTTAGTATTATAAGACTTCTTAAGTTATATAAACTAAGATTTTAATTAACCTAGAGTAGCTAAATGTAAACTCTAGGTTCCTAAGTTCTTCTATTTCACTTTCTCTTGTCTTATGAGTTGGTTTTATGTTATTTAGAGACTAACTCAATACTTTATATCTAACTTAGACACTGTTAGAACTTCTTTATCATTAAGGTATGTCATGGCTAAATGACTTAGTTTCCTTCTAACTTCATATTTTAGGTCCTAATCATTTTTTTAAACATGCTTAGAATTTATCTTTCAAGTATGTTAACTTATGACTTCCTTTTTACTACTTTGATGATTAAGTCTAAATAAATCTTAAACCTATGCAGTTACTTTTAGTTTTAAACAAGCAAATGTCTAGTTAAGGTAATTAGGAATAAATTCTTCTTCTAGGTCAATTTACTCCAAGGTGGCCGAATAACCTATCTTCTTAAATTCTATCTTTCTTACACTTTAAATATATTATGCTTATATGTTTAGGATCATTAATTAGACCTAATTAAGAATTAAAACTCTTCCTTAGGTAATTAACTCATGGTGGCCGAATGCACTTAAGGTTCCACAATTTTCTTCTTAACCCTAGATTCATTTAGCTAAAATGGTCAATTGGCCCTTTTCCTATCTTAATACTTTATCACACTTTTAATTCATTATATTTACATGTGAAAGGTCTTTAATTAATCCTATTTAGGAATCAAAACCTCTCCTAAGTTAATTAACCACTAAGTGGCCAAATGCCACTTAAGGTTTCCTTTTCTTAGCCCTAACTAACTTAGGTTGACCATTCCTTAACCCTAGTTGACTTAGGTTGACCTTTACTTGGGGATGAAGCTTAGACTTTAGAATTGACTTGGCTAATGGATTTTTAAGTCTTTTTACCCAAACTAAGTGAAATGGCTGAATTTATCTTTACCTTTACCTAAGTCATGGTAAATTTCTAGTTACCCATTTTAAGCATAGGATTTTTACCATAAACTAATTATGGATTTTTACCTTAAGTTTACCTAGGTTACATATTCTGAAATTTGTCATTTTAAATGTTAATTAAGAATCCAAATAAATTACTTACTTGCTGAAAATTGTTGATTCATCCTTAATCAAATTTTAAACCTATTTTTGTCAAAATCACTTTTGGATGGCCGAATGCACTCCAAAAGGTTTTCAAACCATTTTTTATTTAATTAACTTCCTTAAAAGGTTGATTTAGTCTATTTAAAACCTAATTACAGATTTTAAGTGACATAGAGAAATTTTAGCCAAATTAACCCTTGCTTTTGGAGTGGTGGCCGAAAACCTCCTTTAGTTAGCCAAGGTCATTTCTTCAAAACTTTAACCTCACATAACCTTGACTCAGTGGTGTTGTGCACTTGCAGCATCTCTTGCCTTTGGTCCATGCTTATTTCATCCAATTCTAGATCTTAGGTATTGACCATGATGAATCTTGAGTGCCATACAATGATTTTTCCATTTTTATGCTTAAAAACCAAACCTTCACTTAGTAGCTTTTTAGTCTTTGTCCAAAGGAAGCCTTTGGAACTTATTACATAAATTTATTACACTTTTTAACATACATGCTCAGAGGATCAATCTGGTCCAGAGCTCATACAAATATTCACCATAAGTAAAAAAATTACAACTTTAAAACTTAAGCATAAACAAGCATGAAAACAAGCAACATAACACTTTTTTCCAAACAACAAAGGGTAGATTCTCTTGATCTACTCCAAGATCCACATATCTCCTTTCAATTATACTTCAAAAACCTTGATCATGAGCACTTAAAACTAATGAAATTTTTAGAAATGATTTTTAAACAAATTCCACCGATTAAATTTCTTCTAAGTGCCTTAGAAGAACTTTAAACCAACCAAACTTTTTTTTTTCTCTTAAAAAATCACTAAAAATTGGTGGGGATGATTTTGAACAATTCAAATATAGTTTTAATCCCTCACAATTTAAAACAAAAGGATATGTACATATTTTAGAGAAAATATCCATGTAAGAAAATAAACACACCATAAAAAGACAAGTTAAAGGAATAAAAAGACAAGTAGAAAGATCCTACTTGTTGAAGACTTTCCTAACTGTTAGTGGGCCTTTGATGGCTGCCTTGAGTCCCTCCTTGGCTGGTTCACATGTTGACAAGTAAAGGTGGTGGAGCTTTGGTATTTAGAGCCTTGATTTGGCTTAAGTCTCAAAGATGGAGACTTTGGCTTAAAGTATGGGTTTTTGGTGTTTTGGGTTAAGATGAACTTAAAGAGAATGGAGAAAATTTGGTTAAGTGTTTAAGCTGCAAAAATTGAAGCAAATGGGGTCCCAAGGGGTGCTAAGTGTGTTTGGCCACTTATGGGCAAAGTGAAAATATTTTTACACTTAGGGGTATTTTGGTAATTTTGCCTATATTTTCTTATTTTCCAAAATAATTCATAATTCAAGGAATTATCCTTTTAGGTTTAGATTAATGTTAATTAGGCTGAATTTATCTCTAATTATGTTTAACTTAACCGAATCATGCTTTACTTTTAATTAACCAAGGTTAATTAGTCTTAACCATGGTTAAAAAAAGCTTTTTACTATTCATTTTTTGTCTTTTTGTGAAAGATTTGATTGACTTGATTCTAGTGACTCATCACCAGGTTTTCCAATGCTTAATTTCGTTGAGCGTGGGGCCTATTTTTGCTTGCTCATCATATTTTGTTTCCCTCTTAACCTTCTAGGGGCTATAATTTTTCTCAGCATTGCCGAAAAATTACCCAAATTATTCCTTTAACCTTTCTAACACTTTTTGGTTTGTTCCTATGTCAATCTAAGGTCATTTACTATTTTTTCTGGGAACGGACTAGCTCTGTGAAAAAGCAGAGCTCCCAGGGCATTTTAGTTATTTTTGGGATTTTCTAAGGGCGTTTTCGTCCTTTCTTGAGTTTCTAAATTTTCTCACTACCTTTAACCATCCATGTGTTTTATAATCATTTTATGATGTCTATTACTTATATTTTCATTTCTCTAGCTCATCATTTAAGTTTCTTAGGTGCAAAGGCATTTTTCGTCATTTATACCTAACATTCTAATTTCTCTATTTTTGGCTTCAAACATTTATTCTAGGAATTATTTGTAGCTTCAAATATTCATCATAGAAAAATTAGGATGTTACACCACTACTTAGAGATCTTTGTAGACCACTAAATGGGGACCATCACCAGCCATCAAAACCCCACAAAAACCCATCATCAAGCCTCCATCAAGTAGGATTTTACTACTTATGTTTTTAAGCTTTAAATTTTGATTTTCATGGTTTTGTTTCTTCTTTTTGTGGATTCTCTATCTAAGACCCATGGATCTTATTTTTTCTAACTCATGAGAACTTAAAACTTCCTTTGGATAGTTAAATATGAGCATCATCAAATTTTAGTGATTTTTGAGAGTTAAAGTGAAGTTTTGATGGATTAAAGTGCTTCTAGACACCTTAGAATCAATTTAATCTATTATAATTTTTTAAAAATCAATTATTATGCTTTGGACCGATTTTAGAGGTTATGAGGAAAATTTTGAAGTGTTCATTGTATGAGATGGATGGATCTTGTAGTAGATCTAGTGGATCTACACTTATTTGCCTTGAAAAATACTATCTTAAAGATTTTTATGCTTAAACCTTGAAACTTGATGATTTTCTTAATATTATGAAGTTATGTGCTAATTGTAAACACCCATTTATGTCCGAGGCCCCCCCCCAATTAAAAAACAGAATTAAAATAAACAAAAAAACAGAAATATAAAAATAATAAGAAAAAATAAAATCTGAAAATAAATAAAATCATAATTTAAAAATAAATAAAATAATTTTTTTAAAAAAAGAAAAGAAGAGGGAAGTTGAAAAAAAACAAAAATACCAAATCTGGAAAAAAATAAGGTAAAAACAGAAATAATGAAAATAACAATAAAACCAAAATTAAAAAAACAAAAAACAGAATATTAAAAATACGTATTAAAAACAGAATATTGAAAATACATATTAAAAACAGAATATTAAAAAAAAACAGAAAACAAACTAAAAAACAGAAAAACAAACTTTTAAAAAAGAGAGAAATTTAACAGAGAACAGAAATTAAACAAAAAACTAACAAAACTGAAAAAACTAATAAAACTGAAAAACTACCAAAAACGAAAAAAAAAAAAAAGAAAAAAGAAAAGCGGGAAGAATTTTTGAAAAGTCTCCCTATAAATCAGAAAAAGAAATTTTGGGAGAGGGATTTTTTTTGGGGATTTTCGAAAACAAGAAGAAGGACTCAAGGCTAGGGGGAGAAAGGAGGTCTTTCTCAGATTCTCTCAATCTTGGGCGGCTGGGTGGTTGCAACTCCGGTGGAGAAGTGGGAAGGCAACTCCGATCAAAAAAGGAAAACCTTGGGGATCGGAGGGGATCACGTTTCTTTCGGCTCTTCCGCATCGAAGCCAAGACTTCAAGAATCCATCCAGGATCTACAGAAACTTACCTCACTCGGTTTGTAGAAGAAATCTCCACCTTCATTCAGGTTAGCAACATTTTCATTAAAACCTTATGAATATCAATATTGATCCTGCATGCTCAGTAAATGGACATTGCTCCGAATTGAGAAATGTAGATATGAGAGGGTCTGATTAGCGTTGTGATTTTCAGAAGCTTGCTTGCAGTGAATTAGATGCTTAGGTGAATATGTGTAGGGATCCATAGGTGTAATTCTTTGCGACTTTGTAACTGTTAATGCATGTTGATTACTACCATAAGCAGAGTTTCCTAAAACGAGTAGGTACGACCCCCTGTTATTCCAAGATAAATAGGATTCCATTGATCTATTCGTACCCTTTCTCAATTTTGGAGATCTCTGCCCTCAACTGAGATTAGTGAATAAAGACGCCTCTGCCATGATCTTTTGGCCATAATTCTAGTGTGATTGTGGCGTCGATTTGAATGTTGGCCTTGCAAATCTATTAGAAGAGAGGATTAAAAGAACCAATTACAGGAGTATCCTTCGTGAGGGCTCTGCCTAAAGAAATTATTTGCATAACGGGCTTGTTATGGGTGTTCCGAGTCAGTAGTAGTATAGAATCTAGTGTTATGCCTGGAACAGAAATTTGCATGATCAATGTGGTGTGATTAGTTGGTTGAAAACCACACTGGAAATTATGGTTCAACATCTGCAATCGGAAACAGCATGAACTCTGTTTAGTGTGGTAAGAGTAAGGGGAAGCTAAGCTTAAGTCGTACAACTTTTGACTTACAAGGATGCTTTCAACTTCAGCCATAATGGTCGAAACAAGCAAAACTAGATTCCGTCCCATGCGCACAAAGATGGCCAAGTCTCAGGGTGGCCAGTAGACACTCATATACAGTGTTGACCAACAAGACGAAACTCCATGCAAATTTCGAATGAAGCAATTCTGTATGTGGGGCCCACAATGGCTATAACATAGTTGGGAGTTTGGTTCAGATAGCAATTCACTCAGAGGCTATTTAAGAGGAAGCGTTCGAATCCTACACTTGGCAATTTTAATTCCCCCTCAACAAACTCTTGAATCCCTGGCAATTACCCAATTGCCCCTCTTGAATTCCATAATTCCAGAATTGTCCTGCCTCATCAAAAGACCAAATTCCCCTCAACAAACCAAAAATTACCAAATTGCCCTCCAGCCCATAAATTACAGAATTGCCCCTCAATAAAAAATTCAAATTCCAAAAATTAAATAAAAATCCAGAAAATTAATAAAAAAAATTCAAAATTTCCGAAATATTAATAAAAATTCAAAATTTCCAGAAATTAAATAAAAATTCCAGAAAATAAATAAAAAATAATAAAATTCCAAAAATCAATAAAAAATAATAAAATTCCAGAAAATTAATAAAAAATTCATAAAAGTACAGAAAATCCATAAAAATACAAAAAATCCAGAAAATTCATAAAAATCCCATAATTACTAAACAATTACATTAAAAACTCAATTACCCCAAAAGTCAAAAAAATGAAAATTCTTCTATTAAATTCAAGTTTTTCTTTTACTCAAAGACAAAATAGTTTGCAGTTTTTTTTCTTTCCAAAATTCTGAGAATCTTTTTTAATATTTTGGGATTATAGGTCTCACGCAATGGGCTCTAAATGGGGAACTGGCGGTTTACCTGCTGTTCAACATTTAGTAGTTCGTATAGGTCCCCGTGCTGCCTTAGCCGCCTCGGGCCTTGTGCATGAGTGGGCCAAAAATCCCTACCAAAGATAAAACTTTCTCAAAACAAGATCTTTAAAATAATCTTTTCTCAAGCATTTTCGAAGGTCAAGCCTTCACAAACCAAATAATCTTTTCTCAAGCACTTTTGAAGGTCAAGCCTTCATAAACCAGAACTACGTAAGCCTTGAGTTTCCCATTGCACCAGGGAATACGTAGGAGCAGGATCAAGTCCTGTCAGGCTAACCTCCATCAAGTATTTATTTTCACACTAATTAAAGGGATCAAACAATTTTCAAATAATCACACACTCAATTTAAGGGTACTGTTCTTCAGAACAGGCGAGTGGGGTGCCTAACACCTTCCCCACTCGTAACCGACTCCCGAACCTAAATCTCATCTAGGGTTTTTCCAAATCTTTTTCCCTTAAATAAAAATTTGGTGGCGACTCCACATCATCAAAATCAACTTGTTTAAAATTTTAGCGAGTTCGTCATCTCGTCGGAATTACGGTTGCGACAGATGGCGACTCCACTGGGGACTTTAGAGAGTCAAGCCCATTCATTTGAGTGTGTCATAGTTGATCCCTTTCTTGTTTATTTGCACGAGTTCTTTCTTGTATCTTTTTGCACGATTTATTTATCTGTTTACTTATTTGTTGTCTGTTTGTTTATTCTCTGTATAACCCTAGGATAGACAAACAATAAATTGCTATATATCTGTGCAAGTTCCCCAATTGCAGGTATCCCAATAATATTGTGTGCCCTTCACACATTGCATATGCATTTATCATGAGTGGGGCCCTACACCCGGGTCTGAGTGCTACCTAGGATAGAGGGATCTAGTGGTGTCACGCTGGGGCCTACGTCCTGTGTGGCTATCACGAAAATCCCATCTAGAGTGCGTCCTATTTGTAATGCCCCACAACTAGTGGCTACTTCTACTGTTGTGGCAAGCATTATGGACTGGAACCTGGCTCTAGTGACCTCTACACCCCAGGACTACTAACCACCTTTGAGAGGTTCATATAAAAGGCCATAGATCCTTAGGACAGGTAACCCACACAAGAAGTAAAGAGAGCACACACACCCCTTTCAAGATACAAGGGATTTGAAAGCTACAATTGGGGATACAAAAAAAAATCAAGACAAAAACAAAGAAAACCAAAATAGAAGGAGAAAATTCCTAAGAAAATTAGAAAAATATTTTGAAACTATTGAAAAGACTCCAAAGAAAACTTAAATGGATGTCTTAGAAATAGAAAATTTAGGAAAACAATCTTTTGAAAGTACTGAAAAAATGAAAAGATTCAAAAAAAGACAATGAAATTTTGAAAACCTAAAGAACGCTTTCTAGAAAAAATTCTAGCAAAACTAAAGAATGTTTCTAAACAAAACCAAAAGTTTTTAGCAAAATAAAAAAACACCAAAACTCATAAAACACAAAAATTGCTAAAAACAAATAAAGAAACTCTGGTTTATTTTCAAAATGGTCAAAACTTCAAAAGTCTCTAAAAAATTATTTGCACATAGCATTGATTCATTCATTCATTCATAGATCTAAAAAAAATAGATTTCTAAAATCATTTTTCATCCACATACTCATTTTACCCCAACATCTTTATCATTCATGATTTTTGCATTCAAATTATTTTTCAAAAATTAATTTTTAATTCTAACAGAAAATTGGAGAAACACAGCTTCCTCGACATCCTTATAGGACTCATACACAATCAAGAATCATGGATGAGCTGGAGAGACAAAATGAGGAACTGAGAAATGAGGTCAAGACTCTAAAAGAGCAGATGGCCAAGCTGATGGAGGCCATCCAATTGTCAAAACAGAAGGAATCTCTGGGAGAACCCACAGACCCGTCATATCCTCCTGGGTTCACTCCACAAAACCCTTCGCCATCAACTATGCCTCCGCCAACCGAAGGAGTTCATTATGGGTTTCCTCATGGGCATGCACCTTCATACAACCAAACACAAACCCATACACAAGCCCAAACACAAACCCAAACACATAACCTACCTCCAAACACCACTTCACAAGCCTACCAAGCAGCCGTTGGGGGAACGCACCCTATGTTCACCGAAGGGCCGCACCCTATATACATACCGTCTTATCACCATCACCATATGCCAAGGGAAAACCCAAACCATCCTTCAAGTGAAGATATAGAAAAATGGAAGGGTCTAGAGGACAGGATCCGAGCAATTGAGGGAAACACTTATGAAGCCAAAGATGCATCTGATCTATGCTTGGTACCAGACGTGGTCATCCCTCCCAAATTCAAGGTTCCTGAATTCGAGAAATACCAAGGAACCAGCTGTCCAAAGAAACATCTGACTATGTACTGTAGGAAGATGTCTGCATGTACCTACGATGAGAACCTTCTTATCCTTTTTTTCAAGACAGCTTAACAGGGGCAGCTGCAACCTGGTACACTCAGCTAGAGCGGACACACATCCGTTCATGGAGGGATCTGGCTGAGGCTTTCCTCAAACAATATCAGTATAATGCCGAGATGGCTCCCGATCGAACCCAACTCCAGAATATGGCCAAGAAGGGGGATGAGACCTTCAAGCAGTATGCTCAAAGATGGAGGGAGCTAGCTGCTCAAGTGCAACCTCCACTATCTGAAAAAGAGCTGGTCAGCACGTTCGTAGACACACTCCAGGGTCCTTTCTATGACAAGATGATTGGCAGTGTGACTTCTAGCTTCTCTGATGTCATCATCATTGGAGAAAGGATCGAGGGTGGCATGCGTCGAGGAAAAATCATGCACAACGCCACAAGGACAGTTGACGCCTCTACAGAAAAAAGGAGGACAGGTGAAGCTTACAATGTGGCTTCTAATCAAGGCCAATACATTCCTCAAATGGCACAGTATGGTCCAACTGGCTTTCGACCACCACCATATACACCATACACACCCTACATACCATATCCTTACATCGTCGCTGCATACCAAACACCATACCATCCTACTTACAACTATCCGACACAAGTCCGACCACCAACACCATATACGGCCCAAACACAAGCCATAAGCCAAAATACCAACCAAGGTCAGAAAAAGGAAAAAGAACCTGTCCAATTTGACCCTATCCCAATCTCCTATACCGAGCTGCTACCTCGGTTGATTCAAAACTCTCTGGTCGCGCCTTATCCTTTGAAGCCTCAAGAGCCACCATATCCTAAATGGTACGATGCAAATGCCATATGTGATTACCATGCGGGGTATATTGGTCATTCAACAGAAAACTGCCAGGTCCTGAAACGCAAGGTGCAAAGCCTAATTGATGCTAAACGGCTAGATTTCGGGAGGATCGCTCCTAATCTAAATCCCGAATCATGAGAGTTCATCTGCTGGCCAAGAAATGGGAGCAACACAATGAGCCGCCTTGTACAAGTCAAGCTATCGAGGAAGAACATCCAAAATTTGTCATGTTTTTCAAAATTGATCTTTTGTAAATAAACAGTAATGAATAAATACAAAATTACATATCACTTGAGCACGTGCTTCACATCATTGGCTTTACTTTTAAAAAAAAAAAAATTTTTTTTGCCATCCCTTTATCCATTCAACCCGCTTCTTATTCCTATATCCAAACAATAAATACCGATTGGTGAAAATGCTAGTGCTGTAATAAACAATCTTGAACATCAGATTAATCAAGCTCAAAGAAAAAAGCCCAATGAGGAAGCAGAATAACAACCAGGGATTCTAGATCCCTATTCAAAGTGTCTTGTCAAATAAAACATCCCGCTGGAATCAAGTCTAAATCCAGGCAAAATTTAGGGATGCAAAATAAGATCCGCTGAATTGGAAGCCAAGATGACCCAGGCAAGGTCGATGTCAAAATTCAACTACACAAAATTCAAAGAAAAGAAGAGGACCTGCTGGATTAAAATAAAAAATAATAATCCAGGCAAAATTAAGGTCAAAACATGAAATTCAAGAAGAAGAGAAACTCGCTGGATTAAAAGCTAAAAGAATCCAGGCAAAAATAGGGTTAAAGTTCAAAATAATAATTGACAAAGTCATGATCAGAAAAGGTCTTGCCGGTTTCCAACAAAAATTCAGGCAAAAATCAGGATCATATAAGAGCCCGCTAGGTCGAAAACCCGTAAGGGCGACCTAGGCAAAAGTTAGGGCGCAATCAAGCAGAAAGCCCGCTAGGTCGACAATCTTCAAAAGAGACCTAGGCAAAAGTTAGGTCATAACCAAATAGAAGCCCGCTAGGTCAACAATCAAGAACGACCTAGGCAAAAGTTAGGGCGCAATCAAGCAGAAGGCCCGCTAGGTCGACAAACCCTCAAAGACGACCTAGGCAAAAGTTAGGGCATAACCAAATAGAAGCCCGCTAGGTCAACAATCAAGGGCGACCTAGGCAAAAGTTAGGGCGCAATCAAGCAGAAGGCCCGCTAGGTCGACAATCTTCAAAAGCGACCTAGGCAAAAGTTAGGGCATAATCAAATAGAAGCCCGCTAGGTCAACAATCAAGAACGACCTAGGCAAAAGTTAGGGCACAATCAAGCAGAAGGCCCGCTAGGTCAAACCCTCAAAAAAGACCTAGGCAAAAGTTAGGGCACACAATCAAGAACCCGCTAGGTTGAAAACCCGTAAGGGCAACATAGGCAAAATTTAGGGCAATACAAAAGACCTGCTGGGTTGAAAACTCAAAAGAACAACCTAGGAAAAAATTAAGGTCAAACCAGGAATTCCAGGACAACATGATATCCTGCACCTCATATATTCCTAAAACTGGGGCAAAATTTTGCCATTTTCTCGAGTTCGATTAATTCGACAATCAAGATTATGAAAAGCAGCACTGACATTTTTCACCAAAAAGGTGCCATTTGGGCAATCGAACCCACATCTTTTGTCATCTTTCCCTTTCAAGTACACTACCTCAAACACCCTTTGCAAATCTTCTCTATATTTTTTTCATTAACCATCCAGAATCACTTCGCACACCTCAATAGCGCACATGCCAAAGGATATGTGAAAAATGTAAAAAAAAAAAAAAAAAAAGAAGGATTAATTTTGAAAAGTTATGACAAGTAGGATGAATCCTTGACCGTTGCAACACGATAGGATTGTTTCCCAAGGAATCATCTTCCTACCAGCCATGATGCCATAAAAAGGAGTGTGTCTTACTCAATACTGCTGACCATTGTCGGGTCTCGAAGATCCTAGAAAAGAAACTCCAAAGTTGATCAAGAAGCCAAAAGATTGACCAAAACATCGAACTTAAGGCAATCTAGCTCGTCTTGATTTTTGATTCTCGTCACACCAACTAGAGGGTTGTCGAGGAAGAATGTGTCAGAAAAAATTAAAAATAAAGAGAAACAAAAATTTTACACCATTCCATGGTTTTCATAGCATTTGTTTTATCAAGTAAATATTTCAAGCATCAAAATAAAAATCCTGCATCATTTTACATATTTCAAGCATTAAAATAAGAACCCTGCATCATTCTGCACTTATTCAAGCATCACAAATACCATATTCCCTTTCATTCATTCAAACATCGAAATAAGCATTTTTTCATTCAAGCATTTCATAACTCATTTTTCAAAAACTAATTAAGACCTAGGTAAAATTGCCTGAATCGATCATAATTAAAAGACTTCCAAACTGGGGCAAACGCTTGCCCATACAAAAAGGGGGTGTCGATTTGAGGTCATCCTCAAGTTCTGAATCAACTCAAACTGGGGCAAATGCTTGCCCACACAAAAATACAACTTGAGATCAAAATCAAGTCCAAACAGGGGCAAACACTTGCCCCCAAAAAATTTAATTTGAGGTCATCCTCGAATTTTAAAACAAGTTCAAACAGGGGCAAACACTTTCCCCCAAAAAGTTAATTTGAGGTCATACTCGAATTTTAAAACAAGTTCAAACAGGGGAAAACGCTTGCCCCCAAAAATTCAATTTGAGGTCATCCCCAAATTCTGATTCAAGTTCAAACTGGGGCAAACATCTGCCCAAGAAAATCCAAGTTAAGGCAACCCTCAATTCCTCAACTCCAATTGAGTTCAATAGAGCAAGGTTGCCCAGAAAAATTCAAGTCAAGCTTATTGAAACCCTTCAAACTGGGGCAAAACGTTGGCCCAAAACTCTTTCAAATCAAGACGTCTCTCAATTATCAAGAAATTTCCAAACTAGGGCTAAATGGTTGCCCAAGTCTCTTCAAGGAAATAACCTTCAAGCGCAAGGTAGAATGCATCATTCTCGCTCACTGGCCTATGTTGTCAGGCCATAGCATTGTATCCATACATTCTTGCTCATCGGCCTATGTTGTCAGGCCATAGCATTGCATCTTTACATTCCTGCTCATTGGCCTATGTTGTCAGGCCATAGCATTGCATCTTTACATTCCTGCTCATTGGCCTATGTTGTCAGGCCATAGCATTGCATCTTTACATTCCTGCTCACTGGCCTATGTTGTCAGGTCATAGCATTGCATCTTTACATTTCTGCTCACTGGCCTATGTTGTCAGGCCATAGCATTGCATCTTTACACTCTTGCTCACTGGCCTATGTTGTCAGGCCATAACATTGCATCTTTACACTCTTGCTCACTGGCCTATGTTGTCAGGCCATAGCATTGCATCTTTACATTCCTGCTCACTGGCCTATGTTGTCAGGCCATAGCATTGCATCTTTACATTCCCGCTCACTGGCCTATGTTGTCAGGCTATAGCGTTGGATCGTTCTTTATTGCTTTTAGGCCTATGTTGTCAGGCCGCCATAGTTTAGATTTACTGCTTTCAGGCCTATGTTGTCAGGCCACCATGTAGCTTAGATTTATTGCTTTTTGGCCTATGTTGTCAGGCCTCCTCAAGTTTTCTTTACTGCTTTTAGGCCTATGTTGTCAGGCCGCCGTAGTTTAGATTTATTGCTTTTAGGCCTATGTTGTCAGGCCGCTGTAGCTTAGATTTACTGCTTTTAGGCCTATGTTGTCAGGCCACCCTAGTTTAGATTTACTACTTTCAGGCCTATGTTGTCAGGCCACCCTAGTTTAGATTTACTGCTTTAAGGCCTATGTTGTCAGGCCACCCTAGTTTAGATTTACTGCTTTCAGGCCTATGTTGTCAGGCCTCCTCAAGTTTTCTTTACTGCTTTTAGGCCTATGTTGTCAGGCCGCCGTAGTTTAGATTTATTGCTTTTAGGCCTATGTTGTCAGGCCGCTGTAGCTTAGATTTACTGCTTTTAGGCCTATGTTGTCAGGCCACCCTAGTTTAGATTTACTACTTTCAGGCCTATGTTGTCAGGCCACCCTAGTTTAGATTTACTGCTTTAAGGCCTATGTTGTCAGGCCACCCTAGTTTAGATTTACTGCTTTCAGGCCTATGTTGTCAGGCCACCATAGTTTAGATTTACTGCTTTAAGGCCTATGTTGTCAGGCCGCCATAGTTTAGATTTACTGCTTTAAGGCCTATGTTGTCAGGCTGCCATAGTTTAGATTTACTGCTTTAAGGCCTATGTTGTCAGGCCGCCATAGTTTAGATTTACTGCTTTAAGGCCTATGTTGTCAGGCTGCCATAGTTTAGATTTACTGCTTTAAGGCCTATGTTGTCAGGCCACCCTAGTTTAGATTTACTACTTTAAGGCCTATGTTGTCAGGCCGCCATAGTTTAGATTTACTGCTTTAAGGCCTATGTTGTCAGGCTGCCATAGTTTAGATTTACTGCTTTAAGGCCTATGTTGTCAGGCCGCCATAGTTTAGATTTACTGCTTTCAGGCCTATGTTGTCAGGCCGCCACCATAGTTTAGATTTACTGCTTTAAGGCTTATGTTGTCAGGCCACCCTAGTTTAGATTTACCGCTTTCAGGCCTATGTTGGCAGGCCACCATAGTTTAGATTTGCTGCTTTTAGGCCTATGTTGTCAGGCCGCCATAGTTTAGATTTACCGCTTTTAGGCCTATGTTGTCAGGCCTCTTCAAGTTTACTTTTATGCACCTTGACCTATGTTGTCAGGCCTCATCAAGTTTATTTTTCCGCACCTTGGCCTATGTTGTCAGGCCTCTTCAAGTTTACTTTTCTGCACCTTGGCCTATGTTGTCAGGCCTCATCAAGTTTATTTTTCCGCACTTTGGCCTATGTTGTCAGACCTCCTCAAGTTTACTTTACTGCTTTCAGGCCTATGTTGTCAGGTCACCCTATAGTTTAGATTTACTGCTTTTAGGCCTATGTTGTCAGGCCGCCGTAGTTTAGATTTATTGCTTTTTGTGAGGCCGCTGTAGCTTAGATTTACTGCTTTCAGGCCTATGATGTCAGGCCGCCATCAACTTTTAATTTTCTGCATCATAGCCTATGTTGTCAGGCCTCATCAAATTTTCTTTGCATTTATCCTGGCAACAGCAGGATTTCATCATTTGCCTCTTCCCGGCAGCAGCGGGATCTCATTTGCATTCTCCTGTCAACAACAGGACTTCAAGCACGTTTATTTTTCTGTCCACCTGTCAAGCAGGTTTGCATTTATCCTGGCAACAGCAGGATTTCATTTGCATCTTCCCGGCAACAGCGGGATCTCATTTGCATTCTCCTGTCAACAACAGGACTTCAAGCATGTTTATTTTTCTGTCCACCTGTCAAGCAGGTTTGCATTTATCCTGGCAACAGCAGGATTTCTTCATTTGCATCTTCCCGGCAACAGCGGGACCTCATTTGCATTCTCCTGTCAACAACAGAACTTCAAGCACGTTTAATTTTCCGTTCACCTGTCAAGCAGGTTTGCATTCATCCTGGCAACAGCAGGATTTCATTTGCATTCTTCCCGTCAACAACGGGATCCCCATCAAGTTTAAGTTTCTGCATCATGGCCTATGTTGTCAGGCCACCATCAAGTTTTAATTTCTGCATCATGGCCTATGTTGTCAGGCCACCATCAAGTTTACCTTTTTTCAAGGCCTATAGTATCAGGCCTCATCAAGTTTAGATTTTTGCATCAAAGCCTATGTTGTCAGGCCACCATCAAGTTTAGTTTTCTGCATCACGGCCTATAGTGTCAGGCCACCATCAAGTTTCCCTTTTTGCATATTAAAGTTTTCTTTTCTGCACTTCGGCCTATATTGTCAGGCCACCTTGTACATATCTTACATTTTTGTTCTTGCATGCTTTCCTGCCTCAAATAGGCCCTTCTCACCTCATTTTCTTGTACTTCAACAGTATTCATAGCCTAATCAGGTTATGCAATCAAACCTTTCAATTTAAGCTCAAGGCTTCTAGTGTTACTCTCGGACTTTCTTCAAAAACCCTGCCTCGGACATAAAGTGTTCACGTCTTTACTCATTTCCTATCCCGATAATTTAGAGAATTAATTCTCATATTATCTGGTAGAAAAATGAGTAAAGAGGGGCAAACTGTAAACACCCATTTATGTCCGAGGCCCCCCCCCCAATTAAAAAACAGAATTAAAATAAACAAAAAAACAGAAATATAAAAATAATAAGAAAAAATAAAATCTGAAAATAAATAAAATCATAATTTAAAAATAAATAAAATAATTTTTTTAAAAAAAGAAAAGAAGAGGGAAGTTGAAAAAAAACAAAAATACCAAATCTGGAAAAAAATAAGGTAAAAACAGAAATAATGAAAATAACAATAAAACCAAAATTAAAAAAACAAAAAACAGAATATTGAAAATACGTATTAAAAACAGAATATTGAAAATACATATTAAAAACAGAATATTAAAAAAAAACAGAAAACAAACTAAAAAACAGAAAAACAAACTTTTAAAAAAGAGAGAAATTTAACAGAGAACAGAAATTAAACAAAAAACTAACAAAACTGAAAAAACTAATAAAACTGAAAAACTACCAAAAACGAAAAAAAAAAAAAGAAAAAAGAAAAGCGGGAAGAATTTTTGAAAAGTCTCCCTATAAATCAGAAAAAGAAATTTTGGGAGAGGGATTTTTTTTGGGGATTTTCGAAAACAAGAAGAAGGACTCAAGGCTAGGGGGAGAAAGGAGGTCTTTCTCAGATTCTCTCAATCTTGGGCGGCTGGGTGGTTGCAACTCCGGTGGAGAAGTGGGAAGGCAACTCCGATCAAAAAAGGAAAACCTTGGGGATCGGAGGGGATCACGTTTCTTTCGGCTCTTCCGCATCGAAGCCAAGACTTCAAGAATCCATCCAGGATCTACAGAAACTTACCTCACTCGGTTTGTAGAAGAAATCTCCACCTTCATTCAGGTTAGCAACATTTTCATTAAAACCTTATGAATATCAATATTGATCCTGCATGCTCAGTAAATGGACATTGCTCCGAATTGAGAAATGTAGATATGAGAGGGTCTGATTAGCGTTGTGATTTTCAGAAGCTTGCTTGCAGTGAATTAGATGCTTAGGTGAATATGTGTAGGGATCCATAGGTGTAATTCTTTGCGACTTTGTAACTGTTAATGCATGTTGATTACTACCATAAGCAGAGTTTCCTAAAACGAGTAGGTACGACCCCCTGTTATTCCAAGATAAATAGGATTCCATTGATCTATTCGTACCCTTTCTCAATTTTGGAGATCTCTGCCCTCAACTGAGATTAGTGAATAAAGACGCCTCTGCCGTGATCTTTTGGCCATAATTCTAGTGTGATTGTGGCGTCGATTTGAATGTTGGCCTTGCAAATCTATTAGAAGAGAGGATTAAAAGAACCAATTACAGGAGTATCCTTCGTGAGGGCTCTGCCTAAAGAAATTATTTGCATAACGGGCTTGTTATGGGTGTTCCGAGTCAGTAGTAGTATAGAATCTAGTGTTATGCCTGGAACAGAAATTTGCATGATCAATGTGGTGTGATTAGTTGGTTGAAAACCACACTGGAAATTATGGTTCAACATCTGCAATCGGAAACAGCATGAACTCTGTTTAGTGTGGTAAGAGTAAGGGGAAGCTAAGCTTAAGTCGTACAACTTTTGACTTACAA
The DNA here is from genome assembly GCA_037954105.1 of Canavalia gladiata. Taxonomy (NCBI): domain Eukaryota; kingdom Viridiplantae; phylum Streptophyta; class Magnoliopsida; order Fabales; family Fabaceae; genus Canavalia; species Canavalia gladiata. The sequence goes on from CM075661.1 coordinate 42,787,747, forward strand.
GGATGCTTTCAACTTCAGCCATAATGGTCGAAACAAGCAAAACTAGATTCCGTCCCATGCGCACAAAGATGGCCAAGTCTCAGGGTGGCCAGTAGACACTCATATACAGTGTTGACCAACAAGACGAAACTCCATGCAAATTTCGAATGAAGCAATTCTGTATGTGGGGCCCACAATGGCTATAACATAGTTGGGAGTTTGGTTCAGATAGCAATTCACTCAGAGGCTATTTAAGAGGAAGCGTTCGAATCCTACACTTGGCAATTTTAATTCCCCCTCAACAAACTCTTGAATCCCTGGCAATTACCCAATTGCCCCTCTTGAATTCCATAATTCCAGAATTGTCCTGCCTCATCAAAAGACCAAATTCCCCTCAACAAACCAAAAATTACCAAATTGCCCTCCAGCCCATAAATTACAGAATTGCCCCTCAATAAAAAATTCAAATTCCAAAAATTAAATAAAAATCCAGAAAATTAATAAAAAAAATTCAAAATTTCCGAAATATTAATAAAAATTCAAAATTTCCAGAAATTAAATAAAAATTCCAGAAAATAAATAAAAAATAATAAAATTCCAAAAATCAATAAAAAATAATAAAATTCCAGAAAATTAATAAAAAATTCATAAAAGTACAGAAAATCCATAAAAATACAAAAAATCCAGAAAATTCATAAAAATCCCATAATTACTAAACAATTACATTAAAAACTCAATTACCCCAAAAGTCAAAAAAATGAAAATTCTTCTATTAAATTCAAGTTTTTCTTTTACTCAAAGACAAAATAGTTTGCAGTTTTTTTTCTTTTCAAAATTCTGAGAATCTTTTTTAATATTTTGGGATTATAGGTCTCACGCAATGGGCTCTAAATGGGGAACTGGCGGTTTACCTGCTGTTCAACATTTAGTAGTTCGTATAGGTCCCCGTGCTGCCTTAGCCGCCTCGGGCCTTGTGCATGAGTGGGCCAAAAATCCCTACCAAAGATAAAACTTTCTCAAAACAAGATCTTTAAAATAATCTTTTCTCAAGCATTTTCGAAGGTCAAGCCTTCACAAACCAAATAATCTTTTCTCAAGCACTTTTGAAGGTCAAGCCTTCATAAACCAGAACTACGTAAGCCTTGAGTTTCCCATTGCACCAGGGAATACGTAGGAGCAGGATCAAGTCCTGTCAGGCTAACCTCCATCAAGTATTTATTTTCACACTAATTAAAGGGATCAAACAATTTTCAAATAATCACACACTCAATTTAAGGGTACTGTTCTTCAGAACAGGCGAGTGGGGTGCCTAACACCTTCCCCACTCGTAACCGACTCCCGAACCTAAATCTCATCTAGGGTTTTTCCAAATCTTTTTCCCTTAAATAAAAATTTGGTGGCGACTCCACATCATCAAAATCAACTTGTTTAAAATTTTAGCGAGTTCGTCATCTCGTCGGAATTACGGTTGCGACACTAATATGTCTAGATCTGAACCCTTGAACTAAAAGACTTAAAAGACTATGAAAAATTATACCATAAGCATGATTTGGACTTATGTTAGAGATTTATCATGAGCAAGATGGAGTTTTAAAACTAAAATTGGAACAAGCTTCATAAGACACTTAGAACCTTCCTTAACCATGACCTAAGCTAAGGAGTAAGGACAAGCCTTGATGGATCTAAGTGTTAATGGTGATACAAGTGCACAAAATCATGGAACAAAGATCATGAGAAAAAAAATTTTAAAAATGACATTGAATGCTCAAGGGGGAGCATTCAGCTGCTTTTGTTAAATAAGGGTAGAATCTCTAAAAATTTCTAAGGATGGTATAAATTATGAGATTAAGTCTTAATTGGTGTAAATTAGCAGTTAAGAGAAGAAAAATTGAAACAAAATGCTCTTGAATGTGCATTTGGAAAATTTTATGTAATTAAGAGAAAATGAGTTTAAATTATTGATTATGGTTTGCTAAGAATCATTACTATTTGAAAGGAAAGAATTAAATGTGTAAGAATTATTTAGTAATGACTAGGTTGACAATTTGGCCATGGTAGCTAAAAATTATGAAATTAAGTTAAAACCATGACTAAGACTTAAGCTTGATTCAAAAATGCATAAATTGATGATTAATAATGAATCATGGGGTTATGAGGTTAAAATTGACCATTCGGCCATGATCTCTAAGAGTGAAGGAGGAGTCTTAAAATTATCCAAACATGGTACTGATTTATGGCCTAAACCCTAACTTGAAGGATTTATCAATTTAAGTTAAGAAAAGGTGAACTATGATGCCTTAGAAGTTAGGTTTACCATTTTGCTACCTTATGCTTAATTAAGGAAGAATGAGTTTGAAATCTTGATTAAGGTATATTAAAGATCTTTATCATGTAAAAGAAAATAATTAAGGGTTTAAGAGAAGCTTGGCAATGGTATGGGTACCATTAAGCCATGTGTGACAAAATGTATGCAAGTAAGTTAAAAATCTTGCTAACACATAACCCTTAAACTTAATTTAAGTAGGTTAAGCATAAGACATACAAATTGAAGCATACAAAGAGTAAATGAATCTAGAGGTGTCATTCAACCACCTAAGAAGAAACTTCTAAGCATCTTGATTTTCATGAAAATATATGCAACAACTTAACCTTAAGAAAAAAAAAGGTTGAGAGATAACTTAGAAGGAGGAGTTGTGGGCATAAGTGATTGAGTTTTCCAAGAATTTATGTCAAGCTTAAAATGAATAAGTCTTGATTTAGAAGATAATTATCTGCTTGAGAATGTTAGGTCAACTTGTGATGTTACTTTATGAGTTCGTAAAGAGAAATATGATGTGTATGATGACTTCTTATGAAAGATGTCTTGCATGATGATCATGTATGAATGATGATGTAATTGCAATTAAGATCTAAATATGCATGACATATTGGTTGAATATTAATTTTAAAAGTGAACTTAATTAATTAAGGGATCATTAAAGAATAAACATGTGTGAAAAGTTAAAAACTACTCTTCCAGCTTCCAGAGGATAATTTGGTTCTCTAAAGAGAAGTAAACATGTACCTTCTCGAGAGAGAGGGAGGAGGTCAATAGGTTCTCAAATAAAATCCTTCTATTATGGAAACTTATATCTTCATTTATTATTTAATGATGACGACTATCTAGGAATGAGCTCATATCCTTAAAAATAGAAGGTAGAGTAGTAGAGTTAGCGAAAAGATATTGTTTGATTAATTGTACTTGTATGTCTATGTCTTAAAAATTCACTAAGAAAGTAAAACAGAGAAGAGAAGAGAAGAGAAGAGAAAAGTTATATTGAGACATAGAAGAAATAATAATCAAATAATATTTATGCTATGAACCCCAAAATTATAATGTTCAAGTAATTTATGTGTTTACTTTAGATAATATTGTTTGAATGATAATATTGTATGTCTATGTCTTAAAATTTCACCAAGAGATTGAAATAGAGAAGAGAGAGTTATGTTGAGACATGGAGAAAACAATGGTTAAATAATATTTATGATATGCTTCAAAAGAGTTATGTTGTGTAAGCAATTTAACTGTTTACTAATGATGATGCTATTGTCTAATATGAATGTATATCTATGACTTAATTATCACTACGAATGTGATAAAGATTAGATGAGAAGTTATGTAAGATATAGAGGAGACGAGGTTAGTGTGCGCATCTACTTTCACTTTTCTTTAGGACATTTATTTGTCTCTGAGATTATGAGCCCAAACTTCTTTACAATGGTCTTCGCCATTTCTTTAGAGGCTTTTCACTCGAACAAGGTTTTTCCATCTTCACCTGACTTTAGGACGCAAAGAGCTTCAACTACTGTAGACTTTTCTTCATCTAAAAGGGAAACTGATCTATAAACACCGTCTCATTATCATAGTTCATTGCATGTTTGGTCATCTCAAGACAATTCTCTATTTCCAAGACCATACCCTTTTCAAGCTTTTCAAGAAATGAAGATGGAATTTTTACTGCTTTGGATGAGAGTTTATGGTTGGAGCGTCATTACTATCAACCTTGAGGATTTTGCAGTATCCTACCTTGGAGGAAGAGGAGGAGGAGGAGGAGGAGTTGAGTCAGTCCAATATTGTAAAGTTTTGTAAATAGATGGATGAATGCATCCTTCTTAATAGTAAGTAGTTGTAGAACAAATGATGTAAATATGTAGTGTAGATAACTATGTGTGTAATTAATTTTGTAAAGGCTTTAGTGCCTTAATTGTACTATGTATATGTAAATATTATTTGTATAATTAGAAGTTGAATGAATGTTTATGATATGTGAATGTTTGTACTATTACTTGAGCCTAAGTAATAAAAATAAACAAATAAATCTGTAAAAGCAACCTAAGCGTAGTTTAAATTTGACGCGGATAAGGTTGATCATTTATTTACTTTCTGCTACACCAAAGCTCACATTTTATATCAAAGTGATTCGTTTTAAAAACCAAGTTTACTATATTTTCACTAATATTTTTCAAAAATTCCACATAAGACAATAGTTTGAAAATGAATCCAAGTGTGTGACTTAAGTGTAAAATTTGTATTTATTTTAAGGGTGTTATATCATTAACTTCACCATATTATGTCAAGAAAATCAACTTTAGCTTTTTTTAATCTAATTCAATTTATTTTATTTTTTAGTTATGTATCTTTATGGAAGATTATTGATGAAAGATGGGATAGACATCTCTATAGTCCTAAATTCAAATGTAACTATGAAGCTAAAGATGGACTCTTTTGTTGTCTACAAACAATGGTACCCACCGAGGAAGCGAAAGCTAAGATTGATGTTCAAATGGATTATTTCAAGAGACATATAGGACATTTTGGCTCCAATATGGCCAAAATGACACTAAATATAAGGAATCCAGCATAATGGTGGGATCAATTTTGAGATAAACATCTAAAGCTAAGAAAATTTTTCATACATGTGTTAAACTTGACATGTAATTACTCTAGATGTGAGCATGACTGGAGTGTATTTGAGATGGTAAGATTTGAAACACATGATACATCAATTCCAGGTCTAACAATTGCCTAATACTATTACTCTATTTCTATTCTATTAGGTTCATACTAAGAGAAGAAATCGTTTGAAGCAAGCATGAATGATTGAACTTGTTTTTATCATGGCTAATTCAAAATTAGCTAAACCAAAAACAGTTAAAAAATCATCAATGGAGCTAATCTTGATGATATTTCATCTAATGATGAGTGAATTATGGATAATGAGAATGAAATCGAGGAAATTGAAGATGATGATAACTTTGTTGATTTGGATCAACACCAAGTCGGAGAGGATGCAGTTAGTGGTTATGGTTCCTCTCAAAATGTGGTAGGAATTGATAATTTAGATGAAGATGGTAATGATGAACTTGATGAAGATGCATATCAAATGGTGGCTTGAAAGATATTATCTCAACGAATATATGTTTAATTAAATGTTTGTAATGATTTCACTAGTGCAAAAAATACATTTTACATTGGTTGTTATTGACCTTTTTATATTGGTTCTGATTCTGGTATAAACACGACTGGTATAGAATGTGACGACCTTTTACATCGATTGAAGAGCTTTTTTACATCGGTTATGGTAACAACTAATGTAAAAAGTTTACTTTTTACACTAGTTTCAAAAGATAATCGACGTAGAAAGTTGGAAAAAGTTATATAAATATTTTTGTGGCGGGCTAAACCACCACAATATTTTAAAATATACATGAAATTTAACTTTTTACATTAGTTAATCAAAATAATCAAGATAAAAAGTTGAAAAAAATTATATAAAAAAAACTTTTGATGAATTAAACTACCATAATATTTTTTAATATACATAAAAAAAATTCATAAGCACATGGTTCACCCAAAGCAACATTAAAAATTCATAAGATCTTGCACAAAATTATATAAAAATTCTGCAAAATTCCTTTAACAAACTAGCACCAAAACTAGTATTTACCCCTATGGTGTATGGACTCCAAAGGAATTCTTTTGGTCTCAAACAAGAAAAATATAATAAAGAATGTCAGCCCACATAAAATAAGAACACAACAAAATTTAGTGTTATGAATTGCACTCCAACTGCTATGCTTTGACCAGTGGTTCTAATTTTTTTGTAAGGGAAAAATTTCACTTAAAATAAGCTGTGAGAGGGCCTTATGAACAACCAAAACCTGCAATGTATCCATAGCCACAAACACCGTAGTCTACAATGGTAACCCAAAGTATGATTATTTATATTGGTCATATGTATCAGAAGCACAACAAATAATTTACACATACGATATTAAATAGAATACAATAATGAATAATGATAGAGTCAATGTGGCTAACCTCAGAGAGAAACAGAGAGAGATTCATTGATTGAAAAATGCAAGCTAGATTTTCTTCCTTTGTAGAGAACGTGTTAAGGTTCAAAAAGAATACATTCTTCTTCTCGAGCAAAGGTTGCACACCATGTGTTCGATTGAATTCCTCATTGAATGCTTTTTCTATTTTGCTATGGATGGTTACTGTTAATGTGCATCTTATATTTTTTAGGAAATTCTTACCATTACAGACTCCATTATCCACCATGATAATGAAATCAGTATTTGAGAAAAAAATTTTGTAAATCTGATCTAAACTTAGAAGTGAAAAAATAAAATAGTACCTTTTTGTAGAACTTTCTGATGAGTGTCGTGGGTGGGTTTTCAGGTGAGAAGTAGAATGGGAACATTTAGTCCCTTTTCATGCAGTGCAATTGAGAGTGTTGCAGAACTTCTTAATCATCGTTAAGAAGGAATAGAATTCAAGATCGAAGGTGGAAGAGAAATTACATACCATGGTTTAGATTAAAGTGAATGGAAAGAGATTAAAAGAATTATGCATGCTCAAGAAAAGAAAGGAAGGAAGAAGAAGTTGGAATTAGAGATTTCCATCCAGAGAATAAGAGAAACTAGATATTGTTTTCAAAAGTTTCTTAAAAAATTTACATCGGTCATATGTAAAATAAGTGTAAAAAATATTTTTATACCAGTTATATTTTTAATTAAGATAAAAAATTCTTTTTATATCGGTTAGTTAAGAATTGATGTAAAAACTTATGTTTTAAATTTTAAAAATGCCACCTTACCTATTTTATATCAATCATTTAACAATTGATTTAAAAAATAGATATAAAATCCATTTTTTATATTAAAGTTTAAATATTTCTATATATTATTTTATATGCATTTATATAAATTTTATTTGCATATATAAAAAATATATATTTTATACAATTTTACAATCTGTGTTTATAATTCTAGATTTTATAATCTTATATTCTCTTTCTAATCTTAAGTAAAATTTTAATTTTTACAACCAATACTATGAATATAAGATTGGAACTACTTTCTTGTTTTACTTTATCTTTACTTCTAAAGTAGCAGAGTTTCGGTTAACTTTTAATAAGAATATTTTAGTTAAAGAGAATAATAGTTAAAGAGAATAATTGTGTCACAATAATTAGAACAATTGATAATTTTCTTAAAACATGTGCATTACCTTAAACGAAAATAATTTAAAACAAGGAATATTTTTAAATTTTTGGCCAACTCTAAGACCTAAACATTTGAAATTCCATCAATGTGCCTTATCTTGTGAAACAAGTTTTTTTTTAGGTTGTTTCTAAGTTTTAACTATTCGTTACGTTTGACTTTTAGGTGGTGCTCAAAGTGGTGCAAACTTATTCCCGGATGTTTGTAGTTCTTGAAAAGTAAGTGTAACTATTTTATGTTCTACTTTGGGGGGGGGGGGGGTTATTAGTAGCATTTATTGTACTATTGTAGTACTATTATTATATGAATTCTTCTAAGTACTAACTATATGGATTAGATTTGCTAGTAATAAAAAATAACTCCTGTAAAATTGATGCCAAATGGTGCTATAATATGCTAGTGTGGTTTTAATTTGACTTGGAGGTATTCTATTATGATGAATGATGATACTCATAAGCTAAGGTTAGGATCATTTTTAAAATGCACTAATTAATAATTAATTTATTCCTACATAATGTCAAATATTCTGATCTTTAGCTAGTACACAATGTGGATGCAACAAATGTGAGGAAAATTGCCAGGGTGTCCAATGGACAACAGAAACTTGATTCCTTCTAAATGAATCCACTGAAGGTAAGTCTTGGTCTTCTTGACACAATTGTTTACTTTATATATATGGGCTTTTTTCTTATCTCCCAAAAACGATGAAGTGAATACATCAATAGTTGCAGCAAGGTCTAATATTAATGATTACTCCTTTCTGAATACATAGGGAAGTTGTCCTCATCTTCATTTAGCCTCAGTTCATGAAGAAGTCAGTTTCGAAACCTTTGAATATGATTTTTTCATTCTTTTCTATACATACCGTATACACATTATGTTGCATTGCATCTTGAGCTTCTAATCATACTTAAGACTACTAACGTTAAATTTTGTTGAACTATTTAGCATTTCTTCTATAGATTTAAGATTTTGTTTTTATGCACATGGACCCTTGATTTTGTTTTTATTGATGCATATTCTTTTTATAATTTTTAATAGAGTCTAACATAATTTTTAAAGTTTTTATTTTTAATTTCATAACAAATATATTTTAAATACTAAATACTAATCATTAAAGACACTTCTAAAAATTTCTATACAATCATTCTGATCAGTACTTGATTTTCATTTTCATAGAAACTTTGTTCATGAAGTTAAAGTCATTAAGGTAGTTATTGTATAAAAGTAATTAAATGTTTTAAAATTATATAAATTATTTAAATTTACACTTTATTTCACATATAAAAAATTTTGTATTAAGTTTTTAATAAATAAATTTAATGTGATATATATATATATATATATATATATATATATATATCAATTTACATCATCATTACATTCTTTAATAATACTTTTTTAAATAATTTTTTTAAAATTAATATTACATTGAAAAATTTATTTTGTAAATTATATATATGTATATATAATTAAATTAATCTACATGGAAGATTTTTATGCTTTACATTTTTTTTTTACATGATCATTAAGTTGCATTTTGAGAGTGTGCTTTCATAGTGGCAACTTTGATATTTTCATCAATGAAAACTTATCCCACATGGTGAATTGTAGCAATTTTTTATAATATTTAATTTTATTTCATTAACATTTATTTTTAAGATTGATTTTGAACATTTAAAATTGATAAATATTTTATTAAAAAAATATTTATTATATTTTCTACATAAGCATCGTAAGATAATACTAATATTGTGTAGGATGAATTCTTAAAGTGTAAGATTTTGATGTTTGATATTTATTTTTTAAATATATTTTAAAAATATTAGAGGTTAAAATCATCACAAAATTTTTATTTATTTTTTTAATTTACTAAATCGGTTGTTTTGTTAATTGATATAAAAATTAACTTTTTACGTTGGTTAAATGATATAACCAATGTAAAAAGTTAATTTTTTTTACATCAATGAAGCTTAGAACTGGTATAAAAAATATATTTGTTTACATCAGCTAAATATATAACCGATATAAAAGTAATCTTTTTATATTTGTTCACTTGATAACCGATGTAAAAATTCATTTTTTATATCGGTTGACCGATGTAAAAAGTTCAACTTTTTATATTCCTTTCATTTATACCGCTTAAAAAAATCGATTTAAAAAGTTATAAACAATCAATATAAAAAACTTTTTTTCACTAGTATATCACGCATGATGAAAGAAGTTAATGTGAAGTTTCTAAAGTGGGATTGAGATTAAGGATAAAAAATGAAGATTTAAGATTATAATTTAAGAGATTTGATTTTTTTTAGAATGATTCATAAAAACTAAGAGGTCGAAGGTCATAAATACAACATTTTTTAAATTTTCGCATCACATCTAAAAAATAATGATAAAAAAATAAGATAATAAAAAAGAACTTATAAAATTATCATGCATGATGGATAAAGTTAAGGCAATGTTCTCCTAGAGGAGTTAAGATCGAGGATAAAAATTAAAAATTTAAGATTATAATTTAATAGATTAAGTTATTTTATTATAATGATTTATAAAAACTGAGAGGTTGAAGATCACAAATATAACTTTATCTAAATTTTAGCATCACATCTAAAAAGTAATGATAAAATATAAAATAATAGAAAAGAACTCACGAAACTGAAACTATCATGCATGATGGATAAAGTTAAGACAAAATTTTTATAATAAAGTTAAAATTAAGGATACAATTTGTATCAGAATATTCAATTTTATCTTAAGATGAAGATAGATCACGGTATTGCATTATGATAAAATGAATTTTATAAACTCTCTAAAGATTAATTGTAATAGTGTATATTTAAAATTCATTTTTAATTATTATATTAAAAAACTAAACATTAGATGAATAATAATAACATTTGATAAAAAGAAATGTTAATAAAGTTATATTTTTTTTATTAATAACAACATATATTTTCCAACAAATATTGAAAAATTGTAACTAATGTAATAATAATTACTCATAATTACTTATAATTAAAATTGAATAAGATGAAAAATAACACAAGTCATACTATTTGGTGATAAAAGTTCTCTCCTCGTTCACCTGATACATTGCTAAATCATCATTAACAAACTAGATTCTTACCATTTGGACACACTAATGCACAGCACTATTCCCTTTCTATAATCTACCTACACAATCAAATATGAATCTTAAAAGTTGGAGCTAATACAGCTGTCATAATGGAATATGTCCTAGGGGCCAACACCACTTATTGCAACAGGTGAACAATGTTTAAAAAAATTAGCTCACAAGCGTTTGAAGGTCTTTTCCCTAGCTTGCTCAACCTGCAGGTTATGAAGAGGCAACTCGTGATAAGTCCGATCGATTAATAGGTTACTTTTTATTTTTTATAATTTATATTTTATAATTCATTACTAAATCTTATAATTTTTTTTTGAAATTGCTGTTCAAGACAGCCCTATCAACATGTAATAACAAGATTTGATGTGGTATCAAATTCTATTAAATCATATTGTGACATTTAAGATAATTTCCTTTCTCTTCTTCTAACAAAGATGCCGGCTAAAGTGTGGACGGTTATTCACCATAATAGTTAGGTGAACTTTCAATCATTGTCGAATTTTAAGCCATAGAAACTCTCCTATATCTCATTGTTGGTGTAACTAAAAGGAAAGTTGCGTACAGTGATAAGAATTAATGAATTGTTAGAATCATGTCAAAGATATCGGATGAAAAGACCTTTTACCAAACCATTAAGCATCACATCTAAGAGATATGTCACTGTTTTGTTTCATTGTGTGAAGCACACTGACGTTTGTTCTTTTATGCTGTTCACCAATTCAAAGACTTAACAAAGATCACAATAGCTAAAAGAAGGTACAAGACATTTTTTATTAAATAGTGTACAATTTAGGTTCTTGATCCAATTTATTAAGAACTTAACAGTTTGAAATGTACGCGTAAAAACGGCAGCATAAACGCTTTGTTTGGATTGGAAAAAGAATATAACATAAAAATAAAAAGTAATTTTTTATTGTTTAAAAAAAACATTTTCTTTAATTTATTTAGTTAAAAAATTTAAGTGCGTTAAATAGTTTTATATTAAATCTTCTAAATTAGTTAAAAAAAATATGTAAAATTCTTATTTCAATAGCTTTTTTTTCTTATTTTTCCTCGGACTGAACTGTTTTTTTAGACTGACATATATAATTTTTTTCTTTTCTTTTTGTTGTATTAACTAATAAGTACACAATTTCCATTTATTTTATTTCGCCTCTCTTACCCATTTAATTGTTATACTTCACTTTCTGGCATTGACGTAAGTCCAATAAAACCTTGCTACTTTTAAAGTTTAAAGTTGCTTTAAAGAGCTAATGTTAAATTTATTTTTCAGAAACTATTAATATCATTTTTTTAGGATATTTTATAAGCTAAAAAAATGATTAAATAAAGAATATGAGAAACACTAGCCCATGCACATACATTACAAATAATACAACAATTTAATCTATACAATTAAAACCCTTTAAACAATGAGCAGGATCCATAAGCCATTAAGAAAATGGAATGGAATTGCTGATCTTCCAACCTGCGAAGATACCCAATTTCAAGAATGAATTTCTATAACTCCACCCATATTTATACATGCATTCTCGTTTAAATAATAAGCATTTCTATGTCGTCATCAGGACAAAATCGTGGCAAGCCAAACAGTCATCAACAACGCTTCAATTTTTTACTATTCACTAAATCATAGAATAGAGAAAAATGCTCCTTACACGAAATAGAAGGTAAAACAATACCCAGCCAAGCAAAATTTCTAGACCAAGCCTGTAAAAAAAAGAGTGTAAAAGGTAGATAATGAATGATTTCGAATTCAACTATGAAAACGGACACTCCTCTTCAGGTGCTTGAACAACGATTCCATTTTATTAAATTCTGCTTAGTAGGGATCTGACCCAAAACCACCTTCTAGACAAAAGCCGAAACCTTTGACACCGCGCAAAAACGCCACAATCTCTGAAAAAAAATTATCTACAGAATTTGCAAATTAAGCATCACCAAAGTCAGCTTTTAAGAGAATATCATAAGCTGTCCTTATAGGAAAAAATTACTAAAAATAGTAATTTTATTGAAAAAAGCTTTTATCACACCTTTAACATTTTAACGTAATGAATGTATTTTTAATTAAATTTTATTATTTTTATATATTAAAATCAATCCTAAAATCATTTTTTTATCACTCTCTGTATGTTAATTTAGAACCCTTGTCTAAACTGAAAATCATATAATTTTCTCTCTGGATTTAGTAAAGTTTCAAACTTTTTAATCTTGAAGAAGTGTTTTAATAATATTAATTGAGAAATTATTAAAAAAAATTATTTATAATTTACAATGAAATATTAGAAATTATAATAAAAGTATATTAATAATATTTAAAAAAATTTAATTTTTAATTTCATAACAAATATGTTAAAATATTAATTGATTTCAGCCTAAAAGTTATAAATTGGACAAGGGCCCACACAGCCTCATGAAATAATGCATCACGATCGATATAATGGTAACAATCAAAGCAGGTCCCATTGGTTAATGAACGAAAGGGATGTGTGGGCAGTTGTGGGACCCAGAAAGCTGGGGATTGGGGAACTGATAGAGGAATTGCACTGGTCCAATTGAACAAGAGGCATTCTTTACATTTCTGTTTTTTTTTTTTAAATAAATAATGCGATCATATTTATTATGAAAATTTGTAACTTGACCATCTTAAAGAACATAAATAAAAAGTTAGAAAATTTGGAAATTACAGTTGCGAGGTGGTAGTGGTATATAAAGTAATAACATGGTGTGAAAGTAACGTAATGTGCGTAATTAACGGTAAGTCTTTGATAAAAAGATAGGATCATGGTAACGCGTCCGAACGACGTGGTTTGGATACATCTTTAACATGAGATTTAATATTACAAATCAGTATATTATTTATGAAAATTATTTCAAAAATTATTGTAAAAAATAAATGATAAACTAAATGATTAATGGTTTATTTTTTTTAAATAAAAAATAAAATATATTAATAAAGTAAAGAAAAAATAACAATTTACTAATATTTAATAAAAATAAAAATAATCAATATTTTTATATTATCAATGTTTATTATAATATAGTGAATATCAAATTTTAAAATTAATTTTTAATTATTTAAATATGAATATATTATTATTAAAAAAACATATAATCAACACTAATTTGCCACGAATAAGGTTTAAGATAATGTGATTAAATGCAATGATTTAAAGATTAAATAGAGAATGATGAGGATGTGTGTTTCTACTTCCTTTTTCTAGATGAAGAGGAAGATCCCTACTTGAACTTCGCTTCATTTATTGAGAAGGATTTTCTTATGAAGAGATTGAATGCTTTTCTTATTGATAAGGATAAGAATTTTCTTATGAAGGGATCAAATGTCTTTTCTTTTTATAAGAATTTTCTTATTTAAAAGATCACATGTTTCTCTTGTTGACAAGACTTTTAAATTTAAATTTGAAGGTTTCCATGCAAGCACAATCATCCTTATATATGCACAATTATACTTATATTTTCATTCTCATGCCTTTTCCTTTTTAGTCTTTATCGCAATATTTTTACTTGTTTTGGGTGTCATTTTTTCCTTAGTCTTAAGCCCTTTGTTTTGTATTACCATTCTTAAAAGAATTGAAAAAAAATTAGAGGAGATTATTATAATTAAAATATTAGTTATGCAAAAAATAAACCTAATTTTTTATGGTTAAATTAACAGAATAATGGTTTATCCACTTTTAAAACTAGGAGATTTTGTCCCTCAATTAATAATCTAGATAAAAGAATGAGAAAGTAATAGATTTAAAAATAAGGAATCTAAAAACTTTTTAGCACATGCCACAATCACTTACCGCTATCATCATAGAAATAGTTAATAATGATTCAATTATAATTTTAGTTCTTTGAAATCAAGTCTCCCAATGAGAGGGATCCCTCATTTAATCATTTTTGAAATATTTGAATTATTAATCATTTTTTCTCTACCCATAATAACTACACACTATTATAAACTTGCTTATAAACCTTAACTATCAAGTTATAATTGGATTTAATACAAATTTTAAGTTTTTTATTTTGATGGTTAAGATATTGTACAAAATAAGGTAGAGTGTGAGAAAGAAGAAAAACACAAAAGAGTTTATATTATTTTTAACTCTTTTACATCTAATAACTTGAATTGTAGGTGAAGTTTTCTTGGATCTTATGAACTTATTTTCCAATTTTTTCAATATTTTACATGATTTTTTATAATTTTTTCTTCATTTTTATAATATTTTTTATTTCTATTTTATTTTTTTCTTTCTCTCACTTTTTCTTATTGTATCATAATTATCCAATTGTCACCTTTATAATTCAAGGATACCTAAGAATATTATCATCAACTAATTTATACAATACAAAAAAAATGTAATTTTAGCACTTTTAGGCTCAAATAGAATAACTAATTAATATACAAAATTTGAAACTAATCAAAGAAATCTAATTTACCTTAATCATCTTTCTGTATTCATTAAAACTTAAAAATTCCTTTTAAAAGATAGTAAGTGTGGCACCTTGTAATACTAAGCACAACTCATATAATTGCTCAAAATGTTGGTAATTTATTTTTTTACATATGAATATCAAAGATAATTTATCTTAATAAATCTTTATAAAAATATTTATTAGTGATAATCATATTTTATACATATAATGTAACTAAGCATAATATTGATATTCCTTTCAATCACAAGCATGACCATGATAAGTCTTCATTCATAGATCAATAAATGGTGTCGCAACCGTAATTACGATGAGATGACGAATTCTCTAAATTTTGAAAGAGAATTTAATTGATTATGTGGAGCCGCCACCAAACTTTTATTTAAAGGAAAATATTTGGAAAAACTCTATCTTGAGGAAGAATCTAGGTTTGGGAGTCGGTTACGAGTAGGGAAGGTGTTAGGCACCCTACTCGCCCATTCCAAAGAACGGTACCCTTAAACTAAGTGTGTGATTTTTGCTGTTTTCGAAAACTGTTTGATCCCTTTAGTCTAGAATCAAAATAAATAGGTTGGTCGAAGATAGCCTGACAGGACTTGATCCTGCTCCTACGTATTCCCTGGTGCAATGGGAAACTCAAGGTTTACGTAGTTCTGGTTTGAAGGCTAAACCTTCGGAGGTGCTTGAAAAAGGAATAAAGTTTTTGAAAATATTTTAGAGAGAATCCTTAGTCCATATATGCGCAGGATCCAAGGCAAACGAAGGCTGCATTGGGGTCCATATGAATCTCTAAACATCGAACAACAGTGAAACCGTTAGTTCTTTGTTTAGAGTCCATTGTGTGAGACTTGGGATTCCAAAACAAGGTTTTCTCTGAAATTATTTAGAAAGGATTCCTAGTCCACATATGCACAGGGTTCAAGACAATTACGGCTACACTAGGACCTATGAATCCCTAAACATCGAACAATAGAAAAAACTACTAGTTCGTGTTTAGAGTTCATTGTGTGAGACCTAAAATTAATGAATTTAATTTGAGAATAATAAAGATGACAAAAAGGGATTGGGCTTAGGTAGAAAAGAATCGGGCTTGATCCCAAAAAGAATGGATCTTGATTTCAAAATTGAGAGAAAGAAATAGGCTTAGTTTTAAAAAAAAAAAACGAATTTGATTTGAATTTGAGAAAAAGAATTATACCTGACTTGATTTGGAATTGAGAAAATGAATTAGATTAAAATAAACTAGATTCGATTTGAAATTTGAAGAAAAGAATTAAACTGGATTTGAGCTAAAATGAACTTGATTTGACATTAAGGAAAAGAATTAGACTAAAATAAACTTGATTTGATTTGAAATTTGAAGAAAAGAATTAAACTGGATTTGAACTAAAATGAACTTGATTTAAAATTTGAAGCAAATAATTTTTTTTTCTTTCTATTTTATTTATCATTTTTTTTAGGATTTGGTCATTTATTTTCTTTTCCTTGTGTATAAGCCCAGGCCCAACTCTAGTGTATAGAGCAAGGCCCAACAGCGCTTTTATTTCTTGACCCACTAGATGTGTCGCATGGACCAATACTACCCCTTTGTTGCTGAGGTGATTCTGGCCTGACTAATTCAAGTGGTGGCTCAGCCTCATTGAGGCCCATTGCGTAGTATCCCCAATTAACATGGCAACGGTTGGATCAGTGTGGTTAATGGATCATGGGCAGCGTATCAGCCCAACTGAAGAGGTAACTGGCCCATTAGCTACTTACTGCCCAACTTGTCACAAACGGCTCTTAAGATAAAAAGCCCCCGGGCAGGATCGAACCTGGGACCCTTAGCCTTGGGATTTAGCTTGGGCAACCACTTGAGCTAGGCTCCAGATTTACAACTTGTAATCTGTGAATTTGGTTGACATCAAATAACGCTACATGGGGAATGATTTTCCATTTCCATTTTGAGAAACATTTTACAAGTGCCCCCCTCCCCTATCTGTTTTTCTTTTAGTTTAAACCTTTTGCATGGGTATTCATTCCATGTTGAGATGTCTGGTCACTGTTCAAAGAACGGCCATGGGCGAACTTTAAGGATGCCTTCAATTTTAATACTAGCCCGAGTATGGCAATTTGAATGGAGCTGCTATTTTTTGTTCTTGTATTTAATTCTTGAGATACTGGATGTAAAAATCAGTGAATATGTCCGGTTGTGAAGTAGCGTTTCGATCCACTTGAACCTGTTTCGTTGCCTTCTACATCCTTGTGAGGAACAACATTCCAAATAGCCAAGTATCCCATATTAAGAGTTATGATCTGTTTATGTCTAAAAGACCAGTTGGAATCAACAACTGCAATCTCCAATTCCTTAAGGCTTGAAGAATCAGTCGTATGATTTGCCTGGCTTGGGGGTGCCCATTTTGTGTAGGACTTGTTTTCTAAGATCATGGGTACTGTTGAAGGCCGTTTGGAACCTTATTAATTTCAAGGCACATGCAGCCACCTCTAGCCATTGCCATCCGATGCAGAATGGTCCTTAATTTTGAATGTCTGGTCACTGAATATGGTTGTATAAGACGTGCTACCAGAATTGTGGGCGTATGTTTTAGTGGAGGTAGTCGTTTAAGACAGATCTTGGGTTAAGATTTAGGACTTCTTATCTGAAATATTCCCCCCACCAGTAGAAAACAGAGTTGGACATGCATAAGTTGGAGTCTAGGCGAGCTATAGAACCCTCAGATCTTTGTCGCTTTGAACTAGACATCCCATGAGTGCTATGAACTGCTTGTAAGGCCTCCATCTTCCTGGTAAGAGCATCAACGACACTAGCTTCTGTATTATGATCGACATTCACTGCATCCTCCTAGATAAGGTTGATAAGAAGCCAACGAGAGGAACGATTATTATGATGAATCGAACTGCACCATGCATCGGAGAGACCGAACCCGCATCCTTGATGACATTGATTTCTAGCTTAGATGTTCCTAGAAGGCACAAGGTTAAACTCCTTGGATTGAAAATCTGCAAGCAAAAGAGGCCCAGGAGTGACGTCTTTCAAGTTCCTCGACATTGTCGGATTGGCCGCAGGGGTTGGATGAAGGATTAACCTAGGAGCAAAGGGAGTGACGAACGAAGCGGTTGCATGAGTCTTGTTTACTGCTTTGCACGGGATAGAATCAACAAGAAACAGTGTGAGATTGTGGCATGCAAGGTTGACACCTCCAAAACAAATATGGTCCATGCATCGTCTAGCTACGACTAAAGCATTTTTGGCAGTATCAATCACATGGCTTTTTGGCCCCCATACTGTCTTCACTATTTGAAAAGGCATAGATAGAGGAGGCAGAGACGAAGTCACAGCATCTAAGGTTGAGACTTTCATTACGGAGATGGTCGTCAACATTGAACCAAATCTTGCACACAACAACAAACACATATGCCATCATAATTTCGTCAGCAGTCACATGCAGTAACAGAGGACATGTTTAATGCTCAGTGACAAGTCACCTTCTCTATATGAATGTGAATATGGCTTACTATCAATGGATCACATGTAACTCTGTTATTTTGGCCATTTGTGGATGCTAATAAAGTAGCCTTGTGCACATGCTTTTAGCACTTAGAGTCATGCCTGTAAACATTCAATTATGTTTGAGGCCCCCAATTGCTAAAGTAATCAAGAAACCAACGATAATTTAAAAAATGAATAAATAGAAAAGCAGAAAGCAAATAAACAAAAAAATGAAATAAATCCAAAGAAGGAATAGATGAAGACAAAAAAAACAAACAAATAAATAAAAGCAAAGGTAAAGTAGGAAATGATAAATAGGAAAGAAACAAAAAATAAAATAAAATAAAATAATAAATAATAATAATAAATTTAATAATAAAACAATAATAATAAAAAATAAATAAAATATAAAAATAAATTTCTATAAAAATTAAATAAAAATAATAAATGAAGGGAAGTAAGTTAAGGAAATAAAGAAAATGTTAGATAGTAAATAAATAAAATAAAAAGGAAAGTGTAGATAGAAAGCGGGGGCGGTTGAAAAATGAGGAAAGGATAGTGTTAATTCAAGTCCTATAAATAGAGAGACTCAGTGAAGGATGGGGATCCTGTTTTTTGGGCTTTTTGCTCAAACTCTAAGGGAATAGAAAAAGGAGAGGAGAAATCAAGAAGACGAAGAACCTCTGAAGGAGCATTCGATGAGAAAAGGCTTTTCAGAGCTGCTCAAAGGGAGTTCATTCGAGACAGCATCGGGGGGTTCTGATTGAATCCGCCATTGTTGAAGGAGGAAGGATCAAATTCTACTAGATAGCTTTCAAGCACGAGTTTCGCTTCTACTACAAGTAGGTCCTGTATCTTGACGTCAAATTTCGTACAAGAATGTGTCAATCTTTTAATCAATTCCAAGAATTTCTACATAAACTGCTTAAAGATTGTGTATGATCGATACTATTATGCATAGATCCATTCTTCTTTCCTTGATTAATCAAGAATTTTTCTAGATAAGACTTTGATCTTCATAAAAAAAAAAAAACCAACGTAGTAGGTAGAAGACTCGGATGGTGTTTGTAGCTATGATCGGCTTGGTGAATCGCTCATTGTATTATGAACGAATGAAGATTCGGATTTGGTCTATGAATCTACCCTCCAAGAATGAAAAATAGAGCCCATACGAAGAAACTAATAGGAAGTTGAGTGAGGTTTCCATAAAGTCAGGTATGGGACAAAATATGAAACCTGAGGGAGAAGCTTGTGAGTAGAATGGAACCGGCGTGTCGTGGTTGCGAATGTAGCATGCCTCTATTGATACCTCCATACACCCCTGTTCTATTCATGCACAACGCGTAAGAGTCCATCCAGGGATTATGTTGAACGTGAGAGTCTTAACCGAAAGCGCCAAACATAGAAAAGCTCCTAAGAAATAATCTGCTTAGGCGAAACTACCCCACTCTAGTCTCTCCGTCTAATCCCTGTAGCTGGATACCCTCAGCTTAGTTTGTGCTCCACCTGTTCCCATATGTGTTCCTCTTTGTTCTCTCGTGCAAGAATCGGCTTCTCTTCCTTTTTCTCTTCTATCTCCCGCCACGATTCTTTAGGTCTCAAGTCGTTTTGATGTTGCAGGGAGGTTCCATTAACCTACTGCCCCAATAATTCCCACATTGCCAAAATATACAGTTAACAGTCTCAAGATGGCGACGATTATGACACAGGCAGTAACGCATTAATGAAGCCGCTTCCCCAAAGGCTAGAGCGTGATCAAGATGCAAAAACCGAGTAGGCAGGGGTTAAAACCAAGCTTTGAACCATGTTAACCGATCGTGTAGGTGGTCAAGCCAGGACATGCCCTATTAACACCAGGTATTCATCATGTTGATAAGCCATGCACGTCGATTTATTGATTCAAATTGTTTTATACTTCGCCTCGACAAATCCTGCTCGACATATTATTTCAGGGGCCCTGTAGAAGGACTTCAAATAGCCTAGCATATACTCAACAGCCATGCTTCCCGAATGATGGTTATGCGTTTGGAAGAGAATCCATAAAAAAAGTGGTTCTAGGAAAATATGAAGAATAGAGAGAATCAGGTCCATATTCCCACCAGTTATTCTGTTTCTTTAGCAGAGTCCTCCATGGGAAATTGAGTAGAACGAAGGAAAGGAAAAGTGACTAATATCTGGAAATGGATCGAATTCAGTTCTGAAACTATTGGACAGACAAGTGGCGAACGAACCAGGTGATCGACCATTATCTAAGAGCTTGGGGTTGCTTCCTATGAGTTGGACAAGCAAGTTATGGCCAAGCTATGACAAGCCAATACTGAAAGATGTCTTGGGTCGGCTTTGCAACATTAGTTCCGAGTCTATCCAGCTAACTAGATCGGCCATGGCACCAAATAGGTTTAAACCTTCGCATCCTGCTTGAAATAGTCTCCTTTGGATATCGTACCCCATTATCGTGAGATTAGGTACTCCTAGTTAGATTCTCGAGTGAGCCAATTGGTCTATCCGTCTCCATAATAGGAAGAACACAATAGAACAGAACCTGCATTACACCCTGCCCCATACAGATTAGGAGAAGCTCACGAAGGGTAGTCTTTGCAGGAGAACGTGCTATCAGCTGTGCCTTACAAGGAGAATGGTTGATGAATGCTCATACCCGAACCTTGTTCCTACTTCAGCTTCCTCAACCCCACGTGTTTCTGCACTCCCTGAAGAAGGCGGGTGCTCATAGTCTTGGGGCTGATGCAAGTTCCCTTTGAGGTGTCAGTTGATGAAAAGTCCAGGTGGGCATATGGTTCATCTCATCGGTGTTTCCAAGCGGACGCAAACGAGCCACAACAAGACAGGTACAATCGAGCGATCATGGAGTTCGAGTGGAACAAATGCATGGCCAGGAGGCATGTGATTGGAGGAAAGCCCGTATACGAATGCATGCCTATATTCTTGGTAGTACATCCTCACATGAGGACAACGTATATATTGAAGGACCTTATAAGTTTTTGGACATACAACATGGGATTATGGACGTTCCACTAGAACGTGTTGAAAGGAGGTGATATTTTGATAACATGCATGCTGGGCTCCACAATAGTGCAGCGATAAAATGCCCATACGCATAAGCTTTCTCAAAGTGAACGAAATCCATGCAAAACTGAGGGACCCACTATTGCATTCTGCTTGAGACAAAGGTGACCCGCCCCGCACGTATATATATGGACCAAGTTGAACATAGGTTATAAAAGCAAGATGGCACAAATGGTAGAGCGCATGGTCTGCGACCTCCTGGCCTTCTCTTCGAATCTCATGCACAACGCTTTTGCTAAATTAAAGAAGAATGCATTTCCTTTTATTCCAATCCAGCCCCCGTATTTCCCTTTGTTCCAATTCAGCCCCTGCATTTTCCCTTATTTCGTCCCAATCAAGCCTCTGCATTCCCCTTCACTGTTGTTCGATGCAGCCTTAGTTGCCTCGAACCTTATGCATATGTGAACTAAAAGTTCGTACTCAAAAAATAAAACTCTTTTAAAAATATTTTTGGGAATCGTTAGTCTCACGCGATGAGCTCTAAATGGGAAACTGGCGGTTTTCACTTCTGTTCGATATTTAGAGATTCATACAGGCCCCAGTGCAACCTTAGTTACCTTGGACCTTGTGCAATGTGGACAATAAATGCCTCTCAAAATAATAAAATCTTTTAAAATATCTTTTGGGAAGTCAAAGTCTCACACGATGAGCTCTAAATGGGAAACTGGTGGTTTTCACTGTTGTTCGATATTTAGAGATTCATATAGGCCCTAGTGCAGCCTTAGTTGCCTCAGACCTTGTGCATATGTGGACTAAAAGTTCATACTCAAAATATAAAACTCTTTTAAAAATATTTTTGGGAATCGTTGGTCTCACGCGATGAGCTCTAAATAGGAAACTGGCGGTTTTCACTACTGTTCGATATTTAGAGATTCATATAGGCCCAGTGCAGCCTTAGTTGCCTCGGACCTTGTGCATATGTGGAATAAACCTTCTTCTTAAACAATACAATATTTTCAAAAATATCCTTTTCCTTTTTAAGTGTTTCTAAAGGTCAAGCCTTCAAACTAGAACTACGTAAGCCTTGAGTTTCCCATTGCACTAGGGAATACGTAGGAGCAGGATCAAGTCGTGTCAGGCTAACCTCCATCAAGTTATTGATTTTCACTCTAATTAAAGGGATCAAAAAGTTTTCAAATAAATCACACACTCAGTTTAAGGGTACCGTTCTTCGGAACGGGCGAGTGGGATACCTAACACATTCCCTACTCGTAACCGACTCCCAAACCTAAATCTCTTCCTCAAGTTAGGGTTTTTTTAAAATCTTTTTCCTTCAAATAAAAATTTGGTGGCGACTCCACATCAAATCAATAAAAATTGTTTTAAAATTTTTAGCGAGTTCGTCGCCTCGTCGGAATTACGGTTG
This sequence comes from Canavalia gladiata, assembly GCA_037954105.1. Classification (NCBI taxonomy): domain Eukaryota; kingdom Viridiplantae; phylum Streptophyta; class Magnoliopsida; order Fabales; family Fabaceae; genus Canavalia; species Canavalia gladiata. The sequence continues at coordinate 42,810,781 of CM075661.1, forward strand.
CGACAACGCCACTTCAAACCAGATATTCCAAGGTCATCGACGACCGAGGAGAAAAAAATTCCAATTTACCAATTGATAATGCCTTTGGAATCTTGCAAGATTTAGTTCTTGGATATCAATATGCTTATAATTGCACCAATTTAAGAGCAACATGCAATAGATCGTCGTATTTCAACGTGGATTTTCTTAGATAAAGCTCAACTCATGAGATGAAGAAATTGAAATGTCTAAATGGCTTATCATTCACTGATATACATAGATCACGACACTGATTTTGTTAATTCGAATGGAGCATGTGATTAACAACGCAAGCTTGAGACTCATTCTAAACGTGCTAAATACATGCAATTATATGAAGCGGAAATTCATCAATTTAAATGAAGTACTTGAAAGAAGTTGAAGATTCCTCTCTAATCGATCCTTCTTGCTTATATCAGGAAATGCCTTAGAGATCTTTATGCTCGAATCAACGGAGAGATGAGGCCAGAGTCATCCACCAAGAGAGAATTTTCCTTTTCTCCTCTTTTTTTCAGATTTTTTTCTTTGCCACCCCCCGCTTCCTCTCTTTCTTTTTTCTTTTTATACCAGGGGCCTTCCCCTTTTTCTTTTTAAATTTTGGCAGCCCCCTCCGCCTTTTTCCTTTTTTTTTCTTTTTCTTTTTTTTATTCTGTTATTCTTTATTCAATTTTCAGTTATTCTGTTTTTCTTTATTCAATTTTCAGTTTTTCTTTAACTTTTTATTTATTATTATTATTATTATTTTATTTTATTATTATATTTTTTCATTATTTCAATTTTTATCGTTTAAATTATTATTTACTTATTTCATTTTTCTATTTTATTATTTATCTTTTATCATTATCATTGTTTTTTTATTTTTCAGTTTTTATTTTTTCATTTATTTATTTTTGTTTTACTTTTTTTTGGTTTTTTTTCAATTTCATTATTTTTGGGTTATCCTTCTTATATATATTTTATATATTTTTTCTCTTTTACTTTTATTATTACTTCAGTTTTTCTGTTTTTAATTTCTTTTCTATTTGTCTCAAATATTATTATTTCCTTTTCTTAATTTTTATTTTTGTTTTTTTATTTGAATTATTTGCTAATTGATTTTAAGGACGGAGACCTCAAACATAATTGAGTGTTTATAAATAGTAATCATAATAAATATCACATGTATAAATATATGTATATAAAAATTAAAGAAGTTAAATACAAAACTTTTCCCCGTGAGTGAGTGCATTAATTAGATATAAATTCCAAATGATCATAGTAGATAATTCAATATGATAATATTCTCAACTTGCTACTAGAGTAAACAATGTCAAAATGCAAATAAAATAAACTCTTATATATAGTACACATAACAAAATACCAAAATAAAAGGTCACTAATGTTAGAGTTATGCATATAATAAACGTCAAATATAAATTATGCTAAGGTATCTACTACTCATCCTCATCAGAATTTTTGTCCAATAGGTCCTCCTCGAGGTCCTCATCATCTTTGGCATCTAGGTATCCTCTTCTAAGTTATACCCTACACTAAGATGGCACAGGTAACTTTAAAAGCGAATGGAAAACGACAAGAGCTACCTTCTGTAAACACCCAATTATGTCCGAGACTCCGTTTAAATTAATTAGTAATTAGATAATAATTTGGAAAAATAAATGAATAACTTAATGAACAACAAAAAATAAACAGAAATGGAAAAGTAACAAACTTTATTAAATAAGCAAAAAGTACAAAAAGAAAACATCGAAATATACTAAGAAATAAAGAAATAAAATAATAAACAGACATTAAAATTGAACATAACAAAATTAGAAAAGGTAGAAAAACACAAAAAAAAAGAATTAAAAACATAAACTTTGAAAGATAAAAAAATATATAAGAAAAAAAAAGAAAAAATAGAAATTAAAGAAAAAAATAGATAATTGAAAAAAAATAGAAAATAAATAAATAAAGAGATAAATAAAAGATAAATAAAATAAATAAAAAATAAAAACAGAAAAATGATAAATAATTCAAAAAATAAATAAATCTAAACCAAAAAAGAAATAAAACACAAAAATAATAACAGAAAAGTTTAAAACAAATAACAGAAAATGTAAGAATAAGTAAAAGGAAATAACCGAAAGAAAAAGGGAAAAACAGAATTTTAAAAGAAAGGGTAGGAATGTTGAACAAGGAAATCAATATAAAGGAGGAGAAACTCTGGGCGCCAGGGGGGGAGGATCTTCTCTCAAAGATAGTAGAAGTGGCTGGATTTTGTGATTCTTCAGGCAAAGAGCACGTCAATCTCAGTTGCAAAAGCTCTGGCAAACGTCAGGTACAAGCTCCAAAATCACATTTCCTTTCCCCTAAGAATCTAGTTTTCGAATCATACAATTCTTCCAAATAGTATTTGATGATCTTTGATGATTATTCTTCTACGCAATTCTTGTGCAAACATTAGCCAAAATCTTGGTTCGAATGAGTATGAATCATTGTCGTCTTTATTGGTTCGTACGATCTTTACACCAAATTAAAGGCTAAAATTGATAAAATGGAACCACTCTCTACTCTCTTATGCCTTAAGTCTGATGACGGTAGTGTCGCTGAGAATCGCACAACCACGCTGAAATTCCAGGAAATTTAATATTCATTCATGCAATTCTTTCAATCATATGCAATTCTTAGTGAAAAAAAAAAGATGGAGCAAATAATTATGATTCGCCTGTATAACACGAACAAAAATTGACATTCAACAAATCAGTGACGTCTTATTCGAATTCTGAGCAGTGATATCAACATAGTTACCTATAAGTCGTCTTCCCCAAACACTTTACTTCAACATTGGATCGATTTCTATCAAATCATTGAACGTTTTATCTTTGAATCAATCAGATCCAATCCATTTATGAGCCACCTTTTCCATTTAGAGCATCGAGAGAGAGAAAGGGAGGAAAGTACGTGTACTTGACTGAAATTTCCAACATCAACGAAAATCCATCAGCTAGTATTAGTTTAATAACCCAAGTAGGGATCTGTGCCAATTATTGGGATAATGTTGAGATGTACAATTTCCGAATCAGGGGAGGGATTATAGGTATTTCATAATGCTCCTTTCTAGCATTCATGCAATGTCCTCCCATGACGGCACCACTTCTATGGGTTTGTGAGGTCTCCGTATCCCAAAAATTGAGAGGAGGCGAGAATGTACTCTCTTTGCTGAGGTCAAAACATCCTATCCATGCACATCTATGTGGGGTAGGCACCGCACTTATATGTCTAAGCTTGTAGACATTTAATTGTTTCAGCGAGGGGAGCATATTGCATACTCCAAATATGGGTGGGCAAACATTTGAACTATATCCGCCATACAAAGATAATCATCATGGGCGCCACCGATTCAGGAGCCATAATCTCCCCTATGGTGATGAGTAAGGTCACTTTCAAAGGGGAATCCCATGAAAACTTGGGTGTAATTATAACCATGGGTCATATAGGAAATAACTCGTTGAAGATATGGTGATACACACGCATATAAACACGGTGGTGATGTTTAGAGTGATCTTCTATAATGTGCTACATGTAATATGAGAAAGTATTAAAAGTTGTAAACCCGGCCATATCCCTATCAATGAGTGCAAGGAGACTTAGGAATGTTTGATTTGTAAAGTCCAAGCCCTCTTTGATATTCGGACAATGATGAAGGTTGAAAGAGAGGTCCGAAATGATGCAGAGTAGGGAAAGAATAGCCTTGGCCGGCGTGCTTTAGTCACTAGAGGAACAAAAAAGGGTGGGGGTTGATGGTACGCTCGTGATTAAAATTCACAGGATGAGCAATGTATAAGCCGTGAGCAGTAGTGATGGGTAGTGTTGGATTCACTAACTAAATGCTCATTAACTCGTAGAGAATCAGGTTATGGTCGATAGTTATACCCAGGGTCCAGCTCAGTTTTGACCTGCTAAGAAATAACCCCTGGTGGCTGTCACATGCACGTAGAATGAATGTTAGCCAAGGGACCTCCTGGGTGTGTGAAAAGCTTGAAGAAAGCGAACGATCTGACCTATAAGGCCCTAGCTCCTCATATCCTGGTAGACCCTATGCACATTCACCCTGCTTCTTAATACATGTGTGTAAACTGACATGAATGAATGTTACTTTGACGGCTATACTAAGAAAAAGAAGAGGCTCAGCGCCATGCATTCGTGCCATGCACAAGAATAAGTAAAAGGCAGGCCATACTGAGTGGTATATGCAATGCTTTAAATTTGAGTCACAAGGAGGTAGGCTTAACTGAATTTTAGGGTTCAGTGGTTAGTCCATTAACCACACCTTCTAGGGTGGGGGTTCGACGCCTACCTGATGTGTTTTCCTTCTGAAATAAAAAAAAAAACCTAATGGGCAGGAACTATTGTTCCAGACTACGCTGCTTGGCCATACTGTTTATGGATCTTAATTGGACTTTATAAAGTTAAATGAAAACTTTCAATAAATTTTTTATTTTCTAAAATCGAAAATCAATTTCCAATCAAATCAGGTTCAATTCCTCAAGCTCAAAATCAAGGACATTTTCAACTCCTCAAATCTTAAATCGAATTCTTTTTTTTTTTTAGTCTTTTTTCGATATAGATCAGGTTCAATTCTTCTCTTTCCTTCAAATTTTAAATCAAACCCAATTATTTTCTTATCCCTATTCTTTTTACACTAATTCTTTTTAGGAATTACAAGTCTCACGCAATGAGCTCTAAACGAGAAACTAGCGGTCTTCACTGTTGTTCGATGTTTAGGGTTCGTATAGGCCCCCGTGCAGCCTTAGCTGCCTCGGACCTGATGCATGAGTGGACGGAAGGTTCCTCCAAAAATAAAATTCTTTTCAAAATGCTTTGCAACCTATGGTCTCACGCGACGAACACGAAATGGGAAACTGGCGGTCTACACTACTGTTCGATGTTTAGTGGTTCGTATAGGCCCCCGTGCTGCCTTAGCCGCCTCAGACCTTGTGCATGAGTGGACTGAAGCTTCCTCCAAAAATAATAAAAACTCTTTTCGAAATACCCCTCTCCCTTTCAAGCAATTTGACGGTCAAGCCTTCAAACACACCAGAACTACGTAAGCCTTGAGTTTCCCATTACACCAAGGAATATGTAGGAGCAGGATCAAGTCCTATCCGACTAACCTCCATCAAATTATTTATTTCCATGCTAATTAAAGGGATAAAACAATTTCAAAAATCACACACTCATTTTAAGGGTACCGTTCTTCGGAACAGGCAAGTGGGGTGCCTAACACCTTCCCGATTCGTAACCGACTCCCGAACTTCGAATCTAATCCTCGAGTCAAGCTTTTTTTCCAAATCTTTTTCCCTTAATAAAAATTTGGTGGCGGCTCCACATTAATCCAAACCAATTTCATTTTCAAAATTTTAGCGAGTTCGTCGTCTCGTCAGAATTATGGTTGCGACAGATGGCGACTCCACTGGGGACTTCTAGAGCGTCAAGCCTGTTCAAATTGAGTGTGTCATATTTGATCCTTTCTCTGTTTATTTGCACAATTTATCGATTGCACGATTCATTTATTTGTTTATCTATCTCTTGGTGTTTGTTTATTCATTGTACAACCCTAGGATAAATGAATAATAAATTGCGATATATATACTTGCTACGATTTCCCCAATTGCAGGTATCCCAATAATTTGTGTGCCCTCCACACATGATGCATACATTCATCTCATGAGTTGGACCCTATACCCGGGTCTGAGTGCCGCCTAGGATAGAGGGATCTAGTGGCGTCACACTGGGGCCTACGTCCTGTGTGGCTATCACAAAAATCCCGGCTAGAGTGCGTCCTATCCATAATGTCCTGCAACTAGTGGCTACTTCTACTGTTGTGGCAAGCATTGCAGACTATAACTTGGCTCTAGTGACCTCTACACCCCAGGATTACTAGCCATCTTTGAGAGGTTCATACATTAAAGGCCTTAGACCCTTAGGACAGGTAACCCACATAAGATACAAGGAGGGCACACACCCTTTTCGTGATACATGGCTCATATATTATTCACATGCTCAAGTTAACAGAATCATCCAAGATAGCAGAGGGGAGATGAGATCTGAAATTGGGGCGGTACACATTGAAGAAAGAAGAATCAAACAAGAATTAAAAAACAAAAGTCAAATCAAGATAAAAATCAAGAAAATCAAGTTAGAAGGAGAAAAATTCCTAGGAAAAGCTAGAAAAATAATTTTTGAAAATACTGAAAAAATAAAAATACAAAAAGAAAGAAAATGAAATTTTGAAAACCCAAAAAACGTTTTTAGAAAATTTGTTGGTAGAACTAAAAGCCTTTTCAAAAAAAACCAAAAGTTCTCTAGCAAAATAAAAAATGCCAAGATTCATAAAAACATGAAATTGTTAAAAATCTAATGAAACAACTTTCGATTATTTTCAAAACAGTCAAACTTCAAAATCTCAAAAATTATTTATGCATAGCCCGCATTCATTCATTCATAAATTTATTATTAAAAATGAGGGAGATTTCAAAAATCAGTCTGCACCTTCTCATATCTACATACTCATTAAAGCATTAACATTTTTTATCATTCATGATTTTTGCATCCAAATTGTTTCTCAAAGAAATTAATTTTATTTAACAGAAAAATTAGAGAAAGACAACTTCCTCGACATCCTTATAGGACTCGTGCATAATCGAGAATCATGGATGAGCTGGAAAGGCAAAATGAGGAGTTGAGAAACGAGGTCCAGACTCTAAAGGAGCAGATGACCAAGCTAATGGAGGCCATCCAACTGTCTAAGCAAAAAGATGTTCCAGAAGAACCCATGGGACCATCAGACCCTCCTGGCTTCAATCCACAAAACCCTTCGCCATTAACTATACCTACGCAAACCGAAGGAGTTCATTATGGGTTTCCTCTTGGGCATGCACCCTCATTAACCCAAATACAAACTCAAACACATAACCTACCTTCAAACACCACAAGCATCCCTTATGCTGTTCCAAACACCACCTCACAAGCTTACCAAACAGCCGTTGGGGGAACAAATCCTATGTTCACCCAAGGGCCTCACCCTGTGTACATACCATCTTCTCATCCCCACCACGTGCCTGAGGGACACCCAAATCATTTTTCCAAGGAGGATACAAAAAAGTGGAAGGGTCTAGAGGAAAGGGTCAAGGCAATCGAGGGAAGTGCTTATGAAGCCAGAGACGCAGTCGATCTATGCCTGATCCTGACGTGGTCATCCCTCCTAAATTCAGGGTTCCCGAATTCGAGAAGTATCAAGGAACTAACTGCCCAAAGAACCACCTGGCCATGTACTGCAGGAAGATGTCTCCCTGCATGCACGACGATAAGCTGCTTGTCCATTTCTTTCAAGACAGCTTAACTGGGGCAGCTGCTAACTGGTACACTCACCTAGAGCGGACACACATCCGTTCATGGAAGGACCTAGCTGAGGCCTTCCTCAAACAGTACCAGTATAATGTGGAGATGGCTGCGGATCGAACTCAACTCCAGAATATGGCCAAAAAAGGATATACGACCTTCAAGCAGTATGCTCAACGATGGAGGGAGTTAGCCGCTCAAGTACTACCTCCATTATCTGAAAATGAGCTAGTCAGCATGTTCATTGACACACTCCAAGGTCATTTCTATGACAAGATGATTGGCAGTGTGACTTCTAACTTCTCTGATGTCGTCATCATTGGGGAAAGGATCGAGGGTGGCATGCGTCGTGGAAAGATCGCGCAAAATCCCACAGGCGCAGTCAACGCTTCCAGTGGATCCAGGAAGAATAACACAGGCGAGACCTGCAACGTGGCTTCTGGTCAAGGCCTATACACTCCCCAGGTGGCACATTATGGACCAACCAGTTACCAACCACCACCATATGTACCTTACACACCATATCCCTACATCGCCAGTACATACCAAACACCATACCCTCCTACTTACAACTACCCATTGCAAGTCCGGCCACCAACACCATATACAGCCCAAACACAAGCCATGAGCCAAAATCCTAACCAAAGCCAAAAAAAGGAGAAGAAGCATGTCCAATTCGACCCTATCCCAATCTCCTACACTGAGTTGCTACCTCGCTTAATTCGAAACTCTCTGGTGGCTCCCTGTCTTCTAAAGCCTCAAGAACCACCATATCCTAAATGGTATGACGCAAACACTAGATGCGACTATCATGCAAGATTCATTGGTCATTCCACAGAGGATTGCCTAACACTGAAGCGCAAAGTACAAAACTTGATTGATGCAAAATGGCTGGATTTTGGGAAACTTGCACCTAACACAGAAAACAATCCATTGCCAAATCATGAGAGTACAGCAGATAACTGAAACAAGTTGGAGGAGCACCATGGGTGCCTGGTGCAAGTTGAGATACCGGGGGGATCATCCAAGATTTTTCGTACTTTTTAAAAGATAATCTTTTGTAAATAAATCTCAATGAGAAATAATACAAGAATCTCATTTTTCATGTTTCTTAATTATGTGCTTCACATTGTTGGCTTTACTTTTTAAAATTTACCATTCTTTTTCATCACTCAACCTATTTCTCATTCCTATACCTAAAACAGTAAATACCTGTTGGTGATAATGTCATTGCTGTAATAAATAATCTTGAACGTCTTATTAGTCAAGCTCAAAGAGAAAAACCCAATGAGGAAGTAGAATAAACAACCAAGGATTCTAGATCACCATTCAAAATGTCTTGTCAAATAAAAATATCCCGCTGGAACAAAGTTCAAATCCAGGCAAAATTTGGGATGCAAAATAAGATCCGCTGAATTGGAAGCCAAAATGATCTCGGCAAGATCAATATTTGACTACATAAAATTCGAGAAAAAGAAGAAACCCCCGCTGGATTAAAATCAAGAATAATCCAGGCAAAATCAGGGTCAAAATCCAAAATTCAAGAAGAAGTGAAACCCGCAGGATTAAAACCCATAAATAATCCAAGAAAAAGCAGGGTTCAAGCTCAAAAGATTAAATCAACAAAGGCATGATCAGAAAAAGTCTTGCTGGATTCCAAAAACAATTCATGAAAAAATGGGATCAGGACAAAAGCCCGCTAGGTCGATGTCGCAACCGTAATTACGACGAGACAACGGACTCACTAAAATTTTGGAAAATGAATTTCTTTAATATGTGTGGAGTCGCCACAAAATTTTTATTTAAGGGAAAAAGATTTGGAAAAAACCTTGACTCAAGGATGAGATTCGAAGTTCGGGAGTCAGTTACGAATGGGGACGGTGTTAGGCACCCCACTCGCCTGTTCCGAAGAACGGTACCCTTAAACTGAGTGTGTGATTATTTGAAACTTGTTTGATCCCTGTAATTAGCGTGAAAATAAATATTTGATGGAGGTTAGCCTGACAGGACTTGATCCTGCTCCTACGTATTCCCCGATGCAATGGGAAATTCAAGGCATACGTAGTTCTGGTTTGTGAAGGCTTGACCTTCAAATGTGTTTAAAAGGAATCGAAAATCAAATCCATTGTTGTCTTTTTTGGAAATATTTTAAGGGTGCAATCTCAATCCATATATGCACAGGGCCCAAGACAACTATGGCTGCACTTGAACTCATACGAACCTCTAAACAACGAACAACAAAAAAAGCTACTAGTTCTTTTTTAGGGCCCATTGCGTGAGATTAAGGGAAGCAAAGAAAAATATTTTTATTTAACTGTTCTCTTGATTCGTGACCATTAGAGGCGCGAGGGCTTAAACAGGCTTTCGAGAAATTTGGGGGTCAAAATGTAACTATGAAAAGTTGAGGGGTCAAAATGAAATATGAAAAATTGAGGGGTCAAAGTGTAGATATAAAAAGTTGAGGGGTCAAAATGCAAATACAAAAAGTCGTGGGGGGTCAAAACGCAAATATGAAAAGTTGAGGGGTCAAAATGTAAATATGAAAAATTCAAGGGTCAAAGTGTAAATATGAAAAGTTGAGGGGGTCAAGATTCAAATATGAAAATTTGAGGGGGTCAAAATGCAAATATGAAAAGTTGAGGGGCCTAATAGCAAATTCTAGAAGTTAGGGGGCCTATCCGTTATTTTAAAAAGTTTTGGGAATTTTATGAAAATTGCAACCAGGGGTTCTTCTTCCTTGGCACCCCCTGGACGCTCGTTTTGGCCTGGTTTCCATTATGACTTTAATGTTCACTGTTTGATCAAAACCATCCATTTGATTCAAAAGTTCCATTAGAATTCGTTGTACTTCTCTATCAACTCCGATTTGGGCATCAAATCTAGCAGTAGCTATTGCATCAACCACACCAATAAGTATAATTGCAGGTGCATTCTCTTTTGTAAGACGATATACATCACGAACCATCCGAGGACCCTCGCCAAGATACTTCTGCACAAACTCAGATCCCACAATCTTGCTTAGGTAGCTCATGATGTGTAAGGAGTAGCTCCACAGCCTCACAGATTTCCTGTTTCTGGATACCACATCCTCCAATGTCATTATAAGTAACACTAGGCTTCTCGTATTGGCTCAGCGATAAGATGCTGGAGTCAGCCTCGGGTGGTAGAACATTGACGAGCGCGTTGGCGTGATGGTGGAGAGCAAGAGAGGCGGACAGCTTGGGGAGCTCGCGGTTGATGGTGTTGAGGATCCGAATGTAGTAGTTGGATCCGATGGTGGATCCGATTACACCGTTGTTCTGGCCTACCATCTCCATGAACTGGGCAATGACGAGGGGAGCCGATTGGGTCCTCTTCACCTTTTCCTGTGCGCGAAGAAGCTCACGCTTTAGGTTCTTCAACTCGTCCTTCACATACTCCTCTTGAATGTCGATGAACTTCAGCTGTCGCTGAAGGAACTTGAGGCGGCTGTAGAGGTCGTCTTCCTCGAAGGCTAAGTCGCCGTGGAGACCCCCTTGGAGGTAATTGGCTTACGTCGACGGAAGTGACGGCGGTGGCTCCGATGAGGGCTTAGGTCCAACACCATCGCTGAGGGTCCCATGGTCGTTGGTGAAGAAGAGTGATGTGTGAGAATAATCGGAGAATTTGGAGGAATAGGGTTAGGATATTAGAATGGAGTTGGAGTCGTTGTTGTCAAATTCCCCATGCCTGGTAGGGAGGGGTGGTTTGGCGGGGTTGCAAAGAAATGGAACATAGTTACCCCGGGATGACTACAGATCGGAGACCTATTCTAGCGACACACCCATTGGCGCGAGAGTGTTGCTTTATTTGGTTTTAAAAGCCTTTGAAAAGGCTACGACCGGATCTAAGGGGATGATGGAATTTCGCAAAACTACAGTTCTTCGTTTCTATTAGAAATCAATTCACTAGCATTTTGGGTTAATATGCGCGGTCGTGGTTATAATTAGTGTTATCGTGTTCATTCAGGCAAATCATCAAACACCAGCCAAGGTCCACAGCAGAAGGACCCGCCCTGATCATATTCAAGCATTATGTATAGTCGGCAATTGGTAAAATCTTAACGAATTAGGAGTAGCCAGAAGAGATCTACTGACCTGGATGAAATGAAGACGAAATTCAACGGGATCCTTGACCTTTCTGCGACCGAATTCTGGAGAAGATTTTCTTTCTTCCTTGCCGTCCTTCCCTCTATTTATAAGCCTCTTCCAAAACCCTTCAGACCCCATTTTCGTCCTTTTTGTTTTTTTCTTTTCCTTCATCAATATTATGTACTACTTATTTTTATTTTGTTTTATCATTATTGTCTCTATTTATTCCTCCTTGTTCACGATTATATTCTATTTTCCATCATTTATATGTATATATATTTTATTTTATTTTTTTATCACTTTTCTATTATTTTATTTTTTATTATTAACATTTTTGTTTTCAGATTCTTATTCTTTGTTTTTATTTCATACTTTTTCTTCTTTCCTTTTGTTTTCTTTCTCAATTTTATTCTTCAGATTTTTTATTTTAATTTATTTTTTGTTTCTATTTCTCAATTTTATTTTTCAGATTTTTTTATTTTTTTTTTATTTCAGGTTTTCTTCTTTTCTCTTTCTCAATTTTATTTTTATTTATTTTATATATATACATATTTATTTTTATTTTATATTTTTATTATTATTTTTTTTTCTTTCTCTCTCGTTTTTGTTCTTTTGTTTTTATACTCTTTATTTAATTTGGGCTTTCGCTTGATTTATTTCTCCTTGTTTTTGTTTTGTTTTTTTCTTCGTTTATCCGTCTTCTCGTATCTGTTTTTGTTTTCCAATGATTTTTATTTTTCTGCTTCTTATTTACTTATTTATTGTTTAACTTAATGCCCGTTCCTTGGTTAATTTTAACCATGGATTCGGAACTGGGGTCTCAGACATAATTGGGTGTTTACAGTCGATAACCCTCAAAGGAGACCTAGGCAAAAATTAAGGCACGATCAAACAGAAGGCCCACTAGGTCGAAAACCCTCAAAGGGCGGTCTAGGCAAAAGTTAGGGCACGATCAAACAAAAGCCCGCTAGGTCGAAAACCCTAAAAAAACAACCTAGGCAAAAGTTAGGGCATAAAAACAAAAACCCGCTAGGTCAACAGTCCTCAAAGACGACCTAGGCAAAAGTTAGGGCGCAATCAAACAGAAGACCGCTAGGTCGAAAACTCTCAAAGGGCGGCCTAGGCAAAAGTTAGGGCACGATCAAACAAAAGCCTGATAGGTTGAAAACCCTCAAAGGGCAGCCTAGGCAAAAGTGAGGGCATCAAACAAACAGAAGCCCGCTAGGTCGACAACCCTCAAAGACGACCTAGGCGAAAGTTAGGGCACACAATAAGAACCCGTTGGGTTGAAAACTCAAAAGAACAACCCAGGAAAAAGTTAACGTCAAACTAGGAATCTCAGGACAATATGACATTATGCACCTCATACCTTCCTAAAACTGGGGCAAAATTTTGCTATTTCTCAAGTTTGATTAATTCGACAATAAAGATTATGAAAAGCAGCACTGGCATTTTTCATCAAAAGGTGCCATTTGGGCAATAAAACCCACATCTTTTGTCATATTTTCCTTCCAAGTACATTACCTCAAACATCTTTCACAAAACCCTCTATTTCATTTCCTCCCATTAATCATTCAAAATCACTTCAAAAGCCTGCCTTGGACATAATGTATTCATCTCTTTACTTATTTCCTACCATGATAATTTAGAGAATCATTTCTCACATTATCTCGTAAGAGAACGAGTAAAGAGGGGCAAACTCTAAACACCCAATTATGTGTGAGGCCCTGTTTAAATTAATTAGTAAATAGATAATAATTTCGAAAAATAAATGAATAAATTATTGAATAACAAAAAATAAATAAAAATGGAAAAGTAATAAAATTTATTAAATAAGCAAAAAGTACAAAAGAAAATACAAAAAAAAACATCAAAATATACTAAGAAATAAAGAAATAAAGAAATAAAATAATAAATAGACATTAAAATTGAAAATAACAAAATTAGAAAAAGGTAGAAAAACACAAAAAAGAAAAAGAATTAAAAGCATAAACTCTGAAAAATAAAAAAATATATAAGAAAAAATAAGAAAAAACAGAAATTAAAGAAAAAAGAGATAATTGAAAAAAATAGAAAATAAATAAATAAAGAGATAAATAAAAGATAAATAAAATAAATAAATAATAAAAACAGAAAAATGATAAATAATTCAAAAAATAAATAAACATAAAATAAAACACAAAAATAATAACAGAAAAGTTTAAAACAAATAACAGAAAATGTAAAAATAAGTAAACGGAAATAACCGAAAGAAAAAGGGAAAAACAGAATTTTAAAAGAAAGGGTGGAAATGTTGAAAAAGGAAATCAATATAAAGGAGGAGAAACTCTGGGCGCCAGGGGGGAGGATCTTCTCTCAAAGATAGTTGAAGTGGCTGGATTCTGTGATTCTTCCGACGAAGAGCACGTCAATCTCAGTTGCAAAAGCTCTCGCAAACGTCAGGTACAAGCTCTAAAATCACATTTCCTTTCCCCTAAAAATAGTATTCGATGATGTTCGATGATTATTCTTCTACGCAATTCTTGTGCAAACATTAGCCAAAATCTTGGTTCGAATGAGTATGAATCATTGGCGTCTTTACTGGTTCGCACGATCTTTACACCAAATTAAAGGCTAAAATTGATAAAATGGAACCATTCTCTACTCTTTTATGCCTTAAGTCTGACGATGATAGTGTCGCTGAGAATCGCACAACCACGCTCGAATTCCAGGAAATTTAATATTCATTCATGCAATTCTTTCAATCATATGCAATTCTTACTGGAAAAAAAAGATGGAGCAAATAATTATGACTCGCCTATATAACGCGAACAAAAATTGACATTCAACAAATTAGTGACGTCTTATTCGAATTCTGGGCAATGATATCACCATAGTCACCGATAAGTCGTCTTCCCCAAACACTTTACTTCAACATTGGATCGGTTTCTATAAAATCTTTGAACGTTTTATCTTTGAATCAATCAGATCCAATCCATTTACGAGCCACCTTTTCCGTTTAGAGTGTCGAGAGAGAGAAAGGGAGGAAAGTACGTGTACTTGACCGAAATTCCCAACGTCAACGAAAATCCATCAGCTAGTATTAGTTGAATAACCCAAGTAGGGATCTGTGCCAATTGTTGGGATAGTGTTAAGATGTACAATTTCCGAATCAGGGGAGGGATTATAGGTATTTCATAATGCTCCTTTCTAGCAGTCATGCAATGTCCTCCCATGATGGCACCACATCTATGGGTTTGTGAGGTCTCCGTATCCCAAAAACTGAGAGGAGACGAGAATGTACTCTTTGTGCTGAGGTCAAAACATCCTATCTATGCACATCTATGTGGGGTAGGCACCGCACTTATATGTCTAAGCTTGTAGACATTTAATTGTTTCAGCGAGGGGAGCATATTGCATACTCCAAATATGGGTGGGAAAACATTTGAACTATATCCGCCATACAAATATAAGCATCATGGGCGCCACCGATTCAGGAGCCATAATCTCCCTTATGGTGATGAGTAAGGTCACTTTCAAAGGGGCATCCCATGAAAACTTGGGTGTAATTATAACCATGGGTCATATAGGAAATAACCCGTTGAAGATATGGTGATACACACGCATATAAACACGATGGTGATGTTTAGAGTGATCTTCTACAATGTGCTACATGTAATATGAGAAAGTATTAAAAGTTGTAAACCCGGCCATACCCCTATCAATGAGTGCAAGGAGACTTAGGAATGTTTGATTTGTAAAGTCCAAGCCCTCTTTGATATCCGGACAATGATGAAGGTTGAAAGAGAGGTCTGAAATGATGCAGAGTAGGGAGAGAATAGCCTTGGCCAGCGTGCTTTAGTCACTAGAGATTACAAAAAAGGGTGGGGGTTGATGGTACGCTTGTGATAAAAATTCACAGGATGAGCAATGTATAAGCCGTGAGAAGTAGTGATGGGCAGTGTTGGATTCACTAACTAAATGCTCATAAACTCGTAGAGAATCGGGTTATGGTCGATAGCTATACCCAGGGTCCAGCTTAGTTTTGACCTCCTAAGAAATAACCCCTAGTGGCTGTCAGATGAACGTAGAATGAATGTTAGCCAAGGAACCTCCTGGGTGTGTGAAAAGCTTGAAGAAAGCGAACGATCTGACCTATAAGGCCCTAGTTCTTCATATCCTTTTAGACCCTCTGCACATTTTCCCTGTTTCTTAATACATGCATGTAAACTGACATGAATGAATGTTACTTTGACGGCTATAGTAAGGAAAAGAAGAGGCTCAACGCCATGCATTCGTGCCATGCACAAGAATAAGTAAAAGGCAGGCATGGGACCCACTCGGGAATTTTCGTTCATAAAGAGTGGTATATGCAATGCTTTAAATCTGAGTCACAAGGAGGTAGGCTTAATTGAATTTTTGGGTTCAGTGGTTAGTCCATTAACCACACCTTCCAGGGTAGGGGTTCGACGCTTACCTGATGCGTTTTCCTTCTAAAATGAAAAAAAAAAAACCTTATGGGCAGGAACCATTGTTCCATACTAGGCTGCTTGGCCATACTATTTACAGATCTTAATTGGACTTTATAAAGTTAAATGAAAACTTTCAATTAAATTTTTTTTTCTAAAACCGAAAATAGATTTCCAATTAAATCAGGTTCAATTCCTCAAGCTCAAAATCAAGGACATTTTCAACTCCTCAAATCTTAAATCGAAATCTTTTTTTTTTAGTCTTTTTTCATATAGATCAGGTTCAATTCTTCTCTTTCTTTCAAATTTTAAATCAAACCCAATTCTTTTCTTATCCCTATTCTTTTTACACTAATTCTTTTTAGGAATCTCAAGTCTCACGAAATGAGCTCTAAACGGGAAACTAGCAGTCTACATTGTTGTTCGATGTTTAGGGTTCGTATAGGCCCCCGTGCAGCCTTAGCTGCCTTGGACCTTATGCATGACTGGACGAAAGGTTCCTCCAAAAATAAAATTCTTTTCAAAATGCTTTGCGACCTAGAGTCTCACAACGAACACTAAATAGGAAACTAGCGGTCTACACTACTGTTCGATGTTTAGTGGTTCATATAGACCCTCGTGCTGCTTTTGCCGCCTCGGACCTTGTGCATGAGTGGACCGAAGCTCCCTCCAAAAATAATAAAAACTCTTTTCGAAATACCCCTCTCCCTTTCAAGCAAGTTGAAGGTCAGGCCTTTAAACACACCAGACTACGTAAGCCTTGAGTTTCCCATTGCACCGGGGAATACGTAGGAGCAGGATCAAGTCCTGTCAAGCTAACCTCCATCAAGTTATTTATTTCCATACTAATTAAAGGGAAACAATTTCAAAAATCACACATTCATTTTAAGGGTACCGTTCTTCGGAACGGGAAAGTGGGGTGCCTAACACCTTCCCCATTCGTAACCGACTCCCGAACTTCGAATCAAATGCTCGAGTCAGTATTTTTTCCAAATCTTTTTCCCTTAATAAAAATTTGGTGGCAGCTCCACATTAATCCAAACCAATTTTATTTTCAAAATTTTAGCGAGTTCGTCGTCTCGTCGGAATTACGGTTGCGACACCTTCATATGACAAATAATGATGATAGACAAACACTAGGACAACATGGATTTCCCTCATCTCTTGCTTAGGCTCTTGGAAATCATGCACCACTAGGGCGAGAGAAAGAGAGCTCCTTTAAACTAGATGATGATGGCCTTAAAATAAAGTTTAGGGGATAATGGAATATTAATATAATTGGGATCTTAATCATAATTAAAAATAACTAAAGGTGAAGATGGGTGAAATATCATCACGGTCACCTAACCGTGATAAATGATATCTTGAGTAGTCTCATTGCGAGACCATGTCCCCATCAGGAAACATCTTGATGTATATGAAAGAAAAGTTACAATTCCAACAAATCCATCGTCTACCATCAATCAAATCTTGCAACAAAGAGATAAAGTTGATGTAATAAAAAGGAATAAACATGCATCCATAGATATAAAACTAATTGGGAATTGATCCATTCATAAAAATTAGGAACGAACAAGAATGGAAGTTAAACTCTACATTTAACATACAACAAATTATCATAATACACACAAATATTATAAGGAATGCATACCGTGTATTATGGTTTCGATTCTTTATTCTTAGTCAGTATGCGCCTCACCAACACCAATGCCTTAATGCATTGTGTCCTTAATGTTTACAAGAAAACAATCAGCAAATTTATTTGGTACTATGGTAGAAGATCATTTATATTCACACCATAGATAATACGATCCCTTCTTATTCATTCGGTAATAATTTCCATTTGATCATGCCAATACCCATAATAGTTAGAGTAAGTTAGGTTTGTAAGTGGAATCCTCAACCTTAGGAAGATATTTTGTGTCACTGAAACCTTCCACCCCTAACATACTCTTAAAACTTCTGTCTAAATCATAATACTAATATTTCTTAGTGTATTAAGTATTGCTTCCTTTACATCCTTATGTTATGATGAATGCTTATTCATATCAACACTAATTCCTCACTCTTACCCCAATTATTCTCCATTTCTCAATCTCGTTGTTTACATTCGATTGGGATGTTAATACAATTGATGTGGACCTTGGAGGTTACTTGTTTTATGGTCAATGGAGGTTGGAAGAATGGATGACAATAGAGGTTGATTTCTTGGATATTCAAAACAAATGTTGATGATGCCACCTTCATGGAAGGATAAGCCTTCTCTTTACCACCTTGGAGGACTCCATGGATAAGGAGAAGCTTCACTCTTAAACTCAAAAATAGGAGAAAAGAGAGGAGAGAAGAATGCTCTCAAGTTATCAAAAATGTGATAAATGATTCAAAAGTTGAAAATTACACTAGATGGTGCCTAAGGGAAGGGAAATGACATGCGACTTTGGAGCTGCCTAAGAGGAGTATTTTGGGATGGGATTTCAAGCCTAACATGGTGCCTTCTTCCTCCCTCAATGCATCATTAAGTTAGGCCAAGGCAGGCCGAAGAACCTATGCTAAAAATACAAGGAAATCAAGCCCAAACCTATACATAATTAGGTCCACAAGGTCCTAACATATAAGAAAATATCACAAGTCTTAGTCTATGATATAGAGAGATATAAGAGAAGTAGTGGTGTTCTAGGCTTGAGGGAGATCCTCCTAAAGGCCCAAGAAGGCCTCCACCTTTTTCTAAAACTTTCTATATTTTTCTTTAATGATGGGCGGAATGGCTTGGCATGGAAAGGTCTATCCAACTGTGATGCTCACTTCTTTAAGTTAGCATACAACTTTTCTGCTCTTAAGATTAGGAGAACTGGCCTAAAATGCCCTATATACTCCTTTTGAGATTTGCACTATACCAAGATATCATTAAAGTATACCACAATAGATTTTCCTATTAAATCTCTTAGCACATGGTTCATGAGCCTCATGAACATGCTGCGAGCATAACCCAAAGGGCATGACTAACCATTCATACAGCACAAACATGGTTTAAAGGTTGTCTTCCTTTCATTCTTATCTAGTACTAGTGGTAGTGTAACATCTCAAATTTCTCATAATAAACTCTTTAGGTTAAAAATAACATTTAATAAGAAACAAAATAGGAATAAGAGAAAAAGACAGAGAAATTAAAAAACTTTGTGCAAATGATAAAATGCCCTTGCACTAGGATACCCCAAATAATATGCAGGAAAAATACAAAATAAAAGGTAAAATATATTTTAAGGGATTGTAGAACATAAAGGATGATTGAAAATTAATGAGAAAAGAATGAGAACAAAGAACGGCAAAAAAGCCATAAGAAAACTCTGAAAATGCTCAAAATGCCTTTAAAAAACTATATCTTTCACTAGGGATAAATTGTTCCTAGAAAAATATTAAATAACATTAGAATGATTCGAGAAATAAATAATAAGTGTTAGAAATGTTGGAGGAACAATTTGGGAACCTCTTGGAAAATGCTGATAAAAATTACCAAAATGCTCCTAGAAAACCAATAGGTCAAGAAAATGCAAAACAAAAGCCAAAAATGGGGTCCATACCTTGTGCATGCGATTTCCATGTGAGAAATATGGTGGTGACTCACCATATTAATCATCACATCCTTAATTACATTTATGACAAAATTATAAATAGGTGAGATAAAATTAACCATAATTAAAGTAAATTAACCTTGTTGAATTAAAGTTAACTATGTTTAAGATGGATTAATTTTGATTAATATCAAATTTATAATAATTATAATTAAACTAATCCTAAAATGATAATTATTTATATTTACTTTTTTTAGGAAATGGAAATTACATGAAAATTTACCAAAATGCCCTTAAGTGGGATTTGATTCCCACATGTCCTAAAGTTCAAAAAATTGATTCAAGGGCTAAGGAGGTTCATTTGCTTCATTCTCCACCTTCTAAACATTGGGAGAAGCTCTCCTAATTCTCTCTAAACTCAATCTACCCCAAAAATCTAAAATCATACACTAAGTTTAAACTTCTAACTTTGAAGTTTAAGTTAAATCAAGACTAAATCACCAAGCACCACCATCACCACTAGAAGATCTTGTGTGGACCACCAAGGGAGGACAAAATAAGCCACTAAAGCCCCATCAAAAACTAATCACAAATTCTTCAACAAGTAGGATTTTACTTTGTATTTTTATAAGCTTTAACTTTGTTTTTATGGTATGTTTTCCTTCTTCTTTATGGATTCTTCTCCAAGATCTTTGGATCTCTTTTGGTTTGAACTTTTGGGACCTAAAAACTACCCTTGGATGGTTAAATATGAGCATAATCTATTTTTAGTAATTTTTGAAAGGAAAAGAGAAACTTTGATGGATTAAAGTGCTTCCAGCAACCTCAGGAGCAATTTAATCGATTAAAATTTCTTAAAAATAAATGTTGGTGCTTTGGGGCAGATTTGAGTGGTTATGAGAAAAGTTTTAAAGTGTTCAAATTTGGAGACCTATAGATCTTGTATTAGATCTACACTTGTTTGCCATAAAAGATGCTTTCTTTTAAATTTTTATGTTGACAATCAGTATATTGGCTATGTATTTACTTAAAGTTTTTATTTGTGAAGTTATTCTTACAAAGAGTCTAGAAATTTGGACTCATGTAATAAATACTTAAAGGAACAAGAAAAATTATGTAAAAAGATGCATAAACTTGGACATGGAGTTAAATTGTGTAAAGGTGGAGTTTTGGATCCAAAAGTTGCACACATCTCTTAAGACCTTCCATGACCATGACCAAAGCTATGAAGTTACTTTAAGGATGGATAGAAGGACTTGTCATGGACCAAGTGCCTCACTTCATGACAAGTTTTTATGATAAGAAAATTTAAAAAGAACCCTTGTTCAAGCACATATAGCATTCAGTCACCTTAAAATAAATTAGGAGATCTAGATTTTAAAATCTTGTTTAGGGTATAAAATGGAACCTAATCAAGTATAATTATGGAATTATAAGTTTGAAAGGAACTTGAAATTGTTTAAGGGTGTATTTGGCCACTTTGATGAAATTAAGTAAAATTATGCTGAATTTACTAACACCAAAACCATAAGAGGACAAATTAAGAAAAAGAAACCTTGTTTTAGCCACTTAGGGCATTCAGCCACTCTCCTAATAATTATGAAAATTTGAGTTAAATTTTAATTAAGGTGTAAAGTAGAATCTAAACAAGTTTAAGGAATAAATTTTAAAGTTTAGAAATATTTGGTAATGCTTGGGTACCATTTAGACATGTGCACACAAATAGTAAGAATTAGTTAAGTAAACTTGATAGAATTTAAAATTGGATTAAAGGTAGCTTAAGGAGGTGATTAAAAGTTCAATATAGAGTAGAGAAAGGAGCAAGAATATTCGGGCATGTTCACTAAATTAGAAATAAAAGCCTTAAAATTTCTTTGGTGGGTGTAAGTAATAGCCTAAAACTTAATTAGCAAAGAGCGCCTTTCAAAGAGAAGAAGAATTAAACTATAAGGCCTTAAGACTATGTGTTAAGCATTCGGCCACTTAGGGAAGTAATAAGCAAAGAGACTAACTTAGATGTTTAAAGATATCAAATAGGTCACGATTTGAAAACTTAAAGTTTATGAATAAAGAGGCAAGTAAGTATGGTTTAGAATGGAGTAAATCTAAGTAGTTAACTTATTTGTCAAGAGGCATAAAACATGTAACACTTAAACTTAAAGTAAGTAAATGAATCATAAGACTTTCAATTTAGGACACAAAGAATAAATAATTACAAAGGCCATTCGGCCATCTAGGGAAGATGTTATACTTTATAATCTTACATTAAAAATATTAAGAAGAACTTAATATTTGAGAAAAGGAAAGGTTGAGGGGTAACTTAGAAGGATGGATGGACTAAGATCCTATGAGAGATTTATCATAAATATTATGAATAATGCAAGATGGGCAAGCTATTGGAGGAGGTTTACATATTGTACAACAAAGTTACACCCAACATAATTAAGAAATTCTTGATTAGAAGATTATTTTCTAATTAGAATGATTATGCTAAGTTGTAGTATTTTCTTATGAGTACAAAAATATGAATTTAAAATGTACGAAATGTACTATTGATTGTTTAAAAAATTGATGTGTCAGATAATTCTCATATGTGAATCATAAATGTGAAGAAATATTACATTAGAGACTGTCGTAACCGTAATACCGAAAAGACGACCAACTCGCTAATATTTTAAACTAGAATTTATTTGGATTAAGTGGAGCCGCCACCAAATTTTTATTTGAGGAAAAATACTTGGAAAAAACCCTGACTCAAGGAAAAGATTTAGGTTCGGGAGTTGGTTACGAGTGGGGAAGGTGTTAGGCACTCCACTCGCCCGTTCCAAAGAACGGTATCCTTAAACTGAGTGTTTGAAAATAGTTTGATCCTTTTAATTAGAATGAAATAAATAACTTGATGGAGGTTAGCCTGACAGGACTTGATCCTGCTCCTACGTATTTCCTGGTGCAATGGGAAACTCAAGGCTTACGTAGTTTTGGTTTGTGAAGGCTTGACCTTCAGGAGTGCTCGTAAAGAAGTATCTGGAGATGAATGATGCTCGAAGGCTTGACCTTCGGAGCTGCTTGAAGAAGGGGATATTTGAAAATGGCTAGAGTATTTTGAAAATATTTTAAGGAGAATCCTTAATCCACATATGCACAAAATCCAAGACAACTACGGCTGCACTGGGATCCATACGAATTCATAAGTATCGAACAACAGAAAAAGCTACCAGTTCATGCTTAGGATTCATCGCATGAGACTTAGGGATTCTAAAATGAAGTTTTTCTTGAAATTATACAAAAGGATCCTCAGTCCACATTGTAAACACCTAATTATGTCCGAAGCCTGATTTAAGTCAATTAGGGAATTAGCCTAAATTAAGGACCCCAAGAAATTCAAAATGAACCATAATTAAACAAAAAAAACAAAAAAAAGTATAAAAAATAAATAAAATCCGAAGAAAAAAAGAGGAGGAAAATTGAAAAATAAAGGTTATTAATTAAAAAGAAAACAGAATAGGATAAATAAAAAGGGAACAAAATAAGAAAAATGGAAAAGAAAAATAAATAATAAATAGAAACAAAATTTAAAAATTATAAAAAGAAATAAAATTTTTAAAAAATGAAAAGATGAATAAAAACATTAAAATTAATAAAAATTTTTGAAATTTGAAAAATTGATAAAAAATATAAAATCTCGAAAAATAATAACAAAAAGAAGAAAAATTACTAAAAAACAAAAAATATTACAAAAAAACAAGGAAAATAAATAAAATTTTGGAAAATAAAAAACTATTACTTAAAGAAAAAAAACAAGAAAACAAAAGAAAACCAAAAAATATTGAAAAAACAAAAAATTATAAAAATGAAAAATTCTAGAAATTAAATAAATAGAAATAAATAAAAAAATCAAAATCTGAAAAAAAAAAGATAACAAAATCAAAAAGAAAAGCAAAATTAAAATCCTTAAATAAAAGAAAATCTGAAAAAAAACTAAGTGAAAATAAAAATAAATAAAGAAATTAATACTAATTTAAAAATAATTCAGAGAGAAATAATACGAAAAAGAAAGAAAATTAAAACAACAAAATAAATCAAAATAAAAAAGAAATTAAAAACAGAATCTGGAAAAATAAAATCTGAAATTGAAGAAAAATCTAGGAAATTGAAGAAAAATCTAGGAAATTGAAAAAGAAATTAAAAGCTAAAACTAAAAAATAATAACAATAATATAATAATAGTAATAATAAATATAGAATAAAAATAAAACGGAAACAAAATAAAAGTAAAAACTAAAAATTGAAAACAAAATTTAGAAAATAAAATTGAAAATAAAAATCTGAAAAATAAAAAAGGAAAAGGAATATGAAAAATTAAAATATTTTAAGAAACTACAAATAAAATCAGTATTTAAAAGAAAATTGAAAATAACTCAAAAATAAAAAACGATAGTAAAATTAAATTAAAAATCTGAAGATAATTGAAATATGGAAATAAAAGGAAATTTCTAAAAATAAAATAAAATAAAAAATAAATAAAACCAAAAGAAATTTCAGAAATTTCAGAAAAGGACAAAAAATAAAATTGAAAATTCATAATTAAGAAAAAGGCAAAAATTAGAAAAACGAAAAAGCAAAATGGGGGGGGCGGTTTTCTGAAGCTTATAAAAACAGCATATAAGCTTTGCAGGGGTTCCTTTTTTTTGGGGGCTTTGCTACTGAAATTTGAGAGAATTGGTGATCGCATTAGAGAAGATCAAGAGAAAGAAAGAGCGAGCATTGAGAGGAATAACTGAGCAAAATAAGGAAAGCAAGGGAGAAGAAGGGGGCAGAGAGGTTCTCAGGGGTTCTTTTTTGGGGTGACGACTGAAAACCAGAGATTCTGGGTTTTCTTCTTCTTCTTTTCCTCAAGATTTCGTTGGAAATTCGGGAAATCAGAGGACTCGAATTTGGCTTCTTGAGGCAGGGGACCAGAATCGTTCTTGGATTGAAGAGAAGATCCATCAACATAAGCGGGATTTGATCTTCTTGATCCTTCAGCAGGTTAGTCTTTCATTCTTGCACTGAAAATTCACAAGACACATGGCTGGATCAAGAATCTCTTCATCGAATTGACTTTAAAGATTGTGTAGGATGAGTTAGGTATCATTCTTGATGATGATTGCATAATGCTTGGCTTAAGTTTTGGTTCGTTTGAAAATTCTGCATATTAGCATACATGGTATTCATGGTAATGATTAACTCAATATACTATATTGGTCTGGAATTAGATGGGGGAAGGGAGAGACTGGCTCAGATAGATTAAACTTAGCCAGGGGAGTGAATGTGTTTGATCTGGAATACTCTTATCTCGTATGATCAGTACTGCTTTTAATTCGAATGGAGGAATTTGGATGATCTGCTTCCTGAAGCTCCCAAGGGAGGGTCTGGTTCAACCATAGAAACCATTAGAAAGTTGGATAGATGGCTAGCGATGTGGTTCATCGTGCAGCGCTAGGCTCCAATATGAGGCTGAACTGCTCAAAAAACAGAGCAAAGTAGGTACTCCTTGATAATTAGATTGGGGGGTTCTTCTCTTGGGAAAGCCTCTGATTTAACTCGTTAATGTTCAAGCATGATAAGACCTTGCTAAGATGGCGGGAATAGTGAATAAACCCAGTCCCTACCATCGCTTAACCCCCTGATCAGAGCCAAAAATAGGGCAAGACCCATGCTGAACCAAGCCTAGTGAAGAGTTGTCACCACTAGCATTAAACCCAGTCACCACTTGTCATGCACCTTAGAGCAGTGATTGGAAGAGGGTCAGCTAACTCGTATATGGTTGCACTACTACCCATAGCTCTCTAACATCCCGAGCGTCCAAGACTTCGTTTTTCTTCATAGTATAGGTCCATAAGGACACTTCTCTACCACTATAATCGTTGACAATGAAGGCCATGAGCTGGCCAAATTCTGCTTGATATTCATACCTCCCAACTAGCAGAGATTAGAGGTAGAAGACCCTGCCATAAGTAACTCAATCCCCAGGTGAAGGTAGCAGCCATGCCCTGTGCATATTGAGAACAGAGGCTAAAAAATGGCACGTCTGCGATTGCATCCCTGGCCCAGCAGTTACCTTAGAGATCCGAATCTTGCTATACGTATAGGCAAATCAGGGGGCATTTCGTTAACACTTAGGGAAGTCTCAGTATGGCCAATACATGAAGAAAATTTCTAGCACCCTCAATTCAACTCAGCGTAGCTTGGGGGAGCCATGCAAGCCATGTAAAATGCACAAGTTTTAACCTAACATCGGATATCATAAACCCAAATGAGTGCTGGGTGCAGTGGTTAGTGTATTTGCCTTCAAAGCCCAAGGTCCTCCCTTCGACACCTACAAGGCGCCTTTTACACATTTAATCCACATCACCAAATCACTACTATTCAACTGATTGATAGGATACTCCTGAAGGGTAATGACCAGCCGATGATTTGGCACAAATGGTGAAGCATTTGGCCTGTGAAGTCCCTACCTTGGGTTCGAACCACACCTCCCACATTTCCCCTTTTCATGCATATAAATCTGCTATAAGAAATTACCCTCCTACCCCTGCTGAAATCTCAAAATGCCTAATAGGTCCTAGCCTAAGAAATTATCCTTCTGCCCCTGAGGAATTCCAACAATTCCCAATAGGTCCCAGCCTCAGAAATTACTAAATTGCCCCTATGGAATTCTGTTAATTCCCAACAGGTCCCATAGTCAGAAATTACTAAATTGCCCCTAGGGAATTCTGTTAATTCCCAACAGGTCTCCTATTCCAAAAATCCTAGAAAATTTATAAAAATTCTATAATTCCTAAATATATCTAAAAATCTATAATTCCTAAATAAATCATAAAATTCTGTAATTCCTAAATAAATTCATAATATTTTCAAATAAATTCATATAAATCTCATAATTGCTAAATAATTCATAAAATCTCTAAATGTCCAGAAATTACAAGATTACACCAAAATCTCGTTTCAGTCCTACTTACCTCAAAAATGAAATGCTTTTATTAAATTCAAGTTTCCTTTTTCTCGAGGATCAACAACATTTGCAAATTATTTCTTTCCAAAAATGCTGAAAACCTTTTTCTAAATATTTTGGGATTTTCAAGTCTTACGCAATGGACTCTAAATGGGGAGCTAGCGGTTTACCTGCTGTTCAACATTTATTAGTTTGTATAGGTCTCCGTGCTGCCTTAGCCGCCTCAGACCTTGTGCATGAGTGGACTTGAGGTCCTTTTCAAAACTTTACAAAAATCCTTTTTAATATTTTGGGATTCTAGGTCTCACGCAATACTCTAAATGGGGAGCTAGCGGTTTACCTGCTGTTCAACATTTAGTAGTTTGTATAGGTCCCCGTGCTGCCTTAACCGCCTCGGACCTTGTGCATGAGTGGACCAAAGATCCCTCCCAAAGATAAGATTTTCTAAATAAAAAAATGATATCTTCAAATACTCTTTTTAAATGCTCTTCGAAGGTCGAGCCTTTACAAACTAGAACTACGTAAGCCTTGAGTTTCCCATTGCACCAGGGAATACGTAGGAGCAGGATCAAGTCCTATCAGGCTAACCTCCGTCAAATTATTTTTCACATTAACTAAGGGATCAAATCATTTTCAAACAATCACACACTCAGTTTAATGGTGCCGTTCTTCGGAGCGGGCGAGTGGGGTGTCTAACACCTTCCTCATTCGTAACCGACTCCCGAACTTTGAATCTCATCTCCAAATTAGGTTTTTCCAAATCATTTCCCTTAAATAAAAATTTGGTGGTGACTCCACTTTTATCAATAAATTCATCTTTTTAAAATTTTAGCGAGTTTGTCATCTCGTCGGAATTACGGTTGCGACACACATATGCACAGGATCCAAGACAACTACGGCTAGACTTGGGACCCGTATGAATTCCTAGGCATCGAACAGCAGAAAAAGCTACCAGTTCGTGCCTAGGGTTCATTTCGTGAGACCTAGAACCAAAGAATTTAATTTGAAAATAATTGAGAAGAGGATTGGGTTTGATTGAAAACAAACTGGTCTTGATTGGAAATAAACTCGATTTGATTGAAATTTGGTGAAAAGATTTAAACTTGATTTGCAAATTTTTGAGAGAAGGAATTGGTTGGAATGAAATAGTGGACTTTAAATTTTATGGAAAATTAAACTTGATTTTAGTTTGGAGAATCTAAAAGAAATTGAATTTGATTTGGGAAAAGGTTTGAGGTTATTTGAATGGAAGAATTAAAATTGGTTCGAAAAGAGGAATTTGATTTATTTAAAAGAAAGAATTAAAATCAGTTTGAAAAAAGAATTTGATTCAAAACAAAACAAACGAAAAAATTATTTTTGGTTAGGGCTAATTTGGAATAAAGGGGAATGTAAGGGCCAAACTGAAATTTTGGGAAGTTCAGGGGCTTAGTTGCAATTTTGGGAAATTGAGATATTCAATTGCAGTTTTGGAAAGTTTAGGGGCTTAACTGCAATTTTGGGAAATTGAGGGATTTAAGTGGAATTTTAAGAAATTTAGGGGGCTTTGCATGGCTTCCATATGGCTTCACTTTGGTATGGCTTACCTGGGCGGCTTCGGTGGTTTATTGGCTCACGGATGGCTTGACAGCTTAACAGGTGGTTTTGATGGCTTATTGGCTAACGGATGGCTTGAAGGCTCGAACGGCTTGAATGTTTTAAAAGGAAAACTGCCTCCAGGAGGTCTTAAACCCATGGTTGGAGCGTCGAGGGTAGCGAACGCCACCATTGCACTACACTTGCGATTAAGCCTTTAACCCATTTGATTTAATTTTGAGCAAGTAAAAGAGGGGCAGGATTTAATTCATTCAAAATTGTAACAGACGCATGCAGGGGATTGAAGCAGGGGCGCTGAAGTTAGTGTGTGGGAGATTTAACACTTGACCAAGTTACCAACTGGGAGTTATTACTCAATATCTTGGTTAAAACTTGGGGAAATCAGCACAAGTTTACACCATGCACATGCATATTCTCGGGTGCTATTTTTGCCCCATGCACGCGTCATTTTTCGTCCACCTCTAGAACCTTATACGTCCCAAGGAATTCGTATCAACACAATTTGGTTCACCTTTCGGGGATCAAGGCTCGTTAATTAACTACACCTGAGCAAAAGCGGATGGTCCAAGAATGAGCATGCACTAAAAGTGAATGGTGGCTCATGATGCTATATTTGCATGCATGGCATCTTCTCGTGTATGTGAGGTAAGGATTCAACGAGCGGATCAACTACTGCATGGTTGTTCAGAACTTCTTTACCACCGTGCCCTATTATCATGGAACTAGGTGCCTATATACCCATGGATGTAGAGAGCATTGAAGCAGAAGTTTTGAGATATTCACTAAGAGACCAAAAGCCAGATTAACAGGTGAACAGAACCTCCTATGTATGCGCCATGCAAAAACTTCTTCAGTGATAAATTCATGATCGGAGCAGCTGCAAATTCTGGATGCAAAATTCCACAAATCCTGCACAGGTAGACTGGTGTCTGATTGGAGCTTCACTCTTTGCTCCACCACATCATCCCCTGGATTTTGGAGCTTTAATTTTGATAAACTACATGTTATTCATTCATTTGGTCCTAGTTCCCCGGTCTTCAGTTGAAGGTCCTTGATAATGTTGTTGGAACCTTAGTTGACATGTAATGGGTGCAACTGAGCTAACGTGCAGTAAAGCCTTTTAAAGTGGCAATTTGCAGGTAATGGTATGGTGGGGACCCACGCCCTGGAAGATGCGGTTGATGGCTTAACCACTAAACCTAGCATTCATTTGAGTCTATGAAACTCTTGACTAATTTTTAAAGGCCTCTTCTGAGACATGGAATTTAAACATTCTCTTGAGGGTGTCCAGAAGGTTGGTCTCTATAGACGTATGTTAGTTTTCATGCATACGTCTCATTTTCATCCAGGCTTGAAGTTGGCTTTTCCTTTGGTTTCTTACCACCTGGGACTCATATTTGGAATGATGAATTCACCACTTGGGACCTACGCGGTGGCGTCTGAAGCGTGATCTCTACCAGGGAACATGAGCTCCATTCCGGTGGAGATGCTAGAAATGATCTCAGTTAGTCTTAATGATTTAGAAGAGGATCCTAGTCAGCCTTGCTCGCATTACATGTGATCTAGAGAAATTGTGATGGATAAAGAGGAAACTTAGGTCAACCTAGTTAGTAACCATAGCATCCTTAATCCATGTCTATAAAAAGGAGGCTCTTCCTTCGAAGAAAGGCACGCCTCACACGTCCTAGAGGCACACACCTCACATGCCCGAAAGGTCACATATCTTGATACCCTTAACATCTTAAGAGGTCCTTCGACATAACTATTTCTTTTTATTTCTCATTTCCAACCCCCTATTTACATTTCATTTCTTCCTTGAACATCCTTTTATAAGATCTTGGCAGAAGGAATTCCTTCACAGTGCAAGTTACAGAATCTCTTGTCAGTCTTGTTGGCACTATAGTTTTGTATTTCTTATCTTAGGATTAGGATTATGGATAATTTTGTTGGCTTAACTTATTCTCATTTCTCTTCTTTTACTATGTCCGACTAACTCAAAAATCATGTGACTGGTAAACCTTGTGATGTAACTATTTGAACATCATTTCTCTTTAGGAATGATTGCATGCTTCTTTATCCAATTATGTTTCTTTATTGCGCTTAATCTATAACACCCACCCTAAAAATGAATATTACTTTTACGCTTAAGTTGTACTTTCGGTTTCATTCTCAAACTGTTATCTCATTATGTGAAATCCTTAGAAAATAATTTATTAGAGAAAATACGGTAATTTTTTTTTTAAAATTGTTTGTATAAAATGCAAGCCTCGTCGTAGTAGTAAATAAATAAATAAACATTTTCACCTTTATAAAATTAAAACGACACTTAGGTTGCTTTTATTGGTTTCTTTGTTTTTTTACTATGTAGGCTCAATTAGTAGTACAACTATCACATGTCATAAACATTCCTTCAACTTCTAATTATACAGATAATATTTACATATACATAGTACAACTAAGGCATTAAAGCCTTTACAAATTTATTTACGTATATCCTTAGAAAATTTTCCTAATACTATCTATCCTCATACAGTTAACCAATATTTATAGATTATGCATCATTAGTCATGACACTAATTCCTTCTTCTTCAACTGGTCTTGGAATGTTTCAAGTCCAAGGCTCTTTGTCTTCAACCACCTTCGGATCATCTGGGAAGAAAATAGCGGGAGTAGGGGTGAGAAACTAAGTTTCTCTGTAGGATTCTACACTAAGTTAAGTCAATGATTCAACTTTCATCCCAACCACTTCAATTTTATAATAAACCATGTCATGAATACATGATTACTTTTAAATTTTACAAAATATTTAGCTAAAGAGGATTTCTTTTACTTCAATATCATATAACATGCAATTCACACATACTTGAATCATTCTTTACATATAAACTCTCTTATACATCAACCTCATACATCCTTTAGTTTGTTTTCTCATCACAACTTAAATATCATCCGATTCTTATTCATTTCATACCTTAATTCTAATCATAATATTCTTTAACCACCTCTTCATGACGGTTTCCTTCAAGGTGAAACATTAACAATCTAATCGACTAATACCTTTCCCTTATTTACTACCCCACTTATGACCATAGAAAGATTTATTTCCTTCTAATTATCATTGAAGGACCTACTACCTTCCAGTCGTCATAGAAGGACTCACTACCTTCTGGTCACCATAGAAGGATCTATTACCTTCTGATTATCATAAAAGGACTCACTACCCTCCAGTCGCCATAGATGGATCCACTGCCTTTGGGTCGCCATAAAAGGAACTATTTCCTTCTGATTATCATAAAAGGGCTCATTACCCTTTAGTCACCATAGAAGGATCCACTTCTTTTTGGTCATCATGGAAGGAATTATTACCTTTGATTATTATAGCAAGGGTCAATAGCCTCTAGTCGCCATAGAGGGATCTTTTGCCTTATGATCTCTATAGAAGGACTCACTACCTTCTGGTCACTATAGAAGGATATATTTCCTTCTAATTATCATATAAAGACTTGCTGCCCTTTACTCCCTATAGAAGGATCCATTGTCTTCTGGTCGCCATAGAAAGAACTATTGCCTTCTGATTATCGTAAGTTCTAGACTTATCATACTAGGAGTAGTATCAAGTTTTCACATAAGGATATCCCTTAGTGATCTCTTGATTTATTAGGTTCCATTTCATGCTTTCTACTTTGTCTTATAAGTGCATACTCAACATTCATTAAAAATGTGATGTACATATAGCACCTAACTCATTTATTTACTATCTAATCATGGAACCATTTATACATACACAATTCACTGTATCATCCAAGAGACCACACAATTCATTACATCACTTGAGAGAGCACATAACATATTTACACATATAAAGACATGTTCAAGAAAATTTCCATCAATATGACATTCATATATAGATCACAACTTATATCTCATCCTCAATCATAAATATTTCTCATACATCACATCATTCTTTCCTTACTTATGAGCATTCAACATTTCCATATACATAAACAATGTGCATTCATGAAAGAATTACAAGTTGACTAGTAAATCACATAACAACATTTGCATGTTGCAAGTACATGTCCAACTTATTTATCACTTTAGCCTTTGATGTTGAATCACTCAAGGGACTTAATTCTCTCAACCTTCTAAGTTTCTTCTCATCCTTTCCTTTTCTCAAAATCACATTAGTTTCATGTGATTTTTACAACTTAGAATTTTTCTCTAGGTGAACGAATGACACATTTTAAGTTTTTATTCTTTGTACTCTTTGATTGTTCAAGTCTTATGCAAGTCCTACTTATGCTAAGCTTAAGTGTTAAGTGTTTACAATTTTTTAACTTGTTTAGGTCATTTTAATTTAACATGGTCGAATGGTTGTTTATATTTTTTCCTAACTTCTTTTGAACTTTTAATTCATTATTTAACATTATAAGGTTTCTTAAGTTACCTAAACCAAGGTTTTAAACTCTTTTCTTCTTAATTCACCTAGAGTGGCCGAATGTGAACCCTAGATTTCTAAGACCTTCTAGTTCATTTTCTCTTGTCTTATAAAGTGATTTTTGTCAATTAAAGACTAACTCATTAATTGCTATCTAACTTGGGAATTTTTAAAACTTATTTTTCATCTTTGTAAGTCATGGCCAAATGGATTAATCTATCTCCCAACTTCATGTTTAAATTTCTAATCACCTATCTTAAGTATACTTAGGTTTAGGCTTGAATTAGGTTAACTTTTGACTTCCTTTTTACTACCTTAGTGATTAAGTCCAAATGTCTCTTCAACCTTTGCAATTCCTTCTAGCTATAGACCAAAGGATATCTAGTTAAGGTAGTTAAAGATTAAATCTCCTCCTAAGTCAGTTTATCCTAAATTGGCCCAATGATCCCTTAACTTATGTCATACTTTTTTTACATTTTTAATACATTATACTTACATTCTTAGGGTCATTAATTAAACCTAGTTAAGAAATAAACTCATTTTTGGTTAATTGATCTCATTGTGGCCGAATGCCACTCCTTGGACTTAAGGTTCCACAATTTTCTTCTTAACCCTAAATTCATTTACCTAAAGTGGCCAAACAGATCCTTTACCTATCTTAAGGCTTTCTCACACTTTTAATCCATTATGTTTGCATGTTAAGGGTCCTCATTTAAACATAGTCGATAATTAAAACTTTTCTTAGGTTAATTGACTACATAGTGGCCAAATGCCACCTCTCTAGCTTTATGGTTTCTATTCTTGATCCTAGTTAACGTAGGTTGATCATTTTTTGGAGATGAAGTTTTGAATTCAGTTTTGACCAAGTCTAGAGGGTTTTTAGGTCTTTTTACTTTCCCATTTTACCCAAGTCATGGTTAAATTTTAGTTACCAATTTTATACTACTTTAAGATTTAGACCAAATACTAATTATGGACTTCTTCTTAATTTACCTATGTTGGCTATTATGAAATTGGTCATTTTTAGGTGTTGCCTAAAACTTTAATTAGTCCATTTATCAAATAAAATCCTTAATACACCATTAACCAAATTTCTAAAACTATTTTTCTTTAAAATTACTTTAGGGTGGCCAAATACACACCTAGAGGTTTTTGAACCATTTTTGCTTTAATTAACTTCATTCAGAGGTTTATTTAATTCGTTTAGAACCTAATTAATTAGTTTATGTCACTTATAGAAATTTTAACCAACTTAATCTTTGCATACGGTATATCATGGCTGAATGCCTCCCTTAGCTTGCCAAGGTCATTTTTTCCAAACATTCTTTTCACACAACCTTGGTTCTTTGGTTTTGTGCATTTGCAGCACCTCATGCCCTTGGTCCATGCATATTTCATCCAAAGTCCAGAGCTTAGGTTTTGAGCAACATGAGCCTTGAGTGCCATAGAAAGCCTATGCCATTTTTAGGTTCAAAAATCCAACCTTTACTTAGTAGTTTTTTAGCCTTTGTCCAAGGCAAGCTTGTAGGATTTATTACATAATTTTATTTCACTTTTTAACAATTATGTTCATGGATTCAAATCTGGTCCATAGATTACACAAGTGGAAAAATCACAACTTTAAAAACTTAAGCATAAAAACGTGCAACATAACACTTTTTCCATACAACAAAGTGTAGATTCTCATGATCTACTCCAAGATCCATATATCTCCTACCAAGAATACTTCAAAAACATTGCTCATGAGTACTCCAAACTAATCCAAGCTTAAAAAATAGGTTTTTAAACAAACTCCACCGTTTAAATTTCTTCTAACTGCCTTAAAAGCACTTTAAACCAACCAAACTTTGTTTTTCTTTTCAAAAATCACTAAAAATTGGTGGGGCTGATTTTGAACAGTTCAAATATAATTTTGAGCCCTCATAAGTAAAAAACAAAAGTACATGCACATATTTTAGAGAAAGGATCCATAAAAAAAGAAAAGAAAACAAGTCATAAAAAACAAGCTTAAAGCTTAAAAAGACAAGTAGAAAGATCCTACTTGTTGAAGACTTAGCGATTGGTTTTTGGTAGAGCTTCTTGGGCTGATCTTTCCCTCCTTCTATGATCCATAAAATTGCTTCCAAGTGTGGTGGTGAGACTTGGTGGTTAAGTGTTAATTTAGCTTAAACTTCAAAGATGGAAGTTCAGACTTAAGATGTAATCTTTGGGTTTTTGGGTGGACTAAGCTTTGAGAAATTTTGAGAGCTTCTCCAAGAGTTTAGAATGATGGAACTGAAAAAAATGAGCCCCCTCCCTGGTGTTCCTAACAATTTTCGTTCACCTAGGCATGTGGGAATTAAATTCCCGCTTAAGGACATTTTGGTAATTTTACATGGATTTTCCTATTCTTTAAAATAATTAAAAATTCAAGAAATTTTCCCTTTAGGCTTGGTAGTATTAATTAGGTTTAATTTACCTCTAATTATGTTTAACTTATTCTAAGCATAGTTAACTTTAAATTAATCAAGGTTAATTAGTCTTAACCATGGTTAAAGAAATCTTTTTACTATTTATTTTTGTCTTTTATGGTCCACTTTAATGGACTTGACTTGGTGACTTACCACTAGGATTTCCCCATGCTAACTTTTCATTTCCTTCCACCAAGTTTCAAATAAAATTCAAATTAGTTCAAGTTAAACTAATTCTCTTCTTCAAGAGTCAAATAAAATTCACTTTAGTTTAAATCCAATTTAATTTTTCTTCCAAGTTCAATTCTTTTATTTAAATTCAAATCAAGTCCAAATTTTTTATTGCTTAAAATTCAAACAAATACTTTATTTTTAAATCAAGTTCTTTTTTCTCAAATTTCAAGTGAAATTAATTTAAATCAAATTGTTGTTCTCAAGTTTCAACTCAAATTAATTCAAATTAAATTTAAGTCTTTCTCCAAATTTAAATCAACTTCAATCGAGTTCGTTCTAGTCAAGTCAAACTCATTTTAATTCAAAGTAAATTCGAGTCAAGCTTTCTTTTTCAAATTCAAGTCAAGTTCATCTTAGTCAAGTCAAGTTCAATTTTCAAATTTCGAAATCAAGTTCATTTTAAATCAAGTTTCGTTCTTTTCTTCAAGATTGAGTCAAATTCATCTCAAATCAAACTTATTTTTCAAATCAAACCCTTCATTATTTTTCCTATTAAATTCATTTTGGGAATCACTAGTCTCACGCGATGAGCTCTAAATAGGAAACTGGCGGTTTCACTACTGTTTGATGTTCAGAGATTCATATGAATCCCAGTGCAGCCCTTGTCTTCCTCGGATCCTGTGCATATGTGGACTAAGGATTCCTCCTAAAATATTTTCAAAATACTCTGTTCCTCGAAGGTCAAGCCTTCATACCAGAACTATGTAAGCCTTGAGTTTCCCATTGCACCAGGGAATATGTAGGAGCAGGATCAAGTCCTGTTAGGCTATCTTCCATCAATCATTTATTTTCACTCTAATAAATGGATCAAACAATTTTCAAATAAATCACACACTCGGTTTAAGGGTACCGTTCTTTGGAACAGGCAAGTAGGGTGCCTAACACCTTCCCTACTCGTAACTGACTCCCGAACCTAAATTTATTCCTCAAGTTAGGATTTTTCCAAATCTTTTCCTTAAAAATAAAATTTGGTAGCGACTCCACTTTAATCAAACAAATAAATTCTTTTAAATTTTATCGAGTTCGTCGTCTCGTTGTAATTACAATTATGACACAGGGCATTTTTATCATTTGTATCAAACTTTCTAATTTTTTCTGTTTTTGGTTCCTAATCCTACTTAGTTTTACTCTAGGAATTTGTAGCTTCAAAAGTTCATCATAGAAAAATTAGCGCATTACATAATCCATTAATGAGAATTAGATATTTTTGTTTTGGAAAGTAGGTGATTATATCATTTCCCAATTAGAAAAACTACAAAGTAACTGAGTTTAAGGGTTTTAGAGGATTAATGAGAATCCTAGGCTTTTGATCGATTATTAATTTAAAAAAATTTATATGCTTTATGTTTCTCTTAACTATTTACCTTACATAATCATTAGAGGTAGTACTTAGGAGAAAAATTATTACTATTACATCGTTATTGGATAGTAATAGAATTAAAACAATAGGTAAAGTCATAAGGGGGTCAATGGTCCATGCTTATCCCTAACTTTGCACTTGAGTTCTTCGCTTTTTATTTTTGTTTAAACTTGTTTTCACATTCTCATTTTTGTACATTATAAACATAAATCCTATTTGGTGAGCTCCAAATAAGGATTTAAACTTCTCATATTTTTGGCATAGTTTTTGTGAGATCGATACTGGAAGTCTAAAATACCCTTTCTCTACATAGAAGGGTATACTTACACGTGGATAAAACTCCGCATACAATTTTTACACTCACATTTTGCACGTATCAAGTTTTTTTCAACATTGTCAGAGACTATTCCCTAACCACTTTGAAGTTTTAATTTTGATTGCTCAAAACTTGTATATACATGTTAACTAAAAAAAGGAAAAATAAAATTTAAAATTTGTGATATCCTTGTATATTATTTTTTTGTGTATGCTAACTCGCTCTCTAGCCTTTAATTTTAACTTTAATCTGGAGATAGAAAAAACAAATTAAAGGTTGAGATGAGAAACTAAAGAAAGAAAGATGACAGTGCAAGGACATTGGACATCATTGTATTACATGACCCCAACGATGAGGACCTAATCCTTAATTTATAAGGATTTACTTAATATTGTGATGGAATTACTTGAACCCCAATTTTTTCCATAAATAATTATTGTGACATTACGTTGTTGAATGATGATATTTTGATTATTTAACTCTATGTTATTACATTTTTGAATGGTGGTAGTTTGGTTACCCAATTGTTTTACCTTATTGTGCTTAATTCATTAATAGGAATTAATCACTCTCGTTAGTTTGTGAGTTGGTTAGGGGTAGACGATTGTTTCATCCCTCAATTAGGGAAACTATAAGGTAAATGAATTTAAAAGTTTGTTAGAATCCTTGGTTTCTAACCAATTAGTTTTCTAAACAGTAGTTAACACCCTCCTATACTTTTTTCTTATTTATGTGTCTTGCATGATGATTGGGTAGTAATAGTCCTAGAATAGGTGGTTAGCAATTAGTAGGGAACAATTGGGAGTAAAATTAAGTGAAATCACAAGGGGATCCAAATTTTCATGTTCTTCCATAACTTGCACCGTGTTCTTTTATTTATCATCTTTTTCTCTTAACAACTTATCTTGATTTCCAACTTGTATACATACCATCCTCTTTTAGTGAGCTCAAAAGTTAGGATTCAAATTTCTCTTAACTATTAGCATAGTTTTTATGGGATCAATACTGTGATCTTAAATTCACTTTTTCTACATAGATGAGAATACTTTCTCGTAGGTAAAACTTAGACAAGAATTTTACACTCGCGTTTTGCATGCAATAAGTTTTTCGCACTATTTCTAAAGATCATTTCCCAACAATCTTTGGAATTTAAATTCTAATTATTTAAAACTTGTATATACATATATAATTTTTTTATTTATTTTATTTTTCTTTAATTTCTATTATATATTTTATTTTTCTTACATTAAGTCATGTTCGAAATCATCTACTCAATAGAACACCTAAATATCAATACTCATTGTGATTCCATACAATCTACTCTTCAGAAAGCTTGTCTTCTAAACAAACAAAAACAAAAATAACTTTAATTTCACTCAAATTTAAGGTTTGCTGCTCTTGATATGTGCTAACGATTATACAAAGATTAAAAAAATCCTATACTATAAAATATAAAAGTTATATATTTTTCTCTAATATTTTTAAGAACATAAAATGCATCTGTAAGAGATTAAATATTATTTAAAATTTTTTCTAAAAAGAGTACAAAGGTAATTTTGTGTAGAATATTTAAACTCTCAACAAAAGTTTAAAATCATTAGATGATTTGAATCAAAAAGTTTTTATAGGTACATTTCTCTTATATTTAAATTGATTTACCTTAAAAGATGAACATAAAAATTATAGATAATTTTTTTAATTTTTCATTAAAAAAAACATTTTTTTTATAAGTATAACTTAAAGATATAATTTACAAAAGGCATGAAGATTAGAAAGTATTTTATATTAAAAAATTGACATCAAAATATACAACTTCCTATTTCAGTAGTATGTTACGAACCTTAATCAAACTTTTTAATTTTAATGCAGTTAGATCCAAATAAATAAAAAATGACACTGATAAAATGTGTGAATTATTATTAATTATAAAATTCCTGTTTCACTCATAATAATATGATGTTAATTAGGCTTAATTATAGATACTTATTCTTTTTGTGCGTTTTTATCATAGAAATCATTCTTGCCCACTTTTTTCTAACATCTTGTTGCGTCTCTTTGTTTGGAAAAATGAAAATTAAAAAAAAAGGAAAATATGTTTTCTTTGATTAATTTGTTAATTATGAAAGGTTTAGAATCATAATCGTGGAAATGAAAATGAAATAAAAGGTAGTAATTTTATAATTTGTACTGTACGTCAATTAGATACGTACGTAAATAATTGTGTGAACCAAAACGCTTTGCATCATTTGAACCGTAGAGGCACATTTCTATACCCTCTCAACCCTATATGCACGGTTTATGGACAGAGAGACGAAAGACAGGGTTGCCTCGTGCAATCAAATCTTACGCTGCCCTCATGGATTACTTAGTATGAGAAATGATACAAATAAAGCTCAAAATATTAAAACATAATTAAAGTTATTATTTTTAATACATTTGAGACACAAATCTTCATTTCATATTAAATAATTTTTTACTTTCAATCATTAATAATACCATAAAACATTTGTTAATCACAAGTAAAACTTCATAACCTATTAAAAAATTGTATCAAACCTAACTCATCTTTATTGAACCTTTATAAGAAGTTTCTTTTCGTATTCTTAATTAAAGTAAAATATTTTAATATATATTCTTTATATCTAATATATTAAACATCTATCAATAATTCAATACTAAAATTGAAAAAAAAAATATTCTATTAAAAAAATCTTATCTTAACTCACTGCCAAAATTTAATTTAAAATAAAAGGATTGTTCAAATTTTATAAGTATTTTGTTCATATTTCTAACTAATATAAGTCATTTTTAATATGTATATTTTGATTTAAATTTTTAGGTTTTTATTTTATAAAAATAATATTTGATAAATAATATGATAAAAGATTAAATATAAAAGTCTTATAAATATTAATTGTACAAATTATAGAACTCTTTATTAAAAAATTTCTAGCTTTTCTTTTTGAAAATTTCTGACAGTGTATATTTGGGAATGATTATTTTTATGACTGTTTAAAAAAGGCGAAATTACTATTCAATAATGTTTGATAATAATTAGAAAATAAGTTTATAATTTTTTATTATTTTTCATGAAAAATAATTTATTTAATATAAATAAAATGTAAGATTTATAGCTAAAAATTATAAGTTTATTTTCGTATCAATTCTTATTTTCTATTTTACTCTCAATAATTAATTATTTTAAATACAAAAGAAACTATTATAAATAATTTCATATCTATATTTTGTAATTCTATCGTAGAAAAGATAATTTCTTATATAACTCATTTTACATGAATTGTTTGTTAAAAAATTTCATCTAACACATTTAAATATAATTTTATT
Source organism: Canavalia gladiata (assembly GCA_037954105.1). Lineage (NCBI taxonomy): Eukaryota > Viridiplantae > Streptophyta > Magnoliopsida > Fabales > Fabaceae > Canavalia > Canavalia gladiata. The sequence continues at coordinate 42,851,037 of CM075661.1, forward strand.
TTTACAGTTAGTCAAGAATCTCACTAAAAAGATCCTTAAGATATCGGTTAAGGAATAAAAATAAAAAATATGTTAAAATATGGTTAAAATTATAAAAATAAATACATTAATAATATTTTTAATAGTATTTTTTAATTTTTTAGCCAATATATTTAATATTTTGATCAGTTAAAATAATAATTCATTATTAAAATATTCATCTTTTACAACTAATTTAAATATATTAATATCTATCTAAATACTAAAATTGATTCAATAATAAAAGATTAAAAATTAAAATAACTTATATAAAATCTTAAATTCGAATGAAATCACAAACCTTTAAACCTCATGATTTTTACTAATTGTACTTAAAAAAAATACTAATATCTATTTACCCACGAGGTTTTTTGGTAGGCCCAACTCGTTGATCGTTACAAGAGAGAGAACTTCTGCATGTAGATATTTATTGGGTACAATAATTGCCTAGACCTTTGCTATGTAGCCTCCATAGAGGAGGTTAACGGTTTGGCATTCCAATAAATGTTTTCAAGTTACAAATCAAGTTCTTTTTTTTTTTTTTTTTTTTTTACAATCATAACAATTGAATTTACTACTTTAATCCTTAACTTTTAATTAATCCTCGTGATTTAAACCAAGATTTTAACTCTTATTGTTTACAATATATTAGCTATATTTCATAACATGTGTTTTTTTTTAAATTGATTTTTCTCTTCAAGGGTATAAAATTATAAAATAATCGAGAATAATTTTCATTAAAAATTATAATATATTAAATTTTATAATATATAAATTTTTATTATATATCCATAAACTTATATTAACAAATTTGTTCACAATATACATAATTCCGACATTTTCCAGGTAATTCCAGTGCCAGACAAAAGGAGATTAGGTCAATGCCCCAAAATGAAAGATGTCTGGGCCCTTAGCCTGAACACTTGTGCTCTGCAAAGACCCAAAAACAAAATAAAAACAACACTTGTGCACTGCTGCCACACCTTTCTCTGATGCCTAAACAGGCACTATTTCCGGGAAAATTCAAATAGTGGGTTTCAATTTTAGTTTTTACCTTCTGCCATTTACCCATAACGAAATTCACGGCAGTGAAACTGAAAACTGATCAGATGATAAAGTACCATGAGGGCGAAGATATTTTATTTTGATTTTATTTTAAGTAAATTACAGTCTGTTTCCAAAAAAAAAAATTGCTTATATTATAGTAATTTTTTCTTATTTTAAAATATTTTTAAAGAAATGATATGGTACATTCCTTTTTTAATATAAACAAATCTTTTAGAATCCTTTTTCTAATATAATGATTTTCGATACGACTTTTTATCATCAATTTTGTAATTTAGAAAATAAAGTAAATATTTTAAAAAAATTAATAGTAATAAAATATTTAAAACATCCTATCATAATTAACAGATATTTTATTTTAGAAAAGATTGAAGTATAATATATATTTATTTTTCGGAGAAGGAGAGTATATCTTTTAAGGATGAAATAAAAATTGAAGTAAAATAAGGACTATAGATATAATATCATTATTTTTTGGGTTGAATTTCTATTTAATAAACGTGCAAAGTAAAGTTAATGACAAAAATAATAATAATAAAAATACCTTGATTATATTTCGAACCTGAAACATAATGAGATATCTTTTGATTAAATTTTGATAAATTAGTTTTTTATCCCTTAATTTATTTTTAACAATTTGTTCCACAACTTTTATACAAAATATAATTTTGATCTCTTAACTTTTAAACATATTTCAATTTTATTTATTTATTGACCATATAGCATAATTAATGTAAGGTTTAACATTATAAAAATTTATAACGCTAAAATAGCAATTTGAAAAAGATAAAAATTCAAAAGTCAGTTAAAATTAAAAAATGGGGAACTTAAAATATTATTTAGTTATTTTAAACTAAAAGAAAAATATAATTTAAACTTTCTTAGAAAAGGTAAGAGCAGTTTATACTAATATTTGCAAGGTACTGACTCAACATTAAAGCTTTCAAATTAAGAATTTGAGAAGAACGTTACAAGTGGAAGTTCACTACATTATTTGTTGATCCTCCTCTATTAATTAATATGATGGGTACTATTAGCCAGGCAAATTGCTCCCACATGCACTAACCGCTTGAGAAAAACAATGATCCTTATGATGTCGACGAATCTCTATTTCGGCATGGCCTCTCCTGGAAATAATCTGGTGGTGACATTGCCACCTTCACCAACGATGAAGAGTCAGGTGAGGACCCCGCTAAATTCATATTAAAACAAAAATAAAAAGTCACTACATTCTGATGTACATGACATTATTTTATCTAATTAAAAATGGAATATAATAAAATTTTCATCTTTGATTTTCAAAAGCTATTTTAGTATATATATATATATACATTTTATCTAATTGACTAGCTTATGCACAGAGAATAAGAGAATAAGAGAAGACGAAATTTTGGTTCTTCAACAAAACGCACACCTATAAAAATTGAATGGAAGAAAGAAAAAAGCACAAAGAAGTGGTTGTACTTGCAACATTGTCGAAAGTAGGATGAGATTTCTGAATTTCTTGAGTTGGCTGTTGAATTTTCCTTCTGCGACGATTATGATCTGCCAGTCTCTTCCGGCAGCTCCGTTTTCCATTGTCAAATTCCGAAAGAAGATGGAATCTGCAAAAAATTAAAATATTATTAAAACCTGAAAACAATGTAAATCAATAATGATAACGTACCATTGCAATTCTTGTAACTAGTATATAATTAAGAATGTCATTTATTAAGGTTTCAATTTAATGTCTATTATAAAACATCAAAACAGGATGGGTAGTACAACGAAACAGAAGAAAGAGCACCAAGGATGATTATTTTTAGAGACGTAATTGCCCTCGGGATTTCCCAATGTACTGGTTTACAATCATTTGGACAAATAAATAATGCTCCAAATGGCAATCTCGTATTTCTGACCTCATTGTTTCAAGCATTCTAGGAAAGCAGCGACATGATGTTGTCCTTGCCTCCGATTATTTTGGGAGATTTTGTTAATAAATTGATTTATGAATTACTAGATTCTATGGAAAATGAATTATGAAAAAAAATAATTATTAGTTTCAAGATGGTATAATTGTGTTCATGTGACAAAAATAAAGGAGTATTACACTGAAAATAGTTATTTTTGGAGTGACAAACTATTTTCATTCAACAGCTTCGAAATGATTTTCGAGAAAGCATCAAAATGCTGAAAGTTCTTTAGAAAAACTACATATATTTCCTATTTTATCTAACCAAGTTACAGAGAATACTATTTTGTGTAGAAAACTGTCTTGAAAAATAATTAAATATAATCAATCAATCACTACAAGAGATGTGAAGAGTAACCTACAAAACAGATTCAAAAGCCATTTGGTTATTTTGAAACATATTCTAATATTTTATATTTTATGAAAAAGAAACAATTATTTTAAGATGGTGCATCATGGACATCTTACTGAGGGATCACGAGTTTGTGTAGTAGGACATTTGCACTACCATAACAAGGAAGGCAAAAAGCAAGGAAAGAAAAAATGAGGGAAATTTCCATAACCGGACGGAAATGCCCTCGGGATCGCCCCGTGTACTCGAAGCCAATGATTGGCTCCAAACCATAACATCTAGTGGCATTTTCGTCATTGAATAAAAATTTCCGTAGCGTGAAGAACAACAACCTGCTGCATTGCTGGCAGAATCGCTGAGTCAACCCGGCAGCAATGACGGTGGCGGCTTTGGAGTGATACTCGCACACCTTGTGACGGCGGTGGTAGTGCTTCGCATCGGAAAGGTCCGCATTGCATCCTTCCGCCTGACAGCGCGGAAAGTTCGACGACACCGAAACCGACTCCACCATCTTTGATCGACGGTAGAGTCTGCTCACCATGTCGTCGTTGCAAGAGGCAAAGTAAGTGCGGCCTCCGAGGTTGAGCCCAAGCCCAGAGGCTCCGAAATTCATAGCGGGAGTGACATCCTCGGACTTGGGCATGAGTACAAGCCCAAGCCCAGAGCCAGGCCCAAGCTCGCAGTGAGAGGGAGTTACGGGTGGGATTGGGTTAAGTGAGAGGACGGAGGGTGTTGGTGAAAAGGATGTGGCAGACGCGCCTGGAAAGGCGCGTGGGTCAAAGAAGGGATGCTGCTGTTGTGGTTGTGGTGAGTTGAAGGAGTGGTGATGAGAGAAACCGGTGGTGGTTGTGAGTGTAGAACCGTGTACGAAAGGGTCGTGTAGGAAGGTGTAGTTGTGGTCGAAGATTTGACGGTGAGTTTGATCAGACTCTGTGGCGCCAGCGCCTTCATTTCCGGCGAGTAATATCGTTGATGGGTTCCCCCATTCATAATCCAACATCTTTCTCTATATATATAGCAACGAAAGAAAAGAAAAAATGTTTTTTTGGTTTTCAAATTTTAAGTGTGTTGGCTTTTCTGGGCGGAAAAGAATTGTGGGTTTTGATGGATTGTTGAAGAACTCAAACTATGATGACAGTGTGGAACTCGGAGAAAAGAAGTAGGATTTGGTTTCACATATCCAAAACCCTAGTTTGCGGGCTATGGCTAAGTACTAACCACCCACCTATAACTGGCTCTCTGTTCTTTTCTCCTCGTTCCACACTCTAATGGCGTGTGTATTTAAGTCTGTCTCTCAATAGCTATATTTTTTTCCTGCTAAATGGGGGATGTATTAAAAAGTTCTCACTTTCCCCTTCATAAAGCTGACCCTTTTGTCCCTTTATCTGAGTAAAGTTAATTTCTCTCTCTCTGTTATATGAGTGAAAGTGAGAATAAGTAATGTTAGCCGGTGGGAAGGAAACTGCCTTGTGAGGGAGTAAAATTTTGGACCTTTTCCCTTCCAATTGATATTTCTTTTTATTTGATAACTTTTTTCATTTTAAGTTTTAAAAAAAATTAAATTGAAAAACTATTAATCATACCAAGATATGATTACTATAAAGTTTAGGAAAGAAGTATGTACTCTCATATAATACTTAAAAAAATATCTTTTTGAAGCTATTGGTGCTTGCATATACAAAATCTAAGTGATAGTTTTAGTTGAAGTTAAATTAAATTAATTTGAATAAAAATAAATTTAAAATTATTAAATATTTTAAAATATATGTATAAATTACTTTAAATTACATAATTTTACTGAATATATATTTATATTGGAAAATAAAAATTAATTCTCTAGCCAAAAAATAAACCAGTCCTAATTGATGTACAAATTCTATGCTTTATGGTAGGTTCTAATGATATTTTATTTTATTTATTTATTCGATTATAAGTTTTTTTTGTAAGAGTCAATTTTATCTAAAACGAAAATATTTATATAATTTTTTAAATTATTTCTTATACCCATTATAAGAATTTACTTAACAAAATTAAAATTTATTATTTAAATCTGTTACTTGTTGGTTGCTTCGTCTACTTGTTATTTTATTTGGAAACCGTAGGAAGTGTTGTAACTATTGTTTTTTCCGTAGAGTCTCCTAAATCAATATATGTGTCGATCAATTTAGTTTTTAATAATTAATTTTATTAAAACCATTTATTTTAATTCTTTTCTATTATTATTTTAGACCAAAAAATAAAATAAATATTATTTTACAAAGTTGGAGGCTGAAAATCATGTACTTCTGAAAGTTTTTTAAATTAAAACATATGACTCATAATTTAAAGAATCAATGTAGGAGTTACTCTTTTATCATTTGAATATTTAACCAGAGTTTAATTGTTCATTTAATTTAAAATTAAGTAAATTAATTGTAAACTATTAAACATTTTTAAAATATATATAAAAACTAATATGTTATACATTTCTTCTGAAATATATATATTTCATATTAAAAAGATGATAATTGATTCTCTCCGGGCGTAAAACTGTTTAAATTATATCTGTTATATTCTCCCAAAATCAAAAAAACTTTGTTTTAAAGGGCACATGTACATATTGCGACAAGAAAACAAATATTGTAGCTACCTTGCCTGCAGCTTCAACAGCTATTTCAATAGGCTCAACTACTCTGCTTCTGAGCTAGAGAGATAGAGCAAAAGAAGCAGGATCAGTAGTCAGCAGCAGGAGCAAGCAAGCAGTGATGTCAAGTAAAATTATAGAATAAAGGTTACTAAGTATAAGATAAAAAAAAAAAAAAAAGATTTGATATAATGAAAAATATTAAAATAAAAATATATAAGATGAATGAAGATTCAAAATTTTATAGTATGAAGAAAGGAAAAGCAAATCCTGTAGTAACTCGACAGGTGTGAGGAACTAGTTTAGGAGATGATGAACTAAGAAAAGGTATTGTTTTGTTTGTGCCACGAACTAAGGGAAGGTTAATCTGAGAAGAGGTGACAATAAATTTTGTGGACCCACAATCTGTTTTGGGTTTGGTCTACTTTGATTAGTGGCCCAGGCCAGAAGATTGTCATGATTAATTATTATATGGCTACGTGGATTTTGTGCTTGCTTCTTCGAATCTTCGCTCTCCTACTTTCAAAAACGCACTCTTTTTTTCGTTTTAGATTTTTTAACATTTGAAACTTGAAGTGGACTCTTGAGTGAAAGTGCAACAGGTTGTGTTTCATTATTTCGCGGTAAATGAACTTTTTTGTCTTTTACACTAAAGTTTCGAACCATGTGGTTGTTCTTCTGAGCAAATTAACTTTATTTATAAATAACAAGGGGTGGTGACAAAATTCATTTATCATCCCTTTCCATTAATGATTCTATGAAGAGAAATTATTAAAAAATTAAAATATTTAAACTTTGAAAATTTAAATTAAAAATTATAATTAATTAAAATTTAAGTACTTAAACTTTACTTAAATAGATAAAAAAATTAAAGTTTTTTTTTGCATTATATTTATATTATGATAAATTTGAAATTTTTTTAAAAGTGAACTAAATCTTAAAATTATTGTAATTTTAATGAATCTTGATTTTAATTTATTTTTAAAGTTTAAATTTGAAAATATGATATTAATAAAGATTATGTGTTATTATTTGAATAATTTATTTTTTAATTTCTTATTAATATAATTTAATATATTATTAAATACATAAAATTTTATAATAATATTTTAAATTTTTTTATTTTTAAAATTAAAATTCACAAGCAACATACAGATAATATGTTTGTCCATATACCTAAATTTTAAATCTATAAATAAATAGCCAAAAATTTAAAACACAAAAGTTTGTAATTGTTTTATCTAAATAAAAATTTAAAATACAATAAGTTTGAATGGTTGAAAAACTGTAAAAATTTTATTTTTGGTAAATTTTAATTTTTAATTAAATATTTAAAAATAAAATTTTATATTTAATGAAAATTGGATTGTTTAATTTAAATAATGATTCTTGAAATATTAAAAATTGAATTTTTATATTTAAATAAAAAGTTTAAATTACTTTATAGAAATAAAATATTTAAAAATAAAAGAACTTAGTTAAAAATAATTTAAGTTTTATATATTTTAAATTTTTTTAAATACTAAAAGAAAAACTTCAGTTGGATTTCTAAACGAATCAAACTGTGTTTTCAAATTTGTTGACGAAGTTTAGCAATTAGAATCATATTGTTGTAGCTCAAAACAATATTTATTTTACCAATAATTAGCCGCAATCATAATCTCTTTCGGACAAATTAAACCAATCCTGATTGTCGATCCATTAGTTTATAGTTCCTCAAAATAAAAAAATTTGACACGACAAAAAAAACTGTCTTTCATGTAATTGAATAAATTCTGATATGGACAAATCTTGGATTAACCCAAATTGAGATACAAACTAATCTCACTGGATTAGATGTATTAAGGTTATTGCATTTGATATAGCAAGTGTATCCCATTTTTTAAGTAGTGAACAAGGTGTAGTTAAAGCTCTAGATTATCGTCATACATGAACTACAAACAATAAATTACTAAGTATTTGATTTTCTTTGATTATTTAAGCAAACAAAAAGTGAGTATTTTGAAATTTAAAATTTTAAAAATAATTAATCTAATGTGAGAAATTCTTACTTATGGATTGATATGTAGGATTTTAATTTTAATTTTAATTTAATTTTTATTTTTATTTAGTTAATTTATCTGTTCTAGTTATTAAATATATATTTTATTATAAATATTAGAATTGATCCAATAACACGACGTTAAAAATTATAATAATTTATAAAAAAAATTCAAATCTTATTACTTTTTATAATATATATATTCTATTATATTAATAATAATCCTCTTGTTAGAATATTAACAAATGCCAACCCTTTTGTAACTATTATTCTCACTTTCGTGAATATTCTAAGTAATAGATAATAAAACAAATAGATTGTTAAATCATAATTAATTGAAAATTCAAAGGCTAATCCTTCTAGATATTAAACCTAGGTTGTATTTATCCTTTGGATAAAGATTAAAAGCCTACATTTTAGTATTATAATTTTTATTTTTTTATGTTTTATTTAAATAATGTGATAAATAAAAAAATAAAAAATAATGTATAATATATATAAATAATATATCTATAAATATAAAAAAATAATTTATTGTAACTAAAAATATTTTTAATTATTATTATAAAATATTATTTGATGGTGTAAATACTCAATTATATTTGAGACCCCAATTAATAAAATTAATCAAGAAACTAATATTAATTTAATAAACAAACAAAGAAGCAAAATAAATAGACAGAAACAGAAAAAAGAAAAATTAAAACAAAAAACAGAATAAATAGATAGAAGCAGAAAGCGAAAAAACTGATAAAAAAAAGAAAAGAAAACAATAAATAAAATTTTTAGAAAAGATGGAAAAAGAGAAGAAAATAAACTTGAAATAAGAATAAAAATAAAATAAAATTTGAAAAATAAAAAATAAATAAAAATTAGTAAAACCAAAAAATAAAGATATATAAAAGAAAAATAGTAGAACTGGAAAATAAAAATGGATTTAACAAAATAAAAAATAACAAAAACTAAACAAAGAAAAATAAAAATAATGAAGAAAAGGATAAATAAGTAGTAAAAAATAAAAAAAATGAAAAACGAAAATTGAAAAAGAAATGAAAAAGAAAGTAGCAAAATCAAAAATAATAATAAAAATAAAAAAATGAAATGAAAAGAAAAGTATAATTGGAAGAGAAAATCAAATACAAGAAAATAACAAAGGGTACAAAAAATCTGAAAAATCAAAAATACGGAGGAACATAGAAAATTTTGAAATCAAGGGGTGGCTTTTGGGGCACCTTGAAAGGGCTTGACTTTTGTCCCTTTGAAAGAGCCTGACTCTTGCCAAGAAGAGGGGGTGACTTCTGAAAAAAGGAAATGAGCTCTAAAACGTTATAAAAAGGAGATAGAGAAAGAGAGGAGGGGTTTGGATTTTTTAGGGGAAGAACGGGAAAGGAAAGCTTCATTTTTTCTCAGGGGAGGGCATGGAGAATTAGCAAAAAGCAGAAGTTCTCTTTCTCTGGAGATTTTTTTTCCACGCAGCCTTTTGGGAAGCTCTCGATCTATTAAGAATTTTCTCTCAAACTCTCTCTGCTTTTTCTTCATTGCAGCACCAAATCTCCTCGTGGAAAAGTGAAAGGTTCAGGTATGTCGTCTTGCAAACACAAATTTGTTATGGCTTCTAGTAGGAATTCAAATTCAGGCCACAAGATTATAGAAATGCTTTAATGAAATTTTATGTCCTGCTCTGCAATTCGAGATCCGTTTGTATGTTAATTCCTTGTTATAATATCGCTTTCGACGCCTGCAACTTCAACACCAGATTAGGACTAGATCACTGCATAATTAGCGGAATTGCTTAGAGCGCATCAATAATCCCAATCAAAAATCCTACACGATCACCGCCAAGTACTGCTGGAGCCATTGACTAAATAAAAAAATAGTTCTATTTTTTACTGAGGATCCATGATTGAAGCTTCATGCAACTTCATACAGTGCATAGACCTTGCTTAACAAACGAAGACGCACAACACTAATGATGATTAGGATAGCTGAACCACATGACGGTTAGGCTCATGCAAAGTAAGGAACCATATCTACACCAGTCGTAGCAAACGATAGTAAAATGGAGAAAATTGTCATGAGGAGATTATTCTTTCGGTTAAATGAATTTAAGAGGTTAAATGAATTTAAGAGGTCCATTTTATCTTCAGCTAAGTGACCTGGAAGTTTGTAGAATCTCGGTTGCTTTCTACAAAGGCAACTTGGTTTAGTTTTGTGTCAACAGGTCCGGTTTTGGTCACCTTTCCTAGTAAGGACCTAGCTCCATTTCTCTTCTTAAAGATACAATATAGAAGAGGGACCAAGTAACAGTACCCCTTTTTGCTGAGACAGAGCTTCGAATTCTATGAGGATCCTCCTCCTTGGTAAAACCCTGATATGCAGGTTCCAATTACAGTGCACCCTCTTAGCAACATTGGATGAACTAGAAGCCAGAAGATGCACACCATGCCTGGAGACGTTAAAAAAAGAGAGGCTAAAACGGATGCGTAGAGAACCTCATTACACCAGTGGGTTTGTTGCTGATCTAATCTCTCCGTGCGAAGTATCAATAAACCCAATTCACGTTGTTGCATCATTGCAAGTCACGATCGGTAGAGCTAGAACCGCAAATAGCACCGCCAAAACCTCGAAAAATTCGCCTTCAAAGCACCAAGATCAGGTTTACTTAATGATGAAACCGACTCAGTTTTAAGCAGGGGAAAGAAGAGTAGCCCCGAACATTGATAACAGGGGAGATGCCTGTGCGTTCTTAAAGGTCAGTCGTATACAGGTCAAGTAGTTTAAAAGAAATCAGGAATACTAGAGAAGTAGATCAAAGACCCAGCCTAGATGGTAAGGTGGCCGCTCTACATCCCTCAAGACCCAGGTTCGAGTCCCAGCTTCCAGTTTTTGTTGATTTAATACGTACATGTCAAGCATGGTTTATATTAAAAGAGAGGCACCATAAGCCTAACCATGAGCATGACTTGGTGGTGCTACTAGCGGTCCACCGCTGCTAGGACGTGGGTTCGAAACCCCCTGGGACCAATTTTGATTTTAATTGGATCAAGCCTCCAAGCCGCGAGTGAGCTGCCAAGATTGACTCGATGTTTAGTGGTTTGTATAGGCCCCTGTGCTGCCTTAGTCGCCTCGGACCTTGTGCATGAGTGGACTAGAGGTCCTTTCAAAAATAAAATTCTTTTTAAATGCTTTGTGATCTACGATCTCACGCGTCGAACTCTAAACGGGAAACTGGCGATCTACACTACTGTTCAATGTTTAGTGGTTCGTATAGGCCTCGTGCTGCCTTAGTCGCCTCGGACCTTGTGCATGAGTGGACTGAAGGTTCCTCCAAAAACAAAAAGAAAACCTTTTAAAACGATGTGTTCATCTTTGAACACTCCTTTTCAAGCACTTTTCAAGGTCAAGCCTTCGAGCACCGTTAATCTTCAAATATTCCTTTTAAACACCTTTGAAGATCAAGCCTTCACAAACCAGAACTACATAAGCCTTGAGTTTCCCATTGTATCGGGGAATATGTAGGAGCAGGATCAAGTCCTGTCAGGCTAACCTCCATCAAGTTATTTATTTTCACATTAATTAAGGGATCAAACATTTTCAAAAATCACACACTCAGTTTAAGGGTACCGTTCTTAGGAACAGGCGAGTGGGGTGCCTAACACCTTCCTCACTCGTAACCGACTCCCGAACCTAAATCTCTTCCTCGAGTCAGAGTTTTTTCCAAGTATTTTCCTTTAAATAAAAATTTGGTGGCGACTCCACATTAATCCAAATAAATTCATTTTCAAAATTTTAGTGAGTTCGTCGTCTCTTCGGAATTACGGTTGCGACAGATGGCATTGTTAAAATTAGCATGGATAGATAGGTCTAAACTCTATCAAATCATTATGAATTTAAATTAAGTACTACAAGAAAAAATATTTTGGAGAGAAATTATGAAAGGTTTGATAGAATTGTTTTAATTATTCTTAATTTATCGTTCTTTAAGTGATGAATATCTTGAGAAAAGGTTGATGAATATTTTTTAAGTGAATTTTTATTTTTTTATGTGTTTATTGTAACATCTTGAAAATAAAGTTTATTTTTATGTTTAAGTTGTACACATTGTTTTATTATTAGATTGTTATTTCATGATGCAGAATTTTTAGAAAATAAAAATTATTAAAAATATGGTATATTTTTTTATTAAAACATCTTAATATAAAATGCAAGCCTTGTCAAAATAGTTGTTGAAGCGATAAATAAATAAACAGACGTCCTCTTTCTCATTTAATTCATTAATACTCTATGTTGCTTTTACTATTCCATACTTCTTTAACTATCACAAATAAAAACATATCAGAAATTATACAAACCTTAATTATACAGTCCATATATACACATACGTAGTTAGTTAAGTTAAGTTAAGTTAAATAATCTATGCCTTTATATATTGCTTAATTATAATCTAACTATATTATAAAATGTACATTATTCAGTGAGACATGGCTCTTAGTAGCAAATTCAATTTTGATGGCCTTGAGGCTCCAACTATCCAAACTGCATCGTTACTCTCTCCAAAGATAACAGCTACCATGATTGGCATTTGGAGCGTTTGGAAAGAAAATGGTGTGAGAAGGGGTGAGAAACTAAGTTTCTCAATAAGATTCTACCCTAAGATTGGTGACATCACTTTCATCCCAACCACTTCAATTTATTAGAAAATATGTCATGCACACAAGTTCACTTTTAATCTTTTGAGAACTTTAGCTGGAGTGAATTTCTTTTACATAAAAATTAATTTCTATTTAAGCATACAATTATATAAGTCTTATGAATTTTTAGGATCACATCATAGATATCATTTGACTATCATTTCATCTATATCTTAACATAACTTTCTTCTTTTCTCTATCACTCTCTCTTAGCAATAACTCAAGACATAGACATACAATACTACTTAGTCAAATAGTATCTTCTCACTGGCTCTACTACTCTACCTTTTATTCTTAGGACATGATCTCATTCCTTAATGATCGTCACCATCATAACTATTGAAGACTTGATGCTTCATAATAGAAGAATTTTTGGAGAACCTTTTTGTCTCCACTCTAGAAGGACCTAGCGCTTTCTGAATGTGCACATGTACATTAAGAGCAGTAATAACTTTTTATATGAGTTTGTTCTTTAATGGTCCCTTAGGCCCTCTTCAGGATAATTGCGAGTTTTCTATTTTTGGTTTTAAATTAATTTTGACAACAAAACTTGTTCAGCAAAAATGGTTTCGAAATGGTTTTTAACATATTTTCAAAAAAAAAATTGACTCAAATCTCAAAACACAAAAAATAGATTTATTAAACGTTGTTTTTAGTTTTGAAATATTTTTATTTTTAAATTTACCAAACTCCACCCTTACTATAGTTACCACCATCATTAAATCATCATCACTATCATCAGAACTACTACCAAATCATTGCTTTTACTATCATGAACATCACCACCATCATGAGCTTATTACAACCATCATTATCATTACTATCATAACTACTATTATTATCATCGAAATATAATAACAATAATAATAATAGTAATTTATTTTTTATTTATATATATTTCATATATTTAAAATAAAATAAATAATATTATTTAATATATAAATATATTAAATTTATAATATTATAATTATTTATAATATAATATTATTTTTATTTTAAATAAATATTAAATAATATAAAAATATTATAATAATATATAAAATTATTTATCTTGAACATTGATAATCAAATAATATGTAACATAAAATACTATTTTTACTTTTATCATTACCACTATCACCATAACAATAATAAATTTTACTTTTAAAGTTTTTATTTTTATTATTTTAAAAGAATTTAATGATTCATTAATTATTTATCTATTTTTATAGATTTACAAATAAATGATATTGTTGGATATATAAAAATTATACTTAATTTATAATATTATAATATAATTTTATGTTATAAATTTTAATAATATACTATATATTATTTTATATAAAATAAATATTAAATAATATAAAAAATTATAATAATAATATATTAAATTATTTATTTTATATATTAATTATCAAATGATATATAAATATAAAACTATATGATTATATAATATTTCTTATTTATAATCTCCATCACTTCGAGAATTTGTACCATTAACATAGTAATAATAATAATAATAATAATTTATATTTATCTAATTTTTATATATTAAAAATAAATAATATTATTTTATATATAAATTATATTTAATTTATAATCTTATAATATATATTATTTTTATATAAATATTGAATAATATAAAATATTATAATAATAATATATATAAAATTATTTATTTTAAATACCGATAATCAAATAATATGTAAAATAAAATTTATATAATCATATAATATTATTTATATTATAACTATCACACCACTAACATTATCTTATGAATACCATTCTTATTCTCACTACTATCATTAACACCATTATTATACTATCATAATTATCACCATAATAATAATATTTAATTTTATTATTTTTAAAATTATAAATATATTATTTTGACATTTTTTTTGAATTAATATTTTTATGTATGTATTTTATGTTAATTTATAATAAGGTGATATAATAGAGTGATTTCATTTATTTTTGCAACAACTTTTAAAAATTAAAATTGAAAACTAAACAATAAAAACCGATTTTAGTTTTTAAAATTTTCAAAACTAAGAACTAAAAATCATCCCGAACGAGACCTTAGTTAATTAAGTTCTTTTTTTGAAGCTTTCAAATAATATGCGTGCTCAAACAATTCAACCAATATGTCATTGCACATTTAGTCTCTATTTTTAGACTACTTTCACATCATTATCCATACATGAATATCACATCACACAATAATCTTTAAACAATCAAGAGTATTATCCATACACTTTAGATACATCTTTGTGTACTCACATCACATAATACATTACTTTTAAACCAATCAAGAGTATTATCCATACATTTTACATACATCTCTATGTACTCACAAATTCATACAACAAGTCAACATGATGTTTCTAAATAGAAACTAATCTTTTGATCAAAATTTTCTTAATTAAGCTTGATATTATTATTATCCAACTTTCTTAATTCATAAGATTTATGATGAATTATTCATAGGATGTTTTTCATAACCGTAATTATGACGAACTCGATAAAAATTTAGAAAGAATTAATTTGATTGTGGAGCCACCACCAAATTTTATTTCAAGGAAAAGTATATGGAAAAGCCCTAACTTGAGGGAGAATTTAGGTTTAGAAGTCGGTTACAAATAGGGAAGGTGTTAGGCACCCTATTCGCCCATTCCGGAGAACGACACCTTTAAACTGAGTGTGTGATTTTTGATATTTTTGACAAAAAACTATTTGATCCCTTTAGTTTAAAATAAAAATAAATATATCAGTGGAGAATAGTCTGACAGGACTTGATCCTGCTCCTACATATTCTCTGGTGCAATGGAAAATTCAAGGCTACGTAGTTCTGGTTAAGGACTTCATCCTAAAGGAATTTTGTAAAGAAGATTATGTCTATATTGAATAGAAGCATTTTGGGATTTGATTTATTTTTGAAATTTATTTATAAAGTTGATTTTTTTGAAAAAGACGGAAAAGATATCTTCGACTCACATGCACAGAGTCGGAGGCAAACGAAGATTGCACTTTGACTCATATGATTCTCTGAACATTGAAAGACAGGATATGCTGCACTTTCAATTTTGAAGTTCATTACGTGAGATCTAGGATCACTTTAAAGCTTTGAAAAGTATTTGAAAAAATTAAATTGTTAAATATTTGATTAAAAAAGGAGGACCTTTGACCCACATGCATAGAGTCGAAGACAAACGAAGGCTGCACTGCGACTCATATAATTCTCCGAACATTGAAGGACAGGGTATGTTGCACTTTTAATTTCGAAGTTCATTGCATGAGATCTAGGATCGCTTTTAAGCTTTTAAAACTATTTGGAAAAATTAAATTTTTAAAGATTTGATTAAAAAAGGAGGACCTTTGACCTACATGCACAGAGTTGGAGACAAACGAAGGCTGCACTACGACTCATATGATTCTCCGAACATTGAAAGACAGGGTGTGCTGCATTTTTAACTTCGAAGATTGCATGAGATTTAGGATCGCTTTAAAACTTTGAAAAGTGTTTGGAAAAATTAAATTTTTGAAGATTTGGTTAAAAAAAGGAGGACCTTTGACCCACATGCACAGAGTCGGAGACAAACGAAGGCTGCACTACAACTCATATGATTCTCCGAACATTGAAAGACAGGGTATTCTGAACTTTCAACTTTAAAGTTCATTGCGTGAGATCTAGGGTCATTATATTTGAAGTTTTCAAAATCTGATTTTAAAGGTTGCACTTAAAAGATCATGTGTGAGCAAAAAACAGAGTATACTAAATTTTTTGAAAATATTTTTTGGTAGATCTGAAAAATTAATACCAATCAATTGAAAGATACGGATCAACAATATAGAAGGATCAACACATGAAAAATAATACCTAAACAAGGTTAAAAGAACAAGATCTACACAAAAACTTCAAGAACATAAGAGATTTTGGCGCCAAAATTTGAATTCAAATCTCAGAATTTTTCGAAAATATTTTTTTATAGATCTAAAAATTAAAACCAATCAATTGAAAGATATGGATCATAGGAATAAAAAAACAAGTTTGACAAAGATCAGACCAGAAATGAGAAAGTTATACACAAATCAAATAAGCTAGGTTCATTTGCATGCTAGGACAAACATAGTTCAGTAATTAAGTGATAGAAACTTCATTTCAGACCCAAATTAGACAAATAATATCATTCTAGAAACTAGAGAGAAATACAAAAAGAAAAAAAACAAAAATTACCTAAATTGGGGATCATTTGACTGATCAAAATTGAAAATTAAAAATAGAGATGAAGATGAATTTGGAAATCTGAGAAGAAACAAGAAAATTAAGTGGAATAAAACCTAGATCTAACTTCCATTAATGTGCTCTATTCAATTGTCTCCAATACAGGTCAGGTCATAAGGTCTAGAGGTAAGAATTAAGTGTTTTTTAATTTACTTCAAGCATACACTTAACTCTTTAGGTTCAATGACTTAATCATGCATGACTTAAGCTAGACTTAGCATATAAGATGCATGCACATGGTCATGCACTCTTAGGAATTTTTTCAAAGGAGGACATACAAACACAAACAAATCAAAACGGAATACATATAGAAGGATCAACACATGAAAAATAATACCTAAACAAGGTTAAAAGAACAAGATCTACACAAGAACTTCAAGAACACAAGAGATTTTGGCGCCAAAATTTGAATTCAAATGTTAGAATTTTTGGAAAATATTTTTTGGTAGAGTTGAAAAATTAAAACCAATCAATTGAAATATATGGATCATAGTAATCAAACAAAACAAGTTTGACAAAGATCAGACTAGAAATGAGCAAGTTATGCATAAATCAAACAAGATAAGTTCATTTGCACGCCAAGACGAACATACTTCAGTAATCAAGTGATAGAAACTTCATTTCAGATCCAAATTAGACAAATAGTATCATCCCATAAACTAGAGATAAATAAAAATAGAACGCAACAAAAATCATTGAAATTAGAGATCATTTGACCGATTAAAAATGAAAACGAAAAACAGAGACGAAGATGAACTCTGAAATCCGAGAAGAAACAAGAAAATTGAGCGGAATAAAAGCTAGATCTAACCTCCATTGATGTGCTCTGAATTCCACTTGATAGCACATTGGAAAGTGATGAAGAATTGGTTCAATGGAGGCCAGGGAGATGCTGAATTGGATGCGGAAGTAGAGAGTATCTTAGGCACCACTCCTAAAAAATTCTGAATTTCTTTAATGACTCAAAGTGCCCCTCTTCCTCTCTCCTTAGAAATTCTAGAAATTTTTTAGAAGTGAAAAAGCTCCCAGAACTGAATGAAAGTCCCTATTTATAAATAAAATTTTAGAAAAAGGAAAAATTTGGCGGGACTTCCGCTTTTTGTTTTCTGATTTCTTTTTTTTCTTTTATTATTTTATTATTTTTTATTTTCTTTTTTTCTTTTTTCCCTAACTAATTCTTAACCAACATTAACTAATCTAGCTAACTTCCTAACTAAATTCTTAACTAAAAATTTCTTTTTCTTTCTTTTTTCATTCATTTTTTGTTTTTTATTTCTTTTGTTATTTTTCGATTTTAGACTAAAAAACAAAATTATTTATTTTGGGTTTTAAATTTACCCCCAGACATAATTCAGTGTTCACAATGTTAGTCTACTCGTCTTTCTAAGTTATCTCTCAACCTTTCTTTTTGTCAAATATTAAATTTTTCTTAATATTTTTAATATAAGATTATAGATTGTAAAACATCTTCTCTAGCTGGTCGAATGACCCTTCATAGTTGTTTACTATTTGTGTTACTTAAATTGAATGTCTTATGCACAATTTACTTAATTAAAGTTTAAGTGTTATATGTTTTATGTTTCTTGAATAATACTTATCTAGTTAGGTTTGCTCCATTAGTAAACTTACTTACTTGTCTCCTTGCTCATGAACTTAAAGTTTTCTACTCTTAACTGTAAACATCCAATTATGTCCGAAGCCCCTCCATTTTTTAAAATTAAATATTTAAATAAATTAATAAAAGGAAAATGAGATAATAGTATTAGAAAGAGAAAAAAAGGAAAAAGAGAAAGGATAAAAAAGAGAAAAATTAATTAATAATAATAAATAAAAAGAGAGAAAAGAAAAGGAAAAATGAGAAAGAAAGAAAAGTAAATAAATAAAAAATCAGAAAATTAAATAAAAATATAAAACAAAAAATAAAGGAAAAAACAAAGAGAAAAATAGAATTAAAAAAAAAAGAAGGAAAAAGAATAAAAATCAAAAGTGAACAAAAAGAAAAGGCGGGAGGAGATTTCGAAAAAGGAGAAAGGGGTATAAAAGGAGAATTCTTCTGAGAGAAAGGGGGGTTCATTTTATTTTTTCCTTTCCAAGATTCAGGGTTCTTCAGCTAAAGGGAGGAGCAAGAATACTTTTAGGGGGGAAGGCGCTCCGGAACGAGTCTGGTAAGAGCCTCCATTCTTCTCTCCTGTTCACAAGGTAAGTCCTAAATCCTTCCTAGGCATAATTCCTTAGTAATTGGCGGTATGAATGTGTGCATCGACCTATATTCTTGATACTTTTGCTTAAATTTATCACTGATATGCGAATCCATCTGTTATTGGTCTCTTGGGGAATTTTGTTCAAGATCGGAAGAGGCCATTAATGGTCAACTAAGATGAATTAAGCAAGGCCGAGCAGAGATATATTGCTACAATTGGTTTTCCTAATTTCTGAAGCTCTTAGACAAGATTGACTACTATTGATTTGGTGTTTATTAGCTGTGTCGGTGGTGTTGCCTTTCGGTGTTTATTAGTTGTGTCAATGGTGTTGCCTAATTTCTGTATCCGAGAGTCTTGTTTTGGCCATATACATTAGATTGCTTGAATAGTCGCGTGATCTGTAGTCTCCGTCGGAGTAACGTGTTTGCACTACGTATTCTCGCTCTCCCATAGGCAGTCTAGAAATGGATTTATGTCAGTATGCATGCAATCTTGTAAAGCATTTAACTTAGACGAGAATAACAGGGCCCAAATTCAATAGCATGGGCCGTATCTTGCAAAGTAACGGCTAGCTGGGAGAGTACGTTTATGGGGAGGTTGAGTTTGGTCAGGCTCCAACAGGTTCTGTTCTTGACTGCTGCTGAGACACCAAGGCATCATCTCCATTAGGTTCTTAGTTGTGCAGCAACCCCAGAAGGCGTAAGAAATTTTATGAGCAACTACACCAAATGTAACTTGAGGGGGCAGGTTTGAGGAGCTAACCCCTTTGGTAATCTCGCACCTAAAGAGAAGTCAAGAAGCATTCGGCAGATCTGGAAGTTACACCACCCTTGGGGCAAAGAGTGGGTACTCTGGCACACCCCTATTCAGCCCATCCATTAGCAACGAAGGCTACTGACTTCGAATGTATGAGGGCATTGGACAAGGACCAAGAGGATTCCCTTGTTTTCACGTGGTCGAAGCTCCAGCTCATATGCTGATGGACCGAATCAAGTCCCTTAGGGTGCCAATCTAGAACTCCAAAGGAGGAGGAACACAAACAATGGGCATTTGTGCTCTTAGGAGGCCATACAGGGAAGCCTGCGTAGGGAGGGAAGGAGTACTCCAGTGTGTAGGGGAGGTCCAGCCAAGGCTTCGTTGAAAACAGGGGACGAGTCAAGCATGGCTTTTATTTTAATTTCGCGAAGCATAGAGCATTGAGTGAATAGCTTAGGTGGACGAGCGCCTCGTCTAGGCCCCTGGGGTGTGGGTTCCGAATCCCCCAGAAAGCAATTCCTCTTTTTTTAAAAACAACAAAAAGGGGCTAAGCCAAGCCGCCTAAGTCACGAGCCACTATGAGCTCCCCTGCCCATGAAAGCCATGCTCATGTCCCCAAGCTGTCGAGTCGGTCAAAGCAAGCCATCAAGCCACCCACACTTCAAATTTACAGATTTACCCCTCCAATTTTCAAAATTCCAGAAATGCCCCTCAGCCTACAAAATTACCAAAATACCCCTGGACTTTCCCATAATTACCAAAATGTCCCTCAGCCTACAAAATTACAAAACTGCCCCTGGACTTTCCCACAATTACCAAACTGCCCCTGGACATTTCCACAATTACCAAAATGCCCTTCATCCCATAAAATTACCAAACTGCCCCTCATCCCATAAAATTACCAAACTGCCCCTCATTCTACAAAATTACCAAACTGCCCCTCATTCCTCCAAAATTACCAAGTTGCCCTCATCCACCAGAATTACCAAACTGCCTTCAAATTCTCCAAAATTACAGAATCTCCCTTTGAACCTTCAAAATTGCACATTAACCCCCAAGATCCCCGTAATCGCACATTAACCCCCATAACTTTCCACAAATTGGAATTTCGCCCCCACAATTTTCCATAATTAGAATTTCATCCCCATAATTTTCCATAATTAGAATTTCACCCCCGTAATTTGCCATAATTAGAATTTCACTTCCATAACTCTTCATAATTAGAATTTCATCCCATAATTCTCCATAATTGTAGATTAACTCCCTATCTTCACATCACTCAAATTGCAACCTAAACCCCAAATTTCTTGTAATCCTAATTTTATTCCATACTCCCTTAATTTCAAACCAAGCTTCTTTCCTTCCAAAAATCAAGTTCTTCGAAATAATTTCTCCCGTTTGCCCCTTTTAAAAATAAAATTATTTTTAAAAAGTTTTGGGATCCTTGGTCTCACGCAATGGGCTATAAATGGGGAATTGGCGGTTCACCTGTTGTTCAACGTTTATCAGTCTGTATGGGCCCCGTGCTACCGTAGCCGCCTCGGGTCTTATGCATGAGTGGACTAAAGGTCCTTCCAAAAATAAAAGCTCCCCTTTTCAAAGATTTTGGGATTCTTAGTCTCACGCAATGGGCTATAAACGGGGAACTGGCGGTTCACCTACTGTTCAACGTTTATCAATCTGCATAGGCCCCCGTGTTGCCGTAGCCGCCTCGGGTCTTGTGCATGGGTGGACTAAAGATCCTTTCAAGAAATGAAAATATCTTCAAAAGGTCATCTTTCCTTTTAACACCTTTGAAGGTCAAACCTTCACGAATCAGAACTGCGTAAGCCTTGAGTTTCCCATTGCACTGGGGAATACGTAGGAGCAGGATCAAGTCCTGTCAGGCTAACCTCCATCAACCTATTTATTTTCACATTAATTAAGGGATCAAACTATTTTCAAAGAATCACACACTCATTTTAAGGGTACTATTCCTCGGAACAGGCGAGTGGGGTGCCTAACACCTTCCCCACTCGTAACCGACTCCCGAACCTAAATCTCTTCCTCGAGTCAGGGTTTTTTCCAAGTATTTTCCCTTAAATAAAAATTTGGTGGCAACTCCACATAACCAAATAAAATTCCATTTCAAAAATTTTAGCGAGTTCATCGTCTCGTTGGAATTACGGTTGCGAAAGATGGTGACTCCACTGGGGACTTTAGAGAGTCAAGCCCAACAAATTGAGTGTGTTTAATTTCGATCCCTTCTATGTTTATGTGCGCAATTTATTTATTGCATGATTTATTTATCTGCTTATTTATCTGCGATTTATTGGTTTTTTATTCTCTGTATAACCTTAGGGTAGACGAACAATAAATTATTGTACATATTTGCGCGATTTCCCCAATTGCAAGTATCCTAAAAATAATGTGCCCTCCATACATTGTATTGCATTTCATCATGAGTGAGGCCCTATACTCGGGTTTGAGTACTGCTTAGGATAGAGGGATCTAGTGGTGTCACACTGGGGCCTACGTCCTGTGTGGCTATCATGAAAATCCTAACTGGAGTGTGTCCTATCCATAATGCCCCGCAACTAGTGGCTACTTCTACTATTGTGGCAAGCATTATGGAATGGAACTTGGCTCTAGTGACCTTACACCCCAGGATTACTAACCACCTTTGAGATGTTCATGCATTAAAAGCCCTAGACCCTTAGGACAGGTAACCCACATAAGAGGCAAGGAGGGCACACACCCCTTTTTATTCACATGCTCAAGTAAATTGGATCACTCAAGATGGCAGAGAAGAAGGGGAAATCTGAGATTGAGGAGATACAAAATCAAGAAAGAAAAATCAAGCAAAAGAAAAGAAACAAATAAAAGTCAAGAAAAATCAAGAAAAATAGAAACTTCTAGGAAAAATTAGAAAACTATTTTTGAAAATATTGAAAATATGAAAAGATGTAAAAAGAGAGAAAATAAAATTTCGAACCTAAAGAATGCTTTGTTAGGAAATTTTAGCAAAACTAAAAATATTTTCGATAAAATCAAAGGTTTTTCTAGAAAAAATAAAAAATACCCAAAATTCATAAAAACATTAAGAAAAATCAAATGAAACAACTCCCTTATTTTCGAAACCCTCAAGTATCTTAAAATTATTTGTGCATAACATGCATTCATTCATAAATTTATCATCGGAAAAAGAAAGATTTCAAAAAATCATTCCACACATTCTTCATTGCATCAACAACTTTTATCATTCATGATTTTGCATCCAAATTGTTTCTCAAGGAAATTAATTTTAACTTTAACAGAAAAATTAGAGAAAGACAACTTCCTCGACATCCTTATAGAACCAGATCACAATCAGGAATCATGGATGAGCTAGAAAGACAAAATGAGGTGTTGAGAACTGAGGTCCAGACTCTGAAGGAGCAGATGGCCAAGCTGATGGAGGCCATCCAATTATCTAAGTAAAAGGAGGCAAGGGAATCCCTTCCTAGAGAACCAACTGACCCGTCATATCCTCCTGGGTTCACTCCACAAAACCCTTCGCCATCAACTATGCCTCCGCCAAACGAAGAAGTTCATTATGGGTTTCCTCATGGGCATGCACACACACTAACCCAAACACAAGCCTAAACACATAACCTACCTCCAAACGCCACTCCACAAGCCTATCAAACAATTGTTGGGGGAACGAATCCTATGTTCACCCAAGAACCTCGTCCATTACACATACCAGCTTCCTATCCTCACAACATGCCAGAGGAATACCCAAGCCATCCTTCTAAGGAGGATATGGAAAAGTGGAAGGATCTAGAGGAAAGGATCAAGGCAATTGAAGGGAGTGCTTATGAAGCCACAGACGCAGCAGATCTGTGCCTGGTACCAGACGTGGTCATCCCTCCCAAATTCAAGGTTCCTGAATTCGAGAAATATCAAGAAACCAGCTATCTAAAGAAACACCTGACTATGTACTGCAGGAAGATGTCTGCATGTACTTACGATGAGAAACTGCTCATCTATTTCTTTCAAGACAGCTTAACTGGGGCAGCTGCAAACCGGTACACTCAACTGGAGCGGACACGCATCCGTTCATGGAGAGATCTCACTGAGGCTTTCACGAAGTAGTATCAGTACAATACAGAGATGACCCCTGATCGAACTCAGCTCCAGAATATGGCCAAGAAGGGAGAAGAGTCATTCAAGCAGTATGCCCAACACTGGCAAGAGTTGGCCGCTCAAGTACAACCTCCCTTATCCGAAAGGGAATTGGTCAGCATGTTCGCGGACACACTCCAAGATCCTTTCTATGATAAGATGATTGGCAGTGTGACTTCTAGCTTCTTTGATGTCGTCATCATTAGAGAAAGGATCGAGGGTGGCATGGTCGTGGGAAGATCACGCAAAAACCTGAAGGCGCAGTCAATGCTTCCAGTGGATTTGGAAAGAAGAAGACAGGAGAGACCTGCAACATGGCTTCTGGTCAAGGCCAATATGCTCCTCTAGGGGCACCCTATGGCCCAGTTGGCTTCCGACCACCACCATACACACCCTACATACCACATCCTTACATCGCTGCTACATACCAAACACCATAACCTCCAACTTACAACTATCCGACACAAGTCCGACCACCAACACCATATGCGGCCCAAACACAAGCCATGAGCCAAAATACCAACCAAAGCCAGAAAAAGGAGAAGAAGCCCGTCCAATTTGACCTTATTCCAATCTCCTACACCGAGCTGCTACCTCGGCTGATTCAAAACTCTCTAGTTGCACCTTATCCTCTAAAGCCTCAAGAGCACTATATCCTAAATGGTATGATGCAAACGCCAGATGCGATTACCATGCAGGGTTCATCAGCCATTCTACAGAGGATTTCCTAGCATTGAAACGAAAGGTACAAAGCCTAATCGATGTGAAATGGCTGGATTTCGGGAGGCTGGCTCCTAACACAGAAAAAAAATCCGTTGCCAAATCACGAGAGCCCATCGGCTAGTTGAAAGAGAGGGGAGAAGCGCAATGAGTCGCCTTGCACAAGCTGAAATTGAGGATACTCATCCAAAAAATTGTCATACTTTTCAAAGTCAATCGTTTGTAAATAAATATCAATGAATAAATCCAAATGTTACATTTTTCATGTTTCTTAGGCACGTGTCTCACATTTTGGCTTTACTTTTAAAATTTACCGTTCCTTTTCATCATTTAACCCGCTTCTTCCTAAACAAATAAATACCTGTTGGTGACAATGTCAGTGCTGTAATAAATAATCTTGAACGTCTGATTAATCAAGCTCAAAGAACAAAAATCCCAGATGAGGAAGCAACATAAAAAACCAGGGATTCCAAATGGACCATCCATTGTGATCCTGAAATCATGAAAATTTCTTAATGTCCCGCTGGAATAAAGTTCAAATCCAGGCAAAATTAGGGATGCAAGATAAGATCCGCTGAATTGGAAGCCAGAATGACCCCGACAAGGTCAATATCTAACTACACAAAATTCAAGAAAAAGAAGAAAACCCGCTGGATTAAAATCAAGAAATGGTCTAGGAAAAATCAGGGTCAAAATTCAAAATTCAAGAAAAAGGAGAACCAGCTGGATTAAAAATAAAGATAATCCAGGCAAAATAGGTTCAAAAGATTAAATCGACGAAGGCATGATTAGGAAAGGTCTTTCCGGATTCCAAAAAATAATTCAGGCAAAATTACAATCAAACAGAAGGTCCGATAGGTCAAAAATCCCCCAAAAGGGCGACCTAGGCAAAAGTTAGGGTACAATCAAACTGAAGGCCCACTAGGTCGAAAATCCCCAAAAGGGCGGCCTAGGCAAAAGTTAGGGCACAATCAAACAAGCACGCTAGGTCGAAAACCTCAAAGGAGACCAAGGCAAAAGTTAGGGCACAATCTAACAGAAGGCCTGCTAGGTCGAAAACCTCAAAGGTGACCTAGGCAAAAGTTAGGGCACACCAAAACAAAATCCTGCTAGGTCAAAAGCCCGTTAGGTTGAAATCCTCAAAGGTGACCTAGGCAAAAGTTAGGGCACTGAATCAAGAGCTCGCTAGGCTGAAAACCCGTAAGGGTGGTCTAGGAAAAATCAGGGCAAACAGAAGGCCTGTTGGGTTGAAAACCCCAAAACTACCTAGGAAAAATTCAAGGTCAATCAAGAATCCGAGCACAATTCAAATGCTTCTGCTCCTCACAACTCCCAAAACTGGGGAAAAAATTTTGTCATTTCTCAAGTTTGTTTAATTTGACAATCGAGATTATGAAAAGCAGCATTGGCATGCTTCACCAAAGGTGCCACTTGAGCAATCAGATCTACCTCTCCATCCTTCTAAAACTGGGGCAAAATTTTGTCATTCGTTTGAATTAACATTTTCCATCAAAAATGCCATTAGGGCAATCAAACCAACATTCTTCGCCCTTTCAAATATACTACCTTCTCCCGTTAAACCATTCAAAAACACTTTTGCATACCTCAAAGGTACACATGCTAAAAGAGATGTGAAAAGTGTAAAAGATAAAAAGATTAATTTTGAAAAGTCATGACGAGTCGGATGACTCCTCAACCTTTGCAACAGGGCATGATTGCTCCCGAAAAGTCATCATCTGCAAATCACGATGCCACTCAAGAAAGGAAGAGTGTGTCTCTTGCAATAATGCTGACCAGTGCTGGGTCTCAAGGACCTAGAAAGGAAATTCAAAATTGACCAATAAGCCGAGAGGTTGAGTCAATCCAACTCATCCTGATTTTCGGTTCCGTCCACCCACTATGGGGTTGTCGAGGAAGGATGTGTCAGAAAAATCAAAAAACCAAGAGAAACAAAAAGTTTTTACACCTTTTCATGGTTTGCATTCACCTCATAGCATCTGTTTAATCAAAAAATTATTTCAAGCATTAAAATAAGAACCCTGCATCATTTTTTCAAGCATCACAAATACCGCATTCTTTTCATTCATTCAGACATCGCAATAAGTATTTTGTCATTCAAGCATCTCATAATTCATTGTTAAAATTAATTAAGACCCGGGTAAAATTGCCCGAATCAATCCTAATTAAAATTGAGTCCAACTCAAACTGGGGCAAATGCTTGCCCACAAAAAATATCCAATTTGAGGTCATCCTCAAATTCTGAGTCAAGCTCAAATTGGGTTGATTTACTCTAATTAGGATTTAGAGTACAAGTTTATACCACTTTTAGAAATTTTTTGAGTTTTCCCTCCATACTTTGAGAGAGTGGTTGAATGCTTAATCCTCTTTTTCTATCCTATAATTAATTTCTAATAATCTACGTAAGCATGTTTAGGTCCATCCTTAAGTTCTAGTACGATTTTAGTTTATTTTTTATGAGTAAACGGTCACTTTAGTCCCTAAGATTATTATCGAGTTTCATATTAGTCCCTGACTTAAAGAAATTAACCTGTTTGTCCCTCACTTTTCAAACCGTGATTTACGTTAGTCCCTGGGGTCAATTTTTGTTGAAGGCTTGCTGATATGTAACGTTAGATGACGTTAAATCCCAAGTGGCGAGCTAGGTGGACCTCAAACACCCTCGTTTTGTCGCACACAAGGATTAACGAATGCTTCTAAACATTGTCGTATCAAATGATTTGAGATTTCTGATTTTAGAAAGCATCCCTATTTGGAACCCTAATTTTTGCAATTGATCTATAATCAGTAAATCATAAATTTCTGATTCGCTGTGCACCCAAGTTTATCTTACTACCTGATAAAGACTTAAACATAAGTGCTACTCAATCCCAAGCTTCTGGTTTGGATATTGCAGAGTCAACGTTGGACATTTTCAAGTATGTTCTGTACAAGATACTTGATACCATCTTTTTCTTTTTTTGGGCAACATCATTTTTATCAAATTCTTTGAATCTTTTCAATAGAAAGTATACTTTTTACATCGGTTATAGTCGTAACTGATGTAGAAAGTCTTTTTTTTAATGTTCATTTTGTTTAGACATACTATCGTATTATTTATTCACAATACTTGCATATACACACAGAATCACCAGGCAAACAATAGAGAATTACCTGGCAGACAATACCGAATTCACATAATCTATATATTTAAACTAAATACATCATTATTTATTATCAAACTTTAATTTACAAATGAAATAACTTAAAATTACATCAAACAAGTATTGAAAGTTGAAAAAAAATGTAGTAATCAGGCATGTATCTATTGAAAGTAAAGAAAAAAGATGTTAAAAATTGTATTGAATATAAAAAACGTAATAAATATTTTAAAATAAGTTAAAAATAAACATACAATGATGAAATAATAAAATTAATAATATCATGTAGTAACATTTTTCCATATTCCTTGATGATGATCATCTCGAATAGCATGTACATCATCTATTTCATTTTTTTCATTGATACTAGATATCCTTGATGATAAGGAAGTTTGAGAAATATCAATATTTGAAAGATCATTGGTGTCATCACTAGCGATTGTTGTCTTTCCTTGAAGAACAACTGACCACCTTTTTTGGAACAAGGATCTTGAACATAAAACACTTGTTTTGCTTAGTGAGCCATGATAAAAGGGTCATCCTTGTAAGCTACTTTTTGAAGGTCAACCAATGTAAATCCCAATTCATCGACTTGCACACCACTGTTACTATCAACCCATCTGCATTTGAAAACAGAAACTCTAAATTTGGTATAATCAATCTCCCAAATCTCTTCAGTCACTCCAAAGTAAGATATGGAACCCTTTAGAGGATTTTTATCTTTGGAACTTGCAAAATGCATTGACTCTGCTACCACCATAACCCCAATATTTTGCATGGTACTTTTATCATCCTAAGACTTTGTGTAAAATGAAAAATGATTGATGTTGTATCCAGTCCAACATATGACATCAAAGTTTGGGCCATTTGCTAGCCACTTCAATGTATCAGAGGCACCATCATCCTTCTTAATTGTTTCATCAAACCAGTTTAAGAACGTTGTGTTATACTCATTCAACAACCATTTCTCATTTATTCGAACATTCTCCTCCCTTATCATGGTTTTGTGAGTAGATAAGTAAGGTTGAACCTCATCGGTATTATTCAAAATATACAAATGTGCTTGAAGGACTTTTGCACGACCCATGCTTTTCACAGTTATGTCTTGTGTACCTTTACCTCTGTGTCTTCCCTCATGACGAGACTTAGGAACTCTTATGGTTTCCACCTCTGACAAATACTCTGTACAAAACTCAATGGTCTCTTCTGCAATGTATCTTTCAATCATAGATACCTCGGGATGGTGTGGATTCTTCATATACCCTTTTAATATTTTCATGTATTGTTCTATTGGATACATCCACCTCAGATAAACTAGACACATAATCTGATCTCCCTCACTATATGAACAACCAAGTGAACCATAATGTCAAAAAATGATGGAGGAAAATACATCTCCAATTGGCATAAGATAATAAAAGCTTCATGTTCCAACTCATCCAATTTTAGAGGGTCAATGACTTTGCTACATATTTTATTGAAAAAGAAGCATAACCTACTTATTGTATGTCTAACTTTTTTAGGCAAAATGTCACGAATAACCATTGGAAGTAGTTGTAGCATCAACACATGACAATCATGAGACTTTAACCCAACTAACTTTAAATCTTTCATCGAGACAAGTCTTTTAAAACTTGAAGAATAATCTTATGGCACTTTAACCCCATGTAGGCACTCACAGAAAGAAATTTTCTCTTTTTTTGGCAATGTATGACATGCCAGGGAAAAATATGTTCGCTTTCCTATAGACTGTGGAGCTAACTGATGTCGTATACCCATGTGAACTAAATCCATTCGAGAATTGACTCCATCTTTAGTCTTGCCCTATATATTGAGAAGTGTTCCAATGATGCTATCACACATTTTTTCCACATGCATCATATCAATACAATGTCTAACATCAAGTTTGCACCAATATGGAAGATAAAAAAATATTGATCTTTTCTTCTATATCCTTATCTCGGTGACCTTTTTTTGAGTCTTTCCAAAAATAGTTTTGATGTTTTTAACCCGATCATAGACTTGTTGTCCAGTTAAGGCTTTTGGAGCAACATCATTTTCTGGCAACCCATTAAAATCTTTCCTTCATCTACGATTAGGGTGATTAGTCCTAAGAAATTTCCGATCACCAAGATAAACTGTCTTCTTTCCATGATGCAGTTGATGGTAACTTGTGCCTTCTTCACATATAGGACATGCTTTGTGCCCCTTAACACTGTATCCACATAATTTTCATATGCTGAAAGTTCATTAATAGTGAATGTGAACACCAATTCCTGTCCAGAATATTCTAATTAAATCACAAAGGTAAATGGAAAGAAAAAGAAGTGAGGAAATAAAAGAGACAAATAATCAAGGATTAAATAGGGGTTTCGCTTAATAAAAAGGGGAAGAAGGGACAGAAGAGAAAAGATGAGCAATAAAAATATGTATAATAATAATAATATAATAATAATAAAAATGAAAAATGAATAAAAAATAATAGTAAATAGTACAAATAAAAAAGGATGATAAAAACAACAATAAAAAGTATATATATATATATGGAAAACAAAAAAAAGAAAAAGAATAAAGTTTAGTCTTTGTCCTAATGAGCTAGGGTTGGTTAGGAATTAGTTAGGATTAGTTAGAAATTAGTTAGGGTTGTTATTGTTGGGTTAGGAAATAACCAAGGGAAGGTTGGGTATTAACATGGTTAGAAGAGGGTATAAAAGGAAAATTTGAAAAGAAGCTGGGGTTACGGACTTTTGGCACCAAAATTGAAAAGGAATCAAAAAAATTTCGAGGAGCGGGGAAAAAACCGGGATTGATAATTGGATCCTTCTCTTAAATCAGGTAGAACTGGAATTTTGGGGGTTTTTTGGGACGATCTTTGGCGGTTCTCTCGATTTTTCGTCGAAGGCTCTTCTCAGATTCTCACAATCTCCTCTTGCAAGTGTTCGTGGATTTCTGAACACTTCTCTCGGACTCCACCCACTAGAATGAGCCCTGATTCTTCATTTTCTTCCACCGCTTCTGGATTCTCTCGAAAGCATTGTAAAGCGCCTATAGTTCCTGACTCAATATTCACAGGTTATACATATATTTCTCATTTCTCTTGCATTTAGGATCCTATTACTGCATCATTGTATTACGTTTGAAACATTTGTTAAATCGAGTGTGTGGAATGGAAAAGGACGAGAGGCGTTAGCAATATCGGTTTCAGATTAGGGTTCAAAGTCGTTAGGAAGTTTGCATGTGTGTTTGAAATTTGCTGTGTTAAAACAGGGTCAAGACCTTCGAAAAGCCGCTAGAATCGAGCTTTGCTTTTGATTGTTATATATGCCTTTGATTTGAAAAGTTCAGTTCTGCGGCTATATTAGGAAACTGCCTATCATCACAAATGTAGAAGTTAATTAACTTGCAAATCAATGATTGTTCTCTGATCAATTGGATTTCCACCTAGGTAGGTAAGAAATGATATCTCACCAAACCAACACTAGCTTGCCTATTAGATTTGGAGAGTAGGATTCAACGTCTCTGATTTATGCTTAAGCTTGGGTTTGGAGAGCAATATTGGTTCCTAAGCATAGTAGAAAAGCCTCGAATCAGTGGGGAGAAGGAACTTGAATAAATCAGGAAATAGAACCTATGACAAGAGTAGGGATTAGGCCAGCCAAAACTTTAGAATAAAAGGGATCCTTAGCCTATGAGTCATTGCTTGATAGGTTCATAATCCACCTTAGCTTATTTGAAATTCAATGAGCAGGCATTCCCTGTCAGTGCCACCGTGTAGTAGAGGTTCTAGCCAATGTTTGTTGAGAAGGCCAACGCGGTATGTAAATTTACTAAGCCCTAGTTGGTCATCCCAAGATGCTGATGGCCTATGTTTTGTCTGTTGGCTGTTAGAGAGTTCGTAACATAACTTCAATTGGTCAAGCACTTATAGTGACTTTGAGTTCTGACATCTGCTGATTCTTGTGGCGGTGTGTGATTTAAATATAGCTGATCTCTTATGATTCCAGCTTGTAGGTATCTCTCACAATCTGGCCAGGATTAGATATTGTAACCACTTTTTGTATCCCTTAAGGTGAGCAGGCCATAGACTGAAAGAAAAATTAGCCAAAGATTCATAGGAAAACGATCATGGTTTGAATAGTAAATAGAGAACTCGAAATTTTTGTCACCGTTATCCTGTGACTAAAACTTTAGTCTGAGGAATTTATCTATGTGCTCTTTGTTTCCCCATATATATGTAAAGCAGATTTTCATTCCAAAGATCTGTATATGGACCATGCATTTAATTTTCACTAGAAATTCTTTGATATTAGCATGAAAATGGGAATGAGATTAAAATTGGTAGTGAGCTGTCTTAAAGTGTCATCTATTTTGCCTTTGCAAGACTGACAGGTGATTGACTATGCATTCAGAAACGGAACCTGCCATCATATGTCACCTTGATCAATTGATTTGGTCTCCCCATCTGCATTCTAATTCTGGCCTGGGAGCTCTATATTTTTCTGTATAACTGGTTTGAGTTGTGACCTATGAAATGTAGTTAATAACCTCTTAAATTATTGCGGCTGCACTTGAAGTCTAGCCAAATAGGATGTTAGTCTGTGTCTCGCTCAGGCTTATACCTTATGTTCAGTTAGTTGTCAAGGGTGCAGTCAAAGCAATGATTGGAAAGATTGAGTAGATGCTTAAGAAAGTCTTTTGGACGGAGAATTACAACACCATACCCAAAACATGAATCAGACCCATCATAACTGTGTGTTAAATTAAATTAGTTTTGAGACAAACAAGTTGGCCTGACGCCTCCAGTCTATGAACCCTGGTATATTTATCTGCTATGGTTGATGGACTGGTTCATAGGGGATATTGAATTCGCTTCTATGGAATCCAGATAGACACGCTATGTAACTAGGCAAGAAACGGTATTGATTAGCAGTAGAGGCGTATGCTACACAGTTAGCTTGCCTTTTATCATGAAAGAAACCCCTGGCCTTGGTGGTGTACTGTACGTTCAAAAAGTAATTAGGGTCAGGGCATAATGGTCTTACAACTCATTCTTGGCCACTTCTTTCCTCTTTCCAGGTTCGGGTCTTCTTTACAGCTTTTATTTAGCATATCCCTTCGATAAACTTGAAGGATACTATGTATCAACCACAAATTCGGCTAGACAACAAGTTCTCTCCCAATCAGCTTGTAGTAAAGCTATATGAATCATAAGGTAGGCCAGTTGCTATATGGTCTCTCACTTGGAAATTCCCCGCTAATTGGTATACGGTGTTAGACTTAAATTGAGCCAAAGTCAGCTACCATTTATTTTTTTTCTCTTACTTCTTTCATTTTCTTTTTATTTTTTTTTCTTTTTATTGTTATTTTATTTTACCCAATTGCTTTAATTGTAAGGTCAAAGTCCAATTTAAAAAACTCTTCTCCTCTTCCAATTTCAAGTTCTAAATGATCCGAGATCTCACGCAATGAACTCCGAAGTTGAAAGTGCAGCATACCCTGTCTTTTGATGTTCGGAGAGTCATATGAGTCGCAGTGCAACCCTCGCTTGCCTCCGACTCTGTGCATGTGGATCGAAGGTTTCCTTTTCCATTTCTCTTCAAAATAATCTCTTTTAAATAAATTTCAAGTTCTAAATGATCCAAGATCTCACGCAATGAACTCCGAATTTGGAAGTGCAGCATACCCTGTCTTTCGATGTTCGGAGAGTCATATGCAGTGCAACCCTCGCTTGCCTCCGACTCTGTGCATGTGGATCGAAGGTTTCCTTTTCCATTTCTCTTAAAAATAATCTCTTTTAAATAAATTTCAAGTTCTAAATGATCCAAGATCTCACGCAATGAACTCCGAAGTTGATAGTGCAGTATACCCTGTCTTTTGATGTTCGGAGAGTCATTTGAGTCGCAGTGCAACCCTCGCTTGCCTCCGACTTTGTGCATGTGGATCGAAGGTTTCCTTTCCTATTTCTCTTCAAAATAATCTCTTTTGAATAAATTCCAAGTTCTAAATGATCCGAGATCTCACGCAATGAACTCTGAAGTTGAAAGTGCAGCATACCCTGTCTTTTGATGTTCGAAGAGTCATATGAGTCGCAGTGCAAACCTCGCTTGCCTCTGACTCTGTGCATGTGGATCGAAGGTTTCCTTCTCCCTCTCTCTTCAAAATAGTCTCTTTTAAATAAATTTCAAGTTCTAAACAATCCGAGATCTCACGCAATGAATTCTGAAGTTGAAAGTGCAACATACCCTGACTTTTGATGTTCGGAGAGTCATGAGTCGCAGTGCAACCCTCGCTTGCCTCCGACTCTGTGCATGTGGATCGAAGGTTTCCTTTTCCATTTCTCTTCAAAATTACCTCTTTTGAATAAATTTCAAGTTCTAAACAACCCAAGATCTCACGCAATGAACTCTGAAGTTGAATGTACAACGTACTCTGTCTTTTGATGTTCGGAGAGTCATATGAGTCGCAGTGCAACCTTTGTTTGCCTTCGACTTTGTGCGTATAGATCAAACATCTCCCTCTTTTAATTATTATTCCAAATCAAAATAATCCAAAAATATAAAGCTCTTTTTCCCACTCCGTATAAAATATTCTTATGGATCGAGTCCTCGAAACCATAACTACGTAAGTCTTGAGTTTCCCATTGCGCCGGGGAATACGTAGGAGCAGGATCAAGTCCTGTTAGGCTAATCTCCATCAATCTATTTATTTTGACGCTAATTAAAGGGATCAAACATTTTTCTAAAATCACACACTTAGTTTAAGGGTACCGTTCTTCGGAACGGGCGAGTAGGGTGCCTAACACCTTCCCTACTTTTAACCGACTCCCAACCTAAATCTCTTCCTCGAGTCAGGATTTTTTCCAAATCTTTTTCCCTTAAATAAAAATTTGGTGGCGGCTCCACTTAATCCAAATAAAAACATTTTCTAAATTTTAGCGAGTTCGTCATCTGTCGTAATTATGGTTACGACAGTGAAAAAAAGCGTTGCCCGCATCTTGAAATTATCATTACCATACGCATCAAACACCTCCACACCTTCTTCCCATAGATTTTGCAAGTCTTCAATTAAAGGAGCAAGATAAACGTCTATGTCATTTCTAGGTTGTTGTGGACCTGAAATCATCATGGACAAGATGATGTATTTACGTTTCATGCACAACTCCAAAGAAAGGTTGTAAATTGTCAAAAGTACAGGTCATGAACTATGTTTACTACTTAAATTACCATACAGATTCATTCCATCGGTTGCAAGTCCAAGCCTTAGGTTTCTTGGCTCATTTCCAAAATCGAGATATAGTTGATCAACCATCTTCCATTGCAAACCATCAGCTGGGGATGACGAAGTTATCCATCAATCAGTCTTTCATCTACATGCCATCTAAGGTTCTTTGCTTCATCTTTATTACAAAACAATCGTTTGAACCTTGGAATTATTGGAAGATACCACAACACTTTGGCTGGAGGCCGCTTTGTGCTCTCATTGCAACTAGAATCACCATCCTTCAGTTTATAACGTGAAACTTGACACACAGGGCATTCATGTAATCCTTCAAACTCATTTCTGTATAGTATGCAATCATTGGGGCAGGCATGTATTTTCTTATACTGCATACCCATCGGACACAACACCTTCTTCGCCTCATAATTACGCTTTGGTAATGTGTTACCTTCCGGAAGCATCTCTACCAACAGTTCAAGTAATTCGGTGAAACTTTTATCACTCTACTCATTCCTTGCCTTCAGAGTGAATAATCTTAACACTGCTGACAATCGTGTAAACGTAGTGCATCCTGAATACAAAGGTTTCTCTGAATCAGTAGACAAGTTACCATACATATTTGCCCGCTCAAATGACGTATGCCCTACATCACGAATCATATCCTCTATCCAATTTTCCATATTTATATCAACCTCCACCGTTTGTGACACACTTGGCATGCCTAATAACTCACCATGCCATGTCCATTTTGTATAACTTTTGCAAAATCCATCACAAAGAACATGTTCTCTAATTTGACCAACACCCAAACGTTTCTCATTTAGACAATTAACACACGGATAGTAAAATTGTCCATTACTCTAAGGTAGATTTTTTTGGGAAAAATTTAAAAACTCTTCGACCCTATTCTTGTACTCATCGCTCGTTCGTTTAACATTTATCCAACTACGATCCATATTATACAAGAATCATCGACACATGATTTAGGATTAACCTTGTCACTTATAATTGTTAATTTATTATCCTCACTATTGGTAAGGCCTTATCCCATTCGAGAAAAAAGTTTTTTATTCATCGATTAACACACTTCTAAAATCTTGAATATCATACTTGGTGAATTTCGACAGCATTTCACATCAGTCTCCAAGTACATAACTTCATTGTGGTTTCATTTACCATAATCAAGCATGTACCTAGAGACAATGCAAAATGAACTAAACCAAAATTTCATCAAATATAATTTACAAGATTTATGAAGAAATTTTAACCACTGAATAAAAAACTTTAGTCACAAACTGTCCAACTTGGACAATTCAAGATTGAATATAATGAATGATTTACTCATTTAGTAATATACTCATTATATTCAACCTTGAACGGGAAACTAAAGGTATGCTCATATTTGAACTCAAGAAAACAAACCAACATATTTAAACTCAAAATCAATACTATAACATACATAAACCCTAAGCAAATGTTCACATCTGCAATCACAAAGTAGAGGTGCATAGTAGATACCTCACAGTCAATACAACAATGGTTGAGCGGTGACCAAGCGGTGTCCAAACGAAGGCACAACTGTAGTTGAACGACGGCACAACATGGTAACCAAATAAGAAGCTTGAGAATTATAGAATACAGAAAAAGTAAATGTAAATTTCAACCATAATAATAGAATGAGATGCATAAATAACGACAAAGACGACTTCGAACCTTAGGGTGCGCGACGACGACTTCGAACGGACGAAATGATTGCAACGGTGACGACGACCACGAACATAAGCATGGAGTGGAATGACGAACAACAAGGATGTCGACAATGACTAAGACTTAAACGAAAATAGAGAGAACAAGCCGAAACGAGAAACTGGGGTTTTGGAAAATGAGGTTAAACACGAACAGCGTCAAAAAATAAGTGACAGGGGAAGACATTCTACATCGGTTGTTTCTCAGAATCGATGTAGAAAGAATTTTCTACCGCGGTTGTTTCTATAACCGATGTAGACAGTTGAAAAAAAATCCACTTTCTACATTGGTTATAGAACAACCGATGTAGAAAGTTCTACATCGGTTCTTTTCTCAATTGATGTAGAAAGTTTATATTTATTTACAAAAATACCACCGCGTTTTTATTTATATCGGTTTTTGAAGAACCAATGTAAAATCCTGTTATAAAAACTCATTTTTGCACTAGTGCTTGAACCAAAATTTAACCAAGTTAAACTTCTACCTTTAGAGTTTAAACCTTGATCAAAATAAAGAAACAAGATCCCACCATCCTTAATCAAGGATTCGTGTGGACCACCAAGGAAGGATAATATCAATCTCAAAACTCATCGAGTCCTTTTCTCTAGTCTCCAAAAAGTAGGAATTTTTACCTTCAAAAGTTTTCTAAGTTTTTTATTAAGTGTTTTGCCCTATTCTTGTTATTTTTTGGATCTCTCTCTAAATTTATGGTTTCAACACTCTTGAGCATTTTATTGATTAAAACTTCTCTATCCTTTTTAGAATAAGCATCATTATGTTTTTAAATAATTTTTTGGAAGACAAAGTGGAATTTTAAAGGATTAAAATAAAGAAAAGTCACACCAAATTATACTAAAAGGAAAAGAGGTAAATAGGAAATTAATACTAATCTTTACTTAAAAACTAAACAAAAATTATAACTCTCAAGAAGTTACCAGTAAAGAGGGAAGAGAAAAAGGAAGACGAGTCAGAAAACAAGAAAGAAACAAGAAGAGAAACAAAAAAGAAATTCAAAAGCAAAGAAGAATTACCAACAAAAAAGATAGAAAATTAAAGAGAATGCGAGAGATAAAGATAGGAGGGTAGAGAAGAGATAAACTAAATATTATACAATTTTATGTTTATTTTAAAAATGTAAATATTTTATAAAATTTTGTAATTATTCTATTTTTTATATATTTACTGATTTAAAATTAAAATAAAATAAAATTTTAATATGAAAATAATAAATGTGAAATAACTTAGAAAAAATATTTAGAAATTCTTCATGGATTCTTTCATTAGAAAAAAAATTATTTAAATTATAAATTATAAAAAATAATATATGTGTACACACATGTATGGAATATACAAGTAATTTATATTAATTTCTATGTTGGATTTGCTGCTCCCATGAAAAAATTGACGTTTAGGATATTAATGTAATATAGGGGATTTATTATTTTTATTTATATTAAGTATATATTTTTATATTAAAATTTGATTGTCATAATTTTTATATTTTATTAGATTATCCTAAAATTGTTATAATTATATTTATTTTATTTTTTAATTGATTTATATATGATTTTAATGTTACATCGCTTATAGTTTCTATACTTGTCTATTGTTTGAACTACAAACCATTTTCACAACGCTAGTTAATAAAAAATAATAATGAATAGTATAATGATTAGTACCAGATGCATAAAAAAATTGATGATGAATGATGATGCAAGTTAATTTGACTGTCAAGTAACCAAACTCATACCATCTTTACATTACATTGGAGATTAGGACACTTTAATTATTAAACATTGAAACTTGTACTCAAATCAAGTAAATTTTTCTTTTCTAGAAAATGGCTATGAATATTACATGATTTGAGATCTTCTACTAGTTATTGGATTCCTTTAAACTTATAAGTCTAAAGCAATTTATGGGATCTTGTTACTTTTATTTTTCGATATGAATAATCATACTACGTTACTTTCTTTATGCCCTACATTATAAAAAATGTATTTACTTAATTCAAAATTTGATACGTTTAATAAGTTCAAACAATTTACATTATTAATAAAATATTAATGCAAAAATAAGATTTTATTATAAATTATTACATCAATTGTGCAAAAATTTATTTTAAAAAAATATGGTAGTATTTTTGTAATTAAAATTACTACACACTATATCGATTCACAACATAATCAATGTAGAAAATAAATTTTATATTGGATGAAAAATAACTGATGTAAAAAAAGAAATTTTTATATTGGTTTCTCTTCCAATAGATGTAGAAAGTTAATCGTTCACATCAGTTTCTTTTCAACTGATGTAGAAAGTTGATATTCTACATTGGTTTCTTCTTGAATCAATATAAAATATGCTTTCTACATCAGGTATTAAGAGAATAGATGTAGAAAGTCTATTTTTTACTTAGGATTATCATCTTCATTGTATCATTCTTTGTTACTCGAAATATTTCTTTACACCATTGTTGCGTCTATTGCTTCAGTGGCCATCATCATTTCTCAAGTAGGGTTCCCTTTCATTTTTGTTTCCATTGTTCTTGTCTTTCATACTTACGCCTGTTATTTTTAATGCAGAAATCGTCATCGTTCTCATCGCTTAGCCTGGTTCATTGTCTTTGTTCTCCATTTTATTTGCCTGGTAAGGTCCACAATTACAATTATCAATTTTGTTATGCACTTGAATTTTCTATTAATGCTGTGGTGCCACTACTAGCAGTAGCATTCATAAGGAACCATAAGATTAAGCTAGTTGTTGTTGTTGCTGTGGCTAGCCTTGCATTATTGGTATTTGGTATGTTTATATGGAATTGAAATGACATAACCTAGTAAACTTAGATAGTTTTAAGGTTTGCTATGTTACCAACCTTTTCTGCTCTAATGTCCTTCATTTCTCTTACCTTTTCTATACTGTATTCACCAACCTCTACATAGTGTCAGCATCTTGTGTAGCATCTCTTATGTTTTTGTTTTAATGAACAAAATTGGAGAAACTTGGTTTCTTGGAAAAAGTCATTTTATCCTTCTCATTCAAGCAAGTTCGCGAAGAAGATCCAAACAAGTAGGGAATCTACTTTCTCTTTACTTTTTTGTACCAGTTTGTCAACTCTTGTATCTTATTGTTTTATACCTGGTCTTATATTTTTTGAATCCTTATTGAATATCTCTTGTTGTGACCATTCTTCTTAGTGGGATGGTGTTGGTTGGTTTCTTAGAATATAATGAATATTTTGGATTAAGACATAATATAGGTTGACCTGTGAGCAGCTAATGTTTAAGAAGGAAAGTTGTAGGAATTGAGAGGGTACTCTGGATACTAGTTTTGATAGTTGAACCTTGGCAACTTTAATTTCTTTAGTACCTAAGAGACATGTTAATATCATGCTCCCATACATTCTTCCCAAGACACTTTTCACTACTGTTAGAAATTCATGAAGGTCTAATTAAATGAGAGGGTTTCCATTCCCTATGTAGTGGGTGCTACTCCCTATTTAGTAAGATCGATATCTATAAATGTTCAACAAGGTATAGATAAATGCTCCTTATATGCATACTTGAAGTAATGCTTTGCAAATTAAGAAAACCATAAGCTCCTGAACAATTAGTTAGGGCTAAACCAAAATTGGCACAAATATAATTTTGTTTTGTCTAATTAACCATCACTTTAAAGAACATATCCTTAAAAGCATGAAAATCATAATAGATTCCAAATCAAACCTGCATCTCCAATGTAACATGCATTAACATGAATATAAAAGAGGAAAGGAAAGCAAAATCAATTTTAAGTTTTAATACAACATTATAACTACATAACTTAGTTATCATTCCCCCATCAAATGGCTAGCTTAATTTTAAAATTTCATAAGTCTCCCACTTAAATTATATTCATTCATCTTAATCAAGGCTACAACCAATTCACATGAAATTCATAGAAAAACCATAAAATTT
The DNA here is from genome assembly GCA_037954105.1 of Canavalia gladiata. Lineage (NCBI taxonomy): Eukaryota > Viridiplantae > Streptophyta > Magnoliopsida > Fabales > Fabaceae > Canavalia > Canavalia gladiata. Next base: position 42,891,943 of record CM075661.1, read on the forward strand.
ATGTTGACTAAGAGATTCATTTAAAATAAAAAAAAACACATACAAATTCCTTTAAGTAAAACTATGATATTCATGAATTTTTGTGTTTGTTGACAGCTGCAAGGTACATTGACAACAATGAATGTTTGTCTCCTATTAAAAGGGACGCATTCATGAAACATTAAAAAGTCTTCATGGATATTCCGACGTGTAAGTAGTTTATCAAAAAATTATGAAATTTTTTTTATATTTTTTTATTATATCATCCCTAATTATATTTATTTTTTTATATTCTTTTCAAGTGCCAAAAATAAGTTGGGGGAATCGAGTATAGATATTATGTCATGAGACATTTTTTATATTGTCTTAACATCTATTGTTGATTCATGGAATGCGCTAATGACAATTATCAAAATTTCATTATTTGATTTCAATTCAAAACATGATATTTTTCAAATTTCCTTTCAACATTATGTAAATATTTTGAAATCCTTACCCTTCAACCCAAGAAGAAATTGATGAAATTACAAGACATTAGAGAAAAATTTTTATAGAGGTGATCAACTTAGGTTGATATCTTATGTAACTTTTACTTATTTTCTTTGTAAATATTCAACGTATTTAGATTTCATAATGTATATGATATATTTACTTTTCATAAATGTGTTATTTTCCTAGTGGTATTGTCTTGTTTTTCTTTGAAGATATTGTTTTATTTAATTTTGGTGAGATGTACAAATGAAATAAATATTTTAAAAAAAACTTTCTATATCAGTTCAAACAATAATCAATGTAGAAAGTTCACTTTCTATATCGATTATAGCTTAGAACCAATGTAGAAACTTCACTTTCTACATCGGTTATTGTTTAAATTTCTACTTTCTACAATTGTCACTTCAACATTACCTAAATAATAAATGTAAAAAGTCTAAAAAAAACTATGTAAAAGGTCTAAAACAACCGATGTAAAAGATCCATTTTTCACTAGTAAAACCTTCAATTTTGTCGCAATCCTCTAGATTATCTATATTCTCTAAATCTTACTCGCATAATATTCTTTATACGACCATGCTAGCACAACATTGCACGAATGTGTAGTTTTCTGCATAGTTGTCTAGCACATTTATGTGGATCATTTGCATGATTGCATTCTTCATACTTTGCACGTTCGTGCTGTTCTTGACTGTGCATGTCTTTGTTTTACTTGTCTTCATCTTCATCATCAAGCATGACTATATTTAAAGCGTGCATAGTCGTGCTCAAAGCACTAGTATAGAATTTTACTATTTTTTATAAATTTTTAAAAAATATTTTAAAAGGAATAAAAATTAAATATTCCTGTACCCTATCTTATTATAGGAAAAACTGACCAATTAACTTACAAAAATTTTATAAAGTAAATATTAATATAAAATTACCCTAACATTTTTATATTTTATTTTTACATATAAAATTTCAAATATAAAACTTTTATATATAAAATAGGTCAATTAAATGCTAAAAATATTATATTTTAAACATCATAAAAAATGGGAAGAAAAGAAGGATGACTTTTATAAAGTAAAAGATTTTTTCAAATATTTTTATAAAATAAAAAATAATTTATTATTTAACCAAATTTTTTAATTGAATACTTTTTTATACCTACTATATAAAAAAATTATATTTGTATAATTTTAAAACTATTGAATGGTATTTTCTTTTAGAAACTATATTTAAGATTCATAACTTTTAAAATTTATATTTAATTATACAAATTTCTAATGCTCACGAAAATTTGTAAACATACTCCAAAAATATATATCGTCAATCACATAAAATTTTACACTTAGAGTCTCACATATGAGTGAGAAGCACATAAATTAAATTCTAAATTTCAATATACTATTTCACATAAATTTAAATAATTTTTAAATTTAATCTCACTATCATACATTTATCTCTAACTAATTCAATCATCATGCAACAATCATATAAATTAAACTCCATAATTAAATTTGAGCATAATTAAATAAAATTTATAAATTATTAAATAATAAATGATATTTCATTCTTAAGTCAAGAAGATTTTAAAATTACTTCTAACTCTATTTGAATTATTTTTTTTACCTATAATTGAAGACTAGTGTAGGGTAGAGAGTGCTTGTCCCCGAACTAGACTTCCCAAAATTAAATTTAGTTTTACTTGCTCCGATGTTAGCTTGATTCTCAATTGTAAAAAAAATAAAAGTTTTCTATAAGTTAATTATGGGAGAATGAGAGAAAAAAAAACATGTAAAATAAAGGAAAAGGAATAATTTTAAGGAAATGGTCTTAAGAATAAAAAATTGATGAATACAAAAACTTTAGCCTTTCATACCATCATTGAAAATTAGCTTTGCTCCATCCTGCCATGAAATTCGATGCTAAGCTTCCAAATGACATAACCTTTTTCCTTCTCATGAAATGTTTTTGGTTTTCTTTATCATTGCCTGTAAATGTTGACGTGGAAGATAGGAAATAAGTTGGCTCATTTGCATATGACTTTTTTTTCTAAAGAAAAAAAGCTAGGTTGTTACACTGTTTAATGCCAAAATGATTTTTATTCTCTCAATATTTTAAAGACTTGTACATCAACCTTTTCTTGCATAAATGACACAAGTGCAAAATAGTATTTTTATAACATCTTTTTATACTTAGTACGATATAGATGTAAAAAACTACACAGTGATATTTTTATAATAAAAAAGATAACTTATTATATCGGTTATCTCATAACTGATTTAAAAAGTATATTTTATATTGGTTAAAAATCAAACCAATGTAGTAAATTATTTCATGTCAATTGTAATGAAAAATAGATGTAAAATCTAATCCAAAATTGCGCATGTACTTTATAGACGACATCGTTGTGAACTGTGTAGGCACGCGTCCCTCACTTCCACCATCCAACATTTCTTCGTTTTCAAACCTATTTGTTCTCTCCTCCTCTTGAATGCCCACTCCCTCCTCTACTCCACTAAACCCTTCTTCTACCTCTCTCTGGCCACACACGCCCACCTTTCAATGGTTCATGATACACCACAATCTCCTCTCCCTTCTTCCTCCTATCCCCTCCTCCGTCATTGACTTTGCCTATGTTGTCCTCAACCCCACTATCTGCATCCTAGGCAGATCCATCAACGATGTCCCTTTACCTCACGTTTGGATTTTGTATTGCTATGATTATTAAGGGAAAATCAAAGGGCTCGATGTGAAGCTAAGGGTGTGGAAAGAGTTGAAGGGGTTGGATAAGGGGTGTGTGAAGTTAAGGGTGGAGAATCAAGTGAAGAACAATCTCGATGGAGAATTGTGGGGTCAAGTTGGTTGGTTCAATAAGGTTCTTTTTGTTTTCAAATATTATTCTATTGTACATTGTTCTATATATATATATATATGTATGAAAATAAAACTCTTTAATATGTGTATTTTTTTTTATTGTTTGTTTCTCATGCTTAATCTTTATATTGTTAAGATTCTGACTCATTATATGTTTACAGTATCATCATTCCAACAATAGATGGAATACAAAATGTTTTCAATCGCACTAGAACTCAATTAAAAGTTTTTTGGATTAGCTTTCAAGATGAACCGATATGCTAATATTTTTTTACTTACTAAAAAATATTTGATGTTTTTGTTCAAGTTGAAGAAATTGAGATTCTTTAGGTATTATTCATCATTTGTATCATGTGAATTTGAGTTAAGACTAAGTGTATATTTGGACAAACAATTTTTCAAAAAAATAATTGCTTATTTTTTAAATCTCTTTTATATAGATGTTGAAATAAATAATTATTTTTTCAAAATAAATTGAATCAAACTTGCATGGATTGTTAGTTTAACTTAAACTTATTTTTTGGTTGATGATTGATGTTTTAAATATATTTGTTGAAATTAGCTTGTTGTATTAATAGTTGTCTTTTTGTATTGTGTGATGTTAAGAGACCTTTCTCCAACTTTAAGTATACGGTATGTTATTGATTTTTTAAAATTTATTTTATATACTTGTTTATGAGGTGTCTTTAACTTTTATATTGGTTATCAACCTAGTGGAACATTTGACACTTGGAGATTAACTTGTTTAAGTTGAACTGAGTGCTAATATTTTAATTGAAATAGATTTGACAACTAGCTTGTGTAGAATTATTTATCCATTTATATGTAGATGGTTCTTGTTTTTGCGTTGCTATGCATATTTCTTAAAGAAATGTCAATTTAAAGCTTCAGCTTCATACTCTGGTTTGGGTGATGTAATTTCTTCCATTACCTTGCCATTATGATGCTGATAACAATGTCAAATTTTTATTTAGTACCATAATTATTAAGGCAGAATACTAATACATATTTAATATCACTATTACATTTATTTTATTTAGTAACATTGATAAAAATGTTATTAATTTTTATTAATTAATATCTTTAGTAATATTTTTAAATTTAAACGTTACTAAATATTATTTATATTTTTTTAATATATAAAATTTCAAAAGAGAAAAATGATTTTATTTTAATCGAAATTTTGATGCACTTCGTACGCAACCTTCTCATTTTTTCACGTTTCTCACATTTTCACACTCTTTCTTCTCTTTCGTTAACTAGTTTCAAGCTTCAGCTCCTCTTTCTCTTTTGTTAACCAACTTTGCCCATTCATTTTTCTTTGAGCAGCTTCTATAAATTTTTTACATTCTCTCCTCACATAAGAAGGTAATCTTTCTTCATAGTTTCTAAATCGATTTTGTTTCATTTCACATGTTCTTGATATACCTTTCCTTTTTGTAGATCTAGTTGCTTTTGTGAATCTTTTACTGTGGGTTTCCAAATTCTCTACAAATCTAAGGTGAGTTTTTCTATATTTTTTTTTTATTTTTTTTTGTTTTGGAAGGATTGCTTTCAACTTTGATAGTTAGCTCTAGAGATTATGCAGAATTCAGTGTTGATTATTTGGTGCTCTTTAGATTTTGTTCCTCTATAGTTATGACCATTGTTAAGGTTTACTAATGTTAGATTTTCTATCAATTCTATGCTAACATTCCTAGATGGAGCACTTTTTAGGCTTTCTCTAAATTGTACCATATTGTTATCTAGCTTATTTTGGTGGTAGTGGTGAGACTCTCCCTTGGTTCAATGCAGTTGTCACTGTTGCCAATAACTTGGTCTCCATTATGTGAGTTAGCATTAGATCGAAAAATTGGACAAATGGAAGTCTGTAGAAGCTATATGTCAACACATTGAGCATGAGAACTGTGTTCGCACATAGGTAACAATCTACATTTATCACTTGTAATGAGGTTCTCTAAGCAAACTGCACAATCCACATGACTACTTGTATTTCCTTTGACAACATAATCATAATTATAATATTATAAGAACCTATATGAATTTTAACTAATCATAAAAAGTTATTAAAATTTTTTTATATGAGGATTGTATTTTGTAGTCTTTTGAACTAAAGTGGAACTAGATTCTTTACATGAGGATTATTGTAAAATTAATTTGATATTCCATTTTATCTGTTTTGCTTTGACCTATGCATCTTTCTAATTTTACTTGAACAGGTCAAATTGTTGATTTCTAGGAAGAAGAAAATCTATGATCAAATATTTGAAGGTGTGGACTCTTTAGGAATTCTGTTTTTCTGAAGTCAGTTCTCATTAGAGACTGGTTGTTCAATTTTCTATGTCATTTATAACATAAAAAGAATGACTTGTAATTACAAACTTGAAAATGAATCCTGATTTAAAAGCATCATACTATAAATAACATTTACGTGGTGGCTTAGTGTTTCCACTTGTGTTGCAGTGAGAAGATATTTGTGTTGCAGCAATAAGAGAGGTCAAAGAAGAAACAAGAGTAAATGAATCTTGTTGTACCATTTAACTTTGGACTAGTCCTAAAATTAGTTTATTTGATTGGGTTTCAATAAAGTTTACCTTTTAAGCCTAGTAATTTTGGATTCTATCAATTTTCAGGTTGACTCGGAATTTGTGAAAGTATTAACATTTAGGTAGCATGTTGTATACATATATATATATATATATATATATATATATATATATATATATATATATATATCAATTGATATACTTGACGGGGAGTTCCAATGATTGAATATGAAGACTTCAAATTAGAGATAGAAGGTTCGAACTTCGTTGATATCGAATTAGGGAATAGGGATTAATGGAAGGAACATGTCCTGGCAAGTCATGTAGGCCATAATCTTACAGATGAAGGAATTCTTAACTGTTTATACACTCACTGTAGGTTCAATTTAGGTCTTGTGGTATCAAGCAAAAGTGTTAAAGCTTGTCTATGTTGATATGTTCATTTTTAGTAATATCGTTGTTAGTGGGAGAATAGGTGCTTGAAATAAAAGGCTTAACCAACTTATTGATCTTGAAAGTATTACAACTTTTTACTTATATTTCTATAAAAATTTTATTCAGTTTTAGTCCCTCAGTCACCTGGAACTAAAACCATGCTTTTTTATATATATTTTTGGGGATTAAAATTGAATAAAATTTTTATAAGGACTAAAATAAAAATCATGATATTTTCACGAATCAATAACTTATTTAAACTTACATGGCCAATTTTTTGCTACATGTTAATGAATTAGGAACTTTTTCCTCCTTTCTAAGTTTCTGGTATTCCTGTAAGTTTATAGTATAAATGACTGAGCATTCTTTTCTTCTTTGATCTGAATATTTGATCAACAGACAAAGTCATAATTCATTCTTTGAGAAGTTAGATTTATTCTTCGTGTGCAGTTGTGACCCCTGTCTTCTGACATCCAAATCCAGAGATTAGAGATAGAGGATACCCAGGTATATAAATTTTAGTTGAAGCTAAGCAGTAATTATGGTTTGTTTTCCATGTGTCTTTTAAAATGTTCAATGCTAACAGATCATAAAATTATCTTTATTTTTCTTACTCCTTCCGTTGTTAAGCTATCATTTAACATCTTTGCCTGTACATTAAAGCTTTATTACCGAAATTGATTTGATTTAGTTCATTCCAATGTGGCAATAAATTGTAGTTTTAAAAAGGATCATGAGGAAATTTAAAATCATTATAGCCAAAAGCAGGTATCAATTCTTCATATTATTCTTTTGCTGCAGTGGATGTCATTTTAGGAATATGCAGCTCAGCCATTCATACAAAAGAGTGAACTTTTGAAGTACATAAATGATGTATGTTTGGCAAAGACTGATGGAAGATCCTTTAGATTTTGTCCTGTACCTACATCGTCAAACTTTTCTGACCAAAAGAGTTATTTGTATTTGAATGCTGGGGTCCTGAAGAGGCCTAATTCTTCTTAAGCATCATCAAAGGTTACACAATTAAAAACTGCATTCAATTACTATGTATTATTTGATTCATTATGTGAACAATGGTGGTCTTCATCAGGAAAAGTGGTGTAATTTACCATAAGTAGGCTGTCATTTGAAAGTAGTTTCAGTGATAATCAAATTTAGTTTATGAGGATGGTTAGGAAAAAATTAGGACCTACTAGTTTCTGTTTTTATATTCTTTTTTCAATTTTAATAATAAAAATATTATTTTATTTTTATGTTGTTTTCTATATAAAATTTTAAAAACAAAAATAAAATAAAAACATGCTGACCTTTTTTATTTAATACTGAATAAAAATAGAAATTAGAAACAAGTTAATTTATTTATTGTTAAAAAAACAAAAATTAAGAATCTCTTAAAGATTAATTTGGTGTTTCCTTTATTTTCTAGTAAAAATTAATTTAACCTAAAAAAAATTAACACTTAAAAAAATTATCTTTTGTAATATTTTTTTTTTACAATTAATTACATTTTTTAAAATGTTACTAATAGTATTATTTGATAAATTTTTTTTAATTAGTAACATTTTTAAAATGTTGTTTAAAATATATTTGGAAATATTTTTAATATTTTGTAACATTTTATATAAATGTTGTCATTTTTTGTAAAAATGTTGCTAAATCAATATTGTAACATTTATTAAATGTTACTAAAAATATAAAAAAATGCTACGAATAACATTTTGCGAAATATATCAGATACAACATTTTTTAAAAATGTTATTAAATTTAATAAATAACATTTTTTTATAATTTTGTAATATTTTTTAAATATTACTAAAACTTAGATATGTTGTAATGTTTGTGTTATTACATTATCTATTTAAGGAAGTAGATAAAATTATGTGTCTATTGATACCATACATTTAAAATAATGTTTACATTTTTTTTACATATTTTTAAATTATTTCTATCATATTCTATTAGGTATTTTTTTTAATTAATTTCTATAACTTTTAAATTCCATTTTTTGTGATATTTTAATACTCTTAATTTCATATAGCTTTAGTTGTATTTTTTTAATCTTATATATATAGTGTGTCAATTATGTTGCATGTAGATGATTAAATTGGTTTGGAATCCACAATACTATATTAGACTAAACTTAATAGAGAGAGGCTGCTCGTTGGAGCCAAATTTGTTTATGTTGGGATAGTAATTGCATTTAATTTGTAAGTTAACAATTTTTATTTTTGTTGTGAATGATCATACATTTTATTTTAAAAAACAATTCACATTAAAAAATTTTAAATTTTTAGCATGTTTTTGTAGTTATTGAATTTTTTTTTATCTCAATGTGTTTTCATCAATATATTATTTTTTGTGTTCAAATTTTTATGCATATACCCTTACCCTTTTATTTTATTCTCTTTGATATATATTATATATCATTGTAGATGTTTTAGTATGTCTTAAAATCTTTATTATTTTAAAAAATAAAAAATATTAATTATTTTAAAAAATTTATTTATTATTATTTTATTTAAATACTTCAATTATTTTGTAGTTATATTCTAACTCTTTTAATAAAGATATCTTTATTAAAATAGTTCTTTAACTTAATTTGTGCAATTAATTTTTACTTTTTAAAAAATAACAGTATTTTAATGGTTTAACTGAATATTTATTAATAAAATAGGTTTATTACTATTGAATTTTTTATTTATTTTTGATTGGCACAATAGTGATGGAAAGGAGTTTAGAATTTAATGAAGATATAATGCCTTTTGCAGCACTTAGATTTATCTAAGTAAATTAATTAATTTTTTAGTGATCTCAATTTTAATTAATAAAATATTTTGTTAATGATTTCCTCCACTTCATAATTATTTGGACTCATTATAGGATATCTATTAAGAAACTAAGTTACTAGAACGATTTTGGCTTGACATTGCCGCACTTCACTTTATTAAAAATTACATACATGCCTTCTACTATGCTTTCCATTATATAATGAAAGAAACTAAAAGCTATATTCAATGCACCTTGCCATTTTCCTAGAGCAATTTGAGTCAGGCTATGGCATAACCTTTTCAAAATTAATACAACATCTCAATATCATGTAATTAATCATACAATGAGCTAAATGAAGTTGATTTCTAAAATTTAAAGTTCCACCGAAAAACATTAAATGAGAATGAAAAATTTTATTTATACAATTAGTATGCATATTGTTTAGTTTTGCACAATAAAAAATATAAAATAAAATGATTAATGTGATTACAAGAGATAAAAAAATAAAATAATATTACAAAATGTATTATAAGTTGTTATTATTATAATAAATAATTAATAATATTTTATTAATATATATATATATATGATTGTATCATTTTTATGATTTTATTTGTATGTTTTTATTTAATATGCATTATGAGTATTGCAAAAGAATGTTAATATTTAATTTTACATAATTTTGTACAGAATTAATTTTTAAAAAATAAAATTTTAATTTTGATATTTTTATATATTTTAAAAAATAATGATAATTAAACTTGTTATAAAAGATTTTATTTTATTTTTTAAATTACTATATACAAGTTGTTTTGTTAATTGATGTAAAAATTTAACATTTTACATCGATTAGATGGTATAATTGATGTAAAAAAAATTATATCAATTATACTTAGAATTTGTATAAAAAATAATATTTTTATATTAGTTAAACTTATAACGGATGTAAAAAGTTTTTAACATCAATTTAATTGATAACTAATGTAAAAACTCACTTTTATATTGGTTGAAAAATTGATATATAAAGTTTAATTATTTATATTATCTAAATTGATATCATCTAAAAAAATTGATATAAAAAATAAAAAATAATTGATATAAAAAATCTCTTTTCCATTGATGGAGAAAGTTAAATTCTAATGAAAACATATTATCTCATTAGAATTTATTTTTTTTTATCAATTTTTTTTATTATAAGTATTAATTATACTTTAATCATTGCAAATAATTTTATACAATTAGATGATTAAAGCAAGATTTTTATTGAATCTTATTCATTATAAAAAAATTTTACAATATAATTTTAATCCAATTTTAATTGTAATTTTTATTTTACACACATCAATCGTTATTATATGATATTTTATTGTTGAGTTTTTAGTTTTAATTTTTAAATTAATTTTAAAAAATAAAATTTATTAGGTAAAAATAATTTTAAATTAGGTTTTAACATATTTTTAAAATAATTTTAATTCAATCTTAAAATTAAAAGAATTTTTTTTTTATTTTTTATAATAAAAAATATTATTTGATATATAAATTATATTTAATTTATAATATTATAATATATTTTTATATTATATAATTATTTATAATATAATATTATAATATATATTATTTTATATAAAAATATTAAAATAATATAAAAATTATAATAATAACATTTAAAATTATTTATTTTATTTACTAACTTTTAAATAATGTATAAAATAAAAATATAATTATATTATACTTTATATTATAATTATATTTATCATATTATTATTATTATTTTATTTATATTATATTTATTACTATTTTTATTATTATTATTATTATTTCATCATCTTCGTTATTATAATAAAAATAATAATTTTTTAATTAATTAATTATTTTATTATTTTTAATTTATAATAAAATAAAGAATAAATAAATTAACTTACTTTCAGAAAAATTTAAAATTTAAAAATAAAGTTAACCTTATTTCACATTAAAAATTAAAATTATTTTAAAACTGGATAAATACCAAGTTTATTCCAAATTCACAAATGAAAGGCGTGAAAAAAATGGAAAATCAAGTAACAATCAACATACACGTGCATTCCACGTGGTTCCCACAATATCTTCCTGAGTGGGAGATTTCAGTTCTCAACCGCCAATTCTTTCAAGTTCCCTCACTCCACAAACTCCATGGACCTCAATCACCACCCCCACCCATGCACATGGCCTCCCTCCTCCTTCCCAACCCTTTCAGCTCCAAACTTACCAGGCCACGCTACTCTCACCGGCGGTTCACCTGCTCCGCCGTCACAGCACAATCCCGATCCGCCAGGGAGCACCTCCTCGCCCTCCTCGCCGACCAGGACCGCGGCCTCCGGACCCAGAGCGACCCGGAAAAGCGAGCCATGATTGTCGAAGCCATTAATACGATGGCCGCCGCCGGCGAAGGCTCTATCACCACCGGCGATTCCCTTTCCGGCACGTGGCGGCTGCTGTGGACAACAGAGAAGGAACAGCTATTCATAATTGAAAAGGCTCCCTTGTTTGGAACACGAGCTGGTGACGTATTTCAGGTCATAGATGTTCGAAAAAAGACCCTCAACAACGTCATCACGTTTCCTCCTGATGGCGTTTTCTTTGTTCGTTCCGGTATTGAAATTGCATCGCCGCAGAGAGTGAATTTCAGGTAATAATAATAATCCTAATAAATGTTCCTTTTGTGCAATTGTAGTTCCGAGGAACAAAGAATGTAGCTTTAGCATGCTTTTTGTTATTGGCTATTGGTTGAATTAGTGATTACTATCGCCATTGTCTTGTCCAATCTTCACCGTGGAATTTTTTTAAAAGTCAAGTGAATGCTTTTTGTAGCTGCGTAGCGTTACTCAATGTTTAAATTGTTAGATGTGGAATATGAAATCACTTACGAGGCTTTAAATAATAGAGAACTCTGTTATGAGAGTTAAGTTTTTGATATGGTATTAGTGTTATGTCATCTTCCGTAACCTGTTCAATCGCCACACTGCAGTTGAGTTCCTAAATTTTGGATCTGGTTTCTTATAGTCAGATTCATGTATCCTTAATTTCAATGTGATCTTTCACCATTTGACTTTCTTTCAACCACTGAAGGCTTTGTTTGGTGTGTTTAATGCTCAAATATGGTGTGCTATTCCTGCCTTTGAGTTGTTTTCAGTTGGCTCTTGTATTTTGCCATTCTGTGGTGCTTATGTCTGCATTCTGGGCTTCTGGCTTCTTCTCTCCTACTAGTAGTGGCTTCTTTCCATCTACAATCATTTTGATGGTGACTTATGTTAGCCGTGACTTATACTAAGCCTGGATTTAATTTATTCGCTTGTTAGGCCTCCTAAGTTTCTAGTTGTTTGAAGATTCTAAATGAAATGTTGTATCTTGCATAAATTTTACGTTTGTGTAAAATTTAAGAATTGGTTGCCAAAAATTCCTGCTAAGAATCATTTCAGTGGGGTTCCTTCTTCAGCCTGCGTGCAGTATTCCAACTGGTTCACGTATGTTAGTACATAATTGTAGCTCGCAGCTGTGTACTCATTCTTATCATAAAACCAGCTGTATGCTAGTGCTGCCTGCTGTTAGTTTTCTGTTATGACCGAATTGTAGGTAGCTCTCTGTTTGAGAACTATATCAATATAGAATCTGAAAGTCACTAGCCATATCTCCTAAATCACATCAGATTTTTGAGAAAATTGTCTCAATTTTCTCATCCCCCACCCAATCCTTATTTTCTCACTTCTCAAATTCTAATACAACCAGATTTCCATTTTCAATCTAAAGTCATTCTAGTAGTTATGCTAACTTATCTCTTTAGCAATGTTCATTTCATCATCTCAACTTCCTTAAGTTGCATTTTGATCCATAGCATATTGAGCCTAATTTATTTTTATGTTTCTTTCTAAAGTATTCAGTTGTAACTAGCTTAAAGCTTTTGCTTAGAGGGAAGTGTTAGTGTATTTAGAAAATATTTCATATCTTTTATTAGGATTAGGATCAAACAACACCAGGTGTCAAACTTAATAAAATGGAACCTTGAATAATCTTCTATCAAAAGAGAATTTCATTAATCCAACTATTAAATTCAAAGTTCTTATATAGTAGATCAAGTTTACAAAATTTCACAATTTAAAATTGATTGATACCAAAGGGCATCATTTTATTTTAATATATGATATGTTATTCAAAATATAAAAATAAACTATTATTCGATTACCTATCTACAAAGTTTGAAGTTATGTACAATTTTAAGTACATGATTTTTATGATAATATTACATGAGTTAATGATCAAATTAATAAAATTCACTTTTAATAGAAAGTTACTAGAGGTTGATTTTGCTAGGTTTGACACCTGGTGTCATTTGGTTCCTCCCCTCTTTATTATATCTAATTATTTTAGAGTTGTTGACATTTTAGGGATTTAAATATAGAGGAAAAGGAGGCAAAAGAGTTTGAATTGATATTGATCCAATGTATTATAAGGTAAGAAAATACATAAAGCTTCAAGTGCTATTTATTCTAATATTATCATAATTGTAAATAAATAAGGAAACAAATCATGGGATTATATGGAAACTAATTCTAAAAAGATGATTCATGATACTCTTAGTTATACTATGATATAAACACCATAGTATTGCATATTTTGCATATATTCCAACACTCTCCTCAAATAAAACTTACTAAGCTTTGCCAACTTGGGTTGCATGAAACATGGTTGAGAAGATTGATAGGGACTGCTACCTAAGAATATTGAAAAAGAATGAATCTTTATTACTAACCTCCCATTGTGATTCAACCTCAGCCCTACCAGAATTGAAATACAGAGTTTGGGAAAGAATGTTACAGCAATCCTCACTAATTCAGAGTTTTCGAGAGACCCAGGGCACTCCAATTACAAACTTCTCAAAATTATCCCACATCTTACTCTATCTTCTTACCTTTTATTTATAGGTTTCATTTCTTAAGCTAGCTGTCTGTTATAGCAGCAAGCTAACTAACTAATATAGCCTTAATTTTGTTAGGTTTTATTTCTCCCACTATACACCTGTCTAATTGGGGGTCTATTAATACCCTCCCGTATGAGTTGCACCTTGTCCTCAAGATGGAATTGAGGAAAGATTTCTTGAATCCTTGCTGCAGATTGCCAACTATTTTCACAAATAGGTAGTTGTCTCCATTGGATGAGGACTTCTAAGTCTCCTGATTCTGTTTCCTGTGTATCAAGTACTTGTTTTGGTTCCATCTGTAACTCCCAATCTTCTGTTAACCCCAGGGGTAATGGTTGAGGGGTCACCTGTTCTCCAATGGCTTTCTTAAGCAATGAAACATGAAAAATTGGGTGAATGCGACTGTGTTCTGGAAACTCCAAACGATAAGCCACCTGACCAATCTTTTCTAGTATTTTATAGGGCCCATAGAACCGTGGATTTGAGGCGGTAAGGTTGGAACTTCAAATACACCAAGTCTCCTTCATGCAATTCAATTTCTCTTCGCTGCTTGTTGGCCTGTTGTCGTATTCTCTCCTGTGCTTTTGCCAAATTCTCCTTCAACTCTTTCAAAACCGCATCTCTTTCTATCATCAGCTGGTTGACTTCTTCAACCTTAGAGGGTATGGTGGTCCCTTTGAGAAGGATGGGAGGGTTCCTGCCATATAAAGCCTTAAAAAGGCGTCATTCTAGTAGCAATACTGTAATTTGTATTGTACCAAAACTCAGCCCAGGCTAACCATGTTGGCCATTGCTTTGGTTTAGACCCTGTGAGACATCGTAAGTAAGCTTCCAAGCCTCTATTCGTCACCTCCGTTTGACCATCCGTTTGAGGATGGTAAGCTGTACTATACTTCAGTTTGGTCCCTGCCATTCTAAATAATTCCTTCCAAAAATTGCTTAGAAATAATTGGTCCCGATCAGATACTATGGATGAAGGAAAACCATGTAACCTCACTATTTCCTTCATGAATGATGCAGCAACATCCTTTGCTGTATAAAGGTGACTTAAAGGAATAAAGTGTGCATATTTGCTAAGCCTGTCCACAACAACCAGAATTGAATCCACACCTTTAGCCTTTGGTAGACCATCAATGGAATCCATAGTAATGTCTGACCATACTTGATCAGGTAAAGGCAAGGGCTGCAATAGGCTAGCAGGTGATAAAGCCTCATACTTATTCTTTTGACAGACACTACATTCTGAAACAAATTTCTGGACGTCTTGTTTCATTCCCTCCCAATAAAGTACCAGCTATTCTTTTATAGGTGCGAAAATAACCAGAATGCCCACCCATTGGAGAAGCATGAAATTCTTCTAGTAATGTAGGGATTCGTAGGTAACTCTTGGGTAGAACCAACCTATTCTTGTAGTATAGACGATCACCTTGTCTACTGTATCCTGGGTGTGAATCAGGATTTAAGGTTAGGTCCTGAAAAATCTTCCTCAACTGACCATCCTTGTTAATTCCCTCTGCCCATTCTTCTATGTCTTGCACCCTCATGGTGGTCATTGCTTGAAATTGCATCCTTCGAGATAATGCATCTGCTGCTGGATTCTCTAATCCAGGTCTGTAACGTATCTCAAAATCAAACCCAATTAACTTTGAAGCCCATTTAAATTGCTCTTCATTCAATAATTTCTGTTCAGTCAAAAATTGCAAACTTCTTTGGTCTGTTACTATGGTAAATCGAGTCCCCATCAAGTAATGACGCCACTTTTGCACTGCTAGTACTATTGCCGTCAATTCTCTCTCATAGATTGACTTCCTTTGAAAATGTTCTGAGAAGGCTTGACTGAAAAATGCTATAGGCCTACCTTGTTGGGACAAGACAGCCCTAACCCCTTGCTTGAAGCATCTGTTTCAATTATAAAAGGTTGTGTAAAATCAGGTACAACCAGTGTTGGTAAAAGAGACGTAGCTATTCGTAATTCTTCAAAAGCCTGTTGTGCCTCCTTACTCTAGTTGAAGTTATCTTTCTTTAGTAATTGAGTCAAAGGTTTGGCTATTTTTGCATAATTTTTCACAAATCTACGATAATAGCCTGTAAGACCCAAGAACCCTCTCACGCCTTTGATATCCCTCGGTACAGGCCAAGAATTCATCACCTCTATCTTTTTTGGATCTGCCAGACTCCTTCCCTTGAAACAACATGCCCCAAATACTCCAACTCAGGTTGTGCAAAGAAACATTTCTTCCAATTGACATAAATATGATGCTCCCTCAAAACATTTAATGCAGTAGCAAGGTTTTCAGCATGTGATTCAATAGCTGGACTGTAAATCAAAATGTCATCAAAGAATACCAACACATATCTCCTCAAAAATGGCCTTAAAACTTCATTCATAAGTGCCTGGAAAGTTGATGGTGCATTGGTAAGACCAAAAGGCATTACTGAGAATTCATAGTGGCCTTCATGTGTTCTGAAGGCTGTTTTCTCCACATCAGAAACCTTCATCCTAATCTGGTGATATCCAGATTTAAGATCCAACTTAGAGAAAAGTCTAGCTCCTCCAATTTCGTCCAACGACTCGTCTATCACTAGAATGGGAAATTTGTTTCTTATGGTGATCTTGTTTAAAGCCTTATAATCAACACAAAACCTCCATCCCCTATCTTTTTTCTTTACTAGTATGATTGGGCTAGCATATGGACTGATACTACGACTTATAAGTCTTGCTTCCAGCATTTCTTTTACCAGTTTCTCTATCTCATCCTTTTGGGTATGGGAATACCTGTATGGTCTCAAATTAGGAATGTTGGCTCCTTCCTTTAAGTAAATGGCATGATCCTGAACCCTTTCAGGAGGTAGCCCTTTGGGATGCTCGAAGACTTCTGCATATTGTTGCAAAATTTCCATACTAGAATCTCTTGACTTACTGCCCTTACTTCTGCACATTCAATCATATATCCTTCCCCCTCTTGTTTTAAGGCTTTGACCATTGATTTCAAGGACGCTTGTCCTTTACTAAGTGCTGGATCACCCTTGATGATTACAACATCTTCTCCCTTCCCTATGGTGAGGATTAAGGTTCCGAAATCAGTCTCTACTTTCCTTAGCCCTTCCAACCATGCCAGCCCCAAAACAACATCTATGCTCTTCAAGTCAAATATGAAAAAATGTTGCAGTATCTTTTGCCCTTGTAACTCCAATTGAACCTCCTGACATTTGCCTTGACTTCCTATCAACTGTCCGCAATTTATGAGTACTATCACCCTTCTACTTCCCATTTTTTCCCATAATTTCCAGGCTTTCTTTGAAGTCAATCCCATCATTGATTTCAAGGATAATTGTAATAAAGCTTCCTCATTCTTGCTGTCTCCCAAAACAACCTTCTCCTCTTCATTTTCTTCTTCAAGATCATCTTCCATTAACATAATTCAAAGCTGTTTGAATTTACAAATATGCTTAGGCCCAAATTTTTCATCACATCTAAAACAAAGTCCTTTTGCCTTCTTCTCCAACATCTCTTCATATGTCAAATTCTTGAACCCTTCATTTTGGCTCCCCTTGATTTCTCCTTGCTTTTCCCCAAGATTAGAGGATCCTGCAGCATCTACCATTGCTGGCCTAAAAGAAATAGCTCCCTTCAATCCCACATCAGAATCTGCCATTCTTTGAAAATTTTGGGTTCTTGCACCCCCTAGCAATCTTCCACCTTCATGGCCTCTGTTCTTGAATATTGCTTGGTTTCTTCCATCCAACCTCTATGCTTTAAGCATTAGTAACTCAAGAGATGTGAAGTTCTTCATCTCCAATTCTGCCCGCAAGTCTTCCTTTAGCCCATTAAGAAAAATTCCTTTGAGATATACCTCATCCGCATCCTTTAAAGGGCCCATTAGGGATTCAAATTTTTCCCTATAATCTGCAACAGATCTTGTTTGTTTTAACTGCATTAAGGGTCCAAATGGATTACCAATAGCTATTGGTTGGAACCTTTCTATTACTGTCTTCTTGAATTCTCTCCATGACAATTGTGGGGTCTTGAGCTCCCACCACTGAAACCAATTAAGGGCTCTTCCTTCCATTGCTACCAGAACTGCCTCCATCTTTTCTTTGTCATTAGCAGCCCTCAATTTGAAATACCTTTCAATTTTATGCATCCACCCGCAAGGATCATCCTCATCAAACAGTGGAATGTCCATCCTTCTCCATTTATCATTATGAACATGATGATGTCTAGATTCTAACCAAGACTCATCATCTGTAGAAAAATGAACCTCACCTTCTTCTTCCTCCCTCTTCCTAGGACCCCTTCTATTTTGTAGGTTCTGTATCTCCTTCATCAAGATCTCAAACCTATCAGTCACCTCTCTTCTAAAGTCTTCTTGACTGGTCCTGCATTCCAGTATGCTTTGCTCCAAAGAGTCCAATCTAGTTCCTATTTTTGTGCGCGCCATAGGAAGCTCCCAAGATCGGGAGCTCTGATATCAGTTGATAGGGACTGGTACCCAAGAATAGTGAAAAAGAATGAATCTTTATTACTATCCCCCCTTTGTGATTCAACCTCAGCCCTACCAGAATTGAAATACAGAGTTTGGGAAAGAATGTTACAGCAATCCTCACTAATTCTGAGTTTTCGAGAGAGTTAGGGCACTCCAATTACAAACTTCTCAAAATTATCCCACATCTTACTCTATTCTCTTCCCTTTTATTTATAGGTTTCATTTCTTAATCTAGCTATCTGTTATAGCAGCGAGCTAACTAACTAATATAGCCTTAATTCTGTTAGATTTTATTTCTCCTACTATATACTTGTCTAATTGGGGGTTTATTAAAGATCTTCATCTTGTGATTGAAGATTGGTAAAGTGATACAAAATGGTTTCAGAATGATATGTCCAAAGTGTTGTGAGATTGCATGTTGGGTTTGTGGATTAGGTTTAATGTGATGGCCCATGCCCAATGGCTTAAATAGGGAAGGCCCCACATCTAATGAAAGGTGTTGCATATCAAGAGTGGCACCTTTGTTAACAACTTAAATGTTCAGCATGATGGTGAGTGCTTTTGATCATATTAATCATATCATGAAACTAAAGTATTTAAGGTTGAAGACTAGTGGGAATAACGTTTCGAATAAAAGATTGGCATAGTTAAATTGCTCTTTGGTTGATATTGTGTTCAAAACTATGGTCAAATTGCATTTGGAACAAAATATGAGAGGGGGCAAGCCTCATTTGGGATTAAGACTAGGGGTGGACCACATATGGAACAAAAGCCAAATTGCGTTTCAAATTGAGATTGGAACCAAGGGCATAAAAGAGTCTAAATGGAAGAGATGACCACAAATTTTGAAAGAGGCAGTGGAGCAAGCACATGGCACTGTCCCTTAGAATTGAGGTTTGATGAGCTACCATGATGCCTAGAGCGGACAAATGTAGATAGTGTCTTAGAGTGTGTGTCAACAAAAGTCTAGATGTAGGCTTTTGGGATCAAATGATCTAGAGAATCAATGCTTTCCAGTAGTGTTCTCAGTTTTGAAAGCTCGCCAAACGGAGGCAAATTGTTATAGAGTGGTTGGATGATACCAATGAGGGAAAAAGACTACTAGAGACTGGATGTGCATATAGTAGCTTGGGAGATCCTAATTGGATGGTTGTTGATAAAAGCAAAGTTATAGAAGGATGGTTGACAACGGAACAATGGTAGCTAACAATGAAAAAGCAACAAATGGTGAAAAAGAAAAGAATCATGGAAATAAGATGAACCTTCATATTTAGAAAATTCAACAATGGAGTATTGGCATGATATATCATGGGACAGTATTGCTCTGATACCATATTGAAATTATAGGATTTTAACTTTTTGATATAGATGGAGTAAAAAGAGATGACAAAAATTGAGTTGCTATCAATTTGATATGATATGTTATATTATAGTGTTAAAGAACATAAAGCACTAACTTTTATTTGTACAAATATTAGATTACAATATTAACTACAAAAGCAAACTGATAGGACCCCTAAATCAGTTAGGCCCAACATAGATAAGCCCAAAATAACCAAAGTGTTTGTGCAAAAAAAAGGGTAATGAGGAGAAGTTTAACTAATTCTGTGGAGTATATCAGGAGAGGGGGATGTAAGATTCTATTAGGAGGGTTATATGTCGTGGGTGGGGAGAGAGAAAGGAACAGGTTGGAATTAGTGAATTGAACTTTGGGAGAGACTAGACACTCGAATTGTCTAGAGTGCTGTTATTTTCTTGCTGCATTGTATTTTCTTCTTCTATCTCAGGTATTATGTCACCTTGATATAGGCTTCAAATTAGTAATAATATAGTTAATTAGTCCAACCCATCTATTCTACTGCTATTATGTTGGTATCTATCAATTGGTATCAAAGCTTCGATCCTCGGAGTCGTTACTGGTTAATACACGATCCACTATGGAGTTCAAAGTAGAAAATTTGGAGAAGAATGTGCTTGAATGGAGACCTAAGAGTCAGATATAGTGGGACGAGCTCAAACATTTATTGAGAGAGACTTGTAGAGGAGAGACATGAGGATGCTATTGACGACAGAGGTCCCCACATCAAGGAGATGAAGAGCATGGTAGTCGTGCAAACTCAAGACGAGCTTCAAGATCATAGTCCAAGACTTTCAATCCTTCAAACAATCAAGAGAATGGGTCAACGAAGGGGAGTCAACCTTCACCGCATGATCATAGAGGAAGGAAGTTGGAGATTTCGGTGTTCTTGAGAGATGATGCTAATGTGTGGATAAACAAGGTGGAGAGGTACTTAAGACTAAATGGGATGGTCATGTCCGAGAAGCTAGAGGCAGTGATGGTCACTCTAGAAGGTTGAGCACTGAATTGGTTTCAGTGTTGGGAGGACCAAACACCATCTCCCAGTTGTGAACAATTCAAGGAGGTAGTCTTGTGACGTTTCCAACCGGGGTTGATCCAAAACCCATATGGACCGTTGCTATGTTCATAACAAATAGGGGGTGTGATGGAATATTGGGAGAAGTTTGAGCTACCTTTGCTCCAATGAAGGATGCAAACAAGATGCTAAAAGGAATTTTCATGAACGGACTACATGAAGAGATACAGGCAGAACTGAAACTCTATAACTCAGGTATGCCGTCTGATTTAATGGACAAAGCACCATTATTGGAAGAGAAGAATTGCGCTTTGAGGAAGGGGGCAGTCCTAGGGGCAAAGGAGAGATGTGAACCGCATCTGTCAAAGACAAGTTTGGAGGAGAGAGAAAAGGAAAGTCTGGAATTAGTGAATTGAACTTTAGGAGAGACTAGACACTCTCGAATTGTCTAGAATGCTGTTACTTCCTTGCTGCACTGTATTTTCTTCTTCTACCTCAGGTACTATATCACCTTGCTATAGGCTTGAAATCATTAATAATATAGAATATTAATCAGTTCAACCCTTCTGCTCTGCGATTATTTTGGTATCTATCACAAACAAATTGTGAGATAGTAAGGAAATAGGAATACTAATTCTTAGAGATTATCTAGGATTCTTTAAATTATTCTAAGATATAGCAAGTTACTATTTCATATTTTCCATGTATTCTACAAGGAGTGTATTTGGTCGTCTCAGTTTCTAGATGTCATTGTATATCTTGGTTCATTTTTGAATTTAAATGGGGATAGTTATCTTATTGTATTGGTGGGCTTTGGCTTGGGCTCAAGTTAGTATGAGGTACTTTACCTAATTATTAGTATGAATGCTTGTTTACTTCCATTTGGAGAAATGATCAGTTTTTTGGCAACTTCCTGTGTGAGCTTTTGATTAAAAAGAAAGATTATTTTCTCCAAATAATGCTCTCCCAAAAGCATGTAGTGAATAAGATCATTGAGTTAGTATATCATAGCATATTATTATGCATATCAATCTAATATTTTATTATAGAGTCTGTTATTTTCTCTTCTCAAAATTTTAGACTGTTGTCTATATGGATGACATTGCTCTTGTTTAATAGGAAGTGTAAACTTTATGAAGTGGTTAGTGAATCAAAATTAATTTGTAATACTCACATGAGAAATATTCTATTACGTATGAAGACTGATATTAGTTGTTTTAGATTTACTAGTGCAGTATTACGTGGGAAGAACTGGGAAATACCATTGCCACCATTTGGACAGGGTTGGTAAGTACTTTTCTTTTTATCAGCAGGTTGATAAGTACTTCAAGTTTACAATGTAGTTGAGAAATTTATCTAAATGATTTAGGAATGTTTCTGTTATACATTCTCATGTGGTAGCATTACCTGCTGACCAATGATTTCAGTGGTCATATTTACTCATTTTCTTACAAATTTAATGGGTTACTTGGCAGACATGAACTAATTGAGGTGTTGAAAATGTGGATAAAAACGATCGTTTGCTTTGGTAGCGAGTTAGATTAGGTCAAAGAGATGATACTGCCTTGGTACCATGTTAAAAATGAGAGATAAGATGGAATATACCATGAGTAAAAGACACAAGTGCATGTGTGTGGGCAGTTTATAAGGCTAAGGATAAGCTGGTGCTATTTCCTAGACACCAATTCATTAAAAATGGATGACTAATAGCATGAGAATCCACCAAAGGAGTCTTGGGTGGGTCAATGTATGCAGACTTAATCCCGCAAGTGGAGAGGCTTTTCAGAATTTGAACCACTGACCTCTTGGTCGTAAGACAACAACAACCTTACCCATGAGCCAAGGCACACACTCTTGGTAGACACTAACATATGAACTCTAAATGCATTTAACATGTCATACTTGAACTGTAGATGGTTAGTTTAATAGAAATCAATCCCAAGAGATAGTAAGGGGATATGTAAACTAATCTTAAGAGCTAAGATGATCTAGATTGCTTTAAGTAACAATCACAATATTATTAGATATTTTTCATATATTCTAACATATGTAAAAGAGTTTGTTCTTTAACAAGAGCGGAGGTTATACAATGACAGCGGGGATATTTGTAAAATAGGGAATTGAATAGAGACAACAGTTCCAGGTCTCTTGAACACGTGAGTATTCATTTCTGTTCATATTTGTTCATTCCCTACCCTATTCAAGTATCACATTGGTACGGAGTTGGTCATTTAAGGGTTCCAGTCTATAAGATTCAGATTCTTTATCTGGTTTAGTTCCTTTACTGACTCTCTTTGTCTCTTGATTTATCTATTTCTATGTCATGATTTAGGGGGATAAAGGTATGAACAAAGTTGTAAGGTGTCTTATAAAGTTCTACTTTTATGATGCTGCGGTTGCATCTTGTTTCTGCAGGTTTGATACTGTCTACCTTGATGATGACCTTCGAGTTGTAAAGGATATCAGGGGAGACTATCTAGTTGTTGACCGAGCTTCCTATATCTGGAAAGAATGAGTGGAATCTTAATCTCTTTGTTGCACATGTTCATCGATGTAAACTTCTAACTCAACTGCCTGCATGGTTTTAATTCAATCTTTGTGCTTTAATAATTTCTGGCAAGGTCTTGTATCTCTTCTGGTTAAGCTAATTTAATGTTTATTTGCTTTCGCAGTTGAAGTATGGGTTAATTATTCTTCATCTTTTTTATTCAAATATATTCATAGGAATATGACATAATATGAATTGTTGTTTGAATGCATGTATGCCGAAGAAGATTCTGAATTACTTGTACTTTGTGTCGTTATTGTTCATCGCGCAGACTAAGGCTATATTGCTTCTTTAAATGGCCTCGGATGTCTGAGTCATCTGAACCAGATGAATAGCTCTAATGAATACTTTTCTGCCATTCCGTTGAAACAGATCTAAAGCTATCTGTTTTATTTGACATCTAATCTTTTGAAGGATTTTATTCTTATTTTTTAATTCGTGTTTATTTATTGGAACAAAAAGATGTTTCTAGGTTCTAGGTAGTGTATAACATGGGAAGTGGCGAGGTTCGAACCTAGAACCTCAAGTTTAATTATTTTAATTTCAAATTTCTCATTCTAATGGCTTATGATTTGTTTGTTTAACTGTTGCAGAGGTTCCAGCCTTCTAGGCAGCAAATGCTAAAACACTTTGACAGCTGAAATGGAAAGTTAGAGCATCAATATTGGTGCTGTCGTGCCTTATTATTTCCTTTTTATAGATGATTAAAATACAGAGTTAAATATATTTTTATTTTTAAAATAATTTAATTTTAATTTGTCTTTTATTTTTAAAATTTTTGGCTGGTTTTTTTTAAAATATTTTAATTATGATTTTTAATATTAATTTAAATTAGATTAAATCAATATAAGTTAACAATGTCTAGAAAAAGTTTTGATCATTTAAAATATGTTGATTATGATCTTTCTAACTATGTTTAGTTTAACTTAATTTAATCAAATTTGGATTAATATTAAGGATCATTAGATATTTTCAGAAAATGAAAGTTTTAATTCAAATGTTTTAAAAATAAGGTATGAAAATTAAAATATGATTATTTTAGAGGGATTAAAAATATTTTTAACCTAAAAATATAAAAGAGGATAAGAAATTCTATTTTGGTTGCTTTTAGAAACAACTGTATCACTGAAATCTTTTTTTTAATTCCTGAAGTAAGCAGCCTCAGCAAACGTCACAATAAAGACATCAATATTTATGTAGCACGGCGAAGAGATTTTAGTGGGAAAAACTGTTTTACAGTCCACTACATGATCTGTGTAGGTAGATTATAAAATACATTGCTCACAGTGCTAGAATATGAAGACAGACTTTCTAATATTTATGCGATTAATATTCTAAACATCTTTTAAGTTAGGTATATGTCCAACTTGAATGAAAGATTCAACAAATGTTGTATTAACTATATTGAATATAATCTCGGTGGACCATGACTAAGGTACAAGTACCCAGCTACTATAACATAGTTAAACAAAGAATTTGTCTAAACCTAAGAGCTATTAATAGCGCTTCTCTTCGAGATTCAACCATAGCGACCAACAATTCCTGTGGAAGGGATTTTAGCTTCCAAACATGAATGGCATTTTAGTGGTTTGGTAAATAGACCACAGTGCTTTGATTCCAATGGTAACAGGGGAGTTGCTTTTTGTACCTTTCATTTTTACTTTTCACACCTTCTTTTATTTTTGGTAAAATTAAATATCAAAATTGCCCTTCATTTTTATTATTTGAACTGAATTTAATAAATTTTCGGAAATAATTTTCCGAAATGAATTGAACTTCCGGAAATGCTTTTCCGGAATAAATTTATTAAACTTCAGGAAATACTTATTCGGAGAGTAATTAAATTCATTTCGAAAAAGATCTTCCGGATACACACTTCCGGAAACGTATTTATTGCATTACGGAAACATGTTTCCAGAACATCTAAAAAGATCTTCCGGAAACACATTTCCGGAAACGTATTTATTTCATTACGGAAACATGTTTCCAGAACATCTAAAAATTTATTCATTGCGTTACGGTCATTGCATTACGGAAATGTGCTTCCGGAACATAAGAAAATTTATTTATTGCATTACCGTCATTGCACTACGGAAACGTATTTCCGAAACATCCAAAAATTTATTCATTGCGTTACGGAAACGTATTTCCGGAACGTATATTCACACTTCTTTTACGCAACATTTCAAAAATTCATATTTTCATTGCGGATACATCTTTTTGGATATGTATAATTTACCTTCCGAATACATGTTTTTAGAAAGAAGTTCAAATCTCCTGAATTTACATTTTCGGAAGCTAAATTTATAGGAATAATTTTATCTTTTCACACGAAAAGGGGTGCGAAAAGCAAATTGAGGGATGTAAAAAACAACTCCCTGCTAATAGACGCAGTACTTTGATTCCAATGGTAATAGACGCAGTTCTTCGGATCCGACACTTCAAAACAGCAACGAAGCCCATCATTCAATGACAACTTTTGCACTTCAAAACAGCAACGAAGCCCATCATTCAATGACAACTTTTGCTGCATTGCAGGTTATTTTTTATGTTGAAGAAATCATGTAAGCCACTTGGTCGGTATAACTGTGTATTTGTATTTACTTATTTTGCCGTTAAAATTATGTTAACAACTTATTAAGAGTGTTTTTGAAAAAACAAATCTCCAAAATATATTCCTCATCATCCTCGGTTACAGTTTTTCCGGTTTCGAATATTTTCCTTGAATCGTATTTCAATTTTGTTGCCAGCACTTCAGTTTCCTGTCGTAATTATTGTTTTATCTTTTTTCTTAGATCTATAATTATTTAGGGAATGTAAACAGCACATTTTTTTTTTAAACTTTTTATGATTGTTAAACAGTCAAAGAAATTTTGAAAAAAGTATTCAATTTATAAAATAAATATTGTCTTTTAAAAAACTTAATTAATCACAAAAAAAGTGTTGGAAAGTATGTTTAATAAAGTATATTACTGATATTTCTCTATTTTATCTTTGATGTCTTAAGTTTTGTATCCTGGATCTTGTTATAATACCCTAAGGTAGATTGACACTAATATTTTGTTTGTATGATATGAAAAATAGAAAGATAAGAAATGGAAAAATAGAATCAGAGCAAGATAAAAATATAAGTTGATTAGATTGATTTAAATAAAAAAAATTATTTTATCTTATTTGGATTAATAAAAAGAAAATGAAAAGAAATAAATTGATAGTATAAGTTTTGTTTTAAATTAATTAAAAAAAATTAAAATTAAAATTTTTTATTATATTATGCTTTTATTAATATAATAATTTTTTTTAAATATATTTAATAATTCAAACATTAAAATAAAAAAAGAAAAAGAAAACAACCTTCTTCCCTGAACTCTCTTCAACTTGAAAGAGATTAAAATTTGGTCTGTATAAAATAATTTCTTAATTTCTTCCTTCCTATTTTTATAATCAAGATAAACAGGAAGTTTTTGTAATCATTCCTATTTTCTTTCCTTCTAATTTCTTCAAACAAGCGAAGAATAAAGTACATCTTTCGTAATTATAAGCTTCATTAACTTGTATTTTTTTTTTATCATGCACAGCTTTATAATTTATGTGTACATGCTTTAGTGCCAACAAAATTTATGTAATGGTAAGAATTGGATTTGTATTTCAAAAAGTTACCGGTGTAAATTCCATTATCTATAACATAATATTATTTTGTAAGTTGTTCTTTAAGGTACTTCCAGATTCTAATGAAACCCTTCAGGCCCATTTTACCTAAACTTTTATGTACAGATTTTCTTTTAAAAAAAAAATTGAATGCTTCAAGTGTGTAGTCTGCAAGCTGTACTTGTAGAATGGTAATTTTTGGGCACGTTAGAACTTTCCTTATGAGAATTTATTGTACTGAAATAAGCAATTTGTATTTTCTGTCTTCTTCGGAGATTGCTTCGAGGTCACATCCCCAGTCCATCTGAATTCACATCTTGCAGTTGAAGAGCACATATAATGTTATTTCTATTTTTTGGGACGATATGTACCGGTATTTAATATTCAATATAGTATTTCAATTGATCTCTCTTTTTTTTTAGTAGAAATCTCAATATTTTCGATCGAGGGAAAATTGCGAAAGCCTAGTTTCGGCTGCAATTATCATTTGTAAGACGTCTATACTCTTTCATTATATTTATTTACTTGCAGGGTGCACAAGGAGATGCAGACTGGGACCTAAACCTGAAGCCTTTATTTCCACCTCCTCTTAATTCTACTCATTCTGAATTTTTTTTCTAACAATTAAGGTAATTAAATTTTGCTTATAAGATAATATTAATCTTAAATCTTAAAGTTTCCATTCCATGGTAGATAATTATGTCCATCAATTACATATACTATAGTTAAATGCTGAAGTGGCGTCGTTGTTCATTTTTTTATTTACAAGGGGAGATTGTGGTCAAGATACATCTTATTAAGTTGTGTATTCTCCCTTTTGATGCATTTTTTTTATGAGATCCTTTTGATTATTTTCAGTGGTGTTTTACTTTTCATTTTATGTATTAATATGATATTTTCTTTTGCATGTTGGCATAAAATCTTGCATATCAACTTTCATTTTCTCCCTCTTGTATTTTATTGTTTGATTTGATTTGAGTGGCTGGTTATGGACAAAATTGCGGTAGTTGACTAAATGGATTTGGGGTCAGGGTGACGTTTGAAGTCTCATTCTGTCCCCCACACTAGGAAGAAAGGGGACGCAACTGCATCAGCAAAGGAGAAAAGTAGCGTTCGGAACAAAGATTAGCATACCAAACTGGCTTTGGATTATGTTGTGATTATGCACTAAGTGAGCGTGCAAATTTTAGACCCAATACTTGGGACCATCACGTGTGGGTCGCCTTTGCCATTTTATATTTTATGAGCAGACTTTTTGTCCATTAGTTTTTATAGTTTCTGAAACCCCTTTGAAGCTCCTTTTGCTTTTTTGAGTTTTTCTAATCTTCACGTGGAATTCCCATTACTAAGTGTAGTTTACATCTCCCATGTTTTCGTTTAAGCTCTATTCTTTGATATCTTTATATGAACATGATATTTATTTAATGTAATCGATTTTTTAATCTTTTAAAATTTATTTTGACCTTAAAATATAAATACGAAGTATTTTCTCTAGCAATTATTTCATGTTGAAAGTGATTAAATGTCATTAATTTATTAAAAATATTTTCCACTATTATTATTGATTTGCATGATAGTTACATGAAATATCAAAATAGCTATTATGCATTAGTATTTATTTTTTTGGTGTTTAAATTAAATTGTTTAATCATTTGTGTAATTATTTTAAATTATGAGCATATATATACTCCCCTCATATAACGAAATTTAGTCTTCTTTCTGCGTTGTACATTTTTTAACTTGCTTGGCTGTGGTGGCTTCCGATGTAGTTTCCTTTGAAAAACTCCTTTCAAACAAATATGATTAAAATATGCATTTTAGTGATATTCACAATATTTCAATAGATAAACCATAGCAAAGTGGATTGATGTCAAACATCTTTAGCCACCATGGGATTTATTTTTTATTAAGGTTGGCAAAAGGTCCATAGTGTGTAACATTTGCTGAGAATTTGAACATTACCTTTGCAAATTTGATAGAATCTAACTTATAGATATTCTATGATGTTTCAATAACCAAAATCACTACTGCAGGAGCTTCACTTGTCCCGTCAGTACCATGAGCTTTCTTTATGATCATTATTGCTGTTCCTCCTTTGCTGGCTGAGACACTGCATATATACAGTGATTCAGTGGATTTTTGTTGAGCACTAGTTTATTGGCAACTTCTAACACTCCAACAGCATATTTCAATGCTGTACATGAAATCTGGGTCAGATTGATAGTGACCCCATCTTCCACTTTCCTTTCGCCTATCTCCCCCAAAATCCTGTGGGCCCTACCCACTGCCACTGCTAAGTTTCACATGATATGGGCCCGGCCCTGATAATCATATTACAAGGTAGGAGACATATGATTCCTCTTTGGTTAACATGAAAATCAGGATGGTGATAACTGAAAACTAAACCAACTCTAATTATTTTATACTTTTTAAATAGTTTTTAAAAGTAAGTTTTCCTCTTGGCTTTCATATATCTTTAAGTATGTGATCATATGCTAGAATGAAATATGAAAAGGAAATGATGGGAAATGACCATTTTTCAAATTAAAATCAATTCATGTTTCGTCTTGACCGTTTGCAAATTATAATTATGACAAATATAATTATTTTTTGCAAAATACCATTTTTAATATTTTATTAAATAAAATCAATTCTTTTAAAATATTAACTTAAGATATAAACCCTAAACCCTAGACTTAATTCTTTAAAATTTGTTCTTTAATCGATTGTCTTAAACCTGGATATGTGTATAATTTTTTTTTATTGAGTTGGTTATTTCAAAATCTTAAGGAAATTAGTGTTCCATTATGACATACACTTTGTAATGGTATACATAAAAAATTAATTCTATTAGAATTTATACGAAACAAATCTGGTAAAAGTCAAATCTGGCTGTCAGATTTATCAAGAAAAAATTGTACTCAATAGGGTCCCACAACCTATCCTCCAGCCCATGAATTTGCAAATGGTGCTAAGTGTACGGTATGAAATAGCCCTTTTTAAGGTGCAGGCAGAATTGTAGGCTGCTGGGCTTGTGGGCACATTGTGGACATTGTGAAAGAAAGTTATGTAGGAGAGGATGAGGCCAGAAGGGAAAGGGTACCCATCTGTAGGGACTTTGATGGGCCATGCAAGTCTCGGAATGATTTCTTGTGGGGATGTATTCCTTCATAGCCTTTCATGGATGGCCCCATTTTAAAGAGGTTTGCAAATTTTCAAAGTGACAGAAAGTGATGTCCATACTGCTCCACCTTCAACAAAGAAAAGGGTGGGGTTGTGTGTAGTTTGGCGCTTTGCTTTTGCTATGACGCCAAGCTATGTCGCCTAGTTTGGATCCGGACAAGGTTGTTGCTTCTACTTTAGGGGATAACTCGTTATGAAGTTTTACAATGGTTAGGATGCTTTTTGGAACTTTAAATTTATTTTAATAATTAAAATTTGTAACTAACATTTATAGTTCGTACCGCTCAAATAATTGCTCATATATAAATGAGCATATAGAATGCTAATAAATTCTATCGACCGACCGAAGTTACTCGCCCGTCATCTCATCCATTCAATTAATGAATTATAGATTTTAGTTGAATCGTGTACACGCATTCCTTACAAACATACTAGTCTAATTTTAGCTTTAAAATATTTTAACACTAGCATCTACTTGTTGGTGGTCGATAACTATTCGCCCAAGTGATCAACATTAATCGAGAGGTTTAGCTGTTTGAATAATTTTCGAATAAAAAAACAATTGGTTGCTATATGGTTATTATTATATTACGAAACTATTTTCACACACACATATATATATATATATATATGTTGGATTACTTATTAATATTTTTAAAATAAGATAATAAATTTAGAAATCTAAACTTTAAGCGTAAAATTTAAATCTTTATGATCCTATGGTAAAATTAAGATATATAAACATAAGAAAACGTTTATGATGAGAATCAAATAATACATCTTTGAATATGAATAATATGGTCTATGAAGAACATTTATTGAAGAATTTAGGTTTAGAATAGCTCAAATGAAGCAGCACATTCATCTTTGAATTTGAAAATAACTTAAAAATTGAGAGAAAAATTGAAAAATAAATAAAGAAGATATTTATGTGAACTCCTAAACACTACAAATGCTTATAAATAAAGTATTTGATAAACTTCAATTTCTATTACAGTTATGAAATCTTCTATTGATAAGGAGTTCTTGAGAATTAACTTAAGATTTGAAATTTTAAAAAAAGTTAAAGAGAGAATTGTTCTTAAATTTTACTAAAAAAATATGCAAATGAATTATGATTAAAAATGTCTAAAATATTAGAAGTGAGGTCTATTTAAAGGCAAAGTAAGGTTCAATAATGCTCCCTAAAGCCATCCCTTCATGCTTCTAGCTTAATTGGATCTTCTAAGATCCAAAACCTAAGTATCTAGTTTACAATCTTAAAAATGAAGGAAAAGTAAAAAAATGAATTTATACCTTTAACCAGTACAGACAGGTTATCCTTAACCAAATTATAATCAAAAGACCTAAGCTAATCATATATGAAATAGGACAAAGACTTGAGAGAGAAGCCTCCAAGGTGCTATAGGCATGTGTAAGCAAGACTTCTACCTCCTCCTCTAATCCTTTTTCCTTACTTTAATGGTAGACCTATTAGAGATAGGTGGCTTTGGATCCATCCAAGTGATTTTTACATCATTTTCACTCTCTTCAAAAGCATCATATTTGAATGTGTAGGACCATTATCATATGTAGTAAAAGTAGATAAATAAGAAATGATAAAAGTAACATTAACTCTATTATCATCTAGAAAATCTAATCTGTAATCATTAGGACCTACGCGATCTAAAACTTGGAATGGACCATCACCACGGGGTGTAATTTGATTTTTCTAAGGGAGTAAAACCTTTTTTTTTTTCTAAGATGTAACCATACCCAGTCCCAAGGTTCAAAATTTATATTTTTCCTACCTTTGTTTACTAGCCTAGCACAATGAATCATCTTTTTCTCAATAGTCTCTTTAATCTTAGTATGAAGTTTCTTAACATAGATAAAAGAAGTGAGTCCAAAGGAGTTAATGGATTACACTCATAGACTACCTCAAAAGAAGAATGCTGAGTAGTAGAGTGAATAATCCTGATGTTGGCAAACTCAATAGACGAAGACATTCTTCCTAAGAACTAATGTTCTTTTTAACCATGGCTCTTAAAATGGTAGACAAGGTCTTGTTCACGATCTCTATTTGTCCATTTGTTTAAGGATGATAAGTGGTTGAAAATAGAAGCTTTGTTCCTAGCTTACCCCATAAGGTCCTCCGAAAATGATTGAGGAACCTAGTGTCCCTATTTGACACTATACTCGTAGGTATGCCATGCAATCTAACCACCTTTACAAAGAACAACCTTATCACATTACTAGCATCATCTACTTTATGATAGGGAATGAAATGAGTCATTTTACTAAACATGTCCGTTACCATAAAGATAAAGTTAATTTCCTTTTGGATTCTGAGTTACCCTAAGATAAAGTCTATGCTAATATCTACTCAAAAGGAATCAAGGATGGGGAAAAGGGGTGTATAGGTCATGGGACATAGAGGCTAATTTAGTTAGTTTGTAAACAATGCATACAACATCTTTGGACATTGGTGTCCATATGAGGCCAAAAAGAATGTTCCCTAAGGGTGCCAAAGTCTTGTGCGTCCTAAAATTGTCCATCAAACCTCATTCATAGTACTCTTTCAAGAAACGATCCCTCACATATCCTATGGGAACACACAACTTATTATCCTTAGAGATCCTTTAAGTATGCTCAAAATTTAACAAGTTCGTGCTAAGGAAGGTTAATAAAGTATGTGTCCTAGACAATGCATTTGCTACTCATTTAACCTATCCTTGTTTATGTTTGATCACATAAGAAAATTATTCCAAAAACTCTACCCACTTGGCATATCTCTTGTTTAATATAGCTTAGGCCTTAAGGTAATTATGATTCACGATCATTATGGATTAAAAACTTTTGAAAACAAATAATTTTGCTTGTTTATAAATTTCTTTAGTTTTGTCTTTATGTTTTCAATTTATTGATCCCTTTGATATGTTTTTATATATTCCCTAATGGTTGCATCAAGGAAATCTCATTAGATAGGTCGATGATTTTTAGCATTCATTCAAATATGGTGAGTCAAAGACAAGTTGTAAAAGACAAGAGTGATTCCTAAAAGCCTTAAAAGCCTAGGCAAGCATGAAACATGAGGGATAAGGAGTGTACACACTTAGAGAGTGATAAGGATCTCTCTTAATTGTGTTTTTGAACTAACCTTTTCCTTGTGGAGGCATTTTCTTGATTTCTTGGTGTAACTAGAAGAAGTGGATAAAAAAGGACCCTAAAAATTCAAGGGAGGTGCATTCGACCAAGGTTAAGAAAAATGGATTCGAAGACTAATTTTTAGTTTTGGTAATTGTTTATCATTCTTAGGATTCCATTTCTTGTACCATTATACAAATTTTGTATTATTTACCTTCTGTAAAAACTCAGAAGTGGTAGTAGGATATTTTTCTTAATTGTAATTTACTTTCTTTTCTAATTTGGATGTAAAAGGTCTTTGGTTTTATTTGGTGTAAGATACTCACCAAGTGTGTGTTGTATCCTTGTTGAGAAGGAATAAAAAGGTTTAACATTTTCCTTAGGTTTGTAAAGTAGCCTAACTATTTATGTGTTAAAGTTTTCCTTACAACTTATGAAAATTGGCATAGGTAAGAAGCCATTTTGTAACCCTAATCTTACAATTTCAACTAAATAATTACTACTTTATATGATAGGAATTTAAACTTAGCATAGGTTTTTAATTACATTTATTTGGTTGGTTTATGTTTGTCAATTCGAGAGTGGAGAGAAAATTAAACATGAGTAAAGGCGATTATTTACCTAGGTCTCAAATGAAAAATATAACTCACCAACTAGAAATAATGTTCCATAAACAACATAAGGTCTTAGCAGAACATCTAGATAAACTTAAAAGAAAACATAATTCATGTAGGGTTAAGGATAATGAGAAGGGAAATGAAAGTAGGAGTTCTAGGAGGGGAAGTTACCATAGAGAACTAGATGATACATCCTTGGATCATGTTAATTATTATGGGAAAAATAACTTTAGGTCTCACTCAAGTAAAAAGAGTAAAAATCACTTTAGGAATAAAGAAAAATCACCAATAAGAGAAAGGAAAATGGAACGTCCTTCATTGAAGAACATTGGCCCTACTTAAGAGAAAGACAGTGTCATTTTAGAGATAGAGAGTCCTCTAGACATTGAGATAAATGTTTTTCTGTATCTAGGCATGTAAACACTCAATTATGTCCGAGGCCCCCAATCATTAAAATTAACCAAAAATTAAGTTAATTAAAAATTTGAAAAGATGTAAAACAGAAAACAGAAAGAACAGAAAACAGAAAACAGAAAAAACAGAAAGCAGAAAATACAAAAAACAGAAAGCAAAAAAATAAAAAAATAAAAAAATAAAAAAATAACAATAAAAAAAAGGAAATTAAAGAATAAGTAAAAATGATAAATAAATATAAAAAATAAAAATAAAAAATGAAAAAGGTAAAAAAAGGAAAATTGAAAAAAGAAAAAGCTGAAAAATAAAAAATAGGAAACAAAAATTTTGAAATCAAGGGGGTTGGCTTTTGGCTCTTGGAGAGGGGTGGCTTTTGAACCTTTGAAAGGACTTGGCCCTTGCTAAGAGAGAGGGATCTGGCCTTTGCCTCTTTGAAAGAGCTTGACCCTTGCCAAGAAGGGGATGCGTCTATATATACCTACAAACAGGAAAAGAAGGGGTCTTTTTCTCGTTTTTTTTTTTAAATTCTTGGGAGGAGGACTTGGAGTCTTAGAAGAGGGATTTTCAGAACCTTTGAAGGGAGGACCTAAAAGAATCTCTGACCTTCAATTCAGCCCTTGGCCTCCATGGAATCATCTCTTCATCACCTTCAAATGGAGGTTAGGTCCAAATTTTATCCCTCTTAAGTTTCTTACTTCTTCTTGAATTTCCGAGTTCATTTTCGTATCTACTTTCATTTTTATTTTTGATCGGAAAAATGATATCCAATTTTGATGATTTTTGTTGCGTTTTATTTTTCTTTCTCTTTAGTTTCTGGAATGATATTATTTGTTCAATTTGGATCTGAAATGAAATTTTTATCACTTGATTACCGAAGCATGTTCATCCTGGTGCGCAAATTAACCTAGCTCGTTTGATTTGTGCATACCTTGCTCATTTCTGATTGGATTTATGCCAAAATTGTTTTGTTTGATTCCTATAATCCATATATTTCAATTTATTGTTTTTTAACTTTCAGATCTACCAAAAAATATTTTCAAAAAATTCTGAGATTTGAATTCAAATTTTGGAGCCAAAATCTTGTGTGTTCTTGAGGTTGATCTTCGTATCTATTTTTTGTTTTTGTTTTTAATTGGTCAAATGATCTCAGATTTTTGTGATTTTTGTTTCTTTTTCTTTCTCTCTAGTTTCTGGAATGATATTATTTGTCCAATTTGGATCTGAAATGAAATTTTAATCGCCTGATTATCGAAGCATGTTCATCTTGGTGCACAAATTAACCTAGCTTGTTTGATTTGTACATAACTTGCTCATTTCTGGTTGGATTTACGTCAAACTTGTTTTGTTTGATTCCTATGATCCATATATTTCAATTTATCAGTTTTAAGTTTTCAGATCTACCAAAAAATATTTTTAAAATATTCTGAGATTTGAATGCAAATTTTGGCACCAAAAACTCTTGTGTTCTTGAGGTTGATCTTCGTCTCTGTTTTTCATTTTCGTTTTCAATTGGCAAAATGATATTTGATTTTTTTGATTTTTGTTGTTTTCTCTTTGTCTTTCTCTCTAGTTTCTGGAATGATATTATTTGTCTAATTTGGATTTGAAATGAAATTTCTATCGCTTGATTACTGAAGCATGTGCGCAATTCTTTTCCTTAACTTCAAATTAAGTCAAGTTTATGTTAAATCAAGTCCAATTCAAGCCCAATTATTTTAACCTTAAAAAAAAATCTAATTTTATTTAATTTGGATCAAACCCAATTTTTTTTTTATCATTTTCTTTAATTTTGGGGTCAAGCCCAATCCTTTTAATCTTGATCCAATTTTCCTTCACTTCGGTCAAGCCCACTTCTTTTCTTTAATTCTAAATCATTTCTGTAAAGTTGGATTTTACTTAATTCGGATCAAACCCAATTCTTTTCTTTAATCGGTTCATTGGGTCAAGTCCAATATTTTTTCCTTTTCTTGAAATCAAATTCAATTTTTACCTGCGTCCAGCCCAAGCCCCTCTTTTCGCTTAAACTCAATTCCTTTCTTTCATTTTCTTTTAATTTGGGTCAAGCCCAGTTTTGGTTCTCTAACTATTAAATTACATCCAATATTTTTTTGAAACATTGTCTTCACTAACTCTGTAAAAACATCTGTTTTCAAAATATCTGTTTTAATTTTCTAAAATGTGTGCAAGCGGATTTTAACACGAACAGGAAGCCTTCTTTGCTGTTCTGTGTTTTAATTCGTGTGGATTCAAATGCGGCTTACGACGATTTGGATTTTGCAAGCACGTAATTTTAGAAAACACTGTTTACTAACTCCACTAAAAAATGTCTATTCCAAAATATCTATTTTAAATCTCTAAGATTCATGCAATGGATTATAATGCAAACAGGAAGCCTTCTCTGCTGTTCCGTATTTCAATTCGTGTGGATTCCAAATGCGGCTTACGACGATTTGGATTTTGTAAGCATAAATTTTAGAAAATCACTATTTACTAACTCTGTTAGAAAACGTCTGTTTCAAATATCTATTTTAAATCTCTATGATTCGTACACAGATTCTAATACGAACAGGCAGCCTTCTCTATTGTACCGCGTTATAATTCGTGCAAACTCACTCACGGCCTATGACGGTTTAGGTTATGCAAGTACACAATTTTAGTCTATTCAAAATTCAATCCTATCCTGACATCACCCCTCTACTTCTTCAAAAGATCAAGTCTCTTAAAACCAGAACTACGTAGCCTTGAGTTTCCCATTGCACTAGGGAATACGTAGGAGCAGGATCAAGTCCTGTCAGACTATTTTCCATAAACCTATTTATTTTCTATTCTATTTTAAGGGATCAAATAGTTTTCAAAATATCACACACTCAGTTTAAGGGTACCGTTCTTTGGAACGGGCGAGAAGGGTGCCTAATACCTTCCTTACTCGTAACCGACTCCCGAACCTAGATTTCTTCCTCAAGTTAGGGTTTTTTCCAAATGTTTTCCCTTGAAATAAAAATAAAAATTTGGTGGCGGCTCCACATTATAAATAAAATTCATTTTTAAATTTTAGCGAGTTTGTCGTCTCGTCAGAATTACGGTTGCGACAGATGGCGACTCCACTGGGGAGTTTAGAGAGTCAAGCCCTTTTTCAAAATTGAGTATGTAAATGCATGTTGATCCTTTTCTATTTCTTCACGTGTTGTTATTTGTTTTAGATATTCATGATAATTCAAGTTGTATGTTTCTCACAGTAAGGTAGAAGACATATATCTATTGTGTTTCAAATTGCAGGTTATTCTATACATTCTAGTCCTACATGCATAACATAAGTGGGGCTCTACACCCGGGTCCGAGTGAAAACCTAGGACTAGAGGGGTCTAGTGGTGCCACTTGGGATGGACGTCCCGTTTGACTATCACGAAAACTCCAACTAGAGTGCGTCTTTTTCTTGGTGCCCTGCAACTGGTAGCCTTCTCTACGGTTGTAGCAAGCACTAGGAATTAGAACTTGGCTTTAGTGACCATCATAACCTCCAGGATTACAAACTACCTTGTGTGAGAAGCATATATCAGAAAAACCTTAGATCTATGTGATATTGGCTCACTTAAAGCACCCACAAAAAAAGAAAGCAAAAGCATATTTATTTTGAGAAAAAAAACACAAAATATTAAGATCTGAAATTGATTTAGATTAGAAAAAGCCAAAGAAAATTTAAAACTAAAAAAGGAAGAAAATAAACAGATTTGACAAATGAAATCATAAAAATAAAGAAAATTCAAAAAATAATTTCTTATACTAATAATTTAAACTGGGGAAAATTTTTGCCCAAACCAATACAAATTAAGATTTTGGAAAATAAACATATACAAATCCAAAAGTAGAGGAGAGTTAGAAAATTTGAAAAAGAAATGGAAAAATTAAATTACTAAAATAAACAAATCATGGAAAACCATAAAAAAAAAAAGAAAAAGGAAATTGAAAACAAAATGCTTTTATATTTGAAAGGAAACTTAGGGAAATTTTAGGAAAACCAAAAGATTCTTTTTAGAAAAAATAAAAATATACCAGAATTACTAAAAATCCAAAAAGAAGCCAAAATAAATAAAGCAACAGATCATTCAAAATGATCAACTTTCAAACCTCTAATTATTTGTGTATCCAACATTGCATTCATCCATTCGTTAAATAAGTTTATCATCGATTTTGAAAATTATCCCCTACCTCCCTTATTTTAATATTCACTGAAGCATTAACATTTTTATCATTCATTGATTTTGGCATTCACATTGTTTTTCAAAAATTAATTTTTAATTTAACAGAAAGATTAAAAATTGAAGACAGACAACTTTCTCGGCATCCTTATAGAACCCGTTCCAAATCAAGAATCATGGATGAGTTGGAACGACAAAATGAAGAGTTGACAAATGAGGTGAAAACTTTGAAAGAGCAAATGGCCAAACTGATGAAGGCCATCCAATTACCCAAACAAAAGGATGTTCCAGAGGAATCAGCTGGCCCATTACATCCTCCTGGCTGCAATCCACAAAACCCTATACCATTAATCATACCTTCACAAACTGAATGGCTTAGTTATGGGTTTCCTCATGGACATGCACCCTCAT
The DNA here is from genome assembly GCA_037954105.1 of Canavalia gladiata. Classification (NCBI taxonomy): domain Eukaryota; kingdom Viridiplantae; phylum Streptophyta; class Magnoliopsida; order Fabales; family Fabaceae; genus Canavalia; species Canavalia gladiata. The sequence goes on from CM075661.1 coordinate 42,930,985, forward strand.
TCAGCAAAATACAAACCCAAACGCAATACCTACCTTCAAACCCCACAGAAAACCCACACATTATCCCAAACATCACTTCATGTGAACCTACTCAAATCCACCAAATAGCTCCTGGGGGGATAAATCCTATGTTCACCCAAGGACCTCATCCAATACACATACCACCCTCTTACCCTCATAATATGTCAGGAGAACATCGAAGCCACCTTAGTGAGGATAGTGTTGAAAAATGGAAAACCCTAGAAGGGAGAATCAGAGCAATTGAGGGAAGTGCATATAAGGCCAAAGACGCTTCCGATCTGTGTCTAGTGTCGGATGTGGTCATCCCTCCGAAGTTCAAGGTTCCTGAATTTGAGAAATATCAAGGGACTAGTTGTTCGAGGAACCACCTAACCATGTATTGTAGAAGAATGGCTGCTTGTGCTCATGATGACAAGCTGCTCATCCATTTCTTCCAAGACAGCTTAATTGGGGCAGCTGCCAACTGGTATACCCAACTGGAACGGACACATATCCGTTCATGGAAGGATTTGGCTGATGCCTTCTTGAAACAACACAAATATAACCTAGAGATGGCTCCCGATCGAACTCAGCTCTAGAACATGGCTAAGAAAGGAGATGAGACCTTCAAGCAGTACGCTCAACAATGGAGGGCGCTAGCTGCTCAAGTGCAACCTCCATTATCTGAAAAAGAGATGGTCAACACATTCGTAGACACACTCCAGGATCCTTTCTATGACAAGATGATTGGCAATGTGACTTTTAGCTTCTCTGATGTCGTCATCATTGGAGAAAGGATCGAAGGTGGCATGCGCCGAGGAAGGATCACGCACAAGCCCGTAGAGACAACTGATACCTCTGTAGAAAAGAAGAAGACAAAGGAGGGTTATAATGTGGCTTCAAGTCAAGGCCAATGCATACCTCCGATGACACCTTATGGACCAACTAGCTTCCGACCACCACCATACACACCTTACATACCATATCCTTACACTGCTTCTGTCTACCAAACACACTACCATCCTACTTACAACCACCCAATGCAAATTCGACCGCCCATACCATACACGGTCCAAACACAAGCCATAAGCCCAAATCCTAGCCAAAGCCAAAAGAAGGAAAATGATCCTGTCCAGTTTGATCCCATTCGAATGACCTACGCCGAGCTGCTACCTCGGCTAATCGAGAACTCTCTGGTGGTCCCTTACCCTCTGATACCTCAAGAACCACCATACCCTAAATGGTACGATGCAAATGCCATATGTAACTACCATGCAGGGTACATTGGTCATTCAACATAAAATTGCCAGGTCTTGAAACGCAAGGTGTAGAGCCTGATTAATGCTAAATGGCTAGATTTTGGGAAGATCGCTCCTAATCCAAGTGCCGAATCATGAGAGCTCATCCGCTAGTTGAGAAATGGGAGCAATACAATGAATTTCCTTGTACAGATCGAGCTATCAAAGAAAATCATCCAGGATTTGTTATATTTTTCAAAATCTATCTTCTGTAAATAAATTTCAATGAATAAATACAAAATTTACATTTTTCATGTTTCTTGAGCATCACATTATTGGCTTTACTTCTTAATATTTCCATTCCTTTTCATCACTCAACCCACTTCTTATTCCTATACCCAAACAATGAATACCAATTGGTGATAATGCCAGTGCTGTAATAAGTAATCTTGAAAGTCTAATTAATCAAGCTCAAAAAGAAAAGCCCAATGAGGAAGCAGAATAAACTAGGAATTCTAGATCACCACTCAAAATGTCTTGTCAAATAAAATATCCCGCTGGAATCAAGTCTAAATCCAGGCAAAATAAGATCCGTTGAATTTTGGAACCAAATGATCCCGACAAGATCAACATCCAACTACATAAAATTCAAGAAAAAGAAGAAAGTCTGCTGGACTAAATCAAAATGATCCAGGAAAAATCAGGGTCAAAATTCAAAATTCAAGAAGAAAAGAAACCCGCTAGGATAAAAGCCAAAATAATCCAAGCAAAAAGCAGGGTTCAAGTTCAAAAATAAATTGACAAAGTCATGACTAGAAAAGTTTTGCCGGATGGCAAAAAATAATTGAGGCAAAATTAGGATCAAAACAAGAGTCTGCTAGGTCGAAAACCCTGAAAGACGACCTAGGTAAAAGTTAGGGCACATAAACAAAGGCCCGCTAGGTCGACAAACTCTCAAGAGAGACCTGGGAAAAAGTTAGGGCACACAATAAAGAGCCCGCTAGGTTGAAAACCCATAAGGGCGACCTAGGCAAAAGTTAGGGCAAAACAAAAAACCTGTTGGGTTGAAAACTCGAGGGAACAACCCAGGAAAAAATTAAGGTCAATCTAGGAATCCTAGGAGAACATGACATTCTGCACCTCGTATCTTCCTAAAACTGGGGCAAAATTTTTCCATTTCTCAAGCTTGGCTAATTAGACAATCAATATCATGAAAAGCAGCACTGACATTTTTCATCAAAAGGTGCCATTCGGGCAATCGAACTCACACCTTTCGTCATCCTTTTCTTTCAAATACACTACCTTAAAACATATAGCCTCAAAATTCCCTATCTTTTTCTTTTAACCAACCAAAATCCACTTGCACACCCCCAATAGTGTACATGCCAAGGAAATGTGAAAAATGTAAAAATAAAAAAGATTAATTTTGAAAAATCATGACAAGTCGGACGAATCCTCGACCATCGCAGCACGACATGACTGTTTCCCAAAAGTTCATCCTTCTGTCATACATAATGTCGCCAAGACAAAAGGAGTGTGTCTTATTCAAATACTGCTGACCATTGTTGGGTCTCAAAGATCCCGGAAAAGAAGGTTCCCAAAGTTGATCAAGAAGCCAAGAGATTGAGTCAATCTAGCTCGTCCTGATTCTTGATTCCTGTCACACCAACTATAAGGTTGTCGAGAAAGGACATGTCGAAAAAAATCAAAATCAATAAAAAACGAAAACCTTTACACCATTTCATGGTTTGCATTCATCGCATAGCATCTATTTCATCAAATAATTATTTCAAGCATCAAAATAAGAACCCCGCATCATTTTTACATTACTTCAAACATCAAAAAGCAATAAATAAGTTAAAACATCGCATCCTTTTCATTCATTCAAACACCGCATCCTTTTCATTCATTCAAACATTGCACAACAGCATCATTCATTCAAGCATTTCATAATTCATTTTTCAAAACTAATTAAGATGAGGTAAAATTACCCAAGTCAATCATAATTAAAAAGGAATCAAGTTCAAATTGGGGCAAATGCTTGCCCGCACAATCCGATTTGAGGTCATCCTCAAAATCAAGTTCAAACTAGGGAAAATGCTTGCCTACACAATTTAATTTGAGGTCATTCTCAATCAAGTTCAAACTGGGGCAAATGCTTGCCCACACAAAAATACAATTTGAGATCATGGATCAAGTCCAAACTGGGGCAAACGCCTGCCCACAAAATATCAAATTGAGATTATCCACAAACTCTGAGTCAAGCTCAAACTGGGGCAAATACTCGCCCACAAAAATTCAATTTGCGATCACCCTTAAATTCTGAGTTAAGCTCAAACTGAGGCAAACGTTTGCCCACAAAAATTCAATTTGAGGTCACCCACAAATTCTGAGTCAACCTCGAACTGGGGAAAACGTTTGCCCATAAAAATTCAATTTGAGATCACCCTCAAATTCTTAGTCAAGCTCAAATTGGGGAAAATGCTTGCTCACAAAAATTGAATTTGAGGTCACCCTCAAATTCTGAATTAAGCTCAAACTGAGGCAAACGTTTGCCTACAAAAATTCAATTTGAGGTCACCCTCAAATTCTGAGTCAAGCTCAAACTAGAGCAAACGTTTACGTAAGAAAGATTTAAATTCAAAAAATCAAAATCAAAACGGGGGCAAACGCTTGCCTAAAATCCCCTCAAGTTAAGGCATTCTTCGATTGTCAAAAGTTTTCTAAACTAGGGAAAAATGGTTGCCCAGGCCTTTTCAAGAAAATAATTATCAACTGCCTAAAACCCTCAAATTCAAGGTAGAATAAGCAGTTTATTTTAATTCTAGAAAAACAAATTTCAAAATAGCTTGTCCAAGGCAGCTGACGACGAAGTCCATGTTCCGCCCTCACAAGACACATCACACCCCTGCCTTGACAGGACCCGTACATTTTACCTGTCTTAACAGGTCATTTGTCGTTTTTCTTTGCCTATCTTAACAGGTTTTCACCTTTGCCTGTCTAGCAGGCCTGCATTTCTCTTGTCAACAAATGGAGTCCATCTACATTTATTCTATCTTAACAGGATAGTTTTCATCATTTACTTTTCCTACCTTAACAAGGCTTGCTTCTTTCCTGTCTTCACAAGTCCTTTTCATTTCGCTTTTCCTGTCTTAATGGGTTTTCACCATTCTGTTGTGTCTGTCTTAAGAGACGTTTTTCCTCCATCCTGTCAACAATAGGACGTTTACATTTTTGCCTGTCTTAACAGGTCATTTTCATTTTCCTTTGCTTGTCTAGCACGCTTGCATCTTTCCTATCATCAACAAGATTTTTTCTGCATTTCACCTGTCTTAACAAGTCATTTTTCATTTATCCTATCAAGCAGGATTTCATGTTTAAATTTTCGCATACATCCTGTCAAGCAGGATTTCATTTGCATTTATCCTGTCAAGCAGGATTTCATATTTAAATTTCCGCATACATCCTGTCAAGCAGGATTTCATATTTAAATTTCTGCACACATCCTGTCAAGCAGGATTTCATTTGCATTTATCCTGTCAAGCAGGATTTCATGTTTAAATTTTCGCATACATCTTGTCAAGCAGGATTTCATTTGCATCAATCCTGTCAAGCAGGATTTCATGTTTAAATTTCCGCATACATCTTGTCAAGCAGGATTTCGTTTTCATTTATCCTGTCAAGTAGGATTTTATGTTTTAATTTCTGCATACATCCTGTCAAGCAGGATTTCAAGTTTAAATTTCTGCACACATCCTGTCAAGCAGGATTTTATTTGCATTTATCTTGTCAAGTAGGATTTCATGAGTAAATTTTTGCACACATCCTGTCAAGCAGGATTTCATTTGCATTCATCCTGTCAAGCAGGATTTCATGTCTAAATTTCTGCATTCATCCTGTCAAGCAGGATCCCATTTTCATGTTCCTGTCAAGCAGGACGTCAAGCATGTTTAATTTCTGTCCACCTGTCAAGCAGGTTTGCATTTATCCTGGAAATAGCAGGATTTCATTTGCATTCTTCTCGGCAACAGCGGGACCTCATTTGCATTCTCCTGTCAACGACAGAACCTCGAGCATGTTTAAATTCTTTTTCCTGTCAAGCAGGTTTGCATTCATCCTGGCAACAGCAGGATCTCATTTGCATCTTCCCGTCAACAACGAGATTTTCATCAAGTTCACATTTCTGCTCCTTGGCCTATCTTGTCAGGGCTTCTCAAGTGCACATTCTGCACCCTTGGCCTATCTTGGCAGGCCTCCTCAAGTTTACTTTTCTGCACCTCGACCTATGTTGTCAGGCCTCATCAAGTTTATTTTTCCGTACCTTGGCCTATGTTGTCAGACCTCCTGAAGTTTACTTTTCTGCACCTCGGCCTATGTTGTCATGCCTCATCAAGTTTACTTTTCTGCATTCATGGCCTATGATGTTAGGCCTCCTCAAGTTTACTTTTCTGCACCTTGGCCTATGTTGTCAGGCTTCCTCAAGTTTACTTTTATGCACCTCGACCTTTGTTGTCAGGCCTCATCAAGTTTAATTTTCTGCATTCATGGCCTATGATGTCAAGCTTCCTCAAGTTTACTTTTCTACACCTTGGCCTATGTTGTCAGGCCTCCTCAAGTTTACTTTTCTGCACCTCGGCCTATGTTGTCAGGCCTCATCAAGTTTATTTTTCTGCACCTTGGCCTATGTTGTCAGGCCTCCTCAAGTTTACTTTTCTGCACATCGACCTATGTGGTTAGGCCTCATCAAGTTTACTTTTCTGCATTCATGGCCTATGTGTCAGGCCTCCTCAAGTTTACTTTTCTGCACCTTGGCCTATGTTGTCAGGCCTCCTCAAGTTTACTTTTCTGTACCTTGGCCTATGTTGTCCAGCCTCCTCAAATTTACTTTTATGCACCTTGGCCTATGTTGTCAGGCCTCCTCAAGTTTACTTTTATGCATCTTGGCTTACGTTTTTAGGCCTCATCAAGTTTACTTTTTTTCACCGACCTATGATGCCAGGCCTTGCATGTTTAAATTCCCGCATTCCGGCCTATGATGTCAGGCCTTGCATTTTAATTTCCAGCACTCCGGCCTATGTTGTCAGGCCTTGTATTTTACTTTTCTGCATCTTGGCCTATGTTGTCAGGCCTCCTCAGGTTTACTTTTTTGCTTCTGGGCCTACGATGTCACGTCTCACCAAGTTCATTTTTCCACAGCTGGGCCTATGATGTCAGGCCTCCAACTTAGACAGATACCTCGGCCTATGCTGTCAGGCCACCTTGTACATATCTTACATTTTAGTTCTTGCATGCTTTCCTGTCTTAAACAGGTCGCTTTCACTCTACTGAGCCCGTCGTAACGGGCCATTTCTCTTCTGCTTTGCTTGTTTTAACAGGCCATTTTCATTTCATTTTGCTTGTCCTAACAAGCCATCCCATTGAATTCCACACCAGTCCTAACTGGCACTCATTCATTCCACTCAGCTTAGTCAGGCTATACAGCTAAGCCTCGCATATTTAAACCCTATCGGTACATGAAGTCGGTAAGGTCATTCAATCATCCTTCTCCAAGCATCCATAAGGTTCAGTTTCAAGTTCAAGGCTCCTTGTGTTCGTCGGAATTCTTCAAGGCCTGCCTTGGACATAATGTGTTCACATCTTTACTCATTTCCTACTACGACAATTCAGAGAATCATTTCTCACATTATCTGGTAGGAAAAAATGAGTAAAAAGGGGCAAACTGTAAACACTCAATTATGTCCGAGGCCCCCAATCATTAAAATTAACCAAAAATTAAGTTAATTAAAAATTTGAAAAGATGTAAAACAGAAAATAGAAAGAACAAAAAATAGAAAACAGAAAGCAGAAAATACAGAAAATAGAAAGCAAAAAAATAAAAAAATAAAAAATAATAATAATAAAAAAAAGGGAAATTAAAGAATAAGTAAAAATGATAAATAAATAGAAAAAATAAAAATAAAAAACGAAAAAGGTAAAAAAATGAAAATTGGAAAAAGAAAAAGATGAAAAATCAAAAATAGGGAACAAAAATTTTGACATCAAGGGGTTGACTTTTGGCTCCTGGAAAGGGGGTGACTTTTGGCCCTTTGAAAGGACTTGTCCCTTGCTAAGAGAGAGGGAGCTGACCTTTGGCTCTTTGAAAGAGCTTGACCCTTTCCAAGAAGGGGATGCGTCTATATATACCTACAAACAGGAAAAGAAGTGGTCTTTTTCTCATTTTTTTGGAAATTCTTGGGAGGAGGACTTGGAGTCTTAGAAGAGGGATTTTCAGAACCTTTGAAGGGAGGACCTAAAAGACTCTCTGACCTTCAATTCAGCCCTTGGCCTCCATGGAATCAGCTCTTCATCACCTTCCAATGGAGGTTAGGTCCAAATTTTATCCCTCTTAAGTTTCTTGCTTTTTCTCGGATTTCCGAGTTCATTTTCGTATCTGCTTTCGTTTTCATTTTTGATTGGAAAAATGATATCCGATTTTGGTGATTTTTGTTGATTTTTCTTTGTATTTCTCTCTAGTTTATGGAATGATATTATTTGTCCAATTTAGATCTGAAATGAAATTTTAATTGCCTGATTACCGAAGCATGTTCATCTTGGTGCGCGAATTAACCTAGCTCGTTTGATTTTGTTCATATCTTGCTCATTTCTGATTGGATTTATGTCAAACTTGTTTTGTTTGATTCCTATGATCCATATCTTTCAATTTATCAGTTTTAATTTTTCATATCTACCAAAAAATAATTTTAAAATATTCTGAGATTTGAATGCAAATTTTGGCACAAAAAACTCTTGTGTTCTTGAGGTTGATCTTCGTCTCTGTTTTTCATTTTCGTTTTCAATTGGCAAAATGATATTTGATTTTTTTGATTTTTGTTGTTTTCTCTTTGTCTTTCTCTCTAGTTTCTGGAATGATATTATTTGTCTAATTTGGATTTGAAATGAAATTTCTATCGCTTGATTACTGAAGCATGTGTGCAATTCTTTTCCTTAACTTCAAATTAAGTCAAGTTTATGTTAAATCAAGTCCAATTCAAGCCCAATTATTTTAACCTTTAAAAAAAATCTAATTATCTTTAATTTGGGTCAAACCCAATTATTTTTTTTATCATTTTCTTTAATTTTGGGGTCAAGCCCAATCCTTTTAATTTTGATCCAATTTTCCTTCACTTGGGTCAAGCCCACTTCTTTTCTATAATTCTAAATCATTTCTTTAAAGTTGGATTTTACTTAATTCGGGTCAAGCCCAATTCTTTTCTTTAATCAGTTCTTTGGGTCAAGTCCAATATTTTTTTCTTTTCTTGAAATCGAATTCAATTTTTACATGGGTCCAACCCAAGCCCCTCTTTTCACTTAAACTCAATTCCTTTCTTTCATTTTCTTTTAATTTGGGTCAAGCCCAATTTTGGTTCTCTAACTATTAAATTAAATCCAATATTTTTTTGAAACATTGTCTTCACTAACTCTGTAAAAACATCTGTTTTCAAAATATCTGTTTTAATATTCTAAAATGTGTGCAAGCGGATTTTAACACGAACAGGCAGCCTTCTCTGCTGTTCTGTGTTTTAATTTGTGTGGATTCAAATGCGGGTTACAACGATTTGGATTTTGCAAGCACGCAATTTTAGAAAATCACTATTTACTAACTCTACTAAAAAATGTCTATTCCAAAATATCTATTTCAAATCTCTATGATTCGTGCAATGAATTATAATGCCAACAGGAAGCCTTCTCTGCTGTTCTGTATTTCAATTCGTGTGGATTCTAAATGCGGCTTACGACGATTTGGATTTTGCAAGCATAAATTTTAGAAAATCACTATTTACTAACTCTGTTAGAAAACATCTGTTTTAAATATCTATTTTAAATCTCTATGATTCGTACACAGATTCTAATACGAACAGGCAGCCTTCTCTGTTGTTCCGCGTTATAATTCGTGCAAACTCACTCACGGCCTACGACGGTTTGTGTTATGCAAGTACGCAATTTTAATCTATTCAAAAATTAATCCTATCCTGACATCACCTCTCTACTTCTTCAAAAGATCAAGTCTCTTAAAACCAGAACTACGTAGCCTTGAGTTTCCCATTGCACCAAGGAATACGTAGGAGTAGGATCAAGTCTTGTCAGACTATTTTCCATAAACCTATTTATTTTCTATTCTATTTTAAGGGATCAAATAGTTTTCAAAATATCACACACTCAGTTTAAGGGTACCGTTCTTTGGAACGAGCGAGAAGGGTGCCTAATACCTTCCTTACTCGTAACCAACTCTCGAACCTAGATTTCTTCCTCAAATTAGGGTTTTTCCAAATGTTTTCCCTTGAAATAAAAATAAAAATTTGGTGGCGGCTCCACATTATAAATAAAATTCATTTTTAAATTTTAGCGAGTTCGTCGTATCGTCGAAATTACGGTTGCGACAAGGCATAAAGAGTATTCTAAACATAGACATAGGAAACCTTCTAGAGATAGAGATTTCTCTAGGAATAAAAGTATTTTTAAGTATAGGAACCATTGGAATAGTAGAGATAGAAACCACCAAGACAAGTTATATGGGATGAAGGTAAGAATACCTAAATTCTAAAGGAAGATTGACCCTGAAGTGTGACTCGAATGTGAGCTTAAGGTAGAATAAATCTTTACATGCTACTCCATAAGAGATGACCAAAAGGTCAAAATGGTTACCCTAAATGTTAGTGACTATGCCATCATTTAGTGAGAAAATTTATCCCAAAAAAGGGAAAGGTTTCATCTTATAGATACTTGGGAAGAAATGAAACATGTCTTAAAGGGGTAGATGTGTGCCTCCCTATTAACTTAGGGAATTTCATAATAGATTGAAAAGACTTACTCAAAGACACAAGAGTATGGATGAGTACTATAAAGAGATGAAAGTTCTTGTCATTAGGGATGACCTTGAGGAGAATTAGAAGCCACCATGGCTAGGTTCCTAGAAGGATTTAAGAAGGAAACTAGGGATGTAGTACAAATTCATCACCACATGAGCCTCACTGACCTTTACCGTCAAGCCCTTAAAGTACAACAAATGCAAAATAGAAAAACAAGGGCAACACTCCTTCTATAAGACTACCTCCACAACTTAATGGAAGGATAGGAAGAAAGAATCTAATTTTAAGTCTAGAGAGTCTAGAGAAACCAAGGACTCTTAGGAGCCTAAGGAAAACCCTTTAACACCTCCTCTAGCAACAAGGAGTTTAAGGCCAATTTCTTTGGTAGAGGGAACATTGCCTCTTAGTGTCCTAATAAAACAATATATGATCTTATGGGACAATGGAGAATGTTCTTTCCTTGAATCATCAAATTCAAGCTCTGCTCAATCTTTTTCAAAAGATGATACCTTAAAATATACCTTAGTAGGAGACCTTTAAATGGTAAGAAGACTATTGAGTTGTTTGGCTAATGAGTAGAGGAGAGTTAATATGTTTAATTTAATGCTAACTGGTTCATTAATTATAGATCATGGTAGTTGTACTAACGTAGCTAGCACATAGTTAGTCACTAAGTTAGGACTAAAAAACAATCCATATGTTAAAAAATATAAGCTTCAATGACTTAGATATAATGGTGATCTCTTTATAGATAAATAGGTCTTAATTATAGTTCTATAGATAGGTGTGTAGATAATGTTAAGTGTGATGTAGTATCTATGGAGGTTAGCCATACACTAATAGGAATTCCATGGCAATCAGATAACCATTAGATATAGACACCCTATACATAGGTTAGATGATCTTCTAGAAGATCTAATGGATCCTATGTGTTTCCTAAGATAGATCTGAAAAATGGTTAAAATAAAAAATTTGGTGAGAGACAGGAAGAGTAGAATGCTTCCTTTAAGACCAAATTTGGGATCTATAAATGGTTGGTGATTCCCTTTAGATTGATCAATACCCTCAGTACCTTGATGAAATTGATGAACTATGTGTTGAGAAACCAAATAGAGGAATGTGTTGTAGTGTATTTTGATGATATAGTTGTCTATTCTAGAATCCATGAAGATCATCCACGACATGTGAGAGCCACTAAAATAAAAGTGTAATTTTGTGACTTATTTTATAGCGATTATAAAAAAAATCGCTAAAAAATTGATTTTTGGCATTTAACATGCCACTAGCAACAAACCAAGCTATTTCTACTACACTTCCTTTTTCCCTCTTTGGGTGCTTTTCCTCTTTATCTCTCTTTATTAGTCTCCTTGTATGGTCGTCAATTTGAGTAGCTAAGGGAAGCAAGTTGCCAACTGGATCTAGATCTCGAACTCCCTTTCATCTCCTTTCACATCTAGGTACGCACTCCAAATCCTTAATATCTAGCTATTTTTTTTTTCTTCAATTAGGTTATTTTAATTTGTTCTATTCTATAAAAAGTGTTATTATTTTGCTCTCTGCTATTACTTTGATTGTTTTCTATAATCTATTTGTTGCTTAATTAAGAATAGTGAAATGGTTATGATGATACATCTTGTGTAGTTCCAAGTATACTTGCTAATTAATCAAACTATATTTTTAATTTATGAATAATTTTTCTGATCCAAGTTATGGGTGTCATCAGCTTTATGGTTAGCCATTTCTTCCCACTTAGTATGACTTTTTATTTCTACCATTTTATTCACACTAGGGTTTCAATGCATTAGCATGCACCATTCTCCATTTGGTTCTAATTCCTCATCTCTGTTTTCAGAATTAATTTATCTTTGTCCCACCGTCTAAAATGACAAACCTTTGGCTTTAACCATTAGGTACTTTAATCTTCTTCTTACTGTATCCACTTTTTACATAAGAAGTGTGTTATATTAGTGATTTTGAATTTTCCTGACAATATCAATCTATATGTATAATTGTGTTTTCTTTCTTCGATAATAATTTATAAAGTGATGTAATAAGAAAAGTGATTTCCCAGCTTGCTAGTGATTCAAAAGATAAAAAATGTAATTTCATAGAGACTATTGAGTTGTAAGTTGGATTCAAGAACTATGATCCTTAGAAGGATAAGAATTTTAGTGATGTTGTTAAGCTTCCTCATATTTCTCATCCTATGATAAAGATCTACATGCTTAGTGATGCTCAACATGTTAAAGAGGTTAATATTTGAACTACATGCTCTATGTCTGTAATTTATAATATTGATCTCTTAGTTTAGTTTTCATTGAATTCACGAGTCTAGGACTTAGTTTTGTAACTCTTATGACCAAAGTAGTAAAAAAATGCTAAAGTAAATGAAACTTTTCAATTTTTTATGAGCTAGAGACTAAAGTGAAAGTTTTGTGAAGTATGAAACTAAAGTGAATGATGCTTATATCTCAGGAACTAAAGAAAAAGTTTGTTCACTCTTTATTGAATAAAGAAGGACTTTTATATATGGGCCATCACCATCCACCAATACATGGTGTTAGTTTTGTGATTTACATGGTGTTAATGCCATATGCATATTCACTACAGGCGGAAAAAGTAGAACAGAACTACATGGATGTGGAACCACTGAAAAAGTTTTAACAAAAGCAAGAAACTTGTGAAGAAACTTGCCAAGAAGTACCACAAGTTTCTATATTCTGAAGTGGTTATCAAGAAAATTCCTCATCTTTTAGGCCTCGATTTAAATAAGGCAGGAAAGTTGATTCAATTGCTGTTCTCTCTTATGACAATCTTATAAGATGATTTTAGTGTTTACTACTTGTATTCTCTGCTTGATTCTAAACTTTTACTTGAAATGTTTGGAAGAAATGACGTTTCTTTTGGCTATGATTTTTATGATATGCATTAGGATTTAAGAAAACCTTGTTGATCAACATGTTCTATATTGATACCCCACATCTTTATCAAGAGTAAACTAAATATTGCACAAATTGTAATACTGACAGTTGCTGAAGTCTCCAATAATTATTTTATTCAACTATTAACCTTAAAAATTTATGTTAATTGAAAATTTTGATTGCTACTGAATTCAACTTTTAACTGCAGAATATTAACTAATGGATTCATTTCTTTTTTCTCTTGCCTTGTAATTTGAAGGTTGCATATTAATGTGGTTGTGATGGTAGAAATTTCAACCTGTGTAGGTTTGAATTGATACAACATTGTTTATAAATAATGTATTTTAGGAAAGAGAATGCTTGTATGGTTATAACTATTTTGATTTTTTCAAGTTCTTCTAATGCACGATATTATATTTATGAAATGTAGCATTAAATAATTTGATTTACACTTAATTAAAAATTTATTGAAATAAAATCAGTGGTATGTATTATTGGTTGCCTTTGAAGTTACAATTAATATGTTCAATATTGCAAATGATAGATTCTTCCACTAAACATTAAAGGCCTTGCGGGGAGGGGAGTGTTGCAACACTTGCCAATTGATTCTTTTCTTGGTTAGTTACATTGACAGCAAACTTTCTCTTAAACTGGAGGTTTAGAGGTTTGTGTGCATATCCTATAGTTTCCTCTAAATATTTTTGTGATTTATCGTTAATCAAAATCTACCTTTATTCCTGTACGGAGCCTTCACCATGTATATAGTGGTATATGTTGTATGAAAATCTGATTATTGATTTTATGTGTCTTAATTTATGTGTTGCAATACTTAGATATTCAATGATTGAAAATTAATTTTACTACTTAAATCAAATAAACATTTAATCTAAATAAATAATTTTATTTTACCTGTACAAATACATAGTAAGTACATTAGCATCAAATTATAAGGCGTTATGGAAAATATTTGGTTTATTGATTAGTTTGGTTTTTATTTAATCAATGAATATATTTGATTCTGACAGGGCAAAAGCGATATTACAGATTTGTTGTACATTAGCTTATGTCATTTATTTCATTTTCCATGTATTAGATTCTTCACTTTGTGGATATTATATTATTATAGACAACTTAATCTATGCATATAATATTAACTATGATTTAAGGTTACTTTTATTTTTTTAGTAAATTAAATTAATGTTGCTTTGGTGTTACGTTTATGTAATATCATATTCACATCATATAGAGTTCATATCCTCTCTTTGCCATAATAAATGAAAATACGTCTATGTTTGCTGGAGGTTGGGATGAAATTAAATGAGGCTATTACTTGAAATTTTGTCCTTGCATTACGTTTAGATTAAGTTAATTTAAGATATTTTAAAAAAATTTGAGATTTATTATTTTATTAATTTTTAAAAAATTGTGGCAATTTTTAATTGCTAACAAATTTTACAATTTTTCGGGGATAGGTGCTTTTGGAATTTTTTAAAACATTGATATTAATACTTGTGGCTATTTCTAACTACCAAAAATTTTGTTTTTAATAGCTAAAAATAACATATATATATATATATATATATATATATATATTTTTGTAGTGAGAGGTGGGACTTGAATGAAGAGTATCTCGATATATCCTTCCTTCATCGAAAGTCCTGTATCTTTTCATTTTTTCAGAAACTCTTTTTTTTTTTTATATTTTTTATTATTTTGATCCTCCTTTATTATATAATATTAAATGAATAAGATTTTTTACCTACACTTACCACAATAATTTTTCCTTCAAGTGTGAGGCCCTTTCATATGATATGCTCCCCTTAAGTGAGAACCTCTCTCCACAAAAGGTTGATGCTAGATTATCAATTGATTCTATTTTACTTCTCATTATCCTTGGGTCATAACCTCAAGCATTGATAGTTGTTAGGAAGAAAAAATTACCCCACCAAAAGGCATGAAAAAGAAGAAAAGATCCTTCATATTCTTCCTCTTTGAGAGAACTCACAAAAAGGATAAAAATAAAAGGAAGAACACACAAGTTTAATGTAGTTCGATACCATCTACCTACATCCATAGAACACCTCAAAAGTATTCATTACTTCTTGCAATTTTTACATAGAGAAAATTGAAAATTCTCTCTTACAGCTTTTGACATACAACTACCTAAGCCCTAAGTACAGTTGGAAGACAAAATTTTATGGTGATCCAAAACTATCTATGTTTCAAAGAACTACATTTTTGTGGTGGTAAAACTGATACACAATCTTATTATTTATAATAGTTTTCTACCTCTTCTTTCTTCAAGTTATTAGATATGAGTTTTTATTGAATAGTCTCCCAAAAAAATCATACTAGATAGAATTAGATTGAAGAAACACCTCATCCATATGAAAGTAAATCCCATAATAAATTTATTAAAAATTAATAATAATACAAAATAAATAAGGAAGAAAGAAATACACATTGGACCATCTAAGGAAAGAGCTGTTGGTGATATCTAAGAAGATGACCAAGGAGGATAGTTTTTCTCTTAACATTATTAAACAACATTGGTAGTAACAATGGAAGAGAAGGAGAATTTGGTGGGTTTTATTGTATGATTTTTAAATAAAGGAAGAGTTTTTTTAATAAAGAAAGAGCGTGAGGGATCCTAAAAGAGTGAGAGAAAGAGATACTACAACTATAATGAAAGTAAGAGTGTCGTGAGAGAAAGAAAAGAAGAACATGTTGGTGATAAGGACAATAGAAGAAGAGAGGAACATAATATGAAAATAATAGTTTCACATTTATGAATATCCTAAAAGGATTGGGGATGGAAATTGGAGAATGATTCTTACATGTACCATAGTGAGAACAATTATAGAAAATTTGAGGCATAATTTTGACATAAATTACATTAAGAAGAGTTCACTTTATTGGAAAGATCTAAGAGGTGAACACTTTGTAGAGTGGTTAATGACAAAACATTACAAATGTTTTCTTTTTATTTTTTTTTATTGAAAATATTTATAGAATGGTTGGTAATAAACTACACTCATATACCATTACATTAATTCATTTCTAGCATAGTGTTTTCGCATTAATTCATTTTTAGCATAGTGTTTTCTCTTAAATGGATCCACCATAATTCAACCCTGAGATATCACATGATCTAAGGAATCAACTTTTCCAACAAAAACTTGCAAATTGATAACATTGGATACAAATGCTTCTCTTGTAAAATCCTATGCATTATCTTGAGGTGCTTGACATGTCCCTTATGACTTTCCAAAAAGCTTCACTAAGTATCGGTCATGTCCATAATGGATCTTAAACATTGTGTTTATCATATATTCCACCGTTAGATGAATATGGTGATAGCTAGACTCCAGGTTAACTTTGAAAATATAGTTGTTCCTCTCAAATAATTCATCAAGTTGTCAATATAAGGTAGGAGGTGTTTATTGTTAATGTTGATGTGAGATTTGACCTTCATCTTAAGATTTAGATCCAATCCTTAAGGTTTGTTCATCATTTTTATGCTTGCATCTTATAGATTCAAAAATAACAAAAATAAATAAAAAAGCAAAAGATTAACTAAAACTCTAAAATGAAAAGATAAAAAGAAAAAGAGGAGAAGCAGGAGAATGAAATGTCACTTAAAGCCTTCATGGATAAGGAGGAAGAGATAACCTTGGATTAAACCATCCACGATTAAAAAAGTATAAGTCATTAAAAAAATAATATTAATAATTAAGATATGTAAATTTTTAACTAAAAAAGTCAACTGTGTGGGAATTAGAGTCAAAAACTCAAAATGGTCAACTTTGCCCACTAAATACTAGAATTAGCCTAAGTAAGGACCTTTAGAGATTAATTAATATCATCCAACCCTTAATCATTGAATTAAGATGATTAATTAGGATTATTTGGGTATGTTTCAATGCCAATTCCATAACCCAAACCCTTGGAATATTTCAATTTTAAATTAGGATAAAGTACATGTACTAGACGATTTTTTTTTTACTTTTAGCTAACAACCTATGCATGGGAGGTAGAAACATAAAGAACCTTACCAGAGCCATAACAGAAACCCTAGAGATAACCCTAATACACTTATGTATCAATTGGACAAAACACTAAAACTCTTGGACATGCTTTAGCCATTAGGTAAAAGTGTTAAATCTTAAATATTTAAGCTAAACTTCATCTCATCTCATCTCATCCCTCTTTAGCTTCCTTGGATGAAATCTTCATCCCCTGTTCTTCTCTATGTGTTCATTAGCAACACTTGGAAGAAATCTCTCAACAAAAGCTCTCAAACCTTAATTTTACTCTTATTTTTCATCTTTTCTTAAGGAAAAAAATAATGGTCCTTCTTCCTCTCTCCTTAAAAAGAAAAAGTTAGGGAATCTTGGAGGGCTCCATTTCTATATATATATATATATATATATATATATATATATATATATATATATATATAAATCAAACTTGTGCTAAGATACTCCCAAGTAGGAATCTATAGTCATCGTTTTCCTTCACAAATCATGTTTTCTTACTTGTGTTGTTATTATCTTTCTCTCAAGATCCTCTAACATGTTTTCATCTAAACTTTATGAGGAATATTTAAATCAATTTTATATTCTTAGCTAAATCACTCATGAAAATATGTGTTTTCAAGTTTAAAATAAGTTTTTAAAGTTACTAAAGAGCTTAGAAGTGCTTAAAATAATCGTTGGAGGTCAAAAAAATATTTTATTGACAAAATATTTCAAGATGGAAAATTTTAGACATAAGTCCAATATTTAAAGTATTTTTAACTATTTAAAAATTGTTTCCTCTTGAATTTTATCTGAAACCTTCAACTTTTTTTCTCACTAGAATAGAGTAGAAGAAAGAAAAATATCACTTATGACTTATTGCTCGTAGTTGGTTATTTTTTTTCTTCTTAATATAACCATTATCCTATTGGTACTGGATATTTGTTTGATAGTGTACTAAAATTATTGGAATAAAAATCATAAAATTTAAATCTTGAAGTTTGGACCATAAGACCAACACCTTTGAGAAGACCTACACCAAAAGATAATCTTTTATAAGTTTATAGAACTACACTCAAGACATGAAATTTGAACCTAATATACATGATTTTAAGTCTTTAAAAACACTTATATCTATGACAAGGATCAATATTTTCAAAGGTATCTAACTCAGAATCATTGAATTAAGGAAAGAGCCCTACAAAAAGAAAACTAGGCCTAACAAAATGATGAGAAAACAAGGTGTAGGATTTCGACATTTGAGAAAAAAAGTTAGTCAAAATATGTCAAAGTTAGTTATGAACCTATTTCCAGACCTTTAGGAATTGGAATTCTTAATGAAAAAGGAGGAAGTTGAAAACTTAGCTCCAAGGTTGAATGGAACAAGGTGAATTTAGCCACTAATAGAAAGCTGGTGGAAAACCAAGTTTATTTAAAATATAATTTTTAAACTACCAACAGGAAAATATAATTAAAATTATACTTAAGGTATTTAGAGCAGTTAAGATGGTATTATGCTATCAAAAATTCTAATTGCTTGAGACTTAAGTTAAAGACAAGAAAATAATTAACATGTAGGAAGGTTGCTTACCTAATTAATTAACTACATTGAAAACCTATTATCAAAGTGGAATTACCAAGAAAATTTGAGGAAGGACTTACCACTTAAGCACAAAGAAGATTAAGTACAGTTTTATAATCCGTGATGTGAGGTGGATTTGTTGTGCTTAAGGGTGCCTTATGAATTATGCTTGGTATGAATTATTGTAATGATGCATAGAATCTAATTAAGGGGTGGATCTTAATGTTTCCCATTTAAAAAAGATTAAGAGACACACATGTATATTTTTTGAATGCACGAATCCATGAGTCCAATTCATGAAGACATATGGTGCTTTATGATTAGAAGTGTGGTACTTCTAAAGTTATGTGGATGACGATGATGATTAACAAGGGATGGTGATGACTACGTAGGTTATGAGCTCATAGTTGTTTTATTATTATTATTATTATGAATGGGAAATGAAGTGAAAAGATGACTTATTACATGTGTGATTGTCTTAGGTGTTTGACCTTGTTCATAATGTATATATGTGTTCTATCATAAGTAAAAAGTGTTTTGAAAAATGGTTTACTTAGAAGAGGAGGTTCCTTATGATGAATAATAAGTTTGAAGTTAATACACCCTTAAGTACTTTCATTAAGTTATTTGAATATATGACTTACATGTATATTATTTTATAAGAATATTTGCATAACGAAAATTCAGGAACTCCATGTGGTCTATATGATTTATGTCATTAATCTTAGGTTTATATGAGAATAATTTATATAATGAATTTGTATGAAGTCACTATTTTCTAAATAAGCCAAAGTAGCTGAGGATTAGATGATTTATCAGATCCCTAGATTAGAGACTACAAAGAACTTGTTTCTTATCCTTACTTCTATTTATAACACCCTAAAAATGAAGTATGTTTTATGCTTAAATCGTATTTTTGGTTTCATTATTAGACTATTACTTCATGATGCCAAATCCTTTTAAGAATTTATTTATGTTAAAAATATAGTAATTTTTTTATAATATTTAATCGGAAATGTGAGCCTCCTTGATTCATTTAATTGGTTTCAAGATAATTACTATCATGACAAGAAAGTGGTAAAGTTCAAAGCTTATGTTTGTTTGTTACTAATACTATACATTCATATGCTTACAAGTACATATATACATCATTATTTTATAGACATTATTACTTGTACAGTAAAGGTTTAAAACAAGTTCAAACATTAGGACAAGGGAATGAATACCCTTTCATACATCACACACACCCATACACACATATTATATATATATATATATATATATATATATATATATAATATTACATAACTATTTACAAATTTTACATTATCAAAATGAAACCAAAACCCTTGCCAACGCTTCAATAATATAGATCCTAATGCTTTAACCAAAGACTCCCATCCAGGACATAGTAGCCACCTTCTTCATACTCCTGATAAGTATGGAATGGGTATGCAATGGGATAAGGGGAACTACCTTGAGAGGACTACACGTGCGACGTGCTATAGTAGTGAGATAGAGAAAGCAAATTAGTCTCTCCTTGGGATGATGTTGTCTCTTCCACTTATGGAACTAAAGGGGCTTAGAATCCCAATGGAGGAGGAAAAACTTCATTCGTATGAAAAGATTCAAGAGGTATACCAAACTCCACGACAAAAAATTGTGGGTTCAAAATTGAAGAAAAAAAAATCTAACCATATGAGAAGTAAACCCTTACATTAGCTTGGACAGTGATCATAAGTCCATGAGCCTTGACAACCCACTGTACGTTATTAAGTTCTAGAAACACCACTGTCGTTGCAAACAATATCACCCGGATCTAGCCAAAAAATGGTGGTAAGGCATGAGAAATCAAAGTTTATCAGTAGGTTTCTACCTTAAGACTAGCAATAATATTTTCAAAACAACCACTTCAGTTTATAGAGAAAGGTGACATATATGTAAGTTCATTTGTAGCTTAAAATATTTTTTATTTGAAATGGGTTCTTTTTAGTAATAGCAGAGACCAAATCTTGCATAAGCATGCATTTCGTACATACTTTAAGTCATTCATTCATAGAGATATTCATAAACATAAAACTCATGCATTCTTGATATCATTTTTCATCATATCACAAATATTATTTAAATTTTAATTTATTCTCATTTCTTTATCACTCTCTCAGTGAAAATTTCTAGTTTAGGTATATCACAAAAATTTAGTGAAACAATATCTTTCACTTGTTTTCTATTCTACCTTCCATTCTTAGGATATGAGCTCATTCCTTTATGGTCATCACCATCATAATTCTTGAAAACCTATGGCTTCATAATATAAGGATTTTTGAAGATCTACGACTTCACCATAGAAGGACTTCTCCCCTTCTAAATGTGCACCAATCCCAGACTTGGCACATTGAAAGTAGTATTAAGTTTTCACATACGATTCTTCTTTAGTGATCTCTTGATTTATTAGGTTTCATTTTGAATTTTCATAATAACATGCTTGCTCAAACAATCCAGCCAATATGATATGCACATATAGCATCCAAATTATTCAATCTTTACATACTTCATCAATATATGACACCAAACAAATGTTAATTGAGTCTAAAAAGGACATATAAACTCTTTATTAAAATAATTAATAATTATCCAAGATGCATGTCATCTTATTTCACATTAAAGTAACCTTAGTGGAAGGATTGAGCTTGGATGAGGTTTCACCCAACCTTTCTCTCCTTGTTGACTAATTTTCACCTCGCTTGTATACTCTAGAACTTTCTTTGCAACCTTGTCAAAGATTTTATAAATTAATTTCATAAATAGGAAAAAGATAAAGGAAAAAATAGGTTTTATTTGATAGACACAAATGTAGAATATCACTTAGTGCCTCCATTGAGCCTAAAAGGTTGAAGAATGTTTTTGCTTGGTATCCCTTACTGCATTGATGTAATTTCAAGTACATTTATATGGAAGTAACAAAAGGTAAATACTTGGGAGCAAATATGTGATAAAAAAGGAAAAGAGAAAAATAAGAAAATGGAAAAGTTAAAAACATGAGAAAAGGATAAAAGTGTAAAGTTAAAATAACCCAAGTAAAAAAGCTTAAAAGTTTAAGGGTTTAAAATATTGGTAAAGAAAATGGTTAAAGATGAAAACTCTTTGTATTTCCTTCCCTTTGTTTATCCCACCTATTTATGAGATTTTTTTCCTTTGGTTATGTTTCAACAATACAAAGACCTTTTGATTTTTGTGTATCCATTAACTCCTAGTATAGACTTGAGGTTTATATGAAAGCATACGACAACGTACTATTCATACAAATGCGAGTATAAAACTCTTTTCCAAGTTTTACTCACAGGAAAGTATAACCATTAGTGTAGATAGAGTGTACAAGTACTTGGGCATCATTTTCTTGTACTTTTTCTTCAAGATTGAGCATGTAGCCTTAGGTTTCTATGTTTTAGGTCTTAGAATCCTAATTTAAGAAGCATGGGGCATCCAAAGAGAGTCTTGGCTGAATTCCCCATGCCCTTGGCCTATAAATAAGCACCTTGTTGCTCATTTTCACCACTTAGCTTCATTTTATAAAATTTCACTTTTAAGTGAGCAAAGAGAATATGAATTCTCTCTTTTTTTCCATAAGTTTAGTCTTGAGCTTTTCTTTATCAATGGAAGGTGCTCCATTATGGTAGACTGAAGGCTCATTAACCTCTCTTCCATAGACGTTGTGGCACCTCCACACTTCCCTAAATCTATTTGAAATCTTAGCTTCTTTCTCTACTTTCTTTTATGATTGTTTCTCCTTCAAAATTTGTGCATATTTGTGAGACTTCTTGGTTGTATTTGGTCAATTTTACTTCTCCTTTACTCCTTTTTTTTCTTAATTGTTTATGCATTTTTTAGTGTTGTTCATCCTTATTCTTAGATGATTTTTGATGGATCTAAGTGAAATGAAGCGAATATAATAATTTTGAGCCATTTAATCGATTTAAACTAGCTTAAATTCCATTAAAAGACTAGAATACTCAAGACCAAATCACCTTCTTCTTGGCGCAAAAAATAAATTCGATAAAAATTCAAAAAAATATTGAGAAATTTGTAAATCACTCTTAAATTAATGACGTTTTGTGTATAAAGTTCATGTTAATCAAATAAAATCAATTTTTCAGTCAAAATTGGACAAAATCTCAGATCTTCAAATTCATGAATAGAAATTTGAATTTTCCTCCAAAAGTTCTTTAACTTGATCTTTAAGATATAAACCAATTGGATGCAAATTTTATATTTGTGATGAAGAATAAATGATGTAAAATGATGTTAAGAACCATTTAATCATTTTTTTTTGGAATTTCATGATTTGGATCACTTGTGCTTAAGGTATTCTTCATTGTTAATAAGTGTTCTTCAGTTGGGTTATTTTGTTTGCCATTAAATCTGTGAAAAATAGTTGTTGATATCAAAATATTTTAAATAAGTATGAGTTACAAAGATATGAACCTCTAATTCAATTTGTCTGTTGGAAGTGTTTTCAAATTTCTTTTATATTTTTCATAATTCGAGACCAAATCTTGCATGTTGAGGTGAAAGAAAAAAATTCAACATATGCTTGTTTTTATGTTTATTTGATTCAAACTTGTAAAGAAGATTGAATTCCCTTTGTAAAATCCTTGGTGTGCATGAAATAACCATGTTGAGATCTTTGGAAACTTAAAAAGAATAAAAAAAAAGGGAAAGAAAAATGACCTAAGAGTAATATATGAAAGAAACAAATACTAAAGTGTAATACTTAAGAGTATAAAAAAAAAGAAAAGAATAGAAAAAAGAAAATGCACATGAAGTAGCTCCACTATGATTTGAGTTGAAATTTTCATTTTTATTTCACTTTACAATTTGTGGTTTAATTTTTCTTTAAGTGGAAACTGCAAACTTAAATTCTAGATCATTTTGCAAATTATCTCTAG
Source organism: Canavalia gladiata (assembly GCA_037954105.1). Classification (NCBI taxonomy): domain Eukaryota; kingdom Viridiplantae; phylum Streptophyta; class Magnoliopsida; order Fabales; family Fabaceae; genus Canavalia; species Canavalia gladiata. The sequence goes on from CM075661.1 coordinate 42,954,537, forward strand.
ATTAGTTTATATTTTAATTTCAAGCTTGGAACACAGTAACCTTTTTAATATTCCCCTTGAGTTCCGTTTTAGATTTTCCTTAATTGTTTCTTGTCTTGTTTAGAATCTTTCTAATCATGTCACATTAACTTCCTTTGAGTTTAGCTGGCCTTCTTTGTGCTTTGGTTGCTTTTCTTTAAAATTCCTTGTGTTTTGGTATTAATTTTTCAATTTTTTATAAACTCCTTAATAATTCTAGCATTCTTATATAGTGGAAACATAAATCACTTTTTATTAAATAGGTTGAAAGACTTAGAGTGTTCATTCAAGGTTAATAGAAGAGAGTGAACACTAAGCCTAAAATCCTAGGATAAGTGACATCAAACACGAGGGAAGTTTAGTGGTAACACTTAAAAGAGGGATGATGCTTCCTCTTTGATTGTTTTTACATTTACTTAACTTGTGTGCAATTTTTGGTGTAAGTTTGTGTAGGTTAAAGCTTCAAAGCTCAAGTAACCAAGAGGAAGGAGCATTTGGCCAAGGGAGTTTATGGAGTCTTGAAGACTCATTTGTGACTTGTAATTGCTTATTTTAAGTACTATATTCTTGGTAATAAATAGAAAGAGTAATAGTTGTGAGTTTGTAATTTTTAGTGAAGTTGTACTAGGATTTCTACCTTGTAAATTTTTCTTTTTCAGTTTGCTATAAAAGGACTCAGACATTATTTGTTAAGCCTTGTTAAGCCTTCTTAGATAATTTTCTTGTATTATATGAAATTATTAGGCTCAATTTCTTTGTAATTTTAGGATAGTCTTTAGGCCTGCCTCACATATGGATTAGGATACTCTTCTTGGGCTCAACATCAAGCCTAAAATATTGGCCAAAAGTGGCTTCAAAGTTTCCCTAAAGTTCCTTCCTTTAGGCACCTAAAACTTACCTATATAAAGATATAACTTGTAGCATTTTACATACTTTTAATCATAATTTAGATTTTGTGAGTGATTGAGAGAATTTTATCTCTTCTCCTTCTTCTCCTATCCAAGCTAGAGAGCGAGTTTCTTCCTTATTCTTGGACCCTCCAAAGTGGTGGAAGCATAGAGAATTATCCAAGCATTATGGTGCATCTCCTTTGAAGCTTCTTTATCTGATCAAGTCTCATCTTCTTCCATATATCTTGCTGCCTCCATTGTCCAGGGATTCACATCCTTTCAACCTCAGCATCACTAATGGCCATGTAATCCAGCAATGTTCTTCTTCCCTATATCTTGTTGCCTCCACTGTCCAGGGATTCACATCCATTCAACCTTAGCATCACTAATGGCCATGTAATCCAGCAATGTTCAACATCCTTACATTGTCATATTCCTTACTTTGGTTTCTCATCTTAACCTATAAGGTTTTCTTTCAATCTTCGGATTAAAGTATAAATTAGAGCCTTGCGAACGAGTTATCATAGACAAAGAAAATATAACAGAAATTTTTAATTTTTGATTTTTTAATTTTATATAATATTCATATACAAGTTTCAAACAATCAAAATTTAAACTTCAAAGATTGTGAGAGAATAGTCCTTGTCATTAAAGATAAAAACTTGATGCGTGCAAAACATGAGTGTAGAAGTGTATGTCAAGTTTAATCCACAAGCAAGCATACTTGTTGGTTGTAGAAACAGAGTATTACCTGCATCATCCCACTGTGCTAATAATCTATGGTAGATGTTGAAATTTCAAATTTTGAGCTCACCAAAAAAGGAGTTTTGTTGCAAGTATTGAAAATGAGAATATGAAATCAAGTTTAAAGAAAAATAAAAAACAAAGAAATCAAGTGCAAAGTTATGGATAAGCATGGGGACTTTGGATCCTCTTATCAATTTTCCTATTTTTCCACCAAATTTCCTTACAAATAATTTAAACATCAATTGCTAACTACCTATGTTAATTCTATTACTATCTAATGATCATGCAATAGTAATGATCTTTCGCCTAAGTACTATCCCTAATGATCATGCAAGGTAAATAATTAAGAGAAGAATAAATTACATAGGATTTGTTAATTTTGATTGATCCTTTAAGACCTTTAGAGTCAGTTACCTTATAGTTCTGTCAATTGAGGGATGATACAATCCCCACCCCCTAACCAACTTAGAGATCAATAAGTATGACACTTTCTCATTAATTTACTAAGTGAAATAAAGAAACGCAACTGGATAATGAACCATGTAATCATTCATAGTAAAAATATATAATCATTCATAAAGAAAAATAGGATTTAAATAGTTACATCAAAGGTTCACCAAAGCCCTATGATTTTGGGGTTATTTATACATAGTAAAAGATGATAAATGAAAACATGCCATCCTAATAAAATTATCCATAATCCAGATCTTAAGATGAGAAATAAAAAATTATAGCTCTAGCAAGGCTGGCAAGAGATTCTATAACTTGCATTATGAAGGGATTCCTTCCACCAAAATCTTATGGAAGGATGTTGGAGAAGAAAACAAAGAGAACTAGGGGAGATGGGAATGAAAAATGAGAAGAAAGAGATGGTTTAGAGGACCCCTTGAAATGGCGACCGTGTTGAGACGTGTTTTTCCTCAAAGACATAGCCTTCCTTTTATAAGATTAAATTAAGGTTGCCCCTATTAGAAATTAGGTTAACCTAAGTTTCCTCCTCAACTATCATGACTTACCTAGATCACCTTTAGTGTAGGGGATTGTTGGGATTCCTCCCTGCATCATTAGAATTGAATTGAATCATTTCTGATGCCTCCTATGGATAACACGACCATGCTCCTCATCTGACACCACTGTCCTTAGGTCCATATTGCCATGTTGGAAATCCTGGTCTATTATGAAGGTATGTTCAACTAGCATGGCCATGTTAGCTTTCTCCAAGGGGAATTTTAATCCTTCTGCTATCGTTTCATCTTTTTATGCCTTTTCCCCCTCTTTTTGGCCCAAAATATTGCCTAATTTTTTATTCTCTATTTGCATGATCATGCTTGAAAAAATCATGGAAATTAGGTGGAATTACAATCTAATAATCATTAATTTTATAGTAATTATAGTTAATTTCCTGTAGATAAATCAATAGAATGGTGGTTTATCATAACTTAAGTGTCTCTTATGATTTAAGTAATTCTACCTTAATGTATTAATTCTCCTTATTATTGAAAAACTAAAATGACAATTGTAATTACCTATCCCTTTCATTAAGTTAGAGTATTATCTTGCTTCCACAATTACAAGTATTCTTTCTCCTCCAATATACTTGGAATCATAGTGTTGTAATTGAGATCTTAGGTTGGATACAACTTGTTTCTTTCCTTGGATCCTTAAATGATTTATACTTGATAAACATAAATTTTATAAATAATTATCTCTCATTTGTTCAATTAAATCATCTTTGTCATATTTTATGAGTTTGGGTTCATATGGAGTTTAATTGAATTTCTTTACTTAACCGATTAAAATGACACTATTATAGTATTTTGAGCATAATAGGAGTTTTAGACATCCAAAAATCATGAAATCTATCTTGAATGAAAGCTTAAATAATTGTCCACAGTTACAAAGTAATATTAGACTCTAAAAGGGATATATATGACTCCGAAACTATCTCAAAAGATGAGATCGTGTTGGTGACGCTGAACCTGAACAATGTGCAAAGATCCAGCCATATCTTGAGATACAGAAGTCATATTGAGATGAAATCAGATGCATTGGAAAGCTAAAATTCAAGGCTACAACTTTCATTCAAATCTAAAGCTCTAATTTGGATACATGAATATCCGGTAATGTGCTGCAATCAATGTCAAAATTGGTGTGCTGATTGGTGACAAAAGTCAAAAGTGTTTGTATTTTTAACAAAGATCATGTGAAAGCAATAAAAGGATGGAAAAAGTCAAAACTGGTTGGTGACCTTCTAAAGATGATGCATAAAAAATCCTCTATAAATAGAAAGGTTTACAAGAGGAGAAGACACATCGTGGATATTAACTCCAATACCATTTTCCATCTTTCTTTCTTTGTTGTTAGTTTGCCTCCTTCATGGAAGGCTAAGTTTGTAATTTCAATTCAAGGATTCAAGCTATTTTCATTTTAACTTTGAGGTCTTGATCTTTATTTATATGCTTGTTAAGTTATTTCTACATTGCTTTATATTCTTCAATTTTATTCTTTTAATCAAAATTTGTTCAGTTGACATATTTTGATTAATGCATAATTAATTTCTAATTGGTTTTTGATTGGTTAATCATTTTCCAAAAGTTTCAAGAGTAGAAATTAAGTAATTGAATTGAAGGTTTTCATTTTATTACTTACTTCAACTGAATTCTAATTATGAAATTGGTTTAGATCTAATGAAAGATTAAGTGGTTACTTAATCTTGCTGATCATAATCAATTGAATCGTGAGAGTTTTCTCAGTAGAGATTTTAAGGATCATTGTAGGGGTTCCACATGATCTTGGGTTGATAAACATAATGCATGATTTTAGTGATCAATGATTAGTTAAGAAAATAGCCTCTGAATTCCTTAAGTTGATAATCGTTAAGTCGAATTAATTTCCTTCTGTATTTTGTATTTAGAACTTAATATCACATCTTTCCAAAATCCCCTTGTTCTAACTTTCTCCTAATTTGCTTAAAAATCTGAAATGGTCTTTGAGAGATGACCTAGGTTGTACCTTATACTATACCAATAGTTGGGGGAAATCTAGAAATTATTTTTGGGCATTTACGATGAGTGTGTCAATACTAAACCCTATAGAATTTATGACTGCTTGTACATGTGAGGTTCTACAACCATATATCGCTGAATCTATATTACCCCATGTTGAATTTTGGATAGAATTTGAGACTTTTCATGTTGAATCATAATTACTACAAATCTTCCTTGAGATCCAATGACAAATCTTAAAATTTTATTATTTCTTTACATAGGTCATTATCTTTGATATAATCCAATCTCATTCAATGAATGTTAATCTCGTTTGTGAGAGACGTAATGTTAAGATGTCAAAAGATAAAGTATAAGGTAGATGGTGAAAGTAATTAAATTGTTAATGATTGGTCCTTAAGCATAGTAATGTAACATTGAGATTGATCAACCTATAGTTATGAACTGAATGTTCAAGGACTAATCGTTGGAGAATTTGACACTGTCTTTTGTGAGGGAAATATTCATTAATTTAATTTATAAAGTATTACTTGTGTGGATCCTGGAAGAGGATACCAAGTAGTAGCAAGGAAGAACGTTAAGGCTAGTGAGAGATTCTTGGAATCAAGAAGATGATGTCACTCAGGAACTTGAAGAAAATATAAGAGTTGTATCCATATTTATTTGAGTAAGAGAAGTTTAAGGGACAAAATTTTTCTCTTAGGGGGAAGAAATATAACATCCATTTTTTAAAAGAAAAACTAAGCACATGCATGCTTGCATGCTTGCATGCTACCATCTGTAATAACAAATGACATATTCACTGAATGCACAACCAATTCAAAAGGGATTTTGATAACAAAAGTGTGCCCAGCAAAAATGTTTCAGTTATAGAAAATTGAAGAAAAAGGGACAAAACTTCAAAATATAGGATAAACAAAAAGAAATAATGAAAAGCATTTGGCTTTGTTTTAGAAACTCTTATGACAAATTCCTAAGAAATTAGTATTATATGAAAAGATTGATCATGTAGGAGTATCTAGAAAAATCAAGATATACACTAAATATCAATTTTAGGTAAAAGGAGGAGACTAAGTAAAACTAGAGATAGTTCTAAAGCATCCTTAGTTTTAGAATAAAATTTAATTGATCCTTGGAAAATTATATTTGATATATGATGATCCTTGAATTTAAACTCTAATATGTTTTAATATTTGATAATGATTTTGGTAAATAATGGAAGTATTTAGATACCCCTAAATACATTTATTTTTCCTCTATGTTATAGAGCATGGTCGTGCTCGTATTTAGCATGGCTATGCTAATAACAAATTGCATGAATTTATAGGTTTGGAACTTTAGCACAGTTGTGCTCATGGTTAGCATGACCATGCCAAGAATAAACTTATATGTATTTCTAAGTTTAGAGATTTAGCTCGACTATGCTCATAGTTAGCACAATTGTGCTAAGAAAAAAATTCATACTAATTTTTGAATTTATGGTTTAGCATGATCGTGCCAAGAACAAAAACATATAAATTTATGAGTTTTGAGTGTAGCATAGAAAGTTAGCATGATCAAGCATGGCTCTACTCAATAAATGAGCACAACCTTGCCAATAGAATGAGCATGGCCTTGCTAGTAAGTGAACAAGGCCTTGCTAGTGAGTGAGCAAGGCCCTACTAATTGAATGAGCATGATCCTGCATAGTGAGTGAGCATGGCTCTGCTAAAAAAAGGAGCATGGGCATGCATCCTTTGAACAAGATCTTGCTAAATGATAAAGATCAAGATGTACAACACAAAGGAAAACATGAACATGTTAGATATCGACACAGGCTCACCGAAGATCAAGAAAAACGTGTAAAGTAAGAAGAACACTATTGTACATTAGAGTCCACACAACTATATAATGTTGCATTGATACAATCATGCAAGATATCGAGTAAATGGTACAACTTTTTTGAAGATCGAATATCATACATCTTTGAAATGAACAGACAAAAAGTCTAAATATTAGCAATGTGTATTGCAGTTAGATGAATTAAATTGACGGATGGAGGTTAGGACTCTCATTTGGTTTATAAAGTGTTATACTCAATTTATTGAAGTTTTATAATGAATACCTATATGATGAGTGGAATAGGAGGACAATAAGGTCGTAGACATTGAGAAGAAGGCAAGACCTTCAGTTAAGAATGATGAATGAAGTAATTGAAATAGATTGTTGATCATGCATCATATGGATAAAATATTATTTTGTAAATCATTAATGTGGAGGATAATCTGCAAGACCCTTCAAGTGGGGTAGTTAGGAAATCTAAGGGTCACTTCACATCAAAATAGACCATAGTTCACAAGAAATGGAAATTTTCAAGTATAGAAGGTACATAAGCTAGGTTTGAGTCTCTCCAATGGCCTAGGGTTGCTCCTTATAACCGAGATTGATTTGGTCAAAATTAGAAACCTTGATGAGACCTTGAAGACTATCATTACCAACCGAGCAATTTCATGTTTTATGAAATGATGATGATGATTTGAGTGTTTCCGTGAACACACTATTGTTGTGGAAATTGGATATCGGTACCTCCCATTATTTTGATAAAGTGGTTATGAGATTTTGGATCCACATGCATATGCATATTATAGAGATGATCAACTCAATATTAGTGAGAATTATTGTAGTATGAAACACAATAGACCTCAATCTAATCTTGAGTCTAACATCATAGAAATATTTGAAAAGAATAATGGAATAACATATTGGTGCATTTTATACAATGGTTGTTTTATTGTAGTTCTTTGAACACATAAAAAATTTATAAGTTGCTTGTTTAGACCTAGAATCAGGTCGGTATATGAAGTGATAAGACCCATGCATGTTGGGTATGGAGTTTATGGATGTGGATGACTAGTAAAGAAAGTGATGGAATAACCTTATGCATACAATGTATATTAAAATTGATTTTGTAACAGTTTCTTGTGATTGTCCAAGGAACTTTTATGTTTGGTATTTTAAACCATAATGTATCACACTACTTCTATGTCAATTTTTACTTGAATGAAATATCTCACTCTCCTTCTATTCTGCTTCTTTGTACGTGGTTATGAATTTCATTATAGATTGTATTGTAGGTCATCCTTTCCTTAACATTTAGGTGACTGTAGATGTAAAGGATGTAAAGAATGATTAAGAGATCTCTCACTTTATAATGATAAACAACTAATACAAAATAAAAATAACATTGAAAAAAAATAATTAAAAGAGTAAATCTAGATAAACCTATACTTCTTCCTTAGTAACACTAAACTAAATCGTTTATATTTTGAATAAGTTAAAGTATATTAAATCATTTAGAAGAATGTTTTATTTTATAATAATATGATTGTCTGGCATGAGAAATCTGCACGTGTTTATTTTATGCATGTTGTTGTATTCTTGTTGTATTCTGTTTTGGTAAGACTTGCATTGTCAAAAAGATTTTATAAAAAATTCTATTACTATTTTTATATAAAGTAATTTTTTAAGCAGAAAAACTTTCAGCAAATAAAGATAACAACTAATGATAATTCATAGTCGGACTTAAACGTAAAATAAAATTATTAGGATATTATATAATGACCAATGTGACCCTTGTTGCCACAGCAATCACACTTTTTGCTTGGCTTCTATCAAACCCTTTTGTAGTGTTGACCTTCGTAGGTATAACACTAGACTACTGATTTGTTGGCCGCTCCACCATAGCGAGAGTTAGATCCTTGGCCTCGAGATAAGCTTCCTAAGCATAGTTTGGGTGGATTCCTCTTCTCATGGCTGTCTCTCCTCCAGTTTGGGGTGGTTCCCATAGACCAACTCAAGTATGCAATTAAACTTCCATTGACTTTGGAAATTTTCAACCTATATTGAATGCTGCAAACTACAAATTATAATGGAAACTCAACAACATTCTGTGCACGCAGCACATTTATCATCAAATGTGTCGGCAAGGTTCCTTATTTATTCAAATGAAAAAAAATTGGAACCGAAACAAAAAGGCAATAGTACATAAAGGTATGCCACCCAGAACCATTTTCTTTTCAGGAACTTTTGCTTCCTGATAGTTGTGAGATTAATCATCTGGTTGGATTGATGATTAGGTAAATCCCTCCCTCACGATTCAAACCGTAACATTAACATTGCAAGCGATGGTCTCCAACTTTGACACTATCACGTGCCTCCCCTAAGTATTTAAACACCGAGTACAGCATAATTTATAAAAGAAAATAATGCATTGAACTGGAACCAAAAGGCGAGCACAAAAGCTTATAACCTCTGGGAAGTCAAAATAAAAATTGACATTTCAATAGCACTAATATATATGAAGGAAGGGAACTAATTAAGAATTCGATCGGGAGTGTCGATGGTGCCATCAATGAACTCTTCGCAGGTCTTCTTATCGACCATGAGGACTGGCACGATGAGGTGGAAGAAGCAGTGATCGGGCCACCATTACCGGCCTGTGAGGGTTGGCATCAATGGTGTTTGTGGATGAGGGTACGCGAGGATGATATGTGACTTCACACTATAGGAAATAGGAAGGTTAAGGTTTTTTTTTTTTTCCAAAGCGATTTTGTTGCAATTGTTATATAAATTGCGATTTAGAAATCGATTATATGTAGAACCATTCAAATCACATCAAGAAAAGGGATCAATATTAAAGGAAATCAATAAAAGCGATAATTAAATAAATAATTTACAAGATACGAATTGCAGCGTAAGAAACATGAGCGTGACATTGAATTCCTAATCCTTCAGGTTTGTAAGTTCCAAACTCTAGTTTCGTTCCCCTTACCCAGGTCCCCAAGTTACTTATATATTTAATTATAATTTAATACACTACTTATCTTCAAAATATAAATATTCATTAATAAAGCCTAACGACCATCTACAATATAAATAGTTATTTAAATTTTTCTAAAATATATAGAAACTGATAAAAAAAAATTTAAACTGTAAAAATTAATTTCAAAATTACAGAGTAATTTAACATAAAATTTTATTCTAAAAATATTTAATGATATATATATTTATTCAAAGAAAAAAATATATATTGTTAAGGACATATATTATTGAAGTTTATAGACGGGTCCCATCATGTATCCTTTTTTATCAATCTCACAGGAGAACATTTTAGGCAAAAGGAAGACTTAAAGACGGGGTCCTACCCGATGCTTATATTTTCCATTATGTACGACATCGCACGTCAATCCACACTTTGCATCCTTGTGGTCCAAATGGTTTGATTTCATTTACTGGATCATCTTTATTGAGCTCTTTGCCGATGCAAATAATCACCCGTTCGTATTATCAATGCGTTGGAGGCTCTGTTGGGCTGCATAAAATATAGGACACGCTCGTGATCACTAGTTCCTTCCTAGTCCTCGTTATTGCGTCTTAGACATTGTTAAAAGCTAGCCAAACAGGACTGTACTTTGGGTTTGTTCTTATTCCCAAAATGTTTGTGGAAATTCGTTCAATGACGAACGTGTCCCCCGTAAGGTCTTTATTTATTATTTAATAATATTTTTTTATTCTTTTGGGTTTCCTGTATGGATGTTGCGACAAAGAATGACTACGAGTACGAGTGTAACTGTTTAAAGTAGGGGGCATTAGGCCCCTTTCGTCTTTTTGTGGTTTCAACTTAAGCTTTTACCATTGCGACCTATGCAATCTCTTTCAAGGTGACTCACTTTCGCACACGCGCGTGCAAATAACTAGTGGGGTTTCTGAAGGTGTTTCTTAGACGAATTAAGATTAGTTTAATTGGATTCTTAATTATCTCACATATTTTAATCAAATTTATATAAATTGTTAAAGTTTCTTAATACATACAACAACTTTTCTTAATTGAAATTTTTAATGATATTTTATGTTAGTTTACTTAAATTTTGTTTTTCAAAATTTATTATATTATATGTTTTTTATTAACCTTTTATTTATTTAATCTATATTTTTCAATTTTTTAAACTTATGTCTTAATATTTTATAAAAATAATCATTAGATTTCATATTTTTTTTTACCTAAATTTTAATATGAACATAGTACACATATGAACTAATTATTTTTAAGAAGATCGATCAAAATAATTTGTTTATTAATCAATTATTATATCATTTAATTATTACCATAATAGAAATCAAGATATGATAAATATATATAATTATATATTAGACTGTAACAAACTTTAGCATGTTTAGTCTTTTATAGATTTACACTATACATTAATTTTATCTTCTTAATATTTATAATATTAAATTACTTATTAATATACAATTAAAATTTAAATAATTATTACTTTATTTTTATAAATTAATAAAATACCTATTCTAATATCATTTAAGGGATTTATTTTTTAAATTGATTTTATTTTTTTTATTTTTTTGAATTAATTATAATTTATTTATTATAAAAAGGGTAATGTAGATAAAGATTTTATTTAATATTATAAATATAATTTTGTTATTTATTTTATATTTTGATGTTATGCTGATTTTTTCTCAGGAAGGAGACAAATTGAATAAATTATATACATAATTATAAAATATTAATTTTATTATTGAGTAAAATTATTTATACAAAAAAATAATTTATATTTTAATATATATAAACATAAAATTATTCTAAAAATATTAGTTATTAACAATTTAAGGTTCAAGTAACATATAGTATAAGTTTTTCCTAAAAAAATTAAACTTTTACAATTCATATAGGTATTATGAGTTTATATTGATATAGCATAATATATTATATTAATATATAACTTTTATTTAACAACAATTTAACGCTAAATTAGTATATGTTGGTATAATTTTTTTTCTAACAAAAATTAAATCATCGTAATTCATTTAACTAGCCAGTATTATGATTTTATATCATTGTAAATAATTTATCAATATAAAATATTAATATATTATCATTATATCAAATGTTAGTCTAAATCAATAGTACATACCTTTGAAGATAATGTAACGTTTATTTATTCTAATTAGATACTATATTTTAAAAACGTATTAAAGGTTAATTTTATTAAATTACCTGAGAAAATATTATTTTATATAAAATCCTGTGAAACTGTACTTGAATTAAATTTAATAGAATTTTAATTGATAATTATAAATATCAAAGGAAACGAAAAACAAAATGAACTTACATCTATCTAATAGACAAAGAAAAAAAAACAATTCCAAAGGCTTTTGTAAAAGGTTTGTCACGTTTCACTTAAATAAATTTTAAAAAATTTATGTTAAAATGTAGAATATTAAAAATTAATAGGAACTGAATATTTTTAAAGATATTAATGAAAATATGATATTTTTTATTAGTAAAAAAAATTTATGAGTTATTTTAAATTTTTTTACATTGATTATTTAATGAGTATAAAAGTAAAAAATATAGAAAGTTAGACTACATTAGTTTTACAACTAATATAATAAGTGAGACTTTTGATATTGGTCAAAATAAGAACTGATTTTCTACCTTGAATAAAATTTGTAAACCTATATAGTAGGTGAATTTTCTATATCACTTCTTTTTTTAGTTGATGTAAAAAATTTTGTTTACTACATTGGTTATTATTTCAATCAATGTAGAAAGTGTATTCTACATCGATTCATGCATTAAACAATGAAAAAATTTCATTTATTACATTGGTTAATGTCTGAACCAATATAGAAAATGAAACTTTGTATATCAATCCAGGGTTAGTGTCTCTTATGTGTTTCTTCAATTTTTCCAAACAAAACATAGAAAGACAATTACATTTTGCTTTGAACAAATAATGATTAATTATCAATAGGCCCTATAAAATTTGGATAAAAAGGAATCAAAATTATAATTTTAATTTAAGGTGTTAAATAAAACCTTCAAGTGTTGACTTACGATTGAAAATAAGGTGTTAAGTAACACTTTTTGTCAATTTTCAATCTACTCTAAATGTAACCTTATGTTAGCTAGCTTGTTCCCAAATTTATGGATATGAACAGGGTTAAGGAATCTGTACAAGTCTAAGTTTTTTCTTTGTGAACAGATATGATACAAGTACCTAATATTATGAATAAATTCTAATTGTTAGAATTTGATAATTAATTAATTGAAGTAAGGTATAAAAATTTACTTACATTAACCATAATTATAGAATTGATACATAGAGGAGATCGTTACCCACAACTAGCTCCAAGATATTCTTCATAGTAATATAGAAGGGGATAACAATGAGCTTCCCTATGATATCAAGTTCCATAGAGAATTGCAAAGGTTGGTTGCCCAGGTTAACAACAATACCAAACAAACATACAAACAGATCAACTTCAACTTTCTTATATTAGGATAGAAGAACATTTTTAGCACTAACATCAATCTCCTCTCCAAGATATTTCTTATAAACCTATAATTAATTTAGAAGATATTAGGATATATATATATATATATTAAAAACATAAAAGGAATTTAGAAAATTATTTAATATCTTAGGTTGAACTTGTTGCATAAGTGATACTGAGGTGGAAAGAAGTGGTTCTTCTGGATCAATGGAGGTTGCAATTCAGTGAAGAATGGAAGAGGAATGGATCCAAATTAAGCCTTAACTTGAAAATGCCACCTTTTGTGGAGGATGAGTTTCTTTTTTGCCAATATGAGCAGTCATGGATAAGGAGTTTCCTCAACCCTAAGTCTAGTTTTAATGGAAGGGTAAGGATAGAGTTTCTCTAAAAAATCTGAGTGAAAACTCATAATTTCATTCAAAATGAACTTCATGATGAAAATTACACAAGTGATGCCTTTATATAGGCCAAAGATGGTGTCTAACATAGGGCAGCTTCGAGAATATGAATTGGGCCTCTTCCATGAGCCCAAAATGAGTCTTTCCTTGTGCTCCAAGGAAACCTATAAATTGGCAAAAGTAGGCTCAAAAAACTCAGCAAAGAAATATAGGGAAATGAGCTTATTCTATACATGTCTTGGATCTTCTACTTCTAAAATACAAAGAGTCATAAAACCTATTCTAAAATGTGTAAGGCTAAGGAAATGATAGATTGGGCTTAAGGGTGCTCTTCTTGAAATCCCAAGAAGGTCTCCATGTCTTCTTATACCTACTTGGCTTTTATTCTAGTGATGGCCCAATAGGCCTAGCAGGTTTCTACAACTAGCCTTTCTTTACCGATGGGACCTCTACATCAACTCCTTTCCCTTTAAAAGCATTCGCCTTCAAATGTATGGGCTCAACTTTATCTACAAGTAAGGACTTAAGTGAGTAGACGAGATGTTATTAATGAATGGAAACAATGGGAATATCAGGATCAAATACTAACCTCTTGAATCTTCTAAAGAATTTCAACAATATGTAATCATAAAAAATGAGACACAAGAGGTAGTAGAAACTAACAAACCCATAAGTCCTATCAGAGTAAAAATATAAGAATGGGAGTACAATTAGGTTTATGAGTTTTTGTCCTTAATTGTTTCTATAGAATATATCTAGGGTAGTTCCTAGAATTTTATTTGATGGACTCATGTCAAACATTATCCTGGATGGGGTATAATACCCACCAATTTGTGGAGAGGGTATCTTGATCCCTTCATAAAGTGACCAAGACTAGTGCTATGGTGATAGATTTTTAATAAGTAAATTATATTGCTTACCCACCAAGTCATTTATAATAGAATTTTCAATCAACCTAGATGCAAATGAATAATTTAAACATTGAAGCATGCTAGGGAACTAAATAGGTACAACTATATGAGGCACCCAAAGATATTAAGGTTTAATCAATTGAACGACTCTATTCACATCATACTGATTATGTCATGTAACAATGGTGCCACAAGTATCCATGGTTGGTTAGGAGGGATGGGCCTTTATGAGGCCTAGCTCTCAATCTCTTCTTAGAGGAAATGGTTCCTCTATTAGGGTAAAGAAAATAGTAGACCTTATTCTAATCGTGAGTTTCAAGGTAATGGTAATTATAGGAAGAAGTTTTCTAACTAGGAGGATGTTTCTCACCTAACCTTCCTTACAAGTTGAATTTCACCCTCCTGTACAAGAGAGGTGGAATTCTTACTTACCTTTCTTTTGACTTACCTTTGCTTCTTTTTATTATTTTCAATTTCTTTTATTTTTTCAATTTTCTTCTTTTTCAAACCTTGTCTCTCAGCCTCCCTTTTTTGACTCATGTGCATCTCATCTAGATAGGCTTCATAAAGGGACAAAGACATTAGGATAATTTTTTGGGAATTGAATTGGAAAGAATACCTATAGGTATGCCCATCATGATGAATATCTCTATCATATTGTCATGGCCTTCCCAAGAGCACATGACACGCCTCCATTAGAACAACATCACAAGTGACCTTGTCCTCATACCTTCTAATAGAAAAGGTGAGGAGCACTTGTTGGTTAAGCAATAGGTCCCCTTTGTAACTAAGCCATTACAATTTATATGGTTTAGGGTGGGGGTGGTTACGAGCCCTGACTTATCTACTAGCCTAGTTTTAGCCACATTCATACAGCTACCCCATTAATAATTAAGGAGCAAGTGCGCCCCTTTATTGAACATCCAGTGTGGAAGATCTTCTCTCTTTGAGACTCTTCCTCCCTTTTAACATCACTTCCTAGCATCCTCTTAACCACTAGGAGATCACCTTTGAGGGCGTACTCCAAGACTTCATTATCAGATGAGGAGAGAGATGAACTAGAGTCTTTGGACTTTAAGGATGAATAATTACCATTGTCTTTAAGGACCATGGTCCTTTTGTTTGGGTATTAGGAAACGATATGCCCTCTACCCAAATGCTTGAAACATTTGATTGAGGACTTTTATCCTAAAGGTAAGTTTTCACTTTATCCTTTGCATAGGTATGGTATTCTAAGTTATAAGTCCTTGTCCAATTGTCTCCAATCCAACTCAGGTCATAAGGTCCAGGGATAAGAATTAAGTGTCTTTTTAATTTGGTTCAATCATACACTTAATTCTTTAAGTTGAATGACTTAATCATGCATGACTTAAGTTAGACTTAGCATATAGGATGCATGCACATGATGATGCACTCTTAGGAATTTTTTAAAGGAGGAAATACAAATACAAATACAAATAACTCAAAAAGGTATACATATAAAAGGATAAGAAAAATGAAAAATAATACCCAAAAAAGGGTAAAAGAACTAGATCTACACAAAAACTTAAAAGAACATATGAGATTTTGGCACCAATTTTTAAATTCAAATCTAAGAATTCTTCAAAATTTTTGTTTGGTAGGTTTGAAAAATTCAGATTGATCAATTGAAAGATATGGATCACAAGAAGCAAACAAAAGAAGTTTGACAAAGATCAGATCATAAATGAGAAAGTTATGCATAAATTAAACACGCTAGGTACATTTGCGCACCAAGATGAACACACTTCAGTAATCAAACGATAAAAACTTTATTTTATATCCAAATCACACAAACAATATCATTCTAGAAACTAGAAAGAAAGACTAATATAAAGCAACAAAAATAATCAAAATTATAGATTTTTTGACAGATCTAACCTCCATTGTTGGAGCTTTGATTCCAGCTGATGCTAAGGTGGAAGAAGGTGGTTCTTCTGGATCAATAGAGGTTGCAATATGGTGAAGAATGGATCCGAATTAAGCCTTGACTTGGAAGCATCACCTTTTGTGAAGGATATGTTTTTTCCCACCATCATAAGCAGTCACGGATGAAAGGATTCCTTAACCCCAAGTTTGGTTCTAGAGGAAGGATAGAGAGAGAATCTCTCTCAAAAATATGAGTGAAAACTCATACTTTCATTCAAAATGAACTTCATGTTTAAAATTAACAAGTGGTGTCTTTATATAGGCCAAAGATGGTGCCTAGCATGGGATAACTTTGGGAATCCGAATAAGGCCTTTTCTTTGAGCCTAGTATGAGTTCCTCCTTATGTTCCAAGGAAGCCTATAAATTGGCCAAAGTAGTCCTAAAAATCTCAGCAAAAAAATACAAGGAAATGGACTCGTTCTATACATGTCTTGGGTCTTCTACTTCTAAAATGCAAAAAGAGTTGTAAAACCTATTCTAAAATGTTGAAGGCTAAGGAAGGGATGGATTGGGCCTGGGGGTGTTCTTCTTAAAGGCCTGATAAGGACTCCACCTTTCTAGTAGTTGCTTGGCTCTTATTCTAGTGATGGCCTAATAGGCCATTAGATCTCTATAGCTGGTCTTTCTCTACCACTAGGACCTCTACATCAATAAGTCTTCTCCATCGTAAAATAAAATGATTAAGGGCTTGCCCCACTGTATAAACTTCCTTAGTAAGCACAAGGACAGGAGCCTTTGGATCTTGAACCCATTCAACCACCACCCGTACATTATCATCATCAATTTCCTTAGTGATGGATGGTTGAACCCCAATTATAAACTTTCCCAATGGTTACCAAATGGAGCGGATCATCAACATATAACTCATAATCCTCCTCTCCTGCTGCTACATCTTTCCCGGTTAGAGCAGAACTCCCTTTTATGCTCACACATTTAGGAGAAAGGGAAGGGTTTTCCTGTGTATGTGTTTGGAAAAGTTTCAAAGACCTAAGCTTTTGCCTGAGCTCCTGTCTTAGCTCATCTCAAAGTTGTTCCCTAAGTTCTTTCCTCATGTCTTCTCTCTTGGCCTACAACTCATCTATTGACACCATTCCTTCTTTTAAGTGAAATTTACTATAAGACAATCCCAAGTAATATCTAATACCAACACCTTGTTCAGCAGCACCAACACGAACTAGATACTTCGGTTGGCCAATAACAGTACTAAGAATATCAACTCGTCTAATAGGAAAAAAGTTTCCCTATCAATAATATATATTTTTTAAGTCAATTTATAAAAAATTGTTTAATTTTATAATTACTTACAATTTTCTCAACAACAATGTGAGATGACTTTGATATATACTTTCTTGAAGACTTTTGTCATGCTTTCTTCCATTTCTCATGGCATGTGGGTGGAGATGGTGGAGACAGAAGTGTAGATGGATCTGCTTGAGATAATTGTTCATGTTTTTTTAACTTCTACTCAATCATTCTTTCCTCATGCAACTCATTACCCCCACAAGATAATATATGAGGGTAGCATTTCTTTGCAAAACTTTGCTAAGCCTTCTTTTCTCTTATTATAATAAATAAAGTTAATTAGACATAAAAGAGAGCACATGAGTCAAATAAAAAGAAACTCAAACATAAAGATTCATAAAATGAATGTAGGATCCTTTTTAGTCTCAACAAATCTTTGCCACATGTCATCATTAAGGAACTAGTGAGATGTATCTTGAATCCTCTCCAACATTCACCAGCAAATTAAAATCACTTCCTTTTCAACAAGCTAGTATTTTGGCACATTGTATGTAAGTTATATAAAACAAGATATGTAATGAGTTAGTAAATCATAAAGATATGGAGAAGTTCAATGCTTTAAAGTGATATGCCATGATAGTTTCCCAAATTTTATCTTTTACTAGAAGCTCTACATCAATCCAATCCTTCATCAAAATACTAGCTTTACTCCAACTAAGGAGGGTCACATAACTCTTAAAATTTGTTTTGTTTAGCTGTAAAAGATTCCTAATGGTCTGATCAAACTTTATAGTAATCCTATAGTCATCACTTTAGGGTTAATTCTCTTAACCATGTGGCTCGTCTTCCCTTCTTGTGTCGAGATTGGCTATCAGACCCATTTTGGGAAGGAGGATTCTCATATGGGCCAGTTATATACCTATTGAAACATATAAAAAATATATGTTAGAAACTCTAATGAATATAAAATAAGTAACAAACATTTTAAAACAACTAAAAAATAGACATGGATTGATGATTTAATAAAATAAATAACTAACTTGTATCATATAACAACATTTTCCCATATCCCTTTATGATGACATCTCAAATAGCATATATATCATCAGTTTCATTTTCTTCCTAAACAGTAACTATCCTTGATGAGAAGAGAGTTTGAGAAATATTAGCTTTTTCTAGATCATTGGGACATCACTACCAATTATGGTATTTCCTTGAAGAACGACTGACCATCTTTTGTTGGAAAGATCTTTGACATAAAACACTTATTTTCTTAGTAGGCCATGATACAAGGGTCATCCCTATAAGCTACCTTATGAATGTCAACTAATGTAAATCCTAATTCATCAACTTGAAAACCACTGTTACTATCAACTCACTTGCATTTAAAAATAGGAACTCTAAATTTAGTGCAATCAATCTGCTAAATCTCTTCGATGACTCCAAAGTAGGATATGGATAACATAACAGGATTGTTATATTTGGAACTTGAAAAGTGCATCAAAAAATCTTCTACCACCATAACCCTATTAAAAGGAAAAATGATTGATATCATATTCACTCTAACATATGATATCAAAATTTGGGTCATTTTCTAGCTGCATCAATGTATCAGAGACATCATCATCCTTCTTAATGGTTTCATTAAACCAGGTTAAGAATATTTTGTTATGCTCATTCAACAACCCTTTTTCACTCATTCGAAGATTTTTTTTCCCTTATAATGGTTTTGTGAGTGGATAAGTAAGGTTGAAACTCATCGATATTCTTTAAAATATACAAGTGTGCTTAAAAGACTTGTGTCTGACCTATGATTTTCACAATAATGCATTTTGTATCTTTACCTCCTTGTCTTCCCTTATGACGAGACTTAGGAAGTTATATGGGTTTCACCTCTGGCAAATACTCTATAAGAAACTTAATAGTCTCTTCTACAATGTATCTTCCATTCATAGATACCTCAGGATGGTGTGGATTCTTCACAAACCCTTTTAATATTTTCATGTATTGTTCAATTGGATACATCCACTGTAGATAAACTAGACCACATAACCTGATCTCCCTTAGTATATGAACAACCAAGTGAACCAAAATGTAAAAAATGATGGAGAAAGATACATTTCCAAATGACACAAGATAGTAAAACTTCATTTTCCAACTCATCCAATTCCAAATGACATGTTAGGGGGAAATATGTCTGCTTATGCTATGAACCAAATCTAGTTGAGAATTCATACCATCCTTTGTCTTGCCCTATATATTAAGGAGTGCTCCAATAATAGTATCACACACATTTTTTCCACATGCATCACATCAATACAATGTCTAACATTGAGATTGCATAAATATGGAAGATCAAAATGTATTAATCTTTTCTTCCATATATTTTTCTGAGTGGGATTCTTTTATGTTTCTCCAAAAATAATGTTGATGTTTTTAACCCATTCATAAACTTCCTGCCAGTGAAGGCCTTTGAAGAAACCTTATTTTCTAGCAACCCATTTAAAGTTTTCCCTAATATATGATATAGGTGATTTTTCTTGAAATTTTTTATGACCAAGGTAAGTTGTCTTCCTTCCATGATGCAATTGACGGTAACTTGTGCCTTCTTCATATATAAGATATGCTTTGTGCCCCTGAACACTATATCTGCATAATTTCCATACACGAGAAAGTCATTAATAAGGAAAAAGAGCATGGTCTGCATCTTGAAATGTTCAAATACATCCACAACTTTTTCTCATAAATTTTTCTTGAAATTTTTTATGACCAAGGTAAGTTGTCTTCCTTCCATGATGCAATTGATGGTAACTTGTGCCTTCTTCATATATAAGATATGCTTTGTGCCCCTGAACACTATATCTGCATAATTTCCATACACGAGAAAGTCATTAATAAGGAAAAAGAGCATGGTCTGCATCTTGAAATGTTCATTACCATACCCATTAGATACATCCACAACTTTTTCTCAGAGATTTTGCAAGTCTACAATTAGGGGTGCAAGATAAATATGTATGTCCTTTCCAGGCTGTTGTGGGCCTGAAATCACCATAGAAAATATAATATATTTACGTTTCATGTACAACTCTAGAGGAAGTTGTAAATTATCAAAAGAACAAGCCATGAACTATGCTTACTACTTAAATTACGATATGGATTCATTCCATCTCTTGCAAGTTAAAGCCTTACATTTCTTGGATCATTCCCAAAATTGATAAATAGTTGGTTGATTATCTTCCATTGAAAACCTTTAGCTGGATGATGAAGTTTTCCATCAATTTTCCTTTCATTTGCATGCCATTTAAGTTTTTTTGCATCATGTTTATTATTAAACAATTGTTTCAACCTTGGAATTATTAGAAGATACCATAACACTTTGGCTTGAGGCATTTTTTTGGTTTCATCACAACTAGAATCACCATCCTTCACTTCTATAACATGAAACTTGACATACAAGGCATTCATGTAACCTTCAAACTCATTTGTGTGTAGTATGTAATCAATTGGGCACCATGTATTTTCTTACACTCCATACCCATCAAACATAAGACCTTTTTTCCTCAATTATGTTTTGGTAATATATTACCTTTTGGAAGGATCTTTACCAACAACTTAAACAATTCTATGAAGCTTTTATAACTCCATCCATTTCTCATCTTTAACTTGAATAATCTTAACATTGCTAATAATCATGTAAAATTAGTACATCCCAAATACAAAGGTTTCTCCCTATCATTACACAAGTTACCATACATATTTGCTTATTGAAAAAACCCACGCCTTATATCACAGATGATGTCTTCTACCCGATTTTCCATATCTACATCAAGCTTCTTTATTTGGGACACACTTGGCATGTCTAATAAGCCACC
Source organism: Canavalia gladiata (assembly GCA_037954105.1). Taxonomy (NCBI): domain Eukaryota; kingdom Viridiplantae; phylum Streptophyta; class Magnoliopsida; order Fabales; family Fabaceae; genus Canavalia; species Canavalia gladiata. The sequence continues at coordinate 42,975,905 of CM075661.1, forward strand.
ATGCCGTTTCCATCTCGTGTAACTTTTTCAAAACCCATCACAAAAAACATGTTCTCTAATTTCATCAACATTCAACTGTATCTCATTTAGACAATTAACACAATGATAGTAAAAACATCCATTACTATGAGGAAGATTTATCTACGTAAATTTCAAAAACTATTCCATCCTATTCTAACATTTATCACTCATCCTTTTAGCATTTATCCAACTACGATCCATACTATATAAGAATAATAAACATACGAATTAGGATGCTCATTAACCTGGTAACTCATAATCACAATTTATTTTCCTCACTATTGGTAAGGACCTATCCCATTAGAGAAAAAATCTTTTTATTCATTGGTTAACAGACTCCTTAAATATTGAATATCATACTTGGAGAAATTTCAGAAGCATTTCACATTAGTCTGCAAGTATACAACTTGACTGTGGCATCATTTACCATGATCAAACACGTACCTAGAGATAACACATAATGAATTGAATTGAAATTTTTTCAAGTACAATTTACAAGACTTAAGAAAAAATTGTTAACTATTGAATAAAAAACTTTAGTCCCAAACTGTTTAATTTGGACAATTTAAGATTGAATACAATGAGTGGTTTATTTATTTAGTAATAAATTCATTGTATTCAATCTCAAACAGGAAAGTAAGGGTATGCTCAAATTTAAATTTAGAAAAAGTTCCAACTATAGGAATGAGCAAGCTCATTAAGACATGCATAAGTACAGTAATCTATACATAATCAAACATAAACTATTTCAAGGAATTGAAAAAATTGGGAGTGGGTACAACTTCTTACAAGAATTAGGCTCCCTTAATTCTTATTAGATGAATTTAATGGAAAGATATTTCTTAGAGGCTTAGTACAAGTACGAGCTTACTGGACTAATATAAGTCTTATATTATGTCATGGTTTAGGAAGATTCACTTTATGTGTTTTAAGTCTTATATTATGTCTGGTCTAGGAAGATCCACTTTAAGTGTTTTAAGTCTTATAACATGTCATAATCTAGTAAGACTCACTTTATATGTTTTAAGTCTTATATTATGTCATGGTCTAGGAAGAGTAATTGTAAACATAATTATGTTCGAGACCCCCTTTTTTAAAATTAATAAGTAAATAAACAGTAATTTAAATAATAAATAAAATAAATAAGCAAAATAATAACAAAAAGGAAAAAGAAAAGAACAATGGAAAAGGTGACAAAAATAATAAGAGAGAGGGATTAAAAAAAATATAATAACCATAAATAAAAAAAGAAAAGAAAAAAGAAAACAGAAAAATAAGTAGAGAAATAGAAAAAAATAAACAAATAAATAGATAATAAAATAAATAAAAAACAGAAAAAAAATAAATAATAAAAATAGAAGACAAAAATAAAAATAATAAATAACTAAAAAATAAATAACTGAACAAACTAATAAAAAAAGAAAAAAAAAGAGAAAGCAAAAATCAAAATAATAAACAGAAAAATAAAAATTAAGAAATATATATATATTAAAATAAAGAAAAATGAAATAAATGAAAATTAAATAACTGATAAAGGAATAACTAAAAATTTAAAAAAACTAACTAATAATGGAAAAATAGATAAAAAAAAAACAAAACGAAAAAAAGGGGGGTGCTGCTTGGGGCTGAGGATTTTTCTCTCTGATTTTTCTGGAAAAGGCTCTGGTTCCTCTCTGGAATTTCAACCCCTACGAGGGTTCCCTCTCCATAGTTCTTGCTCTGAGACCTTTCTTAAGGGAAGAAAGATCAATGCCTTCGGAGAGGGGGAGATTCTCTCAGGCGCTCCATACTTGAACCTTTCTTGGCTAATCTTGTCCACGGGGGAGAAATTGAGAAGCATTAGCTCATGGATGGTTACTTTCTAAGAAGAAGAAAACTGTCATTCTATGATTCTCTGCACCAAAAAAATCCTCCACGAAGTCATTCTTGAATTTCATAAAGAAGCATTCTTCGATCTGTGATGGTTTGCATCGCGATAAACAAAGAAAGAGAACTCTGCCTTAATCTTACAGGTTTTGTATTCTTCTCATATGTTTCATGCAAGAATAGTGATCGTAGCTAATTACCTTGCATTTAATTATATATGTTGTTGCTATTGGAGTGCATCATAAATAATCACGAGAAGTTGTTCATATCATCCATGCATGCACCTCTACAAATTGTATTTAGGCGAATTCAAACTTGATTTTGTTATACCATACGAGATTGCTTGTTGCTTTTCTTCTGCATGAACTATTGTGAATCAATGGTTCGGTCATAAGTCGTGCCAATAGTTCCTGTTACTATTAAATCAAAGTCTCCAAGAATTATTCAACCTCTCGAGGAGTTAGTTGGTAGACCTGCTGAATATGGCTTAGGAGGGAGGTTACTTCCGCGGTTCCATCACCTACTAAAGGATTGTGTAGTGATTTAAATATGCTGGAAAGGGTTTAAATGAATCCTGAGATTTGCGTCAGCATATTGCCTTGAGCTGAAACCAAATGATTCGATTGATATTGGTCCCACTGTTGCTAATTTGGACCCCACCTTATCAACTGATGTTCTAGTTGAAGGTAGGCCATGGCCAAAATCTACACCCTTTGTGATCCATAGTAAAACAGATCACTTCTAAATCAGATGAAGACCTGTAAATACTAGGCCTGTGTGAACATATTTGAAAAGAGAGTAAAGGTTCTTGGGAGTGGGAGCACTTGCTAGCTACCCAGATATTGGAGATCCTCAAGAGGTACAAGTTGCCTTGTCAAACAACATGGTCACCCCTACTGGTTTTTCCTTTTTCATTCCTGAAGACACAAGATTTGACAAGGGAATTGTGATCACAAACTAAATCGAGTGCGATAATACTAATAATTCTGAGACCTTCCATGTCAATGGGTTGTGGCTTTCTTTTCCCTTTATTGGTATTTCAGATCGGTGCATCAACAGAATTTTCTCTAGTGCCGAAGGACCTCCAATGGCGGCTAATGATTATCTACATGATCAGTGAATACTACAAGAGTTTCGTGACTGGTTGTGTTCTGTTTCCCCTCAGGCTAAACCGAAATGATTCCTACATCCACATACTATGATAGCCATTGACATAAGGGGGCTTAATATTCCAGCTGCTCGTACTTGTTCTTACTGTTTCGGGTGGATTAGATTCCCAGCGGTATTCTGATTCGAGTACAATCGATAACAGTCCGGGAACGCTGACAGAAATGCGCTTGAGAGCGAGCTTGATGATAATCCAAGTAACACTCTTGAATTGAAATTTTGAAGGCAAAACTTGGCCATAATAGTTCGGGGACGGTACATCATTTGGAGGGGATGATCAGTGGTTTATTTATAAGTGGCTTTTGTTTGTGATGAATTAGCTGATTCGCCCTCGAAGCATGTGCCCAGACAGATTCTAAGTTTTCCTATGCAGTGATGTGTTCAATCTGTGTTCAAAAAATTGAAGCTCTTCATGTCATCTTCATTAATCATGTTGAAAATTTTAAAAAATAGAGAAAGTGAATTGACGATGTAGTGGGACTCCAGTTCAATAACTACATATCCACGTCATCCATGAAGAATTCATTGGTCTTCCACACTCACAGCAAGCTGTCTTCCCTTGAGCTACCATATACTTGGCCTAGTTAGTACGAGAGCATCTCCTCTTTATCTTTCAATACAATTCTGCACCATTGTATAGGTAACAGCCAGATAATGCAAAAGGTCCCCTCTATCAAGCAAGTGATGTCAAATATAAATCCAAAGGCAGTGTTCAAATCTGGTTGATCGGTTCAATGACATAAGAATGAGGAAGTTTTGAAATGGAAATAATCTATGCTTAGTAAGGAATGGACTGGTAATGCATTAGAAGTGTTCGCCGTTATTTGACTAGAATTGACATAAAATACGTCAAGTGTCTACTAGTGCCAAATCAAATTCCATTTTCATGAATTAGAGGCCTTAAACTAGTAATACGTCCACGAAAGCGGACCTTAAATCGAATAGAGCTGCTAAATACTTAACTAGAGGCTTAGCGTAGTGGTTCATACGCGACTCACCACTCTCCCCTGCCCTTGGTTCAATCCTCGGGTACATATATTCATTTTAAAGCCCTCATTTGACAATTCAGTTGGGCCAGCAAGCTGATCGTGAATTAAGCCGTTTTAAAGTCCTCAATTGATAATGCAATTGGGCCAGCAACATGTGCTTCACATTTTACATTTGTTTGGGCCAAATGTTGTTGCTTCCAGCCCATTGATAACGACAGATTGGCCACATGCTGTTGCCTCCAGCAGCTAGGCTTAGCGCAAATGGGCCATGCCTTGAGCCTTTCCGAAGTCAGGCCAATCACCTTTTTAGCACAAATAGGCTATAGGTACTACCCTTCCACATGGGCCCATGCTTCTAAACGGATAATTTAAATTAAAACTTTCAAAGGAGAAACATAAACCAAAACAAAATATCCCGAAATTTCAAATCAAGTTTAAGTCTTTTCTTCAAATTTCAAATCAAGTTCGTTTTAATTCAAATCAAGCTTAATTATTTTCTTCAAATTTCAAATCAAGTTCGTTTTAATTCAAATCAAGTTTAATTATTTTCTTCAAATTTCAAATCAAGTTCATTTTAATTCAAATCAAGTTTAATTATTTTCCTCAAATTTCAAATCAAGTTCGTTTTATTTAAATCAAGTTTAAGTTTTTTCTTCAAATTTCAAATCAAGTTTGTTTTAACTCAAATCAAGTTTAATTCTTTTCTTCAAATTTCAAATCAAGTTCGTTTTAATTCAAATCAAGTTTAATTCTTTTCTTCAAATTTGAAATCAGGTTTACTTTACTTTAACTCAAGTTTAATTCTTTTCCTCAAATCTTGAAATCAAAATCCATTGTTTTTAGGGTCAAGCCCAATTCGTTTCTTACCTAAGCCCAATCCCTTTTTATTTTTGTTAGTTTCAAATTAAATTCATTAATTCTAGGTCTCATGTAATGAACTCCAAACACGAACTGGTAGCTTTTTCTGTTGTTCGATGTTTAGAGATTCATATAGGTCCCAACACATTCTTAGTTGTCTTGGACCCTGTGCATATGTGGACTAAGAATCCTTTTAAATAATCTAAGAAAAACCTCGTTTTGGAATCTCAAGTCTCATGCGATGGGCTCTAAATAAGAACCGGTAGTTTCATTGCTATTCGATGTTTAGAGATTCATATGGGTCCCAATGCAGTCCTCACTTTCCTTGGATCTTGTTCATATGTGGACTAAGGATTTTCTTTAGAAAAAAATTCAAAATACTTTATTTTCTTTAAACACCTTCAAAGGACAAGCCTTCAACTAGAACTACATAGCCTTGAGTTTCCTATTGAACTAGGGAATACGTAGGAGCAAGATCAAGTCTTGTTAGGCTATTTTTATACAAACCTATTTATTCTAATTAAAGGGATCAAACAATTTTCAAATAAATCATACACTCAGTTTAAGGGTACCGTTCTTCGAAACGGGTCAGTAAGGTGCCTAACACCTTCCCTATTGGTAACCGACTCCCGAACCTAGAATTTCTTCCTCAAGTTAGGGTTTTTCCAAATGTTTTTCTTTAAAATAAAATTTGGTGGCGGCTCCATAATCAAATTAAAATTCTCTAAAATTCTTTTAAAAATTTTAGTGAGTCCGTCATCTCGTCGTAATTACAGTTACGACAGTAACTTGCATTATTTTAAGTCTTATATTAGGTCATGGTGTAGGAAGACCCAGATGATGAAGTGTATTAAGTCTTATATTATGTCATGGTCTAGAAGACCTACTTTAAGTGTTTGAAGTCTTATATTATTTCATGGTCTAGGAAGGCCCACTTTAGCTATTTTAAGTCTTTTACTAAATTACCCAAGTAAATCGAAGAACCCATACTTTCTTGTTTAAAAGTTATCTATGCTCCTTAATATTTTTTAAAAGGTGGAGACTATGTTTGGGTATGGTATGATAGATTGTGAGAAAGATAGAGAGAGTATGATAACATTAATGTTGGGGGGGGGGGAGGAATGGCATAAATGGTCCTAGCAATGCCCAAATTAGACATTTGGAGTGGCATAAGTTTAATCTATTAAAAGGTTTTAAATGCCTAACCTCTCTTAAGGAATTGACAATTTGAATGCCCTCAAAGGTGAAAAGCCTTGCATGATGCATTATAACATATGACTGCCCTTCAATTATTAAGTGATGTCTAAAATACCTAACCTAATATCTGATTTCTTCATCTTCGAAACATAAAACTCTTTCCTAATTGGTCAAGAAACCTTTGCTTGCATCAGGAATTAACTATTTTTAATTATCTAAAATTGAGGTGTCTTCTAATAAGTATCGCCTTAGTGGTATCAAAGCATTGCAAAGGGTAGAATATAGTCCATAAACTAGAATATAATAACTATATTCTAACCAAAACATGGTCCATAAATCTTAATTTTGACAAATGTTTATGAAATATTCTAATGAAAATAGATTGATGACACAATCCATATATTTTTCATCAATGATCATCATAATCAAACCACATTCATCTAATTTTTAGTCATCCAATAAAAATGAAATAATGTAGACAACTAATGATTTAACATAGTCAGCTAATATTCTTACCTCAGTTGTAAAGAAGAGGGTGATTTTGAGATTATGAAGGCGAAGACTAGAATAACTCTAAAAATGAGAACTGAATGTTATCCGAATAAGAAAGAAATTGGGTCAGACTCTAGAGAATATATGAATCAAAATGAAAGTACGATATAAAAAAAAGAATAAATATATACATATAAATGTAGTAAAGTGAACACTAAGAATTATTAAATATGCCACAACATATAAAGTTGCATGCATAATAGCCACATATTATAAGTTCAAGACCTTGAAGATAGAGACTAATCTTGGTGATTTAGAAAGAAGTATGTTGGAGGCTCACTTATCCTTCAAGGTAAGAACTATGCAAACCAAAGTAGTAAAATTAGCCAAAATTAGCCAAACTTAGTATGTGGGATGCTTAATTGCTTTAGTTAAAGCCAAAATTAGCTAAAAGGTTGGTTAGTTTGGCATAAAAGGTAGAAAAATTATTGCTTGGCCTAAAATTTTTACAAAGTGTTATAAACCTAAAATCTTCACCATATACTAATTATGCAGATCATGTTTAAAGTGTTTATTTTATCATTTACTAAGTTTATTTACTAAATGAGCTAAAAAAACCTATCCTATACTCACCTAAGGGAGTCTTGAAATAAAAATTATGATTAAGATGGTTTAATTATGTAACAAGCATTGTTTTTCCCTTCATGACCCTTAAAGGTATGATAGGATGTATCATGTCTAGATTTTTTTAGAATTTATCACCTTAAGTGAACTCACTTACACCTGACATATTGATAAATCAAATTGTAAGTGGTTCTAATAATTCTAATTATGTTGTGAGTTTTCAATTGTTTTGAAATTGCATTCAATTGGAATGCTGCTAGTTTGTTTCCATAAACTAGCTTCTTGTTCATTTACTTGACCATATAGCTCACTAAATAAAAAAAAATACTTTTAGTTGCATGAATTACACACTGAAATTTTTTTAATTAAGATATAACTTGGAATAAAGAAAAAATATAAAAAGCTAATCAATGGGTGCCAACGCTATGCAGTTAACACCTAAGCAATGAGTCAAAATCAAATGAGCCACTTATCTATATTTTCTATCCAATCATGATATCCAATACATATATTAAAGTTATCGTTGCAATTTATTATATGGAAAGGAAATGGCCAAATTACTTAACAAGATATAAAGAGAAGGGGAGTCATTATTGAGAATTTTAGTTAAAAATCTTAGGGTTTGGAGCTCTTACCGAGTATAACCAAGCTATGTCTTTCAGATACTAAAAGCTATAATTTAGCTACAACTGGAAGCTAATATTAGAACCTGCACAAACCAAAAAAATCCATAAATTTTAAGTGTCACCAATATATACATTTTGACTACTAAATTGCAATAGCGCCAGACCGAACATTCCATTTTCCATCCACCTTTTCCTTTGTTCTCAGGGTAATTTCAAAACTTGAAGTTGTGCATCTTCCTTATTTTTTGTTGTTTCTCTTCAGTCTCTCTAGTGGTCATTCTTATGAAAAATTTTAAACATGTCTCGATGTATATTATTAATTTCACATTAGTTAACACATTGAGATAGTGACCTCATCTTATCCTTTCTTGTAAAACGTTTTAACTTATTTAGGGGGCACATTTAAATAAACAACTTAATCAACTTTTTTTTTGAAGTTTTCTCAGCTTATTTTTGTCAATATTTTGGCCCAAATTCCAAAGACTTAAAATTCCTCAAATGATCCTTGCATAGCCTCTTGTCAATGTCCCAAGTCCATAAGTCCATTCTAGTGCATTTTGCATTGTCCTTTGCATAGGTGTGCGATTTTAAGTCATGTGTCCTTTTCCAACTGTCTCTAAGTACAACTCAGGTCATGTAGGTTTAGAGGAAGATTTAAATGTCTTTAATTTTTGTTTACAAATTAGTTAAGCACACACTTAATCCTCTTAGGCTTAAGGACTTAGAACATGCATATTCAAGCATAATAACATTATGTATGCATGTACATGATCATGCTCTTTTAGAATGTTTTCTAAAGAGACAATAAAAACACAATCTAATCATAATGGAACACATATAAATGGATCAAAACATGCAGAATCAAAACTAAACAAGGATAAAGGAACTAGATCAAACAAAATATTTTAGCCCCAATATTTTAATTCAAATCTAAAAAAAAAAATTGAAATTTTTTTATGGATCTGAACAAATTTAGACCATTTACTTGCAAGATATGCACCAAAGAAAGTAAAAAAAAGTAATTTTGACAAATATCAAATCATTAATGAACAAGTTACAATCAAATCATTAAAGGTAAGCGTGTTTTGGTGCCAAGATGTACATACGCCAGTAATCAAGAAATTACATATTCATTTCACATCCAAATTAAACAAATAAAGGAATTCCATAAACTAGATAGAGATACAAATTGAGCGCAATAATAATCATAAAAAGTAGAGATTTTTTTATTAATAAAAAGTGAAAGAAAAATAAAGGAGTAGATGAACTCAAAGAAAAGAAAATAAGCATAAATTGAGAAGGAAATTACGATCCGATGCTAATCTCCATTACTAGAGCTTTGATACCAGGTTGATACAAGGATGAGCAGTGGATATTGACTGCACAAGTGGAGGTTAAACAAAAGGTGGAAGGAGATGAAGATTTTGGGAAGAACTTGCTAAGCTTGGGAGCACCACCTCTTATGAATGATAAGCTCCTTCTTTGCCACCATGGGAGCACCCATGGATGAGGAGGTTCCTCAACCCCAAGCCAATTTTAGAAGGATCGAGAAGAGAGAGTTTCACTTAATTTATGAACATAATGAATTAATGACTCAAAAGTGTGGAAAGTTACATATGAGGGTGCCTTATATAAGCATAAGGTGATGCCTAAAGCTAGCTTGCATGGGGAGGCTTCACTAGCCTTATGGAACTTGGTTTGGGGCCCAACATAGAGCCTAATCCACAAACATATCTTGGGCATTCTATATCTAAAATACAAAAATAATCCTAATTCCTATTCTAAGATGTGCATGGACAATGATTGGGCCTAAGAGTGAGTCATTTGGGGGCCTATAGATTGGGCTTGAGAGTGATTCTCCTGGATGCCCAAGAAGTTTTTCACCTTTGTTTGCAGCTTCTTAACCCTATCCCTAGTGATGGGACTAATGGCCTAATAGGTCTCTATAGCTGGACTTCGTCCCTGCTGCTAGGATCTCTACATCATATCCTTCTTCTTCATCTTGGGCGCATCAAGGGATCCATGGTTTAGGTTGAGAAGCTTCCATTTCAAGCTTGGATTGGGGTTGTTTTGTGAGTGAATTAGTATGAACAAGGTTGGTTGTGTGGTGAGTTCATTAGAGGGGAAGAGTTGAAATACATGATGAGATGTGTGTTAATTTAGACCTATTTTGAGTGAACTAACCTAGTACGGGTAGCAAGTGCTCCTATTTTTGAATTATTTTGTAGGTGTTGTGGTGGAGAATAAACTCAAGGAAAGGTGACCAGAGGAACTATAGGACTTGAAGCTAAAGGATTGGACTTGAAGACAAAATTTAAAGACCAACTGTAGCATTGTTTCCATTCAATTTTAGCTTGTAGTTTTTAGGTTGAAAACTTGTAATTTTAAGTGAAATTAGTTTGTAAGTTTTAGTACATTGTGGTAGATTTTTCATCTTTATGTAATTCAATTTTCTCCTTGCAATTTACTTGTAATTGGACATTTGACTTGAGCCTTGGTGTATCACTAAAAGGACACTTGGTTGCCTGTATGTTGCATGCAAGGAGTGACAAGGGTGCTAAGTTCTTGCTTGAGTTTTTAGTTTAATTTTGTAGCACTAACTTGTCTGTTTTTTGCATGGCAAAGAGATCTAGGTATCTTTCCTAATTCTTGCTGGTTGTATCCTAGAACTTAAGATTGCTTGCTACTTGCATTGCTTATTTTATATTAAGCTAGCTTAGGTAATCCGTGTGTGAAGAGGATAATTTTTAATTCACAAATGAGTTCCCCATGATCAATCCCCTATAAGCCAAATGAAACAATTGGTCGTTAGGTTAGAGACGGTTTCTCAAACTAAACTAAGGCCATAGAACAAAGATGACATAATCTAAAAATAAGAAATTCCAAGAGGCATTTTAAAAATCAAAGAAACATAGAAAGTAATGGATCTAGGAGATAGCATAGTGAGAAGAGAGATCAAATGATGATGTCAATTTCTTTGGGGGACAATGTAGATCCTAGAGATAAAAGAAGATATTCTCCACTAAGAGAGAGGCCATTTTCAAAGGACAGGCCTTCCTCACCAACAAGAGCACCAACACCTAAGGATATTTCATATAGGTCGGGTAAAATTAGAGGTCCATAGGAATAGGAAACCTGCAAGAAATGGAGAACCCTCAAGGCATAGGATCCATAGGCATAGAGACCATAAGAATTGAGATAGAAGTTCCTTTAGAGATACACTAGTGCAAAATTTTGTTTTTACAACAAATTTTTACCTTGATTATTAGGGAACCGATGTAAAAAATTGTGCGGTGGCACTTTTGTAATTAAAAGGACAAGTTACTACATCAGTTGTCCCACAACCGATGTAAAAAGAATGTATAATGGTATTCTTGTAATTAGAAGGACAAGTTATTACATCGGTTCTCTCATAATTGATGTAAATGTATTTTACATCGGTTAAATATTGAACCAATGTAGTAAGTCAATATTTTACATTAGTTTTAATAAATAACCAATGTAATAAGTTGATGTAGAGATGCCATCAAAGGCATCTAGGCCTACACCAGAACACTTATTCTCCAAGCAGGATTATTAGACCCATTGGGCCTATTACCAAGGCTAGGAACAAAAGGTTATAGACAGAGGTGGAGACCTTCTTTAGCCATCAAGAGACCTACTCTCAGGCCCAATCCACTTACCAATTAGCTCTCCACATTTTAGAATAGGTTTAGGACTATTTTATATTTTAGAAGTATTAGGCCCACATAGTGTATACGACTGAGTCTCTTTCTCTATATTTTTAGCATAGGACTTTTGGGTCTCTGCTAGCCCAACTTGGGTTGCACATGTGATAGAAGCTAGACACTTATTTAGGCTTGTAATCTAAGCCCAAAATACATCTTAGAGGTGGATCCATAGCCGCATGGAGAGTCTCCACATGGGGCATCATCCTTATCTATAAATAAGGCCTTATATTGGTAAAATCAGCAAATAAGTTTATTTTGAATGAAATTATGAGTTTTCCCTCATTTTTGAGAGCAATTCTCTCCTTATCCTTCCTATAAAACCATACTTGGAATTGAGGAACCTCCTCCTCTATAGTTTCTCATGGTGGCAGAGAAGATCATCCTTTCCAAAAGGTGGTGCTTCCAAGTCAAGGCTTAATTCAAATCCATTCCTCTTCCATTCTCCACCAAATTGCAACCTCCCTTGCACTAAAAGAACCACCACCTCTGCATCATAAGTTCTCCCATTTCCATTCTCATTGCACACGTTTCTCTCTGAATGATTATGAGTATTTGTCATCTCTATCATTTCTCTCCTACTGCATTGCTTTTGCTTTGCCATTTTTTACCCTGAAGTTGTGGTTACTGTGAGATATTCTCTCTGCACCTTGTTGTGTTATTTCTTCATGTCCTTCTATTTTTATTTAGGAAAGTTCCATCTTCAATGGGCATTGTTTGAAATCCTTTTTTATGGTTCTATTCCAGAATTTTATAGAGGTAGCTACCCTCTAAAAATTTCTTATCTCTACGAAGCACCCCAAGGTATGTAGCCGTTTCTTATCCCTATGTATCATCCTTCTTTTTACAATCTCTTAAAATTGATCTTTGTATCCATTATTTTCTATGTAATTTCCAAGGAGAGCCTAGCTGAGTCATGTAGTTTGTAGTGTTGAAGGCATAGTTATGAAAATCATTGAAGGAATGTTTACCAAGTTATAATGCAAGATACTATACCATTTTTATTTAATGGTCTCTTTTTTATACTTTTTGCATCATATGCTTACCCTTTGTCATGATCCATCCTCGAATAATCTCACCTAGCTTGTCCTGTGGGCTAGGCATAGAGTAACTTTGAACTATCTTAGATTGAGGAATGATATCCTACATAAATTGACTAGTTATATCCTCAATAAATTGACTAGTGATACCTTAACAAGACCTAGGTTTTTTTTCATATCATCTTATGCATTCAATATTCCAATATGCTACCTTATTCAATATTCCACTATACTCCTATGGTCATCCTTAATTTGCTAAATACCACAACCTCCCAATACTGAAAGTTTTGTGGGCATGTACGATTAAAATTGGTGTTATCAATAAGGCTATGGTAAACTAATTTTTTTAATGGGAAAGAAACCTATATTGTATAGTATTTAGTTATGATGTTATAAAGGATGCTATGGTTTTATGATTATTTACACATGATATTTGACACACTCATACTTTGATAGGTTTCAAGGATAAAATTCATCTTCCATAAATTACCAATTAACTAAAAGGAAGAAGCTTAAAGTTGGTTAAGCCTTATTTTCAAGTGATAATTACTAAGGTTGATATTCCAAAGTTAGTTTTATAGTTTTATATATTATATAGTAGTTAGGTCATTATATTGTAAACTAGCATTCACTTCCAGTGCCTAAAATTAGTCATTAGAATGCCTTATGAAAATTAAATGATTGCAAAAAGGAATATGGCTTTGGAAACCTAGAATCAATAAACTCAATTACTTAAGTTCAAACTTGAAATATTTTATGATTAGATAGTTAACATGAATGATAGTTATATGAAGTCTACCAAACAATTTCTATTGCATTAAAACAAGAACACCCTTAATTGTGTGTTTGTCGTAACTGTAATTACAACGAGACGACGGGCTCGATAAAAATTTAAAAAGAATTTAATTTGATAGTGGAGCCGCCACCAAATTTTATTTTAAGGTAAAAAATTTGGAAAAACCCTAACTCGAGGAAGAAATTCTAGGTTTGGAAGTCGGTTACAAATAAGGAAGGTGTTTGGCACCCTACTCGCCCATTCCAAAGAACGATACCCTTAAACTGAGTGTGTGATTTATTTGAAAATTGTTTGATCCCTTTAATTAGAATAAAAATAAATAGGTTTGTGGAAGATAGCCTGACAGGACTTGATCCTGCTCCTATGTATTCCCTGGTGCAATGGGAAACTCAAGGCTACACAGTTCTCGTTAGAAGAATTGATCTCTTGGGAAATCAAAGGATGATTTTAGGTAGAAATGATTTTTTGGACAAAGTTAGTGAGAACGATGATTTTCTGAAATCACATGCTTGCAGAATCCAAATCGTCGTAATTCGTATTTGGAATATGCACGAATTAAAATACGGTAAAGTAAAGAACGCTACTTTTTTGCATTAGAATTCGTTGCACGAATTTTAGAAAATTTGAAAATAGACATTTTAGACAGAGTTGGTAAAAACAGTCATTTTCCAAAATTAAGTGCTTGCAGGATCCAAATCATCATAAGCCATATTTGGAATCCGCACAAATTAAAATATGGTACAGTAGAGAACGCTACTTTCCCGCATTAGAATTCGTTGCAAGAATTTTAGAAAATTTGAAAACAGACATTTTGGACAAAGGTAGTAAAAACAATGATTTTCTAAAATCGGGTGCTTGCAGAATCCAAATCTTCGTAAGCTGTATTTGGAATCCGCACGAATTAGAATATGGTACAGTAGAGAATGCAACTTGTTCGTATTAGAATTCGTTACACGAACTTTTGAAAATTTGAAAACAGACATTTTGGACAGAGTTAGTAAAAACAGTGATTTTCTGAAATTGCATGCTTGCAGAATCCAAATCATCATAAGCCGTATTTGGAATCTGCACGAATTAAAATATGGTACAGTAGAGAATGCTACTTGTCCATATTAGAATTCGTTGCACAAATATTAAGGAAATAAAAAATAGACGTTTTGGAAAGAGTTAGTAAAAATAATGATTTTTTGAAATCGCGTGCTTGCAGAATCCAAATCATCGTAAGCTGTATTTGGAATCCACACAAATTAAAATATGGTACAGTAGAGAACGCTACTTGTCAGTATTAGAATTCATTGCACGAATTTTATAAAATTTGAAAACAGACATTTTGGACAAAGTTAGTAAAAACAATGATTTTCTAAAATCACGTGATTGCAGAATCCAAATCATCGTAAGCCGTATTTGGAATCTGCACGAATTAAAATACAGTACAGTAGAGAACGCTACTTGTCCATATTAGAATTCATTGCACGAATTTTATAAAATTTGAAAACAAACATTTTGGGCAAAGTTAGTAAAAACAGTGATTTTCTGAAATCGCGTGCTTGTAGAATCCAAATCGTTGTAAGCCGTATTTGAAATCTGCAAGAGTTAAAATACAGTACAGTAGAGAACGCTACTTGTCCATATTAAAATTCGTTGCACGAATTTTAGAAAATTTGAAAATAGACATTTTGGGCGTCTTTTAATAAAACAGTAATTTGCAAACATACGTGTTTGTGAAATTCAAACCGTTGTAAGTTGTGTTTGAATTCACAAAAATTAAAATACCAAATAGTAGAGAATGTTACTTGCTCGTATTAGAATTCGTTGCACAAATTTAAAGAAATCTAAAATAGAGACGAAGATGAACTCATAAATCTGAGAAGAAGCAAGAAAATTAAGCAGAATAAAAGCTGGATCTAACCTCCATTGATGTTCCTTGTTCAATTGTCTCCAATCCAGCTTAGGTCACAAGGTCCAGAGGTAAGAATTAAGTGTTCTTTTTAATTTGATTCAAGCATACACTTAACTCTTTAGGTTCAATGACTTAATCAAGCATGACTTAAGCTACACTTAGCATATAGGATGCATGCACATGGTCATGCACTCTTAGGAATTTTTTTCAATGGAGGACATACAAACACAAAAAAATAAAAAAGAAATACTTATATAAGGATCAAAAAATAAAAAAATAATACCTAAACAAGGTTAAAAGAACAAGATCTACACAAGAACTTCGAGAACACAAGAGATTTTGGCGCCAAAATTTGAATTCAAATCTCAGAATTTTTTCGAAAATATTTTTTGGTAGATCTGAAAAATTAAAACCAACCAATTGAAAGATATGGATCATAGGAATAAAAAAAACAAGTTTGACAAAATTCAGTCTAGAAATGAGCAAGTTATGCACAAATCAAACCAGCTAGGTTCATTTGTGCACCAAGACGAACATGCTTCAGTAATCAGGCGATAGAAATTTCATTTTTGATCCAAATTAGACAACTAATATCATTCCAAAAACTAGAGAGAAAGACAAAGAGATATCAGTAGCAATCACTGAAATCGGAGATCATTTGACCGATCAAAATAAAAAATGAAAAAAAGACACGAAGATGAACCTCAAGAACACAAGAGATTTTGGCGCCAAAATCTGAATTCAAATCTTAGAATTTTTTCCAAAATATTTTTTGGTATATCTGAAAAATAAAGACAAACCAATGGAAAGATATGGATCATAGGAATAGAAAAGAAGGGTTTGAAAAAAATCAGACAAGAAATGAGCATGTTATGAACAAATCAAACAAGTTAGGTTCATTTGCGCACCCAGGCGAACATGCTTCAGTAATCAGGCGATAGAAATTTTATTTAAGATAAAAATTAGACAAATAATATCATTCCAGAAACTAGAGAGAAATACTAAGAGAATTAAACAAAAATAATCTAAATCTCAGATCATTTGACTGATAAAAATTGAAAACGAAAAACAGAGACAAAGATGAACCTCAAGAACATAAGAGATTTTGGCGCCAAAATTTGAATTCAAATCTCAGAATTTTTTGAAAATATTTTTTAGTAGATAAGAAAAATTAAAATCAACAAACTCAAAGATATGAATCATAGGAATAAAGAAACCAAGTTTGAAAAAAATCAAACCCGAAATGAGCAAGTTATGCACGAATCAAACAAGTTAGGTTCATTTGCGCACGAGGACCAACATGCTTCGGTAATCAGGTGATAGAAATTTTATTTCAAATCCAAATTAGACAAATAATATCATTCCAGAAACTAGAGAGAAAGAATAAGAGAATGCAACAAAAATAACCTAAATATAATATCATTTGACTTATAAAAATTGAAAACGAAAAACAGAGACAAAGATGAACCTCAAGAACACAAGAGATTTTAGCGCCAAAATTTGAATTCAAATCTCAGAATTTTTCGAAAATATTTTTTGGCCGATCTGAAAAATTAAAATCAACCAATTAAAAGATATGAATCATAGGAATAGAAAAAAACAAGTTTGAGAAAAATCAAACCCTAAATGAGCAAGTTATGTACAAATCAAACAGGTAAGGTTCATTTGCGCACCAGGACAAACATGCTTCAGAAATCAGGTGATAGAAATTTTATTTCAAATTCAAATTAGACAAATAATATCATTCTAGAAACTAGAGAGAAATACTAAGAGAATGAAACAAAAATCACCTAAATCTAAGATCATTTGACTAATAAAAATTGAAAACGAAAAACAGTGACAACGATGAACCTCAAGAACACGAGATTTTTGCGTCAAAATTTGAATTCAAATATCAGAATTTTTCAAAAATATTTTTTGGTAGATATGAAAAATTAAAATCAACCAATTGAAAATTATGAATCATAGGAATAAAAAAAAACAAGTTTGACAAAAATTAGACCTGAAATGAGCAAGTTATGCACAAATCAAACAAGTTAGGTTCATTTGCGCACCAAGACAAAGATGCTTCAGTAATCAGGCGATAGAAATTTTATTTCAAATCCAAATTAGACAAATAATATCATTCCAGAAACTAGGGAGAAATAATAAGAGAACGCAACAAAAGTCACCAAAATCGAAGATCATTGAACCAATCAAAAATGAAAACGAAAAACAAAGATGAAGATGAACTCGGAAATCCGAGAAGAAGCAAGAAAATTAAGCGAAATAAAAGTTGGATCTAACCTCCATTGTTGTGCTCTGAATGCCACCTGATAGCACCTTGGAAGGTGATGAAGAACTGGTTCAAGGGAGGCCAAGGGCTGAATTGGATGCAGTATAGTGTCTTAGGTGCTCCCTTATTAGGAAATTCTGAATTTCCTCCCCCACTAAAAAGTGCCCCTCTCCCCTTATATATACCTCTTTTTTATAATTTTGGTGGGTTCTCTCCTTTTTCCCTTTTCTATTCCTCTATCTTTTCTAATTCTTTTATTTTTTCTCTCTTTTTTTTTCTATTTTTATTTATTTATTTCTTTTTTTTTATTTTTTCCATTACTTTTATTTTGATTTTTTGAACTATTTTAGACTAAATCACCTTTTGGTTAAAAACAAAATAATTTATTTTGGGTTTTGAATTGTCGGACATAATTCGGTATTCACAGTGTTGATCCAATGGAATAGATAATTAATAATGGAATAAAGAAAGGATAAGGATATTACATAACTATTGAGAATGATTGTAAGAAGCACATGTTATCAGGAATGCATCTAAATGTATGCATTCTGGTGATAGGACATTATGATATTAGTATATATTCCAAGTGACTTTTAAATGGTGACATTTGCACAAGCTTTGTACTTTGCAACTTGTCTTGATGTTATGAATATAATAACAGAAGAGATATATGCTATATTTCTTGAACCAAAATTATAATATATTTCAACCTGGAAAATAAAAGCTACAACTTGCAGCTAACTACAAAATTTAACTACCCATGAGTGATGGAGGGAAGGATAATTTGGAGCCAAGTTAATAAGAACGTGTGAATCTGTGTGAGCAGGTGAGAGAATCTCCTTTACCTTGTAGTAGTCTATTAAACTAATCACCTAATCTTGTTATGAATAAAAGTTCAATCAGTTTTCTAACTTCTAATAATTACTATTTAGATGGATAGTATAAAATAATCATAATAGAAATATACTAAAACTGAAAATGAAATATCTTTTATATTTAAAGAAAGAAATTGACATCTAAGAGGCATTAGTTGGTACCAAAAAGATTATACAAACTACTATGAGTAATTAAATATAATCAAATTCAAAGATTGCTTCTTTTCCAACGACTAATATTATATATCTAGCTTTCAATTTTTTTTTGCTTCCTATTATATTATATTTTTATTTCTTCTTCCTATTAAGATATGAACTTTACTGAATTGCTTACCTAAAAATTTGGTACCCCAGGAACTCAATGCTCCAATGGATAGGCTTATCGAGAAGTGAATTCAGTATTGGTACACTTTATTTTCCTTTTCCTTTTCGCAAAAGATTTTGTATGCTTAATAGGGGTTAGAGATTATAATGTTCTGATAATTTTTTTTCATAAGCAACTACTTTTGTAATTAATGTGAATCAATTACATGGCATGCTGCATGCATCAAGCTTTGGATTGCTGACCAAGCCCCTCATCCTTTCCACCATGCCCCCTATCAAACATTTTTAGATTTTTCTTATTTTATACTAAGAAAAATTTCCTTGGAGATATGTAAAATGTTTAGTTTATGTGCAAATGGTATTGTTAGCTTGTGGATGTTTGAAATTATGAAATAAATTGAACCTGTATGTACTTAAATCATGAAAATTTGTTGAATTTAGGATCTTACTTTTGTAGCTTCATTTGTACTTTAACAACTTATGAATTATTTTGTTTCTTTTTCCATTTTATGGTTAAATGATGCCTGCTTTGCTCCTGGACCTTAGGTTTTATAGGCTTCAAATCAATCTTCTTGAAAATTTAGAGATATAATAAGAAGTATAATGGATACATTACAAGTCAAAGAGCTTAATAATGAAAATTATTAGGTGATGCATCTACTTAGTTTTGGAAGGAAGCTAAGTTAGAACTTAGAAGAGTTTAAAAACATGAAAAAATATTGGTGTAAAGTATATCCATTAGTATATGTAATGCAAATATAGTAAAATGACTTTGGAAGTCACAAAATGAAGGAAGATCAAATTCTAACCCTTTTTCATTTTGACCCTTCTTTATGCATATTGTGGCCTAAAATGTTTTTCTTTTATGTACAAAGTGAACCAACCAATAATTATAATTTATTACCTTCAAAAACCATTGTTGTCCACCATACTAACCAGTACCTATGAGGGACTTTGGTAAGGTTATTTTTCTTACAAGATGAGTAAATCATTATCCTTTATTAGCAGTATTCACATAAGATTGGATAGAAAATTATAGCCCTTAGTTGATCAACATCATATACTAACCTTTTCCCATCATCATGCTCTTTTGTGTCTTTCATAAGTTTAACAAAATAAAACATAAAATGTAAAAAAAAAACATAGTGCATGTATGGATTTTTTTTTGTTTAGAAAAATTGGTGAATATTACAAAGGGAGGTTTATGTTGGATTTACATTAGATTTTACTGACAACACTCCTTCCCCAATGTTTCATGTTGTCCTCAAAGCTAAATTCAGAAAAAATCTCCTTCACCCAGTGGCTTTCAATCTTTGTTAACCTAGTCAATATTCTTGCACACCATTACTTTAACTTAAATTTTATTTTTGTAAATTATAGGTAGACATTATTGAATTGAAGATTCAACCAACATCTCCTTTTCAGCTACTCATGTCCTTTGGATTTAATTATATAGGGAGAGCTTGTTGCATTAGTAATCAAATAAAAACATGATTAAAAAAGTAAGACATAAAGCTAGTTGTTGTTGATAACACATATAAAAACTATATATGATTTGGTATGAATTTAGCATAAGAAATTGTGATTGTAGAGACCAACCTGGCCTTTTTCCTCACAATTCTTCTCAACCTTGGGATTTTCACTTTGAGTCTGATTTTATTGGGAACCCTTCTAAACTTGAATAAGCTTCTTATTTGTTTTGGCCTTCACAAATTGTAAATTTTTAAAAACAAATTCTAATATTCAATTATATTAAATGATGAATATATCTAGACATGATAAATATGTATATGTTGACATGTTATTTCACTTGCAATCTTAGATTGGTAATTGATGACATGACAATTAATTTTTTTGGTTTATTGTTCATGTTGTTATGCTTAAAGATCCAGAGTGTGGTAACTTAGTTTTCATTCAATAAAACAACACATATAGACATATATAAGGGATCCTTTAACATCGTATTAGTGCATAGCTCTAGCACAATTTTAAGTAGTGGCTTTTATTTTCATGAAATGGTTAAAGAATTAATTGGCTTTTATCACCACATTCTATTTTTTCTAGTTCTTTCCTTTAAGGATAAGTCAGCGTACAATATACTTCTTTTTAAATCATCAAAATTAGTCTCTATGTTCAAGGTCTCAAACTCATAATATTTTAATTGGTTTTACTTTTTAAGGAGCATGGCCTTGAGATTAGAGATTTATTCACAAAGAAATTTTTTATGGTGAATTGATGTTGTAAGAAAAGCCTCCGTCTTGATATAATTCTCTCTCTAGCTTTCTTTTGTCTCATAGCTGAACCTATCCAACAATATATTTTTTTCTCTTATTTTAGTTTTAACAAGTGCATATGTAATTTCAATAATTGAACCCTTTTTAACAAAAATTGAAAAAGAGGAAAACATGAATGGATTTTGATATAAAAGTCGTAAGTTATACAAAATTTGGACCTTATTGCATTTTTTGACCATCTTGTTCATATGATTCATATCTTCTCTAAATTATTATCTTATTTCTTTCAAATTTCTGCAACATTCAAGTATCATTTTTAGAGTTATTTTATTCTTTTCCTTTACCATCGAGGTAATAATATTTGATGAATATATTTAATCATTAGGTGCCTACATTTTTTCATATTGATTGGATTGCTCAAAAATAGATGAATGTGTTTTGATGATTAAAACTCATTAATTATTCTACTTGCAGATAAAGTATCTATCAAAAACATTTTGAGAGTGGTTTTGTAAAGACTTATAAATTTTTTCCATAAAGAGACAAAGATAAACCTCATAAAATCATAGGATTATAGTGTAAAATATAAAGACTCATAAAACTATATAATGTTTACTATAGCTTTTAGAATATAAAAAGTTCATATGTCCATTCCCATCATATCTAGTATAGCACACCACAATTATAAATTATAAGGAAGGAAATATCGTGTGAGAGAGTGGCTAGTTTTCGAACTCTACATTTTTCCACCCATATCTTAAGTAATCAAGTAAAAAACCCTCTTCGAGTCGCCACCTCTGCCATCACTCCTTCCTAGCCATAGATACAAAGGAAAAGGAAGGGGAGAATCAATATATAAGGTTTTAGAATCCAAAATTATATGAGTGGATATCTTTTGAACTCTATATTTTTAAACCCTAAGTAATTGACTATAAAACCCTCTTTGATCTTCCACGTCGACCATCACTCCTCCCTAACCAAAGATACAAAGGAAGAGGAAAGGGAAAATTAGTGTATAAGCTTCTAAAACCCAAATGATAGTGGATAAACAAAGTAATGACTAGTTAATTTAACAGATATTAACACATACACATAAAGAAAATCTAATAAGTGCAATTAGTAAAAAGAATTTTTTTTCTTTTGTTAGATGTTTTGATTTCTTGTATATTTCTAATTAAAGTAATTGTGCTTGTCTCAATTATCTTACTCTTTCCAATTTAAGTTTCATTCCTTTTTTGAATTCAAATTTGAGTGAAACCTTAGATTCTTGTTAAAGATTGAATACAATGAGTTTATTGCTTAACGAGTAAAGCACTCATTGTATTCAATCTTCAATTGTTCAAGTTGGACAATTTGAGACTAAAGTTTTTTATTCAAAAGTTAACAATTTTTTCTTAAATCTTGTATATTGTACTTCATGAAATTTCAGTTCAAGTTTGTTGAGGAACTAGTTCTAGTATTTTCTAATTTTAAGAAATCCTTTGAATTAGAGTGTGATCTTTTAAATATAGGGATTGGAGAAATCCTTCTCCAAGAAGGACACCCTATTGCCTAATTCAATGAGAAGCTAAAGAGGGATCTCTCAATTACATTATCTATGATAATGAGCTATATGCTTTCATCAGGGCCCCACAAACTTGGTAACACTACTTATCTAAGAAATTTGTAATTTAGTGACCATGAGCCACTTAAGTACCTTAAGGCTTAAGGTAAGCTCAATAAGAGGCATTCCAAGTGGGTAGAGTTTCTTGAACAATTTCCCTATGTCATAAAACATAAGAAGGGAGATAGAAACAAGGTTTTTGATGCCCTTTCTAGGAGGCATACGTTACTAACCTCCCTAAGTGCCAAACTATGGGGTTAGAGCAGTTCTAACAACTTTATAAAGAAGATGTAGAGTTTGGATAACACCACAGGGTTTGCGTCCATAATGCTTGTAATGAGTATTTTAGGCACGAAGGACTCTTATTTAGACATAATCACTTATGTGTGCTTAGATGCTCAATGAGACACCTTTTCTTTAAGGAATCTCATGAAGGGGGACTAATGGGGAACTTTGGCACCCAAAAAACCTTGGCAATTTTAAAAGAGAAATTCTTTTTGCCACACAAGGATAATGATGTCCAAAGGTATTTCCAAAGGTGCATAATCTTCAAATTGATAAAGTCAACCACTAAGCCCCAATTCCTGTATACCCCTTGGGTAGACATAAGTATGGACCTTGTCCTTAGACTACCTAGAATCCAAAGGGGAATGAACTCTATCTTTGTGGTAGTGGATTGTTTTAGCTATATGGCCTACTTTATTCTGTGCCACAAAGTAGATGATGCCAACTTGGTGGCCAAGCTTTTCTTGAGGGAAGCTGTGAAGCTACATGGAATCACTAGGATTCTAGTGTCTAACAGAGACACTAAGTTCCTTAGTTATTTATGGTATACCCTCTGTGCTAAATTAGGAACTAAACTCCTAGTGTTTACCACTTGCCATCTCCAGATTGATGGCCAGACAAAAAGTGGTAAATATGATCTTTTGTACCCTCCTTATAACCACTAAGGGTAAAAATCTTAGGACCAGGAGAAATGTCTACCCTATATAGAGTTTGCATACAATAGGACACCTCATTCTACTACCTTACACTGACCTTTGGAGGTAGTGTATAGGTTTAACCCTCTCATTCCTTTAAATCTTCTACCCATTTCTAATCTAGTCAAAAATTATAGTAAAATGGTTCACTATGTTAGGTTATACAATAAAGGGAGGAAAGACTTCTATTTCAACCTTAGGACTAGGTGTGGCTGCACCTCAGAAAACCTAAGGAAATCTAAATTATACCCAAAGGGTGACTTCCCCTTTAGGATTCTTAAGCAAATAAGCCCTAATTCCTATTTCTTATATGGTGTTAGTGCTATATTCAAGGTATCTAACTTATCTTCTTTCTCATTAGGAACAGATGAAGAGGATCTACATTTGGTGACAGATTCCCTCAAATAGAGACAAGATGATGCAGAGATCACTTATGAGAGCAATGTTACAGAGGCACTATAGGCAGAAGTATTGGGTCCATTACTAGAGCTAGAGTTAGGAAGCTGCAAGGTGGTGGAAGCAAATGTTGGTTATCTAACTCATGATGGTGTTTGCTCCTTAAAGCACTTTCACTAATCCATTTCTTCCTCTTCTCCACCATGAGTGCAACCTCTATTGTCCAAAGATCTTCATCTAATCAACCTCACATCAAGTACTTAGAAACAGGTTTCAATTTACACATTAGATTGTCCTTTCAACTTTTGATGAAACTTTATGGCAGCTGTATATAAATATTCTCATCAAAATCTCCTTTTAAAATGGTTGTTTTTTATTCTATATAATGGAACTTAAAATCATAATGTACTACTAGTACCATAATAGTCCTATATGAATCTTCTAAGAAAATTGGAGAAAAAGTTTTTGTATTTAATGACCCCCCTTTGAGTGAATCCTTTTGTCATTAATCTTGATCTAAAATCATTCATGTTTATCTTAAAATATTTATTAGTTTTAAATACCCATTTACATTTAATGGGTTTAAAACTAACAAGATCTTCCACCACCTCCCAAAAATCATTATGATTCATAGAGTATTTTATCATTCATAATATGTATCTAATTATCAGATTAGGCACTAGAGACTCATTCTATATACTTCTCCAGAATTGGAATACCACTAATGTCAAGGCTTAACACTCTAAGAAAGGTGTAACAGTTGCCACGATTAATCAACTATTAAATCCATTTAGAGTTATTGATTTTTATTGTTTTTACCCTTATTAATGCATAGTTAGTTCATGTTTTAGAATTTTCTTATTGAATGATATGCTTTCATCTTAATTATTTAAATTCCTAGGACTTAGTTAATTTATTTTAATTTTGTCCCAATTTAAGCTTGATGCAAGGACTTGAAGATTGAGAGCCATGCCACATTGTGGGGCTAGAAAAGAGCAGGCCATCTTTGAAAGTTATGCTGTAGTGGAACCAATTGATGCCAAAGCATGGGCCATAGAAGCCATGCTACAACATGGACTATAGAGAGAACCATTTATTACTAACCCTTATGATAAATTGTGAGTTGGATGGTTATAACATAGGTTCAACATCTAACCTAATTTTATTTTAAATTTCATGTTCCTCTGCAAATAGAAGTGGGGATTTCAAAATATTTTCCCAAATAGAATGAGAGCGTAGTCACTATCTAACCCTAGGAGACTTGAAGATAGGAACAAGTTGCTTCTAGCTTAAAAGAGATTTCTAGGAGGCTTCTTCTATCTTTCTACTTGTTATTCTAAATTTTGTGTGGACAAGGACGTACTCTCTTCTCTACTTCATTTTTGAACTAAGGATGTTTCTAAGTGTAATCATGTTATGCATTATTTTTGCTAGGATGTAGACAAATGTTAATTGTATGATATTTCCACGTTGTGTATCAATTTTAGTTCATTTTCATTCCCATGATCATATGTTATATTGAATTTCATGCTTTCTAATTTTCTTGATAAAAAATTTGGGATATTTGGGGGTTATGAGTGTTTGAGAAAATAAACACAATTCATATGACTTGATAACTTACTGCTCACAAAGCTTCGATTAGATTAGTTTGTGCTAAGAGATAAGGTTAATGAACTACTCTTAGAAATATTACTTGATCTTGAGAAAGACTTATAGTAAAATTGGAGAAACTGTCATTTGATTAATAAAAATGAAATTAATTAATTCATATATGTGGTAGGAATATCATAAAATTAGGTGAAGTTGAACATCCTAGCATTCATCCTAATTAATCGAACCTTATTTTCTTTTCTATTTACACTTTCAATTATTTATGTTTCATTATGTTTAGCTTATTTCACAACTATCCAATATTTGGTACTTGATCTATCCTAGTGGGTTCAACATTTAGGTTTAAAGCATTCTATGACTTGATGACTAGTGGATTTGCTAGTAGTAATCCCTCTTGAGTCATGTCACCTGCCTCCTTCCTCTTTATGATCTCTTAAGAATGGCAATCTCAAACAATTTTTAAAAATTGCTATGTGCAAAACATGAGTTTAAAACTCATTGCCAAATTTTACCCATAGATAAGTATACATGTTGGTGTAGAAAGAAGGTATTTTGGACCCCTAGTATCGATCCTATAGAGACTATGCCAACAATCTATATATGAAGTTGAATTCCAACTTTTGAGCTTACCAAATAAGGGTTTTATATGGATGGTTTCAAGATAAAATTGAGTTTTATAAAATTGCAAACAAAAAAGACAAGGTAGATTATGGATAAACATGGGACTTTGGATCCCTTTTTTACTTTACTTACTTTTCTCCCAAGTTCCCTTTTTTTATGAATGAGTTATAGATATCAATTGCCAACCACCTACTATAAGGCTATTACTACCCCTTGATCTAACAATTGTAATAATCTCCCTTCTACTTACTATCCTCATTGATCCTGTAAGATAGATATAAAAAAAACGTAAATTTTAAGAGGGCGTTACCTATGTGTTAGGAATTAAATGGTTAGAAACCTATGCTCCGAATTGATCCTCCAAGACCCTTAGGTTTTGTTAGAGAGTGGTTCTATCAATTGAGTTGGTACAATCACCTTCCCCTAACTAACTCATATATTAATAAGATTAGCTATTTCCTATTAATGGATTAAGTGCCTAAGATGACACAATTATGAGAAATGTATAATCATTCATAAAATAAAGGGGGAAAAGGTTTAAGAAATTTATATCAAAAAGGGTTTCCAAAGTCCTATAAATTGGGGATTAGTTAAACATTATGAAAAATAACCTAAACATATCCATAATTGATCAAATTGAAACAAATACCTGGGCTGCCAGTAAACTGACAGTTGTTCTAAGTCCATACTATTGGAGGTTTCCTTCTACCAAGATACAAGAGGATTCTAGAGGAAGAACTAAGAATGGAGAGGCTACAAATGATAGATGGGTGAAAGGTAGGGCACGCTTGAAATCTAAGGGACAAGTGTGCTCTCTGTTATGGAGAAGGATGTTCTCTAGTGGGGATAAACATGTGTAAATTGGTGTAGCAAAGCCTCCCTTTTATAGGAAGGGATTAAGGTTTCAAGCATCATAGACTTGACTTGACCTAGTTGTTCCTTAGCCATCCTAGCCAGTTTAGGGCTTTTGTAGTGCTGTACGGCTGACTAAGATGCCCCTTGCGTTATTAAGGCTGACATGGAACAATTATTGACATTCCCAATCTTAGCATAGTAATGCATAACATTTGGCAGGGTCGTGCTTCTTCATTTGACATGAACATGCAGCTTCATGCCAGCACAGTTGTGCTTAACTTTTCATGATCATGCTTGGTTTTCTAAGGAGGCCATTTCTATCTTTTTTCGCTTTCCTGTCTTTCTTATGACTCTTTTTCACTTCTTTTGGCCCAAAACTTGCTTATTTTTATTCTTCTCTTACATGATCATTCCTACAAAAATAAAGGAAGTTAGGTTGAATTACAAGTGAATAATGCTAAATCATGCAGTAATTATACCAAAATTCCCATAAATGGAATGAGAGAATTGCAATTTATCACAATCCTCAAACTTAACCATTGCTTGTCCCCAGACAATAACTTAAAGGAGGGGAATGTAGTAGACATAGAACCTAGCAAATCTCATATTATGCAGAAAATAATCATAATTATCATCATAAAAATAGTTAACAACAATTCAATTAGAGTCTTTTAGTTTCCTGAAATAAGTCTCACATCTAGAGGGGATCACTCTGCTTACTGCCTCTTTTGTATTGAGGGATAATTCTTTTTCACTCTTCCTCTTGTGACTATACGCTACCATAGGCTTGCCAACAAATCTCAAATCTCAAATAAAATGAAAGCATGCACAGGTATTAAAAGTTCTTTAAATTGTTGAAACATGGCCAATGGAATTTACCATTATTAGGTTATATAAAAAAGAGAAGGAAACACAAAGGGCTTTCTTTTACTTTTGATTATTTTCTTTAACAACACTAAAACCTTAGACTTTTAGCTCATTCATTTAAGTTCTTTAGATTTTACACTTTTATCGTTTGTCCAAGTTTATTTCACTTTTCCTTTTTAGTCCTTTTTTTTCTCTTTTCCCTTTTTTTGATCTCTTATTTTCTCCCAATATTTTACCTTTTCTTTCGTTTAAAGGCACCTGAAATTACATCAATATTATCAGGGCTACCAAGGAAAACATAAGGAGAGATATATGATTTTTTTGAAAATGTACCTTAGAAGGGAAAATGTCTCCCTTATAAAAGTTAAGAACCATCTTATGAAAACATTGATAATAGGTAAAAGGGGAAAAGAAATGATACTTCCCTAGAGAGGAGGGAGAGGGTCTTCCTCCTCAAACATAGAGGCTAGCAATGCCCCCCATATATTCCTCGTTGGGTGTTGACAGTTGGAAAAGAAGTCCTCTTTCTTTTTAGGTCTATCCTTTTCATAAAAATACACACATTAATTGGAGTAAGATATTATTATTATGGATTAGAATAATATGAATAACATTAAATAAATAGCCTAACCCTAAAATCCAAAATTGTTTCCAAACCCTAAGTAAACATAAGGAAAGGAAGATGTCCCTATTAATAGGGTGGCTAACACCTCGGTTGGTTCTACAACAATTGGAGAATGAGGTCCATTTGAGCCTCAATATGTCAGAGCTGCTCGTAAATGAGCTATTCCATCTCGAGCAGGCTTATCTTGTGAAGAGCATTCCTCTTCTAAATGAATGGTTGGAGCATCATTTTGGTCACGTTCTAGCCAACCCATTTGTGACCATGTCTAATTTCCTAGTAAGATAGGTTGATTCATTTCTATTACGATAAGGTGAAGGATGTTGTGGAAGTGGTTGAGGGTTGTGATGTAGGACCTTATGCCAATGCAGCCCATGCTTTTGTACTCTGAAGGATGCCTAGTATGCATGCATGACATGATAAAAATTTTGTAGGATCAATGGATATCCACGAACTGTATGACACACCCCGTGCCATCCCATAGGTTGGTCGAGAATCATTGGTGCAAGATTCGAAGGCCAGATCATGAATGGTTGTAGCCAAACAAAAATTGGGATTAAAGGTGTCTTCCCCGATGATTTTAGACCAGAAGGATCCTTCTCAAAATTCACTAAGGATTTTCTCACGGCACTTAAATAGCTAGGTGTTGTAGTATCCTCCTTGGTCTTAAATGCTAGTGCTATTTTGAACTTAGTGAGGGAGTGTTGGTTAGTACATCCCCTTAATTGGTAACTGATGGTATAAGCGTAAGGGTTCCCCTTTGAGGGGTTATAAGATTGAGGTCAAGAATTCAAGGGTAAGCTCTCGATAAGCTGGCTCCACAACGAGGAATGTCTTTATGCACTCCACCCTATAAAGGTATCCCATATAATTCAATGGCCAGCTGCTCAAGGTTGTGGGGATCTAGACTCCTCAATGGGATGAATGTCAATGAACGTAATTGTTCCATCAAGAACTGCATGCCTAGAACTTCTTGGGTGTTGATGGGATATGCCAGTTCACATGCGAGTGTTATGGTGTGAACGAGGTAACCTCCCCTACTAATTGTTTGTGGTTCCATTTTCCTGAAAGAGATGGAAGAAAGGTAGTTAGTACAGACAAAAATTAGCACAGTCGTGTAAAAACATGTCACAACCTTGTTATATAACACCCTAAAAACGAATATCGAATTCACGCTTAAGTCGATCATTCGGTTCCATTTTTAGTTTCTTATCTCATGATGCGGAATTCATTTTAGAAAATACTTATATGAAAATACGGTAAAAAAAAAATTTCTTTTAAAATTGTTTGATATAAACTGCGAGCCTCGTTAATAAAATGTGCGTAGTGGTAAAGTAAATCATTAAGCGGATTTCTACATATGTTTAAAACCTTAGGAATACTAAGCGTTTATATTATTCTTTTCGTTTATCATTTTCCTATAATAAATAAACAAGATTAAATCATAACGCACATGTCACACAATAATTATACATAACATTTCATACATACCATAAGTCATAGGCCCGTGCGCCTTATCATGTAGTTATTACAAACCATAAACTTACAAATATTATACATTTTTTATACATAAGTTAGCTAATACTACATATTAGTAGTTAGGATGCTCGCATCCAATTATTTATTTTTTTTGACATTAGTGCGATGTACACCTCCTAGAGAGAGCGCCTCACATCTGTTTCAAGTACGTGAACTGCTACCATAATGATCAGCATCCAAGGTGTCTGGGAAGAAAGTGGGAAGAAGAAGGGATGAGAAACTAAGTTTCTCCGTAGGCTATCTACTTAGTTCTAATGTCATCACTTTAGTCCCAGCCACTTTAGTTTATTTCAAAAATAATTTCTTACATAAAAGGTTACTTTTAATTCTTTGAAAACATTTCTCTGAAGTGGATCAATTTTATTCAAAACATACAACTTAGTGTCTCACCATACATTTTTCTTAACATTCTTACCTTTTGGATCACAAATAAGATATCATTTGACATACAATTATTCTATGTCTTAAACTTTGTTCTTTACTACTTTTCTTTGTCTTTATCATTTCTTTGTCCAACCTTTGGGACACTTTATGAATCTAGTTTCACCACCTTTGGGAGAAAACAATTAGACATAGACATATATTAAATTTTCAAACAATATATTCTCACTGACTCTACTCCCACCTCCTACTAAAATTAAGGATATGAACTCATTCCTAGGTGATCGTCACCACCACATAAGGGGTTAAGGACTCAATGCCTTCACAGTAGAAGGATTTTTGGAGCAACCTTTGGCTCCTAGAAGTAACCTTTGGCTAAAATCATAAAAAAGGATTCCACAATTTCCTTCTTCATCATAAAATCATTTGCCTAAAAAAAATCAATAGGTCTCTTTATCCACCTTAAAACTTTTTCATACTTTAAATTCGTCCTATTCACATAAAAATGTCCTTAATTAACCCTAATTGGAAATTAAAAACCTCCTTTAAGTTAATTAACTACTAAGTGGCCGAATGCCACTCTTTTAGGTTTAGGGTTTCCTTCTTCCTAACCCTAGTTGACCTTTACTTAGGGGCCAATTTTAAACTTTATAATTAACATATTATAAGTTAATCTTAATTCTTTTTACTTAAAATATAATGGCTTGGCCGAATTTAACATTTACCCTTAATTAAGTTATGGTAGATTTCCTAGTTACCTATTTTAAGCTTATTTGGAAATTTTATCACTTAGTAATTTTGAGATTTTTCCCTAAGCTTACACAGGCCATATATTCTGAAACTTCACCTTTTAAATAATAATTAAACCTCCAAATAAGTTATTTACTTGTTTAAAATACTTCATTTTTCCTTAATCACATTTTAAGCGCATTTTTTTTGTCAAAATCTCTCTAGGGTGGCCGAATGCACTCCTAGAGGTTTTTAACTCATTTTTGTTTTGTTTAACTTTGTTTAAAGGTTGATTTAGTTCATTTAAAACCTTATTTGATAGCTTATGTTACTTATAAAAATTTTAATGAAAGTAAAGCTTTCTTGGGACTTGTGGCCGAAAGCCTTCCTTGGTTAGCCAAGGTAATTTCTTCAAATCTTCCATCTAACACCAACTTGGTTTAGTTGTGTTAGGTTTGTGCAGCCCCTCTTGCCTCTGGTCCATGCTTATTTCAACCATGTTTTTATGCTTAAGTATTGGCCATGATCAGTCTAGGGTGCCATACAAGGATTTTAGCCACTTTTGGCTACAAATTACATCATTTGTGTGGGTCCATGCTTTCTAACTAATGTCCAAAGGAAACCTTTGGAACTTATTACAAAAATTTATTCCACCTCTTAACACGCATACTCAGAGGTGCAGATCTAGCACAAAGGTCATACCAAACTCATCACAAAAGAAAATCACAAGGTTAAAACTTAAGCATAAAAATAAGCATGAAAACAACAACATAGTATATTTTTCCAAGCCACAAAGAGTAGATTTTCATGATCAACTCCAAGATCCACAAATCCTCTTTCAAATAAGCTTTAAAAACCTTTCTCATGAGAGCATAAAACTGATCAAAACTTCAAAAATAATTTTAAAACAAAACCCACCGATTAAATTTCTTCTAAGTGCCTTAGAAGCACTTTTAACCGAACAAACTTTTTTTTGTCTTTTCAAAAATCAATAAAAATGGGTGGGGCTGATGTTGAACAGTTAAAATACAGTTTTAAACTCTCACAAGTGAAAAAAAAAAGAAGAAAAACAGTTCTTGGAGAAAAGATGCATGAAAGAAAACAAACACACCATAAAAAGGCAAGTTAAAAGCATAAAAAAACAAGTAGAAAGATCCTACTTGTTGAAGACCTCCTTAGTGTTTTTGTGTGCTTTAAAGGCTTCCTTGGGTCCCCCTTAGGCTTAAAGTGTAAGTTTTGGGTGTTTTGGAGTTATGGCAAGCTTGAAGAGAATGGAGAGGATTTTGATGAGTTTATAAGATGAAAAATCTGAAGCAAATGGGGTCCCAAGGGTCCCAAAAAATTCGGACTCTTATGGGCCAAGTGGAATTAGTTTTGCACTTAGGGGTATTTTGGTAATTTTGTCTAGATTTTTCCTATTTTCCAAAATAAATCAAAATTCAAGGAATTATCCTTTTAGGCTTAGATTAGTGTTAATTAGGCTGATATTTCCTCTAATTATGATTAATTTAACCTAAGCATGCTTTACTTTTAATTAACCAAGGTTAGTTAGTCTTAACCATGGTTAAAGTAACCTTTTTACTATTCACTTTTGTCTTTTTGTGGAAAACCTTGTTGACTTCATTTTGGTGCCTCACCACCATCTTTTCCAGCTGTTGCATTTCGTGCACATGGGTGTGGGTCCCACTTTTGGCATGTTTATCACCTTATTCCGCCCTCCCGGCCTTCGAGGGGGGTTTTTGTAATTTTTCTCAGCATGACCGAAAAATTTCCCAAATTGTTCCTCTGATATTTCTAAGACTTTTTGGTTCGTTCCCATGTTAATCTAAGGTTGTTTGCTATTTTTACGGGAACTGACTAGCTTTATGCAAAAAATACAGCTCCTAGGGGCATTTTGGTCATTTTCGGGGTTTTCGAAGGGCGTTTTCGTCCCTTCTCAGATTTCTAAATTTTTTCTCACTACTTTTAACCATACATGATGTTTATAATCCCTCTAAGATGTCTTATACTTGTATTTCCATTTTTTTGGCTCATTATTTGAGTTGCACTGGTGCAAGGGCATTTTCGTCATTTGCACCAAACTTCCTAATTTCTCTACTTTTGGCTTCTAATTTCACCTAGTTTTATTCTAGAAACCATTTGTAGCCTCAAACATTAATGATGGAAAAATTGGGATGTTACATTTCTCCCCCTTTTTTAAAAAGAATTTGGTCCCCAAAATTCCGTACCTACAAATAACTGCAGGTAGACTTTCCTCCTTTCTGCTTCAAGCTCCCACGTTTGTTCTTCCATCTTCCGTTTTCCCCAGACCACTCGTACCAAGGATACTGTCTTACTCCTCAGCTGCTTTTCTTTTCTGTCCAAAATATTTCTTGGTTCGAGACTTATTGTTAAGTTTTCCTTTAATTGTATTGTATCTGACTCAATAACGTGACCGGGATCGAGATTATATTTACGTAACTAAGATACATGGAAGACATCATGAAGATTTGCCAAATTTGGCGGAAGAGCCACTTGATAAGCAACTGGCCCAACTCTTTTAAGAATTTTGTATGGACCTATAAACCTAGGACTTAGCTTCCTAACCTTCATGGCTCTGCCTATACCAGTTGTAGGTGAGATCCGCAAGAACACATGTTCTCCCACTGCAAACTCTAGAGGTTTTCTTCTCTTATCGGCATAGCTCTTTTATCTGCTTTGAGAGGTAAGAATCCTATCTTTGATCTTTCTAATTTGTTCTGTGGTTTGCTTGACTAAATCTGGACCTAACAGGCTTTGCTCCCCTATTTCATGCCAACAAAATGGCGATTGACACTTTCTACCATACAAAGCTTCATAGGGTGCCATCCCTATGTTAGCATGGTAACTGTTGTTGTAAGCAAATTCTATCAGGGGTATTTGGTTAACTCAGCTTCTAGGTTGATCTAAAACACAAGCTCTAAGCATATCTTCCAAGGTTTGAATAGTCCTTTCAGACTGTCCATCTGTTTGAGGGTGATATGCAGTACTTAAGTGCAACTTGGTTCCAAATGCACTCTGTAGAGCTTTCCAAAATCTTGAGGTAAATCCATGATCTCTATCAGATACTATGGATGATGGTGCTCCATGCAACCTCACAATCTCCTTAATGTATATTTGTGCTAAACGTTCTAAGGAATAGGTTACCTTCATGGGTAGAAAATGAGCAGATTTGGTCAGTCTATCTACTATTACCCAAATTGTGTCTAATCCTTCACGAGTTTTGGGCAATCCTACTACAAAATCCATTGTAATTCCTTCCCATTTCCACTCAGGTATGTCTAAAGGTTGTAGTAGTCCTGATGGCTTTTGGTGTTCTATCTTCACTTTTTGGCAAACTAAACATTTATTAACAAATTCAGCCACATCTTTCTTCATTCCTATCCACCAAAATTGTCTCTTCAAGTCTTGGTACATCTTAGTGGTTCCAGGGTGTATAGTAAAATGGCTCTTATGGGCTTCTTCTAGAATCCTTTTTTGTAAATATTCTACTCCAGGCACACAGATTCGTCCCTTGTATCTCCACAAACCATCTTGGTCTAGAACTATTTTTCATACTTCACCTTCCATCATTATGGAAATCTATTTCTTAAATTCCTCATCTTCTATTTGAGCTACTTTTACTTCATTTTTGAAATCACTAGTCACTTGCAAGTGACTCAATTTGATGCTACCTTCCCTCAGATTCATCCCTAAATTCATGTCTATAAATTTTCCTATCAACTCCATTTATTTTACCATTAACCAAGAGACATGCAAAGACTTTCTACTTAATGCATCAGCTACCACATTGGCCTTTCCAGGGTGGTAATTAAATCCAAAATCGTAATCCTTCAAAAATTCCATCCACCTTCTTTGCCTCATGTTCAACTCCTTCTGATCAAACAAATATTTCAAACTCTTATGATCAGAAAATACTTCAAATCTCACGCCATAGAGGTAATGTCTCCAAATCTTGAGAGAAAATACTATTGCTGCTAGTTCTAGGTCGTGGGTAGGGTAATTGGTCTTATGCGGTTTCAATTGTCTAGAAACACATGCCACTACTTTTTTTTCTTGCATGAGCACACAACCTAGTCCTCTTCCTGAGGCATCACAATACACTTCAAACGTACCATTCGGGTCTGGCAGCACTAGCACTGGGGTTGTGGTTAATCTCTCCTTGAGGTTTTGAAAACTCTTCTCACTCTCCAGAGTCCAAAGGAAAGGGCTATTCTTCCTTGTAAGTTTGGTTAAAGGTAGAGCTATCTGGGAAAATCCTTGGATAAACCTACAATAGTAATCTGCTAGTCCTAGGAAACTCCGAATCTCTGTCACAGAAGTTGGTCTCTCCCACTTCGTGATGGCTTCTATTTTACTAGGATCTACAGACATTCCTCCTTGTGACACCACATGACCTAGAAACTTGACTTCCTCCATCCAAAATTCACATTTAGAAAATTTTGCATATAACTCCTTACTCTTAAGGATTTCTAACACAATCCTAAGGTGTTCCTCATGTTCCTCTCTGGTTCGGGAGTAAACTAAGATATCATCAATGAACACAACAACAAACTTGTCCAAGCAAGATCTAAAAATTCGGTTCATATAGTCCATAAAGACTGCAGGGGTATTAGTCAATCCAAATGACATGACAGTGAACTCATAATGTCCGTATCGTGTCCTAAAGGCTGTCTTAGGGATATCCTCATCTCTCACCCTAATTTGGTGGTATCCTGATCTCAAATCAATTTTTGAGAACACTACAGCTCCTCTCAGTTGATCCAACAAGTCATCTATCCTAGGCAGTGGATATTTGTTCTTAATTGTCACTTTATTCAACTGCCTATAGTCCACACACAGTCTCATACTTCCGTCATTCTTCTTAACAAATAACACCAGAGCTCCCCAAGGTGATACCCTCGGGCGTACGAACTTCTTAGCCAGAAGGTCCTCTAATTGAGTTTTCAGCTCAGCCATTTCTATCGGAGACATTCTATATGGAGCTATTGATATCGGTCCAGTTCCAGGCACTAAGTCTATTGAGAATTATGTTTCTCTTATAGGATGGAATTGGGGTATGTCATCAGGGAATACCTCAGGATACTCTCTTACCATAGGAATTTCATCAACTCTCAATTGTCTCAACCTCACTAGTTAACAGGAGAACATATCCTTGCATTTCTCTCCTACCATTATCTAGACTAAGGGAATTTAAAACAAGCTCAATCTGTTTAACAGTTTCAATCTTAGCAGTAGGAAACATAATAGTTTTATTTAGACAATCAATATACACATGATTCCTAGAGAGCCAATCCATTCCTAGAATTATATCCAGTCCAGCTAAAGGCAAACAGATAAAATCATATGCAAATAATCTATCAAGCAAGGAGAATGTACAGTTTAGGCAACTCAAACAAGTTTTTACCGGTTTACCGGTAGAGTAGAAATTAGCAGTTCATATGGAAGTTCAGACACAGACAATCCCAGTCTCTTCACGCAATCATGAGAAATAAAAGAATGCGTTGCACCAGAGTCATACAATACATTTAAAGATTGACCATTTAAAATGCACCTACCTCTCACGAGATCAGTAGAGTGGTTTGCCTCCTCAGCGTTCAGAGTGAAGACCCTTCCTTGGTGTTGGGGTCTGGTTGGTAGGATTGCCAGCTTCTCCGTGCAACTCCTAGCAAAATGGCCTGCCTTACCACATTTGAAACAAACATTTTGTCCCATTAAGCAAGGTCTATCCCCATGGCTCTTCCCACACTTCTTGCATGGCAGATGGGTTGGTGTTTTTGGGGCATTGAAAGTCTGCCCTACTGGTCTTTCTCCTCTCTGTCCTCTCTGATGAAAAGGTTTCTTCATGAATTTGGGTTTGAATGGGATCCCTTGAGGCTCCATCCTCCTTCTAAACGCCTCAGTCTTGGCAGTTGCCAACTTTCTATTGCATTCTTCGCTCAACCGACTTTTATTAACCAATTAAGCAAAATCCTTCAACTCCATAGGTCCCACTATTGCAAGGAGATCCTCCCTCAATCCTCCTTGATATCTCCTACACTTCCACGCCTCATCTGGGCACTTCTGGTAAATTTCTGAATATTTACAAAGCTGCTCAAACTTAGCTGTGTACTCCACTACAGACATTGTTCCTTGTTGCAGATGCAGAAACTCTGCTTCTTTTACATCTCGTACCGACTGCGGCACATATTTTTCATAGAAGGCCTCTTTGAAGACTTCCCAGGTGATAGGATTTCCTTCAGTTTCTTACAATCATCTGGCACCCATCCACTAGAACTCAGCATCTGCCTCCAACATGTAGGAAGCATACGTTGCCTTTTTCTCCTCATCACATTCGATAATTCCGAAAACTTTCTCTATGGCCTTGATCCAGTCATCGGCGTTGTTAGGGTTTAGAGTTCCTTTGAAACTCAGCGGGTTCATCTTTCTGAATTCTGTGAACTTTACTTGATCAGGGTTTGCTACCGAGGTATTGGCAGTTCCTTCATGGTTCTCTAACTGCCTGTCCATCTTATCCATCATGCCCTGCATGACGGTAGCCATGTCCCTCAAGGTGGCTCTCAGGTTTCCTCCAACCTCAGGGTTCTCTACATTTCTAGCACGTCCTCTACCATGCCTTGTTTCTCCCATTGGTTCCTAAAAACACATGCACAGAAATTGAGGTGATCAGGCTCAACACTGATATCACGCAAGTCAACAACCAATATTAGAAAACATAAGGTAGTCATGCACTAACTAGACTATCTAGTTTTGAAGCATGACTTCTAAGTCTTATCACAGAGATATTACGCATGCTCTAGAAGCATAGTCAAACCATCCTCAGGCTCCTTCAGGATGAACTACTCTGATACCATAATATAACACCCTAAAAACGAATATCGAATTCACGCTTAAGTCGACCATTCGGTTCCATTTTTAGTTTGTTATCTCATGATGCGGAATTCATTTTAGAAAATACTTATATGAAAATACGATAAATTTTTTTTTTTAAAAAAACTGTTTGATATAAACTGCGAGCCTCGTCGATAAAATGTGCGTAGCGGTAAAGTAAATCATTAAGCGGATTTCTACATATGTTTAAAACCTTAGGAATACTAAGCATTTATATTATTATTTTCGTTTATCATTTGCCTATAATAAATAAACAAGATTAAATCATAACGCACATGTCACATAATAATTATACATAACATTTCATACATACCGCAAGTCATAGGCCCATGGGCTTATCACGTAGTTATTACAAACCATAAACTTACAAATATTATACAATATTTATACATAAGTTAGCTAATACTACATATTAGTAGTTAAGATGCTCGCATCCAATTATTTTATTTTATTTTTACATTAGTGCGATGTACTCCTCCTAGAGAGAGCGCCTCATATCTGCTTCAAGTACGTGAACTGCTACCATAATGATCAGCATCCAAGGTGTCTAGGAAGAAAGTGGGAAGAAGTAGGGATGAGAAACTAAGTTTCTCAGTAGGCTATCTACTTAGTTCTAATGTCATCACTTTAGTCCCTACCACTTCAGTTTATTTCAAAAATCATTTCTTACATAAAAGGTTACTTTTAATTCTTTGAAAACATTTCTCTGAAGTGGATCAATTTTATTCAAAACATACAACTTAGTGTCTCACCATACATTCTTCCTAACATTCATACCATTGGGATCACAAATAAGATATCATTTGACATACAATTATTCTATGTCTTAAACTTTGTTCTTTACTACTTTTCTATGTCTTTATCATTTCTTTGTCCAACCTTTGGGACACTTTATGAATCTAGTTTCACCACCTTTGGGAGAAAACAATTAGACATAGACTTGTATTAAATTTTGTCAAACAATATCTTCTCACTGACTCTACTCCCACCTCCTACTAAAATTAAGGATATGAGCACATTCCTAGGTGATCGTCACCACCACATAAGGGGTGAAGGACTCAATGCCTTCACAGTAGAAGGATTTTTGGAGCAACCTTTGGCTCCTAGAAGCAACCTTTGGCTTCTCTTTAGTAGAGCTTTTTAAGGCCCTCCGAATACTAGTGCGCATAAGGCACAAAGAGAGTAGCATTATGTTTTCACATAAGGTTTGCTTTAGTGATCCCTTAATCTTTTTAAGTTCATTTTAGTGGCTTCCAAATAATTATGCATGCTCAAACAAATTTCCAAACAATATGAAATGCACATATAGGTTTCGAATTTTCATCTCAATCATCATCATAAACCAATCTCATACATCATCATCATCCTTTCTCACTCCTGAGTATTCATCATTTATTCATTCAT
The DNA here is from genome assembly GCA_037954105.1 of Canavalia gladiata. Classification (NCBI taxonomy): domain Eukaryota; kingdom Viridiplantae; phylum Streptophyta; class Magnoliopsida; order Fabales; family Fabaceae; genus Canavalia; species Canavalia gladiata. Next base: position 43,015,434 of record CM075661.1, read on the forward strand.
AGATAGTGAGCATTCATAACTAATAATGAAATTTGATTGGTAAATCACATAGCATAATGTCACATTTATACCACCAATCTAATGCTTCAATTCGGTGTGATGTTGAAATCACACAAAGGACTTACATCACTCATCCTTCTAATTTACCTCTCATCCTTTCCTTTTCTCATTTATATTTTTCATTAAGATTTTACGTCTTAGCATCTTAATCTAGGTGGCTGAATGGCAGCTCTCAAGTTCTTTTTTCTTTGTGTTCTCTTTTGTTTCAAGTCTTATGCATATCCTAATTATTCTAAGTTCAAGTATTAAGTATTCACAAATTTTTATAACTTCTTCTCATTAAGCTATGTTATGATCAAATTACTTAGTGAACTTCTAACTTCAAGTTTAAGTCATATCCACCCTTCCTAATCATGCCTCTAATAAACCTTTGAAATATATTACCTTATGTTCTCCTTTGTACTACCTTAATAATTAGGTCTAATTGACTCTTAAACTTTTAAAGTCTCTTTCATTCTAAACCAAATAATATCTAAGTAGAAATTAATTAATCTTCTAGGACAATTTATTCCTAAATGGACGAATGACCTACTTCCTCACATTCCACCTTTCATACACCTTAATTATATTTTTCTTACATATTTAGGATCATTATTTGGGCCTAGTTAAGAATTGAAACTCATTCTTAGTTAATTTAAAACATGGTAGCCGAATTCCAACCTCCTAGACTTAGGTTTCCACAATTTCCTTCTTCATCATAAAATCATTTGCCTAAAAAAAATCAATAGATCTCTTTATCCACCTTAAAAATTTTTCATACTTTAAATTCGTCCTATTCACATAAAAATGTCCTTAATTAACCCTAATTGGAAATTAAAAACCTCCTTTAAGTTAATTAACTACTAAGTGGCCGAATGCCACTCTTTTAGGTTTAGGGTTTCCTTCTTCCTAACCCTAGTTTACTTAAGTCTTAACCCTAGTTGACCTTTACTTAGGGGCCAAGTTTAAACTTTAGAATTGACATATTATAAGTTAATCTTAATTATTTTTACTCAAAATTTAATGGCATGGCCAAATTTGACATTTACCCTTAATTAAGTTATGGTAGATTTCCTAGTTACCCATTTTAAGCTTATTTGGAAATTTTATCACTTAGTAATTTTGAGATTTTTCCCTAAGCTTACCCAGGCCATATATTCTGAAAATTAACCTTTTAAATAATAATTAAACCTCCAAATAAGTTATTTAATTATTTAAAATACTTGATTTTTCCTTAATCACATTTTAAGCGCATTTTTTTTGCCAAAATCTCTCTAGGGTGGCCGAATGCACTCCTAGAGGTTTTTAACTCATTTTTGTTTTGTTTAACTTTGTTTAAAGGTTGATTTAGTTCATTTAAAACCTTATTTCATAGCTTATATTACTTATAAAAATTTTAATGAAAGTAAAGCTTGCTTGGGAGTTGTGGCCGAAAGCCTTCCTTGGTTAGCCAAGGTAATTTCTTCAAATCTTCCATCTCACACCAACTTGGTTCAATTGTGTTAGGTTTGTGCAGCCCCTCTTGCCTCTGGTCCATGCTTATTTCATCCATGTTTTGATGCTTAAGTGTTGGCCATGATGAGTCTAGGGTGCCATACAAGGATTTTAGCCACTTTTGGCTACAAATTACATCATTTGCGTGGTAGTTTCCTAACTAATGTCCAAAGGAAACCTTTGGAACTTATTACAAAAATTTATTCCACCTCTTAACATGCATACTTAGAGTTGTAGATCCAGCACAAAGGTCATACCAAACTCATCACAAAAGAAAATCACAAGGTTAAAACTTAAGCATAAAAATAAGTATGAAAACAACAACATAGTATATTTTTCCAAGCCACAAAGAGTAGATTTTCATGATCTACTCCAAGATCCACAAATCCTCTTTCAAATAAGCTTTTAAAACCTTTCTCATGAGAGCATAAAACTGATCAAAGCTTCAAATATAATTTTGAAACAAAACCCACCGATTAAATTTCTTCAAAGTGCCTTAGAAGCACGTTTAACCGAACAAACTTTTTTTTTCTTTTCAAAAATCACTAAAAATGGGTGGGGCTGATTTTGAACGGTTAAAATATAGTTTTAAACTCTCACAAGTGAAAACAAAAGAAGAAAAACAGATCTTGGAGAAAAGATGCATGAAAGAAAACAAACACACCATAAAAAGGCAAGTTAAAAGCATAAAAAGACAGGTAGAAAAATCCTACTTGTTGAAGATCTCCTTAGTGTTTTTGTGTGCTTTAAAGGCTGCCTTGGGTTCCCTTTGCTCTGCTCTAGACGTGGACAAAGGATGGTGGTGGGGCTTAAGTGTTTATAGCTTTAATATAGCTTAAGTCTTAAAGATGAAGACTTAGGCTTAAAGTGTAAGTTTTGGGTGTTTTGGAGTTATGGCAAGCTTGAAGAGAATGGAGAGGATTTTGATGAGTTTATAAGATGAAAAATCTGAAGCAAATGGGGTCCCAAGGGTCCCAAAAAATTCGGACTCTTATGGGCCAAGTGGAATTAGTTTTGCACTTAGGGGTATTTTGGTAATTTTGCCTAGATTTTTCCTATTTTCCAAAATAAATCAAAATTCAAGGAATTATCCTTTTAGGCTTAGATTAGTGTTAATTAGGCTGATATTTCCTCTAATTATGATTAATTTAACCTAAGCATGCTTTACTTTTAATTAACCAAGGTTAGTTAGTCTTAACCATGGTTAAAGTAACCCTTTTACTATTCACTCTTGTCCTTTTGTGGAAGACTTGGTTGACTTCATTTTGGTGACTCACCACCACCTTTCCAGCTGTTTCATTTCGTGCACATGGGTGTGGGTCCGACTTTTGGCATGTTTATCACCTTATTCCGCCCTCCCGATCTTCTAGGGGCATTTTCGTAATTTTCCTCAACATTGCCGAAAAATTTTCCAAATTGTTCCTATGATATTTCTAAGACTTTTTGGTTCGTTCCCATGTTAATCTAAGGTCGTTTGCTATTTTTACGGGAACTGACTAGCTTTATGCAAAAAGTACAGCTCTTAGGGGCATTTTGGTCATTTTCGGGGTTTTCAAGGGGCGTTTTCGTCCCTTCTCGGATTTCTAAATTTTTGCTCACTACTTTTAACCATACATGATGTTTATAATCCCTCCAAGATGTCTTATACTTGTATTTCCATTTTTTTGGCTCATTATTTGAGCTGCACTGGTGCAAGGGCATTTTCGTCATTTGCACCAAACTTCCTAATTTCTTTGCTTTTGGCTCCTAATTTCACCTTGTTTTATTCTAGAAGCCATTTGTAGCCTCAAACATTAATCATAGAAAAATTGGGATGTTACATGTTGTATGGAATCAAATTTTTGGCATGACCATGTAACCAAGGCACAACTGTGATGATCAATGGATTTCCATAAATAGGTGTGCACGACCATGCAAAAGCTAGGTCACATAGTTGGGACGGTGGGCAGATGGGATCCGTTAATGCTTTTGTATAGTCGGCCAAGCAATGGAATGGTTGTGACAAATCCTCTCCTCCGTGAATCTTTGCACGATCGTATGAGTATGAGCATGATCATGCTAATCCAATCATGCCTTCCCATTCGAACGGGACACACATCATATACTTGAAAGAGTGTAAAAAGAATGTATGAAGAAGAAAAAATAAATATGGAGAATCTAGATAACTAATGTTAGAGGAAGAATGTTTTCTATAGTATCTTTCTGATATGACATGTCCCAGTGCTCGCTAGGTATTTATAATCATTGGATGTGGAACATGGCTATGATGAAATACAACATGACCATGCTCTCTTTCTTATTTTTTCCCAAACTTAGGGTTAAGATGTTAGATTGCCTCTTCTAAGCGCTTGTATAATATCACAAGCTTAACGTACCTATTTCCAGTGGCTAAATATTGTCACTAGTGGTCACCTGCGATTCTTGTAGTTGCATGAAGATCTATTTCTCAAATAGGCCATTTCATAATGCTTGACCCTCTATCCATTTATTTTGAAGTTTCATCCGACCCTTTTTTCTAGCTTAAGCACCTAACAGGGGAACACGTGATGAACCATATATAGGCCATTCCATCTAGAATTTAACTTATGTTGCATGCAAAATAAGAGTATAAAACTCTTTCTTAAGTTTTTCCCATGGGCATATATACCCATTATTATAGAAAGGGAATATTTTAAACCTCTAATATTGATCTCACAAAGACTATACCAATAATCAATGTATGAAGTTTGAACTCTAACTTTTTAGCTCACCAGAAGAAGGGTTGATTTGTAGAAATAAAAGAAATAAAAATAAGTTAAATTATACGATAAATAAAAGAATATGGTGGAAGTTAAGAAAAATTTATAAGGCTTTGGAACCCCTTGTGACTTTACTTTCTTTTACCCATAGTCTCCCCATTTATTCAATTGCTAACCCCCTACAGTAATTCTATTACTACTCTTTGATCCAATAATAGCTATAATCTCCTTTCTAGATATTATTCCTATTGATATTTCAAGATAGATAAACAAAAGAGGTGTAAAGTTTAAAAGGGTGTCAACTACATTTCATGAAATTAATCGGTCAGAAACTTAGGCTCCTGATTGATCCTGCAAGACCCTTAAGTTTAGTTATCATATGGTTTTGCCTATTGGGAGTAATATGATTGCCTATCCCCCAAACCAACTAAAATATCAATAGAATTGACCATTTCCTATTAATGCATTAAGCACAATAGAATAATACAACTGTAATAATAAAAACACCACTATTCTCATTGTAATAAAATTCAAGTTATTAGAAAGGGAAAAACCGAGGTTCATGCAATGAACATCACAACATTTTCCAAATTCCCATAAAATGGGAATTAGTTATACATAAATAAGAATAGCACACAAATATCTATAATAAAAGTACATAAAAAATAACAGACCAGGGATACCAACAAAGTTGATAATTACTTTGAAATTGCACTTCACAAGGAATGATCCCACCAAGATCCTATAGGAGGATGTCAAATGAGGAATCTAGAATGAAGAGGATAGAAATGATAAATGAAGGAAAGCTAGGTTTATGCCTAGATTAAAAAAGATGTGTTGTGGTATGTATGGCCTTTGAGGCCGAGAGTGGTGTGTGAAATGGTGTGGCATAGCCTTCCTTTTATAGGAAGATTAGGGTTTCCAGTGTCATAAATTGAGCTAGACCTAGCTACCTCTTAGTCGTTGCGATCACTCTAGGTCTTCTGCAATGCCGTAGGGTTGACTGGGATGGTTTGTGCCTTATTACGACTGATATAGCATTGTTGCTAGTGCTCCCAATCTCACCATGATTGTTCAACTTCATGCTGGGACGACCTTGCTCAAGTCTGCACGGTCGTGCTTGGTTTGCTAGGTGGTGTATTTCTATCTTTTTTGCATTCTTAAATTTTTATGACCTTTTCTTTCCTTTTTTTGGTCCAAAATCTGCTTATTTTTCAACTCTTTTCTTTCTTGACCATTCTTGAAAAATAAGGGATATTAGGTTGAATTATAAATTAATTATGCCAAATGATGTAATAATCATGCCTAAAATCCTACGGATAAAATGAGAGTGACAATTTATCACAATCTTTAAACTTAAACATTGCTTTTCCCCAATAAATAACCCAAGGAATAAGAATGCAGCAAGTATAGAATCTAGAAAATATCATGTTCAACATGAAATAGATAACATTATTGTTTTCCTATGATAGGAACAATCGATAACAATCCAATTAGAGTTTTTTTTACCCTTGAGATCAGGTTCCATATCTCGAGATGATCATTTCCCTTACTACCTCTTCTATTTGTGGGGCTAATTTTTTTTCACTCTACCCCTCATGAATGTACACAGTCATAGCCTAAATTATAAACCTTAAGTCTTTACTAGAATATAATCCATACATAATAATGAAAAGGTCATTGGATGGTTAAAATACGACCAAGGGAAAAATCATATCAATAGGTGGGATAAACGAAGGGAAGGAAGCATAGAGTTTTCTTTCTTTATTAATCATTTTCCTTAACAACATTTAACCCTTTAGACTTTTAAGCTCATTTACTTAGGGTATTTGGATTTTATACTTTTATCCTTCTTTTTTCCCAAGTTTTTCACTTTTTCTTTTTCTCCCTTCTTTGTCTCTTTTTCTTTTTCTTTTGTTCTTTTTGGTTTTGCTCACATATTTGCTCCCAAGTATTTATCTTATGTTGCTTCTATCTAAGGATACCTAGAATTACATCAATATAGTCAAGGATATCAAGAAAAAATATTCTTCAACCTTTTAGGCTCAATAGGGGCACTAGTGATATTCTAAGTCTATGTTTATTTAATAAAACCTAGTTTCCCTTTATTATTTTCCTATTTATATAATTAACTTATAAAATCTTTGACAAGGTTGCAAAGAAAGTTATATAACATACAAACTAGGAAGGAAACATCAATAAAGAGAGGTTGGACTCAACCTCCTTCAAGCTCAATCCTTTCACTAAGGTTACTCTATTATAAAACAAGTAAATAAAGAGACTTCTAAATTAGCATGATAATTATAAATTATTTTCATGAACAGTTCCCATGTTCTTCCTAGATTCAATTAGCATTTGCCACAAGTAAATAAAGAGATTTCTAAATTTAGAACCAACCAACAATCCAAAATGGGGGTTATCATAGTGTATAAAATTTATAGAAATAGTCATCAAAGGGGTGTCCCTCCTCAAACTTAAGTGTATATCATATTCTTATGTTTGTTAGCCTTAGGATATTTTTTATGTGAAGTTATGGGTCCTCCAAGGCCGTCTCTTTAAATTCAAGAGAATTCTATATCATATTGATGAATGTTGGATTCAACTTGAAGTTCTAAACATCATCGATTGTTGGGATAGATATACTGCTTCTTAAGTCCTCCTCGATGGGACTCATAGTCTAGCAACGTTCTCCCCTCTTGCGTTGTCATTTTCCTTGCTCCCATCTCTCACCTTAACCTACTAATTGCTCATTCTATCTAAGGTTCAAACTATAGGTTAGAAGTTTCAAGATGAGTTAGCATAAACAAATAGATTAAAGCAAGGAAAACTTAGAGAGAACATTTTTTTTATATTTTTAATAATTCTCTAAAAGAAATAAAATACATATTAAAAAAAGGAAATTTTAAATATGTACACATCTCATGAAATCAAAAATAAAACTTCAAAGATTGTTGGAAAATAGTCCACACCAACATCACCAAAAAATTGTTGCATGAAAAACATGAGCATAAAACTGATATGATTCACCTTACACGAATGAATTGGAATGCGGAAACGATAATGGAACGTCTTGAGAATTAGGATAAGGAAAGATAAGATAAGATAAGATAAAATAAAATAAGATAAGATAAAGGAACCCGACACAAATTGCAACCTGCCGAAGAGCACCAAAGTTATCAAGAGGAACGTGACCTTTATCACGACCTGCTGGAAGAACCAACATTATCAAGGATAGTCTTTTGCCCAAGAACCAAAGGAATCAACTCGCACAGAGGTGAAAACTCTCAAAGAGAAATACTATTATTCATCAAAATCTGTCCTATCATTGAATCCCTAACTTCTATTATATAGATAACCTAATCTAGTAAAAAAAAGATAACAAATAAGAAATCCTAATTAGATTGCAATTTGAATTACAACTAATTTAAAACAACTAACTCGTAAATAGATATCAAATCCTAATGCGATCTATAGCAAATCATAAACCTTAACACTTAAGATCTTCAATGATATGACTATATAAGTTAACCCATGTTGGAATTGGGCTTAGATCCACGTAATCTTTTTCTTGAACTTCCTTTATGAGACCTTCAAGTGCTTATTCCATACATTTGGTCCTATTTTTTTGTCTTAGGACCTTCCATTCCTTGTAGATAATCTTTTAGATGTTCTCTTTTGCTTATTGTGGTGCCCATGTTCACATCATTCCCTCCTCCGAGAGGATTTTTCCTCCAATCTTTAAGGTCATCTGCATCAAATAAGGATAAATCAGAAACATTGAAAGTGGCACTCACATTACCATAGCTACATGGAAGGTCGATTTTATAGGCATTATCGTTGATCATTTTAATCACTTGAAATGGACCATCTCCTCTAGGATGTAATTTGGAACTTCTTTGACTTGGAAACTGCTCCTTTCGCAAGTGAACCCATACCCAATCACTAGGTTCAAAGACCACCTTGGTGCGCCCTTTGTTTACCTGCCAAACATAATGTTCATTCTTCTTCTCAATATTAGCGCGAACCATGGCATGTAATTTCTGCACAAATTCAGCCTTTTGTTTTCCATCCAAATTAACAGAGTCATTAGTATGAAATGGTAAAACATCTAAAGGTGGTAAAGGATTAAATCCATATACAATCTAAAAAGGTGTAAAGGAAGTAGATCTATAAACAACCCTATTATATGCAAATTCGACGTGAGGCAAACAATTCTCCCAATCTTTCAAATTCTTTTGAATTATATTATGTAATAAGGTGCCTAAAGTTCTATTAACAACTTTAGTTTATCCATTTGTTTGTGGATAAGACACAATAAAGAATAACAATTTAGTTCCCAACCACAAGGTTCTCCAAAAGTGACTAAGAAATTTAAAATTCTCGATCACTTACAATAGTTTTAGGTAAGCCATGCTAACATACAATCTCTTTGAAAAATAAATTAGCAATATGAGTGGCATCATTAGTTTTAGAACAAGTAATAAAAGGTTCCATTTTTCTAAACCTATCTACTACAAAAAAAAAATATCTTTTCCTGTTAAGGTCCTAGGCAACCCGAGTACAAAATATATAGAAATATCAATTCATGGATATTCAGGAACAGGTAAGGTTGTATACAAGTCATGAGGCATTATTTTAGATTTTGCTTTTAAGCAAGTAATACGTTTTTCACAAATAAGTTTAACATCATGCTTCATTTTTGGCCAAAAAAATGTTCATGTAAAACATCATAAGATTTTTGAATGCCAAAGTGTCCCATTAATCCTCCCCCATAAGCCTCTCTAATAAGCATTTCCCTCATGCTACACTTAGGTATACACAATTTATTTTTCTTAAATAAATATCCATCTTTCCTAAAATAATCTTCAAAACCATGGTCAGAACACGCTTCCCACAATTGTCCAAAGTCAACATCATAGGCATACATGGTTTTAAGTAATTCAAATCAAAGTAATTTGGTTTGTAAAGTCATAAGTAATACATACCTTCGCGACAGAGCATTAATTATAATGTTTTCCTTTCCATTTATATACTTGATAACATAAGGAAACATCTCAATAAAATCTAGCCACTTGACATATCTTTTGTTGAGCTTACCTTGGGACTTTAAAAACTTCAAGCTAAGATCATTAGAATGGATGAAAAATTCCCTCGACCAAAGATAATGTTTCCAAGTTTGTAAGGCTCTCACCAAGGCATAGAGCTTCTTATCATAGGCTGGATAATTGAGCGTTGCTCCACTAAGTTTCTCATTAAAATATGCCACAAGTTTGAAATCCGAAATTTTGTTGGCAGCTTTACAATCCATGCACATGTGCCAAGTCCCATCCTTCTTTGGTACTAAGATAACAAAAACCGCACATGGGCTAAGACTTTCCCTCACATAGCCTTTCTGCATCAACTCCTCTACATGCCTTGAATCTCCTTAGCCTCTTCAGGACTAGTTCTATAGGCTGGTCGATTAGGAATCATAGCGTTGAGGATAAAATCAATTTGATGTTTAATTCCTTTTATACGAGACAAACTTTTTGGTGGTTCTCTAGGAAATACATCATCAAATTCTTGAAACAAAGATTCAATCACACTAGGAAAAGAAAAAATAAATTTCCTTCTACATGATTACAAGGACTTGCTCCTTTACCTTCAAAACACTCTTGACCTCCTCTTTGTGAGCAAATACACAAACTTTATTTTTTTTTCTTTCTTTTCACTCACACTTTTTTCTAAATTTCTACTTTTTCTTCACTCTCAATTTTTTCTCTCTTTTCTCTTTCTTGATTTTCTAATTATTTTTCTTTCATTATGCATTCTTTCGAAATTTTCATTTGGTCAAAATAAGCCTTATTTGGTTTAAGATCTTCCTTCTTGTTGGACCAATTAGACTTCCATGATGAACTAGAAGTATATTTGTGATATTTGTGAGTGCTTCTAGATTTGAGTTTTCTTTCCACCCATTGTTTATGAAGCAATTCATCCATCTCCACATAATGTTGTTACTCCACCACATTACCTATCTCTCTTTTTCGCCCTCTAATAAATCTTGCCATAGTGACTTCTCTGTCCTCCTCCACATTGGCTCTTATCGTGCCAATCTCCATCTCCTTGTAATAATCTTCAACACCAATAGCGCCTTGAGTAACACTTTGCAGTTTTCGGTGCAAGTCCCTATGATAGTGACTTGGCACAAATCTTCTTCTCATGGTTACTTTCATCTCTTCCCATGTTCAAATAGGTCTCTCTCCATACCTCTTCCTATTAAGCACAAACTAATCCCACCAAACATTATCATAATCATTAAAAGATACAGTGGCTAATTTTACTTTTTTCTCCTCCGAGTAATGTGACAATCAAACACATGCTCCACTTTTCTCTCCCACCCAAAATAAGTTTCAAGTTCATTCTTTCCTTAGAATTGTGGAAGGGATAATTTAATACTCCTAAAGTTGTTATCCTTTTCTACCTGATATCGTCTTCTTTCTTTGAAGCTTCCACTATCTGATTCTAAGTTCTCCTCCCAATTTGCTTCTTCGTCACGGTGAAATAATCTTTGGGGACTACTTCGACGAGAAACCTGAGACCTCCTCCTCAACTCCATATCCTCCAACCTCTTGTTCAACTATTAATTGATCTTAAACTAATTTTATGAATATCTTTAGATTCCATTTCATTTTGATAGAGTTCACCACTCATGTTGGACATGCTTCAAATTGAATAAAATAAATAATTAGTATAATAAAACCTCACCAATCATTCCTATAGTGTTTACCCTCAATATTGACGCTCTTCACTTGTGTTTACACTCAAATTAACTTTTTCTATAATGTTCTCACAAACTCTTATCTTTTACCTCTCGATTCTCCTTATAATTCCTTGAACCAAGAACTTCACAGGTTGATTTTTCAACGGATAATGAAAAAGTCATGGATACAAAAGATGAATAGGGTAAGGAATATTGGTTAAAGAAATAAGAACTCAAATATTATATTGAATGAAGATTATTTTTTTTATTAATTATCTTGAAATTTTTATTTTTATTTTTTGAATTTCTATCACAATTTATTTTTTTCTTATTTTTTTTCAAACTTTTATCATAATTTCTTTTTTATTTTATTTTATTTGGTAGATAGGACCTCTAATGCAGTAAAATATAGTTTTTTTTATAGAGAATTTATGGGGTAGGTAATAGAAAAAAGAAGAAGGGCTAAAGCAAAAGATAAACAGGAACAAGAAGGATGGTGAAAAGAAAAGACACGAATAAAATAAAATAAGGGATCGATGAGACCTGATTCCAAGAGCCAAAACTCTGATGCCAAATGAAATGATTCACCCTACGGAAATTAATCGAAAAATGTGGAAATGATAATGGAACGTCTTGAGAATTAGGATAAGTTAAGATAAGATAAGATAAAGGAACCCGACACAAACTGCGACCTTCTAGAGAGCATCAAAGTTATCAAGAGGAACGTGACCATTAAAACGACTTGCCAGAAGAACCAACAATATCAAGGATAGTTATTTTCCCAAGAACCAAAGGAATCAACTCACAAAAAGGTGAAAACTCTCAAAAAGAAATACTATTATTCATCAAAATCTATCCTTTCACTGAATCTCTAACTCCTATTATATAAATAACCTAATTTAGTAAAAACAAATAACAAATAAGAAATCGTAATTAGATTGCAATTTGAATTGCAACTAATTTAATACAACTAACTCATGAATAGATATCAAATCCTAATGTGATCTATAGAAAATCATAAACCTTATCACTTAAGATCTTCAATGATATGGCTACATAAATTAACCCATGTTGGAATTGGACTTGGATCATCGTAGTATTTTTCTTGAACTTCCTTCATGAGACCTTCAAGTGTTTGTTCCATACATTTGGACCTATTTCTCAACATAGGACCTTCCATTCCTTGTAGATAATCTTTTAGATGATATTTTTTGCTTATCCTGGTGCCCACGTCCACATCAAAAAATCTTTGTCAAGTTTTATCCATGGGAAAGTATACCTGTTGGTATCGAAAATGGGTTATTTTAGACTTCAATATCAGTCCCACTATGCCAAGAATATTTGTATGAAGTTTGAGTTATAACTTTTAAGCTTATCCGAAGAAGGTTTGGTTTATAGAAATAAAGAAACAGAAATAAATTTTCTATTAGATGATAAATAAAAGAATGTGATGCAAGTTATGGAAATTTTATAGGGCTTTGGATCCCTTTATGATTATACTTTCTTTTACCCCTGGTTTCCCCCTTTTTTAAATTGCTAACCACCTACCATAGTTATATTAATACTCCTTAATCTAGCAATAATACTAATCTTCGTTCTGTATACTATTGTCAGTCATCCTACAAGATAGATAAATAAAAGAGGTGTAAAGTTTAAGTGAACGTCAACTACATGTTAGACAATTAATTGATTAGAAACTCAAGCTCCTGATGGATCCTCCAAGACCCTTAAGTTCAATTTTCGTATGGTTCTGCCAATTGGGAGTGGTACAATCTGCTAACCCCTCAACCTACTAAAAGATCAATAGAATTAGCTAGTTCTTATTAATTAATTAAGCATAATAGAATAATAATACAATTATAATAATAAAAAACCATCATTCTCATCGTAATAACAATCAATTTATTAGAAGGGGAAAAACAAAGGTTCAAGTAATGCACATCACAAAGTTTTGAAACACCCCGTAACAGGGGTGTTGTACATAAATAAAAATAACACACAAATATCCATAGAAAAAATATATAAAGATATAAAACTGAGGTTGCTAACAAAGTTAGCAATTGCTCTAAAATTACACTATATGGGGATTTCTCCTACCAGCATCCTATGGAAAGATGGGGGAGCGGGAACTAGGAATGGAGAGGCTAGAAGTTATAGATGGAGGAAAGGTAAGGCATGCCCGAAGTAAAAGATAGGTATTATGGTATGTGTGGACTTTGCTGACTAAAGTAGTATATGAAATGGTATGGTAGAGCCTCCTTTTTATAGGTGAAGATTAAGGTTTTTAAGGTCACAAACTGATCTTAACCTAGCTTCTTTTTAGTCATCACCGTTGCTCTAGGTCTTCTACAGCGGTGTAGGGCTGATTGGGATGCTTCCTGCATTATTAGGACTGTTGTGGTAGTGTTACTAGCGCTCCCAATCTTGGAAAGGTTGGCATGAATAGCACAACTGTGTAGCTTCACATTGGTACCATCATGCTCAGATCCGCATGATCGTGCATGGTCTCGTGAGAGAGGCATTTTTGTCCTTTTCTTCTCCCTTGACTTTTTGTGCCCTATTTTCCTTCTTTTGGCCTAAAATCTACATATTTTTGGATTCACTACAACCATAAGGGATATTTGGCTAAATCACAAATGAATTATGCCAAAGGATGAAGTAATCATACCTAAAATCTCGTAGATAAAATGACCAAATGGGAGTTTATCAATAACTTACTTGGGAACAGACGGAGATACAAGTTATATACCAATACTCTCTTGCCTAGTGAAAATTCATGTTTCCGAATTAAGGGCAGCTACAACAAGGGAATCAATTAATTTGGCTTTAAAAGTTTTGAATAATGTGACAAATTCTTCATTAAAATCAAAGGAGGCCTCTTTCATCGGTAAATTGCAAAGAGATTTAGCAATTTGTGAAAAATCTTTTATAAATCTCCTGTAAACACCAACATGCTCAAGGAAACTTCTGATAACTTTAACATTTTTAGGGGGTTAGTTTAGAGATTGCCTCAACCTTAGCTGGGTCAACTTCAATTCCTCTCCTAAAGATCTAATGTCCCAAAACAATGCATTCACTTACCATGAGTTGGAGTTTCTCCTAATGAAGCCTTAGGTTGGTCTTTCTACATTTGTTAAGTAGTTGTTCCAAATTGTGTATCCATTTATCGAAAGAAGAGCCATAGACAAAAAATTCACCCATGAAAATTTCTAAACAATCATTTAAAAGATAAAAAAAGTAGACATCATGCATCTCTAGAAAATGGAAGGAGAATTACATAGACCAAAAGGATTTTTACGTATATGAAAAGGTAGCAAAAAGGCATGTAAAAGTGGATTTTTCCTAGTCATCAAAGGCCACTGGTACTTGCATATAATCGAAGTACCCATCTAGGAAGTAATAATATTTATGACCAGACAAATTTTCAACATTTGATCAACGAAAGGAAGGGGAAATGATCCTCATGGGTGACCTTATTTAATTTTCTATAGTTAATACATACCCACCATCCAGTTCACTTCCTTACCGTGATGAGCTCTTTTTTTCCATGATTGTGATGCCTCCTTTCTTATGGACTACTTGTACTAGACTCATCCATGGGCTATTAGTGATGGGATAGATAATCCCTATATCCAGCAACTTAATAACCTCCTTTTTTTCCTCCTCTTCTAGGTTTAGGTAGAGCCTCCTCTAAGGTTTTTCCCTTGGCTTGAATTCCTCCTCCATATGGATTTTGTGGGTGAAAATTGTGTGGCTTATTCCTTTGATGTTATGGATTGACCATCAAAAGGCTTTTCTATTCTCCCTATGATCCTTAGCAATTTTTCCTCCATCTTTCCTTTAAGGTAGGTAGATATGATAATAGGAAGGAAGGAATGAGAAATGCATACTTGAAATTAGTGGGGAGGAGTTTGAGTTCAAGTACAAATGGTTCTTAAATTAATGGTTTAGGCCTTAAGACTTCCCCACCCTCTATCTGGTTGAATTTATCATCTTCAATTTTGGCCTCCGTAGGCATGTCCTGCCTCTAAGGTCACTATCACCTCTATGATTTCCTTCGGATCATTACTGGTGTCCTCCTCAAGCACCAGAATCTTTTCCAAGGTATATTTAGTTAAAACACCTTGCACAAAATAGGAGATCAAGAATGATGAGGATTCTAAATGACTTATAACATTACCTGACTCAAAGGTTCCTGGGTGCTTTAGAACATTGAAGACTTTGAAAAGAAATTTCTCATCATTAGTCTCAAAGTGAGCTTTCCTCTTTGCACATCAATCAAGGTCTTCTCTTTGGCTAGAAAGGGTCTTCCTAGAATCAGAAGGGTTTCCCCATCTTTCTCCATGTCTAGGATAATTAATTCTACAAGGAAGTTGAAAATTTCCACCTTGTAAGGATATCTTCAACAATCCTTCTAGGGAGCAGGATTCTCCTATCTGCAAGCTACAAAGATATGGTTATGGTTTTAGGTTCATTCATAACCAACCTTTTAAATGCAGATAGCAACATTAAGTATAAGCTAGCACCTAGGGCGCATAAGGCTTTATCAAATTAAGAATCACCAATAGTGCACTATATACTAAAACTTCCTAGATTCTTAAGCTTGGGTGGCATCTTGTGGAGGAGAATGGTAGAGCATTCTTCATTGATCTTGATAGTCATGTACTCTTCTAGCTTTTTCTTAGTGCCTTATATTTTTTAAGCAAATTTTGCATATTTAGGAATCTAGGATGTATCTTCCATGAAGTGGATATTGATCCTTAGTTGTTTTAGGATATTTAGGAATTTGACAAATTGAGGATCTATCTTATTCGTTTTCAACCTTTAGGGAAGAGTATCCTTGGTTGGTAGAGCTCTACCCGAGGTCTCTCAAGGTTTTTTCCCACCATGTTCTATATTCCTTTCCCTCCCTTGGTCAAGATGTTATTGGTTGAAGTTAGGAGGTCATTGGAAACCCTTCGGTGGTTATTAGAAACCACATGTTCCTTTTTTTTTCTTGTAGGTGCCTCCAATTCCTTCTCACTTTGTAGAGTGATTCCTTTGGCCTTCTCTTTAGCATCTACTATAGATTTCTCAAGTAAGACTTCAAGCATTTGTTAGGTTAGGAGGCTTAGGATTTTTTTTATTTGTGACATTTACGTCTCCATATTTTGGCACCAAGCTTCTACACCTTGTATCTTGCAGGGGTAAGCTCTTCTTATTTGTGTATGAGGGAGCCTTTAGGCATTTAGGACACCTTTAGTAAACTTTTTACCTCGTTATCCAAACAAAGATAAGTTAGGGTGACTCCTTCAGGTGGGGTTATATGTGTTCCTCATGCAATTGACCTTCTCTTTTTGTTAAGCTAAGTAGGCTCCAATTGTACAACCTTCATCCCCACAGTATATGAAGCCACAAAATTTACACAAGCCTATCTTAAATGCAGCTGGCACTTAGGAAAGTTTTGATTACGCCAATGCTTCTAGTTTTATACTTATAGCCTTCATTTGGTAAGCCAGGGAGGTGGCATGGTCTGCCTGGTATACAGTAGCAGGTTGTAGGTTTTTTCTCTTTTCATGCTTAGTAGCTGTCCTCTATTAGTAGTTCTTAGTAGCCAAATTTTTTATAATTTCCCATGTATCTTCAGGAGGACTATGTAAGATGCCCCTTCTAGCTCCCGCATCAATGATAGCCCTATTCGTATAGGAAAGGTTGTTATAGAACATTTGTACCAGATAGGGTATTTAACACCTATGATGTGGGCATCTTTGGAGAAGGGTCTGAAAACGGTTCCAAGATTCATATAGGGATTCATTCTTTAATTGCATGAAGCTTGCATTTTCACCTATGATTTTGGATTCTAGTGATTATAGAAAATAGTGTGCCAGGAATAGGCATTGCAGTTGATCCTATATGGTGATGGATACTTTTGGGAATGAGTTCAGCCACTCGTCTACCTGCCTAGTGATTGAGAAGGGGAAAAATTATAGTCTAATGGTGTCATGGGAGATGGTCTCTTTGGTTATTTATTTTGTGTTCATTAAGTTGGATGTTTTATGCATAACTTTCTTAATTCAAGTTGAAGCATTAGAATTTTTATGTTTTCATAGCTAATAACTTTGCTAATCAAACTTAAACCAGTAATTAACCTACTTCTTTACCTCCTTGCCTATGAATTCAAAGTTTCTTACTCATGTCTTATTTAAATGTCTTTAAGCATCCAAATTAGGATACTTCATCATATTAATATATAGGTGGCCAAATCCACTCCCTAAGTTCCTAAAGCTTTATCGTTCATTTTTTTTCTTATATTAGAAGGTGATTTACACTAGTTAGGACATAGGCTATTAATTAATTCACAGAAACATAGAAATTTTTAGGACTTTTCCTCCTTGTTTAATAGGCATAGTCGAATGACCTATCTCCCTCCCTCAAATCTATAATTAAATTTTACTCATCACTTTATGCATATTTTGGTTCATTCGTAAGTCTTAACAAGATCTTAACTTATTTTCACCAATTCATCCAAGCATGGCCGAATGATTACCCAAACCATTGCCAAATATCCTTCAAACTTATGGTTCCTTTCTTATACATGGTTAGGCTCCTCTTTATACTTTAATCAAAATTTTAAACTCAAGTTTCCTTAATTTTGTGAGAATTTTTAGAAAACACTAAGTGTCCCAACAACGGTCTTTTTCTTAAATTCTTCTAACTTGTCCTTTGTGTCATGAAATTTTAGCATTTGCTACATCACATGTCTTTAAGTCCATCATGGTTTGACCTTACTCCAAAGCTTTGGTCATGGTCATGCAAGGTCTTAAGTGTCTTGTTCAAATTTGGATCCATAATTCCATCTTTGTCCAAGTTTTAACAAAGTCCAAGTTCAAGATTAAAGCTTTTAAGAGAAGACATAAATAAGCTTACAACTTCGAACATAAAGACCATAAAGAAATCACTTTTCAAGATCAACAAGTTTACATATAATAGATCTACTTCAAGATTTATCAATCCTTTGATTTGAGCATCTTAAAAATTTTCATAAAATCTTTCGAATCTGCCAAACCTTCAGAAAGATCAATTTTAAGAAATTTTAACCAATTAAATTGCTCCAAAGATTACTAAAAGCATTTTAATCCAGCAAAATTCTCCTTTAACTTCCAAAAATCACTAAAAAATGAAGATGCTCATTTTTAACCATCAAGGATAGTTTTTAACTCCATCAAACTCAAGCATCCATAGAACTTAGAGAGAGATCCACAAAAAAAAAAAGAAACACAAGCCATAAACATATAATTAAAAGCTTAGAAAAAATGTATAGTAAAGACCCTACTTGTTGAATACTCTTATGAAGGATTGGTGGGTCTTTGAAGTTCTTTCCCTCTTCCTTGATGGTCCATATGAAAACTGCTAGTGAAGGTGGTGAGGCTTGGTTGATTTATCTTATTTTACTTTAACTTCGAAGATAGAAGTTCAAGTTCAGTATAGATTTTGGTGTTTTAAGAGAAATTGAAGTTTTGGGTGAGTTGAGAGAATTTTATTAAGTGTTTAAAAGGTTGATAATGAATCAAATCAACCTCTTTAGCCCTTAGATGAAATTTGGCTATTTTAGGGCATGTGGGAATTAAATTCCCTCATAGGGACATTTTGGTCAATTTACATGTAATTTTCATTTTCCAAGTTAAATGTAAATGTAAGGAATTATCATTTAGGATTAGTTTAACACTAATAAATTTGAATTTATCACCAATCAAGGTTAACTTATTCAAAGAATTGTTAATTTTAATTAATCAAGGTAAATTTACTTTAACCATGGTTAATTTTCTCTCTCTTTATTAATATTTTTGTCTTACATGCCATTAATGAACAGATGACTAATGGGATGAGTTACCATCTCATTTTACACATGTCAAATTCATGCTCAATGGATAAGGTCCAATTTCTAGCATTTGCTTTGGATTTTCTTTCCCTCCAGCCTTCCAGGGGCATGTTGGTAATTTTTTGAGAATTTCGCAAAGTTTCCCAATTATTCCTTCGATATTTCTAATACTTATTAGTTCATTCTCGAATCATTATTTTTTTCATTTTCCATTTGTTCGAGAGCAGTTTACCCCTTGTAGAAGAAAGAGCTTTCTAAAAGTGTTTTGGGTATGGGCATTTGAGATGACATTTTCATTCTCTCTTTGTTTCTAGTCTTTCATTGTGACTTTATAACCATAATTGATGGATAATAAACCTTTAAAATTTATTTTAACTTCTATTTTGGGTTTGCTCCACATTTATTTTGTGTCATCCTAGTGCAAGGACATTTTTGTCAGTCGCTAAAAATTCTCCAATTTTCCTATCTTTTCTTCTTATTTTTGTAACTTAGGAAATATACCATGAGAAATTATGGGTGTTACAGTCTTGAAGTCCAAGTTTGAAGCCTTGATTTCTTGAGTCCCTTGGCATACCTTTCCTTAGGCTTAAGCTTCTCCAAGTATCTTTAAAATCAAGGACAAACAGAAAGGACACTTGCTTCCTGACATGGTTAGTGTTAGAAAAAATCAAGTTTAATTTCACTAGTCCTCACCAGGTGTTTATGGTCTCCTTCCTCTAATGTCTTCACCATGCAACCAGCCCTCTCACATCATTTCACTCACACAAATAGCCTCCCAAATTGACTTGAGATCAAGAAATAATTCAACTCAACTTATATGCCTTAGTGATATGTAAATGGTGAAGAAGTGCTCATAAGTGTATGTGCAAAGGTGACAAAACTTAGAGGAAATTTAAAAGACAAGCAAGAAAACTATCACAAGAATGGTATACTCAATGAAATAGGCAAGATAAAACTTAGAGGCCAATCAAAGAAAAACTAGAATTAAAGGCAAACAAAAAAGATAGGCACTCAAAGGAAATACCTTAAAACTTTAAAGAGTGGCATGCACATGCTCATGAAATGAGAAGATGTTATTCTGCTAAGCAATCAAGGCATGCATAAACTAAGTAACTAAATCTAAGATGGTGTAGAACCTCTGGCCTAAATGAAGCATGGATAACTACTATACCACACTCAAGGAAAACAAGTATATCACCTTTATGCAAGCCTTTCTTTCTATATGGGATTTTTTTCTTCTTTTTCTCTTCTAATTATCTTTTATTTCTCTTTCTTTTGTTTTCAATTTTCTCAACTTATTTTTTCCATATTTTTGGTCCAAATTCCAGTGCGTTCAAGTCCTCAATTGATCCTTGCATAGACTCTTGTTAAGGTCCTAAGTCCACAAATTCATCCTAGTGGATTTTGCACTTTATCCATTGCATAAGTATGGTATTCTAAGTCATAAGTCCTTTTCCAATCATATCCAATCCAGCTCAAGTCATAAGGTCCAGGGAGAATAATTACGTGTGTTTTAATTTGATTCAAGCATCCACTTAATCCTTAGGTTCAATGATTTAAGATAGACTTAGCATATAGGATGCGTGCACATGATCATGCGCTCTTAGAAATTTTTTTAAAAGAGAAAATACAAACACAAAACTCAAAAAGGAATACATATAGAAGGATCAAAACATGTAGAATAATACCTAAACATGGCTAAAGAACCAAATCAACATAAGAACTTCAAGAACACAAGATTTTTTGTGCTAATATTTGTATTCAAATCTCATAATTTTTCAAAAAAAATTTTGGAAGATATGAAAATTCATACCAATCAATGGAAATATGTGGATCATAGGAAGCAAATAAAAATTTTTGACAAAAATTAGATCAGAAATAAGAAAGTTGTGAACAAATCAAATAAGGTAGGTGCATTTGCATGACATGATGAACATACTTCGGTAATCAAGCGATAAAAAAATTTCTATAGATCCAATTCACACAAATGATATCAATTATGAAACTAGAAAGATAGATGAAAAGAGATATGAAATTGAAAGATTGGTTGATAGATAAAATATGAAATTGAAAACAATGAATAAGATGAACTTGGAAATCCAGGAAGAAGAAAGAAAATGAACACAAATTAAGAAGCGGATCTAACCTCCATTTATGGAGCGTTGATACCATGTTGATGAAACATTGGAAGGAGGAGGTGAAGTCGGTGTAGATCATCAACTGCTTAGGAGTGCCATCTTCCTTGGAAGAACAAGGTCTTTTTTTGCCACCATGGATAACGAGGATTCCCAACCCTAAGCTAGTATAAAAAATAAGATAGGAGAGAGAATTTCTCACATAATTCTGAATAGAATTAAATTATGACTCAAAAGTGTTGAAAAATACACACAAGAGTGCCTTATATAGGCCTTAACTGGTGCCTAGGAGCATGGTTGAATGAGGTAGCTTTGGGGGTTCAAATTGGACTTCTTCTGGAGCCTAAAATGAGTCCTTTATCCCTCCTCGAGGAATCCTAAGAAATGGGCCAAGTTAAGCCCAAAAAGCTCTATAAAGAATTACAAGGAAATAGGCTCAATCCTATACATATTTATGTTTGCTAGTTCCTAAAATACATAAAGTACCTAAATTCTATTATACCATGTGACGGGGAAACGAGGAGATGGATTAGGCCTAAGAATGCTCCTCTTGAAGTCTCAAGAAGGTCTCCACCTCTTCTTGCAACTACTTGGCTCTTATTTTGGAATTGGCCCAATAGGCCTAGTAGGTCTCTACCGCTTACCTTCCTCTATAGTTAGGGAACTATACGCCATATGTCCTTGTCCAACTGTCTAAAATCTAGCTCAGATCATAAGTCTAGGGGAAGATTTATGTGTATTTTAATTTGATTCAAGCATACATTTAATCTCTCAGGTTGAATGACTTAATCCATGCATGACTTAACCTTTACTAGCATATAAGATGCATGTACATGATCATGCTCCCTTAGAATTTGTTTTTTGAAATGACAATATAAACCAACCAACTTAGAATATATCATGTATGTGAGGATCAAACATGCAAAAAAAAAAACACCTAACAAGGTTATAGAATTCAGATAAGACCAAATGAACTCAAGAACGCATCAAATTTTGGCGCCAATTTTTAAATTCAAATATTATAATTTTTGTGAAATTTTTTCCCTGATCTAAAAAATTAAGATAGATAAACTGCAAGATATGGATCAAAAAAACCAAACAAAACAAGTTTGACTAATATCATATTAGAAATGATCAAGTTATGAACAAATCATTCAAGATAGATGCATTTGCATACCAACATGAACAAACTTCTATAATTAGGAAATTAAAAATTCATATTAGATTCAAATCACACAAATGATAAAAATTATGAAACTAGAAACAGAGACAAAGAGAATGCAACAAGAATCATCAAAACTGGAGATTTTTTGACATATAGAAAAGGAAAAGGAAAATAATGAAGAAGACAAACTTTGAAAACTGAAAAGAAACAAGAAAATGCAAGCGAATTAGGAAGCAGATCTAACCTCCATTACTATAGCTCTGATACCAAGTTGATGCAGCTATGGATGGTGGGTCTGGACTGTGCAATGGAGGCTGACTTTGGACATGGAAGATGAAGAAGAAGTTGATGTAGAACCTTGTTTTCTTGGGAGTGCCACTTTGTATGGAAAGATGAAGAAGAAGTTGATGTAGAACCTTGTTTTCTTGGGAGTGCCACTTTGTATGGAAAGATGAGCTTTTTCTCCACCACCATGGCCACCATGGATAAAAAGGATTCCCTAACCGCAAGTTGGTTTTGATAGGGAGAGAAGAGAATGTTTCACTCAAAATTTAGAAATAAACTTCATAAAATGACTCCAAGTGCTTGAAATTACTCAAGTGATGCCTTTATATAGGCCAAAGGTTCTTAAGGGAAAAAAAAGGCCCATGCAACTTTGGATTTGCATAAGATTCATGGTTTAGGATTAGATTGCAAGCCCATTATGATGCCTTTATCTTTCCTCTATAAAGCCTAAAGTTGGACCCAAATTAGGCCTAAAAGCCTAAGCTAAAAATATAGTGAAATTGGGCTCAAATCCTATACATATTGGACCTCTAGGTTCTATATACAAGAATAATGAACTAGGTCCTCTTATATTTATTTGAGGCCCAATAGATCCAGAGGTCTCTTAAGCTAGGTTCATTCATTGTGGTTGGGGACCTCACATAAAAAAGGTAGGATTATGCCCAGAATCAAAGGGTTGTACTCTTCGTTATGGATAGGGTGTTCTCCAGTGGGAGAGGTGTGTTAAGAGGTATGACAGAGCCTCCTTTTATAAGTGAAGATTAGGGTCCTTCCTTGGTCGTTAGCTGCTCTAGGTTTTCAACAATGTCGTAGAGCTGATTAGGATGCCTCCTGTGTCATTAAGGATGATATGGAACCGTTTGGTGGCGTGTTAGATGTTAGCACAACCATGCTAAGTTGGCACACTCGTGCAATGTGTCACATTGGCATGGTTGTGATGTGTCATGGTGGCATGATCGTGCAACCTCCTGCTAGCATGGCTATGCTCAAGTGTGCACAGCCTTGCTGGTCTCTGGAGAGGGCATTTCTATCCTTTCTTGCACCTTTGTTGTTTTATTCCCTTTCTTCCATCTTTTTGTCCCAAAATTTGCCTTTTCCCATATTTTCTGCTTCTTTGACTATTTTTGCATAAACAAGGGAGATTAGTCTGAATTACAAGTGAATAATGTTAAATCATGTAGAAATTATGCTTAAAATCCTGCAAATAAAATGATAGAATGATAGTTTATCATACACATACAACCCCCATGTCTCAAAGTCCACCACCATCTAAGACTTGGTCCTCTATATTATCCGTTGGTGGTTCTCTCTAGGGATCTTTAATAGGAATGGAAACTTTGGCGATGCAATGTTCAATGGAAGCAATGATTTTGGACAATGGAGGCTGAGTTGCACAAAAGGATCCGTGGTGATTCTCAATCTTCAAAAGGATGCTTGGAGGCATCATCTCTTATGGAGGATGAGTCTCTTCTCCGCCACCATAGAGGTTGCAATGGATGAGGAGGTTCTTCAACCCCAAGCATGGTTTAGAATAAAGAAAATGGAAAGATTTCTCACTTAATTTTGAATAGAATTCTCACAAATGACTTAAAAATGTTGAATTACACATAAAGGTGCCTTTATATAAGCAACACAGATGCCTAAGGAGCATTTGCATGGGCCAGCTTTGGAGCCGCATGGGATCTAATTTTGAGCTTACCATGGAGCCCAACAAAAATTCCTCATCTCTCTATGAGTTGGCCAACTAATGGGCCAAGTCAAGCCCAAAAAGCTCTGCAAAAAATGATAGGAAAATAGGTTTAATCCTATAGATATTAGGTCTTATAAATCCTAAAATATAATAACGAACTTAAGTCTTAATCTAATGTATAAATCATCAAATGGGAATTGGTTTGGTCCTACGGATGCTTCTTTTGAAGGCCAAAGAAGGTCTCCGTCTCTGTTTGCAGTTTCTTGGCCCTAACCCTTGTGATAAGCCCAATGGGTTTAAGTGTCTTGCTCAAAGGAGTAGGGTTCTCTAGCATATGCTTTAGGTAGCCTCTGTAAGGATCCCTGCATTAAATACTCTCCCTTGGAGTGAATTTTTCTTTGAATGAGAGTTGTCATCATTAGTATCTACAACAAAGCAAGAGAGGTTTGAGACATTGAAAGTGATGTTCATTGCACACCCACCAGAAAGATCTAAGTGATAAGCATTAGGGCCTTATCACTCAAGGACCTAAAAGGGGCCATTGCTCCTAAGCTATAGTTTTAACTTCCTCAAGGAGGGAAATTGGTCCTTGTCACTAGACCCAATCACCAGTCTTCTTTTCTAACTGATCCTTGTGGCTAGACTTAATCACCAGGTCTATGATGGCGTTGACCTTAGCTTGAAGCTCCTGGACAAACTTAGCCTTCTGGGCTCTATCCTTACTATCATAACTTGCTAGGTCAAGAATGGGTAAGAAATCTATGGGGTGAGAGGAGTAAAGTGTCCTGTTATAGGAAAACTCAACATGGAGAAAACACTTTTCCCAAGTTTTGAGATTCTTGCCTACCATACTCTAAATAGGGTGGAAACCATCATGTTCACCACTTTAGTTTGACCATTAGTTCGAGGATGGCAAGTGGTGAAATAATGGAGTTTGGTTCCTAGTTTACCCTAGATAGTATGCTAAAAATGGCTAAGGAACTTAGTGTCTCTATCAAACACAATACTCCTAGGAATACTGTGTAGCCTTGCCATTTCTCTAAAGAAGAGTTCGGCCACAATAATGGCATCATCCATCTTGTGCTATGGAATACAGTGGGCCATCTTGCTAAATTGACCTACTACCATAAAGATGGAATCGATTCCCCTTAGGCTCCTTGGTAGCTCTAGGACAAAGTCCATACTGATGTCTATCCAAGGGAAGTCAAGCACAATTAAGTGATTATATAGGCCATAGGTTTCAGTAGTATATTTGGCCTATTTGCAGATGATGCATCTTTGGTAATATTTTTGCATATCCTTATCCATATGAGGCTAGAAGAAATTTTTCTTCAAGCTAGCCATGGTTTTCTAGGTGTCAAAGTTCCCCATCAATCCCCCTTTGTGAGACTTCTTAAGGAAAAGATGTCTCATGGAACATTTAGGCACACATAAACTTGTTATGTCTAAAGAGAAGATCCTTGTGCCTAAAGTACTTATTACATGTTTTATGGGAACAATCCTTATAGAATCTCAAACTCCGCATCCCCTTCATATAAGTCCTAAAAGTACTCAAACCCTAGTAGTTTGGCACTTAAGGAGGTTAATAAGGTGTGCATCCTAGATAAGGTATTAGTTACCATTGTGTTTAATGACATAAGGGAATTGCTCTTGAAACTATACCCACTTAGCATGCCTTTTATTTAACTTACCTTGGGCCTTAGGTTATTTTAGTGACTCATGATCACTATGAATCACAAACTCCTTGGATAACAAGTAATGTTGCCAAGTCTATAGGGGGCTATTTTAGAGATATTTGTCATATATGGGGTAATTGGGGGCTCCTCCTTTCAAATTTTCATTGAATTACGCAATAAGGGTTCCCTTCTTAAAGCAAAAATTCTCTAATACCCACATTGGAGGCATCATATTCTAACTCAAAAGATTTTTCAAAATTGGGTAGAGCTAGAACTGGAGCCTTAACAAGCCTCTACTTAAGGGTGTTAAAGTGATAGTGCCTTGAAAGGTGAAAAAGAACTATTTCAATGGAGGCCAAAATGAAACTGAATTGGATCCAAAATTGGAGAGTATTTTAGGATATTTTTAAGTGTCATTCCTAGGGAGATAAGTCATGGCTGCTCTGCTACCTTGGAGTTCTAAGGATAAGGAGGTTCTCACCTCAAGAATAGCTAAGGGAGAGAGTTTAAGAGAAATTTTAACTTTGAAAATTCTAATTTCAAATTATGACTTCAAGTCCCTTAAAATGTCTACAAAGTGCGATCTATATATAGACCAAGCAAGTGGCAGCCACAAGCTACTGGATCCACTTCCTTGTTTCTCCTATTGGGCTTGGATTTGGCCTAAAATACAAGCCATGAATCTTCCCTTTATGCAACCCCTAATTAAGCTTGGATGAGCCCATGTTATGAGCCCAAGAATTATATAAAATAGATAAGGCCAATTATTACACATAAAAGGTACCTTAAACCTATACAAGAGGGGCCCTCTAAACATATTACAATAAATGTAATCCTAAACTATATATTGTGATAAACCAATAGGCCCAATGATCTTTTGTAGCTAGGACTTCTCCATCATCTTCTCCCTTTTCGAAAGCATTCATCCTTGAATGTTTAAGCACAATATTATTTACAAAATAGGCACACAAATAAGAAGAGGGGATGTTATTAATGATAGAGAATGAAAGACATTGTCAGGGTCAAATACTCACCTCTTGAACTTTATAAATAATTGTAAGACTAGACCAATAAAGTTGATTAGAAATAAAGGATTAAGACTACTAACAAGCTCACAATTATTATCAAACATGAACCAAGTATGTTTATAAGTTGCACTTAATTTCCCTACTCCTAAAAGGAGGTTATTCTTATTACCTAAATGCCTTAAAGTGATTTGTAAATGATTCACCCTTGATGTAATAGTCGCATCCCATTACGAGGTAAACAATGATGTAAAAGTGGAAGACTATCATGTAACAAGAAATTAAACACTTGAATCATGACAATATGTGATGGAGTGTAAGATATGCACATGTGATCCATATTTGACCAAGTGATATGGATCTCGTTGAATGTTCCATGCAATATTGATATGTATGGTGAACTAGTGTCATATATAGTTAAGATCATAAACAAATTAAGTATCCTATGTGTATTACCATAAAATAAGAATTAGGCAATACTAAGAACCTTAATATGTCAAAATGCATGACTACAATAGGGCACATAAGAATTAGGTGAGGGTCTTATGATATGAAGTAATATAGATATATAACCCTAAAAAATAAATGCAAAAAAGGTGTCCTAATTATACAGGATTGTGGTAGGAGATTGGTATCTCAACAATGCCATCTCTTGACTACCTCGCCTAAAAAATGGTCTTTCAACTCCTATATTAGGTAAAATGGATTGAGGCACACTAGGCAATATCCTAAGATTAAGGTTCAAGTCAATTTGAGTTTGATGAAGAGGTTTCCTAGTTAAGTGTAGTTTTATCACCTCATTCTTCCTTTCAAGAGAGTTGGATACTTCACTTACCTTCTCTCTTTCCTTTCTTTATTTCTTTTTATGATTTTCAATTTCTTCTATCATTTTCAATGCATATCTCTCTGCAGCCTTTTTCTTTCCCATTTGGATTTGGTCTTTATCAATCTCACTTGGGGCTAATGGCACAGGGTTATTTGTTGGGAATTGAACATGAAACAAAACCTATTAGAGTGTCCATTATAATGAACATTCCTATCAAATTGCCATGGCCTTCTTAATAGCAAATGGCCGTCCTCCGTAGCAACAACATCACACTAGATATTATCCTTATACCTATGTATCCTAAATGAACGGAAAACTTGTTTATCAACCAATAAGTTTCCATTTTCACTAAGCCATTGAAATTTATATGGATTAAGGTGGGAAGTAGTTTCTTGCCCTAACTTAGTCACTAACCTAGTGCTAGCTACGTTAATATAATTACCATCATCAATAATTAGGAAACATTTGTGTCCCTGAATGGAACATCTTTTATGAAAGATGTTTTGTCTTTATTTTTCTTCCTCCTTATTAATGGCACTCCCTAACAACCTCCTCACCTCCATTAGATCTCCTTCTAATGCATACTCTAAAGCTTCATCACTAGAGGATGAGGAGTTGGAGCTACAACTCAAATATCCTGAAAAGGAATAGTCTCCATTATCCATAAGGATCATACTCTTCTTATTGGGACATTATGAATATCCAACAGAATTAAGATTGACTTTTTGAAAAATTTTCCTCAATTTTTAAAATATTTTGGCACCAAAAATTGCCAACACAGATGTAAATTTTTTTGTCATTTTGAAGAAAATTTGAAACAAATTCACAAATGAATTTTTATATCAAACATAAATCCATAAGAATTAAGTTCAAATCAATCAGGAACAATATAATTTTGTCCAAAATTTGGCAAAATTGAAAATGAAAAAGAAAAAAAGAGGAGTAGAAGAGGCTGATCATAATCGACAAGATTAAGGCCTAGATGTTACCTCTATTGATAGTGCTCTGATATCACTTGATAGCACCTTGAAATGTAAGGAAAATCTGGTTTAATGAAGGCCAAAATGTTGTTGAATTGGATGCAAAAATTAAAAGTATTTTAGGATAGTTTTAGGCACCACTCCTAGAGAGATAAGTCATGGTTGCTCTACCACCTTAGAGTTCCAAGGATAAGGAGGTTCTCACCTCAAGGTTAAGATAAGGAAGAGAAAGGTTCAGAGAAATTTTCACTCTGAAAATTCTGATTCCAAATTATGATTGAAAATCCCTTAAAATATCTACAAAGTGGTTTATATATCAAGAAAGTCACAACCATAGGCTACATGGATCCACCTCATTGATTCTGTTATTTGTCTTGGATTTGGCCCAAAATACAAGCCATGAATTTTCCATCTATGGAGCCCCTAACTGGGCTTGGATAAGCCCTTGTTATAAGCCCAAGAATTACACAAAAGAGATAAGTCTCATTTTATAAGCCCAACTATTACACATAAATGGTTCATAAAGTCTATACAAGTAGGTCCCTTTACACTTATTACAACAAACCCAATCCAAAACTATACATTGTGATGGGTTAATAAGGCCTTGGTCCGTTGCAGCTAGGACCTTTCCATCAGAAAGGCTTGTTGTTACTTATCCTTCTAATGTAATTTAGCATATTTCTTAACCGATTCATTTAGAGAAAGGAAATTGTACTAAAGTCCTCGACAAACCTCCTATAAAAGGTTGCCAACCCATGGAAACTCTTGACTTCTCCTCATTTTGAGGGATAGGTCAATCATGGATGGCCTAGACTTTTTCTTTAT
Source organism: Canavalia gladiata (assembly GCA_037954105.1). NCBI lineage: Eukaryota > Viridiplantae > Streptophyta > Magnoliopsida > Fabales > Fabaceae > Canavalia > Canavalia gladiata. Next base: position 43,044,909 of record CM075661.1, read on the forward strand.
CAACTTGGACCCTTTGTTTACTAATGACAAAGCCTGGGAATATGACCTAGTCCAAGCAGAGAGAACTGCACCAGCATGTTCTACATGCTCCTTTTGGGATTTGGATTACATTACGATATCATCAAAATACATTACCACACACTTCCTATTAAATCCTTTAGCATATGATTCATCAGTTACATGAATGTGATTGGAGCATTGGTTAGTCCAAAAGGCATGACTAATTATTCATACAACCCAAACTTGATTTTAAAGGTTATTTTTCACTCATCCCCTTTTCTCATTCTAATAGGACAATAGCCTGACCTTAGGTCAATTTTTGAGAAAATGCAATACCAATGAAGGTCTTCTAAGAGGTCATCTAACCTAGTATAGGGTGCCTCTACCAAATAGTGATTTGGTTGATAGGTCTACAATCAACACACATCCTCCAACTACCATTCTTTTTCGATACTAGTAGAACTGGCATAGCACAGGGTTGAGGCTTTCCTTTACCTACCCACTAGCTAGGAAATCCCCTACTTGTCTTTGTATTTCCTTAGTTTCTTCAAGGCTAGGCCTATAGGCTATCCTATTAGGAAGAGAGGATCTAGGCATTAGGTCTTTGGCATTATATGCCTCTCAAAGATAGGAGTCCTATAGGTATTTCTTAGGGAAAAATTTCTTCAAACTCAAACAATAATGGGTACATGACCTTAGGAATTTTGTCAACCTCTTGGAACAAGATTTTCTTCTTAAGCATTACAAGGTAGATAGTCTTCCTAGCCACTAAGACTTGTTTCACTAGCCTAGGCTCCACTAGTAAATTACTAATAGTAGAAGTTTCTTCCTTATGACCCCTAGACGTTCTCTCCTTTAGTTCCTACTTCTCTTCAGCCCTCTTCTTTCTCATGTTGACTTTGTTCTTGCAGACCTCACAGGGATTAAGGGAACTACAGTTACCTTGTGGGAATTTAATTGGAAGGAGTATCTATGAGTATACCCATCATGATGGACATTCATATCATATTTCCATGACCTCCCCAAAATCACATGGTTTGATTTTATTAGGACAACATCATAGATGATATTATCCTTAAACCTCTCAATAGTGAAAGTGAGGAGTACTTGATGATTAACCAACAAGTCCCCTTTGTCATTAATCATTGTAGTTTGTATGGCTTAGTGTCAGGGTGGTTACAAGTCCTAACTTTTCTACTAGCCTAGTGCTAGTTATATCTGTACAACTACAACCATCAAAAATTAAGGAACATGTGTGCCCCTTGATTGAACATTTGTGTGAAAAATGTTCTCCCTTTATGTCTCTTCCTCTGCCTTAACCATACTCCCTAGCAACCTCCTAATAACTAAAAGGTCACCCTTCAGGACATACTCAAGAGATTCTTCCTCAGATGATGAAGGAAAGGAACTAGAGTTAGAGGATTCTAGTGATGAATAATTACCATTGTCCTTAAGAACCATGTTTGTTTTTTTATTAGGGACTTGGGAAGAAATGTGCCCCTACCTAGACACTTGAAACATTTAACTAAATACTCTTTGCAAAAAAAAAAATTGGAGTCCTCATAGACTCTCTGGAGTCTTCGGCATCCTTGGGCTCTGTAGGTTAAAAAATAGAGTCTTTTGGGTCATTTCTCTTATCTCTCTAAGTGTCTTGTATAGATGATTTGTATGCAGTGAATTTTCCTAGTCTATGTAAACACTCAATTATGTTCGAGCCATCATGGTTAACTTAATCAACAATTAAATGACAATTTAAAACGAAAAAAAAAACGAGAGGAAAAAGAGAAAATGAAAATATAAAGAGGAAAAAACAAAACAAAACAAAATACTAAAATATATAATAGTAATAAGCAAATAAAATAGATAAAATAAAATAAAAAAGGGGGAAAAAGAAAAATAAAACAAAAATAATAACAAAAATAAAAAGGAATAAAGATAATAATAAATGGAAAATAATAATAAAAATAATAAAAATAAATACATGTATATAAAGAATGATAAAAAATAAGGAAAAAAGGAGGAATGATAAAGAAGAAAATGTAGAAAAGGAAATGTATAACTAAATAATTAAATGAAGCATAAAAGATATTAAAAGCGGGGGCGAGGGATTTCTCAAGCTATAAATAGGGTCCCCTGGCCAAAGGAAGGGGTGTTTGAAAGAGGAGAGAGGTGAAAGGTCAGAGAAGAGAGAGAGAATTCCTTCGAAAAGGGCCTTTCTGTTTTATCTACGGTGCCTTGGAAACTCCGGCGGAAGGGGAAGAAATTCAGATGCTAGGATCCCGATTGAAGGACACGGATAAGGTCTCTACGAGCCACGAAGCATAGGATACCATCGTGTGCAGGTACTCTTTCTCTCTTAGCATTTTCAATTCAAGAACAAATGTGAAGGATAATGTAGTCTGAATCGAGACTTGCATGATCTGGTTTTGCATTTGAATAATATAATCTGGATCTAAAAATTGTAAGATAATTGTATTCGAAAGAAATCGTTCTTAGAACCAACCTACGAATGAAGGGAAATCAGTGTAGTTGAGTGCTAGGTGTTCGAGTTATGTGCAAAGAGAATTCAGCCGTGGAACTAGCGATGAACAGGACGATTTGCTTAATCTCGATATAGCTCAATAATTTAACTAAAAAGGAAAAATACATTTAAAAGTTAATCCGCGCCATTCCTCTCCTTGTTTTGGCTAACCAACGAAAGGTAATCCGGAGGACAATCGCTGACGGGCATCCCACACCCTTCCTGGAAAAGCCGCCACCGGCATCGAAACTCCACTAGAAACTGAGTCCAATTCCATGGTCAAGGAGGATGAAGAAGTCACTCTCGGCCATCAAGACGACGATGCCATCGTCCTTCGAAGCGTCGAGTCAGCTTTCGTTGTTAGCAGCGCCGATGAAGTCACCCACAGTGGGCATGCCACTCCTGCGCCCACTAGCATTTGCCGACGAACCAAAGTACCTCATCCAGAGAATTTCGACACACCTCACAGAAATGTGAAGCCAAGATCATCGCCTAGGCCGGACTGCTTTTGAGAGGGCCAAAACCGAAGCCACGGTGACTCACGGGGAGGCTATGGTTATACTCTACACTCATTCTCACCTTCCTCTATTCAAAACAGGACAGGAGATGTAGTCGTTGCGGGGTTCGAAATGGTAATGGCTCAGGCACTAGGGAATCATGGTGCTCAGTTCGAACGGCCCTACCCCGGCGTTCGAAAAACGCTCTATAACCTGGGATTCGCTCCGGGACTGGTCGATGTTTGAGTCAGAGAATGAAAATGGAAGACCGACAAAACCTGTAGGAGGTAGTGTTCGAGCTCTGGTCACGGGAGAATTGAACCAGAATGGGTCGGCCACATCAAACTAAGGCAATGAGAGACACTCCCCCTGCAAAAGGGGCGTATGTCTCAACCATAGCCGAGCCCGGAGCTACACAGAACGAGCGCTTAGGGCGGTGAGTATGATCCTGCGAGTCGTGAAGTCTTAGCCAAAGGCACAGAAGGCGTGGCTGGAAATGGAGACGACGGAGAGGGCAGTGGAGCAAAGACCGAAACCGACAGGTCCGGACGAGAAGGAGGCAACCATGGCAGAATATCGAAGTCGTAAGCGTGTGGCCCAAGCGAGGAAGAAAGACCAAGAACCCTTTGATCAATCTTGGACCGGCTGCTGGTAGAGGAAACCCGAACCAAAGGCCTTTGCAGGGGCCTTGAAGAAAAATCAAGATGGAGAGACCCCACCAGCCACGTCCCTTGCATGGCGGTGTGGCCCCCACAAGTGTTGCCCCTTTACCCTCCTACTCTTTGATATTGCAAGCAAGCCCTTGTACTCCCAATAATTACATTTAGGCCCCCATACTTCCTAAAATTACACTTAAACCCTTGAATTTCCTAAAATTACAATTAATCCCCTTAACTTCCCAAAATTACAATGAGGCCCTAAACTTCCCAAATTTATAGTTTGGCCCCTAAATTTCCCAAAATTACACTTAAGCCCATGTGCCTCCATTAGAAACGGTTGAGCCCTCGCACTCCCAATAGTTACAATCAATCTTAATTCTTTCCACCGTCAAACAAAATAGAAAACTCTTTCTAAAACTCTCATTTTTCATTCCTTAATCTCACGCAACGAGCTCTAAGCACGAACTGGTAGCTTTTTCTGTTGTTCGCTGTTTAGAGGTTTGTATGGGTCCAAGTGCAGCCGTAGTTGTCTTTGGCCCTGTGCATATGTGGATTTGGATTTCCCTTCTCTTTTTCAAACAAATAAAAACTCGTTTTGCATTCCTTAATCTCACGCGACGAGCTCTAAGCACGAACTGGTAGCTTTTTCTGCTGTTCGCTGTTTAGAGATTCATATGGGTCCAAGTGTAGCTGTAGTTGTCTTGGACCCTGTGCATATGTGGATTGGGATCGTCCTTCCCTTTTCCAAACAAATAAAAACTTGTTTTGCATTCCTTAATCTCACGCGACGAACTCTTAGCATAAACTCGTAGCTTTTTCTGTTGTTCACTGTTTAGAGATTCGTATGGGTCCAAGTGCAGCAGTAGTTGTCTTGGGCCATGTGCATATGTGGATTGGGATCGTCCTTCCCTTTTTCAAACAAATAAAAACTTGTTTTGCATTCCTTAATCTCACGCGACGAGCTCTAAGCATGAACTGGTAGTTTTTTATGTTGTTCGCTGTTTAGAGATTCGTATGGATCCAAGTGCAGTCATAGTTGTCTTGGGCCCTGTGCATATGTGGATTGGGATTGTCCTTCCCTTTTTTAAACTAAATAAAATATCATTTTAGCATTCTTTAATCTCACGCGATGAGATCTAAGCACGAACTGGTAGCTTTTTCTGTTGTTCGCTGTTTGAAGATTCGTATAGGTCCAAGTGCAGCCATAGTTGTCTTGGGCCCTGTGCATATGTGGATTAGGAAGTGTCCTTAAGATGTTTCAAAAAAGGACGACAACATATTCACCTTTAAATTCAAACACCTTTCGAAGGTCAAGCCTTCAAATCAAACCAGAACTACATAAGCCTTGAGTTTTCCATTGTACCAGGGAATATGTAGGAGCAAGATTGAGTCCTGTCAGGCTATATTCCATCAATCTATTTATTTTCACTCTAATTAAAGGCATAAAAAAGTTTTCAAAAAATCACACACTCAATTTAAGGGTACCGTTCTCCGGAACGGGCGAGTAGGGTGCCTAACACCTTCCCCACTCGTAACCAACTCCCAAACTTAAATCTCTTCCTCAAGTTACGGTTTTTCCAAGTATTTTCCCTTAAATAAAAATTTGGTAGCGACTCCACATAATCCAATGAAATTCATTTTAAAATTTTAGCAAGTTTGTCATCTCGTCGTAATTACGGTTGTGACAGTCTAAAATATGTAAGACCAATGGGGAGGTAGATTGGGCCTGAGAGTGAGTCTCTTGAAGACCCAAGAAGGTCTCTACTTATATCTACAACTTCTTGGCCCTAGCTCTGGTAATAGGCTCAATAGGTCTAAGGATCCTGCCTATAGAATGGGAATGCTCTAGTGTAGGTCCAAATGTCTTTGAGGGTGCCTCTACATCACTTTGGCACCAAGATTTGAATTCAAACTTAAAAATTAATTTTTGAAAATTTTTTGTGGATCTACAAAATTCACACAAATTAATTGGAGGATAAGGATTATATCAAGAAAACCAAAAGAAATTTGACATAGATTGGACCAAACTTGATCAAGTTATGCTCAATTTATTAAAGATAGGCATTTTTTAGTGCCAAGATGCACATAATTTGCTAATATGGAAATATCGGATTCATTTCTATAAACATAAAAATTTGGAAACTATAAACATATAAAGATTCAAAGCAACAAGAATCAAAGAAAACAACGATCATTTGGCTAATCAAAAAGTACAAAGAAAATGGAGTAGAAGATGAGCTCAAAAGAAAAAAATAAGCATGAAATTGTAAAATTATTATGGATTAGTCTAACCTCCATTGGTAGAGATTTGATACCAGTTGGTGTAGTATTGGAAAAAAGCAATGATTTTGGATAATGGGGGCTTAGTTTCATGGAAGGACTGGTAGTGATTCTTGATCTTCAAAATGATGCTTGGAGGCGCCACCTTTTATAAAGGATGAGTCTCTTCTCCACCATCGTGGAGGTTGCTATGGATGAGGAGATTATTCAATCCTAAGCTTGTTTTAGAAGGAAGGAAAGAGAGAGACTTATCTCTTAATTCTAAATAGAATTCTCACAAATAACTTAAAAGTATTGAATTACACATAAGGGGGCCTTTATATAGGAAACATGGGTGCCTAAGGGGCATGTGCATAGGGCAGATTTTGAAGCTGCATGGGATCTAATTTTGGGCTTGCCATGGAGCCTAAAATAAGTCCCTTATCTTTCATTAAGGCTACCTATTATATGGGCCAAGGCAAGCCCAAAAATCTCAATAGAAAATGATAGGAAAATAGGCCCAATCCTATACATATTTTGGCCTTCTTAATCCTAAAATATAAGAATCAACCTAAGTCCTAATATAATGTGTATCATCAAATGGGAATTGTTTTGGGTCAGACGGTGCCCTTCCTAGAGGCTCTGGAAGGTCTTTAACTCTATCTATAGTCTTTTGGTCCTAGCCTTGGTGGTAACTTGGTGCATGCTCTAAGGTAGCTTCTATAGGGATCCCTACATCAACTGGAGTCATCTTGAGGATCCACTTGTTCCTTCTCTAGTCTACTGTTAGAGGGAAAAAGGTCAATCTTGGATATTTATTCATCATGTCTTTCCAAGAGATCGACTAGCACCATTAGTCGGGGCAGTCTAGTTAAATCGACATAGGATTCTATAAGATTTCCCTCTACCGCCATCACTATATCCATCCCTCAACAGCCATTGTAGTACAACTAATCACCCTACTCAATCCATGCATGCATTAATTGTTTCAAATTTCCAAGTTAAGTGAATCCTTAAACCACTCTTATTTAAGCTTCTAAAACATAACAATAACTCTGGACCTTGATTACCTATGCTAGACTTGTGGAGAAATTTTGGAGAAAAGTACTTGAACTTGAACCTTACCTAAGCTTGGAAGAAGCGCAAATTTGCACTTGAGAACCATTTAGACTTAGAATATTTCGGTCCATAGAAAAGCCCTATGCAAGGACTTGAATGAGGACTATGAGACCTAGATCTTGAGGACCAAATGAATTAAGAATATGAAAAAGTGAAAATCAAAAGAAAAAGAGAAAAAAATAACAAGAAAAACAGAAGATGTTCATGCTAGGATTTAGGCCCTAATTGTAGGTTTTAAAATCTTAATTGGTATAACAGGCATGCATAGTATGATCTAATTTTTTCTTCTTGATTATGTGCTTCATTTATGATGTTCAGTATAAATCCCATCTTTGAGTGTTCCTTTTTATCATGCTAAACTTTTCTTTTTTTTCCCTAAACTTTATTGGTTCGGTATACAGCCTTACACTCCTTTAAGCTCCATATTTTTGTTACCTTCAAAACATTAAAAGTGTTTGATGAAGTTTTCCATGACTACTATAGATCTAGATTGATGGAGGTATGCTTAGTTGGAGTTGGAGATGAAGAAGTAAACAAGCTTGAAGGATAAAGGTTGGAGTATCACTCTTGGAAGAGACAAGCTCCTACTCCGCCATATTGGAGGCCATATTGGAGGCCATACACTACCTCAAAATGGGAGTGTTGGGTGGTAGAGTGGGCTGCCCTATTATAAGAAAAATCATCATGGGGTATACATTCCTCCCAAGTCTTAAGATTCTTAGCTACCATAGTCTTAAGAAGGGTAGAAAGTATTTTGTTCACCATTTCAGTTTGGCCATCTACTTGAGGATGGAAAGTGATGGAGAAGAGGAGCTTAGTTCCTAGTTTATCGTAGAGGGTACACCAAAAGTGGCTAAGGAACTTAGTGTCTTGATCAAACACAATAATCCTAGGTATGAAATGGAGCCTGCTACTTCTCTAAAAAATATCTTGGCTACAGAGCTAGCATCATCCATTTTGTGGTAGGGGATAAAGTGGGCCATTTTACTGAAGCAATCCACTACCACAAAGACGAAGTCCATGCCTCTAGGGGCTTTGGGTAGCCTTAGGAAAAATTCCATACTAATGTATACCCAAGAGGCCTCAAGAACAGGTAGGGGGTATACAGGCCATATGGTTTAGTAGTTGATTTAGCCTATTTACAAATGATGCACCGTTGATAATATTTCTGTATACCTCTATCCATATGTGGCCAAAAAAAATTCCTTCAAGATAGCCAGTGTTTTGTGGGTGCCAAAGTGCCGCAATAATCCTTCTTCATGAGACTCTTTGAGAAAAATTTATGTCATGGAACATTTAGCCACACAAACGGTTATGTTTAAATAGTAATCCTTAGTGCCTAAAGTATTCATTACATGTTTTATGGGCATAATCTTTGTAAAGCTGCCCAAACTCTACACCCTCTTCATACAGATCCTGAAAGTGCTCAAACCTAAGTAGTTTGGCACTAAAGGGGTTAACAAGGTCTGCCTCCTGGAGAAAGACTCAGCCACCTTGTTATTGTCCCTTTTGTTGTGCTTGATAACATAGGGGAATTTTCTAAGAATTCTACCCATTTAGCATGGAAATTTTCTAAGAATTCTACCCATTTAGCATGTATTTTATTTAATTTATCGTTGGCCTTTAAGGTATTTTAGTGTCTCAGTCACTATGGATCACAAACTCGTTGGACAAAAAATAATGTTTCCAAGTTTGAAAGGACATGATAAAAGTATACAACCATTTATCATATATGGGATAGTTGAGGGAACCTCCCTTTTCGGAGCAAGATTGCTCCAATCCCAATCTTAGAGGCATCACATTCTAGGTCAAATGGTTTGTCAAAATTGTGTAGAGCTAAAATAGAAGCCTCAACAAGCCTTTTCTTTAGAGTATCAAAAGCTTGTTATTTTTCCCCAATTGAAACTTAACATTTTTCTTAACTAATTCATTCAAAGGAGAAGCTATGGTACTGAAATCCTTGATAAAACTCCTATAAAATCTTGCCAAGCCATGGAAACTTCTAGCCTCTCCTAAACTTTAGGGGATAAGCCATTCTTGTATGGCCTTGACCATTTCTTTTCCAACTTGAACCCCTTGTTTTTCAATGATAAACACTAAAAAGATCGCCTGATCTGTACAAAAGGAAAATTTCTCTAAGTTAGCATATAGTTTTTTAGTTCTAGGAATAAACAGAACCGCCCTTACATTTCCTAGATGCTTCAGTAAAGACTGGGAGTATACTGAGATATCATCAAAGTATACTACAATACACTTACCTATATAGTCTCTTATCACATGGTTCACAAGCTTCATAAACGTACTTGGACCATTGGTTAGCCAGAAGGGCATGACAAGTCACTCAAACAATCCAAATTTAGTCTTAAGAATTTCCTTCCACCCATCCCCCTCTCTCATGCAAATCTGGTAGTAGTCTAACCTAAGATCTATTTTGGAGAAAATGAAAGACCCATGAAGGTCTTCTAACAGGTTATTTGATCTAAGTATAGGTTGTCTATACTTAATAGTGTTGATGGCCTGATAATAAACTCACATCCTTCAACTACTATCTTTATTAGGGACTAGTAGTATGAACACAACATAGAGGCTAAGACTCTCTCTTACCAACCACTAAGCTAAGAGTTCCCCCTACTTGTCTTTGGATTTCCTCATTTTCTTCAGGGTTACTCCTATAGGCTGGCCTATTTGGTAGAGAGGCATCGGAGATTATATCTATTTAGTGTTATATGCCTCTTAAGGGAGGAAGCCCTATGAGCATCTGCTTTGGGAAGATGTCCTCTCGGAACAAAACCTGCTCCTTAGGCAAAACGAGGTAGATGGTCTTCTTGGCCACTATGGCTTGCTTCATAACCCTAAGTTCTACAAGTAATGTACTAAGGCTAAGGGCATCTTCCCTATGACCCTTAGATTTCTTCCCCTTTAGTTAACCTTTCTCTCAAGCCCTGTTTTTTTCTCATGTGGACTTGGTCCTTCTAGACCTCACTCAAGCTTAAAAGGACTAATGTTATTTTGTGGGAAATGAATTGAAAAGAATATTTATTTGTATGCCCATCATGATGGACATTCCATCAATTTTCCATGGCTTTCCCAAGAACACATGGCTGACCTCCATTGGGACAACATCATAAACAACATTGTCCTCAAACCTTCATATGTTGAAGGTAAAAAGTACTTGTCGGTTAACCAATAGGTCTCTTTTATAACTAAGTCATTAAAGCTTATATGACTTAGGATTAGGTGTGGTTTCTAACCGTAGTTTGGTAACTAGCCTAGTACTAGCTACCCTTATCAATAATTAAGGAGCACATATTCCCCTTGATAGACACCTAGTATGGAAGATGTTCTCTCTTTCTCTTTCTCTTCCACCCCATTAGAAACATTACCTAATAACCTCCTAACAATTAAAAGGTGTCCCTCAAGTTCACACTCCAAGGCTTCATCCTTAGGTGAAGAGGAAGAGGTGCTATAATGACACAAAGGTCTCAAATGTAAAGGACCTAACTACAAAGCCACTGGGCCTATTAGACCTCACAAAAACTAGGCCTATTAGGCTTTACATATTAGAATAGGATTCAGGTATTTTTTTTTTGTATTCTAGGAACTAGCAGGCCTAATATGTATAGGATTTGGGCCTAATTTTCCTATATTTTAGCTTAGGCTTTTAGGATTTCTCTTACCCAATTTCAGGTTGCATTAAGGGGTGAGGAAACCCATTATTGGGGTAAAATCCAAGCCTAATTCAAATTCAAAGATGCCCCCGTTTTCCCTCCATTTTTCACCTCCTTCATTTTGCCTATATAAAGGCATCACTTGTGTAATTTTCAACACTAAGTTCATTTCAAATGAAACTATGAGTTTCCACTCTGATATTTTAGAACAATTCTCTCTATATCCTTCCTTTAAAACTAGACTTACGGTTCAGAAACCTCCTTATTTGTGGTTTCTTATGGTGATGGAGAAGATGTTCATCCTCTACAAGAGGTAGTGCTTCCAAGTCATGGCATAGTTCGACTCAATTCCTCTTCCATTCTCCACCAAATTGAAACCTCCATTGATCCAAAAGAACCACTTCCTTCCATCTCTACATCAACTGGTATAAAATCTCTAGTAATGGAGGTTAGATCTGCTTCTTAATTCGTATGCATTTTTTTGCTTCTTCTTGGATTTTTGAGTTCATCTTTGTTGTTATTTTTTTTTTCATTTTTGATTGGGAAAAAATATTTGATTTTAAGGATTTTACTGTGTTCTCTTCGCTCTCTTTCTAGTTTCATAATTGATATCATTTGGGTGATTTGGATATGCAATTAACCTTTTTATTGCCCGATTAGTGAAGTGTGTTCATTTTGGCATGCAAATTTGCATAGCTTATTTGATTTATACATAACTTGCTCATTTCTTGTTTGATCTTTGTCAAACTTAATTTTTTTTCTTCCAGTGATCCATAACTTTCAATTGATTAGTCTGAATTTTGTAGATCTTTTAAAATAGTTTTAGAAAAATTTCAAGATTTGAATTCAAAAATTGGCACCAAGATCTCATGTGTTCTTGAAGTTTATATGTAGATATAGTTCTTTTAGCCTTGTTTAGGTATTATTTTGTATGTTTTGATCCTTCTATATGTATGCGTTTATGAGTTTTTTACATTTGTATTGCTTCCATTGAAAATTTCTTAAGAGTACATAATCATATGCATGCATCATGTATGCTAAGTCTAGCTAAGTCATGCATCATTAATTAATTGAACCAAAAGGATTTAGTGTATGCTTAAATCAAATTAAAAGAAACTTAATTCCCATCTCCGGACCTTATGACCTAAGTTGGATTGGAGACAATTGGACAAGGACTTATTACTTAGCATACCATACCTACGCAAAGGATGAAGTGAAAAATGCACTAGTATAGATTGGTGGACTTAGGACCTTAACAAGAGCCTATGCAAGGATCAATAGAGGACTTGAACTCCTTGGGATTTGGACCAATTATGATAAAAATAAATTAAAAAAACTAAAAACAAGAGAGAATTAGAAAAGAAAAAGAAAAAGAAAAAGCATATAGAAAAAAGCTTGCATAAAGGTCATTTGCTTTACTTTCCTTAAGTGTAGTATGCTAGTTCTCCATGCTTCATTTAGGTCTTTCTGCATAATATTAGGTTTAACTACTTAGTTTATGCATGCCTTAATTTCTTGGCCAAATAGCATCTTCTCATTTCATGAGCATGTGAATACCACTCTTTAAAGTTTGTAGGTATTTCCTTTGTATTCCTACCTTCTTTGTTTGCTTTTAATTATTGACCTCTAAGTTTTGTCTTTCCTATTCAATTGAGTATACCACTCTTATGGTAGCTTTTTTTCCCTGTCTTTTAAATTTCCTCTGATTTTTGCAACCTTTGCACATACATTCAAGAGGACTTCTTCACCACTTACACATTACTAAGGAATTTAGGTTGAGTTGAATTGTTCCTTGATCTCAAGTTAGTTTAGAAGGCTATTTGTGTGAGTGATATGATGTGAGAGGGATGATTTCATGTTGACGACATTAGGGGGAGGAGATCATGAACACTTTGTAAGGACTAGTGAAATTTAACTTGAATTTTCTAACACTAACCAAGTAGGGTAGCAAGTGTCCTTTTTCTTTGTGCTTGACTTTGTAGGAACTTGGAGAAGTTTAAGCCTAAGGAAAGGTGTTCTAAGGGACTCAAGAAACAAAATCTTGAAACTTGGACTTCAAGACCAAAGTTAAGAACTAAGAGAAAACCCAAATTGTAGAACAAACTTAAGGCATTTTGTAATAAGTAGTATTTGGATTTTGAATGGTAAAGTGTAGGTTGAATTTTTGTAATTAGGTTTGCTTGTAATTGTAAAATCTAGTGACCATGTAGTAGGATCTTCTTTGAGTGTAACTTGGTTTACCTTGGCAATTTGTTTGTAATAAGGACTTGGACTTTTGGACCTTGGTGTAGGATATTCACCTAAGGTCAAGTTATAACTTTTTATGTGTTTGTGTACCTTAGAACTTAGATTATGTTCTAAGTGTTTTGACTTGTGTGATTTGATTTATTAGCATAAGCAATCCAGGAGTGGAGAGGTATTTTCCTACTTTGCAAATGAGTACCCCACGAATTATTCCCTAGAAGCCAAATGGAACATTTGGCCAATAGACTAGAAAGTGCTTTTTAAATTCAAACAAGGACTACAGAGCAAAGACTAGATCACCTAAAGATAAAGAAGTCTACCAAGAAATCAAAAAATAATTGAAACTAGTGGGTCTAAGAATGGTGATAACTATCATGAGGAAGAGACATCAAGTGAAGATGTAAACTTCTTGGGGAACACATGAGTTATATGAAAAGGAGAAGACATGCTCCCCAAAGGGAATGACCTTCCTCAAGGGATACTCCACACTTACAAAGGAGGACACTACCCTCCAATGACCATGCACCAAGAGTAGAAAGAACTATTGATCATAGGCATAGAGAAGCCACTAGGACTAGGGAACATAGGAGTAGGAGTTCCTCTAGGGATAGTCTAGATGATAGATATTGTAGAGTTAGCCATAAGAATAGAGATCCAAGGGTAGGGATACCTTAGAGTGCGTAGCTACCTAAGATTAAAATGCTTAAGTTTTAAGGGGATAATAACCCAGATGCATACTTAGATTGGGAGCTTAAGGTAGAAAAAATATTTGCAAACCATGTTATTAAGGAAAGACATAAGGTCACATTAGCTTCCTTAAAGTTTAGTGACTATACCCTAATATGGTGAGATAGGCATAACAAAGAGAGGTTTAGTCCCTTGAGTGAGTGGGAAGAAAACAAGCACATCTTTAGGGCAAGGTGTGTACCTCCCCAGTATCTAAGAGAGGTCGATAATAGGCTACAAACACTTTCTCAAGGTTACAAATGTGTAGAAGAATATTACAAGGAAATGGAAGTAGCAATGATTAAGGCTAATTTGAAAGAAAGTGAGGAAGCCACCAAAGCTAGGTTCCTAAATGGGCTTAGGCATGACATCAAAGATATTGTAGAACTACACTAATATCTATGCCTTAATGATCTTTACCATCAAGCCATAAAGGTAGAAGCTCAAATAAATAGGACGAGTAAAGGAAGATACACTATATACAAGTCATCTATAGATGACACTTGGGCAAGAAAGAAAAGGGAGTTTAGCTTCAAAACTAGGAAGGGCAAAGAAGCCAAAGACTCTAAGGAGTCTAAGGGAAAAACCCCAAACTTCCCTTCAAGGAAAGAATCATCTATAAAGTTCTTCAAGTGCCTAGGCAAGGGGCATTTTTCTTCCCAATGCTCAAATAAGAAAATCATGGTCCTTAAGGACAATGATAATTGTTCATCACTAGAGTCCTCTAACTCTAGTTCTTTTCCTTATTTAAGGATGAAGTTCTTGAGTATTCCCTAGAGGGTCACCTTTTAATGGTTTAGGAGGTTTCTAGGGAGTACAATTAAAGAGGTGGAAGAAACACAAAAGGGTATACATTCCGTGAGGAAAACACGGTAAGAGTTTTATCCTCACTTTTTTCATAGCAATAAGTTTTTGGCCTTGTCCTTGTCCTTGAACTATTTTCCAACAGTTTTTGAGATTTGAAGTCTAATCGCTTGAGACCTATATATATAATTTGTTCTATGTTTTTATTTTCTATATTATATATATATATATATATAATATTTAAAGTTTATCAAAGTTTATAAAAATATTTCAAAATACTTCTCTACCTACACCTTTCTATAACATTTGCGATAGATCGTTCTGGAGCCCTTCACCTGTATTATACTTTGTGAAAGAAAGAATAGCTACAAAGTCAATGGCAGAACAAGGATGTAATACCTTACTAGATCACATGGCCCCCACTAATGAAGGTTTGAGTAACAGTATTGCAAGCCCTGCCTTGGAAGGTGTTGCAAGTTTCAAATTGAACCCTACACTCATAAGCATGATCCAGAGTTCACTTTAGGTTGGATGAGTAGCCGAAGAAGACCCACATTTCCATATCTGGTATTTCTGAAGTTGAAAAGCACCATTCGAATTAATGGTATCTCCCAAGACATTATCAGACTACAACTGTTCCCCTTCTGAATCACTGAGAAAGTAGATGACTGATTAAATTTGCTCCTAGAAGCATCCATCACATCCTGTGAACAATTTCAAGGCTTGTTCTTGACACATCATTTCCCACAATTGCTTCAATCTAGAATCATAGGGGAAATCGTAAGCTTCATCAAATTCAAGAATGAATCCCTATACAGAGCTTGGGACCATTTCCAAACCCTTCTCCAAAGGTTCCCATATCACGGATATCAACTACTTCACTTGGTACAAATCTTCTACAATAACTTCTCCTATACTAATAAAGTCATCATTGATGTAGCCTTTAGCGAGGGTATCTTACATAACCCCCTAAGACACCTGGGAGATAATAGGAAATTTGGCCACTAACAACTACTAGTGGAAGAATGCTAATAAACATGAAAGGTGAAAAAGCCCTCAACCTACCACCATATACTTAACAGATCAAGTCACCACTCTAGTTTACCAAATAAAGGCTATAAGCAAGGAGCTAGAAGCATTGATACTGGCAAAGCCTACCCAAATGGCCACTACACCCAAGCTAGGACCACATAATTTCCATGGTCCAACATACCACAAGGATTAAAGCTACACAATTGAACCTTTCCTGGATCAAGAAGAAGAAGGGGTTAATTATATGGGGAGCACCTACTAAGGAGCCATCCTAACTTGTCATGGGGAAGACAATAAGGTACGAATTTCAATAATAGTACTCCAAATGCTTACAGGCCACCGACTACAAGGAATAGAGGTTTGGTGTCAAGACATAGTAAATTAAATGTCCCAACTCCAAAACATGGAGGCATGATTGGAAAAGATTATGACCCTTTTGACCCAACAAGCACCCAAAGCCTTACCGAAGCGACCATCGGTGGATGTTAAAGAACAAGTCAAGGAAATCACCCTAAGAAGGAGAAAGGAACTTGAGGCACCAGCCAAAAAAATGACATGGTTACTAACGACCACCAAAGAGCTACCAGTGACCCACCAGTATCAGCTAATGAGGACCCAACCAAGATGAAAGAAGGGCCAGAAAAGACAATAGAGAAAAACCCTAAGAAACCTCAAGTGGACCCCGATCAGCTCTAGATACCCTTCCCTCAAAGGTGAAAATGATCAAGGTCAATACCCAGCTTGCTAAATTCCTAGACATTTTGAAGCAATTAAGAATCAACATCCCCTTCGTGGAAGCTATCTCCTATATGCCCAAATATACAAAATTTATTAAAGAAATTTTGGACAACAAAAAAACGCTAGAAGAGTACATGATGGTAAAGCTCAATGAGGAATGCTTTGCCATTCTCTTGCACAAGTTACCATCCAAGCTTAAAGAATCCAGGAAGTTTTGCTATACCCTACACCTTTGGTAATTCTTGCTTTGACCAGGCCTTGTGTGACCTAGGCACCAGTATTAGTTTAAATTCTTTTATCTATATTTAGAAGATTAGGTATGAATAAATCTAAGATGAAAACTATATCCTTGCAACTTGTAGATAGGAGCATCACACATCATAAAGGGTTTGTTGAATATTTTCTTATTAAGGTATTACTAACTTCATTGTTCTAGATATGGAAGTAAACATGGAGGTCCCGCTAGTTTTAGGGAGACCCTTCCTAGATACTGGGAAAATCGTGATCGACGTACAATAAGGGAAGATAACATTGAGACTAGATGACGAAGAAGTTATGTTTAGAGTCTTCGACACTCTAAGGCTCCTAAGAACCTTTGACTCATGCAAAGCTATAAGTCACTTAGAAACCCCACTGTCACTAATCTCCCCTATGGTGCAAAGCGTATTGATTAGAGACACCTTGGAAAAGATTATAATACTTGGGGTCATGGAAACCTTATAGGCAAGCATGCCCAAAGAGGCCCCTATCGATAATGACATATTTGACCTAATGAAAGGCAGGAATGCCTCTAACCCCAAAACATCAGTTGAAGAACCCTATGTACTTGAACTAAAACCTCTCCCTACCAATCTCAAGTATGCATTTTTGTCCCCTCTTTCTTCTCTTCCTGTTATCATATCTGCTAACCTTACATGACTAATGGAAGAAAGATGTTACGAGTCTTAAGGGAGAATAAAGAATCCTTCGGATGGTCAATCAATTACATCAAAGACATAATCCCCATGATTTGCACCCATAAGATCCATATAGAGGATGAATTTAATCCTTGGGCATAACCTCAAAGAAGACTCAACCCAAACCTAAAGGAGGAAGTAAAAAAAGAGGTTATCAAGTTATTGGATGTTAGAATAATATATCCCGTCTCTGACAGCCCATGGGTAAGTTTGGTACAAGTAGTCTCTGAGAAAGAAGGCATCACAGTTATGGGATGAGAAAGAGCTTATCATAGTATGAAAGGTGATGCAAACCTTGAAGGAGGGGAAGATACTAGTCAATGGAGGTTGTATTAGATGGTAATGAACTCTTGATCTTATACACATGTTACGGGGGCACCATCTCTAGGGAGGATAACCCTTTTCTCCACCACCTTTGAAGACTCCATGGATAAGGAGAGTTATTAAACCTCAAGATCATAGAAGGGAGGGAAGAAAGAGAGAACTATGATCACACAAAGTGAATAATGATTCAAAAGTTGTCAAATTACATGTAAGTTATCCTATTTATAGACCATATGGAGGTGCCTAAAATAGGAGGAGTGTGGACTGCTAGGATCCACATGTAGGAGGGGTCTCTAGGATTAGAAGTAATTCCAAGAATGATCCCCCATCCTTCCCTAATTAAAGTCTAATAATTGGGCCAAGGCAGGTCCAATAGCTAGCCTTAATAATAGAAATCTTATCCCTATCTTTTCATTTTTATTTCTTTGACACTAACCTTTCTTTAGCTACTTTCCCAAAACAACACTCCATTGGTGAGCTCAAAATTATAATTTATATTTCATATACGGATTACTATACTAGTCTCTGTGGGATTGATACTGATGGCCTTATATACCCTCTTTTCACACCAACAGGTATACTTTCCTGTGGTAAAAACTTAGCAAGAATTCTATACTCACATTTTTTACGCAACACTCTTCTATTCTCTCACTCTCTTAGGAGGAATTTCAAGTCGTAGACTCCTTATCCTTGGTCTCCAAGGTGGAAAAGTATGAGCTTATCTCCTACAAGGGTGGCACTCCAACCTTTATTCTCAAGCTTGTTCGTTTCTTCACCTCCAACTCGAATGAAGCATACCTCTATTGAACTAGTTCAAAACTCATCCATGGAAATGCATCAAGTGGTATCAAATATCTTTCAATGAAGGTACCATCATGTCTTAAATTATTTTTAAATTCTACAATTGTTTCACATTCTTCTACTCTATCTTATACTATATTCTCTATCTTTATTTAAAGTAATCAAATGACCTCTGGTTTGCATGATTTTTATTATGTTGGATTTGTATGGATGTGTATCTTATTTTTTGTTTAATTTATTTTAGAAATGGGTTGGGAATTGTTTGATTATTGGAGCATGTCCATTTTAGTGCCAAAATTCTACTAGTATGCAATAAATTAATCACCACTTGAACCATTCTCATCCAATCTACCTCAAACTTGATTTTATTTGAAATCATTATTGTCCATTTAATTGGTGAATTTTGTCCATACATTTTCAAAAATTTGGAAGTAATTTATCAAATACGAATGCATGATCTTGGCGCCAAATTCTATTCAAGTGTGATTTTAAATTTTTATTTGATCCTTGTAGTGTTTAGGTCTCGTTGACTTGTTTTGATCTTTATAATAGCACCTTAATCTAAGTTGAGTTATGTTTGGTTTGTCCATTTTGAATTTGAAGGATGCATGATCATGTGCATACATGCATATTGCTGATATGAGCTTAATTCATGCATGTTGTTGATATGTGTTTAGTTCATGCATGTTACTGAAATGAGCTTAATTCATGCATGTTACTAATATGATCTTAGTTCATGCATGTTATTGATTTAAGCTCAATTCATGCATGCTTAAGTACCCAAGGCTAAGTGTGAGTGTGTGCTTAATCAAACATATTAAAACTCACTAAAAGACATATAAACACATCTCTTGACTTATAAGACCTATCCTGAACTTGGAGTTAATGAACTAAGGACATTGGAATTAGTTTACCTACCAAGGAAGAGTGCAATTGGCACTAATTAGACAAATTCTAACTTAGGACCTTCAAATACCTTGAAAAACCTATGTTAGGAGGATTGTAAAGACCTAATTGGACTCTGTACATTGGAAA
This sequence comes from Canavalia gladiata, assembly GCA_037954105.1. Taxonomy (NCBI): domain Eukaryota; kingdom Viridiplantae; phylum Streptophyta; class Magnoliopsida; order Fabales; family Fabaceae; genus Canavalia; species Canavalia gladiata. Next base: position 43,064,292 of record CM075661.1, read on the forward strand.
AAAAAATTCAAAACAAGAACAAAATAAAAGTAAGAAAACAAAGAAGAACAAAAGAGAAAAGAAAGGAAGGAAGAAAAATGATCAAAATGTTGTAGAAAAAGGCATTACATAAGGTCTAGTTTGTTAATTGTTATATTCTCATTCTGCAAGTTCCATGCTAGGTCATATGTCTTGAATTCTAGTCTTGGTTACTTGATGAAAGCATGCTTAAGCTTGTTGACCCTCATAACATAATTAGACTTGTACAAGAATATGCATGTATTCCTTAAGTTTCTAGGAGTTCCTTTTGTCTTCCTACTTTTCTCTTAACCTTTAATTTTAGTTTGTCTAAATTTTTTGGCCTCTAAAGTTTGTCTTATTTTAATCCTTTGAGTGTTCTTTCCTATGTGTGGAGCTTTTATTGCATGTCTTCAAATTTCCTTAAGTTTTGTCACACACCACCTTACTTCTTGATAAATTATTTCTCCTTTCACTTAACAAATATCAAGGACCAAGGGTGAGTAGAGCATCTCCCCTTCTAAGGTTGTAATAAGAGATTACATTGTGTAATTTGGTGTAACAAAATTATCGATTAGTGGTGAGGATAATTGAGGGTAAGAGTGATATACTTGTGAGGCAGCAAGCAAGGCAAGGCAATGCTCTCTCTTTTGTATGTTTCTGTAGGTTGCATTGATGGAGGAAAATTAAGGGAAACAAAGCTAATTAGTAACTTGACACCTAGCAACTTGTAGAGTTGAAGTTGAAGGCCAACATCAAGACCAATTTGGTGGATTCTATATTCAGATTTGGTGTAGGAAATTAGGCAAATTTGTGTAAAAATTTGGAACCTTTGTGGATTCTAATACTTATCACCTTTTAATAGATTTATTTATGGTTGTAATTCAATTTTGAATTTCTATTTTGGTGTAAGTAGCCATTTGGGTGCCTTAGTATGGGAATTTTTCTTTGTGTAGCAATTCTGGTGCATGCAAGAAGGTATAAGAGGGTGCTAGGTGGTGCTTGAACTTTTAGCCATAATTGTAGCACTAACTTGTTTCCTTTATGCAAGGTCAAGGGGGCTAAGGACCATTACCTAAAAACTCTTGAAATTTTGTGATGTAGAGATCCTAGATGTAAAGGATCCCATTTTTAGAAGCACTAGGCCTATTAGACTTCACACAAACTAGGCCTATTGGGCCTCACACATTGGAACAAGATTTAGGTATTTTTTTTTTTTGTATTCTAGGAACTAGCAAGCCTAATATGTATGGGATTTTTGCCCAATTTTGTTGTATTTTAGATTAGGCTTTTTGGGCTTTCTCTGGCCCATTTTGAGGCCAAATTGAGGAGTGAAGAAGGAGTAATTATTGGGATCAAATCCAAGCCCAATTCGGATTCAAATCTTCAGCCTTCTTCCCTCTATTTTTCACCTCCTCCATTTATCCTATATAAAGGCATCACTTGTGTAATTTTTAAGAACTAAGTTCATTTGAATGAATTTGTGAGTTTTGAATCATATTTTTTAGAGCAATTCTCTCCCTATTCTTCCTCTAGAACTATATTTGGGGTTGAGGAACCTCTTCATCTGTGGTTGCTCATGGTGGTTGAGAAGAAGCTTATCCTCCACAGGAGTTGGTGCTTCCAAGTCAAGACTTAATTTGGATCCATTCCTCTTCCATTATCAATCAAATTGCAACCTCCATTGATCTAGAAGAACCCCCTACTTCTACCTTAGCATCAATTGGTATCAAAGCTCGAACAATGGAGGTTAGATCCGCTTCTTGATTCGTATGAATTTTCTTGCTTCTTCTTAGATTTTCGAGTTCATCTTCTTTGTTTCTTTATTTTTCATTTTTGATTAGTCAAACAATCACTAATTTTGATGGTTTTTGTTGCGCTATGCTTGTCTCTCTTTCCAGTTTATAATTGGTACAATTTGTGTTATTTGAATATTAAATGAATTTTGTATCGTCTTATTACTTAAGTGCATTCATCTTGGCATGAAAATTCACCTAGCTTGATTAATCTGTGCATAACTTGCTCTTTTTTATTTTATCTTTGTCAAACTTGTTTAGTATTCTTCCTACTATCCATATATTTCAATTAATTTGTTTAAAATTTTCATATTTGACAAAAAGAGATTTAGCCAAATTCTAAGATTTGAATTAAGATTTTTGCGCTAAAATTTCATATGTTCTTGAAGTTGTTGTGTTAATCTGGTTCTTTTAGCCTTGTTTAGGTATTATTATGCATGTTTTAATCCTCTTATATATGTGTCATTTTGAGTTGTTTGTGTTTTTATTGTCTCCTTTCCAAAAAAACTCGTAAGAGTGCATGCATCCTATGTGTTAAGTCTAGCTTAAGTCATGCATGCTTAAGCCATTAAACATAAAGGATTGAGTGTATGCTTGAATAAAATTAAAAGACACTTAATTTTTTTCCATGGATCTTATGACCTAAGCTAGATTGGAAACAATTGGACAAGAACTTATAACTTAGAATACCATACACATGCAAAGGATGAAGTGAAAAATGTACTTGAATGAATTTGTGGACTTGGGACCTTAACAAAAGCCTATGCGTGGAATAATTGAGGAATTGAACTCCTTGGACTTTGGACCAAAATTATGACAAAAATAAGTTGAGAAAACTAAAAACAAAAGAGTTATAGAAAAGAAAAAGAAAAAAAATCATATAGAAAAAGGCTTACATAAAGGTCATTTCCTTTACTTTTCTTAAGTTGGTATGCTAGTTGTCCATGCTTCATTTAGGCCATAGGTTCTGCACCATATCATGATTAATTAAATGGTTTATGCAGGCCTTAATGTCTTGGCCAAATAGCTTGTTCTCATTATATGAGCATGTGCATGCCTTTCTTTAAAACTTCTAGGCAAATCCCTTATATGCCCACCTTCTTTGTTTACCTTTAATTCTAGTTTGTCTTTGATTGACCTATATGTTTTTTCTTGCCTATTCCATTGAGTATACCATTCTTTTGGTAGCTTTTCTTACTGGTCTTTTAAATTTCCACTAAATTTTGTCACCTTTGCACATACGCTTACGAACACTTCTTCACCACTTACACATCACTAAGGTACCTAAGTTGGGTTGAATTGTTCCTTAATCTCAAGTCAGTTTAGAAGGATATTTGTGTGAGTAAAATTGAGTGAGAGCAATGGTTTCATGGTGAAGACATTAAAGGGAGGAGAGCATAAACACTTGGTGAGGACTGGTGAAATTTAACTTGATTTTTTCTAACACTAACCAAGTGGCGCAACAAGTGTATTTTTTGTTTGTTCTTGATTTTGTAGGGACTTGGAGAAGCTTAAGCCTAAGGAAAGGTGTGCCAAGGGAATCAAGAAACCAAATCCTGAAACTTGGACTTCAAAACCAAGGTGAAGAGCAAACCCGAATTAAGACCAAAGTGAAGACATTTTGTAATAAGTAACATTCGGTTTTTGAATTGTAAATTTTAGGTTGAATATGTGTAATTAGGTTTGATTTGAATTGTAAATCTTAGTGTCTTCTATTAGGATTTTCTTTTGGTGTAATTCGGATCTTGCCTTTACGAATTTGTTTGTAAGAAAGACTTTGGGGGTTGCACCTTGGTGTAGGATACTCACCTAAGGTCAAGTTATAACTTTTTGTGTGATTGTGTGCCTTAGAAACTAGGTTGTCTGCTAAGTGTTACTTGCATGTTATAGAACTATCTTGTGTAGCACTAACCTTTATCTTCTTTTGCAAGGTTAGGGGGGCTAGGTAAATTACTTAACCCTTGTGTGTTTATGTGTACCTTAGAGGTTAGATTGTGTGCTAAGTGTTTTGACTTATGTGATTTAATTTCTTAGCCTAGCAATTCGAGTATTGAGAGGTAATTTTATACTTTGCAAATGAGTGCTCATGAATATTCACCTAGGAATCAAATGGAGCAACTTGCTTCAAAATTAGAAAAGTAATTCAAACCAAACAAAGATCGCTTAGAAAGCAAAGAAAAAACATGCTCAAATAGGCCTAAAAGGAACCCAATGGAAATTGAAACAAGTAGGTCTAGAAATGGGGGATATTATAATAAGGAGGAGACATCAAACAATGATGTCAACTTCTTTGGAACAAACTTAGTTCCTAGTGAAAATAGAAGACACTCTCCATAAAGAAAAGAACATTTTCAAGGGATAACTTCCCCCACAAAGAAGAGCACCAACGCCTTATGACCATGTACCAAGGGTAGATATAAATAGAGATAGGGGTCATAGGTATAGTGAAACTTAAAGTCATAGATAACCCCCTAAGCATAGGAACCATAGGATAGGAACCATAAAGATAGAAGTAGAATCTCTTCTAGGGATACCTAGTTTGGGAAATCAAGGTAGAAAAACTTTTTGCAAGCATTTCCAATAGAGAATACATAAGGTGAAGATAGTTGTCTTAGGATTTAGTGATTATGCCCTAATATGGTTGGATAGGTTTAATAAGGAGAGATATAGATCCTTGAGTGAATGGGAGGAAATGAAGCACATAATGAGAGAAAGACATGTACCTTCCCATTATTTAAGAGTTATCCATAATAGGCTAGAGAGACTCTCTCAAGGTTACAGAAGTGTAGATGAATATTACAAAGAAATGGAGGTTGTAATGATTACGACTAACTTGAAATAAAGTGAGGAAATCATAATGATTAGGTTCCTAGATGGGCTTAGGCATGACATCAGGAATGTGATAAAAATCCATCAATACTTAAGTCTAAATGACCTTTACCACCATGCCCTAAAGGTAGAAGCCCAACTCACTAGAAAAGGTAAAAGAAAATTCACTACATACAAATCATCTACAAAAGGAACTTGGAAAGATAGGAAAAGGAACCTAAAAGACTCTTACTTTAAATGTAAGGAGTCCAAAGAGCCTAAAGGAAAGACTCCAAATTTTCCCTCTTGCAAAGAGTTTTTAGTTAAGTGTTTCAAATGTCTAGGTAAGCAGCATATTGCTTCCCAATGCCCAAATAAAAAAAACCTAGTCCTTAAGGGTAATGGTAATTATTCATCACTAAATTCCATTGGCTTTATTTCTTCTTCCTCTTCCTATTCTTCTTCATCTAATTGGGTAGTGATGGTAATGGGGAGGATGAAACTTAGAGAGAGAACATCTTCCATAGTAGGTGTTCTATCAAGGGACATACCTACTTCTTAATTAGTGATAGGATTAGTGATAGGGGTAACTACACTAATGTAGCTAGTGCAAGGCTAGTTACCAAGCTAGGGTTAGCAACCACTCCACATCCTAATCTATATTAGCTTCAATGGCTTAGTGATATTGGAGATTTATTGGTTGATCAGTAAGTCCTCCTCACATTTACCATTGGGAGGAATGAGGAAAATGTCATTTGTGATGTTGTCTCAATGGAGGCCAATCATATGTTTTTGGAAAGGCCATGGAAATATGATAGGAATATCCATCATGATTGTCACACTAATAGGTATTCCTTCTAATTCAACTCTTAGAAAATTACCCCAGTGCCTCTGTACCTTGCTGAACTCTATCAAGACCAAATGCATATGAGACAGAAAAATGAGGTAGAGAGATAGGTTTAGAAAAGAAAGAAGTTGAAGCGATAAGAGAAACTAAAAACGATAAAAAAGAAAAGGAGAAAGATAGAAGGCAAGGTAAATGAGGAGTATACCTCTCTTATAAAAGAAGGTGAGGGTAGGCTTGTACAAGAGGATGAACTAAGATCCTCCTAGTTAGAAAACCTTTTTCTATCATTCCCATTACCTTGAACATCATTGTTGGGGGTAAGGCCTTATAATTGAATAACCATTTCATCCAGGAAGAGATCAAAAGTTGGTCCTTATAAAAACCTTATCTTCTCAATCACCCATGGGTACCTGGGCATAATTATTATATTATATATTGAGAATTGTATGACTAGATTAATTCACTTAGGATCCTCACCTTATGTGCCTCATAGTGACAAATGGTTGTCTCATCATTTGTCTAGCATGAGTCACTTCTTGAGTTATCATAATGCATCTAGGACCAAAACCTTGAACATAGCTCTTCGTATCCATAAGGTTGTGGTTCCTTACCAACTCACATTAAGAAGACTAGATAATGGGTTAGAATGCCAAATTTTCAGTCCGACACATATGGGTATTATAGACATAACTTATCTACTAATAAAGTATAGCATGATTGAGGCACTTGAGACACTATGAAGTAATCTTTCAAACCATCCTCATTTATCATGTCAAGAGTTGCAAACAAGGGTAACTGCCTCACAATTGTTTTGGCCATCATCACTACCTAGGGCAACTGAACACATGAATCCTTTTAATAGTGCTCTAAAGCATAAGGGAAGGCCATCATCCCATAAATGCAAGTTCATACTTTTTATGATGATAATTATGGCTTGTTAGATATAAACTATCTCTTATTCCTGGTTATGTTTACCTATTTGTTTTTATATATGTTTAGAATATTCAAGAGGTTAGTATTTGATCCTAGTATTAGTCTTTTTTTCGCTTTATTAATAAAAGTCTCCTCTACTTATTTATTTCCTTATTTTACAGATATTTTTTTAGCCTACACATCTGAGGATGGTTGCTTTCAAAGGGGGAGGAGATGATGCAGAGGTTCCAAATGTAGAGAATCCAAGTTGCAAAGCCACTAAGCCTATTGGACCTCACACAAATTAGTCCTATTAGGCCTCACACGTTAGAATAGGATTTAGGTATATTTTTTTTGTATTCTACGAACTAACATGCCCAATTATATAGGATTTGGGCCAAATTTTCTTGTATTTTAGCTTAGGCTTTTTGGGCTTTCTCTGGCCCAATTTGGGGATGTATTGAGGAATGAAGAAGGAACCATTATTGGGATGAAATCTAAGCCTAATTCAAATTCAAAATGTCCCTCTTCTTCCTTCCATTTTGCACCTCCTCCATTTTTCCTATATAGAGGAATCACTTATGTAATTTTCAAGAACTAAGTTCATTTCAATGAATTTGTGAGTTTTCACTCAGATTTTGATGGAAATTCTCTCCCTATTCATCCTTTAGAACCAGAATTGGGGTTGAGGGACCTCTTCATCTGTGGTTGGTCATGGTGACATAGAACAAGCTCATCCTCCACAAGAGGTGGTGCTTTCAGGTCAAGACCTAATCTGGATCCATTCCTCTTCCATTCTCCATCAAACTGCAACCTCCATTGATCTAGCAGAACCATCTCCTTCCATCTCTGTATCATGTTGTGTGCTTAGCTTTAGGCTTGTGTGCTACTTCTTTGACTTGTTTGTAGTTTGGAAGTAGTATACAATCGTGTGTGGAGGTATTTTTATTTGAAAATGAGTACCCACAATCTTTCCATTAGAAGTCAAATGGAACAATTGGCTAATAATTTAGAAAGGATCTTCCAAACCCAAACTAAGGTCATAGAACAAAGACTAGATCACCTAGAAAGAAGAAATTTGAAAAGGAATTCTAGAAACCAAAGAAATATAAAAACTAGTGAGTCTAGAAATAGAGGATACCATAGTGTAGAGGAGATACCAAAAGATGATGTCAACTTTTTTGGGAGCAATGTAGGTCCTAGGGATAAAATAAGACAATCTCCGTCAAGAGAGACATCATCATCAAGGGATAGTCCTCCCTCACTAATAAGGGCATTAACACCAAAGGATACCTCACATAGAGTATATAGGGTTATAGGTCACAGGCATAGGGAACCTACAAGGCATGGGGAACTCTCTAAACATAGGACCCATAGGTGTAAGGAACATAGAAATAAGTATAGGAGTTCCTCTAGAGATAGTTTAGAAGATAGGACCTTTAGATCTAGTCCTAAGGTTTGGAATTCAAAGGTTAAAGAAACATTCGAGCCCATAGAGCTACCAAAGGTCAAAATGCCTATGTTCCAAGGAAGGAATGGCTTGGAGGCATACTTAGGCTAAGAACTTAAAGTTTAACAACTTTTTTTCTAGCTACTCCATTATGGAAAGACACAAAGTAAGGTTAGAAACCTTAGAATTCACTTATTATGCCTTAATTTGGTAGGATAAGATAAAAAAAAAAAAGGAAAGGTATCACTCTTTAACTGAGTTTCAGAATATGAAACATATAATAAGAGCTAAATATGTCCCCCATACTATTTAAGAGAGATCCATAATAGATTACAAAGTCTGTCTCAAGGGATTAAGAGTATGGATGAGTATTATAAGGGGATGGAAATTCTAATGGATAGAGCCAACCTAAGTGAGAGTAAGGAAGCCACATTGATTAGGTTCTTAGATGAACTTAGGCAAGAAATTTGGGATGTGGTAGAACTTCACCATTACTTAAGTTTGAATGATGTTTACCACCAAGCCACAAAAGTGGAATCTTAAATCAGTAGAAAGGATAAGTGTCAATTCATTTCCTATAAAACATCCATACTAGATTCTTGGAAAGAAAAAAGAAAAGACTCTAGCTATAAATTTAGAGAACAAAAAGATGCCAAGGACTCCCAAGATTCCAAGGGCAAGGATCCAAGCTTTCCCTCAGGAAAAGAATCATCAATAAAAAATTTTAAATGTTTGGGCAAAGGGCACATTGCTTCTTAATGTTCCAATAAAAATACCATGGTTCTCAAGGACAATGGGGACTATTCATCCTTAGGGTCAAGTGGCTCTAGCACCTTTTCCTCTTCATCTGAGGATGAAGCCCTTGAGTACACTCTTAAGGGAGACCTTCTAGTGGTTAGGAGGTTTATTGGGGAGTGTGGTTAAGGGAGAGGTAGAAGCCTAAAGGGAGAAATTATTTCATACTAGATCTTTAATCAAGGGGCATATTTGCTTCTTTATTATTAATAGGGATAGTTGTACCAATGTAGCTAACACTAGGCTAGTAGGAAAGTTAGAGCTAGTAACCATCCTCTGTAACACCCATAATTTCTTATGATAAAATCCATAAGTTACAAATTCCCTTTAGCAAGAAATATAGCACAAATAAGAACGAAAGCTACAGAAATTAGAGAATTTTACCAAATGATGAAAATGACCTTGCACTACGATGACACAAATAAATGTGCAAGAAACGCAAAAAAAATTAAAAAACATTATAAAGGTTTAGAATCCATCAATAATAGTTATAAATTTGTAAGAAAATAATATAAATAATGAGAGAACGAAAACGTCATTTGTAATGCCCAAAACGCCCTTAGAAAGCTCTATCTTCTAGAAGGGCTAAATTGTTTTTGAGAAAAAAAAAAGGAAAATGACATAAGAATGATTCAAGAATGAACCAATAAGTGTTAGAACCATTGTAAGAACTATTTGGAAACTTTTTGGGAAATTCTTAGAATATTACCAAAATGTTCTTGGAAAACCGGGAAGGGAAGAAAAGGCGAACCAGAAGCTGAAATTAGACCTTATCCATTGAGCATGAAAATTTTCATATGGAAAATAAGGTTATGACTAACCCCATGAGTCATCATACCATTTTGACGTGTAAGAAAAATGTATTAATAAGGAGAGAGAAAATTAACTATAGTTAAAGTAAATTAATCTTGATTAATTAAAATTAGTCATTTTTTGAATAATTTAACCTTGATTAGTCTTAAATTCATATTGATCAGTGTTAAAGTAATCCTAAAGGATAATTCCTTACATTTACATTTAATTTGAAAAATGAAAATTACATGTAAATGGACCAAAATGCTCTTAAGTGAGAATTTAATTTCCACATGCCCTAAAATGGCTGAATTTCCTATAGGCAAAGGGGAGGCTAATTTTCTTCATTATGAACCTTCTAAACACTTAAGAAAATTCTATAAACTCGCCTAAAAATACAACTTCTCTCAAAACATCAAAACCTACACTAAAGTTGAACTTCCATATTTGAAGTTTAAGTTATAACAAGACAAATCAACCAAGCCCCATCACCTTCACTAGGAGTTTTTGTGTGGACCACCAAGGAAGAGGGAAACAACTTCAAAGACCCACTAAACCTTCATAAAGTTCTTTAATAAGTAGGATCTTTATCATAAAGTTTTTCTTTTCTTTTTGGTGGATCTCTCTCTAAGTTTTATGGATCCCACTTGCTTGAGTCTAATGAAGCTAAAAATTTCCTTAAGGGTTAAAAATTAACATCAACATGAGTTTAGTGATTTTTGGAAGTTAAAAGAGAATTTTGATGGATTAAAGTGCTTATAGTAGTAACCTTTGAAGCAATTTAATCAATTAAAATTTCTTAAAAATTATTTCATGGATGTTTGGGTAGATTTGAAAGTTTTGTTGAAAATTTTTGAGATTCTCAAAGTAAGGAATGGATAGATCTTGGAGTAGATCTCCATTTGGTTGTCTTGAAAAATGTTTTCTTTAAGGTATTTATGTTCAAAGTTGTAAGCTTGCTTATGTCTTCTCTTAAAAATTTTATTCTTGAATTTTACTTTGATAAAATTTTCAATGTGGACCCATATGATAAATATTCTAAAATACTAAAAAGGTTAAGTTACAAAAGTTGTAAACTTAATTTAAAACTTGGACCTTAAAAATAGTAAGAAAAAAGGTGTACTTATGGACCCAAAGTTCAACAAGACAATTAAAACCCTCCATGATCATGACCAAAGCTATGGATAAAGGAAAAATCTTGATGGACCCAAAAGCATGTAATGTAACAAGTGGAAAAATTCATAACACAAAGGTTAAGTAAGAAGAAATTAACAAAAGTATCCTTGTTTAGACATATAGTGGTTTTGGCTACTTCCCACTAAATTAAGGAAACTTGAGTTTAAAATTTTCATTAAGGTGTAATCATGAGCCTAACCATAAAAAAGAAAGGAATTAGAAATTTGAAAAGAGACTTGGTAATGGTTTGGGTAACAATTTGGCCATGCTTGGGTAAATTGATGAAAGTAAGTTAAAATTTTATTAAGACTTAAGAATGAACCTAAATATACATAAGGTGGTGAGTAGGAATTAATTATGGAGTTGAGGAAGGGAGATGGAATATTCAGCTATGCCTGCTAAATAAGAAGGAAAAGTCCTAAAAATCTCTAAGTTGGTGTGGATTAATAGCCTAAGTCCTAACTAGTGAAAATCACCTTCTAATATAAGAAAATAAATAAACCATAATGTTTTAGGACCTTGGGGAGTGGATTCGGCCACCTATAGAATAATTAGGTAAAGTAGATTAATTTGGATGCTTAAAGACCTTTAAATAAGACATGAGTAAGAAGCTTTGAATTCATAGGCAAGAGGTAAACAAGTAGGTTAATTAATGGTTCAAATTTAATTAGCAAGTTATTAGCCAAGATTTCATAAAACTTCAAACACTTAAACTTGAAATAAGTAAGTTGTGCATAAAATATCCAAACTGATGAACACAAAGAAGATATATCTAGAAGATTCCATTTGGCCAAGTATTCTAAGACTCTAATACAAAATGAACTTATATTAAAAATATTAAGAGAAACTTAATCTTTAAGAAAAGGAAAGGTTGAGAGGTAACTTAGATGAATGAGTGGACTAAGTTCCCAAGAGAGATATCTCATGAAACTAAAGGAATAAGTAGGATTGACAAGTTCTTGGAGGAAGGTTACATGTCCAAGAAATCTACATTAAGCATAATTAACAAATTCTTAATTAGAAGATTGGTTTCTACTTAAAATAATTATGCCAACTTGTAACGATGCCTTATGAGTACACAAATATGAATGAGAAATGTATGGAAGGTACTCTAGAATTGGTTAGAAAGTTATATGTTATATGATGCTCATTTGTGAATGGTAACTGTGTTATATATGAAGTACCAAGTCTTCAATGATTATGATGGTGACGACCATCAAGGAATGAGCTCATGTCCTAAGAATAGAAGGTAGAGTAGCAGAGTTAGTAAAAAGATATTGTTTGACTAAATTATATTATATACCTATGATCTAGATTATTACTAAGAGAGTGGTAGAGAAAGGAGAATTATGTCAATGCATATGAAATGATAGTCAAATGATATTTGTGATATGATGTAATATGATCCCAAAAGTATATAAGATTCATGAAATCTAGAATAAATAATTGGTATGCTTATGATAAAAACTAGTTCCTATTTCTATAAAAAGAAATCCACTTTAGCTAAGGTTTTTCTAAAATTAAAAATGAATCAGTATGCATGACATGTTTCTTAATAAACTAAAGTGGATAGGTTGAAAGTGTTGTCACTAACTCTACAATAGAGTCCTATTGAGAAATCTAGTTTCTCATCCCTTTTCCACCATTTTCTTCCCAAACATCACGAATGTCTTTCACGATCGCAATATTAATTGGTCCGCAAACACTCATAGGTTAGTCATGATACACATTTTATAAATTTTGTGTTTTATATAGATAAAATTATCTTTCTCTCTAACATCATATTTAATCAATTCTCAAGTTCTTCATAACAATGGAGGTTCCCACCATTGTAGTGGAGATGTTATCTTATAAAATGCTTCTTCCATGAGTATTTGTGGTTCATAACACTCCAAACACTCTTTTAATCTCTTTATTTTCTATTTTAATTTTTATGCTTATTTTTTATTGTAAATATGAACATATCTTTCTATTTTTTGGGAAGTGTATGATTTTCCTTCGTGCTTAGATCAATCATCTTTTGATTGAAGGAAGACCATATCAAGTGGTATTGAGAGGCTAGTAGGTTTGAAGGTAGAATCTTATCCTTTTCTCTTTAATTTTAGATTCAAAATTCTCTTCCACACCTATTCTTTTTTTCTCCATTTTTGTGCCACCTTTAAGATGTAATATGTGTTCTATTTTCTGGTTATTTTAATTACATGATCTATATTTGTTGAATTATTCATGAATCAATAATTTAATCAGTTCATTTCTTCCAAAATCATCTAAAGATGCTTGCATTTTGAATTTGAATTCATATACTTTTTTATGCCATGAAAGTTATGAAAAAAATCTAGAGAAGATTTTAAAAAGTGCCTAATTCAATGATCAATCATAAGGTTTATGATTAAGACTTTGATATTTTATCAATTTATGTAGTAGAAAATGCATAATTCTTCCTAAATCTTTTAAACTCTTAAACTTCAAATTTCACTCCATATTTTCCTTAATTTAAATTTTAAGTTCTAGGCTAATCAAAATGAATTTTATGATTATGTACGATAGTAATTATGTGAAGATTATAAATTACACAATTTAATTTATTTCACTTTTCAAATTCCAGCTATGATTGCATGAGTTTATACTTGTTCATACATGTTCTTAATCCATAGGATCTAAGTTAGTTTTTCAATTGTAATCCAAAAGTATCATATGAATATACATTGGAAGTCTTGTGAAATGTAAATTCCTCTATTTAAAAAAAATGAAATATAATTCTGAAAGGATCATGGACAATTTTAAGGTCAAAGTTTCATGCCCATAGAAATAGGTCAACATTAGTGCATAGATTCTTCTTTTGGTTAAATTTTTGTGTAAAGGAGAAAATATAAAATAACATGAATAATTGTGTGTTAAATGATAATGTTGATAATTATGGAAATCTTTTTAAAAAATATAATGACCTAGTAGTAATATCTACATGTTTAAGGATCAAGGGGAAAATTCTCTAAGTATTAAAAATTTAAAAAAGACAAAAAGCACAAATGGTGGCTCCTTAATTCTTAATTTTAGATTTTCATTTCAATTTAAATTTGTAATTTGTAGTTTGATGTTTGTTTGTATATGGAATTCAAAGCTTATGAATTAAGCATGCATGCACTTAGCAATGTCCATATTAGTGTAGACTTCATATTTGTGATTAAGACAAGTTTAGAAGATACTTCACCTCTATTATAATCCCTATGATGTATAGGATCAAAGGCACTATTTTCACTCGTATTTATTTTGGTTTTGGCCATTCAAATTTCATGTTTAACCTTGGGCTTCAGAAAGCCCAAAAGAAGCATCACTTAGGAAAAAATAAAAATCACTTGATCAAGTCATTTGATTTCTATAAATAGTTATCATCCTTTGTAAATTTATAATTTAGAAATCGTAAGATAATTTCTTAACTCTGAGAGCATTTTGTGAGAGCATTTTCTCTCTTCTAAGTCTTCTCTTCAAGCACAATTTCTTAAGTCATTTCTAAGGTGCTCCTTATCATTAAAGATGAAATACAAGAGATGAGGCTTATAGGTTAATCATTCGATGAGAAACTTTGGCACCCTACTCTCCATACAAATATTTTCTAGTCACCTCTTCGTTTTGTTCTTTAATTTTTTATGCAATTTGAGTTTAACTTCTACATTCTATACTTGTGTTTTTGGTGTTGTTTGTATCAATCTTTATTCCATAGATCCAATCAAGTGTTCATCCATTCATGAACACATCAAATGGTATCAGGAGCCTCATAGCATTGAAGGTATAATTGTTCACTTAATCTTATCTAAATTTGGTTACATTTCTTCTTCTACACCATCTCTTCTTCTTCTTCTTTTTTATGCCAATTTTGGTGAATTTTGTTCTGATTGTTCTAGTTCTTAGCTGGAACATGTTAACATTAATTGCTTCTAAGTTTTTGGATTAATTTAACCAATGAAAATTCCTTAAATCTACCAAAACTTCACTGATCTATGCATCGAACATGAACACATTTTGGCACTAAGTAGAAATTCTGAAAGAATTTCAAAAAAGAATGTAAAAATGCTTAATATCATAATCAAATCATTAGATTACATTCTTAGGATGTACATCTTTCAAATTGGATCAAATTGAATGGTGGAAAATGCTTCAAAATCACTAGAGCTTTATTTCATTTTCAAATTCAAAGTTTCCCTCCAATTTTTTTCTTAATCCACTAAGAATTTCATGTGTTCTTCCTAGTTCATATTAGTTCATGCATATTTTTAATTCTTCAAGTTTGATCCAAGATAAAATCCATTTGTAATATATTTTATTTTAGTAAATATACGTTGGAAATATATTTAAAATTACTTCATTTTATTTCAAAGAAGCAAAATTAGATGTCAAAAGGATTATACTCAAATAAATTGGTCAAAGTTTCATATGGATAAGAAAAGTCAATTAGTAGTTCATCTTGCAATATTTGTGAAATTTTGTGTGTAACAAACAGTTTTATTTGTAAAAGTGTTGTTCATAAAGTGAAAACTATTATGATTATGGAAAGTTTTAAAAACAAGAATAGACCGAGTTACAAATGAAAAAAGTTTAAAGACTTAAGTGCAAGTTTACAAAGTTTAAAAAGGAATAGAAAATATAGAAAAAGACAATGCACATATTATCTCCTTGATTTCATGTTGTAATTTTTTCAATTATTTCTTATGCTTGCATGTAATGGTTTTACTTAGATAATTAAAGCATGTATGCATTTATGTGTTATTTTAGTGTAGATTTTAATTTTGTATCTTAAGGAAAACTTTGGATAACATGTCACCTTTGTGTTTTTCCTTTTGATTTGTAGCTAAATGTGCTTAATTTTAGTTTGTCTTCATTTTACTTAGTTCTACACTTGTTACATCTTAATCTTTTGAGTTAAGCTTTCCTTGTGGTATTTTGTTATTTGTCTTTAAATTTCCTTATGTTTTGTCTTTGAGTTAAAAATTATTAACCTCTATTTGATAATTTTCTATTTTCCATATTACTAACATCAATTTCATTTCAATAGGTAGGTTAAGGGTTTTTAACAACAATTCAAGCTTGCAAGCTAAAGACATCAAAGGAAAAATGTAAGGGTGCTAATCTAAGTCTAAAAGCCTAAGGAAATTTTAAACACAGGTGAATTGAATTAAAAAACACTTATGGAATGGTGAAGACCTTTTCTATTTTGTGTTTTTGGACTAAACATTTCCTTGTGTAGAAGTTAGTTGGTGTTGATGGAGGAATCAAAGCAAAAAAGCCTTTAAATTCCATGAAGGGTGCATTCAACCAAGGGTAAGCAAGGAAGCATGAAGAATTTGTTTTGGTTGTAAATGGTTAGGATCATTAGAATTTATATCTTGCAAAGTTTTATACATTTTGTATAAGATTCCTTTCTATAATACTTAAATAATCGTAGTAGGATCTTTGATTTCTAATAAAATAATTTCGATTGCAATTTGTGTGTAGAAAGGCCATTAAATTTTTCCCTAGGTGTAAGATACTCACCAAGCTTATTTGTAGTGCTTTATTGCGCATGTTGTGGACTTATAATAGGATTTAATATGTATCTTAAGATTGCATGTGTAGCTTAAGTGACTGTGTTAAATCTTTCCTTATAACTTTTGAACTTGGCTTGTGTAAGAAGTCATTCGTAACTTTATTCTTCAAACTTCAAGTCCATAGTTGCTAAGTGCTTTATGTGGTAGGAACTTGAGCGAGTAGTAGGGATTACATTGCTTCCATTTTTGATTTTAAGATTGATAATTTAAGAGTAGGGTGCACATTGAAAATGAGTGAAGCTAAATATTCTCATAGATCCCAATTAGAAAACCTAGCTAATAAGTTGGAAAGAATGTTTATTATTAAAATAAGGCTTTGGAAAAACGCTTAGATAAATTGAAAGGTCTCATAACTCATCTAGGTCTAAAGATAAAATTGATAAAGACAATGATAATGGAAGTTCTAGGATGGGAGACTACCATGAGGAATCAAATGAGACATCCCTAGATGGGGTCAACTACTATAGGAAGGGTAATGATAAGTTTTACTCTAATAAAAAATAAAAATCACTCTAGAAATAAAAATAAATTAACAAGTAGAGAAAGGTAATGGGAAAGACCTTATTTAAGAAATAGGCCCCACCCTAAATATAGGAAACACCCTCATAAAGAGTAGGAACCACAACTCTAGGATAAGAGATCCTCTGAAAGTATGGGTAGAGATACCTCTAGGAGTAGGATAGGGAATCATCTAAGTCTAGGAATAGACATAGGAAAACCTTTAGGCATAGAGATTCCTTTAGGAGTAGGAATAACTCTAAAGATAGGAACCACAGAGATAAGAAAGATAGGAATAACCATGATAGCATCGATAGGGTAGGGATCAAAATTCTAAAATCTCAAGGGATGAATGACCAGTAAGAGTTGGAGGTTGATCTTCTTAAGACACACTATAAGTGAGGACTAAAAGGTTAAGTTAGTTGCCGAAGAATTTAGTGACTACAGCCTCATTTGGTAGGATAAGTTGAACTAAGAGAGACTTCACCACACAAGTGATTTGGAATAAATGAAGCATATCATGAAGGATAAATATGTTCCATCCTTTTACCTAAGGAAAGTGCATAATACAATTTAAAGGATAACCCAAGGAAATAAGACTGAAGATAAATATTATAAGGAACTTGAGGTTGTAGTCATTAGACCAAAAATGAATAAGAGTAAGTGGAAAATATAGCTAGATTTCTATAAGGTCTTACAGATATAAAGGATGTAGTTGATATTCACTATTATATGAGTTGTAATGACATATACCACCAAGCCTTTAAAGTAAAGAACCGAATGCAAAGAAAGAATAAAGGAAAGTACTCTTTATATAGATCCACACCCTCAAACCAATGGAAAGATAGGAAGAAAGAATTTATATTTAAGCCTAGAGAAATTAGGAAAACAAAGGACTTCAATGAGTCCAAGGTTAATACCTCTAACCCAACCTCTGGAAACAAAGAATCATCCATAAAGTGTGTTAAATGCCTAAGTAAAGGTCATATAGCCTATCAATGTCCTAACGAAAAGAATATGATCTTAAGGGACAATGGAGAATACTCCTCTCATGATTCATCTAACTCTAGTTGTACCCAATCATCTTCAAATGATGACACCTTAGAGTATGACACTAAAGGAGGCATTTTAGTGATGAGAAGTTTTTTGGATAGTTTGTCCATTAGAGAGGTGGAAAGTAAAAAGGAGAACTTCTTCCATACAAGATGTTCCATTAAACATCACATATGTTATTTTATTATATATGGTGGGAGTTCTACAAAAGTAGCCAGTACTAGGTTAGTTTCTAAGTTAGGCTTAGAAACTTCCCCATATTCTAAGCCATATAAGCTTCAATGGCTTAGTGATAATGAAGACCTCCTTGTAGTTTGGAAAATTTTGATAACTTTTTCTATAGGTAGATATATGGATAATGCACATGTGATGTCTTCCCCATGAACGCCATCCATATGCTCTTGGGAAGGCCATGGAAATATGATAAGGATATTCGTCATGATGAATATTCCAATAAGTATTCTTTTATGTTTAATTCCCAAAAAATAAACCAAGTGCCTTTTCTCCCTAGTGAGGTCTATAAGTACCAAGTTCATATGAAGAATAAAACGGAGGAAGAACAAAAGAGTTTGAAAAAGAAGAAGTAAAGACTGATAAGACGTCTAAGGGAAAAGTTGAGGAAAATCAATCACTTAGAAACCTTTTGGTACAAGTAAGGGAAGTTAGAAAAGCTCTATTGGTTGGGCAGTTAATTTACCTCATGTACCCTAACATGCTTACCGCAAATGCCCAAAAATAAAATCCAAATTTTTCCCAACTAAGATATAGTATAAGGTACAGACTCCGTCATCTTCCAAGGACCAATTAAGCTTCTAAAATAAATGAGAAGAAAGGTAGAATAAGGGGATTTTATAAGGATTCAGAAGTAAACTTTAAAAGTAAATTGCAAAATCAAGGTATTAGTTGATTCTAATTATGATCCAATCAAGGAATTTAGAGGTTATTTTCATAACTAATCATTGATCCCTAAAATCATGTATAGAATTATATTTATCAACCTAGGATCATTTGGAAACCCTGAAATAATCCTTGAATTCTCTACAAAGAAAACTCTCAAGATTCAATTGATTAAAATTAAAAGGATAAAGTAACCATGTAATCTTTATTTATATCTAAAGCAATTTCATAATCAGAATTGAATTAAAGTAAGAAAAAAATAAAAATTTTCAATTCCATTACTTAATCTCTGCTCTTCAAACATTTAGAAAATGATTTGCTAATAAAAAAATAAATAAAAATCAATTACAATTTTAATAATCAAAATACGTCAATCGAAACAAACTTTGATTAAGATGGTGAAATTGAAGAATATAACGAAACAAAGTAGAGATAATCTGAAAGGAAAGTAAATAAAGATCAAGACCTCATAGTTAAAATAAAAATAAACTGAATCCTTCAATTGATAAAACTCACTTACCCTTTCATGAAGGAGGAAAAACTAACAATAAAGAAAAGAAAAACTAATAACAAATAAAAGAAAAACCTTTCATAAAGAAGGTAAAACTTATAATAAAGAAGAAACTAAGCCTTCCATGAAGGAGGCAAAACTACGAATAAAAGGGTAAAGGTGAAATGGTATTGGAGTTCTTATTTAAGGTGTGTTATTCTCTTGCAAATCCTCCTATTTATAGGGGATTTTGATTCTTTTTCTTGAGAATTTTTCCCAACCTTTTTTGACTCTTTCTATCACTTTATTTTTTTATTCACATAAACTTTAACCAGCATACAAAACACATTGTATGTTTTGTCTCCCACTAGCATCCTAATTTTGAAATTGATTATAGCTAGTTTTTAGTCCTTCACGTGTTCAAATTAGCTCTTGAGATATGAAAAAAATTTGAAGCTCTGGATGTTAGCTTTTTAATAGGACTAGTTTCATCTCAAAATGACTTTTGTAGCTCCAAACATGTTCAAATCCATGCACACTGTTTAGCTTCAACAACAACAACACTAGCTTGACATTTGAGATGATTTAGAAGTTCTATAAAACCAATTTAACTTTTGATATTTATTTTGAGCTTTATATATTTCTTTAATATTTCCTCCAAGGTAACTTTCATTATTTTTGGATGGTTAAAACTCCTGTTATACTAAAAATACTACAATAGTGTAATTGTTATCATAAGCATTTAATTAAGCTGACAAATTAAATTAAGCTTAATATGAACCTAAACTCTTAAAATATGAAAAATATCACTTAATTGAACATAGAAGAAGTCCAAATAACCTAAATACAAAGGATAATTATTTAGAAAAGTTATGCATAACAAATTCCTCTCACTTATCTTTTTATAAGTCCAAAGAAAACTTAAGTTCTAGATTGGTGACTCAAGCATTTTTTTTTTTGTCAAAAATTCAAGAACGATAAAGCTTTTAGTTGGTCTTTCAAGATATCATAAAACTCATGAAACATTCTTTCATCATATTGTTTAAACTACTTAGCAAGGAAACTTTAGTTGAAGAGAATAGATCAACAAAGGTAAAACCTCACACGATATACTTTGAATCTTTAAGTGTTTAGCTCAATATATGTGTCTTAAATTCAATCCATGGAAAATGGACTATCATAGGTTTGCATCTCTTCTAATTCTCTACTACTATGTAGACATGCAATGCATAAACCAAGATATCTTTATTTTGGTTATAATGGGGTTGAATATATGAAATGATATATAAAAGAGAGAAAATGTTGGACTAAAAAGAATGGAAGAGGATTGAGAATTGAATCCGAGTGTAAGAAACAAAGTTTAATTTTTATTGTAATAAAGTAATTTTTTTTTCTTTTTTTCTTCTCCCTTCTTTTTTCTTTTTAGCTTTTTCACCTTTTTTTCAATCATGAAATTGACAATTAGCAGCATAATTGTAGTCTCCCATACTTATTCAAGCACTTACGGTAATCATAAATCCAATATTTTCCACTTTCTAGGGCCATGAAAAAAAATGATTTTATGTTTAGGCTTACAATGAGCTAAAATAAAAGGATGGTTAATTAGGCTTAATGGTCTAATCAAAAGGGTAAAGTTACATAGGTTCGTTATTTTTCTTAGTGGTTTTCTTAAGAAAATTAATACCTCAATCATGTTTGTACAATCATATGAAAATGTAGCTTCAAAAAGAATAAAAAAAATCCTGAAGTAACATGTTCTATGGATGAAAGTCGCACAAGAATAATTAATGAATAAGGCTCAAAATCTCATAGGTGATATTTATCAAATCTAATCTATTCAATCCAAATCTTTGTTTCCAAACTAAGTAATCTCTAAATGTATACCAGTCTACTTTAATCATGTTATGAAATATAAAGAAAAGAAAATAAAATATACTTCCATATTTCAAAATATCTTATTAAAAGAAAAAAAAAAGCCAATTCATTTTTTAAATGATTTATTAATAAGATACGTATCAAGAGTCAAGTTTGACTTTTTACTCATCCATCTTACTATTGCATGCAAAATCTGACTATAAACTCTTTGCCAATTTTGACCCACAAGCATGTAGATACATCGATGTAGAAAAGAGGTATTTTAAACCTCCAGTATCGATCCTACAAAGACTATATCGACAATCTATGTATGAAGTTTGAATTCCAACTTTTAAGCTCACCAAACCAAGGGTTATTTTATAGAAATAAATGAAATAGAAATAAATTTTACCTTAGATGATAGATAAAAGAATACAATGCAAGTTATGGAAAATTTATAGAGCATTGGATCCCCTTGTGACTTTGCTTGCTTTGACCCCTAGTCTCCCCCTTTGTTCAATTGCTAACCACCTCCACTAATTCTATTTCTACTTCTTGATCCGGTAATAGTAATAATCTCCCTTCTAGATACTATCTCCATTAATCCTGAAGATAGATAAATAAAAGATGCATAAATTTGAAAAGGGAGTTAACTACGTGCCAGGAAATTAACCGGTGAGAAACTCAAGTTACCAATTGATCCTCTAAGACTCTTAAGTCCAGTATCTTATGGTTCTGCCGATTAGGAGTGATACAATCACCTAATCCTCTATGGCTTCTAACATGGATAGTCCAAGACCTCCACACTTGCACAAGTCCCTAACTTGGCACTTTACAGTATGCTATTGTTAACTTTTCACATAGGATTTTCTTAAGTAACCTCTTGACTTATTAAGTTCCATTTCAAGTATTTAAAATAGGATGCATGCTCAATATTCAATCAAAATGGCATGCACAAATAGCATCCAAGTCATCCAATTGCTCCTACAATTCATTTTTTCATGGAACCACAATTCACACCAATTTTCATACATCATTCAAAAGAATACATGTAGTCTCTAATCTAATCTAACTTTACATTTATCATCTACCCATAAGCATCAAATGACATTTCTAAACAACCATACGTATATAACATACACTTTACATACATATTTGTGTACACATAAATCCATACAACAAGTAGGCATGATATTACTAAATAGAAACTAATCTTTTAATCAAGACTTTCTTGATTAATCTTGATGTTACTATCTTGGGCAGTATGTATACTTACTCCCATAGCTTTTCCAACTTGACTAATTCATAAGATTTATGATGAATCACTCATAGGATCTTAGTTCACTTGTCCTTCTAAGTTACCTCTCAACCTTTCCTTTTCTCAAAGGTTAAGTTCATCTTAATGCTTTTAATGAAAGATTATGGTGTATAACATCTTCTTCTCTAGTTGGTCGAATGGCCTTTAAAATTTTTACTCTTTGTGTCCTTAATTGAAAGTATTATTCTCCATTTACTTAATTCAAGTTTAAGTTTTATATGTTTTATGTTTCTTGATTAGTAACTCAGCTATTTAGATTTGTTCCATTATTAAACCTATTTGCTTGCCTCCTTGTTCATTAACTTTAAGTTTTCTACTCATGTTTTATTTAATTATTCTTAAACATCCAAATTAGTCTATTTTCCTATTTCTTACCTAAGTAGCCAAATTCATATTCCCTAGTCCTAAGGTCTTATAGTTCAATTCTTCTTCTCTTAGAAAGGTGACCTTCCCTATTTAAGATTTAGGCCACTAGTTACACCAACCATAGAAGTTTTTAGGGATTTTTTTCCTTATCTAGTGAGCATGGCCGAATGCCCTTACTCCTTTCTCTACTCCATATTTAACTCCTAATCACCTCTTTAAGCTCACTTTGATAAACGTTTAAATTCTAGCAAATGGTACCCAACCATTACCCAATCTCTCTTAACTATAAAATTCATTCCTTAAACTTGTTTAGGCTCCACTTTACCCCTTAATTAAAATTTTGACCCAAGTTTCCCTAATTAGTAGAAGAGTGGTCGAATGCCCTCGGTGGCTAAAACAAGGTTCCTTTCCTTAATTTGTCCTCTCTTGGTCTTGGTGTTATGGATTTTAGTATATTTTTACCCAATTTAACCAAAGTTGCCAAATGACCCCTTTAATAATTTCATGTACCTTTCAAATTTATAATTCCACAGTTATACTTGATTAGTTTCCTCTTTATACCCTAATCAAAATTTTAAACTCAAGATCTCCAAATTTACTTGGAAGTGGTCAAATATTATAGGTGTATTGAACAATGGTCTTTTTCAATTTTCTTACCACATGACCTTGGTGTCATGAAGTTTAGCACTTGGTTCACCATATGTCCTTAGATCCATCCATAAATTTTCCCTACTCTATAGCTTTGGTCATTGCGTGGAAGATCTTAAGTGATTTGTGCAACTTTGGGACCAAAATTTCACCTTTACACTTAGTAGTTTTTAAGTCCAAGTTAAGTTTAGGGATCTCATGGTGTAGTTTTTATTATTCCTTTAAGGATTTTCGCATATTATTCCTTTAAGGATTTTCGCATATGAGTCCAAATTTGTGATGCTCATATTTAAATATCCAAGGAAAGTTTCAATCTCTCATGAGTTCAAACAAAAAGAGATCCATAGATCTTAGAGAAAAATCCATAAAGAAGAAGAAAAATAAACCATAAATACAAGATTAAAGCTTAGAAAAATACAAGGTAAAATCCTACTTGTTGAAGACTTTGTGATGGGCTTGGTGGGCCTTTTATGGCTGATATTTCTTTTTCTTTGGGGCTCCACACAAGATCTTCCATTGGTGGTGGTGAGGCTTTATGGTTTGGTCTTTCTATAACTTGACCTCAAAGTTGGAAGTTTAAGCTTAGTGTATGATTTTGGATTTTTGGGATAGATTAAGTTTAGAGAGAATTTAGAGAGTTTATCTAAGTGTTTATAAGATGAAGAATGAAGCAAATGATCCTTTTGAGGCCATCATGGAATTCGGCCACTTTGGAAATTAATTTCCCACTTAAAGACATTTTCGTATATTTGCAAGTAATTTTCTTTTTCTAAAATAAATCCAAATGTAAGGAATTATCCTTTTAGGATTAGATTAGTGCTAATTTTCTGAATTTTTCACTAATCAAGATTAACTTATCCTAAGCATAGTTAATTTTAATTAAACAAGGTTAATTTACTTTATCCATGGTTAATTTACTTTAATCATGGTTAATTTTATCCATCCTATTTATTATTTTTGTCTTACATGAATTTAATGGAGTGATGACTCATGGTGAGCCAGCACCACATTTTACACATGCATTTTCATGCACAAGGTATGGAGCCCACTTTCTACCTTTTGCTTTGCATTTTCTTGCCCCACGACCTTCCAGGGGCATTTTGGTAATTTTTTTTTACATTTCCTGAAAGGTTCCCTAAGTGTTCCTTCGATGTTTCTAACACTTATTTGTTCATTTCTAAATCGTTCTAATGTTAATTTCCATTTTTCTAAAATTAGTTTATCACTTGTGGAAAGTAAAGCTTTCTGTGGGCATTTTCGAAGTTTTCTCATGGTTTTTCTCCTATCTTTATTCCTCTTCTTTTCTTATGACTTTGAATCATCCTTGATGTATTCTAATTCTTTTACCTTTTGTTTTATGTCTTTCCTGCACATTATTTGGGTTATCCTAGTGTAGGGGAAATTTTGTTATTTTCTAAAAATTTTCTAATTTCTCTGGATTTTGTTCTTATTTCTGCTTATTTCTTACTAGAGGATATTTGTAGCCTAGAAAGTACACTATAAAAAATTAGGGATGTTACAAGCTTAAGCATGCTAGCATGTTTAGTATTTCAAGTCTACAATTGTAAATGTCCTTAAGAACATCTCTTCAAAGAATGGGAAACCAATTTTTGAGTTTAAGCATTCTCCATGTATTTGAGAACTTATCTAGATGAATTTTTAGTTCTTGTAGGATTAATGTGATGTAATGATTGAGATGAATTAAGAGGAAGGGAGAAAAAATCAAGAGATCGGTTAATGAAACAAAACATGTTAGGAAAAGACAGGGAGGAAGAGAAAGAGAGAGAGAATAAAATTCCTAACCCTAGATCCTTCTCCCATACTTATATATCTTACTTGTTCTAGTTCAAAGATTAGAAAATTTAAAAATTGAATGCCTTTGATCACCAATGGTTGTAGAAAAAGAAAAATAAAGACATATGAAAAGAAAAACTTCTCTAGAATTCATGTTAAGTATATGGCATCATACAAGTGCATTTCTTCCACTGTGTGCTCTTGAAAACCTTCGAAAGACAATGTCCATTAACCTTACAGATCTTATTGGTCACCTTATTTTTTATTTCCACTGCACCATAAGGAAACACATTAATAACTACAAATGGGCCTAACCATCTAAAACATAGCTTACCAAGCATAAGCTTCAACCAAGAATTGTAAAAGAGAACTTTTTGTCCAGTGAAAAACACCTTTCTTACCAACCTTTTTTCATGAAGGAGTTTGGTATTTTCTAAATTTTTGAGTTTTCATATACTTCCAATTGAATTTCTTCAAGTTATTTCCATTGAATCTTTCTATGGATTCCTGCTTGGTCTAGCTCCATTTTTCATTTTTTTATTGCCCAGTATGCTCTATGCTCTAATTCAACTAGAATATGGCATGCCTTACCAAAAAAAATCCTATAAGGAGACATTCCAATAAGTGATTTATAGATTATCTTGTATGCCCATAAAGAATCATCAAGGTCAAAGTTCTAATCCTTCCAGTTAGGTTGAACTGTTTTCTCTTGGATTTTCATAATCTCAAGACTAGAAACTTTAGCTTGACCATTTGTTAGGTGGTGGTATGGAGTGTAAATTTTATACATAACTTCATATTTAAACAACAAAACTTCCCTCATGCGATTACAAAAATGAATGCCTTGGTCGCTAATCAAAGCTTTAGAGAAGCCAAACCTACCAAAGATGTTAGATTTGAAAAATCTACAATAACCCGAGCATCACCAGTACAAGTGACTTTTGCCTCCAGCCACTTTAAACATAATCAACAACTAGCAAAATGCAAACAAATCCAAAATAAATAGGGAAAGGAGCCATATAGTCTATACTCGATACATCAAATACCTCACAAAAAAGAAATGGGTGTTGAGGCATCTCATTTTTGCATGAAATGCTCCTTGTCCTTTAGTAACGCTCACAAGTTATGCAAAGTCTATGTGCATCATGAAACATTGTTGGCTAGTAGAAACCTGAGAGTAATACTTTTCTAGTTATATGTTGTGGCCCAAAGTGTCTACCACAAGCTAGGGAATGGAAAAAGCTAAGAACAAATTGGACTTCATGATCAAGAACACTTCATCTAATGATTTAGTCACTACATGTATTCCAAAGGTATGGCTCATCCCATATATAGTATTTGGCATCACTTTTGAACTTAGCAATTAGAGATTTGGTGGAGTGTCTAGGTATCTATTTAATAACTGGATATTTTACAAAATCTGCATACTGAGGATTCTTCCCTTACAGATGATATGGATGCTCACTTAGGAATGAATCTACAATCAGAGTTTCTTCAAATGGTTGTTGGATCTGACTTGAATGGTTTGCCACAAGGTTCTCTGCATCACTCTTGTCTCTGATCTCTACATTAAATTCTTCCACTAGAAGCATCCAATGAATCAATATTGGCTTAGCATTTTCCTTTTTTAACAGGTACTTCAAAGTTGCTTGGTTAGAAAAACAATAACTGTAGATCCAAGTAAATAGAAGAAAAATTTATCCAATGGAAACACAATTGACAGAAGGTCCTTCTCCGTAGTGATGTAATGCATCCAATGTGCAAGAGCCATATGAAATCACATGAGAGTGTCTGCCAACTCGTTGAGAAAGTATAACACCAAGAGCATAATTTGATGCGTCACACATTAGTTCAAATGGAATCATCCAATTAAGTGGTTGAATGATAGGAGTAGTTGTCAACTTCTTCTTTAATTCATCAAAAGACTCCTTGCATGGTTGGTCAAGCACATATTTTGTATCTTTTTGTAGCAATCTGGACAGGAATTATGCAATCTTGCTAAAATCCTTGATGAATCTTTTGTAAAATCCTACATGACCAAAAAAGGAACGTACTTTTCACATAGAAGTGGGGTAAGGTAGAAAAGTAATAATGTCTACCTTTTCCTTGTAATCCATTAAGCCTTTACTAGATACCAAGTTTCCTAAGATTATACCTTCTGATATCATGAAATGATATTTTTTGAAATTCAAAATGAGTTTAGTCCCAATGCATCTGTCCAAAACTCTGAAGAGGCTTTCTAAACATGATCAAAGAACCATATATAATAAAGTCATCCATAAACACCTTAATGAAACTTTCTAAAAGATAAAAAAAATCCTTACCATGCATCTTTGGAAGGTTCCAAGGACGTTGCACAACCTCAATGGCATCCTTCTATAGGCAAAAGTTCCAAAAGGACAAGTGAATATGGTCTTGTGTTGGTCCTCTAGGGCTATATGTATCTTAAAGCAGCCCAAGAATCATCTAGAAAGAAATAACGGGATTTTCATGCTAACCTTTCCAAAATTTGATTTATAAAAGGTAGAGGAAAATGGTCCTTACAAGTCACTTGGTTGTGCTTTTGTAGTCTATGCAGAGTCTCTAACTATTTTGTATTCTGGTAGGGATTAATTCATTATTTTGTTTCTGATTACAATCATGTTAGTCTTCTTAGGAACTACTTGCACTAGGCTAACCCAATTGCTAGCTAAGATGGGGTACATGATACCAGCTGTCAAAATGTTACCTACTTCCTTCTTTAGAACATCTAAAATGGTTGGATTCAAACACCTTTAGGGTTGTCTAAGAAGTATGATGCCTTCCTCTAGCAATATGCTATACATGCAAGTAGAAGGCTAATGCCTGGAATATTGACCAATGTCTTGTCAATTGCTTATTTATGGTTTCTTTTCCCAAGGTTTGTAATAACCTTTATTACTCTATATAAACAGAATCCAAACCATTCAACATAAACTTTGGATAATCATAACCACAGTATCATATTCTTTTTAAATTATGCATGAATCTAACAAGTATAAACAAATATCTAATACTTCTCATACCATATTAGATGTTATTAAACAAATTTATAAATTCCATATAACCTTTCTATGAATTTCATATTCTAAGGAAGCTTCCTTCCTAAATTCTTTATTCTTGTGTCAATCTTGTTTACCTTTTCTTTTTCTCGGGCTTACAACATTTATAAACTACAATGTCATTTCTTTAAATCATTAAATTTCAATTTACTCAATATATATCAAATTCTAAAATTTTTAAGAGGGAATTAGTTAATCGCATAGTTTATTACCATGGTTTTTATCATAAAATCATTCTAACCTTTTTATCTATTTAATTCTAAATATAAGTAATAAAAAGGACTAAGTGCATACCCTAAGGCTTCATCATTAGATGAATAGCAAGAGAAACTAGAGCCAATGGACTTTAGTGGTGAATAATTATCATTGTGCTTAAGAACCATGGTTTTCTTATTTATGATTTAGGAAGCAATTTTCCCCCTACCCAAAACTTTAAACACTTAACTAAAGACTCCTTGCTAGAGGAAAATTTTGGAGTCTTGCTTTTAGACTCTTTAGATTCTTTGGCCTCTTTGGACTTCCTAAATTTAAAGCTAAAGTCTTTTGAAACCCTTTTCTATCTTCCAAAGTGTCTTGTGTATATGACTTGTATGAAATTTATTTTCCTTTATCCCTCCTATTTATTTAGGCTTCTACCTTTATAACTTAGTGGTAAAGATCATTAAGGCCTAGATATTGGTAGAGTTCTATCACATCCCTGATGTCATGGCTAAGCCCATCTAAGAACCTAGCCATGGTTGCTTTCTTACTTTCTTTCAAATTGGCCCTAATCATTGAGACTTCCATTTTTTAATAATATTCATCTACATATTCTTGAACCTTGAAAGAGACTTTGTAAACTATTGTGGATCTCTCTTAAATAATAGGGAAGTACATGTCTTTCCTTCATGATATGCTTCATTTTCTCCCACTCACTTGAGGGTTTATATTTCTTTATTAAGCCTATCCCACCAAATTAAG
The DNA here is from genome assembly GCA_037954105.1 of Canavalia gladiata. Taxonomy (NCBI): domain Eukaryota; kingdom Viridiplantae; phylum Streptophyta; class Magnoliopsida; order Fabales; family Fabaceae; genus Canavalia; species Canavalia gladiata. Next base: position 43,093,402 of record CM075661.1, read on the forward strand.
GCATAGTCACTAAATTCTAAGGCAACTAGCCTTATCTATCTTTCCTGAATGGCATGGCTTGCAAAGATTTGTTCTACCTTAAGTTCCCAATCTAAGTATTCCTCTGGGTTGTTCCCTCTTTGGAACTTAGGCATTTCAATCTTAGGTTGCTCTGTGGGTTCTATGATATCTCTACCCCTTGAAACTCTATTCCTATGGCTAACTCTATAGTCTCTATCATCTAAGTTATCTCTAGAGGAACTCCTACTCCTATGTTACCTAAACCAATCATTCCTAATCTTATGGGTCCTATGCCTAGGGGATTCTTTATCATTTTAAGGTTCCATATGCCTGTGCCCCTATCTCTATCTCTATCTACACTTGGTACATGTTCATAAGGTGTTAGTGCTCTTCTTTGTGAGAAAGACCTATCCCTTGAAGATGACCTCTCTCTTTATGGAGATTGTCCCCTATTTTCCTTTAGATCTATGTTTATCCCAAAGAAGTTGACATCATCATTTAATGTCTCTTCCTCGTTATGATATCCTCCATTTCTAGACCTACTTATTTCAATTACCCTTGGGTTATTTTTAGACCTATTTGAGTATCTTCTTTCTAATTTGTCTAAGAGATCTTCAAACACTTTTGCTTAGGTTTGCATTACCTTTTCTAATCTTGAAGCAAGATTCTCCTAGAGTTGTCAAATGGGACAGCCCTAACCTATTTAGCCCTAGCCCTATGGGTCAGGGCCAAAAAGCCCACAGGGCCGAAAATCCCTATATATAAAAAATTCTTAGGGCTAAAAAACCATTAAGGCCAAGTGGACCAGGGCCAACTCATGCGCCAACCCTTCCATAAAAAAAATAATAGTGCATTATACTATGCTTCAAAGATCTCGAATTTTTTTTTATTAGCAAAGATACTAAAATATGGTAAATATCCAAAAAAAAAAATTATTAGCAAAGATACTAAAATATGGTAAATATCCAAAATCCAAATTCTTACACAGAATATAGTTGGTCAAAGAAATTATGAGTTTAAGCATAAACAAGGTTCCTTAGTTAAAAAAAAACTTCATTTGGACACCAATTAACCCTATCCAAGACGGATTTGTAGCCATTTTCAAGACATATAAGCACAATTTAAAACATAATTGTTTCAAAACAAATATTCTTTCCTATGAATTCATAATTATTAATTACCAAACAACCACAAACTACATGAATCCAAGCCATCAAGAAAATTAGAAGTGAAATTTTCAAAATGATGTTCTGACACAAACATTAAATAATTTAATATTCAATATTACATTTCAAATCGCATCGTCATCCAAATATCTGTTTATATATTATACATATATTAAGGACCTTATAATATATATATATATATATATATATATATATATATTTCTCTTTGCGAAAGAAGTTATAATTAGAAGTATAGGTCGTACAAATATTGCCCTGTAAGCATCTATGAGAAATTAGATCAGAAACCAGTTCCCAAACTTTCTAAATAAAATTAAAAATTAAGTAAAATTATATTAACAATTCTAAATTTAGTGAAAGATTTTCTAAATACATAGTTGAAGTAATAGAACCACTCATCATTTAAAATCCATGGCATCTAAGATAAATAAAATAGTGATCAACTTCACCCAAAAAAAAATCACATTCTATCATTTTCTAAAACATTACCTTCCATCCAATACAAGAATTATGTCTGTACTCTATTGGTGACCCAATGCAACAATGTAATGAGAGCTCTAATGTAAGTGAAATTGAGCAACTGACCACTTTGAGTTGAAAAACTTTGGTAACATTCCTACAAGTGCAAAGTTAAAACAACATTATCAAGGGCAACATGAATCAATAATTATTCTTTAATCAATTCCTTCTTTTCTTAGGAAAAATTCTTAGCTAAAAGACTTTGAGACAAATGGTTCTTAGGTATATATATTCTCTATTACCATATTTTTTTTATGTCCTTTAAAAATTGAATTCAACATGGATAATTATTGGGATTTAAATTTAGGTGTAGAGTAATGAATTGCTGGGTGTTTATAATTCTATTTAAGATCCCTACAACCACCATATTAAAAGTAAAAATTGTTGCACATAATCTATTCCCCTTAAAATGGATAAGCAGCAATAGTTGTTTTACCTTCGCTAAATCTGATATCACATAGTTTTCTCTCTTAACTCTCTCTCTCTCTCAATCCACAGCATTCCCTGTCATAACTCCTACTTAATTCCCCCACCTTACTCATTTCCAATAACATGGCCAGCACCTAACTTACTCACAACATACACTAAAAATGAAAGAACCTCACCTTTCTCTCTCTCTCTGAACACTAATATCCTCCCCCACACTAACAACCTATCATTCCCTAAATCTAAAATTTTTCATCTATCTTTCTTATACGAGGATCCTCCTCATTCTCTCACACACTAGTTCCTTCTCTCTTTCTCTCTCAAATAATATCTCTTTCATATGTACACTAAGCTCTTTTTCATTAACTGATTCCATGGCCATTCTCACCCATACTCTTCCATTAACCCCCAACAACCCCTGGATAGCAAGGAGCTCTCTCTCGCTCCATATCCTCTCCTACTATATTAACTGCGCACTACATAGTACATCTCTCGAGTTAGCTCACATTCTCTCACTCTTATTCACACACAAACGCTATCTCTCACAAAACACAACCTCACCTTCTCCAGTAATTGATATACAGTTCTCTAGCAAGCAAAATTTAATCCAATATAAAATATGCCTCTCAATATCAAGCTTAGTTTTTACCATTGAAAGAAGATAAACACTATTGAAGAGAAAATGGGAGAAATTTTCTTTCGTTACAACTCTAGCATACCTCAAAATGGGGAGAAAAATTGAATGCTACATTTGGAGATATGAGAGCGTTACAGAGCTGCATAGGTTTTCTCTTATTCCAATTGAAACTCAACAGAATGCAACAACAAAAATTCTGCATCATTTTTCAATTGAGCATGAAAATTTAAAGAGAATACAAATTAAATAAGAAAATGTATATCCAAAATAGAAACAAATGCGTACCAAGTGCGGTTGAAATCACGAAAGTGTAGCTAAAATCAAAGAAATTGGAATTAGGGTTCTTCATTATTATGGCTCACACTCTACTTTTGATCTTTGAAAGCCTAAATTGAATATAAGAAAGTGAAATGGCAGGGTCAGGGCTAACCCATGGATAAGCCTCACTGGATCATATATTTTTAGGGTCATTTTATTAGGGCTATTTTAATTATTCTATTATTTATAGGTTAGGGCCAATAGGATATAAAAAAAAATTGGGTAAGGATGGCCCCAAGGTTAAAGCCTAGTTTGACAGCTCTAGTTTATCCATTCGATTCCTAGGTGAATATTCCTAAGCACTCATTTGCAAAGTAGAAAATTCCTCTCCACACCCAGATTGCTAGGTCAAAAAAATTGAATCACATAAGTCCAAAAACACTTAGAAGGAAACCTAGGCTCTTTGGCTTACAATAAAACAAAGCTTAAGTATACCTATTGATGCAGAGGTCGAAGGAGGTGGCTTTTCTTAGTCGATGGAGGTTTCACTTTGATGAAGAATGGAGGAGGAATGGATTCAAATTCAAGGCTTGACTTGTAAGCGCCACCTTTTGAGAAGGATGAGCTTCTTCTCCTCCACCATGAGTAGCCACAAATTAGGAGGTTTCCCAACCCCAAGTCTAACTCTAGAGGAAGAAAAAGGAGAGAAGAGCTCTTAAAAATCTAAGTGAAAAACTCTCAATTTCATTCAAATGAATCTTACTAAACTGCCTCAAACCAAACTTGAGGCCAAGGAATAACTCAACTCAAGCTCATGGTGCTTGGTGTCAACAAGGTGGTGAAGGATTGCTCATGTAAATGTAGGTGATAGGTAACAAAACTAGAAGAATTTTAAAGATAATTAAGAAAAGCTAAGCATGAGAATAGTATACTCAAAGTAAATTTAAGTAAGACAAAACTTGGAAGTCAAGAATTTATACAAACTAGAATTAAAGGTAAGATTAAAGGTAAGATTAAAGGTAAGCACACAAAAGGTATCCTAGAAACCTAAGAGAAGCATGCATATGCTCATGCAAATGATGAATGCTTATTTGGCCAAGTTATATGAATCATACACTAACAAAGTATTAAGACCAAATTTGGGAACCCTATGACCGAACATGAATTCATGAATACACAACCATACTTCACTCAAATAATGGACCTTATGCGCATGCCTTTTCCTATATGCTTTAGTTGTTTTTTCCTGTTTTTTTATACTTTTTCTTCAAGTCTTTTTGTATTTTCTTACTATTTTATTTTGATTTTTTTGTGTAGTTCTTGATTCAAGCCCAAAATTCAAAATCCTCCAATGGTCTTTTCATAGACCTTTTTCTTTCACAATCCAGAGTCCTACAGTTGAACTAGTGCACTTGTACTCTTCTTTGCAAAGGTAGGGTAAGTTAAGTCAAGTATGTTTCCCATATTTGTCTCCCAACCCAGTTCAAGTCATAGAATTTCTAGAGGTGTTTAAGTGTCTTTTAATATTGCTTAAGATGTTAATTAAGATTAGACTTAACCACTTATCCTTAATTGCTTAGAACATGCACGATTGAAGTCTAGCTAGCATTAGATTGCATGCACATGATCATGCATCTTATTGAAAATTGAAAGACACAAACCATATAACAATGAACTCAGAATAACAAATAAAGAAGGATCAAAACATAATGAATCAAATCTATACATGTTCTAAAAAATTCAAATCAAAAGGATGAACTTAAGATCACTTAGTTCTTGGTACCAAAAATTGTATTCAAATTTCAAATTATTTTTTGAAATTTTTTTTAAAGATCTATGAAATCCACACCAATTACTTGAAGGATACATATAAGATCAAGCAATCCAACATGAATTTTGTCCAAATTGGACCAGAATGTTATGCTCACTTTAATCAAGCAAGATGTGTTTGCATGCTAGGGTGAACATACACTTGTAAATCAACGACTGATAATTAAATACTGAACCAATTAATGTAAAAAATAGCATTATAGAAACTATAAAAAAATATAAATCTAACACAAAAAGAATCATAGAAATCAGATCTCGTTTTCCCGATAGAAAGTAAGAACAAAAAAGGAGTAGAAGATGAACTCGAGAAAACGAAGAGAACATGAAAATGTAAAATGATTAAAGCTGGATCTCACCTCCATTGATGGAGCTTTGATACTATTTGATGCAAAGGTGGAAGGAGATGGTTCTTCTGGAACAATGGAGATTTCAATTTGGTGGAGAATGGAAGAGGAATTAAGTTGAACTATGTCTTGACTTGGAAGTGCCACCTCTTGTGGAGGATAAGCTTCTTCTTTGACACCATGAGAAACCACAGATAAGGAGGTTCCTTAACCCCCAAGTATATTTCTAAAGGAATGATAGAGAGAGAATTTCTCTAAAAATTTGAGTGGAAACTCATAATTTCATTCAAAATGAACTTAGTGTGAAAATTACACAAGTGATGCCTTTATTTAGGAAAAATGGAGAAGGTATAAAATGGAGGGAAGGAGTGGGCATATTTGAATATGAATTAGACATGGATTTCATTCCAATAATGGTGCCTTATTCACTCCTTAATGAAGCGTCAAATTAGGCAAAGAAAGTCCAAAAATCCTAAGGTAAAATACAACAAAATTGGACCCAAATCCTATACATATTAGGTTTTCTACTTCCTAGAATACGAAAAATGTACCCAAATCTTATTTTAATATGTGAGGCCCAGTAGACCTAGTTTGTGTGAGGTCCAATAGGCTTAATGGCTCTATAGATGTGATACTCTATATCAACAAGGGAGAAGAATATTATTAGACTATATGGGCCCCCACTAACGAGCAGTTTACCCATCCAAACAACAAACGGTATTTAGAACATCGAACTAAAGCTCGCACTTATCAACATGATAAGAAATTTGTTTTATTTTAGGGAGCCAACATCCGAGGACCCATATCTCCATATCGGAAAGTTCCTAAGGCTAACAAACACTACCAAGATGAAGGGCATCTCATAGGATTCCATCATATTACAGTTGTTTCCCTTCTCCATCACTGAGAAGGTGAGCGACTAGCTCAACTCCTTGTCGAAAGGATCCATTACATCCTGAGGTCAACTACAATGTCTCTTTCTAACGTAGTACTTTTCACAGTCCATGCAATCTAGGATCATAATGGAGATCACTAGCTTCACATAGTATGAGAATAAGTTCCTATATGAGGCATGGGATCATTTTTAGAATCTTCTCCAGAATTTCCCAAACCATGGGTATTAGATACCTTATCTCATGCAAATCTTCTATAACAACCTCTTCTATGCCAACAAAGTTGTAATCAAGGCATCCTCTGAAGGGGCATCTTACATAACCTGTGGAAGATATATAAGTCATAATAGGGAACCTCACTACTAATAGTAACTAATGGAGATCTGCTTAAAGACATGTAAAAAAGAAGGACTCACAACAAGCAGTTATGTATTAAGTAAATCATAGCACCCTGTTGGTCGATCAGGTCAAGGCCTTCAATAGAAAGATGGAGGTGCTAGTACAAGTAAGGGCACATCCCACTCTGATTGTTCACACTCAAGTCACACCTGAGCCTAGTTAGTAAAACCTATGTGGTTCCATAAGTCATGGTCTTGAAGGATGCACAATTAAGGCCCACCACATAGGCCAACAAAATGGGGAGTCCCATTTCAAGGGAAACGTCTTTAATCCAATTTGGAAGAATCACCCCAACCTATCTTGGGAGGGCGTTAAGGTAATAAAACTAATGGTTCTTCCAATGTTTGTGAGCCCCTTATATGTAGAATCAAAATGGTTATAGGAAAGAGAGGAGGGAGCCAACCCCCATGGAATCAAGGTTCTAGAATATGGAGGCACAACACCATAACATAGAGATGTAGATGTCTCGATTCCAAAACATCGAAGAACAAATGGCAAAGATCCTTACCCTCCTAGCGTAATGCATGCTAGGGACATTACCCAATCATCTTAAGGTGAAGTCAAAGGAGAAAGTGAATGCAATCACCTTAAGAGGAATGATAAAAGTGGAAACACTCACAAGAGAAGAAAAAAACAATGCAACCATGGAGTTGCCATCAAAACTTAAGGACCCAAGAAGTTTTATTGTTCCTTACATTGTGAATGATTCCCATCTTAAAGCTTTGTGTGACTTAGGCTCTAGTATAAAATTAATGCCTCTCTTTTCTTTTAGATGGGTAGGTATCGAAAAGCCCAAACCTACCACTATCTTTTTGCAACTCATAGATAGAATCCTTGTATATCAAAAAGGGATGGTGAAGGATTTGCTGGTAAAGGTGGAAACATTCACCTTCCCTACAAATATCTTCATACTCAGCATGGAGGAGGATAAAGAGGTCTCACTAATCTTGGAAAGACCCTTCCTAGCTACCAGAAGAATAGTGATCAACGTGCGACAAGAGGAGCTCACACTAAGGTAGAGTGACAAAGAAAATGTGTTTGGAAACACCCACCCCGTAGAATTCCCCAAGAATTCCCCTTGAAAGTCCATACTACTCTTCTACCCCCTAGACAGAAGCAATCCGAGATAAAGGCATATAAGGACCCAAAGTGCCACAAGTGGAAGAGAAGACACCATAAGCATACTGATAAGCATAAATTTCATAAATAATTATCTCTCATTTTTAACTCATTAAGACTTCTTATATGTTTAATTAAGTGGTCTTTGTCATATTTTATGAGTTTGGGTTCATATGGAGTTTAATTGAATTTTTTTGAATAACCAATTAAAATGATACTATTATAGTATTTTGATCATAATAGGAGTTTTACACATCAAAAAATCATGAAATCTGTCTTGAATGAAATCTTAAAGAAGTGTCTACAGTTACAAAGCAAGATCAGACTTCAAATGGGATGTATAGGACTCCTAAATTATCTCAAAAGATGAGATAGTGTTGTTGTCGCTGAACCTAAACAGTGTGTAAAGATCCAGCCATATCTTGAGATACAGAAGTCATATTGAGATGAAATCAGATCCATTGGAAAGCTAAAATCAAGGGCTAAAACTTTTTTTCGGACCTAAATCTCTAATTCGGACACATGAATATCCGAAAATGTGCTGCAATCAACGTCAAAATTGGTGGGCTGATTGGCGACAAAAGTCAAAAGTGTTTTTGTATTTTCAAAGCCAATGTGAAAGCAATAAAAGGATGGAAAATGTCAAAACTGGTTGGTGACCTTCTAAAGATGTTGCATCAAAAATCCTCTATAAATAGAAGGGTTTACAAGAGGAGAAGATACACCTTGGATATTAACTCCAATACCAATTTCCATCTTTCTTTCTTTGTTGTTAGTTTGCCTCCTTCATGTAAGGCTAAGTTTGTAATTTCAATTCAAGGATTCAAGCTATTTTCATTTTAACTTTGAGGTCTTGATCTTTATTTACATGCTTATTACGTTATTTCTATTCTGCTTTACTATATTCTTTAATTTTATTCTTTTAATCAAAATTTGTTCGGTTGACGTATTTTGATTAATGCATAATTGATTTCTAATTGGTTTTTAGTTGGTTAATCATTTTCCGAAAGTTTGAAGAGTAGAAATTAAGTAATTGAATGGAAGGTTTTCATTTTATTACTTACTTCAACTGAATTCTGATAATGAAATTGGTTTAGATCTAATGAAAGATTAAGTGGTTACTTAATCTTATTGATCATAATCAATTGAATCCTGAGAGTTTTCTCAGTAGAGAATTCAAGGATCATTTTAGGGATTTCATATGATCCTGGGTTGATAAAAATAATGCATAATTTTAGTGATCAATGATTAGTTAAGAAAATAGCCTCTAAATTTCTTGAATTGATAATCGTTAAGTCAAATTAATTTCATTCGGTATTGTGTATTTAGAACTTAATATCACATCTTTACAAAATCCCCTTGTTCTAATTTTCTCCTAATTTGCTTAAGAATCTGAAATGGTCTTTGAGAGATGACCTAGGTTGCACCTTATACTATACCAATAGTTGGGGAAAATCTAGAAATTATTTTTGGGCGTTTGCGATGAGCGTGTCACATACCCGAAAGCATGAGCTTTGTAAAAGTAAAAAAATTTCAACTTTAGTTCACAATTTCAAATCCTCACAGGAAAGCATCAGTTCAAAGGAGGTATCCCTTATAAGCTCAACAAGGCACACCCCCAATATGATAAGGAGGATCTTCAAAAGGCTGTAGGTCCTAAACAACAAGGATAGCACCAACCAAATCTTAGGCACATCATACGTAAGTTCTCATATCCTCACTTAGCCATTAAGCATAGGTATGACAGGCTCGTGATGCAAAACAAGCGCTTGTAGGAGACAACCTCTTTATTAAACAAAAAAAGAGAAAGGAAAGAGAGAGTAAGCATGGTCATGCATAATTCAGCACGGACATGCCAAATTTCCGAAAGCTATAAATAGTATGAAGGTAATTCACGTGTTAATCTCACTATTAACTTTCTCACTTTCACTGTTGTAATTCCTTCTCTTTTGACTTGGATTCTCTCTTTGCCAACTAGGTATGCCACGTACCCTAACTTTTTCATTTCAAAACTTACGCATGGGTGTGCTAAATTTTGGCATGCCTAGAAACAGCTTAGGTTAGGCAAAATTTTTAATTTGGCACAACCGTGCTCTTTCCGTACATGCTCCATTTAGCAGGGGATGTCCCTGTCTCCACGGCTATGCATGTGTAAATATTGGACTTTTTGTGTTTATCATGAATGTGCCCCCATCTGCACAGCCGTGCACATTTCATCATTTTCTATTCAGCATGGTCGTGCTCGTGTCTACATGATCGTGTATATTTCATGGATTCTTCGGTTTAACATGGTCGTGCTCCTATCTACACGACTGTGCAGATTTCATTAATTGACTTTCTATAGGTTTCACGACCATGCTCTTTCTTATACAGTCATGCCAATTCATTGTTAGAAGGTTGTATGATGCATGCATGGCCATGCGGTGACATTTAGCTCAGTTATGCCCCTGATGCTTGACCATTGCATTCTAAGCAAGTATACTTCTTATCATGTTAGCACGATCATGCTCATTCTAGCATGCCATGCCAAAATTATCATTGATCTTACTTGAATTTTTATTTTGCAAAAAATACCTCCCCTCATACAAAAGAGAAGGAGAGGCTCCACCTCCATTAAGGATGAGCCCCCACAGGAATTAGCTTACCATATTGTCACTCATGGGTTGCAAGCATGCATCCATACTTAGAGAGGCTACTTGACATACCTTCATTTGAAACCTGGGAAGCATTGCAGTCGTTAGGCATCAAATTCCAGGTGACGAGGTACCTGGACAGATTAAGATGGACAATACTTTCATTTGTCCAAAATCCTACATACAAGGAGTTGACTCTAAAGTTCCTATCTTTCCTCATCATCTCCCCCCAACAGACAATATGCCTACCTACATTGTCTAGTACTAGCTTGGGGGCCGGTGCTTTGAGGAGATCCTCACGGATTTCAAAATCACGTTGGGATTCATTATACCCCAAGATATAATATAGCTAGAGTACTTAGAGGCTCTTATATACCTACCAGAGGAGTTCATCGAGGGAGCCTTATGGTTCTAGATCAAGCGATCTTACACCTAAAATCTGAAGGTCTGGAAATCCATTTCCATCCAAGACCCAGCTCTTTGCATCATCCACCGATGGTTCACTGCCAGGATCATCGCCAAAAATGACAGTGTCACAATTGTTTTAAGGATCCACCTGTTCCTCCATTGGGTCACTATTTGTAACATCCAAAAATTTCCAAGATAGACCTTATAACTCAGGGATTAATATTTTAATAGATAAAATAAAACTAGAAATTTAAATTTAAAGAGATCATGAATCTCTCTAAGAAATTATGAAAATTCCCCTATATTGAGATAACAGCAAATAAAGCATAAGTAGCTCAAAACAAAAGTCTAGAAAACCTCTAATAAATATATTACACATTGGTAATTACTAAAATATCACAAGAGGAAACTAGTAACAAATAAAAGGTGGGAACCTTGTAGAAAACACTTATAGCACTTATATAAAATCCTAGTTTCTTGTAAGATAAATTGATCTAGAAAACAAGTAAATGACCAAATTATGAATTGGAAAGGACCAATTAAGGAGTAGAATCTTTAGAAATGAGTTTTATAAACTTTCTAAAAAATTTTAAAAAATTACCAAAATGACCTTGGTAGCCTATGCTTATCTTTGAGCACATCTTTCCAGGAGAATTATGGAGTAGATAGGTGTGTCATTAAGGGAAGGTTTAAGTCACTATGGTATTAAATCACTAAAGGACCAAAGTTTTAATGAGCAGAGAGAAAGTAGCCATAATTAAGTTAAACTAATCGTTGTTAGAATTAAATTTGACTATAGTTAGGTGAATTAAACCATAGTTTGACTAATCTAATCATGGTTAAACTTAGAATATAAGGTTTTATAAAATAAAAATAGTTTTAAAAGGTAGTATAAGGTTTTAGTGAAATAATCATTTTTCCTTTAGTTAAGAATTTAATCACTAGATAGCCATAATGGTCAAATTTACTAAGGGGTTAAAGTTATCCCTTTTGTCTCCAAAATCACTCATCTAAACATTCATCCCAGTCCCCAAAGAATCAAGTTTTCATCTTCAATCTTCCTTAAATTAAAACTTAACCAAGTTCAAGCTTCCATCTTTGAAATTTAAGCTATAATCTAGGCAAAGAAAAAACTCCATCATCTCTCTTCAAGGATTTTCGTTTTGGGACCACCAAGGAACTATAGCATCATCACAAAATCCATAAAGCACTTTTCCTAAGCTTCAACAAGTAGGATATTCTACCCTTAAATTTTTCTAAGTGCTTTTAATAAGTATTTTGCCTAATCTTCTTTATCTTTGTGGATCTTTTCTCTAAACTTCAAGGTCCAACATTCTTTAGTATTATTTAGTTTAAAACATCCCTATGGTCTTAAAATAAACATTTATACTTTTAAAATAATTTTTAAAAGTCTAAAATAAAGCTTTAATAATTTAAGGTGCTTATTGAAACTCCTTTAAGCCTTTTAATTGATTAAATCTTCTTGAAAATGATTTTTAAAAGTATTGGAAAGGTTTGAGAAGTTTTAAGTAAGTCATGAAATATGCTCAAGTGATGGTGGATTTATATATTTAAGAACATCTTGAAAGTCTTGTCTTATTTGAGCTTAAAATGTCTATGAGTTGTCTTATCTTTTCCAAAAGTTCAAGCTTGTTACTTTTCCCATGCTAAGTTAAAGTTTTAACTTTTAATGCTTAAAGGTATTAGATCTAGATTTTTATGGACATAAACTTAAAACTTTAAAGAGCAAGATACAGATTTGGAAAGTTAAAGATTGGATCTTTATGACAAAAAAGATAAAGATAAGGACTTGTGGATGCAAGAGGTGGAAGAGAATTCTCTAAATTTTATCCGAGGATAAAGACGTGGACTTAGGACAAAGGCTTGTAAGGATTCGATGGACTTGAGTCAATACCAAATTTAATAAGTCTCTTGACCATGGATCTAAGAGTTATGGTGGTCAAAGCTTGATAAAAATATCATTTTGGGGAAAAATGGGTGATTTGGCCATGACCATATCATGAACAATAAAAGGCTTAAAATTTATAATTTATGATGATTATTAACCTCTATAATTGGACACACAAGATCACACATGAGGTTAGGAAGGAAATATTAAATTAAGAGACCTTGGAGAGTTGCATGGTCATTCAACCACAGCTCCAAAATTATAGAAGCAAAGGTTAGAAAAATTTCTGGGATTAATTAGTTAAATCTCCTAAACTAATATCTTAAAAAAAAAAGCTTTTGGGGACAGAAACACAAATTTAGTGACCTCTCAAATTTATATAGACCATTCATCCATACCATGGAAATGGGGTATTGAAGTTATAAGCTCTTCTAATTAACTAGTTTAAGAAATTAAGCCAAAAATCTCAAGAATACAGTTTCTAAGAACAAGGAAATATAGGATATAAATCTCTAAGCGACATTACAATTGGGCCAAACCTAGAGCCCAAGATAGTTAAACTTATAAAATTGGTCTTAAAGACTAGATAAGATGAATAAAATTTGGTGAAATTGGCAGGAGGGCATTCGGCCAAGGAGGCTTGAAGGTTGACAAACAATATTTAGTAATCAAACTCATGAGAAAAGGAAAGGTTGAGAGGAACTTAAGAGGAATGAGTTATACAGGTTTCCTTTTAGAAAATTATCAAAAAGCATCAAGAATGCATGATGTCTAATTATCATGACAATTCAAGAGCATGTTTATTCATGTGCAAGTGTGCTATGTGCTCTCTTGATTGATGCAAAGAATTGATGTCAATTATTTGGGTGCTATATGTGCATACTATTTTGTTGAATATTAAGCATGCTTGTTATTATTAAGACTTACAATGGAACTTAATAAATCAAGAGATCATTAAGAAAAATCTTATGTGAAAACTTAACACTACTCATAGTGTGATAAGTTTGGGACTTGTGCACACTCAGAAGGTCGTAAGTCCTTCTATGGTGAAGTCGTAGATCTTTATAAATTATGATGGTGATGATCATCTGAAATGAGCTCATCCTAAGAATAGAAGGTAGAATAGTAGACAAGTGAAATATATTGTTTGAACAAATTGTTAATAACATTCCTCAATGAAACTGTCATAGAGAGGGTGATTGGAGAACGAGAATAAATATGAATAAGAGTCAAATAATATTTATGTTATGATGAGAAAGTGATCTAAATATTTACTTTAGATTTTTTGTCTATGCACAATTTAATAAAAAAGAGGTTCAAAGCATATATGAATTGTATGCTAGTATCAAATTTAAATTTTTGGTATTATTAAAAAGGATCCATTTCTGATAAGTACTATTTTATAAATCAATAATTGAACTTTCATGTTTGTCATCTTTTCTTAACAAACTAAAGTGGCTGGGTTAGAAATGATGCCACCAACCTTAGGTAGACGCCTACTAAGAAATTACAATTTCTCATTCCTACCTCTCATTTCTCTCCCAGAGACTAATCACACTCTTCATGGTAGCAATAGTCTAAGTGGAAATATATAACATGGACTACAGATTTAATGATCATGGAACAAAATTGTTGGAAGAGATATAATGGATCTCATTCCATTTTGGATGACTTTGTATTTTTTTTCTTTGGATGGCTATAACTTATGAAGAGAACTAATGCTCTGATTTTGTTTAAAGGTGTAACATCCTAAAAATGAAGCCTATTTTACACTTAAGCCATATCTTTAGTTTTATTACTAGACTGTTGTTCCATGATGAAGAATCCTTTTAGAAATTATTGATATTGAAATTATAGGAAAATTTTTCGTTTTAAAACCTTTACTAAAAAAACGAGTCTCATTGTAGTAATCAATGTAGTAGATAATGAATGTTAAGACTTCATTACTCACATTAATTTTGAAAACATACATTCATTTACTTGTCGTACTATACATTCAACTCCACCATATTATTTACATTACTAGTTATATAGGTAATACAATACACAAACAATAATAAGTTAGAGGCTCATAGTGAGTCCTTTAAACAAATCAAAGGCTTCAATTCCCTTCACAAGTTACAGTCATCTGAACCAAAAGGTACAAAGTTGGACAAAGCAGTATAAGATCCTTTATAACTCTTCCCACATTCCATTTCATGAACATCAATCTCTAGTCTGTGTTATTTGTTTCACATAGACTGTTATCACTGTGTTAAGTATGATTGAACACTAGGAAAGAAATGGGAGGTAGGGAGTGAGAAATGGTAATTTCTCAATAGGTGTCTACCCTAAGGTTGGTGTTATCATTTCTAACTCAGACACTTTAGTTTATTAAGAAAAGGTCATAGACACACAAGTTCAATTATTACTTTTTAAAATTATACTTATCTAAAGTGAATTCTTTTTAATAATAGCATAAATGAAATCTTATAAATCATGCAGTTTATACATACTCTGAATCATATTTTCATATAAATGCTCATAGACATAAATCCCATGCATTCTTTATATCACTTTCTCATCGTAACATAGGTATTATTTGACTCTTACTCATTTTATGCCTTAATCATAATTATTCTTATTTTCTAGTCATCCTCTCAATGACAGTTTCATTTAAGGCATAACATTAACAATTTAGCCAAACAATGTCTTCCACTTGTCTACTACTCCACCTTCTGATCTAGGATATGAGCTCATTTTGGATGGTCATCACCATCATAAATTTGAAAGACCTACAATTTCCTCATAGAAGAATTTATTTGAAGCCCTAAAATTTCACCATGGAAGGTTATGTACCTTCTGATTACCATAGAAGGATCTACCACTTTCTAAGTGTGCACAAGTCCCAAACTTAGCACACTACAAGTAGTGCTAAGTTTTCACATAAAGTTCTTCTTTTGTGATCTCTTGACCTATTAGGTTCCATTTGAAGTCTTCATGATATGATGCATGCTCAATATTCAATCAAAATACTATGTACATATATCATCCAATTCATCTATTTAATATCAAACCATAAAATCGTATAAACATACACAAGTCATCATGTCATCCAAGAGATCACACAATTCATTATATCACCCAAGAGATCGCATAACACATTTACGCATATAAGGACATGCTCAAGCATCACCCTGATAAATAGGGCATTAATAGTTATCCAAAAGGGTGCTTTCTTAGAAAAAATGTTTACTTAAGCATGGTCCTTAAATTTTGGATAGCATGCACATTTCTTCTAAAATTGTTAACTTTTCCTTATTCTTTGTGTTTTATGAGAAACCACTCATGGAAACTTAGTCCACTCATCCTTATAATTTACCTCTCAACTTTTTGTTTTCTCAAAGGCTAAGATTCTCTCATAGTTTTAATTTAAGTATATGACATGTTGAGGTTTAGTGTATACATTGAATGGCCTTTTTGGGGGACTAAACCTATTTGTTATCATCAAATTAGGTATTTTTTGTACCATTACTACATCCCAAGTTTAAATGTTATAACTTTTATCCTTTCTTGACCCTCGACTTAGATAATTAAATGTAAGTCACTAATTTGTTCTACTTGTTTGTCCTCTAGCTTATGGATTCAAATCTTCCCACTCATATCTTACTCAAATATCCTTAAGCTTCTAATTTTAACTCATCATGTAATATTTAAGGAAGGCTATCGAATTGTATGTTTAGTTTCCTAAGGCATCATAGTTCATTTTTCTTACACTTAAAAGATGATTTGTATTAGTTTGGACTTAGCCTATTAAACTACACCAACTTCAAGATTTTTAGGACTTTTCCTTCTTACTTAGTAGGCATGGAAGAATGATCCATCACACTCCCACAACTCCATAATTGATTTCTAACCACCACCTTATGTATATTTGGGTTCGTTTTTAAGTCTTAACAAGATTTTAACTTACTTTCACCAAGTTTACCTAAGTATGGCCAAATGGTTACCCAAACGATTACCAAGTCTTTTTTAAACTTATATTTATTTTCTTCTACATGGTTAGAGTCCTCATTATACCTTAATCAAAATTTTAAACTCAAGTCCTCTTAATTAAGGGAAAGTGGCCGAATCCACTCCTTGTCCACGCAAGGTCCTTTTTCTTAATTTCTTCTCACTAAATCTTTGTGTCTAAAATTTAGCACTTGTTACATCAATTACTTTTATGTCCATCAAGATTTGTCCTTTCTCCATAGCTTTGTTCATGATCATGGAGGGTTTTAAGTGTCTTGTTCAACTTTCAGTCCATAAGTCACCTTTTGCTCTTACTAGCTTTAAGGTCCAATTTTTTAGTTAAGTTTGTAACTTTTGGGACTTAACCTCTTTAGTATTTTAAGATTATTATCACATGGATCTAGATTTAGAATTTTATCAAAGTCTAAGTTCAAAATTAAATTTTTTAGGAAAATACATACAGAAGCTTATAATTTTTATCATAAAGATCATAAAGAAAACATTTTTCAAGACAACTAAGTGTAGATCTATTAGATCTACTCCAAGATCTATCCATCCCTTACTTTAAGCAATTCAAAAATTTCTATAAAAACTTTCAAATCTGGCTTTAAATAAATCATTTTTAAGAAATTTTAACTGATTAACTTGCTACAAAGGTTACAAGAAGCACTTTAATCCATCAAACTTTCCTTTCAACTTCTAAAAATAAAAAACTTGTTGATGTTCATTTTCAACAATCAAGGGCAGTTTTGAACTCCATGAAACTCAACAAGTAGGATCCATAGAACTTAGAGAGAGATCCACCAAAAAGAGAATAAAAACAAGGCATAAACACATAATTAAAAGCTTAAAAAAAAGTGTATGGTAAAGAAACCACTTATTGAAGACTTAGAAAAAGGATTTAGTGGATCTTTGAGGTAGATCTTCCCTCCCTTATTGTCCACACGAATTTCTTAAAGAGAAGGTGGTGAGGCTTTGTTTACTTGTCTCAATATAGCTTAAACCACAAAGATGGAAGTTTAAGCTTGAGTAGGTTTTGGGTCTTAAGAAAATTTAAGGATAAGTGTGAGACTTAGGAGCTTTCAGTAAGTGTTTAGAAATAGATTTATTAAGAAAAATGAGCCCCCTTAGCCAATGATCAAATTCGGCCACCTTGGGATAAATAGGAATTAATTTCCAACATAAGAGTATTTTGGTCCATTTACATGTAATTTCCATTTTTAAAATTAAATGTAAATATAAGAAATTATCCTTTAACATTAGTTTAACACAAATAAAGGTTAATTTATTTTAAGCATGGTTAATTTTATCTCTCCTCACTAATATTTTTGTCTTACATGCCATTAATGATGTGATGATTCATTGGGTGAGTTACCACCTCATTTTCCACATGCCAAATTTGTGCACAATGGATAAGGTGGTCCAAGTTCCAGCCTCCATTATGCATTATCTTTCCCTCCTAACCTTTCGAGGGGTATTTTGATAATTTTCTGAGAATTTCCCAAAAATTTCTCAAATTGGTCTCCCAATGTTTGTAACACTTATTGGTTTGTTCCTAAGTCATTCTTATGTCATTAACCATTTTTCCAAGAATAGTTTAGCCCTTATGGGAGACAAAGCTCTTTAAGGGTGTTTTAAGCATTTTCGATGACGTTTTTCATTCTCTCTTTGTTTCTAACTTTTCATTTGTAAGTCTTTAGAATGTATTTTAAATTTTCTTTTGAGTTACTTGCATATTTATTTGTGTCATCCTAATGCAGCGGCATTTTCATCATTTTACAAATTTCTCTAATTTTCTTAGACATTTCGGGGAAAGTTTCATAATTATTAATTTCTCAATCATAAACTCAAGCAGAGAAATTTAGGGTGTTAAGAAAGGACTCACTACAAGCCTGAAACTTCTATATAAATAATATGTACATATTGTTGTATGCATGAATGTATATTATATTAAGTAATTAAATGCAAGTCTTCAAAATTGGTGTGAGTGAGGATATCCAAACGTGCATTTATTTTATACTACAATGAGACTCTCACTTTTAACAAATGTTTTAAAAAAAATATTGCACCATATTTTAAATAATAGTATTTCATAAAGAAGTTCTGCATCATGAAGTAACAAACTAGTAATGAATCTACGATATGACGTAAGACAAGTATCATTATTAGGATTTTAGATGATTCAAGGGAGAAGGGTTGATCCTGGGTGCTTCTTTATCATGTTTTCCTTGTGAAGGTAAATTGTAATATTATATGTTGCATGTTGAACATGAGATTTTATGGATTCTATACTTATTGCATTCTCATTCCTTGGGTTATTTCTTAGGGACAAGCAATATTTAAGTTTGAGGATTCTGATAAACTGTCATTCTATCATTTTATCTATAGGATTTTAGGCATAATTACTTCATGATTTATCATTATTCATTTGTAATTTAGCATAATATCCCTTACCTTGCAAGAATGATCAAGCAAGTAGAGAATCCAAAAAAGGAAAAATTGTGCGCTTAAAAGGAGGAAAGGGCATAAAAGGACAACAATACAAAAAAAGGAAAAAAAAAATGTCCCCTCAGTGGACCACCACGGTCGTGCAAACCCAATTCTTCCTCCAACATCCTGATGTAGCATCTTGGTAGGAGTAACCCTTGTGCAATGCAATTTTAGAGCAATTATGAGCTTTTTCGACAACACCAATTTTGTATTTCCTTTACTTGCTTTTTTTATGGATACTTATGAGATATTTTTATCTATGAATAACTAATTTTCCCTTTATTGGGTTTTGGCGGACTTTGTGATGTATATTGTTTGAACCCTCATTTTAATATTTTCTTAATAATACTTTTATTATTGCAATTGTGTTATTCTATTATGATTACTCCATTAATAGAAATTAGCCTATTCTATTAATCTGTTAGTTGGTTGGGGGTTAAGCGATTGTACCACTCCTAATTGGAAAAACTATAAGATAACTGAACTTAAAGGTCTTGGAGGATCAATCAAGAACCTAAGTTTCTAACTAGTTAATTATGTGACATGCATTTAACACCCTATTAAACTTTATGCCTCATTTATTTATCTATCTTGATGGATTAAGGGGATGGTATTTATAAGGGAGATTATTGCTATTTCAAATTAAAGAAGAGTATTAGAATTAGCATAACTAGTTAGCAATTGAACAAAAGGGGAGATCGGGGGGTAAAAACAAGTAAATTCACAAGGGTCTAAAATATCCTCGTCCTACTTTGATGGGTATATGTCGCAACCGTAATTTCGACGAGACGACGAACTCGCTAAAATTTTAAAATGATTTAAAGGAATTTATTTGATTATGTGGAGCCGCCACCAAATTTTTAATTAAGAGAAAAGATTTGGAAAAAAACCCTGACTCAAGGATGAGATTCGAAGTTTGGGAGTTGGTTACGAGTGGGGAAGGTGTTAGGCACCCCATTCACCTGTTTCGAAAAACAGTACCCTTAAACTGAGCGTGTGGTTACTTGAAAGTTGTTTGATCCCTTTAATTCGAGTGGAAATAAATACTTGATGGAGGTTAGCCTGACAGGACTTGATCCCGCTCCTACGTATTCCCCAGTGTAATGGGAAACTCAAGGCTTACGTAGTTCTGGTTTGTTTGAAGGCTTGACCTTCGAAAGGGTGTTTAGAAGGAATGTGATATTTTGAAAAGAAGTTTTTCGATTAGAATGGGCCTTCGATCCACTCATGCATAAGGTCCGAGGCAGCTAAGGCAGCACGGGGGCCTATACGAAATACTAAATGTCGAACAGCAGGTGGACCGCCAGTTCCCCGTTTAGAGCCTGTTGCGTGAGACCGAAGATCCCAAAAATTTTGAAAAAGAACTTTATTTTTGAAATAATAAAAAAAATTGATTCAAGATTAAAGTAAAGGATAAAACTTGATTGAAATGGAACTTGATCTTAAGTTCTGGAAATTGAACTTGATTCGACCGAACCAAACTTGATTTTATTTTGAAGAAGGGAACGAAACTTGGTTTGGGATGAATTGAACTAGATTTAAGACTTTGAGGGAAGGCATTAAATTTGGATTGAAACTTGTGGAAAAGAATAAAAAATCTTGGATTGAAACTTGAGAAAAAACGATGAACAAAAAGGATTGAAACTTGAAGGAAAACATTAATTTTGATCTGAACTAGAAAATGAATGAAAAGAATTTTGGTTTGAAAGAAATGAATTGTATTTGAGAGAGAAAGAAAAAAAAAGGACCTTATTTGTCTTGAAGGAAAATAATTAAAACGAATTTGTGTAAAAAAGGGATTTATTTACTTTGAAAAAAATAGAATTGAAATGAATTTGAGTAGAAAAGGGATTTATTTAAAGGAGAAGAATTAGAATGGATTTGAGTAGAAGAAGGATTTATTTATTTGAAGGAAAATAATTAAAATGAATTTGAGTAGAAGAGGGATTTATTTATTTGAAGGAAAAGAATTAAAATGAATTTGGATGTGTTTTAGTTAAAACTTGATGAAGAGAATTAAAATTGACCTTGAATTTGAATGGAAATCTGGAGAAGAGAAATTAATTTGATTTGGGTGGAATGTTTGATTTGGAATTTTGGAGAATTGAATTGAATTTTAGGAAAGTAATTGGTTTAATTTAATGGGCTGAACCCTTTAAAATGTGGATACTGTGATGACTAAAAAAAAACTGCATATAGGACTCGAGCCCAGCTCCTCACGCATGATTTCAGGTGCACCAGCCAGCTAGGCCAAGATTAAGCCTTGTGATGTTTGATCATCGTTGATTAATATCAATATCATCTTGGATGTATGTCCCTTTGCATGCGAGGCCGTACGGTAACGGCCTTTTCAAGTGGCAATTTTGCTGATAAATGTATGGCGAGACCCACGACTTTTAGTATCTCCTGGTACTGCATGCATCGCTAATGACTAGGCCACGTAATTTTCGGATTTCACCCCTCATATCATTAAGAGTTGGTTAATTAATGTTGGCTCATAATCCATCATACCAATTGATTTCCATTCACTCCAGAAGCAGACGAAACCCATAGTGTATGGCCCTGTCCCTTTGGGTGTTCTTCACGTAAAGGAAGCAAAGAGCACTAATATATTTCATATGCTTAAGAACCTGGCCATGATTTTTAGTCTTTTAATGATCACATGACCCCTTTTGTTTTCAGCGTGGCATTCCTATTTGCATGGTTTCACTCTTTTAATGATCGCATGACCCCTTTTGTTTTCAGCGTGGCATTCCTATTTGCATGGTTTCACTGCATAACCTCAATTCCTTTACAAGCGAGCCTAGATTGGATTTTATACCATTAACAACAAAGACCATATCCTGGCCCAACATGATAGGGTATCAATATCCAGTATTTACAAGAGAAACTCTTACAAGAAAATAGTGACATGCATGGAATGGAGTTTTCTCTTTGATGTGAGCGTCATCAGCTACACACATCATCCCTTTTTTTTCAGATAGAAGCGGGTTTACCTAGTAAGGTTTTCCAACTGAAGGCCTTGACCACTTTTGATATGGATCCTTGATATATACCGCTCTGATCTCTACTAACCTCGTTTACTTGTACGTGCAGCTGCAGGGTACCCAGGACAAATCGAAGCGCTAGTTCCATCTTTGGATGATAAGCCTCTGTTCACGATGCAACTGGGATTATCATAGCCAGGAGTTGTAGATTCTAAATTCGAAGTTAACGTTCGACTTTTACTGAGTACATTCCCTGCATTGTGAATCCCTATTTGCATGCTGATCATTGCATTCACTCTCTCATCTCTTTGGTTTTCCTCCAGATCATTGGCCTTACATTCTAGGGCCATTATTATGGGCGGGAAATAGGCATTTTGCTTGCAGTAGGTGAACCAGAAGCTCTTCTTTCCACCTCATGCACTAGGCGAAACTAGGAGAGGTTGACTTAGTTTATGATTCGATCATTACTATTACTAGTTATGCCAAGCAATGAATGATAGAGTTTAGTCCTTAATCTATGTAATAATAGGCCAACACTTCCTGTCCATTTCTTTCACTGTTGTGCCTTCTAAAGATAAACCTTCCAGGTTGAAGGCAGATCTCTACTACGGGTAATTCATGTTATGAGGTGAAAGAAGGAAATTCATAGAAACAGGGCCAAAGTCCATGACAACCATGATCTCTATCATGATAGTTGCATGCATCGTATATTAATGAAAGAATTGAGCTAGATAAAATGGTCTAAATCTTGCCTATAATGTATAAAAATAGAACATGTAATTGCAGAACAATGCGGCAATCCAAAGTCTAGCCAAGTTTCCTTGCACAGAAAGAGATATCGTCTAGGAAAATAACGATGCCTAACCTGGAATCCTGAAATCTTCTTTAAGACTCAAGAAAGATTAACAGAGCAGAATCTTGAATGGGACTCGTTCCTTTAGAGGAAGAACAAAGTTGGTCCAGAATCTCCAGAGAAAAGAGAATAAAGATTGAATTTCCTGCAGAGTCTTCTCTTCTCAAGGCGGATGCTACATTCGGATGATTATTTTCCTTCACCGAACGAATTCAGTAGCTATCTATCACATCCGCTACCAGTGATCAACTTGCTACCGGTTCTTGGCTGAGATGGGGTTTTTCTCCTCGGTTGAGTGAGAGCCAGTGAGCTATCCTTTTTTCGGATCTTTCTTGAGAAGCTCCTGATATTCTCCTAGAGGCCAACATAGAATCCCAGCCAAAAAAAAAAACCCAACCAGCCTCTCTCCCCTCCAAAAACCGTTTTCTGTTATTATTTCACTTTTTCTCTTTTCATTTTTTTTTCTCATTTTTATCCCTTTTTTTCAATTCTTATAATTCTTATATTTATTTATATATTTTTGTTTATGTTTTTATTATTATGTATATCTTTTAATTTTCAAATTCTGTTTATTTCTACTTCTCTTAAAATTTTTGCAATTTTTGTTTTTCCTTTATTTATTCATTTTGCTATTTTTTATTATTTTTTTAGAATTGGATTTAATATTTATTATTCTTTTTCTTTTTCTTTTTCTTTTCTAATTTATTTTTTGTATTCTATTTTTAATGATTTTATTATTTTTATTTTGGATTCTCCATTTTACGTTTTTTTGTTATTTTTTGGTTCTTTATTTATAAAAATTTATTCTATCTATTTCCATTTTTTTAATTAATTTATCTATTACTTTTTAATCTTCTGTTTTGTTAATATTTTGTGTTTTTATTTTATTTTTTTCGCTTTTCAAAAAAATTTTCAATTTCCTCCTTTTATTCCTTTGGTATTTTTGTTATTTTCTCTTATGTTTTGTTTTTCTATTTATTAATCTTAATATTTACTAATTAATTTTAAAATGGGGTCTCGAACATAATTGAATGTTTACGGTATACTTTCCCATGGATAGATCATGGTAAAGAGTTTACACTCACATTTTTCACGCAAC
This sequence comes from Canavalia gladiata, assembly GCA_037954105.1. NCBI lineage: Eukaryota > Viridiplantae > Streptophyta > Magnoliopsida > Fabales > Fabaceae > Canavalia > Canavalia gladiata. The sequence continues at coordinate 43,117,383 of CM075661.1, forward strand.
AAGTAGTAACACTAGTGTGGTAAGAGATTTTCTTATTTTCTAATTTAGGGATGATTTGCACAAAGGGAGGCATATTCTAGTTTTTGAATGGGAGAAGATGACTCACTCGAAAAGTAGTTCTAACCTAACTGCTTTCGAAGTCTCACTTAGAGTAAGGTTAATGATGGAACCTCACTCTAAGTGTCACTTACAGAAAAAAATTTCATGACCTCTCTTAAAATGATATACCACATGTCTTCTTAACATAGAGTGTTGATACGTGTCAACCACTCTCTTTTCTATCACTTATAGATGGTTAGTTGTACCTACTCTCCGAGTTTCACATGGAGAGTAGTTTCATGTCAATTGCACTCTAAGTGATGCCCTTAAAGCTCTTTTTTCTTATAGTGTTTCAAAAGAATTATCTCATTTTTTATCAAGTTTCATGAAAAATCTTATAAATATCATCCAATGATTGCATGATATTCTTAGTAAAAAAAAAAAAAAGGTGCCATACTTATTGTGAGTCTAAAGTTCACAATATTTCTCTTCAATAGTTGTACTTGAAGAAAGAAATGTAGAAACTAAAAATCAACAAGAGAAATGATTACAAAATAGAATGTTACAAAAATTGATTTTCTAAGTGAACTACATGCTTTCCATATAGAATTAGAGAGGTTATAAACTCAAGAGAATTTAATAAAGATTTGTAACCCATGGTGTTAAAAATTATGATTACTATTAAATACTTACCAATAAATGAGTGAGATTATAATCTCTAACATGTTAAATAAAGATTTGTAACCCACAACTTTTATAAAATATGATGAATATTCAAAGACTTACCAATGTATAAGTGAGATTATAATTCCTAACATGTTAAATAGAGTATTGGATCACCCGTAAGATTTTAACCATTTACTCATAAAAAGTCAAGTGTTACATTATAAATAATAACAAAATGCACTTAAACACAAATTGGGTTACCAACCATAGAAGTAAGAGTAGAAGAAAATAGAATCTATACTTAATCATTATTAGGTTACTAATTAAAATTTTTTAATATTATATTATATTATAAAATAAAACATTAAATTCTATTATTATCTTAAAAGGTTAAAATTCATTGAATATAAAAGAGAATAATATTATTAAGTACAAATCTCAAATTTTTAAAACTAATTTTTATTTTAGAGTTACTTGAGTCTAGTTTGATTTTTATTTCAAAGTAACTTGATTTTAGTTTGATATATTATTTAAAATAAACTAAAATAAGAATATATAATAGAGAAACTATTTTTTATAATTTTTTTATAACTAGGATTGTTAATTTTTAATAATATAAAATCATAAGAAGTTTAATATAAATACAATTGTTTCAAAGAAATTCAATAATATCCTCAATATAGATCTTTATAACAAATTAATAACGAACAATATGCAAATAGAAAACTATATTATTAAGAAGAATATTAACAAAAGAATCTTAATTTTTTCATATCTAGTTAAATAGACAGTTCATTAAGTCATACTTCTTGCATTCCTAAAATTCCTTTTTAGGATTCTAAAATAAAAATATGCAACTTTCTTCTGCTGGATAGAGAAGTAATCAATAAAATTATCCAAAAAAATTTAAAGATGTAAGTTAATTTCTAAAATATTTTATCTATCAAAAAATTATTAGGTTAAGGAATATCATCTAATAGAGTATTCTTCATCACTTACACAATCTAATTATAATTTATTCAATAATAAAAATTATACCAAGTAATGTCATATTGATAAAATATATTTATTACTTATATCATTTAATATTAATTCCAACTTATTCTAAAGAATAAATTTTATTTAACACAAGAAAATATTAGATTCTAGAATTATGCCTAATTAATTTACCAAATTACATAAAACAATTCATGTAAAAAAATGTAAAATATGTTATGTTATGAAAAAATTTGAATATAAATAAAGCATTTTAAATCAAATTAACATAAGTTCATAGTAAAATTATACATTAATCAAAAATTACATTAATAAAAATATTTTGATAAAATATATTATCGTTAATGTAAATTATATATATATATATAATTTATACAAATTTTAAATTATTTAATTATTATAAAAATTTACATGATCATGTACATGATAAATAAAATTACGCAAAATAAAAATATAATATTAAATATAATATGATAAGAATTTATATACATTTAAGAATTTTACCAAGAATTATTGACTTTATTTTTATAAGGACGTCTAATTTAGTTTTATACTACAATGTATCATGAAACAGTTTGTAAGTACAATTGACAAAAAATTTTCATAAAATTTTGGATCATAAAACTTCAATTGTAATAATAAAACTATTTATATTTTGATTAATTAAAATATATTATTTTAAAATAGAGATTTAAAATAAAAAATATAATAAAGATATATTAATTATATCTTTACATTTTATTTCTACTATTAGATGATATATAATCAGTGAAAATATTATAACAACTAACTAATAAATTAATTATAGAGTTGTATATTTTATAACAATTGTTTTATAAAATTATTATACAATCATATATTATTGTATCATTTAAAATATACCTAAATATAATAGAAAAGAATAATATTTTATAAAATAAGATCTTTATTATCCAATTATAGAATGAAAGAAGAAAAATAATAAATTTGTAACTAATTTAAAAAAGTATTATTTTATTTATCCTTAGAGATAGAGACAACTAAGTTTAATATTTGTATAAAAATATTAATAAAAATTATAATATATATATATATATATGGATCATAAAAAATCGATCAATTATTATAAAAATTATAATTTTAAATAGGCTCTAAACTTTGAAAAATAATATAATAATATATACTATAAGCGCAAAGATGATATGATTTTTAATTATTGTTCAATAAATTATTTTAATAATATTTTTATAATTAAATATAAAATAACTTAATTATAAGATAGTATATACATTTTAATCCTAGATCATAACATAAAATAATGTATAATATTGCGTAATTTACTACTTATAATAATTTAATAAATTAACTTTTATATCTTATTAAGATTCAAAATTTACTTTTAATTTTGTAACTAAAATATATTTTTAAGAGAATATTTAACATATATTCTCCACAAAATTACAAATAATATATTACAGAATTTTAAATCTATATTTTAAAATTAGAATAATGAAAAAATAATATAATTATAAGTAAAAAAATTAATATTTAATTCATACAAAACTTCTTATAATTATACTTATAGATGGAAAAAATTATAAGTCATATAAGAAGATATTATAAATTTCAAAAACTTAACATAAAATGTACATAACTCTATTTATAAAAAATGATTAAATTTAATTCTAAAATCATAATATTATAATACATAATATAGTATGTAATATATGTATGATTAATTATTAAATAAAATCATAAACTAAATTATTTAATTCATACAAATTTTGCATAATTTTTGTTTCTTGTGATATGTGAACCCACAACCCTAAAAGAAAATAATAGTCATGTTAAATAAAATATGAATTTATTATATGCATATGACACATCAAATTAATAAAAAGTTAAAATAATTTTATAATCTATATTCCCAACAAAATAAAATATATATTATGACATATTAAGTAGAAACAATATATAACATGTTACAAATAACACATGAAATGTGAACATTTAAATTTAGGTCTAAATTCAAGATAATACCTAAATAATATAAATAGTCTCAGATTAATTGATATAAAATATTACTAATATCTTTAAAGTTATATTTCTTGCATCAAAATTATAAAAAAATTTATTATTATTATTATTATTATTATTATTATTATTATTATTATTATTTTAGTAAAAATAAAAAATGGACCTTGTATGTGGGCCCATGTGCATGGATGTATTGGGCTTGCGAGTGGGTTATTTGATTTAGGATTTTCACTTGAAAAACTTGTGAGACTGGTTTAACCATTTGTGCTGAAATTCTGCACAATTGATAGTTAAAATGTGAATTGGAGAATCTCTCAATCAATTTTATAAAAGGTTCATTGTACAAATTAAAGAAAGGGGCATTTCAACAAATCACAAACAATTCTTCTTTAATTTGTAATGAGACTATGTTAAATTTTATTATGTTATTTTATGGATGATTAAAAGATTTTATGAAATTTATAAAAATATTTATTTATTTTAGAGTAATTTAGATAAAAATTAATGTTAAAATATGTTCAAAATATACAAGAAAGAAATATAAAAATTTATCTAAATACACGATAAAATTCTATAAAAATTAGGATATGATTCGTGATTCATAAGAGAATGAACCCTAAACCTCTCGATCAATTTTAAGAATTATTAATAGAATTATGAGATCTAAATTTGAGCATACTTGTATATTTATGTTTTGTTTTAGTTTTTTTTTAAATTAATTTTAAAAATATTGATAGAATTATGAAATTTTAAATGTGAACATTTAAATATATTTATATTTTTTTTAATTAAATAAAAACTTTAAAAGATATCTACTTTAAATTCTAATACCAATGGTTAGAATAATAAAAAAAATTAATTTAATTTAAGTATTACTCAAAGATACAAATTATAGTATTTGTATGAAAATATAATAAAACAAGTTATAAAATATATACTTATCATGTATAATGAGATTTATAAAATTTAGTAAAAGTAATATAATGATAGAAATATAGAAAAGAGTAAATAATAGAGAGTAACCGTTTCATTTGTGATGTATTTTTTGAATACATGTCTTATTTGATAGAAAAAAGTATTGATATAAACTTCCTAAACATAGGTAAAGATAATTTATCCCATACCAAATTATACATAATAAAGATTTAATATTATTTTTATCAATATAATATGTGGTTAATTAAAATAATTATATCATAATTAATATTAAATAATTAAATAATGCTAATTCAAAAATTAAATAAATGATTAATAATAATATAACACAACCCCTATAAAAAATATGTTTTAAGAAATTTAAATTTTTTTTATACGATATTGTATTCTTATCTACTTCTTGTTGACTAAGTATAAACATCTCCCACTTTTCCTATTTTTGAAAAAGTCTCCTTAATTAATATTATTCTGATCTAACTTGTCATGTATTTCATCTACGAATGCAATGTATAATTTATTAGTTGTGTGTTTTTCTCAATGCCTTTATGACACCTTACCATCTCTTACACATTTAATCCCAATATTTGAATGAAATATAAACAATGACGAAGAGAATGACGAAAACAATTGACATATATTATCTTTTTCATATTGGAATAATAATTTACTCTTTCAGACAATTTTGGAAATGCCAGGTTGTACGAAAATGTCTCGCACAAGTCCTTTAGGGTAACCGGGCATGAACAAAGTCGATTGTTTTATTCTTTTGTTTTTTTAAATTAATTATGCATATGCATATTACACGTGCCTTTAAATTAATTATGAATTCCTACTATATATCTACCTAATTCTAATAAGAATGCAATGCTATTGCTTGCATATTAATACTGCAGTTCATGATTTTCAGATTCAATTGTCTATATTTAGTAAGTCATTTAAGTGAGCTTAAAATTTAAATTAATAGTTGAAAAATTTGTTAAAATATTTCATATAAAATAATTTATTTTAGTAATTATTAATTTTTTTAGAAAATTATTAATGTTTTTAAAAAATTTATTTTAATTTTATATTTTTCAGCTTATAATTAAAATATTTGATTTATTTTTATTTTTAATATATTTTTATAATTTAATTTTTATAAATTCAATATTATTTAATTCTTCCATAATAATATTATTAAATTTGATAGATTTATTTTAATTATAAAATATTATATTAAATTATTATTTTAATATATGTTATTTATTTTAATTATTACATTATTCAGTTTATTTTATTAAAAATATTAAATCGTTTGATAAAAAATTAAATTATAAAAATAATTACTTTTAAAAAAATTTATTTATGTAAAAAATAAAAAAAAAATTATTTTAAAAAAATAAATATTTTTATTTTAAAAATAAAATTTTATTTAATTAAATTTTAATATATTTTTTATTAAAAAATATATCAAATTTATCATACTTTAATTCATTATTTAACTATATTTTTATTTATTATTCTATATTTATCAGCTAATTTAACAATTAATTTTATCAAATGTTTTAATTTATTCTATAATTTATTAACTTTTAATTTTTATTTAAATTTTTAACTTTCAATTTTTATCTTTAATGAGCTAAGCTTTCTTACCCTTTAGTTATACCAAAAACAGAATGTTTCGTATCAGTATTGTCCATCTGAGAGAGGCAACGTTCCAGCTGAATTTGTGGCGAAGAATGGGGATTACGATGCTGACGATTAAGTTTTTGGAGCATATATTGTTTGGTTGTTTCCTAGCCAATCCTTTTGATGTTGACTTCTTAAGGTAGAGTTCATTTTACTGGTTGTCCCAACCTGCGACTGCCATTTGCATCATAAACTAGTACACTATCATTTCTTGATTTTTAAAATATTTAAATATTGATTATATATTAATTCTTGAAAAATAAAATATTACTCATTTTATTTGTTAGAATTTAAAGCTGCGTCTGTAATTATTGATTAAAATCTTGTAATAAAGTAATTCCAACATTTTCATTCTGCGACAGCATGATTAACATAATCTACCTTGAAACATTATATAATTGATCTTAAATATTCAATTTTTAAAGCTTCCTTCAATGTTGACGAATAGCTTTAGATATTATCAATAATTAATACTCCTATTTTAAAATGATTGTCCTTTAAGGTTTCTTCATAAAAGATTACGAAAATTAATGAATAATTAGTTAAATTAATCAGTTGATTTCTATAATTTTATCAAAATTTTAATTAAATTATTATAATTTAAAAAAGTTAATTAAATCGTATTAATTTAAAATTTTATAAATAACTCCTCAAATAATTAATAACATCAAAAGTAAAATTTTAATTTGGATCTTATAAGTTTGTCATTTCTCAGCCCCTCTATAGAATTTTTTCTCTTATATGTTTATTTATGTTAGATTCCTACTTTCTAAAGAAATGTTAAGTGAAAGTATAAATGAGAATATGTATAAAGAAATTTTTATTTACAAGTATGTTTATATCGATCCATATTTTGTTTTCAATTCTTCTTTTATCTGCAAGTACTTAAACTTTTAATCAGTTACTACTAGTTTAGAAAATCATGCCAAACAATAGTCGATGATCACATATAGAAACTTTGGTAGTGATATCTCAAATTTAGTAAAAATAGCAAATGGTTCTCTTCACGAAGGAGGACAAGATTAATATTAGTGTGAACTAGTTTTCTTTAATGAGAGAAGATCAAATTATGTTAATATTAGACGTTTCTACTTACTACTCTCATGTTGGGCAAGTCGTTTGTTGCGATAAATAGTAAACAGGTAATAGTTTCAGTGAGATATATGTATTACATATATATGAATGATAATTAGATCAAAAGAGTTGAATTAACAATAATATATCCTATTAAGCATTAAGGATATAATTATAAAATTTTTAAAATTTAAGAACTGAATTAAAATATTTTAAATTATAAGAATCTAATTAAAATCTTAATCAAATTATAAGTACTAACATATTAATTTAACCTAACCGTAGTTTTCTTTATTTCTGATTGTAACAAAAAAAATTAATTTAACCTAAATAATTTGATGCGTAGATAAACTTACTGAATCATTCTTATTATTAATTATTCTTGTCTTAGAAGAAGGAAATTTATTATTGTAAAAAAATTAGGGTTGGAATTGAGAAATTCAAATTAATGCTGATCGAATTGAAATTCTAACAGGATAGTTATTTTGAAAAACAAATTTGCCCAGACTATAATCACTTTGACATAAAGGGAAGTATTCTAAAGTAACAAATACTTTTGTAAAAGAATTAATTAATCTAATATTCTTATGTACTTCAACACTTCTACTATTGGATTTAATTCCTTTTTTACCAGTACTACTTTTTTTAAATAGTGGTGCGGAGTAGACTGAAGTGTGACGTTTGAGGGGAATGAAACTTTAAATACAAGAGATAGAAATTTTTTAAAAAAAATGTAAAAAGGATTAGGAGGAAAGGAACAAGGAAAGGGAGAGAAGATATAAATAAAACTGTTAAATTAGTCAAGATTTTATAGTAATTGTAATGTAGAAAATAAATTAATTTTAAAATGATATAATAAAAACCAAAACAAATTTCATAAAAACATTCTACTAAAATTAAAGAAAACGTGAGTCTCTACTTTAAAACTAATTTTAAACCTACCAAAATAGCCTCTACTTTAAAACTAATTTTAAACCTACAAAAATAGTAAGTTTTTTTAAAATAAAAATATTTATTACATTAAAAAAATATATAATAAAAATTTACTGCTTTAAAATATTTAAAATCAGTTTACCTGATGAAGTTAACAAAATTGTAATATTTATTATATAGCTAATAACTAAAATTAACGACAAACAATTTTTTTAAGATATAAATCAGTTTTTTGGATCCTAAGACAACTTTACCTGCAGCAAGCCATGGCTATGAAGTATGGGAGGATTATATACTCTGAAAAAAATCAAAAAATAAGTAAAACTATTAGATTTAAACTATTTTATTTAAAATAAACTAATTTCCTAATACATATATTTTAATTTATTTTAATATATGTATATATATTTATTTATATTCAATTCAATCCCTTTATATATAGACATAAGCCACATACTTTTAATTTTTAATTTTAAACATGTCTTTTGTTCGTTGTTCAACCTCATGAGAAATGTATTCTCATCTTGCCATGTTGCAGTGCTTCACTCAATAAAGGGTGGTGGTACTGCAAATGGTACTTGCAATGTTCATGTTTGTAAGGAAATAACGAAGAGCATTCAAAGGACAAAAGGATATACATAACTGTCTAGTGTATACACTGCCTTTGCTTATAAGGAGTCTCTCTTTTCATGTATATACTAGTACGTTGGTGAGAACACAGCCATTTTTGTCACATGAAATGTCAATACTTGTATGACGATTTTTGGCATCATATGCCTTAGGCATTATGAGATATTGATTAATCAACATATAGCCCCCTTAGTTTACATATTGTCCATAACTTACACAAGTATTAAAGCGTTTGATATGTGTAATTAGTAATTAAATTATGTTTTTCAACTATCTTTTTCAACTCCTTGAAGTTGATTTTCTGGCATGTCAGCATCAGAATCAAAGGATTTGAAATATAATTGTCTTGGGCTTTTGGCATTCCTCAATCTCCAACTGTCAAAATCAAAATAATCGTGGGATTAATTTGAAGGGTTTTTCATTGGCGATGTTAATAGATGAAATTGTTGTAAGTTGTTGGTGTTACAATTGTCCCTTATGACGGGTTGGAACTACTCTGATAGAACATCTGTTTCGAGTGTTCCAGATATAGTTGTCTGTTGTTGGCGATATGCTGACTTTGTTGTCGCCTGTGGTATCTAAGTAGTTAGAGATTCCTAGTCTTCTACATGTCTTATATACGTATCATATGGAATTTAGGTTGGGTTTGACAATTGTATTTCGGTTAGTTTCATTCCCATTGTTATGCTCTACTTGTTTAAGATTATTTTATTAGAAAAAGTATTGAGTTTAATTTTAATATATTATTTATATAATTTTTTATCCTATCAATTAATTAAAAAATATAATAATCTATTATTAGATAACGGTGTATTTTTTTATATATATTAGTGTATATCAATTTAATTTAGAAATATTTTATTTTTAAAATTATTAATTTTTCATATTTTAATTTTTTATTTATGTTTTTAAAAATTAGATATTTTAAAATATAAAAAATATTTTCTTAATTGTAACGAAATACACCTTCTATTCTTTATATACTAATTCTTATAAAACCACTTATAAAAAAAACACGAATCTCATGTATAGAGGTATATGGCCGTGGGATGGGACCAACTTCGATAAATAAATTAGTACTTGTTTAATTCAATTTAAGTAGGAAAAACAATTGTCTAATTTACCAACTTATCAAAATAATTTTAAAATGTAAATTATTATTACTTATAAAAGAAAAAACTTTTCCTAACATACACCTAATTAGAGTGTGACTTTTATATACTTGATATAAACAATGATTTCAACAATTCAATTTGTTCAATTATAATTAGCTATATTATATAAAATGTTGCGCAAATTTTATAGAATCTTAATTAAAAGAACAAATGAATAAGCTATGATTAAGTTATTGTTTTAGCTTTTAGGAAAAATATATATAATAGATTGATTTAACTAGAGACGAATACGTGAATACAGTATTAGAAGGAGTAATTAAAATGAAATGAAATAATTAAACAGTTAAAATAAAAACATTTTGAGAAAATCAATTTATTTGTTATTATTTCTATATCAAGAAATTTCTTTTTAGATTGCTAAGGAAGTCTATCCACTGATAGGGAGTGAAGAAGATACGTTAAAGTAAAGATAAACGGACTAAGCAATCACCCAAAGGACTTCGGGCAACTTGAGATGTTACATCTGAGCAAAACTGAGTAATGCTTCCATGCCGTAGTATTTATTTATTAATTTCGATTATTTTACAGTTCAATATTTACATTCATCTTTTCTATTTTTGTTTGTCAACATAAATTATTTAGTTTAACCGAATACATTTATTTATTATTTTACATATTATTTATTATTTTGTTCTTTTCTCTTTATATCTCTTTATTTCTTTATAAACGGTACACCATCATACACCCTATTGAACGTGCAAAAGTCCTTTTAAGGGTGCTACTGAATACGAAAATGAGAAACAAATTGAGTACGGAACTTTTGTTAACATTTTATTGAGTTAATATAAAATATAAAAAGATAAACTTTAGCGGAAATCAAGGCTGGTAGTGCTTATAGTGTTTTTATCGGTCAATTCGTGGAAACTTAATTCATATTATTCAGTATCTCTGAAATTAGAAATTTATTATTTTTTATTTATTTACTTGCTACAAATGGTACATTTCGAAATACCATTTCGCTTTGGCTTTAATGATCCGTTTGTAAACAAAACGGGGCTACATTGAAATTTGAATATTAAAAGAATTTTATGAGAATTCAATTATAATTTCAAATGGATTTAACATATTCTTACTATATATTATTTGGTTTTTGTATAAAGTATAAATATTGTTTTATAAGGGATAATTCTGTTGCGCATAAAAATATTTATAACATGACAGATTTCTTTTAGTAAACAAAGTTTAATCTCAAACCTTGTTCAAAGTAAATAATATCTAAACAAATATTCCTTAAACCAACCACCTATTAGTTTTGATTATAATATTTGAAAATAATATATTAAAATTGCAACATATGTATACAGATAAATCCATTAAAATTAGTCTAAAAATGATCTTCATTATAAAAAAATATATTTGCATAGAAAATAACTTTCTTTACTGTCTAAATAATGAACTACTGAACATATTTAATAAAAAATTTAAATATACTACTTTACTGAGTTTTCTTAAATATATAAATAAAAAAATTTATCATTCATGTACACAATATTATATATCCAAATATATTTAAATTTAATAATTATAAAAAAATTATTCAGACAGAAAAATAACCGTACAATGACAGAGACAAATATAAAAGAATGAACGCAATGCGTACTTGCGTACATCATTCCTGTTTAAACAATCCTTTTAAAAATTATGGTTAAGTGTTTGCCAACTTTTTATTATTTTATACAAAAATATTATAAATAAAAATAAAAATATTATTAAAATATATAATAATGAGGATTAATTCAATAATTGGTTGATTAAGTGTTGTGATATGATATATAAGTGATTAAGTGTGGGTAAAATATGATTGCATCCTAATTAATTAGTGATTGGGGAATAGTGATTTGTGTGTTTCACACAATGTGGGGAGCGTGGTAGTGAATTGGTGATGGGAAGTATACAACCTCTGCTGGCTAACTTACCAATTTTATATGCCAATTCCAAAATCCACAAACCGGACAAAAGCTGTTGAAAAGGAAAGAAAGAAATGGCTAAAAGAATAGGTAAGAAATGATAATGAAGCAACCTCACCTCACCTCACCTCACCTCAGCCACGGGGCATAACCGTCTTTTCACTCTCCCTCACTATGGCTGCCTGCCCGCCCTAACTGAAAATGACTGCAAGCAACCTGTGGTCTACCTGTGAATATATCCGCTATTGTAATTAATTATTTAAATAAATTGAAAAATTCGAAAAGAATAATATATATATTATAAATCAGATTCACTCACCGACTCACCACACCTTGGTCTATATAAAGTATAACCTCTCTCTTCGCCTATTTCTCTCTCTGCTCATTTCTTGTTAGTGATCGATCATATTCTCCCTTCTCTCTCTCAGTTGGTCTGTGTTTTTTGGCTCTCTCTCACTCTCTCCCCACAACTTCGCCTCTTTTCCTTTTCTTCTCTCTACTCTGTGAATCTGTGCACGCCGAAAACAATGGTGGATCTTCAAACCGTTTGCTGCATGTGTGGTGACGTTGGCTTCCCTGACAAGCTTTTCCGCTGCAACAAATGCCGCCATCGCTTCCAGCACTCGTATGCTCTCTTTATGCTTCTCAATCGTCGCTGCTATTCGCTTTATCATACCTTTCCATTCATACATAAACACATACATGTGATGTGAACCCACACATACATACATACATCTAGTGGAATCTTTCTTTATCATCATAATCGAATCATCTTCAATTTGGTAGATACATGTTACAATACCTCTCTTCTTTTCAACAAACATCATATAGAACTATGATCGTGGCTAGATGTATATTTGTTGCGAACTTTTATGTTCGAATATGGTTTCATTTTCTAGATAATATATATGTAATATATGTTTTTTCTTTTTAAATTTTTTGATGTTGTTATTATTTTTTAGGTGTGAATTAAGCTTAAAGTTTAATTAATGTTTTTTTTTTCAGGTATTGTAGCAACTACTATGGAGAGTTACCGGAAATAGAACAGTGCGATTGGTGCCAGAGCGAGGAGAAGAACTTGAGACATATTATTGGCTCCAATTCGAAGAAACCAGCGGCGGCCGGAACTGATGCCGGAACCACTCACCGTTCAGAATACTGCGGCGAGAAAATGATTAAGCAGCATGATCATCGTGAAGAGAGTGGTTCTGAGAAGGGGAAGAGTCCAACGCCATCACCACGCCCCGGCACACGCAGGTACAAGCTTCTCAAGGATGTAATGTGTTAAAGAGAGGGAAAAGAAAACCAAGCGAGCATCTCAACAAAACTAAGAAGAAGCAGAAAAAAAAAGAAATGCTATAGGTGACTTTTATCTCTAAAAAATGTTGAGTTAATAGCGTGTAGTAGCTTTGCAAAGAGTGTGTTTTCTTTGAGTTTTTCTTCTCTACCTTGATCTCTTGTTTTGGGTGCCTTTTCAGCAAGTTGTGAATAAAGCTATGCAACTATATATCTACTAGTTCAGTAATCTATGGCATAATTTATGTTTCAAGACTCTTCTCTCCACCAGTATCATCATGTTTGTCCAATTATATATATATATATATATATATATATATATATAATATGATTAAGTATACTCAGCAGTAGGATCAGCAAAACAGATTATTCATACGTTTGTAATTTTAAAAAGATTTCCGAGGGTAATGCATGGTACACATGAAGTAGGTTTCGTGCATGAGATTGGTTAACCGAAGTGATCGACAAATAATATTTTATATGAATCCAACTTCAAGACGCAATGGTTTATTCAGGTGATACATGTGTGAAGCAGTTAAAAACTATTGTGTGTCTACAAATGCAAGGTTTAGTCTATAAGAAATATATTACACATGTTAATTTCAGCTTTTTAATTAATTAAGTTCTTTCTTTTCATGGTTTGCTTTGTTAACTTGAGTCTCTTGAAGTGAATTGAATGCATTGGTTTCCTTTCGGGCGAAGATTTCATAGTACCAGAAAGCCTGCCATAACTTTTTCAGATTCATTGAAGGCCTTTAATTGCTAGGCCCTCTCTATTATTGTCCATGTCAAAGAAAATGAAGGTTCCTGATTTATTAGAAGTGGAGGATTTTCACCACGTAAGTAGACGGTATAGGTACTTAATTTTTTTTTTCCTTTTCCCATCTCTCCTTATTTTCTTGTATCTATAAATATAATAATACCCTCCAAGCTCTGCAATCTCAATATATGACTATCTTTATAAAAGATCAAGTCTACGCAAGAATTTATCTTGCAGGTCTTTTATTTTATTATGATTATTAATTTGTAGATAGAAAAAAGAGGAAAAGTATGTGGTGTAGTGTTCACAGGATAGAGGAACTAGAGTTTCCAGTTGTGGTGGTTGTTTCTAGGCCATACATTTATGTCGTGAAAATGTGTTGATATTTTTCTAACAAAAGTTTGTACAGTGTTGACCCGTAGTTTGTGAAATATCTCCAAAGTACACAAGCTGATAAGGCCTCTCTTGCTGTGCCTGTTCTGCCCATTTATTAGAAACCAACAAATACTTTCTCGTTGGGCTTTTGAACAGACAATAAATTCATCGTTCCCTTGCAACCAATTTCTCTTTTTCTTTTTTCTTCTCCATATGGTTTCACCTAGCCAGCAAAATTCACTCTCTTACCCTCTCTCTCTCTCTCTTCCATATCTTTGTCTGACCGTAAGTCCTATACGGTTGGGGACCTTTTGAAGTGACAACAAAGATAAATAAACTTTATGTGCCAGTAACATATATACAAAGGCCAAATCTTCTACAGTGCATAGTGAAACAAATGGATAAAGAGAAAGAGAAAGAGAAAGAGAAATAGAGATCATCCAACACTGTCCTATCCATTTGAGATTGTATAAGCATCACTTTCAGTAAACTACTGTTCATTGGTAATTCTCGGTATTAGCATTTTTCTCTTTCTCTGTTATTATGATCAGTATCATCATGATCGCTTTTTTATTCTTTCACATTTTTGTCAATGTGTCTAACTTTCATGTGATGCTAATTTGGGGGTTAAGTAAACTTGGTACAATAAACACATGATGACCCCAGTAGCGGTCTCCTTCATCCATCCACACCTTCCTTTCTTTCTAATCTATCATCGAGGATGAGTCACGTGCTAGCTTGGCTTCCCTTCATCCCTTCCCTCCACCTTTCCTTGTCCAACTTACAAGCAAGTTTCCAAATGTAGGATCTAACACATATTAACACATGCAATAATGCGGATTCCACATGCAAGTTCTGAGTCAATTCTCATTCTTCAATGCAATCATTTAAATCAATACCAACCGCACATTTTCATTGCAAACTACTAAAGCTAGCTAGCTGCTACCCACATATAATATATATTTTTTAATCCTTTAAACTTCTTCTTCAGCGAAAATATATGGCATGGTTAGTCAAAGCTATTACTTTTATTTAAGTTGATGATTATTCTTATATTTTAACCTCCTGATCATAGGATATTCAAGTAGGTAGGCTGAGCCGTGAGTCTTTTACTAAACCAGATCATTTCAAGTTTTTTCTTTTATTTTATTGTACATTAGAGTATATAGCTGGTAAGATAGAACATACACACTCGTTGGTGATGTTTGTTGCTCTAAGATCAAATGACTTATTTTAGACTCTCTTCTTTTATTAGTCCTTTGTTATTAGAGATTTAGTTAAGCACTATACAAAGCTTACGGCTTTTAAGTTGCACATGGCTTAAAACTCAGTTGTACTAGACGCATATCCGGCAAAACAGTGAGAAACGGAAATAACTAATAATTTTGATCAAATATTCATATACTATTTATTAATATCATAAACTATTTCCGTTTCTCACATTCTTATATATTCGCTATATATAGAAAGAGAAGCACAGGTGCGCGCACACGCATTTCTGATTTCATAAATTTACGGAGAAACTGAATCAACGAACCTGTAGCATTTTGTAATGGTCAAGTAAACATCCAAATATAATTTTGATAGGCTGTCACTTTAAAACTTTTTTATGTTATTAATTAATTAAAAATCATGATATATATATATATATATATATATATATATGATTTTTAAAGTAATTATTATAAAAAAATAATCTTATTTAACAATATAATAATTTATAATTGAATATTTTGAGTATATTTTTATTAAATTCTGATAAATATAACATGTTATTACAGTTATGATTGTAAAGAATAAAGATCGGTACTCATTACAGGGATATCTTATGTTTGTAAAACTTGGAGTTTAGCTTATAAGAAATGTCTCAGCTTTGTAAAACAAATCTTAGATACCTAACTAGTTATTCACAATTACATGTGTTTATGCAATACAATTCACCATTTGTTAGTATGCATAATTCTTAAGAAATCTATCATGACGTAAAGTTGGATGTTTTCCGCATGAAAAGCTCTAAAGCTTAAGTTTATGAAAGATGAAAAGTTTTATTGCCATATATATATATATATATATATATATATATATATATATATATATATATATATATATATATATATATATATATATATATATATATATATATATATATATATATATATTTGCCCTCAGTATTTCTCCATCAAATATACTCTACAACTAACTTTTCAATAAGATGGAATGCTTGGAGAAATATAAGAATATTACTGAGATTTAATGTAGATCTGAAAAAGGAAACTTATTTTATTTTTCCCCATTTTCCATATAGATGTTGGATGATTTTAAATCCAGTTAACAAGTTAAAATCAGATTTCGCTCCATAATGCTATTATATGTTATGAAAAATATTCAAGAACAAAGCGTCAATGATAAACATACCAAGTTTAAGGGCACTAATTTATAAATTTCAAATTAATACGAAAACACGTGGATGGCCTATAATTGTGACAAATGGACAGCATTATTATAGAAAATGTCAACCCTTAGCACTTGTAATCTTTGGTATTAATTTAGTGTATGATGGAAATTGATATGATGGGACGAAACGACCACGACACATATTTTACTAATATCTGTTTGTTCCTCGGATTTCCAAAAGATGACCACGAAGTATTATTATCCTACAACGGAAAATTTGTTCATATTTTATATTTAAGTTTGTATATATATAATAGTGCTTAAGAGTGTTGTGGGTAAAGACATTGATGTTCATAACAATTTATGTATAACAACGGCATTAAATTTACTACATACGGTGGTCAAAGTCTTGATTTTATCATTTCCATTTTCTATGTATATGTGCATTTGCATGTCCCCATGTGTACTCTGCACGCACCTAGCTAGGTAGTGAGAAGAAAGAGAGAGAAAGATAACGATATAGGGAGGCTGGATCATCTCTAGGACATAGTCCAATGAAGTGTTTTTCAACATATTGAAATTAGCATCTATAGCATTTTCTTTATTTGAATATAGCCAGTATACATAAGTAATAGAGGGGTGAGTGAACCAATTATTTTGTGAACATTATTATATTTTCACACCTTTTTCGAAGAGCTTTAATGTTCTAGGCTTTTAGCATCGTGCTAAGGATAAGTTTGGAAGGAAAGAAAATTGAAAAAGTGAAATTCCATATGAATTATCTTTTGGTCATCCCAAAAGCATAAATTAATCAAAGATTTTGAAGAGAGATGTAATAATAATGATTAATTAGTAGTTTACTAGATGTTAGTTATTTTTCTGATTAGTTGTGTTAGCTGGCCTTCCATCATTTTCTATAAAAAAAATTGCTTAGTGTAATTTGCTTACTGTTTTTATTATTAAAAGCGAAAGTAGGAGAACACATGATAAATGTGGGGATGACAGTATCATATTTATGAAGAGATAAATCCTTTCTGGATGGATCGTTAAGTTTCATCTTCTTTTCTCATTTTCTTCAGTTTTGTTTATACGCAGTAACATATCGTACGTGTATACGTGTATTAAAAAGATGAAAAAAATATTAAATGAAAAGGAGTCATGCAGCTAGGGGACATGGATACGATTTGGAAGATTGCTTAACAGGGAGAAAGAGAAGGTAAGTAGGAAGGGTATAGCTAGTTTGTCATTCCTTTCATTTGTCTCCCAAAGAATAAATGTTGTATGAGACTACAAGCAAAATTTATTTTTAATTTTTAATAAGAAAAATTTATTAAGACATATTAAATGCAGTGCTAGACTGGAGCATAAGATATACCCTAGTCTGGCAAAGATTTCAGTAACTTAATAAGCGATAATATTGACAGAACAAGTAAAATCTATCTAATACATCAAAGTTGAAATAGAAGCAATAACATTCGCATCAAAATTATTACTCAGCATTTTTCACATTAAGAATTTTTTATATGGACGTTGCATTTTAATTGAATCCTCCATTTTTTCATTTATTTTTCAAGTTATTTATTCTATATTTCCTATTCGATTAATCAATCTTGTAGTTACCTATATGATTTTGAGTACTATTTTACATGATTAAGTTTAAGTAAAAAAAACTTGAATTTAAGTGAAGGTCCATTAATAAGAAAAAGACTAAAAACAAACGCAAAATATAATTGGAATTTAAGTTGATGCACATATGATTTAAGAAAATAAAATTAAAAAAAAAAGACAAATAAAATTGTTAACTTTACTTGGACAATTTCAAAAAGACTTAGCTGAAAACAAAAATATGTGATTTGAAAAAATTTAATATCTATATTATTATGATTTATATTTTTTTAATTAAAAATATTAATTAATTTGATTTTAAATTTATCAGAATTTATTCAAATTTAATTAGAATTTAAATTAAAATTACACTAAAAATTTAAATTATATTATAGTAAAATAATTTTAAAATTTGGTTAAATATCTTAATATTTAAAATATTCTATTAGAATTTGATTATAACTTTTTTATATTATAAATTAAGAATTTATTAGAATTTTGTTATTTTTTTCATATAAGTGATTATACAAATATAAATATTTTTTTATAAACAAGAAAAAATATATTAGAGTTTTTTTATTAAAATATTTTTTTTTCTATTGTATAGATTATATCTTCTTTTACACATATAAAATCTTATTCATCAATTTTCTATATAAGATTAATAATTTAAATCCATCAAAGTACTATTTAGTTTTGTCAAAATTATTCAACCTCTTATCTTATTTCTTATTTATTTTATATAATTTATTTATTAACTTATATCATGAAGATCACATCATTTCAATAAATTCTTATCAATACATACAATTAATTTTTTTTCTTTTTAATTTTCTCATATCAGTAACAATTAAAATAAATTTATTTCTTCATAACATTGTATATTTTATAATTAATATTTGTCAATATCTTTCAATTTCTTTAAATTTAATTCTCTCCTTTTATTCATCTTTTATCGACATACAATAAAAAAATTTATTTTGTCAAAAATATAAATATTTGTTTATTTTATTTTCTTCAATTTTAACATTTTAATATATAAACCTGATATGATAATAATATTAGTTAATCTAATTTATCTTTCAATAAACCAGAACTATACTTTTTCACAATACATTTAAATATTATTTAAATTTAAATAAACACATTAATGTATAATTTTAAATGAAAAATATTAAACTATATTTTTAATTTTTTAATTTTTTTAATTATCATTAAATATTACTTTTAAAATTTTTAAAATACCTATACTTATACACACAAAAAGAAAGAAATAAAGGTGGATGTAAAATCATAGAAAAGTTATGATTTTTCTTATTTTTATTTTAATATTAATATATATTTTATTTCATAATCACATAACTTAAATTCTAATCTCATATATATATATATATATATATATATATATATATATATATATATAAAAGTTTTGTTAAGAAAGATAAAATGTATTTTGATAATCTCTTTATTTTTAAAGAATTAGTCTTTAACTAGTTGGACAATATTAGTGATATACGAAAAGAAAATTACATGTTTCATCATAAATAAAGTAACCTTTTTAATTACATTTCCTATATAATATAAAAATGCAACCTTAAATTTTTTACGCTATAAATTTTAATACACATCTTATATTTTTTTCTCACTCTTTCTCTTATTTAATATATTATTTTTTATTTTTTATTATTTTTTTAAAGTAAAATAAATATACTTGATTAGACAAAATAATAAAATAAATTATCACAATATCCAAATAAATATACTAGACCAAAGACAAATCAATCTAAAATAATTATTTAAAAAAAGCAAAAATGCATGGCAAGAAGCATATAAAGATGAGTCAAGTCACATTCAAAAACAACCAATCAAAAAATATAAAACTAGAAAAAGATAATCAATTATAACTATAACAAAATATTCACAACACAAATCACTTAGAATACACCTAAACATCCTCCTCAAATCAAAACCAACATATCGAAATCAAGATTTTTAACATAACACTTTCCTTTCTTTAAAAGATACATCCCCTCCAATTAAACAGAGTTCCAAATCACTTGGAACCTTTAATCCATGTATCCAGATCAAAATTAAATACATAGTGAGAAAGGTTATTCGGATTAGAAAGTTCCTTTCAAAACTTGATGTAGTTTCTATCATTATGGATCTCATAAGTCTCAACTATGAAAATAGTGGAGCAATTACACAAGCTGAAAAATCTAAATTTTATTAGTGATCCAAGCACATACTTATACAATTCTATCTCATCCAAGATATCATTGAAAAAATATATATAAAGATATGCAATATACATTTAGATGATAATATTATTAACCCAATAGAAGCATGTACGAAACACTAGATTATTAAGGATTAAATATATGCCTGATTAGGTCAAATGCAAGGAAAAAATTTTAGTGTGTGCACTAGAAACCTATATATTTTGTACCATGTTTATTATTTAATCTTACAATAAATTTAATTTTAATATTTCATTATAATATATATATATATATATATATATTAATGCTTATATCTATAAGTTTAACTTTACAAAATATCAAGCAGATGAATTGAATATGATTCCTTTAGAGTCCTATTCTTAAGAGAATTTTTAATCAAGTATTAATATTAGGAATATTTATTTATATTAAAACTAGTATAAGTGCATATTAATGATCAAACCTTATAGATTATGGATAAAAAATATTAAATGTTAGTTTGGATATATATTATAAGTAATGATGTATTGGATTATTCCATTATAAGAAGGTTGCATAGATTATTATTCAAGTGTTATAAATAGTTTTTAATGTGATAATAGTATATACAATTCTTATACCATAACTACTCCATCAAATCTTCCTTCATTTGGAGGAGAGATAGGAAGTTTATGTTCTACATTATAACATCATCTTGATAAATATACTCAACTACGATACTGAAATATTTTTCACCAATAAAAATAATGATTATGATTTAATTAATATTGTCTTATTTTATAACATAGATATTGAAATTAAGCATGACTCCTCACCATTGGGATGCGTAAATTGAAGCTACATCCCCTTGGTTTGAATAAATAACATCCCCTTTTCTATTTTACACTACCAAGATATTGCTCACTCTTGTTGACTACAATGTCAAGAATGCAACTTAAAGTATGCAAAATTAATGTCCTCTAAGGATATCATGAGTCATAACATATTGTGGTATCTTATCTCTCTTATTCATCCTTGTCACTTAATTAAATTCTTCTTTTATATTTTTATGTCATAAATTTTACTAAAATATTTTATACTTACTTGCTAGACTTTTGGCTTGTTATTTAAAAGGTATTTTGAGTCATACAAATAAGATTTAAGTAATTTTGGTGAAATTCAAAAAAATTACAAAATTTTCTAAACTTTTATGATAATTTCAAGAATTTGCTCAATCTAGCTCATTGGTAAATTTAATTTAAGTATCTAGCAAGAAATTTTCTTGACATGCTGAACAAGTTTTGGTCTTTTGGAAATATCTTAAGTTATAGAAAGTTATTTGGTATAAGACTAGTGTCAAAAGTTTGGGTACTTTTTTATATTCAACCATGGGATAAGTATAAATAAAAGGTGAGATATTAAAGTTGTCTTTATGTAATATCTTAATAATGATACCTGTCCTACGCTTAAGTCATATCATAGACTTATTAATAGTTTTTTATTTTATGATGCGAAATCCATTTATAAAATTATTGTTATCGAAAATAAAAAAAAAATTTTCTATTTAAAACATTTGTTGAAATATATGAGGCTCGTCATAATAATCAACGTTGTATATAATGAACGTTTTGAGGTTGTCACTCACGTTAATTTTGAAAACTCTCATTCATTTACTTACCATACTAAATATTCATTTTTACAACAATATTTACAATATTAGTTATATAGGTAATACAACACACAGACAACAATAAGTTAAGGCTTCTAGTGTGTCCTGCAAACAACAAAAAAAACTTTAATACCCTTCACAAGTTATAGTCATTCAAAGCAAAAGATACAAAGTTGGACAAATAAAAATAAGATCCTTTATAGCTCTTCCCACATTTCCTTTCATAAACATTCATCTCTTGCATGTGTTATTCGTTTCACATAGACCGCTGCCACTATGAAAAATATGATCAAACTCTGGGAAAGAAATGAGAGGTAGGGAGTGAGGATTCGTGATTTTTCAGTAGGTGTTTACCCGAAGATTGACATCATCATTTCTAACCTAGCCACTTCAGTTTATTAACAAAAGGTGATAAACATACAAGTTCAATTATTACTTTTTAAAATTATAATTATTTGAAGTGAATTATTTTCAATAATAGAAAAAAAATTAAATCTAATACAACATGGAATTCATATATATTTTTGAATCATTTTTTTCATAGAAATGCTTATAGACATAAATCTCATGCATTATTTAGATTACTTTCTCATCATAACATGAATATTATTTGACTTATACTCATTTTATGCCTTAATCATAATCATTCTTATTTTCTAGTTACCTTCTTACTGATAGTTTAATTTAAAGCATAACATCAACTAGTTGTTAGCCAAACAATATCTTCCACATGTTTATTACTCCATCTTCTGATATTGGATATAAGTTCATTTCGAATGGTCATCACCATCATAAATTTGGAATACTTACTACTTCCCTATAGAAGGATCTATTCGAAGCCTTAACGCTTCACAATAGAAGGTTATGTACCTTCTGATTACCATAGAAGGACTTGTTGCCTTTTGAGTGTGCACAAGTCCTAGACTTAGCACACTAGGAGTAGTTTTAAGTTTTCACATAAGGTTCTTCTTTAGTGATACCTTGACTTATTAGGTTCTATTTTAAGTCTTCATGATAGGATGCATGCTTAATATTCAATCAAAATGTTATGTATATATAGCACTTAATTCATCCATTTAATATCAAATCATGTAACCATATAAACATACACAAGTCATCATGTCATCCAAGAGATCACACAATTTGTTACATCACTCAAGAGATCACATAACACATTTACACATATAAGGACATGTTGAAGCATCACCATGATAAATAGGGCATTAGTAGTTATCTAAAAGTTTCCTTTCTTAGTAAAAATGTTTACTTAATGTTGTAATCGCAATTACAACTAGACGACGGACTTGCTACAAATTTTAAAAAGAATATAATTTGATTGTGGAGCTGCCACCAAATTTTATTTTAAGGGAAAACATTTCGAAAAACCCCAACTTGAGGAAGAAATCTAGGTTCGGGAGTTGGTTACGAGTAGAGAAGGTATTAGACACCCTACTCGCCCGTTCCAAAGAACGGTACCCTTAAATTAAGTGTGTGATATTTTTGAAAACTGTTTGATCCCTTAAAATATAATAGAAAATAAATAGGTTTATAGAAAATAGCCTGACAAGACTTGATCCTGCTCCTATGTATTCCCTAGTGCAATGGAAAACTCAAGGCTACGTAGTTTTGGTAAAGAGACTTGATCTCTTGGAAAATTGAAGGATGATTTTAGGTAACAATTGACATTTTTGGACGAAGTTAGTGAAAACAGTGATTTTTTGAAATGGCATGCTTGCAGAATCCAAATCGTCGTAAAGCCGTATTTGGAACCAGCACGAATTAAAATACGGTACAGTGGAGAATGCTACTTGTCCATATTAGAATTCGTTACACAAATTTTAAAGAAATAAAAAATAAACGTTTTGGACAGAGTTAGTAAAAATAGTGATTTTCTGAAATCGCGTGCTTGCAGAACCCAAATCGTCGTAAGCCGTGTTTGGAATCGGCACGAATTCAAATACGGTACAGTAGAGAATGTTACTTGTCCGTATTAGAATTTTTTGCACAAATTTTAAAGAAATAAAAAATAAACGTTTTAGACAGAGTTAGTAAAAATAGTGATTTTCTGAAATCGCGTGCTTGCAGAATCCAAATCGTCGTAAGCCGTATTTGGAATCTGCACGAATTAAAAGTGGTACAGTAGAGAACAATACTTGTCCATATTAGAATTTTTTGCACGAATTTTAGAAAATTTGAAAATAGACATTTTAGACAGAGTTGGTAAAAACAGTGATTTTCTGAAATCAGGTGCTCGCAGGATCCAAATCATTGTAAGCCATATTTGGAATCCGTATGAATTAAAATACAGTACTGTAGAGAACACTACTTGCCTGCATTAGAATTCGTTGCACAAATTTTTGAAAATTTGAAAATAGACATTTTGGACACAGTTAGTCAAAACAGTGATTTTCTGAAATCGCGTGCTTGCAGAATCCAAATTGTCGTAAGCCATATTTGGAATCCGCACGAATTAAAATACGGTATAGTAGAGAATGCTACTTGTCCGTATTAGAATTCGTTGCACGAATTTTAGAAAATTTGAAAACAGAGACGAATATGAACTCGAAAATCCGAAAAGAAGTAAGAAAATTAAGCGGAATAAAAGCTGGATCTAACCTCCATTGATGTTCTTTGTTCAATTGTCTCCAATCCAGATTAGGTCATAAGGTCCAGAGGTAAGAATTAAGTTTTTTTTTTAATTTTATTCAAGCATACACTTAACTCTTTAGGTTCAATGACTTAATCATACATGACTTAAGCTAGACTTGGCATATAGGATGCATGCATATGGTCATGCATTCTTAGAAACTTTTTTCAAAGGAGGACATACAAACACAAACAAATCAGAAAGAAATACTTATAGTAGGATCAACACATGAAAAATAATACCTAAACAAGGTTAAAAGAACAAGATCTACACAAGAACTTCAAAGACACAAGAGATTTTGGCGCCAAAATTTGAATTCAAATCTCAAAATTTTTAAAAAGTATTTTTTGATAGATATGAAAAATTGAAGCTGACTAATTGAAAGATATGAATCATAGGAATCAAACATAACAAGTTTGACAAAAATCAGACCAGAAATGAGCATGGTATGCAGAAATCAAACAAGCTAGGTTCATTTGCACACAAGGACAAACATGCTTCAGTAATCAGGCAATAGAAATTTTATTTCAGATAAAAATTAGACAAATAATACCATTATAGAAACTAGAGAGAAATAAGAAGAGAATGTAACAAAAATCACCAAAATAGGAGATCATTTGACCAATAAAAAACGAAAACGAAAAAAAGAGACGAAGATGAACTTGAAAATTTGGTGCCAAAATTTGAATTCAAATCTCAGAATTTTTCGAAAATATTTTTGGGTAGATATGAAAAATTAAAACCAAAATATTGAAATATATGTATCATAGGAATAAAAAAAAACAAATTTGACAAAAATAAAACTAGAAATGAGCAAGGTATGCACAAATCAAACAAGCTAGGTTCATTTGCGCACTAAGACGAACATCCTTTAGTAATCAGGTCATATAAATTTCATTTCAAATCCAAATTAGACAAATAATATCATTATAGAAACTAGAGAGAAAGATGAAGAGAACACAACAAAAATAACCAAAATCGGAGATCATTTAACCGATCAAAAATGAAAATGAAAAACAGAGATGAAGATGAACTCGAAAATCCGAGGAGAAGCAAGAAAATTAAGTGAAATAAAAGCTGGAACTAACCTCCATTGATGTTCCTCAATGCCACTTGATAGCACATTGGAAGGTGATGAAGGACTGGTTCAATGGAGGCCAAGTAGGTGCTGAATTGGATGCAAAAGTAGAGAGTTTCTTAGGTGCTTCTCTTAGAGAAAAAAAATCTGAAAAATCCCCTTTCAATGACTCAAAGTGCTCCTCTCTCTCCCTCCTTAGAAATTCTGAAATTTTTAGAAGTAAAGAAGCCCCCTTAAACTAAATGAAAGTTCCTATTTATAGATAAAATTTCAAAGAACAAACGGAAAAATTTGGTGGGACTTCCGTTTTTTGTTTTCTGATTTCTCTCTTTTTTTGTTTTCTTTTTATTATTTTCTTCATTTTTATTTTTCTTTTATTTTCTTTATTTTTTTTTATTTTTTTATTTTTTCTCTAACTAATTCCTAACCATCATTAACTAATCTAGCTAACTTTCCAACTAAATTCTTAACTAAAAATTTCTTTTTCTTTCTTTTTTCATTTATTTTTGTTTTTTTTTGTTATTTTTTGATTTTAGACTAAAAAACAAAATGATTTATTTTGGGTTTTAAATTTACCTTCGGACATAATATAGTGTTCACACTTAAGCACGGTCTTTAAATTTTGGACAACATGCACATTTCTTCTAAAATTCCCAAGTTATTCTCATCCTTTTGTGTTTTATAAGAAACCTCTGATGCAAACTTAGTTGACTCATCCTTATAAGTTACCTCTCAACCTTTCCTTTTCTCAAAGGATAAGATTCTCTCGTACTTCAAATTTAATTATATGATATGGTGAGATTTAGTATATTCGGTCGAATGACCTTTTTGCGCCTATCCACTTTGTTATCCTCAAATTAGGTATTTGTTCTACCACTATGACATCCCAAGTTTAAGTGTTAGAAGTTTTATGGTTTCTTAACCCTAAACTTAACTAATTAAGTTTGAGTTACTAATTTGTTCTACTTGTTTGTCTTCTTGCTAATGGATTCAAATCTTCCCACTCGTATCTCATTCAAATATCCTTAAGCTTCAAATTTTAACTCATGGTGTAGTATTTAAGAAAGGTTGGTTGATTATATGTTTATTTACCTAAGGAATCATAACTTATTTTTCTTACACTTAAAAGATGATTTGTATTAGCTTAGGACTTAGGCTAATAAATTGAACCAATTTAGCATCTTGTAAGATTTTCCTTCTTAAGACCATGCCTTGGCCAAACCTACTTTTTAGCCTTCAAAGCATTGTGATTCATTTTTTCTTATATTTAGAAGATGGTTTGTACTAATTAGGACTTATGCTATCAAACTAAACCAACTTAGAGATTGTTAAGAGTTTTCCTCCTTACGTTATTAGGCATGGCTGAATGGTCCATCACACTCCCACAACTCCATAAATGATTTCTAATCACCATCTTATGCATAGTTTAGTTTATTTTTAAGTGCTAATAAAATTTTAACTTACTTTCACCAATTTACTCAACATGGTCGAATGGTTACCCAAACCATTACCAAATTTATTTCAAACTTATAATTCCTTGTTTATACATAGTTGGGCTCCTCATTACACATTAATAAAAATTTTAAACTCAAGTTCCCTTAATTTAATGGAGAGTGGCTGAAACCACCATATGTCCAAGCAAGGATCTTTTTCTCAATTTCTTCTCACTTGACCTTTGTGTCATGAATTATAACACTTCTTACATCATATGATTTTGGGTCCATCAATATTTTCTCTTATTCCATAGCTTTGGTCATGATCATGGAGGGTTTTAAGTGTGTTGTTCAACTTTTAGTCCATAAGTCCACCTTTTAGGATTATTATCACATGGGTCTAGATCTGAACTTTTATCAAAGTCCAAGTTCAAGATTAAATATTTTAATAGGAGACATAAGCAAGCTTACAACTTTGGACATACAGACCTTAAAGAAAACATTTTTCAAGACAACTAAGTGTAGATCTACTCCAATATCTATCCATCTCTTACTTTGATCCCTTCAAAACTTTTTACAAAAGCTCTCAAGTCTGCCTCAAACCATTAAAAATTATTTTTAAGAAATTTTAACCAAATAAATTGTTTCAAAGGTTACAAGAAGCACTTTAATCCATCAAAACTTCCTTTTAACTTCCAAAAATCACTAAAAGCTTGGTTATGTTCAGTTTTAATCATCAAGGGCAGCTTTGAACTCCATCAAACTCAAGAAAATGGGATCCATAGAACTTACAAAGAGATCCATAAAAAAGAGAAGGAAAACAAACCATAAACACATAATTAAAAGCTTAGAAAAAGTGTATGGTAAAGACCCTACTTGGTGAAGATTATGTAAGGATTTGGTGGGTTGTCTTTTGAAGTTGATTTCCCTCTTCTTTGTGGTCCACAAGAATGCCTTCAAGGATGGTGGTGAGACTTTGTTTTTTTGACTTATTATAACTTACTTCAAAGATGAGAATTCAAGCTTAGTGTAGGTTTTGGTGTTTTAAGAGAAATTGGAGTTTTGGGTGAGTTTAGAGAGCTTGGTCAAGTGTTTAGAAGAGTGTTAATGAAGCAAATGATCCCCTTTGGTGTTTCTAAGAAAATTTGGCCACCTAGGGCATGTGGGAGTTAAATTTCCACGAATTTTGGACCATTTACATGTAATTTCTATTTTGTTTAACACTAATCAATCTAAATTTAGTACTAATCAAGGTTAACTTATTCTAAGCATGGTTAATTTTAATTAATCAAGGTTAAAATACTTTAACAATGATTAATTTAATCTCTCCTTATTAGTATTTTTTTCTTACATGTCATCAATGAAGTGATGACTCATGGAGTGAGTCACCATCTTATTTTCCACATGTCAAATTCGAACTCAATAGATAGGGTCCATTTCTCGGCTTTTGCTACATATTTCTTGCCCCACCAACCTTTTCAAGGGTATTTTGGTAATTTTATGAGAATTTCCTAAAAATTTTCCAAACTATTCTCTTAATATTTCTAACAGTTATTGATTTATTTTTGAATCATTAATATACCATTTGTCATTTTTCTGGGAACAATTTAGCCCTTATAAGAGATAGAGCTCTCTAAGGACGTTTTCAACATTTTTGGACGTTTCTGATAATGTTTTCGTTCTCTCTGTATTTTTATTCCTTTATTATGACTTTTTAAACATCATGGGTGGACTCTAAACCTTTAGAATATCTTTTAAAATTTATTTTGAGTTTCCTGCACATTTATTTATATCATCCTAATGCATAAGCATTTTTGTCATTTGACAAAAGTTCTCTAATTTTCTTAGAAATTTTAAGGGAAATTTTGT
Source organism: Canavalia gladiata (assembly GCA_037954105.1). Lineage (NCBI taxonomy): Eukaryota > Viridiplantae > Streptophyta > Magnoliopsida > Fabales > Fabaceae > Canavalia > Canavalia gladiata. The sequence goes on from CM075661.1 coordinate 43,146,750, forward strand.
AATTATAAATTTCTCAATCACCAACTTAGGAAAATAAATTTGGGGTGTTACACTTTACAACAAAGAACATGTTTTAGTATTTGGGTTAACTAGCAAATTAGCCCTCCATTTTATGTACGCATTACAAATTCATCCTTTACTTTTAAAATCATAGAAATTAATCTTCACTTTTCAAAACCTTGCAAATTAGTCCATTTACTTGTTTAAAATAATAAAAATTAGTCTCTATGCAAGGACGAATTTGAAAGATAAATCAATAAGTGAAGAACTAATGGAAGATTTTTAAGAAGTTAAGGACTAATTTGCAATGTCATAAAAAAATAAAAGATGAATTTTCTCCTTTACTCTTTAGTATTTTAAAGATATCTTATATTGTATAAACTTATTTTACAAGAAATCAATGGCAAAATTTGAACGGTTCGTTTTTACAAAACTTTCATGAAGAAACCAAAACTACCTAGGTCTATATTCATCCTAGTTTTCATGAAATAGTAGCATTTAAGATAAATTCCAATTATGTGTTTGATTAGAATATTTCTTGCTTTAATTTTTCATAACTATAACACTTGGTTACTTCAAAACAAAATCAAGACTCAAGTTGTATGCGAACATAATACAATTAAGATATAATATCAAGTATATTAAAAAAATTCAATATATATATACATATATATAAATAGATATTAGTTTCATGATTGCAATTAATATGTTCATGACTTGAACCGTACCTTTAAAATGAAAGATCACTCTCCTTATACCTCTTATAGGTTTGATCTTCAAAGAAAAAAAAGGATAATAAATTTTTTTTCCTTGCTCCTAGTTTGATCTTTGTTTTTCCTTTAAGATCTAACTCATCACTAGCAAGTGTAGTTTTATAGGTCCTCTTAAATCTTTTTGTGAATGAGAACTATGATAAGATCCTATTTGGTTACACAGAAGTTTGAAGAAGTCAAAGACAATATTGTTTTTATTGGTTCTCTTTGAAGAGATGGGAGAGAATCAGTAGTTAAAATTTGATTAGTTGTCCTAACTAGTGGATAATAACATCGTTGATGTATAATGTGACATTTAAGGTGATTGGTGACATTGAGTTGAAATATTGGGTGCTTAAAGCTCATATAAAATTGTGCAAGCCATTGGAAAGGTAGGATTTTCTCACATGAATAACTTTACTATAATCAGATAAGTATTTTACATAATTGACACATTTTCTTTTAAACTCTAAGGATAGAAGTAGGCTTAATGTATATAGATACTTATGATCATTTCAAATCAATAATTGGCTGCTCAAGACTCCTCCAAAACCATGCATGTGGGGAGGTTCTTATTCCTTGTTAGATTGCAAGTAAATAGAATAATGATGTCGTAATTAGGAAAGAATGAAAATAAGTAAATAGAATAAATATATTATATAAGTAATATTATAATTATAAAAATTATATCATTGTAATTATAGTAATTCAGTAATCGAATATTTTTTTAGTTAACTCTTAAACTAATGATCCCTAGAATAAATAATGTTTTGTTGTATAGTTGAGATACACAGATTCATCTTATGCCTTCTTTATTTGATCTTACTATTAACATGGTATTAGATCCTAATGATAAGAAACCTTAATCTATGAAAAAATCAATAAACCGACAACCAATGGAAAATATTCATATTAAGACATGGTTCTATTATTTGGATATATTTAAAATGAATACTTATAGTCAAGGTAGTAATTATGATATTATTCCTTCCATTGTTATTCTTATTTAGTAAAATTGTAAATTATAAATCCTCTTGGATAGTCACATTATTAAAATTTATAAATAACATTATTATTCATGAACTAGGAATGTTTTCAATTGACTTTCTATGGTATTCTCTAAGTTCACGTGAACATGAAAGAGTGAAAATTACAAATATGCTTCAAAAAATAAAAAAATTATTCTAGTACTATTGCTGAAATATTTTATCGATCAAGAATATGTAAGGTTTGGAAACATAAATCAACAACCATGAGAATTAAGTCATATCTATAGAAAATCTAAATTAGACAATCTTATTAGAGAATGGGAAATTTTGATAAGTGACAACAAAGAATGGATAATGGAACACTTTTACGGATGTTTTGACATTCATGATTTATGGTGTAGTTATTTTTCTAACGTTGAACAATTTTGACTTGCGTGGCATTGATGTGTTTTCAACTCAAAAGAATAGCATTGAAAATCATGTCATAACTCTATTGATAGATGTATATTATACCATGAACTTTTATCATGAGAAAGAAATGAAAGAAAATATTGTGTTGTTTACCAATGTTGCAATGTGATGCAGCTTTCTATGGCTAATAAAGATCTAGATTTGATGGAAAGGTCCAAGCAGAAAAGAACCATTGGGCCTATTGGTCCATCATAACGTATAGTTTAGGATTAGGTTTGTTATAATAAGTTTAGAAGACATTACTTGTATAGACTTAGGGAACCTTTTATGTGTAATACTTAAGCTCATAAAATGGGCTTATCTCTTTTGTGTAATTCTTGAACCCATAACATGGGCTTATCCAACCACAATTAAGGGCTATATAGTGGCTGGATACATGAATTGTATTTTGGGTCAATCTAAGCCCATTTTAAGGAAGGAAGGAAGCAGATCCAAGGCCCACGTTGATGTCCCTCCTTTGGTCTATATATAGACCACTTTGTAATCATTTTGAGACACTTTGAGTCATATTAGAAATCAAAATTTTTAGAGTAATAATTTCTCTCTCAAACTTTCTCTCCCTTAGCCTAGTCTTGAAGTGATAACCTTTTTATCCTTGGAACTTCAAGGTGGTAGAGTAATCATGGCTTATCTCCCTAGGAGTGACGCCTAAAATTACCCTAAAATTCTCTCCACCTTTGCATCCAATTAAGTAGCATTTTAACCTCTATTGAACTAGTTTTTCTTCCCCTTTCAAGGTGCTATCATGTGGTATTCAAAGCACACCAGTGGAGGTAAGATTCTAGGCCAAAACTTGTGTCAATTAACATCCTCTTCTACTCCAATTTTTACTTTTTTTTGTTTTTCCAATTCTTTCCAAATTTGGACTGATTTTGTGTTAATTTTATACAAATTTTAGTTTGATCTATGTGTATCTGTGTTCTAGAATGATAATAATCGGTTAAACATTCTTGAATTGGCTTGAAAGTTGCTGGAAAAATTAAAATATGAATTGGCAATTATTGCAACAATTTTTTTTTAAACTGAGCCTTAATGCTCTTAGCTTTTCATGAGGTTTTATTGTTTGATGTTGTATCTGCATGTTATAAGAAAAATGTTTATTGAAATCCTCTCCAATTGGCTTGAATTTGCATCAAAATTTTGAATCCTTGAAATCTTGTTCTTAGCACCAAAATTCAGCATAAACAATTTTCAAATTTTCGATCCAAAGTTATTGATCTTTGTGAGGTTATGTGTCTAATGTATAGATTTACACATTACACAAACTTTCATCGATGGAATTTGCATCAAAACTCCTGGATCTAATCTAGATCTAGAAATTCACTTTGGTGCTCTTGAATTTAAAATTTAGATCTACTCAAATCTAAAATGAATATGAAGAACTTGTATTGGAAGAAGTGTTGTAATTCAATGAGATTTAAAAGAATCTTAAGAAATTTTTTTGAAAATTTGAAAATTATTCTTGTGTGTTTTGGTGTTGTTGAGTGTTCTTGATCTTAACTCACTTTGATCTTGTTAAGTACTTTGGATGCCGTTTTTATGTTTAATGTTATATTAGTTTGGAACTATTTTCAATGGCCTAAAACACTATCCAAAGGAGAAAAAGTGAAAAAACTCAAGATAGAAAGAAATTAAATGAAGCTTGTAGGAAAGTGCATGAAGACAAAAAAAAAAAACATGAACAATTAGAGAAGTCCTAATTTGAAAATTAAAGAATCCTAAAGGACCCAAGTGAAAAAAAATGTTCTGGAAAAAATACTCCACAAAAGAATAGTTGAGATGAACCTCTTTGAAACCAAGGCTGCAAAGAAACAATTTAAATTTCAAGATGGTCAAATTATAAATTCAAGAATGCTAAACTGAATATCATTATACTTTCTTCTCATTCTATTCCATTTTGAGTGCCTTTTCTTGAACTTTATTTGTAGTTTATCTTCTTCAACTCTTATTTTTTCATATTCAAATTCCATTGGAGTTTCCCTAATTCTTGTTATAAGGTTTTTGTTGCTTATCATTTAAAAACTCCTTTGGTTTTGTCTTGAAGTTGAGTGTTCTCTTCTCAAGACTGGACCTAAGGTGTTCTTTGAGTGAAAGGTGTGAGAGGAGTTTGAAATTTAGTGAGTGAAACACAAAGAGTGTGGAGGAATTAAACACTTGGTGATGAAATATAGTTTTTAACCTTTTGCACTAATCTCTTTTTTGTGGGTGGGCAGAAAAATTTGCATATTATCCCATTTAGGTGGAATTTAGAGCACAGGGGAGCAAGGACAACAAAAATCTTGACGAGTGACTCAAGATTGTAGTAGCTAAGTATTGTTGTGCATTCTGTTTTAACTTGTAACCTTGTAGAAGTTGGCTTGTAGTAGGTTGACATTGTGTTGTAATTCTTTTTAGAAATTTTAGTAGGTGTTTGAGTTGTTGTAAATTCTGTTTTGTTTTTAAACTTGGGTGTAAAGGACATGGCAATCTTGGTGTAGGATACTCATCAAGAATCTTTAGTTTTTTGGTTTGTGAATGCTTGGGAGGCATAAGGGAATGCTAAGTGTTGATTTAATTTCTAGATTTGCTAGCACTAACTTGTGTTTCTAAAGTTATTTTGCAAGGTTCAAGCAAGCTAGGTATACCTCTAAACTTTCTTTAAGGTGTTATAACTTTTCATAAAACTTGTGGACTCTGTACATTAGACTTTCATTCAAGGTTTCCAGTGGTTTGTGAAACCATAAGATTTGTTTGATTGCTTGATTGGAGGGATATGGTTGCATGCTTGTTGTTTAACTCTTGATTTTGCTTGAGTATTTCTCTCTCTTTCATGCAAAGAATCCATGTGTGGAGAGGCTTTGCAATATAAGTGACAACACTTATTCACCTAGAATCCAAATTGGACAACTAGACTCTAGGTTGTAAAGAGCTTTCCAAATACAAAGTAAGGCCTTTAAAGAATGCCTAGATAAAATAGAAAAGAATTAAAGTTCATCCAGGTTTAAAATAAGAAAAGGTAAATATGTTGAATTAGAAACTAGTAGGTCTAGGAAGGTGGATATCATAGAAAAGAAGAGGAGACATCCATGGATGATGTCAATTTTTTTTGGTGAAAATATTATCAAAACCCCTTCACATAGGAAGAAGGTTCAACCAAGGAAAAAACCATCTTTAAGAGATAGGCCACATTCTTCCCCTAAGAGAAAAACACCAACACCTAAGAGGCACCAACACGAGAATAAAGTCCATATATCTAAGGGTAGAAGTACCTTTAGGAGTAGGGATAGAGAACCCCTTAGGAGTAGGGATAAGCATCCTTCTAGGCATAGGCATAAAAGTTCCTCTAGAGATAGTTTAGAGAAAAGGTCCTATAGGAGTAGGCGTAGTGCTAGACATAAAGACCATATATATAGACACCATCATGATACCTTGGATGAAATTAAAGTTAAAATGCCTAATTTTCAAGGGAGAAATAACCCTGAGGTGTATTTGGTTTGGGAGCTCAAGGTTAAGCATCTTTTCTCCAATTATTCAATTAGGGAAGATCAAAAGGTTAAGTTAGCTATCTTAGAATTTAGTGATTGTGCACTTATTTGGTGGGATAAGCTAAATAAAGAAAGATACCAACCTTTGAGTAATTGAGATGAGATGAAACATATGATGAAGAATAAGTATGTGCCTCCTTACTATCTTAGGAAAGTGCATAATAAACTTCAAAGAATGACCCAAGGCACCAAGAATGTAGACGAGTACTATAAGGTATAACATTCTAAAAATGAATATCATTTTTACGCTTAAGTCGTACGTCCGGTTCCATTAATAGACTGCTATCTCATTGATAAGCATAGATTTCATAAATAATTATCTCTCACTTTTATCTCATTAAGACTTCTTATATGTTCAATTAAGTGATCTTTGTCATATTTTATAAGTTTGGGTTCATATGAAGTTTAATTGAATTTCTTTGCTTACCCGCTTAAAATGACACTATTATAGTATTTTGAGCATAATAGGAGTTGTAGACATCAAAAAATCATGAAATCTGTCTTGAATGAAAGCTTAAAGAAGTGTCCATAGTTACAAAGCAAGAGCAGACTCTAAATGGGATGTTTAGGACTCCGAAATTATCTCAAAAGATGAGATAGTGTTGCTGACATGGAATTTGAACAGTATGCAAAGATCCAGCCATATCTTGAGATATAGAAGTCATATTGAGATGAAATCAACTTTTTTGGACAGCTAAGATCCAGGGCTACAACTTTTGTTCAGAAGTCAAGCTCTAATTCGGACATGTGAACATCCGAAATTGCGGTGCAAGAAAGTCAAAATTGTTGTGCTCATTGGTGGCAAAAATTCAAAGTGTTTTGCAATTTCAACAAAGCCCATGTGAAAGCAATAAAAGGGTAGAAAAGTAATATCCTAGTTGGTGACTTTCTGAAGATGATGCCTCAAAAATCCTCTATAAATAGAAGGGTTTGCAAGAGGAGACACACACCATTTTGGAGATTAACTCCAATACCATTTTCTTTCTTTCTTTCTTTCTTTCTTTCTTTCTTTCTTGTTAGTTTGCCTCCTACATGGAAGACTTAGTTTTTCTTTATTGTTAGTTGCCTCCTACATGGAAGGCTTGGGATTTATTTGTTGTTAGTTGCCTCCTACATGGAAGCCTTAGGATTTATTTGTTGTTAGTTTTCCTCTTTCTTTGTTGTTAGTTTTCCTCCTTCATGGAAGGCTAGGTTCGTAGTTTCAATTCAAGGATTCAAGCTATTTTCATTTTAACTTTGAGGTCTTGATCTTTATTTACATGCTTATTGAGTGATTTCTACTCTACTTTACTATATTCTTCAATTTTATTCTTTTAATCAAAGTTTGATCGGTTGACGTATTTTGATTAATGTATAATTGATTTATAATTGGTTTTTGATTGGTAAATCATTTTCCAAAAGTTTGAAGAGTAGAAATTAAGTAATTGAATTGAAGGTTTTCATTTTATTACTTACTTCAACTGAATTCTGATTGTGAAATTGGTTTAGATAAAAGATTAAGTGGTTACTAAATCTTGTTGATCATAATCAATTAAATTCTGAGAGGTTTCTCAGTAGAGAATTCAAGGATCATTCTAGGGTTTAGGGTTTAGGGTTTAGGGTTGATAAACACAATGCATGATTTTAGTGATCAATGATTAGTTAAGAAAATAGCCTCTGAATTCCTTGAGTTGATAATTGTTAAGTAAATTAATTTCATTCTGTATTTTGTGTTTAGAACTCAATATCAAATCTTTACAAAATCCCCTTGTTCTAATTTTCTCCTTATTTGCTTAAGAATTTGAAATGGTCTTTGTGAGATGACCTAGGTTGCACCTTATACTATACTAATAGTTTGGGGGAAATCTAGAAATTATTTTTGCGCGTTTACGACGAGCGTGTCAAAATTTGGCGCCGTTGCCGGGGACCATTTTAATTTCCTAGGCTCATTTAGGAGTTTGTATAAAAATTTTAATCTTTCTAACAATTGTTTTTACTTTAGGTATATCATTCTTGGATTTTCTGTATGAATTCACCTTTTTGTGTATGACCCGATCCAATCCTGAAAATTTATATGCATATGATCCTGAGATTGATAGAACATTCCACCATTTGAAAAGAGCACATAGAAGGCATTCATCCAGTAATAACCAAGAAAGTAACAGTAGTGATTTTTCATCTTTAAATTTTGATAGTTTTAAATATTTTGCTAAGAACATGGCTGATAGAACCTTAAAAGAATTAGCTGCACCTGATGTTGCTTATCAACCATTGTGCATTCAATACCCTGATGTTGATGCACCATTTGAACTGAAGTCTGGACTAATACATTTGCTACCTAAGTTTCATGGCCTTGCAGGTGAGAACCCTCATAAACATTTGAAGGAATTTCACATTGTGTGTTCTACAATGCGGCCACAAGGAATTCCTGAAGATCATATCAAGTTGAAGGCATTTCCTTTCTCCTTAAATGATGGAGCCAAGGACTGGTTGTACTATCTACATCCAACATCTGTTACAAGCTGGAATGATATGAAGAGATTATTCCTGGAGAAATTCTTCCCTGCATCCAGAACGACAGCTATCAGAAAAGAGATTTGCGGCATCAGACAGAACTCCCAAGAAACTCTCTATGAGTATTGGGAGAGATTCAAGAAACTATGCACCACTTGTCCACACCATCAAATCAGTGATCAATTACTGATTCAGTATTTCTATGAAGGACTCATGCCAATGGACAGAAGCATGGTTGATGCAGCTAGTGGTGGAGCACCTATGGACAAAACTCCTACAGCAGCTCGAGATTTGATTGCCAACATGGCAGAAAATTCTCAGCAATTCAATTCTCGAACTAATTCCTTGTCTAAAGGAGTCCATGAAATGACCACCAAGACAGACCATACACGATTCGAGAACAGAATTGAAGAACTAACCTCCATCGTAAGACAGTTGGCGATCGGACAACAACAGCAACTTAATGTTGTTGACAAAACCAAAACATGTGGCATCTGCACTTCTGCAGATCATCCTACCGATGCATGCCCAACATTGCAAGAAAGTGAGACACCTGAGGCTACAGTAAATGGTATTTTTGGCACAGGACAACAATACAGGCCTCCTCAACATTATCAGCAACAGAAGTTTGAGCCACCTTCTGGATCATACAATCCTAGTTGGAGAAACCATCCTAACTTGAGATATGGTCCTCCACAACAACAAAGGATTCTAACATCTGACTCCCAAAATAAATACCAACCACCGCCATTCAGACAACAATAACAGCATATGCAGCAATCTGTACCCTCTAATGCTTCTGAACCCTCTCTTGATGATTTGATGAAGCAATTAGCAACCAACAATCTTCAGTTTCAACAAAATGTAAGTTCTACCATTCAGGAGTTACAAACTCAAATTGGGCAGTTGGCTACCACTGTCAACCAATTGAAATCTCAAGGTTCTGGTCAACTACCTTCTCAACCTGTCATAAATCCCAAAAGTGTGAATGCCATGACCTTGAGAAGTGGGAAGAAAGTGCAGACAAACCCTACAATTTTAAAGCAACAAAGCTTCAATCAGACTAATCCACACCAAAAAGAAGCATTTATCTCCACACCTGGAGACATCTCTGATAAGCCATCTGAATCAGAGGGAAAGTCTGATGAAAAAAATACACCAGCCTTCGATAAGACATCGAATGATCAACAAAAAGAAGCTTGCCATAAACGATCTGCACTTGAAGCATCTAATGAGAAGAAAACCCCAAATTGTGCTGATCAGAAGGTATCTTTACCTTTTCCAAATAGAATGGTTCAATCCAAGCCCAATGTTCATGCAGAATTGGATAAGGAGCTTCTAGATACTTTCAGGAAAGTGGAAGTCAACATACCACTTCTAGATGCTATCGAGCAAATTCCCAAATATGCCAAATTTCTAAAGGATTTGTGCACGCATAAGAGAAGACTCAAAGGGGATGAGAAGATTAGTGTGGGACGCAATGTTTCAGCCTTAATTCAACCCAGCCTCCCTCAGAAATGTAAAGATCCAGGAACTTTCACCATTCCTTGCACAATAGGAAACTCTACATTTGGTGATGCATTGATGGATCTAGGTGCTTCCATTAATGTTATGCCCTCATCAGTTTATAAATCTTTGAATCTGGGAGAACTGAAGCCAACTGGTGTGGTGATTCAATTAGCCAACAGAAGTACAGCACATCCAGCTGGAGTACTTGAAGATGTGCTAGTTCAAGTGAATAAGCTAATCTTTCCAGCTGACTTCTACATTTTGGATATGGAAGATGAGTCATCCATCAATAGAGCAACCTTGATCCTAGGGAGACCTTTCCTCAAAACTGCAAAAACAAAGATAGATGTGCATACGGGGACTCTCTTTATGGAATTTGGAGATGATATCATCCAATTCAACATATTTGAAGTCATGAAGCATCCTATAGAGAATCATTCACTCTTTCAACTTGATGCCATAGACCTTCTTGCGGATGATTATTCTATTGACAATCTACTTTTTAAATTTTTTGATTTTGATTTAGATTACCTAGATAATTTTACTTGCACATGTGATGAATTTGATTCATGTATTGTGTGTTCCAGGATTAATGCTGCAGACCAACCTTCGTTGAAAGATGACATGTTAGATGCAAGTGTTGCAGACATTTCAATCTCAGATAGATCTCTTCCTTCCATAATACAACCACCTCCTTTAGAGTTGAAGCCTTTTCCTGAACATCTAAAGTATGCTTATTTGGGGGAAAATGAGAAGCTTCCTGTCATTGTAGCAAAGAACCTTCTACCACAACAGGAAGAAAGGTTACTGCAAACCTTAAAAAGCCATAAACAAGCAATTGGATGGACTTTGGCTGATATTCCAGGTATTAGCCCATCTACTTGTATGCATAGGATACTGCTGGAGGAAAACACCAGACCTGTTAGACAACCACAAAGGCGTTTAAATCCAACCATCCTAGATGTGGTAAAGAAGGAAGTAGGTAAGCTTTTGGCAGCTGGTATCATCTATCCCATCTCAGACAGTGATTGGGTAAGCCCGGTGCAAGTAGTTCCTAAGAAGACTGGCATGACTGTAGTCAAAAATCACAATGATGAACTAATCCCTACCAGAATACAAAACAGTTGGAGAGTGTGCATAGATTATAGGAAGCTTAACCAAGCTACTCGCAAGGATCACTTCCCTTTGCCCTTCATAGACCAAATTTTGGAAAGATTAGCAGGAAATCTCACTATTGCTTTCTGGATGGTTTTTCAGGTTATTTTCAAATACATATAGCCCCAGAAGACCAGCATAAGACCACCTTCACTTGTCCTTTTGGTACTTTTGCCTATCGAAGGATTCCCTTTGGTCTATGCAACGCCCCTGGAACCTTTCAAAGATGCATGGTAAGCATTTTCTCTGATCTCTTAGAAAGTTGCATGGAAGTGTTTATGGATGACTTCACTGTATATGGTTCTTCTTTTGATGCATGCTTAGAAAGCCTCTCTAAAGTTTTGGACAGATGCATTGAGACTAACCTGGTTTTGAATTTTGAAAAATGTCATTTCATGGTAACAGAAGGTATAGTCTTAGGACACTTGGTATCTAGCAAAGGTTTAGAGGTTGATAAGGCCAAGATAGACATTATTACTTCTCTACCTTACCCCACTTCTGTGCGAGAAGTACGTTCTTTACTTGGTCATGCAGGTTTTTACAGAAGATTCATCAAGGATTTTAGAAGGATTGCACAACCTCTTTCTAAACTACTACAAAAAGATACCAAATTTGTGTTTGATCAAGCATGCAAGGATTCATTTGATGAACTAAAGAAGCAGTTGACAACCACTCCCATCATTCAACCACCTAATTGGACGCTTCCATTTGAATTAATGTGTGATGCATCTAATTATGCCCTTGGTGCTGTACTGTCTCAAAGAGTTAGCAAGAGATCTCATGTCATTGCATATACCTCTCGCACACTTGATGCAACCCAATCCAATTACACAACTACTGAGAAGGAGCTTTTGGCAATTGTGTTTGCATTAGATAAATTTCGCTCCTATTTGCTTGGATCTAAAGTTATTGTCTTCTCTGACCATGCAGCTCTGAAATACTTGCTGAAGAAGGCAGATGCTAAGCCAAGACTGATTCGCTGGATGCTTCTGTTACAAGAATTTGATTTAGAGATTAAAGACAAGAGTGGTGCAGAGAACCTTGTAGCAGATCATTTAAGTCGGATCCAGCAACCTTGTGAAGAAACTTCAATTGCAGAGTCATTCCCAGAAGAGCATCTCTATCATTTGCACGGGAAAGATCCTTGGTATGCAGATTTGGTAAACTATCTAGTTGCTAAAGAAATATCCAAACACTTCACCAAATCGCAAATTGCCAAGTTGAAAAGTGATGCCAAACACTACATATGGGATGAACCATACCTTTGGAAGACATGCAGTGATCAAATCATTAGAAGGTGTGTTCCAGATCATGAAGTTCAGTCTGTACTTACCTTTTGCCATTCCCTAGCTTGTGGTGGACACTTTGGGCCACAACGGACAGCTAGAAAAGTACTAGAGTCAGGATTTTATTGGCCTACAATATTTCGTGATGCACACAGATTATGCATAACTTGTGAGCAGTGCCAAAGAATAGGGAGTATTTCGCGCAGAAATGAGATGCCCCAACAACCACTTCTCTTTTGTGAGGTATTTGATGTATGGGGTATAGACTTTATGGGTCCATTCCCTGTCTCTTTTGGCTTTGTTTACATTCTGCTAGCTGTTGATTGTGTTTCAAAATGGGTGGAGGCAAAAGCCACCCGTACTGATGATGCTCGAGTTGTTGCAAATTTTATCAGGTCTAACATTTTTAGCAGGTTTGGCATTCCTAGAGCTCTAATTAGTGACCAAGGTACTCATTTTTGCAACCGCACAATGGAAGCCCTACTCCGCAAATATGGAGTCATGCATAAAGTCTCCACCCCATATCATCCTCAAACAAATGGTCAAGCTGAAGTTTCTAATCGAGAGATCAAGAAAATCTTAGAGAAAACAGTTCAGCCTAACAGGAAGGATTGGAGCTTGCGCCTTGTTGATGCATTATGGGCATATAGGACAGCTTACAAGTCACCCATTGGCATGTCTCCCTACAGGATTGTCTTTGGTAAAGCATGTCATCTTCCAGTTGAATTAGAACATAGAGCATTTTGGGCAGTAAAGAAATGCAACATGGATCTAGACCAAGCAGGAATCCATAGGAAGCTTCAATTGCAGGAACTTGAAGAAATTCGATTAGAAGCATACGAAAACTCCAAAATTTACAAAGAAAAGGTCAAAGCTCTTCATGACAAAAAGTTGGCAAGAAAGGAGTTTTCCGTTGGACAAAAAGTTCTCCTTTTCAATTCTCGGCTAAAGCTTATGCCTGGTAAGCTACGCTCTAGATGGTTAGGACCATTTGTAGTTACTAATGTTTTTCCTTATGGTGCAGTGGAAATAAAAAATGAGGTAACTGAAAAAATCTTCAAGGTGAATGGACATCGTCTTAAACCATTTTTCGAAGGTTTTCAAAAGCACACGGTAGAAGAAGTGCATTTGCACAATGCCACATACCTGCAATAAATTCAAGAGAAGTCTCTCTCTCTCCCTCTCTCTCTCTCTCTTTCTCTCTTTCTCTCTCTCTCTCTCTCTTTCTCCCTCTCCCTCTCTCACATTCCTCGCTTATAAGTTTCAACTAATCTCTCAACTTCCTTCTTTACCTCTTAAATCATCCCAACTATTACACCACATTGAGCTTGCAGGAATAATAACTTGAGTGTTTTAAAAAAAAAAATGGAGAAAGCTCTCACCAGGATCAAAATTTTGTTCCCTACTCTCCCCAGAAATTTTCTTAAAGACATTTACAATTGCAGACTTGAACGATTGAGAGCATTAACACTCTTAGGCCTTCCAGAAGATGTCCGTTGGATCATTGAAGCTAAGGTACGTTTAGCAGGTGAATTTCAAGAATCATTTGTTAAAAATATGCCAGGTATGGGAAGAAGTTCCTATGCAAAGAAGAGAAGGGCAAAAAGAATTGGAGTTTGCTACAGGTGTGCAAGATGGACCTGTAACACAAGATGCAAGAACCCTGGAATGGTTTCAAGAAATCGAGAGGACAAAATTCAATTCATAAAGGATGGACTGAGTAAGGAGTCATTGGATGATATCATTCAGACTCTTGAGACGTATCCTAGTGGGCATGTACAAGGAGTCCTTCTTGATTTGTTTGAACTGTTCCGTAAGGAAAAAGCACGTTATAGTCTTAGGAATCTGACTTTAAAAGACCCTGTTGTCAGTTTACAAGAAAACTGAATGGGAAGCACATCCTCGACTCTTAGAAGGCGTTTAAGCCGTTACTGGACGTAAAACCAGAGGAAGATGTGAGCCACAATCACAACTACTGTTCATTCTCATGCGTGTATGTTTGTCATTTACATTGTCTTTTCAATTTATTGGGCCACCATTTTTTTTTGAAATTTTCACCCCTGCTTAAAGTCTTTCCCCTCTGACATTCACCTTTTCCTTGAACCAAAAATTCAAACTTTTGCAACAAAATTCAAACTTTTGCAACAAAAATTCAAACTTTTGCTACCAAATCCTGATCCCGCACTATTCAAGCGATCTCCTTGTCTGATATTGAGTCCCTATAAATTATCAACCTCTATGACATATTTTTTCAAAAAAGATAGAAACACCGTATATGGATAGGATCAATACTATCTATGTTTTTGGTGGGTCTAACCTTGGAAAGGATGGAGAATTTCAACATGCAGCTTATACCCTTGGTAAGGCATTAGCTGCAAGAAAAATCAATCTTGTTTATGGGGGAGGGATTCAGGGTTTAAAAGGATGTGTTACAGGATCTGCACTCACAAAGGGGTGTAACATCTTAGGTGTTGGCTTAAAAAATGGGAGCACCTCCTACTTCACCCTGGGTACTGAATTGAAGGTTGCAACCATGCATGACCGTATGAGACCCATGTTGGTTAATTCTAATGCATTTATTGCATTACCTGCTGGTCTTGGAACAATGGAAGAAATTTTTACCATTATATTTTGGGCCTATCGGAATTTTCATAAAAAACCTTTGGGCTTATTGAATATTAATGGCTTTTATAATGGTTTGATATCCTTTTTAGATCATGCAATAGAGCAGGAGTTCATGCCACAATCCATGCGCAACATCATAGTATCTGCTTCAACTGTTGAACAGCTACTTGAGATTTTGCAAAATCCTACATCTGAGCTCAGTCAAGCAATGCAGCTGGTGAACCAACCAAATCAGGATGGCAGAGATAAAAGAGAACCAGATACCACTCTTCGGTTATAACTTTTCCTTACTTTGATGGTTTTCTTACATTTCTTTTCCTGTTATATGAAATTCCATCTAAGACATTGGGGACAATGTCTTGGATAGGTTGGGGGGAAGATGGTCCGATATCTAAAAAAAAAAAACCCAAAAAAAAAACAAAAAAAAAAAACAAAAAAAAAACAAAAAAAATTAGGTTAGATTCATAAACTTTCTTTGAGTAAGATGGCTGAGTAAGGAGTTACACTTGACTCTTGATACGCATCTTATGATTTAAAAAAAAAATTTGAATGTGGAAGTATGTTTTTCTTTAGATTTTATAAAATAATTGAAGCAAAATGATTTACATTTCGAGATTAATTAGTTTGGCAATACATATTTGAACTCGATAGATTAGATTTGATAAATATATTACCTGTGAGATTTTGAGCCTTATTATTATTTTCTTTCTTGTGTGATTTTCATCCATGGAATATGTTACTTCAGAACTTGCATTGATTCTTTTTGAAGCTACATTTTCACATGATTTGTACAAAAATGATTGAGACACTGTTTTTCTTGAACAAACCACTTGGCCAAATAACCAAACCATATAATTTTATCCTTTGATCAGCCCTTTGAGCCGATTAGCCTTTTCTTCTTTTTAGCTCACCACAAATCAAAAAAAAAAAAAAAAACAACTTTGTCTGACCATAGAAGGTGAGGAATACTGGATTTATCATACCATAAGTGTTTCAATAAGTGTGGGGGAGATTATTGTTGTGTTCATCAATATCATGGTTAAAAAAAAAAAGCTGAAGCAATAAATTAATAAATAAACTATTATATTGAAAAAAAAATAAAAAATAAAAATGAAGAAGTGATATCTGTTTCTCACACTTGCACTTACAATCAATTCTCAATCCTCACCATTTTCCTTGGTCTAACATTATATCTCTTCAATATATCATTTCATCTTTCTAATCCCGTTATAACCAAAATAAAGACCTCTTGATTTGTGCATTGCATGTGTACATAGTAGTAGAGAAGTAGAAGATATGCAAGCCTATGATAGTTCATCTTTCATGGATTTAATTTGAGAGAAACACTTACCAAATCAAACACTTGAGAGATTCAGAGTATATCATGTGAGGTTTTATCTTTCTTAATCTATGTTTTTCAAATTAAAGTTGCCTTTCTAAGTAATTTCAAAAATGTGATGAAAGAATGCTTCATGAAATTTTGTGAATTCTTGAGAAATCAACTCAAAACTTTGATGTTCTTTCAAAAAAAAAAAAAAAAAAGTCACCAATCCTTAAACTAAGTTTGCCCGAGACGTGCAAAAGATAAGTGTGGGGGAATTTGATAAGCATAGATTTCATAAATAATTATCTCTCACTTTTATCTCATTAAGACTTCTTATATGTTAAATTAAGTGATCTTTTTCATATTTTATGAGTTTGGGTTCATATGAAGTTTAATTGAATTTCTTTGCTTACCCGATTAAAATGACACTATTATAGTATTTTGAGCATAATAGGAGTTGTAGACATCAAAAAATCATGAAATCTGTCTTGAATGAAAGCTTAAAGAAGTGTCCATAGTTACAAAGCAAGAGCAGACTCTAAATGGGATGTTTAGGACTCCGAAATTATCTCAAAAGATGAGATAGTGTTGCTGACGTGGAATTTGAACAGTATGCAAAGATCCAGCCATATCTTGAGATATAGAAGTCATATTGAGATGAAATCAACTTTGTTGGACAGCTTAGATCCTGGGCTACAACTTTTGTTCAGAAGTCGAGCTCTAATTCGGACATGTGAACATCCGAAATTGCGGTGCAAGAAAGTCAAAATTGTTGTGCTCATTGGTGGCAAAAATTCAAAAGTGTTTTGCAATTTCAACAAAGCCCATGTGAAAGCAATAAAAGGGTAGAAAAGTAATATCCTAGTTGGTGACTTTCTGAAGATGATGCCTCAAAAATCCTCTATAAATAGAAGGGTTTGCAAGAGGAGACACACACCATTTTGGAGATTAACTCCAATACCATTTTCTTTCTTTCTTTCTTTCTTTCTTTCTTGTTAGTTTTGCCTCCTTCATGGAAGGCTTAGGTTTTCTTTCTTGTTAGTTTCCCTCCTACATGGAAGGCTTAGTTTTTCTTTATTGTTAGTTGCCTCCTGCATGGAAGGCTTAGGATTTATTTGTTGTTAGTTGCCTCCTACATGGAAGGCTTAGGATTTATTTGTTGTTAGTTTTCCTCTTTCTTTGTTGTTAGTTTGCCTCCTTCATGGAAGGCTAGGTTCGTAGTTTCAATTCAAGGATTCAAGCTATTTTCATTTTAACTTTGAGGTCTTGATCTTTATTTACATGCTTATTGAGTGATTTCTACTCTACTTTACTATATTCTTCAATTTTATTCTTTTAATCAAAGTTTGATCGGTTGACGTATTTTGATTAATGTATAATTGATTTATAATTGGTTTTTGATTGGTAAATCATTTTCCAAAAGTTTGAAGAGTAGAAATTAAGTAATTGAATTGAAGGTTTTCATTTTATTACTTACTTCAACTGAATTCTGATTGTGAAATTGGTTTAGATAAAAGATTAAGTGGTTACTAAATCTTGTTGATCATAATCAATTAAATTCTGAGAGGTTTCTCAATAGAGAATTCAAGGATCATTCTAGGGGTTCCAGATGATCCTAGGTTGATAAACACAATGCATGATTTTAGTGATCAATGATTAGTTAAGAAAATAGCCTCTGAATTCCTTGAGTTGATAATTGTTAAGTAAATTAATTTCATTCTGTATTTTGTGTTTAGAACTCAATATCAAATCTTTACAAAATCCCCTTGTTCTAATTTTCTCCTTATTTGCTTAAGAATTTGAAATGGTCTTTGTGAGATGACCTAGGTTGCACCTTATACTATACCAATAGTTTGGGGGAAATCTAGAAATTATTTTTGCGCGTTTACTACGAGCGTGTCACTCATGATGCGAAAACTATTAGAAAATAATTATTAGTGAAAATATAGTAATTTTTTTGAAAACAAACACTTTGATATAAATTGCAAGTCTCGTTGATATAACGTTCGTAGTGGAAAATAAATTACTAAGCATTCTTGTGCAAATATAAAGTATTACCATTACAATTTACTTCCTTTATTTTAATTATCTCTAATCAGAAGTAAAACAATTTAAACATAACTCATACATGCACATACAAACTTAATGTATTTATATAGTCCTTATTACATTTACATAATCAGTCCTAGGCACTAAAGCCTTTACATACACTTAATTACATACCATAATGTACGTGCCGTGGTTACATATATATATATATATTTATTTCATATCCTAATACATTCACTGCTCTACAACTACACAATAATAACTAGGA
Organism: Canavalia gladiata; assembly: GCA_037954105.1. Taxonomy (NCBI): domain Eukaryota; kingdom Viridiplantae; phylum Streptophyta; class Magnoliopsida; order Fabales; family Fabaceae; genus Canavalia; species Canavalia gladiata. The sequence continues at coordinate 43,165,195 of CM075661.1, forward strand.
TGCCTGCATCCAACTAATTACAAAATTTACATTATGGGTGACTTCTTCTTTCTCTTTGGGAAAAGACAAAGGGACCAACAAACCTTCTCATGTATAGCGATGGAAATGCTCCAACCACATGCTCTGATCCAGAGAAAGAAAGGTTCCATCAGGAATTTCTTGATAAGCTTGAAAAGGATAAGGCATAGGTAACGATTTTTAGCTTCCTTGTGATGACTAGATATGTGAAGAATTATGATAGTGGGATGGAGTCAGTGACTTTGTTTCCCTTCTAAGGAAGAGGATCTTCAACAATTGTAGTTCCTTGCCTTTTGAATCCAAGAGGAGGAGGAAAGACCCCATTTGGATGGAAAGCCTCTAATGGGATGATGAAGCTTGTCGTTGTGAAGTTCAAACTCATGACCTCAGAAATAAAAAGGTGTCCCAACGAAAAGTAAATCCTTACACTAGCATGGGTTGTAATCAACAGCCCATGGAGGTTTGCCATCCAATCTACATTATTGATGTCCACGACAACCACTACCATCATGAAGGAAATTTTGTTTTTCTAGGAAGAAAATGGGGAGATAAAGAGTGAGAAACTAAGTTTCTCAGTAGGATTCTACTTTATTCCCAGTGTCATTACTTTCATTCCAGTCACTTCAGTTTATTAGAAAATCATGTCATGCATACAAGATTGATTTTAATCTTTCAACAACTCTTATTGAAGTGGGTTATTTTTATACAGGAAAAACCATTATTACATAAACATGTGATTTCCTTAAACATCATAAATCTTTGGGATCATATCTCAGATATTATTCGATTAGCATTTTATTTATGTCTTACATAATTTCTCATTTATTCTCTATTTCACACCTTTGGGAAATTTTGAAGACATAGACACATATTATAATAAGTCAAACAATATATTTTCTCTCGCTCTAGTACTCTACCTTCTATTCTTAAGGATATGAGTTCATTCCTAGATGGCTGTCACCATCACATAATAAGTGAAGAATCTTTCTGTCTTCATAATAAAAGGATTTGTAAGGAACCCTTTTGTTTCCTTGGAGAACCCTTTTGTCTCCTCTTCAGTAGGACTCTATTTCCTTCTGTATCTTCACAAGGCACATTAAGAGTAGAATAACTTTTTATATAAATCTTTTCTTTAGTGCTTAAACCATTTAGGTTTGCTTTAAAGGCTTCCAGATAATCATGCATGCTCAATCAATATCTAACCAATATGCCATGCGCATTTAAGTCTCAATTGCTATCACATCATCATTCATACATGATCATCTTATATAGATTCATTCTTTACATATTCATGAGAATTCATCATTCATCTTACATTACACTTTATTCATAAAGTAGTACACAAGTTGGCTTAACATTCTTAAGCATATGTTTGACTTCTATGTTAAGACTTTGTTATGCTAATCATTTAATCTTGGGCAACATCACATATACCCATATATTTCCAACTTTTTTAATTCATAATATTTTATGATGAATCACTCATGGGAGCTTATTCCACTTAACCTTTTAATTTATCTCCCAACCTTTTCTTTTCTCAAAGGTCAAGTTGTTTCACATAATTTTTTTTTATAGAATTTAGAAGTTTTTCCTTAGGTGGCCGAATGACACCTTTTGAATTTTTACTCTTTGTCAACTTCAATTTACATGCCTTATGTGTAACCTAATCAAACTATGTTTAAAGGTTATGTGTTATCAAGATTTTAACTCATATATATATATATATATATATATATATATATATATATATCAATTTAGTCATACATGGTTGAATGATATACATGTCATTGCCAAGCTTCATTTAAATTCTTAATCCTTTTCTTTTACATAACAAAAGTCCTTAATGTATCTTAACTAATATTTCCAACTCATTCTTCCTTAATTAACTCTAGGTGGTCGAATGTAAACTTCTTATTTTTACTTCATCATTACTTTTTAATCCTCTCCTTAAGCTTACCTAAATATATTTTAATTTTTAGCAAGCTTTTAATCTAGTTTCATTACCTACTTCACAACTTCTCCCTTAACTTTCTTAGGATCCTTTTGTCACCTTAATTGAGACTTAAACTCAAACTTTGCTTAATTCTTAAGAAGTGGCCGAATGCATAAACAAGGTTTCTAAGGCCTTCTAGTTTAATTTTCTTTATCTTTGAAGATGATTTCTACTAATTGAAGTTTAGGTCATTAATCATTACCTAACTTGGAAATTTTTAAGACTTTTACCTCACACTTGGAGGTCATGGTAAAATGGTCTATTGCATCCTTTCAACCCCATGGTTCATTCCTAATTAATTAATTTATGCATGCCTAGGTTTAGACTTAAGTCATAGTGAAAATTTTAACTTCCTTTTACTAATTTACCCATCATGGCCGAATGGATATCCTACCATTCCTAACACTTACACTTTTAATCTTTTATATTTATATGCTAAGGATGCTTAATTAACCCTAGCCAAGAATTTAAATCCTTCTTTCTTAATTAATCCTAAGGTGGCCAAATGCCACTCCTAGATTTTAAGACATCATACCTTTACTTAACTTAAATTAATGAATCTTTTTGGTTAGAGTTTAAGCCATAAATCTTTACCAAGTTTAGCTAAGTTTAAGGCTTCTCTTCTATTCCTAAAGGTCATGGTTGAATGGTAAATTTATACCTCACTACTCCATGGTTCATTCTTAATTATCAATTTGTGCCTCCTTGAATCTAGCCTAGGTTTTAATTATGGTTTTGACTTGATTTCATGAATTTTATCTACTATGTCCCAATTATCAACCTAGCCACTTATAAATATTTCCTAAACACTTAATTCTTCCCATTTTCCTAGTGATGATTCTTAATATACCATAATAAAAAATGTAAACTTATTTTCCTTTAATTAACCAAAGGTGGCCGAATGCACACCCCTTAATTCTAGGATATTTTAGTTCAACTTTCCTTATCTTAAGAGTTGTTTTACACCATTTAGGACTTAATCTTATGGTTGGTACCACCATCCTTAGAAATTTTTAGAGTTTTTACCCTTAACTTAGCATAAGTGGTTGAATGCTCACTCTTGGTGTCTAAGGTCACCTTTTCAAAATTTCTTCTCATGTGGCCTTGGTTCCATGATTTTTTGCACATGTAGCACCTTTAACACTTGAACCCATTCAAGGCTAGTCCATACTCCATAGTTGGGGTCATGATTAAGGAAAGTCATACGAGGCTTGTGAAGCTTGTTCCATTGTTGGTCCTAAATTTTAAACTTTCTCTTAGTAGATTTTAGATCTATGTCCAAACCAAGCTTATAGAACTCACAGTTTAATTTTTCTTAGGATTTTAATTACTTTAGTCCAAGGGTTCAGATCTGGAAATTTTACCACACAAGTCCATAAAATTAATAAAATCAATAACTTTCAAGATTTAAGCATAAAAATCTTGAAGATGGTATTTTTCAAGACAAAGAAGTGTAGATCCACTAGATCTACTCCAAGATCCATCCATCTCATATCATGAACACTTCAAAAATTTTCCTCGCAACCTCTCAAATCTTTCCAAAGCATCAAAATTGATTTTTAAGAAATTTTAATTGATTAAATTGTTTCTAAGGTGGCTATAAGAACTTTAATCCATCCAAACTTCACTTTAACTTTCAAAAATCACTAAAAATGGATGGTGCTTATTTTAACCATTCAAAGGAAGCCTTTATCTCTCATCAGTTCAAACAAAGTGAGATATATGGTTCTTGGAGAAAGGATCCATAAAAGCAAGAAAACCAACCATAAAAATTAAGATTTAGAACTTAAAAGACAAAGTAGTAAAATCCTACTTGATGGAGACTTAGTGTGTAGTTTTTGTGGGGTTATGGTGGCTGAACTTGATCCCCCCTTGGTGTTCCATAAAGAGCTCATAGTGATGGTGGTGAGGCTTGGTGATTAAAGGTTGATTTTGGCTTAAATTTCAAAGATGGAAACATAAGCTTAAGGTGGAAAGTTAGGATTTTTGGATTAGGCGTAACCTTAAGAGAGTTTGGAGAAATTTTTTAAGTATTTAGAAGGTTAAAACTGCAACAAATGAGCTTCCCCATGGTCCATGGTGAATTAGGCTAAGTTATGGCATTTTAGGAATAAATTTCTCACTTAATGGCATTTTGATAATTTTGCATGAAATTTCCATTTTATTAAATAATTAAACATGTGAGGAACTATCCTTTTATAATTAGATTAGTGTTAATTATTATGATTTTATCATTAATTCAATTTAACTTATCCTACACATGATTAATTTTAATTTAACAAAGTTAATTAACCCTAATCATGTTAAAAGAATATTTTTATTTATAATTTTTGCCCTATATTCCATAAATATGGTGATAACTCATATGGTGAGTCACCACCACATTTTTTAGAGCGAACTTTCGTGCAAACTGATAAGTGTCCAACATGACACTTATTTGGTTCTATTTCTGATCTAATAATAGGCATTTAAAGCATAAATGATAAAAAATTCATAGGAAACTAAATGAAAACTGAGTGTTCTTTGTGAATTTTGAAATATACAGTTTTGAAGCTTTTTGGTGACAAATCTTTTTAAATATGAAATGTTTTCACTGTGTTGAAATTTGTCACAAGAATTTGCGTTGGCAATATGAACCAGGGGCGTGTTGAGCACACAAAAGTTTGAGAAAATTGATGCATTCTATTACTTGCTATGTTGGAAACACAAATTGTAGCTGCGTTGGGCACGCATTATGCAGACCACCAGCTATAAATAGCCCAGACCTCCAGAGAAATGGGATAGCTCATACATTTTTGGATTTTTCTCTCTCTTGGCAGTTAAAGCTCGTCTCTTCCTTTTTCCTTTTGATGGTTCAGCTCCTGAAGGGAGGAATCAACGTGCAACTTGATGGAGCTCTTCCATATCTTCTCTCCCTCTTTTCCTTTTTCTTCATCTTTTGTTATGAGTAGCTAGATTTGTGGTTAGGGAAGGAGGAATCCAATCTGACCTTGTTTAATCTGGAACTATTGATATAATCCAAGTTCATTTTCTATAAATTGATTGTTTACCTCTGATTTAATGCTTCTATTCATAATTGCGAATTTTGGATTCTATTCATAATTGGAAAATTTGAGTACGAATTGGAACCGAGGTAAATAACATAACTGCAGATACTCTAGGAATAGAGGTCAATAGTTGTGAGATCGTGCAGATTCTTGAACTTAAGGCTTGGTCTATTTAGGAACTACTAAGGAATTAGAGTTACTAATTTGAGGAAAGTGTGGATGAGTCAAGGAATTGACCTTCAACTAGCTTAGGGAATTCGATATTCAATTGTATTTTCTAAACTTGAATTAAAGTAGTAGTTTAAGATTACTCAGGTGAAGTTTGGTGAACTCTAACACTAACACCTTTATAAATTGATTTTCCTATACTTGTATTGCGCATTGAGTGTTAGATTTTCCATTTGATAGTTGCTGAATTATGTTTTGGGTAATTTCCATTCTTTCTTAATTGTTATTATTTAGAAATAGAATATATAACTTGTAGCTCATTTACATTTTCATTAATATCAATCATACACACTTTAGTTCAAATAGTAGACAAATGGGAACGTAGTAATTGAACCAAATCCCTGTGGAGACGATACTTTTTCTCACCCTTTACTCTTAAACACGATAAGGTACACTTGCCTTTCAGTTTTTGAACCAATAAAAACCATATGGGATCTATTTCTAGCTTCTTCCTCACACTTTATTTCCCTTTCGACATTTTAGGACCATTTTTGTAGTTTTTCTCAGCATTACCCAAGAAGTTCTCAAATGGTTTCTCTAACACTTCTAACACTTTGTTTTTGTTCCTAAGTTAATATAATTTCATTTGATACTTTTCAAGGAATAGTTTAGCCCTTGGCAGAAAGCAGAGCTTTCTAAGGTCGTTTTCAAAGTTTTGAGGGCTTTTTTGTCCCTTCTTTGTTACTAATCTTTTCTCCATTAAATGTTTTAAGTGCCTAGGATGGAGACACATAGCCTCTCAATGTCCCAATATGAAGAGCATGATCCTTAGAAATAATAGCGATTATTCCTCCTTAGAATCTTCAAGTTCTAACGCTAACTCCTTATCCCCTAGTGATGAAGCTTTAAATTATGCATTAGATGGAGATCTACTAGTGGTTAGGAGGTTGCTAGGAAGTGTCATTAGTGAGGAGGAAGAAAACCAAAGAAAGAACATTTTTCATACAAGATGTTCTATTCAAGGACAAACATGTTCCTTAATTATTGATGGTGGTATTTGGACTAACGTAGCTAGCCCTAGGTTAATGACTAAGTTAGGGTTATAAACTACTTCCTACCCTAAGACATATAAACTTCAATGACTTAGTGATAATGGAGACTTATTGGTTGATAAATAAGTTTTCCTTTCGTTTAAGATAGGTAGGTGTGAGGATAATATTTGATGTGATGTTGTCCCTACGGAGGCCAGTCATGTGCTATTAGGAAGGCTATGACAATTTGATAGGAATTTTCATCATAATGGGAACTCCAATAAGTTTTCATTAATGTTCAATTCCCAACGAATAATCCTGGTTCCTTTAGTCCCAAATGAGGTCTGTAAAGACCAAATCCAGATGAGAAAGAAAAGGGATGTAGAGAGAAAGACATTGAAAAGTATAGAAAAAATTGAAAGTAATAAAAAGAAAAATAGGAAGGAAAGAGAGAAGCTAAGTGAAGCACCCAACTTTCTTGAAAGTAAGAATGAGGTGAGAGAACTACTCTTAAGTAGGAAACCTCTTCATCGAACGCAAATTGACTTGAATCTCAATCTTAGGATATTTCTTAGTATGCCTCAATCCATTTTACCTAATATAGGAGTTGAAAGGTCGTTTTTAAGGAGATGCGATCAAGATATGGAACTGTTGGGATTCCAATCTCCTAGCACAATCCTATGTAGTTGGGACACCTTTGTTGCATTTTTTGTTGAGGGTTATATGCCTAGATTACATCACATCACATGACCCTCACCTTATTTTTATATGCCCCATTATGGTCATACATTTCACATATAAAGGTTCCTAGCATGTCCCAACTCTTATTTTATGATAATAAACCTAGGATACTTAATTTGTTTATGATCTCAATTATATATGACACTAGTGCACCTTACATATCAATATTGCATGGAACATTCAACAAGATCTATATCAAGTGCACTTGGTCAAATATGGATCCTATGTGCATATCTTACAGTCCATCAGATATTAGCATGATTAAAGTGTCTAATTCCTTGTTCCATGATAGTCTCCCACTTTTACATCATTGTGTACTTTGTAATGAGATGTCATTGTTACCTCAATGAGTGAATCATTTACAACTCACTTTTAAGGCATACCTTACATAAAAAGAATAACCTCTTTTTAGGAACAGAAAAATTGAGTGCAACCCATAAGCATACTTGGTTCATGTTTGATAATGATTGTGAGCTTAGGAGTAATCTTAATCCCTTATTCCTAATCAACTCCACTGGTCTAGTCTTACAACTATTTGGATAGTTTTGAAGGTTAATCTTTCACCCTCGCATTGTCTTTCATTCTCTATCATTAATAATATTTCCTCTTCTTATTTGTGTCCTTATTTTGTAGATAATGTTAAGCTTAAACATTCGAGGATGAATGCTTTTGAAGGGGGAGGAGATGTTGGAGAGGTCCTAACCATTGGGCTATTGGCCCATCATAATGTATAGTTTAGGATTATATTTTTTGTAATAAGTTTAGAGGGCCTTGCTTGCATAGGCTTAGGACACCTTTTATGTGTAATACTTAGACTCATAAAATAGGCTTATCTTTTTTGTGTAATTCTTGAACCCATAACATGGGCTTATCCAAGCCCAATTAGGGACTGCATAGTTTCTGGATACACAAGATGTATTTTGGGCCAATCCAAGCCCATTTTAGGGAAGGAAGGAGGCAGATCCAAGGCCCATATTGATGCCCCTCCTTTGGTCTATATATAGACCACTTTGTACTCATTTTGAGACACTTTAAGTCATAATTAGAAATCAAAATTTTAAGAGAGAAAATTTCTCTCTCAAACTCTCTCTCACTTAGCTTAGTCTTGAGGTGAGAACCTCCTTATCCTTGGAACTCCAAGGTGATAGAGCAGCCATGACTTATATCCTTAGAAGTGGTTCTTAAAACTATTCTAAAATTCTCTCCATTTCCGCATCCAATTCAACAACATTTTAACCTCCATTGAACCGGTATTCTTCATGGAGTTTGGAGGTGAAGAAGTGAAGAAGCTTTGAAGGATAAGTTTGGAGCATCGCTCTTGGAGGAGATAAGCTCCTTGTCCACCACCTTGGAGTCCAAAGACAACAAGGATCCCACTTGTAATTCCAACCAAGAAATGAAGAGAAAACAAGAGATAATCTCTACTTTTAAATCTAAATTTTACCCAATGGCACAAAAGTATTCAAATTACTCATAAGGTATCTTATTTATAGGCCAAAGTGGTGCCTAAGGAAGGAGAAAACCCATACAGCTTTAGAGTTGCCCAAGATGAGTAGTTTGGACATATATTTCAAGCCTAATATATTATCTTCATCCTCCTTCTATGATCCACAAATTGGACCAGAGCAAACCCAAGAACCTAAGCTAAAATACAAGGAAAATGGAACCCAAGCCTATACATAGTTGGGCTAGCTAGAATCTAAAATACAAGAAAAATTTAAGTCCTAGTCTAAAGTATAGAGAGCCATGGGATAAGTGTGTTGGGCCTAAGGGAGCTCCTCCTTTAGGCCCAACTTTTTTATGCCCAAGAAGGTTTCTTCCTTCTGTAACTTCTTAGCTCTTGCTCTAGTGATGGACCCAATAGGCCCATTAGGTCTTTGCAACTGGAACCTCTACATCAGCTTATCCCTCTTTGAAAGAAATCATCCTCGAATGTGTATGATCATCATGGTCTACAAGAAAAGCATATAATAAGTAGAGATGATGTTATTAATGAATGAAAACTATGATAACGCCTAGATCAAATATGAACCTCTTGGATTTTCCAAATAATTATAACATGTAACTGAAAATAAGTAGAAATAAAAGGTTATAAGTATTAAAAACCCATAATCACCAGAAGTATGGAATAGAAGATCAAGAACTTTATTAACTTTGCTAAGTGTGTGACCTAGGTTTTGTGGGGACCAGGGAGATAACCATGCCTTAGGATACTATTTCGAGGAATCATGTTCGAAACTACCCTAGGAAATGATTAGGCTTTACAAAACTATGGAGGAGGAATAAGGAAAGTTATCTCCCTACTTGATTCCCAAAACTTTGGTTGATAAAACACAACCAAATTATAAGTTTTGGGTCTTTCAATCAAAGGAAATGTCCTAGACTCAAAATGATAAAACAAGAATTGAAACATCTTAGGAAATGCAATTTCACTATGAGGCACACAAAAAAAATAAGGGTCTAACAAAATTGGTTGATATAATTATACCATCTTCATGTTGCAATATACTAAAGGTGCCTCAAATACTAAGGGGTGATTGAAGAGATTAGGCCTTTGGAAGGACCAACTCTTGACTTCCTCTCAAAGGGAATGGCTCCTTAATTACAAGAGTAGGAAAAACCTTATACCCTACCTCAGTAGTTAGGTGCAGGGTAATAAGATATATAGGAAGAGATTTCTTAGCTAGGAGGATTTTTCTAACCTCATCTTTCCTTACAAGCCTAATCTCACCTTCTTGTACAAAAGATATGGAATCCTTACTAACCTTTCCTTTTATCTTCTTTTATCATTTTTGTTTATTTCTTCTAATTTTTCTTTTTCCATCCTTTGTCTTTCTTTCTCCTTTTTTTTTTTATGTCATGTGTATTTGGTTTTGATAGATTTCACTAAGAGACAAAGGAACTAGGGTAATTTTCTAGGAGTTGAATTGGAAGGAATACCTAGTGGTATGCCTATCATGATGGGCATTCCTATCATATTACCATGGCTTTTCCAATAGGACATGGTTGGCCTCTATTGAGACAACATCATAGATGACATTGTCCTCATATCTCCCAATGGTGAAGGTATAAAGGACTTGCTAATAACCAACAAGTCTCCATTATCACTATGTCATTGAAGCTTATATAAGTTAGGATGTAGGATGGTTGTTAACCCTAGCTTGGTAACTAGCCTAGTACTAGCTATATTAGTGTGGCTACCTCTATCAATAATTAAGGAATAGGTGTATCCCTTGATAGAACACCTAATATGGAATATGTTCTCTACCTAAGTTTCTTCCTTCCCATTAGTAACACTATCTAATAACCTCTTAATCACTAGAAAATCATCCTCAAGTGCATACTCCAGGGCTTCATCATTAGATAAAGAGTAAGAGGAATTAGAGGCAGAAAACTCTAGAGATCAATAATTATCATTGTCCCCAAGGATCATGGTTTTCTTATTTGAGTATTGGGAGGATATATGGCCTCTTCCTAAGTACTTAAAGCACTTAATGGAGGATCTTTTGCCTAAGGAAAAGCTAGGAGCTTTGCCCTTTGACTCCTTGGAATATTTGGCATCTTGTGTGGAAGACTTATATGTAATGAATCTACACTTACCCTTTCTATTAATTTGGGATTCTACCTTAAGGCTTGGCGGTAAAGGTTATTCAAACTTAAGTAATGGTGAAGTTCTACTATATCTTTGCTTTCATGCCTAAGTCCATCTAAGAATCTAGTTATTGTGGCTTCCTCACTCTCACTTAGGTTAGCTTTAATCACTGTTATTTCCATTTGTTTATAGTACTTATTCACACCCTTAGTGTCCTAGGTGAGTCTTTGGATCCTATTATGAATTTCTCTCAAATAATAAAGAGGGACATGCGTTGTCCTCATTATGTGTTTTATCTCCTCCTATCCATTAAAGGGTTGGTATCTTTCTTTGTTAAGCTTATGTCACCAAATTAGGACATATTTACTGAATTCTAAGGAAGCTAATCTCACTTTATATTCTTCACTTTTGGTACTTCTAGGGGTTCTAGGTGGTTCTTATCCCTTTGGCTCCTAAAACTAATCCTATTCTTATGGGATCTATTTTCTATATTATCCGTAGATGAACTCCTATCCATATTTTGATGGTTCCTATAGGTCCTATGCCTAGAGGGTTCCCTACGCCTATGACCTCTAATCCTATCTACTTTATGTGAAGTTTTCTTTAGTGTTGGTGTCCTTATTAGTGAAGGAGGCCTATCCCTTGAAGATGACATCTCTCTTTGTGGAGATTGTCTTTCTTTATTCTTATGACCTATATTACTTCCAAAGAAGTTGACATCATCATTGGATGTTTCCTTCTCACCGTGATATCCTTCATTTCTAGACCCACTAGTTTCAATATTTCTTTGGTTCCTAGAATGTCTTTTAAATTTATTCTTTTTAGGTGATCTAGTCTTTTTTTCTAAGGCCTTAGTTTGGGTTTGGAAAACCTTGTCTAACCTATTGGCCAATTGTTCCATTTTCCTTCCAGGGGAAAGATGGTGAAAAATCATTTGCAAATCTAAATACCTCTCCATGTACGGTTGTACACAACTTCTAAGATACAAACAATTCAAACAAGTAGAACACAAACCTAAAGCTAAGCACACAATAATTAAAGTGTTCTAGGAAATGATACCCAACCCTCTAACCTTAAAAAAAAAAAGGAAACCAGTTAGTGCTAACAATTATAGCTAAAAAATTCACTCAATAATTAGCATCCCCTTATGCCTTCTTGCATGCACTAAAATCACCACACAAAGAAAAAAAAATGCCTTATTTGGTGAGCATCCTACACCAAGGAGACCGAATGGCCACTTACACCCAAATAACAATTGAAAATTAGAATTACAATTACAAAGAACCTACTACAATATGGTAATATTACAATTATAAAAGGTTCCTAAATTTACACAATTTTTCTAATTCCCTACACTAAAGTTGAATACAAGTCCACCAAGTTGGTCTTGATTTGTCCTTCAACTTCAAATCTCTAAATTGCTAGTCTTCAAGTTCCTTCTTAGCTTCCTTTCCTTTGTCTTTCCTCCACCAATGCAACTTACAAAAACATGTAAAAGAGGGAGAAACTTGCTTCCCTTGCTTGGTTAGTGAAATAGAAAAAGCTTTTGAAAATTTGGCTCACAACCTCACAAGTGTCTCACTCTTCCCCTCAATTGTTCTCACTACTAATCTAGCCTTTTCTTATACCAATTCACTTAATTTTAATTTCTTATTCTATCCTTGGAAGGGGGAGAAACTCAACTCATCCTTGGTCCTTGATGTTTCCAAAGTGAAAGGAGGAGTTTATCAAGAAGTAATGTGGTGTGTGACAAAACTTTAGGTAGTTTAAAGACAAGCAAGAAAAGGTCAACACAAAGGAAATCACACTCAAAGGAATAATTTCAAGACAAACTTTAGAGGCTAAATAATTTATATAAACTAAAATTAAAGGCTAAAAAGAAGGTAGGCATATAAAATGGGACTCCTATAAACTTAAGAACTCCTATAAACTTAAGAGAAGCATGCACATGCACATGCTCATGCAAGATAGGTAATGTTATTCCAATGAGGAGAAAGAATCATGCACAAACTAAGTATTAATACCTAAAATTATATGACCCATGGCCTAACATGAATCATGAACAAATAAGCATGCAACACTCAAGATAATAGACCTTGGCTTTTTCTATATACTTTTGTTTATTCTTTTCTTTTGTTTTCACTTCTTTTTCTTTGGTTTTCTTTTGTATTTTCTTTGTTATTTTGATTTAGTTCTTTTTTTGTCAAGTCCTTGGTCCAAGTATAGAGTTCAATAGTTCTCAAATAGTCCTTGCATAGGTTTTTTCAAGGTCCTAAGTTCACATAGTTCAATCTAGCGCATTTGCACTCTTCCTTGCATAAGTATGGTAATATAAGTCCAAGCATGTTTGTGAAAAAAACTCTAAGCCAGCTCAAGTCACAGAGGTATGGTAATATAACTCCTTGCACACTTAATCACCTGCCTTAAGTACTTAAATTATGAATGAATTAAGCTTAATCTATCATTATGCATACATGCACATGATCATGTAACTCTTGAAATTTTAAAAGAGAGAAACCAAACATAATTCAACTTAGATGAAGACATAATTAGTAGGATCAAAACAAAAATTGAATCATACCTAAACAAGTAACATAAGATTTGGATCAAAATTTGAATTCACATGAAGAAAGTTTTTTGTGCCAAAAACATGCATTCAAATTTAAAAAAAAAAATTATTTCAAAAATTTTGAAATGATCTACACAAAATTCACCAACTAAATGAAGACTAATGATCAGATCTTACAAATAAAGGCAAATCGGATAAAAATTGTTCAAGTTATGATCAAATTAGACAATTGGTACTAGGATGAACATGCTCCCATAGTTAGACAATTGCGAACTCATTTCTCAACCAATTACACAAACCATAGTAATTTAGAAACTAGACATCACACAAATCCAATGCAACAATAATTTATATTGGAGGTCATTTGAGTAATTAAAATGACGAAATAAAATAAAGGAGTAGAAAAATCTAAGATTTAAGTGAAATTAGTGTAGAATTAAGATGCAATTTAGGAGTGGATCTTAACTTTATTGAATGAGATTTGATACCATTTAATGTAATTTTTTTCAATGGTGATAAAGATTTGGATCAATAAATATATGCTTTATGAAGTTTAAATAGAAAATATAGTATCAATTTTAAAAAAGAATGTAAATTCCTACTTTATAAAGTCCACAATTAACTATATATTTAAATAGAAACATTGAAAGTTTTAAATATTTAAAATTAACAATGATGATTAAAAGAAGAATCATGTATGGAAAAAGTTATGAATGATAATTCAATAAGAGTTAACAATATAATTTTAAATTTATCTTTGAACAAGTATCATTTAAAATTTTTACATTTGATATAAAAATTACTTTATTAAAATTATTTATTTTATTATCCAAACACATAATTTAATATATTAGTATTATTCTATTTAAATACAACCTAAAATAAATATATTAGAAAATTTTCAATTCAAATAAAAGAAATCAATAATAAAATCCACTCAATTTTTTTTTTTGGTTAATTAAATTCTTGAATTATTTAAATTTAAACTCAACCAAATTTTTGATGAAGCTGAGAAGTCCAATAAATTTCTTAAACTAAAAATTAACTACTTTAAACTATGATAAAATCATCAATAGAAAAAAAATAATAAAATCATAAAAATAATAAAAGAATGAATTTCTTTTCCAAATGACTTGCGACAGAAGAACTAGGAAGTAAGGTTATTGTTAGTAACTAACAAGAGTATAAATAAGTCTGACAACATGGTTGGTAGATAGCTTTTGCTATGAATATGATGAGGGTATTATTTAGTGAAAGTTGAATACGATATGAGAGAAAAGATTGATTCTATATTTGTTTTGATGCAATGGTAGTAGAAGTTTAATAAATGCAAGTCTGATAGCTTAGAGATAAATGCTGCCGAACAAAAGTTTGCAGGTACTATTATTCATTTATTTTTATCATTCAATGACAATTATAAAGAATTAACTCAAAGCTGCCTCTTAAAATAAAAAAAACAATCAAGAGATTAATTGATTGGAATACAATGCATGCAAAATGTTTGTTGACAAAAAAAATATGGAAATTAACTAATGAATCGTTATAAAGCCTTGCGCGTTGGCTTTTAAATACAATAGGTAATGGATAGGCCGGCGGGGATGTAACATCCCAAAAAAAAAAGGTTATTTGTAAAAAAAAAATAAGCTGCCACGTTTTCCGCACCACTAAGTGGCATGGGGGTAGTGAAATAAAGTCAAGTAAATTGACCTCCAATTGAAGAAAGAAATTGGAATTGGCAAATGGATAACAGTTCAATATTTGAAATTGATAATTGATTATTAAAACTTCATAATCCATTGTTTCTCCGCCCGATTACAGTTCTACTTATTGGTTAGTTAGTCTGGTTATCATATGTCAATAAGCATTGAAACTAATATTTTTCTCCATTTAAACCACAAGTATCCTTCACTAAATAATATGGTTCATAATAATCGATCAATCAATCAATCAAAATGGACGACATAATTTAATATTGAAGCAATGATAAATTATTTATCAGCTTAGAGTTTAAAGTTCTGTTTACCCAAAGAATTAACTTATCAAGTTCTATATCCTTCAAAGAAGAATGATTTATAATTATGCATTTGAAAAAGAATATCCAACTCTTGGCCTTCTTTTCGGCAAATTTTTCAATTTTGATTTTAATTTTACTTGCACGATGCTCTTGATCTCTTCGTCCAAAAAAGCATATTTAGCCCATCCACTTGGGAAGTTATATTTTATCATTTCTTCCTGCTAACTCCGATATTTCGATCAATTCCGTCAACCCACCAAAGTGTCAACTGAATCGTACAAATGTTTTGTAGTAGAATGTCATTATTGCTGCTATTGGGCTTTATATGTTGAGAAAAGAAAGACAAAAAACTAAGGAAAAAATACATTTTTATGTTGAAGTTATGTAGCCTCAACGCGTTTTTCTTTCACATTTTTCTCCATAATAATCCCTTCCTACTCTGGGTATGACCCATACCCCTCTTGCAAACTTCACAAGCCAAAGGAATTTTAAATAATAAAAAATGGTGGGGGGGGGGGGGGGGGCAGTGTTGTGTTATTGCTGATTAGAAAGCAGGGATGACCAGACATGATGGTTCTGATCAGGAAACTCAGATGCACATTCAATCAGAGAATGCTGAAGAAAAGTTTCTCAAACCGAGATGCCATAGTTGCTAATTTTAGAGATTTCCTTGGTCAAGTTATTCTTTTCTTTCTTCGCCTCGGAAGCAAGTTTGGAAACCTGTTAACCAAACGAAGTAATAAAAAGTTTACATTTGCTAAAATTACTTTTAAATCAGTATAAGCAAAGTCTGTTACTATTGACATATTTTCTATGTCCCTTAATAGCTGTTAAAAGTATGATAAATTTATTAGAAGTGATAAAAAGTCATCAACATGACAACAAGATTGGAGTTCATTTTTTTAACCATAGTTATTATTCCAAATTATCAACCGAAACACAACTGGTAGGTTCATTCAACCAGCAAACCAGTCACACACTACTTACCTGTGAATTTTATGTAAAGACACTGGTTTAAGAAATGAAAAACTGAAAAATATGAACACAGAGAAGGAGATTTTAATTCAGATACCCCTATCTCTCAGGAAGAAGCTTCCTTGAGAAAACAGAAAAGAATGTATGATACAACAGTGTCTTTTGCGGCTCACAAGTGTAGAATAGGTGCACCAGTGCACAAAGGTATCAAACCTTCTACAATAAGTTTAATATGATAGAATAATTTAAGTAATAGGTTAGTAATTGGGAATTAACAGGAAGCCGATCTCTGGGAAAGATATCCTTACTACAGCCCATACACTTGTGATATTCATAAAAAACCCAACAGAACACACTGGCAAGATTGCCAAACCAAAGATGCGAATGAGGTTATATGACTCCATGAAGACCGAGAACAGACTATGGATCAGTCCATTGAAAGACCTTTGGTTGAACTAGTTGATGGAGGCTGGACAGTGGGACTGCTAGCTAGGGGTGTTAGTGTTTTTGTAGAGCCCAAAAAAAAGTTGTCACTAAAGAGTCCAAATAAGATTTGGAACAGTTGTTTGAGATTGTAGTTGATACCAGAAAAATAACGGTGAATAGAAATGAAAGTTCACTGTATTGATGATTGCAAAACCAGTAACAAGACGATAACAAGGTCTGAATATGGAAAATAGAAGAAATAGGAAACAAGAAAGTTGAGTAGGAAAGAAAATAGCCTAGTCAGTTAGAGTGCCCAGTCTCTCCCTAGGTACCAGCCAAATTCCAGCCAAGGTGCCCTTACTTCCCCTTCTCTATACTTATATCACTCAAATTACAAGAGACCCATGCATCCCTTCCCTCACCCCTGTCTAGCCAGCAGTTACTCTCTGCAGTACATGATCAGGTACATCGCACCTCTCCCCCATTCCCACATATACTTTAGTTACTATGGGCCTTGGGTCCGCATCAACTCTTCCCATTTTAAGACACACCTTGTCCTCAAGGTGGAGGTCAAGGAAATTCTCTTGAAACTCAGCTTCAGTCTTCCAAACATTTTCACACCCTTCACTGGTTACTTGATGCTCATGTAACATCTTAGTAAAGCTCAGAATTCTGATTATGGTTGGACTGGCAGGATGCCTGATAGGACCCCTGAATTAGTTAGGCCCAGAATAGATCCACCCAAGATATCCAAAGTGTTTGAGAGAGAAAAAATGTAAAGCAATGAATTGTAACAAGGAGAGAAAGAAAAGTGCAACTAACTCTGCCAAGTACGTTTGGAGAGTGGGGCATGCGATTCTGTTATGAGGAGATATATGTTAGTGAGGGGAGGGAAGTTGGAATTGGGTTAGAGGAACCTTGGGAGAGGCTAGACACTCTCAAATTTCTTAGAGTTTTGCGTTCTTCTTTGCATTGTATTTCCTCCTACCTCAAGTACTGTATCATCCTGATATAGGCTTGACTTCAGCAATAATACAGAGCACTATTCAGTATTTACCCCCATCAGTTCTGCTATTTTTTTTTTGTACCTATCAATGCCCTGTTAAAGACCAAGGCATGACTTTGCAGGAGCATGGGAAGAACCTGTAGCACCATTGAGTGGCAGGTTTTGTGAAAAATTAGGATCTATTTTGAAGTAGAACTTTACTATCACCTCTAAACCTCTTTTCATGTAAAATCATACAACACACCATCCACCTCCAAGTAAAGCATTCCCTGCTGCCCCATAATCAACCCCATCAATCACAATTGCCAAAGGATTCACTGGCCGTGACCCAACCCCCAACAATGTGCCTGACAGACAAACAGTCCAAACATCTGAATATGTACCAAATGTATTAGAAAGTGCTACACCCAAAAGCTAAGAGCATAAACTGAGTGGCTCTAGCTCTTAAACCAACTTATATACTGTTAGGATTGAAAATTAGATCGCGCAGTTGAGAAGAAGTTACAAGAATGGATGCAGGGTGTACGAGAGTCTGATCTCTCCCAATCAAATACTAATTCCTCCCTTTTTCTTATCCTTTCCCTCCCCTATTTATTAACATTCTGCTCCCATTACAAGTGATTCAGTTATTACAACTGTCAATTTTATCAAGGTTATTCTAATCTTTTGGGCCTAAGCCCTTTTTCCCTTCTACCCTTTCTTACATACATTTTTTTAATAGGAGGCCTGTTACTGACAATACTCCCCTCCAAAAGTTTCACCTTGTCCTCAAGGTGAAATTGTGGAAATTGTTCCAGTATAGTATCAAAGGGTTCCCAGGTAGCCTCAAAGTCTGGAAGATCCTTCCATTTGATAAGAACTTCAGCTGCTCCTGAAGAATGGGTACGAGCTGCCATGACTTCTGCAAGTTGAACTTGCAATTCTAGATCTTCAGATAATAGTAAAGGCAGAGGTTGTGTTGTGACAGTTGGGCCAATAGCTTTCTTTAGGAGAGATACATGAAAAACTGGGTGGATTCTACTTCCATCAGGTAGTTGTAATTGATAAGCAACTTGTCCCACCTTCTTGGTAATCTGATATGACCCATAAAATCGGGGACTCAACTTTTCATTCCTTTTCTTTGCCAGGGTCCTTAGTCTGTATGTTTGTAATTTAAGATAAACTCAATCTCCAATCTCAAATTGTACCTCACGTCTATGTTGATTGGCGAACTTCTTCATCTAATCCTATGCTGAAGGTACTATGGTACCTTTAAGGAGGTGAGATGGACCACGTCCATACAAGGCCTTGAATGGTGTGAGTTTGGTGGAGTTGTTGTAATTGGTGTTGAACCAAGACTCTGCCCAACTAAGCCATTTAGGCCATTGCTTTGGTTTGCTTCCAGTTAGACATCTTAAGTAAGTTTCTAGGCATTTATTCACAGCCTTGGTTTGACCATTGGATTGAGGATGATAAGCTGAATTGAACTTTAGCTTTATTCCAGCTAATCAGAATAGTTTTGTCCAGAAGTTGCTGAGAAAAATTTTGTCTCTATCCGAAACAATAGAAGCTAGAAAACCATGTAAACAAACAATTTCCTTAAGAAAAATTTCTGCTATGTCACGAGCTGTAAAAGGATGACTTAAAGCTAGGAAATGAGCATACTTGGTGAGTCAATCAACCACCACCATTATGCTATCCTTAGCCTGTGCTTTAGGAAGGCCTTCCACAAAATCCATGGATATATCTAACCAGACCTGGGTGGGTATTGGCAAGGACTGTAAAAGCCCTGCAGGGGATAAGGCTTGGTATTTATTCAATTGACAAACCTCACAAGCTACCACATACTTTTGAATATCCTTCTTCATCCCTTCCCAATAAACAAAGACAGAGATTCTCTTATAGGTCCTAAAGAATCCTAAATGTCCTCCCATAGCTGAGTTATGAAATTTAGAAAGTATTAGAGGTATTTGTAAAGACCACCTGGGTAAGACTAACTTCCCATGATATAGCAATTTGCCATTTTGCAAGGAAAATTCCTGATGTGTCTCAGGGTCTCGTAAGAGGTCCTGGACCACATTACTCAACTTTGGATCAGACTGTACCTCATCAACCCATTCTTCTAGGTTCTGAACTTGAATAATGGAGATGCCTACATATGTCATTTTTCTAGATAAAGCATCAACTGCTCCATTTTCATAGCCAGGTTTATACCTTATTTCAAAATCAAAGCCGATCAATTTAGAGGTCCATTTAAGCTGATTCTCCCCCCATAAACGTTGATCATTCAAAAATTTTAAACTTTTCTGATCTATATGAATAATAAAATGTCTGCCCATAAGATAATGCTTCCATTTTTGTACCGCCATTACAATTGCCATCAATTCCCTTTTATAAATGGATTTCATTTGAGCCATATCGGATAATGTTTGACTGAGAAAAGCTATGGGTCTGCCCTCTTGAAGTAAGACTGCCCCCAAACCTTTATTAGATGCATCTGTTTCTATTACAAAGGCCTTTGTAAAGTCTGGTACAGTAAGTGTTGGTAGTTCTGCCATTGCTGTCTTAAGAGTATCAAATGCTTCTTGGGCCTCCTTATTTCATTTAAAGTTATCTTTCTTCAAAAGTTGAGGGAAGGGTTTGACTATTCTACCATAATTCGTCACAAATCTTCTATAATATCCTGTGAGGCCGAAAAATCCCCGTAATGCCTTAATGTCTTTCGGGTTTGGCCATGACATCATGATCTCCAACTTCCTTGGATCGGTTGCCACTCCTTCAGCTGAAATAATATGGCCCAAGTACTCCACTAGTTTTTGACTGAAACTGCACTTTTTTATATTAGCAAACAGTTGAGTTTTCAATTTCTGTAGTACCAGGTGAAGATGCTCCTTATGTTCTTCCATCTCCTTACTGTATATGAGTATGTCATCAAAGAATACTAAGACAAATTTCCTCAAATAAGCTTGTAGCCCTCATTCATGAGTGATTGAAAGGTTGAGGGAGCATTGGTTAACCTGAAAGGCATTACCACAAACTCATAGTGCCCTTCATGAGTCCTAAAGGCAGTTTTGGAAATGTCTTCCTTCATTCTGATCTAATGATATCTAGATTGATCTAAGGTCCAGTTTAGAAAAGATAGTGCCCCCCCTAATTCGTCCAACAACTGATCAATTATGGATATCGAAGATTTGTCCGATACTGTGACTTTATTTAAGGCTCTATAGTCTACACAAAACCTCCATCCTCCATCCCTCTTTCTAACAAGAATGACTGGGCTAGAATAAGGGCTGACACTAGGCCTTATGATGCTTAAATTTAACATATCAGTTACTAATTTTTCTATTTCAGTTTTCTGATAGTGAGGGTATTGGTGTGGCCTTACATTTGGAATTCCTGTCCCTCCTTCAATACAATTGCATGATCTTGTCTCCTTGACGGTGGCAATTCTTGAGGTTCATTAAATACCTCCTCATACCCCTCTAGAATCTTCTTAATTTCCTGCAAAATGGTATTTGGAGTTTCCAGTTTCTGAACTAATTCCTTGCACGCTAGAAAAAATCCTTGGCCCTCATCTTGTAGGGCCTTACACACTGTTTTAAAAGAAGTTGCAGCTCTGGACAGTGCTGGTTCACCTATCAATATCTTGGTTCCGTCCGCAGTAGGGATCTTCAAGGTGAGTTCTTTGAAGTTGGCTCTGATTTCTCCCAGGCTGGCTAACCATTCCATTCCCAAAACTATGTCTACTCCCCTTAAGTCAAAAATGAAAAAGTCTTGTTGAATCTTGACCCCTTGAATTTGAAGTACTAGCTGGCTACAAACCCCTTCACATTTGATCTTTCTTCCATCACCAACCTCAACTGTATATGTCGTTGTTTCAATTGTGGGTAGTTGTTTTTCAAGCACCAGCTCAGAGGACACAAAGTTGTGGGATGCTCCACAATCTACTAACACCACCACCTCCTGTCCCTCTAGTTTTCCCCACATTTTAATTGAATTCTTGGAAGTTAACCCCGACATTATGTACATTGATAGTTGTAACTTCTTGTACTCTATATCTTCTGAATCTTGGATCTTCCCTTCTTCTTCTTCATTAGGTTCCTCTTCTAAGACTAGCACATGTAATTGTTTATTTTTACACATGTGTCCAGGTCCAAATTTCTCATCACACCCAAAGCACAAGCCTTTTCTTGATTTCTTTTGGAACTCAGCATCTGTCAGTTTTCTAAACCTCCTTCCTCTAAAAGATTCAGTCATTGTAACGCTATTAGATTCTATTGTAGAATTAGCCCCTTTGCTGTTTGTCTGTCCCTGGTTCTTGTTTCCTGTCTCCCATGTCACAATTCTTGTAGAAGGTACACTTCTATATGAACTACTTCCCTTGTTATTTCCAGCAGCCCCTTTGTTTAGCAACATATTCTTCTGATCTATTCTTTGGGCATAATCCATCAATTCAGGTAGGGTAGAAGGCTGATGCAACCTCAATTCTGCTCTAACTACATTCTTTCAACCCATTCAGAAAAATTTCCGTCAAGTATTTTGGATCTGTCCCATTGATTGATCCTGCATATAATTCAAATTGTTCTCTATATTCTTTCACGGAGACTGTTAGTTTAAGCTCCGTCAACAATTCATATGGGTTTTGCATCATAGAAGGTTGAAACCTCCTTATCACAGTTGTTCAAAAATCTTCCCAAGAACGATTCTTGGTGCAAAATTCCCACCATTGGAACCATGTGAGGGGCTCTTCCTTCCATAGCCACCATTGCTACTTGCAGCCTTTCTTGCACTAAGATTTTTTTTAATTCAAAATATCTCTCAACTCGATTAACCCAACCATAAGCGTCCTCTCCAGAAAATAAGGGGATTTCTAATTTTCTCCATCAATTTTCAGTTAAGTCAGGAGTTGATTCTGCTTTTGTTCTACAATTTCCTTCCACTTCATTAAGACTGCCTCCAGGAATGTTACTAGAATATCCATCCCATTGTATGTTATGATTGAGGTTCTCTTGCAATTCCCCGAACCTTTTCTTAGATTCTTGCCTATCTTCCTCAAGCTTTTTTTAGGAGATTCTCGAAACCCCTTTCTACGCTTTCCATCTGTCCTTCCATCCTGGTGTTCACCAAGAATGGCTGACCTGGATCTTGTGCTCTTGATACCAGTTGTTAGGATTGAAAATTAGATCGCGCAGTTGAGAAGAAGTTACAAGAATGGATTCAGGGTGTTCGAGAGCCTGATCTCTCCCAACCAAATACTAATTCCTCCCTTTTTCTTATCCTTTCCCTCCCCTATTTATTAACATTCTGCTCCCATTACAAGTGATTCAATTATTACAGCTGTCAATTTTATCAAGGCTATTCTAATCTTTTGGGCCTAAGTCCTTTTTCCCTTCTACCCTTTCTTACATACATTTTTTTAATAGGAGGCCTGTTACTAATATATACCTCTATGTATAACAAGGGATGCTAGCTCACAGTGCCCCAAGGCATAACTCTTGTTCAAAGCATTAGTGAGAAAAGATATATGAATAACCAAGCATGCATGCAAATTTATTAACCAGCCATATAGGTATGGCCCTAGCTTAGTTGCCACAGATGTTGCCAAAGTCATAGTAGTAAACATGGGTAAAGTCTTGCCAGTAAGAAGACCACTATATTTTAAATAGCTGAACAATTTTTCCTCAATAGGATGGTAGTAGCACTTTGTTATTCAATTGACTCAAAGGAGAAAGCTATGGAATATTCATGTATCACTGTAGCAATTGCTACTTCATCCATACCAAGATCAAAAAGTAATATTACCTTTCGATTTGATATGATGGCAAGAAAGCTTCCAACACCAGCAGCATATAGAAGCATCCTTGTATCCATAGATCCATAAGAAGTGCCCAATGCACCTTTTGCCATCACAATTGTTAGAGCACCAAAGGTCCTCACAATCAGAAGACCTCAGTTTAGTTGAAGATACAACCAGCCAAGAATGCCACCCTTTAGACCTCCACAGTGACATTTCACCAGTGGCACAAACATTCCTTTCTCAGCATAGCATATAGCTTATTAGATACTTGCATCTCTCTTCTCTCGAACCCCTTCTTTTGGTTCAGTGTTTTGGACTTGGTCTACTTGAGCAAGAATTTGACCCAAACTTTGGATTTGAACCTTGCCCTGTTTCCACCCCCTATTTCTTACATACTTTTTCCTGATACCTACTACGTAAAGACCCATACCTCTCTCTGCAATGATAATTAAGTCTGGTGATTCTAGTGGGGAAAGTTTGACCCACATGATTTGTGTTCTTATCCCCTTTGTTATTCTCCCCTCACGAACATGTCTATTTGGCTGCAGATTGGTGACCTGCTTCGCTTTTGGGCTCTGCCACCACTTGAGTAGCGACAATCACCATACTAACACCACGGTCAAGCAATTATAGTGGCAATAGCTTGGCTGCCATGTTTGCTGCTTTCCCTTCGTCTCCCATACCAATCGAAAACTTAAGTGTTTGACATCGCTGGTCATGTGCCAAGGATGGGCATTTCTCCCTGGATTGGGATCAATATATGAGACAAGCGCCCCAATCCTTTGACTCTCATCTTTCTCTATTCTTACATCTTGTCCATTTTCCACTACTAGAATTTTCCTCTCCTCTTCGAACTGTATATGCTGTTGCTGAGTTCTGCATTCAAACTCATGTTCGAACTTTGCGCATTCAGATTTCACTCTAAACATTGAGCTCCAAATCTTTCCTCACATCTGGTGTGACTTTGGTCCCTCCTTTTTCCAAATTCATTCAAACTCCCTCCAACTCTAATCTCCAACACTTCCTACTTTATTTGAAATCACGATTCCCATATCCATTGCAGCTTGCATAATGACTGTCCAAAGCAACCGAAATTGAGAGCTTTGATACTAATTCATAGGTTCCAGAAAAATAACAAGGGAATAGAATTGAAAGTTGATTGTATTGATTGCAAGATCTCAAACCAGTATCAAGATGATAACAAGGTTTGAATATGGAAAACAAGAAAGTTGAGTAGGAAAGAAAATAACCTAGACATTTAGAGTGCCTCCCTCCGAAGGTTCGAGCAAAATTTCACCTAGATCCCTTACTCCTCCTCTCTCTACTTATATCACTCTCATTACAAAAGGCTCATGCATTCCATCCCTCCCCTCATTACAGCATAGTTAGCAGTTATTTTCTTTCTGGTATACATGATCAAGTGCATAAAATCTCTCCGCCATTCCCACATACACTTTAGTTTGTACAGGCCTTAGGTCCACCTCAGATGGTCTCATGACTTGTATGATTTATATACAAGTAAATCTCAAAGATTTTGGGATTAGATTACGAATTTACAGCAGGTTTTCTAATCTAAATATGTGCAAGTAATCAACTCTAGTCATAAGGAAATAACAAAAAGTGAACCCAAGGGATCTCAATAATTACAAGATGAGTTAGGCCCAATCCACTAGTTAAGCTAATGCCAAGGCTAGGTCTAGTATGTATTAAATCATTATGAACAATACCCACCCATTATTCCATGTTAAATCTTGAAATTTTTCATCTAAATCTAGGCATTGGGAATAGGATTGACAGAAACTGGTTCAAAAATAGCTCTCTTTTATTGAAAAACAATGGGCCTTGACCCACTCACGACCAAGAAACACCAAGAATAGAAGAAATGACTAAATATTCGAGGGAACCAACAACTCTCCTCAATTTCCCACCAAATACAAACGATGTCCTTCTATTCTTCCTCTTTTCCTATTTATAGCCTCTTCGTTAACTAATTAACTAACTATAAACTAATTATACTTCTAAAACCGTAACTGACTATGAGGTTCCTATCAAGGATCCTGGCAACAGAATAATTACCTGTGATCGGAAGTGAGATGCTTCTCTTTTAGGGAGTTCTCCAAGGATATCTTTTAAACCTAACATACCAAAAACAAGCCAAATCACTGAAAGCACAAGGTCCCATCAATAGCTTATTTCATTGGATGGCAATATCTTTTCCATATAAAAGAAATTAGAATATTTTGCATACCTCCTGCTCGTCGTTCAATTTTATGCGCTGAGTGAATCACATTCCGGATCTGCTTCCCTGCTTGTCTGTTATAAATTTATAAATATTAATAAATAACAGATGGTAGGTCATAAATACAAAATCAATATTACAGCTCCAGGTCTGTAAGTTGCAAACCTTAGCTTTGTCCTTCCATGTAAGAACTGCTCTTCTGCATGTAACGCACTTTTCTGAAAACAAGTATAGCAATATACCATGAATACTTGAATATCAGTAGCAATCAAAATGCAGGGACAAGTTTGTAATATGTCAATCTAATGACATTAAAATGGCAAGTGTAAAGCCAAACTCCCTATAACAATTTTTAAATATCTTTTTATTGTTATAGAAGTTATAAAAAGACCATTTGTCTCCCTGCTCAATGGGTCACCAGTGAGTGCCTAATCAAACTACATGAAACTAAATATAACAATAAAACTGAATAAGAATTATAGTATATATATAAACATGATACAAAAAGTATTGAATTCAATTTTAATTAAAATTTATAATTCATAATAAGAAAAGTAATTTTATGTGAAATTACCTCTATTGAAAATAATAAAGTAAAAAAATATAAATTAACTAGTTATATATAATTCAGATTTGAAAAAATAATATATATTAAAGTTTCATTCTTACAACAGGATTAAGAAACTGAACAAATACGGATGAAAATTGAAAGAAAAACCAATTTTGGAAGAGAAATGGATATGTGTGCTACCCTGAGTATGAGATAGACATGGCCATGTCTGAATGAACAGCAGCTTCGGACTTGGTGACATTAGGCCATTTTGAAAAGATTTGATAAAGATACCAAAAAGTGAAAGTGTCTTATATTTTCAGGATGATCAAAAAAGGAAAAATACTTCTAGAAGGAGTAGAAGACTAAAAAAGAGTTAATAGAAAACGATAGACAAAATAGATAGATAGATAGATGGATAGAGAGAGAGAGAGAGAGAGAGAGAGAGGGATCCTTTATAGGGGGAGCAAGACAACGTTTGAATAGGATTTTGATGTAAGTGATGAGAAGAGGCTTTGCATGATTGAGGGTTCCATCCAACTGCCGAATACGCTCTCCAACTTACACCCCTTGGGATCTATACCAGCCTACTTAAATTCTCTCTTCGTGTAACAGAATCACCTCTCTGCTTAACAAACCTCTATTGAGCTTGGTCACCATGTGTCCCTTCTTCCACATTGAACACAATCCCCAAATCTTGGGGGCTTGGTTAATTTGGTCCAACATTGGGTATCCATTCTCTTAGGTTCTATCAAAATACAGCTCTAGATCTTAGCAACAGTATTTGGTAGTATTTATAGGTTAGTAGATAATTTTTCATTCTCATGGTTTTGTGGAGCAAGTAAAGCTTTATCTAAGATTGGAATTAAGACACTAGATGTTTAATATACCTCACCAGTTTTCAAGATATTACAACCCTTTCTAAGTTCCAAAAACTACCAAAAGTTGAAAAATTATCACTTAAATGATAGAATGATTATACTTGTTTTGACACTTTCGATGTTAACACTTTTGGTCTTCACAATAATGACAAAGAGAGCCCTTCTTTAACAATGTAATTTGTCAAGATAATACTTAGAAAACGAAATGCATGTTGTGTCTCTTACAGATCAGTTATTTACATTGAAAAAGATATTACTAATCATTGTAGTACAAAGTGAATTATTAATAAATATGACTTTAGGAAACATCATCAAACTCAATTTTCTTATATAATTATTGCAAGCTTTTCTCCTTTCTTGTTGCTTTTAATTTTATATTTTATATATGTATTATTATTATGAATCTTCTAATTATTCATGAATTTCATTATATTGATTTTAAAAATAAATTTTAACCTTTTTCTATCTTTATATTTGCCCGCCTCCAAAAATAAAAGTTAATTCTGCCCTACCTAAACATGCTAGGTTGAATATGATAGATTCCAAACTTTTTAGCATCATCAAATCCATGATTCATCCTTCCCTAAAGAAAATCTTTCATGCTCATAATGGTAGCAAGCCAATGAGGAAAAAGAGATAAAAAAATAATGAATCTTTAAATTAATACTAATTGAAATGTATTACAATGAGATATGTGTTCATAAAACCTAAAAAAGTCACCTCTATTTATACTAATTATTCTAACTAAACAAGGAACCAAATCATGAGTTATTAGGAAAGATGGAAAGAAAATTGGAAAGCTAGTCCTTAAAGATAATCTTTGAGATATCCTAAATTATTCTAAGATACAATCTTGATATTATTGGATATTTTAAATAATTTGAATATAACATCCATATTATGAGATATTCCAAAACCCCTCTCAAGCTAAAGTTTTAAAATACAATATAGGTTCTATTAAACGTGTTTGCAGCGACCAATTGCCAACTTCCAACAAGATATTGGCTGAGTAAACAGGATCCTCTATACTTAACTAGTTGCATCAGCAATTATAGCCCGACAATTAGTCAAAAAGGCTTTAGTAAAGGCTAGACGAAGTTTCTTAAAAATATTTTTTTGGATTCCATTATTACATATCATCTCTTTTTTACTTTATACAACTTTAAGCAACTTACCTCTCTAATGAAGAAACTCAGCAAATCCACCAAATAGACCCCCCAGGGTCACATTCATTATTTTTAATTTTATTTCAACTACATTTTATTTTATTTTTATTTTTGTTTTGAATTAATAAAATACATAAAATTATTTAATTTAATTTTAAAAATATTTTACTTGAAAAAATTAAAATTTTGCTAATTTAATAATAATTTTTTATTAATTACAATATATTAAAAATTATGTAAAATACAAAACAATTTATAAATAAAACAACATTCGATCTTCATTTTTTGATGTCTAAAAAATTCCCATATGTGCTCCAACAATATCTTCTACAGTTAAAAATATAATAATTTCTATTAATATTTAATTTCCCCATTTTCACACATTTTTCCAATTTTAAACCTCATTTTACCAATTTTTTGCACAATTTGCATTTTTTAATCAATTAGTGGGTTTAGTCTTGGAGAGTATTTACTTCTCCTTGCTCTTTGCCTCTAGATCCATTTGCATCAATGAATTGCATGGCATTGTCATTTCTAGCTATATTCCTTTTATTTCTCAACCATCCATTTGTGCCACTATCATTTCTTATGTCTCCCTTCATCCCTCTTGCTCCATCTCCTTTCATCTCTCCAGGTCTCCACTTCCCCATCTCTCCCAATCTCCACCTTCCTCACTCTATTGACATTGACATGATGGAGCCCTGTTCCTTTTCCGTGACTTCACTCACTTGTCAATATTTGAAATGTTGCACCTTAATCAAACCTATGGGTTACCATAACCCAACTCTCAATAAAAGCACGATTCTGAAAATAAGGAATAGCTAAAAAGTAAAAAACAAATCTAACAAAAGGAGACTAAGTCAAACCAAAGGAAGAAACAATGTGATAGATATATATAGTTATGTTTTTTACCTAGCAGTTACTTAGTTAGTGTTGTTGGCAGTTAGTTAGTGGGCTAAGATAGAGAAGAATCAAGGAGGATTGCATATAAATAATAGGAGAGGTTAAGAGAGAGAGAGCTGGTTATTTGAGAGGAATTTAGGACCTTTTGGCATTGGGAGATGCAGACCCTTGAAGTTCTGCAGTGTGTTCTATAATTTGGGAGTTACTCCCTGTATTTTCGTAATAAAGATACCAAGTTCCTATCACAATGTCTCAAAAAGCAGTCAGACGTGCCATCACACATCGACTAAATAAAGGCGCATAAGATGATTTGCATAGCAAAAAGAACTGGCATGTGACAGCTTGTAAGAGCTTATGACATGGTCTGTGCCAATGAGATTTCAGAGACTAACAAATAGGCTATAACAATCTTGATGGTGTGGTCTTTAGTCAAAATGGCAACTGTTGGCAATGGCTAATGGTTGCTAAGAGCAAGGACAATGGTGGCTGACAAAGGTCCTAGACTGAGTGTCAAAAACAATAGCAACTTCTAAACAAGAAAAGCTATCAAGTTCTAAACAAGAAAAGTTGTCAACATCTAAAGCAAAAGAAGCTCTGGAGCCCAACAGTAGAACACTGGTAGAATAGGTACAGATGCAATTGGATGGTTTGGATAAATTTAGATTAGGATTAAAATGGATTCGTCAAAAACAATCTATCAATCAATTTGTGGCCCAATAGAAATGTATAGAAAAATTTTACCCCATCCATATTAAAAAAATTTAACACATCCATAACTCATTTAATTAAAAACTCTCCAACCTATCTATTAAATATTTTTATATAGATGGATATACAACCCAACCATTTAAACTATATTTAAATTCTAAAAAAATTCTCTAATTTTTTGCTATCTAAAATTTCTTCTCTAAATTTTTTTCTCTCTAAAATACCTCTCTCTTTAAGTACTCTATTTTTTCCTCACTCAAATTTCTTTTTCTTTAAATAACCTAATTATCTCAAATTTGTTCAACACCAATCTTGAACATATAGCTTGGATCTCATCTTCTTGGGAATGCTTGTGATTGAAAATCCTTAGAAATCTTATTGTGTTTACTTTGGTAGTTATTTAATTTGGACGAAATTATATGGATCAACAAGATAAACATCTTTTATCAGTTGGGCCCTTCTACATAAGACCCATTTCCTTTATATCTCTTAGTACTCTTTTAATGATTAACCTACTAACATTGTGCAAGGTCCCTGTTTGGCTATATTTCCTCTACCACAATCCCCAAAATAATAATCTCTACTAACAGCTTGGAGATTAGGGTCTTCAAAATTAACTCACTTTAAATCATCTCATATCGTTACTCCATGTCAAACAAGACATTATCAAGGGATCAAGCAACAAAATTTAGAGATATTAAAGAGAACAAGAGAAAGAAATTTTAGAGAGAGCATTTAAAGAGAGACAAAGAAATTAGAGATGGAAAGAAATTTTAGGGAGAAAGATAAAATATTTAGAGAAAATTTAAAGAGAGGGGAATTAAGGAAAGAAATTTTAGAGAAAAAAAAAAAAAGAAAGGTTATTCAATATTTGAACTGAATTGCCACACCTAAGACCATGTCAGGGAGGATGCTGCAACTCTAATTCCATATTAAAATTATGGGGTTTTAGGCAGAAAGGGCAAGATAAAAGAGAATAAATCATTAAATCAATATTAACCGAGAAGCATTATAATTGATAAAACCTAAAGCACTCACTCCTATTTACACTAAGAATTCTAACTAAAAGAGAAAGCAAATCATATTAGGAAATATGGAGACAAAGAAAATAGGAAAACTAGTTCTAGAAGATAATCTTTAAGATATACTAAAATGTTCTAGGATACAACCTAGATATTATTACATAGTTTAAATAATTCTAAGATAAAGTATTGATATTATGAGATATTCCAACACCAAGGTTCTCTACACCATTGATACTCAACACACTTAGGAAGTTTGATAAACCTTGAGTATCATTGCCCCTCGACAACATGATGACTAAATGGCTAACTACTTGGCCAAAGTTCATGATATCGTACATGACTTTAATGAACTTCAGACCCTACAACATCCCAATGAAGAAACTTCAATAGCGACAAGCATTTTCATATTATTGGCTTTGTATGAGTTACCTACAAAGTATCATTTATTCATGATCAAATTTTGGGTTCACCCACTATACTTTGAACTTTGCACGATCCCCTTACCATGTGTACCAATCAAATCATCTCCTAACGTGGATGTGCCTACACTGATTTCACTACTTTGATCTTTCAAAGTGGTAATCATTGTCAATCCAGCTAACCAGGAAAGTCTCCTCCCACAGGTGACCGTTGTCGGAATGTACGACACACCACTTGCTCCATCTAAATCCATTGCTCCAACATCCAATACTCTAACTTCTTCAGGAAAGTTAGTCCTCCAAATCCACTACTTTTGTTGCAGGTAAGGGTAATCCCTTTGCTAGTCACTCAAGATCTCTTGGAGAATAGGTCCTTGATTTTGAGGCCACAAATCACATCACCAGTAATAAGTTCCTTTACTCCACTCTTTCTACTTTTGGTTATTTACTTTCAACTACTATGGTGAATAAGTTTCAAACACAATCTCAAGGACTTGGCACTATCTATCTCCTTTTCTCTTTCATACTTCATAATGTTCTTAATGTTCCCAAATCATTATCGTCTATTATTCATTCTTGATTGTGGTTTCCTTCACTAAAAATTTTGCTCCTTTGCCAAAAAAAAGTTCAAGAAGCATGATTAGTCCCAGATGTGAGTCCCATGGCCTTTATCAACTCAAGTATTCTGTACATGTTGGTTTAGTAATGGACTCCTTCTCATTCATGCTTAGGTCATCCTTAATCATGCCAAACTATGACAACTAGTGTTGGGTCTTGCCAAACTATAACTAGTATTAAATCTTTCCAAATTATCTACTGTCTTGTGGGTTGTGTCAATTAGGAAATCATGCTCGTTCTTTTCCTATTTGTGTCAATTGTCAAGCTATGTTTCCTTTCACTTTAGTTCATTTTGATGTGTGGAATCCTATTCATACTATCTCTATGTTAGGGTCAAGATATGTTGATGCCCTTTCATTGATGACTATTCTTGATGTACTTGGTTGTTTTTAATGATAAATTGATCCAGGCATTTTATTTTCCAATCTTATTTATAATGACATATAGAATCAATTTAGTGTTATTATTTGTAATTCACATAATAATAATAATAATTAATAATAATAATAATAATAATACTCGTGAATATTTATCACAACCATTCTAATCTTTTATGACTTCTTATGGTATTTTTCACCAAACTTCTTATGATACTCTTCAGCAAACTGGATTAGTACATAAAATTTGACACGTATTGAAACCACTTGTACACTCTTGCTTCATCATAATGCTCCTCATTGTTTTTGGATCAAAGCCATGCTTATTACATGCTATGTTATTAATTGGATGTCGTCACCCTTTCTTAACCACCAAATACACATTCTATTTTATTCATTCATCAATGACTCTAGTCCTTTCCCTTTCAATTCTTTAGTTTTACATGTTTTGTCCATCAACTCAATTGTAGGGTTTATAAAACTCTCAGTTTGATCTCACATGCATGTCTTCCTGGATTACACTCAATCTAAGTTATAAATGTATTCCCCCAACTCTTCACCATTATTTGGTCTTGACTAATGTTACCTTCAAAGTATATTCCTTTCTTTAGGTCCACTTTTGTGACTTTAGTGTGTATCTGCTACTTTACACATGCTCCAATTCTTTTCATTTTCATCCACCAAAGATGCCTCATTTTAAGGAAGACTTACCTCCTTTGCGCTCTCTATGGATTTATCAACATTGGCAACATCAATAAAATCCTATGTTTTCTTTCACTAAACATGAATTGGTACCTGATAAAAATACTATGTTTCTTCTACTGAAACCTAATATAATGTATCTGCCGAGTGTCAAATTGGAATCCAATAAAATGTGAGAGCTAGGCCATAAAAATTTTAAGCCCAAATCCCAGCAAGATTTTGCATAATATTTTTATGTATATATGACATTCAATGAGACATCACTTATTCATTCAAGCTCATTTGGATGCAAGCTTTGGATTGAGGATTATTCAACCAATTTGTAAACAATGTTTTCTTCTGCTTTTCCAGGTTGTTTAACCAGAACACCAGCCTTTAGCTGCTGGCATTTTAGTCTTTTAGATATCTTTTGACCATTCTTCTCCAAATATCTAAAGCACAAATGATATTGTTCTATTGTTTTTCAATTATATCATAGAAATACAATACATGAACAAACTAAAATTAAACAAGTTTAATTATAAAAAACTACTTTAATAGAAGATATATATTTTTACCTCCAACTTTTCACTTTCAGCCTTCAGAAGATCAATTGATTGCCGCAACTCTTTCACTTCAGCATGGGCTCTAGAAATCAAAGACTGCATCCAAAAACAAATGCTAAAGATATAATTCAGGTAAGTATTATGCACCTTTGCATGCTCTTCAAACATTTGCTAATCAAAATAT
Organism: Canavalia gladiata; assembly: GCA_037954105.1. Taxonomy (NCBI): domain Eukaryota; kingdom Viridiplantae; phylum Streptophyta; class Magnoliopsida; order Fabales; family Fabaceae; genus Canavalia; species Canavalia gladiata. The sequence continues at coordinate 43,198,868 of CM075661.1, forward strand.
CGGCAAATTTCAAGGAAAATTCAAATATTTTAAAATATAGCAAAAACGTTCCAAAAAAGATATCAGTATCTAATGAAACCAATTCAGGAAAGAACGTATGGTTGAACCTACCTTATCATAGACAATTTCACTAAAATCACAGTGCATGATATTTGATAATGCTATCTAAAGAAATTTGAAGATGTAAAGAAAAGGACGGAGTAAATTGCAACAGCAGTTAAGTACTCAATAAAAAATGAAAAACACAACTTAATATGCAAGGATTGATTTAGCAATTTTCTAGCAATGTCCAGTTTGTTGGAACATTTTGTTTACAGAGTAGGAAAATTATATACAATGACTCATGTCTTAATTTACATCAGCCATTACTTCTACTAGCATGTCTCAATGGAATATGCAGCCAATGACAGCATGCCCCACCACAATGGCACCATGGGGGCATGGAAGCTAACATATCAAAGCATAACATACTGTTCGGACTAAAAATTGGCTTGAAGAGTTTTCCAATTCAATATCCAAATGCAATCTGGGGTTGGATTGTTACCCACTCACAAAGACTAAAATTAGAGACTCTTAAGTCAGGTTTAAGAATAATAACACAACCTCAATACAACAAATTTTAAATTTATATTCACCAGCATTTGTTCAAAATAATGCTTCTAACAAAGCATATATACTGAATATGTGTTCAAACCTTTTCACATACATATAAATTTCATGATTAAATTAACTCAAAATCATGCTCTTTATCCTTGTTAAGTCAACAGATATAATCAAGCTCATTACTCACCTCTTCACTAACAAAAAGACGCAAAGTGTTGTAGTACAAAACCTGACGAGGCCCTACATGGTAAGCAAATTTGAAGAAAACTTAATCTGCTAATTGAATAATGTATTGAACAAACAGAATAAGGTCAGTTTACATTGCTCCTCAGATAACATAAGTAGCAGTAAAATATGATACACATAATATCAGCAATTTGCTGCATTTGACCCAAAAAATGTCTTAAAGGGTCAGCCACAGCATTAAAATCAAGAGTAAACCCTTAATTAAATCCCCCAACGACTAGGGTGCTCCACATTAGTCCTCCAAAGATTTTTGTTACTAAATTAGTTGTTCAACTTCAAATATTGAAGTGTCACCATATTATTCTTCAAAAGATTTTCCCACCAAATTAGTCCCTCAAAAATACAAAACTGTCATATATATTAGGAAGATTAAAGTGGTAGCACAAAAGAACAAATTGCAGGACAATTTTGTATCTATGAGGTACTAATTAGGTAAAGAGATCTTTGGAGGACTAATATGACAACATATCATTTTAACAGATCAATCTGACAATAAAAACATTTAAAGAAGCAATGTAGCAACACCCTGATCTTTGGGATACCAAATTGAGGGTTTAGCCTAAAAAATGATCTACGCAAGTTCTAACTATGATTACTCAATGGTAATGATAGTACAAGCATACAATCTTACTCTTAAGTACGAGAAGCCCCAGGGTGGCAGTGGCCCCACATGTAATAACTGGATGTGAAACTGCAACTTCTACACCCTCTGCAAGGAAAAATCAATCAAATATAAAATCCTAAACATTAGAATTTAGAAACTTCGTAAATTGGAAACAGAAGAAGATATCTCCAGTAAATAAACCACAAAACACAGACCTTTGATCTTTCCAAACAAAAGATCCTCGTAAGCATTGTACTGAGACTTTAGATCATCCAAAGAATGCTACATTCAACAGAAATCAAAACCATGTCGATGAAATAACGAAAAGTTATTGAAGAATAATTGAACAAACCAACAATTGCGTGATTTAACCGAACTAGGTCATGGAAAATCAAATTTATAAATGGTCCATTCATTATTTTTTTTTCTCATTCCCAGTGTTGAAAATTTTCTTCGGCAAAGAAAAGAGAAAGAGTGGGGGGTTAAAACGAGATTTTACCAAGGTTTGGTGAAAATGAGCTGAAGAAGTTGAACGGATTTGGGAAAAACGGGACTTTGCAGCGACGATTGCAGATTCGACGGCGTCGTTGAAGACCTTGTGGTAGAGCTGGGCTTGCGCAACAGCGTAGTCAATAAACGGCGTCGTTTCATTGAAGGTTTGAAGGTTGCTAGGTGTGGCGTAGTTGCCAGGTGCGGGCGGTGTCTCGGATTCCGGTGATTCCGCCATTGTCGAAGTCACTGATGCACCCTTCTTTTCGTCCGGGTTTGGCTCGTTCTGTCTCTCTTTATTTACCGTTAAATTCCTTTTATAAACTAGATTGTTTAACCGCGACGCACGGCACGTAATTTTTTTTTTTAATTACATTGGTACCATATGAAATTAATCGAAAACGTAGTCAATGTTTTCTTCGTTTCTAATCTACACAAATTTCTTTTGGTATATAGAAGACATTACATACATTTTTACATTTTATTATACAAGGAAAACTTTTTTAATTTTTTGATAATACTATATATATATATATAAATATAAAAAATCTAATTTTATTAATGAATATCATAAAAGTGTAATTTACCTTTTCTTAATAGTATTAATTTATTATTTTATATTCAAAAAATTTTAAAAATATATTTAAATATTTAGTATATTAAATTAAATTAATTTATTAAAATGTAAAAGAATATTTATCAGTAATTAAAATCCTATGTAAGAGAATTTTCAATTTTTAATTTTAAAAATTAAAATATTTTTAATTTTATAATTTTAGTTTCAATTTTGAATGGTTTGTAGTTTTATAAAATTATACAACTTAGTTTTAGCAATCAAGATAAAAAAGATTAAATGAGATAAATCATCCTTATCCCATTGATAGAAGGCGAGTCAAGGTAAAAAAGATTAAATGAGATAAATCATCCTTATCACATTGATAGAAGGCGAGTCAATGGCAAGATCATATGATACGTAAAAGAGAATATTGAATGATAGCTAAAAGTAAAAATAACTCATGATATGTTAAGTTTTTCATGCTTAATTCTAATCTATTTTAAAAATTTTAAGTCTTAATATTGGCATGTTACATTATTTATTAAAGATTATTTTATTATCAAGATCTAACCTGTTTTAATATAATAAGACTGGTTGGTAAATAGATTTAAAAGTTATATATATATATATATATAGATATAAATGATTGAAAAGATTCATAGGTTTACAATTTTTTAATAAAAAATATAATTTTAGGTGATTTTTTTGCCTCTATCACCTATACAAAAATCAATTTGAATCATCTAGCCAACAATGCATAATTTCAATCATTTTAAATGTAGGTAACACAATAGCTTGCATAAAATATAATATAACTTGTATTAAATATACAACAAAACATGATATGCAAATAAATGTTATATTGTTAGATTATTTGTAATATTATAATAAATTCAATGAAGAAGTAGGCCCTAAAACACCTAACAAGTTAACAATAATAAAACATAAAACTAACATCAAAGATAGAGATGGAAGTAGGCCGAGCTGAGCTGGACTTTGAATGTTCAAGTCTGGCCTATTTAAAAATTTTGAGGCCTAGCCTAAGTCTGTTACTGGTTTTTTTTTAAAGTCTGGCCTGATTTAAAACTTACAAGGCCTGCAAGCCCTTGTTTAAAAGCCTATATAACAAAAAAAATCAATAAATAGACTTAAAACTTATATAAATAATTGATTAAAAAGACTTGCAAACTTAAAGCCTACAAGATAAAAAAAAGTTATTAAATAGGCTTAAAACATATATATTAATATTATGTAAATAAAATATAAAATAAATATTATAAAAATATAATATATTAAAATAAATATAAGTATATAATGTATAAATATAAATAGACCTCTGAATAGGTTAAATAGGTTTTTTTATAAGTTTAGGCCTGGCTTATTTATCTAAAAAGTCTTTTTAACAAGCCTAAGCCTATCTATTTATTAAACAAGTCGAGCCAAACTAGGTTTTAAATAAGTCGAGCCGTATGCCCCTGTCGGACGGCCTTGTTCACTTCCATCCCTAATCAAAGACAATAGGTAAAATATGACTCTCTTTTCGCATAACTTACAACTACAATCATAAGATTTACTACAGTGGACAACATGTAAAATTTGGATATCCATTTAGTTGGATAATCAATAACAAATTTCCTCTCCTTTAGGCATTTTTGTTCAACATCACAAACATCCTTCAATCTTGCGTCATTATGGTTAATATACTTCACACTTTGACGAATAATATTATTAATCTGGTCCAAGCCTATGTTGCACCAAAAATTCAATATGTGTGCACAAAACTTAACATGAAACAAAGCACCTCTAGAAAACCATTCATTACTCATTGATATGTTTTTCTTGATATTTCTCATTCAAGCATCATTATAAGACACATTCTCAACATATATTAAGAATAAACTTTTCAATCCTCCATGCTTTCCAACAATTGAAAATTGCATCAATTATATCAAATCCATGCCTAAAAGCAAACACTTTCACAAAACTCGAAACCCTCTTTTGAAGCTTCCACCCAACATCAACAAAATTCCCAATGATAACTATGTATTTAACTACATGATGACTTGATTTCTCAATATGAATAGTTAAATTAGTCTTACTTACACTCTTCAATTATGCCATCAATAAACTCATCCTTGCGTTATATACTTCCAGACAATCATTTCTAACTATTCCATGAGTAACTTTTTGAAAATCACAATTGGCATATTGGAAGGCCCACATCTATACATTATCTTCAACAACGTTAAAAAGGATGATTGTGCACCATGATAGTAATAGCAATTATTTTTCTCATCCTTTCAATGTAGTACTTGATGTCAAAACTCAAAATTGATTACTTGAACCATAAGAAGGCAGATGTGTAAAAACTTGTTTATGCAAAAAATGTGTCAAGTATTACTCATGGACAAGTATACCCATCAATGTAGAAAGGGGTATTTTAGATCCCCAATGTCAATTCCACATGGATTATTGTAAACAATCTATAAAATAAGTTTAAATCTCCACTTTTTAGCGTACAAAAAAAGCATAAAAATGAGACCATGAGAGTAAGATTAAAGAAAATGTAAAGAAAAATAACAAAAGGGCAAATTTATAGGTAAGCATGGAACTTTTGTTGTTATTATGACTTTACCTACTTTTACCCCAATCTACCCTATGAATGATTGAAAATGTCAATTGCTAACCATTCATTCTCATGTTATTACTATCTAATGATCATGCAATAGTACTGTTATTTCCCCTAAGTACTACCCCTAATGATCATGCAAGGTATATAAATATAGAAGCATAAAAAATATTTGGATTTGTTAAGTTAATAAATGGTAAAAACCTATTATTTTGATTGATCCTTCAAAATCTTTAGACTCAATTTATTCTATGGTTCTACTATTTAGGAAATGGTATGATCACCCATTTCCTAACTAACTTAGAAATCAACAACAGTAGTTAATTCTTATCAATTCTTCAATCGTGAAAAAGTAAACACAATTGGATAAAGAACATATAATCATTCATAAGGTAAAATTGAGGTTCAAGTAGCTACATCACAAGTTTCACCAAAGTCTCATAATTTAGGGGCTAGTTACACACGATAAATGAAATCAAATAAAATCTTGTCAACCCAACAAAATAATCGATAACCCTAATCCTAAGATAGAAATACAAAATCATAATGTCAGTAAGGCTAGCAAGGGGATTTGTAACTCACATTGAGAAAAGGGTTCCTACCTCCAAGATCCTAATGGAAGATGCCAAAAGAGAAATGGAAATGGAGATGGGGGAAACAAAAATGAAAAAGGATATGAGATGTGAGGTAGTGATAAACTACCATTTTTTTCAATTTATTTATGGAAATTTTGGCATAAATATTGCATGATTCATGACTATTCACTTTTAATTCTACCTAATTTTCCTTATTTTTATAGAAATTGTCATATAAGCAGAGAATCATAAAATTGGAAAATTTTGGACCAAAACAAGGAGAAAAAAGGGCATAAAATACAAGGAAGCAACAAAAGGATAAAAATGCCCCTTAAAACACCATTGTAACAGACCAAGACTTTGAGTACGACCATGCAGACCTAAACATGATCGTGCCAACAGAAAACAACATACACATGCAGAATAAGTAAGCACGATCATGAAAGATATAAGCATAGTTGTGCCAGACTAGGAGGCGTCTAGAACAAGCCACATCAACCCTAGTAATGTAGATGAGATCCTGGTCAGCTTTAACAGTGCTACAAATGGCCTAGAATGATCGTGACAGTTGAGGAAGCAACTAGGTCAACTTGATCTACGATAGTTGAAGCTTTAATCCATACATATAAAAGAGAGACTCCATCTTAGGACATAATATCTCATATATTGGGAAAAATTTCTTGGAAGGGTTGAATTGTTGACACTTCTATATCTGCATACTTTGGGCATAATCCTATCCTACTACTTTCCCATTATCTAACCTCTCCATTCTTGGTTCTTTCTCCTCAATGTCCTCTAGTATGATTTTGGTGGAAGAAATCCCTTTACAGTGTAGTCGTAGAGTTCATTGCTAGCTTTGTTATCAACCTAGTTTTGTATCTCTTATCTTAGGGGTATGTTATGGATACTTTTGGGCTAATCTTTATCATAACTAATCCCAATTTATGGGACTTTGGTGAAATTTGTAATGTAATTTCTTGAATCTCATTTTTTCTATGAATGATTATATGTTAGCAATTAATGTCCTATTTCATTCATAGGGGAAATTGGAGGTAAAAGTAAGTAAAGTCATAAAGGGATCCAAAGTGTTTTTCCATAACTTGCACTCTTATTCTTTTATTTTCCACTTTCTTTGAACTTACTTGATTTCTCAACACACAAAAACCCTCTTTTGGTGAGCTTAAAAGTTGAGATTTAAACTTCTCTTACATATTGTTAACATAGTCTCTTGGGAATCAATATTGGGGATATTAAATATCTCCTTTCTATGCCAATAGGTATACTTGCTCAAAGGTAAAACTTGGAAAGGAGTTTATTCTTGTATTTTACATGCAACAAGATTTTGGCGTCGTTGCCATGGAACTATTTTCTAGCCGTCTTTGAACTGTAAATTCTAATTGCTTAAAACTTGTGTGTGTGTGTGTGTATATATATATATTATTTAAAAATAAAAAATTAAATATTTTTTAAAATAATTTTAAAAAAAGTTTTTGTGATATCCTTAGTCAGTTGCTTTATTTATTAGTAATAGTTTGCTTTCAAGATCCTCACCTGTATTTTGTATCTTAAGGTAGAAAGAACAGCTAGAGGGTAAAAGAAAAAGATGGAAACACAAGGATGTAGAACTTTGCTGGATTACATGGCCCCGACTGGTGAGGGATTGAATAGCAATATTACAATTCCAAATTTAGAAGGTTTAGGTGTGAGGATATCCTTATGGCCCCCACTGGTGATTTGAATTTTAAAATTTGGTGTGATCAGATCTTAAATGTGTTTATTTAGGTTTGATTCAACTTGTTTTGATCCTCTAATGTGTGATCTTAATGTGATGCATAAGTATTTGTTTGTCAAGAATATTTCAAGAGATGCATGATCATGTGAATGCATGTAGTGTTACAAGTTTATGCCTATGCATGTATGAATTAAGTACTTAAAATGTGCAAGTTAAGTGAAGGCTTAAATCAACCTTAATTAAGATTATTAATCACTTAACAAATCCCTAGACCTTGAAGAACCTAAGTTGGGCTTGGAGAATTTTGGATCAAAGGACTTGATCTTGAACATATCTAAGCAAGGAAGAAGTGTTAATGCACTTGATGAGCAATTTGGACTTAGAGATAGACTAGGACCATGAAAAATCCCTATGTAAGGACTTGAAAAAGACTAAAAGACCTGGACATTGAGGATCCAAAGGACTAAATAAGAAATGAAAATCAAAAGAAGAAAAACAAAAAGAGTAAAAAGAGAAAAATAAAGTGAAGAAAACAAAGTTGTATTTTGTGTAAAAGGCATACATAGTGGTTTGTTTGTATGTTCTTAATTGTTTACTTTATTTCATGATGTTCGTGCTTATAATTGAAGGCCATAATTGTAAGTTTTAAGTTCTTGATTAGTGCATGATTAAGTCGCTCTTAATATCAACTAGTAGCATGAATTATGCATGAGCATGTGCAAGCATATCTTTTAAGTCTCTAGAACCATTCTTTGAGTGTCTTCTCCTTTCTTAGCCTTAATTTTGTCTTTTCTATTCGGATTCATTGTTTTTTCTTAATTTAAAATTCTTTTGAGTAAACTTTCCTTGTGATATCCTTTTCTTGCTTGCCTTAAAATTTTCTTGGTTTGGTTCGTGCACCACTTGCCTTTTTTTTACATAAGCCTTTCTTCTTCATCTTAGACACATTAAGGACTTAAGGCATAAGTTAAGATTTAAGTTTTTATTTCAACTTTGGTGCATGGGTTACTTTTGTGAGTGATTGGTGTGAATGAGGATGACTTGTGTGGTGAGATCATTAGAGGGGGAAGAAGGAAATACTTTGTGAGATGTGTGATAACTTGAATTAATTTTGAATTCATTAACCAAGTGAGGGCAGCAAGTGCTCCTCTTTTTTTTTATAATTTTGTAGGTGACATTGGTAAGAAAACATTCAAGGAAAAGAAAACTGAAAAGGACTTAAGGACTTGAAGCTTGAAGGCTTCAAGTAGGAGGCAAAATTGAAGGCCACTTTTGAATCATTTTCAATTCGGATTTTAACTTATAAAATTAGGTTAAAAATTTGTAATTAAGTGCAATTTGGGTTGTAATTTTTGGTGCATTATAGTAGGATTTCCCTTATGTGTAATTCAAATTTTAACTTTGCAAGTTGTTTGTAATTGTACATTGGACTCTAAGCCTTGGTATAGGATACTCACCAAAAGGCAAGTTAAGTTTGGTTGTGCATAACATGTAAGGGGTGATAAGGGGATGTTAAGTGTTTGATTGAATTTGTAGCATATTGTAAACACTCAATTATGTCTGAGACCCCCAATCGTTAAAATTAACCAAAAATTAAGTTAATTAAAAATTTCAAAAGATATAAAATAGAAAGCAGAAAAAACAGAAAGTAGAAAATACAGAAAACAGAAAGCAAAAAAGAAAAAAATAAAAAAAAGGAAAATTAAAGAATAAATAAAAATGATAAATAAATAGAAAAAATAAAAAAAACGAAAAATTGGAAAAATAAGCTAAAACATCAAAAATAGGGAACAAAAATTTTGAAATCAAGGAGGGTTGACTTTTGGCTCCTGAAAAGGGGTGGCTTTTGACCCTTTGAAAGGACTTGACCCTTGCTAAGAGAGAGGGGGCTGGCCTTTGACTCTTTGAAAGAGCTTGACCCTTGCCAAGAAGGGGAGGTGTCTATATATACCTACAAACAGGAAAAGAAGGAGTTCTTTTTTGCTTCTTGACATTTTTTGGGAAGAAATCGGAGACCAACGCAGAGAGGAGAAGCACTTGAGGGAGGGAATTTTCAGAATTTTTGAAGAGAGGACCTAGAAGAATCTCTACCTCTGCCTTCAAACCAATTCTTCATCACCTTCCAATCGAGGTTAGATCCTACTTTTATTCTGCTTAAGTTTCTTGCTTCTTCTCGGATTTCCGAGCTCATTTTCATCTCTGGTTTTCGTTTTCATTTTTGATCAGTCAAATGATCTCCGATTTCGATTATTTTTGTTATGTTCTCTTTGTATTTCTCTCCAGTTTCTAGAATGATATTGTTTGTCCAATTTGGATCTGAAATGAAATTTTAATCGCCTGATTACCGAAGCATGTTCATCTTGGTGTACAAATGTACCTAGCTTGTTTGATTTGTGCATAACTTGCTCATTTCTGATTGGATTTATGTAAAACTTATTTTGTTTGATTCCTATGATCCATATCTTTCAATTAATAAGTTTTAAGTTTTCAGATCTACCAAAAAATATTGTTTAAAAATTCTGAGATTTGAATTCAAATTTTGGCGCCAAAATCTTGTGTGTTCTTGAACTTGATCTTCATCTCTGTTTTTCATTTTTGTTTTTAATCGGTCAAATGATCTCTGATTTCCGTAATTTTTGTTTCATTTTCTTTGTATTTATTTCTAGTTTCTGGAATGATATTAGTTTTCTAATTAGGATCTGAAATGAAATTTTAATCACGTGATTACCGAAGCATGTTCATCTTGGTGCACAAATTAACCTAGCCTATTTGATTTGTGCATAACTTGCTCATTTCTGATTGGATTTATGTCAAACTTGTTTTATTTGATTCCTATAATCCATATCTTTCAATTGATTGGTTTTTATTTTTCAGGTCTACCAAAAAATATTTTTTAAAAATTCTGAGATTTGAATTCAAATTTTGGCGCCAAAATCTTGTGTGTTCTTGAGGTTGATCTTCATCTCTATTTTTCATTTTCGTTTTTAATTGGTCAAATGATCTCTGATTTTGGTGATTTTCGTTGTGTTATATTTGTATTTATCTCTAGTTTCTGTAATGATATTATTTGTCTAATTTGGATTTGAAATGAAATTGTTATCGCTGGATTACTGAAGCATGTGAGCAATTCTTTTCATTAACTTCAAATCAAGTTGAGTTTATGTTAAATCAAGTAAAATTCAAGCCCGACATTCCCCTTTTTGACTCTTTTCTTGAAATAAAATTAAATCAAACTTTGAGTTTAATCCTCCCCCTCTCAAATTTCCAAATCAACTTCAAATGCTTTTCCTCAGAATTATCAAGTCCGAGTCAAGCTCATCCTTGATCAAGTTAAGGTTCAAAAACTCAAAATTAAATTCACTTGACAATAAATTCCTTTTTCATATCATGTCATTCTTTTTCTTATCTTTATTATATTCAAAAATAAAGTTCTTTTTCAAATGTTTTGGGATTCTTGGTCTCACGCGACGGGCTCTAAATGAGGGGCTGTCGGTTCACATGTTGTCCAACGTTTAGTAGTCTGTATAGGCCCCCGTGCTGCCGTAGTCGCCTCGGGTCTTGTGCATGAGTAGATTAAAGGTCCTTTCAAAAATAAAAAATCTCTTTTTCAAATATTTTGGGATCCTTGGTCTCACGCAACGGGCTCTAAACGAGGAACTGGCGGTTCACCTGTTGTTCAACGTTTAACAGTTTGTATAGGCTCCCGTGCTGCTGTAGCCGCCTCGGACCTTGTGCATGAGTGGACTAAAGGTCCTTTTAAAAAATTGAAAATCTTCTCAAGGTATCATTTGTCCGTTAAATACCTCTGAAGGTCAAGCCTTCACGAACCAGAACTACGTAAGCCTTGAGTTTCCCATTGCACCGAGAACTACGTAGGAGCAGGATCAAGTCCTGTCAGGCTAACCTCCATCAGCCTATTTATTTTCAAATTAACTAAGGGATCAAACTTTTTTCAATAATCACACACTCAGTTTAAGGGTACCGTTCTTCGGAACGGGCGAGTGGGGTGCCTAACACCTTCCCCACTCATAATCGACTCCCAAACCTAAATCTCTTCCTCGAGCCAAGTTTTTTTTCAAATCTTTTCCCTTAAACAAAAATTTGGTGGCGACTCCACATAATCCAAATCACCATTTTCAAATTTTAGCGGGTTTGTCGTCTTGTCGGAATTACGGTTGCGACACATATTTGATGCCAAGATCACTCCAAAGCATACCATAATTGTTGAGGCATCTCTAGAAAAATTCATTGGGCCCATCACTAGAGCAAGAGCTAAGAAGCTACAAAAGGAGATGGAAGTCTTCTTGGGTCTTTAAGAGGAGCTCCCTTAAGTCCAACACTTTTCTCCTATGGTTCTTCATACCTTGGATTAAGACTTAACTGTTTCTTGTATTTTAGGTTCTAGTGGACCCAAATATGTATAGCCTTGGGTCTAATTTTCCTATATTTCTTTGATAAGGTTTTTAGGTCTACTTTGGCCTAACTTGGGGATGCATGAGGGAAGGAGGCAAGTGGCATATTGGGATTGCATTCCAAGCCCAAGACACCACACTTGGGCTGGCTTCAAAGTTGCATGCTTCCTCCTCCATGTAAATGCCAACTTTTTCCTATATAAAAGCATCACCTAGTGTATTTTGTAACTTTGCATTCATTTGCTAAATTTTAGTGAGTTTTAAGAGCACTTTTTCTCCTTCTTTCTCTCCTATTTTTGAGTTTGAGAGTGAAGCTCTCCTCATCCATGGAGCACTCTAATGGTGGTGGAGAAGGCGTATCCTTTCCATGAAAGGTGGCGCCTAAATCTAGCATTAAGGATCCAAGAGTTCATGGGAATTCCTCTGTTCTTCTTCTACCTCTATTGACCAAAACAAAGTTGCATCTCAAATATATATTAATTGGTAGTAAAGCTTCTCATGGAGGTGTGACCCATAGCTACAAATCCCTTGTTATTTCTTCATATAACTTCATCTTCTAGTCCTTTTTTCCTCTGAGTTAATCGATTAAATAACCTTCAAATTGAATGATTCTCATGGTGTTTGATTTGTCTATGTGTCTAGTTTATAAATATGTATGGTTTGTACGAATGGAATAGCTAAGGGACAATAATGAATACTCATCACTAGGGTCATATGGCTCTAGCACCTCTTCTTTTTCATCTGAGGATGATGCCTTTAAATTTGTCTTGAGGGTGACCTTCAAGTGGTTAGAAGGTTATTAGAAAGTGTAGTTAAGGGGATCAAAGGAAGAACATCTTTTACACTAGATATTCCATCAAGAGGCATGCTTGCTTCTTAATTATTGATGGGGGTTGTTTTACCAATGTAGCTAGCATTAGGCTAGTAGAAAAATTAGAGCTAGTAACCATCCCACCCTAAGTCATATAATCCTCAATGCCTCAGTGATGAAGGAGACCTATTAGTCAACCAAAAAGTACTCCTTACCTTCACCATAGGAAGGTACAAGGACAATATCATTTTTGATGTTGTCTTAATGGAGGCTAGCCATATGCTCTTAGGAAGGCCATGTTAATATGATAGGAATGCCCATCATGATAGGCATACCAACAGGTATTCCTTCCACTTTAATTCCCAAAAGGTAACTTTAGTTCCTTTAAGCCTAAGTGAGGTCTGCAAGGACCAAGTCCACATGAGAAAGAAGTAGGATGAAGAGAAAAAGTAACTAACAGGAAATAATTCTAAGGGTTATAGGAAAGATGCCCTTACCCATAGTACTTTAGTTGTAGAACCTAATATTATGAAGCAAGCATTAGTGGCTAGAAATACCATCTACCTTGTCTTGCTTAAGGAGCACATCTTACTCTAAAAGGTTGAAAACCTTCCTAGGGTCACCCAACCACTATTGAATGAATTTGAGGACAACTTCCCTAAAAAGATTCTAATAGGGATTCCTTCCTTAAGAGAATAAAGCATCGAATAAATCTAACCTATGACGCCTCTCTACCAAATAGGCTAGCCTATAGGAGTAACTTTGAAAAAACTAAGGAAATTTAAAAGCAACTAGGGGAATTCTAAGCTAAAGGATGGATGAGAGAAATTCTCACCCCTTATGTTGTGCCAGTCCTACTGGTCCCCAAAAAAAATGGTAGTTGGAGAGTGTGTGTTGATTGCAGGGACATCAACTAGATCACCATTAGGTATAGGAACCTTATAACTAGGTTAAATGACCTATTAGATGACCTTCATGAGTCTTGCATCTTCTCCAAGATAGACCTTAGGTTAGGCTACCATTAGATTCGTATGAGAGAGGGGGATGGGTGAAAGATAACCTTTAAGACTAAATTTGGGCTGTGTGAGTGGTTAATCATGCCCTTTGGGCTAACTAATGCTCCAAGCACATTCATGAGACTCATAAACCATGTGTTAAGAGATTTGATAAGGATATACTTTGATGTCATCTTAGTATAATCTAAATCTCAAGAGGAACACATAAGATATGCAAGGGTAGTTCTCTTAATCCTTAAAGCAGAAAAGTTATATGCTAATTTGGAGAAGTAATCCTTTTGCTTGGGCAAGGTTATCTTTCTAGGGTTTGTCATTGGTAAACAAGGGGTCCATGTTGACTAAGAGAAGTTCAAGGCCATCCAAAAATGACCTATCCCTAAAATTGTAGGGAAAGTTGAGAGTTTCCATGGATCGATAAGCTTATATACGAGGTTTGTTAAGGATTTTAGCATCATTGCTCCTCCTTTGAATGAATTAGTTAAGAAAAATGTTAAGTTTCATTGTAGGAAGAACAACAACGAGCTTTTGACACTCTAAAGCAAAGGCTTGTTGAGACTCCGGTTCTAGCTCTGCCTCATTTTGACAAGTCCTTTGAGCAAGAATGTGATGCCTCCAATATTGGGATATGAGTACTATTGCTCCAAGAATGGAACCTCATTGCCTACTTTAGTGAAAAGAGGGGGAACTCTCAATTATCTAATGTATGATAAAGAGCTTTATACTCTTATCAAGGTTGTACAAACTTGGCAACATTACTTGTTGTCTAAGGAGTAAATGTTCCACAATGACCAAGAGTCACTTAAATACCTTAAGGCCCAATGTAAGTTAAATACAAGACATGATAAATGTTTAGAGTTCTTAGAAAAATTCCCCTATGTCATCAAATATAAGAAAGGAGATAGTAACAAGGTTGCTAATTATCTCTCTAGGAGGCATGCCTTATTAACCTCCCTTAGTGCCAAGATACTTAGGTTTGAGCACTTCCAAGATTTATATAAGAAAGATGTATAGTCTAGGAAACTCTACAAATATTGCATGTATAAAGAATTTAATCTTAACTTTAGGCACCAAGATCTATTTTTTAAACATAATCACTTGTGTGTGCCTATATGCTCCATGAAACATTTTTTTTCTAAAAGAATATCATAAACAAGGATTAATAGGGGCATTTTGACACTTGGAAAATCCTGACCATTCTAAAGGAAAACTTCTTTTAGCCTTATATAGACAGGGATGTGTAGAAATTTTACCAAAGGTGCATTATCTATGAATAGGCCAAATCAACTACCAAATCCCATGGCCTATATACCCTTTACCTGTTCTTGAGTCCCCTTCGGTAAACATTAGTATGAACTTTTTCTTAGGGCTACCTAGAACCTCAATGAGAGTGGACTTCGTCTTTGTGGTAGTGGAAATTTCAATAAGATGGCCTATTTCATTTCCTGCCACAAAGTGGATGATGCAAACTTCTTGGCCAAACTCTTATGCAGGGAAATCGCTAGGCTATATGGCATACCTAGGAGCATAGTGTTTGATAGAGACACTAAGTTCCTTAGCCACTTCTGGTGTACCCTTTAGGGTAAACTAAGAACTAACCTTATCTTCTCCACCACTTTCCATCCCCAAACTAATCGCCAGACTGAAGTGGTGAACAAAACACTTTTTACCCTTCTTAGGACTATGGTGGGTATGAATCTAAAGACATGGGAGGAATGTTTATGCCATGTTAAATTTTCTTATAATAAGGCACCTTATTCTACCACCCAGCACTTCCCCTTGAGGTAATGTATGTGTTTAATCCTCTCACCCTAATAGATCTCTTACCTATTCTTGACCTAGCCAGTGATCATAGTAAGGATGGGGCCAAAAAAGCTAAATTTATTCAAGATCTCCATACATAAGTCAAAGCCATCATAGAAAAGAAAATGGATCATCATGCTAGGTTGGCGAACAAGGGAAGAAAAGAGGTTTTATTTAAACCTGGAGATTGGGTGTGGCTGTACCTCAGATAGGAAAGGTTTCATTCTTTAAGGAAATCTAAACTCTAGCCTAAAGGTGATGACCCCTTCTAGGTTCTTGAATGGATAGAACCTAATTCCCATCACTTAGACTTACCTGGAGATTATGGTATGAGTTCTACTTTTAACACCTTTGATCTCTCTCCTTTTATTTAAGGTTATGATGATGGGGCTTCTCATTCGAGGATGAATGATTTTGAAGGGGATATGATGCAAGGATCACTCCTAAAAAACACCACAATTACTAAGGAATATCCAAGAAAAGCCATTGGGCCCATCATCAAAGTAAGAGCCA
The DNA here is from genome assembly GCA_037954105.1 of Canavalia gladiata. NCBI lineage: Eukaryota > Viridiplantae > Streptophyta > Magnoliopsida > Fabales > Fabaceae > Canavalia > Canavalia gladiata. Next base: position 43,214,854 of record CM075661.1, read on the forward strand.
AGAAGCTATAGAAGGAGGTGGAAGCCTTCTTGGACCTTCAGGAGGATCTCTCTCAAGTGAAACACACTTCTCCCATGGCCCTTCATACTGTAGATTAGGACTTAGGTGTTTCTTGCATTTTAGGTTCTAGTAGGCCAAAATAAGCATAGGCTTAGTGTAACAACCCCTAAACTACCTACCTAAATTTCAACTCACAAGAAACGTAGGTGATCTACATTGGTGTTACTAATGCAAAAATACTAGACTTACATTTGAAACGTGAGGCTAGACTAAGCGAAACTTGACCATGGGCTCCATTACTCCTTGTAACTTCTCGTTATCCACACCATAGCTTTGTTTGACAGTAATTGCTCATATTCTTGGAAGATTGACTATTCTCCATCCTTCATGTTAATATCCATCTTCACATCTCGTAAGGATGATCCACATTGCAGTTTACTAGAAGACTTCACTTCCAAACTCCACACACAAAAAGAGGTCAATGTAAAAAGTTAAAAAAATTCTTTCCTTGCCAAGTGTTTCATTCCTCCACACTATTTTTGTTTCGCTCACTAAATTTCAAACTCCTCTCACACTTTTCACTCAAAGAATGCCTTAGGTCTAGCCTTGAGAAAAGAATACTCAACTTCAATCCTTGAGACTTGATGTTTCTAAAGTGAGGTGAAAAGCTTACTAAAAAGTCAAAGGAGTTAGAAATTCAAGATAAAACCAAAAGAATTTTTAAATTACAAGCAACAAAAACCTTATCACAAGAATTAATTAAACTTGAATGGAATTTTAATATGACAAACTAATAGTTGAAGAAGAAAAACTACAAATAAGTTTCAAGAAGAGGCACTCAAAATTGTATAGAATGAGAAGAAAGTAGAATGATATTCAGTTTAGTGTCCTTGAATTTATAATTTGATCATCTTGAAATTTAAATTGTTTTTTTCAGTCTTGGTTTCAAAGAGGTTCATCTCAGCTCAAGAACATATATTACACTGCAAATTCAAAGAGAACATCTTTTGTACCTTTTTTTACAATACTAGCACTTTATTTATCAACATATGACCATAAGCATATGCAATTTTCCTTTTGCACATAATTTTTTTAGAACTTTTTTTTTACTTTATGCACTTGAATACAAGCTTCAATTAATTTATTTCAATCTTGAATTTCTGCATTTTTTCTCCTTTGGATAGTGTTTTAGGCCACTCAAAACAATCCCAAACAAATGTACATTAAACACAAAAGCATCCTAAGTACTTACACAAGATCAAAGTGAGTTGAGATCAAGAACACTCAAGAACACCAAGAACACACACAAACAATTTTTAAATTTTCAAAAATATTTTTAAGATCCTTGTAGACATCATTAAATTACAACACTTCTTCAATTACAAGTTCTTCAAATTCCTTTTATATTTGAGTAGATCTAAATTTTAAATTTAAGAACACAAAAATAAATTTCTAGATTTGGATTAGATCTAAGAGTTTTGATGTAAATTCCACCGGTCAAAGTTTGTGTAATGTGTAGATTTGTACATTAGACACAAAGTCATAAATATTAACAAACTTTGGATCCAAAACTTGAAAATTATTTGTGTTGAATTTTGGCGCTAGAACAAGCTTTCAAGGATTCAAAATTTTGTTTCAAATCCAAGCCAATTGAAGAGGATTTCACCGAATATTTTGCTTGTAACATGCAGATCCAACATCAAACAACCAAACCTCATGAAAATCTAAGAGAATTAAGGATAATTTTATTTTGAAAAATTTTCCAAAATTTCAAAAAAAAAATTGGTGCCAAAAGCTGCCAATTCAGATTTGAATTTTCCAGCAACCTTTAAGTCAATTCAAGTATATTTCATTGATTATTATCATTATAGAACATAGAGCCACATAGATAAAACTAATATTTTCATAAAATCAACACAAAATATGTCCAAATATGGACAGAATTGGAAAAACAAAAAAAGAGAGCAGAATTGGAGTAGAAGAGAATGTTAATTGATACAAGTTTTGCCCTAGGATCTTACCTCCATTAAAAGGTCACCACATGAAAGCCTATTGGGCCCATTGGGCCTATCACACGAGCTAGGAAAAGGAAGCTTCAAGGAGAGGTAGAGGCTTTACTTAACATTCCAAAGGAGCCTTCTAAACCCTTTATATCTCATGCACATGTCCCTTTTTCAATCTAACTAGTGTAGGGTAAATCTTAGTTTCTTGTAGTAGGAATAGAGGGCCCTATGTGTATAGGATTTGGGCACATTTTGCATGAAATAAATTGAGCTCATTTAGGCCTAATCAGGGGCTACATAGTGGCTGGATACATGACTTGTATTTTGGGCCAATCTAAGCCCATTTTAGGAAAGGAAAGAGGTAGATCCAAGGTCCACATTAATGCCCCACCTGAGGTCTATATATAGACCTCTTTGTAGTCATTTTGAGACATTGAGTCATAATTAGAAATCAGAATTTTTAGAGTGAAAATTTCTCACAAATTCCCCCCTTAGCCTAGTCTTGAGGTGAGAACCTCCTTATCCTTGGAAATCCAAGGTGGCGGAGCAACTATGTCTTATCTCTCTAAGAGCTCCTACAACTATGCTAAAATACTCTCCTCTTTCATATCCAATTTAGAAATATTTTGACCTCCATTGAACTAGTTTTTCCTCATCTGATATGAATCGAGGCATGACGTAGGTTAAATAAAAAATTACAAAATAATATAAAAGGATAAAATAAATGTTTCAATGACTTGGAATGAACAAATAACCAAACAACTTTATAAGGAACGTGACCTTTTACTTAGACCTCTTGCCCAACCACAAACACAAGATAACAGATCCATACAGCAACGCGCTAGGGTTGAAGCACGAATCGGGGGCTTTTATGAACTTGAAACACCAACCTTATAAGGAATATCAACAAAACAAGGTTTTACACGAGTAAATAAAAGATAAGATTCTCACAATAGAAAAAAACCTGTATTTAGGTGAATAGAAATTCCGATCCGATGTCGTTCCATTGCTCATAAAAGAGCTATTTATACTTGTACATTACTAATATAAGGAAACTATAAATAAATTTTAATATAATTCTTCAATCTCTAATTTGAGGAAATTAATGATCAATCCTAATAGAATATATGTACAATATGATTCAAATCTTTAACATAATCCTAATTAAATCTTAACAAATCTTAGTCAAATAATTTAATCAAATCTTAACAATTGAAAACTAAATCTAATAAAATAAAAAAATATCTTTTTAAATTTTGTATTCTTTTCGTGGAGATCTTCCTGATTTGCATCCACAAAAATCACAATCATATCTACCTCTTTTTCTTGAAAGTGCCTTTACATGGATTCCAATTACCTCTTTTATCTTTTTTAACCTTTCTCTTTTCAATGAGCATTCTCTCCAAGTTACGTCATTTTCTAGGTGGACTTGATCATGCAAGGTGGTATCGAGGTTCATGTCATTCTTCCCTCCTTGAAATAAAGTTGTCCTTGAAAATTCATTATTATCTTTCCTGAGGATAAGTAATATGGGAACTCTACAGGAAATTAGATTTTCTCTCACGTATTCTTTATCAATCAAATCTTGAACTTGTCTTTGAATTTCTTTAGTATCTTTTGGTTTGGTATAGTATCTTGGATGATTTGGTAAAGATGCTCCTGATATGAAACCAATTTGATGCTTTATCCTTCTAGCTGGAGGTAAACTTGGTGGTACCATATTAGATAAGACATCTTTATACTTCTTTTCATTATTTATCTTCTCTACATCCTTATTTTGTTATTTTCCTTTAGTTTCTTTTACAACCATACTCACTTGTAATATATCTTGATGTTCATCCTTTTGCTCTACGTTATTTATAGTATTTATTTTGCCTTCTTACTTAGTTCTTCCTTAATCATTAGGCTCTCTTCAATAGTAACAAAAACGGTTTTTATAAATGTTTTTTATGTCATTTGTTAGATAACCGACGTAAAAAGTAATACAATGACATTTTTGTAATTATGTTTAAAGTTAATACATCGGGTGTTTTTTTAACTGATGTAAAAAATTATTTTTACATCTGTTATCATGGTAACAAATGTAAAAAATGATTTTTTATATCCGCTGATGAGTTAACCGATGTAAATAATTTTCCCTCTTTGGTTAACAAATGAAACACAACGATGAACAATTGGGCAATGAGCAGTGTAGAGGAGACGTTTCTTCTCTCGACAAACACCTTTCTCAGTTTCCACCTTGATATCTCCTCCTTTCATTTCCTCCAACAATCGTATCAAGGATCTCCTCCACGAGTCCCTGGCACCTTCCTCGCCTCCTTTTCACCGCTCACCACTTACCTTTGTTTCCTGTGATTTTCTTTGCTGCTACTGAAGCAAGTAGATTCATATATGAATCTGATGGAGTCCTTCACTCTCAACCATCTCTCCCTGGATGTGAGAAGACTCAGCCAACAAGAACATCCATAAACTCACATGCTTCTTTACATCCAAGCCGCTGGACAAAGCAAGGCACAACAAGCAAGATCACATCCAAACCCATGCATACATGAACATCCATATAAAGGAATATGTTCCCTCTCTTCCTTACATTTAATTTATTTTCACCCTTAAAAACCTAACTTTTGCAAGTATTTTGATCACAAGAATATAGCACAGAATTGGCCCCTTGTAAAATTCCTATAATTTCGTTGGTCATGCACATGGGAAAAGGACACACAAGTATGGCATCCCTCACCCCCAAATCTGCTCACATGGTTATCCTTAATCCTTAATTTCATCTTGATAATTTATTTAGGTTCAATTAATTTATGTGGATTGTAAGTGAGAATTATTCTTTGAACGTTAAGATTTAGGACCATGTGTGTTTGTGAAACTCAAATTATGTTCAATTTTAGAAAATAGATGAAAATTTTAATTTAATTTATGTGATCTATTATTAATCGTTAATGGTATAAATTAGCTCTACATAAACAATATTTCTTATTTTGATTTTTTTCTTTCCTAAATGTATTGAGTTTGAATAATATTTTTGATTTTTTTTTTCTGATAGGTCAAAGTTTGATCTGTTTCAACTTTCAAGTAATAAGTTTCTTCATCCAAAGTGACTTGAGTTGGCTGGATAATGGCTACCATAAGAATCTTATCTTTTTAGTGGCATAATCTATACCTAGGTGTTACCACAACAAGGTTGAGGAGTTCGAAAAAGGTAGTTACAAATTTTTTCTATTCCACTGCTTCATTCTCTGATACACTAACTCTTATAATACATAATATAGGGGAGAAAACTAATTACTCCATGAAAATCCAAGAACTACTAAAGCAAGTAACAATGGATAAGGAAGAAGCTAAGAAATTACAAGTATTTATTTTGTGCAATTAGTTAGAAAGGAATTTTTATGTGATGCTATACGTAATTAAATAACAAGGTTTGGTAAATATATTACATTTAAATTCTGCATTTTCTGTTGAATAGATTTAAGTTAACTGTTTTAGATTGATAAATAATACTCCACTTTGCCTTACTTTTATTCTAACCCTGTATGTATAATATGTTGTAAATATAAGTCATTTTCCTTATCTTTCAGGATGATTGGGATAATTTTCTTAGCTTAGTAATAAACATTGTTTAGCCATAGGCAATACGTATGATGTGAGAGTGGTATGGAACTGCTCTTACTTTTCGCCATGATTAACAGATTCGGGAATGGATCCTAAGATGTTAAAGTTTCACTGGTCCATGTATGAGAATTGTGTCCATCTCTCTCCTTATAAATATTTACAAATTTTGATAGGATTCATCTATTACATCTCCATTAAGAGATTAAGACAATTTTACATGGCAAGGTGATATGAAATTTTATAATGGGAGGATCCGTTCCTAATATATTAATGGTTATACACTTTGTAAAGAGGTTTTATTTCCTGGTAATATGATCTCTTTTAACAAGTTTATTTAATTTTAGGTGTTTAGAATTGTTTCCTTGTGGTTCAGTCTTTATTCACAAGAAGATGTTGTAAATAGCATGCTTAACACAATCAATGAGGTACATAGTAAAATGTTGGTAATCGATCGGTCTAATTTGATGTCATGCATTTTCATATTACTTTTACCCTCTTCAATGCATTAATCTTTCATTAATTGTTCTTTATTCATTATTTATTAGTGAAACTTGTCAAATATTTCTCTCAAACTTTTAATGATAATATAGATATTCATGTGCTAATACTACAAATGATAATAACTTAAATTGGTTTTTCTTTGGCAAATTTTTTGTATGGCAGTATATGCAATTTCCTATCAAATGTTGGTTAATGATCTCATTGATTCTATTCTCTTCCATAAATATTATAAACTCATTTAAGGCCATTAATGAGATAATAATTCTAATTCCTAATTTATACAACTTAAATTAGGAAGGCTAATTATATACAATGAATGGACTAATTCCTATTATGAATATTTGCAACATAAAATAGGAAACAATGATATTAGCAAATGATAATATAAATGGACTGATTTCTGTTCCTGAATATTGAAATTAGGATATTTTAGGTACAGGGAGAGAAGGAAATATAAAAGAATGATATCAATCGAGACATGTTATATGTGATAGGATGCTTTGATATGCACTATGATATGATAGGATGCTTTAATCACACTCTAATGTGTTCCAAGGTAAAATACTAATCCTTATTTATACTAATCATAATTCTAATTAATTAAGAAACAAACCATGATAATATAAGGAAGTATAGTAACGAGCCCTAAAAGATAATGAGAAAATAAGAAAACTAATCCTAAAGGATAATGTAAAATATAATAAGATGTTTATATATATATATATATATATATATATATATATATATTCTAAAACTAATATATACAAATATAATAGGAAACAATAATGATAACAGAGTCCCTTATTGAATGCTAAACATTTTATTTCTTCCTTTTTCAAAGCTATTTCTACTAAACTATTTCCTTGGCATTTACTTGCGACATTCACGTACTTTTTAATGATTGCTACCATTTCAATTAAACATAGTTTCTAGTATCATGAAGGTACTTTTCCTTACTTTAAAGGATTACCTGAGTCAGTTATGTATGTGTCAATCTTTTATGCATTCAAAGAGACAAATTTCTTTACCATGAAATATTGATGCTTCAATTTACTTATGTTGGTTCAATGTGTAGGATAATGAATGGTATAAATGCTCCAGAAGTGGTTGAATTATTGGGTTCTGATGATGGCAAAAATTGGCAACTTAAAAAGTCTAGAAATGATGACCTAAGACAGGATGCTGTATCAACTTTAGTAGTATATGCTTTGTAATCTTTTGGCATCTATTGCTGAAGTTGTGTTGAATAATTTATTTTTACATCTTTAGGAAAAGAAATCACATCCCAAACTAGTATATTTCACAAATATACATTTTAAAACCCTGTTTTTCTTTATTGTAATATTAAATTAAAGGTTTAAATACATTTTTTTCCATATAATTTACCTTGATTTTGTTTTGCTCCCTATACTTTAAAAACTGAGCTTTATGGTCTGTATAATTTCACAACTTTTGGTTTTGGTCTCCACCATTTTCAATCACCTTAGGTTTTTCTCCTTATACTTTTAAAAGCTTAGTTTTGGTCCTGACAAGAAAGAGACAATTACTGATAGAGCTTACTTTGATTGTTTCCAATTGAGAGCATAATTTTTATATTGATGTTATGTTTTCTTTTAAGTTTGTTTGATTAGAACTTTAAAAAAGGATTGTATAGAATTATTTTTATGTTGATCAATCATCTTTTGGATGAAGAAGTTTTAAAGTTGGATTTAGATTAAATTTATATATATATATATATATATTTAAAAATAGTGGTAGCTAAAACTGCCAGAATATTTTTAATATTATTTTTATTAAATTGGTTGTTTTTAATCGATGTAAATAAATTCTATTTTTTACATAGGTTAAAATTATAACCTATGTAAAAGGTGATTTTTTACATCGGTTCAACAACCGATATAGAAAATTTTCAGAATCTATATCGTGTGCTTCTATGTCGATTCAATAACCGATGTAAAAAGTATTTTTTGCACTAGTGGTTGCATTTAGCCTTCTTTGTATCCTGTAACAATTTTTTTATCTATTTTTTTGTATAACTTTATCTGCCATATGATCCAAACGTTGGAAAAGTTTTGTTATCTTCTTATCAAACAACTTTTTAATTTGGCTCATAAATGCTTGTACTTGGAAAACATTGAATCCTTGTTAACTGTGTTGATTTCTTGCCTTATTAGTAAACTTTTTTTTGGCCTTCTTTTATCAAACTTTTTCCCACTTTTTTTCACTATTTTTTAACCTTTTTTCGTAACCTTTTTTTCTCCTAACTTTTTTCTCCAATATATTTATATTGTTTTTTGGTATTTTATGGATAAATATAAAAATTATATAAAATAGCTACCGTGTCAACCAATAGCTCTTAATACCAACTGATATGAATTGATGGGGGTGGTCCTGATCTTCATAGCGTAAGTTAAATAAGAAAATTACAAAATAATTGAAAAAGATATAATAAATGGTAAATAAATTGACACGAGCAAATAGCCAACCAACGTTATAAGAAACGTGACCTGCTACTTAGATCTCTTGCCTAACCACTAACACGAGATAACCGATCCACACAACAACACACCAGGGTTAAAGCACGAATCAAGGGCTTTTATAAACTAGAAACACCAACCTTATAAGGAAGATCGACAAAACAAGGTTTTACAAGAGCAAATAAAAGATAAGATTCTCACAATAGAGAAAAACCTGTATTTAGGTGAATAGAAATGGTAATCTAATGGTGTTTCATTGATCATAGAAGAGCTATTTATACTTGTACAATTATTAATATAAGGAAACTATAAATAAATCTTGATAGAACTCTGTAAACACCCAATTATATCCAAGGCCCTCATTTGTTAAAATTAATCAAGAAACCAAAAAGAGAAATTAAAAAGTAAAAATGACATAAATAAAAAGTAATAAAAACTGAAAAACTGAAACGAAAAAAATAATTAAAGAATAAATAAATAAAGTTGAATAAAAACAAAATCTGTTTTTTAATAGAAATTAGAAAATTAAAAATAAATGAATAAAAAAAGCGATAAATAGGAAAAGTACAAAAAACTAAAAAAGGGTTAGGAAAAAAATGAAAATAGAAATTAAAAAGAAATAAAAAATAGTAAAAATATACAAAAATAAAGAAAGAAATAAAAATTCTGAAAAATTAAGTAAAAATATACAAAAATGAAAATAAGAAAAAAATAACAAAGAAATAAAAATGAAATAGAAATAAATAAAAATAGATATTAAGAGAAATAAAAAACAGAATTAACAAAAATTAATAAAAACAATAAAAAAAGAGAGAAGAAAATTAAAAAATAGTAATAGCAAAATTTTTTAAAACAAAAAAGATTAAAAAATTAATAACACAAAGAATAGAAAATAAGAAAATATATATGAAGGTAAATAAATGAATAGAAAAATAAAAATAAAATCTGAAATTGAAAAATAAAAATTTGGATAACTAAAAAATAATGAAAACAAAAGAAAATGGAAAATAAAAATATGGAAAATAAAAGAAATGATAAAATACAAAATAAATAAGTTTTTAGAAAAGATGTAAAATAGAAAGAAATAGATAAAAAATATAGAAAGAAATAAAAAAAATATATAAATATAATAAAAATAGAAAAATGAATAACAATTTAGGAAAAATAATAAATGAATACAAAAACTAAAATAAATAAAAAAAACTGAAATTAAAGTTAAAGACAAAAAACTAAAAGAAAAGAAAATAGAGAACGGTTTTTAAAAAGAAAACAGAAAACATTTTTTTTTTAAAAAGGGGGGAATAATAGTTTTTTAACAAAAAGAAAAAAAAGAAAACAAAAAACATTTTTTTTTGAAAAAAAAAAGGGGATGCTCTGTTTTTCCACCTTTAATCGGAGGCTTTGGAAAATTCTCCCTCTGGAAGACTCAGGACTTCTTGAAATCCAAAGATTCAAGGTGCTTGGTTCCCTTTTAGCGTGGGGTCTGAAGCGAAGGTCTAAAAAAGGATATCCCAAGAGGCTCGCAAAAAGGACTTCTCCGTAAAAGCTTTAGGTGGTGCAGATAACATAATGCTTTAATAAAGCTCTCAGGAGGTGTTTTATTTCCTCCGCAAACTACCAGGTAAGATTTTCAACACGTTGATTATTGTTTTTTCACAATTTCTTGGATGAAAATGATTCTTGAACCATGGCTTAGATTCTGATTAGCAGTAGCAGTTCACATGTTCATAACTCTGGTTAGACTTTAGGTTTCATTGCATTAGAATAAGGTTAAATTTCCATGCTATCATGTAATGGTAATTAGTTGTTGTACGCATGGTATATTATAATCGGAGATCCGGCCTGTAGAGAATTACTGGTAAACGTTGCTCACAACGTTAACCAATGCTTAAGAGGATTAGTGAAGAAATAACTTAGTTCTCTTCCTCTGAAACCTGTGAGAACTTTTCTAATTTTGCTGCTTAATCACGCAAAATATGGTCCACCACCAGAGGAAGGTCAGCTATTGGTTCCATGATTGTAAGAGGTCAGTAGGCATACATGTAGTTTGAGCAACAACTGAGAATGGGAGGAGGACGCACACCTTGAGTTCTTCAGGCGTAGTGATTGCTCGCATTGAATTATCCTGTATGATAAACCTGTGTGACTTGAATGTTAGGTATGCGAACGATTTTGTTCATAGCTATATTGAACCTGCGATGGTGATTTTGCGCAAGCATGGGTGTTCTGGCTTGGTTTTATGCTTCCTCTGTAAACTACCAGGTGCTAGTCCTAGTGTGAAATCTAGTCATATGGAAATACTAACCAAGACCCATGAGTGAACTTTGAATTGGTACATCCTGCAGAGCATGTTTGATGGAAACTTTTGTGTTAGACAGGGTCTTATGTCAAATCCAAAAACATTGCAGAAAATGCTTATGGTATTGGGGCTTGTAATGCTTTTACTTTTTCTGTTTCTTTTCATATTCATAATTGGTATACCTTTTTCTGTGGCATGCTGAACAACACTAAATTAGCAAGTCCTCAAAATCAATAACCGGTGACGATGACTACTCTGCTAATATGTTTATGGATGCGGTATAGGTTGTAAGATAACCAATACTCAAAGTTCAAAGTAGGAGTAAATGATGGTGTTTTCTTTTAAAATGTCGCCAAACCCCATCGGTGGGTAAACAAAGGCTCTCATCCTTTTGTGAGTCAAGCAATATCTGTGATTGCTCCAAGTGCTCTAATTTACACGAATCATGGATATAGGAAGCTACATAATAGTCTTGGCAAGGTCTCTTTCATAGAAATTCATTACTGCCCACCGAGAAGGAATCCCAGGCAATTTTCATGTAGAGTGTGCAAATGCGTTCAGGGGAATACGCTTTAAATTAATTTGGGAAGAGAGACACTCAATTGAGAGTGTGACATTGATGGCTGATGCATTGCATGCACCTCTGGATTTGGTGTTTGATTCCCCTGTATAGCTTGTATTTTAAGGTTGGCTCACCTAAATAAAATGAGCAGCTCGTCTAATCACGTATTTGTCCTTGCAGAACCCATGCAGAGCATGCTTGGAAGCATTAGGTTAAGTCTTGATCTTGAGCATTATACACCCAACCAGGCGCTTGGCCTAGTGGTTGGGGGGGGGGGGGGGGGGAAGGGGGCGCTGCTGACCCGCCGTGCCTGGGTTCGAATCCCCCATGCTACATATTCCACATATTTTCATTTTATCACAAAGGGCCTCCTTCCCGTCACACGAGCGCCACGTGTCTGTGGCCAAGCCACCCCAGCGAGCCGTTAAACCTCATGCTCAGTCCAACGAGCTGTCAAGTCCCTAAGTCGCCTGAGAGCCATGACTCACGAAAAGGCGCCCTAGCGAGCCATTCACCCTTCCCAAGCTGAGTGAGCCATCCCTAGCCATGAAAGCCATATAAGCCACTAGGAATACCCCAAGCCACCAGCTAAGCCCACTAAGTTCCCAAATTTTCGGTGGGGCCTCTACACTTGTAGGAATTACAGATTGGCCCTTGACTACCCAAATTTACAGTTAGACCCCTACACTTGTAGAAATTACAATTAAAACCCCAAAAATTCAAATCAAATTCTTTTCTTAAAAAATCAAAATCAAATTCTTTTGTCTTAAAAAATCCAAAATTGAATTCTTTTCTCTCCAAAAATCAAAATCAAAATCTTCTTTTTTCTTAAAAATCCAAAATCAAATTCTTTTCTCTTAAAAAATTCATAATTCGGCCAATAAAATAGTGGTGCATAAGCATGTGCATGCAAATTCTTTAGTCTTTAGGTTTCCATTTGATTGCTTCCTTCTTCATTACCTTTAATTTTAGTTTATCTTCATTGATGTCTTATTTTTCAAGTTTTTCAATTCTATTTTGAGTATGATTTCCTTATTTATCATTTCTTGCTTGTCTTAAAAATTCTTCATAGTTTTGTCATTTTCCACCTACCTTTTGTGTAAGCACTTCTTCATCACCTTGGGAGTACCAAAGACTCTATGCCTAAGTTGAGATTGTTCTATTTCAAGCTTGGAGTAAGGTTGTTTTTAAGAGTGGCTTGGTGTTAGAAAGGGTGGCTGAATGGTGAGGTCATTGGAGGGAGAAGAGTGACACTTAGTGAGGTGTGAGTTCCCTATATTAATTTTGATTTCATTAACCAAGTGAGGGTAGCAAGTGCACCTCCTATTTTTTGCCATTGTGTAGGTTACTTTAGTGAAGGAAAAGCTCAAAAAAATAAGTCTCAAACCAGCTTGAAGACTTAGGACTTGAATGGTCGAAGTTGAAGCCAAGTGAAGATCCATTGTTTGTAATTTTCAATTTGGATTTAGTGTAAATTTTAGGCTTAAAAATTTTGTAATTAGGTGCATTTGAGTTATAATCCTAGTGCTTTGTAATAAGTTTTCCTATTTGTGTGTAATTTGGTTTTACTTTGAAATTTATTTGTAAGAGAACTTTGGACTCTAAGTCTTGATGTAGGATACTCACCTAAGGCTATTCTAAGTTGGTGGTTTGTGCATGCAAGGAAGGATAAAGAGGGGCTAAGTTCTTATGCGCCTTTCTTAGAATGTTTGATAATACTAACTTTGTCTTCTTTTGCAAGGTCAAGGGGGATAGATATATTCATTTAACCCTTGCTTGTTGTGTTCCTTATATCTAAAATTTCTTGCTAAGTTTTATGAATTTGTGTCAATTAATCAACTAGTATAGCAATCTAGGTGTGGAGAGGTTTTTCTAATTTTCAAATGAGTTCACACGGATATTCACCTAGAACCCAAATGGAGTAACTTTCTTTAAGGCTAGAAAATGTGTTTCAAACCCAAACAAGGGCATTTGAAGAACACCTAGATAACCTAGAGAGAAGACGCTCAACTAGGTCTAAAAGGAAGCAAAGGGTAATTGAAACTAGCGGGTCAAGGAACACCTTTCACTCACTTGAATTCCTTAAACCAAGCTTTGAAAGAGAAGAATGACTTAACTCTTTTCCTTAGTCTTTGATATTTCCAAGATGAAAATAAAAATGCTTACTTAAGAGAGAAGATGATGCAAGATAAAACCAAGGCAAGATTTCAAGACAAATAAGAAAATTATAAACAAGGAAGGGAACTAAAAAGGAACTAATTAGTGACAAAAAAAGAGCCAATTAATGACAAACTAAAATTAAGGCTAAGGAAGAAGGAAGTACTCAAAAGAATGGTCATAGAAACTTAAGAAGTTGCATACACATGTTCATGGATGAAACTCTAATGTTTCGGGCCTAATCATGCATAGACTAAGCATCTAAATTCTTCAATTAGGATCTAATATTCAAGAATGGATTCATAAACATAGCATATAATTACAAACTCAAAACAAGGACCAAAATATGCATTCTTATTCCACACAATTTTTTTTCACTTTTCACTATCTTTTTCTTTTTTGCTTTTCACTTAAGCTTTTCATCCTCAATTTTCATCCTTTTGTCCATATAAAGATATTGCATGTGGCTTTCTCATAGTCCTTAAAACATCCTAGGTCAGAATTGGTCCATAACGCATTGTCCACTTTCTCCAAGCTTAGGTGAGTATTTAGTCTATTTCCAAGGTCATTGTCCGTAAGTCCAGCAAAGGTATTAAGTGTTTAAGGTCCTTATTAAAGTATTTAGCTGATTAATTAGATGTTAAATGTTAATGACACATATTTTTCATGCAAACTTCAAACACTTATATTATGGAAGATCAAGGAAAGTTATTATCAAACTCATGCAAGTTCACCCAAGAGCATACTCATGTACTTCCATGGAATTTTGTTTGGAAAAAATAAACATAATTCACCTAATAACTTGCATCAAAGGAAGGAATGGCACAAGTGGAACAAAACCTATACAAACGCACCTCGATCAAATTATCAAAATTCAAATTCAAGATGAACAAAAATTGATGCCAAGAACATTAATTCAAATTTCAAAAAGATTTTAAAAACTTTTCCAAGATCTACTCAAAATCCATAAAATATTTGATGATATACATTCATATCATACAAAATATAACATGATTAAGCCAAAATTGAAGATAATTGGAGAAAAATTTGGATGAACATGAAGAACATTTGGCAAAAAAATACACCTAAGCATACAATTGGATAAACAATGGATCTAATGAATACGTATAACGATCTAAATGAAAGGAATATAAATGAATGCAATCACACCAAGAATTGTCCAAAATATTGATCAAAAATCACAAAAAGGAAGGAGTTGGAGTAGATAAAAGTTGACAGAATTAAGTATAGAAATGGATATGGATCATACTTACATTGAAGAAGATTTCTTACCACTTGATAAAATAATTGAAGAAAATAAATAACTGGAGCAATGAAGGTTGGATTACATATGCTTCAATGGTGATGAATTTAGATGTAACTAGGTTAATTTGGAGGTGCCATCTTTGGAGGATAAGGCACCCTTCTCTGCCACCTTGAAGGCCAAGGATGAGGAGGATTTCTTCACTCTAAAAACTTGGAGAGGGAAGAGAAAAAATAGAAGAGATATGTTCTAAAAATTCCCTCAATGTGCATATGGCTAAAATTGTTGAAAATGAGCTATAAAGCACAAATATAGGCCACGAGGGAGGTGCTAAAGTGAAGCTTTGGATTCAAATATGAATCCACTTCTAGGTGAGGTTTTGAGCCTTGTATTAGGCCTAAGAATGTTTCCCTTTCACATGGTCCTAAGCAAGCCCAAACCTAGTCTAGAAAGATGCACACAAATTGGGCTCAATTTTGGTGCAACTTTCTAGTCTAGTTTGGGCTCACTTAGGCCATTTAGAAGCCTACACATGAGGGTGAATGTGGCATCAATCTTGGGCTTTATCCCAAGCCCAAAATCCTTCATCTATGCAGATTTAAAAGTCTAAATTCACTCCATGTTGGTGCCTACAAATTTGGCCTATAAATAGGCATCATGTACACCATTTTCACCACTTTCTGTCATATATAATTTGAGTAAATTTTGAGAGCTTCTCATTATCTCTTTTCTCTCCTCTAGATTTGTGTTTAGGAGTGAAGAATCTCCTCACCCTTAGCCTCTAAGGTGGCAGAGAAGGAGGCTTATCCTCCAATCATTAACCAAGCTTAGAATCCATCAACTCTATTGAAGAACCTCATTTCTAGCCTCCATTTGAACCCTTTCATCCTTGTTCCAAGGAGTACATCAAAGTCTCCAGAATGAGAATATGACTAGAGTGACTAAAATCATTTTCCTTCTTTCCCCTAAGGAACCTAGACTTGAGTAAGTTTGAGCAATTAAGAATTAAGGTGCAAGTTATAGGCTACCTCCAAAGATGGGATCCATGGCAGCATCCCTTGTCCTCTAAATAGCATGCTGGGATCCCACTATCAAGTTCCTGGCATCCCTCTCGTATGCCCAATCGGACGAAAATTTAAATTCTTATAATGTCAACCATGCAAGATATCAAGCAAAGACGTGTAACATATTTGAAGATAAAAGATTATACATATATGTATTTGAATGGACTTGAAGTCATAAAACTCTTGCATCATGTGTTATTTGAGTGAATTGAATTAACAAATGAATGTTGTGTGTTTATGTTAAATGTATTAGAAGTCCTAACATTGACAATGTGTATTGTTATTGGAAAATGAATTAACAAGTATATGTTGGGAATCCCTTTAACTGAAAAAATATTATATGTTCAAACTTGTCAAGTTACTA
Source organism: Canavalia gladiata (assembly GCA_037954105.1). NCBI lineage: Eukaryota > Viridiplantae > Streptophyta > Magnoliopsida > Fabales > Fabaceae > Canavalia > Canavalia gladiata. The sequence goes on from CM075661.1 coordinate 43,231,166, forward strand.
AAATAAGTACCCACATGATAATTAGAAGACGATAGTGAAATTCTAGATTTTGAGAAAAGGGTGAGGCCTTCAATTGATAATAATGAATGAGTGAAAGAGGAAAATAAGGTCTCATATTTTGAAAAGGAGAAACCTTTGGCTGAGAATGATGAACTAAGTGATTTCAATTGGTTGGTTGCCAAGCATCATATGCATGAAAGGATTTGTTTTGTAGATCATTAAGGTGGGAGATAATTCGTAAGGACTTTTAAGTGGGGCAACTGAGAAATATAAGGGTCAACCCATAAGAAAATAGACCATAGTTCATGAAAAATGAGAATTTCTAAACCTAGGGGGTACATGAGCTAGGTTTTAGCCTCTCTAATGGCTTGGGGTTCGCCCTTTGATTAAGGCTGCTCTGGTCAAACTTAGCTGATTCAACAAGATCCTAAAAATTATCATTATCGGTTAACCAATTCTGGTTTCTCTTGTAGAGAAAAGTGAAATGAAATAGGATGATTATTTGGTGATGATGATGATAGTGTTGCCCAAGGCATACTTTGATTAGAGAAATTGGATCTTGGTACCCCCTTTTGTTTTGATAATATGGTGATGATGTTTTGGGTCCACATGCATCTACATCTTGTAAGGATGATCAACTCTAGATTAGTGAGGATTATTATAATATACGACATATTAGATCTCAGCCTAATCTTGAGTTTGTCATATAGAAATGATCTAAGTGAATGATAGAGTAAATACATGCATACCTTGCATATGATGATTGTCTTTGTGAGTGGATTTATATGATAGTTCATTTTCAACATCAAAGAAATAATATGTTTATTGTTTGAACCTTGAATCAGTTTGGTATATGAGTGAGTAAGACTCGTGAGTTTAGGTACGGAGTTTATAAACGTGTATGACTGGTGAAGAAGATGATGAAATAACCTTATGTATACAATGTATGCTAAGATTGATTTTGTGATAGTTACTTATGATTTCCCAAGAAATTTTTATGTTTGGTATATTAAATGATAATGTAGCTTACTACTCCTAGCCAAATTTTACTTGAATGAGATGTCTTACTCCTTTTTTTCCTTGTGTCTTGTATACGACTATGGTTTCCTTAGTGCAACCATGATGTGGACTATCCTTCTCGTAACCTTGACAAGGTCGATGACATAGAGGGAAAATAGAGGATCTTTCACCCTATAAACTACAAGCTGCTGTGATGAAACGAAACTTCTAATTGAAAGGAGAAAAGTTAAAGGATCAAGCCTAGGTAAATTCTATACTTTATCTTAATAACACCAACCTATATTTTGAAGAAGTTAAAATTTACATAGATAATTTAGATGATCATTACACCTTCATTGAGAAAAGTTAAAATGTTAGAACAAGTAATAAACAAGGATAGCTGATATAATATTATAGTATGGCTGTTACCTTAACTTTATCAAGAATAACGAATGGCCAAGCAACCCCAAACATAGTTTTGTATCCTATAGCAAGAAATATTCAAGTCACAAAGTTATCTATGTTAAAAATTAACCAATCCAATAGCCCATCCAAAATGTTTGCATTATGACTTTTGCTTCCAGTTACTCATTTTCCTTAACAAAATACTAAACTCTTCATTTGTTTAGTCCTTGTTAATGCAACACGAAGTATTGCATCACATTCTCAAATTGTAATGAAAATTTTGAGAAACAAAGTAGTAAATTAAATGGTGTTCATCTCCCTATAAATAATGTACCAAAAATGAATGAAATGCATTTTAAATACTAGTAGCAGCAATATCTTTGATCAACCTCGTGGGAACTGTATTTTCAACCATCAAACCTTTACATGGAATGTTACTTAACTCTTCATGAGTGTTTAATTCTCAAATTCTAAAACTCAATTATTAATTATGATTATGTATTTAATTTTAGGTGTTTTTAATTTATTTTTCAAATACATATATATATATATATGCAATATAATTTGATATGTATATTTGAAAGCTACAAAATAGTGGGCCACTCTACTATTTGGGATTGACTACTATGCCCAATCATAAGTCACACTACTCATAAATCTATAACAATGAAGCCCTGTTACATTATTTAATATACCCACAAGAGGTACAATCAAAACCTTTTTAAATATATAGAAGTACTAAGAAAGATCACACCACACCACACCAAGATTATCACATGTAAGACTTTGGTTCCAACTCATTGAGGTGTATCATGTGGACTTTTGTTCATGTAAATTATTCTCTTCTTTCGGGTCCAGCAATTGAAGTTTATTAGGTTAGGAGTTTTTACATAATTTGGGCCTTATTTTTTTTTTTTATTAAGAGAGTAGAGGATAGGATAATCAGTGAACTTCATACTTTATGAAGCTACATTGGAAGCAATGAGCAAACATCAATCCCACTACCATCAATACCCCACATAGTTTAATCCCACTCCATTTATACCCATGAAAATTTCACATGATGGATTATTCCAACTTGAAACTTCAATTTTTGCTAAATTTTTATTATAAAGAAAGATCAAGCATGGGCTTAAAGTATTAAGTAATTAATTTAATGTAATCATACGAATATAAGTAGCAATTAGTAAGTAATGTGCACATTTTTCTGTGCTAGCTTGGTGAAATCTTTAATTGCGTCCATTCTCAATCATCTAATGACAATTTCATTAATCATTTAATGTTTCTTTTAATCTCCACATCCTTTCCGAATTAGATGTGAAGAATGTTTACCTCATTTGATATGGTTGTAAGATAATATGCTAGTGTCAATGTTTGATGGTTTAAGTTTATTTTAATTTTGCTTAGGATTTCTCGTCTCGTGCTATCAATTTGTAGATTAATAGTGTTGCTTTGACTAAACTTCACATGACTTATTCGATTATCTTACTTTGTTTTTGCCTAATGTAACTTACTTGATTTGCTTTTGGTATTTAAATCATTAATTAAAAAATTTACAAACTTAAAATTTATAAAATAAAAATAATAAATCGATCTAATATATATAATTTAGAAGATGATAAGTTTAATATTTTTTATGAAAATATAATTTTATAATATTTTTTAAAATTGTAAAGTCTACCAAACTAGCTTTTATTATTATTAGATGTATAAAAAATAATCAAAATTACTTAATAAACAATAAATTTTGTGTATCATTTAAATTTAGGTAATATTATAATTTTTATCACATACATAATAAAATAAAATATAAAAATAAAAATATATAAATAAATTTTAGATTACTATATTATTTATAATATCATAACAAATTTAATAAAAATTTAAATCTTAAAATATCAAAAAAATTAATAAAAAATATTTAATCTTCTTAAAATATAAAAATTATTAGATACAAATAAACTATAAGTTAGTAATTTAAAATATCCAACACATAATTAAAGGCAGCTTTCGAATCCAACGTTAAAATAAAATACAAAATTTATAGCAATATTCAAAATCATTAATATAAAATAAGAAGAAAATAGTTAGCAAGCTTGTGATCTTTTGAATAAATATATCAAATCTTTAAGTTAATTTCTTAAAATTTATACAAAAATAAAAAAAAATGTTATTAAAATAAAAGATATAAAGATATACAAATACAACATCTACAAAGTTTTAAAAAATATATATTAAATACTAATTATATACAAATGCAACATCATATAAAATATATATATAACATGTACACGTACATAAACAAGTTTAAATATATATATAAAAATAAAATAAAATATATAATATTTATACTTAAATCAAAATAACATACGTAATAATTATAATAAATATTAGATAAATTAAGTAATAAAATTTTTTCTATAATTATTTACTCTGAGATATTAAATTAGGTAATGTGTCATCTATAACATATCTTTTATTACAGAAAATCACATTAAAGATTAGAGGTTAAAAGAAGGAATATCACTTGAACAGTATATTTATATCTTATTTAAAATTAAAAATGTGTGAAATAAACCTCTAAAAAAAGTAAAGGTTAACGAAAACAACAAAGAATAATTCTATTTTAAAAATAAAAAAAAATTATATAATTTTTTTTTAAAATTAAAAATTATTTTTATTTTTTAATAAATATGTAAATATATTAATATTATATAAATATAATATATTAAAATAAATATATAATATATAAAGATAAATATATCTCATAGATTAAACAATCATTTTATAAATTTAAACCTACCTTATATATTTAAATTTTTTAATAAATTTAAATTTATTTTTATATTAAACAAATTAAATCAAATTATAATTTAAACAAATCAAATCATCTAATTCTATTAAATAATTTAATTTATTTTCATTCTTAATTTCAACTAAAAAAACTGATTAAAATTTTTATTATATTACTTTTTTTTAACATATGTAGCTCATGCCCTTATACGTTATAAATTATATGTATAAGTTCAATAAGATTATATTGTATTTCATCATCATAAAATAAATAATTTTAAAACTATCATGATATACAAGACTCGTTTGATATAGAAATTTTACAAAGTTGATGATAAATTATTTAATTTTAATTATTTTTATGTCTGTATTTTATTATTTTTTAAAACAGTAAATAATGATGTTATATAGATGGAAGTACTGGAGATAAAAAAAAAATGAAAACTTAATTACACAATATAAAAAATACATCATCCTAAAAACAACATCCACCCAAAAGTTTCTGTACACACTAGCTATCCCTTTCATAAACAAAACAGCATAGATATAAGAACTTGCAGAAAGATAGGAAATATAACAAACAGCATACTGCCAAACTCTACCAAGAACAAGCTAAGCGGGCTCTAATTAATTACATGATCAAATCAACAACAAATGTGATTTATATTGATAAACTGTAAGTGACACATCATCCAATTAGAAAAAGGATGGTATAAATATCCACAAAACTTTATTAGGTTACATGTAATATTCAGTTCTTAATTTTTATCTACAGATATCAAATTTTTTTTGAACATATTATCAACCACTTAAAAAATAAAGTTGAATGACTAAAATTATTAAAGAATATTCCAAATTAGTCTTCACCTTTTCATTTACAACTATCTATGTTCCTAAAGTTGAAATAAAAGTACCTATTGCAATATAACATATGACAAAAATTGATTTAAAATGTAAAAGCTTCTAAATTAATCACATAGTAATTAAACATGTTAAAATGTCTTTTAGGAAAGAACTAATTATTCCAATAATATTGTTGCAACATATACTTTAATCACGATCATATAATCAAACAATTACAAGTATAGGAGAAATAATATTCTTTTTAAAATAAAAAATTTGGTTCGTAAATACCAAGAAGATTCCTTACTTCTATTTAAATTAAAAATTTTAAAATTAGATCTGTTATTAAATTATGGTCTAAGTAGAATTATGGGCAAATTGGTACTTACAAAATATTATTTTTAAAATATTTTTTATATAGAATATATAAAAAATTATAAAAATATATATAATAGTATAATATATTAATATCATAATTCTATATAATTAAAAATTTTAGGTTTATATAAGATTAAATATAATATAATAGAATTTGATTTATTTTATTTACAAAAATTGGTTAAATAATACTATTTTATATATAGGTCAATTTTTTATTGGTTTGATCAATTTTCCAATTTACTTTCTTTTTTCCAATTTTACTAGTTTGCTACTATTTTTTGCTCAAATGATTTTGTGCTTCAATAACTCAGAGAGGTGACATTTTCAACTATGGTATAAACTTTACATTATGACACATTTGCTTGCTTTTATAAGTTATGCATATATATATATATATATATATATATATATATATATATATATATTTATAAATATACACTTGTTTAATTTATAATATCCTAATAATAATACCTATTTTACGCTTAAATCATATCATAGATTCATTACTTATTTATTATTCATCATGCAGAACTTTTTTATAAAATAATGTTATTTAATATATGGTAAAACAAACTTTTAAAACATTTGTTAAAAGTAAAACTCTCGTTATAGTATTTATTGTAGCAGAAAATAAACTATCAATCCTTTTTACTCATCCCAATTTTAAAAACTTGCATTCAGTTACTTAAGATAATATACATTCATGTATATAACAATATGTGCATATTATTTATACAGATATCTTATACACATGGCAAATATAGAAATTTAAGGCTCGTAGTGAGTCCTTTAAACAAAACAAGAGTAGTAATGCTCTTCAAAATTTATAATTGTCCAAAGAAAAAGTACAAAGTTATCCAAAATAGAATGAGGTCTATTATAGCTCTTCCTGCGATTTTGTTTTGTGACCATTAAATCTCCCATCCATGTTATTTGTTTCGACTTAGACTATTGTCATCACAAAGAGTACGATCAGTCTCTAGGAGAGAAATGAGAGGTAGGAATGAAATCATAATTTTTCAATAAGTGTCTGCCATAAGGTTGGTGGCATCATTTCTAATCCATCTACTTCAGTTTGTTAAGAAAAGGTGATAGGCATGCAAGTTCAATTATTTCTTTTTTAAAATAATACGTATCTAAAATGGATCCTTTTTTTAATAATTTTAGAAATTAAATTTGATACCAACATACAATTCATACATGCTTTGAACCTCTTTTTTTTTTTCATAACATTGTACATAGACAAAAAAAATCTCATGCACTCTTTAGATAACTTTCTCATCATAACATTGACATTATTTGACTTTATTTCATTCTATTCCTTATTCATATTCATTCATATTCTCTAGTCACCCTCTTAGTGACAATTTCATTTAAGGCATGTTATTAATAATTTAGTCAAACAATATCTTCCACTTGTCTACTACTCTACCTTTTATTCTTAGGATATGAGTTTATTCCTTGATGGTCATCATTATCATAATTTCTAGAAGACCTACGGTTTTCCTATAGAATGATTAGTGAAGACCTACAACATTACCATATAAGGACTTATGGCCTTCTAAGTGTGCACAAGTCCCATACTTAACACACTACGAGTAGTGTTAACTTTTCATATGAGGTTCTTCTTTAGTGATTTCTTGATTTATTAGGTTCCATTTTAAGTCTTTTATAATAGCATGCATGCTCAATATCCAACAATATTGTATCCACATATAGCATCCACTTCCTTCAATTTTCACAAAAACCATCAACATATATGTTGCAACCGTAATTACGACGAGACGACGGACTCGCTAAAATTTTAAAAATAGATTTTTATTGGATATGTGGAGCCGCCACCAAATTTTTATTTAAAGGAAAAAGATTTGAAAAAACCCTAACTCGAGAATGAGATTTAGGTTCGGGAGTTGGTTACGAGTGAGGAAGGTGTTAGGCACCCCACTCGCCTGTTCCGAAGAACAGTACCCTTAAATTGAATGTGTGATTTTTGAAAAAACGTTTAATCCCTTTAATTAGAGTGAAAATAAATAACTTGATGGAGGTTAGCCTGACAGGACTTGATCCTGCTTCTACGTATTCCCTGGTCCAATAGGAAATTCAAGGTTTACGTAGTTTTGGTTTGAAGGCTTGACCTTCGGAGAAGCTTGAAAAGGAGTATTTTGTAAATGAATAGAGTCTTTTGAAAATATTTCGATGAGAATCTCTAGTCCACATATGCACAGGATCCAAGACAACTATGGTTGCACTGTGTAAACACCCAATTATGTCTGAGGCCTCCAATTGCTAAACTAGCCAGTGAACTAACCCTAATTTAAATGATAAGTGAATATTAAAATAAATAAATGGAAAAACAGGAAACAGGTACAGAAGAAAATACCAAAATAGGAGGGAATAAATAAAGTAAAGTAAATAAAACAAAAATTAAATAAAAAGCCAAAGGGTCAAATGAAAAAGGGAAAAGGAAAATAGAAAATAGGCAAATGATAATAATTAAAAAATAATAATAATAATAAAATAATAAAAACAAAAGGAGCAGGGGTAAAAAGCGGAGAAAGGGGGAGTCTATAAGAAAGGCTGTCTAAAGCCATTGGGGGGGTTGGAAAAAGAAATTGAGAAGGAAGGGTCTAAATTCCCGTGCGAAACTTCCTCTGGAGCTTCTCGAAAGGTCATTTCACGATCGTTTTCGCTTCCCATCAAATCTGCCTCGCATCCCGTCGAGCGACCACCGTTCTTCCCCTTCATCGTTTCAATCGCTCACAAAGTCGATCACCGCCATAGACGCATTCGTGGTTCGGAGCCTACGCTCGACAACGTCGCCCACTGAGGTTAGCACTCGATCTCCCTTTTACTAGTCCGATCCATTCACTGAAGTCTTTGTATCGCTTTTAGCCATCCATTAACTGTTGTCGAATTGTACATGAATAAACTCGAATCGCTAGCCATATTGAATTCATTTACCATTGCATTTCCATGTATCATCGGCTATAATTTTGTACGAACAAGTGGAGTCAAGTAGGTAACTAGAATAGTGACGTATGCGATGCGATTTTCTCTGTAAATCCATGCCGAATTTCTAAAAACGAGGAGATAAGGTTGGCTAAGAACTAAAATAAACTAATCTGGGCCCTAATTCCCGTCGACAAAGTCGGACTTACATAATGCACACACGCGGTTTCGGTTCGAGCCATAGAAGAGTAAACCGAGTGTTATCGGCTCGATGCCAGGCCAAAAATTTGGTTAGTCGTGATGGAACCACCCTCTGGAACTCAGCTTCATGTCCCCTTAGCCGACCAGGCTAGGATCACACCCATGCCCTGTGGCGGTAGCTGAAGGAAAGCTATGCTAAGATGAGCCACGTAGGACCAGTTAATTGGCCTGGTGTGAAGACCAGAGAGATCCAAACCCCTGTTACGTCCAGCTCTAAACTACCACGCTCGCATTCTGCACCCTCCGCGATTTGGTTGGTCACCCTCTATGTCCATGCCCCTGCCACAATCAGCGTGAATGCGAGAAAATAAGGTCGGGTAAGGATATGACATAGGGTGAAATGACGCATCCCGAGATGGATCGGTTGAGCGAAAGGAAACTTAGGTAGGATAGTTCGCCTTGCAGATGCGTCTAGATAACTAGTCACAGCCCACGAGGGGATACCAGTGGAAGATTGTTCCTCTACTCATGTTGCGTTGCACCATGCCCCGAAGGTTAAGAGGCCGAAATGGTCGGGTGCATGAATGCTAACCAAGGGAAGACCAAACTGAGTACCCCGTCTAAACATGAGAGGTATGAAGCTTGAAAGAAAAACACGTACCTACGTTGGATAGTCGCCGAATTCAGAACGCAAGACCTAAACCAAATACATGGCTGGATGGCGAGGCTACCAAGTACCAAATTTCCAGGCCACCGAAGGTTTCACGAGTGAGCATGAGCCCGGGTATATAGGAGAAGCGGATCCGCCCATGACACCGACCATCCTCCCAACTTCATGGAGATGTCAGTGGGAAAAAAAGGGAGGCCCTGTGTCAGAAACTCGACCATATGAGTTAAGGCGAACGTACAAAGGAAGGAGGGAAGCCAAACCCGACGTTCATGCAGAATCGAAGGTGTGCATGCAATCATCTAGAGCCAAGCTGATGCCATCCTCTTAGTGTGCCAAAACAAAGATCAGCAATGGAGACGGAGTCCAATCAGCCAGCAAGATCTCAGCGAGGAGTCCATCAACGCATTCGGTTTCAAACGAGACGGCAAGTGACGCGCCAAGCCAAGTAAGACGCCCACAAGGTTCTGAAGCCAGAGCGCCCCCTCAGGACCTAGAGACGTATAATGGATTGGGCATCTTAAGTTTGAATTGGATGCTGTGGGTTCAGATAAAAGTCTAGCGACCCCTGAAAGAGGTGGACAAGGGTCAACGAATGCACTCAACCATAGTAACGTCCAAAGCACGCGTATGAAGGACGAGGGAGGGGACCTATGCAAACAGCCAAGTTAAAAAGCCCATTGGTGTGGGACGCCAGTAACTTGTTAATCCCATTCTTCCATTTCTTTATGAGGATAAGTGGGCGATACAGTAGGAGCTCCAACCTCTGCTGCGTGAATGACCCCAAAGGGCATGGTCACGAGTGAGAAGCTGCGAATCGGATCCAGAATCTGTACGCGTTCAAGCCCTTGGGAACTCAACCTCTAGGCGCAGAGGCTCGGATGGACATCTCAGATTCTCCCCTCCGAATGTGGAGCAGGAGCAGGGCTCGAGTGAGTCTTCATTAAGTGAAGGGAGAAGGAAAGAGCTTTGACGCAGCCTCTGTGGCACGCGTATAAGGAGCCCCACACTAAAGCCATGCAGAAATTGGCAAGATAATTAAGGCAGGGGGGCCCACCGAGAAATCCCCTCCAATTCTACATATTGCCTTTTGTTCCTTTTTCAATGAAGCCTCTGGTTCTCCTCAAATTTCGCTCAAGCCCATCCATTTCCCATATTCATGATTTAACCCCTAAACTTTTCATTATTTATATTTTGACCCCGAACTTTTCATATTTACATTTTGACCCCTGAACTTTCCATATTTACATTTCGATCCTTGAACTTTTCATATTTACGTTTTGACCCCTAAACTTTTCATATTTGCAATTCAGCCCCAATATTTCCTTTCGCTCCTAAAACTTCCCGAAGGTCCGCTTAAAGCCCCCGCGCCTCCAATAGTTGCAAATCAAGAAAACAATTAAGTAAAAATCTCATTTTTGCTTTCCTTAATCTCACGCAATGGACCCTAAAAACGAACTGGTAGCTTTTTCTGTTGTTCGTTGTTTAGAGGTCCGTATGGGTCCAAGTGCAACCGTAGTTGTCTTGGGCCCTGTGCATATGTGGATTGGGATTGCCCTTTCTTCCTCGTGTTTTCAGTTAAATAAAAATCTCATTTTTCCTTCCTTAATCTCACGCAATGGGCCCTAAAAACGAACTGGTAGCTTTTTCTGTTGTTCGTTGTTTAGAGGTCTGTATGGGTCCAAGTGCAGCCGTAGTTATCTTGGACCCTGTTCATATGTGGATTGGGATTTCCCCTCCTTTCCCTTGTTTTCAATTAAATAAAAATCGCATTTTTGCTTTCCTTAATCTCACGCAATGGGCCCTATAAACGAACTGGTAGCTTTTTCTGCTATTCGTTGTTTAGAGGTCCGTACGGGTCCAAGTGCAGCTGTAGTTATCTTGGGCCCTATGCATATGTGGATTGGGATTGCCCCTCCTTTCCCTTGTTTTCAATTAAATAAAAATCTCATTTTTGCTTTCCTTAATCTCATGCAATGGGCCCTAAAAACAAACTGGTAGCTTTTTCTGTGTTCGTTGTTTAGAAGTCCGTTTAGGTCCAAGCGCAACCGTAGTTGTCTTGGGCCCTGTGCATATGTGGATTAGGAAGCACCCTTAAAATACTTTAAAAAAAAATCTATCCACCTTTGAATTTGAGCACCTCCGAAGGTCAAGCCTTCAAATCAACCAGAACTACGTAAGCCTTGAGTTTTCCATTGCACCAGGGAATACGAAGGAGCAGGATCAAGTCCTGTAAGGCTAACCCCCATCAAGTATTTATTTTCACACTAATTAAAGGGATCAAACAATTTTCAAATAATCACACACTCAATTTAAGGGTACTGTTCTTCGGAATAGGCGAGTGGGGTGCCTAACACCTTCCCCCCTTGTAACCGACTCCCGAACCTAAATCTCTTCCTCGAGTCAGGGTTTTTCCAAATATTTTTCCCTTAAATAAAAATTTGGTGGCGACTCCACACATGATCAAATAAATCCTTTTAAAAATTTTAGCGAGTTTGTTGTCTCGTCGTAATTACGGTTGCGACAGATGACGACTCCACTGGGGACATTAAAGAGTCAAGCCCGTTTAATTGAGTGTGTGTTGTTTTGATTCCTTTACTGTTTATTTGCGCGACTTATTTATTCGTTTATCTATTCCTTGTTTTTTTTTACTCTATGCATAACCCTAGGGTAGACAAATAATAACTGTTTAAATTCCGCAATATATCTGTGCGATTTCCCCAATTGCAGGTTTCCTAAAATAATGTGCCCTCCATGCATTCCGTATACATTGTGTCATGAGTGGGGCCTTGTACCCGGGTCCGAGTGCTACCTAGGACTAGAGGGATCTAGCACTGTCACTTTGGGGCTACGTCCTGTTTGACTATCACGAAAATCCCAGCTAGAGTGCGTCCTATTCGTAATGCCCTACAATTGGTAGCTTTTTCTACTATTGTGGCAAGCATTACAGACTGAAACTTGGCTCTAGTGACCTTTTATACCTTAGGATTACTAACCACCTTATGAGAGGTTCATGCATAAAAGGTCATAGATCCTTAGGACAGGTTACCCGAGTAGGATAAAAGGAGGGCACTCATCACCAATTCTGGTTTGTTTTCTATTTATCCGCAATTGGGGTGATAAAGAAAGAGAAAAAAGAAAGGGCACAAAAAAGGTTGAAGAGAGAGAAAATGAAAAATAAAGAAAAAGGGGAGAGAGAAGAAAAAGAAAAGAGAGAAAAAAGGGAAAGAAATGAAAAGAAAAAAAATAAGCAAGGAAAATGGAAAAGAGTAAGAGCAAAAAAGAGAAGAAAAAGAGAAAAAAGAAAGAGGGGGAAATTTGTAACATCTGCATCATAGCTGTCATCTTTCTTTTTCCTTCATGCATTAGTTTCATTTTGGTCAAGTGTCTAACATGTTCATTTTTTTCGTTTTTCTTTTTCTGTTCATTTTGAGGGACCAGGTTCTCATTGACTTTTGAAAGAGGTGAAATGGAAATTAATGCGGAATTTGGGCAGTTGAGAAAAGAAGACGGCTGGGGATCAAACTGACAGATTTCACCAGTTTAGAAGCCTTCGGGAACAAGTTGACGAGCATCCAGCAAATGTCGTTCATCAAAAGGTACGACAATGTGTTGAAACTACTGAAGGTTAGGGTACAAGAGGGGACCCTCACGGCGATGGTACAGTATTACGACCCCCCTCTCCAGTGCTTCGCCTTCTCTGATTTCCAGTTGGCACCCACCCTTGAAGAATTTGAACAGATTCTAGACCTGCCTCTGGAGGGATGCAGACCTTATAACCACCTGGAGCACCACGCCTCATTCCGAGCCGCCGCACAGGCTTTGGGTTTGCAATCCGGGGATCGGTTAACAGATTACCAAGGGAAGAATCAGGCCAAGGGATTCACTCGGGGGTTCTTGGAGGCCTACATGCACCATCTGGCTGACAGCCACCAGTGGGACACTTACATGGACGTGCTAGCCCTTACCATTTATGGGCTGGTACTCTTTCCTGGCATAGAAGACTTCGTGGACCTAAACGCCGTTTATATCTTCTTGGCTCGGAAGAATAGAGCTAAAAACCCTGTCACTACTCTGTTAGCCGATGTTTACTATACATTGAACCTTTGCCATGAAGGGAAGGGGAAGAAGCTGATCTGCTGCCTACCGGCACTATATGTATGGGTGACTGCTCACGCTTTCAAGAGGAATATGAAGGTGCAGTGTCCCATATCTGACCTCTTGTGCTACCAGATCAAGCCTATGAACAACGAGGAATGGGCAGCCCACTTTTCCGGTTTGACGGAAGAGCAAGTCAGATGGCAGTCGGCTTGGCAACAAAGAACAGAGCTGATCTACCACTGCCAAGGGTTTCCAAATGTACCGCTCATGGGAATCCGAGGCTGCATCACCTATAACCCGATATTGGGGCAACGACAACTGACCTACCCCATTAGAGGGCCCCCATCAGACGAGCTCTTGACCCCTTTTCTAGTAAAATATGAAGGGGAGTTCACCGAAGGTTTCCGAAGAGTCCGGGAAGCCTAGGAGACCGTCACCCATAGGGGGAAGGACCTAGGGGTCCGAAGTTGCGCTGCTAAAGGAGAATACAAGCAGTGGGTCAGAAATAGGGTACAACGGATCAAGTTGTCATTCCAACCCCCAGCCACCATGTCCGGAAGCCAACCAACCGTAGCGGTATTCGAGGATGAGGCTGTCAAGAGCCTAAGGGAAAAGCTAGAAGCGATGACCAGCAAAAACAGCTAGTTGGAGGAGGAGCTACTGAAATCACGGTAAGAATGTGCTACACTCAGAAGGGAAAAGTAAGAAAACGAGACCGTGATAGAAGGAATCTGGGAGCAGCAGAAAGGCGAACGTGAGCATGCCTCCCGAGTTCACCTTAATTTGCAAGCAGCCAATACAGAGCTAGGGATAAGGGCGCAGGAAAGGGATGCCACACTCCAAGAAAACCGCCCATTGAGAAATGCCCTAAAGCAGGTGAGGGCCAAAGTCCGTGCAATCAGAGAAGAGAAAAATTAACTCCTCGCCATGAAGGACAGGATCCAGATGGAAGCGGATTATGTCATAGAAGAAAGGAATGACCTGCTGCAACGGGTGGAGGAGATGAAGAAACAGATTGACGGGCTACTAGTGGCATGGCAGAATGAGGTCAACGAGGAAAAATGGAACGTAATCGAGGTTATCCGGATGCAACAGAGGGGCATCAACGATATACAGGATGAAAACAAGTGGTACAAGGACACAACCGATCACTGGACCAGGTGTTTTGAGAGACTGGCTAGTCTAGCAAACACAGCTATTGAAGAAGTTCCACAGCTGCTCAACAAGGCAGAAACCTCGCTGCACCCGCTCCATACCCCTCCGGAAGTGGAAAAGTTCATTCAGTTTTGTAAAAACCTGATTTTAAGAATGAACAAGTACATTGTATTGGCCAAACAGGAAGGCCAAGATGTAAAATGATTTCGATTTGCTTGAATGAAGTTAATTCTGCTCTGCATATGATTCTGCATTAATTTCCATTTCAAGCCCAAAACGCCGAAAACGCACTCAATCAATAATAACGGTCAATGAGGAACTGGTCCCTCCATATTTATTTCAGGACTAACTTTTCTTTCGTCATAATTAACCACTAATTAATTTGATTTTAATAAGCATATAAAAAAATAACGGACTCATGACTTCCTCGACATTCATATAACACTAGATCATGAGCAAAAATCATGAGCGAGCTAGAAACTCAGAACGAGGAGTTGAGGAATGAGGTGGCCGAACTGAAGGATCAGGTCGCCAAGTTGATAAAACTGCTAGAAAAATGCACGGAGGGACCCTCGAGGACTGAGGCACCGAGGGCTGTTGCCACATCAATGCCGCTTTAGGCGGTTGCTGAACCAGATTGGCCGTATGGGCTGCCACCGGGCTATGAGCCTCATGATGGGCAAGGCTCCCAAGGGATTCCAGCTGGTGAAAATCCTGCTCCACATCCACTCCACATTAACCCCGCCACTCACCAATACCCTCCAAACCCTCCTGTCAGGCCTCCACACACCAACCCAACCACTCATCCTCATCATATCAACTCGCCAACCTACCTGCCTCCCACCTCAGGCTATCCACCTCAAACTCACCCTACATACATGAACCCACCAATCTACCCCTATCACACAAACACATCCTCTGCCATCCCGGCACACATAAATCCCTCTCTCCCTCCTCATATTAACCCTCCAACCACATACCTGCACAACGCCAACCCCGACTACACACATATGAACACGACCATCACCGAAGATCCTACATATTCCATCCCAGTTGCAACCCATCCAACAAACCCACATCAACCACATCGCTACGGTCATGCTGCTAGACCTGAGGGACAATACACCTCACCCCATCACGCTGGCCAACCCTTGAACGAACCCTGGTCGAGGCCGGCTGAGTAAGAAGCCCATCTCAGTGGGAGATGGAAACACTTAGAAGAAAGGGTTCGAGCTATAGAAGGGAGCGGTTATGGAACGGTCGAGGCTTCTGATCTTTGCCTCGTTCCCGATGTTGTCATACCGCCTAAATTCAAAACCCCTGATTTTGAAAAATACAGAGGCGTTGGCTGCCCAAAAAGCCATCTGACGATATACTGCAGAAAGATGGCCTCCTACTTCCACGATGATAAGCTACTCATTCACTGCTTCCAAGATAGCTTTACGGGAGCAGCAGCCAGCTGGTATACCCAGCTGGAGAGGGTGCACATCCACACATGGAAGGACTTAGCGGATTCCATCCTAAGGCAGTACCAATACAATATGGAGATGGTTCTGGACCGCACCCAGCTACAGAATATGATGAAGAAGGAGAATGAATCCTTCAAAGAATACGCACAAAGGTGGTGGGAGCTGGCCGCCCAAGTTCAACCCCTTCTGCTGGAACGGGAGATGATAAGCACTTTTATGGAGACTCTCCCTGCACCGTTCTACGACAAGATGGTGGGCAGCGTATCCGTCAACTTCTCCAACATGGTGTTGATCGGAGAACGTGTAGAAAATGGCCTCCGCCGAGGCATGATCATACACAACACCGTCGGCAGCGTCAATGTAAAAAAGCCAACGAATAACTCTTGGAAAAAGAAGGAGGCAGAGGCTCACTACGCCTCGGCCGGTCCGAATTATGCCACAGCCGCACCTCCACCTGCCTACCAAACACCTTACCACCCACAATTCGAGGCACACCCGCATATGGTGGCCGCAACCCAACCCTCCTATCAGCCGACCTACAACCCACCTACCCTCCGTTCATGACCCCACCTCAACAAAAGACTTTTCCTCCACAACCAACATTCCCTCAACAACCTCCCCGACGATGGACACCAAACACCAACTCCAACCCACCTCCACAAAAAACAAACAACCCTAAAAAAATAGTGCAATTCGACCCCATCCCTATGATTTATTCGGAGCTGTTACCCCGTTTAATTCAAAACTCCCTGATCGCACTATGTCCCATGAAGTCGCTGGAACCCCCATACCCCAAATGGTATAACCCGGAGGCTAAGTGCGAATACCACGCCGGAATAGTGGGGCATTCCACTGAAAATTGCTTGGCCTTGAAGCATCGGGTTCAAAAATTAATCAATGCCAAGTGGCTCAATTTTGAAAAGGACGCGCCGAGCGTGGGAAACAACCCTTTGCCAAACCATGGAGGAGCGGGGCCCTCGGTAAAATGTATTAAGGTAGAAGAAGAAGTGAACATGGCCGGTGAATCCTTCCCCGGACAGCCTAGACCCCTGGTCATTCGATACACTAAGGCACCGGCACTACCAACACCAAAGGGGATGATGCCCGTTAAAATCAAGGTTCCTGGGCAATTTCCATACCAGAGTAACAAGGAGGTGCCTTGGAAATACGACGTAGAGGTGTCCGGCGGCAAGGTAGAGGAAAGAAGGGAAAAGGAAGCCTCAGAGGACTCGACCCCAAGTATTGTGAACATAGCCGGGGTCGGGGGCATGACCAAGAGTGGTCGCATTTACTCCCCCGCGGAAGAAAAGAGAAAACCGCCTTGCGGCGAGGCATACTAGCGAGCCCGGAACCCGAGAGCAGCCGATGGAAAGAGGAAAGAGAACTAAAAAATCCTGTCTCTGAGGAAGATGCTTGTGAGTTCCTCAAAATGATCAGGCAGAGCGAATATACGATGCTGGAGCAATTGAACCGTATACTGGCTAGGATATCGTTGCTGACCCTGATGATGAACTCGGAGCCCCACCCAAAGGTACTACTGAAGGTACTAAATGAGGCTCACGTGGTCCACAACATCTCAGTGGAAAAATTCGAAGGAATTGCCAGCAACATCACCGCCAACAACTTCCTCACTTTTGCTGACAGGGAGATTCCGGATGAGGGAGCCGGACACAACAAGGCGTTACATATATCTGTAAAATACCTGGACTATATTCTAGTCAGAGTCCTGGTAGACAATGGTTCCTCATTGAATGTAATGCCTCAACTAACACTGTCGAAGCTGTCGCATGAGGGGGTCCATATAAGGCCAAGCTCAATGATAGTTAAGGCTTTTGACGGATCCAAAAGGGAAGTCATAGGCGAGGTGGATTTGCCAGTCCAAATTGGGCCGGTGGTCTTCAATATCACCTTCCAAATCATGGACATTCAGCCAGCCTATAGTTTTCTGCTAGGGAGGCCATGGATCCATTCCGCCAAGGCAGTACCGTCAACTCTGCACCAAAAGCTGAAATTCATTACAAACGATAACCTGATCATCGTCTCTGCAGAGGAAGACTATCTGGTCAGTAAGCCCACCAACCCTCCGTACATTGAGGCGGCCGAAGAGGTCTTAGAGACCCATTTCCAAGCCTTGGAGGTTACCAACATCACTACTATCAAGTAGGGGGACGTGGTTAACCGAAGGCAGCCCCCCAAAGCCCTCATGACGATGGCCCGAGTAATGCTGAGAAACGAGTTCAGGCCCGGCGATAAACTGGGGCAACACAACTGCGGCTTGCCTCAGCCTTTGTCATTAAACAAGAACAGGAGGCGATATAGGCTAGGATATGAGCCCACTGAAGAAGACAAAGTGCTGAAGCCCCAGGGCAGAAGGGTCGTTTTATGCCACATCTCTCAAAGCTTCCGAAGCGCTGGATTCGAAAGTCCAGATTTGATCGCGGCCATAGAGGGGGAAGAGACGTGGAGTATTGAAGATCTAGTGACAGCCTGTCCTCCTGGGCATGAACTGAACAATTGGGAAACCATTTAACTACCTTTGACTTTTGATTCAGTTCAAATTTAATTGTGTAATTGTCATAGTAAAATTCTTTTCAAATATTTTGTATACACTTTTCGACGAATGAAATACAGTTGCAATTATCCTGAAACCTCCACTCTTCTTCTCCTACTATATCTCTCTGCGCATATACACAAATATTATTCTTCCTTTTTACGCCATAATATGTAGATTCGACCAAAACTCGCCTTGCGATGACAGTGCTAGTATTGTATCAGGTGACTTCAGTTGTATTGTCAATCATACCGATGAGGAAGCGGAATTTGAGTGCGAACCCACTGAAGAGATGTTGAGATTGGTGGAGCGCGAGTCCAAGATGATTGAACCTCATCAGGAACCCGTTGAGTTGATAAATTTGGGGACCGAGGAAAACAAGAAAGAAGTCAAGATAGGCACGCTCATCACAGGAGACAATCGCGAGCGGTTGATCTCACTCTTACAGAACTATAGTGATATCTTTGCCTGGTCTTATCAAGACATGCCGGGCTTGGATACTTCTATAGTAGAGCACAAGTTGCCTATGAAAGCCGGGTGTGTGCCGGTCAAACAGGAGCTGAGGAGAATGAAACCGGAAATGTCCCTGAAAATCCAGGAGGAGGTGAGGAAATAATTTGACGCCGGCTTCCTGGCTGTCGCGAATTACCCCGAGTGGGTCGCTAATATAGTGCCAGTCCCCAAGAAGGATGGTAAAGTCCGAATGTGCGTAGACTACAGAGATCTCAATTGAGCCAGCCCAAAAGATGATTTTCCGCTTCCCCACATCGATATGTTGGTCGATAACACTGCACAGTTCTCTTACTTTTCATTCATGGATGGTTTCTCCGGCTATAATCAGATCAAGATGGCCGAAGAGGATAAAGAAAAGACCACCTTCATTACAGCCTGGGGAACCTTTTGCTACAAAGTTATGCCTTCGGATTGAAGAATGCTGGGGCGACCTACCAAAGGGCCATGGTCACGCTATTCCATGATATGATTCACAAAGAGATAGAAGTCTACGTGGACGACATGATTGCCAAATCCCAGACGGAGGAGGACCACCTCGCGGATCTTCAAAAGTTGTTTGAAAGGCTTCGAAAATTCAAGCTGCGACTGAACCCAGCCAAATGTACCTTTGGGGTCAAGTCAGGGAAGCTGTTGGGTTTCATCGTTAGCGAAAGGGGTATCGAGGTTGATCCCGACAAAGCTCGAGCCATCATAGACATGCCAGCTCCAAAAACCGAAAAGGAGATCCGAGGTTTCTTTGGAAGACTCAATTACATCTCCCGATTTATTTTCCAGTTGACGGCCACTTGCGAGCCAATCTTCAAGCTCCTGCGCAAGAATCAACCTATGAGTTGGGATGAGGATTGCCAAGAGGCTTTCGAGAAGATCAAATTGTACTTACAGAATCCGTCGGTCCTCGTACCGCCCGTCCCCGGGAGACCTCTAATCTTGTATTTGACGGTGACAGACCAATCGATGGGTTGTGTGCTCGGTCAACATGATGAGTCCGGGAAGAAGAAGCAGGAAATATATTACCTGAGCAAGAAGTTCACAAGTTGCGAGGTCAGATACTCCCTTTTGGAGTGAAAATGCTGCGCTTTGGCATGGGCGGTGCACCGCCTAAGACAGTACATGTTGAGTCACACCACGTGGCTAATATCCAAGATGGATCCGATCAAGTACATATTTGAGAAGCTTGCATTGTCAGGGCGAATTGCAAAGTGGCAAATGATGCTTTCGGAATATGATATCCTGTATGTGACCCAGAAGTCTGTCAAAGGCAGTGCACTTGCGGAATACTTGGCCCAGCAACCCTTGGACGACTACCAGGCTATGCAGCCGGAATTTCCTGATGAGGACTTGATGACAATCTTTGATGAAGAAGAGAAGGCGAAGGGAGAAAAATGGATAATGTTGTTCGATGGTGCGTCCAACATGATGGGCCATGGTACAAGGGTTATACTCATTTCCCCGGAAAAGCAGTATATACCCATCACCGCCCGACTGGCTTTCGATTGTACGAACAATGTGGCTGAATATGAAGCTTGTATTTTGGGGATCCAAGCTGCGATCGAAGCTAATGTAAAGCGCTTGGAGGTCTTCGGTGATTCAGCTTTGGTCATCCACCATGTCAAAGGGGAGTGGGAGACCAGAGATTCAAAACAAGTGCCTTATCAAGCCCAGCTCCAAAAATTGCTGGAACATTTCGAAGAGGTCACCTTCTCGCATATACCTCGAGAAGACAATCAGTTGGCTAATGCCCTAGCCACTCTATCGTTTATGTTTGAAATTGGACGAGAAGAGGACATGCCTCTCATCTGCATCCAACATCACCCCAGACCGGCATTTTGTCAAGCGGTAGAGGTGGAATCAGACGGAAAGCCTTGGTATCATGATATCCGGCAATTCCTGAAGAGCAAAGAATACCCCGCCGATACAACGGAAAATGACAAGAGGACCCTACGGAGACTAACCGCAGGTTTTTAACTCAATGGGGATATCTTGTACAAAAGGAATCATGACATGGTTCTGCTCAGGTGTGTAGACCCAGCAGAAGCCAACAAAATTATTAAGGAAGTTCACAAAGGGTCTTTCGGGGCCTATGCTAACGGACACGCAATGGCGAGAAATATTCTTAGAGCCGGATACTATTGGCTGACTCTGGAGACTGACTGTTACAAACATGTCAAGACCTGCCATAAGTACCAAGTATATGCAGACAACGTCCATATGCCGGCAACGTCGTTGAATGTGATGTCATCACCTTGGCCATTCGCTATGTGGGGGATGGATGTCATTGGCCCGATTGAGCCTAAAGCGTCCAATGGGCACCGTTTCATATTAGTTGCCATTGACTATTTTACCAAGTGGGTCGAAGCCGCCTCATATGCCAATGTGACTCGCAATGTAGTGGTCAAATTTATGAAAAGAGAATTGATCTGCCGATATGGACTACCCAGCAGACTCATCACGGACAATGGTTCCAACCTGAACCACAAAATGATGTCAGAGTTGTGCGACAAATTTAAGATTCAGCATCACAATTCATCCCCCTATCGACCAAAGATGAATGGAGCGGTCGAAGCAGCCAACAAAAACATCAAGAAGATCATTCAGAAGATGGTTCTCTTATACAAAGAATGGCACGAAATGCTCCCCTATGCATTGCATGCATATCGGACCTTCGTCCGTACCTCTACTGGGGCAACCCCCTTCTCACTCGTATATGAGATGGAGGTCGTACTCCCGATTGAAGTGGAGATCCCTTCATTGAGAGTCTTGATAGAGGCTAAATTGGAGGAAGCTGAATTGGTCCAAACCCAGATGGACCAATTGAACCTAATCAATGAGAAAAGGTTGGCAGCGATATGTCACAGCCAACTATACCAAAGGAGAATAAAGAAAGCATTCGATAAAAAGGTCCATCCTCGGGAGTTCTAGGAGGGGGACTTGGTGATCAAAAGGTTGCTGCCAATGCAGAAAGCGCTATACGGGAAATGGGCACCGAATTATCAGGGACCTTATGTAGTTAAGAAGGCTTTCTCTGGAGGTGCCTTAATCTTGGCTGACATGGACGGGAAGGACTTGTCTAACCCCATCAACTCAGATGCTGTCAAGAGGTATTATGCTTAAAAAAGGCCCGCTAGGTCGAAAACTCGCAAGGACGACCTAGGAAAAAGTTAGGGCAATTCAAGCAGAAAAAAAAAGGGCCCGCTAGTTTGAAGACCCGCAAGGGCGGCTTAGGTAAAACCAGGGCAAAGCAGTACCGACAAGACGGATGAGGGAGGAGTTGTTCCCTCTGGTTAAGAAGATTGAAAAAGATTGACAAGCAGTCTCCGTCTATACTGGGGAAAATCAGTGGTCAAATCACAATCTGGGCCTTATACCGGGGCAGAAGTAGCAGGTATCCAGGGTTTCGGAAAGCGATGGGAAGAATCAAGTTCGATTATGGTTAAAGTGAAATGTTCAAGACCGGTCTGGGGAAAATCGATCAAGCCAGGGCAAATCAATTAAACTAGGGAAAAATTTTGTTTTTCGGAAGCAGGGTTGACGAGACAACAGACGTCGCCGAAATACAATACTAGCACTAATCGTCTCAAAGGCGCCCAACCAATCAAAATCCAACCACCAAATGTCCATCCGCTAATATCCCTGCATTATTTCTGTTTTAAACCCTATGCAGCTGTATTTTATTATGTCAAGATGTATATGCAAAATGCAATCTATCATATGAATTTTGAATGACAATTACTGTTACTAATGCTGTTCTGAAGGTCATGGTTAGTTCAAAATTTTCCTAATTACAAATTCTCACTTGATCAAAGCATCTTACCCCTCAAAAAGTACCACACACAGTACACGCTTCGGTAAAACAAGAGAGCAAGCAAGCCGGTCTGAGGATCTAGCTCATTTCAAAAATCATGATCAGTGTTAAAGAAAGCCAGGAAGTTGAAGTTTGCAAACAAAAACAAACAATTTCCACTCTCAAGCCCACCAGTAGGCTATCCTTGCATTCCATGTTTAATTTTCTGCACTCCGGCCTATGATGTCAGGTCTTGCATGTTTAATTTTCTGCACTCTTGGCCTGTGTTGTCAGGCCTTTGCATGTTTTTTCTGCACCCCGGCCTATGATGTCAGGCCTTGCATGTTTAATTTTTTGCACTCTCGGCCTATGTTATCAGGCCTCTGCATCCCCGGCCTATGATGTCAAGCCTTGCATGTTTAATTTTCTGCACCACGGCCTATGTTGTCAGGCCTCTGCATGTTTATTTTTCTGCATCCCCGACCTATGATGTCAGCCCTTGCATGTTTAATTTTCCCGCACTCCGGCCTATGTTGTCAGGCCATTGCATGTTTAATTTTTAGCACTCCGGCCTATGATGTAAGGCCTTCCATTTTAATTTCCCACACTTCGGCCTATGTTGTCAGGCCATTACATGTTTAATTTTCAGCAGTCCGGCCTATGATGTCAGGCTTTGCATTTTAATTTTCTTCATTCCGGCCTATGTTGTTAGGCCTCTGCATGTTTAAATTTCAGCACCCCGGCCTATGATGTCAGGCCTTGAATTTTAATTTCCCGCACTTCGGCCTATGTTGTCAAGCCATTGCATGTTCAATTTTCAGCGCTCCGGCTTATGATGTCAGGCCTTGCATTCTAATTTCCTGCATTTCGGTCTATATTTTTAGGCCATTGCATGTTTATTTTCAGCGCTCCGGCCTATGATGTCGGGCCTTTGCAGGTTTAAATTTTTGCATATTCAAGCTTACATTGTTGCACCCTTGGCCGGTGATGTCAAGCCTCCCTCAAGTTTCCTCTTCCGCATTCTTGGCGAACGTTGTCAGGCCACCTTGTACATATCTCGCATTGTAGTTCTGTTATGCCTCATACGGACAAACCATGTCGGGTCAACACAAGAAGCCAGCAAGGGCACTCAGAAGTCATCCCTTTTCAAGTACCTGCCTCCAAGTCCAAGGCTTCTCATGTCCGTCGGACATCCTCATGATCGCCAAGCACTTTCAAAGCTCGCCTCTGACATAATGTGTTCATATCTTTACTCATTTCCTATCCTGACAAATTAGAGAACCATCTCTCATATTATTAGACAGGAAAATGAGTAAAGAGGGGCAAACTGTAAACACCCAATTATGTCTGAGGCCTCCAATCACTAAACTAGCCAGTGAACTAACCCTAATTTAAATGATAAGTGAATATTAAAATAAATAAACGGAAAAGCAGGAAACAGGTACAAAAGAAAATATCAAAATAGGAGGAAATAAATAAAGTAAAGTAAATAAAACAAAAATTAAATAAAAAGCCAAAGGGTAAAATGAAAAAGGGAAAAGGAAAATAGAAAAAGGCAAATGATAATAATTAAAAATAAAAAATAAAAAATAAAATAATAATAATAATAATAAAATAATAAAAACAAAAGGAGCGGGGGTAAAAAGCGGAGAAAGGGGGAGTCTATAAGAAGGGTTGTCTAAAGCCATTAGGGGGGTTGGAAAAAGAAATTGAGAAGGAAGGGTCTAAATTCCCGTGCGAAACTTCCTCTGGAGCTTTTTGAAAGGTCCTTTCACGATCGCTTTCACTTCCCATCAAATCTGCCTCTCATCCCGTCGAGCGACCACCATTCTTCCCCCACATCGTTTCAATCGCTCACAAAGTCGATCACCGCCATAGACGCATTCATTGAAGTCTTTGTATCGCTGTTAGCCATCCATTAACTGTTGTCGAATTGTACATGACTAAACTCGAATCGCTAGCCATATTGAATTCATTTACCATTGCATTTCCATGTATCATCGGCTATAATTTTGTACGAACAAGTGGAGTCAAGTAGGTAACTAGAATAGTGACGTATGCGATGCGATTTTCTCTGTAAATCCATGCTGAATGTCTAAAAACGAGGAGATAAGGTTGGCTAAGAACTAAAATAAACCAATCTGGGCCCTAATTCCCGTCGACAAAGTCGGACTTCCATAGTGCACACACGCGGTTTCGGTTCCAGCCATAGAAGAGTAAACCGAGTGTTATCGACTCGAAGCCAGACCAACAATTTGGTTAGTCGTGATGGAACCACCCTCTGGAACTCAGCTTCATGTCCCCTTAGCCGACCAGGCTAGGATCGCACTCAAGCCCCGTGACGGTAGCTGAAGGAAAGCTATGCTAAGATGAGCCACGCAGGACCAGCTAATTAGCCTGGTGCGAAGACCAAAGAGATCCAAACCCCTGTTGTGTCCAGCTCTAAACTACCACGCTCGCATTCTGCACCCTCAACAGTCTGGTTGGTCACCCTCTAGGTCCATGCCCTTGCCACAATCAGCATGAATGCGAGAAAATAAGGCCGGGTAAGGATATGACATAGGGTGAAATGACGCATCCCGAGAGGGACCGGTTGAGCGAAAGGAAACTTAGGTAGGATAGTTCGCCTCGCGGATGCATCTAGATAACCAGTCACAGCCCACGAGGGGATACCAGTGGAAGATTGTTCCTCTGCTCATGTTGCGTTGCACCATGCCCCGAAGGTTAAGAGGCCGAAATGGTCGGGTGCATGGATGCTAACCAACGGAAGACCAAACTGAGTACCCCGTCTAAACCATGCGAGGTATGAAGCTTGAAAGAAAAGCACGTACCTACGTTGGATAGTCGTCGAATTCGGAACGCAAGACCTAAACCAAATGCATGGCTGGATGGCGAGGCTACCAACTACCAAATTTCCAAGCCATCGAAGGTTTCACGAGTGAGCATGAGCCCGGGTATATAGGAGACGCGGATCCGCCCATGACACCAACCATCCTCCCAACTTCATGGAGATGTCGATGGGAAAATGGGGGAGGTCGTGTGTCAGAAACTCGACCATATGAGTTAAGGCGAACGTACAAAGGAAGGAGGGAAGCCGAACCTGACGTTCATGGAGAATCGAAGGTGTGCATGCAATCATCTGGAGCCAAGCTGATGCCATCCTCTTAGTGTGCCAAAACAAAGATCACCAATGGAGACGGAGTTCGATCAGCCAGCAAGATCTCAGCGAGGAGTCCATCGACGCATTCGGTTTCAAACGGGACGGCACGTGACGCGCCAAGCCAAGTAAGACGCCCACAAGGTTCTGAAGCCAGAGCGCCCCCTCAGGACCTAGAGACCTATAATGGATTAGGCATCTTAAGTTTGAATTGGATGTTGTGGGTCCAGATAAAAGTCTAGCGACCCCTAAAAGAGGTGGACAAGGGTCAACGAATGCACTCAACCATAGTAACGTCCAAAGCACGCGTATGAAGGACGAGGGAGGGGACCTATGCAAACACCCAAGTTAAAAAGCCCATTGGTGCGGGACGCCGGCAACTCGTTAATCCCATTCTTCCATTTCTTTCTGAGGATAGGTGGGCGATACAGTAGGAGCTCCAGCCTCTGCTGCGTGAATGACCCCAAAGGGCATGGTCACGAGTGAAAAGGTGCGAACCGGATCCAGAATCTGTATGCGTTCGAGCCCTTGGGCACTCAACCTCTCGGCGCGGAGGCTCGGATGGACATCTCAGATTCTCCCCTCCGAATGTGGAGCAGGAGCAGGGCTCGAGTGAGTCTTCATTAAGTGAAGGGAGAAGGAAAAAGCTTCGATGCAAGCTTTGTGGCACGCGTATAAGGAGCCCCACACCCAAGCCATGCAGAAATTGGCAAGATAATTAAGGCAGGGCGCCCACCGATAAATCTCTTCCAATTCTTATTGCCTTTTGTTCCTTTTTCAATGAAGCCCCTGGTTTTCCTCATATTTCGCTCAAGCCCATCCATTTCCCATATTCATGATTTAACTCCTAAACTTTTCATTATTTACATTTTGACCCTTGAACTTTTCATATTTACATTTTGACCCCTGAACTTTTCATATTTACATTTCGATCCCCGAACTTTTCATATTTACATTTTGATCCCTGAACTTTTCATTATTTACCTTTTGACCCCCCAAACGTTTCATATTTATATTTTGACCCCTAAACTTTTCATATTTACCTTTTGACCCTTAAATTTTTCATATTTACATTTTGACCTCTAAACTTTTCATATTTCCCATTCAGCCCCAATATTTCCTTTAGCTCCTAAAACTTCTCGAAGGTCCGCTTAAACCCCCCGCACCTCCAATAGTTGTAAATCAAGAAAACAATTAAATAAAAATCTCATTTTTGCTTTCCTTAATCTCGCGCAATGGGCCCTCAAAACGAATTGGTAGCTTTTTCTGCTGTTTGTTGTTTAGAGGTCCATGTGGGTCCAAATGCAGCCGTAGTTGTCTTGGGCCCTGTGCATATATGGATTGGGATATCCCCTCCTTTTCCTTGTTTTCAATTAAATAAAAATCTCATTTTGTTTTCCTTAATCTCACGCAGTGGGCCCTAAAAACGAACTGGTAGTTTTTTCTGCTGTTCGTTGTTTAGAAGTCTGTATGGGTCCAAGCGCAGCCGTAGTTGTCTTGGGCGCTGTGCATATGTGGATTAGGAAGCACCCTTAAAATACTTTTAAACAAAATCTATCCACCTTTGAATTTGAGCACCTCTGAAGGTCAAGCCTTCAAATCAACTAGAACTACGTAAGCCTTGAGTTTCCCATTGCACCGGGGAATACGTAGGAGTAGGATCAAGTCCTGTCAGGCTAACCACCATCAAGTATTTATTTTCACACTAATTAAAGGGATCAAACAATTTTCAAATAATCACACACTCAGTTTAAGGGTACTGTTCTTCGGAACAGGCGAGTGGGATGCCTAACACCTTCCCCACTCGTAACCGAGTCCCGAACCTAAATCTCTTCCTCGAGTCAGGGTTTTTCTAAATCTTTTTCCCTTAAATAAAAATTTGGTGGCGACTCCACACATGACCAAATAAATCCTTTTTAAAATTTTAGCGAGTCCGTCATCTCGTCGTAATTACGGTTGCGACACACTGGGATCCATACGAATCCCTAAGCATCGAACAGCAGAAAAAGCTACCAGCTCGTGCCTAGGGTTCATCGCGTGAGACTAGGGATTGTTAATGTAATGGATTTGTTTTAAAATAAAAAAGATGAAAGAATTTAAATTTGATTAAGATAACTTGATTAGAAGTGAATTTCGATTTGAAATTTGAAGAAAAGAATGCAACTTTGATTGAAAATGAGCTTGATTTTGACTTTGGGAAATTGGACTGGACTTGACCGAAAATAAACTTGACTCGGCTAAAAAAATGAGCTCGACGTGATTTTGAGAACTTGAAATTGACTCGAATTAAATTGATTTTGATTTGAAAAATAATGAGCTTGATTTAAATTTGAAGAGTAGCATTTTTTTTAAAAATTAACTTGATTTGATTCATTTTAAAATGAAACAGAAAAAGGACTAAACAAAATTAATTTAAGGAATTGAAAATTACTTATGTATTTGGTTTTAATACTAAAATAATTTTGATCTCAATACTTTGGTATCCTTAGGACGGCCTCATACAAATTCGAAATCCTTGGGACAGCTTCATATAGATTCGAGATCAAAATCGCTTGACTTAGGCTGGGCCATTGACACGTGAGGTGTGCATGGCAAGCATGGAAATTCTGAAATTAAAATTATGTGATATGGTGGGTTCAAAGGCTAGGACCTGAGGTAGTGTGCAGTGCGCGCTTAGCCACTCGAGCCATTCACCTTTCTGTGACATACATTCTATGAATTTTAAATTAAAGGGTGGCACGGTGACACGCTCGTCGTAAATGCGCAAAAATAATTTCTAGATTTCCCCCAAACTATTGGTATAGTATAAGGTGCAACCTAGGTCATCTCCCAAAGACCATTTCAGATTCTTAAGCAAATAAGGAGAAGGTTAGAACAAGGGGATTTTGGAAAGATTTGATATGAAGTTCTAAATGCAAAATACAGAATGAAATTTATTTGACTTAACAATAATCAACTCAAGGAATTCAGAGGCTATTTTCTTAACTAATCATTGATCACTAAAATCATGCATTGTGTTTATCAACCTAGGATCATCTGGAACCCCTACAATGATCCTTGAATTCTCTACTGAGAAACCTCTCAGAATTTAATTGATTATGATCAACAAGATTTAGTAACCACTTAATCTTTTATCTAAACCAATTTCACAATCAGAATTCAGTTGAAGTAAGTAATAAAATGAAAACCTTCAATTAAATTACTTAATTTCTACTCTTCAAACTTTTGGAAAGTGATTTACCAATCAAAAACCAATTATAAATCAATCATGCATTAATCAAAATACGTCAACCGATCAAACTTTGATTAAAGAATAAAATTGAAGAATATAGTGAAGTAGAGTAGAAACCACTTAATAAGCATGTAAATAAAGATCAAGACCTCAAAGTTAAAATGAAAATAGCTTGAATCCTCGAATTGAAACTACAAACCTAGCCTTCCATGAAGGAGGCAAATTAACAACAAAGAAAGAGGCAAATTAACAACAAATAAATCCTAAGCCTTCCATGTAGGAGGCAAAACTAACAAGAAATAAAAACTAAGCCTTCCATGTAGGAGGCAAACTAACAAGAAAGAAAACATAAGCCTTCCATGAAGGAGGCAAAACTAACAAGAAAGAAAGGAAGAAAGAAAGAAAGAAAGAAGATGGTATTGGAGTTGATCTCCAAAATTGGTGTGTGTCTCCTCTTGCAAACCCTTCTATTTATAGAGGATTTTTGAGGCATCATCTTCAGAAAGTCACCAACTAGGATATTACTTTTCTACCCTTTTCTTGCTTTCACATGGGCTTTGTTGAAATTGCAAAACACTTTTGAAATTTTGCCACCAATGAGCACAACAATTTTGACTTTCTTGCACCGCAATTTCGGATGTTCACATGTCCGAATTAGAGCTTGACTTCTGAACAAAAGTTGTAGCCCTGGATCTTAGCTGTCCAACAAAGTTGATTTCATCTCAATATGACTTCTATATCTCAAGATATGGCCGGATCTTTGCACACTGTTCAAATTCCACGTCAGCAACACTATCTCATCTTTTGAGATAATTTCGGAGTCCTAAACATCCCATTTAGAATCTGCTCTTGCTTTGTAACTATGGACACTTCTTTAAGCTTTCATTCAAGACAGATTTCATGATTTTTGGATGTCTACAACTCCTATTATGCTCAAAATACTATAATAGTGTCATTTTAATCGGGTAAGCAAAGAAATTCAATTAAACTTCATATGAACCCAAACTCATAAAATATGACAAAGATCACTTAATTGAACATATAAGAAGTCTTAATGAGATAAAAGTGAGAGATAATTATTTATGAAATCTATGCTTATCAAATTCCCCCACACTTATCTTTTGCACGTCTCGGGCAAACTTAAGTTAAGGATTGGTGACTATTCATTTTATTTTTTTTTTGAAAGAACATCAAAGTTTTGAGTTGATTTCTCAAGAATTCACAAAATTTCATGAAGCATTATTTCATCACATTTTTGAAATTACTTAGAAAGGCAACTTTAATTTGAAAAACATAGATTGAGAAAGATAAAACCTCACATGATATACTCTGAATCTCTCAAGTGTTTGATTTGGTAAGTGTTTCTCTCAAATTCAATCCATGAAAGATGAACTATCATAGGATTGCATATCTTCTACTTCTCTACTACTATGTACACATGCAATGCACAAATCAAGAGGTCTTTCTTTTGGTTCTAACGGGATTAGAAAGATGAAATGATATATTGAAGAGATACAATGTTAGACCAAGGAAAATGGTGAGGATTGAGAATTGATTGTAAGTGCAAGTGTGAGAAACAGATATCACTTCTTCTTTTTTTTTATTATTTTTTTTATATAATAGTTTATTTATTAATTTATTGCTTCAGTTTTTTTTTTCAACCATGATATTGATGAACACAACAATAATCTCCCCCACACTTATTGAAACACTTATGGTATGATAAATCCAGTATTCCTCACCTTCTATGGTCAGACAGAGTTGTTTTTTTTTTTTTTTTTTTTTTTGGTGAGCTAAAAAGAAGAAAAGGCTAATCGGCTCAAAGGGCTGATCAAAGGATAAAATTATATGGTTTGGTTATTTGGCCAAGTGGTTTGTTCAAGAAAAACAGTGCCTCAATCATTTTTGTATAAATCATGTGAAAATGTAGCTTCAAAAAGAATCAATGCAAGTTCTGAAGTAACATATTCCATGGATGAAAATCACACAAGAAAGAAAATAATAATAAGGCTCAAAATCTCACAGGTAATATATTTATCAAATCTAATCTATCCAGTTCAAATATGTGTTGCCAAACTAATTAATCTCAAAATATAAATCATTTTGCTTCAATTATTTTATGAAATCTAAAGAAAAACATACTTCCACATTCAATTTTTTTTTAAATCATAAGATGCGTATCAAGAGTCAAGTGTAACTCCTTACTCAGCCATCTTACTCAAAGCAAGTTTATGATTCTAACTTAATTTTTTTTTTTTGGTTTTTTTTTTTTAATTTTTCTTTTATATCGGACCATCCTCCCCCAACCTATCCAAGACATTGTCCACAATGTCTTAGATGGAATTTCATATAACAGGAAAAGAAATGTGAGAAAACCATCAAAGTAAGGAAAAGTTATAACCGAAGAATGGTATCTGGTTCTCTTTTGTCTCTGCCATCCTGATTTGGTTGGTTCACCAGCTGCATTGCTATATTCTAAAAATGGTGAAAATTTCAAATAAATTGAAAAGAAAATGTAAATGACAAACATACATGCATGAGAATGAACAGTAGTTGTGATTGTGGCTCACATCTTCCTCTGGTTTTACGTCCAGTAACGGCTGAAACGCCTTCTAAGAGTCGAGGATGTGCTTCCAATTCAGTTTTCTTGTAAACTGACAAAAGGGTCTTTTAAAGTCAGATTCCCAAGACTATAATGTGCTTTTTCCTTACGGAATATTTCAAACAAATTAAGAATAGTATACCTAAAAACAATTGTTAGAAAGGTTAAAAATTTTATACAAACTCAAAAAATTGTTAGAAAGGTTAAAAATTTTATACAAACTCCTAAATAAACCTAGGAAACTAAAATGGTCCCCGGCAACGGCGCCACATTTTGACACGCTCGTCGTAAACGCGCAAAAATAATTTCTAGATTTCCCCCAAACTATTGGTATAGTATAAGGTGCAACCTAGGTCATCTCCCAAAGACCATTTCAGATTCTTAAGCAAATAAGGAGAAGGTTAGAACAAGGGGATTTTGGAAAGATTTGATATGAAGTTCTAAATGCAAAATACAGAATGAAATTTATTTGACTTAACAATAATCAACTCAAGGAATTCAGAGGCTATTTTCTTAACTAATCATTGATCACTAAAATCATGCATTGTGTTTATCAACCTAGGATCATCTGGAACCCCTACAATGATCCTTGAATTCTCTACTGAGAAACCTCTCAGAATTTAATTGATTATGATCAACAAGATTTAGTAACCACTTAATCTTTTATCTAAACCAATTTCACAATCAGAATTCAGTTGAAGTAAGTAATAAAATGAAAACCTTCAATTAAATTACTTAATTTCTACTCTTCAAACTTTTGGAAAGTGATTTACCAATCAAAAACCAATTATAAATCAATCATGCATTAATCAAAATACGTCAACCGATCAAACTTTGATTAAAGAATAAAATTGAAGAATATAGTGAAGTAGAGTAGAAACCACTTAATAAGCATGTAAATAAAGATCAAGACCTCAAAGTTAAAATGAAAATAGCTTGAATCCTCGAATTGAAACTACAAACCTAGCCTTCCATGAAGGAGGCAAATTAACAACAAAGAAAGAGGCAAATTAACAACCAATAAATCCTAAGCCTTCCATGTAGGAGGCAAAACTAACAAGAAATAAAAACTAAGCCTTCCATGTAGGAGGCAAACTAACAAGAAAGAAAACATAAGCCTTCCATGAAGGAGGCAAAACTAACAAGAAAGAAAGGAAGAAAGAAAGAAAGAAAGAAGATGGTATTGGAGTTGATCTCCAAAATTGGTGTGTGTCTCCTCTTGCAAACCCTTCTATTTATAGAGGATTTTTGAGGCATCATCTTCAGAAAGTCACCAACTAGGATATTACTTTTCTACCCTTTTCTTGCTTTCACATGGGCTTTGTTGAAATTGCAAAACACTTTTGAAATTTTGCCACCAATGAGCACAACAATTTTGACTTTCTTGCACCGCAATTTCGGATGTTCACATGTCCGAATTAGAGCTTGAATTCTGAACAAAAGTTGTAGCCCTGGATCTTAGCTGTCCAACAAAGTTGATTTCATCTCAATATGACTTCTATATCTCAAGATATGGCCGGATCTTTGCACACTGTTCAAATTCCACGTCAGCAACACTATCTCATCTTTTGAGATAATTTCGGAGTCCTAAACATCCCATTTAGAATCTGCTCTTGCTTTGTAACTATGGACACTTCTTTAAGCTTTCATTCAAGACAGATTTCATGATTTTTGGATGTCTACAACTCCTATTATGCTCAAAATACTATAATAGTGTCATTTTAATCGGGTAAGCAAAGAAATTCAATTAAACTTCATATGAACCCAAACTCATAAAATATGACAAAGATCACTTAATTGAACATATAAGAAGTCTTAATGAGATAAAAGTGAGAGATAATTATTTATGAAATCTATGCTTATCACACGGGGATTGGGCCGATTTTATTTTAAACGAAAACTAATAATAGGCCCATCACTTACCTGAATTTCATCCACTTACGTGCATGTGCAAGGTGCCCATTACAAGTTTCCCTTGAGTTTTAGTGCTTATTAATTCGGCTGGAGAATACGGCCTGATTTTTCTCACCATTCCCCGATCCATAGTCATTTGCAGGGACTGCTCACTAGCTTCCATGGCATGAAGCGTCTGTTTTAATTCCACTCTTTTAAGCATAAGACCTAACCTTGACTTGGTCCCTCCTACACTAACTTACAGCAACAGTTCGGGTGCACCATGTCAGCGCCTATAGAATTGGGTTGAGCAAACTGATTCTGCATCATGTATGTCTTGGTTATCCTTTATCAATGTTTGCAAAGAGGGTAATTCTCTCACGCATCCAGGGAACACTTTGTGGGCTTTTCAATCGACTATTGTTGCATAAATGATTCATGAGGACCGGACCATGAGAACTCGATACGGGTCTTAGGGACCTGGCTAATCCATGGCATTGAGAGTGTGGAAATCCCATGAAGAGGGATTGCATGGAACGTTGACCTTTTGCAAAATCATGCAAGCTTCATAATGAAATACGAGATAAAACTGAATCCCTATGACGCTTATTTGAAACTACGTCTTGAGGACCTGCTCCTTGGTGAATATCCATGTGCTCCCATGTGCACCAACTACGGCCTCTTGGTCTGCAAGGTTCTGCACTACTCAAACCACTGGATCAGGGTTGTGCTATGCCTTAAAGCTTTCCCGAGCTAGTATGCACGTGAAGGTGCAAAACCAGGACCTCAACAGTGAGACTCAAGGCAATGTAGACAAAATGAAGCATCAAACTCATGCCCCTGTTTCAGATCGATCGACTCACACAAAGACATCGGAAGAAAGGGAGCCTCTAAAGTGGTTGTTGCAAGGTCACAAACTCAATTACTGGTAGCAATTTCCCGGAATTCTTATTGAAGAACAATCCGAACTAGACTTTGAGTCTCGAGTTATTTAACAGGAACTGGTGCAGAGATATATCAGGTCTCTCAGAAGTCGGGTCCCTTTGTTAAAAATAATGAAATGCATTGTGGACTAGCCTCAGGTCCTCAACTCGTGAGTCTGAAGCAGGTATCAGAGTTCCATGCACTAAAATGACAGGTTTTTGAAGATGCTTACAAACCAGAATTATGTCCTTAGAGATACACCCAGAACAAACTCATCATGAGTTTTGTGAGGAGAGGAAGGTTCGGCTACCTTGAGTTCCCTCATCCCTATCCTCTCTTTGTGGTTTTTCTAGCTACATTCTATGATAATGCATTGATCATAATACCAGGTTCCGATTGCTGAACATAATCGAAGTTAAAGCTATAATGCCGAAACATAAGAAACCATAGCACCGCACACATTCATCCTCCTGGAATTCTTGCGGTTCAAGAAATGGAAATCGTGAAAGGAATATGCAGATTAAGGCCGTATTCATGCTCTTGGAATTCTCGCGGTTCAAGAATGGAAATCAAAAACAGAATATGCAGAGTAAGGTTATCAGAATTATTAAGAGAAATTTTCCATGGTTCGGATCCATTTCATCGACTTTTTAACAATACGAGTGGGAGACCAGGAGCCACCGTTCTAGAATGCAAACAATGATCTTTCATGGTCCTAATGTTACCCTACCTGTGAATAGCAAAAGCAAAGTTTAGATTTACCTGGAATTCTTGCAAGAAACTACAGGAATCGATGTTATCTTCCTGATCATGATCGCGAGCTAGCCTTCTCCAAAGAAATTCCCCTCCCTGCGAAGAAGCAATGGAGTCTCCAAGCTAACACCAATGTCCTCTCCCCCCCCCCCCCCCCGCCCCCCTAATTTTTTCAATTCTCTTTTCTCTGATAAAATCTGTTTTTCCCTTTTTCTAATCCGTTTTTCTATTTTTGAATTTTTTGTTTTTTCTTTCTCCCCCCTCTCTTTTGTTTCCTGCTTTTAATATATATATATTTTAATTTTATTTTTTGGTTTTTATTATTTTTAATTAATTTTCAATTATTTAATTTTTCCTTAATTTTTCTTTTTTTTTATTCTGTTTTTTGTTTTTTTCTATTTTTCTAGATTTTAGCATTTTCCTTTTTTAATTTTTGTATTTTTCTTCATTTATTATTTTTCTTATTTTTATTTATTTTGTTTTCTTTTCTTTCTCTTTTTCATTAATTCTGTTTTTTGTTTTTAATTTATATATTTATTTATGTATATATTTTTTGTGTAATTTTCTGTTTTTATTTTATTAGTTAAATTATCCTTTTTTGGTCTTAATTTTTTTGTTTGTATATTATTTTTTTTTCTATTTCTTTATTTATTTATTTTTCTCTTTATTTATTTTTTATTTTTTTTCATATTTTCCTGAATTTTTTTTTGTTTACTTTTTGCTTTATTTTAGTTTTTCTTTTTTGTTTTTATTTATACATTTTTTTTCTTTGGTCAGATATTTCTTATTTCATATAGCTCTTATTATTTTTTATTTACTCTTTTTTTTCCAGTTCATTTTAATCTTTTCCTTTTTTTGTTATTCTGTTATTATTTTCCCTGTCTGTTTATTTGTTTTCTCCGCTTTCTGCTTTCTGTTTATTTGTTTTCTGTTCTCTAGTTGTTTATTTAATTTAGTATGAGTTTCATGATTTATTCACTGATTAAATTCAAATGTAGGCCTCAGACATATTTAGGTGTTTACAATGGAACCATAATTCACATCAATTCTTTACATCAATAAAGAGATCACATAGCATGCTTTCACATAAATAAAAATTCTTACAAGTTGTCATGATAATTAAACATAATTAGACATCATTCATGCTTGATATTTTCTAATAAGTTTCTCAAAGGAAACCTATGTCACTCATTCCTTCAAAGTTCCTCTCGACCTTTCCTTTTTCCAAGAGTTTATTTACTAAATATTGTTTGTTAACCTTCAAGCCTTCTTGGTCGAGTTCCCTTTCTCCAATCTCATCAATTTGTGTTCATCTTACCTAGTCTTTAAGACCAATTTTCTAAGTTTAAATGCTTAAGGAGAATAGATTAAATATCTTGGGATCTAGGTTTAATCGAATGGCCTTAATGTCCCTCAGAAAGTTATACCTTGTAATTTCTTGTTCTTAGGAGTTGTATTCTCGAGATTTTTTGCTTAATTTCTTAAACTAGTTATTTTGAAAAGTTTGTAACTCCAATACCCCGTCCCTCATTCCATGGAATGGCAGAACAAATGGCCTATTTGAATTTGAGAGGTCACCAAATTTGTGTTTCTTTTCCCAAAAGCTTATTTTTCTTAAGATCTTAGTTTAGGAGATTTAACTAGTTAGTCCTAGAAAATTTTTCAACCTTTACTTCTCTAATTTTGGAGCTTTGGTCGAATGGTTGTACCTACTCTCCAAGGTTTTTAATTTAATTTTTCTTCCTAGCTTCATATGTGATCTTATGTGTCAACAATTATGGAGGTTACTAACTCAATTATAGTTTATAATATGGTCATGGAAAAATGGCTTATTTTTCCTCGCAATGTCATTTTTATTAAATTTCAGCACCATAACTCTTAAATCCATGATCAAGAGACCTATTAAATTTGTTCTTGACTCAAGTTTATCAAATCCTTACAAGCCTTTGTCCTTAGTCACAAGTCCTTATCTTCACCTTTTTGTCATAAAGATCCAATCTTTAACTTTCCAAATTTAATATTTATGTATTTCACTTTAAAGTTTTAGGTTTATGTCCATAAAAGTCCAAATCTAAGAATTTTAACTATTAAAGGTCAAAATTTTAGTTTAGCATGAGGAAATTAACAAGCTTCAACTTTTGAAAGAGATAAGACAACACATAAACATTTTAAGTTCAAAATAGACAAGACTTTCAAGATCTTCTCAAATATTAAAATCCGCCGTCACTTTAGGATATTTCAAGACTTAGTTAAAACCTTTCAAATCTGCCCAAAACTTTTAAAAATCATTTTTAAGAAGATTTAACCGATTAATATTCTTAAGGATCTAATAAGCATTTTAAACCATTAAAGTTTCATTTTGGACTCTTAAAAATTATTTAAAAAGTAGAAATGCTTATTTTAATAGCGTGGGAAACTTTTAAACCAAATAACACTCAAGGATATTTGATCTTGAAGTTTAGAGAAAAGATACACAAAGATGAAGAAGATTACGCAAGAATACTTAATAAAAATACTTAGAAATATTTAATGTTAGAATATTCTACTTGTTGGAGCTTAGGAAAGGTGCTTAGTGGATTTTGAGATGATGCTACACTTCCTTGGTGGTCCCAATATGAAAATCCTTGAAGAGGGATAATGAAGTTTTTTCTTTACCTAGATTATATCTTAAACTTCAAAGATGGAAGCTTAAACTTGGTTAAGTTTTATTTTAAGGAAGATTGAAGATGAAAACTTGATTCTTTGGGAACTTGGCTGAATGTTTAGATGATTTCTTTTAGAGACAAAAGGGATATCTTTTTCCCCTTAGTAAATTTGGCCACCATGGCTATTTAGGGATTAGATTTTTAACAAAGGGAAAAATGATCATTTCACTTAAAATTTTATCTTTTTAAAATTAATTATAATTCATGCAACCTTATCTTATAAGTTTACCATGATTATATAAGTTTAACCATGGTCTAATTCACCTAACCATTATTAAGTTTTAACTTAACCATGGTTAATTTAACTTAACTATTTTCTCTTTCCTTATTAAAGTTTTTGTCCTTTACAGATTTAATACCCTAATGACTCAACCCCTCACTTAATGGCACACCTATCTACTCCATAATTCTCCTAGAAACATGTTGTCAAAGATAAGCAAGGGCTACAGGCCTCTGCTAGCAATTTCTGATCTTCTTGAGCTATTAGGGGCATTTTGGTATTTTTCAAAATTTTTCTAGAAAAGTTTCTAAAGTTTCTACTCCATAATTAGTCCTTGTTAGTTCATTTTTTGGTCATTTACTTATTTTCTGGAGCGATTTATCTCTTACAAGAAACTAAAATTCTTTGTAAGTGCTCTAAGTGTTTTTTGCAAAGTTCCCACATTTTATTTGTTACTAGCTTTCTCTAGTGATATTTTAGTAATTATGGATGTGTTATATGTTTCTTGGAGATTTTTTATATTTTGTTTTTGAGTTGCTTATGATTTATTTATTGTTATCTCAACTGAGGAGTATTTTTATCATTTCTCCAAAAAGGTTTCTAATCTCTTTAAATTTAAATTTCTATTTTTATTTTACCCTCTTATAAATTAATCCATGAGTTATAAAGTCTATCTTTTACTGTGTCATTTTGATGTCCACAGTGTTAGAACATGATCATATAGGCTTAGGAGTGTCTCTAATAATTTCAATAGAGATAGGGATAGCAAAAACAAAAGACAAATTTAATGCATCATGGAAAAAAAAGACGGCTATTGGATTGGTTAACTCATAATGGTCCTACTCCTTTAATTAAAATTTTCTCTCAATCCTAATATTTTTTATTTTTAATTATCTTTAGACACCCAAACTCTTCATTCCAAAGATATATACCTCTTCCTTATATCATAATTAATAACTAATTAACTAAAATATTAGTTAGCCCCTTCAAATTCATCTTTTCAACATAATATATATATATATATATATATATATATATATATATATATATATCAATTATAGGATGACATATTGACCGAATAGATTCTTCGATTGACATAGCTACGAACTATGGAGAGGTGAATGCAATCTCAATTGGATAGATCTAGATCTGCTAGGTTTGGTCCAAATGTAGCAAAGAATTCACACAAATATACACAAAATTGAAAGAAGAAACAAGCACAAAAGAAAGTAGAAAAGGAAGTTAAGATTTATAAGAGATTTAGGGAAGTTTGGAGCTGCCACAACCTCTATGGAAAAGAGGTTGATGAGTAATGTATAGTTCCCAGCTGTAGATACCCAGTAGGCCTATTGGGCCCTTTACCAGAGCAAGAGCCAAAAGATTACAAAAGGAAGAAACCTTCTTGGGCTTGTAAACACCCAATTATGTCTGAGGCCTCTAATTGTTAAAATTAATCAAGAAACCAATACTAATTTAAAAATAAATAAATAAACATAAATAAAAAGAAAGCGAAAAAGAAAGAAAAAACAAGCAGAAAAACGAATAGATAGAAAGCAGAAAAACAAATAAACAGAAAACAACAACAAAAAGTATAAACAAAGAAAAATAGAGAAAAGAAAAATCAAAATAACAAAAAATAATAAAAAAATAAATAAAGATAAAAAAATTGATAAGAATAGAAAAATAAATAAAAGTATTAAAAAAAAGAAGAAATGAATCAGAAAAGCAGAAGAAGGAAAAAAGAAAGAACCCACGAAAATTCAAAAAAAAAAAGAGGTCTATATAAGGGGAGGGGCACTTGGAGTGTAGGGGGATTTTCAAAATTTTTGAAGGAAGGACCTAGGAGACTCTCTACCTCTACCTTCAAACCAGTTCTTCATCACCTTCCAATCAAGGTTAGATACGACCTTTATTCCGTTTAAGTTTCTTGCTTCTTCTCGGATTTCCGAGCTTATTTTCGTCTCTGTTTTTCGTTTTCATTTTTGATTGGTCAAATGATCTTCGATTTCGATGATTTTTCTTGAGTTCTCTTCTTATTTTTCACTAGTTTCTAGAATGATATTATTTGTATAATTTGGATTTGAAATGAAATTTATATTGCCTGATTACCGAAGCATGTCCGTCTTGGTGCGCAAATGAACCTAGCTTGTTGGATTTGTGCATAACTTGCTCATTTCTGATTGGATTTATGTCAAACTTGTTTCGTTTGATTCCTATGGTCCATATCTTTCAATTGATTGGTTTTAATTTTTCATATCTACCAAACAATATTTTCTAAAAATTCTGATATTTTAATTCAAATTTTGACGCCAAAAATTCTTGTGTTCTTGAGGTTCATCTTCGTTTAAGTTTTTCATTTTCGTTTTTAATTGGTCAAATGATCTCTGATTTTGGTGATTTTTGTTGTGTTCTCTTTTTCTTTCTATCTAGTTTCTGGAATGATATTATTTGTCTACTTTGGATCTGAAATGAAATTTGTATCGCTTCATTACTGAAACATGTTCGCAATTCTTTTCCTTAATTTCAAATCAAGTTAAGTTTATGTTAAATCAAGTCCAATTCAAGCCCAAAATTCAAACCAAATTATTTTTCTTCAAATAACATCAAGTTTAACTCTTTTCTTCGAATAAAATCAAATCAAATTCAAGTTTAATTCTTTTCCTCTCAAGTTTCCAAAATAAATTCAATGTCTTTCCTCTAATCAAATTTAGGTAAAAAATTCTCGAGTTCAAATCAAGTTTCCTTTTTCTTCTCAAGTTTTGAATAAAATTCATTTCTTATTTCAAGTCAAGCCCAATTCTTTTCTTGACCTCATTCTTTTTAAACTAATTCTATTTTGGGATCTACGGTCTCACGCGATGGACTCTAAACGGGAAACTGGCGGTCTACACTGCTGTTTGATATTTAGTGGTTTGTATAGGTCCCTATGCTGCCTTAGCCACCTTGGACCTTGTACATGATTGGATTGAAATTCCCTTCAAAAAATAAAATTCTTTTCAAAATGCTTTGGGATCTACGGTCTCACGCAACGAACTCTGAACGGGAAACTGGCGGTCTACACTGCTGTTCGATGTTTAGTGGTTTGTATAGGCCCCGTGCTGCCTTAGCCGTCTCGGACCTTGTGCATGAGTGGACCGAAAGTCCCTTCAAAAAATAAAATTCTTTCCAAATGCTTTGAGATCTACGGTCTCACGCGACGAACTTTAAACGGGAAACTGGCAGTCTACACTGTTGTTTGATGTTTAGTGGTTCGTATAGGCCCCCGTGCTGCCTTACCCACCTCACACCTTGTGCATGAGTGGACCGAAAGTCCCTTAAAAAAAAACTCTTTTCAAAATGTTTTGGGATCTAAGGTCTCACGCGACGAACTCTAAATGGGAAACTAGCGGTCTACACTGCTGTTTGATGTTTAGTGGTTCGTATAGGCCCCCGTGCTGCCTTAGCCGCCTCGGACCTTGTGCATGAGTGGGCTGAAGGTTCCACTAAAAAATAAATAGCTTTTCTAAACCATATGTTCATCTCCGGATACTCTTCTTTAAGCATTTTCGAAGGTCAAGCCTTCAAAACAAACCAGAACTACGTAAACCTTGAGTTTCTCATTGCACTGGGGAATACGTAGGAGCAGGATCAAGTCTTGTTAGGCTAACCTCCATCAATCTATTTATTTTTACATTAATTAAGGGATCAAACAATTTTCAAAAATCACATACTCAGTTTAAGGGTACCGTTCTTCGGAACGGGCGAATGGGGTGCCTAACGCCTTCCACACTCGTAACCGACTCCCGAACCTAAATCTCTTCCTTGAGTCAGGGTTTTTTCCAAATATTTTCCCTTAAAATAAAATTTGGTGGCGGCTCCACATCCAAATAAAATTCTATTTTAAAATTTTAGTGAGTTTGTCGTCTCGTCGCGATTACGGTTGCGACAGGGCCTTCATGAGTAGTTCCCTCAAGCCCAACACATTTCTCCTATGGCTCTCCATACTTTAGACTAGGACTTAGATTTTTCTTGTATTTTACATTCTAGCAGGCCCAACTATATATAGGCTTTGGCCCCATTTTCCCTATATTTTAGCTTAGGTTCTTGGGTCTACTCTGGCCTAACTTGTGGCTGTATAGAAGGAGGATGAAGGTAACGTATTGGTCTTGAAATCCAAGCCCAAACTACTCATCTTGGGAAGCTCAAAAGTTGCTGGATTTTCTCCCTTTTAGGCATCACTTTGGTCTATAAATAGGCTACCTTATACATAATTTGAACACTTTTGAGTCATTGAGTAAATTTCATATTTGAGAGAAGATTTTATCTCTTTTTTTCTCTCCTTTTCTTGGCTGGAATTGCAAGTGGGAGTTTCCTTATCCTTAGCCTCCAAGGGGATGGCGAAGGAGCTTATCTCTTGCAAGAGTAATGCTCCAACCTTATCCTTCAAAGCTTCTTCACTTCTTCACCACCAAAATTCATGAGGAATACATCCATTGATCTAGATCTTTATTATCCATCGATAGTTTCACTAAGTGGTATCAGATATCCTTTAATGGAGGTAAGATCCACTTCTAAATTACCTCTCAATTCCATACTAATTTTGCTCAAGTCTCACATTCTTTTACTCCTTCTTCTACTCCCCTTTCTTTATTTTTCATTTTAATTGGTCAAATAAAATTCAATTTTCATGATTTTAGTTGCGTTGGATTTGTGTGAATGTATAGTTTCTTAATTTCTATCATTTGTCTAATTTGGTTGGGAAATGCATTCACAATTGTTTAATTATTTGAGCATGTTCATCTTGGCACCAAGTTTTACCTAATGTACATAGTTTGATCATAACCTGAATATTCTCATTTCATGAATCTAAAATTTGACTTTATTTGCAAGATATGAGAACTACCCTCATTTAATAGGTGAATTCTGTGCAGATCTTTTCAAAAATTTTGAAATAATTTTTGAAATTTGAATGCATGTTCTTGGTGTCAAAACCTCTCCTCATGTGAATTTAAATTTTGATCCAAATCTTATAGAACTTTTTTAGGTCTGATTCCATTATGTTTTGATCCTTGTAATTATGGTTTAATCAATGTTTATTTGTGTTTGGTTTGTCCTTTTTAAAATTTCAAGAGTTGTATGATCATGCGCATGCATGCATAATGCTAGATTAAGCTTGATTAATGCACAATCTAAGTACTTAAGGCTAGGTGATTAAGTGTGGTCTTAATTAAAATTTTTAAGCATCATTGAAAGATACTTAACATACCTTTGAACCTGTATGACCAAAGCCGGATTGGAGTTATTTGATAAACACACTTGAACTTAGATTACTATACCTATGCAAGGAAGAATACAAATGCACTAAATTGAACTATGTGGACTTAGGACCTTAAAAGACTTACATAGTTCTATCTATCTAATTTGTTAACAGAAAATTGATTAAGAAAATAAATTAGAAATATGTTAAGAAATTTTGTTTGAATTCTTGAAAAAGAGTATTTTTTTTCTTATTTTTGACATGTTGGAAAGCAATTTTAGAGGGAAATAAATTGTAAGATTTTGTTTGAAACTTAATTTTTAATCAAAAAATATTTTTTTGGTTTTATTTACTTATTGCTATTTTTTAATTAAAATAGCATGTATAATTTCTGTATTAAAAATATCTCAATTACAAATATGCACAGTATTCAAGACAACATGTGGTTGCACTATAAACTCTTACGATTCCAAAAGTATACGTTGGTAGAGAATGCTACACCTGCAGACTTAAGGTTCATCGTGTGAGATCTAGAATCAAGTTTTATTTAAAATGTATAATTTAAAATTTTTATATCTTAGAAATAATATTCAAGATCCACGTATGCATAGAATCCAAGACAACTAGCGATTGTACTATAAACCTTTACAATTCTAAAAATATACAATGGTAGAGAACGCTATGCATGCACATTTAAGGTCCATTGCATGAGATATAGAATTTATTTAATTATTTTAGTTGTAATTTACTTGATGAAAGGAAAAAAATTATTTTAGCAAGATAATTAAAATATAAAATTTTGAATTTAATTCTACAAGAAATCAAAAGAATAAATAAATAACGGATAATCATGACATATATAAGTAATTGAATGATAATTTTCATTTTAAAATCATATTGGTTATAATTATTTTTAAATTATTGGTCATTATTC
This sequence comes from Canavalia gladiata, assembly GCA_037954105.1. Lineage (NCBI taxonomy): Eukaryota > Viridiplantae > Streptophyta > Magnoliopsida > Fabales > Fabaceae > Canavalia > Canavalia gladiata. Next base: position 43,275,630 of record CM075661.1, read on the forward strand.
TTCTAACATTATTATTATGATGGAAAATAAAACTATAAGAGCTAAAACAAAATATGTTCAACAACTTTAACTTTTCATGCATACATCTTTTGGTCAAGGATAATCAACTAAAACATACACTATCTAATTGCTGATTAGATTCCATATTAAATCCACTATAACAAACTTGTATAAGCCAAATTAAGTCTTAATTGAGGGGATTCTATAGAAATAAAATTAATACAAGCAAGAATAAGGAAAAGAACCTTCGTAGCTACGAGTGACTATGACCAAATATAATGATATGGTGGAGATGAATGCTGCATAGGTAAGAATTAGGATCTATTTTTGTTTATGCATAGCTTTAGACATTGGTGTTAGGCAGGGAGGATAATGTTGGTCAATGTTATGACCTCCAAAGAGTGATTATGAATTAGCCAAGAGAAAGGTTTGCTGGGAATGTTGAGGTGAGTGGATTTATGTTGGTGCTAAGTTGAGAGACAATCTAGAGCCAAGGAGAGAGTGAATTGTGGAGCCTTTGTACTGTGAGGTGCTATGGTTGTTCTTAAAGGGTATGCATGGGGATGGGTGTAACATCTTAATAATGATACCCGTCCTATGCTTAATTCGTATCGCAGGTTCATTATCAATTTGTTACTTCATAATGTGAATTTTTTTTTGAAAAATACTTGTGCTGAAAATACAATATAATATGTTTTTTTTGAAACATTGTTGGAAGTGCAAGCCTCATCGCGGTAATTAACATAACAGAAAATAAACATTATGATGTCGTCACTCACGTTAATTTTGAAGACTTGCATTTATTTACTTTCCATCTTATACATTCATTTCCACAACAGTATTTACATTAATAGTTATGTAGGTAATACAATACATGCACAACAGTAAATTAAAGACTCCTAGTGAGTCCTTTAAATAAAATGAAGATTTCAATACCCTTTCATAAGTTACAGTCATCCAAAGTAGAAAGTAAAAAGTAGCATGTGGTCCCTTATAACTCTTCTTACATTCCAATCCGTGAGCATTAATCTTTAGTCCATGTTACTTGTTTTCACATAGACCATTATCATCACAAAGTGTGTGATCAGACTGTAGGAGAGAAATGAGAGGTAGGGAGTGAGAAACCATAATTTCTTAATCGACACATACCATAAGGTTGATATCATCATTTTTATTCTAGCCACTTCAGTTTATTAAAAAAATGTTGTAGGCATACAAATTCAATTATTACTCTTTAAAATAATATTTATCTGAAGTAAATCCTTTTTAATAATGCCAAGGATTAAATCTCATACAAACATATACCTCATTCATTCTTTTAGGTCACCATATTAACATAATAATTCATAACATCACAGATACTACATGAAACATTAACATCTTATGCCATGATCATAACATTCTCATTCAGTAGTCACCCTCTTAGTGACACTTTAACATATGGTATATCATTATACTCTTAATGGAACTTTATTAAACATTTTCCAAACAATATCTTCTCACCTCCACACATATTCAACTTTATTTAGGATATGAGCTCATTCTTGATGGTCATCACCACCTTAGCTTGAAGCCCTATAGCCTCTAATATGGAAATTCCCAAACTTCCACACATGCACAAGTCCTTGACTTTGAAATTTACAAGTATGTGCTTGTTAAGTTTTCACATAGAATTTTCTTAGTGACCCCTTGACTTATCAGGTTCCATGTCAAGTCTTTAAAATAGGATGCATGCTTAATATTCAATCAAAATACTATGTGGATATAGCATCCAATTCATCCATTTAATATCAAATAATGTAACCATATAGATATAACAAGTTATCATGTCATCCAAGAGATCACATAACACATTTACACATATAGGGACATGCTCAAGCATCACCATGATAAATAGGGCATTAATAGTTATCCAAAAGTTCATTTTCTTAGTAAAAATATGTACTTAAACATGGTCCTTAAATTTTGGACAACATGCACCTTTCTTCTTAAATTGCCAATTTGACCTTATTCTTTATGTTTTATGATAAGTTTCTCAAGAAAAACCTACACTACTCATTCTTTCTAAGTTTCTCTCAACCTTTCCTTTTCTTAAAGATTTTGTTGATGTTCTTCTCATGTTTAACTTTATGGTGGCTAATGGTTATTATTCCTCTTAAGTAGGCATGAATTTTATTTAACTAATTTTAATCCTCCTTGGTCGAATGATCCTTTTCTAATTTCCTCAAAATTTATGTTCATCTAACCTTATAACCATTTTTGTTTCTCAAAGTTTATTTCTAAGAGAGATGAACACATAACTTTTTCCCATTAAAATATTATCATGCCTAATTATTTCTCCTTTGGTCGAATGTCTATGTGAGCTTAAAAGAGGTTGTTGTTCATCTTTTTATGCCCTTGTGGCCAATATGTTAAAATTAAATCTTATTAAGAATGAATCTTTTGTCCATTACCCAATGAACTACTTTACTAATATTCTTACAAGTGTATGTCAAATTTTCCATGTCTTGTCTCCCTAAACTATTCTACTTACTTGGGCTAATCTTTGCAACCTAAATTACTTAGTGATCTTAGTTTATTAAATTTTAGTTTCTTCTTACTTTTTTTTTTCAAGTGCTTGGTCGAATGGTCATTGAGATCTTCCATGGAAAATTAAATTATTCTTAGATCTATGTATATGTCCTTAATGTTAACATGTATAGATAATGCTTAATTTTACATCTGTATAAATTTTAAGTGTTTGATTCCTCACAAATGAATCCTTTGCCAAATTGTTCCCATACATCCAAGGTGATATTTTTAACAACCTTTTTCCATCTTAGCTTCTAGATGTATGGTCTTCGCACTTAGTAATCATAATTTGTCTCAAGGTCAACAAATTATTTGACCTCAGTTAATTGTCCTTGTTTTTAGTACAAAATTTACATCTTTGTTTAATTTTCTAAGTCCAAAAACTCTCCACTTTTTAACTTAATATTTTAAAGACCAAGCCTTTAGGATTTATAGATTAAATTTTGAATTTTTATCCTAAATAATTTGAGTCCACGACCATTTTTGTCCAATTTTAAAGCTCATAACTTTACATTTCAATACCTTGACCTTTTAAAATGAAAGGAACAAACTTGCACGTCAAGAAATAAACCAACACATGGTGGATTTATGCTTAAACAAGACAAGGTTCACATAATCTTCTCTAAACTATAAAACAACCCCCATTTCAAAACCTTCCAAGACTTATAATGAAACATCTCAAATCTTCCCAAACTTACTAAAAATCATTAAGAAGTTTTAACTGATTAAAATGTTATAAAAGTAAAAATAAGCATTCTAATCAACCAAAGCTTCATTTTGACACCTTAGAAATTTTTAAAACTTAGAAATGTTTATTTTAAAGGCTTGGGGAAGCCTTGGAGAAAAAGGTGCTCAAGAAAGTTAGATATTTGAGTTTAGAGAAAAGATCAACAAAGAATAAGAATAATAATAAAAAATAGTTAATAAAAGCACTTATAAAATTTTAGGGAGAAAACATCCAAGATCTTCTCAAATCTTTAAATTCACAATCTTTTGAACATATTTAAAGACTTAGTTAAAACTTCTAACTGCCCAAAAATTATAAAAATATTTTTAAGAAGTTAACTAATTAAAATGCTTGAGGAGTTCTAATAAGCACTTTAAGTCGTTAAAACTTTATTATGGACTCTTAAAAATTATTTTAAAAGTAGAAAGACTTATATTAAGAGCCTAGGGAAGTTTTAAACTAAACAACAATACTCAAAGATGTTGGATCTTGAAGTTTAGAGAAAAGATCCATAGAGATGAAGAAGATTAGGCAAGAATACTTAACAAAATGCTTAGAAAAGTTAAAAGGTAGAATATCCTACTTGTTGAAGCCTTAAATTGGATACTTGATGGATTTAGTGATGAAGAATTATCCCCTTAACGGCCCCACAAGAAATTTATTCAAGGGAAAAGGAGGAGGCATGCTTGCTTAGTGTTTGAGCTTACGCTTCAAAGATGGAAGCTTAAACTTAGTTAGATTTTGGCTTAGGAAAGTTTAGAGATGAAAGTTTGATCTTGGAGAGTTTTCTAAGTGTTTGGATGAGTGATTTTGCTACAATGAAGATGACTAAGACCTTAGTAAATTTTATACATCTCATGGTTGATTACTTAGGAACTAAATTTTAACTAAGGGAAAAATAATCTTTTCACCAATAATTTATATTTACAAATTTAATTGTAAAACTTGAGTAATTATCCTTTAACACTAATCATGGTTTATTTACCCTAATTAACTTAACTATGGTTACTTTTATCTCTTTTCTTAAATGTTTTTGTCCCTTATACCATTATGACTTGGTGACTCATGGTGCTAAATCATTTCCTCATTTAAAACATGTGAATTGTTAGACATTGGGTGCTTGTTTCTCATGCGAGGTGAGATGCCTTTTTTGTCTCTTTATGGTGGAAAGGTGGGAATCAAAAATGCTGGACGTTGGGTGCTTGATGCTCAAGAGGGTTGTTGGGCAAATGATAGTGGGGAGAGTTAATTAAAAAAAGAAGCATATTCAATTTGATTATCGGTTCAAACATGGATTTTTGTATCAGGAGAAGGAAGAAAAATAAGTACAAATTTATCTTGAAGAATTATTAAATTAACTTCTTTTATTAAAATAAATTCTATTTGTTACAATTTTATGTTTCAATTTTTATACATTTTTATTATGAAACATTATCAAAACAACTACATATTTTAAAATTATTTGAATCTTATTAAATTGGTGAGCTTTGTCTCTGAAGAAATTAAGTAGTGACAAATGTGTGCTTAACTAAAATTTTTAGGCATAATTAAAAGACATTTCGTATACCTCTGGACCTTTATGACCTGAGCTAGACTTGGAGGTTTTTGATAAACATACTTGGACTTAAATTACCATACCTATACAAGAAAGAGTGCAAATGCACTACATTGAACTATGTGGGCTTAGGACCTTGCAAAAACCTATGCAAGAAATATTTGAGAACTATTGAACTCTGTACTTGGACCAAGGAGTTGATAAAAAAAAAAGAACTAAAACAAAAGAACAAATAAAATACAAAACAAAGAACCAAATAAAAAGGAAGAGAAAATAAAAGAAAAAAATAAACACAAGTATATAGAAAAAGACAATGCATAAAGGTCTATTATCTTGAGTGCTTCATGTTTATTGTTCATTACCCATTTTAGGTCATAGGTCCTATAATTTTATGTCTTAATACTTAGTTTTTGTGTGATTCTTCTTGCTTGTCTGAATAACATTACCTATCTTGCATGAGCATGTACATGTTTTTCTTAAAATTTCTAGCAGTTTCTTTATATGTGCCTACCTCCTTCTTTTTAGCCTTTAATTTTAGTTTGTCTAAAGTATTTAGCCCCTAAAGTTGATCTTGATTTAATCCTTTTGAGTGTTCTTTCTTCTTTGTTGATATTTTCTTCCTTGTCTTTAAATTTCCTAAAGTTTTGTCACACACCACTTTATTACTTGATAAGCTTCCCCTCCTTTCACCTTGGGAACATCAAGAATCAAGGGTAAGTTGAGTTTCTCCCCTTTCCAAGGATAGAACAAGAAAGTAAAAATTATTGATTCCATGTGAGGAAAGGTTGGATTAGTGGTGAGGATAATTAAGGGAAAGAGTAAGACCCTTGTGAGGTTGTGATCTAAATTCTTAAGACCTTTTTCTACTTAACTAACCAATTAAGGGAACTATGTTTATCCCTCTTCTTTTTATGTTTTTGTAGATGGCATTAGTGTAGGAAATGAAAAGGAAAAGAAGCTAAGAAAGTACTTGAAGCCTAGCAACTTGGAGATTTAAAGTGAAGGCCAAACCAAGACCAACTTTGTGGACTTGTATTAGGGTTTAGTGTAGGGAATTAGGAAAATTTTGTGTAAATTTAGGAACCTTTTGTGATTGTAATCTTAGCATATTGTAGTAGGTTCTTTGTAATTGTAATTCTCATTTTCAATTTTTCTTTGAATATTAGTGGCCATTCATTTGCCTTAGTATAGAATACTCACCAAATAAGGAACTTTTTTTTTGTATGATGATTTTATGCATGCAAGAAGGCATAAGGGGATGTTATTTGTTGCTTGAATTTTTAGCTACAATTGTTATCAATAACTTGTTTCCTTTTTGCAAGGTCAAGGGGGCTAACTAACATTTCCTAAAACTCTTGAATTGTTATGTGCTTAGTTTTAGGCTTGTGTGCTACATGTTCAACTTGTTGTAGTTAGAAGTAGTGTACAACCATGTGTGGAGAGGTGTTGTTGATTTGTAAATGAGTTGCCACGATATTTCCCTAGAATAAAAATGGAATAATTGACAAATAGGTTAGAGAGGGTTTCCAAACCTAAACTAAGACCATAGAACAAAAACCGGATCACCTAGAAAGAAGAAATTCTAAAAGATTCTAAAAGGCATTCTAGAAATTAAAGAAATATTGAAACTAGTCTGTCAACATTCAATTATGTTCGAGGCCCTATTTTTTAAAAATTAGTTAGTAAATAAACAATAATTTAAATAACAAAAACAAAAATAAATAAAAAATGAAGAAAAGAAAATAATAATGAAAAAAGTGAAATAAAAAATATATTTGAAACAAATAGAAAAAAAACAAAAAAACAGAAAAAAAAACAACGGAAAAATAAATAATAGAAACTAAAAAAATAAAAATAAATGAAAAACTGAAAAATAAAAAAAATGAGAAAAAAAATAGAAAAAGAAAATAAAACAAAAAAAACTAAATTCCATAGAAATAAAACAGAAAAAGAACTAAAAAAACAAAACAAAAAAAAAGAAGAAAAGAGTAAAAACAAAAATAAAGAAACAAAAAAAAGGGAAAGAATAAAAAATAATTTTCAGAGGCGGGAAGTTTGAAAGTGGTATAAAAGAAAGGCAATAGACCTTCGCATGGGGCTCTCTCACACAGAATTCGATCACTCCTTCTCTCCCTTTATCTTTTGGCTCAAAAAAAAAATAGCTCTCAGGAAGCAAAAGGAAGGAGACCCCACTTCTTTCAACTTGACTCTTGGTTTTCAATTCTCTCATTGCTACAAAGAGGAGGCTAACTCTCCATTACTTGAAAAATCGATCCCGTTTAGATCTGATTGAACTTCCAGTAAAGGTAGGAAGAAGACTCACAGTGTAATTCAGGTTGGTGCTCGTTTCCATTATTCATTATCTATGTGTTCAAATTAAGATTGTTTGAATGTTGGTATGGTTAGAGCGAATACTTCAACCTACTTTTCAATTTGACCGGATTACCTAAATAAAATTTCTGAACCATGATTCTGCATATGCTTCACACTTGAGCTTAAAATTCTCGGTAATAATGTTTAAACTTTCTATGCTCCGTAGTGGTGGCTTAGGTTTTTAGTAGTTGTCTGCATCTGAAATATTGTAACACAATTGCTTAAGATATTGACCAATCCATGATTGAATAATTTGGATGATTAGCCTAATTCTACCTTTTTCGAGACTCAGTGCTCGAGATCTACTTTCCTACGAGATTTTAGGACCAAAGGCATCATTAGTGCATGGAATTTCACATGTTAAAATTCAGAAATACTAATGATAATTAGAGGCATTCAATCACACCGAGTTTGGTCAAGCTCACACAGACACAGAGAGATAAGGTGTTAAGTAATTCCTATGGGTGGGAGGCGGTTCTCTATTTGAATATTTGGTATCAACTCTGATCTCGAGCATTATATAAATGGACTTTTCATCATAATTTATTGACCCCAAGCAAAGGAGTCTAAGACCTGGTTCATGCATATAAGTTGACTGAGATAATCTCACATTAACTTCATCCAGTTAGTTCCAGTTGTGAGGAAATTGGTCCCAAAAACAGCGGTATACTATGTAAACAGCATGGATCAGTTCAGGTTTTGGAGGTAGTCCTTGCAAGGTTTCTCTGAAGTTCTGACTCTCGAGTTCTCCCAACAGACACTCTATAGCTGCAACTATTAGAAAGAAATTTGGGTTCATTAAACATCCACACCATATCAGTAGCCTCCCCGCTCAAACAACAATCAGCCAGAGAGCACATGGATCATTAGAAGTCACAACTAAGAAGGGAGATCAGCAAATCATGAAAAGATATTGAATTCCCCGAGTTTGTCAAATGATCAATTTGGAACAACTCCAGTAGGACGCTGTCAATACTCAAAAGCAGAAATGGTTGACTTCTAAAGCACAACCAAATAAAGAGAGGTCACTAGCGTATAGAAATCTGAAATAGACACTGAACTCACTAATCATTTAACACTGGAAAAGAGGATTGTCAAATTTGAATCCAGAAATTCAAGGGTGGTGGCTAAACTTCATAACAGACTGGGATGTTGAACGATTAAGATATCAAGCTGGTGTTATGATACCTCTGCCTTAGTCTCTAGGAACTTTATACGCCAGTGCATGGTGGCTTGATCGCTCCAACAGCTACGTATGTCTATTCTACACCCTCAACCATCTAAGCCTTAAAGATTGGTTTGAATTCTCAAATGAGGGAGCCCTCTTGATTACTGGGATTGTTAAAAAATGAACAAGTTAACACCTGAACATTAGATATATGGCATGGTTCCAGATTGATCATTGAGACAAGTTGCAAAAGTGGAAATGGTTCGAGCTGACCTTGGCACTCAATACCGGTCCAGTATCACTGGGTTAATCTACCCAAGCCCGAATGTATTTGTTGTAGGCAATGGAACACTCCCAAAGCCCTGTAACAACTAACATACCCATCAGCTTCTGGTCGCTCCTTGGGAGGATCATATGTCGGTAAGCGCTCCAAGGCTGGTAGGCAGCACGTACAAAAATGAAGTTGCATGAGGAACCATCATAGCATGTACGTTCGTGGCTTAGATCGTGCTGCCGTCTCTTGCTTTAAGTTAAAATAATGAGTGTTAAATCTCAGACTGAAAATCCAGCCGAGTGGTTTGCATGCTGCCCTCTAAAATGCTCAGCATGGGTTCGATCCTCGTACATGGAAACCTTCTTTTAAATGTGTTCACATGCTGACCTTTGCACCCTGGTTCGTGCTCCATGATTTGAAAGGCCTTCTCTCACTCGTGTGCGTAAGTCAAAAGCTGCTCAAGTCAGCCACTCATCAAAGTGGGCCAGGTTACCAATCCATGCTTCCATAAAACGGATCAGACCATCAGCTGAACTCAACATTGGCTCACCTTGTTAATTGGGCCACCTGGATCACCATGTTAATAAACTAAGATACCTATTCTGAATGGTACAATAGGCCTCATCCATAAGCTTATTTGGTTGGGCCCGATTGCTTTTCAAATTTGACAACCATATCAAGGGTGAATTGGGCTCAGACGCTCTCCCAATGGCGTAGTCATATTTGTTATAAATTGGGCCATGGGCCTGAAAATTCCAATTAAGCTACATTAGGCAGCAGGTTAACCTTAAATTGACCATGCCTGGGCTACCCCAAAGGGTTTGAATCCATAACAATTTAATTTCTTCCTGTAATTTGGGTCAAGCCCAATTTCAATTTTCTTTTAATTTGAGAGCAAATTTTTATCAAGCCCATTTCCTTTTCTAATTTGAAATCAATTCCATTCTTCTTTTGGGTCAAGCCCAATTCTCTTGTTTCAATAAATTAAAATCAATTTGGGTCAAGCCCAACTCCTTTTATTTTATTTTAATAATTTTGAGGCCTCACGCAATGAGCTCTAAATACGAACTGATAGTTTTTTCTACTATTCGATATTTAGAGATTCATATGGGTGCTAGTGCAGTCATAGTTGTCTTAGACCCTATGCATATGTGGACCCCAAAAACCTTTAAGAATAAAATATTCTAGAAAACACCGTTTCAATAATTCTAAGTCTCACGCAATGAGCTCTAAATACAAACTGGTAGCTTCTCCTGCTGTTCGATATTTAGATATTCATATGTGTCCTAGTGCAGTCGTAGTTGTCTTGGATCCTATCCATATATGGGCTAAGAATTATTCAAAAATATCTTAATTGCTTTTAAAATTGTCCATCAATCTCTTTTTCCGAAGATCAAGTCTTCACAACCAGAACTATGTAGCCTTGAGTTTCCCATTGCACCAGGGAATACGTAGGAGCAGGATCAAGTCTTGTCAGGCCATTTTCATACAAACATATTTATTTTCTATTCTATTTAAAGGGATCTAATAATTTTCAAAAACACCAAAATCACACACTCAGTTTAAGGGTACCATTCTTTGGAACAGGTGAGTAGCGTGCCTAACACCTTCTATACTCGTAACCGACTCCCAAATCTAGATTCTTCCTCAAGTTAGGGTTTTTTCAAATCTTTTCCCTTAAATAAAAATTTGGTGGTGACTCCACTTATCGATCTAATTTTCTTTTCTAAGATTTTTAGCGAGTTTGTCATCTCTTTGTAATTACGGTTGCGACATAATCGATATAGAAATTAGGAATATCATAGTGACGAGGAGATATCTAATGATGATGTCCACTTCTTTAAGAGCAATATAGGTCCTATGAATAAAAGGAGACAATCTCCAAAAAGAGAGAGGTCATCTTCAAGGGATAGGCTTCCATCACCAACAAGGGCAACAACACCAAAAGCTACCTCACATAGGTTAGATAGACATAGGACTCATCGCAGGATTAGAGAACCCACTAGAACTAGAACTCATAAACATAGATTCCATAAGAGTAAGGATGGATATATGAGTTCATCTAAGGATACTATAGAAAATAGATCCCCTAGGAATAGGATTAGCTCTAGGAACAAAAAGGGTATGAACTACCTAGAACCCTTAGAAGTATCAAAAGTGAAAATGCCTAAGTTCCAAGAAAGGAACGATTTAGAGGCATATCTAGATTTGAAGCTCAAGGTTGAGCAAATTTTTTAAAGCTATTCCATTAGGGAAGAACATAAGGTTAGATTAGCTGCCTTAGAGTTTAGTGAATATTCCCTAATATGGTGGGATAAGCTCAACAAATAAAGATACCAGCCCTTAAGTGAATTCGAGGAGATGAAACACATAATGAGGACTAGGTATATCCCTCCTCATTATTTGAGAGAAATTCATTATAGGATCCAAAGCCTCACCCATGGAACTAGGAGGATGAATGAGTACTACAAAGAAATGAAGATAGCAGTGGTTAGAGCCAACCTAAGGGAGAGTGAGGACGCCACGATGGTTAGGTTCTTAGATGGACTTAGGCATAAAATTAGGGACTAAAGGTATAATTCCAAATCAATAAGAAAGGTAAGGGTAGATTCACTACATATAAGTCTTCCACACAAGACTCTTGGAAGAATAGGAAGAAAGATTTTAGTTTTAAACCTCAAGACCAAAAAAAATGCCAAAGACTCCAAGAAGTCAAAGGGAAACGCCCCTAGCTTGCCCTCGGGCAAAGAATCCTTCACTAAGTGATTTAAGTACCTAGGGAGAGGCCATATAGCCTCCCAATGCCAAAATAAGAAAACCATGGTCCTTAGGAACAATAATAATTATTCATCTTTAGAGTCCACTACCTCTAGTTCCTCTTTCTCTTCATCTAATGAGGAAACCTTGGAATATGCACTTTAGAGCGGCCTTCTAGTGGTTAGGAGGTTACTGGGTAGTGTTGCTAATGGGAAAGAAGAAACACAAAGAGAGAATATCTTCCATACTAGGTATTCTATTAAGAGCGACACCCACTCCTTAATTATTGATGGGGGAGATGCACTAATGTAGCTAGTACTAAACTACTTACCAAGGTAGGGTTAGCAACCACCCCACATCCTAAGCCATATAAGATTCAATGGCTTAATGATAATGTAGATTTGTTGGTTAATCACCAAGTCCTCCTCACTTTCACCATTGGGAGGTATGAGGATAATGTTGTTTGTGATGTTGTACCAATGGAGGCTAGCCATCTGTTCTTGGGAAAGCCATGGCAATACAATAGGAATGTCCATCATGATAGGATACCAATAGGTATTCCTTCCAATTCAACTCCCAGAAAATTACCTTGGTTTCTTTCTCCTTTATTGAAGTCAATCAATACCAAATATATATGAGAAAAAAAATAAGGCAAAGAGACAAAGACTGGAAAAATAAAAATTAAAAAAAATAAAAGAAAATGATAAAAAAAAAGAGGAAGATAACAAACAAGAGTAATGAGGATCCCACCTCTCTTGTACATGAGAGTGAGATTAGGCTTGTAAGGAAGGATAAAGTGAGAAAAATTCTCCTAGTTAGGATACCTCTTCCTATATATCCCATTATCTTGAACCTAACCATTGAGGTAGGGCCTATGGCTTCATCTACTATTATAATTAAGGAACCATTCCCTCTAGAAGGAAGTCAAGAGTTGTTCCTCCCAAAGGCCTAATCCCCCTAATCACCCCTTATTACCTGGGAAACACCTTAGTAAAATTTCATTTCCTAGGATGTTTCAATTCTTTGTTTTATCATTTTGAGTCTGGAATATTTCCTTTGATTGAAAACCTCGAAGCCTATAATTCAACTGTATTTGGTCAACCAAAGTTGTGGGAATCAGGTAAGAAGATAAATTGCCTCATTCTTCCTCTATAGTTGTGTAAAGCCCAATCATTTCTTAGGTTAGTTCTAGACATGATTCCTCAAAATAATATCCTAAGGCATGGCCATACTCCGCGGTGCCTACAAAACCTGATCACGCACTCATGAAACTCAATAAATTTATTGATCTTTTATTTCATACTTTTGATGATTATGGGTTTTTCAATACTTACAATGTCTTATTTCTACATATTTTCAATTACATGTTATTACAATTATTTGAAAAAATCAAGAGGTTTGTATTTGATTCAGGCATTATCGTAGTTTCCATTCATTAATAACATATCCACTACTTATTATGTCCTTGTCTTGTAGATCATGATAAGCATACATATTCAAGGATGAATGCTTATAAAAGGGAAGGAGATGATATAGAGATCCTAGCTGCAAAGTAAGAGGCTAGCTATAGAGACCTAGTGAGCCTATTGGACCCATCACCAGAACAAGAGCTAAGAAGTTACAAAATAAGGAAACCTTCTTGGGCCTTTAGGAGGAGCTTTCTCAAGCCTAATACACTTCTCCCAGTGGCTCTCCATATTTAAACTAGGACTTGGATATTTCTTGTATTTTGGGTTTGCTTTGGCTAACTTGTGGCTACATAGAAGGAGGATGAAGGAAAAAAATATTCGGCTTGAAATCCAAGCCCAAACTACTTATCTTTGACAACTCCAAAGCTGCATGGGTTTTCTCCTTTCTTAGGCATCCCTTTGGTCTATAAATAGGCTATTTTATGTGTAATTTGAACACTTTTGGGAGCAACTTTTATCTCTTCTTTTCTCTTCCTTTCTTGATTGAATTTGCAAGTGGGAGTTCCTTTATTCTTAGCTTTGAAGGTGGTGGAGAAGGAGCTTATCTCCTCCAAAAGTGACGCTTCAACCTTATCTTTCTTCACTTCTTCATTTCTTCACCTCCAAACTCCACAAAGCTTACGTCCATTAATCTAGATCTTCATTAGTCATGGACATCTGGATCAATGAGCTTTCATTCTACCATAATGGGTCACCTTCTATTGATAAGAAAAAGCTAAGGTATAAACTCAAGAAAAAGAGAGAGAATTAGGATTCTCTTTGCTCACTCAAAAGTGAAATTTCATAAAATTATGAAAATGAGCTACAAGATGCCTATTTAATGGCCAAGGGCATTGGGAATTTGGCTAAACCTTTCCTTGAACGTGCCATACTTACTAAATTTGGCTTCTAAGATCCAAAACCTAGGAACTTAAGACTACATGCTCAATATTAAGGCTACATACTTAAACTTAAAAAAAAAAGTACAAGATGACCTATACAAAAAGGAACATCCTAATTTATTATAAATAAAATATTTTAAACTATTTTCATATAAAAAATATCAAAGATTTATACCCTTGCCCATGGATTCAATAATATACAATGAAAGAGTATAAGTATCCTTAGGTCAAGGTAAAATCTTGTTGTCAACAAAGAACAACTTGAAAAAACTCAACCAAAATAAATAAATAAAATCTACTAAAAAAACTAGTTTCTTATCAATTTAGAAAATAGACTCTTTGAACCACACAAAAATGGGAAACCAATGTAGATGCTCTCACAAGGTAATTAATTACCTACCTTCAAATTAAGCCCACATTTTTCGGTCCTACTAGGAGCTAAAGGGCAAACTATGGATAAATTTTGGACTTGTAAACAAATTTATATCAATTTTTTTATCGACAAAATTGTTGTTAGCATATAATTGCAATATTTATATTACTAATAGTTTCATTTAGATAAGTAAAAATCATAGAAATAGAAATAAACCTCAGTTGTATCTTTTTCCTATTAGTATATGCCCCTATATGATATATTCTTTTGTTATATAACTTTATTTTAGCTTCGTTATAGTTGGTATAATCATTTTCATCAATTTATTGTTGTAAAAAAGTACGATATAACATCTACAAATAAGAAAAAAGGAGTGATTTATGAGATTTATGAGAAATGGAGAAAGGATCATTAAATCCTGTCACTTATTCCCAAGTGAAGGAATATATACTTACTTTCCTAAAGAGAGATGCAGGTCAGCCCCTCGCTTCGAGCTTGGTTTATGATAAATACATGGATGATTTTGTAGGAAGAACTTTCCGAGAAGAAAGATGCTCTGCTTTGTACGATGGATGAGTTTCCTTGTTGCTAGTGTTCCTTAAGTTCATAAACAGATCCAGCCTCTGATAGATCTAAAGTTCATTCCAGATGATGAAGGTTCATACATTATGTTACTGTAGAACCAAAGCATTGTGGGTGACAGCACTAGAAACGGTGCTTAATAGTTGAAAATTAAATCTACACGAAGAAGATAATATTCTAAACTAGAACCATCGCAAAAAAAAAAAATGGATAGAAGCTCAGTTTTTCAATTAAACATCGCATATAAATACTTAAGTTTTAAAAAAATTGAAAAAAATGAAGTAAGATAAAGAACTCAACATTGTACACATAGTAGAAAGGGAGCACGACTTCTAAAGAGATTTTGGCATCGTTGGCCTTAGATATGTATTAAATAATTTTCAAACAAAATTTGAAATCCTTTTAAACAGGAGGGAGTTAGGAACAATTCTATTTTTAGTAAGTTAACATTATAATAAAATATGGCTAAAAGTTTTTTAAAAAATCAAATATAAAAGAATATGTAAGTTTAGAGATCTTTGGTATATTTTTTTATAAATTTTTTATATATTCTTTTATTATTTTATAAAATAAATAGTTAATAAAATGTTATATTTATTAATAAAAATCTTGTGACATAATTTTGTAGTAATTTGTTTCTTAATTTTTATATGAAACGATTTTACTAAAATATTTTTAAAACAATATAATTTTTAAAAAAAATTTTTATAAAACTAATTTTACTCATTTTATAAAAAATTAAATTTGAATTTTTTATAATTTTAATACAAGTTGTTAATATTATTTATATATCAAAAAATTATTAATTATAAGATTTATAAATTATGTGTTTAACATCTATACCTATGTTGTTTTGTATTTGTTAGGTATATGATATTTATATTTATAATATAGTAATTATAGTTAAAAAAAATTAATGAAAAAAATTGATATTTGTTGATATAGAATAATTATACTCTATAATTTAATAATTATCATTGGAGATGGCGGTAGATATATGGTAAATTTTTCTGGAGCAGTATACATCCTTAATCAAGCCCTTGATTTGAACTAGTCGTGGGTAGTCGAGGAGCTGGCTTGGATTATGCCTCACCACCAAGATGAGGCTAACTTTTATCTTTGCTCCCTGAGGACGTCCTCATTCCAGAATTCGAATTACATATGCATTTTCTAGAATTTATTGAAAAATTATTTAATATTTTTTTTATCCTTTGAAATCTTATTTAGTTTATATAAAGTTATAACAGTGTATATCCTCCTTAATTATATTGGATAAATGTCGAAAGATATTATTGTAGTAATTTATCTTAAAATATTTTGGCTTTTCAAACCTCCACGGCCATTTCAGTATTAGTGCTTGTTGAATATCCCCAGGTCTCTGATTCCAAGTCCTCATTCATCAGCTAGTTTACAGACGTAATCCCACCGCATCCATGTTGTTATCTATCCTTTTTACATCGTCGTTGCTGCCACAGAGAAACCTGTTTTTTTTGCAGACGCACCAATTCTGATAGCACCTTCTACGGGGCCTTGCAAAAGAAATGTGCCTAGTCTTCGACGTTAAGAAGTAGAAATTAATTACCTTGGTCCAACATGCAGATGTCTTCCTTGGATGAACTCTGGCGAAGTGTTTAGTCCATAATGGAAGCTTTTCCCAAAGTTGACTTTCAATCCAGAAGCCAATGAAAAGTTGGCTAGTCGCATCCGAGCCAATTCGGAAGGGGCCACATAGGGAAGTTGTCATTGCATTCTGTTTAATCTCATGGATTCCTTCAAGCACCATGAGGAACATGTAAGTGCTCTAGGATCGCCTTGTTTCAAGTCTTTGAGTATCTTCACCTCAAAGACTGAAGGAATAGCATATGTGTGTCATGGACCGTATAAAGCTTCTTCATGAATACCTTTCACATCCTCCTTACCCCAAAACACCACACCCATTCCCTTATCTTCGAGCAAAGGGCATATATACTCAACATTATTGTATGAGTGTCTTTCTTACTAAAGATCGTCCCTAGCCATCCTTCACCCTAGATTTGATCTTCCAATGTGAGTTTGGATAAATAGGCTTCCTAACCTTCCCAGTGAAGGGAGAACTACCCAGCCACATATTCCCCCTCCCCATCAATATCAACTTTTACTCTAATTTATATTTTTATTGAATAACTTTTTTTAAATAATAATATTAAATGCTATTATTAAATTTTTTGATAAAATATTTATATTTATTTTTGTTTTTTAATTTTAAAATAAAATAAATATTACTAATATTATTATGATTATTTTTTTTGAAAGTATTGTATTTTTAATTTAATTTTTTGGACTAATTTAAAATATTAAATTGCTTCTAATTTATTAATATTTTTAAAAAAGTTTTAAAATTTTTTAAATTTTATTATCCTATTATTTTATAATAATAATAATAATATTATTATTATTATTAAATTTTTTATATTTTTTTTAACTTTTTCTTCTTATTTATTTATTGGTGAGCAGCGTCTTCCACTTTCTTGCTTTATTTTTATTTAAATTTTTTCTCTCTATCAATTATGGTTCTCTTTCTCTCTTTGATTTTTATTTGTTAGTTTGTTTTATTATTTTATAAAAAATTTAGTAAAAATATACTATTTCAACCATCTAATCTTATCTTTCTTTTTACTGTTTTAGATTTTTAAAATGACATCATTTTTATCTCCATTCTAAAAAATGTTATCTTCCCTATTATTTGGTATCGTATCGTCTTTCTTTCTCACATGCAAACATACATTTAAACTTTTGGTTAAAAGAACTTTTCAATGATATATCTAAAGTTTCATTTTGACTTATTTTTTCATTTCTTTTGGTTTCTATTGTTAAGCAATTTGATGTTTATTCGAAATTTGGAATTCTCACATTTAATAATTTATTTTGTTAAAAATTAATTTGTTTATACATTATTGTACTATAAGAAGTTATAGAAACGAAGTTGTGATAAATTTGAAATTTGACCTTATCTTTTACAAATTTGTAATCATTAAGGTAAGATGAGACTTTTCTATTTAATTTAGGAAATAAAACGAGTATAGAACTTTTTTAGTTCTATTTTGTGTTATTGGATATATATCTTAAAAATGATATTATTATATTATAAATGATTGATAAATTTATGATTAAATTTGTTATAGATAAAAGTATAATAATATAATTGAATTAAAGAATTATTTAAGTTGACATGAAATAAGATATTAAAGATAATGAAACCATCTATTTTACTTGTGTGATTCTTGCTGGTATGCAGGACTTTGGATATGAAATTTCATATGCATTATAATGTATATAGTGAAATTATATTCATAAATCTTCATGATTATTCACAAATTTTAAAAAAAATAATTTAAAAGAGAATACCATATAATAGTTTATAAATTATAAAAAAAATATCTTTCTATAGTAGGTATAATAAAATATTCAATTGAAAAATTTGATGAAAAACTAAACTATTTTCTACTTTAGAAAAACTTGTGAAATCTATTGTTTAAAATAAAGTCATTCTTCCTTTTTCTTCCAAACTTGTTATAGAGTTTTCAAAAATAAATTTGATATTTAATTAGTATATTTTATGCATGAAGAAAATAATACTTAAACCTCAATATCTATGAATAAAATTTAAAAAAGTTGAAGCAATTTTGTATTAATATTAATTCTATAAAATTTTTATAAGTTAGCTTACCAATTTTATTCTATAAGGATATAACATATAAAAAATAAATTTTTATCCCCTTAAATGATTTTCTAAACATTCATAAAAATAGTAATTTACTTCTAAGTTTTTAAAGAATAATTTTTGAAAAGTTTGGTTTCATTCATTAATAGTTTACCATGTGTATTGAAGTTTTGAACTACATTGATAACTTAATAGTTAGTCCTAAAATTTTAAATATGAAGAATAGTTTATATTTATTTTAAATATATAACAATTAGTATTTTTATTAAGATAATTTAATTGGAAATAAAAGGGTTTTAGTGATGGAAAATAGTATGTGAGAGTAGATAATCTCGAGCAATATTATGTTATTTGAGAAAAACTTGAGTTATATGTCATTATTAAAAATTTTGATATAATCATGAAAAGAATAAATGAATTTCCACTAATCACGGTGCTTTAGTTTAATTGTATGATTTGAAAAAATTAATTTCCCAAAAAAAATGGATGGATAGATGATGATAGACATAATTTTGATGACTAGAAAGAAATGTGTGAAGATAAATAATTCAAGAATAAATTTTTTATTATGATAAGGATGATGTTAATAGCACAATATCAAATTGGAAGATTTTGATACCTAAATTGGGTACATATGCATAACATATCATATGAAGATTATACAATTAAGATTGACAAAACATAATGTGATATGCGATGTATTAGGTTTTGAGACAATTATGAATCAATCATCATATAAGAAATGTATATTAAACTTATAATTGAACCTTCTCGATATCGTCTTCTTTCTCTGAAACTTTCATTGTCTGATTCTAAGTTCTCCACCTTCAATTTGGTTCTTCATCAGGATGAAGTAATCTTTAGGGACTATTTCGATGAGAAACTCGAAGCCTCCTCCTCGACAAACCCTCCATATCCTCCAACCTCCTGTTCAACTGTTGGAATTGATCTTGAACTGATATTATGAATATTTTTAGATCCGATTCATTTTGATGGAATTCACCACTCATGTTGGCAATACTACAAATTGAACAAAATAAATAAATTAGTATAATAAAACATTACCAATCACTTTCTTAATGTTTACCATCAATGTTGACGCACTTGAAGTAACTTTTTTAATAATGCTCTCACCAACTCTTACCTTTTACCTCTCGATTCTCCTTATAAGCTCTTAAACCAAGAACTTCACAAGTTTTTCCGATAGATAGCGAATGAGTCATGGATACACAAGATGAATAAGGTAAGAAATAATAGTCAAAGAAACAAGAACTCAAATATTATACTAAGAAAAGGCAGAAATATTTTTTTTATCAAATTGTCTTGAATCTATTTTTTTTTTAATTTCTATCACAATTTATCCATGAAATATTTGGTAGACAAGAAATTTAATGTTGCAAAAGATAGATATATAGTTATTTTATTTTTTTAGAGAATTTATGGGATAGGTAATAGAAGAAAAAAGGATAACCAAAAGATGAATGAGAATAAGAAGGATAGTGAAAAAACAAGAAAGACATGAATAAAACAAAACAAGGGATAGATGACACTTGATTCCAAGAGCCGAAACTCTAATACCAAATGATATGATTCACCCTACGTGAATGAATCATAATGCGAAAATGATAATTAGAATGTGTTGGAAATCAAGGTATTATAAGATAAAGGAACTTGACACAAACCGCAACTTAGGGAGCAGCGAAATTATCAAGAGGAATGTAACTCTTGTCGCAACCTACCAAAAGAACTAACCTTATCAAGGATAGTTGTTTACCTAATAACTAAAGAAATCAACTTTCACAAAGATACAATTCTCAAAACAAAATATTATTATCCATCAAAATCTATCTTTTCACTAAATTTTTAATTTCTATTATATAGATACGAATGATTATCTCCTCACTTTTTTTACTCTTTAAATTTTGAAATTAAATGTGAATTGTTCTATCTATTTTATTTTTTTCTATCTCTTTTTTATCTTATTTTTTATTACATTTTTTTTAATATTTTTTATTATTTGATATGTATCTATTTTTTATCATTCTTTTTCACTCACCAAAAGTTATTTTATCTATAACTTCATTATTAATTACTTTGCATCACTGTGCCTAAAAAAAACTTCTGCTTATCTTTAATATAACACATTATCTTTTAAGTTTCAAATTTTTACTATTATTATTTATTTTAAGTTTTTAAACATATTTTATTTATTTATTATTTAATTATATTTTTAATTTAAACAGTAAAAATTTGTATTTTATTTTTCAAGAAAACATTGTTTTAATTTTTAATTTTTTATTAAGTTTTATATTTTTAAAATATTCTCAGAAAAATGGATATTCACAAAATAAATAATAAATACGTTTAAAATTAAAATAATAATAATAATAATCTATTATGAGTTTTAAAACATTTTACAATATATAATTATTATAACAAGGTTATGGAAAAGTTAAACTTCTTTTAAGAGAAAAAGACAGTTGTGGAGAAATAAAGGAGAAACTGATACGATGTGGTAACAATGCTTACAAATGATCCTCTATATGGTTGCCATTTTGGATAGGAATTTTTTAACAATTTTAGGATTATAAAGGAGTTATTGATAAAAGTATAAAATGACAAGCCAAGCTTTTTTTATAGAGCCAGAAGATTTTATAAAAGAGCACCAGAGATGCCAGAGCAATTACAAGGCTCCCTCTACCCATAAGGATTTACAGAAGCGAAATAAAGCAAAAGGGTACATGAGAAAAACCAACAAGAAAAGATGAAGGTGGAAATTGCCTATCTACTGGTTCTACATCAAGAACACTAAACCATGCGTCATTAATTTAGGGGTTTTCATGGCTACCTCCCTAAGCATTCCATTAGATGCATAATCTATTTAAATAAAGGATAGTTGTAATCCAAGCATCTTGTCCAAATCCATGACCATGATCTCATCTAAACAAGTGATTGTTCCTAGCATTCAAAAAACTCCAGATGACAGAAAACCATATAACTTTCCACTTCTGCCTGAAAGTATTATTACCCTGTATTAAACCTCTGAATTGCATGACAGAACACCTTGTATGTCGCACCATTGTAGGCATTCCTTCCATATGGATTTTGATATGTCATAGTTAAAAAATGGATGGTTTGTTGTCTCTATGGTCCTATCAGCATATTGATTGGGCATGGTGTTTGTTCTGATTCTAATATTCTACACTTTTCTAGTTCATGTTTCATGGGGATAATATTAGGGTGCATTGTGAGGCTAATATTCCTATCTTTGAAGGTATTACATAGAATGCTGACTTCAGTGAGTAATTCTCTGTTCTATTACCCTGCCATACCCACCTTTCTTTCTCTTCCTTTAAAGATATGGTCTCCTAAGCAAATAAGGTCTACGGTAGACCCAATCCATATTGTCATGGTTTCACTTTTAATGTTGAAGATGTTGCATAGTCTTGGAAATCTTTTTTCGAGTTCCAGGTTTTTCATCCATTTATCTGTTTAGAATTTTATTTCTCTTTCATTTCCTACATTTTTACCTACAAGGTCCCCCCACCATCCTTCCCTAACCTCCCTGTTATTATTTATGGAGTTGCGGTTCTGTTTTTACCCTTCATAGCCATTTTCCCACCAGAGAAAGTTTTAACAAGTTAATGTTTTTGGTTCCCAATCTATCACTCTCTTTGTCTTTGCATACATGATCCTACGCTACCCAAGTTATCTTCCTACAAGTCTCATTGCTTCCTCATAGGATGATGTGTATGATCTTTCTGTTCTCAATAAATGCAAACTGGTCCGTTGATATGATTTGTACCAAAATCTTCTAAACTTTGTTTGCTAAAACCTTTGAAAGCACCTTGTGCATACATACTACTTTGATATGATCTTTTCCCTTATGTTAGGCAGGTTTCCTTTATTTGTTATCAGTACTAAAAATGAACTGTTGGCTCTTCCAACCAAATTATTTTATGATTGTAGTAAATATATATTATAATATTTTTAATTTTTAATATATTTTCTATCATATTTTATTTTTATTATTATGATAATTTTTGAAATAAAATATATCCAATTCATTAAATATACATCATCTATTTTACCATGTAGTGTATCTTGTGTACCGTTACAACAAAAGTGAGTTTGTACACAGTAAAAGGGACCTTCGTTTCAAAGCGGGATCCATCCAATCAGAGAGACATCCCAAAAACTCATATCACATGTTACTGTATATATAATAAATGTGATCCTTATCTTGTTACGGAAATGTGTATTTCGCATAAACATGATCCATGGCTCTTGTAAGTGGACAAGGTGTCAAACAAGAGAGGGAGAGGAAAAACTGATGATGATGATGGTGATGGAAGTAGGGTAAGTTATTTACAAGAAGCAAGAAAGATCATTTCACGCTCCCAAACATGAATAGAAAGAAGGTATAAATATAAACTTTAATTATATATTGACAATATAAACCATTATATTATTATTCAATTATAAATGATTATATTATTTAAAATTATTAGTTTTAATAATTATGTTAAAATCATATATGGAATTATTTTTAATTTATTAATAATATATTAAAATAAAGTCATAAACATAGAATAACATTAAAAAAGGTATAAAAATAAGTCTAAAATTTAGATGTAAAAGAAATTAAATTTTTTTAAAAATTATGTCTAACTTGTGATTTTGTAGATAATAGTTAGTCAGTAAGGTTTATTACCAACTTCGTCGGAAAATAATAATATGCCAAAATGCAATAGAAGAACATCATAAAAAAAAAGAGTACTACAAGTAAATTAACGCGGAAAGATGTTAATAATTTGAAAGACCAGACGTTTATATTTATGTCGGTCATTACTCGTTATAAAACAACTAATATATATATATATATATATTACATCAAACCAACTAAAAGAAATTATGACATATCAATAATATTCATCTTTTTACCATTTTATTTAATTTAATTCGTAGATTTTAATATTATATATTTTTATGCTCATCTTATCTGCATTAAAGACTTTTATTTGCTCTCTCTTATTTTTTTTTCGCATGAGTTATATGTTATTATTTGGGTGCACACGTTTATATAACAACTTATTTTATTATCACTTTTTATCTCATTATTTTCATTCACAATTTTTCCTCTCTTTTACCTTTCTTACTTGTAATAAAATTTTACAAAGTTATTATATAAATAAAACCTTCCTTTCATGTCAAGAGTTTTGTTTTAAACAAAGTGTTTAAAATTATATATATATATATATATTATTTTTTTGGTGTTCTGATAAACATCTCATCTAACATTATCAATCATTCACATTAATTTGAATTTGTGAGGATTTTATTATTTTAAAAAATTATAACAATTAAAATCATCATAAAATTTAAATGAATAAAATGTATATGGATATTTAATACTATTAAATAGGATGTTTATCTTTTAGTTTTATAATAATTTGTATAAAAGTTGAGATAGATAAGAAAGAAATAAGTAAGTAAATAAATAATGTCATAGAAAAAATAAAAACAAAAGTATGTTATATAAATAATATAATTTTTTTAAAAAAAAAGTAAAGAAAAGTGAAATGGATATTTGGTGTTTGAATAATAAAAGGACTTTTTTTTTCTTTTACAACCACCTAAGTTTACATTTTTATTTTGTAAAAGTGTGTTTACGTTTGGTTTAGGAACTGAAGCATAAATTTGATTGAATATTTTACTTTATACGGTAAGATATAGTGTTTGTAATTAAAGAGTAGGAAATGAAGAGATGAAAATGGTGAATACGACAAGTTAAACAGAAACTGACTACTCCGCACACAAAACTCCCCCACCTTCTCTCTCCAATACATATGGACTAGATTCTCTCTTTTGGCGTAGCGAAATCAAATCCACAAGCTTGTATCCCCTCGTTGCTCTCATATAGAGGGGGGTCACACGCACCAACAACTACATCACGTCGTATCAATATCATTTAAGAACAATCAATCTTTTACTCTCTCTCTCTCTCTCTATCTTTTTCTTCATTTCCCGTGTTCCATTCCCTTCCCATGTGACCAAAGCACGACGCCGTTTAACAGCATCGTCTTCAACTCTTCCCAAAAAATGAGCCAGTGTGTTCCAAGCTGGGACGTCGACGACAATCCACCACCTCCGAGAGTGTCGCTTCGTTCCAACTCCAACTCAACTGCCCCCGATGTCCCCATGTCAGTGCTCTCTCTATCTGTTAATTTTGAATCTCTTTCCCTTTTTCTGTATGCATTTGTTGATGATTTTGATTTGATGAGTTCAGGTTAGACTACGATGTTGCTGAGCTTACATGGGAAAATGGACAGCTATCTATGCATGGCTTAGGACTACCGCGAGTGCCGGTAAAACCCTCCTCAACGCCCAATAATAAGTACACGTGGGAAAAGCCTCGTGCAAGTGGCACCTTGGAGTCCATAGTCAACCAAGCAACTAACCTGCCACACCGTGCCAAATCAATAATAGACTGTAGCGGCGGCGGTGGCGGAAACAACGATGGGATTTATGGGAACTTATTAGTCCCATGGTTTGATCCTCGTCGTGCTGCAGCGGTCGCCGCCGCCACCTCGAACACCATGACAAAGGACGCATTGGTGCCGTGCTCCAACCGCTCGGAAGAGCCTGGAACGTGCATGGTGGGTTGTTCCACACGTGTGGGGTCTTGCTGTGGCAACCAGAGGGAAGGGGCATTCCTCGCTGCTGCGGGGAAGCGCGCCAAAGTGGCACACGTGCCGGTGGCGGGGCAGGAGATAAGTGGCAGGGATCAGAGTGTGAGTGGTAGTGCCACGTTTGGGAGGGATAGCAAGCACATGACGCTTGACACGTGCGACAGAGAATTCGGCGTGGGTTTCACTTCCACCTCCATTGGGTCGCTCGAGAACACAAGTTCCGCAAAGCAGTGCACCAAGACCACCACTGTAGACGATCACGATTCTGTTTCTCACAGTAAACCAGTGGTATGCCTTTATATACGTTTTCAGTATCATATATTAGTATAATTTTTCTTCTTATCTTATTATTATATAATATTTTTTCTTCTTATCTTATTATTATATAATATTTTTTCTTCTTCTTCTTTCTACCTCTTTATTCTTTTTTTTTTTATCTAAATTCCATCTATCTTGACATCTACATAAAATAATTTCCATATGTTTTGTATTACTATTTTATTCTCCGGTTGGTATTATTACAGTCTGAATTTCTATGCCTGTATCATGACGACAGTTGTAACTGTTGCAATAGCTCCTGCGTATGAGGTCACTGCAACTTTGACGAAAGTTATAATCTTTATAATAAATTTTCATAATAATTTTACAAAATACTTTTTTATTCTTTTATCGTATTATTTATTTTATTACACTTTTATTTTTCTTTTACTTCTATTTCTCCCTTATATTATACATCGCATTATATGTACTTAAAGAAAGAATTACACCACCCTTTTCAGTCTCAAGATAATTGCAAACTAGCTACTTGCTGGTTTACACTATCTTAAGTTACACATCTTATATGTAATTAATTACTTTTGTTGCGCATCCAACCTATTTAGATAGACATTTACAATTTTTCAAAGAAATTTATGTTTTTATTTTATAATCTTTATCTCTTAATTATGAAAAAACATACAGATATTTTTTTTCTCAAATTTATAAAAATAAGTAATATATGTTTTTAGTACATGTTTAAATTGATCTTTTAAAGTTTGCTCAGATTTTTTTTTTTTAAAAAAACATTACCATATTACTATATCTTAAACCTTTTAAGGTATAACTTTACTAACAATATTTTTGGAAAACTAATATCATATTTAGGCCTTTAAATATTTATTTGGTAACTAAACTTTTTAAAACACAAATGCGAGATAATTTTAAAGGCAAATTTGAGGATTTGTTTTATTGTTATAATTGACTAAACATTTTCCCCCTTTATTTTAACTTTATGATATGTGATTGTCTTTTGGAAATTTGCAGAGGGAAGATGTGAATGAGGAAAAGAAAAAGAGAGCAAACGGAAAATCTTCGGTGTCCACTAAAAGGAGCAGAGCTGCCGCTATACACAACCAATCTGAAAGGGTGAGCGTTGAATGAACTTTGTTAATTGTTGCGACGATACTTTAACAACAAAATCAAGAGTTTGTTGTTGATTGGCTCATTTTTGCATATATGGCTTTTCAGAAAAGGAGGGATAAGATAAACCAGAGAATGAAGACATTACAAAAGTTGGTCCCAAATTCCAGCAAGGTATATAGAATAGTTGCAACTAGTGGGTTTTTTGCTGACCTAATCATGATATTGTGTATGTGGTATCTGAGCCAATTATTTAGTATCTATTGGTCCCAATTCATATCAGTTTAGTGAGAGAAACAGTAGATATATCCTGATGTAACATCTTTTTCCTCTCTCTTTTTCTCATTCACTTTCGTAGACTTCAAGTAGCGGTCCCCTGAGGATTCGGCACTATAAATCCCAGTTCACACTGGATCTCCCTCCGCATGTTTTCGCTTTTCATATTCTTTGCTACTTCTATATATCAAATAATTTTCAAAACCAAAAAAATATTTTCACGTAAACAAAATCATTAATTTGAATTTGTTACTTCTTTCACTTTTTATCGAAGGATTAAATGATACACTAGCCATGCCCCCTCTCGCCCTCTCTCCTTATATATTTGTAAAAAGTATATAGATGATAAACTACTATTATTAGTCGTTTTTGTTGTTAATATTTTCAATTTTATTATTTTAAATTTATTTTTAACTTTTAATTCTACTATGCTGACTTTTAGACCTATATAATATATTATTGTTTCTTCTTTTTTATAGAAATAAATGTTGCTATGGATTTGAAAGTAGGTAGAATGTGATGGAAGAAAGAGATGCATAGGAAAAATAAAAAAGATATAAAATAAAATAAACTAATAAAATATATGATAACATAATTATTTTTATACATGATAGGAATGGTATCTATGGTACAATTTATTTTACTTGTTTCATGTAAAATTCTTTGTATGTTATTCTATTACCTTGTCCTTTTACATATGACCGAAACATTATTGGTAAAAGACTAATATATTATATAAATTTTTAAAAAGTCTTAAATATTTTGTTGTGATCAATTTTATTTCTCATATTTATATTATTAATATTAAAACATCTTAAAATATAATTAATATAATATAAATGCATAAGATTCTAATCTGTTTAGATATACTCCGGCCTATGGGATATGACTGTGGTAATGAACTTTATCCAATCATATGGCTATGGGAATTATAGGGCAGTGTTTGCATCCATAGAGTCCACATAAATTCCAATTACTCATTGTCATACTTTGGCAGAAGGCTATTTGGTGAAGAGACACTCAACTGCTCCCACAGAAACCCTTTCCAGTGGTAGGCCCTTATGTCAATTATTCCATAAACACTGGGACAATTAACATTTTCCGCCAAAAACATTAAAGTACAATACAGAGAGGAGAAAGAGAAAGACGAATTAAAAGGAATCCACAACCAGATAGACACAAGAAAGAAAAAAAGAAATCAGTGGAAACGTGAAGGTTGACTATAATAACCTGTTTACCAATTTAACAACAAAAATTAAACGGATTAACATAGAGAAATAGATATGCATGATCACAGAATTAGTTACTTTTATATGCCTTTGCTACATGCAATTTGATATATATTGGACTTATTCATGATTAATTAAATATTTATGGTTTCATATATTTAAATTTTTTGTTACAGACTGATAAAGCTTCAATGTTGGATGAGGTGATAGAATATCTGAAACAGTTGCAAGCACAAGTGCAAATGATGAATAGGATCAACATGTCATCTATGATGTTGCCTTTGACAATGCAACAACAGCTACAAATGTCAATGATGTCTCCAATGGGGATGGGAATGGGAATGGGAATGGGAATGGGTATGGGAATGGGGATGGATATGAACTCCATCAATCGTGCTAACATCCATGGCATCCCTCCAGTCCTCCACCCTTCTGCCTTCATGCCTATGCCCTCATGGGATGCCGCCGACCGGCTTCCAGGAACTCCGGCCACCGTCATGCCTGACCCTTTGTCCACATTTTTTGGATGCCAATCACAGGTACGTACCTTGTTAAATGCTAACTAACGATTGCTAAATTACATTTTTATCGAGAATTCAAAAATTAAAAATATCAAGTAAAAAGTTATATCATATTAAATGTTAAAATATATTCTTTTTTCTCTTAGCAAGTTTCTTAATTTCTTTACTCTTCATGCTACCTGTGAGTTCATATGTATTTGTTCATTATTTGACTTATTTTTCTATTAGAAGAGTCAACTTTGTTTCCGGCCTTCCATAAATTTCAATCTTGTATATTTGTTTGACTCATTTATTGCTGATAGGCTGAAGTACTTACGCCCATTTCTTTTATAATTTTTTTATCTCTATTACAGACTTTCTATTGTCTTACTTTGATACATTAAATTTATTTATTTATATTTTAAAATTTATTTTAATAATTAATTAATAAAATATGATAATTAATTTAAAATTTATAGTTAATTCTATATAAAAAAATAACTCAATTATATATTTGATTATAAAAAATTAATTTAATAATCGATTATTAAAATATGACAATAGGTTACCAACTAAATAATCAATTAAAGTAATAAATTAAGTGAGAGTAATAATCGATTATAATACATAATTAAGTTAAGCATATATATTGTTAATTATAATATTTTTTATAATTAATTATTAAATTTTGATAATTGATTAAAAAAATAAAATATAGATGAATAAATTTTATATTCGAGAATACTTTTCTTTTTTAGTATTTGGCTGGTTACTGAATTGGTGGGTAGTGAGTCACAAATGACAGTATTGTCGATATCAGTCTAATCGAATTCATTGCAGCATTAATACTGTGCTTTGGTTTGTTAGGACGGTGACAAAGTTAATTAACTATATTTGTATCTAGCTTATACCCCATCACTCTCTCTGAAGTTGTAATGGAATAAAGAAACTCTTCAAAATAACACTTCAATTATAAGTTTCAAATTGTCTACATCCCTTGTTTATTGAACAAGATGCATCATTTTCACCGATGGCTTTGTGTCGATCGAAGCTAATTAGAATATACCTTTATTTCTCATTTTGAAACTCTTTGTTCCCTCATGGGTGATAATAAATTTTTTTGTTACAAACTCTTTTTTTTCAATTATGATTTCTGTATATATATAATACTAACACTTATTTGGTCTTCCATCATTTGTTACGTATATTATTTCTCTCTTTTTTCTTCCTTTATTTTTTAAGGTCTAAACATTTTAAGAGGTGTCTACAAAATATTTTTCTTTTTCTTTCACTGTGGCACTTTCATTAATATGCAAAAAAAGGTTGATGTGGTTGTTTAGATATGTATAATTAGATTCAAATATTCTTATTTTTCTTTAACGCTTATTTGGAAGAAGTTTTTTCTTTAAGGAAAAAGGAAAGGAGCACAGCTTTTCTATTTTTAAAAAGAATTATATATTATTTACGATGAATAATGAATAAGTAATAATGCATTAAATTTTTTGTTAATGTATCATTTTACATATTTTATTTTTTAAAAAGTATTAAATTTAAAAAAAATTATTTAAAAAAATTATCATCTCCTTTCTTTTTCTCCAGAAATCTTCTTTCTCAAACAACATTAGCTACTGCTTTTTCTTTTGTTTAGATCTAAGGAATTTTAAATCTTCTTAATTTTCTTTAATTAATAAAGTATTTTAATTGTTTACAGCCCATGACCATGGATGCGTACAGTAGGATTGCTGCCATGTATCAGCAGCTGCACCAACCTCCTGCTCCTGCATCTAAAAACTGAGTTGCTTGATAGCATATTCTACCGTTGTGATAGTGTTGAGCTACAAACAAAAATGTCCATATTTATTCTTTGTGAGAAATATGTATATTAGCTGCAAAACAAATCATGAGAAACAATAGCAGAGTATATACAGTGCTTTTATATTTGTAGTTAGGAACTTGTTTATTTTATCTTTTATATGTAAGTTGATGGAATTGGCTACCTGTATAACGTATTTGTTATTTATTGAATAATGAGTTTGACTTTATTCAAATCTTTTTATTTTTCTTTTCGTGTAGTGTGGACGATATGTTCTTCTTTAATATAAACATCATTTTAATTTTTAATGTTAAATTATCGATTAATTTAGTACTTTATAGATCAATTAAATTAATAAATTTATTTTCTATCTTTAACAAAATTAAATTTATTTAGTTTTTAGACTTGATACCTGCAATTAATTTGATCTCTAAAATCATCAAATCATTCCGTTTAATTTTTAAATTTGACAATTACCATTAATTTGGTTTTCGACATACGAGAAAATTTAATCCTAATATATTAGAATAAAGCTGATTAAAATAATTAAGAGCTGTCAAAGTTAGGAATTTAATTTAACGAACCTTAATTTCGAAAAACTAAAATAATTTATAGATGTATTTAATATTATTTCAATTTCATTAAAATATATTTATAATATTAAAAATATTTATACACATAATCTATCAAAGTACTATACTTCTTTTGTAACTTGAAAATTAAAATAATTGATAATTATAATTTTAGAGACATATTGGATATTTTTATTATTTTTCCCATTATTTGTAATTAAGATATATGATTAGCTTCAATTTATTGTAGTTTATTGTTTTAGTATCTGTGCTTTGGATTCAATTATTTATTCAAAATTTTAAAGGGAAATGCATAATTTTTCGAGCAATAAAAAACAAAAAAAAAGTTGAACAATATCAGCTAAAGTTCATATAATATTTTGATCATTCACCATTATATATACGTAACTAGTAATGAACTTATATAATATATTGGATTAAATATATTTTAATTTCTATAAATACAATGAATTTTACTTTTAATTTTTGGAAAATTATCATTGTTGGAATCTAATTTTTAACAAGTTTCTTTTATCTTTTAAGTTTAAAAATTTTCATAATGGTAAAAAATATTATTTGTAACATTACATATAGAAATATTTATTTTATTTAAGTTTTTGAAACAAGATATTTTTCAAAAGGCAAAGATAAGACATCGTATATAAAGAACTTACTTGAATTAATAACAAAGCATCATATGAACAACGTAAAAGATGTGTCCTCTAAGAGAATTTAACCATTAAGTAAGAATTGTACTTATTATCACTTGACTACACAATTTCTATCGGAACATCTTTTTCTCTCGGACAATTTAATATTTTCTATACAAATTTCATGCAACGCTGTCAAGCTTCATCGTCACCAAATCTGCACGTAGTATGGAAAAGTTACTATTAACATAAATGTAGGTGAAACTTCAATAATAATAATAAAAAAAACTATTACTATAAAGTATAAGGTACATATCTTAGTTGTCAAAAGTAAATTATTTTTATCTTCTTTTATATAAGTAGAAAATTACAAACAAAATAATAAACATAACACTCTATTACTCTTATCTACAAACAAGATTTGTTGTATACGTTTATAAATGTCTCTTAGTTTTTAAGCTTCATTTAATACATTCTTTTCTATTTTGATATTTGTATTAAAAAGAGTTTGAAGATGCTTATTTATAAAAAATATTTGAGTTTAAATCTAGAGAAGTTTGTACTAGATTATTTGAAAAAATTTTTTAAGAAAATGTGTGCATAGTAAAATTGCCTGTGTTGAATAAAGATTTATATAGCTTTTAATTAATGAGTGGATCAATATACATTATTTGTTTAATTTTTTCGTTTTCTATTTTGTGGTAATATATAGGTGTTCTTTGATGAGATTCTATTCATTTAAGTTTTACATTAAATAACTTGAAAGAAGAAGAAGGTAGAAAATTTTTATATATGTGAAGATTATTTATGAATTTTATCACCACAACCACAACAATATAGTCTATTGAAATTTGGGTAGTTATGTGCCACCAAAATAATGTAATTCTTTAGATAAAAATTGCAAATAATAATAAATACTTTTAAGGTGTTTGTGTCAAAGCAATGTAGAAAATTTTTTATACTCTTTTGTGCCTTTGGTGTTGTACCTTTTTGCACACAAAATTCAATCCATCATGTATCAAATATTTTATTTTATTATCATTTTTTTAGTTTGGTTATTTAATTAAATATGATAAGGTTCTTGGTTAAATTTGAATACTTAACATTATGATAGAGATCATAATAATGAGAGATAAATTTTTTATAATTTAATCTAAATTATTCTTAGTTATTGGATGATTAAAATGACATTAATAATCTAGATAGATTAATATATATATATATATATATATATATATATATATATATTTATTGTAAGAGTTTTTATTGATTAGATTAATAGATGTTATTTATTAAGTTATATATATAGATTATGCATATGGAGATATCATCGTTAAGTTGACTAAATTAATAATTTCAAATAGTTACAAATATATTTAATTTTTCAATTGGATATTCTCATAAAGAACATAGTATTATAATTTTCTCTTATAATATTTAACAAAGTTATTTATTATACTTTAATTCAAGATATCTTATATCTTTAGGGTGCTAGTTGAATGGATATGAAATATAATTAAATACTTGTAAAACTAATGATTAGTCAAGAAGGAATCTATCTGTAATGAGTTTGATTTTGATTTTTAAGATTATGATAAATTAAGATCTTCGTCAAAGAAATTAAATGAATGAGCAAATTAGTTTTCTTTGGATCGTTCATGAACTAACCAATTAGACTTTGACAATTATCTAATGTTTTAAGGTTAACCAAGAGTTAAAAAGATGAAAGAAAATTTTCTTTATTCTTTTATAATTCTCAAAAATAAAAGATATTACTTCATACTATTTGACCATTAAGGAGTGTTGTTAAACATCAACCTTGATTAGTATATTAGTATTACTAATTTGTTACCAACTTTACATTCAACCTATAAGATCATACATTACCAAGTGTTCCAATCTTTAATAGAGGATTATTTAATTGTTTTATAATTAGATTAAATAATTTGAATTTGATCAAATAAATAAAATTTTAATCCAAATAGAATATTATTATATTCTTGTATAATATTAAGAATAAAATAATTAATGATATTCAATTTTATTTTATTTTGAATAAAATTAAGCTTTCAAATTTTAAATAAAGATTTGGTTATGTTATTGTGATAAATTTAATAGAAAAATGAAGATAAGATTATTGTATATCCTCTCATAATAGAGATCATGCAGTTAGTTTCATTCCTAAATAACATAGAGAAATAAAGGGATATATATTAATAAAAATAAGATTTTTATTATATTTATATAAACAACATATGAGTATAATGATGCACACAATTCTCATTGATAATACCTATACCTTTAAATCTCCTTAGTTTCATTCCTAAATAACATAGAGATAAATGGATATATATTAATAAAAATAAGATTCTTTTTATGTGTATATAAACAATATGTAAGTATAATAATACACACAATTTTGATTGATAATTCTTATACCTTTAAATCTCCTTTTGGAATATTTGAGAGATTTTTTGAATATACACATTTCATTCTATCAAAATATTGATCACAAGCACTTGATTTCGATGTGGATATACTCTTTGCATTATCAAAAAGAAATTTTTTTAGATAAGTACATTGTATTCCCGATATTTATATCTAAAATATGTTGATTGAATTAAATTTTAAATACATAATAGATTAATATGATTACTTTCTAATTCTGCTGCAATATTAGAACATCATGTAATTCTTTTGGGGTATCATAACTTTAAGTTTTATATGTTTAAATTTTATTTCTATGAATTAAAATTACATGAAATGATTATTGAAATATGTCTATGTCACATGTCATGGTGTATATGGTGCAATAAATATTTTTATTAACTGAATAAATGATTTTCTTATCATTTGATGATTTTTAAAATTATTATCCATTTTATATACAAATATGAATGACCTTTTAAAGAATATGTAAATGAGCACAAGTTATTTATATATATATATATATAACTTTAACCAAAGTTATTCTGTTTAATAATTTTAATAAAAAATTATATTTAATCAATCCAATTGTTAAAATTAATAAATTATATTATATAAATTATTCTTATAAAATTTCATAAAATTTGAAAAATGATTAATACTTCAAAAAATAAATTCAAATTAACGGATATTATAAGAGGTATATTATGTTAAAAACTATACTGAATATGAAAGAAGTAATAAACATTTTTAAATAAGTAAACAATAAACATAGAATGATGATATAATCAAATAAATAACCAACTTGTATCATGTAGTAACATTTTTTCATATTTCTTCATGATGATCATCTTGAATAGCATGTATATCATAAATTTCATTTTCATTGACAGTAGTTATCCTTGATGATAAGGGAGTTTGAGAAATATCAATATTTTCCAAATCATTGGTGTCATCACTAATAATTGTCGTCTTTTCTTAAAGAATGACTGACCACCTTTTGTTAGAGGGATCTTCAACATAAAACACTTGTTTTGCTTAATGGGCCATGATAAAAGGGTCATCCCTATAAGCTACTTTATGAAGGTCAACCAATGTAAATCTCAATTCATCAACTTGTAAACCACTCTAAATTTGGTATAATTAATCTCTTAAATCTCTTCAATCACTCCAAAGTAAGATATGGAAGCCATGACAAGATTTTTATCTTTGGAACTTGAAAATGCATCGACTCTGCTACCGCCATAACCTCACTATTTTGCATGGTACTTTTATCATCCTAAGACTTTGTGTAAAATGAAAAATGATTGATATCGTATCCACTTCAACATATGATATCAAAGTTGGGACCATTTGCTAGCCACTTAAATGTATCAGAGGCACCATCATACTCCTTAATGGTTTCATAAAATCAGGTTAATAACGTTTTGTTATGCTCACTCAATAACTATTTCTCATTCATTCAAAGATTTTTTTTCCCTTGTAATGGTTTTGTGAATAGATAAGTAATGTTCAACCTCATCGGTATTATTCAAAATATACAAATATGCTTGAAGGACTTCCACACGACCCTTTCTTTTCACACTTATGCCTCGTGTACCTTTACCTCCACATCTTCCCTCATGACAAGACTTAGGAGGTCCTTTGGGTTCCACCTCTGACAAATACTTTATACAAAACTCAATTGCCTCTTTTACAATGTATTTTTCAATCATAGATGTCTCGGGACGGTGTGGATTCTTTACAAACTCTTTTAATATTTTCATGTATCGTTCAATTGGATACATTTACCTTAGATAAACTGGATCGCATAATCTAATCTCCCTCACTATATGAACAACCAAGTGAACCATAATGTCAAAAAAAGATGGAGGAAAATACATCTCCAAATGACATAAGACAGTAAAAACTTCATTTCCTACTCATCCAATTTCATAGGGTCAATGGCTTTGCTACATATTGCATTGAAAGAGAAACACAACCTACTTATGATGTGTCTAACTATTTTAGGCAAAATGTCATGAATAACCACTAGAAGTAGTTGCATCAACACATGGCAATCATGAGACTTTAACCTAACTAACTTTAGATCTTTCATGGAGACAAGTCTTTTAAAATTTGAAGAATAACCTTGTGGCATTTAAACTCATGTAGGCACCCACATAAACTTACTTTCTCTTTTTTTGACAATGTATGACATGCTGGGGGCAAACATGTCCATTGCCCTACAGACTGTGGTGCTAACTGTTGTCTTATACCCATCTGAACCAAATCTAGTTGAGAATTAACACAATCCTTAATCTTGCCTTGTATATTGAGGAGTATTCTGATGACGCTATCACACAATTTTTTTCATATGCATCACATCAATACAATGTCTAACATCAAGATTTCACCAGTATGGAAGATAAAAAAATATTGACCTTTTTTTCCATATCCTTATCTCAGTGGCCTTATTTTAAGTCTTTCTAAAAATAATTTTGATGTTTTTAACACGTTCATAAACTTCTTATCCAATTAATGCCTTTGATGCAACCCCATTTTCTGGCAACCCATTAAAAGCTTTCCTTATCTATGATACAAATTATTAGTCCTAAGAAGTTTTCGATGACCAAGATAAACTGTCTTCCTTCCATGATGCAGTTGATGGTAACTTGTGTCTTCCTCATGTATAAGACATGCTTTGTGCCCCTTAACACTATATCTGCATAAATTTCCATATGCTGGAAAGTCATTAATGGTGCAAAAGAGCATGGCCCACATCTTGAAATTTTCATTTCCATACCCATCAAACACATCCACACATTCTTCCCATATATTTCGCAAGTCTTCAATCAAGGGAGCAAGATAAACATCTATGTCATTTCCAAGATGTTGTGGACTAGAAATTATCATAAACAACATGATGTATTTACGTTTCATGCACAACTCCGGAAAAAGGTTGTAAATTATCAAAAGAACAGGCCATGAACTATACTTACTACTAAAATTATCATATAGATTCATTTCATCTATTGCAAGTCCAAGCCTTAGGTTTCTTGGCTCATTCCCAAAATCTGGAAATAGTTGATCAATCATCTTCCATTGCAAACCATCAGCTAGATGACAAAGTTTTACATCAATTTGTCTTTCATCTATATGTCATCTAAGGTTCTTTACATCATGTTTATTATAAAACAACCGTTTAAACCTTGGAATTATTGAAAAATACCACAAAACTTTGGCTAGAGGCCGCTTTGTGCTTTTATCGCAATTAGAATCACCATCCTTCAGTTTATAATGTGAAACTTGACTTATAGGGCATTCATGTAACCCTTCAAATTCATTTCTGTATAGTATGCAATTATTAGGGAAGACATGTATTTTTTTATACTCCATACCCATCAGACATAAAACCTTCTTTGCCTCATGATTACAATTTGGTAATGCATTACCTTTTGGAAGCATCTCTACCAACAACTCAAGCAATTTTGTGAAACTTTTATCACTCCACCTATTTCTCGCCTTCAAATTGAATAATCTTAACACTTCTGATAATCTTGTAAAATTAGTGCATCCCGGATACAAAAGTTTCTCTCTGAATCACTACACAAGTTACCATACATATTTGCTTGCTGAAAAGACTCATGTCCCATATCTTGGATCATATCCTTTACCTGATCATCCATATCTATATCAACCTTCATTGTTTGCAACATACTTGGCATGCCTAATAATTTATCATGCCATGTTCATCTCGTATAACTTTTGTAGAATCCATCACAAAGAACATGCTCTCTAATTTGATCAACATTCAATCGTCTCTCATTTAAATAATTAACACACGGATATTAAAACCATCCATTACTCTGAGGTAAATTTGTATGCGCAATATTCAAAAACTCTTTGACCCTATTCTTGTATTGGTCACTTGTCCGTTTAGCATTTGCCCAACTGTGATCCATACTATCCAAGAATCATAGACACATGATTTATGATACCATTAACCTTGTCACTCATAATTAGTAATTTATTTCCCTTACTATTGGTAAGATCCTATCACATTCAAGAAAAAAGTTTTTTACTCATCGATTAATAGACTTATTAAATCTTGAATATCATATTTGGTGAAATTTTGGTAGCATTTTGCATTAGTCTCCAAGTATATAACTTGACTGTGGTGTCATTTACCATAATCAACCATGTACCCAGAGGCAATGCAAAATAAACTAAACTGAAATTTCATCAAGTATAATTTACATGATTTAAGAAGAAATTGTTAACCATTGAATAAAAAACTTTAGTTCCAAATTGTCCAACTTGGACAATTCAAGATTGAATACAATGAATGGTTTACTTATTCTGCAATATACTCATCGTATTCAACCTCGAACGGGAAACTAATGCCATGCTCATATTTGAATTCAAGATAAAAAAAAAAAGACATAACTTGGAAAGATCAACAATAATTCAAGACAAGTATAATTATACTAATTATCATTCTACTAATTGTACTAGGAATGTGAATTGTTAGTGTTGTGTTGTAGGGGATGCCTAAGCTTGCTAAATTTATTATGAGTTGGAGATCTTGAGAATAGAGACTAATCTTGGTGATTAACTTAGTTATAAGTTTAGGGTATAAGTAAATTAGATTGATGTGAAAGTAGAAAATTAAGAGAGGATGGTATAGGAAAAATGGAATGGTACGATGACATGATTTATGGCTAGGAGGAAAAAAGAGAGGTGTGAGGCTATTTTTAGAGTTTAAAAGAGATAATATATTGTGTTAGAAGTTCAATAGCAATTATTGCAAGTTTTAGTGCTTTGCCTAGGATAATGTGAAGTTTAAGCCTTAAGGATATTGTTAGGGTCACCAAGTCATAGTTGTCATGCTCATATGTCTTAAGGTGTTTTATGTCCAGTTTGAGTTTTTGAATGTGTCCTTTACATGAGAGTTTGTGTTTAGTTTATAAAGTAACTTACTAGAGGAATGATGTAGGTCATTCATATATGATAATAATAATATATCCTAAACAGTACATTTTATGAAATATATTACAATGTATTAATGTGTATAAAAGGTGGTAGTCTTAAATTTATTAGGTGGGTTGTTTGTAAAATTTAATAAATAGGTGACTTGGTATATAGGTTGTATTTTCAACATACATATCTAGTATCACATAAAGCATATCTAGCTACTAGTTAATGCTAGTTTGAAATAAAGTATCTCACCAAGAGCTTGGTTTTATAAGTTTTGGCAACCTATAAACTAAAAGCCCCTACACCCACAAAGTACCTCACAACAAATCCAATCATTTAGAATTTATGTGTGTCTGATACTTGTCGCAACCGTAATTCCAACGAGACGACGAACTCGCTAAAATTTTTAAATGAATTTGGATAATGTGAAGTCGCCACCAAATTTTTATTTAAAGGAAAAATATTTGGAAAAACCCTAACTCGAGGATGAGATTTAGGTTCGGGAGTCAATTACGAGTGGGGAAGGTGTTAGGCACCCCACTCGCCCGTTCCGAAGAACGGTATACTTAAACTGAGTGTGTGACTTATCGAAAAAAGTTTGATCCCTTTAATTAGCATGGAAATAAATAGCTTGATGGAGGTTAGCCTGACAGGACTTGATCCTGCTCCTACGTATTTCCTGGTGCAACGGGAAACTCAAGGCTTCGAAAGTGCTTTAGAAGGAATATGATATTTTGAAAAGATTTCAATTTTTTAGAGGAACCTTCAGCCCAATCATGCACAAGGTCCGAGGCAACTAAGGCTACACGAGGGCCTATACGAACCACTAGACATTGAACAGCAGTGTAGACCGCCAGTTTCCCGTTTAGAGTTCGTTGCGTGAGACTATAGATCCCAAAGCATTTGGAAAGAAATTTATTTTTTGATGGGATTTTCGGTCCACTCATGCACAAAATCCGAGGCAGCTAAGGCTGCACGGGGGCCTATACGAACCACTAAACATCAAACAGTAGTGTAGACCGCCAATTTCCCGTTTAGAGTTCATTGCGTGAGACCATTGATTCCCAAAACCTTCTTTTTTTTAAAAGAGTTTAATTTTTTAGGAGAAATCTTTTGGAAGAATCATAACGATAATAAAATCGAATTGGCCTTAATCTTAGAGTAAAAGAAGAATGTGAGGATTCGATCGGAATGATGAAGGATATGGAGGCAAAAATGGAATAATGAGAAATGTTGGGCTTGGTCGGACTTTGGAGGAATACAAGGACTTAATTGCAATTTGGAGAAATATAGGGGTTTAATTGCAATTTGGAGAAATATAGGGGTTTAATTGCAATTTGGAGAAATATAGAGGTTTAATTGCAATTTAGAGAACTATAGGGGTTTGATTGTAATTTGGGAGAGTATGGGGACTAGATTGCAATTTTGAGGGAATATAGGGTTTAGTTGCAATTTGGGAGAGTATGGGGACTGGATCGTAATTTTGAGGAAATAAAAGGGTTTAACTGCCATTACAAGGTGACATGTTTTAGTAGAGAAATGAGAAATGCTTGAGGTGGGGTTCGAACCATAAGCAATGAGTTCACGGGCTTTCAACCATTTGAGCCGTTTAAGCTTATGGTCTCATTATTCTATTGATTTTATATGTATGCATAGGGTAAAGTCCCACATCCGCTTTAAATTCTCCTTTTTGCATGCTTTTGACTAGCAGTATACGTGTATGAGAGGTAGAGATGTTGAGTCGTTACTTCCCACGATTGAAGGTCGTACCCATGGATACTAGCTTTATGCAACGATGGTCCTTCCTATTGTAAAGGCTGACTAAATGCATGAATAAAACCAATCGACCTCCCTGTCTACAATCCAATTGGACCTCTCACTGTCCCAAAGTCTTCATACAGGTGAATGATGTTTCACAACTCTCGTTCGATCATGAGCAGATCAAGTGTTCTATTTCAGCCACACAATTCGATCCCATTTTCCTTTGTTGAGTGCATGCCGGGCCAGTTTTGGTGTTGGAAATGGAGGCGTAGGAACTTGGATATTCAAGGAATCTAAACCTAGTTGGCCATTACTCTTAGCTACGTTTTTGGGATTTCTCGATATAACAGGAAAACTTAAGGGATTTCTTGCACAAGGTGCGTTGAAGTTCAGTCTCCCTCTGTCCTGCGGATTACAAGCGTAGGAATGGGCCTTGATTCAGCATTGTTTGTGTCTTCATTACCACCTTGTACGAGTGCGACTTAGGCACGCTCA
Source organism: Canavalia gladiata (assembly GCA_037954105.1). Taxonomy (NCBI): domain Eukaryota; kingdom Viridiplantae; phylum Streptophyta; class Magnoliopsida; order Fabales; family Fabaceae; genus Canavalia; species Canavalia gladiata. The sequence continues at coordinate 43,316,832 of CM075661.1, forward strand.
CACACTATCTCGTGCCTCGATTTGAGTCGTTTGTATCCTGATTCCTCATTGCTCTCGACCAGGTGTATGCGAGAGTTACGATTTGTTTATGATAGTTGAGTAAACTACCGAGGAGTCTTACAATGGAAGGATCTTGTCAAAGGGCCTCAGTTTTATTACTCCCTTCTGTCTGTGGCGTCGACGTCTTGGACCATACTCTAGCACGCTTGATCTGTTGGAGTAATATGGGCTATCTTCTGATAACTCTTCAGCGTCCATTTGCTCAAAGAGGTCCCAGGTAAATCGCAGAGGTACTCGACTTCCAATAAATGCCCATATCAACCAATTATGGCATGCATATGGAGCACCAAATGCCTCACAGTCGCAAGGTTTTCCCTGTTCGTACTTCCCTCCAACATATGATTATGTTCCCTTTTTTGAGAAACGATCATATTCATTCTAAAGCTCAGTCGACTACATGCATGGGAAGAGAAGCTTGCATGCCTCGTCCCTTGGAGATCCATTCTCGTTAAATGACCATAATGTACCCTTATTTTCAATCAATAACCACACCATAGGCGACAAGTTACATCTTCTGTATGGGAACTACAGCCTCAGTGTGGCCGCATTCTTGATCATCGCTATGGAGAGTTTTGTTCTTCTTAATGTTACCTTCGGTCTTACACCAGCTACTAGTCTCTTGTAGTTTATACAAAGCACCATTGAACCTTTTTTGCTCTTCCACTATGGCCTCTGTTTTAATGACTTATTCACCTTCGAAACAGAGGATCTACGGGGTCTGAATCTCCTAAAACAAGACCTGTAATTAGGCGGACTCTTAATCAGCATTTGATTCCTTTTCAACACCCCTTGTATTCATGTGTTTGTCAATCGAATAAATCTTCAATGTCCTGGCCACCGCGTTTACCTGACAATACTCTGGATGCCGCTTCTGGAGGTCGCCTATACTTCAATCTTGGTCTTCAAGAGGGGAGTCTCATTATATTCACTGCTAGTTTAGATTGACATGAGGAAAGCATAATTCGGCCTGGGCGCTTTCTCCACATGGTTACACTATTCAAAGCGAAGGATAATTTATGAGATAACGCCCCTGTTTCGTCTCCCCTTTTTTTTTACCCACCGCCGAGTTGACAAAGTCTACTCCCTACACCTTTTGGACTTTTCCCCACAGATTTCCCACTTTATGCGATGTCCGCCAGAATTTCGACTTTCCAACTCCTTATTCTACCCTCCATTTTGTGACTAAAACTTGCACACCCGAATTAATCCTTTCATGTATCCGATTCCGGGCGAGAGAACAATTTTGCAGGGTACACCATTCCTATTGGCACTATATAGGCTACTATTTATATGAAGAACCCATACCTTATCAAGATTCAATCAAGATCACTCCACTAGGGTTGATTGTTAATCAATTAGAGAAAAGAAAGGGAATAATCCTTCATACAGCAGCGTTCACCACATGCATCCATTAAAGGGATAAATTCAAACATGATATTCTTGATTCGATAGAATTCTTGGCGTAAAAGGGAATGGAAAGCTAACCTGTTATGGAGTCGGAGAATTGATCGAGCTTCATACGCTGCCCTTATATGAACTTGACTCTCCTTTCCTGGCCGAAGACAAAATCGCCCTGAATCTTGATCCTTCAATGGCTCGGTTCTCTCTCCGAATTTTCCAAAATCTCTTGCTTCTCCCTAAGATCTTTCTCTACTCCCCCAAAAAAAAAAAGAAAGCCCCAAACTGAGAGACCCACTCCTTTTATATGATTCAATCCGAGCTTGCTTGCCTCCTATCGGTTTCCCTTCCCTTTTTTTTATTTCTTTCTATTATGTTTTTCTCTTTTTTATCCATTAATCATTTTTATTTTGTGCCAATATTTTAAATTTTTTTTATTTTTTTTCCTATTTTCCATCATTATTTCTTCCTCTCTCTTTTTCCTTTTTTATTTTCATCATTTCTATTTTTCACCATTTTATTTATTTACGCATTTTTTCCTTTTCTATCTTCCTTTTTCTGTTATTTTCTGATTTTTCGGATTCACTTTTCGTATTCTATTTGCCGTTCATTTTTCTTTAATCTTTGTAATTTTTATTTGTTATTTTCTGTTTAATTATTCCCCTGCTTCCGTCCATTTGATTTTCGGTTTTCTGCTTATATAATTTAGTTTTGATCTCTTGGTTAATTTTGACAATTGAGGGTCTCAGACATAATGAAGTGTTTACAATACTCTAAGCACCATAAACAAAGGCAACGATGTAGAGGATGAAACCCTTGTCTTGTACAAAAGATAGCTAGCTACAACTACAAGATCAACCTCTTGAAGTTTAAGGGTCTACAATTATTTAATTTGACTCTAAACCAGTTATTTTCAAAGTATGAGAAGCAAGTTTTGAATTAAAGTTTGCAACTAGGAGAAGAGGTAATAGAAGTGGTTAACATGCAAGATCTATGAAGCAAACTTGAAGGCATGAAAACCAACTACCAAAATAGCTAACAAAATGCTATAAAGGACAAAAAAATTCTTACCTTTGATGAAGGACAAATTCTTAATATAACTGATATAACACCAATGGAGGTAGCAGAACAAGAAGCTCTATACTCCACTATCCAAGGCTTTATTGGTGATTTAAGAAATGAAAAATCAAATTACAATTACTTAACTTATTACCATTACACAAATCAAAGATAAAGACAAATAAAGAGAGCATAATAGGAAAAGGAAGAAAGTAAAATAAGGGAACGAAGAAAGGAGAAAGCAAAATACAGAAATTTGTGCACATGTTTTTCCTTGTCTTTTCTTTTGGTGTGGGGGGGGGGAGTAAAACTTATTTACTTTTCCTTTCAGTTAATAAACACTGCTTTAGCTCAGAATCTTTTTGAAGATCTAAGCTTGTTTAATAGCCAAGGTGTTGTTTGCTTCATAATCTAAAATTAAGACTAAAGATACTCAGCTCTTTCTTTATGGGTTGCTATGTCTAAAAGTGTTCGAACATAGTTGCTAATATGTTTCCTCCTGTATACACTTCTGAATCTTTTCATCTTTTCTCTCCTGAAATGGAGTTTTGTTTTCTAGGGCTGGTTCTCAATACTGCATCCTTAAGTGTGAATCAGCCTTTATACTTTTAATTAACTAAACTTCAGGAACAAGGACAGGTCAAATGCATAACAGTACATTCCCCTCTTCTCTCTAAATATTCTAGGACAAAATATTGTTGGATAGGTTGTTATTTCATCTATCCAATTATGCACAGGGAAGCAAAAGTGAAGCACAACATTAAGTTTCATGGGTTTCACCCTCTTCAAATCACATATTCTTAGTTCATGTCTATAAACAAGGAAGTTAGAATTGAACCCATCTTCAACATTGGTTATTAAATGGTCATTCCCTTTCTAATTCATCACACACTAGTAATTCATCATATGCTAGTGATTATTTGCTACCACCATTTCAATTCAAGTACAAATTTGGTTTTGTATATATCTATCACTTAATAAAAGTCAATTATGAGATTAACTAAAGTAATAATATACTCAACCTTACAAGTTGCATCCAATGTTAAGTTATTGTATTCCAAATTTTTGATCCAGTTAAGGCCTGTGGAATTAAAGTTACGGTATCTACAATTTGGTGTATTATTATAGTAGATGTCCTAAAAAGGTTAACTAGAAACAAGACACTTAGAACAAAGGCGTTGTTGTTTGTAGTTTGTGAGTTAGGATAGCAAAAACAAACGGATTCCATGGTTTTTAATTTCTTTCCCCTATCAAATTTTATAGTTTAAATAATTAAAGATGTCAATTCTTCTTATTTGGTGCAGTATATATATTCCACACAAAGTAACCTATTTCAGCACAGCAAAAAAGAGAAAAAAAATAGTAATATGCTAAACTTGTAACTTAAAAAGAGAAAATGGCTTCAACCACATCTAGAAAGGTCATACGTTGCAAAGGTAATATGCTAAACTTGTAACTTAAAAATGGTTTCCTAAACGGGATTATATCTTGGGATAACATCAAAATTCCTTCCTTTGATGCAAATTTTTTTTTCTAGAACTTGGTTTGCAGCAAAAAAACTTCACACAAATGACAGATTTAATCTATTCTTTATTTTACAAGTTATTCAATAAATGGACCCTTGGAGGTCTTGCTCAATAGAAACATAACATCCCTAAGTTTCAAAGAAAAATATGATTATCTTAACGAATCGATTCCATTACATGGCTTAGAAGGGAAATGGAAGATGCTACTCATGGAGAACTCTAGACCATACTTGATTCTCTCACCATATGGTGGAAAAATAAGTGAGATTTCATATTTGGAAACCCCATTTCCAAATAAAAAGGGAAACTTAAACGAGATCCAATAATGGGTGCACTTTGATTAAAAGGAAGATGCACCAAAGCATGTGGGTTGGATTAGTAAACTGTATGCATACATGGCACCATATGTGTCAAAGTGACCAATACAAGCTTATTTGAATTATGAAGATCTTGATTTGGGCGTGAATAGAGTTGATCTTGAGAACTATTTTAGGGACAAACAGAGTATTCCCCCATTATAGAAGTTTGGGCTTAATCACCAATACCTCTTAACTCTAAAAAATTGTTATTACAAAAAAAAAATTCATTGTTTTTCAGTTGCAGACAATGATAAGTATGCAGCAGACAACAATAGTTAGGATTTTGGCCAAAAGCATATGAAAATATCCAATTACAAGCTAAAGTTAATACTGAGTCAGCATCTCAAGCAGCAAATGATTCCAAATCCAGTGGTTCAATTAACCAAAAGCAAGACTCAGTAACATCTCCTAACTCATACATAATCATACTTAAGACTAGTTAAGACATTCTGATATAAGGGAACAATAATCACAATTTTTTTTATAATCATATAGACTTTATAAAGAGATAAGTCCAATGCCTAAAGAAGAATAAACCCATGCCGAGTATGTAGACAACAACTTTGAATTTGGACCAGAAACTTATATACGCTAACCAAGACAAAATTTGAAACTTACAATATTTTTCTTAATTTGCTTGTGAACAAGATTGATGAACTTGAAAGCTAGCTTCCTAACAGGGCCTGGAAATTCAAAATTAGAATAAACCCATCAATTTACTAAATGAATGACATTAACCAACATGACACAACAAGCACTAAAGGAAATTGTTGAACATAGATATGATTAACTACAATGTAACCCAACATTATGGTTTTGGTCGCAGGTTGCAATTGAATCAAAGGGTTTTGATAAGTTTGACTTTTGACCTTCATTTTAAGTAAAATTTATATAATCAAGTACATGAGGAAATAATACACAAACTGCATGATTTGTACAGGTTTCTGCCAATATGTAAAGGTTTCTCCCCAAAGTCAAAATGGGCATTTTATATGAGTTTTCTCTACAACCTAAGTTAAAACATGTAAGCTGACTTCAACCACTAAGAACTAGTCCCTATGGGGCAGAGATGGAGGAAAACGTGACAACAAAGAAGGATTGATTTGGGCATTACCCAGAGCCTCCCCAAAATCAGGACTAACAAACTGTGTGGAGACATCCTTTCTCATCTGTCAAAATTTCCACCAATAGAGTGGTTCTCTTTTTGTTATTAGATGGACACAAACCAGGTTTCCAATCTGTGCCAACACATGACCCACAAGTTCAAGATGCAGCAAATCATGCTACCAAGACTATCCAGCAGAGGTGTAATTCACCTATGAATTTTTTGAGGTTGTTGATGCAAAGGCTGAGGTCAGTACCTTACTCCTTACCTTTTTTAAAACAAGTTTATGCTCATACCATAGACCTAGTACTTAAACCAGCTAGAGGATTTTAGTTCTAAACACTAGTGCATGGGTTTAAGTTCTATAAATGTATGCTTTAACTATATTGCTTAAATGTCCAACTAAGTTAACGCTCATACTTTGCTAAGCTATAAGGTTTCAGTTCTAGACATTAGTTCATGGACCTAGTGGTCAAACTCTATATAGCAACCTAGCTCACAAGATCAGTACCAAGTGAAGTCAGCAAAATAAAGACTATATAGTAACCCATGCCTATTGCCTATTCCATCATCACTTTCTCCCAATTATCACTAGCCACTTCCCCAACACAACCTACCAAACCAACCCATGGGAGTGTGAACATATCAATGGTGAGTTTAACACACCATTAGCAGCATCATATACATAGATAAACATCTTGCTATTTATAGGATGGGAAAGGTCCTTCTTACTATGGATTTTTTTGTTGTTTCTAAAACACCTACAAAGCTAGGATAGTATAGGGTGGCTTATGCTATAGGGCAAAGAAAGTTTTCTCCTCTGAATATATTCCTTTTTTTCTATTTTTTATATTAGTGAGTTTATTTTGTAATTAGAGTTCATTTAAGTTTAAAATATGTTGTTATAGCTAGCCCTAATGGACCGACACCCATTATACTTGGCAAGTGGTTATAATTTCAAGAGAACTTAAATTAGTGCTACCTTTGGGTGAAGTCGAAACTTTTTTTTTGTATTATTAAGTACAACCAACTACTGCAATCCTATAAGCAGTTTTCTATATTATTCCCTCAACCTATGATCCCACCCTTAACTTAATTACAATTATAGAGATAATTGCTAACTATTTCACATTTGGTATTATAAGTTCCTTGACACGCTCGTCGCAAACGCGCAAAAATAATTTCTAGATTTTTCTCAAACTATTGGTATAGTATAAGGTGCAACCTAGGTCATCTCTCAAAGACCATTTCATATTCTTAAGCAAATTAGGAGAAAGTTAGAAAAAGGGGGTTTTGTAAATATGTGATATTAAGTGCTAAATGCAAAATACAGAATGAAATTAGTTTGACTTAACAATTATCAACTCAAGGAATTCAGAGGCTATTTTCTTAACTAATCATTGATCACTAAAATCATGCATTGTGTTTATCAACCTAGGATCATCTGGAACCCCTAAAATGATCCTTGAATTCTCTACTGAGAAACCTCTCAGAATTCAATTGATTATGATCAACAAGATTTAGTAACCACTTAATCTTTTATCTAAACCAATTTCACAATCAGAATTCAGTTGAAGTAAGTAATAAAATGAAAACCTTCAATTCAATTACTTAATTTCTACTCTTCAAACTTTTGGAAAATGATTTACCAATCAAAAACCAATTATAAATCAATTATGCATTAATCAAAATACGTCAACCGATCAAACTTTGATTAAAGAATAAAATTGAAGAATATAGTGAAGTAGAGTAGAAACCACTTAATAAGCATGTAAATAAAGATCAAGACCTCAAAGTTAAAATGAAAATAGCTTGAATCCTTGAATTGAAACTACAAACCTAGCCTTCCATGAAGGAGGCAAACTAACAACAAAGAAAGAGGCAAACTAACAACAAAGAAAGAGGCAAACTAACAACAAATAAATCCTAAGCCTTCCATGTAGGAGGCAACTAACAATAAAGAAAAACTAAGCCTTCCATGTAGGAGGCAAACTAACAATAAAGAAAAACTAAGCCTTCCATGTAGGAGGCAAACTAACAAGAAAGAAAACCTAAGCCTTCCATGTAGGAGGCAAACAAACAAGAAAGAAAGAAAGATGGAAAATGGTATTGGAGTTAATCTCCAAGTGGTGTTGTGTGTCTCCTCTGGTAAACCCTTCTATTTATAGAGGATTTGTGAGGCATCATCTTCAGAAAGTCACCAACTAGGATATTACTTTTCCACCCTTTTATTGCTTTCACATGGGCTTTGTTGAAAATGCAAAACACTTTTTGAATTTTTGTCACCAATTAGCACAACAATTTTGACTTTCTTGCACCGAAATTTCGGATGTTCACATGTCCGAATTAGAGCTTGACTTCTTAACAAAAGTTGTAGCCCTGGATCTTAGCTGTCCAACAGATTTGATTTCATCTCAATGTGACTTCTGTATCTCAAGATATGGCCGGATCTTTGTACACTGTTCAAATTCCACTTCAGCAACACTATCTCATCTTTTGAGATAATTTCGGAGTCCTAAACATCCCATTTAGAGTCTGTTCTTGCTTTGTAACTGTGGACACTTATTTAAGCTTTCATTCAAGACAGATTTCATGATTTTTGGATGTCTAAAACTCCTATTATGCTCAAAATACTATAATAGTGTCATTTTAATCGGCTAAGCAAAGAAATTCAATTAAACTTCATATGAACCCAAACTCATAAAATATGACAAAGACCACTTAATTGAACATATAAGAAGTCTTAATGAGATAAAAGTGAGAGATAATTATTTATGAAATTTATGCTTATCATTCCTACATAGCAAAAGCTCCGTGTTACAGAGTAGAGAAAATCTGGAATAAATATCATATTTTAAGGGCTCAACAACATAATTTGAAGCATCATTACGAGGGCATTGAGATAGGATCCATATGTCAAGAATATGGTAGAAATTATGTTGTGAATGCAACCTTTGGACAGTCATTTGAATCTAACCTAAATATCATAGTCCAAAAACCATTTGGGGATTTATCAAAGACACCTTGGATGCTTTCTACAAGTTTAGCATGCCACACACAACCACTGGCATAGTTAAGTAAAGCATTTTTCTAGGACCAATCTTTTAAATGATTAATCTAGGTCTTTCTTATGAACCTCTAAGAAATATGGTTTCTACTATGGACTTGAAGTTAAGAATATTGGTTATGCAGAGTTGTTAATTGAGATAGAAGCTGAGAATGATTCTACCATGGTTTCTAAAATAGAGGTGCAAAGAGAATACCTCATAGTGGCATAACTTCAGGGTCAACAATGGTGGAATGGAGGCAATGCGATTGAAGAGAAATCACAACAATGGTGGAGCAGAAGCAATGCAGTGGGGGAAGTAGCTTGAAAATTCTAAAATACAACCAGAACGAAGGATTTTGAACATAAATTTCATACATAATAATAGAAGGAGATGGAAAAATACCATTGCATTCAATATAAACTGGCGGAGGTAGCTCAAACCTTAGGGCGCAGAATTTTAGGCAGAGGCAATGGTCATAACAACGATGATAATGGAGGTAATGGTGGAGGAAATGCAAGCAACGATTGAGTGAAATGACGATGATGACTAAGATGTAAATGAGGCAATCTTCACAATGGTTCACAATGAGATTGAAGAGAATTGGGGACAACAGGTCGAGACAAGAACTGGGGTTCGGAAAATGAGATTGAAGACGACAACGGTCGGATAGGTAGGAAAAGAGTAAGACATTTTACAACGGTGGTTTATTAAAAATGACGTCGAAATCACTTACTACATCGGTTAAATAAATAACCAATGTAAAATATTTGTCATTTGATTCACAAAAATGTCATCACCTACTTTTTATATCGGTTACTTAATGACTACTGTAAAATATTTTTATAAAAACACTACATTCTACGTCGGTTCTCAACATAACCGAAAACAACTGATGTGGAAAGTACTTTCAATATCGATTATAAAAAAACCGATGTAGAAAGTTTTATTTTTATTTACAAAAATGCTAGCGCATTTTTTTACATCGGTTCATAGAAAACTGATGTAAAATCATGTTATAAAATGCTAATTTTCACTAGTGAATTAAGTTATAATGATGCTTGGAAATCCTGTGTATAAAATTTAATTCATGTATATTAATAGGGACGACTGACAACAAGGAGATTGACACGCTCGTCGCAAACGCGCAAAAATAATTTCTAGATTTCCCCCAAACTATTGGTACAGTATAAGGTGCAACCTAGGTCATCTCCCAAAGACCATTTCAGATTTTTAAGCAAATAAGGAGAAAGTTAGAACAAGGGGATTTTGGAAAGATTTGATATGAAGTTCTAAATGCAAAATACAGAATGAAATTAATTTCACTTAACAATTATCAACTCAAGGAATTCAGAGGCTATTTTCTTAACTAATCATTGATCACTAAAATCATGCATTGTGTTTATCAACCTAGGATCATCTGGAACCCCTAAAATGATCCTTGAATTCTCTATTGAGAAACCTCTCAGAATTTAATTGATTATGATCAACAAGATTTAGTAACCACTTAATCTTTTATCTAAACCAATTTCACAATCAGAATTCAGTTGAAGTAAGTAATAAAATGAAAACCTTCAATTCAATTACTTAATTTCTACTCTTCAAACTTTTGGAAAATGATTTACCAATCAAAAACCAATTATAAATCAATTATGCATTAATCAAAATACGTCAACCGATCAAACTTTGATTAAAGAATAAAATTGAAGAATATAGTGAAGTAGAGTAGAAACCACTTAATAAGCATGTAAATAAAGATCAAGACCTCAAAGTTAAAATGAAAATAGCTTGAATCCTTGAATTGAAACTACGAACCTAGCCTTCCATGAAGGAGGCAAACTAACAACAAATAAATCCTAAGCCTTCCATGTAGGAGGCAACTAACAACAAATAAATCCTAAGCCTTCCATGTAGGAGGCAACTAACAATAAAGAAAAACTAAGCCTTCCATGTAGGAGGCAAACTAACAATAAAGAAAAACTAAGCCTTCCATGTAGGAGGCAAACTAACAAGAAAGAAAGAAAGATGGAAAATGGTATTGGAGTTAATCTCCAAGTGGTGTGTTTCTCCTCTTGTAAACCCTTATATTTATAGAGGATTTTTTGAGGCATCATCTTCAAAAAGTCACCAACTAGGATATTACTTTTCTACCATTTTATTGCTTTCACATGGGCTTTGTTGAAAATGCAAAACACTTTTGAATTTTTGTCACCAGTGAGCACAGCAATTTTGACTTTCTTACACCGCAATTTCGGATGTTCACATGTCCTAATTAGAGCTTGACTTCTGAACAAAAGTTGTAGCCCCGGATCTTAGCTGTCCAGCAAAGTTGATTTCATCTCAATATGACTTCTGTATCTCAAGATATGGCCGGATCTTTGCACACTATTCAAATTCCATGTCAGCAACACTATCTCATCTTTTGAGATAATTTCGGAGTCCTAAACATCCCATTTAGAGTCTTCGCTTGCTTTGTAACTATGGACACTTCTTTAAGCTTTCATTCAAGACAGATTTCATGATTTTTTGATGTCTAAAATTCCTATTATGCTCAAAATACTATAACAGTGTCATTTTAATCGGGTAAGCAAAGAAATTCAATTAAACTTCATATGAACCCAAACTCATAAAATATGACAAAGACCACTTAATTGAACATATAAGAAGTCTTAATGAGATAAAAGTGAGAGATAATTATTTATGAAATCTATGCTTATCAAATTCCCCTACACTTATCTTTTGCACGTCTTGGGCAAACTTAAGTTAAGGATTGGTGACTATTTTTTTTTTTTTGAAAGAACATCAAAGTTTTGAGTTGATTTCTCAAGAATTCACAAAATTTCATGAAGCATTCTTTCATCACATTTTTGAAATTACTTAGAAAGGAAACTTTAATTTGAAAAACATAGATTGAGAAAGATAAAACCTCACATGATATACTCTGAATCTCTCAAGTGTTTGATTTGGTAAGTGTTTCTCTCAAATTCAATCCATGAAAGATGAACTATCATAGGCTTGCATATCTTCTACTTCTCTACTACTATGTACACATGCAATGCACAAATCAAGAGGTCTTTATTTGGTTATAACGGGATTAGAAAGATGAAATGATATATTGAAGAGATACAATGTTAGACCAAGGAAAATGATGAGGATTGAGAACTGAGTCTAAGTGCAAGTGTGAGAAACAGATATCACTTCTTCATTCTTTTTTTTTTTTCTTTTTTTCAATATAATAGTTTATTTATTAATTTATTGCTTCAGTCTTTTTTTTTTTAACCATGATATTGATGAACACAACAATAATCTCCCCCACACTTATTGAAACACTTATGGTATGATAAATCCAGTATTCCTCACCTTCTATGGTCAGACAAAGTTGTTTTTTTTTTTTGATTTGTGGTGAGCTAAAAAGAAGAAAAGGCTAATCGGCTCAAAGGGCTGATCAAAGGATAAAATTATATGGTTTGGTTATTTGGCCAAGTGGTTTGTTCAAGAAAAACAGTGCCTCAATCATTTTTGTACAATTCATGTGAAAATGTAGCTTCAAAAAGAATCAATGCAAGTTCTGAAGTAACATATTCCATGGATGAAAAGCACACAAGAAAGAAAATAATAATAAGGCTCAAAATCTCACAGGTAATATATTTATCAAATCTAATCTATCCAGTTCAAATATGTGTTGCCAAACTAATTAATCTCGAAATGTAAATCATTTTGCTTCAATTATTTTATGAAATCTAAAGAAAAACATACTTCCACATTCAAAATTTTTTTTTTCAATCATAAGATGCGTATCAGGAGTCAAGTGTAACTCCTTACTCAGCCATCTTACTCAAAGCAAGTTTATGATTCTAACCTAATTTTATTTATTTTTTTGGGTTTTTTTTATTTTTTTATTTTTTATTTTTTTATTTTTATATCGAATCATCCTCCCCCCAACCTATCCAAGAAATTGTCCCCAATGTCTTAGATGGAATTTCATATGACAGGAAAAGAAATGTGAGAAAACCACCAAAGTAAGGAAAAGTTATAACCGAAGAGTGGTATCTGGTTCTCTTTTGTCTCTGCCATCCTGATTTGGTTGGTTCACCAGCTGCATTGCTTGACTGAGCTCAGATGTAGGGTTTTGCAAAATCTCAAGTAGTTGTTCAACATTTGAAGCAGATACTATGATATTGCGCATGGATTGTGGCATGCACTCCTGCTCTACTGCATGATCTAAAAAGGATATCAAACCATTATAAAAGTCATTAATATTCAATAAGCCCAAAGGTTTTTTATGAAAATTCTGATAGGCCCAAAATATAATGGTAAAAATTTCTTCCATTGTTCCAAGACCACCAGGTAATGCAATAAATGCATTAGAATTAACCAATATGTGTCTCATACGGTCATGCATGGTTGCAACCTTCAATTCAGTACCCAGGGTCAAGTAGGAGGTGCTCCCATTTTTTAAGCCAACACCTAAGACGTTACACCCCTTTGTGAGTGCAGATCCTACAACACATCCTTTTAAACCCTGAATCCCTCCCCATAAACAAGATTGATTTTTCTTGCAGCTAATGCCTTACCAAGGGTATAAGCTGCATGTTGAAATTCTCCATCCTTTCCAAGGTTAGACCCACCAAAAACACAGATAGTATTGATCCTATCCATATACGGTGTTTCTATCTTTTTTTTTTTTGAAAAAATATGTCATAGAGGTTGATAATTTATAGGGACTCAATATCAGACAAGGAGATCGCTTGAATAGTGCGGGATCAGGATTTGGTAGCAAAAGTTTGAATTTTTGTTGCAAAAGTTTGAATTTTTTGTTCAAGGAAAAGGTGAATGTCAGAGGGGAAAGACTTTAAGCAGGGGTGAAAATTTCAAAAAAAAAAAATGGTGGCCCAATAAATTGAAAAGACAATGTAAATGACAAACATACACGCATGAGAATGAACAGTAGTTGTGATAGTGGCTCACATCTTCCTCTGGTTTTACGTCCAGTAACGGTTGAAACGCCTTCTAAGAGTCGAGGATGGGCTTCCCATTCAGTTTTATTGTAAACTGACAACAGGGTCTTTTAAAGTCAGATTCCCAAGACTATAACGTGCTTTTTCCTTACGGAACAGTTCAAACAAATCAAGAAGGACTCCTTGTACATGCCCACTAGGATGCGTCTCAAGAGTTTGAATGATATGGGGTGGAGACTTTATGCATGACTCCATATTTGCGGAGTAGGGCTTCCATTGTGCGGTTGCAAAAATGAGTACCTTGGTCACTAATTAGAGCTCTAGGAATGCCAAACCTGCTAAAAATGTTACACCTGATAAAATCTGCAACAACTCGAGCATCATCAGTACGAGTGGCTTTTGCCTCCACCCATTTTGAAACATAATCAACAGCTAGCAGAATGTAAACAAAGCTAAAAGAGACAGGGAATGGACCCATAAAGTCTATACCCCATACATCAAATACCTCACAAAAGAGAAGTGGTTGTTGGGGCATCTCATTTCTGCGCGAAATACTCCCTATTCTTTGGCACTGCTCACAAGTTATGCATAATTTGTGTGCATCACGAAACATTGTAGGCCAATAAAAGCCTGAGTCTAGTACTTTTCTAGCTGTCCGTTGTGGCCCAAAGTGTCCACCACAAGCTAGGGAATGGCAAAAGGTAAGTACAGACTGAACTTCATGATCTGGAACACATCTTCTAATAATTTGATCACTACATGTCTTCCAAAGGTATGGTTCATCCCATATGTAGTGTTTGGCATCACTTTTCAACTTGGCAATTTGCGATTTGGTGAAGTGTTTGGATATTTCTTTAGCAACCAGATAGTTTACCAAATCTGCATATCAAGGATCTTTCCCGTTCAAATGATAAAGATGCTCTTCTGGGAATGAATCTGCAATTGAAGTTTCTTCACAAGGTTGCTGGATCCGACTTAAATGATCTGCTACAAGGTTCTCTGCACCACTCTTGTCTTTAATCTCTAAATCAAATTCTTGCAACAGAAGCATCCAACGAATCAGTCTCGGCTTAGCATATGCCTTCTTAAGCAAGTATTTCAAAGCTGCATGGTCAGAAAAGACAATAACTTTAGATCCAAGCAAATAGGAGCGAAATTTATCTAATGCAAACACAATTGCCAAAAGCTCCTTCTCAGTTATTGTGTAATTGGATTGGGTTGCATCTAGTGTGCGAGAGGCATAGGCAATGACATGAGATCTCTTGCTAACTCTTTGAGACAGTATAGCACCAAGGGCATAATTAGATGCATCACACATTAATTTAAATGGAAGCGTCCAATTAGGTGGTTGAATGATGGGAGTGGTTGTCAACCGCTTCTTTAGTTCATCAAATGAATCCTTGCATGCTTGATCAAACACAAATTTGGTATCTTTTTGTAGTAGTTTAGAAAGAGGTTGTGCAATCTTGCTAAAATCCTTGATGAATCTTCTGTAAAAACCTGCATGACCAAGTAAAGAACGTACTTCTCGCACAGAAGTGGGGTAAGGTAGAGAAGTAATAATGTCTATCTTGGCCTTATCAACCTCTAAATCTTTGCTAGATACCAAGTGTCCTAAGACTATACCTTCTGTTACCATGAAATGACATTTTTCAAAATTCAAAACCAGGTTAGTCTCAATGCATCTGTCCAAAACTTTAGAGAGGCTTTCTAAGCATGCATCAAAATAAGAACCATATACAGTGAAGTCATCCATAAACACTTCCATGCAACTTTCTAAGAGATCAGAGAAAATGCTTACCATGCATCTTTGAAAGGTTCCAAGGGCGTTGCATAGACCAAAGGGCATCCTTCGATAGGCAAAAGTACCACAAGGACAAGTGAAGGTGGTCTTATGCTGGTCTTCTGGGGCTATATGTATTTGAAAATAACCTGAAAAACCATCTAGAAAGCAATAGTGAGATTTCCCTGCTAATCTTTCCAAAATTTGGTCTATGAAGGGCAAAGGGAAGTGATCCTTGCGAGTAACTTGGTTAAGCTTCCTATAATCTATGCACACTCTCCAACTGTTTTATATTCTGGTAGGGATTAGTTCATCATTGTGATTTTTGACTACAGTCATGCCAGTCTTCTTAGGAACTACTTGCACCGGGCTTACCCAATCACTGTCTGAGATGGGATAGATGATACCAGCTGCCAAAAGCTTACCTACTTCCTTCTTTACCACATCTAGGATGGTTGGATTCAAACGCCTTTGTGGTTGTCTAACAGGTATGGTGTTTTCCTCCAGCAGTATCCTATGCATACAAGTAGATGGGCTAATACCTGGAATATCAGCCAAAGTCCATCCAATTGCTTGTTTATGGCTTTTTAAGGTTTGCAGTAACCTTTCTTCCTGTTGTGGTAGAAGGTTCTTTGCTACAATGACATGAAGCTTCTCATTTTCCCCCAAATAAGCATACTTTAGATGTTCAGGCAAAGGCTTCAACTCCAAAGGAGGTGGTTGTATTACGGAAGGAAGGGATCTATTTGAGATTGAAATGTCTGCAACACTTGCATCTAACATGTCATCTTTCCAAGAAGTTTGGTCTGCAGCATTAATCCTGGAGCACACAATACATAGATCAAATTCATCACATGTGCAAGTAAAATTATCTAAGTAATCTAAATCAAAATCAAAAAATTCAAAAAGTAGATTGTCAATAGAATAATCATTCTCAGGAAGATCTATGGCATCAAGTTGAAAGAGTGAATGATTCTCTATAGGATGCTTCATGGCTTCAAATATGTTGAATTGGATGATATCATCTCCAAATTCCATAGAGAGAGTCTCCGTATGCACATCTATCTTTGTTTTTGCAGTTTTGAGGAAAGGTCTCCCTAGGATCAAGGTTGCTCTATTGATGGATGACTCATCTTCCATATCCAAAATGTAGAAGTTAGCTGGAAAGATCAGCTTATTCACTTGAACTAGCACATCTTCAAGTACTCCGGCTGGATGTGCTGTACTTCTGTTGGCTAATTGAATCACCACACCAGTTGGCTTCAGTTCTCCCAGATTCAAAGATTTATAAACTGATGAGGGCATAACATTAATGGAAGCACCTAGATCCAGCAATGCATCACCAAATGTAGAGTTTCCTATTGTGCAAGGAATGGTGAAAGTTCCTGGATCTTTACATTTCTGAGGGAGGCTGGGTTGAATTAAGGCAGAAACATTGCTTCCCATACTAATCTTCTCATCCCCTTTGAGTCTTCTCTTATGCGTGCACAAATCCTTTAGAAATTTGGCATATTTGGGAATTTGCTTGATAGCATCTAGAAGTGGTATGTTGACTTCCACTTTCCTGAAGGTATCTAGAAGCTCCTTATCCAATTCTGCATGAACATTGGGCTTGGATTGGACCATTCTATTTGGAAAAGGTAAAGATACCTTCTGATCAGCACAATTTGGGGTTTTTGTCTCATCAGATGCTTCAAGTGCAGATCGTTTATGGCAAGCTTCTTTTTGTTAATCATTCGATGTCTTATCGAAAGCTGGTGTACTTTTTTCATCAGACTTTCCCTCTGATTCAGATGGCTTATCAGAGATGTCTCCAGGTGTGGAGATAAATGCTTCTTTTTGGTGTGGATTAGTCTGATTGAAGCTTTGTTGCTTTAAAATTGTAGGGTCTGTCTGCACTTTCTTCCCACTTCTCAAGGTCATGGCATTCACACTTTTGGGATTTATGACAGGTTGAGAAGGTAGTTGACCAGAACCTTGAGATTTCAATTGGTTGACAGTGGTAGCCAACTGCCCAATTTGAGTTTGTAAATCCTGAATGGTAGAACTTACATTTTGTTGAAACTGAAGATTGTTGGTTGCTAATTGCTTCATCAAATCATCAAGAGAGGGTTCAGAAGCATTAGAAGGTACAAATTGCTGCATATGCTGTTGTTGTTGTCTGAATGGCGGTGGTTGGTATTTATTTTGGGAGTCAGATGTTTGAATCCTTTGTTGTTGTGGAGGACCATATCTCAAGTTAGGATGGTTTCTCCAACTAGGATTGTATGATCCAGAAGGTGGTTCAAACTTCTATTGCTGATAATGTTGAGGAGGCCTGTATTGTTGTCCTGTGCCAAAAATACCATTTACTGCAGCCTCAGGTGTCTCACTTTCTTGCAATGTTGGGCATTCATCAGTAGGATGATCTGCAGAAGTGCAGATGCCACATGTTTTGGTTTTGTCAACAACATTAAGTTGCTGTTGTTGTCCGATGGCCAACTGTCTTACGATGGAGGTTAGTTCTTCAATTCTGTTCTCCAATCGTGTATGGTCTGTCTTGGTGGTCATTTCATGGACTCCTTTAGACAAGGAATTAGTTCGAGAATTGAATTGCTGAGAATTTTCTGCCATGTTGGCAATCAAATCTCGAGCTGTTGTAGGAGTTTTGTCCATAAGTGCTCCACCACTAGCTGCATCAACCATGCTTCTGTCCATTGGCATGAGTCCTTCATAGAAATACTGAATCAGTAATTGATCACTGATTTGATGGTGTGGACAAGTGGCGCATAGTTTCTTGAATCTCTCCCAATACTCATAGAGAGTTTCTTGGGAGTTCTGTCTGATGCCGCAAATCTCTTTTCTGATAGCTGCTGTTCTGGATGCAGGGAAGAATTTCTCCAGGAATAATCTCTTCATATCATTCCAGCTTGTAACAGATGTTGGATGTAGATAGTACAACCAGTCCTTAGCTCCATCATTTAAGGAGAAAGGGAATGCCTTCAACTTGATATGATCTTCTGGAATTCCTTGTGGCCGCATTGTGGAACACACAATGTGAAATTCCTTCAAATGTTTATGAGGGTCCTCACCTGCAAGGCCATGAAACTTAGGTAGCAAATGTATTAGTCCAGACTTCAGTTCAAATGGTGCATCAACATCAGGGTATTGAATACACAACGGTTGATAAGCAACATCAGGTGCAGCTAATTCTTTTAGGGTTCTATCAGCCATGTTCTTAGCAGAATATTTGAAACTATCAAATTTTAAAGATGAAAAATCACTACTGTTACTTTCTTGGTTATTACTGAATGAATGCCTTCTATGTGCTCTTTTCAAATGGTGGAATGTTCTATCAATCTCAGGATCATATGCATATAAATTTTCAGGATTGGATCGGGTCATACACAAAAAGGTGAATTCATACAGAAAATCCAAGAATATATACCTAAAGTAAAAAAAAAATTGTTAGAAAGATTAAAATTTTTATACAAACTCCTAAATGAGCCTAGGAAATTAAAATGGTCCCCGGCAGCGGCGCCAAATTTTTGACACGCTCGTCGCAAACGTGCAAAAATAATTTCTAGATTTCTCCCAAACTATTGGTATAGTATAAGGTGCAACCTAGGTCATCTCCCAAAGACCATTTCAGATTTTTAAGCAAATAAGGAGAAAGTTAGAACAAGGGGATTTTGGAAAGATTTGATATGAAGTTCTAAATGCAAAATACAGAATGAAATTAATTTCACTTAATAATTATCAACTCAAGGAATTCAGAGGCTATTTTCTTAACTAATCATTGATCATTAAAATTATGCATTGTGTTTATCAACCTAGGACCATCTGGAACCCCTAAAATGATCCTTGAATTCTCTACTGAGAAACCTCTCAGAATTTAATTGATTATGATCAACAAGATTTAGTAACCACTTAATCTTTTATCTAAACCAATTTCACAATCAGAATTCAGTTGAAGTAAGTAATAAAATGAAAACCTTTAATTCAATTACTTAATTTCTACTCTTCAAACTTTTGGAAAATGATTTACCAATCAAAAACCAATTATAAATCAATTATGCATTAATCAAAATACGTCAACCGATCAAACTTTGATTAAAGAATAAAATTGAAGAATATAGTGAAGTAGAGTAGAAACCACTTAATAAGCATGTAAATAAAGATCAAGACCTCAAAGTTAAAATGAAAATAGCTTGAATCCTTGAATTGAAACTACGAACCTAGTCTTCCATGAAGGAGGAAAACTAACAACAAATAAATCCTAAGCCTTCCATGTAGGAGGCAACTAACAACAAATAAATCCTAAGCCTTCCATGTAGGAGGCAACTAACAATAAAGAAAAACTAAGCCTTCCATGTAGGAGGAAAACTAACAATAAAGAAAAACTAAGCCTTCCATGTAGGAGGAAAACTAACAAGAAAGAAAGAAAGATGGAAAATGGTATTGAAGTTAATCTCCAAGTGGTGTGTTTCTCCTCTTGTAAACCCTTCTATTTATAGAGGATTTTTTGAGGCATCATCTTCAGAAAGTCACCAACTAGGATATTACTTTTCTACCCTTTTATTGCTTTCACATGGGCTTTGTTGAAAATGCAAAACACTTTTGAATTTTTGTCACCAATGAGCACAACAATTTTGACTTTCGTGCACCGCAATTTCGGATGTTTACATGTCCTAATTAGACCTTGACTTCTGAACAAAATTTGTAGCCCCGGATCTTAGCTGTCCAACAAAGTTGATTTCATCTCAATATGACTTCTGTATCTCAAGATATGGTCGGATCTTTGCACACTGTTCAAATTCCACGTCAGCAACACTATCTCATCTTTTGAGATAATTTCGGAGTCCTAAACATCCCATTTAGAGTCTTCTCTTGCTTTGTAACTATGGACACTTCTTTAAGCTTTCATTCAAGAGAGATTTCATGATTTTTGGATGTCTAAAACTCATATTATGCTCAAAATACTATAATAGTGTCATTTTAATCGGGTAAGCAAAGAAATTCAATTAAACTTCATATGAACCTAAACTCATAAAATATGACAAAGACCACTTAATTGAACATATAAGAAGTCTTAATGAGATAAAAGTGAGAGATAATTATTTATGAAATCTATGCTTATCAGAGATTATGTAGTATTATATCGTATTTGATACAATAAAAATATTAAATGATAGAATTTTTTAATGCTTATGATATGTAAAGGAATTAATATATACTTGGTGACAACCAATATCGTGGTCAAGTCAAAATAAAATAAAAGTAAAAAAATAATATAGTACAAGGCACAACCTTGGTCGTCTCTCAAAGACCTCGAAAAATAAAGAGAAATGGAGGGTTTGCGTTTTATTTTTAGTAAAATAAAAATGAAAATTAATAAAATTAACAATATTAAAAATTGATTAACTCGCTAGTTCAATTCATAAGCAAGATTATTATGGGTTCAAAAAATATTTTTGAAAATAATTTGAATTCTTAGTTTGAATTCAATCAAAAAAATGTCAATTAAACTCATGATTTTCTACTAGGATAACACCTATAATTCAAATTAATTCCATGTATAAATAATTAAGCATCACTCGAAATCCTCAAATTAATTATAAAGCACCAAAGTTACCAAACCTTATAAGAAAACCCTAATTTTTATTTAGTTTGAATTCAATCAAGTAACTACCAATTAAAATCATGATTTACTACTAGAATAACACATAGAATTTGAATTAATTCATGTTTAGAAAATTAAACATCACCTAAAGTCCCCAAATTAATTTTTTACAATTGAAATCACCAAATCTTATAGGAAACCTATAACCCCTTTTAATTTTTGCATGAAAATTAGATAATTAACCAAATCATAATTTTATAATTATATCATGTAAGATGAAATTAATTTAGCATCCACTTTTACAATTACAAACAACAAATGCAATTAATTTAAAGGAAAGAAGAAGAAATCGTAACATAAATTTAATTTAAGAACAAAACCTCAAATCTCTTACTTATAGAGTTAAAATAAACAAGTCAACCAAAGAAATTATCCTTTCATGAGAATTTTTATGAAAACAACAAGAAGAACAAGAATAAAAAATTGAAACTTTATTAAGAATTTAGAATAAGTTTTAATGTGTCTATAATGTGTTAGGGTTTCCCCTTTTATAGATCAAGTTTGCCTATTAAAATTCAAAATTTAAAATAAAAATTGTATCAATTATTTTAAATTTAGAATAAATATCCTTCAAGAATTGATTCCCTTATCATTTTAGGTCTACAATTAAATTTCTTATTTACTCTATTATTTGAATTCAAATTATGCATGAAATATGGGTCCTAGTCTAATGTCTCTTTTCTCGAATTTTTATGAGTATGTTGGAGACTGAAGTAGGGTTTTTGATCTAAAAAATGTACTATACAATTCTATCATTGAGCTTAAAAAATTGACCCCATCTAAAAATAACTTTTGTATCCCTATATATATTCGTTTTACTAGAATATGTTTGGGATGTTTCGACAAAAACTCTGAGTTGCAGTTTGATCCAAATAACTTTAAGATCCGTTTTGGCTAGGCTAAATAGGCATGCATGTGATTTTAAGATTTTGTCTTAACTTCCTAATGCCTTTAAAATCACTCTAATCTCAATTTTATAACCTAAAATATGGCTTGCACGAGGAACAAGAGGTATGAAAATTCGAAAGTTAACCAATTTTATCACTTAAGTCCATTGAAGCTCAATAACATAAAAATCACTCAAAATGATAAAATTATATATGAATAAAACTCAATTAAGTCCAACATAAAATGAAAATAAGTGTATAAAATCGATTCATCACTTGGACATAGACAACCTGGGATATAAATTTGATTCATAAATACTATAGAACAACTTCACAATTGGGAGACTATGTAGTATTAATTTATATTCAATATAATTAAAATATTTATTTGAAATATGTATGAAAAAAAAATTGAAAACTAAGGAGCTCATTCATTATTCTTTCATTCTATTAAGAAAATAGATATTATTCATACTATTTCAATGGTAATCTGTTAATGAGAATATTGTTTATATTGTGTATGAAATATGTGTTCTTACAACATTATATTTTCTTAAGAATTTTCTTATGCATGAAAAGCTTGTTGAAACTATTGACATGTCCTCTCCAACTGCCCCTTTAGAAAGAACTAATGATGTCGAGTTAGTCAAAGCTTGAGAAGTACTTGGAAGATGGTCTTAATGCTAAATGCATCATTCTAGCATCTTTGAATTCTAAACTCCAAAGGCAGCATTAGGATATGGATCCATGTACCATGATTGAACATCTTAAGATGTATGGTGCTTAAAGCATGACAACTAGGTTTCAATTGTCCAAGTCTTTATTTAGATCCATGATGACTATTGAATCTCAAGTTGGACCCCATGTTCTTAAGATGATTGACCTAGTCTAACAACTTGAGAAATTGGGATACGCACTTAACAAAGATATTTTTCAAGATTTGATCTTACAGTCCCAAAATCCTTTTCATAATTTATTGTTAATTTTAAAAATGAACAAAATGAATTATAAACTATAATTATGAGAATCAAACTACACATGAGAAGAAAAAGGGAACTATTTTGCTAATTATTAACTCTTCCAAAAAGAAAGGTAAGGATAAGGGTAAGCCCAAAAGAAAATTCTTTGTGCATAAGGATGGTGTGACCAAATCCAAGAACAAATAGGTAAATCTGACCAAAAAGATGCATAATTCTTCTTTTGTAATGGTAAAATATATTAGAAGAGAAACTTGAAGGAGTATCTTGCTTTTTGAAAGGAAACTAACAAAGTGAGACAAAATGTTTTCATCATTTTTTTAGCTACAATTGATCCTTCTACGTAGGTATTACATACTGAAAGTAGTTTGGATATTTTCAATATGTTGCAAGGATTATAGATAAATAGATAGTTGAAGGAAGGAGAAGTTAACCTTCAAGTTAGGAATGGATAAAACATTTCTGCCTTAGCCATAGAATCATTTTATTTAATAATGTTTATGACAAAGTACTTGTGTTGGAAAATTGTTATTATGTTCCTAAATTTATTTTGAGCATTATTTCTATTTTGATGTTGGAAAAACAAGGTTTTCACATTAATTTTAATAACAATGTTTGCTCAATTTATCATAATGAAAATTTATGTATGAAGAGCTATTTTTAACACAATATTTATGTATTACCTGATGCTAATCCAATTATGTATGTTCATACTTTTAAAAGAGAAATAAATAATCAAGTCAATCGATCATATCTTTAGCATTGTAAACATGGTCATATTGGAGAGAAAAATAATTTATAAGTTATATAAGAAAGGCTACCTTGATCATTATGATTATGAATCATATACTACTTGTGAATCTTGTCTCAAAGGAAAAATGATCAAATGTCCATTTAATGGAAATGGAGAAATATCTTCTAAATTATTCAAACTAATTGATACAAATGTGTGTAGACCATGAGAATTCAAGTCAAAGGAGGATACTTTTACTTTATCATATTCACAGATGATATGTTTATATATGACTTTGTGTATCTCATGTAAACATTTAAGAATTATTTGAAACGTTCAAAAGATTCTACAGTGAAGCTGAAAAACAAATTGGAAAAGGTATAAAGATACTAATATATGATGGAGGAGGAGAGTATCTCACTTATAACTTCCTTGATTATCTAAACTAGAATGGGATGTTGTCATAATTGACACCTATTGAAATACCAAAAAATAATGATGTATCTAATAGAAATAATCAAACCTTATTAAATATGGTAAAGTCCATGATAGGATTCAATGATCTTCCAATAAATTTATGGGGATATGATTTGAAAACTACAACATATTTATTAAATAAAGTTCCCATAAAGACAATTTCTACAAGTCCATATGAGATATGGAAAAAGTGTCAGTCAAGTCTCAAGCAACCAATGAAACAATAATTGAATAAGAACATGAGATGAAAATTGAACAACCTTTCTTGGATGTTAAGGTTAACACAAAAGTTTCCTTCTCCAACAATGGTTCAAGAACTAGTTGTAGATCAAAGACAAGTTAATGAACTAGTTTTTAGAATAAAATTCTAAGCCCTAAGTACAGTACAAGGGCAATCTATAATTCAAATGCCTTTTAGAATGTTTAGCTGGGCACATCATGTGTCAAATGGATTCATGAAAACTGAGTTTGATCATAATGATAATGACCCAGAAACTTATGGAAAGGTCATACAAAGTTTGGACCACGAGAAATGGCAAGAAGCCGTAGAATTTACAATTGAATCAATCAAGATAAACAAAGTATGAACTTTTTTTGAACCTTAAAAAGGCATTAAATCAATAGGTTGTGAATAGGTTTACAAGAAAAGGTTGGAAAAGAATGGCAAGGTAAAGACCTATAAAGCTCGTCTTGTTACCAAAAGGATATTACCAAAAGGATGGAATATATTATGATAAGACTCATAAGCATAAATTTCATAAATAATTATCTCTCACTTTTATCTCATTAAGACTTCTTATATGTTCAATTAAGTGGTCTTTGTCATATTTTATGAGTTTGGGTTCATATGAAGTTTAATTGAATTTCTTTGCTTACCCGATTAAAATGACACTACTATAGTATTTTGAGCATAATAGGAGTTTTAGACATCCAAAAATCATGAAATCTGTCTTGAATGAAAGCTTAAAGAAGTGTCCACAGTTACAAAGCAAGATCAGACTCTAAATGGGATGTTTAAAACTCCGAAATTATCTCAAAAGATGAGATAGTGTTGCTGACGTGGAATTTGAACAGTGTGCAAAGATCCGGCCATATCTTGAGATACAGAAGTCATATTGAGATGAAATCAAATCTGTTGGACAGTTAAGATCCGGGGCTACAACTTTTGTTCAGAAGTCAAGCTCTAATTCGGACATGTGAACATCCGAAATTGCGGTGCAAGAAAGTTAAAATTGTTGTGCTCATTGGTGACAAAAATTCAAAAGTGTTTTTGCATTTTCAACAAAGCCCATGTGAAAGCAATAAAAGGGTAGAAAAATAATATCCTAGTTGGCGACTTTCTGAAGATGATGCCTCAAAAATCCTCTATAAATAGAAGGGTTTACAAGAGGAGAAACACACACCATTTTGGAGATTAACTCCAATACCATTTTCTTTCTTTCTTTCTTTCTTTCTTTCTTTCTTTCTTGTTAGTTTTGCCTCCTTCATGGAAGGCTTAGGTTTTCTTTCTTGTTAGTTTGCCTCCTACATGGAAGGATTAGTTTTTCTTTATTGTTAGTTGCCTCCTACATGGAAGGCTTAGGATTTATTTGTTGTTAGTTGCCTCCTACATGGAAGCCTTAGGATTTATTTGTTGTTAGTTTGCCTCTTTCTTTGTTGTTAGTTTGCCTCCTTCATGGAAGGCTAGGTTTGTAGTTTCAATTCAAGGATTCAAGCTATTTTCATTTTAACTTTGAGGTCTTGATCTTTATTTACATGCTTATTAAGTGGTTTCTACTCTACTTCACTATATCTTCAATTTTATTCTTTAATCAAAGTTTGATCGGTTGACGTATTTTGATTAATGCATAATTGATTTATAATTGGTTTTTGATTGGTAAATCATTTTCCAAAAGTTTGAAAAGTAGAAATTAAGTAATTGAATTGAAGGTTTTCATTTTATTACTTACTTCAACTGAATTCTGATTGTGAAATTGGTTTAGATAAAAGATTAAGTGGTTACTAAATCTTGTTGATCATAATCAATTGAATCCTGAGAGGTTTCTCAGTAGAGAATTCAAGGATCATTTTAGGGGTTCCAGATGATCCTAGGTTGATAAACACAATGCATGATTTTAGTGATCAATGATTAGTTAAGAAAATAGCCTCTGAATTCCTTGAGTTGATAATTGTTAAGTGAAATTAATTTCATTCTGTATTTTGCATTTAGAACTCAATATCAATCTTTACAAAATCCCCCTTTTCTAATTTTCTCCTAATTTGCTTAAGAATATGAAATGGTCTTTGGGAGATGACCTAGGTTGCACCTTATACTATACCAATAGTTTGAGGAAAATCTAGAAATTATTTTTGCGCGTTTGCGACGAGCGTGTCAAAGACTTTTTCTCCTAAGGAAATTCTCAAATCTATTCAGATTCTACTTGTAATAGCATATGAAATATGGCAGATGAATGTGAAAATAGTTTTTCTTAATGGTGAATGGAACAAGGATATCTATATGAAATAACCCTAAGGATTCATATACTTGTATGAAATGATAAAGCTTGCAAGATACAACGATCTATTTTTGGACTAAAGCAAGTTTTGAAAAGTTGGAATATTCACTTCAACAAGACAATTGAAAGATAAATTTTGTTAGATGTGAAGAGAAACCTTGTTTTTCACAAAAAAAATTAGTTGGATCACATGTATCTTCTTAGCATGGTATGTTAATGATATATTATCATTAGATGATATATTGATTTTGTAAAGTAAAAAGCTTTCAATGTCAAAACAATACTCTAGGAAGAATTTGGAAGGAGAAACTTATATTTTAAGAATAAAAATCTATGTAGATAGATCAAAAATGTTGCTTGGACTAATTTAATATATGTACGTTGATACCATATTAAAAGGATATAAAATGGAAAACTTTAAATAGGTTATTTTTTAAATAGAATACCATACGCTAATATAGTAGGAGTTATCAAGTATACCATAGAAATCTTGAATTAAATATGAAAGTTTATATTGGTGCTAGTTTTGTGTTATATTAAATCTATTTTAAATTATGTATTAACCTTAAATAGTGATGAAATAAGTTAGAAAAGTATAAAATAAGCTACGATAGTTCATTTAATCACCATAACAGAATATATATAATAGCAAATGAGGTTGATAAAGGAATCAATTTGGATAAAAAGTTCATATATGATATTGATGCAATTCCTTGAATAAAGGAACCAATCATATTATTGCATGATAATAATTTAGTTATTTCTTAAAACAAAGGAGTTGTGATAAATATATTTTATTGAGACATCATTTGATTCAAGAAGTCATTAAGCGTAAAAATATTAAGATTCAAAAGATTAGTAAAAAAGAAAATATTGTTAATCCATTCACAAACATGGTTAATAGTTTTGTAAGCACAAGTGAGAGTTGGCAATAAGACTCTTACTAATTGACTTTAGTGCAAGTGAGAGATTGTTGGAATAAATATGTATCCACAAGATCCAATCTATCATGTCTCTAATATTTTATTTTGTTATCATTTTATGGTTTGGTTATTTAATTAAATATGATAAGGTTCTTGATTAAATTAAGAGACTTAACATTATAATAAATATCATAATAATAAGAGATAAGTCATTTAGAATTTAATCTAAATTGCTCTTGATTGTTGGATTATTAAAAGGATATATATATAAAAGAATATTCATTAAATAAAAATTAATATGTCTTATTTATTAAGTTACATATATATATATATATATATATATATATATATATATATGATACATGATCCATACGGATATATGATCATTAAGTTGACTTAATTGAGATTTTCAAATGGTTACAATTATCATTAATTTGTTAATCGGATATTCTCATGAATAATACAATATTAGAATTTTTTTCTTACCTAAAACTATCATAGTAATTGATAAAGTTATTTATTATACTTTTATTTCGTACACCTAATACCTTTAAGACGCTATTTGAATGGATGTTGGGTATAATTAAATACTTGTAGAATTAATGATTGGTTAAGAAGGAATTTATCAACTCTATAAAATGAGTTTGATTTCTAAGATTATAATAAATTAAGACCTTAGCCAAAAAAAATTAAATGAATAAAAAAATAAATTTTATTTGAATTATTCATGAGTTAACAACTAGTTAGAGTTTGACAATAATTCCTTATTCTAAGATTAACGAATAGCTGGAAGGATAAAATAAATTTTACTTTGTTCTTTTATGGTTCTCAAAAATAAAAAAAGTGTTGTTAAATGTAAATCTTATTAATAAATTAGTATTTACTAATTTTCTACTAACTTAATATTGAACTAATGAAATCATACACTAATAAGTGTTCCAATCTTTATTAGAAGATTATTTAATTATATTTGATAATTAAATTAAAAAAATTTAATTTAATTAAATAAATAATTTTTTAATTCAAATAAAATATTATTATATTTTTTTTAGTATTGAAAATAAAATAATATAATAATATTAAATAAATTTTTAATTTTATAAAATTAAAATTTCAAATTTTAAATAGAGATTTGATTTAGGTTATTATAATAACGTTAACAAAAGAAAAAAGGTAAATATTGATCATAAGAATTTAATTTTAACATGGATATGTTCAAATTTTTTGCATTATCAAAGAATTTTTTTGAATAATTATATTTTATTTAAAATATTTATATTTAAATTATGTTGATTAAATTAAATTTTAAATATATAATAAAAAAATAAAATTATTTTATAATTTTGCTATAATGTTAAAAACATCTTGTAATGATTTACTATTACTTTTAAAGTTATTTTTTAGAATAGATGATTTAATTTAATCGTTCATTTTTTTAAAAATAATATACTTTTCAACCTCTTTCTCATATGTTGTATGTATTTATATAAATATTTTGTAGTTATTATTTTAAATTTTTATCAATTTTTGTTTTAATTTTTTATTATTAAATTATCATTAAAAATTTATTAACTTAATTAATAAATATTTAACTAAACTTTATTATATATGCCTTACTTCTCATATGTACCAACAGATAAACAAACACATTAACAGCTTGTTTAAAAATAATGTTGCGAATGAAGTTTTGCAAAATTGTAACATTTTAATTTGACAAAATCTTTGTCCACTTGTATCGAAAATTACGAAAAGATGACCTAACTGTTTACATAAATGTCCAGACAGGCTCTAAAAGTTTCTATATGGTAAAAGCCAATGCAGAACAATTATTTGTAGATATGATTACTATATTCAATAAAGATAACAAAGTTTGCGAGATATTCTTCTAAATGATCAAGTCAGAGCATATATACCATATGGAACCGAATATGCATGAAATGGCTTTGCTTATTGAATCCAACTGTCGCATTTCTACCAGAAAAAAAAGTATGATTCCATTATCCTAAAGAACTTTTGCAACATTCTCCCACATCATACGTCCCACTTGCAACAATTGAATAGAAATCCAAGAGAGTAACAATTAAAATTGATATTGGTTCAACTTATTTTAACAAGTTTTTAATGTAATCTATCAAAATAATTTTTTAAGCTATTTTAATAAATTTTATAATCAATGGTACGTCAAAATCTTTCATGTGGTACAAACTTATTGCTTTAATTTAAATAAAGTTTCTATAAATACTTATAAAAGAAAAAAGTTTAAAGGTTATATAAATCAAACTTTTCACTTAAGTTAAAATTAATTTATATAAATCAAATTTTTTTAAAAAAATTATCTATTTTTCAAAAGTTAAAATACATAAATAAATTTAATTTATAAAAAATTATTTTATTTTACTCCTTTATTTTTTATATAAATACTTATAAAAAATTTAACCAAACTAAACGTAAATATTTGTTTAAAATAGTAATTTAAAGACATTAATAATCCTATTCATTTTATAAGAATATGCTCCTACATGTCTGTAAATTTTAAACTATATCAATTTTTGTGGTTAGATATTTAATAAGCAGTTACAATTAACAAGTTACTTTTAAACTGTTAATTACCTATCTAACTACATGAGCCACTAAGTTATATAAATATGTTGAACATATACAAAATTTTTAAAATAATTTTTTATAAGAAATATTTGAATTTATAAATTATATATATCATGTAATTAATTAATTGTATACCTGCAAAATGTAGGAGGACCAAGCCATACAACCAAGGCATAAAAATAGGGTCCCTTTAACCTAGTGTTTGTGACTGTGATAGGAGTGACCTTAATCATGCTTGTGATGGCTAGTGTTTGGATGATTAAATAGCTTCAATTCTGGACCTTTGTAAAGTGTCATCAACAAAGCCTATGGAAACGTTATCCAGGTTCCAATCACCTTCGTCTCGCTCTGTAATTCCTTCAACTTTATACGCTCTAACCTGACACAACCCATAATTTGTACTCTTTTTATTAAAATTATTATAATGGTTTGTATGTGGTTAATTATGATAAATTTGAAACAAATCTCATTCTTTGCGGGTATGGTGTAGCTTCTCAAGTCCCTTTAGATGTTAAGACAAGAGTTTGTTCAAGTTAATTATAAGAATTTGAAACAAAGGTGTGGTGGTTGACCAGAATATTAGATGCTCATGATGTAGACAATCATAACGTTGTGAAACACTCTTTAACCCTACTTTTTTTTTATTTCATAGACAGAGGACACTTAAACACATCTTATTTCTATTGTTTTTAATTGATAGCACAATTTTCACATTTTTAAGTTTACTTGATTAGAATTTTGGAGAATAAATTTATAAAATTAATTTTATTTTGATTAATGATCTATTGGATAAAGAAGTTTCAGTGTTGGGTTTGGATTTAAATTTTTTTTATATATTCAAAAAATAGTAGTAATTAAAATTTTTAAAATTATTTTTTGATATTTTATATAGTAAATTGGTTATTTTCTGACAAATATAAAAAAGTATACCTTTTATATCGGTTAAAATTACAATAGATAGAAAAAGTAATTTTTTATATTGGTTTAACAACCGATGTAAAAAGTTTCCATAACATATAACCAATTTCTATACTGATTCATTAAGCGATGTAAAAAATTCAATTTTGATTGATGTAAAAAGTATCTTTTACACTAGAATCGGTGTCTAATTGAGAATGAGAATATATGGTGCATCGATAGTTAGGAAGATACTGTAATATACACATAAATAAAATCATGTTAGTACAAAATAATAATAAAGTTTCAAATAAATTAGAAGTTATAACAAATATAGAGTCAATTTAAAATTGTATACCTCTATTAGGATTTTGATTTTCTAAAATAATTTTCTTCATAAATCTCGTAATATAATAACTACAATCTACATATTTATTTGGCAAGAGCACTATTAAAATAAAGATGAAATTTCATTAAATTAATAATACCATTTTTCAAATAATAATGTAAAGTTTTATAAATACTAATTGCGTTTACAAGGATCTAACTAATTGCATTTAGTTAGATTTTTCCATCTTAACTTTCTTGGTAGCCTGATAAATTTGGAATATTCTAAAAATAATAAATAAAAATAATATAAATAAATATTTTTAATTAATATAAATCTATTAAAAATAACAATTCTTTACCGCTTAAACATATTTTTCAAATATAGTTGATCTCTTAGATCTCCATATACAGAATCCAAATAACATATGTTTCAATTTTATCATTAATAACAATTAATACCCCATGTTCCCTACTTATCAGATTTAATAGTCATCAAGTGATAAATTTTAGAAATGTTAACTAGTGAATGAAAAAAAAAATTTCATTTTAAGGATAAATTTTGTTAAGGTGAACAAATTTATTTGTGTTCTATGAAATGTTAAAAGTAGCTAAAACTAAGAGTTATTTAAAGATATAAATAGAAATCATAAAATACTTGGATATCATTTATACTTGTATATGGTGTTTGTTTTTCATTTACAAGAACTTTGTTAGCAATTTTAAGTTATGGTAAATCAATTTAACAATTTTTGCATCTAAGTATAAAGTAAATTTCTATTAGTAAGAGGAGTAAGTTCATCTTTACAATGAGCAACAGTAAAGTGAACATGATTTTTTTCTCCTATTTTATAAGACTTCATAAAACTACACATAGTGAGAAAATGGATATTTACTAACTTTTAATGGATGATTGTGAATAGGGACAATGATAAAGAATATGAACAAGACTAATGGTTTAGGCAACACAGTTTAAATGAAGGTTGCAAGTCACCAACAAAAAAACATACAATTTCACTAAAACTTTCAAAGTAGCAAATGATAGGTCTCGTAGGCAACATGGTAAGAAAAATTCAATCCAAAAATATAATCAGAATAATTAATGAAATTTATTCATTAAGAGGAAAAGAAAAAAATTGCATATATAAACACCCAAGAGAAATTATCTAAAATTAAACATAAGCCTATCCAGTCACTTAGATAACAAAACACAAATAAAAATAGAAAAAACATAAAATTATATACATAAATAAAGATTGTCTATTGTTTCAAACATTCATATCTAGCTGATTGTCCCTCAACAAATGTAGCTAAGCTTTGAGATACCTACCCTAAAGACTTGGAAATGTAAACCAAATTAGCCTAGAAATGGTTTGATGCATCCACAATATTGATGATAAGTCAACATTACAAAAAGTATTGTTACGACTTCTTATCTTATATAACATTTCTCTAGTATCATTTTCCTTCCAAAACATAAGCATAGTGAATAAATAATTGAACTAAACTAAAGCTTAGACCACTAGCCACATCCTTAGAAATTTTTTTTTTATTAAATTGAAAAAATAGGAGTTAAACCTCACAAATGTTCCAAAACGAATCAAAAATTACGGAAAATATTCCAAAATTAGGAGGAGAGAACAATGGAAACAACCATGGATCTCTCCCTGTTGAACCTTGCAACCACAACAACAATCCCTTTCTTTCTCACTCTTCTTTCCTTCACCATTGAATCATCCACACTAGCTTTCACGATAGAATCCATAAAAATAAGAAAGAATAAAAAGATAAATAGAGAGAACGTACGATGAGGTTGATAGGTGATAGGGTTCTAATGTTGCAGAGGAAGTAAAAAAAGGGAACAATGGATTTGACGATGACAAGGTTATAAAGCGATGGATAAAGTGGTGGTTATAGAGTTGGAAAAGTTCTCAATTGTATAAAACTTGGGTGAAGATAAGACCTAGGATAAGAATGGATTTCATAAAATGAGAAGGATATGTGAGATTAAAGTTTGTAAGATTGATAACGAATGTGTAGCAAAATCAAAAATAGGACAAACAATTTACACTAGTTAATTCTTATAACTAATATCGATATATTTTATTACACAGTTTAAATATATAACTGATGTAAAATAATTTTTTAGATCAGTTATTAAAATATCAGTGTAATAATTTTGCTTCTTGTTTATAGAGATGCCATCGCATAAATTTTTATATTAATTGCTTACTAATTGGGATAAAAAATTATAAATTTTTTAATTCTTATTAGTATATTTTTTTAATCAATTAATGATTATAAATTAAAAAATAATTAATTTACAAAATATATAATTAATTAAAAAATATTATAATTATTTTTATATAAAATGATGATTATTTTAATTATATAACTTGTTATATAATTAATTACATATTTTTATTAATTGGTTAATAAAAATAAATTTTAAAATAAAAAAATATATATTTACTTTAAATATATTTGTCAATAACTTTTATATAAATTTCTATAAAAATGTACAATATTCATGATCTTTCTATACATTTTTTTAATCGTAAAATTACTTTCGAAATGGAGAGAAATGTCACTACCATCCAGTTCAGTCGTATCCGGACATGTTCCTGTTAATGTATTATTGTTATGAAGAGTCGCTTCAATGACATCGATATAATATATATATATATATATATATATATATATATATATATATATATATATATATATATATATATATATATATATATATTAACGCATAAAGAATATCAAATATTAAAATAATTTTGATTAATATAATTTATAATAAAAGATAATTATTAGTATAAGTTTAAAAAATTTATGCTAACGTAATATATTACAATAATATTTGATAAATTAATAATATATATGGATAGTAATATTTTTTATTAATAAAATTATGTATTAATATAATATACTTTTTTATAAAATAAACTAACAATATTTATTTTTACTAACTTATTTTTCATTAAAAATATATTAAGAAATATTAATTTAAATTAAATAATAAATAATATTTTTTACGGTATCCTCGTATCTGCAAAGCATTGATAATTACATCTTTCGATTAAAATGAATAAAAAAAATGTTAAGTATTCTATTTTTAGAATAAAGATACTCTTAAAATTTGTATTTTTTTTTATATTTTTTATTTAATAATTAAATATTTTTTAATAATAATTTTACATATCAAAATTTTATATCTATTTACTTAAATATTTTGTAATAATCACTAGTACAAAAATAGGTTTCTATAACAGGATTTTACATCGGTTGTTTAGAAACCGATATAAAAAAAATGCGGTGGCATTTTTGTAAATAAATGTAAACTTTTTACATCGGTTCATAAAAGAACCGAGGTAGAAAGTACTTTTTACATCGGTTACAAAACAACCGATGTAGAAAGTGGATTTTTTTTTTAAACTTTCTACATCGATTATAGAACAACCGATGTAGAAAGTACTTTTTACATCGGTTCTAAGAAACAACCGATGTAAAATATCTTCCCTTATCACTTATTTTTCGACGCTAATCGTCTTTAACCTCATTCTCCAAAACCCTAGTTTCTCGTTTCGGTTTATTCTCTCTATTTTCGTTTACATCTTAGCCATTGTCGTCGTCCCTACTGTTCGTCGTTGCACTCCATTCTTACGTACGTGGTTGTCGTTGCCGTTGCAACCATTTCCTCCGTTTGAAGTCGTCGTTGCGCACCCTAAGGTTTGAAGTTGTCTTTATTGTTATTTATACATCTCATTCTGTTATTATAATTGAAACTTACATTCGTTTTGGTTGTATTGTATAATTTTCAAGCTTCTTATTTGGCTACCACTGTGATGTGCTGTCGTTCGACTACCGTTGTACCTCCATTAGGACACCGTTTGGTCAACGCTCAACCATTTTTTCTCTGTTTTCAACAGGTACATGGCTGGTTACGACATTTTTTTTCTTCAACTTTCAACACTTGCTTGACGTAATTTTAAGTTATTTCCTTTTTAAATTAAAATTTGATAATAAATAATGATGTATTTAGTTTAAATATATAGATTATGTGAATTCTGTATTATCTGTCTGGTGATTCTGTGAATAAATAATACGGTAGCATACCTAAACAAAACGAACATTAAAAAAAAATGAACTTTCTACGTCGGTTTAGATTATAACCGATGTAAAAAGTACTCTTTTTACATCGGTTATAAGTCCAACCGATGTAGAAAATGTACTTTTTACATCGGTTCCAGAACCGGTGTAAAAAATCTTATTTTCTATATCGTCCGCTTCAACACCGCCCAAATAACCGATGTAAAAAATCTATAACAACCGATGTAAAAAGCTTATTTTCCACCCGTGAATAATTGATTGACATATCAAAATTTTATATCTATTTACATCCTGAATATAATAATCAATATTTTTTAAAAAAAATATAAAATAAAATTATAAATCATAATTAAGATAAAAAAGAGTGTAATGTATTTCGGATAGGTAGAAGAATTTTTTTTAAATAAAAACAAGATGTCATTATATTAAAGTCATTCTTGATATATTGGAGGAGCTTTTTTCTTTTTTTAAGTTGAGTAATTTAATTTTATAAAATAAAATAAAAGAAATGATTGAGTCACATATTAAAAGTAGTTTACATTCTAATTATAAACAGGTGTAAGGTGTTAGATCTTAATTTAAAAAAAAAAAAATGCACCATCTTACACCTGGACGTAATTAGGTATAAGTTATTTTTTATATGTAATTCAATTATTTTAAAAATAATATCAAATTACTTACACCCGATTATAAATTATAGGTGGCTAAAAAGAATGAGTGTCAATTATTTTACATGCATACAATGTTATTCACTTGATTATATTTATAATTATATAGCTAAAAATTTTAAAAATAAAAAAATTAAATAACTTACATTTAAATATAATAAAATGTAAACTAACTATAGAAGTTTATTTTATTAAATTAGATATTTTTTACATGAATCTTATAAGCTGTTTATGAATAGATCTAAAGTGTGTGATTGGTGAATTTAGCTAAAATTAAGATGTATATGATTGTAATATATGAATCATGAACACATCAGGATAGAAAAAAGACGGCTTTTTCACCAAAAAGTATTTTTTTTTTGTTAGCAGAAACGAATTTAATAGTCAAGTCCTTTCGTTAAGAGAAGATCAGATTTGAAAAAAATCTCCTTTAGAATTTTCAAAGTTATCTTCTATGGGCAACTTTAATCCAAATTTTCCTAACAAATTGACCTTTTTTCTTTGCATTTTGAATTCACTTATTTTGGTAATTTAAATTTTGAAACGGCAATCAACTAACTTCTTTACCTCCTTTATATTTGCTTCAAACCATTTTTCTAAACCGGCTACAACATCATCAATAGGTTTATGTAGTTTGTGTTTGTTATTGCTCCTCTACTTAATCTTTCTTTTTATACTTTTGTTAATTTTAATTTTAAATAAAATTTTATTTAAAATGTAGTTAGGATAAAATTGAATGTTGACAATATTAATAAAATATTTTTAATATTTTGAATGTGTAACATATATCTATTAGTTATTAAACTTATCATTAAAATATTTATTAATAAAATTAATATTTTACTGATATATTATGCATATACCTATTGTTTTAAAGTTGTTATTGAAAAGTGATGATACTATTAAACTTGTATAAATATAGGATATGTGTGGTTTATTGTATATCCATAAGTATAAGTTACTTACATTTATAAATTTAGCTATTATCTCTAAAAATGTATATAGGTATATGAAAATTTTCTTATATTAAAGATTCTTAATGTTACAGAGTTTAATATATTGGATTATGAGATATATAATGTTATAAAAAAATTTATAACGTATCTTTGATTTTTATGATTATATTTTTTAAAAATAAAGTAAAAAACATAGTATAAACATAATTGTTTATACAAATAACTTAAAAGTATCACGAACATTTTTTTCAATTATGATCATTGGAAATTTTTTTTGTTAAAATTTTTTTTCATATCTTCTTAGATTATAATCCTTCACCTTTATTCACACCAACTTTTGTTCTTTTTTATGTTATTGTTTTTTATATCATTTTCCTTTATCATTGATAAACTACTATTCAGTCAATTTATAACTTACTAATATTTTAAACTCGCACACATAGTCCTTTTTGGTGAGTTCAAAAGTTAGGATTTAGACTTCTTTTATTGGTTAGCATAGTCTTTATGTGATCGATAGGGTCTCAAATATCCCCTTCATACATTGATGGTTATACATTCCTATGGATAAAACTTGTCAAAGAGTTTACACTCATGTTTTGCATGCAATTAGTTTTTGGCATCATTGTTGGGGCTTATTCTCAATAATCTTCGAAGTTTGAGTTCTAATTTTTTGAAACTTGCATATATAATTTTTTCCTATTCTATATATATTTTATTTTAAAATAAATAAATAAATTCAAAAACGTAAAAATATCTTTGAAGATATCTGTGCATAACTATCAGCTAGTGATAGCCTGCTCTCAAGCTCCTAACCTGCATTTTGTATCTTAAGAAAGAAATAACAGGCAAAAGGTTAAAGAAAAAGTATGGCAGCACACAAACGTAGGATCTTGCTAGACTACATGACCCCCACTCATGAGGGATTTAGTACTAGCATTGCAATTCTAGCATTAGAATGTGTCCTAATCTTCAAATTGAAGCTTGCACTTATTAGTATGATCCAGAGCTCACTTTAGTTCAGAGGAACTGCTACATAGGACTTATACCTCCATATCCAAAAGTTCCTAAAGCTAAAAAGTACTACCAGGATCAACAACATCACACAAGACATCATCAAACTATAATTGTTTCCCTTCTCAATCATTTAGAAGGTAGACGATTAGTTAAACTATTTGTTGAAAGCATCCATCACCACCTAGAAGCAATTACAACGTCTATTTCTAACACAATATTTCTTGCAATCTAGGATCATAAGAGAGATTGGTAGATTCATCTAGTTTGGGATTAACTCCCTCTATAAAGCTTCAGATCATTTTTAGACCTTCTCCAAAGATTCTCACACCACATGTAACAAATATCCCATCTAGTATAAATTTTCTATAACAACCTTTTTTATGCCAATAGAGCTCTCATTGACACAGCTTCTGGTGGAGGTATCCCACATAAATATCCTAAGAAAAAAATGGAAAATCATAGAAAATTTGGTTGCTAATAATTACCAGTGAAGGATAATCGAATGGCATGAAACAAAAACCTCTCACCCAACATAAGTATAGCTAGCTCATCATACTACTACCTCACCAGATCAGATGGAGGCCTTGAAGAAAAAGTTAGAAACATTGATGCAAGCACAACCTACTTGAATCCTAACTACACTCGGGCTAAGCCTATGTGAATTCTATGGCTCTCTAAGCCACGATAATGAAAGATGTACAGTTGAAGCTCATATGGCTCAACATGATGAAGAAACCAACTACATTGGAAACACCTACAACATCTGAGAAAATTTCCCCAATATCCATCTTGGAGAGGACATCAAGGTAATAGCTTTGATAATGGTGTTCCTAATTATACAGACCCTATTATATACAAAATCTTATAGGATATCATCAAGGAAGGAAAATACCAGCTTCTATGAACTTCAAGATTTAGAGCATGAAAACCTGGTGTCAAAATATAAAGGACTAAATAAGATAGATCCTTACCTTCCTGACTCAACAAGCATTTGATTACCTTCCTAATCAACCTGAGGTAAAACCTAAGGATAAAGACAAGGCAATTACCCTATGGAATGGGAAGAAACTAGAAGCACTAGCAAGAAGAGAAAAGAAGAAGGAGGACGTGATTGTCAATGACCACTAGAAGGTTACTAATGGCCTCTTAGCCACTACCAGGAAAGAGGAAAATCCTGAAAAGGCTATAGAAAAGGCTCCTAAGAGACCTTGCGTGGAGTCTTACCAACCTATGATACGTTTTCCCCAAGAATTGAAGACCAACAAAAGCGATCCTCAATTTTCCACGTTCATAGAAATCCTAAAGCAACTAAGGATTAGCATCCCTTATGTGGAAGCTATTTTCCAAATTTCCAAATATTCAAATTTCTTAAGGGATATTTTAGATAATAAGAAAAACCTAAAAGAATACATGGCTGCCAAGTTCAACAAAGAATGTTCTGCCATCCTTTTTCGAAAGTTGTCACCCAAGCTTAAAGATGTGGGAGTTTTACTATATCTACACCATTGGTGACTCTTATTTTGAAAAAGCCTTGTGTGACATAGGCGCAAGCATTAATCTAATGCCTTTATATGTGTTTAGAAGGTTGGGCATGATTGATTCCAAACCCACCACCATTTCTTTGCAGCTTGCAGATGGACCATAGTATCATCCTAGAAATGAAACTTATTTTAAGCTTAGGTCGTATTCACAATTTCATTATTAGACTATTATTTCATGATGCGAAATCCTTTATGAAATTACTAATATTGAAAATACGTTAAAAAAAATTAATTTTAAAACTTCACTAAAAATGCAAGCCTCGTCATAGCAATTGAAATAACAGAAAATAAACTATCGAGCGTTGTTACTTACATCTTAACTTACTTTGATTACTTTATATATAAACAAATAATGCATACAAAGCTCACTTTTTATTAGTTATACAGTTCTTAATAATTATTATATGTTACATGTTCTTAAGTCCAAAGGCTAGTGCTAAGGTATTAGCCCCCTTTCATACATCACATACATATATTATACAAATATTCACATACTACATACTATTACACAAATACTTCTACCACACCTAATACATGATTATTTTCAACATATACATTATATTACAATTTTACATATCACTTATTTATATTACATTCTTTCCTAACTATTATACAAAAATGTACATTATTGGGTGAGACATAAACTTCAACTTCTGCAAGTCCTCATAACGCTTCAGTAATGGAGGCCACAACATTCTAGCCATAGGATTTCATCCACGGCATAATAGGTTTTATCTTCCATCTCCTGAAAATCTTAGAGTGGGTATGATCTAGAAAAAGGGGAACTACCTTGTGATGACCACACGTGGGAGAGACTATAGTAGTGTGAACTACCCTGGTAACCCAAGAAAATCCATGTTAGGGTGAAAGAACTTCAGTGGTATGACTAAGTCAGTCATAGAGAATTTTGGACTCATTACTATAAGCATGAAAGGTGAGCCAAAGCAAAATAAGCTCTCATGTTGGCTTGAGGTATGATGACTAGCCCACGAGTGTTAGCAGATTAATTAACATTATTAAGTTTGACAAACACTATGACTGTTGCGAATAACATCTTTTGCGTTTGGAAAGAAAATGATGGGAGAGGGCTGAGAAACTAAGTTTCTCAATTTGATTTTACCATAGAGTTAGTGTTAACATTTTCAACCTAGAAACTTTAGTTTATTAAGAAACATGACATGCATACTGGTTTATTTTTAATTTTTAGAAAATCTTTAACTGAAGTGGATTTCTTTTTACAGACACAAGAACTAACTTCTTTCATAAACATACAAGTTACTTATTCTAGATTTCATACATTTTACATACTCTTGAGATCATATTACATCAAATCACAGATATCATTTGACTAACACTTCATTCATGCTTTAATTATAATTCTTCTCATTTCTCTCTCTCTCTTATAATCTATTTCATAGGCATATTATACATTTTAATCAAACAAAATATTTTCACTAGTTTTGTTACTCTACCTTCTATTCTTAAGACGTGAGCTTATTCCTTAATGGTCATCATCATAATAATCATCAAAGACTTGACATTTTATGATAGAAGGATTTATGGAGAACCTTTTTGTCTCCATCTTAGAAGGACCCTTTTACCTTCTGAATATGCATAAGGTACATAAAGAGTAGTATTAACTTTTTAAATAAGTTCTTTCTTTATTGATCCCTTACATAATTAGGTTTCTTTTTAAAGCTTTCAAATAACATGCATACTCAAACAAACCAACCAATATGCCATGCACATATATTCACTAATCCAAACTACCTTCAAATTTATCCCTCTAAAGCATTATGGTTAATTTTTTCTTACATTTAGAAGATAGTTTGTACTACTTAGCATGTAGGCTATTAAACTAAACCAACTTGGAAATTTTTAAGACTTTTCCTTCTTACTTAGTAAGCATGGCTGAATGGTATTTTACACTCTCGTAACCCCCTAATTAATTTCTAATCACCACCTTGTGCATAGTTGAGTTCATTTTTAAGTCTTAATAAGATTTTAACTCACTTTCACCACGTGGAGATCTATTCCAAGTTCTATCCATCCCTTACTTTGAGCATCTCAAAACTCCTAACAAAAATTCTCGAATCTTCCCAAACTATTAAAAATTATTTTTAAGAAATTTTAATCGATTAAATTGCTCCAAAGGTTTCAAGAAGCACTTTAATCCATCAAAATTTTCTTTTAACTTCCAAAAATTACTGAAGCTTGTTGATACTCATTTTAAAGTTCAAGGTCAGTTTTGAACTTAATAAAATTCAAGCAATTAGAATCCATAGAACTTAGAGAGAGATCCACCAAAAGAGAAGAAAAACAAGTGATAACACATAATTAAAAATATAGAAAAAAGTGTATGGTAAAAATCCTACTTGTTGAAGATTTATGTAAGGATTTGGTGGGTCTTTTGAAGTTAATTTTCTTCTCTTTTATGGTCCACACAAATGACTCCAAGGATGATGATGGGACTTTGTTGGTTTGTCTTATTATCAACTTCAAAGATGGATGTTCAAGTTTAGTGTAGATTTTGGTATTTTAAGAAAAGTTGAAGTTTTGGATGAGTTTAGAGAGCTTTCACAAATGTTTAGAAGAGTGTTAATAGAGAAAACGAGCCCCTTTGGTCTTCCTAAACAAATTCGTTCACTTAAGGACATTTTGGCTCATTTACATGTAATTTCCATTTTCCAAATTAAATGTAAATATAAAAAATTATCCTTTAAAATTAGTTTAACACCAATCAAGGTTAATTGAACATTAAGCAAGGTTAATTTTCATGGTTAATTTACTTTAACCATGGTTAACTTTATCTCTTCTCAAATATTATTGTCTTATATGCCATTAATAGTGTGATGAATCATGGAATAAGTCATCCACTCATTTAACACATGTTAAATTCATGCACATGGATAAGCTCCAAGTTTTGGGTCTTTACTTCGCATTTTCTTTCTCTCCGAACTTCTAGGGTATTTTGTAATTTATTTTTTTTAGAATTTCTCATAAAGTTCCAAAACTATTCTCCCGATATTTTTAACATTTATTGGTTCATTCCCAAATCATTTTTATGTCATTTACCATTTTTTTCGAAAATAGTTTAGCTCTTATATGAGACAAAACTCTCTAAGGACGTTTTTTGTGGCATTTTTGTTTTCTCTTTGTTTCTAATATTTTCTTGTGACTTTCTAATCATCATTGGTGGATTTTAAACCTTTATAATGTATTTTATCTTTTATTTTTAGTTACCTACACATTTATTTTTGTCATCTTAGTGCAAGGGTATTTAGAGTCTTTGACTCCTTGCCACCAAAAAAACTTGAATTAATGTCCAATAAGGAAGGCTCACATTGAGACTTGAATAAGAAAATGGTGTTTAGAGTCTTCGACTCTCTAAAACATCCAAAATTTTTTAACTCTTACAATATTATAACTTACTTAAAATTCTCGCCTTCTTTGAACTCCCCTTCTATGTAAGATATTTTGATTAAAGATATCCTGGAAAAGATCCTAGTATTCGCGGATAATGTTGTCGGTGACCTTAAAGAAGTCACAAAAGAACTAATGATCTTGGAGGCAATTATACCTGAGGAAACTAAAGTTGAAGGTGAAGTATTCAATATTATAGAGAATAGAGGGATCTTTATGCCCAAACCATTAATCGACGAACCTTCCACACTTGAACTTAAGCCTCCTTTAAATTTTAAGTATGAATTTCTATCTCACATTTTATATATATATATATATATATATATATATATATATATATATATATATATAACCTATAGAGATATTTAAGTTTCCATAATTATTTGTTTCGTGGATGAAAATTGTGTTTGACGATCCATGTATAAGGGATATAAATCCATAATTGTTTTACATTTAGTGATTTATTTTTTCTACAACTACCGATAAAATTTGTTATTATTTGTGATCACTATAAAATAATATATATGATAAAGAATACATATTTTATTTTATCTTAATATTATTATAAAAAAAATTTAACCTATTAACCATATTTAACCTTTTGTTTTAAAAAAATCAATAATTTATTTTTATTAATATTTACTTAAAAATATATATAAAAAATAATAAATTTTGCATACCCTTAATAAAAGTTTGATAAAAATTATAATTTATTCATTAATTAATTTATTAATTTATTTAAAAGATCTAAATATAATACAATCTAGATATGTAATATTAATGGATAATAATATTAATAAAAGTAATTAATAAATAAAAATATAAAATATAAAATAATATACAGTTTAATTCAATTT
The DNA here is from genome assembly GCA_037954105.1 of Canavalia gladiata. NCBI lineage: Eukaryota > Viridiplantae > Streptophyta > Magnoliopsida > Fabales > Fabaceae > Canavalia > Canavalia gladiata. The sequence continues at coordinate 43,360,684 of CM075661.1, forward strand.
AATTTAAAAAATATAATAATAAAAAATATAATTTTTTTAATTTTAAATTTAACTTAATTTATCTGCAAGATTTACCGTGAAAAATCAATAAAACAAAAACATCTTCTCGTAGAACTAAATTAAATTTTAAAATTTTAAATTATTACATTTACGGGAAGATTGTTAATTATATAGTCCATATTATGTTACAAGAGTCTTCTTATAATGAATATTTAATTTTTTTTTCACTAGTTTATATTCTTTCCAAACACTATTTTTTAATTTATATTTTATTTTAGTTTTAAATTTAATTTACTATATTAAATTAAAATTTTTTTGGATAAATTATAGTGTAAGGTTATTGTGATATTAATTATCTAATTTTAAATTTTAATTTTTTATACACCATATTAATAAATATTTATATTTTTAATTTAAATAATTTATTTTTATATCTTTTCTGAAGTTTGATAGTTTTACATCTTTAATTTAATGTTATTTGGTATCATAAGATATTTATTATTAATAATATAAAATTTAATTTTTGTTTATTTTGCTTTTAAATTCTATTGAAATATAAAAACCCATATAATGTATGACAAATTTATTAGTTAAACATATAATTTGTGCATCATTCGAATTTTGTAACTGGTACAGATAAAACTATAGAAAGTATGGGAGTTAAGATTAAGGGTTTGTTTGATTTATGTTTTCCAAAATTTTAAGAAAATTTAATAAGTAAAGTTTTTAAATTTTATTTTTAAAACTAAAAAAATAATAAAAGTTTTAGATTCTTTTAATTTTTAATTTTTATTTTTAAAATATTATTTTTTCATTTATTTTTTAAAAATAATTTTTAATAATTGCTTTAAAAAATAATTTTTAATAGCTAAAAATTAAAAGGACAATCAAATACCTTCTAACAGTTTTAAAACTACTCAAATTAATATAATAATAAAAAATTAAAATAATTTACATAAAATTATAAGTTTAAATTTTATTATTTTTATTATAAAAATATCTTCTAACAGTTTGAAACCAAACTAAACAAAACGTGAGTAACAGTATATATCTAGTTAACTAATGGTTATAACACTAGTTCTGGTTGGAACGAACGACAACTTCCGATGATGGGGACGGTTACACTATTAAGTTGCAGACAACTAACATGCGCTGTCCAGTTAAAGGTCAACATATAAATGATTGAAAGAGGTTATTCTTAAATTAATTTTTATTTTTTTATATTACGTTAAAAATTTTAGATATTAAAAAAATAAAAGTTTAGTAATATTTTATTAAAATTATATAAATCTTTAATTTTTATTTTTAATCATATTAATTTTCAAGATTAATATAATTAATAACAATTTAAAAAATTACATAATTTGTCATGTCCTGAAAATAATGCAAAATGTTTTGAAGGTTAAATCAATGATTGAAAGACTCGTCTGGATACTTGGATAAAGGGCACACCACAAACATTGTCAAAGTGGTTTCACATGTGTTACATCGAAGTTCCCATCCCAATAATAGACATTCCTGATTTTAATGTTAAAGATAAAAATTAGTTAAGTATTAATAAGTACATTTGCAAAATTAAATAAGTACCTTAGCCTTTCTTTTATAACTGGACGGCAATGACCGAAAAGAAGCGGGTTATATAATGTAAAGTACATAATTTTCCGTCTATTTTTATTTATCTATTTTAAAAATTGTTAATATTATTTATCCAATTGAAAACTTGAATATTAATTATTATGTTTTTTAATATACCTTTATTTCTACTTAATTTTTAACTATTTATAATAAATAAAAAGTGCATCTCTTTTGTTTATTTTTATTTATCTATTTTTAAAAAATTGTTATTATTATTATTTATCAAATTGAAAATTAAAATATTTATGTTTTCGAAAATACCTTTATTTTTATTTAATTTTTAAATATATTATAAACATATCATAAATGAAAAAATAATAGATAAAGTTATATAAGAAAATTAACTTTAATTTTTAGACCAATAATAAAAAAAGGATGAAAAATAAATTAAATATTAAAAATTTTCTTTTCAAAACAAGTAAGTTCAAAGTATATATATATATATATATATATATATATATATATATATATATATATATATATATGTATATAAAGGATAAAAGAATAAGACACTACAAAATTTTATGAATAATGAATATATATTAATGTTTTTTTATAATTTTAGTTTTTAATGACTTTATTTTATATTGAAAAAATAAAGGAAGTGATTGAAAAATAGATTTTAATTTTTTTAATGTCGTTTTATGTTTTATTAAATGTATGATCTTAATCTTGAGCATATAATACGTTTTGAAAAAAAAAATTAATTAACTTCCATTATACTCTAAAGTTCATATTATATAGAAATATTATCTCTTTTTTTTTTAAATGCATATTGATAAAAACTTTAAAAGATCCTTTGTTATATAGAGCTGTTTTTGTAATAGATAACTTCTTAGTTGTTTATGTTTCTTTTACTTAAACGTGCTTACTTTTTAAAAAAAACTGTTATAGTTGAGACTATAAGTTTTAGACGATAGATGTATGAATTGTTATAGCAGTTAACTCAAGTTTTAGTTAGTAGATGTTTGAAAAAATATTTCTACAAAGATATTAGAAAATTTTCAAATAGAAAATGCTTAACATATGCTTTAAGCATTTCTCTTCAAGAGATATTTTAGATGTTTATTTAGCTACATGAAACTTAAAGAGTCTGGCAAGCTAAGCAAATACATAATCATATACGCTTAATTAAAGTTTATGTCAACATTAAAGTTTTATGATATTAGAACCTATATTTCTAAATTCCAAAAATAAGTATACTTTCAACAAAATATTTCATATAAAAAATTTTAGACATTTTAATAATCAATATAGTTTATTTAGAATTTTAGGCATAATAAATTATACAAAAAAATTATATTTACATCTTCTAAGATTTAATGAAATTTCAGCCGAATTTTTTTGTCTTTTCATTATTTTCATTTCATAAAAAAAAATTAATGAACATATGTATAGGGTCTATGTATTTGAGAATAATATATAGTATTATATTTGTATAAAAATTATGAAAAATTAGTATAAAGGTTAAAAAAAATAATATTAGATAAATTTTGTTAAACTTTAAAGTGTATTAGGATAATTTATTCTAAATTAAAACAAATGATAACATAATCAATTAAAATAATAACCTTAGATATGATAATTTATATATAACAATGAAATTCTCTAATTGGAATTTTTTACGATATCTTTAATTTTCTATGTTTTAAATTCTTTTTATTTATTTATATTAACTTTTAATTATCTTTCCTAAACATTTCTTAATCTTTTATATTTTAACCTTTTAAATTAAAAATTTTATATTATTATAATTAATTTTGTAAAAAATTACAATAAAAAATGCCATTATTTTTCATCAACTAAAATATTTTTATTTTATTTTTATATATTTTAAATATAAATAAACAAATATTGTATCCATTGAGTATTTGTTCTATTTATACATAAATTTTTCCCTTACAAATTTTTAAAAAATTAAATATTGGAATAAAATTTGTTTTATTTATTACTTATATTTAATAAATATATTTAAACTATATTTATATAAATAATATTATAAAAAATGAGTCCGAAATCTTATAAGGTTAACTCAAATAATATTTAAAAGTTAAAATTTAATTTTTATCTTTATTTAATAATTATTTAAAATTTTATTTATATTAATCATCTAAAGAAAAGAACATTACGTATAAATAATGTCAATCGAAATGAATATTTTGTTTAGCATAATGTGAGATAAATTTTTCTTTAATTTTTTAGTAGAGGTTGAATTATTTTATATATTAGAAAAATAAAAATAAAGAAAACTAAAATTTTAGTAAAATTTCAGAAATAAATGTTGATTAAAATAATAGTTGTATTGAAAAATATTTGAAAATCTCATATCCGTCAAAGTTTAAAAAATGATTGCCAATATAATGTAGTTTGAAAATAAAAATAAATTAAATAAATTATTAAAAAAATATATTAGTTTGAGATAGGTTAAAAAAATATAATAGTTTGTTTAAATTTACTTTATGATCATAAATTAATTAATTATTCTAATTTTTTAATCATCATTTATGTAATAAATGCTTAAGTTTAATAAAATTTTATAAGTGTTATATTGATAATATTTAAGTTTAAAAATATGATCATTTTTATCTATTAAAAAATAATTTAAATATTACATATTTACATAATTAAAAATAAAATTTTTAAAATTGAATTAATTATTAATCAAGACACTAATTTAAGGTTTAATAATTTTATTGTAGTTAAATTGATATTAATTAAATATTATCTTTGAAATATTTATAATATATATTATAGTAAAAAATATAAAAGTATGTATATACAATAATAAAATATATTAATATCATAATTTTATATAATTAAAAATTAAAAATTATCTATATTTTAATTTTTTAAAATTTAAATTATACCTACAAAATTAAATAAAATATAACATAATTTTATTTTTATTTTAAAAATATTAAATTAATATTATTTTAAATATGAATTAATGTTTTACTGATTCTATTAGTTTAGCATTAATTTATCTATTTTTGATTAATTTCATCAATTCGTTATTAGTCTTTTATTAAAATAATTTTATGATTTAATTAGTTTAAAAAAAAAATAGGTTTTTGATATAACTGCTCTGACCGGCCGGTTTAATTCTCAAAATAACGGTTATGAGTTAGAAAATGCTATTAAATGCTTCAATTTGATTAGAATATTATTTATTTTGATAGTTATTATTAATGGAGAAAAAAATTATCAAAAATAAATATTTTATTAAATAAAGTTTTTTTAAATAGTTTAAAATTTAAGAATAAAATTATAAGATAAAAATATTTATTTTTAAATTTTATCTATATAATATAGATGTTATAAAATTTCGTATGATTACATGAAAAAATCAACTTATAGTGATATGAATTATACTAAATATTATAATATTGAATAACTTTTATATAAAATATGGTTTGTGTTATTAAATAGTTGGATTAAATTTTTTTATTATATATAAAAATAGAAACCGTTTGATCATACTTTTACAGTTGTTAAATTTTCAAAAATTTAAAATAGATAATCAAAATAAGATATAATTATGATTTAATGATTGGATTTAAAATAATTATATTTTATATAAATTTATTAATAATATAATAAGAGAAGGAATAAATTATTTTAGGAATAATTTTAGTTAAAGTTATTCCGCTTAATAATTTTTATATAATTAAATTTTATTAATTTAATCATTAAATTAATAAATTATATTATATAAATTATTCTTACAAAATTTCATAAAATTTAAAAATATTTAATACTTAAAAAATAAATTCAAATTAACGGATAATATATCTCTTATAATATTTGTTAATTTAAATTTATTAAAAAAAATACCAATTTTTTTATAAAATTTTATAAAAAAAATTTATATAATATAATTTATTAATTTAACAGTTGAATTGATAAAATTTAATTGTTTATAAAAATTATTAAACAGAATAAAAATTACTTCAAAAGTAATTTCTTCTCTCGGTATACTTCAGAAGTAACTTAATTTCTCCTTATTTAATAATTGGCATAACTTATCTTGCGATAAGTTAGAACATATATTACAAACCAATTCTTTTGGAAAGGTTGATAAATATATTTTATATTATTAATGAAATATTTTTATTTATATATGAAGTGAATATGATAATATGAAAAAATATACTGCAAAAAAAATTATAAATTAATTTTAATATTTGAACCTTTTTAATTCTTTAAAAATTTATTTATCATTATTTACAATTAATTTATTGTCATTAATACTTATAATATTAAATGCTGATATAAGAATAATCGTTATTTTAATTTTAATTTTAATGAAATAATTATTCACTTTTTTGTCTAAAAATTACTATTTAACTAAGTTTTATTTTCATACTAATTTCCTCATCTTAGCTATTAGAAATAAACCAACCCTCTAAAAAGACCCAAATAGACTCATGAGTTCAAGTCTTTTATTATGGCTATAAAAATAAACGGCAAACAACCCAAACAACATTCTGCTAGGCCCACCTCTTTGATATTGTTCTAAATATTATGCTGGTAGCCCACCTTTCATACAGCCTTCTATTCGGCCCAACTCTTCAAATAGCAGCCCAGAAGATTAAAAAATAAAAATAAAACAAATCATTTATTTTCGTTGACAAGAAAAAATAAATTATTTTCAAACTAGTTTAATAAACAAAACAATGGTTTGAAAAACCTAATCTAATAGTAATTTTATGAACCTTACTAATATGTTTAAATTCAAGTTGAGTTTTTCTAAACTTAAGCTTACTTTTATTAAGGATGATTTTAGTAATTTTGTTTATTTAGATGTTATAAATTAAATTAAATTTTATCCACAAATTCAGGTTTGAATACATTGATAAATTATATCTTTTACGTTGAGTTAAGAAAATATTTTAAATTTTATTATAAATTTATTACAATATCAAATATAACTTACTTTTACGTGAAATTAATTCAATAAAATAAATAACATTCAAATTTAAATTTGCAAACACTTGTCCAAATACAATTTCCTGTTCCCTTTCTCATCGCACTCATTTTCGTTTGCGTTGTTACTTTCAGCGCATATATGCTAACGTTGGGATTATCAACCAAGAACCTATTCTCTCTCCCTCACTTTTTTTTTTCGTAGGCCAATCCCCCATTCACCTGTACCTCTCCATTTTACAATCAAACTGATGAGTTCATGTTTCCATTGGCTAAGAGGGTGAGCGTGTATGCATGGGTATATTGTGAGCTAATTCATGAATACACATCTGATTTGTTGACAACTTATATATTTTTTTATGATATTAGAAATTGATTTTAGGTATAATTCAACGTATAAAAAGTTAGTTTATGTTTAGGATTGGATATATGAATGATTTATTAAAAGTTTAGTATAGAGTTTGATATGATATTAAAATTGAATTTTAAAATTAAATTTAATTTCAAAAGTTAATTTAAAAAATAAGATTTGCTTTCACATTATATACTATGACTTTATCTTAATTATTGTAAAAATTTTTAATAGAAAAAAATTTTTAAAACATAAACTGTACTTAAACTGCGTGAAAGATAAAATTAGAAATATAAATTACACAAAATTAATTGAAATTATAATAAAATAAAATGTGTAAAAATAAAGATTGTAGGAATGTGAAATGTAAAAAATAAATTAAATACATAAAAATAAAAGTTATATAAAAAGATAAAATAATTGAAACATATACCAGAAGAAATCTTAATTTCCATTTTACAAGTATAATTTTAAATATTTTAATTATCATAAGTTTAAGAAATTTCTTTTTATAAAAGCAAAAATATAACTTGTTATGATTAAATAGTTGTTTATGTAACTGTTAGTGCCTCTACTTTTTTTTCTATCCTTTAAGTTGAGCTTTCTGGAACTAAACTAATTTGACAACATGGAATTAGTAGATGTTCTTTTGATAAATGAACCAAGAGGCAGATTAAATTGTGGAAGAATATTTAAAGAGAAAGTAAATATACAAATTCATTCTTGATTTATTTAGTTTTTTTTATCAATATCTAACTTAAAGAAATACAAAAAAAAAAGTTCAATACTTTTAACTCTGTCGTTCATTAGTTCTCCCTTCAATTTTGTATCAAGTTTTTGTTGATGTAGAATATTAAGAGACAAGTTGGATGCTTTGTTGGACCATAATGACATCGTTCTTGTATTAAAACTTCAAGTAAACTTTTCTTGCACCTAAAATGATGCTACTTTGGGATTAAACTAAATATGGGTTTGGAGGTTTATCCAAAACGACATTGTTCTAATCATCTTCCACATATTATGTTGTAGTTCTTCATTTTAGAGTTTTTTTATTTTTGTTTGGCAGATGGATGATGATTGATATTTCTTCATCATTCATCTTTCTACATGTGATAATATGATGAGCTTCTACACATCAACCACATATATAATATCTTATCATAAATGATTATTTAGTCATGTTGAATTGATTTGGAGAAGTTGATTTAGTATATTTCCATGGAAAGTTTTTCAACTTTTTATCCTTTCATTACTTTGAAAAATTTTGTTATATGTGCCACACAAAATATTTGTGAGGTGTATCAAACATGACCTCCTATAAAGATATATTTAAACCCTGAAACAAAATGGGTCTATCAGTAATGATATTTTAATAATGCATGTTAGTCTTCAAAATTTTTATAATCTTACAAATTTATCCTCACAGTGTCTTCTACATATCCGAGATATATCCATGCTCATAGTAGTTTTTCTCCATGGTAACCTTTCAAAAAAGCACCATCAAATTCAATGAGTGGCTTGCAAACCCTAGAAACTTGTATGAGCAATTTCTAATTGTAATGTATACATTATCATAAAATGAAAATTAATCCCAAAATTTAATTTAGCTATCAAAAATTGAAAATTACCATTACAATGCCTTGTTCTTCAAACCTTAGAAAGTTGTAAGAGAAGTTTTCCATTGCACAAACACTTCTTCATTTTTTCAAGCAAAGAATTAACTTTTCGCATAAATAAAGCACGATTTTTCCTCTAATAGGACAGTTGTTTAATCAAATTTAATCGACCACCACCAACCAACCCAAAAAGATGAAGAAGATGAATGATGATTGAGAAGAAGAAAACAACGTTGTAGTAGATAATAAGCTTCCCAAATCTATTTTCACATCAAAACGATGTTGTTTTAATCCAAGTAAGGGCTTACATGACATATTCCCAAAGCGGCATCATTTTAGATCCCACGTGGCACATAACGTTCCATATTAGAAAACACTTGACTAAGTATGAATGGAAGGACAAATTTGAATAACGGAGTTAAAAGTTGGAAATTTTTTTTACATTCCTCCAAGTTAGGAACTAATTTGCAAACACTAAATAAGTTAGGGATGAATTTGTCCCTTTACTTTTTTAAAGAAATATTGACACAAATAGTGCAAATATGGCCAACGAACATGCCATGATTTGGGCCTCCATATTCCACAATTTTCATGAATACAAGTCATGATGTAATTTGTTATTTTCTTTTATTGATATGTAATTTTTCAACTACAAACTTATTAATTTATTTTATTATCATATTACTTTTTAATTGGAGGAATTGAAAATAAAAAAAAAACTGATCTAAATCTATACATGTTACTTCCAATATTTAAACTAACCGGATAATATTCGTACATTGTATAGAAGCCAAAAAATAGTAAAAGGACATAGTTTGTGCCAAAATTTCTTGTCGTTTATTGCTATGATATATATATATATATATATATATATATATATATATATATATATATATATAGTTGTCCCTAATAATTATCTATGGAGCAATACAAGATATTTACAACAAGTTAAAAAAAATGATACACCATATCAACTAAAATAGGAAAGAATTTGTTTTCTTAAATGCTGTGACTAATATGACTTGATATGCAGTAAATTTATATCATATCTCATTACTATCCCTTAAGTTGGGGCATGTAAACTGCTAATCCTAACTTGTCCAGCATTAAAGTGTACGAACTTGTACTGACAACTTTAATATAGATATCTGTAAGCTGAGTGTTTGTTGGTACATAAGAACGAAGGATGAGGTTCTGCAGGATGGCATCACGAACAAGATGGCAATCAATTTCAATGTGGTTAGTATGCTCATGAAAAACTGGGTTCTTGACAATATGAAGTGATTCTTGGCTATCATAGGAGAGACGTATGGGCAGCGTGTGTGAGATTTCGAGACTGGAGAGTAGTTCCTTCAACTACTTTAATTCATAAGTACTGTTGGCCATGAAGCAATACTATACTTTTGCTGAAGACTGCGACACTGTATATTGTTTATTGGTCTTTTAGGATATTGGTGAATTGCCAAGGAGAAAGAGCCATCCAGTGACGGATCTTCGAGTAAGGGGATAACTTTCCCAATCAGAATCACACCACTTATGCAATGTGAGATCATTCACCCAATGCAGTAAAATATCTTGCCTAGGCTGAATTTTTAGATAGCGAACAAATCTCAACATGATTTGTCATTGTTCCTCGCGAGGTTGTTGCATGAAATGAGAAAGAATATGAACACTATAAGAGAGTGCTGGGCAAGTAAAGAATGAGTAAGTGAAACGCCCAACTAGGCGACGATATTGTCCTACATCAGACAGCAAAGATCCTTCTACTAATGCTAGATGGTGATTTACCTCAAGAGGTGTAGCCACAAGTCAAGAACCAAACATACTTGTCTCCATTATAATATCTAAGGCGTATTTGCGTTGGCCCAAAAAAATTCCTATAGGAGAGCAAGTCACTTCCACCCTTAGGAAATATTTTAGCTTCTCCAAGTCTTTCACATGGAAGCATCGATTCAAGTAGTCCTTGAACTGTTGAATGACAAAAGAATTATCACCAACCACGATAAAATCATCAACACAGACAAGCACGATAGGTTGAACATCTTGATGATGACAAATAAACAAGGAGTGATCAAAGACACACTACTTAAAACTATATTGAATGAGGGTGGCAGAAAGTTTGGGGAACCAACATCGTGGAGCTTATTGGAGTCTGTAAAGGGACTTTTGAAGCTTGCACACCATCCCATGAGTTGTAACGTGAAAGTCAGGACGTAATTTCATATAAACATCCTATTTAAGATCTCCATTTAGAAAGGCATTGTGAACATCCATTTGGCGAAGTTCCCAACCCTTGGTAGTAGTCACAACTAGGATAGTGCAGATAGTAACCATTTTTACAACTAGGACAAACGTCTTGTTGTAATCCAATCCCTCAACCTGATGATTACCCAAAATAACTAGGCATGCTTTATATTGTTCAACCCTCTCGTCAGAATGATATTTGATGCGATAAATTCATTTACACCCAAGACCTTCTTCCTTGGTGGTAGAGTGGTAATGCTCCAAGTACCATTGTCTTGGAGTGATTTGAATTCGGCACTCATGGATTCTCACCATCGAAAATCATGTACTGCCTCATGAAAATGTATGGATTCTTACTCTTCCCCTATTGCAGTAAGGAAGGTATTGTGATGTACAAAAAATTTATCACAGACATATATTGAGCTAAAGGATAGAGTGAACTTGAGGAATTTGATGAAGAAGGAGAAGAGATGGATGAACTCACTTTTGTGAACATGTTAGTGGCAAATTTGTGTAGTCGAATTGAAGGATGCTTCATGTGGTGCTCGTGCCCCAAAAGAGGTTCAGATACTATTTTGGTACTGGTAGGAGGATGCACATTGTATGGGAGAGTTGGTGGAGGATTGTTGTCTTTAGTGTTCAATGAGTTGGTATGTGAAGATTCACCCCTCTTATCATCAATAATGATTGGGTTGGTTGGTCTAGGTTCAATATATTCTTATGGATCTCAAATGTGGGCTTAGTATTATTAGATTCAATGAAAATGTCTTCATTTGCTAAGTTCATGGAACCGAATCTTCCTTGAGTAAATTGGAAAACAAGAATTTGTTCTCCACAAATTTGACATCACAAGATATAACAAAATCATTTCTTTCTATTATCATAAATTTTCCATCATTTTTTTTCTAAACAGGTAAACTACAAAGACACACTTATAGGTTCTGCTAGCAAATTTATCACCTTTTGTTTGTTGATTGTAGACAAAACACAATGAATCAAAAACTCTAAGATGATTATAGTTAGGTGGTTTTCCATGTATCATTTCAAAAAGGGTTTTTCAATGAAGAATAGATGATGGCGTCAGGTTAATCAAGTATCTCGTGGTTAGAACACATTCTCCCCAAAAATGAATGGGTAATGGTCCTTGAAGACTTAGTGTACGAGCAACATTAAGAATATGCTTGTGTTTTCTCTCGACCCTTCCATGTTGTTGCGATGTCCCGGTGTAGGATGTTAAATGAATGATTCCATGCTGCAAAAAATATGGATTCATACATATGAACTCAGTCCCATTATCACTGCATACTTCTTTGACTAATTTATTAAACTGCTTTTCAACAAGAGAAAAAAAATTTATCATCATGCTTGACACTTCCCTCTTTCAATATAACAAATATATCCATATTGCTCGTGAATAATCGTCAACTATTGTAAAAAAGTAAGACACACCATAAGATGAGGGGGTGCAATAAGGTCCCCATAAATCACAATGTATTAAATCTAAAAGGTTTGTTACATGAAAATCACTCAATGAAAACTTGTCTCTTATTTGTTTTGATCTTTCACAAACTTCACATAATTTATTCATATTTTCAAGTTTCCAATCGCTACTTAAACTAGGAAGCATTTGCATCACTTTGCACTCTGGTTTAACATGCTATGATTTTGCAAGCACCGCAGTACACATAGAGCCTATCTCTCTATCCACCTGCTCTTTCACAAGGGCTAAGTTCTTCCGAAAAACAGGAAAATGACATTAGAATGATTTGGAAACAAACCAATAAATTTTAGAAACATCAGAGGAAAAATTTGGGAACCTCCTATAAAATGTTGAGAAAAATTATCAAAATACCCCTGGAAGGTCGGCTTGGCAAGAAAATGCAAAGTAAAAGCCAAGAAGTGGATCCCACTCATGGAGCATGAAATTACATGTGGAAAATAAGATGGTGACTCATCCCATGAGTCATCATTTCAATTATGACATATAAGAAAAAAATAATAAATAGGAGAGATAAAATTAATCATGGTTAAAGTAAATTAACTTTGTATAATTAAAATTAATCATACTTAGGATAATTAATCTTGATTAGTGAAAAACACAATAATTAGCATTAATCTAATCTTAAAAGGATAATTCCTTACATTTATATTTATTTTAGAAATAGAAATTACATGCAAATGTACCAAAATACCCTTAAGTGGTAAATTAATTCCCAAACTACCATTAAGTGGCCTAATTCTATTTTGGCTTTGGGAGGGATCATTTGCTTCATATTGCATCTTCTAAACACTTAAAGAAATCCTCTAAACTCATACTACTCCTAAAACCCAAAATTTACACTAAGTTTAAACTTTCAACTTTGAGATTTAAGTTAAATCAAGACAAAACCATAAAGTCCAATCACTACCACTAAGAGATCTTGAGTGGACCACCAAAGAGTAGCAAGAGCAGCCATCAAATCCCTACCAAACCTATCAAAAAAGTCTACAACAGGTAGGGTTTTACAATATATTTTTCTAAGTTTTAATTTTTATATTTATGGTTTGATTTTCTTCTTTTTGGTGGATCCCTTTTTTATTTAAACTTGTTGGAGCTCAAAACTATCCTTGATGGTTAAATATAAGAATCATAATTTTTATTTATTTTTAAAAGTTAAAGAGAAGTTTTGATGAATTAAAGTGTTTCTAGCAACCTTAGGAGCAATTTAATCGGTTAAAATTTTTTAAAAACCAATTTTAATGCCTTGGGAAAGATTTGAGTATTTATGAGAAAAGTGTTGAAGTTCACTAAGTAAGGGGTGAATAGATCTTTGAGTAGATCTAATAGATCTACACTTGTTTTGCATGAAAGATGCTTTCTTTTCTTAAAATCTTTGATCATGAAGTTATCTTTTTGTTAAGAGTTCAAATCTGGACTCATATATTAAAAATATTAAAATATTAAGAAAGATTATGTAATAAGATCCATAATGTAAACACCCATTTATGTTCGAGACTTCCATTTTTTAAATTTATCAAGAAGCTAATACTAATTTAAATAAATAAATAGAAAAAATAAAAAAATAAAAAATAATAATAAACAACATTTGGAAATTAATAAGAAAAAGATTTTTTTAAAAAACAAATAAAAAAATGAAAATATTAGTTAAACAAAAATAAAAATTGTAAAAACAGGAAATTAAGGGAAAAATCTGAAACTGAAAAAAATAAAAAAAATATAAAAAGAAGGAAAAAGAAAGAAAAATCAAAATCTGAAAAATTAAAATAAAAAAATCTGAAAATAAATAAAGAAAAAAACAGATTTCAAAATTTAAAATAAAAATAACAGAATCTGAAAGATAATAAAAAAATCAAAAAATAAATAATAATAAATAAAAGGAAGAAACCAAAAAATAATAATATAATTTTTTTTAGAATAAAAAGAAAAGAATTTAAATGTGGAAGTAAAAATATAAAATTAAAACAGAATTTTGAAAATCAATATATAGAGTTAATAAAAACGAAAAAGGGAAAAAACAAGAAAAACTAAAAACGGTTTTTTAAAAAGGAAAACAGAATATAAAAAAGGGGAGATAACAACATGAGGGAGTTTTGGTCTCATCTTTTTCTGGGGAGGAGAAAAAGGCTCGGGAGGCCATGGCAAGAAGATAGATGCTCAAGAGAGATGGGGGGAATTCTATTTGAAGGACGTAAAGGATTAGAGGGTGTTGGGGGAGCTGCGGAGTGAAAGAGGATTTCAGCCTCCTAAAGCCTTTGGAGTTCAGCATCTGTGGCGTTAGACTAACCTCACTGGTCTTCTTGATTGCTTGGAGACTAAAATGTCCCTGCAGATCGCTCTCAGCATCCAGGTTGGTACTTTGAACTGATCCCGTAAGACATAGGCATAAATCTTGGATTCTTGTTATTTGATAATCTTAGCCTGCTTCTATGAAAGTACAAGATCAACGAAGATTTTAATAATTTGCTTTAATTCGAAGCCACACCCTTGCTGTTAACTGGTATTCGTTGGGTGCATAATTGAATAGGTTGAATTCTAGTTATTGATGAATGGTTAGGTAGGGTATAAGCAAATTTTTAATAGCCTAATCCAATAACACAGAACCTTTCACCCAAGCCTGCAAAACAGGAATTGAGTAAGCTCGTCACTCGTCGTCATCTCCACTGCAATATGCCAATGGAACACAGCACCAGTAAACCAACGTGTACATGTCCTGGTTTCTGCTGTAACAGAGCCTAGAGTCCCCCAAGGTTCTAGATTAGGTGATTCAATTTCAATGCATCTCGAGACACAAGTTCCCTATGGCTCTACAACAGGTGATTCAATGCAACATCACGACACACAAGTTTCTTATGGTTCTAGATCAAGTTATTCAATACATCATGAGTCTCCTACGAATCTTAGATGTGGTGCCAGTGATATTTGCATTCCAACTATATCATCTTCAAGTGACTTTAGTAACGGAAAGGTCCCCAAAGATGTTGATAATAACGCAACAAGGAAGGGGCCAAACTCTATGAATACTCGGCAATAGCATATCGGTGGAAATATGTCCCATGATCACTTATGAACGAAGTCACCTTCTTGATGCCCTATCGTATTTTATTAGATTCGTACTAAAGTTCGATTTTGACATGCATTGATACCCATGTTGAATCCATGTGAGTTTGCCTGAAGAAATATCCTGCATGTCATCCGAGGACATCCAATTAAATTAACAACCTGAATAATGCACTTGCAATAGATAATATTAATTAATTAAGGGTGGGACCCAGCATCTTTATTTCAAAAAGTAATATTTCTTTAAAATATAAATATAAAAGGCATATTAATTTTAATAACAAAAAGTCCTAAAAAAGAACTTTACTCTTCTAGCAAAATAGGAGTTTCTTTTTAATTTCAAATTCAATTAATCTAGCATTATGGAAAATAATAGTTTTAGTCAATTGAATTCAAAAATTCCAATTATGTCCCAAACTGCCAAATTACCAAAATGCCCCCAAACTTTTCACAATTTTCCATTATGTCCCAAACTGCCAAATTACCAAAATACTTCCAAATTTTTCACAAATTTCCATTATGTCCCAAATTGCCAAATTACCAAAATGCCCCCAAACTTTCCACAATTTCCAATTCCGTCCTAAATGGCCTAATTATCAAAATGCCCCCAAAGTTTTAACTGATTCCAATCCTCTCCCTAAATTTTCTACTAATTATAAATTAACTCCTCAAAATTCTCCAAAATTGCAAATTGACCTCTAAAATTTCCATAATTCAAAACTAACCCTAAAAGGATTTTTCTTTAGTTCTAATTAATTCTTTCCTCAAATCCTCAAAACAAGTCCAAATTCTTTCTTTCACATAAAATCAAATTCCCTTTTCAAAAATCAAGTCAAACTCCTTCAATTCAAGCTAAATCCCAAAAGTTCAAAACAAGCTCTTTTCAAGAAAATTCAAATCAAATTCTTTTTTAAATCAATCAAGATCAATCTTTCGTTTTATTTTTAATCAAGCTTATTGGTTCTAGGTCTCACGCAATGGATCCCAGGGACGAACAAGTAGCTTTTTCTGCTGTTCGCTTCCTAGGAATTCATATGGGTCCCAAGTGCAGTTGTAGTTGTCTTGGACCCTGTGCATATGGGGACTGAAGATCCTTTTGTAAAATTTCAATAAAAACTTCATTTTAGAATCCCTAAAGTCTCACGCAACGAACCCTAAGCACGAACTGGTAGCTTTTTTCTGCTGTTCAGGGTTTAGGAATTCGTATGGATCCCAGTGTAGCCGTAGTTGTCTTGGATCCTGTGCATATGTGGACTAAGGATTCTCCTTAAAATATATTAAAAACAATCAAGCCATCTTCAAATATTAATTTCAGAGTAGCTCCGAAGGTCAATCCTTCAAGCACGTTTCAAACATTCTTTTAAACACTTTTGAAGGTCAAGCCTTCGAATCAAACTAGAACTACGTAAGCCTTGAGTTTCCCATTGCACCGGGGAATACATAGGAGCAGGATCAAGTCCTGTCAGGCTAACCTCCATCAAGCTATTTATTTTCACATCAATTAAGGGATCAAGCTGTTTTCAAATAATCACACGCTCAGTTTAAGGGTACTGTTCTTCAGAACAGGCGAGTGAGGTGCCTAACACCTTCTCCATTCGTAACCGACTCCCGAACCTAAATCTCATCCTCAAGTTAGAGTTTTTTCAAATATTTTTCCTTTAAATAAAAATTTGGTGGCGACTCCACACATCAACATAAATAAATTCCATTATAAAATTTTAGCGAGTTCGCCGTCTCGTTAGAATTACGGTTGCGACACATAACCTTAACTTGGACTTCGACTTAAAAGCTACTAAAAGTAAAGGTGGAATTTTGGACCCAAAGTTGAACAAATCACTTAATACCTTCCATGACCACGACTAAAAATATGGAGTAAGGACAAATTATTGTTGGATCTAAGAATGTATGATGAACCAAGTGCTAAACTTCATGACACCAAGGGTGTGTGGCAAGAAAAATTGAAAAAGGACGTTTGTTTAAGTTAGCTATAACATTTGACCACTTCTTCGTTAATTAGGGGATCTTGAGTTTAAAATTTAGATTAGGGTATAAAGAGAAATATAATCAAGTATAACTATGAAATTATAAATTTTAAAGGGACTTGAAAGTAGTAAGGTGTCCATTCAACCATTCTGGTGGACCTAAACATACTAAAATCTTGCTAAAACTTAAGGATGGATTTAAACATCCTTAAGGAGATTATTAGAAATTAATTATAGGATAGAAAAAAAAGATTAAGCATTTGGCCACTCTCTCTATAAGGAGGAAAAACTTCAAAAAATTTTAAGGATGGTGTAAACTTGTAGCCTAAATCCTAATTAGTGTAAATCCTTTAGAAGAATAAAAAATGAACCATAGAACTTTAAGATTATGGTGGGTGGAATCGGCCACCTAGGTAAAAAATAAGTAAAGGAGGATATTTTGGTTGTTTGAAGATAACTAAATAAGGAAAGAGTAGAAAGCTTTAAGTTCATGAGCAAGGAGGAAGACAAGTAAGTTTACAATGGGAGAAAAACTAACTAGCTAAGTTATTAGTCGAGAAGTATAAAACATATAACACTTAAACTTGAATTAAGTAAATTGTGCATAAGACATTCAATTTAAAGACACAAAAAGTAAACAATTAAAAAGGTCATTTGACCAACTAGAGAAGAAAATTTTATAACCATAATGTTTCATTAAAAATATTAAGAAGAACTTAACCTTTAAGAAAAGGAAAGGTTAAGAGGTAACTTACAAAGATGAGTGGACTAATATTCTATGAGTGATTCATCATAAATCTTATGAATTAAGCAAGTTAAACAAGTTATGGGAGTAAGTTTATATGCTTCCCAAGATAGTAACATCTAGCTTAAATAAGAAAATCTTGAATTAAAGATGAGACTTTACTTGAGAACATCATGCCAACTTGTTGTATTACTTTATGAGTACATAAATATAAATGTAAAGTGTATGGACACTACTCATGGTTAATTATAGAATGATGTATTATATGATGATCGTATATGGATGAATATATGAAAGTAGTTGCAGTAAAAATGATGTATTAGAAGGGAAAATTAAAAACAGCGCCAAAAAAGTAAGAAAAAGCTTGAAAAAATAAAATTAAAGAACCAAAAGAAGAAAGGTGATTAGATGATATAGGGAATGATAGGTGCCAAAGATACTTATAGAAGGAGCATCTTATAAACCTTCATCTCTGCCATATTGATGTTCATCTCCAATGATAAGGAGGACTTGAGCATTGATTCAAGAATTGAGTTCCAAAGTGGAAACTAAGAAGAAAGAAAAAAGTCTTTCAAAGTTTTATCGAATTTGAGAAATATAAGAAATGGCTTCTAAAGTGTGTTTCACAAAGGGAGATGTCTTTATATAAGCATCACAAAAATGGCCCAAATCTATGCATATCCCACCCTTACACATGCTTCCTTTGGGCCTCCTAAATTCCAAGACTAAGGGTTAGATTCGTATGGACAGATCCAAAGAAAATACAAATGAAAATGGTGCCTTAGATCCTATACATCTTACGGCACTCTATTCCTGATAAAATAAAATATCTAAGCCTAGTTACAAGAGATAAAAAAAAGACCAAGGACATGAGAAGAGTGAGCATCCGTAGGTGTTTAATATATAGAAAATAGGACTTCAATCATTTTTAAATCTCCCTTATGTTGGACCTAATAACATGCCCAAGGGCCTAAGAGGTTTCTGTACAGTTTGTGGGGGGTGACATTTGCTTCATCTCCCCACCTTCAAAAATATTTAATCTCAAATGTACATGATCATCATCATTTGTAGGAAAATAAGATAAGTTAGAAACATTAAACATGTCACTAACTTCAAATTCACCATGCAAGTTTAACTTATAAGTATTAGGGCCTATACATTCTAAGACTTGGAAGGAACCATCACCCTTAGGGTTCAATTTGGTTTTCCTTAGTGAAGAAAAATGGTTCTTCCTAAGGTGTAACCATACCCAATCCTAGGTTTAAAGACGACTTCCTTCTTTACCTTTATTGGTTAATCTAGCATAATGAGTCATTCTTTTTTGAACTGTTTCTTTTACCCTAATACAAGGATCCTTACTGTATTTTTCCTTTTGCTCACCATTCTTGCTAAGATATTTAGAGACATTAGGTAAGGACAATAAGTCTAAGGAGTTTAATGGATTGAATCCATAAACTATCTTAGAGAGAGGGTTTGAGTAGTGGAATGAGTGGTCCTATTATAAGGAAATTCAACGTAGGGAAAACACTCCTCTCAAAACTTAATACTTTGCTTGACCATGACTTTAAACAAGGTAGATAAAATCCTATTAACAACCTTAGTTTGGTCATCTATTTGAGGATGATAGGTGGTAGAAAGAGGAACTTAGTTTCCTAACCTACCCCATAGGATTCTCTAGAAATAACTAAGGAACTTAATATTTCTATTACACACTATACTCTCAGGAACGCCATGAAACCTTACCATCTCTTTAAAGAATAGTTTAGCTATGTTGATGGGATTATCAACTTTATGGTAAGGGATAAAGTGAGCCTTGTTACTAAAGCAATCCATTTCCAAGAAGATGGAATCCATTCTCCTTTGTATTCTAGGTAATACTAAGGCAAAGTTCATAATAATGTCTACCTATAGGGAATTAGGTGTGAGCAAGGAAGTGTATAGACCATAAGATTTGAAGGTTGACTTAACCTATTTACACATAATACATCTCCTATAATACCTTTGGATATCCTTATCCATGTGAGGCTAAAAGAAATGTTCTTTAAGGATGGTCAAGATCTTATAGGTCCCAAAGTGGCCCATAAATCCTCCCTCATAGAACTCTTTTAAGAAGAGGTCCCTCATTGAACTTTTAGGCACATACAATTTGTTGTTTCTAAATAGATATCCTTTGTACCTAAAATATCCTTGACATTCTTTGCTAGCATAGTCTTTATAGAGTTTCCTATACTTTACATCATTGGGGTACAAGTCCTTAAAATAATCAAATTATAAAAATATAGTACTAAGGAATGTGAACAAGATATGCCTCCTAAATAAAGCATCAACTACCTTATTCACTTTCCCAGTCTTATGTTTGGTGACATGCAAAAATTGTTCTAAGAACTCCACCCACTTAACATGCCTTTTGTTTAATTAACCTTGTACCTTAAGGTACTTCAAAGAATCATGGTCATTGTGAATGACAAGTTTCTTGGACAACAAGTGATGTTGACAAATTTGTAGGACATTGATAAAAGAATATAACTCTTTATCATAAGTGGGATAGTTTAAGGATATACCCTTGAGTTTTTCACTAAAGTAAGAAATTGGATGCCCTTGTTGTAGTAAGACTACACCTATTCCGAAATTGGAGGCATCATATTCTAGCTCAAAGGATTTATCAAAATTAGGTAAAGCAAGGATTGGAACCTCAATTAGGCTTTACTTCAAAGCATTAAAGACTTGTTGTTTTTCTTCCCATTGAAACTTGATATTTTCTTGACGAAATCATTCAATAAAGAAGCTAGGATACTAAAATATTTGACAAATCTTTTATAAAAATTTGTTAAACCATAAAAACACCTAACTTAATCCATATTTTGGAGGTAGACCATTATTAAATGGCTTTGATTTTCTTCTTATCTACTTGGATCCCTTGATTACATATCACAAATCCTAAAAATACCACATGGTCTAAGCAAAAGGAACATTGTGTTATCGTACAATTTCTTCTTCTTTAAGACCATTAGCATCTCTTTCGCATGACCTAAATGCTCTTCATCAATTTTGGAATAGATAAGGATGTTATTAAAGTAGACAATAATACATTTCCCTATAAGATTCCTAAGGATATAATTCATCAACATCATGAGGGAACTAGGAATATTGATAAGTACAAAGGGCATCAGTAGCCATTTATAAAGACTTAACTTGATCTGAAAGGTTATTTTTTATTCATCCTCCTCTTTGACACTAATTTAACAGTGTGAACACTAGATTTTTCTATCATATATTTTTTTTAATTTAAAAAATATTTATAAATTAACTTATTTAATTTATCTATAAATTATTATTAGTTGTTATTATATTTAATCCAATATCTTTATTTATTTTATTTTATATTATATTATTTTATATTATTAATTTTATTTTTTATTATTTAAAATATCTTAAATAATTTTATTTTATTTATTTAATAGTCTCTTAATTATCAGGTATAATCATAATTCAATTTTAAATCTAACTTTATTATATTTTATTTATTTTAACTGCTAACTCTCTTCTAATTATTAATTTTAAGTATAAATTAAATTTTATATCTTCACTGATCTTTCATTATTATATTAATTAAATTTTTATTTTTGTAATTATTAAAAAATAAATTATAACAAATTAAAATCTTAAAAACTTAGTAAAAATATAAAATTGAATACAAAATTTGTTTGTATATTTTATCTATTACTTTTTTTTATTACATAAATATTATTTTTTAGTAAATTTCTATCTAAATTGCCAATATTATTATCATTAATAATTTTTTTATTTTTTTAATCAGACATAAGATTCTTGTTTTATTTACTTGTTTTTATCTTAATTAATTTCACTTATTAAATATAAAATTAAATTAATAATCAAATAAAAATGATTTGAACATTAAATTTTTTATGTATCATATTTTATCATCTATTATTTATTTTCTCTATTTTTAAAGTATTTTATCAATTTATACAGATTTATTTTATTTAGATTTAGTTTTTATTTCCTATTTTAATTATTAAATTTAATATATTTTTTTATTTTATTAATTAATATAAAAAATATATTAAATAAAATATAACCAAAAGGATGAAATTGATTTCATTATCAAATTTTACATGTTAAGATATATCTTTTAAATTATCATTATTTTTTATTTTTTATTTATTTATGTTACTTTAATTTTTATTATTGTTTTGTTAAAATATCTTGATTATAGCTTTGATATTAATTTAAATTATTAACATATCAATAAATAATAAAAAAATAAATTTTAAAAATATAAAAAAATAAAAAAATAAATTTGAATACTAAATTTTATTTTTATTCATTTTATTAACTTATTCTTTGTATACTAGTTATCATCCTTATTAAATATTTCTATCCTTTTTCACTTAATTCAATTTAGTATAATTTAATTATATATATATATATATATATATATATATATATATATATATATATATACTAAATAAGAAATAATTATAGATAAGATCTTGAAAAATTGTAAAAAAGAAAAAATTAGAACAATAAATTTTACCCATCTTTTTAATTGATCTTTTATTTTAATTTATTTATTTTAAAGAATACTAGATAAAAATTTAAAATTCAAAATCTCAAAGAATCAAATAAAAAGATAATGAAAGAATTGAATGTCAAATTTACACTTTTATTATATTTTATTTATTCTTTACTTCATACTTTTATTATATATATTTTATTATTTAATTATTTATTTAATATTTTGTACAATATTTTTTATTTTATATATATTTTTTCATTTTTTATTATAATTATAATTACAATTATTATTATTATTGTTGTTATTACTTAGTAATCATTATTCTTGTTTCAATTTACTTATTTTTATTCTTTTATTATGATTTTTATTTATTTATTTACTAATTCATAATTTTTTTATTCCAGTTATTATCATTATTATTCTCTTATTTATTATCCTTAAATTTTATTTCATTTTTGTTATTAAATTTTATTTTCTTTATTTTATTTTAAATTTTTTCTTTAACTAAAAAAATAAAGAAAAAAAATTCAAAACAAAACATAAAACGAAAAGAAAAGTACAATTTCCAATAACCACCAAGTTTAAAAATACATTTTTACAGCGACATTTTATATTATTTGTTGAATAATCAATGTAAAAAAGTTTAGTATATTTTTAAAATTTATAAATCAAATTTTACGTTGATTAACAGTTGAATAATATAAAAAATATTTTTTCTATCGGTTAAAATTTTAACCAATATAAAAAACATTTTTACATAGATTAAGTATTCAACCATGTAAATACTAACCAAAACCTTCTCTTATTTGAAATATCTTGACAATTTCTTTCGCCATCAACTCTAACACATTCTTTATTCTCTCAACATTTTCGATGTTCCACCTTGTAGGATAAAAGAGTTGAAGTGGGATACTCGACGACAACGTAGAGTTAGAGAAGAACAAAGGATGTTGGGTGTTTCATGTTCTGAAAATCCATGGTCAAGCTCAATGTCTAGAAGCTCTTCATCAATGAAAAGGTTCGTTCGTTCCCATCTTTATTCTTATTTTTTCCTCAATTACCTCTTCCAGTTTTATTCTAGGCAAAAATAAAAATGAAAACATGAGATAACATCTAACAAATAGGGCAACTTTGGGCAATCAACTTCATGGATTAATCCGCATGTAACAAGAAAAGGTGATTGCAGATAGAAAAATGAGCGTTGACGGTGGGTCTTCAACTTCTAAGGCTCCAATCCCAAATAATTTTCATAGAATCATCCAAGACATCACCGACAAGTAGCACACTAACAACGAAATATACGCCATCCTTAAGAAATGCCCCATGGATTCCAATGTGATTGCTCAGAAGCTTCCCTATTTAGGTTTTACTCCTCTCGATCCAATTTATCCTTTCACTTTCTCCTTCCCTTCCATTCTTTATTAATTCACACTATTTACCTTTCTTGACAAATGAGCATAATGGAGTGGTGATCATGCAATATCTTTTGCTTAGTAAAAGACCTGGTTCTTATTTTGTAATTGCTTGTGCATGCATTTTCTCATCCTTCTCTTTTTAATATTTATTATCTTGATTGCTTTGTGTTTAAGTTTATCTTTGTAGGGATTGAGCACCATAGCTTTTGAGGTGTGTACAATAAAGCAATGTGGACAAGGGAAGGGGCAAGGGGTGCTTCAGGAGGATATTCCACCAACTTTCCAGGTACAATTTTTTACCGGTACTATACTATATTAGTGAAAGTATTTTTATTCTATAAGCATAAACTTTAAATAACCCAATAAAAAATAGAAAGGATAATATATTATATTAATATCTCAAGTTGCAAGGTTAAAATTTCATTTGTATTTGCTTGAAGTTGTTTATTTCACTATGTTAATTCTGATTATAAGAAATTGTAATAGTAAAAAAAAAGGCTTATTCTTACATATTTATTTAAAAGAAAGTAAGGTAAGGTACAGAAGACGAGAAAAAAACGAAGAAAAGAAAAAAATGACATCACTCTTATGTTTCTTTGTTTGCACCTAAAATTTTAGTCAAATTTCACATCAGAATTATAATGTTAATTAAATTTTTAAATGATAAAATTTTTGTAATTTATTGTTCAATCAAAAGATATTTTTGGTTGGTGCAAAAGAGCAAAATCTTTATTTTTTATATATTTTAAAATATTATAATGGTTAAAAATATAAAAAAATTATAATTTTTTTATTTACTACCTTGATTATCCTTTTAATTAATGTAAAAAAATATATTTTTTATATCAATTACTAAATATAACTGATGTAAAGAAAAATTTATATTAGTTCATTAAAAACGTAAAAAATTACATATTTCATACCATCTATTTCTCTATCAATTTAAGAACTGATGTTAAATGTTATTTATAACTGCAGTAAGATGTTCTTTTCCCACCATGAACATAATATTATCTTTTTAAAAATCTACCATATTTATTCCAAAGTCTATGACAATATGTAAATAATAAAAAATTTCACAAAATGAAAAAAATTGAAATAGACTCTATGAATCTAGCGGATATTAAGATTGAACAAGTAAACGATTAAATTAATATATTGGATAATTACGTGAATCAACAATTACAATAACAACAATTATATGATATGCAGCATAATTATAGGAACAAGAATAAAAGTCTAAATTACTTCTCATAGATATTTGGATAGTATTAAAAAAAATTAGAATAAATAGCATAATATAGAAGAACAGATTAAAAAAAGGAGAATTTAATATATATATATATATATATATATATATATATATATATATCTTAGAACAACAAACAAGAGGAAAAAGAGAAACTAAAAGACCAACAAATAAAGACAGAGAAGAAGAAACATTCACGATCACAAATAATTCACTTATATCTCATACATGAAAAAGAAACATAAATAGAATAGGAAGTATAAAATTGTTAGATAGAGTCATTCCAAACAGTCACAAAATAATTGGAATCCAACAATCAATTCTACGTAACTTGTAGCGAGAAATATAAATAAAATGGGAAAGAATATATATATATATATATATATATTAGTTAAAATTGGTAGTCTGAGGTGTGTAGTAGCATTGTCCTAAAGGATATTTGCGTCGGAGTGCGGTATCCTCCAGGATTCAACAGACTCGTCTGCAGAGGTAACAGGAACAGAACTAACAAGGAAGAAAGAAAGACCAGCAGAGTGAGAAATGTGTGAGATGATTTCGAAAAGGCAAGCAGTGTCTCTATTTATAGGAGAGACACTTCAAAAGGAGTTTAAAAGGCTTTAAATTATAATTAAGCCAAATTTGAATTTGAATTTAAAAATTGAAATAAAATTAATTGTGTCGAATAAAAACAGACGGCTTTTGAATTGCTAATAAACAAGTTTTAATGGAATTTTAAACAAAATAAATAGCTTATAAGTTTCAGAATAAAACCCAATAATGGTTAATGATACCGGTAAGTTTCAAAAATAAAAACAATAAAGAATAATAATAATACCGGTCATATGATAATAAACCCACATAATGATTAGTAAAATGCAATCAAAGGGCAATGGAAATTTGGAGCCTTATAAATAGAGGTTTTCGGGTAAGCAATGTATTTTAATTTTTCCAAGTAGCAAAAAATCTGTGGCCCTCTATATTGCGCGCAGGGGGGGTTTCGCCGGTTTTGAACTAAGTGGGCACAAGCTCATGTGCGCGAGGGAATGTCCCTTACTAGCTTGTCTACAAGCCCAAAGAGTCCCCCCATATATAAAGCCTACCAAGGACTCTTGGCCAAGCAATGTGGGACTTGGTCCCCCTTTTGAAATATTACCAACAATCCCCCACATATTTTAAAAGGGTTTAAAACTTTTGTGATAAAAAGAAAAAGGAAGAAGAAGAAGAAGAAAATACTGCTGGTCTTTGTTTGGGTATAATATGCATAAGGCCTGGTGTCTTTTGGACTATGAACCAGACTTTAGACAGATGAGCTTAGCTCGCAGTGTTTTGGTGAAGCAATGCTTCTATGAACCAAAACCACATTAATGAAAGTTAGAGGTTTATCTATCACTTATACCCCCACAATTTCTTTGCCGTTTTCGCTGGTTTTGCGCTAATAGGCCATGTGCCTGCTTGATAGTTCATGAATGCTTTAGAGATGGAGCCTTAATCTCATACAAGCGGCCTCACTTGACATTCATATAGGTGACCTCATCAAATGTATTCTGCATTTTAATACATTACCCATAAGGGATATGAGTGTCATTAAAACCATTAAGGTTTTGCCTCTCGACTAATGCAGCCTAGCACTTCTCTCATCATAGGAATGGAAAATTAATTAGTGCTAGAGGGACCTACAATGACTTGTTATTACCCATATGAACCTTCTTCATGGGGTCTCTAATCACAAAGGTTGGGTTCCTATCATTGTAGATTTAATTTATTGGCTCAAGTCCCATTCCCCTCGATGTTTCATAAACCATTTTTCTTCCTAATGGTTTGGTCAGAGGATCGGCCAAATTTACCTCTGACTTCACATAATCAATGGAAATAACTCCATTCTTTAGCAGCTGCTTTATCACATCATGTCTTAGACGAATGTGTCGATTCTTACCATTGTAAGAGTTATTTTTTGCAATTGCTGTTGCAGACTTATTGTCACAATGCATAGACACTGAGGGTGTAGGTTTGATTCCCAAAGGAATATTTGCTAAGAAGTGTCTTAGCCATTCTGCCTCGTTTACAGCTAGTTCCAGAGCAATAAACTCTGATTCCATAGTGGACTTTGCAATAATAGTTTGTTTAGATGATCTCCACGATATTGCACCACCTCCCAGTGTGAATACATAACCACTAGTGGATTTTGTCTCATCTGAATCTGAGATCCAGTTTGCGTCGCAGTATCCTTCCAATATAGCGGGAAATTCACCATAGGAAATACCGTAATTAATGGTACCTCTTAAGTATTTCATTAGTCTGACTAATGCAGTCCAATGCTCGTTATTGGGGGTTTTTTGTATATCTACTTAATCTCCCCACAACATAGGCTATGTCTGGTCGAGAGTAATTCATTAAGTGCAACAGACTCCCAATAATTTGTGCATATTTCATCTGAGATGGGTTCTCCCAAATTTTTCTTTAAGTGATAGCTTCCATCATAAGGAGTACTCACGGGTTTTGCGTCAAAATGACCAAACTTCTTAAGAAGTTTCTCGATATAGTGTTCTTGAGATAGTATTATACTATCTCCTTTCCTTATAATCTTAACACCCAAAATCACATTTGCTTCACCCATATCTTTCATGTCAAATTTGGAAGAAAGAAATGCCTTAGTACTATTCACAACATCAATGCAAGTGCCAAAAATAAGCATATCATCAACATAAAGGCATACAATTACACATTCATTGTTTTCTACTTTAGTATAAACGCACTTGTCACTTTCATTAAACGAAAACCCGTGACTTACAAGAATGTTATCAAATTTCTCATGCCATTGTTTGGGTGCTTGTTTTAGTCCATATAAAGATTTATGAAGCTTACACACTTTATTTTCTTGATCGGTAATCACACTACCTTCTCGTTGGACCATATTGATTTCCTCTTCTAAATCTCCATTTAAAAAGGCTGTTTTGACATCCATTTGGTGAATAATTAATTTATACATAGATGCTAATGCAATCAAAACTCTAATGGAGGAAATTCTAGTCACAGGGGCAAAGGTGTCAAAGTAATCTACGTTATGTTTTTGGGTAAACCCTTTAGCTACTAAGCGAGCTTTATATTTTTCAACAGAACCATCAGGATTATATTTTCTTTTAAAGATCCACTTGCAACCTATTGGTCTAGCCCCTAAGGTTTGGTCAACTATAGTCCATGTGTTACATTTTCTAATAGATTCAAGTTCACTTTTAATTGCATTTTTCCAATAAGGAGCATTTGAAGAAGAAATAGCTTCATGATAGGTTAATGGATCATTTCCCATAAGATATAAGTAAAAGTCATTGCCTAACGAGGTTTCTTTTCTTTGTCTCTTACTTCTTCTTAACTCTTCATGTGACGGTTCATTATCTTCATGCAAAAGTTCATTATTGCATAGATTAGGTTCTCTAGGTATACTTTCGATTTTCAAAGGGAAAATATTTTCAATAAATTCAGCATTCTTTGTTTCTATTATAGAATTTTTGTCTAGCACGTTACTTTTTAAGACTAGAAACCTATAGGCTGCACTATGTTGAGCATATCCTATGAACAAACAATCAGAAGTTTTAGACCCTATCTTTCTCTTTTTAGGATCGGGCAACATAACTTTAGCTAGACACCCCCACACTTTAAAATAATTTAAATTTGGCTTATATCCCTTCCACAATTCATAAGGGGTTTTTCCAGTTTTCTTATGGGGAATTCTATTTTGTATGTGACAAGAGGATAGTAAGGCTTCACCCCAAAGGTTATCAGGTGCATTAGAACTAATGAGCATGGCATTCATCATTTCTTTTAGTGTCCTATTTTTTCTTTCTGCTACACCATTTGATTCGGTTGAGTAAGGGGGAGTTGTTTCATGTATTATACCTTCTTTTTCACAAAACTCATTAAAGGTTATATATTCACCACCCCTATCGGATCTAATTCTTTTAATCTTCCTATTAAGTTGGTTTTCTACTTCTGCTTTGTAAGATAAGAACATGTTAAAGGCTTCATCTTTGTTCCTAATTAGATATACTTTGGTGTACCTAGAGAAATCATCGATAAAGGTTACATAGTATTTCTTACCTCCTCTAGTCATAGTTTGTTTTAAGTCTCCTAGGTCTGTATGAATTAAATTAAGCAATTCTGTTTCTCGTTTTACTACAAAGCATGTCCTTTTGGTTGATTTTGATTCTATGCAAATCTCACATTTATTTAGGTTTTCATCCTTAATCCCGGAAATTATACCACATCTTTGTAACTTTTTAATGTAACAAGAATTTATGTGTCCTAATCTAGCATGCCACAAATCATACGACGCAATCAAATAAGCAGAAGAAGATGAAGGATTCTCATTAAGGATTTCAGAAACATTCAAAACAAACAGACCTTGGTCACAATACCCCTTGTCCACAAACATGTCATTTTTGGTCATCACAATTTTGTCTGACTCAAAAGAAACCTTAACCCCACTTTTTCCCAAAAGAGCCACAGAGATCAGGTTGGCTCTAATGCTCGGTACGTGTAGTACGTTTTGAAGTGCCAAAGTCTTTCCATAAGTGAGCTTGAGAAGAACTTTTCCCTTCCCGAGCACAGGTGCAGTTCGGGAGTCTCCAAGATAGACAATGTCTTCTCCTTCCCCTACAGAAGTGTAGGAGGTAAACACATTTTTTCTAGCACATATGTGCCTGGTAGCCCCAGAGTCTACCACCCATTTGCTCACATTGGCCACGATAAGAGCTTGAGAAACAACAGCCGCTACCACATCATCTCCTTCGATCAAGTTTGCCTTAACTTTAGAAGGGGCAGCGTTTCGGTTTCTGTATCCACATGCTGGTGCATGATGCCCTGGCTTTCCACAAACATAGCAAGAACCCTTCTTTTTGAAGGAAGTAGGATTAGGCGGCTTAGGGAATTGAGAGGAAGGTTTACGATCGTACCTGGTCTTTGGAGACTTCTTAGTTTGCAGCAGATTTGCTCTAGTGGCCAAGGCTTTTGCTCTTGCATTTTTGATCTCCTTGCGATTGGTGTCTTCAATGATGATGTGTGTTATTAGGTCCGCAAGTGATAGCTGTTCATGTTTGTGTTTCAGTTGTTGTTTATAGTCATTCCAGGTTTCAGGTAGTTTTTCGATTAGGAAACCGGCCACCAATTGGTCTTACATTGTGATGTCTTCGGCTTTGAGGTCTTCTAGGAGTTTGTGGTTTTGATTTATGTGCGTTTTGATGTCCTTGTCATCGGTCATTTCCCACCGGTAGAAGTTGCCGATGATGAATTTCTGCTTGCCAACATCTTCAGCAGTGTACTTTGTACGCATCGACTCCCAAATTGCCTTGACTTCCTTGTATGAACAGTAGACATCGAACTGTTCATTAGACAATGTACTTAGTATGGTGTGTCTACATACCTTATTAGCGTCAGTCCAATTTTCAGCAATTTTTGGATCAGCGGGCTTGTCATCAACAAGTGCATATGCGACCCCATGCATATCGAGGATGGAGTGGATCCTTTCTTGCCAGCGACGATAGGCCTGTCTTCCAAAGACTTCAATTTTGGAGACATCGGGGAGAGGTTTGGCATATGCAACAGGAGGTTGGGCAGGAGGAACAGCGGCGGCGACGTCGTTTGAGGACTGAGTGCGAGCTGGTTCGGTTGCCATGGTGAAATAACCTTTAGATTGTTAGTTAAAATTGGTAGTCTGAGGCGTGTGGTAGCACTGTCCTAAAGGATATTTGCGCCGGAGTGCGGTATTCCCCAGGATTCAACAGACTCGTCTGCAGAGGTAGCAGGAACAGAACTAGCAAGGAAGAAAGAAAGACCAGCAGAGTGAGAAATGTGTGAGATGATTTCGAAAAGGCAAGCAGTGTCTGTATTTATAGGAGAGACACTTCAGAAGGAGTTTAAAAGGCTTTAAATTATAATTAAGCCGAATTTGAATTTGAATTTAAAAATTGAAATAAACTTAATTGTGTCGAATAAAAACAGACGGCTTTTGAATTGCTAATAAACAAGTTTTAATGGAATTTTAAACAAAATAAATAGCTTATAAGTTTCATAATAAAACCCAATAATGGTTAATGATACCGGTAAGTTTCAAAAATAAAAACAATAAAGAATAATAATAATACCGGTCATCTGATGATAAACCCACATAATGACTAGTAAAATGCAATCAAAGGGCAACGGAAATTTGGAGCCTTATAAATAGAGGTTTTCGGGTAAGCAATGTATTTTAATTTTTCCAAGTAGCAAAAAATCTGTGGCCCTGTATATTGCACGTAGGGAGGGTTTCACCAGTTTTGAACTTAGTGGGCACAAGCTCATGTGCGCGAGGGAATGTCCCTTACTAGCTTGTCTACAAGCCCAAAGAATCCCCTATATATAAAGCCTACCAAGAACTCTTGGCCAAGTAATGTGGGACTTGGTCCCCCTTTTAAAATATTACCAACAATATATAGGTAGATCTTTCTTTCTTGTTTTCTTAATCATAATCTTTGACCTCTCTCGTCATTTGCTTTTCATCTTCTTATAACCAACCATCATTATAAATCTTCATGGCGGCATTCCATACAATCCCATAGAGAATTTTTATCCTTGATAGTAACATCCTTGCAAACCAGTAACATAGACAACCATGCTCCATCATATTCGTCTCTGTATGATTATATTTTTTATTCTCTTTCTCCTTTTCTTTCCTTGCCATTTGCTCCAGTTTTCACTCTTTGTGGTCAAGACACCAACCTCTTTCCAATTTTCTCTTTTTTTTTTAATTCTATACCCTATTTTCTTTTATTTATGATTATCTTTTTTTATAATATCCATCTGATAGCATCTTGGACCAAATAAAATATGAAGTTCACTGTAGCTAATTAGAATAGAAAAACATAAAGTAATCATGATATATTTTCTAGGCTAGCAAAACTAAAAAACTAAATTTTTTCTTTCATTTTTATGGTAATAGTAATAATTTGGAGATATTCTTCTTAGATTAAGGTTAACAATCTAAGAAGAATATAAAATAATTTTTTTTTAATATTTTTTAAATAATTTTTCTAAAAAAATTTATTATAGTAATCAAATATTAAGAAAAAAACTAATGACCTCTTTACACCAAAATTTGCAACGAAAATTATCAATTAAAGAACCTATTATTATTTTTTAAGTATGAAAAAATGAAACCTAATACAAAATTTCTTGAATTATACAAGAATAAAATTCTAAGATCCTAAAACAAATACAACAAACAACCAAGGTTTTCAAGCTCTTTTCCTTACCCTTGACCGAATGTACCCTTCCTTAAAGTTTCAAGGTTCTTTTTGTCCCAAATTCTCCCAAACATCAAGGAAAACTTAGAAAATGCTTTCACAAAAATATGGTTAGTCCAAAAATAAAATAAAATAGAAGAGGTCTTCACTACTTTCTAAGTGTTTTGCACTCAAGATTTCTCATATTTACACTGGATTAGGCTTTTTAGGATTAGATTAGCACTCTCTCATTTTTTCACTGGAATCTTTGTCTCACAAACTTGAATTAATACTAACATCCCTCAAATTACCTAAGATGAACTTGGTGTTATCATTATGGAGAAAAGAAAAAAAAAATTCCAATAAGACCAAAAAAAAATAGAAACTTAAAAAAAAAAAATTTAAAGAAAAATAACAAAGTATCACAAATTATAACATGAAATCAAGGAGCTACGTTATGTGCATTACCTTTTTATGAATTTTTTTTTCTTTTTCTAAAACTTTCGAAAAATTGTATTTTAATCCTTGTTGTACTTTGTAATTTTGTAATTAGGTCCATATTTTAAAAAAATTCTAGAAATAACATCATTCTCATTTTATGCACAAGGATTTTACCAATTAATTTTTTCTATTACACAAATTTATATAAGAAATGAAAAGATGAACTAATAGTTGAGTTTTTCTCATGCACATGAAACTGTGACCAAATTTTTTAAGTACAATTTCTTAGAAATTTGAAATTTCTTCTTTAAAACAGGGGATGTATATTGAAAGAGCTTCCCAACATATATTTATTTAATAAACATAGATTACAAATGAAAATTCAACTTGGATCAAATCTGCAGAATTAAGAACATGCATGAACTTTGATGAATACATGCAACCTTTAGGTGGATTTAAAAATTTCAATCTAATTAGATTGTGTAGAATATTATTATAATTCACTTTTCCTCTTACACAATCATCAAATTCATTTTAGATTAGTCTAGATCGTGATTTGAGATTAAGAAAAAATTATAATGAAAAAATTTGGATTTGAAAATTTAAGAGAAAATCTAATGAATTTGGAGCAATTTCTACTAAATAATTTAATCAAATTTATAAGATCCATGTTCTAGGAACATAAACTAATGGTTTGATTATAAATTTAAGCATTTTTAAAATATTTTTGAAAAAAAATTATGGAATTTTTAGGTGGCACCAAATCATGTTCATTAAACATGTTCATTTGAATACATATATTCATGGATTTTGAAAAGAATTGAACAACATGCATTGATTAAAATGTTCTAAACATTAAAATGCAATAAATATGAACACAATCGAGCAAATAACAAGCACAATTCATAGATTTACCAAAAATTGGCACAAAAGAAAAGAAAAAAAAAAGAGATGAAGTATAAGAGAATTAGGATGAATTAGAGGAATTTGAGTTAAGAATTATACCTTCAATCCAATGAGAAGCTTGATAGCACTTGATGTGTTCACACTTTGAAGAAAACTTGGACAGATTTATGACTTGAAGAAAACATTAAAAAAAATACCAAAAAAAGAAGAAAAATTTATAGAAATTTATACAATTAAGCATAGAAATTAAAGAAAAAAAAAGAAAGGTGTTAGATGATTTAGGGAACAATAGATGCTAAAGATCTTCATAGAAGAAACATTCTATAAGTATTTATTTTTTTAAATTAATTTATTTTCAATGATAAAAAAGAATTGAGCATTACTCAAGAATTGAGCTCTAAAAAGAATACTAAAAAAGATAAAAAAATGCTCTAAAATTTGAGAAATGACCTTTAAAATATATTTTTACAAATGAAATATCTCCATATAGGCATCATAAATTTGAAAAAAAACTATACAAAGTCTGCCTCTTATACATGCTCTCATTGAACCTCTTAAAGCTCAAAACTAAAGGTTAGATGTGTATGAACAAATTTAAAGAAAATACAAATAAAAGTGATACCTTAAATCCTATACATCTTAAAACATCCCAATTCTAATACAAGAAAATATCTAAGTGTGATTATAAGAGAAAAAAAAGACAAAAACATAAGAGTAAATAGAGCCTCCATAAATATTTGATGTATAAAAAATAAAGTTTCAACCTTTTTTTACAACTTCCTTATCTTGAATGTAGCAATAGAATCAATAGTAAAAAAATGTCAATAGAATTTATAAGATGACCTCTGCATCACATCTACTTATATTGTAGTTCGTAGAAAATTAAAAAGATAAACTTTTAAGCCATATAATTATATTGACAAAAAACAAATCATGTTATACGTGTGTAGTCATAGCACAAGTTAATAATGGATACATAAATTTAGAAACTCTTCCATAAGACTTGAAAACGGGACAAAATTAAAGCAATTGTCTATTTAGATGTCAAAAATTATATATAAAAAAAATCCCCCTACAAGCAATATATCAGGTTTTTATAATTTCCCCCTACACTTAGATTAAAAAAAAAAAAAACACAAAACTAAATTGCACAACATAACTCCATAAATATGGTTAAACAATTTCTATCCGCTCAAGCTCCTCCAATTCTCTCCGCATAGAATTCAAGAGAATGAATTAGGAATGGACAAGTACTATGACTGAGGTATAAAAAATAATCGACATTTTGACTGCAGTTAACTATTTGTTTTCAACAAATGAAAACACCAAACTTAAAATTTACACAAGTTTTTCAAACCATGCTTTCATAATCCTTAATTTTACGAGCCGCCTTTTCCCCTAATAAGCCAATAATGCTCTTTCCTTTCTCTTCCTTTCTAGCTCCCGCCAGAGACAGAACAAAAAGACACTACTTTGTAGATAGAATCAATCTTTCTCCACAATTGTGTTAAAATAGTAAATATAGATTACAGTATCCATATACAATATAAAAGAGATCCAATTAATAAGTATGTCATTTTAACAATTTTAACTCGTTGTTGCTTAAATTATACAAGCTTTTTTTAGTTCAGATATACTTGTTTGACCACCATTCTCAATCAAGTTTAGATATTGTGAGATTTGCTTTAATATAAAATTTGTAGTTGAAATTTAAATACATTTTATGCACGTTTCACATTTAATATTTTAAAATTAAAAAGAACGACTAATAATATATTCTAGAATAAAATCTTTAATATATTTATTATGATTAGTCTATTTTTAAAAAAGTTAAAATATTTATCTCATAAATTAATTATTTTTGAATTTTTAATATATCTCAAGATTTATAATAAATGTATATACATATATACATAAATTTTTTATTAAAAAGTATAACATTTAAGAAATTAATAAAATTAATTAAATATTACATTTGTAATAAAAAATTATTTATTATATATTTTTAATATATATTTAAAAATTATTTTAATTTTAAAAATAAAATAATTATAAAAATATATTTAAAATATGTTTAGAAAATATATTACAAATGGTTAACATTCCTTAAAAATCAATTATTTTATTAAATTTAGGTAGAAGTCCTTAGTTAGAGTCATATTTCGGTTTTTCGTGCTTGCTTCCGAATCTATCAATGTTTCAAAGAATTCAAATCTCATAATTTGCCTGTGTTTTTAAATTGAAGTGACACATGTTACATGTTTTTAATTTTTAATTTATTATACATTATATTATTTATTATTTTTTAAATATATACATCTACGAAAATATCTAACAAATATTTTCTTTTTGAAAAAAACGAATTTGAGAATAAAATTAAGAAAAAAAATGAATTTTTTTAATAGATTAGATCCAATTATCCAACCAGATTTTAATAACTTAATTTTTTAAGTAATTAAATTTTAAAAAATATAAATCACACTTTTCAAAAAATATTTTTTAAATTTAAATAATTAAAAATTAATTTATAAATTTAATTAAATAGTCCATAATAAAATCGGCAATATATTCGTCCACTCAAAACTTTCTCATAAAAAAATTAAACGGACTAACATCTTTTTTATTTTATGAAGTACTTGGAAGTGACTAAAAAATTTTCTGATATTACTATATTCGGTAGACTTTGAAGTCACATCGTGTTTGTGCACATTAATTGTGTTAGGTAATATATGAAATGGTGATGTTATAAATCAAAGTGCAGTTGAACAATCATTCTTTCGCTGACATGGTTTACCTTGCTTACTCCATAATTGCAGATAATATATCCTTCAAATACAAAATAATAAGTAAAAAGTATGATTCCAATAAAATTTGTCAATCTATAGTTCTGAATGAAAAATAATCGTAAGGTGGACACAATTAAACAAAAATAAGGAATAAGAATATGATAAAATTTAATAAGATAATGATAATATATACATTAGATAATTTTGAATGACATGTATAGACAAGGGAGTACGTTTGATATGCTCGATCTTCTGGCCATAAAAATCTTACTAAAAATATCAAACTGGAAGATTTCTTCTCCATCCTCTGCTGCTTCTGTTTTGTTCTTTTATTGAATTAATTGCTTCCATCAATTATGGAGTGTCGGTTCCTAATTTCGTACTTGATATACGAATAGATATCGCAGGGGACAAAGAAATCTCAATTATTGTAATGAAAAGGTGTCCACTGCTCCCTGTTTCGGCTGGATACTCTGTGCTGTATCATTAGCCTTTACATCAGTTATAGAAATATCTGATTTCAGTTGTACTACAATGCAATTTTATTCACGGTATAAAAATTTCATGTTACATATTTTGCTTCCTCCTCGTTTAAAGTTAATCAAACAATTTTCAATTATTAAATATTATATATATATAGTAAGCATACATTCGTAAGCAAGTAAGCATGGAAATATAATTAGCATATAACTACTAAATCTTCAATAACATAACAATAGCCATCAACATTCTCTTATTTTTAATCGCATAGCATTCAAATAGGTCTTGTGTTAAATGTCACATAATTGTGAATTTTTTTAATATATTATTTAAAATAGAATTTACTTTACATTGCTACTCTAATAAAATTTATAAGTTGTTTAAGTTATATTTTTATTTTTTTTTATTTAATCTATAACTTAAACTTAAGATATACATTTATATCTTAATCGTAGTCCTCTTTTAATTTGATGATCATTATTATCCTTAAATTTAAATTTATGGACTTTGCTTTAGTAGTTGAAATAAATTTTTTAAATATATTTTATCATTATGCAAGAATAAGATATTATTCATTCACATGGCATAATATATTTAAACATCTCTTAAATGATACTTTCATAAAAATATATATAATATATGTAATCAACACATTATAGAAAGATTATTCATAATTTTAATCAATCATAAAAAACTAATTAAATAGCATAACATAATAAAATAGAGATAATAACTAATTTTATCACATAAAAGTAGCCATCATCCTTAATTTATTATTGACGCGCTCGTCGCAAACGCGCAAAAATAATTTCTAGATTTCCCCCAAACTATTGGTATAGTATAAGGTGCAACCTAAGTCATCTCCCAAAAACTATTTCATATTCTTAAGCAAATTAGGAGAAAGTTAGAAAAAGGGGATTTTGTAAATATATGATATTAAGTGCGAAATGCAAAATACAGACTGAAATTAATTTGACTTAACAATTATCAACTCAAGGAATTCAGAGGCTATTTTCATAACTAATCATTGATCACTAAAATCATGCATTATGTTTATCAACCTAGGATCATCTGGAACCCCTACAATGATCCTTGAATTCTCTACTGAGAAACCTCTCAGAATTCAATTGATTATGATCAACAAGACTTAGTAACCACTTAATCTTTCATCTAAACCAATTTTATAATCAGAATTCAGTTGAAGTAAGTAATAAAATGAAAACCTTCAATTAAATTACTTAATTTCTACTCTTCAAACTTTTGGAAAATGATTTACCAATCAAAAACCAATTATAAATCAATTATGCATTAATCAAAATACGTCAACCGATCAAACTTTGATTAAAGAATAAAATTGAAGAATATAGTGAAGTAGAGTAGAAACCACTTAATAAGCATGTAAATAAAGATCAAGACCTCAAAGTTAAAATGAAAATAGCTTGAATCCTTGAATTGAAATTACAAACCTAGCCTTCCATGAAGGAGGCAAACTAACAACAAAGAAAGAGGCAAACTAACAACAAATAAATCCTAAGCCTTCCATGTAGGAGGCAACTAACAATAAAGAAAAACTAAGCCTTCCATGTAGGAGGCAAACTAACAAGAAAGAAAACCTAAGCCTTCCATGAAGGAGGCAAAACTAACAAGAAAGAAAGAAAGAAAGAAAGAAAGAAAAAAAGAAAATGGTATTGGAGTTAATCTCCAAAATGCTGTGTTTCTCCTCTTGTAAACCCTTCTATTTATAGAGGATTTTTGAGGCATCATCTTCAGAAAGTCACCAACTAGGATATTACTTTTCTACCCTTTTATTGCTTTCACATGGGTTTTGTTGAAAATGCAAAACACTTTTGAATTTTTGTCACCAATGAGCACAACAATTTTGACTTTCTTGCACCGCAATTTCGGATGTTCACATGTCCGAATTAGAGCTTCACTTCTAAACAAAAGTTGTAGCCCCGGATCTTAGCTGTCCAACAGATTTGATTTCATCTCAATATGACTTCTTTATCTCAAGATATGGCCGGATCTTTGCACACTGTTCAAATTCCACGTCAGCAACACTATCTCATCTTTTGAGATAATTTCGGAGTCCTAAACATCCCATTTAGAGTCTGCTCTTGCTTTGTAACTGTGGACACTTCTTTAAGCTTTCATTCAAGACAGATTTCATGATTTTTTGATGTCTAAAACTCCTATTATGCTCAAAATACTATAATAGTGTCATTTTAATCGGGTAAGCAAAGAAATTCAATTAAACTTCATATGAACCCAAACTCATAAAATATGACAAAGATCACTTAATTGAACATATAAGAAGTCTTAATGAGATAAAAGTGAGAGATAATTATTTATGAAATCTATGCTTATCAAATTCCCCCACACTTATCTTTTGCACGTCTCGGGCAAACTTAAGTTAAGGATTGGTTACTGTTTTTTTTTTTTTTTTTTGAAAGAACCTCCAAGTTTTGAGTTGATTTCTCAAGAATTCACAAAATTTCATGAAGCATTCTTTCATCACATTTTTGAAATTACTTAGAAAGGCAACTTTAATTTGAAAAACATAGATTGAGAAAGATAAAACCTCACATGATATACTCTGAATCTCTCAAGTGTTTGATTTGGTAAGTGTTTCTCTCAAATTCAATCCATGAAAGATGAACTATCATAGGCTTGCATATCTTCTACTTCTCTACTACTATGTACACATGCAATGCACAAATCAAGAGGTCTTTATTTTGGTTATAACGGGATTAGAAAGATGAAATGATATATTGAAGAGATACAATGTTAGACCAAGGAAAATGGTGAGGATTGAGAACTGAGTCTAAGTGCAAGTGTGAGAAACAGATATCACTTCTTCATTCTTTTTTTTTTCAATATAATAGTTTATTTATTAATTTATTGCTTCAGTTTTTTTTTTCAACCATGATATCAATGAACACAACAATAATCTCCCCCACACTTATTGAAACACTTATGGTATGATAAATCCAGTATTCCTCACCTTCTATGGTCAGACAAAGTTGTTGTTTTTTTTTTTTTGATTTGTGGTGAGCTAAAAAGAAGAAAAGGCTAATCAGCTCAAAGGGCTGATCAAAGGATAAAATTATATGGTTTGGTTATTTGGCCAAGTGGTTTGTTCAAGAAAAACAGTGCCTCAATCATTTTTATACAATTCATGTGAAAATGTAGCTTCAAAAAGAATCAATGCAAGTTCTGAAGTAACATATTCCATGGATGAAAATCACACAAGAAAGAAAATAATAATAATAAGGCTCAAAATCTCACAGGTAATATATTTATCAAATCTAATCTATCCAGTTCAAATATGTGTTGCCAAACTAATTAATCTCGAAATGTAAATCATTTTGCTTCAATTATTTTATGAAATCTAAAGAAAAACATACTTCCACATTCAATTTTTTTTTTAATCATAAGATGCGTATCAAGAGTCAAGTGTAACTCCTTACTCAGCCATCTTACTCAAAGCAAGTTTATGATTCTAACCTAATTAATTTTTTTTTTTGGGTTTTTTTTTTTTTAGATATCGGACCATCCTCCCCCCAACCTATCCAAGACATTGTCCCCAATGTCTTAGATAGAAATTATATAACAGGAAAAGAAATGTGAGAAAACCACCAAAGTAAGGAAAAATTATAACCGAAGAGTGGTATCTGGTTCTCTTTTGTCTCTGCCATCCTGATTTGGTTGGTTCACCAGCTGCATTGCTTGACTGAGCTCAGATGTAGGATTTTGCAAAATCTCAAGTAGCTGTTCAACAGTTGAAGCAGATACTATGATGTTGCGCATGGATTGTGGCATGAACTCCTGCTCTACTGCATGATCTTAAAAGGATATCAAACCATTATAAAAGCCATTAATATTCAATAAGCCCAAAGATTTTTTATGAAAATTCCGATAGGTCCAAAATATAATGGTAAAAATTTCTTCCATTGTTCCAAGACCACCAGGTAATGCAATAAATGCATTAGAATTAACCAACATGTGTCTCATACGGTCATGCATGGTTGCAACCTTCAATTCAGTACCCAGGGTCAAGTAGGAGGTGCTCCCATTTTTTAAGCCAACATCTAAGACGTTACACCCCTTTGTGACTGCAGATCCTGCAACACATCCTTTTAAACCCTGAATCCCTCCCCCACAAACAAGATTGATTTTTCTTGCAGCTAATGCCTTACCAAGGGTATAAGCTGCATGTTGAAATTCTCCATCCTTTCCAAGGTTAGACCCACTAAAAACACAGATAGTATTGATCCTATCCATATACGGTGTTTCTGTCTTTTTTTTTTGAAAAAATATGTCATAGAGGTTGATAATTTATAGGGACTCAATATCAGACAATGAGATCGCTTGAATAGTGCAGGATCAGGATTTGGTAGCAAAAGTTTGAATTTTTGTTGCAAAAGTTTGAATTTTTTGTTCAAGGAAAAGGTGAATGTCAGAGGGGAAAGACTTTAAGCAAGGGTGAAAATTTCAAAAAAAAAAAATGGTGGCCCAATAAATTGAAAAGACAATGTAAATGACAAACATACACGCATGAAAATGAACAGTAGTTGTGATTGTGGCTCACATCTTCCTCTGGTTTTACGTCCAGTAACGACTGAAACGCCTTCTAAGAGTCGAGGATGTGCTTCCCATTCAGTTTTCTTGTAAACTGACAACAGGGTCTTTTAAAGTCAGATTCCCAAGACTATAACGTGTTTTTTCCTTACGGAACAGTTCAAACAAATCAAGAAGAACTCCTTGTACATGCCCACTAGGATGCGTCTCAAGAGTCTGAATGATATCATCCAATGACTCCTTACTCAGTCCATCCTTTATGAATTGAATTTTGTCCTCTCGATTTCTTGAAACCATTCCAAGGTTCTTGCATCTTGTGTTACAGGTCCATCTTGCACACCTGTAGCAAACTCTAATTCTTTTTGCCCTTCTCTTCTTTGCATAGGAACTTCTTCCCATACCTGGCATGTTTTTAACAAATGATTCTTGAAATTCACCTGCTAAACGTACCTTAGCTTCAATGATCCAACGGACATCTTCTGGAAGGCCTAAGAGTGTTAATGCTCTCAATCGTTCAAGTATGCAATTGTAAATGTCTTTAAGAAAATTTCTGGGGAGAGTAGGGAACAAAATTTTGATCCTGGTGAGAGCTTTCTCCATTTTTTTTTCTTAAAACACTCAAGTTATTATTCCTGCAAGCTCAATGTAGTGTAATAGTTGGGATGATTTAAGAGGTGAAGAAGGAAGTTGAGAGATTAGTTGAAACTTATAAGTGAGGAATGTGAGAGAGGGAGAGAGAGAGAGAGGGAAAGAGAGAAAGAGAGAGAGAGAGAGAGAGAGAGAGAGAGACTTCTCTTGAATTTATTGCAAGTATGTGGCATTGTGCAAATGCACTTCTTCTACCGTGTGCTTTTGAAAACCTTCAAAAAATGGTTTAAGATGATGTTCATTCACCTTGAAGATTTTTTCAGTTACCTCATTTTTTATTTCCACTACACCATAAGGAAAAACATTAGTAACTACAAATGGTCCTAACCATCTAGAGCGTAGCTTACCAGGCATAAGCTTTAGCCGAGAATTGAAAAGGAGAACTTTTTGTCCAACGGAAAACTCCTTTCTTGCCAACTTTTTGTCATGAAGAGCTTTGACCTTTTCTTTGTAAATTTTGGAGTTTTCGTATGCTTCCAATCGAATTTCTTCAAGTTCCTGCAATTGAAGCTTCTTATGGATTCCTGCTTGGTCTAGATCCATGTCGCATTTCTTTACTGCCCAAAATGCTCTATGCTCTAATTCAACTGGAAGATGACATGTTTTACCAAAGACAATCCTGTAGGGAGACATGCCAATGGGTGACTTGTAGGCTGTCCTATATGCCCATAACGTATCAACAAGGCGCAAGCTCCAATCCTTCCTGTTAGGCTGAATTGTTTTCTCTAAGATTTTCTTGATCTCTCGATTAGAAACTTCAGCTTGACCATTTGTTTGAGGATGATATGGGGTGGAGACTTTATGCATGACTCCATATTTGCGGAGTAGGGCTTCCATTGTGCGGTTGCAAAAATGAGAACCTTGGTCACTAATTAGAGCTCTAGGAATGCCAAACCTGCTAAAAATGTTAGACCTGATAAAATTTGCAACAACTCGAGCATCATCAGTACGAGTGGCTTTTGCCTCCACCCATTTTGAAACATAATCAACAGCTAGCAGATTGTAAACAAACCCAAAAGAGACAGGGAATGGACCCATAAAGTCTATACCCCATACATCAAATACCTCACAAAAGAGAAGTGGTTGTCTAACAGGTCTGGTGTTTTCCTCCAGCAATATCCTATGCATACAAGTAGATGGGCTAGTGCCTGGAATATCAGCCAAAGTCCATCCAATTGCTTGTTTATGGCTTTTTAAGGTTTGCAACAACCTCTCTTCTTGTTGCGGTAGAAGGTTCTTTGCTACAATGACAGGAAGCTTCTCATTTTCCCCCAAATAAGCATACTCTAGATGTTCAGGCAAAGACTTCAACTCCAAAGGAGGTGGTTGTATTATGGAAGGCAGGGATCTATTTGAGATTGAAATATCTGCAACACTTGCATCTAACATGTCATCTTTCCAAGAAGTTTGGTCTGCAACATTAATCCTGGAGCACACAATACATAGATCAAATTCATCACATGTGCAAGTAAAATTATCTAAGTAATCTAAATCAAAATCAAAAAATTCAAAAAGTAAATTGTCAATAGAATAATCATTCGCAAGAAGATCTATGGCATCAAGTTGAAAGAGTGAATGATTCTCTATGGGATGCTTCATGGCTTCAAATATGTTGAATTGGATGATATCATCTCCAAATTCCATAGAGAGAGTCCCTGTGTGCACATCTATCTTTGTTTTTGCAGTTTTGAGGAAAGGTCTTCCTAGGATCAAGGTTGCTCTATTGATGGATGACTCGTCTTCCATATCCAAAATGTAGAAGTCAGCTGGAAAGATCAGCTTATTCACTTGAACTAGCACATCTTCAAGTACTCCGGCTGGATGTGTTGTACTTCTGTTGGCTAATTGAATCACCACACCAGTTGGCTTCAGTTCTCCCAGATTCAAAGATTTATAAACTGATGAGGGCATAACATTAATGGAAGCACCTAGATCCAGCAATGCATCACCAAATGTAGAGTTTCCTATTGTGCAAGGAATGGTGAAAGTTCCTGGATCTTTACATTTCTGAGGGAGGCTGGGTTGAATTAAGGCAGAAACATTGCGTCCCACACTAATCTTCTCATCCCCTTTGAGTCTTCTCTTATGCATGCACAAGTCCTTTAGAAATTTGGCATATTTGGGAATTTGCTTGATAGCATCTAGAAGTGGTATGTTAACTTCCACTTTTCTGAAAGTATCTAGAAGCTCCTTATCCAATTCTGCATGAACATTGGGCTTGGATTGGACCATTCTATTTGGAAAAGGTAAAGATAGCTTCTAATCAGCACAATTTGGGGTTTTTGTCTCATCAGATGCTTCAAGTGCAGATCGTTTATGGCAAGCTTCTTTTTGTTGATCATTTGATGTCTTATCGAAGGCTGGTGTACTTTTTTCATCAGACTTTCCCTCTGATTCAAATGGCTTATCAGAGATGTCTTCAAGTGTGGAG
Organism: Canavalia gladiata; assembly: GCA_037954105.1. Lineage (NCBI taxonomy): Eukaryota > Viridiplantae > Streptophyta > Magnoliopsida > Fabales > Fabaceae > Canavalia > Canavalia gladiata. Next base: position 43,405,469 of record CM075661.1, read on the forward strand.
ATAAATTCTTCTTTTTGGTGTGGATTAGTCTGATTGAAGCTTTGTTGCTTTAAAATTGTAGGGTCTGTCTGCACTTTCTTCCCACTTCTCAAGGTCATGGCATTCACACTTTTGGGATTTATGACAGGTTGAGAAGGTAGTTGACCAGAACCTTGAGATTTCAATTGGTTGACAATGATAGCCAACTGCCCAATTTGAGTTTGTAAATCCTGAATGGTAGAACTTACATTTTGTTGAAACTGAAGATTGTTGGTTGCTAATTGCTTCATCAAATCATCAAGAGAGGGTTCAGAAGCATTAGAGGGTACACATTGCTGCATATGCTGTTGTTGTTGTCTGAATGGCGGTGGTTGGTATTTATTTTGGGAGTCAGATGTTTGAATCCTTTGTTGTTGTGGAGGACCATATCTCAAGTTAGGATGGTTTCTCCAACTAGGATTGTATGATCCAGAAGGTGGTTCAAACTTCTGTTGCTGATAATGTTGAGGAGGCCTGTATTGTTGTCCTATGCCAAAAATACCATTTACTGCAGCCTTAGGTGTCTCACTTTCTTGCAATGTTGGGCATGCATCAGTAGGATGATATGCAGAAGTGCAGATGCCACATGTTTTGGTTTTGTCAACAACATTAAGTTGCTGTTGTTGTCCGATGGCCAACTGTCTTACGATGGAGGTTAATTCTTCAATTCTGTTCTCCAATCGTGTATGGTCTGTCTTAGTGGTCATTTCATGGACTCCTTTACACAAGGAATTAGTTCGAGAATTGAATTGCTGAGAATTTTCTGCCATGTTGGCAATCAAATCTCGAGCTGCTGTAGGAGTTTTGTCCATAAGTGCTCCACCACTAGCTGCATCAACCATGCTTCTGTCCATTGGCATGAGTCCTTCATAGAAATATTGAATCAGTAATTGATCACTGATTTGATGGTGTGGACAAGTGGCGCATAGTTTCTTGAATCTCTCCCAATACTCATAGAGAGTTTCTTGGGAGTTCTGTCTGATGCTGCAAATCTCTTTTCTGATAGCTGCTGTTCTGGATGCAGGGAAGAATTTCTCCAGAAATAATCTCTTCATATCATTCCAGCTTGTAACAGATGTTGGATGTAGATAGTACAACCAGTCCTTAGCTCCATCATTTAAGGAGAAAGGAAATGCCTTCAACTTGATATGATCTTCAGGAATTCCTTGTGGCCGCATTGTGGAACACACAATGTGAAATTCCTTCAAATGTTTATGAGGGTCCTCACCTGCAAGGCCATGAAACTTAGGTAGCAAATGTATTAATCCAGACTTCAGTTCAAATGGTGCATCAACATCAGGGTATTGAATGCACAATGGTTGATAAGCAACATCAGGTGCAACTAATTCTTTTAGGGTTCTATCAGCCATGTTCTTAGCAAAATATTTGAAACTATCAAAATTTAAAGATGAAAAATAACTACTGTTACTTTCTTGGTTATTACTGAATGAATGTCTTCTATGTGCTCTTTTCAAATGGTGGAATGTTCTATCAATCTCAGGATCATATGCATATAAATTTTCAGGATTGGATCGGGTCATACACAAAAAGATGAATTCATACAGAAAATCCAAGAATATATACCTAAAGTAAAAAAAAATTGTTAGAAAGATTAAAATTTTTATACAAACTCCTAAATGAGCCTAGGAAATTAAAATGGTTCCCGACAACGGCGCCAAATTTTTGACGCGCTCGTCGCAAACGCGCAAAAATAATTTCTAGATTTCCCCCAAACTATTGGTATAGTATAAGGTGCAACCTAGGTCATCTCCCAAAGACCATTTCATATTCTTAAGCAAATTAGGAGAAAGTTAGAAAAAGGGGATTTTGTAAATATATGATATTAAGTGCGAAATGCAAAATACAGATTGAAATTAATTTGACTTAACAATTATCAACTCAAGGAATTCAGAGGCTATTTTCATAACTAATCATTGATCACTAAAATCATGCATTATGTTTATCAACCTAGGATCATCTGGAACCCCTACAATGATCCTTGAATTCTCTACTGAGAAACCTCTCAGAATTCAATTGATTATGATCAACAAGACTTAGTAACCACTTAATCATTCATCTAAACCAATTTTATAATCAGAATTCAGTTGAAGTAAGTAATAAAATGAAAACCTTCAATTAAATTACTTAATTTCTACTCTTCAAACTTTTGGAAAATGATTTACCAATCAAAAACCAATTATAAATCAATTATGCATTAATCAAAATACGTCAACCGATCAAACTTTGATTAAAGAATCAAATTGAAGAATATAGTGAAGTAGAGTAGAAACCACTTAATAAGCATATAAATAAAGATCAAGACCTCAAAGTTAAAATGAAAATAGCTTGAATCCTTGAATTGAAACTACAAACCTAGCCTTCCATGAAGGAGGCAAACTAACAACAAAGAAAGAGGCAAACTAACAACAAAGAAAGAGGCAAACTAACAACAAATAAATCCTAAGCCTTCCATGTAGGAGGCAACTAACAACAAATAAATCCTAAGCCTTCCATGTAGGAGGCAACTAACAATAAAGAAAAACTAAGCCTTCCATGTAGGAGGCAAACTAACAATAAAGAAAAACTAAGCCTTCCATGTAGGAGGCAAACTAACAAGAAAGAAAACCTAAGCCTTCCATGAAGGAGGCAAAACTAACAAGAAAGAAAGAAAGAAAGAAAATGGTATTGGAGTTAATCTCCAAAATGGTGTGTTTCTCCTCTTGTAAACCCTTCTATTTATAGAGGATTTTTGAGGATTCATCTTCAGAAAGTCACCAACTAGGATATTACTTTTCTACCCTTTTATTGCTTTCACATGGGCTTTGTTGAAAATGCAAAAACACTTTTGAATTTTTGTAACCAATTAGCACAACAATTTTGACTTTCTTGCACCGCAATTTCGGATGTTCACATGTCCGAATTAGAGCTTGACTTCTGAACAAAAGTTGTAGCCCCGGATCTTAGCTATCCAACAGATTTGATTTCATCTCAATATGACTTCTGTATCTCAAGATATGGCTGGATCTTTGCACACTGTTCAAATTCCATGTCAGCAACACTATCTCATCTTTTGAGATAATTTCGGAGTCCTAAACATTCCATTTAGAGTCTAATCTTGCTTTGTAACTGTGGACACTTCTTTAAGCTTTCATTCAAGACAGATTTCACAATTTTTGGATGTCTAAAACTCCTATTATGCTCAAAATACTATAATAGTGTCATTTTAATCGGGTAAGCAAAGAAATTCAATTAAACTTCATATGAACCCAAACTCATAAAATATGACAAAGATCACTTAATTGAACATATAAGAAGTCTTAATGAGATAAAATTTAGAGATAATTATTTATGAAATTTATGCTTATCAAATTCTCCCACACTTATCTTTTGCACGTCTCGGGCAAACTTAAGTTAAGGATTGTTGACTATTTTATTTATTTATTTATTTTTTGAAAGAACATCAAAGTTTTGAGTTGATTTCTCAAGAATTCATAAAATTTCATGAAGTATTCTTTCATCACATTTTTGAAATTACTTAGAAAGGCAACTTTAATTTGAAAAACATAGATTGAGAAAGATAAAACCTCACATGATATACTCTGAATCTCTCAAGTGTTTGATTTGGTAAGTGTTTCTCTCAAATTCAATCCATGAAAGATGAACTATCATAGGCTTGCATATCTTCTACTTCTCTACTACTATGTACACATGCAATGCACAAATCAAGAGGTCTTTATTGTGGTTATAACGAGATTAGAAAGATGAAATGATATATTGAAGAGATACAATGTTAGACCAAGGAAGATGGTGAGGATTGAGAACTGAGTCTAAGTGCAAGTGTGAGAAACAGATATCACTTCTTCATTCTTTTTTTTTCTTTTTTTTTCAATATAATAGTTTATTTATTAATTTATTGCTTCATTTTTTTTATGAACACAACAATAATCTCCCCACACTTATTGAAACACTTATGGTATGATAAATCCAGTATTCCTCACCTTCTATGGTCAGACAAAGTTGTTTTTTTTTTTTGATTTGTGGTGAGCTAAAAAAAAGAAAAGGCTAATCGGCTCAAAGGGCTGATCAAAGGATAAAATTATATGGTTTGGTTATTTGGCCAAGTGGTTTGTTCAAGAAAAACAGTGCCTCAATCATTTTTGTACAATTCATGTGAAAATGTAGCTTCAAAAAGAATCAATGCAAGTTCTGAAGTAACATATTCCATGGATGAAAATCACACAAGAAAGAAAATAATAATAAGGCTCAAAATCTCACAGGTAATATTTTTATCAAATCTAATCTATCCAGTTCAAATATGTGTTGCCAAACTAATTAATCTCAAAATGTAAATCCTTTTGCTTCAATTATTTTATGAAATCTAAAGAAAAACATACTTCCACATTCAAATATATATTTTTTTTTAATCATAAGATGCGTATCAAGAGTCAAGTGTAACTCCTTACTCAGCCATCTGACTCAAAGCAAGTTTATGATTCTAACCTAATTTTTTTTGTTTTTTGTTTTTGTTTTTGGGTTTTTTTTTAAATTTTTTTTTTGTTTTTTGTTTTTAGATATCGGACCATCCTCCCCCCAACCTATCCAAGACATTGTCCCCAATGTCTTAGATGAAATTTCATATGACAGGAAAAGAAATGTGAGAAAACCACCAAAGTAAGGAAAAGTTATAACCGAAGAGTGGTATCTAGTTCTCTTTTGTCTCTGCCATCCTGATTTGGTTGGTTCACCAGCTGCATTGCTTGACTGAGCTCAGATGTAGGATTTTGCAAAATCTCAAGTAGCTGTTCAACAGTTGAAGCAGATACTATGATGTTGCGCATGAATTGTAGCATGAACTCCTGCTCTACTGCATGATCTAAAAAGGATATCAAACCATTATAAAAGTCATTAATATTCAATAAGCCCAAAGGTTTTTTATGAAAATTCCGATAGGCCCAAAATATAATGGTAAAAATTTCTTCCATTGTTCCAAGACCACCAGGTAATGCAATAAATGCATTAGAATTAATCAACATGTGTCTCATACGGTCATGCATGGTTGCAACCTTCAATTCAGTACCCAGGGTGAAGTAGGAGGTGCTCTCATTTTTTAAGCCAACACCTAAGACGTTACACCCCTTTGTGAGTGCAGATCCTGCAACACATCCTTTTAAACCCTGAATCCCTCCCCCATAAACAAGATTGATTTTTCTTGCAGCTAATGCCTTACCAAGGGTATAAGCTGCATGTTGAAATTCTCCATCCTTTCCAAGGTTAGACCCACCAAAAACACAGACAGTATTGATTCTATCCATATACGGTGTTTCTATCTTTTTTTTGAAAAAATATGTCATAGAGGTTGATAATTTATAGGGACTCAATATCAGACAAGGAGATCACTTGAATAGTGCGGGATCAGGATTTGGTAGCAAAAGTTTGAATTTTTGTTGCAAAAGTTTGAATTTTTTGTTCAAGGAAAAGGTGAATGTCATAGGGGAAAGACTTTAAGCAGGGGTGAAAATTTCAAAAAAAAATGGTGGCCCAATAAATTGAAAAGACAATGTAAATGACAAACATACACGCATGAGAATGAACAGTAGTTGTGATTGTGGCTCACATCTTCCTCTGGTTTTACGTCCAGTAACGACTGAAACGCCTTCTAAGAGTCGAGGATGTGCTTCCCATTCAGTTTTCTTGTAAACTGACAACAGGGTCTTTTAAAGTCAGATTCCCAAGACTATAACGTGTTTTTTCCTTACAGAACAGTTCAAACAAATCAAGAAGAACTCCTTGTACATGCCCACTAGGATGCGTCTCAAGAGTCTGAATGATATCATCCAATGACTCCTTACTCAGTCCATCCTTTATGAATTGAATTTTGTCCTCTCGATTTCTTGAAACCATTCCAAGGTTCTTGCATCTTGTGTTACAGGTCCATCTTGCACACCTGTAGCAAACTCTAATTCTTTTTGCCCTTCTCTTCTTTGCATAGGAACTTCTTCCCATACCTGGCATGTTTTTAACAAATGATTCTTGAAATTCACCTGCTAAACGTACCTTAGCTTCAATGATCCAACGGACATCTTCTGGAAGGCCTAAGAGTGTTAATGCTCTCAATCGTTCAAGTCTGCAATTGTAAATGTCTTTAAGAAAATTTCTGGGGAGAGTAGGGAACAAAATTTTGATCCTGGTGAGAGCTTTCTCCATTTTTTTTTCTTAAAACACTCAAGTTATTATTCCTGCAAGCTCAATGTAGTGTAATAGTTGGGATGATTTAAGAGGTGAAGAAGGAAGTTGAGAGATTAGTTGAAACTTATAAGTGAGGAATGTGAGAGAGGGAGAGAGAGAGAGAGGGAAAGAGAGAAAGAGAGAGAGAGAGAGAGAGAGACTTCTCTTGAATTTATTGCAAGTATGTGGCATTGTGAAAATGCACTTCTTCTACCGTGTGCTTTTGAAAACCTTCGAAAAATGGTTTAAGACGATGTCCATTCACCTTGAAGATTTTTTCAGTTACCTCATTTTTTATTTCCACTGCACCATAAGGCAAAACATTAGTAACTACAAATGGTCCTAACCATCTAGAGCGTAGCTTACCAGGCATAAGCTTTAGCCGAGAATTGAAAAGGAGAACTTTTTGTCCAACGGAAAACTCCTTTCTTGCCAACTTTTTGTCATGAAGAGCTTTGACCTTTTCTTTGTAAATTTTGGAGTTTTCGTATGCTTCCAATCGAATTTCTTCAAGTTCCTGCAATTGAAGCTTCCTATGGATTCCTGCTTGGTCTAGATCCATGTTGCATTTCTTTACTGCCCAAAATGCTCTATGCTCTAATTCAACTGGAAGATGACATGCTTTACCAAAGACAATCCTGTAGGGAGACATGCCAATGGGTGACTTGTAGGCTGTCCTATATGCCCATAACGCATCAACAAGGCGCAAGCTCCAATCCTTCCTGTTAGGCTGAACTGTTTTCTCTAAGATTTTCTTGATCTCTCGATTAGAAACTTCAGCTTGACCATTTGTTTGAGGATGATATGGGGTGGAGACTTTATGCATGACTCCATATTTGCGGAGTAGGGCTTCCATTGTACGGTTGCAAAAATGAGTACCTTGGTCACTAATTAGAGCTCTAGGAATGCCAAACCTGCTAAAAATGTTAGACCTGATAAAATCTGCAACAACTCGAGCATCATCAGTACGAGTGGCTTTTGCATCCACCCATTTTGAAACATAATCAACAGCTAGCAAAATGTAAACAAAGCCAAAAGAGACAGGGAATGGACCCATAAAGTCTATACCACATACATCAAATACCTCACAAAAGAGAAGTGGTTGTTGGGGCATCTCATTTCTGCGCGAAATACTCCTTATTCTTTGGCACTGCTCACAAGTTATGCATAATCTGTGTGCATCACGAAATATTGTAGGCCAATAAAAGCCTGAGTCTAGTAGTTTTCTAGCTGTCCGTTGTGGCCCAAAGTGTCCACCACAAGCTAGGGAATGGCAAAAGGTAAGTACAAACTGAACTTCATGATCTGGAACACATCTTCTAATGATTTGATCACTACATGTCTTCCAAAGGTATGGTTCATCCCATATGTAGTGTTTGGCATCACTTTTCAACTTGGCAATTTGCGATTTGGTGAAGTGTTTGGGTATTTCTTTAGCAACCAGATAGTTTACCAAATCTGCCTACCAAGGATCCTTCCCGTGTAAATGATAAAGATGCTCTTCTGGGAATGAATCTACAATTGAAGTTTCTTCACAAGGTTGCTGGATCCGACTTAAATGATCTGCAACAAGGTTCTCTGCACCACTCTTGTCTTTAATCTCTAAATCAAATTCTTGCAACAGAAGCATCCAGCGAATCAGTCTTGGCTTAGCATCTGCCTTCTTAAGCAAGTATTTCAAAGCTGCATGGTCAGAGAATACAATAACTTTAGATCCAAGCAAATAGGAGCGAAATTTATCTAATGCAAACACAATTGCCAACAGCTCCTTCTCAGTAGTTGTGTTATTGGATTGGGTTGCATCAAGTGTGCGAGAGGCATATGCAATGACATGAGATTTCTTGCTAACTCTTTGAGACAGTACAACACCAAGGGCATAATTAGATGCATCACACATTAATTCAAATGGAAGCGTCCGATTAGGTGGTTGAATGATGGGAGTGGTTGTCAACCGCTTCTTTAGTTCATCAAATGAATCCTTGCATGCTTGATCAAACACAAATTTGGTATCTTTTGTAATAGTTTAGAAAGAGGTTATGCAATCTTGCTAAAATCCTTGATGAATCTTCTGTAAAAACCTGCATGACCAAGTAAAGAACGTACTTCTCGCACAGAAGTGGGGTAAGGTAGAGAAGTAATAATGTCTATCTTGGCCTTATCAACCTCTAAACCTCTGCTAGATACCAAGTGTCCTAAGACTATACCTTCTGTTACCATGAAATGACATTTTTCAAAATTCAAAACCAGGTTAGTCTCAATGCATCTGTCCAAAAATTTAGAGAGGCTTTCTAAGCATGCATCAAAAGAAGAACCATATACAGTGAAGTCATCCATAAACACTTCCATGCAACTTTCTAAGAGATCAGAGAAAATGCTTACCATGCATCTTTGAAAGGTTCCAGGGGCGTTGCATAGACCAAAGGGCATCCTTCGATAGGCAAAAGTACCAAAAGGACAAGTGAAGGTGGTCTTATGCTGGTCTTCTGGGGCTATATGTATTTGAAAATAACCTGAAAAACCATCCAGAAAGCAATAGTGAGATTTTCCTGCTAATCTTTCCAAAATTTGGTCTATGAAGGGCAAAGGGAAGTGATCCTTGCGAGTAGCTTGGTTAAGCTTCCTATAATCTATGCACACTCTCCAACTGTTTTGTATTCTGGTAGGGATTAGTTCATCATTGTGATTTTTGACTACAGTCATGCCAGTCTTCTTAGGAACTACTTGCACCGGGCTTACCCAATCACTGTCTGAGATGGGATAGATGATACCAGCTGCCAAAAGCTTACCTACTTCCTTCTTTACCACATCTAGGATGGTTGGATTCAAACGTCTTTGTGGTTGTCTAACAGGTCTGGTGTTTTCCTCCAGCAATATCCTATGCATACAAGTAGATGGGCTAATACCTGGAATATCAGCCAAAGTCCATCCAATTGCTAATTTATGGCTTTTTAAGGTTTGCAACAACCTTTCTTCCTGTTGTGGTAGAAGGTTCTTTGCTACAATGACAGGAAGCTTCTCATTTTCCCCCAAATAAGCATACTTTAGATGTTCAGGCAAAGGCTTCAACTCCAAAGGAGGTGGTTGTATTATGGAAGGCAGGGATCTATTTGAGATTGAAATGTGTGCAACACTTGCATCTAACATGTCATCTTTCAACGAAGTTTGGTCTGCAACATTAATCCTGGAACACACAATACATGAATCAAATTCATCACATGTGCAAGTAAAATTATCTAAGTAATCTAAATCAAAATCAAAAAATTTAAAAAGTAGATTGTCAATAGAATAATCATCCGCAAGAAGGTTTATGGCATCAAGTTGAAAGAGTGAATGGTTCTCTATAGGATGCTTCATGGCTTCAAATATGTTGAATTGGATGATATCATCTCCAAATTCCATAGAGAGAGTCCCCGTATGCACATCTATCTTTGTTTTTGCAGTTTTGAGGAAAGGTCTCCCTAGGATCAAGGTTGCTCTATTGATGGATGACTCATCTTCCATATCCAAAATGTAGAAGTCAGCTGCAAAGATTAGCTTATTCACTTGAACTAGCACATCTTCAAGTACTCTGGGTGGATGTGCTGTACTTCTGTTGGCTAATTGAATCACCACACCAGTTGGCTTCAGTTCTCCCAGATTCAAAGATTTATAAACTGATGAGGGCATAACATTAATGGAAGCACCTAGATCCAGCAATGCATCACCAAATGTAGAATTTCCTATTGTGCAAGGAATGGTGAAAGTTCCTGGATCTTTACATTTCTGAGGGAGGCTGGGTTGAATTAAGGCAGAAACATTGCATCCCACACTGATCTTCTCATCCCCTTTGAGTCTTCTCTTATGCGTGCACAGGTCCTTTAGAAATTTGGCATATTTGGGAATTTGCTTGATAGCATCTAGAAGTGGTATGTTGACTTCCACTTTCTTGAAAGTATCTAGAAGCTCCTTATCCAATTCTGCATGAACATTGGGCTTGGATTGGACCATTCTATTTGGAAAAGGTAAAGATACCTTCTTATCAGCACAATTTGGGGTTTTTGTCTCATCAGATGCTTCAAGTGCAGATCATTTATGGCAAGCTTCTTTTTGTTGATCATTCGATGTCTTATCAAAGGCTGGTGTACTTTTTTCATCAGATTTTCCCTCTGATTCAGATGGCTCATCAGAGATGTCTCCAGGTGTAGAGATAAATGCTTCTTTTTGGTGTGGATTAGTTTGATTGAAGCTTTGTTGCTTTAAGATTGTAGGGTCTGTCTGCACTTTCTTCCCACTTCTCAAGGACATGGCATTCACACTTTTGGGATTTATGACAGGTTGAGAAGGTAGTTGACCAAAACCTTGAGATTTCAATTAGTTGACAGTGGTAGCTAACTGCCCAATTTGAGTTTGTAAATCCTGAAGGGTAGAACTTACATTTTGTTGAAACTGAAGATTGTTGGTTGCTAATTGCTTCATCAAATCATCAAGAGAAGGTTCAGAAGCATTAGAAGGTACAGATTGCTGCATATGCTGTTGTTGTTGTCTGAATGGCGGTGGTTGGTATTTATTTTGGGAGTCAGATGTTTGAATCCTTTGTTGTTGTGGAGGACCATATCTCAAGTTAGGATGGTTTCTCCAACTAGGATTGTATGATCCAGAAGGTGGTTCAAACTTCTGTTGCTGATAATGTTGAGGAGGCCTGTATTGTTGTCCTGTGCCAAAAATACCATTTACTGCAGCCTCAGGTGTCTCACTTTCTTGCAATGTTGGGCATGCATCAGTAGGATGATCTGCAGAAGTGCAGATGCCACATGTTTTGGTTTTGTCAACAACATTAAGTTGCTGTTGTTGTCCGATGGCCAACTGTCTTACGATGGACGTTAGTTCTTCAATTCTGTTCTCCAATCGTGTATGGTCTGTCTTAGTGGTCATTTCATGGACTCCTTTAGACAAGGAATTAGTTCGAGAATTGAATTGTTGAGAATTTTCTGCCATGTTGGCAATCAAATCTCGAGCTGCTGTAGGAGTTTTGTCCATAAGTGCTCCACCACTAGCTGCATCAACCATGCTTCTGTCCATTGGCATGAGTCCTTCATAGAAATACTGAATCAGTAATTGATTACTGATTTGATGGTGTGGACAAGTGGCGCATAGTTTCTTGAATCTCTCCCAATACTCATAGAGAGTTTCTTGGGAGTTCTGTCTGATGCCGCAAATCTCTTTTCTGATAGCTGCTGTTCTGGATGCAGGGAAGAATTTCTCCAGGAATAATCTTTTCATATCATTCCAGCTTGTAACAAATGTTGGATGTAGATAGTACAACCAGTCCTTAGCTCCATCATTTAAGGAGAAAGGAAATGCCTTCAACTTGATATGATCTTCAGGAATTCCTTGTGGCCGCATTGTGGAACACACAATGTGAAATTCCTTCAAATGTTTATGAGGGTCCTCACCTGCAAGGCCATGAAACTTAGGTAGCAAATGTATTAATCCAGACTTTAGTTCAAATGGTGCATCAACATCAGGGTATTGAATACATAACGGTTGATAAGCAACATCAGATGCAACTAATTCTTTTAGGGTTCTATCAGCCATGTTCTTAGCAGAATATTTGAAACTAACAAAATTTAAAGATGAAAAATAACTACTGTTACTTTCTTGGTTCTTACTGAATGAATGCCTTCTATGTGCTCTTTTCAAATGGTGGAATGTTCTATCAATCTCAGGATCATATGCATATAAATTTTCAGGATTGGATCGGGTCATACACAAAAAGGTGAATTCATACAGAAAATCCAAGAATGATATACCTAAAGTAAAAAAAAAAATTGTTAGAAAGATTAAAATTTTTATACAAACTCCTAAATGAGCGTAGGAAACTAAAATGGTCCCCGGCAACGGCGCCAAATTTTTGACATGCTCGTCGCAAACGCACAAAAATAATTTCTAGATTTCCCTCAAACTATTGGTATAGTATAAGGTGCAACCTAGGTCATCTCCCAAAGACCATTTCATATTCTTAAGCAAATAAGGAGAAAATTAGAACAGGGAGATTTTGGAAAGATTTGATATGAAGTTCTAAATGCAAAATACAGAATGAAATTAATTTAACAATTATCAACTCAAGGAATTCAGAGGTTATTTTCTTAACTAATCATTGATCACTAAAATCATGCATTGTGTTTATCAACCTAGGATCATCTAGAACCCCTAAAATGATCCTTGATCCTAGGTTGATAAACACAATGCATGATTTTAGTGATCAATGATTAGTTAAGAAAATAGCCTCTGAATTCCTTGAGTTGATAATTGTTAAATTAATTTCATTCTGTATTTTGCATTTAGAACTTCATATCAAATCTTTCCAAAATCCCCCTGTTCTAATTTTCTCCTTATTTGCTTAAGAATATGAAATGGTCTTTGGGAGATGACCTAGGTTGCACCTTATACTATACCAATAGTTTGGAGGAAATCTAGAAATTATTTTTGTGCGTTTGCGACGAGCGTGTCAAGTTTTAATCTTGGCCAATAAAATTAATTTTTTTAATTAATCATTAATTATCTTAATTAGATTAAACTATATAATTAGTAACCAATTAATTTTACTTAAGGATTTCTTATTTTCTTTGGTACTTTTACCTTATAATTTAGGATTTGTTAATTGTAAATCTAGGTCACCAATTTCTAATTATTTAATGCCATTTAGCAATTAAAAAAAATAGAAAAATTAAAGTGTTACAAGAGTTATACATTATTCATTGTCATGTTACGTTAGAAATTATATAGATTAAAACATCTAAGACATAAATTTTTTTTGAAATATCTTATATAACTAGTAACATATATCTTAATAAAGAGAGTGTATATTACTTTAAATGAATGAAAACAAAATTATGCTAAGTTTTATATGATACATAAAAAAGGAAAAACACCTTTTTAACATCCTTAATTTCATTATTTTTTTCTTTTATAATTTTCTAATAACTACATAATTTTTTTTAGGCAAAAAAGGAATAATTAAAGGTTTTTTCTTTAGCCAAATTTGATTAGGATAATTTTTAAAATTTTATTATAATTTTTAATAAAAATTTAAAAACTTTGAAAAATATGTTTAGAAAGGTAAGAAAGGTATAAAGATAATAATAAAAAAAATTGCTAAACACTTAATAAAATTATGAAAAATATGCTATAGGGTAAAAAAAAAATCAATGATAATTATGGTTATTTAATCCAATTCCCATTATAGAAAATTATTTTTCCTAACTTTATCAAGTTGGATTAATTTGATGATTACAGTAATGATTGTACAAAAGTGCAAGATCCTAACTTCTCATAGATAGACGTTTAGGCTTGTATGCATGGAATTTGTGGATTACATACTCAAGATTTGGTGAGATTAAATATGGTACGGGATGCATTGAGTCACTAATAAATCTATAAGTTTATCACCATACAGTCATGCATAACATAAGCATTTGCATTCATTATGTGGATTGAGTGTCATATAGACGCTGAAGGCACTAGATGAAAGAATCTATATTATCAAGTGATGTACGTTGATATGATTTTCTATGAGAAATGTTTAGTTTCATATGTTATTGTGTGCTTTTTTATGTTATGTGTTGATGATCTTATATGTTTGCCAAATGAATATATATAATAGATAATTACCTTATTTTATTCAATGAAACAAGACTCAACGAAATGAACGATGGAGAGAAAATAATGTGAATTAATTTAGGAGGAACCTGAAAGTAGTTAAGGCCACTATTTGATGGATTCTAGTAATAGAAGACTATCCAACCCTTGACATATCCATGAAAAATCTTTATCGATTCAAATATTCATCAATATTTAATAAATTATAAATAAATGCATGTAACAAAGAGAAGTGAAGAACCAAAGAGTGGTTTGTTAACCACAAGAAAGTTTGTCGATTCTATTAAATATTTGAAACCTTTAATCGTTGGAAGCTCTTTGTATGTTCATATTTAGATTGATGACTCATCCATTCTTTCTGGAATGTTGAAGTAGCCATTAGGATTAAATGTTCGCCAAACCACCATGAAACACCATCATCAAGCTTCACTGATAAATGAGATGAGAAACTAAGAGAGAGTGAGAGAAGAGACAGGTGGAAACAATAAAAGAGAAGGTATAATAAGGGGTTGAGGGATCAAGATTTATAGTAGTGGTTATAATGGAACTAACCTCTAACTTGAACTTGAAAAATGATTGTCACATGATAAACTTCAAGTACACAAGTCTATGGCATAATAAAAATATCGTATCAAAAGATACTGCATTATTAAATATCATTGCTTATAATATAACTATTTAGATAAAAGATTTTAATTTTTTTCAGAAATATAAGTTCCAAGTCTAAACAGGTGAATTAAATTTAGAAAAAAGGGAACAAGTAGAATGTGAAGACTCTTATAATTTGGATTTATCCTATTTATGATTAAGATATTAAAGATTTCTATTTTTTTATTGATAAAACTTGAAGGTAAGTTGTCTAAATTTAATTACTAGTTACTATTATAACACCAATAATACGTTTAATTAAAGTTAACCCCACCATCATGGTATTTTCTTATAAACAAATCCCTTAGTTTTCTGACTTAATTTGATTCTTCAAATGATTTAAAAATATACTTTCATGATATAAACCCAAAGTTTAATTTGTGAAAATTTTAAGGAAAGATTTTCCTCTCAATTTATCTCCCAACACTAAAAATCAAGCAAGCTATTTCTAGAACTCATGCCAGCATTAAACACATTCAAAATAAAATCAAGCATATATAGAAATTTTAGAAAAAAGGGATTCAAAAATTAGAACATAATTTTAATGCATAAATTACAATAAATTCCAAATTATAGGATATGAAAATTTTGTTATCCATAATCATAAAGAAATCCTTTAAATTATAATTTATGAGAAAAATAAGTAGAAATAAATCCTAAAGATGATTGAGTTTAAAATGAAGAATGATGTTTGTATTTTGTTATCTTCCCTCTCAATTTCATCTTTTCTCGATCATTTTTTTCTCTAATCCTTGATGCCCGTATTCTACTATGCTTCCATATTAAAGACAATATCTTGGACATTTTCTGAACCATGAACATGGTGGCCATCACCATAGCCAAGCCATGGTCTCCTCTAGAGGCTAATGTTGGGGAAATTTTAGGCAAACATAACTATGGCTACCACCACAAATTGATCGTGGTATTGTAACCCATAAAATCCTTTGTATTTTATAGCTTGCAACCATACATATGGTTTCCACCACTAGCTTAGAATGGTTTTCTCCAACGACAATCTACTTCTTTTTCTTTTGCTTTCATTTGTATCCTGAAGTTTCTTTTTTTTAATGTTTCTGTCAACTAAGCAAGGGGAGAATAACAGTTTCAAATAAATGGAACTTATGATAAAGAGATGCAAGAAAGAGATGAAATCAAGGTATTCTCATCTAAATTAAAGGATAAATGATAGGCATGATGTGCTACATTGAATAACCACAAACTAGAACTTTTTTTCCTTAAGCAAACAAATCGCAAACAAATCGTAAACAAGAATTTGCAGTTAGATGAGCAAATTTTTAATGGTCTTTATGCTTGAATAGAAAGCAATCAAACCCAAAGATATATGTTTACTCTCAATGACTAACCATGGTTCAAGTTGGTTCATTCTAAGCAAAGTAATAATACTAAGCACTCAATTTGAAAATGTTATTTTTTTTCACTTCTTCACTTTTACTTAAGTTTCCGCATAAAGGATACATATAATATGTAAGGATCATCTTACTTCTCACACTAAGCCTAAAAATAATTCTAGCATGCATGGTAGGTATTGGAATACCTCATCCTCATACGATTTTTTTTTCCTTTATAGCTTATTTCCTGTCTTTTCTTTCTTTCTTTCTTTATTCTTTTTGTTTCAACTTTTTAAGCATGTCAAACATTGTGTGTCTTGGTATCATACTTTTTCTTCTCTTTCAACAAAAACACACACACACACAAACACACACACATACACACACACACACACACACACACACACACACACACACACACATATATATATATATATATATATATATATATATATATATATATATATATATATATATATAATATAGCAGTCATTAGATTGAGTTGGACTAGGCGAAGGATATGAAGTACACAAAATAAAGCATACAGAGCATGAATATCAAAAGCATGTATAAAATGATAAAACAAATTTGAACATAAAAACATACCTAAGATGATAAAAATATGTAATGTTTACTTATGCTCTAACCCAAAATAAAGATGGACAATTCCCTTAGTGACTAAGATGTAAATAAATAGTAGGGAAACGATGTTATCAAATTATTGTTCAGCAGGAGGAAAGGGGCCTTGCGACAAGTGCCATTTTTATATTGAATTTATTTGTAACTCTTCTCTAAGTTATTCCTTCCTAAAGTCACAATGTATTATCTCCATTTAAGTGCCTTGTCTTACTTGTTCAACTCTCAACTCTTCCAAAAATTAATGCAGATGTGAAAAATTAAATTCTATAAGGTTGGAGTGGTTGATGATGATGGTTTTGGAAATTTCATCTATGTTGGTTCATTAGTACCAACATCATGGTTCGAAAATAACGAATTGTACTTGCTATGGACAACAACTAGATAGGGGCCAGGGAGGAGGTGGTATAGCATGACCTTTTACTATAAATGAATAAATTGTTCATTTCTTAACAATAATTTTAATATATAAAAATTCAGAAAGATAAGTTCTTGTTGATTGTCTAAATTGGGAAAGGTCAACATAGAGGAAATAGGCAATGGGGTTAATCAGCCCCCTTACTGTAATGATTCCAAGAGCAACTTCTCCTAAACTTTAGAATTGGTGAGCCAAGTGGGATCCTATGTTTATACTTTCTCCTTTTATCATGGCCCATAAAAAGAAAAGTTTAGATAACTAACATTTTCTTGATTATCCCCTCTTTTGCATATAGTATGAGCAAGAAATCTATGGGCATAATAGAAATAAAGGTTGTATATTGATAATGTTTTATCAATGGACATCAAAAGTGGATGAACCTATTAGTTTATACCACATGTTATTTGCATTAAAATCTCTGGGAATTTTTATGGGAATTCTATATTCAACCCCAATGGGTAGTTAAAAAATTCCATTAAACTCAAAGTAAGGCTAAATTTGATGTTTGACACCGTGCATGTTAAGAGAAACTCTTACAATATGGACCTTCAAGTATTTTATAGTGCAATAAGCTCAAGAATTCTAATATTGGGTGTTCATACATGAATTCTTTAAAATTTAGAAATTAGTATCCTTGACTATCCTTTCTTCAAAATACAGTATGAGCAAGAAATCTATGAGCATAATGAAAATCGAGGTTGTGTAATGGTAATGCTTTAGTGGTGGAAGCATAGAAAATATACAAACCTTTCACTTTATACAAAATTTTATTTGCATTAAAATCTCTAGGGATTATCATGGAAATTCTGTGCTCACCTTTTATGGGTAGTTGAAAAATCTATTAAACTCAACTATAGTGAGGATACATTTAATGTTCAATATCCTAAAAGTTTGAGAATCTCCTCAAAATATGAACTTTGGAGTATTTCACAATGTAGAGAGCTCAAGAATTCTAACATCACAGAGCTCAGAAATTCTAATATCATAAAGCTTAGTAATATACATAAGTTCTTTAAAATTCAAAAATTCTAGTATACCTATCCAACCAAACATCCGTTAGACTTCCTCTAGAAATCATAGAGCAACAAGTGTAGGATCATCTAGGTATTTTGTATGCATTATTTTTCTATCCTTCACGATTCTATACCTATGATTTTTAGCATTATCCCTAAACTAGATACCATGGGAAAGAGTGTTACTTAATAGAGATTTCCATTTTGGAGGAAGATTCCCCTCTTTGTGATCTATTCTTTTGAGATATAAAGTCATATGTAACTCTTCTAGATGATTTTGGAGTTTTTGTATATGAAGAGATACTTGAATGGAAAATTGGAGTTTGGGAAGAGCTTGAAAATGAATGAGGCTCAAATTAGAAATTCATCCCCACTTGTTCAGGATGCGACCATAGTTGTACTTCTATCCAAAAGCTACCCATGGTTGTGGTTAGGAAGGTGTTCTGCCACGAAAACCATGGTTTTAATGCCAACCCATGATTCGATCTATCTCAGATATTTTAGAGGTGCAAACCATGACCATGACCACCACCATAACCTGGTTGTGGTCGCTTCTATCGTGGTTTCCTTCTTTAATCATGGATTTTGTTTACTTCTTTATTGTTTAATTGGTGTTCTTTTTTCTTCTTTGAACTCCATCTTTTATGATTTTTTCTATAAACATAAAGAGAAGGGAAAGGGATTAAATTTGAACAAACTATATTCTAGGGTAAATAGAAAGGGACTAAAGTAAATAAATAGAAGTCTTGGATTGCTTCCCAAGTAGTGCTTGTTTAAAGTCATTAGCTTGACCATGATAGTTTTCTTTTACGAATGCTCATGATTTGAAAGGGCAGAGGTGAATTTTTTTTAAGTGATTATTTAACAATGTAGTGCTTCATCCTTTGCCAATTAACCTTGAATGATCCGAAATTTTTTCTTCAAATCTCTATAGCTCCATATGGTAGTGCTTCTCTTACCTCAAATGGTCCTAACCACCTAGACCTCACCTAGAAAGAGTTTTAACATCAAGTTGTATATGAGCACCAAGTCTCCTCTCTTAAAGGTTGTTATGGTGATATATTGTTCATTCCATCTCTTAGTTTTCTTGTTGTAGATCCTGGAATTTTCATAGGCATGTAGTTATATCTCCTTAATCTTGTTCAGTTCAAATTTACAATTAGAACCATCTCTCAAATCAAAGTTTAGTTAGTGTATTTACAACCTAAAATGATTTAAGTTCTTGGTCAATAGGTAAATGACAAGGTTTTCCATAAACAAGCTTGAAAGTGGACATACCTATTGGGATTTTGTATGTTGTTCTATACACCTATAGGGTGTTATCTAGTTTGAAAGACCAATATTTTCATGTTTTTGAAATAATTTTTTCTACAATATTCTTTATTTCCTTATTAGATATCTTAGCTTGACCATTTATTTGTGGGTAATAAAGTGTTACTACCTTATGATTGACACCATACTTTCATTCATCACTTATCACAACACTAGGTACCCCAAACCTAGGGAAGATCATCTTCTTAAACAACTTAATCATAATCTTAGAATCATTAGAGGGAGAGAGGATAACTTCTATCCACATTAAAACATAATCTACAATAATTGGATTATGCTTGTATCCACATGATGGAGGAGACAGTTTAATAAACCACAATTATATTGATTTATTTGTAGAAAATTAGTTATACTTACAATATAATTAATGTCTATTTGATTATAATTTTACCTAATTTCTTTTATTTCTTTCAGAAATGATCACGCATGTAGAGAATCTAAAATTGGATACGATTTGGGCTAAAAAAAAGGCATGACAAAGACAAAGGATCAACGAAAGGTCCATTTTAGTTGAGAACTCAAAGTTAGAGTTATTTTTCATTTTCAAGCGATAAATAAAAAATTTAAGAAATTGATAAAGGAAAAAATTGAAAGAGATAATTGATACCAATTTAATTAATATATTTTATATAACTTTCTATAAATTTTAATCTTGGAATAAGAAATCTCTGAAAGTCACTTGTTCGATGATTTCATGTATGTTTAATATGAAACAAATGTGAAATTTTTATAAATAAAAGGAGAGAAAATTTTATCTTGTTTATTTTGACAAAATTATTTGGATTAATTTTTAGGACTTTTCATAAATTTTATTTTTAGAAAGAAACAAATAAAAAAAATATCCATTCAGAGTCGATTAGATCTTATGAGTACTGATGGAGATTTTATAGTAAAAGTTCTACAAAAATAATGGAAAAATTTCTATAGCCTATAAATGATTTTACATTAATTAAAATATTTTTTCTTAAATTTTTAACATAATATTCCAAATTTTCAAAAAATAAGGAGTTTAATTAGATCCAAAATGCATGTAGACTTTGTTTAGGTTACTTTCCAAATAATTATTTTGGAAATTATTCATCCTAAATATATATATGCTAAAATTGGGGGGCGGGGGGTATTGTCTTTTCCACAGAACAAAAGCCCTAGAATCATACCCTCCTCTATTTCTAAATTTCAAGTTTTAATTACTTTCAATCTATCTATCTGATCATTTTCAAATTTTACTTAATGTTTACTTGTTCTATTAAAAGTACTCTTGGGAGTGAGATTTTTGGACTTCTCCCTCTCCACACCTCAAGGATACTTTGACTTAGTGAGAAAGTTAAGGGATTGGAGAATTTATTCATGTAATTATGGAATTGAAGAGTATAATTTGAGTTCCTTTAACTCAATGTAGGTTTATTTCGTTGAAACTAAACAAATCTTAGGAAAAGATACTATAAAAGTACAATTTGTCCATTTCCTTTATTTTGATATTTAATTGTTAAATTAATTATGGTAGGAAAGCTTTTGATGATAATATGGATGTTTATAGGCTAAGAGAATTAAGTGAAATGTAGATACTTAACCTGAAAGAATTTAGTTAAAGCCAAAATTGACTTATAAGAATAGTATGACTATCCTTTGGATTTGAATTTTTTTTTATGATAATTAATTTGAAAGGACTTTAAGAATATTAACTATGTTGGTAGTTGTTGTATCCAAACTACGAGTATAATCATTTATAAACCTCATAAAATAAGGAAACATAAGATTAGTTTTATTAAGTCTAAAAAAGGCATGACAAAGACAAAGGATCAACGAAAGGTCCATTTTAGTTGAGAACTCAAAGTTAGAGTTATTTTTCATTTTCAAGCGATAAATAAAAAATTTAAGAAATTGATAAAGGAAAAAATTGAAAGAGATAATTGATACCAATTTAATTAATATATTTTATATAACTTTCTATAAATTTTAATCTTGGAATAAGAAATCTCTGAAAGTCACTTGTTCGATGATTTCATGTATGTTTAATATGAAACAAATGTGAAATTTTTATAAATAAAAGGAGAGAAAATTTTATCTTGTTTATTTTGACAAAATTATTTGGATTAATTTTTAGGACTTTTCATAAATTTTATTTTTAGAAAGAAACAAATAAAAAAAATATCCATTCAGAGTCGATTAGATCTTATGAGTACTGATGGAGATTTTATAGTAAAAGTTCTACAAAAATAATGGAAAAATTTCTATAGCCTATAAATGATTTTACATTAATTAAAATATTTTTTCTTAAATTTTTAACATAATATTCCAAATTTTCAAAAAATAAGGAGTTTAATTAGATCCAAAATGCATGTAGACTTTGTTTAGGTTACTTTCCAAATAATTATTTTGGAAATTATTCATCCTAAATATATATATGCTAAAATTGGGGGGCGGGGGGTATTGTCTTTTCCACAGAACAAAAGCCCTAGAATCATACCCTCCTCTATTTCTAAATTTCAAGTTTTAATTACTTTCAATCTATCTATCTGATCATTTTCAAATTTTACTTAATGTTTACTTGTTCTATTAAGAGTACTCTTGGGAGTGAGATTTTTGGACTTCTCCCTCTCCACACCTCAAGGATACTTTGACTTAGTGAGAAAGTTAAGGGATTGGAGAATTTATTCATGTAATTATGGAATTGAAGAGTATAATTTGAGTTCCTTTAACTCAATGTAGGTTTATTTCATTGAAACTAAACAAATCTTAGGAAAAGATACTTTAAATGTACAATTTGTCCATTTCCTTTATTTTGATATTTAATTGTTAAATTAATTATGGTAGGAAAGCTTTTGATGATAATATGGATGTTTATAGGCTAAGAGAATTAAGTGAAATGTAGATACTTAACCTGAAAGAATTTAGTTAAAGCCAAAATTGACTTATAAGAATAGTATGACTATCCCTTGGATTTGAATTTTTTTTTATGATAATTAATTTGAAAGGACTTTAAGAATATTAACTATGTTGGTAGTTGTTGTATCCAAACTACGAGTATAATCATTTATAAACCTCATAAAATAAGGAAACATAAGATTAGTTTTATTAAGTCTAAAAAAGGCATGACAAAGACAAAGGATCAACGAAAGGTCCATTTTAGTTGAGAACTCAAAGTTAGAGTTATTTTTCATTTTCAAGCGATAAATAAAAAATTTAAGAAATTGATAAAGGAAAAAATTGAAAGAGATAATTGATACCAATTTAATTAATATATTTTATATAACTTTCTATAAATTTTAATCTTGGAATAAGAAATCTCTGAAAGTCACTTGTTCGATGATTTCATGTATGTTTAATATGAAACAAATGTGAAATTTTTATAAATAAAAGGAGAGAAAATTTTATCTTGTTTATTTTGACAAAATTATTTGGATTAATTTTTAGGACTTTTCATAAATTTTATTTTTAGAAAGAAACAAATAAAAAAAATATCCATTCAGAGTCGATTAGATCTTATGAGTACTGATGGAGATTTTATAGTAAAAGTTCTACAAAAATAATGGAAAAATTTCTATAGCCTATAAATGATTTTACATTAATTAAAATATTTTTTCTTAAATTTTTAACATAATATTCCAAATTTTCAAAAAATAAGGAGTTTAATTAGATCCAAAATGCATGTAGACTTTGTTTAGGTTACTTTCCAAATAATTATTTTGGAAATTATTCATCCTAAATATATATATGCTAAAATTGGGGGGCGGGGGGTATTGTCTTTTCCACAGAACAAAAGCCCTAGAATCATACCCTCCTCTATTTCTAAATTTCAAGTTTTAATTACTTTCAATCTATCTATCTGATCATTTTCAAATTTTACTTAATGTTTACTTGTTCTATTAAGAGTACTCTTGGGAGTGAGATTTTTGGACTTCTCCCTCTCCACACCTCAAGGATACTTTGACTTAGTGAGAAAGTTAAGGGATTGGAGAATTTATTCATGTAATTATGGAATTGAAGAGTATAATTTGAGTTCCTTTAACTCAATGTAGGTTTATTTCGTTGAAACTAAACAAATCTTAGGAAAAGATACTTTAAAAGTACAATTTGTCCATTTCCTTTATTTTGATATTTAATTGCTAAATTAATTATGGTAGGAAAGCTTTTGATGATAATATGGATGTTTATAGGCTAAGAGAATTAAGTGAAATGTAGATACTTAACCTGAAAGAATTTAGTTAAAGCCAAAATTGACTTATAAGAATAGTATGACTATCCTTTGGATTTGAATTTTTTTTTATGATAATTAATTTGAAAGGACTTTAAGAATATTAACTATGTTGGTAGTTGTTGTATCCAAACTACGAGTATAATCATTTATAAACCTCATAAAATAAGGAAACATAAGATTAGTTCTATTAAGTCTAAAAATCCGAACAATCATTTAGCACCCCCATATTTCTCTAAGCATACATGTTATATGCAAAATATGAGTATAATTTGTCAAGTTTTACCCAGGGTAAGTATACTCGTTGGTGTAGAAAGAAGATATTTTAGACCCTCAGTATTGATCCCATAGAGACTATACCAATAATCTATGTATAAAGTTGAATTGTAAATTTTGAGTTCACCAAATAAAAGTCTTATGTGGATGCTTTCATGATAAAATTAGTTTTTAGAAAATGACAAACAAAAGAAGATGGCACAAGTTATGGATAAACACAAAACTTTGAATCCCTTTTAACTTTACTTACTTTTCTCCCAAGTCCCCCCTCCATCCTTTTTTTCATGATTAAGTTACAAATATCAATTGCTGACCATCTATTTTAAGACTATTACTATCCTTTCTCCAACAATAGTAATAATCTTCCTTTTACTTACTATCCTTATTGATCCTGCAAGATGGATAAATGTAAGAGGCATAAAGTTTAAGAAAGAGTTAATTATATATCAGTCAATTAATTGGTTAGAAACCAAAGCTCTCAATTGATCCTCCAAGATCCTTAGATTTAGTTACCTGGTAGTTCTTTCGATTAGGATGGTACGATTGCCTACCCCCAATCAACTTCTAGATTAATAAGATTAGTCACTTCTTATCAATGGATAAAGCGTAGCAAGGTGACACAATTGAGAAAAGTATAATCATTTATAAAAGAGATAGAAAAGGGGGTTCAGGAAATTTATATCAAAAGATTTGTCAAAGCCTTGTGAATTTAGGATTAGTTAAAAATTATGAAAAATAATCCAAAAATACTCATAACTTATCAAAATGAAAGAAATACAAGATCGAGCTACCGATAAATTGGTAGTTATTTTGAGTCTGCATCGCTAGGGGTTTCCTTTTACCAAGATCCTATAGGAGGATGTCAAAGGAGAAACCAAGAATGGAGAGGTTAGAAATGATAGATGGGTGAAAGGTAGGGTTATGCTTGAAATCTAAGAGAGAAGTGTGCTCTACATTGTGGAGAAAGATGTTCACTAGTGGGGAAAAATATGTGTTGAATGGTGTGCCAGATCCTCATTTTTATTGGCATAGATTAGGATTTCAAGTGTCACGGATTGGACTTAACCTAGTCATTCCTTAGCCTTTATGACTGTATTATGTCTTCTGCAGCACCATTGGGCTGAATGGGATACCTCCTGCGCCATTAGGAATGACATGACACTGTTGTTGATACTCCCAATATGGCATGGTCATGCTCATCATTTGGTACAGGTGTGCAGCTTTACATCAACATGATCGTGCTCAGGTCTACATGGCCATGCTCGGTCTGCTGAGAGTGGCATTTTTTTTTCCTTTCTTACTTCCTTGTCTTCTTATACCCTTTCTCCCTCTTTTTTGACTTAAAACTTGTCCATTTTTTGATTCTTTACTTCTGTGGCCATTCCTGTAAAAATAAGAAAAGTTAGGTTGAATTATAAGTGAATAATGCTAAATCATGCATTAATTACACCTCAATTCCTGCGAAAAAATAATAAAATGGAATTTTATCAATAGCTTATAAGGATTATACATAATTAATATATTTAGCTCAATATGCTATAATTAAGTGGAAGTTTCTTGTCGAGAGTAATTATAAGGAATTTTAATTTTTGGAATGTATTTAATATTTCTTATTATGTCATTCTAAATTTTGAGGATATTGAATTATATAAAAAAAAATTGTTTGTGTTGATGAACTTAAACTGAAATATTGCATGTTTGGCCACATAAAGCCTAGTTGGGCCATAGATATTAGGGTAAGAGATCACTGATGGAATTGATAATTTTTGAATAGAAATGTTATGTATTTTACATAAATGTGCAGTAACTAAGTATTCAAATATATAATGTTGGCTATATCCTTAGTTAGTAGAGAATTTATGTGACAGGGGAATGTATTATTTAATGTATATTTGTATCTCTGCTATGATGTGAAATTCATAAGATTTTTATGAATCGTATGTATAGAATTGACTTGGATAGTTTCTATGGTGATATGGTATCTTAAAAGAGATAAAGAAGTGTCTAGGTACAAATGGAGGTTTTCCAAACTTTTTCTAAGAACCATTGAAGGAAATTGACTTGGAGGTCAAGAAGAAAGTTAGAATATGAATATGTGACATGTTTAGTAGATTAATGAGGTTGTTGTAAGCATGGATCATGTATATTAAATGTAATAAAGCTGGAAAGTCACTCCTATTTATGCCAAGAAACTGTAGGGATCAGCTGTTAAAGAGCTTAGAGGGTTAGTAATTGAGTGAATTGACTTATAGGAGACATGAGGTAACTCTTTAGTGTTAAAGTCATCCCATTTTGCAACTTGCCCATCTTGACTTGTCTCAAGGATTGTCATGGTCAAAGAACCAATTTCCTGTTGATTTTCCTAATGAGCGTTAATCTTTAGTCTAAGGAGAAGTCTAAGAGATATGATGAATTGCAATGAGAGACTACATCAAAATGTAGGGTCTTGATACTTTCCAGGGTGTAGATATGGTCTCATATTCAAGGCATTTTGAGTCTAAGATAGATAAAAGATTTAAGGAGACTTAATGACAAATGCTATGAACTTGAGCTCTCTGAGAACATGAAGGTCTATCATGCGCATTCGGGCATGGCATAAGCATTGCATTAACTCTTGTATACGTTAATTATTAAATTAACTCTATGTTTGATGATGTTAAAATAAACACGTATATCGATAAGGATGTAGATATTCTAACATTGTATTATACTATTCATGTACATGAATATTTAAGAATTCATAATCTCTCTATTTATTCTGTTGCTGCTATTTCACTTTATGTAGCAGCTACTCGTACTGAGGAACATAATTCAACTATCATTTCACCCTTAGGTGGATTTGTACTTCAATGATCGAAGGATTTTCAGGAAGAAAACAAGCTTTTAAGATAAATTAATTATTATGTTATATGTTTGTGTGTGTGTGTGTGTATATATATATATCTTCTCTACTATGATCCTTAATAGTCAATCAAGTTCCTATGATTTCCTATCCCCTTTTTGAAAAAAAATTGAGAATTATGTATATAAATAAAGTATCGAATACTCCTTTATATATATATATATATATATATATATATATATATTTGCATGCGCTATTAATATTTTATTATACTCATGGGATGGAAAATATGATATCCCCTACTATGATGGAGAGGTACACACTAAGTATGAAACTATGGATGATTATATGATGAATAAGAATTAAAATGATAATCATATACTTTTATATCAATTATTTGGTTAATAGCAAGAGGTGTCACAAAAATACCTCTGGAGGAAGCCAACACAATAGTGTTGGACTTCAAGCTTGCCTTTACAATGTCCATGGATTTTTGACACTGCAATGCTAACTTGAGCACAGTTGCGTTAGATGGTTAGCATGACCTTGCACCATCTTAGACTTTTTGACACAGTCGTGCAGACTTAAGCATGGTCATGTCAACCTTAGATCATACATAACACAACCTAGGTAAATCCTAACAATGCAAAGGACAATCTAGAGTAATCCTAATGGTGCAGCAAATAAGTTAGGTTGACTTGGTTCGTGGCAAAGAAAGCTCAACTCAAGCCTATAAAAATAGAGGCTAGGTCTTGGAAGAAAAAACGTCATACTACATCACCATACATTGATTACACATTGAAATCATCTTTCAGCATCTCCATTTTCGTCCTTCTTCTGGTATCCCCCTATAGAATCTTGGAGGTAAAAGTCATTTTTTAGTGTGATTTGTAGCTCCTTATTATCATCCTTGGCGATATTATGATTTTCTTTTTCTAAGATTAGGATTATGGATTGTTTTATTGGATTGGTATATTATTACTTGTCTTATTTCACTATGTGTAACTAATCCTTGATCATGGAGCTTAAGTGAAACTTATGATGTAACTATTTGAACTCATTTTCTCCTTTATGAATGATTATACGTTTTTATTCAATTGTTTTTCTTTATTATGCTTCATTAATTGATGAGAATTAGCTACTGTTGTTAATTTCTAAGTTAATTAGGGCGTAGATGACCGTGCCATTGTTTAATTAATGGAACTATAAGTAAACTGAATGTAAGGATTTTGGATGGTCATTCAAAATCCTTAATTTCTAATTGGTTATTAAATTAACAAGTTTGGGTGTTCTTTATACTTCTCTTAATTATATACCTTGCATGATCATTGTGGGTAGTATCTTAGGGGAAAGAATATTACTATTGCATGATCATTGGGTAGTAATAGAATTAGAATGGATGATTAGTAATTGATTTTTATCATTCATAAGAATTGGGGGTGAAGTTGGGTAAATCCATAAAGGAAACTAAAGTCGCATGCATTTCAATAATTGAGTTTGTGCTTGTGATATTTTTCCTTTGAATTTCCTACTCTTATTTTATACTTTTATTTTAAAATATTTCCAAATAAAATCCTTTTCTTGGTGAACTCAAAAGTTAGAGTTCAACCTTTTTTTAAGGATTGTTGAAATAGTCCTTATGGGAATGATACTAGAGATCTCAAATATCATCTTTTTACACTAACGAGTGCACTTGCCTATGCGTAAAATATGGCAAACACAGTTTTGTATACAACATGGTCTTATATAATCTATACCCCTATAGTATAAAATTTCAATTTCCAGAATAGAATTTTGGGGAATTTTAAGTCTCATAGAGATATAACCTTTCTCTGATAAGCATCATAAGCTAATAAAACCTTCTAATGTCATTGAAGACTTGATTAGTAGAACCCTACTTGCACACTATGTTGGTCATTGTCTTTCAAGTGCTTTTGTGCCTTCCATATGTTGAGGACTAACTATGTTTCCAAATACTTTCAATTTCCTCTTCTAGTAGTATAAGTGATCAGTATAGTATTTGTAGAGTAATGACTCATCCCAAAAATAGTGTTTCACATTGGCCAGAAACTTCTTTCTTTTCTTGAAAGAAAGGTCATGGGTAAAATTTTGCAAATAAGGTATTGACAAAATCAACACACCAAGGGGTTTTTATGTTTGTTAAAGTTAGTAGTTGATTTTCAGGAAAGAAATAATAAAGGTTTAACATCTTTCTTTTGGAGGAGATACTTGAGTATAGTATGATCAATGTACACAGTGACCTTTGATCCTACTAGATAAGATCTAAAAATTTTAAAGGAAACTACAATAGCAAAAACCTCATTTTCTATTGTTTCGTAGTTGACTTAAGCCTTATCTAAGGTCTTGTTTTCATAATATATCATGAACATATTTATATCCTTCCTTTTTCCTGGGATTTTTCCTATAACAAAGTCACTAACATTGCACATCAATTCAAAATGAAGTTTTCAATATGAGGCTTATACAATAGGAACAAAAACAAGGGAATTTTTCAAATAGAAAAAAGGTATTCAAACAATTAGTGTCACTTTAGAGAGATTACAAGATAATTCTCAAAATCTAATCCACGCTTAGAAAAATCATCTATGAATACTTTCATTATATTTTAATAAAGTCAAAAAATAGCCTACATACATTTCTAGAAAGTTGTAAGGGTATTACATAGACTAAATGGTATTTTCATGTAGGAAAAAGTGCCATAAGGACAACTGAAAGTAGTTTTTTCCTGGTTAGAATGTATGGAAATTAGATGGAAAATGGAATAC
This sequence comes from Canavalia gladiata, assembly GCA_037954105.1. NCBI lineage: Eukaryota > Viridiplantae > Streptophyta > Magnoliopsida > Fabales > Fabaceae > Canavalia > Canavalia gladiata. Next base: position 43,434,845 of record CM075661.1, read on the forward strand.
CCATCCAAGTAGCAAAAATAAGATTGCTTAGCTAACCTTTCAAGCATTTGGTCAATGAAGGAATAGATAAATTTTTTTGCCTTTATTCAACTTCCTATTAGCTAATTTTTCAATAAATTCTTCACTATGCTTCATTTAAAATGCCATAAAAGCATCCATGAGTGATTCTAGCTTAGATTTTTGAGGTGGAGAGAAATCTGGGGAGGTTTGTAGTTTCCTTGTCCGTCTTGGGTCTATTGATTTTAGTTTTGAAATTGCCAATATCCCCTAAATACCTAGTTATAGTTCCTACCAAAGTTGTTAATGACATCTACTTGCTGATTAGGTACATTTGTTAAGCCTAGCGGGAAACATGAGGCATTATGTCTTGTATTACCACACAACTCATAGACCATATTAGTAGCATCTATTTTATTCAATTTATCTATCTTTTGGGTTAAAACTTCAACTTTAGCAGTAATTACAAACAATGCATTAACATTGTAGTTACTTGGAGTTTTGATGGGTTAGCTTCCTTCAGATGACCACTAATAGCTATTTTGAGATATTTCTTCTATCAAATTATAGCCTTTTTCAAGACATTTTCTCATGAAAGTGCCTTTAGCTATGACATTTGAGTGATTTTATATTATTGATTTATCCCATTGCAAATGATATGAATTGTTAACCTTCATTCAATAACGTGATGGGTCATTTTCGAAGTAGTTTCTTGTACCTTTCACATGCATCATAGAGAGATTCATCCTACCTTTTGAATAAAAGTTATTATCTGGTTCCTTAGTTGATCAATCTTTCTACATGGAAAATACTTATTGAGGATGGATTGAGAGAGTTGGTTCCACATGGTTATGGACCCTTTTAGGAGTGATGACAACCTAAGTCTCACTTTATCTCTTAAGAAGAAAAGAAAGACTCTTAAACCGATGTCATCTTGAGTAAAAACAATTGATTTTGAGTGTGTCATAGTATTCTTGAAATATCTATAGATATAGATTGGGATTTCAAATGTTATTTCTTCAAATTGGTTCTGTTGTGCCATCACCAAAAGAGATGAGTTTAACTCGAAATTATTAGCTTCAATAAAGGGCCTAGTGATGCTAGGTTTTCTTCCTTAAGTGTTCAAGGCTTCAAAATCCCTCAAAGCTCAATTATTATTTAGTAATTTCATTTTATTGAGAAAAAGATGTTTCCTCCTTACTCTTCTATTTGATCTGACAATGCATACTATTTTAGAATTGAATTTCAAGATTTCTTTTAATTTGTTACGCTTCTTTTATGCATGCGTAAAAGTTAACCTAAAAGAGGCAAATGTCACATCATAAGAAATAAAAATAATGAAATGTAAGGATGAAAGCTAAGATGTGAAAGAAAAATAATACATGTCCTATCTAACCAGATTACAAATCTATTAATATTAATGGGAACATAGTCCTTGACAACGATGTCCAAAACTTGATAAGTTGCAAGTGCATAAGTTTATCTCGTAATAAAAAATATTGTATCAACAAGGATTGTGTTATTAAATACTAAATTTCATAATCTAACTATGTAGATCGAAGATTTTAATTTTCTTCAGAATTCAAGTTCTAAGTTTAAACACATGAATTAAATCTCAAAAAAAGGGAAAGTAGAATATGAAAAATCTCAAAATTTGAATTTATTTCTATTTATGATTAAGATATTATGAATTTTTTGTTTTTGTTGATTCTTACAACTTGAAAATGTAAGTTATCCAAATTTAGTTATTGATACCTTTGAGAACTCCAATAATGTGTCCAAATGAAGATAATACTATTGTCTAGATCTTTCCTTACAATCAAACCCCTTATACTTTTTGATGACTTAATTTGATTTCTCGAATGATTTAAAAATCTACTTTTATGATAAAAACTTTAAGTTTAATTTTAAAAAATTATAAGGTTAAAATTTTCCTCTTAGTTTATTTTTCATTAAAATCGAACAACTTAATTCTAGAACTCAAGCTAGCCTTACACGCTAAAAAATTAAATCAAGCATATATATAAATTTACATAAATAGTAATTCAAAATTAGGACATGATCGTAATGCATAAATTGCAACAAATTACAAATCGTAAAATATAGAAATTGAATTATCCATAATCATAAAGAAATTTTCTAAAACAGAATTCATGAAAAAAGGAAGTGAAAGACAAATTCTAAAAATGATGAAGTCCAAGATAGAAGAACGATCTTTATCCTTTGTCCTATTGCCCTCTTTTTTTCTTCTTTTTTCAATCCTCCATTTTAACCTGCTCTCTTCTTGATCCTCTTTTTCATCTCCAATGCTCAATGTCTGTATTTTGCTATATGAATCGTGACCGCAACCATATCATGGTCATTGTCTTTCCGGACCAATAAATTTTCTGTATTTTATAACTTATAACCATGTCTATGGTTGTCACTATTAGCATATCACTATTTCTATTTCAAATTTTTTTTCTACATTTCTATCATGCATACAAGGGAAGAATAACAGTTTCTAGAAGAAAGAAACTGATGATAAAAAAAGGAATAAATTTTTTTTTCATTTTCTCTTTTCTATTTTCTTTATTTTTATTTTTGTATATTTTTCTTTCTTTTACATACATATAAGGATTCTACGTATATTCTTTATCTTTCTCTTTCTAAAATAAACCTTTTTATATTTATTAAAGAGAATTCATTCATAAAAAGATGAAAAAAATTAAATACAGTCAAAATATTTACATATAAATTAAATGATAAAATGATATATATGATGAGCTTATATGATCACGTAACTATAATTGAAAAACTTGAAAAGTTTAGTACGTGACAATTACTTTTTAAATTTAATTTAAAAAGGTTTATACCACATCAACTGCTATTTAAGTAACGAGTTGAAATACAAAAATGACGCAATAGATAGCCAACTCTTTCATCGAATAAAAAATAAATGACTGGCCGAACGTATATAGTATAGAGATTGATATAACATTGTTACGAGAGGCTAAAAGTTGAAGCAAACACATAATCTTTGATCCGATTATACTTATAAAAGAAGTATTTTCTACCTAGGATATCTGTAAAAGAAAATTAACATTATTTTGATGATGCTCTTGACGCATCGGAACTCTAATCTTAACTGTAAATACTTGTTGGTAGGATTTAGATCTATTAATAATGAAATAAAGAAGCAGTGGAGGAAACAAGAAAGAAGAGGAATGCAATAAGGTGCACGTGGTACGGTTGCAAGTTGGAAAACCAAGATTGTACGATCTAAGAAGAGTCAAGAGGCATGCCCGTGTGGTAGTATCAAGATACCTCACTCCAAAGCTGTATTAGTAGTACTTTGTGTAGTCCTACTCAAAATTGGGACTCTCAAACAGCACAAATCTCGAAGGCAAGGGTCAATGCTTAAATGCCCTCTAAATTTGTGGGTCCAAATAACCTACCAGCCTAGCAGCCATGAATTCTCTTTCTCTATATTTCATTCCCATTCTTACCCTTCACCACACTGTCGGCGATACCTCAATTTCAAGGACATACTCACACGGAATAAATGTACATTTTTTCTTTCCTCACCTATTTATCTATCTATCTATCTATCTATCTACAATGCCAAAACGCTTAGCTGGTTTTGTTTGTTTGTACCTTTGCCTTCACAAAGATCAGCAACACTCATCTAATATATCTTTATTGATTTCATTTTTTTATTGTTCAGTTCAGGGTTCCACTCACTTTCCAAATGACCAAAATCCATGTCATTTCACTCTTTCCTTATTCACCCTCTTCCAACCCCAATTCCCTCACTTCTTCATTCATTCCTTCCTTTGCCGACTCTCTATTACTCACTCTCCCTTTATATATAAAGCTTACTAATCTAAAACCTTTCTACACTAACAAAACCCCACCATCACTCAGTGCTTGACAACAAATCACCCCTTAGACCAATCCCTTTCAAAAGGCTTTAAAAAACACAGAAAAACCCCCAACTTTCCCTTTCATTCATGGCTTCTTCTTCTCTGACAATTTCCCCAAGAAAGCTTCGTTCTGATTTGTATTCCTATTCTTACCAGGAAAATTCTGGAACCCCATTAGTGATAAATGTTCTGGCTTCGCTGATTGAGAGGAACATGGCCAGAACAGAGAGGATCGTGAAGAATGGGTCATGGTCTTTGTCCAAGGCCATTAGCACTAACATCTTCGATTGCAGGGAGATCCCAGACATGACAATCCAATCGTATCTAGAGAGAATTTTCAGGTACACTCGTGCAGGACCATCGGTCTATGTTGTGGCATATGTTTATATAGACAGGTTCTGCCAGAACAACCCTGGATTCAGAATCAATGCCAGAAATGTGCATAGGCTTCTCATCACAACCATCATGGTGGCTTCCAAGTATGTTGAAGACATGTGAGTTTTCTTCTCCTCCTTTTCTTTACATCCATCATGTTGGAATGTTTACATACCCCAATATCATCTCCTATTCGTTTGATTAGTATATCTAATTGTAATTAATTCCATTTTTTAAATTTCAAATTCGATGTATGAATTGTAAACTAAATATATTAAAATATTATAACCATACACAATGAAAACGATTGAATTTACCCTTTCTTTCTAATTTCTATACATCAAACCTTAATCCAATTTTACTTGGTTGATTCTACATTTTATAACATGTACTTGTCAGTAAATTGGTTAAAAGGGGGGGTTTGTTAAATTGGTTAAAAAATGGAAAATGGTTTGTTTTTGTCAATCTCAATCGTTGACATCACTTGCTAACAACTAAGGAAAGGGACAGGCTTTTCAAGGGTACCAAGATTTTGGTCCGTGTTGTTCGTGTCTGATAATGAGTCGATTTCTCAACTATCCAATTAGCTTGGATTGAAATTCAGGGTAACCGGTGCTAATAAAAATGTTAATATTTTTTTTTCTTTTAATTTGACAGGAACTATAGAAATTCCTACTTTGGAAGAGTTGGTGGATTGACAACTACTGAACTGAACAAGTTAGAGATGGAATTCCTTTTCTTGATGGGTTTCAAATTGCATGTGAATGTGAGTGTTTTTGAGAGTTATTGTAGCCATTTGGAGAGGGAAGTGAGCATTGGAGGAGGGTATCACATTGAGAGGACCCTACGGTGTGCTGAAGAAATCAAAGCAAGGCATAGTTACACACACATTGCTCGCGTAATGTTGTAGTCTCAATATTAGAGAGTTTTGCTTTATTTGTTGTGGCGGGTTTATTTTAGCCTGCAAATAAAGAAAGGCAAGTTTATGTGTACAGATCGGTATAAATCTAAAATGTTTGTCGTGGTATTGAGATTTAGGGTCACCAGAAGGAAGCCAAAGCTTGAGCAATGTACAAATATGTTTCGTTTCTTCACATGTATACAGCGAATTTTCTCCAAAGATTTTTTTTTTTTCTTTTGGGCATTTTGCTTCTATTGACTCTGCATGTTTTGACCCTGTACTTTATCATCTGACTATGCTTCTTATTTTGTTCAATTTGAGTAGAGTTATATTATTTGTATAATTTTTTATAATACCTTTTTCTTATATTTCCCTACATCATATTTTTTTTTTCTATTTCTCTTGGATCTTTATTTTGATATTGTAATTATAATTTTTATTCGAAAGAACGAGGGTGGCAAAATCGAATTCATGATGACTAATAGAAACTTCGATATTTTATTTGTGGAGTTAATTATTTCAAAAGTTTGGGTCATAGAGTGAAAGTACTAAACTTTTTTTATTTATCAGAAATGCTAATATTAATATTTATTAGATCTTAAACATTTTAAAATGATTAATTTTTATTGAAAAATAAATATTTGTTATAATAAAATAATTAATGACCTAAGGATCGATATAAACAAAATTATAATTAGTATGATGTATAGATAACGTGTAAATAGGATGACATGACTAAATCATAATGCAGAAGGATGTGTGAAAATGTGTCCATTGCTTTGTCAACATTTTTATTTATGATCGATGGAGATTACCTGTCTCTTGGTATATTGTGATAGTGAAAGATGGTTAAACATTAGAGCAAGCATGAGAAGAAAGTATTGTAGTGATCCATATCAGAACTTTCATAACCTGTCAACAAAACTATGTGAAGATGCATTATAATCCCATTCTATTCTTCCAAGTAATTAACCAAAATAGCAGAGATTTGTGTGTTGTCATGAAATTGTTGCTATTTATGATTACATGATCTGAATAAATAACAAGTGATTTCATTGTGACATGTCCTAGTGATGGGGGAAAAGATCCTAAGAAGAGGTGGAATATATAAACGCCAACTGTTTTATTTGAAGTTAGATTTAGAGAATCAATGAATTAATTATGTCACATGATGAGAACAATAATGCCATGATTTACATAGTTATAATACAAACTTGGTGTTTTTAATTCAAATGAAAATTTGAACCTCAAATCTGCTGGATATTAAGCCTAAGCTCTGTCATGTCATTGTATTAATCAAGAGTAAATTGCATTTATGCTCCTTTGCGTTATAATTAAACTTTAGAATCATTTTTGAATTTAAACTAATTATAACAAACCTTCTAGAATTTTATAAGCAAAATCACCATAACATACAATATTTGATGATCAACTCCTTTTCCGGCAAATTTTAGCTTATTTCACAAAGCATATCTTTTATTTTTATTATGAAAATCATTAAAAAAAAAAAAAAAGATCGTATAAAGGACTAGTTGCTTGAAAGGAATCAAGCAAATGATTATCCATCATAACCAAGATCGATGTTGAGTGTTTTATTCTATTTTTTAGCATTAATAATAATATACTAGAGACCGAAAGAAAAGGTAGACAAATTTAAAAAGCACAATATAAAGCATAAGCTTGAATGAGGTGTTTAAATTAGATTATTCATTAAAAAATAATATCAGAACTTGATTTGATTATGATGTGTTGCCAACCGAAGACAGCTTCTATCAGTGAAAGGAAGGCAGGCAGCGTCTTACTTTTATTTATTTTTTTAAAGTTTTAAAGCGATTAAAGTACATCCAGGTTCTCTCTCCTTTCTTTCTTTTTTAAATAAAAAATTTGTCAAAAATTTATTTCATTAAATAATTAAATTTTAAAATAAAATAAAGATATTTTTTAAAGCCAATCAAAGGGTCGCCATTCTTTTTATTTTGAGCAAGAAGGGTATGTATGTGCAATCTATTCTCTTAAAAGTTGAAAATTTACCAAAATAAAACTTATATTATTTGCTAAAAAAGAAATAATTATAAATATAAAAGCATAATTTAAGTAAAATTTGTATCTTCATTCTAAAACTTAAATTGCCCTTCATTCCTCTTGTTAGCGGGTTGGTGCTGTATGTGAAAGGAAGGACTTGAATGAAAGGAGAGTTCAGAGAGTTAGATGGACCAAAGCCCAAAACTTGGGCCCCTTTTCTTATACTATTGAAAAAAGGAATTTGGGAACGTTGCTTTAGTTTCGGTCCTAACAATTACGTGATTCAATTGAGTGAAATGAATTGGGTTGAAAGAGAAAAAAAATGTTAATTCAATTGGGCTAAGTGGTATTCTCAAATTTAGGAATAAATTAAAGTGAGTGTAGATTGGACATTTTTACCGTACTAGACTGTTCATTTCCGTATTATTTATGTTTGCCAAAAACTAATATTACATATTTTTCTAACAATCACTCTTTCTTTTTTCCCTTACTATTGTGTCTTTTAAATTCTTTTTATTCTTGCTTTCTTTAAGACAATAGAGACCATTCAAAACTAAATATTCCTTAACGAAGTTCTGAATAATAAAATTCATGAAATTTGACAAAAAAAATAACTGAGAAAAATACATTGTTCATATATAAAGATAAATTTTTATGACAAATCTAATTCATACATAACATATATGTCATTATGATTATTCTAATAGTAAAAAAAGTTAAAAATTAAAATAATTTTACATAAAATTTTAACTTTAAATTTTACCATTTTTCACATTATAAAAAAATTCATACATAGCATACAGTAAATTATTAGAAACACCAAAATGAATAATAAACCCTTACATATTTTTTCAAGACAAATTTAGAAATAATTTACCTAGAAAAATTCCTTAAATTGAACGCCTACATCATAGGTACAAGATAACTCTTTGCTGTTTATCTGTATAATGTATAAATTGATGGGACACATAACAGTTAGTTAGATAAGTAATATATCAGAAGCTACTGAAACCTAAGTTATATAAGAAAAGTACTAGACTTTATTCCGCCACCCGTAGTTACCGACCTATTAATATGTTGTATAAGTAAAATTGATTTCAAAATAGTATTTAAAATCACATATAGTAAATATATAATGTACAATTAATTTGATGGAAAAATATAAGAAAATGACATTTTCAATCGTGATAGTATATTTATTAGATGAACTAATTTCTATATTAATAAAAATTCTTAAAAAAATTTATTATCAAACAAAAAGTTATTATTACAAATTTAATATCTAAAAATTTGTAATAAGCATGTATAAAAACATGAATTATATTTTATTATTATTTATAAAATAGTTTGTTTATAAACATATATTAAAATAACAATTTTTAAATGTACATTATGAAGCATATATAAAAAATTATTACCTACCTTCTAAATTTTGGTTATTTCAATTAAACTATTATGATCTATTTAAACTTTAGTATTTATTAAAAATATATTTATTTTTAATTAATATTATTTATTAAAAATTTTCAAAATAATAAAACCCAAACGTATAGTAGCATAGTTTTAAAATTGTTTAAAAGTTTTTTATACGTTAACAGTTTGATTTAATAATTATTTATTCATTACTCTTTTATTTTTTAATTTAATTATATTAAATTGAACTTTATTTAGTGTAGGTAAATAAATGAGACATTAAATGATAAATTTTATAAAATTAATTATAGATCATTTTATTAGTTAAATAAGTTAAGTTACATTATTTTATATATAAGAAATAAAACTAAAAGATTGAAAAATAATAATTTACAAATCTGATATGTAGTGTTAAATAGTATAATAGATAAAAAATTTCAAATATTATAATGTTAGGAATGTACTTTTAATTTTGAGTAAAAATATTAAACTAAATTTAAAAGTGAAATTTTGAATTTTTTATTTATCTTAAATAATATCTAAATCTTTCACATTATACATATTGTCTCTTACATAAATTTTTTTTATAGTTATATCTGTTATATTATACCGCTGTCTGAAGTGAAAATAGCTGATTCGAGTTAAATATTATTAGATATATTATAAAGATAAACCGTGTTTTTTTTATAAATTAAAAAAAAATACGAGATTCAAACTCAAAATTTTACGTAAAATTACTCCAATTCTTAATCCTTCCACATTATACCAGTTCTAATAACTTGAATAATACATGCTCTTTTAAACTTACAAGTATTCAGTTTAAGTTGTTTTGAAAAAAATTCACATCTTAATCAGTTTTTAAAAGACCTTTTGAATAAAGAAAAGCGATAGTTATATTAAAATTTAAACCAAAATAAACGTGAATTCGAACTCAATTAATAAAGATATTGACTTTGAAGCTTTGGTAGGTCATTCAAAGAAATATTAGTTCTAAACAAAAAGAAAAAAAATTATGAATTATAAGTATTATAAATAAGATAGGCAGTAACTAATGATTTTTTTGGGAAAAGTAAATTTTTTAACACATAATTTTAATAGATGACTTCTACATGTTAATAATGAAAAATATTCAAATTAAATTTTTCAAAAGTTACTTTTTTTTATGAAGAAAAATCCTCTTTTAATAATAATTCTAACATAAATAATTTGAAATATTATAAAAAGTTAATTTACACGTTCACTCTTAAAGTTGCTCTGTTTTTATTTTAATATTTTTTTGAAGATGTTCATGTTTGTATTTGAAAGAGAAGACCGGAGGCAAGTGGCGACCTACCTAATTTCTTTATTGGAAGTTCAATGCTTCTTTGGCTTGCGTGATTGTCTGATTGATATTACAAACTACCCTAAGAAATTCCGTTATTTCCGTAGATTGATGATATATTTGAGATAAGTTCTTCGCATTAAAAAGAAGATTTATGTTGTAAACATTAAATTTATTAATTTAATTTAAAAAATGTGAAAAAAATCATACTAATCATTTATATGTTTAGATAAAATTACATATAATATTTTTATTTTTTAATATTTTTTATATATAAAAAATTAAAAAAAAATTTGTATAGAGTCATATAATTAAAAAATATATTATATTATATTTTTATATAAATTAAATTTTTTAATAGAATTAAAAGATAAAAATATTGTGTATAATTTTATCTAAATACAAAAATAGTTGGTATAATTATTTTTTAAAATATATTAATTTTTATATTATTAGTAGCTGAAAGTATCTTACACCGTACGAATGAGATCTTTCTATCCTAAATATTAAGTTAATAGTAATTTTTTTTTTATTTTTAAGATAAAGGATGTATGTAATAAATTTTTTTATTATAATTTTTTTTTATGTATATGATACTTATAAAAAGATAGTATCAAAAATATTAACTTTGAATGTTAAACAACATGATATGAAATACTACAAATGAAATTTTAAAAAAAGAAAGAAAATTTTAAAAAAAATACATTATATTAGAATAAAAAAAATTTATTGTTGAGTTTAATGCCATAATATATTTTTTTTTTTTGGATAAAGAGTCTTTTAAACTTTATCAAATGAATAGTTCAATTCTTATCTCCACAAAATCTTTACACTTACCTAATGGTTGAAAATTTTCTTTTAATAAAAGAATCACACGGTATCCAAATGTAAGCCACTGTAAGAATGACTAAGAAGAGTTTTCCTTATAAATACAACAAATATACTTAGTAAAATATATACATAATTGTTCAAAAAGATATATTTTTTTATAATTTATTACTTATGAAAACATCAACTTTATGCTATATAAGAGGCTTCAGAATAAAAGAGAATTTGTTGAATTATCCTTTTAAATAATGTTTTGACTACAAGAGAGATTATAGTTTTGGTACTCTTAACTATTGGTACTTCCTTATATTATATGCCATCAAGGGATTTTGTCTCTTTCTTTTGTATCTTCTTTATGAAAAAAACTAATTTAGAATTATTTGTTTGAAATTATGAAGTAGTATTTTTTTTATCTAGAATCTTCATTTCTAGTTATGTGTTAGTCTTAGTTCATTAACTACTAACTTTATATAGGATAGGATGATCATAGCTGAAAGTGGACTTGTTTTGGAACATACTGATATCTAGTGATGTCAATTAATTATTTGGAAAGAATTTTTTTTTGTATGAATTGATAAAGAGATAGATTCCAATAATGTTCGAAATATATGATTAAATCCTTGAACATAGGAGCTTATTTTGTCAATTTTAATAGCATGTTCTATGAATAATAAAAAAAGGCTTTTAATTACTATCTTTTTTCACAAAGCAATTCTAAAAATTTCTTTCTCTAGTTATTCTCTTTTTATTCTCTTTCTTTTTATTTTCTCTTATTTTAAAAAATGGGTTAAGAATAAGTATTTATATATAAATTTAGATGATATATTCAAATGAGTTAGTTTTAAACCATTGTAGCTGATAATATTTTCGAAACTTTCATAACTTTAGCTTGGTAATTGATTATTATCATTAATAATCGATTATTAAAGCATTTTATTACTTCTGTAATCAATTAAATTAGTTGTTAATTGATTGATGTAACTTCAAAATCCATTTATAATCGATTACATACATTTTTAATCGATTACTTAACTTTCGAAACAATTGGTAATTAATTAAATTAGTATTATGCAAATTTGCATACCTCTAATAAGCTTTGTTAATTGATTACATGGTTGGTTAACTCAACTGAATCTGGTTAAGCATTGTTTGTAACATTTGGTTAACTCAATTAAAAATTTGTTAACTCTTTGTAATACTTGGTTAAATCATATCCATATTAGAAAAACTAAGTTTTTATAATTCCAAAATACTTAGGTTTATTATGAAAATCATTTCACTTTGAGGATTCTTTCTAAACAATTAGCCCTTAAATCGTCCATTTGAGAATCTAGTTAAGCTTTTCTTTCAAAAACCAACTTAGAGAGTTTGATTAAAATATGAGATTTATCAATGCATACATATAATTCTAATACTTAGTCATATTATTATCTGATAGAAGTCTTCACCAAAATTCGTCTACAAGCAAATATGGGACATTTTTTTCTCAAAATCTCCCCCTACTTTATGATAATAAACACCACTTAAAAGAAAAATTATTCATATTTAAGAGCTTTGCTTCAATGTATACCTTTCCCTCAATGAATGCTTTATTTCAACTTATATTATTGGAAAGAACATTTTTCTTTGATGACATCTTGAAAATGATCTATAGTCCCATTGAACTTCCCCTAAAAACGATATACCTATTCCACCTCTTTTGACATGATAAAAAAAGTTAACCAAAAACAAAAATGCCAAATGAAAGGGGTAAAAGAATATTCATATAAATCTAACTTTGGGCATTGGGATACAAGAAATGTAATAGCATCAGAGTGCATACATATATCCATAGAAAAACACATGTTATGCAGAAATATCCATAGAATGGTCTAGTAATCAATTACAACACATTGTAATCGATTATCGCATGATTTTGTTAAGCAACTTCACAAAATATGGTGCCAATTAATCAATTATAACTATTTAACGGATTACAATGTAAAATTATACAGTTGAACCAGTGAAAAAATATAGCCTGTCATTAATTGAAATAGGTATGGAAATCACTTTTCATAAACACAAGAGTTAAGCATATTATCAATTTTATTCAAGTTATATAGGTCATTTTGGACTTCATGTAAAATTCCTAATTCTCTTCTTAAATTAAAAAATATCTCATTTGCTAAAGGTTTAGTAAATATTTTAGCTAGTTGCTTATTTGATTCAACAAATTCAAGTAAAGAATTACCTTTTTGCACATGGTCTCTAAAAAAATGATGTCTAATGTCAATATGCTTAGTTCTAAAATGCAAGATAGGATTTTTGGATAAGTTTATAGAACTAGTATTATCACACATAATAGGAATGCTATTTAACTCCACTCATAGTCCAAGAGTTATTCTTTGAGCCACAAGATCTGAGCACAACAACTTCCAGCTGCAATATATTATAGCTTTAGCAATGGATAATGCAATACAAGCTTGTTTCTTACAACTCCAAGAAATCAATTCATTTCCTAGTAAATGACATATATTACTTGTACTTTTCCTATTTAGCTTACAACCAGCAAAATCTGAATCTGTATAACCTATTAAAGAGCATATACTACCTTTAGGATACCATAAACTAACATAATTTGAACCTTTAAGATATTTCATGATTCTTTTTTCAATAGTAAAGTGTGATTATTTAGGATTTTTTTAACATCTAACACACAAGCATACACTAAACATAATACCAGACTCTACTAGCTATCAAATATAATAATGAACCAATTATACTTATATATTTAGTTAGTTCAACTAGGCTACCTCTTTTATCTTTGCTAGGATAAGCTGATATTTCCATTGGAGTAACTGCTTCCTTACCATTGTCCATGCCAAACCTTTTAAGAAGTTCTTTGTAATACTTGATTTTCCTTATGAATATTCCATTGCTCATTCGTATTATTTACAATCCAAGGAAGAAAGTTAACTCTCCCATCATTGACATCTCAAACTCACTTTTCATAGTATTATGAAATTATCTACATAATGATCCATTAGTAAAGTCAAATATAATATCATCTACATAAATTTGCATAAGTATCATGATTTTTCTTTTAATGAACAATATTGTATCAACCTTGCCTCTATTAAATCTTTTTTCTAAAAAAAAAACTCACTTAACCTTTCATACCAAGCTCTAAGAGCTTGTTTAAGTCCATATAGATCTTTTTTAAACTTATATACATGGTTTGGATATTCAAAGTTTTCAAAACATAGAGGTTGATCAATACATACCTTCTATTGTATATAACCATTAAAAAAAGTAATTTTGACATCCATTTGATATAGCTTGAAATCTATTACATATTCATATGCCAATAATAATGTAATTGTTTCTAATGTAGCTACTGGTGCAAAGGTTTCATCAAAATTAATGTCTTTCTCTTGATTATAGCCTTTAGTCACTAGTCTAGATTTATTTCTTATTTCCTATGCAAAGGCTTAGGTACTAATTCCCAAACTTAGATTCTTTGAAATTGTTTAAGTTCCATTTACATAACTAATATCCAAAATTCATCTTCCATAGCCTCATAGTCCTAGGTTCAATTTATGAAACAAAATCAATATGATTACATACATTATATAAAGAATATCTAGTAGAAACTCTCTTTGATATGTCATCAATAAATTTGTCAATTGGATGATATTTATATATTTTCCATTCCATTGGAAGATCAAAATGTTGTGAGGTGATAATTGGTTCTTCCTCTTCATTGTTATGATTTGGATTTAGTCCTTTCACATTGATATTTGATAGAATTCCTAAACCATTATCAATAGTAGCTTTTCCTCTTTTGAGGGGTTAGTTTCATCAAATACAGCATGAATGGATTATTTAATAGTCATGGTTCTATTATTATATACTCTAAATACTTTACTAAAGAGAGAATATCCTAGGAAGATGCCTTAATCAGATCTAGCATCAAATTTTTCTAAATTATTCTTACCATTATTCAACACAGAATTTACAACTAGAAACATGAAAATGACATATGTTTGGTTTCTTTCCATTATAAAGTTCATATGATATTTTCTTCAATATAAGCCTAATCAAAAATCTATTTAAGACATAACAAACAGTATTCATAACATTAGCCCAAAAATACTTAGGTAAGTTAGTTTTATTTAGCATTATTCTAGCTAGTTCTTCAAGACACCTATTTTCCTTTTATCAACACCATTTTTCTTTGATGCTCTTCGTGATGAAAAATTATGTTAAATATCAAGTTTATCACTATTCAAATGCATGATTTTAAAATTCACCACCATGATCACTCCTAATAATATCTAATTTCAAGTTATTTCATTTTGTATCATTTTAAATAACCTTTTAAAAATAGAGAATGCATCATTCTTATTTGTAATGAACAAAGTCCAAGTATATCAAGAGTAATAATCAACAATCACAAGTACATAATAATTTCTACCAAAGCTTAAAGTTATAGAAGGACCAAATAAGTTAATTTGCAACAATTGCAAAGATCTAGTAGTAGAGACAACATCCTTTGGTTTAAAGGAAGTTTTTACTTGCTTATTTGATATGCATCACATAACTTATCTTTATTAAATTTGATGTTAGGTAAACCAATAACCAAATCTTTTGTTCTTAATTTATTCAAGGGATCTAAGTGTATGCATATCATAACTATGATTCATCTTCTTTAGATAAGAGACATTTCAAGTTACATGCATTTATAAAATCTAGATTTAGCATATAGATGTTCTTAATCAAATTTCCTACCAATTTTATCTTATCACCATTTTTATTAACTATCCTACAATAGGTAGAATAAAAAATAACCTTAAATCCTTATCACAAAGTTCACTAATTCTAAGGAGATTATGCTTAAAGCCATCAACTATATAGTACAATTGTAATAATGGCATTATTAGTCTTACCAACCTTTCCCAAAGCAAGAATTTTACCTTTGTTGTTGTCATCATAAATAACATAGCCACTTGACTTTGCTAAAAAGTAAGTATACTTTGACTTATCTCCTATCATGTATTTTAAATATCCACTATCCAAGTACCAATTTAAATTCTTAACCTTTACTCCCCGTACAAAATTATTAAAATGTATTCCTTAGGTACCTAAACTGCATTGCATCCTTTAGGGTTAGTCAACAAGGTAGTTCTTTTTGGAACCCATACATATTTACCATTTGGAACACCATACTTTCTAATATAACAAGTAGATGTAGTATGTCCTACTTTACTACAATAAAAGCATTTGAGATACTGTTTGCTAGATGTGTTATAGGATACAAAGGAGTTATTATAAATCTTAGTACGATTATTATAATTATAACCAAGCTTAGTTTTATCATGCATGCTTCTTTGTCTTTTCCATATATCTCTTAGATTATTTCTTCTCATGTTAAATTTAACAAGTGTTTGATTTTACTCTTTGACTTTCAGTTATTAAGCTTGATAATTTTCATAGCATTTCATGCATGCAAAATGTGTGTAATGTTATATATCAAGGTTTCTCCACAAGCAAGTATACTTATCGATGTAGAAAAGGGGTATTTGAGACCCCTAGTGTCAATCCCACAGATACTATGCCAACAATCCATGAATGAAATTTAATTCTAACTTTTAACTTATCAAAATAAGGGTTTTGTTGTATGAGTGTAAGAGATAAGAATAAGAAGATAGAAATAGGGAAAAAAAAAAAATGCAAAGAACACAAGTGCAAAGTTACGGATAGGTATAGGATTTTGAATCACCTTAAATTTACCTATTTTTATCCCCAAACTCCCTTACGGACGATTTAAACATCAAACGCTAACCACTCGTCTAATGTTATTACTAGCCAAGATCATACAATAATAATAATATTTTCCTTAAGTACAACCTTCAATGATCATAGAAGGTAAATAAGTAGAAAAAGCATAAAATACAAGAGGCTTGTCAAATACTGTTAAGTAAATAACTTGTCACAATCGAGATAGTGATGCAAAGGTGGAAAAAGAAATAGGTTTCAAAGAGAAATATTTTTGAAAATGGAACTGCCACCAATTTTATTTAAATTAGGAAAATTGAAAAACCTATTTTATTTCTAAAAACATATCTACAGGAAAGTAAAATAGGCTCGAAAGTCAATTTATGCATAGAGAATGGTGGAAAATTAATCCCACAACACCCCTAGCACATCCATCCTAAGGTGATTAGTTACCTTTAATCGAATCGTTCAAATTAATAATAATTTAAAAATATTTATTTCATTACTTTTAATGCATAAGAACAAATTAGATCAAAATAATATTTTTAAATAAATAAGTAAATAAATAATTAAATAAAGTGAACAAATATTGTGAAAATTAATTTTGATTTGATGGTTTAATTTCCGCTTCTATATATCCTTCGGTAAAATAAGGAACTCAAAATTATGTACTTCTCTATAAAATAATTGTGTGTTAATTAATTTAATGAAAAAGAAAATTTATAAAATAAACTCATCTATGAGAAATCTAAAATAGCATAAAGGTACTCATTAAATCTCAAATAATAATGAAGGTAGCATCTACTACCCCATCATCATTCATTGTTGCACAAGATAAACTATATTTTACTTATTTAAACTTTTTTTAGCTAAAAGGGAATTAAAATTCGATAAAATTAATTAAATATAATATATATATATATTATATTTTAAAATCAACACCTTAATTGAAAGTAAATAAAGTAAAGTACAGGAGTGGAAACATGGCGTCGCGTAACAATCGAAGAAAGAATGTAAGGTTGGAAAAGATAGAGTTAGTCTAGAAGATTAAGATTGACATTTATGGTGATGGGTGCTCTATGCCAAGCAAAGGAAATGAAAGAAGTTGGGATATGGTTCATTAGGAGCAGTGACCACAACAATCAATCTAAGCTCAACGAAAGGAAGGGATTACCACAAAGGTTTAGAGAAGCTCTAAGCAAAGAGGTTGTAGATTGGAAATCAGAATGTAGTTTATACCCTCTTCTTTTATATTTTATTTTTATGCATTATAAAATTTGGATGTTGTTCTGGTTGATTCGAAACATTATTTATTGCTTATTGTTTCTTTCAATTTGTGATTTTGACCTTAGAACCTTAATATGATAACCAAAAATGCTTTTTTCCTTTCAATGATGAACATGGAAATACATCATAAAATTGATAAAGAAAATAAAATAAGTTTGTGTGAGAATTTGAGAAAAATAATATTACTTGGTTCTTGATGCATGTGTATATTTTTATTCCTTCTTCTTTGATCCTCTATGATTCTTTATTTATTTTTTCTCCTAAAATATCCTTTTCAAGTTTAGTCTTCTTGAGGTATTTTTCTGAAATTTTGAACTGAGCCTGAAAAAAGCCCCTTCTCCTTTGTTTGCTAGTGTTTTTTTATCAAATGGTAAAGGAATAAATTTCCTTAACTTTGGCCAAAAATGACTTCTTGCTTATAGTAGCCGCCATTAAACCTGTGCTATTCAGCTATTATTCTGATGCTAGCTTGAACTACTCTATTCTCCATTCTTTTCTTTCAAAATTTAGTTTTTATTTTTCTTTTAATTTTGAGCAAATTAAATCAATTTTATATATTTTTTAGTTTTAAGTTAATTGTATGTCGTCTTTTTTTTTTCCTTTTGATCTTTCTCTCATTCTTCTTTTGGAGAAGAGAATAATCCATCTTCATGTGACCAACTTTACTACATTAATAACTAGTAAGCGTTGATGAAGATGTTTCATACTTCTTTGCTACATTGTTATGTTGAGAGGGTTGCCTCTTCAATTTCCCTTTTTCGAGAAAATTGCTAAAAATTTTCACCAAGAGATCTCAAAGGTAGCTTTGAGAGCTATTCCATTATTCTTCTTATCAATTTTCTCATTTTCAACCAATCGATTCAATTCATGCTCATGTTCTTGCAGCTTGCTAAATAAAATAGCTAATGACATTATCTTGAGATCTTAAGTTCTATAATAGTTGTAACCTTAGGCTACCATGGCTTACTAAGACAACTTAAAACTTTTTTAATTATTTCTTGATTAAGAATAATTTTGTTAAGAGTAGTAAGACCATTAGTAATATGGGTAAAACTCATTCTTCATTACGAATAGATTCATTTGGTTTTATGTGAAAATGCTTATATTTTTTATTTAATGTATTGATTTTGGATCTTTTAACCCCATTACTTCCCTTATGTGTGACTCTAAGGGTATCCCATATTTCTTTAGCTATTTAACATTGTGAGACTCTAAAGAATTTATCATAACTAAGTGTTGGGGTATTCATGTTCTTGGCTTTCAAGTTACATGGAATCTTTTTCTTCTCTTCCTCACTCCACTCACTTCTAATCTTTTTAGTCTTAACACCATCAATAATGTATGTTGGAATATATGCGTCATTTTCTACAGCATTCGACACATGTATATCTATGAACTCTATGAAAATCTTCATTCTTTCTTTCCAATATGGGTAACGTTCAAAACTAAAGATTGGCGGCTTATTGATGAATTCACCATTACCTAAAGATGGGTTTATTGAAGCAAGTTGAGCATCTAGATCATAAATAAATCCTATTTTTCTTCAAAACCACTCTTAATGCCAATTGTTAACCAAATCACCACAAACCTAAAAAAAGGTGATAAACTATTATTTTATCAATTTATCTATAGGAGTTTAGGAATAATTATTGTATTATTCAAGATTATTCACTAGTAATCCTACCCAGTTTTCTTTATTTTTGTAGGAATGGTCATGCAAGTTAAGAATAAGAAAATAGGTGAAATTTATGTCAAAAAGAGGGTAAAAAGGAATAAAAAGATAAAGAAGCAATAGAAGGACAAAAGTACCCCTCAACATGCCCCATAACAGGACTAGGCATCTAACACAACTGTGCAGACTAAGCATGGTCATGCTAATTGAGTGAAACATGCCCGCACAGAATGAGTTAGCACTGTTGTTCCAAATATAGCATATTCGTGCCAAGATTGGAAAGTGTCAAACAAGCAGCAATGTTAGCCCTAGTGACACACAGAAGAGAACCCAATTAGCCTAAACAACATTGCAAAAGACCTAGACCAGTTGCGAAGGCTAAAGGATCAATTAGGTCACCCCGACCTATGACAACTGAAGCCCTAATCTAGACTTATAAAAGGAAGACTCCTTGGAGAGCCTTGGACGTTCCATCCAAACACCACATTCAACCATCTAGAATTATCTATACTTTGGGTACAAGTCTACCTTTACTCCATTCTTCATCTCTAACATCTCCATTCCTACTTCCTACTTCCTCCTTCCTCATTCTATGTCCTTTCATAGGATCTTTGTGGAAGAAATCCCCTTGTGGTTAATTTGTTGAGTTGATTGCTAGTCTGGCTTGCAACCTGGTTTTGTATCTTTTATTTTAGGACTAGGTTATGAATTTTTTGGATTAATCTTCATCATGTGTAATTAATCCCTAATTTATGGGGGTTTAGTGAACCTTATGATGTAATTTCTTGAATCCTAGAGTTTTTCCATTAATAATTATTATGCCATTACTTTGTTGAATAATGATATTTTGGTTATTCAACTGTGTGTCATTACATTATTGAACGGTGGTGGTATGGTTATTCAATTGTGTTGTTTTATCATGTTTAATCCATGAGTAGAAATTGGTCACTCACTCTTGTTAATCTGTGAGTTGGTTAGAGGGTAGGTGATTATATCATCCCAGAATTGAAAAGGCTATAAAGTAACTGAATCTAAGGATTTGTTAGAATCCTAAATTTCTGATGAGTTAATTACTTAAATCGTAGTTGACAGCCTTCTATACTTTATACTTCTCTTATCTATCTACCTTGACTGATCATTGGAGGCAGTATTTAGGAAAAAGATTATTACTATTACTTCTTTACGTGAGTAGGAGACTTAAAGATAGGATTAAATTGCTATAAGCTTGGAAGAGATTCCATAAAGCCTTCTTATTTCCTTTTTTTTTGTCATCTGAATCATTTTTTGGAAAAAGATGTAGTTTTTTCTCTATCTCATTTCTAAACTCAAGATGTTTTTTTTTTTATAATCCTATTCTAAATTGCTTTTCATAATATGTAGATGAGGATTTTAATTATATGATGTTTACATATTATGTATGAATGTTGATTAGTTTTCATTTTCATGATCGTATATTATATTAAAATTCATATTTTTTAATTTATTTAATCAATAATTTGGAATATTAGAGGATTATGAATGTTTAAGAAAATAAATGTAATCCTATCAAATAATATAATATTGTGAGTTGAATGAAAACTAGAGATAAGAAAATACGACAAGATTTGCTAAATTTTTGCTTAAATATCTTAAATTAAAGTTGATTATACTAAAAGATTAAGTAAATAAATTGAATTTAAAAATATTACCTGATTTTATAAAAAAATTATAATAAATTAAAAAAATTTTCACCGGTCAATAAAAATGAAAATTAATTAATTGACATATATGATAAAAATATTAAAAAATTAGATAAAATTAATCAAATCATACTCTATTCATATTTTTATTTACATTTATATTACCAACATTTCTATATTTTATTATAATAAATTTATCCTAATTTATCAAATCATGCTCCATTCATATTTTTATTTACATTTACATTACCAACATTTCCACATTTTATTCTGATAAACATGTCTTACAATTAGCTACTTTATCTATTCATGTGATTCAACATCGTTGGTCTAATTGTGTTTAGAGTTATATTATTTTCATGTGGGTTGGGTTCAATTACCACATTCATGTCACATGGTTGCTTCTTTTCCTTTTTAATTTCCGATATCACCACTGTAGAGATTAAGGTGAAGGGAAAATAGGCATAGAATCCTACCTACGTAGGCTAAAGTCGATAAAATTTACTATTGTAGATCAATATTATGCATTGTAGTCACACGCTCGTGAATCATTCTTAAAATTTGTCTACTGTTTATCATTACCCAGCTTTGCCAAACTGTTGAGATTTTTAGGGAAGAGATGAGGGCGTTATTCTTGGTGTTCCTACTTGCTAAAGTGCTAGCCAAAAAGCCATTGTTTGATTGAAGTATATTAGATATTAGCTAAAGGGCTTTTGGATATCACAAAATCTGTAGTAGTACTGCTGCGATTGCGATCGCGTTTAAAATCATCATTTTAAATGTATTAATCAAGTCAAAATTATGAATTTTCTATTCTTCTTCATATCGTTCTTGTAAGTGTATATCCATTTAAATTGTTAGTAATTAACTAATTAATGGTGGTTTTACTTGGCTGGATCTTTTTCCTTGTCGCCATATTTCTCATTTCAAATATTCTGATTCATACATTGTGACATTACCGACCATTATATATGCAATACGTAACAACCATATTCTCAGCTCAGGAGCACAAGCTAATCATGTGAATTAAATAAGATGGAAATTGTTATAGCAATGACACAACACATCAAGAAGGAATAAAAGCCATACATTTATTTTATTCGAATTCCATTTAATTTAATAAATGTAGATAAAAGATTATGATGATTTTATCTACAGTTAAGTATTTTTAAGCACCAAAAAAATACATCCATCATTTTGTATAGTTCAGTCAACGTTAAAATATCCGTCAAAAATTATTTTTTGTTGGTATATGTGAAATTAATATTTTTAAACATTGATAATAATATTTTGGGTGATTATGAATTATTCGAAATTATATTTAACAGTAAAAAATAATATTTTTTTTATAATGAGTGAAGCTGCAGGGTGCAAAAATATTAGCAGTAGTCATGTAGATCTGTTAGCTTTTTTCAATATGTAAAAGTGTATATTTTTACATGCTTTAAATACACCATATTTTACATGCTATCCAGTCTTTTGTATATCATTTGTATTTGTATTTGTATTAGCATTAATCTAATTATTTTTTAAGTTTTAATTAATGTATATTGTTACCAAAATAGCACATAGATGAAGGTTGGTAAATAATTTTGTTATATATTTTATAAAATATCAGCCGTTAAAGCAGCTACAAATTTTTGCATATAAATTTTTTATAATATAAGATAAAATTCTTAGAAAATTAGTACTTAGAGAATTCTTGAACCATCTTACAAGTGATATCATCATTTAATATGCGAAATTTTGGAAAGTTGTCCGCAGTCTCTAAAGTTGTTTCTAACCACCCTCCAAGTATATTTTTAATGTAGTGTATGACTTCCATTATTACTCTTTTATTAACGATATATGTCAAAAATATTTAAAAATAGATAAAAATAAAAACATAATTGAAAAGATACTAATTAATATTAAATAAAAAATATATATTTTTTGTATTGAATTAAAAATATCTCTATTATAAACAAATTATACTAAAATTTAAATTACTTGGTGTAAAGCTTTTCTTTCAATTATTATTTAATATGTAACCATATGTTCTAAGTTTAAATTTAAAAATATTAATTAAATTGAATAAAACCATGACGCTAGTTTGGAGTCACAGAAAACTACAGAAAGAAAGTCATAAACACAGTCCTGCACATGTAACAATAAAAATAATGTTGAAAAGAAGGAAAGCAAGTTTGGAAATTGGAAGAAGCAGAAGCTGCCTTGATTGTTGCCAAATATTTGGTGAGGCTGTCTAGTAGTGATGAAGACACCCACGTGAGAAGTGATTAGTTATTGTGAACCGTTGGATCAACAAAAAAATGAGTTAGTTCAACCGTTAATAACCTCCATTAACGGCTACATTAACGAACAACACATTTCTATTCGTTTTCACCACGATTCGTATTTTCTTGAAAGAGACGACGTCGTCCTCATACGGCCATTTTATTCGCCGACCTACATCACCCTAAAACCCTAAGTGGGTCCAAACACCCATGTGCTCTTGCTCCCTTTTGTATATCCTTCCATGAAACACGTATATGATGTTAATTCATGAAATATTTATTAATGTTTCCTTCTGAAATTTTGTATTTTTTTATTTGATTTGGTAGTGTACATATATATTCATAAAGATAATAGTTGCGCTATATATCTTGGTTATGTTTCGGGTTAAAACATGCGTAAGGATGAAAGTGAGTGGAAGTGGGTCAGATTTTAATGAATTTAAATAGGCTTAAATCTAACTTAAGAGTTG
This sequence comes from Canavalia gladiata, assembly GCA_037954105.1. Classification (NCBI taxonomy): domain Eukaryota; kingdom Viridiplantae; phylum Streptophyta; class Magnoliopsida; order Fabales; family Fabaceae; genus Canavalia; species Canavalia gladiata. The sequence goes on from CM075661.1 coordinate 43,458,745, forward strand.
AGTGTAATTTATCTATTTATTTTACATGGACAGTTTTTAAAGACATAATTTTTTAAACCTAATATAATCCAAAATCTATTACCATTAATTTTTTAAAGTAGATTGATTTCAAGATTTTATTTAGGTTAACGAGCCTAGCTCCTTGAATGCGACGAATATATATAATTTTAAGATGGTAAAATTTAATACAAAAATGATAAAATATTATTATTATTATTTCATTTTGTTTATTTAAATAAGTTCACTTGTTAATTTTAAACAGACCTTTCTGAATGCTTTAAAGTCTAACATTTTTAGTTACATTGGATTTAAAAAAGATGGCTTAAATTATTTAATAAATAAGTTGAAGTTAGATTATTCTAAATGTGGCTCTCAAGTCATAAGTCTTTGTTAGCATATATCTTTTACAAATATGTAATAAAATGTATTATATTATAGTTTTTATTCTTAAAGCATTCGTTAGCATGACTCAATGTATACTAGTCAATCCATACTTAAGTGTGAAATTAATAGCAATAAGTACAATTGCAATAAAACTGTAAAAGTACTTATTGTTAAATTAATTTCATAATTCTAATAGGGCCCATACCTTCACTTCTGCTCGTTTCTACCAACCACTAAATTCACGGTAGTGTTTTCATTTCATTAAAAATACAAAAATGATAATCGTATTTTATATTTATTTTATATATACTGGTGGCCAATGTTTTATAATCTCAAAGAAAAGTAAGTTAAGTATCAAGTTAAAAATAAAAAATAGCAAATTATTGGGTTCCAGATTCTTTATCCATTAATACAAAAGGACTTTATGTTTGTGTTTTTATCTCTAATAATGTTTTCACTCTGTTGATTGTCTTATTACATTTACGTCCTTTAGTGCCATCTGATCTTTTCTCTAAATCTCTAAACAGATAAGTTTAAGAAAATGATATTTCACTATTTTTATAAACGTTAATAATAGTAAAAAAATTAATAATTATTAAAATGAGTTACTTTAACAAATAAAACTGAAACGTTTAATCAATTTTCTAATTAGCTGAAATGTCTTATCAAACATACTTATTATAAATAATATAATTATATTTATTCATAATTTAGATTTATTATAATTAAATAAGATTAAAATTTTTTTATCTATTACTACATACTGATTAAGAAAAATTTTAAAAATTATTTATTATTATATTAAAATTATGAAAAATTATCATTATAATATATTTTAATATCAGCCCAAGAAAAATCATTACAATCATGGCTTTTATAGTAATTAAGATAAAATTCAACAAATTTAATTATTTAAATTTATAATTAAATAAAAATATCAAAAAATTATACTATCAATATATTTTAATTAATTTTTTAACTATTAAAATATTTAATGATATATATTTAATAATGTTCCTTAATTAGTCTCATTGACCTACATTAATTAGAAAATGAAACAAAATTTTGTTAGTATATACTACTTTCACTTTAAAGAATGTTGATCGAAATAATAAGATTGAAGTTATAACACAAGATTACTCAGTTTTAATATCGATGTAAAAATTTTATTTACAGATGATATATAATTCTAGTTTTTACAAGTATTTTTAAAATTTTATAGTATGATGCTAATAAATTTATTCTAAAAAATATATTTTTTAACGATTATCTAAATTAACATAAAATAAATTAAATTGATACAAAATATATTAAATTTTAACAATTATATTATTTAATTTATTACTAAAATATATTTTAATAAATAATTTTTTATAAATATAAAGTTGTTGTAAATTTTTTTAATAAATATTAAGATTATCATTATTTATCTTTTAAAATTATTATTAAAAAAACTTTTCAGTATAGTAATCTATAAAATTTAACTCATCTAAACTTTTATTAATAAAAATAAGTGATAATCTAAACTTTTATTAATAAAAATAAATGATACTTCTTTCATTGCTTTTTAAATACTCATTTTCTTTTTTATGTTATTGTTTAAATTTTATACCTATAGATCTTTTTTTAATTTATGTAATATATTATTATATTTTATTTAAACTATCCTTGTTTGTACCTCCAATCATTTATTCTATTCTTTTATAAGTTTCCTTCTTCCATGCATAATCATCAACGACTTATTTGTTTGAGTAGTTTGTAATTAAGAAGGAAAGAATGAACGCAAATTTCTAATTTGGGGTGAAATTACGGGGGATGGAATTAGAAAAAGTGGGACCCGTATATAATTTTTTTTTTTTTATTTCCAAAAGTGTGGAGGATTGGAGGCTAGGGAGAGATGGCATTTTTTATTTTATTTTATTTTTTATTTTTAATGTTTTTTATAATATAATAATTTTAAAATAATTTTTATTAAAAATATTATTGTCAATTTTTTATTTTTATTAAATGAAAAATTTTATAATTATTATAAATAGTTTTTACAATTTTTTTTATTTTTATTTATTTAAATAAACTGATGAAATTATTTTTACTTCCTTGTGTTTTTCATTTTTATCTATCTGAAATAATACCTCATTTTCATTGTATTATATTTATTCTCTATTTTTTATTTTCTTCTTGTTATTTCACTTCTCATTAAAACAAACCTTAAATAATGATATAATTAGAAAAATAAAATTGAATAAATTTAAAATTTTAAAAAAAATTAAAAAACAATTTCTAAAACAAAACTAAAAACATAAAACAACAAGGGATTAACAAATTATTCATGTTGTATGTTCTGTCGTTCTCGGTTCTCATGTGATTGCATTATTAACTTCAGTGGTAAAAAATTATACATTATTTTCTTATTAAAGATAAAATTAGAAAAAAAATAATTATTAAATGATATGATCAAATAACAGTCTTAATGGAATAAGCCAGTTTTACTAAATTGACAATGAAAAGGAAACGGATGGAATAGAGTTAAAGTAAAAATAGCGTACTGTTCAACAGTATAGTTGAAGAAAAAAGTAATAAATATTTCTAGTTTAAAATTTCCCAAATATTAAATGTTTGTACTTTCATTTTCTGGATATTAATTAATAAAATATAAAAGCATATGTGAAAGTCAAATAATGCAGCTAACGAAACAAAAGGAATATAGTAAAATGCGCTTTAGTAAAAAGTTTCACTACTTTGTCTGGTATGGGATGATGAATTACTCAGGGTATATATAAAAGCACGCTTATCATGTTATAATTTTAGGTCATATGCATGAGTAGTAAAATTGGAAGGGATTTTGTTAAACTTGTTCTCAAAGTTATGAATATTCTGATTCTGATAAAAGAATTCAAGATTATAGTGATCAAACAAATTAAAGAAAGAATTCTAATTGAATTAGGTATTTTTTTCTTGATTTTAAAATTACAAACCAATATATCGGTTATCTTGGAAAAGTAGAAATTAATGCATTAGTAAAGACGGTGGTAAGTTTGCATTAATTTATATGAAAATATAATAATCAGATGCGGTTAACCTGTTACATCATTGTTCAGTTTTCAGATCATTTCAAAACCATCCAGACTTCCGGAGTCTAACCTCGCATGTTACCGTAGTATACTTAAGTTGCAACTAGAAACAAAATAATAGATAGGTTGCTACCATTTTATCCTATTATTTAAAACCCTCAAACTATTACTAAAACTCTCCATTAATCTTGTACATATTATATCAAACCCACCGCTTATACTTTAAACACCTAAGAATCTCCGTGAATTAATCATTAATCAAATATTTGTTGAGAAAAAAACGATTTCATAAGTTATATACATACATATACATATATATATAGATATATATATATATATATATATATATATATATGATATATTTGGTAAAATTAATTGATAAACTAGTTGAAAGTTAAAAAATTTAAAAAAAATTGAAAATTAAAAAATTAGATGAAAATTAAAAATTAAAAAATTATTAATTAAATTAAAAGTATTTAATAAAATTTATTAAATTAACTGTATTTCATAAAACTTATTATTAAATTAACTGATTAGTATAAAATGATAAGTAAAGATATAATTAAATAGTAAATTAAAATATAATAAATATAATATAATTTTTTAACAAAAATATATTAAAAATTATTTAAATAAAATTTATTTTTTAAAATAAAATATTTAAATTTAAATTTTACTTAACTAAATTTAAATAAAAACTTTTTAAAAGTAATTATTTATAATTTTATTTTTATTAAATTGTTTAATATTTTTTATTAAAATAAAATAAATAATATAATATTTAAATAATTAGCATATATTAAGATAGTAATTTAAAATAAATATTTTATAATAATATAAAAATAAATCTATCAAAATTAATAATAATATTATAAAAAAATTAAATAATATTAAATTTATTAAAATAAATAGATAAATAAAAAGTTAAATTATAAAAACATACTGAGATTAAAAATAATAAAATATTTCAATTAAAAATTAAAAAACATATAAACTACTTGAATTTTTTTTCAAAAATACTAATAATAGTATAAAAAACATTACTAAATATTAAAATAAGATATTTTATCAAATAAGACTGAAATATCTCAAACACTAAGTAATTAAAGACGTAACAATAAAATATAAAATTTTAATATTTTTTTAATATTTAAAAAGTAAAGTTACAATAAAATTTTAAGAGTCAAATAAATAATTAATTCATAAATTTAATTTGAAATAATTAATAATTATTTTAAATATTTTAATACTAAATAATAATAATCATAATTAATTTTAAAGGTTTAGAATTAAAATAATAATAAAATTAAATGTATAATTTAAACTCTTTTAAAATATCCAATTTTTATAACAATATTATACTTCCATCATTATCATTGTAAATCAACATTGTCCAATTTTACAGATGTAATGTAATTTAGCTTTCAAATTATTCAGTAAAAAATTTGAAAATATTAAAAAAATGTTATTTTCAACCATAATATAACAATATCTTTATTGTGAATTTCAATCAACATTATTTGTTTCATCAATAAAATAAATGAAGTGGCAGTGAAAGTGTGAAAAAAATACTTCCATAATTGAACCTGAAATTTCATATATAGTTTAGAAGAGAGTGAAAATAAGACAACTTAATTTAAGGATAAAAGTGCTCTAAAATACTCATACAAAATCTTGTATGACAATATAATCTGAAACAAGATATTGTCTAGATGACGCTGAATGCGTGAACAAATGTCTCGGATGTAAAATTCAAACAACTAATTTGTCTTGTTCTTTGAAAAAAGTGATGCACAAAATTCTCTCTGATGGATTAAGCATATTCTTTTATATTACCCTGTTGAATATTTTTACTGGGAAATAATTAATAACCCTCGCATTTTCCGCATTAGTTCTCTATAAATACCACACTAGCCATGGCATTTTCTTCACACCATATATCACAATTAACTATCAACTGCTTAAGCAACTAACAAAATCTTGGTGGTTGTGATAATATGGCTCTCACATTTCAACGTCCACTTTCTCATCTACTCACCCTTGTTGTAGCTTTACTCTCACTGTTCCATGTGAAGCCTTCCCTTGGTTTCAACACCAGAAAACTCCTTAATGCTTCATATTATTCCCCATCTGGTTCAGACTGGTCACCTGCATTGGCCACTTGGTATGGACCTGCCCAAGGTGATGGAAGTGAAGGTAATACAAAAAACTCAGTCACAAACGGTTTTTTCTTGATGCAAAATTAAGAATGTTACCAAATAATGTTTCAACTATATATGGTTGAAATAGTTTCAATGACTAAATATATATATATATATATATATATATATATATATATATATATATATGCCATTTGTATATGTAGGTGGTGCTTGTGGATATGGTGATGCTGTTGGGCAACCTCCATTCTCTTCGCTAATATCTGCTGGAAGCCCTCTTATATATGAGTCAGGCAAAGGGTGTGGTACTTGTTATGAGGTGCTAACAATGAACATGTATAATTGAATTAATATCTTTTTGGTAGAGGAGTGGTATCACACATCTTTTAATTACACACTATTTTCAACATATTCGTTTTTTAAGAAGACCTTATGTGCTTTTTATTTAACAAATCGTATTCATAATATTCATTTTTAATAAATATTAACCGAAAACGTGTTAGAGAATAATTAAATTAATTCCAATTTGTTGTTATTAATTTTTCAGGTGAAGTGTACTGGGAATTCCGCATGCTCAGGCAAACCTGTGAGAGTAGTGATCACTGATGAGTGTGTTGGGTGTGGCTCAGATGCTCAATATCATTTTGATTTGAGTGGCGATGCATTTGGAGCCATGGCAGTTTCAGGTCAAGATGGTAATCTACGAAATGCAGGAAAAATAAACATTCAACATAGAAGGTACGTTTTAAACTTCTAATTGGTTCCACCAGTGGTAAAGTAGATGAGTTTTATATTTCCAATGGGACAAAATTCTCGATACCGTTTTACTATTTTTTTTTTTCTATAAATATTTCAACTTCCTTGACTTTCAGTTATACTCTTTTTGACATATTATGGTTTACATTTTGTCATTATCATAATTTCTTTTATTTTCAACATTTTGATCTTTTTGTCACAATATTATAATGTGTTTTTCTTGCAGAGTTGAATGCAACTATCCCGGTAAGTCAATTGCTTTTCACGTGGATTCTGGATCCAACCAACAATACTTTGCTGCTTTGATTGAATATGAGGATGGAGATGGTGATCTTGCTAAGGTTGAACTGAAGGAAGCACTTGATTCATCTTCATGGGACTCCATGCAACAATCATGGGGTGCAGTTTGGAAACTTGACAAAGGGTCACCATTGAAAGCACCATTCTCTATTAGGCTAACCACGCTTGAGTCAGGCAAAACTATTGTGGCCAACAATGTGATCCCTACAGGGTGGACACCTGGTCAGACTTATAGATCAATTGTGAATTTTGAACCCTAAGATGTCTCTTATTTTGTGTCATCATCTTTGTAGCAATATCCTACTTAATTATTATATTATATGTATATGAAGATAATTATTAGTCGTCCTATTAGTGGACTTTTGATTATCTTCCTTAATCAATTATGAATGACATTATGCAATAGTTACTATGTTAACTATTATGGCTTGATATCCGCTTTTATCCAAGGTGAAGGGACTATAGTGTATAAAATTCATTTTTGAAATGGACCTAATTAGTTGTCTAAATTTTTTATAAAAAAAAAACTTAATTTTGTAACTTGTAAGCCGGAGATTTTTATTTTTAAATGTCTTTAGCAAATAAGACTCCCAGGTAAAATTATTTTCAGCTAGAATTGAAAATTAACGTGTCAAAGAAGTTGAGCCTAAAATTCTCAAACTGTTTTTAGTATTCTGATATTTTAGAGACGCTAACACTATACGCCTGAAAAGAAATAGGAAAGTTGCGATGGATAGATGAAATTTTAGAAATTCTTCGCAACATTTGAAATTATTTGATTAGAACATATATATATATATATATATATATATATATATATATATACACGTAACATTTCGTAGCTTCAATATTTGAAATTGCGGAGTTTTAACACTGGGGCGCTGAATTTTTATGACCCAAGATACGGGTCGGATTTATTCGCACGCAAACATTCACGGATGATTTTCTTAAGTAACGTACATATATTTATATTTTTTATTTAACAGTTAATAAAATTTTGAAAAATAAAATAAATAAATAAATAAAACCAATTCAATAATTTATACCATATAAATGGATGTAGTTAATATTTGTAAATGTTAAAAAAAATCATTCACACGCTTCGAAGAGAAAAAAAAGTTATGTGTGGGAAAGAGCACACTTTTGAATGAGAAAAAGGTTTATGATAGGTGGTAGCCCAAATAATGCAGACTTTCAGATTAATTCGATTATGACAAAAAAGAGCACACATTTGCAATAATTACGTATTACATTAAATGAAAAGAAGAAAAAATAATGAAGATCGATTCAACTAATAAATATGAAAATTTAAGGGTGTAAAGGTTTCATTCTTAAATTTAATTAATGAATGAACTATAATTTAAATAAACAATAAACTATAATTTAAATAAACAATAAACTATAATTTAAATATTAATTAAAATAGAATTAATAAATTTGAAAAAAATTAAAAATAATAAATAAATAAATGAAAATAAAAAGTAATAAAAACAAAATTGAAAAAAAAGAAAAAGAAAGAGTAAAAAAATAAAAATAAAAATAAAAATATATAATAATAACAATATTTAAAATAAAGAAAATAGAATAAAATTAAAAATAGAAGAACAGAAAAATAGACAAATAAACAAAAAGCGGAAGAACAAATTAAAAACAAAACATAAACAGAATTAAAACCAAAATAAAAAAAGGATTAAAAATAGAAATTAAAAACAAAAAAACAGAAATAGAAAAAAAAAGGAGTTAAAAAACATAGAATCTAAAACTGAAAATATAATAATTTATGAATAAAGAAAACCAAAAAAAAGAAAAAAAAGATAGAAAATAAAATACAAAAAAAGGAGAAATAAAAAGTGAAAATAATAAATGAAAGAAATAAAAACAATAAAAAATGGAAAAACCTAAAAAAAATAGAATTAATTAAATAAAAAAACTAAAAAAATGGAAGAGAAAAAAAAAAAAAGGGACAAAAGGAAAAACTGAAAGGAAAAGAGGGGGGAGACAGCTACGAGACGCCTTGGTCTTGGGCTCAACTAGGGGAACTAGTGGGAGAGAAAAAGAGAATAAATCCAAGAAAAGGAGGGAAGAAAGAAAGGAGTTCTTGGCGGGGGTGCAAGAAGGAGAAGAAAGGAGGTTGAGGATGCTCTGGGGATCTGAAGTTTGCTGATTCTCCACTCTCTCTCTTGGTAGCGTATCCGGGAGCTCCATCACGGGACCATTGTAGTAAAAGAATGATTGCTTCATCCAAGTTAGAAACTTCACCTCCTTCCTTTTGCTTTGTGGGATATCGGTTTGTAACAGGGACTTGTTGCTCAAAATCTAACTTCCATTGTAAAAATGAAAGCAAAACCATTATTGATTCTATTAGGAATTCAACGCCTGTAATATGGCTCATTTGTCCTTACAACATTAACACCAAAATTGTAATCAAATCACCATATCAAAATTAAATTCATAAGTCTAGATACCATCCTTTCCCTTTAAAGTTCATGATGGCGGTGTGGCCACAATTGCCTTGGCGTCATCCACGGTTCGGTAAACCAGTTAAATAACTACACCATGGAACAAGAGGAAGCTAGTAGATGATCATGCATGGATCGCAGTGAATCGAATTGGCCAGGCCCTGTGGCTAGGAGGTTAGGTCCAAGACCATTCGAAGTTGTGATTCACTCGTTACTCAGTATGTTGCAATCCAAGAATCTGCTAGCATGACGAAATGAGGTAGAAAAAGCCATGTTTCAAAATCTATTTTATGGCAATACACACTGAAATCTCAGGGCCACGTGGGATGCCCACTCCAATGTGATCGCCTCATCATTTTATCAAGATTTTTTTGTAAAAAAAGGGCTTGCTAATGAGAAAAATCTGATTGAAAAGAGGATAAGGGAGTTTGAGTCTGCAACAGAGTATTTGTCACAGCACCTGGGGGGATGGTGTTCTTCCTATTTTAGCTTTATTGGAAAATTTGATTGAAAACAGATTCACTGCATGATCAGTGAAGGTTACAAGAATCTCATGGTTGGTTGTTCTCTGTTTCCCCTCAGGCTACACAAAAATGATTTCTATATTCATAAACTATGCTAGCTGTGGGCGTAGAGGGGCCCTGATACTCTAGCTACCCACAAATTGTTCTTACTATTCCAGGAAAACTTTGATCGGTAGTGCAACAGGACAACATGTGGGGTCGGTCTTCGGGTTGTTGGAAAATTAGTGGTGCAACAAGATGCTGCTACATGGAATAGTGTAAGCTGAACCAGAATCTTGGCGCTCGAACACTCATGTATGGGAACGAAACACCGATCATTGCACTAACCAGGGGTTTTTCTGATGGCTATGACTCTGTATGTGGCCAAGGGTGGCAGGATGACAAGATAATTTCTCTCTGTTCAGGAATAGGATGATAGCATGAATCGGTTTGGTCTGATCAAGTGCCTTAGTGACAGGCTCGATATCAGAAATAGCTTCTCTGATCAGTGTTGCAACCTTGCAATGTGGGCAAGTGCTTTAGCTAGAATTGAACCATAATGACTGAATGCTGCCCAACATGGATTGGTCTTCGAATGGTGGCAAAATTATCTTAGGCGATCCTAACCTGTCTGGCCCTATAGGTGAGTAGCAAATAAATTGGAGAGCAAGGCTACAAAATACTATTAATGTTAGAGAAGCCATGCACGTGATGGGCGTGGCTATTATTAGCTACGGATTAGAGGTACGCTGGTAGAGCATAACAACTGCGGTTTCAGGTATGATGCAATCACAGAGGGACAACTGAATCCTCCCGCAAAACACCATAAATTGATGGCATACCCGTTTAAGATGTAATGTTGGTTGTTTCTCCTGTTTTATCTAAAATGATGGATATCAAATCTCAATTGGAACCTGGGTTTAGTGGTCAACACAGGGTAGGCCACTTTCGCGTCCGGAATTCGATCCCTCCCTGTGCCTCTGTTTTTCCCAATAGCGGCATTTAGACCTCATGTTAATTCTATTAAAATAATTGGGCCGAACCCTTTAGGATGATTTAATATAAATTGGTCGCAGTGCCTCTCCTCGATTTAAGTCAATTCTGCCATAGTAATGGATACCTCCCCTTCATTCAAGTCACGAGCCGAATTTCTTGGCTGATAACAGGCATAAATTAAGCTAGCCGTCTCTCGTTTCATGGTTTTCAATATTGGGCCTCTGATGCCAAAACGAACTAATTGATTGTACGACCAAGCGGGCCATGGGCGCTTCACTAAAGCCCACCCTGTCACATGATTCAATTAGACCATCTTAAAATCAAGTTAATTAAAATTGTTTATTTATTTTCCTCAAACCTCAAATTAATTTTAGATTGAGTTGAGTTCAATTATTTTTCTCAAATCTCGAATCAAACCCATTTTATTTCCAATCATGTTCATTTAAATTTTTCCTTCAAATTCCCAATCAAGTTCACTTCATTGTTTTCTTCAAATTTTAATTCACTTTTATTCCATTCTTCAAGTTCAAATCACTTTTTTTATTCATTTTTATTCCTTTTTCTTTTTAAATTTTCAAATCGAACTCAAGTCCTTTTTTCTGAAAAAAAATAAAGTCAAGTTTAATTCTTTTGCTTTAAGTTTCGAATCAAGCCCATGTCAAATCAATTCCATTTTGAAATCAAGGTCATTTCCAATCAAGTCCATCTTGTTTTAAGTCAAACCCACTTCTTTTATCTTTATCACTTTCAAATTAAATTCTTTGATTTTAGGTCTTAAGCAATGAACCCTAAGCATGAACTAGTAACTTTTTCTGTTGTTCGATGTTTAGGAATTCATGTGGGTCCAAGTGCAGCCGTAGTTGTCTTTGACCCTATGCATATGTGGACCAAGAATCTTTTTGTAAATAATTTCAACAAAAACTCCATTTTAGAATCCCTAAGTCTCACACAATGAATCCTAAGCATGAATTGGTAGCTTTTTCTGCTGTTCGATGCTTAGGGATTCATATAGATCCCAGTGCAACCGTAGTTGTCTTGAATCCTGTGCATACGTGGACTAAGGATTCTCCTTAAAACACTATTCATTTTCAAATACTCTTTTTTCAAGCTTCTTCGAAGGTCAAGCCTTCAAACCAGAACTACGTAAGCCTTGAGTTTCCCATTGCACCGGGGAATACGTAGGAGCAGGATCGAGTCCTGTCAGGCTAACCTCCATCAACCTATTTATTTTCACATTAATTAAATGATCAAACTATTTTCAAATAATCACACACTCAGCTTAAGGGTACTGTTCTTTGGAACAGGCGAGTGGGGTGCCTAACACCTTCCCTACTTGTAACCGACTCCCGAACCTAAATCTCATCCTCAAGTTAAGGTTTTTCCAAATCTTTTTCCCTTCAATAAAAATTTGGTGGCGACTCCACATTATCAAATTAAATTCTATTTTCAAATTTTAGCGAGTTCGTCGTCTCGTCAAAATTACGGTTGCAAAAAGGAAAACAAAATTTAATCATCACCTTTTACAAGTGACGTACTAAGGACCGCCGGAAATGTTAAGGCTTGTCATAACCACTTAATTATGAAACAACCTCTGTTCTCCATAAATATAATACAGGACATGACATATCTATTAAAAAAAGTTTAATTTTATAATTTATTATTAAAAATTAAATAATAAGAATATATCTTAGATATAATTGGTAATATAATTAAAAAATAATATTTTATAATAATATATTAATTTATAATTAGTTTATAGTAAAAAATTTAAATTACAATATCAAATTCAATCAAATTAAAAAGTCAACTATGAAAATGTTTTATTCAAAATATTGTTTAGTGTTGCACCCAAAAATGAAAAAAATAAATTACTGTATATTTTTTATTTCTTTTTTATAGTTAAAATTTTATTCTGTGTTCTTTCAAAAAAATTTATTATTTATGATTTTAGTTGTATTTATATAAGTTTTGTAAAAAAAATGTTTTAAAATAATATTTTTATAAAAACTACCACTTTATATTTTATGATAAAACTAATAAATTATTGTCTATTATAACTATTTTGGTGGGAAAATTATACTTATTTTAAATAATTTTGACATACTTTTTAAATAAAAAATATTTTTTCTGTCAAAGAGCACAAAGAAAGAAGTTAGATAATATCAAGAGAAATGTTACAACTGCAATTTTTTATACAATAATTTATACCAAAATAAAAAGATAAAAATAGATGATAGAAAAGCGCATTAATAATATATTTAGCCACTTTTTTAATTTGAAATTTAAAAAATAAAAAATAAAAAATAATTTAATGTAAAAATAAATAAATTTATCCATTAAAAAAAATACCTTGCATCAAAGGAAAATGCTTTTCTTATATTTGTCCACAAAGGTTTCCATATACAAAATGTCTTTGGATTGGTTTATATTGAAACCTTTAAGTAAGTGGATGGAACCTTTATATTTTTTTAAAAAAATTTATACATTTTTCAAATTTTTCGTGTTTTAGTTTTCATAGAGGATTTTTAGTAAACTTTTAAGAAATTAATTTTAAGATTAGATGCTAATTAGAATTATTTAAGAACTTTTATTGTAATTATTTTTTTTAATGATGTATTATTTGCAAATTGTAAAAGAGATATTTCAACATTATTATATTCTGGATTTTGAGATAATCAACATAACGAAGAAATACTTTTAAAATTTTTAAAACATTCCAAATTTCTTCAAGATTCATACAAGGTTTCATTGTAAAAAGAAGGATTATGCTTTTAAACATAGAGAAATTAGGGAAATAAAATTTTTTAAAAAGTCTAATGTTAAAATTTTTTAACCTGATCTAGTGATGAATAATTCTACATAAAGTGTTTTAAATGTTTATGTAAAGATCATATAGTCTTTTAATATTCTAATAAAAAGAACATAATTTTAATGGATAATGGAGAGTAATTCTCTTTTAAATCAACTAGTTCTAATTCTATCCAATTATCTTTAGATGATGACATTTTAGAGTATTTTTTTAAGAGAAAACTTTTAGTGGTCAGAAGATTGTTGGGTAGTATGACCAATGAAGAGGAAGGAACTCAAAAAAAGAACATCTTCTATACAACATATTCCATTTAAGATCATATTTTCTATTTAATTATAGATGGTGGGAGATGCACCAATATATCTAGTGTTAGGTTAGTTTCTAAATTAGGTTTATAAACCTTTTCACATCCTAAATCATATAAGTTTCAATAACTTAGTGATAATAGAGATTTCCTTGTAGATAGACAAGTATTGGTAATTTTTTTGATAGGTAGGTATGCGGTTAATGTCAAATGAATAGCTGTCTCATGCAAGTCATTCATGTGCTTTTGGGAAGACATGGTAATATGATAATAATGTTCATCATGATGGACACTCCAATAAATACTTATTTATGTTCAATTCCTAGAAAATCATCCTAGTATATTTTCTCCTTAGTAAGGTTTGTAAAGACCAAGTGTTATGAGGAAAAGAAAAGGAGGAAGAAAGGAAAGGTTTAAAAAAAGAAGAAATAAAAAAAGGGAAACGACATAAAAAAAAAGAAGGAAAGAAACAAAGGAGGAGAAATCAATTCTTAACTTTCTTGTACAAAAAAGTGAAGTTAGAAAAGTTATTTTAATTAGACAACCTCTTAACATACCTCAATTCCAAGGTAACTTGAAACTTAGAATACTGTCTAGTATTTCTCATTTATTTTCACATGACTTAAGGGTTAAAGTGCCATCTTTTAAGATGGATGATAAAAAAATGGTACGAGTCAAACCTAAGTCTTATGACATGATCTTTCATACTTGGGGAACTTTTGTTAAACTTAATAATGTGGATGATATGCTTAGGTTAATCTTTCATTTGCTAGTGTAATTCATAGACATAAAACTATATCTTCCCCTTATGTACTTGAGAGTTATGGTACATCTGTACTTATTGAGAATCCAAAGGTGCTTCAATCCTTGTGCTGTGTTAATGAATCTAGAGGCCTCAATTTCTTGAAAATTAAGATGTATCTAGTACTATTGTGTTTATTATGCTATTCCTTTGTTTCTCATTTGACCACATGATTTACATTATTTTTAAAATATTCCACATGTTCACATGATGTTCATGCTTTACATTTTCACATGTTGGAACATATAAGGTATCTACTTATTTGTGTGATAATAATAATTTATTACATAATTCCTCATCATATCATGAAATACCATTGCTAAACCATTCACATTTTAAGTTGACATCCTTCATCGCCTATAAAGACTAAGAGAATGATTTATTTAAGTAGAATCCTATGGAATGACACAAATACCTTAGGATCTGGGGAGAATCAAATTCTAGGAAAAATAAAAATAATTGAACCATTTGAAAGATTCAAAAGGTTAGTATTTGATCTTTAGATTATCTTTTATTCTCATTCATTAATAACATATTCTCTTTATATCTTAATTGTGTGATTTCAATTTGTAGAAAAAGATAGTTCTTTACATTTAAGGACAAATGATTTAGAAAAGGAAGAAGATGACGTGAAGTTCATCCCATAAATAATTATTGGGTTTATTAGGCCTATGGACTAGGAAGGTGCAAGAAGAGGTTGAAGCTTTGCTCAACATACATGAAGTATTATGATATATGCATTATTTAGAGATTTAGGAAAGGATCCCAAAAAATAAATATCCATACATCAAATATATATCACATACAAGAATATTATTTTGAGGCATGTCATGCTTTCTTAATACATTCTTGCTCCTTTGACAATGGTCACAAGATCTTACAAAGTTAAAAGCATTTTTAAAGAGAGTGGGCCAAAATAAACCGAAATGTAAAACTATTTTGGTGGTTTTATTAGGGTCAAAATGGCCTCTAGCCTATCTTGAGTGATAGTGTATCAAAATAGCATGATTTTCCTCATTAGGCACTAATCTTGTAATCAATTTATCCACACAAATTTTGAACAAATAAGGTTTCTCTCATAAATAATGTTTAGCATCATATAAAAATTTCTTACGCTACGTATATGAAAATTCTAGGAGAAGGATATTACTTGCCATGTAATTAACCAAATCTATATAAGGGGATGCTTGAAATAACCAAAAGATGTTCAT
The DNA here is from genome assembly GCA_037954105.1 of Canavalia gladiata. NCBI lineage: Eukaryota > Viridiplantae > Streptophyta > Magnoliopsida > Fabales > Fabaceae > Canavalia > Canavalia gladiata. Next base: position 43,474,499 of record CM075661.1, read on the forward strand.
CTAGGAACATCTCTTAATCACCTTGTTAGCATGGGGTTCTAAAGAGGGGTCCACTCTAGGTAAGTGATCTACAATCAAGTTTTTTTCCCCTTTCTTGTCCTTGATCTCCAAATCAAACTCTTGAGGGAGGAATATCCATCTAATAAATATAGGATTTGCATCATATTTAGAGAGAAAATACTTGATAGAAGAATGGTTTATGTAGACAATCATATACTCTAAACATAATCAAGTAAGGTATAAACTTATCAAAGACAAATACTACAGGTAGTAACTCCTTTTCTATGATAGTGTAGTTTCTTTGGATCTCATCAAGGGTCTTACTAGTATAATAAATGGATGACATGGAACATATTTTTCTTTTGGTGTTCCAAACCTCTCCTATAGTTGTACTATTTGCATCACACATTACTTCAAAGGATAAAGAGCAACCATGGGAAATCATAGTAGAAAAATTTATCAATTTAGCCTTGAGAGTTTCAAAAATAGAGAGATACACATCATTAAAATAAAAGGAGATCTCTTTCATCAATAAATTGGAAAGAGGTTTCACAATTTTAGAAAAATCTTTTTTGAACCTTTTATAAAAGCTTGCATGTATAAGAAAACTCTTAATAGCTCTAATATTATTTGAAGAGGAAAGTTTAGAGATTACCTCAACCATAACCGGATCAACCTCAATACCCTTCTTAGAGATCTTATGCCCTAGAATAGTCCATTCACTTACCATGAATTGACATATTTTCCAATCAAAGACCCAATTGGTCCTTTTACATCATATCAACAACTGTTCTAAATTCTTTAGTCATCTATCAAAAGAGGGACCATAACAAAAAAAGTCATCCATAAAAATTTTTAGGCAATCCTCAAGTAAGTCAAAAAGATAGACGTTATGCATCATTAAAAAGTAGTAGGGGAATTACACAAACCAAACGGTATTCTCATATATGCAAATGTACCAAAAGGGCATGTAAAAGTAGTTTTTTCTTAATCCTCAAGAGCCACAGGTATTTGCATATAGCCAAAATAGCCATTCAAATAATAATAGAATTCATGATTAGATATCTAATATTTGATCAATAAAAGGAAGGGGAAAGTGATCCTTATCGGTAGCCTCATTTATCTTCCTATAATCAATACATACCTACCAACCAATTACCTTTCTATCATGCTTAACTCTTTTTGGTCATTCTCCATAATTGTAATGTCTCCCTTCTTAAGGATAGCCTGTATAGGACTCATCCAAGGATTGTAAAAAATAAGATATATTATACTTGCATCAAAGAGCTTAATAACCTCCTCCTTTGGATTAAGCTTTCTTTACAATTTCCCTTGGTTTAAATTTCTCCTTGGTATAAATCTTGTGGATGAAAATTGTAGGACTTAGGTTTACCTGTCTCACACCATCAAATTTATTTTGTCTCCATTTTCCTTGGGCATACCTATCTCCAATCCATCAAATTTGGTGGTGGCTCTGCAAATCAATTAAAGTTTCTTTTTTAAATTTTTTTAGTGAATTCGTCATTTCGTTGTGATTACGGTTACAACAGATGGTGACTCCACTGGGAACTTTAGAGAGTCAAGCCTGTTTACAATTGAGTGTGCATTGTATAGATCCTTTTTCTGTTTATTTATGTGTTATTTATCTGTTTATTCATCTACTGTAAACCCTAGGATAGAAGAATGATAAATTGCTATATATACTTGTTGCGATTTCCCCAATTGCCGGTACCCCAGTTATTTGTTTGCCCTCCACACATTACATATATGCATTCATCTCATGAGTGGGACCCTATACCCGGGTCTGAGTGAAACTTAGGATAGAGGGGTCTAGTGGTGTCACTTTGGACGCACGTCCTGTTTGACTATCACGAAAATCCAGAGTAGAGTGCGTCCTATTCATGTGCCCTGCAACTGGTAGCTTTTTCTACTGTTATAGCAAGCATTATGAACTGGAACTTGGCTCTAGTAACCTCTTACACCTCAAGATTACTGACCACCTTCGGAGAGGTTCATGCATTAAAATCCATAGACCCTTAGGACAGGTTACCCACATAGGAGGCAAGGAGGGCACACACCCCTTTCATGACACCTGGTTTATACGTTATCGTCCAAATGGAAAATAGAAGATGAAATTTTGAAAGTTGGGGAGATATAGAAAATCAAGAAAGAAAATCAAGGAAAAAAGAAAGAAATATATATATAAATCGAAAATAAAAACAATAAAAAATCAAAAGAGTACAAGAAGGAAAGTTAGAAAATTTGGAAATATAGAAAATATAAGAAGATTCAAAAAAGTAGCAAAGAAAATTTGAAAGAAAATCTAAATATTTTTATGACTGAAGGAAAACCTAGAAAAAATTTTAGTAAAACCAAAGGTTTTTCTAGCAAAACTGAAAAGTACCAAAAACTGATAAAAAAATAAAATTGCTAATAATCAAGGACAAATAAAGGAAAAGCCTGCTAGGTCAGAAACCCTCAAAAGCGGCCTAGGCAAAAGTTAGGGCACACAAACAAAAAGTCTGCTAGGTCGAAAACCCGCAAGGACGACCTAGGAAAAAGTTAGGGCCTAAAGGAAAAGCCCGCTAGGTCGAAAACCTTCAAGGCGGCCTAGGAAAAAGTTAGGGCACATAAACAAAAAAGCCTGCTAGGTCGAAAACCTGCAAGGACGACCTAGGAAAAAGTTAGGGCACAAACAAAATTCCCACTAGGTCGAAAACCCTCAAAGGCGGCCTAGGAAAAAGTTAAGGTACATGAACAAAAAACCCGCTAGGTCGAAACCCTCAAAGGGCAGCCTAGGAAAAAGTTAGGGCAGTCACAAATGAAAAGCCCGCTAGGTCAAAAACATTCAAAGTCGACCTAGGAAAAAGTTAGGGCAAACAAAAGGCCTACTGGGTTGAAAACTCAAAAGGACAATCCAGGAAAAAATTAAGGTCAACCAAAGATCCGAGTACAATTTAACACTTTTGCACCTCATGTCTTCTAAAACTAGGGCAAAATTTTTCCATTTCTCAAATTTGATTAATTCGACAATCAAAATTATGAAAAGCAGCATTGGCATTTTTCACCAAAAGGTGCCATTTGGGCAATGAAACCTACATTCTTCATCTCTCCCAAATATATTACCCTAAACCTCACATATAAAACTCGCCTATCTCCTCTCACTAATTATCAAAGATCACTTAGCATACCTCAAAGGTACATATGCCAAAAAGGAAAGTGAAAAATGTAAAAATAAAAAGATTAATTTTGAAAAGACATGACAAATCAGATGAATCCTCTACCATCACATCACGGTAAGATTATTTCTAGAGAGTCATCCTCCTACCGGCCATAACGCCGCAAAAAAAAAAAGAAGTGTGTCTTATTCAACGATGCTGACCATTGTTAGGTCTCAAAGAAATTGGAAAAGGAAATTTCAAAGCTGACCAAGAAGCCAAGAAACAGAGTCAGTCCAGCTCATCCTGAATCTTGGTTCCCCTTATACCAATTATAAGGTTGTCGAGGAAGGAAAATATCGAGGGAAAAATAAAAAATGGGACCCTCAAACTTTCTTAAACCATCCCATGTCATGCATTCATCCCATAGCATTCATTTCATGGTATTTGATCAAATAATCATTTCAATCATAAAAAAGAAATAAATAAGTTAAAATATCTTGTCATCTTGCACTCATTCAAGCATTGCATAAATCATTCCAAACCTTTACCAAAATGTCAAAACTAGGTGTCAATTGCCTAAACCAATATTTAAAAACTACTGAAAAATCAAGATCAAAACTTGGGCAGACATTTGCCCATAAAGTTTAATTGGGGCAATCCCCAATTTCTGAAAAATCAAGATTCAAAATGGGGCAAACACTTGCCCAGAAAATTCAACTTGAGGTAATCCTCAATTCCAGAAAAAATTCAAACTGGCGCAAACGTTTGCCCAGAAAAATTCAACTTAAGGCAATCCTTAATTCCAAAAAAAATGAAAACTGGGGAAAAGTTTACCCAGAAAAACAAATTGGGGCAATCCCCAATTTTTGAAAAATTGAGGTTCAAACTGAGGAAAACACCTGCCAAGAGAAATTCAAATTGGGACAGTCCCTAATCTCAAAAATATTTCAAAACTGGGGTGAACATTTGCCCCGGAAAATTCAAATTGAGGAAGTCCTTAATTTCAAAAATTCAAACTAGGGAAAACATTTGCCCAAAAAACGTCCAAATTGGGGCAAACATTCGCCTAAGAAAAATTCAAAATAGTAATCTTCAAAACTGGGGCGAAGATCTTTGCCCAAATTCCTTCAAATTGGGGCTTTCCTCGATGGCAAAAAATATTCTAAACTGGGGAAATTTTTTTTCAAGAGAAAGTAATTATCGATTGCTTAAAAACCTTCAAGTTCAAGGCAAAATTAGCAATTTATTAAATTAATTCAAGATAAACAATTTTCAAAATAAGTTGTCCAAAACATCTAACAAAGAAATCTATACTCCTTCCTCACTTGTGTTCCTGGGACACATCATATCATTTTCCACACCTATCCTAATAGGTCATTCTAATCTTGCCTGTCTTAACAGGATATCTCTTTTATACGTTTTGCCTATCTTAACAGGCCATTCTTTTCCACACCTGTCTTAACAGGTCATCTCGTGCTCTTTGCCTGTCTTAAAAGGTATTTTTCATCTTTCTCTTTCTGTCTTAACGGGCCACTTCTACGTTACCTATCCTAACAGGTCTCTTCTCATTTCACTTTTGCATTGCCTGTCTTAACAGGTATTCATCATTTTTTGTTTGTCTTAGCAAGCCATTTCTGCTTTACTTGTCTTTACATGTCGTTTTCATTTTACATTGCTTGTCTTAACAAGTTTTCTTCATTTTTGCCTTTTGCCTATTTTAACAGGCCGTTTTGCCTTTTCCAGTCTTAACAGGTTTTCTTCATTCTTGCTTTTTGCTTGTTTTAACAGGATGTTCTTCCTCTACCTATCTTAACAGGTCATTTCTACTGTTTGCCTATTTTAACAGTCTGTTCTGCCTTTTCCAGTCTTAACAGGTTTTCTTCATTCTTGTTTTTTACTTCTTTTAACAGGCTGTTCTTTCTCTACCTATCTTAACAGGTCATTTCTACTTTTTTCCTGTTTAAACAGACCGTTCTTCCTCTACCTGTCTTAACAAGTCATTTATGCTTTTTACCTATCTTAACAGGCCGTTTTTCCTTTACCTGTCTTAACAGGTCTTTTTCATTTTTCCTCTACCTGTTTTAACAAGTCATTTCTACTTTTCCTATCTTAACAGGCCATCCCTTCCAATTAGTGTAGGTCATTTTCACTTCGGTTTACCTGTCTTAACAGGCCATTTCGATGTCGCCTGTCTTAACAAGTATTTTTCATTTCTGTTTGCCTGTCTTAACAGGCCATTTCTGCATTACCTGTCCTAACAGGTCTCACTTCATTTCATTTTTACATTACTTGTCTTAACAGGTATGTTTCATTCTTGTCTTGCCTATCTTAACAGGCCATTTCTGCATTACCTATCTTAACAGGTTTCTTTTCATTGCATGTCTTAATAGATCTATTTTCATTTCGCTTTGTCTATCTTAATATGCCATTCTTTCCCACTCATGTCTTAACAGGTTTTCATATTTTTCTGCATTTTGGCCTATCACACAATGGAAGAAAGGTTCTCAAAAGAAAAAGTTCCTAAACGCACCTGAGACGTCTATGAAAAAACACAAGAGGACCACAATCACCAATCACAATTTCTAAACTGGTTTCACCACTCAATCTTGGTGGAGTTTGAACAAAGAGTTAAACATGATGCAACACTATGTGGTGTCGCAATCGCAAAATGTAAGTCACAAGTCGCAAATGCAATGTGGAACGGAGGTAGAGGAGAAAAGGGATTGAAGGACTAGAAGGAAATGAAGAGCTCTCAGTGTACTAAAATTTTCAACGATAGCTAAATCGAGGACAATTCTCAATGTACTACAATTTTAAACAACGATAGCTCTAGTAATATTTTGAAAGAGTAGAAGGATGATACTGAGAAAAAGAATGGAAGTAATTTTCACTTTTCTATGTCAGTTAACATTGAACACGATGTAAAATAACATATTACATCAATTTTACTAAAAAACCGATATAAAATATAACTTTTTAGGTCGGTTCATTTAAAACCGGTGTAGTAACTGAAATATATTTACGGAATTACCATTGTACCTTTTTTATACCGGTTACCTAATAACCAATGTAAAAAAATTGTTATTAAATCTGTATTTTTCACTAGTGAAGGGATTAAAATTGAGAGTAAGTTTTAAAAATGTTAAGAAGCTAACTTCGGTATATTAGCTAAGTTAGTGAAAGAAAATTAAAAATTCACCAAGATTCAAGACTAAACTTAGGAATGCATAAATTAAGTGATTTGGAATGAACCATGAGGTTGGAAAACTATAGTAGACCATTCAGCCATAACTTTCAAGTATGAAGAAGAAGTCTTCAAAATTTCTAAGTTAGGTACTAATTAATGAACTAGACTTCAATTGATAAAAATAAACTCCTAAGACAAAGAAAAGAAAACTAGAAGGCCTTAGGAACCAATGACTCACATTCGACCACTTAAAGTTAAATAAGAAGAAATGAGTTTGAAAACTTGGTTTAGAAACACTAAGAAGCCTTGTTATGTAAGAGTACATGATTAAAATTTTAAGTGAAGTTTGGCAATGGCATGTGCATCATTTGGTCATGCATAACTGAATTGACTTAAATAAGTTAAAATTTGTTAACACCTAACCATTAAACTTAGTATGAATAAGTTATGCATGAGACTTGCAAATTAAAGTGCACAAAGAATAAAAACTTAAATGGTGTCATTCGACCACCTAGAGGAAAACTTCTAAGTTTGTAAAAAACCATATGAAACTAAGGGAACTTTGAGAAAAGGAAAGGTTGAGGGGTAACTTACAAGGTTAAGTAAATTAAGCCCCTTTGAGTGATTCATTATAAAATGTTAATGAGTTAAATAAGTTGGAATTGTATGGGTGCATGTAGTTAAGTTATCCAAATGTGATTAATAATTCAACTTGTGATGTTTTATGAATGCACATTGTTTAATGTGATTTAAATATGGAATGCTCATAAGTGTTTAAAAGATGATGCTATGTATGATAAGTATATACAATTGATGATACGATAAAATTTGAGATCTAAATATGCATAACATATTGGTTGGATATTGATTGAGCATGCATTACTATCTGAAAGCCTTTAAAATGAACCTAAATGGTTTAAGGAATCACAAAAGAAAACTTATGTGAAAATTTAATCTTCTCTTAATACGCCTTGTTCACATTCAGGGAACACTTAGAGTCTTACTGAAGAGGAGACAAAAGGGTTCTCCTATGAGAAAAAAATGTTCTCCAAAAATCATTCTGTTATGAAGACAAAAGGGTTTTTCACTTGTTATGAGAGATGACCACCATCTAGGAATGAGCTCATATCCTTAAGAATAGAAGGTAGAGTAGCAGAGCTAGTAAGAAAATATTTTCTAACTATTTATAATATGTGTCTATGTTTAGAGAGTACCTCGAAGTTATGGAACAAAAATTAGACATTCCTTGAAGTTGTGGGATAGAAAATAAATGAGATAATGTATAAGACATAGAATAAAAAATGAGTCAAATAATATCTATATTATGATCTTAGATTTATAAAGTTTTGTAAATTTTAAGATGGATATACAATGAATTAATAATGGTTGTTTTTGTATAAAAATAACTTGCTTAGTAGGAGTTTTGAAAGATTAAAAGAAATCTTGTATGCATGTCATGATTTTTCTAATAATCTGAAGTGGTTGGGATAAAAGTGATGACACTAGATGTAGAGTAGAAACCTACTGAGAAACATAATTTTTCACTCATTCTCTCCCCACTTTCTTCCTAGACAACAATCATGTCCTTTACGACAGCGGCGATCTACATCGACATTAGCAACGTAGATTGGTTGGCGAACCCCCATAGTTTTTTAATCATTGCACAAGCCAACATTAGAATTTATTTCTCATTAAGAAATTTGTTTATCTAAGAAGTATTAAGTCAAAAATTTTCCATGATGGATTTTTCAATTCCATCGAAGGAATTTCACCCTAACAGAGTCTTTCCATCTCTTCCCAGCTACCGTAGGCAACATACGACCACTACTGAAGAATCCTCTTCTTCAAAAGGAAAGACTGATTCTCAGACTCCTCATTATTATAGTTCATCACATTTATGGTCCTTTCAAGGAAGCTCGCCTTACCTAATGTTGTATCCATTTCAAGCCTACCAAGAGATGCCAGGCAGGACATTCATGTCATTGGATCCAAGTAGGTGGATGGAGCATTTCCATCATTAGGCTTGGAGAGGTTTGCTGATCCCATAGTTTTCTTCTCAAGGAAGAGGAACAAGTTGAATGACATACCAATAATGTAAATTTTTGTAAATAGATGGATGCAAGCATCCCAGTTATTAGTAAGTAGTAGTAAGATAGTTTATGTGTAGTTCATGTATTATAATGTGTAGTAAATATTGTAAATTTGGTATATACATTATGGTGTTTAATAAAGTGTATGCAAAGACCTTAGTGCCTAAGATTGTTATGAGCATGTAAAACAGATTATATAATTATATAAAGTTTGCATGTTATATGAATAGTTTATGTATAATTTTTACTATTAATTAGAGATAAATGAATGATAGTAAATGATATGTAATGATAATATTTTGTATGCGCACAAGAATTCCTAGTAAGTTATTTACTGACACACACGTTATATTGATGAGGCTTGGCATTTTATAACCAACGATTTAAAAAAAATTACCATATTTTCTCTAATAAGTATTTTCCAAAGATTTTATATCATGAGATAACAAACTAATAATAGAACCAAATGAACTACTTAAGCGTAAAATCGGTGTTCATTTTTAGGATGTTATAAAGGATTTGTTTAAACTATTTCTCCAAGTTTTGAAATCGAATCATCTACATTTCTATATTATGAAGTCCCATCTCTACATTCTAGAATTTGGATTTTGAAGGGGTTGAATCCTTCTTTTCTTGCATGTAACCCCCCTGATTCACTATGTGAGGGGGTTGGTGAACATTCATCGTGGCTTATGGATTACAATTCGGAAAGGCAGAGCAGACTGTGTTTGTCCTTGCTTGATTGTCTCTATCTTTTTGTTTAAGATCTCTACCTCATCGACTATTGTAACACTCCCAAAATTTCCCTGAATAATTATATAAATCATGAATTAATATCTGATAAAATGTCATTTTGTTACTTTATCTTAGGGTTTTAGGCATATATATTGCATGATTGGGCATAATTTCACTTGTAATTACACCTAATAACTTTTGTTTTTGTAGAAATGATTAAGAAAGAAAAGAGTTTGAAAATAGGAATATTTTAGGAAAAAGAAGGAAGAAGAGACATTAAATAGCTAGAGTGAAAAAAGGACAAAAATACCCCTCAATAGTCCAGTATGGTTATGCAAATCTAAGCATGGTCGTGCCAGCACGAGGTCACACGATTATGCATACATTTGACACAACCAGTAAGTAGTGTCACATTAGTCCTAATGATGCAGGAGGGCATCCTAATCAACCCTACGGGATTGGAAAGACTTTGAGCGGTCGAGACGATTGTAGGGAAGCTAAAGCAGGCCTACTCTACGATGTTGAAAAACCTTAATTATGCACCTATAAAAAGAAGCCTCTGCCACATTTCTCAACACATCGACACTGACACCGATTATCCCCTTGAAGAACACTCTCCTCTCCATAGGAAAGCAACAACCCCTCTCTATGAGTTCATACCTACATTTTTCCCATCTCACATTTCTAGCCTATCCATTCTCGGTTCTTCCTTCGACATCCTCTCGTAGGATATTGGTGGCAGTAATCCTTGTATGGTACAAGCTTAAAGTAGTTGCCAACATTGTTGGCAATATTGGTTTTGTATTTATCTTATATACTTTTGTTATGGATATTTACGGACTGTTTGTTTATAAAATGATGTCTTTATTACAATTATATTATTCTAGCATGCTTAAAACATTAAGAATTAGCCAATTTTGTTAATCCGTAAGTTTTTTTGGGTGAAGGTAATTGTACCATGCCCAATTGACAGAACTATAGAATAACTGAACCTAAAGGTCCATGAAGATCAATTAGGAACATAGGTTTCTAACTAGTTAATTTCCAGACATGTAGTTAATTTCATCTTAAACTTCATGCCCCTTTTATTTACTTATCTTGTTGGATCAAGGAGGGTAATAACTAGAAGGGAGATTATTGTTACTACCAAACCAAGGAGGAGTGGTAGAAAGAACATAGGAGGTTAGAAATTGAATAAAAGGAGGAAGGGGATTAGGGATAAAAATAAGTAAAGTCATAAGAGGAATTAAAACCTTATAAACTTTCCATAATTTGAACCATTTCTTTATTTTCCCATATTATAGAAATCTTATTTCTATTTATTTTATTTTCTTTTCTCTTATTACTTTCGAAAACAATCTTTTTCTATAAAACAACTTGGTGAGCTCAAAAATTATAATTCAAGTTTCATACATATATTGTTAGACTAGTTTCTGTGAGATAATATTGAGGGATTGATATTGATGGCCTAAAATACCCTTTTCTACATCAACAAGTATACTTGCCCGTGGATAAAACTTAGCAAGAGTTTTATACTCATGTTTTGCGTGCAACAAGTTTTTGGTGCTGTTGTTGAGGACTATTTCCTGGCAATTTTTGAGATTTGAATTGATTGCTTGAGATATATACATATATGAAATTTTATTTTTAGTTACTTAAATTATACTTTTTTCTCTTCTTTAAAGAGAATTCTTAAAAAAAATTCTAAATTTCCCTTTCCTTATTCTATATTGTTTATGCTAACCCGTTTCCAAGCTTCTAACCTGCAGTTTGAATTTGAAATAGAACGAGCAACTTGTAGGTTAAAATGGGAGGTGAGAGCAAAGAAAATGATGACGGAAGGGAGAAGGACATTGGTGGATTATATCGCCACCACTGACGAAGGGATTTAAAGCAGTATATCCATACCAATAATGGATGGTATACACAATTTCGAGTTAAATCCAACACTTATCAACATGATACAATAATCGCTTCAGTTCGAAAGGATAGCCTCGAAAGACCCTCATCTTCACAGCAAAAAGGTCTTAAGGCTAACCAACACTATCAAAATGAACGGTATCAAAAAAATACTGTTAGGATGTAGTTGTTTCCCTTCTCCATCACTAAGAAGGTGAATGACTAGCTCAACTTCTTGCCAAAAAGAATTCATCATATTTTGGGCCCAAATTCAGTATCTCTTCTTGATGTAGTACTTCTCACAATTCATACAGTCCAAGATCATAATGGAGAGATGGTTTAACATAATAAGAGAACAAGTCCATGTATGAGGCATGGGATCATTTTTAAAATATTCTCGAAAAATACCCACACCATGGGTACCAAACATCCCATCTCATGCAGATCTTCTATAATAGCCTTTCCTATGCCAACAGAGAGGTAATCGATGCAACCTCTATAGGGGGCATCCTACACAATCCCACAAAGGACATATGGGAAATCATAGGGAACCTTGCTGCTAACAGTGACCAATGGAGGTTTGTCAAAAGACATGTGAAGAAGAGGGATTCACAACTGCTAGGTATGTATAAAGTAGATCAAAACACCTTTTTGGCTGGTCAAATTGAAACCCTTAACAGAAAGATGGAGGCATTTATGTAATCAAGGGCAAAACTCGCTCCACCAATTCGCACTTAGGCTATACTTGAGACTAGTTCATTCAACTTGTGCGGCTTTATAAGCCACAATCCAGAAGGATGCGTAGTTAAGGCGCACATGGCCCAACAAAATAAGGAGGCCCACCCTACCTGGAGGAATCTCCTTAACATTTCTTGGGAATGATGCCCTTGTTCTATTTTAAAGGACTCGCCAAGAGCCTTTAACATACTTATCTTTCTTTTCCAATATCTAATAATGCATGTATAAATAATAATGTAAATACTATTAAATAAATGAATGTATGTTATATCAAGTAAATTAATGAAAGTTTTCAAAGTTATCATAAGTGAGAACATTTTAAAGTTTAACTATTACTATGTTAATTGCTATGACAAGGCTTGCACTTTCAACAAATGTGTATTTTTTAAAAAAATTATACTATATTTTTCATAATAATATTTTATAAGAAGTTTAGTATCATAAAGTAACAAACTAATAGTGAATCTATGGCACGACTTAAGTATAGGATATTATCATTATTAGGGCGTTAAATTATGGTATTAGAGAAAGTCATTCTTAAGAAGCTTGAGGATGGTCTAACTATGCTTCTACAACATACTCTATGTTAGAAGTAGATGTCATGTTGCAATTTTCGTTAGTAATATTAATGCATGATTTCCTTCTACATTTTGAGATTAGTTACTAATATACTTGACTTTAGTATGGAGCCTGATCACCTCAATTTTTGTGCATGGTGTGCTCAGGAAGGTAGTTGATCACCTTCTTTTGTGAGAAATACTTCCCTTAGTTAGTGAAAGATGCGAAAGAAGATGAATTCTTGCACCTACATCAAAGGAGCATGTTAGTAGCAAAATACACAATGAAATTTGTGTAGTTGTGTAAATATTCTTCCCTTTATCAGAGGCACCCTAATAAAGCATGGAAATGTATGAGATATCAAGAAGATCTAAGGAAGGACCTTGTGGGAGTTGTTGGCCTTAAGGAAATATGGATTTTTACTTAACTGGTCAACCAAATCGAGTGAGTGAGGATTGCAACTGGAAGCTATAAACTACAAAGAATAAGGTGCATAGAAAAAACTAGCATCCTAGTTATATAAGTATAAGGGATTAAAAATGTAAAGAAGTTTCAAAAAGGTTAAGGGGTCCATTCGGCCATGTTAGCTAAGTTAATGGAAGAAAGTTAAAATTTCACTATGAATTAAGACTAAACCTAGGCATGCATAAATTGAGTAATTAGGAATGAACCATGGGGTTGGAAAACTACAATAAACCATTCGGCCATGACCTTCAAGTGTGAGGTAGAAGTCTTAAAAATTTCTAAGTTAGGTAATAATTAATGAAATATATTTCAATTACTAAAAATTATCTTCTAAGAAAAAGAAAAGAGAACTAAAAGGCCTTAGAAACCATGGATATGCATTCGGCCACCCAAAGTTAAGTAAGTAGGAATAAGTCTGAAAACTTGGTTTAGGTACATTAAGAAGATTTTTTATGCGAAAGTAAAGGATCAAGAGTTTAAATGAAGCTTGGCAATGACATGTGTATCATTCGGTCATGCATAACTAAATTGACATACATAAGTTAAAAAATTTATAACACATAACCTTTAAACATAGTATGAATAGGTTATGCCAAAGACATGTAAATTGAAGTGCACAAAGAATAAAAACTTAAAGGGTGTCATTGAACCACTTAGAGGAATACTTCTAAGTTTATAAAATCATATGAAACAAATTGAACATTGATAAAAGGAAAGGCTGAGGGGTAACTTACAAGGTTGAGTGGATTAAGCCCCCTTGAGTGATCCATCATAAAATGTTATAAGTTAAACAAGTTTGACATGTGTAAACACCCAATTATGTCCGAGGCTCCTAATGTCCAAAAATTAATCACAAAGGCAACGCTAAATTAAATGATAAAAAGAAAAGTAGGAAACAAAATTTGAAACTTTTAAATAGAAAAAACGAATTTGAAATAGAAAAATAAAAAAAAACAGAAAATAAAAAAATAAAAAATTTCTGAAAAATCAAGTAAATATACACAGAGAATAGAAAAAAATAATAAGAAAATATATATATGTAAATAAATGAATGAAAAATAAAATAAATATGAAATTTTTAAAAATAATAAATAAATGAAAAACAGATTTTTAAAATATAATAAAAAGAAAAAAACTGAAAAGAAATTAAAAATTCAAAAAATAATAAAGATTAATTAATTGAAAAAATTAAAATAAAACAAATAAAATCTGAAAATAAATTAAAAATAAAATTATGGAAAAGAAAATTAAAAAAATCAGAAAATTAAAATTAGAAAAAATCAAAAAATCAAAGAAAAAGAAAAACAAAATATTAATAATAAGAAATTAATAAAAAAATGAAAAAACAGAATTAAAAAATAACAAAACAAAATAATTTTTATTTAAAAAAAAAAGCGAAATTGAAAAAACAGAAAAAGGTTTTTAACAGAAAACTGAAAATGGTTTTTTGAAAAAAAAAGAAAAAGGAAAAAACAGATTGGAAAGGAGGAATTTAGCATGCATACACGCAGGGAAATAGGGACCCTAGGTGGCAATGTTGGTAGCAGAGAGATCCTGGAGAACTTTGGCTTCTCTGGGACGTGCGATACAGAGGAAAGGAAGGTTAGGAGGGCTGGTTCTTGATCGAAGATGAAAGAAAAGGACGAAGGAGATCTCAAGAAAACCTCTAATCGTGAGTAACCAGAGAGGCCTGTTTGGTAAGAAGAGAAGATTACCAGAGAATGTATGGGATGAGGCACGCTACTGCCCTAACCGAGGAATAATTGACGTCATATTCAAGCCAACTCCACATATGTAATATTTCACATACAGGTTTCGCTTGTTAGATGAGCTTATCACTTAGGCTAAGAATCAAGAAATTCGTTGCATGATCAAGGTGACAATAATATTCAGAAAAGGAAATCCATGATAACTCCATGCATGTATATAAATCTTGGCCTGAAAATCCGCATGAACAAATCTTGATCTCTAGTTAACTAAGGTGAAATCATGGTGGTTATTGTAAACACCCAATAACGTCTGAGGCTCCCGGTCGCTAAATTTATTAATTAACACTAATTTAAATAATTAAAAAAACAAAAACAAAAACAAAATAATTAAAAAATTTAACAAAAAAATTATTATTCAAAATCTGGAACAAATTTTAAAAAAAAATAAAAAATAAATGAATAAATAAAAATAAAAATCTGAAAAATAATTAAAAATTTTAAAAATATGAAAAATAAATAAAATTAAAAAAATCTGGAAAAAACAAAAAATCTGGAAAAAATTAATAAAACAAAGAAAAATCCGAAAAGGAATTAATAAAACAAATAAAAATCTTAGAAGAAAATTAGAGAAAATAATTAAATAATAATAAATAATGAATAAATAAAGATAAATAAAAATCCGGAAGATAAATTGAAAAGAAGAGAGAAGCCCTACAAAGGGAGAGGAGCTGAACCTATATATAAAGTCCCTGAACGAGGGAGCAGGGGTTTTTTTTTGGGTTGAAGGGTAAGGGATTCATTCTGGAGGGCAAAATTTTTTTGTCCGAATTTTCGTTTGAAGATTTTTCAGCTTCCATCGCCTTTCGACTAAGTCAGGGCTAGACTCCAAAAGGGCATTCCCTAACGCAGAGAAAGAACCATCAGAAACTTGCATCGCGCCTAAGGTCAGTCCTCCTTCTCGATTACTCTTACCATAGTTTTGATCAACTTAATCGAAATAAATGTGCCGTCATTGCTCTGGTTTCGCTGCTATAACTGAAATTGAATGAAACTGGGCCATTATACTGTAATCGCGCCTAAACCCTGCTGGATGATTCGATGAATTTATCCGCCAATCGTAAACAAATCTTAACCCCTGTAATACTGACCATGAAAAAGTAAAATCGGGCTCGCACCCCGCCACCATTGCGAGGTTGTTGGGTGCCGATCCAGAATGCTAGCTAAGCATAGGGTGAATCGCGTCGTAGTAGACGCACGTCCAACAAAAGCGAGACCAGTATTGAGCCTTCGGGTCAGGACCGAACCATTCCTCCGGGCAGATTAGTAGCCATGGACACATAGCCTGGTCATCGAGCGAAGTAGCAGAATCCGAAGTCCAGCTCTCCCTCATTTAATCGTCGCGAACGAGCTGTGTTCACCATTAAAACTCACGAGCGAGCTGTAACCGGGTGACTGAAGCCACTGTGGGAGTCCCTGCGTCGGGGGTTCACCACGCTGCCACAGAACAGAGCACTGCGTTGCAGACGAAAGCCACAGGGGATGCGACGAACCTCGGGAGATTGGCTGAGAGGAAAGTGTCGTGCCATTTCCGGCGTACCAGCGGAAGGTCTCCCCTTCATCTTCCGGCCACGCAAGAAGCGTAGCAAATGGAAATGCGCGTTGCCGAACAAACCTCCGACCCCTTGAGGAACCGACTCCGATCACCCGTGGAAGCTACAGAATCAAGGCTGAATGCTTTGGACTGTAAGTTAGCTTCTCTTCAGCGTCATCGGAGGAAGAAACCCAGCTCAAGGGCGTGGAGCAATGAGAGGGAGAAAGGCATGATACAAGGGGCCAAAGAGGACCAATGGGGACGAACCCCTACTGGCAAATAATCATAAATTTTCCAAACTTTTCATATTTGCAAATCGGTCCCCCAACTTTTCATAATTTCTAACAGGTCCCTCGAATTTTCTATATCTGCAAATCAGTCCCTCAAACTTTCCATAATTGTTAATCAGTCCCTCAAACTTTCCATAATTGTTAATCAATCCCTATAAATTTCCATAATCGCAAAACAGTCCTTAAAATTACCATATTTGCTGATAAGCCCCTAAATTTATCATAATCCTCTTCCCAAATCAAGTCCATTTCTTTTAGATTCTCTTTCTCTAACTAAACCAAGTGTAACTTTCCATAAAATTTCGAGTCAACTATTTCCTTTCAACCAATTCCTTTTCTCGAAAAATATCCGATTAAGCCCACGCGCTTACGATATTTACAAATCAAGAAAACGATTAAATAAAAACCCATTTTGCTTTCCTTAATCTCACGCAATGGGCCCTAAAAACGAAGTGGTAGCTTTTTCTGCTGTTCGTTGTTTAGCGGTCTGTATGGGTCCAAGTGCAGCCGTTGTTGTCTTGGGCCCTGTGCACATGTGGATTAGGATTGCTCCTCTTTTCCCTCGTTTTCAAACAAATAAAAATCTTTTTTTTGCTTTCCTTAATCTCACGCAATGGGCCCTAAAAACGAACTGGTAGCTTTTTCTGTTGTTCTTTGTTTAGAGGTTTGTATGGGTCCGAGTGCAGCCGTAGTTGTCTTGGGCCTTGTGCATATGTGGATTGGAATGGCACCCTCTAAATGTCTTCAAAAAACAATAACAACAAAACATTTTATCTTCGATTTCAACCTCATTCGAAGGTCAAGCCTTCAAATCCACCAGAACTACGTGAGCCTTGAATTTCCTATTACACCGGGGAATACGTAGGAGCAGGATCAAGTCCTGTCAAGCTAACCTCCCTCGAATATTTATTTTAACGCTAATAAAAGGGATCAAACAATTTTCAAATAATCACACGCTCGGTTTAAGGGTACCGTTCTTCGGAACGGGCGAGTGGGGTGCCTAACACCTTCCCCATTCGTAATCGACTCCCGAACTTAGAATCATATCTTCAAGTTAGGGTTTTTCCAAACTTTTTCCCTTAAATGAAAATTTGGTGGCGACTCCACACAAATAAAATAAATTAATGTCAAAATTTCGATGAGTTCGTCGTCTCGTCTGAATCACGGTTGCGACAGTTATATGTTCGCTTTCGTGGGAGCGTATTGCATTGGTGAGATTCTGTTAAGCTAGTCAGGGTTAGGTTAGTGAAAGCCCTTAGTTATCCCTACAGTGACCTAGGGTGCGTCGCTGGAAATGAGATGACTAAAGATATGTAACCTTGAACTTGACGAAATAATGTTACCCAAGTGTATGATATGGTTGATCGGTACATACCCTATATGTTCACTAATGAACTCCAGATAGGATTCATGGCTTTCATCACAAGATTTTCGTACTCCCTACATCGTAACAGCAGTCATAACCCAGCGCCCTCATGCTTGGCTAATAAGCTTGTACCAAATGAGAACCTCTATTAAGTATTCTTTGGCAATCAAACTGGTTTGGTACTGCATGCACCATAGAATTGGTGTTTATAAGATCATCAAAAAATAATAACCATGCAAGAGTTGTGCTCCTCTGTGTATACATGCCTCAGCCTTGACTGATCTCATAATGTTACTCGAGTATCGCGTGTGAACAACCCCTCTGTATATTCCCCCACTACCTAACTTATGCGAGCACATCAAGGAAGGAGTGTTGCTTTGGCTACTGCATTGAGGCACAAGAAACTCAGTGCCCTGTGATCCATCCTATGCATACAGACCTCGCCACAGAAGTAGGTAGGGAGCAAGTGTAGGCCTGCCTAATGAACCTCGTCCAGAAAGGAGGGTAGACGAATAACATAGTAAGAAGGATCCAGCTCAGTCAGGGGTCACCACGTGTACTCTGTAGTCTTCTAGGTGCTTCGAGTGTCGTCTGGAGAAGACGTTTGGCAGGGAACATAACCAGGCTCCTGGAGTGCACACTGCCATAAGTGAATGATCGAGTTTCGAATTGATATGCACCCTCGGCTGTTTGTTACTACACTAAGAGGACTTCCCTGCTTGTTGGCCAAGGAAGTTGATGACAAACATGCATCCAGCTGAGTCATGTTCGATGCCCAAGCAAGCATAATACATTAAGGGTGTACAATGATCCTTTAACCTCAATCGGGCTCGCACCAGGGCCTCGAGGTTTTCGGCAAGGGCAAAGGAAAAAGGGGCACTCATGCATGACGACGCGTACATGTTGGATTCAATATCTTGGGAGTCTTCACGAGTTTGACAAAAAATCTCAAATGGAACCATGCATAGGAAATCCATGCTAAGGCAATTGTGGAGCCCATGAATAGTCACTTGAATTTTAATTGATATAGACGGGGTGAAGAGTTAAATAGGAGGCATGCATATGAGACCAAAGGGGTCCTGGAGTGATGTTTTGGAACAGATTCCATGTAGCTTACCTGTGTAGGTAGAACCCACGCCTTAGTACAAATCAATTCTAGGATTGAAAGATATCCCAGTAGATGGTCTTGATTCAGTGGTAAACACCCCCTACCCTACAGATCGAAAGTTCGATACCTAGGTACCTCCATTTCTTTTTAGGGACCCATGTTAAATAATAGGGCGTGCTTCATGCAAATGCATGCAATAACCACGCCTAGTCCAAAGATAAGAGTGCACACGTGAGGGGATGTTCGAAGAGAGAGAATGATTCATGCAGGATCAAATAAATTGTAGGTACCTATATTAACCTTGTAGAATATACACCACAAGATTGAAGTGGTTCAAATGGTCAAGCTCATGGCCCATGACCCCTTTGACCCGCCTTTGAGCCAGGCGCCACCACATTTTGGTCCTTTAGTCTCTTTCTATTTTCTCCAAATGGTAAGCTGGTCCCTGAAGGTTCCTGGAATTGCTACTCTGCCCCTGGTGAAACCCCAAAATGCCCAACAGGTCCCCGCTAGGTTAAATACCTAAACTGCCCCTCTCAGTTTCATAAATGCCCAATAGGTCCCTGCCACGGAAATCACCCTACTACCCTTGGAGAAATGCCAGAATACCAGACTTGCCCTAATATACAATTACTATACTGCCCTTTGCCTTTCCATCAATGCCGAAATTACCCCAAGGCCAGAAATTACCATTTTACCCCCTAAATTTACAAAAATTCACAAAATTCATAAAATTTCATAAAAATCATAAAAATTCATAAAAATTCATAAAAGTTCATAAAAATTCAAAGAATTCCTAAAAATTCCAAAATTCCAAAATTTCTAATAATTACCAAATCATCTTAAATTTTCATAATTGCAAAGTTACACCAAAATTCTATTGGAAACCTCAATTACCCCAAAACTCAAAAAAGAAATTCTTCTCTCAAATTCAAGTTTTCTTTTACTCAAGGATCAATATCATTTGCAAATCATTTCTTTTCAAAACCTTTAAGAATATCTTTTTCTAAAAATTTTGGGATTTTAGGTCTCACGCAATGGGCTCTAAATGGGGGACTGGCGGTTCACCTCCTGTCCAACATTTAGTAGTCTGTATAGGCCCCCGTGCTGCCATAGCCGCCTTGGGTCTTGTGCATGAGTGGACTGGAGGTTCCTCCAAAAAAATAAAAAGGCCTTTCAAAAATCAAAATCTTCAAATATTCTTTTTTGAGCACCTTCGAAGGTCAAGTCTTCAAAATGAATCAGAACTACGTAAGCCTTGAGTTTCCCATTGCACCGGGGAATACGTAGGAGCAGGATCAAGCCCTGTCAGGCTAACCTCCATCAAGCTATTTATTTTCACATTAATTAAAGAGATCAAACAATTTTCAAATAATCACACACTTAGTTTAAGGGTACTGTTCTTCGGAACAGGCGAGTGGGGTGCCTAACACCTTCCCTACTTGTAACCGACTCCCGAACTGTGGATCTCATTTTCAAGTTAGGGTTTTTCCAAACTTTTTCCCTTAAATAAAAATGTGAGGCGACTCCACATCATCAAACAAATTTATTTTCAAAATTTTAGCGAGTTCGTTGTTTCGTCGGAATTACGGTTGCGACAACATGTATGGGTGTATGTAGTTATATTATCCAAGACTAATTGGTAAGCCAACTTGTGATGTTGTGTGAATGCATAATGTTTAATGTAAGTTGAATGATGAATACTCATAAATGTTTAAATAATGATGTTATGTATGATGGTCATGTATGATTGAAGATGTGATAGAATTTGAGAACTAAATGTGCATAGCATATTGGCTGAATATTGATTGAGTATGCGTAATTATCTGGAAACCTTTAAAATGAATCTAAATGGCTTAAGGGAACACTAAAGCAAATAGTTTATGAAAATTTAATTTACTCTTATGTGCCTTGTGCATAACCAAAGGGAAATAGAGTCCTACTCAAGAAGAGACAAAAATGTTCTCTTGGGAGATCGAAGGTGTTCTCCACAAATCCTTCTATTGTGAAGACAAAAAGGTTCTTCATTTATTATGCGATGGTGATGACCATCTAGGAATAAGCTCATATCCTTAAGAATAGAAGGTAGAGTAGCAAAGTCAGCGAGAAGATATTGTTTAATTGTTTATAATGTGTATCAATGTCTCAAGAGTTCCCAAAGGTGTGAAACAGAAAATAAAATTCCTCGAAGGTGTGGAATAGAAATTAAATGAGACATTGTGTAAGACATAGAATAAAATGTGAGTCAAATAATATCTATAATGAGATCTCAATGATTTTTTATGTTTAAGGAAGATACAGGTTTATGTAATAATGGTTGTTTTTTATATAAAAATAACCCACTTCAGTAGGAGTCTTTGAAAGATTAAAAGAAACTCTGTATGCATGTCATGAATTTTCTAATAAACTGAAGTGGTTGATTTGAAAGTGATGACACTAGAAATATAGTAGAATCTTACTGAGAAACTTAGTTTCTTACTCCTTCTCTCCCCACTTTCTTCCCAAACGAAGAACATATCCTTCACGACGATGGTGGTCTTCATAAACATTAGTAACATGGATTGGTCAACAAACCTCCACAGGCTGTTAATCACAGCCCAAGCCAATGTGAGGATTTACTTCTCGTTAAGATATTTTTCATTTCGAAAGTCTTAAGCCCAAACTTTACCACAACAGGTTTTGAAATTCCCTTAGAGGTCGTTCACCCTAATGGAGATTTTTCGCCTCCTCCCGAATATCGAAAACAACAAACTACCATTATTGAGGAATCCTCTTCCTCAGAGGGAGAGACAAACCCACAAACTCCATCATACTAGCATAGTTCTTTACATATTTGGTCCTCACAAGGTAGTTCTCCATACCTGATGTCTTATCCGTTTCAAGCCCATCAAGATGTGCCCGATAAGACTTTCATGTCTTTGGATCAAAGCATGTGGCTGGAACGTTTCCATCACTAGGCATAGGGAGGTTTGCTGGTCCCTCATATTCTTTTCCAAAGAAAAAGTTAAAGTGTCATACTCATAATGTATATTTCTGTAAATAGTTAGATGCAAGAATCTTAGTTATTATTATGTGGTGGTAAGTTATTTTATGTATTATAATATGTAGCAAATATGTATGTAAACATGGTATATACATTATGGTGTGTAATAAAGTGTATGTAAAGGTCTTAATGCCTAATATTGTTATGGACATGCAAAAAAGACTGTATAATTATATAAAGCTAGTGTATGTATGAATGGTTTATATCTAACTTGTTTTATTGTTGATGAGAGACAAATGTGACAAAGGGAGTGATTCATAATGATAATAATCTGCATGTGCATAAGAATTTCTAGTAACTTATTTACTGACACAAATGTTATATCGATGAGGCTCACAATTTATAACAAATGGTTGTTTTAAAAAAATTATCATATTTTCTCTAATAAGTATTTTTCAAATATTCTGCATCATAAAATAACAAATTAATAATAAAAAGGAATGAACAATTTAAACGTAAAATCAATATTGCTCTTAGAATATTATTATAAAGAATACTTGACACAAGGAGAATGTGTCTCTCATAATAAAGCCATTCAACTTTTCAATGGAAGCATTTGTAAACTCTTCCGACTCAAATTGAAAAAAGCCATACCCTTTACTTTTTCCATCCTCACATATGACAACTTTGATGGGAAAAATACTCCCACATTGTTAAAATAAATCATGTATCTATGGATTCAACTAATTTTTTCCATGGCATTGATACCTTAATATTTATATTATAATTTACTTTAAATAATAACAAGCGAATCAATGATTTAAATATTTCATATCAAAGTTGTAAACACGTACCTTAATAAACACATACCACACCCTCCATCATCCCCATACTTGCTAAAACTCATCACTAGATCTAAATTAGCAAGTTGTACATGACAACGTTCATCTAATCCAATATCTCCTTCTTCAAACTAGTTTTCTAAATTCTAACTAGATCCATGAAAATCACAAAATAACCCTTTTCCTCTTTCATCCCTAAACCAAACTCTAAAGCAAACTCCAAACTGAAGAGTCACTACAAATCCCATCCATAAAAACCATTCCAAAGAAGAAGCAACATGAAAATCAAGGTTTAAATTATACAAATGGAGGAACATGCTGAAGATCCTCAACATCAACCCTCTGCTTTGGTTTTCTCTTTCAATAACAATGACAGAAGAACAAGAAAGAAAATTAAAAAAAAATGATGGAGCAGCAAAGTTTGAATAGGTAGGATGAAAATGAATGGCAAACATTCCTTCAACAATGATGTTTTCTCTAAAAACCTTGATGCTAATATTTTTAACTAATGCAAAAAGAGGAATAATAAAGAAAAGAATCGAGAGAGTGTGTGGTACGAGTGACTTAAGGTTACTTTTAAATAATTCATTAGAATAATGCTTTGAAAAGGGAGAAGGTTTTGGTAAAGATTTATTTAAGAGATCAAGCTAGTGGAAGGGATCCAAAGAAACAGTGAATAGACCCTTAGATATGAACATTGAGAAGATGAACGTGTGCGAATAACAGGTTATAAGGAACTCAGATATAAGCTATTACAATATGAGTCTAAAAATACTGTTATATATTATAAAAAATAAATAAAGATTTTAAAGTGTTTATTGATGTAAGCTTAAAAATTTTAATATTTATGACGTTGGTTAAGAAACACTGTAATAAAATAAAATGTTTATTTTTGTATATAAGAGAATTTTTTAACCTTGTGTTTGGATAAATTATTTTAATATTTTAAAAAATTTAAAATATTTAAAAATTTAAAGTTTTTTAATTTAAAAATATTTTATTTAGATAAAGTAATTTAATTTTTTATATTTTAAATTTTTAATTTGGATAGTAAATTTTAAATTTATTGAAGTTCAAATTTTAGTATTTTAAAATTTTTATTCAAATTAAATAATTTAATTTTTATTGTATATATAAAATTTTATATTTAAATATATAACAGAATAATAACCCAACAAATCTATATAATTAAACAAATAAAAAAGTATGATTATATTATTTAATATTAAAAATACTACGTGTGAGAGAAATAAAAAAAAATATTTATGTGAGAAAGAGTTATGAGAATAATGAAAGAAAAAATAGCAGCAAGTGAAAAAAAGAAGAAAAGAAAACAATTCATAAAAAGAATTGTTGTTCATGAGAATAAGTTATGAAATTTTAAATTTTTTTATTTTAATTTATTAAAATATTTTCTTAAAATTTATAAAATTTAAATTTATTTTAAAAAATTCAAATAAAATATTTCAATATTTAAAATTTAAAATTTTCTCAAATTATTTTTTTTTTAAAATAACTTATCCGAACACAAGATAATGAATCACATCTATTTAATTAAATTTCCACAACTCAATCTTTTAACTAATTAAATTTAAAATATTATTACAATTACCATTTTTATCATATGTATACATTTCAATAATAATAAAGAATAATTAAAAAATTGTTATCATAATATTATTGAATAAAAATATTTTTTAATAAATTTATACTATTTTATAAAAAAAAAATTAGAGGCATGAGAGAGTTAGAAAATTTCTTCCAACGTGGCATTACCAAAGTGATGGAAATTAGCCAGTGATGCGTAGTAACTCTATAATGCTATGTTAGATTATTAATATTTTATCTAAATAAATTTCAATATTTATAGTATGGCCCTTATTATTATCTGAGAGATGGATGTTTATAAGTTAAATATTTCTATTTTTCTCGGATTAATAATTTAAACAATATAACTATATTAATAATCACTTAAAATCAAATTTTAAATTAATTATTAATGACCTACTTCAAAAATTAAATCAATTACAAATAAATTAATTTAAATATGTTAGTAATTACTTAATATGAAATTCTAAATTAATTATTAATAAATTAATTAAAATTTTGAAATAAGCTACTAATGCCTTAATTTAAATTTTTTTAAATATATTAGTAATCACTTAAAATTAAAATTAATTATTATTAAATTATTTTAAAAAATAAAATAAATTACTAATAACTTAATTTAAAATTTTTTATTTTAAGTAATTATCAATATATTTAAATTAGTAATTTAAAAACACATAGATATTAAACTTACAAATATTTCGCCTATAAATAAAAATAAAGATCATACTATAAATATTAAAAATTCGGTTAAATAAAATATAAATAATATAATCTAACATCATATATATATATATATATATATATATATATATATATATATATATATATATATATATATATCCATTAAATATATCAAGATGATGGAGGAGGCTTTCTAAACCCTCCATTAGCGGGTATCGTATCAATGTTTATGGGATGAGAATTGATATTTATATAATAATTTACATTTTAAATTTAATGGTTACAAACTTTTTTATTTTATTTTTTGAAAGATACAACAACATCTATTTAGGAGTGGATCCAGGTGAAAGTTTCAATAAAGATGCAAATCAAACATTTCAAACGATAAAAATCTTCTATCTCATTTTTTGTCACATAATCGTGTCATCAATCAAATTTAAAATTCAGCCTGTTTTTATGTGAGAAATTTTAAAATTTAAGTAAAACTGAGTAATTATTAAAAAAATATTAATGTATAAGAGAAATTATAAATAATAATTTAATAAAAAAATTTAAAAATCTTTTTCAAATAAAAATGTTTAAAATTTTCTCTATTTAACATAAAAATTACTTAAATAAAAATCTCTAACATTTTTAATATTATTTTTCTTATCATGATAATTCTAACTTATTTTATCGATCACAAGATTAAAGAATTCGTGTCACTCATCAAGTTTACGTTTCATAGCGTGTTCTGTTACCCTTTATTCTCTAATACCTCTACTAATTCTAAACATTCTGTGTATGGATCGTGTAGACAATCAACACGTCTTCTTCCTTTTATCAACACTTTGGTTCATCATTTTATTATCAAGGTTGTACTCGTAGCTAGTTTTTATGTTCTGAATTCTAATTCATCAATGATTCCGCTATATATATATATATATAATATTCTTTATCCATCTATCCTTCTCATCTAACAAAGTTTTAGAAAAAAAAAAATAGAAAAAGTAAAACATATCAAACACATTACATTCGGATGTGAATGGATCTATGTGACTGTTGATAGTGTGAAAAAAATTTTCAATTCTAATTTTCTGGACTTCATTACCAACCCCTGTTGTCATTACTGCCCCCTAGTTGGAATTCTAATGCTTAATGTTTCTTGAAAAATGTGTCGCTCGGTTGGGCCCGGA
Organism: Canavalia gladiata; assembly: GCA_037954105.1. Lineage (NCBI taxonomy): Eukaryota > Viridiplantae > Streptophyta > Magnoliopsida > Fabales > Fabaceae > Canavalia > Canavalia gladiata. The sequence goes on from CM075661.1 coordinate 43,500,688, forward strand.
ATCAATGGAATTGTTATGAAGCCAAGAAGGGGAGCAAGATGATTTAATATCATTTGGAAGATGGAACAATTGTTCTGGTAATTAGGATATCTGATGCTTGCAAGTTCTGCAAATTTACTGCCTTGCCTTTCATGGTAATCGTTCTTAAAGTATTCTCATCAAGTTTCCATTCATTTGTTTCAAATTTTGAGACTGCATATGGTTAATAGTCCTGTGAACTGACCTGTGTGCAAGATCTGTTATGGTTCTGGGCATCAAAATTACATTCAACAATAATTATGTTCATTCATTTCATATACAGGTCTGTGTGTAAGGCAACAGATGCTTTCTCTTCTGTAAGTATTATAATGTATACTTTCTTTTATATTTAACAATAAAATTAGGCTGAGAGAAGCAAATATTATAATATTATAATGTATATCTTCTTTTTTCATATATTATTATATTTTCTAAGTGTGAGACTTACTTACTAGCTAGCATCATGAAAACTATCCTAATTAATCTCCATCTCCTTGCATTTCTTGAGAATTGACAGAAGGAGGATCAAAGACACTAAACGCTCTAAAAGCTGAAATGACGGCTAAAACAAAGAAGCAACAAAAAGTAATCACATGAAGGATCAAAGCTAACTTCACTTTGCCGCAAAACCTGCCATAGGAACTGCAGGCTTCACTCCAAGAATCTTCCTTGGCACCATTGTAAATCAAGTAATATATCTCCATCACTGCAGCCACTGATGTTATCGTTAAGTAAGCAACAATCTGTCAAAAGTATCAATTGAAGATATGTTAAAATAAGCTGAATCATCATCATAAGAGCTTAAACACTATCAACACGGGCCATATTAAAAAAACTAAAATAGAATTTCAGGGTACGAAATTTAATGTACTTTTGCTTGTTTCCCTTGTGAATGGAATTAACGGTAAACTAAAAGCATCAAACCTGATCAGAGACAAAGAAAATCCAAGCCTTGGATACTAAATATCTGACCCATGAGCAAGCTGCAGCTACAAGAGCATAGCAAGCACAGAGGGCACTGACAAAAACCATGTACCTGTCATAAACAAATTGAAGAATTCTGATCTGCAAAAGAATTTATGATAATCGGTAACTGGAAACAGAAGACTAATTAATTAATAAGGTTCTTACTTGAGACCAGAGAGGTTGTTGTATTTTAGCATTCCGTAGCTGTTGTTGTCCTGCTTGTTAGTCACAGTGATCCATATGGTTGCCACAGATAAAGGAACTGAACAGAGCCTCAGAGATAAATCAAAAAGCTTAAGCACTGGAAGATGATTCTTCCCAGATTCACTTTCATCAATAATGCGTATTCTCATAATTTATGCGCAATGAAATTGACAGAGGGAACTCACTCTCAGAACAAGTTTATTAATTGCTACATATTTATGTATATACATAAACACACACAGAGTCATCTTAGTGCGGTTGGTGAGAATATTGAGTGGGAAACGCTTTTTCAGAGTTCTTTCTTGCTGGTTTTATCGTGTCCTAGAAATTGCATAATTGATTCCACTTCCGGAGGGCAACGTGGTCTTCTCTCCTTTTTCTGCTGTTAATATAATTCATGTTCACACATAGATATTCTAAAAGTTAAAATCATTTGCTTCCACAACAATATACTTTGCTATTTAAAACTGGGCTGGCTTACAAGTAAATTAAATTCATTTTACTTGTATTAATAATTCAAAATTAACCACTACTTATATAAGTAATTCATGTAAAATTTACCCACTCTATAACATTGTGCGAATATTTTCCTCAATAAATTCACGGTCGTACTTGAAGAGGAAAGAGCTGCAATCGTAATCAAGCTATGGTGACAGAGAAGTCCCTATCCATTGAACCGTGTTATTGTTGTAATGCTGATGTTATACTGCATCATCATTCTTTTTAAAAAATATTCAATTGATATCCAATAAAAAATGAATTCGATTACAATTCTTTGTCTTTAGGTAGAGGACCATAAATCTAAGTTATACATAGAATCAGAGAATGATTGTATATATTTTTAGTCTATAAACATGGTTAATTTTAATTTTAAATATTTTATAAAATATATTTTAATTTTTATAAATTTTAACTTTTTTTATAATAATTTTTTATTTAATATATATTTAATCATATTATATGAATGATTATTTTAAAATATTTTTTATATGACATATCTAGCTTATATAATATATTATATAAAAAATGAGAGATTAAGTTATTGTAGAAATAATTTTAGTATAAAGTTATTTTACTAATTTTTTTATAAAGTTAAATTTTACTAATTTAAATATTAAATTAATAAATTTTATTATATAGATTATGTTTATTAAATTTTATAAAATTTTAAAAATATTTAATTTTTTATTATATAATTTTAACAGAATTTTGAAGAGATATATTATTTATAAAAATAAAATAATAAAATATTAAATTTTTTCAAATTTTTTAAAATTATTTTTAAATTAATTTGATTCTATGTAAAAATAATAATAATAATAATAATTGTTTTTAAAAATAAATTTATAGGTATAAAAATTCATAACATATTTTTAAAATAAAATTAATCATATAAAAATTAAAAATATATTTAAAATTTAAAGAATTTATTTATACACAAATAAAAGAATGCATATATTAAAATTATAATTCTTAATTGAATTAATATTTTTATCGAATATTTTATTTAGAACATCTATAGCTAAAAATGAAAACAGTAAATCATCACAGTTTCAATCATAGTAAATATGAATTTAATACGAATTACGTACGTCTTGGGGGATTCTGTAGCGACGACGCATGTAAAACAAAAATTATTGTTGGGTCACGCTCCTAAAATAGAAAATGAATAATCAAATTAAAATTTTATTTTTTATCTTTCATTTAAATTATCATTTTTATTTAATAAATATAAAATATTATTTTAATTTTATCAAATTGAAATTAGAATTAGAAACTCAATTCTAATCTACACAGCAAATAAAATACGAATTGGAAAGTCCAATTTCAGTAATTAAGCTAAATTCTTAGTATAATTACATATGCCAAACGACTATAATCACAAAAACTTATTGGATAATATCTATATCCTGTAAAACTGTTATTTTGTAAATGTCACATTATCATTGACTTTTAATTTAAGACTACCACGGGTTACAACGTCAAAATATTTGTCCACCGAAGATTATCTGTTTTGTTCTCTTTTACCATTAGGGATGATGGGCTTTACTTTTGCACCCCTCTTTTGTATTCCCATCCTTTTTTTTTTTTTTTAATTTTGCTTTTAAATTTATCCTTTCATAATGGTAAAAAATTTGTTTTTAGAATTTAAATTTTAAAAAACATATTTGATAATAATATTTTCAAAACTTAACTTCTAAAAACATAAAAATATACTTTCAAAATATAACTCTACTTGCAGAAATTTAAAAATAAACTTTTAAATTTAACTTTTGAAAATCTATTTTTACATTTTCAAAAATTAATCTGCAAAAGTATAATTTTATACTTTTAAAAGTTAATTTTTAAAAATATAAAAATATATTTCAAAAAATGAATTTTAATAAAAAATACAAAATTAAAAAGTTCTAAAAAAATTGAATTAATGTTTTCACAGGGAGTCATACCTTAACCTTTGTTTAGATAAAGTAATTTAAAATTATTAAAATTTATGTATTTAAACAATAAAAAAAATTTTAAAAATACTTCAAACTTTTATTTAAGTAATTTTCATATTAAATGGATAGAATTTTAAATAATTCTTATTTTGAATTTTTTTTTAAAATTCTCTATTATTTTTTTAAAATTATTATTTATACTTTTTCTTATGTATCATTTTTTTTTATAATTATTTATTTTTACTTAAAATTTTTGAAAATTTAAAATTTCTTACCCAAATGATAAAGGATTGGTTTTTCTCAGTTTGCTCTCTTTTATTTTGAGATGATTGACATTTTAACTATTGAACCATAAGTTGGATGAACTCGAATCTTCTAAAATAAGAGGTCTATTTTGAAGAATAAAATGTAGTGTTACAATGCTGTGTTGAAGGAATTTCGTTTGGGCTGAAAGTAAGGTCGAAGGTTTGAAGGTGATTGAGAAAGTGGGACAATGTCCTCAACCTATAGAAGGCCCTACTGTTTGTATTCCAATGCAAAGATCAAGCTGTGTGTAAAATCTCAATCTAAGTTACTGAATTATAAAGTAAAGTATCCATCCATGCAATTGAAACGCTACGCTATTTTTTTAACATTTATATTTTTGTGTATTAAGTTTTACCAAATACTTGAAGCATAGAATTTGAAGTTAGATCAAGATTTGATAAGCCTAACCAAATAACCATTGGGAAGGAAAGTTCTAGAAATTTCTAAAACTTGCAATTGCAAAATAGCTTAAGATGGAGTTAGTAGTATATAAATCAATGAAACAGGAATTAATTGTATTACCCTACAAAATTTCACTTCAGTATCTCCTAAAGGTGGTGTCTGTGTCAATGGTACCTTTAGCAATGGTGAGTGCCTGACGCGCTTTTGCATTTGTCTTTACTGTGTATCGAATATGGGGATGCAGAAGCTTGAATATAGGATACATCACGCTCGATTGCCGATGAGCAGCAATTATTAATGGTTCCATGGAAGCATGTATTCCTAGCCTGTACTTCAATTATAAAAGAACAATAAAACATGTTCATTATCAATATTTATATATGACATGATTTATAATACCCTCTTTAAGCTGTACTCATAATGAAGCATATCTGATATATCCTGTAGAAGTTAGTTTTTTTTTTTTATGAAAGTATTTTTTTTATACAATTCAAATAAAATAAGGTTATTTTAAAATTAATTTTATCTAACCTATTCAAATATAAAAAATTTTTATGACAAAATTGATTTTTGAAATTAAATAATCTACTTATAACTAATTATCTAAACACAAAATCAACTCTAGTAACTACCACGCAAGTCCCATATTGTATGGGAGAAAGTAATATGATATCTATCATGATTTCATTATTCATAATATGATAAACATCATGATAGTCCAATATGAATAACTTATTCTCTTCCAAGGCTTAATTTTTTAAAGTAGAGAATATTTCACGATTTGTCATTTTCATGGAGCTTAACCTTAGGAAGGATGACCAATTTTTGTACTTGCTGAAAAGACATCCCTTCAATTTGAAAAATTATGTGTTCCTCTTTCAATGCTGACTTTACTGAACCATATGTAGAGGAATCCAGTTTGCTCACAGGTTGGAAAACTTGGAATAAAAAGTGACAAAATGAAAGTAACAAATAGGGGATAAAAATTAATATATATATATATATATATATATATATATATATTAACATTATTTTTATTTTAATATATTTTATTTTATTTTATATCTTTTTTCCTGTTCCATATTTTTATCTTTTGTTTTTCATCCCATTCTAAATATGTAAAAACAATTTATCTTTTTATAATTACCTTTAGCTTTTCAATACATAGAAGGAAGGTGGTAATCCCACTTCATTTGAATAATTTGTTTATCTAAAATGACACCACTCACACATAAAATGAGATAAATGTATATCTTTGGACATGGAGAAAATTAATTTGGTAGTATACCATAACAGTGTTTAATTTCGCTTCAAAATATCTTTGGATCATCAAATTTGAAGACTTGTTATAGGGTGGCTCTTAAATTGAGCAAAATCTATGATAGTGGTGGTAATGGAGAGTTGAATTCAGATGGTCATTGCTATCAAATAAGTAAAAAGAGGATTGAATAATATATATAAAAAATGAATAATATAAAAAAATAAAATGTAAAAATAATTTCCAGCTTTTGTTTTAATTATATCATGTGGTTACACAAGCCTTAATCATATTGGCATCTCAGTTAAATGATTATGATTTTTTTTTAATATTAAAAAATGGAGTTTCATTGCTTTTAATGAAGGAAAGGGATGATTTGAAGCACAAACCTGGATTCGGATGTATCCTCAAAAATTTTCTTTGGTATTGAACATAATCGAAGCTATTTGAGCATCACATAGCACAAAGATTTCACGAGCTTTTTTGCAGAATCCCATTCTCCGCTCCGAAAATGTCACTTGGCGACTGATTTTGTTCTTGATCTGTTTTAGCTGAATCCTTTTTCTTACCATCTTCAATCTAAATAAGAAGAAGAAAAATTAATAATAGATAATCAAATTAAAATTTAAAATAAATGATGAGAGAATTAATATTAAAAAAACTAGTAGTATAGAGTAAAGAGAATAGTGTAATATCGACCAAACCGAATAAAAAAAGAAAAATTATGAGGAGTGAAAATGAAAAATGGGTATGTGACGCATTCATAACAATGGTATCTCTCTGTTTTTGTGGTTACTAAATAGTTGGAGAGTGTAGTCAGTTTCCATAGTTGAAAAATAGTAAAAGGATATTAGGATAAGAGAAAAAAAGGAAAGAAAGGGGAATTAATTAAAATAGAGAGAGAAGAGGGAGAAAAAAGAGAAAGGAACGAGGTTAGTGTTTTGGTTGAATGCAATCTGAGATGGGGATTGGGTGAGAGAAGACAGGTGCCCTGTACAAAGGAGAAAGGGTGAGGACGATTGGTTGGGCCACCAAACCCGCGAAATCCAAAAGCCTAATACATGGAGTGGGGCGGATTGGGTCGTAGGCGGGTTGAACGGATTAATGAAAGCGGATTAAACGAATTTTGTTGGGTGGTTTTGGTTGAGAGTCCATCTACTTGAACCGATCCAATGATTAAATTGAAAGAAAGAAAAAAGGAGCTGGTCTTGCTCCAATATGTGTCGAAGAAAGGGAGAAGGGGTAAGAAGAAAATTCTCAGTTTACTTTCGTATTAATGTTGCAGCTGTTTCTCTTCTCGTCTACATTTTTTTTTTATTCCCACCAAATAAAGGTGACTTCTTTTTTTATCTTTATTTATTAAATCTCATTCTTCTTTTAAAGATTGATATTTGGTTATTCAGTATAATTTGCATTTTGGAGATTAGGGTTTCATCTTATACAATCCTCCTTTTACGGTAGATTTTCTTAACATTACTCCTAGATTTGTGTTCGTTCTTGGGGTAGGGTTTCTAAAATTTTTAATTGTTATTTTGTTTAATATTGTGGGTGGTCATGTCGTTGCTGCGTTGGTATTGAAAAATCTACGAAATAGATAATTTATTCTCCTTTTCTCTGGTATTGTCTCTTTGAGTTTACCATTTTCTGAAAAATTTTAAATTTTTTTTACTAAGTTCATTAGGATTTTTGTAAAATGTAAAAAGTTTATAATATATTTTTATTCTATTAATAATTTTGTATTCAATAATATGTTTCATAAAGTTGCCTGTTTTATAAATTTATGCATGTTTATTTAATCTTGTTTTATTTGCTACATATGGTTTTGGATTGATTGAATTGAATGTTATTTTGGACGCCTGAAATCAAAGTCAAAGATTTCTGTGGAGGGTTTGGCTCTGGATTGAAGTGTGCTTCAATGGCTGAATCAAGCATTTACTCAAGATTATTGCATCAATATACTTTTGTCTATGATTTAATTATGGAATGATACTACTCTGAGTTATTTGAATGATATTCTATAAGATGAATAATTGTTGACTTAAGCTTGATTAAGATGGTATTGTACTCTTGAGTTACATCTTGCCTGCGTGAGATATTTGCAAGCTTTCTCAGACTCTCATGTGTGATAAATGATGTATAGTGGATATGCTGAGATATTTCTCCTTTTCTTCTCCGATACTATGTGAACACTGAGTTCACTTGTTTCCCTGTTACCCTTACTTGATCAAGTAGTGTTGTTGAGTTTTTGTCCCTCCCTCTCTTATCATAAAATTTGTCCCTTCCTCTCTTATCTGTTATCTATGATGCTTGTTGATCTTGTTGAAATAATTTTCAGTGTTTTCTTTTGTTTGATACGTATAGTGGTTGGTTCTCTTCTTTATTATTCTATGATGCTTGTTTAGATTATGCTCCACAGATTATGCTCCACAGATTATGCTCCATGTTCTCGTTTATCTATTATACTTGCTGAGATAATTCCTTTTTCCTTTTCTTTCTAATGTTTGTTATTGTTCCTGCTAAGATAGGTTCTTATTTTTTTGTGGCTTTATTATCTATGATGCTTGTTATGTTATGCTCCATGTTCTCTTATATCTATGATGCTTGTTGTGATACCTATGCTTGCTTATATAATTTCCTCTTCCTCTTCTCTGATGCTTGTTTTGTTCTTGCTGAGATAGGTGACAATCTTTTTTATGGCTTTATTATCTATGATGCTTGTTGTGATACCTTGCTGAGATAATTCTCTCTTTCTCTTATCTGATGCTAATTGTTGTTCCTACTGAGATAGGTTCCTATCTTTTTTTGTGGCTTTATTATCTATGATGCTTGCTGAGACTATGTTTCCTGTTCTCTTCTATCTATGATGCATGTTGTGATACCTTGTTGAGAAAATTCCCTCTTCCTTTTCTCTGATGCTTATTGTTGTTCATGCTGAGATAGATTCCTATCTTTTTTGTGGCTTTATTTTCTATGATGCTTGCTGAGATAATTCCTACTTCCTCCTCTTCTCTGATGCTTGTTATTGTTCCTTCTAAGATAGGTTCCTATCTTTTTTGTGGCTTTATTATCTATGATGCTTGTTGAGATTATGCTCCATTTTCTTTTCTATCTATGATGTTTACTATGATACCTAAGCTTGCTGAGATAAGCCCCTTCCTCTTCTCTGATGTTTATTGTTGTTCCATAGATAAAAAAAATGAGCTTGATAGATATCTTGTTGAACCTTGTGTGGAAGGTGAGGAAAAGTTTGACCTCCTTCTATGGTGGAAACAAAACAACTCTTGCTTTCTCATACTTTCTACATTAGTTAGAAATGTATTTGCCACATTAGTCTTTACTGTGGCTTTTGAAAGCACTTTTAGCACTGGTCGAAGAGTATTGGACACTTTCAAAAGTTATTTTTTCCATCAAATGGCAGACGCACTAATTTGTTGTCAGAATTGGTCGAGGCCTTCACTCTATCAATTTAAAGATTCTGACATTGGAGAAGACTTAGAGTTGTCTGAAAAGGTTTTAACGAGTTAGGATTACTTATTACATTTTCATTTTTTTTTATGTGTAAGATATTTAATCTTTCTTGTATAATTTTTTTTCTAGAAATGTATTGTGTAGGAGGACCAAGTTCTAGACCTACAATTGAAGGTCCAACATCTCATCCACATCCAATTACTATGGATAGAAATAATAGTAAGTTATTATACTTTTAAAATATTTCAATTCTAATTTTTTAAATATTACTCATCTGTCACTAACTCATGTATATTTATTCCTAAATTTTTAGATTTTAGTTCTAATCTTTTTTGGACACTATATTTTGGGACTTATCTATTTTGAAATTTTCTATTTGGCTTCAATGGTCATTGTGCTGAAATTGAATGCAGGTTCTGCAATTCTTTATTTCCCATATATTTTACATTAGTCTTATTTTTTTAAAATATTATTATTACCTCTTTGTTTTAACATTCTGGTCTAATTGAAAATGAACTATTGGAATATTTTTTAAGATAAAATTATCATTCATCATGCATATTCCTTTATAAGTTAATTTTTACTTAACCACCACTTCTAAATTTTTAATCTTCTTTTAGTTTCTAATTCTTTCATTTAAATTTTATTTATAATTGCTGATTGTTGGTTTTTATGAATTTTCAGTAATGAAGAGTGAACATTTATGCTGCTTGTTGCTTACTGCTGGACCTAGAAGCCTGTACCTTGATTTGTCGTAACCGTAATTACAACAAGATGACGAACTCTATAAAATTTTTGGAAAGAATTTAATGTAATTAAGTGTAGCCGCCACCAAATTTTATTTTTAAAGGGAAAACATTTGGAAAAACCCAAACTTGATAAAAAGTTCTAGGTTCGGGAGTTGGTTACGAGTAGGGAAGGTATTAGGAACTCTACTCGCTCGTTCCGAAGAATGATACCCTTAAACTAAGTGTGTGATATTTTGAAAACTGTTTGATCCCTTAAAATATAATAGAAATAAATAGGTCTGGAAATTAGCTCGACATGACTTGATCCTGCTCCTATGTATTCCCTGGTGAAATGAGAAATTCAAGGTTACATAGCTCTGGTGGGGGACTTGATCCCCTGGAAAAATAGAAAAGGTGTTTATAGGTGAAATTGATTATTTTTTTTTTGAATGGAGTTAGTTAAACCGTCGTAAGCTGCGTTTGAGTTTACATGAATTAAAATACGAAACAGCAGAGAAGGATGTCTGCCTGTATTAGAGTCCTTTTACACGAATTTCTAGACGAAAATGAACATTTGGAATGGAAAACAAAATTTTTTCGGAAAGACGTCTACACAAAATCCAAACTATCGTAAGTTGCGTTTGAATCTGCACGAATTAAAATACGGAACAATAGAGAAGACTGTTTGCCCATATCAGAATCCGATTAGATAAATTTCCAAACGAAAATGGACGTTTGGAATGGAAAAAAGAAATTTTCCGAACAGCCGTTTGTGCAAAGTTCAAACTGTCGTAAGTCACGTTTGAACCCGCACGAATTAAAATACGGAATAACAGAGAAAGCTACCTACCCGTAGTAGAATCCAATTAGATGAATTTTCAAAAGAAAACAGATGTTTGAAAAATAGAAATTTTCCGGAAAGATGTCTACGCAAAGTCCAAACCGTTGTAAGCCGCATTCGAACCCACATGAATTAAAATACGAAACAGCAGAGAAGACTGCTTGCCCATATTAGAATCTGTTTAAACGACTTTCAGAAAATTAAAAATTAAAAAAAAAAGAATAGACGTACTAACGGAATTAGTAAAAACAGTGATTTTGATTTGTGGAGCCTATTGGGAATGGGTTTGACCCAAATTTAATATGAAAGGAAAACAAATGGTCTTGACGTCAAAAAAGATGTAATTGGGTTTAAGTAAAAAGAAGGGCTTAGGCTTGACCCACATAAAAAAAATTGAATTTGATTAAAAAAAGAATGGGGCTTGACCCAAATTAAGATAAAAGAAGGACTTGATTTAAAAATTAGAGAAAAGAATTAGAATTGACCCAAATTAAGAAGAAGTGGATTTGATTTTAAAATTAGAAAAGATTGGGCTTGATCCAAATTAAAACGGATTTGATTAAAAAAAAAAAGAAATTGGGCTCTATTCATCTTTAAAGCATTACTGGGTTTGTGCAATAACTGATTTTAGGGCATTCTGATCCTGCACCCATCCATGCATAAATGTTTGAAATGACTGACTCTGTTATAGCATGAGACAAATTCAAAGCCATATCATATCCACTCACTGCTATTCTCTGCAGAATGGCCTCCTCTTCAAGAAACGTGCGTATAAAAACAACACATGCTACAACCCTCAAAGGGAAACCAAGAGCTTCTGATACTTATCACTTCAAGTTTTCAGAGAATGAGGAGCGGTATGAGAAGCTTAAGGAGAGCTCTATGGTAGGAGACAGGAAGATTAACTTACACCCAGGGGAGTTCCCTGCGATCACTGAAGAAATCAAAGGCCGAAAGTGGCACAAACTGTGTAGTATGGTTGGTGAAGGGTTCGAAGAAATCACCAAGGAGTTTTACGCCAACATGGCACTGTCTAGGGCAAAACTGAGGTACACCTTGTACGTGCGAGGTAAAACCATCTCGTTCAAGCCCTAGGAAATAAGCGATCTGTTGGAGGTTAACACTTCAAGAATAACCTGCCTGTACAGAAGGTTGAAAGATGTCCCAGTGGATAAAGAAGGTTCGCTGAAGGTTCTGTGAGTTCCAGGAGCAAGGTGGGACGAGAAAAAATATAAGTCAGGAGATGGAAGGTCGTTGCGTAAGGCTGACCTGGTGCCCACAACAAAAATATGGTGCATCTTTGTGCAGTCAAATCTGCTGCCTCTGCTCCACTCTAACGACCTGGGCAAGAAAAGAGCTGTGCTGGTTTGGGTAATTATGAAACCAGGGGCACTAGACCTGGGCAGCATAATTGCCCAAGAGATGGAGGAAATTGCTGCAAAAACCAATGCCTCCTTGGGATACCTAAGCCTGATCACAGCCTTGTGTCAGGCCCAGGGAGTCAGTTTTGAAGGTTGCACCAAGGTCCCCCCATAAGCAATGCTAAACAAGACATATGTAGAACGTCATATACTCACTGACCAGGAGCCACCACCATGTAGGAAACCTGGCCCTACTCTACCACCCAGAATATATGAAATGCTAGCTGAGCAGACAGAGCTGTTAGTCTCATAGTAGGCCTTCAACCGCTGTATCGGAGCACAGGTGGAGATACTGCAGAGGAACCTACGAAAGGTTCACATCGGAATGAGGATGAACCAACAGTTTCTAAAGAAGATTGAGAAGCATATGTGGTTGACTGACCATGACCTCTCCGATGTCACCGAAGAGCAGATCCTACAGTGGATCGACTAGGAGGACAGTGGGAGTGAAGTTGAACCTACAGGAGAAACAGACATGGATGAGGACTGAGCAGCTGCTGTTTTAAAATTCAGTTTCCATTTGATATATTCTATTTTTATAGAAGTTTGTTTTCTTTTATAGTTTCTTGAAAAATTTGATATTTGAGGAAATTTAATCCCTGGTCTATAATAGCGTAGTTTGAACTCTTGGTTATGCATTTTAATTCTAAACTACTGAATATAACTGAAACTTATCCTGAAATTTTGTTCCTGACAAATTGTGTTGCCTACGTGACTTTGTTTAGGTACTGCACACATTAAGTACCACCTTAACCACATGTACACACTGAGTACTACCTCCAGCACTAACCCATAACAAAGCCATGCCTTGATTGAAAGGACTGGAACATGACAGACCTGTCATACTCAGTTCACATCAAGGGACATAGGGCGCAACCGGTTGCCAACGCAATTGACAGTTGCGTTGCCAACACATGCTGGACTGCTAACAACATATGAATACCACCTTACAGGGAATACTGGAAGAGTGCGAATATCTGTTCCTAACAAGATCCACATAGTACAAGGAGTTTTCTTGACCCAAACAATTAATAACTGAATCTAAATCACCTGCACACTATGCATATTACTTCTCTTTTGAGTGTTTCCCTCTCACTTCTCTCCTAACTAGCATCATTCTTTATCTTTTTGTTCTTTGTAGAATGAACTGATTGAGTAGTGCATAGATTGATCAAATTGCTTGAGTTAGAATACAACATGATTGACCGGAAATCATTTTGCTATGGTGTTGATAATTAACGTGTTAAGATGCATGCCTTAAGCTTGTAGCCAACGAACTGTGAGTACTTGAGCCTATACAACATATTTGTTCTGTGTGTTTATTCACAAGTAATGTTTCATTTCAGAACTTTCCTAGTTTCTTAATTGAGATCAAGTATCATATGCTTGCATAACATGATTAAGGCACCTTCTTACATGCACCTACTTGACCAAATTACTTACCTCGCATATATCTATCCCTTGCACAGCCCCTTGAGCCTGGTATCTATTTCTATGTAATTAACTCATTTCAAGTTTAAAAGAGAAAAACCATGAAGTCACTTATTTAAATAATTAGAAAACGGTTGGTTGCATTAGAGAATGAGTTTGCACCTAAGTTTGGGGTTGCTTGAGGACAAGCAACATTTTAAGTTTAGGGTTGGGGTACCCACTGTAATGGAACAATAAAGAATAATAAAATGAAAATCTAAAAAAAATTTTAGTAAATTTCTGCTTCAAAAAGAAAAAGAAAAAAGAGTGTAAGAAGAAAGAAAGGAAAGGCAAGAAAGGAAGAAGTATAGCAAGACAAATTTGCCAAAGAAAGTGGTAAGCACAAATGCGACAAGCCAACTATTCCTAATTCTTTGACTCTTGTAAGCTAGCTTCCCAAAATCACATCCACCTCTTACCCAGGCCACATTACAACCCATAATAAGACCTCTTGATTTTTTATGCATGTGATTTTCATTGGTGGAAATAGAGAATATGGGCAATCCTATGGTAGTGAAATATGAATTTGATGACATTAAGAGACAACCTTAAACACTTGAGTAAAGGAGTGAGACACTTGACTATGTGAGGGGTTGCAAGTTTAGGCCATGCTATCTTATAAGAAATGTTTGAAATCATAGCCTTAATACTGTTTTAAATCAATACTCTCATGCTGTTTTCTAACCTTGTAAATGTTTTAATTTGCCCTCATAGCTCACTGAAGTTGCCTTTGAAATAAATCTGAAAATTTTGAGTGATGCAAGTTGGATTGAAGAGGGGAGGTGAAATGCACTTAAGGACACAATGAAAATACTGTGAGTTTGTCTAGAAAATGAATTTTATCTATGGCTCACACCTTGCTTAAGGACAAGCAAAACTCAAGTTTGGGGTTGTGATAAGTGTCGAACATGACACTTATTTGATAAAAATTATGGTGTAATGACAAGCAATTGGAATATAAATAATCACAAATTCACTGTAAATTGACTGAAAACTGAGTAACCTATGCAAATCCTGCATTGTACAATTTTTAAAGCTTTTTGGTGAGGAATCACTGTGAATCTGATGTGTTTTCACTATCTGCAGTCTGTCATAGGATTTCGCGTTGGCAACATAACCAGAAATGCATGGAGCACATAAAAGTCTGAGAGGAAGGAAGCATTTTGTTACTTTCTGAGTTGGCAACGCAAGCGCAACCGTGTTGGACACGCATGTAACAAACCAGCACCTATAAAAGGCCTAGAACAGAGCAATCTGGAAGTGCTGGAAATGCAGAAATAGAGCTGCCTTTATCTTATTGGTTAGCTCAGACTTTCCTCTTCGGTGGAGATGCTCTGGTGGTGGAGGAACTGTAGGGTTGAGGAATCAACGTGCAGTCGCCCATTGATGCTGAGCCACATTCTTTTATCTTCTCTGTTTCATCTCTTTCTCATTATGTATAATTAAATTCTTGTTAGGGAACGAAGGATCTATGTTCTGAACCCATGTAATATGGAATTCTTATATTAATTCAAGTTCAAGTTTTATTTCAATTGATTGTTCTTCTCTTTGTGTAAAGCTTCCATAAACTGGCCATTTGTAGATTGAATTTGGATTCTTATTCACAATTGAGAGATTGGATTAGGAACTGGATTTGAGAGTGAACAACATAATTGAGGGTGCTCTAGGAATAGAGACTCATGGTTGTGAGATTTTGTGGATTCTTGTACTTAAAGCTCACTTTAATTAGGAATCACTAAGGATTAGGATTACTAATTCGGGTGAAGTGTTGATGAGTCAAGGGATTGACCTTCAACTCACATAAGGAAATTCAATTTTCAATCATATCTTTAAACTTGTATGAAAGTAAAGAATTCAGATTATACTAGGTTCAGTTTGGTGAACTCTGACCCTAACACCTTCCATAAGACGATTTTCTCACATTTGTGTCGTATAACGAGTGTTGGAGCAGTTTTTAATTAAGCACATCCCATTTATATTCACGTTAACAACTTCCCATAATAGTAGTTCAAATAGTGGATTAGTAGAAATTCAATACTTGAATCAAATCCCTGTAGAGACGATACCCTTCTCACCATTTTACTCTAAAAGACGATAAGGTGCACTTGCCTTACAGTTTTATACCAACAATTAATCATAATAGAAATAAAATTTAATTTTTGTCATCTTAAAGTACTGATTCAAAAAATAAAAATAGTAATATTTGTTATATTAAAAATATAATATTTTTTATTACTTTTTTAGTAACCAGCGTACTATCAAAACATTTAAAATTTTAACTTAATATATCTTTAAAATACTTGTTAGTACGATAAAAGTTTATTCTTCAATTTGAAAGAGATAGAAAAACCAATAATACATATTAGGAAAAAGATAAAAATCAAAATAGTTACAGATAACATTTTGTTCTACACAATAATGTTTAGTGCAATAAATAAAATCGTAGAGTAATGAAATGTGTGAAGAAAAACAATGATACTTGTTTGGGGGCTTGGAATTGATTATGGTAGGAAATAGGACAAAGTGTGGTGTGAATTATGTGACACATTGTCATTGTGGTTTAAATGATTGGCGTAATGTAATGGCTAAAGTCAAGGTGTTGATCTATCTTGGTGCATTTTCTATATGCATTTTTAAATGCATCTTATCTACTAATTATGTACTAATTAAGAAGTTAAATTTTCATTTGGAGTATCAACTTACCCAATATGATGGGGATTTCCTTGAAGAGTTAAGGGAATGGATAAGGGACATGTTTTTCGGGAAGAATGACAATGGCACCATATAGAGCTATTCTAAGCCATGAGATATGTGCATGCCACCATAAATTTCCTCTTTAGTCAATGACTATGAAGTTGCACATAAAATTTTGGTTTGTTTGAATTGGACATTGTATGATATAGGTAGGTCTATTAGCCTAAACATTTTTTAGTTGGTGAACTCCATGCATGAAAAAATGAATCAAGCATCACAAAATTTTTTTTTAGTAATTGAAACTTGTATATAAGAATATTTTATTACTGAAATTTTAATATCCAGATTTATAAATAAAAAAACAACTATTATAACGACACAAATAGTGGTGTGTGGAATCCACAGTCTACCTAACTTTTGGGAAAAAGTAATAAGGTGCGCAAGGTTGGTGTTTAGGAGGGCAACAACGAAAGAGACAAAAATGGTGTAAGAATTATATTACATATAGATGAGTTTGTGTCCAAATGAAAGTTTAAAAAAATGGCTAACCTCCTGCTCAAGTTTAAACAAATGTCGATTGAAATGTTGTTGAAGCCTCTCATTTTCATAATTTAAATAAATTTGTTCAAAGTTATTATTACACAAAGAAAAATAATAAGCCATTAGAATACATATAAATACTCTAAAAAGCATTAATAAACACATTAATAAAATCATATACTTGAAATGATTCAAATCCATAAATATCACGGATACTTATGGATCTCCTAATGCATGGTTTACCTATTTCAAGTAACTTGTTAACTTGTTCTACAAGTCAGTCAAACAATCTTGCATAGATAAATTTGGCTAATATATCTCTAGCATCAATTGTCTAAACACAGAATAAAAAATTGAATATAATGTAATAATATAATACAATTAGGATACATTGAAAAACAGATTAATTGAATTGAATTGTTGAAGTAATAAACTCACCTACAACAAGGTAATGTCTTGGTAATAACATCCTTGGCAGCTTGGATTTTATGGTTTCAATGAATTTTCATATAAAACCAAATGTTTAATTAAAAATTATAAATAATATTAAAGTGAGAGAAGATTTGTAATGATAATAATACTAGGAGGATCAAAGTTAATAAGCATTTAAATAGATTATTTTAAAGATGGTCACTAACATTTCAAAGATACCTAAAAGTGTATAAGTATGCAAACTAACAATAGATTACATAGAAAATGCACCTTTAAAATTAGATGAAGATCCAACACAAAGTTAATAAAATACATAATACGATCTCTCATCATAGGCAAGTTGAACAAGTCTTGACTGCCTACGATAGACAAGATGATTTTAGAAGTGAAGGATAATAAACATTTCAATTTTACACTTTTGGTCAAATAAGGCATACAAGTTACCTTTTTAAATAGAACTGTTCACATTCGCATATAGGAGTTGGCATACAAAACCCGAAGCTGAAAGAATAAGCCAGGTTAGTAAATTGTAAACAAAAATGTCGGAAAAGAGCAAATTTTATATAACGTATTTCACTTAAACATCCTTACAACTTACAAGTTTGAATTTTTGCCCATTGTGCTGAAATGAATTTCAATCAACTCCCCTTACACCAAATTAAAAATGCATATCAATTAAACTGCTTAACCATTAGATAACATTCACAAACTCATAAATCTACCATAGAAATCTTATAGAACAAGAACATGTGCAACAAGTTTCACTTAATAAAAAAACTCAAACTCACAAATCTGCTTGAGTTCTCATTCCTAGATACTTTTTTGCATTTCCAAAAGCTTCTATTATAAAATTTGCTTAAAGAACTTCATTTTCTATCCCATAATTGCCACCACCAAGAGTAGCTAAGTATTGCATAGCAATTTTTTTTGTCTCTATTTTCCCAACTCCACTCTCATCGCGGTAAAAAAATTTCTACCAATAATTATTAACAAGTACACTAGTGATTAATTATACCCTCTTATCACTATAAAAATTTAATAATATTGAGTGCAATATCATCTAATGCGCTTAGTGATGACCTTATGAAAATGAATAGAGATGCAAAATTTGTTGTTCTCCATCCTCGTTCTAGAATTGATTTCATTTTCTCAGCCAATTGATGATACACCTGAAAAATTGGTACAAAAAAATTATTTAATTTTAAAAATAAAAATATTAAGATTAGGATGCATACAAAGGAAACACTTTCAGAAGACATTATAATTTTAAATTCAACAAACATGAAAATTCAGGCAACAATAAAAAAAGGCTCAGCATAATAACTACTTTAGCATTCTTCCCTGATTCAAGGTTTGAACCGTTTTTTTTTTTTTTTCAACTATTAGAAATTTGGTCTCATTTCATGCTTTAAGGTAGTAGCCATAATTGTGGCTTCTATATTCAACGCCCTTTCTGTATTCATGGATTCCAGTGCAAGGGTGACAATAATTGAAGAGAAGAAAAATGGTATGTGTATATTTCATGGTTTGTTGATATGTTAACTATATAATATATGTTTATACGTAGTGTTCAGATTCATTATTGCTCTGGTTCCTGAAAATGATGATTTATGTAATTATATTTGTTCCTATGTTCAATATTGTACTGAGTAACATTTTGTATTAAACTATAAGGCATTTAAAGCCTGCCTATATGTGTATATGTGTCCAGTTTAAAAATTTCCAATTCCTACTATATATGTGATTGGACCACTTTTTTGATAGGTTAAACTTCCGTGGAAATAAGCAACCCAGCATAACATTATAGTGTGGTTGTTTGAATATTCAATTGTGCAAATTCTATAAGCCCCTAGCTATGTTTTAGTTATGTGTATTCTAACAAATCTGTTGAAGAATAATAATAATAATAATTGTAATAGTAGGATAAAGGGACAATGGAGCATCATAAAAAGCATGAAAAATTCAAAGAGTTAAAAAAAACATAAAAATGTAATATTATGATGGGAGGATTCAACATCGAAAATTAAATAATTAAATAAAAAATATAATTTATTAGGAATCCCAACTACTTTATCCGCGGAGGTTGAAGTGGTCTGGAATGTAATCGTCAATAAGTAGAATTTTTTTTTGAGATTACAGAACTAGTTATTATCTCCATAAAAATTACTCAAAATCAAACTCTCCGATGTCAATTTCAGATTTCATGGAAATTTGAAATTTTTGGAAACAAAAGAGAAAGCGTAAGTTGAAGCGAAACTAGGATCCTTATTATTTGTGTCTTACTACATATTATATTTTTTGCAATATATATCAAATACAACACTTCTTAAAATGTTATCAAAATTAATAGATAATATTTTTTATATTTTTGTAATATTTTTTTAAATGTTGTAAAAAGTCTAATATGACGTGGTGGGGCGTGGATTGAGAGAAAAATGGAGGGAGAGAATCACTCTATCTATTTGTCGAAGATGTTACTATTCACTTTCAATCCTGTTAGAAGTAGAAATTTTCTAATTTTTTCTACTTTTTGTACATCTCTTCCCTTCTATTATGATGAAGAAAATGAAAAAAATAAAAATTTAAAACTAAAAAGTAAAAATTAATGTTTTTCATAAGTAATTACATATTTTTTTTATAGTTTCTTATAATTGCTAGAAAATAAAGACTGAAAAATGTGAATAAAGCTAATAAATATATATCTTTTAATTCCAAACATTAAATCTTTTAATATTAATCCTCAACTTCGTAAACTATTTAATGGTTTTAATCATATCAAATATAGTTATAACATTCATCGTATACGCCTCAAACATAAAAAGTTTCCTTTACAATATGATTTATACAGACGACCATTTTTATATCAAACACCATGCATTGATGTAATTATACAATGATAAGCATAGATTTCATAAATAATTATCTCTCACTTTTATCTCATTAAGACTTCTTATATGTTCAATTAAGTGATCTTTGTCATATTTTATGAGTTTGGGTTCATATGAAGTTTAATTGAATTTCTTTGCTTACCCGATTAAAATGACACTATTATAGTATTTTGAGCATAATAGGAGTTGTAGACATCCAAAAATCGTGAAATCTATCTTGAATGAAAGCTTAAAGAAGTGTCCATAGTTACAAAGTAAGAGCAGATTCTAAATGGGATGTTTAGGACTCCGAAATTATCTCAAAAGATGAGATAGTGTTGCTGACGTGGAATTTGAACAGTGTGCAAAGATCCTGCCATATCTTGAGATATAGAAGTCATATTGAGATGAAATCAACTTTGTTGGACAGCTAAGATCCAGGGCTACAACTTTTGTTCAGAAGTCAAGCTCTAATTCGGACATGTGAACATCCGAAATTGCGGTGCAAGAAAGTCAAAATTGTTGTGCTCATTGGTGGCAAAAATTCAAAAGTGTTTTGCAATTTCAACAAAGCCCATGTGAAAGCAAGAAAAGGGTAGAAAAGTAATATCCTAGTTGGTGACTTTCTGAAGATGATGCCTCAAAAATCCTCTATAAATAGAAGGGTTTGCAAGAGGAGACACACACCATTTTGGAGATTAACTCCAATACCATTTTCTTTCTTTCTTTCTTTCTTTCTTTCTTTCTTGTTAGTTTTGCCTCCTTCATGGAAGGCTTATGTTTTCTTTCTTGTTAGTTTGCCTCCTACATGGAAGGCTTATGTTTTCTTTATTGTTAGTTGCCTCCTACATGGAAGGCTTAGGATTTATTTGTTATTAATTGCCTCCTACATGGAAGGCTTAGGATTTATTTGTTGTTAGTTTGCCTCTTTCTTTGTTGTTAGTTTGCCTCCTTCATGGAAGGCTAGGTTTGTAGTTTCAATTCAAGGATTCAAGCTATTTTCATTTTAACTTTGAGGTCTTGATCTTTATTTACATGTTTATTGAGTGATTTCTACTCTACTTTACTATATTCTTCAATTTTATTCTTTTAATCAAAGTTTGATCGGTTGACGTATTTTGATTAATGTATAATTGATTTATAATTGGTTTTTGATTGGTAAATCATTTTCCAAAAGTTTGAAGAGTAGAAATTAAGTAATTGAATTGAAGGTTTTCATTTTATTACTTACTTCAACTGAATTCTGATTGTGAAATTGGTTTAGATAAAAGATTAAGTGGTTACTAAATCTTGTTGATCGTAATCAATTAAATTCTGAGAGGTTTCTCAGTAGAGAATTCAAGGATCATTCTAGGGGTTCCAGATGGTCCTAGGTTGATAAACACAATGCATGATTTTAGTGATCAATGATTAGTTATGAAAATAGCCTCTGAATTCCTTGAGTTGATAACATCTTTACAAAATCCCCTTGTTCTAATTTTCTCCTTATTTGCTTAAGAATCTGAAATGATCTTTGGGAGATGACCTAGGTTGCACCTTATACTATACCAATAGTTTGGGGGAAATCTAGAAATTATTTTTGCGCGTTTACGACGAGCGTGTCATACAACATTACCGAAGTCTTCATGATTTCTTTCAATTTTTTTGCAAATCTTCATGCACAACATACAGTGTAGTATAACAAATTCTTTTGATCAATTTTTCTCTTTAATTGTGTTTCATGTAAATTATTCTAAGAAGGACCAAATAGGGAATACTTTTTTTTCACTTTGATTTATAAAGATTTCAACATATATACTCTCGAATTATTTTAATAATAATACTTGTTTGTAAAATCAATTAATGCTGAAAAAAGTTAATACAGGATCATAAATCATTTGTTTAGCATTCACAGCCATAACAAAATCTAGATGACCATAATCTTCTTTGAACAATAGGGTGAGCTTCTTCTCATTATGATTTTTGAGGTCTTTTAGCAAAACATGCACATCATTTACATCCGATAATGCATCCTTCCCTCCGTAGCTGATAAATAAAGGGAATTCATTTGGAATTTTGGCCAAGTCATATACGGGAGGAATCGGTTGTCCATAATGTATCATATTTTGTGTACCGTAGTCAAACTTCTCTACTTGACCTGATATGATCACTGCTCAAAACCACATGTAGAAAAATTCAAGAGTGATGTTAATAAGAAATTACTTAAAAACAAGTAGTCATAATCAAGAATGAAGAAAGGAAACTGTTCAAAATAAAATGACACATAGTCACACACAAAAATGATGCTTATTAGAGCACTTACTTTGAGCTAGATGGATCATGTTCTTGGTTGATGTTGATTGTAGTCCGTGATTAAAGAAGATATCTTGTGCTAACGGATTGATATATGAATTTGGACCTAAAATTTAAGGGTAAGAAATATAAGAATCATTACAGTAACTTATGCAATCAATAAAATAAAAGGAAGTTAAATTTCAAATCATATGCATACTAATTTCATGTAAGGTACCTGTGATAAGTGCTATTAGGTTTGTGCAATTCAAGTTTAGTTTGTGACATATGCCTCCTAAAAATTTGGTTGCAGCATCCCTGTTCATTAGCAAACATATTGCTATAGTTAAAATTGTTTTAATTTCTTTTATGGGTTAAGTAAATCCTATGCACTCAAACACGTTGAAGAAAAGAGATACTAAATTTTCAAGGCTAAGATTTTTCTATTACCCGTTTGGGATGAATTCACGGATTCCCAACCAATATGGGACCTGTCATATTAAGACAAGGTTAAATATTTTCAAGTCAGTTTGTATTCAACCAACAATTAGTATCGAGCAAAATGATTATACTTTTGACTCTTACTTCAAGTAAACATGTCTGAGCACCAACATGTAATATTTGTGACGTGGTCTGATTTGTATGAGCTATTGGGGCAAGTAATGCTGCTGATCTCAACATATTCAACAGTTTCCCTTGAGAAAGAGCAGCTAAAGCCAATAGAGTTCCCTAAAATTTGTAGTTATTGTTATATTTGAACGCATTATAAGGTAAGTTAAATTTTTAGTATCTATAATTTTCTGCAAATAACTTTCAAACGCATAGTTCAAAAAAAATTGTTGAGATCT
Source organism: Canavalia gladiata (assembly GCA_037954105.1). NCBI lineage: Eukaryota > Viridiplantae > Streptophyta > Magnoliopsida > Fabales > Fabaceae > Canavalia > Canavalia gladiata. The sequence continues at coordinate 43,523,860 of CM075661.1, forward strand.
CGTAATTTCAAAACCATTAGGAACTCACCAAGGAATGACCTGTGTAGTGAATTCTTTGACCAGTATTGTTGTACACATACTGGACAAAAGCTGGAAGATCATAACTAGCTAATTCTTCCCATGTCCAATTCCAATAATCCTACATAATGAACATGTCAATTGTCGATTAGAGTAGCTATTAACTTGTTAACTAAAAGTATAACAACTAAAAATTCATGTATATCATAAGAAAAAGAACCATATCATTAGGACCAAGTGATATGTGCCCACGACTATACTTTGTTCCACGAGTACTAGCTAGCCACACATCATATCCATTATTTGCTAAGATAAATGGCAATGATTCATCTTTTGAATTCAACAACCATGTTAGGGCATCCTGAAACAATACAAGTTCTCTTAGTTGATTAATCTTTTAATATTTTGTTTGTGTTTATGCAAAAACACAACTTACCTGAGTGATACCATGGTATAATAACACCGGTTGTTTGTGTGCTTTCTTACTAAACCGCTGTACCGGTATCCTTTGTAGACTTAGGATATAGCCATCCTCTGTTGTAACCTGATTCCAGTAAGAAAACAATTGCCAAAAGTTCCATCATAATCAATCGTAAGAGAAAAAGAGCATAATAAGAATGTGTACCTCATGTTCTTCACAGGTGTAACCTTGTGTTTCTACCCTTGTTTTACAAACACCATCACTAATAATTGAAGAGGATGTTGACCACCCGTTATTTGAATGATGAGTTGTTCTCCCTTGTATTGTTGTAATGCAAAGCATGGCCATTAAAAACCAGCCAACTATTGCGTTTGCCATTGATAACATGGTTATGCTGCTCATATGAATAGAAAATCCTGACATATTTATAGCATTTTGTAGTGAAAAAATAAACATCTAAATTAAATTCCATGGTTTGAAATTAATTCTATTAAAATCATTTTAATCTAAGTTTAAAACCAACAAACCCTCGGGATCTCATGGTAGTGAGTAATATTTTTTCTTGTAAGTCATGTTATATCTTCTTATCAAATTTTCCTCCTAATATCCCTTTTCTACATCTCTAAGTGGAATAGACTTTTTTTTTTCTTTTAATTTGAATTGAGCTGGTTAAACCTAACTAAAAATATAAATATATTAAAAATCAATATAAATTGAACTAAAATAGTTAATAAAAATTAAAATAATACTAAAAAAGGTTGAATTAATAATTTATGATCTTAAATATAAATATTCATTGACTTTGTCAACTATGGATTACTATGTGTCAATCAATAAATAAATCCATTTAACTTTTTAAGTAACTTAAAGATAAAGAATTAATTATACTTTTATTCTTTTAAATTGGATTGTTTGAAATTTTGATTTTTCTAAAAAATTTCAAGCTAATTAAGTTTATATATTTTTTAATGATAAAAATTTTAAAATTAGAATAATTTAAGATGATCTTTTCGATTTGAATCTCATTATTTCTCATAATGTATGATTTTTTCGATTTAAATTTTATTATTTTTTATAATGTACATAAAAAAATATATGTATTTTTAAAATTAAACAGATTTATTCCTATGTTAATTATTTTACCTAAAATCAACAAATTTTAATTTTCTGTTATCGTAAGTAGAGGTTCAAGATTTTGGCATGTAAGCCGTATTATAAAAATCACATGATAGGATTATTTAACAGGATTTTTGTGCTTGTGAGGTGATTCGGTAAACCCATAAACCAAAACTAGTAAGAAAAAAGAATCTGGTAATAAACTCAGCGAAATAAAGCAAACATCAATAATATATTAAAATCTAATTGAAAAAGTAACTCCATGTTTAAATAGAAATACTAATTACACATTTAAGGTGATTTATAACCATTAATCAAAAATTGAATTTAAAAATTAATATGAGGATTTTGGTGGTGGATAATTTATGTGCACAAGACAATTTCTTTTACTAGTTTATCAACCAGCCTAACACACATTTAAAATCTATTTGATGAAAAAAATAGATAAAATATCATAATACCTAAATAATAGAATAGAATACAAATAAGATAAAATAAAATATAACTTATCCTATTTTAAATTTGTTGTGAATCAAAATATTAAACTAAATAATATTATATTATTCTATTTTACGTTAGAGACAAAATAAATAACCAAAGTTTATGATATAAATTATATTTCACTATAAAAAAAATATTGTTTCTGAGTTAAAATTATACTTTCTAATAATTAAAAATTATCACAGCTATTATTACCAACATTTTTTAAAAACTGGTTTCATGCTTGCCAGAAATTACACATACTGAGCATGCATACGTATGTTAATTTTTTTTTTACCTAAAATCCACAAATTTTAATTTTCTGTTATCGTAAGTAAAGGTTAAAGATTTTGGCATGTAAGACTTATTATAAAAATCACATGACAGTATTATTATGCAGGATTTTTATGCTTATGGTTGTGGGGTAATTCGGTGAACTCATAATCCAAAACTAGTAAGAAAAAAGAATCTGGTAATAAACTCAGTCAAATAAAGCAAACATCAATAATATTAAAATCTAATTGAAAAATAACTTCATGTTTAAATAGAAATACTAATTACACATTTAAGGTAATTTATAACCATTAATTAAAAATTGAATAAATTAATGTGAAATTTTGGTGGTGGATGATATGTAACTGAGGCTTGAAACATTCCTGATCCTTGAGAGTTTCTAAAAATCAAATCATCTAAACCTTTTTATATCATAAAAAATTTATAATTATTGTACATAATCAATTATAAAAAAACGTATAATTAATAAATAACATTCAAATTTAAAACTGACAATTCATAAATAATGAATATATTTTAAAAATTAATAAATAAAACGGTAATTTCAAACTATAAAACTGGTAATTGATAAATAGTACTAATTTCAACATTTAGAACCAGCAATTAATAAAATGTTCAAATCAGTTAAGATATTAAGTCAACTTTTATACCCGATCGTCTAGGATTTTTACGTAAGTCATCAAAAAAAACTTTTAAATTTTAATTTAATTTTCACAGCTAAAATATTGCATATCCCACGGAGGAGAGAAACAATCGTTTTGAAAACTTGCCTAAACTTATGTGCACAAGGCAATTTCTTTTACCAGTTTATCAGCAAACCTAACAAACGTTTAAGATGAAAAAATAGATAGGATATCATGATACCTAAATAATAGAATAGGATACAGATAAAATAAAATAAAATATAACTTATCCTATTTTAGATTTATTGTGAATCAAAATATCAAATTAAATAATATTGTATTATTCTATTCTATTTGAGGATAAAATAAATAATCAAAATATATGATATAAATTATATTTTACTATAAAAAATATATTTTTTCTGTAGGTTAAAATTAAACTTTCTGATAATTAAAAATCACCATAAATATTATTATCAGCATTTTTTAAAAACTGGTTCCATGCATGCCAGAAATTGCACATACTGAGCATGCGTAGGTAAAAAACTGCAAGGAAGTTTTAAATTCATAAAAAGTATAACTCTCAAATTTTTATACCCCATTTTGTAAATACCTACACAAACATACCGAAGTTATTTATGGTTATTCTTAAATTGAAGAAATTTTCATCCGTTAAATATTTGTCCAATTATATATTTTTTAAAGAATTAGTGCTAGCGCCAACAATTAGATTATTCTGTTCCTACTTCAAAGCAATAAAAGATTTTATATATAAAAATAAAATAAAAAATCAAATTACTAAATAAATAAGTGGTAGATACAAGTGAATAACGTTAGTTCTTAATTATAAACATACAAATAAAATAACCTTGCATGAAAATATTTTATTTTAAATAAAACAAATAAATGAATATATACATAAATTTTATATAGAATAACTTCTACATAAATATATGTTTAACTTAATTTTATTTTACATTTAAATGTAATTTCATGTCAAATAAGCTATATAATAATAATATATACTTGACTAGAACCTATAAACCTATGATATATATATATATATATATATATATATATATATATATATATATATATGAAGATTAGATTTTTTTATGTTATATTTTATTTTTTTAATTTTAAAAAAATAATAATAAAATATATTTATTTATTTTATTTATTTATATTTTACTATTTTTGTTGTTAATATTATTATTATTATTCTTAAAAAATTATTATTTATTTACTTTTATTTTTATGATATTTTATTTTTTTGTTATTATACAAAATATTTTATAAATGTTATAAGTTAGAATCTTAAAAAATTAAATAAAATATTAAAATATTAATTTTTTTAACATACTATTTCTCTGTTATGTAAATAATTTTTAGTTTTAATCACCAATTTAATTTTACATCTTTATTTATTTATTTTGATTTAAATTTTATTTTATTGTTAAATATAATTTAAATTTAAATTTTTAGTTATTTTTTATATTTTATTTATTTTATTTTAATTTTAATTTTATTATTATTAATTTTAATTAAATTTTAAATCTTTATTTATCTTTAATTTAATTCTTACTTCATTAGTATTATTAATTTTAAACTTTTGAATTTTTATTTATTTTAACTTAATTCTTATTTTATTATTATTAATAATAGTTTGCTAATTATTAATTTTAATGAATAATTCAATTTTAAATCTATCTTCTTTATATTTTTTTATTTTAACTTAATTCTTATTTATCATTCTTATTAATACATTTTTAATTATTTTTTTAAAACATCTTTAGTTGCTATATTTTATTTATTCTAATATTATTAACCTTTTTTAATTTTTTAATTTTAACCATTAATTTAATTTAAAATTTTAATTTATCTTCAAGTGTTACATTTTTTTTATTCCAATCTAATTTGTATACGTTAATTCTATTAATGTTCGTTTAATTTTTAGTTTAGTCATTAACTTAATTTAAATTTTAATTTATTTTTTATTATTTTTCAATTCTTATTGTCAAATCAAAATCTTAAAAAATCAGTTAAAATTTTTTTATTTTATAATTTTTCAGTAACTTTCAGTCTAAATTAATTTAATTTATTTATATTTTTCTTAATTATTATCATTGTTGTCAATTATATTCTCATTAATATCATTATTAATTTTTTTTATTCAAACAACTTTTTTACTTACTTTTTATAACATCCCAATTTTTTTATGATATATGTTTGAGATTACAAATAATTTTTAAAATAAAATTAGGTGAAATTAGAAGATAAAAGCAGAGAAATTAGGAAGTTTAATGAAAATGATAAAAAGGGCTTTACATCTGGGAAACTTAAATAATGAGCCAGAAAAATGAAAATACAAGTCAAAGAAAAAATCCTAAAGGAGTTATAAACATCATGGATAGTTAAAAGTAGTGAGAAAAATTTAGAAACCTGAGAAGGAACGAAAATGTCCTTCAGAAACCTCGAAAATGACCAAAATGCCCCTAGAAGCTGTACTTTTTGCACAAAGCTAGTCAGTTTCTATAAAAATAGCAAACGACCTTAGATTAATATGAGAACGAATAAAAAAGTTTTAGAAATGTCAGAGGAATAATTTGGAAAATTTTCCGTCAATGTTGAGAAAAATTACAAAAACGCCCCTGGAATATCGGGAGGGCAGGACAATGTGATAAGCCAACTAAGAGTGGGACCCACACCAATGCGCGCGAAATTTAGCAGCGGGAAAAGGTGGTGATGAGTCACCAAAGTGAAGTCAACCAAGTCTTCCGCAAAAGACAAAAGTGAATAGTAAAAAGGTTCCTTTAATCATGGTTAAAACTAATTAACCTTGGTTAATTAAAAGTAAAACATTGTAAACACCCATTTATGTCCGAGGCCCGCAATCATTAAAATTAATCAAGAAACCAATAAATAAATGAAAAAATAAGAGATAAAACAAAAGCAAAAAATAATAATAAAAATAGATATTAAAAATCTGAAAATAAAAATGAAATAAAAAACGAAGCCAAAAAAAAAAAAAGAAGAAAATTAAAAAATACATATAAAAAAAAATATAAAATATATTAAAATCAGAATAAACAGAAAAATAGACGATAATAAAAATATATAATAAATAATGAGAAAATAAGAAAAGAGTTTTTTGGAAAAAATAAAAATGATAAAGTAATAAAATTCTTTAAAAATCTAGAAATCAAAAATAATAAATAAAGAAGATAAAAACATAAAAATAAAGAAAAAATAAAATCTGAAAATAAATAAAATCATATTTTAAAAATAAATAAAATTGAAAATAAATGAGAAACTAAAAATCTGGAAATCAAAAAATGATAAACAAAGATGAAAAAAACAAAAGATAATAATAATTGAAAATACATATTAAAACAGAATATTAAAAAACAGAATATTAAAACAGAATATTAATAACTGAAAACAGAAAAACAAGAATTTAAAACAAAAAAAAATAATAATAATAAAAGAAAAAGAAAAAAAGAGAAAGGGGTATTACGAGAAGGAGGTGAGAAGAAGGCCAGGGGAGGAGAGAGATCCAATAACAATCCTTACTCACTCCCTGACTGAGGTGGAGTCAAGGGAAGCGTTCTTCCTTTTAAAATCAAGAAATTGGCATGGTTCTGTGGAAGCTAGGCAAGAATTAGAAGACAAAATATCAATCGGTGGGGGTGATTTCCATTGGTTGCACCGCGGGATTAGACTGATCACATGGTATTTTCGTTGGCATGCAAATGTTCAGATTCCACCAAGTGGTGTTGGTCCGTGCAACAAGAACCCAAATCTGGTGGATCATGTTGATAGCTATAGGTATATATCTCGGGTATTCATATTGACGTCTTTAATCCCGCGTCGTGAGTCATACAAATCAAGATAAGCATTCTGACTTGATAATCAAAAAGGATTCTGCACCCAGCTATATCAAAGGTCAGCGTTTCTACCTAAATTGTTGTATTTGAACCAATATGTTTTGATCAATATTTGCTCTGTTCATTCGGTGGCCAAGCATAATCTTGATAATTAGAAAGATCAGTAGGCGCAAACAATTTTAAACAGTTTTGATGCTCGCCTTGTAAGTAGATATGGTGTTAACATGGAGTTAATAAATACATATCCCAATCATTGATCTTTTGGTTGAAATTTGATTTGGGGTTCATTAAAAAATCCACTCCCCTTTTGAAAATTAAGTCACCAGATTGGACTAGGAGATTTCTTATGATCCTCTACCTAAAACTTATAGGATAGCTCTGCAAGAAGCTGTGGCCCAAAAGAACTGAAGCCTTACCTCTGCTGAACAAAATGAATTTCTATTGCATGAAACATGCCTATATGCTTTATTAGGAGATAAGTACCATTAGACGACCCACAGCCAATTGGTAAGAAAATTCTATGTCACCTAGGAATAAGATGGATAAGCTTTAAGATCAATATCAAATTCAATAGCTAGAGCATTCCCAGACCAGGCAGAGAGGAGAGAATTTCAATAAGGTTCTGATCTATTCTGAACAAAGGAGGTTGATTGGCGAGGTAATGACACATCTGTTGGAGGTATTTGACACCAAATTTGTCTGAATCTGGACCTCCTCCAACTAAACATTCTAAAAGCAATCATGTTCCATAAGAGCCTAGAAATTCAAGGAGGTAGACAGGGACTGGAAATGAGCCTAAAACCCGCCAAATCAACGGTTTCACATGCTCATCACGAAAGGAATTTGCAGGAAATATGTCTTTGAAATGGAATGACTTTGAACAGCTAAGGAAATGAGGTGATGCACGCCCAATCCTCAATTCAACTATGCAAAGGCTACCTTTCATCTTAGCCATACTGGAATCTGTGATAATACGTGGGAGTAAATCAAGGAACCAATGTGAAGGAAGGGAAGGAATCCCATGCAATTCACATACGGGGTCCAGGTTTCCGCTCATAAAGATACCCTTTTGTTTTAATTAGAAGGGTTAAGGACGTAGCTATAGACATAGCACAGTGGCAGGAGATGCTGTCCATAAATTCCACGAGATGGGTTCGAACCCTCCCTCACCCTTTTTGTAATAAAAAGTGATAAACTTGAATTCTTGATATAAATATGATGGCACGACACTATAATTGAAGTTTGATCATGGCCCAGTGGTGGAAAGCACGGTCCTTATAATCTAAGGTAGGGGTTCGATCCCTGCATACTGCTACTTTCTGAATTGGGCACAAGTTTTTATTTATTCAAATCCAGAATTACCATAATGTCCCTGCACCTTTCCAAATATACCAAATGTGCCCGAACATCCAGAATTACTCCAATGCCCCTGACTTTTCCAGAAAATGCCTATGCTGTCCCTGATATGTTAAATTACCCTACTACCCCTAGGAATCCATTTAATCCCTACTCTGTCCCAAAAATTCCAAAAATTAATAAAAATTCAAAAATTCCAAAGAAATTTAAAAAATATAAAAAATTCAGAAATTAGTAAAAAAATTACAGAAATTCCTAAAAATAATAAAAAATTTAAAATTTCCAGAAAATTAATAAAAAATTCAAAATTTCCAGAAATTAATAAAAATTTCAAAATTTCCAGAAATTAATAAAAAATTCAAGATTTTCAGAAATTAATAAAAAATTCAAAATTTCCAGAAATTAATAAAAAATTCAAAATTTCAAGAAATTAATAAAAAATTCAAGATTTTCAGAAATTAATAAAAAATTCAAAATTTCCAGAAATTAATAAAAAATTCAAAATTTTCAGAAATTAATAAAAAATTCAAAATTTCCAGAAATTAATAAAGAATTCAAAATTTCCATAAATTAATAAAAAATTCAAGATTTCCAGAAATAAATAAAAAATTCAAGATTTCCAGAAATAATAAAAATTATTAAAAATTATTAAAAAATCCAGAAAATAATAAAAAATTCTAAAAAATCCAGAAAATTAATAAAAATTCTAGAAAAAATTCCAAAATTCCTAAATAATTCAAAAAATTCTATAATTCCTAAATAAATTCAAGATTATCAAGTATTTTCATAAAATTCCTTAATTGATAAATTCGCTCTAAAATTTCTAATACTTACTTGAGTCTTGTCTTTTTTATTCCTCGGTTTTCAAAATAAAAAATCTTGTTTTGCGATTCTTAATCTCACGCGACGAGCTCTAAGCACGAACTGGTAGCTTTTTCTGCTGTTCATTGTTTAGAGATTCGTATGGATCCAAGTGCAGCCGTAGTTGTCTTGGACCCTGTGCATATGTGGATGAGGATCGCCCTCCTAAAAATAGTTTTCAAAAATAGTCAAACTATTTTTACCTTCCAGGTAGTTCCGAAGGTCAAGCCTTCGAGCATATTTCAAACACTTTCGAAAGTCAAACTTTCAAAACATAACTAGAACTACGTAGGCCTTGAGTTTCCCATTGCACCGGGGAATACGTAGGAGCAGGATCAAGTCCTGTCAGGCTAACCTCTATCAAGTATTTATTTTCACTCTAATTAAAGGGATCAAACAATTTTCAAATAATCACACACTCAGTTTAAGGGTACTGTTCTTCGGAACAGGCGAGTGGGGTGCCTAACACCTTCCCCACTCGTAACCGACTCCCGAACCTAAATCTCTTCCTTGAGTCAGGGTTTTTCCAAATCTTTTCCCTTAAATAAAAATTTGGTGGCGACTCCACATTAATTCAATCAATTTATTTTAAAATTTTAGCGAGTTCGTCGTCTCGTCGGAATTACGGTTGCGACAGATGGCGACTCCACTGGGGACCATTAGAGAGTCAAGCCCGATCAATTGAGTGTACATTATATTTGATCTCTTTCCTATTTGTTTGCACATTTTATCGATTGCACGATTCATTTACTTGTTTATTTATCTGTTGTTTGTTTGTCTATTCTTTGTACAACCCTAGGATAGATGAATCATAAATTGCTATATATATCTGTACAATTTCTCCAATTGCAGGTATCCCAATTACTTGTGTGCCCTCACACACATTGCATATGCATTATCATGAGTGGGGCCCTATACCCGGGTCTGAGTGCAACCTAGGAATAGAGGGATCTAGTGGTGTCACTTTGGGGCTTACGTCTTGTTTGACTATCACGAAAATCCCAGCTAGAGTGCGTCCTATTTGTAATGCCCCACAACTGGTAGCTTTTTCTGCTGTTGTGGCAAGCATTGCAAACTGGAACTTGGCTCTAGTAACCTCTTATACCTCAAGATTACAAGCCACCTTTGAGAGGTTCATATAAAAGACCATAGATCCTTAGGACAGGTAACCCACATAAGAAGCAAAGAGGGCACACACACCCTTTTCAAGATACAAGGTTCACCGCTCACATGCACCTATTTGAACCAAACAATATGAAGCAGCAAAAGGAAGCCAAAAGCTAAAATCGGGGAGATACAAAATTCCAAATCAAGATAAAAAGTCAAGAAAAATTCAAATAAAAACTTCTAGAGAAAATATATTTTGAAAATATTGAAAATATTCCAAAGATAACTTAAAAGGATGTCTTAGAAATAGGAAGAATTATGGAAAATAATCTTTTGAAAATACTGAAAAAATAAAAAGATTCAATAGATAGAAAATGAAATTTTGAAAACCTAAAGAACGCTTTCTAGAAAAAATTCTAGCAAAACTAAAGAGTGTTTCTAAACAAAACCAAAAGTTTTTAGCAAAATAAAAAACACCAAAACTCATAAAACACAAAAAATTGCTCTGGTTTATTTTCAAAATAGTCAAACTTCAAAAGTCTCTAAAAAATTATTTGTACATGGCATGCATTCATTCATTAATAAATTTATCATAAAAAAACAATATTTCAAAAATCATTTTTCATCCACATACTCATTTTACCCCAACATCTTTATCATTCATGATTTTTGCATTCAAATTATTTTTCAAAAAATTAATTTTTTAACTCTAACAGAAAATTGGAGAAACACAGCTTCCTCTACATCCTTATAGGACTCGTACACAATCAAGAATCATGGATGAGCTGGAGAGACAAAATGAGGAACTGAGAAATGAGGTCAAGACTCTAAAGGAGCAGATGACCAAGCTGATGGAGGCCATCCAATTGTCAAAACAGAAGGAATCTCTGGGAGAACCCACAGACCCGTCATATCCTCCTGGGTTCACTCCACAAAACCCTTCGCCATCAACTATGCCTCCGCCCACCGAAGGAGTTCATTATGGGTTTCCTCATGGGCATGCACCTTCATACAACCAAACACAAGCCCAAATACAAACCCAAACACACAACCTACCCTCTAACACCACAGGCATCCCCTATGCCATTCCAAACACCATCTCACGAGCTTACCAAACAGCCGTTGGAGGAACGCATTCTATGTTCACCCAAGGGCCGCACCCTATACACATACCATCTTCTCACCATCACCACATGTCAGAGGAAAACCCAAACCATCCTTCAAGTGAAGATACAGAAAAATGGAAGGGTCTAGAGGACAAGATCCGGGCAATTGAGGGAAACGCTTATGAAGCCAAAGATGCATCTGATCTATGCTTGGTACCAGACGTGGTCATCCCTCCCAAATTCAAGGTTCCTGAATTCGATAAATACCAAGGAACCGGCTGTCCAAAGAAACATTTGACTATGTATTGTAGAAAGATGTCTGCATGTACTTACGATGAGAAGCTGCTTATCCATTTCTTTCAAGACAGCTTAACAGGGGCAACTACAACCTGGTACACTCAGCTAAAGCAGACACACATCCGTTCATGGAGGGATCTGGCTGAGGCTTTCCTCAAACAATATCAGTACAATGCCGAGATGGCTCCCGATCGAACCCAACTCCAGAATATGGCCAAGAAGGGGGATGAGACCTTCAAGCAGTATGCTCAAAGATGGAGGGAGCTAGCCGCTCAAGTACAACCTCCATTATCCGAGAAAGAGCTGGTCAACACATTCATTGACACACTCCAAAATCCTTTCTATGACAAGATGATTGGCAGTGTGACTTCTAGCTTCTCTGATGTCGTCATCATTGGAGAAAGGATTGAGGGTGGCATGCGTCGAGGAAGGATCACGCATAAGGCCACAGGAACAGTTGACGCCTCTACAGAAAAGAAGAGGTCAGGTGAAGCTTATAATGTAGCTTCTGGTCAAGGACAGTATATACCTCCGACGGCACTTTATGGACCGATTAGCTTCCAACCACCACCATATACACCCTACACACCATATCCTTACATTGCCTCTACCTACCAAACACCCTACCATCCAGCTTACAACTATCCAACGCAAATACGACCGCCCACACCATACACAGTCCGAACACAAGCCATGAGCTCAAATTCTAGCCAAAGCCAAAAAAAGGAAAAAGAACCCGTCCAATTCGACCCTATCCCAATGACCTATACCGAGCTGCTACCTCAGCTAATCCAAAATTCCTTGGTGGTTCCATACCCGCTGAAACCTCGAGAACCACCATATCCAAAATGGTACGATGCAAATGCCATATGTGATTACCATGCAGGGTATATTGGTCATTCAACAGAAAACTGCCAGGTCCTGAAGCGCAAGGTGCAAAGCCTAATCGATGCTAAACGGCTAGATTTCGGGAAGATCGCTCCTAATCCAAATCCTGAATCATGAGAGTTCATCTGCTGGCTAAGAAATGGGAGCAACACAATGAGCCGCCTTGTACAAGTCAAGCTATCGAGGAAGAACATCCAAAATTTGTCATGTTTTTCAAAATTAATCTTTTGTAAATAAACAGCAATGAATAAATACAAAATTACATTTTTCATATCACTTGAGCACGTGCTTTACATTTTAGCTTTACTTCTAAAAAATTTTACCATTCTTTTTATCTCTTCAACTCACTTCTTATTCCTATACCCAAACAATAAAATACCAATTGGTGAGGATGCTAATGCTGTAATGAGTAATCTTGAACGTTGGATTAATCAAGCTCAAAGAAAAAAGCCCAATGAGGAAGCAGAATAACAACCAGGGATTCTAGATCCCTATTCAAAGTGTCTTGTCAAATAAAACATCCCGCTGGAATCAAGTTTAAATCCAGGCAAAATTTAGGGATGCAAAATAAGATCCGCTGAATTGGAAGCCAAGATGACCCTGGCAAGGTCGATGTCAAAATTCAAAATTCAAGGAAAAGAAGAGGACCTGCTGGATTAAAGTAAAAATAATAATCCAGGAAAAATTAAGGTCAAAACATGAAATTCAAGAAGAAGAGAAACCCGCTGGATTAAAAGCTAAAAGAATCCAGGCAAAAGTAGGGTTAAAGTTCAAAATAATGATTGACAAAGTCATGATTAGAAAAAGGTCTTGCCGGTTTACAACAATAATTCAGGCAAAATTAAGATCAAGCAAAAGCCCGCTAGGTCAACGATCAAGAACGACCTAGGCAAAAGTTAGGGCACAATCAAGCAAAAGCCCGCTAGGTCAACAATCAAGAACGACCTAGGCAAAAGTTAGGGCACAATCAAGCAAAAGCCCGCTAGGTCAACAATCAAGAATGACCTAGGCAAAAGTTAGGGCACAATCAAGCAAAAGCCCGCTAGGTCAACAATCAAGAATGACCTAGGCAAAAGTTAGGGCACAATCAAGCAAGAGCCCGCTAGGTCAACAATCAAAAACGACTTAGGCAAAAGTTAGGGCATAATCAAGCAGAAGCCCGCTAGGTCGACAAACAATCAAAGACGACCTAGGCAAAAGTTAGGGCATAATCAAATAGAAGCCCGCTAGGTCAACAATCAAGAACGACCTAGGCAAAAGTTAGGGCACAATCAAGCAAAGGCCCGCTAGGTCAAACCCTCAAAGAGACCTAGGCAAAAGTTAGGGTACCAAAATCAAGAGCCCGCTAGGTTGAAAACCCGTAAGGGCAACCTAGGCAAAATTTAGGGCAATACAAAAGACCTGCTGGGTTGAAAACTCAAAAGAACAACCCAGGCAAAAATTAAGGTCAAACCAGGAATTCCAGGACAACATGATATCCTGAACCTCATATATTCCTAAAATTGGGGCAAAATTGTGCCATTTTCTCGAGTTCGATTAATTCAACAATCAAGATTATGAAAAGTAGCACTGGCATTTTTCACCAAAAGGTGCCATTTGGGCAATCGAACCCATATCTTTCATCATCCCTTCCCTTTCAAGTACACTACCTTAAAACATACAGCCTCAAAATTCTCTTTTCTTTTCTATTGACCATCCAAAATCACTTTGCACACCTCAAAATGCACGTGCCACAAGGAAAAGAAAAATGTAAAAAGAATAAAAAAGGGATTAATTTTGAAAAGTCATGACAAGTCGGACGAATCCTTGACCACCGCGGCACGACATGACTGTTTCCCAAAGATTCGTCTTCCTACCAGCCATGATGCCACCAAAGAAGGAGTGTGCCTTACTACTGACCATTGTGAGATCTCAAAGATCCTGACAAAAGCAAATTTATAGAATTGACCAAGAAAACTCCGAAATCGAGTCAATCCAACTCGTCCTGATTCTTGATTCTTTTCACACCCACTATGGAGTTGTCGAGGAAGGATGTGTAAGAAAAATCAAAAAATCAAGAGAAACAAAATTTTACACCACTTCGTGGTTTGCATTCAATAACATCTGTTTCATCAAATAAGGATTTCAAGCATCAAAATAAAAATCCTGTATCATTTCACATATTTCAAGCATCGAAATAAGAACCCCACATCATTATTGCATTCTCGTCATTCACTCAAACAACACAAAAGCACCCTTATTCAAGCATTGCATAGCCCATTTTTCAAAACTAAATTTTCCAAATCAATCATAATTTGAAACCAAATCAAGTTCAAACTGGGGCAAACGCCTGCCCACAAAAATTTTAATTTGAGGCCATCCTCAAATTCTGAACCAAGAACAAGATTGGGGCAAACACTTGCCTAGAAAATTCAAGTTGAGGCTATCCTCAACTCCTCAACGTCAGAAAATCAAACTGGGGCAAATACTTGCCCACACAATTTAATTTGAGGTCATCTTCAAATTCTGAGTCAAGCTCAAACTGGGGCAAACGTTTGCCCACAAAAATTCAATTTGAGGTCACCCTCAAATTCTGAATCAAGATCAAACTGGGGCAAACTCTTGCCCATACAAAAATCCAATTTTGAGGTCACCCTCAAATTCTGGATCAAGATCAAACTGGGGCAAACTCTTGCCCATACAAAAATCCAATTTGAGGTCACCCTCAAATTCTGAGTCAAGCTCAAACTGGGGCAAATGCTCGCCCATAAAAATTCAATTTGAGGTCACCCTCAAATTCTGAGTCAAGCTCAAACTGGAGCAAACGTTTTCCCAAAAGAGATTTAAATTCAAAATATCAAAATAAAAACGGGGGCAACTGCCAAAAGATCTTCCAAACTGGGGCAAACACTTGCCCAAAGTTCCTTCTAATCAAGATAGCCCTTAATTATCAAGAATTTTCTAAGCTGAGGCAAAATAGTTTCCCAAGTTTCTTCAAGAGAATAATTATCAAGTGCTTAAAAACCTTCAAGTTCAAAGTAGAATAAACAATTTATTTAAAGTCAAGAAAAACAAATTTCAAAATAGCTTGTCCAAGGAAGCTGACGACGAAGTCCATGTTCCACCCTCACAGGACACATCACACCCCTGCCTTGACAGAAATACATTTTTGCCTGTCTTAACAGGTCATTTTCACTTTCCTTTGCCTGTCTAGCAAGCTTGCATCTTTCCTGTCATTAACAGGACTTTTTCTGCATTCCACCTGTCTTAACAGGTCATTTTTCATTTATCCTGTCAAGCAGGATTTCTGTTTAAATTTCTGCATACATCCTGTCAAGCAGGATTTCGTTTGCATTTATCCTGTCAAACAGGATTTCATGTTTAAATTTCCGCACACATCCTGTCAAGCAGGAGTTCATTTGCATCTATCCTGTCAAGCAGGATTTCATGTTTAAATTTCTGCACACATCCTGTCAAGTAGGATTTCATTTGCATTCATCCTGTCAAGCAGGATTTCATGTCTAAATTTCTGCATTCATCTTCTCAAGCAGGATCCCAGTTGCATGTTCCTGTCAAGCAGGACGTCAAGCATGTTTAATTTCTGTCCACCTGTCAAGCAGGTTTGCATTTATCCTGTCAACAGTAGGATTTCATTTCCATTCTTCCCGGAAACAGCGGGACCTCATTTGTATTCTCCTATCAACGACAGGACCTCGAGCATGTTTAAATTCTTTTTCCTGTCAATCAGGATTGCATTTATCCTGGCAACAGCAGGATCTCATTTGCATCTTCCCGTCAACAACGGGATTTTCATCAAGTTTATTTTTCCGCACTTTGGCTTATGTTGTCAGGCCTCATCAAGTTTATTTTTCCGCACCTTGGCCTATGTTGTCAGGCCTCCTCAACTTTATTTTTCTGCACCTTGGCCTATGTTGTCAGGCCTCATCAAGTTTATTTTTCCGCACCTTGGCCTATGTTGTCAGGCCTCCTCAAGTTTACTTTTCCGCACCTTGGCCTATGTTGTCAGGCCTCATCAAGTTTATTTTTCCGCACCTTGGCCTATGTTGTCAGGCCTCATCAAGTTTATTTTTCCGCACCTTGGCCTATGTTGTCAGGCCTCCTCAAGTTTACTTTTCTGCTTTCAGGCCTATATTGTCAGGCCGCCTTCTAGTTTATTTTTCCGCACTTTGGCCTATGTTGTCAGGCCACCATAGTTTAGATTTACTGCTTTTAGGCCTATGCTGTCAGGCCGCCATAGTTTAGATTTACCGCTTTCAGGCCTATATCTTCAGGCCGCCTTCTAGTTTATTTTTCCGCACTTTGGCCTATGTTGTCAGGCCACCATAGTTTAGATTTACTGCTTTTAGGCCTATGTTGTCAGGCCGCCATAGTTTAGATTTACTGCTTTCAGGCCTATGTTGTCAGGCCTCCTCAAGTTTACTTTTCTGCATCTCGGCCTATGTTGTCAGGCCTCCTCAAGTTTACTTTTTTTTCCGCACCTTGGCCTATGTTGTCAGGCCTCTTCAAGTTTACTTTTCTGCAGCTCGGCCTATGTTGTCAGGCCTCCTCAAGTTTACTTTTCTGCACCTTGGCCTATGTTGTCAGGCCTCTTCAAGTTTACTTTTCTGCACCTTGGCCTATGTTGTCAGGCCTCTTCAAGTTTACTTTTCTGCACCTTGGCCTATGTTGTCAGGTCTCCTCAAGTTTACTTTTCTGCACCTTGGCCTATGTTGTCAGGCCTCTTCAAGTTTACTTTTCTGCACCTTGACCTATGTTGTCAGGCCTCTTCAAGTTTACTTTTCTGCACCTTGGCCTATGTTGTCAGGCCTCCTCAAGTTTACTTTTCTGCACCTTGGCCTATGTTGTCAGGCCTTCTCAAGTTTACTTTTCTGCACCTCGACCTATGTTGTCAGGCCTCCTCAAGTTTACTTTTCTGCACCTCGGCCTATGTTGTCAGGCCTCATCAAGTTTATCTTTCCGCACCTTGGCCTATGTTGTCAGGCCTCATCAAGTGTACTTTTCTGCACCTCGGCCTATGTTGTCAGGCCTCCTCAAGTTTACTTTTCTGCACCTCGGCCTATGTTGTCAGGCCTCATCAAGTTTACTTTTCCACACCTTGGCCTATGCTGTCAGGCCTCATCAAGTTTATTTTGCCGCCCTTTGGCCTATGTTGCCAGGCCACCATAGTTTAGATTTACTACTTTTAGGCCTATGTTGTCAGGCCGCCTTGTAGTTTAGATTTACTGCTTTTAGGCCTATGTTGTCAGGCCGCCTTGTAGTGTAGATTTACTGCTTTCAGGCCTATGTTGTCAGGCCACCATAGTAGATTTACTGCTTTTAGGCCTATGTTGTCAGGCCGCCGTAGTTTAGATTTACTGCTTTTAGGCCTATGTTGTCAGGCCACCATAGTTTAGATTTAATGCTTTTAGGCCTATGTTGTCAGGCTGCCATAGTTTAGATTTACTGCTTTTAGGCCTATGTTGTCAGGCCGCCTTGTAGTTTAGATTTACTGCTTTTAGGCCTATGTTGTCAGGCCGCCTTGTAGTTTAGATTTACTGCTTTTAGGCTTATGTTGTCAGGCCGCCATAGTTTAGATTTACTGCTTTTGGCCTATGTTGTCAGGCCACCATCTAGTCTAGATTTACTGCTTTCAGGCCTATGTTGTCAGGCCCCATACTTTAGCTTCTTATAACTGCGGCATCACAACACTCACACATGGGTCCTGTAACCGTAGGGACATGGTGATTCTGAGATTATCACGGCGCTCGCCTCGGACATAATCTGTTTACGTCTTTACTCATTTCCTACCACGATAATTCAGAGAATTGTTTCTCACATTATCTGGTAAGAAAGTGAGTAAAGAGGGGCAAACTGTAAACACCCATTTATGTCTGAGGCCCGCAATCATTAAAATTAATCAAGAAACCAATAAATAAATGAAAAAATAAGAGATAAAACAAAAGCAAAAAATAATAATAAAAATAGATATTAAAAATCTGAAAATAAAAATGAAATAAAAAACGAAGCCAAAAAAAAAAAGAAGAAAATTAAAAAATACATATAAAAAAAATAAAATAAAATATATTAAAATCAGAATAAACAGAAAAATAGACGATAATAAAAATATATAATAAATAATGAGAAAATAAGAAAAGAGTTTTTTGGAAAAAATAAAAATGATAAAGTAATAAAATTCTTTAAAAATCTAGAAATCAAAAATAATAAATAAAGAAGATAAAAACATAAAAATAAAGAAAAAATAAAATCTGAAAATAAATAAAATCATATTTTAAAAATAAATAAAATTGAAAATAAATGAGAAACTAAAAATCTGGAAATCAAAAAATGATAAACAAAGATGAAAAAAACAAAAGATAATAATAATTGAAAATACATATTAAAACAGAATATTAAAAAACAGAATATTAAAACAGAATATTAATAACTGAAAACAGAAAAACAAGAATTTAAAACAAAAAAAAAATAATAATAATAAAAGAAAAAGAAAAAAAGAGAAAGGGGTATTACGAGAAGGAGGTGAGAAGAAGGCCAGGGGAGGAGAGAGATCCAATAACAATCCTTACTCACTCCCTGACTGAGGTGGAGTCAAGGGAAGCGTTCTTCCTTTTAAAATCAAGAAATTGGCATGGTTCTGTGGAAGCTAGGCAAGAATTAGAAGACAAAATATCAATCGGTGGGGGTGATTTCCATTGGTTGCACCGCGGGATTAGACTGATCACATGGTATTTTCGTTGGCATGCAAATGTTCAGATTCCACCAAGTGGTGTTGGTCCGTGCAACAAGAACCCAAATCTGGTGGATCATGTTGATAGCTATAGGTATATATCTCGGGTATTCATATTGACGTCTTTAATCCCGCGTCGTGAGTCATACAAATCAAGATAAGCATTCTGACTTGATAATCAAAAAGGATTCTGCACCCAGCTATATCAAAGGTCAGCGTTTCTACCTAAATTGTTGTATTTGAACCAATATGTTTTGATCAATATTTGCTCTGTTCATTCGGTGGCCAAGCATAATCTTGATAATTAGAAAGATCAGTAGGCGCAAACAATTTTAAACAGTTTTGATGCTCGCCTTGTAAGTAGATATGGTGTTAACATGGAGTTAATAAATACATATCCCAATCATTGATCTTTTGGTTGAAATTTGATTTGGGGTTCATTAAAAAATCCACTCCCCTTTTGAAAATTAAGTCACCAGATTGGACTAGGAGATTTCTTATGATCCTCTACCTAAAACTTATAGGATAGCTCTGCAAGAAGCTGTGGCCCAAAAGAACTGAAGCCTTACCTCTGCTGAACAAAATGAATTTCTATTGCATGAAACATGCCTATATGCTTTATTAGGAGATAAGTACCATTAGACGACCCACAGCCAATTGGTAAGAAAATTCTATGTCACCTAGGAATAAGATGGATAAGCTTTAAGATCAATATCAAATTCAATAGCTAGAGCATTCCCAGACCAGGCAGAGAGGAGAGAATTTCAATAAGGTTCTGATCTATTCTGAACAAAGGAGGTTGATTGGCGAGGTAATGACACATCTGTTGGAGGTATTTGACACCAAATTTGTCTGAATCTGGACCTCCTCCAACTAAACATTCTAAAAGCAATCATGTTCCATAAGAGCCTAGAAATTCAAGGAGGTAGACAGGGACTGGAAATGAGCCTAAAACCCGCCAAATCAACGGTTTCACATGCTCATCACGAAAGGAATTTGCAGGAAATATGTCCTTGAAATGGAATGACTTTGAACAGCTAAGGAAATGAGGTGTTGCACGCCCAATCCTCAATTCAACTATGCAAAGGCTACCTTTCATCTTAGCCATACTGGAATCTGTGATAATACGTGGGAGTAAATCAAGGAACCAATGTGAAGGAAGGGAAGGAATCCCATGCAATTCACATACGGGGTCCAGGTTTCCGCTCATAAAGATACCCTTTTGTTTTAATTAGAAGGGTTAAGGACGTAGCTATAGACATAGCACAGTGGCAGGAGATGCTGTCCATAAATTCCACGAGATGGGTTCGAACCCTCCCTCACCCTTTTTGTAATAAAAAGTGATAAACTTGAATTCTTGATATAAATATGATGGCACGACACTATAATTGAAGTTTGATCATGGCCCAGTGGTGGAAAGCACGGTCCTTATAATCTAAGGTAGGGATCTAAGGTAGGGGTTCCCTGCATACTGCTACTTTCTGAATTGGGCACAAGTTTTTATTTATTCAAATCCAGAATTACCATAATGTCCCTGCACCTTTCCAAATATACCAAATGTGCCCGAACATCCAGAATTACTCCAATGCCCCTGACTTTTCCAGAAAATGCCTATGCTGTCCCTGATATGTTAAATTACCCTACTACCCCTAGGAATCCATTTAATCCCTACTCTGTCCCAAAAATTCCAAAAATTAATAAAAATTCAAAAATTCCAAAGAAATTCAAAAAATATAAAAAATTCAGAAATTAGTAAAAAAATTACAGAAATTCCTAAAAATAATAAAAAATTTAAAATTTCCAGAAAATTAATAAAAAATTCAAAATTTCCAGAAATTAATAAAAATTTCAAAATTTCGAGAAATTAATAAAAAATTCAAGATTTTCAGAAATTAATAAAAAATTCAAAATTTCCAGAAATTAATAAAAAATTCAAAATTTCAAGAAATTAATAAAAAATTCAAGATTTTCAGAAATTAATAAAAAATTCAAAATTTCCAGAAAATAATAAAAAATTCAAAATTTCCAGAAATTAATAAAAAATTCAAAATTTCCAGAAATTAATAAAGAATTCAAAATTTCCAGAAATTAATAAAAAATTCAAGATTTCCAGAAATAAATAAAAAATTCAAGATTTCCAGAAATAATAAAAAATATTAAAAATTATTAAAAAATCCAGAAAATAATAAAAAATTCTAAAAAATCCAGAAAATTAATAAAAATTCTAGAAAAAATTCCAAAATTCCTAAATAATTCAAAAAATTCTATAATTCCTAAATAAATTCAAGATTATCAAGTATTTTCATAAAATTCCTTAATTGATAAATTCGCTCTAAAATTTCTAATACTTACTTGAGTCTTGTCTTTTTTATTCCTCGGTTTTCAAAATAAAAAATCTTGTTTTGCGATTCTTAATCTCACGCGACAAGCTCTAAGCACGAACTAGTAGCTTTTTCTGCTGTTCATTGTTTAGAGATTCGTATGGGTCCAAGTGCAGCCGTAGTTGTCTTGGACCCTGTGCATATGTGGATGAGGATCGCCCTCCTAAAAATAGTTTTCAAAAATAATCAAACTATTTTTACCTTCCAGGTAGTTCCGAAGGTCAAGCCTTCGAGCATATTTCAAACACTTTCGAAAGTCAAACTTTCAAAACATAACTAGAACTATGTAGGCCTTGAGTTTCCCATTGCACCGGGGAATACGTAGGAGCAGGATCAAGTCCTGTCAGGCTAACCTCTATCAAGTATTTATTTTCACTCTAATTAAAGGGATCAAACAATTTTCAAATAATCACACACTCAGTTTAAGGGTACTGTTCTTCGGAACAGGCGAGTGGGGTGCCTAACACCTTCCCCACTCGTAACCGACTCCCGAACCTAAATCTCTTCCTTGAGTCAGGGTTTTTCCAAATCTTTTCCCTTAAATAAAAATTTAGTGGCGACTCCACATTAATTCAAATCAATTTATTTTAAAATTTTAGCGAGTTCGTCGTCTCGTCGGAATTACGGTTGCGACAAACATGCTTAGGTTAAATTAATCATAATTAGAGGTAATATTAGTCTAATTAATACTAATTTAAGTTTAAAAGGATAATTTCTTAAATTTTGATTTATTTTGAAAAATACCCCTAAGTGCAAAACTAATTCCCCTTGGCCCATAAGAGTCTGAATTCTTTTAGAACCCTTGGGACTCCATTTGCTTCAGATTTCTCAACCTAAACACTTATCAAAATCCTCTCCATTCTCTCTAAACTCATCTTACCTCAAAACACCCAAAACTCACACTTTTAAGCCTAAGTCTTCATCTTTAAGACTTAAGCTATATTAAATCCATAAACACTAAAGCACCACCACCGTCCTTTGTCCACGTCCAGAGCAGACCAAAGGAGACCCAAGGCAGCCTTTAAATCCCTACAAAACACTAAGGAGGTCTTCAACAAGTAGGATCCTTCTACTTGTCTTTTTATGCTTTTAACTTGTCTTTTTATGCTGTGTTTGTTTTCTTTCATGCATCTTTTCTCCAAGATCTGTGTTTCTTCTTTTCTTTTCACTTGTGAGAGTTTAAAATTGTATTTTAACTGTTAAAAATCAGCCCCACCCATTTTTAGTGATTTTTGAAAAGAAAAAGAAAGTTCGTTCGAGTAAAAGTGCTTCTAAGGCACTTAGAAGAAATTTAATCGGTCGGTTTTGTTTTAAAATTATTTTTGAATCTCTGATTAGTTTTATGCTCTCATGAGAAAATTTTTTGAAGCTTATTTGAAAAAGGATATGTGGATCTTGGAGTAGATCATAAAGATCTACCTTTTAATGCTTGAGAAAAGTGATATATTGCTTGTTTTTATGCTTGTTTTGATGATTAAGTTTTAATATTGTGATTTATCTCTTGTGATAAGTTTGGGATGATTTCTATACTGGATCTGTACCTCTGATTATGTATGTTAAGAGGTAGAATAAAGTTATGTAATAATTTTCAAAGGTTTTCTTTGGACATTAGTTAGAAAGTTACCACGCAAAAGATGTAATTTTTAGCCCAAAAGTGGCAAAATCCTTGTATAGCACCCAAGACTCATCATGACCAGCACCTAAGCATCACAACCTGGACGAAACAAGCATGGACCAGAGGCAAGAGGGACTGCAAAATCATAACACCACTGAACCAAGGTGGTATGAGGTGAAAGCTTGGAAAAAAATCACCTTGGCTAACAAAGGAGGGCTTTCGGCCACCACTCCAAAAGCATAGTTTAACTTGGCTAAAATTTTTATAAGTAAATCAAGCTTTGGAATTAGGTTTTAAATGAACAAAATCAACCTTTGAACAAAGTAAATCAAAGAAAAAATGGGTAAAAAAACCTCTAGGAGCGCATTCGACCACCCTAGAGAGATTTTGGCAAAAATGGGCTTAAAATGTGATTAAGGATAAATCAAGAATTTTCATAAAATAAATAACTTATTTAAAGGTTTAATCAACATTTAAAAGGTTAATTTTCAGAATATATGGCCTAGATAAGCTTAAGGTAAAATCCAAAAAATTACTAAGTGGTAAAAATCCCAAATAAGCTTAAAATGCATAACTAGAAAATTTACCATAACCTAAGCAAGGGTAAATGTCAAATTCGGCCACTTCATTAAATTTTGGGTAAAAAAACATAAGATTGCCTTAGAATATGTCAATTATGAACTATAAACCTGGGCCCCAAGTAATGGTCAACTTAGATCAACTAGGGTTAAGAAATTGTCAACTTAAGTCAACTAGGGTTAGGAGAAGGAAACCCTAAACTTAGAAGAGTGGCATTCGGTCACTTAGTGGGTAATTAACTTAAAGGAAGTTTTAATTTCCAATTAGGCTTAATTAAGGACCATTTTTATGTGAATAGGATGAATTTAAAGTATGAAAAAGTTTTAAGGTGGATAAAGAGACCTATTGATTTTTTTTAGGCAAATGATCTTATGGTGAAGAAGGAAATTGTGGAAACCTAAGTCTAGGAGGTTGGAATTCGGCTACCATTTTTTAAATTAACTAAGAATTAGTTTCAATCCTTAACTAGGCCCAAATAATGATCCTAAATATGTAGGCAAAATATAATTAAGGTGTATGAAAGGTGAGATTTGAGGAAGTAGGTCATTCGACCATTTAGGAATAAATTGACTTAGAAGATTAATTAATTTCTACTTAGATATTATTGGTAGAGAATAAAAGAGAATTTAAAGGTTTAAGAGTCAATTAGACCTAATTATTAAGGTAGTAAAAAATAGAAAACAAGGTAACATATTTCAAAGGTTTATTAGAGGCATAATTGAGAAGGAGGGATAGGACTTAAACTTGAAGTTAAAAGTTCACTAAGTAATTTGATCATAGCATACCTTAATGAGAAGTAAGTTCTAAAAGTATCTAAGTTGGATTCAAATGAAGGAGTTAGACTTCAAATAACCTAAATTAACTTATTTGAATGGAGAAAATGAATTATAAGAAATTAGGATCCTAGAGCTTATATTCGGCCATTCTAGGTTGATAAAGAGAAAAGAAGTTTAAAAATCCTAATTTATATAACTCAAGAAATCTTAGAATGTTATAAGAAAAATTAAAAGTTTAAAAGAATGTAGACAAAGGTACAAGTTACCATTCCACTATGTTCAATCAAAAATATTCTAAATAAGTAAAAGTTTGTAAATGCTTAATACTTGAACTTAAAATAATTAGGACATGCATAAGACTTGAACAAAAGAGAACACAAAGAGTAAAGAATTTGAAAGGTGCCATTCGGCTGTGAACACCGAATTATTTTCGAGGATTCAAAACCCAAAATAAATTATTTTGTTTTTAGCCAAAAGCTGATTTAGTCTAAAATAATTCAAAAAATCAAAATAAAAGTAATGGAAAAATAAAACAAAATAAATAAATAAATAAATAAAAACATGAAAAAAAGAATAAAAAAAAGAAGAGAAAAAAAAAGAAAAGAGAAAAAAAGAAACCCCCACACCAAATAAAATAAGAATTCCAAAAAAGGAAAGAAAAAAGGAAAAATTCTCCAATGTGGGAAAGAAGTCCCACATTGGATAAGAAGGAATTCTTTAATCCCTCCTCTTCTATATAAGGAGAGATCCTTCACCAAAATGAGGAGGAGCACTTGGAGTCTTAGGAAGGATTTTCAGAATTTTCAAAATTTTCAAAGGGAGGACCTAGGAGACTCTCTGCCTCTGCCTCCAATTCAGCCCTTAGCCTCCATGGAACAAGTTCTTCATCACCTTCCAATGGAGGTTAGATCCGACTTTTATTCCTCTTAAGTTTCTTGTTTCTTCTCGGATTCCCGAGTTCAGTTTCGTCTCTGTTTTTCATTTTCATTTTTGATCAGCCAAATGATTTCAGATTTTGGTGATTTTTATTGAGTTTTATTTTTCTTTCTCTCTAGTTTCTGGAATGATATTATTTGTCCAATTTGGATTTGAAATGAAATTTATATCGTCTGATTACCAAAGCATGTTCATCCTGGTGTGCAAATTAACCTAGCTTGTTTGATTTGTGCATAACTTGCTCATTTCTGATTGGATTTATGTCAAACTTGTTTTCTTTGATTCTTATAATCCATATCTTCCAATTGATCAGTTTTTATTTTTCAGATCTACCAAAAAATATTTTCTAAAAATTCTGATATTTGAATTCAAATTTTGGCGCTAAAATCTTGTCTGTTCTTGAGGTTAATCTTCGTCTCTATTTTTTGTTTTTGTTTTTAATCGTTCAAATGATCTCCGATTTCCATGATTTTTATTGCGTTCTCTTTATCTTCTTCTCTAGTTTCTGGAATGATATTATTTGTCTAATTTGGATCTGAAATGAAATTTTTATCGCTTAATTACCGAAGCATGTTCACTTGGTGTGTAAATTAACCTAGCTTGTTTGACTTGTGCATATCTTGCTCATTTCTGATTGGATTTATGTCAAACTTGTTTTGTTTGATTCCTATAATCCATATATTTCAATTGATTGGTTTTAATTTTTCATATCTTCCAAAAAATATTTTCTAAAAATTCTGAGATTTGAATTCAAATTTTGGCGCAAAAAACTCTTGTATTCTTGTGGTTCATCCTCGTTTCTGTTTTTCATTTTCATTTTTAATTGATCAAATGATCTCTGATTTCTGTAATTTTTGTTGTTTTCTCTTTTTCTTTATCTCTAGTTTCTAGAATAATATTATTTGTCTAATTGGGATCTGAAATAAAATTTCTATCGCTTGATTACTGAAGCATGTTCGCATTTCTTTTCCTTAATTTCAAATCAAGTCAAGTTTATTTCAAATCAAGCCCAAAATTCAAATAAAGTTTATTTTATTTTAAATCAAATACAATTTAATTTCATCAAATTCAAATCAAGTCCATTTTGGTTTAAATCAAGTCCAATTGTGCATTCCTTAATCTCATGCAACGGACTCTAAGCACGAACTGGTAGCTTTTTCTACTGTTCGCTGTTTAGAGAATCGTATGGGTCCAAGTGCAGTCGTAGTTGTCTTGGACCCTTTGCATATGTGGATTGGGGATTTCCCCTCATTTTCCAAACAAATAAAAACACATTTTTCCATTCCTTAATCTCACACAACGAGCTCTAAAAACAAACTGGTAGCTTTTTCTGCTGTTCGCTATTTAGAGAATCGTATGGGTCCAAGTGCAGCCGTAGTTGTCTTGGGCCCTGTGCATATGTGGATTAGGGATTTTCCTTCCCTTTTGAAACAAATAAAAATGTCGTTTTTCATTCCTTAATCTCACGCAACGAGCTCTAAAAATGAACTGGTAGTTTTTTCTGCTGTTCGCTGTTTAGAGAATCGTATGGGTCCAAGTGCAGCTGTAGTTGTCTTGGGCCTTGTGCATATATGGATTAGGGATTGCCCTTCCCTTTTGAAACAAATAAAAATATCGTTTTTCATTCCTTAATGTCACGGACGAGCTCTAAAAACGAACTGGTAGCTTTTTCTACTGTTCGCTATTTAGAGATTTGTATGGGTCCAAGTGTAGTCGTAGTTGTCTTGGGCCCTGTGCATATGTTGATTGGGGATTTCCCTTCCCTTTTGAAACAAATAAAAATGTCATTTTTCATTCCTTAATCTCACGCGACGAGCTCTAAAAACGAAGTGGTAGCTTTTTCTGCTGTTCGCTGTTTAGACATTCGTATGGGTCCAAGTGCAACCATAGTTGTCTTGGGCCCTGTGCATAGGTGGATTGGGATCGCACCCTTAAAATATTTTTAAAAAAGACATCAATGCATTCGCTTTTCAATTCAAACACCTTTCGAAGGTCAACCCTTCAACTCAAACCAGAACTACGTAAGCCTTGAATTTCTCATTGCACCAGGGAATACGTAGGAGCAGGATCAAGTCCTGTCATGCTAACCTCCATCAAGTATTTATTTTCATGCTAATTAAAGGGATTAAACAAGTTTCAAATAATCACACACTCATTTTAAGGGTACCGTTCTTCGGAACGGGCGAGTGGGGTGTCTAACACCTTCCCCATTCGTAATTGACTCTCGAACTTCGAATCTCATCCTCGAGTCAGGGTTTTTTTCCAAATCTTTTTCTCTTAAATAAAAATTTGATGGCAACTCCACATAGCAATAAAATCTATTTTTTAAAGTTTTAGCGAGTTTATCGTCTCGTCGGAATTACGGTTGCGACATTAGCCATCTAGATTAAGATTCTAAGACGAAAAATCTTAATGAACAAATGTAAAATTGAGAAAAGGAAAGGAGGAGAGGTAACTTAGAAGGATGTGTGATGTAAGTCCCTTGTGTGATTTCAACATCAAATCGAATTAAAGCATTAGATTGGTTGTGTAAATGTGACATTATGCTATGTGATTTACCAATCAGATTTCATTATTAGTTATGAATGCTCACTATCACTGATGAATAAATGATGGATGCTCATGAATGAGAAAGCATCATGATCATGTATGAGATTAGTTTATGTTGATGATTAAGATGAAAATTTGAAACCTATATGTGCATTCCATATTGTGAACACCAACTCTTGTCCGGAAAATTTCTTCTCATCGAAGTAAATCAAATAAAGAGGAAGTAAAGAAACCAAAAAAAGGTAGAAACAATTGGGCTTAAAAAGTTAAGTGGCCTAATTGAAGGAAATATAAAAAATAATAAAACAAGAAAAAATATAATAATAAAAAGAGTATAATAACAAGCAAAAATAAAAAATAAAAAATATGTATAAAAAGGGGGGAGAGGAATAAAAAGGGTAGTAAAAATAACAAAAAATAATGGAATTAATAAATAATAACAATAGTACAAAATAATAAATAAATAAATAAATAAATAAAAAATAATAAAACTAATAATAATAAGAGAAAGATAAAGGTTGAGAAGAAATAAGTTCAGTTAGAGTTAGTTAGGATTAGTTGAAAGTTAGAAAGGAGAAGCGTTTTGTTTGAAAAAAGGAGGGGGAGAGTGCTCTAAGCGGGGGAAGTTTTCTCTTGGAGCTGGGGTTCAGTTGTCTGGAAGTGCGATTCAAAATCTCTGAAACTATCCTCTGCTCTGGAAGGATTCCTTCCGGAGACATTTTTGCCAAATTGTGTATCATTTCGCTCGGATTATCTCAAATCCCTCGGTTTATGGTTGAAAAGGAGCATTGATTCTACTCTTAGATTTTTGTGCGAAGCTAAGCCGGTTCTGATTCTCTTCTTTCTCGGCTTTCTCCGATTTCTTCTACCTACTCTTGGCTGGATCGTAGATTTCCTCTCGTTTCGATTCAACGCTTGCAGGTTAGGACTACACTTTCTTTTCTTTCACATCTATGCAAATTTCAATTTCCAGTCTTCCTTGCATTATGTCTAAACCTAGAATAGGTGAAATCTGCAAGAAATAAGAATGCTAGAATAGTTGTAATACCTGTTTTCAATTTAGAATTATTAAAAGTAAAAAATCCTTGAAGAATCAGTGGAGGTTTGACTTCTATATTTGGTTGTTGTGGTTCATCTCCTAAATCACATCAGAAGGTTTCTTATACCTGTACATTTTCTAATTATTTTGCACAAACCAGTTGGCGCTTAATAGGCAAGTATAATCAAACTTTAGGAAATAGGAGTTTCTACTTCTTGGAGCTTCAACCGATTCCAAACTTAGCTTCGATTTATCCAATAGGTATTGCTATAGTAGCAGCTTAGTCTGTTAAAGCCAAAAGTCTGTCAACTTAGAGGTAATGTGAAAAAGAAGGCTAGCTTCACAGGTCTGGTATGCTTATGGCAAAACTCAGGTAGAAACTGATAAGAAGACAAATTTAGCCAAAGTGATAGAAACATGTTTTGAATCTGGTGGTCATAGCTATGTCGGTGATGTCTGAAGTTAGGATAAGGATAGGTGTCATTCCAATGGAAGGCTATCATAATAGTCACATAGAACCAAATTTGTTTAGAACCAAATCTGTTTAGGTTCATTCCTGGTCCTGAATGAGTTTAGGTTCAATCCTGTTGTTATTATAAGTTTGCAAGGCGATGAGCTCCTCATTTAGGTGCTAAACCAAAATGAATGGTGACAGGAAATTAGCCATTGTGACAAGCACCTGCCATGTGGCCCTGACCTGTGTGGTAAATAAATCAGTTACAGGCCAATCACAGTATTAGGTTTCTCACCTGGTTTCACTTTAATCAGTTACTAGTTAGCTAAACTAGCAAACCACAACAGGAAAATATTCCATCAGAGTTTGCCATGGCAGTACCCAGATTCTGTGGTCCAGTGTTTATCAATTGAGGGACAAATTAGCTCTAATGAATTGACCTAGTGCAAAACTGAAGGAAATAGAAGCTGATAAGAAAAGATCCTAAGGAAAAATAATAGAAGGACTTGGTGACTCAATAAAGTGTAATCACAACAACAAGGCTTGAAAGCTTGGTAGAGGCTCGCCCTATGCCTCCAGGTCTGTAACAGCAAGTCATATGTTGTTCCTATGGTCAGCTTCTAGATTTTGTATCAAGTGATGGTTGTAGAACATTGCCTAAGATAGTTCAGGACAGGTTCGCTTGAAAAAGGGATTGAATCTCTTACACTTGTTGCCATTTTGTAGCAGTCATATAGGATCCTCCTACCATTCTTCATAAGTCCCCTTTCAGATAAACTAGTTTGGTTCCCTAAGTTGGCTTACAACTTCCCTGATCAATCCTTGATACTAATCAGGGACCTGGATGTTAAGACCTGGTCAGTATGAGAGCCATTCTATAGGAAGTTAGGTATTGAGTAATGGACCTGGTGTCAGGTTCCTAATGCAGGTCACAGCACCTAGACAAAAAACAGAAATAGATCAATCCCTGCTGCAGGGTCTTGGATTCAACACCAGAGAGACAAAATTTTAAGTCCCAAAGTCTTTTCAAGGTGGTTAGGCCAGCTGTAAGTTCTAAACTTCATAAGTCATGAATCAAACAAAAACTAAAAATCCAAGTCAAGTAGGGAGGGGGACAACCCTTCCCAAAACTGATTGTGAAAAAAAAAATGGGCTTTTGATTAGATAGGTGCTGGTACCTCAGCTTTTCAGAACTGTTACAACATTTAATACATACTAGGATATGCCAAGGCAACATTTTCTTTCTTTTTAAAATAAAAAGAAGCAACAGTACCTGAACCTCGAACTTATGATGAGTGACATGAGATTCAGTTTATCTCACACAGATCCTGTTAAGAAGAGTCAACAACACTCAACTATTGCTAATGGGAAAGTCTGCATAAGATTCAATACATGACCATTAGTTCTCAGCTAGGCCAGATCTGCTGGCCATCTAATAATTCCTCATGTCCTCAACCAGAATAGTTATGTGAATTTTGTAACAGCAGATAAGACAACCTTGAGTCGACTGGCTATGCAGTTCTAGGTCAAACAGGAACTAGACTAGTCTGCCAGAGCCAAAATCTGAGAGCACGCTTCTAGTTGGGTAATGGAGCTAGCATTGTCAATTTAGAATAAAGGTTGGAGTTTAAGGCAACCTTGTAACAGCCAATAGAGATAGCACAATGTAAACACTCAATTATGTCCGAAGCCCCCAATTGTTAAAATTGTCAAGAAACGAACACTAACTTAAATAATAAATAAATAAATATTAATAAACAAAAAGAAAAAGGAGAGGAATAAAGCAAAAAAGCAAGAAAATAAATAAGCAGAAAATAGAAAAGGGAGTAAACAGAAAATAACCAAAGAACAACGAAAAGTGAATGAAGAAAAATCAAAAAAAGCAAAGAAATAAAAATAATAATAATAATAATAAAATATGAGAAAAATTAATTAAAAACCAAAACAGAAAATAAAAAGTGAAAGAAAATAAAAAAAAACATAAGAGAGAAAATAAAAAAATAAAAGAAAAATAACAAAATATATAAAAATAAAAATCTGGAATTAAAAAAAAACTGATTTGAAAACAGAATACAAACTGAAATAATGGAAATGAAAAAGAACGAAAATGAAAAATTACATAAAACACAAAAAAACAGAATTAATAAAATATAAACAAAATTAAAAAACAAATATGAAACGGAAATAACGGAAAAAACGGGAAATAAAACTGAAAACAGAAAGGAAAAGAAGGGGTTGGGGGGAGCTCTCCTAAGGAGGTTGAGGGATAGAATTGGAGACCTCGGGGACCTCGTGATCCCTCACCAAGAGGTACCAGAAGGAGGGAAGAAACGGCCAACGATAACCAAGCGAGATTGTCGTCCAAATTCGTTGGAACCCACCAGTCAGAGGCACCTTTCTCCTTCAAATGAACTAAGCGCTAACTACCACCTTGTTAAAGATATATATTCGTGTACGCTAGTGCTAAGCCGAGGTCTTGGATTAGTTGTGCTGCTGGCAGCTCATAACCTCAAGGGCCTGGGTTCGAACCCCTCCGCCACCCAGTTTTTAAATATAAACAAGTTATGACCAGGGGGACTCATGTTGTTACTCAACCAGCCTCACCCTTTCGTGCTAATCTTAATGAATTAATCTGCATTGTACATTCACAGGGAGCCTGGCACGATTGGTTGAGCGGTCGCCACACAACACTTCAACCTTAAGTTCAGATCCTACACATTCCAGATTTTGATTTCCCCTGTTTATCTGACCTGGTTAGCCCCTGTTGGGTGCATTGGAATTAAAGCAGGCCTCACCAACAATTCCCACAAAAAGAAAAAGGAGAACATTCCCCATTTTTAGGAACCAATACCTGCATTTCCCTCTTTACAAACCAAATTATAAATGGACCCTAAAACTCTCCAAAATCACAAATCAGTCCTGAACATTTAGAAATTACAGTTTGGCCCCTAGACTTTCAGGAATTGTAGTTTGGCCCTTCAATTTTCCAAAATTACAGTTTAGCCCCTATACTTCTAGGAATTACAGTCTGGCCCCTCAATTTTCCAAAATTACAGTTTGGCCCCGAGACTTCCATAAATTGCAGTTTGTCCCCTCAGTTTCCAAAAATTATAGTTTGACCCCTAAACTTTCCGAAAGTCCGCTTAAGCCCCGCACACCTCCAATAGTTACAAATCAAGAGAATTATTTCTAAAAATCTTATTTCTCATTCCTAATCTCACGCAACGGACCCTAAAAATGAACTGGTAGCTTTTTCTGCTGTTCGTTGTTTAGAGGTCTGTATGGGTCCAAGTGCAGCCGTAGTGATCTTGGGCCCTGTGCATACGTGGATTGGGATTGCCCCTCTTTTCCCTTGTTTTCAATTAAATAAAAATCTCATTTTGCTTTCCTTAATCTCACGCAATGGGCCCTAAAAACGAACTGGTAGCTTTTTCTGCTGTTCGTTGTTTAAAGGTCCGTATGGATCCAAGTGCAGCCGTCGTTGTCTTGGGCCCTGTGCATATGTGGATTGGGATTTCCCCTCCTTTCCCTTGTTTTCAATTAAATAAAAATCTCATTTTTGCTTTCCTTAATCTCAAGCGACGAGCTCTAAAAACGAACTGGTATCTTTTTCTGTTGTTCGTTGTTTAGAGAATCGTATGGGTCCAAGTGCAGCCGTAGTTGTCTTGGACCCTGTGCATAGGTGGATTGGGATCTCACCCTTAAAATATTTTCAAAAAAGGACAACCATGCTTTCTCTTTTGTTTTACTCCATTCGAAGGTCGAGCCTTCAAATCAAACCAGAACTACGTAAGCCTTGAATTTCCCATTGCACCGGGGAATACGTAAGAGCAGGATCAAGTCCTGTCAGGCTAACCTCTATCAAGTATCTATTTTCACGCTAATTAAAGGGATCAAACAAGTTTCAAATAATCACACACTCAGTTTAAAGGTACCGTTCTTCAGAACGGGCTAGTGGGATGCCTAACACCTTCCCCATTCGTAACTGACTCCCGAACTTCGAATCTCATCCTCGAGTCAGGGTTTTTTTCCAAATATTTTTCCCTTAAATAAAAATTTGGTGGTGACTCCACACATATCAAAACAATTTCATTTAAAATTTTAGCGAGTTCGTCGTCTCGTCGGAATTACGGTTGCGACAAGCTGAATATGGTATCTTGCTTTCGACATATTTGCAACCACAAGTTGGATATAGCAAGCTTAATAACCTAAACTAAAATATGAAGAAAAAATAGGGTCCAAACATATACATATTTGGGTCGTTCTAAAACCTAACATTCAAGGAAAATCTAAATCCTAGTCTAAGGTATGGAAAGCTATGAGATAAATGTGTTAGGCACAAGAAACATCCTCTTTAAGGTCCAACAAGGTTTCCATCTCCATCTGTAACTTCTTGGCCCTGATTCTAATGATAAGCCCAATGGCTCCGCTTGGAAATGCCTCAGCAGTGGTGTTTTTTTGAAATAATCTCTACATCAGTATTATGTTAAATTAAACTTCTGATATGATTTTTAAAATTTTTTCAATATTTTTCAAATAATTTTTTTAATTTAAATTAAGTGAAAAATATTAATTAAGAACCCATGAGTAGTAGCACTATTGTATCTTTGTACAGATGGCCTTGTAAGACAATTAATAAATACAATTTAGGATTTATTTATAAATATAAAATTTTTACCTTGACATCCTAAACTATTTTAATGACTTCTTAAAGTAAAAACAAAACTTTAAAACCTGTTATTGCTGGTCAAATTTGTAACATATCCGGGTCCTATTTATCATGCTAACTCAGCTTTGATAGCACATTGTAGTGATAAAATTATTTGTCTTATAATGAAAAAAGAATAAGAATTTTGTTTACTTACCTATAAAACTATATTTTAATAAATATATGTATTTTAAGTTTTTTAAAATTCTAAATACTATGAAGTAAAAAGAGCTTTTCGAAAAGAAAAATAAAGTGAAAAGAAAATTATATATGTTTTGATGAAGAAAATCATAAACATATAACGTGAAGTTAATAGAAATAATTATTTTATTTATATTTTTTAATCGTAATTTTGAAAATATGATTATTTGAGGTTAAAATCTTTCAATGAATTAAGATTTTATTTTTTAAAAGTTTTATTTTTAAAACATATTAGAAATGCTTAAATAAACATCTAAACGAAAAGAGAAAAATTGGCCAAAGAAAATATTTAAAAAAATTAACACATAAGTTAAATGCAAGTTAAAAATTTAGTAGAAACATAAAATATAATAACATAATTATTTAAAATTAAATATTTTGATAAAAATAATTGTAAAAGTAATTTATAAATATAAAGTATATAACATATACAAATATAATTAATAATTAATTATGAAATTAAAATATAATGAATATGAAATTTTTTAATTAAAATATATTAAAATTAGATTAAGAATTATTTCTTTATACTAATAATATATTTTAAAATTATTATATATTAACAAGTCAACAAAAAGAGCCATTGTGATTGGGTGGGATGCCTTAGTATAATCTTCTATATGCACTATTGTATTATGTTTATAAATATAAATTATGGGTATATATGAAGTTTCAAATAAAATGTTTAGATAAATAAATATATTTTTTTTTTACAGAAATATTTTATTTTCTTTCTAAGTAATTGCTAAACTTATAATTTATCCTATATTATAAATATAATATCAATCATTAATGATAACTTATTAATGAAAAAATAGTATTTTATAACAGAATTTTATATCAGTTGTTTTTAAATTGATGTAGAAAAATACGATGTTATTTTTATAAATAAAACTAATATATTTTACATTGATTCTCCATACAACCGATGTAAAAAGTAATTTTTACATTAATTATAAAATAACCGATATAGAAAGTAATTTTTACATTGGTTATTATTTCAACCAATGTAGAAAGTTAAGATTTTACATCCGTTGTTCTGTCTAATCGATGTAAAAAGTATTGTTTACATCGATTGTTTGGAAAACCTATATAGAAAGTCTTATTTTTTAATTAGGTCTTTGATTGTCTCGCCCCATTCTTCTTCTTGCAAGGTCTCTTTTTCTCTTTCATCATCCCAGTTCTTCCTTGACCACCATTATCTTAAGAAAATTATTTGTTTTTGAATCCAATATAATGCAATCGAGCTTAAGCATCATTTCTTAAAGCCCTTCTACAACTTATCTTTGTGGCCTTTATCTTTGGAGCTTATGATTTGTTTACATCATGTTTTACCCTTTGTTTTGTGGCTATTGGTGATGCAAACTAGGTAAGTACTAGACTTTGCTATGTTAAAGGTTCGTTAGATTGAAGCACATCTTAAACAACCTATCAAAATGAATGTATGTTAAGAATCCTATTTTATAGGAATACCATGCTTGAATGTATGTTTATAATCTTGTAGAGACAATGTTCAAAGTCCTGGGTGGGCACCTAATGTTCTACATTTGTGGTTGAGGGCATTTGAACTTGCTCAAACTGGATTGATGATTCACTGCACACCTTATCTTGCACTTGCTCAGATAGGATTGATGTTTGGCTGGGATTTTCAACTTGCACAAATGGTTGATTGAGATTCTCGGCTTGCAGATTGGACTGAGGAGAGTTCTGATTTTGGACATTTTATGGTGTGGGATTTTCAGATTGGATACTTGATGGTGTAGATTTCTAATACAAGAAGCCAAACATTGATTATCATAAGATATCAAAATTAAGCATGTTAAGAATATAAAGCAACCATCATAACCTCTTTTTTACTCTTTTTATTTTGCACCAGTGCTCTCTGATAGGTCTTGTAATTATGACCAAATTCTTGGCAAGTTGAATATTTTATAGTGTTAGACCTTCTTGTTGGTTGGGTTCCTGAGGGACCTTCAATATTACTCTTCTTTCTTACATTCCTTGGTCTACTAGGTTATCTTTTAAGTGTGGGAGGATCAATGTTTGAATATTCACCTATATTGTTGAAATCAATTTGTGGCATGGGATGAATAATATCATTATAGGCAAGCCTCCAATTCTCAATAAAATAGGCTCCATGACTGTGAACTTCCATATCCTTTCTTTTGTGAGTAATTTGATGCACATGCATGCTTGTAGGGCACACTAATCGAGTTCCAGTAGTTACAAATACATGATGAGGTCCTTATGTTTACAACAAAAATGTTATATCCATCTTTTACTTGAAACTCATCTTAGCCAACATGTGTGACCCCACAAAATCTTCCTTCTTATATTGTCTTATCTAGAATTTTTCTTACTCTAGGAATTATTAAATGTCAATGTCTAGATACTAAATCGTGTCTTTTTTGGAATGTTCCCATCAGTCGACACACAATGGACTCAAGTAATGATAGTATGGCTTTCCTCCTATCATCACCTAACCAACCATTAAATACTTCACACATATTGTTTGTTATTGATCACTCTTGGTCATGCGATCAATACTATGTCTTGCCCATATTTCCTTTGGCCTGTCAGGAGATAACATCCAATTGGTAGCTTCTGTATTCATATTTCTCATTTATTCCATAGCCTTTTCAAACATCAATAGAGTGTACGCCATTACACTTCCCCAAAACTACGAAGTCAACATCAATGACGTTAATCTTATCTTAAAATGGTTTAGCATGTGATTATGGTAGACCCTATTATAGCAATAGTATTAATATCATATTAGGTATTAAATAAAAAATGTAACTCATAAAGCTAGTAAATATATGTTACAAAGGCAACTTGTGTCTTGCATATAAGAATATATGTCTGACAACATTTGATAATCCCTATAATAGCAAACAAAAATATCAACCTCTTGCATTTGATTTTAATACATTAAGTGCTCAAAATGATTAACATTATACCTTTTGCATATTAGACATGATGGTTAACAGGTCATTCTTCCATTTAGCCACACTATCCAAACTTTCTTACAAAAAAATTAGGAAAAACATCCAAGAATATTTGCATTCAACTTCAACTATTGCAACTGCCACTGAGAACATTTCCTTGTTCACATTCAATGCAACAACTAACATCAAAACTCCATTGAAAGGTCCCTTGAGATGACATCCATAAATCCCAATCTATGGCCTACAACCTCTAATAAACCATTTTTAACAGCCTTATCACAAAAGAAAATTCTTTTAAACAAGATTACAATCAATCTTAGGGTTTAGCTCCATTTTTACTATACTTCCAAGATATTATTCCTTTACTATAGTGGTCCATGCAAGAAACTTATTATATAAAATTCAATGTATACCTCTACTAGTTTGATGCACCTTCCTTTTGGCTCTATACAACTACATTAGATTTCTTGGCTCAAACCTATACTTTTGAAGCAATTATTACGTCATGGTAGAGTAGCTAATATTTAGGTCAGCCATTAACATACTTTTCAACTTCTTTGTAATCCATGTTGATGTGACATTTGAATTTGTTGTGGTAATGCATGTAAGGTAAACATCTTAATCTTATAGGTAATTCCATCTGTGGTTGGGGATGCATGGATTGTCCAACTACAATCCTCAGCTATACAACCACAAGTGACCTTTAATTTTTCATTCTTTATCCTCTTCAACTCAAAGCCTTCTTAATAGAAAATTCTTTTAGCATATCCCTAAAATGATTCATATGCATAAATAGGTGACCTATTTCAAACTTGATCTTTCCATCATTTTGCTTCTCAAACTTCTTACCACCTAAGTCTTTCTCAACATATATTTATTATTTTGTCTTCATTAGAATGCACTTCAACAACTACACTCAATTTCTTTTCAAACTGAAAATCATCATTGTTAGGACCATTCTTATCAATAAAATCAAAATCACTATCTTCATTTTCCTCATCACTCTCAACAAGTTAGGTCTCATCTGGGTCATTTTTATCATCACTCTCTTCTTCATTAACATAAAAATCATCAATACTTTTACATGGATTATCACTCTCCATAGCCTCACCCTCAACCTTCACCTCAATAGACATCTCAACCTCAACTTGACCAGTATGAATAAGACCATCATTCATATGGACATTCTCATTCTCAATTTAAACAACATCATCATTTCTAACTGTCTCAGTCTCATTCTTAGCATAACTAACATTCTCAATCCCATGTAAACCCCTACTAACATATAAATGAATATATTTGGAGTTCCTATTTCTATTAAACATAGTAAGCATATCTTTCTCAACCTCTAATTGAAAGATCTCCCCACCCCTACACATAAAAGACAACTTAAAAGGGTTACCTAGAGGTAATCTTTCATCCTTTACTAAGATGTTGATAGCTTTATACGCATCAAAAATACCAAATTTGTTAGGGTATACATTTCTAATATTATTCGATTCTCCTTTTTTCTCATAGAAGTGAACAAGAATGTCTACCTTTCCTGGTTCAAGTGCAATATATGGTATGTCGGTCATTTCTCCATAAAATTTGTGGTCCCATAAAGCAAAATAGGAAGAAAATTAGTGGTCCTCCCCACATGCTCAATAAAAAAAAATACATACAACCAGTGATAATTAGTGGTCCCAACATCTTAAAAGCAAAAAAAAAAAGTACATTACTCACCATTTTTTTTCTCAACTCCACTACATGCACAAGATAAAATGGCCAATAAAAACTCCACCCTAATTAATAAAATTCTAACAACTAAATTGAAAATTTCTAATTTTTAATTGATTTTTGATTTAAGGCTTTTAGTCTCACTCAATCACAAACGAAAATGATGAAAATCAACATAAAAAATATCTTTTAAATAAGTCTTTGATTATGAATGGAACTAGATTTTCGTCACCTTTAAATTTATTAAACTCATTGATAAGGTTGACTAAGTGGTAGAAAAATTTTTATAATATAAATTTTTTTTTAATAAAATCATTTTATATTCAACGTTAATAAACTTTAAATATTGTTAGAGGTAAAAATACTAATAGTAATGGTGTAGAAGAAAGGGAAATTGGATATTTTTTTTACTTAATCTCAATAAGTATGAATATAATTTTTTCTTTTGAATATTATTAGAAATTTTAACGGAACGTGTTTAAAAAATTAAATAAGCACTTATATATGTTTAATATAACTTAAATATGATAAATAATTATTTTTTATATTCTAGCCTATCTTAAAAAAAGTAACCTTTTAAGAATTTTCGATTTATATAAAATTTTTCTAAATAAAAATTATATTCATTTTAAAGTATATAAATAGGTACGGTTAATGTGAAAAAAAATATGAATTTAAAAGCTTAAAATAGTTATTAGAAATTTTGAAATTTTGATGAATAGTTAAAATT
Organism: Canavalia gladiata; assembly: GCA_037954105.1. NCBI lineage: Eukaryota > Viridiplantae > Streptophyta > Magnoliopsida > Fabales > Fabaceae > Canavalia > Canavalia gladiata. The sequence goes on from CM075661.1 coordinate 43,563,674, forward strand.
GTTAGTTAATAATAAATAATTATTTGTAATATACTAAGTTGTAGATTTGATTTTTAAATGGTCTATGTTAGTTGGTTTCTTTAACATCAACCATTTAAAAATATATAAATTAATATATATATATATATATATATATGTATATACCTATTTTTATTTTATGATAAAAATTTATTATAATTTACAAGTGAATTTTTTTCTATTAATATTTATTATATTCTTTTGATATATAACCTATAAAGGCATATTTCATCCTATATTCACCATCATGAATAAATATATAATACAATTATTCATTACGAAAATTATATTGAATATTTTATAAAATTTATATCAACTTTTTAATATTTTATTTATTTATCAAAAAGTATTTTTTTTTAAATATAATTTGAAAATTTTGATAATTTAATTTAATTTTAATTAATAAAATTTGTTACTAAATATTTTAAAATTTATCTATCTATAAAAAACATACTTTTAAAGAATAATTTTTTTATAATTTTAGTCTTCATTCTAAATGATAAAAATAATTTAATTTTAAATATATTTTTATATATTAAAATTTATTTTTATATTATATCTAATTATTATAATAAGAGTTTATCTAACTTTTGTTGTATCTTATTTTATTTAATTTTTATATCATATTCTTGTATCCTATTTCAATAAATAATTTTTTTTAAATAAATTATATCTTGAAATAATTATTTATTTAAATAATTAAAAAATATACAGTGAGTTGATAGGTTAACCTACTTAAGAAATGAAAAAATACAAACTAATGCAAAAAATTTAAAAAAGATAAAAATTAATTTAAAATAATAATATATATAATCAAATTAGTTAATTGATGCTGAATTTTTTTTCTTATTTTTTAAATGTGAATATCTAGGTATAAAAATGTACATCATATTATTTTTTATTGAAAAATTGTAAATTATAATATTTTAAAAAATTAACTTGATAATTTTGACATCTTATCTGAAATAATCTATTTTAAAAAGCATGTTAACCAAGCATCTTTGGTTGGTTTTAAATGGGCTGAACTTTTATTGTCATAGCACATATCTCAACTTATGACCTAACAACTAAGATAGATTGCAATCCTAAAATTTGTTGTGTAAACTTGGGTTTTAAAAGTAATCTAATTGATGTGAATGTGAGTATCATGATAAGCAAAAATGATCATCTAAATGATTATCTACAAAGAATGGAAGATCCTATGGTGAGAAATAGGATCAAATGTATGGAACAAGCACTTGAAGTCTCATTAAGGAAGTCCAAGAAAAAGACTACGTGGATCCGAGCCCAATTCCAACATGGGTTAATTTAAGTAGTCATATCATTGAAGATATTAAGTGATAAGATTTATGATTTGCTATAGATCATGTTAGGATTTGATATCTATTTACAAGTTAGTTGTTTTAAATTAGTTGCAATTCAAATTGCAATCTAATTAGGATTTCTTCATATTTATTATCTTTTTTTTAGGTTATCTATAATAGAAGTTAGGAATTTAGTGAAAAGACAGATTATTGATGAATAATAGTATTTTCTCTTGAGTAAACTGTCACTTTAGTCCCTAAGATTGTTATCGAGTTTCATATTTGTCCCTGACTTAAAGAAATTAACTCGTTCGTCCTTCACTTTTCAAACTGTGACTCACGTTAGTCCCTGGGGTCAATTTCTGTTGACGACTTGCTGATGTGTAATGTTACATGACGTCAAGTGCCAACGTGGCCAGCCAGGTGGACATCAAACGCCGTTGTTTTCTATCCACACTAACAACCAACAGAACGTCGCCCTCTATTTTTTTCGACGACCATGCGTCCTTGCAAATCCATGTCTCCATTCACTCTCCTATCCTTCCTTATCACCCTATCGCAAAACATATGCTCCAAAGAAGAAGACGTCCCTAGAGCGGAAACTGCTCTATAAGGGGAAGTACTAAGATTTGATATTACTATCCCTAACAAGTATATACTCTCTCTTCTATCAGTAAAGAGTCAATCGCTTGTAACTGCAAATGCTACAGTAACTGCTCCAATTGAACTCTCACTTGTCTTCTTCAACTCAATCTTTCACAGCTTTCTTAGTGCAAAATAAAGCAAGCCAAGATAGTGAATTGATCCTCACTAGGAAGATTGGTGGGACGAGAGAATAGTTGTACTACTTGCGCGCTAGATCGTAATTCTCCTTGCACTCTTCCAAGACCTCTGTGATCGTAACTCCGTTATTCCGAAACTCGTTCTCCTATGTGTCTCAGAGCTCCACCTCACCTTCCAGAAAATCCAATTCTTAATGCAAGATTGCGTCCACCAAGACGTGCACATTTGGATGCTAACAAAATCCGAACACCTCTGGATGCTATCATCGGTCTGATATTTTGAAATTATAACTTTACCTAAGATGCAATTATTTATTTTATGGGATAATTTATAATTTTAAAAATAAAAAATAAAAATAATTATATGTTCGTATTTATGTGTATGATAGTAAAAGTCACTTTGCATAATATGATTGGACAATAAGATACAAAAAATTGCAATTAACAAAAATATGTTGATTATCCCATGAGGAGTATTCTTTAGAATTTCAATAGGAAAGTGCATATTTCCATAGGATCAAGCTCAACTACAAGATTGATATGGTTGACAGGGCCACTCCTAACTGCTTGAGATTCTCGCCCCTTCCCCCCTTCAACCTTCCATGTTTTCTTCCTCATTGTTGACTTGTCTTGGTTAGCTGATAAACTTACCTCATTCAACTCCTTTATCTGCATAATAAAGTGTCAATCATCCTTTAGCTGACATAGACACTAAAACTTTGAAAAGTGATCTAAATTATGTTTGTCTAAGCCAGTATCAACTTCACATGTAGAAACTTGATCAAAATGCTAATTGGGGGAAGGGGCCCCTTTTTTTTATTAATGGACATTGGGATATAAAGAGATAGAGAGACTTAGGTACCGTTTTTGAGGGAAACATTTTCTTCAACTCAACTTTGGTTAAAGTTGAATATTGCGCATCTTCACTAAGCTAATCACATTGAAAACATGGAAGAAATTGATGATAAGTATATTAGATATTAGAGATGAAATAGCCAGAACAGCATAGTAAATACAAAATATGAAGTGGATAAAGATACTTGTTATTTATATTACACCTCATATAAATGTGACAAACGGAGAAGCACTGTTCCATTATCCAACTCCTGCAAAATTATTCAAGTTAGAAAGAGTGAGTGAGTGAGTCAAGTGTACTAAATCAAGTCTTGGGATAGTTAAGTCTATCTACCTCAAGAATTATCATAGCAACAATTGGGAGGTAAGCTGTAATTAGGATCAATGATCGTTCCTTTGGTTAAATGAGAGACTTTCTAGTTTCCTAAGTTTTGATCAATAAATATTTTAGAATAAAGTATGGCGAAGATTATCCATGAATTAACTACAGTTGAGTCATACATACCTCATGTATAAAAGCCAATAATAGTGGTGAATAGATTTCCTGACCAATTGTACGACGCCAACGTGAACCAGCTCTAAGATTATGGATGCCCACATAGTAATTTCCTCTGACCTGATAAAAAAACAAGAAATTACAGAAAGGGGATATGAATTCCATAGACTATATAAATATAGTGTTAAATAAATTTTGATTATGGCTTCACTAGAAATAAGTACTATTCTTTCCTTAATAAACACTCAAAAGTAGAAGTTCTTATACTGGATATTGAAGCACAAGCCCATGTTTGAACTATACAAAATGTTAGATTTTGAAATTCCATAATTGATGGGCATGGGGAAAAAGGTGTTTCAATTCATGTTTTTAGAAAAAAAAAATCATTCCATCAATTATTTAGAATACACAAGTCATAGTGTTAGTCCTTCACATTTATCATTTAGGCAAACTTGTTCATCAAGAGGTTCGTCTACTCTTTTGTTATCATCATCGAGTGTGCGCCTGAAAATAGGTTTGTTTACTCCACATTTGAATCTAGTTGGGTACAAATGAACAATCTGAAGCAAGGGGCAGTGCAGAGACGTTAATGCTAAGCTTTGTAATGGCAAAGGATTTTCGGTGCTTGATTTTGCTCGAGATAATGACTGATCCTGTGACTGTATCCACAAACTAAACCTATAACCGAGCCTCCATTCAGAAATGGTTCAAAGCATGGAACAAGATATCTCCAAAAACAGGGAAGAAACTCGCTAACACAGAGTTATTCTCAAACCCGACACTTAAAAGCCTATTCAACAGTTATGTAACGATAACGGAAATTCAATGGCCAAATCGAGTAATTTGAATCGAACCATAATCAAAACCATCGAGCTAGGAAGTCCTGCTGCTGCACACCCCATGCAGTTTACGTTGTGGTTTATATCGTAAAGGCTCATGTTTAGAATAGAGGAACAGAAAAACAAAGCCGCATATGAAATTTTTGGCAGAGAGTGCGGAGGGTGCTGGTGATGTGTTGCAAGCTGAAGCTTTGACTTTGGTCATTGGGATTTTACAATCTCATACTTCACGCATGAAAGGAATACTGTGTCTCAACAATGGCAATGGTTTTTATGATGGGGCTTCTCTGCGTCTACCTTACCATGCTCGAGTTAGATTACAACTTTGTCAAGGTCTTTCACACCCTTCAAGACCTTCAACTCCTACCGTAATGTTCCAACCACCATTCTCCCTTTTTTTGTTGCACTCTTCTCCGATATATATAAAGCTTTATCTCATTATTGCTTCTTGAGATGAAACTCATCAGCCTTTTCTTTTTATTTTTTTAGCAACAGCAGATAAAATGTGTGTTGTAGCAGTTTTTTATTATCCCCAGGTGTTAACTTGTCGTTTAATGTCCACTTGGCTGGCCACATTGGCATTTAACGTCATTTAGCGTTACACATCAGCAAACTGTCAACAGAAATTGACCCAGAAACTAACGTGAATCACTATTTGAAAAGTGAGGGACGAACGGGTTAATTTCTTTAAGCCAGAGACTAATATGAAACTCGATAACAATCTCAAGGACTAAAGTGACAGTTTACTCTTTTCTCTTTGAGTTGATTCCCTTGGTTCCCTTGGTTCTTAGACAAAGAACTACCCTGATAACATTGGTTCCTTTGACAGATCGCAGTAAGGGTCATGTTCCTCTCGATAACTTCGTTGCTCTCTGACAGGTCACGGTTTGTGTCGGGTTCCTTATTTTGTCTTATCCTGATTCTCAAGACGTTCCATTATCGTTTTCACATTCTGATTCAGTTGTGTAGGGTGAATCATATCACTAATTCTATATAATTTTGAAACTCAAAGACCTTTAAACTTTTATACATTTAAGAATTTCATGGAAGATCAATAAGAGGATAGAATAAGATCTTATTTCCAATATATTAAATAATAATAATAATAATAATAATAATAATAATAATAATAATAATAATAATATTATTATTATTATTATTATTATTATTATTATCTAAATTTTTACTATATTTTTTTCTTTCCTTTTTTTATAGTTATATTTTTTATCTTTCATTCATATTTTTCCTCCATAATATTTTATCCTTAACCTTTTTTTTATTTGTTAAAACAAGGTTAGGATAGAAATTTTTTTAATAAATATTTATTTGATATTTATATTTAGAATTTCTAAATATTAATTAAAATTTTTATCAATAATATATCTAATTTTGATAAAAGCATAACTTTTTTATTTAAATATAATTTATATCACATCTTATTATTATTACATCTTATTATTATTAGATTCATCCTAAATATAAGATAAAATAATAATATTATATAATTTATTATTTTAATGCACAATAAATATATAATGAAATAAATTATATTTTAATCAAATTATACCCATATCTTATCCTATCCTAATATCTTATCTTATCCCCTTACTAGTCATATTAATATTAAAACTTTATATATTTAAGAGTTACACATGTGAAGAGCATGAGGTACATGTTCTTATTATGTTCTTTTTCTCATTAATTGATTATGAAGAAATTTTTGGAAATTATTTTCTTATTGGAATTAGGTTACAAGAGAGTATGGTTATATCCTAAGTATGCAAAGGATACCGATAGGGCGATTTGGTAAGAAAGTAGGAAAACAATCAGTGTTATTATACCATGGTATCACTCAAGTAAGTTGTGTTTTTGCATAGACACTGTGAACACCGAATTATTTCCGAAGATTCAAAACCCAAAATAAATTATTTTGTTTTTAGTCAAAAGTTGATTTAGTCTAAAATAGTTCAAAAAATCAAAATAAAAGTAATGGAAAAAACAAAACAAATGAAATAAATAAATAAAAACATCAAAAAAAAGAAGAAAAAAGAAAAGAAGAGGAAAAAATAAGAAAAGAGAAAGGAATCCCACACCAAATAAAATAAGAATTACAAAAAAAGGAAAGAAAAAAGGAAAAATTCTCCTATGTGGGAAAGAAGTCCCACATTGGACAAGGAGGATTTCTTTAATCCATCCTCCTTCTATATAAGGAGAGGTCCTTCACCAAAATGAGGGGGGAAGAGGAGCACTTGGAGTCTTAAGGAGGATTTTCAGAATTTTCAAAGGGAGGACCTAGGAGACTCTCTACCTCTGCCTTCAATTCAGCCCCATGGAACCAATTGTTCATCACCTTCCAATGGAGGTTAGGTCCAACTTTTATTCCTCTTAATTTTCTTGCTCCGATTTTAGTTATTTTTGTTGCGTTCTCTTCATATTTCTCCCTAGTTTCTGGAATGATATTATTTGTCTAATTTGGATCTGAAATGAAATTTATATCGCCTGATTACTGAAGCATGTTCGTCCTGGTGTGCAAATGAACCTAGCTTTTTTGATTTGTGCATAACTTGCTCATTTCTGATTGGATTTATATCAAACTTGTTTTGTTTGATTTCTATGATCCATATCTTTCAATTGATTGGTTTTAATTTTTTAGATCTACCAAAAAATATTTTCGAAAAATTCTAAGATTTGAATCCAAATTTTGGCGCCAAAATCTTGTGTGTTCTTGAGGTTGATCTTCATCTCTATTTTTTGTTTTTGTTTTTAATCTGTCAAATGATCTTTGATTTCCATGATTTTTATTGCATTATCTTCTTATTTCTCTCTAGTTTCTGGAATGATATTATTTGTCTAATTTTGATCTAAAATGAAATTTCTATCACCTGATTACCGAAGCATGTTCGTCCTGGTGTGCAAATGAACCTAGCTCGTTTGATTTGTGCATAACTTGCTCATTTCTGGTTGGATTTGTATCAAACTTGTTTTTTTTTATTCCTATGATCCATATATTTCAATTGGTTTCTTTTTAGATCTACCAAAAAATATTTTCTAAAAATGCTGAGATTTGAATTCAAATTTTGGCGCCAAAAACTCTTGTGTTCTTGAGATTCATCTTCGTTTTTGTTTTTCATTTTCATTTTTAATTGGTCAAATGATCGTTGATTTCAGTGATTTTTGTTGCGTTATCTTTGTCTTTCTCTCTAGTTTATGGAATGATATTATTTGTCTAATTTGGATCTGAAATGAAATTTCTATTGCTTGATTACTGAAGCATGTTCACAATTCTTTTCCTTAATTTCAAATCAAGTCAAGTTTATTTTAAATCAAGTCCAATTCAAGCCTAAATTTCAAATCAAGTTCATTTTATTTTAAACCAAGTCCCATTCAAGCCTAAAATTCAAATCAAGTTTATTTTATTTTAAATCAAGTCCAATTCTTCTCATAAAATTCAAATCAAGTTTATTTTATTTGAAATCAAGTCCATCTGTAATTCTAAGTCTCACGCAATGAACTTTAAATACGAACTGGTAGCTTTTTCTATTGTTCATTATTTAGAGATTCATATGGGTCCTAATGCAGCCTTAGTTGTCTTAGACCCTGTGCATATGTGGACTAAGAATCCCTTGTAAATAATAAAATATTTCAGAGCAACATCGTTACAAAATACCGTTATAATAATTCCAAGTCTCACGCGATGGGCTCTAAATACGAACTGGTAGCTTTTTCTGTTGTTCACTATTTAGAGATTCATATGGGTCCCAGTGCAGCTGTAGTTGTCTTAGACCCTGTGCATATGTGGATTGAGAATCCCCTTTTTAGAAAACTCGTTTTCCAACCCCTAGTCTCACGCGACGAGCTCTAAACACGAACTGGTAGCTCTTTCTACTGTTCGATGCTTAGAGATTCGTATGGGTCCTAGTGCAACCGTAGTTGTCTTGGGCCTTGTGCATATGTGGATTGGGAATGCGCTTTTTAAAAACAAAAATAAAAACTCGTTTTGCAACCCCTAGTCTCACGTGACGAGCTCTAAACACAAACTGGTAACTTTTTCTGCTGTTCGATGCTTAGAGATTCGTATGGGTTTGAGTGAAGCCGTAGTTGTTTTGGGCCCTATGCATATGTGGATTGGGAATGCGCTGTTTAAAACAAAAATAAACTCGTTTTGCAACCCCTAGTCTCACGCGACGAGCTCTAAACACGAATTGGTAGCTTTTTCTGCTGTTCGATGTTTAGAGGTTCGTATGGATCCCAGTGCAACCGTAGTTGTCTTGGATCCTGTGCATATGTGGACTAAGAATTATGCAAAAATATCAAAAATGCTCTCAAAATCATCTTCCTTTTCACTCCGAAGGTCAAGCCTTCAAACCGGAGCTACGTAAGCCTTGAGTTTTCTATTGCACCGGGGAATACGTAGGAGCAGGATCAAGTTCTGTCAGGCTAACCTCCATCAAGTTATTTATTTTCACTATAATTAAAGGGATCAAACGGTTTTCAAAGAAGTCACACGCTCAGTTTAAGGGTACTGTTCTTCGGAACGGGCGAGTGGGGTGCCTAACACCTTCCCCACTCGTCACCGACTCCCGAACCTAAATCTCTTCCTCGAATTAGGGTTATTCCAAATCTTTTTCCCTAAATAAAAATTTGGTGGCGACTCCACACACAATCAAACAATAATCTATTTAAAATTTTAACGAGTTCATCGTCTCGTTATAATTACGGTTGTGACAGACACAAACTTAAGTGTTTCTTTAATCAACTAAGAGAACTTGTATGGTCCAAGATAACATAACATGGTTGTTGAATTTCAAAAGATGAATCATTGCCATTTATCTTAGCAAACACTGAGTATGATGTGTGGCTAGCTAATACTCGTGGAACAAAGTATAGTCGTGGGCACGTATCTTTTAATCCTAAAGATATGGTTCTTTTACTTATGCGATACATGCATTTAGTTTTTAGACCTTTAGTAAACAAGTTAAAACTGGACATGGGAAGAATTAGCTAGTTATGATCTGCCTGCTTTTGTCCAGTATGTGTACAACAATATAGATCAGAAAATTCCCTATATAGGTCATTCCTTGGTCAGTTCCTAATGGTTTCGAAATTACAAGGCCTACACAAATTTATGAGGTTTTAAATTAATTTTCAGAAAATTATAGATACTAAAAATTTAATTGTAAAATATAACAATAACTTGAAATTTTAGAAAACTTTATTGGCTTTAGTTTCTCTTTCTCAAGGGAAATTGTTGATTATGTTAAGATCAGCTGCATTACTTGCACTAATAGCTCATACAAATCAGATCACGTCACCAATATTTCAAGTTGGTGCTCACACAGGTTTACTTGAAGTAAGAGTCAAAAGTAAAATCATTTTTCCAGATATTAATTATTGGTTGAATACAAATTGACTTAAAAATATTTAACCTTATCTTAATATGACAAGTCCCTTATTAGTTAGGAAGGCGTGAATTCATTCCAAATACGTAATAGAAAAATCATAGTCTTTGAAAATTAAGCATCTCTTTTCTTCAACGTGTTTGAGTGCATAAGAGTTACTTAACACATAAAAGAAACTTTAAAACAATTTTAACTATAGCAAATGTTTGCTAATAAACAGGGATGTTGCAACCGAACTTTTAGAAGGCGTATCTCATAATCTAAACTTGTATTACACAAACCTAATAGCACTTATCACAGGTACCTGAGATGAAATTAGTATGCATATGATGTGAAATCTAATTTCCCTTTATTTGATCGATTCCCTAAGTTATCGGAATTATTTTTATATTTCTTACCCTTAAATTTCATGTCCAAATTCATATATCGATCCATAGCACAATATATCTTCTTTAATCCCAGATTGCAGTCAACGTCAGCCCAGAACATGATCTATCTAGCTCAAAGCAAGTTCACTAATAAGAAACTTTTGGTGTGTCACTATGGATCATTTTATTTTGAATAATTTCCTTTCTTCATTCTCGATTATGACGACTTGTTTCTAAGTACTTTCTTATTAACATCACTCTTGTATTTTTATACACGTGGTTTTGAGCGGTGATCATATCAGGTCAAGTAGAGAAGTTTGACTACGGTACACAGAATATGATGCATTATAGAGAAACGATTCCTCTCCTACATATGATTTGATCAAAATTCCAAATGAATTCCCCTTATTTGTCAGCTATGGAGGGAAAGATGCATTATTTGGTGTAAATGATGTGCATATTTTGCCGAAGAACTTGAAAGATCACCATGAGAAGAAGCTCACAGTATTGTTCAAAGAAGATTATGGTCATCTAAGTTTTGTTATGGCTGTGGTAATGTATAATTACAGCAATGCGTGGTGTTTGATATAAACTGGTCGTCTGTACTTTAAATCATATTGTGAAGGAAATGTTTTAAGCTTGAGGCATATATGATGAAAGTTATAACTACATTTCATATGTTCAAAACCATTAATTAGTTTAGGAAGCTAAGGATTGATATAAAAAGAGAACCTATCCTCATCAAAGGACTGTTTGTAAATTGTAAAACACCAAATGGGTTATTGATAAAGTTCATCACTATTCTTACTTGAACACAATTTGAGCTACATACTCCAACCTTGAAGTCAACTAACATAAAAAGAAATTAAGTAAAATATATTTTTAGTTTTTTCCAAAATTTAAAATTCTAATTTTAATTTCTTTATTATCAAATGCAAAATTTAATTTTTTATTTTTTTAAAATAGATCACTTTTAGACACGTTGAACATTGATTATTTTAGAAATTAAAAATAGTTTATTCTAAAAAATAAAAGACCAAAATCCATCATTTTAAAAATTTGGGATTTAAATCAAAATTTTAAAATATTAGAAGAATTAATAACATATTTCATCGAATAAAATTTTATATAAAACAATTATAAAAATATTAAAAATTACCTCAACAGCACAAAGAAAATATGCTTAGAAATTTTTGCTTCATTTGAGAAATTACATGTTAACAATTATAATTAACTATTTGTCAATATTTCATTACTCGTAGGTGACTTATTTTACATGATCTCTTTTTCTTCTTAACCTTTCAACAGAAGAGTCACTAATGGCAAATCGTTTTATTCTTTTTTAAAGAATTTACTGATAGCTTCAAATTAAAAAAAAAAAAAGAAGGAACAATATAAAACATGGTACTCTTCCATAATTAAAAACATAATAAATAGTTGTAGCATCCCGTTCTAGCTAAATATAAAATTAGTAATTATACACAAAATATTTAGATTTAGTGTTTTATAATTGTAAAATTATATTTTTATCATGTTATGAGCTATATCAAATTAGATTGAATTTAGAAAAAAAAAGAGTCTAGAAATGAAGAGAAATCCAATTTAAGCATCTTTGACCCAACCAAAATATAAGAGATGTATTTAGTTAGAACATTATTGAAAAACGAGAAAATTATGTTGTGAAATAGCTACCGTTTTTAAAGAATTGTTTTTTAATTTTTAATATGCAATTTGATTTCATCAAAAAGTACAATGTTCTAATAAAATAAACAATATCATTGATCGAGAATTTTCTAAATCGAAAACTAGTAAAAAGTTTTAAATTTTTTTGCATTTGACCACTTTACCAAATCAAGCTTTTAAACGTTTCAATTTACAGTGTTTCAATTTGTATCTTGTGTAGCGTAATAATATAAAAAGATCTTTAAACTATTAATATTAAATTTATATCTTATTTTTTTAATGTATTTCCATTTTACAATAATGATAATAAAATTAGATAATAATAATAATGATAAAATAAATATATTTATATGATTAATCAAATTAAAATTTATGATAGATGTAAGACTATGCAAAAAATCCTAAATACATAATTTTCAGCATGTGTATTTTTAAACTATTAAAAATAATTTATCTTCTACACAAAACATATAACTTTGTTAATGTCTAAACACTGCAGCAAATGTAGTAAATAAGCACAAATAACCATCAAACATCAATAAATTCAAAATACATACCATTAAGCAAACCGTTCAAATTGCACTGAATTTGAAAAGATAAAAGATTATTTAGTTAGTATTAATATGCAAAATATGAGATCTGATATAGAAAGATTTCACACTCTTGATATAAATTTTAATACAAAATTAAAATTAATTTTTTCTATATTCCCATGTTAATTTTTCATATAAAATTTCATCTTACTATTTTGGTTCCAACCTTCGTTCTCATGAACTAGATACAAAATTCTCTTGCATCAAGAGTGGTAATGCTTATTTAAAGATAAAAAACGTTTGATGTTGTGCACCGTCCACAATGTTGCGGGAGTTTTCCTTTTTTTATTAGACTTTTTCTTTTATTATCTATTTTATTTTTACATCTTTGTTTTGTTCATCCAATTTTTTTTAATATTTCTATGTTGATGCTGTGATGTGTGTATATAAAAAAGTCACTTTCAAAAAAGAGATGAGCAATTTAATTTTTTTATTTTTTATTTTAATACTTTTAGAAATTGAATCTTCTGCTTTCTTGATTATTCAAGCATTCCTTCTTCTATTAATCTTCAAAATGAAGGCATGAACTTTTGTTTAGATGGATTATTTTTCAATAAACATTGTTATCTTTAACTTAGATATTAGCAACCAAGTTTACTTTAAAGAAAAAGTTGATGAATTAATTACTTTAACATTTTTTAAAGGTTAGTGTAGCATTAATAAAGGTAAGCACTTTTAGGAAATTTTTTCAATTTTATATATTCTTTATCATTATCTAGATCATTTATTTTAAAACAAATTATAAAAATTACAAAAAATAAAGCTAAATATTTTGATTATTTTTTGTTTTAAAAAAATAATAGAAATCTTTGTTTTCAATTGTGGCTAGTTTAGAGAAATTTAAAGATAATATTTTGATAATACACTTTAATAAAAATAATTCTAAAATTAATTTCTTAAATTAGTTTTATCTCTTCCTCCATTTTCTTTTTCTTTAAAAGTCACTCACATATCCATCGTATACCCTCTCCTTTCAAGACCACTCCTCATTGTGGATAAAGAGAGACTCCTAACCCCATGATCGAAAATGGATTTTCTCATTCTCTCCAAAGCGCCTAGAGGATCTACTCAACTTCATTCATGCTCTCATGCTCACTCTCTCGTCCTCACAAAAATTACCATTCCCAACCAATGAATAATCGCTCTCTCCCCATACGGATAACCGTACAACATACGCATATAGATCTCATCTTAGAGGCACCAAATGAATTTTGATACTTTCTCTCTCCCACATCTATTCTTCAATCTCATTCACAAAAACTCACAATAAGCTCTTTGTCACTCATCAAAGGCTCATTCTCATAGGAATAACATCCTACTCCTTCCCTCCATGCATGACACAACACAACAACAGAAACAAACATCAAGGTCCCTCCATTCTCTCCAATCACCTCCCAAATTACTTTACCTCTCCTCCAAAGGTACGTCTAGCAGCAATATGGACAAAATACACGCACATCCAGATCTCCTTCTCACATATACTCAACTTTCTTTCTCTCTCCATCATAGTGTTTTCTAGTCTTATAGTTCTGGATCTCTTTCCCTTAATTAATAAGAAAGTGGATAGATTAAGGATGGTGTTTAGTTGTGTTTTCTGCTGCACCATCATCCCCTCCCTGTACATTAAAAACATTCACTATAAGAAGCTTTATGCTAGCTTTTGTCCTATCTTAAAAAGAATATGCAAAGGTGAATTTGACTTGAATGATCCATTTTCCCATTGACTTTTTGGGGTTACGATTCCTTTTTGTTTTGGGCTGACGTAATCCCATCCCAATAAGTTGCATATATAGATAATATCATAAAAAATTAAAAAATATATATATACAGTTGTATATTTTATAGGAGTATACAGTGTTATATATTTATTTAAATCAAGAAAAATCTGTGTAGAATAAAAAAAATATCAAATTTTTTGATTAAATCTTGAAAGATATCAATGTGATTTATCTTTAATAAAATTATCTCTATTGATTGCAATTTTTGATATGCAAACTTTACTCAACTTTTGTATTTATGGTTAATTTTTATTTTTATAAATATTTAATATATTAGCTTAATATATTTTTAAAATTATTTCTTCCAATATTAATCGATAAATTCTTTAATAATATAATTTTTTTAAGAAATTATATTAAATATTTAATAAATTTTGTATCTTACATAACAAGTTTTGAGATATAGATGAATGGTAGTTTTTATCATTCATATCTTTTGAATTCATAAGTGTTTATTGTGCATGGACAGGTTAAACTTGTACATGTGGATTTAGAGTAATAAAAATATAAAATTAAATATTATAAATCAAAAATATTTTTTAATTAAAAATTATTCTTCTTTAAAATTCCTATTTTAAAGTTAAATTTTAAAAATAATTTTCTCACAATCATTTTCATACAATTTTTTTTTCAATAATCAAAAACTAAATTAACTTTTAAAATTATTTTTATCAAATTTCTTGTCAAATTAAAAAGTTAGAACTACACCATCTTAAATTTTTTATCGTATTATCAAAAATTCTGTCAAGATATTTTTTATATATATTTATTTTAGTTTTTTATATATAAATAATTTAAATATTTAATTTTCATATTAAAAAAGATCAAATAAATTTTTGAACCATAACATCCTTTCTTTCATGAACCACATCGTTCATTCCTTAACCTTACTACCACCTTCAAAAATTCTTTTAATAATTGAATATAATATAAAAAAATTTCAAATTAAAAATGAAGAAAATTAAAGGAAGGTGGATAAGGATTACAAATCAAATTTGAGCCTTTTAACCTTTCCTTGAAAAATTCAACAACCTAGGCCCATTGCAAGCTTCAAAAATTCTTATTAAGGCTTAATCTATTTGGGATATGAGTTGAAAAGTTTCTGAAGAATGCAGAAATAATTGAGTCAATGAAACTCTATGAAAAAATTTGGCTGAATCATTCGAAAAATGAATATTCTATATTTCATTCATTTTCATTCGTTTGAGATTCTATGTTTCTATTTGGTTCATCCACTACAATTCTCCTTATTCATACAACAAATTCACTTTGTACATGATCATGGTAACAATATTTTTATTAAAAAAGAAAAATAAAAATAAAAAAACATTTATTTACAAAGAAAATACTAATTTTAAAAATAAATTGAATCATTATTGAAAATTAAATATGATAACTTTCTGAAAATAAAATATTTTCCAAAAAATAAATTCTGGAAAAATTTTGAATCAAAATATTTTAATAAAAAAAATGAAACTTTCTCAAACCAACTATCTTTCTAATGTGTTGATAGTATTTCAATTTAAGTTTTGACCTTCACTACGATCAAGTTTTAAAGAAAAAAGAAAATTAAAAATATTTTTTATATGATCAATTATTTTTTCAAAATCAAAATCTTGATTTTCTCACTAAAATAATATCATTTCATTGTTTCTTCTAATTCATACATCACATTATAAAATAGAAAAAATAAATAAATTGCTTGCTTAGATCACTTCATCCTTAATTGCTTGCATCATCCTTATATCTAGAAAAATAAATCAAATCATTCAAATTTAAATTAAGGCAATCGTTTAAAATCATTTAAAATTGAAATAAATAATCCCTCTTTAATTAAATGGATTTTTCTTTCTTGCATCATGTATTATATTGTTTGTCAATAAATATTCACACTGTCTTTTATTATTTTATCATTTCATCAAAATGAAATAACAATATGTAAGAAAATATAAAAAATAAAACAATTCAAATCATCTTATTGCATATTCACACTTTGTTTGCTTTAAATATTGATTAAGCCATCGGTCAAAATAATTCATAATCTAATTTATTTATTTAACATCATGCATAACATATCCACACACTCCATAAATAGTATGAGCAAGTTCCACATTTCAAGTAAAGATAAAGTTTTATCTTCAAAAATAGTTCAAAACTAGGGCCAATGATAAATTTATTTTTCAATTAGGATAATCAACAACTATTAAGATCATTTTAAAACTGGAGAAAAATAATATCCTTTTTCAAAGAACTTTTCTTGCAATCCATGCACCAAGCATCATTCAATAGCTTTTTCCTTGCATTCCTTAGCATCTTCTATTTTGAACCATGCGCCAAGATCATTTTGCATACTCTCTAATGTACTTTTACTTTTCTTAGATAATCATATGCATTTTCTCGGTACCAGCCATCATCTTATGTACATATATACCAATAGCAAACTTTCAAATGGTTCACATGCACATTGCCTAGGGTCCATATGCCCATCAAGCTTTTTAATTTATTTATTTTAATTGCTACAATATTTTCCATTTCCAATTTTTGCATTTTGCCTATATAGCTAAGCAATTTTAGTTTTCATTCCATTTATAGAGTCAATCATTTTCTTTTTCAATTTATGCATTTAGCCTCAAAAGTCAAGTTAGACAATTTAGGCATTTCATATTCATCCTACATACCAAGTTAGACAATTTTAATTTTCATTAGAACCAACCATTTTCAATTTATGCATTCAGTATACAAAGTCAAGCATTTTCATTTTTAATTTATGCATTTAGCCTACAAAGTCAGGTATTTTCATTTTCAATTTCTACATTCTACCTACAAAGTCAAACATTTTTATTTTCATTTAGCCTACAGAGTTAGTCATTGTCATCTTTAATTTTTGCATCTAGCTTAGAGACCAAGGCTACCTTTTATTTTAATTTCCTACATTTCAACCTATCATACCAAACTTTAAATTTTAATTTCTCATATCTCAATTTATCACATCAGGCTCTGCATGTTTACTTTTCTATTAATCTATCACACCAACTCTACTTATTTAAATTTTGGTAGTCTAACACATCAAAATTTGCATTTTAATTTCTTGCACATCAGTCTATCACACCAAGTTTTGTGTGTTTAATTTTAGTGAGTCTATCACACCAGACTTTGTATTTTAATTTCTTGTACACCAATCTATCACACTAGGTTTTACATGTTTAATTTTAGTCAATCTATCACACCAGATTTTGCATCTCAATCTCTCATGTCTCGGCCGATCACACTAGGCTCTAGTTGTTTGTTTGTTTGTTTTTTTGTTAGCCTATCATTTTAGGCTCTTTTTTATTTCTTTCTGTTAGCTTATCATATTAGACTTTACTTATTTGATTTTTCATAGTTAGTCTATCACATTAGGTTATGTTTTTTGTTTATTTTTCTATTAACATATAACCTTAGGCTTTGCATGTTAATTTTTGTCTATTTTATTACATTAAGCCTTATTGGTTTAAATTTCTTGCTTAATTTATTGTGCCAGGTTTCTCTTGTTCAAGTTTTGCTTGATAGTCTAGTTTTGCATGATTTTAATCTTTCTTGCTAGCCTAGGGAGACTTCTTTTTTGTCATTCTCTTTCCTTATTGTGTTTGCCTCCTTTTTTTCTCCTACAGAATTGGTTTATAATCTTTACTCATTTCTTATCTTGAAAATGTAAAAGTCAATATTCTTCATATCTTCCAATAAAAAATAGTAAAGAAGGACAATTTGTCATCATATAATTATGTTTGAAATTATTTCATTTTTAATAAAATAATAGAAAATAAAAATTAAAAAAATAAAGCTAAATATTTTGATATTTTTTTGTTGTTTTAAAAAAATAGAAATCTTTCTTTTCAATTGTTGTGTTTAGAGAAATTAAAAAAACTGTTAATAAGAGATTTTAATAAAAATAATTCTAAAAGTAATTTCTTAAATTGGTTCTATCTATTTCTCCATTTTGTTTCTTTAAAATTCATTCACATATCCATCATATACCCTCTCTCTGTTAAGACGTGAGGAACATCCACCTGAAGACCACTAACAAATTGATTTCTCCCTTTCAAAATTGATTTTGCATGCCTCCTGATTTTATCTCTCAAAAGTCACCAATATATCCTTATTGTGGACACAGAGATTCCCAACCCCATGACCAAAAATGATTTTTTTTCATTCTCTCCATGCACTCATTCCCGTTCTTTCTCTCTCGGTTGACCTTGGAGAATAACCTCCAATTTTATCTTATTGACAACACACTAACAAACTCTGGGAATTCTATTAGCATTTCACTCCACTCTCTATCCAAAACTGATCCCTCACATGGTTTCTCCCTCTCTCCCTTAAATTCTCACCACATACACACTAAACAAAATAATCCTTTCATTTTATTTGTTAATAGACAACTCAAATCACTTCCCAAATCACCTTTCATCAAGGCCCTGCATTCTCTCCAATCACCTCTCAAATCACTTTACCTCTCCCAGAAAGGTACTCCCAGCACTAGTAGAAAAATAGCCTTTTATAATAGGATTTTACGTCGGTTATCCGCCAACCGATGTAGAAAAAAGGCAGTGGTATTTTTGTAAATAAATTTGACACTTTCTACATCGGTTACTTTACAACCGATGTAGAAAAATAGGCGGTGGCATTTTTGTAATAAAATTTAAACTTTCTACATCGGTTGCTTTATAACCGATGTAGAAAGTTAGACTTTCTACGTCGGTTTAGTAGTGTAACCGACTTAGAAAGTTCTTTTTACGTCGGTTCTCTGAAACAACCGACGTAGAAAGTCTGTTTTCCCTCCTTTATAGCTGATGCGACCGTTGTCGTCCTCATAAGTGTAAACACTCCATTGTCGTCCTCCTACCCTAACTCATTGCTCTAAGCCTCCACAAGTGTAAACCTAAGCAAGCTGTCGTTCTCAAAGCTGTCGTCGTCCGAACGTGAAGAGCACTGTCGTTCTCGAAGCACGTCATTGTCGTCTACGTCATCGTCGTCGTCTACACCGGTATGTAGCATTCTGGCTCTCTGTTTAGGGTCTTTGTTTCTGTTTCTTCATTAGTTCTTAGCCTTAGGTTCTTTGTTTTGTTAAATCACTCTATTTCTCTGTTAGCTTATGTTTTGCCTTCTCTGTTTCTACATGTTACTCTTAGCCTGTTTTGCCTTCAATAAATCAGGATGCTCATGCTTCATAGTTAGTAGATAAGTATATGTCCTAAGGTATTGTTTAAATATTTAATAAATGATAATCAAATATACATATGGGAGTGATATGGATACATGTTAACCAGAGTCATTGTCAATGCTAGGTAGGAGTCACTGCTGGGTAGGGGTGCTGATCCTTACTAAATTTTTTTTATTACAGATGCAATGTAGAAAAATACTTCTTTTGTGAGATGTGTGTAAGATACATGTTAACCAGAGTCATTGTCACTGCATCAGTGAGCTATATCCCATAAAAACTTAGCTTTGCTAGAAAAATACATAAGAATGGAAGGTGCTGGAGATAAAGGCATATTTATACATACTTATATACATACATTCATATATGTGTACGTTTATTCTTATACAAAATGTCAACCAACATAAACTTTAGTAACATTTCACCTTTCCTGATCAACATTGTTCTCTAGTTTCAATATTTATGCACTTTTAACTTGGATGCAACCTATATATATGTGTGAAAAAAATCTTATTTTGGTAAAATGAAGAGTAAAATGAGAGGATGAAAATGATTAATTTTTTCTTATTTGATTGAGAGAAAAAATATTGTATGTTTTCATATTCTTCTAATATCATAGTTAGTAGATAAGTATATGAATAAATTTATTAGCTTAATACCTTCAATGTTTGGTTTAAAAGATTTATTAGTTTAAAATATTTATTAGTTAACAGCAAGCAACCATCAAACACTGTGTGGTCTCTGCCACACCAAATGCCTTAACTCCTGAGATGAAAAAGAGAAACACATTCTGATAGACTTCAGGGGCTAGTGACTTGGTTGATTTAGTGATGTTTAAATGAATCTATATGACTTCTTTTTGTGTCCTTTTCTCACTTCTGTTTGTGGATCTGTGTACCCTATGGTGAATTTTAATGTTTACATGTCTTGAAAACAAAGTAATTGTAACAATTTTAGAATTGGGAAGACAACATCAGAGGAATAAAGATGGATGTTTTGTTGAGTTAAAATGGCCAAAATTAATTAGTCCAAATTTTGATGGTCAGTTATCTAATGTTTAAAAGAATTGCTATTTAGTCTGTTAAGCATATGGCTCCCATGCATCTTAGAGACCAAATAATCAGATAGGATTTCAATGTTCAGTGTGATGTGATTAAAGCTTTAAGAAAATTAACAGGTAGCTATTTGAGCACAATATAAATATGAATTGTATTTATTGTTTTTATTCAATAATTTTTTCATATTTGTTTCCTATGCTTTTAACAGATACATGGCTGACCCTTCAGAGGTTCCTCCTTCACAAAGTGGGTCTGAGAACCCTTCTTCTCGGCAAAAGAAGGGAAGACGAGCCACATGGTTAAGGGAGTTAACCCTTAGTCGGAGCGGTGAGCAGAGGATTCCCATAGAGTTTGATCAAGCCACTGGGAATCCATTAGGGCCAAATAAGAGAAAGTTTAAGAGTTATGTGGCCCTCCTTAGACAAAGCAAGGCCAGTATTTTGAAGAAGGATTGGGATGATGTTGAGATGTGAGTCAATGATCAAATTTAGGAGACTATCATGGTATTTAACTTTAAAGCTTTAAGTTTTTCCATAAATTTATCATTCACTAACCAATTACATCTTCTTTTATGTAGCTTACATATGATGTACCAAACACTAACTTCCTGAAGACGAAGTGGCTTTCATTTGCTGGTGAGCGCTAGAGGGGCTTCAAGACACATCTCACCAGCAAATATATATATGGGTCACTCAAGGATGTGTCTCCTTGTGAGGAGTACCAGTTCCTTGATCAAGACACTTGGCAGAGATTTGTTGAGTCTCGAATGGATCCTGCATTTGTTGTATGTATCTTTCTAATATTATATTTTTTTAATTGACTAATATAAGCAATATTATGATTAATTGATTTTCTTTCTTATAACAGGATAAAAGAAAGAAGGCTCAACAAATTTATGCTAAGAACTGTTACCCCCACAGATTATCTCGTGGGGGTTATGAGTTGCTTCAGGAGAGGCTGATCGAGCAGAAGTCGAAAGATCGTCAACAATCATCTGAAGCAGACCCCTCTACACTTCTCTCTCCACCCTCTCCACCTTCATGCCATGAGAAATGGAATAGGGCACACCAAAAGGCATTTGGAGAGTACACATCAGAGCCTTCTCGCATTGTTGCTGAGAAGATTGTAAGTAATCACACAATTTTGTAAATTTCTTTTTATTTATCTTCAAACATTTACATTATTGATAACGGTCATTTTTTGTTTTGTAGGATTCTTTGGTTGAACAAAGCTCACAAGGAGTCTTTGTTCCAACTGGCCGGGATGACATCTTAAGTATTTCTATTGGCCAACTGAAGCATCCAGGGCGTGTTCGTGCAGTTGGCCGAGGTGTTGGCCTTAGACAATACTTTGGATTGTCTTCTATACAGACATCCAAAGAAGGTTTGGTGTTTAGAGATGAGTTGGACGTCATGCGCGAAGACATGAGGCAAGCACTGCGGCAAGAACTTCGAGAAGAGCTCAGGCAGGAGCTTAGGCAAGAGCTTAGGCAGGAGCTTGCATCTTTGGGACTTTCCCAAACACAGACACAGGGTCACTATCCATCACCTTCTCCTAGGCACGTGAGCACAAAGGGAAGTTGTGCTCCGACGGAGGAGCAACTATAGGGAGAAGAGGATGTGGATGCAGCTACAGATAATTATGAGTTATATGTTGATGATCCATATCG
Organism: Canavalia gladiata; assembly: GCA_037954105.1. NCBI lineage: Eukaryota > Viridiplantae > Streptophyta > Magnoliopsida > Fabales > Fabaceae > Canavalia > Canavalia gladiata. The sequence goes on from CM075661.1 coordinate 43,585,713, forward strand.
TTTGGTAGTAATTGGGAAAGTCTACACCTTGGGTTCAACCATCCATCACCAGCAAATTGATGATGATCATGTTAGAGTGGTGGTTGAACGGGTTGAAGATGCAGATGCTCATGTTCCTGTCCCTATTGAGGAGGTTCATGTCGTGGGGCAAGCCCCCAATCATTTCATTATATGGCCGAGGAGACTTGTGCAGCGAGTTTAACCTCAGGTATTAAATAATTTTAGCCTATGTTACTAATTTTTTAATATATACATTGTGTGTGTGTCTATATATATATATATATATATATATATATATATATATATATATATATATATATATATATATATATATTTCTTACTATTTTCTGAATTTATCGTAGGTTTATAAGGAAGATCGTGGGAAGAAGATTGATTTAAGTGCTAAAGCAGATCTTCCTGAGCCTCCTGCAAAGAAATATGAGGTTGATTTGCTCACACGTCTATTTGGTATCGCTATGAACTTGGGCGACCAAACTTTGCAAATAACAATGGAAGCAGATATCATAGGGAAGCCCACACCTATCCCCTTCTATATTACTAAGAAGGATATATTGGAGTTGGTTGTGGATAATGATCTCCTATGTGTAACAGCTCTACAATTATGGTTTATGTAAGTAAATTTCTAAACCTTACTTGAATTATTTCATTATCAAAATCTAACATATGAAAATTATTCGCAATATTAGGTACCTGTATCGTATCTGCACTGAAAGAGGTAACTTACACCTCTATGGATTCCTGGACCCAGTTCATATGCAAAAAACTGGGAACAAGGCAGCTGAGATATAGGGATATCTTCAAAGGATGTTGCAATCTGATAAAGACTGTTACCTAACCCCCTATTTTCAATCGTAAGTCAATACTTAATTGCTTTATTTCATGAATTCAATTAAATTCCTAATTTTTGTTCATTGTCATCCATATTTTGTAGGGCCCATTGGCAATTAATCATTATTTGTCCAAAGCGGAATGTAGTTGTATTTCTATGCTCTGCTTGGCAAAAACCAAAGAAAGACATAAAGGACACTATAGATTTGTAAGTTTGTATGATTTTGGTATTTATATTCATATAACTTGTTATTCTCAAAGGTATTCATTTGCTTTTTATTTTACTGTAGAGCAATGAATGCTCGACTTCGGTTAAAAGGGACGCATTCATCAAATATTAAAAAGCCTGTATGGATAATTTCAAAGATAAGTACTTTATTAAAAGTTATTCAATTATTTTATATTCTTTTATCACCATCTCTAATTATATTTGATACTCTTTTTATTTTTTTGAAGTGTCCAAGACAACCCGGAGGAACCGAGTGTGGATATTATGTGATGAGACATATGTTTTTCATTGTCTCGGCTTCTATTGTTAACTCTTGGCACCAGGTAATTACAATTGTCTTAATTTAATTATTTAATTTTAATGCATAACATGACATGTTCACTAATTTTAATCAAAAACATTTTGTAGATATTTGACAATCCTCAACCTCTGTTAGATGAAGAAATTGATGATATCAGGAGACGTTGGGGGGAATTTCTGATAGACGTTGCCAATTTGGGTTGAATTCATGGGATTTTTAGATTTTTAATTTATTTTTATTATATTTTATAATAAATATTGATGTATTTACTTTAAATATATAGAATCTGTAATTTCTGTATTGTCTGTCTGGTATTCTGTTTATATATACAGGTATTGTGAATAAATAATATGACAATTTTCTTAAATAAAAATAACATTTAAAAAAAATAAACTTTCTACATCGGTTGTGACCTTAACCGATGTAAAAAGTGACTTTTTACATCGGTTGTGACCACAACCGATGTAGACTTTCTACATTGGTTGTCATTTTAACCAATGTAGAAAATGTCGGTTGTAGAACCGATGTAGAAAGTTTAAGTTTCTATATCGCCTGCTTCAATACTGCTCAAATAACCGACGTAAAAAATTCATAACAACCGATGTAAAAGGCTTATTTTTCATTTAGTGCAGCATCGAGATGGCCAAAATACACGCACATCCAGATTCTCCTTTTCACATATACTTAACTTTCTTTCCCTATCCATCATAGTTATTGGTAGTCTTATAGTTCTGGAGGGAAAAACACTCACGTCTAAGAAGCTTCGTGCTAGCTTTTGTCCTATCTTTAAAAAGAATATGCAAAGGTGAATTTGACTTAAGAGACCAATTTGCCCATCAACTATTGGGTTGCGATTCCCTTTTGTTTTGGGTTAACATAATCCGGATCAAAAATGCCAAAGGAATTATTAATAAAATTACCTCATCTTTTACGAATAATAATTCATAACTGCTGTTTCGAGTTGTGATATGCAAATTTTAATCAACCCTTGTATCTATATAGTCAATTTCTATTTTTATTTAATTTATTTTATGATTATTTCTCCTAATTTTAACCGATAACTTCTTTTAATAATATAATTATCTTAACCCATTATACTAAATATTTAATAAATTTCGAATATCATTTAATGAAGTTTAGGATATGAATATATAATTTTTTTATTATTGGTACTTTTTAAAATTATAAAAATTTATGATATATCAATATGTTTGTTTTAAATTTCGTGTATATTTAAATTTAAAATATTAAATAAAATAAAATTAAATATCAAAAGTTAAAAATATTATTTATTAAAATTTATTTTTTTTTTAAATTTTTGCTTCAAAGTTAAACTTTAAATAAAATTATTTCACAGTTAATTTTTTACAAAAATAACATTTTTTTAATAATCAAAGATTGAATTAATTTTAAAAAATTATTTTTACTAAATGTTTTTATTAAATTGAAAAGATAGAACTATTTAATTTTGGATATATTTTTTTTGCTTCCAAAAATATGTAGAAGTAAAATCAAAATTTTATTAAATTATTTTTTATATATGTTTATTTTATTCTTTTATATATATAAATTATTTAAATATTTAATTTTTACATAAGATTAAATAAATTTTTTTTAAAATTATTTTAAGATTATATGATTAAATTTGGGTATCATTTAGAATAAGATTCTTTACATCTTTTCTATTTATAACTGACTTTTAAATCTAAAGTTTTTAAAAAAAATTTAAAATTTTTTTCAACAAAATAAAATTTGATAGTAATTTTATAAGTTTATTAAATTTAAACTGAATTATTATTTATAAATTTGTTACCCTTTTATGATTTAGGTTAAAACATTATTCTATAATTTTTATAAGTCATTAAAATTAATATAATAATATAAAATTAAAATAATTTATATAAAATTTAAATATCAAACCACATTTCTCTCTTTACTATACATAAAAAAAAATATAACTTTTATTTGATTAACATTATATGTTAATAACAATTTCTTCGTATTAAAACATTACAGTTTATAATTATTTATTTATATAATTAATTTATTTACTAATCATTCTTAATAGTTGTTTAATTAATTTTTCTGCATTATTAACAATACAAATAATTAATTAATCATATAAATAATTAATTAATTATGTTTCGTAAATTAATTAATAATTATAATTTTATCTATTATTTATATTAATTAATTAACTATATTTTTCTATCTTCTCAACCGTAGTAATCAATTGTGTAATAGATTATAAAACTATTATTTGATGAATGAAAGGGTTTTTGTTGGATGCAAGGAATGAAGACTGTAGAGAATAAGTTTTTTCGTAGTTATTCTTTACATATATGAACAGAATAAAACTTCTCTCATAGCTGTAAGTGGATGCCTTCTCATCTTCTAACAACTAAAGAGGAGCATTTGCATTGACTTGATGCAATTTTTATTCATAATAGATATAGATAATTATTCAACAAGACATTTCTAGAATTTCCAACCAATGAGAATTTTAAAATCAAATTAAAATCTTTAAATAATTATTTCTTATTCAAAATCTCGAAACATTGTACATCTCTCTCTTAAATTCACATATTACTTTTCATTTGTCCATCTTGTCTCTCTCTTCCACTGTGCATTTTTTATAATTATTAATTACTCTTTTCTTTTTCTTTTAGTATTTTAGTATTTTAGTATGACTCTTCTTTTGTTAAGAAAATAATGATCTTTTTTCTAGTTTTTATTAATTTAATTGACTTCAATCTTTTTTCTTCGATGTTTGGTTACAATCTTTCTGTTCTTTTTTTTTTTCTTTCTAACAGAGTACTAATTTGAGTTTGAATATATTCATTTAAATATATTTTTTGTTAATTTTTAAAAAAAAAACAGTATTATAAATTCATTCAATATATTTGTATCATAATGAATAAAATTTTCTATATTTCCTTATTTTTTCTTTTGTATACTTTTTTTTTGTACTTTTTTCTTCCTTTTCCTGTGCATTATTCATTCAATTGTTGAAGGGAAGATTTGGCATTGCTATTTGGACGTAAAAGTGTAATGTTTTTTAACAAGATTGTTTTCCTTTTATGTGTTCATTATTGTGCTTTGCATTGCATCAATTGAATATATACCTTGGGAGATTTGGACCATATACTTCTTTTTCAGCATGAAATTGTCAAATCTTGAGTTGTAACTTTTTTTCTGCATTTTGATCAATGAAAGAATGTTAAACATATGATTTAGACGTAGTAATCAATTATTAGGGAAAGAAATTTTTAAATTTTGTTTCAAGTCTTCCAAGTGAATGTAGTTTATATTGATTCTTTTTTCATAGTGATTAATGCAAATGGCCTTTATATTATTGTGAATGATCTTTAATTTTGTTTTCAAAGTTCATGTCTAAATAAACTATAATTAATTTTATAGTTCCGTTATTTGTAATTTTTTAACCAGATTTAATGTTTTATTTTTTTTCTTTCCTATAAAATTGCTATAATAAAATTATTATAGTTTATATAGATATCTAATACATTTTATATATTTTTTTTATTCTCTTATTATAACATTATAAATATAAAAAAATAAAAAATAAAAAATTTCAAGCAATGCACAAATTAATATATATATATATATATATATAAGAAAAATCATTCATAATTATTTTGAATATTATGAAAGAACTTATATATAATTTATTAGTGTGTGTATATAATAAAGAAAATATCAACTTACTTTGCACAATAATTTTTTAAAATAATTAAATTTCATCAATTCAATTATTAAATTAATAGAAAGATTTTATTATATAAATTAAATTTATAAATATTATAAAGTTTAAAAAAATTTAATACTTCATTAAATACCTTTATATTAATGAATAATTTATCTTTCTAACATACATTAATTTTAATTTTAATTTATTTTATAAAATTTTATCTATTCAATAAAATTTAATTTAATAATTAGATTAATTAAATTAAATTATTATTATTGAGTAAAATAATTTTAATATAAATTACTTCTATAATAAATTAATTCCTCCTTATATATATATATATATATATATATATATATATATATATATATATAATCCATTAAAATCAAATGTTACATTTAATAATGGAATAAAAGATTAACAAACTTAATTATTGATTTAAAAAAAATTAAAGTAAATTATATTTATAACACAATTTTAAAAAAAATTAATAGATATTTTATTTTATAATTTTATTTTAATATTTAATATATTATGTAAATATATATATAAATATCAATATTAACTAATATATAAATAGTTTTATATTTTTTAAAAATTTATATTAATAATTATAAAGATATTAATTATCATATAATTCAATTATTGAATTTTTAAATATTATATTATATTAAAAGTTGTTGAATTAATGTAGATACTAAATTTAAAATTTAATATCAACACTTTCTTTTCTTTCTCTATATATATACATATATATAATTAAGATTAATATATATCTATAGGCATATATATTAAGTATTTTATAAATATAATAAATTTTCTTTAAAGTTCATATTTTTAATTATTTAAATTTTAAAATATTTAAAATATATGAAAATTAAAAAATTGTTAAACCAATGTTAAAGATTCTATCAATATAACTGTCCTTTATTTATTTACTTTATAAATTTAATTTTGATATATTAATAACGTAAATAGTTTTATATTTTCAACTAATTAAAATTTTTGTTTTATGGGAATCATTTTTTAAAAAATCTATCTTTATATATTAAATTAGAATCGTCAGTTTTACATAAAATTGTTTTTTAAAAATTTTTCTTTTTCATTAAATCATTTGTGTTCTCCATATTAAATATTAATTCTTATTTATATTTTATAATTTTTAGCTATTAATTTTATTTAAATTTTAATTTTTAATATATTATATTAAATTTTAGAATACTCTTCTTTTTAAAAATAAATTAAATCATAATATTATCATAATCTTATTCAATCATAAATACAATTTAAATTTTAACTTTTAATACATAAAATTAATAAAAATTATGCCTTATTATTTTAATAGTTTATTTTTTAAATTTTAATAATTTTATTTTATCTCTTTAATATTATTATTAATATCATATAATATTTATCATTAATTATAAAAATGGTTTATTGATTAATTTATTTTCATTTATTAATTTATTAAATTATAAAATTACCATATAATACATGAGCTGTAATGTATTTAATAATGAATAAATAAATGAAATATTTTCATATCTATTATGTTGCTTTCTAAGTTTAGGTAATGTTTCTTCTCTATATTTATTTTTTAAATAAAATTTAAATATCTGAATTATTTAAAGAAAATAAAAATATTAATTATCACATAATTTAATGATTATATTTTTAAATATTATATTCTATTAAAAGTTGACAAATTAATATAATTACTAAATTTAAAATTGAATATCAACATATTTTAACATATATATATATATATAATTAAGATTAATATATGTCCATAGACATATATATTAATTATTTAATAAATATAATAATTTTTCTTCAATGTTTATATTTTTTAATTATTTAAATTTAAAAATATTTAAAATATATAAAAATTAAAATTTTTTTACATAAATGTTAAAGATTTTATCAATATAAACCTATCTATTTATTAAACGAACCCAACCGAGTTAGGCTTTAAGTTATAGGCCCAGTGGAACGGCCTTATTCACTTCCATCCCTACTTCATATTAAATATTAATTCTTGTTTATATTTTATTTTTATATTTTAATTTTATTTAAATTTCAATTGTTAACATATTATATTTTAGACTAATCTTTTTTTTACAAAAAATTAAATCATAAGATTATCATAATCTTATTCAATCTTAATTAAAACTTAACTTTTAACTTTTAATATATAAAATTAATAAAAATTATCCTTTATTGTTTTAATAATTTATTTTTTAACTTTAGTTAAATTTTATCTCTTTACTTTTCTTATTAATATCATATAATATTTATCATTAATTTTAAAAATGGTTTATTAATTAATTTATTTTCATTTATTAATTTATTAAATTATAAAATTACCGTATAATACATGAGCTGTAATGTATTTAATAATGAATAAATAAATGAAATATTTTCATATCTATTATGTTGCTTTCTAGTTTAGGTAATGTTTCTTCTCTATATTTATTTTTTAAATTAAATTTAAATATATGAATTATTTAAAAAAAATAAAAATATTAATTATCACATAATTTAATGATTATATTTTTAAATATTATATTCTATTAAAAGTTGACAAATTAATATAATTACTAAATTTAAAATTGAATATCAACATATTTTAACATATATATATAATTAAGATTAATATATGTCCATAGACATATATATTAATTATTTAATAAATATAATATTTTTTTTTCAATGTTTATATTTTTGAATTATTTAAATTTAAAAATATTTAAAATATATAAAAATTAATTTTTTTTTACACAAATATTAAAGATTTTATCAATATAACTATCCTTTTTATATTTAGTTTACAAATTTAATTTTAATATATTAGTAATGTAAATGTTTTATATTATAAACTAATTAAAATTTATGTTCTAAAGGAATTAATTTTTAAAACATATATCTTTATATATTAAATTAGAATCATCATTTTTACATGAAATCATTTTAGAGTAGTTTTTCTTTTCCATTAAATCATTTGTAACGGCTTTGAGTGTTCAAGCTTGTCATTTTTTAAGATTTTGAGCGTTGAACTTGAGCTTGTTACCTGTTAAAGGTTTTTTTTTTTTTTCTGTTAAGGCCTGACCTGATTTAAAGCCTACAAGGCCTGCAAGTCTGTTTAAAAGTTTAAATAATAAAAAAAATCAATAAATAGAAAACTTATATAAATAATTGATTAAAAAGATTTACAAACTTAAAGCATATAAGATAAAAAAATCCATTAAATAAACCTAAAACATATATATATACATATATTAATATTATGTAAATATAAAATAAATATTATACAAATATAATATATTAAAATAAATATAAATATATAATATATAAATATAAATAGGTCCTTGAATAGGTTAAATAGATTTTTTTATAAGTTTAGGTCTGGTTTATTTATCTAAAAGGACTTTTTAGCAAGCATAAACCTATCTATTTATTAAACGAACCCAACCGAGTTAGGCTTTAAGTTATAGACTCAGTGGAACGACCTTATTCACTTCCATCCCTACTTCATATTAAATATTAATTCTTGTTTATATTTTATTTTTATATATTAATTTTATTTAAATTTCAATTGTTAACAGATTATATTTTAGACTAATCTTTTTTTTACAAAAAATTAAATCATAAGATTATCATAATCTTATTCAATCTTAATTAAAACTTAACTTTTAACTTTTAATATATAAAATTAATAAAAATTATCCTTTATTGTTTTAGTAATTTATTTTTTAACTTTAGTTAAATTTTATCTCTTTACTTTTCTTATTAATATCATATAATATTTATCATTAATTTTAAAAATGGTTTATTAATTAATTTATTTTCATTTATTAATTTATTAAATTATAAAATTACCGTATAATACATGAGCTGTAATGTATTTAATAATGAATAAATAAATGAAATATTTTCATATCTATTATGTTGCTTTCTAGTTTAGGTAATGTTTCTTCTCTATATTTATTTTTTAAATTAAATTTAAATATATGAATTATTTAAAAAAAATAAAAATATTAATTATCACATAATTTAATGATTATATTTTTAAATATTATATTCTATTAAAAGTTGACAAATTAATATAATTACTAAATTTAAAATTGAATATCAACATATTTTAACATATATATATATATATAATTAAGATTAATATATGTCCATAGACATATATATTAATTATTTAATAAATATAATATTTTTTCTTCAATGTTTATATTTTTTAATTATAATAATATTTTCATATCTATTATCTTGCTTTGTAATTTAAGTAAAGTTTCTTTTCTATATTTATTTGTTAGATTAAATTTAACTATCGGAATTATTTAAAGAAAATAAAGATATTAATTAACACATAATTCAATGATTAAATTTTTAAATATTATATTCTATTAGAAATTGTTAAATTAATATAAGTACTAAGTTTAAAATTCAATATGAACATATAATTGTCAATTTTTTAAAATTTCATGTTAATATATTAGTAATATAAATAGTTTTATATTATCAACTAATTCTAATTTATGTTCTATAGGAATTATTTTTTAAAAATTTTATCTTTATATATTAAATTAGAATAATCATTTTTACATGAAATTATTTTTTAGCAATTTTTGTTTCTCATTAAATTATTTGTGTTCTCCATATTAAATATTCATTCTTTTCTACATTTTATTATTTTTAGTTATTAATTTTATTTCAATTTTAATTGTTAAAAGATTATATAAAATTTTAGAATAATCTTCTTTTTAAAAAAATTAAATCATAAGATTTTCATAATCTTATTCAATCTTAAATAAAATTTAATTTTTAACTTTTAATATATAAAATTAATAAAATTATGCCTTATTATTTTAATATTTATTTTTTAACTTTAGTTAAATTTGAATAGTTTCATCTTATTAATTTCTTATTAATATCATATAATATCTATCATTAATTATAAAAATATTTTTTAATAAATTTAGTTTCATTTTAAAATTTTTAAATTATAAAATTACCCATATAATATATGAACTGTAATATATTTAATAATTAATAAATACATGAAAGTTCATATTAAGTATTTTATAAATATCTAACATTAATATATGTCTATAGACATATATATATATATATATATATATATATATATATATATATATAAAGTATTTTATAAATATAATATTTTTTCTTCAAAGTTCATATTTTTTAATTATTTAAATTTAAAAATATTCAAAATATATGAAGATTAAAAAATTGTTCAACAAATGTTAAAGATTCTATCAATATAACTGTCCTTTTTATATTTATTTTATAAATTTAATTTTAATATATTAGTAATTTAAATAGTTTATATTTTCAACTGATTAAAATTTATATTGTACAGAAATTATTTTAAAAAAAATTATCTTTATATATTAAATTAGAATCATCATTTTTACATGAAATCATTTTTTAGGAATTTTTCTTTTTATTAAATCATTTGTGTTCTCTATATTAAATGTTAATACTTATTTACATTTTATTATTTTTAGTTATTAATTTTATTGAAATTTAAATTTTTAATAGATTATATTAAATTTTATAATAATCTTCATTTTAAAAATAAATTAAATCATAAGATTATAATAATCTTATTCAATCTTAACTAAAATTTAACTTTTAACTTTTAATATATATAAATTTAATAAAGGATAAGCTTTATTATTTTAATAATTTATTTTTTAATGTTAGTTAACTTTTAATGTTTTATCTCTTTAATTTTCTTATTAATATCATATAATGTCTATCATTAATTATATAATTATTTTTTTAATCTATTTATTTTCATTTTTTTATTTATTAAATTATGAAATTACCCATATAATGCATGAGCTGTATAATATTTAATAAACAATAAATACATGAAAGATTTTCATATCTATTGCTTTGTAATTTAAGTAAAGTTCTTTTCTATTCTTATTTCTTAGATTAAATTTAACTATCTGAATTATTTAAAGAAAATAAACGCTTCATACAGTTGCGTGAGTTAGAGTTGTAATTATGAAAAGTAATAATTTTAATAGTAATTATAATTAGATCAAATAATATAAAAATTTATATTATTAATATTTTTTACATTAAACTTATTTTTAGCACTTCTCACCATTAATACAACTTATATATATTCTCAAAATAATTTGTTTATTATTAGTTTATTACTAAATTAACTTATATTAATATATATTTTACTTGAAAACTATTAATATATATTGTGAGTTATTATAATATATTATACTAACAAATAATTTTATTATTACCAAATATTAATATATAATTAATATTAAATATCAGTATAATATATTATTTATAAACATAACTTTCAAAATTTAAATTAATAATTTAATTTTAATTAAATAAATTTTATATTAAAAAATCCATTATTTTTATTTATTAATAAATAATAATCCTTTTATAATAACTATTATCTTTTCCATGTTTAGTCAAAGAAGGACATTGACCACTTCTAGTCTATCATTATGATTTAAAACTAATCTGGTAAATGCAAGACAATATAACCCGTAATCTTCTCTCATTTGATTCTTTTATTTCTCATTTGATTCTTTTATTTCTCATTTGATTCTTTTATTTCTTGAGGTCTTCAAGTGTTTTACGTATATAGGCTATATGAATGTTAACATTTCAATTTAGTGCATGTGTTTAGTTTCCATTGATGATTGATATTGTATCATAATTTTTTTTTATATTACTCTAATTTGTTTTTATATACATAAATTATTGAGGTTAAAGTTGTATAAATAAATTAAGAAATTACTTTTAAATAAAATAAAATGTTTTCAACACCAAAAAATTAATTTTTTGACCAAACATTTATTTATAACCTAAAATTTATAATAATCTATATTATAAAAATAATACAACATTACATATTTATTGCTGCCAAATTTAATCAGTTTCTTTTCTAAATTTATTTAATTAAATTTCTTACATTGAATGAATTACTCATGCAGTTGAAAGAGCTATTTTAAAATTTAATGATTTCTAATGATATAATAATTTTTAATTAAATAATAATATTTTTTTACTTTATTAATATATTTTCTTTTTCATACAACAATGATAATTAAATTTCAACTCATAATTTTTTATACATTATTGTAATACATTCTTTATCACTTATTTTAAAATAAATTTAAATTGTTATTTATTAATAATTTTATATTAAAATATCTTTCATTAATATATAATTGTTAACAAACCATTAATATTGACATGTAAATTATGTAAGTTTGTACACAGTATATGATATATTATACTAATAAATATTTTTTTTATTATAAAATATAAAATATATTATTAATTTATTAAATAATGATATAATTATTGTTTGTTAATAAAATATTTTAAAATTTATATCAATAAATAATTTTTTATCAAACAAAACTTTTGTTAACAAAAAATTTTCTTAAAAATTAAAATTTTTTATTTATAATTAAATAATTTTTTATAATATAATTATATTTTTTATATTTTTAATAAAAATAGAAATGACGTTAATGACTTCTACTTTATCATTAAAAATAAAAATAAATTAGGTAGATTGACATAGTTTTAAAGTTTGATTTGTTTAAACTCTAATTTAATTTTATTTATTTATTAAATAGATATATTTAAATTTATTAAAAAATAAATCAAACCTAAACTAATTCAAAAATTAATTTAACCTATTTAAATTTATTTAAATTTATATATTATATATTTATATTTTATTTTAATATATTATATTTAGATAATATTAATATATTTATATAATTTATTAAAAATTAAAATTTTTAATTTTAATTTTAAATAAAATAAATTTTATATTTATAAAATTTTTTAATATTTATTATAAAAGTTGTATATGTTACTTTAATTTTAAAATAAATAATTTATATTTTATTTTAATTTTATAAATATCTAAATTAATATATATATATATATGTACATGTTTATATTTTTTTTATATTATTACATTTGTATATAGTTAATGTTTAATATATATATTTTAAAATTATATAATTAAATTTACAAACTTTTTATTTTGATAATTTTAAGGTTTAGATTATTTTAATTAATTATTTAAATAAAATTTAAGTATATTTATTAACTTTTTTATTATAAATTTTTAAATAAATATATAAACTTTAAAATATATTAATCTTAATAAAAAAACCTATAAAAATAACATATAATAAACACAAATTTAAATTTTAAAATTTTTAAATAAATCAAATTTAAATATTTCTAACCTATTTTCATCCCTATTTATTCTATATCATATGATATTTATAACAAAACGGTAAAAGCAAGACAACATAAATGATCGTATCCTCTCATTTGACCCTTTTTATTACTTGAGGTCTTTCAAGTGTTTTAAGCATATAGAATAAATGAATGTTCACACTTCAATTTAGTCCTTTGACTGCTGATATTGTATTATAATTTGGGATAATTATTAAGTTCAGCAGTTACTTGAGGAAGAAAATAAAATGCTTTTGGCACCAAAAAAATAAAATAAAATATTTGTTTAACCAAACATTTTATTTAAAGTCTCACATCTATAATAATATATACTATAAGTATAATACAACATTTAAAATATGAGATTAATTACCAAGACACTATGCAATCATAAGAGCTCTTTGTTGATTTGTAAATTAAATTAAACGAGATAATGAACAAAAATTAAGTTTAAATTGAAATTAATATTAAAAAATATTTAGTAAAAGATTTGAAATTAATATAATTTATTGTGATATTTTTTTAAAAGTTATATATTTTTTTGTTGCCCAGATAAAATTAAAATTTAAAAATTAATTTATAAAATTTAGATTGTTTTAATCTTCTTCTCATTTGATATATATACGTTAGGTTTAACATATAAAATGTAAAGTTTACAATATTAGATATCTAAATTGAATATCCCTTCTTACGATAAATTTATAATAAATTTTAATATTATATTAAAAATTTAATTTAATTTAAATAAAAAAATTTATTTTAACATAAAATATTTTTTAAAATATAGAAGATATAGAAAAAAAAAACTTAATATATTAAAAACCAAATAAATAAATAAAAAGAAAGAATTAAAAAATACTCTGTCTAGAAAGTAGAAATAAAGAAAAGCTTCAGTCTGTGTATGTATGGCAAGCACTACCAATCAGAGTTAGTAGTAGCAGGACTTGGTCTACCGGTCCCTAACAAAACGGCATTTACTTCTCATGGAATTTGAATACCACCGATTCTCAAAGGTAGGGCAGTTAGTTTCTTACCCATTTCTCAGCCTTCGTTCCCATCACACATTTTATTCAACCAAAGATCCAGAATTGAAGGGAAACTCATTATCAACTTCAGCACAACAAATCCCATTTTTAAAATTAAAAGAAAATTATTAAGAAAGTAAAAATAAAGAGTTAACCCACAAGGTATCTTTGTAATTAAATTTAATTTCATCAATTTTATTCAGTTTTGGATAGTTATATTATATTTTTTTATACTAATTACAATACCAGCCGGCATTCTAAAACTACCAATGCTTACAATTAGCTGAGATCACCGGCACATAATTAACAGAATCAGACCTCAATATTAATAATAACAATATAAGAAAACAGTTTTTTTTAATTAATATGGTCAATTTTTGAATGAACAGTACCATAAATCCGTGGTTGCAAAAACCATTCCCTAACAAAACGACACTTGGTGATGTGAGTTACGTGTAACGCTTCCTTTCAACAGTTGTCGTTTATTTCTAGGTTGAATATCACAGTTCAATGACGTTTGAAGATGGATGAGGTCGTTTTATTTCTTTCATGAACGAAAAGTCCTCTCAGCTATTTTATTCCACTTCGTTATTGCAACAAAGACCATCAGGTGTTTCCTTTAAAATAATGTTAAATTTCAAGATTATCCTTCAGTAATATTTTTTAAAATAAAAACTATTGGTTCTTTCAATATGCAAAAGTGAACGAAATTTGATTTAAGAATATGTAATAGAAATTAGGATAATGTCATTTTTATTAAAAAAAAAAAAAGGAGCGTCTTCCTTTTAGTAAGTTCCTTGAAACGTTGAAAAGGGTATCTTGGACAATGAAAAAAGGGTTGAAGAGATTGAGCGGGGAATAAATACGGAAACGGGCAAGTCTGGCATGTTACATGTTCTTCTTTCTTTCCCTTGGTGCATGCACAACTTTAATTAAATATCAATAAATTCAATTTTCAATTCATTGGGGGGTTTTCTGTTTTTCCAATTACGGTTTCAGTAAAATGGGGCAAAAAATGAAATTATTTAAGAAAGAAATAATAAATAAATAAATAAACTCAAAACCTGCCCCATTTTGATTTTGTATTCCTTTTTGACCTTTTTTTATTTATTTCCATTCTTTTTTGTACATCTCTTGGTGGAGGAATGCTTGTCACCTACTCCTTTTATAGTTTGCACTCTCTTTCTCTGGCAAAACACAGGAAGAAAGCAATTCACAAAAATGCCAACACCCTCTGTGTCTTAAAGCTCCTTCTCTTCTTTTAGTTTCTGGGGTTCATTGATTCATCAAATGGAGAAGCACAAGTGCAAGCTTTGCTTCAGGAGCTTCTCCAATGGGAGGGCATTGGGGGGTCATATGAGGTCTCACATGATGAACCTTCCTATCTCAAAGCCCGAAGAAGAATCTTCCAGAACATTCCAACTCAGCTTTGAAGTTGAATCAGCTTCTTCATCCTCCTCATCCGAAGACGAAGGTGACATTAAGGGTCTTAGTTATGGCCTCAGAGAGAACCCAAAACGAAGCATTCGTCTCGTGGATCCTGAATTCTCCTTCGCAGCTGCAGACACTGCCTCCGTGATCCTTCAAGACAGAGAGAGCGAAACCGAGTCATCTAAGAACAACCCCACTCGTCGAAGATCCAAAAGGGCATGGAAACTTGGCGTGTTTCTTAATAATAACAATAATGATAGCAAAAAGCAAGGGATTGATCTTGAACATGAAGCAATGATGATGAAGAAGAAGGTTAAGTTTTGGAAAGATAGTAATAAGACAGAATCATGGGTGGACCACGAACCTGCGAGTTCCGTTTCTGATGCAACAACCGAGGAAGATGTTGCATTTTGTCTCATGATGCTGTCTAGGGACAAATGGAAGAGGCAAAGGGATCATCATCATAATCATAATCATCATCATCGACAAATAGTGGAAGATCAATACGAAGAGGAAGAGGAAGAAGAAGAGGAAGAGGAAGAGGAAGAAGAAGATGAGAGATCCTTGGAAGAGAGTGATGAATCTCAAGAGATGATGAAAGTGTGCAAGAACCGAGTGCGTGGAAGATACAAATGCGAAACCTGCAACAAGGTATTTCGATCTTATCAAGCATTGGGGGGTCACAGAGCGAGTCACAAGAAAATCAAAGTGAACGTAAATGTGGATGATGATGAGACAGAGTTTGAGCGTGGGAAGAAAAAGAGTGGAACATTGGAAAAGAAAATCCACGAGTGCCCTGTTTGTTTCAGAGTCTTTGCTTCAGGTCAAGCACTCGGTGGACACAAGAGAACACATGTTACAGGTTCAACACCAACAACCACCCAAATTCTTCCACCAAGGTTTGGAAACACCTTCATAGATCTCAACCTCCCTGCCCCAATTGATGATGATGATGTTAGCCAAATCGAGAACTCTGCCGTTTCCGATTCTGAATTTGTCAAAACCCATTAGAAAGCTTCTTCTTCTTCTTTTCTTCTTTTCCAAGTTGAAACAAAAGTTTTGGTTTTGCTGCCCTGGTATCTTCATGATCCAAAGGTAACAAATTTTTGATCACTTTTATATTTTTCAGCGAATTTGATAATATGGTTAATTAATTACTCTATATTATTTATGTGATATTATAATTCTTAGATTCTAACAGTAATTCAGTTCTTCTGGACTTTGCTGTGTTTCTGTAAGAAATGACATAAGGCATCCATTAATGAGGAACCAAACATTTATGCTTATTCTGTGATTCAGATTCGTTAGTCTTTCTTTTCTTCTCTTTTTTTTTTTTCTGTGGGAAGGGACGGTTAAGGGGCGGTTCTGACTTTTCTTTTCTTTTTTTTTTCCTTGTTATGGAGTAGTGCAGAAGAATTTAAAAGCATGCGTGTTTTAGTGGGCTCTGTTTCAGCTTCCAAGTAAATACAAAATAACTGATTTCTACCATTCAATTTGCTGGCGAATATTAAACAAGAAAGTCATTCTCACAAGAAGTTTGATCAACCTGCAAATATTTTATTTTATTAATATAAAAGTAACTTCCACTTCTGACTTCCAGGAGCTTTCTACAGTTCATGACTTCATGAAAAGAAATCTGTTTCCTTCAAGTTTCTTTTATTATTTTATTTAATCTTTTCACCGATGTATTTTAATAAGTTCCATATCCTTCCATTCATTGTTTTTTGCGGCTGAAAGAAAATTCTTTTTCATCATTCTTTTTTCTGTTTCTAACTTTTCACACTGTTCTTCATAACTAATAGAGATTACGAGGTGAATCAGAAAATTCAATTGCTGCATTTGTTGGAGATTTGTAAAGGCGACATTGATAAAATAAAATTGAAAAAAAAGGAAGAGGATCCTTATTTTATTCTCTGCTGATAAATTAATTTAATTTAGCCTAGTTGGGCGTGACTCAAGTTATCTATAGCTCAAGCAAGCGTTTTGGATCTTTATGGGGAACTTTAAGTCACTCATTAAATTTGTAATAAATGACATAACATCCATTTCTTACCCTTATTTTTCATTTCTATTTTTTTGTATTTTATTAGTTTGGTCAATTAGAAGATGATAGAGGGTACTACTATTATGATTTAGACTTTAGCAGCTAGAATGTTACGATTTCACTTGAAAGAAAATCTGACTGGTTAACAACCTAACCAAATTAGAAAAAATTATTGTAAAGTGGAAAGTTGGGTGCCTAAATGGCACTACTAGGTTATTGCCTTTATAAAGTAGGATACTAGCCAGCTCTGTCATTGCACTTCTTTAAGTGGTGACAATCTCATGCTTTTAATTTATACACTCCTTGCAAACTTTCTATATAATGCCACTGAATAAGACTTCATTTGAATCTTTTTGCTTAACGACTAGGTTTCTCTTACTACTGTTCAACTTGCAAGACAAACATTATTCCAGTTTTTCATCCCTCCCTTGAAATTGATTATTTATTTATATACTTACATACTGTGCATATTTGTAATTCAGAAGTACTTTCATAATGCTTGCACTTATAATATATTTTATTTGAGTAATTTTTTGAGAAACAAATAAAATTTAAACCAAACCAGATGTATTAAAGTACACATTGCTAACCAGTTGTTATTTCTAAAGTATTTATAGAAGGATTGTGCAATGTTCAGGTCATATCACTCTCCATATATATATACACGTATGGTGGAAGAAGAAAATCTTAGGAAAATGAAAGAAAAAGACATAACATGATCAGTGGTCAAATGAAAAATTAGAATCACCACTAAGGAGGATGACAAAAACATGTACTGTGTGATCCCCATTAATTTCATCTGTTTTTATTTCGTGTGTCAACATTTTTTGTTTTGTTTTGCCCCTTTATGTCATTGTCCTTTCTCCTTGTAGACAAATTAAATATATTAGATATACAAAGATGTGATAACAAATGTAATATAGAATTCTTTCTTTAGAAAGGGAAAGAAGACAACTTTTTTATGAATAAAACAAGCACATTGTAAAACTCTTTCACTGGTGATGAAATTAATCTGAAAATTAAAGCCATGATGTGGTTTGAGACTCAACTTTTTTATGTTGAGAAGAAAATAGTCATTTCTTTTCTTTTGTTTTTTAATTTTCTTCCAATTTGATCCTGCACAAGAAGAGTGTAGGTGTTATACTTGAGTTTCTACTTTCTTACTAGCTCTATAACTCTTTTTTCACTTTTCTTTTTCTGGGGATAATCAAGCCCCCTTCTCCATTCTCAACAAAACTGAACAGAGATATCTTGCCACAAGTTATACTATTATTAGATACCAGTTTGACTAATCAACTTTAACATTTATTTTAATCATATAATTTTAAAATATTCATATTGAATATTGATTATATATAAATACAATAAAATATGAAAAAAATATAATATATGCATGTGTATATATATATTAATTTAAATATTTATAAAAATTTAAATAAAATATAAAATACTTATTTTAAAATTAAAATAACATATATAATTCTTATAATAAATATTATAAAATTTTATAAATATAAATTTTTTATTTAAAATTAAAATTAAAAATTTTAATTTTTAATAAAATATATAAATATATTAATATTATATAAATATAATATATTAAAACAAAATATAAATATATAATATATAAATTTAGATAGATCTAAATAAACTAAACAAACTTTTTAATAAGTTTAAGTTTAATTTATTTTTTAATTTATTTTAATTAATTTAAATATGTCTGTTTATTAAATAAATCAAGTTAAATTAGACTTTAAATAAATCCAGCTGTAAACTATGTTAATCTACCTAATTCATTTTATTTTTAATGATAAAGTAAAAATTGTTAACATTCTTTCTATTTTACTAAAAATGTGAGAAAGGTAATTACATTATAAAAGAATTATTTAATAATATATAAAATATTTTAACTTTTAAAAAAATTTATTATTAACAAAAATTTTGTTTAATAAAAAATTATTTATTGATATAAATTGTAAAATATTTTATTAATAAATAATAATCATATCATTATTTAATATATTAATAATATATTTAATATTTTACAATAATAAAATATTTATCAGTATAATATATCATATACTAATGCAAACTTACATTTCAATATTAATGGTTTGTCTTTTTAGAAAAACTATATCCTAATAAAATATATTTTAATATAAAATTGTAAATAAACAATAATTTAAATTTTATTTTAGAGAAAGTGATAAAAAATGTATTACCGGTTAAGAGTAAGAATAATGTATAAAAAATTATAAGTTGAAATTTAATTATCACTGTTGTATAAAAAAGAAAATATATTGATAATGTAAAAAAAATTATTATTTAATTAAAAGTTATTATATTATTAAAAATCATTAACTTTTAAATAATAACTCCTTCAACTGCATAAGTAATTCAATTAGTTTGATTCAATGTAAGAAATTTAATTAAATAAATTTAGAAAAAAAATTAATTAAATTTGGTAGCAATAAATATGCAATGTTGTATTGTTTATAATATAGATTATTATATATTTTATGTTATAAATAAATGTTTGGTTAAAAAATTATTTTTTTATGTTGAAAAAATTTTATTTTCTTTAACAAGTAATTTCTTAATTTATTTATACAACTTTAACCTCAATAATTTATGTATATAAAACAAATTAGAGTAAAATAAGAAAATTATGATACAATATCAATTATAAATGGAAACTAAAACATCCACTAAATTGAAATGTTAACATTCATATAGCCTATATAAGTAAAATACTTGGAAAACCTCAGGAAATAAAAGAATCAAATGAGAGAAGATGATCGGTTATATTGTCTTGCATTTACCAGATTGATTATAAATCATATCACATGACTAGATAGACTAGAAGTGGTCAATGTCCTTCTTTGAATAAACATGATAAAGATAATAGTTATTATAAAAGGATTATCATTTATTAATAAATAAAAATAATGTTAAATTTTTCTAATATAAATTTTATTTAATTAAAATTAAATTATTAATTTAAATTTTAAAAGTTATATTTATAAATAATATATTATACTGATATTTAATATTAATTATATATTAATATTTGGTAATAATAAATTATCTATTAATATAATATATTATAATAACTCACAATATATATTAATAGTTTTCTTAAGTAAAATATATATTAATAAAATTTTATTTAGCAATAAACTAATAATAAAAAAATTATTTTGAGAATATATATAAATTGTATTAATGGTAAAAAGTGTTAAAAAGAAGTTTCATGTAAAAAAATTAATAATATAATTTTTTATATTATTTGATCTAATTATGATTACTATTAAAATTATTATTTTTCATAATAACTACTCTAACTCACGCAACAGTATCAAGCTTTTATTTTCTTTAAATAATTCAGACAATTAAATTTAATCTAAGAAATAAGTATAGAAAAGAAACTTAAATTACAAAGCAACATAATAGATATGAAAATATTTCATGTATTTATTGTTTATTAAATACTTTAAAGCTCTTGTATTTTATGGGTAATTTTATAATTAATAAATTAATAAATGAAAATAAATTGATTAAAAAAGTATTTTTATAATTAATGACAGATATTATATGATATTAATAAGAAAATTAAAGAGATAAAATAAAACTATTAAAATTTAACTAAAGTTAAAAAATAAATTATTAAAATAATAAGGCATAATTTTTATTAATTTTATATATAAAAGTTAAAGGTTAAATTTTAATTAAGATTGAATAAGATTATGATAATCTTATGATTTAATTTATTATTTAAAAGAAGATTATTCTAAAATTTAATATAATCTTTTAACAATTAAAATTTAAATAAAATTAATAACTAAAAATAATAAAATGTAAATAAGCATTAAATTTAATATTGAAAACACAAATGATTTAGTAAGAAAGAAAAATTCTTAAAAAATGATTTCATGTAAAAATGACAATTCTAATTTAATATATAAAGATAGATTTTTTAGAAAATAATTTCTATAAACATAAATTTTAATTAGTTAATAATATAAACTATTTACATTACTAACATATCAAAATTAAATTTATAAAATAAATATAAAAAGAATAGTTATATTAATAGAATCTTTAACATTTGTTTAATAATTTTTTATTTTTCACATATTGAATATTTTTTTAAATTTAAATAATTAAAAAATATGAACTTTGAAGAAAAAATATTATATTTATAAAATACTTAATATATATATATGTCTATAAATATATATATATATATATATTAAAATTAATTATATATATATATATATATAGAAAGTTAAAATTTGTTGATATTGAATTTTAAATTTAGTGTTTATATTAATTTAACAAATTTTAATAAAATAAAATATTTAAAAATTTAATCATTGAATTATGTGATAATTAATATCTTTATTTTTTTAAATAATTCAAATAGGTAAATTTGAATAGAGATAGCTTGCCACAAGTTATACTATTATTAGATACCGGTTTGACTAATCAACTTTAACATCTACATATGCTTTCCAGGCATGTAAAGCATATATAGTTTCAAATTGATGGTATCAGAACCAAATAACTCTTAATAATCAATAATTAATAATATTAATTTTCTTCCTGGTTTTGAGGTCGAATGGAAGATGTCATTGACATAGAGAATTAATATTCAGTCGAGAATCCTCTCCAAATTCTGAAAGCAAAATGCTTGCTGGTGTTGGAATTTGGTTTTGAAGTTTGATTTCTCTCTATAATCCAATCGTAACCCTATACTAGCGGAATTTGTTAATTACGTTAAAAGCATTTGGAAAATATATAATTAGATAATTATATGAAAATTAAGTTTATACTATAAGTAAATCTGATAGGCTTCCGAATGGGTTTTCCATTTTCTGTTATGCGAAATCTAAATTCTAACCAACAGCATACATGGCTAGAGGACGGAAGAGGGGATGCAGAAAGAAGTGGGGCGGGGAAGGGAATATGAGGGAAAGAAAGAGGAAAGGCAGGCAATTATTGGGGTCAGGGGTGGCTTAAGCTACGACGCAGAGATGTTTCCCTTATTTTATTTTTTTCAATACTATGACTCTCTCTTAAATCCTCACTCATTCTCTAAGCCTTTTATTTTTTTTCCATAGTAAACACAGTTTCTATCATTCGGTATCAAAGCTTTCAATTCTAGAATCTTTTTGGATGGTCATAACTCAAATAGAGGGTAAGCTCGAGAGCATCGAATGGCGAGTAGATGAAATGAAATCATCCATATAGGTTGCTATTAGTTGATAAATGGAGGAGATGTTGAGAATAGTCACTGATCGAGTGGAGGCTGCGCTTAAACAAATTCAAGGCAGAGAAAAAAGAGAAAACAACAATAGAGGACATGGCAAATCGAGTTGAATGACAGTGGGAGGAAAGGATGAAGTGGGTGGAAAATCCTTATTTTGTGGGAGATGACCTGACGGGTGGCTGTACCAAATGAAGTATTACTTCGAAATAAATCAAATTTTAGAAGAGGAGAAGGTTGACACAATGGTGGTTTGTTTGGATGGAAGGATGTTGAACTGGTGATAATAATGTGTAGTTATGGTTTTGAAATAAAATAAATTAGTAGTTATGGAGTTATAATTGTGTAATAAAATGAATTAGTAGCTCATAATATTTGTAGAGATGTTACGTATAACTCTTGAACTCCTAGAATTATTGTATAACCTTTAGTCTCCTTGAATTATTTTGTAGTAACTATTTCATCTATAAATTGATGTATTGTATTACTTATGAATACAAGAAAGAAATATAAAAAGAATTACTTTTCTTCCTCACATATATTTTTCCTCTAGAATACCACCAACAAAGTGGTACCAGAGCTGTAGATCCCTGCAGCTACTACAAAAAAAAGTGAAGAGTCATGGCTTCCGCAAATACTTCAACAGTATCAAACAGCATCATTTACAACAATGTTCAAGTTCCTTTATTTGAAGGAGAAAATTATGATTTTTGGGTTGTGAAAATGGAGACACTGTTCACTTCCTTAGATGTCTTACATTTAATCAAAACAGAAGATGCACAACAAACAACTACAATTGTTTCTACGATTGTTGAAAATGAAGAGCTGAGGAAAAAGAAAATTGTAGATGCTGGAGTTCTTGGGATGATTCAAAGAGGAGTCTCTCTTACCATATTCCCAAGGATCATGAGGGCAAAGACGTCCAAGGAGGCATGGGATATTCTATAACAAGAATTTGAAGGAGATTCTAAAGTGAGACTTGTGAAACTTCAATCTCTTAAAAGAGATTTTGAAAATGAAAAAATGAAAGAAAATGAAAGCTTGAATGAGTATCATAATCGATTGTCGGAGTTGGTGAATCAAATAAAGTCACATGGAGACACAATTGATGATCGTAGAGTTGTTGATAAACTTTTGATTAGTTTATCTGAAAAGTTTGATCCCATGGTGGCTATTATTGAAGAAGCAAAGGACTTATCAACCATGATCGTTCAAGGGTTGATGGGTTCATTGAAATCGTATGAGCAAAGATTGTTATGACGTATTGGAATAACCGTCAAAAATATGTTTCAATCTAAGCTCACTATTGACCCCAAAAATGTTGAGAATAATTTTTCAGGTCAAAACAGAGGTGAGTCTTCTAGAGGTGGCAGACATGGAAGAGGTCGAGGAAGAGGAAGAAAATCTCGTGGAAGAGGTAGAAGAAGCTATTTTGGAGGACAAGAAAATGATGGTGGATCAAACAAATGGTGCAAAATTTGTAAGAAGAATAATCATGATGAGAAAGATTGCTGGAATAAAGGAAAACCTCAATGCTACACTTGCAAGAGGTTTGACCATTTACAAAAGGATTGTCGCTTTGGCAACTAACAACAAGCTGCATTTATTGAAGCCGAAAATAGTGGAAGAAGCAATGAAAGAAACCTTTTCTTTACTTGTCAAAAGGCATTTGAAGAGGAGAAAAAATTATGGTACTTGGATAGTGGTTGTAGCAATTATATGACAGGAGATAAAAATGCTTTTCTTGACAGATATTCTTCATTTAGCTCAAAAGTTAAATTGGGCAATGGAGAGTATGTTAAGGTTGAAGGCAAAGGAAGCACTGGAGTTATAACAAAGCAAGGTAACAAAGTTAGGTAACAAAGTTATTCATGACATTCTCTATGTTCCGGCACTTGATGAAAATTTGCTTAGCATTGGAAAACTTTTGGAGCATGATTATTCTCTTAAATTTGAGAATCGAGAGTGCAGAATTTTTTACTCCAAAGGAAATCTTGTTGTGACTGTTAATGAGCAATAATAGAAGTTTTCCTCTCATTTTCAAATATGACAAAAATTTCAGCATGATGGCCAGAGAAACACTTGACTCTAGTTTGTGGCACAAAAGACTTGGGTACTTGAACTATAATAGCCTCAAGTTACTCTCTCAAAAGAATATGGTGTATGGGTTGCCAACAATTGAAGAAAAATCTAGCGTATGTGAAGGATGTGTACTTGGAAAGCATCATCGTCAACAATTCCCAAAGGAAGGAGCATGGAGAGCCAACAAAATGTTGGAGTTGGTACATACCGATGTGTTTGGACCTATGAGTACCTTATCTCATGCAAAAAATAGGTATTTCATTTTATTTATAGATGATTTGACTCGCATGACATGGGTGTATTTTATGAGGCAAAAATCTGAAGTCTTTGTAATATTTAAAAAATTTAAAGCGTTTGTTGAGAAGCAAAGTGGAAAGTTCATAAAAATTTTGAGAAGTGACAGGGGAAAGGAGTACACCTCCAATCAATTTGAAAAATTTTGTGAAGATGAAGTAGTGGAAAGACAGTTAACCGTTGGCTATACACCTCAACAAAATGGAGTGTCAGAAAGGAAGAACCAGACCGTGATGGAGATGGCCAAGTCCATGATGTTCGAGAAAGGGATACCAAAAGAATTTTGGCCCGAAGCAGTAAACACAGCAGTGTATCTGTTAAATAGATGTCCAACAAAAGCCGTATGGAACAGGACACCATTTGAAGCTTAGAGTGGAAGGAAACCTTCGATAAACCACCTTAAAATTTTTGGGTGTGTTTGCTATGCTCAAGTTCCAAAGGAGAAGAGGACAAAGCTTAAAGAAACAAGTGAGAAGTGCATCTTTATTGGCTATAGTTCTATGTCAAAGGGTTATAGACTTTACAACTTGAAAAACATGAAGGTGATTATAAGCCGTGATGTTGTGTTTGATGAGAAGGCTTCTTGGAGCTGGCAAGAAAAGAAAGTTGAGTATGAAAATATCTCTGTTCTAATCTTACAACAAAATGTAGCAGCTGAAAATGATCAATCAACCCCCTCAACACCAAACTCTCCATCCTCACCAAGTTCTCCCCCATCATCTCCAGACTTAACTACAATAAAAGTGAAAAGTTTAATTGATATCTATTCTAGATGCAACTATTGCATTGTAGAACCAGAAAATTTTGAAGAAGCAATGAAAGAAGATGTTTGGAGGAATGCTATGCAAGAAGAGGTAGATGCAACTGAGAAGAACAAAACATGGCAACTAGTTGAAAAACCAAATGGTAAAGAAGCTATTGGCGTGAAGTGGGTGTACAAAGTGAAACATAATCCATATGGTTCACTCCAAAAAAACAAGGCTAGATTGGTGGTGAAAGGGTACGCACAACAGCCTGGAATAGATTACAATGAGACTTTTGCACCTGTTGCTCGGTTGGATACCATTAGAGCCATTATAGCATTGGCCGCTCAAAAGGGTTGGAGTTTATACCAACTTGATGTAAAATCGGCATTCTTGAATGGAGAATTGAAGGAAGAAGTTTATGTGCAACAACCTTAAGGCTTTGTGATTAAAGGCCAAGAGGAGAAGGTGTACAAATTGAAGAAATCTCTCTATGGGTTAAAACAAGCCCCTAGAGCATGGTACAGTGAGATTGATAGCTACTTAATGGAGAAGGGATTTCAGAAAAGCAAAAGTGAGCCTACTTTGTATGTCAAGCATCAAGGTAAGGTTGATATACTTATTGCAGCTCTTTATGTTGATGATTTAGTTTATACGAGTAATAAAAAAAGGATGATTGAAGATTTTAAAAGGGATATGATGGAAAAATATGAGATGAGTGATCTTGGTTTGTTGCATTATTTTCTTGGTATTGAAATTTATCAAGATGAGTTTGGTGTGTTTATTTGTCAAAAAAATATATGCTGAAAAAATTCTGAAGAAGTTTGGAATGCTTGGTTGTAAACTTGTTGATACTCCTTTGGTGGTGAATGAAAAGTTTTAAAAAGAAGATGGTGGAAGATTGATAGATGCAAGTGTTTATAGAAGTTTGATTGGAAACTTGTTTTATCAAATTGCTACAAGGCTTGATTTAATGTATGCTGCTAGTTTACTCTCAAGATTCATGAGTAATCCAAGTCATTTACATCTTGGAGCAGGAAAAAGAGTGCTAAGGTATATTAAAGGCACGATGAAGTACAGAATCAGATTTGAAAATATTACAGAGTTAAAATTAAAAGGCTTTTATGATAGTGATTGGGCAGGAAATGTTGATGATATGAAGAGTACTTCAGGTTATATGTTTTCCCTTGGTTCTGGTTCAATTTCTTAGTGTTCAAAAAAACAAGAAACCATGGCACTATCTTCAGCAGAAGCAGAGTATCTAGCAGCTGGATTAGCTACTTAACAAATACTTTGGCTTAGAAAAATTATGGAAGACATTGGAGAAAAACAAGAGGAGAGTACGCAGCTTTATTGTGATAATAAATCTGCTATTTCTATGGCAAAAAATCCAGTCTTTCATAGTCGAACAAGACATATCAATATAACGCATCATTTCATAAGAGAAGTAATTGAAGGAGGTGAGCTGAAGTTGATGTTTTGTAGTTCACAAGAGCAACTGGTTGACATTTTTACTAAAGCACTGCCAAGAGGAAAATTCCAACAAATTAGAGAAGCATTGGGAGTCAAGGAACAACACATTAAGGGGGAATATGTTGATAATATTGTGTAGTTATGGTTTTGGAATAAAATAAATTAGTAGTTATGGAGTTATAATTGTGTAATAAAATGAGTTAGTAGCTCATAATATTTGTGGAGATGTTACATATAAATCCTGGGCTCTTAGAATTATTGTGTAACCTTTAGTCTCCTTGAATTATTTTGTAGTAACTATTTCATCTATAAATTGATGTATTGTATTACTTATGAATACAAGAAAGAAATACAAAAAGAATTACTTTTCTTCCTCACATATATTTTTTCTTTAGAATACCACCAACATGAACTGGTTTCAATGGTGGGAACCAAGGGTGGCAGCAGTTACTTGGCTAATCTTTAGACAAATGGTGTTGGGAAGATTTTAGTTATCATCTTTGGAAAATCCTTATGAGAACTTAATGGCCTTGAAAAAATCGGGGGTCAATCATGGAGTATATAGAGTAGTTCACGCTCCTTTTCTCACCTTTGTGATTCGCAAATGAAGAGTTCATGCAAGGGGATTTTATGAATGGATTAAAAGAGGAGATTAAGGTAGTTAGGATGTTGGGACGAGGAGACTTGAATGTGTTAATGATGTTAGCATAAAAGGTGGAAAAATGGAATTTCACCTTGGGTCGTTCTGTGGGGAGTTTAGTGAATGGGGTTACATTAACACCTAATAAATTAGCTTTAAGCGGGAGGTGGACAGAATCCTAAGATAACCTGGGGAGTAATAGTGGAAAAGTTGAACCAACCACATCAAAGGTTATCTAGTCATATTTTTTTGAAGGTGGTTATGGTAGCACTAATAGAAAAGGTGTTGGGTTTAAACGGCTTACTGAAGAAGAAGAAGAAGTTGATAAATGAAAGAAGGGATTATATTTTCGTTGTGATGAGAGGTATTTTCTGGACCATATCTGTCTTAATAAGAAACTCCATGTAATTTTACTTGGTGAAATGAAGGAGGGGGAAGGTGAAGAGCAGGATGGAGAGTAAGGAACAAAATGAAAAGAAGTAAATTTGTACTTAAATACCAGTAGTATTGCAGGTATGACCTCCAATAATTCCTTAAAATTATGGGGAATAATTACTTGAAAGAAAGTCATAGTGATAGTGGATCTAGGAGCTTCTCATAATTTTATGTCCCTAATTTTGGTAGAAGAGTTGAACATTTTCATTGAGGCCACCAAGAGGTATTTTGTGGAGGTGGGGAGTGGTCAACATTTAGGGAGTGAAGAAGTATGTAAGGGTGTAGAGTTACAACTACCAAACCTTAAGGTTTCTCAGGAATTCTTTTTATTATAATTGGTGGGCGTAAATATGATTTTGGGGGTATGAATGGCCTAAGAACTTGGGCAAGTTCTATGTTGATTTAAGACATCATTTGATTGAAGTACATAAAGATGGGTAGGTAATCAAGATAAAGAAGGACACAACATTATCCCAAACAATAGCTTCGTTGAAAGTGATTAGAAAGGAATTAAGGAATGAAGGAGCAACCTACTATGTGGGGTTGGGAATGATGAACATGATTTGTATTGCAACCAGTGCGGCACCAAATAGTTTGCAGGAACGGTTAAAAAAGTATGAGGACTTGTTCAAGGAGACTACCTTTTGGCCAACCAAGAGGGAATGCAACTATGAAATTGTATTAAAAGAAGGAACACAAGTACCTAATATTCGTCCTTATAGATATCCTTATTGTCACAAGGAAGAGATTGAGAAGTTTATTTGAGATATGCTAGCTGCTTGCCTGATTAGGCCTAATACCAGATCTTATTCAAGCCCGCTCATTCTATTAAAAAAAGGATGGAAATTGGAGTTTTTGTTTTGATTATAGGGCTTTCAATAACATAACTACCCCTAATAAGTTTCTTATTCCAGTTATCAAGGAGTTATTAGATGAATTATATGGGGCTGAGATTTTTTAAAAGTTGAACCTAAAATCCAGCTATCACCAAATACGTATGAAGGATGAAGACATATACAAGATGACTTTTCAGACGTATGAAGGACACTATGAATATTTGGTAATGCTCTTTGACCAAACAAATACTCCCTCAACATTTTAAGCCCCTATGAACCAGATTTTTCGACCTTACGTAAATTTGTCCTAATACTTTTTGATGATATTCTAGTGTACAACTAGATTTGTCATCTTATATTGACCACTTGCAATTGGTTTTTCAATTATTACAAAGACATAAGTTATGGGTTAATAAAAAGAAGTGCAGCTTTGGAGTATCACAATTGGAGTACTTAGGTCATGTTATTCCAGCAACAAAATTTTTTCCAGATCCTGCTAAGGTTAAGGCTATGAGAAAATGGCCAGTCCTTAAAGATATTAGAAGCTTAAGAATATTTTTAGGTTTGACAGGCTATTATCGATGCTTTGTGAAGAATTACTAAATAATTACTAATGCTCTAACTCAGCTCCTAAAGAAGAATAGTTTTAAATGGTCATTGGAAGCACAAAAAGCATTTGAACACCTAAAAACATCCATGGAAAACCTTCCTATTTTGACCATGCCCAATTTTCAAATACCCTTTATAATTGAGACAAATGCGTTGGATTTTGGGATTGGAGTTATTTTCATACAACAAGGTCGATCATTGGTCTTCATTAGCCAAGCCTTATCAAGAAAAAAAGAGAGAGGCTAAATCAGTCTATGAACGTGAGTTAATGGTAATAGTCTATTTTGTACAAAAGTGACATCAATATTTATTTGGTCACCATTTTATTATTAGGATTAATCAAAAGAGTTTGAAATTCTTGTTGGAATAGAAAGTTTTGATTGGAGAACAATTAAAATGGGTAACTAAATTTATGGGTTATGATTTTGAAATTCAATATAATCCCAACCTAGAAAATAAAGTAGTTGATGCTTTGTCTCGTATTATGGACTATCATACCATTTCAATGATCACAAATTCTGACTTGGTTGAGTTATCTAATGAAATGACAGAGGATAAGAAATTAAAATTGATCATCCAAGAAGTGGTGCACAATCCAAAACCTCATCCACATTACTCTATTTCCAAAGGTTGTTTAAGGTTTAAATAGAGGCTAGTATTGCTAAAAACTTATAGTCGTATTCCATTTTTATTGACCGAGTTTCATGCTTTCCCGTGGAATGGTCATTCAAGTATCACCAGAACTTGTAAGTGGTTGGCTGACATTCTTTTGGAATGAAATAAAACATGATATAGAGCATTTTGTTGTAGCTTGCATGATATGTCGGTGGAATAAATTTCAAGCGTTTAAACCTATCCAACCATTACCAATTCCCAACTGTGTGTAGGAAGATGTATTGATGGACTTTATTGGTGGACTTAAAAAGGGGAAGGGAGCCAATAGATTTATGGTAGTAGCGGATAGACTAAGTATACTCCATTCCTTTACTCTATCCTTACTCATCTAAAGATGTAGCTACTGCGTTTGTAAAGGAAGTTATTAGGTTGCATGGGTTCCCTCACTCAATTGTCTTCAATAGAGATCATGTTTACATTAGCACATTGTGGCAAGAGCTCTTCCACTTGTCAAACACCAAGCTGAACCTTAGTTCTTCTTACCATCATAAACCAATGACTAGACGAAGGTGATAAACCAAACTATACAAGCTTACCTAAGATATTTTATTACTAATCATCCATGCCAATGGGTTCAATAGCTATCATGGGGGAATTCTGGTTTAATTCTTTGTACAATGCTTCCACCAAAATAAGTCCTTTTAAGGCACTATATGATTACGACCTTCCTTCAATTATTCCTTATTGGGAGTTGCAGGTGGAACCACAAGCAGTGTTGGTTGTGAGGAAATTGTTTAATGGGTCCACACTAGTTCTTATCAAATGGACTCACTTTCCTGCTGAAGACATCAACTAGGAAAATTGTGATTAGGTTCTGGTTGTTTTTCTAGGATTCCACCTTGAGAAAAAGATGAAGCTCATTGCGGGGGGAAGGGGGTATTGATGGGCTCCTTAATGGGCCTCCCATAATAGTGTACCGTAGAAGGAAGAGAAGGAATAAGGAAGGTTGCTAGAAAATGATGTGGCCAATTATGTGATGCAAAATCTAAATCCTAACCAACAGGACACATGGTTGATGGAGAAGGGAAACAGGGGATGTGGAAAGGAGTGGGAGAAAGGGGGGTGAAAGGGAATATGAGGAGGAAGAAGGAGGAAGGGCAGGCAAGCAATCACTAGGATCAAGGATGATTTAAGCTACAAGGCAGAGACGTCCCTTTTATCTCTTTTTTGTTTTCAATATTGTAAATCTCTCTTGAATCGCACTCATTCTCCAAGTTTTCTTTTTTGGTTCCATAGTAAACATAGTTTCTATAAAAATCAAATTTAAATTAATAAAAAATCAAACTAAACCTTTTACCTTTTGAGCTTGATTGACTTTTACAAGTGAAATTATTGGACTATATATTAATTAGATGCGTAAAATTTTATTCTTT
This sequence comes from Canavalia gladiata, assembly GCA_037954105.1. Lineage (NCBI taxonomy): Eukaryota > Viridiplantae > Streptophyta > Magnoliopsida > Fabales > Fabaceae > Canavalia > Canavalia gladiata. The sequence continues at coordinate 43,618,016 of CM075661.1, forward strand.
TCATATGATCCATGTCAGCAAATTTTTTGCCACATTCGTACAAATATTCTCTACATCATGTCAAGAAATATTTTCATAAAATCCAAGCATAACTCATAAGGAGCTAAGTTAAACAATGAAACAAACATTGATAAAAAAACAGAAAAAAAATCCCAATTGAATTAACTTTTGGAGGATAAAAAGGAAGGCCTTTATTTTTCCTTCTTTGTTTCATTTTTCATGTTTATCTTTAAACAACACAACTTGTAAACTAAGAAAGGCAACAAATTCTCTTAAAATTAAAGAGAACTCAATAAATTTTAACAAGCCAATAACCATGGTTCAAGGATAAAAGGGTAAATAATCAAGTTGTACATTCATATCTAAGCTAAGTGTTTTTGAAAGGAAATGTTATGGTCTTTGAATTATACTGGGAATTAAACATGGATTTATAATATCCATATGATCCTAATTTAATTTTAAAATTTTTTAATTGAATTTAATAACCAAACAGAAAAGTGATTTGCAAAAATAAGATTAGGTTTGAAGTTATAGATATTTGATTAATTTTGACATGTACCTTAAATGCTACTTGATTACTGATAAATGGAGGTAGGAAGAGGAGTAGGGAAAGATGCTTAAACTCTTGGATTTTATAAGATCTGTTGTAGGTGCTACCTTCATGGAAAGATCTCTCTCTACCACTATTGGAGAACTTCACGGATAAGGAGAGCTTTACTCTCAAACTAAAAAAAAAGGAGAGAAGGTTGCTCTTAAAACTTACAAAATATGATAAATGAATTCAATGTTACAAATGACATTAGATGGTGCCTTTATATAGGCATGAAGAGGAGGTGTAAAGAGAAGAAGAATGTGGATGAAATGTATCCATCCAAAAGGAGGCAATTTGGACTTGGGTGAAAGTCTAATTAGGTGCCTTCATCACTTCTCAATGCAGCCTCTAATTGAATCATAGCAGGTACAAAACCTATGCTAAAAGTATAGGAAAATTGGGCTCAAACTTATACATAATTGAGCCTACTAAATCCTAAGTACATAGAGAAGCTTAAGTCCTATTCTAAGTGCGAGGCCCAAAAGACCAAATAGGCGTCTACAACTGGAAATCATCCTCTGCTGCTAGGACCTCCACATCACATTCTCTTTCCAAACTCGACTTAATAATTATTAGGGATGGAAATAGGTCGAGTTGAGTTAGGCTTTGAGTGTTTAAGTCCAATCTGTTTAAAAATTTTGCGACTTGAGCTAGGACTTGTTACTTATCATAGATTTTTTTGTTGTTGTCAAGGTTTGACCTATTTTAAAGCTTAGGTTTGTTTAAAATCCTATAATACAAGTAAATAGACTTGAGATGTATACAAAATGATTGATTAGAAAAGACTTGCAAGTTTAAAGTCTACAAGATGAAAAAATCACTAAATAGGTCTAAAACTTATATACATATATATATAAATTATTTAAACAAGCTGTTTAGGATTCTATTTTGAGAATAAAAAGAAAGTCATCTAGGATTTCTTTTGTTTAAAATTAAAAATTTTAATTTTTAAAAAATTATTAAATATATTAATATTATATAAAAATAATTTATTAAATTAGTATTATATAATAATATAAATATATAATATGAGGAGGGATCAAGTTACTATAAGAATAACTTTACGTAGAGTTACTCCCATTAATAACTTTCATAAACAATTAAATTTCATTAATTTAATTGTTAAATTAATAAATTATATTATATAGACTATCCTTATAAAATTTGATATTTTATTAAATAAATTCAAATTAACAGATGTTATAAGAGCTATATTATCCGTTAATTTAAATTTATTTTTTGAAGTATTAAACCTGTTTTAAAATTTATGAAATTTTGTAAAGATAATCTATATAATATAATTTATTAATTTAATAGTTGAATTGATAAAATTTAATTGTTTATGAGAGTTGTTAAGCGGAGTAATTTTAAGTAAAATTATTCCTGAAATAACTTGATCCCTCCTCACATGATATATATATAAAGATAAATAGATCACCAAATAAACTAAACAAATTTTTTTATAAACTTAAATTTAATTTATATATTTAATTTTTTTTATAGATCTAAATTTATCTATTTATTATAAAAATTGAACTAAGCTAAACTTTAAATAAATTAAATCATAAATTCTTATCAAATAATCTATTTTATTTTTATTCCTAATAATTATAATAAATTAAATTACTTATTTAATTTTTACATGTGACATCTATTTTTTAATTTAATTCCTATAATTAAAAATTTTATAATTAAATCTCTGTATATAAAAGCATTTGTGATTTGATTTTGGCATCAGGGTCGATTATAACATCGTTTATTTATTTATGATTGCTAACGTGACTATTAACCGTTAGCGTAGTAGTTACATATTTTTATTTAACTTGGTCCTTATGCTTAAAAGTTTTGTAATTAAGTTGATGTATGTAAAAAATTTATTATTTAATTCCTTTATATATATATATATATTTTAAAGTTAAATTTTTATATATAAATTTTTTAATTTAATTCTAATAGATTAAAAAATTTAATTATAAACTGAGTATAAATATTTAAAATTTAACAAATTTATTCTTAAAATTAAAAATATATTTGATACATATTATTGTTAGTTATAACAATAAAATTTAAACCTATAAATATCTAACTTAACTTTAATAAAATTTTTTACTATAACTAAATTAATTTTTTATGTATAGTAATTAAATTTTAAAAACATTATATATAAAAATTGATTTAAAAATATATAATATATATAAAGATGAAATTAAAATTTTATAACACATATAAAGATTAAAATATATTTAAATAAAAATACATTGCTATCATATCAGTGTTGGTCAGCTACTTCATCTAAAACATAACCTGCCATTACCCAAAACATAAACAACATAATCAGGAATGGTAATCTCTTAATCAAATCATAAATTTTGTCACGTATTAAAATTTGTTTATAAATTTTTTAAGTATAACGACCGAATAAAAAAAGTGTCACATATATCCAGTAAATAAATAATTTAACCATTATAATAATTAAATAATATTATTTGACTTTAATATTTATTAAAAATTAAATATTATTATTATTTTTATCTAATTTATATACTATTCAAATTAAAATTTGTTGATATATGATTCATTTAAAGTAGGTATATATAAACAAAATAATTTATAAAAAATAATTAGATCAGAGTTACCTATAAATTTACCCGTAACTTAATGGATCCGAGTCTTTTCCAAACATGCATTCCAACCTACCTCATTCTTCGCAGGACGGAGACGAAAAGGATAAAAGCGACCCCGATCCATTTCGTTGGCATGTGTAAATTATATATTACCACATGGGCCTACTATAATTCAGAATTGTTATCTTTTTAATTAGAATATTCTAGGATAAAAGTCTATATTGTATTTTTTATATTCCTTCTATCTCATGTTATAAGTCACTTGAACATATTTTATTTATTTTAAATTATTTATCATATCTCATGGTATAAGTCATTTGAACATAATTTATTTATTTCAAATTATTTATCTTTTTAGAATATCAAGGAGGTATTAACTATTATTTATTTTATAATATCCTTGTTTGTTAACAGGAGTTATTGCCAGCTAACTACTTCCGTTACTCTATTTAATAGGATATAGATATTAGATAATAAAAATAGATAACACATGAAGTAATTAAAATATGGATAGTTGGTTAATCTATTCTAACACCTTTAATATAAATAATTTAATCAAATTAATTTATTTGATTATAATATTTAGTAAAACTGTAAATTATTATTTTTTAATTTATATACATTAACATTAAGTGATGGAGAGAGTATATGTAAAACAAATTTACATTTATAATTCAGAGAACTCTGTAAGACACGGATCATGATTTATTTTTTATAATTTTGTTTTCATTCCTATCTTTTATCTCATTAAAGAATGCAACTTTTCCTAATTAAGTGAGATATTACTTTCGCTATTTAATCTTAGCAGATTACTATACTCAATCTCATCTATATATACTTGGGAAACCCCTTTGTAGGTTTCTCATTGCACCATCATAGTTCAAACAAGGAGAGGCAATGCTAGCTTGAAATGTGTGGTTGAGTTTGGGTGACTTGAAATGTTTCCTCATACTAATCGACTAAGACATGCATTTGGTTACATGTTATGTTGTAGACGAGAAAGGTACCAAAACAATTTAGCTATATTGTATGTTCAAAGCACACGGTTGCTTCCCAACTCTTCCTAGCTTTCATTTTACTTGTGGTGGTAGGGATTTTGTGTTATATTATTAATATTATATTAATTATTAATTCTATATTTAGAATATATATACATATTTAAATTATTAATGTTAATTATAATATTATTTAATTTTATGTATAATCAATTGATGAATATAATATTAAATTTTTAGTATGAATAATGATGGGTTGAACTAATAATTAAATATTCATAATAAAGTTAATTAGATATTCATGGAGAGGTTTCTCATCTTATCTGATGAGTTAAGTTAATTTTTTTTTCTTATTAAGTAATAACATATATTCTCAATTCACTCATCATACAGATAACAATATTTTTTCTTCTCCCTTCTTTTTTTCACATATTTTTTAAGAATACAATAAAGAGTATAGATATCTTCCGATGTACAATGAAAAGAACATGAATCCCTCTAAAATTTTGATAGGCATATTTTTACTCCCTTCTTTTAAAGATTATATATACTTTAATTATTGATTTAAATTTTTAATTAAAATAGTCTAACAATTGATAATAGAATCTATTAGATATAATAAAAAATAGAGTTTAAAGAATAATTAAAAATAAGTTTTGAAAATGATTTCAACTATTTGTTAATTTACTGCTATATAAATGATAGTTTATTTAAAGGATGGTTAGAGAATAGCTTTCTAAGTTTTACTTAAAGAGTGCTATGATGGATGATATATAGATTTTATGCCACATAACATTGTCACTTGCAGAATTTTTAATTAATTTAAATTATATGATTTTTTTTAGAATTTCTAGTTTATTATATTTTTAAATTGAAAAACATCCAATACACCAAATAATAATATATTATCAATTCATATTATAAATATAACTCATAAAACTAAATAAAACATGTTACATGTAATAGCATACAAAAAAATTATCAAACACTAGTTTGAATTAGCATTGATAAAATATTTTCAAAATATTTAATAAAATAAATTACAACATTTTTCATAAGATAGTTAAACTTCATTGTCCAAAAATCTATGGTAAAGATATGCGCATCATTCTGCACTAATAATAGGTGCTGTGAACCTTCATAAAGCTACAAAGGATAAAAATAATTTATTAATGAATAATAATAATTAACTATAATGTAATGAGATATAATAAATTGCTAGATAACATATATATGATATTATTTTTCTTTTTTCAGTTTGTTTGATATTTTTTGAATATTCTTTTATTATATGAAACAAAAAATTTATCCAAATAATCTTTACATATCATATCATATATAAAATCTATCATTATTTTTATATTTTTTATTATTTGATGAGTGTTGTAAATTAAAAAAAAATTATCTTTAATAACAATGTCTTTTAACATATTTTCACCGTTTGTGATGTTATACATTTTATTTAACAAAAAGAAAATTGACCATATATTATCAGCAAGATAAAAAATGTAAAATACAATATATTATAGGTTATGTAATGATAAAAGATTCATCTTTATAACTCATATTTTTAAGTTAATCCATATGAATTCTAACTCCTTAACTCATATACTATTTTTTTTAGCAACCCATTTAAAACCAAACACAGATATTTGAAATGTTTAAGTAATCTAACTTTTATATATATTTAATAACTCTAAATTATGACATATTTATATAAATATGATTTTTATCATTGACACTTAACATTTGCCATGATTTAGTTAAAAAAATAATTTTTTTTATTTTAATTGTACTTTAATTATGCTCATGTGGATAAAAAATATAATCATTAATTATGTAAAAATTATAAAAAAATAAATAAATATGAGGATTGTTGGATAACCATTTAGCCCCTTTTAAATCTAAATTAGTGTTGTCTTGCAACTGTTATGAGATATGTACATATAATCATGATATAAAACTTTGTTTATACTTTATAGTAAAACCTTTAGTTTTATTAGGATTTTCATACTTCATCATATTTTTGTGAAATTCTACATAAGGTTCAATTTTATTAGTATTGTGTAACGGATAAAAATATATTTGATTTTCATTATAACTTTGGAACTTCTAACAATTTATCTATGGTGGTGGCATCCACTAACATCCTTCCATTATTATAAGATTTTGGAAGATTTACAAATTCAAAGATTATTAGGTATTCATTACAAAACTTAACAACTTCTTTAATTAAATATCATTTAGTAATACAACCTTTTGGTTATTTATATTTTTCACATATTCCTAAAAAATTTCATATATCATTTAATAAGGTACAACCATCTTATATATGCACATAATTTTCTCTCCAATCAAGTGGATATTTAAATACATATTAAGCTCAATATAAATAATAAAAATTTGATTTTGTATGACTAGTAATCTTCAAGGATCAATTACTTTCCTATAAGTTTCCTAAAAAAAAAAATAACATGATAATTGCCATGTGTACCTTATTTGATAATATGGAACTTAAAGTCACATGGATCAAATTTTCTATTAGAACATGATAACTTGACACATCATTCTCATATTTTTGGATCAAATAATTAGCTTTAATTCTTCTCGTTCATAATTATGAAGTAAATCAAACAACCATTACAACTTCAAAGTCAATCCTTTAATTATAATATTTTTTCACAATAAGATAGGATCTTACTCTATTAGAAAAAAACTTTTTCAATAATTAGTTAATAATTATTTTTTAAATCTAGTATGTTATTTTTAAATATAATTTTAACATCATTTGATATTAATCTCCAAATACATAAATTGAATGTGGTTTTAAATAAATTATAATTAAGCACGCACCCAAAGATAATGTGAAAAATAATGAATTAAAATTTTATAAGAATAACAAATAAGATTTAACACGTAATTGCTAACAACTCGATGAAAAAGTTGGTTAAAATTGGACAATTCAAGATTAAATAAAATAAGTATTTTATTTAATTTATTTAATTTATTTAATTTTAAATAGAAAACTATGATTTCACTCATAATTTGAAGAAAAAATATATTATATATACTGCATGAATTTGAAAAGAAATTTAGAAAAATCTTGTATTAAGAACATTTCTAAAATTTTATCTCTACAAAAATACAACCAATAAGGCCTACAATAATATTTAAAAGGGTTAAATATGTTTTTGATGCATCAAAAATTTTAAAATTTTGGATTTAGTTTCTTATTTTAAAATGCTTGGTTTTAGTCGTTTTTTTTATTTATTTTTAAAATATACTATTTTTAATTCCTAAAATAACTCATGTTTAACATAAGACATATGCCGATAATTGACACGTGAATGATGAAGGACTAAAAGGAATCTATTTTAAAAAATGAGAGATAAAAAAAATCATTTTAAAAATAAGGGACTAAAATCAAAATTTAAAAATTTTAGAAGGATCAAAAACATATTTAACCATATTTAAAATAAAGTAACTTACCAACAAACAATTCTAGCATACATTTCAACTAGGTCACGTCCTATTGAGTTATTTTCTCCATTAATAAACAACATATTATATATTAAAGACATACCACTTTCTTAATTAATTAGCATACAACCATCTTGCATTTTAAATAAGGTTATACCCTATTAATCTATACTCTCATCTAATAAAGAACATAACAATTACATCAAAAGTAATTTAATCGATTTGAAACATTAAATTATACAAAAATAGAGCTAGAAACGTTATATAGGAACCTCTAACTTGTCAGATCCTACTAATTTTAAGAGAAAAAATATGTAAATATATTAAATTAACTTGTAAAAATTAAATTAAGAATAAAAAATAATTTTTATATTATATTATTATTTGAAACCTCAATATACTCCCTTTATATCTAAAATTTCATAATTTCAATAATATTAAAAAAATAAAAGAAGATAAAAATATACATTTCTAGTAAAATTTAAAGATGTAGTTTACCTGTTTTAATATGCATTTTTTATGAAATACATGATATTTGGGAGATAATGTACAAAGGCCCAACACTTCATTTTTAACGGTCAAGGTGAGAACAATTTTGGAGGAATAAAAAGATTGAGGTAACAGTCACATCATTTTGCTTGTAGAGCAGTAAATATATATATATATATATATATATATATATATATATATATAATAGAAATAAAATGAAAATATATAAAAAATTATAAATGGTATTTAAAGTTATCCATTTCTGCGTCTCAAATATCTCAATAAAAATTACTAATAAATCAATATATCATTTTAATGTTTTTTCTTCATTTTATTAGAAAATATATAGAGATGCAGATAAATATTTTCTTTTTCCTTCATTCCTCTTCTTATTACCCTATTTTTTTTTCTATAGTTTCTAATAGAAACCATATTGCATCAAAATTAAGCTTGGACCAATTGTCTCAAGACCCACTATACGTGTAACTAACATTTATTGGTAAGCTACAAAGTCCCAAATCAATTTATAGATTTTAAAAAATATGTTGATGTATAATTTTCTAATTGTCATAACCGTAATTACAACGAGATGACTGTAAACATTCAATTATGTTCGAGATCTCATTTTTAAAATTAATTAGTGAATAAACCATAATTTAGATAATAAGTAAATATTAATAAACAGAAAACAGTAAAGCAGATAAATAAATTGAAAGCGGAGGAACAAATAAAAGCAGAAAAATAAATAAACAGAAAACAACAAAATAAAAATAAATAAAGAGAAAGATTAAACTAAAACTAAGAGGAAGAAAAAGAAAGAGAAAAGAAATAAAATAAAATAAAAATAAAAAAATAAAAAAATAAAAAATAAATATATAATAAAAAAAGAGAACTAACGAAAAATAGAAAAGTAAAAATAAAATAAATAAAAAAAGAGCAATGAAGAATAAAAATGATAATAAACCAAAAATAATATAAAATTGGAAAAAATAAAACAACAAAAATAGTAAAATAAAATAAATAATAAAAATGAAAATAAAAATAAGAAAAATAAAATAAATAAAAACAATAATAAAACAGAAAAATAAGAATAATACAAAATAATGAAAAATTGAAAATCAAGATAATAATTTAAAAATAAAAATAAAACAAAATAATTAAAAAAAAAAGAAAATCAAAAACAGAATAACAAACTTAATAGAAATGTAAAAAACGAAAAAGAGAATGGACATTCATGCATAAAAAGGGGGGAATTGGAGGGAAGGTTTTTTCGGTTTTTCCCCCTGCCTTCAAAGAGAAGCGTTATGGACTTTAGGAAGATTTTTCTTCCTAAAAAGAGATGCCATAGTTGCGGGGAAGCGGAGGCTTCGTCACACTGTACTGGGGAGACCTGCTCTCAACTTTCCTCTTCTCCTAATCTTCTCCCTGTGGCTTGAGAAGGAATCTCTTACCAAGAAGAGGAGGAGGATTCCAATCTTCTCTCGCAGTGAGATCTGGAGAGCGGATATAGAGTCCTAGGCTTCTTTGTGAAGCTTCCAAGAAATGCCTCAATCTTTAATCTATAATGATAATTGCTATTAACATGCTAAATCAGAGGATGTTCTTGAGCTTTAATTCAAGTTGTGTGGACAATTTTAATTCATATGTTCATATTTTATTGGGATGAAAACTTCAATGCGTTAGAACGAATTAAGCCACTTCTAAGATCACCGCGTTGTTGCTCTCGATTCCATATTTTGAATCACACAAGTCATGATATGATTTTACCATTGATAAGAATGTATAAGAAATCACCTTGGAAAATTCTAGTGTGATTCAGCAGTTGTGCCTACGAATTCTGCGTTGTTAAGTAAACAAATACTTGGCTCAATTTTACTTTAATTCGACTGGATTTTGGTACCACATTCATATCCATGAGATTAACATTCATGCCATAGAAGTGAGGTTTTATTAAGTAGATGAATGTCATAGGGAAAGCGTTGATTGACAGTGACGGGGTAGTCTAGTGGTAAGCTTCCAGGTTTGACCGTTTTTCAGAACATAGAGAGAAAAAGTAAGCTCTGATCGTCACAGAATTAGAAAATAGCAGAGTCATCTGTGATTCTTCCAGAATTTGTTGAAATTGGCTTGATAAAATTGCTACAAATGCAAACAGTACGGGTGGTATCATAAAAGTCATACACTCTCGTCTCAGCGCCTGTAAAGCTTTGCATCCCGTTTCATCATAGTGCTTAAGTTGCTGTTACTGGGAGATAAAAAAAAAGAGTTGATCTATCACATAGTGTTTAAGGGGTTGGCCATGGCCATGGCAGCCCTCGAGTTCAGCAAGAATATCAAGGCTCCAGTCAGCATCTCTCCCACCTTCAGTACTTTCAAGAACAATTATCTAACCGTCTATTCCCTCATGATGGCTGGAGAATAGTCACAAGGTCCATATATGATACTATCTTTGCAGTACATATGGATGCAAAAAGAGGGAGGTTAGGAAACTATTCATGAATGGTTTTGGATCTCTCAGGCTATTTGAAATAATTATGGGATCACTAGCCAATAAACAAGGTCGGAGAATAGCTTATGACTAACTACATAACCCACATTTTGAGCTACCTCACCAAATACTTTCCCCTATACAAAGTCTTGATATCGGACCTTGTTTTATGAGTAATTACCACTTCTCTTCTGCTTTCAAGCATTTGGAATCTGGGATTGTTGCTGAGTTTTTCAAGAAAGGCAATCATTGGCATTCTCAAGGTTAGGCAACTATTCATGAATGGTTTTGGATCTCTCAGGCTATTTGAAATAATTATGGGATCACTAGCCAATAAACAAGGTCGGAGAATAGCTTATGACTGGCCGTATAACCCACATTTTGAGCTACATCACCAAATACTCTCCCCTATACAAAGTCTTGATATCGGACCTTGTTTTATGAGTAATTTCCACTTCTCTTCTGCTTTCAAGCATTTGGAATATGGGATTGTTGCTGAGTTTTTCAAGAAAGGAAATCATTGGCATTCTCAAGGGTCATATTTCTAGGGAATGGTCTTGTTGCTGTTTTGTCTAGATTACCTGGAAGACAAAAGGAATGCATTGCCATAAGGGAGATGTTGATTGCCCCCATAAATATATTCCTCATGACCAAAATATCTATTGGATTGCTTATCTCCATTCTTTTTTAAAATTTCGGAATGGGCCACAGTAGGTGTAGATCACAGAACATGGGATTCTTTATGGTGGCCACGATGAAATCCTCACAGGCGTGAAGTGTAGTATCAGACAATTCAGATCGATCTATAATTGATTGAGCAGTAGCAGGGTGTAAACACTCAATTATGTCTCAGACCCCCTTTTTTTAAATTGATTGGTAAAATTAATCAAGAAATCAATAACAACTTAAATAAAAATAGAAAGGGAGAAATATAAGCAGAAAATACAAAAGAAATAAAAAGAGAAATTCATGAAAAATATTAAAATAAAATAAAATTTTGGAAAAAAATAAATAAGAATAAAAAATAAAATATATATTTATATAGAAAAAAATCATAAAAGGAAAGATATGATAACACCGATAAAAATAATGAGAAAAAGGGAAATGTAAAAACTGAAATAAATAAAAAAAACTAAAATTAAAAATAAAAGTAGAAAATAAATAAAAATAGAAATTAGAAAAAAAAGAAAGAAAACAATTTGAAAATATTAATTCGGATAAAGATATAAAAATAATAAAACATAAAAAACTGAAAAATTAAATAAAACAGAAAAATTAAATAAAACAGAAAAAACAGAAAATCTAACTAAAAAAAATAGAAAAACAAAAAAATTAACTAAAAGAATAAAAGGAAAAAAATAACAAAAGAGAAGAAAGAAAGAAAAAGGGGCTTGGTCTCATTTTTCTCTGGGGGGGTGGATTCAAAGTGAGGATGCCTCTTTGTCCTGAGTGCTCTGGTCCAAGCCTGAGAAAGGTGAAAAAAACTTCACGTCATTACATAGAGGGATAGCTCTACTGATTGAGGCAGAGGTCGATCCTGGGCAGACAACAACGCGAGGCAGGGGAAGAAAGGATTCTTGTGGCCTCATCTCCAGTTGACGAACAAGAGAAGCACGCCCAGGAGGAGAATTCTTGGCAAAAAGGCGAGGTTGCTGTAGAAAGAGGAGGGATCATTCTCCTAAGAAAAAGGAGAGGAGATCTTCGACCGTCGATTGGAAGGCTTCGGCTTTCTGAGGATACAAGGCACTGATTACAAGAGGTTCTTCCATGACATTCCCAACAAGGACTCCCCCTTCAAAGAACCGATCGTTATGACTCACTCTGACCGCGAGCAAACAGAGGAAGTGATCCTAATCCTTGAGGCCAATTTCACCCATGTTAGACTATTTCTAAACGCCATCTACACTGTTAAATAACTTTCTTCGTGAATTCTGGAATGGCTCGGTGGTATTCCGATCTAGCTACATTCTAATTGCATTTCAATATCTGAAATGGATTCATTAGACAGATGGGGAAATTTTGTTGTCCTGGCATTTTAGTTACAGAGTAAAACCATCAATTGCCTAAAATCCAGTAGATCAAAAAATCATAAAACACATAGGATCTAAATTGTTGGTCATCTGGTAGAAGGAACAGGTAGCAGTATCAAGGATCGAGTTTGTATTCCTCCAAAGTCTTGATTATCAGGGAACTTGATATGGCAGAACAAGGCACAACATTTGCCACAAGTTCTACATAATTACAATATTCATAGGAGTTAACTGGGCTGATTTCTGCATGGATGCCAAGCTTATTGGCCTGACGTTAAGTAAGAAAAGCGGCGTCAAGAAGTCACGAGCAGTGGAATGCTTCTCCCCATAATACCGACCAAAAGAACAAGAGGGGCCTAATTCCTCCCTATGCAGCAGAAGCCATGTGGCTTCTCATGTACCTAAGTGGTGATACGTTCGAGCAAACAAGATTGCCTCCATAAGTGTGGAAACAGGTTCCATTGAAATTATACAAGTCTTGACGTTAATGTCATGCAACCATGCAAAAAGGAGAAAATTCTGATGCATGCAGGGGCCCACTGATAGGTTCTATTAAGACTAATAGATAGCCCGGACATGCCTTTTATTTTAAATTGGTGAAACACAAAGCATAGAGTGAATGGCCCAGCTGGTTGAGCGCTGCAGCTCGTCACCTACGCGTCGTTTGTTTGAATCCCCCATGCACCTTATCACCATTTTGCTGCCAATTTCCCCCCACCATATGCACCTCACGTGCTAGGGGGCTGAGCACAAGCCAAGCAAGCATGTGAGCCATGTGAGCCAGGGAAGCTAATCAAAACCAACCACCTGAGCCACCCCTGTACTCCCTCTCATTCACAAAACACCCCTTACATTCCTGTCATTTGCAATTAGTCCCCTCCACTCCTATTAGTTGCAATTCTGTCCCTAGATTGTCCATAATTAGAAATTAACCCCTCCACTCCTACTAATTGCAAATCTGCCCCTAGATTGTCCATAATCAGAAATTAACCCCAAATCCTCCTAAATTACAAATCTGCCCCTAGATTGTCCACAATTAGAAATTAACCCCAAAACTCCCAAAATTGCAAAACTGCCCCCCAAATCCTCAAAATTACAAAACTAACCCCCAAAACTTCCATAATCACAATTCGACCCCAAATTCTCCATAATCACAATTTTAACCCCCAGGTTCCCAATAGGTGCAAAATTAACCCCAAATTTTTTCCCCTAATTTCAATCTAAACCCAATTTCCTATAATTCCAATTTTACCCCATATTTCAAACAAAATTTCTTTCTTTCCAAAAATCAAGTTCTTTGTCTAATAATCAAAATAAATTCTCCTTTTTGACCCTTTGCTTTAAAATAAAAATGCTTTTTCAAATATTTTGGGATCCTTGGTCTCACGCAACGGGCTCTAAACGGGGAATTAGCGGTTCACCTGCTATTCAACGTTTAATAGTCTGTATAGGCCCCCGTGCTGCCATAGCTGTCTCGGGTCTTGTGCATAAGTGGATTGAAGGTTCCCAAAAAATAAAAAAGGATTTTCAAAAAAGAAAAATATTCAAATACTCTTTTTCAATTACTTTCGAAGGTCAAGCCTTCAAAACAAACCAGAACTACGTAAGCCTTGAGTTTCCCATTGCATCGGGGAATACATAGGAGCAGGATCAAGTCCTGTCAGGCTAACCTCCATCAAGTTATTTATTTCCATTCTAATTAAGGGATCAAAAAATTTTAAAAAATAAATCACACACTCAGTTTAAGGGTACCATTCTTCGGAACGAGCGAGTGGGGTGCCTAACACCTTCCACATTCGTAACCGGCTCCCGAACCTAAATCTCATCATTAGGGTTTTTCCAAATCTTTTTCCCTTAAATAAAAATTTGGTGGCGACTCCACATAATTCAAATAAATTCATATTTTAAAATTTAAGCGAGTTCGTCGTCTCGTCGGAATTACGGTTGCGACACAGGGGCTATTGACGTTAGGGCCTTAAGCATCCCAAAACACTTTTTCTCAACCTTTTGAACTATCTTCTGTAAAAAAAAAAAGAGAAGCCATGCAAAGGAGGCTGTAATCATTGACGATGTCCACGTGCATGTTATGTCTTTCCTCTGTTAAAAATAGGGTGGCATTTTTCTAATTGATGATCAAGGCATTAGGTTATCATGTGAATAAAAGATGCCCATTCCTTCGAGTCGGTTCCTGTGTGATATTCCCATGGCTACCCAGTTCGGGTTCAATGATCTATCAAAGGTTCTTACTAATGTGTCCCTATCATTAATCTCCAAACTGGGAAAGAACCAACCAAGGCACCAAATTATTCAGGATGCAAACAAACATGCAAAGTTGGTTAAGAAAAAGGGTGGAGAAGAAGCTTCCTAGCCTGTTTTAGTCCTTTAAGAAAATCTGTTCAATCCTACTCAGTTTTATCACAGAGGCTTGTAAGCCTGGTGGTATCAAGTCATCAAATAAACATGCACGTGGATTAGAAGAGAGAACACATACTGATCCTCAATAGCTTCTGATTGTTTTAAGCAATATTGAAAATTTGATTATTGGTTCGGGGTACGGAATGGAATTTGACATCACCAACAGATTGCTCTTAAAGTTTTCTAAAGTTTTTAGAAATAAGACCTGATAAGGGATCGAATAACATAGGGAACTACAAGTTATTATTAGCCAATTAAGAAAATGCTCCGAATGACGTTCATACAGTAACTTAATACCCTCACATTGAAACGATGGATATTTCAAATAAATGATGAGATGAGTGGCATGTTACAACTAGATGATTATCCTCAAAACAGCTTTATTACAAGCCAAGGTTTGAAACATCACGTGAATCATAGACATGGGCAGAATTGAAGTCTACTCATGATATATCGTGTCAAATTTATGGCCAACAAAAGCAACGGGAGACACTAAGAGCTACTGATATGGTTTTATTGTCACAAAGGAATCATGCATCCCTGGTTGCATTTATCCACATCCACAGGGGTTTGCTTTAAATTGGAATTGGGATGGTAAAACCCCAATCAAGTGTACAACCTAGTGGTTGGTGCGTTTAAGTAGCTCTAAGTTCCAGGTTCGAATCCTAGCCAGGGAACTTTCCAAATAAGCCTACAATTTTTTAACACACTTAGCACTCCCTCTTATTGGGCCATGAGCATGGGCTGTGAATGAGCAAATGTTTCAAATACTGGATAGGAATAAATTGGACATTGGACATGAATTCAACTGGCCATTCAAAAATAGGAGTGTACAAGTACCAATGGGTGTGGATTGACTAATCAGATCAATTGGGTCATTGACTAATCCGATCAAATGGGTCAAAATAGGCCATGGTAATTGGGTCAACATCGGCCCATCTGCAAAGTTTGTTCCATTGGAGCTGGCCACCTCCTTCTTCTTATTCTACCCGATCTTCCCAAATTTAAATGTTTACTCAATCGTTGAATTTAAATTTTTGTTCAATCTTTTAATTTGAATTCATTTTAAATAAGGTCAAGCCAAATTTTTTTCTAAATTTTGAGATCAAATTCAATTTCTTCCTCTAATTTTAATTCATGCTCGATTTTGCCCTTTTATTTTGAAAATCAAGCTTTAATATGAGTCTAGCCCATTTTTCATTTTCCTCTCTTAATCAAGTAGAAATCAAGTTTTTAATTTTGGGTCAAGCCCAACCCCCATTTATTTTGTCATTTTACAAAGCAAACCATTTTTAATAAATTCTAGGTCTCACGCAATGAACTCTAAGCACGAACTGGTAGCTTTTTCTACTGTTCGATGTTTAGGGATTCGTATGGGTCTCAGTGCAGCAGTAGTTGTCTTGGACCCTGTGCATATGTGGACTAAGAATCCTTTTGTAAATAATTTGAAGAAATTTCATTTTAGAATCCCTAGTCTCACGCGATGAACCCTAAGCACGAACTGGTAACTTTTTCTGCTGTTCGATGTTTAGGGATTCGTATGGGTCCTAGTGCAACCATTGTTGTCTTGGACCCTGTGCATATGTGGACTAAGACTTTCTTCAAAATATTTTCAAAAACACTTTACTCATCTTTAAACACCTTGAAGGTCAAGCCTTCAGACTAGAACTACGTAAGTCTTAAGTTTCCCATTGCACCAGGGAATACATAGGAGCAGGATCAAGTCCTGTCAGGCTATCTTTCCACCAACTTATTTATTTTCTATTCTCATTAAAGGGATTAAATAGTTTTCAAATAAATCACACATTCAGTTTAAGGGTACCGTTCTTCGGAACCGGCGAGCAGGGCGCCTAACACCTTCCCTACTCGTAACCGACTCTTGAACCTAAATCTCTTCCTCAATTTAGGGTTTTTCCAAATCTTTTCCCTTTAAATAAAATTTGGTGGTGACTCCACAATCACATATCAAATAAAATTCTTTTTCAAAATTTTAGTGAGTTTGTCGTCTCGTTGGAATTACGGTTGCGACAGATGGCGACTCCACTGGGGATTTTAGAGAATCAAGCCTACTTCAATTGAGTGTGTTGTATTAATCCCTTTCCTGTTTATTTTCATGATTTATTTGTCTGTTTTTATATTTGTTGGTTGATTCATTATTCGTTATGCAAACCCTAGGATAGACGAAGAATAAATATCTATATATCTGTTGCGATTTCCCCAATTGCAGGTATTCCAATAATTTATGTGCCCTCCACATTACATTAATGCATTTCATCTCATGAGTGGGGCCCTATACCCGGGTCTGAGGGCAACCTAGGATTAGAGGGATCTAGTGGTGTCACTCTAGGGCCTACGTCCTGATTGACTATCACGAAAATCCTGACTAGAGTGTGTTCTATTCGTAATGCCCTACAACTGGTAACTTTTTCTGCTATTGTTGCAAGCTTATGGACTGGAACTTGACTTTAGTAACCTCTTATACCTCAAGATTACTGACTACCTTCGAGAGGTTCATGCATTAAAGGCCACAGACCCTTAGGACAGGTGACCCACACAGGAGGCAAGGAGGGCACACACCCCTTCATGATACAAGACTCACATACTGCTCACAAGCACTTATTTGAACTGAATCACCCAAGATGGCAGAGAAGAAGAGGAAATATGAGATTGGGGAGATACAAAATCAAGAAAGAAAAAACAAGCAAAAAGAAAAAATAACAAATAAAAATCAAGAAATTTAATTTTTAATTTAACAGAAAAATTGGAGAAAGACAACTTCCTCGACATCTTTATAGGACCCAATCACATTTGAGAGTCATGGATGAGCTGGAAAGACAAAACGAGGAGCAACGAAATGAGGTCAAAACACTAAAGGAACAGATGTCCAAGCTAATGGAGGCCATCCAATTGTCTAAACAGAAGGATGTAAGGGAATCCCTTATGCGAGAACCAATCGACCCATTATATCCTCATGTCCTCAATCCACAAAACCCTTCACCATTAAGCAAGCATCCACCAACCGAAGGAGTTCATTATGGGTATCTGTAAACACCCACTTATGTCCGAGGTCACATTTTAAAATTAATTAATCAAGAAACTAATACTAATTTAAATAATAAACAGAAAGAAAATAGGCGAAAAAAACAAAAAGACAGGCAAACAGACAAACAGACAAAAAGAAAAATAAAAACACAAAATAAATGAAAAACAAATCAAAAATCAAATTTTTTTTCAAAAACAATAAAAGTAGAAATAAAAAATATAATAGGATAATAATTTTAAATAAATATGAAATAAAAATGATATAATACTAAAATTAGTTAAACAAAAACAAAAAATTGCAAAAACAGAAAGAAGGAGAAAAATCTGAAAATTAAAAAAAATTCTAATAAAAAATTTTTAAGTTTGAAGAAAAAAAAACAAAAAAAGGATAATAAATAGAAAATTCAACAAAAAAAAGGAAAACAAAAAAATTAAAAATTAAAATCTGGAAAAAATAAAAATAATAAAAAATATATAAAAACAAAATTTATAAAATATTAAACAGATAAATAATAAAAGGAAATAACGGAATAAATGAAAAATGGATTAACTGAAAAACAAATAAAACTAACTAAAAAAAATAGGATAATAATAATCTGAAAAAAGAAATAATAAAACAAAATAATAAAAATAAATAATATATAAAAGATAAAAAAACTGAATTGAAAATGGTACCAAGAAAAGAAAAGGAAAGGGGAATCAAGAGGAAACAGAGTTAAGCTGAGGGGTATAAAAAGAAGTCTTCGAAATAATATAAAGAAAAAAAGAGGGGAAAGGGAGAGGGTTACAAAAACTCTGTGAAAGAAAATTCTCAGAAGGAGCTCTTAGCATTCTTGAAAGATCAAGAATCCGACGTTGATCTTGGAGCTCCGACGAGTTGCTTCGTTCGAAAGGAAGGGTTGAGCATTGGTTGACGCAATTTCTTGCACAAGGTTAGTCCTATTCTTTGCTCTGTTTTGAGCCCAGACTGTATGGAAGTGCATGCTTAAACTTTGCTTGAAACGAAGAATAAGATTGAATGTTGTCGTGCATGTATTTGATTACACAGCTGAGTGGAGATTACCTAATACAATCGATAATGTAATAATTCCCTATGTAATAAATATGATCAGAGGTAAACTCCATTAAAAGTAAGATTGGACTAACCAAGAATACCTATGCCTATCATGAATAACGAAAACCCCGAGAAAATTTCCTAGTGTCAAGATTAGAGCCACTCAATGTTAGAGTCCTTCTAGAATTGGGAGCCTTTTAGTTAATCGGGTAAAAAACTGTACGCCATGGTTAGCAAGGGTCCTGGGTAACTTAGTGGGGCAGATACAGGCTCGCCTCCTCATGGTCGACATGTTGTGATCGCGGTTCCACATCCAAATTATGAACCGTTGCCAAGAGGTAGGTGAGAAAATAGCTCCTGATGCATCGATCACAGAAGGCCTCGATATAAAAGTGATCGAATATAAAGGGCCCGAGGTATACCATATGGTTTCATGATACCCTTCCTTCTTATGCTCTGATCTTGGGTCAAATACACTGATAATCCATACAGAGGAAGTATGAATTTGAATAAATGAAATGCCTATGGAAATGGCGTGAGAATTGCCAGGTCTTGATAAATCCCTCTCGCTACTGTTTGGAGGATATTTCTATGATAAAGAGAAAACCTATGATGCTACACATACCCATTGCTTTTCAGTGTATATGTTAAAAGTACCCAACATGTAGCTTTACATGGGAAGAAGAAATTACATGCATACTCAAATTTGCTTACACGAAGTCCACGTCTTCAAGGATGGCGGAATCTCATAGTGCCATATACCCAAAGTTAATTAAAGTCGTGAGACCCGCGTGGAAGGAAGACCAAGAATGGCAGAAGGCCTAGCCAGCAAGCTTTCCATCTTCAGTTCGAATCTCTCCGCCAACACTTCTCATTTTCCTACTAAATGGATATCATACTAATATTATAATATACCCCTTTATCTAAATTACTAATATCCCCTAATTCTATTAATTACTAATTCTGTCTCAAATGGCCAAATTTACTATATTGCCCTCAAACATTTCCATCAATGTCAAATAAATCCTCTTTTTCAGAAATTAACAAAAATCCATAAAAATTCTATAATCAATAAAAATCCATAAAAAATTCACAAATACAAAAAATTAATAAAAAATTCACAAATACAAAAAATTAATAAAAAATTCAAAAATACAGAAAATTAATAAAAAATTCAAAAATTACAGAAAATTAATAAAAAATTCAAAAATACAAAAATTAATAAAAAATTCAAAAAATACAGAAATTAATAAAAAATTCAAAAATTACAGAAAATTAATAAAAAAAAATTCACAAATACAAAAATTTAATAAAAAATTCAAATATTACAGAAAATTAATAAAAAATTCAAAAATACAGAAAATTAATAAAAAATTCAAAAATTACAGAAAATTAATAAAAAAATTTCAAAAATTCAGAAATTAATAAAAATTTCAAAAATTCCAGAAATTAATAAAAAATTCAAAATTTCTAGAAATTAATGAAAAATTCCAGAAATTAAAAAGAAAAATTCTTCAAAATTCCTAAATAATTCATGAATTCAAGATTATCAAGTATTTTCATAAAATGCCTTAATCAATAAATTCCCTCTTAAATTTCTAATAATTATTTATGTCTTGTCTTTTTCATTCATCGTTATTCAAAATAAAAATCTTGTTTTGTGATTCTTAATCTCACTCGACGAGCTCTAAGCACGAACTGGTAGCTTTTTCTGATGTTCGTTGTTTAGAGATTCGTATGGGTTCAAGTGCAGCCGTAGTTATCTTGGGCCTTGTGCATATGTGGATTAAGGTTGCCTTTCCTTTGTACAAAATAAAAACCTTGCTCATTCTCATTCCACGATTTTTAAAATAAAAAATCTTGTTTTGAGATTCTTAATCTCACGCGACGAGCTCTAAGCACGAACTGGTAGCTTTTTCTACTATTTGTTGTTTAGAGATTTGTATGGGTCCAAGTGCAGCCGTAATTGTCTTGGGCCTTGTGCATATGTGGATGAGGATCGGTCTCCTAAAAATAGTTTTCAAAAACAGTCAAGCTATTTTTTACTTTCCAAGTAGCTTCGAAGGTCAAGCCTTCGAGCACATTTCAAACACTCTTTCAAACACTTTCGAAAGTCAAGCTTTCAAAACATAACCAGAACTACGTAAGCCTTGAGTTTCCCATTGCACCGGGGAATACGTAGGAGCAGGATCAAGTCCTGTCAGGCTAACCTCCATCAAGTATTTATTTTCACACTAATTAAAGGGATCAAACAATTTTCAAATCACCACACACTCTGTTTAAGGGTACCGTTCTCCGGAACGGGCGAGTGGGGTGCCTAACACCTTCCCCACTCGTAACCGACTCCCGAACTTAGAATGTTATCTTCAAGGTAGGGTTTTTTCCAAATCTTTTTCCTCAAATAAAAATTTGGTGGCGACTCCACATCATCAAAATCAACTTTTTTAAAATTTTAGCGAGTCCGTCGTCTCGTCGGAATTACGGTTGCGACAGATGGCGACTCCACTGGGGACCATTAGAGAGTTAAGCCCGATCAATTGAGTGTACATTATATTTGATCTCTTCCTTATTTGTTTGCACATTTTATTGATTGCACGATTCATTTACTTGTTTATTTATCTGTTGTTTGTTTGTCTATTCTTTGTACAATCCTAGGATAGATGAATCATAAATTGCAATATATATCTGTACAAATTCCCCAATTGCAGGTATCCTAATTACTTGTGTGCCCTCATACACATTGCATATGCATTATCATGAGTGGGGCCATATACCCGGGTCTGATTGCAGCCTAGGACTAGAGGGATCTAGTGGTGTCACTTTGGGGCTTACGTCCTGTTTGACTATCACGAAAATCCCAGCTAGAGTGCGTCCTATTTGTAATGCCCTACAACTGGTAGCTTTTTCTGCTGTTGTGGCAAGCATTGCAGATTGGAACTTGGCTCTAGTGACCTCAACACCCCAGGATTACAAACCACCTTTGAGAGGTTTATATAAAAGGCCATAGATCCCTAGGGCAGGTAACCCACATAAGAAGCAAAGAGGGCACACACCCCTTCATAATATGGTTTATATACGCACGAACAATTATCATCCAAAATGGAAGCTGAAGATTGGGGAAATACAGAAATCAAGAAAGAAAAGTCAAACAAAAGAAAAGAAATATGAAAACAAATAAAAAACAAGGAAAATCAAGGAAAACTAGAAATTCCTAGGAAAAATTAGAAAATAATTTCTAAAAATACTGAAAATATCAAAAGTTCAAAAGGAAAGAATGGAAAATTTCGAAAACCTAAAGAATGATTTTTGGAAAATTTTAACAAACCCTTTTCAAACACCATCAAAGGTTTTTTAGCAAAATACCAAAAATACAAAACTCCTAAAAACAAATTTGTTAAAAATCAATAAATAAAACAACTCTCATTTATTTTCAAATAGTCAAACTTCAAATCTCTTAAAATTATTTGCACATAGCATTGATTCATTCATTCATTCATAGATCTATAAAAAAAAATAGATTTCAAAAATCATTCTACACATTCAGACTCATTGTGCATCAACATCTCTATCATTCACGTTTTGTTGCATTCAAATTATTTCACAAAAATTAATTTTTAACTTCACCAGAAAATTGGAGAAACACAGCTTCCTCGACATCCTTATAGAACTCGAGCACAATCAAGAATCATGGATGAGCTGGAAAGACAAAACGAGGAGCTAAGAAATGAGGTCAAATCACTGAAGGAACAGATGACCAAGCTAATAGAGGCCATCCAGCAGTCTAAACTGAAAGAGGCGACGGAACCCTTGCCAAGAGAACCAACCGACCCAACACATGCTCCTGGCTCCACTTACGAAACACCATACCCTCCTACTTACAATTACCCGACACAAGTCCAGCCACCAACACCATACACGGCCCAAACACAAACCATGAGCCAAAATACCAACCAAAGCCAGAAAAAGGAGAAGAAGCCCGTCCAATTTGACCCTATTCTAATCTCCTACACCGAGCTGCTACCTCGGCTGATTCAAAACTCTCTGGTTGCACCTTATCCTCTAAAGCCTCAAGAGCCACCATATCCTAAATGGTACGATGCTAACGCCAGATGCGATTACCATGCAGGATTTATTGGTCATTCTATTGAGGATTGCCTAGCGTTGAAGCGAAAGGTACAAAGCCTGATTGATGCAAAATGGCTGGATTTTGGGAGGCTTTCTCCTAATACAGAAAACAATCCGTTTCCAAATCACGAGAGCCCGTCAACCAGCTGAAAGAGACGGGAGCAGCACGACAGGGCGCCTTGTACAAATTGAGGATATTCATCCAGAAATTGTCGTACTTTTCAAAGTTAATCTTTTGTAAATAAACAGCAATGAATAAATACAAAATTACATTTTTCATATCACTTGAGCACGTGTTTTACATTTTAGCTTTACTTCTAAAAATTTTACCATTCTTTTTATCTCTTCAACCCACTTCTTATTCCTATACCCAAACAATAAAATACCAATTGGTGAGGATGCTAGTGCTGTAATGAGTAATCTTGAACGTCAGATTAATCAAGCTCAAAGAAAAAAGCCCAATGAGGAAGCAGAATAAACAACCAGAGATTCTAGATCACCATTCAAAGTGTCTTGTCAAATAAAATATCCCGCTGGAATCAAGTTTAAATCCAGGCAAAATTTAGGGATGCAAAATAAGATCCGCTGAATTAGAAACCAAAATGACCCCGGCAAGGTCGATGTTTAACAAAGGAGAAGACTCGCTGGATTAAAATAAAAAATAATCCAGGCAAAATCAAGGTCAAAACATAAAATTCAAGAAGAAGAGAGGCCCGTTGGATTAAAAGCCAAAACTAATCTAGGCAAAAGTAGGGTTAAAATTCAAAATAATGATCGAAAAAGTCATGATCAGAAGAGGTCTTGCCGGTTTCCAAAAACAATTCAGGAAAAAATCAGGATCATACAAAAGCCCGCTAGGTCAACAATCCTCAAAGAACGACCTAAGAAAAAGTTAGGGCACAATCAAGCAGAAGGCCCGCTAGGTCGAAAACCCGTAATGGCGACCTAGGAAAAAGTTAGGGCACAATCAAACAGAAGCCCGCTAGGTCACAACCCTCAAAAGAGACCTAGGCAAAAGTTAGGGCACAATCGAGTAGAAGGCCCGCTAGGTCGACAACCCTCAAAAGGGCGACCTAGGCAAAAGTCAGGGTACCAAAATCGAAAGTCCGCTAGGTTGAAAACCCGTAAGGGTAATCTAGGCAAAAGTTAGGGCAATACAAAAGACCTGCTGGGTTAAAACTCAAAAGAACAACCCAGGCAAAATTAAAGTCAATCCAAGAATCCCAAGACAACATGACCTTTCTGCACCTCATATCTTCCTAAAACTGGGGCAAAATTTTATCGTTTTCTCGAGTTCGACTGATTCGACAATCAAGATTATGAAAAGCAGCACTAGCATTTTTCATCAAAAGGTGCCATTTGGGCAATCGAACCCACATCTTTTGTCATTCCCTTTCAAGTGCACTACCTCAAACATCCGTTGCAAACCTTCTCTATATTTTCATTAACCATCCAGAATCACTTTTCACACCTCAACAGCGCACATGCCAAAAGAGATGTGAAAAATGTAAAAATAAAAAGGATTAATTTTGAAAAGTCATGACAAGTCGGATGAATCCTCGACCGTTGCAACACGATAGGATTGTTTCCCAAAGATTCGTCTTCCTACCAGCCATGATGCCACCAAAGAAGGAGTGTGTCTTATTCAATACTGCTGACCATTGTTGGGTCTCGAAGATCCTGGAAAAGAAAGTTCCAAAGTTGATCAAGAAGCCAAGAGATTGACCAAAACACCGAACTTAAGTCAATCCAGCTCGTCCTGATTTTTGATTCTTGTCACACCAACTAGCGGGTTGTCGAGGAAGGATGTTTCAAAAAAATCAAGAGAAACAAAAAGTTTACACCATTCCATGGTTTGCATAGCATTTGTTTCATCAAGTAAATATTTCAAGCATCAAAATAAGAGCCACATCATGGCATGCATTCATCCCACAACATCCATTTCATCCAAATTATTTCAAGCATAAAAAAAGGTGTTGCATCCTTTGTATTCAAGCATCACAAACATCGCAATAAACATTTTGTCATTCAAGCATTTCATAACTCATTTTTCAAAAACTAATTAAGACCTGTGTAAAACTGCCTGAATCGATCATAATTAAAAGACTTCCAAACTAGGGAAAATGCTTGCCCACACAAAAATAGAGTTTGAGATCAAAATCAAGTTCAAACTAGGGCAAACGCTTGCCCACAAAAGCTCTAATTTGAGACCATCCTCAAATTCTGAACCAAGAACAAAACTGGGGCAAGCGTTTGCCTAGAAAGTCCAAGATGAGGCAATCCTCAATTCCTCAACGTTAGAAAAATCAAACTGGGGAAAATGCTTGCCCACTCAAATCAATTTGAGTTCATCCTCAAATTCTAGGTCAAGCCCAAACTGGGGCAAATGTTTGCCCACACAATTCAATTTGGGGTCATCCTAAAAACCAAGTTCAAACTGGGGCAAACGCTTGCCCACAAAAGCTCAATTTGAGTTCATCCTCAGATTCTGGATCGAGTCCAAACTGGGGCAGACATTTGCCCAAGAAAGATTTAAATTCAAGTTCAAACTGGGGCAAACATCTACCCGAGAAAATCCAAGTTGAGGCAATCCTCAATTCCTCAACTCCAATCAAGTTCAATAAGGCAAGGTTGCCTAGAAAAATTCAAGTCAAGCTCATTGAAACCCTTCAAACTGGGGAAAAACGTTGGCCCAAGATTCTTTCAAATCAAGACGTCTCTCAATTATCAAGAAATTTCCAAACTAGGGCAAAATGGTTGCCCAAGTCTCTTCAAGGAAATAACTATTAAGCGCAAGGTAGAACGTTTCATTCGTTCCTGCTCACTGGCCTATGTTGTCAGGCCATAGCGTGCTTCATTCTTTCCCATTCATGGCCTATGTTGTCAGGCCATCGCATTATTCATTCCTGCTCACTGGCCTATATTGTCAGGCCATAGCATGTTTCTTTCTCTCCCTTTCAGGCCTATGATATCAGGCCACCATCTAGTTTAGATTTACTGCTTTCAAGCCTATGTTGTCAGACCACCTTCTAGTTTAGATTTACTGCTTTCAGGCCTATGTTGTCAGGCCACCTTCTAGTTTAGATTTACTGCTTTCAGGCCTATATTGTCAGGCCATCTTTTAGTTTAGATTTAATGCTTTCAGGCCTATGTTGTCAGGCCACCATCTAGTTTAGATTTAATGCTTTCAGTCCTATGTTGTCAGGCCACCATCTAGTTTAGATTTACTGCTTTCAGGCCTATGTTGTCAGGCCACCTTCTAGTTTAGATTTACTGCTTTCAGGCCAACGTTGTCACGCCGCCATCAACTTTTAATTTTCTGCGTCATGGCCTATGTTGTCAGGCCTCATCAAATTTTATTTCTGCACATATCCTGTCAAGCAGGATTTCATTTGCATTTATCCTGGCAACAGCAGGATTTCATTTGCATTTTCCCGGCAACAGCGGGACCCCATTTGCATTCTCCTGTAAACAACAGGACTTCAAGCACGTTTAATTTTCTGTCCACCTGTCAAGCAGGTTTGCATTTATCCTGGCAACAGCAGGATTTCATCATTTGCATTTTCCCGGCAACAGCGGGACCTCATCTACATTCTCCTGTCAACAACAGGACCTCAAGCATATTTTAATTTTCGTTCACCTGTCAAGCAGGTTCGCATTCATCCTGGCAACAACAGGATTTCATTTGCATCTTCCTGGCAACAGCAGGACCTCATTTGCATTCTCCTGTCAACAACAGGACTTCAAGCATGTTTAATTTCCATTCACCTGTCAAGCAGGTTTGCATTCATCCTGGCAACAGCAGGATTTCATTTGCATTCTTCCCGTCAACAACGGGATCTCCATCAAGTTTAAATTTCTGCATCATGGCCTATGTTGTCAGGCCACCATCAAGTTTTACTTTCTGCATCATGGCCTATGTTGTCAGGCCACCATCAAGTTTAAATTTCTGCATCATGGCCTATGTTTTCAGGCCACCATCAAGTTTTAGATTTTTGCGTCATGGCCTATGATGTTAGGCCTCCCTCAAGTTTCCTTTCCTGCATCGCTAAATATTCTTTTCTCCTTGTTGGCCTATAGTGTCAGGCCTCCTTTGAGCTTTCTTTTCTGCACTCCGGCCTATAGTTTCAGGCCGCCTTGTACATACCTTACTTTTTAGTTCTAGCACGCTCCCCTGCCTCAAACAGGCCCTTTCCACTCCACTGAGCCTGTCTTAACAGGCCATTCTCTTCTACTTTGCCCATTTTAAAAGGCTATTTTCATTTCATTCTGCTTGTCCTAACAAGCAATCCCATTGCATTCCACGCATGTCCTAACAAGCCTTCATTCATTTCAGCTTACTTAGGCTATGCCATCTAGCTTTGTATATTTAAACCCTATCGGCACACGAAGCCGGTAAAGTCATTCAACCACCGCTCCTCAAGCATCCATGGGGTCCGCTTTAAGCTCAAGGCTTCTGGTGCTACTCGGAATTCTTTAAAAACCGCCTCGGACATAAGGTGTTCACGTCTATACTCATTTCCTACCTCGATAATTCAGAGAATCATTTCTCACATTATCGAGTAGGAAAATAAGTAAAGAGGGGCAAACTGTAAACACCCACTTATGTCCGAGGTCACATTTTAAAATTAATTAATCAAGAAACTAATACTAATTTAAATAATAAATAGAAAGAAAATAGGCAAAAAAAACAAAAAGACAGGCAAACAGACAAACAGACAAAAAGAAAAATAAAAACACAAAATAAATGAAAAACAAATCAAAAATCAATTTTTTTTTTCAAAAACAATAAAAGTAGAAATAAAAAATATAATAGGATAATAATTTTAAATAAATATGAAATAAAAATGATATAATACTAAAATTAGTTAAACAAAAACAAAAAATTGCAAAAACAGAAAAAAGGAGAAAAATCTGAAAATTAAAAAAGATTCTAATAAAAAATTTTTAAGTTTGAAGAAAAAAAACAAAAAAAGAATAATAAATAGAAAATTCAACAAAAAAAAGGAAAACAAAAAAATTAAAAATTAAAATCTGGAAAAAATAAAAATAATAAAAAATATATAAAAACAAAATTTATAAAATATTAAACAGATATATAATAAAAGGAAATAACGGAATAAATGAAAAATGGATTAACTGAAAAACAAATAAAACTAACTAAAAAAAATAGGATAATAATAATCTGAAAAAAGAAATAATAAAACAAAATAATAAAAATAAATAATATATAAAAGATAAAAAAACTGAATTGAAAATGGTACCAAGAAAAGAAAAGGAAAGGGGAATCAAGAGGAAACAGAGTTAAGCTGAGGGGTATAAAAAGAAGTCTTCGAAATAATATAAAGAAAAAAAGAGGGGAAAGGGAGAGGGTTACAAAAACTCTGTGAAAGAAAATTCTCAGAAGGAGCTCTTAGCATTCTTGAAAGATCAAGAATCCGACGTTGATCTTGGAGCTCCGACGAGTTGCTTCGTTCGAAAGGAAGGGTTGAGCATTGGTTGACGCGATTTCTTGCACAAGGTTAGTCCTATTCTTTGCTCTGTTTTGAGCCCAGACTGTATGGAAGTGCATGCTTAAACTTTGCTTGAAACGAAGAATAAGATTGAATGTTGTCGTGCATGTATTTGATTACATAGCTGAGTGGAGATTACCTAATACAATCGATAATGTAATAATTCCCTATGTAATAAATATGATCAGAGGTAAACTCCATTAAAAGTAAGATTGGACTAACCAAGAATACCTATGCCTATCATGAATAACGAAAACCCCGAGAAAATTTCCTAGTGTCAAGATTAGAGCCACTCAATGTTAGAGTCCTTCTAGAATTGGGAGCCTTTTAGTTAATCGGGTAAAAAACTGTACGCCATGGTTAGCAAGGGTCCTGGGTAACTTAGTGGGGCAGATACAGGCTCGCCTCCTCATGGTCGACATGTTGTGATCGCGGTTCCACATCCAAATTATGAACCGTTGCCAAGAGGTAGGTGAGAAAATAGCTCCTGATGCATCGATCACAGAAGGCCTCGATATAAAAGTGATCGAATATAAAGGGCCCGAGGTATACCATATGGTTTCATGATACCCTTCCTTCTTATGCTCTGATCTTGGGTCAAATACACTGATAATCCATACAGAGGAAGTATGAATTTGAATAAATGAAATGCCTATGGAAATGGCGTGAGAATTGCTAGGTCTTGATAAATCCCTCTCGCTACTGTTTGGAGGATATTTCTATGATAAAGAGAAAACCTATGATGCTACACATACCCATTGCTTTTCAGTGTATATGTTAAAAGTACCCAACATGTAGCTTTACATGGGAAGAAGAAATTACATGCATACTCAAATTTGCTTACACGAAGTCCACGTCTTCAAGGATGGCGGAATCTCATAGTGCCATATACCCAAAGTTAATTAAAGTCGTGAGACCCGCGTGGAAGGAAGACCAAGAATGGCAGAAGGCCTAGCCAGCAAGCTTTCCACCTTCAGTTCGAATCTCTCCGCCAACACTTCTCATTTTCCTACTAAATGGATATCATACTAATATTATAATATACCCCTTTATCTAAATTACTAATATCCCCTAATTCTATTAATTACTAATTCTGTCTCAAATGGCCAAATTTACTATATTGCCCTCAAACATTTCCATCAATGTCAAATAAATCCTCTTTTTCAGAAATTAACAAAAATCCATAAAAATTCTATAATCAATAAAAATCCATAAAAAATTCACAAATACAAAAAATTAATAAAAAATTCACAAATACAAAAAATTAATAAAAAATTCAAAAATACAGAAAATTAATAAAAAATTCAAAAATTACAGAAAATTAATAAAAAATTCAAAAATACAAAAATTAATAAAAAATTCAAAAAATACAGAAATTAATAAAAAATTCAAAAATTACAGAAAATTAATAAAAAATTCACAAATACAAAAATTTAATAAAAAATTCAAATATTACAGAAAATTAATAAAAAATTCAAAAATACAGAAAATTAATAAAAAATTCAAAAATTACAGAAAATTAATAAAAAATTCAAATATTACAGAAAATTAATAAAAAATTCAAAAATACAGAAAATTAATAAAAAATTCAAAAATTACAGAAAATTAATAAAAAAATTCACAAATACAAAAAATTAATAAAAAATTCAAATATTACAGAAAATTAATAAAAAATTCAAAAATACAGAAATTAATAAAAAATTCAAAAATTCAGAAAATTAATAAAAAAATTTCAAAAATTCAGAAATTAATAAAAATTTCAAAAATTCCAGAAATTAAGAAAAAATTCAAAATTTCTAGAAATTAATGAAAAATTCCAGAAATTAAAAAGTAAAATTCTTCAAAATTCCTAAATAATTCATGAATTCAAGATTATCAAGTATTTTCATAAAATGCCTTAATCAATAAATTCCCTCCTAAATTTCAAATAATTATTTGTGTCTTGTCTTTTTCATTCATCGTTATTAAAAATAAAAATCTTTTTTGTGATTCTTAATCTCACGCGACGAGCTCTAAGCACGAACTGGTAGCTTTTTCTGGTGTTCGTTGTTTAGAGATTCGTATGGGTCCAAGTGCAGCCGTAGTTGTCTTGGGCCTTGTGCATATGTGGATTAAGGTTGCCTTTCCTTTGTACAAAATAAAAACCTTGCTCATTCTCATTCCACGATTTTTAAAATAAAAAATCTTGTTTTGAGATTCTTAATCTCACGCGACGAGCTCTAAGCACGAACTGGTAGCTTTTTCTACTATTTGTTGTTTAGAGATTTGTATGGGTCAAAGTGCAGCCGTAGTTGTCTTGGGCCTTGTGCATATGTGGATGAGGATCGGTCTCCTAAAAATAGTTTTCAAAAACAGTCAAGCTATTTTTTACTTTCCAAGTAGCTTTGAAGGCCAAGCCTTCGAGCACATTTCAAACACTCTTTCAAACACTTTCGAAAGTCAAGCTTTCAAAACATAACCAGAACTACGTAAGCCTTGAGTTTCCCATTGCACCGGGGAATACGTAGGAGCAGGATCAAGCCCTGTCAGGCTAACCTCCATCAAGTATTTATTTTCACACTAATTAAAGGGATCAAACAATTTTCAAATCACCACACACTCTGTTTAAGGGTACCGTTCTTCGGAACGGGCAAGTGGGGTGCCTAACACCTTCCCTACTCGTAACCGACTCCCGAACTTAGAATGTTATCTTCAAGGTAGGGTTTTTTCCAAATCTTTTTCCTCAAATAAAAATTTGGTGGCGACTCCACATCATCAAAATCAACTTTTTTAAAATTTTAGCGAGTCCGTCGTCTTGTCGGAATTACGGTTGCGACAGTATCCTCATGGGCATGCACCCTCATTCAACCCACCAACCGAAGGAGTTCATTATGGGTATCCTCATGGGCATGCACCCTCATTCAACCAAACAGAAACCAAAATACAAAACCCACCTTCAAACACCATAGACATCCCTTACATCATTCCAAACACCACATCGCAAGCTTAACAAACAGCTATTGGGGAGACAAATCCTATGTGAACCTAAGGGCCTCACCCTATATATATATACCATCTTCTCATCCTCACAACATGCCAGGGGAATACCTAAGCCATCCTTCTAATGATGGTACTGAAAAGTGGAAAATCGTAGAGGAAAGGATTCGAGCAATCAAAGGAAGTGCATATGATGCCATACAAGAATCTGATTTATGCCTGGTCCCAGATGTGGTCATTCCTCCTAAAGTCAAGGTTCCCAAATTTGAAAAGTATCAAGGGACTAGCTGTCCGAGGAACCACCTGACTATGTATTGCAGGAGGATGTTTGCTTGCGCTCATGATGATAAACTGCTCGTCCACTTCTTTCAAGATAGCTTAACTGGAGCGGCTGCAACTTGGTATACTCAACTAGAGCGGACACATATCCGTTCATGGAGGGATCTGGCTGAGGCCTTCTTGAAACAATACCAATATAATATGAAGATGGCTCCTAATAGAACTCAGCTCCAGAACATGGCCAAGAAGGGGATGTAAACACCCATTTATGTCCGAGGCCCCCAATTATAAAGTTAATCAAGAAACTAATACTAAGTTACATAAGAAACAGAAAGAAAAAGGATGGAAAAACAGAAAACAGAATGAACAGAAAAATAGACGATAATAAAAATATATATAATAAATAATGAGAAAATAAGAAAAAAGTTTTTTGGAAAAAATAAAAATGATAAATGAAATTAAAATAATGAAAAACAGAAATAAAATTCTTTAAAAAATCTAGAAATCAAAAATAATAAATAAAGAAGATAAAAACAGAAAAAGAAACAAAAATATAATAATAAAAATAAAAAACTGGATAAGAAAATTAAGATGAAATTAAAAATCAAAAAAATTAATACACAAGAATAAAAATAAGAAAAATGCAAAAAAATTTTAACAGAAAACAAAGTTTAAAATCTGAAAATATAAAACATAAAACAAAAAAAAAGGATTAGAAAATCTTCAAATATTAAAAAAGATAAAAAATGAAAATAAAAACAAAACAAAACAGAAAACAAATTCAAAAAAAACAGAAAACAAACTAAAAACAGAAAACAAATAAAAAAAAAAAACAAAAAACAAACTAAAAACAGAAAAATTAAAAAAAGAATAACAAAACAAAATAAAAAAAAAGGGAGCGAAATTGAAAAAAAAGGGGGGATTTGGAGAAAAAACGAAAAACGGCGAACGAAATAAAAGAGTTTGAAGAGAAAAACGAAAGGGAGGGAGAAGAGGAGGAGTTTTCTCTAGAAAGGAAAAACCCCGTTGATTCAAGGGGGAGGAGACGCTCACTGCAGGCAAGAGAGGCCATAGAAGAAGCTGAAGACCTGAAAAAAACTGGGAAAGAAAGAGGAGGCATCCCTGAGGCTTTTGGCAAGGGGGACTTCTCTTCCCAAGGGAGGCACGGGAAGAAAAAGAGGAGGGTCCTTCTTCTTTTCAAGAAACTTTCGGGTTCTCACATGGCGGATGATCAAGAAGTCTAGGAAGGTCAGCTCAAGTGGTTCATATACAAGGTTAGTAAAAGCCATTCTTTCATCTAATTAAGAACCTGACATTAATAGTTTTACCAAAATCAAATCATGTAAGAATCTGTGTTTGTGTTATCAAAAGTGTGTGATGTTTACACGAGAATTTGATCTTAATGCATTGAGTGGTTAATCAAGAATCGATCCCGTTTCGTCTCGGAGAATTGCCATTTCGAGAGGTTGATAATAGGGTCTTGAAGCCCTCCACTTATGTTCGATGCATGGTAAGTGCACCTTGAACCTAATCATCACAAAGCACCCCAGTGCATGCACACCTATCCAGTGTAAATCCTGTATACACGAGCCAAAGGTGGTAGGCGCTCCATTTGTTCCAATAAGGAGTGGTGGATTTCAGGTTTTAATAATGGGTAGGTTATGAAACGTTTGGACTGCATGGGCATGAACGTGGGGATGGATAAGACCATCTCATCTCGAGTATGTTTCCTTCCTTAGATAGTAAGGGATCTGTAGGCCAGCATAAGGCTCTGGATGCAAAAATCCAATGTATCTTCCAATAGCCTTCACCCTCTTGGCCATACGGTTTGCATCCATTCACCTAAGGGGATCACTTTACCATTAAAGACTCAATCATAACTAGCTAGCAAAATTAATTGGGTAGCCTATGGGGACGCTAGGGGGTTGTTTTCTCCCACTCTAACAAGCCCACCAATCCTCCCTCTCACGTCGCCTAGAGTGTGTTGCATGGCCCCTAAGGTATTAGACAAAGGGAATGGACGGGTTGAGTACTTGTGGATATAGGAGAGAGCTTGAAGAAACCGGGGGTTGATGAAACGAACATCCATGCAGACTAAACAGACCAGTCCAATGTGATGAAAACCATTCGTATGGATCTTCAGCAATCTCATGCAAAAGCATGCACGTAAGTTTTCAAAAAATTGAATGAATGAATCGGGATAAATGTAAGGCCCATTCATGAAAGCTAGTGGAGATGAAAGGTAGTCTGATAATGTATATACATCCTTTCTCAATTAGCTCACTAGGCACAGATCAGGAGATCGCATAATCCCCATGCCATTATTTGTTTTAGAAAATCTCAATTCTCCCCATATTTGTCAGGCGGAATTACTATATTGCCCATTCTATCCCCAAAACCAGAAAATACCAAAATACCCCCAAACAATTCAATAATGCTCAGTCTGCCCCCTCAAGTTCTGTAAATTACCATTTTACCCCTCAAAAAATATAAAATTTCCAAAAAATCAATAAAAAAAATATAAAATTTCCAAAAAATCAATAAAAAAATATAAAAATTCCAGAAAATCGAAAATTAATAAAAAATTCCAGAAAATTCAAAAATAACAAAAATTTCCAGAAAATCAATAAAAAATATAAAATTTCCAAAATTAATAAAAATAATAAAAATCCAGAAAATTAATTAAAAATTCAGAAATTCAAAAATTAATAAAAAAATTCCAAAAAATAATAAAAAATTCAAAAATTCCAGAAAATAATAAAAATTTTCAGAAATTCAAAAATTAATAAAAATTCCAGAAATAATAAAAAATTCCAGAAATTCAAAAAATAACAAAAATTTCCAGAAATTCAAAAATTAATAAAAAATTCAAAAAATTCAAAAATTAATAAAAATTCCAAAAATTAATAAAAATTAATAAAGACCCAAAAAAAATCCATAAAAATGCAAAAATCTAGAAAATTCATAAAAAAAATTTTCTAATAATTACCAAACTATCCTAAATTTCCATAATTGCAAAGTTATGCCAAAATTCTATTTGAAACCCCAAAACACAAAATTGAAATTCTTATCTCAAATTAAGTTTCCTCTTATTCAAGCGTCAATATCATTTGCAAATCATATCTTTCAAAAAATTTAAAAATCTCTTTTCTAATATTTTGGAATTTTTAAGTCTCACGCAATGGGCTCTAAATGGGGAACTGGCGGTTTACCTGCTGTTCAACATTTAGTAGTTCATATAGGCCCCTGTGCTGCCTTAGCCGCCTCGGGTCTTATGCATGAGTGGACTTAGGGTCCCCTTCGAAATAAAAAAACATCTTTTCCTAAATACTTTGGGAATTCTAGGTCTCACGCGATGGACTCTAAATGGGGAACTGGCGGTTTACCTGCTGTTCAACATTTAGTAGTTCGTATAGGCCCCTGTGCTGCCTTAGCCGCCTTGGGTCTTGTGCATGAGTGGGCCAAAAATCCCTCCTAAAGATAAAACTTCTCAAAACAAAATCTTTAAATTTTTTTTTCTCAAGCATTTTCGAAGGTCAAGCCTTCACAAACCAAATAATCTTTTTTTTCAAGCACTTTTGAAGGTCAAGCCTTCATAAACTAGAACTACGTAAGCCTTGAGTTTCCCATTGCACCGGGGAATACGTAGGAGCAGGATCAAGTCCTGTCAGGCTAACCTCCATCAAGTATTTATTTTCACTCTAATAAAAGGGATCAAACTATTTTCAAATAATCACACACACAATTTAAGGGTACTGTTCTTCAGAACAGGCGAGTGGGGTGCCTAACACCTTCCCCACTCGTAACCGACTCCCGAACCTAAATCTCATCTAGGGTTTTTCCAAATCTTTTTCCCTTAAATAAAAATTTGGTGGCGACTCCACATCATCAAAATCAACTTGTTTAAAATTTTAGCGAGTTCGTCATCTCGTCAGAATTACGGTTGCGACAGATGGCGACTCCACTGGGGACCTTAGAGAGTCAAGCCCATTTTATTTGAGTGTGCATTATAATTGATCCCTTCGCTATTTATGTGCATGATTTAATTATTGCATGTTATTTATTTGTTGATTTATTCTTGTTTTATTGTTTGTTTACTCTCTCTACACCCTAGGATAGACAAACAATAAATTGCTATATATCTGTGCAAGTTTCCCAATTGCAGGTATCCCAATAATATTGTGTGCCCTCCACACTACATTAATGCATATGCATCCATCATGAGTGGGGCCCTATACCCGGGTCTGAGTGTTGCCTAGGATAGAGGGATCTAGTGGTGTCACGCTGGGGCCTACGTCCTGTGTGGCTATCACAAAAATCCCGGCTAGAATGCGTCCTATTTGTAATGCCCCACAACTAGTGGCTACTTCTACTGTTGTGGCAAGCATTATGGACTGGAACTTGGCTCTAGTGACCTCTACACCCCAGGATTACTAACCACCTTTGAGAGGTTCATATAAAAGGCCATAGATCCTTAGGACAGGTAACCCACACAAGAAGCAAAGAGGGCACACACAGCCCTTTCAAGATACAAGAGATTTGAAAGCTACAATGGGGGATAAAAAAAAAGAAAAAAAAAATCAAGACAAAAACAAAGAAAACCAAAATAGGGGAAAATTCCTAAGAAAATTAGAAAAATATTTTGAAAATATTGAAAAGAAAAAACAAAAAAGAAAACTTAAAAAGACCATCTTAGAAATAAGAAAAATTAGGAAAATAACCTTTTGAAAATACTGGAAAAATATAAAAAGATTCAATAGGAGAGAAAACGAAATTTTGAAAACCTAAAGAACGCTTTCTAGAAAGATTTCAGTAAAAATAAAAAGATCTTCAAACAAAACTAGAGGTTTTCTAGCAAAATAAAAAGTACCAAAACTCCTAAAAACAAGTTTGTTAAAAATCAAGAATGAATAAATAAAGCAACTTTCAGTTGTTTTCAAAAAAGTCAAATTTCAAAGATTTCCGAGATTTATTTATGCATAATATTCATGCATTCATGCATTAAATAAATTTATCATAAAAAAAACAATATTTCTAAAATCATTTTTCATCCACATACTCATTTTACCCCAACATCTTTATCATTCATGATTTTTGCATTCAAATTATTTTTCAAAAATTAATTTTTAACTCTAACAGAAAATTGGAGAAACACAGCTTCCTCGACATCCTTATAGGACTCATACACAATCAAGAATCATGGATGAGCTGGAGAGACAAAATGAGGAACTGAGAAATGAGGTCAAGACTCTAAAAGAGCAGATGGCCAAGCTGATGGAGGCCATCCAATTGTCAAAACAGAAGGAATCTCTGGGAGAACCCACAGACCCGTCATATCCTCCTGGGTTCACTCCACAAAACCCTTCGCCATCAACTATGCCTCCGCCAACCGAAGGAGTTCATTATGGGTTTCCTCATGGGCATGCACCCTCATACAACCAAACACAAACCCAAACACAAACCCAAACACACAACCTACCCTCTAACACCACAGGCATCCCCTATGCCATTCCAAACACCATCTCACAGGCCTATCAAACACCCTTTGGGGGAACACATCCTATGTTTACCCAAGGGCCTCACCCTGGGCACCTATCATTTCCTCACCCCCACCATATGCCTGAGGAATACCCAAGCCATCCTTCAACTGAGGATACAGAAAAATGGAAGGGTCTAGAGGACAGGATCCGGGCAATTGAGGGAAACGCTTATGAAGCCAAAGATGCATCTGATCTATGCTTGGTACCAGACGTGGTCATCCCTCCAAAATTCAAGGTTCCTGAATTCGAGAAATACCAAGGAACCAGTTGTCCAAAGAAACATCTGACTATGTACTGTAGGAAGATGTCTGCATGTACCTACGATGAGAACCTTCTTATCCATTTTTTTCAAGACAGCTTAACAGGGGCAGCTGCAACCTGGTACACTCAGCTAGAGCGGACACACATCCGTTCATGGAGGGATCTGGCTGAGGCTTTCCTCAAACAATATCAGTATAATGCCGAGATGGCTCCCGATCGAACCCAACTCCAGAATATGACCAAGAAGGGGAATGAGACCTTCAAGCAGTATGCTCAAAGATGGAGGGAGCTAGCTGCTCAAGTGCAACCTCCACTATCTGAAAAAGAGCTGGTCAGCACGTTCGTAGACACTCCAGGGTCCTTTCTATGACAAGATGATTGGCAGTGTGACTTCTAGCTTCTCTGATGTCATCATCATTGGAGAAAGGATCGAGAGTGGCATGCGTCGAGGAAGAATCACGCACAACGCCACAGCAACAGTTGACGCCTCTACAGAAAAGAAGAGGGCAGGTGACGCTTATAATGTGGCTTCTAATCAAGGCCAATACACACCTCAAGTGGCACCCTATGGTCCAATTGGCTTTCGACCACCACCATATATACCATACACACCCTACATACCATATCCTTACATCGCCGCTGCATACCAAACACCATACCATCCTACTTACAACTATCCGACACAAGTCCGACCACCAACACCATATACGGCCCAAACACAAGCCATAAGCCAAAATACCATCCAAGGTCAGAAAAAGGAAAAAGAACCTGTCCAATTTGACCCTATCCCAATCTCCTACACTGAGCTCCTACCTCGGCTGATCCAAAACTCGTTGGTTGCGCCTTATCCTCTAAAGCCTCAAGAGCCACCATATCCTAATTGGTACAATCCTAACGCCAGATGTGATTACCATGCAGGATTTATTGGTCATTCTACTGAAGATTGCCTAGCGTTGAAGCGAAATGTACAAAGCCTGATTGATGCAAAATGGCTGGATTTTGGGAGGCTTGCTCCCAATACAGAAAACAATTCGTTGCCAAATCACGAGAGCCCGTCAACCAGCTGAAAGAGACGGGAATAGCACGACAGGGTGCCTTGTACAAATTGAGGATATTCATCCAGAAATTGTCGTACTTTTCAAAGTTAATCTTTTGTAAATAAACAACAATGAATAAATACAAAATTACATTTTTCATATCACTTGAGCACGTGCTTTACATTTTAGCTTTACTTCTAAAAATTTACCATTCTTTTTATCTCTTCAAACCACTTCTTATTCAAACAATAAAATACCAATTGATGAGGATGCTAGTGCTGTAATAAACAATCTTGAACATCAGATTAATCAAGCTCAAAGAAAAAAGCCCAATGAGGAAGCAGAATAACAACCAGGGATTCTAGATCCCTATTCAAAGTGTCTTGTCAAATAAAACATCCCGCTGGAATCAAGTCTAAATCCAGGCAAAATTTAGGGATGCAAAATAAGATCCGCTGAATTGGAAGCCAAGATGACCCAGGCAAGGTCGATGTCAAAATTCAACTACACAAAATTCAAAGAAAAGAAGAGGACCTGCTGGATTAAAATAAAAAATAATAATCCAGGCAAAATTAAGGTCAAAACATGAAATTCAAGAAGAAGAGAAACTCGCTGGATTAAAAGCTAAAAGAATCCAGGCAAAAATAGGGTTAAAGTTCAAAATAATAATTGACAAAGTCATGATCAGAAAAGGTCTTGCCGGTTTCCAACAAAAATTCAGGCAAAAATCAGGATCATATAAGAGCCCGCTAGGTCGAAAACCCGTAAGGGCGACCTAGGCAAAAGTTAGGGCGCAATCAAGCAGAAAGCCCGCTAGGTCGACAATCTTCAAAAGAGACCTAGGCAAAAGTTAGGTCATAACCAAATAGAAGCCCGCTAGGTCAACAATCAAGAACGACCTAGGCAAAAGTTAGGGCGCAATCAAGCAGAAGGCCCGCTAGGTCGACAAACCCTCAAAGACGACCTAGGCAAAAGTTAGGGCATAACCAAATAGAAGCCCGCTAGGTCAACAATCAAGGGCGACCTAGGCAAAAGTTATGGCGCAATCAAGCAGAAGGCCCGCTAGGTCGACAATCTTCAAAAGCGACCTAGGCAAAAGTTAGGGCATAATCAAATAGAAGCCCGCTAGGTCAACAATCAAGAACGACCTAGGCAAAAGTTAGGGCACAATCAAGCAGAAGGCCCGCTAGGTCAAACCCTCAAAAAAGACCTAGGCAAAAGTTAGGGCACACAATCAAGAACCCGCTAGGTTGAAAACCCGTAAGGGCAACATAGGCAAAATTTAGGGCAATACAAAAGACCTGCTGGGTTGAAAACTCAAAAGAACAACCTAGGAAAAAATTAAGGTCAAACCAGGAATTCCAGGACAACATGATATCCTGCACCTCATATATCCCTAAAATTGGGGCAAAATTTTGCCATTTTCTCGAGTTCGATTAATTCGACAATCAAGATTATGAAAAGCAGCACTGGCATTTTTATCTTTTGTCATCTTTCCCTTTCAAGTACACTACCTCAAACATCCGTTGCAAACCCTCTCTATATTTTTTCATTAACCATCCAGAATCACTTCGCACCCCTCAATAGTGCACATGCCAAAAGAGATGTGAAAAATGTAAAAATAACAAGGATTAATTTTGAAAAGTTATGACAAGTCGGATGAATCCTTGACCGTTGCAACACGGTAGGATTGTTTCCCAAGGATTCATCTTCCTACCAGCCATGATGCCACCAAAGAAGGAGTGTGTCTTAATCAGTACTGTTGACCATTGTCGGGTCTCGAAGATCCTAGAAAAGAAGCTCCAAAGTTGATCAAGAAGCCAAGAGATTGACCAAAACACCGAACTTAAGTCAATCTAACTCATCCTGATTTTTGATTCTTGTCACACCAACTAGGGGGTTGTCGAGGAAGGATGTGTTAAAAAATCAAGAGAAACAAAAATTTTACACCATTCCATGGTTTGCATAGCATTTGTTTCATCAAGTAAATATTTCAAGCATCAAAATAATAGCCACATCCTGGCATGCATTCATCCCACAACATCCATTTCATCTAAATTATTTCAAGCATAAAAAAGGTGTTGCATCCTTTATATTCAAGCATCACAAACATCGCAATAAACATTGTCATTTAAGCATTTCATATCTCATTTTTCAAAAACTAATTAAAACCTGGGTAAAATTGCCTGAATCGATCATAATTAAAAGACTTCCAAACTGGGGCAAATGCTTGCCCACACAATTCAATTTGGGTCATCCTCAAAAACAAGTTCAAACTGGGGCAAACGCTTGCCCACAAAAGCTCAATTTGAGTTCATCCTCAGATTCTGGATCAAGTCCAAACTGGGGCAAACATTTGCCCAAGAAAGATTTAAATTCAAGTTCAAACTAGGGCAAACATCTGCCCGAGAAAATCCAAGTTGAGGCAATCCTCAATTCCTCAACTCCAATTGAGTTCAATAGGGCAAGGTTGCTCAGAAAAATTCAAGTCAAGCTTATTGAAACCCTTCAAACTGGGGCAAAACGTCGACCCAAAATTCTTT
This sequence comes from Canavalia gladiata, assembly GCA_037954105.1. Lineage (NCBI taxonomy): Eukaryota > Viridiplantae > Streptophyta > Magnoliopsida > Fabales > Fabaceae > Canavalia > Canavalia gladiata. The sequence continues at coordinate 43,659,499 of CM075661.1, forward strand.
CAAATCAAGACGCCTCTCAGTTATCAAGAAATTTCCAAACTAGGGCAAAATGGTTGCCCAAATAAGCGCAAGGTAAAGTGTTTCATTCATTCCTGCTCACTGGCCTATGTTGTCAGGCCATAGCATTGCATCTTCACATACTGCTTTAAGGCCTATGTTGTCAGGCCGCCATAGTTTAGATTTACTGCTTTCAGGCCTATGATGTCAGGCCACCCTAGTTTAGATTTACTGCTTTTAGGCCTATGTTGTCAGGCCGCCATGTAGTTTAGATTTACTGCTTTAAGGCCTATGTTGTCAGGCCACCCTAGTTTAGATTTACTGCTTTTAGGCCTATGTTGTCAGGCTGCCATGTAGTTTAGATTTACTGCTTTAAGGCCTATGTTGTCAAGCCACCCTAGTTTAGATTTACTGCTTTTAGGCCTATGTTTTCAGACCGCCATGTAGTTTAGATTTACTGCTTCAAGGCCTATGTTGTCAGGCCGCCATGTAGTTTAGATTTACTGCTTTAAGGCCTATGTTGTCAGGCCACCCTAGTTTAGATTTGCTGCTTTAAGGCCTATGGTGTCAGGCCGCCATAGTTTAGATTTACTGCTTTCAGGCCTATGTTGTCAGGCCACCCTAGTTTAGATTTGCTGCTTTAAGGCCTATGGTGTAGGGCCGCCTAGTTTAGATTTGCTGCTTTAAGGCCTATGTTGTCAGGCCGCCATAGTTTAGATTTACTGCTCTTAGGCCTATGTTGTCAGGCCGCCATAGTTTAGATTTACTGCTTTCAGGTCTATATTGTCAGGCCGCCATCAACCTTTAATTTTCTGCATCATGGCCTATGTTGTCAGGCCTCATCAATTTTTTTTGCACATATCCTGTCAAGCAGGATTTCATTTGCATTTATCCTGGCAACAGCAGGATTTCATTTGCATCTTCCCGGCAACAGCGGGACCTCATCTGCATTCTCCTGTCAACAACAGGACTTCAAGCACGTTTATTTTCTGTCCACCTGTCAAGCAGGTTTGCATTTATCCTGGCAACAGCAGGATTTCATTTGCATTTTCCCGGCAACAGCGGGATCTCATTTGCATTCTCCTGTCAACAACAGGACTTCAAGCACGTTTATTTTCTGTCCACCTGTCAAGCAGGTTTGCATTTATCCTGGCAACAGCAGGATTTCATTTGCATTTTCCCGGCAACAGCGGGATCTCATTTGCATTCTCCTGTCAACAACAGGACTTCAAGCACGTTTATTTTCTGTCCACCTGTCAAGCAGGTTTGCATTTATCCTGGCAACAGCAGGATTTCATTTGCATTTTCCCGGCAACAGCGGGATCTCATTTGCATTCTCCTGTCAACAACAGGACTTCAAGCACGTTTATTTTCTGTCCACCTATCAAGCAGGTTTGCATTTATCCTGGCAACAGCAGGATTTCATTTGCATTTTCCCGGCAACAGCGGGATCTCATTTGCATTCTCCTGTCAACAACAGGACTTCAAGCACGTTTATTTTCTGTCCACCTGTCAAGCAGGTTTGCATTTATCCTGGCAACAGCAGGATTTCATTTGCATCTTCCCGGCAACAGCGGGATCTCATTTGCATTCTCCTGTCAACAACAGGACTTCAAGCACGTTTATTTTTCTGTCCACCTGTCAAGCAGGTTTGCATTTATCCTGGCAACAGCAGGATTTCATTTGCCTCTTCCCGGCAACAGCGGGATCTCATTTGCATTCTCCTGTCAACAACAGGACTTCAAGCACGTTTATTTTCTGTCCACCTGTCAAGCAGGTTTGCATTTATCGTGGTAACAGCAGGATTTCATTTGCATCTTCCCGGGAACAGCGGGATCTCATTTGCATTCTCCTGTCAACAACAGGACTTCAAGCACGTTTATTTTCTGTCCACCTGTCAAGCAGGTTTGCATTTATCCTGGCAACAGCAGGATTTCATCATTTGCCTCTTCCCGGCAACAGCGGGACCTCATTTTCATTCTCCTGTCAACAACAGGACTTCTAGCACGTTTATTTTTCTGTCCACCTGTCAAGCAGGTTTGCATTTATCCTGGCAACAGCAGGATTTCATTTGCCTCTTCCCGGCAACAGCGGGATCTCATTTGCATTCTCCTGTCAACAACAGGACTTCAAGCACGTTTATTTTCTGTCCACCTGTCAAGCAGGTTTGCATTTATCCTGGTAACAGCAGGATTTCATTTGCATCTTCCCGGCAACAGCGGGATCTCATTTGCATTCTCCTGTCAACAACAGGACTTCAAGCACGTTTATTTTTCTGTCCACCTGTCAAGCAGGTTTGCATTTATCCTGGCAACAGCAGGATTTCATCATTTGCCTCTTCCCGGCAACAGCGGGACCTCATTTTCATTCTCCTGTCAACAACAGGACTTCTAGCACGTTTATTTTTCTGTCCACCTGTCAAGCAGGTTTGCATTTATCCTGGCAACAGCAGGATTTCATTTGCCTCTTCCCGGCAACAGCGGGATCTCATTTGCATTCTCCTGTCAACAACAGGACTTCAAGCACGTTTATTTTCTGTCCACCTGTCAAGCAGGTTTGCATTTATCCTGGTAACAGCAAGATTTCATTTGCATCTTCCCGGCAACAGCGGGATCTCATTTGCATTCTCCTGTCAACAACAGGACTTCAAGCACGTTTATTTTCTGTCCACCTTTCAAGCAGGTTTGCATTTATCCTGGGAACAGCAGGATTTCATTTGCATCTTCCCGGCAACAGCGGGATCTCATTTGCATTCTCCTGTCAACAACAGGACTTCAAGCACGTTTATTTTTCTGTCCACCTGTCAAGCAGGTTTGCATTTATCCTGGCAACAGCAGGATTTCATCATTTGCCTCTTCCCGGCAACAGCGGGACCTCATTTGCATTCTCCTGTCAACAACAGGACTTCAAGCACGTTTATTTTTCTGTCCACCTGTCAAGCAGGTTTGCATTTATCCTGGCAACAGCAGGATTTCATTTGCCTCTTCCCGGCAACAGCGGGATCTCATTTGCATTCTCCTGTCAACAACAGGACTTCAAGCACGTTTATTTTCTGTCCACCTGTCAAGCAGGTTTGCATTTATCCTGGTAATAGCAGGATTTCATTTGCATCTTCCCGGCAACAGCGGGATCTCATTTGCATTCTCCTGTCAACAACAGGACTTCAAGCACGTTTATTTTCTGTCCACCTGTCAAGCAGGTTTGCATTTATCCTGGCAACAGCAGGATTTCATTTGCATCTTCCCGGCAACAGCGGGATCTCATTTGCATTCTCCTGTCAACAACAGGACTTCAAGCACGTTTATTTTTCTGTCCACCTGTCAAGCAGGTTTGCATTTATCCTGGCAACAGCAGGATTTCATCATTTGCCTCTTCCCGGCAACAGCGGGACCTCATTTGCATTCTCCTGTCAACAACAGGACTTCTAGCACGTTTATTTTTCTGTCCACCTGTTAAGCAGGTTTGCATTTATCCTGGCAACAGCAGGATTTCATTTGCCTCTTCCCGGCAACAGCGGGATCTCATTTGCATTCTCCTGTCAACAACAGGACTTCAAGCACGTTTATTTTCTGTCCACCTGTCAAGCAGGTTTGCATTTATCCTGGTAACAGCAGGATTTCATTTGCATCTTCCCGGCAACAGCGGGATCTCATTTGCATTCTCCTGTCAACAACAGGACTTCAAGCACGTTTATTTTTCTGTCCACCTGTCAAGCAGGTTTGCATTTATCCTAGCAACAGCAGGATTTCATTTGCATTTTTCCGTCAACAACGAAATTCCCATCAAGTTTAAATTTCTGCATCATGGCCTATAGTGTCAGGTCACCATCAAGTTTACATTTCTGCATCATGGCCTATGTTGTCAGGCCTCATGAAGTTTAGTTTTCTACATCACGGCCAAGTTTCCCTTTCTGCATATTAAAGTCTTCTTTTCTGCACTTCGGCCTATATTGTCAGGCCACCTTGTACATATCTTACATTTTAGTTCTTGCATGCTCTCCTGCCTCAAATAGGCCCTTCTCACCTCATTTTTCTTGTACTTCAGTAGTATTCATAGCCTAATCAGGTTATGCAATCAAACCTTTCATATTTAAGCTCTATCGGCACATAAAGCCGGCAACACCATTTAACCGCCACCCTCCAGGCATCCATGAAGTTCAATTTAAGCTCAAGGCTTCTAGTGTTACTCTCGGACTTTCTTCAAAAAGTCTGCCTCGGACATAAAGTGTTCACGTCTTTACTCATTTCCTATCCCGATAATTTAGAGAATTAATTCTCATATTATCTGGTAGAAAAATGAGTAAAGAGGGGCAAACTGTAAACACCCATTTATGTCCGAGGCCCCCAATTATAAAGTTAATCAAGAAACTAATACTAAGTTACATAAGAAACAGAAAGAAAAAGGATGGAAAAACAGAAAACAGAATGAACAGAAAAATAGACGATAATAAAAATATATATAATAAATAATGAGAAAATAAGAAAAAAGTTTTTTGGAAAAAATAAAAATGATAAATGAAATTAAAATAATAAAAAACAGAAATAAAATTCTTTAAAAAATCTAGAAATCAAAAATAATAAATAAAGAAGATAAAAACAGAAAAAGAAACAAAAATATAATAATAAAAATAAAAAACTGGATAAGAAAATTAAGATGAAATTAAAAATCAAAAAAATTAATACACAAGAATAAAAATAAGAAAAATGCAAAAAAATTTTAACAGAAAACAAAGTTTAAAATCTAAAAAATATAAAACATAAAACAAAAAAAAAGGATTAGAAAATCTTCAAATATTAAAAAAGATAAAAAATGAAAATAAAAACAAAACAAAACAGAAAACAAATTCAAAAAAAACAGAAAACAAACTAAAAACAGAAAACAAATAAAAAAAAAACAAAAAACAAACTAAAAATAGAAAAATTAAAAAAAGAATAACAAAACAAAATAAAAAAAAAGGGAGCGAAATTGAAAAAAAAGGGGGGATTTGGAGAAAAAACGAAAAACGGCGAACGAAATAAAAGAACTTGAAGAGAAAAACGAAAGGGAGGGAGAAGAGGAGGAGTTTTCTCTAGAAAGGAAAAACCTCGTTGATTCAAGGGGGAGGAGACGCTCACTGCAGGCAAGAGAGGCCATAGAAGAAGATGAAGACCTGAAAAAAACTGGGAAAGAAAGAGGAGGCATCCCTGAGGCTTTTGGCAAGGGGGACTTCTCTTCCCAAGGGAGGCACGGGAAGAAAAAGAGGAGGGTCCTTCTTCTTTTCAAGAAACTTTCGGGTTCTCACATGGCGGATGATCAAGAAGTCTAGGAAGGTCAGCTCAAGTGGTTCATATACAAGGTTAGTAAAAGCCATTCTTTCATCTAATTAAGAACCTGACATTAATAGTTTTACCAAAATCAAATCATGTAAGAATCTGTGTTTGTGTTATCAAAAGTGTGTGATGTTTACACGAGAATTTGATCTTAATGCATTGAGTGGTTAATCAAGAATCGATCCCGTTTCGTCTCGGAGAATTGCCATTTCGAGAGGTTGATAATAGGGTCTTGAAGCCCTCCACTTATGTTCGATGCATGGTAAATGCACCTTGAACCTAATCATCACAAAGCACCCCAGTGCATGCACACCTATCCAGTGTAAATCCTGTATACACGAGCCAAAGGTGGTAGGCGCTCCATTTGTTCCAATAAGGAGTGGTGGATTTCAGGTTTTAATAATGGGTAGGTTATGAAACGTTTGGACTGCATGGGCATGAACGTGGGGATGGATAAGACCATCTCATCTCGAGTATGTTTCCTTCCTTAGATAGTAAGGGATCTGTAGGCCAGCATAAGGCTCTGGATGCAAAAATCCAATGTATCTTCCAATAGCCTTCACCCTCTTGGCCATACGGTTTGCATCCATTCACCTAAGGGGATCACTTTACCATTAAAGACTCAATCATAACTAGCTAGCAAAATTAATTGGGTAGCCTATGGGGACGCTAGGGGGTTGTTTTCTCCCACTCTAACAAGCCCACCAATCCTCCCTCTCACGTCGCCTAGAGTGTGTTGCATGGCCCCTGTCATAAGGTATTAGACAACGGGAATGGACGGGTTGAGTACTTGTGGATATAGGAGAGAGCTTGAAGAAACCGGGGGTTGATGAAACGAACATCCATGCAGACTAAACAGACCAGGCCAATGTGATGAAAACCATTCGTATGGATCTTCAGCAATCTCATGCAAAAGCATGCACGTAAGTTTTCAAAAAATTGAATGAATGAATCGGGATAAATGTAAGGCCCATTCATGAAAGCTAGTGGAGATGAAAGGTAGTCTGATAATGTATATACATCCTTTCTCAATTAGCTCACTAGGCACAGATCAGGAGATCGCATAATCCCCATGCCATTATTTGTTTTAGAAAATCTCAATTCTCCCCATATTTGTCAGGCGGAATTACTATATTGCCCATTCTATCCCCAAAACCAGAAAATACCAAAATACCCCCAAACAATTCAATAATGCTCAGTCTGCCCCCTCAAGTTCTGTAAATTACCATTTTACCCCTCAAAAAATATAAAATTTCCAAAAAATCAATAAAAAAAATATAAAATTTCCAAAAAATCAATAAAAAAATATAAAAATTCCAGAAAATCGAAAATTAATAAAAAATTCCAGAAAATTCAAAAATAACAAAAATTTCCAGAAAATCAATAAAAAATATAAAATTTCCAAAATTAATAAAAATAATAAAAATCCAGAAAATTAATTAAAAATTCAGAAATTCAAAAATTAATAAAAAAATTCCAAAAAATAATAAAAAATTCAAAAATTCCAGAAAATAATAAAAATTTTCAGAAATTCAAAAATTAATAAAAATTCCAGAAATAATAAAAAATTCCAGAAATTCAAAAAATAACAAAAATTTCCAGAAATTCAAAAATTAATAAAAAATTCCAAAAATTCAAAAATTAATAAAAATTCCAAAAATTAATAAAAATTAATAAAGACCCAAAAAAAATCCATAAAAATGCAAAAATCTAGAAAATTCATAAAAAAAATTTTCTAATAATTACCAAACTATCCTAAATTTCCATAATTGCAAAGTTATGCCAAAATTCTATTTGAAACCCCAAAACACAAAATTGAAATTCTTATCTCAAATTAAGTTTCCTCTTATTCAAGCGTCAATATCATTTGCAAATCATATCTTTCAAAAAATTTAAAAATCTCTTTTCTAATATTTTGGGATTTTTAAGTCTCACGCAATGGGCTCTAAATGGGGAACTGGCGGTTTACCTGCTGTTCAACATTTAGTAGTTCATATAGGCCCCTGTGCTGCCTTAGCCGCCTCGGGTCTTATGCATGAGTGGACTTAGGGTCCCCTTCGAAATAAAAAAACATCTTTTCCTAAATACTTTGGGAATTCTAGGTCTCACGCGATGGACTCTAAATGGGGAACTGGCGGTTTACCTGCTGTTCAACATTTAGTAGTTCGTATAGGCCCCTGTGCTGCCTTAGCCGCCTTGGGTCTTGTGCATGAGTGGGCCAAAAATCCCTCCTAAAGATAAAACTTCTCAAAACAAAATCTTTAAATTTTTTTTTCTCAAGCATTTTCGAAGGTCAAGCATTCACAAACCAAATAATCTTTTTTTTCAAGCACTTTTGAAGGTCAAGCCTTCATAAACTAGAACTACGTAAGCCTTGAGTTTCCCATTGCACCGGGGAATACGTAGGAGCAGGATCAAGTCCTGTCAGGCTAACCTCCATCAAGTATTTATTTTCACTCTAATAAAAGGGATCAAACTATTTTCAAATAATCACACACACAATTTAAGGGTACTGTTCTTCAGAACAGGCGAGTGGGGTGCCTAACACCTTCCCCACTCGTAACCGACTCCCGAACCTAAATCTCATCTAGGGTTTTTCCAAATCTTTTTCCCTTAAATAAAAATTTGGTGGCGACTCCACATCATCAAAATCAACTTGTTTAAAATTTTAGCGAGTTCGTCATCTCGTCGGAATTACGGTTGCGACAGGGGATGAGACCTTTAAGCAGTATGCACAATGATGGAGGGAGTTAGATGCTCAAGTACAACCTCCATTATCCGAAAGAACTGGTCAGTATGTTCATAGACACAGTCCAAGATCGTTTCTATGACAAGATGATTGGCAGTGTGACCGCTAGCTTCTCTGATGTTGTCATCATTGGAGAAAGGATCGAAGGTGGCATGCGCTGTGGAAAGATTGCGCATAAACCTACAGGGGCCGTCAACGTTTCCAATGGATCTGGGAAAAAGAAGACAAGAGAGACGTATAATGTGGCTTCTGGTCAAGGACAATACATTCCTTAGGTGGCATGTTATGGACCAACCGGTTACTAATCACTACCATATACACCTTATACACCATATCCTTACATCGTTATCACCTACCAAACACCATACCCTCCTACTTACAACCATCCAATGCAAATCCGACCACCAACACCATACACGGCCCAAATACAAGCCACGAGCCAAAATCCTAACCAAAGCCAGAAAAGGAGAAGAAACCTATCCAATTTGACCCTATTCCAATCTCCTACACTAAGCTACTACCTTGCCTAATCAAAAGCTCGCTAGTCGCTTCTTATCCTCTAAAACCTCAAGAACCACCATATCATAAATGGTATGATGCAAACACCAGATGTGATTACCACGCGGGATTCATTGGTCATTCCACAGAGCACTGCCTAGCACTGAAACGTAAAGTACAAAGCTTGATCGATGCAAAATGGTTAGATTTTGGGAAGCTTTCTCCTAACATAGAAAACAATGCATTTCCAAATCATGAGAGTTCAACAGCTAGCTAAAGGAAATTGGAGCAGCACAATGAGATGCCTTGTGCAAGTGGAGATCGAGGAAAGATTATCAAAGATTTTCATACTTTTCAAAATCAATCTTTTGTAAATAAATCTCAAGGAGAAATACAAAATTACATTTTTCATGTTTTTGGGGCATGTACTTCACATTGTTGGCTTTACTTCTTGAATTGTCCATTCTTTTCATCATTCAACCCGTTTCTTATCCTACATCTAAAACAATAAATACCTGTTGGTGACAATGCCAGTGCTATAATAAATAATCTTGAATGTCTGAATAATCAAACTCAGAGAAAAATTAAATGAGGAAGCAGAATAAGAAAATCCAACCAAGGATTCCAAATCACCATGCATTGTAAATCCTCTCAAGGAATGTCTTGTCTAACAAAGAAAAAACAATAAATATCCCGCTGGACCAAAGTTCAAATCCAGGCAAAATTTAGGGATACATAATAGATCTACTAAATTAAAAGTCAAAAAAATCCAAGCAAGACCTCGTAGATGATCTGGTCGGTCAAAATTCAAGAAAGAAAAATAAAAAGCCTGCTGGATTAAAGTCAAAGAAATAATCTAGGCAAAATCAGGGTCAAAATTCAAGAAAAATGAAGAAAAACCCGCTGGATTAAAATAAAAATAATCTAGGCAAAAGTAGGATCGAAATTCAAAAAATAAGTCGACAAAGTCATGATTAGAAAAGGCTTTGCTGGATTAAAATTCTAAAAAACAATTTATGCAAAATTAGGATCAAAACAAAGGCCCGCAAGTCGAAAATCCTCAAAGACGGTCTAGGAAAAAATTAGGGCACGCAAACAAAAAGCCTGCTAGGTCGAAAACCGTCAAAGGGCGGCCTAGGCAAAAGTTAGGGCAGTCACAAAAAAAGCCCGCTAGATCGAAAACCCTCAAAGGAGGCCTAGGAAAAAGTTAGGGCACACAAACAGAAAGCCTGCTAGGTCGGAAATCGTCAAAGACGACCTAGCCAAATGTTAGGGCACGCAAAGAAAAGCCCGCTAGGTCGACAATCCTAAAAAACGACTTAGGAAAAAGTTAGGGCACGTAAACAAAAGTCCGCTAGGTTGAAAATCTGCAAAGGCAGCCTAGACAAAAGTTAGGGCAAACAAAAGACCTGCAGGGTTGAAAACTCAAAGGAACAACCTAGGTAAAAATTAAGGTTAACCAAGAATCTTAGTACAAGCTAACATTTCTGCACCTCATCTTTCCTAAAATTGGGGCAAAACTTTTGCCATTTCTCAAGTTCGATTAATTTGACAATCAAGAGTATGAAAAGCAGCATTGGCATTTTTTCATCAAAAGATGCCATTTGGGAAATCGAATCCACATCTTTCATCTTTTCTTGCCAAATACACAAAACCTCACATACAAAACTCTATTTCTTTGACTATCCAAAATCACTTCGCATACCCTAATAGTGCACATGCCAAAAAGGAATGCGAAAGATGTAAAAAACAAAAGAAGATTAATTTTGAAAAGTCATAGAAAATCGGTTGAATCCTCTACTATCGCAACATGGTGCGATTGTTTCCCAAAGAGCCATCCTTTCACCAGCCGTAATACCACCATAAAGAAAAGGAGTGTGTCTCATTCAATAATGCTAACCATTGTTGGGTCTCAAAGATCTTGAAGAAAAATTCCGAAATTGACCAAGAAGCCAAAAGATAGAGTCGATCCAGCTCGTCCTGAATTTTGATTTCCTTTACATCAACTATAAGGCTGTCGAGAAAGGAAAATGTTGAAGAAAAACCAAAAAAATCAAGAGGAAACTTTTTTTTATACACCATCTCATGGTTCGCATTTATCCCATAGCATCCATTTCATCAACTAATCATTTCAAGCATAAAAAAGAAATAAATAAAACATCTCATCCTTTTGCATTTATTCACGCATCAAAACGTGGCATCCTCATCCATTCATTCAAGCATCGCATAACTCATTTTCCAAAAATAATTAAGACCAAGGTAAAATTGCCCGAATCAATCATAATTAAAAAGACTTCTAGAAATCAAGTTCAAACCGGGGAAAACATTGGCCCCAAAAAAATTCCAATTGAGGCAATCCTCAATTTCAAAATCGAGATTCAAACTAGGGCAAATGTTTGCCCCGAAAAATTCAAATTGAGACAGTCCTCAATTCTAAATCAAGATTCAAATTGGGGAAAACGTTTGCCCAGAAAATTCAAATTGGGGCCAATCCCCGATTTTTGAATCAAATTCAAACTGGGGCAAAGGATGCCCAACAAAATTCAAATTGAGGGCAATCCCGATTTTTGAAAAAGAAGAATCAAGATTCAAACTGGGGAAAATGCTTGCCCAGAAAATTCAAATTGAGGATATCCTCAATTCTAAATCAAGATTTAAATCAAGGCAAACATCAGCACAGAGGAATTCAAATTAAAGGCACCCTCAATTTCATCAAAATTTAAACTGGGGAAAACGTTTGCCCAGAGAGATTCAAGTTGAGGCAATCCTCAATTTTAAGGAGAAAATCCAAACTGGGACAAAGCATGTGCCCAGAAAAATTGAAATTAAGACAATCCACATTTTCAAGAAGAAAATTCAATCTGGGACGAAGATCTTTTTGCCTAAAACCCCTTTAAATTGAAGCATCCCTCGATTACCAAAAATCTTCCAAACTAGGGCAAAATGTTTGCCCAAGTTTCTTCAAATAATAAATTACCAATGCTTAAAAACCTTCGAGTTCAAGGTAGAATCAGTAGTTTATTTTAATTCAAGATAAACAAATTTCAAAATAAGTTATCCAAGGCATCTGACGAGGAAGTACATATTCTGTTCTCACGTACCTTCCCAGGATACATCATTTTCCACACCTGTCTTCACAGGTCATTCTATTCTTGCTTGTCTTAACAGGACGTCTCATCTATACTTTTTTTCCTGTCTTAACAAGCCTTTCTTTTCCATACCTGTCCTAACAGGTCATTCTGTGCTTTTTGTCTATCCTGATAAACCATCTTTTTCACCTGTCTTAACAGGCCATTCCTGTTTTTTTGTCTGTCTTAACAAGTTGTTTTTCCTTTAGCTGTCTTAACAGGTAAATCTTCATTTCATTTTCACATTGCTTGTCTTATCAGGCCACTCCCTTACCTATCGTAAAAGGTCTCTCTCCTCATTTCATTGCCTATCTTAACAAGTCCTTTTATTTTATCATCACCTATCTTACAGGTGTCGCAACCGTAATCGCGACAAAACGACGAACTCGCTAAATTTTTAAAATAAATTTTATTAAGATTGATGTGGAGCCACCACCAAATTTTTATTTAAAGGAAAATATTTGGAAAAACCCTAACTTGAGGATGAGATTCTAAGTTCAGGAGTCGGTTACGAGTAGGGAAGGTGTTAGGCACCCTACTCGCCCGTTCCGAAGAACAGTACCCTTAAACTGAGTGTTTGATTTTGACAATTGTTTGATCCCTTTAATTAACATGGAAATAAATAACTTGATGGAGGTTAGCTTGACAAGACTTGATCCTGCTCCTACGTATTCCCTGGTGCAATGGAAAACTCAAGGCTTACGTAGTTCTAGTGTGTGAAGGCTTGACCTTCGAATTTGCTAAAAAAGGGAAGGAGTATTTTGGAAATACCTTAGGGAGGAATCCTCTGTCCACTCATGCACAGGGTTTGAGGCAACTAGGGCTGCACGGGGGCCTATATGAACCTCTAAATATCGAACAGCAGTGAAAACCATTAGTTTCCCATTTAGAGTTCATCGCGTGAGACTGTTGATTCCCAAAACATTTTTTGAAAAAAGTTTTATTTTTTGAGGAACCTTTAGTCCATTCATGCACAAGGTTCGAGGCAACTAGGGCTGCACAGGGGCTTATATGAACCTCTAGACATCGAACAACAGTGAAAACCGCTAGTTTCTCGTTTAGAGTTCGTCGCATGAGACTATTGGATCCCAAAACCTTTTAAACAGAGTTTTATTTTTGGAGGAACCTTCAGTCCACTCATGCACAAGGTCCGAGGCAACTAGGGCTGCACAGGGGCCTATATGAACCTCTAGACATCGAACAACAGTGAAAACCGCTAGTTTCCCGTTTAGAGTTCGTCGCGTGAGACTATTGGATCCCAAAACCTTTTGAAAAGACTTTTATATTTGGAGGAACCTTCAGTCCACTCATGCACAAGGTCCGAGGTAACTAGGGCTGCACGGGGGCCTATACGAACCTCTAGACATCGAACAACAGTGAAAACCGCCAGTTTCCCGTTTAGAGTTCGTCGCGTGAGACTATTGGATCTGAAAAACCTTTTGAAAAGGGTTTTATTTTTGGAGGAACCTTCAGTCCACTCATGCACAAGGTCCGAGGAAACTAGGGCTGCACGGGGGCCTATACTAACCTCAAGACATCGAACAACAGTGAAAACTGCCAATTTTCCGTTTAGTGTTCGTCGCATGAGACTATTGGATCCCAAAACCTTTTGAAAAGGGTTTTATTTTTGGAGGAACCTTCAGTCCACTCATGCACAAGGTCCGAGGCAACTAAGGCTGCACGGGGGCCTATACGAACCTCTAGACATCGAACAGCAGTGAAAACCGCTAGTTTCTTGTTTAGAGTTCGTCACGTGAGACTATTGGATCCCAAAACCTTTTGAAAGAGTTTCATTTTTTTTGGAACGATAATGATAATAAACTAGAATTGATCTTAGTTCAAGGTGATGGGGGTTTGGGGACTTGGTCGGAATGATGAGGATTATGGGCCGAATCGGGATGATGAGAAGTATAAGGGTCTGATTGGGATTTTGGAGAATGTAGGGACTGGATTGGGATTTTGGAGAATGTAGGGGTTGGATTGGGAATTTGGAAATGTAGGAGGCTGGATTGGGACTTTGGAGACCAAAGGGGCTGGATTGGAATTTCGAGGACTGTAGGGCCTAATTGACATAATTGAGAGTGCTGGGGCTGAATCGGAATTTTCGAGAAGTGGGGGAACTGGTGCAGGAAATGTACTTTATTCCAATGAAATAAAAACATCGCACCTGGGGTTTGAAGCGAGGACACTGGGGAAGGCCGACCAGGCGCTCTACCACATGAGCTGTTTTGCCTTCGTAGTCCTTATTCTATTCGACCTATACACATACGTAGGGTTTGCCTTCGGATGGGTCCCGCCCCTCATTTTGGCTTGGCCTCCATTTATAGGTGCCTGATGGTGGCTTGTGGTCTACCACTTTTGAGTGACAATACATGGCCCTCGATTCTAATTAACCGTGCTTCTTCTTGACCCAGGGATAGTTAACTCACAACCCATGATTGGCTGGGATAAAAATATCATAATCTCCGCTTCAAGTATTTGGCCCCCGCCTATATTAAAACTATCTTGGCGCCTATGGGGATCAAGCCATGTTCTGGGAGATCACTGGCGACTTGTTCGTGGCTTAAGCATGACTACTTCATTCCTGCATGGCTCGGGGAATCTGCAGGGACCTTAGGGAGAGCCTTTGCCTGTAGGCCTGGGTTGAGAGTCCCTCGTGAGTCCTTTGTAGGTCCTGATCATATAGACCTTTCCTCGACCCTGGTTTCCTAGATGCTGACTACGACTAGTCCTGGGGTCAGCCCATATGCAGCCTTCCAAGGTTTTGAACATCATCGATCCATTGCCCACTCTAGGTCTCAAATTCCTGGCCAAGATATCTATCATGCAAGGCTCGCCCGAGGGCATATAATTGGCCTTCTTAACCATTCACAACGCCCCAGAATGTGTGGCTTTGCATGACTCATCCGTCGCACTGGGGAACCACCATGACTTCCCATTTTGTTATGGGGATTCGTCATGACTCTCGAATGAGTATACCAGCACCGAGGTGTCTGAAATCGAGAATTCATGCCCCTTATTAGCTCTGGATGTGGCTTTTACATAAAGAATTCCAACCTGCTTCGCTCTCCTCTTTCATAAGGCGTATTCCCACCATGGTTCCTCGACGAGGTGTGGTGCCTCATCCTTTGATGTATACGTGGGCATAACATGTGCCTCTGCCATCGACTTCTACGGTTTAGGTTGGGTCTTCCACGTGGGCAGCAACTGTAAGGGGAGAATAGTGATATTTCAGTGGATATAGAGAGGCTTCCTTTCATTTGCGCCGCATGCTGACCGCCGAAGCATACCCTCGGGGTCCCCTGATGCCACCGTGATTACCAGGGCATGTCCCTCCTTCCGCCGTGATCAGTTGTACTGCCGACCATACCTTTGGTTCCCTTTTTGGTTGGACAACCTTCCTTCTAGAACTCTCCTTAAGGGATGCGTCGTGCTTAGGGTCGTATTGATTCATATGCAGAACAGTAAAGGGGGGGGGGAGGTGCACTTCTTTAAAACCCTGTTGGTCCAAGTAATGTAGATGCAATACATCAGGGGTGATCGAGGAATACAAGCCTCTTCGTCTCGTTCGAGATATTGGATCCAGTGTGAGTTTTTCTCTCCTCCTTTGTTACTATGTTAACTATAGTGCCCCATTGGTAAGTCATACGCAGGGGTTCAACACCACACCATGCCTTTGTTAAGTTCAGGAGCAATCCCTACGATGAACTATCTTCCTACCGAGCCTACCCATGCCCACGCAACCTTCATTCTATCCATATACGGCTGGTTGGTTTCTTCTGCGAGGTTCTTGCATGTCTGGTTTGACCACGAGTGAGCACGGTTGACATGACTGCTTCATGCTGGCATATTTTGGGGAACCTTTCTAGGATGTGCCCGGACAGTTTAATATAATCGGGACGAGGCATGACTCCTCCTAGGGTAGCGTAGGGTCCCTACTACACGTCGCTCATTGTGAGCCATTTATCGTTTCATATCGAAGGGGTCAGTGTGACCAACGTAAATTTTGTATTCGGTTTTGCATAGGGTGAGTCTGGGGGTAAGTGTCATCCCCTTCGTGACTTTAGAACGATTCGAATCGATCAGAGAGTTGAGAAATCCCCGGCCTGCACTAAACTGTCATAGATCCATGCTCAAGTTCGACATCGAGGATCTCCGTAGTTGGAACGGCCTGGCTTAGCAGCTTACTACTCCTCGATCCAAACCGTGGATAACGATTTTCTTTTGAAGGTGTCTACTTAAGGGTGAGATCCTATCTCCTAGCAGTGTTTCTTTTCCTATTGACTATAGCCGCAGCTGTAAAAGGATGCGTTCTAACACGTCTTAAGAGCTGGATTTTGCAATTTGAACCAAGGTTCAATACTGGTTAGGGACTTGCGTAAGGCTACGTCTAGATGACCTCTGTATTTACCGAGTCTCAGACTCTTACAGATGCATGAAGTGCCATTCCGAAGTTGGACAATATAGCTCGGATGGCTTAGATCATGAAAACTATGCCAAGTACTTTAGCTAGGTCTAATCAACAAATATGGAGAACTAAAGAGAACCTATCTAGAGCAGCTAAAACCGAGCTACATCTTTCTGCTATACGAAAATGCCGATGCATGAACCGATGCTCGGAACGGTTCGGTTGCTCAAATCACAGAGACTACGCAGAGTAATTTAGCTAAACTTATCGACAAAAATGTAGGATAACCAACCTGGACGCCGATGCAATCAGGTTTCCACTATGATTTGTAATGTGACGATACTTTGATGTGCACCTACTCCTTCCATATGGTCCAGATACTTGGCTGAAATGAGATTGCTCTGTTCCACCGGAAAGTTGCGAGAGATCTTGGAAGTGGAGATGATCCTCCGTTCTTCTTTTGATCGATCTGTGGAAAGAGTTCTCGAGCATGGAGTGGAGTTTTTGCTTGGGAGTCACTAACAGAACTTTCGAGAGAGCCTCCAAGAGTGTAGAGAGATTCTCGGCAAGAAGTAATCTCGCAAATTTTCACCAACCCCTTCCTGTGCCTCAAATTCCCCTATTTATTCAATTTCCTTTCTGAGCCCCTCTTGTCCAATTGATCATTGGGCCCATCTTTGCCAGATTATTTACCTTATACGGACATTACTCTCTCCATTATCCATACTTTACGTACCTATTTTTACGTTTTTGTTATATATTTTCTTTTTATTATTTATGACTATTATTATTATTATTATTATTATTATTATTATTATTATTATTATTGTATATATATATTTATATTTTATTCTCATTTATTTATTTACTATTATTTTTATTTTTCCATTTTCCCTTTTTTTTGTATATGCTTTTATTCTTACGACCATTATTTCTTTTCTCCTTTCTTATTTCGTTTATTTTCCATTTTATTTATTTCTTTTTTCATTTTTTTTCTTTTTCATTATTATTGTTTTTGTTTTCCTATTATATTCTTTTCTTGACTTTGTCATTATTATTTCATTTATTATTTCATCCCTTTATTATTTTATTACCCCCTTTTTTATTTTTCTTATTTTTTATTTTTTTGCTTTTATTGTTATTATTATTCTTGTTAGTTTTTTTCTATCCATTATTGTTATTTGCTTACCACTCTTATTACATATTTTTTCACTTTATTTATCTTTTATTTGTTCACTTTATTTCTCAATTTTACTTCTTCTTCATCATTCTGCATCATCTGTCTTAATAGGTACCTTGCTTCTTTCCTGTCAACAACAGGATTCCATTAACAGGTTTTTCATCATTATGTTTTGCCTATCTTAACAAGTATCTTGTTTCTTTCCGGTCAACAACAGGACTCTGTCTACATTTACCTGTCATAACAGGTCATTTTCATTTCCATTTGCCTATCTTAACAGATTTTTATCATTCTGGTTTTGTCTGTCTTGATAGGTATCTTTCTTCTTCCACCTGTCAACAACAGGGACCTTCAGCATCACTTGTCTTAACATGTCATTTTCATTTCATTTCGCCTGTCTTAATAGGCCATTTCTACTTTGTCTGTCTTAACAGGTTCCCCTCATTTTACTTGGCCTATTTTAACAGGCTTGCATCTTTCCTGTCAACAATAGGACCTTATCTGCATTCATCCTGGCAACAGCTGGATCTCATTTTAGCCTGCCAACAGTAAGATCTCATCATTTTCATTTTCCTGTCAACAATAGGACTTTATTTGCATTTTTCTGTCAACAACAGGACCTCATTTGCATTTATCCTGGCAACAGCAGGATCTCATCATTTGCATATATCCTGGCAACAGTAGGATCTCATCATTTTCATTTTCCTGTCAACAACAGGACCTCATTTGCATTTATCCTGTCAACAACAAGATCTCATCATTTGCATATATCCTGGCAACAGTAGGATCTCATCATCTGCATTCATTCTGACAACAACAGGATCTCACCATTTGCATTTTCTTGTTAACCACAAGACTTTATTTGCATTTTCCGTTCAACAACAAAACCTCATTTGCATTCTTCCCGGCAACAGCGGGACCTCATCTGCATTTATCCTAGCAACAACAAGATCTCATCATTTGCATTTATCCTGGCAACAAGAAGATCTCGTCATCTGCACTGATCCTGGCAACAGCAGGATCCCACTTGCATTATTCCTGGAAACAATGGGACTTCATTTGCACTTTCCTGTCAACAACAGGACACTAAGCATGTTTAAATTTTATCCGCCTGTCTTAACAGGCTTGTATTATTCCCGGCAACAGCGGGACCTCATTTGCATTCCTTCCTTTTAACAACAAGATCCCAACACGTCTACTTTTCTACACTTTGGCCTATGATGTCAGGCCCCATTATGTTTACTTTTCTGCATCGTGGCCTATGATGTCAGGCCCCATCATGTTTACTTTTCTGCATCTTGGCCTATAGTGTCAGGCCTCCATTATGTTTACTTTTCTGCATCTTGGCCTATAGTGTCAGGCCCCAACACATCTAGTTTTTGTATTCCTTCTTGTCAACAAGAGGACCTCACTTGCATCTTACCTATCTTAACAAGTCGGCTTTTTCCTGTCAACAACAAGACTCCATTTGCATGTTTAATTTCTACAATCACAGCCTATGATGTCAGGCCTCGCATTTTAATTTTCCCATGCTTAGGCCTACGCTGTTAGGCCTTACATTTTAATTTCTGCACCACCACCTGTCTTAAAAGGTCTTTTTCATTTCACTTTGCCTGTTGTAACAGGCCATTTTCTCCTGTCTTAATAGGTCTTCTTTACTTCACTTTGCCTGTCGTGACGAGCCATTCTTTTCTGCTTCGCCTATCTTAACAGGTCTTCATCGTTTCACCTCGCTTGTCATAATAGGCCATTCTTTTCAGCTTTGCTTGTTCTAATAGGCTTTCTTCATTTCACCTTGCCTGTCCTAACAGGCCATTCCATTCTTTTCCCATGTCCGTCCTAACGGACCTTAATGTTATGCCCTCAGCAGTTTATAAATCTTTGAATCTTGGAAAAATAAAGCCAACTGGTGAGGTGATTCAATTAGCCAGCGTAAATACAACACATCTAGCCGAAGTACTTGAAGATGTGCTAGTTCAAGTGAATAAGTTGATTTTTCCAGCTGACTCCTACATTTTGGATATGGAAGATGAGTCATCCATCAACAAAGCAGCCATAATCCTAGGAAGACCCTTCCTCAAAATTGCAAAAATAAAGATAGATGTGCATGCAGGGACTCTCTTTATGGAATTTGGAGATGATATCATCCAATTCAACATATTTGAAACCATGAAGCATCCTATAGAGATTTATTCACTTTTTAAATTTGATGTTATAGACCTTCTTGCGAATGATTATTCTATTGATGATCTTTATTTTGAATTTTCTGATGTTGGTTTAAATTACTTAGATAATTTTACTTGCATATGTGATGAATTTGATCCATGTACTGTGTGTTCCAGGATTAATGCTGCTTTGCAAAATGCTTCAGACCAAACTTCTGGGAAAGATGATACCTTAGATGCAAGTGTTGCAGACATTTCAATTTCAAGTAGATCCCTACTTTCCATAATACAACCACCTCCTTTGGAGTTGAAGCCTTTGCCTGAACATCTAAAGTATGCTTATTTGGAGGAAAATGAGAAGCTTCCTATGATAATAGCAAAGAACCTTCTACCACAACAAAAAGAAAGGTTGTTGCAAACCTTGAGAAGTTATAAACAAGAAATTGGCTAGACTTTGGTTGATATTTCAGGCATCAACCCATCTACTTGCATTCATAGGATATTGCTAGAGGAAAACACCAAACCTATCAGACAACCACAAAGGCATCTAAATCCAACGATCCTAGATGTTATAAAGAAGGAAGTAGGTAAGCTTTTACAACTGGTATCATCTATCCCATCTTAAACAGCGATTGGGTAAGCCCAGTGCAAGTAGTTCCTAAGAAGAATAACATGAATGTAGTAAAAAATCACACTGATGAACTAATCCCCACCAGAATACAAAATAGTTGGAGAGTGTATATAGATTATAGGAAGCTTAACCAAGCTACTCGCAAGGATCATTTTCCTTTTCCCTTCATAGACCAAATTTTCGAAAGATTAGCAGGAAAATCTCACTATTGCTTTCTAGAAGGATTTTCAGGCTACTTTCAAATACATATAGCCCCAGAAGACCAACATAAGACCACCTTCACTTGTCCTTTTGGTACTTTTGCCTATCGGAAGATGTCGTTTGGTCTGTGCAACGGCCCTGGAAACTTTCAAAGATGCATGGTAAGCATTTTCTTTGATCTCTTAGAAAGTTGCATGGAAATGTTTATGGATGACTTCATTGTATATGGTTCTTCTTTTGATGCATGCTTAGAAAACCTATCTAGAGTTTTGGACAGATTCATTGAGACTAACATTGTTTTGAATTTTGAAAAATGTCATTTCATGGTAACAAAAGGTATAATCTTAGGACACTTGGTATCTAGTAAAGGCTTAGAGGTTGATAAGGCCAAGATAGATATTATTACTTCTCTACCTTACCCCACTTCTGTGTGAGAAGTACATTCTTTACTTGGTTATGCAGGTTTTTACAAAATATTCATTAAGGATTTAAGAAAAATTGCACAACCTTTTCCTAAACTGCTACAAAAATATATAACATTTCTATTTGATCAAGCATGCAAGGATTCGTTTGATGAACTAAAGAAGCGATTGACAACCACACCCATCATTCAAGCACCTGATTAAACTCTTCCATTTGAATTAATGTGTGATACATCTAATTATGCCCTTGGTGTTGTACTTTCTAAAAGTGTTATTAAGAGATCTCATGTCATTGTGTATGCCTCTTGAACACTGGATGCATCCCAATCCAATTACACAATTGCTGAGAAGGAGATTTTGGAAATTGTGCTTACATTAGATAAATTTTGCTCGTATTTGCTTGGATCTAAAGTTATCATTTTCTTTGACCATGCAGCTTTGAAGTACTTGCTAAAGAAGGCAGATGCTAAGCCAAGATTGATTTGTTGGATGCTTTTGTTGCCAGAATTTGATTTAGAGATTAAAGAAAAGAGTGGTGCAGAGAATCTTGTAGCAAATCATTTAAGTCAAATCCAACAATCTTTTTAAGAAACTTCAATTAAGATTCATTCCCAGAAGAGCATCTCTATCATCTGCACATGAAAGATCCTTGGTATGCATATTTGGTACTAGAGTGCGTCCTTTTCTAGTACCCTGTAACTAGTAGTGTTCTCTACGGTTGCAGCAAGCACTAAGAATTGGAACATGGCTCTAATGATCCTTATATCGCAGGATTATAACCCATCTTTTTGTGAGAATCATAAATTAGACATCCTAGATCCATAGGGCAAGTAACCTTGGAATAGGACACATGGAGGGTACACACTCCTATTATAATGTTGGTTTATATATTTGTTCACGTGCATGTTGTCTGTATAAAATTATCCTGAACGTTGGGGTATAATGAAAGGAGGAAGAGGGGAGAGAAAGCAATAAAGGATGAGCAGCAAAAACAAAAACAAAAAAAGTAAAAGAAGAGAAGAGAGAGAGAGAGAGACAAACCAAGGAAAAGAGAAAAGAGAAAAACAAGGAAAAAAGGGAGTCTGGGCTGAACCCTTCAAAATCAAAATCCAAAAGTTCAAAAAATAAAATAAAATAAAATTCTGAAAACTGCATTACTTCATAATATCTCATACCATGCATTAATCCTTTTTTCACCATGCATTAGATTATTCACTCAAGTGACTAACTCATTTATTTGTTTGTTTTTCTTTCTTTCTTTCTTTTGAGGGGATCAAATTCTCAGTGATATCCAAAAGAGGTGAAATGAAAATTAATGCGGGATCAAAATTAAGGAAGAAATAAAGAATTGGGGCAAAAATGACCGATCTGTTGAGTGTAGAATCTTTTTCCAAAAGGCTACAGACGATACAGAAAAATGGCGTTTGTGAAGAGATATGAAAATGTACTGAGGTTGTTGGAAGTTAAAGTGCAAGAAGAAGCCATCACTGCCTTGGTATAGTACTACGATCCTCTGCTAAGATGCTTCACATTTGCGGATTTTCAGTTGGCTCCGACCCTGGAAGAGTACGAACAGATCATAGGCCTACCAATAGAGGGGAGCAGGCCATATAATCATTTGGAGCACAACACTTCTTTCTGGGCAGCAGCTCAATCTATAGGGCTGCAACATAGCAATCTCCTCGCCGATTTCCAGGAGAAAAATCAGTCCAGAGGCTTTACAAGGAAATTCTTGGAAAATTATTTGTAGCATTTGGCAGATAATAACAATTAGGGATGGAAGTAGGCCTGTAAACACTCAATTATATCTGAGGCCCCTAATCGTAACAATAATCAAGAAGAAAAATAATAATAAACAAAAAGCATAAAAAATAGAGAATAAATAAATAAATAAAATAATACAAAAAAAAATAGTAAAATGCTAAAATCTGGAAAAATAAAGAGGAACAGAATAAAGAGAAAGAAAGAAAATAAATAAATGAAGTTAAAGGAAATAAGGCAGAAAATAAATTAAAAACAGAAAATAAAAATAAAAATAAAAAATAATAATAAATTGAAATAAAATACAAAATCTGGAACTAAAAATAAATTATAAATAATAAATGAAAAATAATAAAAGATATAAAACAAAATAAAAAAACAATTTGAAAATAGAATTTAAAAAAAAAAGAAAGAAACTAAAAAGAAAAAAGAAAAAAACGTTTAAAAATAACAAAATTAGAAAAAAGCAGAAAAGAAAACGGATTTTAAGACGGAAAGAGGTTTAAAACAGAAAACGGTTAAAAAAAATTAGAAAAAACTGAAAACGAAAAAACTAAGAGAAGACAAAAAGGGGAAGGCTTCTTGATGGTAAAAAAAAAAGAGCAGTAAAGACGGGAGGGCTCCGGTTTCCTAGAGGAAGGAAGGACGAAAAGAAAGAGGCTTGGGGCATTCCTCTGAATTGGTTTTTTCAAAGAAGATTCTCATTCAAGAGGTTGAGTGACCAGGAGAGGGACTTGACGTTGCAAGTGGGAGTAGTGTCCAGGAGAAGCGCAAGGATGACCTTGGGTTCACTCTAGATTCGGTTGAAGGAGACACATAAAGGTTAGCTTCTTGCATTCTCATATCTTCTATAAAACCATTTTTAGCCCAATGTTTGAATGTATGATGTTTATGGTTTGCACGAAGTTATGAGTAAGAAGAGAAATGCTTTTGTTTTATTGTATCGGAGTTTCAAGAAAATCAGAGGAGAATAGGTTGAGTAGCATCTGTAGGTGAATCTTGGGTTGTATGTGGTTAATGTGGCACATAGATAATGAAACCAACTACATACTTAGAAACTGCGTCTCCACGTTCTTGTTGAAAATCAGAGATCGAGAACCATAATTTAATCCATGACGCTCGTCGCCTTAATGCTGCACACGAACATGCTCATGGCCGCTGTCACTGTAGCTGATGTTGAAGCACAGAACCATCCATTGCACCCTAATATCTTTAGCCAACGAGCCTTGACCCAAGGATACCCACACTTGCTCGTGATTCAAATTAAGCTGTCTAAGCCAAGCAGACCTTATTGACAAGTGGTGGCAGTTGTAAAACTAAAACTGGTCACATGTTTCTATGCTCATTGAAGCCCATCACATTATGAGATGTGAGACTCTACCTCTATGGTGGTTGCACTTGGGACCCTCCCATTCAAGGTGGTAGTCGTTGTAAGGTATCAAGGCAACCAACAGTTCCAATCCATAATTCATAGGCTTTGCAAGGCTACGCTTGTAAGATTCCATTGGCATAAAAAATAAACAACTCACAACAAAAACGGATACTGTCTCTATCCCGTCATCTGTGTGTTTCTTTTGCTGTTCACCAAATATGTTGGAGAGAAGAATAGGAAATTTTCCTGGGTACTAGTGATGGCTCCTTTGACACCCATGATGTTGCCAATGTCTTATGAACGGTGTAGATAAGCATGAGGTATATGTTGTGAGATTGTAAGTATGATGGCGTTGACTGACACTGAAAGCAAGAGAGGAAGAGCCCAACTGTTACCATTTTGATGTTCTGCACCATTATATGCTGATTCGAGGGTGCAAGGAATGAACGAGATCGATGGGAAGTCACCCAAGCATAGGGATATCCATACGTGGACGTTACCATTGATATAGTTCAGAAACACACCATCATTCGTTCGAACCCGTTGTGTAGGATTGATTTAGGAATTAAGCAGGGTCATGTGTGACTAAATGATACTGGCTTATGAGGGACATTTAAACAGAAATCAAAAAGCATGTGAGCGTTGCGCTATCACAATTTTAGTCGGCTAAAGCAAATTAAGCACCTGTTAAGTATGACTGGAAAATATTAACTCGATGATCAGCTTGTTGAATGATAACCTAAGCGCAGGAATTTTGGAACCCAGCAGACCAAGTGCCCATCATCTCCAACTGGGAAAGCTTAGACAAGGTGATATAAATTACTACAAGACTACGGTGCATGCATGTTAGTAGCACAGATCAAGTTCGTTTTATGCGGAGTGTGTATGGTGAACAGTAAGTGAATGTATTAGTGGTTGATGCAAGTGATGAGGCACTTGACCAAAATTGTAAAAAATGTCAGTCCCATTAGCTTGATCTTCTTGATAACCAAGGAAAGGAGGTGTCGGGTAGTAAATTGTTGGGTTATCGAGTGCCATAAATAGGTCCCTAGTTGATCTTGAGATGCAGACGTTTAGTCACATCCCAGGCAGTTTGCATGTAAATTAGGAACCCCGAAAGTACTGGTTTAAATATAATATAGGGCTTTAGATCATCAACCAGGCGCTTGGCCTAATGGTTGACGCGCCGTCCACAAACTCAAAGACCCTAGGTTCGAGTCCCACAGCATGCAGTTTTGTTGATTTAATCCAATACAACTCATGCATGGTTTATATTAAAAGAGAGGCACCATGTGCTCAACCATGAGCATGGCTTGGTGGTAATGCTTGTGGTCCACCACTTCCAGGACGCGAGTTCGAATCCCTTATGCTACATTGCCCAAATCACAAATCTGCCCCCAAAATTCTCCCAAAATCATAATCCGACCCCCAAACTTTCCAAAATCACAATTTGATCCCTAAACTTTCCAAAATTCCTTTCTCCCCAAAAATTCAAATAAAGTCTTTTTTTTCAAAATTCAAATTAATTCCTTTCCTCAAGATTCAAATTAAAATTATTTTCTTCCAAATTCAAACTAAATTCTTTTTAGTTATTTTCTTCGTATAAAATCAAATCAAACTCAAATTAATTCTCTCTCTCAAATTTCCAAATCAACTTCAAATGTCTTTCCTCAAAATTATCAAATTCGAGTCAAGCTCATTCTTGATTAAGTCAAGTTTCATTTCCCAAAACTCAAAAATAAAAAATTTTAGCAAGTTCGTCGTCTCGTCGCAATTACGGTTGCGACAAGGCCGAGCCGAGCTAAGCTTTGAGTGTTCAAGTCTGGCCTGTTTAAAAATTGTGAGGCCTGAGCCTGGGCCTGTTACCTGTTAAAGGCTTTTTGTTTTTCTGTCAAGGCCTGGCCTGATTTAAAGCCTACAAGGCTTACAAGCCTGTTTAAAAGCCTACATAACAAAAAAAATCAATAAATAGACTTAAAACCTATATAAATAATTGATTAAAAAGACTTGCAAACTTAAAGCCTACAAGATAAAAAAGTTATTAAATAGGCCTAAAACATATATGTATATATATATATATATTAATATTATGTAAATAAAATATAAAATAAAAATTATACAAATATAATATATTAAAATAAATATAAATATATAATATATAAATATAAATAGGCCCCTGAATAGGTTAAATAGGCTTTTTTATAAGCCTAGGCCTGGCTTGTTTATCTAAAAAGGAGTTTTAACAAGTCTGAGCCTATCTATTTATTAAATGAGCTGAACCAAACTAGGCTTTAAGTGAGCCGAGCTATAGGCCCTTATCGGACAACCTTGTTCACTTCCATCCCTAATAACAACTGGGATATTTACATGGACGTGCTCGCCCTTGTCATCTACGGCCTAGTGTTATTCCCTCAAATGGAA
The DNA here is from genome assembly GCA_037954105.1 of Canavalia gladiata. Classification (NCBI taxonomy): domain Eukaryota; kingdom Viridiplantae; phylum Streptophyta; class Magnoliopsida; order Fabales; family Fabaceae; genus Canavalia; species Canavalia gladiata. The sequence goes on from CM075661.1 coordinate 43,685,741, forward strand.
GATTTCATAAACGTAGTTGCCATTGATGCATTCTTATCTTGGAAGAACAGGTCCGAAAATCCAGTCACCGCATTACTCATCGATACATGCTATGCCCTGAACCTTTGCTACGAAAAGAAATAGAGGAAGCTAACATGTTGCTTACCAATGCTCTACATCTGGGTCACAACACATGTATTTAACAGAGAAGTGAAAGTCTAATGCCCAATCTCAGACCTATTATGCTACCAGATCAGAAACATGACCGGGAGGGAATGCGCAAACCATCTGGCTGGTTTGTCAGAAGAAAAGATTAGGTGGGATCCGACCTGGCAACAAAGAACAATGATTATCTACCGTTGCAAAGGCTTCCCTAACGTCCCACTAATGGGAACAAGAGGAAGTATCAATTACAATCCCATATTGGGGCAACGTTAGCTTGCTTATCCTATCTGAAGTCCTCCGTCTCAGGAATTGTTGACCCCTCTTATCATATACTATGAAGGGGATTTTGCGGAGCCACTCCGGAAGGTACGAGAAACTTGAGAGGCGGTCACCAGAAAAGGGAAGGAATTAGGAGTCAGGAGTTGCGTGGCAAAAAAAGAATATAGACAGTGGGTAAAAGAGAGGGTACAACAAATCAAGTTACCTTTCAAACCTCAAGTCGCTACTTCAGGAGGCCAACTAGTGTCAGAAATATTTGAAGATGAGGCCGTCAAGGATCTAAAGGAAAAATTAGACAGCCTGGCCGTTAAAAAACAACAGGTTGGAGGAAGAACTACTAAAGGTGCAACAAGAAAATGCCGCACTCAAAAGAGATGGTCAAGAAAAAGATGCAGCCCTTAAGAGCATTCGTGAACAGCAAAGGTCAGAATGAGAACATACAGCCAGGGCTCACATGAGTCTCCAGGCGGCCAACAAAGAACAAGGGATGAGAGTACAAGAAAGAGATACAGCCTTCCAAGAGAACCAAAGAATGAGGGACATAATCGATCAGATGAGAGATAGAATCCGCCAGGTTAAATGAGAGAAAGACCAAGCAGTTGGTGAAAGAGATCGAGAATTAATAGAAAAATGTCAAATGATCGATGAAAGGAACGAGCGACAGCGAGTGGAGGATTTAAAGCAGCAAATTGAAAACATGCTAGTAGCATGTGAAAATGAGCTAAATGAAGAAAAACAGAATGTCATCGAGGTGATCAAAATGCAACAAAGAGGAATAAGCAATTTGCAAGATGAAATCCAGTGGTACAAAGACATGGCTGATCATCGGACCAACTATTTGGGGAGGCTAGCTGGTCTGGCCAACACCGCTATAGAGGAAATCCCATAGTTGCTCAAAAAAGCAGAAGCTTCGTTGCATCCACTCCATACCCCCACAGAAGTTGAGGAGTTCATCCACTTTTGTAAAGAATTAATTTTGAGGATGAATAGATACATTGCTTTAGCAAAAAAAGAGGATCAGGCTGTATCATAAACATCATATCATGAATAAAAAAGAATCTGTTTTCTTGCAATGTCTGATGCTGCATTAATTTCTATTTCACACTCAATCTCAAAAACACATCTTATGGATAACGATACTCACAGAGTCACCTGGTCCCCGATATTTAATTTGTGTTTAAAATTCTATATTCATTTATTTTTTTCATATTATTAACTACTGTTAAAATTTTCAAAAATTAAAATTGCAGACCCATGAGTTCCCCAGCATCCCTATAACACATGCTCGAAAAACAGAATCATGAATGATCTAGAAAACCAAAATGAGGAACTGAGGAACAAGGTGGCTGAGCTAAAAGAGAAATTGGCCAGGGTAATGAAGTTGCTGAAAAAAAACATAGAGGGATCCTCCGGGGCAGAAGCACTAGGGGTGACCAATGTGCCAATTCCCCTTCAGATAGTTGCCGACCAAGAATGGCCTTTTTATGGGCCACCACCCGGGTACATGCCTCCATTTGGCCCAAATTCCCAACAGATGTAGGGTATCCTACAAACCTTGGCGAAAATCCTGCCACCTATTCGCAACACATGAATTTTTCCATCTACCCACATACAAACCCTACTTCCGCATACCCACACACAAATCCTACTGCCACCTACCCGCCACACACAAATTCCTCACTGCTTACCACACAAATCCTACCGCCTACCCACCACATACAAACACCTTAACCTCATTCCCGCAAAACACCCACCTAAACTACACACACATGAACACTACTACCTCTGAGAATCCCACAAACTCTATCCCTATGACCACTTAACCACTAAATCCACAATAACCACCTCTTTATCCATCGAATCCTTATGGACACACCATTAGATCGAACGGACCCAGTACCTTCCCTCAACCGATTGCTCAGGCGATAAATGAACAATAATAGAACTTTCCTGAGCATGAGATCCACCTTAGTGGCAAGTGGCAGCATCTAGAGGAAAGGGTTAAAGCCATTGAAGGCAGTGGCTATGGAATGATGGAAGCCTCTGATCTTTACTTTGGTTCCCGATGTAGTAATCCCCCCTAAATTCAAGACACCTGAATTTGAGAAGTACAAGGGGACGGGATGCCCAAGAAGCCATTTGACTATGTACTGCAGAAAAATGGCTTCTCATGCCCATAATGATAAACTACTGATCCACTGCTTCCAGGACAGTCTCACAGGAGTAGTAGGCAGCTGGTATACCCAACTGGAGAGGGCATATATTCGCACATGGAAGGACCTGTTAGATGCCTTTCTCAAACAATATAAATATAACATTGAGATGGCTCCTAACAGAACTCATCTGCAAAATATGGTGAAAAAGGAGGAGGAAACATTTAAAGAGTATGCGCAGTGGTGGAGAGAATTGGCTGCTCAAGTTCAACCGCCGTTGTTTGAAAGGGAGATGATCAACATGTTTATGGAGACCCTCCCTGCACCATTCTACAATAAGATGGTGGCCAGTGTATCTGCAAATTTCTCTGACATGGTGCTAATTGGAGAACGCATTGAGAGTGGTCTACGTTAAGGGCGAATCATACACAATACGGTTGGCAATGTGAACATGAAAAAGCCGGCCAATAATTCTTGGGAAAAGAAGGAGGGAGAAACCCACCACATCTCCCATCTTACCCTCAGATGGTAGCCACATCCCAACCTAACCGCCAACCACCATACACTTATCCCGTATCCTTCCGCCCACCAATTCCACTTTTGACCTCACCACCACAAACAACTCCCTAAACACGACAAAAGACATGGAGCCCAAATATCAACCCCAACAAAGGCGAACAACAATGAGAGGAAAATAATCCAGTTCGACCTTATTCCCATGAGCTACACTGACTTCTTACCTCGCTTCATCCAAAACTCATTAATAGCTCCATGTCCTATGAAGCCACTGGAACCCTCATACCTCAAATGGTATGAACCAGCAGCTAAACATGAGTATCATGCTGGAGCTGTAGGCCACTCTACAGAAAATTGCTAGGGGTTAAAGCATAAGGTACAAAATTTGATTAATGCTAAGTGGTTGAGCTTTGAGAAGGATGCTCCTAGTGTAGGGAGCAATCCTCTGCCGAACCATGAGGGGCCATCTTTGAATTATATTGAAGCTGAGGTGAATATGCTCAATGAAGCCTTTCCTAGGCGCCCAAAACCATTGGTCATTCGATACACCGACACTTCAGCTGTGCCAATGCCTACCGAGTTAAAGCCGGTCACAATAAAGATACTCGAGCCTTTCCTATACAAGAGTAATAAAGAGGTTCCCTGAAAATATGACGTTGAGGTGTTCGGGGATAAAACATAGGAAAACAAAATCGATGTTACCAACGACCCCACTCCTGACATGGTGAACATCGCTGGAGTAGGGAGTATGACCAGGAGTGGTCGCATCTACACTCCTATAGAAGAAAGAAAAGGGCAGCCTTGCAGCAAAGAAATTATGGCCGGCCCTGAACCAAGGACCAGTGGCAAGGAAGTGAAAAAAGTCGTCTCAAATGAGGAGGCATGTGAATTTCTCAAGATGATCAAACAAAACGAGTATACGGTGATTGAGCAGCTTAATCGTATCCTCGCCAAGATTTCATTGTTGGCACTTATGATTGTCACAACCGTAATTCCGACAAGACGACGAACTCGCTAAGATTAAAATGGAATCTTGTGATAAGTGTGGAATCGCCACCAAATTTTTATTGAAGGGAAAAAGATTTGGGAAAACCCTAACTCGAGGATGAGATTTAGGTTCGGGAGTCGATTACGAGTGGGGAAGGTGTTAGGCACCCCACTCGCCTGTTCCGAGGAACAGTACCCTTAACCTGAGTGTGCGATTTTGAAAATTGTTTGATCCCTTTAATTAGCATGGAAATAAATAACTTGATGGGGGTTAGCCTGACAGGACTTGATCCCGCTCCTACGTATTCCCCGGTGCAATAGGAAACTCAAGGCTTACGTAGTTCTGTTTGAAGGCTTGACCTTCAGAGAAGCTTGAAAAGGAGTATTTGAAAATGAAAAGAGTGTTTTGAAAATATTTTAAGGAGAACCCTTAGTCCACATAGGCACAGGATCCAAGACAACTGCAGCTGAACTAGGATCCATATGAACTCCTAAACATCGAATAGCAGAAAAAACTACCAATTCATGCTTAGGGTTCATCGCGTGAGACCTTGAATCAATAAGTTTAATTGTTTTAAGACAGAAAGAAGAAAACTATTGGGCTTGATTTAAAAATAAACTTGATCTTGAAAATTTAAAATGAGCTTGATGAACATTTGAGGAAGAAGAACTTGATTTAAAATAAAATGAATCAGATTTGAAATTTGAGAAAAAGAAAACTTGATTTAGGATTCTCGAAGCAAAGAAATAAACTTGATTTGATTAGGAGGAAAGAATTGGACTTGATTTGATTTGAAGAGAAGCATTAAACTTGATTTAAACCAAAATGACCTTGAATTGGACCTTGAGGGAGAGAATTAATTTTGACTTGAAAGAAATGAATTTTATTTGCCTTCGAGGAAAAGAATTAAATTGTATTAGAGTAAAAGAATTTTATTTGTCTTTGGGGAAAAGAATTAAATTGAACTTGAGTAAAAAATAATTTTGTTTGTCTTTGAGGAAAAGAATTAAATTGAATTTGAGTAAAAAAATTATTTTTCTTTGAGGGAAAGAATTAAATTGAATTTGAGTAAAAAGAGTTTTATTTGTCTATAAGGAAAGGAATTAAATTGAATTACAAAATTTAGAAAGAGGAATTAATCTTACTTAAACGGATTTAAATTTAGAGGCTAAGCAAATAGACCCATTTTTAAAAAATGAATTAGGCTACTTCAATTAAAATTTACTTTCAAATATTAGAAGGACATTTAATTAAAAATTTAATTTCAAAGATTTGAAGGCGCTTCAATTTGAATTTAAAGACTTAAGGAATGTGCAATTCAAATAGAATTTCAAGTTCACATCCATTTTCGAACTTGGAGTAGGATCTAATTGCATCAATTCTTGTCACCTCCTTGAATAACATTTAATGAGCAAACAATATCTAAACTACCCTTCAATTATCAGGGATGCCTGAACTGCCCTTCCCCTGCCTATTATCACATGCAATTTGAAAATAAATAGTGACATAGGGTTCGAACCCGTGTCCCTGGGTATGTGGGCAACGTCTTCAGCCATTGGACCACACCCAAGTCTTAGTTGTAATTTCGTGCCATCATGTATATATGAGGAATTCATATTTGATTGCTTTTATAGAAAAAGGGTTATGGGGGATTCAAACCTGGGGTCCTATGGATTATGGGCGGTATGCTCAACCATGTGGGCTATTCCACGTTATGACTTATTCCACTAACTCTATATATATGTATTGGGCTAGGCTGCTTATTATATTTCAAGAAGGGTTTACTAGCGGGCCCCATGGTCATTTAATTGGTCTTTCTTTTTGCATGGAAACCTTTCCATGTTAGGACGCCCAACGTGCATGGGTCTCACTCTTCTTTTGGGTCAGGCTGGAAATGGTTACTCTTCTGGCCCCGCTTACATGCCAAGGGAACTACGTGCATGAATATTCAGCCTTTGTTGCCACAGTAACAACCCTTCTTCTAGGCGAAATTCTCCGACTTTATATATGTGCATGACCGACCCTCGTGGGAAATGTTTTGGCTTTATTTTGCATTGGGCAAATCATGGTTTATAGTGCTATTCACTTCAAGCAGAACAAAGGGTATCATCATAATCACAAAATCGATCACTAGGAACATACCTTTTAAAAATAATATGACTAGAAGGAGTGTAAAGAGAAGCTGTCTTGAAGAAGATCTTGGGAGTGTATGATCCAAATTTCCAGCAGGGGCTAATACTGCGGAGCTCGCGTCTCGGTATCGACTGCAAATGAATTGGTCAGCTACAATTCTGATCACGTGGAGCTCTGAAGGGGTCATAAGCTCACTGCCACATTACGTGGTTTCACGTCATTGCACCCATCCATAGGGCACCATCGAATCAGGATGCTACAGTGAGATCAGAGATATGATTGTTTCTTTCAAGGGATAATTGGGCTCACACCTCTTGGCTCATCTTTTGAAGCATCAACATTAGACTGCCAGCTTTATTATGACTTTCAACAAGCAAGCATACTATTTGGGAGAGAAGAAACCACCCCCACCTGTTGATTCCGATTAATAGAAGCGAGGTTGAGGCCCAAATAGTCGCAAGGATTCAACATAATATGGTCATTCAGTAATGCACCCATCTACGCATGCATGGACTTTGGGTGATAGAGTCACGGGACAAACAGAACCAGACCATTCTTGCATCTTGTTTGATCACTACAAGTGACGTGTGCAAGGTGCAACCATCTTCATGGACAAGTGCATACGTCTGCATGCAAGCTGTTGAGGTTACTGTTGGCGTCCTCAATGGTTAATACGGATTTGGGGAATCTGTTCCTTGCTTGTTAATATATTGGAGAGCCCACATAGCCAAGAGTTTTGACGTGCTCGAACCTGTTTGGTCTGGACCTAAGCATAGACCCACTTCATACTTTAGACCTTCCAAGCCTATATTTTTATGCATGCCGTAACAATATAAGAAGGGCCCTCGCCTGCGCTTTGAGCCGAATTGAGAAGGAACCTTTCCTTAGGCTTGAAGTTGACTTGGTAACCACCATCAATGGTCAAGATTGGAGGGCACTTACATTATTAGAGGTTGCAATGATCAGTGACATAGAACTTGTTCACTGCCTTTGGAAGTTTGCTAACTTGCTAATAGGGAGGGGGACCAATCATGTACAAGATTGAGGGTTCCACAATTTGTAACCATTACAATATATCATGCATGCAATTGTTAGTTTTACAATCGTCACAAATCTTCTGACTTATTTGAATGCAAGTTTTTCATCTCTATCTAGCCAAATGGCGCAAAACATGGCATGCACACAGTGGTTAAAACTACTATGTTTTCCACCATTTAACAAGATCTCAAGCTTTGTTTTAATGTGCGGAAATATATTAGGATTCTTGGCCTTGAATTCAAATTCACATTTGCTCAAAAGTTTCATAACATAATACTTGAATGTACTAACCTGGATTGTGTTAATCTCCAATTCAAGCTGAGTCTTGTAGGTATCCAATCTTCTTCCTTTCCACAACAATCCAGAGAAGTTTAGGAAGGTGAATTCGAATTGAGAAACCCCAGAAATCTGTCCCCTCCTCCCTCCAGAAGAACTCCCACCAAGAAAAGCCCAAAAAAAACCCCTCCGCATGGATTTTACGTCTTTTTTTCTTTCGGTTTTTCCGTTATTTTTGTTATTTAGGCTAGTTTTTTTCCCTTTTTTCTGTTTTTGGTTTTTTCTGCTTTCTCTTTTTTCAATTTTTCTTTTCGTTTTCTGTTTCATTTTTTATTTTCTGTTTTATTAAAAATTTTCTAATCTTTTTCATTTAATGTTTTATTTATTATTTTTCCAGATTTTATCTTTTTATTTATTTATTATTTTCAGATTTTATGTTTTTAATTTCTTTTTTTATTTATATTAATTAGTTTTCTTTTTTCCTTTTTTTCTCTTTTGTTTCTTGCTTTATATATATATATATATATATATATATATATATATATATTAACTTTATTTTTTGTTTTCATTATTTTTCTGCTTTTATTTATTTTGTTTTTTTATTTTCATTAATTCTATTTTTGTTTCAATTTTTTTTAAATTATTTTTTTTAATTTTGTTTTTTATTTTAGTTTTTAACAGTTTCCAGATTTTATGTTTCCCATTTTCTTATATTTTTTTATTGTTGTTATCATATTTTTCTTTTTATGATTTTTTGATTTTTTGATTTATTTATCTATTTATTTATTATTTTTTATCTTTATTTAATTTATTTTTTCTTCTATTTACTGTTTTTTTTTCTTTGATTTTTTTGTAATCTTTATTTGTTCTGTTTTTTATTTATCTAATTTTTCAACCTTTATCTTTATTTGTTTTTATTTTTTTGTTTTCTGTTCCTTTTTCTGCTTTCTCTTTTTTATTTTTATATTTATTATTTAATTTAGTATTGGTTTCTTGATTAATTTTAATAATTGGGGACCACAGACATAATTGAGTGTTTACAATGATGAACTCAAAACCCCATCAGAAGGTACTGATGAAAATACTAAATGAGGCACATGTGGTGCACAATCTCTCGATGGAGAAGTTCGAAAGAATTGCAAACAACATAATTGTCAACAACTTCCTCACCTTCACTGATAACGAAATCCCGGAGGAAGGATCCAGGCGTAACAAAACACTACACATATCAGTGAAGTGTATGGACCATATCTTGGCTAGAGTTTTAATAGACAATGACTCCTTTTTAAACATGATGCCTAAAATGACCCTGTCGAAGTTGTCTTATGAAACATCCCACATGAGGCCAAGTTCTATGGTGGTTAGGGCCTTCATTGGGTCCCGGAGGGAGGTTGCTGGAGAAATCGATCTGTCGGTCTAGATTAGTCCAGTCATCTTCGATGTGACATTTCAAGTGATGAACATCTTGGCTGCATACAGCTACTTGCTGGGGAGGCCTTGGATCCACTTCAATCAGGCGATACCCTCAACCTTGCACCAAAAACTGAAATTTATCATAGATGACAGGTTGGTCATAGTTTCGGCAGGGGAAGACTTTGGTCAGTAAACCCACCAACCCTTCTTATATTGAAGCCGCCAAAGAAGCTTTGAAACCCATTTCCAAGCTTTAGAAGTTGCTAATGTCACTACTATTAAGGAAGGGGAAGTGGTGGACCAACATCGGCCTCCTAATGCGTTGATGATGATGGCCAAGATAATGCTAAGGAGTGGATTCAAACCCATGATACACTGGGGCAAAACAATGGCGGCTAGCTCAACCCTTGCAGTTGGACAAGAGCAAGCACAGGTTCGGATTGGGGGTACAAACCCACTAATGATGAAAAAAAGAAGCTAAAAGAAGAGATGGAAGATAAAAGGCTGGCCCGGCTCAAAAAAAGAAAGCCTCGAGATAGGAGGATCCCTTTGTGTAACCTATCAAAAAGCTTCTTGTCCGCTAGATTCGAAGCTCCAAATCTAATAATTTTCGTAGATGGAGAGAGACTTCCCAGCATTGAAAATTTGGTGACAGCTTGCCCACCTAGGAAAGAACTAAACAATTGGGAGACTATCGAACTTCTCATGACTTTTAATTTAGTCTCAATGTAATTTGTAATTGCCATAAATTTTTTTTGAAAAAGACAATATTTTGTAAGTGTTTTTTTAACAATACAATACAATTGAATTTCTCCAGAATTGCTTTCTCATTTTCCAATATGTCAATATTTCTTCATAATTGCTTTCTCCTTTCCAATATATCCATATTTCTTATTCCTTTTTGCATATTCATCACAATGTAGATCTGAAAATAACCCGCTTAACATCGGCCACACTAGTATTGTATCGAGTAATTTTGACTGCCTTATTAACCAAGCAGACAAGGAAACAGAATTTGGTTGTGAACCTTCTGGGGAATTACTCAAGTTGATAGAGTGAGAATCTAAATTAATACAACCTCAACAAGAATCCGTTGAACTAATAAATCTGGGAACTGATGAAAATAAGAAAGAGGTGAAAATAGGCGCATTTGACAATCGCTATCGACCGGTGTCACTATTACACCAGTACAGCGACATTTTTTCCTGTTCTTATCAAGATATGCCAGGATTGGACACGCCTATCGTAAAGCACAAATTTCCTTTGAAGCCCGAATGCCCACCGGTGAAGCGGAAACTGAGAAGGATGAAGCCAGAAATGCCCCTAAAAATTCGAGAAAAAGTGAAAAAGCAGTTTGACACAGGTTTTTTGGCCATCACAAAATACCTAGAATGGGTCACAAACGTACTACTAGTCCCCAAGAAAGACGAAAAAGTGCAGATGTGTGTGGACTAAAGAGATTTAAACAGGGCGCCCCACATCGACGTACTGGTCGATAACACTGCCCTGCATGTTTAAATTTCTGTTAACCTATCACACAAGGATCTACATTTTAATTTTTAGCCCTTGGCCTATCACATGAAGCCCGACATATTTAAATTTTTGTCAGCCTATCACACAAGGCTCTGCATTTTAAAATTTCTACATTCTGGCCTGTCACACTAGGCCATGCATGTTTAAATTTTTGTCAGCCTATCACACAAGGCTTTGTATTTAAATTTTCAGCATTTTGGCCTATCACATCAGGCTCGATATGTTTAAATTTTTGTCAGCCTATCACGCAAGGCTCTGCATTTTAAATTTTCTATATTCTGGCTTATCACATCAAGCCCTGCATGTTTAAATTTTTGTCAGCATATCACACAAGGCTCTGTATTTGCAACACTTTGGGCCTATCACATCAGGCCTGACATGTTTAAATTTCTGTCAGCCTATCACACAAGGATTTGCATTTTAAATATTTTTCATTCTGACTTATCACATCAGGCCCTGCATGTTTAAATTTCTGTCAGCCTATCACACAAGGCTCTGTATTTTCAGCACTTTGGTCTATCACATCAGGCCCGACATGTTTAAATTTCTGTTAACCTATCACACAAGGCTCTTCATTTTAAAATTTCTACATTCTAGCCTATCACATGAGGTCTTGCATGTTTAAATTTATGTCATCCTATCACACAAGGGTCTGCATTTTAATTTTCAACACTTTGGCCTATCACATCAGGCCCGACATGTTTAAATTTCTGTCAGCCTATCACACAAGGCTTTGCATTTGAAATTTTCTCCATTCTAGCCTGTCACATTAGGCCCTACATGTTTAAATTCCTGTCAGCCTATCACACAAGGCTTTGTATTTTAATTTTTAGCACTATGGCCTATCACATCAGGCCCGACATGTTTAAATTTTTATCAGCCTATCACACAAGTCTCTGCATTTTAAATTTTCAGCATTCTGGCCTATCACATCAGGCCTTGTATGTTTAAATTTTTGTCAACCTATCACTCAAGGCCCTGCATTTTAATTTTCAAAACTCCGGCCTATCACATCAGGCCCTGTATGTTTAAATTTTTGTCAGCCTATCACCTAAGGCTTTGCATTTGAAATTTTCTACATTCTGGCCTGTCACATTAGGCCCTGTATGTTTAAGATTCAGTTAGCCCATCACACAAGGCTCTGCATTTTAATTTTTATCACTTTGGCCTATCACATCTAGCCTTGCATGTTTAAATTTTCGTCAGCCTATCACATAAGGCTCTGCATTTTAAATTTTTTTCATTCTGGCCTATCACATCAGGCTCTGTATGTTTAAATTTCTATCAGCCTATCACACAAGGCTTTGCATTTTCATTTTCATCACTTTGGCCTATCACATCCGGCCTTGCATGTTTAAATTTCTGTTAATTTTAAATTTTTTTCTCTTTTGAAAAAAAAAATTAAAAATGAAAAAGATTAGTTAAGGTAGTTAGTTAAGTTTTGAAAAAATTAGTTAGAAAAGAGTGAAGGTAGTTCACCTATAAATAAGAGAAAGATCAAAAAGAAAAATGGGACATAATTATTTTTAGCAAAGTTTATGGGGATAGCTTTCAAAAAAAATCTTTTGGAGATAGCTTCGAATTCTTCTCCCACTTTGAGGATTTAGATACAAGTCATAAAGGTTCTCAGAAGGCGTTTTTCTCTATAACATTTCCAAGTAACACCACGAATATCCTAAACTATTTTTTCATTTGCTACAATTGTATAAATGAAGATGATTTTTCAATTATGAATGATTTCTGTTTACATTCGATTGAGTAATCCATGTGTTCGTATGTGATATTAAAGTTTAGAATTTATTACACTAAGAATCAGTTTGAAACTTTTGAGGCAGTGATGCTATGGTCATTGAAAAATGCTTCCTGTTGTGATCAATCTTAGTGTTTAAAAATCACTGATAGACATTACTAGAAGCATCGAACTATACTTTGCCCCTTTCCTCCTTTGAAATCTAGTGCAAGATGCCTAATTCCATCGACAATCACAGAGAAATGATGCCATAGTCTGAGAAATCTATACCTAAAATGGCATAACCCGTAGCTAAATCCAAGATCTAGAGTTAGATCCTTTTGAAGGATCTACTGCTAATATCTCTACTATAATGTGGAGTAGGCTTCACAAATGTTTGGACTAAGCAATAGCCAAAGAACCTGAGAATAATAGTGTGGGCCTTGGGAGGAGTAGACTAATAACTTCATATAGGTCTTAGTTTTCATCAATCAAGCCCTTACTGCTTCTGCATGATAACATGAAGAAGGTAACATTGTGCGTAAATTCTGGAAGTTAGAAGAATTCATTAGGGAGAAATATGTCATTAATGAGAAAGAACTACAGTGATGGAGCTGGTTGATAGGTCTTGATCGTTTCCCCATAATCACCTTTGAGGAACCATTGTAAGTCAAACCAATACATAGTAATGATAGCCTTTCTTTGCCACAAAAAACATTATTCTTGCCAAAGGAAAAGAGGGGATTTGATCTGCTGTAATGATTGTCTATCAACATTTCACTAGAGCTGCTTGAATGCGCAAATGCTTCCTCTTGGTGAATGACATTGTCCAAATTGCACTTGTAAATTTTGTGGTGTAGCCAGTAGAACTTCTAAAAAGATGATGATGCAACTGCATCATGAATCTTGCACAAAGAAGATGGAGACCCTTCCTAATAACTTCAATATGTCAAGCCTTTCTTTTTGTGGGAAAGAGTGTAGAGAGCTTTCTAAGAACTTGAAGAAGTACCTTGGCTCCAAGCATGAACTAGAAGCGAGTTTTTCATGTTCTCATTCATAGAACAAATGAAGACTTGGAGGCAGCTAGTAGAGGAATTACCAAAGGGTAGGATGCAATTCCTAGCTGGCTATTGCACAGACTGTTATGGATGAATGCTTTTTACCTATTGTTGATCGGGGGAGTGGGATTAATTTAATTCATAATGTTCAACATAATAGTTGTGGCTTTTACATTGCAATTTTGGAGAGAGAAGATGAAATTAATGTTGCAGCATCTATCAGGTTCCATGGAACTAAGATAGTAGAGATTCTGTTCATTGGAACTTGCCATATTTATAGGTTCCAAGGGATGTGCCGTAGGCTTTTTTTTTCCATTGAATTGACCCTTTACTTTGTGAAAGTTGAAGAACTGGTTACTCCTATAATTGTTGAACTCCTGGATACATGGACAGCAATTTTTGGCTTCACACATCTTGACAAATCACCTAGGAAAGAAATGAGGTCATTGAATATGATGACCTTCCTTGGTATAGATGTGTTACACAAGTTGTTATTAGAAAGAGTAAAACATGAGGGTTCTGAGAAAATGGGTAAGGGAAATAATGGTCCTATCAAAACCAAAAATGGGAAATAGGTCAGATATGGGTTCCTCATTAAAGTGATGATGCTAGTTCAAATCCTGCTGACGTAACCGTAATTACAACGAGACGACGAACTCCTTTGTATTTTGAAAAGATTTATTATCTGATTTGTGGAGCCGCCACCAAATTTTTATTTAAGGGAAAAGACTTGGAAAAACCCTAACTTGAGGAAGAATCTAGGTTCGGGAGTCGATTACGAGTAAGGAAGGTGTTAGGTACCCTACTCGCCCGTCCTGAAGAATGGTACCCCTAAACTGAGTGTGTGATTTTGATGTTTTTGAAAAAAATTTTATCCCTTTAGTTTAGAATAAAAATAAATTGGTTTGTATAAAAATAGCCTTACAGGACTTGATCCTGTTCCTACGTATTCCCTGGTGCAATGGGAAATTCAAGGCTACGTAGTTCTGGTCTTGAAGACTTGATCTTCAAAGGTAAAAGGAATTTGAAAGAAGACTTAAAAAAAATTAAGAAGTGTTTGAATAATTCTTAGTCCACATATGCACAGGGTCCAAGACAACTACGGCTACACTAAGATCCATATGAATCTCTAAATATTGAACAACAGAAAAAGCTACCAGTTTGTATTTAGAGCTCATTGCGTGGAACCATAAAATTATCAAAATAGCAAAAAAAAAAGGAATTGGGCTTCACCCAAATTAAGAAGAATTGGATTTGATTTCAAAGAAGAAAGCAGAAAAACTAAAATAAAATAAAATTAGGCTTGACCCAGATAAGAAACTTGATCTTAAAAATAAAAAATTGGGCTTGACCCAAATTAAAACTTGATTTCAAAAAAAAAGATTAGGCTTGACCCTATTTGTAAACGATCTTGATTTTAAAAAATAAAAAATAAACTGGGTTTGGTTTCAAAATTCGAAAAGATTAGGCTTGACCCAAATTAATTAACAAAATTGATTTGATCTCAAAAAGCAGAAAGAGTAGGTTTTGACCAAAATAAAAATGTAGTTGCTATTTATTTGATAATTTAACAACTTAATTTTTTTATTATATTTTAGGCCCCTTAATTGGAATCTGCAGGCCCAAGTGTGGCCCAACTTATAGGTCGTACGGCTGCCCCATTTGAGGAGCGTCTGGGCCCAATTCACCGTTAACATGGCTGCCCTATTTGAAGAATAATTAGAAGAATGATAAGGGTGATTAGTCTTGGGACTTTTGGAGCAACATCAATTTTTGGCAATCCATTAAAAGCTTTACTTAATCTATGATAAGGGTGATTAGTCTTGAGAAATTTCTGATAACCAAGATAAATTGTCTTCCTTCCAAGATGCAGTTAATGGTAGTTTGTGCCTTCTTCACATATAGGACATGCTTTGTGCCCCTTAACACTATATTTTCATAAATTTCCATATGCTAGAAAGTCATTAATATTGTGAAAAAGCATTGCAAACCATATGGATATAGTTGATCAACCATCTTCCATTGCAAATCATCAGCTGGATGACGAAGTTTTTCATCAATTTGTCTTTCATCTACATACCATCTAAGGTTCTTTGCATCATGTTTATTACAAAAAAATCGTTTGAACCTTCGAATTATTGGAAGATACCATAACACTTTGGCTGGAAGCCGCTTTGTGCTTTCATCGTAACTAGAATCACCATCCTTCAGTTTATAACGTGAAACTTGACATACAAAGCATTCATGTAATCCTTCAAACTCATTTCTGTATAGTATGCAATCATTGGGATAGGTATGTATTTTCTTATACTGTATACCCATCAGACACAACACCTTCTTTGCCTCATAATTATGCTTTGGTAATGTATTACCTTCCGGAAGCATCTATACCAATAGTTCAAGTAATTTTGTGAAACTTTTATCACTCCACCCATTCATTGCCTTCAAATTGAATAATTTTAACACTGTTGATAATTGTGTAAACGTAGTGCATCCTGGATACAAAGGTTTCTCCAAATTAATAGACAAGTTACCATACATATTTTCCTACTCAAACGACGCATGCCTTATATCATGAATCATGTCCTCTACCCAATCTTCCATATCTATATTAACCTCCATCGTTTGTGACACACTTGGCATGCCTAATAATTCACCATGCCATGTCCATCTTGTATAACTTTTGCAGAATCCATCACAAAGAACATGCTCTCTAATTTGGACAACAGTCAACCATCTCTCATTTAGATAATTAACACACTGACAATAAAACTGTCCATTACTCTGAGGTAGATTTGTTTGCAAAAAATTCAAAAACTCTTTGACCTTATTTTCGTATTCATCACTCGTTCGTTTAGCATTTATCCAACTATGATCCATACTATACAAGAATCATAGACACATGATTTAGGATTAACCTTGTCACTCATAATTGGTAATTTATTTTCCTTACTATTGGTAAGGCCCTATCCCATTTGAGAAAAAAGTTTTTTATTCATCAATTAACAAACTTCTAAAATCTTAAGTATCATACTTGATGAAATTTCGGCAACATTTCACATCAGTCTCCAAGTACATAACTTGATTATGGTTTCATTTACCATAATCAAACATGTACCCAGAGATAATGCAAAATGAACTAAAGCAAAATTTCATCATGTATGATTTACAAGATTTAAGAAGAAATTGTTAACCACTAAATATAAAACATTAGTCCCAAACTGTCCAACTTGGACAATTCAAGATTGAATACAATGAATGGTTTACTTATTCAGTAATATACTCAGTGTATTCAACCTTGAATGGGAAACAAAGGGTATGTTTATATTTGAACTCAAGAAAAGAAACCAACTTAACTTAGAAATATCAACATGCAATTTAGACATATAATTATGGTAATTGTCATTTTAGTAATCAACAATAAGTTGTGATCAACTGCAAGTAACCTATCTCATATCTATTATGACCTTAATAAACTTAGTTATGGATTCTTTATGAATTAAAAAATTCCCTTAACAATTTATATATAGAGGCTGAATTTAGGTCATATTCTCAAGTCATGAAGATTGTTCAATGTTTCAAAAGCAGGTTCATGCACTCAAGTATTGCCTATATTTAAAACGAAATCAATACTATAACATACACATCACCTACAAAGCAAAGATGTAGAGACTTCTTTGTTCAAGGTGACACAAGCAAACTCTCACAAATGCAATGACAAAGCAGAGGTGCAAAGAAAATACCTCACAGTAAACATAACAATGGTAGAGCGGTGGTTGAGCGGTGGCCGAGTGGTGGTCGAGCGGAGGCACAACGGTAGTCAAATAAAAAGCTTACAAATTATAGAATACAACCAAAATGAATGTAAATTTCAACTATAATAACATAAGGAGATGGATAAATAACGACAACGATGACGGAGGTTGCTCATACCTTAGGGTGCACGACAACAACTTCGAGCGGAGGCAATGGTCACAACGATGACGACGACCACTAACGTAATGACTGAGTGTAACGACGAACAACAACGACGACGATAATCGCTGAGATGTAAACGAAAACAGAGAGAATGGGCTGAGACAAGAAACTAGGGATTTAGAGAATGAGGTTAAAGAAGACCAGGGTCGAAAAAAAGGGAAAGGGGACGACATTCTACATCGGTTGTTTCTCAGAACCAATGTAGAAACGACATACTACATCGGTTAAGCGAACAATTGATGTAGAATCTTTGTCATCTTATTTACAAAAATACCATCGCCAACTTTTTACATCAATTCCCTAAAGAACGATGTAAAAAATTGTTATAGAAAACCTACAACAATTGTTTTGAGAACTAATGTAGAAAGTTTACATTTATTTATAAAAGTGCTACTGCATTTTTATTTACATCGGTTCATGAAAAACCAATGTAAACTCTTGTTATAAAATGTTATTTTTCCACTAGTGATCACTTTAGGATACCTATATTTACAGTTTAAAAATTGTCATTAAAAGTGGTTGTAGATATATGATAAATTTTTTATAATATGTACTATGCTAACAACACTATATATTTATGATTAGTCCATGAACATCATTACGAAAAATTTATGCCAACAATTCATATTATCAAATGTAATTTCAAACAATCACAAATGCATGCTAACAATTTTCATCTATAACAACAATTTATCCAAATAACACTATTTAAATTTTTCCTTTTAACATTCAGAATTTCTATGATAAGCTCTATAAATTTTGAATTAATATTTAAAGATAAAAAATAAAAAAAATTTAAATTTAAACTTAGAAAAATTAAAAATTTCTTTGAAAAATAACAAAAATATCCTTAAGCTGAAATAACAATAAATAAAGTATAAAAAAAATTATAGAAAATATATGATAAACTTAAAACTTATTGATATTTATTAAAATATCACTAGAAGAAATTAGTAACAAATAAAAGAAGAAAACTTTGTAGGAAACACTTAGAGCACTTATAAAAAACCCTAGTTTTTTTTTTAGGGATAAACTATCCTAAAAAATAAAAAAAAAATTATCTAAAGAAGAACCAAAAATGATTAATTAAGGAATAGAAGATTTAGAAATAAAGTTTAGAAACTTCTTTGAAAAATTTTTAAAAAATAGTCAAAATGCCCTTGATAGCCCGAGCAAGCTAGAAACTACTAGCAGAGGCCCACAGTCTGTGCTTATCTTTGAGCGCATATTTATATGTGAATTAAGGATTATATTGGGATTCCATTAAGTGAGAGGATGAGTCATTTGGACATTAAATTACTAAGGGGAAAAAGATTTAATCAAAAAGAGAAAGTATATGACACATGTTGAATAATTCTAATGCATTTATTGCATTACCTGGTGGTCTTGGAACAATGGAAGAAATTTTCACCATAATATTTTGGGCCTATTTGAATTTTCATAAAAAAACCTTTGAGCTTATTGAATATTAATGGCTTTTATAATGGTTTGTTGTCCTTTTTAGATCATGTAGTATAACAGGAATTCATGCCCCAATCCATGCGCACAACATAGTATATGCTTCAACTGTTGAACAACTATTTGAGAAATTGAAAAATCCTATATTTGAGCTCAGTCAAGCAATGCAGTTGGTGAACTAACCCAATCAGGGTGACAAAGACAAAAGAGAACTAGATACTACGCTTTAGTTATAACTTTCCTTATTTTGGTGGTTTTCTCACATTTCTTTTCCTGTTATGTATATGAAATTCTATCTAAGACATTGGAGACAATGTCTTGAATAGGTTAGGGATAGGATGGTTTGATTAAAAGAAAAGAAAAAAATTAAGTTAGATTCATAAAATTGTTTTGAGTAAGATGACTGAGTAAGGAGTTACACTTAACTCTTGATACACATCTTATGAATAAATAATTAAAAAAATATTTAAAATATGGAAGTATGTTGTTCTTTAGATTTCATGAAATAATTGAAGTAAAATGATTTACATTTTGAGATTAGTTTGGCAACAAATATTTGAATTGAATAGATTAGATTTGATAAAGATATTACCTGTGAGATTTTGAGCCTTATTAATTACTTTCTTTCTTGTGTGATTTTCATCCATGGAATATGTTATTTCAAAACTTACCTTGATTATTTTTTAAGCTACATTTTCACATGAATTGTACAAAAATGATTGAGGCATTGTTTTTCTTGAGCAAACCACTTAGCCAAATAACCAACCCATGTCATTTTACCCTTTGATTAGTCCCTTGAGTTGATTGACCATTTCTTTTAGCTCATTACAAACCTAAATGGAAGAAAGAAATAACCTTTGTCTAACCATAGAAGGTGAGGAATATTGGGTTTATCATACCATAAGTGTTTCAATAAGTGTGGGGGAGATTGTAATTGTGTAGTTAATCATCAATATCATGGTTGAAAAAAAACCAAAAAAAAGGAAAAATAAATTAGGTGTACATTTGTGCATTACATGTGTACATAGTAGTAGATAAGTAGAAGATATGCAAGCCTATTATCTTTTATCTTTCATGGATTGAATATGAGAGAAACACTTACCAAATCAAACACTTGAGATATTCAGAGTATATCATGTAAGTTTTTATCTTTCTCAATCTATGATTTTCAACTAAATTTGCCTTTCTAATTAATTTAAAAAATATGATGAAAGAATATTTCATAAATTTTTGTGAATCCTTAAGAAATTAACTCAAAGATTTGATGTTCTTTAATTTTTTAAAAAAAATTGAGTCACTAATCTTTAACTTAAGTTTGCCCAAGACGTGCAAAAGATAAGTGTGGGGAAATTTGATAAGCATAAGTTTCATAAATAATTATCTCTCATTTGTAGCTCCTTAATACTTTTTATATGTTTAATTAAGTGTTCTTTGTCATATTTTATGAGTTTGGGTTCATATGGAGTCTAATTGAATTTCTCTGCTTAACCGATTAAAATGACACTATTATAGTATTTTGAGCATAATAGGAGTTTTAAGCATCCAAAAATCATGAAATTTATCTTGAAAGGAAGCTTAAATAAGTACCCATAGTTAAAAAGGAAGATCAAATATTAAATCGGATGTATAGAACTACAAAATTATCTCAAAAGAAAAGATAGTGTTGTTGTCGCTGAATCTGAGCAGTGTGCAAAGATCTGGTCATATCTTGAGATACATAAGTCATATTGAGATGAAACTAGATTCGTTGGAAAGCTGACATCCAAGGATACAATTTTTTTTAGACCTTAAGATCTAATTTGGACATATGAAAATATCCGAAAATGTGCTGCAATCAATATCAAAATTGGTGTGCAAGACAAAAGTCAAATATATTTTGCATTTTTAATAAAGTGCATATGAAAGCAATAAAAGGATGGAAAAAGTCAAAAAGGATGGGAGACCTTATGAAGATAATGCATTAAAAATCCTCTATAAATAGCAGAGTATACAAGAGGAGAAAACACCCTTGGATATTAACTCCAATACCATTTTTCATCTTTCTTTCTTTGTTACTAGTTTTTCCTCCTTCATGGAAGGCTAAGTTTGTAATTTCAATTTAAGGATTCAAGCTTATTTTCATTTTAACTTTAAGATCTTGATCTTTATTTACATGCTTATTAGATTATTTCTACTCTGTTTTACTATTTTTTTCAATTTTATTTTGTTAATCAAAGTTTGTTTGGTTGACATATTTTGATTAAGGTGTAATTGGTTTTTAATTGGTTAATCATTTTCCAAAAGTTTAAATAGTATAAATTAAGTAATTGAATTGAAGGTTTTCATTTTATTACTTACTTCAATTGAATCTTTATTATGAAATTGGTTTAAATCTAATGAAAGATTAAGTGGTTATTTGATCTTGTTGATCATAATCAATTGAATCCTGAGTTTTCTCAGCAAAGAATTCAAGGATCGTTTTAGGGGCTCCATATGATCATGGATTGATAAATATAATGCATGATTTTAGTGATCAATGATTAGTTAAGAAAATAGCCTTTGAATTCCTTGAGTTGATCATCATTAAGTCAAATTAATTTTATTTTTCATTTTTTATTTAGAATCTAATATCAAATCTTTACGAAATCCCCTCGTTCTAACTTTCTCCTAATTTGCTTGAGAATCTTAAATGGTCTTTGGGAGATGATCTAAGTTGTACCTTATACTATATCATAGTTGGAAAAAATCTAGAAAATTATTTCTGGATGTTTACGACAAGCGTGCCACCTTACCATGGAGAACAAAAGGCTTAAAATCTACAATTCATGATAATTATTAACCTTCACAAGTGTTAACATACAAGATCCTTACATGAAGTTAGGGAAAATTAAATTAAGAGACATTGGAGAGTAGATATGACCATTCGTTAATAACTCTAAAATTATAGGAGTAAAGGTTGGAAATTTTTCTATAATTAATTAGTTAAATCTTCTAAAATAAGATATTAAGAAAAATAAGCTTTTGGGGCAAGTAGCACAAATTTAGTGACCTATAAAGCTCATATTAGTCATTCGACCATGCCATGGAGAAAGGTGTATTGGAGCTACAAATTTTAATGACCAACTAGTTTAAGAAATTAATCCAAAAAACTCAAGCATACAACTTTTGGGGACAAGAAAATACAAAATAAGCCCTTAAAAGACTTCAAGGCTATTATGCCAAGGAGAATTAAAGTTTGATAAATAAGATTTAGCAAACAAACTCTTAAGAAAAAGAAAGGTTGGGAGGAACCTAGGATGAATGAGTGATATAGATTTTGAGAAACTTATCATAAAACAAAAAGAAGGTGGGCAACTTGGATAATTTTAGAAAATGTGCATGTTGTCCAAAATTTAAGGATCGTGTTAGAGTAAAGACTTTTACTAAGAAAGTAAATTTTTGGATAGTTATTTATGTCTTTTTATCATGATGATTCTTGAGCATGTTTATTTATGTGCAAGCATTCTATGTGCTATCTTTAATAATACAAAGAATTGATATGAATTTATGGTTCCATATGTTGATGAATTATGTGAGAATTGAGTGATTTGAATGCTATATGTGCATACCATATTGTTGGATATTGAGCATGCATGTTATTATGAAGACTTAAAATGGAACCTAATAAATCAAGAGATCATTAAAGAAGAACCTTATGTGAAAACTTAACACTACTCATAGTGTGTCAAGTTTGGGACTAATGAAACACTTAGAAGATTGTAGGTCCTTCTATGCTAAAGTTGTATGTCTTCACTAATCCTTTTATGAAGAAGTCATAGGTATTCATAAATTACAATGGTGATGACCATCTGAAATGAGTTCATATCCTAATAATAAAAGGTAGAGTTGTAGACAGGTGGAAGATATTGTTTGAATAAATTGTTAATAATATGCCTTAAATGAAATTGTTACTTATAGGGTGACTAGAGAATAAGAATGGTATGACTAAGGCATAAAGTGAGTAAGACTAAAATAATACCTATGTTATGATGAAAAAGTGATCTAAAGAATGCATGAGAATTTCATCTATGTATAATTTATGAAAATGATATTTCAGAGCATATATGAAATGTATGTTGGCGTTAAATTTAATTTATATCATTGTTAAAAAGAATCCACTTGTTATAAGTATAATTTTACAAATTAATATTTGAACTTGCATGTCTATCACCTTTTCTTAACAAATTGAAGTGGCTAGATTACAAATGATGTTACTAATCTTGGGGTAGATGGTTACTAAGAGATTACGATTTCTCATCCCTACCTCTCATTTCTCTCCCATACATTGATCACATTCTTCACAGTAGTAATAGTCTAAATGAAAATAAATAACATGGACTAGAAACTTAATGCTCACATAATGTAATTATAGGAAGAGTTATAAGGGACCTCATTCTTTTTTATATACCTTTATACCTTTTTTGCTTTGTATAACTATAACTTATGAAGAGCACTAACCTTTTCGTTTTATTTAAAAGATTCATCATGAACTTTGAACTTTTATATTTCTCATATATATGGGATATCTATATAAATAATATATACATGTTGGTGTATTGTATAAATGTATATTATATTAAATAAATGTATGTGAATTGTCAAATTTGCATGTATAATATCATCTAAACGTTTATTATTTACTACGTTAATTAAAATGATAAAATTTTTACTTTCAATAAATAGTTTTAAAATATTATATCATATTCTAAATAAAAGTATTTTATAAAAAAATTTATATCATAAAATAAAAACTGATAATAAATTTATATTATAATTTAAGTGTAGAATAAATATAATTATTAGAATATTACAGTTTTATTCAAATAAAACGTATATTAACCCACACTTAACATCTAATTCCTGGTAATATTATTGTATTATATTTTTTTGGAATCACTTTTTTTACATGATAAATATTTAAATAAATTATTTTTTAATGAATTTAGGAAGGGAAATAATTTTTTTTAGATTATAAATTTAATATCAATTTCAGTTTTATAATTTTAAAAATAATTATAAAATATGAAGGAGATGGTAAAGAAAAAGAATAAATCAGCCAAAAGATTTAAAAGAAATAAACTTGTATTTAAAAATGTTTTATAATTTTAAAATTATTTATAGAAAGTGGGAGAAGGAGAAGATAAAAAAAAAAAGGAAAAATCAGTAAAGATTTGAAAGACTTGATCGTAACCTTTGTTTGTTGCTAGGTGTTTGAATGTTAATCAGAAGTATTGTTCATAATTACAAAGAAAGCAAATGATTTCCCTTTATGACTTAAGAAGGATCCCAAAGTAACAAAGTCAGCAAGGTGAAGCGATCTTTCCCACTGCTTTTCTTTTTCCTTTGTCAAGGATCTAATCAATACTACTTCTGGCGAATGCTAGCATTCGTGTCGGTTGGCACCATCATGATTTCAACGATTTTGAACAACTATCCCAGGTGAATATTTTTTAAAAATTGCATCACAATCCTTTCCAATGAAACACTTGAAGAAGATTGAAAATGTTACATGGTCCATCTAAGTGTAAACATAGGCAGGATTCTCCATTCTATTAGCAAGAACCCAAGTATCCTTTCCTTGAAGAAATTCCATAAGGAAATGTACCTTCAATCATAAGGTCATTATGAGGGTAGATAGACAAAAAAGTAACTATTGCCATTTCACCTCTCTTGAAGATGAAATTCTTGAGTACATCAAAGCTTGCCCTTGCATCTATGCATGTACACCTGCCACCTCTGCCTCATAACCATCTTTGCTGGGCTTTTTGTTGGATGCAGTTTTTTGGGATTTAATTGCAGTCATCATTAGATATAGTTTATTATTATGAGGACTAATCAGCAATTTTTTCATAAATTTTATATAATAACCAGTGCAACTGGTCAAATGTAAAGTTATCTTACCCTTGTATTTATTTATTATATCCAACACCAATAGTTGATATGGATAGAGACTGTCATGGACCAAGATTTTATGAAGTCCATGTAACATGCACCCTACTGGGACCATTGATTGGTGCAGGTGGAATACAGACCTGATTTTGCAAGGCGCATTATTTGGCCTAAATTTATCTTCGGCTACATCCGAAACTAAGTTCACAGAATCAAAGAATTACTTATGCTCGGTCTTGGTCAAAATAGCTGAGAAATTAATTCTGTGAATTTAATGCTAACTTTTTGATTTCTATGTGACTTTTGGTTATAATAAGTCAGATATTTTCACATCAAACATTAAAATTTCATACACCAACTGTAAACCGTCTTATTCATTAAATGTTATCCTTCTATCACTTCCACCTATACTTAATTGCTTGGTCATTTGAACTTTCAAACTTCATCTAAATGGTTAGATGGTTACCGATAACTCTAGATAAAACTAGTGGGGATAACGGGAGAATTAAAATAACGAAAAGAAAAAAAAAAGGGGGGGGGGAGGGTGGGGGTTAGGGTGCCTGTTTTCTGTTTTCTTTCGTTTTCTTTTCTTCTTTTCTTTCTTTTCTTTTTACTGTTTTAAATTAAAGCCTAACTAAAATTGGAACAAACCCATTATATAATTAAATTAAGACATAATCTTTAGTTACTCATTTCAGAGTGAATTTTGATTTTAATTCTTGTCAAAAAAATTTATGATGGTAGTATTTGTTATTATAATTTTCAACACAAAAGTGTTAGTATGTATAACTTGGTTTCTAATTTTTTTTTTATTTTCTCAAATTTTAATTTTTTAAAAACTATTTAATTTAAAAAAGATAAATATATACATTTTAATCTCTAAATATATTAATTTTATTTATATATTATTTACATTTGTATGAAAAAAGAATTAAAATAAACCAAATTAATATCAAATATACATGTCAAAATATTGTGAACTAAAAACATATATAATAAAATTTTCAAGAACTAAAGTATATATATTTTTAAACCATATATTACATAATAAGAAACCAATAAACTTATTAAGCGTTAAATTAAGTGATAAATTTAAATAAAAAATATTAGTAAGATTGTTTTAAATTATTTTTTATTATATATCTCATGATTTGACTATTTTTTAAATAATCAAAATATTTATTTCATTAATTCATCACTTTTTAAGGGTTAAAAAAATGCATGAATATTTTCTATTTAAAGATTGATTTCATAGCCTTCAGTTGACCGGCTTGTACAAAGTGGAGTGGGCTTGCCTTCTCTTTTGGCCATTGATAATTTTATAACTAACTGAGAAAAAAGTCAACACATATTATGGCCAATTTACTCTACATATTCCCTTTCTTAATGTTGGTTCCAACCATGCAACAACTTTTTGGAAAACGTACAATGAAGAAAACTACTTTATGCTCTGCTGGCATAATTGTATTACCTAACATAGAGTACCTCCACAAACTTAAACACAACTTGACCGAATTATATGCTGCAACCCATGTCTGAATAACCGATGAACTATAACAGTAAAACAAGAACAAGATGTTAAATTAGTTACCAAGGTTATATTTAAGGGACCTAATCTAGTTTCCTTTCTTTCGCTGTATTTTCTGACTGAGCAAACAAAACATATGCATTAGTGTGCCAACCAATAACTTGTGACTCAATTGCACAAGATACTCTGAAAGTAATGCCAAAACAAGCTGTTTTACTTGGAGTTTGAAATTTGAATCCTTCCTGTTAATTTTTGTTGTCACACTTTACATCTTTTCAAATATCTCTTTGATAAACTATTTGACTGCTGAGTGTCATTCTTTTTATGCACAAAAATGAAGATTCATGCCACAAACACCATGATTCCACATGCCCCTCTCACTAATTAAGCCATATATACACACTCAAAAGCCTCCCACAACCTTAGTTATGTTTGTATCTCTCACATGTGATTTGCTGCCCCTAAGAAAGATGCTTAGGACTTTATTTCCCGCATTCTTCTTTTGCATTTAGCCTATTTATAAATTTAATATTGGTTCCATCTAATCTCTATTAACCGCCAGATAAAGCAGCAGCATCTACCTTGTCGTTGTCTCATGAGAATTGGCAACCTAGTGACCACAAAAAATATACTTTTTCTTTTATATGTTTAATTATGGATCTAAAGACTAAACCACACCGACATGTCTGACCAATTAAATTATGAATTGATCAAGTAATTAATTTAAACAGTTTCTAATCAGCCAAGAAATGAAGTAAAAATTAATAGGTGACAGAATATTTGCTTGAAATTATATTTCTCAAAAGATTTGATTTTATGTAGCTATTTTAATGTTTCTTCAAAACAATTTTGTAAATAAACAAACCCTCATATATCATTCAATTGTTTATTTTGACCTCCTTTATGTAATAAAATAAATAACATGACTATTTTATGTTAATTTAAAATTTGATCTAATTTAGTTTTTTATAATTTTATGCTTGTTGCTTAAAATATTATATAATATTAAAAATATATATTCAATTATTATAAATTTTACCAAATCCAATCATGAGCAAGCTCAAACAGCAGATAGTACAATTTTATAACGTCTCAATTTTTTTAGCAAAATTAAAAATAAGCTAAAATAAATTTTCGGTTTCTAAAATTATGACTGAGTTTGATTTGATTTTAGTCTTTTATTTTTTTTGGTTTTAATTTCTAAAAATTTTAATTTTTTTAAAATGTCTCAGTCATCATTTACAACGATATAAGATGATACCTATTTAATTACATTTTGCCAACGATAATTTTTAAATAAAATGATATAATATATCTAACTGCATGTATATTATTGTAAATTATAATAAGAATTATTTTAAATTTATAAAAATTAACAAATTTTTATATAAAATTAAAACTAAATTTAATCATTTTTTTTACTGAAAATATAAGAATAACTTCATCAGTGAATTAAGTAAATTCCTTGTATACTAATTTTCTTATGTCATTTTATTCTAAATGTTAGTAATAAATAATCATAACTATCATTTATTATATATAATAATAATAAATTTATAATAATGATTGAAAAATAAACTACACAAATATTGTGTTTCAGTATATACTAAGTGCTCGACGCAAATTAGATTGTTAAACCTAAATAGTAAAACTTTATGAATATAATTCAAAATTTAAACTTAAGTTATAATAAATTAGGGTCAGTTTGGTTTGATTAACATTTTTGAGGGTAGAAAATTTTAAAACTAAAATTAATCATTAGTTTTGAATTTTTATAGTTTTAAATTTTAATATTAAATATTTTTTTAAATTATAAAATCATTTCTATTTCTTAACAAAAATTTTCTTGAAGAGGGGGGAGAGAAGGCAATAATAAATACGCTGAACATAAGGTGATATAAAAATGATATTCTTTGTTGATATGGTTATAATAACGATAGTAAGACGAGAATGATAATTCCTATAATTATTATTAAAAATTATTATGATATTAGTAATAATAATAGTTATTTTAAATGATTGTGATGATTAATGTAACAAGTTGATAAATCAACAAATTACGATTGTGGCATAAATGATAATTAGTAGTAATAATTAATAATCGTGCTAATTTTAATTATATTAATTATGAATATTGTTTTTAGAAAAATTTATGCATGGTTTATTTTGTGACTAATTAAAAGTAAAAATTAAAATCTTTTTTTTTTAGACTTGAGAAAAGGGGGTGTAAACTAGAGATGGGAAAACGATGGATAAAAATAACATTAGTGTTATATAAAATATTGGCTTTTAGTTGATTTAGTAATATTTATGAATTTAATTTTGATATATTATTTATGTAAAAGGATTTATATTATCAATTAATTAAAAAATATTATAGATATATAATTTAAATGCACCAAAAGTATAAAATTTTTAATATTGTTATTCAATAATAAATTATTATAATTAAAAATTATTAACTTTAGAACTTTTTTAAAAATTTACCTATAAAAAATTGATAGTTTTAATATCTTTTAATAAGAAACCAGTAAAGAGGGATAATTATAAAAATTATATTTTATCTTTTTTTCAATATTCTTCTATTTTATCTATATTTGACTTAATTTTTTATTTTTTATTTGTTATTTTAATATTTTTATTTTTTGTCTAATAGTCCCTGCTATCTTGTGTCTTACATTTTTTTTTTCACGAAAAGCAACTTGCATATTATATTTCTGGATGACATAATGATATGTTGCTATATATATGTTTATAGTTTTGTTTTATAGTTTTTCTTTTAAAAAAAATCATTAATTTTCATAGTACCATTTCAATTTTGTTCACCAATTTCGGAAATCAATCTATTCTCAAACATAAAAATAGAATGGTGCAACTTTCGTGAGAGTGACTATGATTTGTCTTTTAAAATTATAATAACTTTCAAAAATCAGTTTTGAGAAATATATTTTATTTTTGTGTAAATTTTGCCATCAAAAATTAGTTTTACGAAGTGTATTTTCTACATTTCTAAAAGTTGGTTTTCACGTGTATGAAACAATTTTAAAAGTAAGATTTCAAAAATGCATGTAAATAACGTTTTCAGAAACGTTTTTTTTTTTTTAAGAAAATGTTTTATATATTTTTTGTTTGGATAATATTTTTAAATTTCTATAATTTAAATTGATTTTCATGTTCTAATGTTTTTAAAAAGTAATATATGATGGTGAGAAGTGAAGATTAAAGTAATTTTATATGAGATTATGAATTTAAATTTTATTGCTTTTTTATTGTATTAAAAATAACATTTTTAAAAATATTTTTTTTAAAAAATGTTTTATATATTTTTTTTGGTTGGATAATTTTAAAAATTAAATTTGTTTAAAAAAAGGAATGAGATCTAGTGAAAAAAAAAAGTTAAGTATGCATGCATGGTCGAATGTTTTTCTTGGTTTACCAAAGTCTCGTTTTTATATAATTTTGACTTTTTGATTTTGTGCATTTATAGCACTTTAAGATTTTGATCCATACAAGGTTTGTCCAAAATTTAAAGTTTGGGTCATGGTCAAAATAAATTTTGAGTGTCTTGTGAGACTTATGTCATTTTATGTTCAAAATCTAACTTTTACTTAATAATTTTTAGATTTATGCCCAAAGCAAGCTATTGGGACTTTTAGACTAATTTTTCTTTTAATTTTTAATATTTAAGTTCATGGGTTTAGATATAAACAAAACAATACACAAGTTTACCATAAAAAGAAAAACCACAACTTTCTAGCTTTAAACATAAAAACATGTAAGATAATATTTTTCCAAAAAAACAAAGTATAGATCTCCAAAATCTACTCTAAGATCCATCCATCTCCTATCAAGAACACTTCAAAAAAATTTCTCATGATTTCTCAAAACTTTCCAAAGTTTCAAAATAGGTTTTAAAAGAATTTTCACCGATTAAATTTCTTCTAAGTTACTTCGAAACATTTTAAACCAACCAAACTTCATTTTATTTCTCAAAAATCACTAAAAATTGATTATGCTCATTTTAAACCATTTAAATGTAGCCTCGAGCCCTTATGCATCCAAACAAAAAAGAGATCCATGAATTTTAGACAAAAGATCCACAAAAGAAAGAAAAAAAATTATAAAAGCAAGATTAAAGCTTAAAATGACAAAGTAGAAAATTCTACTTGATGGTTACTTAGTGTGGGTGATGGTGGGGCTACGGTGGCTGATCTTTGTCCCTCCTTGCCTGTTCCACAAGAATCTCTAAGTGAAAGTGGTGTGGCTTAGTGTTTAAGGCTTGATTTTAACTTAAATATCAAAGATGGAGATTTAGGCTTAAGATGAAAGGTTAAGGTTTTTTGGACTTAGTTAAAGTTGGAGAGAATTTGGAGAGATTGCTAAATTTTTTAGGGAGTAAAAATTGAACCAAATGAGGTACCCCATGAGCTTAGTGAATTCGGTCAAGTAAGGGCAACATTGGATTAAATTTTCACTTAAGGGTACTTTGGTAATTTTGCATAAATTTTCCATTTTCCAAAAGTAATTCAAAATTCATGGAATTATTCTTTTAGAGTTTGATTAGTGTTAATGAGGCTGAGTTTGTCACTAATCATGTTTATCTTACACTAAGCATGGTTAACTTTTAATTAATCAAGATTAATTAGCCTTAACCATGGTTAAAAGAATCTTAATATTAATTATTTTTGTCTTTTATGGATTTACTTGAGTTGACTTGACTTGGTGACTCATCACCATGGTTTTCACATGAAAAATTTCGTGCCGTCCATGGGGACCTACTCTTGACTTCTTTCTCACACTTTCTTGTCCTTCTAGCCTTCTAGGGGTATTTTCATTTTTTCTCTCAGCACTGCTAGAAAAATTCCCCAATTATTACTCAGAAAAATCTAACACATTTTGGTTCATTCTCAAGTTAATCTAAGATCATTTAATATTTTTCTAGGAACTGACTATCTTAGTTCAGAAAGTAGAGCTTTCTAGGGACGTTTTAGGTGTTTTCGAGGTTTCCTGAAGGCGTTTTCGTCCCTTTTTTTGTTTTCTAAGTTTTTCTCACTACTTTTGGTCATTCTTAATGTTATATAACCCTTTAGAATGTCTTTTATTCTTGTTTTATATTTTTGTGCATTATTTGAGTTGTACAGGTACATGGACATTTCTATTATTTGCACCAAACTTTCCAATTTCTCTATTTTTGGTTTCTAATTCTACTTAGTTTCATTCCAGGGATTATTTGTGGCTTCAAGAATTCATTATAGAAATTTTATGGTGTTATAATGCTCCACAAGAAGAAAAGCATATTCTTTTTTATCTTCCATATTGGGAGCACAATTTGTTGCGCCATAATCTAGATGTTATGCATATTGAGAAGAATGTTTGTAGAAATATTAGCTATACCTTGCTAAATGATGGTTCAAAGTCAAAAAGATCATATATTTACTCGACCAGACCTTTAAAGCATGGGTGTTAAACATGACCTTTGGTTATATGAAAATAAAAAGTATCCATTAGCTATTTATACATTAACCAACCAAGGGATGAAGGCTTTCTCAAACAATATATCTAGATGCATTGATTTATACAATTTTTACTTAAACAAGATGCTAAAAAATCACGATTGTCATATATTGATGGGACAACTCCTACCATTAACCATGAGGGTAGCATTGCTCAATCAGGTGACATCCATTTTGAATGAGTTTTGCTCGTTCTTTAAACAATTGTGTGATAAAGTTTCAATTATGACAACTTTATAAAAATTATAAAATGACATTATGATCACTCTATGTCATATGGAAATGTTATTTCCCCTTCATTCTTCATTATCATAGTTCACTTAACTACTCACTTTGCTGAATAGGCAAAGATTGGAGGTCTTGTACATTATCGATGGATGTATCCTATATAAGGTAAATGAATATGATATTTTTCAATTATATTTTGTAGGATAATTATTTATCATATATTTTTCATGATTTAATAGGTACTTAGGATCGTTAAAGTCATATGTACACAATAAGACACAATTAGAAGGATCTATAGCTGAAGGTTACATAATGGAGGAGATTCTAACTTTTTGTTGAAGGTATCCAATTACATTAAGACAAAATGGAATCAAACTTATTATGTTGATGATGAGTCAAACAACATACAACCCAAAAAATGAATAGCTAAATTGTTTCCACTAGTAGGGAATCATATTTTAAGCTTACATCTACTGAAAGGTTACAAGCACATCGACATGTGTGAACTAATTTCCCTCTTGATCAATATCTTTAGTAAGTATATCTATGTAAAAGTCTTAGTAAAATTATCCTTAACTATATTTATTAAATTAATGTTATATAGGATCTATAGAGAAATTGTGCAAAGGCAACTAAGAAGACATATAAGAAATGCAAATGATATAGACAAAAAGGTTTATAGAAAATTTGTTGGTTGATTTTCTACTCATGTAAGTGAAACTTTAATAATTGTTAATTATAGGAAATGAATATTGGTAATATTAATATCATTTACTTTACAAATTTTTATTCAGACTTTTGAAAATGTGAACAACCTCAATGAGGAAGATAAAGTTGTTCTTCTCTATCTTGTTGAAGGTCCTAAAATGAAAGCTACAACATTAATTGCATATAACATTAATGGATACAAATTTAAAACTTTGGAATGAGATAAGGGATTGGAAACTCAAAATAGTGGAAATTTTTTATGCTTTTGGCATTATGAGTTACTCAAGCAATAATGATATTCAAATGAAATTTGGAGGGGTGCCTTGCTACAGAAAACTGATAAACATAATTGAGCTTAGCTATAATTTCTTATTCGAGGTTACTTCATTTAAATGTGAATGGAAAAATACCACTATCCTAGAGGCATAAAAATAGACAGTTTGGGTTATACATCGATTAACTTTGCAAGACTAAAACACATAAGAGAAAAAGAAGGTAATGAGTCACATATAAAAGCTTCTAAAACTCAAATGGTTTATTATGTTGATGATGATAAGGATAAGGGTTGGAGTATACCTATTCATTTAAAGCCAAAGGATATGTATGACATGGGTGCTGAAGTTGAAGACATTATGGTATCTAATGAATCCTTTCCATCACATAACTTAGATCAATTTTTTACTGATGAAACTAAATGCAAAGAATTGGCAAGACATACTGTTATAACCGTAATTACAACGAAATGACAAACTTGTTAAAAATTTATAAAAAAATTTAATTTGATAGTGGAGCCATAACCAAATTTTATTTTTTAAGGAAAATATTTGGAAAAATCCTAAATTAAGGAAGAAATCTAGGTTCAGGAGTCGGTTACGAATATGGAAGGTATTAGACATCCTACTCGCCCGCTCCAAAAAACGGTATCTTTAAACTGGGTGTGTGACTTTGATATTTTAAAAACTGCTTGATCCCTGTCACAACCATAATTAAGGGAAAATATTTGGAAAAACCCTAATTTGAAGAAGAAATTTAGGTTCAGGAGTCGGCTACGAGTAGGGAAGGTGTTAGGCACCCTACTCGCCCATTCCGAAGAACGATACCCTTAAACTGAGTGTGTGATTTATTTGAAAATTGTTTGATCCCTTTAGTTAGAGTGAAAATAAATAGATTGATGGAAGATAGCTTGACAGGACTTGATCCTGCTCCTACGTATTCCCCAGTGCAATGGGAAACTCAAGGCTTACGTAGTTCGGGTTTCAAGGCTTGACCTTCGAAGGTGCTTCAAAAAGGAATAGAATATTTTGAAAATATTTTAAAGAAGATCCTTAGTCCACATATGCATAGGATCCAAGGCAATTGAGGGCTGCACTGGGATCTATATGAATCTTTAAATATCAAACAGTAGTGAAACCACCAGTTCTTACTTAGAGTCCATCGCGTGAGACTAGGGATTCCAAAACGAAGTTTCTCTTGAAGTTATTTACAAAAGGATTCTTAGTCCACATATGCACAGGGTCCAAGACAACTACGGCTGCACTGGGACCTATATGAATCCCTAAACATTGAACAACAGAAAAAGTTACCAGTTCGTGTTAAGGGTTGATTGCGTGAGACCTAGAATTAATGAAAATAATTTGAAAATAATAAAGATAAAAAGAAAGAATTGGGCTTGATAAAAAGAAAGAATTGGGCTTGATAAAAAAAATGAACTTAATCTGAAACAAACTTGATTTAAAATGAACTTGAATTAAGATGAGCTTGAAATGAACTTGAATTAAGACGAGCTTAAAATGAACTTGATTTGAAACGAACTTGATTTTGAATGAACTTGATTTGAAATGAACTTGATTTTGAATGAACTTAATTTGAAATGAACTTGATTTAAAACGAACTTGATTTGAAACTTGAGGAAAAGAATTAAATTTGATTTGAATTAAAATGAATTTGAATTGAAATTTTAGGAAAATAATTAAATTTGATTTGAACCAAAATGAATTTGAATTTAAATTTGAGAAAAATAATTAAATTTTATTTGAACTAATTTGAATTTGATTTGGACTTTGAGGAAAAGAATTAAATTTGATTTGAACCAAAATGAGTTGGATTTGAATTGAAACTTGAGGAAAGAATTTCATTTGAACTAATTTGAATTTGATTTTTAACTTGAGGAAAATAATTAAATTTGATTTGAACCAAAATGAATTGGATTTGAATTTTAAGAAATTAAACTCAATTTAAAGTGAACTTGATTTTTAAATTTGAGGGAAAGGATTAAATTTGATTTTGAACTATAATTAATTCGATTTGGGTTTTGGAGAAAAGAAAAGAACTTAATTTGAATTTTAATTAACTTGATTTTGGGATGGCCTAATTAAATTGTATAATAGGGTAGGCTTTAGTGAGGCAGTATCACGGCCCAATTGTTTGTTCGGTTGGTTCAAATTGTTGTGGTTGCAAGCTTCGAGTTAAAGAACTGCCACTGCCTTAAATTGAACGTCCCAAATTGCATTGTGTAATTATATAAGGGTGGTGTCCTATTTAGGCTCATTTAAATTAAGGTAGTGGCACACCCTTGAATCAGTTGCATGGGAAACTGAAATAGGAAATGTTGAACGTGGGAGTCGAATACTAGACCCAACGGCTTATTAATTGGTGGAGCACTATCATCTTTTGCATGAATTTCCTTCAACGTGCATGGGGTGCCCTCTCTTATTTCAAACAGAATTTAATGGAAGGCCTCACATTCAATTGAATTTGTCCTTTTGCGTGACTTTGCTAATGGCCCACGTGTATGGGTCTACTGAGGGGTTTTCATTGACACATCTTTTTGGATTTTTAGTAACCATTTGCTTCATCAACTCTTGAATTTTTCTCGACTTGCTATCTATGGAACCAACCAGCCAAACCAACAAGTAGGCTTTTATGGTGATCCCTCTTCAGTACATTACCCCCCCCCCTCGTGCGTGATTTCATTGATGCCCGATATTCTTGAGAACTGATCACGTGATTCTGCAGCAAGGTTTTAATATGGCTTTGCTTTGCTGCTAACGTGAGCCAGATTATGCATGGCTTTGCATGGCCTTTCTGAAGTCTTCATCCTTATGCCTCAAAAATAACAACAGTAAGATAGGATTATTGAACCTTGCATGCTTCTTCAGAAGATACTAATCTACTAGTTATAACAATAACAATCTTTGACTATGTCCCCCTGGATAGAAGGTTGTTTTCACACAGAGGTAAGGTTTAAAATATCAAGCCACAAATTAGTTTCCCCAGGATCTAAACCTTCGGTGGTTAAGCATGAGCAGGTATTCTGGATTTAAAACCTTACGAGAGTCTTGCCATCACCACAGTTTCCTTGGAAGTATTAGTTCGATATCTCTGAATCTTGAAGTTGCTCGAGCATCGGAACACACCAAGCATTTAACCATCTGAAGTCTTCAAACTTTTGAACATCAATTATCACCTATTGGGAATCATTCGAGGAAAATCATGCCTTCATCGTAGTAATTTATCTCGCCACTGAATTAGTACATACCATATCTACTATAACATTGAAACCTTCTATACCTCTTGTATCCGAGAATTCTTTTGGAGAAATTTCAGGGGGATCAATATTGGTGGTACTTTCTTTGTTGCGATCAGATTTTGGCACAATAATAACAGCAGGACTTACACTCATGTGTGGCTGATTTGATCATGGCTTGCCTTGAAATTCCAGTGTGTGGTTGTGCCTCTTCCTTCAACGCTTAGTAAAGAGCTTGCATGGAGTCTTTCCCTGTTGAAGTAACCTTCAAGCATGGGGTTCGTATCTTCTTAAGGCACCAATCATGTGAGTTTTCAGCACTTGAACTCGTCTTCCATGAGCCAACATCAAAGTGCATGCCCCTGCACGCGTCGGATACCGCCATCATGCGATGTGTCACTGTTCTACGTCATGATGGACTCTCTTGAGTCATCAATATGGTCTTCATCAAATGGAAACCTTGCTAGCAGATTATTATCAAACTTGAGTATGCTGAAAATGGCTAACAACAGTGTTGTAGCTTGTTTAAAAGGTCCATCATAAGCGTTCCCGTCCAGGACAGAGAGAAGACGCCTAACATGGCTGACCATACGTGTAACATCCCAATTTTTCTATGATAAATGTTTGAGGCTACAAATAGTTTCTAGAATAAAACTAGGTGAAATTAGGAGCCAAAAGCAGAGAAATTAAGAAGTTTGGTGCAAATGATGAAAATGCCCTTGCACCTGGGTAGCTCAAATAATGAGCCAGAAAAATGGAAATACAAGTATAAGACATCTTGGAGGGATTATAAACATCATGTATGGTTAAAAGCAGTGAGAAAAATATAGAAATATGAGAAGGGACGAAAACGCCCTTCGAAAACCCCGAAAATGACCAAAATACCCCTAGGAGCTGTACTTTTTGCACAAAGCTAGTCAGTTTCCATAAAAATAGCAAACAACCTTAGATTAACATGGGAACAAACCAAAAAGTCTTATAAATATCAGAGGAACAATTTGGAAAATTTTTCGGCAATGCTGAGAAAAATTACGAAAACGCCCCTGGAAGGCCGGAAGGGCAGGATAAGGTGATAAACATGCCAAAAGTGGGCCCCACACCCATGTACATGAAATGGAACAGCTGGAAAGGTGGTGGTGAGTCACCAAAATGAAGTCAATCAAGTCTTCCACAAGAAGACAAAAGTGAATAGTAAAAAGGTTACTTTAACCATGGTTAAGACTAACTAACCTTGATTAATTAAACATAAAGCATGCTTAGGTTAAATTAATCATAATTAGAGGAAATATCAGCTTAAATAACACTAACCTAAGCCTAAAAGGATAATTCCTTGAATTTTGATTTATTTTGAAAAATAGGAAAATTTAGGCAAAATTGCCAAAATACCCCTAAGTACAAAACTAATTCCACTTGGCCCATAAGAGTCCGAATTTTTTGGGACCCTTGGGAACCCATTTGATTCATATTTTTCAGCTTATAAACTCATCAAAATCCTCTCCATTCTCTCCAAGCTTGCCGTAACTCCAAAACACCCAAAACTTACACTTTAAGCCTAAGTCTTCTTCTTTAAGACTTAAGCTATATTAAAGCTATAAACACTTAAGTCCCACCACCATCCTTTGTCCACGCCTAGAGCAGACCAAAGGGGACCCAAGGCAGCCTTTAAAGCACAAAAAAGCACTTAAGAGGTCTTCAACAAGTAGGATCTTTCTACTTGTCTTTTTTATGCTTTTAACTTGTCTTTTTATGGTGTACTTGTTTGTTTTCATGCATCTTTTTTCCAAGATCTGTTTGTATTCTTTTATTTTCACTTGTGAGAGTTTAAAACTTTATTTTAACCGTTCAAAATCAGCCCCACCCATTTTTAGTGATTTTTGAGAAGAAAAACAAAGTTGGTTCGGTTAAAAGTGCTTCTAAGGCACTTAGAAGAAATTTAATTGGTGGGTTTTGTTTTAAAATTATTTTTTAAGCTTTGATAAGTTTTATGCTCTCATGAGAAAGGTTTTTGAAGCTTATTTGAAAGAGTATTTGTGGATCTTGGAGTAGATCATGAAAATCCACTCTTTGTGGCTTGGAAAAAATATACTATGTTGTTCTTTTCATGCTTGTTTTTATGCTTAAGTTTTAACCTTGTGATTTTCTTGTGTGATGAGTTTGGTATGACCTATGTGCTGGATCTGCACCTCTGAGAATGCATGTTAAGAGGTGGAATAAATTTTTGTAATAAGTTCCAAAGGTTTCCTTTGGACATTAGCTGGAAAGCTACCACGCAAATGATGTAATTTGTAGCCAAAAGTGGCTAAAATCCTTGTATGGCACCCTAGACTCATTATGGACAGCACTTAAGCATCAAAACATGGATGAAATAAGCATGTACCAGAGGCAAGAGGGGCTGCACAAACCTAACTCAACTGAACCAAGTTGGTGTGAGATGGAGGATATGAAGAAATTACCTTGGCTAACCAAGGAAGGCTTTCGGCCACAACTCCTAAGCAAGCTTTACTTTCATTAAAATTTTTATAAGTAATTTAAGCTCTGAAATAAGGTTTTAAATGAACTAAATCAACCTTTAAACAAAGTTAAACAAAACAAAAAATGAGTTAAAAACCTCTAGGAGTGCATTCGGCCACCCTAGAGAGATTTTGGCAAAAAAATGCGCTTAAAATGTGATTAAGGAAAAATCAAGTATTTTCAACAAGTAAATAACTTATTTGGAGGTTTAATCATTATTTAAAAGGTTAAGTTTCAGAATATACGGCCTAGGTAAGCTTAGGGGAAAATCTCAAAATTACTAAGTGATAAAATTTCCAAATAAGCTTAAAATGGGTAACGAGGAAATCTACCATAACTTAAGCAAGGGTAAATGTCAAATTCGGCCATGCCATTAAATTTTGGGTAAAAAGAATTAAGATTAACTTATAATATGTCAATTATAAAGTTTAAACTTGGCCCCTAAGTAAAGGTCAACTAGGGTTAAGACTTAAGTCAACTAGGATTAGGAATAAGGAAACCCTAAACCTAAAAGAGTGGCATTCCACCACTTAGTAGTTAATTAACTTGAAGGAGGTTTTAATTTCCAATTAGGGTTAATTAAGGACCATTTTTATGTGAATAGGACGAATTTAAAGTATGAAAAAGTTTTAAGGTGGATAAAGAGACCTATTGATTTTTTAGGCAAATGATTTTATGGTGAAGAAGGAAATTGTGGAAACTTAAGTCTAGGAGGTTAGAATTTGGCTACCATGTTTTAAATTAACTAAGAATGAGTTTCAATCCTTAACTAGGCTCAAATAATGATCCTAAATATGTAAGCAAAATATAATTAAGGTGTATGAAAGGTGGAATTTGAGGAAGTAGGTCATTTGTTCATTTAGGAATAAATTGTCCTAGAAGATTAATTAATTTCTACTTATATAATATTTGGTTTGGAATAAAAGAGACTTTAAAAGTTTAAGAGTCGATTAGACCTAATTATTAAGGT
This sequence comes from Canavalia gladiata, assembly GCA_037954105.1. Taxonomy (NCBI): domain Eukaryota; kingdom Viridiplantae; phylum Streptophyta; class Magnoliopsida; order Fabales; family Fabaceae; genus Canavalia; species Canavalia gladiata. The sequence continues at coordinate 43,725,328 of CM075661.1, forward strand.
AGTACAAAGGAGAACATAGGGTAATATATTTCAAAGGTTTATTAGAGGCATGATTAAGAAGGGTGGATATGACTTAAACTTAAAGTTAGAAGTTCACTAAGTAATTTGATCATAACATACCTTAATGAGAAGAAGTTATAAAAAATTTGTGAATACTTAATACTTGAACTTAGAATAATTAGGATATGCATAAGACTTGAAACAAAAGAGAACACAAAGAGAAAAGAACTTGAAAGGTGCCATTCGGCCACCTAGATTAAGATGCTAAGATGTAAAATCTTAATGAACAAATATAAATTTGAGAAAAGGAAAGGATGAGAGGTAACTTAGAAGGAAGAGTGATGTAAGTCCTTTGTGTGATTTCAACATCAAACCGATTGAAGCATTAGATTGGTGGTCTAAATGTGACATTATGTTATGTGATTTACCAATCAAATTTCATTATTTGTTATGAATGCTCACTATCTATGAATGAATAAATGATGGATGCTCATGAATGAGAAAGGAAGATGATCATGTATGAGATTCTTATATGTTGATGATTGAGATGAAAATTCGAAACCTATATGTGCATTCCATATTGGTTGGAATTTGTTTGAGCATGCATAATTATCTGGAAGCTACTAAAATGAACAAAAAGAATTTAAGGGATCACTAAAGCAAACATTATATGAAAACGTAAAGGTACTCTCTTTGTGCCTTATATGTACTAGTATCCAGAGGGTCCTAAAAAGCTCTACTGAAGAGAAGCCTAAAGTTTCTTCTAGGAGACTTAAGTTTCTCCAAGAAATCCTTCTACTGTGAAGACTTAAGTTTCTTCACCATGTTATAAGGTGGTGACGACCATCCCGGAATGAGCTCATATCCTTAATTTTTAGTAGGAGGTGGGAGTAGAGTCAGTGAGAAGATATTGTTTGACAAATTTAATACAAGTCTATGTCTTATTGTTTCTCCCTAAGGTGGTGAAACTAGATTCATAAAGTGTCCCAAAAGTTGGACAAATGAATAATAAAGACAAAGATAAGTAATAAAGAATGAAGTTTAAGGCATAGAATAATTGTATGTCAAATGATATCTTATGTGTGATCCCAAAGTTATGAACGTTAATGGGAATGTATGTTGAGACGCCACAGTTTATGAATGATAAGAGAAATGCATATTTAAGCACTCAGATGTATGTTTGATAATAAAATGTATCCACTTCAGAAAAATGTTCACAAAGAATTAAAAGTAACCTTTTATGCAAGAAATGATTTTCTGAAATAAACTGAAGTGGCTGAGATTTAAGTGATGACATTAGAACTAAGTAGAAAGCCTACTGAGAAACTTAGTTTCTCACCCCTACTTCTTCCCACTTTCTTCCCAGACATTTCGAACGTTGTTCGTCATGGTAGCAGATCACGTACTTGAAGAGGATGCGAGGTACACTATTTTGAAGAAGGTTTACATCATACGAATATTAGCAATAGAATGATGCAAACATCCTAGATATTAGTTAGTGGAAATTTTCTATGTATTTACATATATAATGTGTATGATAGAATATAGTAAATATGTATGTAAATAAGGAAGGTTAACTATGTTTGTAATAACTATATGATAAGGCTCACGGGCCTAAGACTTATGGTCTATATGATATGTTATGTATAATTATTCTATGATATGTATGATATGCTTGAGTCTTGTGTATCCAATATATGCAAATGATAAACAGAAAGAACAACTTAAACGCTTAGTATTCCTAAGGCTTTAAACGTACGTAGAAATCCGCTTAACGATTTATTTTACCACTACGCACATTTTATCGACGAGGCTCGCAGTTTATATCAAACAGTTTAAAAAAAATTACCGTATTTTCATATAAGTATTTTCTAAAATGAATTCCGCATCATGAGATAACAAACTAAAAATGGAACCGAATGATCGACTTAAGCATGAAATTGGTATTCGTTTTTAGGGTGTTATAATACGTCCAGTGATGCGATCACTCTCCTCCTTTACGTGCAGATATGATTCCATGCTGTAAACACTCAATTATGTCTGAGATCCCATTTTGAATTTAATTAGTGAATAAACGATAAACAATAAATAAATATTAAGATTAATAAACACAAAGCAAAAAAAAAAAAGAAAACAAATAAACAGAGAGCGGAGAAAACAAATAAAAAATAATAGGAAAATAAAAGTAAAAATTAAATAAAAAAATAAGAAAAATGAAAAATGAAATAAGGAAAATATAATATAAAATTAAAAAAAACAATACAAATAAATAGAAAACAACAAAATAAAAAATAAATAAAATCGAGATAACAAAAAAAATGAAAAGAGACAAAAATAAAATACAAAAAGAAAAAAGATTGGATTAGGAATAAATAAGGAAAAAATGAAAAAGAGAAATTTGTAAAATATTTGATATTAAAAAGAAATAAACAAAAATAAAGAAAACTTCAAAAAAAAAAGAAAAAGAAAAGTAAATGAAAAAGGGATTAAAACAAAAAATAATAACAAAATGGAAAAAATAAATAAATATATAAATAATAACCAAATAAGAAAGAAATAAAAAAGAAAAATAGAAAATTAAATAAAAATAAGGAAAAATAGGAAATTAATAAAGAAAATTAAAAAAAAGTATATAAAAAAGAACAAAGATTAAATGAAAAATATATAAAAACAGAAAAAGGAGAGATAAAAATGAATAAAGCTAAAAATAAAAAAAGAAAATGAAAGAAAATATAAAGTAAAAACAAAATATAAACACAAAAAATGAAAATGGGAAAAGACTGAAAAATAAAAATAAATAACTGAAAATAAGGAAAAGAAAATAATGAATATTAAGAAAAGAAGGAAAAATTAAGTAACAGAAATAACTAATAAAATAAGAAAAAACAAACGAATAACGAAAAAAAATGAAACGAAGAAACAGAAAGAGAGAAATGGAGGAAAGGATTTTTAAAAGTTAGTTGTTGATTAGGCATGGAGAAGGTTTTTCTTGAAAGGATACATAAGCAGGAGGCTCCATTACTGGGGTTTTTTTTTTTGGGTTTCGGCAGCTTCTCGGAAACTCTCGACGCTCCTCCTAATTCCCCCTATTTCACTGAAATTTTTGAAAGCGTCTCTCCGGACGAAACAAGGACATGTTCACGTCCTGGTGGCGGAGGTGATCAAGGAGATTGAGGATTCATCACCTACATCATCCAAATTCTCCGCAAATTTCAGGAGATTGAGCAGCTGAAGAATAAAGATCCACTTGAAGCAATGGATGCAGAGTTTGAAACTTTCATCCTTCTTAGCAACAGAAGCAACAAAGATTCAACATCAGAGTGTCGATAGCCAGTGGAAAATCATAACTATTTCATACCAAATTTCCAGGTTAGGTTGCAAATTCCTTTATACATTTGCATGGTACGATTTCTACATGCCTTTAGCTACATCGGTGTATATGCTTCCACTCTTAATTATAGCCTAAGATCAACCATAGTTTCATGCGTCCATAGTCACTTATCAACGCCTTCAATTCGAGGTCTCGCTTTCACAAGACCATAGCTGAGCTTGTCTTGCATCATCCATCCTTATCCGATCAAATTATGAAAAACACGGGTTAACTTTCTGTTTCTATGAGATCCTGTCATGAAGAAGAAACCTTGCCTAAGGATAATCATGAAACAGTAGTGTGGATATTTACTAGCAGAACCTCTTGAGCTAAGTTAGGTTCATGCAAAAAACATCATTGGTCAAGGGAGTTCTCCGTAACACTGCAAGCATTTGCAATCAGTAGCTTTTAGGAAAAGAGAGGAGAATGATGTTCAGGGTAATGCTAAGATCAGCTTGCTATTCTTGGTTTCTTCATTATGATCAACATCAGCCTCTGCATATTAATCCGTACAAGCATGGAAGCTAATATCAGTGAATGCCTAAAAGTTTATGAGACACGGTTTAAACCAGCAATTTTCTTCATAGTGCTGTTTGGCTGTGTCATATTCAGTACACACACAGGTACCGCTGCATCCATGACGTCCGCTGGATTCGCTTCCGTTGAAGAAGTGCAAGTCGCTAACAGAGATAATGGCGAGAGCGCTATATGCAGTGGTGGAGCGCGAGGATTACAGCGACCTAACCTACGAGTAAGGCGGTTCCAGGGAGCTGCCGGAGGGGTTGCTTCTATGAGACAAATGTGGTAAAGGTTTCCACAGGGAATGCGTGAGGCCAATCATCGTCAGAGTCCCGATTAGATCATGGCTTTGCCCTAAGTATTATGGAGAGAAGAGAGTGCAAAGTTTCTCTTAGAAGAAGATAATTAACTTCTTCAGGATTCAGGAATATGTTGATGATGGAAAAGGCGAAGGTTCCTCTTCTCAGAATTCTACAAAACGACAGAAACATTCAGGATCTCTGGTATTACAAAAGAAAAGAAGCTTGTTGAACTCCATGCATGCATGTACGTGCCACAGTTTTCTAGATGTGTTTTAAAATTAATTCAAGGCTTCAGATGTTCAACCAAACACGCTTAGCTTAGTGGTTAGCAGGCTGCTTAGTGCCCCTGGTCCAGTGTTCGAATCTTGCATGCATAGTGACCGATTAAAATTAAATTACACATGAATTTGGTCACTAAATCAAATTTATTGTTTTTTGTTTCAATTAAAATTCATTTCAAGTCAAATTTAATTCTTATTCTCAAATTTTAATTCAAAATTCCTTTTTTTTAAATCAAACTTAATTCTTTTCATCAAATTTCAAATATTTATTTTGGTTCAAATCCAATTTAATTATTTTCATCAAGTTGCAAATAAAATTCATTTTTTCTCCAAAATCAATCTCAATCCCATTTCTTCAAATTCAAAAATTCAAATTCAAGTTAAGTTCAATTCCTTTTTCCAAATAAAGTCAAGTTTAATTCTTTTCTTCAAATAAAGTCAAGTTTAATTATGTTCTCATTTCCAATCAAGTTTATTTCTTTTTCCCCAAATATGAAATCAAGTTTAATTCTTTTCTCGAAGTCAAGTCAAGTTTAATTCTTTTTCTTCAAGTTCCAAATCAAATTTAAATCTTTCCCTTAAATCCAAATCAAATCAAGTTTAAATCTTTTCATCAAATTCAATTCCTCAAGACCAAGAGCAAGTTTAATTCTTTTTTCCTTAAAACCAAATCAAGTTTAATCCTTTTTTCATCAAATTTCAAATCAAGTTTAACTCCTTCCTTTAAAATCCCAATCAAGTTCATTTCCTTCTTTTTTTTTTCTCAGAAAACTCAAATCAAGTTTTTTAATTTCAAACAAAATCAAGTTTAAATCTTTTCCTTCATTTTGGTTTAAATCAAATATATTTTTTTCCCTCGATTCTTAAATCAAGTTCAAGTCAAGTTCAGCTCTTTAAATCAAGTTCATTTCATTTCAAGTTCATTTTAAATCAAGTTCATTCCAAGTCAAGTCCAATTTCTCAAAATTCAAATTCAAGTCAAGTTCAATTTCTCAAATTCAAGTCAAGCTCATTTTTAATCAAGTCGAGTTCAATTTCTCAAAACTCAAATTCAAGTCAAGTTCAATTTCTCAAGTTCAAGCCAAGTTCATTTTTAGTCAAGTCATGTTAAATTTCTTCAAATTGCAAAATAAATTCGTTTTTAACCAAGTTTATTTCTTTTTGTTCAAATTTTAAATCAACTTCATTTTATTTTACATAAAGTCCAATTCTTCTTCTACCTAAGCCCATTTATCTCTTTATCTTTATGGTTTTCAAATTCAATTCATTGATTCTAGGTCTCACACAATGAACTCTAAGCATGAACTGGTAGCTTTTTCTATTGTTTGATGTTTAGCGATTTATATGGGTCCCAGTGCAGCCGTAGTTGTCTTGGACCCTGTGCATATGTGGACTAAGAATCCTTTTGTAAATAACTTCAAGAAAACCTTCATTTTGGAATCCTTAGTCTCACACAACAAATCCCAAGCACGAACTGGTAGTTTTTTCTGTTGTTCGATGTTTAGGGATTCGTATGGGTCCCAGTGGAGTCATAGTTGTCTTGGATCCTGTGCATATGTGGACTTAGGACTTTCTTCAAAATATTTTTAAAATAATCTACTCATTTTCAAACACTTCAGAAGGTCAAGTCTTCAAACCAGAACTACGTAAGCCTTGAGTTTCCCATTGCACCAGGGAATACGTAGGAGTAGGATCAAGTCCTGTTAGGCTAACCTCCATCAATTTATTTTCACTCTAATTAAAGGGATCAAACAATTTTCAAAATCACACACTCAGTTTAAGGGTACCGTTCTCCAGAACAGGCGAGTAGGGTACTTAACACCTTCCCTACTCGTAATCGAATCCCGAACTTCGAATCTCTTCCTCAAGTTAGGGCTTTTCCAAATATTTTCCCTAAAAATAAAATTTGGTGGAGACTCCACATAATTAATCGAATCGATTTTAAAATTTTAGCGAGTTCGTCGTCTCGTCAGAATTACGGTTGCGACACATGCAAAGCAACAAAGGTTATAATGGGCATCTATGATGAATTTAAGAGCCCCCAAGACAGGTTTCTATAAGCTCCTTGCAACCTGCATGGGCAACTCATGCTTGCAGCTAGCGAACGTTGAAGGATGAACTCTTACTAGAACTACACAATGTCGCAACCGTAATTCCGACGAGACGACGAACTCGTTAAAAATTTTAAAATCTTAATTTATTTGTTTATGTGGAGCTGCCACCAAATTTTTATTTAAGAAAAAAAGATTTGGAAAAACCCTAACTTGAGGATGAGATGCTAAGTTCGGGAGTCGGTTACAAGTAGGGAAGGTGTTAGGCACCCTACTTGCCCATTCCGAAGAACGGTACCCTAAAACTGAGTGTGTGATTTTGAAAAGTGTTTGCTCCCTTTAATTAACATGAAAATAAATAGCTTGATGGAGGTTAGCCTGACAGGACTTGATCCTGCTCCTACGTATTCCCCGGTGCAATGGGAAATTCAAGGCTTACGTAGTTCTTGTTATGTTTTGAAGGCTTGACCTTTAAAAGTGTTTAAATGAATGGTTGAAAGGTGCTCGAAGGCTTGACCTTCGGAGCCACTCGGACGGTAAAAAGGCTTGATTGTTTTAAAATTTAGAAGGGCAATCATCATCCACATATGCACAGGGCCCAAGACAACTACGGCTGCACTTGGACCCATACGAATCTCTAAAAAACGAACAGCAGAAAAAGCTACCAGTTCGTGCTTAGAGCTCATCGCGTGAGATTAAGAATTGCAAAACAAGATTTTTATTATTTTTTGAAACCAATGAATAAAAAATGAGCAAGTCACAAGTAAATATTTGAAATTTTGGAGGAATTTATCAATTAAAGAATGTTATGTTTGATGAATTATATAGGGATTTTGGATTATTTTTTTATGAATTATTTAGGAATTATAGAAATTTTTTTATGAATTATTTAGGAATTATAGAAATTTTTATGATTTACTTAGGAATTATCGAATTTTTTATTAATTTCTGGAATTTTGAATTTTTTATTAATCTTTAGGAATTATTTATTAATTTTCTTAATTTCTTGAATTTTTAATTAATTTCTTAATTTCTGGAATTTTATATTATTTTTCTTAATTTCTGGAATTTTTTATTAATTTCTTAATTTCTGGAATTTTTAATAATTTCTTAATTTCTGAAATTTTTTTATTAATTTTCTTAATTTCTGGAATTTTTTTATTAATTTCTTAATTTCTGGAATTTTTATTAATTTCTTAATTTGTGGAATTTTTTATTAATTTTCTTAATTTCTGGAATTTTTTATTAATTTCTTAATTTATGGAATTTTTTATTAATTTTTTTAATTTCTGGAATTTTTTATTAATTTTCTTAATTTCTGAAATTTTTTATTAATTTTCTTAATTTCTGGAATTTTTTTTAATTTCTTAATTTCTGGAATTTTTTATTAATTTCTTAATCTGGAATTTTTTATTAATTTCTTAATTTCTGGAATTTTTTATTAATTTCTTATGAGACAGAATTGGGATTAGTGAATTGTTCGGGGGTATTTCGGGTATCCTGCCCTTCGAGACAGAATGGGAATTAATGTAAAGACCTGGGGCATTGGGGTAACTCTCAATAGGCTTTTGGTGAGTAAAATAGAAAAAGTCATAGGTACATGTGGACAACTTACCTTCTGTCTAAAAATTCGTATAATGGCCACGTAAATCACCTCACCATTTTTCTCCAAAACCATAGTATAGAACCCATGGAAATTCAAACAATTAAGTTCTGAACCTCTACTGAAAATAACATCTGTTACTATATCTCTCCCAAAGAAAGCATCGAGAACTGGGTCAAAACACTCACGCAATACTCCAAGAGCCACACTTAGCTTGCTTTCGTTTTGACTCAACCTTTCAAGTTCGTCACTTTGCACGACTTTCATCAATGTCCAAATTAGATCATCTCCACTAACACAAAATGGTTTTCCTATCAACTTCTGTAGTCCCAAAAATACCTTCTCACAGTCTTGATCACAAACTAGAAAACTATTATCCACATCATTAGCACAATCATCTCTGTATCTGGGTCGGTTGCAAATTTTGCAACTGCGTGGTGGGCAGCAGCAATCACCTCCAGGAACATGATCAAAGCCCAAACAGTATGGGTGGAATGAGGAGGGACAACAATCACATAGCATCAACTCATCACCGTAGTGACAAACAGAACGAATGTTGTCATTCACAATCTCAGGGCCTTCTTCTTTCATGGCTTTTCTTTGGCAATTCAACAATGACCTTCCATCCTCCAAGAAGATGGTGGCGGAGGGTCTGTGCTTTGTGCACCCAGCATGAGCCTCAAATCGAGCAAGAGAGAAAACAAAACCACAACAATCACAAGCTATACCATAACACAATAGCTTCCTTTTCTTGACCTCATTATTTGTACCACGGCAGAATACACTGGAATATAAACCCACTAATTTGTTATCCATTAACTGAGAGATAATTCCTCGAGGATTGCGTTGTGAGGAATGAGAATAACCTTGTGCCCCATCCAAAGACCTCACCCCTACTATTTCTTCATGTATTTGACAAACAAGTGCAAAAACCTAGGTTAGGTGATTTTTGAATGACCCTTCAAATTAAGGATGTAAGGCCATGCTAATACACAAGTGGAGTTATGGTCTATATGGGACGTGCGTTCGCGAACTAACTCTTCAAAACGCATGTCTAATGCCCTTTTCCTGCATGGCGACTAGTGGGCCGATCACGGCGAAACTTGGAACGAAAATGAGGGAGACTCTATTTCATTGGCGCACATCGAACGTTATCTGTGTGGTTGAACGTCAACTTGACTACCCTCCTCCTAGATGTTGGGAGTAAGATCAAGACTTCGAGCCCCTCTGGGGTTGTGCTCCTTGCTTTTGAAAGTTCTCTCCTAGGAACACTGTGGAGTTTACTCTCCTCCTCAAGTTCAACTATGCATGGTACATTCCCTGTGGCTCCTCCCCTCTGCCCAAACGCACTGTTTTAGGGAGGGCTTGACCGTTATAGTGGTCGATTAAAGCCCCTGACGACGTTCGTCAATGACATCGTGCCTCATAAGCTAACGTGGGATATGGGCAGCGGTGGTGCGAGACCTCGCAAGCGGCACCACTTCTGGTTTTTGTCACATTAACCCTATTCTCTATGCAAATCATGGGCTAAGATTCTACCATAACTTATATTCGATAGGCCTATGTCTAGCATTATAACCTGTTCCTTCTTGGATTCACGTCAGACATTCCTAAACACGACTCCAACTAATACCCAACCGAGCACACTTTCATACTTAATACCCTAGTCTGCATGCAACGTCGATGACATATTCATTGATTGAAACCCTACCCAATTCTTGATTCTTTATAGAGTATGTAGCTGTCAAAGCATATCATTCATTGGAGTTTCAACAGTTCTTGAATCCCGGCACAGCATACACATCAATATTATATTCATTAATTGAAATTCCACTAAATTCTTGATTCCTATCAGAATATGCAGCATTATATTTACAGAAATCCCTCAATTCTCGTTGTATGTCATGTACTGTGTAGATCTTGATTTAAGGAAGACAAAGCTGAAGATTACCAACTTGTATGGATCGATTGCAGTTCCAGCTAGTGCTTCGCGCTTGGATTTGGAGATCGCGATTCGGTCTTCTGCTCTTCTTCAGTTGCCTTCCTCAAGATGTGACCCTCTCGAGAAGAAAATCTAACCCTGTTTCTCACCCTCACTATCCTTTTTATATTGTATATTCTGCTCTTCCCCTTTCTGCTTTTGATTTTTCCTTATTTTGTCTTCTTCCGCCCCCTTTTTTTTTTGTTTAATTGTTTTGCTTTTTACTTTTTTCCATTTTTTGCAAATTTTCTTATTTTTCAATCTTTATTTCTATTTATTAGATTTTGAAATTCTTTATCAATTTTCCAGATTTTAAATATTTTCTAATTTTTTTCTTGAGTTTTAAGTTTTTAATAAAATTTTGTTTTTATTTATTTTTTATTTTTTAGTTTTCAAAATCTTTCTTTATTTTTATTATTATTGTTTCATTTTTATTAATTTTCGTTTTTATTAATTTTCCAGGTTTTGAACTTTATATTAATTTTATCTTTTAATTTTCTATTTAGGTTTTACTTTTTAATTTTCTATTTTTAACTCCTAATAAAATTTTGTTTTTATCTATTTTTGATTTATTTATTTTTTAGATTTTTATTATTTTTTTATTTTTTATTTTCTAGATTTTTAATTCTTTATTTTTATTTTTTATTATATTTTTTATCTGTTTCCATTTACTTTATTTTCAGAATTAGCTGATTTTATTATTTTTAATCTTGCAGAATTTTTTTAATTAATTTTTCAGAATTTGATTTTTGTTTTAATTTCTAGTTTTCAGAAATTCTTACTTTTCCTTAATTAATTTCTTTTATGATTTTTATTACTTTTCTAGATTTTTTATTTCTTCTTATTTTTCAGATTTCAACTTTTATTTCAATTAATAATAATTTAATTAATTTTTATTTTTACTATTATTATTATTTTTTGCTTTTAAGAATTTTATTCTGATCCTTGTTTTAGATTTTTGAAATCTTTCAATTTTCCAGTATTTTCATTTTCTTAACTTTTCTGCCTATTGCTTACTTTACGGTTCGTTTTGAACTTCTTGGGGTTTTTAACTTAAGTTCATCTCCTAATTGACTTGAAATGAGCCTTAGACATAATTGAGCGTTTACACACAATGTTAGCCTCTATCCAGAATCAACACCCGATTTTGCTGGTGGTGATCATGGTCATTAGTCTAGACATTATTGAGCCATAGGAGACGCCCTTCAATCTTCTCACGTGCTTGAAGATTTTCTATCATTCTCTTCATCGACTAGGGTCATAGATGAACTATGAAACGTGACCCTGGAATTTGAAATCAACAAATTCAGAGACTTCCTCTGTATGACCAAGTTGACAGGTTCGTAGGCTTCATGTTACATGCGTCAGTTGCATGCAGTCGAAGCATGATTTGTAGACGACCAACCAAGGCCTCCAGGACCTGCCTTTGGTGTTTAGAAAATAATGCTCTGATCAGGGTCTTTCTCTACATGGTTATATGTGATGAGCTCGTGAAGATAATTGAAGGCCAGCTCAAGGATTGTCGAATTTATGAAGTGTAATAAATCTGAAACAGGCTCTGTGTTGGTCTCTTAGGCAACCTGTAAGCATACACTTTTTCTACTCTCAAATCAAGAGGCATGCCAATAAGCGTAGGTAGCCATATACTCCCTAGCCAATGAATTCCTCGCCTTGCATGAGGAAATCACAATGATAATCGATGTACTCGCACATACATTGACCTTCGATCGGGCCTTTCCTCACGACTTCGAGCTCTTCTCCCATCATATTGTGAGTTGAATGCTCTGATCTCGATCCAAACAATCTCGAGATTCCATAATATAAACCATAATTCTCAACTAAAATTGTATGTCTCTATTATTTTAACCACACAATCTTTCATACATCAATTGCACACCAACAGTACAATAACAACGCACGAATTTACAAGAAAGGAAGTAATTCGATCGGTTTGTAAGGAATTTCTATTATCGTTCCGAAGATTCATTTATTCTGTTTTAGATGTTAATAAAAGCCAAAGATAACCAGATCTATCCAATAAATCGATGAAGAATTAGGCAAGAATGTGTCCTTGTACTTACCTGATGGCAAAGAATGATGAACCAGAAATCTTGCCACATTTTCAAGCTTTCTCCGTGCAGAGTCTAGATTCCGACCGGGATTAATGCATTGATAAGCCTTTTGATGGGAGATCCAGCTGAAGCAACCCTGGGGGGTAGGGAACCAAGAAAGAAACTCCTCCCCACCGAGCAAAGCTACGAGAAGTTTTTGGAAGTTTTCAACATTGAAGGAATTGAGAGATTCTGGCCCCTCCCCGAAGTGATTTTTAGAAAAGAAAAACAAAAAAAAAACCCCTCTGAAAGGAGCTTCAGAGCTTTTTATAACAGGGCTCCCTCCTTTTTAAATTGTTGGCAGGACCGCCCTTTTTGCATGCATCCACCACATTTTTAGTTTTTTCATTTTTTTTAATTATTCTTTCCCCTTTTCCATTTTCTCTTTTTCTCACCTCTTTTTTTTTCTTTTTTCTGTTTTTAATTATTTTTTGTTTTTAATTCTGTTTTCTGTTTTTTTATTTATTTTTATTTTATTTATTATTCTTCTTCTCTTTTTTTATTTTTTATTTTTTTATTTTTGTTTGTATTTTTATTTTGCTGTCTTCATTAGTTTTTATTTCTCTTTTTATTTGTTTATTAGTTCTTTTTTGTCATTTTTGATTTTGATTTTATTTTCTTTTTCCTTCTTTTTTCTGTTTTCTCTCTTCCCTTTTTTATTTTTTTATTTATTTTTGTTTTTGTCATCTACTTTTTTTATTTATTCTGTTATCCGTTTATTTGTCTGTTTTTCTATTTTTCTGCTTTCTATTTTTTTCATTTTCATATTTACTTATTATTAAAATTATGGTTTATTCACTAATTAATTTTAAAAATGGGGTCTCGAACATAAATGAGTGTTTACAATCCCGTTAAATAGAATAGAAATAAATAAGTTTGGAAAATAGTCTGACAAGACTTGATTCTGCTCCTGTGTATTCCTTGGTACAATGGGAAATTCAAGGCTACGTAGTTCTGGTTTTGAAGGCTTGACTTTCAAAGGTGATTGAAAAAGTAGGATTTATAATGTGTCAAGAAACAAGCAAAAGTATTTTGAATATTTTGAAAAATCCTTAGTCCACATATGCACAGGATCCGAGGCAAACGAGGGCTACACTGGGACCCATATGATTTCTGAATATTGAATAGGGTATGCTACTAGTTCGAATCCAAATCTCATCGTGTGAGACTTAGAATTATTAAAAACATATTTTGAAAATATTATTTTTTCACATGTTCCTGGATCCACATATGCGCAGAGCCAAAGGCAAGCGAAGGTTGTACTGAGACTCATATGACTCTCTGAATGTCGAACAGTAGGGTATGCTACCAGTTTGCATTCAGAGCTCATTGCGTGAGATTTAGGATTATTAAAAACATATTTTGAAAATATGACTTTTTCACATGTTCCCAAATCCACATATGCACAGAGCCGAAGGCAAGCGAGGGTTGCACTGAGACTTGTGTGACTCTCTAAATGTCGAAAAGTAGGGTATGCTACCAGTTCGCATTTAGAGCTCATTGCGTGAGACCTAGGATTATTAAAAAAAGTGGACTTAATTGTAAAATAAAAAAAATAAAAGGGAATTGGGTTTACCCAAATTAAGCAAGAATGAATTTGATTTCTTAAAAAAAGAGAATTGGGATTAAGAAAAAGAAAATTGGGCTTGACCCAAAATTAAATGGATTAGGCTAGACCCAAATTAGAAGAATGAATTTGATTTCAAATTAGGTAGGATTGGGCTTGATCCAAATTAAATGGGCTTACTTTTCACACCCCTTTTTTTCTTTCTACACCCCCTTTAATTTTTTTATAACTTTTTTATTCCAATTATACCCTTAGCATCTCCCTTCTCTTCCGCAATCAACCTCTTCTCTTCCGCAAGATGCATTCCCGCAATCAACCTCTTCTTTTCCGCAAAGTGCATTCGTCTTCTCCGCAAGCACCTTCAAGGTCCAACCTCCATGGTCCAAGTTTCATGTTAGTATCCATTAACATTTTGTAGTTTATTGGTAGGCCAGATGTAGGGATTTAGGGATTAGGGGTTTATGTTAGTTTCTCTGGTGCACCCTAGGTACAAGACGATTGATGCATTCCGCAAACTCAACTTACACTCAATTAAAAAAATTTGGTTGGAGTTCTCTTCATTGAACAACAATGGCAGCTGAGAACGAAAAAAAAAATGAAGAAAGAAGAGGGAGGTGCTGATGAGATATAATCACAGGAGCATTTTTGTATTTTCACGTGTAATGGGGGGTGCAAAAAGAAATTTGGAGGGTGTAAAAAGCAATCCCCAAATTAAAAGGAATTGGATTCCAAATTAAAAAGAAAAAAAAGAAAAATAGGCTTGACCCAAAATAAAAAAAAGGGACTTAATTTTAAATTAAAGAAAGATAATTGAAATTGGACTTGATTTTATGATGACTCAATCATGAGGCAGTTTATTAAGTTGGCCCAAATGTGGCCTAATTGACAAGGCAACCTTGTATAGTCAGTTATGTGACTGGGCAGCTTGGCCCAATTACCACTGTCGTGGCCCAATTACTTTGATTTTGACATGGCGTATCTGGCTTTGGCGTTGGCCCACTGTGCTGCTTATTTTGAATGAGATTAGAAAACAACCAAGCTCATATGCAGCCTGTTATGCTGTGCAGCACAAGCCCAATATCCAATTGCACATGCGGCCTGCTATGCTGGTAGCACAGCCAACTACACATAAGCAGGCATGTGAGCTGCGGGAATCAAACCCAAGGTCTGGGGGATTGGGTGCAGCGAGCTAACCAACTGAGCAAGGCTTCCAACTTAATCCTATTATTCATGAACATTTACTTAACTAAAGCTAGAAGACCCAAAAAATCACTCCTTGACCTGATTCTTTTATTCTTGCCAAATTGCATTCTGTCAAATGATCCTGACGAGTCATAGGCTTGCCGCATATTGGCTTTTGCTGAATTAGAAAGTCAATCCGATTGAAGGTTCCTCTCCCTCCCCTTTTACTTGCACTTCACTTGGAGTTTAGACTTTTGGCTTTGTTAAGGAACACCAGACTTTAAGTCAGACCATAAGCCATTATTAACTGGCTATATTTTTTACTAAATGCAACAGACTGTGACTGCTATACCAGAGTTGGGTCACGGATCAGGGTCTCTCGGTTTAGCAAAATTGGATAACTTCAGTTGTCTTACTCAACATGCCCTCTCTATAAAGGCCTAGAAAAAAAAAACTGCTAAATGTAAAGGTATCTGGTTTCAAAGCTTAACTGACTTCTCCCTACTTGATCAGTCCAGAAGTAAGTAATGGGAGGCAAAGGTATGAGAGATTGGAATGTATCCAACTCTTCATAAAGAGCTCTTTGGGACCACAAGGGTTAATGAATGCCTCAATCCTCATATGTTATCCTCATTTAAGGTTAATGAATGCCTCAATCCTCATATATTATCCTTATTTAGGTATGCGGTTATGACATTTGGATATCCTATTTGCACCAGAAGCAATGGCATAAACAATGCCTTCAGTTGGTGCCTGATACGTTCTTTATGACTTCCCTGTTCCTTTTTCAAATCAGACGCTATAAGCTCAAAGAGGTACATTGGTAAAATTCTTATAGGCAATGAAAACCCAAAGGTCTACCACTGTCCTTTAGCAAGCTCCATCCAGAACTTTCATGCCTTATATGCGATTTAGCACTCAAATTCTCCCCAATCCATTCTAGATATTCCTAATCAGAACCTTTCACATTCTCACATGATTCTAATATAGGAATGTTAGTGAATAGATGCAATGACATACATTTATCAGATTTTTATATCTATGAATCATCTCAACAGCCGAGAGTAACACTTGGATTCAACTTGGCATTATACCACTACACTTTTAAGCAGCCTATCTTTGTTTCGAACAGATTGCTTTTTGCATTTCACTCTTTACCTCCTCATACTATTTGCATATTTTGAAACAATTTGACAATGCATTTGATAACTACATCAAGGTGGGCACAAACTAAGGCTTTCTAATCTGTATTTTTACTTCAGTTAAGGATTCTAATTTTTTATGCTTTTTGTGATAAACTAGCTGAACTCAGTGTTTAGCTTACACAATGGTGGCAACAGTATATTAACCAAGGCTGATCATTACTGGAACTTCACCAATGAGCAGAGAAATGTGATTCATGATATAGCAGATTATCCATGCTGATTTGTTTAAGAATCATCTGAACCAATGCTAGCAGGATGCAAGAATCTAACTGCTTTTCAGAATCATTTCCATTCAAAATTCAAGAATCGTCTTCATGAAGACATATCAAAGTGTTTATGAACTTACCTAAAAGTGCCTACATTCTGTAACTAATTTTTAACAAACTTGTAGCAAAAATTTACATAATTTTATTTGCTTTTCCTTTCATTTTTATTTTATTTTTGTTTTGAAAGAAAATATTAATTTTGGGCTGAAAATGTTTTTTATTAAATTTGAATCTAGTTGTAAATTTTTTTTAAACAATTTTAGTTTTTTATTTTTTTTTTTAATTTTATCAATTAAGATTAGCAAACAAACTTCATATTTTTTTATTTTTAATTTTTATATTTAATAATTTTAATTAATTCTTATTTTTTTAAAATAATAAAAATAAAAATTTAATCTTAGATATAATTAAATGTTTATCATTGGCAACAAAAAAAGCAACACATTAGTGATGAATTTGCATGGATTATCCACAAAAAATAACATACATTAACGATAGATTTGCTATAGATTAGCAAAAAAAAATTACTACACATTAACGATAGATTTGCAACAAATTAGCAAAGAATAATGAATAATATCATAGCAAAATTGCGATCAATATGTAAAATATCGTTAGTGAACAATAACATCGGATTAAAAACTATCACAACGACTAATATTCAATTGATATTTAAAAGGTTGCGATCGAATATTTTTGGTTGCAAATTAACAAAAAAATTTATTTAACAAAATTTTTTATTTTTATTTGATTGCTGATATGTAGCTGGATAACATTGTTACAAATTAGCAATAAAATTTTTTATTTTTAATTGTTAATTTTTTAAATAGTATTATAATATATTTAATTTTCTATCAATATAACATATAAACAATTATTTAATTTTTAAAAATATAAAAATTTTATTAATTATTTGATTTAAAAGGATTTAATTAAAAAAATTAAAACTTATATCAGCATAAAATTATTTTAAGATTTTTTAATATTATATTAAAATATAAATAGAAGTATTTAAAGTTAAATAGTTAAAGTTTAAATCATCCATTTTCTATCTAAATAAACAAAATGATAAACATTCAATGTGAAATGGTACGGGTAAGTGAGAAACAAAATGGTTTTACTAGATAAATTATTTTGGTCGTTGTCAATTTTTGTTCGATAAATAATATTTTTAAAATTAATTTTCAATGTTATTAAATTTTTAAATATGATTAGAATTGATTTAATAATAAAAAATTAAAAATTAAAAATATTTAATATGATGATTGAAGATTTTTATTATTTTTTACATTGTATATTTTTTTAAAAAAATTTATTACATGAATTATTTAATTAAATAATTTAAAATTTAGATCATAGACAATATTATATACAATTATTTCTATCTTTTCTATATATTTATATGCTAAAAAATATATAAAAAGATAAAGAAAACAACTAAGAGTTGTCTAAAGAATGTTTAACAAAATTATTTTCCTTACAAAGATAGTAAAACATTAACACCAACTACACTATTTGCATTTAAAACATTATTTTTATACTTTTTCATGACTGTTAACAATAGTTAAAGTCAATCCTTGTGTTTACTTGTCCAATGATGTGTTGTAGTGTAGTTTTCCAGAGTTAACAATAAATTTGAATAAAATTTTTGATTTCTTATGATCAAAAGTAGGAGTTTGCTTTTAAAAAAAATATAGTTTATAATTAGGTTTCCCATAAAAATATTGAAGATATCATAATTTCAAATAAATACTTAAGCTATTGATTATAAATTAATTTTTATCAATTGCGTTTTGCTGGACATTAAAGGTGATATTTATATAAATGTTTTTGAAAATTAAAATATTTTAAATAATTTTAAATTCAATTTTAAATGATTTTAAACATCTATACGTTTATGGTATAATTTTTTATAAATATTTTACATAAATAATAAAAAAATTAGAATTAGTTTTTAATTATTTGAAATAGTATAGTAAATTATATATTAGTAAACTTAGATATTTTAGATAAATGTGATGGCTTCTACTTCACATTAGCCACAATGTTCATAATTAATTTATAATGATACATTTTTTATTTGAATTGTTATATTAATTTAAATTAAGAATTTATATTCTTTTATTCATATAAGTATTTATTATATGATATATTTTTTCATTCTTATTTTTATCTTTCTATACTTGTTACATTTAAATCACAATCTAAACGTCTTACTTTCATTATCCATAAAAACATTACATTTTTAAATACTAAAATAAAAAATATAAAAAAAATTCACGGTAAACTAAACCAATTTTATAAATAGAAAAACTTATATAATTTAATTAAAGTTAGTATTTCATCAACACTAACAATACTACTAAATTTTATTTATTTAAGTTGTATTATTCATATAACACTTTTTAATAAATTTATTTGTTTCCTTATCAATTATCTTAATTGATAATTGATAATTTTTTTTTCATCTCTTTTAGCGAAATAAAAAACATTATAAAAGAAAAATGACAGAAGTGAGTAGAGTTTAATCCTACCTTTAACTCTATAATAACGCACAGTGAAATACCTAAGCAAGCAGATAATTTGTGGCTGTGTCTGTGACCATACCCTTTCTTCCCCTCGAAAGCCACCAAAACATCTCTTTTTTCTCATCCCATGAATTCTTCTGGCTACCAACAACGAGAACAAGAACAGGAACAAAAGGCTGGCTACGACCCTTCTCAAACTCTGTCTTACAATCAATCTTCCCAACCTTGTTATGCCTACAATTATCAATACGACAACCAACCCCAAATCCAGCACGAGTCCACTTCGGTTCATCCTCCTGGGGTTCCAATCGCCCCTGAACCGCCTCATTCTTCTGTACCCTCTCAGACCCAGCAGCTGAACCCGGTTCAGGTTGCACCGGTTGCCGGTTCGTTGAATCCTGCGGCAGTGGCAGTCGTCGCAGGAGCTCTGGCACAGCTTGTAGGGAACGTTGATGGGCTACAGAGAAAACCGGTAAAGTGAATGAACGAGATGAATTTATGGTTATTTTAAATTACAAAATTATTTGGTTAATTCTTAGAGAATGTGAAGGAACCGCTGTTCGATACCTATTGAGCTTTTGTGTCACAATGATTGGGATGCCGTAAATATAAATTAAATGGTAGTCTTCTACGGTTGAAAATGAGTGACTAACAATGGTTCGACTATGCACTCTTAATCTTATAGCCACTTTTGGGTTCTTAATCTTATATTTTGTTTAATATTTTGTGGGATGATGTATATAAACATATCTATATCTCTGTCTCTGAATATATATTTAAGTGTTGCGTTCTTTCCTGCCAAACAAATAATCTGATATTGTATCTCTATCCGTATTCGTATACGTGCATAACATTTGTTTTAGTATTTAAAAGCTGCTTTGAAATGAGTGGCTAATGTTGCTTCACTCTCTCTTGCTGATTGATTTATTGATCTTAATAATTGGATTTGAATTTGGTTGAGGTTGATAAAGTTTCCTTGAGTGCGTTTAGCTTTCAGAGGTTCTTTTAACCCATATCTCGTATTAAAATATCTTTCTCACGCCCCTCTAAATTTCTATTACTATTATTGCCATTAATATAATGAACTTTTTGCAGCTTAAAACCCTGGAAATATAACTGGGAGTTTGGCCAATGCTTAAGATGTTGTCTTTGGATTAAAGTTGAAATACTAGGAGTTGAAAGCTGAGAAGTAAAGTAAAGTAAACCAAAATAAAAGAGCTCAGCTTGGGGCAGGGTTTGGGACTTTTATTAGAAATGTGTGGGAAATTGAAATAATGTACGGGGTTGTTGTCATTGCATATTTGTATTGGCTTTATCTTTAGAGGATGTGTGGTATACATACTATTTTTTCTTTCCTAAAAATTCATGTTTACTATAAATCATAATTATTGAGAATGTTATAAATATGTTTGGTATATTTAAAAGATTCATGGGAATGTCATAAGGAGTATGGTTAAAATTTTCCAACCTTTTTATGTGAAAGTTAGATTCCATGCCCCCTTCCATGGAAATGCTTTAGTAAGAAATATAGTTAAAAGAAATTCCTAGGAATGTTTTTTGAAACATTCATACCAAATGTAGAAACTAACATTTGAGTTAAGATTTTGTGGAAATTTAAAAGAATCCCCCTATCAAACACTCCCTTAATGACATTATTTAGGACTTTCAAGATCTATTTATCTCATGATTTACATAAGTTTAATTGTTAAATCAGTTTCATTTTGTGTAAGGCATTATTGTTTGAGTTAATTCAACAATATTAGTGACTTTAACTGAAAAGCAATATATCGGTGAATTGGAATGGGCTTGAGTTTCTAGAGGATTAACCATTTGGTTATGTTCTTTCCATTACGAACACTAGTACCACTGGCTAGGATAGCCTCAGGTGCTATTGGAACGAACACATCTACTTCTAAGCCTATGGGGAGACATGTTCTGCACATGGTTCCCAATGACCTTTTGAAGTTGGGAAATATGGAACACCAAGTGGATCCGTGATGTTGCTGGTAGCGACAACTGATAAGCCACCTTCCCAACATGAGCAATAATTTGAAAGGGCCCATAGAAACAAGCTGAGAGCATGGGGTTGATTCTCCTTGTCATTGAAATTTGTCTTTGTGGGTGCAACGACATATAAACCACATCTCCACCATGCAACATGATCTGGTCACTTGTGATCATCAACAGAGGCTTCATTATTTGTTGTGCTTGCTAAAGATTAATCTTGAACTACCTAAGGGCATCATCATGATCTCGTGAAACATTAGGCACAAATTAAATAGAAATTTCACCAACCAGTAAATGTGTAACGGCTAGTGGAGGATGCCTATAAACTACCTCAAATGGGATAGTTTTAGTGGAGGAGTGATAGGTGTTGTTATACCAAAACTCAGGTCATGGTAACCCTCACACCCAATATGGAGGTTGATCAGGAGTGAAACAACTAAGTAAGTCTCTAAGCAATGACTTACCACCTTCTTTTGGCTATTGGTTTAGGAAAATTGGATCCCATTCGTTGATTATTGCTCTAGGAAAATCATGAAGCCAAACTCCTTTCGATGTGAAAGGGTGTTTGAGGAGAAGAAAGTGAGCATATTTTGATAATTGATCTACTACCACCATAATCACCTCAAAACCCTAAGACTTGGGAAGACCGGTTATAAAGTTCATGGAAACCTCATCCCACACAACTTAAGGAATAGGAAATGGTTTAAGTAATCTTGCAGGGGCTAAAATTTGGTATTTATGTTGCTGACAAACGTCTCAACTATGCACATCTGCATAATCTGCCACATCATGCCTTTCCAAAAAGACTTCTTGCTAGTCCCTTATAGGTTTGTGTAGAACCAGAATGTCCGCACATGGAGGTCGAGTGGAACTCTTGAAGCAAGGAGGGTATGAGTCTCTAGAGAAAGTACCAATTGTCCCTTGTAGAAAAGCAAGTCACCTTGTAACATGTATTCAGGCTTGTATGATGGATCATGTTTCCAGGCTTTGAGCATTGGCAACAAGTGAGTCCGGTCACAATTCCTTCCTCATTTTTGAAAAATCAATGCACAAAGGGCTTGAAGAGATAGCAGACAAATCTTTTGGTTCCTCTTCAAAATGTGTGACAGGAAATATGCAGCCTTGTTTATTGGTCCATGTTTGTAGCTAATTTCAAATTGATATCCCATAAGCTTAGATAACCAACAACACTGATCAATGGTAGTAACTGCTGCTGTAACAAATATTTGAGGCTTTTATGATCTGTATAGACCTTAAAATCCTTTCCTAAGAGGTAATGGTGCTAGTGGTGAACCACTAAGGCTAAAGCCATAATTTCTTTCTCATACACAGACTTTGAAAGAGAAGAATCTGTCGAAATCTTACTAGAGAATGGAACCAGTATGTGATTCTGCATAAGGACAACACCCATTCCATGTCTTGAGGCATCACATTCAATGGTGAGTATCAAAGGTTCTTTGGGTAGCATCCTTGTTAGTGAGTTCACCAAATGATTTAGCTATCTTCCCATAATCTTTGAAAAATGTTTGTATGCCTTGAGAATTCTAAAAATCCTCTCACTACCTTGGCATTTAGTGATGTTGACCAATGTAGCACACACCTAACTGCAAAAGCTCTTTAACTTGCTGCTCAATCTCATCCTTATGGTGATGAGCATATTGATATGGTCTCACAATGATTGGACCTGACCTTGGTTTTAGCACTGTAGCATGGTTGTTGGCCTAAATGGAGGAAAATCTTGTGGTTCTTAAAAACACTTGCTTGGCCTAAATGGAGGAAAATCTTGTGGTTCTTAAAAACACTTGCTCAAATTGGATCAAGAGGAATCCCAACTTCTTTGTTTGTTGGTGGGAAAGATTTTGTTTGGATGTAGTGAGCGCTTCCACTACTGTAACAACCTTAGTAACAGCCTCATCTTCCCCTTTAACTGCCAAAATCCGTTGCAAGTAGAGATGGAATGAACTAGACCATCTGACAGAGGCCTACAACTTGGCTTGTTTAATAAATAGATTGATTCAAACTTGTAAAAAAGTCTTTTTAGATAAACAAGTGAGACTTAAGTTTATAAAAAAGTTTGTTTAACCTATTTAAGGATCTATTTATCTTTATATATTATATATTATATATATTATATTTATTTTAATATATTATAATTATATAATAAATATATTTACATAATTTGTTAAAATTAAAATTTTTAATTTTTAATTTTAAACAAAAGAAATTTTAGATAACTTTCTCTTTGTCCTCAAAAGAGAATCCTAGAAAGGTTGGTTAATTAATTTATATATATGTATATAGGCTTTAAACCTATTTAATGACTTTTTTATCTTGTAAGCTTTAAATTTGCAAACCTTTTTAATCAATAATTTATATAGGTTTTAAGCCTATTTATTGATCTTTTTTGTATTGTAGGCTTTTAAGCAACCTCAAAACTTTTAAACAGGTCAAGTTTAAACATTCAAAACTTAGCTTGACTCAACCTATTTTCATCCCTACTTGCAAGGCTGCAGTGATCTTGTGTTTGCTTGCTTGATATCCTTTCGAAGTGACAAGATGGCCATACTTCTAGAAACTTGTGATTTTCTTTCTCTAATCTATAATGGTCTCTTGCAAAGTTTCAATCCATTCAACCCCTAATATCAAGCCCATTTCTCCCAAATCCAGCATTTATATATTGACATAAGGTAATGTAATGTAAAGAAATGAAAAAGAAGATTTCTGGGAAAGAATAAAGATGGTAAAAGAAGACAGATGGTGTTTGTGTTGTTTGTGCTGTGGGATTGGGGGGGGGAAGGATGCTCCTAAATTGGGTGCTAATGTTTTGTGACTATGTGTTGGTTTGTACTCATGTGACCCTTATGCTCAGCTTAGTCTCTCTCTTTCATGGTTGGCTTGTGGTTGGAGACGGAGGGAAGGGACAATGGAACAAAGGGAGCTTACTCTTGGTCGGGTTTGGTTACCAACAAAAGAAAGTTTTCTAAACCACATTGGACTATTTCCATTGGATCAAAATTGTATTTTTACACCTGACTTAATCGTCATCTGACCTGCTCAAGCCGAAACAAGAATTTGAACTTTCAGTTCTATTGGTTTTGGTCGGACTTGATTTACTTACTTGCTCACCCCTACCACATGCATTAGCAATGAAGTCTTGTGTGCCGCAAAATACATCTCCGCTCATGAAATCCAACCCACTAGGTCTTCTTTGTTGAACAATGGAAGTTCGATGCGCTTGGCATCAAGACAATGTTCATGTGTAGTGATCCAAAAGGATTCAAAGCTGACCTTTTCCTTGTCTCTGTTGTGCTTGTTTTGATAACTGGAGCTAAATAGGAAGGACTTCTCTTCCCTCCTCAGGCATTGGAATTTGTCTCACACTTCAGAATGTAATGCTGCAAGAGATTTGGTGATCTCATCAAGGAACTTAGTTGAATGATCTTTCACCTATGTTCTTTGAATGTTGAGTTGTTGGACTGCAACAATATTTCCTGGTTTCTAAGACTTGGCTAGACTCAACAACTACCAATAGTCTCTAGAGCGTCCACTCATTGAAATGTCATTCGAGGCTGCATCCACTAGACTGTGTCTCTGCTTTTGCTTCTCATTGAAAGCACCAATTGATAGGAACCAATTCTATTGAGTTAGGAAATGAGTGAGAATAAGTGTATTGTATTTGTCACCGAAAAGGAAAAACTGCAGGAAGAAATAGGAACAAGCTTTGGATGAATTTCCGTACCAAGTCCTAAGCCAACAGATGCAAAACTGATATAATGACTACATGACCCTTTTCCACCATTTTAACCCTACATTCTCTCTCCTATAACTAACTATTTTTTCCCTCTTTTCCCACTGTGGACATGGGGGAATACATATGCAGGATCTTGGGACCCATAACAGTAATTGTACTGTATGTAAATGAGCAGATAAGTAATTGCGGCTCTTACCTTTGATCCATGTAAATGCTGCATGGTGGTGGTTCTCTTCTGGTTGCTTTGACCCATGTGGGCATCATGTCATACATTTTGCTAATGTTCTCTTCAAAAAGAATTGATTTGCTCTACAAACCCATTAATATTTCCACTTTGTTAGTTCATTTTTTTGGGTTTGTATGTGCTTGTAAATGTATTCATGTTGAGCCACTTCTTTCCATGTTTTTCTTAACTGTCTGACCTTTATAACTAATTGTATTATGCTTTACAGTTATGGGAAAGAAAACTTCTCTCACTGCTATGCTTTGTATATACTATTTTATTTTTATTATTTTCTGCCTTTGTTGGAAGGCTTTTGTGATGAGTTTCAGACTGAGGAATGCATTAATCATATTTTTCAGTGCATTGATAATAATTTTGGGACCTTAGTCTTTAGCACATGTCAAGGATTGTTTTAATTAACAGTTTCTTGAGGCTGATAATATTATTGATGGGCATGGATCTGTCAAACCCCTGGTGGGTGGATGATTAAAAATTAGAAAATTCTGAAAAATTGATCTTTGAGCTTGGATATTGTCTCAACGTAATGAGGGAAATCCATGTTTATCACATGGCATATCAACAACATTAACGAATCGTGGATCTGGTTGCTGGTATTAGTTAGCATTTTTTGAATTTTGGGATGAGCAAACAATGGTGAATGAAAGAATCTCAAAACATAATTTGTTAAGATATGGGTCAAGATGCATAATCAAGCTATCAAATTACCTTTTCTTTCTGATATTTCCAAAAATGGGGAATTCGAATAGTTGTAGAAGTTCAGGGAACTTTCTTGCATACATATTTGTTTGTTGTTTCTGTGTTATCCTTGCAAACACTGCTGATTTATTAGGAAACCAAATAGACTGGGCAAATTATAGGAATATAGGTACATTAATGAATCCTGGATTCCATTGCTGGTATTAGTTTGCAGTTTTTGAATTTTGGAATGAGCAAACAAAAGTGAATGAAAGCATCCCAAAAGTCTATATTGTTATGATAGGGATCAAGGTGCATAATCAAACTATCAAATTGCCTTTTCTTTTCAATATTCAATTTGAGATTCAAATAAAGCATTTTTAAAATATTCTGTGCAAAATATAAGAGGGGTTTAAATTTCAATGAAGTTGATGCTTAATGAATTTTCAAGAAAATGCCAACCTTGTTAATGTTCCATTTTAAAATTTTGATA
The DNA here is from genome assembly GCA_037954105.1 of Canavalia gladiata. Lineage (NCBI taxonomy): Eukaryota > Viridiplantae > Streptophyta > Magnoliopsida > Fabales > Fabaceae > Canavalia > Canavalia gladiata. Next base: position 43,751,464 of record CM075661.1, read on the forward strand.
GGCAAAGTAGATAAGCATGTATATGAATTGGGCTGAATAGATGGCTTGAATGCAATCTCTTTACTGTCATTGACTTTCCACTTTGTCTATGTTTTTCTTTCTGTGTGAAAATTTCACTTGGTTATCAATGTTTTGAACTAGATAGTTCCTTTTCTTAATCTTGTGTTTCCTTGTTGCGAACACGTTTCTTTGGTTTCTGCTAACATTTTGAATTTCATCATTTATCCCTGGATGAATTATATTGCACCATGTTGTCAGTTTATTTTGGATTGGATTCCTTTTATGCTGGTCGTAATTAATTCATTATTCATACCAGTATGTATGAATTACTGAATATTCTCATTATGATAAATGTTTTCTTTTATTTCTGTCATTCTTTCTCTCTCAAACAACCTTCCCTTAGACTATGGTACCATTTATTTGCACAGTTTTTAATTGTTTCCACCTGAATCTTTCATTAATTATGTAACTGAAAATGGCAATCTTCAACAATATTAATGTATGTTGGAGTTCATATTTGATGCTTATCTGCAGATTGGACCATCTCAATACAGAGGTAGAGGTTTTAGGGGTGGTAGACCATTTAGAGGCATTAGTCGTGGCCGATTTAGTCACCACCGTGGTAGGGGTCGTAGCAGGGGTGGTGATGGGACACAGTTTCCGTCTCATTCTTCTGGACCCTCCATTTCTAATATAGCAGATGCACCTGCTGCTGGACCCACTTCAGAGGTGCAATCATCATCAATCTCTGGTCAGTCACCACTACCTAATCTAGCGCAACTGCCAGCTGCACCAATGCAGGCACCACCATGTAAGTTATGGTGTGAAATTTGTAAGGCTGAGTGTAATACTCCAGAAATGATGGAGCAGCATAAGAATGGAAAGCGGCATAAGAAGAATTTGTTGGTGCATGAAGAATTACAAAGACGCAAAGCTATAAATGGACAACAGAGTGGAAATGTTTGTACTTCTCAATCAAATTTGACAATCCAGCCTGAGAATGTTCAGGAATCTGAGAAAAAAGGATTACTAGAAGAAAATACGAGTGCTGAAGCTACAGCCGATAATCGCAATGATGAAACTGAGCTTCAGCATAATGTAGGAGCGGTTTCAGAAGTTCAAGCTGCAGAAGAGCCTCAGGAGGAACCTGGAGACAACTCTGCCATACAGGGACACAGTTTCAAGCGTAAGATGAGAGGAGGCAGAGCAGGTAAATACATGAGGAGCAATGATGGGTCTAGAAAACCAGTGGAACCTAAGCAGGTTACGTCTTTCATATGCGAGTTGTGCAATGTTAAATGTGATTCCCAGGTTGTCTACAACAGTCATTTGACTGGGAAAAAGCACTTGTCTAATTTCAAGCGTGTCCATGGCTACCAAGCTTTGAATGGAGAAGCAGGGATCCAACCACTTCACCCACCTGACATCAATGCTCTTTCAAGTTCAAATAATTTTCCAGTGCAACAAGGTGTTAGTGATCCACAGGTCCTTCTGGCTCAACTCTTGATGACTGTGCTATCTAGGGTCCAAATACCAGCAACTTCACCACTGTCAGTGGCTGCTCCAATAGAAGCGCCAACATTGGTGGCTGGTTCAAATCATGAACCCCTTTCTCAGAATTTGTCACAGACACAAGTCTCGGATTCCTTAGCACATTTTGAGAGTGAAAATCCTGCCACACTGCAGCTGGATGCAACAGCAGGTACGAGTAACAAAAGTAACCCTGAAACGGCAGATGAAAAACCAGTAACTGAAACAGTGCTTAAAGTTTCCCAGGATAGTTCAGTTATGACACCAACAGAAAATCCAGTTGCAGCAAGTGAACAAGTACCTTCATATTGCGAAGCTCCAAGTTCTTAGATATTTAGAAGGGCCAAAGAAGATACCATCATTTTTTTTCTTCCGTGATTTCGTTTTTCAATACTTTCATGTGCTTAAAGGTTTAATATTTTGAAGTAACACAACTGAGTTAACACGCCTAGGCATCATAACATGACCATTAAATTATAAGGTTGAAATCACCTGCCCTTTCAGTCATTATACGCGTGTTTGAAACATGTCATCCCTAATCTGTGGGGGCCAGAAATGCTGTATGAATTTCTGTTGAGGATGATAAGGTACATGCCAGAAATCCATTCTTGTGCTGCAACTCTTTGATTCGATGAGTGAGAGTGTACATGGACATGTTCCAAAGTAGCTAATTGGACTGGGCTTAAGAGACTGGACTGACGCAAAATATTGGGTTTGGGTTGTGTTTTGACTGCTGTTGAGCAATCTATCCCACTTATAAATTTTGGTGCTGCCAAACAATGTTTCACAAAAAATTCTTTGCACTGTCAAGATTTTAGAGCAAAGAAAACGTTACAAGCAAAGAAACATTTTGCACATCCTTCGGAGGTCATCATTCCCTTGGCATTACAAGGTTTTCTCTCAAATTCGAAGATTTTCTTGATTTATGGTCTTAAAAGGTGTTATTCTTGCAGTGGAAAGGCTAAAACTTGGACCTCCTCTCTTCCTTCATTTCGGGTTTAAGCTTTTGGTACACATTTCTCAATCTAATGGAAGTTTGGTTTTGAAATTTGGTGCACAACATTGGGGCGTCATGGATGTTCATAAAATTTTACAATTTTATTTATTTTTGTGATTTATGGTATTTTTTTTGAAGTGATCGTTGTTGGAAAAATAAGAGAATTAGAAAGGAATGAATTGATGGTTGTTAAATTTGTAAATTAAGCTTCCAGCCCAAGGTTGACCGATGTGACCGTGAATAATAATCCTATTGAATTGAAGTCATCCCACATGATAAATAGAGTTTTTTTTTTTTTTTTTATGCAACAGAGAGAGATCCTCAAATTCACTTTATTATTTCAATCTAAAATAAAATTTTAATAATTTCTAATAAAAATATCAATTCTATCAATACTGCTTAAAAAATTTAAAACTAACAATTTATTTTTAAAATTAATATAAAATATTTAATTTAAATTTTTATTTTTAGTATCTTAATTATAATGTTAAAACATATATTAATATTTTTTTAAAGCTTTCTATTTTCACTTCCACTTTCCTTCGATTAAAGTAAATTTGCATCTTTTCAATACGTAATTTTATATTTGTGTGAAAGGGAAATTAACCAAAAAAATCATCAAACTCCTGACTAAATAAAATAAAAAGTAATTAATTATTAAACGTAAATTTAAAAATCAATCAATATAAAATAAGTTATAATATATATATATATATATATATATATATTATACATCTAAAAAAGTATATAATTATTTATTTATTTCTTGTATTTCAAACAAAACTAAAATTTTCTTTTTCATTAATCATATGAAATTATATTTAATTTTAGAATTAAAATTAATTTAAAATTATATTTAAATCAAATTAAATAATTTTAGACAATTTTTTATTTTGAATAAATTTTTATAAATAATTGATATTTACAAATCCAACCGACACCGAAGGTGGACTCATTAAGTTTTTCATCTTTAAAATTGTTAAAGTAATGTTCTTAATTACATAATTTTTAATAATTTTGTGACAAAATTATATGAAATTGATAAATTTAGGTTTTTTTTATAATAAAGGTTTGAACCTTATTATATTATTATTTTATGTTAATAGATGATATATCTCTTTTTATATATTAATTTAAATTTATTTAATAAAGTATTAATTTTTTAAAAAATTTAATAAAATTTTATAAATATGATCTATAAAATAAAATATTATTTTAATGGTTAAATTTATAAAATTTATTTGTTTAAAAGTTATATTAAGCATAGTAACTCATGATAAATTTACTTTTAAGTTAATTCCTCCATATATATCTATCTATTTATCTATATATATATATTAACTTTATTCATATATTATTTCTATATTAATGATCTACAAAACAATCTTTTTCTGCGTATAATGTACGATCAACAATATATTTTAATTACTTCATTCATCATTTTCAACTAAAGACTTTGCCTTCTTCCTAATGTTTGAGACCAGGTTGTCTTTTTCCACCTTTCATGTGGATACTAATCTTGAAACTTCAACAAATGAAGTATATAACTTTCTATACACAGAATGAGGTTCCTAACCTCTATTCGTCAATTCAATTCATCTAACTACAATACACATTGATAATATATGGACTTATCATGTATTCAATATAATCATGTGTGATCTTCAATCTTCAAAGAAGTTGTATGCCCTAACTCAATATCTTGCATGACTATATCAATGCAACGTTGTGCAGTCACATGGGCTCCAATGTAAAATCATGTTCTTCTTGCTTTGCACATCCATATTAACCCTTGATGAGTTTTTGTTGATCTTCCAGCACACTCTTGTTTTCCTTTTTTTTTTTCTTACATATTTTGACCTTTATCATTTAGGAAGGGTTCGCTCAAAGGGTGCAGGGTAGAATGAATTAGGGATCATAGGAATAGAGAAACTTCAACGACTAGAGAACCATCCAGGACTAGAACCCATAGACAGGTCTCATAGGAATAGAAAACATAGGAGTAAGAGTAGGGGCTCTTTTAGAGATAACTTAGGAGATACAGATTTTAGAAGTAACCATAGAATTAGAGATTGAAGGGGTAGAGATACCTTAGAACCCATAGAGCTACCTAAAGTTAAAATGCCTGAGTTCCAAGTGGGGAACAATCTAGAGTCATATCAAGATTGGAAACTTAAGATGGAGCAAATTTTTGCAAATCATTCCATTAGGAAAAAACATAAGGTGAAGTTAGTCTCCTTGGAGTTTAGTGATTATGCCCTAATATGATGGGATAAGCTTAATAAGGAAAGGTATAAACCCGTATGTGAGTGAGAGAAAATGAAGCATATGATGAGGACAAGATATGTACCTTCCCACTATTTAAGAGAGATGCACAATAGGATACAAAAGCTCTCTCAAGGTTCAAAAGGTGAAGATGAATATTATAAATATATGGAGGTATCAGTGATTAAGGATAATTTGAAAGAGAGTGAAGAAGTCCCCATGTTCTGATTCTTAAATGGGCTCAACATGAAATAAGAGATGTGGTAGAACTCCATCAATACCTAAGTCTAAATGACCTTTAACATCAAACCTTAAAGGTAGAAGCCCAACTCATTGGAAGAGGGTAAATAAACATCCACTGCATATAAATCGTTTACGCAAGACATTTGTAAAGATAGAAAAAGGGACCCAAAATACTTTAACTTTAAACCTAAGGAGTCCAAAGAGGTTAAAGACTCCAAAGAGTTTAAGGGAAATACTCTAAACTTTTCCTTTAAAAAAGAGTCTTTAGTAAAATATTTCAAGTGTTTGGGTAGGAGGCACATTGCTTCCCAATACCCAAATAATAAAACCATGATCCTTAAAGACAATGGTAATTATTTATCATTGAAGTCCTCCAACTTTAGTTCCCCTCCTTTCTCATCTGATGATAAAGTTCTTGAGTATGCCTTGGAGGATAACCTCTTAGTAGGAGGTTGTTGGGTAGTATAGTTTAGGGGGAGGAAGAGACACAAAGGGACAAAATCATTCATACAAGATGTTCAATCAAGGGGCACACCTGCTCCTTAATTATTGATGAGGTAGCTGTACAAATGTGGCTAGCACTAGGCTAGTAGATAAGTTTGGGCTAGTAACCACCCCACCTTTAGTCATACAAACTACAATGGTTTAGTGACAAAGGGAACTTGTTGGTCAACCAACAAATACTCCTCACATTCATCATTGGAAGGTATGAGAATAATGTCACTTGTGACATTGTTCCAATAGAAGGATGAGGCATGACAGGAATGTACATCATGATGGACATGCCAATAGACATTCCTTTCAAATTAACTACCAGAAAATTACTATAGTGCCTTTGTAAGGAAGGATGAGGTAAAAGAGATCCTCCTAGTTAGGAAACCTCCTCCTATGTATCCTATTACTTTGAACCTAATTGTTGGAATAAGGTCTAATACTTCATTTATCCTTATAGTTAAGGAATCTTTTCCTCTAGGAGAAAGTCAAGAATTGGCCCTCATAAAGGCCTATTCTTCCCAACCAAGTCTTGTTACTTATGATACTTGTGTACATGGCATGAGGTGTATGGTATAATTAGAACCATTCATTTGATGAAACCCTCCCTTTTTATGTGCCTCATACGTTGGCATCAATTCGTCTTCCTAGTATGCATCACTGGTCGTCTTATCCATCTATATTTAGGCTAATTTAACATTCTATTATCAATGACTTGGTGGGTGAGCCATCTAATTTCTTAGTTAACACTTCATTACCACACCACCAATCTTGGTCATTTTATGAAGGGCCTAGGATATCCCTTCACGGTTTTGTGGGTATCCTACCCTACCTACGGTCAACCAACCCATGATCCCTTTCAACAATACCTTAGGTTATATCCTAGATACCTAATATAGACACAATTTGGGAAAGGAACTCATAAACCGTCTTGATCCTCTATTTTACTCTTACGTTGGTTATGAGTCTCTAGTTCTCTACTGCTTCTTATTTCTAATTTTTTATGCTTACATGTTTCTTGGAAAATTCAAGAGGTTGGTATTTGGTCTTGGTATTCCTATTGTTTCCAATCATCAATAATATTTCCTCTACTTATTCTTTCCTTGTCTTAAAGATCAGGGTGGTCATACACATTCAAGAACGAATGCTTACAAAAATGGAGGAGATGATGTGAAGGTTCTAGCTATAGAGGACCATTGGGCTCATTGGGTCCATCACCAAAGCAAGAGCCAAGAAGTTATAGAAGGAGGAGGAAACCTTCTTGGGCCTTCATAAGGAGCTCCCTCATGCCTAACAAACTTCTCCCATGGCTTTCCACACGTTACTGTAGGACCTAGACTTTTTCTTGTACTTTAAGTTCTAGCAAGCCCAAATATGTATAGGATTAGTCTCAGTTTCTCTATATTTTTAACTTAGGCTATTGGGTCTACTCTACCCTAACTTGGGATTGCATAGATAGAGGAAGCTAGGCATCATCTTGGGCCTTTAATCCAAGCCTAACTCATACCTATGGAGGCATCTCCAAGGTCACATGGATCTTCCCCTCCTTATGCACCCACTTTGGATTATAAATAGGTTACCTAATGTGTAATTTAGACATTTTTGAGTAATATTTAGCTGTGAGAGTAAAGTTTCTCTACTCTTTTCTCTTTCTTTCTTGGTTGGAATACAAGTGGGAGCCTCCTTATCCTTGGCTTCCAAGGTGGGGGAGAAGGAGCTTATCTCCTCCAAGAGTGGTGCTCCAACTTATCCTTCATTCTTCTTTAGTTCTTTATCTCCAAATTTCATAAATAAAACCTTCATTGATCCAGATCTTCATCAGCCATGAATAGCTACATCATGGTGTGTTGGGAACTATGGTAGATCCTACCTTTTATAGGTGCAGATTTAGAATTTTCAACATCGTAAATCAAGCCTGCTCCAGCTTCCGTGCAATTTTTATGGTCATTCTAAGCCTCCAAAGCATCATAGATCTAACTAGGATGCTTCCTACATCATTTAGGGTTGACTAGCATACCCTCTACATCATTAGGGCTGATGTGGCGCTGCTTGCTGGTCACGTTAGGTGTTGACATGGTCATGGTAAGTTGGAATAACTATGTTATGTCACGTTTCGCTGAAGGGCATTTATGCTCTTTTTTCTCCCTTGTTATTGTATGCTTCTTTTATCCTCTTTTTGGCCTAAAATCAACCTATTTTTGGATTTCTTGCTTGCTTGATCATTCTTACAAAAATAAAGGATATTAGGTGTAATTACAAGTGAAATTATGTTCAATAATGCAATAATTATACCTAAAATATCCAGATAAAGTGACAAAATGGTATTTTATCAGTTGCATTTGACGATGTCATCAATGTCTGTTGTGTGGCAGCCTACACATCCAGGTGATCATATAGCCCGTCTCCTCAAAACTATAGGTGATCAAGGTAATCGTGAAGGGAATGAAACAGTGTGGGCTCATCTCATACCATATCACCCACTTCCTCTTCTTTCGCCTACTGCTCAAACTGGTGTTGTTCGATTATGACAACAACTAAGGCTAGTGATGTTGTGCTTTACTGGTGATTGGGTGTGAGGAAAAAGGTGCCATAGGATCCTCGCTGAGCTGTTTCAATATGGTGTCAGGTGTCTATATTGAGCAGGATGATCGGTTGTACCAAGGTGGCTAGTGAGGGAAGAACATGATCGTGGCGGTAAAGGGCAGTAACATAGGATTCTTTGTTGATGTATCTAAAGTGCCCCATCTGATGGCCCTAGTTGATCCCCTCACAGGACATGATAAAGAAACGGCTAAGGTCGACCCTCCTCCTTCAAATAGTGACCTGGAGAAGGAACAAGTGAATTCCTTGAGACAAACCTGTTATTGTCGTTCCTAGCAAAGATCCTAACAAAGAACCATAGATGGATAACGTGGAAGGCCAGGTCTTGGATGGTGGTAGATTTTGAGACCTGGGGGTTGTAGGTGTAAGACCCCATGATCTCAAATCAGAAGGCTTCAGTAATGAAATTGCCTAGTAAGTCGAGTAGAGCTTCCAAATACTCGTGAGCTAGTATCCTTGGGGTGTTTTAAACCCCAGTAAGATGTTGAAGTTTGCAAGGGTCTCCTAGAAGTGCCAGCCTCTAAGCTAGTATTGGACAATGTTTGTCAGCATGTCATTCGTTTGGGGGCAGTAGATGAGCGAAGCCAAGAACTCCAAATTCGGCTCCTTGTATGTAAGCTCCTAAATGAATGTGACTGTCATCCACTGCATCCTATGTAGGTATCTCATCACCTGAATCTCTATACCCAACATCTATAGTGACTCTCGCTCCAAGTTGGAAGAAGGGATGAAGGAGAAATCTAGCAGCCTCTCCAAGCAGGGTTGTATGTTAGCAGTCCTTGTGTGACTATGTGATAAGCCAAGTCCTATGGGGGCTTAACCTTGGCAAAGGTGGATGCTTGAATTCTCTTCTGTATGGGTGGAGGCATTTTTTTTCTGCAAAATAGAAAAATCAAGTTAACTTAATAGAAATTTGGCATAACTATGTTGGGTTGAGAATGGTCATGCTTCATTGAAAAACATATATACCTCCATGGAGTGGCACAACCATGCAATAAGGTCGTGGTCATGCTAAATGCCATTGCATAACCATGCAAACATCAACAACATGACCATGTCATCATGAAACCTGTTAATAAAGAACTTGCATGGTTTCACACCAAAGGGCACGACCATGCAACCTATAAGAGCTTTAGTTAATGATGATTATGCAACTAAGGCACAACCGTGCTAAACATGAAAGAACATGAAAAATGTATGGATGTACTTGTTGGGCAGACTTTATTCAATTTTTAAACAGTCACAACCGTGAAATTAGGGCATGACTGTTCTAAGCTAAAATGATCGCTTAGCCTAAGGTACTTTAGGCATGCACAAATTCAGCATTCCCATGCACAAATTAAAAAAAAAAACAAAGTTAGGACACATGGCATATCTGACTAAGAGAAAGAGAATATGAGTCAGAGGGAAATAAATCACAATAGTGAAAATGAAAAGTAAAAGTGATGTATGATTTACTTCCCATTATTTAAAGCCATTATTAGAAACTTGACATGACCCTATTGAATATAGTGAATGATTATGCTTACTCCCTCTTTCTTTTTTTAACAAATAAATAAGTTTCCTGCTAGAAATTCTTATTTTACGTCATAAGCCTAATGGACCTAGGTCTAATGGCTAAGTGGGGACCATGCAAAATAATCTGTGGTCTACCCAGGGTTTGTTTGGTATCATCCTCAGACCCATCGTCTTTGTTGTGTGGGACCTTTAGCCTTTTAAAGGTTCTCCTTTTGTTTAACATCATGTGGGGGCATGCCTTGGTGATCTTATTATAAGTGTTTCTTCTCTTGAAGTAATTCTTTCCATTAAATACCTAAAATTATAAGCTAAAAATTGAAAAATTATTACCTATTCAGAACTCAAGCTTTCAGGTGTGCCTTCGATGCCTTCTCGTGTCTTTATGGTGCTTTGGGTCTTTATATGCCCTTATCTTGGCTTGCTTCTTTTTAGAGGGAAGATTCATAAGAAGATATTGTACAGACTTGCAAGGGGCATCCTTATAACATTCCGCGGAGTAGGTGTTTTGAAAAACCTTTTCTTCATCACCTTGTCTTAGTATGAGCTCCCCCCATTACACGTTAATTATCGCTCTTTTGGTGGCCAGGAAAGGTCTCACCAAGATTAGTGAGGCCTCTTCATCCTCCTCGATACTGAGTATGAAGAAGATTTTAGGGAAGGAGAAAGCTTCCACCTTAACCAGTACGTCATCTATTGTGCCTTTTGGATATACAAGTGTTCTATTTATAAGCTGCAAAGAGATAGTGATAGGTTTGAGATTTTTCATACCCAACCTTTAAAAATTAGAGATAGGAATTAATTTTATACTAGAGCCTAAATCATACAAAGCTTTAAAATGGGAATTATTCATAGTGTATGGTAGAATAAAACTTGGGTTCTCAAGCTTTGGTGGTAACTCTATTGTTGCGTCGTTCTTTTCTGCTTCTCTTACAAACGTCTCTATTTTTATCTTACTTCTTACGATGATTGCACTCACTGTCTCCTTTGGGTTCACCTCAAGTTGACAAAGTAGTGTCCCTGACATTTATTATCCTAGGAGAGTTAGGATCTTTCCCATCTATTCCCCCATGTTCTTAAGTCAGGACATCTAAGTCTCTATGTTCTGGAGTTCTGCCTCCATATTTTGGAACCTTGATTTCGTGGGGAGATGAATCCCTCCTATCTTGCTTGTAGCCACCTTGATTTTTCATTTGAAGGGGCCTATAAACATTGGAAGAACCATTAGTATTATTACATTGATGCCCTCTAAGATAGGTTGGGGTGATTCTTCCAAGTGGTGTAGTAGGTGTTCCCCATGAAGTGAGCTAAAATGCACCTCCTTCTAGGTTATGGCCTATGGAACCATATAGGTTACATGAACTAGGCTCACGGGTGGCCTAAGTGTGAACAAGTAAAGCGGGTTATGCCCTTTCTTGAATAAGAACCTTCATTTATTTGTTTAGGGCCTCGATTTGACCAGCCAGTAGGTTATCATGGTCTATTTGGTACATTCCTACTGGTTACGAGTCCTTCTTCTTCATATGTCCATTAGCAGACTTCCACTAGTTTCTATTAACAGTCAGGTTCCTTATGATTACTTATGTATCTTCTTGAGGGCTATGTAGGATACCCTTTTTAGAGGCAGCGTCAATTACAACTCTACTAACATAGGAGAGGTTGTTGTAGAAGATTTGCACGAGATGTAGTATCTGGTACCCATGATGTGGGAACTCTCATAGAAGATTTTGAAAATGATCCCATGCCTCATAGAGGGACTCATTCTCATATTGCGTGAAGCTGGGAATCTTCATTATGATCCTAAATTTCATGGACTGTAGATAGTATTATGTTAGAAAGAGACGTTGTAGTTGATCACAGGATGTGATGGATCCTTCTGGGAAGGAGTTAAGCTAGTCATTCACCTTCTCAGTAATGGAGAATGGTAATAATTGTAATATAATGACATTCTATGAGATGTCATTCATAATGATGGTGTTTGTTAGCCTCAAGAATTTCCTAGTGTGAAGATGTAGATCCTCCAAGGTCTTCCTTCTAAATAGAAAAAATTCTGTATCATATTGATGAGTTCAGGCTTCAACTCAAAGTTTTGAACACCATCCATTGCTAGGATGGAAATATTGCTCCCCAGGCCCTCACCAGTCGGAGCCATATAACCCAGTAATGTTCTCCTCCCTTGTGTCTCCATTTTCCTTGCTCTCATCTCTCGTCTCAATCTACTAGCTGCTTGTTCTATCTTTGGTTCAAACAACAGGTTATAAGCTTAGGAACATGTTAGCATAAACAAATAGATTATGGCAAGGGAAGCTTATAGGTTTTTTTTGGAGAATTCTTCAAAAGAAAAATAAGAATATATATATATATATATATATATATATAGCTTTAAATATGTACACGTTTAAGTAGTCAAAAATCAAACTTCAAAGACTGCTAAAAAATAGTCCTCGACAATGATGCTAAAAATTTGTTACGTGCAAAATGTGAGTATAAAACTTTTTGCCATGTTTTACCCACAGGGAAGTATACATGTCTCCCAGGATGTGTCCTTCATAGGGATGGACGCTCAATTTTCCTTGCTTCTATAGTTGTTGCAAGGCCATATAAGTCCCTCACCACCTTAGTAATTGAGCTTAGTGTACCTTTGTTTTGATTCTTTTACTTTTATTTTGTTTTTAGTTTTATTTATTTTACTTCTTTTTTCTATTCTTAGGGTCACTCTTAGGTTTTATTTCTCTGTTTAATCTTAGGTTTTATTTTTAGTCATTAGTACAACATTAATGACTGTGTTTTCCATTTATATATATCTTTCGATTTACTAAGTGTGTGTTAATATGAGAAGGCCATACCTTGAAAAGCATAAATACTCCTTCTGCAAGTGTTGATAACCAATGAGAAAGTATAAAAAGGAACTGTTTACATCTAAGTTTGAGATCTTCCTCCTCATCAAGGAAGTCCCTTTTTTATTCCTCCTTCTCTGTCTATTGTTTAAAATGCTAGGAAATGCTTAAGTATAAGGAGGGAGACCTTTTCCCTCCTAAGTTATATCTTTCAAAAATAAAGTTTATTACATGTCTCTCCTATTTCTTTTAAAAAAGTTCATTCTAATAAATAAAATTTTCCAAACATAAAAAGGTGACATATGCTTAAGTTTGAGAAAGGATATCTCTCCTATAAGTTTCTCTGTAAATGTTTATACCTTGCAGTAACCTCCCTTTTTGGATTGTTGGTTGGTTATGAATTCAGAAAACTTTTGTTTGTGTGTAATGGATGTTAATTCAATCTTGAAAAGGAATTGGGAACTGTTGTTATACATAGTTGATAATGGGTTATGATCTTTGTCCTCTTATTTTACGCTAAAGTAACCTTAATGAATGGATTCAATCATAATAAGGTTTCACCCAACCTCTCTCTATGTTGAGTGATTCCCTTTTTCACTTGTACAGTCTAGAACTTTCTTTGTAATCTGGTTAAGAATTTTATTAGCAATTGTATAAGAAGGAAAATGATAAATGCAAAATAAGTTTTATTGAATGAACGTAAACTTTTAGTATCACTTAGTGTCTCCTTTGAGCCTGAAACAAATAAAAAATGAATGTTTTTCCTTAGTACCCCTAATTATGTTGATAAGGTTTCAAGTACCTTTAGATAGAAGCAACATAAAATAAATGCTTAGGGAGAACAAATGTGATCAACAAAAGCAAAAAAAAATAAAAAAATAAAAGAAAAATAAAAAGAGAAAAAGAAGGGAAAAGAAAATAAAAAGTGAATGATGCAGAGGTGTGTAAACACTCAATTATGTCCAAGGTCCCCCCCCTTTTTTTTTAAATTAATTAGTAAAGAGACAATAATTTAAATAGTAAGTAAAATAAACAAGCAAAATAATAAAGGGAAAGGAAAAAGGAAGAAAAAGCAAAATGATCAATAAATAGAAAGCAAAATAACAATGATAGCATTAAAAATAATAATAATAGTAATGAAAAAAGAGAAAATAAAAATGAAAAGAAAAACAAGGAAAATAAAATAAAATAAAATAAAAAATATGGAACAACAAAAAACGAAAAAAAGAAAAATAATGAGAATAATAACAAAAAAAAACAAAAAAAAGAAGAGAAGAATCAAATAAATAAAGGAAAAATCAAAATGAAAGAAATATAATAAAATATGTAATAAAAAGAAAGAAAACAATAAGCACATTCATAAAGACGAAAAATCTCGATTGATTAGTTGGGGTGCCGTTAGATGGTTAAAAAGAAAAATAAAAAAGGATTACTGGGAATCAGAGTAGTATAAGTAGGGAGACCCAACACAGAGAAAAGGTCTTTTTTTTGGCTTTTACTCTGAAGGAATTGAAAGAAGGTGAAAAACTATGAAAGGTAGCTCGGAAAGTCAGGTTTCTAGGATTGAGATCGTACGGTGCGTCTTCAGATTCTTCTTGAATGCATCTTACTTCTAAGATTAGAAATCAGGCCTAGAGGTTCATATTGGAGCTGCACATACAAGCCAAGAAGAAGAATCCAATTTGCGGTGTCTCACATTTCTTCGATGCGAGCAGTGTATTGGCTTCAGTAAGGTTAGTTAGATGGCTTTTGAAACCAAGAACCTCGTGATTGGTTTTTAGTTTATATCTGCATTAAAAATTCTGTGGTTGAATTGAAAATCCTGCATGAAACTTGCTTGAATAAAATGCGATAATATCACCGTGTGAGGATGTGGTTCTCGATGTAATTCCTAGCTAGCGAGAATTGCTTTTAACCAAACACTCAAGTCTGACATCGCAGTTTTTTGCGATAAACGTCGATCTACATGAACTAAAAAGTTCAAGATCAAGTAGAGATAGTCTCATAGACATTCAGTTAATCATTGTAAATATGTGGAATATGTAATTTACATCCTTTAAAATCAATGTGAAACATGGCTCCGTGAATTTCCTTCTCTTCTTCCGGGTCCAGTTCATGTCAAACTTCCAAAGGCTGTAATTAGGGTGATGGGGTCATTAATGAAAGTGAGTTATTTCATCTCTGTCGTAGCCATAAACCCATTCTCCCCCATGCGGTAGGTTCAAGTCTCAGCTAAATATTTCCCTGGGGATTCATGATCTCTCATATGAGAAGGCCATGTAGTTTTTCCATGAGGAGATCCAACTTGTGGCCTCGTTAGGAGGCAATTGTCTACGGAATCCTCTGTACCGTGGTTGTGCAATTCACCCTAGTGGACTGACCTTTTATTTACAAAGCTTACACTATCGTCTCTAATGTCGCGTTGCTCTTAGGAATCAATACCCCTTTGAAGAGAGATAATCAGTATATAGTCATCGCCATGGCTGTCACCTTGGTGGTCGTTCGTCCGTTCCCGATCGCAATCCTCCCGTTGTTTGCCTATGGATTTGCTTGATCGAATCTGAAGGTTGACCACACGGTAGTAAGGAGGAAGAGCAGGGTGAGCGGTGTTGGTTTTTAGACCATAGTGGGAGGACGGAAGGCTATTGTGGCTGCTCTGCCAAACAACCATGTGAATCGTGAGTCAAAGTGGTTGATAGTGTTAAACCACGTACATTTCAACTCAGGGTTTAGGGTCGTAGGGGAACCGAACTAGGATGGGGCTCTATTTCATCCCTACCAAGTAGACCATATGTTCGTTGAAGACCAGAATCGGTGGAAATAGACTTGGAGCATTTCAGTCAATCAACGACGAGGTCGTTATAAGTACCCGTGGACATAATTAACACTTTGACTATCCAACTCATAGGGAGCATGAGAGCCCAAACCTGGCTATAGATCCTTCGAAAATGTGGAATGGAACACAAAATCCTGTTGGCAAGGACAAACGAAGGAAACTATAGTTTAAGAAAGATGAGCTGGAAATGATACAACCCATGACCAAATCTCATCAGGGATGGCTCTGAAAAGGGTATAACATGGGCACAATTAAACGCTCGGGTATTTGAAAAATAAAATACTTGGTCAGGATCAATGCTGCTACCCTCACTTATTGATGTTGTTCAAGCTCTCATCGAGTATAAAGCAGAATGGTCAGTTTCGGCTACCGCAAATCCTCACTACAGCACCCAAATGGCTGGTGTAGGTATGGGTTCAACTCATATCAATGACATCAACAGTTTTGGAGGATTTTGATCCTCCCGTATATCACCCTGTGTTGACCAAAAGCTAGGTTGCTATTTATGAAAACTCTTTCACGTCCGCTCAGCTATGTGCAGGCCGCTAGCATGCAGATCACATGATCACTAAACTGCAATCCTGCTCCTCAACATAGTCATTGGTTGCCTTCGGCCAAGGCCACTCCCACCCTCAAGCCTGGGTGCAATGTTAGTCGAAGTGGCCCTCATGACCTTTCCAAGGGGCATACCGTTCTTCAAGGGATGTATTATGGGCCTTCCTCATTGACGCGATAAAAGGGAAAGCCCTATCAGCAGCTACACCCAAAGTCTATGCATGGCTAATGATTTAGAAGCCAAAACAGTAGCACACATTCAGCCCATTTACTAATGCTATTAGTAAGCATGAAGCGCTGGGCAAATAAGACAAATTCGATGGTTGGCAGCAAATATTTTTCCAAATAGGTAAGCGCATGTAGAGGCTGGGTGGGGTAATTAAATAGGCGGGTCCACAATCGCTTGAAATAAATGAAAAGATACCGTCCCATGTAGAAATTAGTCTTGCCTCTCTAACCTTCGGTCTATGCTATTCTTTCCAGCTGTACTAGCAATTTGGCTTAAATTTGGAATTATTTTGTTCCATCTAGGAGGAGCCTAACTCCTTCTTCTCTAAAAAGGGGGTTAATTAAAAAGAAAGAATCTAAATTTTAGCTTGGTAATATGGATAGAACTCTATTCTTCTAGATTTCACTTTCAGGAATCAAATTCATGTTCATATTTTAGGGAGATCAAATCCTATCCCCCTTTTAATTCGAATCAAGTCCATCACCTCAATTTGGATCAAGCACAACTTCCATTTCCTTCTTCTTCCTCGCTCTTTCAATCTTAATATTTCAAAAATATATTTTTGGGAATCACAAGTCTCACGCGATAAGCTCTAAATGGGAAACTAGTAGTTTCACTGCTATTCGATACTTAGAGATTCATATGGGCCTCAGTGCAACCTTAGTTGTCTTGGACCCTGTGCATATGAGGACTAGGGATTTCTCCTAAATAGTAAAATATTTCAAAAAATAAGAACTAGTGGTTTCACTATTGTTCAATATTTAGAAACTTATATGGGTCCCAATACAACCTTAGTTGTCTCAGAATTTGTGCATGTGTGGACTAAGAATCCCTCTTAAATAACAAAATACTTCAAAAAACATCCTTTTGGGAATTCCGAGTCTCACGCGATGAGTTCTAAATAAGAACTAGCAGTTTCACTGCTATTCGATATTTAGAAACTCATATGGGTCCCATTACAGCCTCAGTTGTCTCGGACTCTGTGCATATATGGACTAAGAATCCCTCTTAAATAACAAAATATTTCAAAAAAGATCCTTTTGAAAATTTCGAGTCTCACGCAATGAACTCTAAATAGGAACTGGCAATTTCACTGCTATTCGATATTTAGGAATTTGTATAGGTCTCAGTGCAGTCGTAGATTTCTTGGACCCTATGCATATGTGGACTAGGAATCCTTTTGAAATAATTTCAGCAAAACCTCGTTTTGGAATCCGAATGCGATGGACTCTAAAATAGGAACTGGCGGTCTCACTGCTATTCGATGTTTAGAGTTTCATATGGATCCCAGTGCAACCCTTGTTTGCCTTGGATCCTGTGCATATGTGGACTAAGGATTTTCTTTAAAATATTTTCAAAATACTCTTTTTTTTTCAAGCACCTCCGAAGGTCAAGCCTTCAAAACAAAACTACATAACCCTTGAGTTTCCCATTGCACCAGGGAATACGTGGGAGCAAGATCAAGTCTTGTCAGGCTATCTTCCACCAACCTATTATTTTCATTCCAAAATAAAGGAATCAAACAGCTTTCGAAAATAGCTAAAATCGCACACTCAGCTTAAGGGTATCGTTCTTCGGAATGGGCGAGTAGGGTGCCTAACACCTTCCCTACTCATAACCGACTCCCGAACCTAGATTCTTCCTCAAGTTAGGGTTTTTCCAAATCTTTTCCCTTAAATAAAAATTTGATAGCGGCTCCACATCAAATTTAATAATTCTCTTTTTAAATTTTTAGTGAGTTCATCGTCTCGTTGTAATAACGGTTATGACAAGGTGGAAGGAAGAGGACTGATCTGGATCAATGAAGGGTTCAAACGTAGAAGATGGATGTATAATTGTTGGAGCTTTGCCTTAGACTTTGAAGCACCACCTTTTATAGAGGATGAGCTTCTTCTTCGTCACAGTGGGAGCAGCCATGGATGAGGAGGTTCCTCAACCCCAATGGCATACTTGTAAAGATTTGTTCTACCTTAAGTTATCAATCTAAGTATTCCTTTGGTTTAGTCCCCCCTTAGAACTTAGACATTTTAATCTTAAGTAGATCTGTGGGCTCTAAGGCATCTCTACCCTTTGAGTCTCTAGTCCTTTGGCCAACCCTATAATCTCTATCATCTAAGCTATCCCTAGAGGAACTCCTACTCCTATGCTCCCTAGACCTATGGTATTTATCCCTTTGAGTTCTAGGCCTAGAGGGTTCCTTAAACTTAGTGTCTTTTCTATGCCCATGATCCCTAGTTCTTTCTACTCTTCGTGCATGGTTATTGAAGGGTAGTGTCCCCCTTTGTGAGTATGGCCTACCCCTTGAAGAAGGTTTTTCCCTATGTGGAGAGTGTTTTCTCCTTTCCCTATGACTTATGTGTTCCCCAAAGAAGTTGACATCTTCACTTGATGTTTCCGTCTAATGATAGTTATCCTCATTTCTAGATTCACTAGCTTCAATTATTCATTGATTTCTTGATTTTTTTTAGACTTCTTTCTTTCTAAGTGATCTAATTTATGACACTTTTTTTTGGGTTTGGAAAACCCTTTCTAGTCTATTAACCAATTGTTCCATTTGGCTTCTAGGGGATAAATCGTAGGTACTCATTTGAAAATCAGAAAATTACCTCTCCACACCTAAATTGCTTACACTGAGAAATTAAATCAGACAATTCTAAACACTTAGCAAGCAATCTTGGTTCTAATCATAGAAACACACAAGGGTTAAGTAATTTATCTAGCTCCATTGGCCTTGCAAAAAAGAAGACAAAGTCAGTGTTATACCAAATAGTCCTACAAGAATCAAACACACTTAGCACCCCCTTAAACTTCCTTCATGCACTCAACACAATGAGCTATAAATTGACCTTAGGTGAGTACCCGACACCAAGGTTCGAAAGTTTGAGTCTTTTCACAAGTAAAATTGAAAAGGTAAAACAAGTTACACAAGAAGAGGATCCTGCTATAAAGCACTAGTGGGGATTAAATAAGAAGAATACTTATTGATATACCCATAATGATGGATATTCCTATCAAATTGCATTATCTTTCCAAAAACGGATTATTAGCCTTCATGGGGATAACGTCACAAGTAACATTATCCTCATATCTTCCTATGAAGAAGGTAAGGAGCACTAGCTGGTTCACCAAAAAATCTCCTTTATTACTAAGCCATTGAAGCTTATATGACTTAGGATAAGGTATGGTTACAAACATTAACTTTGTGACTAACCTAGTGCTAGCCACATTGGTGCAACTACCACTATCAATAATTAGGAAACAAGTGTGCTCCTTAATATAATATCTTATGTGGAAGATGTTCTCCCTTTAAGTCTTTTCTTCCCCCTTTGCTACACTACCCAAAAGCCTCCTAAAAACTAGAAGGTCACCTTGTAGAGCATATTCTAGGGCTTCATCCTCAGAGAAAGAGGAGATGGAACTAGAGCCAGATGACTTTAGAGAGGAGTAATCACCATTGTCCCTAAGGATCATGGTTTTCTTGTTGAGACATTAAGAGGCAATGTGACCTCTCCCTCAGCACTTAAAATTTTTAATGGAGGACTCTTTACCTGAAGGTAGGTTTGGTGTTTTTCCCTTAGACTCCTTGGAGTCTTTGGCATCCCTAAGTTCCCTAAGTTTAAAGTTATACTCTTTCTTCTTGTCCTTAAATGAATCTTGTGCGAATGTTTTATATGGAGTGAACTTATCCTTATCCTTCCTATTTAGTTAGGACTTAACTTTAAAGGCTTGCTAGGAAAGGTCATTTAGGCCTAAATGGTGATGAAACTCTACCATATCTCTATTTTCATGTCTAAGGCCATCTAGGAGCGTAGCCATGGTGGCTTTTTCACTTTCACTAAGATTTGTCATAATGACTGCCACTTCCATATCTTTGTAATACTAATCTACAGTCTTTGTACTATGGGACAATATTTGAAGCCTATTATGTAGTTCCCTCAAGTAATGAGCAGACATATATCTAGTCCATATTCAGTTTGTCCAACCAAATTAGGACATAATAACTAAACTCTAAGGTTGCTAACCTTACTTTATGCTCTTCCGTAATGGTGTAACTTTAGAACAATTGCTCAACCTTGAGTTCCTAATCTAAGTATACCATTTGATCATTCCTCCCTTAGAATCTAGGAATATTCGTGGGAACTTCTATGGTTCACGGTGGTCTTTATCCCTAAGATCCCCCTACTCTTAGAACTATGCCTATTTCCATGGTTCCTATCTTCTAGGGTATCCCTAAAGGAACTCCTATACCTATCCTTAGAAGTTGTCTATCATATGTTCTAGTCCTATTGATCCTACTTTTAGAAGGTTCCCTATGCCTATGGTGACTCCTATCTATTCTTTCCTTATGAGATTTCCTCCTAGTGGTTGGTGGCTTTCTTTGAGATGAGGAGGCCTATCCCCTAAAGAAGACGCTTCTATGTGTGGACAGTTTCTGTACTTTTCCCTAGGATCATTATTCTCCCCAAAAAAGTTGACATCATTTGTAAATTTCTCCTCCTCATTATGATACCCTCCCTTTCTTGACCTATTTATCTATATGTCATGTTGTTTATTTCTAAGCCTAGTTGATTTTCTTTTTTCTTGGTTATTTAGACATTGTTCAAATGTCTTTTCTTGGGTTTGAAAAATCCTTTTTAACCTAGAGACAAGTTGTTCCATTTGGATCCTAGGTGAGTGTTTGTGGGACCTCACATACGAATTGCCAAAGCTAAAATCAAATCAAACAATTCAAACTCTTAGCAAGCAGCCTAGGTTCTAAGCATGCAACAAGAAATGGTTCAAGGAAATATACCTTCCCCCCTTGTCCTTCCAAAATAAGAAGCAAAGTTAGTGCTAGCAATTCTACTTACACCCTCTTATGCTCCTTTGCATGGACAAACCGCCAAACATAATTTTTCTTATGGTGTGTATCCTACACTAAGGCTTAAAATATAATATCCATTTACAAGAAAATTTCAAGAGAAAATTCAAATTACATAAAGGGAAATCCTACTACAAAGTGATAAAATTAAAAATCAAAATTTACTGCTAATTATAAATTTTGAAGTTTAAAATTACAAGTAATTCGAATCATAATTACACTACAAAATAACCTTGAATTATCTTCAAGCTTCAAGTTGCACTGCTAGTAATCTTCCTTAGGTCCTCCCCCTTCAAGAGTGTCCTAAAAGCACAACATAAAGGGAGCACTTGTTTCCCCGACCTTGGTTAGAGAAGTCAAGTTAGTTCAAAATCTTATTACCTCCTGACTCTTCCAACCTTCCTCTTAATTTTTTGCTCACAATGGAGCCTCCAGATCAAGCCTTGAAAGGAAGAATAACTCACTCAATCCCTTAGTCCTTGATGTTTCCAAGATGAGAAGAAGATCAAGCTATTTAAGATAAAGGATGATACAAGACAAAAGTAAAGGGGAAATTTAAAGATAGGTAATGAACTCTTAACAAGGAAGGTCACTCAAAAGGAATTGATAATTGACAAAACAAGGAAGCCAACAAATACAAACCAAAACTAGAGGCTATGAAAAAGAAAACACTCAAAGATTGGTCCTAGAAACTTAAGGAATTTGGACACATATGCTCTTAAATGAAACTTCAAGCTAGCCACAAGTAAGAAGGGCCTAATCATGCATAAACCAAGCATTTAAAGTCTATAAATAGGACCTAACATACAAGCAAGGACTTATAGACATAACATACAATTACATATACAAAACAAGGACCAAAAAATGCTTGTATTTTTCATAAATTTTCTTTCACTTTTCACTTTCTTCTTTGTTTCTTAATCTTTTTCTTTTCTTTTTATTTTTTGATTTTCTTAAGTATTTTTTTCCTCAATGTTCAAGTACTTTTGCCTATGGATTTTCTCATGGTCCCTAAATCATACTAAGTCTAAATTGTTCCATAGTGCATTTTTAACTTTCTCTAATCCTAGGTGAGTATTCTATCTATGTCTAAGGTCTTTGGTCCAAAAATTATCGAAAAATCCAGCAAAGGCAAGCTAGCATGAAACACTTAGACTATGCAAGATCAAGGCAAACTATCATCCATTTCATGCAGCTTCATACAAGAATATGATCATGCACTTTCTTTGAGAATTTGGACAAAAAAAGAACAATTCAACGAATATAATTGCATCTTTGGAAGGAACAATACAAGGAGAACAAAACCTATACAAGAGCACCTAGATCGGAAGAGTTGGAATTCAAATTCAAGGATGAACAAAATTGGCAACAAGAACGTAAATTCAAATTTCAAAAAAGCGCTAAACATTTGATGATATTTAGATCATGTAGTATTTAGCAAAACCTAAACAAACATTAGAGAGAATTAAAATTTTGATAACATGTGGTGAACATTTGGTGCCAAAATATGCTTAAGCATACAAGCGAACTTAAGTGAATTCAAAGCAAAATTGATCAAACAAAACATGGAGAAGATGCAGATCTATAAGTATCTAAATGAATTGAACTTAGATCACATATAAATACACAAAGATTAGTACAAATCTAAATTGAAAATTTTCAAAAGAAGTAAAAGTAGAAGAGAATAAATATGGATATGAAATGAGATTTAAATGTGGATCATTACCTGCATTGAACTATAAGGTCTATTATTATTCAAAACCATCTTTGAAGTTTCATTGTCTCATAATGCTTCTTAATCCCTAAGCCTCAGAAAGCTTTTGTAGCAATCTTATCGAACATGACATTACATTAGGATATAAGATGATTTTTTTTTCCCAAATGTCTTTTCCTTGATTTAGAAATTGGCCATATATTCATCAAACTTGTCCTAAATAGCTATGTCAACATCCTCCTTAATATCTGCAGAAGCTAAAACATCTATCATACATACATCATATGGTTTTATCGTTAAAGACTTAAGCCGGAGAGGGTTAGAATTGATCTTCGTTGCCATCTAATTTTTCTTTTCAAATCATAGTCTTCCTTCTTGAATTACATTTTGGACAAAACCTTTAAAATGATATAATTGTTAGTCCAATGTTCAAATATATGATGATACTTATAATATTTTTTTTCTTTTACATTGATATTTTGGAAGAATTGTATAGTCACCAATTAAGAAGTGTCTCTTATTTGGACATTCAATAAGTTTTCCCTAATTTGGAGTTCTAGTCCTGAGGTTTCCATTTAAACTAATTCATGTTCTACAATTAAAATGAAATATATTAATTTCATAATCCTAAAACGATGCAAATGATCATAAATAATCCCCCTTTCCATTCTTTTAATATTTATGATATACTCGTTGGAAGGAGGATGAGAACTAGATCACTGGAGGCTGGTTGAAGGTGCTTCAATGGAACTTGATGGAGGTGTAACTTGGTTGAACACGGGAGGCGCCACCTATAGAGGATAAGCCTTCCTTCTCCTCCACCTTAGAGGCCAAAGATGATGATATTCTTCACTCCCAAAGACTAAGATTTAAAAGATAAAAGAGAGAAGAGAGAAGCTCTTAATATCACTCAAATGTATATATGACTAAAAGTGAAGCAAATGTGATGCATGGTGCCTATTTATAAGCCAAACTTAGCACCTAAAGTGAGAGGTATGGGGTGGATTTGAATCCTTATGGAGAAATCCTTTTTGGGCTTGGAATCAAGTCTAATAGTGATTACACATTCACTGTCACATGCATCCCTCTAAATGAGCCTAAACTAGCCTAAAAAGTTACACATAAATTAGGTCCAAGACCTATTCAAATTAGGCCTACTAAAAATCTAAGTGTAGAAAATTCCTAAATCCTACACTAATTACAATGGAGCCAAGTAATAATGTAGAAGGAGGGAGCCTAAGGGAAGGTTATGATCCTTTAGGCTCAGCAGGGCCTCACCCTCTCCCTCAAGCTTCTTGGCTCTAGATTTGGTGATGGGCATAATGGGCCCAATTGTCCTGCTTGGTAGAGACTCTGCACTAGTGTTGTTAGAAGGGATCTTTGCATTAATATACTAGATCCATTAGATTAACTTTAATTTTTCCTCTAAAGAACTATTCATGAAATTGCCTCTAATGGATTCTATGAATGAATGGAATTTGGAGGTAAGTTTGTAAACCAAGTAAAGATATTTTTCGTTAAGGAATTAGGGAAGAATTTCATTTTCAAATATTCATTATTGGCTAAATTACCACACTTAATCATGTATTGAGCCATATGTTTGACTATTGATTCCCCATTTTCTCTAGCAAACTTACTAAATTTAGAAATTTTCCATCCTTTAAGAATCTCTTTCATAAGGACTATTTCTCAGAAAGTTAAACTAAAATATGAACAATTAACATATTCATTAAAACCATGTATGTTTAAAACTTCTTTGACCATATTAGTTATATTATTATGACTCACTATTAAATTTTGGGCAATATTATTAAGTACAACATCTACACTTTGATTTTTGTTAACTATATACGTAGTATCTTGAGTACCATTTTCTAATGGAAGGTTGTTAGTTTGTATAGAATGCCTTCTTGATCGAGGTTATTTTCTTGGTTCCCATTGTTGATGTTGTAGGCATTCTTACATGTTCATTTTGGGCCATGCCAAAAACATCAGTAATTTGACCAATATAAATAGTGAGAATCTGATAATTTTGGTTACTCTCTTCCAAAAAATGTCAAAAACTATGGTCATTGAATGACATTGTAGATATTTGATCTCTTGACGTAGTGTGAGATGATGATGTCTCTTGTGTTTGAGGATTTATTATAGGGATATTAGTACTCAAATTTGGTTGAAGGCCTGATATTAATGTTGCATGATTTGGTTGTGATGTGATACCAGAGATATATCCAAACAGAAAGCTATTAGGAGGATTTGAGGGCATCCTTGGACCTAAATCTTGATTGGGGACAATAGTTTGAGAAATCATTAGTTGAGGATTTAGTGCTAAATTTATGCTTGTGTTCTCATTGTTAGTGCTTTTACTACACTATCATCTTTAGAATTTTTTTATTGGGATTTGTAGCATTATTATTAGCTTCGTCATGATTTTGAGCAGTTGAAAATGAATTTCTATTTCTAATTGCCATGAGATTTATCTCACTTTGTAATCTCATGCATTGAAAACTTTTAAATTTAAAATATAATTAAGATTATAAATGTTTCATCAGACATATCACTTTGTTTATATAAAAAAATCAATTTCAACACTCAACTCAACTGATTATTCTATATTTATCCAAAACTTTTTACGATTGGATTGATACCTTTTTTATATTAAATTTTTTAATTAATGAATGTATAAACAACAAAATAAAAAAATTTTAATATAAAAACAAGAAATGAAAACAAAACGTTAAATGAGAATATATTAACACTCATAAAAATTCTTTGTTAATTTTTGTTCAATTTATATGATGAATGAGGATTGTAACATGAAGCTAACGAGTATAGAAAATAATTTCTTTTATTAAAATTGCTTCTTTATTTTTTCTTAACAATTGATTGTGCCTATTTATAGGTTTTTTATAATATAACTACACGTGTAATACCGGACTTCCTACATTGTACAAATGTGTCACGTATATTTATTTACATAACTACTGTTACGTGTTACTATCCATCAACGTAACCTAATAAAAACACCTAAATTTTTCTATACTTCTTGCCAAAACCGTGTTTTCAATTGAATTCTTCTTATTTTTATAAGTTAAAATTTCTTACTAAAAAAATCCTTTTCCCAGTTAATAGTTAAAGAAATCTTTTTCCTTTTCCCAGTTAATAGTTAAAGAAATCTTTTTCTGATCAAAAGAATTTTGATATTAACAATTAGTTTCAATGGTTCTCTAGGAGGTAAAATTGGAAATTTCAGCACTAGCTGGCTATATGAAATATGCAGAACTAATAATTCGGTAGAAGTTGTAACGCAGATATGATTACAAATAAGAGAATTGAAAATAAAAATAATATTAATTGCCATCGATTCAAGTGCATTAACTTTATATAATCAATGAAAACAATTAAGTAGATTCAATTTCGAAGAAAATTGTTTCCAATTAATCTAATGTCCTTCGGGTTTTTTATGACTTCCGAATTATGGTAATTATTTCCTTTTCCGAAACAAATACAGGGGAAAAAGTTCTACTAGTTAATTAAGTACTCTTTTTCTTTCATCTTGAGCTCCAATGTTCCCAAATTATAATTGCACTAAAATTTGGTGAATTTTATCTCGATTGGTTCTTCCATGTTTTGAATTCCGTAAACGACATCGTTCCTCGTAGTAATTTAAAATCGTTTTGGCTAGTAAATCCATATTGTTTAGAATCTTTATCTATAAAATACGAAATGCAGCTTTTTAAAGTTGTGGTTTCGATTCATCACCATCCTGTTGACGAAAGCATGAACTTGTATAATTGTATTAACTAATTTAAGTACACTTAGCCTAAATATGGCTGGTGCCTAATGAGATAATGACAGAAAAGTAATCACCGTTTTCTACAAAAACCCATAAATGGGCAAAACCTGAGTGAGCAATTTATGCTTCCCAAGAAGAACCCACAAACATACAAAAGCTAGGAGGCAAAACAGCAGCCACCTTTCTTTCCACCACCATCCATCTCTTGGCCAGGGACAATTATTCTAGTTGTCTTAAGAAGCCCTGCACTCCCATTGGGATCTGAATCATCATTGGCACTGAGTGATTTCTTGGCGTGAATCCGGTATATCTCAGTTAGAATGGTCAAAAAGCAAGTTTCAACATTAGTGGATTCAAGTGCTGATGTTTCCATAAAGAATAGCTTCTCTCTTTGTGCAAACTCCTCTGCATCTTCCATTGGCACTGCTCTAAGGCTTCCCAAATCACACTTGTTGCCAATTAGCATGATCACAATGTTTTGGTCAGCGTGACCTCTCAACTCTTCTAACCACCTTACCATGTGATCAAACGATTGACGTTTTGTCATGTCATAAACTAACATTGCCCCAACTGCACCTCGATAGTATGCACTAGTAACTGCCCTGTACCTGCAAGAAAGGAAGAGCCAACTTTCAGAGCCTGCAATGCCACATAGTTCTTTCATGGATTCAATGAAATTAGAAATTTAACCATTCGTGTAGAATCCAACTATATCCAAGCCAAACTAAAAGAGGCTAGATGACATAGGTTAATTATATCACAAGGCACAAAGAGGAACTATCAGCAAACCCAGAAAAAACAGTGAGCAATGAGGTCAAATTTAATAACTACTTCCAAAATCCAAGTCTTGATCGATTGGTCCAGCAAACAATTCAAGAGGACAATACCATGCCATAGCTCAAGCTAGTGATTTCTTTCTTCTGTTTTGTTCTTTTCAATGATTCGTTCCAACCTACCCTTTTCTTTTCTATTGAGAACAACCTAATATTGAAATTTAATGCCAAATGAACTTTATTTCTAGTTAAATATCCACATTGTAAAGGCGTATTAATTGCTAAAACTGACAAGTACATGAAATAAAGCTGTGTAATTTCAGCGTTTTCCATTAGTCATATATCTTGGATGCAATACTGTGGAATGGAACAAAAGCTCCAAAACTAGCTTGATCTAAACCAGAGCATTGCTGCTAGAACTCATGGTAATACACGTACGTCAGAATTCTTTTGAATGTATTTTATATTTTTGTGTGTGATGATCTGTTATTGGACTAATAATGAGTCCTCAAGTACCAAGAGTCATATATTTTCTAATAAGAAATAGGATGGGGCAAAAGAAGATAATTGAAAAACATTGATATTAATTTCTATCTTAATATATGAATCCAACTATGCATGCAATATGCTTCTCATAGAACAGTATCTACAGTCACTGATGTTATTTCAAACAATGTTGATAGAAATGCATATTTTAACGACACCCAACCAAGTTGATTTCCAAATCAACGAGTCGTCTGCACCAGATATTTAAACCCACTCACTCGATAGTCAGCAACCAACTTTCTCAAACAAAGTCACATGAAGAAATACTACTAATTTTGTTTTTTATGTGCCAGTCCCAAACCAACCACCACAAAGAGTTAAAGATTACTGTTTTTTTTGGAAAGCATTGCAAAACAAAAAAAAAAAATGATATTCCTTTATGTTCGAAATTAAAATGCTCGAGTTTCTTTCACAGAAAATTCAATATTTCCCGAATATCTAGCTTGAATTTTTAACAGAATAAGTTGGTCTCTTCATAGTAATCCTCCCCAGTTTATCTTTCCCAACAAACACCATTAAATTTAACTTAACTACGCACAAATTTTAATGACATTTTTCTGACTATGTAAGGACTATTCCTGTATCATATCGACGACCTTACCCTACAAAACAATATAATGCTACAGAAATTATGAGTTGATCCAATTAAATCATTGCCATCAAATGAAAACGAAGAAAAGATAAAAAAAAAGAAAATGGGTAAATTGAATTTATTGGGAAAAGTTGTATATACCTTTCTTGGCCAGCGGTGTCCCATATCTGAGCCTTGACGTGTTTGTTATCAATGATGAGAGTTTTGGTTTGAAACTCAACCCCAATGGTTGCCTTGGAATCGAGGCTGAATTCGTTCCTAGAAAAGCGTGCGAGAAGTTGAGTTTTGCCAACTGCGGAGTCCCCAATCAACACCACCTTGAACACGTAATCAATCTTCTGGTTATAATCCCCGTACAAATTCGACATCCTCAATGTTCCCTAACCGCTTCAACATGCATCAAATTCTAATGAATAACCGTTATATAATTGGATCACTCATCCTCCTTTGGTTAATTGATTGATGAGAAATCGAATGTGCATACAAGGAATCAAGAAATTGGAAGATCACCACGGAAATTTGGACGAGATGGGAGGGTGTGACGTGATGGAATCGGAGAAAGAAAATGAAAGGCAAATTCTTCCTCCTTTCTGGATGTATCTGATTTTTCTTGCGTTACACGGACCAGTTGTTATTAATTAATATATAATGGGATCATTAATATCCTATCACCATTCTTAATAAGGTGACGATTTAATTATTTTTTATTATTTCATCTAAATATATTAAAATTTGGAGAAAAAATGACTTTTTATACATTTATTTGTTCAAAACAGGAGAAGGAATAAATTTTAATAAAAAAAGAAAGGATATGAATGCATAATTGATTCAGTAATGTGTATTTAAAGAAAAATTTTGAGTTTAAATATAAATATTAGAAAAATTAGCTCTACCGCAATATAAATGTTTTTTATTTAAATTTTTTATAAAAAATAAATATCTTTGTAAATAAATAAAATAAAAAATTAATTTATTATTATATTTTAAATAGTGTATTTGAGAATTTATTTTAGCTAGAATTGATTAGTTGATTTTTTTTAATAATTTTAACTTTTTTGACATAATAACTATTTTGATAACTATATGAAATAATTAGTATTTTTTAAATATTACCTTCATCAACATTCAACATTTCAGCTATCAATTAAAAATTATTTTTTCAATGTTATTTTTGATATATTTTATAATCTCTTATTTATTATAAAATGTTATCTTTTTTATTAGTATTTAATGTTATAGAATTTTGTTTAATTATTAAATTTTTTATTTATATTATTTATGAAAATATTTAAGTTTTATTGAATTTTTTTAAAGAAAATAAATATTAATTTTATAGAAATATGATTTAAATTTAAAAATAAATATTTTTAAATTTAAATAAAAATTTATTTAAAAATATAAATTATATTAAAATACATCATAAATAATAAAATAAATATACAAAAAAATGATTAAATTTTATTTTTATAATATATAATGCTTAAAATAAGTATAAACTTATTCATGTATTTTAATAAAATATAAAAAAAATAAAAATATCATTCTTATTTTTAGTATAATATTTAATTTAAAAAATAAAATATTAAAATTTATAATTTATTATTACTTAAATTTTAATGTAATGATCATGTTATTGTTTATCATTTTATCTTTATAAATTTATTTTATAATTAATTTTATCAAATATTTTTTATTTAATTCATAAAATTTTTAGCTTTAAAATTCTTATCTTATCAGTTTCTATTTTACTTTTTAGTTTTCGTAGTTTAATTAATAATTTAATGATAATATTATTTGGATATATTTAATAAAATAAATAGATAAATTAGCTGAAAGTTAATAAATTAGTTTGAACATGAAAAGATAAATAGAAAATGAAAAAATAACTTGAAAATAAAAAAATTTCTCATTAAAATAATTATTTTAAATAAAATTAGTAATCAAATTAATAGATAAAAATAATAATAAAAAAAATAAACACATAATCATGAAATTAAGTATTATAATTTTTTATTAATTATAAAATTTAATATTTTATTATTTCAATTCAATTATTATATTAAAAATAAGAATAATATTTTTTAAAATTTATTATTATTTATATATTTCTAATAAAAAATATATATAAATTATAATTATTTTGAAATTATATATTATTAAAAAAGAGTTTGATGATTTATTTATTTTCTATTTTGAAATTTAAAAATATTTATTATTAATTTCTATAAATAAATTTTAAATAATATTTTTATAAAAAAGTATTTATTTTATGTTTAAAATTTTTTATCAAAGGAAATTTAATATTTTTCATAAATAATTTAAATAAAATATTCAATAATTAAATTAAATATTATAATAGTAAACAATCATAAAAAGTAATATTTTATTATAAATAAGACGAAACTGTTCTTCATTGGATGTACAATTCCACTCCAAAAAGCAAAATTCCACCTCGATACATCAAGTCAAAGCATTAAATTAATCTTACTATTGGATTCAGAGAGAGATTGATCATAACCTGAAATTGTAAAAATTCCTAAGCTTTTTTTTTTTTTTCTAAAATATCGGAACCTTATTTATAGAAAGTTGTACTTCAAGTTAGGTCCTACTACGCGTCTTTTTATAATTGGAGGCAAGATTCATCGGTGGAAAATGAATTTTTTTTATCGGTTGTGATACATTTTTTATATCGGTTATTTAAACGGTGTTAAAGTGGGCGATATAGAAAATAAAACTTTTTACATCGATTCTGAAACTGATGTAAAATGTATGACTTTCTATATCGGTTGGGCCTACAACCGATGTAAAAAGTACACTTTCTACATCGATGGTGAGCAGAACCGATGTAAAAAGTATTTACATCGGTTAAGGCTATAACCGATGTAGAAAGTGTACTTTTTACATCGGTTGTAGGCCCAATCGATGTAGAAAGTCATACTTTTTACATCGGTTATCGTCGTAACCGACGTAGAAAGTTTTTTTTTATTTTTAATGTTCATTTTGTTTAGGCATACTACCGTATTATTTATTCACAATACCTGCATATACACATAGAATCACCAGGCAGATAATACAGAATTCACGTAATCTATATATTTAAACTAAATACATCATTATTTATTATTGAACTTTAATTTACAAATGAAATGACTTTAAATTACATTAAATAAGTATTGAAAGTTAAAAAAAATGTAGTAATCAGCCATGTACCTGTTGAAAGTAAAGAAAAAAGATGTTAAAAACTGTACTAAAATATAAAAAACGTAATAAATATTTTAAAATAAGTTAAAAATAAACATACAATGATGAAATAATTAAATAAATAACTAACTTGTATCATGTAGTAACATTTTCCCATATTCCTTCATGATGATCATCTCGAATAGCATGTACATCATTTATTTCATTTTCTTCATTGATACTAGATATCCTTGATGATAAGAGAGTTTGAAAAATATCAATATTTGAAAGATCATTGGTGTCATCACTAGAGATTGTTGTCTTTCCTTGAAGAACAACTGACCACCTTTTGGAGCAAGGATCTTGAACATAAAACACTTGTTTTGCTTGGTGGGTCATGATAAAAGGGTCATCCTTGTAAGCTACTTTTTGAAGGTCAACCAACCTAAATCCCAATTCATCGACTTGCACACCACTGTTACTATCAACCCATCTGCATTTGAAAATAGGCACTTTAAATTTGGTATAATCAATCTCCCAAATCTCTTCAATCACTCCAAAGTAAGATATGGAAGCCTTTATAGGATTTTTATCTTTAGAACTTGCAAAATGCATCGACTCTGCTACCACCACAACCCCACTATTTTGCATGGTGCTTTTATCATCCTGAGACTTTGTGTAAAATGAAAAATGATTGATATCGTATCCAATCCAACATATGACATCAAAGTTTGGGCCATTTACTAGCCACTTCAATGTATCAGAGGCACCATCATCCTTCTTAATTGTTTTATCAAACTAGTTTAAGAACATTTTGTTATGCTCATTCAACAACCATTTCTCATTCATTCGAACATTCTCCTCCCTTATCATAGTTTTGTGAGTAGATAAGTAAGGTTGAACCTCATCGGTATTATTCAAAATATACAAATGTGCTTGAAGGACTTCTACACGACCCATGCTTTTCACAGTTATGCCTCGTGTACCTTTACCTCCATGTCTTCCTGCATGACGAGACTTAGAAACTCCTATGGGTTCCACGTTTGACAAATACTCTGTACAAAACTCAATGGCCTCTTCTGCAATGTATCTTTAAATCATAGATGCCTCAGAACGGTGTGGATTCTTCACATACCCTTTTAATATTTTCATGTATCGTTCTATTGTATACATCCACCTCAGATAAACTGGACCACATAATCTGATCTCCCTCACTATATGAACAACCAAGTGAACCATAATGTCAAAAAATGATGGAGGAAAATACATCTCCAATTGGCATAAGATAGTAAAAGCTTCATGTTCCAACTCATCCAATTTTAAAGGGTCAATGGCTTTGCTACATATTTTATTGAAAAAGAAGCATAACCTACTTATTGTATGTCTAACTTTTTTAGGAAAAATGTCACGAATAACCACTGGAAGTAGTTGTTGCATGAACATATGACAATCATGAGACTTTAACCCAACTAACTTTAAATCTTTCATCGAGACAAGTCTTCTAAAATTTGAAGAATAACCTTGTGGCACTTTAACCCCATGTAGGCACTCACAAAGAGAAATTTTCTCTTTTTTTGACAATGTATGACATGCCGAGGGCAAATATGTTCGCTTTCCTACAGACTGTGGAGCTAACTGATGTCGTATACCCATGTGAACCAAATCTAGTCAAGAATTGACTCCATCTTTAGTCTTGCCCTGTATATTGGGAAGTGTTCCAATGATGCTATCACACACATTTTTTTCCACATGCATCACATCAATACAATGTTTAACATCAAGTTTGCACCAATATGGAAGATAAAAAAATATTGATTTTTTCTTCCATATCCTTGTCTCAGTGACCTTTTTTTGAGTCTTTCCAAAAACAGTTTTGATGTTTTTAACCCGATCATAGACTTGTTGTCCAGTTAAGGCTTTTGGAGCAACATCATTTTCTAGAAACCCATTAAAAGCTTTCCTTAATCTATGATAAGGGTGATTAGTCTTGAGAAATTGCCGATGACCAAGATAAACTGTCTTCCTTCCATGATGCAGTTGATGGTAACTTGTGCCTTCTTCACATATAGGACATGCTTTGTGCCCCTTAACGCTGTATCCGCATAAATTTCCATATGCTGGAAAGTCATTAATAGTGCAAAAAAGCATTGCCCGCATCTTGAAATTTTCATTACCATACGCATCAAACACCTCTACACCTTCTTCCCATAGATTTTCCAAGTCTTCAATTAAAGGAGCAAGATAAACATCTATGTCATTTCCAGGTTGTTGTGGACCTGAAATCATTATAGACAACATGATGTATTTTAGTTTCATGCACAACTACGGAGAAAGGTTGTAAATTGTCAAAAGTACAGGCCATGAACTATGTTTACTACTTAAATTACTGAACGGATTCATTCCATCTGTTGCAAGTCCAATTCTTAGGTTTCTTGGCTCATTCCCAAAATCGAGATATAGTTGATCAACCATCTTCCATTGCAAACCATCAGTTGGATGACAAAGTTTTCCATCAATCAATCTTTCATCTACATGCCATCTAAGGTTCTTTGCTTCATCTTTATTACAAAATAATCGTTTCAACCTTGAAATTATTGGAAGATACCACAACACTTTGGCTGGAGGCCGCTTTGTGCTCTCATTACAAATAGAATCACTATCCTTCGGTTTATAGCGTGAAACTTGACACACAGGGCATTCATGTAATCCTTCAAACTCATTTCTGTATAGTATGCAATCATTGGGGCAAGCATGTATTTTCTTATACTGCACACCCATCGGACACAACACCTTCTTCGCCTCATAATTACGCTTTGGTAATGTGTTACCTTCCGAAAGTATCTCTACCAATAGTTCAAGTAATTCGGTGAAACTTTTATCACTCCACCCATTCCTTGCCTTCAGAGTGAATAATCTTAACACTGTTAACAATCGTGTAAATGTAGTGCATCCCGGATACAAAGGTTTCTCTGAATCAGAAGACAAGTTACCATACATATTTTCCCGCTTAAATGACGCATGCCCTACATCACGAATCATATCCTCTACCTAATCTTCCATATTTATATCAACCTCCACCGTCTGTGACACACTTGACATACCTAATAACTCACCATGCCATGTCCATTTTGTATAACTGTTGCGAAATCCATCACAAAGAACAAACTCTCTAATTTGACCAACATCCAAACGTCTCTCATTTAGACAATTAACACATGGGCAGTAAAATTATCCATTACTCTGAGGTAGATTTATCTGCGCAAAATTCAAAAACTCTTCGATACCATTCTCGTACTCATCGCTCGTTCGTTTAACATTTATCCAACTACAATCCATACTATACGAGAATCATCGACACATGATTTAGGATTAACCTTGTCACTCATAATTATTAATTTATTACCCTCACTATTGGTAAGGCCCTACCCATTCGAGAAAAAAGTTTTTTATTCATCGATTAACACACTTCTAAAATCTTGAATATCATACTTAGTGAAATTTTGGCAACATTTCGCATCAGTCTCCAAGTACATAACAATATTGTGGTTTCATTTACCATAATCAAGCATGTACCCAGAGACAATACAAAATGAACTAAACCAAAATTTCATCAAGTACAATTTACAAGATTTATGAAGAAATTATTAACCACTAATTAAAAAACTTTAGTCCCAAACTGTCCAACTTGGACAATTCAAGATTTAATATAATGAATGATTTACTTATTTAGTAATATACTCATTATATTCAACCTTGAACAGGAAACTAAGGGTATGCTCATATTTGAATTCAAGAAAACAAACCAACATATTTAAACTCAAAATCAATACTATAACATACATAAACCCTAAGCAAACTTTCACATCTACAATCACAAAGTAGAGGTGCATAGAAGATACCTCACAGTCAACACAACAATGGTTGAGCGGTGGCCAAGCGGTGTCCAAACGAAGGCACAACGGTAGTTGAATGACGACATAGCATGGTAGCCAAATAAGAAGCTTGAAAATTACAGAATACAACCAAAATAAATGTAAATTTCAACCATAATAACAGAATGAGATACATAAATAATGACAAAGAATACTTCGAACCTTAGGGTGCACGACGAAGACTTCGAACAGACGAAATGCTTGCAACGGCGACGATGACCACAAATGTAAGCACGGAGTGAAACGACAAACAACAAGGACGTCGACAATGGCTAAGACTTAAACGAAAATAGAGATAACAGGCCGAAACGAGAAACTGGGGTTTTGGGAAATGAGGTTAAACACGAACAACATCAAAAAATAAGTGACAGGGGAAGACATTCTACATCGGTTGTTTCTCAGAACCAATGTAGAAAGAATTTTCTACAGCGATTGTTTCTACAACCGATGTAGAAAGTTGAAAAAAAAATCCACTTTCTACATCAGTTCCAGAACAACCGATGTAGAAAGTACTTTCTACATCGGTTGTTACGTAACCGATGTAGAAAGTTTGAAAAAAAACTCACTTTCTACATCAGTTGAGAAAAGAATCGATGTAGAAAGTTTACATTTATTTACAAAAATGCTACCGTATTTTTATTTATATCGGTTTTTGAAGAACTGATGTAAAATCCAGTTATAAAAACCCATTTTTGCACTAGTGATCATTCATAAAGGATGAAAAATTGTTAAGCAATGGCAGGAGCAGTAGCAACATGTAATGTGGAACACTATCATTCTGGGTGGTTGTGTTGTCCTCAATTAACCTTATTTTGATAAATGTTTTATTTATTTATTAAATAAATGTATTTTTTGAAAGAAGGATGAAACTAATTTAAATGAAGGTATAACGAAGACTTTTCAATAAAGTGGATGGTGATGAACCTGATTGATAGTTGAAGGCATCATTTTAGAAAGATAAGTTCTCCTTTTTTACTATCTTAGTGGTTAAGGATAAGGAGTTTTCTTCACTCTCACACACTCGACTAGAGAAAAGAAAAGAAAGAATTGAGATACACTCAAATTGAAAAGATGTGTATTACGACTAAAAGTGATGAAAATATGGTACATGATTCCTATTTTATAGGCCAAATTTGGGCTCCTAAGATGATAAGTATGAAGCGGATTTGAATCCCCTTGGATGAAGCATTTTGAGCATGGGATCAAGCCTAAGATTGATACTATATGCACCCTCATATGCATCCCTCTAAATGAATCTAAGTCAACACAAACTAACCTAGAAAGGTACACACAAATTGAGCCTAATTCCTATACAAATTGAGCCACTAAATTCTAAGTACAAAGAAATTATTACACTAATTATAATAGAGTCAAGTAATAATGTGGGAGTAAAGAGCCTAAGGAAGATCATCATCCTTAAGGCTCAACAGGACTTTAACCTATCCCTGAAACTTCTTGACTTTGTAAAGACTCTGCACTAGTTTTGCTTGTAGGGATATCTACATCATCGTCTCCCTCTTCGAGAGAAATCAGCCTTGAATGAGCATACTCATCATCTCTGCCTATAGAAAAAGGAGAAAAGTCAGAAACATTAAAAGTGACACTCACATCATAATCACCTAGCAAATCTAAGTGATAGGTATCAAGACCTATAAGTCGTAGAACCTGGAAGGGACCATCATCCATGGGTTAGAGTTTTGATTTCTTATAGGAAGGAAACCTTTCTTTCCTAAAGTGTAACTATACCCAAGTTTTAGGCTCAAAGAGAACCCCTTTCCTACCTTTATTGGCTAACCAAGGATAATAGGTCATCTTCTTTTTAATAATGACATTAGCTTTGGCATGGAGCTCTTGAATAAACATTGTCTTTTGGACTCCATCCTTATTGTGATCTTGGGCTAGGTTAGTTATAAACTGTCATTCTATCACTTTATCTACGAGTTTTTAGGTATAATTACTACATAATTTAGCACCACTTGCAATTACACCCAATATCCCTTATTCTCATAAGAATGTTCAAGTAAGTAGAGAATCCTAAAATAAATAGATTTTGAGCTAAAAAAGGGAAAAAAGGAAATACAAAAAACCAAATTCTCCCTCAGCAGACCAGCATAATCGTGCCAACACAAAGCTACTTAGTTGTCCCAAACTTAGCACGGTCGTGCCAACATTTAATGCATTAGGAAACAATGCCATGTCAGCCTTAGTGGTACATGAGACATTCTAGTCAACCTCATGACACTATAGAAGACTTAGAATGGCCACAACAACTTCAGGAAAGTTAGGTCAAGCCTGGTCCACAACGTTGGAAACCTTAAATTTGCACGTATTAAAGGAAGGCTTTGCCACAATAACACACCACAACAACACCTCTCCCCTTAGAGACCTCACTCCTCTCCATAGGAGAGCACAACTTTCTCTTTGGGCACAATCCTACCTTTCCTTCATCTCTTATTTCTAACTCTCCATTCCTGGTTCTTCCACTAGCATCCTTTCACAGGATCTTAGTGGGATCAGTCCTTGTGTGATGCAATTTTAAAGCAGTTGCCAACTTTGTTGGAAACACCAGTTTTGTATTTCTTTTACCTACTTTGTTATGGATATTTATGGTCCATCTTTATCTATGAATAACTAATTTTCCTTTTATAGAGCTTTAGAAAACTTTGTGATATGTATTATTCGAACCCATGTTCTTCCCTTTTTCTAAAAGAATGAACTATCACTTTCATCCTTCAATTTATTAAACACTTTCATTTTCATCTCTAACTTAAAAAAATTAAGTAGTTAGTCCCTCACTTTATCATTCATCTTTCACATTAGTCCTTCGATAAATTTTCATAAAAAACATGCTGATTTGTGGCATTAAATGCCACGTTGGAGGTCTAAATGTGCCTAAACGGCGTTATATGATAGATTAGAACAAAAAGGGACATCTCCACCTCATTCACCCTACTATACTTATTCTTATCCCCATCCTTATTCCCATCGTGCTGGTAAAGAAAGCCTTCAATGCTCCATCTTCATTGTCTTGACTTTTTTAATCCTTTCTAGTTGCCATTTCCAATCATACTTATCAAAGGTCTTGGAGCAACAATCCTTCCTCTTTTCATTTGAGCTTAAATGTCAATCATGAAGCCCTATTCTCACACCCTGCACATAATCAACATCATCAGGGGTGACTTTAGCATTGACACAACTCCTATTATTACCAATGTTGCCACTTGAAATAGAATAACTTATCAATCTCTAAAGTAATGCTCTTCATAATTGAATGGACCTGTCAAGACTCTTCTTTCTCCTAAATGTTGAATCAAAATAATATTCTCCAAATAAACACCATCTTCTTCTTGTTGTTCACATTGCATATATTGGATTCCTTCAAAAGCCTAATCTTATCTTCTTCTTCATTTTCAACTTATGCTTGCTCTTTGTGCTTGCCTTTATCTTTGTAAACACCCATTTATATCTGAGGCCCCGTTTTGAAATTAATTAATAAAATATATAAATAAAAGCAGAAAAATAACAAAAATACAAAAATAAATAAAAGAGGAATAAAAGGAAGAAATTGAAAAAATTTCAAATAATAAAACGAAAAAGTATGAAAGAAATAAAAACACAAAATATTAACAAAACATAAAATTAAAAATTAATAGATAAATTAATTAAAATAAAAATGGAAATAGATAGAATAAATAAAAATAATAATAATAATAAAAAACAGAATTAACAAAAATTAATAAAAACAACAAAAAATAGAAAATTAAAAATAGTAATAGCAAAAAAAGAGATAAATAAAAATAAAGAAAAAAGGGGGAAAAAGAATGGAAAATAATAAGATTTAAGGAAATTAGAAAAACATATAAACAAATAAATAAAACAAAATTGAAAAGGTAAAAGCGAGAAAAAGTTTTGAAAACTCTATAAATTAGAGAGAAGAAATTTGGAAAGGGGTTTTTTTTTTTCTTTTTTTTCACTCTACATTTTGGGCTGGGTGGTTGCAATTCCACTGCGAGAAGAGAGAAAATCAGGATCAAAGAGGTGAAATCTTGGGGATCAGGGTAGAATTCTGCTTGGAGAAAGTTCCTCTGTCCTCAATCCTGGGAGAAAAGAAGGATTTGAAGACAAAGCCCGATCATCCTCAATCATCGGAGAAAACGGCCATTGGAGAAGAGGTAATGTGCTCTGTAACTCTGCTGAATCTTGGAATTTATGCTTATGTATAACCTCATTCAGTTGTGATTTACTGGTTCTTGGACTAGATTTAATTAAGGCTAAACTGGATCCACAATTGTGTGTTGCATGAAACCATGATAAAGTCGCTAATAGCTTATGTAGTCACAAAAAGCCACAGAATATCGCCCTGGTTTAGGTAGAGCCAAATGAAAATGTCATTGGAACAGAGTCTGCTATGGTCAGGGTGAGGTATTGTGTAGAATGGTTTAAATGCATGGTTAACACTCGATCTATATTTCACACACACCTTTGCCATCTGTCAAGCGCTGAAGCCGGTTTCATATCTTGAACGGACTAAGTAGACAACGTCGATATGAGCGTAACAGGGAAGAAATGAGAGGTCCGTAGAAGAGGTCCTAGTACACCCAATACGAAAATCCGGTCCATGAGATTGAATTCTTTCGTCATGATCCTAATGACATTCAGTATTTGAACTATGAAGAGATACTTCTTACTCCCGAGGTTGCTTGGGTCGGATTCAGAAGTCAGAGTTGTTGACAACGATAGTGGTGAGAAAGTTTCCCATTTTTGCTGGTACTCCCACACGCTCGAACAGGGATGTTCTTCACTATAAGAGGGATGCCTATAGGGACTTCGATGCGTTTTACACGCAAGCTGCATCCAGAACCGAAAGAGGGTCAAAAGGGTCTTCTGTTATAGATTGACGAGGCAGAGCAGTAGCATGGGTGTCGAGAGCAAGTCATCAGGTGCACCAATTTTCTTTTCACTCCTAGAATGAGTTGTGGGGGGGGGGGGGTCAAGGTTTATTCAAAAGGGCAGTGGAACACTTGAAGGAAAATGGACATAAACATGGACATGGTGAAAGGATTTGGATCGCAATCTCCAGCTGAATCCATGAGCATTATAACTCAACATGAAAACCCACGATGAGTGTCACGCGCATGCACGTGAGATGGTGATCTTCCCATGCCTAGGTAAGTAATAGTCAGGGGAGCAAGAGGGCCTACCATCAACTTTGGGCTCAACATAAAGTCGGCCCGGTCCCCATACCATATTGCAATCAAAATCACAGAACGTGTTACAAAAGGGAATAACTCAAATGGTTGAGCACGCGCCACCCTTGACTCCTTGATCCAGGTTCGATCCCGCTGACCTACATTTTTCTACAAATGATCATTAAGCCATTCAAGCCGCCCCAAGCCAGGCGAGCCTGTCGAGCCAACTGATAAGCCACGAGTCAGGCATCCCATACACCTCATTCAAGCTTCCCTCAAGCCAGGCAAGCCATTCAAGTTTCCCTCAGGCCAAGCTAGCCATCATCCAAACGAAGCCACCAAGCCATGCAAAGCCATGCAAGATTCCAGAAACTAGCAATTGGTCCTTGTACTTCCAGAAACTACAATTTGGCCCATGTACTCCCAAAAATTGCACTTTGGCCCTTGCACTCCCAGAAATGACAATTTGGCCCCTGCACTTCCAAAAATTACAATTTGGCCCCTGTAATTCCAAAATTGCAA
Source organism: Canavalia gladiata (assembly GCA_037954105.1). Classification (NCBI taxonomy): domain Eukaryota; kingdom Viridiplantae; phylum Streptophyta; class Magnoliopsida; order Fabales; family Fabaceae; genus Canavalia; species Canavalia gladiata. The sequence continues at coordinate 43,792,669 of CM075661.1, forward strand.
CAAGGCCCCTCAATGTCCCATATTTATGTTTTGACCCCTTAACTTTTCATATTTTCATTTTGATCCATCAACTTTTCATATTTACATTTTGACCCAAAATTTTCATATTTACATTTTGACCCCCAAACTTCCCGAAGGTCCGCTTAAGCCTCGCGCCTCCAATGGTTATAAATCGAGAAAATAATTAAATAAAAACATCATTTTTGCATTCCTTAATCTCACGCAATGGGCCCTAAAAACGAACTAGTAGTTTTTCCTGCTGCTCGTGTTTTAGAGGTTCGTATGGGTCTAAGTGTAGTCGTAGTTTTCTTGGGCCCTGTGCATTTGTGGATTGGGATTTCCTCTCTTTTTTTTAATTAAATAAACATTATTTTGCATTCCTTAATCTCACGCAACAGGCCCTAAAAACGAACTGGTATCTTTTTCTGATGTTCGTTGTTTAGAGGTCGTGTGGGTCCAAGTGCAGCCGTAGTTGTCTTGGGCCCTGTGCATATGTGGATTAGGATTCCCCCTCCTTTTTTAATTAAATAAAAATCATTTTGCATTCCTTAATCTCACGCAATGGGCCGTAGAAATGAACAGGTAGCTTTTTCTACTGTTCGTTGTTTAGAGGTCTGTCTAGGTCCAAGTGCAGCCGTAGTTGTCTTGGGCCCTAAGCATATGTGGATTGGGATTGCCCCTTTTTTTCTTTTTTTAATTAAATAAAAATAAAAATCTCATTTTAGATTCCTTAATCTCACGCGACGAGCTCTAATAATGAACTGGTAGTTTTTTCTGTTATTCGTTGTTTAGAGGTTCGTATGGGTCCAAGTGCAGCCGTAGTTGTCTTGGGCCCTGTGCATAGGTGGACTGAGATTGTACCCTCAAGATATTTTCAAAAGGACAACCATACATTCGCTTTCCAATCTAAACCCCTTTCGAAGGTCAAGCCTTCAACTCAAACCAGAACTGCGTAAGCCTTGAGTTTCCCATTGTACCGGGAATATGTAAGAGTAGGATCAAGTCCTGTCAGGCTAACCTCCATCAAGTTATTTATTTCCATGCTAATTAAGGGATCAAACTATTTTCAAAAATTACACACTCAGTTTAAGGTACCGTTCTCCGGAACGGGTGAGTGGGGGTGCCTAACACCTTCCCCACTCGTAACCGACTCCCGAACCTAAATATCTTCCTCAAGTCAGGGTTTTTTCCAAGTATTTTCCCTTAAATAAAAATTTGGTGGCGACTCCACATTAATGAAATAAATTTATTTTCAAAATTTAGCGAGTTCGTTGTCTCGTCGGAATTACGGTTACGACAATCTTTATATTTATATTCCTCCTTAACCCTATTTGTTGGTGTTGTCTTGGTTGAAGGGGCTCCAGAGAATGCTACAAACTCTAACATCGCAACATTTTTATTAGGGCTTGAAGGTTGTAGAGAAGGGTTCATTCTTGGATGTGAAGAAGGAGTTGGTTTGGTGGAGCTTCAACGGTTAGAAAACTACTTTAAGCAGCAACAGTGGGAGGTTTATAGGTAGAGGAGAAGGAATAATAGGGATTATTTTTATTGTATGGGGTAGGGGATTCATAACCATAAATGGAGTGTTAAGGATTGTGGTTTGGTCATGTTATGGGAAAGAGTAAGGAGAAAGATAAAGGAACGAATGAGTGATGAGAGTGAGCTTTTTCTATGTATGGGAAAGATAGGGAAAGAGAGAATGATGATAATGAGAGGTTGCAAGTGGTGGAACTGTTTGCTTCTTAGGAACAACAAGAAAGCAAAACTAGTGTGGCACAAGTATACTTGGACTGATATTGTGGCATTTAATGCTACAAATCGGTATGCTATTTATGAAAATTGATCTCAAGGACTAACAACTTAATGTTTTAAGTTAGTGACTAAAATGAAACTCGTTAACAAAGTGAAGGACAAAAATGATAGTTCACTCTTTTCTAAAATGATCTCTTTAATTCTATAATTGTGTTATTCTATCATACTTAATCCATTAATAGGAATTGCTAATTCTATTAATCTGTTAGTTGGTTGAGAGGTTAGGCAATCGTATCACTCCCAATTGGTGGAACTATAAGATAAATGAACTTAACGGTCTTGGAGGATCAATTGGGACCTAAGTTTATAATTTGTTATTTACCTGACACGTAGCTAACATCCTCTAGAACTTTATGTCTCTTTTATTTATCTATCTTTTCGGATCAAGGAGGAGTAGTAGAATTAGCATAGGTGGTTAGCAATAGAAAAAATAAGGAACAAGGGGTAAAAACAAGTAAGGTCATATATAGGTCCAAAACCTTATAAATTTTCCATAACTTGCACCACATTCTTTTTTACCATATAAGAGAAACCTTATTTATATATGTATTTTTCCTCTTACTATTTTAACTACTTTCACAAACATCACTTTTGTTACGACTTTCACAAAACAACCCTTTTGTTAGTAAGCATAAAATTAGAATATTAAATTTCAAAATACCCTAAAATACCCCCTTCTACATCGATGGGTATACTTGTCCGTGGGTAAAAATTGGAAAAATTTTACACTCACATTTTTTATGAAACAGGTTTTTGGCATTGTTGTCATAGGTTATTTCCCAACAGTCCTTGAATTTTGAATTCTGATTGCCTGAGACATGTACATATTTAAATTTTTTTTTTATTTTAAAGATAATTCTCATATATATATATATATATATATATATAGTATCTTCTCTCTAAATGTCCCTTGCCTTATTCTCAATTGTTTATGCTAACCCGTTCTCAAGCTTCTAACTTGTAGTTTGAACTTGAGATAGAATGAGAGCTAGCAAGTTAAGATAGGGGGCAAGAGAAAATGAAACAATGATGTAAAGGAGAAGAACATTGCGAGAGGAGTAGCATATCCATCCCAGCAATGGATGATGTTCAAAGCTTTAAGCTGAAGCCTGCACTTATCAACATGACACAAAATTCACTTCAGTTCAAAGGGAAATCCTTAGAGGATCCACACCTTCACATCAGAAAGTTCTTGAGGTTGAGTGACACCATCAAGATGAATGACATCTCACACGACGCCATCAAACTATAGTAGCTTCCCTTCTCTATCACTAAGAATGAGAATGACAGACTCAACTCCTTTCTGGAAAGATCGATCACCTCCTGGGATCAATTACAACGTCTCTTCCTGATGTAATACTTTCCACAATCCATGCAATCTAGTATTATAGTGGAGATCGCTAACTTCACATAATACAAGAATGAGTCCTTATACGAGGCATGAGATCATTTTCAAAACATTCTCCGAAAGTGCCCACATCATGAATACCAAACACCCTATCTTGTGGACATCTTTTACAATAGCCTTTCCTATGCTAATAAAGCTGTAATTGATGCAACCTTGACAACCTTTCAGAAGACACATCAGAAATTACAAGGGACCTCATTGCTAACCGAAACTAGTGAAGGTCTACCAATAGACATGTACATAAGAGGGACTCTTAACTAGTAGGTATGTATCAAGTAGATCAAAACACCCTACTGGCCAGTCAGATTGAGGCTCTTAATAAAAAGATGGAGAGGCTCATTTAATCAAAGGCACAACCAGCTCCATATGTTCACACTCAAGCAACAGTTGAGCTCATTCTGTGCAACTTGTGAACTTCCATAAGTTATGACCTAGAAGGATGTGCAATTAAGGTTCACACAACCCACTGGAATGAGAAGGCCCATTTTTGTGTGGAACACCTACAATCCTACCTGAAAAAATCACCTTAACCTATCTTGGGGAGGACGTTAAGGTAATAACACTAACGGTTATTCCAATATTTATAAGTCTCCTCATATGGAGAATCAAGATGGATATAGGTAAGAAAGGAGGGAGCCAACCCTCATAGAATCAAGGTTCTAGAATATGAAGGTACAACTCCAGAACATTGAGACATAGATATTCAGGTTCCAAAGCATGGAGGAACAAATGGAAAACATCCTAACCTTCTTAGCAGAATAAACATCAGGCATGTTGCCAAGCCAACGAGAGGTGAACCCAAAGGAGCAGGTGAATACAATCTCCTTAAGCACTAGGTTTGAAGAGGAAACGCCTATATGAGGAGAAGAAAAGAGTGACGCAACCATAAAGATGCCACATGTAACAACTATAATTTCTCATAATGTACATTCTATACAATAAATATCCTTTAGTAAGAAATAGTATAGATAAGAGCAAAATTCAAAGAAATTAGAAAATTTTTAGCAAATGATGAAAATTTCCCTACACTAGGATAACACTAATAAATGTGCAGAAAACCTAAAATGAAAGGTTAAAAGACATAAGGGATTATAATAAATCAAGGATGGTTAAAAAGTCATAATAAAATAATAGAAATAAAGAGAGGATGAAATAGCCATCAGAAAACTCTGAAAATGTCCGAAACGCCCTTAGAAAGCTCTGTTTTCCACAAGGTCTAAATTGTTCCCGAAAAAATGGAAAATGACATAAGAATGATCGAGTAACAAACCAATAAGTTTTAGAAACATTGGAGGAACATTTTGGACACCTCCTAAGGAATGTTAAGAAAAATTACCAAAATGGTCCTAAAAGGTTGACAGAGCAAGAAAATACGGAGCAAAACCTAGAAAATGAGCCCCACCCCTTGTGCATGAAAATACCATGTGGAAAATATGGTGTTAACTCACCATATGAGTCATCACTTCATTAATGTCATATAAGTTAAACATAATAAATAAGGGAGATAAAATTAACCATGATTAAAATAAATTAAATTTGTTTAATTAAACTTAACTATGCTTAAGATAAGTTAATATTACTTAGTGAAAAATTTAGAATAATTAGCATTAATCTAATCCTAAAAGGATAATTTTATACATTCATATTATTTTAGAAAATGAAAATTTCATGCAAATGTACCAAAATACCCTTAAGGGGAAATTAATTCCCAAGCTACCCTTAATTGGTTGAATTCTATCTTAGCCTTGGGAAGGCTCATTTGATTCATATTGCATCTCCTAAATACTTATAAAAGTTCAATAAACTCTAAAATCAAACTACTCCTAAAATCCAAAATTCACGGTAAGCTTAAACTTCCAACTTTGAGGTTGCAGTTAAATCAAGACAAATCCTTAAAGCACCACCATCACCATTAAGAGATCTTATATGGACCATCAAGGAATAGGAAGAGCAGCCATAAAAGCTCGACCAAATCCATCACAACAGTCTTCAAACAAGTAGGATTTTACAATATGTTCTTCTAAACTTTAAATCTTGTATTTATGGTTTGATTTTCTTCTTTTTAGTTTATCTCTCTCTATTATCTATGAATCATTTTTATTTGAGTTGGCTGGAGCTCAAAACTTCCCTTGATAGTTAAATATGAGAATCATAAATTGTTTAGTGATTTTTGGAGGTTAAAGAGAATTTTTGATGGATTAAAGTGCTTCTAGTAACCTTAGGAGCAATTTAATTGGTTAAAATTTCTTAAAACAAATTTTTTATGCCTTGGGGGAGATTCAAGAGTTTATGAGAAAATTTTTGAAGGGTTTAAAGTAAGGGATGGATAGATCTTGGAGTATATCTACATTTGTTTGCCATGAAAAATGCTTTCTTTAAGATCTTTGTATTAAAAGTTGGAAACTTGTTTATTTCTCTTCTTAGAAATCTTTGATCATGAATTTTTCTTTGATAAGAGTCCAGATATGGAATCATATATGAAAAGTATTAAAAATCTAAGAAAGATTATGTAATAAGATCCATAAACTTAACTTGGACTTGAACTTCAAAACTACTAAGAGTAAAGGTGGAATTTTGGATCAAAAGTTGAACAAATCACTTAAGACCTTCCATCACCATGGCCTATGCTATGGAGTGAGGGAAAATTATGAATTAATCTAAGAACATATGGTGTACCAAGTGATAAATTTCATGACACCAAGGTCATATAGCAAAAAATTTGGAAAAGGATATTTTTTAAGTCACTTGAGAATTTTGGCCACTTCCTAGTTAATTAATAAATCTTGAGTTTAAAATTTTGATTAGGGTATAAAGAGGAGCCTAATCAAGTATAACCACAGAATTATAAATTTGAAAGGGACTTGAAATTAGTAAAGTGCTCATACGACCATTTTGGTTGATTTGGGTAAATACATACTAAAATCTTACTACAACTTAAGGATGGACCTAAACATGCTTAAGGAGATGATTAGAAATTAATTATAGGTTAGAAAAGCCAAGTAAGTATAGGTCACTCACATAAATTAAGGAAGAAAAATCCTAAAAATTTCTAAGGATGGTATGAACTTGTGCCTAAGTCCTAGTTGGTGTAAATTAACTTTTAGGAGAAGAAAAAATGAACTATAACATCTTAGGATAATGATGTGTGAATTTAGCCACCTAGATAACAAATAAGAAAATGAGACTATTTTGGTTGTTTAAGGATAAATAAATAAGTCAAGAGTAGGAAACTTTAAATGCATGAGCAAGGAGGCAAGCAAGTAGGTTTATTAACGGATCAAATCTAACTAGCTAAGTATTGGTCAAGAAGTATAAAACATATAATACTTAAACTTGAATTAAGTAAATTATTCAATTTAAGTAACACAAAGATTAAACAACCATGAAGGGCCATTTGGCCAATTAGATAAAAAGTTTTACATTCCATAATCTTATATTAAAAATATTAAGAAGAATTAATGTTTGAGAAAAGGAAAGATTGAGAGAGTTAACTTAGAAGAATGAGTGGACTAAGATCCTATGAGTGATTCATCATAAATCTTATGAATTAAGCAAGTTGGATAAGCTATGGGAGTAAGTATATATACTGCCCAAGATATTAATATCTAGCTTAATTAATGAAGTTTTTATCAAAAGATTAGTTTCTATTTAGAAACATCATGCCAAGTTATTGTATGGATTTGTGAGTACACATAGATGTATGTAAAGTGTATGAATAATACTCTTGATTGGTTAAAGAGTAATACATTATGTGATGTGAGTACGCAAAGATGTATGTAAAGTGTATGAATAATACTCTTTATTGTTTAAAGAGTAATGTGTTATGTAATGTTCATGGATGGATAATGATGTGATAGTAATATGAAAATAGAGAATAAATGTGCATGGAATATTGGTTGGATTGTTTGAGCATGCATATTATCTGAAAGCTTTTAAAAAGGAACCTAATTAACTAAGAGATCATTAAAGAAAGAACTTATGTGAAAATTTAATACTACTCTTCATGTGTCTTATGCACATTCTGAAGGCGCCAGATCCTTCTAAAGTGGAGACATAATGATTCTCCAAAAATCATTCTATTATGAAGCACCAAGTTTTCAATATTTATGATGGTGACGAACATCAAGGAATGAACTCATGTCCTAAGAATAAAAGGTAGAGTAGCAGAGCCAGTGAAAAGATATTGTTTGATTAAGTAGTCTTGAATCATCACCAAGAGAGTGATAGAGAAAAGAAGAGAGTTGTGTTAAGATATAGATGAAATGATCAAGTGATATCTATGATGTGATCCCAAAGGTTCATAAGACTTATGTACTTGTATGCTTAAATAGAAATTAATTCTTTTTTATGTAAAATAAATCCACTTCAACTAAAGTTTTCAAAAAATTAAAGTGAACCTATATACATGACATGTTTTTCTAATAAACTGAAGTGGTTGGGATGAAAGTGATGTCACTAACCCTAAGGTATAAACCTACTGAGAAACTGAGTTTCTCACCCCTTCCTCCACCATTTTCTTCCTAGACGCCTCTAATGTCTTTCATGAGTGCGATAGTCTTTGTGGGACTAAGTAATGTCAACTGGACTGCAAACACTCATGGACTAATGATTACTACTCAAGCTAATGTGCTAGTTTATTTTCTTTGGGTCACTTGTTTGTTTCTACTATGATGAGCCCGAATTTCTCCACAACTGAGTTCATTATCTGTTTGGAATTCTTCCACCCTAATAGGGTGTTTCCACCTTCACCTGGCTACCAAGCACCTCCAGTAACACCCACTAAAAACATTTCTTTGTCAAAAAGGGAGACTGACCTGCAAACACCGTCCTACTACTACTGCACCTCGCATGGCTAGTCATCACAAGGTAGTTCCTAGTTTCCCAAGCCCTATCCGTTCAAGGAGTTCCAAGATAGGAAAGTGAGACTTTTGTTTTCCTAGATGAGAGCTTGTGGTTGGAGCGTTATCACCACCAATCCTAAAGTGTTTGCATGGTTCTGTATTTAAGGAAAGAGAAGTTAAGTCATACCTATAATATACAATTTGTAAATAGATGGATGAATGTATCCTAATTACTAGTAAGTAGAATGTATTATAGTATATGTAATATATGTAAATGAATTTAGGTATTTAAAGGCATAGATATGTTTTTCTACTTAACTTGCATGGATTAAATATGTATAATTATGGACTGAATAATTATAAGTTGTATAAGTTCAAGCATGTTTGTATTTGTGATTAGTTGCATTATTACTTGTTGAAAAAGGATGGCACATAGAAGTAACATAGATTATAAATGAACTAACGGGAACAAGTATGTCTATTTATTTATTTTTCACTAAGACAACTATTCCGATGAGGCTTGCATTTTATATCAAGATGTTTTAAAAAAAATTTACTGTATTTTCACTAATATTTATTTTCTAAAGAATCGACATCATGAAGTAACAGTCTAATAATGAAATCATATGTACGACTTAAGCATAAAAACGGACTTCATTTTTAGGGTGTTACACCACCAATGCTTGAAGACCCCAGAAGTTTTATTTTACCCTACATTGTGAATGAATCCTATCATAAAGATTTTTGTGATTTATGATCTAAATATAAACTTAATGCCTATCTCCTATCTCTGTTTTTAGAAGGTTAGAAATGAAAAATTCGAAGCCTACCATTATCCCTTTATAGCTTGCAAATAGAACCATCATATACCCAAAATGGATAGTGGAGGTCGTGCTCATAAAGGTGGAAACTTTCACCTTCCTTACAGATTTCTTCGTGCTTAGTATGAAGGAGGATGAGGAGGTCCCACTAATCTTAGGAAGACCTTTCCTAACCATCAGAGAAGTAATGATCAAGATGCAGTAAGGGAATCTCACATTAAGGTGAGGTGATGAAGAAAAGGTGTTTAGAAACACCTATGCCACTAAAGGCTATAAGGATTCCCCTTGCGAGTACATACAAAATTTTTTCCCCTCTAAATAGAAGCAAGTTAGGAGAAGGACATACAAAGATCCAAACCACCATAAAGAGAAGAGAAGGCACCATAAGCTCACCTGGAAACATGAGCTCCATATAAGTAAGAACTTCTTCATTCGTATCTTATAATTTTAAGTGTTCAAGGGAAGCATCAATTCAAGGGAGGTGACCCTTATAAGGTCAACAAGGCATGCCCCCATGCAACAAGGTAAAGGGGACAGGCCTTCAAGAGGTTGAAGGTCTGAAATAGTAAGGACAATGCATCCAAAGACGTTACCAATCAAACCTTGGACAAATCACAGGGAAGTTCTCATGGCCCCACTTAGCCCTTGGGAACATACATGTTAGACTCTGGACGTAAAACAAGCGCTTACAGGAGGCAACCTATTTGTTTGTGTAAAAAAAAAAGCAGAGGGAGTAAGCATGGTTGTGCAAAATTTTTTATCAATATAAATAGGAAAGTAATTTACATGTCACTTTGAGTTTCTTACTTTCACTACTTTAATTTTTTCTTTGCTGATTCACATTCTCCCTCTCCTAACCAGGTATGCCGCATGCCCTAACTTTGTCATTTTCTAAACTTCTAACAGGCATGTTGAATTTTGATATGCCCAAAACATCTTAGGTTAGGCAAAAATTGAACTTGGCATGGTTGTGCTCCTATTTACACGATCGTACCCTTGTTTAAATGGTCATAATCTTTTCATGCATGCTTTGTTTAACACAATTGTGCCCCTATCTATGTTGTGCATTTTTAAATAAGCAACAATTTTCTATTTAGCATGGTTGTGCCTCATTTGCCTGCCCATTCAAGCTCAATCCATTGTGTTTTTAGGATGGTCATGCCCTCGCCTTAATGGTCGTGCACATCCATTGTTAGATAGATTTTTTGCAGGTTCCACAATCATGCTTCTTTTTAAATAAGGAAGTTTGTAATAACACGGTCATTTCATTGATTCCTACACAACCTTGCAAGTGGAATTTACCATGACGATGCCCCTATTTCCTAGTCATGCCATATCAGGGAGGTATATGTTCTTTCAATGTGAGTACAACCATGCAAAAATTTTATTAGTCTTATTTGTTTATTATTTTAAAGAAAAATTCCTCTTCACTCTCAAAAGAGAAGAAAAGCCTCCACTTCCATCGAGGACTAGCCCCCATAGGACTTGGTCTACCATGTTGTCACCTATGAGGTTGTTGACATAAGCCTTGCTTGGAAAGGCTACTTGACTTCACATTCGTCCTGACTTGCAACTTGGTGTGGGAAGCACTACAATTATTAGGCATGAAACGTTAAGTGAGAAGGTACTTGGATAGATTGGGGTGGACAACAACTGCTTTTAGGAGCCTCCATATAGAAGCACTACAATTGTCACCTGACCTTGAGGCTTATTGACACGCTCGTCGCAAACACCCAAAAATAATTTCTAGATTTTCCCCAACTATTGGTATAGTATAAGGTACAACCTAGGTCATCTCCCAAAGACCATTTCAGATTCTTAAGCAAATTAGGAGAAAGTTAGAACAAGGGGATTTTGTAAAGTTTTGTTATTAAGTTCTAAATACAAAATACAAAATGAAATTAATTTGACTTTAACGATTATCAACTAAAGGAATTCAAAGGCTATTTTCTTAACTAATCATTGATCACTAAAATCATGCATTATGTTTATCAACCCAGGATCATCTGGAACCCCTAAAATGATCCTTGAATTCTCTACTAAGAAAACTCTCAGGATTCAATTGATTATGATCAACAAGATTTAGTAACCACTTAATCTTTCATTAGATCTAAACCAATTTCATAATTAGAATTTAGTCGAAGTAAGTAATAAAATGAAAACCTTCAATTCAATTACTTAATCTCTACTCTTCAAACTTTTGGAAAATGGTTTACCAATGAAAAACCAATTATAAATCAATTATGCATTAATCAAAATACGTCAACCAAACAAACTTTGATGGAAAGAATAAAATTGAAGGATATAGCAAAGCAGAGTAGAAATCACTTAATAAGCATGTAAATAAAGATCAAGACCTCAAAGTTAAAATGAAAATAGCTTGAATCCTTGAATTGAAGTTACAAACTTAGCCTTCCATGAAGGAGGAAAACTAACAAAAAAGAAAAACTTAGTCTTCAATGAGGGAGACAAACTAAAAACAAAGAAAAACTTAGCCTTCCATGAAGGAGGCAAACTAACAATAAAGAAAGAAAGATGGAAAATGGTATTGGAGTTAGTATCCAAGGTGTGTTTTCTCCTCTTGTAAACCCTTCTATTTATAGAGGATTTTTGATGCATCATCTTCAGAAAGTCACTAACCAGTTTTGACTTTTTCCATCCTTTTATTGCTTTCACATGGGATTTGTTGAAAATACAAAAATACTTTTGACTTTTGTCACCAATCATCACACCAATTTTGACGTTGATTGCAGCACATTTTCGGATATTAATGTGTCCGAATTAGAGCTTTAGGTCTAAACAAAAGTTGTAACCCTAGAGTTTAACTTTCCAATGGATCTAATTTCATCTTAATATGACTTCTGTATCTCAAGATATGTCTGGATCTTTGCACATTATTCAAGTTCAACGATAGCAACACTATCTCATCTTTTGAGATAATTTCGGAGTCTCACACATCCCATTTAGAGTCTGATCTTGCTTTGTAACTATGGAAACTTCTTTAAGCTTTCATTCAAGACAGATTTCATGATTTTTGGATGTCTAAAACTCCTATTATGCTCAAAATACTATAATAGTATCATTTTAATCGGTTAAGCAAAGAAATTCAATTAAACTCCATATGAACCCAAACTCATGAAATATGAAAAAGACCACTTAATTGATCATATAAGAAGTCTTAATGAGCTACAAATGAGAGATAATTATTTATGAAATTTATGCTTATCACTTACCTTGATTAGAAGCTTAAGGTAGAACAACTCTTCTATAGTTACTATGTTTAAGATGAGAAAAAAGTGAAGTTAGCATACCTTGAGTTTAGTGATTATGCCCTCATCTAGTGGGATAAACTAAACAATAAGAGGTATCAACCTCTTAGGGATTGGGATGAGATGAATCACATTATGACAGGAATATATGTGCCTTGGTATTATCTTAGGGAAGTACACAATATGCTTCAGAGGCTAACTCAGGAACCTAGAAGTATGGATGAATATTACAAAGAAATAGAGATAGTACTCATTAGGGCTAATATGAATGAAAGTGAGGAAGCCACCATAAGTAGGTTCTTAAATATCCTTCAACATGAAATTAAGGACATAGTTGAGCTTCACGACTATTTAAGTCTCAATGAATTATATCACCAAGCCCTTAAGATGGAACAATAAATGAGTAGGAAAAGTAAGGGCATGTTTACCTCATATAAGTTCACATCCTAAGAAGAATGGAAAGATAGAAAGAAAGAATCAAATTGAAAAACCTAGGGAAATTAAGGACTCCAAGGAGTCTAAGGGAAAAACAACCAACCTACTCTTAAGAAAAGAATCCTACATTAAATGTTTCAAGTTTCTAGGAAGAGACCACATAGCCTCTCGATGTCCTAATTGAAAGAGAATGATCTTAAAGGACACTTGAGAGTAATCCTATCTTAAATCTACTAGCTCTACCCTACCTTATCATCCTTATACGATGATACCTTAGAATATGCCCATAAGGGAGACCTCTTAATGGTTAAACAGTTATTGGGTGGCATGGCCAATGAAGAGGAAGAGAGTTAAAGAGAGAACATCTTCCACATAAGATGCTTCATTCAAGGTCATATTTGTTTTTTAATTATAGACAGTGGTATTTGTATAAATGTAGCTAGCATTATGATAGTTTCCAAACTAGGTTTAGAAACCACTCCATATCCTGAACCATATAAGCTTCAATGGCTTGGTGAAAATAGAGATCTTTTGGTAGGTAGGCCGGTTTTAATAGCTTTTCCCATAGGTAGATATATAGGCAATGTCACATGTTAGGTTGTTCCCATGGAGGATAGTCATGTGTTATTGGGAAGACCATGAAAATATGATAAGGATATTCATCATGATGGACATTCTAATAGGCACTCATTCTTGTTTAATTTGTAGAAAACCACCCTAGTACCTTTATCTCATAGTGAGGTTTATAGACACCAAATGTAAATGAAACAGAAAAGGGAGGAAGAAAGGAAGGGTTTGAAAAAGATAGAAATAAAATAACTTGAAAATAATAAAAATAAAAAGAGGAAGGATAAGAGAGGTGAGTGAAGTCTCTGAATCCCTTGTAGGAAAGTGCAAGGTGTGAGAAATACTTTTAACCAGAAGACCTCTCCATATGTTTTAAACTAAATTGAACATCAATCTTGGGATATGGCCTAGTATGTCTCAATCTCGTTCATCTAACATAGAAGCATCATCCTTTTGGAAAGGTAATCCATATATGGCACCACTAAATTTCCATTCTTCTACTACAACCTTATGCAAATGTAGTACCATGGTTTTACTAAATGCTGAAGGATACATGCCTAGATTAACTCATATGACTAATTCCTTACCTTATGTTCCCCACAGTGATATTATAGTTTCACATATTTTCCTATATCACTTTAATCCTTGTTTCATCATAATGCACCTAAGATACTTAATTTCTTTGGGATCTTAAATCATGTAATAGTAGTGTACCTTGCATGATATTATTTTATGGATCATATGATAAAGTAGTTAAGTAGTTTACATCTTAATTACTTTGTCATATATAGATGCCATGTGCATATCTTACACATCATCCAAAAATTTACATGATTTTGGTATCTAATCCTTCGTTAAGTGATAGTCTTTCAATCATACATCATTCTTTGCCTCACCCTAAAAGGCCAGTGTTAACACATTCACAATTCTGTGGGCATAATTCAGTGAGTCATTTCCCAATCACTTTAAGCCCTATTTTAAACCATAATTAAAAACACTTTAGAAAATAGAAATTTGACTGCACTCATAGGTATACTTGATTCATGTTTTAATAATTATGATCTTATATGTAGTCTTACTTTCTTGATCCTAATATATCTTGTTTGTCTAGTCTTACAACTATTTGGCAAGTTTAGGAGGTTAATCTTTGATCTTGGCATTGCTTCTCCTTTTGTGCCCTTAATAACATCCTCTCTTCTATTCTTATTTATGTCCTTATTTTGTAGATAAGCCTTGAGCTTACACATTTGAGGGCGAATTCTTCCAAAGGAGGAGGAGTTGATGGCAAGGTCCAAGCTACAAGGACCATTGGGCTTATTGATCCCAAGAGCACATGTTTGTGCTCTTTCATTATATACTATTGGGCCTATAGGAAAGGATATGAGTCCTTGACCATTTTTTTTCACATGGAAATAGTTTAGCGAATTTTGTTTGTAACATATTAGGATGTCCCTCTTTATATAGGTCCCTAGGTACCATTTTCTTGTACTATTTTCTTCAAGTGGGGGCATATAGCCTGAAGTGAGGTTTTGGTCTTCAGAAGCCCAATTTAAGAAGCATGGGGTATCCAAGGAGAGGCTTGGCCAAATTTCCCATTACAAGGAGCCTATAAATAGGCTCCTTGTAGTTCATTTTTGAGAACTTTGGTTCATTTTATGGAATTTCACTTTTGAGTGAGCAAAGAGAATCTGAATTATCTCTCTTTTTCTTAAGTTTAGACTCAAGTTTTTCCTTATCAATGGAAGATGCGTCATTATGGAAAAATTCAAGTTCATCAACCTTTCTTCTATAGATGTTATGGCACCTCCACACTTCCATAAATCTTTTCTACACTTTAGCTTCATTTTCTACTTTTTTTTTGTACTTGTTTTTCTTCCAAAATTTATGTATGTTTGCGTAACTTCTTAGCTGTAATTGAACCAGACCTTGCTGATCTAGATTTCATCAATTTTGAGGTTGCATCCACCTCTCTAAATAATTTACATCACTTAGATAAATTCTTCTCATTTTTTCTCCCAACAAAGTATAGTAATGAAATTGTTCTTTATAAGCGTATGACCACTTTTCTCATTTTTTTCATTTTCATTTGAACTCTCAACCGATCTACTTAGCATATTAGGATAGTTTATTAATTAACAACATAATCAAAAGTACATATGAGAAACCTAAGAAAACGTATTTCCATCAAATTTTTCTTACAATAAACAAGGTAACATCACCTCACAAACATGCTAAATTAGAAATGACTTTAATTAATAAATAAATTTAGGCATCAACTAGCTTAAATATTGGATATTTTGATCCATTTAAATCTTGAATATACCAATCACAACACTTATCCATATATCATCAAATCCTTATTACCAACGATCCCAAAAACACCAATAATATTAGATTTAATACAAATTAAAAAAAAGGTTAGGAAAACCTTAGATGGTCTTTCCTTTCTCAAGTGAGACATGAATCACTCCACCTATCTAAATGGAATGATGATAGCCATCAAAGAATGACTAAAATCTCAATCCTTGCAATCTTATCCCAAAGTCACCAAATCCTAAAGGAATTTTTCCAAAACCAACACAAAAATTTATTATTTAAGGATAGGAAGAAAAATCTAGAAAAAAAAGGACATCCTTTAGTTCATACATCTTACGAATAAAAGGAAAAAAAAATATGGGAGGAATAAGAGCTTACCAACTTAGAAAAAATTTTAGTTTTCAAGAAACCAACTAGACCTTAAGATTTTTAAGTGACTTTTTCTACTAAAAGAAGAAATAAGATGGAGAGTGATGTGAATTTAAGCAAAGTGTCAAACAAAATTGACTAGTTGAAAGAAGCTTTGTAAGAAATAAGAGGCTCAAAGATTAGAAGTAAAATCAAGCATACTAATGAATGAATTTTTATATATTTATTTTTATTTTATGTTGGGTGTAATTGGGTTTGAATAATATCTAAATATGTCATTTTTCATGATTCTTGGTTATTAGGATTCATAAGGCTTAAGTGATACAATTGTTTAATTTTTTAATTTTTATGTCTCCTGACCTTTCTTCATTATACAAGCTATATCTCAAGCTATAAAATTTAGATTGGAGTAATTCTAGAGGCATGTGAAATTTGAGACAAAACTTTAAAAGTACATTTATACCTATAGAGCCTAACAAAAATGGATCAAGATGTTAGTTGGGCTGAACTGTGACTCAGAGAATCTGTTTACACAACCCACACATGTTCTAGTAAAATAGGTATATATAGGGTTATAAAAGTTATTTTTAGATAGGGTAAATTTCTATAGATCAAGGACAAAATTGTATACAACATTTTTTTAGATTAAAAATCCTAATTTGGCCACTAACATGTATTTAAAAATTCATAAATTGGGCTATAGAAATTTATTTTAGATGAGTTAAACTTCTACAACCCAAGGACAAAATTGTATACAATACTTGTTTAGAGTAAAAATCCTAATTCAACAACCAACACACCCATAAAACTTTGTGAACAAATCCATCATAGAAAGACCCATCTTTTTAACACAATTTGAATTCAAATAGTAGAGTAAATAAAGAATTCAATTACAAACTAAAAAGGACAAGGGAATCAATTCTTGAAAGACCTTTATGATGGACTTAAAATAATTGATTCAATTTTTATCTTAATGTAAATTTTGAATTTAAATTTTCAAATTGAATGGGAAAACTTGGTTTATTGAAGAGGAGATCCTAATACATTCTAGCTCATTGAGACATATCTCGAATTTTCAATAAAGTTTCATTTCTAAATTTATTTTTTCTTCTTTTTATTCCTCTTCTTGATTTTTTAAAAGGCCACATGGAAGTATAATATTTTTAGTCTACTTACCAGTTTTAAAGGTTTTCTTCTTAATTTTGAATTTTGTTATGATTTCTTCCTCTTCCTTTTAACTAATCATGTTTGGTGTTTGTAATTATGAAGTTGGATGCTTAATTTAATTTCCACTTAAACGCTATAATTTTAATATTAGGGTTTGCTTAATTCTCTAATTTGTATA
Source organism: Canavalia gladiata (assembly GCA_037954105.1). Classification (NCBI taxonomy): domain Eukaryota; kingdom Viridiplantae; phylum Streptophyta; class Magnoliopsida; order Fabales; family Fabaceae; genus Canavalia; species Canavalia gladiata. The sequence continues at coordinate 43,809,852 of CM075661.1, forward strand.
TAAAAATTAAAAAGGAGTTATAGGGTTTTCTACAAGATTTAGTAATTTTGATTCTTTAAAATTAATTTGGAGACTTTGGATAATAATTAATTGTCTAAACATGAATTAATTTAAATTCTGGATTCTTATCTATTAGGAAAATTGGAGTTTGATTGGTCATCGCTTGATTGAATTCTAACCTAATAAAAATTAGGACTATCCTAAAAAATTTTGTGATTTTCATTTTTTAAAATTAATTTAGGGACACTAGTTGAAAAAGATATTTTACCACAATTGTAAATGACCTTTTACATCAGTTTTGAAAACAATATAGAAGCGGGCAGTATAAAATCAATGACTTTTTTACACCAATGAACCAATATAAAAAAACATTTTACATCGATTGTATCAACTAACCGATGTAGAAAGTTTACTTTTTCATATTTGTTAACCAGATAACCGAGGTAGTAAGTGGAAAAAAATTATGTAAATTTTTTTGCAATTTAAACAACCACAATGTTTCAGTTGAGAGGGAGAAATGATACAACAATTTGGAAATGCTTTACATGAAGTGTAGCTGGGAGACTTGACACAGGATCAGTGGGTGTCGTTGGATGACACCAACAATAGGTATCTTGTAAGCTCGACATACAATATATTAATAGAAGGGGGGGGAATTTGCGCAAGATCCTAAACCTCATTGGTTATAAAGCAGGATAATCCCTTTAAATATCAACCTATTTGCATGAAGATGTATCCTAAACTGGATTCTTGTCTAGGAAAAATTACTAAAGAGGGGGTGTGTAGCCGACATGAAGGTTAATCATCCTGTATGTAATCAACAAAGGGAGTCAGTACCTCATATGTTGTTCAAATGCTCAAAAGCTCTCTCGATTTGGGATGAGTGCAAATGGTGGCTTGGCATTCATACAACAATGCCAAACTAAACAATCCAGCATGGTAATCTATTTGCAGGCCTAGTGAAGGGAGGAAGAAGGGTGGGGACCATGGGTATGACAATTTGGTTTGCAATTGTATGGAACATTTGGTTGGCTAGAAATAAATTGATTTTTTAAGAAGGTGAAATGACATCGGAAATGGTGTTGAAAAAAATTAAAATTCAATCATAGAGTTGGCTTAAACGTAGAGGTTAGAGGTTCTTGTATCAATTCATAAATTAGATTTTGGACCCATTAGCTTGCTTGAGGTCTGTATAGGATAGTGTAATCTCAGAAAGATCCTAGTATGGTATAACAATCGAGTTTTTCTTCCTCAGCATGTATATGCTTTCTTTTTGTTGTAATTAGATAGTAACATATCTAAAGTTTTTATTTTTCTCTCAAAAAAATAGCAATAATGTTATATATATATATATATATATATATATATATATAATTATGATTTTCAACTTTTGACCAACCAATCATAATCCAAATCTACATATGCAATCGGTGAAACTGATAAGACAACTAAAAATTAGAAGACTACAATTTTTATTCCTTAATGATGTAAAGGTCCCACCAATAGAGAAAAAGCTTAGCTGCAGAGACCTATTGGGCCATTGGGCCCATCACTAGAGCAAGAGCCTGAAAACTATAGAAGGATGTGGAAGCCTTCTTACACCATCAGGAGGAACGCCCTCAGGCCTAAAACATCTCTCCCATGGCTCTTCATCCTTTAGACTAGGACTTGGGATGTTTCTTGTATTTTAGGTTCTAGTGGGCCTCAATATGTAAGACTTGGGCCCAATTTCCATGTATTTTAGCATAGGCTTCTTGGGCCTATTCTAGCCCAATTTTGAGGCTGTATTGAGGAGTGAAAAGGCATCATTATTAGCTCAAATTTGAAGCCCAATTTAGATTTGAAATTTGTGCCCCCTTTCCCTCCATTTTGTCCCTCCCACATGCCTATATAAAGGCATCACTTAGTGTATTTTGCAACTTTTAAGTCATTTGTGAGAATCACATTAAGATTTTAGAGAGAGCTCTCTCCCCTTTCTTCCTTCTAAACCATGCTTGGGGTTGAAGAACCTCCTTATCCATGGCGGCTTCCATGGTGATGGAGAAGAGGCTTATCCTCCACAAGAGGTGGTGCTTCCAAGCATGCCTTTGAAGATCAAGATAGATCACCAATCCTTCCAACCTATTTTTCCTTTGTTACATAGAATCCTTTCCTCCTTCATCTTTTGCATAAACTAGTATGAAAGCTCTAGCAATGGAGGTGAGATCCAATCCATAATTGTTTTATAATTTCATTTTTAAATTGTTCTTTCAAGTTCATCTTATACTTCATCTTCTATTATCTTTTTGATTGGTAAAATAATCTTCAATTCATATGATTTTTATTACATTGAATTTTTCTATGTTTATACTTTCCAAAATGTCCTTGTTTGTTTAATTTTCCTATGAGATGAATCCACAATTACTTAATTACTAAAGTATGTGCATCATAGCGCCACAACGTGCCTACCTTGAGTTAATTGAGCATAACATGATCAAATCTAGTTCGATATATGTCAAATTTGTTTTGGTTTTTATGAAATAATCTTTATCCTTAAAGTATTTAGATCCACAAAAAATTTTTAAAACTTAATTTTGAAGTTTGAATTCAAATCTTGGCACTAATATAATGTGTTCTTGAGCTCAAGTTGCTTCATCCAAATCTCATAGCCTTGTTTAGGCTTGGTTTCAGCGTGTTTAATTCTTCTAATTATGTTAGTATTAGTTGATTATATTTGTTTTCTCTCTTCCAAAAATTTATAAGAGTTGCATGATCATGTGTATGCATACATAATTCTAGTTAAGCTTAAATCATGCATGATCTAAGTCATTATGCCTAGGTGATTAAGTCTATGCTTAATTAAACTTGTCTCTTCTATTAAGGTTAGAGAAAACTTGTGTTGCTAGTGAGAGCCAAGAATCTATAGAGAGAAATTCAGAATAGGTTTTCAATTTCCTTTTATACCCTATTTTTCAAATTCCTTTTATATCCATCTTTTAACCATAGTTACTTTAACCCTAACCCATGTTTATCTCCTAACCCTGGTTGTAAACCCTAACTAACTTTTAACTAAATCTCAACTAACCCTAACTGAATTTACTTTTTTTTCTGTTTTTTTTTTGTTTTGTTGTTTTCCTTTTAGTATTATTATTATTATTTTTTATTTTTTATATTTATTTATTTATCTATTTATTATTATTATTTTTTATTTTTATTTTTATTATTTTCATTTAATCTTATTTTTATTATTATTATCATTATTATTTACTAACTCTATTATTTATTTAGTTGCTGACCCCTTTTATTCCTTTTTTATCTTTTCCATTTAATTTATTGAAAATTTCTCGAATAGGCATTGGTGTTCACAAACTAAAAATGAAAAGGATTCAATGTTTGTGATAGTTGATAATTTTCAAAGATAGTGCATTTTGTACCTTGGAAGAAGGTAGATGATGCTTATCACGTAGCCAATTTATTCTTCTAGGAAGTTGTGAGACTTCATGGAATTCCAAGGAGTATTGTTTCAGATTTTGATACCAAGTTTCTCAGCCACTTTTGAAGGACTCTATGAAATAAACTTGGTACAAAACTTTTTTTCTCCACTACTTATCATCCTTAAATTGATGGGAAAACTGAGGTGGTCAATAGAGCCCTCTCTACTCTTCTTAGGGTATTATTAAGAGCAATATTAAGTCTTGGGAAGATTGTTTTCCACATGTTGAATTTTCTTACAATAAGGTGGTTCATGCTACTACACAACATCCCCTTTTTGAAATTGTTTATGGATTTAACCCCCTAACTCCTCTTGATTTATTACCTTTATCTAAAAGTTCTTCTTTTGAGCATATAAATGGAAAATCTAAGGCTGAATATGTGAAGAAAGTTCATGAACAAGTTAAGGCTCAAATTACGACAAAAATAGAAAGAATGTCGTTGGGTTTGGGTCCACCTAAGAAATGAGCGCTTTCCCTCACAAATAAAATCAAAACTCTAACTAAGGGGAGATGGACCTTTCTAAGTGTTACAAAAAATCAACAACAATACTTATAAAGTTGACTTGCTTGGTGAGTATGAGGTTAACATAACTTTTAATATTTCTGACCTATGTGTTTTTGATGTAGATGATGAATATCATAATTTGAGGATAAATTCATCAAAAGAAGGAGGGAATGATGAGAACCAAGAAGGAATAATGATAAAGAATGAGAGAGATAAAGAGAAAGATCTTTTATAAAGGGTTAGAGATCTTATGACAAGGTCAAAGGCAAAGAAAGTTAAAAAGGCCTTAAATCATATAGTTATAACTATGTTTAAGGCAGCCAAGATATAGAGGAAAAGAGCATAAAACTAGTCCATTGTGTTAAAATTAAAGAATTAGAATGAGAGAACCAAATTTAACTTATGTTAGCCTAATCTTTGTTTTATTATATTTTGGGTTAGAACTTTATATTTACTCTAGTAATTAATAACATAGGTTTAGTTTATTAACTTGGTCATAATGGTTATTAAGCCTTTTTAGGATTTATTACTTTTAATTTTTTATGTTACTAGGTCAGACCCTATTGGCTACTAAACATTTAGGATTTTAGTTTTATTATAAATACTTATGTAACTCTTCTTAAGGAGACAGTATTGATGATAATAAGAATTGAAGTTTTCCCTTCTAAGAGAGCTTGTGCGTTGTCGCAACCGTAATTCCGACAAGACGAAAGACTCGCTAAAATTTGTTGAAAATGGATTTTATTGGTTATGTGTGGAGTCGCCACCAAATTTTTATTTAAGGGAAAAAGATTTGGAAAAACCCTAACTTGAAGATGAGATTCTAAGTTCGGGAGTTGGTTACGAGTGGGGAAGGTGTTAGGCACCCCACTCGCCCGTTCCGAAGAACGGTACCCTTAAACCGAGTGTGTAATTTCTGAAAATTGTTTGATCCCTTAGTTAACGTGAAAATAAATAGCTTGATGGAGGTTAGCCTGACAGGACTTGATCCTACTCCTACGTATTCCCCGGTGCAATGGGAAACTCAAGGCTTACGTAGTTCTGGTGTGAGTTGAAGGCTTGACCTTCGGAGTTTGAATTTAAAAGAAAATGCATTTTTGCCTTTTTTGGAAAACATTTTAAGGGTGCGATCCCAATCCACCTATGGACAGGGCCCAAGACAACTACGGCTGCACTTGGACCCATACGGACCTCTAAACAGCGAACAGCAGAAAAAGCTACCAGTTCGTTTTTAGAGTTCGTCGCGTGAGATTAAGGAATGAAAAACGACATTTATTTGATAAAAAAAGGAAAGGCAATCCTCAATCCACATATGCACAGGGCCCAAGACAACTACGGCTGCACTTGGACCCATACGGACCTCTAAACAACGAACAGCAGAAAAAGCTACCAGTTCGTTTTTAGGGCTTGTTGCGTGAGATTAAGGAATGCAAAATGATTTTTATTTGATTGAAAAAAAGGAAACGCAATCCCCAATCCACATATGCACAGGGCCCAAGACAACTACGGCTGCACTTGGACCCATACGGACCTCTAAACAACGAACAGCAGAAAAAGCTACCGGTTCGTTTTTAGGGCCCATTGCGTGAGATTAAGGAATGCAAAATGGGACTTGATTTAAAACAAAATGAACTTGATTTGAATTTAATGAAATAAAATTGGACTTGATTTAAAATAAAATAAACTTGATTTGAATTTTGGGCTTGAATTGGGCTTGATTTGAAATAAACTTGACTTGATTTGAAATTAAGGAAAAGAATTGCGAACATGCTTTAGTAATCAAGCGATAGAAATTTCATTTCAAATCCAAATTAGATAAATAATATCATTACAGAAACTAGAGAGAAATTAAAATATAACAGAACAAAAATCACCAAAATCAGAGATCATTTGACCAATGAAAAACGAAAATGAAAAACAGAGATGAAGATCAACCTCAAGAACACACAAGATTTTGGCGCCAAAATTTGAATTCAAATCTCAGAATTTTTAAAAAATATTTTTTGGCAGATCTGAAAAATCAAAACCAATTAATTGCAAGATATGGATCATATGAATCAAGCAAAACAAGTTTGACATAAATCCAATCAGAAATGAGCAAGTTATGCACAAATCAAATAAGCTAGGTTCACTTGTGCACCAAGATGAACATGCTTCGGTAATCAGGCGATTAAAATTTCATTTCAGATCCAAATTGGACATACAATATCATTCCAGAAACTACAGAGAAAGACGAAGAGAACGCAACAAAAATCATCGAAATCAGAGATCATTTGACCGATCAAAAATGAAAACGAAAACCAGAGACGAAAATAAGCTCGGAAATCCGAGAAGAAGCAAGAAACTTGAGCAGAATAAAAGTAGGATCTAACCTTGATTAGAAGGTGATGAAGAACTGGTTTGAAGGCAGAGGTAGAGAGTCTCCTAGGTCCTCCCTTCAAAAATTCTGAAAAAATATTCCCTCCCTCAAGTGCTCCTCCTCATTTTGGTGAAGGATCTCTCCTTATATAGAAGGAGGAGAGATTGAAGAATCCCTTCTTATCCAATGTGGGACTTCTTTCCCACATAAGAGAATTTTTCCTTTTTTCTTTCCTCTTCTTTTTCTTTTCTTATTTTTTTCTCTTTTTCTTTTTCTTTTTCCTCTTCTCTCTTTTTTTTATTCTTTTCTTTTTTGCTTTCTCTTTTCTGTATTTTCTGCTTTCTGTTTTATATCTTTTCAAATTTCTAATTAACTTAATTTTTGATTAATTTTAACGATTGGGGGCCTCGGACATAATTGAGTGTTTACATGTGCCTCTTTGGGTTTTTGGAAAGAACCATTGCTTGTATCTTATCAAGGATTTCTCTTACTCTTGTGGCGATTCTATACCAAGCTTATCACTCTTCTTTCTTTATAAAATTAACGGTGTGGCATTTTTCCTTATTCCTTTTCTTTTCCATACTTTACTTTTACAAAAACAAAATCTTAATTTTGATTTATTGTCATTATAATCCTATCTTTTTTTTATCTTAATGAACTAACTCAAGGAAAGATTTGTTTAGTTCACATCACAAATAAACAAAGCCCCACCATAATCCTTGAAGGCATTCTTGTGGACCACAAAGGAGAGGGAAATCAACTTCAAAGTACCCACCAAATTCTTTTATAATTCTTCAACAAGTAAGATCCTTACCATACACTTTTTCTAAACTTTTAATTATGTGTTTATAGCTTGTCTTTCTTCTCTTTTTGGTAGATCTCTCCCTAAGTTTTATAGATATAAATTTCTTGAGTTTAATGGAGTTCAAAACTATCCTTGATTGTTAAAAATAAGCATCACCAAGATTTTAGTGATTTTTGGAAGTTAAAAGGAAATTTTGATGGATTAAAGTGGTTCTTGTAACCTTTGAAGCAATATAATTAGTTAAAACTTCTTAAAAACGGATTTTAACGGTTTGGTAATATTTGAGAGCTTTTGTGAAAATTTTGAAGATGCTCAAAGTAAGGGATGGATAGATTTTGGAATATATCGAGTAGATCTCCTCTTAGTTGTCTAGAAAAATGTTTTCTTTATTATCTTTATGTTAAAAATTGTGAGCTTGCTTATATCTTCTCTTAAAAGATTTAATTTTGTACTTAGAATTTGATAAAATTCTAGATCTTGACCCTTGTGATAGTAATCCTAAAATTATAAGAAGATTAAGTCCCAAAAGTTGCAAACTTAAATCCAAAATTAAATCTTAAGGATAGTAAGAGCAAGGGTGGACATATGAACTAAAAGTTGAACAAGACTCTTGAAACTTTCCATGATCATGATCAAAGCTATGGCGTAACAACAAATCTTGATGGACCCAAAAGCAAATGATGCAGTAAGTGATAAAATTAATGATACAAAGGTCAAGTGAGAAGAACTTGAGAAAATAACTTTTGCTTGAATTAAGGTGTAAATTCAGCCATTTTAACTTAATTAAGGGGAATTGAGTTTAAATTTTGAATAAGATGTCATGAGGAGCTTAACCATGTTGAAGAAAAGAAGTATAAGTTTAAAAGAGACTTGGTGATGGTTTGGGAAACCATTCATCCATACTTAAGGAAGCTTGGTGAAAGTAAGTTAAACTATTGTTAAAGCTTAAGAATGAACTTAACCATGCACAGGTGGTGACTAAAGGTTCAACTATATGGTTGTGAAAGTTAGTCGGCCATTCAGGGAACATATAGTAAATTAGGAGAAAAATATTTAAAAATTATAAGTTCGTTCAATCTATTAACCTAAGTCATAAATTAGCACAAATCATCTTTCAAATATAAGAAAAATTGATCATAATGCCCTAGGGTCTACAAAATTAAATTCGGCCATTACTAGGTAAGTTTACAAGAGAAGTTAATTTGTGGGTTTAAGGAGATTTAAGAGAAGTATGAGTAAGAGGACTTGAATCCACAAGCAAGAAAGAAAACAATTAAATCAATTCGTAACTCAAACTTAATTAGTGGAGTTAATGGTTAAGAAAGCATAAAACTTCCAACACTAAAACTTGAGATAAAGAAGGTGTGCATAAAACATCTAAATTTATGAATACAAAGTAGATTAATTCACCTAGGCCATTCAACCAACCATAATAAGCTACACCATGTCATAAACAGAAATTAAAAGGGTAAAAGAACTTTAATTTTTAAGAAATGAAAAGGTTGATAAGTAACATAGAATGATGAGTGGACTAAGTTTCCATGAGAGATTTCTCATAAATCTCAATAGATGAATAAGGTGGGAAAATTCTTAGAAGGATTTATATGCTACCCAAAGACTTAACACCAAGCATAATCAAGTAATTTTGATTAGGAGAGGGATTTCTAGTTAAAATAATTACGCTATCTCATTATGTTGCTTCTTAGATATATGAATTTATGCATAGAGTGCATGAAAAATTTTTTTGGATGATTTTAGATAAGTAATGTGATTTGTAAATATGTTATGTGCTAAGTGATGTAATGGCTTGTGCAATCTCTTGGATGGCATGATTACTTGTTTATGTCTTTATGGTTCCATGATTTGATGTTAAATGGATGAATTGGATGCTATATGTACAGAGCATTTTGATTGAATATTAAGTATGCATCCTGTTATGAAAACTTAAAATGGAACTTAATAAAATAAGAGATCACTAAAGAAGAACCTTATGTGAAAACTTAACACTACTCCTGGTGTGCTAAGTATGAAACTTGTGCACACTTAGAAGGCAGTGGGTCCTTCTATGGTAGTCAGAAGGTACATAACCTTCTATGGCGAAGCCTTAGGGCTTCAAATAAATCCTACTATGGGGAATCCCATAGGACTTCCAAAATTATGATGGGGACGATTATCCAAAATGAACTCATATCCAAGGTCAGAAGGTGGAGTAGTAGACAAGTGGAAAATATTGTAAATGAAACTATCACTGAGAGGATGACAAGAGAATAAGAATGATTATGATTAAGACATAAAATTAATAAGAGTCAAATAATATCTATGTGATAATAAGAAAGTGATCTAAAGAATGCATGAGATTTATGTCTATGAGCATTTATGTGAAAAAGTGGTTCAAAGTATGTATGAATTACATGTTGTATGAGATTTAATTTATTCTATTATTAAAAATAATTCACTTTAGATAAGTATAATTTTAAAAATCGATAATTGAACTTGTATGTTTGTCACATTTTCTTAATAAACTGAAGTTGTTGGGTTAGAAATGAAACTTTAACTTTATGGTGGAAACCTATTGAGAAATTATAATTTCTTACTCCTTACCTTCCATTTCTTTCCCAAAGTTTGATCATACTCTTCATAGTGGCAGCAGTCTATGTGAAACAAATAACTTATACTAGAGATGAATGTTCATGGAATGTAATGTATGAAGAGCTATAAAGGATCTTATTTTGCTTTGTATAACTTTGTACCTTTTGCTTTAGATGACTAGAACTTGTGAAGAACATTGAAGCTTTTGTTTTGTTTAAAGGACTTACTAGGAGTCTTAAATTATTGTTATCTATGTACTATATTACCTATATAACTAATAATGTAAATATTGGTGTGGAAATGAATGTATAGCACGACAAGTAAATGAATGCGAGTTTTCAAAATTAACGTGAATGACAACATTAGAACGTCCATTATATACAATGTTGATTACTACAACGAGGCTCGTATTTTTTAGTAAAGGTTTTAGAAGGAAAAATTTATATTTTATTTTCTGTAACAGTAATTTTATAAATGGATTTTGTATCATGAAGTAACAAACTATTAGTGAATCTATGATACGACTTAAGCATAAGACGGGTATCATTATTACGGATGAAAGTGAGCAAGGTCGTCCGATAGGGGCCTATGGCTTGGCTTGTTTAAAGCCTAACTTAACTCGATTCATTTAATAAATAGACAAACTCAGCCTTATTAAAAAGTTTTTTTAGATAAACAAGTCAGGCTTAGACTTACAAAAAAGCCTATTTAGCCTATTCAGGGGCCTATTTATCTTTATATAAAGTATATATTATGTATTTATATTTATAGATTTATTTTAATATATTATATTTATATAATATTAATATATTTACATAATTTGTTAAAAGTTAAAATTTTTAATTTTTAATTTCAAACAAAAGAAATCTTAAATGACTTTCTCCTTATCCTTAAGATAGAACTCTCATTTACCGTTTTTGTCTACGTCTATGAGACTACAACTCAACCTTTAATTCTTCTTGATGTGATTTTGTACAAGAATATATCATATGTAACACATCACCTAATTTAATATCCCAAAATAAATAGTTATAAAATTCTCTAATGTTAGATAATCTTGATTTATTTTTTGTACAAGTGGTACTAAGGGCTGGATTGATAAGTTTTATAACTTAAAAAATACTATAATACATTTTCATAAAATATTTTAAGCTTGTAAACCTTTTAAATAATTATATATATATATATATGTGTGTGTATGTGTGTGTGTGTTTTAAGCCTATTTAATGGTTTCTTTATCTTGTAGGCTTTAAGCTTGAAAGCCTTTTTAATTAACCATTTATATAGGCTTTAAGCCTGTTTAATAGTCTTCTTTTGGAATGTAGGATTTTAAACAGGCTCGTAGACCTTGTAGGCTTTAAATCAAGGCAAGTCTTGATAAAAAAAAGTCTTTGATAGGTAATAAGCTTAGGCTCAAGCCTCAAATTTTTTAAACAGCCCAAACTTGAACACTCAAAACCTAACTTGACTCGGTTTACTTCCATCCCTGGTTATGATTATAATAGGTAAACGTGTCCAAATATGCAATATTACAATTCATAATGTAATAGGAAGACCAAGCGATATGAATCGAGGCAATGGTCTAATTTTCATGGTGTAGGTTAATAAAGAAAATTATAAGATAATAAATAAAAATAAAAAAAAAGGTCAATGACCTAACACGAGGAAATAGTCAACCAACATTATAAGGAACGTGACCTACTATTTAGACCTCTTAACCAATCACAAACATGAGATAATCAATCCATATAGCAATGCATCTAGGTTGAAGCACGAACTGGAGGCATTTATGAATTTGAATCACCAACCTTATAGGAAAGATTAATAAGACAAGGTTTCCCAAGAGTAGAGAAAGATATGATTGTCACAATAGAGAAAATCTCTTATCTAGGTTAATAGAAACTCTAATATTTGGTCTTTCTCTACTTAATTACTTATACAAGAGCTATTTATACTTGTAGACATACTAATATAAGGGAACTATAAATAAATCCTAATAGAACTCCTCAATCTCTAGTATTAGGAAATTATGATCAATCCTAATAGAATCTATCTACAATATAATTCAAATTTTCAACATAATCCTAATTAAATCTTAACAAATCTTAGTCAAATAATTGAAATAAATCCTTACAAATTGAAAACTAAATCAATTAAAAATTAATATAAATTATAATAAAATAAATAATATATCTTTCTAAATCTTGTAGTCTTTTTATGGAGATCTTCTTGGATTTACGTACATAAAAATTATGATCTTATCTATCTCTTTTTCTTAAAAATGCATTTACATGGATCTTATTTATCTATTTTAACCTTCCTCTTTTCAATGAGTCTTCTCTTTGAATTACCTTCTTTTCTAGATGGATTTGATCATGGAAGGTGGTATCTAGGTTCAAATCACCAAGTTCATGGTTTCATTAAATAACTTACCTCATATTATTTAGTATACAAGAATGTATGTTCTCATAGACTACCTTCTCATGTATTGTTTCAAAATCCTACTATATCATAATAAAATAAACATTGTATAAAGTAAACTCTATACAACCATGGAATTAGCAAATTTTCTAATAGGTAAAGATAACACAAAGTAAAATAGAAAAAAAATATGGAGTAAAGTAGTTACTAATTTACCTACAATCAAGGCCTTTACACCAATAAGCTCTTTGGCATGAAGCAATATTGCATGATGAAGAAAATCACTCAATGTATAGGACTTGGATGCACCATCATGCAATACGGGTAACCTTGCAAGACACAACACATCATCCAAGAATTTGAATCACCAAGAAATTCAAACAATAATCACCAAGCATTACAAATTTGTGAGAATGTTATCTTAAGTTAAAGTTGTGCATTCACTTAAATGTTTTCAATGAACTTAAAACCTTCCCTATTTGAAAATCACAAGGCTACAAACTACTTGATATAATATTTTCAGATAGTGAGCAGTTTCGACAATTCCACCTATACTAACAACAATACCATGGGCATCATCACATCACATAAACACCCAAATAAAATATAATAATTATGATGGTTACCTTTTTAGACTAAAAAAATGTGAAAAAGAAATCTTTCATCCCTGTCAACCTATGAAACTAGTGTTGCTTCAACAACTCCTTTCACAGTCTACAAGATAGCACAAAGGAAAAATATTCTTAAATTCTTGAATCATAAAGTTAAGTAAGATGAAGCGACTAATTATTAATTAACGCTCGGGAAAAGAATCATGGTTAAATTCTTAAATGCAGAATCATTAACCTAAACATAAAGGCCAACGACCTTGATGCCACCAGGGAGCATTCCAGAGACCTTGAGACAAATGCATACATTTACCTCTCTATCTCATTCATTTAGATGCTCAAGGCTCTCATGCTTGTCACCATTTGCTCCAACGGTATCCCCTTCAAAAATAAATCATACAAAAATGACACCATTCTTAACATGATATCCATCTCCCTTGGTGTTGTCGTCACTGTTATTGTTTACGGTAAGGGTCGCTTGGGTACTTAGAATGTCATCCTTCAATTTGGTGTCATCGCATTTAAAGCCATCATCCTTCTACACCTTCATGTTGAATCTGTTAATGTTCCTTTTGGTTGGAAAGACGTCCACATTGACCATGAATATGGCTAGTGTGGTAGAGGCACAAAAGAACACCCAACAGCGATGAGCTCGAACAATATCCATGCTATTTAGTTTGAGGATTTAAGAGAGGTTTGGTGTTTTATGGTTTGACTTGCTTCGAGAAGGGTACAAAGAATGTAAAATATTAGAAAGGGAAGGGAATTTGTAGATCATTTGCATTGAGAATCGATATAAATTATGCTTTCAACATTGGTTCCTTATTACAATAATTTAAAATTTATTTTTTATATTGGTTAAATATAATCGATGTAATAAATTTATTAAAAATTTTAAAAATATTGCTATTTATTTTTTATATTGGTTGTATAAAAGCTGGTTATAGTATCATCTTTTTACAAGTGGGATTCTGAGTGATGCATAATTATTTTAACATAAATTAACTTAAATTTTAGAAGCTTATTCTAATAGAAAATTATGAGTTTAATTGGCAGTTTTTTTATTGAATTCAAATCAAGTCAGAATTGAAAATTTTCAAAACTATCTTTTTGTACCTATGATAATCCTACTTATGAATTGAACTAAAGAGTTAATTAGTTTTTTATATTTTTAATTCACATTTTGATTTTATCAACAGAAAAACACAAAACCTATTTTTTTTTTCTATCTTTTAACTCAACCAATTGTTTTCCAAGGTTCATGAGAGCAACTAAGATTGTGCCTTGTACCGCATATTTATTTTCTTTATTTTATTTTGATTTGATTGCTATATATGTTGTCACGTATGAAACTAACACTATAGGATGTCACCAAGCAAGTTGAGGAGAATAAATACATTAATCCTAATCCAAAAATAAGATGGATTAATTTATGCAACCATATTGATGAAAAGCTTAATTGATAAAGTCTTGCTTTGATTTTTTGCTACATTGATGTTAATTTAGAATTAAAAAATAATTTAATAATAATTAGGTTTATCTTTCTTTAGGGATAATTTTAGACTACTTTGTTTAGGTTTGGAAAAATTATACTACTATCTCTTATGTTTTAACCGCTGATATCTCTCTTTTTTTACATCTATAGAAAACTTTCTAATTGTTTGAGTTTTATGACATCATGTGCTCATGTAGGTTTGATGATATTAACAAAATCAATAGAAGTTGGTCATGTGACATGCACATGTCCACTAATAAATTTTTGTTTCAAAAATATCTCTATCTTCAATCTTGAACAATTTAGAAACTTATCCCTATCTTTTTGTTCTAGGTGGTATTGCATAGAGAGTCTTTTGGATGCTTGTTGTAAGAAACATGCTAGTGTTGACCTAAGTAAAGAAGTGACAAAGCAAGTGTTTGAGTTTGAAAGTGTTGTTAGTAGTGGGCCAATAATGATGTTTATGTGCTTTAAACTTACACTATTTTACCTAGTAAGTGAAATAGTGTAGGATTGTTTAGAAAACTAATAAGTAAGAAGGGTATGAACAAAGAGCTAGTTGCAATGTAATAGAAATAGATGGAGTGGTCATGAATTTTTTGCAAAGGACAACATTCATCTACAAGGATCAATATAGCAAATGCAATGTTCAACTGTGGGCTGAATTTTATATTAAGTTTATATGAAAAATTTGGTTTCTAATTTATATTTCTAAAAAAATAGGAAATAATTTTATCTTCACAAAATTTTTTAATGTCACAACCAAACAACACCACTTGAAGGGAGGTTTCAATAATGATTAAAAAAAGGCAAAAGGCAAGGTTTGTTAGAACACGGTGGCATAAGTATAATTTTTTCTTTAGATTTGAAGTCTCTCATCAGGTTTGACTTTATTTTCAATATAATAGCTCAATTGAATTCTCTATATAATAAGGTTTAGTCATTCAATGCAAAATAGTTTTATGATTAATAATATTTCTCTTTGATTATTTCATTTATATGTAAGTTGATTTCCTTAATTCTTAAACATAAAACTATTCCATGATAATGATGGTTGTTCTAGTAACTCACAGTAAAGATCATATTCCTTCTTGATAATTTGATGTTTTCTAGTAGGTCTCAATTTGTGTTAAGTTTCTTTATCTATCTTAATTTGCTAGATATTTTAAAAATGAACATTTTTGCATCCTAGTTCATCTTGTGTGGATTGAATCATATTATTTATTATCAAAGCTTTAACTCTTAAAATTAAGTGTTATTTATCCTTTATTTTAATTTATTCGTATCCTTTTTCGTTTATTCATGTCTTAATCTATTTTTAATCTTCTTTATCTTTTCTTATCTTCCTTTTAATTATTTATTAGGTGTTTGATTAATTATCACTATTAAAAATGAAGAGAAATATTCATATCTTTATATCTCTTGTAGTATTGAATCCTTGTTTACCAAGTGTTCGACAAATTCACAAAGTGAAAGTATAGTACAAATGAAAAAATAAAAAAATTCGTTATAGAATACAAGTTTTTTTAAAAAAAACTCTAACCAAAAGTCAAGTTCAACTTCAATGCAATTTTTTATTTAAAAAAAGGTAGATATCTCCAATCTTGGCTCAAATTTTAATATTAGAGTTTATGTTTCTAAATTGTCATAGTCTTTTTATGTCAAATATTTTTTATCCTATTCATCTTGTGTACCTTTGATTATTTTTGCATTTCTTGTTGTCTATTAGAAAACATAACCTATGAAGATATTGGGTCAAAGACTTATAAGGAGTATTGAAAGGTAACAAATAAGAGTTCGTGAGATGAATATAATAAAAGATAATTTGAGTGTTAACACAAGTGGTGTGTGCTAACTTTGAGGGTAAACACTTCAGGAGTGATTGATAAGTTATTTTTTGGTTCAATTTATAGTTGTGAAAGATTTTCCATACCTACTGGTAAAAAGATTTTAATAAATATCTCTACCAGATAAATAGTATAGTTAAATATTAGAATTATATGTATGCTTTGATAATTTTCATATTTTGATCAAGTTTTTTAAATTGATTTTTTTAAAAGAAAAACTTAAAAAGATTCTCAAATAAAAATTTTTAAGGTTAAAATCATATTTTAAAAATAATACTCAAAATAAAATAATTTTCATAATTATCCTAAGTATTTTGAAATTATAAAAATATAATTTTTATAATATGATATGTGTTTACCAAGTATTACAAAGAGTTAATCAATTTTTAATATATATAATCTCATCACTTTTGTTTTTACAATTTTAGATTTTTTCATATTTGTACTTCTTTTCTTTCTTTAATTCTTTAAAATTATTTGTTTTTTTTCTTATATTTATTTAATATTTTTGTATCTTTTCTTTCATTTTTTTTATAATTTTTTGATTAATTTTTATTATCTTCTTTACTATTTGAAACCATATTTTTACTAAACATTATAGGATCTGTGAACACTGAATTATGTCCGAGGATAAATTTAAAACCCAAAAGAAATCATTTTGTTTTTAGCCTAAAATCAAAAAATAACAAAAAAAATGAATGAAAAAAGAAAGAAAAATAAATTTTTAGTTAAGAATTTAGTTAGGAAGTTAGCTAAATTAGTTAATGTTGGTTAAGAATTAGTTAGGGAAAAAGGAAAAAAGGAAAAAATAAAAATAAAAATAAAAATAAAGAAAAATAATAAAAAGAAAATAGAAAAAATAAAAGGAATAAAAAAAGAAAATAAAATAAAAAGAAAAATAAAAATAAAGTAAATAATAAAAAGAAAACAACAAAAAAAGAGAGAAATCAGAAAACAAAAAGCGGAGGTCCTGCTAGATTTTTCGCTTCGTTTGAAATTTTATCTATAAATAGGGACTTTCATTCAGTTTTGGAGGGTTTCTTCACCTCTAAAAAATTTTAGAATTTCTAAGGAGAGGGAGAGAGAGGGGCACTTTGAGTCATTAAGGAGAAAATTCATAATTTTCAAGGGGTGGTGCCTAAGATACTCTTACTTCTACATCTCATTCAGCATCTTCTTGGCCTCCATTGAACCAGTTCTTCATCACATTCCAAGGTGCTATCAAGTGGCATTTACAGCATATCAATGGAGGTTAGATTCATTTTTTATTCTGCTTATTTTTCTTACTTCTTCTCGGATTTCTAAGTTCATCTTCATGTCTATTTTTCGTTTTCATTTTTTATCAGTCAAATAATCTCCGATTTTAGTGATTTTTATTGCGTTCTCTTATTCTTTCTCACTAGTTTATAGAATGATATTATTTGTCTAATTTGGATCTAAAATGAAATTTCTATCGCCTGATTACTGAAGCATGTTCGTCTTGGTGCGCAAATGAACCTAGCTTGTTTGATTTGTGCATTACTTGCTCATTTCTGGTTTGATTTTTGTCAAACTTGTTTTTTTTTATTCCTATGATTCATATCCTTCAATTGGTTAGTTTTAATTTTTCAGATATACCAAAAAATATTTTTGAAAAATTCTGAGATTTGAATTCAAATTTTGGTGCCAAAATCTCTTGTGTTCTTAAGGTTCTTCTTCATTTTAGTTTTTTCGTTTTCATTTTTTATCTATGAAATTATCTTAGATTTTAGTTATTTTTATTGCGTTCTCTTCGTCTTTCTCTCTAGTTTATGGAATGATATTATTTGTCTAATTTAGATCTAAAATGAAATTTCTATCGCCTGATTATTGTAGCATGTTCGTCTTGGTGCGCAAATCAACCTAGCTTGTTTGATTTGCGCATTACTTGCTCATTTCTGGTTTGATTTTTGTCAAACTTATTTTTTTTTATTCTTTTGATTCATATCCTTCAATTGGTTAGTTTTAATTTTTCAGATCTACCAAAAAATATTTTTGAAAAATTCTGAGATTTGAATTCAAATTTTGGTGCCCAAATCTCTTGTGTTCTTAAGGTCCTTCTTAATTTTTTATATATGAAATGATCTTAGATTTTAGTTATTTTTATTGCGTTCTCTTCATCTTTCTCTCTAGTTTATGGAATGATATTATTTGTTTAATTTGGATCTAAAATGAAATTTCTATCACCTGATTACTGAAGCATGTTCGTCTTGGTGCCCAAATGAACCTAGATTGTTTGATTTGTGCATCACTTGATCATTTCTGGTTTGATCTTTGTCAAACTTTTTTTTTATTCCTATGATCCATATCTTTCAACTGATTAGTTTTAATTTTTCATATCTACCAAAAAATATTTTTGAAAAGTTTTGAAATTTGAATTCAAATTTTGGTGCCAAAACTTCTTGTGTTCTTGAAGTTCTTGTATAGATCTTGTTCTTTTAACCTTGTTTAGGTGTTAATTTTCATGTGTTGATCCTTCTATATGTATTCCTTTCTGATTTGTTTATGTTTGGTATGTCCTCCTTTCTAAATCAAATCTTGAAAAATTTAGTTTCTCTAAAAACACTTTTCAAAGCCTTAAGTGATCATATATCTCACGCAATGAACTTCGAAGTTGAAAGTGCAGCATACCCTGCCTTTCAATGTTCGAAGAGTCATATGAGTCGCAGTGCAACCTTCGTTTGCCTCTGAATCTGTGCATGTGGGTCAAAGGTTCTCCTTTCTAAATCAAATCTTCAAGAATTTGGTTTTTCTAAAAACACTTTTCAAAGCTTTAAGTGATCCTAGATCTCACGCAATGAGCTTCGAAGTTGAAAGTGCAGCATATCCTGTCTTTCGATGTTCGGAGAATCATATGAGTCGCAGTGCAACCCTCGCTTGCCTTCGACTCTGTGCATGGGGATCAAAGATCCCTTTTAATCTCTCTTCAAAATTACCTTTTTTCAAAATAATTTTCAAAACTTTAAAAGATCTGAGATCTCACGCAATGAACTCTGAAGTTGAAAGTGCAACATACCCTATCTTTCAATGTTCGAAAAATCATGAGTCACAGTACAACCCTCGCTTGCCTTCGACTCTGTGCATGAGGATCAAAGATCTCCCTTTTTAATCTCTCTTCAAAATTACCTTTTTTCAAAATAATTTTGAAACTTTAAAAGATCTGAGATCTCACGCAATGAACTCTAAAGTTGAAAGTGCAGCATACCCTGTCTTTCGATGTTCGGAGAATCATATGAATCGCAGTGCAACCCTCGTTTGCCTTCGACTCTGTGCACATGGATCGAAAATCTCTCTTTCTCAATCTCCCTTCCAAATTACCTTTTTCAAAATAATTTTCAAAGCTTTAAACGATCAAAGATCTCGCGCAATGAACTCTGAAGTTGAAAGTGCAGCATACCCTATCTTTCGATGTTCGGAGAATCATATGAGTCGTAGTGCAATCCTCGCTTGCCTTCAACTCTGTGCACGTGGATCGAAGATCTCCCTTTTTCAATCCTTCTTCCAAATCAAAACAATCCAAAAACCTATTGCGATTTTTCCCATTTCATATAAAACTTTCTTAAGGATCGAGTCATTGAAATCAAAAGCACGTAGCCTTGAATTTCCCATTGCATCAAGGAATACGTAGGAGCAGGATCGGGTCCTGTCAGGCTATTTTCCACAAACCTATTTATTTTATATTCTATTTAAAAGGATCAAACATTTTTCAAAAATATCAAAATCACACTTAGTTTAAGGATACCGTTCTTTGTGACGAACGGGTGAGTAAGGTCTCTAGCATCTTCCTTGTTCATAATCGACTCCCGAACCTAGAATTTCTTCCTGAAGTTAGGGTTTTTCCAAATGTTTTCCCTTCAAATAAAATTTAATGACAACTCTACAATCAATTAAATTCTTTTAAAAATTTTAACGAGTTCGTCGTCTCGTTATAATTACGGTTATGACAGGATGCAAAACCTCTCATGGTAAAAATTTTGATTTAGAAGTCATGTAATTGAATACTTGTTTGGAGACTGGTGTATGAATCCATTTTTATGTATCACCATTTCTCTATTTTTGTTAATTTTTAGTACCACTAATACTTTTTTGAATAAAATCTATTTGATTATAAAAAAAATAAAATTACAATGTTTATTTTGATTATTCATATTAGTTTGTAAATTAATCTTTTAATACTTTTGTTTACCAAAAATTCAGATATACATTAGGATTGTGGGTTTAAAACATTTCGTTATACTTTCTTTAAAAAAATCATATCAAATCAAGATAACAAACAATCTAATCAGTTTCTATTTTATATCAATGATCCTCTTTGATTTTCTAGTGAAATCCATTCGTTAAGTGTAGGTGTTATAGAGAAAAGAAAATTCCTAGATGTTACATTTCTAATGGTATATACAGGTTCTATCCTATTATAAATTTAATAATCCTTATAAGATAAAAATTAGTATAACAACTTTAACTACGAATTGAGAAGTTGTATTTTTCAAGCCATAAGTTTAAAATGTTCCCTCCCTACATTAATGGCAGAAAAATATTTTTTCTTGTTGGGTACAAAGTGAGCGTGTCACATTACGAAACTTTCTCAAAAAAGTATGTACAAAGCGGGAAAAATAATTTTCAATTTTTGATAGTCTACGCACCCCTTTGTTTATTCTCAACATAATTATGACTAAGTGTATGTGCAATCGAAAACTTGAACCTTAACAAACGCAAATAGCCAGAAGTGAATAGTTTATTGTTTCTTCCGCCAATGGCCGTTCACGCTAAAACCCAAAAAACAATAGATCCGTGGCTAAATTTCTTTCCCACTAACTCGCAGTGTTTGCCTTTTTCGCATGAAATGTCCAACAATATGCTGAGTGGAGAAAGCCCTTTTGGACGTGTGGAATTCGTGTAGACACCAAAACGATATACTTCTCTGTTGAAGCTGGTCACTCATATATACTCCAAAACTATCTCCTTATTCTCCAAAATTTCTCAATTCTATGAGCTAAGATTTTCGCATATTTCTTAGCTATTCAATCAATGGGTTCTGAAAAACAAGAAAATGTGGTGGGAGAACTCTGTGCTCGTATTGGCAATAGAAAAGGTATTAGAGTTACTTCAGCTGCACCTAAAAGGAGATTGAGAAGAAAGGTAACCATGAAGTGCTGCCATTGTGTATCACATCCAAGCCTCGGGGACAGGTTTGTCGCTTTTAATTTCTTCATCAATCTTCACTACCATTCATCTTCTCCTAATTTTTTCCAAGATTTCCAAACTTTTATATACATGTCAAGGCTGATCTTATAGGGTAAGTCACCTTAATCAACGAGTTTTAAGTCTTTCAAAAATAATTTTATTTGTTAATATTACATTTTAAAAAAGTAAAAAAATATTTTATTTTATTTTATTTTATTTATTAATTATAATTGTTTCACACAAGTTAATAATGTTCATTAATATTTTTAATCATATTAAAATTATCATGTAACTTGTTGATCAAAGATGGTCTGATTTAAAATATCATACTATCAATATGAACATTATGTTAATGAATGATATGCAAATATTTTTTTAAATTCTCTTCGACCTTTAAGACTTATCCTAATATTGATGGGTACCTATGATCTAAATTATTTAATTTTTTTTTGTAATAAAAAAATTATTATCTAACTTTTGGCTATACCTTTTATTTTTTTATTAATTAATATTTTTTATAATTAATATTAGTTTATAAAATAAAGATATAACGAAGATAAATTATAAATTTTGTTTTGAATTTCTAAATAAATTTAAAAAATTTAAAATAGTAATAGATAAAAAAATAAAATAATAATAATTAATTAATAAATCATGTTAACTATTCGAAATTTTTAAATACTTTTTAAAAATGTTTATTTTATTACAACCTTTTTTATTTTCATATGTAAGATTTTATCAATTAATTGCTTCAATTTTTTTATAAATTAACATTATTTTTTTATTTTATATATTTTTTATTTATCTTTTACTTCTTGGCTAAATAACTTGCATCTTTTTGTTTAAGATTGAAAATATTAAATAAAATTGAATAATTACAATACTTTGATAAATAATTTATATTTATATCAAATGATTTATAAAATAAATTAAAAATAAAATTATACTACTTTTATTTATTTAGAAAAAGAATGAAAATTTATATTTATCTGTCTACTTTAAATTTTAAAAATAAATACTAAATTAAAAAATAAATAGAAATTTAAAAATTTAACATTACTAACTATATTTCTTAATATCTGTATTTCTTTTTTTCTGAACACAAAAAAGAACAGGATGAATAATAGTTTTAATATATTTGTATTAATTTTAGAAAGCCTCATCTTATATAAAATTAGTTTAAACTTAAATAAAATTGCAGTTACGTATGCGATTGTAGATAATTTTAATAAATTATTTACTTTAATTTTAGAAAGCGTCATCCTAATAAAATTGGTTTTAGTTCTAAATAAAATTGCGTTGCAGATGTGGTAGTATTTATTTTAAATTATTCTTAATGTTGCTAAAAATTGTAAGTACTTACGGTAAATGCAATTCAAATTACTGTCATATAATGCAGTTACGGAGACCTGCTAAATATTTTTTGATAAAAAACAAACCCAAAATCTTATTGGAATCATAATTGTGTTTACAAAATATAGTTTAAAATCTATATTAAGATTTCTATGTTCTGTTTATATAATAAAGAAAACTGATTTTGTGGATTAAGTTTTAAATTATTTAGTTATATGTTATCAGTCCATGCTCCTAGATTTTTAATTTTAAATAAAATTTTATGTCCACCTATAATCTATCATACTATTTTCAGAGAACTGATTCTAACACTTGATGCTCAAGGTAGATAAGTTGAGCTTGGTTGAAGGAAATTGTCTAGAAAAATGATTATAATGTTTCATGGAATAATAATATGGATAAATTATATAGATATTTTTTGAAATTTATTGTAAAAATATTTAATATCTTTTTTTTTTACACAGATCTTCTTTTAATTTATATAAATACATAATATTATATGTTTTTCCCAATTATAAAACTCTACAAAATTTTTATTAATTTTTTATAATATATTAATATATCTAAAAAATTTTAATGTAATTTATCTTAATAACATTAATTAAATATCATTTTCTTTTCCTTTTCCTTGTTTATTTTTAAGCAAATATAAGCAATATATGCTGAGCATATTTCATCATGACTTAACTTATGAGTTAAGGAATTGATGCTGAGATAACCCTACAGTTCTATTTTCTAAACCAACAGTGCTCTCTCCAATTGTTTTTATCTATTAACTTCTGAAATAAAACTGTTTTCTATATATTTGTAATCATTTAAAAATTCAAAAACATATATTAACAATTATCTTTTCAATTATATCCTTGTTTTTGACTAATTCTTCATTAGTTAATATATTTATCACAAAAATATTAAGAAATTTATATTGAAAGTGAATTATATATAATTTTAATTCAAAGAAAATTATTAGTTATACTTCTTTTCTGTATATTATCCACTTAAATGTGCTTGCACATTAAAAATGAAAAAGAAAAAGTGGAAGCAACATTTTGAAAAGAGACTTAATGAAAAATAGTATGTACATTTCTCATTCTTTAACATTCTAACAATATAGTATTTTGTATGAGGAAACATTTATTAGATTTTATTTTTTATTTGCTTCAACTTCAGTATACATACATACTTAACTTTTTTTTCTCTGATCTGACTCAAGTTTATTAATTATGTGAATGAAGCGAACACGATTTCACGTCCTCAATCCCTATTCACGCGGTGTTCATATTTTTGAACCCACTAATGGTTGACCTGCTGCAAGTGGAATATCAAACAAAGAAGACGTCCCCTTTCGAAACACACGCTCCAAACATGTGGATCTTCTTCGTCGCAACGTGTATCCACTGCTTAGGGCTCGCTTTTGAGATCAAAGTTCAGAATTATTGCAAACTTTTCAGCAATTTCGTTCTCTTCTCTGGCGCTCTTTCATCCATTTCATTGGCTTCTGTTTTTCTCCCTCACCTTCTTGGATGGATTTGCCTTAGCTTATGGACCATTTTGCCCTTTTCAGTTGGCCTTCCATTCATTGTTTCACTTCTCAAACCACTTTACTCAAAAACAAGAGACGTCATCGAACATGTATTCAACAGAATTTCTGAGGTAATTAAATGTATTAGCCCACACACTATTTGCCTTCCCAAGTGAAAAGTGGTAATAACTCATGTTTGTATAAAGTTTGGTCCTAAGAACTGGTAATTTGTCTTTGATTCTTCATTTCCATGCTTATATAAATTGGTCCTCATAATATCAACTTTCTCACAACTTTATCTAATGTTAAACAATTTCATTTTTCAAAGGACTGATTTGTATAAAACAAAAATTAAGCTTAAAAATAATGCAAGTTACCATTCTTTGGAACCAAATTAAATATTAAACCTTTCCAGCCATTTCCTTATATATAGGTTCTTGGATTACTCATCCTGAACTTTCAATTTTGTTATGTGTCATTTTATACATTTAATAGTCAGGTATTTTGAAGTGATGGTAATTTTTTCCCTGAGATGTTTGTCCTAATTAATTACTTTTGAAACCTTGTGTTGATGTGAACTGCTAAGCTTGAGTTTTCGGTCAAGCATTTATTTAATTTTAGTCGGATCTATATAAATTTTGATGCAAAACGATATTAGGTATTCAAGTTTGAGATATAGGAATAAGAAAGAATTCCTATTACGCGTTGTCTTACTCTGGAACTGATATGTTTCTTCGACAAAGTGGTAGTTATTGCTGGATCTGTGGTTTTGATCTCGTGTGAAGATTCTAGAATTAAAGATGCAACAAAGATTTATTTACAATTCTATTCTGTTTCTTTGACATGGTGTTTTCCATGTACTTGGACTTGAGTACTCTTGGTAATCACATTGAAATAATTTTATTTTTTTTTGTTTACTAAACAAAGCTAGAACTCAAATGAGTTACTATAAGAGCAGCATTATTATGTAATAGTATGATGCTTCAGATATTAAAATAATTTGAGTTCTCAAATAATTATTATCGTAGTTAAATTATTTTAATGATGTGATTAAATATATTTATATGTAAGGCCCTTCCTAGAATGATGTTCTAGATAGTTAATTAGTTTTCAAAGGTAAAGATTTTAAGTGCAAATTAATGGGTTGTTGGACAAATTAAGTCCATGATACATCTTCGTGGCAGCTACGCAAATTAGGGTATTAGTGTTTTTGTTCAAGTTTCAATTATGAAAGGACGGATAAAATTGTTTCGATCTCGCTTTTCTTTATAACAAAAAAGAAATTGGTTTTATATATTATCCTTTATAACAAAAAAACGCCTTTCTGCATTTTCTTTTTTATATATTATCCTTATATTTCTGTTTTATTATAAAAAATAATATGCAGGCCTGATAATGAAACGAGTTGAAATGGGTTTCATTTTTCTTATCTTTATTCCAATCAAAGATAGGGTAAAAATTACGAAAAAATCAAATCTAAAACTCAATTAAAAAATATTTTTCAATCAAAATTTATTCAAATAAGATATATATTCGAATTTAATTACTTAAGTACTAGAGAGAAAATTTTAATTTTACTTATCTATTCCTGTATTTATCATAAAAAGTAAGTGTGGAGATAGAATAAAAAATGTGATGTCAAAGTATAAGTATTAACGGAAGAAAATATTTGTGAAAAATAAAATTTATCTCACTTTGCACCTTCTTTAAACATTTTGTAAAATATTATCAGAGCATTAATATAATTAATATCATCATTAGCTTCCTGTAAATCTTTTATTTTTAAACAATTAATATCATTATTAATTTAAAAAATGAGATAACATAAACTTAAATTAAAAAATACACAGTAAATCAAAATTAAATAAGAATTTTATGTATTCCTTTTTATTTTAACTGATGCGATGACCAAAATTTAAAATACTCGAAAAAAATTTGACTGATGTCTTGATCAACATATCAGAATTAAATTGGCTCCCTTTCTACAGAGCAAGATTAATGTTGATACCAAATGAAAGGAAAAGTGGAAAACGTTATGCAAGCTTATTGATTTTTTTTTCCAGTAACCGTTTAAAAGTAAGAACATGGAAACTATTTTCCGCCATGATGAGTCATACTACAAAATAATTTTTATAAACGTTACATCATAAGAAATATTTATGTTCAAAATTAATTTTAAATTTGACTTATACTGATAGTTTAAAAGTTATATTAAATATTTATCAATAGTTTTAATTTCTTAACATTATAAATTCGTCCATACCTGCTAATACAAGTTTGTGGTTCGACACATAGTAAATTATTCCTAAGCCGTTTTCTATAATTTCAAGATGTGTAGCTTCATAAAATTTTATTAAACACTTAAAAAAAGAAAACTTTAAAAAAAAAAGAAAAACATGGTATGCAAACACCTTTAACTATGGCAGATAGTGAGCATACTTAAATAAAATTTCATCATAAGGCATATGCAAAGTATAAGTAATGTGAACTTTTACCTAATTGTGAATAATATTTTTGGGATAACTTGTTTTGTGTCATTGATCAAGGTGCTAATTGAGATCAATTAGGTTGACTAAAATGATTTTTATATTTTATTTTTGTGAATGCACAACGACGTGCGTAGACTTGGCAAATCAACCCCTATCTACAACAACAGGTGTTGCCGCCAAATAATGTTATCAGTCATTTTCTGATAATAGTTTGATTTACTTTTTGTTTTTTCATTAGGGGAAGAGAGTAGGGGGAAAAGGGGGTTGGATCTGCATGATAAGAGGATTTTGAACCCTATTCTTAAAGTTTGGTAATTTGGTTCACCTGATGAAAAAGGCATAACATTAAACTAAAAGCAACCTTCTATAGTTCATTAATAGTTAATTATTACAACCAATAATGTAAATAGTTTTGATAATCAGTGCTTAAAGTTAACTGAAACCGGTCAACTTTTTTTTTTTTTATGGTTTTTCTATCCTCGTAAATTTTAAATTATTATTTATTATCATTTTTAATAATATTTTTTAAACAGTTTACATTTATATATTATGAATGTATAAATTTTTGTATTATCAAACAATTAAAAATTATAATACATATAATTTTTAAAGTTTAATAATTTTTTAATCATTTAACAATTAATCATTAGATGAGATTCAAAAATTTGTTTACATTATCAATATATTTTACATAATTTTTTTAAAAAATTATTTTTATTAATACTTTCTTACAACATTATTTATATACACATCTAATTATGATATATAAATAATTTAATTTTAAATAGCATATGATGTTTATATTTAAATCTAATAAGAAAATTAATTTTGTGTTCATAATTATGAACATCTAAATCAACAAAAAATTTGGAGAATTAAAATCAAATTTAATAATATTTATAAGACTAATTTTATTTTTTATTAGAAATTATATTTATAATATTAGGAAAAGGATTTTTTAATAAAAATTTTAAATTTTATATATTTCATTAATATTCATCATTTTTCATAATATAAATTAATATATTCTAAAGATCTCATTTTTATATTAGTATTTTCTTATTTAACATTGTTGGACGTTTGCATTTGGAAATTGTCGATGGCTTCAATTTTAATTATTTTTCTTGCTACTCTTCTGTAATAAGATTATTGAATTTAAGAGAAACTAGATTTATGAGCAAATGTCTTAGAATAAGATATTTTTGACAATATAGCATTAGTATTTTAAACTTTGTATTAGTGTCAAATGAAAAACACTTTATAATACAAATGAGAAATTAGAGCCATCGTGTTGTCAAAATGTAATAGGTGAATAAAATGTGAAGATTCCGTTCTTTCGGATTTAATTTAAAATCCCAACTGAATTTTGTTAGATTTTTTTTTTTTGGTGGTTACTACCTGTACCTGATACAACGGTGCAAATAGCAACACTCTTCTCAAATAATGACATTCATAATTAAATTGTTAAAATTAAATGATATGAAATATTAAATTTATAACATCATGTTTTTTATTTTATTAAATTATTAATCTAACTATTAATTTATATATATTATTATTATCATGACCATATATATGAAATTTATAAAATTTAGATATTCATAAATATTTTACCTAATAACAGTTATTTAATTATATTCATATATTAAAATAAAGTCCAATGATAATATATCAGTTAATTTTTAAATTATATAAATTGTTTTACACATAACCTACTGTATAGTAACATTAAAATTAACAATTTTTTAAAAATATTAAATAATTCATTTTAATAACTTTCACATCTAATATTAGATTTTGAGATCCTCCTTAAATACATGATTTCATGGACATTCTAAATTACACTATTTGTTAATATCAGTTTGGAAAGAATGTGTCTAATAGTGCATTACTTGTACCATTCTTATTTTCTTCATTTGGTTTAAGTGGACGATGCATTATATTATTTTCCTAGTCTGTGAATTCGGTATGCTAATTCCCAACAATGAAAAAGTAGTAAATTGCAAGTATAAAATATAAAATCATTCTTCCAATTCAATTTTAAATCTTGGGACTTCAATATATATACAGCAATATCCCCCAAGATTTTCAGCATTGACTTATGATTTCATTGTAACAACACATTGGTCTGCCACACAGTGCCATATCTTTGACCAATTCTATGTTGAGTCCAACGGTTTAAGTAATCAGGTTGGTTTCAGCATTACTTCACAGTCGCGTGCTTAATCTTTGACTCACCCACCTATATTTCTACAACAATTAATTAAAACATATATACTTACCAAAGACCGTATCTGGGTATTCATCGTTGTTCTACTTTAGTGTTAGGTATTGAAGATTGGAATGAAAGGGACTGAAAAGTGCTTCTGCATGTGCCACACACGCTCATTAGCTCAGAAATTTTACGCTGACATGATTTGGTGGCGAATTTGGCTTCCTGGATTCTATAGGATCGATGCTTTTCTTCTTCTTAGAGGACAGTAATGTCCTAACTTATAGTTAATAATATTTATTATTTTTCGATGTGTCACCTGTAGAATTTAGTTTTTCTAATGCGACATACATGTTTACACAAGAATAACATACTCAAGAGGATTTTTGACCAAACAAAAATTTAAAATTTATATTTTCGTGCTTGAACACGTGGCACACATAGAAAAGACCTTTAATAATGTTTGTGTGAAATTTAATTGTGTTTAAAAATATAATCTTTCAAACTGATACTAAATTTGGAAACAAACATGCTATATTTGGCAACATTGTTTAAAGAAATCTTTATATAACGTTTTCTTAAGGAAAGTGTTGTCTCATGGGTACCCAAAATAACATTTTCTTGAGAAAGTGCTATCGAAAAATTATTTTTTTTTTTGCTTTTACAAGATCCCGTTGCACTCAACATTTAGAAAAAAAAATTTTCAAATAAGCATTTAAAATGCTCCAAACTCAACCACCAACGCATACATCACAAAAGTGTTCAATCTAACTTAAAAGTCATCATTTGACTAATTTCAATATTTCAACACGTAACACAGAACAAAATTAGGAATCACAAAGTTCAGTTAAATTATCCTATCATAAAGGCAAGCTCATTTACCAAATTCAACGAAGAAGATATTGCAATCAAAATTATTGTAAAGTAGCTTGTGGCTTTAAATCATCATTACAACCCAGAATATGAATAATAAAAACGAATTTCCAACTTTCAACTAGAACAATTGAAGAATAAATACTCATCCTCATGTTGAATCTAGGGTAGATTTATTGCCTCATAAGCTTAAAGGGAAAACCGACAACAAATTCTGATTGTATGAACTGAAACTTGATTGAAACTTAGATAACGAAAACATACAAATGGTGTCTTTTTATAGAGCAAATGGTTACAATAAAATAACGAAAAAAATAAAATCAAATGGAACATAAACTGGATTTTAAAGATAGTGCAAAATTAGGATTTTATAACAAGTTTTATATTGGTCATGTTGCAACCAATTTTTTAAAAAGATAGTGACATTTTTGTAATTAAGAACTAAAGATATTATATTGGTTGCTATATGAACTAGTATAAAAACTATTTTTTACTTCGATTGTTAATTTAATCGATGTACAAAATTTTTTTACACCGGTTCACATAGTAACTGATGTAAATTATTTAACTTTTTACATCAAATTCTAGCTTTAACTGATATAAAAAAGTTTAATGTTTTGAACCTACTTTTTCTTGCATGATGCTCTTTATCATTTGCTCTTCCTATGCATTTTTCATACAAAATTCGGTGCTCTACCCTATCGTGATCTTCTATATTGTTCTTTCAATCCTTCTCCTAAGTGCTCATCTTTCATATTGTTATTTTAGTAAGCTTTACCAATCCTCCATAATCCCTAATTCTCTCATTTGCATGACTTTTAAGAACAAATTTTACTAACTGAACAAGCTTCACCTTTTTCTCTTCACATCCGTATTGTTATTTTACTTTGTAGTTACTAATTGATGCCTTAATTGCAACTCTTGGTTGTGTTCGTATTTGCGACCTGTTAGTGTTCTCCATTGTGATTTTTCGTCCCTCACACTTCATAGTAAGCTTTTATCTAATTTAGATTGTTGAGATGAAGTCCATAGTTATTCGTTTAATTTCCATATTTTCATCTATTTTGGTTTTCTTTCTGGTTTGTCTTGTGTATGCCTAATCTGTGTGGGTTTTGTAAGAAGTGAAGATGAGTCCATGATGTGCTGGACTTTCTTCCCATACTTATCATACCTTTTAGTTTATAAGTTATAACCAATGTAGTAAATATCTTATTTATGTTTGATGAAATGCCTAAATGGATTCAGATTTGAAATTGGGGAACATGTTAGGATTTGGAAGGATAGAATACCAAACAAAATTTAATGGAGACTCTTTGTTTATTTATTCATTGGAGTACCAAAGCAGTTAACTTACATGTGCACAATAGGTGGTAAATTTTTTAGGTTCTTTGTTATGAAATTATTAGGTTCTTTATGCTAAATATTGTATGTTGAGTTGGATGAATCTTGAGAACCACTGATTGTAGTCTTCTTTAGCCTTTTGCATATATTTGACCTGCCTTAGTCAAGCATAAGCTCTATTTCCTTTAAGCTTATTGATGCATATTTCATCAAGCATGAGACCAATGAGAACTCCTAATAAACATAATGTTTTTTGTAAAAAATGTATATTGAGTTAAGCTTTGTATAACTGTTATTATGTGGTGATCTTTCCTTTCACTATGGTTATCTTAATTGTTTGATTATTGTCTTTGGATCCTATTTGGTCTGGTAGAAGTAAAAGTTTAAAACTAAAATCTGGATATGCTACAACATTGTTTCTATCATGATTATTTGAAGATAAAGATGCTATGGTTTTACACATGATATTTGATGAACTCATACTTTGACAGGTTAAAAATATAAAATTCATGTTCAATAAATTACCAAATAATTGAAAGGAAGAAGCTTGAAGTTGGTTAAGCCTCATTTTAAAGTGAAAATTACTGAGTCTTATATTCCAAGGTTAGTTTTATAGTTTTGTATATTACACAGTAGTTAGTTCACTATATTGTAAACTACATTTTGCTCATTTTGCAGCTTTTCTTGATCTTATGAATTATAATAACAGAGGTGAGGTGTTCTATATGTTATGAACTAAAATTAAAATATACTTTTAACCTAACAAATAATAGCTACAACCTGTAGCTAGTTACAAATTTAACTACCCATGAATGATGGAGGGAAGGAAAATTTGTAGCCAAGTTAGTGAGGACGTGTGAATCTATGTGATCAGGTGAGAGGGGGAATGAACCCAAGAGAAAAGAAAGTGAGTGACCTCCCTCTTTGTGTGTGTTGTTGTGCATTGATGAAGTTTAGGCTAGACTAGAAAATGAGGGAGGAAGAATATAGGCTTTAGTGCTAGGAGCCCCAAAGATTCCTAAACCCTTTATAAAATCTCATAGACCTGAATTTGGAACTTGGCTAGTAACCAGGTGAAGATGGCCAATAGGAATTGCTTGAAGAGGTTATAAAGAATAATAAAATAGTAAAGAGAGAGAGATATGAGAGTCATAAAGAAAGTTAAGTCAACTAAGCAGGAAGCAGAATGAGGATGTTATATATAAATAGAGGATGTGAGAGTGAAAGGGAAAGAGGCATTGATCAAAGAAAGGTGCATATGAAATTATGCATGCAAGGAGAGGGAATTTTTAGAATTAATGCAAATATATAACTTAGACTTCTAAAGCTAAAAATTAGTAAAACAAGTATAAGTGAAACTAAACATAGTTCAAATGAATTATTATGAAGGGATCTTGAACAAAGTTATAGGGAAAAATTAGTGCTAAAAATATAATTGATAAGGAGAATAGATAAAGTACGAGAACCTTAAAGAATGTTTTCTGTTGAGTAATGAGAACCTCACCTCTTGTTGGGGATAATATGTAGAGTAAGCAAGTTCCTTCTCTTTTTATCCCTTTTATTTTAACTTTTATGATAAGTCTTTAATTTTAATTACCTACATATACTTAAAATGAATCTGCATCATCACTATTAGCTAATAATAACATTAGTTAGAAGTCATCATTTATTTTAATTGTTTTTGGATTTTAATGAAGTTATCTATATTTTAAGCTAGTTCCATATACAAAAACAGTCTCACATGTGTTGTAGCTAAAAAAAAAATTTATTTGTTTGTTTAGTCTCCTATCTAACCAGGAAGGTCAACATTGCTCCCTGTAAATATTTTGATCTCCTAGAGCTGCCTTACATCTCCTATCATAAACCCTACTAATATGAGGTCTATCTCAATCAATTCATTAAATGACAATGAAGAAAATATGAGATTCCTCCTCAAAAGGTTTCCTTTTTTACAAGTGAGCAAATGTTAACAAATCTAAGTGATCTTACCCTTCTAACCCTCATATATTTAAGCTAAATCCCTGCCCTTCCATTATAACCACCTAACTAATTCCACTATGATATGATTACATTCTTGGTTTAGCTTAGGTGTTTTGGAGGAGAATTTCTTCTACAAAATTACTCTACACAAGTTCTAATAAAACTAATTACATTCTTTGTTGATGCTTGAGTGACCTTAATACGACATCTAATTTGGATTTTTAATACAAGTCTTCAACATTATTTTGGGAACAATCTTTGTTATAAGATCCTTGAATGATTCTTCAGCTGATCAAAGCAAATAGAAGATTCTTAAAAAATCACATCCATCTTGTAATAATTTATTAAAGCAATCAACTAATCATGTTAGTAATAAAAGTTCAATCAATTTTCTAACTTCCAATAATTACTATTTAGAAAGATGTATAAAATAATCATTATAGAAAGATACTAAAACTGAAACTGATTATACAAACTAATATGAGTAATTAAATATAATCCTATCCCATGACTACTTCTTTTCCAATGAGTAATATTATATATCTAGCTTTTAGTTTTTTGCTTCCTATTATATTACATTTTTTTTCCTTTTTGCTAAGATATGCATTCTACTAAATTTCTTCTATGAAAATTTGGCACCCAAGACACTTGGCATTCTAGCAGATAAGCTTATCGAAGCAGTAGATTTAGTTTCGGTACATTTTCTTTTCCTTTTCCTTTTGCCAAAGATTTTGTATGCTTAACAAAGGTTAGAGACTATGTTATTTTTATAAGTTTTTTTCATATGGAATTAATTTTTGTAATTAATGTGACTCAATTACCAAGCATGCTGCATGCATCAAACTCCTAAATGGCTAACTAAGCCCCACCTAAAGCCCCTCATCCTATCTACTAAGTCCTCCATCAAACATTTTTAGATTTTGCTAATTTTATACTAAGAACAAGAATTCCTTGGAGATCATGTAAATTTTTTTTTTGTCCAAATGGTACTGTTAGCTTCTAGATGTTTTAAATTATGAAATAAGTTGAACTTGTATGTATTTAAATTATAAAAAATTGTTGAATGTAGGATCCTACTTATACACCTTTATTTGTACTTTCACTTGGAAATTATTTTGTTTCTTTTTCCATTTTGTGGTTAAATGGTGCTACCCTGCTCCTGGACCTTAGCTTTTATAGGCTCCAAATCAATTTTCTTAAAAAATTAGAGATATAATAACAAGTATGGATTAGGAAAATAACTTATAGGTGTGTGCACTTGTAAACACTCAATTATGTCTGAGGCCCCATTTTAAAATTAATCAAGAAACCAAGAATAATTTAAATAATAAATGAGAGTATTAGAGTTAATAAACAGAAAAAAAAAAAAAGAAATTAAAGAAATAAATAATAATAAAGAAAAAAAATAACAACAGAAATAACAATAAAGACAAAATAATAATAATAATAATAATAATAATAATAATAATAAAGATAATATAAAATTAGGAAATAATGAAAAGCATAAAACTGAAAATAAGAAGATAACTAAAAAAATTGAAAAAAACTAAAATACAAAAACAGAATAATGGAAAAGAAAAGGAGAAAGGGAGAAAAGATAAAAAAACGGAAGAAAAAGAACTTCTATAAATGAAAGGTAAAAAGCAATTTGGCGGGGGATCTTTTTCTTCTTGGAAGGAGATGGGGATTTTCTTAGGAAAAGAGGAGAGCGATCCTGAAAATTTCTCTGACTCCCTAAACTTCTAAAAGCTTCTCAAGATTCTGTCTCTAAGGGGGACGACTGCAAAAGATTGCAGGGGATCTCCGATTCGATTGTAGATCTAGTTTCATCTTCAACAAATTCAAGAAGCATTCCTGGCGTGTGTCTTGGAAATTACAAGTCAGGTTCGATTCCTTGTTCCTCCTCCTTGATTAAGATATTGTTGAGTGATATTATGATGTAATCTTCTTTGTAAATCGAGCAAACTGAAGATGAGAGAAAATCTGAAATGTGGTAACTGCTATTTTTCTTCTTTGCATATAATTGCTTGCATTAACTAAGTTCTAGCCTTTTGCAACCGATTAAGATATCACACTCAAACAAGAACCTAAAATTTGAGGGTTACTGCACGATGAAGGGTTGTATATGCTACTTTCTCATTCATGATTTAATAGCATGAGTGTCGATACTCAGTTTTGTATACACTGCCTTGTGATTCTTGAGTCCACCATACATTAATTTCCCTGCTCACGCTCTGGTTGTTAACTTTAATGCTCGAGCTCTGATCTTACAACCATCCACAACAACTAGATCGGAGGTATTTCAATATAAGAATCGTTATGCAGAGGAAGCATCCACATCTTATTTTGCCCCGAAAGTGCATTACCCCTGGTACCAACAGATAGTCAAGGATATAGCGTCACTAGCCAAATCGATTACAGATTCACATCCCTACATTGGTACCCTTGATAAATCTGCTAGGCCTTAAGGATATTTAGACATGAGCCCTTGACAAAGAGGCATATCACAGAACGCTCAGCAATATTTTGGGAAGATGGTTGGGTAAACTGCACTAATGTCTTGAAACGACCCGTAATGAAGTTTCCAGCGCAGTAAATTGTCAAAATTGTGAATTTGCATGCAAATAAATTCATCCACTAAGCTCCAATCAGATCGCCACCTTTTTCAACAAGTGTGAAAACCCCTTGGACATATTTCGACACAATAAGAGACATCCACATTAAGGGAGTAGCCCAGTTCATGTTGAAGAGCACCTAGTAATCATCAATCTTTGGTGCATTAAACGTATGCATGAATTTAATCGATATGCCCTGAGCAAAAGTGGTCAAGGCAGAAGCTTAACTATCTTCTCTCACCGCACCAATCACGTCATTATTGAGATGCATGAAAAAAAAAGTAGCTTCAACGTTGAGCCACCAAACCTGTTGCACCATAGTGGACACTATTCTCAAATAGTTCATCAAACCGGAGCTAAAGGCGATTTGTTGCATGGCAGACTCGGTGCCTTACTCATATAAAAAAAGAACTCGAAATAAGGGGTATAGTTGCTACCTAACCCAAGAGTATTTCATGAATGAACTCTACAAGTTTCAGTGTATCAATGCAATGTGATGATCTCGTGGCACCCTCGGAAACCCTGGTACTACATGTCGTTACCTTCTGCATGCAACATAAAAAATAAGCGTGCAGAATGGCCGGGAATGATTGTTGATACGTCGGTTCTGGGCCTAGGAAATGTTCCTTCTTAGTATGGAAGCTCGGCTCAAGAAGCTATTTATCGCATGGCCAGCTTTGTCATAAACAATAGATCCTTATGCACAAGTATGGGTTCTAATCACATTGATTTTAAAGATGCGGCTGCTGTTGGTTTGGCTGAAGCATAAATCACAAGAAGCAATGTAGTTTTGGTTGTAGAAGGAAAACTCATAAGAATCTTCGTTCTAGTAAGGAACTCCTTGTTAGGGAAGCATCAGGCTATTAGTGGAGGATGGAGTGTTGCTGGCGTTGCACATAGAGCTCGAGTTCATGACTTTCAAGGTAAGGCAATAGGAGCTATGGTGCAAGTTTACCTATGCAAAGATGATACTGTTGGAAGTCCATGTATATGAAAAAGGTGTGTACAGGCTCTATATAAAAATTCAAACTACCATGGATTAGCCAGGTCCCTAAGACACATATCAAGTTCTCATGGTTCGGTCCTCATGAATCACTTATGCAATAGTAGTCGATTGAAAAGCCCACAAGGTGTTCCCTGGATGTGTGAGAGAATTACCCTCTTCGCAAACATTGATAAGGGATAACCAAGACATCCATGATGCAAAATCAGTCTGCTCAAACCAATTCTATAGGCGCTCACATGGTGCTCCCAAACTGTTGTTGTAAGCTAGTGTAGTAGAGACCAAGCCAAGGTTAGGTCTTATGCTTAAAAGAGTGGAATTGAAACAGACGCTTCATGCCATGTGTAAACACCCAATTATGTCTGCGGCCCCCATTCTTCATTTTATTTATGTGAACAATCAAGAAAAGTAGAGAAAACAGAGAAACAAGAAAAAGCAGAAAACAGAAAACGAAAAAGTACATAGAAAAGAAAGGGGAAAATAATAATAACAATATTAATAGTCAACAAAAAGCCAAAAAATACACAAAATAAAGTTAAAAGGAACAACAACTATTAATAAATTTAAAAAATGGAATTAAAAACAATATTAAAATCTGAATCAAAATAAAAATAAAAACAAAAAATATAAAAAAATAAATAAATAATAATAATAAATAAATAAAAAATCTGAAAAAGGGAATTTAACAAAAAAAAATCTAAATAAAAAGAAAGTTTAAAATTAAAATATAAAAAAAAATAGAAAAGAAAAATTAATTAAAATCTGAAAGTAAAAAGAATTTTAAAATCCGAAAATAAAATAAAATAATTAAAAATATGAAAAGAAATATAAATAAAAAAAAAAGAAGGAAAAATACATCTGAAAAGAAATCTTAGAAATAAAGAAAAAAAAAGGAAAAAAGAAAAATCCCCTATAAATAAGGAGAAGGGGCATACGGGGAAGGGGCTGGAAAATTTCGGGAAAAAGTTTTTACCCTTTCACGAGGGTTTTTGAAGGGGTTTTCTTCTCTCCTTTTGGGAGCCGACGAAAAGGACAAGGGAAAGGAAGGGAGCTCGACCCCCGCCACGCTACAGGAAGACTTCGTCGCCGGTTGGAGGAGATTGACAGATTCCACGAATCGTGGTGCTGACCTTCGATACGAGGAGCATCCCACAACGCAGGTACGTCTAATCGGCTTCCTTCACTCCCGAATCTAGTGTCGTTTCCCTGGATATTTTGATTCCTTAAATCGCACGGCAAATAGTGGTGTATATTAAGATCTAAACGATAATGTTAATCCCTGAGAAAGATCCATGTCTTGCATATGCTCCGATAGCTAGACGCTTGATGTTTGTACACTGAAGAACCCCTCATGAACATGGCGTTAATGTGTCAATCTTCGTCGCTATCTTCTTGGCGAATTTGGGGGCGTCCGATCCTAGATTCCATAACATTCGATAGCTCAGAAGCCCTGTAGCCACCTCTTAGGCACCATTAATAGTGAAACAGTGACGGGAGGGGGTCAAGTAGCTAGCCTGCAATTGGAGTAGAACCCTTGTTAGCCATCCCGATTGTGTCCCTTAAATTCATCTAGAATCCCCCTAGAGTCGCGTAGGCGTAAGGATGGAGTCTGGTCGGAGAAGCCACCGAGACTGGACAATGAGCCCACCGCCGATGAAAGCCAAGGAGACAGGGGAAGTGGACATTCAAAACCAGGCACCCGAGCACTCTATCGGAATCAGGCTAGGCCATGGACGGTCGAGTGATCGGATCCACGAGGCC
The DNA here is from genome assembly GCA_037954105.1 of Canavalia gladiata. NCBI lineage: Eukaryota > Viridiplantae > Streptophyta > Magnoliopsida > Fabales > Fabaceae > Canavalia > Canavalia gladiata. The sequence goes on from CM075661.1 coordinate 43,848,305, forward strand.
CTGGCGAAGAGACTGAAGCGCGGTGGTTCAGTGATGCCTACCTTTAATCCAGAGCCGCCGCACGCTGCCGGAATGGACCTGTGCACACCCCAGACTACCCGTGGATCTCGCGGAACGTCATCGAGCCCGAAACTTGTTAGTATTTTTCCCAGGTTTCGAATGAAAGAGAAAAGGGGAAGGTCACATACATGGCTTGCCCATGGCTGAGGGGAGCTGCTATGTCCATACACTCGAACAGTAACGCCCCAGAACATGGAAGACGACCAGGGAGCGTGAGGAAGAAGAACCCTCCTATGCAATTATCATAAATTTCCTAAAACTTTTAAAATTTGCTAATGAGTCCCTGACTTCCCCATATTTGCAAAACAGTCCCTGAAACTTTTCAGAACTGCTAATAAGTCCCTCAAATTTCCATATTTGCATTTTAGCCCCTCAACTTCCCATATTTACATTTTGAGCCCCAAACTTTTTTTTTTCAAATAACATCTAACCTTTTTCCCAAATCGAACCCATTTTCTTTTAGGTTCTTTTTCTCTAACTAAATCGATTTTAATTTTCCATAAAAGTGTCCAATTAAGCCACCCACACGCTTCCGATACTTACAAATCAAGAAAACGATTAAATAAAATCTTTTTGCTTTCCTTAATCTCACGCACTAAAGACGAACTAGTAGCTTTTTCTGCTGTTCGTTGTTTAGAGGTCTATATGGGTCCAAGTGCAGCCGTTGTTGTCTTGGGCCCTGTGCATATGTGGATTAGGATTGCTCCTCCTTCTCCTCGTTTTCAAACAAATGAAAACCCATTTTTCTTTCCTTAATCTCACGCAATGGGCACTAAAGATGAACTGGTAGCTTTTTCTGTTGTTCGTTGTTTAGTATATGGGTCCAAGTGCAGCCGTTGTTGTCTTGGGCCCTGTGCATATGTGAATTGAGATTCCCCTCCTTTACTTTGTTTTCAGTTAAATAAAAATCTCGTCTTTGCTTTCTTAATCTCACGCAATGGGCCCTAAAAATGAACTGGTAGCTTTTTCTGCTGTTCGTTGTTTAGAGGTTTGTATGGGTCCAAGTGCATCCATAGTTGTCTTGGGCCCTGTGCATATGTGGATTAGGATTGCACACTCAAAATGTTTCCAAACAAATAACAACAACAACATGTTTGCCTTTCAATTTAAACTCTATTCGAAGGTCAAGCCTTCGAACCAACCAGAACTACGTAAGCCTTGAATTTCCCATTGCACCGGGGAATACGTAGGAGCAGGGTCAAGTCCTGTCAGGCTAACCTCTCTCAAATATTTATTTTTACGCTAATAAAAGGGGTCAAACAAATTTGAAATAATCACACACTCGGTTTAAGGGTACCGTTCTTCGGAACGGGTGAGTGGGGTGCCTAACACCTTCCCTATTCGTAACAGACTCCCGAGCTTAGAATCTTATCTTCAAGTTAGGGTTTTTCCAAAATTTTTCCCTTGAATAAAAAATTGGTGGCGACTCCACACAAATAAATAAATTAATTGTAAAATTTCAGCGAGTCCGTCATCTCGTCGGAATCGCGGTTGCGACACCATGGAAGCTGGTGGGCAGTCCCTACAAATAGTCATGAAGAATCCTCAAATCAGGACAAACATGTTTACGAAGCGCAGGCCGTATTCCCCAGTTAAATCAATGTGTACTAAAACTCAAGAGAAAGCCCACGGTGAGTACCCTGAACATGCACATAAGTTTCCAATCATCCTATGCAAAAAGGGTGAGTAGGATTTGGAGGAGCGTGGGGCCTACCAGCAGCTTCTGTCCAGAATGAAAACTGGCCTAATCCCATGCAACACTTTAATCTTAAATTACAGAACATATGTCAAAAAGGGAAAATGGCTTAAGTGGTTGAGCGCACTGTACATATTCTCGAAGCCCTGGATTCAATCCTCGGGGGTTACACTTCTTTTTTTAAATTCCCTCCCAGGCGCTTATCATGCAGTGGGCCAGAGGTACCTGTAATTGGGGCCACTCCTCCTACATTTATTCACTGTCGTATATCATAACTCTAAACTACACTTTGTATGTCATGCATGTCGTGCCAAATTGATTCGTTGCATTATTCCATTAAACAAGTTGCATGGTTAGTTCTCAATAGGGTTGCAGTTTTGGGCTTTTGGACCTTACAAAATGAGGTAAAAATTTCTAAACAACCCTTCCACAATTAATTTGTCTAGTTTTCATTTAACTTTATATCACAATTAAGTTCATTTAAATTCAATTTAATTCTCTGTCTCTATTTCTAGATCAAGTTCGTTCAAATCCAATTTCATTCTTCCCAAATTTAATTAAGCGTAGTTCTCTTTCACAACCAAACTCTTTTCCCCAAATTTAATTCAAATTCAAATTAGTTCAAATCTAATCCAACCCTTTTATTCAAATTCATTGTGATTTAAATCAAATTTAATTTGTTCTAATTCAAATCAATTTTTAATTCTTTTTTTTTCAAAAAATTGAATCAATTTCAATGCCATTCTTCAAATTCAAATCAAGTTTTAATTCTTTTTTTCAATTCCTCAAGTCCAAGTTAGATTCATTTTATTTTAAATCAAGTTCTTTTCTTTAAAATCAGGATCCTCATCTTAGTGTAAATCAGGCCCAATCCGTTTTTCTACCTAAACTCATTCCTCTTTTTATTTTTTTAAATTAAATTCATTGATTGTAGGTCTCACACAATGAACCCTAAACATGAACTGGTAGCTTTTTCTGCTGTTCGATGTCTAGGAATTCATACGGGTCTTAGTGCAGCTGTAGTTGTCTTAGACCCTATGCATATGTGGACCAAGAATCTTTTGTTTTTGTAAATAATTTCAAGAAAAACCTCATTTTGGAATCTCTAGTCCCATATGATGAACCCTAAGCACGAATTGGTAGCTTTTTTCTATTGTTCGATGTTTAGGAATTTATATGGGTCCAGTGCAGCCGTAGTTGTCTGGGACCCTGTACATATATGGACTAAGGACTTTCTTTAAAATATTTTCAAAACACTCTACTCATTTTCAAACACCTCGAAGGTCAAGCCTTCATACCAGAACTACGTAAGCCTTGAGTTTCCCATTGCACCAGGAAATACGTAGGAGCAAGATCAAGTCCTGTCAGGCTAACCTCCATCAACCTATTTATTTTCACATTAATTAAGGGATCAAGCAATTTTCAAAAATCACACTCAGTTCAAGGGTACCGTTCTTCGGAACGGGCGAGCGGGGTGCCTAACACCTTCCCCACTCGTAACCGATTCCCAAACCTAAATCTCATCCTCAAGTTAGGGTTTTTCCAAACTTTTCCCTTAAATAAAAATTTGGTGGCAACTCCACATTAAGCAATAATATCATTTTAAAATTTTAGTAAGTTCGTCGTCTCGTCATGATTATAGTTGCAACAGCACCTCACAAATTTAGAGAACAGTGGTGATAGTAAAAGTATGTATGGTTGAGTTAGTGGAAAAATTTGTAGAGAAATCACTTAACAGTTGCTTGGTACCTATTAAAAAGTTAGGTAGTAAGATAATTGAATAGAAAGAAGGTTTCACTATTTTCAATTAGTGTAGACTATAAAGAATTTATTAGAGGGAAGCGTAGTTGAACCTACTAGACCTAACTATTAATAGTTATAAATTTTTTTAAAACTATATCAATTATGTTGAGTCAGCTAGTTTCCAGCATTAAACTACCCTAATAAATTATATGTTTAGTGTACATCGTTAATACTAAACCAATTCACCAATCCTAAAATGTTTTTATTTTATGTACAAAGTGAAGCAGCCAATAATTATACTTTATTACTTTCATAAAATATTATTATCCACCATAATTATACTTTATTACCTTCACAAACCATTGTTGTCCACCATATCGACTAGTACCTATTAGGGACTTTGGCATGGTCATTTTTCTTACAAGATAAGTACATCATTATCCTGTATCAATAGTATTTATATTAGATTAGATAGAAAATTATAGCCTATAGTTTTCCACCATTACTCTTTTTAATCTCATCATTGCAACATATACCATCTAGCACCTAGAAGCTAGGGACTTCTTCATATGTTCTTATACCATATCTCATAAGTTTTAAAAAATAGAACATAAAATATGTAGATGGTAGAATTAAGTGAAAATTGAGCATGCAAAAAAACCAAGATGATTTTAAGAGGAAAATTGAATAAAATTCTAAAACTTAGTGCATGTATGGATTAATTTATTTTTTATTTAGAAAACTTTTTGAACATTACAAAGGGAGATTTTTGTTGGATTTACATTAGGGTCTACTAATATCACTCCTTTCCTAACGTTTCATCTTGTCCTTAACGCTAAATTTTAAAAAAATTCTCTTATCACCTAGTGGCTTTAAATCTTTGTTAGCCAAATTAATCTTCTTGGCCACCATTGCTTTCACTTTAATTTTTTGAGAGTTAGGGGCTGGTTGTTGTGTCTATGAATGAAGATAATGAGTATTTGTTGGATAAAGGAATAAGAGAATCTATGTTTGTATAGGTGAGTCATGAGAGAATTTAAGAGTGAGGGGTTATTGATCATGGGAGAGAAAATAGGTGAAGAATGGTAAGGTATTGTGTTTCTCTATAAGCATTGAAAAATTATGAGAGGTAAGAGTAAAATTCCATGATGTATATAGTTTGAAGAATTTATCATTTTCAATCAATTTAAATTTCCATTTCATATTGGAAGAAACAACTCTGGGATGTATAATCAATTTTGATAGCTTATATAATAAGTTGCATCTAACCTTTTTACAAAATTTGGTGCTTGGTATAGAGAAAGATAACCAATTTGGTGCTTGTAATTCCATTCCAATCTTTTTTACTATAAATTGTAATCATTTAATTCTAGTAATATCATCTTATCCTAATATATATTAAATCTATCCAACTTTGTGAACATATAATTTTCTTATGTGATTATTTCTCACCATTTACCGTTTAACCTGTTTTTGTTTAAATTTTCTTCCTCTGGATTGAATTTTTTTTTAGGCCACTGTTTTGACTTTCTTTTTATGTGAAAGACCATGGGGGTACTGTATTAATCTAATTAAAAGATAATGAACATAAAAGACTTTATTTAAGGAAGTTTGTTTAAAAAATTGAAAATCCTTTCCCCAAATTCATAAGGATTCTGCCAACTCACTTACATATCTTTCTAACCATGGGATTCATTTGTCACCTTGTAACCTTTTTTTCCCTTCTCTTCATAAAATATTTTGGCCTAGAGTAAATATTGTAAAATAAGGAATTTTATTAGAGAGAGATGCAACCAAAATAAATAAGGAGCCTAAAAAGTATAAATAGAATTGTAATTATTTTCTCTTCATATAATCATATATTTAAGGGTAAAGAAGCATAATTGAAAATGTAGGCATTTTGATAGAGATAGATATTGGAAATTTTATGAGAAGGAATAAAAAATAGGCTTAGAATTACTTGGCATGAATTATTAGTTTTTATGGAGTAATTCTTCCTTTAGGAAGTTCTTTAGGTATTCCAAGCCTCTAAACTTGATGCAATTTTAGTTCAATTTATTTTGCACTGTCTCTAGGTGCACGCTTGATCATGGTAAATGACACCATAGTCAAGTTGTGTACTTGGAGACTAATGTGAAATGCTGTTGAAATTTCACCAAATATGATATTCAAGATTTATGAAGTTTGTTGATCAATAAATAAATAAATAAAAATTTGTTGAGTGGGATAGGAAGTTGCCATTAGTATGAAAAATAAATTGTGATTATGAGTGACCAAGTTAATTGTAACATCTCAATTTTTCTATGATAAATGTTTGAGGCTATAAATAGTTTCTAGAATAAAACTAGGAGAAATTAGGAGCCAAAAGCAGAGAAATTAGAAAGTTTGGTGCAAATGACGAAAATGCCCTTGCACCTAGGCAGCTCAAATAATAAGCCAGAAAAATGGAAATACAAGTATAAGACATCTTGGAGGGATTATAAACATCATGTACATTTAAAAGTAGTGAGAAAAATTTAGACACCTAAGAAGGGACGAAAATGCCCTTCGAAAACCCCAAAAATGACCAAAATACCCCTAAAAGCTGTACTTTTTGCACAAAGCTAGTCAGTTCCCATAAAAATAGAAAACGGCCTTAGATTAACATGGGAGCAGACCAAAAAGTCTTAGAATTGTCAGAGGAATAATTTGGGAAATTTTTCGGCAATGCTGAGAAAAATTACAAAAACGCCCCTGGAAGGCCGGAAGGGCAGGATAAGGTGATAAGCATGACAAGAGTGGGGCCCACACCCATGTACACGAAATGCAACAGCTGAAAAGGTGGTGGTGGGTCACCAAAATGAAGTCAACCAAGTCTTCCACAAAAAGACAAAAGTGAATAGTAAAAAGGTTACTTTAACCATGGTTAAGACTAACTAACCTTGGTTAATTAAAAGTAAAGCATGCTTTGGGTAAATTAATCATAATTAGAGGAAATATCAGCCTAATTAACACTAATCTAAGCCTAAAAGGATAATTTCTTAAATTTTGATTTATTTTGGAAAATAGGAAAAATCTAGGCAAAATTTCCAAAATACCCCTAAGTGCAAAATTAATTCCACCTGGCCCATAAGAGTCTGAATTTTTTGGGACCCTTGGGACCCCATTGGCTTCAGATTTTTCAGCTTAGAAACTCATCAAAATCCTCTCCATTCTCTCTAAGCTTGCCATAACTCCAAACACCCAAAACTTACACTTTAAGCCTAAGCCTTCATCTTTAAGACTTAAGCTATATTAAAGCTATAAACACTTAAGTCCCACCACCATCCTTTGTCCACGTCCAGAGCAGACTAAAGGGGACCCAAGGCAGCCTTTAAAGCACACAAAAACACTAGGGAGGTCTTCAACAAGTAGGATCTTTCTACTTGTCTTTTTATGCTTTTAACTTGCCTTTTTATGGTGTGTTTGTTTTCTTTCATGCATATTTTCTCCAAGATCTATTTGTCTTCTTTTGTTTTCACTTGTGATAGTTTAAAAATTTATTTTAACCGTTAGAAATCAGCCGCACCCATTTTCAGTGATTTTTGAAAAGAAAAACAAAGTTTGTTCGGTTAAAAGTGCTTCTAAGGAACTTAGAAGAAATTTAATCGGTGGGTTTTGTTTTAAAATTATTTTTGAAGCTTTGATCAGTTTTATCCTCTCATGAGAAAGGTTTTTAAAGCTTATTTGAAAGAGGATTTGTGGATCTTGGAGTAAATCATGAAAATCTACTCTTTGTAGCTTGGAAAAAATATACTATGTTGTTATTTTCATGCTTGTTTTTATGCTTAAGTTTTAACCTTGTGATTTTCTTGTGAGATGAGTTTGGTATGACCTATGTGCTGGATCTGCACCTGAGTATGAATGTTAAGAGGTGGAATAAAGTTTTGTAATAAGTTCCAAAGGTTTCTTTTGGACATTAGTTAGAAAGCTACCAAGCAAATGATGTAATTTGTAGCCAAAAGTGGCTAAAATCCTTGTATGGCACCCTAGACTCATCATGGCCAGCACTTAAGCATCAAAACATGGATGAAATAAGCATGGATCAGAGGCAAGAGGGTCTGCACAAACCTAACACAACTGAACCAAGTTGGTGTGAGATGGAGGATATGAAGAAATTACCTTGGCTAACCAAGGAAGGCTTTCGGCCACAACTCCCAAGCAAGCTTTACTTTCATTAAAATTTTTATAAGTAACTTAAGCTCTTAAATAAGGTTTTAAATGAACTAAATCAACCTTTAAACAAAACAAAAATGAGTGAAAAACCTCTAGGAGTTCATTTGGCCACCCTAAGGAGATTTTGGCAAAAAATGCGCTTAAAATGTGATTAAGGAAAAATCAAGTATTTTCAACAAGTAAATAAATTATTTGGAGGTTTAATCATTATTTAAAAGGTTAAGTTTCAGAATATATGGCCTAGGTAAGCTTAGGGAAAAATCTCAAAATTACTAAGTGATAAAATTTCCAAATAAACTTAAAATGGGTAACTAGGAAATCTACCATAACTTAAGCAAGGGTAAATGTCAAATTCGGCCATGCCATTAAATTTTGGGTAAAAAGAATTAAGATTAACTTATAATATGTCAATTATAAATTTTAAACTTGGCCCCTAAGTAAAGGTCAACTAGGGTTAGGAAGAAGGGAACCCTAAACCTAAAAGAGTGGCATTCGGCCACTTAGTAGTTAATTAACTTAAAGGAGGTTTTAATTTCCAATTAGGGTTAATTAAGGACCACTTTATGTGAATAGGACAAATTTAAACTATGAAAAAGTTTTAAGGTGGATAAAGAGACCTATTGATGTTTTTTAGGCAAATGATTTTATGGTGAAGAAGGAAATTGTGGAAACCTAAGTCTAGGAGGTTGGAATTCGGCTACCATGTTTTAAATTAACTAAGAATGACTTTCAATCCTTAACTAGGCCCAAATAATGATCCTAAATATGTAACCAAAATATAATTAAGGTGTATGAAAGGTGGAATTTGAGGAAGTAGGTCATTCGTCCATTTAGGAATAAATTGTACTAGAAGATTAATTAATTTCTATTTAGATATTATTTGGTTTGGAATAAAAGAGACTTTAAAAGTTTAAAATTCAATTAGACCTAATTATTAAGGTTGTACAAAGGAGAACATAAGGTAATATATTTCAAAGGTTTATTAGAGGCATGATTAAGAAGGGTGGATATGACTTAAACTTGAAGTTAGAAGTTCACTAAGAAATTTGATCATAACATACCTTAATGAGAAGAAGTTATAAAAGATTTGTGAATACTTAATACTTGAACTTAGAATAATTAGCATATGCATAAGACTTGAAACAAAAGAGAACACAGAGAAAAAGAACTTGAAAGGTGTCATTTGGCCACCTAGATTAAGATGCTAAGACGTAAAATCTTAATGAAAAAATATAAATTTGAGAAAAGGAAAGGATGAGAGGTAACTTAGAAGGATGAGTGATGTAAGTCCTTTGTGTGATTTCAACATCAAACCGAATTGAAGCATTAGATTTGTGGTCTAAATATGACATTATGCTATGTGATTTACCAATCAAATTTCATTATTAGTTATGAATGCTCACTATCTACGAATGAATAAATGATGGATGCTCATGAATGAGAAAGGAAGATAATCATGTATGAGATTGTTATATGTTGATGATTGAGATGAAAATTCGAAACCTATATGTGCATTCCATATTGGTTGGAATTTGTTTGAGCATGCATAATTATGTAGAAGCTACTAAAATGAACATAAAGAATTTAAGGGATCACCAAAGCAAACATTATGTGAAAACGTAAAGCTACTCTCTTTGTGCCTTATGTGCACTAGCATCCAAAGGGCCCTAAAAAGCTCTACTGAAGATAAGCCTAAAGTTGCTTCTAGGAGACTTAAGTTTCTCTAAGAAATCCTTCTACTATGAAGACTTAAGTTTCTTCACCATGTTATAAGGTGGTGACGACCACCCCAGAATGAGCTCATATCCTTGATTTTTAGTAGGAGGTGAGAGTAGAGTCAGTGACAAAATATTGTTTGACAAATTTAATACAAGTCTATCTCTTATTGTTTCTCCCTAAGGTGGTGAAACTAGAATCATAAAGTGTCCCAAAAGTTGGACAAAGGAATGATAAAGACAAAGATAAGTAATAAAGAATGAAGTTTAAGGCATAGAATAATTGTATGTCAAATGATATCTTATGTGTGATCCCAAAGTTATGAATGCTAATGAGACTGTATGTTGAGACTCCACAGTTTATGAATGATAAGAGAAATACATATTTAAGCACTCAGATGTATGTTTGATAATAAAATGTATCCACTTCAGAGAAATGTTTTCAAAGAATTAAAAGTAACCTTTTATGTAAGAAATGATTTCTGAAATAAACTGAAATGGCTGGGACTAAAGTGATAACATTAGAACTAAGTAGATAGCCTACTGAGAAACTTAGTTTCTCACCCCTACTTCTTCCCACTTTCTTCCCAAACATTCCGGACGTTGTTCGTCACGGTAGCAGATCACGTACTTGAAGAGGATGCGAAGCACTCTGTTTTGAAGAAGGTTTACATCGTACGAATATTAGCAATAGAATGATGCAAACATCCTAGATATTAGTTAGTGGAAATTTGCTATGTATTTACATATATAATTTGTATGATAGAATATAGTAAATATGTATGTAAATAAGGAAGGTTAACTATGTTTGTAATAACTATATGATAAGGCTCACAGGCCTAAGACTTATAGTCTATATGATATGTTATGGATAATTATTCTATGATAGGTATGATATGCTTGAGTCTTGTGTATCCAATATATGCAAATGATAAACAGAAAGAACAACTTAAACGCTTAGTATTCCTAAGGCTTTAAACGTACGTAGAAATCTGCTTAACAATTTATTTTACCGCTACGCACGTTTTATCGACGAGGCTCGCAGTTTATATCAAACAGTTTTAAAAAAAATTTTACCGTATTTTCATATAAGTATTTTCTAAAATGAATTTCACATCATGAGATAACAAACTAAAAATGGAGCCGAATGATCGACTTAAGCGTGAAATCGGTATTCGTTTTTAGGGTGTTATATTAATAGATATCCCAATTCATGTGTTTATGATTCCTGTATAGTATGGATTATAGTTGGAGAAATGCTAAATGCACAAGTGAACAATATGAGAATGAGGTGGAAGATTTTTTAAATTTTGCACAAATAAATCTTCCTGATACTAACTGAAGGTTTTACTGTCCTTGTGTTAATTGTCTAAATGAAAGACGGTTGAGCATTGATGAAATTAGAAAACATGTTCTTTGTGATAGATTTTGTGAAAGTTACACAAGATGTACATGGTAAATTATTAGACATTCCAAATGTGTCGTAGATAGTGCAGGCTAATGTAGATATGGAAGATCGACTAGATGACCTGATCTGTCATATGGGGCATGAGTCGTTTCAATGAGAAAATATGTATGGTAACTTGAGTAGTGATGCGGAGATACCTTTATATCTAGCATGGTGAATTATTAAACATGTCAAGTGTGTCCCAAACAAGGGAGGTTGATGTCAATATTGAAGATCGGGTAGAGGACCTGATCTGTGATATAGGGCATAAGTCTTTTCAATGAGCAAATACGTATGGTAACTTGTATAGTGATGTGGAAAAACCTTTGTATTTAGGATGTAGTAATTTTACACATATCGGTGGTGTTAATATTATTCAATTTGAAGGTAAGAAATAGGTGAAGTGATAAAAGTTTCACAAAATTGCTTGATATGTTGGTAGAGATCTTTCTGAAAGGTAATACATTACTAAAATGTAATTAGGAAGCAAAGAAGGTCTTGTGTCCGATGGGTATGGACTATAAGAAAATACATGCATTCCCCAATGATTTCATACTATACAAAAATAAGTTTGAAGGGTTAAATGAATGCCTTATATATTAAGTTTCCTGTATAAAGTGAAGGATGGTGATTCTAGTTACGATAAAATTGCAAAAAGGCCTCCAATCAAAGTGTTGTGGTATCTTCTAATAATTCCAAGGTTGAAACAGTTATTTTGTAATAAACATGATGCAAAGAAACTTAGATGGCATATAGATCAAAGGTAAATGGATGGAAAACTTCATCATCCAACTGATTTTTTGCAATGGGAGATAATCGATCAACTATTTTCGGATTTTGAAAATGAGCCAAGAAACTTAAGGCTTGGACTTGCAATAGATGGAATGAATCTATATGGTAATTTAAGTAGAAAGCATAGTTAATGGCCTATTCTTTTGATAATTTACAACCTTCCTTCAAAGTTGTGCATGAAACATAAATACATTATGTTGTTCATAATGATTTCAGGCCCATAACAGATTGAAAATGACATAGATGTTTATCCTTCACCTCCAATTGAAGACTTCCAAAATGTATGAGAAGACTGTGTGAATGTGTTTGATGGGTATGGTAATGACCATTTCAGGATGCGGGCCATGCTATTTTACACTATTAATAATTTTCCATCATATGAAAATTTGAGCAAATATAGCATTAAGGGACACAAAGCATGTCCCATATATGAAGGAGGAACAAGTTACCATCAACTACATCATGGAAGGAAGACAACTTACCTTAGTCATAAAAAATTTCTCAAGAATAATCACCTGTATCATAGATTAAGGAAAATCTTTAATGGGTTGCCAGAAAGTGAGGTTGCTCCAAATGCCTTAACAAGACAAGAAGTTTATGAATGGGTTAAAAACATCAACATAGTTTTTGAAAAGACTCAAAATAATTCCACTGAGACAAAGATATGGAAGAAAAAATCCATATTTTTTATCTTCCTTATGGTGCAATCTCAATGTTAGACATTGTATTGATATGATGCACGTGAAAAAAAAAATATGTGTGATAGAATTATTAGAACACTCCTCAATATATAGGGTAAGACAAAGGATGATGTTAATTCCTGACTATATTTGGTTTAGATGGATATACAATAGCAGTTAGCACCACACTCTGTAAGTAAGCAGACATATTTTTCTCCGGCATGTCATACATTGTAAAAAGAAGAGAAAATAAGTTTATGTGAGTTCCTACATAGGGTTAAAGTACCACAAGGTTATTCTTCAAATTTTGAAAGGCTTGTCTCCATGAAAGTTCTAAAGTTAGTTGGATTAAAGTCTCATGATTTCCATGTGTTGATCCAATAACTACTCCTAGTGGTTACTCGTGACATTTTGCCTAAAAAAGTTAGATACACCATCACTAGGTTGTGCTTCCTTTCAACGCCATATGTAGCAAATCCATTGACCCTCTGAAATTGGATGAGTTGGAAAATGAAGCTTTTACTGTCTTGTGCCAATTAGAGATGTATTTTTCTCCATCATTTTTTGACATTATGGTTCACTTGGTTATTCATATAGTAAGGGAGATCAGGTTATGTGATCCAATTTATCTACCATAGGTGTATCCAATTGAATGATAATAAAAATATTAAAAGGGTGTGTGAAGAATTCACATCGTCCTAAGGCATCTATGATTGAAAGGTACATTGCAAAAGAGACTATTGAGTTTTATACAGAGTGTTTATCAAAGATGGGACCGATAAGACTTCTTAAGTCTCGTCACAAAGGAAGACACAAAGGTAAAGGTACAAGGTATAACTGTGAAAAGAATGGATCGGGTGAAAGTCCTTCAACAACATTTGTATATTTTAAAAATATGAATGAGGTTCAACCTTACTTATCTACTCACAAACCATTATAAGGGAAAAAATCTTCAAATGAACAAGAAACGGTTGTTGAATAAGCGTAAAAAGACATTCTTAACCTAGCTTAATGAAACCATCAAGAAGGATGATGATGCCTCTAATATATTAAAGTGGCTAGCAAATGGCCCAAACTTTGATGTTATATGTTGGAGTGGATATGATATCAATCATTTTTTCTTTTACACAGTCTCAAGACAATAAAAGTACCATGCAAAATAGTGGGATTATGATGGTAGTTGATTTGATGCACTTTTCAAGTTCCAAAGATAAAAACTCTGTTACGGCATCCATATCTTACATTGGAGTCATTGAAGAGATATGAAAGATTGACTACACTAAATTTAGAGTGTCTATTTTCAAATGCAAGTGGGCTGATAGTAACTATGCTTTGCAAGTTGATGAATTAGGATTTACATTGGTTAACCTTCACAAAGTATCTTATATGGATGACCTCTTTATCATGGCCTACCAAGCAAAACAAGTATTTTATATCAAAGATCCTTCTAACAAAAGGTGGTGAGTCATTCATTAAAGGAAAACCATAATTGGTAGCGATGACACCGAATTTGGCAAATGTTAAAATTTCTCAAACTCCCTTCTCATAAAGGATAGCTACTATCAATGAAGAAAATAAAACTGATGATGTACATACTATTCAAGATGATCATCATGAAAGGATATGGAAAAATGTTGCTACATGATACAAGTTAGTTATTTATTTTATTATATCATTGATCAATGTTTATTATTACTTATTTTAAAATGTTTACTTACTTAATATGTAGTAGAGTTTCTAACATATTTATCCTATGTTTTAAAGGAACATTGTGGACCTATCTGAGAACCCTCCTTCCCAAGGTGGATCCTATAGCCAATCTTGGCAGATGAAGAGAAGACGAGCCACATGGTTAAGGGAGTTAACCCTTAACTGGAGTGGTGCTAGAGGATTCCCATAAAATTTAATTAGGCCACTGGGAATCTTTTAGGGCCAAACAAAACAAATTTTAAGATTTATGTGACCTTTCATTTTTCCTAAATAAATGGTTTTGGGCCAAAAAGAAAATATTTTTGGTAGTTTAGACCCAACTATTAAATCTTTGGTCATTTTTCTTTTTTTTTTCTTTTCACAATTTTTATCAATTTGAAGTTTTGTCTTGAATTAAAATATTGTTATTTTTAAAAATTAATTAATTATTTTATAATCATTAATTATTTATTTTAATTACAAAAAATAAAGTGTATCAGATATAATTGGATGTTCACATAAAGCTTGGGACCTATTATCTAGCGTGAAACTTGTACAAAGAAGCATACAAACACTCAAGACACATGACTTTCATGTATTGCTTTTTTCTTCACAATTTTGTTTACTTTTTTCTTATTTATTTTCTTTTCTTTTTATTCTTTGTTTCTTTTGTTATTTTTTGTTTCTTTTACTTTGATTTGTTTCTTAAGTCCTTGGTCCAAAGTCCAGGTCACAGGTAGTCATTAAAATACCCCTTACATAGACCTTTTTAAGGTCTTCAAGGTGTCTATGTCTGCATAGTTCAATCTTGTGGCATTTTGCACTCTTCCTTGCATAGGTAAGGAATTTTAAGTCCAAGCTGTTTGTCCCAAGTCTCTAAGTCCAACATAGGTCATATAGGTCCAAATATGTATTAAGTGTCTTTTAAGGAAGCTTAAATGATTTAATTAATCACACACTAAATACTAACGCCATACGTTCATGTGCATGATCATGTAACTCTTAGAATCAAATTAGATAAAAAAAATATCATTCAATTCAGAATCAACGTGAGTAGATAGAACTTTTAGCCAAATTTGACCAAACAAAATGTAATCCAAATATTGAACTAAGATGTTATAACATAAAGGAATGGAGATCAAAAATAAAAATGCAAGCATAAGAAAGTTTCACCTATTAAAAGCGAGGGAGAAGTGGAGTAGAAGAAATGGAGTTCATGCAAAACTAGAAGGAGAATTGGATATGGATCTTATCTCTATTGAAGTAGCTTTGATACCACTTGATGGAACTTTCAAAGGCTAGATGTAAATGGATCAATGGAGGTATTTTTGGAGGAGATGAAGATAAAGAAGCTAGATGCAAAAGCTTGGAGCACCATCCTTGGAGGAGATAAGCTCAACTCCGCATCCTTGGTTGCCCCGGATGAGGATTTCTCCCACTTACAAACTCGCCCAAGAATGGAGAGAAAAGAGGACTGAAGCTCTCAAATTTGAATTTTCACTCACATGATTTCCAAAGATAGAAAGGAAAGCATGAAAATCCTATTTATAGGACAAATTTGGGCACCATGTGGAGCATAAGATATGTGGATTAAAATCATAATGGGAACATAGAATTGGACTTAGATTGGAACCTAAAGATGATGCTCCTTATTCTCCTCAACACAACCTCTAATTAAGCCAGAAGTAGCCAAAGACCTATGCTAAAAATACAAATAAAATACGTGGAAATTAGTCCTAAGTCAATACAATTTGCACCCACTAAGTCATATTATACAAGAAATGATCTAAAGCCTATTCTAAGAGGTGCAGTATAAAACCCTAAAAACGAATATCGAATTCACGCTTAAGTCGATCATTCGGTTCCATTTTTAGTTTGTTATCTCATGATGCGGAATTCATTTTATAAAATACTTATATGAAAATACGGTAAATTTTTTTTTTAAAAAAAAAATGTTTGATATAAACTGCGAGCCTCGTCGATAAAATGTGCGTAGCGGTAAAGTAAATCATTAAGCGGATTTCTACATATGTTTAAAACCTTAGGAATACTAAGCGTTTATATTATTCTTTTCGTTTATCATTTGCCTATAATAAATAAACAAGATTAAATCATAACGCACATGTCACACAATAATTATACATAACATTTCATACATACCATAAGTCATAGGCCCGTGGGCCTTATCATGTAGTTATTACAAACCATAAACTTACAAATATTATACAATATTTATACATAAGTTAGCTAATACTACATATTAGTAGTTAGGATGCTCGCGTCCAATTTTTTTTTTTTGACATTAGTGCGATGTACACCTCCTAGAGAGAGCGCCTCACGTCTGCTTCAAGTACGTGAACTGCTACCATAATGATCAGCATCCAAGGTGTCTGGGAAGAAAGTGGGAAGAAGTAGGGATGAGAAACTAAGTTTCTCAGTAGGCTATCTACTTAGTTCTAATGTCATCACTTTAGTCACAGCCACTTCAGTTTATTTCAAAAATCATTTCTTACATAAAAGGTTACTTTTAATTCTTTGAAAACATTTCTCTGAAGTGGATCAATTTTATTCAAAACATACAACTTAGTGTCTCACCATACATTCTTCTTAACATTCATACCTTTGGGATCACAAATAAGATATCATTTGACATACAATTATTCTATGTCTTAAACTTGGTTCTTTACTACTTTTCTGTGTCTTTATCATTTCTTTGTCCAACCTTTGGGACACTTTATGAATCTAGTTTCACCACCTTTGGGAGAAAACAATTAGACATATACATGTATTAAATTTTGTCAAACAATATCTTCTCACTGACTCTACTCCCACCTCCTACTAAAATTAAGGATATGAGCTCATTCCTAGGTGATCGTCACCACCACATAAGGGGTGAAGGACTCAATGCCTTCACAGTAGAAGGATTTTTGGAGCAACCTTTGGCTCCTAGAAGCAACCTTTGGCTTCAAGAAGCAACCTTTGGCTTCTCTTCAGTAAAGCTTTTTAGGGCCCTCTGGATACTAGTGCACATAAGGCACAAAGAGAGTAGCATTATGTTTTCACATAAGGTTTGCTTTAGTGATCCCTTAATCTTTTTAAGTTCATTTTAGTGGCTTCCAAATAATTATGCATGCTCAAACAAATTTCCAACCAATATGAAATGCACATATAGGTTTCGAATTTTCATCTCAATCATCATCATAAACCAATCTCATACATCATCATCATCCTTTCTCATTCATGAGTATTCATCATTTATTCATTCATAGATAGTGAGCATTCATAACTAATAATGAAATTTGATTGGTAAATCACATAGCATAATGTCACATTTACACCACCAATCTAATGCTTCAATTCGGTACGATGTTGAAATCACACAAAGGGCTTACATCACTCATCCTTCTAAGTTACCTCTCATCCTTTCCTTTTCTCATTTCTATATTTGTTCATTAAGATTTTACGTATTAAGATCTTAATCTAGGTGGCCGAATGGCACCTTTCAAGTTCTTTTATCTTTATGTTCTCTTTTGTTTCAAGTCTTATGCATATCCTAATTATTCTAAGTTCAAGTATTAAGTATTCACAAATCTTTTATAACTTCTTCTCATTAAGGTATGTTATGATCAAATTACTTAGTGAACTTCTAACTTCAAGTTTAAGTCATATCCACCCTTCTTAATCATGCCTCTAATAAACCTTTGAAATATATTACCTTATGTTCTCCTTTGTACTACCTTAATAATTAGGTCTAATTGACTCTTAAACTTTTAAAGTCTCTTTCATTCCAAACCAAATAATATCTAAGTAGAAATTAATTAATCTTCTAGGAAAATTTATTCCTAAATGGACAAATGACCTACTTCCTCAAATTCCACCTTTCATACACCTTAATTATATTTTGCTTACATATTTAGGATCATTATTTGGGCCTAGTTAAGGATTGAAACTCATTCTTAGTTAATTTAAAACGTGGTACCCAAATTCCAACCTCCTAGACTTAGGTTTCCACAATTTCCTTCTTCATCATAAAATCATTTGCCTAAAAAAAATCAATAGGTCTCTTTATCCACCTTAAAACTTTTTCACACTTTAAATTCGTCCTATTCACATAAAAATGGTCCTTAATTAACCCTAATTGGAAATTAAAACCTCCTTTAAGTTAATTAACTACTAAGTGGCCGAATGCCACTCTTTTAGGTTTAGGGTTTCCTTCTTCCTAACCCTAGTTGACTTAAGTCTTAACCCTAATTGACCTTTACTTAGGGGCCAAGTTTAAAATTTAGAAATGACATATTATAATTTAATCTTTATTCTTTTTACCCAAAATTTAATGGCATGGCCAAATTTGACATTTACCCTTGCTTAAGTTATGGTAGATTTCCTAGTTACCCATTTTAAGCTTATTTGGAAATTTTATCACTTAGTAATTTTGAGATTTTTCCCTAAGCTTACCTAGGCCATATATTCTGAAACTCAACCTTTTAAATAATGATTAAACCTCCAAATAAGTTATTTACTTGTTGAAAATACTTGATTTTTCCTTAATCACATTTTAAGCGCATTTTTTTGCCAAAATCTCTATAGGGTGGCCGAATGCACTCCTAGAGGTTTTTTTACCTATTTTTGCTTTGATTTACTTTGTTCAAAGGTTTATTTTGTTAATTTAAAACCTAATTGCAGTGCTTGATTTTCTTATAAAAATTTTTATCCAAGTTAAACTATGTTTTTTGAGTGGTGGCCGAAAGCCCTCCTTTGTTAGCCAAGGTGATTTCTTCCAAGCTTTCACCTCACACCTCCTTGGTTCAATGGTGTTGTGCTTTTGCAGCCCCTCTAGCCTCTGGTCCATGCTTATTTCTTTCACGTTGTGATGCTTGGGTGCCATACAAGGATTTAGCCACTTTTGGGCTACAAATTACATCATTTGCTTGGTAGCTTTCTAACTAATGTCCAAAGGAAACCTTTGGAAATTATTACAAAACTTTATTTCAGCTCTGAACTTACATAATCAGAGGTGCAGATCCAGAACATAAATCATCACAAGAGATAAATCACAATATTAAAACGTAATCATCAAAACAAGCATGAAAACAAGCAACACATCACTTTTCTCAAGCATTAAAAGGGTAGATCTTCATGATCTACTCTAAGATCCACATCTCCCCTTTCAAATAAGCTTCAAAAACCTTTCTCATGAGAGCATAAAACTGATCAAAGCTTCAAAAATAATTTTAAAACAAAACCCATCGATTAAATTTCTTCTAAGTGCCATAGAAGCACTTTTAACCGAACAAACTTTGTTTTTCTTTTCAAAAATCACTAAAAATGGGTGTGGCTGATTTTGAACGGTTAAAATACAGTTTTTAACTCTCACAAGTGAAAACAAAAGAAGACAAACAAATCTTGGAGAAAAGATGCATGAAAGAAAACAAACACACCATAAAAAGGCAAGTTAAAAGCATAAAAAGACAAGTAGAAAGATCCTACTTGTTGAAGACCTCCTTAGTGTTTTTATGTGATTTAAAGGCTGCCTTGGGTCCCCTTTGGTCTGCTCTGGACGTGGACAAAGGATGGTGGTGGGGCTTAAGTGTTTATAGCTTTAATATAGCTTAAGTCTTAAAGATGAAGACTTAGGCTTAAAGTGTAAGTTTTGGGTGTTTTGGAGTTATGGCAAGCTTGGAGTGAATAGAGAGGATTTTGATGAGTTTCTAAGCTGAAAAATCTGAAGCAAATGGGGTCCCAAGGGTCCCAAAAATTTCGGACACTTATAGGCCAAGTGGAATTAGTTTTGCACTTAGGGGTATTTTGGTAATTTTACCTAGATTTTTTCTATTTTCCAAAATAAATCAAAATTCAAGGAATTATCCTTTTAGGCTTATATTAGTGTTAATTAGGCTGATATTTCCTCTAATTATGATTAATTTAACCTAAGCATGCTTTACTTTTAATTAACCAAGGTTAGTTAGTCTTAACCATGGTAAAGTAACCTTTTTACTATTCACTTTTGTCTTTTTGTGGAAGACTTGGTTGACTTCATTTTGGTGACTCACCACCACCTTTCCAGCTGTTGCATTTCGTGCACATGGGTGTGGGGCCCACTTTTGACATGTTTATCACTTTATCCTGCCCTCTTGGCCTTCCAGGGATGTTTTCGTAATTTTTCTCAGCATTGTCGAAAAATTTCCCAAATTGTTCCTCTGATATTTCTAAGACTTTTTGGTTCGTTCCCATGTTAATCTAAGGTCGTTTGCTATTTTTACGGGAACTGACTAGCTTTATGCAAAAAGTACAGCTCCTAGGGGCATTTTGGTCATTTTCGGGGTTTTCGAAGGGCGTTTTCGTCCCTTCTCAGATTTCTAAATTTTTCTCACTACTTTTAACCATACATGATGTTTATAATCCCTCCAAGATGTCTTATACTTGTATTTCTATTTTTCTGGCTCATTATTTGAGCTGCCCAGGTGCAAGGGCATTTTCGTCATTTACACCAAACTTCCTAATTTCTCTGCTTTTGGCTCCTAATTTCACCTATTTTTATTCTAGAAACCATTTTTAGCCTCAAACATTAATCATAGAAAAATTGGGATGTTACATGCAGAGAATTGGGAGAGGTGTGGCCCTGAGGGAGATCTTCCTCAAGGTTCAGTAAGGCTTCCACCTCTTTCTGTAGCTTCTTGGCTCTTACTTTAGTAATGGGCCCAATGCCCTTGTCTTGAGATTCCTTTGCAGTTGTGGTGCTCTCAGCAATGATCTTTGTATCACTATCTTATCCTTATAAGATCTTCTATCCTTACTCCTATGGGTTCTAGTTCAATTGGGCCTATTTCCAAACAGTTCCCTCTTCCTATGGCGAAGCCTATACATATCTACCCTTTTGTGAGGTTCTTTTTGGGGTTGGTGACTTTTTGGATGAGTGAAACCTATCCTTAGAAAAGGGCCTTTGTTGTTATGATGATTCTATCCTTTTACTCATATAGTGTTTATTTTTTCCAAAGAAGTTGACATCCCCTTTAGATGTCTCATCTTCTTCACTATGGTAACCTCCTTTTCTTGACCCACTAGTTTCGACTTCCCTTTGGTTCCTTTGACGTTTATATGAGTTTCTTCCTTTTAGATTCTCTAAGCATTGTTCCATAGCCTTAGCTTGGGTTTGAAAAACCCTTTCTAACCTAGTGACCAATTATTCCATTTGATTTTTAGGGAAGTTATCATGAGAATTCATTTGCAAAATAAAAATCCTCTCCACATCTAGTTGCTTACTATAAAATTAGGTAAAAAAAAAACAACCAAAATACTTAGCAAGAAATTCTAGATTTCTAAGCACACAACACACAAAGATTAGAATGATACCTAGCTCCATTGACCTTACAATAGAAGACAAGTTAGTGCTAACAATTGTATTAGAAAAATGACTGAAACAAGTAGCACCCCCTTATACTTATTGCATGGAACAAAATCACCAACAAAATACTTTTTTATAGTGATTATCCCACAGTAAAATAAAAAGTAAAGATGTCCTTTACAATCAAATTGAAAATTGAAATTAAATTACAACATAAAAGAAAACCTACTATAATGTACTAAAACCTTACAATAGCAAGGTTCCTAATTAAAAATTTTATGCCAAAAGGTTTATACTAAAAATCAAATGCAATTACACATAAAAATATCTTGAAAATTTCTTTTAAGTTCAAGCATTCAAGCTCCAAGTCTTCTAGCTTTCTATAGGACTCTTCACTTAACTTTTCCTCCTCCAAAATTACCTACAATATCAAACAAAATAGGAGATCCATGCTTCCCTCACTTGATTAAATGTTCAAAAATTAAGATAAAATTACTCAAATCTCACCAAGTGTCTCACCCGTACCCATCAAATGTCTTCACACTTTAGGCTAACCTCAATGTCATTTAACTATAAAACCACAACATTCTATTTAATTATCCAAATAATATCATGATTTGGCTACAAGCTAAAAATTTTGTATTAAATATAAAAACTATGAAAATTCTAAAAAGTGTATTTTTTTTTCCAAGAACTAAAAATTTCTGATTATTTCCCAACTATCTAAACTAATTAATGGTTTTGATCATATGAAATGCAAAATTTTCATCACCTATGCCTTTGAAATTAAAATTTTCCTCCACAATTTGATTTTAAGTACAAACATCCATTTTGATATCAAACACCACACATTGATTCATTTATACAATATTATAGAAGCTTCAATGTTTTTTTATTTCAAATCTTCGTGCATATACTATACCAATAGTTCTCGTAATTTTATTCATTAGTTGTGTTTTGTGTTGATTCTTCCAATGAAGACCAAATGACAAATAATTTATTTTTCCTTTCATGTATAAAAAAATTGAGTCCAAAATATGTACTATTAATTAATGAACTATATAAATATTATGTGGCATACACTTATTTTCTGCATTAATTTTTTTCCCATGTAACATATGGGTCTTTGTCTAATTTACATTTATAAAATCAATTAACATTGAAGAAAGTTATCAAAGGATCATAAATTATTTGTTTAGCATTGACACTCATAACAAAATCAAGATGACCATAATCTTCTTTGAACAATACTACGAGCTTGTTTCCATTGTGATCTTTGAGGTCATTCAGCAAAACATGTACATCGTTTACATCAGATAGCGAATCTTTCCCTCCATAGCTGAAAAATAGAGGAAATTCATTTGGAATTTTGGTCATCTCATATATAGGAGGAATCAGTTGTCCATAATGCAGCATATTTTGTAGACCATAATCGTACTTCGCTACTTGACCTGTTCTGATCACTACTCAAAATCACATGTAGCAAACACACACGAGTGAGGTCAATAAGAAATTATGTCGAAAGTAGTGATCCTATTAAGAAATGAAGAAAATAAATAGCTCAAAATAAAATGATATCTAGTGACACAAAAAAAAAAAAAAATCTTATTAGTGGACTTGCTTTGAGATAGATGGATCAAGTTCTTCGTTGCTGTTGGTTGCGGTCCATGATTAAGAAAGATATCTTCTGCGGATGAATTAATACAACAATTTGGACCTAAAATTTAAGTGCAATAAATATCAAAATGATGTCAATATCTAATGGAATCAATACAATAAATGAAATTTCAATTTCTCGTCTTTTTTATATCAATATCATCTAACGTACCTGTAAGAAGTGTCACGAGGTTTCTGCAATTCAAGTTTATTTTATGACAGATGCCTTCCAGTAATTTGATTGCAACATCCCTATTCATTAGCAAACATATCGTTGTAGTTAAAAAATTTTTTATGTTTCTTTTAATGTATGAAGTTAACTCTTGTTCCCTCAAACACATTGAAGAAAAAAGATGCTAAATTTCCAAGGTTAAGGTTTTTCTATTACTCGTTTGGAATGAATTCACGGATGCCTAACCAATATGGGACCTGTCATATAAGGAGAAATGAAAATATTTTCAAGTGAATTTGTATTCAACCAATAGTTTAATACTCAGCAAAATGATTTGAGTTTTGTCTCTCACTTCAGCTAAAAATTTGTTAGCAGCAAGTTGTAATACTAGTGACGTGATCTGGTTCATATGAGCTATTGGGGCAAGTAATGCAGCTGATCTCAACATATTCAACACTTGCCCTTGAGAAAAAGCAGCTAAAGCTATTAAAGTTCCCTGAAATTTCAAGTTATTGTAATATTTTCAGACAATAGAAATGTAAGAGGTTTATGTAAATGTTTAATATCTATAGTTTTTTCAATATTAGTTTCAAACCTCATACTTAATTTAAAAATTTCATTTTCAATCCTCATAATTTCAAAACCACTAATATTTGGTCTTTAGCACCATGCGTACATTTTGTTTTTGGTATACATGAGGAAGCAATTTCTAGTGGGTTTGAAATTATAGACACTCAAAACAAAATTTTAAATTGTACAAAGTAAAACTGAAAATAGAAAAATATATCTAATTCACCAGAAGATAACAAGAAAACATAAATAAGGAATAAAATTAGGAACTCACCAATGAATGACCTGTATAATGAATTCTCTGACCAGTATTGTTATAGACATATTGGACAAAAGTAGGAAGATCATAATTGGCTAATTCTTCCCATGACCAATTCCAATAATCCTACACACAATGAATATGTCAATTATACCCATTAGAGTAGCCATCGACTTATTTACTTAAATTCTAAAAACTAAAAATGAACATATATCATTAGTAAAATAACCATATCATTAGGATTAAGTGATTTGTGCCCACGACTATATTTTGTTCCACGAGTACTGGCTAGCCACACATCATATCCATTATCTGCTAAGATAAATCCTAATGATTCATTTGGAGAATTGAGAAACCATGTTGTGGCATCCTGAAATACAAGTTATCTTAATTAGTTGAGTAATCTTAGTACCATTATTTACAATTGTAAAATCTTATTAGACAATCACTTATGTACTGTCTCTGTAGAAACACAACTTACAGCAATGAGACCATGTTGTAATAGCACTGGTTGCTTGTCTGCTTTCTTACCAGAACGACTTGTTGGTATCCTTTGCAAACTTAGGATGTATCCATCCTCTGTTATAACCTGAGTCCAATAAAAAATAATGTCCAAAACTCCTTCATAATCAATAGGCAAGGAATAAAAGATAGTAAAAATACGTACCTCATGTTCTTCACATGTGTAACCTTGTGTCTCTACCATTGTTTTGCAGACGCCATCATTAGTAATTGGTGAGGATATTGGCGATTCATTGTTTAGATGAAGATTTTTTCTCCCTTCTACTACTATAATGCAAAGCAAGGCCATTAAAATCAAGCAAATTATTGTGGTTGCCATTTCCAATGTGGTTATGTTCCTTGCACGAATAGAAAATACTCACATACTTATAGCATTTTACATTGCAAAAATAAACATCTCAATTACATTTAATGGTTTAAAACTAATTCTATCATATAACTTTTATACAAATTTAAAACAAACAAACCCTTAGATCTAAGAGAAATAGAAATATAAATGTTATTTATTTGTACTAGTGAGTAATATATTTCCTCATGAATAATGTTGTATCTTCTTATCAAATTTTTTCTCTTGATATCCTTTTATTTATACATTTAATTAATATTAAAAGGTCACATCACAAATTAAGTAGAATTTTTTTCCTTTTAATGTAAATCGAATCAGATAGACCTATGTAAAATAGCAAACCTTTCTTTACATTTATTTTTTTCTACTGATCAAACTTCTTAATTATCCTATTGATATCTCTAAGATATTTAAAAAACAGTTAAAAAAAAGATTAAAAATATTTCTAATTTTTAAATATTATAAATATTTAATGTTTTAAATATTAAAAATGTTCAATACTATCATTATTTAAATAATAAAAAGTAAAATAATGTTTAAAAATAACTGAATTAATGTCTTAAGCCAATAAATATAGAAAATCTTGATTTTATCAACTATGAATAACCATATATTAATAACAATGAAATAGAGTACATTCATACTACATTGTAAATTTAACTTACTAAACAATTTGAAGATAAAAACTTAATTATGTTTTTTATTTTTTTAATTTAGACATCTTACTTTTGGTTTCTCTAAAATATTTTGAAACTAATTTCGTCATTGTAATTTTAAAATTATTACCTAAATATATTTTTTTATAATTATTTTCTAAAATTAACAAATTTTAATTTTCTATAATTATGAATAAATATTTAAAATTTTGATGTGTAGATCATGAGTTGTATATTAAGATTAGATATGACAATAAGACAGATTTAAGATTCTCATTCCTATCTTTGACATCCTTTTTCTATTTCTATCTTCGCCTTCATTTCTGTCAAGTTTACAATCTTAAACCCTATTCCTATTCTTGATTGAGGTTGGAAAATTTTTCCACACCCATACCCAATATTTTTTATATTAATTATTTTATAATTTATTAAATTATTATATATTTTTTAAAATTTATATAATTTATTATTTTTATAATTTTATTAATTTTATATAATATTTTAAAATAATAAAAATATTTAGATAACTTTATAAACGGGACAAGTATCAAAACGAAGATAAAAAAATCCTTGTATCTCCATATCCATCTGGTCCACTTTTAAAAATTAGATTTTATCTATATTTATTTATGATTTTAATAAACTTAAATTTTTTTTGGTCAAATTTAAAATAGAGCAGGACGAATTTAAAATTTTTTATCATTTTAATAAATTTAAATTTTCTTATCATCCTAATTAAGATATGTAACATTATTTTTAAAGATTTGTGCCTCTTTCACGTCATTCCACCCAACTTACCAATTTCGTTTAACAAACCCACAAAGCAAAACTAGTAAATAAAAAGCTGGGTCTATACACAACAGAGAAAAGGCAGGTGTGAAATTAGAGTTTGTTATCATATATAAGAAGTAGAATCCAAATATTTTGATCGTTTAAATTCTAGGAAAAAATAATAAAATTTAATTGAAAAAAGAATTATATGTTTTTTAATAAAAATAATAATAATGAAAAATTAATGTTAAAAATGATTAAAATTTATTTTCTAAAACTTTTATACATAAATTTTAAAATATTTTGTAAGAAATTTTAATTAAAACCAAACCAAATTATAAAAATTTTAAAATTATATTTTATTAAATAAGTAAATTAATTTTTGATAAAAATATAAAAATATTATAAAGTTGATATAAATTTTATAAAATATTACATGTAATTTTGATATCAAATAATTATATTATATATTGCGTTTATGACCTATGACTATATATACGATGTACCAAATGAATATAATAAATATTATATAATAAAAAGATTCACTAGTAAAAGATAATAAATTTTTATCTTAAAAATAAAAGTAATTCCTTATATATATACATAGAGATAGATAAGAGTATTAACGAGTGTAGTGATCATAATGGCTATTTGTAACTTATTCGAAATTTAGATATTTTGATTTTTATATTAACTGTATCAATTTATATACTTTAAAATAAATATATTTTTTACGAAAAATAATTTATATAATTGAAAAATGTTAAAAAATTACTTTTAAATATTCATTGAAAAAGAAAAAAATTAGTCATTTATCTAACATAAATTATACTCAAACATGTAAGTATTTATTTATATTTTTAAACATCATTTAAATTTTTTAATAATATTTAAAATATTCTATCAAACCTTTTAAAATAAATTAAATTGACATCTTTTAAAATTTATTAAAAAATATTTAAAAAAATTATATTATTTTAACCTCATTTATGCACATAATTTAATCAAAAATTTTAGTAAAATTGTAGAATTTTAAAAAATATGTGTTGTTATATTTTTATATAAATTAAGAAAATTTTATACAGAATGAAAACATACAAGAAAGATAACAGATGCTTTTGCAATAAATTTTAAGGAGTGTTTGTCGTCTCTTTAACTTGTAGAATAGTGATGAAAAAATATATTTGCAAAATATGAAGTAACAACTATAAACCAAAAATGTGTATATATATTATTTAATAAAATTATAATTACCTACTGTTATATATGAATTTAAAAATAAGTTGTTTTGAAATTAATATTTTATTTTATTTGATATTATAATAAATAATAATAATAATAAAAATAAATTAAGAATAATTTTTTAAGTAATCTATAATCTAAATTTTGGTAGTGATAATCAGAAATTTAGAAAAGGATCAAAAGGGAATATCACGGTTTTATATTTTCTTTTATTGAGAAAGAGAGTATATATTTATGAAAGAAAGGATGACATGACTTTACCTAAGAGATAATGAATTTTCGAAGTATTTCATTTTAAAGATGGAGGAATGAAAAATATATCGTAGACATTGATCTGCATTATTTTAATTTTTTATTTAATTAATTATAACAAAAAAAATTAATTTATCCAATAAAATATATAAAATAAAAGTACAATGGTAAAGAGTAATAAGATAAAATTATTATCTTACCAAAAATTTTAAATATTTCTAAAAGTGAATTAATATATTTAATTTTGTGACTTTAAAACATTTTTTATGAATTATAGTAACCAAAAATAAGAGTATTTTTAAAATATTTAAAAAAATAAATTAACTTATAATAGTTTATCAAAAGATTAATTAAATATTTAAATTATTGGATTTATAAATTTTTATCCATTTAATTCAAACTGGGTGTGCTTTTATTGGTTTCTTGAAATTTTATGCCCTTTCTTAACTTTTAAAATTAAAAATTACTCTTGTAATGCCTTTTGTATTTTTTAATAATAATTTTACTGATTTTTTATTTCCCAAATAACTTAAAAATTACCATAAAAATTATTCTTATTTTTTATTTAAAAATTTCAAGAATTAAATTAATTAAATTATTTTATTTCTCTTATTATAATTATCAGATACAATAATAAAATTTATCTAAAATTAAAACCTTAATATATTCCTCTCAAAATAAAAATTTTAAATTACAAAATTTTTTAAAACTTCAAAATCTTATTTTATCTCTACACTTTAAAAAATTTATTTTATATAGTAAAACCATCAAATCCCATGATAAATTAGATAAAAAATTAAAAAAAATATGATTAAATGAAAATTTTAAATATAAATTTTTTAGATATTATAAGGAAAAAAGAAATTAAATAATAGAATAAATTAGTAGGAAAAATAATTAGTTTAATTATTATAGATAGAATAAAATTATTTTATTAAAATATTTCTTTTAAAAATTAAAACATAAAAAATGAAATTAATTTAAAAGAAAAGTATCAATCCGTGTGATTAAACTTTGTGAAGCATCACTTAAAATATATTTTTTTGTCATTTTGGATATATATATATATATATATATATATATATAATTATTATTTAGTTTAACAATCATTTTATTATGCTACGCTAAAATTTATTTAAAATTTTATAATTTTAAATTTTAAATATTTTATAATATTAACAAAATTATGATTAAGATATTTAACTGCATTAAGTTAGAAAATATAAAAAGATAATAAAATTTTTACTGTATATAGAAGTTATTTTCAACAATGGACTAAAATGTAGAATAAGAATATTTGTGTCAGAATAAAATGATAGGATAGTATAACTTTTTTCATCTTATCTTTCTGTATTTGTTTAACAAATAAGATATGTTAAGTTGATCTTACTATTTTATCTTATCCTACTATCTAGTGTAACTTTTATCCTACTAGATGCTGAATTAGAGAACGACAAGATAAGATAACATATATTGTCTATTTTTGTGATAATAATAATAATGATATACAAATAATAATTTTAATATATTAATAATAACAATATATTTAGTAATAATATTAAATTAATAATAATTGTACTAATAATAATAATATATTAATAGTAATAATAATTTAGTTTCTATTACTGTTATTATTATTAGTAATAATATTAATATTAATATTAATAACAATACAAAAATAATAATAGTAATGTATTAAAGGAAACAATATTTTTAATATAATAAAATAAACCCACGATTAAATAAATAATATTCTCTTTATTATATGTTATTCTATATTATTATTTTATTATAAAATATTGTTCACCAAACAGGATATATATATATATAGAAAAAAATTAAATTATTTTAAAAGTAGTTTTAATTAAAATTATTGTTTAATAATTTTTACAAATAATTAAATTTTATCAATTTAACTATTTAATTAATAAAATATATTACATAGATTATTTTTATAAATTTTGAAAAAGTTTTAATATTTTAAAATTAAATTTAAATTAACTGAAATTATAAGAGGTATATCATCCGTTATTTTGAATTTAATTTTTGAGATATTAAATTTTTTTAAAATTTTATGAAATTTTATAAGAATGATTTATATAATATAATTTATCAATTTAATGATTGTATTGATAAAATTTAATTATTTATAAGAGTTATGGAACGGAATGACTCTAATTAAAATTATTTCTAAAATAACTTGATCCCTCCTTTTATATATATGTATATATATAGTTAGATGTGTTGATACAAGGTGTCAAACTTTAACATTTATACAAAACTTTATATAGAATGTAAGATTCATTAATCCAACCGTTGAATCATGTTATAATATCTTATAATCTTATATATCAAATTTTAAAGAATTTAGAAATATATTTATAGGTTATTTAACTATTGATATTTACATATATTTAAATAATATATGAACTGTTAAAATAAAGTCATGAGATAAAATATTTATCAATTTTTGTTTTGTATAAAATTTTATATACATGATCTACTTGATAATAACTTTTAAATCAATGGTTAGATTGATGAATTTTTCATTCTATATAAGATTATTAAGTTGGTGTAAGTGATAAAGTTTGACACCTGATATCAACGGATTCTGATATATATATATATATATATAAAGTTATTTTATAATATTATGTATATGTTATTATTGTTGAAATATTGGGATATTACTT
Source organism: Canavalia gladiata (assembly GCA_037954105.1). Taxonomy (NCBI): domain Eukaryota; kingdom Viridiplantae; phylum Streptophyta; class Magnoliopsida; order Fabales; family Fabaceae; genus Canavalia; species Canavalia gladiata. Next base: position 43,878,802 of record CM075661.1, read on the forward strand.
TGCACGCTAAGAATGAAAATAGGTTAAGTTGAACTAAATTTGAATGTTTTACCATGATTTAATTAAAAATTTTGAGGTTTGAATCTAGATCTATTACCTATCAAGGTTTATCCTATTTTGAAGCTTATCATGCTTAGCCTATTTAAATTTTTATAATACCAAAAGATCAATACACTTAAAGTATATATATATATATATATATATATATATATATATATATATATATAATATTTATTTTAAAAATAAAATAATATAGATAACACAACACTTATAATAAAATTTGGAACAAATATGGTAATAAAGAGAATTTCACAATTATCTAGTTTGGATATTGAACTAAATAATGTATTACATTTAACATATATTTTTTGAACAAAATTACCTTAAGGGCTAAGGGTTGAGTGAAGGTAGATTACATTAACCATATCTTACTCAAAATTAACAATGTATAAAGTAAAATTTTGGAACCATAGAAATAGATAAAGACATAGAGGAGGATTCTATTTTGATGATAAGAAAAAAGTCATTTAAAATTCCTTTTTTTTAAATTAAAAATTAAAAATTAAAAATTTTAATTATTTAATAAATTATGTAAATATATTAATATAAATATAATATATTAAAATTAATATAATAAATATAAATTGTAAGCATGAGGCATATAGCATTATCCTCAAAAATTTGTGCTCACATGATCCACAAGATTCAACAATCCCTTCTATTGTTAAATAGAAAACTGAACTGGTAGGAATAATAAATCTAAAAACTCAACAGTATTAGTAGTTAAATAACCATTTAAGATATTAATTAAATTAGTTTAAATTTTAAAAAAATTGGTCAAATTCAATGTATTAAATCGAAAAGTGATCAAGTTTAATGTTTGAAATTGAAAAATGATAGGTTCAATATATGTTTATAAAGCTAAGTATTAAAAATGATATTTAAAATAAAAAATTGTAATTAAAACGATATTAAAGGAATTAATTCAAAATCTTCGTAATAAGTATATTTTCAATTTAGTAATAAAGATACATTTAAAATTAGTAATAAATAAGTCATTATCATAATTTAAAATAGATAATAAGTAAATAATAAATTTATTTTAAAAGATTAAAAAAAATTAAATTTAATATTTAATCTTTTGAAATATTTAATTTTTACAACAATCTTCCACATATTTTAAAAAGATAAATTTTTTTAATAAAATAAATTTTGTTGTATCTATATCATGAATGTAAATATATCAAATTCGAGATCTTCTCAACTGTGAACCATATTGTAGACAAAATAACTTAACATACAATGTTTTAGTGAAACAAAGCTTCTATGAACCAAGAACACTTCCTTGTAAGTTACAGATTCACCTGTCATATCATACCCTTACAATTTTTGTCGTTTTTACTGGTTTTACGCAAATAGGTCATGCATATAATTCATGATTGTTAGAGATTATGCATTAATCACATGCAAGTGACCCCACTTAAAACTCATATAGTAGACTTCCTCAGGTGGATCTGCAATTTATGCACTATCCAAAAAGGATATGATATTCGTTAAAAACACTAAGTTTGACATCTTATTCAATATGACTAAAAACTTCTCACACCATAGAAATAAAAAATAAATAATGTTAAAAGGATCAACAATAACTTGTATTACTCATATGAACCTTCTTCACAGAGTCTCAAATCATGAATGTTAAGTTTCCATTATTGTTGATTTTATTTTGGGTAAAACGTCATTTCCCTAAATGTCATTTACTAAGATTTTTCTTTGTGAGATATATGGTTAAATTAATCTCTAACTTCACATTAATTAGGATTCATAATCAATTAGTAATCATTTACAAGACATTGATATATTTGATCATATCGATTTATATTTATCAATTAATTTTCACTATTGTTCCTTGGCAATCCTAAGTATGCTCGCAAGAAACATAAGTTTTTGTATAAATTATTTCCTAAGAATTTTCTTAGTACACATTTTCAAATTGTTCCAAGTAAAAAATAATGATTTGGTTTCTGTAATATATTTTACTATCTATTTAATTAATCAAAATCACGATATCTATTTTGATATTAAAATAAATCTACTTATAATTTATTATCATTAAATTTATTTATCATCACTATATTATTTTAATATAGTAGAAAACTCATTAATACTATATTTATGTTATTTCTCAAATGTTTAATAAGTACCATAGACATAACAAAAATAATTTTTATTATAAACTCATAATATTCACTATGAATGATTTATAATTTTGAATATATTAAAAAAAATTACTTATATTTTTATTTTATTTTATCGAGTATCAACATCATAAAGATTCTTAATAATATAACTCTGAAATATTTAATTTTTCAAAAAAATTTTACAATAATATAATTTTGTGACAACATTATTTTATTACTTTCCTTTTGATTTTAACATTCAAATTTATACTCGTTATACCCTCTTTTAAAATTTGGTGCACATAAAATGGAATTTATATAAATTTCTAAAAATTCATAACTTATGTAAAGTTAAAATTCATCATTACTATATGATCCCATCATATAATAATTATATTACTATATTCACACTACATGATCTTTTTTAAACTTTTATCATAACTATAATGTCATTTACATCTTAATTATTATAAATTTTTAAAAGAATAACATGCCAAAATAAAACTTAAATATTTTATGATTCTTCTACAAGATTATAATATAAATTTTTATCAAATTAAATTTAGCAAAATAAAGTATGATCACTTGTATATCTTATCTATAAACTTGAATAATCACAATAAAGTATTTCAATTTATTATAAAGTTGTAGCATAAATAATCAATAATACTCATTTAATTATATCAAAATTATCTCAATTAATAATATTTTTTTCAAATTTAAAACTCCTATATCCAACATTATAACCAAATAAACATGTGTCGTAAGCTTTGCTAACATTCTATAATTTGCAACAAATAAAAGGTAAATTTTCATAAATAAATCTTAAGATAATGTCATCCCATAATAGTAACATAACAACAATTCTCTATTTTTATAATTAAGTGATGATATAATAAAAGATACTCAATGTATAATTTTCTAAAACATTTCCTCAAAATAGGTAAAAAAAAATAAATAATATTTATTCACTTATATTTTTTATATAGATATTTTTAAAAATTTTAAAATAAAATATCATAATACTTTACTTTCATAATAAAATAAAATATTGTATTAATTTCCAGACTTTCTTATAGTTGATAAAAAGTTAATCCACTGTCCAAGAAAATAGAAGAAGATAAACATTCCAAATTGAAAAGGATAATAGCTAAATAAATAAACATAAAAAAATAAGTCAATTTATAGTTGTAGTTAATCTTTATCGGATCACACTAATTCAGGGATCACACTAATTCAGGTTTTGAAACTATTTTTCATGGACTAACGTAGTAATTCACTTTCTTAACCAAAAATACAAAATAAATTAGTGCACTGTTTTAATAACTTATAATCAAGTCAACATAATTTATATATTAAATGTAAAAATTCTATCATATTTTTTAAAAAAATAATAAATATATTATAACATTCATTTATGTCACATTATTACCACCACGAAAGTTATCCATATCTTCTTATTATTTATTATATGGATTGACATCTAAAAAAAGTGAGGACAAATTTAATATTATATTGAAAAAAAAACATGGTTCAATGGTAAACAAAATATTTTTTAAAAGAATAAAAATTAAAAAAAAATCATGTATATACATATAAAAAAATTTCATATTATATAATCAATAAAATATATTTATTATTATTATTGTTAATAAAAAATAATATGCATAATATCTAAAAGAGTTTAATTCATATTTTAAAGAGATAATTAATCTATTTTATTATTACTTTTAAAAAATCAACTTTCAATTTAATAAAATTGATATTAATTTAATAACATTGAAAACTAATAATAATAAAAAGATATTCTAAAAATTAGAACAAACACATTCTTGTATAAATAATATCGAATTAAATCTTTAAAATTGTTAAAATATTTAAATATAATGCTGAGGTATATGATAATATTATTCTCAAGAATTTACATTTTTATAACATGATCAACTATCTTTCTATAATAAAATCAAAAATAAAACTAATAAGAATAATAAATCTGAAAACCATCCATACTATTAATGATTTTTTAATACATTAAATCTGTTTTAAAATAAAAAAAATAACTTTTACATAAAAATAAAACTTTCTAAAAATTTAATTTATCAATAAAAATTATTAAATATCTATTTAAAATATTAATTAAATCATTTAAATTTTAAAGTCAAAATTATGATTACTTTAGTCAAATTCAACATATTAAATAAAAAATAAGTTAAGTTCAACGTTTAGAATTAAAAAATTATCAAGTTTAATGTATATTATGAAACTAATATTAAAAGTTACGTTTAAAATAAACAATTATAATTAAAAAATATTAAAAAAGTTAATTCAAAATCTCTACAATAAATACGTTTTTAATTTGATAACAAACATACATTAAACCTAATAATAAATGGTTCATTATCATAATTTAATTTTAAAAAATAAAATAATAATAATTAAATTTAATATTTAGTCTTTTAAAATACTTAATTTTTATATAAATACTTTTTACAATGTTTCGTTAAAAATATTTCATGTTATTATTTTTGTTATTGTATAGTCATATAAACTTAAAAATATGTAACATTCTATGATGGATAAACAATCCAATCTCAGATTATATAAAATGATTTAAAAATTAAAATTAAAAACATTTTAGACCAAGTTTCAGTCTTACGGAGGTCTGACCTATTCTAACCAAGCAATTCCTTCTCATCACGAGGATTAGGATACTGGGAACACAAACAAAGAGTCCAATCGCTATCATCTCTAGAACCTTCCCAACGACTTTGCATCGTTAGAATTTCATTGGATGTTGGGATGAGCTTGTTGCCATTTTGCGTACCATTTTCATCACTTGCAAGAAAATTCTGAGAATTCCCTCATTCGGATTAGGCTAGGGAAAGACAAGATTTTGCATTTATTATTTTTTAAAACATTTTAAAACTTTATAACAATCAAAGTTAACGATAAAAATTTTAAAATGATAAATTAAATTTGGTTAGGAATTAAAATATTCTAATTTTTAATATAAAAATTATATTTTTAATATTTTATTTATATTTAAAAATTATTATATAATAATACATAAAATTCCTGGTTATTCGATTTAATTTCCATGAGAGAAAAAAAAAACAGGTTTCCATCATATTTTACTATAATCTACCATGGCTCTAGATTTTATGAGATCCACTCACTAGTGGAAAATGAGTTTTTTACATCGATTGTCAAACACTTTTTACATCGATTATTCAAGCGATATTGATGCGGGTAATATAGAAAATAAGACTTTTTATATCGGTTCTGCTATCGATGTAAAAAGTATGACTTTCTACATTGGTTGGGAAAAGAACCGATGTAGAAAGTATACTTTTTACATCGGTTGTGAGCAGAACCGATGTAAAAAGTATACTTTCTACATCAGTTATAGCTTTAACCGATGTAAAAAGTCATACTTTTTACATCGGTTCTGCCCGCAACCGATGTAAAAAGTGTACTTTCTATATCGGTTATGGTCGTAACCGAGGTAGAAAGTCCTTTTTTTAATGTTCATTTTGTTTAGGCATACTACCGTATTATTTATTCACATACCTGCATATACACACAGAATCCAGGTAGACAATAGAGAATCACCAGACAGACGATACAAAATTCACATAATCTATATATTTAAACTAAATACATCATTATTTATTATCAAACTTTAATTTACAAATGAAATAACTTAAAATTACATCAAACAAGTATTGAAAGTTGAAAAGAAATGTAGTAATCAGCCATGTACCTGTTGAAAGCAAAGAGAAAAGATGTTAGAAACTCTACTAAACATAAAAAACGTAATAAACATTTTAAAATAAGTTAAAAATAAACATACAATGATGAAATAATTAAATAAATAACTAACTTGTATCATGTAGTAACATTTTCCCATATTCCTTCATGATGATCATCTCGAATAGCATGTACATCATCTATTTCATTTTCTTCATTGATACTAGATATCCTTGATGATAAGGGAGTTTGAGAAATATCAATATTTGAAAGATCATTGGTGTCATCACTAGCGATTGTTGTCTTTCCTTGAAGAACAACTGACCACCTTTTGGAGCAAGGATCTTGGACATAAAACACTTGTTTTGCTTGGTGGGTCATGATAAAAGGGTCATCCTTGTAAGCTACTTTTTGAAGGTCAACCAATGTAAATCCCAATTCATCGACTTGCACACCACTGCTACTATCAACCCATCTGCATTTGAAAACAGGCACTCTAAATTTGGTGTAATCAATCTCCCAAATCTCTTCAATCACTCCAAAGTAAGATATGGAAGCCTTTACAGAATTTTTATCTTTAGAGTTTGCAAAATGCATCGACTCTGCCACCACCATAACCCCACTATTTTGCATGGTACTTTTATCATCCTAAGACCTTGTGTAAAATGAAAAATGATTAATATCGTACCCAGTCCAACATATGACATCAAAGTTTGGGCCATTTGCTAGCCACTTCAATGTATCAGAGGCACCATCATCCTTCTTAATTGTTTCATCAAACCAGTTTAAGAACGTTTTGTTATGCTCATTCAACAACCATTTCTCGTTCATTCGAACATTCTCCTCCCTTATCATAGTTTTGTGAGTAGATAAGTAAGGTTGTACCTCATCGGTATTATTCAAAATATACAAATGTGCTTGAAGGACTTCTGCACGACCCATGCTTTTCACAGTTATGCCTCGTGTACCTTTACCTCTATGTCTTCCCTTATGACGAGACTTAGGAACTCCTATGGGTTCCACCTCTGACAAATACTCTGTACAAAACTCAATGGTCTCTTCTGCAATGTATCTTTCAATCATAGATGCCTCGGGACGGTGTGGATTCTTCACATACCCTTTTAATATTTTCATGTATCGTTTTATTGGATACATCCACCTTAGATAAACTGGACCACATAATCTGATCTCTCTCACTATATGAACAACCAAGTGAACCATAATGTCAAAAAATGATGGAGGAAAATACATCTCCAATTGGCATAAGATAGTAAAAGCTTCACTTTCCAACTCATCCAATTTTAGAGGGTCAATGGCTTTGCTACATATTTTATTGAAAAATAAGCATAACCTACTTATTGTATGTCTAACTTTTTTAGGTAAAATGTCACGAATAACCACTGGAAGTAGTTGTTGCATCAACACATGACAATCATGAGACTTTAACTCAACTAACTTTAAATCTTTCATCGAGACAAGTCTTTTAAAATTTGAAGAATACCCTTGTGGCACTTTAACCCCATGTAGGCACTCACAAAAAGAAATTTTCTCTTTTTTTGACAATGTATGACATGCCGGGGGCAAATATGTTCGCTTTCCTACAGACTGTGGAGCTAACTGATGTCGTATACCCATGTGAACCAAATCCAGTCGAGAATTGACTCCATCTTTAGTCTTGTCCTGTATATTGAGAAGTGTTCCAATGATGCTATCACACACATTTTTTTCCACATGCATCACATCAATACAATGTCTAACATCAAGTTTGCACCAATATGGAAGATCAAAAAATATTGATCTTTTCTTCCATATCCTTGTCTCCGTGACCTTTTTTTGAGTCTTTCCAAAAACAGTTTTGATGTTTTTAACCCGATCGTAGACTTGTTGTCCAGTTAAGGCTTTTGGAGCAACATCATTTTCTGGAAATCCATTAAAAGCTTTCCTTAATCTACGATAAGGGTGATTAGTCCTGAGAAATTTCCGATGACCAAAATACATTGTCTTCCTTCCATGATGCAGTTGATGGTAACTTGTGTCTTCTTCACATATGGGACATGCTTTGTGCCCCTTAACGCTGTATCCACAAAAATTTCCATATGCTGGAAAGTCATTAATAGTGCAAAAAAGCATTGCCCGCATCTTGAAATTTTCATTACCATACGCATCAAACACCTCCACACCTTCTTCCCATAGATTTTGCAAGTCTTCAGTTAAAGGAGCAAGATAAACGTCTCTGTCATTTCCAGGTTGTTGTGGACCTGAAATCATCATGGACAACATGATGTATTTACGTTTCATGCATAACTCCGGAGAAAGGTTGTAAATTGTCAAAAGTACAGGTCATGAACTATGTCTACTACTTAAATTACCGTACAGATTCATTCCATGTGTTGCAAGTCCAAGCCTTAGGTTTCTTGGCTCATTCCCAAAATCGGGATATAGTTGATCAACCATCTTCCATTGCAAACCATCAGCTGGATGACGAAGTTTTCCATCAATCAGTCTTTCATCTACATGCCATCTAAGGTTCTTTGCTTCATCTTTATTACAAAACAATCGTTTGAACCTTGGAATTATTTGAAGATACCATATCACTTTGGCTGGAGGCCGCTTTGTGCTGTAATTGCAAATAGAATCACTATCCTTCAGTTTATAACGTGAAACTTGACACACAGGGCATTCATGTAATCCTTCAAACTCATTTCTGTATAGTATGCAATCATTGGGGCAGGCATGTATTTTCTTATATTGCATACCCATTGGACACAACACCTTCTTCGCCTCATAATTACGCTTTGGTAATGTGTTACCTTCCGGAAGCATCTCTACCAACAGTTCAAGTAATTTGGTGAAACTTTTATCACTCCACCCATTCCTTGCCTTCAGAGTGAATAATCTTAACACTGCTGACAATCGTGTAAAGGTAGTACATCCCGGATACAAAGGTTTCTCTGAATCAGTAGATAAGTTACCATACATATTTGTCCGCTCAAATGACACATGCCCTACATCACGAATCATATCCTCTACCCAATCTTCCATATTTATATCAACCTCCACCGTCTGTGACACACTTGGCATGCCTAATAACTCACCATGCCATGTCCATTTTGTATAACTTTTGCAAAATCCAGCATAAAGAATATGCTCTCTAATTTGACCAACACTCAAACGTCTCTCATTTAGACAATTAACACACGGACAGTAAAATTGTCCATTACTCTGAGGTAGATTTGTCTGCGCAAAATTCAAAAACTGTTCGACCCCATTCTCGTACTCATCGTTCGTTCGTTTAGCATTTATCCAACTACAATCCATACTATACAAGAATCATCAACACATGATTTAGGATTAACCTTGTCACTCATTGTTGTTAATTTATTATCCTCACTATTGGTAAGACCCTATCCCATTCGAGAAAAAAGTTTTGTATTCATCGATTAACATACTTCTAAAATCTTGAATGTCATACTTGGTGAAATTTCGGCAGCATTTCGCATCAGTTTCCAAGTACATAACTTCATTATGGTTTTATTTACCATAATGAAGCATGTACCCAGAGACAATGCAAAATGAACTAAACCAAAATTTAATCAAGTACAATTTACAAGATTTATGAAGAAATTGTTAACCACTAAATAAAAAACTTTAGTCCCAAACTGTCCAACTTGGACAATTCAAGATTTAATATAATGAATGATTTACTTATTTAGTAATATACTCATTATATTCAACCTTGAACGGGAAACTAAGGGTATGCTCATATTTGAACTCAAGAAAACAAACCAACATATTTAAACTCAAAATCAATACTATAACATACATAAACCCTAAGCAAACATTCACATCTGCAATCACAAAGTAGAGGTGCATAGAACATATCTCACAGTCAACACAAAATGGTTGAGCGGTGGCCAAGCGGTGTCCAAATGGAGGCACAACGGTGGTTGAACGACGACACATCACGGTAGCCAAATAAGAAGCTTAAAAATTACAGAATACAACCAAAATAAATGTAAATTTCAACCATAATAATAGAATGAGATGCATAAATAATAACAAAGACGAGTTCAAACCTTACGGTGCGCGACAAAGACTTCAAACGAACGAAATCTTTCCAACGGCGACGACGACCACGAACGTAAGCACGGAGTGAAACCACGAACAACAAGGACGTCGACAATGGCTAAGACTTAAACGAAAATAGAGAGAACAAGCCGAAACGAGAAACTGGGATTTTGGAATATGAGGTTAAACACGAACAGCGTCGAAAAATAAGTGACAGGGGAAGACATTCTACATCGGTTGTTTCTCAGAACCGATGTAGAAAGTACTTTCTACATCGGTTGAGAAAATAACTTATGTAGAAAGTTTTAAAAAAATCCACTTTCTACATCGGTTTCAGAACAACTGATGTAGAAAGTACTTTCTACATCGCTTGTTTCGTAATCGATGTAGAAAGTTTGAAAAAAAAACTCACTTTCTACATCATTTACAGAACAACCGATGTAAAAAGTACTTTTTACATCGATTCTTTTCCCAACCGATGTATAAAGTTTACATTTATTTACAAAAATGTCACCGCATTTTTATTTACATCGATTTTTAAAAAATCAATGTAAAATCCTGTTATAATATCGTATTTTTTCACTAGTGACTGACCAAATAACAACATTTAGAAAATCTTGTAAGTGAAATGATTATGTTGATATATACGGTTAGGAGATGCAAAATTGATCCACGTAGAATTCTTTAAATCCCTTTTCTGCTAAAAGATTATAATTTGCACTGCTTTTGCTTTGAGTAATAATGATGTTTAACATAAAGAAAAGTAAATAAATAGCAAAGTTTAACACCAACATATGAATACAATAGAACGGCTCAAATTAGTGGAGCGTGTTCGATTTCCACATTGGATTTTATAATGCTTCCTGGTACATTTAGATGAAGTTTGATTTATGAAAATGTTTTTAATTTTTATTTTTAATATGTTGTACAGAAAATAGTATAAATAAAAATAGGTATTTTTTGTTTTTATTTTTTATTTTTATTATTTTTTGTACGATTTTTTAAAAATAAAATAAAATAAAGATAAGATGTTATTTTTATAAAAAAATTAATTTTTTTTTAAAAAAATCAAACTTTCTCTAATTTAGTATTTTCTGATCTATCTATCTCTGTAAGTAACTATTTTTGAAGATGACATGAAATCACAAACTTTTCGTCACGGTATAAATGGATTCTCTAAATTTATGTAGTCGTTACATAAAACGAAAACACATCTTTATTTATTTAATGAAAAGTACTCATTAAAATTTCTATCTATTTATTAAAACAAAACTATAGTTCGATATATTTATTATTTTCGTAGGAACTTTACTTACTGAACCATCTTTTTGATATAAGAAAAAAAAAATTGCTTGTGAAGTAAAAGAAATGAAAACTTTTTTTCTATCAAGCTGAAAAAAAAAGAGAACACTATATAACATCTAATCTTAATTAATAACTTTCTTAATATCAGCTATGATAAGTACTAGCTTTTGTATTAATTTTTTTTACAATAAAGTCAAAATTACTTTAAATTGAAGTTGATAGAGAAATATGCAATATAAATTTTAAAATTATTTTATATTATGTAAAAATTTATACATATTGTAAAGAGAATTGATTTATACTAACCAAATGAAAAAATTTATTTTAATACATGTTGAAAAGAGAATTGATTTAGAAACTTTAATTTTTATAACGATTTTAGTTAACTGATGTAAATTTTAAGCAAATCTAAACAATTTTAATTTTACAACATTGATTAAAAGATAGAAGCGATCAAGAAAATGCATGATTTTATAAATCAGTTAACGCACCAAATCAATCTAAAAAGTTGAATTTTACACCGGCCAAGTAAAAATCAATCTAAAATTTTAATTTTCTTTTTGTCTTTTAAATATTACATTAGTTCTAATCACTTCCATATTACTTACATCGACAGAAGGACATACATTCCATCACATATCCATAAACGGAATAAAATATAAACAAAAATTAGTTTGTTTATAACAAATACATTACTTTGCACCAATAATTTAAATAACAATAAAAATATTTAAATTTGATTAGCAACTAATATAGAAAAACCTATATTTTGAAAGATTTTAAGTTTAAAAATTTTTAAAAGAAGATAAGATGCTAAACGTATCCGGATGTTATCAATTTCCTCTTTAAGAGTTGTTTAAGAAAAGATATTTTCAAGAAAAGAAAGGAAAAATCATTATTTTAAATAAATATATTTTAATTTTATATTTAAAAATAAAATATATAAAATGATAAATTTGTATAAATTTATTGTATTAGTCATTTATTTATTATCATAAAAAATTATAATTCTTAAATTTAAAATAAATTTCATCCTTCTTTTTTTCTTCTAAAAACTTGCTTTCATAATGTTCCTTAAAAAATGATCGGATTTTTTAAATCTCTAGCCTTGTATTTGGATGAAAAATTTTTACATTTCAAGAAATTTAAAATATTTAGAAATTTAAATGCTTTCAATTTAAATACTTTTATTTTAAAAAAAATTTGTTTGGATAAAGGATTTTCAATTTATTATATTTAAAATTCTTTATTTGGATGGTAGAATTTAAATTCATTGAATTTTAAATTTTAAAAATTTTTATTTAAATTAAATAATTTAATTTTTATTATATACAAAATTTTAAGTTTAAATATTTATAGATTTATCTTAATTTTTCTTTTACTTTTTTTGTTCATAACAGAATTTAGATATACAAGTATTTCTATTATATAACATATTTAATCAGAATAATAACCCAACAAATGTATATAATTAAAATAATAAAAATATACAATTATATTATTTGATATTAAAAATATTATATCTAGATATGAGAGATGAGGGAAAACATATGAGAGAACAAAAAAAATAATAAAAAATAAAATAGCTCAAATATAAAATAATGAGAGAAAGATAATGAAGGAATTTCAAATTCTATCTATTTTGGAGGAATTTCAAATTCTCTTGCTTTAATTGGTTAAAATACTTTCTAAAAATCCTTTCAATTTAAAATTTCTTACAAAACAATAGGCAAACATGATATTTTAATTGCTAAAATTTTAAATTCTTTCAAAAATTATTTTTCCTCCTTAAAATACCTCATTCAAACATAAGGTTAATATAAATTTAATTCTCATTTAACCAAAAGTGGCTAAATTTGATATGCAGCCAAGGAGTCTCATTTGTTTCACAATTTCACCTCTATACATTCACTCAAACTTCACAAATCTCACTCTTACCTTCAAACCTCCTTTAAGACCCAAAAACTTATACAAACTTAAGCTTTCATCTTTGAGGTTTAAGTTATAATTAAGACAAGTAAGCAAAGCTTCACCACTTCTCCTTAAACATCTCGTGTGGACCACAAGGTAGGGTAGATCCACCTTAAAAATTCACCAAGTCCTTTTCTAGTCTCCAAGAAGTAGGGATATCTGCCTTAAAACTTTTTAAAATCTTTTATTATATGACTTTGACTTGTTCTTCTTGTTTTTTTTTTTTTTGTGGATCCTTCTCTGAACTCTATGGATCCAACTTTCTTGAGCATATTCTTGTTCAAAACTAACCTAGTTTGTTAAAAATAAGGATAACTAAGTTTTTAGTGATTTTTGGAAACTAAAAGGAATTTTTAATGGATTAAAGTGTTTCTTGGAGCTCTTTGAGTAATTTAATCAGTTAAAATTTCTTTTGAGTGATTTTTAAATGTTTAGGGAAGATTTTGAAAGATTTTGTTAAGTGTTGGAAGATGCTCAAGAAAAGGATAATTAGAGCTTAGAGTAGATATTGTGGATCTCAATATGGTTGTCTTGAAAAATGATGTTGTATGATCTTGATGTAGAGGTCTCCAACTGCAAAGGAAGGTTAGCTACAAAGACTTGCAAGGCCTATTGGGGCTATCATCAAAATAAGAGCCAAGCAGTTGCAAGAAGAGGTGGAAACCTTCTTGGACCTTCAAGAGGAGGACCCTTAGGCCCAATCCATCTCTTCCTTGATCTTTCACATGGTAGAATAGGATTTAGATACTTTTTGTATTTTAGGAACTAACAAGTCCAAATATGTATAGGATTGGACTTATTTCCTTATAATTAGTTACAAAGATTTTTGGGCCTAACATTACTCATTTCTTAGGTTGTCTTAAGGAGGGATGAGGAACTTATTTTGTGCTTCATGAGAGGCCTAATTTGGACTCCTAAAGCTGCCTCATGCAGCCATGCTCCTAGGCACCACTTAAGGCCTATATAAGGCACCCTTGTATGTATTTTTATTCATTTGGACTCATAATTTAATTCTATTCAAAATTGTGTGAGAAAGTCTCTCTTCTATCTCATTTTTCATACCATTTTGGGGTCAAGAATCCTCCTTATCCATGGTGGCCATGATGGTGGAGAAGAAGCTTATTTTCTAAGGAAGATGGCGCTCCCAAGCACTTGAAGAACTACACCCAATTCACCTTTATCTTCCACTTCCTCTTCGATCTTCATTCCACAATCAAGATCCTTCTTCCAGGGTTGCATCAACCTGGTATCAAAGCTCTAGTAATAGAGGTTAGATCCGCTTCTTAATTCATGTGCATTTTCTCTCTTCTTCTCGGATTTTCAAGTTCATCTTCTCCTCTGTTTTCATTTTCATTTTTGATCGGTCAAACAATCTCCAATTTTGATGATTTTTGTTGCGTTCTCTTATTCTCTCTTTCTAGTTTCATAATTGCAATCATTTATGTGAATTGGATTTGAAATGAAATTTTATCACCTGGAAACCAAAGTATGTTCATCTTGGCATGCAAATGCACCTAACTTGTTTTATTTGTGTATAACTTGCTCATTTCTAATATGATATTTGTCAAACTTATTTTGTTTGCTTCTTATGATCCATATATTTCAAATGATCCCTCTAAATTTCTTATATCTACCAAAAAAAATTTTAAAAATTTCTGATATTTGAATTCAAATATTGGCATCAAAATATCACATGTTTTTAAAATTCTTGTGTGGATCCAGTTCTTTTAGCCTTGTTTAGGTATTATTCTGTATGTTTTGATCCTCTTATATGTATGACTTTCTGAGTTATTTGTGTTTGTATTATCTCCTTTCAAAAAAACTCCTAAGAGTGCATGATCATGTGCATGCATCCTATATGCTAAGTCTAGTTTAAGTCATGCATGATTAAGTCATTGAACCTAAAGGATTAAGTGTATGTTTGAGTCAAATTAAAAGGCACTTAATTATTCTACTTGGACGTTATGACCTCAGCTGGATTGGAGACAATTGGACAAGAACTTATATGTAACACCTTCACCTTTCTAATATCAACTCTTGCAACTACAAATAATCCCTAGGGTGAAAATAAGTAGGATTAGGAACCAAAAACATAGAAATTAGAAAGTTTGGTGCAAATGATAAAAATGCCCCCACATCTGGGAAACCCAAATAATGTTTCAGAAAAATGTAAAACATAAGTAAAAACATCCTAAAGGATTAAAAAACATCATGGATGACCAAAAGTAATGAGAAAAATTTAGAAAACTAAGAAGGGACGAAAATGCCCTTAAAAAATGCCCAAAATACCCCTAAAAAGCTTTGCTTTTTGCACAGAGCTAGTCAGTTCCTAAGAAATAGCAAATGACCTTAGATTTTTACATGGGAATGAACCAAAAAGTGTTAGAATTGTCACATGAATAATTTGGGAATTTTTCAGACAATGTTGAAAAAAATTATGAAAACACCATTGGAAGGCCGGGAGGATAGGAAAGTGTGAGGAACAAGTCCTGAGTGGACCCTATATTATGCTGCACGAAATTTATCATGTGAAAAACTTGGTGGTGACTCACCAATTCAAGTCAACCATAAAAGATAAAAATAATAATATTAATATTCCTTTAACCATGGTTAAGACTAATTAACCTTGATTAATTAAAAGTTAAACATAACTAGTGGTAAACTCAGTCTCATTAACACTAATCAAATTCTAAAAGGATAATTTCTTAAATTTTGAATTATTTTAAAAAATAGGAAAATCTATGCAAAATTATCCAAATACCCTTAAGTGTGAAAATAATCCAATTTTGCCCATGCATGGCCAAACTCAATTAGCTGATTTGGAGCCTCATTTGCTTCATTTTTTACTTCCCAAAACACTTAGTCAACTCTCCAAAATCTCTCTAAATCCATTTAAGTCCAAAAAATCCTAACCATTTATATTAAGCCTAAGTCTCCAACTTTGAGATTTAAGCTAAAACTAAGCCTTAACCACTAAGCCCCACCCCCACCACTTTCACCTAGAGAACCTTGTGAACCAGCCAAAGGAGGGGGGGGACAAGGAGTAGCCATCACAACCCCTACACACCATCAAGTAGGATCTTTCTACTTATCTTTTTAAGCTTTAAACTTACTTTTTATGGTTTGATTTCTTTCTTTAATGGATCCTTTCTCTAAAATCCATGGATCTCTTTTTGTTTTAACCCACGAGGGCTTAAGGCTGCATTTAAATGGTTCTAAATAAGAACCACCATTTTTTAGTGATTTTTGAGAAGTAAAATCAAGTTTGGTTAGTTTAAAATGCTTCTAAGTAAATTAGAAGAAATTTAATATATGGAAACTGTTTTAAAACCCATTTTGATGCTTTGGGTAGTTTTGAGAGCTCATGAGTAAAATTTTTGAACTATTCTTGGTGGGAGATCTATGGATCTTAGAGTAGATCTTATGGATGTACACTTTGTTATTTGGAAAAAATGTTGTCTTACACATTTTTAAACTTAAAGCTTGAAAGTGATGATTTGTCTTCTTATGATGAACTTGTGTATGGATTTTTCGAGTTATGAACCCATGAACTTAAAGATTTAAAATTGAAAGAAAAATTAATCTTGAAGTCCCAAAAGCTTGCTTTGGGCATAGATTTAAAAGTTACTAAGTTTGAATTTTGGATCCAAAATTGGCATAAGCTTCACAAGACACACATGACTCATTTTGGACACAACCCAAGCTGTGAAATTTGGACAAAACATGTATGGACTAAGAACATAAGGTTCTGTAAGTACACAAGATAAAAAAAACTAAGTTTGTATCAGAAAAAAATTTGGAAAGGTGACATTGACAAATGAAGGGAGACATTCGGCCATGCTAACATAATGAAGGATAAAACTAGTTAGAATTTCCATAAGTGACATAAATCATATAGTTTGGTTCTAATGAAGTAAATCAACCTTTGGATGGAATTAATTTGAACCAAAATGACCCAAAAATCTCTAGGTGTGCATTCGGCCATCTTAGATCAACTTAAGGAAAAATAGGCTTAAAAATTGATTAATGGTGTATTAAAGATTTTTTATTAAGGAAAGAGGTTAATTGGAGGTTTAAGTAACATTTAAAAATGACCAAGACCATAATAACCAACCTAGATCAAACGAGAAGTCCTTAAGTCCCATTCGGGACGATTTTTAGATTTTAGTTTTAAAAATTTTAAAATCTAAAACCAGTTTTAGTTTTTAATTTTTAAAAGTTGTTGTAAAATCAAATTAAGTTACTCTATTATATCACTTTATTATGAATTCTTAAAAAATACATAAATAAAAATATTAATTCAAAAAATTAAATTATATCAAAATAATACAAACTTTAAAATTTAAAAATAATAAATTAAATATTATTATTATTATTATTATGACAATTATAACAGTAATAGTGATAGTGATAACGATAAGAATAAGAATAATGTTTATGAGATAATGCTAATGATGTGGTGATTATAATATAAAGAATATTATATAATTATACAAATTTATATTTTACATATTATTTGATTATTAATATTCAAGGTAAATTTTTTTATGTATGTTACTATTATAATATCTTTATATTATTCAGTATTTATGTTATATAAAAATAATATTTATTATAATGTTATATTATAACTATTTATATAATATAAAATTATATTACAAGTTTAATATAATTTATATATAAATTAATATTATTTATTTTTTAATATATAAAATTTAGATAAATTAAATTAAATTTTTTAAAACAATAAAAAATAAATTATTATTATTATTATTATCATTACTATTATTATTATTATTATTATTATGATGGTTATAATATATATAATATTATATAATTATACAATTTTATATTTTATATATTATTTGATAATTAATATATAAGATAAATAATCTTATATATTATTATTATAATATTTTTTATTTTATTCAATATTTATTTTATTTAAAATAATATATACTATATTATAAAAATTTATATAACATAAAATTATATTATAATACTATAAATTAAATATATTTTTATATATCAAATAATATCATTCATTTATGAATCTATAAAAAATAGATAAATAAATAAAATTTTCAAAATAATATAAGTAAAAATTTTAAAAATAAAATTTATTAATATTATTATGGTGATGATGGTGATACTAGTAATGGTAAAAGTAATAGTTATTATAAGATAATAATAGTGGTACAATGGTTATAATATAAAAAATATTATATAATTATTCAAATTTTTATTTCATATATTATTTAATTATCAATATTTTAGATAAATAATTTTATATTTTATTATAATATTTTTATATTATTTATCATTTATTTTATACAAAATAATATATATTATAAGTAATTATACATTATAAAATTATATTATAATAATATAAATTTAATATAATTTTTATATTAAATATTAATTTATTTTTATCATGTAAAAATTAATCTATTTTTAAATAATAAAAGTATAATAATAATAATAATAATAATAATATTATTATTATTATTATTATTATTATTATTATTACTATTATTATAGGATAATGATTTAGTGGTGATGGAGTTGCATAGATTTAAGAATAAAAATATATCAGAACTAAAAATAGCATTTAATAAATCTTTTTTTTTTTGGTTTTGAGATTTAAGTCAAAATCATCTTGTAGAACAATTTGATGAATATTGTTTGAAACCATTTTTTATGAACATGTTTTGTATGCAAAATTGATTTAAAAACAAAAAATTGAAAATTCGCAACCACCTCGAGTGGGGCTTTAGTTAGTAGTTAACCTAGATTTCAAGAAAACATAAATTGGTAACTAAAAAATGAACCATGACTTAGAAGGAGGGGGAAGTTTAATTTGGACCATGACCCTTAGTAGTAGTAAAAAGAACCTAAAAATTCACTAAACTTGGCCAAACTTGAAGTCTAAACTTTAACTACAAGAATTGGTCAACCTAGGTCAACTAGGGTTAAAATAGAAGTCCTAAAGCCTTGGAGGTGAAATTCGGCCACTATGTAATTAATTAATGAAGAAGAAGTTTTAATTTCTAACTTGACTAAATCTAGGATCCTTAGCAAGTAAGCATAATATATTAAAAGTGTAAGAAAGCCTTGAGAAAGCAAAGGTACCATTCGACCACTTAGGATAAATGGATTTAGAAGAAGATTTAGTTCCTAACTACAACTAAACATCCTTAGACTATAACTAGAAAGGACTACAATTGGGGAGTAAGTCTTACAATGCTTAAAGAGTCATGTGAACATAATCACTAAGATAGTAAAAAGAAAGTCAAGAAATCATCATAATTAAAGCCTAAACCTAATCATGTAAAACATAGGTGTTTAGAAATAGAATATGAAGACTGGAAGCTAGGTGAAGCCATTTGACCATGACCTTTAAGGATGGAGAAGAAGTTATAAAAAATTCCTAAGTTAGATAGTGTAAACACCCAATTATGTCCGAGGTCCTAATTGTTAAAGTTAATCAAGAAATCAAACCTAATAAAAAATAAACAAAATAAAATAACAAAATAAAATCTGAAAAAAGAAAGGTAATAAAGATAAAATCTGGAAAATGAAAAATAATAACAAAAATATCCAAGTACAAAATTAATATTGAATTATTAAAATAAATAAAAAATAAATAAAAATAATAAAAAAAAGAAGCGGATTAAAGAGGATAATAAAAAGAGCGGGAACTTAGGAAGAGGGATATAAAAGACGAAAAATGCTTTGAAAGCAGGGGGGATGCTAAAAATTTTGGAGGAGCGTTTTTGGTAATTTCTTGGATCCAACGCCTTCTACTCTATTTGGCTCCAACGTCTGTGCTCCCACATGGATCACCTGAACTTCAATCCTCCATTGTGATCGAGTGGGATCTCTTGTGCAACACCGTGAAGAATGTCCAGAAATTTCGCCAGGAAAGGATTTTCAAAAAGGGAATGATTGCTTCGTCCAAAGTTCCATTCATTGTTGTGGAAGAAGAAGAGGATCTCAACCACATTCAAGATTAGCATAGTCAAGGTTAGTGCTCACTGTTCCTCATCTATATTAGCACTCGCCTCTAGTAATTTTTTGAATAATCCAGTTGAATAATCCAGATGATTCAAGTGAATTAAATCCATAATGTGTCCGTAGCTCAAATTTAGCATTGAATCTTGATCTAGAATTATGAATGTGTCCATAGCATAAATTCGGCATCGAATCTTGATCTGAAATGATTAGATCCAATTTGTGTACACTTGAATAAAGGCTTCGTCAGATTAGTTAATATGCGTATCTTATCGTTTCTGCATCTGGACCTTGTTTGATTGCATGCATGTAAGTTAAATTATTGAAAAATGTTCTCTAATCTACCCTTGGCACGATTGAAAATATTGTTGAATTGTTCAATTTGCGAGCTCAACCAAGCCATAGGCCAATTGAGAATCCTTGGATCAGCATAGTACAGAGCATATCTTTGAAGAAGATTCACTATAGCCGACGTCATGGCTATTGGAAAAATCTTGCTAATCGCGATCTAGAATCAAGCTTGATGTGAACACCAATAAAGACTGGTGGCCATGATCTTTAAAAATGCGTATGTCTCACAATGCAAGAGGGATTCCCAAGGCATGCTGGAGTAATGAGTAATGTGTGCATGATAGTATGGCTAAGCAACGTATCCCGAAGTACATCCGCATAGAGCTGATCATTCTCACATGGAATTTTGGACAAGAAAAGGGGCTCGTATTCAGCTAGTATTGCATACAATGGGAGAATAGCACCACCGCTCGAAGCTCTTGAGTTTAGAAGGAAGTCCATACAACGTAAGGCAGCTCCGCCATTCATGGCTTTGCAGGAAGTGGAAACGATATCATCCAAAAACAGGTATTCGAGTCCAAGATATTGGAAAGGGGAGTCAACATCTACATCCCATGCAGCCATGCACGTGCATGTAAGCTCCTGAGTTATGTCTTGGCCCTTTAGGTGATCTCCCCATACTCCTGTTTGATGCATGGAGATGTTGAGTTACAGGCAGACTAAGTCACTATCCAAGAAAGATTCTATAGCTACTCATCGAAAAGCAAGCAACGATGACTGAAGCCAAATTTAGAAAGCTCGGTGCAGGGGAATCGTGAGACGTAGCAACTCTTAGAGATTCACTATTTTATCCCTAATCACCCATGCATGTGTCATGTGACCGCTCAAGCTTTAAGGCGCGACCATTTAAATAGTAGATCCTTACTTGAAGGGGGTTCTTCTGCCGAATTTCGTTAGAAACAGTAGAGGTAGTGAAGAAGAGCTATCGCTGCATCTATATTCAAAGAGAGGAAATATTACGACCACTTACACTCACACTCACACCACTTAAGATCAGGGAGCTCTACTAATTCCTCTCATCATGATCCTCCTTCCGGAATGTTGATATAGATTCAGATCTTTGGCTCTTAAAGGTGCAGCTTTCTTCACTAAGAAGAACTACGGTTCTATGAATATCCTGCCCCTGTCTATCCTAAGGCTGGTACAACTATTGAGCATAGGAGAAGCATGTAGCATTCGAACACTGCACCAGAACAAAGGGGAGGCCAAGTGATTCGATGTGTAACCCTGCAAAAGATGGGTTCAAGGTAGAAATTCTCATGCAAGGCATGCATAAATTGGGATGTGGTTGTAGCTCTACGTTGGCAAGCGAGGTTAGAACGTCATCGTCTCAGGACCTGAACCATGCTCGTTATAATTCTACACTAACGTCATAGTAAACTCCTTGGAACCTCTCGTACGAGTCGAATGTTGTTACGAAGGTCTTGACTTGTGGGATGAAGCCAAGGATGCAGCCAAGTCATTATCCATACCCCCTTTTAACCTCCAAGTCTACGCGGTTTTATTGGAACCTCGTGAGAGAATTATAGCGCTTGACCTTACCCATGGCGAGCATCTATCACAAGGCTATCAGACTGACACCAAGAAGATATTTGTTGTCTCTATATTCTCTGAAACAAAGCCCTACAGATCAAGTGAGGGCACTAGCTATATTGATTGCTACCAGCTGAAGGAAAGTGCTTATGCCCGTCTTTATGACTCTGCATGTATTCGCAAGGTCTGTGATGAGCAGAAGGTAGCTTTGTTGGCCGATGTAGCACGACTCAAGGGTAGGCAGACGATGGTACCAAACATGCATGTGCAGAAGGACCCTCACAGGAAACCAAGCTTGGCACCAAGCTCAAAAACTGCTTTAGTCAGGTCCATGATAAGTAGTATCAGGCTCTGCAATATCTAGAAAAGGGCCAGGGAAGGAAGAGCAAAGGTTGTTCATACAAACACACCATCCAGTTTTCGTCTCCTTTTCTCACCCTTGCATGTGGGATGCTTCACGTAAAAGGCCATGCAAAACAGGGCAGACTCCAATGTATACTAGGGGCCCACTGATAAGCCTTAATTAAATAAAGTAGGTGGCATGGACATGATTTTTATTTTGGGTATGCAAAACATATGGTATAAAACGAATAGCCGAAGTGGTCGAGTGTTTTGCTAGCACTCTCCACACACTGTGTTCGAACTCCATGCCATACAGTTTTAGTTTCAAAATTCCCTCACGTGCATCTCACACGCTGCCACACGCACACCCCATGTGGTCAAGCCTCTCGTCTCGCACGTGCACTTCACATGCCTCATCCCACACGTACACCTCACTTGCAACCACGACACATGCATCTCACGTGCCCAAAGCCTTCAAGCCGCCCAGTGGCCATATAAGCAGATCCCTTCATTCCTTAAAATTGCAATTAACACCCTACACTTCTCAAAATTTAAATTCTGCCCATACACTTTCCAAAATCGCAATTCGACCCCTAAACTTCCCAAAATTCCACTTAAATCCCCAAACTTCCCAAAATTTAAATTAAATTTCCCAAAATTTAAATAGAGTCCTTTTTTCTTCAAAATTCAAATAAAGTCTTTTCCTTAAGATTCAAATTAAAATTCCTTTCCCCCAAAATTCAAATAAAGTCTTTTTCTTCAAAATTCAAATTAATTCCTTTTCCTCAAGATTCAAATTAAAATTCTTTTCTCCCAAAACTCAAAGTTTAATTTTCTATTCCAATCAAAATTTTATTCTTTTCTTCAATCCTGAATTGAGTTCATTTCTTATTTCAAATAAAATTCTTTTCAAAAGATTTTAAGATCTATAGTCTCACGCAACGAACTCTAAACAGGAAACTAGCAGTCTACACTGCTGTTAGATGTTTAGTGGTTTGTATAGGCCCTCGTGCTGCCTTAGCCGCCTCAGACCTTGTGCATGAGTGGACTAGAGGTCCTTTCAAAAATAAAACTCTTTTCAAAATGTTTTGGAATCTATAGTCTCACGCGACGAACTCTAAATAGGAAACTAGCGGTCTACACTGCTTTTTGATGTTTAGTGGTTTGTATAGGTTCCCGTACTACCTTAGCCGCCTCAGACCTTGTGCATGAGTAGACTAGAGGTCCTTTCAAAAATAAAACTCTTTTCAAAATGCTTTGGAATCTATAGTCTCACGCGACGAACTCTAAACGGGAAATTGGCGGTCTACACTGCTGTTCGATGTTTAGTGGTTCGTATAGGCCCTCATGCTGCCTTAGCCGCCTCGGACCTTGTGCATGAGTGGACTGAAGGTTCCTCCAAAAAATCTTTTCAAAATATCCTATTCCCTCTAAAAGCCTTCCTGAAGGTCAAGCCTTCAAACCAGAACTACGTAAGTCTTGAGTTTCCTATTGCACCGGGGAATACGTAGGAGCAGGATCAAGTCTTGTCAGGCTAACCTCCATCAACCTATTTATTTTCACATTAATTAAGGGATCAAACTATTTTCAAATAGTCACACACTCATTTTAAGGGTACCGTTCTTCGGAACGGGCGAGTGGGGTGCCTAACACCTTCCCCATTCGTAACCAACTCCCGAACTTCGAATCTCATCCTCGAGTCAGGGTTTTTTCCAAGTATTTTCCCTTAGATAAAAATTTGGTGGCGACTCCACATTAATAAAAAATTCAATTTTTAAAAATTAAAGAGTTCGTCGTCTCGTCGGAATTACGGCTGCGACAGATAGCAATTAATAAATTAGTCTTCAATTGATAAAAATTAATTCACAGGACAAGAGAAAATAAACTAGAAGGCCTTAGAGGCCTAGGGTTCACATTTGGCCATTCTAGGTTAAATAAGAAGAAAAGAGTTTAAAATCTAGGTTTAGGTAACTTAAGAAGCCTTATAATGTTAAATGAAGAATTAAAAGTTTAATAGAGGCTTGGCAAACGAATGGACAACTATTTGACCATGTTTAAGTAAAATGTCTTAAACAAGTTAAAAACTTGTTAACACTTAAACATTTGAACATAGTATACGTAGGAAATGCATAAGACTAAACAATTGAAGAGCACAAAGAGTAAAAGCTTAAAAGGTGCCATTTAGCCACCTAGAGTAAAGTTCTAAGTTGTAAAAGTCTCATGAAACTAATGTAACTTTGAGAAAAGGAAAAGTTGAGGAGCAACTTGTAACATCCCAATTTTTCTATGATAAATGTTTGAGGCTACAAATAGTTTCTAGAATAAAACTAGGTGAAATTAGGAGCCAAAAGCAGAGAAATTAGGAAGTTTGGTGCAAATGATGAAAATGCCCTTGCACCTGGGCAGCTCAAATAATGAGCCAGAAAAATGGAAATACAAGTATAAGACATCTTGGAGGGATTATAAACATCATGTATGGTTAAAAGTAGTGAAAAAATTTAGAAATCTAAGAAGGGACGAAAACGCCCTTCGAAAACCCTGAAAATGACCAAAATGCCCCTAGGAGCTGTACTTTTTGCACAAAGCTAGTTAGTTCCCATAAAAATAGCAAACGACCTTAGATTAACATGGGAATGAACCAAAAAGTCTTATAAATACCAGAGGAACAATTTGGGAAATTTTTCGGCAATGCTGAGAAAAATTACAAAAACACCCCTAGAAGGCTGGGAGGCAGGATAAGATGATAAACATGCCAAAAGTGGGCCCCACACCCATGTGCACGAAATGCAACATCTGGAAAGGTGGTGGTGAGTCACCAAAATGAAGTCAATCAAGTTTTCCACAAGAAGACAAAAGTGAATAGTAAAAATGTTTTACCATGGTTAAGACTAACTAACCTTGGTTAATTAAAAGTAAAGCATGCTTAGGTTAAATTAATCATAATTAGAAGAAATATCAGCTTAATTAACACTAATCTAAGCCTAAAAGGATAATTCCTTGAATTTTGATTTATTTTGAAAAATAGGAAAAATCTAGGCAAAATTACCAAAATACCCCTAAGTACAAAACTAATTCCACTTGGCCCATAAGAGTCCAAATTTTTTGGCACCCTTGGTACCCCATTTGATTCATATTTTTCAGCTTAGAAACGCATCAAAATCCTCTCCATTCTCTCCAAGCTTGCCTTAACTCCAAAACACCCAAAACTTACACTTTAAGCCTAAGTCTTCATCTTTAAGACTTAAGCTATATTAAAGCTATAAACACCTAAGCCCCACCACCATCCTTTGTCCACGTCTAGAGCAGACCAAAGGGGACCCAAGGCAGCCTTTAAAGCACACAAAAACACTCAGGAGGTCTTCAACAAGTAGGATTTTTCTACTTGTCTTTTTTATGCTTTTAACTTGTCTTTTTATGGTGTGCTTGTTTGTTTTCATGCATCTTTTCTCCAAGATCTATTTGTATTCTTTTATTTTCACTTGTGAGAGCTTAAAACTATATTATGACCGTTCAAAATCATCCCCACCCATTTTTAGTGATTTTTGAGAAGAAAAAAAAAGTTTGTTCGGTTAAAAGTGCTTCTAAGGCACTTAGAAGAAATTTAATCGGTGGGCTTTGTTTTAAAATTATTTTTGAAGCTTTGATCAGTTTTATGCTCTCATGAGAAAGGTTTTTGAAGCTTATTTTAAAGAGTATTTTTGGATCTTGGAGTAGATCATGAAAATCCACTTTTGTGGCTTGAAAAAATTATACTATGTTGTTATTTTCATGCTTGTTTTTATGCTTAACTTTTAACCTTGTGATTTTCTTGTGTGATGAGTTTGGTATGACCTATGTGCTGGATCTGCACCTCTGAGTATGCATGTTAAGAGGTGGAATAAAGTTTTGTAATAAGTTCCAAAGGTTTCCTTTGGACATTAGTTAGAAAGCTACCAAGCAAATGATGTAATTTGTAGCCAAAAGTGGCTAAAATCCTTGTATGGCACCCTAGACTCATCATGGCCAGCACTTAAGCATCAAAACATGGATGAAATAAGCGTGGAACAGAGGCAAGAGGGGCTTCACAAACCTAACTCAACTGAACCAAGTTGGTGTGAGATGAAGGATATGAAGAAATTACCTTGGCTAACCAAGGAAAGCTTTCGGCCACAACTCCCAAGCAAGCTTTACTTTCATTAAAATTTTTATAAGTAATTTAAGCTCCGAAATAATGTTTTAAATGAACTAAATCAACCTTTAAACAAAGTTAAACAAAACAAAAATGAGTTAAAAACCTCTAGGAGTGCATTCGGTCACCCTAGAGAGATTTTGGCAAAAAAAAATATGTTTAAAATGTGATTAAGGAAAAATCAAGTATTTTCAACAAGTAAATAACTTATTTAGAGGTTTAATCATTATTTAAAAGGTTAAGTTTCAGAATATATGGCCTAGGTAAGCTTAGGGAAAAATCTCAAAATTACTAAATGATAAGATTTATAAATTTTAAAGTATACGGAATAAAATCAAAAATGAGAAAAATATATTAAATATGACACAAGACAACATGAAAACAAAAATAGAAAATAAAAATAGTAACTGATGAGGGAATGACATGTATAGTGAATTTTCTGACCTGTATTAATGTTATACACATATTGGACAAAAGTAGGAAGATCATAAGTAGATAATTCATCCCACGACCTATTCCAATAATCCTACACACAACGAACATGTTAATTATCCATTAGAGTATCCATCAAGTTGTTAACTAAAAGTATAAAAACTAAAAATGCATGTATATCATAAGTAAAATAACCTTGTCATTAGGACTAAGTGATTTGTGCCCACGACTATATTTTGTTCCACGACTATTGGTTAGCCACACATCATACCCATTATCTGCTGAGATAAATCCCAATGATTCATTTGGAGAATTGAACAACCATGATACGGCTTCCTAAAACCATACAAATTGTCTAGTTAATTAATCTTAGTACCATTTCCTTACATTTATAAAATCTCTATAAAAACATAACTTACAGCAGTGAGACCATGTTGTAATAGCACCGGTTGCTTGTTTGTTTTCTTACCAGATCGCCCTGTTGGTATCCTTTGCAAACTTAGGATGTAGCCATCCTCTGTTATAACCTGAGTGCCCAGCAAAAAATAATTTCCAAAAATGCCTTCATAATCAATAGGGAAAGGAATGGAACATAATAAAAATATATGTACCTCATGTTCTTCACATATGTAACCTTGTGTCTCTACCATTGTTTTACATACACCATCATTAATAATTGGAGAGGATGTTGGCCACTCATTGTTTGGCGGAATTTTTTTTTTCTCCCTTCTGCTACAGTAATACATAGCAAGGTCACTAAAATCAAGCCAACTATTGTGTTTGCCATTGCTAATGTGGTTATGTTTCTCATATGAATAGAAATGTTGGCATATTTATAGCATTTTGCATTGCAAAGATAAACATCCAATTACATTCAATGATTTAAGATTAATTCTATCAAAATCACTTTTATCCAAATTTAAAACAAGCAAAACCATGGATCTCAAAAATAGAAGTATGAATGTAATTTATTCGTAGTAGTGAGTTATATTTTCTTTTTATAAGTAGTGCTATATCTTCGTATCAAATTTTCCTTTGAATATCCTTTTTATTTAAATATTTAATATTAAAAAGTCATGTTAGATATTTCAAAATTGATTATATTCTTTTTTTTTATTAATTTGAATGGAGTTAGTTAGACCTTGGTAAGAAAAACCTCCCTTCAAATTTATTTTTGTTTTAATAAACCCCCTTAATTATGCTTTTGATATCTCTAATATTAAAGAAAATTTATAAAAAAAATACTAGGAATAAAAGTAAAATAATATTAAAAAATAATTGAATTAATATCTTATGCCATTAAATATAGAAAACCTTCACTTTGTTATGGAAAACCATGTGTTCATCAACATCATACATTTAACCTACTAAATGATTCAAAGATAAAGACTTAATTATATTTTGATTTTTTAATTTGGATAATTTGAAATTTTGATTTCACCAATATTTCTTACAGGTAAATGTTTGTAACTTTAAAAATATTACCTACAATGTATTTTCTATAACCATTTTACCTAAAATCAACAAAAATTAATTTTTTGTAACCATGAGTTCAAGTTTAAAGTTTTAACATGTAATCAATGTTAAAATATTGAGTAGTAAGTTAGAACGGGCAATAAACCCACGAAACAAAACTAACAAGGAAAAAGTTGTCTAAAACCCGAAAAAAAAGGTAGACAAGAAAATAGAGTTGATAGTCGTATATATAAGAAGGAAAACTCAAATGTTTTGATCATCTATACTTCGGGACAAAAACAATTAAATTTGACCAAAATAATAACGGTATGTTCTTATCATTAATACAAAATAATATTGCAAAATTAAGATTAAAATTATAAAAAAATTGTTCCTTAAATAATCAAAATTAAAATTTTAAAATTTTATGAAAGAAATTTTCTTTAAAATCTAAGTAAATTATCAAAATTTTGAAGTTATCTTTTATGAAATAAGTAGATTAATTTTTGCTAAAAGATTAAAAATATAAAACGTTGATGTACATTTATAAAATATTAATCAATACAAAAGAAATTAAGTTAAAATTTTTAGGTAGTATTTAATATAATTTTTTTTAATAATTTACATTAATTAATGGAATAATATTTCAAATTAAAGTAAAAAGGAAGAGTTTAATAAAAAAGAATAATGGTATGAAAGCTTAAAAATAATTAATGATAATAAGAAATTTCAGAAAGGGTCAAAAGAAAATATCACAATTTTGCTTTCTTTTATTAAGAGAGAGAACATTTATTTATATTAAAAAAAAGGTAACATTACTTTAGTTAAGATATAATAATTTTTTTTTATTTCATTTTAAAGAGCTAGAGTCAAAAATGCATTGTAAAGATTGATCCATGTGTATAATTTTAACTTTTCACTCAACACAATATATAGAATAAAGTACAATGATAAAGAAAGTTTAGATAAAATTTATATCTTATAATAAAATTTTAATATTTCTAAAGTCATAAGAATAAATTTAATTTTTTACTTCAAAATATTTTGTATGTATTACAATAACTAAAAATAAATTTTTTGAAAATGTTTCAATTTAGATTTTCTTTTATAAATTTATATAAATAATAAAACATATAAATTTCAAGACATATTATTAGATTAACCATAGCTTTTATCCATTTAACTTAAAGTAGGTGTTATTTTGAAATAATAATAACATTAATACTAATGATAATATTAATAAAATTCATAATGATAATAATAAAATAAATAATATATCAATAATAATGTTAATAATACCATTTCTAACTTTAATAAAATAGTAATTTTTTTTTATTTTATCCTGAAATTTCTAATTTGAATCCAATCATAGAATGAAATAATATAATACTATCTAGTATGTTATCTTGATAAACAACAAATGTAGAATATATAAAGCAAATTATATATATTTTATGATATTCTTATCCTATCATGATATGTTATCATATCCTATCCATTAAATAAATCTTGGAAGTAAATATAGGAATATGGTAATTTTTTTATAGTATTAAATACGTGTTATTATTTCTTTATAATGTTTAATTTCTTTTAGTTATCGGCTTAGTACTTCATGTTTTATAATAAATATTTATTACTTCCATAGGAACTTTATTTATTAATTAGAGCTATGAAAAGATATTTTTTGTCAAATAAAAGGAATGAGGAGAAAATAAAAAAAAAAAACTAATATCTAATCCGTTAGTTTTTATATTATTAATTCTAAAATTGATATATAAAAATATGATATAATTTTAGAAAATATTTCATATTAATTGATGAAGAAATGTAAAATTTTATTTTTTTATCTCCTAAAAAGAACCAATTTAAAAATTAAATTTTAATTTTTCACACATCAATTCTGATTCAATTAATGTAGATAAATATCCTTTTAAATCATCAGCCTGTGTGTGATTGATCCAAAAATATTTGAATTTAGACTATTTAAAATATAGAATAGGTCTAATGAGTACATGATTTTGTAAATTAGCTAATAATCAATACAAAAAATTGACTTAATTTTATATCTGTTAAAGTAAAACCGAATCTAACAAGTTGACTTTTCTCTTTTTTTTTTTAAATTATAACAATAATAATGAAAAATAACAATAACCATATTATTTAATTATTTAATTTAATTCAAATATACACAGTAATATTATAATATTATCTAATTTATTATTTTAATATACAAATAAATTTGAAATAAAATAAATTATATTCTAATATCTTATGATATTCTATTTTTCAAACTGATTAGAAAAATAATTATATATACATATAATAAATCTTGTATAACGTTGTGTATAAGATTATCTTTTTACAAGTTTTTTCTATAAATGTTTAACTTTTTTAATTATTAATTTCTAATTTTTTATATTTCTTTTTTACAATATGAAAAGTAATAAGAGTCAAATTTGGATTTTTATATTAAATTATTTTAACTTTTAACTCCATTAGAACAATTTTAATCGTTTAATTTTTTATATTTTAAAATTTATATTGAAAGTTGGGATAAGCTTGTTGCTGATTTATCTACCATTTTTATAACTTGCAAGAAATTTAGGATGTTCCCTCGTTTACAAATGGAAGTAGGCTGTGTTCAAAGTGATTACGTGTTAAAGACTTTTTTTTTTTCCTGTCAAGGTCTAACTTGATTTAAAGCCTACAAATCTGTTTAAAAGCCTACATAACAAAAAAAGATCAATAAATAAACTTAAAACCTATATAAATAATTGATTAAAAAGACTTGCAAACTTAAAGTCTACAATTTAAAAAGACCATTAAATAAACCTAAAACATATATATATATATATATGAATATTATGTAAATAAAATATAAAATAAATATTATATAAATATAATATTAAAATAAAAATAAATATAAATATATAAATATAAATATAAATAAGTCCCTGAATAGGTTAAATAGATTTTTTTTATAAGCATAAGTATGTCTTATTTGTCTAAAAAGGCTTTCTAAGCCTATCTATTTATTAAACGAGTCGAGTCAAACTAGGCTTTAAACAAACCGAGTCGTAACCCCTATCGAACGGCCTTATTCACTTTCATACCTACCATTTGTAACGTAGACTTTTAATAAGCCTTATTTATAGGCTAGATCTTGACAAAAAAAAAAGTTTTTATTAGGTAACAGGTACAAATTCAGAGACTCAAACCTCAAAATTTTTAAACAGATCAGACTTTAACATTCAAAACCTAACTCGACTCAACCTATTTCCATTATTATCTAGAGCTGAATGAATATTTTGGATAGACTCAGTTCTATTCTTATGCTGCAATAATACTATAAAAAGTAGTTAAATATAATAAATAAAATAAAAATAATTAAAACAAGTATAGAAGCATATAATTCATCAGACCATTTTCATATTTACAGATATCTTCCAAATAATTTTGATTCGACTTTTAAGATAGATGACAGTTGTTGGAGTGATTAGATGAGCATAATAAATAATTTCGTATATTGGATGTTTTTCCTATACAACTGAAATATATATTTATAAGCATTTATAAATAATAAGTGGTTAATAACTAATTCGTAAAAATATGTATTTTCTACATATTTACTATTATATATATACCACTTGTACTCATTTTAATTTTGACTAGGTCTTCCGAATATTTTTTCGTTTAAATCGAATATAACCAAATAACTAATTGAACTCGCAAAGGAATAAAATTTAGAAAATCTTGCAAGTAAAATGATTAGGTTGATATATACGGTTAGGAGATGCAAAATTGATCCACGTCGAATTCTCTAAATCCCTGTCCTACTAAAAGATTATAATTTTCATGGCTTTTTCTTCGAGTAATAATGAAGTTTATAACATGACTTCAACATTTCGAAAGAAAATTAAATAAATAAGAAAGTTTATCGTGTCTAACACCAACATATGAATAGTAAAGAAAGATACGTTGGGAAATTAGTGGAGCGTGTTCGACTCCACATTACATTTTGTAATGCTTACCTATGCATGGCAGGTTTAGTGTTTTTATGAATGATGCTCGTGAACAAACTCATGGAATCACAAACTTTTCCTCAATTTATAAATGGACTATGTAAATTTATGTAGTTATTACAAAAAAATAAAATAAAATACATATATCTTTATTTATTCAATGAAAAATAATTAAAATTTTTATCTATTTATTAAAACAAAACCATAGGTCAATATATTTATAATTTTCGTAGAAACTTTACTTACTGAACAGGTTTTCTCACTTAAGAAAATAAATTGTTTGTGGAATAAAAGGAATGAAATTTTTTTTCTAAACAAGCTAAAGAGAAAAGAAGAAGAACAACACTAACATGTAAATCCCAATTTTTAACTCTTTAGCATAAGCTAAAATAAATACCAGCACTATAAGAGAATTTACTTTTAATCAATATTTTTTTTATATTTTATTAAAGAAGTTTAAATATCTACCATATTGTATTCCTACAATTATCTAAACTATTAAAAAATTGTGTATGATAAATAAATTATCAATTATTTTAAGTAAGTTTGGATATTAATCTTGCTAAAATTGTTGGAATTTGTTCATAATTTCTAATAACTTTTACTAAATATTAAATGTTTTACAACAACTAAAATTTTTATTAATTATCTATAGTTTATTTAAAACTTTTAATATTTATTTTATATTTTTCAACAATTTTAACTCCTATTATTTACTCATAATTTTAAAAAAAATTCAAATATTTTTTATTTTTATTAATAGTTTAATTTATGGTTATTTTTTACTTTATTAAAATTAATAATAAAAATCTAGTATAAGTATAAAAATAATAATATTAAAATATATATTAAATTTTTTTAAAATATCATATAATGTAAGTTATTAATTAATCTTGTATTATTATATCTAATATTAATATTATAATTATATTAAAATATTAAAAATATTCAAGACCAATATCTAAAGAACATAATAAACAATAAAAATAATAAATCAAATTTTATTTATATAATATTACACTACCACATATAATTACATCCTAATTCATAAAATAATGAAGTAATAATATACGTTTAATAAAAAAAATTTAACATCATAAAAAATAATATTTTAATCAAAATTAATTAATAAATTATTTTTATAGATAAAAGAAACTCAATAAAAGATTAGGGATTTTTTTTTGTTCTTTTTGTCACAATTAATAAAAGAAAAATCATCATTTATGTAAGTATCGTCAACCAAGATTTAAAACAGTATTCCTATATCAACTCAGATACATGAAAAGATTATAATGATTAAACAATTAAAAAAATCAATGAATTAAACCATGCTGAGTCAAACTCCAAGTGAACCATTTTCATCTGTAGAACATACTATTTTATCTTGAGCGAAACAAATTAAATGCAATCAATTGCGAAAGTAATATATCACGTCGTATCCAAATTTTTGGTAGCTGAATAAAAGAAGAAAACGGTTTAGAATTTCCCCTGCTTTTAATTATCTCTTTTACTAAATAAATTTTATATTAAGAGATTAATGATAATTTTGATATATAATAATATTAATTTTTTTCTTTTAGGTTTATTTAAGTGAACCCCCGTTAAAAAGTGCTAAGATAAATTTCATATGAAGAGAAGAAAGAGATAGAAAAAACAGACAATACATTAGAAATTAAGACTTATAGTACTGCACCGGGTCATAGTTTGAGTGAGGTTCAAGGTAAGTGCTACAACATTATAGTTCATGTTACAGTTTAACCAGGTTCATGTTCAGCCATATTTTTTAAAAATCATTAAAAGCTTAAATTAGATTTTGAAATATTCATAGTAATGACCACTACTTTCTTATCTGCTTGTACTGTTGGTATTTCCTGGTATGTGTTTTTCACCTGCTTACAATAAGCATGGTACTTATGAAGTACTCATTATATTTATATATGGTTTCTAATGATTCTCGAAACTTCTAAAGTACTCCATATACATAGATGCCAGATAGAACAAGCCTAGCAGTTCGATAATTGATTTAGAGTGATTTTAACGGTGTAAAAGTGTTTCGGAAGTAGAATCTTAAGAAATATAATTGTATTTTAATGAGCTTATACAAACAGACACAATACATAGGAAACAAATATGAAGTTAGGATGACCAGTGCAAAATATAGAATAAAAAATGCATCACTAACCTCCTTGAGAATATATTCAACACCTACATGTGATTCTGCGTTTCCTTTTCTTAAAGAAGAGTTTTCTTATCATTTTTCTTTGATAAATTCCTGGGGAAGCATCACAGCCATACTCTGATAATAATAAGACCTGAGAAAAATAAAAGATAAGACATGTATCTACAAAAATAAAAATGATAGAAAACTTAAGATTTGTAACATATGGTGTAAATGTAGTGAACTGAATTCAGATAAGAGCATGCGAAGATAATCAGAATTGCAAGGTACATGAACAAGCATATAAAACCATAAATCAAGCAAAAGTTATTAGGGAGCTAGTTCAATTGTAAATTAGCTATTGTAGCCAAATATGGAACCTTATTTTGTATGTGATTCTCAGTTTTGGTTTGGGGTAGTAGCCGAAATTAACCATCCCTAGCTAGTTTAAGAATATATGATGATTACATAATATTAGGAATGAAATTGCAGAAAATTACTTCTATCTTGGCTGGAACATAGGATTGATGGGGTATTTCTCTCACAAGCTAGAGAAGATTTTTGGTCACTCCCAGTAGAAGAATTTTTCAAATTCTTGAAATTAGGAAAAAACAGGAGGCTAAAATATAAAATCGAAGATTAAATTTTTAGTAATAGTATGCAGCCTAAATATTATCAGGGTATTGTTGGTTGAAATATGATGCAGGTAAGTGTATTTTATTGTTTTTCAAAGTAAAGAGTGAGAAAGAATATCGTCTCCACAGGGATGTATTTAATTATTGAATTCCTACTAATCCACTAATTGAACTCGATTATGAAAATGCGTAGGCAACACAAATGTGAATGTAGGCAATGTAATTATAAAACAATTGCAATTAATGATTTTTGCTAAATAAGATGAAATGCTGTTCCAGCATACATAAAACTAATTAAAGTTAGATCCAAAACTGTCCAGTACTCAACAGATTACACAAGTGTGAGAAAATATAATTAAAGATGTTAGAGCTGGATTTCACCAAAGCTTTTTCCTTTGTAATATTATATCATTACTTGCATTCAAGTCAAAATTTAATTAAAGATCGAATTCTAAAATATTAATTGAAGATCAATCCCTTAACTCATCAATACTTCACCCAAATTAGTAATCCTAATCCCTTAATAATTCTTAGTTGGAGTGAGTCTTAAGTTCAAGAATTTATGTGATCTCACAACTACGAATCTCTATTCCTAGAGCACTCACAGTTATGTCATTCAATCTCAGTTCCAATTCTAAATCCAATTTCCCAATTGTGAAAAAGAATTCAAATTCAATCTATAAGTGGCTAATTCATAGAAGCATTAAGCAAATAGAAGAATAATCAATTTTAAGGAAAAGCAATATTGAATTCATATAATATATCCAGGTTACATAGGTTCAGCAATGGATTCATCCTTCCCTAACAGAGTTCTAGTTACACATAATGAGAAAAGAAGGAAACAGGGGAGAAGATGGAAGTCATCCGTATGACGGCTATCGCTGGTTGCGCCATTCTTCCTCAACCCTAGGGGTTCTTTCTTCACCCAGAACAGAACCAGTGACCAGGAAGATCTGGTGTAACAAACTGGAGAGAGACGGCTTTGTTTTCTGCGTCTTCGTCCATCAATTTATTGGGAGTCTGGGTCTTTTATATGTGCTGTTATTTTACGTCGTGTGCCCAACGCGGTCGACTCTTGCATCGCCAACGCAAGGCGTATAACAGAATGATTCAACTTTGCCAGACTTTTATGTACTCCATGCATCTTGGTTCGCGTTGTAAACGTAGGGGTAACAGGATGCCTCAGCTTTCTCTCAGACTTTCATGTGTCCCACGCACTCCTGGTTACGTTGCCGACGCGAAATCCTATGACAGTTTATATACAATGAAAACACTTCAGATTTACAGGATTTTATCACTAAAAAACTTTAAAACTGTATATTCTATATTGTTTACAGGTTACTGAGTTTTCTATCATT
Organism: Canavalia gladiata; assembly: GCA_037954105.1. Classification (NCBI taxonomy): domain Eukaryota; kingdom Viridiplantae; phylum Streptophyta; class Magnoliopsida; order Fabales; family Fabaceae; genus Canavalia; species Canavalia gladiata. The sequence continues at coordinate 43,915,544 of CM075661.1, forward strand.
TTCTCATGCATTAGTGATTATTTATGCTCCAATCGCTTATTATTATATCGAAATATGTACCAAATAAGTGTCGTGTTGGACACTTATCACAACCCCAAATTTGAATTCTTGCTTGTCCTCAAGCAAGCACTGAGCTATAAAAAACATTCAATTCTTGACGAACTCACAGTATGCATATCATTTTCCTCAGGTGATTTCCTGTTCCCCTCTTTAATCTAACTTGCATCAATAAAAAACTTTCAAATTTATTTCAAAGACACTCCATCAAGCATTGGGAATAGATGAAAAACACTTGTAAGATCAGAACACAGTATGAAAATTATGAGAAAAACAACACTCAGGTTATGGTATGGTTGCAACAATTTCCTATGAGAAAGCATGGCCTAAACTTGCAAACTCTCATAAAGTTAAGTGTTTCACTCTTTCTCTTAAGTGTTTAAGTTAGGTGTTTCTCTCCATGTCACCAAATCAAGGTTTCATTACCATAAGCTTGCCCCTATTCTCTATCTCTACCAATGAGTCACATGCTTACATAAATCAAAAAGTCTTGTTGTGGGTTTTTTTGTGGCTTACGTAAAAGGTGGGTAGAATTTAAAAAGTGAGCTTGTACAAGTCAAAGAAACTAGGAGATGATTGGAGAATACACTTTCCATTAGTTTAAAGATGTAAGATTATCCCAATAAAAAAATTTTTTTCACTTGTGTTCAATGTTCCCTTGCCTTAGTTGGATACCCGAATTCCCTTTTTTTTTTCTTTTTTTATAGGGAAGCCACTGCCAATTACATTACTACTGACACCCTCAACCCAAACTTAAATGTTTCTTGTCCTTAAGCAATCCCAAACTTAGATTGTTGCTTGTCTTCAAGCAACCCCAAACTTTATGGAAAACTCACTCTCGGACGTAAGCAACCTTCTCCTAATTCCTTTGGCTAGGCATATTCATGGTTTTCCACAGTCTTGGCTTGAAATGGGCTAATTTAAACAAAAAGAATTGGATATAAGGCTCAAAGAGGGAGACAAGGGACAAGAATACAAGGTGAGTCATTTGGTTAAGTAAGTGCATATCAAAGAAGTGCCTTAATCTTGTTTATGCAAGCATGTGATAGTTGATTTTAACTAAGAAATAGAGCAAGTTCTGAAATGAGACTCAATTTGTAACCAAGCACACATAAAAGAAATAAGTGTTGAGGCTCAACCACTCATTGGCAAATTGTGCAAGCCTAGAACATGCATCACAAATGATACTAATTCAATCATGCTATGTTTTGGATCATGCAACTAAACAATTAAGGACTGTGCGATCTATCCATGTTGTGGAGAATGAAATCATGTCACAAATGATACTCATTGGAGGGAAAAGGGAAGGGTATTAAGGATTGATTTTTAAGTTTTTGGGTTAAGAAAACCCCTGCACCGTGCTTACTCTATGGGTGAAATTATGTATGAATATGCTCTGGTGATTATATGAGTGAAATTGGAACTTGTTGTGAAATAGCAGTGTGGTGCTTCACTCAGCCCAGACGCGTTGAGCACGCAAGGGTTAGTTGCATTGGTAACACAATTGGGCAGAGTGTAGATGCATGCGAATTCATTTTAAATTCTGCATATATGATGTATCAGCATTCAAACAGCATTGTAATAGTTAGAGTTAGAGTTCACTCATTGATCTAATGCACAATTCACTGTTTAAAACCATTTGAAAAGATCTCACCAAGTGGTTAGCCATTGTCCTTGATGTGGAACATGTGTGTTAAGTTGTGCAATTCTAAGAATGCACCTTTCCATTTCTGTTCTGTCACTGTGTACTCTACATTGTCTAAGGTGGTACTCATTGTGTGCAGTACCTAAGCAAGATCACTTATGCAACACACTAAGTTAGGAACTGAGGGTCAGAATTAATCACATTGGCAACACATTGATCAGAATTAAAGATACGCAACCAGAAGTTCAACTAGGCTATTACAGACCAGGAATTTAGATTCCATCAAATGTTATATTGTCTTGATTACTAGGAAGGGGATGAAAATTAAAATACATAAATAGAATAATAGAGAAAAAAAAACTAAGGCCTAAGCTGCTGTTGTTAGTCTTCCTCTATTTCTGTTGCTCCTGCTAGTCCGGCTTCACTTTCAATGTCTTCTAAGTCAACCCATTGTAAAATTTTCTCCTCTGCGGCGTTTAAAAGCTCATGGTCACTCATGCCTATCTTCTTTCCAATCTTCTTCAGGAGTTTCTGGTTGACTTTTGTGCCGATGTGGACTTTGTTCAGGTTCCTTCGCATTACTTCAACCTGTTTACCTAGGTGGCGTGTAAGGAAGTGCAAAGCATTCAAGCAGTCTGTTTGTTCAGTGAGGATTTTGTAAATCCTGGGAGGGAATGAGGGACTTGGTTCCTTGTAGGGCTGTGGTTCTTGGTCTTTGAGGATGTGGTGCTCAATGTAGGTTTTGTTGAGAGTGGCTTGAGGGGGTACTTTGGTGCATCCTTCAATCGTGACTCCTTGGGCTTCACAGAGAGCTGTTATTAGGCTCAGATATCCCAGGGGAATTGCCCTTTCATGTAATGTCTTCCATTTCTTGTGAAATTACACTGTCGAGGTCCAGTGATCCGGGTTTCATGATCACCCATACCAAAATAGCTCGCTTTTTGGCTAGATCGTTTGAATGGAGCAGCGGTAGCAAGTTAGATTACATGAAGGTGCACTAGATTTTTGCTACCGGCAACAAGTCGGCCTTCCGGAGGGACTTTCCATCATTGGACTTATCTTTCTTCTTGTCCCACCTGGCCCCTGGTACGCACAACACCCTCAAGGATTCCTCTTTGTCCATAGGAGCATCTTTCAAGTGGTGGTATAAGCAATTTATCCTTCTAGGCCTGACTCCCAGCAAGTTCTCATGGGGCTTGAAGGAGATTGTCTTACCTCGAATGTAGGAGGTGTATTTCTCTTCAGCCTTTGACAGTGCCATGTTGGCATAGAACTCTCTGGTGATTTCCTCATAGCCCTCACCAACCAAGCCACAAAGTTTTTCCCACTTCTGTGTTTCAATCTCCACAGTTATCGCAGGGAACTCTCCTAGTTGCAGGTCTAAATTTTTGTCTCCTACTATTGAGTTCTCTTTAATCTTCTCAAACTTCTCCTCGTTCTCCTTGTATTTGAACCTATGGGTTTCAGATGCTCTTGGTTTAGTTTGCAGAGCAGTAGCGGGTGTAGACTTCCTCTGCATGCATTATGGTATAGAAGAGGATGCCATTCTGAAAAATTTATAACAGATTATGAGCAAGGCAAAAAAAAAACCCGTTATCTGTCATGGCTTTTTTTTTTTCAGAAAGCATTTCAGTTTGCTAGGAACAGATTCTTTTATTTTCCACAGAACTCTCTTCATTCAATCACTCACTCGGAGAAATATGAATTGCATGGGGGGAGGTTTCGAGCTCTGTAGCCTACGCTTATGAATACCCCCAAGAATAATCTAACCCTACAGATTTAACACCTAGTCCCGCTCTATTAGAATATGAGTTCTTTTAGCAAAATCAATCTCTATTCATTCAAGAAGCTATGGTCATTCAGAGCATTATTGCATTTAACCATGATCCTGAGCTCAGCCCAGCAAATGCAGAAACTGAATGCCCCCAAAATCATCAATTTAAGCAAACCTACTAATATACTAAGAGGGACATTGGGTAGTTTTTTTTTTCACATTTATGGGTTCATGCAGGTTGACTACATGCATTAGAGGTTAGAAGCATGAACGTATGAACCTCTGGTTTCCAACATCCAACATTGCAAAGGTGGAGAAGGGAGAGAACACATACCTGGAAATTCTTGCAGTTGAGAGGGAGAGGAATGGTTCTGTGAGTAGGGAATGAGGGGAGTGCAGTGAGAGAATTCAAAATGACGTAGTGGGCAATGTGGTTACCTGGGGGTCCTTTTATATTCAAGTATGTGGGATACGAAAAGTTAGGCGTGTGGGCAACAGGTCAAGACAAATTAATGCAACCTAATTTCTTGTGGGCCACAGCTGGCCACTTGTGTTGATCACTCATTGAGTCAACATATGCAGTGAGTTTGCGTTGGATACGCAGTCTCGGTTGCGTTGACAACGTATGTCATAAGAGAATGCAAAATCACATTTTAGTACTTACAAACCTGGTTTCTGTTGGCTACACACGTCAACTTACATCAAGCACATAATTTAGGACAGATTGCAGAACCTTAGGATTCTCAGCATGTTCTTGGACCCTTCAACCAAAATAAAAGTTGCATGGGCAGCTGAGGTATGCATCACACACCAGCAGCACTCAGTCTTTGCCTTGGGCATCCCTTGAGAAGGTCTTGTGTGCTAGGATGGATCTGACACCCCATGTTCCCAACCCAGATTCTGCTCCTTTGCTCCATAACAGTTCCGTTGGACACGTAGATCGCTCTTGTTGGACACGCAAACCAGAACAGCAGACAGAACCTGCTAAAACAGCACTGTCCATCAGTAAACTGTTCTTTAACAACACTCAGGCATGCTCCAGTCCTCCAAACCTGCATGAATATTCAACTATACTACTTTTAATTATTCTACTTGGTATTTACATATAGTTTTCTCAAAATTAACATAAAAATGAAAGGGAAAAGCTAGTTTCCAAGGGTTGCCTCCCTTGCAATGCTTGTTTAATGTCTTCAGCTTGACAGTTTGGATTTCAGTCAATTGATTGAAGGGTGCAGGTAGTCTTCTCCCTGCTAATTTCACCTCCATGATAATGCTTGACACGCTGACACGCTCGTCGCAAACGCGCAAAAATAATTTCTAGATTTCCCCCAAACTATTGGTATAGTATAAGGTGCAACCTAGGTCATCTCCCAAAGACCATTTCATATTCTTAAGCAAATAAGGAGACAATTAGAATAAGGGGGTTTTGTAAAGATGTGATATTGAGTGCTAAACACAAAATACAGACTGAAATTAATTTCACTTAACAATTATCAACTCAAGGAATTCAGAGGCTATTTTCATAACTAATCATTGATCACTAAAATCATGCATTGTGTTTATCAACCTAGGATCATCTGGAACCCCTACAATGATCCTTGAATTCTCTACTGAGAAACCTCTCAGAATTTAATTGATTATGATCAACAAGATTTAGTAACCACTTAATCTTTTATCTAAACCAATTTTACAATCAGAATTCAGTTGAAGTAAGTAATAAAATGAAAACCTTCAATTCAATTACTTAATTTCTACTCTTCAAACTTTTGGAACATGATTTACCAATCAAAAACCAATTATAAATCAATTATACATTAACCAAAATACGTCAACCGATCAAACTTTGATTAAAGAATAAAATTGAAGAATATAGTGAAGCAGAGTAGAAACCACTTAATATGCACGTAAATAAAGATCAAGACCTCAAAGTTAAAATGAAAATAGCTTGAATCCTTGAATTGAAACTACAAACCTAGCCTTCTATAAAGGAGGCAAACTAACAACAAAGAAAGAGACAAACTAACAACAAATAAATCTTAAGCCTTCCATGTAGGAGGCAACTAACAACAAATAAATCCTAAGCCTTCCATGTAGGAGGCAACTAACAATAAAGAAAAGCTAAGCCTTCCATGTAGGCGGCAAACTAACAAGAAAGAAAAACTAAGCCTTCCATGAAGGAGGCAAAACTAACAAGAAAGAAAGAAAGGAAGAAAGAAAGAAAGAAAGAAAGAAAGAAAGTGGTATTGGAGTTAATCTCCAAAATGGTGTGTGTCTCCTCTTGCAAACCCTTCTATTTATAGAGGATTTTTGAGGCATCATCTTCAGAAAGTCACCAACTAGGATATTACTTTTCTACCCTTTTCTTGCTTTCACATGGGCTTTATTGAAATTGCAAAACACTTTTGAATTTTTGCCACCAATGAGCACAACAATTTTGACTTTCTTGTACCGCAATTTCGGATGTTCACATGTCCGAATTAGAGCTTGACTTCTGAACAAAAGTTGTAGCCCTGGATCTTAGCTGTCAAACAAAGTTGATTTCATCTCAATATGACTTCTATATCTCAAGATATGGCCGGATCTTTGCACACTGTTCAAATTCCACGTCAGCAACACTATCTCATCTTTTGAGAAAATTTCGGAGTCCTAAACATCCCATTTAGAATCTGCTCTTGCTTTGTAACTATGGACACTTCTTTAAGCTTTCATTCAAGACAGATTTCATGATTTTTGGATGTCTACAACTCCTATTATGCTCAAAATACTATAATAGTGTCATTTTAATCGGGTAAGCAAAGAAATTCAATTAAACTTCATATGAACCCAAACTCATAAAATATGACAAAGATCACTTAATTGAACATATAAGAAGTCTTAATGAGATAAAAGTGAGAGATAATTATTTATGAAATCTATGCTTATCAAATTCCCCCACACTTATCTTTTGCACGTCTCGGACAAACTTAAGTTAAGGATTGGTGACTATTTTTTTTTTTGAAAGAACATCAAAGTTTTGAGTTGATTTCTCAAGAATTCATAAAATTTCATGAAGCATCCTTTCATCACATTTTTGAAATTACTTAGAAAGGCAACTTTAATTTGAAAAACATAGATTGAGAAAGATAAAACCTCACATGATATACTCTGAATCTCTCAAGTGTTTGATTTGGTAAGTGTTTCTCTCAAATTCAATCCATGAAAGATGAACTATCATAGGCTTGCATATCTTCTACTTCTCTACTACTATGTACACATGCAATGCACAAATCAAGAGGTCTTTATTTTGGTTCTAACGGGATTAGAAAGATGAAATGATATATTGAAGAGATATAATATTAGACCAAGGAAAATGGTGAGGATTGAGAATTGATTGTAAGTGCAAGTGTGAGAAACAGATATCACTTCTTCATTTTTTTTTCAATATAATAGTTTATTTATTAATTTATTGCTTCAGCCTTTTTTTTTTCAACCATGATATTGATGAACACAACAATAATCTCCCCCACACTTATTGAAACACTTATGGTATGATAAATCCAGTATTCCTCACCTTCTATGGTCAGACAAAGTTGTTTTTTTTTTTTTATTTGTGGTGAGCTAAAAAGAAGAAAAGGCTAATCGGCTCAAAGGGCTGATCAAAGGATAAAATTATATGGTTTGGTTATTTGGCCAAGTGGTTTGTTCAAGAAAAACAGTGCCTCAATCATTTTTGTACAATTCATGTGAAAATGTAGCTTCAAAAAGAATCAATGCAAGTTCTGAAGTAACATATTCCATGGATGAAAATCACACAAGAAAGAAAATAATAATAAGGCTCAAAATCTCACAGGTAATATATTTATCAAATCTAATCTATCCAGTTCAAATATGTGTTGCCAAACTAATTAATCTCGAAATGTAAATCATTTTGCTTCAATTATTTTATGAAATCTAAAGAACAACAAACTTCCACATTCAATTTTTTTATTATTATTATTTTTTTTTCATAAGATGCGTATCAAGAGTCAAGTGTAACTCCTTACTCAGCCATCTTACTCAAAGCAAGTTTATGAATCTAACCTAATTTTTTTTTTGTTTTTTTTTTTGGGTTTCTTTTTTTAATTTTTTTTTTTTTAGATATCGGACCATCTTCCCCCCAACCTATCCAAGACATTGTCCCCAATGTCTTAGATGGAATTTCATATAACAGGAAAAGAAATGTAAGAAAACCATCAAAGTAAGGAAAAGTTATAACCGAAGAGTGGTATCTGGTTCTCTTTTATCTCTGCCATCCTGATTTGGTTGGTTCACCAGCTGCATTGCTTTATTCTAAAAATGGTGAAAATTTCAAATAAATTGAAAAGACAATGTAAATGACAAACATACCCGCATGAGAATGAACATTAGTTGTGATTGTGGCTCACATCTTCCTCTGGTTTTACGTCCAGTAACGGCTGAAACGCCTTCTAAGAGTCGAGGATGTGCTTCCCATTCAGTTTTCTTGTAAACTGACAAAAGAGTCTTTTAAACTCAGATTCCCAAGACTATAACATGCTTTTTCCTTATGGAATAGTTTAAACAAATCAAGAATAGTATGCCTAAAAAACAAATTGTTAGAAAGGTTAAAAATTTTATACAAACTCAAAAAATTGTTAGAAAGGTTAAAAATTTTATATAAACTCAAAAAATTGTTAGAAAGGTTAAAAATTTTATACAAACTCCTAAATAAGCCTAGGAAACTAAAATGGTCCCCGGCAACGGCGCCAAATTTTGACACGCTCGTCGCAAACGCGCAAAAATAATTTCTAGATTTCCCCCAAACTATTGGTATAGTATAAGGTGCAACCTAGGTCATCTCCCAAAGACCATTTCATATTCTTAAGCAAATAAGGAGACAATTAGAACAAGGGGGTTTTGTAAAGATGTGATATTGAGTGCTAAACACAAAATACAGACTGAAATTAATTTCACTTAACAATTATCAACTCAAGGAATTCAGAGGCTATTTTCATAACTAATCATTGATCACTAAAATCATGCATTGTGTTTATCAACCTAGGATCATCTGGAACCCCTACAATGATCCTTGAATTCTCTACTGAGAAACCTCTCAGAATTTAATTGATTATGATCAACAAGATTTAGTAACCACTTAATCTTTTATCTAAACCAATTTTACAATCAGAATTCAGTTGAAGTAAGTAATAAAATGAAAACCTTCAATTCAATTACTTAATTTCTACTCTTCAAACTTTTGGAAAATGATTTACCAATCAAAAACCAATTATAAATCAATTATACATTAACCAAAATACGTCAACCGATCAAACTTTGATTAAAGAATAAAATTGAAGAATATAGTGAAGCAGAGTAGAAACCACTTAATATGCACGTAAATAAAGATCAAGACCTCAAAGTTAAAATGAAAATAGCTTGAATCCTTGAATTGAAACTACAAACCTAGCCTTCCATAAAGGAGGCAAACTAACAACAAAGAAAGAGGCAAACTAACAACAAATAAATCCTAAGCCTTCCATGTAGGAGGCAACTAACAACAAATAAATCCTAAGCCTTCCATGTAGGAGGCAACTAACAATAAAGAAAAGCTAAGCCTTCCATGTAGGAGGCAAACTAACAAGAAAGAAAAACTAAGCCTTCGATGAAGGAGGCAAAACTAACAAGAAAGAAAGAAATGAAGAAAGAAAGAAAGAAAGAAAGAAAGAAAGTGGTATTGGAGTTAATCTCCAAAATGGTGTGTGTCTCCTCTTGCAAACCCTTCTATTTATAGAGGATTTTTGAGGCATCATCTTCAGAAAGTCACCAACTAGGATATTACTTTTCTACCCTTTTCTTGCTTTCACATGGGCTTTATTGAAATTGCAAAACACTTTTGAATTTTTGCCACCAATGAGCACAACAATTTTGACTTTCTTGCACCGCAATTTCGGATGTTCACATGTCCGAATTAGAGCTTGACTTCTGAACAAAAGTTGTAGCCCTGGATCTTAGCTGTCCAACAAAGTTGATTTCATCTCAATATGACTTCTATATCTCAAGATATGGCCGGATCTTTGCACACTGTTCAAATTCCACGTCAGCAACACTATCTCATCTTTTGAGAAAATTTCGGAGTCCTAAACATCCCATTTAGAATCTGCTCTTGCTTTGTAACTATGGACACTTCTTTAAGCTTTCATTCAAGACAGATTTCATGATTTTTGGATGTCTACAACTCCTATTATGCTCAAAATACTATAATAGTGTCATTTTAATCGGGTAAGCAAAGAAATTCAATTAAACTTCATATGAACCCAAACTCATAAAATATGACAAAGATCACTTAATTGAACATATAAGAAGTCTTAATGAGATAAAAGTGAGAGATAATTATTTATGAAATCTATGTTTATCACACGCTGGCCATTGACCTTGAAACTTCTTTGAGACTACATGTCTTCAAGGGTGATAGCACCGTGATCAGAAACTTCTTTGATCACGAAGGGACCTGACCATCTGGACTTCAACTTCCCTGGAAATAGTTTCGACCTAGAGTTGAATAGCAGAACCAACTGTCCAGGTTCAAATACTCTATGTTTAATTAGCTTATCATGTCATTGCTTGGTCTTTGCCTCGTAAATCTTTGCATTTTCATAGGCATTAAGGTGAAGTTCCTTTAGTTCATGCAGCTGTAACAGTCTACTTTCTCCAGCTGCGTTTGCATTGAAATTGAGGAATCTGGTTTCCCAATATGCCTTATGTTCAAGTTCAACAGATAGGTGGCATGCTTTTCCAAAAACCAGTTAGTATGGAGACATACCAATCGGAGTTTTGAAAGCTGTTCTGTAGGCTTATAATGTGTCATCCAACCTGTTAACCCAATCTGTCCTGGAGCTGTTCATAACCTATTCCAGGATCCTCTTTATTTCCCTGTTGGAAACCTCAGCTTGGCCATTACTCTATGGGTGATATGCTGTGGTAACTCTGTCCCTAACATCATATTTGCTCAGAACTGCTTCCAACTGCTTGCTACAAAAGTGAGATCCCCCATCACTGATGAGAATGCGTGGGGCACCAAACCTAGACAGAATGTGCTTCTTCAGAAATTTTATTACAAATTTGGCATCACAAGTGTGTGTAGGGACAACTTCCACCCATTTTGAAACATAGTCCACAGCTAGCAATATGTATTCATTAGAGTACAAGGAAGGGAATGGTCCCATGAAATCTATGCCCCACACATCAAATAGCTCCACTTCTAAGATGTTGGTGAGGTACATTTCATCTTTCCTTGAGACATTTCCACTGCGTTGGCAGGCATCATACATAACTACAAAATCCTTAGCATCCTTGAATAGTGTAGACTAGAAAAATTCACTTTGTAGCACCTTGACTGCTGTCCTTTTTCCATTGAAATGGCCTCCATAGGCTAAGCTATGACAGTGCCACAAAATGTCTCTTTACTCTTCCTGTGGGATACACTTTCTGAGCAATCCATTTACACCTCTTTTGTACAGGAAAGGCTCATCCCATAGGTAGAATTTGCTGTCATGATAGAGCTTTTTCCGTTGTTGCCAAGACCATCCAGCTGGAATGATGTGCGCAGCTTTGAAATTCACCATATCTACATACCACAGTGCAACAGCGATGGCTAGCAGCTTCTCATTTGGAAACTCCTCGTTGATCAGGACCTTCTCATCCTCTATGGTTTCAATAGGCAGCCTTGACAGGTGATCAACTGCACCATTGTTTTTTCCTTTACGGTCTTGGATTTCAAAATTGAACTCTTGGAGGAGTAGAATCCACCTGATCAGCCTCGGTTTTGCCTCCTATTTTGACAGCAAATGTTTCAAAGCAGCATGGTTAGTGTAAACAATTACTTTGGAACCAATTAAATATGACCAGAACTTGTCAAAAGCATAGACAACGACCAGCAACTCTTTTTCAGTTGTTATGTAGTTCAACTATGCACTATTCAACACCTTGCTAGCATAATATATAACATGTAGCCTCCTATCTCTCCACTGTCCTAGCATAGCACCTACAGCAAAATCACTTGCATCGCACATGAGTTTAAACGGGAGACTCCAATCGGGGGCTGCAAGTATAGGCGTTGTGATAAGTCTTTCTTTGAGTGTGTTGAACGCCTTCATACATGAATCATCAAATCTGAATTCAGCTTCTTTCATTAGGAGGTCACACAATGGTTTAGATATTTTGGAGAAGTCTTTGATGAATCTTCTATAGAATCCGGCATGCCCAAGGAAACTCCTCACTTCCTTCTCGTTTATTGGAGGAGGGAGCCTTTCAATAGCTTCGACCTTGGCCCTATTTACTTCTACACCTCTTAATGAGACCTTGTGTCCTAACACAATACCTTCCTGTACCATAAAGTGGCATTTCTCCCAATTCAGTACTAGGTTGGTCTCTTCACACCTTTTCAGCACACAAGAAAGGTTGCTCAAGCAGTTGTCATAGTCAGAACCAAAGACCAAGAAGTCATCCATGAAGACCTCAATAAAATTCTCCATCATGTCAAAGAAAATGGCCAGTATGCACCTTTGAAATGTGGCAAGTGTGTTGCACAGACGAAAGGGCATCCGACGATACGCAAATATCTCATAAGGATAGGTAAAGGCAGTTTTTTCTTGGTCCTTGGGATCCACCACAATCTAGTTGTAACCAAAATATCTATCCAGAAAGCAATAGTAGGCATGCCCAGCTATTCTTTCCAGCATTTAGTCCATAAATAGAAAAGGGAAGTGGTCTTTCCTGGTGGACTCATTGAGTCTTTTGTAGTCTATGAACATACGCAAACCAGTCACTGTCCTTGTAGGAATAAGCTCATTCTTCTCATTAGAGATCACTGTTATTCCTCCCTTCTTAGGCACAACCTGAACTAGGCTGACCCACAAGCTATCTAAAATTGGGTAGATGATACCTGCATCCAACATCTTGAGGACTTCCTTCTTCCCAACCTCTTTCATGGTTGGATTGAGTCTTCTTTGGGGTTGCACCATAGGTTTGAAATCTTCTTCCATTAGGATTTTTTGCATGCAAAAGGAAGGACTTATTCCCTTCAAATCTCAAATATTCCATCTAAGGGCAAATTTGTGAGCTCTTAAAATTCTCAACAGCTTCTCCTCTTCTTCTTCATTGAGGAAATTTCTCACAATCACTAGAAATGTGTTCTTTGCTCCTAAAAATACATAACAGAGGTGAGATGGGAGCTGTTTCAATTCTTTCTATGGGTTGTCTACTCTTTCTTCTTCCTTCTGCAAGCCTTCAGGAGGTTGTGAGCTTGTCCTCGGAGGAGGATTAGCTCCAAGTGTGGCTATGCAATCCTCCACATCTTGGTTTTCTTTTTCTCACCCCTAGTTCAGGCTTTTAGATTGCCACAGTACTCCTTCAAGAATGGAGTTATTATCTTGTTTTTCAAGAGGGTTTGACAGCGGTGTGGCCAACGCATTCATTGGAAGCAGCATGGCCAATGCATCCATCCTCATGCAATGCAACGATTCAACAAGATGCTTCATAGCTTCAAAGACATTGAAGGTGACCTTTTCATCCTGTACTCTCAGCATTAGTTGTCCTTGCTGCATATCAATAAGTGCTCGCCCTGTAGCAAGGAATGGTCTTCCTAGGATCAATGGTATTTTAGCATCTTCCTCGATGTCCAACACCACAAAATCCGTTGGAAAGATAAATCTATCCACCTTGACCAGGAGGTCCTCTACCACACCATATGGATATTTGATCGACTTATCAGCTAGGTGGAGGCACATCATAGCAGGCTTCACCTCCTCTATTTCTAGTCTCTTCATTATAGAAAGAGGCATCAAGTTGATACTAGCCCCTAAGTCGCATAATGCTTCCCCAATCCCCAAGTTACCGATGGTGCAGAGAATTACAAAAGAACCTAGATCCTTAAGCTTCTGAGGGAGCTTCCTTTAAATGATGACACTACACTCTTCCGTGAGAGCTACAGTTCCATCCTCCTTTAGTTTTCTCTTTTTGGAGAGCAACTCCTTCATGAACTTCACGTAGGATGGAATTTCTTCCAATGCTTCAGCTAATGGGATGTTAATTTGTGGGTTCCTAAATACATCCAAGAATTCTGAGAATTTCCTCTCCTCTTGCTGCCTTTTCAGTCTTTGTGGGAATGGGATAGTTTGTGTTGCCAACGGAACCTTTTCCCCGTTGGCAACGACTTCCTCAAACAGTTGCTTTTTACTTTTCTTGCTGGCTTTTCATGAAATTCCTTCTTCTGATCTTCCTTGGTTGTTGGTTGCGGACTTGTTGCCAAATCTCCTCCAAGTTGCATTTCTTCTCCATTTTTGGAGGTTTGTTCCACTGGATCAGCAGCACAATGTACTTGTAAAACTGTGTTATCTCCTATCTTTTTTAGTTTTGATGGTCGAGGCTCTATCACCTTTCCACTCCTCGTCATGATTGCATTGCACTGCTCCTTAGGGTTCACTATTGTGTTACTGGGAAAGCTCCTATCATTTCTTTCTGTGAGCTGTTTGGATACCTGCCCCACTTGATTTTCTAGATTCTTGATGGAAGCTTGGGTTGACTGCATGAACTGGCTGAGTATGTTTCCCAAGTCTGCAGAGTTGTCCTAAGGTTGATTTGCTTGTTTTTGAGAGGGCTGTTGCTGCATTTACGACCCATTCCTCTTGGGGAGATTGTTCTGATTCTTGAAATTTGAATTATAAGAGTTAGAGAAAGGAGGATACTTGGACCTTTGTGGCTGGCCCATATAGTGCACATGTCCCTGACTGGATGTTCCTGTCAAATTTGCATCACAACATCCATTCTCATGCTCTCCCCCACAGAAATCACAGTTCAGGACTTGTGTTTACTGTGAGGTTCCTACATTGAAAACCTGTAGCTGCTTTGTCAAAGTCTCCAATTATTGGGAAATTAGTTTTTTTTAAGTAATGCAGTTTTCATGTCCAACTCCAGCAAACCTCTCCTTGACACGCTTCTGTCATTCGGTGATTGGTATTCATTGGAAGCCATTATCTCAATCAATTCCATGGCCTCCTCTGCAGTTTTGGTATTCAAAGATCCTCCGACTGAAGCATCAATAATGAGTCTTGTGGCGGGCTTAACTCTATTGTAGAAAATGTGAATTTGATGAACATCAGGGAAACCATGGTGTGGACAGTTCCTCAGAAGCTCCTTGAACCGCTCCCAAGCTTCATAGAGCAACTCTCCTTCTTTTTGGCTGAAGCATGAAATTTCTCCTCTCAGCTTATTATATTTAGAGGGAGGAAAGTACTTCATAAGAAATTTGGATACTAACCGCTCCCACGTAGTGATGCTCCCTCTTGGTTGGGTTTGAAGCCAATACTTGGCATGGTCTCTAAGAGAAAAAGGGAACAGTCTCAATCTGATGGCATCCTCAGAGACTCCGTTCATCTTGATTGTATTGCATAGCGGGAGAAAACTTGAGAGGTGGAGATTCGGATCCTCCATTTCACTGCCCCCGAACTGGTCCTGTTGGACTAGATGGAGAAGTGCTGGTTTGATTTCGAAATTGTTGACAGCAATAGGCGGTCTCACAATGCTCGCGCTGCAGCCTGCAGAATTTGGGACATCGTACTCTCCCAATGTAATTCTCCTATTATGTTGATGTTCCTCCATGGTGGACTACTCTGCAAAGTGCTCTTCGTTGACTCCTTGCGCCCGTAGTTGCTCCTGCTATGCTTTCCTTATCTTTGCTTCCCTTCGGTTTCTTCTTGCTAGTTTTTCAATTTCAGGTTCAAAGGTTAACTCCTGATCTTTTTGACCTCACATAAACAAAGTTGAACAAGATTAAAACTCAAGGGGGAATCAGTATGAAAAATAGAATTATGAAGAAAATCAAACAGAATTGCTCAATCTAGTGGCATTCGTAGTACTCATCAATATTGAAAATCACATCCCCGTCAACGGCGCCAAAAACTTGTTGGTTGAAATGTGATGAAAGCAAGTGTACCTTATCCTTTTTAAGAGTAAAGAGTGAGAAAGACTATCATCTCCACAAGGATATACAGGATTTTATTGCCAAAAAGCTTTAAAACTCCATTATGTACAGGTTACTCAGTTTTCTATCATTTTCTCATGCATTGCTAATTATTTATGCTCGAATTGCTTATTATTATATCAAAATATGTATCAAATAAGTGTCGTGTTGGACACTTATCAGGCATCATCCTACGTATAAAGCCTAGTTTAGCCATGGAGTGTTATTCACCATGCTAGTTGTGTCTTTCTACCAATCTCTTACTCTCTTCAATAATTTTGTAGCAATAGTAATAGAAGGTTTCTTAGCATTTCTAACCACACCTTCACTCCATGCAACAACCTCAGTCCCCAATAGTTTTTCCTGCTGCCTCGCATATTGGGTATCTACCTACCAATATTAATCAAATGGATTTAATATAGAGTAAGTAATTCAAGGTATCTAAGAATTTTTTAAAGTTTTCATGCAATAATAACTTTTCTGGATTATTATTTTAAAGATAATAATCTGAAAAATCCAACCTCCAGAAATCATATACAATCATCTGGCTTAGAATTTTTATAAGAATTAGTATTCAGTCTTTCACTTTGTTCTTACTTTTGTATTTTAAGTGGGGAAAGTTAGGACCACTTTTTGGTTGTTTATATTTGTTCCGTGTGCACTGTAAAGTTACAGTGAAGAATACAGTGCAAGTGAGAGCATCTTTTACCACATCACAATCTCATTTCAAGATTTGTGTTAATCATGATTTTAATCATAGCCTTATTATGTTTAAGTCTGGGTAGAAAATTCTTTGAGGAATCTACTCCTTAAATCAAAAGCACAACATTGATGTAACATTCAACTTTTTGTAACTTGAAACTGCTCTAAATTGAAAACTTAATGAACTAGATGACTCTAATATAGGATTTTACTTATTTATAGGCAACTTTACTTTTTAGGTAAGTTCCTTATTGGTTGTATTAAGGAGAGGGAACTTCTCGTATCTCTTGACTAAAATTATAAATCCATAACAACTAATAAAATTTGGTTTAATTATTTGAGTTATGTATCAAGAAATTAAGTGTGTTATATGAGGAAGCTACTCACACGCACCATATTATTATTTATTATAGGTTCCCATGGTAAAGAGTGATCGGAATATGTGTGATTATTGAAGCTAGGTCGATGGTCAACTTTTTTGAAAATGACCCTTTTTTCTAGTTCATCAGTTATGATCTTAAAGAATTGACATACCAATTTGAAAATATCATCCATCAATGATAGTATTAATAGAACTGTTTCATTGGTCATTTATAAATCATTGATTTATTTATAGAAAATTAACTATAATTACTGTAAAATTAAGGATTCTTATATGGTAATTTTATCTAATTTTTCTTAATTTTGCAAGAATGATCATGCAAGTAAAGAGAAAAAACTAGATTGATTTTGGATTAAAAGGATGATAAAAAAGAGAATAAAAATATGAAAGAGCGGTCAAAAGACAAAAGTGTCCCTTTTATGAAGCCATCACAATCATATTGGTTGGATCATGCTCTCAGAATCGACTAGGTTTTCAACATGGCTATGTAGACTTGATCATGTCCTAGTAGCGTCTTAGAGTTTCTAATATGGGCGCAAACCTGAGTATGACCACACCATCCTTGGGAGATCTCATAAATGTTGCAAGTTATTCTTAATGATGCAGGAAAGGATCTCAATCAACCATGACAGTAGGCTAACTTGGTTTGCAAAGAAGGAAATTCTAATCCACACATCTAAAAGGAAGGATAAGCCTTGGAAGAAACACATGCTAAAATTCTTCAAACGTTTCATATGCCCTAGAGGCCCCACATCTCAACACCTTGGACACATCAAGGGGGTCCTTCAACCCACCTTTTTCTTTGCCTTTCTTTTTTGCATTTCCTCCATACCCATTTCTTCTTCTGACATCTTCCTGTACGATCTTAATGGAAGGAATCCTCCACAATGCAAGTTATAGAGTCTCTTTCCAACCTTACTAGTATTATGATTTTGTATCTTATTTTAGGATTAAGATTATGGATAATTTTACCATCTTAGATTGCTATAATTTTTCTTCTTTAGCTATATGTGACTAAGCCCCAATTCATCAGGTTTTAGTAAACCTTATGATGTAACTATTTGAATCCTATTTTTCTTTATGAATAATTATATGCTTTCATTATGAATAATTGCATGGTTTTTATCTAATTATGTTACCTTATTACGCTTAATCCATTAATGAGAATTAACTACTCTTGTTGATCTCTAAGTTTTTTGGGAGTAGTCGATTATACCATTTCCTAATTGACAGAATTATAAGGTAACTAAACATAAGAGTTTTGAAGGATCAATTGGAATCCTAAGCCTCTAACTAGTTATTAACTTAACAAATCTAAGGTGCTTTATGTTTCTCTTAACTATTTACCTTTTATGATAATTGGGATAATGTTAAGGAGAACTATTTATTACTATTGAATGATCATTGGGTAGTAATATCTTTAAAACAAGTGATTATCAATTAATGTTTAAATCATTCATATGGAAATTTAAGGGTAAAAATAGGTAAAGTTATAAAGGGATCCAAAGTTCCATGCTTATCCATAACTTTATACTTGTGTTGTACAATTTTTATTTTTCTTTAAACTTGCTTTCTTACTCTGATTTCTTTCACTTGCACACAAACCCTCTTTCATGAGCTTAAAATTTGGAAATTCAACTTTTAAAGATTGTTGGCATAGTATTTGTGGAATCGACACTAAGGATCTAAAATATTCTCTTTCTACATTGGCGGTTATACTTTCTAGTGTGTAAAACTTGGCATATGATTTTTACACTAACATTTTTCATGCATAAGGATTTTGCAATTGTTGTCGGAAACTATTCCCTAATAGTCTTAGAAGCTTAAATTTTGATTTTTTGAGACTTTTCTATACATATTATTTATAAAAATAAAAATCAAAAATAAAATTAAAAATTTCTATGATATCCTTGTATAATTATTTTCTTTATGTATGTTAACTCCCTCTCAAGCCTTTAATTTGAAGTTTAATCTAAAGATAGAAATAACAACTCAATGGTTGAAGCAAGAAACCAGAGAAAGGAAGATGGCCAGACAAGGATGTAGGATATTATCGGATTACATGGCCCTCAGCAATAATGGCCTAAGGAGCAACATATCTATCCCAGCATTGGAAGGTGTTCTAAACTTTGATTGAAGCTTGCCCTTATTATTATGTTTCAGATTTTGCTTCAATTTGGAGGGATGGCCTCAGAGACCCACATCTTAACATTAGAAAGTTCTTGAGGCCAACCAACACGATAAAGATGAATGGTATTTCACAGGATGTCATACAATTACATTTGTTTCCTTTTTTGTCATGGAAAAGGTGAACGATTAGTTAAACTCGTTTCTAGTGGCATCCATTACTACTTAGGAGTAGTTACATCATTCATTTTTTATTCAATATTTTTCACAGTCCATGTAGTCCAAGATCATAGTGGACAATGCAAGCTTTACGTAGTTTATGAATAAGTCCTTGTATGAGGTTTAAGACTGATTCCAAAATCTTCTCTGGAGGTTCCCACATTATGGGTGCCAAACGTCCCATCTTGTTCAGATCTTCTACAATATTCTTTCCTATCTAAATAGAGTTGTCATTGATGCAACTTATGGCAGGGTATCCTTAATAACCCCTAGAGGACACATGGGAAATCATAGGGAACTTGGATACTAATAGCAATCAATGGTGATCTGCTAACAAACATTTGAACCAAAAATATTGTCAACTGGAAGGAATATATCAAGCAAATCATATCGACATGGTAGCTTGTTAGATAAAAGGCTTAAATAGAAAGATGAAGGCTCTTATGCAGGAAAATACATATTGTAACCTGAACCCAGCTCATGTAACCTTTGTTTCTCCACAATCTATAATGATGAAGGATGTGTGGTTCAATCCTATATGGCTCAACAAAATGAGGAGGTGAATCTTGTCGGAAATACCTTTAACCATACTTAGAAAACTAACACTAATCTCTTTTGGCGGTGTTAAGATTACAATTTTCTAACAATGCTCAAAATTTTTATAGGTCTCCTCATATGCAGCATCAAGAAAGTTATAGGGGAAGAAAGGAAGGAGCCAATCACGATTCCAAAACATTAAGGTATGGCTCCAAAACATAGAGACACAAATTTTCTAGGTTTGGAACATGGAGAACCATATAAGACAAATCATTAACCTCTTGTCACAACAAGCGCCTAAGACCTTACCTAATAAGCTTGCGGTGAACCCAAAGAAGCAGGTGATGCTAAGGTTTGATGAATGTGAATCCCTAGAAAATCAGGGTAGCAAGATGTGAACGAGAAGATGTAACACCCACAGTTTCTCATGATAGACTCCCTAAGTTACAAATGTCCTTTAGTAAGAAATAAAGTAGAGATAAGAACAAAAGCTAGAGAAATTAGAGAATTTTCAATAAATAATGAAAATGACCT
This sequence comes from Canavalia gladiata, assembly GCA_037954105.1. Lineage (NCBI taxonomy): Eukaryota > Viridiplantae > Streptophyta > Magnoliopsida > Fabales > Fabaceae > Canavalia > Canavalia gladiata. Next base: position 43,935,513 of record CM075661.1, read on the forward strand.
TGCACTAGGATGACACAAATAAATATCCAGGTAACCCAGAATAAAAGTTAAAAGACATTTTATAGATTTAGAATCCATTGATGAGGGTTAGAAAGTTATGAGAAAAGAATAGAAACAAAAAGATAACGAAAACGGCATCAGAAATGTCCAAAAATACCCAAAAGACCCTTAGAAAGCTCTGTCTTCTATAAAGGGCTAAATTGTTCCCAGAAAAATGGAAAATAACATAACAATGATTCAAGAATGAACTAATAAATATTAAAAACATTAGAAGAATAATTTGGGAAGTTTCTATAAAATTCTTAGAAAATTACCAAAATGCTCCTAGAAGGTTAGGAGGGTAAGAAAATGCAAAGTAGAAGTTGAGAATTGAACTTTATCCATTGAGCACGAAAATTTGCATGTGCAAAATGAGGTAATAACTTAACCGATGAGTCATCACACTATTTATGACATGTAAGACAAGTATTAATGAGGAGAGATAAAATTAACCATGCTTAGAATAAATTAACCTTGATTAGTGTTACATTTAGATTGATTAGTGTTCAACTAACCCTAAAGAACAATTCCTTGTATTTACATTTAATTTATAAAATGGTAATTATATGTAAATGGACCAAAATATCCTTAAGTGAGAATTTAATTCCCACATGTCCTGAAGTGGTTGAATTTCCTATAGGCCAAGGGGAGCTCATTTGCTTCATTATCAACCTTCTAAAAACTTAAGCAAATTCTCTAAACTCTCCCAAAACTTAAAATTATCTCAAAATATCAAAACTTACACTAAACTTGAACTTCCATCTTTGAAGTTTAAGTTATAACAAGACAAATCAATAAAGTCCCACCACCATCACTAGGAGATTTTGTGTGGACCACCAAGGAGGAGGGAACCAACTTCAAATACCCACCAAACCTTCATAAAATTCTTCAACAAGTAAGGTCTTTACCATACACTTTTCTAAGCTTTTAATTATGTGTTTATAGTTTGTTTTTCTTCTCTTTTTGGTGGATCTCTCCCTATGTTATATGGATTTCACTTTGCTTGAGTTTGATAAAGTTGAAAACTGCCCTTGATGGATAACAATGAGCATCATCAAGTTTTTAGTAATTTTTGGAAGTTAAAAGGGAATTTTAATGGATTAAAGTGCTTCTTGTAACCTTTGAAGCAATTTAATCGGTTAAAATATCTTAAAAATTATTTTTTTGAAGTTTGGGCAGATTTCAAAGTTTTTATAAAATTTTTTGAAGTGCTCAAAGTAAGGGATGGATAGATGTTGGAGTAGATCTAGTAGATCTCCACTTCGTTGTCTTGAAAAATGCCTTCTTTATGGTTTTTATGTTCAAAGTTGTAAGCTTGCTTATGTCTCCTCTTAAAAGCTTTAATCTTGAACTTAGACTTTGATAAATGTTCAAATTTTCACCCATGTGATAATAATCCTAAAATACTAAAAATTTTAAGTTACAAAAGTTACAAACTTAACCTAAAACTTGGATCTTAAAACTAGTAAGAGTAAGGGTGGACTTTTAGAATAAAATTTTAACAAGACACTTAAGATCTTCCATGATCATGACCAAAGATATGGAGTAAGGACAAATATTATGGACCCAAAAGCATAAGATGAAACAAGTGCTAAAATTCATTACACAAAGGTCAAATAAGAAGAAATTGAGAAAAAGACCTTTGCTTGGACATATGATGGATTTGGCCACTCTCCATTAAATTAAGGGAACTTGAGTTTAAAATTTTGACTAAGGTGTAATGAGGAGCCTAACCATGTATAAGAAAGGAATTATAATTTTGAAACAGGCTTCATAATAGTTTGGGTAACCATTCGGCTATGCTTGGGTAAATTGGTGAAAGTAAGTAAAAATCTTGTTAGCACTTAAAATAAACTTAACTATGCATAAGGTGGAAACTAGAAATAATTTATGGAGCTGTGGAAGTGTGATAAACGATTTGACCATACCTACCAAGTGAGAAGGAAAAGTCTTAAAAATCTCTAAATTGGTGTAGTTTAATAGCCTAACTTCTAACTAGTATAAATCACCTTCTAATGTAAGAACAAAACATGAACCATAATGCTTTAGGAGCTTAGGGAGTGGGTTCAACAACCTATAGAACAATTAGGTAAAGTAGATTAATTTGGATGCTTAAAAACATTTGCATAAGATGTAAGAATCTTTGAATTCCTAGGAAAGGAGGTAAACAAGTAGGTTAATTAGTGGTTCAAATTTAATTAGCAAAGTTATTAGTAACGAAAGTATAAAAATTATAACACTTAAACTTGAAATTAGAAAGTTATGCATAAAACATCCAAATTGGTGAACATAAAGAAGAAATAACTAAAGAGGCCATTCGGCCAAATAAAATAGGAATCCACCATTTCATAATCTTACATTAAAAATACTAAGCGAAACTTAATCTTTGAGAAAAGGAAAGGTTGAAAGGTAACTTAGAAGAATGAGGGGACAAAGTCCCTATGAGATTTATCATAAATCTTATAAAATAAAGTAAGATGGACAAGATCTTGGAGGAAGGTTGCATGGTGCCCAAGAAATCTACATTAAGAATAATTAAGAAATCTTGATTGGAAGGTTGGTTTATAATTAAAATAATTATGCCAACTTGTTGTTTTGCCTTTTGATTACATAAAGATGAATGTAAAGTGTATGGATGTACTCTTGATTGTTTAGAAAAATGATGTGTTATATGATGCTCATGTATGGATCATAAATGAGAAAATAGATTGGATTAGAGGATATATTCACTCTCTTGAATGATGCATGAAATTTAAGCAAATTATGGTCCCAAGAGTGGATGAATTATATGATAAATTGGATGATTTAGGTGCTATTTATGCATACCATATTGATTGAATATTGAATATACATATTATCACAAAGACTTAAAAACGAACCTAATAAGTCAAGAGATTACTAAAGAAAATCCTATGTGAAAATTTAACACACTATTCTTACCATGCCAAGTCATAAGGCTTGTGCACTTATGGAGGTCACAAGACTTCCCATATAGAAGCCATAGGGCTTCAAGAAATTATGATGGTAACGACCATCTAAAATGAGCTCATATCCTAGAACAAAAGGTAGAGTTTGTGGGAAGTGAAAGATATTGTTTGACTAAGAGTGTTTATGATATGCCTTAAATTAAATTGTCATAGAAAGGGTGACTAGAAAATGAGAATGAATTATGATTAAGGCATGAATGAAATGATACTAAGATGATATCTATTATATAATGTAATGTGATCTCAAAAAAATAAAAGATGTACGAAATCCAGAATAAGTGCTTTGTATACTTATGATAGAAGTTAGTTCTGCAATTAGAAAATAAAAAGAAATCCATTGCAACTAAGGATTATCTAAAAATTTAATAGTGAACTTGTATGCATGTTATGTTTCTAAATAAAATGAAGTGGCTGGGTTAAAAATATTGACGCTATAGTTAGGGTAAAATCCTACTGAGAAAATTAGTTTCTCACCCCTCTCCTACTATTTTCTATCTCAGACTCTAACATTGTTGTTCATGAAGGTGATGGTGTTTGTGGAGGTTGACAACGTAAGCTAGGTGGTTTGAGCCTCAGAGTCCTCAAGTTTGACACATTAATGGAAATTTAGTTTCACCCCAATAATGTACGTGTTATATGATAGCCATGGATAATTGTAATATAAATAAGCAATATGTAGATTTGTATTATATTGCATATGATGAAGATATCCATATAAACTTCAATAACTTAGTGTTAATGGAGACTTGTTGGTTGATCAATAAATCCTGCTCACATTTACCATTGGGAGGTATGAGGACAATCCCATCTATGATGTTGTCCCAATGGAGGCCAACCACGTGCTTTTGGGAAGGTCATGGCAATATGATAGGGATGTCCATCATAATAGACATACCAATAGGTATTCCTTCGACTTCAACTCCCCTAGAAAATTACCTTTGTCCTCTAATGACTTCTGTCAAGATCAAACACACCTAAGGCAAAAAAAAGAGATAGAGAGATAAGATTTAGAAAAAGAAAAGTTGGAAGAAATAAAAGAAACTGAAAATAAAAAAATTAAAAAAAAGAAAGGTTAAGGGCAAGTGAGGTCACCACATATCTTATAAAGGAGGGTGAAGATAGGCTTAGGAGGAAGGATGATGTGAGAAAAATCCTCCTAATTAAGAAACATCTTTTTGTAAGTTTCTTCCCCTTGAACCTCTCCATTGAGGTAAGGTCTAGTACCCATGTAAGTAAAGTACCATATTCTTTGGGAGGGAGTTAAGACATAACCATCTTAGAGACCCAATCTCCTTAACTAACATTTGGTACTTAGGGAACCATTATTACATGGCATATTGAGGGTCGTATGATTATAGCCATTCATTTGATTCAATCTTCACCTTTTTATATGCATCATTGTAAAGTTTCATCTATGGATTTCCTTAGCATGCATCCAGTTTGTCTTATCAAATTGCATCTAGGATAATTTAAAATTTCAATATCAATGACTTGGAGGAAGAATCATCTAATTTCTTAGTAAAATCTCCATTACTACATCACCAGTCTTTGCCACTTTATGACGAGAAAATGATAGCCCCTTCATAGATTTGTGGTTATTATTCCCTACCTAGGATAAGTCAACCCATGAGTATATCACTGATATTGACTATCCACAAAAGCTATGAAAGAAACTCATAAATCAACTTACAGTTCCTAACCTCCTGTTTTATTTTTATGATGGTTATGGGTTTTTGGGTCTTTACTGCATTTTATTTTTGAATTCTTATGTTTACATGTGATTTGGAAAACTCAAAAGGTTAGTATTTAATCCTGGTATTATCTTATTTAACCAACAACAATAATATCTCCTTTTATCATGTTTGTTCTTATGCTGTAGGTAGTGATGATGCTTATACATTCAAGGAGGAACACTTTGGATAGGGGATGAGATGATGCAGAGGTCCCAGTTGCAGAGCCACTAGGCATCTTGGAGCTAACATAAACTAGGCTTATTGGGCCTTAGACAATAGAAAAGGATTTAGGTATTTTTTTTTTGTATTATAGGAACTAGCCTGCCTAATATGTATAGGATTTGAGCCTAATTTTCTTGTCTTTTAGCTTAGGATTTTTTAGGCTTTCTATGGCCCAATTTAAGGCTGGATTTAGGGGAAAGAAGGCACCATTATTGGGCTGAAATCCAAGCCCAATTTGGGTTCAAATATGCCCCTCCTTCCCTCAATTTTATACCTCCTCCATTTTTCCTATATAAAGGCATCACTTGTGTAATTTTCAACATTTAGTTCATTTTGAATGAAATTATGAGTTTTCACTCAAATTTTTTAGAATAATTCTCTCTTTATCCTTCTTATAAAACTAGACTTGGGGTGGAGGAACCTTCTCATCCGTGGCTACTTATGGTGGCGGAGAAGAAGTTCATCCTCCACAAGAGGTGGCACTTCCAAGTCAATGATTAATTCAAATATATTCCTCTTCCATTCTCCACCAAATTGAAACCTCTATTACTCCAAAAGAACCACTTCTTTCCACTTTTGCATCACCACTATCTAGGATAGATGATCTACTAGACCAGTTGAGAGGAGCTATAGTATTCTTAAAGATTGATTTAAGATCAAGATACCATTAGATTAAAGTGAGACATGAACATATACCTAAGACAACCTTTAGAACCTATTATGGCCATTACAAATTCACAATCATGTCATTTGGATTGATAAATGCAACTATGGTTTTCATGGATTACATGAATCAAATTTTTAGACCTTACTTGGATAAGTTTATGGTTGTATTCATAGACAATATCCTCATCTATTCTCGGATAAGAGAGGAGCATGGGAAACACCTTAGAATTATCCTGGATTAAGAGTAAGGAATTGTATACCAAATTTTCTAAGTGTGAATTCTGGATGGATGAAGTGAAGTTATTAGGCCATGTAATGTCATAAGAGGGAGTGTCTATCGACCCTAGTAAAACAGAGGTTGTTACCAAGTGGGAAAGATCAACCTCAATGACAGAAATAAGGGTTAATTGGATATTACTGTAGATTTATTCAAGGGTTTTCCCAAATAACCCTACCCTTAACCAAGCTCACCAGAAATAATACTCATTTCCTATGGACTCCTGAGTATAAGGAAAGTTTCCAAAAGTTGAAAGAGAGGTTGACCACAACTTCAGTATTAGTATTGCCAGACCCCAACAACATTTTTTAGGTCTATTGTGATGCCCCAGGTAGAAGTCTAGGTTGTGTGCTCATGCAAGAGATGAAGGTATTAGCTTATGCCTCTAGGCATTTGAAAACTCATGAAAGCAATTACCTTACCTATGACCTAGAATTAGCATTGGCAGTGTTCGCCCTTAAGATGTGGAGGCCTTACCTATATAGGGTAAGGTTAGAGGTATTTTCAAATCATAAGAGTTTGAAGTATTTGTTTGATTATAAAGAGTTGAATATGAGGAAACATAGGTGGATGAAGTTCTTAAAAGATTTCTGATTTTGGATTGAACTACCACCTACAAAGGCTAATGTGGTAGTTGATGGGTTGAGTAGAAAAACGTTGCATGCCTTTTAACTGATGGTGAAGGAGATGAAACTTATAAGGAGATTTAGGGATATGAACCTAGGAATTGTTATGATGAAAACAAGCATTAATTTGAGTCAATTGCAAGTGATTAGTGACTTTAAAGGGGAGGTAAAAGCAGCTTAGGAAGAAATGCAGAGTTAAAAAAATGGATTACTTTAATGAAGGAAATGAGTAAAGAAAAATAACCTTAGACCAAGATGGCTTGTGGAGGTATCGGGGGCATATCTGTGTGCCTACTTTAAAAGACCTATATGTGAGAATCTTAGAAAAATCCCATAAGAGCCATTTACCATACACTTGGGAACCATCAAGATGTGAAAAACAAATTCTGGTTGATGGGAATAAAAAAAATGTGGGAGAATTTGTTAATAAATGTTTGGTATGTCAGAAGGTAAAGATAAAACATTAGAACCTGCAAGGTTGTTGCAACCATTAGGCATTCCTGAGTGGAAGTGGGAAGGAATCTTTATGGATTTTGTAGTAGGATTACCTAGAACATAAAAAGCATTGGATGCAATTTGGGTAATACGATCTATTGACTAAGTCTGCCCATTTCCTACCCATTAAGGTTATCTATCCCTTGGAATGACTAGCACAAATATACATCAAAGAGATTATGAGGTTACATGGAACTTCGTCATCCATAATGTCAGATAGATATCCTAGGTTCACTTTTAGGTTTCGAGAAGCCTTGCAAAAGGCATTTGCAATGAATTTTTTATGCTTAAGCATAACTCTATCACCCACAAACTAATGGACAACCTAAGAAGGCTATTTAAACCTTAGAGGATATGCTTAGAGCTGGTGTGCTAGATCAACCTAGAAGCTGTGATAAGCAATTATCCCTAATAAAGTTCACTTACAATAATAGTTACCATGCTAGCATAGGGATTGCGTCTTATAAAGCCCTCTATGGTAGGAAGTGTCAGTCACCACTATGTTGGCACGAGTCAAGAGAGCAAAGTCTACCAAGCCCAAATCTAGTTAGAAAAACTGTGGAACAAATAAGGAAGATTAGGGATAGGATCCTTACTTCTTAAAGCAAACAAAAGAGTTATACTAATAGGAGAAGGAAACCTTTAGAATTCTCTTAAGGAGAACATGTATTCCTGCGGATCTTGCCTACCACTAGTATAGGGAGATCCATGAAAATTAAGAAACTGAGTCTTAGCTTCATAGGTCCCTTTGAAATTCCTAAAGAGTTGAGTTAGTTACTTTCATAACTAAGACATGTGGAAAACATCATGGAGATTTTACCAGATTTAGCAGAAGAGCCACTTACTAAGCAACTGGCCTAACACTTTTAAGGATTTCAAAGGGACAGATGAATCTAGGATGCAATTTCTTAACTTTCACGGTTATCCTTATACCACTGGTAGGCGAGATCCACAGGAATACAAGAATACATGTTCTTCTTTATAGAATTCTAAGGGTTTTCTGCTCTTATAGGCATAACTTTTTTGTCTACTATGAGATGTAAGGATCCTATCCCTAATCTTCTTGATATATTGTAGTTTATCTAACTAGATCAGTGCCTAATATGTTTTTCTCTCCTGAATCGTGTCAGCACAATGGTGATTGACACTTCTTACCGTACAAGGCTTCATAGGGCACCATCCTTATGCTAGCATTGTAACTATTGTTGTAAGCAGACTCTATTGGGGTAATTGTCTATCCCAACTTCTAGGTTAATCTAACACATAAGCTCTAGGCATATCCTCTAAGGTTTGAATGGTCCTCTCAGACTGTCTGTTGATCTGGGGTGATAGGTTATGCTTAAGCGTAACTTCGTTCCAAACGTCTTTTGTAAGGATCCCCAAAACCTAAAGGTAAAGTTGGAGTCTCTATCTGACACTATGGACGATGGCATTCCATGTAACTTCACAATCTCTTTAATGTATATTTGTGCTAGTCATTCCTCGGAATAGGTAACTTTAATAGGTAGGAAATGGGTGGACCTTGTTAATCAATCCACTATTACCTAGATTACATCTGATACTCCTTATGTTCTAGGTAATCCTAATACAAAATCCATAAAAATTCCTTCTCACTTCAACCTAAAGGTTGATCCAAACTTGCTGGTTTCTAATGTTATATTTTTACCTTATGTACATTAGACATCTATTCACAAATTATGCCACATCTTTTTCCATTCCTATCCACCAAAATTATTTTTTCAAGTCTTGATACATCTTGGTTGATACAGAGGTGAAAGGAGGTGGTTCTTCTAGATTAATGGAGGTTGAACTTGGATGAAGATGAAAGGGGAATGAAGCCAAATTTAAAGCTTATCTTGGAAGTGCCACCTCGTGAGGAGGATGAGCTTTTTATTCATGACTATAAGCTACCATAGATAAGGAGATAACCCTAAGTTTGGTTCTAGAGGAGGAAAAATGAGAGAAAAGCTCTCAAAAATTTGAGTAAAAAAATCTTAATTTTATTCAAATGAATCTTATCCTCAAAATTACACATAGAAGACCTAGTATGGAAGATGTTATCTCTCTAAGTTCCTTCCTCCCTATTCACAACACTACCTAGTATCCTCCTAACCACTATGAGGTCGCCCTCAAGTGCATACTCCAGGGCTTCATCATTAGGTAAAGAGGATGGGTTTTTATGAGGGTCAACTCTTAACCTCCTCCTAGATGAAATAGTTCTTTCATTATAAGGGTGGAAGAAACATCATACCCTACCCCAATAGTGATGTTCGAGGTAATAGGAATGATAGCAAGTAGTTTCCTAACTCGAAGGATCTTCCTCACCTCATCCTTTCTCACAAGCCTACCTTCACCTTCTTTTATAAGAGATACATTTCCCACTTACCTTGTCTCCTATCTTTCTGTTTTTGTTTTTATTTTTTGTTTCTCTTTTTTCTTCAATTATTTTATTTTTCAAACCTTGTCTCTCAACCTCCCTTCTTTGGCTCATATGCATCTACTTGATATACTTCAATAGGGTATAGGGGTATTAGGTTAATTTTCTAGGAGTTGAATTGAAAGGAATACCTATTGGTATGTCTATCATGATGGACATCCCTATCATATTACCATGGTCTTCCCAATAGCACATGGCTAGCCTCCATGGGGATAACATCATAAGTAACATTGTCCTCATACCTTCCAATGGTGAATATGAGGAGGAATTGTTAATCAACCAACAAGTCATCATTATCACTAAGTCATTGGAGCTTATATGGCTTAAGATGTGGGGTGGTTGCTAACTTTAGTTTGGTAACTAGCCTAGTACTAGCTACATTAGTCCAGCTACCCTCATCAATAATTAAGAAGCAAGTGTTCCCCTTGATAGAACACCTAGTATGAAAGATGTTCTCTCTCTAAGTTTCTTCCTCCTTATTCACAACACTACCAAGTATCCTCCTAACCACTAGGAGGCCACCCTCAAGTGCATATTGTAGGGTTTCGTCATTAGGTGAAGAGGAAGAGGAACTAGAGCCAATGGATTCTAATGATGAATAATTACCATTGTCCTTAAGGACCATGGTTTTCTTATTTGGGCATTGGGATGCAATGTATCCCCTACCCAGACACTTGAAACACTTAACTGAAAACTATTTTCCAAAGGAAAAATTTGGAGTCTTTCCTTTAGACTCTTTAGACTTTTTGGACTCCCTAGATTTAAAGATAGATTCTTTGGGAACCTTTTTTCTACCTTCCTAAGTGTCTTGTGTAAATGACTTGTATGTAGTGTTTTTGCCTTTAGCCTTCCTATTTATTTGGGCTTCTACCTTTTCAGCTAGGTGGTAAAGATCATTAAGGCTTAGATATTGGTGAAGTTCTACCATATCCCTTATGTCATACCTAAGCCCATTAGGAACCAAGCCATGGTGGCTTCCCCACTTTCAAATTAGACCTAACTACTGCACCTTCCATCTCCTTGTAATATTCATCTACATTCTTGGTGCCTTGAGAGAGTCTCTCAACCTATTATGGACCTCTCTTAAATAATGGGGAGGTATATGCCTAGCCCTCATGATATCTTTCATTTCTTCTCATTCACTTAAGGACCTAAACCTTTCTTTGTTAAGCCTATCCCACCATATTAGGATATAATCACTAAATTCTAAAGCAACGAGTCTCACCTTTTGTCCTTCCCTAATTTGCATAGCTTGCAAAGATTTGTTCTATCTTAAGCTCCCAATCTAAGTATGCCTCAGGATTATTCCCTCCTTGGAACCTAGGAATTTAATCTTAGGTAGCTTGTGGTTTCTACGGTATCCCTACCCCTTGGATTTCTATTCCTATGGATAAATCTATCATCTAAACTATCCCTAGATGAACTCCTACTCATATGTTCCCTAGACCTATGGGATATATGCCTATGAGTCCTAACCCTAGAGGGTCCGTTAGTCCTAGTTACTTCTCTATGCCCATGATCCCTTACTCTTTCTCCACATGGTGCATGGTCATGGGAGGGTAATGCCCTCCTTTACGTGTGTGGCCTATCTCTTGATAAAGGTCTTTCCTTTTGGGGAGAGTTTCTTCTCCTTTCCCCATGCCTTATATGTTTCCCAAAAAAGTTGATATTTTCTCTAGATGTTTGCTCTTCATGATAGTCATCCCTATTCTTAGACCCATTAGTCTCAATTACTCTTTGATTTCTTAGTTGTTTTTTTATATTTTCTTCTTTGTAGGTGATCTATTCTTTGTTTTATGACCCTTGTTTGAGTTTTAAAAACCTTTTCCAATCTATTGGCCAATTTTTCCATTTGGCTTCTAGGGGATAGTTTGTGGGTACTCATTTGAAAAATAGGAAATACCTCTTCACACCCGATTTACTTATGCTAAGAAACCAAGTCACACAAGTTAAAACACTTGACACACAATTTAAACTCGAAGGCACATACAAACACACAAGAGTTAAGTGATTTACCTAGCCCTCTTAACCTTGCAAAATAATATAAAGGTTAGTAATACTCAAGATATTTCTACAATATACAAGAACTTATCACCCAAACTAGGTCTAAAGCATACAAACATAAAAAGTTATAAGTTGACCTTAGGTGAGTATCCTACACCGAGATCTGAAAGTCCAAGTCCTTATTACACACAAGTTGCAAAGGTAAATCCGATCTACACCACCAATAAATCCTACTACTATTCACTGAGATTTACAGTTCAAATCAATCCTATTTACAAAGGTTCAACCTAAATTTTACAAGTTCAAAACTAAATGCACAAGTTTACAAAATATCTTCATTTTGGTCTACAGTTTGGGTTTTCTCTTAGCCCTTCACTTTCATCTTGAAGTTTAATTTTCAAGCCTTAATTTCTTAAGTCCCTTGGCACACCTTTCCTTAGGCTTAAACTTCTCTAAGTCCCTATATCAAGCACCAATAGAAAGGACACTTGTTGCCCTACTCAGTTAGTATTAGAAAAAAAATAAAGTTAATTTCACTAATCCTCACTAAGTGTTTATGCTTTCCTCCCTCTAATTTTTTCACCAAGCAACCAGCCCTCTCACACCAATTCACTCACACAAATTATCCTCCAAACCTAGTTGGAATCAAGGAACAACTCAACTCAACCTAGGTTCTCTAGTGATACTTAGGTGGTGAAGAAAGTTTTCATGCAAGTAGGTGAAAAGTAACAAAACTTAGAGGAATTTTAAAGCAAAGCAAAGCAAGAAAAGATAAAAACAAGAAAAGTATACTTAAAAGGAACTTAAGTAAGACAAGTTTAGAAGCCAATAAAGAGACAAACTAGAATTAAAGGCAAGCAAAGAAGGTAGGCACACAAAAGTAGTCCTAGAAACTAAAAGATACAAAAGTATGAACACAAACTGGTTTTGGTGCTAGTAAGTGAGGAAAACTTATACATGAAAAACTAAGAAATTAAATCCTAAGATCTACCTCCTACTATTGTAGTACATGTATAACATGCATACTCGACAAAGATAAAGGAATGAGACCTTATGCATGCCTTTTCTTCATAATTAATTTTCTTTTATGTTCTTTTTATGTCTTTGTTTTCTTTTCTTTTTATTTCTTTGATTTTCTTTATTTTGTATTTATTTCTTAAGAATTTTTCATCTAATATCCAGAGGTATTAAGTTCCTCAAAGTCTCCTATGCATAGGCTTTTCAAGGTCTCGGTTCGTATGTCCAATTTGTCCAATCTAGTGCAATTTGCACTCATCCATTGCATAGGGTGTTCTAAGTTCTCAAAGAGTCCAAAATTGTCCAAAATTCCAGTAGGTATTTAGGTCTAGAGTGATTTTTAAGTGTATTTTTAATGTGTCTAAAGATGACTTTAAACTTGCACTTAAGATGAGACTTAATTAGTTAACTTTCCATGTACATGCTAAGCTGGCACCTAATGAATATAAGCACACAATCATGCCACTCTTAAGGATTTAATTGGACAAATAGAGATTGCAATTAAATAGGTAAATACCTTAAATAAATGAACAATACAAAATGGAAACAAGCCTAGACAAAGTCTACAAGATCATATTTAGGAAATGGAACTCAAACACACACATTCTTGGCACCAAAATTTGGTTCAAATCCTAGAGTTTTTTTCAATATGTTTTGGTAGATATGGAAAATTTAAACCAGTTAATGGAAATATATGGATTGTATGAAGTCAAAAAAAATTGACAAGATTCAGATAGGAAATGAGCAAGATATGTATGAATTAAGCAAGTTAGGTGCATTTGCACGCCAAGATGAATATGCTTCGGTAATCAGGCAATAACAATTTCATTTTAGATCCAAATCACATAAAGGATACCATTCCCAAAACAAAAAATAAATATGAAGATATTGCAACAAGAATCATAAAAAATGGAGATCATTTGACCAATCAAGAGTGAGAAAGAAAATAGCAAAGAAGATGAACTTGAAGAAGCAAGAAGAAGTAAGAAATGTAAACTGATTCAAGGATGGATCTAACCTCTATTGATAGAGCTTTGATACCAATTTATGCAGACGTGAAAAGAAGTGGTTCTTCTAGATAATGAAGGAGGAATGAGTTTCTTCTCTGCCACCATGAGCTGCCACGGATGAGAAGGTTTCTCAACCCCAAGTCTGGTTTTAGAGGAGGAAAAAGGAGAGAAAAACTCTCAAAAATCTGATTGAAAAACTCTCAATTTCATTCAAATGAATCTTATCCTCAAAATTACACACAGAAAGCCTTATTTATAGGCAAGGGTGGCCTAGCATGGGGCAGCCTTGGGAATTCGAATTGGGCCTCTTCATTGAGCCTAAAATGATTTCCTCCTTTTTTTCCTAAGGTAGCCTATAAATTGGCCAAAACAAGCTCAAAAAGCTTGACAAAGAAATACAGGGAAACAGGCCCTTTCTACTCATGTCCTGGACCTTCTACTTCTAAAATACTAAAAAGAGTCCTAAATTTATTCTAAAATTTGGAGGGCCAATGGGGAAGTGGATTGGCCAGAGTGTGAGTCTCCTAAAGGGCCAAGAAGGTCTCTGGTGTAAGTCCAAATGTTCTGTGAAGGCGCCTCTATATCATTAGTGGTTCCTAGGTGTATAGTAAGATATCTCATATGGGCTTCTTCTAAGATTCTCTTACGTAGGTCTTCTACAATCGGCACACAGATACATCACTGATACCTCCACAACCATCCTAGTCCAAGGTTATTTTTCCCAACTCACTTTCTCTTATTGTAACAATCCATTTTTTGAATTTTACCTCTCTTTCCTGAGTTTCTTTTACCTTCCTTTTAACTTTTGGAAACACTAACATTGGGGAATAGATGAGGATATCGTCTATAAATACAACTATGAACTTATCCAAGTAAGGTCTAAAAATTTTATTCATGTGATCCATGAAAACTACAAGAGAATTAGCCAACCCAAATAACATGACTATGAATTTGTAATGGCCATAATGGGTTCTAAAGGTTGTCTTAGGGATATCTTTGACTTTCACTCTAATATGATGGTATCCTAATCTCAAATTAATCTTTAAGAACACTACAAGTCCTCTCAATTAGTCTAGTACATCGTTTATCCTAGGTAATGGATACTTATTCTTAATGGTCACCTTGTTTAACTATTTGTAATCCATGCACAACCTTATACTCCAGTCCTTTTTCTTCATAAACAACACTAAAGCTCCCCATGGTGACACATTTGGTCATACAAACTTCTTATCCAATAGTTCCTCTAACTAGGATTTTAACTTAGTTAATTCCACTCATGACCTTCTATATGGAGCTATAAATATGGGTCCGATTCCAAGTACTAACTCTTTTGAGAATTCAATTTCTCTTATGGGTGGAAATTGGGATATATCATCAAGAAATACCTCAGGATACTCTTTTACTACAGGAATTTTCTCAATTCTCTACTTCATTTCAACCTCACAGTCAACAAGATAACTTATTGCCTTTCACTCCTACTACTCCCTAAACTAAGAGAGTTCAAAAGAAATTCTACAGTTTTGACAAAATCATTCATAATAGGAGAAAAATCAATAAACTTATTCAGTCAGTCAATATAAACATGATTCCAAGAGAGCCAATCCATTCCTAAGATTATATCCAATCCAATCCAAGTCAAAGATAAATAAATAAAATCATATTTAAATACTCTATCAAGTAAAGAGAAAGTATAATTTAAACAACACAAATAGGTCTTTACTAGTAGGAGTAGAAAATAAAAAATCATATGGAAGTTTAAACACATACAATCCTAGTCTTTTTATTCGATCATGAGAAATAAATGAGTGCATGGTACCAGAGTCATACAATACATTTAAAGTTTGGCCATTTAAGAGACACATACCTCTCGCATGATCGATGAAGTGATTTACTTCCTCAACATTAAGAGTAAAGACTCTTCCTTGATATTGTGGTTTGTTAGGAGGGGTTGATATCCTCTCCGTGCAATTCTTTGCAAAATGGCCCATCTTGCCACAAGTATAACAGATATTTTGACCCACAGACAAGGTCTATCTCCATAACCTTTTCCACATTTCTTGCATTGCAGACTGGCACGTGGTCTTTGGGCATTAGAATATTGTCCTTGAGGTCTTCTCCTTTTCTGTCCTCTCTAGCGAAAGGGTCGCTTAGTGAACTTTGGCTTGAACTGGGTTCTCTGAGGTGCTATCCTTCTTCCATACACCTTTGCCTTGGCAGTAGCCAACTTCCTATTACACTATTCACCCAATCGAATTTTGTTAACCAATCGAACAAAGTCTTGAATCTCCATGGGACCTATAACTGCAAGTCTCATCCGGATGTCTCTAATAAAGAGCAGAATATTTATATAGGTATTCAAATTTTGTTGTGTACTTTGCTACAAACATGTTTCCTTGTTGAAGACGAAGGAACTTAGCTTCCTTTGCATCTTATATTGATTGTTGGAAATAATTCTCATAAAAGACCTCCTTAAACACTTCCCAGGTAATAGGATTCCCGCTAGCCTCTACCAGTCTCTTAGCTCCTATCCACCAAAACTAAGCATCAGCTTCCAACATATAAGCAACATAAATTTCCTTCTACTCATCATTGTAGTCTATGAATGCAAATATTTTCTCCATGGCCTTGATCTATTCAACAGCCTTATCATGGCTCAAGGCTCCCTGAAAGCTTAGTGGGTTCTCCTTTCAAAACTTGGTGAACCTGTGATGGTCAAGGTTTACTGCAAAGGTGTTTGTAATGCCCCCGTTATTCCCCAACTACCTATCCATACAGTCCATCATTCCTTCTATGATCGTCACCATGTCTCTCAAAGTGGCGCTCAAATCCCCTAGAGCTTCTGGGGTTTCTACATTTTTAGTATAGCCTCTACCATGCCTTGCCTTTACCATTGGTTCCTGAATACATATGTGCATCAATTAAGGTATCAGGCTCAATACTAAAATCAAACATGTTAGCAACCAATCTTAAAAAGCATAAGGTATCATACACTTAAATGACTAACTAGATTCAAAGCATGACTTATAATTCTAACACAGAGAACATACACATGCTCTAGAAGCATAGTCCGACCATTCCCAGGCTCCTTAAGGATGAACTGCTGTGATACCATAATGTAACACCCTAAAAATGAAGTCTATTTTATGCTTAAGTGGTATTCATGGTTTCATTATTAGATTGTTATTTCATGATGAAAAATTCTTTTAGAAATTACTAATATTGAAAAATACGAAAAAAAATTCTTTTTGAAACTTTGTTAAATATATAAGCCTCATCGTAGTAAATGTCATAATAAAATATAAACAATTGAGCAATATCACTCAGTTCTTAACTTACTTTAATTGTTTAAAATAAAATAGAATAGTGAATACAAAACTCACTTCTTATTATTTATACAGTCATTGATAATCATTATAGGTGCTTAAGTATAAAGATTAATACTAGGGTATGAGTCCCCTCCCATACATCACATATTTAGATTGTACAAATATTGCACACCTTACACATTATACACATAACTACTACAATCATATCGCCATCATATACATTATATTATAAATATACATATTACTTATTTATATTACAGTCATCCTTGACTATCATATAAAATCTACATTATCGAGTAAGACGAGGGCTTCACTTTTGCAAGTCCAAATAACGATTCAGTCGTGGGGGTCACGATGCTCCAACCATAAGCTCTCATCCAGGGAATAAAAGGTTATATCTTGTGGCTTGGGATAAGGGAAACTACCCTACAACAACCATACATGGGAAGAATTATGGCAGTGTGAGGGCATCTAAGAATCACTCTCCCTTTTAAGGAAGAGGGTATTTTCATGGGTGTTGCTACGGGCATCTGATAGCCTGATGGCGAAGGAAAAGTCACGTTAGGATGAAAAGTCTCCAAAGGTATGGTGAAGTTAGTGGTAGAGAAATATGGGCTCATTACCATAGACACAAAGACGTGATCCAAAAAAAATAGACTTTCACATTGGTTTGAGTTGTGATGACCAACTCGTGAGAATTAACAAACCACATAACGTTATTAAAATCAATGAATACTATTGTTGTCGTGAAAGAAATTTGCAAAGTTTGGGAAGAAATTGGTGGAAGAGGGGTGAGAAACTAAGTTTCTTAGTAGGATTCTACCCTAGAGTTAGTGACAACTTTCTCAACCCAGCCACTTCATTTTTTAAGAAACATGACATGCATACATGTTCACTTTTAATTTTTAGAAAATCTTTAGGTGAAGTGGATTTCTTTTGACAAATGTAGGAACTAATGTTTGTCATAAGCATACAGGTTACTTATTATGGATTTCATACATTTTACATACTCTTGAGATCACATTTCACCATATCATGGATATCATTTGACTATCATTTCATTCATGCTACATTAATAATTCTTCTTATTTCTCTATTACTCTCTTAGGGATCATCTTTATCATAGGTATATCATACATTTTGGTCAGACAATATCTTTTCACTAGCTCTGCTACTCTACCTTTTATTCTTAGGACATAAGCTTATTCCTTGATGATCTTCACCATCATAACCACTGAAGATCTAGTGCTTCATAATAGATTAAATTTTGGAGAACCCTTTTGTCTCCACCTTAGAAGGACCCTTTTTCCTTTTGAATATGCACAAGGTACATTAAGAGTAGTATTAACTTTTCATATAAGTACTTTCTTTAGTGATCCCTTAGTTAATTAGGTTCCTTTTTAAAGCTTCCAGATAACATGCATGCTCAAACAATCCAACCAATATGTCATGCACATATAGCTTTTAATCCAAACTACCCTCAAATTTATCATCCACACATGAATATCATATAGCACATCACTTTTCTAATCACTCAAGAGTATAATTCATACACTTTTGATTCATATTTGTATACCCATGAAGAAACATAACAAATTAGCATAATTATTTTAATTATAAATCTATCTCTTAATCAAAATTTCTTAATTATGTATGATGTAAATTACTTGGATAGCATGTAACCTTCCTCAATGTGTTTGTCCATATGAGAAGGTTAAACTTTGAAAGCATAAGGACTATTTCCTCAAGTATTGACAACCAACGGAAAATGTATCAAGAGACATAACTTACATCTAAGTTTGAGGAGAGAGACTCTCTCCCTCCTCACTAAGGTTTGTCCTATTTTTATTTCTGCTTCCCTGTCTTTTGTTTGAAATTCTTGCAAGTGTTTAAGCTTGAGGAGGGAGACCCTCTCCCTCCTAAATTATATTTTCAAAATTGTCATTGTATGTCTCTCCTCCCATTTTTCAAACATCATTATAGTAAATAAATTTTCCAAACAGAAAAAGTGCGGAATATGCTTAAGTTCGAGGAAGGACACCTTCATGTAAAATTTTCTTCAATTGTTTGTACCCTGAAATTACCCCATTTTGGAATTTTGGTTGGTTCTAAATTCAAAAATCTCTTTGTTTGTATGTGACAGATGCTAATTAAATATAAAAAGGACATGGGAACTGTTGATGAAAATAATTAATAATTAGTTATGATCTCTATAATCTTGTTGTATACTAGAGTAACTTTAATAAAAGGATTGAGCATGATCAAGGTTGCACCAAACATATCTCTCTCTTTATTGAGTGATTTCTTTTTTATTTATACACTCTGGAACTTATTTTGCAACCTTATCAAGGATTTTACAAGTTAATTGCATAGATGAAAAAAGGATAAAGGTAAAATAAGTTTTATTGAGTGAACATAAACTTAGTATCACTTAGTTCCCCTATTAAGCCTAAAGAAAATGAAGAATGTTTTTCCTTGGTATCCTTAATTGCATTGATGTGATTTCAGGTATCCTTAAACAGAAGCAACATAAAATAAATACTTGGGAGACAAAAATGTGACAAAAAAAGGAAAAGAGAAAAAAGAAAAAGAAAAAGGAAAAGAAGAAAAGGGAAAAGTGAAAACTTGGGAAAAGAAAGATAAAATGTAAAATATAAAGAACCGAAGTAAATGAGCTTAAAAGTCTAAAGGTTTAAATACTGTGAAGAAAAAAAAAATAAAACCCTTTGCATTGCCTTTCCTATATTTTTATCTCATCTATTGATTTTTTCCTTGGTCACGTTTCAACCATGAAAAGACCTTTTGATTCTTATGTATGCATTAACTTTTAGTGGAGATTTATGATTTATAGGAAATACTATGGCAGTGTATAGTCATAAGGGTTAGAGAAAAAAGGAACTATCCAATACATATGAGAGATAACGCGTAAAGTGATCATCTCTAGACATGGAACATGATCTTAGGGGTCTAAAAGACTCCAATTAAATTATTATCAGTTGTTCATATGATGATAAAATTGTAATATTAACTGTTGCATGCTGAACATAAGTGTTTTTGGATTCTATACTTGTTGCATTACCATTTCTTGAGTTATTGCTTAGGAACAAGTAATGTTTATGTTTGAGGATTATGATAAACTGTCATTCTATCATTTTATATGCAGGATTTTAAGCATAATTACTGCATGATTTACCATAATTCATTTGTAATTTAGTCTAATATCCCTTATTGTTGCAAGAATGGTCAAGCAAGCAGAAAATCCAAAAATAGGCATATTCTAGACTTAAAAGAGGGCAAAAATGCATAAAAAGACAATAAAGCAGAAAAGGAAAAAAAATTCCCCCCTCAACACACCAGCATAGCTATGCTAACAAGACATAACACGGTCATGCAAACTTTGGACGCGCCATCAAATAGGCCACATCAACCCTAGTGACTCGGGAGGTATCCTAATAAGCCTTATGGCACTACAAAAAACCTAGAAACGGCCACAACAACTGCAAGAAAGTTAGGTCAAGCCCCATCCAAAACGTTGAAAATCCTAATCTATGTCTATAAAAGGGAGGCTCTACCACACCATTCAACACACTACCTCTCCAACTAAAGACAGCACACCTCTCTCCTTACATGAGAGCAGCGCTCTAAGATACATCTCCCACTTTGAGAACAATCTTATCTTTCTCCTATCTCTCATTTCTATCCTCTTCATTCCTGGTTCTTCCTCCGCATCATCCTCTAGGATCTTGATAGGAGTAATCCCAGTGTAATGCAATTTCAGAGTAATTGTCAGCTTTATTGGTAACATTGGTTTTGTATTTCTTTTACTTGCTTTTGTTATGTATATTTATGGGTTAATTTTATCTATGAATAACTAATTACCTTTTATAAGGATTTAACAA
Source organism: Canavalia gladiata (assembly GCA_037954105.1). NCBI lineage: Eukaryota > Viridiplantae > Streptophyta > Magnoliopsida > Fabales > Fabaceae > Canavalia > Canavalia gladiata. Next base: position 43,956,251 of record CM075661.1, read on the forward strand.
ATCCTGTGATGTGTATTATTTGAACCCTTATTTTTCCCTTTTCTAAATAATGTTTTCATTGTTACAATTGTATTATTATATTATGCTTAATCCACTAATAGAAACAGGTCAATTGTATTAATCAATTAGTTGGTTGGGGGACTAGGTGATCAATCACTTCTAATTGGCAAGACTATAGGATAACTGAATTTAAAGGTCTTGGAGAATCAATCAGGAACCTAAGTTTCTAACTGGTTAATTTCTTAACATGTAGTCAACACCCTATTAAACTTTATATCTCTTTTATTTATCTATTTTGCTAGATCATGAAAGGTATTATTTAGAAGGAAGATTACTGCTACTATCGGATCAAAGAGGAGTAATAGAATTAGCATAGGTGTTTAGCAATTAAACAAAAGGAGGGACTGAAGGGGTAAAAAAAAGTAAAGTCATAAGGGAATTCAAAGCCCTATAATTTCCATAAATTGCATCGTATTCTTTTATTTATCATTAATAGAAATCTAATTTCTATCTCTTTTATTTTCACAGTTTTCACAAAATAACCCTTATCTTGGTGAGCTCCAAAATTATAATTCAAACTTTATACATAGATTGTTGCCATAATCTCTATAGGATTGATACGGAGGGCCTAAAATACCCTTTTTCTACACCGACAGATATACTTATCTGTGGATAAAACTTGTCAAAGAGTTTATACTCATATTTTGCACATAATATACCCCTGTTTGCATGGTTGTACATATTTCATCATTAATTAAAGTTTCTACAGGTTGCATAGCCATGCTAATTCATTCATAATAAGGTTCTATGTCGATACAACTATGCCACTAATTCCTCCATGGTTATACATGTGGCATTTAACATAACCATGCCCCTATTGCATAGATATACCATCCTAGGGAGGTATGTGTTCTTTTCATGTGAGCATGATCGTGCTCATTCCAGCACAACCGTGCCAGAATTATTAGCTAACTTCCATTTTTTTCATTTTGTAGGAAAATGCCTCCCTGCATGAAGAATAGAGGCAGAGTATCCACCTTTATCAAGGTCGATCCCTCATAAGACTTGGCCTACCACACAGTCACGTAGAGGGTTGCTAGCATGCATTCTTGCTTGGAGAGGTTGGTTGACTTCACCTTCATTCTAACTTGCAATCTAGAGAAAGAGTCACTACAGTTGCTAGGCATAGAGGGCTAGGTGAGGAGGTACCTAATAAGGTTGGGATGAACAATAGCTTCCTTCATTTAAAAGCCTGCCAACAAGGAGCCAACTTTGGAATTCTTGGCTTCCCTCATTTGCTTTCCCCCTATAGACAACATGCCGATATACATCGTCTAGTACCAGCTCGGAGGCCAGCGCTTTAAGGAGATCCTTACAAACTTCAACATTTCATTGGGGTTCATGACATCCCAAGCATATTGTCGCCCAAATATTTGAAGGCTTTATTGAACTTGCTAGAGGAATTCGTCGATGGGGCCTTCTGGTACTAGATTATGAGGTCTTACACCTACAACCCCAGGATCTCTAAATTTATTTCCATCTAAGACTCAGATCTTTGTGTCATCCACCAATGGTTCACTACTGGGATCTTCGCTAGGAACGATAGAACTAGAGTCATCTTGATGATCCATCTATTCCTCCTTTGGGTCAGTGTTCGAGGAAGAAGGGTATCCTAGGCACTTCTTCATCACGTTATGCCAAGGAAGCGGCTAGCACCATCAGGTAGGGTAGTCCGATTACATCGATATCGAATCTTATGTGACTACCATCTGCCACCACCATCATGTCATTCCCTCTACAACTATCCTAGTGCAGCTAATCATCTTGCTTAGCATGAACACCTGGCATTGCATTAGAGTGTCTTAATGAGGACCTCACAACATTTTTGTCCTTGCATCCTAGCAGCAGCATCCACAACATTAGGCTTTATCTCTAACACAACAGCACCAACCAGAGAAGCAGGTGAAAGAAGAGGAAAAGGGAAACATGCTAGGAGATAAGGCCATATTGGTCCTCTCCCTCTCCGACTATCTTGATCACCTATAGTTATAGATGGATGGGATATATGATTGTTTTGATGAGCATGTTGTTACACACCAAACACAAATGACATCATAGGAGGCCTTGACACAGATGGCAACCTCTTAGGATGTAGCTTATGCAAGGATGGACACTTAGTTCGTCACGCTCCTACAGTTGGTGCAGGGCCAAATGGGTCCCCATCGCCTATATAACTAATCTCTATGCATTTTTCTTTTCTATTTTATTTTTATTTTTATTTTATTTGTTTCTTTTATTTTTTAATTTTTATTGTTAGGATTATTTTTAGTTTTCTTTATTTATTTTCTTATACAAAACTAGTGACTCTAATTGCATATATATAATTTATTGATTTTCTAACTATGCGTTAATATGAGAAGGTTGAACCATGAGAGCATAAAGACTCCTTGTCCAAGTTTTTCCAACCAACAGGAAATATATCAAGAGACATAGTCTACCTCCAAGTTTGTTGAAGGACTCTCCCTTCTTATCACGAAAGTTCTATCTTTTATTTTTTCTTCTTTATCTTTTGTTTTAAACGTTTTTTTCAAACATAAAGAGGCGACATATGCTTAAGTTTGAGAAGGACACCACTCCTATTTTTTTTTTCTATCAATGTTTTTACTTGCAATAACCTCCATTTTGGATTGTTGGTTGGTTCTTGGATTCAAAGAATCTCATTTGTTTATATGTGACAAAGTTAATTCAATCTAAAAAAGACATAAAAACTTTTGATGTAAATAATTGATAATTTACCATGATCCTATCATCTTGTTTCACACTACTGGGATCTTCGCTAGGAACGATAGAACTAGAGTCATCTTGATGATCCATCTATTCCTCCTTTGGGTCAGTGTTCGAGGAAGAAGGGTATCCTAGGCACTTCTTCATCACGTTATGCCAAGGAAGCGGCTAGCACCATCAGGTAGGGTAGTCCGATTACATCGATATCGAATCTTATGTGACTACCATCTGCCACCACCATCATGTCATTCCCTCTACAACTATCCTAGTGCAGCTAATCATCTTGCTTAGCATGAACACCTGGCATTGCATTAGAGTGTCTTAATGAGGACCTCACAACATTTTTGTCCTTGCATCCTAGCAGCAGCATCCACAACATTAGGCTTTATCTCTAACACAACAGCACCAACCAGAGAAGCAGGTGAAAGAAGAGGAAAAGGGAAACATGCTAGGAGATAAGGCCATATTGGTCCTCTCCCTCTCCGACTATCTTGATCACCTATAGTTATAGATGGATGGGATATATGATTGTTTTGATGAGCATGTTGTTACACACCAAACACAAATGACATCATAGGAGGCCTTGACACAGATGGCAACCTCTTAGGATGTAGCTTATGCAAGGATGGACACTTAGTTCGTCACGCTCCTACAGTTGGTGCAGGGCCAAATGGGTCCCCATCGCCTATATAACTAATCTCTATGCATTTTTCTTTTCTATTTTATTTTTATTTTTATTTTATTTGTTTCTTTTATTTTTTAATTTTTATTGTTAGGATTATTTTTAGTTTTCTTTATTTATTTTCTTATACAAAACTAGTGACTCTAATTGCATATATATAATTTATTGATTTTCTAACTATGCGTTAATATGAGAAGGTTGAACCATGAGAGCATAAAGACTCCTTGTCCAAGTTTTTCCAACCAACAGGAAATATATCAAGAGACATAGTCTACCTCCAAGTTTGTTGAAGGACTCTCCCTTCTTATCACGAAAGTTCTATCTTTTATTTTTTCTTCTTTATCTTTTGTTTTAAACGTTTTTTTCAAACATAAAGAGGCGACATATGCTTAAGTTTGAGAAGGACACCACTCCTATTTTTTTTTTTCTATCAATGTTTTTACTTGCAATAACCTCCATTTTGGATTGTTGGTTGGTTCTTGGATTCAAAGAATCTCATTTGTTTATATGTGACAAAGTTAATTCAATCTAAAAAAGACATAAAAACTTTTGATGTAAATAATTGATAATTTACCATGATCCTATCATCTTGTTTCACACTAGAGTAACCTTAGTGAAAGGATTGAACCTGATTGATATTGCACCCAACCTCTCTCTCTTTATTGAATGATTTCTTAATGTCTTGTACATTTTAGAACTTTCCTTATGACCTCATTAAAGATTTTATAAGTAATTGCATAAATAGAAAAATGATAAAGATAAATAGATTTTATTGAATAAATATAGACTTAAAATATCGCTTAGTGCCCCTTTTAAGTTTAATATATTGAAGAATCTTTTTCCTTAATACCTCTCATTGTATTGATGGGATTTCAAATACCTTTAGATGAAAGCAATATAAAATAATTACTAAATGAGCAAAAATGTAATAAAATTAAATAAAATTAAAAAACTTAAAAAAAATAATATAAAAAAACCTAAATAAATGAACTTCACAATTTAAGAGTTTAAGTATTATTAAAAAATAAATAAAAAATAAATCCTTTAAGTTTTTTACTTTATTTATGTCATCTATTCAATCATGTAGAACTTTTTAATTCTTATATATGTATTAATTTATATTGATCATATATTAAAATTAAACAAAAATAATTAATAATTTAACAGCTACCTTTATTATTATGTTTAAAAGTTTTATAAAATACTTGAACGTAATAAATTTTAATATCTTAAAAATATTTCGATCCATTTAACATCCGCTGTTATTTTATATTATGTCCAAATTTGACGTGTTAAGCGTATTTCTCTTACGAAACTCTATATTAGTTAAGTTTATTACATTTATAATAAAATAGATACTTCTTCTCATATTATTTTACGACGGAAGTGATAGCTATTTTAATTTTTAGAAAGAAAATTTTGAAAACAAAATATTCCATCGAAATTTCATTTTAAGTAATTAATAATTTATTACTGTATCGAAATTATTGGGTAAAATTTTGAAAAAGGATTAGTTAAAAAGTAAAAACTAGAATATGGAACAAAAGGAGTGCTAATATTAACATACACCTTCCCCAAACCATAGCTATAAATTGTGCGCACTACATCTGCGAGTGGGGACAGAGTGTGACAGAGACCCTACCATGCGAGATAACAACGTCTACATACAAAAGCCACATAAATATTATATTAATAAGCCTAAAATTTTAAGAGAGAGAGAGAGAGAGAGCACTTTACCACTTTTATATGTTGCACGCATCCATCCACAGCAGAAAACACAAGGAGGACAAGGGTACTCCACAGACAAGAGAAAGAAAGAAAACCCCATTTAAAGCTTTTTTCTTTTTGTACTGTGCACATCACAAGAAGAACAAAGATGGGTTTTTGAACCATCAAATATTGAGAGAGAGAGAGAGAAAAAAACAAAAAAAAAGAAATAGGGATATTAGAGAAAACAACAAGAAGAAGCTGTGCAAGTGAAAGAAGATGAAGGAGGAGAATGAATGAGGTGAGGTGTGTTTGTTGTTATTTGTTGTTGCTGAAATGGGTTTGTTGAACACAAGTGCATGTATTTGACAACTGGTGTGTTAAAGCTCAGATCTTTGTTTTTTTGTTTACACATCAAATTTCGCAGTTGGTATTTTGAGTTGATGTGTGTTCATTATCAATTTGTGCACTGAGCCCCATTTTGTTGGTTTGTGTGGGGTGGAATTTGCTGCTCTTGTACAAACTTGTTGGGGTTGATTTAGATGAAGGCCGTGCCCCTACCCTTTCAGGAATTTAGAGGGAACGGGGTTTTAGATTTTGCTTCTTCTGCTGTTGCTGGTTCAGATTCGTTTTTACTACCACAGCAAGAGCAATTTGTGCAAAGGTGGAACCCCCACAGGGAAAACTGTTGCTATGCGGGCATTGAGCCCACTCCTGCTTTGGACCTCAGAAGAAGAAACACAAGCCCTCCCACATCATCCTCTACACTGTCTTCCTCACACGGCAGCAGCGTTGGTGGCTGCTCGACGGATAGCACCACCGATGCGGCGGCGGGGAAGGAGAACAACCCTCCTCTAGCAGGGTTAGAAGGTGGCCAGGCAAGATGTGGGGTGGGAATGGAGGATTTGGAGGGTGTGTTGTCTGAGTCACCAGGTCAAGATCATTCTATTCTCAAATTGATTATGGGGGACATTGAGGACCCATCTGTGGGATTGACCAAGCTTTTGCAGGGTGGAAGTGCTTCTCAGGATGTTGAATTCAATGGGGTTGGAGTGGGTTTTAGTTTGGTGGATCAAAGTTCTGTGCTTGACCCCATTCCTGGTGTCAACTTTGTGAACACCAGCAGCATTCACCCTTCTGCTCCTGGGAATTGTTCTGATTTCCCTTTCAATACCCACAATAATGTTAACTCCAATGTTGCCAGAGTTGGTTTTGGTGTAAATCCAAACCCTGGATTCCCTGCTTCAGCTAGCAGTCTCTCACCGGTTTCGCCCGCTCAGCGTGTGTTTCAGCCACAACAACAGCATCAACCAGCAGAGGGTCTTGATGAGAAGCTACAAGTTCTCACTCCCCAGTTCATCTTGAACCAAAATCAATCCCAGTTTATGCCGAATCCTGGTTTGGTTTTGCCTTTGACATATGCCCAGCTGCAAGAACATCAGCAGCAGCTCTTCTCTCAGCCTCCAGCGAAACGCCTTAATTGTGGCCCTGTTGGACCAAATTATCAGGTTCCAAAGACACCCTTTTTGGATTCTGGTCAAGACCTGTTTCTTGGGAGGCAGCAACAGCAGCTTCAACTGCTTCCTCACCATCTGCAGCAGAGGCCATCCATGGTGGTGGCACCAAAGCAGAAAATGGTGAACCCCGGCACCGAAGACTTGGCAACCCACCAGCTTCAACAGGCTATAATTGAACAGATTTTCAAAGCTGCAGAGCTTATCGATGCCGGTAATCTGGAACTCGCGCGCGGGATATTGGCGCGGCTCAATCACCAACTTTCTCCCATTGGGAAGCCTTTTCAGAGGGCTGCTTTTTACATCAAGGAGGCCTTGCAATTACTTCTCCATTCAAATGCCAACAACAGTTCTTTGACCTTCTCACCCACGGGCCTATTGCTCAAGATTGGTGCTTACAAATCATTCTCAGAAATCTCACCAGTTCTGCAGTTTGCCAATTTCACCTGTAACCAAGCACTACTTGAAGCTGTGGAAGGGTTTGATCGCATTCACATAATAGATTTTGATATTGGATTTGGTGGGCAGTGGTCTTCTTTCATGCAAGAGTTAGCACTCAGGAATGGTGGTGCACCTGAACTCAAAATCACTGCATTTGTGTCACCTTCGCACCATGATGAAATTGAACTCAGTTTCACTCAGGAGAATTTAAAGCAATATGCTGGTGAGATTAACATGTCCTTTGAGCTTGAGATTCTGAGCCTTGAGTCTTTGAATTCGGCCTCCTGGCCCCAGCCACTTCATGACTGTGAAGCTGTTGTGGCTAACTTGCCTATTAGCTCTTTCTCAAATTACCCATCATATCTTCCATTGGCACTTCACTTTTTGAAGCAGCTGTTACCCAAAATTGTAGTTACACTGGATAGAAGTTGTGATCGAACTGATGTACCATTTCCTCAGCATCTGGTTTTTACACTTCAGTCTTACACAGGGCTGCTTGAGTCACTTGATGCTGTTAATGTTCACTCAGATGTCCTTCAGATGATTGAGAAGTATTATCTCCAACCAGCAACGGAGAAGTTTGTTTTGGGTTGTCATGGGTTGCGGGAAAGAGCACTTCCTTGGAAAAATATGCTCTTGTCATCTGGATTTTCACCATTGTCATTCAGTAACTTCACAGAATCGCAGGCAGAATGTTTGGTGCAAAGGACTCCTGGTAGGGGATTCCATGTTGAGAAAAGGCAGTCTTCCCTGGTTCTTTGCTGGCAAAGGAAGGATCTCATCTCAATTTCAACTTGGAGATGCTGAACTTTTGAACTACCAATTAATTTTTAATGCAAAGGTGCTTCAACTTACTACTGTTTCTATTGATGTTTCTTGAATTTGCCTGCTGTGGTTCAATGCTAATTGTCTTATCTTAGGATTTATTATCTCCAATGAAGGAAGTAAACATCTTAATTAGCAATGCATTTTATGAGCTTTCTTATATCAAGTATGTTGCTATAAATATGGTCATTCTATTCATGCATTTTGTACCATTTCCATTGGCTAAATTATGTTTTATTTTTCTACATTGAGATAAGAAAATAACACTAATTACCCTTTAAGGTTGAGTCAAACATTTGTTTGATCCGATAATGTCTGCCTCACAAGCATGTATTGTAAGCTCAATTTGCTAGATGAACATTATTTATGGAGTTGAAGATAGCGCATGAACAATCCTCATACAATTCATTTTCCAATGAGAATTGTTGAGTTAGTTTGGTAGTTTGCAAAAATTGCATTTCAGATAGATTCTCTCTGCACATTTTTCACCTAAAAAAATGTGGGTATTTATGAATAATTCTTTTGGTTTCTAATCTGAGCACTTGTGGGCTTACAATTCATCACAGCTTTTTTTAGAATGGTCCTGATATTTTTAGCAGAATGGAGGAATTAAGTTCTGCATGGTCATGTTTTTGAGCCTTTCGAGTTTCAAATGCCCTTTAATTTTTGGGGACAGAGGTCTTGATTGTTAGGATCCCCCACTCAGCTATTAATGGTTCTATTCTACATCTCACAAGTACAACCTCTTTTTCTTATGCCATTCTCACCTAGATTACTTTTTCAGTCTCGTTAGTAGCTAAGCTACTTCAATCAAATACCATAATTTGTTCATTGTTACTCACCAAATCTACACAAAGAAGTCGTAGATAATTGCCATTTGTCACTGCACAATCTCAGGAAATTGAAAATAGCTCTAGATACTAGGGGTGCTGCTTGATTGGGATAAATACTTTTGGATCCTCTTTCTCTCTCATATCTCAAGAGTGAGGATCCAAATCTATGCTAAAACTCTAATTAAAAATTAATAAGCATCTAAAAATCTGTAGCTGCTCGAGTTTTGAAATCCACAAGATATATATATATATATATTTTCAATTTTCCCTTTTTGATTCATTTGCTGCTATGAATTACAAGGATGGCTTGAAAAGTTTTTGGAGAATCGTGTCACCTAAATTCTCTCAAACACCTGTATCCATAGGATATAACTAATCTCCAATTTATAATCCTCCCCTGGTCAATCATATTGGGTTAAGTAAGGTGTTAGATTTATTACTCTTTCATTATCATCATCATTATCTGTATGTGGCTGAATATTTAAGACATTGTGTATCAGTTTATTTGAGCATGCCAACGCTTGTATCGTACATTTATAATACATTGAACTAGAAGTTGTTTGGCTAATTATATTTTAATGAACCCCCCTAATGAAATCACATGGGTCTAGTGTGAGTAGACCCCACTTCTTATTAGTTTAAACTCTTCTCTATCTTTCACCTTGGAAGCCTTTCATTTAACTATACTTTCATCAAACACAATCATAATATTTAATGATTGAGGCCATGTTGCATGAGAGAGATGCTTGGCTTCTCATTGTGATTATAATTATTCTTGTCTTAATTTTTTTAAAAAAAAGAATGACAAACACGTCATTTTCATGGACAATAAGGTACTTTGCTTACCCAGCAACAGATTTGCAAAATATATTTTTTAATGCGACCATGAACTTTCAATACTGTGATCTAACCGAAGATGGTTATTGTTATGGTGCATTAGTTGCTTTTCTCAATCAGGTTGCAAATATTTTAATTATGGGTAACAAATAGACTATGAATGCCCATTTTGTTAGCTATTCATGCCAGTGGTCCTTCTGAAGGCAGTACTGTCTGTCCCACATACATAGAAAAAAATAAATAAAAGAAAGAAAATGGAAAGGACCACCCTTCAATCTTGGGCAAGTCATCAATATAATAATTAAAAAGGGGAATGGTGGTGGTGGGTTCCTTTATCAATTTGTTTCTTTCTTTTATTTTTTTTATGTAAAAGAAACTTGGTGGATAATTAAAAGAGTGGTACATGAATAAAAAGAAATATGGATAATGACGTGAAAGGAGAAGAAAAGGAGAGATGGCAATAGGAAAGGGTTATTGATGGACATAATATTATACATATAAATATTATGCACATAGATTCAATCATAAAATAAAGAAAATATTCAATATGTAAATTATTTCATATATTCCAAGAATTATTACAACTAAAAATAGTTTATTGTGAGGGTACATCAGAATTATTTTTTACAATGAATTCATGCATGGAGGTATATTTGAGATAATAAAAATAAAATAATGTAATTGTTTTAAATGAAGGGTGTTACGTCGAGCCCAGTGAAAACTAAACAGAATCACACTACAGTTTCCTATGTATGTAGGGATTACATTCAGCCAATTTAAATTCTATAAGATACAAGTCACTACAAATGGGGAAAAGAATGAATTTAAATGCACTTTCCTTAGATCAATTTTTATTTTTTCTTGTGGAAGGGATTTTTACCTATTTTTGAAGTATTGCCTAACTTGCGCCACTTATAATTTGTTATCAACAGTGAATTTTATTAATTTAATCACTGGTTTAAGAGGTTTTATTAAATAATTAACTTTATAAAATTTTAAAAAATATTTGATATTTTATCAAGTAAATTTATTTTAATATATAATATATATTTTTAAATATAAATAAATATAATTATAAAATTATATACTTATAAACAACATTATATTGAGACGGGGGCATGAGTAAGCCTTATCGAGCCTCAATTTTTTCAAATTATATACATATACTTCAGTTTTATGCTGAAATATAAATTTTTATCATATATTTATTAATTTATATAAATGTATAAATAATTTTAACACATTATTTGGACAGTTAATCCATGCGTTTATCAAAAAAAATTATTCATGCAATAATTTACTTACTATTTTAAAAAAATCTTATTTCTCTTTTTATATAATAAAATAAAATTATTATTTTAAAAATAAGGACATCTTATATTTTTTTTCATTATTAATAGTTTGGTCAAGTAATGTGTTCTTACATATATTATATTTTTAATTTTATCTAAATTTAAAATATAATAGATTATAAATATTCTAATATATCAATTTAAAAATATTTAATATTTTTTCATTACCTTATATTGGGTAGTGAAAGGTATGTTCTATGAGTAAAAAAAAGTGTAAAAGATTTTTTATAGTTTTTTATTACTAGAAATATTGAAAAAAAAACAAGAAAAAATACATAAATTTAGTTACAATCTTTTCATGGATAAAATGCAAATTTTAGTATGATATACAAGTAACCAAATTTTAAGTATACTTGGAAGATTATATTATTGTGTTAGTAAAATTTATACAAAATTTTTATTTATTTTGATTTAGGGTATTATTTATTTAGATCTATTTTTGTTTATAATTATTTAGTTTATTTAAACTTTGACATGTGTGATTCATGAATTTGATATTAAAAAAATATTAAGGCAAGAAACTAAGAAAGTGTTCAAAATTTGAGTGCTCATTCTCGAATGAAAATGTTTTTTGCTGTTACGGTTAGGAAACAAAACATTTGTAGATAACTCAACATTAAGATTAGCTTTGATATAATATTAGAAAATTGACTTTATAACACAGTTATGAAAGTTGACTGAAATGAGAATGACTGTTTCAAACTTTGTATGGAGTATTTTGACCATATTCCAAATAAATGTAGGATATTATAACTATTACTTTCATTCTCGTTAAGATACATTACTTTTTTTATATTAAATATTTAATTTATATTTTTTTTCCTTTCAAATATTACTTTTATTTAAATTTTAATATTGATACACCATAAAAAATTTTAATATATTTTTCTTTATTAGATAAAAAAGATTCTAAAATTATTGTAATATTAATAAATTTTATTTAAATTTATTTTTAAAGTTTAAAAAATATTACATGATATGATTTTGATAATATATTTCTTTATTTTTATCTTCAATTTTAAAAATTTTCTTTTTTTATTATTTTCTTATTCATATATTACAATGTTTATTATTAATTGCAAAAAGTTTAATTTAATATAATTTAAATTTAAAAAATATATACAATTTGTTAAGAGTATGTTCATACTCCTTTCTCCACTTTCCTACTTTTCTTCAAATTTCCTTTTCAGAGCATTTTAATAGTAAAACAATGAAACGCTAATTTTGGTAGTGTTTGAAATATGGAAAATAATAAAAAATAATAATTATATTATTTTAATAAAAACATTTATAGTGTAGTCTAACTTTATAAAAATAATTTTTAAAATCTATTTAAAGGAATTAATAAAATAATTATTATTTAGAAGTCAAACATAAATTTAAAAAAAATTCAACTTTTTAAATATTAATTTTGTACTTAATGTCATAGAAAGAAAGAGTTTAAAATGTTTTGTTATAGAAAAATTTAAATCTCAAATTATTTTGTCAAATGTTTTAATAACATTACAAGAGTATTTATTTTTAACTAAGATTATTTTTTATTTTATTAGAAATTAAAAATTTTGATATATTTTTTACCTATAATTATTTAAATTATTAAAAAATTATTTATGATAAATAAATTATCAATATTTTTAAATAAGATTGGATAAATTTTATCAAAATTATTGATATTTATCTATAATTTTTCATAATCTTTACTAAATTTAAAATAATTTTCAACCGTTTAAACTTTCATAAATTATCCATATTTTATATAAAATTTTTATTATTTATTTCATATTTTTAAAAATTTTAACCTCGTTATTTACTTATGAATTGGAACTATTGATATTTAAAATTTCTCTTTGCTAATATTTTTTATTTTCTAAATAATTCAAGCTATGTTTTTTATTTTACTTTATTATAACAAATACCTAACATAAAGATAAAAAATAATACTAATAATTGAAAAATTATATTAAAGCATGCATTAATATTTTTAAAGTTGTTAAACTACTATTACAATATCTAATACCAATATTATAATTATATTAAAATATTAAAAATATTTTAGTGTTTGAAATATGGAAAATAAAAATTAATAACTATATTATTTTAATAAAAACCTTTATAGTGTAATCTAATAATATATTTAGTGCTTATAAAAATTTTTATAAAAATAATTTTTTAAATCTATTTAAAGAAATTAAGAAAATAATTATTGTTTAGAAGCCAAACATAAACTTTAAAAAAATGTTTAACTTTTTAAATATTAATTTTGTACTTAATATCATAGAAGAAAAGAGTTTGAAATGTTTTGTTATAGAAAATTTTAAACTACAAATTATTTTGTCAAATATTTAAATAACATTACAAGAATACTTATTTTTAATTAAGGTAATTTTTATTTTATTAAGAGTTAAAACTTTTAATATATTTTTTATCCATAGTTATCTAAATGATTGATAAATTTTATCGAAGTTATTGATATTTATCTATAATTTTTTATACCTTTTACTCATTTTAAAATAATTTTCAACAGTTTAAACTTTTATTAATTATCCACATTTTATGAAAACTTCTTATTATTTATTTTAGATTTTTTAACAATTTAAACCCTCATTATTTATGAGGGAATTGGAACTATCGATAGTTAGAACTCCTCTTTGTCAATATTTTTTATTTTTCCAATAATTCAAGCTATGTTTTTTTTTACTTTACTATAACAAATACTTAACATAAAGATAAAAAATAATACTAATAATTAAAATATATTAATATTTTTTAAATATTATGCAATATAAGTTGTTAAACTAATATTATAATATCTAATACCAATATTATAATTGCATTAAAATGTTAAAAATATTTTAGTATTTGAAATATAGAAAATAAAAAATAATAATTATATTATTTTAATAAAAACCTTTATAGGGTAATCTAATAATATATTTAGTGCTTGATAACAAACTTTATAAAAATAATTTTTTAAATCTATTTAAAGAAATTAAGAAAATAATTATTGTTTAGAAGTCCAATATAAACTTAAAAAAAATTTCAAATTTTTAAATATCAATTTTGTACTTAATGTCATAGAGGAAGAGAGTTTGAAATGTTTAGTTATAGAAAATTTTAAACCTCAAATTATTTTGTTAAATGTTTCAATAACATTACAAGAGTACTTATTTTTAATTAAGGTTATTTTTTATTTTATTAGAAGTTAAAATTTTTGACATATTTCTTACTTATGATTATTTAAACTGTTGAAAAATTCTTTGTGATAAATAAATTATCAATATTTTTAAACATAATTAGTAAATTTTACCAAAATATTAATATTTATTTATGGTTTTTTATATCCTTTACTAAATTTAAAATAATTTTTAACAGTTTAAACTTTCGTTAATTATTCAAATTTTATGTAAAACTTTTTATTATTTATTTCATATTTTTCAACAATTTAAACTTTGTTATTTACTCATGAATTAGAACTATCTATAGTTAGAATTTCTTTGTCAATATTTTTTATTTTTCCAATAATTCAAGCTATGTTTTTTTTTTACTTTACTATAACAAATACTTAACATAAAGATAAAAAAATAATACTAATAATTGAAAATTATATTAAAACATTCATTAATTTTTTTAAATATCATAAATTGTTAAATTAATATTATAATATCTAATATTAACATTATAATTGTATTAAAATATTAAAAATACTTAATCCCAGCATCCAATAAACATAATAAAAATAAAAAAATAAAAAAGAATAAAAAAAATAGAATCCTATTTTTTATTATTATAGTATCATATTATTATATCCTAATCTATAAAATAAAGAAATAATAATTACTTGTTCAACTCAATTTTTTTTATAATTCTAAACGACATATAAAACTTGATTTATATTTTTAAATTTTTTCAAAAATATCATATAAGACAAATATATTATTTTTATTTTGACTTTATAATTATAATAAAAAATCATATAAAATAAAATATATTAAATTTTTTATCTCAATAATAAATAATAAATTTTTTAAACAATTTTTAACAATAGAATGTATATATGTACTTTTTAACGGAAGAATAATGAGCCATTTCAAAAAAAATTAGACCTAAAACTCAATCAACTTTTATTTAATAAGCTACAGAGTACGAGCTCCTGTATACTACGAGTTATCAAATAAATATCCTTCTTAGGCAAAGTAATGAGTACCAATTTATAAGTCACATGGGAAATTAAGTTCAAAATTGTTATGTGTATCTTGCTATTGTATTAAATTATTAATCCATCATTCATACATGAATGATTAGTCTATCAAGTTTTGAAACATCCATCTATTATCATCTATTATTAATTTATTAATTGTTTCTTTTAATCTTATCATTATTGTTCATCAATATCATTATTAGTCTTTTTACTTTGATTGGGATCCCTTATCATCTTATTATTCATGCATGAATATAACAAACGAAAGCAATTAACAAAAATGTGAACGAAATTAAAAAAAGTAAACTAACCTCTAAGGACAATGGCCAAACTTTCATTGGAGATGAAATAATTGATAAGAAGCTTCACATCATGTGCTCGATAATAAGCCCTTAACCTCATAATATTAAGGTGCTTCACCTTCCCCATAGCTTGCACCTATGCAACAAACTCCTTATACCTCTATTCCCCAAGCCTTCCCTAACCTTCTCACAGTCATAGGTGCCTTATTCCCTAACACCACCTTATATATAATACCCAACCTATTCCTAACATTTAAGTGGAAGCCCTCAAAAGCTTACTGTTGCAACATAAATATCAAATAAAGAATTCACTATTGCAATTCTTGATGGTGGCATTAGTTCTGCTAAAAAATAAAAATACAAATCCACATTTCTTTTATAAACTAGTATTCAGTTAATGATGTTTCATATAAATATGGACTTATGCTTTTGAGCATATAAAATTTAGGAGAGTAAACATGATTGGTCATCATTTTTAATTACATGGTTAAATTTTGTGGGGTTGTAAGAATAAATAAACTATTATTTATTTTCAACTCTACCATTTTTTTATTATCTTGATACTGAGCAAAGATGAACTAATTTTTATTTTCAATCTCCCTAAAGAGACAAGTATAATCATATCTTTTTTTAGTGTAATATCACAATAAAATTAATCATTTTTCATTAAAAAAAAAAAGCAAAGTTGTAATGCTTTATTAATTAGTAGTTAGTAAGGTTTTCCAACCTTTTAGCCTTTCTAGACTTACGCAGAAATGATAATTTAATTGGTTTTCAAAAGTTGATTCCTAAAAACGATAGTAATTAATAAGTTAAGTGAAACAAGTGTTAAATATTTACAAATCAAAATAGTGTTAGCTCTATTGGTTTTCTGGCCTAACATCACAATGAAATTAATAACTTTTCATTAAAGAAGAAGAAGAAGCAAGGTTATAATGCTTTATAATTAGTTGTTAGTAAAGTTTTCAATCATTCTTTTAGCTTCTCTAGGAAAAACATACATGTGATTCATGCACTTTATAACTGCAAGTTTGTGCAAGTATTATAATTATATTTTAATTTATTTTTAAAAATTCTTATTATTTTTAACAATTTATTTAAAATAATTTAGAAATAAAAATTATCTTAAAATAGAAAAATAATAATAAAAAAATCTACCTCCACTGGTTTATTATTTTTTACAAGTAAAAAAAATTAGTATTAAATTTCTACCATTCTAATTTCAATTTCAATTTCAATTAAAACCTTGTTTATAATTCTTTGAAAAACAATATACTTATCAATCTGCTAATTCAAAATTACATCGTGAATCTCTTATGTATAATAAATTGATTGAAGTAAAAGACAAAACCTTATTGTCGTAAACATCCCTAACATCCCCAAACGTATGAACGAACACACCTTTTTATGCTCTTCGTTGAAATAAAACAAAATCAAAGACAAAATTATGAGTTTATTCATAAACATGCAAATATTAAGATAAAAAAACTTATAATCAAAAGAAAAAGTTAGACCTATAGATAAATTAGAAATAAATTTGTAGTTAAGGTTCTATGCTTAGCACTAAATGAATACACAAGACTTCTTTGAAGTCATTCTCAAGTGAAAAGAACCAAATGCAAACCAAGAGAATAAGGAAGAATCAATGATTAAGCTAGTGAATGATGTGTTTTAATTATTTTGAAAATCAAATTAAGGTGTAATTAGTTAAGATTTTGTTAGAATTTGTTATTTATTTATTTTATTAAATTTTTTTGTCAATTTAGGTCAATTAGGTTTTTATATAATAGAGTTTAGGGGGATTTAAGTATAAAGTAAGTTTTTTATGATTAATAATATTAATTTTTTTAGAGTTTTCATCTTTGTAGGGATTTATTTTCTTGGATTTTAGATCAAGAACTACTCTTGATAATGTTAGTTCTTCCAGTAGGCTATAGGAAAGGTCATGTTACTATTTGATAACTTTAATGCTCTTCAATAAGTCATGGTTTGTATCGAGTTTTCCTTAATTCTTGAACAAAGAACTACT
Source organism: Canavalia gladiata (assembly GCA_037954105.1). NCBI lineage: Eukaryota > Viridiplantae > Streptophyta > Magnoliopsida > Fabales > Fabaceae > Canavalia > Canavalia gladiata. The sequence continues at coordinate 43,973,755 of CM075661.1, forward strand.
TTTGATAATGTTGGTTTTTTTAGCAAGTCATGGTTAGAGTTACGTTCATCTTTGATAACTTTAGTGTTCTTCAAAAAATTGTAATTTATGTCAAGTTCCTTTGTTTTATCCTAATTTTCAAGACATTCCAAAATTAAAATTTTCACATTTTGAATCATTCTGTGAAAGATGAATCATATCAATAGGTATGTACATCATCTAGAAAAAAAAATAATTTATATTAAAAGAAGGATTGACACATTGGATTTTGTAATTTTTCTGTAATAAGATAAATTCAATGTCCAATTCCTTTTGCCTCATCCTATTCTTTTTATAGTAGCTTAGTGATGCGTTGTTAGTCGTTAATGTTGTAATCCCTTCTATCTTCTTTTATGATTGCCTTTGAGATTATTATTTTTTCTATTTTGGATATTTCACGAAAAGCTTCCAACTCTCTAATCTTTTGGCCCAAATCCTTTGATATTTTTTTTTGGAAACTTCTACTGAATTCTTTAATTTAGTGAACTATGACCTAGAAGACTTAAGTTTACCTACTAAGTCCAAAATTTTTTTTATCTCTAGCAATATTGGTTTGATTGAATATTCTTAAAACAATTATTTTAGAGTTTTCAAATCTTTCATTTAGGTGTTCAATTAAATATCAATCTTTTGTTCATTCAATTTAAGGGTTTTTCAGGTCTCTTTGGTTACAAATTTATCATGAACAATCCTTTTTAAAATATTTTTATTAAAGGATGCTTCCATTAGATGCATTAAATATTATGCGATCAAATTAGTTGATTGGTGTAATACTCATGACTTCTCATAATGGACTTTCTAGGTTACAAATACTCTTTAGTAAGAAATAAAGTAAAGATAAGAGAAAAAGATAGAAATTATAAATTTTGTGCAAATGGCAAAAATGCTCCTACATTAGGATAAACCAAATAATGTGCAGGAAAAACCTAAAACAAAGGTTAAAACATATTCTAAGGAATTAAAATACATCAAAGATGATTGAAAATTCATAAGAAAAGAATAGGAACAAAGGGAGGATGAAAAAGTCATAAGAAAACTTCAAAAATGTCCAAAGCATCCTTGTAAAGCTTTGTCTTCCACAATGACTAAATTTTTCCTTGGTAAATGGCAAATGATATTAGAATGATTTGGAAATAAACTAATAAGTATTAAAAACATCGAAGGAACAGTTTAGGAACCTCTTGGAAAATGCTGAGAAAAATTACCTAAATGTTCTTGGAAGGTTAAAAGGGTAAGAAAATATGAAGAAAAAGCAAGAAAATAGATCTCACTCATAGAGCACGAAATTGCATGTGAAAAATAAGATGGTGACTCATCCCATGAGTCATCAATAAGACAAAAATAATAAATAAGAGAGATAAAATTAACCATGATTAAAAAAAATTAACCATGATTAAAGTAAATTAACTATTTAATTAAAATTAACCATACTTAGAATAGATTAATCATGATTAGTGATAAATTTAAAAAATTTAACACTAATATAATCCTAATTGATAGTTTCTTACATTTATTTTAAAAAATAAAAATTACATGCAAATGTACCAAAATATCCTTAAGTGGAAAATTAATTTTCAAATTACTTTTAAGTGACCGAATTCTATTTTGGCCTTGGGAGGGCTCATTTGCTTCATTATCCATCTTCTAAACACTTATAAAAATCCTTTAAACTCTCTTTAAACTCAAATTACTCTAAAAACTCAAAACCATACACTAAGCTTAAACTTCTAACTTTGAGGTTTAAGTTAAACCAAGTAAACCATAAAGCCACATCATCACCACTAGGAGATCTTGTATAGACCACCAAGAAAGAGCAAGAGCAGCCATAAAATTCTCACCAAACCCATCACAAAATTCTTCAACAAATAGGATTATATCTTATATTTTTCTAAGCTTTAAATCTTGTGTTTATGGTTTGATTTTCTTCTTCTTGGTGGATCCTTCTCTAAGATTTATGGATCCCTTTTTTTTAAACTTATTGGAGCTTAAAACTTTCCTTGATAGTTAAATATGAGCATCACAAATTTTTAGTGATTTTTAAAAGCTAAAGAGAAGTTTTGATGGATTAAAGTGCTTTTAGCAACCTTAGGAGCAATTTAATCGATTAAAATTTCTCAAAAATAAATTTTGATGCCTTAAGAAATATTTGAGTATTTATGAGAAAATTTGTGAAGTGCTCAAAATAAGAGATTGATAGATCTTGAAGTAGATCTAGTAGATATACACTTGTTTTCCATGAAAGGTGCTTTCTTCAAGATTTTTATGTTCAAAGTTTGAAACTTGGTTATGTCTGGTCTTAAAATCTTTGTTTATGAGGTTGTTTCAATTAAGAGTCCATAAATGGACTTATGTATTAAAATCCTTAAAATAATAAGAAAAAAATTATACCATGAGGTCCATAAACTTAACTTGAACTTGGATTTTTAATTATGACCATGAATTTTAGATCAAAAGTTGCATAAATCACTTAAGACCTTTCATGATCATGACCAACGCTGTAGAGTAAGGACAATTTATGGATGGATCTAAGGATATAATGAACCAAGTGTTAAAATTCATGACACCAAGGTTATGTAGCAAGAAAATTTAAAAAGGACCTTTGTTTAAGACACTTGAGCATTTGGCCACCTTTTCTTAGTTAATTAGGGAATGTTGAGTTTAAAATTTTGATTAGAGTATAAAGAGAAACCTAATCAAGTATAACTATAGAACTATAAATTTGGAAGGTACTTGAAATTTGAAAAGTGCTCATTCGACTATTTTTGGTTAATTTTTGTATAACCATACTAAAATCAATAACACTAAGACGAAGAGATCACAAACTAAGGGGAAAAAAAGCCTTGCTTTAGCCACCTAGAGCATTTGGCCACTCTTCCATTAATTAGGAAAACTTGAGTTAAAATTTCAATTAAGATGAAAAGTGGAGCCTAAACAAGTTTAAGGAGATAATTTTAAAGTTGAAAAGATTTGGTAATGGTTGGATACCATTTGACCCTATTGCACAAAATTGGTAAGAACTAGTTAAAAATATTGTTAGAATTTAAGAGTGGATCTAGGTGAGTTTAAGGAGGTGATTATAAATTAATTATGGAGTAAAGGTGGGAACAAGGGCATTCGGCCATGCTCACTAGTCAAGGAAGAAAAGCCCTAAAAATTCTAAGGTTGGTGTAATTAATAGCCTAAATCTTAATTAGTGTAAATTACCTTTCTAAAAGAAGAAAAATTTAACTATAATGTCCTAGGATCAAACAGTGTGCATTCAACCACCTAGGTAAGAAATAAACAAATAGGCTAGTTTGGATGTTTAAGGATAATTAAAAAATACATGAGTAGAAAGTTAAAGTTCATGAACAAGGGGGCAAGCAAATAGGTTTACTAAAGGAACAAACTGAACTAGCTAAGTTACTAGTCAAAAAGCATAAAACATATAACACTTAAACTTGAATTAAGTAAACGGTGCATAAGACATTCAATTTAAAGACACGGACGAAGTAAACAATTAAAAAGACTATTTGGCCAATTAGAGAAGAAGATTTTATATACCATGATCTTTCATTAAAAGCAAGGTTTTTAAAACTGGCCGATCATTGAACCGGTCAAGGTTTAATGGTATAACCTTGGTCAAACCGATATTAATTAAATATTATTTTTAACATATGTATAATATATATTATATTAAAAATATATAATAATAAAATACATCAAAATCATAATTTTACGTGATTAAAAATTGAAAAATTATATGTATTTTAATTTTTAAATTTAAATTATATAAATAAAATAAATATATTTTATTTTATTTAAAAGTTAAAATAATACTATTTTATATAGAACCGGTTCGGTTGCTTTACCGATTTTTAACTAGTTTTACCAGTTTGCTATCAATTTTTTGCTAAAATGTTTTTGTTGTTCAATTAGCCCAGAGAGGAAACCGGTTCACGGTTCAATTGGTTTGATTGGTCAGTTTTTTATGATTTTCAAAAACAATGATTAAAAGTATTAAGAAAAACTTAACCTTTGGAAAAAGGAAAGGTTGAAAGGTAACTTAGAAGGATGAGTGAACTAAGATTCCAAGAGTGATTCATCATAAATTTTAAGAATTAAGCAAGTTGGGCAGGTTATGAGAGTATGTTTATGTGCTACCCAAGAAATAATATCAAGCTAAAATAAGAAAGTCTTGAATTAAAGATGAATCTTTACTTAAAAATATTATGCACACTTGTTGTATTACTTTATGAGTGTTGCAACCGTAATTCCGACGAGACGACGAACTCGTTAAATTTTTTAAAAAGAATTTAATTGTATATGGAGCCGCCACCAAATTTTATTTTAAGGGAAAACATTTGGAAAAACCCTAACTTGAGGATGAAATTCTAGATTCGGGAGTCGGTTACAAATAGGGAAGGTGTTAGGCACCCTATTTGTCCGTTCCGAAGAACGGTACCCTTGAACTGAGCGTGTGATTTTCTTTTAAAAATTATTTGATCCCTTAAATAAAATAAAAATAAATAGGTTTGTATGAAAATAGCCTGACAGGACTTGATCCTACTCCTACGTATTCCCTGGTGCAATGGGAAATTCAAGGCTACGTAGTTCTGGTTCGAAGGCTTGACCTTCAAAGGGGATTGAAAAAAAGCCGAGTATTTTGAATATTTCAAAAAAAAATCCTTAGTCCACATATGCACAGGATCCGAGGCAAACGAAGGCTGCACTGGGACCCGTATGATTCTTGAATCCCGAACAGTAGGGTATGCTACCAGTTCGTATACAGAACTCATCGCGTGAGACTTAGAATTATTTAAAACATATTTAGTTTTTACATATGGTCCTGGACCCACATATGCACAGAGCCAAAGGCAAGCGAAGGCTGCACTGCGACTCATATAACTCTCCGAACATTGAAAGATAGGGTATGCTGCACTTTCAACTTCGAAGTTCATTGCGTGAGATCTAGGATCGTTTAAAGCCCTAAAAAGTATTTTGAAAAAAGGTAATTTGGAAGGGAGATCTTCGATCCACATGCATAGAGTCGAAGGCAAGCGAGGGTTGCACTGCGACTCATATGATTCTCCGAACATCGAAAGACAGGGTATGCTACACTTTCAACTTCGGAGTTCATTGCGTGAGATCTCGGATCTTTAAAGCTTTAAAAATTATTTTGAAAAAAAGGTAATTTTGAAGACAGATCTTCGATCCACATGCACAGAGTCGAAGGTAAACGAGGGTTGCACTGCGACTCATATGATTCTCCGAACATCGAAAGACAGGGTATGTTGCACTTTCAACTTTGGAGTTCATTGCGTGAGATCTCGGATCTTTTAAAGCTTTGAAAGTTGTTGTCTAGAAAAATAGAGTTTTTGAAGATTTGATTTAGAAAGGAGGACATATAAACATAAACAAATTAGAAATAAATACATATAGAAGAATCCACACATGGAAACTAATACTTAAACAAGTTTAAAAGAACAATATCTACATAAGAACTTCAAGAACACCAGAGATTTTAGTACCAAAATTTGAATTCAAATCTTAGAATTTTTAGAAAATATTTTTTGGTATATCTAAAAATTCAAACCAACCAATTGAATAATATGGATCACAGTAATAAAAAAACAAGTTTGACACAAATCTAACAAGAAATGAGCAAGTTATGCCCAAATCAAATGAGCTAGGTTCATTTACAAATCAAGATGAACATACTTCAGTAATCAGGTGATATAAATTTCATTTTAGATCCAAATTAGACAAATAATATCATTCCTGAAACTAGAGAGAAATATAAAGAGAACGAAACAAAAATCACTGAAATCGGAGATCATTTGATTGACCAAAAACAAAAATGAAAAACAGAGACGAAAATGAACTTCAAGAACATCGAGTTTTTGGCGCCAAAATTTCAATTCAAATCTCAGAATTTTTCGAAAATATTTTTTGGTAGATCTGAAAAATTAAAACCAAAAAATTGAAATATATAGATCATAGGAATCAAACAATACAAATTTTAAAAAAATCAGACCAGAAATGAGCAAGGTATGCACAAATCAAATGAGCTACGTTCATTTACACATCAAGATGAACATACTTCAGTAATCAGGTGATAAAAATTTCATTTTAGATCCAAATTAGACAAATAATATCATTCCTGAAACTAGAGAGAAAGATAAAGATAAAGAAATAAAAATCACTGAAATCTGAGATCATTTGATTGATAAAAAACAAAAACGAAAAACAGACGAAAATGAACTTCAAGAACACCGAGTTTTTGGCGCCAAAATTTGAATTCAAATCTCAGAATTTTTCGAAAATATTTTTTGTTAGATCTAAAAAATTAAAACCAAAAATTTGAAAAATATAGACCATATAAATCAAACAAAACAAATTTGACAAAAAACAGACCAGAAATGAGCAAGGTATGCACAAATCAAACAAACTAGGTTCATTTGCGCATCAAGACGAACATCCTTTAGTAACCAGGTCATAGAGACTTCATTTCAGATCCAAATTAGACAAATAATATCATTTCAGAAACTATAAAGAAATACAAAGAGAACGCAACAAAAATCACTGAAATCGGAGATCATTTGACCGATCAAAAATGAAAATAAAAACAGAGACGAAGATGAACTCGGAAATCCGAGAAGACGCAAGAAAATTAAACGAAATAGAAGCAAGATCTAACCTCCATTGATGTTCTTGAATGCCACTTGATAGTATCTTGGAAGATGATAAATAATTGGTTCCATGGAGGCCAAGGAGGTGCTCAATTGGATGTAGAATTCAAGAGTCTCTTTGGTGCTCCTCTTAGAAAAAATCTAAAAGCCCCCTTTCAATGACCCAAAGTGCTCCTCTCTCCCTCCTTAGAAATTCTGAAATTTTTTCTTAGAAATGAAGAATCCCTCTTTAACTAAATGAAAGTCCCTATTTATAGATAAAATTTCAAAAAAAAGAAAGGAAAAAATTTTCTAGAAGTGAAGAAGCTTCCGCCTTTTGTTTTCTAATTTTTCTCTTTTTCGTTTTCTTTTTATTATTTCCTTTATTTTTATTCTTCTTTCTTTTTCTATTCTTTTTTTTTGGTATTTTTTCCTTTATATCTAACTAATTCTTAACCATCATTAACTAATCCAACTAACTTTCTAACTAAATTCTTAACTAAAAAATTGTTTTTCTTTCTTTTTCTATTCTTTTTTTTTGTTATTTTTTGATTTTAGATTAAAAAACAAAATGATTTATTTTGGGTTTTAAATTTATCCTTGGACATAATTCAGTGTTCAGAATGAGTATATAAAGAGGAATGTGAAGTGTATGAATATTACTCATGGTTGATTAAAGAATGATGTATTACATGATGATTATGTTTGGATAATGATGTGATAGTAGTATGAAATAGAGACTAAATATGCATGGCATACTAGTTGGATTCTTTAAGCATGCATATTATATGGAAGCCTTTAAAAAGGAACCTAAGTAACTAAGAGATCATTAAAGAAAGAACTTATGTGAAAAGTTAATACTACTCTTAATGTGTCTTGTGCACATTTAGAAGGCCCTAGGTCCTTCTAGAGTGGAGACAATAAGGTTCTCCAAAAATTCTTTTTATTATAAAGGGCTAGGTCTTCAATATTTATGATGGTGAAAATCATCACATAATGAGCTCATGTCCCAAGAATAGAAGATAAAGTAGCAGAGTCGGTGAGAAGATATTGTTTGACTAAGTAGTAATGTATGTTTATGTCTTAGATTATCACTAAGAAAGTGATAGAGAAAAAAGAAGAATTATGTAAGACATAGATGAGATGATAGTCAAATCTATGATGTGATCCCAATGAAACTCACGTAATTTATATGCTTAATTAAAGATTAGTTCTTTTTGTGTAAAAGAAATCCACTTTAGCTAGAGTTTTTGAAAAATTAAAATAAACTTGTATGCATGACATATTTTCTAATAAACTGAAGTGGCTAAAATGAAAGTGATGTCACTAACTTAAGATAGAATCCTACTGAAGAACTTAGTTTCTACCCATCCTCCACCATTTTGTTCCCAAATGCCTTGGATGTCATTTGTGACTGCAGTAGTCTTCGTAGAGATTAGTAACCTGAATTGGTCAACAAGCGCTCACGGGCTAGTCATCATGGCCCAAGCCAATGTACGAATTTATTTCTCCTTAGGCCATATTTTTGTGTCTGTTATTATGATTTCAGAATTCTCGACTACAGAACTCGCCATACCTTTAAAATCTTTTCATCTTGATAGGGTATTTCCATCATCACTGGGCTACCAAGATCCACTTACACCAATTATAGACTCCTCCTCATCTGAAGGGGAGAGTGACCCTCAAACATCTTCTCATTACTATAGCACAACTCACATTTGGTCATCCTAGGATGGCTCTCCTTACCTTAGGTCATTCCCCTTCCAATCTTTTCAGGAGATATTAGTTGGAACCTTTATGTCAATAGATGAAAGTTTATGGCTACAACTTCGAGATCTTTACACTTGAAGTGTTTGCATGACCACTTTGAAGAAGAAAATTTTGTCATACCAATAATGTACAAGTTGTGAATAGATGGATAGCTATATACTAAGTAATATGTATTTTGTAATTTATTATGGTTAATGTGAATATGGTAGGTATAATTATATATGTAATTAAGTATGTAAAAGCACTAATTCTTTAACTTAACTAACTATGTATAATTAAGGACTGTATAATTCTAAGTTGTATGAATGCTAGTATGTTTGAATTTACGATGAACTGAATTACTACTTATTAGAGAAGAATAGAATTGTAGAAGTAATTTAGAGAATTAACAAATTAAACTTGGATGATGACGCTTGCTTATTTACATTTTTCTACGACTACTATTCCAACAAGGCTTGTATTTCATATCAAGAGGTTTTAAAAAAAATTACCGTATTTTCACTAATATTTATTTTCTAAAGATTCTACATCATGAGGTAATAATCTAATAATGGAACCATGTATACGACTTAAGCGTAAAAATGAACTTCATTATTAGGGTGTTATAATTGAATTACTATGGGAATTGAAGATTGTTAGTTTTTTACTATCAAACTTAAATCACTTGGTAGGAGATGATCTATTAGTGCAACGGGATCTTTATTGGCCAATGTTTCGAGGTCTACATCATTTAATGAAGTATGACTCAACATAATAGTTAATGTAAACTTGACTTATTCTTCATGATTTGGTTCACTAAATGACATGTTAGATCTTGATGAGTATGAATTATATTATTGGCTAAAATTTTAACTTTATTATGGTTGGAAAAAGCTTGAGAATCATTTAAGGAGTTAATAACGAATTTGAGAAGCAAATTAGTAAATATGCATAACCATGTGCCAAATATCTTACTAGGACACGGTTTAAAGAGTCCTTAAATTTTGCATGAGAAGGGCTTCTTCTCCTTGCAAATTAATATTCATTCTCAATCCTAGAACAAAGTTTTAGAGAGAATTATTATGCACATGTAATCATTGATGATTTTTCTATATATATTTGAACTTTATTCATTTCTAACAAAAATGATGCACTCTTTATTTTTAAAAGGTTAGTTAAAGCGGTATAAAATGAAAAGAATATAAGATACCTTCCATTATGTGTGATCATGATAGTGAATTTGAAAATTATGTATTAAAATGCTTTTGTGTGAAAAAATGGCTAGAAAAGTGGTAAATAAAACTAACTTCCCAAAGTATATTTAGGATAATGTTGTTAATTGCCTTTTATAATGAACAGAAACCAAATATATCTTAATTTCAAATTTTTGGTTGTAAATGCTTATGATAAATAGTGGTAAGGATAATATAGGTAACTTCAATGGTAGATCTAATGTAGCATCTTTCTGGGTTATTCTTTTTCTAATAAAGCATTTAAAATATATAGTAAGATAACTATTATGTTGAAGAATCTATTATTTTTTATTTGATGAAATTATGTTCTAAGAAAGGAAATAAATATTTAAAATGACGGAGCAAGATTGAATATCTATGTGGAATGAAAAAATTAAAGTTATAATAATGTCACGGAAGAATTAAAAAAAAACTATCAACATTTTTATTTTTCAAATAAATAAAGAATGTACGAATATCATTCAATTGACAAAATTATTAATTATATATTAAATAAAAGTAAATTTGTGATGTGAATAATGTGAAAGTTGATTTTCTTTCTTTGATTAAAATAAAATAAATGAAATCTTTATAAATATATTTAAGTATTGTAGAATACTTCTTAATATATTTGATTTCTGCAATGATAAAGAAATAACAATAATTGCATCAACCTATCTAGTTGAACTTGTTAAATATAAAAAAATAATTGATTTATTGTTAAATTTAACTTTCTTTATAAAAAGAAAATTAGACATTCTATATTAATAAAATAACCAACATATTCAATTTTCAGTATTTATGAAATTGATTTTCATAACTACTTGAATTAATGTTTTAAATTTTAAATTTTTTTTCATGTTTCATAGCATAATTTTATACATAATTTATTATTTTGGTTTAATCAATTATTTGGTATTAAAATTGAAAATTTATAATATAAAATCATGTTATAATTGATTATTACATTTAATAATTAATTATCAAATATATTATGGATATATTTTTTAAAAAAACTATTAAAAAATAATTAATTATTATTCATAATCAATTATATAAACTTAAAATATAGAGAATATGTTTCTCTATGTAGGTTGATGTTTTTATATAAGCATTTTAATGTTATTACATTCTTTGATTTCTTCAATCTAAGTTTATCTTTATATAATTATCTTTTTATCTTTTATGTATTTTATATGTTTAACTTATTTTGACCATACTAAAATAGATAAAATATATATATAATTTTTAAAAGAAGTAAAAATCTATTATTTTCTTTGGATGGTATAAAAAAATATATTATTTCTCCTATGTAAAGAATCATTTATTAAAGGTGATAGATATGTCATAACAAAATATTTAATTATAAAAATTATAAGAATTAGTTTAATGTCGATAGATTTTAATTTAGAGTAGTTTAAGTAAAAAAAATTATAAAATATTTTTTTAAAAAAATTTGATCAGATCTTAAAAAGTTGATCTATATTAAATAAAAAGATCATACTTAAATCTTAAATTTAGAAATTAAATCATATTCAAGGTATGCAAAATCTAATATATTTTAATATATCTCTTTTATCTTTTTAATTATTTAAATTTTTTTTATTTTTTATTTATCTTTTATTGATATCTTAATTTTTCTATTAATAATATGGTAATTCTAATATTCGCATAGAATATTTTGATAGTTTTTATTTATTTATTATAAATAATTTAAAGTAAAAATTTATTTTATCATATTAAAAATAAATATAAATAAATGAAGAATTCATTTAAAAACATTTATTGTTATTGTATAGTTTGTATTAAGAATTATATTAAGAATTTAATTTTGATAAAATATTAGTAAAAAAATTTATATTATTCTAATTTATAATTATAGTAGGTATAACTTTTTAAATAACTTATCATAAAAGTGAATAATCTTTAATAATATAATATTTTATAATTACAAAAGAATATAATTTCTTTTTACATTGTTAATGCATTTCGGCTAAATTTTTATGTTTATAACACTTAACAAATAATAAAAATAAAATATTTTTTATTTAAAAAATAATTTTAATTAAAAATATCAATGTTAATATGAACAATAATATATAACATAGAAAAGCAAGTATACACATGTAATTCGAATACATTAAAAATATACAATTTCACACTATTTTTTAATGATAAATTATTGCACTATTAAAAATTAATTTCATAATAAATATTTTTAAAAAGTTATATTTATTATGAATTTGAATTGGTAATTAATGTAAAAGACTCTACATAGATTTTAGTTGGAATGCACTCACATAGCAAAGTTAATTTACACTACTATCATTTTCTATATATAATACAAAAAAATAAATTTTAAATCTAGAAATTTATGTAAAAATTAATTTTTCTAAATTTATTATCAATCAATTTTAATGATATATTTATACTACTATCTAATCTTATATTACTAAATCATTAAAATTATTGGTTTCTATAAAAAATACTTAAAAATTAGACCTACTATAATTTTTAATTAGTTGTGAGTATAAAATATTTTTAGTAAGTATATAAAAATTAAATTTACTACTAATATAAATTTTTTATATTATCATTCAATTATAAAATTTTATATCATTAAAAATTGTTAACTTTTGAAATAATTACTTTAAAAATTATATCTACTATCATTTTTAATAATTTGTCAATATAAAAAATGTTGGTATGTCAAAATTAATTTCGTATATATATATATATATATATATATATATATATATATATATATATACATTTAAAATAACATAAATATTGTTTACTCTATTTTAAATATTAAAATATTTATAAGAAATTTCATTTCATTATAATAGTTTTAGTATTAATATATTTTAATATGAAATTTACATTCTTAGATGATAAATATTTTATCATTAATTTTATATATCAATATAAATTCATTTAAGATAATTACAATGTTTTTAATCATATTAAATTTCAAATAAACATAACATTAAACCGTTAAAATTGGTTTACTATAACAAATTGTGGATCAAATAATTTTATATAAAATTCTGAGTTTCAACCCCATCTTTTTTCATATTGTATAAAAAAATGATATTAAAATTAATTTAAATAAAAAATCTCTTAATGACATATTAATTTTATAAATGGTAATATATAACAAAATTATATATTAAAATTATACAATATTTAAAAATAAAAGTAATAGAATAAAAAATAAGATAATATACAAATGGAAAGGAATTATGATAAAAAGAAAAAATAATCTTAATTTAAGAAATAATCAGATATTAATATAATTTATAAAATATTTTATGTGATGTAATATTTATTTATGCAACTTATACATTACTAAACTTTGTTCTCAATGTTGTATGATATAAAAATTTACCAAATAATTATACTTAAGACTTTAAATATTCAGTTAAATTTTAAAAATAATTTAATTTGTATTAGGCTCTATTTAAAATATTAAAATTTTAACTATACTTTGAGTGTCATTGGAAAAATTGACAAACTAGTTAAAATTTAAAAAGTTGGTTGAAAATGAAAGATAAAAATTAAAACTTAAAAAACTATTTAAAACTTGGAAATTGATAAGGTAATTACACTAAAAATATTTGGTGAATAAATATAAAATTAACTTATAAATATAAAATGTTAAATAAAAATATAATTAACTAATGAATTAAAATTTAATAATTGTGATATACTTTGTCTTTTGAAAAAAATATATTAAAATTTTTAATTAAATGAAATTATTCCTTTAAAAATATTTTTAAAATTTTACAGAAATAAATTTTAAATAATAATTTTAAAAATTAATTAATTTTAATTTTAATTTTTATCAAATAATTAATAATTTATTTAAAAATAAAGTAAATAAGTTATATTAAAATAATATCTTAAAATATAATATTTTACCATAATATAAAAATAAATATATCTAATTGAATAAAATTATTATGAAAAAAATAAAATTATATTAAACTTATAAAAATAAATTAAAAAATAAGGATCTAAGCATTAAAATATATAAAAATAAATATAATAAGAAAGTATTTTAACAAGGAGCTAAAAAACTCAAAACTATTTGATGTAATTTTTTTAAATAGACTTTTAACTTAAAAATACTATTATCTACAAATTCTAAAATAAAATTAAAGTATCGTAACAAATTTTTCAATTATTATTTTAAACTTGTTATTAGCTAAAATATATTACGAAGGATACATTTCATCGTATATTAGTATTATTTATTATCCTAAAATATATATATTAATTAAAAAAAATTATTTATTAAACAAATTTAATAATTTTAAATATATTAGCATCCTACAAAATAATAATAATTATATTCATCAACTAATTTTTTTAAAATTTTTTTATTACTTTTCCTTCAACTAATTTTAACATTTCATCAATTATTTTACCTCCGTGTTTCTTTATAATGTTTTTGTTATTTTGATTATGCAATTCGTTAATTAACCTTACTCATTTTATATATTAAATATTAATATTGATATTTCTCTTCAAAGTAAATAACAAAATTATCAAATTTATTATTACATGATCAAACCAATGTATATAAAAAATAATTTAGTCCGGAGCTAAAAATTATATAAACATGTATAATTGTATAGAAACTATGAAAAAATAGTATTTTATAATAAATTTTTATCGATTGTTTTATAATTGATATAAAAAAAATATAATAACATTTTTATAAATAAAACTGATATATTCTATATTGATTTTTTACATAATCGATGTAGAAATTTTACATCGATTACTATCTCAATTGATGTAAAAAGTAAAAATTTTTACATCGGTTATTTTGTCTAACTAATGTAAAAAGTACTTGATATATCAGTTATTTTAATAATCAATGTAAAAAATCTAATTTTAAATTTAGGTCTTCATCTTCCTCCACGATATTCTAGTTCGATATGTCTACTATTTTTTGCTTCATCTTCACTATTCTTTGTGCTTCCAAGTGAGCGTTGCAGTCAAGGAAGGTTTTAAGGCACCTTTCCATTGCTACCTTGTTCTCCATTGTCATACTTCCAAGATTTTTATTTTCCATTGTTCATTTATTGTCCGATGTGAGAGACTAAGGTAAGCTTTGATTTTCTTCTTCTTTGTGGCTTTGTCCTTAACCATTGTCAAGTTATAAGTTTTGTTTATGTGCTAGTTCAATGATTGTGTCTCCTCACACTTTAAATTCATCATTTTTATGCTCCATTGTTACGCTTTTGGTTGTACTAAAAAATAAAGGTATATAAGTATGGTTTTTTGTTCATTTTTGGCTATTAAATTCATTATTGTTATGTTTGTGAGTATTGTTTTTGGTCCTAGTTTAATGTCTGTGCTCTTCCCATGCCTTAGTTGACATTGTCTTCTCTATCTCTGAAGCATCATTGTGTTACCTATTCACATTTCAATTTTGAGGTATTTTGGTTGATAATATTTCATTTATGTTATTAATTTCTATTTGATATGTGTGTTGATAAATTAAGCTTAATTTAAGTTGCTTTATTTCATATATATATATATATATATATATATATATATTCCATTATGCACTTGAATAATTGAGTGATAAAATTGATAATTTAGTAATCAATACCAATATTAGGATATGGTAAAGAATAACATTTTAGACTTAGAAATGGTGAAGAATAGCATTTTAATCTTAAATTATCCAGGTTAGACAATTTGGGGAATGAAGTTCTTCATTCATTGGTTAAAAGTTTCTGCTCAAATCCTCTATATTATAGTTGATAAAATTTCAATTTAGTACATTTTGCATTGTCTCTAGATGCATGTCAGATCGTTGTTTAACGATGCCATGATCAAGTATGTACTTAAAGACTAATGCAAAATACTATCAAAATTTTACCAAATATAATATTTAAAATTTTAGAAGAAATATTTATCCTATGACTAGAAAACTTTATCCTTGACTGGGATAGAGCCCTACTAATACAAAAGGTATGTTGGTTGTGATATGTTTGGTAAAGTTATTGGATAAATCTAACCTTTGATCAGAAATTTGATTTTGTCTAATAAGGATCACACATGGATAAATACATTGTGCACAACTGATGAATGTAACAAACACCCTAAAAATGAAACTCGTTTTACGCTTAAGTCGTATTCACAATTTTATTATTAGACTATCATTTCATGATGTAGAATCTTTTTAGAAATTACTGATAGTGAAAATATGGTAAATTTTTCTTTATAACTTTAACTTATATACTTGAAGGTAAATTGAGTAATCTTAGTATGAATGAATATAACCTTAGTTTTTTAATTGAAATTGAATATAATGGGTAAACCACTTAATGAGTATAACACTTATTATGTTTAATCTTGAATGATCCAAGTTGAACAATTTGGGGAATGAAGTTTTTCATTCATTGGTTAAAAGTTTTTGCTCAAATCCTCTATATTATAGTTGATAAAATTTCAATTTAGTACATTTTGCCTTGTATCTAGATGCATGTCAGATCGTGGTTTAATGATGCCATGATCAAGTTGTGTACTTGGAGACTAATGCAAAATGATATCGAAATTTCACCAAATATAATATTTAAGATTTTAGAAGAAACATTTATCTTGTGACTAGAAAACTTCCTCCTCGACTAGGATAGGGCCCTACGGATACAAAAGGTATGTTGGTTGTGTATGTTTGGTAAAGTTATTGGATAGATCTAACCTTTGATCAGAAATTTGATCTTGTCTAATAGGGATTATACATGGATAAATACACTGTGCACAGGTGATGAGTGTAACATCCTAAAAATGAAGCTTGTTTTACGCTTAAGTCATTCACAGTTTCATTATTAGACTATTATTTCATGACATAGAATCTTTTTAGAAGTTATTGATAGTGAAAATATGGTAAATTTTTTTTAAAACTTTACTAAAAATTCAAGTCTCATCATAACAATTATCATAGTAGAAAATAAATCATCGAGCATTATCACTCGCGTTTTAATTTATTTTGATTACTTGACATATAACAAAATATTGCACACAGAACTCGCTTCATGTTATTTATATAATTCTTAATAATTATTACATGTTCTTAAGTCCATATATTAGTACTAGGATATTAGTCCCTTTTTATACATCTCATACATGTGATTACAAATATTTCACACACTACATACTTTACATAAACAATTCATACACTACCTATTATTACACATAACTACTACTATCATACCTAAGGCATAATAATTTACAACATATACATTTCATTAAAATCCTACATAATACTTATTTATATTACATTCATCCTAGCCTATCATATAAAATGTACATTATTGGATAAGACATAAACTTCACTTTTGTAGGTCCCCATAATGCTTCAATAGTAGGGCCACAATGCTCCAGCCACAAGCTTTCACCTAAGGTGTAATAAACTCCATCTCCCATCTCCTAGAAATCTTAGAGTGGGTTTGACCTTGGAAAATAGGAACTACCATGTGACGACCACATATGAGAGGTATTATAGTAATGTGAGGGCATTTGTAAGTCACTCTCTCCTTTTGAAGAAGAGGAGACTTCCATGAGTGCTGTTGGGGGTTCCTGATAACCCGATGGCAGAGAAAAAGCCATGTTAGGATGAAAGGTCTCTAGAGGTATAACGAAGTTAGTCGTAGAGAAGTTTAGGCTCAGCATCACAGATACAAAAAGGTGACCCAAAGAAAAATAAACTCTTATGTTGGCTTTAGCTGTAATGAGTAACCCGTTAGCATTAGCAGACCAACTAACACTATTGAGTTCAATGAACACTATGGCCATCGAAAACGAAATCCTTAGCGTCTGGAATAAAATGGTGGGACAAGGATGAGAAACTAAGTTTCTTAGTAAGATTCTACCCTAGGGGTAGTGTCAACATTTTCAACCTAGCCACTTTAGCTTATTAAGAAACATGATGTGCAAACAAGTTCACTTTTAATTTGTAGAAAATCTATAGATGAAGTGGATTTCTTTTTACAAATGTAGGAATTAACTTATATCATAAGCATACAAGTTACTTATTCTGGATTTTATACATTTTACATACTCTTGGGATCACATTACACTACATCACAGATATCATTTGACTATCATTTCATTCATGCCTTAATTATAATTCCCCTCGTTTTTCTATCACTTTCTTAGTGATAATCTATATCATAGGCATATCATAAATTTTAGTCCAACAATATCTTTTCACTAGCTCTACTACTTTACCTTTTATTCTTAGGACATAAGCTTATTTCTTCCCTTGATAGTTTTCACCATCATAATCATTGAACACCTGGAATTTCATAATAGAAAGATTTTTTAAGAAACCTTTTGTCTCCACCTTAGAAGGATTCTCTTTCCTTCTGAATGTGCACAAGGCACATTACGAGTAGCACTAACTTTTCACATAAGTTAATTTTTTAGTGGTCCTTTAGTTAATTAGGTTCCTTTTTAAAACTTCTAGACAACATGCCTGCTTAAACAATCCAACCAATATATCATGCACATATAGCTTTTAATCCAAACTTCCTTCACATTTTTCATACATGCATGAATATCACATCACTTTTATAAACAATCAAGATTATAATTTATAAACTTTCATCAATATTTGTATGCTCAAGAAGCCACATAACAAATTAACATAATTATTTTAATTAGAAATCTACCTCTTAATCAAGATTTCTTAATTATACTTGATATAAATTTCTTAGATAACATGCAGCCTTCCTCCAAAAATTTATCCATCCTACTTTATTCCTTAAGTTTAATAAAAAATATCTCATAGGAACTTAGTCCACTTATCCTTCTAAGTTAACTCTCAACCTTTTCTTTTCTCAAAGATTAAGTTTCTCTTCATGTTTTTAATGTAAGATTATGAAATGGTGAAATCCTGAATTAATTGGCCTAATGACCTATTTAAATATTTCTTCTTTGTGTTCATCAATTTGGATTTTTTATGCACAACTTTCTTATTTCAGGTTTGAATATTAGAAATTTTATACTTTCTTGACTAATAAATTTACTAATCAAGTTTGAGTCACTAATTGATTTACTTGTTTGCCTTCTTGCCTATGAACTCAAAACTTCTTATTTATGTTCTTTTTTAACATCTTTAAGCATCCAATTTAACCTACTTTACATAATTATGTCATGGTTGGCCTAACCTACTCCTTAGCTTATCAAGCATTATGGTTCATTTTTTTTATTACGTTTAGAAGGTGATTTATACTAGTTAGAACTTAGGCTATTAAATTACACCAACTTAGAGATTTTTAATACTTTTTGTTCTTACGTAGTAGGTATGGACGAATGATTCATCATACTCCCCCAACTCCATAATTGATTTCTAATCACCACATATGCATATTTTGGTTCATTTTTAAGTTTTAACAAGATTTGAACTTAGTTTCACCAAATTTATCTAAGTATGGCTACCGAAACCATTACCAAGTCTCTTTTAAACTTATGATTATTTTCTTCTACATGATTAGGCTCCTTATTATATCTTAATCAAAATTTTAAACTTAAGTCTTCTTAATTAAGGAAGAGTGGCCGAATCCATCCTTTGTCCAAGCAAGGATTTTTTTCCTCAATTTCTTCTCACTTAACCTTGTGTCATAAATGTAATAGTTGTTACTTCAATTACTTTTAGGACCATCAAGATTTGTCCTTACTTCATAGCTTTGATAATGATCATGGAGAGTTTTAAGTGTCTTGTTCAACTTTTATTTCATAAGTTCACTCTTGTTCTTACTACCTCTAAGGTCTAACTTTTGAGTTAAGTTTGTAACTTTTGGGACTTAACCTTTTTAGTCTTTTAGGATTATCATCACATGGGTCCAGATCTAGACTTTTATCAAAGTCTAAGATTAAAGATTTTAAGAGAAGACATAAACAAGCTTACAATTTTTATCATAAAGATCATAAAGAAAGCATTTTTCAAGACAATCAAGTGGAGATATAGTAGATCTACTCCAAGATCTATCCATCCTTTACTTTGAACATCT
The DNA here is from genome assembly GCA_037954105.1 of Canavalia gladiata. Taxonomy (NCBI): domain Eukaryota; kingdom Viridiplantae; phylum Streptophyta; class Magnoliopsida; order Fabales; family Fabaceae; genus Canavalia; species Canavalia gladiata. The sequence continues at coordinate 43,993,441 of CM075661.1, forward strand.
AAAAAATTTTCACAAAAAATTCTCCAATCTCCCTTAAACTTCTAAAAATTATTTTCAAGAAATTTTAACCGATTTAATTGCTCCAAAGGATACAAGAAGCACTTTAGTCCATCAAAATTCCCTTTTAACTTCCAATAATCACTAGAAATTTGTTGATATTTATATTAACAATTAAGGACAGTTTTGAACTCCATCACACTCAAGTAAGTGTATGGTAAAGACCTTACTTGTTGGAAACTTATATAAATATTTGGTGAGTCTTTTGAAGTTGATTTCCTCTCCTCTATAGTCCACACAAATTCTTCCAAGGATGGTAGTGGGGTTTTGTTGGTTTGTCTTGTTATAACTTAAACTCCAAAGATGGAAGTTCAAGCTTAGTATAAGTTTTGGTGTTTTAAGAGAAGTAAAAGTTTTGGGTGAGTTTAGAGAGTTTCTTAAGTGTTTATAAGGTTGATAATGAAGCAAATGAGTTTTTCCCTTGGTCTATAACAAATTTGGCCACCTTATGACATTTGAGAATTAAATTCCCACTTAAGGGTATTTTGGTCCATTTACATGTAATTTTCTTCCAAATTAAATGTAAATGTAAAGAATTAGCCTTTAAGATTAGTTTAACATTTATTAAGGTTAATTTAACACTAATTAAGGTTAATTTATTTTAAGTATAGTTAATTTTAATTAATTAAGGTTAATTTATTTTAACTATGGTTAATTTTATCTCTCCTCATAAATATTATTGTCTTACATGCCATTAATGATGTGATGAATCATGGAATTAGTCATCGCCTTATTTTTCACATGTTTATTTTATGCACAATAGATAAGCCCATGTTCCAAGCCTTTACTTTACATTTTCTTACCTTTCCGACCTTCCAAGACCATTTTGGTAATTTTTTGAGAATTTTCCAGAAATTTCCCAAACTATTTTTCGAATATTTATAGCACTTATTGGTTCATTCTAGAATCATTATTATGTCATTTACCATTTTTTTAGGAATAGTTTATCCCTTATAGAAGACAGGACTTTCTAAGGGTGTTTTGGGCGTTTTTTACGGTGTTTTCATTTTTTCTTTGTTTTTTATCTTTCTTATGACTTTATAACTATCATTGATGGATTTTAAATCTTTAGAATGTCTTTCAACTTTTATTTTAGGTTATCTACACATTTATGTATGTCATCCTAGTACAGGAGCATCTTTGTTATTTGTTAAAAGTTCTCTAATTTCTCTCAACTTTTGTTCTTATCTTTGCTTTATTTCTTTCTAAATGAAATTTATAACTTAGAGAGTCTATCATTATAAATTGGGGGTGTTACATTAAGTATGAGAATGAGATGGAAGCTTTCTTGGAATTTTCACAATAAAATATTCTTGATAGTAATGGAAAATTTTATTATCCTTGTATCAATTGTTTGAAAGAAAAATGGTTGAGAATTGACGAAATCAATGAGCATGTATTTTGTGATAGATTTTGCAAGAATTATACAAAATGGATCTAGCATGGTGAATTGTTAGACATTTGAAGTCAATCCAAAATTATGGAGGTTGATGTAGATATAGAAGATAAGCTAGAGGACATGATTCGAGAAATGGGACATGAGCTTTTTTACGAGTAAATATGTATGAGAACTTGTACAGTGATGTAGATAAGTTGTTGTATCTAGGTTGTACAAGTTTCATAAGACTATCAACAATGTTAAGGTTGTTTAATTTGAAGGTAAGAAAGAGATGGAGTGATAAAAGCTTCACCAAATTTCATGAGTTGTTGAAAGATATGCTATTAGAAGGAAATAAATTGCTAAAGTGTAATTATGACATGAAAAAAAGCATTATTTTTTATGGGTATGAAGTATAAGAAAATACATGTATGTCCAAATGATTTCATATTATATAAAAAAAAGTTTGAAAGGTTGCATTAATATCTCATATGTCAGGTCTCATGCTATAAGTTATAGGATGGTGATTCTAATTCTAATAAGAGCATAATGAGGCCTCCGACAAAAGTGTTATGATATCTTCCAATAATTCCAAAGTTTAAACAATTGTTTGCTAATTCAAATGATATAAAAAGGCTTAGATGGAATGCAAATGAAGGACAAAGTGATGGGAATTTTGTCATCCTATTGATTGTTAGTAATGAAAGATAATCTGTCAATTGTTTCTAGAGTTTAGAAGTGAGCCAAGAAACATAAGAATTGGACTTGAAACAGATGGAATGAACCCTTATGGTAATTTGAGTAGTAACCATAGTTCATGGCCTGTTTGATGATTTACAACCTTCCTTCTAAATTGTGCATTAAACACAAATATATTATGTTATCTAGGATGATTTCAAGCCTACAATAACAAGGAAATGAAATAGATGTTTATCTGGCTCCCTTGACTAAAGACTTACGAAATCTATGGGAAGAAGGTGTGAATGTATTTGATGTGTGTGGTAACGAATATTTCAAGATGCATTTGACACTATTTTTGTACTATTAATGACCTTCTAGCATACGGAAATTTGTGTGGATATAATGTTAAAGGGCATTGTAAACACTCAATTATGTCTAAGACCCCTTTTAAGTCAATTAGGGGATGACCTGAGTTAAAAACCCAAAAAATTCAAAAAAACGAATCATAATTAAGTAATAGGTAGAAAAATAATGAAAAATAAAAATCTGGAAAATGGATAAATCAAGGATAAATAAAAATAAAATTTTTATAAAGAATTAAAACTAAAAAATAAAACAAAAACAAGAAAAAAAAAGAAAAAAAAAAGAAGAATTTAATATAAAATTTTAAATTAATTAAAAGTAAAATCTGAATATAAAATTAAAGGATAAAAAAAACTGAAAATTAAAAATCTAGAAAATTAATAAAAATCAAAAAAGAAATTAATTAAGGAAAAGTAAGAATTTCTAAAAACTAGAAATTAAAAAAAAATCAAATTCTGAAAAATTAATTAAACAAAATTCTGAAAAAATTAAAAATAATATAATCAGCTAATTCTGAAAATAAAGTAAATGGAAACAGATAAAATAGACAAAAAAAATCAGAAAAAGGAGAATTTAAAATTCAGGAAATCAGAAAAAATTCAAACGAAAATTGCATGTTGGATTTTTAAGAAAAAATAAATAAAAGTAGGAAAAGAAATTAAGCAAAAGAAAAATCTGAAAATCCAAATAAATTCTGAAATTTAAACAAAGGAAAAGTCTGAAAAAAAAAAAAAGGAAATTCAGATTATAATAAAAAAAGAGAAAAATTAAAAATAAAAATAATAAAGAATTTGAAGAAGAGAAGAAAATTAATAATAAATTCTGAAAAAATAAAAATCAAAATCTGGAAATTAAATAAATTCTGGAAAATTAAAAAAAAATAAAAAATCAATCAAATAAAAATTAAAAACTGAAAATTGATTAGATAAAGAAAAGAATACTAAAAGAAAATTTAAAAATAAAATTATGAAAAATCAGAAAATTAGAATTCTGGAAATTCTGGAAATCAAAAGTTAAAGAAAAATTAAATTCTAGAAATGCTAGAAATTAAATAAAAGAAATGCTGGAAATAGAAGTCTTGGAAAATTAAGGAAAAATAAATGTTGAAAATAAAAAAAAAAAGAAAAGGAAAAATTCAAGAAAGCTGAGTTTTTGGAAAATTGGAAGAAAAGGAAATTTGCGAAAAATGAAAAAGGGGTTTTAACTTTGGCAAAAAAAAAAACTTTATAAATAGGGGTTATACACCCATTGCTAGAACATTCTGCTAGAAGAGAGCTACATAGTAAGCTGGGTACTGAGCATTCCAGGGATTCGTCACGACACAGAGAAGAGGTAAACTCGACGATCACCGGACCAGACACTGCCCCCCATTCCGATCTTCGAACAGGTTAAAACCTCCCACAAGCTTCGCATACGATCCCTAGCATGAGTCTTGATCGATGTTGCATGAATCTCTGTGATTTCTTGGTTAACTTCTTAAGATCCCTAGCATGAATCTTGTTTGATGATGCATTAAACGATGTGGTTTCTTGGTAAATTTTTCTACCGATCTTGAGCGAACGATTGCTTGATATTGCCTGAAATTCTGTGGTTCTCTTGGTTAATTTATTGTCAAATCTTGAGCGAATGGAGAGATTTGTAATGGAGTAAACTCGAATGGATCACAATGGAAAACAAAACGAAAACCTGGTAGGATATAGGCGTAGCATGTGTGATGTTTGTGGTTACGACAAGGCCTTAGAAGCGAGGCCTCCTCGTTCCAATTAGGGTGCACGATAGGATCAGTATGAGCCTGTGTGTCGAGTGATGTAAGGAGTTCAAAAAACCAGAACCAAGGGACTGTAATTTGATAAGGTGAATTTAAACCCATCCATTCTACTCAAAAGGAGCAAGAGTTCCACGTGGTGAGGAGAAAAACGCGTAGGTCTAATACCAGGGTTACGAGCATCTTGCTCCAGAAGGCCAGCGTCTCGCTTAGACGCCCCTACCTCAACAACATGGAGGATGGTGGCATGCATAGGGACCTAGGTACTACTGCAGGACATATAGGGGCATAAAAATAGGCTCTCGATTGCTGGGAATAGTGGTAGATTAAGGAAGATAGAAACTCCAGCCAAAGCATGTCGAAAACAACGAGCAAGGTTGGGAGGTAGTTGGGTGCTTCTTTAGACCAATCACTGCACCACAAGAGAGATGGATAAAGACCCATGTAGACGTCGCCATCACTTATAGGATGTACGTAGAAAAAACCCTGGTATTTCAGACCAAGAGATAAAGAGTGGATATGGGCTTGTAAAATCAGGAACCTCCAGGGAGTCCCTATAGCATAAGCTCCTTCACCAAAACTCCGTCATGCACTGCAAATTAGTGTAATGTGCAAAAACGAATTTGGGCACCCACGAGCAAAGGGTTGTACGTTGAAAGTAACACATCCTTGTAGAACAAGTAGGGACCCGAGCCTAAACAACCTAGCACGGATAGGATTTCACCCCAATGGTCATGCATGCATGAGCTTCTTGTAGGAATTCTATAGATGCACGTGTAGGACTGTAGTGATGAAAAACGAGAGGGGTTAACCTTGTCCCTCCCTGTCCTTCCCTCGTGGCCGTAGCTGCACAGCAGACGCCATAATAGTGGCTTGTAGAAACCTACCCCTTAGCTGAATCTTGGTAGGTAGAAGGATAGCTTAAGGATTGCCTCCCTGGCTTCCACCTTGATAAACCTCAGCTGAACACCAGCCTATCTGAATGAGGCGAGACGAGATACTCATATGAGGCTTGGCAGTGGGAAGGCAACGAAGCTAGTCACGTGGTTGCAAGGTAGTACAGAGCAAAGCACCAAAGGAGAGTTTCTTCACATGAGCCAAGAGCCAACACGTTTTAATCTAGTGGGTCTCTATGCCCCATAGGTTCCTTAAAGTCTCCTAAGTGTTTCAACTATTCCTCAAGGGGCATATGAGGTGGGTTGGACAACACATGAAGATCTCATGACTTCAGGCGCTGGTGTAGTAGAAACCCACACTAGTTGAGATGTTAGAATCATGGCGCATTTGACTCAGGGTTTGTTGAGGCTACCCGCAATTGTAGACGTCAGTTTGCATGCACCCCTTGATCGCTCCAGCGAGACGAATTAGTCACTCCTGTTTGTTGGCTCTCAAGATACATGATCACATACTCACCTGGCTCGAAGATGCTACTGTAGCAACAAAAGTCCGAATGCACATGAACATAGTTTTCTCAATGCGCAGCGATAGGTCCCGAGTTTCAGAGTAACGAGAGTTTATCCTTTTCTTTATACAATAAGAGATACCCAGCACTCCATGTTCTGGTAGAAGCTATGCACCCACTGATGAAGGCGTTCGGGCTAGAGATGTCCACACAACCATCTATTAGTAGGTAGCCATATGAGTTCATGCAAAAACATGCACCAGGAACGTGCACTAGTTTTGGATAAGGGTCAACGTGATATAACCCCAGTGGGAATGCGTCTCTCATAGTCCATTATAATGTGAGATGATTGGAGGTAGGAAAGGGGAGGTTTATGATTGGCTGAAACTAAGCAAGTGGCCAACGATCACATGCATGCATACCAAAAGTGAAATAACTCTTGGGTAGGAGTAAAGAGACCCAATCCTAAGCATGTTCATAATAATTGTACCACACACTGTAAGTCAAAAATTCACACAGGCCAAGTGGTTAGTCTAATTGTGTGATAAAGGTTTGGTCTTGGCTTCGATCCTCCGCATGCGCTTATCACCATTCTGAATGAATTAAAACCCATATTCCATTCCTTTGCCTTAAGTATAAAGTGGAAATGCTAAAGACCAAAATAGGAGTGTGGCTTAGTGGCTGGGGACCTTATACACATATACAGGGGTGCAAGTTTGAACCCCCTTGAAGATAGATTTGCCTTTTTTTCAAATATCCATGCTGCCAAGCCACTGTAGAGCCAAGCCAAGCCATGTAAGCCTCCAAGCCCATATATCCTGAAATTACTGAAATGCCCCTAGGGAATTCTGCTAATCCTTATTTTGTCCCATTAGTAAAAAATTTCAAAAATTCCAGAAATTAATAAAAATTAATAAAAATTCATAAAAATTCCAGAAATTAATAAAAATTCATAAAAATTCAAGAAATAAATAAGAATTCATAAAAAATTCCAGAAATAAATAAAAATCCATAAACATTCCAAAATTCCTAAATAATGCATGAAGGATCCCAAATTCTTAAATAAATCCATAAAACATAAAATTCTTTAAATTGTTAGTTTACCCCAAAATTACTAACAAATACCAAATTTACACCTTTTAATCGTCTTTTAATCTCTCAAAATCCTTCTGATTACAAATTAAATCCATAAATTTTATTTCCATTAATGTTTAGCACACCCATCCCTTTTCTGTTTGATTACATCTTACTTGTTTTATTACTCATCATTTTCAAAAATAAAAATCTAGTTTTGTGACCCTTAATCTCACGCGATGAGCTCTACGCATGAACTGGTAGCTATTTCTACTGTTCGTTGTTTAGAGATTCGTATAAGTCCAAGTGCACTCGTAGTTGTCTTGGGCCTTGTGCATATGTGGATTAGGGTTGCCCTTCCTTTTTATAAAAAAAAAAAACCTTGCTTGTTTTATCTTTCATCGTTCTTCAAAATAAAAATCTTGTTTTGCGATCTTTAATCTCACGTGACGAGTTCTAAGCACGAACTGGTAGCTTTTTCTACTGTTCGTCATTTAGGGATTCGTATGGGTCCAAGTACAGCCGTAGTTGTCTTGGGCCCTGTGCACATGTGGATGAGAATTGCCCTTCTAAAATAGTTTTTTCAAAATAATCAAGCCTTTTTACTTTCCAAGTAGCTCCGAAGGTCAAGCCTTCAAGTACTTTTCCAAACATTCCTTTAAACACTTTCAAAGGTCAAGCCTTCGAATCAAACTAGAACTACGTAAACCTTGAGTTTCCCATTGCATCGGGGAATACGTAGGAGCAGGATCAAGTCCTGTTAGGCTAACCTCCATCAAGCTATGTATTTTCACATCAATTAAGAGGATCAAGCTGTTTTCAAATAATCACACACTCAGTTTAAGGGTATTGTTCTTCGGAACAGGCGAGTGAGGTGCCTAACACCTTCCTCATTCGTAACCGACTCCCGAACCTAAATCTCATCCTCAAGTTAGGGTTTTTCCAAATATTTTTCCCTTAAATAAAAATTTGGTGGTGGCTCCACATTACCAAATAAATTCATTTTTTTTAAATTTTAGCGAGTTCGTCGTCTCGTCGGAATTACGGTTGCGACAGGCATAAATCAAAAGACACAACTTACCATAAATTGCATCATGGAAAGAAAACATTTTACCTTGGTCCTTGAAGATTTCTCAGACGTAATCACTCGTATCATAGATTAAAGAAGCTTTTAATGAAATGTTAGAGAATGGAGCCACTCCAAAAGCCTTAACTGGAGAGGAAGTTTATGATCGAGTCAAGGACATTCAAATTGTGTTTGGAAAGTTATAAAAGAAGCCTATCAATAGAAATATATGGAAGAAGAAATCAATCTTCTTTGATCTTCCTTATTGACGAAAGCTAGATGTAAGACATTATATCAATGTCATGCATGTTAAAAAAAATATATGTGATAGTGTTATAGAAATGCTCTTAAACATACAAGGAAAGATAAAGGATGATGTTATTTCTTGATTGGACTTGCTTTATATGGGTATAAGAGAAGAGTTAGATTCATAATATGTTGATAAGAAAACTTATTTTCCTCCATCATGTCATACTTTGTCAAAAAAAGAGAAAAAGAATTTATATGAATGTCTACATGGTATATAAACCCCCATGGTTATTCTTCAAACATTAAAAGGCTTGTCTCAATGAAAGATCTCAAGTTGGCTAGCTTAAAATCCCATGATTGTCATGTGTTAATGCAACAACTATTGCTAGTGGTTATTTGTGATATTTTACCTAAAAATTTAGACATGTCATAAGTAGGTTATGTTTCTTCTTCAATATTATATGTAACAAAGTTGTTGATCCTAAAAAATTGGAAGAGCTTGAAAATGAAGTTATGATTATCTTATGCAAATTGAAGATGTATTTTTCTCTATCTTTTTTTGACGTCATGGTTCACTTAATTGTTCATATTGTGAGTAAGGTTAGGTTATGTGAACTTGTTTATCTACGATGGATGTATCAAATTGAACGGTACATGAAAATACTAAAAGGGTATATTAAGAATCCATAGCGTCTTGAAACATCTATTGTTGAAAGGTACATATTAGAAGATACCATTGAGTTTTGTACACAGTATTTATCATAAGTGGAACCTATAGGGATTCCTAAGTCTTGTCATGATGGAAGATGTCGTGGTAAGGGTACTCAGGTTGTAACTATGAAAAACATAGGTAAGGAGGATGTCCTTCAAGCACATTGGTATATTTTGAATAATACTGATAAGATTCATCCTTATTTAAGTGCTCACCAAACCATCATTAGGGAAAAACACCTTTGAATGAATGAAAAGTGGTTGCTAAATAAGCATCACAAAACTTTTTTTTATCTTGGTTTAATGACACCATCAAGAATGATGATGCAGTTTGAGACTTTAAAATGGCTAGCATGTGATCCTAACTTTGATATCATATGTTGGAGCGGATATACTATTAATAACTTTTTCTTTTATACAAAATCCTAAGATAAAAAAGTACTATGTAAAGCAGTGGGGTAATAGTGGTGGCTGAGTCAACACATTTTTCTAGTTCGAAAGATTAAAATCTTATAAAGGTCTCTATATCTTACTTTGGAGTTATTGAAGAGATTTGAGAGATATTGCTTGTTTTTTAAATGTAAGTAGATTGATAGTAATAATGATTTACAAGTTGATGAATTGAAGTTTACCTTGGTGGATCTTGATAAAGTAGCTTATAAGGATGACCCTTTTATCATGACTTACCAAGCAAAACAAGTGCTTTATATTTAAGATCCTTCTAACAAAAGATGATCGGTTATTCTTCAAGGAAAGACTACAATTGGTAGTAATGACATTATTGATATGACAAGTGAAGATAGTTCATTGAGCCCTTCCTCATCAAAAAATCCTGTTGTGAATGAATAAGATGAAATTAATGATATACATGTTGTTTGGAATGATCATCATGAAAGGATATGGAAGAATACTAGTAATTTATTTTATAGGTTGTCGGCATGGTATTTGTGGGATTAACATTAAGGGTCTAAAATACCCTCTTTCTACATCGACAAACATACTTACCCATGAATAAAACTTGACATATGGTTTTTACAAATATGTTTTGCACACATCAGGGAAATTGATAAGGTGAAGGTGGCTAGATTAACTCCCCCAATTACTTATTTATCTTTTGTTGATAGCTGTCTTCTATTTTCCAGATCCATATTATGTAAGACTAATGTACCTAAGGACATTATTAAAACTCATGAACCTCCTACTAGTCAAAAAGTTAATAGAAAAATCTAAGATCTTTTTCAACTTTAATGTGCATAATACTTGTAGATCCATGATCGAAGAAAGGTTTGATATTAAAGTTGTAGTATCTCATGAAAAGTACCTTGGTCTTCCTATGATGGTTAACAAAGCTAAGAAAGTTATCTTCTCTAGCATTTTGGACAGAGTATGGCAAAAATTAAAAGATTTGAAGGAGAGGTTTCTTTCCAAAGTAGGTAAAGAAATATTATTGAAGGTTGTTGCTTAAGCAATTCCAACTTATGTCATGAGTTTCTTTAAGTTTCCTTCCTGGGTATGCCATTAGATTCACTTATTTGCTAGCTAATTGTTGGTGGGGTCAACAAGAAGAAGAAAGGAAAGTTCATTGGCATGCTTAACATAGGCTTTGTTATCCTAAAGATAAGAGTGATATTCACTTAAGAGATTTATCTTTATTCAATGATTATTAGAAAATCATTGTTGGGGGATGGTTAAGAATAAACAATCTCTCTTGTTTCAGGTGCTCAAAGATTTGTACTTCTTAAACGAAATTTTGTTGGCTCCTCAATTGGATATCGTCCTAGCTTCACTTGGAGGAGTATTCATAAGGCTAATGAACATAAATAGGTTATTATAAATGGCTAAAAAGTCAGAATCTTGGAGGATGCATGGATTTTTGGAAAACATTCAGATCTTGTGTTATCCCTACACAAGATTCTTCATGAGGATGCTATAGTGGACTCCTTAATCCTTGAAAATGTCCATATATGGGACAAAAGCTTAATTAATACTATTTTTTATCCAGCTAAAGTTGCTATCATCAAAGAGATCTCAGCTCCTTAATGTAATAGAGATGATATTTTAATGTGGAGATGGTCCAACTTTGGTTTTTTCATTGTAAAATCTACCTATTATGAACTAATGCAGTAGAAGCTTTTTAATTAAACAGAGGTGTTTGCTACAGTTCCTATTGGATGGAAAAATCTATGGAAATCAAAAGTTCCTCCTAAAGTAGAACACTTTTTCTATAGATTATTATAAAAAGCTTTGCCAACTACATATAATTTATTGACTAGGAATGTGTAGCCTGGGCAAGTGTGTGTATTTTGTGAGGAACATGTCTTGGAATCATGGGACCATCTCTTATTGTAGTACTCTTAGTGCATTATTATCTTTGATTCTTCTATTGATTCTAGAAGATATTTATGCTCCTCTTTTGTCCCTTGGTTAGTAAAGATAACTAATAATCCCTTGCTCTTTGATTTACAACAAACCATGATGAGGTTTTAAATTTTATGGAAGCATCACAATGATATTTGGTTCAATCACAAGATTGAGCAAGAAAGTCAAATCTACACCATGGCTAACAATTTATTGAATCAATGGACATTTTCTCAAGGAAAATCATCACAGTGTGATTTTGCATACTAGTAAGGTTGTTATCAGAATTTGGAAACCTACCATTAGACTCTGGTTAGATGCATAGTATTACATTTAGATGCCGGTTGAGCTGGAAATTTTGGGATTGAGTTGGGTATATTAATAAGTAATAGCTCAGGTACACCTATTGTTGTAACAAGTTTCTACATTCATCGAAGTACAAAAGCTTCCTTAAAATTAAGGTGGAGCTTATGACTTATTTATGAGTGGGATCTATTGAATACTATTTACTATCATTCAAAATTTTAAAGATTTAATTTTTCTATTTCACTCTATCTCTTTTGCATGTATTGATAGAGAGTAGAATATTTCAAAACATAAATTAGTTACATTAACTTCAATAATATGTTTGGATGAGGTGATGGAGAGGAGAAGAAAATTAGGATGAAGAAAAAATGGAATGTGTAAAATTTTTTTGTCGACGGTTTGCACATGAAAAGAAAAGGATAGAGAATACTTTTAATAAAATTTATAAAAAAATTAATTTCGTTTTAAACAAGAAGTGAAAGAATTTTTTATTTATTTATGTTAAATTATTAAATTTTTATATATTTAAATTTTTTTTAAAATATATTAATAAAAATATATAATAAAAAATTAATTAAAACTTTTAAAAATTAAAACTTTTCAAACACATGTTTTATATATTGAGGAAACCTTTTAACTTGATTTATTAAATATTTTAATTTTTTATCAAACTAATTTTTTAAAATTCAATTACTATTATATTAATATTTAAAATTTTTGTTATTAAATTAATTTTTATAATTATTATCTTGATAAAATTTTTTATTTTTTAAGTTTAATTTATCATTAAATTAAAAATTTTTAATTTTTAAAATTTTTACCACTTTAATATTTTTTATTAACCATCCTTTTGGTATTGTTTTGATATCTTTCTCATTTACATTTCTTCGCAGAATAATAATTGACAGATGAATAAAGCCCCAAACTGGCAACGGCAGGGCGGACAGACAGCATTGGAACCCTTCTCTCATTCTCTAATAATTTTCCCTTCTGTCAGCACCCGTCCGTTACAAACTCCAAACTTTGAGGTAAATTTTTCTTCTAAGACACTGTTTGATGATTTACACATTTTTGATGTGGTTCATCAATAGGAGAGGTCTTAGAGGATATTTCGTCATAATACGTTGAATTCAATTCCGTGTGTTCTCTTTCTTTTTTATTTTTCTGATGTGAATGTTTCTAGTCTTTTGCATCAAGTGTTGTGGGGGCTATCTTTCTAAGTCTTTGTTTTTATTTTTTGATTTGGGGCTGCAATTACTTGTGACTCAAGATGGGCTTTAGCTACTCTGTTCACCCTCTTCTCATATGTGCAAATTTGTAAGTATTAATGAGGATACCGTTTGGTGCTCTGATTGATAATTAGTTCTGTAGTTGCTTATGGCAATGTAAAATAAAGTGCTGATGTATTGGCACTTGACTGCAGCTTTTGTATGAGTCCTTTTTTCATTTTTAATTTCTTAAGTTCATGATCATTAGCGGTATTTCTTTTGTGCCAGTCCCTGGGTTCAGATTCTTTTTTAGTTAAGTCTGCATGCTTATTCTCTTGAACATAATCTGTTTGTTGAAAGTATAGAAGCCTAGTTGTTTCTAGGTTGTTGAGAGAATATAATAGATAGGTTTTCTTTCTTCCTTTCTATTTTTGTGTGGGAAGGGTGATATGGTCACTAATTGCCAATTTTTATACAATAACAGTGCTGTAATCTCCTTCTGGTGCTTAATCAAACATTGATTTGCCACATTCTAAAGGGTTAAGGTTTCTATCCGTTTCTTTTTTGAATGTGTCAATGTTTGAAATTATGAGTTTGATGTGTGGATTACCTTGGTCAATTGGTTTTTGTATAAGAAATGGTTGAATGTGAGTACAGCTTTTAGAATCTGATATGGTACTGTTCTGTTTTGACCATATGAGCTTTAAGACATAGTTTTTGCATTTGCCTAATCCCTTGGGTTATTGAAAGACAAAGGTGTTAGATCAGCATGGATTATGGTGAAACTTTCTTAGTGTTCAATTCCATTACCAGTTGTGTGCCTTGCTTAATGGTTTCCTTCGAGTCTTAACAGTAGAGAGTAATGAAGTCCCATGCCATGTCCTGAAAGTGTAAATGTTTAATCTAATGGTCTAAAGGTCAAGAGATTAAATATATGTCTAGTAAATTTTGTCGGCAATCTCATTTCATCTAACTACCAGAGTTCATCATTACATATTTCAATGACAAATACATAAATGATTAAGGAACAAAATGAATTAGTAAAGAAGTCTATTTTTTTGTATTTGAAAATTGAGCTTTACACTTCTTAAATGCACAGACAAGGAACAATGTTGAGGATATTGGTCATTCTATTGTTATGTATTTTCATTATTTGAGGTACCATAAATGTTGTTTCATGTGCAGACCTTAGTATTGTGTGCAGTGTATACTGAAAAATGGAGGCATTGAAAGAATGTTATGGGGATGGATCTTCTGATTCCGATTCTGAATCTGCCCCTTCAATTCAAGCCCCTGCTTACTCAGAAGGATTTACACCCTTGCCACCACCTCCTATCTCGCTCCTTGATCCTACAAACTTTCTTGGTATGCAGGCTTTAAGCTGATTTTATTTACTTGTTAGAAGGACAAGAGAGAATGAAAATATATAAGATGTTGGATAGGTTTATGTGGTCCATTAAATAGTAATAAGAATTGCAAATTGCCCCAATCTGAAAATCTAAGTTGATGATACAATTTTATTTTTCCGCCGAAATTATAAACTTGTATTTCGTATATTGAAACTTTCATTGCAGCTAAATGACTATTTCCTATTTAATTGTTATTTGTGTATGTTACATGCCTTTTCTTGACACTATTCATTGTTTTGGCGGTGCAGGGCCTCAAGATCTGCAGATAGGTCAGACTAGAGTTAGGAGTTTCCCTCATGTTGATGGTAACTATGCCTTACATGTATACATACCAAGTAAGTTAATTATGATCTGGAAAGACAGTTGCCTTAGTTTGAACATACTATTCTATGTTTTACATCCAGTGAGTGGTTGTGCTATTGCAGAGATTTATTGAATTTACCAAGTATTCATTTGTCTATACACATGATAAGGCCCCACACTTAGATTTATTGGTAGCTAGCAGATCTGTATAGTTGCATGTATATGAATTAGAAAACTGACCAGCATAATTGTCTTAATAATATGCTTCTGACATTGCATTATGTGTCTTTGTGATAGGTATTGACCCCTACTTAGGAAGTTATATGTAAAAGGAGGAATAAGAGAGAAGTGGGGGATTCTGCTCCTAACAAACATAACTAACTCTGTAAAGTTGTAACAGTTGTTTGAGGGAATTAGAATAAATAGCAGGGTGTAAGGAAGAGAGGTATCTCATTTGTAGTAACTCAGTGGTGGACGTATAATTAGAGGGAAATGAATGTATAATTATAATCTATAAGCTAGTTTGAATGATCTAAAGTCAGATTACAATTGTTCTTGGATGGAATGGGTTTTAGCTCATGTGGCATGTTGGATTACACTCCCTTTATTATTAAAAACAATCTGAAAAAGAAAAGACTTAGGTTGTGTAAAGATGTTTTCTGCCATCCAAACAAACCTACCTAGAGGACAAGCCTACATCTGATACACCAGAGGGATACTCACATAATGATAATTTCCTAGCAGTTACAGAAGATATCTACACTTCCAAATCGTAATAGTTATTTTCACGGGGCCCTCTCAGTAACTTTAGATGGTCCTATGCCTCATCAAAGAAAATCAGTTGATGCATCAGCAACAGAAGCAGGACAAGATGTGCTGTCCTTACATTTGAAAGCACTTGGGTGGAGCATTAGGACTGAGACTGACGGTGTATTTGCTCTTATTTGTAGCTATGCCTAGACACTATATATCTATTACCTATAACGTTGTACCTCCCTCAGTCAACGATGACTGGTCAATTGTCTTATGCTTGTAGGTGCTACCAATACATATGTATGAACTTTTCTCCATTGGATCCTGAAAGATTCAGATGGATGGACTGGATCACCTGCAGGATCTAGAATTATAAATTGTGATTTCTAAAAATTGAAGATTCAAATATAATGAATCCTTAGTCTAACCTGGAAAATTGTTTAAAGATATTAAAAGGTTATGCCCCTCCTAACATGTAGATCTTGTTCTGTCACTGCTTGCAAGGCTATTTTCCATTTGCTGTTTTACCTGTACCTCACTGATTTCTTCGTGTAACTTTAATAGAAATCACCAAGCTATTAAATTTGTTAAAATGTTTTTCATGCTATATTATATAAAGGGCAATCACTTTATACTCAGACTGCAGTTTTTCTCTACAGTTAACATTTCATCTCAATCAAAGAAAGAACTAGCTGTTTTCTTGAAGAAAGTCTCATCTCAAGAACCAAGTCTTAATGTTGTTGATGTTGATGTCCCACTTAATATCCTCTGTAACAATGACGAGAAGCTTGAACAAGTTGCCTTAGGAAGAGAATTTCACATTAGTTTGGGAAGAACTGTTCCAGTACGAGTGCATCAGATTGACTCGATAGTCTCAATGCTCAGACAGAAGCTTCAAACTCAACACCAGTCAGCTTCTGTTCTTGTTTTGTTCTATTATGAAAATGGAAGGATCTATTGCTTCCACCTTCACATTATTGCTGACTTTAACTTCTCTTTTCTTGAAGCAGTTATTGGATTGACTTTAACAAGTGGGAGGTTTTTGTTAATGATGATCAGACTCGCACCTTTCTCTCATTAGAAGTTCTTCAAGGAGGGTTAGTAGAGGTATGGTTTGTGACCCTGATAGAACACTAGGGATAATTTGATTAAAAATGTCACTGAACATAAATGACAGTACACAATATGCTTGCTATCCAAAATGCAGAAGTCTCCTACAGAAAGTAACCTCTGCCCACATACGGCAGAAACAACAATAATTCCCCCCTTGTCACACCCTACTATCAGATATACTTATAATAAGGAACTGCTGTCAGTTATTTTCTACAAAAATTACTATCAGATACACTCCTAATACAGAACCACAATCAGTTGTTTTCTACAAAAAACTGCCATTAAGTAGTTTACTCATACTCCTAATACATAATTATTACTAATTATTTTGATCTATCACATATTTTTCATAATACATTATTGTTCCTAATTCCTACCCATAACTATCAACGTGATAGTTACTAATTTAGAGTTTCTTTATCATCCAAAATCACCAACCTCAGTTATTTCTCCTTCCTTGCACTGGTATAAATTATGGAATCTCTCTCCATATCCAAAACATAAACCTTAGGTTTTTCTCTCCATCAGGTTCCTGATAAGTTAAATGTTGCAGCCCTTTATTTTTTTTTTTCCGTAAAATTGCTTTTACCACTTTCTTCATCCCCATTGATGCTAATGAAGCGAGGTCTATGTTTTGTGAAATTCCTGATTCTACTGAACTAAAATTCGTGCTATTTCTCCAATTCCAATTGTTATTTGGCTTGGCTGCAGCAGTTATTGAAACATTTTCTCCTTCCTGCACACCCATACTCCATTTTGACTTCTTCCAACATTGCTTTGCTGCCAAAATTTAGGCTGAAAACAGTAACCACTTGTTGTGGTAGTTTCTGTGATTTCTGCTTCTATATATTGGGCTAACTCCATTGCTTGCAGATGGGGCCTTGGTTTGGAAGTATGAATCTGTTAGGTACCAGAAAAAATTGTAGAGGTGGTGATGGAGAAATTTTTTATATCATGAACATATGGGTCCATTACTGGATAGCAATGATTATAGGCAAATCGAGAGTGCTTATGCTTGTTCCAGCCAAATTCCAACCTACCCTCCAATTTCCCCTCACCCACCGATACAACCTCTTTGAGCAACAACAAACTGCAAGGAACCTGGTATTTTATTAAGAAGAAATAGGGATAAACCCCAATTGCAAAGATAGAACACTGCAGAACTTCAAAGGTCTGCACCTCCCACTGCCCAAAAGGCCCTAAATTCCTCATCAAATGACAAAATATCCTTTCTTTTAATCTCCTATTATTTATAGGCAAACTGCCTTGATTTCTCTCTATCTCAACCTAATTAAATGAAATTAACAACTAACCTAACTAATTGTTTATTGTAAAACAGAAGCCTAACTAACAACTCAGGGATACCTATCAATACTCCCCCTCTAAAGATTCACCTTGTCCTCAAGGTGAATAACTTGTGGTTGCTAAAATGAAGTTCTACTATTATTCCAATTTATTGAAGCATGATGATCATGCCAATTCCACTCTGCAACCTAGAAAATAGCTTCCATTCCTCCTGGATCAAACACAAATATATGAGTGCCCTTATTCTCTTTCGGTGCTTTGTTTTCTTTTGTCCTTTTGACCTTGAAGCAGCATGTTAATGCCACCTTCCCTGAATCTGCAAAAGCAATAACCATGACCTGCTCTTGAAATAGAAACTTTTTTGGGTTGTTGACCCATTAAAATCTTGAAATCTGAAACCACGAACAGTCCTTGAAGTTTTTGTTTGCTGTAAGAGAAGCAAGTCTTTGTTCTCATTCTTTGATGCCAATGTTTTTGCTTCAACCAAATTGGCTTCTCCATTACTGGAATTCGGGTTCTTGATCTTCAACTCTTCATTTTTTGTTTTATCTTCATTGCTCTCTTCTTTTATGCTTTCTTGCATCAAAGACCCGTCATCTTCAACCCAAACTGGTAGATTTGGGTCATATTTAGGTTGAAATCGCTTGAGCAAAGCCTTCATAAAGTCCCACCATGATACACTTGGATGGTCCTCTTTCCATACATACCACCAAACAAAAGCTTGTGCTTGCATTGGCTTCCCAACCATCTTTATCTTTTCTTCTTCAAGTATTCTTACAGTTTCAAAATGTTGCTTCACATTAATCAACCACCAATAGGCTTCTTTTCCTTCAAAATTAGGAATCATCATTAAGATTCAATACACACACTTCCAAGATTAGAGCTTTGGTACCAGTTGTAAGGAACTGGTTCAGAAATTGATAGAAAGACACTTTTTATCAATAGAAACTGCAGTACAGTTGAGGTATACGAGAAACCTGGTTCTCTCCCACCCCCAAATGTCCCCAATCCTCTCACAATTGACCAGATATCCTGTCTTTTAATTTCCTATTATTTATAGGCAAACTGCCTTGATTTCTCTATATCTCAACCCAACTAACTTAAAGAAATTAATAACTAACCTAACTAATTATTTATCGTAAAACAGAAGCCTAACTAACAACTAAGGGATATTTGTCAATACTCCCCTCCTAAAGATTCACCTTGTCCTCAAGGTGATAGCTTGTAACTGCTAAAGATCAATTTCCACCAGTGGTATTTGTTGAAGACAATTCCACTAGGATCCCATTGTTGGACATATAAAGCCCAAGTTATGCTTAAAGTGTTTGGCAAATTCTGAGTTGCTAAAATAAACTCCACCAAGGTAAAGTAAAAAGCCTTTTAGACTCTCTTCTTGTGAACTCCCCTCAAAAGCTTCAACTTGACTGACACGCTCGTCGCAAACGCGCAAAAATAATTTCCAGATTTCCCCCAAACTATTGGTATAGTATAAGGTGCAACCTAGGTCATCTCCCAAAGACCATTTCAGATTCTTAAGCAAATAAGGAGAATGTTAGAACAAGGGGATTTTGGAAAGATTTGATATGAAGTTATAAATGCAAAATACAGAATGAAATTTGACTTAACAATAATCAACTCAAGGAATTCAGAGGCTATTTTCTTAACTAATCATTGATCACTAAAATCATGCATTGTGTTTATCAACCTAGGATCATCTGGAACCCCTACAATGATCCTTGAATTCTCTACTGAGAAACCTCTCAGAATTTAATTGATTATGATCAACAAGATTTAGTAACCACTTAATCTTTTATCTAAACCAATTTCACAATCAGAATTCAGTTGAAGTAAGTAATAAAATGAAAACCTTCAATTAAATTACTTAATTTCTACTCTTCAAACTTTTGGAAAGTGATTTACCAATCAAAAACCAATTATAAATCAATCATGCATTAATCAAAATACGTCAACCGATCAAACTTTGATTAAAGAATAAAATTGAAGAATATAGTGAAGTAGAGTAGAAACCACTTAATAAGCATGTAAATAAAGATCAAGACCTCAAAGTTAAAATGAAAATAGCTTGAATCCTCGAATTGAAACTACAAACCTAGCCTTCCATGAAGGAGGCAAATTAACAACAAAGAAAGAGGCAAATTAACAACAAATAAATCCTAAGCCTTCCATGTAGGAGGCAAAACTAACAAGAAATAAATCCTAAGCCTTCCATGTAGGAGGCAACTAACAATAAAGAAAAGCTAAGCCTTCCATGTAGGAGGCAAACTAACAAGAAAGAAAACATAAGCCTTCCATGAAGGAGGCAAAACTAACAAGAAAGAAAGGAAGAAAGAAAGAAAGAAAGAAGATGGTATTGGAGTTGATCTCCAAAATTGGTGTGTGTCTCCTCTTGCAAACCCTTCTATTTATAGAGGATTTTTGAGGCATCATCTTCAGAAAGTCACCAACTAGGATATTACTTTTCTACCCTTTTCTTGCTTTCACATGGGCTTTGTTGAAATTGCAAAACACTTTTGAATTTTTGCCACCAATGAGCACAACAATTTTGACTTTCTTGCACCGCAATTTCGGATGTTCACATGTCCGAATTAGAGCTTGCCTTCTGAACAAAAGTTGTAGCCCTGGATCTTAGCTGTCCAACAAAGTTGATTTCATCTCAATATGACTTCTATATCTCAAGATATGGCCGGATCTTTGCACACTGTTCAAATTCCACGTCAGCAACACTATCTCATCTTTTGAGATAATTTCGGAGTCCTAAACATCCCATTTAGAATCTTCTCTTGCTTTGTAAATATGGACACTTCTTTAAGCTTTCATTCAAGATAGATTTCATGATTTTTGGATGTCTACAACTCCTATTATGCTCAAAATACTATAATAGTGTCATTTTAATCGGGTAAGCAAAGAAATTCAATTAAACTTCATATGAACCCAAACTCATAAAATATGACAAAGATCACTTAATTGAACATATAAGAAGTCTTAATGAGATAAAAGTGAGAGATAATTATTTATGAAATCTATGCTTATCAAATTCCCCCACACTTATCTTTTGCACGTCTCGGGCAAACTTAAGTTAAGGATTGGTGACTTTTTTTTTTTTTTTTTTTTTTTTTTTTTTTTGAAAGAACATCAAAGTTTTGAGTTGATTTCTCAAGAATTCACAAAATTTCATGAAGCATTCTTTCATCACATTTTTGAAATTACTTAGAAAGGCAACTTTAATTTGAAAAACATAGATTGAGAAAGATAAAACCTCACATGATATACTCTGAATCTCTCAAGTGTTTGATTTGGTAAGTGTTTCTCTCAAATTCAATCCATGAAAGATGAACTATCATAGGCTTGCATATCTTCTACTTCTCTACTACTATGTACACATGCAATGCACAAATCAAGAGGTCTTTATTTTGGTTCTAACGGGAATAGAAAGATGAAATGATATATTGAAGAGATACACTGTTAGACCAATGAAAATGGTGAGGATTGAGAATTGATTGTAAGTGCAAGTGTGAGAAACAGATATCACTTCTTCAATTTTTTTTTTTTTTATTTTTTTTTTTTCAATATAATAGTTTATTTATTAATTTATTGCTTCAGTTTTTTTTTTTTTTTTTTTTTTTTTTTTTTTTTTCAACCATGATATTGATGAACACAACAATAATCTCCCCCACACTTATTGAAACACTTATGGTATGATAAATCCAGTATTCCTCACCTTCTATGGTCAGACAAAGTTGTTTTTTTTTTTTTTTTTTTTTTTTTTTTTTTTTTTATTTGTGGTGAGCTAAAAAGAAGAAAAGGCTAATCGGCTCAAAGGGCTGATCAAAGGATAAAATTATATGGTTTAGTTATTTGGCCAAGTGGTTTGTTCAAGAAAAACAGTGCCTCAATCATTTTTGTACAAATCATGTGAAAATGTAGCTTCAAAAAGAATCAATGCAAGTTCTGAAGTAACATATTCCATGGATGAAAATCACACAAGAAAGAAAATAATAATAAGGCTCAAAATCTCACAGGTAATATATTTATCAAATCTAATCTATCCATTTCAAATATGTGTTGCCAAACTAATTAATCTCGAAATGTAAATCATTTTGCTTCAATTATTTTATGAAATCTAAAGAAAAACATACTTCCACATTCAATTTTTTTTTTTTTTTTTTTTAAATCATAAGATGCGTATCAAGAGTCAAGTGTAACTCCTTACTCAGCCATCTTACTCAAAGCAAGTTTATGAATCTAACCTAATTTTTTTTTTTTTTTTTTTTTTTTTAATTTTAGATGTCGGACCATCTTCCCCCCAACCTATCCAAGACATTGTCCCCAATGTCTTAGATGAAATTTCATATAACAGGAAAAGAAATGTAAGAAAACCATCAAAGTAAGGAAAAGTTATAACCGAAGAGTGGTATCTGGTTCTCTTTTATCTCTGCCATCCTGATTTGGTTGGTTCACCAGTTGCATTGCTTGACTAAGCTCAGATGTAGGATTTTGCAAAATCTCAAGTAGCTGTTCAACAGTTGAAGCAGATACTATGATGTTGCGCATGGATTGTGGCATGAACTCCTGCTCTACTGCATGATCTAAAAAGGATATCAAACCATTATAAAAGCCATTAATATTCAATAAGCCCAAAGGTTTTTTATGAAAATTCCGATAGGCCCAAAATATAATGGTAAAAATTTCTTCCATTGTTCCAAGACCACCAGGTAATGCAATAAATGCATTAGAATTAACCAACATGTGTCTCATTCGGTCATGCATGGTTGCAACCTTCAATTCAGTACCCAGGGTGAAGTAGGAGGTGCTCCCATTTTTTAAGCCAACACCTAAGACGTTACACCCCTTTGTGAGTGCAGATCCTGCAACACATCCTTTTAAACCCTGAATCCCTCCCCCATAAACAAGATTGATTTTTCTTGCAGCTAATGCCTTACCAAGGGTAGAAGCTGCATGTTGAAATTCTCCATCCTTTCCAAGGTTAGACCCACCAAAAACACAGATAGTATTGATCTTATCCATATACGGTGTTTCTGTCTTTTTTTTTTTGAAAAAATATGTCATAGAGGTGGATAATTTATAGGGACTCAATATCAGACAAGGAGATCGCTTGAATAGTGCGGGATCAGGATTTGGTAGCAAAAGTTTGAATTTTTGTTGCAAAAGTTTGAATTTTGGTTGCAAAAGTTTGAATTTTGGGTTCAAGGAAAAGGTGAATGTCAGAGGGGAAAGACTTTAAGCAGAGGTGAAAATTTCAAAAAAAACGGTGGCCCAATAAATTGAAAAGACAATGTAAATGACAAACATACACGCATGAGAATGAACAGTAGTTGTGATTGTGGCTCACATCTTCCTCTGGTTTTACGTCCAGTAACGGCTGAAACGCCTTCTAAGAGTCGAGGATGTGCTTCCCATTCAGTTTTCTTGTAAACTGACAACAGGGTCTTTTAAAGTCAGATTCCCAAGACTATAACGTGCTTTTTCCTTACGGAACAGTTCAAACAAATCAAGAAGGACTCCTTGTACATGCCCACTAGGATGCGTCTCAAGAGTCTGAATGATATCATCCAATGACTCCTTACTCAGTCCATCCTTTATGAATTGAATTTTGTCCTCTCGATTTCTTGAAACCATTCCAGGGTTCTTGCATCTTGTGTTACAGGTCCATCTTGCACACCTGTAGCAAACTCCAATTCTTTTTGCCCTTCTCTTCTTTGCATAGGAACTTCTTCCCATACCTGGCATGTTTTTAACAAATGATTCTTGAAATTCACCTGCTAAACGTACCTTAGCTTCAATGATCCAACGGACATCTTCTGGAAGGCCTAAGAGTGTTAATGCTCTCAATCGTTCAAGTCTGCAATTGTAAATGTCTTTAAGAAAATTTCTGGGGAGAGTAGGGAACAAAATTTTGATCCTGGTGAGAGCTTTCTCCATTTTTTTTTTAAAACACTCAAGTTATTATTCCTGCAAGCTCAATGTGGTGTAATAGTTAGGATGATTTAAGAGGTGAAGAAGGAAGTTGAGAGAGTAGTTGAAACTTATAAGCGAGGAATGGGAGAGAGGGAGAGGGAGAAAGAGAGAGAGAGAGAGAGAAAGAGAGAAAGAGAGAGAGAGAGAGAAAGAGAGAAAGAGAGAGAGAGAGGGAGAGAGAGAGACTTCTCTTGAATTTATTGCAGGTATGTGGCATTGTGCAAATGCACTTCTTCTACCGTGTGCTTTTGAAAACCTTCGAAAAATGGTTTAAGACGATGTCCATTCACCTTGAAGATTTTTTCAGTTACCTCATTTTTTATTTCCACTGCACCATAAGGAAAAACATTAGTAACTACAAATGGTCCTAACCATCTAGAGCGTAGCTTACCAGGCATAAGCTTTAGCCGAGAATTGAAAAGGAGAACTTTTTGTCCAACGAAAAACTCCTTTCTTGCCAACTTTTTGTCATGAAAAGCTTTGACCTTTTCTTTGTAAATTTTGGAGTTTTCGTATGCTTCCAATCGAATTTCTTCAAGTTCCTGCAATTGAAGCTTCCTATGGATTCCTGCTTGGTCTAGATCCATGTTGCATTTCTTTACTGCCCAAAATGCTCTATGCTCTAATTCAACTGGAAGATGACATGCTTTACCAAAGACAATCCTGTAGGGAGACATGCCAATGGGTGACTTGTAAGCTGTCCTATATGCCCATAATGCATCAACAAGGCGCAAGCTCCAATCCTTCCTGTTAGGCTGAACTGTTTTCTCTAAGATTTTCTTGATCTCTCGATTAGAAACTTCAGCTTGACCATTTGTTTGAGGATGATATGGGGTGGAGACTTTATGCATGACTCCATATTTGCGGAGTAGGGCTTCCATTGTGCGGTTGCAAAAATGAGTACCTTGGTCACTAATTAGAGCTCTAGGAATGCCAAACCTGCTAAAAATGTTAGACCTGATAAAATCTGCAACAACTCGAGCATCATCAGTACGGGTGGCTTTTGCCTCCACCCATTTTGAAACATAATCAACAGCTAGCAGAATGTAAACAAAGCCAAAAGAGACAGGGAATGGACCCATAAAGTCTATACCCCAAACATCAAATACCTCACAAAAGAGAAGTGGTTGTTGAGGCATTTCATTTCTGCGCGAAATACTCCTTATTCTTTGGCACTGCTCACAAGTTATGCATAATCTATGTGCATCACGAAATATTGTAGGCCAATAAAAGCCTGAGTCTAGTACTTTTCTAGCTGTCCGTTGTGGCCCAAAGTGTCCACCACAAGCTAGGGAATGGCAAAAGGTAAGTATAGACTGAACTTCATGATCTGGAACACATCTTCTAATGATTTGATCACTACATGTCTTCCAAAGGTATGGTTCATCCCATATGTAGTGTTTGGCATCACTTTTCAACTTGGCAAGTTGCGATTTGGTGAAGTGTTTGGGTATTTCTTTAGCAACCAGATAGTTTACCAAATCTGCATACCAAGGATCCTTCCCGTGCAAATGATAGAGATGCTCTTCTGGGAATGAATCTGCAATTGAAGTTTCTTCACAAGGTTGCTGGATCCGACTTAAATGATCTGCTACAAGGTTCTCTGCACCACTCTTGTCTTTAATCTCTAAATCAAATTCTTGCAACAGAAGCATCCAACGAATCAGTCTTGGCTTAGCATCTGTCTTCTTCAGCAAGTATTTCAAAGCTGCATGGTCAGAGAAGACAATAACTTTAGATCCAAGCAAATAGGAGCGAAATTTATCTAATGCAAACACAATTGCCAAAAGCTCCTTCTCAGTAGTTGTGTAATTTGATTGGGTTGCATCAAGTGTGCGAGAGGCATATGCAATGACATGAGATCTCTTGCTAACTCTTTGAGACAGTACAGCACCAAGGGCATAATTGGATGCATCACACATTAATTCAAATGGAAGCGTCCAATTAGGTGGTTGAATGATGGGAGTGGTTGTCAACCGCTTCTTTAGTTCATCAAATGAATCCTTGCATGCTTGATCAAACACAAATTTGGTATCTTTTTGTAGTAGTTTAGAAAGAGGTTGTGCAATCTTGCTAAAATCCTTGATGAATCTTCTGTAAAAACCTGCATGACCAAGTAAAGAACGTACTTCTCGCACAGAAGTGGGGTAAGGTAGAGAAGTAATAATGTCTATCTTGGCCTTATCAACCTCTAAACCTTTGCTAGATACCAAGTGTCCTAAGACTATACCTTCTGTTGCCATGAAATGACATTTTTCAAAATTCAAAACCAGGTTAGTCTCAATGCATCTGTCCAAAACTTTAGAAAGGCTTTCTAAGCATGCATCAAAAGAAGAACCATATACAGTGAAGTCATCCATAAACACTTCCATGCAACTTTCTAAGAGATCAGAGAAAATGCTTACCATGCATCTTTGAAAGGTTCCAGGGGCATTGCATAGACCAAAGGGCATCCTTCGATAGGCAAAAGTACCAAAAGGACAAGTGAAGGTGGTCTTATGCTGGTCTTCTGGGGCTATATGTATTTGAAAATAACCTGAAAAACCATCTAGAAAGCAATAGTGAGATTTTCCTGCTAATCTTTCCAAAATTTGGTCTATGAAGGGCAAAGGGAAGTGATCCTTGCGAGTAGCTTGGTTAAGCTTCCTATAATCTATGCACACTCTCCAACTGTTTTGTATTCTGGTAGGGATTAGTTCATCATTGTGATTTTTGACTACAGTCATGCCAGTTTTCTTAGGAACTACTTGCACCGGGCTTACCCAATCACTGTCTGAGATGGGATAGATGATACCAGCTGCCAAAAGCTTACCTACTTCCTTCTTTACCACATCTAGGATGGTTGGATTCAAACGCCTTTGTGGTTGTCTAACAGGTCTGGTGTTTTCCTCTAGCAGTATCCTATGCATACAAGTAGATGGGCTAATACCTGGAATATCAGCCAAAGTCCATCCAATTGCTTGTTTATGGCTTTTTAAGGTTTGCAGTAACCTTTCTTCCTGTTGTGGTAGAAGGTTCTTTGCTACAATGACAGGAAGCTTCTCATTTTCCCCCAAATAAGCATACTTTAGATGTTCAGGCAAAGGCTTCAACTCTAAAGGAGGTGGTTGTATTATGGAAGGAAGAGATCTATCTGAGATTGAAATGTCTGCAACACTTGCATCTAACATGTCATCTTTCAACGAAGGTTGGTCTGCAGCATTAATCCTGGAACACACAATACATGAATCAAATTCATCACATGTGCAAGTAAAATTATCTAAGTAATCTAAATCAAAATCAAAAATTTTAAAAAGTAGATTGTCAATAGAATAATCATCCGCAAGAAGGTCTATGGCATCAAGTTGAAAGAGTGAATGATTCTCTATGGGATGCTTCATGGCTTCAAATATGTTGAATTGGATGATATCATCTCCAAATTCCATAGAGAGAGTCCCCGTATGCACATCTATCTTTGTTTTTGCAGTTTTGAGGAAAGGTCTCCCTAGGATCAAGGTTGCTCTATTGATGGATGACTCATCTTCCATATCCAAAATGTAGAAGTCAGCTGGAAAGATCAGCTTATTCACTTGAACTAGCACATCTTCAAGTACTCCGGCTGGATGTGCTGTACTTCTGTTGGCTAATTGAATCACCACACCAGTTGGCTTCAGTTCTCCCAGATTCAAAGATTTATAAACTGATGAGGGCATAACATTAATGGAAGCACCTAGATCCAGCAATGCATCACCAAATGTAGAGTTTCCTATTGTGCAAGGAATGGTGAAAGTTCCTGGATCTTTACATTTCTGAGGGAGGCTGGGTTGAATTAAGGCTGAAACATTGCGTCCCACACTAATCTTCTCATCCCCTTTGAGTCTTCTCTTATGCGTGCACAAATCCTTTAGAAATTTGGCATATTTGGGAATTTGCTTGATAGCATCTAGAAGTGGTATGTTGACTTCCACTTTCCTGAAAGTATCTAGAAGCTCCTTATCCAATTCTGCATGAACATTGGGCTTGGATTGAACCATTCTATTTGGAAAAGGTAAAGATACCTTCTGATCAGCACAATTTGGGGTTTTCTTCTCATCAGATGCTTCAAGTGCAGATCGTTTATGGCAAGCTTCTTTTTGTTGATCATTCGATGTCTTATCGAAGGCTGGTGTACTTTTTTCATCAGACTTTCCTTCTGATTCAGATGGCTCATCAGAGATATCTCCAGGTGTGGAGATAAATGCTTCTTTTTGGTGTGGATTAGTCTGATTGAAGCTTTGTTGCTTTTAAATTGTAGGGTCTGTCTGCACTTTCTTCCCACTTCTCAAGGTCATGGCATTCACACTTTTGGGATTTATGACAGGTTGAGAAGGTAGTTGACCAGAACCTTGAGATTTCAATTGGTTGACAGTGGTAGCCAACTGCCCAATTTGAGTTTGTAAATCCTGAATGGTAGAACTTACATTTTGTTGAAATTGAAGATTGTTGGTTGCTAATTGCTTCATCAAATCATCAAGAGAGGGTTCAGAAGCATTAGAGGGTACAGATTGCTGCATATGCTGTTGTTGTTGTCTGAATGGCGGTGGTTGGTATTTATTTTGGGAGTCAGATGTTTGAATCCTTTGTTGTTGTGGAGGGCCATATCTCAAGTTAGGATGGTTTCTCCAACTAGGATTGTATGTTCCAGAAGGTGGTTCAAACTTCTGTTGCTGATAATGTTGAGGAGGCCTGTATTGTTGTCCTGTGCCAAAAATACCATTTACTGCAGCCTCAGGTGTCTCACTTTCTTGCAATGTTGGGCATGCATCAGTAGGATGATCTGCAGAAGTGCAGATGCCACATGTTTTGGTTTTGTCAACAACATTAAGTTGCTGTTGTTGTCCGATGGCCAACTGTCTTACGATGGAGGTTAGTTCTTCAATTCTGTTCTCCAATCGTGTATGGTCTGTCTTGGTGGTCATTTCATGGACTCCTTTAGACAAGGAATTAGTTCGAGAATTGAATTGCTGAGAATTTTCTGCCATGTTGGCAATCAAATCTCGAGCTGCTGTAGGAGTTTTGTCCATAAGTGCTCCACCACTAGCTGCATCAACCATGCTTCTGTCCATTGGCATGAGTCCTTCATAGAAATACTGAATCAGTAATTGATCACTGATTTGATGGTGTGGACAAGTGGCGCATAGTTTCTTGAATCTCTCCCAATACTCATAGAGAGTTTCTTGGGAGTTCTGTCTGATGCCGCAAATCTCTTTTCTGATAGCTGCTGTTCTGGATGCAGGGAAGAATTTCTCCAAGAATAATCTTTTCATATCATTCCAGCTTGTAACAGATGTTGGATGTAGATAGTACAACCAGTCCTTAGCTCCATCATTTAAGGAGAAAGGAAATGCCTTCAACTTGATATGATCTTCTGGAATTCCTTGTGGCCGCATTGTGGAACACACAATGTGAAATTCCTTCAAATGTTTATGAGGGTCCTCACCTGCAAGGCCATGAAACTTAGGTAGCAAATGTATTAGTCCAGACTTCAGTTCAAATGGTGCATCAACATCAGGGTATTGAATGCACAATGGTTGATAAGCAACATCAGGTGCAGCTAATTCTTTTAAGGTTCTATCAGCCATGTTCTTAGCAAAATATTTAAAACTATCAAAATTTAAAGATGAAAAATCACTACTGTTACTTTCTTGGTTATTACTGGATGAATGTCTTCTATGTGCTCTTTTCAAATGGTGGAATGTTCTATCAATCTCAGGATCATATGCATATAAATTTTCAGGATTGGATCGGGTCATACACAAAAAGGTGAATTCATACAAAAAATCCAAGAATGATATACCTAAAGTAAAAACAATTGTTAGAAAGATTAAAATTTTTATACAAACTCCTAAATGAGCCTAGGAAATTAAAATGGTCCCCGGCAACGGCGCCAAATTTTGACACGCTCGTCGCAAACGCGCAAAAATAATTTCCAGATTTCCCCCAAACTATTGGTATAGTATAAGGTGCAACCTAGGTCATCTCCCAAAGACCATTTCAGATTCTTAAGCAAATAAGGAGAAGGTTAGAACAAGGGGATTTTGGAAAGATTTGATATGAAGTTATAAATGCAAAATACAGAATGAAATTTGACTTAACAATAATCAACTCAAGGAATTCAGAGGCTATTTTCTTAACTAATCATTGATCACTAAAATCATGCATTGTGTTTATCAACCTAGGATCATCTGGAACCCCTACAATGATCCTTGAATTCTCTACTGAGAAACCTCTCAGAATTTAATTGATTATGATCAACAAGATTTAGTAACCACTTAATCTTTTATCTAAACCAATTTCACAATCAGAATTCAGTTGAAGTAAGTAATAAAATGAAAACCTTCAATTAAATTACTTAATTTCTACTCTTCAAACTTTTGGAAAGTGATTTACCAATCAAAAACCAATTATAAATCAATCATGCATTAATCAAAATACGTCAACCGATCAAACTTTGATTAAAGAATAAAATTGAAGAATATAGTGAAGTAGAGTAGAAACCACTTAATAAGCATGTAAATAAAGATCAAGACCTCAAAGTTAAAATGAAAATAGCTTGAATCCTCGAATTGAAACTACAAACCTAGCCTTCCATGAAGGAGGCAAATTAACAACAAAGAAAGAGGCAAATTAACAACAAATAAATCCTAAGCCTTCCATGTAGGAGGCAAAACTAACAAGAAATAAATCCTAAGCCTTCCATGTAGGAGGCAACTAACAATAAAGAAAAGCTAAGCCTTCCATGTAGGAGGCAAACTAACAAGAAAGAAAACATAAGCCTTCCATGAAGGAGGCAAAACTAACAAGAAAGAAAGGAAGAAAGAAAGAAAGAAAGAAGATGGTATTGGAGTTGATCTCCAAAATTGGTGTGTGTCTCCTCTTGCAAACCCTTCTATTTATAGAGGATTTTTGAGGCATCATCTTCAGAAAGTCACCAACTAGGATATTACTTTTCTACCCTTTTCTTGCTTTCACATGGGCTTTGTTGAAATTGCAAAACACTTTTGAATTTTTGCCACCAATGAGCACAACAATTTTGACTTTCTTGCACCGCAATTTCGGATGTTCACATGTCCGAATTAGAGCTTGCCTTCTGAACAAAAGTTGTAGCCCTGGATCTTAGCTGTCCAACAAAGTTGATTTCATCTCAATATGACTTCTATATCTCAAGATATGGCCGGATCTTTGCACACTGTTCAAATTCCACGTCAGCAACACTATCTCATCTTTTGAGATAATTTCGGAGTCCTAAACATCCCATTTAGAATCTTCTCTTGCTTTGTAAATATGGACACTTCTTTAAGCTTTCATTCAAGATAGATTTCATGATTTTTGGATGTCTACAACTCCTATTATGCTCAAAATACTATAATAGTGTCATTTTAATCGGGTAAGCAAAGAAATTCAATTAAACTTCATATGAACCCAAACTCATAAAATATGACAAAGATCACTTAATTGAACATATAAGAAGTCTTAATGAGATAAAAGTGAGAGATAATTATTTATGAAATCTATGCTTATCATTGACCAATTTATTGTCCTTGCTTAAATGGTTTATGGAGAATCTACATGACCTACAAAAATCTTCCAGCAAAAATCTGAAATTTGGGAAAAGGGAAGCCTCAAGCTCTTCCATGTTGCTCTTCCCCTTATCAATTGCTCCTCAATGTAGCATTGTTGCCTTTTCTCCCTTTGTCTTCTGCACAATGGATGGAATTTGAAAGTTGACGCCATAAATATCTAATCATCCTAAGTGATATCTTCCTACTTTTAGCTCTTATCCCCTCATGGGCATCATTCCTCTTTTGTTGTAAAATGACAATTTGTTCAGTTAGAGGAGTTTCTACTACGACACCAGTAACTAGGTTTTGTGGTTCCAATGAAGGACATATATATCCATGATATCTAAGTTCCTAAACTCCACTTCCATTGAAGACCAATCTCCTTTTATGGAAAAGCTTGCATCTAATGGTTCCAACATGGTAGCTGGCTGATCGAACTTCCAAAAACCCAAGGTTTGGGAATCACGATGGTGTGCTTGGGGCCTTGCTTTGACCCATACTGTTCCTTCTCCTTACCCATTTGTATTCAACCATGACTTGAACTTGGTTATAGTGGATTTCTTGCAATAATGACTTCTTTGATGCCTTCCTTGCATTGCATCTTTATTTCACACAAATTTGCATCACAACCATAATCTTTCCATTCTATCTCATTAGCAACATCAGCTTCTTGCTACCAAGATTCTCCTCTATCTTTTAATAAAACTGGATTGTCCCCTCTCTTTTCTTGCTTCCAAGGACCTTCCATACTCATCAGTAAAGGCTTTGCCCTCTAACCATCTGGAACAACAATCTTGAATCTTTCGTCACCCTACGTCCCATTGGACAATGCCTCATCATCCTTCTTGGAACATGATCTTGTTGGCTCTGTGTCTCTACCCATCCAAATTTCTTGCATTTCTTGCTTCATCTTTCTCAAAGATTTAATTGCAATTAAACAAATTATTGAATGAAGAGTAATTTAAATGGGCTTCGAAGTTAATTGGATTTGATTTTGAGATACGATATAGACCTGGATTAGAGAATCCAATGGCAGATGCATTGTCTCGAAGGATGCAGTTTCAAGCGATGACCACAATGAGGGTGCAAGACATAGAAGAATAAGCAGAGGGAATTAACAAGGATGACTGGTTGAGGGAGACTTTTCATGACTTAACCCTAAATCCTGATTCACACCTAGGATACAGTAGACAAGGCGATCGTTTATACTACAAGAATAGATTGGTTCTACCCTAGAGTTCCCCATGGATCCCTACATTATTAGAAGAATTTCATGCTTCTCCAATGGGTGGGCATTCTTGTTATTTTCGCACCTATAAGAGAATAATTGGGGTACTTTATTGGGAGGGAATGAAACGAGATGTCTAGAAATTTGTTTCAGAATGCACTTTGTCAAAAGAATAAATATGAGGCCTTATCCCCAGCTGGCCTATTGCATCCCTCCTAACCAGGTATGGACAAACATTATTATGGATTTCGTTGAAGGTCCGAACACTAAAGATGTAGATTCGATTCTGGTTGTTGTAGACAGGCTTAGCAAATATGCACACTTTATTCCTTTAAGCCACCCCTATATAGCAAAGGATGTCATTGCCACATTCATGTAGGAAATAGTGAGGTTACATGGTTTTCCTTCATCCATAGTATCTGATCGGGACCAATTATTTCTAAGCAATTTTTGGAAGGAATTATTTAAAATGGCAGGGACCAAACTGAAGTATGGTACAACTTATCATTCTCAGATGGATGGCCAAACGGAGGCGACGAATCGAGGCTTGGAACCTTATGATGTCTCACTGAGTCCAAACCGAAGCAATGGCCAACATGGTTAGCCTGGGCTGAGTTTTGGTATAATACAAATTACAGTATTGCTACTAGAATGACGCCTTTGAAGGCTTTATATGGTAGGGACCCTCCTGTCCTTCTCAAGGGGACCACTATACCCTTTAAGGTCGAAGAAGTCAACTAGCTGATGATAGAAAGAGATGCTGTTTTGAAAGAGTTGAAAGAGAATTTGGCAAAAGTACAAGAGAGAATGCGAGAGCAGGCCAACAAACAGCGAAGAGAAATTGAATTGCATGAAAGAGACTTGGTGTATTTGAAGTTCTAACCATACCGCCTCAAATCTTTGGCTAGACGAATCAATGAAAAATTGAGTCCATGGTTCTATCGGCCTTGTAAAGTGCTAAAAAAGATTAGTCAAGTGGCTTATTGTGTGGAGCTGCCAAAACCCAATCGCATACACCCAATTTTTCATGTTTCATTGCTTAAGAAAGCCATTGGAGAATAGGTGACCCCTCAACCATTACCCCTAGGGTTAGAAGATTGAGAGTTACAGATGGAACCATAACAAGTACTTGATACACGGGAAACAGAATCAGGAGACTTAGAAGTCCTCATCCAGTGGAGGCAACTCCCTCCATGTGAAAATAGTTGGCAATCTGTAGTAAGGATTCAAGAAATCTTCCCTCAATTCCACCTTGAGGACAAGGTGCAACTTATACAGGAGGTATTGATAGACCCCCAATAAGACAAGTGTATAGTAGGAGAAATAAAACCTAACAGAATTAAGGTTATAACCATTAGTTAGCTTTGTGTAATAGATAGTTAGTTGCTATAACAGATAGTTAGCTTGAAAAACTAAGCCTATAAATAGAAGGTAAGAGGATAGAGTAAGGTGTGGATGATTTTGAGAAGAGTTTTGTAATTGGAGTGTGCTGGGTCTCTTGAAAACTCAGAACTAGTAACGGTTACTATAAAATTCTTCCCTAAACTCTATTTCAATTCTGATAGGGGCTAAGACAGAATCACATGGGTTTAGCAATAAAGACTCGTTCTTTTTCATTGTTCTTGGGTACCAATCCCTATCACACCATTAGGGTAACTTGACAAAACTAAAATAAGTCAAGGTTGAAATGTAATTTTTCAAAAGGGATCAATTTTTTCTCTCTTGCATGGAAATTGACACAATAGGAAGACTAGAGATGAGGATATCCAGAAAATACAGAGTTGGAGGGATATTATTGCTCCAAAAGTTTTTATTTTTTAATTTTGAAAACTCAAAAAGAGATATTCTTTTTTAATACTATACTTGTTGAAATTTAGGTTTTGGGCCTCACCTTCTATATATTTTTGGTTAGTTATATCTCTAATCAATGTGGGACTTTAACCATGCTCATACAAACAAGTTTTTTGATTTTTCAGTTTTTGAAAACAGAAAATTGTTTCAATAAATAGGAAACAAACAGGCTCTTAATATCATGTTCTTTCTTAGTTTAACATTCATCCTTTTTTCTCAATGCACTGGTTGGACACTTTTACTAATGTCTCATTATTTAATCTAGTGAATTTGTTCTTCCAGTTCAATTTCCATTTATGTGAAATGTGTTTTTCTTTTCAATTATTTTCAGATAACGAAGCAAATTGAAGCAGTCAATACAATTTACAGACTCCATAATCTTCCCGAATTTTATAAGGTCAGTTTTATTGAGTAATGCTGCAGTCACAAGCTAGGCATCACTGAACCAACTGCACTTTGCATACTAGTGGATGACTAACTGTTTTCCCAAAAAAAAAAAGTCTGCAGGGTGTCGGTGATGTGTCAAAAGTGTTGGTTGCATTATAATTGCTGTTCTGTCTCTGTATTTCTTCTATTTTCAGAACTTTGTACTTTTTTCAGGATCCGCGTCCTCACATATCCTTAGCATGGGCACTGGGCGACATCAACCATTCTCTGAAGAAAGTTGTTGAGGAGGAATCAAAGAAGTATGCTGTTGGGGAATCTTTGAAGAAATGTATTTTTAACTGTAAATTCAAAGGTGTCGAGTGTAAGATTGGCAAGAAAACATATACGATATGTAAAATTTTAGATGGACAATAACATGTGCAGTTTAAAGAAAGGGATTTCCTAAATTATTTCTCTCTGCATGGAACAATGTTTTCTAAAATGCTGGGGTTCCTGATCTTAAATAGATTAACTTAGTTCTGTATCCCCTTATGAATTATAGACACATGCTTTATATCTTTTCGTCATGCTTTATAGAATTCAAATTAATGGATTGAAGCTACTGTGAAAGTGTCATTAAAACTTAATTTTGAATGTAACAAGCTGTGTAATTAGAATTACTAGCAACATATTTTAACAGCTCATTATGTGATTTTGCTAGAAGATGTGGAAATCATACAAACAGACATAGTTAAACAGACTTCCCTTGAATAAAGGAAAATAAAGGAAGGTTGAAGACATAGTGGAGTTTGACATGGCCGATAGGGATTGAGTTCATTTTTAAATTTTTCCTTAACACTTTAATGATATTATAAATTAATCCTTGTTTTTCTAAAATTTCTTCATTAATTCTCTATCTATGAAGACCATGCAATTTGGTTCTTCTACTTGCCGTTACCAAAATGTTGATGTGTAATGTTAATTATCATTTTGCATAAATCTAATCCCATGTTGTTTGATGATGACATTGCTTCTCCTGTGTTCTTCCATTGTATCCCATGTCAATGGACACCGAGAGAAGGCTGATTAAAGAAGTAGTACAAGATTCTCATATCAATCGAATTGGGGAAGTGATCCTTCTAGATGTTACAGTAAGTATCAAGCTGTTATTCAGGTTTGTGGTTTAGAGAAAAATCTTGATAAGATATATTATAGATATCCTAAGATAAAGATAATTGATATTTATGTTAACCATGAAAGTTATGAGAGGAACTTTAAAAAGTGTCATTGTAAGTGAAGCATCATCTATCATGTTATTATAAAGAGATTTACATTTTCATCAATTTATCTTACTATTTGCTTATCTATTTAATTCATAATTTTATTTTTAGAACAATCTTGTACCTTGATAATCGTTATCATCTTTAACTTAAATATGGAAGCAGTCTTATATATTTATTAAGTTCTCAAAATTTTGGATAAATTGATATTTATGTTAACCATGAAAGTTATGAGAGGAACTTTAAAAAGTGTCATTGTAAGTGAAGCATCATCTATCATGTTATTATAAAGAGATTTACATTTTCATCAATTTATCTTACTATTTGCTTATCTATTTAATTCATAATTTTATTTTTAGAACAATCTTGTACCTTGATAATCGTTATCATCTTTAACTTAAATATGGAAGCAGTCTTATATATTTATTAAGTTCTCAAAATTTTGGATAATATAGTATATATTTTAGGCTAGCTCAGTTTACAAGATTAATAGGATATTTTAATCCAACTTCTAAGTAAGTTTATCTTTTAATTTTTTGTTACTAATTCAATTATGCCATTTTCTCAAACATTACAACCTCAAATTCTTTCAAGTGTACAAATAAAATCATATAACTAGGGAACTTAGTGAATATTCTTACTGAAGGTGATACAACCATGAAAGGAGAAGGGAATGGACCGTTTTGAATAAAGATTTGGAGTTTTGGATGTTGATTAATGGATGAGAAATGGAAGAGGAAATGCTTCTAAGAAGAACAAGAGTGGAAGACGCCACTCCTTAGGAGATAGGCCTAGATTCGTCGTCACCTTAGAATTCCAAGCTCAAAGATAGGATAATAGAGAGTTCGAGAGTTCGAGAGAAAACTTGATACAACCTTGAATGAAGGAGGATTTTGGATCGAGATGGAGGAAGGGATGCAACACTTTGACATGGTTTTCATGGATAGAACTTGAAGAGGAAAAAGCTCCTATAGAGCTTGAGGAAGTAGCACTCCTAAGGAAAGAGATAAACCTAGAATTTCACCACCTTGAAATCTGAGGATAAGGAGAGAGCTTAGCCTCAAAGCTAGGCTAAGAGAGAGAGAATTTGAGAGGGAAAGTATAAATTCAAATTTAAAATTTTCAAATTATTATTAAAAGTGGGGAAAAATGCATACAAGGTGCCTATATATAGATAAGGATGAGGGTGCAACCAAAGTTATTCTAGGCTGCACCGTATTGGCTCCTAAGGGGCTAGTATTTGGCCCAAAATACAAGTCTTAATCCTCCCTTCTATGCATCCCTCAGTTGTGCCTAAATGAATCCAAGACAATACACACAAAAGGTGCCTTAAGCCTATACAAAATAGGACCTTCTGAACCTACTACAAGAAGTTAGAACCTAACTAATACTATTTACAATGAAATAGGACAAGTACAAATGATATAGAGGTTGTAGGAGACTCCTTTGGCATGCTAAGTAGAGCCCCAACCTCTTCCTTGCCCTAGCCTTGATGATAGGCTTAATGGGCACAATGACCTTTAGTGCAATGAGCTCTATATCCTGAGTGAGTTTGGCATCATCTCCTCTATCTTAAAAAAACATTCGACCTTAAATATGTAGCCTCGCTAGCACCTATGAGAAAAGGAGATAAATCAAAAACATTAAAAGTCACACTCACACCAAATTCACCAAGTAAATCTAAACGATAGACATTAGGGCTTATTCTTTCTAACACCTGAAAGGGACCATTTCCTTTGGGCTGTAATTTAGAATTTCTAAGGAAATGAAACCTCTCTTCTCTAAGGTGTAGCCATAATCAGTCCCAACAAAAAAAGATATCTTTTTTATCCTTATTGGCCAACCTAGCGTAGTGGACCATCTTTTTCTCTATGGTGTTCCTAACCTTAGCATGGAGTTCTTTGATGAATTTAACCTTTTGGGCACAATCCTTATTATGGTAATATGGAATATCAGGTAAGGGCAATAAGTCTATTGGAGTAAGGGTGTTGAAACTATATACCACCAAAAAGGAAAGTGTTATGTTGTAGAATGAGGAGTTCTGTTATATGCAAACTCAACACGAGGAAGACATACCCCCTAAGACTTAATATTTTTCTTTACCATAATCCTTAAGAGGGTAGAAAAGATTCTATTCACCACTGTAATTTGGTCGTCGATTTGGTGATGGAAAATGAGGGAGAAAAGGAGTTTAATTCCTAATTTATCCTGGAGGGTACACCAAAAATGGTTAAGGAACTTAGTGTTTCTATCAAACATTATATTCTTAGGAATTCCATGAAGCCTAATTACTTCCTTAAAGAAGAGCTGGGCTATACGGCTGACATCATCCATTTGGTGGCAGGATATAAAATAGGCTATCTTACTAAACCTATCCATCATCACAAAAATGGAATTTATTCCCTTTTGAATTCTAGGTAACCCAGGACAAAATCCATACTAATGTCTATTCAAGGGGAGTCAGAATGGGCAAGGAGGTATACAGGCCATGATGTTTTCTAGTGGATTTGTCCTGTTTACATATGGTGCACCTTTGACAATACCTTTGGATATCCCTGTCCATACGTGGCTAAAAGAAATGTTCTTTAAGAATGGCCAAGATTTGTTCGATGCCAATGACCTATTAACCCCCCTTTATGAGATTCCTTTAGAAAAAGATCTCTCAAGAGCTTCTAGGATCACAAAACCTATTTTTCCTAAAGAATGTCCTTATGTCTAAAGTATACTTGACATGTTTTATTCTCACAAGTATTATAGTTGCCCAAACTCCATGTGTTTTGCATACAACTCCTTAAAGTAATAAAAGCCTAATAATATGGTGCTAAGAGAAGTGAGGAGGTTATCTCTCATAAAGAGGATATTTGCTACCCTATTACTATCTCATTCTTATGTTTAATCACATTAGAAAATTGTTCTAAAAATTCTACCTATTTAGCATGCCTTTTGTTCACCTTACCTTACCTTAATGTATTTAAGTGATTCATGATCATTATGGAAGACAAACTTTTTGGACAACAAGTAATGTTGTGAAGTTTATAGGTCTCCATGAAAACATAGAGATCTTTATCATATGTGGGATAATTAAGGACATCCTTTTTAATTTTTCATTAAAATAGGTAATGAGCTTGCTTCTCTTGTAGTAGGACTGCACCTATTCCCACATTAGAAGTATCACATTCTAGCTCAAGTGATTTCTTAAAGTTGGGTAAAGCTAAAATAAGAGCCTCAATTGGCCGTTGCTTCAAAGTATCAAAGGCTTGTTGTTTTTCTTTCCAAATAAAATTAACATTCTTCTTAACTAACTTATTGAGTGGAGATGCCATGGTACTAAAATCTTGAAAAATCTTCTATAAAATCTTATCAACCCATAAAAATTCTTAACATCTCTAGTATTCTAGGGAATTGGCCAATCCCAGATGGTCTTAATTTCTCTTTATCTACTTGGACCCCTTCATTTTCTATCACAAATCCTAGGAAGACCACGTGATCCAACTCTATGTTTTCATATAAGTGCTCTTCTCTTAAATTAAGAGCATTTCCCTCACATGCCCTACACGATCCTTTGGCAACTTAGAATAAATAAGGATATTATCAAACTAAAATAACACACATTTTCCTATTAGATTTCTAAGCACATGATTCATGAGTCTCATGAAAATGTTAGGAGCATTGGTGAGGTGATAAGCATAAATTTCATAAATAATTATCTCTCACTTTTATCTCATTAAGACTTCTTATATGTTCAATTAAGTGGTCTTTGTCATATTTTATGAGTTTGGGTTCATATGAAGTTTAATTGAATTTCTTTGCTTACCCGATTAAAATGACACTATTATAGTATTTTGAGCATAATAGGAGTTTTAGACATCCAAAAATCATGAAATCTGTCTTGAATGAAAGCTTAAAGAAGTGTCCACAGTTACAAAGCAAGAGCAGACTCTAAATGGGATGTTTAGGACTCCGAAATTATCTCAAAAGATGAGATAGTGTTGCTAACATGGAATTTGAACAGTGTGCAAAGATCCAGCCATATCTTGAGATACAGAAGTCATATTGAGATGAAATCAAATCTGTTGGACAGCTAAGATCTGGGGCTACAACTTTTGTTCAGAAGTCAAGCTCTAATTTGGACACGTGGATATCCGAAATTGCGGTGCAAGAAAGTCAAAATTGTTGTGCTCATTGGTGACAAAAAATTCAAAAGTGTTTTGCATTTTCAACAAAGCCCATGTGAAAGAAATAAAAGGGTAGAAAAGTAATATCCTAGTTGGTGACTTTTTGAAGATGATGCCTCAAAAATCCTCTATAAATAGAAGGGTTTACAAGAGGAGAAACACACCATTTTGGAGATTAACTCCAATACCATTTTCCATCTTTCTTTCTTTCTTGTTAGTTTGCCTCCTACATGGAAGGCTTAGGTTTTCTTTCTTGTTAGTTTGCCTCCTACATGGAAGGCTTAGTTTTTCTTTATTGTTAGTTGCCTCCTACATGGAAGGCTTAATATTTATTTGTTGTTAGTTGCCTCTTACATGGAAGGCTTAGGATTTATTTGTTGTTAGTTTGCCTCTTTTTTTGTTGTTAGTTTGCCTCCTTCATGGAAGGCTAGGTTCGTAGTTTCAATTCAAGGATTCAAGCTATTTTCATTTTAACTTTGAGGTCTTGATCTTTATTTACATGCTTATTAAGTGGTTTCTACTCTGCTTCACTATATTCTTCAATTTTATTCTTTAATCAAAGTTTGATCGGTTGACGTATTTTGATTAATGCATAATTGATTTATAATTGGTTTTTGATAGGTAAATCATTTTCCAAAAGTTTGAAGAGTAGAAATTAAGTAATTGAATTGAAGGTTTTCATTTTATTACTTACTTCAACTGAATTCTGATTATAAAATTGGTTTAGATGAAAGATTAAGTGGTTACTGACACGCTCGTCGCAAACGCGCAAAAATAATTTCTAGATTTCCCCCAAACTATTGGTATAGTATAAGGTGCAACCTAGGTCATCTCCCAAAAACCATTTCATATTCTTAAGCAAATTAGGAGAAAGTTAGAACAAGGGGATTTTGGAAAGATTTGATATGAAGTTCTAAATACAAAATACAGAATGAAATTAATTTCACTTAACAATTATCAACTCAAGGAATTCAGAGGCTATTTTCTTAACTAATCATTGATCACTAAAATTATGCATTGTGTTTATCAACCTAGGATCATTTGGAACCCCTTAAATGATCCTTGAATTCTCTACTGAGAAACCTCTCAGAATTCAATTGATTATGATTAACAAGATTTAGTAACCACTTAATCTTTCATCTAAACCAATTTTATAATAAGAATTCAGTTGAAGTAAGTAATAAAATGAAAACCTTCAATTCAATTACTTAATTTCTACTCTTCAAACTTTTGGAAAATGATTTACCAATCAAAAACCAATTATAAATCAATTATGCATTAATAAAAATACGTCAATCGATCAAAATTTGATTAAAGAATAAAATTGAAGAATATAGTGAAGCAGAGTAGGAACCACTTAATAAGCATGTAAATAAAGATCAAGACCTCAAAGTTAAAATGAAAATAGCTTGAATCCTTGAATTGAAACTACAAACCTAGCCTTCCATGAAGGAGGCAAACTAACAACAAAGAAAGAGGCAAGCTAACAACAAATAAATCCTAAGCCTTCCATGTAGGAGGCAACTAACAACAAATAAATCCTAAGCCTTCCATGTAGGAGGCAACTAACAATAAAGAAAAACTAAGCCTTCCATGTAGGAGGAAAACTAACAAGAAAGAAAACCTAAGCCTTCCATGAAGGAGGCAAAACTAACAAGAAAGAAATAAAGAAAGAAGGAAAGAAAGAAAATGGTATTGGAGTTAATCTCCAAAATGGTGTGTTTCTCCTCTTGTAAACCCTTCTATTTATAGAGGATTTTTGAGGCATCATCTTCAGAAAGTCACCAACTAGGATATTACTTTTCTACCCTTTTATTGCTTTCACATGGGCTTTGTTGAAAATGCAAAACACTTTTGAATTTTTGTCACCAATGAGCACAACAATTTTGACTTTCTTGCACCACAATTTCGGATGTTCACATGTCCGAATTAGAGCTTGACTTCTGAACAAAATTTGTAGCCCCAGATCTTAGCTGTCCAACAAAGTTGATTTCATCTCAATATGACTTCTGTATCTCAAGATATGGCCGGATCTTTGCACAGTGTTCAAATTCCACCTCAGCAACACTATCTCATCTTTTGAGATAATTTCGGAGTCCTAAACATCCCATTTAGAGTCTGCTCTTGCTTTGTAACTATGGACACTTCTTTAAGCTTTCATTCAAGACAGATTTCATGATTTGTGGATGTCTACAACTCCTATTATGCTCAAAATACTATAATAGTGTCATTTTAATCGGGTAAGCAAAGAAATTCAATTAAACTTCATATGAACCCAAGCTCATAAAATATGACAAAGATCACTTAATTGATTATATAAGAAGTCTTAATGAGATAAAAGTGAGAGATAATTATTTATGAAATCTATGCTTATCAGTTACTAAATCTTGTTAATCATAATCAATTGAATCCTGAGAGGTTTCTCAGTAGAGAATTCAAGGATCATTTTAGGAGTTCCAGATGATCCTAGGTTGATAAACACAATGCATGATTTTAGTGATCAATGATTAGTTGAGAAAATAGCCTCTGAATTCCTTGAGTTGATAATTGTTAAGTAAAAATTAATTTCATTCTGGATTTTGTGTTTAGCACTTAATATCACATATTTACAAAACCCCCTTTTTCTAACTTTCTCCTAATTTGCTTAAGAATATGAAATGGTCTTTGGGAGATGACCTAGGTTGCACCTTATACTATACCAATAGTTTGGGGAAAATCTAGAAATTATTTTTGCACGTTTGCGACGAGCGTGTCAAAAATTTGGCGCCGTTGCCGGGGACCATTTTAGTTTCCTAGGCTTATTTAGGAGTTTGTATAAAATTTTTAACCTTTCTAACAATTTTTGAGTTTGTATAAAATTTTTACACCTTTCTAACAATTTTTTGAGTTTGTATAAAATTTTTAACCTTTCTAACAATTTTTTTGAGGTATACTATTCTTGATTTGTTTGAACTATTCCGTAAGGAAAAAGCACGTTATAGTCTTGGGAATCTGACTTTAAAAGACCCTTCTGTCAGTTTACAAGAAAACTGAATGGGAAGCACATCCTCGACTCTTAAAAGGCGTTTCAGCCATTACTGGACGTAAAACCAGAGGAAGATGTGAGCCACAATCACAACTATTATTTATTCTCATGTGTAGGTGTTTGTCATTTACATTGTCTTTTCAATTTATTTGAAATTTTCACCATTTTTAGAATATAACAATGCAGCTGGTGAACCAACCAAATCAGGATGGCAGAGACAAAAGAGAACCAGATACCACTCTTCGGTTATAACTTTTTCTTACTTTGGTGGTTTTCTCACATTTCTTTTCCTGTTATAAAATTTCTATCTAAGACATTGGGGACAATGTCTTAGATAGGTTGGTGGGAGGATGGTCCGATATAAAAAAAAAACCCAAAAAAAAAAATTAGGTTAGAATCATAAACTTGCTTTGAGTAAGATGGCTGAGTAAGGAGTTACACTTGACTCTTGATACGCATCTTATGATTAAAAAAAAATTAATGTTGAAGTTTGTTGTTCTTTAGATTTCATAAAATAATTGAAGCAAAATGATTTACATTTTGAGATTAATTAGTTTGGCAACACATATTTGAACTGGATAGATTAGATTTGATAAATATATTACCTGTGAGATTTTGAGCCTTATTATTATTTTCTTTCTTGTGTGATTTTCATCCATGGAATATGTTACTTCAGAATTTGCATTGATTCTTTTTGAAGCTACATTTTCACATGAATTGTACAAAAATGATTGAGGCACTGTTTTTCTTGAACAAACCACTTGGCCAAATAACCAAACCATATAATTTTATCCTTTGATTAGCCCTTTGAGCCGATTAGCCTTTTCTTCTTTTTAGCTCACCACAAATCAAAAGAAAAAAAAAACAACTTTGTTTGACCATAGAAGGTGAGGAATGTTGGATTTATCATACCATAAGTGTTTCAATAAGTGTGGGGGAGATTATTGTTGTGTTCATCAATATCATGGTTGAAAAAAAAAACTGAAGCAATAAATTAATAAATAAACTATTATATTGAAAAAAGAAGAAGAATTAAGAAGTGATATCTGTTTCTCGCACTTGCACTTAGACTCAGTTCTCAATCCTCACCATTTTCCTTGGTCAAACATTGTATCTCTTCAATATATCATTTTATCTTTCTAATCCCGTTATAACCAGAATAAAGACCTCTTGATTTGTGCATTGCATGTGTACATAGTAGTAGAAAAGTAGAAGATATGCAAGCCTATGATAGTTCATCTTTCATGGATTGAATTTGAGAGAAACACTTACCAAATCAAACACTTGAGAGATTCAGAGTATATCATGTGAGGTTTTATCTTTCTCAATCTACGTTTTTCAAATTAAAGTTGCCTTTCTAAGTAATTTCAAAAATGTGATGAAAGAATGCTTCATGAAATTTT
Source organism: Canavalia gladiata (assembly GCA_037954105.1). Classification (NCBI taxonomy): domain Eukaryota; kingdom Viridiplantae; phylum Streptophyta; class Magnoliopsida; order Fabales; family Fabaceae; genus Canavalia; species Canavalia gladiata. Next base: position 44,037,847 of record CM075661.1, read on the forward strand.
GTGAATTCTTGAGAAATCAACTCAAAACTTTGATGTTCTTTCAAAAAAAAAAAATAGTCACCAATCCTTAACTTAAGTTTGCCCGAGACGTGCAAAAGATAAGTGTGAGGGAATTTGATAAGCATAAATTTCATAAATAATTATCTCTCACTTTTATCTCATTAAGACTTCTTATATGTTCAATTAAGTGGTCTTTGTCATATTTTATGAGTTTGGGTTCATATGAAGTTTAATTGAATTTCTTTGCTTACCCGATTAAAATGACACTATTATAATATTTTGAGCATAATAGGAGTTTTAGACATCCAAAAATCATGAAATCTGTCTTGAATGAAAGCTTGAAGAAGTTTCCACAGTTACAAAGCAAGATCAGATTCTAAATGGGATGTTTAGGACTTCGAAATTATCTCAAAAGATGAGATAGTGTTGCTGACGTGGAATTTGAACAGTGTGCAAAGATCCGGCCATAACTTGAGATACAGAAGTCATATTGAGATGAAATCAAATCTGTTGGACAGCTAAGATCTGGGGCTACAACTTTTGTTCAGAAGTCAAGCTCTAATTCGGACACGTGAATATCCTAAATTGCGGTGCAAGAAAGTCAAAATTGTTGTGCTCATTGGTGACAAAAAATTCAAAAGTGTTTTGTATTTTCAACAAAGCCCATGTGAAAGCAATAAAAGGGTAGAAAAGTAATATCCTAGTTGGTGACTTTCTGAAGATGATACCTCAAAAATCCTCTATAAATAGAAGGGTTTACAAGAGGAGAAACACACCATTTTGGAGATTAACTCCAATACCATTTTCCATCTTTCTTTATTTCTTGTTAGTTTGCCTCCTACATGGAAGGCTTAGGTGTTCTTTCTTGTTAGTTTGCCTCCTACATGGAAGGCTTAGTTTTTTTTTATTGTTAGTTGCCTCCTACATGGAAGGCTTAGGATTTATTTGTTGTTAGTTGCCTCCTACATGGAAGGCTTAGGATTTATTTGTTGTTAGTTTGCCTCTTTCTTTGTTGTTAGTTTGCCTCCTTCATGGAAGGCTAGGTTCGTAGTTTCAATTCAAGGATTCAAGCTATTTTCATTTTAACTTTGAGGTCTTGATCTTTATTTACATGCTTATTTAGTGGTTTCTACTCTGCTTCACTATATTCTTCAATTTTATTCTTTAATCAAAGTTTGATCTGTTGACGTATTTTGATTAATGCATAATTGATTTATAATTGGTTTTTGATTGGTAAATCATTTTCCAAAAGTTTGAAGAGTAGAAATTAAGTAATTGAATTGAAGGTTTTCATTTTATTACTTACTTCAACTGAATTCTGATTATAAAATTGGTTTAGATGAAAGATTAAGTGGTTACTAAATCTTGTTAATCAGAATCAATTGAATTTTGAGAGGTTTCTCAGTAGAGAATTCAAGGATCATTTTAGGGGTTCCAGATGATACTAGGTTGATAAACACAATGCATGATTTTAGTGATCAATGATTAGTTGAGAAAATAGCCTCTGAATTCCTTGAGTTGATAATTGTTAAGTGAAAATTAATTTCCTTCTGTATTTTGTGTTTAGCACTTAATATCACATATTTACAAAACCCCCTTTTTCTAACTTTCTCCTAATTTGCTTAAGAATATGAAACGGTCTTTGGGAGATGACCTAGGTTGCACCTTATACTATACCAATAGTTTGGGGAAAATCTAGAAATTATTTTTGCACGTTTGGGACGAGCTTGTCATGAGGCCAAATGCCATGACTAGCCATTCATGTAGACCAAACTTAGTTTTAAAGGTTGTTTTTCCACTCATTTCCTTCTCTCATCCTAATTTTATTGTAACTACTCTTTAAATCTACCTTGGAGAATATGCAAGACACATGGAGGTCTTTTAGAATGTCATCTAACCCAGGTATATGGCGTTTATACCAGATGGTGATGGGGTTAATAACTTTAAATTCACACATATTCTCAAACTACCATCTTTCTTGGGAACAAGTTAGACAGGAACAACATAAGGAATAAGGCTTTCTCCTACCCATCCTTTTGCTAGAAGTTCACCTACCTGCTTTGGAATTTTCTTTATTTCCTTAGGATTGCTCCTATAGGTAGGCCTATTAGGAAGGGAACTTGGAATAAGGTGAATCTGGTGTTCTATTCCCATAGGAGGAGGGAGTCTTATGTGAAGTCTCCTTGGATGATAAATGAAGGTACCATCTTATAAGGACAAGCCTTCCTTTTTTTCCACCTTGGAGGTTAAGGATAAGGCGTTTTCTTCACTCTCACACACTTGGATAAAGGAGAGAAAAGAAAGAATGAGAAGTTTCAAAATATACTCAAGTGTATCATGACTAAAAAGCATTCAAAATGGTGTAAATGGTGCCTATTTATAGGAAAACTGTGCCTAAAGGGAGAAACATGGTGTAGATTTGAATCTGCATTCAAGGAGGCACATGGGCCTTAGCTTTGGTTCAAAAATGAGGTCCTCCTCTACCTTACATTCACCTCTATAAAGAGGCCTAAGTGAGCCCAAAACTAGCCTAGCAAAATACATATAAATTTGTCCCAAAACATAGATAAAGTGAGCCTACTAATGCCTAAGTACATAGAAATGTTTAAGTACTAAACTAATAGCAATAAAGCCAAGTAATAATGTGAGAGGTGGAAATCTGAGGAAGATCAGGTAATGTATGGTCTAGAGGTGAGTTAAGTATTATAGAAATTTGATTAGGAGTTTTTTAAGAATTTACTTAACTTGTATGTTTTAGGAACTTAATGCATACATGAGTAGGTAATACTTGCAACATAACATGCATATTCACATACATGCACCTATCAAGGAGAATTGGAGATAAATAAGGATTCATGCACAAAAACTTAACAAGGATTACTCAAGTGGGATTAAACCTATACAAGCTTCCTAGGATCGGATCATACAAGTTGAATTTCAAAATCACCATAATTTTGATGCTAAGACCTCTATTCAAATTTCAAACAAAAAAATAAAAAATTTTCAAATATCAGCATAATGCACAGTGAATTCAATGAAGGATAAATATTAGATATATCAAACCAAATAAAATTTGACTTAAATAAAATGAGAATTGTTCAAATTATGGTCATTTTATTCAAACTAGGTGAGTTTTTGCGCCAAGCAGAACATGCTTTAGTAATTAGAGGATTGTGAATAAAATACTAAGCCAAATGAAAAAGAAGGTCAATTTAGAAACAATAAATATAGATAAATCCAATTCAACAAAAATCATAGCAATCAGAGGTTATTTAACCGATCAAAAAGAGAAAACAAAATGGAGTAGAAGATGAGCTCGAAGAAGCAAATAAAGTGAGAAAAAGTAAGACGAATTTGGATTGGATCTTACCTCTATTCATGGAGCTTTGATACTAGTTGATGCAGGTCTTAGAGGACAGGAGAATGCTAGTCAATGGAAGCTAGAATGGAAGGAAGAAGATGGTGTTGAACTCTTGATCTTCACACACATGTAAGGGAGGCACCTTTAAGGAGGATAAGTCTCTTCTCCACCATCTTGGAAGACTTCATGGATAAGGAGAGTTCTTCAACCTTAAGCTTAAAGAGGGAAGGGAAGAAATAACATTACTCTGAAGAAACTTACAAAGTGAACAATGATTCAAAAGTTGGAAATTCCATATGAGTGTGCCTATATATAGGCAAAAAGGTAACAGTTAGGAGCATGGATCTATGAGTAGCTTTGGGAGCCGCTTGGTGCTTGGGTTTGGTCCTTTCATGGAGCCTATAAGGAGTGATGGACCTATGAGCAACATGGATTTGGGCCCAATTTTCATGTATTTTAGCTTAGACTTTTTAGGCTTTCTCAGGCTCAATTTGAGACTGCACTAAGAAGTGAAGAAAGAACCATTATTAGGCTAAAATCCAACCCCAATTCCGATTCAAAGATGCCTTCTCATTCCCTCCATTTTGCCTATATAAGGCACCTTCATGTGTAATTTTGAACACTTAAATCATTTGAGTCATTTTGTGAGTTTTCCACTCAAACTTTTGAGAGAATTCTCTCTTTATCTTCCCTCCAGAATTAGGCCTGGGGTTGAGGAACCTCCTCATTCATGCTTGCTCCCATGGTGGCAGAAAATAAACTTATCCTTCATAAGAGGTGGTGCTTCCAAGTCTAAGGTAAAGCTTCATGGATTCTTCTTCACCTTCATCCATTCTTCCAGCCTTCATTGCACCAGATCAAGTCCTCTTTCCATCCTTGCATCAACTGGTATCAAATCTCTAACAATGGAGGTGAGATTCAATCCATAAACTTCTTGTATTTTCGTGCTTCTTTTTGTTCTCTCGAATTCATCTTCTACTCCATTTTATTTTTCACTTTTGATTGGTCAAATGATCTCCTATTTTTGCGATTCTTTTTGCAATAAATTCATCTATCTTTATAGTTTTTGTAATGCTATTTTTTACTTGATTTGTATAATAAATAAATTTATGGTAGTCTGATTATTGAAGTATGTACATCTTGGGGCCAAAACACACTTATCTTGAATAAATTGAGCATAACTTGGTCAAACCTGGCCCGATCTGTGTCAAACTTATTTTGTTTTACTTTATTTAATCCCTAGCCTTAAAGTAATTGGTGTGAGTTTTTCAAATCCACAAAAAATATCCAAAAATGAATTTGAAATTTAGGTGCCAAAAATGTTGTACTCTTGAGTTCATACGTATGATCCGAGTTCTTTAGAACTTGTATAAGTTTGATTCATTGTGTTTTGATCCTTATAGTGGTGTAAAATATAAGTTTATTATGTTTGTTTTTTCTCCTTCAAAATTTTTTAAGAGTTGCATGATCATGTGCATGCGTACATAATGCTAGTTAAGTTTGAATCATGCATGATCTAAGTCATTAAGCCTAGAGGATTAAGTGTATGCTTAATTCATTTGTAAGAAACAATTAAAAGATACTTAAATCTAGCTCTGGACCTTATATGACCTGAGCAGGACTTGTAATTATTTGGACAAAGACACATGACATAGATTACCATGCCCATGTAAAGGATGAGCACAAAATGTACTAAAATGAACTCGTGGGACTTAGGACCTTGAATAAAGGCCTATGCAAGGATCCCTTAAGGATTGTGACTCTCTGGAATTTTGACCTAAAAAGTGATAAAAAAGAATTAAAGAAAATTGAAAACAAAAGCAAAGGGAAAAAGGTCACTTACTCTCTTAAGTGTGGTATGCTTGCTTTTCCATGACTCATATTAGGCCATAGTTTCCTCATATATTAGATCTTAATTTCTTAGTTTGTGTATGCATCCATAGCTTGGCCAAAAAGTATTTATCTTTTTGCATGAGCATCTACATGCTACTCTTAAAGTTTTTAGGAAATTCTTTTTGTGTGCTTACCTTCTTTGCATCCTTTAATTCTAGTTTGTCTATTTTCTTTAGGTCTAAGTATTATCTTGATTATATATTTTTTAGCGTACTTTTCTTGTGTTGTGTTTTTCTTGACTGCCTCTAAATTTTCTTTAGTTTTTTCACTTGCCACTTGCCACTTGCATGAGCACTTCTTCACCACCTAAGGAGCACTAAGTCATCTAGACTTTAGTTGAGTTTTTCCTTAGTTTAAAACTTGGTTTGGGGGCTATTTGTTGTGAATGAATTGGTGTGAGAAGATTGGTTGTATTGTGAGAACACTAAAGGGGAAGAGTAGAAACACTTGGTGAGGTTTATTGTAATTTAGGCTTGATTTTCTAACATTAACCAAGCGGGGCAGCAAGTGTTCTTTATTTCTTGCAAGTTTTTGTAGGTATCTTGGAGGGGATAAAACACAAGAAAAGTTGACCAAAGGAGTTCAAGAACTAGGAATTAAATACTTGGACTTGAGTGGCTAAATTGAAGATTAGTATAGGACTTTTTTGACATTCGGTTTTGCACTTGTAATTTTAGGTTTTGAAACTTGTAATTAGGTTCAATTTGAGTTCTAATCTAGCTTATTATAGTAAAGTTTCTCTTTTGGTGTAATTTGGATTTCCTTTGAAATTTGGATGTAAAAAGGACTTAGACTTTAAACCTTGGTGTAGAATACTCACCTATGATCATTTACTTAAGTTGGTGGTTTGTGCATGCAAAGAAGTATAAGGGGGTGCTAAGTGTTGCATGATTTTTAAAACTATTTGATAGTACTAACTTTTTCTTCTTTTACAAGGTCAAGGGAGCAAGTTATATACATTTATCCCTCGATTTTTGTGTGTCTTAGAATCTAGGTTTCTTGCTAAGAGATTTGGAATTGTGTAGATCTATTTCCTAGCATAGCAATCCAAGTGCGGAGAGGAGTTTTTACTCTGCAAATGATTTCCCACAAGAAATTCCCTATAAGCCAAATGAAACAATTGATTAATATGTTAGAAAGGGTTTTCTAAACCCAAACTAAGGTCATAAAACAAAGATTAGAGCACCTAGAAAGAAAAAAATATAAAATGTAATTACGAAACTAAAGAATAATTGAAACTAGTGAATCTAGTAATGGGGATAATCAAAATGCGGAGGAGATATCAAGTGAAGATGTCAACTTCTTCGAGAGTGACATAAACCCTAGGGAAAGTAGAAGACACTCTCCATAAAAGAGAAAGACCTTCCTCAAAAGATAGGCCACACTTACAAAGGAGTGCACCAGCATCCAATGACCATGCTCAAAGGGTAGAAAGAGTTAGGGATCATAGGGATAGAGAAACCTCTAGGACTAGAACCCATAAACATAGGTCTCATAGGCATAGAGAGCATAGGAGTAGGATCTCCTCTAGAGATATCTTAGGAGATAGAGATTTTAGAAGTAACCATAAAGTTATAGATTCAAGGGGTAGAGATACCTTAGAACCCATAGAGCTACCTAAAGTCAAAATGCCTAAGTTCCAAGAGGGAAACAACAATCCAAAGGCATATCTAGATTGGAAACTTAAGGTAGAGAAAATTTTTGTAAGTTATTCCATTAGGGAAAGACATAAGGTATAGTTAGTCGCCTTGGAGTTTAGTGATTATACCCTAGTATAGACCCTTAAGTGAGTGGAAGGAAATGAAGCCTATAATGAGGATCAGATATGTACCTCCCTATTATTTAAGACAGATCCATAAAAGGGTATAAAGGCTTTCTAAAGGTTTAAAAAGTGTAGATGAATATTATAAAGATATGGAGGGAGTAATGACTAGGGCTAATTTGAAGAGAGTGAGGAAGCCACCATGGCCCGATTCTTAGATGAGCTCAAGCATGAAATAAGAGATATGGTAAAACTCTATCAATACCTAAGCCTAAATGACTTTTACCACCAAGCTCTAAAGGTAGAAGCCTAACTCATTTGTAAAGGAAAATTCACTGCATATACATCTTCTACATAAGATACTTGAAAAGATAGGAAAAGGACCCAAAAGACTCTAACTTTAAACCTGGGGAGTCTAAAGACTCTAAAGAGTCTAAAGTCAAGACCTCAAACTTTTCTTTTAGAAAAGAGTCTTCAGTAAAATGTTTCAAGTGTTTAAGTAAAGGGCACATTGCTTTCCAATGACCAAATAAGAAAATCATGATCCTTAAGGAAAATAGTAATTATTCATCACTAGAGTCCACTAACCTTCCTTTCCATCCTCAAAGGATGATGAAGTTCTTGAGTTTGTCCTAGAGGGTGACGGTTTAGTGGTTAAGAGGTTTCTAGGAAGTATAGTTAAAAGGGAGAAAGAAACGCAAAGAAAGAAAATCTTCCATGCAAGATGTTCAATTAAGAGGAACACTTTCTCCTTCATCATTGATGGAGATAGTTATATGAATGTGGCTAGAATTAGGCTAGTAGATAAGTTAAGGCTAGTAATCATCCCTCACCCTAATTTATACAAACTCCAATAGATTAGTGATAAAAGGGTCTTGTTGGTTAACCAACAAGTGCTCCTCACCTTTGCCATTGGAATGTTTGAGGATAATGTTACTTTGATGTTGTCCCAATGGAAGCCAGTCATGTGTTATTGGGAAGGCCATGACAATATGATAGGGATGTCCATCATAATGGGTAAACCAATAAGTATTCCTTCCAATTCAACTTTCAGAAAATCACTCTAGTGCCTTTGTCCTCTAGTAAAGTCTATTAAGACCATATGCATATGAGATAGAAAAAGGAGGTCAGGAGACATGATTTCGAAAAGAAAAAAAAAATGAAGAAATAAGAGAAACTAAAAATGATAAAGAAGAAGAAAAAAATAAAAGACAAGGTAAGTGGGAATTCCAGCTCTCTTATATTGAAGGGTAAGATTAGACTTGTAAAAAAAGTTGAGGTAAGAAAAATCTTCCTAGTTAGGAAACATATCCTTATAAATCCTATTACCTTAAACCTAATTGATGAGATAGGGCCTAATGCTTCTCTTTCCCTTATGGTTAAGGAACCATCTCCTTTGGGAGGAAACCAAGAGTTGGCCTTCATAGAGGCTCAACCTTCTCAATTGATGTAACACCCATAGATTCTCATAATGAACTCTTTAGGTTACAAATAATCTTTAGAAAGAAACCAAGTAGGATTAAGAACAAAAGGTAGAGAAATTAGAAATTTTGGTACAAATGACGATAATGCCCCTTCACTTTGGGAACCTAAATAATGTGCAACAAAAATATAAAAAAAGATTTAAAAGATATTTTAAGGAATTAGATAATATTAAGAATAATTAAAAAATTATGAGAAAATATTAGTAACAAAGAAGAAACGAAAAAGCCCTTTAGAAAACTTTGAAAACGCCCAAAATACCCCTAGAAAGCTCTGTTTTCTGTTAAGGGCTAAACTATTCGCAAAAAAATATCAAATAACATTAGATTGAGTCGGCAACGAATCAATAAGTGTTAAAAATCTAGGGGGAACAATTTGGAAACTTCTCAAGTAATGCTGAGAAAAATTACAAAAATACTCGTAGAAGGTTGGAAGGTTAAGAAAGTGTGAGGAAGAAGTCAAAAGTGGGTTCCACATGGTTTGCACGAAAATTTCATGTGAAAAATGTGATGGTGACTCACCATATGAGTCATCACCATATTTATGGCATATAGGATAAAAATCATAAATGAAAAGATTCTTTTAACCATGGTTAAGATTAATTAACCTTGTTTAATTAAAATTAATCATGCTTAGGGTACGTTAAACTTGATTAGTGATAAAATCAGCCTAATTAACACTAATATAATTCTAAAATGATAACTCCTCACGTTTTGAATTATTTTGGAAAATAGAAATTACATGCTAAATTACCAAAATACCCTTTTAAGTGAGAAATTTATTTTTAAGTTGCCTAGCTTGGCCGAATCCACCTAGGACCTTGGGAGGATTCATTTGTTTCATATTTCACCTCCTAAACACTTATAAAATTTCTCCAAACTCTCTCAAGGTTAAGCCTACCCCAAAAACCCTAACCTTCCACCTTAAGCTTAAGTTTCTATATTTGATATTTAAGTCAAAATCAACCTCTAATCACCAAGTTCCACCATCATCACTAAGAGCTCTTTGTGGACCATCAATGGGGGACCAAGTTCAGCCACCACAACCCCACAAAAACTCCACACCAAGTCTCCATCAAGTAGGATTTTACTACTTTGACTTTTAAGCTATAAATCTTAATTTTTATGGTTGGTTTTCTTCTTTTTGTTGATCATTTCTCTAAGATCCATAGATCTCATTTTGTATAAAATCATAAGAGTTAAAGGCTGTCTTTGAATGGTTATAAATGAGCACCACCCATTTTTAGTGATTTTTGAAAGTTAAAGTGAAGTTTGGATGGATTAAAGTGCTTCTAGTCACCTTAGAAGTAATTTAATTAGTTAAAATTATTTAAAAACCCATTTTGATGCTTTGCAAAGTTTTGAGAGGTCATGAGAAACTTTTTTGAAATGTTCATGATATTATATGGATGGATCTTGGAGTAGATCTAGTGGATCTTGGAGTAGATCTAGTGGATCTTAGAGTAGATCTAGTGGATCTACACTTATTTGTCTTGAAAAATGCTATCTTGAAGATTTTTATGCTTAAGCTTGGAAGTTGTTGATTTTCTTAATATTGTGGATTATGTGATTAAATGTCCAGATATGAACTTGTGGACTAAAATACTTAAAAGTCTAAGAAAAATTAAATCATAAATTCCATAAGCTTGCTTTGGGCATAGATCTTAAATCTACTAAGAGAAAGTTGAAATTTTGGAACCAAGAATGGAACAAGCTTCATAAGGCACCTATGACTCTCCTTGACCATGACCCAAGCTAAGCATTTTGGACAAGCCTTGTATGGATTCAAGTGCTTAAGGTGCTACAAGTGCACAAAATCATGGAACTAAGGTTATATGAGAAGAAATTTTGAAAATGTGACCTTGGATGCAACATTCAGCCACACGAGTCAAGTTAAGGATAAAATTTCTAAAACTTTCTAAAGATGGTAAAAATTATATGATTAGGTCCTAGATGTAAATTCTTGGACAACATATTCATTTACTTCCATAACTTATCCAACTTCCTTAATTCTTAACATTATTATAAAGCACTCATAGGATCTACATCACTCATCCTTATATGTTATCTCTCAACCTTTCCTTTTCTCAAAAGTCAAGTTCTTCTTAACACTTTTAATAGGAGGTTATGGTGTATTCTTACTTCTTCTTTAAATGGTCGAATGGCCTTTGTCATGGTTTAATCTGTGTCCTTAATTGAAAGTCTTACACATCATTTACTTGATTTGAGTTTAAGTGTTACATGTTTTATTTCTCTTGACAAATAACTTAGTTAATTAGGTATGTTCCATTCATTAACCTAATTACTTGTTTATTTACTCTTAAACTTTAAGTTTTCCATTCATGACTTATGTACATATGCTTAAACCTCCAAATTAGTCTATTTTCCTATTAATTCCCTAAATGGTTGAGAGTTTACTCCTTAGTTTCAAGGCTTTATAGTTAAATTTTCTTCTCTTAAAAAGGTGATTTGCACTAATTATAATTTAGGCCATCATTTACACCAACTATAAAAACTTTTAAGATTTTTCTTCCTTATTTAAAAAGCATGGCCGAATGCCCTTACTCCCTTCTCTACTTCATATTTGACTTCCAATCACCTCCTTAAGCTACCTTTAATTCACTTTTAAATTCTAGTAAGTTTGATTAACTAATTCTTACTAATGGTGTGCATATGTCCAAATGGTATCCAACCATTAACAAATCTTCCTTATATTTAAAATTTATTCCTTAAACTTGTTTATATTCTTCTACCTTACACCTTAATTAAAATTTTAACCCAACTTTTTCTAATTAATAAGAGAGTGAACGAATGCCTTAAGTGGTTAGATTTATGTTCTTTTTCCTTAATTTGTTCTCTTATGGTTTTAGTGTTATAAAATTTAGCACATATTTACATAATTTCACTAAAGTGGCATAATGTACCCTTGAATCATTTCAAGTTCCTTTCAAACTTATAATTCTATAGTTATACTTGATTAGATTTCACTTTATACCCTAAGCCAGATTTTAAACTCAAGATCTCATAATTTAATTGAAAGTGGCCAATGCTAAGGTGTTTGAACAATGGTTCATTTTTCAATTTTTCATGTCATATGGCCTTGGTATCATAAAATTTTAGCACTTGGTCCATCATAAGTCCTTAGATCCATCCATAAAATGTTCTTACTTCATAGCTTTGGTCATGGTCATGGTAGGTCTTAAGTGGTTTGTGCATCTTTGGGTCCAAGATTCCACCTTTACACTTAATAGTTTTAAGTTCATGTCCAAGTTAAATTTATAGATCTTTTTACATAATTTTTCATGTTCCTTTAAGGATTTTAATTCATAGGTCCAGATCTGGACTCTTAACAAAAATAATATCTCAAACAAAAACTTTAAATAAAGACATGACCAAGATACTAAGTTTCAACATAAAAATTTTAAAAAAATCATCTTTTATAGCAAACAAGTGTAGATATATTAGATCTACTCCAAGATCTATAAGTATCATACTTTGAAAACTTTAAAATTTTGCTTACAAACACTAAAATCTTCCCCAAAGCCTAAAATTTGGTTTTTAAGAAATTTTAACCAATTAAATTGCTCCAAAGGTTGCTAGAAGCACTTTAATCCATCAAAGTTTCTTTTCTATATTAAATAAGGTTAATATATTTTAATTATAGTTAATTTTATCTCTCCTATTTAAAATTTTTATCTTACATGTAATTAATAGTGTGATGATTTATATGGTCAGTCACCACCACATTTCCCATATGGTAATTTAGTACACACGATGTAGGCTTCCCTTTTAGCTTTTGTTTTGCATTTTCTTGCCTTACCGGTTTTGTAAGAGCATTTTGGTAATTTTTCTCAACTTTTCCCAAAAGGTTCCCAAATTGATTCACTAATATTTCTAACACTTATTGGTTCATTCACGGATCACTATAATATCATTTAATATTTTTTTGGGAACAGTTTATCTCTTTGCAGAAAGTAAGGTTTTTTAAGGGCGTTTTGAATACTTTCAGGGTTTTCTGAGGGCTTTTTTGCCCTTTATTTATTCCTATTATTTTTCATGACTTTTAAATTATTCAAGATGTTTTCTAATCCCTTAAAATGTCTTTTAGCTTTTGTTTTATATTTTTCTATACATTATTTGGGGTTATCCTAATGTAGGGGTATTCTTGTTATTTGCATAAATTTTTCTAATTTCTATCTTTTGCTCTTATTCCTACTTACTAAAGGTTATTTGTAACCTAAAGAGTTTATTATGAGAATTTCTACGTGTTGAAAAACCCTTGGGTTCCCATGGTGGCCACCATAATATAATCGTGGTTCTTTAGAGGTGTTAGAATTTCTCCTTCCAAAGAGAACCATGTGATACTTGTGGTTACCACCATGGTTGTGGTTTAGGAAAATGCAAAGACATTTTTTTCCTTCTTTTTAAATAGAAGAGAAACCAGAAATAGGTATTAAGGTCAAAGGCTAAAACAGATAGAGAAAAAGGTAAATATCTTGAAGATAGGATTAAATAGAGAGATCATTGGAGGATGGGAGGATTTAAGGAGGATTGAAGATCTCTCTTCTATCTTGAATTCTTCTTATCTTTATATTTTTCTTTAATTTCCTAAATCATGATAATTGGCATATCAGGTTTTCATATGATTGTGATTGACTAATTTTCTTATCATAGGATTTGGGAATAATTGTAATATATGGATTAATTCCATGCTTTAATATTCAATTTCTATTTCTATTGATATTCATATGTTCTTGATTCAATTTCTAAATATGTATAATGTTTGCTTAAGATTTAGAAATAGCCTTACTTGATTTTAAAATACTAAGAGAAGCACTAAATGGGGAATTTTAATATTAGGCACTTTAAAACTGAACTTAGGGTTTCAATTACTCTCCGAGGAACTAAACTAAATCATCATATAAATTAAGGATTTTAATTGAATATAAATACCACAAAAGTAGGATTTATTTTAATTAGACACATTATTGTGATTCTAAAAGGAATCGATAATTAAAATAGGATGGTTTATCTTCAATACATGGAAATTAATAAAATAGAGAATCTTATTATCTCAACTGTATATTGTTATAAATTCAAATCTTAAGAGTCTTTTCATCTTGTTTGTCTTCCTTTCAAAATCAACCTTATCTATTTTAAGTTGAGTCTCATTTCTATTTAATTATCTTATAATTAAATTTCTTAGTCTAGATTATTAGATTTCAAATTATATTCATAATAACGTAATTCTTATGGATACAATAACTTTTTATTATGCGATAAACCTGCACATTTATGGCTCATAAGCTCAACATTGGACACAAATCTATCCCTTATGCTTTTTTGTTTTATGAAAAGATGATAGGTTAGATTGGAGAGATTTGGAATGCTTTATGGATGAAGAGGTCAAATTCTAGGACAAAAAATTGTGTTGTAGGATGGAGTCCAATGATGGTGAAGACTTCAAATAAAGTAGGGGTGATCATCTCATAGGGAGTATGCAAAGTATTGTTTGCTCGATCCTAGAAAAAGAACAAATTTGTGATTAGTAAAGGGTTAGTTTAGAGTGTAGCATGAGAGATGCATCATGTCAAAAATCTCAATCTTTCTCTACATTTATCCTTTCCTTAGTGTACTTGATCCAACCAAGGGAGGTATAAGCCTTTCATCACTAGTAGTGTGGATTGGTATATTCTAGTAGGATTTTCTAGAAAACATAAGTCTAGGTTATCGAACAAAGCATAAATTGTTTCCCGTGGAAGTTGAGGAAATGATGGTGAGGTTTTTGTGGGTAGAGAGACTAGAATTACATGGGTTTTGTCCTTAATTTTAAAAGATATTAGTACCTGAGATATGTAAATGGCTTTTGTTCTTTTACCACCTCTAGTTCAGGAACATATGCTGTCTAGTTGTCATCAATAAAATCAATAAGTTCACTAACGTACATTGGTTGAAAAATTTGTTGGATGATAAAGTGTGATCATGTTTAAAACAAAATGAGGAAGAAAGAGTTATCTTAGGAAATGAGGAAGGAGAAGTTTTGTAAATATGCAAGAAACGTTGTTATTTGAGGATGATGATTTAGGTAATATAATCTTAGGTTGATTTTCACAGAAGGTATTTATAGGAGCAAATGCTATATTAAGTCAGGTAGTGTAAGAGCAAGGCTAGAAAAATGTGGTAGTCAATCACTAATACTATGTGTTATGGGCATTGATGGTGGAAGTGTGGTTTGCAGGTCAAAACAATCATGAATGTCATGCCAAAGGAGAGTGAAAGTGATAATTGTTTCTTGAAGATAAAAGTAATTTTCATTTTTCTACTAAACAAAAAAGAAGTATTGTAAAAGTTTTATAAAATTACTTAAATTTTAAGCCTTTGGTTTGCAAGTCAAAACAATCATGAATGTCATGCTAAAGGAGAGTGGAAGTGATAATTGTTTCTTGAAGGTAAAAGTAATTTTTATTTTCCTGCTAAACAAAAAAGAAGTATTGTAAAAGTTTTATAAAAATTACTTAAATTTTAAGCCTTCAATATTTTATAGGGGATCTCTGTTAATATGAAATTCTTTTAACTATAGGTAAGTCTTTTAATTAAAAATTGACAAATTTAAAAATATTCTTTTAACTAAATTAAAATCAATTGAAGAAAGAGTTTTTATCGTATTGATTAGTTATAAATGAAAAATTTTAGTATTTTTTCTTTTTAAGAAGCTAACTTTAATATTTTCTTTAATGTATATCAACATTTGTACAAGAAATACACCTAACTAAATTGTGGAAAGGTGTAAATTTGTAAAATATACATGTCACAATATGATTAAATAGTATGAAATGATTATTTTTGTAATGATTATAAAAAAATATAATTGATTGTATGATTTTTTATATTAAATTTCAATAAAAAAAATTTATTCATAACTTTCTTTAAAGTGTTATCTCATTTCAATATTAATAAAAAATTAGTCAAAATTTTTTTATAAATATAAATATATTTTTTTAAAATTTAATTTCACTCATTTAAATTTTTATTTTTATCATTCATTTATTCTTGTGCATATACATAGTCAATAAAAAAAATTCACTAACAACTAATAAAGAAAATATCAATTTAACCTAAAAAATTTAAATAAATACAAAAAAAAACTATTTCAGCCGAAACTAAATTTCTTCGTAACCAATATAAATTTTCTTAAATTTAAATCACCTCTTTAAAAACAAGAGGAAAAATATAAATAGGAATGAAATGTTTGTTTCTATTAATCAAAGTGAAGTTACTTCTTAAGCCGTTCTAGAACTCAAATAAAATGGCTCAAACACGTGACACAATCTCCATATTTTTGCTCTAACTGATTGGGTGAAAATGAAATAATAATCCAAAATCAATCGATAGGGGAGCTAGTGAAAAGGAAAGTCCCAAAATTCTTTTGTATGGAACTGTGTGGGTCATGCACCCGGAAAAGATATACAACGAATAGTGCATGGTTCATTCAGAATTTTGGATGAACAAGGCATAGAAAATTGTTGGTTGAAACTTGAGGATATGAAATTGTGTATATATTGAAAATTTAAAATTGAAAACCTTGCATAATATCATCCAAATATAAGTGGTCGATGATCCGTGGCATTGGCACGGCCACAAGTGTACGCTGCACTCTATTATTTGTAGGCCAAGCACAAAAATGTAGAGGTCATAAGATTGGAAAAAATCGAATAAATATCTGGAGCTTTCTTGTTTTCTTTTGATTTTTTTTAATTATAAATAATTAAAATATTAAATATATTTTGTATTTTAATTTTTAATACAATTAAATATATTTTGTTTAATATTTATTTTATAAAATAGTAAAAATTATAAAAAGATAAGTAGAAAATAAAAACAAAGTTCCCTTTTTTTTATAAACAAAAATTTAAGGTTTTATAGTTAATTTGAATCCCGATAATTTGACGCATACCGTTCTTATCATTGTGTGAAGTGTTAACTATTGTTTTCTTTCTTGATTTCTTCTTAAGTCAGCGGTATCCTGTATTTATTTGTACTATATTACATTAGTTTGTTTAAACAAGTTGTATAACTATGCATTTCTTCTATTTAAAAATATACGTTGGTTCAATATTTTAGTGCAAAAATTAAGAAACCTATCAAATAATTACAATTATAAAAAATATAATTAAATTAATTAAATTTTTTTAAAAAATACATCAATTATTGTATTTTATTGATATTATCATTCCATTTAATAAAAATATCAAAAGATAAGAATGAAATTAAAAATTAATATTTTCTTAATTTTCAAATAATGAATAAAAAATTAAAAATATTCTTTCATATCAATATATATTTTGGAGAGTTTAATTTTGGTATATTATTAGTATAAAACGTTTTATATTTTTTAACTAATTAAGTTTATAGTAAATATAAATTTTAAAACAATATAATAAAAATTAAAATATTTAGTAATAAAGCAATTCATAGTTGGAGGAATCTTCACACTGTCATATATTCCAGTTAAATAAATAACATTGTGTTTTTGGGTACTAAATCTCAAGTAGTAATGTCCTGATAAATAGTGTTACCTACATGCAAATTATGCACATTACCTCATACACGTATAACTTAAGTATATGATATTTGTAATTTCATTATTCAAATATTAAAAATGATATTATATATTATTTTTTTCTCACTTATTTTTTTATAAACACATCTCAAAATTATCTATTAAACTAAATTTTTGTTGTATATTTTTATTTTTCAGTTTATACTATAAATATTTTTTATGAGAGATAATTTTATTTAAGATAAAAAATATTTATAAAAGAATAGAATTAGCTTTTTTGAAAAAAAAATTATATACACGATTTAAAAATTAAATTTTTTTAAAATGTTAAACAATGTATTATTGATAGATCATTTTAATTCTTCACGGAAACTTTTCCCCAAATATTAGGAGTAATAAAAAGTGGTGCATATCAAATATTTTGTTTTTGTTAAGTATTATTTGCGTGCACACAAAAAAGTTGTATATTGACTGTTGAGAATCACATGGTCCAAACGCAATTTTGTTTATCCATCTTTCCATTGGTCCAAAATGAAAACTCAGATTTGGGTTTCCAGTGTCCACGAGGCCCCATAATCGTTAGAGTTGACACAAACACACACACACACGCCATGGTTACGGTGGCACAACCGTGTCCTTCATGGACCCGCGGTTCCTTTCCTATTTCGAAGTGCATCCGACGACGTCGTTTCAACGGCAGAACCAACTACACACTCACACGCCTCAACCCACAAGCTGCTTTGGTTCAAGCAGTGCCTTCAAACCCTCCACCTTCTTCACCGAGAGACAGTTCCATTCAGGTCCTGACCCTCCCAGTGGACCGAGCCAATGAGCTTCAAGCCGAGGCCAGAGCCATGGCTCGTGCTTCCAATGCCACTGTCTACACACCCCAACTTGTTGCCTCCAAATATAAGTCCCAACCCATTAAGGTCCTTTCTTTGCACCTATTTTTGGACACCCTTGGGTATGGTTTAGTTTTTGAGGATTGATTTGACCCCTTTTTCTGGTTAGGTGGTGCGAAGGACCCTTGAGATTCTGACTGCGTTGGGTTCTTTTGGGCTGAAGCTGTTGTTGGACCAGAGGAACGGAGTGCTTGATCAGAACAAAAGAGTTCGTGCAGCTGAGCTCAAGGGCATATTCACGAGACTTGGACCAACTTTTGTGAAATTGGGTCAGGGATTGTCCACCAGACCTGATATATGCCCACCAGAGTATTTGGAGGAGCTTTCTGAGCTTCAAGTGCTGTCTTCTATTCCTTTTCACTCTTACTTGGTTACTTTAGCCTTTTTTTTTTTCTTTTAATACAAAATAAAAAGATCCTAGCGCATGTTTAACATGTTGATTAACTTAGCATAATAGCATGCCTTTTTAAAATTGCAAGGAGTTGTAATGATTTGTTCAAGTTAACTTGTTCAAAAAAATTAAAAACTGGTTTTTGCTAAGGTTATATTTCATAAGACCAAAACAGCTTATGTGGATTTCAAAAGCTGTTCCAATAAGCTTCATAACTGTCATGTGTTTAATGCACTGATAAGCCCCTATAAGCCTGAAAAAAATGAGGTTACTAGTATTTTAATCTTATTTTATTTTGCTCTTGCAAATAAGTCCTTACTTGAAAAAGCTTCTCCATTAGTTTTCAACTTCCACGGTGTTTTTCAAATTCGTCTTTGGTACTGTTTGCATAAGAAATAATTTGCATTATTTTAAATAAGTGAAAAAAACTAATTTATAAATTAAAAGTGAGAAACTAATCTGTATTATTTTAAAAGTCAAAAGATGAATTTGTTGTAATGTATGCAAAAAGTATAGGTTTAATTTGCTAGTTATCTTGGGAAAAAAGTCCTAACAAAATGGAGCATAAGAGAGAAGTTTGTTTGACCCAGTGACTGATTCAATATGCACTATGCAGCATAGAGCCCTACTTTCTGCTTAGTTGTGTATAATATAGGTCCTTCTCGGCAATGAACAAACTTAATGCAATGCAGTGAAAACTTATTCTGTGAACTTGTGTATGGTATATGCCTTTTTTTATAAGTTTTGCTATAAAGATTTGTATAAGGAATTAAAAGAATGGGGTAATTTTGATTGTTGTCGTTTACCAGGATGGTTTGCCCACATTTCCTGATGAGGAGGCCTTTGCTTGCATTGAGAAGGAACTAGGACTATCTCTTGAGTCCATCTTCTCTTCTATATCGCCATCACCTATAGCAGCAGCCAGTTTGGGTCAAGTTTATAAAGCTCAGTTGAAGTATTCTGGAAAAATTGTGGCTGTGAAGGTGCAACGCCCTGGCATTGAGGAAGCTATAGGATTGGACTTCTACCTGATAAGAGGTCTAGGGTTTTTCATTAATAAATATGTGGACATAATCACCAGTGATGTTGTAGCACTTATTGATGAATTTGCACGTAGAGTTTTTCAAGAGCTCAACTATGTGCAGGTTAGTTCATCAATCTTATCGTTTGTGGTACTTTTTTTTTTTTTTTTGTATTTTTGCTCACTTAATTGGTTTTTTTCAAGCAAAAAGTTAAAAGAGACCAAACAGTGAATCCTTTGCATAATGATTGATGTCCAGGCTAAAGGCTTAAATCTAACTCTAGTATCTTTTTTCATTTACAATTAAATTCTCCCTTTGGGGGTAAAGCAACATGTAAGATTCTTTTTCAGGATTGAATGTAAATTTTGACAGGTTCCTGCAGGAGGGACAAAATGCAAGGAGGTTTAAAAAATTGTATGCTGACAAGGAAGATATCTGTGTCCCTGATGTTTTCTGGGATTATACAAGTGCCAAAGTACTGACAATGGAGTGGGTTGATGGAGTCAAACTAAATGAACAAGAAGCTATTGAGAAACAAGGGTTAAGGGTCTTGGATCTGGTGAACACAGGCATACAGTGCAGCCTCAGGCAGCTACTTGAGTATGGATATTTCCATGCAGATCCTCATCCTGGGAACCTATTAGCAACACCTGAGGGAAAGCTTGCCTTTCTTGATTTTGGGATGATGAGTGAGACTCCAGAAGAAGCAAGATTTGCCATAATTGGTCATGTTGTTCACTTGGTTAACCGGGACTATGAAGCTATGGCCCGTGACTACTATGCTCTTGATTTTCTGTCACCTGATGTCGATGTGTCACCAATTGTACCAGCACTTCGAAACTTTTTTGATGATGCACTTAATTATACTGTGAGTGAACTTAACTTCAAGACCCTAGTGGATGGTCTGGGAAACGTGTTGTATCAATTTCCATTTAATGGTGAGATTATAGTATGTTTTATTGACTTCTTACTTTTTCATCCTGTACTTCCTTGTTTTATAGCGATGTTGAGTCATTTCAGCTTGGGATGGATTCACACTTATGAAAAGAACACTGATGATGAAGTCAATAATCTTTTACCTATAACAGCCCGAATAAAATGTTTCATAATATGTCTCACAACTTTCATTTTTAATAGTTGAGGAGTGATGTAATTGCCCATTTCAATAAATATTTTGTATGTACTTGTACACCTACCATTTGTTGCAGAGTCTGATGATCTGGTTTTCTTTTTTTTTCCTCTTCTTTTGGCAGTCCCAGCATACTATGCTTTAATATTGAGGTCTCTCACTGTTTTGGAAGGTTTAGCACTTTATGCTGATCCCAATTTTAAGGTGCTTGCGGCTTCATACCCATATTTTGCTAAGCGGCTCTTAACAGATCCAAACCCATATCTAAGAGATGCTCTTATAGAGTTGCTTTTCCAGGACGGGAGGTTCAGGTAAACATTCCACTCTCTAAAGTCCATACTTCATTGCTTGAACATGGTGATAGGATAGTTTTGAGTAAGTTTACTTGAATATTCATTTATATAGTCCAGTGCAGGTGGGGAAGACTTGAAAACCTGCTAGTCCAAGGGAGAATGGACAGAGATTTCTCTGCTAAAGAGGCTTTACAACCTGTCCTGAAGGTGTTATTGAGTCCAGATGGTGAAGAACTCCGGATTCTAGTTATCAAAGAAGCTGTTCAAGTAACCGAAGCTTTTACTCTTAGCACAATTACTGATACATACAAGTCAGTTCCCGATTTTATGAGGGTTCTTGTTTTCAATGGCAATGCAAATGGACCCCTTATGATGTCAGAAGCTGAAATGCAAAACTTGATTGAGCTTAGAGATCAAGTATTCAGGATATGGGGGCTTTTGCAATCCTCCAATGATTTTGATCCAGATCTTCTGTTACCTATACTACAGGTAAGATCCTCTATTTTCTGCAATATATTATTTTTCTATAAACTATGGTCGCTTGTGTCTCTTCCTTTTCTTTTGATGCTATTGGAAAGAATGCAAATAGGATAATCATAACTGTACAGTATCATGTATTTTTAGAAACTAGAGTGAAAATAATCTTTGTATTCATTGTGATTCTCACTCACATGCATGGATTTCATCATATCGCATTTCTCAAGTCATATTACTTCATTGTCTTTTGTTTTTGTTCTTTGTTAGACATATGCTAGTTAGTAATAAAACTCACAATTCCTAAATGATGGACCTATATCAACACAAGCAATAAATTTGGAAGCAAGCCACAATATTTTTAATGGGTTTTTTTATTTGACACAATTTTAATGAAATTTTGTAAAAGTCGTTCTTTAATATAATAATGTATGTTTATGGGCATTAGGATCATGGCACTTTATTTGTCTGTGTTTCGTAGAGAGGGAGACTTGAACCATTTACTGACCATGGGAACCATCTACCAGTGTTGCATGATGGGGAAAATAAGGGAACAATAAGTAATTGAATAATTGAACAAATATCTTCTTTGTGTAACAAAAGTGTAGCACAAATTGCACGAGGCAAGTGGAAGCATACAGAGACGTATACGTTATATACAGAATCTTCATCAGCATCTCCCTCTCTTGCAACCAAGTCTCTTAATGGAAAAAGTGCATTAATATTAAGAATGGAGAGGGGATCCTACCTTACATAATAATGGTAACCCTAGTTTCCACCCAATCTAGGTTACTTGGCCCTACATCATTAGCCAATATACTTATCAATCGGACTTTAACCCAATACTTTATTGTAATGTACATGGTTTTCCCAAATGTATACTGGATCACTTAAATTATATGGTCTTCCAGGACAAAATATTAGGTCCTCCATTTAATCTTATTTTTGTAAAACGAAATCCACCCGTCCATAGAAGATTACACAAGACAAGTACAATTCAACTTTGATTCAAAGATATTGCAAGTCCTAAAAGTTATAGTCTACAATAGCAACTACACTGTTTGAACACAAAATACATAATAAACATTAAAGATATATTTGAGATAAACGCAAATTCTAATATGATATATCACTGCAAACCTTACTACGTAGCCATTTCTAGCACCAATCCTGAAACAAATAAAATAGAGATATCTGTTTCAAAAGTCCAAATCTGTCATTGTTGATGCAATAAAAGTGATAGATATTGAAGAATACAAACAAGAATTATCCAATTGTGTTTGAGTTACTGGCATGCATGTCTGACACCAATACTTCACTTAATTTTTAAGTGTCTATAATTCCTTAATCAACATAGGCAATGTCATTAAGCAGATGGGACTTTTAATATAGAAAGGGAAGAAATTTTGAAATTAAAGTAAACCTAAATAATTTGTTTTAAATTGAGTTGAATTGGATTTAAACATTTTCTTGTATTTTGACATTCAGTTTCGAATTTGTTTATTCAAATTTGTTAGTTTAACTTTTATAAAAAAAAAATCGTTTGCTCAAACAGGTTCTTCAACAACCTGAGGCACGCAGGCTTGGGGAGCGTGTTATGGGAGGGATCACTCAACGTCTAGCAGCGCGTTTTCTGCAGCAAGTACTTCGAGTTCCAACAACAGCTTCTACATAGATTGTGTCACTGTCAACAGAAGTAGTGTAGATAAGGCATGCATATATTATTTATATTTTCTGCGTTTGAAGATAATTTGATTGTTTATCTATCTAATAAAATAGTGATAGTTGATTTAGTTCACTTCTTTCTTACAATTCTTGAAACATGGCAGAATGAGCATGTGGGAAAAATAAAGTTTGATTATATCTTAATAGTGGTTTCCTCGTCATAATTTGCACTGCCAGCTTAGTTCGTTTGTCTTGATTCAATGGAATCATATGCATATGACGGTATCTGCACTTCCTGCAGCTAACATTATCTTGTTTCATTTCTGTCAGGTTATTATTGGGCACAGGGAATAAAAAAGGTAATTTCTTAACACAGCAAGAAAAGTTCATTCTTCCAAAAATTGTTTGATTAGCTTGTTCGTTTTGGATCCTCAATTTGGGAAAGACTGTATATATTATTTACTCGGTATTGTTGATGCTGCCAAGCATCATTGGATAACAATAATATTATAGTGTAAATTGGAAAGCCATTGTTCTTGCACATTTTGTTTCTTTCTTTTCATTGCCATGCACAGATTTCTGTCCTTTGGGTTATAATAGTATCACCTATTTATTGCTATTATTATGTAGGAAGCGTAACAAGTAACAATAATAGCTTTAATTACATAGTTACTGATACTCGGTTCAGCCGACACAGTATGGGAATTCAATTGGTGTTTGATTTCATCCTCTAATCAGCTGGTAACTTCAAAATGTGCAAATGCCGTTCCACTCTCCCCTTTAGTGTTCAAATATGCCCCAAGACTACTACTATATTTACGGCCATGTATATTAAAAATGAACTGGATTTAACGTATTTTCAAAAATTAGTCAGCGTCTCATAACAAATATTCCGATCATAGATCATACTTTTAGCTAATGTGAAATATTGCAATATGCTTTTACATCCAGGTGTTGATATTTGTTGGTAGTTAATATTGAGATTTTATAGGTTAGATATTGTATTAAAATTTCTTTGGTTTAATTCACTTCTTAAAGTTTGTTTAAACCATTATATAAATCTTATAAAGAGTATTCTAACTATATTCTTAAAAAATGTAAGATATTATAAAATTTAGAATCGAAGTTATACGTCCTCATGCTAGTTCCGGTTATATTGGCAGTTTTATATAGCTTGCTTGTGTAATTTAGTTTCAAAATTCTGGGGATTACTGCTACTGCATATCAAAGGAGCATGGTTCTGGCGACTACACATCCTCCCATAACCTCGTGAATATTGGATGATGCACATGGGCGTGTGCCACGTGTCCTCTTTGCCGATATTTCCGGTTTGGGCACACTTTGTGCCCTTTAATGGAAGGACACTCAAGCTGTGGCCCATGTATCTTTGTCTCCTTCCTTGTTCTTATTTTGGACTGTGTTGTTGGATCACATGATGAATTTGCAGTAATGAATTATATTACATACATCTTTATAAATCTATTTATATTTTTTATTTAATGGTTAATAATTTTTAAAATAAAAAAATTTAAATTCAATAACTTACAACTAAGTCTAGAAAGATGTATATTATTATTTGTGCATATTTCTTCCTTTAATTTGTTTTAGTAATGCAACATTCACACTTGAACTTTCAACAATCCCAATGTTAAAAGTAATACTATATATACCTCTGAGCCGAATTGAAACTAGGATTAATGAAGTCAATGACCTACAGTGAATGATTAGCTCAATTTGATATATTTAAGTCCCTTATAAGTAAGGTTAATTCTATTTAGTTAATTTATTGATTTAAATTTTGTGTAAAAAATTTAAGGTTTAATTCTGTTACAAATTTCTCTTTTCTTTTTCTAATTGATTATGTTTATTGGATGGTTAATTTGGATGTGAAATTGAATTAAGATTATAAGTTTTCCTTTAAAGTTTGATGATTTTATTTTCCAAAATTAATTTAAGAACAGTAAATGATGTTTAATTATTTGAACATAAATCAATTTAAATTTTGATTTTGATTGTAATTGTTAATTCAATAAAAAAATTATAAGTTTAATTCATATTAATTTAAATAAAATAATTAATTTTTTTAATTATTTTTTCAACTTGTAATAATCTGATTTAGAAATTGAACTAACGAGTTATTCGCCTCTTAATATTTTTTATTTTCACTTCAATCTTCATTCTGTTTTTATTTTCAAATTATAAAATCCTTTGTCTAATTCTCAATTCAACCAATTGATTGTGATTATGACTTGTACCGCATTCTTTCTGCTTTTCTTTTATTTTCATCCGTCCCAGACATTAGTTGTCAAAATTTTTCTAATATAATTGTTTTAAAATACAACGTCATTGAAAGTGAGATCAAAATGAGTCCGAAATAGACTGAATAAGCATTGAGAGAAAGACTATCGCAATCCTCGGACAAATGAAATTTTAATAGTAAAATAAATATTGATATCAGATTTTGGATAAAATATATTTCTTGTAATATATATTATTTAAATTTATTTAATAAAATATTAATTTGATAAAATTTTATAAATATGATCTATATAATAATATATATTATTTTAACTGTTAAATTGATAAAATTTAATTATTTATAAAATTTATTAAACAAAATAACTCTCATCAATTATTTTTAAAATAAAAATTATTAGGATTAGTCTAATAAAAAAATTACATATTATAATAGTTAACATAAAAGTTTGGAATTTGATTTTTATCGATTTTTACATTATAAAAAAATTATTTATATATATATAAAAGATATTTTTTAACTGTTAAGTGAGTTTTGTTTATTTTTAAAAATATTTATATATGTATAAACCAAAATTTAAATATTTGTTAGGATATTTAACGAATACAAACTATCTATATGTGGTCAAATTTGCTAACATATATAATAATGTGTAAGAAGAAACACTTCATGGGAGAAGAGAAATCAAATTTTTTCAATGAAATCAAATATCTGATTAGGTGGGGTGCACGCACGATGAGCCATTTTCCGTGAATATTTTTCACGGCGAAAATAATACACTTAACGATTTATATTACGTTAACCAGAAAATAAAAACGAAATTTTTTTTGAACTGGTGTAGAAATCCAAGAATGTATTACAAAAGTTTTCATAGAGCATTTTTATTAGATATTTTTACAAACAAAATAATTGCCATACATACTAAAAATATATTAGATATATTTTTATTTTATTTTTGTTTGTATAATTTTTTTATTTTTTTTTAAAAAAAAACATCGATCATTAAATTTAAAATGTAAAATATTTTTCCTATCTATGTAAAGTATTACTTCTTTTATGTCCGACCTTAGTTTGTCTCAGATTGTTATTCTTATTCCCTTTATCATTACCCTTAAAAAAATCATTTTTTCTAATATTTTTGTAAATTTATCCACGAGAATTTAATTTGTTGGAGTTTTATCATTTTTTTCTCGAACGGGACTAGACGTTAGGTTCAATAAAAAAGTTAATAAATTTCTCAAATTTTTAGTTCACTTAAAACAAAAGTACAAAAAACAGTTCTATGGTTTTTGAAAATTATTATAAACTGATTAAATTTGTTGAAATTAATTAATCTAAACGAATCATAAATGAAAAGAACTTTTATGATTCGATTTAAAAATTAGTAAATTACTCATGTGTCTATACATTAAATTACAATTAATTTTAAACTGTTAAATGTTTTTTAAATATTTACATAAATTAGTTCTAGTTATATATTTTTAAACCAACAAGTTCTAAGTTACACAAGGGAACCTTAATTTTAGATTCAATTACTTAAATTACAAGAGAGAAAGATAATTTCTCGAAAACTTGAAAGCAAACGTGTCATTCCATTGATTAACGACTATTCAAGATTTGTTTCTTCATTTTGGCTTAGTTTCTATAATCATGAAAATCAAACAATGGTATGGAAACATCAGCAAGCATAAAAGGAATGCTACACATAACTATTGGAAGAGGAATATTAACATGCAAAATGTACAGTATCATTCACCCATATATTTATGATGAAACGGTTAAAAATTATTTTAAAAAGTACATAACTCAACGACAGGTCGGTCTAAAATAAACATTAGAATGTGTCTTTTTTGTTTTCATCATACATGCTAAATAATTTTTTTTTAAACAGTTAGCCAATAGATGATTAGTAAAAAAAAATATACTTAATAGTTAATTAGTATTTACGGAAAATCATAATTATATCATAAGGGATATATTATATTTATTTATTATTTATTTCAAAAGTATTTTTCATATAATTTAACTTTTTTAAAAAGTACATTTTTTAAAAGCCTAAAGTAAATTTTTTATCCAAAGATCAGAACAGTTAAATAATAAGTTCAGACTTTTTTTAACTTGATAACAAGGTGATGTCTAAGGTACACCCATATGTCTCATGTGATGTTCCAATTCACCATTTCTATTTGCAGTTAGATTTAATTGTATTTTATTAAATGGTTGGGATTCATTATCTGTAACTTGTGGTGCAAGTTAATTACGAAAAGTGTTCAAATCTGCCCAGTGGTCTTTCATCCAAATTTTTACCTATTGAAACCATGATTATCGAGGCACATTGGTAGCTGTTTTGGTACACACGAGTACCTGCAGCATAAATATTTTATATAGGTTTAGTAACTTATTATATATTTAGTTTTAATTTTATTTTTTTATTTCTTTGGTATTAATTTTTATTTTTAAAATTTAATATATTTTTTTTATAATTTTTTATAAGGTTAAACATGTTCTTATATTCTTTTTAAATAATTAAATGTTAGTTTTTATCTTTTAATTTTAAAATTTTCTCCATCTAGATTTTTTATTTTCTGAAATATCATAATTATGATTTCTAATGTTAATTAGATTAATTTATAAAATTTTAATTACTTTTTAAAATATTTTGATTATGATAATCTAATCATAATTAATATATTTTGATTTAATATAATTTAAATTAATATCAGAAATAATAATTAATATATTAAAAAAATAAGATCTAATTAAACTAAAGTTTTAAAATTAAAAAAATAAAAATAAAAGTATTTATTTTAAAAAACTAAAAATATATTTAATCTTTTTTTATATTATATTAATTCTTCATTTATATAAAAAAAAGTGTTTAGTTGTGGTTACTGTCATTAAATTTTCTATATTTTTAATTTTTAAAAATATTAATATATATAATTTGATTTATAAATTTTATTAAAATGCATTTTAATATTTTATAAAAAAATATATTTTTAAAAATTAATCTATATAATTTGATCCCTAAATCGCAAACTTTATTTATATGTTATTCATATATTATATTTAACTTTTCTGAAGAAAGGACTAACCTATGACTGAATAAGTATTAAATTGTACACAAAAACATCTTTCGAAACTAAAAGAATACCTAATACAACTTTTAAAGATTAGATTAAACTAATCATATGTTTACTTAAACAACTTTATTGTTTAATAAATATTTTCAACTGTAAACTAACAACTATTTAAAAATAAGAAATTAAAACTATATAAAAATAATAAGAGGAAATAAAACCAAAATTAAAAAATAATTGATTCATCAAACCTTGAGCCACCTTGAAACAAGAAATTGCTTGAAGCCAGGGTGAAAACTTTACGCAACACACTTAAATATTTCACACTGCAACTTGAGACATTTAGGAACATGTCTCGTGTTACGTTTTGCAGTCAGTAGCTATTCATTTTGCTATTCAGAAACTACCATTTTTTGAGCTTCAATTATTGTTTTGAGTTGACTAATCCTGCAAAAATTTTGTTACAAATTATCATAATAAATTGTAATAAAGATTATTAGGATATTCAGTGCAAATTACTGTGAAAGATAAAATGCAATTGATGAAACCCAATCTGTAGATCAAGAGAGCACGAGAGCACGCAAGCGATTTTGAAAAATTACGTTGAAAGAATCCAATGACAATAGGTACCGCAAAATCAAAAACCAATGACAACAGTATTGCCTCACTCTCATTGATAAAGGTAAAGAAGTCCTAACAGATTGATTAAGAAGAGGACGCCGGATAGATTCAAAGAATGTTGCGAGCGGTGATGAAGAAAGCAATGACAAGTTGAGATTTTATTACTTTTCAGATTTTACTTTTAAATTTGCTATTTTTTTTTTGTTATATTTGTCACGTAAATTTTAAATTAAATAGATATATCTAAAATTTAATTTATCATAGATCAAATATTTTATTTTATTTTATATTTATAATTTAGTTATTTAATTAAATATGATAAAATTTTTAATTAAATTTAAAAACTTAATATTATGATAAAAATTATAATAATAAAACATAAATTTTTTATAATTTAATTTAAATTATTTTTTATTATTGGATGATTATAAATGGACATTAGTAATTTTATATATATATATACGGTTTTTATTAAATAAAAATTAATAAATTTTATTTATTAAATTATATATATTAATAATATATATATATATATGATCATTAAACTAGTTTATTTGAGAATTTGTAATAATTATAACTACTATTAATTTGTCAATAGAATATTTTTAGAAAAAACATGCTAACAAATAGAATGTTCTCATAAAAAATATAGTGTTAGAATTTTCTTTTACTTGAGACTTTATTTTTGTGTTTGGGGAAAAAATTTCAACTTTTTAAGGAATTTGAAATATTTAAAAATTTAAATATTTTTAATTTAATATTTTTATTTTATAAATATTTTGTTTATATCAAGAAATTTAAATTTTTTATATTTAAAATTATTTAATTGGATGATAAATTTTAAATTTTTTATTTAGATGAAAAATTTTAATTTTTATTATATACAAAATTTTATATTTAAATATCTATAAATTTTTTTTAATTTTACTCCTACTTTTTTGTTCATTGAAGAATTTAAATATATAAATATTTTTATTATGCAACATATTTAAACAAAATAATTACCTAACAAATATACGTAGTTAAAATGATAGTAAAATACAATTATATTATTTGATATTAAAAATATTATATCCAAAAATGAGAGAAAAAAATATGAAAGAATAACAAAAAAGAACAATAAAATATAAAGTAACGCGATAAAATAGAAAGTAACAAAAATATAACGGTGGGTCATGGTAATGAGTTGAGGGACTATGAAGAATTTTAAATTCCACCTGTTTTGGAGAAATTTTAAATTCTTTCATTTTACTTTATTAAAATACTTTTTTAAAAGTCATAAAATTTGAATTTTCTTACACAAAAATATTCAAAGAAGATACTTCAATTCTTATAATTTTCAATTCTCTTGAAAATTACATTCCTTATTTAAAATATCTTATTCAAACACAAGGTATAGTAATTGACAAAATTATTTATTATACTTTAATTTCGAACACCTGATATCATACAATTAGGGATGGAAATAGGTCGAGTCGAGTTAGGCTTTGAGTGTTCAAATTTGACCTATTTAAAAATTTTGGGTCTGAATCTAAGCATGTTCCTGTTAAAGGATTTTTTTTGTTCTGTTAAGCTATAACCTGACTTAAAGCTTATAAGGTTTACAAGTCTATTTAAAAGCCTATATTCCAAAAAAGTCAATAAATAGACTTAAAGTCTATATAAATAATTGATTAAAAAAGCTTGCAAACTTAAAGTTTACAAGATAAAAATATCATTAAATAGGCTTAAAACATATATATATATATATATATATATATATATATTGTGAACATTGAATTATGTCCGAGGATAAATTTAAAACCCAAAATAAATCATTTTGTTTTTGAGTCTAAAATCAAAAAATAACAAAAGAAAAAGAATAGAAAAAGAAAGAAAAACAATTTTTTAGTTAAGAATTTAGTTAGAAAGTTAGTTGGATTAGTTAATGATAGTTAAGAATTAGTTAGAAAAAAAATGAAAGAAAAATAAATTTTTAGTTAAAAATTTAGTTAGAAAGTTAGTTGGATTAGTTAATGATGGTTAAGAATTAATTAGAGAAAAAGGAAAAAATAACAAAAAAGAATAGAAAAAGAAAGAAGAATAAAAATAAAGAAAAGAAAACAAAAAAGAGAAAAATTAGAAAACAAAAGGCGGAAGCTTCTTCACTTCTACGAAATTTTTTTCTTTTTTTTTTGAAATTTTATCTATAAATAAGGACTTTCATTTAGTTCAAAGGGGGATTCTTCATTTCTAAGAAAAAATTTCAGAATTTCTAAGGAGGGAGAGAGAGGAGCACTTTGGGTCATTGAAACGGGGCTTTTAGATTTTTTCTAAGAGGAGCACCAAAGAGATTCTTGAATTCTACATCCAATTGAGCACCTCCTTGGCCTCCATGGAACCAATTATTCATCACCTTCCAAGATGCTATCAAGTGGCATTCAAGAACATCAATGGAGGTTAGATCTTGCTTCTATTTCGTTTAATTTTCTTGCGTTTTCTCGGATTTCCGAGTTCATCTTCGTCTCTGTTTTCATTTTCATTTTTGATCGGTCAAATGATCTCTGATTTCAGTGATTTTTGTCGCGTTCTCTTCGTCTTTCTTTCTAGTTTCTGAAATGATATTATTTGTCTAATTTGGATCTGAAATTAAGTCTCTATGACCTGATTACTGAAGGATGTTCGTCTTGATGTGCAAATGAACCTAGCTTGTTTGATTTGTGCATACCTTGCTCATTTCTGGTCTGATTTTTGTCAAATTTGTTTTGTTTGATTCCTATGGTCTATATCTTTTAAATTTTTTATTTTAATTTTTCAGATCCATCAAAAAATATTTTCGAAAAATTTTGAGATTTGAATTCAAATTTTGACGCCAAAAACTCGGTGTTCTTGAAGTTCATTTTTGTCTCTATTTTTCGTTTTTACTTTTGATCAATCAAATGATCTCCTCTTTCAGTGATTTTTATTTCTTTATCTTCCTATTTTTCTCTAGTTTCAGGAATGATATTATTTGTCTAATTTGGATCTAAAATGAAATTTCTATCACCTGATTACTGAAGTATGTTCATCTTGATGTGTAAATGAACCTAGCTCATTTGATTTGTGCATACCTTGCTCATGTCTGGTCTGGTTTTTGTCAAATTTGTTTTATTTGATTCCTATGATCTATATATTTCAATTTTTTGGTTTTATTTTTTCAGAACTACCAAAAAATATTTTCTAAAAATTCTGAGATTTGAATTCAAATTTTGGCGCCAAAAACTCGGTGTTCTTGAACCTAACTCATTTGATTTGGGCATAACTTGCTCATTTCTTGTTAGATTTGTGTCAAACTTGTTTTGTTTGTTTACTATGATCCATATATTTCAATTGGTTGGTTTGAATTTTTAGATATACCAAAAGATATTTTCTAAAAATTCTGTTATTTGAATTCAAATT
This sequence comes from Canavalia gladiata, assembly GCA_037954105.1. Classification (NCBI taxonomy): domain Eukaryota; kingdom Viridiplantae; phylum Streptophyta; class Magnoliopsida; order Fabales; family Fabaceae; genus Canavalia; species Canavalia gladiata. Next base: position 44,070,155 of record CM075661.1, read on the forward strand.
TTGGTCCTAAAATCTCTTGTGTTCTTGAAGTTCTTGTGTAGATCTTATCCTTTTAAACTTGTTTAGGTATTAGTTTCCATGTGTGGATCCTTCTATATGTATTTATTTCTGATTTTTTTATGTTTATATGTCCTCCTTTATAAATCAAATCTTCAAAAACTCCATTTTTCTAAATAACAACTTTCAAAGCTTTAAAAGATCTGAGATCTCACTCAATGAACTCTGAAGTTGAAAGTGCAGCATACCCTGTCTTTCGACGTTTTGAGAATCATATGAATCGTCGTGCAACCTTCGCTTGCCTTCGATTCTGTGCATGTGGATTGAGGATCTTCTTCTTAATCTCCTTTCAAAATTATTTCTTTTCTTCCAAAATAATTTCCAAAATTCCTAAAAGGCCGAAGATCTCACGCAATGAGTTCCAAAGTTGAAAGTGCAGCATACCCTGTCTTTCGACGTTTGGAGAATCATATGAATCGTCGTGCAACCTTCGCTTGCCTTCGATTCTGTGCATGTGGATTGAAGATCTTCTTCTTAATCTCCTTTCAAAATTACTCCTTTTCTTCCAAAATAATTTCCAAAATTCCTAAAAAATCCAAGATCTCACGCAATGAGCTCCAAAATTGAAAGTGCAGCATACCCTGTCTTTCGACGTTTGGAGAATCATATGAATCGTCGTGCAACCTTCACTTGCCTTCGATTCTGTGCATATGGATTAAGGATCTTCTTCTTAATCTCCTTTCAAAATTATTCCTTTTCTTTCAAAATAATTTCCAAAATTCCTAAAAGACCCAAGATCTCACGCAATGAGCTCCAAAGTTGAAAGTGCAGCATACCCTGTCTTTCGACGTTTGGAGAATCATATGAATCGTCGTGCAACCTTCGCTTGCCTTCGACTCTGTGCACGTGGATTGAGGATCTCCCTTCTAATATCCTTTCAAAAATTATTCCTTTTCTTCTAAAATAATTTCCAAAATTCCTAAAAAGACCCAAGATCTCACGCAATGAGTTCTGAAGTTGAAAGTGCAGCATACCCTGTCTTTTGATGTTTGGAAAATCATAGGAGTTGTCGTGCAACCTTCGCTTGCCTTCGACTCTGTGCACATGGACTGAGGATCTTCCTTTTAACCTCCTTCCAAAATTATTCCCCTCTACCAAAATAATTTTCAAAACCAAAACTACGTAGCCTTGAGTTTCCCATTGCACCCGGGAATACGTAGGAGCAGGATCAAGTCCTGTCAGGCTATTTTCCATGAACCTATTTATTTTCTATTCTATTTTAAGGGATCAAATAGTTTTCAAAATATCACACGCTCAGTTTAAGGGTACCATTCCTTGGAACGGGCGAGTAGGGTGCCTAATACCTTCCTTACTCATAACAGACTCCCGAACCTAGATTTTCTTCCTCAAGTTAGGGTTTTTCCAAATGTTTTTCCTTAAAATAAAATTTGGTGGCGGCTCCACATACAATTAAATGCTATTTTTAAATTTTTAGCGAGCTCGTCGTCTCGACGAAATTACGGTTGCGACAGATGGCGACTCCACTGGGGACCTTTAGAGAGTCAAGCTCATTTGATTGAGTGTGCGTTGTATTGATCCCTTGCATGTTTATTTGCATGATTTATTTGTCTATTTATTTATCTGTTATCCATTTATCCATCTATTGCTCAACCCTAGGGTAGATGAATTTATAATATGCTCTCTATATATACACTTGTTGTGATTTCCCCAATTGCAGGTATCCCAATTATTCGTGTGCCCTCCACACATTACATTAATGCATTCATCTCATGAGTGGGGCCCTGTACCCGGGTCTGAGTGAAGCCTAGGATAGAGGGGTCTAGTGGTGTCACTTTGGATGCACGTCCTATTTGACTATCATGAAAACTCCGGCTAGAGTGCGTCCTATTCATGTTCCCTACAACTGGTAGCATTCCCTACTGTTGTAGCAAGTATTATGAACTGGAACTTGGCTCTAGTGCCCTTTTACACCTCAGGATTACTGACCACCTTCGAGAGGTTCATATATTAAAAGCCTTAGGCCCCTAGGACAGGTTACCTACATAGGATGCATGAGGCCACACATCCCTTTCATGATACTTGGTTCATAAGCTATTCACAGGCACTTATGTGAGCAGAATCATCTGAAATGGCAGAAGGGATGAAACTCGAAAGTTGGGGAGATAAAGGAAATCAAGAGGGCAAAAGAAAGAAAAATATAAAATATGAGAGAAAAATCCAATAAAAGATCAAGAAAAACAAAAAGAAGAATTGGAGAAGAAAGATAAAACTTCTTTTAGGGAGAAAATTAGAAAATGAAAAACAAATGATTTTGAAAATGTAGAAAATATAAAAAAGAAAGAAGAAAGAAAGAAAATTTGAAAAAATATTTTTGAAAGAAAATCTAGGAAATTTTAGCAAACTAGAAGATTTTCCTAGCAAAATACTAAAATATAAATTGTTGAAGATCAAAATACCAAAATCACTCAATCATGTAAAATTTCAAAAAATAATCAACCTTCAAATCTCTAATCTTTTATGCATTTCAAACATTCATTCATTCATCAAATAAATTTAATTTATCATTGAAAAAGGAGATTTTGAAAATCATCCCATACATTTTCATACTCATACAAGCATTGGTATTTTTTTCATTCATTCGCATTGTTTCTCAAAAAATTAATTTTTAAAATTTAACAGAAAAATTAAAGACAACCTTCTCGGCACCCTTATAGAACTCGTTCCTAATCAAGAATCATGGATGAGTTGGAGAGACAAAATGAGGAACTAAGAAATGAGGTCAAAAGTTTGAAAGATCAAATGGCCAAATTAATGGAGGCCATCCAACTGTCAAAACAGAAGGACAAGACGAGGTCCCTTCTAGAAGAATCAGCTGGCCCATTACATCCTCACGGCTATGGTCCGCCAAACTCTCTACCATCAACCATGCCTTCACTAAATGAGTGGGTTCACCATGGATTCCCTCATGAACATACACCTTTATTCAACCAAACACAAACACAAACACAAAACCAATCTTTAAATCCTACAGAAACTCACCAAATCATCCCAAACACTACCACACAACAACCTATCCAAGCCTACCAAACAGCTCTTGGGGGGACAAACCCTATGTTCACTCAAGGGCCTCACCCTATATACATACCATCCTCTCAGCCTCACAACATGCCAGAAGAGTATCCAAGTTGTCCTTCCAACGATAATGCTGAAAAATGGAGAATCTTGGAAGGAAGAATCCGGGCAATTGAGGGAAGTGCATATGATATCAAAGACGCATCTGATCTATGTCTAGTCCCAGACGTGGTTATTCCTCCAAAGTTCAAGGTTCCTAAATTCGAGAAATATCAAGGAACTGGTTGTCCGAGGAACCATTTGACCATGTATTGTAGAAGAATGGCCGTCTGTGCTCGTGATGACAACCTGCTCATCCATTTCTTCCAAGACAGTCTGATCGGGGCAGCTGCAAATTGGTACACTCAGCTGGAACGGACACATATCCGTTCATGGAGGGACCTAGCTGATGCATTTCTGAAGCAGTACAAGTATAACCTGGAGATGGCTCCTGATAGAACTCAGCTCCAGAATATGACCAAGAAGGGAGAGGAGACCTTCAAGCAATACGCCCAACGATGGAGGGAGTTGGCTGCTCAAGTACAACCTCCCTTGTCTGAGAAAGAGCTGGTCAGTATGTTTATCGACACTCTCCAAGATCCTTTCTATGACAAGATGATCGGTAGTATGACTGCTAGCTTTTCTGATGTCGTCATCATTGGAGAAAGGATCGAAGGTGGAATGCGCTGTGGAAAGATTGCGCATAAGCTTACAGGGGCAGTCAACGCTACCGTCGGATCTAAGAAGAAGACAGACGAAACCTACAACGTGGCTTCTGGTCAAGGCCAATATACTCCACAAGTGGCACCTTATGGCCCAATTGGTTTCCAACCTCCATCTTACACATCCTGCATACCATATCCTTACATAGCCAATGCATATCAAACACCATATCCTCCAACTTACAACTACTCACCGCAAGTTCGACCACTAACACCTTATACGGCCCAAACACAAGCCATAAGCCTAAATACCAATCAAGGCCAGAAAAAGGAGAAGAAACCCGTCCAATTCGACCCAATTCCAATCTCCTACACCGAGTTGCTACCTCGCCTAATTCAAAACTCGTTGGTTGCACCTTATCCTCTAAAACCTCAAGAGCCACCATATCCTAAATGGTATGATGTGAATGCCAGATGCGATTACCATGCAGGATTCCTTGGCCATTCCACAGAGGATTTCCTAGCACTAAAGCGTAAAGTACAAAACTTGATTGATGCAAAATGGGTGGATTTTGGGAAGCTTGCTCCTAACATTAGGAACAATCCATTGCCGAGTCATGAGAGCTCATCAACTAGCTGAGAAATAGGAGCAACACAATGAGTTGCCTTGTATAAGCTGATATACCGAGGAAATCATCCAACATTTTTCATATTTTTCAAAATCAATCTTTTGTAAATAAATCTCAATGAGAAATATAAAATTACATTTTTCATGTTGCTTGAGCATGTACCTTACCATGTTAACTTTACTTCTTGAAAGTTTCCATTTCTTTTCATCATTCAACCTGCTTCTTATCCTACACCTAAACAATCAATACCTGTTGGTGACAATATCAGTGCTGTAATAAATAATTTTGAACGTCTGATTAATCAAACTCAAGGAGAAAAATTAAATGAGGAAGCAGAATAATCAAAATCCAACTAGAGATTTCAAATCCTCATTCAAGGAACATTTCTAACAGGAGTAACAAATATCCCGTTGGATCGGAAGTTCAAATCCAGGCAAAACATAGGGATGCCAAATAGATCCGCTGAATTGAGAATCAAAATGGTCCAGGCAAAGTCAGGGTTAAAATCCAAAATTCAAGAAGAATATAAACCCGCCAGATTAAAAGACAAAATAATCCAGGCAAAAATAGGGTTAAAATTCAAAAAAAAATCGATGAAGTCATGATCAGAAGAGGTCTTGCTGGATTAAAATTCCAAAAACAATTCAAGCAAAATTAGGATCAAAATGAGGGCCCGCTAGGTCGAGAACCCTCGAAGACGGCCTAGGCAAAAGTTAGGGCACAAAAACAAAGGCCCGCTAGGTCGAAAACCCTCAAAGGGCAGCTTAGGCAAAAGTTAGGGCATACAATCAAGAGCCCGCTAGTCGAAATCCTGCAAAGGCGGCCTAGGCAAAAGTTAGGGCACAAAAAGCCCGCTAGGTCGAGAACCCTCGAAGACGACCTAAGCAAAAGTTAGGGCACACAAACAAAGGTCCGCTAGGTCGAAAACCCTCAAAGGGCGGCTTAGGCAAAAGTTAGGGCATACAATCAAGAGCCCGCTAGGTCGAAAACCTGCAAAGGCGGCCTAGGCAAAAGTTAGGGCACACAAACAAAGGCCCGCTAGGTCGAAAACCCTCAAAGGGCGGCTTAGGAAAAAGTTAGGGCATACAATCAAGAGCCCGCTAGGTCGAAAACCCGCAAGGGCAGCCTCAGCAAAAGTTAGGACAAACAAAAGACCTGCTGGGTTGAAAAATCAAAAGAACAACCTAGGCAAAAGTTAAGGTCAACTAAGAATCCCAGTACAATCTGACATTTCTGCATTTCATACTTTCCAAAACTGGGGCAAAATTTTTGCCACTTCTTAAGTTTGGTTAATTTGACAATCAAGATTATGAAAAGCAGCATTGACATTTTTCACCAAAAGGTGCCATTTGGGCAATCAAACCAGCATCCTTCGCCCTTTCCTTTCAAATATACTACCTTAAACATCATTTGCAAAATTTTTCATTTCCTTCCATTAATTATCCAAGATCACTTTGCATACCTCAAAGGTACACAGGCCAAAAAGGAATGTGAAAAATGTAAAAATAAAAAGATTATTTTTGAAAAGTCACAACAAGTCGGATGAATCCTCGACTGTTGCAACACGACAGGATTATTTCCCAAAGATTCATCCTTCTACCAGCCATAATGCCACTACAAAAAAAGAGTGTGTCTTACTCAATGATGCTGACCACTGTTAGGTCTCCAAGATCCTGACGAAAGAAAATTTTGAGATTGACCAAAACACCGAACTTAAGCCAATCTAGCTCGTCCTAATTCTTGATTCCTTTCACACCAACTATGGGGTTGTCGAGGAAGGATGTGTCAGAAAAATCAAAAAAATCAAGAGAAACAAAAGTTTTTACACCTTTTCATGGTTTGCATTCATCCCATAGCATCTGTTTCATTAAAAAATTATTTCAAGCATTAAAATAAGAACCCTGCATCATTTTTGCATTTATTCAAGCATCACAAATACCATATTCTTTTCATTCATTCAAACATTGCAATAAGTATTTTGTCACTCAAGCATCTCATAATTCATTTTTAAAATTAATTAAGACCCAGGTAAAATTGCCCGAATCAATCCTAATTAACACTGAGTCAAGCTCAAACTGGGGCAAACGTTTGCCCACAAAAAAAAAATCCAATTTGAGGTCATCCTAAAATTCTAAGTCAAGCTCAAACTGGGACAAATGCTTGCCTACAAAAATTCAATTTGAGGTCATCCTCAAATTCTGAGTCAAGCTCAAACTGGGGCAAACGCTTGCCCACAAAAAATCCAATCTGAGGTCGTCCTCAAATTCTGAGTCAAGCTCAAATTGGGGCAAACGCTTGCCCACAAAAATTTAATTTGAGGGCAATCTCAAATTTTGAGTCAAGCTCAAACTCGGGCAAATGCTTGCCCACACGAAAATACAATTTGAGGTCATCCTCAAATTCCAAGTCAAAATTCAAGCTAGGGCAAACATGCGCCCTGAAAAATTCAAGATGAAGCAAACCTCGAAGTTTGAATCAAGATTCAAGCTAGGGCAAACATTTGCCTAGAAAATTCATGTTGAGGCAATCCTCCACTCCTCAACTCCAAAAAATGTCCAAACTAGGGCAGACGCTTGCCCAGAAAAATTCAAGTTGAGGCCATCCTTAATCTCATCCAGGTCCAAAACTGGGGAAAAATGGTTGCCTAAGTTTCTTCAAGAGAATAATTATCAAGTGCTTAAAAACCCTCAAGTGCAAGGTAGAATAAGCAATAAATAATTTCAAAATAAGATTGTCCGGGGTAGCCGATGAAGAAGTCCATATTCCCTCCTCACGTGCTTACCCAAGACATATCAGATTGTTTTCCATACCTGTCCTCTCAGGTCATTCTCTCGCCTGCATTAACAGGCTGTCATTTTATTTGCCACACTTGTCTTAACAAGCATCTATCTTTATTTCATCCTGTCAACAACAGGACCATTACATTTAACCTGTCCTAACAGGACATTATTCACTCTCATTTTCTTGTCTCAGCAGGCTTTCATCTTTCTTTTCACCTGCCTAGCAGGTTTCCTGTCAACAACAGGACTCCGCCTACATTCATCTTATCCTAGCAGGTCAATTTTCGTCACTCATTTTACCTGTATTAATAGGTCTCCTTCATTTTACTTTGCTTGTCTTCATATGTTCTTTTCATTTCCCTTTGCCTGTCTCAACAGGTTTTCGCCATTCTGTTGTGTTTATCTTAGCAGGCATCTTGCTTCCATCCTGTCAACAACAGGATTTCTGCATTTTTGTCTGTCTTAACAGGCCATTTTCATTTCCCTTTTCCTGTCTTAACATGTTTGCGTTTATCTTGGCAACAGCGGGACCTCATTTGCATTCTCCTGTCAACAATAGGACCTCACGTTTAAATTTTGTTCTCTTTGCCTGTCAAGCAAGTTTTGCATTTATCCTGGCAACAGCAGGATTTCATTTGCATTTTTCCCGGCAACAGCGGGATTTCATTTGCATTTTCCTGTCAACAACAGGACCTCATGTTTAAATTCTGTTCTCTTTTCCTGTCTAGAAGGCTTGCATTCATCCTGGCAACAGCAGGATTTCATTTGCATCTTCCCGTCAACAGCAGGACGTCATTTGCATTCTCGTGTCAACAACAGGACCTCAAGCATGTTTAAATTCTGTCCGCTTGTCTTAACAGGTTTGCATTCATCCTCACAACAGCAGGATTTCATTTGCATTCTTCCCGGCAACAGCGGGACCTCATTTGCATTTTCCTGTCAACAACAGGACATCAATCATATTTAAATTCTGTCCGCCTGTCTTAACAGGTTTGCATTCATCCCCGTAACAGCAGGATTTCATTTACAATCTTCCCGGCAACACCGAGACCTCATTTGCATTTTTCCTATCAACAACAGGACATCAAGCATGTTTAAATTTCTGTCCAGCCTATTACACGAGGCTCTGCATGTTTAAATTTTCTGCATTTCAGCCTATCACACTAGGCTCTTCATATATACATTTCTGCACTTCAGCCTATCACAGAGGCTCTGCATGTTTAAAGTTCCTGCATTTCAGCCTATCACACGAGGCTCTGCATATTTACATTTCTGCACTTCATCCTATCACACGAGGCTCTGCATGTTTAAATTTCCTGCATTTCAGCCTATCACACGAGGCTCTACATATTTACATTTCTGCATTTCAACCTATCACACGAGGCTCTGCATGTTTAAATTTCTGCATTTCATCCTATCACACGAGGTTTTGCATGTTTAAATTTCCGCACTTCAGCCTATCACACAAGGCTCTGCATGTTTAAATTTCTGCATTTCAGCCTATCACACGAGGCTCTGCATGTTTAAATTTCTGCATTTCAGCCTATCACACGAGGCTTTGCATGTTTAAATTTCCGCACTTCAGCCTATCACACAAGGCTCTGCATGTTTAAATTTCTGCATTTCAGCCTATCACACGAGGCTCTGCATATTTACATTTCTGCACTTCAGCCTATCACACGAGGCTCTGCATGTCTAAATTTCTGCATTTCAGCCTATCACACGAGGCTCTGCATGTTTACATTTCCGCATTTCAGCCTATCACATGAGGCTCTGCATATTTACATTTCTGCACTTCAGCCTATCACACGAGGCTCTGCATATTTACATTTCTGCACTTCAGCCTATCACACGAGGCTCTGCATGTCTAAATTTCTGCATTTCAGCCTATCACACGAGGCTCTGCATGTTTAAATTTCCGCATTTCAGCCTATCACACGAAGGCTCTGCATATTTACATTTCTGCACTTCAGCCTATCACACGAGGCTCTGCACGTCTAAATTCCCGCATTATTTCTGCATTTCAGCCTATCACACGAGGCTCTGGATATTTACATTTCTGCACTTCAACCTATCACACGAGGCTCTGCATGTTTAAATTTCTGCATCTTGGCCTATCACACAAGGCCCCTGCACATTTAAATTTCTGCATCTTGGCCTATCACACCAGGCCCCATTACATTTATTTTTCTGCAACCTGGCCTATTCAGGCCCCAACATGCTTACTTTTCTGCATCCTGGCCTATTCAGGCCCCTACACGTTTACTTTTCTACATCCTGGCCTATTCAGACCCCAACATCGTTAAACTTTTGCATCCTAGCCTGTCTTAACGGGTAGTTTCCATCTATCTTTTCCTGTCTTAACGGGCCATTCTCCTCCATTCTTGTCTTAATAGGCCTTTTTCAGTTCACTTTGCCTACCTTAACAGACCATTCTTTTCCATTCTGTTAGCCTAATCAGGCTTTGTATTCTAAATTTCCACATTTTGTCCTACTATATCAGGCCCTGCATATTTAAGCCCGTCAGCTCATTACACAAGGCTTGAAAAACTTATGCAAAATTTCCACATTTGGACTACGATCGTCCAACTTATTAGGGCAGACATTCCTAAGTTTTTGGTCAAGCTCAGAACTTTTCTGGTACCCCAGAAGCATCATTCAACTCCCTGCCATCTTCAAGACTTTCCAATAAGGCTCGCGCCCATGCCAGTTTTTATCTTTTACCTCGGACATAATTTGTTCACTTCTTTACTCATTTTTTACCGTGATAATCTAGAAACTTGTTTCTTATATTATCTGGTAAGAAAATGAGTAAAGAGGGGCAAACTGTGAACACTGAATTATGTCCGAGGATAAATTTAAAACCCAAAATAAATCATTTTGATTTTTAGTCTAAAATCAAAAAATAACAAAAGAAAAAGAATAGAAAAAGAAAGAAAAATAATTTTTTAGTTAAGAATTTAGTTAGAAAGTTAGTTGGATTAGTTAATGATGGTTAAGAATTAGTTAGAAAAAAAAAAGAAAAATAATTTTTTAGTTAAAAATTTAGTTAGAAAGTTACTTGGATTAGTTAATGATGGTTAATAATTAGTTAGAGAAAAAGGAAAAAATAACAAAAAAGAATAGAAAAATAAAGAAGAATAAAAATAAAGAAAAGAAAACAAAAAAGAGAAAAATTAGAAAACAAAAGGCGGAAGCTTCTTCACTTCTAGGAAATTTTTTCCTTTTTTTTTTGAAATTTTATCTATAAATAGGGACTTTCATTTAGTTCAAAGGGGGATTCTTCATTTCTAAGAAAAAATTTCAGAATTACTAAGGAGGGAGAGAGAGGAGCATTTTGGGTCATTGAAAGGGGGCTTTTAGATTTTTTCTAAGAGGAGCACCAAAGAGACTCTTGAATTCTACATCTAATTGAGCACCTCCTTGGCCTCCATGGAACCAGTTATTCATCACCTTCCAAGATGCTATCAAGTGGCATTCAAGAACATCAATGGAGGTTAGATCTTGCTTCTATTTCGTTTAATTTTCTTGCGTTTTCTCGGATTTCCGAGTTCATTTTCGTCTCTGTTTTCATTTTCATTTTTGATCGGTCAAATGATCTCTGATTTGAGTTATTTTTGTTGCGTTCTCTTCGTATTTCTTTCTAGTTTCTGAAATGATATTATTTGTCTAATTTCGATCTTAAATTAAGTCTCTATGACCTGATTACTGAAGGATGTTCATCCTGATGTGCAAATGAACCTAGCTTGTTTGATTTGTGCATACCTTGCTCATTTCTGGTCTGATTTTTGTCAAATTTGTTTTGTTTAATTCCTATGGTCTATATCTTTTAAATTTTTTATTTTAATTTTTCAGATCCATCAAAAAATATTTTCGAAAAATTTTGAGATTTGAATTCAAATTTTGGCGCCAAAAACTCGATGTTCTTGAAGTTCATTTTCGTCTCTATTTTTCGTTTATACTTTTGATCAATCAAATGATCTCCTCTTTCGGTGATTTTTATTTCTTTATCTTCCTATTTTTCTCTAGTTTCAGGAATGATATTATTTGTCTAATTTGGATCTAAAATGAAATTTCTATCACCTGATTACTGAAGTATGTTCATCTTGATGTGTAAATGAACCTAGCTCATTTGATTTGTGCATACCTTGCTCATGTCTGGTCTGATTTTTGTCAAATTTGTTTTATTTGATTCCTATGATCTATATATTTCAATTTTTTGGTTTTATTTTTTCAGAACTACCAAAAAATATTTTCTAAAAATTCTGAGATTTGAATTCAAATTTTGGCGCCAAAAACTCGGTGTTCTTGAACCTAACTCATTTGATTTGGGCATAACTTGCTCATTTCTTGTTAGATTTGTGTCAAACTTGTTTTGTTTGATTACTATGATCCATATCTTTCAATTGGTTGGTTTGAATTTTTAGATATACCAAAAGATATTTTCTAAAAATTCTGTTATTTGAATTCAAATTTTGGTCCTAAAATCTCTTGTGTTCTTGAAGTTCTTGTGTAGATCTTATCCTTTTAAACTTGTTTAGGTATTAGTTTCCATGTGTGGATCCTTCTACATGTATTTATTTCTGATTTTTTTATGTTTATATGTCCTCCTTTATAAATCAAATCTTCAAAAACTCCATGTTTCTAAATAACAACTTTCAAAGCTTGAAAAGATCTGAGATCTCACTCAATGAACTCTGAAGTTGAAAGTGCAGCATACCCTGTCTTTCGACGTTTGGAGAATCATATGAATCGTCGTGCAACCTTCGCTTGCCTTCGATTCTGTGCATGTGGATTGAGGATCTTCTTCTTAATCTCCTTTCAAAATTATTCCTTTTCTTCCAAAATTATTTCCAAAATTCCTAAAAGACCCAAGATCTCACGCAATGAGTTCCAAAGTTGAAAGTGCAGCATACCCTGTCTTTCGACCTTTGGAGAATCATATGAATCGTCGTGCAACCTTCGCTTGCCTTCGATTCTGTGCATGTGAATTGAGGATCTTCTTCTTAATCTCCTTTCAAAATTACTCCTTTTCTTCCAAAATAATTTCCATAATTCCTAAAAAATCCAAGATATCACGCAATGAGCTCCAAAATTGAAAGTGCAGCATACCCTGTCTTTCGACGTTTGAAGAATCATATGAATCGTCGTGCAACCTTCGCTTGCCTTCGATTCTGTGCATGTGGATTGAGGATCTTCTTCTTAATCTCCTTTCAAAATTATTCCTTTTCTTCCAAAATAATTTCCAAAATTCCTAAAAAACCCAAGATCTCACGCAATGAGCTCTAAAGTTGAAAGTGCAGCATACCCTGTCTTTCGATGTTTGGAGAATCATATGAATCGTCGTGCAACCTTCGCTTGCCTTCGACTCTGTGCACGTGGATTGAGGATCTCCCTTCTAATATCCTTTCAAAAATTATTCCTTTTCTTCCAAAATAATTTCCAAAATTCCTAAAAAGACCCAAGATCTCACGCAATGAGTTCCGAAGTTGAAAGTGCAGCATACCCTGTCTTTCGATGTTTGGAAAATCATAGGAGTTGTCATGCAACCTTCGATTTTCTTTGACTCTGTGCACGTGGACTGAGGATCTTCCTTTTAACCTCCTTCCAAAATTATTCCCCTCTACCAAAATAATTTTCAAAACCAGAACTACGTAGCCTTGAGTTTCCCATTGCACCCGGGAATATGTAGGAGCAAGATCAAGTCTTGTCAGGCTATTTTCCATGAACCTATTTTGTTTCTATTCTATTTTAAGGGATTAAATAGTTTTCAAAATATCACACGCTCAGTTTAAGGGTACCATTCCTTAGAACGGGCGAGTAGGGTGCCTAATACATTCCTTACTCGTAACAGACTCCCGAACCTAGATTTTCTTCCTTAAGTTAGGGTTTTTCCAAATGTTTTCCCTTAAAATAAAATTTGGTGGCGGCTCCACATACAATTAAATGCTATTTTTAAATTTTTAGCGAGCTCGTCGTCTTGTCGGAATTATGGTTGCGACATATATTATATAAATAAAATATATTAAAATAAATATAAATAAGCTCCTAAATAGGTTAGGTTAAATAGATTTTCTTATAACCCTAAACTTGACTTGTTTATCTAAAAGGGTTTTTTAACAAGTTCAAGCCTATCTATTTATTAAACAAGTCGAGTCAAGCTAGATTTTAAATGAGTCCAATCGTAGGCCCCTATTGGACGATCTTGTTCATTGACTTTTTTTGTAGAATATATGTAGAATTAAATTAATGATTAATTAAAAAAGAATTTTCAACTCTTAATAATGAGTTTGAATTTTATGATTATAATAATTGAGATTTTGATCAAGAAAACTGAATGAATAAATAAATAAGTTTTTTTTAAATCTTTTATAAGTTAACTAATTAAAATTTGACAATTATATCATGTTTTAAAGAAAATCAAGAGATGTGAAGATAAAATGAATTTTACTTTGGTTTTCTATAGTTTTGAAAAGTAAAAGATCTTATTTGACCATAAAAAAATGTTAACAGATTCAATCTTAATTGGTAAATTAATATGGTTAATTTGTTACTAGCTTAGTATTAAACTTACAAGATCATACATTAACGAGTGTTCCAATCTTTACTATAAGATTATTTAATCATTATTTGATAATATAAGTTAGATAACTAAATTTAATTAAATAAATAATTTTTAATTTAAATAAAATATTATTATATTTTTTACTAGCATTAAAAAAATAACATATGATGATATTAAAGATGCTTTTTAATTTTATTTTGAATAAAATTAAAAATTTTAAATATCAAATATAGATTTGATTGTTTTATTATAATAACATTAATAAAAAGAATAAAATTAATCAAAATTATGTTACTAGTTTCTTAAATAATAGAAAAATATAAAATAAAAATAGATTAATACAAATCAGATTTTTATTATGTTTATAAAAAGAAACATGTAAAAAAAAGTGTTAGAAATAATTATCATTCAAAAACTTCTTCCTTTGTAAGTTTTAAATTCATTTTGAAATGAAGAGTTTTTTTAATATACATGTGTTTCACTTGATAAGGTATTAATGGTAAAAATTTAATTTTAATATGAATATATATATATATATGCTCTTCACAATATCTAAATGGATTTTTTATTTTAAATAACTAAAACTTATTTGAGATATTTATTTTTGAATTATTTTGATTAAGTTAACTTTTAAACATAATATATTAAATAAGATTATTTTTTTTATTTCACTTCAATGTTTATAAGATATTTATTTTAAATTATTTTGATTAAATTAAATTTTAGACATAATATATTAAAATTAGTTTTTTCATTCCACTCTAATGTTTTAAAATATGGTAATCCGACAAACAAAACTTGATTTTATAAGAATGATCAGTTCTCTAATTTGGAATAAAAAATATGGAAGGGATGTTTTACAAATTTTAAAACTTAGAAAGGATTAAAATATAAATGTAATAAGTTCACAAACCTATGATAAGTAAAAAAACTTGTGCACACATTGACATATACACCCACAAAGTGGTGTCAGATAAAATTAGAGTTGTCAAATAAATCAGTCCTAACCTATCTAGCCTTAACCCTGTTAGTTAGGGCCAAAAAAGCTCATAGGTCCAAAAGACTCTATATATAAAAAGTTCTTAGGACCAAAAAACCCTTATGACCAAGTGAGCTAGAGTCAACCTTTACATACAAATTCACTATTATCCCAAATCACTAACTGTAAATTTTGGTTCAAAAATAAAAATGTTATCGAATGGAATTATGAATGTTTGTCCTTTTGAAAAAGATTCTAACAAGGAAAATATTTTAAACAAAATAAAAATATTTGTATTAAGTGAAAAAGTATAATTGATGTCATGTTCTTCACTTCATAAAGGTTAGGAAAAATAAACCTCAAAGAACTACAAATAATAAGTAGGGATGGAAGTAAGTTAAGCCGAGTTAGGCTTTGAATGTTCAAGTCTATCTTGTTTAAAAATTTTGAGGCCTTACCCTATGCTTATTGCTTGTTAAAGACTATTTTTTCAAGGTCTAACCTGATTTAAAACCTATAAGACCTACGAGTCTGTAAATAAACTTAAAGCATATATAAATGATTAATTAAAAATGTTTGCAAACTTAAAACCTATAAGATAAAAAGGCTATTAAATAGGCCTAATATATATATAATATAAATATAATATATTAAAATATATACTATACAAATATAATATATTAAAATAAATAAATATAAATATATAATATATAAAGATAAATAGGCTCCTGAATAGGTTAAACAGACTTTTTCGTAAGCCTAAGTCTTGCTTGTTTGTCTAAAAGGACTTTTTAACAAATCTGAACCTATCTATTTATTAAACAAGTCAAGTCAAGTTAGACTTTAAACAAGTTGAGTCGTAGGCTTCTATCGAATGAACTTTTTCACTTCCACCCCTAATGATAAATAATGTATAACAAGTTCAAAACAATTTACAATCTTAAAAGAGTATTACTCACATAATTATATGTGAAGGATCAAAATAAGTTTGTCACATGGGAATTCTATCCAACCAAGATGTTATATCTAATATTGGTGGACACTAACTTGTGTTCTTTATGAAAACAAGTTCTGCTATATAAGCAAATTTAAATAAGATCTGTTTAACTTTATAAACTTATATGATTATATTGTTTATTCTATCTTCCTATCCATTTGACTCTTGAAATTTTTGACTAAAAATTATTTCAGCATGGAGTTGTTTTTTTCTTTGTTTCTCTGACAAGAACTATCCTAGTGGTGGAGGTGTCAATTTGGTCCATTCAACCCAATCATGTTTTAACACACGTGGGATAAGATCAAAATGACTCATAAACCCACAGTTCACACTATAGAGCCCATAGGCTAAAAGCCCATTAAATCCTATGCGTTAGGACTAGCTCATGGACTTTATTTTTTCTCTTTAATTTTTTCTTAATTTTTTATTTTTCTATAATTTTTTTTCCTCTATAGTTTATTTTCCTCTCTTAAAATAAAATAATAATAATACATTAAAATGAATAAAATAATTTAAAGAGAGTAGGAAGAAAAAATATAGAGAAAATATAATTTTAGATATAAAGAGATAAATATATTAGAAAAAATAAATAAATAAAATATATAAGTATAAAAAATTTGAGAAAGAAAGAAAAATAATTAAAGAAGGAAAAAATTCTATACACAAATGAAAAAATATTTAGAAAAAATAGAAAATCTAAAAGGAAAGATAAATAAATTAAAGAATATTTTAGTATAATAAAAAATATTGAAGAAATTATTTAAAGAAAAAAATAAAGAAATGAGAGAAAAAATTAAGAGAAATGATCAAATTTTATAGAAAAAAAGTTAAATATAAACTAGGATTATATGAGTTAGTCCATATCTATCCTATTTATTTTGATATTAGAGTTTAAACATTTCTACTTTTAGATAAGACACAGAATAAATAATTATAAAACAGAAATAAAAGAGTTATCACACACCCATTCCACTTAATTTAAAGGTTATATAGATTAGAGCTTAAAAAAATCTTATTTTTAAATTAATTACAAATAAAAAATTATAAAATAAAATTAGATAAATTAACATATATTCATTCTACTTAAATTAAAGATTATACAAATTAACATATACAATTTTTTACTTTTAAACAAGTTACAAAATAAAATATTATAACATAAAATAAGTTGAATTAGCTCATACTCTTTATACTTAAATTAAAAGTTATTTTAATTTAAAAATTATATTTTAAGATAGATTACAAAATTAAAAAATAAAAATATACACTAAATTTTTTAAATTAATAATTATATAGATTAAAACTTAAAATTTTTTTACTTTTAAATAAATTATGTAATATAAAAATAAAATTTAAAATTAAATAAATTATCATTAACTTATAATTTAATTTAACAACTCTAATAACAATCTTACGAGTGACATGACATATTGAAGACGTCTTTAACTTCTTACTAACACCTATTTGAAGCCCTTATAAAACTAATCATTTTATTTAGATAGGTTCAGGTAGCCATCCCCAAACTCAACCAAACATCAAAAGCATTTTCTAGTTTTTTCTCATATGGGGTGCAACAAATGACTTTAATTAGAAGTCAAATAATTATTAAACTATATTATATATATATATATATATATATATATATATATCTAAGTTATTAATGATCTATGAAGTGTTTCTACTATATTATGTACTGTATAATTTTCCAAGGGGAAAGGGTGAAAGCTAGGGGAAGAAACTAGGGGCACTATAGCCATTCAAATATATATGCCCCTGAAGAAAAAGACAATGGATATTGAAAAATTCCTCGGTTGAACCAAAATGGGAGGCACTGCTATTCTTGATTTTTGTTCATGTTTCAACTTTACATATAAATATAATTAGAATCCCTCTTCCCTATACCGATTTAAATTAAGAAATTAAAATCTCTACTTTGGACCCTCCTCTCTTCACTTATATATCCCTGACAAAAGGACTTGTTCTGCTTCTCTTACCTCTCTTTAGACACAGTAAATTGATTTATCAGAAGAGTCAAAAGAGAGGTCACCATATCTTCAATTCCTTGCACCTTTTCATTTTCCCCCTTAATAGAATTTCATGTTTTGCAACATAACCGCTTATAGAAGTTTTTTCATTTAATGCACATTTATTAATTTCTTTGTTACTACAAATACTTGTGCTACCATCACTTCTGCAACTTCTTAGCCCACAATACACTTGTTCTCAAAACTATACACTACCTATTTCTGAACATGTCAGTTGCATACTATCTTCTTTTCTTTCTGTGCATTCTCTTGCATGCATGCAGTGCAAGGCTTCTTAGCACTCTAGATAAGAAGTTGGAGAAGAAACCCCATTTCTCTATCAAGGTTTTATCAAGCTACAAGCATCAAAATTTAATTGTTTAGTATATACTTTTTATGTAATTAACAACCTTAATTATTATATTTTATAATGTCTATGCCTTATGAACTTTTATTTTTGTGGACGCAGGATAATGAGAAAAATGGGTTGGATACTATTCCAAAGGAAATTGGAGGGATGAATGAAGGTAATAACAGGATGAAGACTTGGTTGGTTCCTCAAAAGCCAAGGAAACGAAGAAGTACTAACCAGAAGGTGCTCAAAGCTATGATAAAAAATTCAGGTGCTATACAAACTAAATCTCTTGCTAATTCTTCAGTTTCTTGGCGTGTGCCTCACAAGAAACCTCGCAAGAAAGATCCTGGGTTTAACTTGGATTATTCGCCACCAAAGACACATCCTCCTTCTCATAACTAAGAACCAATTTACTATACCCGACTTAGTTGAGGATGTTTATGAAGTTTAAATATGAAAAAGTATGAAAGAAATTAATGAAGACTTGTCTCTCTCGTTTAATCTAACTAATATAAATGACTCTATTACTTATGCTATTTTTTTTATTTATTTTAATGTACATGAGAAATATCTGCCAGTAATCACAAGAAGAATCTTAACTGCTAAGGCCTTTTACTATTTTCCTTTTTTTCAATACCATTATATATTGACTTTACAATATATTATACTGTATCAAGGTTTCAAATTCCCGTCCATAACACAGCAACATGTAGCTGTAATATTAATGAAGTTTTGGATGTTTCTGCAACCATCGTAACCCCAATTGCGACCAAATTAGCTATATTTGTCTCCAATGTTTTGTAATATTTAAATTTTAGAGGTTTCTAAAATCGGATCGCCACGGGAATTTAAAATTTTGTATCATAGTAGCACCCCATTTATTAAGGGAAATTTTTGTTTTTAAATATAAAGTATAACAATTTGTAGTAAAGTAAACATTGGAATGTTGTAAATCAATTTGGTATGGAATATGACAAGTAAATTTAGATTATAGTGTATATATTTGTTCTCATTGGTACGGCTTAGAATTGTTTATAGGTGGGAAAAGAAAATGATATCTATACGTTAGGAGAAATATGAAGTGATAGATGTGATGGATGATAAGTAATAGGGTTGTAAATAGGAAGAAAAAAAATAAAGAGATAAACATTATTAAATAAATTTAATATTGTTGATTGTAGAAAAGTTATAAAAGATGCAAAAACAGAAATAACTGATTATCACGCATGATTTGATGTGGTTGATGAAGAGGTTTCGGTAAATATTGATGCTTGAATCAGCTTTATATTATTTAACTCTTTCAAAAATTAGTGATAAAGGATCATTAATTAAGAAAGCGTAAAGTGTATATGGAATTGGGGGTGATGTATAAAAATTATACATTTTAAAATTAAATTATTAAAATATTATTTTAAAGTATATTATCAAATTAGAATTTTTGTACCAACAAAACAATTTGTAATAATTCACAATCATCGGAAATTAACTTGCCAACTGATTTTAAGCTGTTAGAAAATTAATGTTATAAATTTGTTTTAAGCACTATTTATAGCGCATTTGATGGCCAGATTCTATCAGAAAATATTTTAATTTACCAAAAATATTTGTAGTTACTAAACCACTGAAAGCATAAAATACTATTTCAGTTTGAAAATATATTTTAAAACAATATTATTTTATTTATTTATTTTGAAAAGGTATAACTTTAGTCAATCATCTCACGAGATTGAGATTTTGAGGCCCATATAATATATATATATATATATATATATATATATATATATATATATCAAAAATAATTTTATAACAGTTTAACAACGTCTAATAAACGTAAATTACTTGAAAGACTTAAGATCGGTTATATTAATCATTAGTTAAAAGATAAAAGTTAATTATTTTTATTTTTATATAAACATAAAAATAAATATTTTTATAGAAATAATAAATTATACTTTCAATAACTAACATAACCAATCTTAAATGTTTCAGTGTATCATGGTGTTTCACTCTCGAATAAATATATAGGCATGCATGATTTTGGTAGGTGTTAGCATGGTTTCACATATACGGATTATGGATCTCATGTTTTGCAACATGCCAGTGCCATGAATGGAAAGCAGATAAAGGAGGTTCGGCTTCTTTATTTGTTTCTCCTCTAGTCAATGTGGTTACATACAGAAATTTTTTTTTCTTAATTAGTGATGGGTTAAGATAAAATCGAACTTGTTAGGTTTTCTTTTAATGATTGCTAGACATCCTATGTTGTCTATTTCTCAAAGCTCAACATGACTTAATTTAGTGATATAAGGTCCTTCATACCCCCTTTAATTTGAATTAGTTTAAAAAAAATACTAGAAACACATTTTTAATATATGTTTAATAATTTTTTAAAATAATCTATTTATATAATAAATTCTTTAATTTTTTAAAACTATAAAAAAATATTTTACTACCCTTTTATAAAACACAACAAAAAATGAGACAAGAAGATTATACAGTATTTGTATATTAAAATGATTTGAATATTTAATTTATGAAATTTCTTGAAATCGGAAGCACGTTTACATTAAAAAAATGCTAACCTGGTACTTTAGTACTAAAAAAATTAAAAATAAAAAATGTTGTTGATATACCTCCAATTTATTGTTATTCTCAACACATCCCTCAGCATGATTCTTAATGATTCTTTTATTTATTAATTAATACTCCCGAAACACTTATTAACAGGATATAGAAAAGGAAAACTGGGAAAACAATTCTGCATAATTTTCATGTAGCTGCAAAGTTTTCTTTTACAGTTACTGATTTTGAAATGGTGGTAGTTGGATGTTCTTAAATAATGGAAAATTAATGTTAGCGGAAGCTGTATTACCTATATCTCCCAAACATATTCCATGTTTGGAGATGACCAGTCTTTTAATCCACATGGTTTGTAAAATTTTGTCGGTTGAATTGATTGACGCATTCTTTGTCTTCATCCCTTATTATTTTGGCTTAAACAATTAAAGTGTTTGACATATGAAGAGAGCTAACTTTACAAGACAAGTTTTGGATTTCTATTTAGCCACCATGTATTGTTGATGACTAGTGAATGTAAAATGTTTGTCTTTGTATATTTAGTAAAATGATAAATTTTCGGACAATAGAGAGAAAAATAGCTAAAGATGTTCTTTTAAATGGACGTGCACGTAATGGTAAATGTATGAAATATAATGTAAAATAATTAGAATTTTACACATGTGAAAAACTGAGATTAAAAATGCTAAATGAAGACACTCTTTTGGACTTTTGCAAAATGAATTGCGCAAGAGAAATTCTAAATAATATATCGGTGGAAACCTTTTCGCGTCAATCAGAAGTGAGACTATATATGTTCCATAGTAGACATAAATAGATATATAGATAAAGGATTTTGATTTACAGTATTTTAATTCTAATATATTTTACTTTTTCTATTTTCCTTCTATCATATTATATATTATATATTATCTCACTTTTTTTAATTTTCCTTTTATCTCTTTTTTTTTTCTATTTCATTCTATCCAATTTTAAATGTACACAAATGATTTTCTATACGTAAAATAAGCATCCTCCCATATTGGTCTAGTTTCGAGGAAGGAACTTAAATCCTGTTTGTGCAAAAGAATTAATTTCACCATGTTCAAGGTAAGATTTCAAAGAGCAAATATTATCAATTCTGAAGAGTTACACCATTAATACAAATAGACCTTTAATCCATCGCTCTAACTGCCACAATCAGGCTGTAGATTCCTCTATACTTCTGCAAGACCAAATGCGAGTATTATCATATCATGTTTTTTTTAATATTTAAAAAATATTATAAAATATAAAAATAATATATATTAATTTTAATAATATTTTGAAAAATATTACATCAAATTTATATTGCAAAATATTATTAATAATATTTAAAAATATAAAAATATAAAAAATATTACTTATTAATTTTAATAATATTTTAGACGCTGTTTTCATGAAATCATGCCACGAGATATTTAAAAATAAATAAATTAATTAAATCTTCCTACAAATTATTGATACGAGGAATCATACCAACAGACATCATAAAAAAGTGAAATATGTTTATGCCGGTGTCAATTAGATTCCCTCTATTTGTAAATTATTTTAATTGACTCTTAAATAATTAGCCTCAATGAAAATTAAATCGATAAATAAAAAAATATAATTTTCATAGAAATAAATATAACAAAATAATGTTTAATTTTTTAAAAAAATATTTGGATTGTAGCGTATTTATATTAAAATATAACAGATAATTGAGACATATACTCACTCTATCCAAAGAATATTACAACAATATTAACGACTTTATATAATATTAAAGTACAAAAAGTTATTTGAATTCAGAATCATATAAAATTAAGCATACCACATATAAATTAAGAATGTTATCATGTTCGGATCTATTTTTATTGTTTTGTCATTAGATATTTGTGAAATGAATTTTTATATAGTTGAAATATGGCTTCAAGCAACTTGCAGGTAGCTAGAGGCCAAGAGCTAGCCATGGTGCGCCGTACCTAAGAAGAGACATAAGATGCAACAATTTCAAGTATGTCTCCTATGAAATTAAGGATAATAATATAATGCACCCAACATAGATGAATCTGAAAATCCCAATAAAAGGAACTTGGGATTTGAGAAAAAAGAAACTAAAGCTGCTTGTTGAAACCTAGCACAAACATCCCACGCAAATTCGAGTCCTTGAAGGAGGTGGCAGTACCCTGAATGTGGCATTCCCAATATGATGCATTGAAGTCGTTGAATTTTCTCTCAAAACATTGTACCTTTCTAAAGTATGTTTTCTATATATGAAGATCATACATGCTCATATGGCTGAGTTACGTTGCTGAATCCCGAAGTGTAGTAAGTCTAAGTGAATCATAATTGTATGAATTGTGCAGAGATTGAGAATAAGGATCCTTAAAAATGAAGAAAATAAACAAATTAATTACGGGTTATGACATGATAATCTAAACATTTTAGATTTTGACCCTTTTATTTTGGATCGTAAAAATGATTTTCTTTTTTTATATGTATGGCTTATGAAAGAATTTTATCCCTTTAGTAACTAAGTAATAAGAGTGTTTTAAGAGTTGAGGTGGATATGTACAGTCCACTGATTGGTACAGGTAACTCTTGACACGTGTAGGTTTGGACTTACCGTTTAATTATAAGTTTACGAAAGGTAACTTATGATACTAACAAATTAAAGAAATTTGGTCTTTGAAAATTAATAAATAAAAGACATTTTTTAATTAGCTATTATTTTAAAGCATAAAATGTAAAAATAAAAAGTAGCTTTGGGAAGTTTAACTGTTTTCTTAAATAGGTTTCTAAATATAGTTTTTTTAATGCAAGTTTGAGAGTTCTTTTCCTTTTAATTTGGAATGCGTGTGATTTGAGCTTTTAAAATTTTATTTTGAGTCAATTTAATCTCTCTATTTTATAGTTTGTAAGTTGGGGAGATTGATATATTGTGTTGAGAGTACGTATTGAAGAGAAATTTTGGTAGAATCTAGTGCAATCCAAAATTTGATTTTGCTCCTAGAGTTTATACAGCTAATGGTCTCACCTCTACCTGAGACAGAGTATTTTGGAGCCTTACAAATCAATATTTTGAAAAGAATTGGAAGAGAATACAGAAAGGGGAGGAAAAGAATAATTTTTTAATGTATGAAGATAGGTTTGAAAATTTCTTTTTATAGTCGCTTGAACGTTAGCGTAACTTTTGTCAATAAAATACATGAGTATGACTTTTAATGCTAATTATCCCGATTAAGAAAGTTTTTAATCGAATACTAAATGTTAATAAAGATTACTTCTCAAATGTTAAAATTGTGATAGGAAGGATGTTATTACTTGGATTCCATTATAAATAGTTCTCAATTAATGAAAAATAAGAAAATATAATTATTATTTTTTGAAAAAATAAATAATTTATATTTAAATTTTAATGTCTAAATAATTAAACTAATATATAAGTAGTAAGATAACACTTTAAATTCAAGAAATAAATTATTTTTGAATTTAATCGATCTAAAATGAAATCCTTCACTGACATCTTATTTTTAAAAATGAGAGAATTCCATGATTACATAATTATAAACACTGTGGAGCTGATTGCTCATGAATATTTTTAAAAGATTATCAAATTTTTTGATGGAAGATTTTATATATTCATACTTATGAGGACATACATGATGCATGAAAAATGTGTCACATTCTAATAATAATATTTGATCTATGCTTAAATTATATTATAAATTTACTATTAGTGTTATTTAATGATGTAGAATATATTTATAAAATTAATATTATAAAAAATATAATATAAAAGTTTTTTAAAAATATTTATTAAAAGTGTGGATCTCGTAATAATAATCAACGTAATATATATTTATTATAATATATATTTATTTTTATAATAATATACATTTATTTTCATAATAATATCTATATTATTAGTTATATAGATAGAAAAATACATAGATAACAATAAATTAGAGGCTTATAGTAAATCATTTAAACAAAAAAGTTTTAATGTCCTTCATACATTATAATCATTCAAAGCAAAAAGTATAAAGTTGGATAAAGTAGAATAAGATCTTTTATAACTCTTTTTGCATTTCCTTCTATTATCATTAATCTCTAGTTCGTATTATTCGTTTCACATGGACCGTTGCCACTGCGAAGAGTATGATCGGATTCTAGGAAAGAAATGAGAGGTAGAAATGAGAAATCGTAAATTTTCAGTAGGTATCTGCCCTAAGGTTAGTGTTATCATTTCTAACTTAGTCACTTCAGTTTATTAAGAAAAAATGACATACATACAAGTTCAATCATTACATCACTTAAGAGAGCACATAACACATTCACACATACAAGGACATGCTCAAGTATCACCATGATAAATAAAACATTAATATTTATCCAAAAGTTTACTTTCTTAGTAAAAATATTTACTTAAGCATGGTTCTTAAATTTTGAACAGCATCCATATTTCTCCTAAAATTGTCAAGTTGACCTTATTATTTGTTTTATGATAAGTTTCTCTAGAAAAATCTAAACCACTCAACCTTTCTAGTTTCTCTTGTTCTTTCCTTTTTTTCAAATGCTTAGTTGATGATTTTCTTATCATTAAGTTTATGTTAGTTAAATGACCTTTTCACTACAACAAAATCCTTCTACCATGACAATTATATTTTGGCGGTTTATTAAGTTGCCACAAAGATATCAATTTGTGTAGGTTTAAGCAACCGCCTGTAATAAAAATAATATTATCACAATTTTAATTGGGTTATTGACAAATACATATTGATTTCATCAAACCCATTCTTTTCAGTCCCTAAATCTTTTCATTCGTTTATTTTGAATTTTATTTTGGCCGTCAAACCCCAATGAAAAAAAATTACATCTCCCTCTTTCTAATAATATATTCAGATATGTGCTAATGTGTGTATGTATTTCACTTCCAGAGTCAGATTTCAACCTCCACCTACTGCCATGGTGGTCACTGGAGTCTTTCTCTTCTCCCACGTGCTCTTTTTCCATGAGCCATCGTATCCCTATCACGGCTTCGCACTTCGCCATGCCATTGGATGGGGCTCCTACGACAGCAGGTGAAGTAGGACGAAACGAACCATGTAGTGGAGAAAAAGAAATGTTGGGGAAAAAGGAGGAGAAACAATTGAGGAACTATTCAAAGGAATGTTTGGAACAATCAAAGGTATTGGTAAGAACAAACTCTACCTATATTACTGTCCATAACTTGTGGTGTAGCCAACACAAACAATTAAACAAAGATGGAAGGAGAAAATGGAAAGAAGCTGAAAAAACTATGCCTCCATGAAAATACTTTGTTCATTCAATTTGATATGGTAATAAATGTCTTCTTTATATGTTAAATTTTATATATATAAAGCAATTTTAAGCTCTTAGTGATTTCAACTTCCTCACAAAACCACTAATTTTATACACAGTAGTGATAGCAAATTCAGATATATGATAACTATAGCCTCAAGTGTTGTGTATTCTGCATTGGTATTAGTGGTGGTTAACCCATATTCTTAATAATTGCTAATGATTTTGGGGTTAATATAATGTAGTTTACAACTAAGTATATTCCAGTTCTTTTTTTTTTTTTTTGGTAAAAAGATATTGAACATTTAAACTGTTTATCTTGACAGGATTTCCCAGATGGTAAATATCCTGCTAGAGGGAAGTCTGCCATAGAAGACACCTTTCCTCCACTTTACTTTGAGTGGTTTCAATTTGACAAGGTAGAAATACTATATCTTTCTCTCTTTCATTTCGGATTTGGTTTATTGCTTAGTAATGAATTATCAAACTTCACTTGCCTTGTATTAGAGAAAAATAACTTGAATTTTACTAAACATATAAACAACTCTTGCTTAAGATTTCATTGTGTACTTCATCTTGGAAAAATGCATCTCATACTTATGCCAATACATTATTGCCAATGGTCCTTTTGATGGTTTCCTTGGCTTCGCATAGGTAAACATTCATAATTGCTCTAAAAGTTGAATAGATTAATAAGATTAGTCCATAAATTTGAGATGTCTAAGTTAGTCCATGAATAAACAAATTTTAAATAGATTAATAAGATTTTGTGCATGAAAAAGTAGATGTAATTTGTAATACAACAATTTAATTTGATTAGTTTACTTAGCATGTGGTTGTTTATTTACTGAGACAACTTAGACAATTCCTTAATTTTATTCTCAATGCTTACTGGACACTACTCCCCAATGCAATTGCTTGTGTGCTTAATTATTATATACACTTTTTCCCCTTTTGTATGTGCAACTCTGCATCTTTTTCTTTAAAAACACTAGTGCAAAAATACGATATTATAACAAGATTTTACATCGGTTTTTTAAAAACCGATGTAAATAAAAACGCGGTGGCATTTTTGTAAATAAATGTAAACTTTCTACATCGGTTGGGAAAAGAACCGATGTAGAAAGTAGTTTTTACATCGGTTGTTATGTAACTGATGTAGAAAGTACTTTCTACATCGGTTCCTTTCTCAACTGATGTAAAAAGTGAGTTTTTTTTCAAACTTTCTACATCGGTTACGAAACAAGCGATGTAAAAAGTACTTTTTACATCGGTTGTTATGGAACCGATGTAGAAAGTGGATTTTTTTAAAACTTTCTACATCGGTTATTTTCTCAACCGATGTAGAAAGTACTTTCTACATCGATTCTGAGAAACAACCGATGTAGAATGTCTTCCCCTGTCACTTATTTTTCAATGCTGTTCGTGTTTAACCTCATTTTCCAAAACCCCAGTTTCTCGTTTCGGCTTGTTCTCTCTATTTTTGTTTAAGTCTTAGCCATTGTCGACATCCTTATTGTTTGTGGTTTCACTCCGTGCTTACGTTCGTGGTCGTCGTCGCCGTTGGAACGATTTCGTTCGTTCGAAGTCGTCGTCGCGCACCGTAAGGTTCGAACTCGTCTTTGTACTTGATTAAATTTCTTCATAAATCTTGTAAATTGTACTTGATTAAATTTTGGTTTAGTTCATTTTGCATTGTCTTTGGGTACATGCTTCATTATGGTAAATAAAACCATAATGAAGTTATGTACTTGGAGACTAATGCGAAATACTGCCGAAATTTCACCAAGTATGATATTCAAGATTTTAGAAGTATGTTAATCGATGAATAAAAAACTTTTTTCTCGAATGGGATAGGGTCTTACCAATAGTGAGGATAATAAATTAACAACAATGAGTGATAAGGTTAATCCTAAATCATGTGTTAATGATTCTTGTATAGTATGGATCGTAGTTGGATAAATGCTAAACGAACAAGCGATGAGTACGAGAATGGGGTTGAAGAGTTTTTGAATTTTGCGCAGATAAATCTACCTCAGAGTAATGGAAAATTTTACTGTCCGTGTGTTAATTGTCTAAATGAGAGACGTTTGGGTGTTGGTCAAATTAGAGAGCATATTCTTTGTGATGGATTTTGCAAAAGTTATACAGAATGGACATGGCATGGTGAGTTATTAGGCATGCCAAGTGTGTCACAGACGGTGAAGGTTGATATAAATATGGTAGATTGGGTAGAGGATATGATTCGTGATGTAGGGCATGCATCATTTGAGCGGGCAAATATGTATGGTAACTTATCTACTGATTCAGAGAAACCTTTGTATCCGGGATGTACTACCTTTACACGATTGTCAGCAGTGTTAAGATTATTCACTCTGAAGGCAAGGAATGGGTGGAGTGATAAAAGTTTCACCGAATTACTTGAACTGTTGGTAGAGATGCTTCCGGAAGGTAACACATTACCAAAGCGTAATTATGAGGCGAAGAAGGTGTTGTGTCCGATGGGTATGCAGTATAAGAAAATACATGCCTACCCCAATGATTGCATACTATACAGAAATGAGTTTGAAGGATTACATGAATGCCCTGTGTGTCAAGTTTCACATTATAAACTGAAGGATGGTGATTCTATTTGCAATGACAGCACAAAGCGGCCTCCAGCCAAAGTGTTATGGTATCTTCCAATAATTCCAAGGTTCAAACGGTTGTTTTGTAATAAAGATGAAGCAAAGAACCTTAGATGGCATGTAGATGAAAGACTGATTGATGGAAATCTTCGTCATCCAGCTGATGGTTTGCAATGGAAGATGGTTGATCAACTATATCCCGATTTTGGGAATGAGCCAAGAAACCTAAGGCTTGGACTTGCAATAGATGGAATGAATCCGTACGGTAATTTAAGTAGTAAACATAGTTCATGGCCTGTACTTTTGACAATTTACAACCTTTCTCCGGAGTTATGCATGAAACGTAAATACATCATGTTGTCCATGATGATTTCAGGTCCACAACAACCTGGAAATGACATAGACGTTTATCTTGCTCCTTTAGTTGAAGACTTGCAAAATCTATGGGAAGAAGGTGTGGAGGTGTTTAATGCGTATGGTAATGAAAATTTCAAGATGCGGGCAATGCTTTTTTGCACTATTAATGACTTTCCAGCATATGGAAATTTATGTGGATACAACGTTAAGGGGTATAAAGCATGTCCCATATGTGAAGAAGGCACAAGTTACCATCAACTGCATCATGGAAGGAAGACAGTGTATCTTGGTCATCAGAAATTTCTCAGGACTAATCACCCTTATCATAGATTAAGGAAAGCTTTTAATGGGTTGCCAGAAAATGATGTTGCTCCAAAAGCCTTAACTGGACAACAAGTCTACGATCGGGTTAAAAACATCAAAACTGTTTTTGGAAAGACTCAAAAAAAGGTCACGGAGACAAGGATATGGAAGAAAAGATCAATATTTTTTGATCTTCCATATTGGTGCAAACTTGATGTTAGACATTGTATTGATGTGATGCATGTGGAAAAAAATGTGCGTGATAGCATCATTGGAACACTTCTCAATATACAGGGCAAGAATAAAGATGGAGTCAATTCTCGACTGGATTTGGTTCACATGGGTATACGATATCAGTTAGCTCCACAGTCTGTAGGAAAGCGAACATATTTGCCCCCGACATGTCATACATTGTCAAAAAAAGAGAAAATTTCTTTTTGTGAGTGCCTGCGTGGGGTTAAAGTGCCACAAGGGTATTCTTCAAATTTTAAAAGACTTGTCTCGATGAAAGATTTAAAGTTAGTTGGGTTAAAGTCTCATGATTGTCATGTGTTGATGTAACAACTACTTCCAGTGGTTATTCGTGACATTTTACCTAAAAAAGTTAGACATACATTAAGTAGGTTATGCTTATTTTTCAATAAAATATGTAGCAAAGCCATTGACCCTCTAAAATTGGATGAGTTGGAAAATGAAACTTTCACTATCTTATGCCAATTGGAGATGTATTTTCCTCCATCATTTTTTGACATTATGGTTCACTTGGTTGTTCATATAGTGAGAGAGATCAGATTATGTGATCCAGTTTATCTGAGATGGATGTATCCAATAGAATGATACATGAAAATATTAAAAGGGTATGTGAAGAATCCACACCGTCCCGACGCATTTATGATTGAAAGATACATTGCAGAAGAGGCCATTGATTTTTGTACAGAGTATTTGTCAGAGGTGGAACCCATAGGAGTTCCTAAGTCTCGTCATGAGGGAAGACACGGAGGTAAAGGTAGACGAGGCATAACTGTGAAAAGCATGGGTCGTGCAGAAGTCCTTCAAGCACATTTGTATATTTTGAATAATACCGATGAGGTTCAACCTTACTTATCTACTCACAAAACTATGATAAGGGAGGAGAATGTTCGAATGAACGAGAAATGGTTGTTGAATGAGCATAACAAAACGTTCTTAAACTGGTTTGATGAAACAATTAAGAAGGATGATGGTGCCTCTGATACATTGAAGTGGCTAGCAAATGGCCCAAACTTTGATGTCATATGTTGGACTGAGTACGATATTAATCATTTTTCATTTTACACAAAGTCTCAGGATGATAAAAGTACCATGCAAAATAGTGGGGTTATGGTGGTGGCAGAGTCGATGCATTTTGCAAGTTCTAAAGATAAAAATCCTGTAAAGGCTTCCATATCTTACTTTGGAGTGATTGAAGAGATTTGGGAGATTGATTACACTAAATTTAGAGTGCCTGTTTTCAAATGCAGATGGGTTGATAGTAACAGTGGTGTGCAAGTCGATGAATTGGGATTTACATTGGTTGACCTTCAAAAAGTAGCTTACAAGGATGACCCTTTTCTCATGGCCCACCAAGCAAAACAAGTGTTTTATGTCCAAGATCCTTGCTTCAAAAGATGGTCAGTTGTTCTTCAAGGAAAGACAACAATCGCTAGTGATGACACCAATGATCTTTCAAATATTGATATTTCTCAAACTCCCTTATCATCAAGGATATCTAGTATCAATGAAGAAACTGAAATAGATGATGTATATGCTATTCGAGATGATCATTATGAAGGAATATGGGAAAATATTACTACATGATACAAGTTAGTTATTTATTTAATTATTTCATCATTGTATGTTTATTTTTAACTTATTTTAAAATGTTTATTACGTTTTTTATGTTTAGTAGAGTTTCTAACATCTTTTCTCTTTGCTTTCAACAGGTACATGGCTGATTATTACATTTCTTTTCAACTTTCAATACTTGTTTGATTTAATTTTAAGTTATTTCATTTGTACATTAAAGTTTGATAATAAATAATGATGTATTTAGTTTAAATATATAGATTATGTGAATTCTGTATTGTCTATCTGGTGATTCTCTATTGTCTGCCTGGATTCTGTGTGTATATGCAGGTATGTGAATAAATAATACGGTAGTATACCAAAACAAAATGAACATTAAAAAAAAAGTACTTTCTACCTCGGTTACGACCATAACCGATGTAGAAAGTACACTTTTTACATCGGTTGCGGGCAGAACCGATGTAAAAAGCATGATTTTTTACATCGGTTAAAGCTATAACTGATGTAGAAAGTATACTTTTTACATCGGTTCTGCCCACAACCGATGTAAAAAGTGTACTTTCTACATCGGTTCTTTGCCCAACCGATGTAGAAAGTCATACTTTTTACGTCGGTTGCAGAACCGATGTAAAAAGTCTTATTTTCTATATCGCCCGCTTCAACATCGCCTGAATAACCGATGTAAAAAGTGGTTAACAACCGATGTAAAAAGCTCATTTTCCACTAGTGAAAAAAAAAAGACTCATTCCTTAACCACCTAGTCATGATTGATTTCAGCAAACTTCTATTAGGAACAATGCACATTAAATCCTATGATCATGTTGATCATGAAGACACAAAGAAGTTGTTGCAACAACCATCTAAATGTGGGTTCTCGCTCCTTTATCACTATTTTAAATGACTATGAATCAATGATGTATGTTTGTTTAGGAGTTTATCCACATAGATTCTATTTTTTATGCTGCGAGATTGGTAAAGTTGAAAGCTAATGAGGGGTTCATAGTAACTTGTGAAATTTCTGTGCTATATCCAATTGTAAAAAATTGTTGATATGACATAAAACTAAAATTAAAAAAATCAACATGTCAATTTCATAACTTAAAACTTTATTATAAAAATATAAATTTGTAACTCAATCAAACTACTCACCATATCCCAAATAATTAAACATAAGACATAGAGATGGAGCTATATGATAGCAAGTTACGGTGTAGTATTAATTAATCTTTTGTCTCAACATATAAATTTAGGGTATTGTGTAGATCACAAAATTGGAGCTATGGAGAGATGTATCATGGCTTTCTAATTATAGAATAATATGATATATATATATATATATATATATATATATATTGTTTAACTTTATGCTATCTAAATTGTATACCATTATTTGTAGGTTTTGGATGATACCATACTCGAGATAATTGATAGATTTTATGACTCTGACATGTGCGACTCAACTGAATATTATGGTATTTTATTGTCTTTCTTTATATTCAATTTAAAAATTAGGCTATTGAAGTTTGATGTTAACCTTAGTTTCTTTTTTTTTTTACTGAATAAACAGAATATAGGCTAATCAGGTAGAAGAATGGGAGAATTGCAGTAATAATGGCCTTCCATGCGGCCAAGGTATCTATGTCTCGTTATTAGTACAAATATTCATCCAAATAACTATTGATGTTAATTGATTTTACTTTTTAATTTGCTTGCATAACAGTTAGTCACATTGTTATTAATATAGGATGTTAACCTTGCAAAATTTCAAGTTTATATTTTTGATCTGATGTTTTTCATTGAATCTCAACTTATCCATACATTACTACCAGTAAAGCCAAGATGACACATGCTGACACGCTCGTCGCAAACGCGTAAAAATAATTTCTAGATTTCCCCCAAACTATTGGTATAGTATAAGGTGCAACCTAGGTCATCTCCCAAAGACCATTTCATATTCTTAAGCAAATTAGGGGAAAGTTAGAAAAAGGGGGTTTTATAAATATGTGATATTAAGTGCTAAATACAAAATACAAAATGAAATTAATTTGACTTAACAATTATCAACTCAAGGAATTCAGAGGCTATTTTCATAACTAATCATTGATCACTAAAATCATGCATTGTGTTTATCAACCTAGGATCATCTGGAACCCCTAAAATGATCCTTGAATTCTATACTGAGAAACCTCTCAGAATTTAATTGATTATGATCAACAAGATTAGTAACCACTTAATCTTTCATCTAAACCAATTTTATAATTAGAATTCAGTTGAAGTAAGTAATAAAATGAAAACCTTCAATTAAATTACTTAATTTCTACTCTTCAAACTTTTGGAAAATGATTTACCAATCAAAAACCAATTATAAATCAATAATGAATTAATCAAAATACGTCAACCGATCAAACTTTGATTAAAGAATAAAATTGAAGAATATAGTGAAGTAGAGTAGAAACCACTTAATAAGCATGTAAATAAAGATCAAGACCTCAAAGTTAAAATGAAAATAGCTTGAATCCTTGAATTGAAACTACAAACCTAGCCTTCCATGAAGGAGGCAAACTAACAACAAAGAAAGAGGCAAACTAACAACAAACAAATTCTAAGCCTTTCATGTAGGAGGCAACTAACAACAAATAAATCCTAAGCATTCCATGTAGGAGGCAACTAACAATAAAGAAAAACTAAGCCTTCCATGTAGGAGGCAAACTAACAAGAAAGAAAACCTAAGCCTTCCATGAAGGAGGCAAAACTAACAAGAAAGAAAGAAAGAGAGAAAGAAAGAAAATGGTATTGGAGTTAATCTCCAAAATGGTGTTTCTCTCCTCTTGTAAACCCTTCTATTTATAGAGGATTTTTGAGACATCATCTTCAGAAAGTCACCAACTAGGATATTACTTTTCTACCCTTTTATTGCTTTCACATGGGCTTTGTTGAAAATGCAAAACACTTTTGAACTTTTGTCACCAATTAGCACAACAATTTTGACTTTCTTGCTCCGCAATTTCGGATGTTCACATGTCCGGATTAGAGCTTGACTTCTGAACAAAAGTTGTAGCCTCGGATCTTAGCTGTCCAACAGATTTGATTTCATCTTAATATGACTTCTGTATCTCAAGATATGGCCGGATCTTTGCACACTGTTCAAATTCCACGTCAGCAACACTATCTCATCTTTTGAGATAATTTCCGAGTCCTAAACATCCCATTTAGAGTCTTCTCTTGCTTTGTAACTGTGGACACTTCTTTAAGATTTCAGTCAAGACAAATTTCATGATTTTTGGATGTCTAAAACTCCTATTATGCTCAAAATACTATAATAGTGTCATTTTAATCGGGTAAGCAAAGAAATTCAATTAAACTTCATATGAACCCAAACTCATAAAATATGACAAAGATCAATTAATTGAACATATAAGAAGTCTTAATGAGATAAAAGTGAGAGATAATTATTTATGAAATCTATGCTTATCAAATTCCCCCACACTTATCTTTTGCACGTCTCGGGCAAACTTAAGTTAAGGATTGGTGACTAATTTTTTTTTTTTTGATGAAAGAACATCAAAGTTTTGAGTTGATTTCTCAAGAATTCACAAAATTTCATGAAGCATTCTTTCATCACATTTTTGAAATTACTTAAAAAGGCAACTTTACTTTGAAAAACATAGATTGAGAAAGATAAAACCTCACATGATATACTCTGAATCTCTCAAGTGTTTGATTTGGTAAGTGTTTCTCTCAAATTCAATCCATGAAAGATGAACTATCATAGGCTTGCATATCTTCTACTTCTCTACTACTATGTACACATGCAATGCACAAATCAAGAGGTCTTTATTTTGGTTATAACGGGATTAGAAAGATGAAATGATATATTGAAGAGATACAATGTTAGACCAAGGAAAATGGTGAGGAGATAGAACTGAGTCTAAGTGCAAGTGTGAGAAACAAATATCACTTCTTCATTCTTTTTTTTTTCAATATAATAGTTTATTTATTAATTTATTGCTTTAGTTTTTTTTTTCAACCATGATATCAATGAACACAACAATAATCTCCCCCACACTTATTGAAACACTTATGGTATGATAAATCCAGTATTCCTCACCTTCTATGGTCAGACAAAGTTGTTTTTTTTTTTATTTGTGGTGAGCTAAAAAGAAGAAAAGGCTAATCGGCTCAAAGGGCTGATCAAAGGATAAAATTATATGGTTTGGTTATTTGGCCAAGTGGTTTGTTTAAGAAAAACAGTGCCTCAATCATTTTTGTACAATTCATGTGAAAATGTAGCTTCAAAAAGAATCAATGCAAGTTCTGAAGTAACATATTCCATGGATGAAAATCACACAAGAAAGAAAATAATAATAATAAGGCTCAAAATCTCACAGATAATATATTTATCAAATCTAATCTATCCAGTTCAAATATGTGTTGCCAAACTAATTAATCTCGAAATGTAAATCATTTTGCTTCAATTATTTTATGAAATCTAAAGAAAAACATACTTCCACATTCAAATATTTTTTTTAATCATAAGATGCGTATCAGGAGTCAAGTGTAACTCCTTACTCAGCCATCTTACTCAAAGCAAGTTTATGATTCTAACCTAATTTTTTTTTTTTGGTTTTTTTTAATATCGGACCATCCTCCCCCCAACCTATCCAAGACATTGTCCCCAATGTCTTAGATGAAATTTCATATAACAGGAAAAGAAATGTAAGAAAACCACCAAAGTAAGGAAAAGTTATAACCGAATAGTGGTATCTGGTTCTCTTTTGTCTCTGCCATCCTGATTTGGTTGGTTCACCAGCTGCATTGCTTGACTGAGCTCAGATGTAGGATTTTGCAAAATCTCAAGTAGCTGTTCAACAGTTGAAGTAGATACTATGATGTTGCGCATGGATTGTGGCATGAACTCCTACTCTACTGCATGATCTAAAAAGGATATCAAACCATTATAAAAGCCATTAATATTCAACAAGCCCAAAGGTTTTTTATGAAAATTCCGATAGGCCCAAAATATAATGGTAAAAATTTCTTCCATTGTTCCAAGACCACCAGGTAATGCAATAAATGCATTAGAATTAATCAACATGTGTCTCATACGGTCATGCATGGTTGCAACCTTCAATTCAGTACCCAGGGTGAAGTAGGAGGTGCTCTCATTTTTTAAGCCAACACCTAAGACGTTACATCCCTTTGTGAGTGCAGATCCTGCAACACATCCTTTTAAACCCTGAATCCCTCCCCCATAAAAAAGATTGATTTTTCTTGCAGCTAATACCTTACCAAGGGTATAAGCTGCATGTTGAAATTCTTCATCCTTTCCAAGGTTAGACCCACCAAAAACACAGATAGTATTGATCCTATCCATATACGGTGTTTCTGTCTTTTTTTTAAAAAAAATATGTCATAGAGGTTGATAATTTATAGGGACTCAATATCAGACAAGGAGATCGCTTGAATAGTGCGGGATCAGGATTTGATAGCAAAAGTTTGAATTTTTGTTGCAAAAGTTTGAATTTTTTGTTCAAGGAAAATGTGAATGTTAGAGGGGAAAGACTTTAAGCAGGGGTGAAACTTTCAAAAAAAACTGGTGGCCCAATAATTTGAAAAGACAATGTAAATGACAAACATACACGTATGAGAATGAACAGTAGTTGTGATTGTGGCTCACATCTTCCTCCGGTTTTACGTCCAGTAACGGCTGAAACGCCTTCTAAGAGTCGAGGATGTGCTTCCCATTCAGTTTTCTTGTAAACTGACGACAGGGTCTTTTAAAGTCAGATTCCCAAGACTATAACGTGCATTTTCCTTACGGAATAGTTCAAACAAATGGTATACCTAAAAAAAAATTGTTAGAAAGGTTAAAAATTTTATACAAACTCAAAAAATTGTTAGAAAGGTTAAAAATTTTATACAAACTCAAAAAATTTTTAGAAAGGTTAAAATTTTATACAAACTCAAAAAATTGTTAGAAAGGTTAAAAATTTTATACAAACTCCTAAATAAGCCTAGGAAACTAAAATGGTCCCCGGCAACGGCGCCAAATTTTTGACACGCTCGTCGCAAACGCGCAAAAATAATTTCTAGATTTCCCCCAAACTATTGGTATAGTATAAGGTGCAACCTAGGTCATCTCTCAAAGACCATTTCATATTCTTAAGCAAATTAGGAGAAAGTTAGAAAAAGGGGGTTTTGTAAATATGTGATATTAAGTGCTAAATACAAAATACAGAATGAAATTAATTTTACTTAACAATTATCAACTCAAGGAATTCAGAGGCTATTTTCATAACTAATCATTGATCACTAAAATCATGCATTGTGTTTATCAACCTAGGATCATCTGGAACCCCTAAAATGATCCTTGAATTCTCTACTGAGAAACCTCTCAGAATTTAATTGATTATGATCAACAAGATTAGTAACCACTTAATCTTTCATCTAAACCAATTTTATAATCAGAATTCAGTTGAAGTAAGTAATAAAATGAAAACCTTCAATTAAATTACTTAATTTCTACTCTTCAAACTTTTGGAAAATGATTTACCAATCAAAAACCAAATATAAATCAATTATGCATTAATCAAAATACGTCAACCGATCAAACTTTGATTAAAGAATAAAATTGAAGAATATAGTGAAGTAGAGTAGAAACCACTTAATAAGCATGTAAATAAAGATCAAGACCTCAAAGTTAAAATGAAAATAGCTTGAATCCTTGAATTGAAACTACAAACCTAGCCTTCCATGAAGGAGGCAAACTAACAACAAAGAAAGAGACAAACTAACAACAAATAAATCCTAAGCCTTCCATGTAGGAGGCAACTAACAACAAATAAATCCTAAGCCTTCCATGTAGGAGGCAACTAACAATAAAGAAAAACTAAGCCTTCCATGTAGGAGGCAAACTAACAAGAAAGAAAACCTAAGCCTTCCATGAAGGAGGAAAAACTAACAAGAAAGAAAGAAAGAAAGAAAGAAAGAAAGAAAATGGTATTGGAGTTAATCTCCAAAATGGTGTTTCTCTCCTCTTGTAAACCCTTCTATTTATAGAGGATTTGTGAGACATCATCTTCAGAAAGTCACCAACTAGGATATTACTTTTCTACCCTTTTATTGCTTTCACATGGGCTTTGTTGAAAATGCAAAACACTTTTGAACTTTTGTCACCAATTAGCACAACAATTTTGACTTTCTTGCACCGCAATTTCGGATGTTCACATGTCCAGATTAGAGCTTGACTTCTGAACAAAAGTTGTAGCCTCGGATCTTAGCTGTCCAACAGATTTGATTTCATCTTAATATGACTTCTGTATCTCAAGATATGGCCGGATCTTTGCACACTGTTCAAATTCCACGTCAGCAACACTATCTCATCTTTTGAGATAATTTGCGAGTCCTAAACATCCCATTTAGAGTCTTCTCTTGCTTTGTAACTGTGGACACTTCTTTAAGATTTCAGTCAAGACAGATTTCATGATTTTTGGATGTCTAAAACTCCTATTATGCTCAAAATACTATAATAGTGTCATTTTAATCGGGTAAGCAAAGAAATTCAATTAAACTTCATATGAACCCAAACTCATAAAATATGACAAAGATCACTTAATTGAACATATAAGAAGTTTTAATGAGATAAAAGTGAGAGATAATTATTTATGAAATCTATGCTTATCACATGCTTTTCTATATTTTTTTCATATATCATTCTTTTTTTTTTTTTCAGTTTCTTCATTCTATGATGAAACCAAATTTCGTGTTAAATTTTCGATACAACTCAAGATCTTCAATACCTTTACAAAGACACCATGTCAAAGCAGAACAATACTTTTGTGGAAATTTTGGTTAACTTTATGGCAGTTTATAACCGCCAGTATATATGTTTATTATTTCTGACGATTTTGCCACCGGTTGCAGAAAAATTGTTGAAAACTGTTTCTGGCATATGTTAAAATAACGATTTTTTAAAACACTGGTAATAAACATTGTAGCCATTATAAACTGCCAAAAACTATAATTTTAACTTTCAAAAATAATAAATTTTTTTGGAATGTTTCACCTTTTAAATGGATTTTTTATTCATCGATCTAGACATCATAACTACTTTTATTTTATAAATTCATTCCTAAGAAAATTGAAAAAAAAAACTAAATTTATTTTATTTTAAATTAAAATAATTAATTAAAAAACAATAGAAAGAAAAATTATACATAGTTGAAGATAAAATAGAAAAAAATACAATCAACCCCTTATACAAATTACTTTATTAACTAAGCATAGGCTAATAC
Source organism: Canavalia gladiata (assembly GCA_037954105.1). Lineage (NCBI taxonomy): Eukaryota > Viridiplantae > Streptophyta > Magnoliopsida > Fabales > Fabaceae > Canavalia > Canavalia gladiata. The sequence continues at coordinate 44,109,585 of CM075661.1, forward strand.
ATATTGACACTCATACCCAACACGACAAGTATATATAATTATACATTGGACAACTTTAATATAATATTACCATTTTCTCTTGTCTATTTCGTTACAATATATAATTAAATTAAAGCGTATAGACCATCACTTGATCTATAGTAAACATATAAATATGAGGAATAAAGTACAAAAGCTTCCAAAATATGCCTTCATATATTGTTCCCTCAAAGGCTTTAAATGTAATTTTAAGCTGATAAGAACTTTTGAGTGACTTTCTTTCTTCGTAATATGCCTTCATATATGATAGCTTTGAGTCTATTAAATGACTTTGATATGCGTTCATATATTGTCTCCTAGAATGCTTTATGCCTTCATTCTTCTTACTTATGAAAAGATTCAAAAGATGGTAACATTCATTCACACCAATTGTTTCCCTTCCCCATTTTCTTTTCCAATCAAACGATTCCATTCTTCACAATTTCTCTCATTTCATGCACCCTCCAACATGTTTTATGTAAATCAAACTTTGTTGGTGATAAGTGTCCAATAAGACACTTATTTGGAACATAATTCAATGTAATTGCAAGTAATTAAAGCATAAAACACCATTAAAACATAAGAAAGTGACATAAAACTGAATAACACATGCACAATATGGAAAATACAGTTTTAGAGCTTTTGGATGATAAATTCTCGTAAATTTGATATGTTTTAATTTCTGCAATCTGTTACAGGGTTCCGCGTTGACAACGCAGTTGGACCGCGTTGGACACGCGACACTACAAACCAGTAGTTATAAAAAGCTCAGAACAGAACGAAAACAGGGCATTACTCATTCTATCCACTACTCTATCTTCACAGCGAAATCTCTGAGAGGAGAGCCGCCGTTTTCCTGGACGTTAGTTTTTCTCTTGGAGAAGGAGAAACCCTAAGGTTGAGGAAGAAGGGATTCTACAGCAAGCTTCCATGACCAGAACCTTCTCCCCTTCCCCTGTTTTCTTCTTCATTATGTGTAACTGAGTCCCTGTTGGGGAAAGATGAATCCTTAACTGATCTTATGTAACCCAGATTTTGTATTTATTTAAGATTATTTTTCTTTAACGTTGATTATTCATCTCTTTACTTAATGCTTTTATGACTTGGCCACTTATAAATTGAACCAAAATTCTTCTTCGCAATTGAGAAATTGGTTTTAGAATTGGAACTGAGATTGAATAACATAATTGTGAAGGCTCTAGGGATAGAGGTTTTCATTTGTGAGATCGTTTGAATTCTTGAACGTAAGGCTCACTGCAAATTAGGAATTGCTAAGGAATTAGGATTCCTAATTTGCTATGAAGGATTGCTGAGTCATAGGAGTGACCTTCAATCACTAAGTCGTGAATTCGATCTTCAACTAATGTTTACCTTAAGTATATGAAATGATCAAGGATTACATAGGAGAAGTTTTGGTGAAATCCAACCCTAACATCTTCCAACATTTGAATTCTCACAAATTTATATCAGTCGTTGAGTGTTTGACAGTTTAGATTTTATTTTGAAGTATTTTTTGCATACTGGACAAAGTTCCAGATTTGTTACGGATTCTGTGAATTCTTGTTAATTTCTGCTTGCGTTATCTACGCGCTTCAATTTGCGTTGACTACGTGACACCATAACTGAGTTCAATTAGTGGACTAGTAAGAATTCAGTATTTGAACCAAATCCCTGTGGAGACGATACTCTTACTCATTCTTTACTTCATAAAACGATAAGGTGCACTTGCCTTCATGCGTTTTCACACCAACAGTTGGTAAATAAAATCTTGCATATACTAAATGTACTATTTATATTCGAATCCGTGGAATGCCAATCAAAAGATATAGAGACAAATTCACGTGCAACAATCTTTTATTAGTAAACAAAAGCTAAGGGGAAGGAGAATTTCACATGTCCAGTTGAACAACTATTCACGTACTGATTCTTTATTTTATTGTTGAAATAATATTTTCCTCAATAAAAGTGTTGCGTCCTTGGATCAACCTACATAATACAATAACCTGCGTCAGGGTAGAGATTGCTTCCATCCAAAATAAGGGGAAAAAAAGCCGAAAAATGGAAAGCTAATCCAATAGCAACAAATCTACATGGTCGCTGAGGAACGTTTTTCAAAACTCTTCAACTAGAGGGTTGATAGTTGTCTTCAACATTAATCGTTCATCATATGGTCCCCTTTCTTCTTTCCATCGAAAAGGATAGAAAAAAGATCTCTATGGACTTGTATCCGTTAAGCTTAGAATATTAAGTCTTGTATCTTTTAATTAGAAAAAGCACTTTTTAATGTATGTGATTTAAATTAGTTTAGACGCACATCTTAATACTATTCAACAATTCAAAATCAATTCTAGAAGATTCTAACTAAACAGACACCGGCTGCAAACAGAATTCCAGTGATAAAAAAGGCAGGGGCTTAACCGTTGAATAACAACAGTGCAGCTATAAGTTAAAAAACATTTTTCTTTAATTTAACTTAAAGTGAGAGAACTCATAAAAACATAATCTATTTCTTGATGAGAGTGGCTGCATGCAATATTGTGACTGGTTGTGATGGTTCTCAGCTGAAATTTTAGGAGATTGTTGGTTTGTGCCATCAGTGGAAGTGTTCCCCACCAGAAAAATCAATAGTAGTTATATTGATAGACACAGCTGAGTAATGTATACTACGTTATATTATATTTTTTTTTTATATTTAAAAAATGTTATAAAAATATGAAAAAATATTATCTAAATATTTTTAAAAATGTTACATTTGATTTATATTGTAAAATATTATTAGTAACATTTAAAAAATATTACATAAGTATAAAAAAATATTATTTATTAATTTTAATAATATTTTTAAAAATATTATATTTAATATTTATTACAAAATATATAATGCATAGCAGTGATAGAACTAGAATTCACTGTTGCAACTATAGTGAAGTTGCTGGTGAAACATAAAATTCATGAATTTCATAAAATAGTTTTGAACGTACCAAATTAACGTTCGGCAACCAATTCCTGAGTGGCAAACTCGTAAATCGTAATTACGGTAAACTGCAGCTGCTAATTTGTACCAACATACGAATGCAACAGTTGATATGTATATATATGAAAATTTGCTTATTTTGCGGTTTACGCAGGCAAAAAGGGTTTAGAGCCTGAGTCCAGCTCTACATCACTAACTAAGTATGCTTCTACGCCTGTAGTTTCAAACAAGGAAGCATCTAATATTACCCAGATTTTTAAAACCAAACCGGTCATTGAACCGGTAAATAACAACATAACATCGAGACTCAAGGGAGCACCAACGACATATTACATTGTTTAAACTAGTTTTGTTGTTTGAATTCATTAGCAGTTAGTTTAGATTGGTAATTTTTAGAATATCTTATCTATAACATAAAAGCAGCTATATTTATCTATTAGCTATGTAGAAGAAACTTTAGCTTATCCATTAATTATCTATCTAGGTTATCAATAGTTACTCACAACATTGTATAAAAGATGTTAAATTATATATATATATATATTTAACAAGATTGGAGTTTCTAAGCTTTCGCCAAAATAGCTTATCATTGATGCTCAGATAAATATTACTTAACTAATATTTTAAAAATGTTTATAACATAATATGTTGAAAAATATCTAAAAAATAAAATTATATATTATTATAATTTTATATGATTAAAATTTAAAAATTACATATCATTTTGAACTTGTCGAGTTTTTATGAGTTTCTACATCAATTTTATTTTTAATGACTAATGAAGAATGCCCAGTTCGAGTTCCTGATCCTACAAGTTCGACTGGCTGGTCCTGCAGGTTTGACTAGCTGATCGGATCCGATCCGAGTTTTAGAATCATGAAAATTAGAGTTACGCTCCTTACTACTTTACCTTCTCCTTAGCCTTGGCGGAGCTGCTCTCGTCCTACTATGGGGTGTTAATACGTATGTCCCAAACTCCCAACTGCACTGAAGTTTTGAAAACTAGTAAATTCAAGACTGATTAATTTTCAGCATGCTTAACGACCTAGTCCCAATGTTTTTATTATTTTATAATTGTTCGAGTTTCATGACCAATTATTTTTCAATAATTTTGGTAGATAAAAGAAGCATGATTTGGTGTACATAATTTTGTGACTTGCCATTTTAACATGTTACCGGTTTGAGTATGACTCCCTCATTTTTAGAATTGTCAATCTAGTCTATTCAGCTTAATTTAACCCAACCAAGCTCACATAGATTACAATTAAAATAGTCCACAAATCCACAAAATTTATATATAAAATTCATAGAACTAAAAATTCACAAAATTTTATGTGCTAAGACCAGCCCATAAACTCAAATCATCTTTTATTATTTTTTTTATTCTTTGTAAATAATAGGGTAATCCATATGTTTGTTAGATATATGTAATAAAATCAATTAAAATCATAATAAATTATATACATATGATAGCAAACAAGGTGTATTAACTACATAATTGACTACGGTAGGAAATGTGGATGCAAAAGCTTCTGTAATGATAGCACCAGAAGCATATCGCAATCTGACTAAGGATATCCACAAGAAATTATCTTGAAATGAGAAATACAAAGAACAGTAGCAATGGTATAGGGACAGGGATGTACGAGAATTATTAGAATCCTTCAGTTAAATTTATTGTGTGAGCTAGCCCTACCCTAACCCATTCAATAAAGGACTATACATGACATGATTTATAAAAGCCCTGCATATTAGTTGGATTGAAATAAGCAGAGTTGTTATACAGAATCAAGTCGTTTAATTTGTGGACTTAAAAGCAAATTGACAATTCTACTCATTTTATGAGAAATTGACATATTAAAAATATTTCTCAGTTTACATATGTGTTAATCATTATAATTTGTCTAAATTTTGATTTTAGTTTCTCTATCTTAAAAGTTATGTTTTTACTCTTTATAATTTCACGTGTTAATTAGATCTTGATTTCTATAGTATCTTGTTTCTATACCTATGATTTACTAGGTATTGGTCTTATGGTTATTTCTTAAGGATGTGTGGTCAAAACTAAATTGGTTTTATGATTATTTCTTAAGGATGTGTGGTGATGTATAAAACAAAACTAAACTATAGGAAATTTTATAATTATTATTTTATTAATTTATTGGTAAAAAATTAATTATACCTACAATGCAATTTATGATTATTTGATTGTAATTTTAATTTTTTTTTAGAAATGATCACATAAATAAAAAATAAGAAGTTAGACGAATTTTGGACTGATCAAAATACCTCTAAAAAAAATTAGTATGACCATGTTGGAGTCAAACATACCCTCATAGTGGTTCGAGTTTTTTGACATGGCCTTACAAACCTGAGTATGATTGTGCTAGATGGTGAGCATGACTATGCTAACTCAAAGTACAACCTTGCAACATCCTAAAGCTACTAACATAGTTGTGCGAACCTGACCATGACTGTGCAATCTTAGGAGATGTCAGAAATGATCCAAATTAGTCTTAATAACAAAGAAAATGATTCCAATCCTCCCTCAGAACACAACGAGTGATTTAGCAAAACCTTAACAGTTTAGGAGGTGACTTAGGACAATTTGATTCACAGTAAAGGAAGTTTAAATTCACATCTATAAAAGGGAGGTTTGGCATCGGAAGACACACCATCCATTCACAACAACACCTCTCACATGATTTCTACCACTTATATGAGTCAACACTTGGTTTCCACCACATTTCCATTTTCCATTTCTTATTTTTCTCACCCCTGTTTCCATTTCTATTCCTTCTTCTAGAAATGCTTAAGTTTGTAGATGTGATTAAATATCATTCTATTGATTTATTTAGAGAAAAATAGTTATAATTATGATATGATTCATGATTATTTGATTGTAATTCCAATTAGTTTCTCTTATTTCTTTATGGAATGGTCATGAAAGTAAAGAATAAAAAACTAGGCATATTTTAGGCTAAAAGAAGAGTAAAAAAGGTATAAGAAGACTAAGATCATTAGATGGACCAAAATACCCTTGAAGGAAGTCAATACATTTGTGTTGGATTCAAGCATGCCCTTATAGCGGTTAGAGTTTTCCAACATGACCATGCAGATCTAAGCATGACCATGCTGGATATAACATCCTAAAAATGAATATCAATTTTACGCTTAAATCGTTCATTTTGTTTCATTTTTAGTTTGTTATCTCATGATACGGAATTTTTGAAAAATACTTATTAAAGAAAATACAGTAACTTTTTTTCTTTTCTACTACATTTTGATATAAATCGCAAGCCTCGTCAATATAGGGTTCGTGTTAGTAAATAATTACTAGTTGTTTTTGTGTGCATATAGGTTCATTACAAAATACTCCCCTCATCTTATTTGTCTCTAATCAATAGTAACACAAATTAAACATAATTCATACATTCACGTACAAGCCTTATCTAATTATACAATCCTTTTTACATATACATAAATAGTCTTAGGCATTAAGGCCTTTACATACACTCCATTACATACTATATATGATTCATATTCTGGTACCTGAATTAATTTACAACCACATAATAATAACTAGGATGCTTGCATTCGACTATTTGCAAAATTTTACATTATGGGTATGGAAACATCAACTTGTTCTTCTTTGAGAAAGAAACAAAGGGGACCAGTAAACCTCTTAAGGCCTAGCGGTGGAAACGTTCCAAGCACATGCTCTAATTAAGAGAAAGAAAAGTACCATCAGGCATCTCCGGATAGGCTTGACAAGGATAAGACATAGGGTAAGAAGGGTTTCCTTGTGAAGACTAGACGTGTGAAGAGTTGTGGTAGTGGACAAGGTTTGAGGCTCTGTTTCCCCTTCTAAGGAAGAGAAGTCTTCAATTGTTTCAGTTTGTTTCCTTTAGTAACCAGGAGGAGATGGGAAAACCCCATTTGGATGAAAAGCCTCCAAAGGGATTATGAAGCCCATCATTGTGAAGTTTGGACTCAAGACTTTCAGAAATAAAAAGATGTTCCAAAGAAAACTAAATCCTTACACTAGCTTGGGTTATGATTAACAGTTCGTTAGGGTTTGTTGACTAATCTACATTGCTGATGTCTATGAAGACCTTTGTCGTTGTGAAGGACATATTGTTCGTTTAGAAAGAAAGTGGGGAGAGAAGGAGTGAGAAACTAAGTTTTTTCAGTTAGATTCTACTCTATTCCTAGTGTAATCAATTTCATTCTAACCACTTCAGTTTATTAGAAAATCATGTCATGCATACCAGATTGATTTTAATCTTTCAAAAATTCTTATTGAAATGAGTTATTTTTATAACAAAAACAACCATTATTACATAAACATGTAATTTCCTTAAACATCATAAATCTTTGAGATCACATTATAAATATTATTTGACTAGCATTTTTTCTATGTCTTACATAATGTCTCATTTAGTTTTTATTCCACACCTTTGGAAAATTTTATTTTCTATTCCACCCCTTTGGGAAATTCTTAAGACATAGACACACATTATAAATAATCAAACAATATTTTTTCACTTGTTTGGCTACTCTACCTTCTCTTCTTAATGATATGAGCTCTTCCTAAATGGTTGTCACCATCTCATAATAAGTGAAGAACTTTTTTGTCTTCACAATAGAAGGATTTATGGAGAACCCTTTTATATCTTAGGAGAACCCTTTTGTATCCTCTTTAGTAGGACTTTGTTTCCCTCTGCATGTGCACAAGGGACATAAAAGTAGATTAACTTTCACATAAATCTTTACTTTAGTGATCCCTTAAGCTATATAGGTTCATTTTAAATGTTTCCAAATAATCATGCATGTTTAATCAATATCCAACCAATATGACATGCATATTTAGGTCTCAATTTCTATCATATCATCATTAATACATAGATCATTCTTTAAACATTCATGAGTATTCATCATTCTACTCACATTAGACTTTATGCATTCATAAAGTAACACAAGTTAACTTATCATTCAATCTCAGGTAACATAATCACACACACTCATACATGTCCAACTTGTTTAGTTCATAACATTTTATGATGTATCACTCATTTGAGCTTAACCTACTCAACCTTTTAAGTTATCCCTCAATCTTTCATTTTTTCAAAGATCATTTTGTTTCACATCATTTTTATAAAACTTAGAATTTTTGCTTTAGGTGGTTGAATGGCATCTCTTAAGTTTTATTCTTTGTGCATTTTAATTTTCATGTCTTATGCATTACCTAGTCAAAATATGTTTAAAGATTATGTGTATCAAGATTTTAACTTATTTATATCAATTTTCTCACCCATGGCAGAATGGTGTCCATGGCATTTGCTAAGTGTTTTTTAAACTTTAATTTATTTCTTTTACATGATGAACATCCTTATTACACCTTTATCAATGTTTTAAACTCAACTCCCTTTAGTTTAATCCAAGGTGACCGAATAAATGAACAAGGTTTCTAGGGCCTTTTAGTTCTCTTTTCTTTATCTTAGAAGATGATTTCTACTAATTGAAGTTTATGTCATTAAGCATTACTAAACTTAGAAATTTTTAAGACTTCTCCCTTACACTTAGAGGTTATGGACAAATGGTATGTTTCAAATTTTCAACCCCATAGTTCATTCCTAATTAATCAATTTATGCATGCCTAGATTTAGACTCAAGTCATAGTGAAAATTTTAACTTCCTTTCACTAATTTAGCCATCATATCTAAATGGACATCCTACCATTCCTAACACTTCCTTAAACTTTTAATCCTTTTATATTTATATGCTAAGGATGCTTAATTATCCCTAGTCAATAGTTTAAACTCCTTCTTTCTCAATTAATCTTAAGGTGACCGAATGCAACTCCTAGAGTTTAAGGCATCAAATTTCATCTTTATATGACTTAAATTGGTGAATCCCTCTAGTTAGAGTTTAGACCATAAATTTTTTACCAAGTTTAGTTAATTTTAAGGATTCTCTGCTACTCCTAAAGGTCATGGCTAAATGTCCATTTTCCTCCTCACAACTTCATAGTTCATTTTTAATGACCAACTTGTGCATCCTTGAATCTAACTTAAGTTTTAATTGTGGATTTCACTTGATTTCATCAATTTTGGCTACTGCGGACCTAGCCACTTCTAAATATTTCTTACACATTTAAATCTTCCCATTTATCTAATGATGGTTCTTAAAGAATCCTTAGCAAAAATTTAGACCCGTTTTCCTTTAATGAACCAAAGGTGGCTGAATGCACACCTAATGATTTTAGGATATTTTAGTTCAATTTTTATTTTTGTAAGAAATATTTTCCACCATTTAGTACTTAATCATATTTGGGTCATGTGGACCTTGAGCTTCCAAGGTCACCTTTTCAAAATTTATTCTCATAAAACCTTGGTCCCTTGATTTTGTACACTTCTAGCATCTTAAGCATTTAATCCATACAAGGCTTGTCCAAACTCCTTAGCTTGGATCATGGAAAAAGAGAATCTTAGGTGTTTTATGAAACTTGTTCTATTCTTGGTCCCAAAATTACAATTTTCTCTTGGTGATTTTAGATTTATGCCCAAAGCAAGTTTATGGAACTTATGATTTAATTTTTTTAGTTTTAAGTATTTTAGCCCATGGGTTCAGATCTGGATATTTTATCACACAAGTTCTCAATAGTAATAAAATCAACAAGTTTCAAGTTTTATGAGTAAAAATATTCAAGATAGCATTTTTTTTCAAGACAAGTAAGTGTAGATCCATTAGATCTACTCCACGATTCATTCATCTCATATCATAAACACTTTAATGGATCAAAAATGGATTTTTAAAGAATTTTAACCAATTAAATTGCTTCTAAAATAACTAGAAGCACTTTAATTCATCCAAACTTCAATTTAACTTTTAAAAATCACAAAAGCATGGGGATGATAATTTTGAACCATTCAAGGGAAGCTTTGAGCTCTCATGAGTTCAAACAAAAGGAGGTATATGGATCTTAGAGAAAGGATTCACAAAAAGAAGAAAACCAACCTTAAAAATTAAGATTTAAACCTTAAAAGACAAAGTAGAAAATCCTACTTGATGGAGACTTAGTGTAGGGTTTTGGTGGGGCTGTGGTAGTTGAACTTGGTCTCCTCTTAGTGGTTCACAAAGAACTCTTAATGATGATGATGGGGATTGGTGTTTAGAGGTTGATTTTGACTCAAATTTCAAAGATGGAAACTTAATCTTAAGATGAAAGGTCAGAGTTTTTGGATTAGGTTTAACTTAGATTGTGAAGAGATTTTATAAGTTTTTAGGGAGTGAAATCTGAAACAAATGAAGCCTCCCAAGGTGATAAGTGGATTCGGTCAAGCAAGGACATTTTAGGATTAATTTTTTACTTAAGGGTATTTTGGTAATTTTGTATGAATTTTTCATTTTCCAAAATAATTTTAAATATGAGAAATTATCCTTTTAGGAATATATTAGTTCTATGCCTTCTATGCCTCATGTCCATCGATAGATTGCCACCATATTTCCCTTTCCATTTCTATTCCTTCTTTTAGCATCCTTCGTAAGAACTTGGAGGAAGGAACCCTTTTATAAGTGCTAGTTGTAAAGCCCCTATGTCAGCCTTACTAGCACTTTAGTTTTGTATTTATATCTTAGAATTAAGGTTATAGATTATTTTGTTAGGTTAGCATATTTTTATATAATTTTATTGACCATGTATAACTAACCTCCAAATCATGAGATTTTGGTAAAACTTTTTATTAACTACTTCAACCTGAAATTTTACCTTATGAATGATTATATGTTGTTTATCTAATTAGGTTTAATTTTTCATGTTTGATCAATTGATAAGAATTAACTAGTCTTTTTTATTTTTAATTTAGTTGGAGAGCGGATAATTGTATAATTTCTTGATTAACAAAATTATAAGGTAAACCGAATCTAAAGATTTTGAAATATCAATTGGAATTTTGAGCTTCTAACTGATTATTAACTTAACAAGTATGAATATGTTTTATGCTTCTCTTATTTATATATCTTACATGATCATTGAGGGTAATATTTAGGAGAAATAATATTATTATTGTATGATCATTGAGTGGTAATAACATTAGAATAAATGATTGACAATTGGCGTTTTAAATCATTCAAGGGATAGATTGAGAGTAAAAATAGGTAAAGTCATAAAGAAATTTAAAGTTTTATGCCTATCCAAATTCATACTTGTGTTCATTTGCTTTAAATTTTCTTTAATCTTATTCTCATATTCTCATATTTATATTTTGGAACAAAATTCATTTTTGATGAACTCAAAAGTTCAGATTCAAATCTCTTTTAAGGATTGTTAATATAGTTTTCATAGAATCAACATTGGGATCTAAAATACTTTATTTCTACATTGATTAACAAGTATACTTGTCTACAAATAAAACTTGACATTATACTTGTCTACAAATAAAACTTGACATATTTTTTCCAGAACAAGTTTTCACATATCAAATTCAAAACATAACATTTAATGTAAAGAGATAAAAACCAAAATGGAGATGAAGTGTAATAATGAAAGATTTATTTTAGCTATAAAATTTTGGTCAACTTATAAATAATAGTCCGTCTTCAATTATTCGGTTGACATGGTTGAGAACAATGATTTTAGTTTTGAGTTCAACAAAATGAATCCTGGCTGTTGCTAACTCCATTTTTGAAAACTTCTCCAAGCTCTTTGCTGCTACCATATCTTTAAATTCTTGCATCTTATAATTTAATCTTATAATTTAAGAGGTTTTGTTATTCAAATTTTTCATAAATTGATTTGTCAAGGGATTAAAATAAAATTCTTCTAGCGACATTTAGTCTGATCCATTAAAAACACCACATTTATATCTCATTTTTATTCATTATTACATAGTATTTTTTTTAGATACAATATATTTTAAAAATGTTCATAAAATTAATAATTAACATTTTTTTTATAATTTTATAACATTTTTTAAATGTTACTAAAAATATTTTATGACATAGATTAGATGCAACACTTCTTAAAATATCACTAAAATTAATATGTAACATTTTTATTTTTTTTTTATAATTTTTTTAAAATGTTACAAAAGAGTAACCCGTTAATTATTCCATTTTGACATCTCAAACAACTAGCAATTAAAAATGTTTATGTACACTTCAGATTATCTTCCTAGGACACCCAGCTAAAAGAAATCGTTGAAAGAACCAAAAGTTACTTTCCTAGTGACTAAATTAATTGCAATAAAGCATAGTGACACTTCCATTGTAGAAAACTACAGTTCTCCGGTCCTAAAATTTTCGATTCGCACCCAATATAAAAAACGATTAGGCAACCAGAATTCATCGTCTATTTGTGGCCTCTAATATGTTCACGACATAGCTCACTTAATAAATTCTTTTCTTGCAATAATACCGGAGTCTCATTATTTAGATATATGACCAACAACCATGTGTATATAAAATGGGAGTAATCCTCATCTTAAAAATTACCTTTTAAGATTAAGATAGATTAAACATAATTTTCTAATGCATATCATTTGGTCATTTTGGACTTTGAACTTCCTAACTAAATTTTTGTTAACTTAAATAATTTGGTTATCAATTTTTCAGTAAACCCGAACTACACGTTAACTAAAAAGTTTGCTCATAATTAGTCCCGGTAAAATCTGTTTGCAAATATAAGTCCAATGTGCAAATATAAAGAACCAAATTCTAAAATTTCAGCGCAAGAAGCTCAAAGTTATACTCTCAAACAAAAGTCCAATGCGCATTTTATGTTATTTAATTGAAAACAACCATGACAGATACAGAAATAACAGTGACAATATTTCCAACTTCTAAGCACAGACAAATCCAGAAGGAACCTTCTTCCCACAGGCATTAACAAGCAAACTAACAGCAACAGGCACTTTGAACTTGACAGTTCCCAGAACATTGGCTTTAATAGCTGTGCAGAAACACAGTGCAGCTTCAAGATCTGCAAGACCTTTCACCAATGTACAACACTTCTCACTTGGTTTAGTCCCAATGACTTCAGTAACTAAGCTTAACCAACTTCCACAAACACCAAATTTGAGTACATCTTTGGGGCATTTACCCTGCTTCTTCGGTTCAGAGGAAGGTGGGGTAGTAGATTTTGGAGGGCATGAGAGATTATCAGTTGCAACAGAACTCAAGAAAAGAAAACTAAGCAGTATAAAAGTGATTACCAACCTTGAATCATTTGGATTCATTTTCTTCAACCAAAACTGTGCATGTAATGCGATTATTCGATACAGGGTATTTACTACTTATAATAATATGGAGATTGCAATATCCAGTTGGATTTCCTTCCAAGATTAGGCTAAAGGCTAATGTTAAACTTGTGGTCAATAGTGAGCCACGAATGGATAGTGATCTGAAAGATTTTTGTCATTTGTTGTTGGCTAGTAGCAATAATACAATGTTAAAATTTGTGTTTCAAGCGTGTTTTTCAACTAACTAAATTAAATCAATCTATTCTAATGCGTTAAATTTATAAATATTATTGGATATAACCAAAAAGCTTATGAAACATTGGATGAATGGGTGGTTTATGTGGATGTTATAGAAATTACGGATGACTGGACCGTCATCTTAATTAAAAGTTCTCATTTTAAAATTAAGAAATTATATTTTATAATTTTATATAAATAACAAAAAAGACAAGAGAAGAGAGAGAAATATATAATAAAATAAATTATATAATAAAAATGAATTCGGTGATATAAAAGATAAGAAGAAAAAAGAGTATTAACATGATGACTAATCCCTTTTCATTGAAGAGGATGGCACTTCTTGAAAGTGTTGACAACATTTCTCAACAAGGGAAGAACCTTCTTTATGCGAGCAGATATGTACAAGAACAACATGTACAAGAACAACATGGACCGAAGAAAGAATGTCTTGCAAATTACGCATGTTGACGTCATCTTGAATTCCACAAAGAGATAATACATAACCCTGGCTTTTAACAATTAATATCACATATTTATAATTTACATGACTATTCGAATATTTGTCAATATGATTACTGGAAATGATAGGTATTGTACAAGTAATCAAGTTCTTTATTTATTTGATGAATTGGAAATAGTCAGTTTGAAAACTTTTTAAAAATACCACTCATATATATATATATCCAAAATTATTAAAAAAAATATTTATAGTAAATATATTTATTTATATCTTAAATTTTATTTTAATTAATTAATTAATAAAAATATATAATTATTAAAAAACTATTTATATAACAAAATTAACCAATATTTTATACAAAATAATCATAAAATTTTTTATAATCAATTACATTTACAAAAGCTGTAATCGATTAAAAAAAAATGTAATTAATTAAAAAATTGTGGTTATCTCTATACAAATTAGTGAATAACTTAGTATTATAAATGATTTTATAATCTATTACGCACTCTGATATAATTGATTAACACCTCATATAAAGTTTAGAATATAGCAAGTGTAATTACTATAGTTATATTTAAATATAAAATCGTATATATACCTCCTTTGACGTCTTTTCATTTTATGATACCAGTTCATTTTTCTAATTGTTTGTTTTCTTGCTTAAAATTGTTTTGTTAAATGATCACCATCTTATTTAAATTGCTTTCCTAAACAAATGACGCTTTGTTACTCTCTTTTTTGAAGATGCTTTCTTGATTAAATAATACCTTACTTGGCAATGTTTTATTATCATTTGGGTGGTTGGTTTCTTTTGTTAGTGAAAAATGATATTTTTTATATGAGTTGTTATTGATTAAAGATATTAATTTGATTCATTCAATCCAACTCAATTCTAATTCATGTCTGTTAAAGTTAAAATGACTCATAAGTTCATAAAAAATTTATGTTTGTGAAGTTCATAGGATTAAACATCCAATAAACCCTATAAATTACGTAACATCCTAATAACGAAATCTGTCATACGTTTAAGTCGTATCACGAATTCACTATTAGTTTGTTATTTCATAAGATAAAATTTATTTAATAAATTTCTTATGCTGAAAATATGGTACAAATTTTTTTAAAAACATTGATTGAAAGTGTGAACCTTGTCATATTAATTAATGCTGTAGATAATCATCATTGAAACATCGTCACTCATGCTAAAGTTTGGAACCTACACATGATGTAATATTCATTCATTTATATAATATTTTGTAGGTTATTATATATATATATATGTGCATGAATAGTACAACTATAAGAAACGTAATTCAAGACTCTTGGTGAGTCTTTTAAAACAAGATAAGGGCATTTACGCCCTTTTAAAAGATTATAGTCATCCCAAAACAGAAGATACATATGATGTAACGACGGGAATAAAATTTTCTTCAATTCTTCCAACATTCCATACACGAGCACAAAACTCCAATCCGCCTTATTCGTTTTAGCATAGACCACTTTCATCGTAGAGCATGGTCAGGCTCTAGGAAAAGAAATGGAGAGTAGGAAATGAAAATTTGAAATTTCTCCGTAGGTATCTACCCTAATATTGGTGACATCATTTCTAACTCATCCACTTCAGTTTATTGAGAAAAAGTGATAGACATACAAATTCAATTATTTCTCTTTAAAATAGTTCTTATTTGAAGTGATTTCTTTACTTAGTGATAACAGAAGTCAACTATTGTTTAAGCATGCATTTCATGCATTCTAGAATTCATTCTTTTATAGAGATACCCATAAAGCATACATCTTATACATTTTTGATATCACAATTTCATCACATCACAGATATCATTTGACCTTTGTTTCACTCATGCCTTAACTATAATTCATTCTTATTTCTTTATCACTTTCTCAGTGATCATCTCTAGTTTAGACACATTATGCATAATTTAGTCAAAAATATTCTTTTCACTGGCTTTACTACTCCCTTTTATTATTAGGATATGAACTTATTCCTTGATGGTCGTTGTAAACACCTATTTATGTCCGAGGCTCCCATTTTTCCTTTTTAATAAGAGAAAAAGTAGAAAACAAAAAAAAGAGAAAATAGAAAAAGAAAGTTAAAAAGAAAGGCAACAAAATAAATGAATAAACGACAAATGGGGTTAGAAAAAGAATTAAAACAAAGAAAATGAATAAATAAATAATGAGTAAAATAATAAGAATAAAAATTCTGAAAAAATAGAAAAACATTAAAACAAAAAATTAAAAGAAAACAATAAAAGAAAATTTAATAAACAAGAATTAAAAACTGAAAACTGGAAAAAATCAGAATAAACCAATAACAAAAATAAAATAAAAATATGCATAATAAAACAGAAAAAGAGAAAATCAAAAAAAGAAAGAAAAAAAAATAAGAAAAACAAAATATAATAAAAATTAGTAAACAAAAATACGAAAATAAATAAATAAACCAAAAATCTGAACAATAAAACATTAAAATAGAAAAAGAGAAAAATCTAAAATATGAAAATATATTATTAATGGCTGCTGATTAAAAGAAAAAGAAAAACATAAAATAGATTTCAAAAACTGAAAACAGTTGATATAAAAACTAAAAAAAAAACTAACTAAAGGGGGAGAGAAGAAAACTAAAAAAAAGAAAAAGAAAAAGGCATGCGTGCAAGAAGGGAAGGTTCTCTCTGGAGTTTTTGGGGAGCGTTCTTTCTCTTCTTTTCTAAGGGGGAGGCGGATTCTTGGGGTTTCTCCTGCTAGCAAAGGTTTTTTTGGAGGAGGGAAAGGACGGATTCTGGCTCCAGGAGCAAGATCTTTCATTCGGGTCCAAGAGAAAATAAAGGTTCTGTTGATTTGTTTGCCAATTTTGGGAACAAACAACGAAGAAAAACACATCAAACATACCATGCTTGGTTGCCGTAGCGGAGGAAAGAGAGATCCAGAAACAATCCAGAACCAAGCGTCTTCCCAAACTTCACGTTCTCAAGAGCAGGTGGTAGATTTTCATTAGGCACAACATTCGTCTGCAAATTTCTCAAGTAAGCTCTCTATATGGATCCACTTCTTATAGTCGATTATGTTGCTTTGACGCTTAGATACAGAAGGTAATGGCTAGATAGATATAATTTAAGGAAGTCATGTGTTGATTTCAATCTTATTTTTCACTGCTAGCCCTGACATATTGGTTTCTAGTTAGAATCTTGAATTTGTTGCATCAAGGTAAATTCGAGAGCATTTGTGTCCTCTTGTAATGGCGTCTCAACTGATATGTACTCTTCGTGCCTTTTGATTTTCAATCACCGTTAAAAAAAAAAAACTTGTTGAGAGGTGGAAGTTCGGCTTATTTAAGGCCCTTGCTAGTTTGTGAGGAGATATATGTTCAAGTTTCTAGGAAAATGCTGATTCCAGAGGCATGGCGGGTGATGCGACTCTGCATCCGTACACAAGATAACCTTAGATACTTTTTGAAGGGTGTTTATCTGTCGTTGTTGCTACATGTGCGTCCAAGATGAAGACAAAACTACCTTTTTAAGATTGAGTTCGTCGACGCATTCATTTGGTGATGAAACGGAGAGTGGCCATGGAAAGCCCCTTGCAATAGTTGAATTACATAGGATAAAGATTTGCATGGGTAGCCACGGTAGATGTATGTCTGTTTACGTCCAGAATATGGTTAATATCGATCAATGTTGATCATATATTACAAAGCCTGATCCTTGCTTAATTGGTTGGTGCACATGGAACCATGCATGAGGAGCCAGGCTCGAGTCTCCCATGCGGCCCTTTTAGTCATCACGGTATCCATATTTTAGACGAGCCCAACCTAGTCGATATAGGTGTACAGACTTCCTTCCTATGTTTGTCGTTCTCCCCTGGGCATTGGCTAAGACTTTAGAGTTATGAAAGGTTGCTTATTAGGCAGCCAAACACGAACTACCCCAGCCACATTGGAGAATTACTGCTGAATCCGTATGCAACTGGTACAGTGAAAATAATATTAAGGATGCTTCAGGTGCTTGAATTTTGTTCGTCCCAATTTGTAAATGCTTATAGCATGCAAGACCCGATAGTAGCATTGAATTTAGCTTGAATCAAGTCACAGTGTCACTACCAAAATGTTAAATTCATGAGTGCTGATTCCCTCCCAATATGCATAAATTTTGTTCGTCCCAATTTGTAAATGCTTATAGCATGCAAGACCCGATAGTAGCATTGAATTTAGCTTGAATCAAGTCACAGTGTCACTACCAAAATGTTAAATTCATGAGTGCTGATTCCCTCCCAATATGCATAGTAACCTGATTTGGATGTATACGTGCATGGCATAAGTTACGCTCATCCCTCGTCCGTGCGATTTTGCCAAGCTTTATTACATTTTCAAGCCTTATACACCATTTTTAAGCCTTTTTATTAAGAAAATTAATAAAAAATTTCAGAAATTAAGAAATTAATAAAAAATTCCAAAAATTCAAAAATTAATAAAAAAATTATAGAAATTAAAAAATTAATAAAAAATTTCTGAAATTCAGAAATTAATAAAAAAATTCTAGAAATTAAGAAAATTAATAAAAAAATTCCAGAAATTAAAAATTTAATAAAATATTCCAGAAATTCAGAAATTAATAAAAAATTCTAGAAATTAAGAAAATTAATAAAAAAGTCCAAAAATTAAGAAAATTAATAAAAATTTTCAGAAAATCGAAAATTAATAAAATATTTCAGAAATTAAGAAATTAATAAAAAATTCCAGAAATTAAGAAATTAATAAAAAAACTCCAGAAATTAAAAAAATAATAATAAAAAATTTCATAAATTAAGAAAATAATAAAAAATTTCAGAAATTCAAAAATTAATAAAAAATTCTAGAAATTAAAAAATTAATAAAAAATTCCAGAAATTAAAAAATTAATAAAAAATTGAAGAAATTAAGAAATTAATAAAAAATTCCAGAAATTAAGAAAATTAATAAAAAATTCCAGAAATTAAGAAAATTAATAAAAATTTTTTGAAAATCAAAAATTAATAAAAAATTCCCGAAATTAAGAAAATTAATAAAAATTTTCAGAAAATAAAAAATTTCCAGAAATTCAGAAATTAATAAAAAATTCCAGAAATTAAGAAAATTAATAAAAATTTTCAGAAAATCAAAAATTAATAAAAAATTTCAGAAATTCAAAAATTAAAAAAAAATTCCAGAAATTCAAAAAATTAATAAAAATTCCAGAAATTCAAAAATTAATAAAAAATTCCAGAAATTAAAAAATTAATAAAAAATTCCAAAAATTAAAAAATTAATAAAAAAATTCCAGAAATTCAGAAATTAATAAAAATCAAGAAATCAAGAAATTCATTAATAAAAATTCCAGAAATTAAGAAATTAATAAAAATTTCATAAAATTCAAGAAATTAAGAAAATTAGCAAAAATTCTAAAATTCCTAAATAAACTTATAAGATTGTCAAATAAATTCATAAAAATTTCTAATAATCATCCTAAATTTCCATAATTGAAAAATTATGCCAAAATTCTATTTGAAACCCCAAAACTCAAAAATGAAATTTTTATCTCAAAAATCCTAGTTGGTGACTTTTCGAAGATGATGCCTCAAAAATCCTCTATAAATAGAAGGGTTTATAAGAGGAGAAACACACCATTTTGGAGATTAACTCCAATACCATTTTCTTTCTTTCTTTCTTTCTTGTTAGTTTTGCCTCCTTCATGGAAGACTTAGGTTTTCTTTCTTGTTAGTTTGCCTCCTACATGGAAGGCTTAGTTTTTCTTTATTGTTAGTTGCCTCCTACATGGAAGGCTTAGGATTTATTTGTTGTTAGTTGCCTCCTACATGGAAGGCTTAGGATTTATTTGTTGTTAGTTTGCCTCTTTCTTTGTTGTTAGTTTGCCTCCTTCATGGAAGGCTAGGTTTGTAGTTTCAATTCAAGGATTCAAGCTATTTTCATTTTAACTTTGAGGTCTTGATCTTTATTTACATGCTTATTAAATGGTTTCTACTCTACTTCACTATATCTTCAATTTTATTCTTTAATCAAAGTTTGATCGGTTGACGTATTTTGATTAATGCATAATTGATTTATAATTGGTTTTTGATTGGTAAATCATTTTTCCAAAAGTTTGAAAAGTAGAAATTAAGTAATTGAATTGAAGGTTTTCATTTTATTACTTACTTCAACTGAATTCTGATTGTGAAATTGGTTTAGATAAAAGATTAAGTGGTTACTAAATCTTGTTGATCATAATTAATTGAATCCTGAGAGGTTTCTCAGTAGAGAATTCAAGGATCATTTTAGGGGTTCTAGATGATCCTAGGTTGGTAAACACAATGCATGATTTTAGTGATCAACGATTAGTTAAGAAAATAGCCTCTGAATTCCTTGAGTTGATAATTGTTAAATTAATTTCACTCTGTATTTTGCATTTAGAACTCAATATTGCATCTTTCCAAAATCCCCTCGTTCTAATTTTCTCCTAATTTGCTTAAGAATATGAAATGGTCTTTGGGAGATGACCTAGGTTGCACCTTATACTATACCAATAGTTTGGGGGAAATCTAGAAATTATTTTTGCGCGTTTACGACGAGCGCGTCACATGCACACATAGATATATACCATCTAAAGTTAAAACGCAAGATAAATTAAGGTATAACTGAAAATGACACACGAATAGAAACCAAAGTTTTAACGAATTGAACCTATGAAGAACAACTCCTTTAATTTGATTACATGTTACATTATCCTGCAATAAGATATAGTCATGGCTAATTAATACATATGCACTTCATCTTTGTTCAAATGAAGCAATCTCTACCTATAAAAAACTACTCCTTTATTTTGATTACATGTTACATTATCTTGCAATAAGATATAGTCATGGTTAATTAATACATATGCACTTCATCTTTGTTCAAATGAAGCAATCTCTCTCTCTTAATGACAATTTTGTGTTTACAATTGAAAAAAATATATACAACAAAAAAAAATATTGATTCAATTATCCAAAAAAATACAAATAGCAAATAAACCAGTTAATATATAACCTGAAAAACTAATCCACTTGTATAATAATATAATCAATGGTCACCATAAGGTTTTATCAATGAACAAAATGGTTGAATTAGAGTAATTAATCATGCTTCATGCATTTTATATTTGTATATTTGTATATTATTACTTAACCAAATCAAAATATAATAAAAGAATAAAAAAAAGCAAGGAGCATAGGATTTTTCTTCAATTGTTGCAGTAGTAGTTAAGATGTTTATGGATCATAAAAATAGATATTCCTTTCTTTGGTAATAACATGTATCCTCTTTTGTATACTTTATTATGTATTCAATCTGTACTTAAAGATTTGAAAAGAGATATGCTTACCCTACATAATATATAATCTACTATTTCAACAAATAATTCAAACATGATACATTACCAACTAGCTCTTTTTTTGATAATCTAATATCTCACTTGTTGCATCTATATAAAATTAAGCTTTTATATAGATATATACTTTATGTATATTATATAATTCATTCTATAATTATAATCTCATGTAAATGGAGTAGGGTATGGAAAGGTATAAAGAGGATGCATTCACTAATTGAAGTATTTGTTGTTCCATATATACATGTAAATAGTGCTTAAAAATAGTATTTTTATGGTGAGTTTTAGATGAAGTTTTGGTATTTTTATGGTGAGTTTTAGATGAATTTTTGGAACAACGATTGTTTTTATTAATTTAGTTATGAGCAATGAAAATTCTCGAGAATCAACGATGGATGTATAATAGGTTGGATCATAATAGACATGTGAGACATGAATTTGTAAAAGGGGTTGATGAATTCATTCAATTTTCAACCAACCAGGAAAGCTTTGAAAGGTATCCAAAATTAAGGTGTCCTTGTACGAAATGTTAATGTAGACAATTTTGTTATCTGAATGATGTGATGGTCCATCTTTATGAGTAAGGATTCATGAAAAATTACTATTACTAGACAAATCATGATGAAATAATGCCACAACATCCTTCTATTACAATTGAATACTCATATTATGGTTATGGTCATGGAAGGGAAGAATTAAATCCATTTGAACAGATGATCATGGATCATGTTGGCCCCAAAATTGGTAATGTCATGCAACAAGATGATGGTGGAATAGGACATGACATCTTGGAGGAAGATCTAAATCCAGAGGCTAAAAAATTTTATGACATGTTAGAAGCTGCACAAGCATCATTGTATAATGCACATGAGAATTATATAGAATTGTCAGCTTGCGTGGAAGCATTAAGTATAAAATCTGATTCAAATTAATTTGGAGATAATTTCAATCGGTGGGTTCAGTTTATGAACAGAAACATGCCTAGTGGAAACCAAATGCATATAAATTTTTATCATGCTAAGAAGTTAGTAGAAGGTTTGGGATTAGGTTTCATAAATGATTGTTGTCCACGTGGCTGCATGCTCTTTTATAATGATGATGCAAATGAGAGTATTACAAGTTGCAAGTTTTGTGGTGAAGAAAGGTATAAGATAACCACTCGAAGGAGTGTTTAAAGAAAAATATCCCAAAAAATATGGTAATTTCCTATTACTCTAAGATTGAAATGATTGTACTCTTCAATGGTCACTGCATCTCATATATGATGGCATGGTGAGAACCAGAGGGAGGGTGGTGTCTTATGTCATCCATCAGATGGAGAAGCTTGAAATCATTTTGATAGGATATATCCACAGTGTTCTCGTGATCTCCCAAAATATAAGGTTAGGATCATGTGCTAATGGTTTTGCCCTTTTTGGTCAATACAGTCAGACATATTTATGTTGGCCAATCATATTAATACTGTACAGTCTTCCACCTAGAATGTGCATGCAAAGGGAGTTTATGTTCCTTATAATCATTATTCCTGATCCAAATAATCATAAGAGTAATATTGAATTTTACATGCAACCTCTTATAAAAAAATTGACAAATATATGAAATGACATAATAGTTACATATTATGTATCATTAAGACAAAATTTCATAATGAAGACAACTTTGATGTGGATAAGTAATGACCTTCATACTTACAGAATGTTATCTGGTTGGTCAACTGCC
This sequence comes from Canavalia gladiata, assembly GCA_037954105.1. Taxonomy (NCBI): domain Eukaryota; kingdom Viridiplantae; phylum Streptophyta; class Magnoliopsida; order Fabales; family Fabaceae; genus Canavalia; species Canavalia gladiata. Next base: position 44,132,634 of record CM075661.1, read on the forward strand.
GGAAGACTTGCTTGTTCAATATATATGGAGCACTTAAAAGCAAGCTAATTGTACCACAACCGAAAGCATATATTTTTTTACTATCATCAAAAATCCTTCCAGTTGATTATTCTAACAGAAAAAATTAAAATATTTTAAAAAAAAATTGTATTAATTCTATAATATATCTTACCTAAACTGTATCACCAACATTATTTAGTTCGCCACTTTTGTAAAATGTATATTATATATACATTATATATGACTTCAGTTGTCATGTTATAAAACTTTAACTTTGTAGATTACATTCTACTATAAAAATATTTGATCTAAAAAAATTTAGATGGGATCGAATTTAGATATTTTTTTTAAAGAAGATTGTTTATAAAAAGGTGAATTTTTAACATATGCTAGAAAATTTTTCATATTTATAAGGTAGTTGCATTAGCAAAATGATTTCAAGATATAAACGCAAGTAAAATTCTACTACCTAGATATAATAGTTTTTTGCTTCGCTAAAAAGTTATGAAACATATCTAAATAAATACATATAATTTATGAAATTTTAGAACTTTACTTTTTAGTAAGATAAGAGAAGTTGATTGTTTGAAGTGTTAAAATTTTTTAAAAATAAATACTTATGCATTAATATTTAACTTTTGTAAGAAAAATGCTTTATTTATAAATTTTATAAATTTTAAAAACAAGATATGAACAAGGTTCTATAAGTAGAAAAATTGTGATGATGCTTCTAAAGAATAATTTTTTTTAAAATTAATTATATAACTTTTATAAATTTGTATGATAGTGTTTAATATAATGAAATAAGTTAGATATTTTTTTGTGGTTGGTAAATGCATGCATTATTTAAAAATATATTGTATTATATATGTGATTATATATATAGTTAGTTAAATTATTTGAATTATGTTTACAAATAATTAAAATGTAATATTATCTGATTAAAAATAAATTTATTTATTGAAATAAAAGTATTATTAATATAATATAATATTTTAATAATGATATTTATTTTATATTTAAGTTGTATTACGGATATATTACTAATTGTTACATATGTTTGTAGAAATTTTTTATACTAAAAATATTACATAATATTTTTTTAAAACATACTATAAAAAGGTTAGCCTTGTTTTAAAATAACTCACATGAAATTAATTAAAAATTTAAAGATTATTTTTCTCATTAACTATTCTACTACTCATAATAAATTATTTAATAAAATTACTTGAATATGATATTAATAATAACATAGAAATTCATACGTAATAATGAGAATGATACAAGTTATTTAACATGAGTTTAAATTTAATTTATTTAAAGTTTAACTTATCTCGATTTATTTAATAAATAGATAAAAATAAATTTATTAAAAAAAATTTAAATAAACAAATTAGCTTAAACTTATAAAAAACATGTTTAGCCTATTTACCTTTATAAATGATATATTTATATTTATTTTGATATATTATATTTATATAATATTAATATGTTTATATAATTTGTTAAAAATTTAAAATTTAATTAAATAAAAAAAAATTTAGATAATTTTTTTCTTATCTTTACAATAGATCTCCTATCTCGTTTTCATCTACTTTTATGATTTAGAATTTCATTCTACACATTTCTAATTTTAGGCAAGATAAACTTCATATAATCTATCTTCACTCAACCTTTAATACCATAGGTGATTTTATCTAAAAAATGCATGTTATATACAACACGTAATGTAGTATCTCAAAATAAATATTTGTAAAATTTTATAATATTTATTATAAGAACTGTGTACCTTACTTTAATTTTAAAATAAAATCTTTATATTTTACTTAATTTTATTTATATTAAAACTTGCATAGTTACATATGTGCATTATTTTTATATATTATTATATTTGTATATAATTAATGTCCAATATGTATAATTTAAAATTATATAATTAAACTTGTCGACCTTTAAAATAATTTATATATATATATAATTTAAGTCTATTTAATAATTTTTTTATTTTATAAATTTTAGATTTATAAATTTTTTTAATCAATTATTTATATAAATTTTAAATTTATTTATTTATTTATTTATTTATATTATAAATTTTTAAATATACTTAATTTTAAAATAGAATAAATGTTGACAAAAATATTCTATAACATATAAAAAATTCTGATAACTCAAAAAACAAATTTAACTCCAACATTCAAAACCTATTTAAATTTAACCTATTATCATTTCTATTCATATAAAATCAACACACATAAAAATCATACACCAATCCTTTCAAATAAGGTGTCACTACCTCCTATCAATACAATCATCCATCAAAAGAAAATCAAGATAGAAGAAATATCATTAAAGTCAAACAGATACAGCACATACTCTAGAAGTCACACCATTCTAAACGGCAAGCTCTTAAAACTTCGAAATTAGACAAGTCTTCCTCAAGTCCAATGGTGAGGATCAAAGTAGTAAAAACCACCATCTGTGCCTTCAGTTCCTGGGATGAAAGGAGAGCTTCCCTGAGATGAATACTAATGAGATATAATATCATGAGGATGTTAGAGGGTCGCTATCATTTCACAACGAAGAACTCGATGAGGAGACCAAGGGGATAACCGGAGGCATCTATGTGTTCGAAAGCCCGACGCGTGCACAACGACTTGGACCATGATGACAATTGATGGGAATGAAATCTTGATCGTCTGAGTATGGAACGGAATGTAGGGTGAGAGAAATTATATTTCTCAGTAAGCTTCAATCCTAAGGTCTAATGCCATCATTCTTAACCCATATTATGAAAGGTTCCATACATATAAATTTATTTTTAATTTTAAAATTACTTCTTTTTTTTAAATGGTTTACTTATAATCAGACAAATTCCAAGCAGTCACGCTAGAACATACGATCATAATAATAAATCATGAATTTAAACAGTGATAATTCGTCGTCTATTTAACAATTGATAATCATATATATTTAAATAATATATTACGCGTTAAGATAAAGTAATGTTATGAATTATTTATTAAATTTTATTTCATATATAATTTTACAAATATGCAATCTAATTATAAAAAGTTAATAAGTTAATGGATTAGACAAAATGAGGAAAATTGTATGTGGCTGGAAGATTTTCGAAAATTCAGAAGCGGGAATTTTATGTGGCCGGGCTTGAAGAAAGGATGTAATGCCTTAATTTTGAGCCAATTACATTATATAAGCTTTGGTTATCCATAGGGGCTTCTCCGATATCACGTGATTTCCTTCACTCTCGTTTGTGCTTTGTGGTTTCAAATTAATAAGGATTCAGCGTAAGTATGTTGAGGGCAATTTTCACATTTTCTTTGGGAACCATGTTTGGAATCATGCTTACACGGAGGGCACAAAATCTTTTTCAATTTGAAGGGCTTCGCAGGCTTTCTTCTACGAATGATGTTAACAAGAAAGTTCTTGTAACCCAGTCGACAGTGGAACAACAAAGCAATGAATGATCCAAAACTTTTGCTGCTTGCTATAGCCGAATATGAGAAAGAGGAAAAAAATATAATGGTTGCATGCATGTGCAAGATATAAATGGTTATCTACGTGGTGCTGTCCTACCTTGTTGGATTAGTGGAGGGATACGTTTTTGGGAATTAATTGTACATAAACGAACGTTTAAATTATCTAAATCTTTCTAATGTTGATGAAAGTTGCATATGATAATTACTACTGTTATTATGTATGTTATCTAGGATTTAAATATACAAATTTACATTAACTGCTTTGTACAAACATTATGGCATTGCTTGGGTCTCAATTAAGCGCAGAAATTGAACTTTTCTTATTATTTTTTTATTTGATACTAGCGTGTAAGTTGAATATGTAACTGATAACTGTTTTGTTATGACTTTTGTACAAAGAAAATGGGAAAGTTGTTTTCATATTCGTCTGCACCATTAATATGGTTCGATCTCATGCTATAAACTACGGTAGCATCACTTCAACTTCCTCCCGTAAAAAAAAAGAAAAAAAAAACTTCAATTTCTATCTCTTTAGAATTCATTGACCTAAAATTGATGTTGTTTCGACAAATCCCGCTTAAATTTTATTGTCTTTTATTTTCGTGATTTAAATGTTATATTTATCATTCAATTTAAATTAAATAATGTAACCGTGCTATGTGACTAGTTAATTAGTTACATATAACTTCTATTTGTTGATTAAAAAGATGTCCACACTGCTAAATCTAAACCCAAACTGTTTTTCCGAAATAAAATAAAATTTTAAAAGATAAAATATCATTTTTAATAAAAAAATTAATTATTTTTTTTATTTTAATATTTGTTTATTTTTTAAAAATTAAATTAATTAATATTTTTATTTTATGAAAATAATTTTAAAAATACCATGATTAACTTCAAAATTTTAGAAATCAAAAGAATAGTTTAATCAATTTGAGCCATTTAAAAGAAATGTCTAATCCATTTGATTAATTAAGAATTGGAAATTAGATAATTTATACAAATTTAAATTTTATTATTTTTGTTTTTTCAATGTACACTAAAAAAAATCTTTGAGATCCTTCCATTAATTGGTGAAGATAAGTAGTAGGTTTTGTAAAAAAAACAAAAACAAATTGGATTAACGCTAATTAAAACCAAGTTTATTTCAAGTGGACTTGTTTAAACGACCAAAAACCTGTAAGGATAACGCTTAATAAACGCGAGCGTTTGGTTCAACGGCTGCAATGAGAGAAATCTATAAAGGAGGATTCGTGTGACATGACTTCTGCCACCTGGCGATAGCGATGAGAGTTTCGAAAAGGTGAAGCTCATAGAATGTGACTGCTGCCACTTCAACGGCTCTTGACGAAAGGTTCTGATGACTTCGGAAACAGTTTTATTAAGGTTTAAAAATATTTTAATTGATGATTAATTAAGTAAGGCGTTAAATGTGATTTCATTTATTTACTTGCACTTTTGGTTGCCTAACTATTATCTCAGCTATTCATTTTATATATATATATATATATATAAATCAACGGCTTAATTAACGTTTGACTTGCAGAAGTTAGACGTATTACTGAAAATTTCTCCCTTTAATCTGCTCTTGTGGAGATGATCTAATCTTATCACTCAGTATCTGAAAAGACTTGCGCCCAAGGGTGATATGTAAAATATATGGTGATAACTAGGAAAAATGAGTGCTACTAGATCAAAATGAAAGAGTATCATGTGCCAAATGATATTTTATAATACAGTCGGAATAAAATTAAATTATATGAGGAGATGAGTATAAATAATTTTGCTATTAATGGTAAAAACATTTAATTTTTATTTGATACAACTATATACTCAGAATTTGAACCTGAAACAAGTGATCCATGTATTGATGGTAAAGAGGAGAGCTGTTGAGTAGAAAAAGAAGTAAATTATTGTGATTTATTGATGTGTAATACAAAATTATCCATGCTTTTTGGGATTTCCTATTTGTTTGTTGAGTTTAATCTATTAACTGCCCCTGTATATTTCGATAAAAAATTTGTAATATCCTAACTTTTCTATAATAAATGTGTGAGGTTATAAATAGTTTTTAAAATAAAATTAGGTGAAATTAAAAATTAAAAACAGAAAAATTAGAAAGTTTGATATAAACGACGAAAATATCTTTGCATTTGGGCAAATCAAATAATGAGGCAGAAAAAATGAAAATACAAACATAAGACATCCTATACATAAGACATCCTAAGGGGATTATAAATATCATGTATGGTTAAAAGTAAAGAAAATTTTAGAAACCTGAGAAGGGACAAAAACGTCTTTCGGAAACTTCGAAAATGATCAAAATGTCCTTAGGAGCTATACTTTTTGCACAAAGTTAGTCAGTTCCCATACAAATAGCAAACGGTGTTAGATTAACATGGGAACAAACTAAAAATTCTTAGAAATATCAGAGGAACAATTTGGGAAATTTTCCAGCAATACTGAGAAAAATTACGAAAACGTCCCTGAAAGGCCGGGAGGGCAAGATAAGGTGATAAGCATGCCAAGAGTGGGTCCACCCCCATGTGCATGAAATGCAACAGCTGGAAAGGTGGTGGTGAATCACTAAAATGAAGTCAATAAAGTCTTCCACAAAAAGACGAAAATGAATAGTAAAAAGGTTCTTTTAACCATGGTTAAAACTAATTAACCTTGGTTAATTAAAAGTAAATTATGCTTAGGGTAAATTAATTATAATTAGAGGAAATATCAGTCTAATTAACACTAATCTAAGTCTAAAAGGATAATTCCTTAAATTTTGATTTATTTTGAAAAATAGGAAAAATCTAGGCAAAATTACCAAAATACCCTTGAGTGTAAAACTAATTCCACTTGGTCGATAAGAGTTCGAATTTTTTGGGACCCTTTGGACCCCATGCTTTAGATTTTTCAGCTTAAAAACTCATCCAAATCCTTTCCATTCTCTCCAAGCTTGCCATAACTCCAAACACCCAAAACTTACACTTTAAGCTTAAGTCTTCATCTTTAAGACTTAAGTTATATTAAAGTTATAAACACTTAAGCTCCACCATCATCCTTTTTCCACGACCAGAGAAGATCAGAGAGGACCCAAGGCAGCCTTTAAAGCCCACAAAAACATTAAGGAGGTCTTCAACAAGTAGGATCTTTCTACTTGTCTTTTTATGCTTTTAACTTGCCTTTTTATGGTGTGTTTGTTTTCTTTCATGTATCTTTTCTCCAAGATCTGTGTGTCTTTTTTTATTTTCACTTGTGAGAGTTTAAAACTGTATTTTAACCGTTCAAAATCATCCCCACCCGTTTTTAGTAATTTTTTAAAGAAAAACGTTTATTCGGTTAAAAGTGCTTTTAAGGAACTTAGAAGAAATTTCATCGGTGGAATTTGTTTTAAAATTATTTTTGGTGATTTGATCATTTTTATGCTCTCATGAGAAAGGTTTTTGAAACTTATTTGAAAGAGGAGATGTGGATCTTGGAGTAGATCATGAAGATCTACCCTTTTAATGCTTGAGAAAAGTGATATGTTGCTTGTTTTGATGATTAAGTTTTAATATTGTGATTTATCTCTTGTGATGAGTTTGTGATGATTTTTGTGTTGGATATGCACCTATGATTATGTATGTTAAGAGGTGGAATAAAGTTATGTAATAAGTTCCAAAGGTTTCCTTTGGACATTAGTTAGAAAGTTATCACGCAAAAGATGTAATTTGTAGCCCAAAAGTGGCTAAATCCTTGTATGGCATCCAAGACTCATCATGACCAGCACCTAGGCCTCACAATCTGGACGAAACAAGCATGGACCAGAGGCAAGAGAGGCTGCAAAAGCACAACACCACTGAATCAAGGTGGTGTGAGGTGAAAGCTTGGAAGAAATCACCTTCGCTAACAAAGGAGGGCTTTCGGCCACCACTCAAAAAGCATAAGTATAACTTGGCTAAAATTTTTATAACCAAATCAAGCGCTGCAATTAGGTTTTAAATTAACAAAATAAACCTTTGAACAAAGTAAATCAAAGTAAAAATGGGTAAAAAACCTCTAGGAGTGCATTCGGCCACCCTAGAGAGATTTTGGCAAAAATGGGTTAAAAATGTGGTTAAGGATAAATCTACCATTTTTAGCAAGTAAATAATTTAATTGGAGGTTTAATCAACATTTAAAAGGTTAATTTTCAGAATATATGGCCTAGGTAAGCTTAGGGGAAAATCCAAAAATTACTAAGTGGTAAAATTTCCAAATTAGCTTAAAATGGGTAATTAGAAAATTTACCATAACTTAAGCAAGGGTAAATGTCAAATTCGGCCATCCCATTAATTTTTGAGTAAAAAAGACTTAATATTTCCTTAGAATATGTCAATTATGATGTATATACTTGTCCCCCAAGTAACTGTCAACTTAGGTCCACTAGGGTTAAGAAATGGTCAACATAAGTCAACTAGGGTTAGGAGAAGGAAACCCTAAACCTCGAAGAGTGGCATTCAACCACTTAGTGGTTAATTAACTTAAAGGAGGTTTTAATTTACAATTAGGGTTAATTAAGAACCATTTTTATATGAAAAGGACGAATTTAAAGTATGAAAAATTTTTAAGGTGGATAGAGATCTATTGATTTTTTAAGCAAATGATCTTATGGTGCAGAAGGAAATTGTGGAAACCTAAGTCTAGGAGGTTGGAATTCGATTAATATGTTTTAAATTAACTAAGAATAAGTTTCAATCCTTAACTAGGCCCAAATAATGATCCTAAATATGTAAGCAAAATATAATTAAGGTGTATGAAAGGTGGAATTTGAGGAAGTAGGTCATCCGGCCATTTAGGAATAAATTGACCTAGAAGATTAATTAATTTCTACTTAGATATTATTTGGTTTAGAATAAAAGAGACTTTAAAATTTTAAAAGTCAATTAGACCTCATTATTAAGGTAGTAGAAACGAGAACAACACAAGGTAACATATTTCAAACATTTATTAAGAAGGATGGTTAGGACTTAAATATGAAGTTAGAAGTACATTAAGTAATTTTGGTCATGATAAACCCTAAGAATAAAGAAGTTTTAAAAGTGTCTAAGATGGATTCAAATTAATGAGTTAGACTCCAAATGACCTAAACTACTTTAGTAACCAAGGGAAAACGAAATTAGAAGAAGCTATGAATTCTAGATTTTATATTCGGCCATACAAGGATAATAAAGAGAAAAGGAATTTAACGATCCTAATTTAGATAACTTAGGAAGTATTAGAATATTAAGGATTAAATGTTTAAAGGAAAATAGGAAAAGGTAAAAAATTTCCATCCGGTCATGTTTAATCAAAATTGTCCTAAATGAGTTAAAAGATTTGTAAATACTTAAAACTTGAACTTAGAATAATTAGGATATGCATAAGACTTGAACAAAAAAGAACACAAAGAGAAAAGAACTTAAAGGGTGTCATTCAGCCACCTAGATTAAGATGCTAAGACGTAAAATCTTAATGAACAAATATAAATTTGAGAAAAGGAAAGGATGAGAGGTAACTTAGAAGGATGAATGATGTAAGTCCTTTGTGTGATTTGAACATCAAACCGAATTGAAGCATTAGATTGGTGGTGTAAATGTGACATTATGCTATGTGATTTACCAATCAAATTTCATTATTAGTTATGAATGTTCACTACCTATGAATAAATAAATGATGGATACTCATGAATGAGAAAGGATGACGATGATGTATGAGATTGGTTTATGATGATGATTGAGATGAAAATTCGAAACCTATATGTGCATTTCATATTGGTTGGAAATTTGTTTGAGCATGCATAATTATTTGGAAGCCACTAAAATGAACTTAAAAAGATTAAGGGATCACTAAAGCAAACTTTATATGAAAACATAACGCTACTCTCTTTATGCCTTATGTGCACTATGATAAGCATAGATTTCATAAATAATTATCTCTCACTTTTATCTCATTAAGACTTCTTATATGTTCAATTAAGTGGTCTTTGTCATATTTTATGAGTTTGGGTTCATATGAAGTTTAATTGAATTTCTTTGCTTACCCGATTAAAATGACACTATTATAGTATTTTGAGCATAATAGGAGTTTTAGACATCCAAAAATCATGAAATCTGTCTTGAATGAAAGCTTAAAGAAGTGTCCACAGTTACAAAGCAAGATCAGACTCTAAATGAGATGTTTAGGACTCCGAAATTATCTCAAAAGATGAGATAGTGTTGCTGACGTGGAATTTGAACAGTGTGCAAAGATCTGGCCATATCTTGAGATACAAAAGTCATATAGAGATGAAATCAAATCCGTTGGAAAGCTAAGATCCGCGGCTACAACGTTTGTTCAGACGTAAAGCTCTATTTCGGACATGTGAATATCCGAAAGTGCGCTGCAAGCAAGTCAAAATTGTTGTGCTGATTGGTGACAAAAATTCAAAAGTATTTTGCATTTTCAACAAAGCCCATGTGAAAGCAATAAAAGGGTGGAAGAGTAATATCCTAGTTGGTGACCTTCTGAAGATGATGCCTCAAAAATCCTCTATAAATAGAAGGGTTTATAGAGGATTTTCGAGGCATCATCTTCAGAAGGTCACTAACTAGGATATTACTTTTCCACCCTTTTATTGCTTTCACATGGGCTTTGTTGAAATTGCAAAATACTTTTGAATTTTTGTCACCAATCAACACAACAATTTTGACTTGCTTGTAACGCAATTTCGGATATTCATGTGTCTGAATCAGAGCTTCACGTCTGAACAAAAGTTGTAGCACCGGATCTTAGCTTTCCAACAGATTTGATTTCATCTCAATATGACTTCTGTATCTCAAGATATGGCCAGATCTTTGCACATTATTCAAATTCCACGTCAACAACACTATCTCATCTTTTGAGATAATTTCGGAGTCCTAAACATCCCATTTAGAGTCTGATCTTGCTTTGTAGCTGTGGACACTTCCTTAAGCTTTCATTCAAGACAGATTTCATGATTTTTGGATGTCTAAAACTCCTATTATGCTTAAAATACTATAATAGTGTCATTTTAATCGGGTAAGCAAAAAAATTCAATTAAACTTCATATGAACCCAAACTCATGAAATATGACAAAGACCACTTAATTGAACATATAAGAAGTCTTAATGAGATAAAAGTGAGAGATAATTATTTATGAAATCTATGCTTATCATGAAACTACAAACCTAGCCTTCCATGAAGGAGGCAAACTAACAACAAAGAAAAACTAAGCCTTCCTTGAAGGAGGCAAACTAACAACAAAGAAAAACTCAGTTTTCCATGAAGCAGACAACTAACAATAAAGAAAAACTAAGCCTACCATGAAGGAGGCAACTAACAATAAAGAAAAACTAATCCTTCCATGAAGGAGGCAACTAACAATAAATACAAACTACGCCTTCCATGAAGGAGGAAAACTAACAAGAAAGAAAGAAAGATGGAAAATGGTATTGGAGTTAATATCCAAGGGGTGTGTTTCTCCTCTTGTAAACCCTCCTATTTATAGAGGATTTTTGAGGCATCATCTCCAGAAAGTCACCAACTAGGATATTACTTTTCCACCCTTTTATTGCTTTCACATGGGCTTTGTTGAAAATGCAAAACACTTTTGAATTTTTGTCACCAATCAGCACAACAATTTTGACTTGCTTGCAGCGCCATTTAGGATATTCACGTGTCCGAATTAGAGCTTCACGTCTGAACAAAAGTTGTAGCCCCGGATCTTAGCTTTCCAAAAGATTTGATTTCATCTCAATATGACTTCTGTATCTCAAGATATTGCCAGATCTTTGCACACTATTCAAATTCCATGTCAGCAACACTATCTCATCTTTTGAGATAAGTTCGGAGTCCTAAACATCCCATTTAGAGTCTGATCTTGCTTTGTAACTGTGGACACGTCCTTAAGCTTTCATTCAAGACAGATTTCATGATTTTTGGATGTCTAAAATTCCTATTATGCTCAAAATACTATAATAGTGTCATTTTAATTGGGTAAGCAAAGAAATTCAATTAAACTTCATATGAACCCAAACTCATGAAATATGACAAAGACCACTTAATTGAACATATAAGAATTCTTAATGAGATAAAAGTGAGAGATAATTATTTATGAAATCTATGCTTATCAGGTAACTTAGAAGGATGAATGATGTAAGTCCTTTGTGTGATTTGAACATCAAACCGAATTGAAGCATTAGATTGGTGGTGTAAATGTTACATTATGCTATGTGATTTACCAATCAAATTTCATTATTAGTTATGAATGTTCACTATCTATGAATGAATAAATGATGGATACTCATGAATGAGAAAGGATGATGATGATGTATGAGATTGGTTTATGATGATGATTGAGATGAAAATTCGAAACGAATATATGCATTTCATATTGGTTGGAAATTTGTTTGAGCATGCATAATTATTTGGAAGCCACTAAAATGAACTTAAAAAGATGAAGGGATCACTAAAGCAAACTTTATATGAAAACGTAACGCTACTCTCTTTGTGCCTTATGCGCACTATGATAAGCATAGATTTCATAAATAATTATCTCTCACTTTTATCTCATTAAGACTTCTTATATGTTCAATTAAGTGGTCTTTGTCATATTTTATGAGTTTGGGTTCATATGAAGTTTAATTGAATTTCTTTGCTTACCCGATTAAAATGACACTATTATAATATTTTGAGCATAATAGGAGTTTTAGACATCCAAAAATCATGAAATTTGTCTTGAATGAAAGCTTAAGGAAGTTTCCACAATTCCAAAGCAAGATCAGACTCTAAATGGGATGTTTAGGACTCCGAAATTATCTCAAAAGATGAGATAATGTTGCTGACGTGGAATTTGGACAGTGTGCAATGATCTGGCCATATCTTGAGATACAAAAGTCATATTGAGATGAAATCAAATCCGTTGGAAACCTAAGATCCGGGGCTACAACTTTTGTTCAGACGTGAAGCTCTATTTCGGACATGTGAATATCCGAAATTGCGCTGCAAGCAAGTCAAAATTGTTGTGCTGATTGGTGACAAAAATTCAAAAGTATTTTGCATTTTCAACAAAGCCCATGTGAAAGCAATAAAAGGGTGGTAAAGTAATATCATAGTTGGTGACCTTCTGAAAATTATGCCTCAAAAATCCTCTATAAATAGAAGGGTTTATAGAGGATTTTTGAGGCATCATCTTCAGAAGGTCACTAACTAGGATATTACTTTTCCACCCTTTTATTGCTTTCACATGGGCTTTGTTGTAATTGCAAAATACTTTTGAATTTTTGTCACCAATCAACACAACAATTTTGACTTGCCTGCAGCGCAATTTCGGATATTTACGTGTCTGAATTAGAGCTTACCGTCTGAACAAAAGTTGTAGCCCCGAATCTTAGCTTTCCAACAGATTTGATTTCATCTCAATATGACTTCTGTATCTCAAGATATGGCTAGATCGTTGCAGACTGTTCAAATTCCACATCAGCAACACTATCTCATCTTTTGAGATAATTTCGGAGTCCTAAGCATCCCATTGAGAGTCTGATCTTGCCTTGTAACTGTGGACACTTCCTTAAGCTTTCATTCAAGACAGATTTCATGATTTTTGGATGTCTAAAACTCCTATTATGCTCAAAATACTATAATAGTGTTATTTTAATCGTTTAAGCAAAAAAATTCAATTAAACTTCATATGAACCCAAACTCATGAAATATGACAAACACCACTTAATTGAACATATAAGAAGTCTTAATGAGATAAAAGTGAGAGATAATTATTTATGAAATCTATGCTTATCATGGAACTACAAACCTAGCCTTCCATGAAGGAGGCAAACTAACAACAAAGAAAAACTAAGCCTTCCATGAAGGAGGCAAACTAACAACAAAGAAAAACTAAGCCTTCCATGAAGGAGGCAACAAATATTAAAGAAAAACTAAGCCTACCATGAAGGAAGGAACTAACAATAAAAAAAAACTAAGCCTTCCATGAAGGAGGCAACAAACAATAAAGACAAACTAAGCCTTCCATGAAGGAGGCAAACTAACAAGAAAGAAAGAAAGATGGAAAATGGTATTGGAGTTAATATCCAAGGGGTGTGTTTCTCCTCTCTTAAACCCTTCTATTTATAGAGGATTTTTGAGGCATCATCTTCAGAAAGTCACCAACTAGGATATTACTTTTCCACCCTTTTATTGCTTTCACATGGGCATTGTTGAAAATGCAACACACTTTTGAATTTTTGTCACCAATCAGCACAACAATTTTGACTTGCTTGCAGCGCCATTTAGGATATTCACGTGTCCGAATTAGAGCTTCAAGTCTGAACAAAAGTTGTAGCCCCAGATCTTAGCTTTCCAACAGATTTGATTTCATCTCAATATGACTTCTTTATCTCAAGATATGGCCAGATCTTTGCACACTGTTCAAATTCCACGTCAGCAACACTATCTCATCTTTTGAGATAATTTCTGAGTCCTAAACATCCCATTTAGTGTCTGATCTTGCTTTGTAACTATGGACATTTCCTTAAGCTTTCATTCAAGACAGATTTCATGATTTTTGGATGTCTAAAACTCCTATTATGCTCAAAATACTATAATAGTGTCATTTTAATTGGGTAAGCAAAGAAATTCAATTAAACTTCATATGAACCCAAACTCATGAAATATGACAAAGACCACTTAATTGAACATATAAGAATTCTTAATGAGATAAAAGTGAGAGATAATTATTTATGAAATCTATGCTTATCAGGTAACTTAGAAGGATGAATGATGTAAGTCCTTTGTGTGATTTGAACATCAAACCGAATTGAAGCATTAGATTGGTGGTGTAAATGTGACATTATGCTATGTGATTTACCAATCAAATTTCATTATTAGTTATGAATGTTCACTATCTATGAATGAATAAATGATGGATACTCATGAATGAGAAAGGATGATGATGATGTATGAGATTGGTTTATGATGATGATTGAGATGAAAATTCGAAACCTATATGTGCATTTCATATTGGTTGGAAATTTGTTTGAGCATGCATAATTATTTGGAAGCCACTAAAATGAACATAAAAAGATTAAGGGATCACTAAAGCAAACTTTATATGAAAACGTAACGCTACTCTCTTTGTGCCTTATGCGCACTATATAAGCATAGATTTCATAAATAATTATCTCTCACTTTTATCTCATTAAGTTCTTATATGTTCAATTAAGTGGTCTTTGTCATATTTTATGAGTTTGGGTTCATATGAAGTTTAATTGAATTTCTTTGCTTACTCGATTAAAATGACACTATTATAGTATTTTGAGCATAATAGGAGTTTTAGACATCCAAAAATAATGAAATCTGTCTTGAATGAAAGCTTAAAGAAGTGTCCACAGTTTCAAAGCAAGATCAGACTCTAAATGGGATGTTTAGGACTCGGAAATTATCGCAATAGATGAGATAGTGTTGCTGACGTGGAATTTGAACAGTGTGCAATGATCATGCCATATCTTGAGATACAGAAGTCTTATTGAGATGAAATAAAATTCGTTGGAAAGATAAGATTCGGGGCTACAACTTTTGTTCAGAAGGTAAGCTCTAATTCAGACACGTAAATATCCGAAATTGCGCTGCAAGCAAGTAAAAATTGTTGTGCTGATTGGTGACAAAAATTCAAAAGTATTTTGCATTTTCAACAAAGCCAATGTGAAAGCAATAAAAGGGTGGAAAAGTAATATCCTAGTTGGTGACCTTCTGAAAATTATGCCTCAAAAATCCTCTATAAATAGAAGGGTTTATAGAGGATTTTTGAGGCATCATCTTCAGAAGGTCACTAACTAGGATATTAGTTTTCCACCCTTTTATTGCTTTCACATGGGCTTTCTTGAAATTGCAAAATACTTTTGAATTTTTGTCACCAATCAACACAACAATTTTGACTTGCTTGCAGCGCAATTTCGGATATTCCCGTGTTTGAATTAGAGCTTCACGTCTGAACAAAAGTTGTAGCCCCGGATCTTAGCTTTCCAACTGATTTGATTTCATCTCAATATGACTTCTGTATCTCAAGATATGGCCAGATCTTTGCACACTATTCAAATTCCACGTCAGCAACACTATCTCCTCTTTTGAGATAATTTCGGAGTCCTAAACATCCCATTTAGAGTCTGATCTTGCTTTGTAACTGTGGACACTTCCTTAAGCTTTCATTCAAGACAGATTTCATGATTTTGGGATGTCTAAAACTCCTATTATGCTCAAAATACTATAATAGTGTCATTTTAATCGGGTAAGCAAAGAAATTCAATTAAACTTCATATGAACCCAAACTCATGAAATATAACAAAGACCACTTAGTTGAACATATAACAAGTCTTAATGAGATAAAAGTGAGAGATAATTATTTATGAAATCTATGCTTATCAGGTAACTTAGAAGGATGAATGATGTAAGTCCTTTGTGTGATTTGAACATCAAACCGAATTGAAGCATTAGATTGGTGGTGTAAATGTGACATTGTGCTATGTGATTTACCAATCAAATTTCATTACTAGTTATGAATGTTAACTATCTATGAATGAATAAATGATGGATACTCATGAATGAGAAAGGATGATGATGATGTATGAGATTGGTTTGTGATGATGATTGAGATGAAAATTCGAAACCTATATGTGCATTTCATATTGGTTGGAAATTTGTTTGCGCATGTATAATTATTTGGAAGCCACTAAAATGAACTTAAAAAGATTAAGGGATCACTAAAGCAAATTTTATATGAAAACGTAACACTACTCTCTTTGTGCCTTATGCGCACTATGATAAGCATAGATTTCATAAATAATTATCTCTCACTTTTATCTCATTAAGACTTCTTATATGTTCAATTAAGTGGTCTTTGTCATATTTTATGAGTTTGGATTCATATGAAGTTTAATTGAATTTCTTTGCTTACCCGATTAAAATGACACTATTATAGTATTTTGAGCATAATAGGAGTTTTAGACATCCAAAAATCCTGAAATCTGTCTTGAATGAAAGCTTAAGGAAGTGTCCACAGTTACAAAGTAAGATCAGACTCTAAATGGGATGTTTAGGACTCCGACATTATCTCAAAAGATGAGATAGTGTTGCTGACGTGGAATTTGAACAGTGTGAAAAGATCTGGCCATATCTTGAGATACAGAAGTCATATTGAGATGAAATCAAATCCGTTGGAAACCTAAGATTCGGGGCTACAACCTTTGTTCAGACGTGAAGCTCTATTTTGGACATGTGAATATCCGAAATTACACTGCAAGCAAGTCAAAATTGTTGTGCTCATTGGTGACAAAAATTCAAAAGTATTTTGCATTTTCAACAAAGCCCATGTGAAAGCAATAAAAGGGTGGAAAAGTAATATCTTAGTTGGTGACCTTCTGAAGATGATGCCTCAAAAATCCTCTATAAATAGAAGGGTTTACAAGAGGAAAAACACACCCCTTGGATACTAACTCCAATACCATTTTCTATCTTTCTTTGTTTCTTGTTAGTTTGCCTCCTTCATGGGAGGCTTAGTTTTTCTTTATTGTTAGTTGCCTCCTTCATGGTAGGCTTAGTTTTTCTTTATTGTTAGTTGCCTCCTTCATGGTAGGCTTAGTTTTTCTTTGTTATTAGTTGCCTCCTTCATGGAAGGCTTAGTTTTTCTTTGTTGTTAGTTTGCCTCCTTCATGGAAGGCTAGGTTTATAGTTTCAATTCAAGGATTCAAGCTATTTTCATTTTAACTTTGAGGTCTTGATCTTTATTTACATGCTTATTAAGTGGTTTGTACTCTGCTTCACTATATTCTTCAATTTTATTCTTTAATCAAAGTTTGTTCGGTTGACATATTTTGATTAATGCATAATTGATTTATAATTGGTTTTTGATTGGTAAATCATGTTCCAAAATTTTGAAGAGTAGAAATTAAGTAATTGAATTGAAGGTTTTCATTTTATTACTTCAACTGAATTCTGATTGGGAAATTGGTTTAGATAAAAGATTAAGTGGTTACTAAATCTTATTGATCATAATCAATTAAATTCTGAGAGTTTTCTCAGTAGAGAATTCAAGGATCATTTTAGGGGTTCCAGATGATCCTGGGTTGATAAACACAATGCATGATTTTAGTGATCAATGATTAGTTAAGAAAATAGCCTCTGAATTCCTTGAGGTAATAATTGTTAAGTCAAATTAATTTCATTCTGTATTTTGTTTAGAACTCAATATTGCATCTTTCCAAAATCCCCTTGTTCTAACTTTCTCCTAATTTGCTTAAGAATATGAAACGGTCTTTGGGAGATAACCTAGGTTGCACCCTATACTATACCAATAGTTTGGGAAAAATCTAGAAATTATTTTTGTACGTTTGCGACGAGCGTGTCAAAAATTTGGCGCCGTTGCCGGGGACCATTGTAGTTTCCTAGGCATATTTAGGAGTTTGTATAAAATTTTTAACCTTTCTAACAATTTTTTTTTTAGGTATACTATTCTTGGATTTTAAAGGATGGACTAAGTAAGGAGTCATTGGATGATATCATTCAGACTCTTGAGACGCATCCTAGTGGGCATGTACAAGGAGTCCTTCTTGATTTGTTTGAACTGTTCCGTAAGGAAAAAGCACGTTATAGTTTTGGGAATCTGACTTTAAAAGACCCTGTTGTCAGTTTACAAGAAAACTGATGGGAAGCACATTCTCGACTCTTAGAAGGCGTTTCAGTCGTTACTGGACGTAAAACCAGAGGAAGATGTGAGCCACAATCACAACTACTGTTCATTCTCACGCGTGTATATTTGTCATTTACATTGTCTTTTCAATTTATTGGGCCACCATTTTTTTTGAAAAATTCCCCCACAACTACTGTTCATTCTCACGCGTGTATATTTGTCATTTACATTGTCTTTTCAATTTATTGGGCCACCTTTTTTTTGAAATTTTCACCCGTGTTTAAAGTCTTTCCCGTCTGACATTCACCTTTTCCTTGAACAAAAATTCAAACTTTTGCTACCAAATCCTGATCCCGCACTATTCAAGCGATCTCCTTGTCTGATATTGAGTCCCTATAAATTATCAACCTCTATGACATATTTTTTTTCAAAAGAGACAGAAACACCGTTTATGGATAGAATCAATACTATCTGTGTTTTTGGTGGGTCTAACCTTGGAAAGGATGGAGAATTTCAACATGCAGCTTATACCCTTGGTAAGACATTAGCTGCAAGAAAAATCAATCTTGTTTATGGGGGAGGGATTCAGGGTTTAAAAGGATGTCTTGCAGGATCTGCACTCACAAGGGGATGTAATGTCTTAGGTGTTGTCTTAAAAAATGAAAGCACCTCCTACTTCACCCTGGGTACTGAATTGAAGGTTGCAACCATGCATGACCATATGAGACACATGTTGATTAATTCTAATGCATTTATTGCATTACCTGGTGGTCTTGGAACAATGGAAGAAATTTTTACCATTATATTTTGGGCCTATCGAAATTTTCATAAAAAACCTTAGGGCTTATTGAATATTAATGGCTTTTATAATGGTTTGATATCCTTTTTAGATCATGCAGTAGAGCAGGAGTTCATGCCACAATTCATGCGCAACATCATAGTATCTGCTTCAACTGTTGAACAGCTACTTTAGAATTTGCAAAATCCTACATCTAGCTCAGTCAAGCAATGCAGCTGGTGAACCAACCAAATCAGGATGGCAGAGACAAAAGAGAACCAGATACCACTCTTCGGTTATAAATTTTCCTTACTTTGGTGGTTTTCTCACATTTCTTTTCCTGTTATATGAAATTCCATCTAAGACATTGGGGACAATGTCTTGGATAGGTTGGGGGGAGGATGGTCCGATATAAAATAAAAATTAAAAAAAAAAATTTAATGTGGAAGTATGTTTTTCTTTAGATTTCATAAAATAATTGAAACAAAATGATTTACATTTCGAGATTAATTAGTTTGGCAACACATATTTGAACTGAATAGATTAGATTTGATAAATATATTACCTGTGAGATTTTGAGCCTTCTTATTATTTTCTTTCTTGTGTGATTTTCATCCATGGAATATGTTACTTCAGAACTTGCATTGATTCTTTTTGAAGCTATATTTTCACATGAATTGTACAAAAATGATTGAGGCACTCTTTTTCTTGAACAAACCACTTGGTCAAATAACCAAATCATATAATTTTATCCTTTGATCAGCCCTTTGAGCCGATTAGCCTTTTTCTTCTTTTTAGCTCACCACAAATAAAAAAAAACAATTTTGTCTGACCAAAGAAGGTGAGGAATACTAGATTTATCATACCATAAGTGTTTCAATAAGTGTGGGGGAGATTATTGTTGTGTTCATCAATATCATGGTTGAAAAAAAAACTGAAGCAATAAATTAATAAATAAACTATTATATTGAAAAACAAAAGAAAAAAAAGAATGAAGAAGTGATATATGTTTCTCACACTTGCACTTAGACTCAGTTCTCAATCCTCACCATTTTCCTTGGTCTAACATTGTATCTCTTCAATATATCATTTCATCTTTCTAATCCCGTTATAACCAAAATAAAGACCTCTTGATTTGTGCATTGCATGTGTACATAGTGGTAGAGAAGTAGAAGATATGCAAGCCTATGATAGTTCATCTTTCATGGATTGAATTTGAGAGAAACACTTACCAAATCAAACACTTGAGAGATTCAGAGTATATCATGTGAGGTTTTATCTTTCTCAATCTATGTTTTTCAAATAAAAGTTTCCTTTCTAAGTAATTTCAAAAATGTGATGAAAGAATGCTTCATGAAATTTTGTGAATTCTTGAGAAATCAACTCAAAACTTTGATGTTCTTTCATAAAAAAAAAAAAAATTAGTCACCAATCCTTAACTTAAGTTTGCCCGAGACGTGCAAAAGATAAGTGTGGGGGAATTTGATAAGCATAGATTTCATAAATAATTATCTCTCACTTTTATCTCATTAAGACTTCTTATATGTTCAATTAAGTGGTCTTTGTCATATTTTATGAGTTTGAGTTCATATGAAGTTTAATTGAATTTCTTTGCTTACCCGATTAAAATGACACTATTATAGTATTTTGAGCATAATAGGAGTTTTAGACATCCAAAAATCATGAAATCTATCTTGAATGAAAGCTTAAAGAAGTGTCCACAGTTACAAAGATGAGATAGTGTTGCTGATGTGGAATTTAAACAGTGTGAACAGATATGGCCATATCTTGAGATACAGAAGTTATATTGAGATGACATCAAATCCGTTAGAAAGCTAAGATCCGGAGCTAGAACTTTTGTTCAGACGTGAAGCTCTAATTCAGAATTGTGAATATCTGAAATTGCGCTACAAGGAAGTCAAAATTGTTGTACTGATTGGTGACGAAAATTCAAAAGTATTTTGGCATTTTCAACAAAGCCCATGTGAAAGCAATAAAAGGGTGGAAAATTAATATCCTAGTTGGTGACCTTCTGAAGATGATGCCTCAAAAATCCTCTATAAATAGAAAGGTTTACAAGAGGAAAAACACACCCCTTGGATATTAACTCCAATACCATTTTCCATCTTTCTTTCTTTCTTGTTAGTTTGCCTCCTTCATGGAAGGCTTAGTTTTTCTTTATTGTTAGTTGCCTCCTTCATGGTAGGCTTAGTTTTTCTTTATTGTTAGTTGCCTCCTTCATGGTAGGCTTAGTTTTTCTTTGTTATTAGTTGCCTCCTTCATGGAAGTCTTAGTTTTTCTTTGTTGTTAGTTTGCCTCCTTCATGGAAGGCTAGGTTTGTAGTTTCAATTCAAGGATTCAAGCTATTTTCATTTTAACTTTGAGGTCTTGATCTTTATTTACATGCTTATTAAGTGGTTTCTACTCTGCTTCACTATATTCTTCAATTTTATTCTTTAATCAAAGTTTGTTCGGTTGACATATTTTGATTAATGCATAATTGATTTATAATTGGTTTTTGATTGGTAAATCATTTTCCAAAAGTTTGAAGAGTAGAAATTAAGTAATTGAATTGAAGGTTTTCATTTTATTACTTACTTCAACTGAATTCTGATTGTGAAATTGGTTTAGATAAAAGATTAAGTGGTTACTAAATCTTGTTGATCATAATCAATTAAATTCTGAGAGTTTTCTCAGTAGAGAATTAGAGGATCATTTTAGGAGTTCCAGATGATCCTGGGTTGATAAACACAATGCATGATTTTAGTGATCAATGATTAGTTAAGAAAATAGCCTCTGAATTCCTTGAGTTGATAATTGTTAAGTCAAATTAATTTCATTCTGTATTTTGTGTTTAGAACTCAATATTGCATCTTTCCAAAATCCCCTTGTTCTAACTTTCTCCTAATTTGCTTAAGAATATGAAATGGTCTTTGGGAGATGACCTAGGTTGCACCTTATACTATACCAATAGTTTGGGGAAAATCTAAAAATTATTTTTACACGTTTGCAACGAGCGTGTCACACTAGTATCCAGAGGGCCCTAAAAAGCTCTACTGAAGAGAAGGAAAAGGTTGCTTCTTGAAGCCAAAGGTCGCTCCAAAAAATCTTTCTACTATGAAGGCATTAAGTCCTTCACCCCTTATGTGGTGGTGACAATCACCTAGGAATAAGCTCATATCCTTAATTTTTAGTAGGAGGTGGGAGTAGAGTTAGTGAGAAGATATTATTTGAAAAAATTTAATACATGTCTATGTATAATTGTTTTCTCCCAAAGGTGGTGAAACTAGATTCATAAAGTGTCACAAAGGTTGGACAAAGAAATGATAAAGATTAAGAAAAGTAGTAAAGAACAAAGTTTAAGACCAAGAATAATTGTATGTCAAATGATATCTTATTTGTGATCCCAAAGTTATGAATGTTAAGAAGAATGTATTGTGAGACACTAAGTTGTATGTTTTGAATAAAATTGATCCACTTCAGAGAAATGTTTTCAAAGAATTAAAAGTAACCTTTTATGTAAGAAATGATTTATGAAATAAACTGAAGTGGCTGGGACTAAAGTGATGAAATTAGAACTAAGTAGATAGCCTACTGAGAAACTTAGCTTTTCATCCCTACTTCTTCCCACTTTCTTCCCAGACACCTTGGATGCTGATCATTATGGTAGCAGTTCATGTACTTGAAGCAGACGTGAGGCACTCTCTCTGGTAGGTGTAAATCGCACTAATATCAAAAAATAATTGGATGTGAGCATCCTAACTACTAATATGTAGTATTAGCTAATTTATGTATATATTGTATAATAGTTGTAAGTTTGTGGTTTATAATAAATACATGATAAGGCCAACGGGCCTATGACTTATGGTATG
This sequence comes from Canavalia gladiata, assembly GCA_037954105.1. Classification (NCBI taxonomy): domain Eukaryota; kingdom Viridiplantae; phylum Streptophyta; class Magnoliopsida; order Fabales; family Fabaceae; genus Canavalia; species Canavalia gladiata. Next base: position 44,155,455 of record CM075661.1, read on the forward strand.
TATGAAATGTTATGTATAATTATTCTATGATATGTATGATATGCTTGAGTCTTGTGTATCTAATATATGCAAATGACAAACGGAAAGAACAATACGAACGCTTAGTATTCCTAAGGTTCTAAACGTACGTAGAAAATTGCTTATCGATTTATTTTACCACTACACACATTTTATCGACGAGACTCGCATTTTATATCAAACAGTTTTAAAAAAAATTACCGTATTTTCATATTCTAAAATGAATTCTGCATCATAAGATAACAAACTAAAAATGGAACCGAATGATCGACTTAAGTGTGAAATCGATATTCGTTTTTAGGATGTTATAAAATTCATCATTACTAATATGAACTCAAACTTAGAAGCCTTGAGGAACATTAAGTTGGAATTTCTACAATTGAATGGAATTAAACAAAACTATCACTACAAGAAAAACATTAAATTGGAGTGCTTTATTTGTGGTGTTTTACAAAAAAATAGTTGAAATTTAGCTTTTCAACACGTCATTTGACGCCGACTTCTTTGAAGTGTAAGGATTCCTTTTTTCACCATCACATGAGATGCTTAACGCTTCTTATTTTCATTCTCTCACGCTCTAATCCATATATTTTTCTATAACCTTTTCTTTATCTCACATTTAGTTTACATAAATGAGCCCTAATATTTTGATTTCAAACTTTTTATTCTCTAATCTTGCATCCAAATATCACCTTAATGGTATGTTAAAACTATTATCGTTCATATGCCTCTCTTTCTTTCTCTTTCTTATTCAGTCGCTCACACTCATAAGCTAAAGTAGTTTCAAACGCTTGCAAAGGTATATTTCTTCATATTTTTTCCTCATTTTTCATCCCTTTGTTCTGAAAATTAGTTTTTCAAACATTCTCTCGTTCTCATTCGTTTTAATACTTGTGTTTGATAAAAGGTTTTAATTCAATTCATTGTACACATGGTGTAAATAAGACTCGTCGATTGAATGGAACATTTAGTTGAAGAATAGTTAGTTCTAAATGTTCCATCATTGCATGATGATTTTTACTTGAATCTTGTGGAGTGGTCATTCCAAAATGTTCTCGTAGTGCAGCTGGGTCCTTGTGTTTATCGCTGGAATGCTTCAAACAACAAAGTAAGTATGAAAAATTGAAAAATAAAAATAAAATCAAGTATGTGGATTGAAATGGTCGAGTGATGATAGAAAAAAGGCTTCATTTTATTTTATAGTTCTACTAGTTTCACTGGTGATTTTACATGTTGAATGTCATGGTGTTTGAAATGAGCAGCTATTGGCATGAAATCAACACTCTTAGCAACCAGCTTTGAGATTTATAGAGCACACTGTTGCAGTGAAGGCTATTGTTGATCTGCTTGCATCAAGAGGAGGAATTGTTGATAGGTGTATTTGCTTCTAGAACATAACAAATGGACATCAATTGAATTGTGTTGACACTTGGAGCCAAGTTCCATTCTTTTCTCCTTTTTGTTCACTGGATTTTCTATTACAAGAATCTATATGCACACATCTTATCTAACTAATTTAATGCCTAATCTGCAGGGCAATCTTATTTCTTGCTTGGAGTAAAAATGTAAATGAGCTAGTAAGTACTCTTAACATTGTTTGGAGCGGGAGGTTACTCATTGTTTAGAGAAGGAACACTCTCAGTATACTCTTAACATGCCCCGAGACTTGGTGGCCTTTAAGATTGCTGTTTGGACTTTGGTATGCTCATTCTATATTATATTGTATGAACTATGCTACGCCTATCAATTTTTACTAGTTACATTGCGTTTTAACTTTCCATTTATTTATTTTCATGTGGATGTTAGAGATATGCACCATCATTGGCCTGAAATTAACAACTGGAACTTTATCATAATAGAAAATTCCTTATACAATTATATTGGATACATTTTAGGACATTAAATATAAACATATTTTTCTCAGGAAAATAAAGTAAGTTTTTCTTTTTTTTTTTAGAAAATTAACCCCATCTGATGCAGCTATGAATGGTGGTTCTAAACTATGTAATGGAGGTTGATTCCAAAGGTAAAAGATGGAGAACACGATGTAAAACTTTGTTTGCTTGGGAGCGCCGCCTTCTGTGAGAAGATATACTCTTTCTCTGCCATCATGAATAAGGAGGATTTTCCAATCTCAAGCTAGTAGAGGAAGAGAAAAAAGAGTTTCTCACTCAAAATTTAGAATGAATTTTACTAAATGACTCAAAAATATATCAAATTGCACAAGTGATGTTATCTTTATATAGACCAAGGATGGTGCTTAGCATGGAGCGACTAGGGAAGCCGCATGGGACTTGGATTTTGGGCTTAATATGGAGCCCAAAATAAGTCTTTCTTAATGTACTAAGGCAGCCTATAGGGTTAGAGAAGGCCCAACCTGTCTCAGCAAAAAATACAGGAAAATAGGTCTACATATGCATGTCTTGGACCTTCTACTTTTAAAATACAAAAAGAGACCTAAAACTTATTCTAAAATTTGTTGGGCCAATAGGGTGGTGGATTGGTCTAAAATTGAGTCTCCTGAAGGCTCAAGAAGGTCTCCATCTCTTTTTGCAACCTTTTAATCCTAGCCTTGGTAATAAGCCGATAAGCTTGAGGATCTTGCCTAAAGAAAGAGGATGCTCTGGTGTAGGTCCAAATGTCTCTGAAGATGCCTTTGCATCATGTTCTCCCCCTTGGAGCGCATTTGTATTTGAATAAGAATCATCATCACTGGTACCTACAACAAGAGGAGAGAGGTTAAAAATATTAAAGGTCACACTCACACCATAAGCTCCAAGTAAATTGAGATGATATGCATTAGGGCTTATGCACTCGATAACCTAGAAGGGACATCACCCTATGGTTGCAATTTATATTTCCTCAGAGAAAGAATCTCTCCTTGTAGTTTATATTTCACCAGGCTCAAATAGCACCTCCTTTCTATCCTTATCAGATAACCTAGTATAATTTGTCATTTTCTTTTCTATGATGACTTTGACCTTAGCATGGAGCTCTTTAAGAAACTTACCCTTTTGGGTTCCATCCTTACTATGATAACTAGCTAGGTTAGGGATGGGTAAAAGATCGACAAAAGTGAAAGGGTTAAACTCATACACTACCTCAAAAGAAGAATGTTGGATGATGGAATGTGGTGCCCAATTGTAGGTAAACTCAACATAGTGCGCATATTCTTCCTAGGTTTTGAGATTCTTATCTACCATAGTCTAAGGAAGATGAAAAATGTCTTATTCACTATTTCAGTTTAGTCATCAAATCTAAGGATACTAAGTAAAGAAAAAAAAAAGTTTAGTTTCAAGTTTATTACAAAGGGTACACCAAAATAATTGAGGAATTTAATATCTTTGTTAGACACAATATTTTTAAGAATTTCTTGTGCCTCATCATTTTTTTGAAGAAAAATTTGGCTAAAGAGCTAGTATCATCAACTTTGTAGTAAAAAATAAACTACAACCGAAACAATATTATCATATATTAACAAAACCTTATCAACATAATTTGTATTTTTTATATTTCATAAATCAACTTAAAAAAAATTTTTCTCTATTTTCTTTTCTTTTTATTTTTTTATATTTATCTTTTTTTATATCCAAGGATGGATCCCTATATATATATATATATATATATATATATATATATATATATATATATATATATATATCTTTTAAAGCAAATGGACATCTCTAGTATCGGAAAAGATCTGTGCCCAATCAACTTATGTGATGAAATGACATCTGTATAAATTCAACTATTATAAATAGTTTGCAATTATTTTGTAATGTAGCACGAGTTTGTTTATATACCTGTTCTCATGTTCGGTCTAGTATTGTTACCAGCACCCAGTTTTTTCTAGGTCAAAGCTCTTGATCTTTCTTTTTATTTTATTTTTGTCGTAAAAACTCGATGTTTTTATTTTTGTCCAGCTCTCGGTCTTCGAATGCTATAAAAAACAATGATACTTTTCCCTTCTATAGCTAACACAAATCTTATACTGGGCCTCATCACATATTTTAGTATTCTTAGACTCTTCATTGGGTCATCTACATGTTTGGGCTTTATAATTTAATGAGTGCAAACCAGTGCCAAGAAATAATTCTGCACGCAAGAAAAAAAAAAGTAATTATAATAAAACCCGAATAAAAATTGAAGTTAAACCAACACCAAGACTTCACGGAGACGTTGACCCTTGAAGAAGGGGATACTTAGCTATCTGAAAACTTTGACTAATGAAGACTTGGCCATCACGGCGAAAGGAAGATTCTTCTTCAATATACAAATAGCATACCTTGCATATCACTTCCCCGTAACCTCAGCCATATTTTCGCACACGAAATTTGTCATTATCCACAACAAATCGAATGCGTCCTTTGAAGATAGGCCTTGTATTTGGCTTAGGAGCCATGTTTGGGATCCTAATGAGTCGAGGCGCACAACGTTCCCACTGCCATAAAGCGGCAGGGGAAGGCCACCATCGCTGGGGTTGCCACACCCAAGCTCGCAAAAAGGAAATTGCAGAAGCTTCATCACAGGATGAGCCAAGTCTTGCGAATAATTAGTAGCAAAGTCTACGGTTTTGTCCAATATATATATATATATATATATATTTTAAATCCCATTCTAATAACTGTGGAAGTTTGATCTAGTGTTGGGAGTGGTCTGCAGTTATTTTGTTGATGTTTTGTTTTCTTTTACTCTACCATCCAAATATTACAAGAGTTATGTCTGTTACTAGTATTTACAAATGTCATTTGTAATTTTTTTTGTTATCGCTGTTGGTCTTCACAATACTTCTACACTCGTGCTGCCATGATTTCTATTTTTTTCTTCTTCTATACGATTACGAAGAGAAAACTTTTTTATTTCTCGGTTACAAAAGAAAAATGTTTTCTTCTTTTATAATTATTTTGGTGAAGAATTATTCGGTATAACAAGAGTTTCTTTACACAAAATATTGTGTATATTTTTGTGCACACTATAATTACTTTTGAAAATTTTATATTGATGTTGAGCTTGCGGCAGCTTCTGCCAGAAATGCAGTGAACTAGCAATTTTTATTTTTTAAAGCAACTTTTTTTTATTATGTATATCAGTAAAATAGAGAATTAAATTTAAAATTTCACGTACTCATCATTACTTCAAATTTTAGAGACTAAAATTATAAAAAAAATAAAAATAGGATAACAGATTAATTAAATTTTATAATTAGTGATATTGAAAAAGATCAATTTTAAATTAGTTAACAAAATAGAATAAATCCTTATTTTAATTCATAAAATTATAAATGTTGTTAGCTCTACTTTTAATTTTATAAAATATTTACTTCAACTCTTCCTTTATAAAAATCATTTATTTTAGTTCTTAAATACTTTAATTTTTATTATTATTTACTATTAAAATATAAATACCATTTTATAAAGTTAAAAATTATAAACAAAAAATTTAAAAAATTATAAAGAAAAATAAATAACTGTTAATCACTAAAATTAATCTAATAACAAGAAGTTGAAATAGTTTACATAAATCTTATATTCATAATTCATTGCTTTTATTACTATATATCAAAAGTAAGAAAATAATCTCAACAATATGGAAAAATGAAATCAAATATTATTTATAAAAATATTTTAAAAATAAAATTTTGAGAACTATTAAAATTAATTTATTAATAAAAAATTTAGGATAAGAATAATTTACATAAAATATTAAATTCAAACCCTATTACGTAAAAAAGATAATAAAATTTTTAATATCAATGCATCTGTTTTTGGTTGTACGACATAATACTAAAAACGTATTATTAATATGAAATTTTAATATAGTACCATTTTCCAAACTTTTATTAGTTCTTAAATACTTTATATTTTATTATTTTTCATTATTAAAAATATAAATATCATTTTATGAAATTAAAAATTATAAATAAAAATTTTAAAAAATTAAAAACAAAAATAAATAACTATTAAATCACTAAAATTAATTTAATAATAAAGATTAAGATAGTGTATATAAAATCTTACATTAAAAACTTATTCTTTTGTTATTATATAAAATTACATAAATAACTTTGACAATATAGAAGAATAAACAAAATGTTATTCACAAAAATATTTTAAACATAAAATTTTAGGATTGATTTAATGATAAAATATTTAAAATCAAAATATTTTACATTAAATTCTAAATTTAAATTTTATTACATTTTATATAAAAACTCATAAAATTTTTAATATTAGTATATTTTTTTTAGTTGTACGATATAATACTAAAACAATATCATATATATAGAATTTTAATATAGTATCATTTTTCAAAATTTTCTCATATACATATTTTATTATAATATATATTTGAGAAATTTTATGTTAGAGTTACTCTTAGAATAAGTTGATTTTTCTTTATATATATATATAAAAGGAGGAATTGAGTTACTTTACAAGTAATTTTATTTAAAATTACTTCGTTTAATAACTCTTACATACAATTAAATTTCATCAATCCAATCGTTAATTTAATAAATTATATTATATAAATCATCCTTACAAAATTTCATAAATTTTAAAAAAGAATTAATACTTAAAAAAATAAATTCAAATTAATGGATAATATAACTCTTATAATATATGTTAATTTGAATTTATTTAATAAAATATCAAATCTTTTTTAAAATTTATAAAATTTTATGAGGATGATTATATAATTAATTTATTAACTTAACGGCTGAATTAATAAAATTTAATTATATATGAGAGTTATTAAATGGAGTAATTCTAAGTAAAGTTGCTTTTAGAGTAACATATCCCTCCTCAATCTATCTATATATAAGGAGGGATCAAGTTCAGGAGTAAGTCTATCATAAGTTATTTGTTCATTAATCTAACCATTAAATTAATAAATTTTATTATATAGATCATATTTATAAATTTTCATAAAATTTGAAAGAGATTTGATACTTCATATTATATATATATATGTGTGAGAGAGAAGAATGATCAAGTTATTCTAAGAGTAAATTTAACCATTAAATTAATATAATTTATTGTATAAATTATGTTTACAAATTTTTATAAATATTGAAAAAGATTTAATTTTTTATTAAATAAAGTTAAATTAAAAAATAATATATCTCTCATAATATCCATTTATTTAATGAAGTATCAAATATTTTTCTAATTTTATAAAAAATTTAAATATGATCTACACTATAAAATATAATAATTTAATGGTTAGATTGATGAATATCAATCATTTACGATAGTTATTGAGTAAAATAAATCTAACTAAAGTTACTCCTAGAGTAATTTGATCATTTCTTATATAGTATGAATCAGTACCGTTTAGGTCAGGTGTCAAACTTTAAAACTTATACCAACTTAATAACCTTATATAGAATACAAGATTTACTAATACAACCATTGAATCATGTTATAATATCTTTATGATCACGTATATCAAATTTCAAAGAATTTGAAAATGTGTAGATATGTTATTCAATTATTGATATTTACATATATTTAAATAATATATGAGCTGTTAAAATAAAATAATGAGATGAAGTATCTATCCATAGTAACCTTGTATAGAATGCAAAATTTACTAATCCAACCGTTGAATTATGTTATAATATTTAGTAAATCATGCATATAAAATTTTAGATAAAACAAAAATTGATAGATACTTCATCTTATGACTTTATTTTAACGGCTCATATATTATTTAAATATGCGTAAATATTAATAGTTGAAAAACATACCTACAAATTTCTAAGTTATATGAAATTTTATATATATGATCTACTAGATATTATAATATGATTCAACGGTTGGATTAGTGAATTTTACATTTTATATAAGGTTACTAAGTTGATGTAAGTGCTAAAGTTTGACACCTATCCAATAAATCTAAAGATTCTTAATCTGTAGGTAAGTTTGGTCTAAAAAAAATAAATGTAAGAAATAGCAAACAAAATTTTCATATTACTTTGATAAGTTCAAATAATTGGATGTTCTGAAATAGAGTGTAACATAAAAAGTTATCATGATCCAATCATTATAACCGGTGATTTGAATTTAATATATATAAATTATATTAAAATTTAAAATTAATATAATGTTAATCATATTAGAATTTGAATTGATTTATTAGTTATTTATTTTAATTATTTTTAAATTAAATTATAATTTTTGATTTATTTGTATTAATTAAAATTTATTTTCTATTATTAGATTTGTTTTTAATTTAATCTCAATTAAGTTATGTATATAATAAAATTTAAAGATTCACTGTAAAATAGTTTTATAAACAGTAATATTTTTTTAAAAAAAATTATCTCCATATAAATTGATTCTCTTATTTTTTATAAAGAACTACTTTTGATAATAAAATAATATTAGTTTTTTCAATAGGTTGTAATTTATGCTGAATTTTTTTATTTTATTCTAATTTTTAAAATATTTTAAAATTGATATGTTTACATTTTTAATTTATTTTTGTGTAGATTGAATCATATCATTTATTTATTTATATATATATATATATATTACATAGATTACAAAATTTATCAATTTAATCGTTAATTATGAGATAAAATATACATACTTATATATTATTTTTACATATATTTTAAATAATATATATTATACATTAAAATAAAGTAAAGTATATGTTAATTTTTGTTTTATATAAACTTTTATAAATATAATATATTTAATAAAAATATTAAAATAAATATTATATTTTATATAACATTATTAAATCGATGTATTCTATTTGACACTACTGCTAATGAATCGTTCAAAACATAGCTAAATCATGATTTGTCTCCACGAAGGTCAAGTTTGTATTATTTGCTAGTGTGAAAAGGACAATGGCCCGCCTACATTTAGTGGTCCAGTAATAAACCTAAGGAGAGGTTGCAAATCTATTGGTCAAATACTCCTGTAGATAGAGTGGTCTCATCTCCTAAAATATTAAAGAAAATTAGAAATGATTTATCTACTAAAAATAATAATTAATTTAAGTATAAAAATAAATAATAAATTTATAATAAAAAATATCAAAAATAAATTATAAAATATTATAACAATATTAATCTTTATATGAAATAAATTATAAAATATTATCAACAATATATCATATGATAAAAAAAAATAAATATTTCTCAAAATTAGCATAAAGTTTTTCTACTTAAAGAACATTAAAAATTTTCATTATATTTTTCTTTTTTATTGATTAAAATAATATTATATCAATGATAAATTTCACAATATTATTAACGAGTAAAAATAGGATGGACTATTGAAATCTGGTGCTAATTTTATGAATCCTATGCATTACATGGTCCATATCTTATTTTTAAGTAAACTATTATACTACAAATCAAACCCTTTTAAGCTAATTCTAATAATAATAATATAAAATGAAAATGAGTTATTCTATACAAACAATCAGCCTTGTGCCAAAAGAAACGATTTTTCTATATAAACAATCATCCTTATGCCATTTTTTAATGGTTTTTAGTTTGTAATTATTCTTAATTTAAAAGTTAGAATTAATTAAAGTGGAGATAAAAATAATTTCAAAAAATGGAAATCTTCATAAAAATAAGATAATGAATTTCAAAAAATTAGATTAATCTAATGGAAGCCAAATGGTATGCATTAAGCACATCCCCGTTAACTTTTCACTTAAGGACTGTACCTAAGTATAATTCACCGTAACAGAATCTACTAAATAGATAAAATTGTTGGGTAATAACATAACTAACTTCGATTTTTCAATTTTATCGTGGTCTAGAGATTATAGATTAGCCAACAACAACTCGTTTTGCTCAATTGCTTTGTGATAAATTGCCTTCCCTATTTTATATTTCGTGTTCACTAATCAATTTTTCCTCAAAACTTGTCCCTTCACTTTACTTGTTGGTCATTGCCACATCCAACAGTATGTAAGGCCAGATTAGTGGGTGAACAATGTGATTCAGCTCACAAAATTTATAATCTTACCAAGTCTTACTATATTTTGAGAAATATAAAATTTTCTTCTCCTTTCAACATCTTTCAAAATAGAATAAGTTAATATACAATTTGTGTAGCAACGAAATTGAAATATCCAACTATTCATTAAACCAATATTTATTCTCTTTTGTAGACTAGTCTTTTCTTTTTTCTTTATAGAAAGCCAAAGGGTTGCCCAAGAAAATTTTGCATCCGAGTGCCAAATTGGGAAAGTGCCCTTGTGGAAGACCCATCTCCTTTTAATGCGGCAGCACCTGCATCTTTGAGCTTCTCAATTCTTTTCTTTATTCCATTTCCTTCTTCACCGCACATTAGACATTTTATAACCTTAGAAATTTCCTCCCTATCCGCTATGCCATTCTCATTAAATTTGGGCCTTAATGCCACTTTGATGCTCTCAGTCAGCAAGACAGCATTCATTCTCTGTTCCGCGAATAATGGCCAAGTTACCATTGGCACTCCCAGAACAATGCTCTCAAGTGTTGAATTCCAACCACAATGAGTTAGAAACCCACCAGTTGAAGAATGACTAAGGATTTGGGTCTGCGGTGCCCAATTAGGTACAACCAACCCTTGTCCTTCAGTTCTCTCTAAGAACCCTTCTGGTAGAAATTGCAAAGGGTCATCATTTGTAGCACCAAGGTAATCAGCATTTGCAGAATCACTAGGTGGTTTCAAAACCCACAAGAATTTCTCACCACTCAGCTCCAACCCCAATGCCAGTTCCTCCAACTGTTGTTGAGAGACAGTACCTCCACTTCCAAAGGAAACATACAAAACCGAGTTGGGTCTCTGCTTCTCCAACCACCTCACACACTCTGACTCATTTGATTCACTATTTATTGCGGTTTGTATAATTGGTCCAACCAAATAAATAGGGGCATTGTTTTTATTGATACCTTTGTTATGTTCCTGCAAAGCTCTGACTGTACCTTCTTCAATTTCTGAGAAGCTATTAACCAGGAAACTATCAGCAAGAGAAAATCTCCTGCAGCGCTCAAGAATGAGCTTATAAGCAAGACTAGATCGATGTTGAAAATGCTCAGGGAGATCATGCCCTTGAATTGGTATACAACCTGGAATTTGAATGGCTTCTTTATGATCTCTGTATTCACTTGAAACTTGCTCATGTAAAATTGGCAAATACAAGAACAGTGAGAGTGTCATGGCAGAAGGAGGGAAGTATATATGGGATAAGAGGTTGAACTCTTTTGCAATTTCCAATGCCTCGTTTGCAAAAGGATCAGCAATCAAAGCGGTGAGTGGAGTGGTTGAATTCAGTGACCCCAATGCGTGGCGGAATGATGGCATGGATTGAGATACTGCGAGTTGGATTTGCACTGCTGGGGGAACATCTTGGGGTAGATCTTCTTTGTTCACAGGAGGGAGGAATGTGTAGTCTATGTTGGGAGGAAGAGATTCTAGGAAAGTAACTGTGGCTGGGACAGGTGCATCGATGATGGGGAAGAAGCAAGTTACATGATAGTGATGATGGAGACGAAGGAGTCTCTTGCAAAACTCAACAATGGAAGCTTGGTGGCTAAATGCAGGAATTGAAATAACTGCTATATGACTTGTTTTCGCCATCAAATATTGCTCACTTCAGATCTATGGTTTGGGATATATATATACATATATCTTACTTTGCTTTTAAAATATTTGTTATGTATTTTATTTAGATATATTGAATGAGATATAAGAAGGATATAAAAAGTAGATTTAAAAGAAATAAATATAACAAAAACCATATTAAAATAAAAATATAATGTAAATCATTATTATTTTACTATTATCGTCACCAACCCAAGCTACCCAAAGTTGACTTGAGATTTTTAATTGTACCCCTGTATTGTATTATATTAAATATAATCAACTGCTATTTGAATCTTTGAAATTTTCTTCGTTTTCGTAGCACTTTCCTCCTATATTCTGCCTATATTTTTTTATATACTTTTCTCCTATGTTTATTTTAGACTTATTCTTTTTACTCTTATTTTTTTTATTAAATTACACTTTATTTTTATTTGTGTCTGCTCTCTTGTCATTTTACAGCCTTTTTTAAGGGTATGAAAAAACTGATTGTTTGCTTTTTGTTTACTTTTTAGTTTTGCATTCCCTTTTAGAAGCAGAATTCAACTTGAAAAATAAAAACCAATTAACATTGTTGTTAATGATGTAATCCATACAATCATAACTTAACCTAAAAGAATATAAATAATTCCATACATAAGCTCTTAAATTTTTTTTTATTTTTAAAAAAAAAATTTTATTTTTAAAAAACAAATAACGGAAAACAGTAATAGACAGCTATGTAGAAAGATCCAAATCAAAATAATTTAAGAAACTACTTATTTTCCAAAAATCCCATCCAGATTTTCCCATTGGCTTGCCAACTGAGACAGAGTCTGTATAGAAGAACCATGTTTATATGCATTAACTGCAGAATCTTTTAACTCCCTAATTCTTTTGCGCATTCCTTTACCTTCTTCACATTTCATTAGACACTTTATCACCTTGGCAATTTCATCCTTTTCCACTATGCCATCCTCGTTAACCTTTGGCTTCAATGCAACTTTAAGTCCATCGGTTAACATCACTGCATTCATCCTCTGCTCTGCAAAGAGTGGCCATGTTATTAGAGGCACTCCCTCTTGCACACTCTCCAAAATTGAATTCCAACCACAATGGCTTAGAAACCCACCAACCGATTTGTGACTAAGGATTTGTACTTGAGGTGCCCATGAAGGCACAACCAAACCTTGTTCTTTAGTCCTTTCAAGAAACCCATCTGGTAAGAATTGCAAAGGGTCCTCCTCATTTGCAGCCTCAAGATAAGCAGCATTAACTGAATCACTCGGTGCTCTCAGAACCCACAAGAACATTTGACCACTCAATTCCAAACCCAAAGCTAGCTCATTGATCTGGTGTTGAGAGAGTGTTCCACCACTTCCAAAAGAAACATACAACACTGAACTAGGTGGTTTGTTGTCTAACCATCTTAAACACTCATTAGAATCATCAACTTCATTGCTTGGCCCTTTTAGTGTAATGGGTCCCACAGAGTAAATTTTGATCTTGTCATTTCCCAACTCTTCCAATGCTCTTATAGCGCCCGATTCCATTTCTAAGAAGGTATTGATCAAGATTCCATCAGCTATAAGCATCCCTTTGGCACGTTCAAGAAAGTGTTTGTAAGCTTCACTTGATCTATTTTGGGTTGGGGCTGGAAGATCACACCCTTGTAGCGGTACACAGCCTGGCAACTCTATAGGTTCTGTCAAGTCTTTGTATTCTCCTGAAACTTGCTCATCTAGATTTGGCATGTGTAAAAACAGCGACAATACCATTGCTGCTCCAGGGAAGTAAACATAGGAGAGAGCATTGAATTCCTTTGCAAAATGCAATGCTTGAAATGCAAAAACATCTACCACCAATGCAGTTAAAGGGGATTTACAGGACAAGGATTTTAGGGCCTCGTGTATTGAAGGCAAGGAGAATGTAATAGTGAGTTGGATTAGGGTGCCAGGGTATGCTCCTTGGGGTAATTGTTCTTTGTTAATTGGAGGAAGAAAGATGAAGTCCATGTTTGAAGGAAGGGTTTTAACATAGACTTTGGAGGAATATGGGGGTGACCCTAGTGATGGAACAATGCAAGTGACATGAAAATTTGGGTGATGTTCCACAAGTCGCTTCGTAAACTCAACTATTGGGACTAGGTGGCTAAAACCAGGACTTGGAACAACAGCTATGTGAGTTACGTTTGCCATGTAGACACTACAACACAGATGATTGATTATACTTGTTGCTTGCTTGTGAAGTTCCGTTTAAGATACAAAGGATTTGTGGATAAATAAACCATCCCATTCGGTTTAGTTATCCAATTTGTATACGAAAGCAAAAAGTTGTGTTTCCTTTGTTGGTTATTTGACGTGATTGACGTAACTTTCAAAGTGCAGATTTATGATGACGTGTGTGCATACGAATCACATATCTACTCTGTCCTTTTACTTTTATTGTATTTGATATTCTCCACTTCGATTATGAATCATCTAATATATTGATAATTCAATATTCTAATTAATTAAATTTTTAAAAATTATTTTTTGAAAGAATATGATTTATATTTTTTTCTCTTAAAATTTATTTATTTAAAATATTAAATTGAAAATGTTTTATTCAATTATTTATAATTTTACATAAATCTCCCCCGTTTAAAAATTTCTCACTTTTATATATGTTATTACCCTAAAATTTCCCAACTCATATATGGGTTATTGGTGGTTGTCATGGCTTTCCATTCGTTAGCTTCAATTCTTCCTTCAGACTTTTGGAATTTGGAAAATGTTTTGTCAACAATAAAAATTGAAAAACAAAGTAGTTACTTTTAATTGTAAGTTAGACTTTCTGAAACTTATATATATATATATATATATATATATATATATATATATAAAATAAAAAATTAATTGAAAATACTAATAATTACATACAGTATTAAATATAATGTTAGCGTTTTAATGTTGAAATAATGGAATTCTTGGAATTTGAAGGCCATGAGTTGAACAAAGTTTTGCTTCCATTTCAGAATTTTTAAACCATTTCATATTTTTCTAATTTCTTATAATTTTACTTTCGCTTATTACTTTAACATGTTATATGTAATATTAAAAATATTTTAATCATCAAGGATATCATCCAATTTTAAGTATAATTGAATTAGTAAAAAAAATTATGTAAAAAAAAATTAAATGAAACATTAACTTTTACTACTTTAATAATTATGTTTTTTAGAAAAATTACGATTAATTTATTTAATTTTAAAAGTAGCAAAAACGACTAGTTGGTGACGGACTTTGACTCTCGTAAGCCATGACCTAAGAATTGCATTATGAATGTAAGTTTTTCGTTTGTTCATGTAAGAAGTAGTCGTTTTGTTGTTTTACGTGACTTTAGAAGTCGCTTATCGGCAATGGCATATATTGTTTTGTATTGGATTTTACCAAATTAGAAGAACAAAGGGTGTTCTTTGACTGCGAGAAAGAAAAGGAATATCATCTCTTTCATTCACTTTGTTACCCTTTTAATTGTTCACTCACTGTTAAATTCTGTGTTGGTTTCAATCATGTTTTGATGGTCGAGGACTTGTGTGGCAATGTTGAACACAAAAGAAAATACTTAAATCAGTTATCAATAGAAATCGGTTTGGTGACTTATGACATCTGGAACAAAATTGGCCACCGAAATAGTGGTCTCAAAATTTTTAATACATCCAAAGTTGAAGCATCTTTTGGGATGTGGTTTGTGTGAATCTCTCATCTTCAGCTTCCACTAAGATAAATTTGTTTCGTTCCTTTTGTTTTTCTCTAATACATTGATAACGTGCTTGTGTTATCGAAGAAGAATCTAGTTGCTGCTGGGATTTATGTTTATTGCACATTAACTCAGTTGCTATGACTTTTCTTGTTGTCTCATCTATTTTATTCATGTTTTGCCTCTAAAATAGTTTATTTGCATTTTATTCAAGTTTTCTTTTATTTTTTTGGATGATTCTATTTTCCTATGCGTGAGGAAACAACTAATATTTCTCCTTATGACAACCAGTTGTAGCTCTACAAAAATAGAATTTTCAATGGTCCCTACCGTATATGGGGGTCTCACAATTTCAAGGAGGTAAAATTGTTAATTGTCCCATTTATTCTTTTCCCGTAGCACTCTGCTAAACATTTTTAGCGCAGTAAAACCACAAGAGCTTGTCATGGCCAAGGGTTTTTCTCCAAATCTATTTGGAAAATTGATTAGGATATTTATGTTGATCAATATCTCCTCTCCAAAGTCATTCTCCAAATCCTCACTCCCTCCTTAATATAAGAGTAACAGGAATTGTCATGATTGAGATAAATTAAAGGTTCTATCATATAAGACGGATTGAAGAGAAGTTAATAAATACAAGGAACAAAAAAAAGTTCCTCTTTGGTACTAAAAGTAATAAGAAAGATCCATTTCTTTCTATTTTTTAAGTGAATTAATTAGATTGATTTTGCTGATATGGTTATAAAACAAAAAATAGATGATTTACGTTCAATTCATCCAAATTCATCTAATAATGATAATGTAATAATAAGAAATGAGTTATATGTGATAAAAATATAAAATATAAAAGGAAAATAAAAGGAAAAATGGATGTTTAAATTTATTATTTTCCAATAAAATAGTTCAATTGACTTTAATCTCCCTAAAGATATTTTCACACTAGGATCAAATTTTTTCCTGGAAGCTTTTCTTTATCCTGGTTTTTCTTGTCAAATACAGTCTAAATTAATTTTCGGACAGAAAGTTAAAGAAGCATGTGGAGGTATAAAATTCTGATTTTAGAAAAGACAGTCATGGAATTTATGAAATGGAAATTTTGTATAGTTTGCGAAGAGATGAAAGAATTGCAAGTCTAAACCAAGATATTGGAAAGTTGACTTTGTTGTCTGTGGCGTAGTGGTTTGACACGTGTAGTGACACTATTCTCAAGGATATTTGTGCCTAGTTGCAGTATACCCAGGATTTAACATATCTGTTTCCAAAAGAAACAGGAGCAGAATTAGCAAAGAAGAAAGAAAAAAAATCAACAGTAGTTTTAGAAAGAAAATGTTTGTGATGTGTGTTATAAAAAGATAAGTTGTGCATCTTTTATATATGAGAGGCACTTCAGACAACCTTTGAAAAAATAATAAAACACATTAAAGAATTAAGTCGATTTGAAATTTGAATTTAAAATTTAAATTTTGAAGTGAAAATTAAATAAAATTAAAATAGATTATCAGAAATAATCGTGTAACAGATGGTTTTTTAAATCAGATAATTAAACAAGATTAATACGGTATAATGATAATAATGTTGATTAATAATATGCAATCAACGGCAACGGAAAAATTAAACCCTTCAAATAGAGCTTTCCAGGTAAGCAAATATTTTTAGGTTTTTGTAGATGATTATCAAAAAGCCCATGGTCCACATTATTGCACGTACGGGGGATTTTGTCAATTTTAACTGAGTTGGTTCAAGCTCAGGTGCGCAAGGGCACGTTCCTTTCTTGCTTGTCAATAAGCCCCAAGGTATGTCTTATACATAAAGCCATAGAAGGAAGAAGGACCGTTTGCCAAGCAACGTGAGACTTTAATCCCTTTTGAAATATTACCAACAATCCTCCACATATTTTAAAAGGGTTAAAACATTTGAAAAGAAAAGAAAGAAGAAGAAGAAGAGAAAAAATTTGCTTGGTTTTCTTTGAGTGCAATATGCATAAGGTCTTGTGTCTTTTGGACTATGAACCATATTTTAGACAGATGAGCTTAACTTGTTGTGTTTTGGTGAAAACAAAGCTTCTATAAAGCAAAGTCACATTGGTGCAAATTAAAGGCTTGTCTATCACATTATAACCCCACAACTCTTTGCTGTTTTCGCTCGTTTTGCGCTGATAGGCCATGCACCTGCCTGTTAGTTCATGAATGTTCTAGAGATGGTGTCTCAATCTCATACAAGTGGTCTCACTTGACATTCATATAGGTGACCTCATAAATTGTATTTTGCACTTAATACACTACCCATAAGGGATATGAGTGTCATTAAAACCATTAAGGTTTAACCTCTCGTTTAATGCAGCCTAGCACTTCTCACATCATAGGAATGGAAAAATTAATTAATGCTAGAGGGATCAACAATGACTTGTTATTACCCATATGAACCTTCTTCATAGGGTCTCCAATCACAAAGGTTGGGTTCCTATCATTGTAGATATAATTATTGGCTCAAGTCTCATTCCCCTCGATGTTTCGTAAACCATTTTTCTTCGTAATGAATTGGTTAGAAGATTGGCCAAGTTTACTTTTGACTTCACATAATCAATGGAAAAAATTCCATTCTTTAGCAGCTACTTTATCACATCATGTCTTAGATGAATATGTCGATTCTTACCATTGTAAGAGTTATATTTTGCAATTGCTATTACAGACTTATTATCACAAAGCATAAACATTGAGGGTGTTGGTTTAATTTCTAAGGGAAGATTTTCTAAGAAGTTTCTTAGCCATTCAGCCTTATTACCAGCTAGTTCAGAGAAATAAACTCTGACTCCATAGTGAATTTTTCAATAATAGTTTGTTTAGATGATCTCCACGATATTGCACCACCTCTCAATGTGAATACATAACCACTAGTAGATTTTGTCTCATCTGAATCTGAGATCTAGTTTGCATCGTAGTATCCTTCCAATACAACGGGAAATCTACTATATGATATACCATAATTAATGGTACCTTTTAAGTATTTTATTAGTCTGACTAATGCAGTCCAATGCTCATTATTGGGGTTTTTTGTATATCTACTTAATCTCCTCACAACATAGGCTATGTTCGGTCGAGAGTAATTCATCAAGTGCAACAGGCTCCCAATAATTTGGGCATATTTTATCTGTGAGATGGGTTCTCCTATATTTTTCTTTAAGTGATAGTTTCCATCATAAGGAGTACTCACGGGTTTTGCGTCATAGTGACCAAACTTCTTAAGAAGTTTTTCGATATAGTGTTCTTGAGATAGTATTATACTATCTCATTTTCTTATAATTTTAACACCCAAAATCACATTTGCTTTACCCATATCTTTCATGTGAAATTTAGAAGAAAAGAATGTTTTAGTACTATTCACTATATCAATACAAGTGTCAAAGATAAGCATATCATCAACATAGAGGCATATAATCACACATTCATTGTTTTCTATTTTAATATAAACGCACTTGTCACTCTCATTAAATAAAAACTCGTGACTAATAAGAATGTTATCAAATTTTTCATGCCATTACTTAGGTGCTTGTTTTAGCCCATATAAATATTTATGAAGTTTACATACTTTATTTTCTTAACCGGCAACCACCCTACCTTCTGGTTGGACCATATAAATTTTCCCTTCTAAATCACCATTTAAAAAGGCAGTTTTAACATCCATTTGGTGAATTACTAATTTATCAATAGATGCTAATGCAATTAAAACTCTAATGGATGAAATTCTAGTTACAGGGGCAAAGGTGTCAAAGTAATCTACATTATATTTTTGGGTAAAACCTTTTGTGACTAAGCAGGCTTTATATTTTTCAATAGAACCATCAAGATTGTATTTCCTTTTAAATATCCATTGGCAACCTATTGGTCTAGCCCCTAGGGGTAAGTCTACTATAGTCCATGTGTTACATTTCCTAATAGATTCAAGTTCACTTTTAATAACCTGTTTCCAAAAATAAGCTTTTGATGAAGAGATAGCTTTAGAATAGTTTAAAGGATCATTTTCCATAAGATATAAGTAAAAATCATTGCCTAGTGAGGTTTCTTTCCTTTGTCTTTTACTTCTTCTTAAATCTTTATGTGGAAGTTCATTATCTTGTATAGAAGGATGATAAGGTAGAATAGGTTCTTTGGGCATACTTTCGATTTTTAATGAAAAAATATTTTCTATAAATTCAACATTCTTGGTTTCAAGTATAGAGTTTTTGTCAAGTATATCACTTTTTAAAACTAGAAATCTATAAGTAGGACTATGTTAAGCATATCCTATAAATATGCAATCAGAAGTTTTAGAGCCTATCTTTCTCTTTTTAGGATCAGGCAACATAACCTTAGCTAGGCAGCCCTACACATTTAAGTAAGTTAAATTTGGTTTGTAGCCCTTTCATAATTCATAAGGAGTTTTTCCTGTTTCCTTTTGGGGTATCCTATTTTGTATGTGACATGCAGATAACAAGGCTTCACCCCAAAGGTATCCTAATAAGCATGACATTCATCATTTCTTTAACATCCTATTTTTCCTTTCTACTACTCCATTTGATTCAGGTGAGTAGGGGAGGTTGTTTCATATATTATGCCTTCTTTTTCACAAAACTCATTAAAGGTTATACATTCACCACCCCTATCAGATCTAATTCTTTTAATCTTCATATTTAGTTGGTTTTCTGCTTCTACTTTATATGATAAAAACATGTTAAAGGCCTCATCTTTGATCCTAATTATATATAGCTTGGTATACTTAGAGCAATCATCTATAAAGGTTACATAATATCTCTTACCACCTTTAGTCATTGTTTGTTTTAGGTCTCCTAGCTCTGTATGAATTAGGTTAAGTAATTTTGTTTCTCGTTTTACTACAAATCATGTCCTTTTGGTTGATTTTGATTCTATACAAATTTCACACTTATTTAAGTTATCATTCTTAATTCCTGAAATTAAACCATTACTTTGTAAATTTTTAATATAGGAAGAATTTACATATCCTAATCTAGCATGCCACAAATCATAAGACGCAATCATGTAAGCAGAAAAAGAAGATGGAGTATTCTCATTAATAATTTCGGAGACATTCAGTATAAATAAACCTTGGTCACAATACCCCTTGCCCACAAACATAGCATTTTTGGTCATCACAATTTTGTTTGACTCAAAAGAAACCTTAATCCCACGTTTTCCCAATAGAGCCACAGAAATTAGGTTGGCTCCAATGCTCGGTACATGTAATACATTTTGAAGTGGCATAGTTTTTACAGAAGTGAGCTTGAGAAGAACCTTTCCTTTCCCGAGCACAGGTGCAGTTCGGGAGTCTCCAAGATAGACAAGGTCTTCTCCTTCCCCTACAGTAGTGTAGGAGGTAAACACATTTTTGTTAGCACATATGTGCCTGGTAGCCCCAGAGTCTACCACCCATTTGCTCACATTGGCCATAATAAGAGCTTGAGAAACGACAGCAGCTACCATATCATCCCCTTCAGTTAAGTTTTCCTTAACCTTAGGAGGGGCAGCATTTCTATTTCTGTATTTACATGCTAGTGCATGATGCCCTGTCTTACCACCAATATAACATGAACCCATCTTTTTGAAGGGAGTAGGATTAGATGGCTTAGGGAATTGAGAGAAAGGTTTACGAATGTACCTTGTCTTTAGAGACTTGTTTGTTTGTAGCAAATTTTCTTTAGTGGCCAAGGCTTTTTCTCTTACAGTTTTGATCTCCTTCCGATTAGTTTCTTCAATTATGATGTGGGTTATTAGGTCGACAAGGGACAACTATTTATGCTTATGTTTGAGTTGTGTTTGTAGTCATTCCACGTTTCGGGTAACTTCTCGATGAGGAAGCCAGCTACTAGTTGGTCTTGCATGGTTATGTCTTTAGATTTGAGGTCTTCGAGGAGTTTGTGGTATTCATTTATTTGTGTTTTGATGTCTTTGTCATCGGTCATTTCCCAGCGTTAGAAGCTCCTTATGGTGAATTTTTGCTTCCTAACATCTTCGACGGTGTACTTTATGTGCATAGACTCCCAAATTGCCTTGGCCTCCTTATAAGAATAGTAGACATCGAAGAGTTCATTAGACAAAGTACTTGGAATGGTGTGTCGACATACCTTATTTGCATTGGTCCAATTTTTAGCATATTTTGGATCAAGTGGTTTGTCATCAGTGAGTGCAAATGCAACTCCATGCATGTCTAGGATGGAGTAGATCCTTTCTTGCCAGCGGTGATAAGCTTGTCCTCCAAAGACCTCAATTTTGGAGACATTAGGGAGGGGCTTGACATATGCAACAGGAGCAGCAGGCTGATTGGAGGAGCATTAATGACGTTGTTTGAGGACTGAGTGTGAGTAGCTTTGGTGGCCATTTAAAGATATCCTTGAGATTGTTGTTTGTGGCATAGTGGTCTGAGGTGTGTGGTGGCTGGTCAACATTATTGCACGCAGGGGGAGATTTCGCCATTTTTAACTGAGTTGGCTCAAGCTCATATGTGTGAAGGTATGTTCCTTTCTTACTTGTTTACAAGTCCCAAAGTATGTCTTATACATAAAGCCTAAGAAGGAACCTTTACCAAGAAATGTAGGACTTTAATCTCGTTTCAAATATTACCAACTTTAATCTCGTTTCAAATATTACCAACAGACTTCACTAGATTGGTATCCAATTCAAACCTTAATTAGTTGTTCCTAATTGGAATATATGCTATAGAAGTTTAAACTTCGAAGAACGGAAGTTATAAAGAATAAAGAACATGTTTAATTGGTTAACAACTTTTGCATAGACCAATTTTTACCTGTTAGTTCTGTAAAATGTTTTCTAATGTTACTAAAAATAGCTACATTGTTATTACTAATAAATAAATTATATATAATGATTTCTTGTGTGAATATTCCTTTGCAGAATTGACATTTGAATAATTGATTAAACATTCATTTCCTCTGCTATTAGTAGGATTGGGATTGTTGCTACCACTGGAGTCACTGTTCGAAAGGGCCTTTTCAAGAGGGGAAAGATCAACCATATTGTTGATGAACATCTCACGTAATAAAGAAATAAACTTGTAATAAATGAACCTATATCAGAGATAGGACATATAATTGCCAAGAAAGTATTCTTTTAGGATCAGATTTTAATGGAAGTCAGAATTGATGTGGAAAAGAAAAGAAAATTCAAGCCATCGCAGAGGTAGAAATTCTAACACATAAACCCTGAATAATTAAGAAAAACTGGCAATGAGAATCGAACTGATGACGATCGCATTTAGGCTTAACTGTAGAGCCATGTGGGCTAAATAACAAAATTTATGTACTAATAGAAATTAAATAAACGCGTTAATCTTAATTATACTATAATAAATTATAAATTATTAGCTATTCATAACATAATTAAATTAATTAAAAAAAACATAAAATAACTAATATTTATTATTTATTTGATTTTTCAATACATAACATGTTGTAAAAATAATATTTTAAAAGACTTTAAAATTTAAAATAAAATATTATTTAAAATAATTATAATTTATTAATTATCCATTTAAATTATAACAATTAAACCTTCAATTATAGATTATGTAATCATTCTTTTTAATATAGATTTTAATTTTAATTTTTTTAAACATGATTACATACATTAAATTAAATTAATTATCGATTTTAAATGTCTATTTAAAATTTTGTTTAAATTTAAATTTAAATTTAAAATTTAAATCGATTTAACTAAATGTTTTAAACGATACTTAATTATATTTATGAGCAAATTAATTTTTGGAAAGTTACTCTTTCTATTTTATACATACTTGAAATATATATATATATATATATATATATATATATATATATATACATATATATTGAAAATAAAAAATATTGCTGGATTTTCTAATTTTTTTTACTGGTTCTATCTTTGTCTTCTATTTAATTGCATAAGGGCTGTTGAATCTTAGAGATCACACAATAAACGTAAAAGGAGAGTGCAATCACACACCTCAGCCTATTTATTTATTATTTATGACTAATATAGATGCTATGAAATTGATATAAATTTAATACTATTTTTATTCAATCGGAGGTTGATTTAAAATAGTAATAAAAATAAATTTATTAATTACCTTCTTAAATATGAATCAATATGCTTCGATATATATATATATATATTAATTATAACAATGAATTGACTTATCCTTCTATGCTTATTTGTTTAGCTATCATCTTTTTTGATTTGGGTTGTTTGTGTTCTCTCTTTTTTTAATGAGGGATTAACTTTTTACTATTTATGAAAAAGTTATAAGATTTTGTTAAAAAATTTTAAAAATATTTATATAAAATATATAAATGAATAAGTATCATTTTTGCATTCTACCTATTTTAAGGAAATGTTTTAAAATTTATACATTAAGTATCTCTTATTATGTCATCGTTTAATTAAAAAAAAAACAGAGATGTGTTGTTATGTTAGTATCATGTGTGATGATATTATCTTAAAGATTAATTTGTGAATTTATCTTTTGTTTATTGCAAATGATGGAGTGTTACCACAACTTCAAATGTTTATTTGGTAATAATGTTAGATATAAATATTTTAAATTTTAAAAAAAAATTGAGATGACTTTATTTAGAGTGTTGAAATTAAATATTGAACTATAAAAAAAAAAGTTGAAGGTCTTATTTGATTATATGAAAAAAAAGGTCTTTCAATATATAGATGAGATATAATAATGTTTATAATAATTAACATTTAAATCAAATTATGGTCATGTCAAAAAGTTTGTAAAAGGTCATGCAGTATTAATACTGAAATATGTCTATTATATGATATGATTTATGCTCTATGTAGTAAGATGAATTCTAATTTTGGATAATTTATTATCTTTGACATGTTTATGTAAATTAAATTTTATACATGCCAAAAATTCGAATAATCATGAGACGATTGAGTATATTATGTACTGGGGAAATAAATGATACTTTGAATTAATTTTAAAATTATCAGAAAGTGTGAGGGTTTAAGAATGTCATAAAATCATAATGAAAATTTCTCAAAAATTAGAATTATATTATTGAGAATCCCCTATAATGGGCAGATAACAAAAGAAAATATATACATGATCTTATGGTATAA
The DNA here is from genome assembly GCA_037954105.1 of Canavalia gladiata. Lineage (NCBI taxonomy): Eukaryota > Viridiplantae > Streptophyta > Magnoliopsida > Fabales > Fabaceae > Canavalia > Canavalia gladiata. The sequence goes on from CM075661.1 coordinate 44,179,918, forward strand.
TATGAGTATGACAAAATATTTGAGAAGATCAATGACTATTACGAGTTTATTGTAAAAAATATTTTTGTTATGTTTGTGATACTCATTAAATATTAGAGGGATACCATATACTATGGTATTAATGAGTTTTCCACTATATTAGAATTTGATTTGTATGAGAATAAATCTCAAATGAGATATCGTGATTTAAAATTTTCAAATATATAATAAAATACATTGGGGGATCAAGTTATTATTATTTATTTGAAAGAGAATTTGAAGATAAGTACTAAAAAAAATTTCTTAGTAAATATATTGTATAAATATATTATGCTTTCTAATAATGAATATTGAAAATAAACTAGCAAATTAATTCAAAATATGTACATATATGTTAAATTTTATGAATAATTACTAAATTATTATGGATTCTAATTAATGTGAAATCAAAGATTAATTTGATTGTATTTTTCATAAAGCAAAAACTTAATGAATGATATCGAGGGGAACAAAGGTTTAGCCAAGTAAAATAAACAATAATAGGAACCCAACATTTGTGATATGAGATGTCACTAAGAAGGTTCATATAGGTAATAATAAGTTATTGTTGGTCTTCCAGCACAACTATCTCTTTTTCATTCCTATGATGTGAGATGTGCTAGGCTATAGTAAATGACATGTTAAACTTAATGTTATTTTTTTATGACTATCTTATCCTTTATGGGTGGTATATAAAATGCATGATACACTTGTGAAGTCAACTATACGAATGTTATGTGGACTCGCTTGTACGATATTGAGGCATAGCCTCTAAAGCATTTATGAATTACCAGCCACACACATAACTTATCTTGCACAAAACCAGCGAAAACGGCAAGAATTGCTAGGGTATAATTATGATTTATTAATTATCAGTTTAAATTATGACAATTGAGCCTTTAATTATTGGTTGGTAAAAATTCGTTTTATTATTGGATTTAATTCTTATTCCTTTTAAACGTAACTACATACATGAATCAAATTTTGCTAAAGAATTCATAGTGGAAACCGATGCTTCAGGAAAAACAATTGAGGCAAGCTTGATATAGGAAGGAGACTTATAGCTTATGAGTCAAAATCTTTCAAAAAGAGCTCAATCTAAATTTATTTATGAAGGGAAGTTAATGGATATAGTTTGGCAGTTTAGAAGTGGAGGTGTTATTTATTAGGGAGACACTTTGTGATTCATATCGATTAAAAAAAGTTTAAGGTTTCTTGAAGATTAGTAAATGATGAGGGAAGAGCAATAGAAATGGATCTCAAAATGGTTGGGGTAGTACAAACTAGGGAATGAGAACGATGCAGCAAATGCTCTATCAAGAAAATTGCAATTTTCAACTCTCTTCAATTCATCTTAATGAGTGGGATGACATAAAAGAAGAGTTACAAGCTTATAACCAACTCAGAGGTATTATCCAGGATCTAATACAATATCCAAATACATATCCTAGTTTCCAATTGAAGAAAGGCAGGCTCTTATATAAATATAGAATAGTGATTCCAAAATTTCATCTTATCCTAAAAGAATTTCATGTTGTAGAAAAAAAATAATGATCGAGTGTTGTCACTCATGCCTCAACTTGCTTTGATTACTTGATATAAAACGTAATAATGTGTACAATACCGATTTGTATTATTTACACAAACCTTAATAATTTATACATACTTTTATGTTCAAAAGTTAGTGTAAGAGCATTAAGACCCTTTTATACATAACATTCATATATTGTACAAATATTTCTTAATTATTTACAAATATATACATTATTCTAGTGAGAAAAAAAGTTCTAGGAGCGCTCCAATTGTGAGGATCTTGAGGCTCCAACCATGCAAATCTCTACGAATCCCACCAACTTCACAAACGACATGATTGGGGTTTGGGAAAGAAAATGATTAAAGGAGAGTGAAAAACTAAGTTTCTTAGTAGGATTCTACCCTAATTATAGTGTCAACATTTTTAGTCTAACCACTTTAGTTTATTACGAAACATTACATGCATACAGGTTCACTTTTAACTTTTAAAAAATCCTTAGCTGAAATGGGTTTCGTTTTACAGATGTATAAACTACTATTTAATGTATACAAGTTAATTATTTTGGATTCCATACATCTTACATATTCTTGATGTCACACTACATTATATCACAAATATCATTTGACTATCATTTCATTCATATCTTAATCATAATTCTTCTCGTTTCTCTATCACTCTCTTAAAAATAATCTATATTGTAGGTATTGTAGGTATATCATACATTTTAGTCAAACTTTTCACTAGCTTTGCTACTTTATCTTCTATTCTTAGGACATGAGTTCATACCTTGATGTTCGTCATCATCACAATCATTGAAGACCCAACGCTTTATAATAGAAGGATTTTTGGAGAACCCTTTTATCTTCATTTTGGAAGGACCCTTTTGTATTCTGAATATGCACCAGACACACTAAGAGTAGTATTAACTTTTCGCATAAGTTCTTTATTTAGTGATATCTTACTTAATTAGATTCTTTTTTAAAGCTTCTAAAAAACATTCATACTCAAACAATCCAATTAATATGTCATACGCATATAGCCTCTAATCCAATCTACCTTCACATTTATCATACAAACATAAGTATCATATGACACATCGCTTTTCTAAATAATCTAGAGTATATTTCATATACTTTACACACATATTTTTGTACTCAAGAAGAAACATAACAAGTTGACATAATTAATTTATTTAGAAACCTACCTCTTAATCAAATTTCTTAATTATGCTTTATATGATGTTGCAACCGTAATTATAACGAGACGACGAACTCGCTAAAATATAAAAAAGAATTTAATTTGATTGTGGAGCCCCACCAAATTTTTATTTAAGGGAAAACATTTGGAAAAACCCTAACTTGAGGAAGAAATTCTAGGTTCGGGAGTCAGTTATGAATATGGAAGGTGTTAGGCACCCTACTCGCCTGTTCCAAAGAACGGTACCCTTTAAACTGAGAGTGTGATTTTGATGTTTTTGAAAATTGTTTGATCCCTTTAGTTTATAATAAAAATAAATAGGTTTGTGGAAGATAGCCTGACAGGACTTGATCCTGCTCCTACGTATTCTCTAGTGCAATGGGAAACTCAAGGCTACGTAGTTCTGGTTTTGAAGACTTGATCTTTGGAAAAAGAGATTGACAAACGATTTTAAAAGCAACTTATATATTTTTGAATAATTCTTAGCCCACATATGCCATCCGAACTTGATACTTGGATGTGACTAAATTTCTCACTACCTGGGACATGAACTGGGTCATTTTTTCCATCTAATTGCTGTTCTCGTGGTCATCATCGTCTCAGGACCAACAACTAGATTCTTCGTATACCTTGGAAGTTCTGAAGACCAAGAAAATGACAGAAATTTAACTAATACAAAATATGAAGCATCACAAATTATCGCCTTTGATTTGTTTTATGAAGAATTCACTTCTTATCCTGATGCATTGTCTTCTTTGTCCTCAGCATCAGGAAACCGATGAACTGTGACTACAAGACTAGAGAGCGAGGGAGTCGCCTTTGCTGAATCAGGCATATTATTGCGAGCGATACATGTTACCTCTACGTGTATTTTCTTATCTGGTTCACTATCCTTAGTCATGTAACAATTTAGGAAATCGGTATTCAAACTGGCCACCTAAGACTTAAGTGCTCCCAAACCAAAACTCACGGGTTTAGCACTTCCCTTAAGACATAATATCAGAGGCTTCATTAAACCAAAAAGGTATGGAAATAGGAAGCTTGAACGGGCGAGTAAAATTCTGCAAAGCTCCAATAAAGGATCTTTCCGATCTTCCCTGGCCTTTCCAACATCGCCAACACATTGAAGCATGGCGACAACATGGGGATGAACCCTTGTAGCAACAGTTTAAATTTTCATTTTGATGATGCCCTGAGCACTGTTAGAAGCGACCGTGTGTAACCAAGAAGCCTTCCAACTTCAATGGCATTTTTAGAAGATACATATTGTTGCCAAATCTGTTCACCCTCTAAGTATACTTTTGCAACGCTACCAAATAAGATCATGAGATTTCATGAAGGCCAAAATCTGTGGGAAGATCCTCATTCCATCACAGATTATCGATTCCGCCAAAGCTAGCATCAAACATGCATAGGCGACATGGATGTTTGAAGACGATGATATCTTAGGCATAGACTTTGTGAATCTATGTACAGTTAGCCAATAAATGTTTGACAAGTCTCCCCCTACTCTATGCGTAGTTGATGGATTACTCGCACTGACAATCTTCGTAAGGATCAACAGGATTATTCTCTTCTTTTAGCTTGTGACAAAGCCTGAGTAAGAGTGACTAAGGAAAACTTATCAATCACCAAAAGCTAGAACGTTCAAAGGAGTTCATCTTAACAGCATCAAGGAGATCAATTGCTGGTGAAGTTCTGATAGTGTTTGCCTCAATAGCTGAAATAATAGCTTGAACCATTGGCCTTAAGAACCTTCAACGATTTTCCAATGATCCACCATATTCATCTGTTCATTCATGGATTTTATCCTTCAGGAACTAATCAAGGAGTACAATTTATTGTCATGATGAGTTAACCTTTGAAAGACTTGATCACTTGAGACAGAGCAACCGAAATGTATGCATCAGCATATTGCTGCCAGCCTTTCCTATAGGTCGTTACTCGAACCATTAATGATCCATTACTTGTGTAGCTCCAGGAACAAAACTACCACTAGCTGGAACTTTTGTGAACCATGCATTCAAAGCTACGTGTAATAATGAAGGAGGAGTGCAATACTCTCACCCGCTTTAATTGGATCAGAACCATGAGAGTATACGAGAGCATGCATATGTATTTGATCAGGCTATGTATATTGCTAAAATCTCTCAATGCTCACGGTGAACTGAAGATCATAACTCCAGATTACCTACCAAAATCTTGCGTCCCTATTCTTTTAACATCAATCTTGCTTAGACTAAATTGTTATCAAATTTTAACCAACAAAACCAGAACGATCACCAGTAAATCACAATGAAAGGACAAAAGCAATTAATTCATCAAGATTGCAAGGAGTTCTTGTTGTTATTTGGCAGATTGGCTTATCCTGTCTCTAAGTAGTAACAAATGATCAAGGTAATCAGATTCGTCGAACGAATTAATGAGAAATTGTGTATGAAAGTGACCTCGAACTTACCTGTTGAAGAACAAGATGTTTTGCCGAAAATTGAGCTTGCTTTGTAATGCTTGCTATTAACCTTCTTTTCTAACAAAAATGCTCAGCGTCCTTCTTAATTGTGGTGGATCTCCTCCTTGGACCAAACTATGGGAGGTGAAGGTAATAAAGTCTCCAAAAAGCTTTGCCAAGAGAAGATGAAGTGGATAACGCTTGGCTGACAGGTTTTCAAAACCACCAAGACAGGAAGAGAGTTCCAGAATTTGTGAGAGAGGAGCCCCTCAAGATCAACAGCCCATGGAAAATTCCTTTGAGGAGATCCCAAAAGTCTGAATCTAGTCCCCACTGAGAGAAAATCTCCCAAAAACCTCCCTTTGCTTTTCTTTCTTTTTTTTTTTCATTCCTTTTTTTCAACTTTTCATTTTTTTTATGTTTTTTTCGCTATTATTAGTTTTTTCTGTTTTCTGTTTTATTTTTTATTTTTATTTATTATTTTTCTTTCTTTATTATTTTGTTATTTTTTAGTCTTTTATTTATATTTTTTATTTTTTTTCTTTTGTTTAATCTATTTATTTTTTATTTTTGTCTTCTGTTTTTATTATCTTTTGTTATTTGTTTATTTTTTATTTTTTTCATTTAATCTATTTTTCAATTTTTTTTATTTATTTCCATTCTTTTTTTATTTAATCTATTTTTTAGTTTTGTTGTTTCTCTTATTTATTATTGTATTTTATTTTCTTTTTTCTTAATCTTTTCTTTTTCTTATTTATTTATTATTTAAATTATTGTTTATTTACTAATTAATTTTAAAAATGAGGCCTCAGACATAAATGAGTATTTACATATGAATTTCTTGGACAGCATGCAACCTTCCTCCAAGAATTTGTCTATCTTTCTTTATTCCTAAAGTTTTATGAGACATCTCTCCTACAAACTTAGTTCACTTATCCTTCTAATTTACCTCTCAACCTTTACTTTTCTCAAAGATTAAGTTTCTCTTAATATTTTTAATGTAAGTTTATAAAATGGTGGAGTCTTATATTAGTTGGCCAAATGACCTATTTAGGTTAATCTTCGTTGTGTTCATCAATTTAGATGTTTTATGCATTACTTACTTATTTCAAGCTTAAGATTTAGAAGTTTTATCTTTTCTTGACCATTAACCTTGCTAATAAAATTTAAGTTACTGATTGATTTATTTGTTTACCTTATTGCTCATAAATTCAAGGCTTCTTACTCATGTTCTATTTAAAGATCCTTAAGCATTCCATTTAACTTATTTTATACATTTATCTATGATTGGTCGAATTAACTCTTTAAGCCCCTAAAGCATTATGGTTCATTTTTCTTACATTTAGAAGATGATTTGTACTATCTAGGACTTAGGCTAGTAAACTAAACAAACTTAGAATTTTTTAAGACTTTTCCTTTTTAATTACTAGGTATGGTTGAATGGACTTTTAAAGTTCCACAACCCCATAATTGATTTTAAATCACCACCTCATGCATGGTTGAGTTCATTTTTAAGTCTTAATAAGATTTTATCTTAATTTCACTACTTTTTCGTGAGTATAGACGAATGGTTACCCAAACCATCATCAAGTCTCTCTTAAACTTTTAATTCATTTCTCATACATGGTTAGGATCCTTATTACACCTTAGTCAAAATTGTAAACTTAATTCCTCTTAATTAATTTAGGGTGGCTAAATCTACACCCTTGACAAAGCAATAATCATTTTCTCAATATCTTCTCACTTGACCTTTTTATCATAATTTTTAGTACTTGTTGCATCATTTTCTTTTGGGACCATTAAGATTTGTCCTTGCTCCATATCTTTGGTCATGATCATAAAGGGTTTTAAGTGTCTTGCTCAACTTTTAGTCCATAAGTCCACCCTTGCTCTTACTAGCTTTAAGATCCAATTTTGGAATAAAATTTGTAACTTTTGGGACTTAACTTTTTTAGTCTTATAGAATTATTATCACATGGGTCCAGATCTTTTTTTTTTTTATCAAAGTTTAAGTTCAAAATTAAAACTTTTAAGATGAAACATAAGCAAGCTTACAACTTTTATCATAAAGACCATAAAGAAAATTTTTTTTCAAGACAACCAAGTGGAGATCCACTAGATCTACTCCAAGTTTTATCCATCCCTTACTTTGAGCATCTCAAAAATCTTAAACAAAAACTCTCAAATCTACCCTAACTTCTAAAAATCATTTTTAAGAAATTTTAATCGATTAAATTGCTCCAAAGGTTTCAAGAAGCACTTTAATCCATAAAAATTTCCTTTCAACCTACAAAAATTACCAAAAACTTTTTTATACTCATTTTTAGCAACCAAGGGAAGTTTTGAGCTCCATCATGCCCAAGCAAGTGGGATCCATAGAATTTAGAGTAAGATCCACCAAAAGAAAAAGAAAATAAGTCATATCACATAAATGAAAGCTTAAAAAAATGTATAGTAAAAACCTAATTGTTGAATACTTATATAAGGATTTGGTGGATCTTTTGAAGTTGATTCCCTTTTCTTTGCGGTCCACATGAAAGCTTCTGAGGATGGTGGTGAGGCTTTGTTTGTTTAGCTTGTTATAACTTAAACTTCAAATATGGAAGTTCAAGCTTAATGTAAATGTGTTTTAAGAAAAGTTAGAGTTTTGGGTGATTTTAGAGAGTTTACTCAAGTGTTTAGAAGGATGTTAGTAAAGCAAATGAGTTTACCTTTGGTCTGTAGCAAATTTTTCCACTTAGAGATACACGAGAATTAAATTCCCATTTAAGGGCATTTTGGGCCATTTACATGAAATTTCTATTTTCAAAATTGAATGTAAATGTAAGAAATTATCCTTTAACATTAATTATGATTAATTTAACACTAATAATAGTTAATCTTAAACATGATTAATTTTAATTAATAAAGGTTATTTTGATTTAACAGTGGTTAATTTTATCTCTCTTAATAAATGTTTTTATCTTATATGGTATTAATGGTGTGATGACTCATGGGATTTCATGCATAAGGATAAATCCAAGTTGTAGGTCTCTGCTTCGCAATTTTGGTAATTTTCTAAGAATTTTTCAAAAAGTTCCCAAAATATTCTCCCAATGTTTCTAACACTAATTGGTTTATTTCTGAATCATTCTTATGTCATTTACTATTTTTCTAGGAACAGTTTATCCCTTATAAGAGATAAAACTCTCTAAAGGCATTTCAAACGTTTTTGGTGGCATTCTTGTTCTCTCTTTATTTCTAAAAAGAATTAATTTTTTTATGATAAATTAATTTTTTTCATTGATATTCAACTAAATACTATCCTATTATTCAGTTTTCTATATCATTTTCTATTGAATTCTATTAGTTTTATATTATCTACAATGGCTAATTTTATTTTTATATAACTTATAAATATTTTTATATAAAATAATCTAATTTAAATTAAAAATATTTAGATGGTGGGATGAATTTTTTAGCATAAATATTTTTTATACATAAAATTTCAACCTAAAACTTTATAAATAAAATTAAATATACATTATTTTAAATTTATTATAAGTTAATTTATCATAACAGCAACATTGAAATTAAATTAAATTAGCATTTTTAAGACAAATATCAAATATTATTTAAATGATTATATTGTGAGAATTAGACTTTGAGCAGAAACATTCCAAATAATAAAAGAGTAAAGTTAAATCTACTATTATCTTCTAAAAGCACACACAAAACACATATTAACAACACATAAGATAAGTCTTATTGCATAATATAATTGGTTATCAAATCTATTATTAAAAAATTCATTACTTGAAGCAAGATGACAATTATTTTAATGTGAACCAATAAAAAAATCCATAAAAATATTTTTAAATATAAAAAAAAATATTACTGACATGTAACATAGAGTTCAAGTAAATACAATACAATTATCTCTCTCAGTATATAATTTATCATAAAAAAAATTAAATTCTTTTTATCTCTCCGTATGTATATATATATATATATATATATAGAAATTGAATTTGTGATTTAGTACATTTAGCATGCTTTAATCTCCAATTATGCAAATAGCCATGAGAATCTGCAGATGGAGGAGCTAAACTAGCCTGGGTCTTAGGATGAAAAGGAAAATGTATTTATTCTATCTAATTTATCAACTATTAATTTATGATTATTACTGCCTATTAGATGATAAAATGAGACAATTTATCCGTCATGAGTCATAATCAGTATTCATAATGAATAGTGGGATTCTAACACCAGCAATCGAGTTTTGAGGGAAGAAGCACTGAAAGGGGGTAAAAGAACAAGTCACTAAAAGTTGAATTAACAGCGAGCAATAATGATGGATCCGTTTTCTGCATATTCTTTGAAATGAAACCAATATTTCGAGAGGAATCAATGATTACAGAGATGGATCAAGATGATTAGTACAAATTTATGGAAGATTCTTTTGGCACTCTTGCAAGGATTAAACAGATATTTTTCAGTGTTCCCTAAAAGTAATAACCATGTCAAATGACTAAGTTTTCAAACCATACAAACTATTCACATGGCCTAGACATTATTTTCATTAAAGAAAGGTTGTCAAAATTTAATTTAACTTCTAACATAACTTCCTTTTCAGGTTCAGCCAAAATCCATCTGAAAGATCAATGATCAAAATAGGATATTCCTAACATGATGCTTGAGTAAATTTCACATACAAACTTAGCAATTAGTTCTGAAGTTGTTGAACCACACACTATATTAGTCAATTCTCAAAATGACCATGAAATATGGAAATGCTTTCTTAATAAATTTTACTTTCATACTATAAATACCAATGTAGTAACTGCAATCCTACGACACCGTTGTATAAATTCTTGATGGTATGTCCACCAGATACATCAATCCTATAATTCCAAATTCTACGAGAATGATGATGATCGAAATAGCACTGGAAGCATGAAATAGTACAGTTTTCTGCTTACGAATCAAGAAACAACCAGGCATCACTAAGACACTTGATTTTGGTGATCCTTGGAAAGAGACCCATAATTCATCACAATGTATAATAGTAGCCAGGCTGACTGTGAAGCATCCCGAATGAAGAGCTTGAAGCAAAATTACATGTACATAACCTGAGAAGAAAGATGACTAAAATAGCATTATATATGTGTATGTACATAAGTGTCTAATAACCTTTGACAATACATCTTCCATTGCAGCTGCACAAATACACGGTCCTCTAAATTGCAATTGTGCAATATATCTCAACAGACAATTTATGTTAGTAAGTATAGACAAATACTCGTTGATCATAAATAAAACAATTTGAAGTAACTATACACAATTTTCCTGAAATTTGTATTTTTATTCACCAAATTGACACCACTTAAATTCAAAAAATAAAAAATTAGTGAATCGGTAAATAGAAAAAGCAAAATGGCATAGACATGAACCTACTTGTTAGAAAGAGGAATGAATTGAAGTTACGAAGAAGGTTACCATCAGGAACCAAGGAGGCGTTGTTCTACGACGAAAGTGATTAATTGGACCACGGCAAATTGAGGTCAATCTAGTGGTTGGGATGGTCAACGTCCACGAGTTCAACTTTGGGAGCAGAAGAATCGTCACGTAGGTTCGTACTTTTAAATAAAAAAATAGAAAATATTTTATTATTAGTAATAGATATTATAGTATATTAAAAACAGATAAAAATAAAATTATTTACATTAAAATTAAATTAAAAAATTAATTATTAAAATTATTACATAATTTATATTGATTTTATATATCAAATTCAAAATTTAAAGTTAAATTAAAATTAAAATTATAATAATTTTAAGGTTTAGTTTATTTAATATTTTTAAATATATAATATTATAATATAATATTTAAATCATATTAATATTTAAAAATATAAATTATTTATAAAAATTAAATATTTAATAAAAAAGAAAATATCTCTTAAAATATTTAATAGCATGACTGGGTTCTTATCCTGCACAATCATGTAACTTTAGGACTCTCATGATTAACTTGGTTATATCTTAATTATGCATAGTCATGCCAAATTTCAACGAAGATCATTCATGCTTTGTAAAACGATCATGCTCCAATTTTTGCATAGTCATGTCGGTTTCAACCTACATTCATTATTTTTTTTCTTTTTTTTTTTCAGAAAGAAATGTTATCCCAAGCTCTCAAGAGAGATGGACACCTTGCATACACCATATTACAAACTCATAAGCTTGCCTACCCATCAATGTCCAAAAAATTCTTGAGATGAGAATATGACTAGAGAAGTTGAAGTCATTTTCCTTCATCCCCTAAGAAGTTTGGACTCGAGTAACTTCAAGCAATTGGGCATTAAGTAGCAGATTATGGGATACCTCCAAAGGATGGGATGCCTAGCGGCATCTCTTGTCACCTAGCCAAGATAATGGGAGCCCACCATCAAGTTCCTCACATCCCTCTGTCGCAACCGTAATTCCGACGAGACGACGGACTCGCTAAAATTTTAAAGTAGAATTTATTGTTTAATGTGGAGTCACCACCATATTTTTATTTAAGGGAAAAAGATTTGGAAAAACCCTAACTCGAGGATGAGATTTAGGTCCGGGAGTCGGTTACGAATAGGGAAGGTGTTAGGCACCCCACTCGCCCTTTCCGAGGAGTAGTATCCTTAACCTGAGTGTGTGATTTTTGAAAAATGTTTGATCCCTTTAATTAGAATGAAAATAAATAACTTAATGGAGGTTAGCCTGACAGGACTTGATCCTGCTCCTACGTATTCCCCGGTGCAATGGGAAACTCAAGGCTTACGTAGTTCTGGTTTGATTTGAAGGCTTGACCTTCGAAGGTGCTTGAATTTAAAGGTGAACATGTTTTTTTCTTGAAAATATTTTAAAGAGAATCCTCAGTCTACATATGCACAGGATCCAAGACAACTACGGCTGCACTGGGATCCATATGAATCCCTAAGCATCGAACAACAGAAAAACTACCAGTTTGTGCCTAGGATTCATCGTGTGAGACTAGGGGTTCCAAAATGAATTTTTTCTTGAAGTCATTTCGAAGGAATTCTTAGTCCACATATGCACAAGGCCCAAGACAACTACGGCTGCACTTGAACCTATACGAATCTCTAAACATCGAACAACAAAAAGCTACCAGTTCGTGCTTAGAGCTCGTCGCGTGAGGCTAAGAGATGCAAAGCGAGATTTTTATTTGTTAAAAGGGGGCATTCTCAATCCACATATGCACAGGGCCCAAGACAACTATGGCTGCACTTGGACTCATACGAATCTCTAAACATCGAACAGCAGAAAAAGCTACCAGTTCGTGCTTAGAGCTCGTCGCGTGAGACTGAGAGATGCAAATTGGGATTTTTGTTTGTTAAAAGAGGGGCGAATGATCGTGATTTGGGAGCATATGCGGGTATAGAGGCTCGATTCGAATTAGGGGGGAATACACCGGGGTTTGATTAGGACTTTGGGGGTCCAAGGGCTTAATTGCAATTTTGGGAAATTTAGGGGCTTAATTGCAATTTCGGGAAATTAAGATGGCTTAATTGCAATTTTAGAAAATTTAGGGGTTTATATGCAATTTTGGAAAAATTAAGGGGTCTAATTGTAATTGTGAAGAGTTTGGGGATCAAAGTGAGATTTTGGAAAGTTCAGGGTCTAAATGGTAGTTTAGAAGAGTTCAGGGGCATAATCGCCATAACTAGAAATGTAGGGGCTTAACTGAAATTCTTGAGGAATTTAAGGCCTTAAGTGGGATTTGCTGGTGCATCCTTTTTGCATGCATGGCTGCATGGCGTCCATAATTTACCCTTGTTCTTCAACACCTTGAACTCACAAGTAACCCCAAATAGTAGACCATGGCCTTCAAAGGTTCAACCAAATGGATAGGAAGATGTTCTATAGAACACTCCTTCATATATACTGCCTGCCATTTAGGATCAACTGGTCTTATTTATTTGTCATATAAAGTCCCTCCATGGATGAGGTTCAGTGATGAAGGATATAGGATTAGGCCCCTCAAATTATCGTGGCAATGATTGACTGGTCCTTTCCTACGAAGATCAGCGGTCAAAACTAGACCCTCAAATTATCGTGGCAATGATTGACTGGTCCTTTCCTACGAAGATCAGCGGTCAAAACTAGACCCCCAAGTTTTTATCTTTGCATGGAGTCTCACCCAGGATGTAGGATTTAGCACAATTCTGGACTTTTATAGGCTTTAATGAACCTTGATAAAGCTGAATCGAGTGTGCTCGCAGCATTTCAGATCCACAACTCATATCACCACATCATTCAGATTTGGACGCTCAACCTATCTCGACCTTCACTCGAGGGATCAAATTTTGGATGATGCATGAACAACTTATTGGTTTCACCCGATGCATTAACGCTTGGTTTTACTATTATCTAAAGTTTTTCTAGTTCTAATAACTACTTCAAACCTGCAAGTTGATGTTAGACGTATTCATGTTCATGCCCTGTACTACAGAGTGTCCGTTTCCCTTCCTAAGGAGGGTAGTGCATGGCTTTTTAGAATGTAAGCTCGAAGAGTTGCTAAGTCAAGTTGAAGCACTTTACCACATAGTTAGATGCTGGTGTGACTCTAACTAATTGTATCAGGGGACTCGGTTGCAGGTGTCTTGGGTTGCACCAAACTGAGAACCATTTTTGAAGGTGGTATTTGGAACAAAAACACAGCATACGGAGGATGAAGTACAGTCATCACAAGTCCTCACGCGACCAATTAACACAGTCATAGGCTTCATGTCAGGTGGGTCAGTTGCATGGGGTTGAAGCTTGATTTGCAGATGACGACTCAAGACCTCCAAGGGCTGCCTTTGCACCATCTAAAGTGAACTGTCTAAAATTTCAAATACTCGCACCCGTAAACTGTGAAGCTCAAGCATTCATAGCGCTAAACATCTCATCCTTGCAAGGCTCATACAGTCCTTCGTTAAGAGCGCCCATTACAAACCCATCAATCCAATCTACTGGAGTCCCAGCGCGTGGGTGAGCTCCATGTTGTTGCACAATCAAATCTCTTGGTTCTGTAGCAGCTACTATTAAGAACAGAGGATTGTGTGAGAACTTGGATGGGGTAGGGAGGTAGGGATAGCTAGAGATCTAGAGATTTTCTGTAGTAAATTATGCACTGGGATTCAAGCGCCTAAGTCTTTGAAATTCTGATCAATGGCTGATCTATTATAGAGCCACGTTTCCCTCCTTGTTTTCTGCCTATGACCTTGGGAGTCCAAGAACTATTTGGATCAACTACACTAAGTTCTCCCTTTGCTTATGCCATTCAGTCCTTGAGACTAAAGCTTCCTAGCACCTTTGTTGCTCCCAAGATCTTTCAGGGTTTCATGCTTCTAAACGATCATTTAGGAACGTGTACCTTCTATTATGGCCTCTCCTCCGATTATGGCTTTGAATGAGAGCGACTCCTCACTACACCTTTATGAGCGTGATTTTGGTTTGGTTTGCCTAAGCAGTGGCTCAGTTTGTATCGACGATCGGGGTTCAACAACATTTTACTGAACACCTAGATTGCGAGAGCTTATTTCTATACAGATTCAGGCACCCATTCGAAGCGAAATTTGTTTGATCTTAACTCAAACATAGGAATCGGAGATACTTATGCCTTATATTTCCTAATTCAGAGATGAATTTTAAACAATATCTATTTACCTAACATGCAAAACAAGCATCTGAATCTCTATTAATCTATTCCAACGACGACGCTATCCTAACCATGGCACAGTGTATTTCTTATTTACTTTCAATTCAATTCAAATCCATGTGAGTCTTACATGAGGTTCTGAAATCGAGTTTTTTAGAATGGACATTTGAACCACTTATACATCTCAACCTTTCTTGCCATAACCACATCTAATCACCGAACCAGTAAAGCAAGAATTAGGTGCATCGATTAGTAAATTAATGTTAGGTAGGAGTGCTAACCTTCACAAAGTCGTTAATGCGGTCTTTTCTAGTTGAACTCAGAGGATTGGAATGGTTGCAATGGCGTGTTCGGAAGCTTTCTGAGTGCTTCTTGAGGATGCTTAACACTAGAAAAACTGAATAGAAAGTTCAAAATGTCACAATGGATCCAAGAATCCTCTGGAGGCAGCGTCTAAAGAGTTTTTTTCAGCCCCCTCCTTTCCTTTCTCTCCCTCTTTTATAGTTTTTTTTTAATTTTTCTCTTTTCCCGCGTTTTCAACTTTATTTTCCGTTTTCATTAATTTTTTCCCCTTTTATTTGTTTTTATTATCTTTTCAGATTTACAAAATTTTTATTGATTTTCTTGTATTTTTTATTTTCATTATTATCATTTTCTTATTATTTATTGTTTTGTTTTTAATTTTTTATTTCAGATATTATTATTATATTTATTTTTGTTATTATTTTTTTTATTTATAATTATTATCATTTTGTATTTCAATTTGTGTTTTTTTCTTTTAATTTTCCCACAACTTTTGTTCTGTCTTTATTTCATTTTCTTTTATTTATTTTTTATTTTTTATTTTCTGTCTATTTATTTTTTCAAAATATTATCTATTTACTAAATAATTTAAAAATGGGGCCTCTAACATAATTAAGTGTTTACACCCTCTTGTATGACCCGTCGAAAGGAAATCCTCACACCTATAATGTTAGTTACCAACTAGGTGGATGTCTCTTTCGACAATCTCTCGCTGAGTTTAACATCACCCTGGAGTTTGAGACTGGGGAAGAAAGCACAACACTTGGCTATCCAAGTGCCCTTAGAAGGATCCCTAATGAATTTCGAGAGGGGCCTACTTTTGCACTAGCTACTACCATTCGTGATCGGCTCTATGCATCTTGCATAAGTGTTTCTTGTCTATCTTGTTTCTAGGGTGAGAAAGCATAAGGTGTGTCAATAGAGCCCATTTGTTCCTCCTTTGGGTGATGGTTTGTGGGCACTGTATAAACTTAGGAAGGTTCTTCTTCGTGTCCTTCCTACACACAAGGAAACCCCAAGAAGATAGAAGCAAAGGTTGCATTAGCATTGGGTCCTACATTACAACCTTTTTTCGCTTTCATGATGTCTTTCATCCCATCGCTACGTAGATGCACTCATCAATTCTGTTAGAGAATAAGACATGGGCTCAAATGGGTTTGCTAGAACACGACCCAAACAGAGTTCCAACTATCCACCTATAAGACTAGCAAACACAACAAAAGGAATCTTCTCCCGTGGTAATGGAACATAACTTTGAACAAGATTAATAGCCTAGGGTAGAACAGTCATTTCTTAACAATTCAATCAATTGAGGCTTGGATGGACACTATTCTATAGTTGCTGCGGGACCAGATGGACCACCCACCGCCCTAGTAACTAAAACACTTTTTTCTTGTACAATTAGGATTATTATTGATCTTCCTAAGGATTTAGGAACAATTTTTATCATTAGGGATAAGTTACTTACTCTTTTTCAAGTTTTTAAAAATTGGCTCTGAACTGTATTAATATTATTATTATTTAGTCTCATATACTTTCTAATTCTAACTTGTACATCAATATGAGAAGGAAAGGTGCCCTAAAATCATAAAGGACTTCTCTCCCAATCAGTGACACCCAACTAGGAAAACATTAAGGACACGGTTGGCCTCTAAGTTTAAGGAGGGAGATCTCTTCAGGGAAGTATTGATTCTCTTTCTTCTTCACTTTATGCTATATGCCTATATATGTAAATGCTTAAATTTAAGGAGGGAGACTCTCCCTCCTAAAATATCCTTTTGAAAAAAATCACATACCCTTCCTCCTATTCTTACAAATCCCATCTTAATAAATAATCCTTCCAAATAAAATCAAGAAAGTAGTATATGATTAAGTTTAAGGAGGAATACTCCTTCTCGATTTTTTTTATAAATATTTGTACCCTGAAAACCCCATGTTCTTTGGATTGCTAGTTGTTGTAGATGCAGAAATCTCTTAACTTTTTGTAACTTAATAAGAAAATAGGAACTTTTAATATAAATAATTGATGGTTAGCTCTTTTTTATCCTATTTCACACTATAATAGCCTTAATAATAGGATTAAGCTTAATTGAGGTTGTACTCAACCTCTCTTTCTTTGTTGAGCGATTCCCCTCTAACTTGTACACTTTAAAACTTGTCTTGAAACCTCGTTGTTCCTTTTATTAGTTGATTTCGTAATAGGTAAATGATAAAGGTAAATTAGGTTATATTGAATGAACACGGATTTAGAATATTTCTTAGTGCCCCCGTCGAGCTTAAAAAAGAGTAAAAAGTTGTTTTTCTTAGTACCCCTTAAATAAAATGATGTAACTTAAGGCATCCTTAGACAAAAACAAAAATAAATACTTCAGGACAAATAAGTGATCAAGAAAGGATAAAATCAAAAGGAAAAAAACAAAAACAAAAATTGAAAAGAACTTGGGAAAAATAAAAAGTGTAAAAGATCCAAAAAACCTAAGTAAATAAGCAAAAAGTCTAAGGGTTTAAGGATTGCTAAAGAATTACAAGCAAATGAAGGCCCTCTATGTTTGCTTTCCTTCTTTTATCTAACCTAAATATATGAATTCCCTTTCCCACGTTTCAACCATATAATGACCTTTTGATGGCTGTATATGCTTTAGCTTTTAACAGAGATTTTAAAGTTTATAAGCAAGCTTATGGAAGTGTGCAGTCACGAGGGGCAGAGTGAAAAGGAATTATACCCTCATATAGAAAAGAGGACGAGTGGAATGACCTCCTCTAAATGTAAAACTTGATCAAAAAACCCTAATTAGATTATTTTTAAATGTTCATATGATGGTACTTGTGATTATCTATTGCATGTAAGTATAAGATTTTTTACATTCTATACTTTCTGCATTCTCATTCCTTAGGTTATTTATTAATTGGGGGAAAGTTTAAGAATTGTGGTAAACTATCATTTTATCAATTTATCTTCGGAAATTTAGGCATAATTATTATATGATTCGTGATTAATCATTTGTAATTTTGTCTAATATCCTTTATTTTTTGTAGAAAGGGTCATGCAAGCAAATAATTGGAAAATTTGAAAATTTGAAAATTTTGGGCTAAAAATTTGGAGAAAATGGCATAAAAACAAGGGAGAAGCAAAAGGATAAAAATGCCCCTCACAAGAAGCCATCATAGTTGTGCTGTGAGCAAGCTTGCAGCAAACCAAGATTTTCAACACGGTTACGCCAACGAAAGGCAACACAATCATGCCTATGAAGATTGTGAGCACAATTGAGCCAGATAATGAGCACAATCATGCTAAGATTAGGAGGAACCAGCAGTGAAGCCAAGCCAACCCTAGTGATATAGAAGAAGTCTCAGTCAACCCTAACAACGCTGCAAAATGACCTAGAACAGTTGCAAAGACTAACGAAGCAGCTAAGTCAACCCACTCCACGACAAATAAAGCCCTAATCCAAGCCTATAAAAGGAAGACTTCGTCACACATAAGAAAACAACACTCCGTGAGTGTGGCATTTCCTTTGAGGAAGGTCTCTTTCTTTGTGGAGAGTTCCTAAGTGCTTTCCTAGGATTTTCGTTTTCTCCAAATAAGTTGACATCATCCTTGGGTGTCTCCTCCTCACTATGATATGCCCATTTTCTAAACCCACTAGTTTCAACATGATTTTGTTTGCCTTTATTCTTAGTTGATTTTTTTTCTTTTAATATTATCTGGGTGTTTTTTAATTGCTCTAATTTGGGTTTGGAAAACTTTTTCCAGTTGAGATGCAAGTTGTTCCATTTGGATCCTAGGTGAATATTCATGGGAACTCATTTGAAAATAAACCTCTCCACATTCGGACTACACAAGCTTAAAATTAAATTAAACAATGCAAACATTTAGCAAGCAACCTTGGCTCTAAAGCATATAACAATTAATGGTTTAAGGAATTATGTCTTGCCCCTTTAACCTTGCAAGACAAGAAAAAAGTTAGTGCTAGCAATCTAATAAGCACAACCAAAATAATTGGCACCCCTTTATGTGTCTTATCATGAACAAGCCACCCTTTTAGTGAGTATCCAACAGCAAGGCTTAGAGTCCAAAGTCCAATTTACACACAAATTTCAAGGAAAAAACAGATGACATAAGTAGAAGAAACCTACTACAATTCGTAAAATTACAACTAAAAAGTTTTTACCTAATACAATTTTGAACCTAATCTTTACAACTAAAAAATATTGCATTCAAGCCTCAAGTTTCCTTCTTGTAGTCCTTTCCTTGGGTCTTCCCCCTCCAAATATGACCTATAATGAATCACAATAAGAGGGAGCACTTGCTTCCCACACTTTGGTTGATGAAAGCAAAGTTAGATAAAAACATACTTCCTCACCAAAGTCTTCCACTCTTGCCCTCTTATCTTCTCACCATTCTTACCAACCTTCCTCACATTTTTTACTCACCTGCAAACTTAGACCAAGCCTTGAATAGGGAGAATTACTCAACTCAAGCCTCGATCCTTAATGTTTCCAAGATGAGAATAAGAATAAACACACTCAAGAGGAAGAATGACACATAGACAAAACTTAAGAGGGATTTAAAGATAAGTAAGAAATCTATAACAAGGAAGGTCACTTAAGAGGAATTATATATAACTAATAAAAGGCCAAAGTTGACAACCTAAAATTAAAGCTATAAAAGAGAAAGCACTCAAAAGATCTATCCTAGAAACTCAAGGAATTGCATGCACATGTTCTTGAATTAAACCCTAAGCTAGCCAAAATGAAAAAGGCCTAATCTGGCATGTCCTAAGCACTTAAACTTTACCCTAAATACCTAGCATACGAGCAATGAACTTGGAACATTACAAATAATGCATAACACATAAGGGGCCAAATATACTTAGCCTTTTTCTTTAAGTTTTCTTCACTATTACTTTATTTTCCTTCTTTTATTCTTTTACTCTTTTGGCTTTTCCCTTCTTCTTTTCCGTTCAAATTTTATTTGAGTTTCTTGTCTTGATTGTCCTTTTTATTGGTCCAAGTCCAACATATGACTTTATTTATGGCCTCCTAATACACACTAAGTTTGTAGGTTCGTATGCATACTTGCATTTCCTCCATGCTTAGGTATGGTCTCAGATAGGTCCAAAATATTAAAAATTTTTCCAAATATCTAGCAAAGGTCTTGAGGTTTAAAGGTACTTATTGATGTCTTTAGAAACTTAAGTAAGTGTCAATTAAGCAACCTATTATCATGCCAACTCCAAACACTTCAAACATGTAAGATCAAGCCAATCTAGCATCATTATGCAAGTTCTAACTCAAGAACATGGTCATGAAATTCCTCTTGAATTTTAGACAAATAAAACATATTTCACTGATTAAAATTTCATTAATTGAAGGAAAAATGTGAAAAATAAAATCTACACAGAGGATCCTATATTAAAAGTACAAAATTCAAATTCAAATGATAAACACTTTTGGCACGAAGAACATAGATTTGAATTTAATTTCTTTTTTGAAAAATTCTCAAGATCTAATCAAAATTCACTTAAAAAAGAACTTCATATATTCGTATCATGCATCACAAAACAAACTAACCAAGAATTGATGTGAATTGAGATCAAATTTGGAAACAAAATGGAAAAACTTTTGGCGCCATTTAGCATTTAACTTATATTATAATCTATGATGAATTTTGAGAAAATTAAACCGATAAAAAGGCAACAAACATAAAAAACCAAAGGATATAATGAGAACACATACAAATCAAGCAATACACCAATGGAATTGGTCCAAAACTAGATCGAAAATGAGAATAAGGAGTAGATGATGAGAATTATGATTATTTTTAGAAGTCATTTAGATTCAGATCTTACCTCCACTCAATTTAGCTTTGATACTGATTGATGACACCATGGAATGAAGGATAATTGTGGATCAAATAAAGGTTGGAAGGTGCAGCTTCAATGGAGGATGAGATGAGGTAGAAGCTAGTGTGATGGATGTAAACACTCAATTATGTCCGGGAGCCTATTTTAAGGTAATTAACAGATAAACTGAAATTAAAAATTCCAAGAAGTTTAAAAAATATAAAAAAACATAATTGAACAATGAAAACAAAAGAAAAGATGAAAATCAAGGTAAGCAAATAAAAAGCAAACAACAAAATTAAAGAAAATAATAAAAAAAAATCTAAAATCTGAAAAAAAATTAAAATTAAAAAAATCTAAAATCTGAAAAAATTTAATAACAATAGAAAATGAGAATAAAGTCAAAAAATAAAATTAAATAAATAAAGTTCTGAAAAAAGAAAACTAAATCAGAAAAAATATAAGGAAAATTAAGATCAATAAGAAGAAATTTTTTAGCCAAAAGAAAAAATAATGAATACAAAAACTGAAATCAAGATTAAAAGAAATTCATATTAAAATAAAAAATAAGAAAAATTAAAAATAAAAATAATATAGAATGAATAAAAAGAGGGAAAAGAAGAAATATATAATAATAATCAAAAATCTGGAATTTAAAGAATATATAATAAATCTGGAATTAAGAATAAAAAATATAAAAATATAAAAAAATAAAAATAAAAACAGAATTAATAAAAAAATAAAAATGGAAATTGGAAAAGATGCTTTACACATGATACAAACTCCTGGTCTCAACATTTGCCGTGATTTCTCCTAAATAATCTCACTGGACCGATTCTTTTCCTGGTCTTCAAAATCTTGTGATTCTTTCGTCTAAAGATTTGCAGGCTCAAAATCGTACCCCAGGAATGTCCAGTTTTTATTATTATTACTATTTTGGGCACAATTTTTTGCTTCGAGAGGATCGAATAATCAAATGAAAATTTTGGTGGGGAACGAGGAGATCTTCATAAACTTGACTAGAAAGAACGTCAATATGACTATAAAAAAAAGCAAGCCAAACTACCGCAAACCTTCTTCAATTTTTGGTGGCTCCAACTGCCCCCACCTATGAAGACAAGAACACTATCATTTTGAAATCTTGGGAATCCAAAATAAGACTCAAGAAAAAAAAACAGAGAGAAGCTCGACATCCTACCAAGAAAAAAGAGGGGGAGGGATCAGAAACCAACTAAGATTCTGAGATTGGAGAGGCAATCAAGGAGGACGAGTCGAAGCTCTCTGAATTGGAATCAAGGACCAGAGTGCAGATCTTGATTTGGTTCTTGTTTCCAAAGTTATAAACCACTGCCATTCTCCTTCAAAATTCCAAGTAAGAACGTAAAACTTCAGTCTACCTCATACTGGTTTAGAACCCAATGTGTCAATTTTGTTTTCTTGAACTTTTCTTCGGATTCAAATGTGATGTGTGAAACACGATGGATTAGAGTTAATGTAGGGGAAATGGATCATATTAAGTGAATTTCGGTCTCCTCTTTCTTTTTTGGAAGAAATTGCCTTGTCTACAATCATCTGGTGTGCATTGAATTCCCATTTGATTCTATTGTTAATATGGCATATTGTAGCCATGGTCACGCGTTATTACGCTCTGCCATGGAGGTTAAGGCCTATAACCATGCACCGTTAGTAATCCCCATGAGCCATGCAGAAGATGAAGATCATCGAGGCCTCGAGATTGTAATATGACCCAGTCCCTGGCCAACTATACTTCTCCATGGTTGTGAGTTAACTATGGGGATGGGGCAAAGAAAGAGGTCACAGAAGAGAAGTCTAAAGTTGAGGGTGAAGCCATAGGATCTCAAATCGTTAGGTTGCCACATGCTGGCCTTAATTAAACTGATTAACAAGATTATTTGGCCTCAGTTAGGGACCCAGTTGGTAGATATTTGCTCCCACATTACCCATACGTTCCAAGTTTCAACCCCCACATGTAGCCTTCATATTCTTAACTATCATATATGGCTACCCACAACCTTTGTTAGGACGGTAGAGGATAATAATTGAAACTACATTCAGTGTCTCATGTAGATCATGCTGTAGGGACCAAGGAAGTTGAACGAACCATGGCTGCCTTGGTCTATCTCAAATTAAGCCAGGTGCAATCAATACGTTGCATGGAAGCTTTAAGAGTGAGTGAAATAGGTTAGAAATTTTGTTAGTCGATGCCCCTGCCTAAATTCCGTGAGGATTACTTGTTGCTCCAACAGAAGTTTAAGCCTAGCTTCCCAAAATCATGCAAGGGTAGTGAATGCGAACCCGCTGAGCAGGGGAGGATCGAGTCTAAACTTCAAGCCACTAATAATAAAACATGGAGATATCCTCTGTCCAATTGCCCAGGCGTCATCCAACTTCATGCAACTGTGTGGAATTACGTTAAATTTAGATAGGAGCATCATGTTCCCAAACGAATGTGGGGCTTAGTGGTTGGGGCGCTTGCACGCATCCTCAACGACCCCTCTTCGAACCCCAGGTCTAGCAACTCTGTTTTCCATTTCTCAATTTATGCCCCCATAAGGTACAACTACTATTCTATCCTTCCAAAAATCCCATAATTCCACATATGCCCCACAAGGTACAATTACTATTCTATCCCTCCAAAAATCCCATAATTCCACATATGCCCCACAAGGTACAACAACCATTCTATCCCTCCAAAAATCCAGTAATGCCATATATACCCCAAAAAGCCAAATTACCTATTTGCGCTCAAACTTTCCAGTAATTCCAAACATATCCCAGAAAGCAAAATTACGAAACTACCCCTCAAGTTCTAAAAATCCAGAAAATGCTTAAAAATTGATAAAATTCCAAAATTAATAAAAACCATGAAATTCAAGACAATCCTATAATTGCTAAATAATTACATTAAACCCCAATTGCCTCAAAAATCTAAGATGAAATTCTTTCCACTTAATTTGAGTTTTCTTTTATTCAAAGACCTATATCGATTGCAAGGTATTTCTTTTTTCCAAAATATAAAAATCTCTTTTCTAATATTTTGGGATTTTCAAGTCTCACGCAATGGGCTCTAAATGGGGAACTGGCGGTTTACCTGCTGTTCAACATTTAGTAGTTCGTATAGGTCCCCGTGCTGCCTTAGCCGCCTCGAACCTTGTGCATGAGTGGACTTGAAGTCCCCTTCAAAACTTTAAAAATCTCTTTTTCTAATATTTTGGGATTTTCAAGTCTCACGAATAGGCTCTAAATGGGGAACTGGTGGTTTACCTGCTGTTCAACATTTAGTAGTTCGTATAGGTCTCTGTGCTGCCTTAGCCGCTTCAGGCCTTGTGCATGAGTGGACCAAGGATCCCTCCCAAAAATAACATCTTTTCGAATAGTAACATCCTCAAATATTCTTTTAAAACTCCCTTCGAAGGTCAAGCCTTCACAAACTAGAACTACGTAAGCCTTGAGTTTCCCGTTGCACCGGGGAATACGTAGGAGCAGGATCAAGTCCTGTCAGGCTAACCTCCATCAAGTAATTATTTTTCACACTAATTAAAGGGATCAAACAATTTTCAAAATCACACACTCAGTTTAAGGGTACCGTTCTTCGAAACGGGCGAGTAGGGTGCCTAATACCTTCCCTACTTGTAACCGACTCCCCGAACTTAGAAGCTCATTCTCGAGTCAGGGTTTTTCCAAATCTTTTCCCTTAAATAAAAATTTGGTAGCGACTCCACATTATCAGTAAAATTCATTTTCAAAAATTTAGCGAGTTCGTCATCTCGTCGGAATTACGGTTGCGACAATGGAAAAGTCACTTTTGAAGAGATAAGCCTCTTTTTCTTTGCCACCTTGGAGGCCAAGGATGAGGAGGATCTTCCTTCATAAACACTTGGATAAGAAGAGAGAAAAGAGAGAAATACTTGCACTCAAATAATATCAAAGTGAATTATGACCGAAAGTGTCTCAAAATGGTTACATAATACCTATCTATATATAAGCTTAGTCTTGGCTGAATTGGAGAAGCTAGAATCTACCTCCTCTTAGGCACTTTTGGGTATGTATCTTAACCCACGAATGGATCCATTATTTTTCCTTCTTGTATCCTCTAAATAGGTATAGATGGAACCATGCTATACTAGAAAAAGTACACTCAAAATAGGGCCAAAGCTATATAAAATGGGCCCACTTAGCATATGTAAAAAGAAAATGATTTAGGTATTATGGTAAGTCCAATGGATCCAAGTGAAGACATAGAAGAGGGGAACATAAGGAATATCATCCTTGAGGTTGAGTAAGGCTTCAATCTCTTCTTGGAGCTTCTTGGCTTTGGATTTGGTAATGGGTCCAACAGACCCAATGGATCTACCTGAGAAAACCTTTACATTGGTGCTTCCTGTAGGGATCTCTGCATCACATAGGCTTTTTTTCTTAGGTTGGGATATTTTGGATATCTTGGATCAAATTTGTTGGTGTTCATGAGACTATGGTTGAGAATTTTAGGATGGTAGTTCTTGAAAACCTTGTTGAAGCTTGTATTGGTAATTGTAATATTTCGTCACTTAGAAGGGAGTCGTATTGATCTTTTGACATGAATTTACTACCACTCATTTCAAGCCTTATAAAAATAGGTAAAGTGGTTTTCTCTCCTCTATATTCATAATATAAAAACCAAAATATGAAAGAAAGGTTTTCCATCTTGAAAAATTACAGTTTGAAAGTACACTTTTCACTTTATTTTGTGAAATGCTTAAGGATGCTTGAAAATAAGTTTTTATTAATTTTTTTTTGAAAAAACACTCATCTTTGAACTTAGCAAAGCATAAAATAGTAGATAAAGTCTCTTTCTTAACCATGAGTATTTTGTTGAGCTAGGTGTTGTGTGCAAAACGTGAGTATAAAATTTCTTACCAAGTTTTACCTACGAATAAGTAAATTCATCCGTGTAGAAAGAGTATATTTAAGACCTCCAATATCGATCCCATGATGACAATGCCAACAATTAGTAGAAGAAGTCTCAATCTAAATTTTTGAGCTCACCAAAAGAGGGCCATGTTTGAAGATTTTAAAATAAAAATGCTTAAAAGTGGTAAATCGACGAATACGATGCAAATTATGGAAAAGTGTGGGTCTTTGGATCCCCTCATGACATTATTTACTTTTATCCCAAAATTTCTCCCTTTTTTATAAATAAATTAAAGCATCAATTACTAACCATTTATTCCAAGGATATTACTATCTAATAATCATGCGATAATAATAATCTTTCCTCTAAATACCATCCTAATGATCATGCAAGGTAAATAGATAAGAGAAGCATAAAATGTAAGAGACTGTTAACTGCTGCTTGGGAAATTAAATGGTTAGAAAATTATAATTTTAATTGATCTTCAACCCTTAGATTGAGTCACCTTATAGTTCTGTTAATCGAGGGATGGTATGATAGCCTACCCTCTAACCAACTTGTAGACTAATAAGAGTAACTAATTCCTATTAATAGATTAAGCATAACAAGGTAACACAATTGGATAGGAAAATGCTATCATTTATAATGATAACATATAATCATTCATAAAAAAAAGGAAGTAGGGTCAAGCAATAGCATCACAAGATTTATCAAAGCTTCATGAATTAGAGATTAGTTACACATTATAAAGATTAGCCCAAAAATATTCATAACCTAATCTAAAGAATAGGAAATACAAAATCATGTTTCCAGCAAGGTTGGAAAGCACTCTGAGTCATAAGGGGATTTCTCCTACCAAAATCTTACAAGAGAACATCAGAGAAAGAACCAAGAATGGGAAAGATAGAAAATGGAAATGGAGAATGAAAATAAGGTAGAGCTATAGTAGGTGTGGCCTTTGGGGCTTGGAGTGTTGTTTTCTTATGTGTGGAGAAGTCTTCCTTTTATAGGCTTGGATTAGGGCTTTATTTGTCGTGGAGTGGGTTGACTTACACCTAAGAGACTCTCTCATAGGGAAAGTAGAGATAGGGGTCACAATAGGCATAAGAAACCATATAGGACTAGAAAACCTTCTTGGAGTAAGACCCATAGGAATAGAATCCATAAGAGTAGGGATAAGAAACCTTTTAGGGATAGGTATAAAAGCTTCTCTAAGGATAACCTAGAAGCTAGAACCAAAGAGATAGCCATAGTTCTAGGAGTAGAACCTTTAGAGATAGGAACCACCCTGAATCCATAGAAGTGCCAAAGTAAAAGTGCCTAGATTTCAAGGTAGGAATGATCTTGGGGTATATTTAGATTGAGAACTCAAGGTTGAGTAAATATCATCTAATTATATTCTTAGGGATGAGCAAAAGGTAAGGCTAGCAACCTTGGAATTTAGTCATTGTTCCCTAATCTAGTGGGACAAGTTGAATAAGGAGAGGTATCAACCCTTGAGTGAGTGAGAGGAAATAAAGCATGTCCTTACTACTTGATGGATGTACATAATAGACTTCAACAAATATCCTAAGGCATTAAAAGTGTAAATGAATATTATAAGAAAAACCATGGTCACATTGTCTCTCAATGTCCCAATAAGAAAATCATGATCCTTAGGAATAATGGTGTTTATTCTTCCTTTGAGTCTTCTGACTCTAGTTCCACCTCTTTCCCTTTGAGGATGACACCTTAGAGTATGCTCTAAAAGGTGACCTACTAGTTGTTAGGAGGTTACTAGGTAGTGTGAGTAAAGGGGGGAAGAGACATAAAAGGAGAACATCTTTCACATTAGATGTTCAATTAAGGGGCACATTTGTTTCTTAATTATTGATGGTGGAGGTTGCAAAAATATGGCTATCTCAAGGTTAATCACTAAGTTAGGACAAGTTACCACTCCTTATCCTTAGCCATATAAGCTTCAATGGGTTAGTGATAATGGAGACTTGTTGGTAGGCCGGTAAGTACTCCTCACCTTTATCATAGGAAGGTATAAGGACAATGTCATTTGCAATGTTATTCCTATGGAGGCCATCCATGTTCTCTTGGGAAGGTCATGGATATTTGATAGAAATATCCATCATGATAGACATACTAATAGGCATTCTTTCCTATTTAACTCTTAAAAAGTCACTTTAGTTCTCATAAGCCCTAATGAGTTTTGTAAGGACCAGATTCACATGAGGAAGAAAAGAGCTTAAAAGAGGAAGGAATTAAAGAGAAAGGAGAAAGACTAAAGGTTCTAGAGAGGAAGCTTTTTCCCTTAGTAACCTACTAGTTGAGGCAAGGGAAGTTAAGCATTCCCTAATAGCTAGGAAGACTTTATACTTACTATTGCCTAAGGAGAAAATCCTACTCCAAGAATTAGATTTCATCCCTAGGATAATCTAGTCACTCTTGGATAAGTTTTAGGATATCTTCCCCTAAGGAGATGCCTGTAAGGCTTCCTTCCTCCTCTTAAAGGAATTAAGTACCATATAAACTTGATCTCAAGTGCTTTCTTGCCTAGCAGGTCAATCTATAAGAGTAACCTAGAGAAAACAAAGGAAATACAGAAGTAAGTAAGGAAACTCCTAGCTAAAGCATGAGAGAGAGAGAGAGTCTCAACCCTTATGATGTGCTTATGTTACTCGTCCCTAAAAAGGGTGGTAGCTGGAAAATGTGATAAATTGTAAGGCTATCAACCAAATCACCATTAGGTATAGACATCTTATGCCTAGGTTAGATGACCTTATTAAGGATATCCATGAGTCTTGTATGTTTTCAAAGATTAACCTTAGAAGGGGCTATCATAAAAAAAAGAATAAGGAAGGGGGTGGGTGAAAGATGGCCTTTATGATTAAGTTTGGCCTATATGAATGATTAGTCATACCCTTTGGGCTAACCAATGCTCTTAGCACATTCATGAGATTCATGAATCATGTGTTGAAAAATTTGATAGGAAAATATGTGGTAGTATACTTTGATGATATCTTGGTATACTACAGAACGCCCAGAGGAGCATATAGGACATGTAAGGCAAGTCCTCTTAGTCTTAAAGGAAGAACACTTATTTACAAATCTAGAAAACTGTTCTTTCTACTTGGACCATGTAATCTTCTTAAACTTTGCGATAGGAAAGAATAGAGTCCAAGTAGACCACAAGAAGGTCAAGGTCATTCAAGAGTAGCTAATTCCCCATAATGCTAAAGAAGCCAGGTGTAACATCTAAGAATGATATATGTCTTACGCTTAAGTCGTATCACAGAATCACTACTAGATTGTTACTTCATGATTCATAACTTCTTTATAAAATATAATTATTGAAAATATGGTACAAATTTTTCTTTAAAACCTTTATTTAAAATGCGAGCCTCATTGTAGTAATTATTGTAGCAAAAAATTAACATTTGAAATCATCACTCTCGTCAATTTTTAAAACTCACATTCATTTATTAAAAAAATATACAATCATATACACATGTCAACACACTATGTTAAAGGCTCTTAATGAGTCCTTTAAAACATAACCAGGGCACCAATTCCTTTCTATAGATTACAATCATCCATAACAAAAACTATAGAGTACTAACAATCAAAACAACGTCCTTTTTAGCGTTCATGGTTTATCTTCTCAAAGACTGGTGACATCTTCTCTTTCTTGGTTATTCCGACCCATGAGTACTATAGAGTTAATCTACAATACGCGATATGAGGTAAATTGTTACCATCAAGAACATTATAATAAAGGTCTGGAAGAGAAACGAAAGGTAAGGAATGAGAAATCATTATTTCTTAGTAGACATCTACCCAAGAGTTGTTGACATCATTTCTATTCAAGCCACTTCAAATTATTAAGAAAAGGTGAAATGCATGCAAGTTTGATTATTTCCTTTTTAAAATAATACTTAACTGAAGTGAGTTCTTTTTAATAACAATAGAAGTTAAATCTCATACAAGCATACAACTCAAACATATTCTTAATCACTTCTTCAATAAAATGTTCATAGACATGAATCTCATGCATTCTTTAAATTGCATTCTCATCATAACATAGATATTATTTGACTCGTACTGCTTTATGCCTTATACATAAATTAATCTTTTTCTCTAGTTATCCTCTCGGTAACAATTTCATTTAAGATATATCATTAACAATTTTGTCAAACAATATCTTCTACTTGTCTAATACTCTACCTTTTGATCTAAGATATGAGCTCATTCTGAATTATCGTCACCATCATAAATTTGGAAGACCTACAACTTCCCTAAATAAGGAATGATTTGAAGCCTCCAAGGCTTCACTATAAAAGGTTATGTACATTTTGATTATCATAGAAGAACCTACAGCCTTCTGAGTATGCATAAGTCTTAGACTTAGCACACTACAAGTAGTGTTAAGTTTTCATATAAGGTTCTTCTTTAGTAATTTTTTGATTTATTAGGTTCCATTTTAAGTCTTCATATAAGGATGCATGCTCTATATTCAATTAAATGCTATGTACATATAACACCCCATTCATCCATTTAATATCAAATTATGAAACCACATAGACATACATAAGTCATCATGTCATCCAAGAGATCACACTATTCATTTCATCACTTAAGAGAGCATATAACACATTTACACATATAGGGACATGCCCAAACATTACTATGATAAATAAGGCATTAATAGTTATCCAAAAGTTCACTTTATTAGTAAACATATTGACTTAAGCATGGTCCTTAAATTTTGAACAGCATGCATATTTCTTCTAAAATTGCCAAGTTGACCTTATTATTTATGATTTATGATAAGTTTCTCAAGGGAAACCTACACCACTCATTCTATCTAGGTTTCTCTCAACCTTTCCTTTTCTCAAAGATTTTGTTTATGTTCTTCTCATATTTAACTTTATGGTGGCCTAATGGTCATTATGCCTCTTAAGTTGGCATGAATCTTATTTAACTAATTTTAATCCTCCTTGGTTGAATGATCCTGTTCTAATTTCATCAAAAGTTACATTTATCTTAACTTTATAGCCACTTTTGTTTCTAAAAATTTATTCCTAGGAGAGATGAGCACATAAGTTTTGTCCATTAAAATCTTATCATACCTAATTCTTTTTCCTTTGGCCGAATGTCTTTGTGAGCTTCAAACAGTTTGTTGTTCATCTTTCTATGATTTTATGGTCAATATGTTAAAATTAAATATTATTAAGAGTGAATCTTTGGTCCTTTACTAAATAAACTCCTTTAATAATATTCTTGTAAGTGTATGTCAAAGTATTCATGTCTTGTCCCCCTAAACTTTTTCCACTTAATTGGGATTATCTTTGCAACCTAAATTACTTAATGACCTTAATTTATTAAATTTTAGTTTCTTCTTACTTTTTTCCAAGTGTTTGGTCGAATGGCCATTGAGATCTTTCATGACCACTTAACTTAATTCTTCTTGGATCTATGTGTATGTCTGTAATGTTAACATTATGGATAATGTTTAATTTTATATCTTTACAAATTTTAAGTCTTTGCTTCCTCATAGATGAAGCCTTGGCCAAATTATTTTCATACACCCAAGGTGATATTTTTAACAACCTTTCTCCATCTTAGCTTCTACCTATGATCTTAGAGCTTAGTAATCATGGTTTATCTCAAGATCAACCAAGTCTTTGATCTTAGTTAATACTCCTTGCCTTTAGTGCAAAGTTTACATCTTTGTTAAATTTTCTAAGTCTAAAAACTCTCCACTTTATAACTTAATATTTTAAAGACCAAGCCTTTAGCACTTATAGGTTAAAGTTTGAGTTTTTATCTTCACGAATTTGAGTCCATGACCATACTTGTCCAACTTTGAAGTTCATAACTTTACATTTTAAGACCTTTACTTTTTAAAATGAAATGAACGAATTTGCATTTTTCAATAAATAAAGCAACACATGGTGGATTTATGCCAAAAAAACACAAGGTTCATATAGTCCTCTTTGACCTCTAAAACAACCTCCACTTGAACACCTTCCAAGACTTAAAATGAAATATCTCAAATCTTCCTAAACTTTCTAAAAACTATTTTTAAGAAGTTTTAACCGATTAATAAGAGTACACCTAATCATTCTAATCCATTAAAATTTCATTTTGACCCCTTAGAAATTATTTAAAACTTTGAAATACTTATTTTAAGAGCTTAAGGCATCCTTAGACAAAAGAGTGCTCAAGGAAGTTATATCTTTGAGTTTAGAGAAGAGATCCACAAAGAATAAGAATAATAAGTAAAAATAGTTAACAAAGGCACTTAGAAAATTTTAGGAAGAAGACATCTAAGATCCTCTCAAATACCTAAATTTATCATATCTTAAGCATATTTCAAGACTTAGTTAAAACTTCTAAAATCTGCCAAATATTATAAAAAGCATTTTCAAGAATATTTAACTAATTAAAATGCTTAAGGAGTTCCAATAAGTACTTTAAGCCATTAAAACTTCATTTTGGACTCTTAAAAATTATTTTAAAAGTAGAAAAGTTTATATTAAGAGCCTAGGGTAGTTTTAAACCAAACAATACTCAAAGATGTTGGATCTTAAAGTTTATAAAAAAGATCTACAAAGATAAA
This sequence comes from Canavalia gladiata, assembly GCA_037954105.1. NCBI lineage: Eukaryota > Viridiplantae > Streptophyta > Magnoliopsida > Fabales > Fabaceae > Canavalia > Canavalia gladiata. The sequence continues at coordinate 44,212,471 of CM075661.1, forward strand.
GAAGATTAGGCAACAATACTTAACAAAAAGCTTATAAAAGTTTAAAGGTAGAATATCCTACTTGTTTAAGCCTTAAAATGAAAACTTTATGGATTTAGTGATGGAGAATCATCCCCTTGATGGTCCCATTCGAAATTTCTTCAAGGGAAAAGGAGAAGGCTTGCTTGCCTAGTGTTTGAGCTTAAACTTAAAAAATGGAAGCTTAAACTTAGTTAGATTTTGAATTATGAAAGTTTAAAGATTAAAGCTTGATTTTGGAGAGTTTGCATGAATGATTTTGCTGCAATGAAGATGACTAGAATCTTAGTAAATTTCGTTCATCCCGTGGTTGGTTACTTAGGGATTAAGTTTTTAACCAGGGCAAAATGCTCTTTTTACTAATAATTTATATTTTTAAATTTGATTATAAAATAGGAGTAATTATCATTTAAGACATGGTTTATTAATCCTAATCATGGTTTATTTATCCTAATCATGATTTGTTTAATCTAACTACGGTTAATTTTTAACTTAACCATGATTACTTTTATCTCTCTTCATAAATATTTTTGTCCCTTATGCTATTATGATTTGGTGATTCATGGTGTTAGTTATTTTCCTCATTTAAAACATGTGAATTTTTATGCATGATGATCGACTTCAAGCTACAGGTCTTTTCCTACCAGTTTCTGGCCTTCTCGAACTTTTGGGGGCCTTTTGGTTATTTTTTAAAATTTTTTCAAAATGTTTCTAAACTATTTTCTTAATGTTTTTAACCATTTTCAATTAGTTCCTCATTTTTTTCTAAGTTGTTTACTACTTATTTGGGAAAAGTTTGGCCCTTACAGAAGTAAAGTCTCTATAAAGATGTTTTGAGCGTTTTCGATGGTGTTTTCACTCTTTCTCCGACTCTAATTTTTTTTTCACGATATTATAACCATTATTGAGGAGTTCTAAGTCTCTAGAATATCTTCTATCTTTTTATTTTTAGTTGTATGATCATTATTTGTTATTGTCCCAACGTAGAAGTATTTTCGTCATTTTATCGAAAGATTTCTACTTTCTTTAAATTTTCATTTCTATCTATGTTTTTCTTATTGCTAGTATGAATTCATGATGTTAGTAGTCTATTATGGAAATTTTGGATGTTACATCAGGAGTTTCTATGGCTTAGCAAACTTCTATAGGAGGTTTGTCAAGGACTTTAGCATTATAATTCTCCACTTAATGAGCTAGTTAAAAAGAATGTAAAATTTGTTTGGGGGATAAATAATAAAAGGCCTTTGGTATCTTGAAACAAAGGCTGGTTAAGGCACTAATTCTAACCCTACCCAACCTTGACAAATTCTTTGAATTAGAATATGATGCCTCAAATGTAGGAATAGAAGCAATCCTTTGCAAGAAGGACATCCATTACTTACTTTTAGTAGGAAACTAAAAGGGATGCTCTTAATTATCCCATATATAATAAAGATCTTGATGCTTTTATTAGGGTCTTACAAGCTTAGCAACATTATCTATTGTCAAAAGAGTTTGTAATCTATGGTGATCATGAATCACTAAAATCCCTTAAGGCTCAAGGTAAATTAAACAAAAGGCATGCCAAATGGGTAAAGTTTCTTGAACAGTTCCTTTATATTATCAATCATAAGAAGGGAGATAGTAATAAGGTAGATGATACTCTCTCTAGGAGGCATACACTACTCACCTTCCTAAATGTGAAATTGATGGGGTTTGAACACTTCCAAGAATAGTATGCAAATGAGGGAGAAACTGCTTGTGTATGCCTAAAAGGTCCATGAGAGACGTCTTCTCGAAGGAATGTCATCAAAGGGGTTTGATGGGATACTTTGATGCTAAGAAGACCTTAGTTATTCTTTAAGAGAATTTCTTCTGGCCTCATATGGACAAAGATGTCGAAATATATTTCCAAAGGTGTATTATTTATAGCAGGACAAATCCACAACCAAGTCCTATGGCCTATATACCCCATTGCTCGTACTTGATTCCCTTTGGATAGATATTAGTATGGAATTTTTCCTTAGGCTACCCAAGATCCAAAAGGGGATGGATTCAATCTTTGTAATAGTGGACTATTTTAGTAAAATGACCCATTTTATTCTCTGATACAAAATAGATGAGGTTAGCCTTATGGTTAAACTCTTCTTTAGAGAAGTAGCGAGGCTGCATGACATCCCAAGGAGTATAGTGTCTGATAGAGATACTAAATTCCTCAACCACTTTTAGTATACACTCTAAGATAAGTTAGGAACTAAACTTTTTTTTCTCCATCACTTGTCATCTTTAGACTAATAGCCAAGAAATAAGGGTAAATAGAACACTTTCTATCTTATTAAGAACCATGGTGGGTAAAAATCTTAGGATTTGGGAAGAGTTCCCAGCCTATGTAGAATTTGCATACAACAGGCTCCTCACTCTATTACCCAACACTGACCTTTTAAGGTGGTGTATAGGTTTAACCCTCCCACTCCAGTAGATTTGTTACCCATTCCTAACCTATCCCATTATCACAGTAAGGATGGAGCTCATAAAGCAAATTTCATTCAAAAGCTCCATGTCAAGGTTAAAGTCATTATTGAGAAAAGGATGGCTCATTGTGCTAGTTTAGCTAATAAAGGTAAGAAAAAAGTTCTTTCTGAACATGGAGATTAAGTGTGGCTCCATTTGAGGAAAGAAATATTTTCTTCCCTTAGGAAATCTAAACTTCAATCAAGTGTGATGGCCCTTTCCCAGTTCTAGAGCCCATAAGCCATAATGCTTATCATTTAGATCTAGTAGGTGATTATGGTGTGAGTGCAACCTTTAATGTTTCTAACTTGTCTCCTTTCTTTGCAGGAAAAATGATAAGAATTCACATTCGAGGATAAATGCTCTCATAGGAAGAGGAGATGATGTAGAGATCCCTATACACAACACCAATGCAGAGGTTTTCCCTAGTAGATCCATTGGATCTATTGGGCCTATTACTAGATTCAGAGCCAAGAAGTTCCAAGGAGAGATTGGAGTCCTACTCAACCTTAGGGATGATCTTCCCTAGACTCCCCTCTCCTATGTCCTCACTTGGCTCTATTGGACTTAGCATAGAGCCTAGATTATTTTCTTTGTACGTGAACTCAATAAGCCCACTTTGTATAGGTTTTAGATCCATTTTGAGCTTACTTTTTTTAGGATAGCTTGAGCCCATCTCAACCAATTTAGAGACTGCATGAGGAATAGATAATGGCTTCATTCTTAAGATAAGATCCAAGCCCAAATGTGCCTAAGAAAAAGTAGATTCTAACTTCTAAAATTCGCCTAAGACTAAGCCTATATATAGATATCATGTAAATCATTTTGAGACATTTTTATTCATAATTCGTTTTGAGATTATATGAGTACAGATATTTCTCTTTTTAGCCGAGTGATTGTGAAAGAAAATCCTTCTCATCCTTAGCCTCCAGGTGGCGAAGAAGAAGAGGCTTATCTCTTCAAAGGTGTCGCCTCTATCATACTAGCTTCTACCTCATCTCATCCTTCATTAAAGTTACACCTTCCAACCTCCATTTGAACTAGAATTTTCTCCATTTCATAATATTTTCACTATATTTTTCAATAATCCTTTAGAATGGCAAAAAATTCATCTCTCTATAATATCATAACTTATTAATAAAACTTTTAATATCATTAAAACTTAATCGTCATCATCCACCAACTTAACATATAAAGAAAAATGAATTTCTTCTAATAAGGATAAATGAGAAAATATGGATAAAATGATAGCAAATTTTATGATTTTAACTTTTGAATTTTAAAATTCTCATGTTATTAATTAAGTTTACAAAATTTTTCATAACTTTGTTAATAAAATATTATTTTTTGTATACAATAGAAAAATGATAAAATTTAAATTTAAAATTTCATCTTATTTAAATTGCTCTAAATTTTAATCTGATAAATTTTAGTAACTTTTAATAAAAGTTAATTTTTTTGATAAAATTAAATTTATGTTTTAAAAAATTACATGTTAAAAGTTCATTACCAATATAATAACTTTGTTAGCAAGTGATTTGTAAGTAGTATATTTATAAAGAAAAATTAAATTTTAAAATATATTAAGTTTTTAAACTTAATTCATCTATTTTTTTATAAGATTTAATTCATATTTTATTATTATTTTATTTTAACATATAATATATTATTTAAAATTTAATAATTAAGTATTACTAAGTTACATATTATTAATTGAAATTTTGTAAAATTTTACACATAAATATATATATATATATATATATATATATATATATATAACATGTATTAATGATTCTATTGATAAGAATTTATTTTATAAAAAATTATTAAATATATCACTTTATAAAATTTGAATATTAAAATCACCTAATCTTTATTAATGTTATATAATAAATTTATTAATTTTTAAAAAAAGATAATTATAAAACTCATTATTAATATAAGTAATAAGAACAATTATAGAAAATATATGTTATGATTACTAAGTACTTTTTATTCAGTCTTCATTTTAAAAAAATCATTTTATTTATTATTTTAAAATTAAATATAATATACTTTTATTATATTATTATTTTACAATATATCAATAATATAACAAATAAAATATAATAAATATTATATAATAATTTTAATAGAAACACAAATATTAAATATTTTTTAATTCTTTCTATAAAATAAATAAATAATTTATTAAAATCAATAAAAGCAATGAAAGTAATTAATATGTTCTATAAATTTAAATTTTATTTTTAAAATATCTATAATATTATATTTAAACTACTCATTAATAGAAATTTTATAATAGAATAAAAATATTAAAATAATAATTAATATATTAAAAAAATTATATATTTTAATTTATAATAAACATTTCCTAGATAAGACACGTGGATAATAAAATTTTATTCAAAATTTTTTAAATTATATGTGCCGCCATAGTTAAGATGGAAAAAAATAATTATTTCAATGTATTTTAATATAATTGCCATTCTTAATTGAAATATAAAAAAAATGAAGCGATAATAATACCGTATCTTTTGATATATATTTATGATTGTAATGAAAATTATATAAATTATAATTTTTGAAAATTATAATATTTAATATTTAATTTTTTAAAATTATAATATTTAATAATTAATAAATTGTAATTTTTAAATAATATTTAATATGATAAAATTATTATTATATATTGAACATATATTTTAAAAATTACAATAAAAAAGGAAGGCCTCGTGGTATACAATGTGTACGGTGATGATAGTGGAAGCGGTGGAATACAGATGTCGTAAGAGAAATGAAAGTAGGACGTAAATATTAATTTATTTAATATTTGATACCAGTAAAAATTAATCTAGAGAGTTTGGTACTCCGCTCCGGAAGAGGCATGGGTACACAACTATTGGCCTATAAATAATGAATATAATGATTTGTAAAGATTTTTTTATTTATTTTATTTATAAAATAATATTTTTTATTTTTAATATTTTGTAAAAATATAAAAAGTAAATACAAATAAATATTTTTACTAATCAAAATCTCAAATTTTTTATGATTATATGCTACTATTCCTGCATAACTTTCATCTACATTTGATAGAAATTTTTATCTCTATTATTTAAACAATATACTAGTTTATGTAATTTAAATAGAAATTTATTTATGAAAAAATTGTTTTATATCTAAATTTAATCATAATTTATGTATATAAATATTCTGTCAAATAAACTGTTGAGATAATGTCAAAATTATGAATGATTACTTGTTATTTTTGTATTTTTAAAAGTATTTTATTTTGATTTAGTTTATTTTCTTTAAAAAATATATATTTTGTCTTTTATAAATTTTTTATATAGCTAAATCATTCAGAATTTAAAAACAACATTAATATAAATCTCTAATCAAATAAAGATAATGTTATTTTAATTAATCATAAAAATGTTATTATAAATTTTAAGTCTTTGAGATACGTAAAAAAATTTAATACACTTTGCTTTTAAAAATGTACGTGATTTTTATAAAATATTTAAAATAATATATTAAGAAAATTAAAAGTCATATTTATTATTTTTAATATATATTTAAGTATATAATAAAACCAATATATAATAGATATTTATTTAAAATTACAAAATTTAATATATTAATAGCAGACATATTATAATTTTTAATAAAAATGTTTTATTAAATTTTTATTATGTATCTCAAGCACATAATATTATAAATAAATAATAAAAGAAAAATAGAAAAGTAAGTTATTTTTATTTTTTTACCTAATATGTAATTTAGTTTTTTACGTATGATAAAAAGAAATTAAATTTAAATATAAAATTTTATATAAACTACTTTAGTTCCAAATTTTTTATTATATATAATATAGTTTGAGAGATAATCTGTGAAAATGGACACACAAATAAATAACTTAATATAAATAGTGCTTCTTATTTACCGCTATCTATTTTATATATTTGAAAAACAAGTAACAAATTTATTTATATTTATATTTATATGTTCATTTTATTTTTAAACAAATATTAGTTATTTTTTTATACATACCTTTATATTTATTAATTATAATAAATGAAGAAAAATAAAATTTATGTACAAAAGATAAATTAATTTTTTTTAAAAATTAATAATATTAATTATTTTTTTATAGATAAAATGGAATGAGTTACTAAATTTTTATAATATATATATAATTTACGAAAAATCTGAAGATTGCATGGAGGCGTTATTTGTCATGCTTTTTTTTTTAACCTATTGCATGTATAACTTAATATATTTTATTTTAAAAATTTTTACAATGATCAAAATTTAAAAGATAAAAATTATATGAAAATCACGGGCCACGTCTATTATAACTGAACATTTGAGTATTTGAAGCAAAACATATAGGTTAAAGTATTAATTATATCTTTGTATTGCTTTGTTAGGTAAACCTGTCATTTTAAAATTTAGAAATAAAATTTACAAATCTTTTAACTAAAAACCGAAAAATGTGTGAAAATATGATCATATTTCAAGTTCAGAGATGTGAAGTTTGAATTTATTTTTTTAAAAATTTTAAAATTTTGAATTTGATCTATTTATTTAATATAAAATATATTTTAAGGTCATATTTATCTTTTTAAAATTTATTTGATTTCAAAATTTATTTTTAATAAATATTTAAATAAGTAAAATTTTTAAATAAATTAATAAATCTGATTTTATATAAATCAATCGATTTATACTTTTAAATAAAATAAATATAAATTTATAAAATATTATATTAATAATAATTACAAAATATTATTTATTTAAATAGATAAAATGATAAAATTAAAATTTTTATAATATTTTAAAATATGATTTTTTAATTAAATATATATTTAAAAAATATTTAAAAAATATTTTAACATCAATCAACCTCATGTAACCTATTTTCAATGTAAGTTAGGTCTTAAGATTTTTGAAAGATAACTAACTTGACCAATTTTTATTTTTAATTTTTTTATCATGACATTAAATAAAACAATTTTCTAATGCGTATAGAATTATATAATAAAAAGATTAATAAATAATCAATTTTTATAAAAAACTATAATATTTGAAATTTTATTAATATATTAAATTATATAATTTTCAATAATAGTTGTTACAATTTATAAATTTTTAAAGAATATTTTTTATATCCATTAAACAAATTGTAAATAAAAAGTAACTATTTACTTATTAAGATTAAAGTATTAAAACTTTTAATTAGATATTTATATTTTAATTATGACTTTTGATATTCTCAATTGATTTAGAATAAACAAATATGAACATATTTAATTAAAATTAAATTATCTCGAATTATGAAGTATGGTTAATTTAATTTTACGAACCAGGGGGTGGTGGGTACAATTGTCATTATGAATATGGTCATCCTAAACTCTATTCCCAGTGGGCACTTTTTCAACCATTTTCTACCGATAACTGAGAAAAGTCACTGTTTCTTGTCTTGTCATTTAGCACTTAGCTTGGTGAGAGAGAGAACGCGCCAGCAAAACAGCCATTCATAAAGAACCATTTGGTTAGGGTTTTTAGGGTTTTCGGGACATGGGCTCATAGTAAACAACAAAGCAAAAGGGAAAGTTGCGATTTTGATTCCATTATCTTTTATTATTTTATACTTATACCTATTTTATTCTGTGAATTTAAAATGATAAATAGTTGTTATAATAAAATCATATTATTATTATTTTGTTTATTATTTTATGATAACATTTTTCAAAACAATTTAATTGTTTAAAATAGAAACTTAAAAATACTTACTGATTTATGAATTCAAAATATAGTTGATAGTATTTTTTTATGATATTTAAAAGATCAGGTTAATCTATCAATAGCAAATAAAGTATCCTAAATAAATGTATATATAAATAAAATTTTTAAAACAACTCAATCATTTATTAATTTAATTGCGAACGTGTAGACATTGTAATCTCTACCCTATCATAGAAGACCGGGATTTGATTAAAAAAAAGGGCAAGGATTAACAATTATCTATATTTATATACAATGAGTATTAATTTGTTTATAAACATAAGAAATTAATCAGAATTTATATCTTAAAGGAGGATCTTCCTGAGTAATATATTTAGAATATTGACTGAGAAATTAATAAATAATTTGTTATTAAAAATTAAATAAAAATATTTTTTTATGTTTCTCCATTATTTTTTAGAAAATCATTTTTAATTATTGTTTTAAAAGTTAAAATAATATTTATTATTTTTATTATATTTTTACTTTGCGAAAGGAAAAGGCGTAAATTAATAAAAAATTAATAATAGAATAGAAATTATATAAAAAATTGATATAAACAAAATATTAATTAACTATCAAATTATGCGAAAAATCTTAAATGAGAGAAAAAAATAAGAATTTTTTTTTATAAATTTTAAATTTTAATTAATATTTTTAAAATACTTCTTAGCATTTGCATAAATATTGAAAACCATGTCTAAAGTACATTCGAACAATAAATTCTTGACAATTAATTATGAGATCAATATAAAATGAGTATATTCTTAATTTTCTTAATTATTATTGTGATTGAAATGTCTTTTATTCGCCCAAGATTGAATTGTTTATCTTTCTATTTACATAAATTTTGAAAATTGTAATTAATTTTAATATTAATTAAAGTATAACAATAAAATAAATATTTTATTATATCTGCTTACAAATTTTTTTATTATTTTATAAAATAAATATTAAGTAAAAATATATATGTATTCATATAAGTTTTAAAGTACATAATAAGAAATTATTAAATAATAAATTTTTATTAAAAATGTAACATTTAATATGATAAATACATTTAATCATATATTTTTTAATAAAATTTATTATATATGAAGTTTTATTATAAATCTTAAAATTAATATTAGAAATATTTATTATTTAAAATAATCCTTATTAAATATATTATTTATGTACAATAAAAATAATTTATAAAAAATAAGAAAATAGAAATTATTGTTGAAATAATAAACAAACCTGTAAAACAAAATAAAAAAGGAGAGCAATATTTGTTCTTTAATTTTGAACGAGTAGTAAAAATGAGAATAAAAAATTTCAATATTTTCGAGGACTTACTTCAAACTTGTCCAGCAATTAAGTGTAGTGTACGACTCAATTGTCTTTAATTGTGGCTACCCTCCCCACCATTCCTCACCTTACCACATCCTTTCTTTCCTTCTGCCCTATTCTTTCATTGGTAACAGTAATATTTGTATCTTCAGCTGCCAGGCGCCGTTTCCTTTTACTTACACACACTCACATTCTCTCTCTTCCTTTTTCAAAATCCAGTTTTTACTCACTGTGATCATGCCTCCACTGTCTCACTCTTCTCCTCCATAACCATCAATCCCTCACCCCAATTCTTTCTCCCTCCTCCCTCCTCTCTTACATACATACTCACACCCTAACACACAAAATTCAAATTACCAAAAAAAAAAAATGGTGGGTATATTTATATATTCTCATATTTATTGACCTTTCACAACTCCCTATTTTGTTCTTTTGGTGTTCCATTTTTATGTCTGTTTTCAAATTAATCCAATTCGTTGTCCTGGTACACACGCAAACAGTAAAACACATCAAAATTCAAATTGCTTAGGAGAATCATGGTGGATGTCCTTTCTACTCCTAATTAGTCTCTCGCAACTTAAAACCTTGTTCTATTTGTAATTTTTTTTTATGTTAATTCAATTGGTTCACGTTCGCAGTTCGTTTCTTCTCCATCATCGCATGTTCCCCGTTGGCTTCAAGTCCTCCTCACCGAGAAGTTCTACAACGCTTGCATAATTCATGAAGAAGCAAAGAAGAATGAAAAGAACGTGTATTGTTTGGATTGCTGCATCAGTCTCTGCCCTCACTGTTTGAACCCTCACCGCTCTCACAGACTCCTACAGGTTCTGCTTTTTAAATTTCCACAAGATGCAAACCATATATAAAGAAAGGTTCTTCGTCTCAATTTAGTACCTTTTTGTACCATTTTTCAGATTAGAAGATATGTGTATCACGATGTTATAAGGTTGGATGATGCTGCGAAGTTAATTGACTGCACTTCTGTTCAAGTAAGGGTTTTTTCCCCTCAATTTTCATTCATCATAATTGAATAAGGATATCAAACTACACACAGCTAAAAGGTTGGATTGGAATTCTGTGTAATTGTAATGGCTTATTTTCACTACAAAGAGATTAATTAGGCTTTGAAGAACAATTTGCGATGTTAAGAGTTTAGGTCCTTCAGCTTGTTTAATCTTTTCCTTCACCTCTCTATTTACCATGCTAGTTTCCTACACTGCATGAATACATGAACGATAGAAGGTTAAATGAACTACGGAAGCAGAAGAAGACATGCTATTTTCTTTTTCTTTTTTTTCTTTTTTTTGGTTTTTTGATGAACTGTTCTCAATGTTGAGCTTGCACCCACAAAGTTACTTTCTCTCTCTATCTCCAGTCCTACACAACCAACAGTGCAAAAGTGGTATTTTTAAACCAAAGGCCACAGACAAGGAACTTCAGAGGCTCCGGCAATTTCTGCAGCACCTGTGACAGAAGTCTGCAAGACCCATACCAGTTCTGCTCCCTCTCTTGCAAGGTCCTCTTTTGTCACTCCACAAATTTTTCACACACTAAATATTTTCAACTGCTATATTATTGTTGTTATTAATTATTATTATTATTATTATTATTACATTATATACCCTCACCTTTTGTTGTTTTGTTTCCCTCAAATGTGTATTCCAATTTCTCAGCTTTCTCATGTGAAGTTTATTCCCTTTTTCTCAAATGCGTCTATTTGTTTTTTGGGTTGACAGATCAATCACCTCGTCCGAACAACGGGTTCTCTCTCCGGTTACCTGTTCGAGTGCAACTACTTGCCGTTTACGGATTCTGGGCTCGATGACGGTCTGATGACCCCTGACTCGGTTCTCGAACCGGCCGGTTCGGCTCGCACCTCGTCCGGTTCGGGTGGCTATGGTGGGGTGGATTGCAGGACCACCTTGGTTTGCACCGCCACCACCGAGATTGTGAGGAAGAAGAGGACCGGCGGCTCCACTTTCCGGCCACCATGCAGGCCGGCGTGCTCTCCGGTGTCGGAAATCTCGGCGGGTCTGATGAACCGGAGGAAAGGGAACCCTCAGAGGGCTCCACTCTATTGAAGAATTTGAGAGGCAGATAAAGGGTGAGGAGGTCCTTTGAAATTAAAATCTCAAGTAAAGAAAAAAACAACTTTTTATCAATCAATTATTCTAAATCTTATTATTATATTATGAAATTTAAATCTTGGGTTGGAACTTTATACCTTGCAAGGAAGAGAAGCCTCCTAGTTTTGTAAGTCACCCTCTGCTTTGTTGCTGTTTTGTATCTACCCAGTGTAATGGCTTATCTTGATTTTACCTTTTGCTACAGCACAGGGGCTTTTACTGTTACGGTTATATATAATTTGATTTGTCTCTTGGTAATTTGATGGTTTCTTTTGGCGAATTTGTTGTTTTGCGATTTACCCCTTTCGTTTTTATTTATCTTTTAGAGAAGAAAAAATTATTATTTTTTACCTATTCGTTAAAAGTTGAAGATAGTGTTATTTTTATTTTTTTAATTTTAATTTGTCTATACGAGAAGATAAATGAAAATAGGGTCATAAAATAAATAAAAATAAATTATAAAATTTATCAAATAACTAGATTTTTTTGGATAAATAAAAACGGAGGTAGAATAAAATAAAATAAGGGTTGCATATGGTTTGACCATAATAGAAATTTATGTATGTTAGGAATAGGGGAGGAGGGATTGATGAAGCAGCATTGTGGTTAGTATTGTGGTTTGTCCAAATTATGGGTTTGGACTGTGGCGTGTATGCTTTCTCTTTAGGCTACGATGTTGGACAAGAAGAGGAAATTGGGTAATAAATCATTTGTATAAATTGATTGTCTTGACATAGATCATGTCAATTCCTGGGGTCAATGCCTTGTTAGGTTGGATTAGGACAAATTGGAATGCCTAAACTTAAAATGGAGTGGCCAGGAGGTGCAGATTGAGCTAGTTTTTTTGGTTTACTTCAATGAGGAAAAAGCAGAAAGCAGCGTTTTTAAGAGGAAGCGGCTATGTGTATAAGTGAGTATGTCCCACTCTAATCTTATGGCAATCCCAGAATAGCATGATTTGGGTCTGTACTGTACATTGGTTTGTCTTATTTTTTTCTCGTTTCTGCTTCCTAGTGCAGCGTAGTGACAAAATTCAAAGACAGTGGTCTTTAATTTATTGCTATTTGTCCCTATCCCAATGCGCTGCATTTGAGGTGTCCTATGGGTAACTTGCTACTTTTTTGTTCAACTCCCAACCATTCAAATCATATATATTAAATGGTGGATTTTTTAGAGTGTACTTCACTAAATGTTCCTACTCTAGGTTGAGTTTGATTAAGTGTTTGTGTAATACCTTTTTATTTTCTAAGAGTTTATTTAATAAATTTGAAAATAACATTTATTGAAATAAGTTTATCGATAAGTTATTAAAAAACAAAGACGTTATTATGGAAGTTGTAAATTATTAGTCTTTATAAGCATTTTTAAACGAAAAACTGTATAAAAAATTATGGATTAAAATAGTTTTTGAGGGTCTAATAGAAGTTTTATTACTATTTTATTATATTAAAAAATGTTTATAGTTAATTAAATATATGCTTAATTTTTTATTTTATTTTATTAATAGCCGTTTGTTTTAGTTACTTAAATAATCAAAACAATAAATTTAAAAATAAAGATTACATTGTTAATTTTTGAAGTGACTATTTTTAAATCATTAGTAATTTGAAATGAATGATATATTAGATATTAAAAATATAGGTAAGTATTTTATTTTTTGTTTTAAAAAACTGCTGATTTAAGGTGTTTAAGTCATTGAATATTTTTAATTTTGAAAAGCATGGTTACATTTAATTACATAAATGTTATTAATATTTGTTTTACTTAATAAATAAATTATGAAAAACAAATAACACGTAAATACAATAACTTTATGATAAAGTTAGGAATAAAATAATTGACTTTCTATATTTAAAAATAAGTAAATTTAATTTTTATATAACAATGAGAACCGAAATAAATATTGATGAAAAGTAATTTTGATCTTTTAATATATCGAATGCTTAATTTATTAAATAATTTTTATTTTTATGATTCTTTAACAATGTTTTGGGAAACTTGTTAAAATATCTTTAAAAGATAGTGTCTAACCCTATAATTGATGGGGATTTGAAGGCTATGAAATGGCATTGTACCATGAGCCTATATAAGTGAACAAATAAAAAGGCCATCATAGTAAAAGATTTTAAGCATAAATTTAAAATAAGTTTCTATCCATCCTTCCACTCAAACTAGTCATTTCGGTAATAGAATATGCCACCAAATAGGAGAAAGTCTGCAAATCTCTTAATTATTGGTTGGCAAGTGGAGTCCATTTGACCCACCTTACCTGAGCAAAGGCTACAGATACTTGTCCTTTTCAAGTTCTGGGTAAAAGGGTGACTCTTCATGTATCATATCCCATTGGATATCATATAGGCCTAAAAGCATAAAATGACATAACATCTTAGAACCCTTTATTTAACATCTTATATTTGAAGCAACAACTTGGGTTCAATACCACAAACGCCCCTCCTAGTTATCACACGAGCATATAAAATAAAATATATCAGGAATTCAGATTAATTTCCCACTCTTGTCCTATAGTAGAAGAAGCTGGCTTTATTCGAGCATTATTCAGTTGTCTTATAGCTTCTAACTTTGTCTCTTTCAGCTGAAATTAAGCCATGATATCCACACTATATAATCATTCTGAGTTTCTATGATACCGTTTTTTCTTTTTTAATATCAACAGGAACGATGCACTCTGGGTCGAACAAAGCTGTAGTTGGGATTATTCCAAGATTTTACTTAGTGATGTATAATATACTTTTGCGTAATTTAATTATATTTTGTTTCTTCTATTTTTAATGAAATCTTTGATGTATTTTTTGGACAGACAAAGACTGATAAGTGGTACAATTGTTCTTTGAGTATATGTGAGAAAATTAAGTTTAAATAAAGTTTTCCCTTATGGTATTCACCCATTTTAATCTTGACTCTATTAAGTTGCTTTTTATTGTATTAGTTCATAAATCGCCACTCATTTGATTTCATTGTATGAAATTTATTTTAATTTAATTGATGGAAATTTTATTTTATTTTTAAAATGAATTGAATTGATAGTTGAATATTTTTTTATAAATTTATACATTTTTTTGATTTACTATAAATTTTGAAAAATAATATATATATATATATATATATATATTCAAAATCTATTGATACGAAATATCAAATTTTAAAATTTATATTAATTTAATAACTATTCATAAAATAAAATGTAAAATTTATCAAGTTAATCTTTGAATATGTTATAATATCTTTATGATCATATATATTAAATGTTAAAGAATTTGAATATTTGTAGGTATGTTTTTTAATTATTTATATATATATATATATATATTTAAATAATATATTAACCGTTAAAATAAAATAAAATTTTGTAATAAAGTATTTATCAATTTATATTTTGTAAAAATATACACGATCTAATAAATAAGAACTTTTAAATTAACAGTTAAATTGATAAATTTTATATTTATATAAAATTATTAAATTGATCTAAGTGTTAAAATTTAACCTTTAATATCAACAAATTCTAACTCTCTCTTTTTCTCTCTCCCGATATATATAATACAAATCAAACTTATAATAACATGAACTTAATAACTTTTTATATAATATAAATTTTATTAATTCAAAATTTTTTATCAAATAGATTATGTTTATAAAATTTTTAATAAAATAAAACTAATAAATATTTTATTATATAATTTTATTTTAATATTTAATAAGTTATTTAAATATTAATAGTTAAAAAATATATTTTTAAATATTTAAATTATTTAAAATTTAATATTTATAATCATAAAGATATTATTATATAATTCAACAGTTAAATTAGTAAATCTTATAATATATAAAAAGATATTATGTTTGTATAGGATTTAGTTGATCTAACATTAATAATAAATAAATATTGGATTACACGTGTTCTTATAAAGAATCTTATAAGGAAGTAGAATCACTATTTATCTTTATATATTTTAATTAATTTATAATTCTATCAAAATAAAGATTGTAATAGATAAAGAAAGGAGTAGAATTTTTTTTTTAGTATTCCCATTTAAATATGTAAAAAATTCTATATTAAAAAAATATTTTAAAAAAATATGTAATTTTATTAATTTTTAATATTAATATTTTAAATTTCAGTATAAATCTATTTAAAATCAATACTAAGCTACCAGCACAAATTATACTAAGCTTATAATTCTAATATGTTAATTTATAAATCTTTTACCTTATATTTGTATAAAATAATTTAAAATTACTAGAATTTATGTATTTAAATAATAATTTTTTTAAAAATACTTCAAATTTTTATTTAAGTAGTTTCTATGTTAAATAAAGATAATTTTAAATGACTCTTATTTATTTTTAAATTTTATTTTATTTTTAAATTATTATTTATATTTCTTTTTGATAATTACTTATTTTTATTTAAATTTTTTTAAAATTTTAAATTTTTTTTATTCAAACACAGGTTTAAAGTTGGATGAGATTTAAAATCTAAGATTAATAATAATTTATTTTAAAAAGAAGAAGTTATGATTTATTTTTTAGTTAAAATTTATAAATGTGACATGAACTGCGTTTCTGTTACATTGTAGCAAGAGTCTCATGATCGTCACATTTTTTTTTTTCGATTGTCATATTCTTCGCGTTATGATGTTACATTCCTATATTATAATATTGGTAGAATTTTAAGACAATTGTAAAAGGATTGAGATTTTTAATATTTGAAAACTTAGTTGTGATGATTAAATATATTTTATCTTTTATATAAATTTAGTTATTTAATATGTGTACATTAAACATATTACTTGTTTTCTTTATAATAAAAAATCTTTAAAGAACGTTTAAGAAAGGGGTAGAAGATGTTCATATCAATTTTGCGAATTTGTTAAAAAGTTGATGATGTAAATAAAGAGGAATGTAATAATGATTTTTTTTTATTTAAGTTGTTTTTGATATTTTATACTGATTTTTTAAAAGATGTAGATATGCTACATATAGAAACTTAAACTTTTTGTATTAGTTAATAATTATAATTGATATTAAAAGTTTAATTTTTTACACAAATTACAAAAAATAACAGATATAAAAAATCTATTTTTTCTACCTCAGTTAAAGTGTAGTTAATATAGTAAGTAGAAAAAAATTATAAATTGTTAATATAGTAAGTAGAAAAAAATTATAAAAAAATTTATGCTAGATTTGATTATCACAAATATTTAAATATATATAAAAATAAAGTAATATATATATATATTTTTCAAAAAATTTCTCAAATTAAAAAAATATTAAATATCAAATAAAATAGATTTTAGTAAAAGTATGATAGACCTTACTTTTGATTTAGTTAAAAATTATTGTAATACAAAATTATTTATGTTTACTTTGTGGTAACTAGACACCTTAAAAGAAAATTTTTTTAACATTAATAAAGAACATACAAGTATGGTCATATAAGATAGATAGGAGAGCCGTCGTCACATAAATGTTAGGAGATTTGGAGGCTTGAATAGAGGATTAAGTAGCTAATGAGTGGGAAGAAATTTTTTTGAAACTTCTCAGTTATCTTGATATCATTATTTCATAAATTAATCTATTTTTCTATGCCAATTCTATACTTAGGATGTTCAATTTTGTAACTATGTTATAATTCTATTTTTGCTAGGATGTAGCGATTTCTAATCATAGGATGTTTTCATGAATGCTAGTTGGTTTCCATTTTATTTGTTGATAATCATATGTTAGGTTGAATTACATACTTTCTATTTATTTAATCAATAATTTGAAAATTTTGGGGAATTGCAAGGAGTTTGAGAAAATGAACATAATTTGGTTGGGTAACATAACATTATGAGTTGAGAAAAAAAACTAGAGATAAGCCAACAAGACTCATAAGACTAAGATTTCCTAAATTTAAAACCCTAATTAAATTTTGTTTACAATAAGAGATTAGATAAATGAAGTAAAATTAGGAATATTGCTCGACCTTGAGAAATACTTGTAGTAAAAAATTAGTGATATTGTCATTGATTAATAATATGAAAATTAATTAGCATCCATATACATTATGAGCATTCGAAAATTAGGTGAAGTAAAAATTCTAGGTCTCATCCTGATAAGTGAACCTCAATTATCTTTTCTTTTCTTTTCCTTTTTTACTCCATTATTTAAATTATCTATTTTATCTAACTTATCTTACAATTAGCTAATCATGATATTTGATCTATTCCTATAGGTTCAACATTTTGGATATTCTAATACTCTATTATTTGGAGACCTAGTGCACTTGCTGGTCCTTTCAAAATCCCAAATATCTTTTACCTCTAGATCTTCAAGTTGTAATTCATATCCTTTGTCAAGATAGATTTCTTTTTGAATTTATTGTTGTGAAAGGGTTAAGAAATCCTCTTATTATAATGGTTGGAAACCTTGAGAGTTTCATTTTTTAGTGGTATCTTAATTGATTATATACAAAATTTGAGTATAATGAAAAAAGATCAGATAGTGCTGGTAGATTGAATGGGTTACAAATGGTTAATATTTAAAGTAGGATAAATAACATTTATTTCTCTATCCCTTGCTCTTTTACTTTTGGAATTTAAATTATTTCAATTTGATT
This sequence comes from Canavalia gladiata, assembly GCA_037954105.1. Taxonomy (NCBI): domain Eukaryota; kingdom Viridiplantae; phylum Streptophyta; class Magnoliopsida; order Fabales; family Fabaceae; genus Canavalia; species Canavalia gladiata. Next base: position 44,230,852 of record CM075661.1, read on the forward strand.
CATTTTAAAATGCTGTAATTATTATTTCTATTTATTGGTTCATTCATGTTTGGGAACAAAATATTTTTGAAAATTCAAAATCATTGATTTCTATATAAATTGTTAACAAGTTAGCAAAAATTTTTTATGAATGATAAAAGTCAAATGCTAACCATCCATTTTATTTCTATTACTATCAATGATCATGAAATAATAATATTTTTTCTTCAATTATCACCCCTATAACAACGCAAGACAAATAATCAAAGGAAGCATAATGAATACTCAAGCTTGTTAATTTAATAACTTGTTAGAAATCAAAGATTTCGCTTGATCCTTCAAAATGTTAGATTTAGTTTACCTTATAGTTCTATTAATTATCCTAGCTTTAGTTAACAAGAATGATCAATTCTCATCAATTAGTTAAATATAATAAGGTAAACAAAATTGAATAAAAAATATATATGCATTTATAAGAGAGAAAATGAGTTCAATTGGTTATATCATAAGTTTCATCAAATCCCACAACAAGGAGATTAGTTACACATAATGAATAAATATAAATAATAGAATTATAACTCAACTAAAATATCCATAATTCTAATATAGAGACTAGAATAACAAAACCATATGCCAGCAAGGCTATCAATAGGGCATTGCAACTTGCACTATGAAGAATCTTATGCGTCTAAAATCCTATGGGAGGATACTGGAAGAATGATGAATATAGGAGTATAGAGGGTAGTAGTGTTGTGTTCTTAAGATATGATGATATGTGTAGTGTGTATATTAGTATGTTTTCTTCCAATGCCTTACCTCCCTTTTTATAATCTTGAATAAGGATTTTCTATCGTGAACTAGGTGTGAACTAGGTCATCTTTTGTGTCGTCAATATTGATAGAATCGTGCTTAGGTTACACAATCTTGTAGGAAATTCTAGATACATTACATAGTTGTGATAGGTTAAAAATGACCCTACTTACCATCCGACATGATCATACATAGGTTAGCACGATGGTGTCAAAAAAATCATGGATGTTGCAAGGGCATGCTATGTTTTAGCATAGGCATGATGGTTGGTAAACTACCATTTTATCATTTTATTTGAAGGAATTTAGGCATAATTATTGCATATTTAGTATTATTCACTTGTAATTCATCCTAACTTTCATTATTTTGCAAGAATGGTCATGCAAGCAAAAAGTTAAAACATAGGCAAGTTTTAGACCAAAAAAAGGATAAAAGGACATAAAAGTCAAAGAAGAAAAAGAGGACATAAATGACTTCTAAGAAGACCAAGCATAACAGTGAAGACTTGAGCACAACTGCACCAATATGAAGTTGCACAACTCCAAGATTAGGAGCACCAACAAATAATGCCATGTCAGCCCTAATGATATAGGAAGCATTCTAATCATCCCTATGATACTACATAAGACCTAGAAAGGCTGTGACAAGTAAGAAATCGCTAGGTCAAGCCTAATCTGTGACACTTAAACCCTAATCTTCACTTATAAAAAGGAGGCTATGACACACACTTCAAACATACCACTCCAAGCCTCAAAGGCCATGCCACTCACTCTCTAGAGGTTATGTCTCGCACTACCCAGGAGACACTTTTCCTTCACCTATAATTATGTTTCCTTATTGTTCTTAATCCATTAATAAGAAATAGATAATATTATTAATCTATAAGTTGGTTGGGGGTAGGTGGTTATACCATCCCCTATCAATAAAAACACAAGGAAACTGAATCTAAGGATTTTGGAGGATCAATCGAAATCTAAGGTTTTTAACCAGTTAATTTCATGACCCATAATTAATGCCCTCTTAAACTTTATGCTTTTTTTTTTATCTATCTATCTTGCAAGATCAATGAGGATAGTAAGTACAAGGGAGATTATTTCTATTATCGGATCAAGGCGCAGTAATAGAGTTAGCACAAGTGGTTAGAAATTGAACAAAAGGGAGAGACAAGGGGAAAAAAATACGTAAAGTCATAAGGGGATCCAACATTGCATGTCTTATCCATAACTTGCATATGTTCTTCCTTTTTCCTTTCATTTTCCTCAAATTGGTTTTATTTTTACTTTCCATAATCACACACAACATATATTTGATGAGCTCAAACATTAGGATTTAAGCTTCTCTTTCAGATTGTTGGCATAGTCCTTGTGGGATCGGCACTAGGGGTCCAAAATACCCTCTTACATGACAGGTATACTTGTTTGTGGTTGTTATTAGGGGCCATTTCCAAGCAATTTTTGAAGTTTGAATTTTGATTTATTGAAACTTATATATATATATATATATATATATATATGAATTATTTTCTTTCTTCTTATTTTCCATACAAATAAAAATTCCAAAATCCAAAAAGTATCTCTAGCTGTATTTTTGTATAATTCTTTATTTGTGAGGAGCTTTCTCTCAAGCTTCTCACTTATGTTTAACCTTGTAATAGAAAGAATAACTAGAATATTAGGGCAAAGTATGGTAGCCCATGAGTGTAAAACTTTGCTGGATTACATGGCCCTCACTGATGAGGGCCTAAGGAGTAATATATTCACCCAACATTGGAAGATGTTCTAGACTTCGAATTGAAGCCTACTCTTACTAAGATGATCCTGAAATCGCTTCAATTTGGATGAACGGCCTTGGAAGATCCATATCTTCATTTCATAAAGTTTCTAAAGTTGAAGAACACTATTTGGATGAATAGCATCACACAGGACACCATCAGATTGTAATTGTTTCCTTTCTCCATCACTGAGAAGGTGGACGATTGGTTAAATTTTTTTTTTCAGAGGCATCCATCACTACCTAGGAGTAGTTGCAACACTTATTCTTAACATAATATTTTTGCACTCACTATATTCTAGGATCATAGAGGAGATCTCTAGTTTCACCCAGTTTGAAAGTGAATCCATGTACAAAGCTTAGGACCATTTTTATACCTTTCTTTGAAGATGCCCACACCATAAGTATCAAATACCCCATCTGGTATAAATCTTCTACAACAGCCTTTCCTATGCTAATAGGACTGTCATTGAAGTAGCCTTTTGCAAGGGTATCTTACACAACCTCTGTAAAGATACATTGGAAATTATAAAAAATTTAGCTACTAATAACTACTAGTGGAGGACTGCTGATGAGCATGAAAATAGGAAAACCCCTAAACCTACTATTGTATATCAGGTAGACTAAGTCATCACATTGGTTGACCAAATTAAGGCCATGAGAAAACATATAGAAGCTTTGTCACAAGCACAACCTGCCCAAGTTCCTATTGCATCCATGCCAAGCCCATGCAAATTTTGTGGCTCCATATACCACAGGGACGAAGGTTGCATAATTGAAGCTCGTTTGGTTCAACAAGAAGAGGAGGTCGACTACATGAGGAACACCTATAAACCCACCTGGAGGAATCATCCCAAGTTATCTTGGGAAGGATAGAAATGTACAAACTTTACTAACATTGTCCTAAATGTATAAGGCCCTTTCATATACAGAAGTAGGAAAAAAGTGTCCTTGCAGAATCCAAGCTACAAAGTGTAGAAGCCTTATGACAAAACATAGAGATGCAAATATCCTAGATTCGAAATATGGGAGAACGATGGAAAAAACTACAAACCCTCTTAACTCAACGAATGCTCGAAGTTTTACCTGAGCAATCACCAGTAGATGCTAAGGAGCATGCTAATGCAATCATCCTACGGTGCAAGAAGGAAATAGAGGCACTGGTTAAAAAAGAGAAGGAGAAGAAGAAGGAGGATATGGTTACTAACACCCACCAAGAGGTTTTTGATGACCTCTTAATCCCTACAAATGGGATTCTAAAAGAGAAAAGGAAGAAGATTGAAAAGACTGTAGAAAGTTTCCTAAGAAACCCCATGTGGAACCCTACAAACCCAAAATACCCTTTCCTTAAGGATTGAAGACTAACAAAAAATGTACAATGGAATTGATTGCCTTAGAAGCAAATATACCCAAGAAAGTTAAAGACATAAGTAATAAATTTGATGGTATAGATGGTCTTGGAACCTATAAACCTAAGCTATCAGTTGAAGAACGTCCAGTGCTTGAGCTCAAGCCTCTCCCTTCAAACCTTAAGTATGAAATTCTATCCCCTACTTCTTATCTTCCTATTATTGTATCTTCTAACCTTAGAGGAACTATAAAAGAGAAATTGCTGAAGGTCTTACGGGAAAATAAAGAAGTTGCTGGATGACCCATTCATGACATCAAAAGCATAAGCCCTGTACTTTTTTTTGTACAAGATCCATATGGAGGAAAAATTCATACTAAAGGTGCAACCACGAAGGAGGCTTGACCCAATCCATGAAGATTAGCTTAGGATTAAGATGCATGGGATCTCAATAGCCCACAAAGAAAGGAAAATAATAGGGCACCCTAAGCATATTCTAAAGTATGAGTTCCAAGCAAGCAAGAGGTTATTGATTTATAATCACGACTTTGTGTTTCCAGGAAAACTTAAACTTAGGGAGAATGGCCCTTACACGATGAATAAAGCATGTTGATATAGAGTGATGGACCTTGTCAAAGAGAACGAGGAAACTTTGAATGAGAAACACCTTAATCGCACCAATATGCTATTTATCCTAAGGTAAGTCACCCATGGTTCTGATTAGCCACTAGATCCAGGTATGTTAGGCTCGTGGCGTTAAATAAGCACTTGCAGGAGGCAACCTATCTTTCTCCCTTTAGAATGATTTGATTTTAATTATTATATTTTTTAAAAATAATATATATATATATATATATATATATATATATATATATATATATGTATGTATATATATGTAATGAGAAGGATTACCGAAAGCATAAGGACTTCTTCCCCAATTATTGGTGCACTACAAGAAATACATCAAAGGCACAACTGACCTTTAAGTATAAGGAGGGAGACCTTCTCCCTCCTTGTCAAGGAGGTTCCATTTCTTTTTCCTTCTCTATTTCATCTTATATGCTTGCATAGTAAATTCTTAAGTTTGAGAAGAGAGACCCCCTCCCTCCTAAAATATCTTTTCAAAAACATCATATATCCCTCCTCTTGCTTTTACAATACCTACCTTAGTAAATGATTTTTACCAAATAAAGAAGGTGGTATATCATTAAGTTTTAGGAGGGATACATCTTCTACGGTTTTTTTTGTAATTGTTTGTACCCTGTAATAACCCTCATTTTTGGATTGCTAGTTGGTTTTGGATTCAAAAATCTCCTTATTTGTTTGTGACAGATGCTAATTGAATTTAATAAGGATATGAGAATTTTTTATGTAAATAATTGATAATGAGATATGTTCCTTATCATCTTGTTTCACACTATAGGAGCCTTAGTAAAAAGATTGAGCCAAATTGAGGTTGTACCCAACCTCTCTCTCTTTGTTGAGTGATTCGCTTCTGACTTGTACATTCTAAAACTTGCCTTGCAGCCTTGTCAAGGTTTTTATAAGTTAATTACATAACAAGAAAATAATAAAAGAAAATTAGGTTTTTTTGAACAAACATACACTTAGAGTATCACTTAGTGCTCCATTTGAGCCTAAAAAAATGAAAAATATTTTCCTTGGTACCCATGACAATATTGATGTAATTTTAGGTACCCTTAGATGGTAGAAAAAGGTAAAAACTTGGGAGAAAGGGAAAAATAGAAAGAGAAAAAGAAAAAGAAGGAAGAAAAAGGAAAAGTGAAAAGAACTTGAAAAAATAAAAGTGTCAAATCCAAAGAATCCAAGTGAATGAATTAAAGAGTCTAAGATTTTAGTGCTGTTAAAGAAAATAATCAAAAGTAAAATAAAAAAAATCTCTTTTTGTTTCCTTGGCTTTTTTACCTTGTTGGGGCAGTTTTTAAAACGTTTTTTTCCAAATGTTGTTTTTTTTAAACAATTTCTCTGTTTGATGCAGTAACAGTGCCTTTGACGCACTACAAGATGCATCACATATGTGATGCATTGTAGAGTGAGTTACACAACCTAGGTCACACATTCTAAAATGCACCATTGTAGCGTATAGTGCATAATAGAATGCGTCACATTGTACTATGCGTCAAATCCACATGTAACATATTGTAGCATGCGCCACCCCTATAACTCATCCTAAGATGCGTTACACATGTGTCAGACAGAGTTAAATGCATTATTGACTTGAACACATTGTATAAATTCAAAGGATTAAAATGTTTAACGTTGATAGTTTTCTCCTTTTCTTCTATCTTACTAAATCCTGATGCGTTTTCTAATTTTTTACATTGAAATTTTCCAAAATTTTAAAAGTGTAGTAGTATTTGTTTTTACGTATGGAAAATATTATTATTATTATTATTGTTTATTATGATGGTAGAGTTTATGAAGGTGAAGAAAATGTTACTTTTGAAGGAAAACAAAAACCTATTCAAGTTTGGAAAAATATAAGTTTTAATAAATTAAAAGAAAAAATTCACAAAATTAAAATTATCATCAAATCAAGTAATTTCATCTTTGGTTGGTAGATATGTAGTTCCATTTGACAAATTAGAATACAATGGATTTCAAATATGTGAAACTGAAGATGTTAAATGCATAATTAATGCGTTGGAGCAACAATCGTTGATGCATGTACTTGAAATATAGGTTAAATTTGAAAGAGTTGAGAGGTAATCAACAACAACAATCAATGAAGATGATACAATTATATTAACAGATATTAAAATAATACGATGCATTATTAATTTTATATTAATATTTAAAATTTTAATTATTATTTGAATAATTTGCAGTAACTATTAATTTAGTAGATGATGATAGAAAAAATTACTATTTATCAACAATTAATGAATGCAATAATTTGCACTAACTTATTAATTTTTATATTTCATTAAAATGTATTTAATTAAAAATTTTATGCTACATTTTTTCAAATATTTTAAACACTTACTTAATTATTTAAAAATTTCCCACATAATTTTTTAATTAACTAACTATTTTAATTACCTACATCACTAAATTTAATTTAATTAAATTAAATTAAATTTAAAAACACTAAATTAAATTAAATCAACTTCAATTTAATTTATTTTGTCTTTATAATTTTTTAAAAATTTAATTCATTACACTAACTTAATGATTTTATTTTAAATTATTACACTAACTTATTAATATTTATATTTTATTAAACTGTATTTAATAAAAAAAATTTATGATAAATTTGTCAAATATTTTAAACCCTTACTTAATTATTTAAAACTTCTTCACGCAATTTTTTAATTAGCTAACTATTTTAATTACCTAAATCACTAAATTTAATTTAATTTAATTTAAAAATACTAAATTAAATTAAATCAATTTCAATTTAATTCATTTCATCTTTATAAATTATTTAAAGTCTAATTCATTACACTAACTTCATGATTTCATTTTAAATTATTAGACTAACTTATTAAATTTTATATTTTATTAAGCTTTATTTAAATAAAAATTTTATGCTATATTTTTCAAATATTTTAAATACTTACTTAATTATTTAAAAATTTTCCACATAATTATTTAATTAACTTACTATTTTAATTACCTACATCACTAAATTAAATTATATTAAATTTTTTGTACATTTTTTTAAAATTTTTTATGTTTATCGTAATGTGTGTAACTTATACTAATTTCAATAATTTTTTATATTTTATGGCTGATTTAATAATATTTTTATGTACATATAAATTTATTTTTTTAACTAATAATAAAAATATATTAAAATAACATATTACTTTAATAAATAAAATATTTTTCTACAATTATAATTTCTAACTATCATGAACAAAATCTTTTAACCTATGGTTTGTATTAAACTAACGCATACATTTTTAAGTTTTCTGATCTAAGATTTATATTAAACTAACATACATTCCTATGTCTTCTAATTTAAGGTTAACATTACACTAATAAAATAGTAAATTTTTAAATTTACTTGAAGCAAAATCCTTAAACAGAGCAACAAAAATAGAAACTCCTTGGTAGTTTTCTAAAAATGGGAAAACATGTAGGGACCTTGTGGTCCTACATGCCATATATAATGGTCCCAATGGCTATATTTTTTTTGATGTGTAACGCATCTTAAATGCGTTACACATCTCAGAAGTCAGCATGTAACACATCATACCATATGTCACATGTTTAAATATTTGAATTTAAACATGTGGCGCATGGTATGATGCGTTACTTGGAGTTTGACGCATTGTAGGAATTGTACTCTGAGTAACGCATCATACCATGTGCCACATGTTTAAATTTAGATATTTAAACATGCGGTGCATGGTATGATGCATTACTTGGAGTGTAATGCATCCTATGATGCGTCAATGACATTGTTACTGCCCCAACAGGGTAAAAAAGCCAAGCATTTCCTTCCATTATTTTATCTAACTTGATAATTTTCTTGGCCACATTTCAACCATGTAAAGACCTTTCAATACTTGAATATGATTTAATTTTTAGTGGAGACTTTGAGGTTTATAGGAAAGTCTATGGTAATGTACAGTTATGAGGGAAATAATGAGAAGAAATTTTATCTTTACAATAGAGATGGTGAGCAAAATGACCCTCCTCTAAATGTAAGACTTGATTTCGGGAAACTAAAAAATCCTAATTAGATTATTGTTAATTGTTCCTATGGTGGTAGTTATGATTATTTGTTGCATGTACAACATGAAATTTTCTAGATTCTATACTTGTTGTATTCTTATTCCTAGGTTATTGCTTGGAGACAAGCAATGGTGAAGTTTAAGGTTGTAATAAACTATGATTTTGTCATTTTATCTATGAAAATTTAGGCATAATTATTGCATGATTTGAAATTATTCACTTGTAATTCAGTCCAACTTCTCTTATTTTTGTAAGAACAATCATGCAAGAAAAGAATTAGAATATATGAGAGTTTTGGGCCAAAAATAGGGCAAAAAGGCATAAAATTCAAGGAAGAAAAAGAGGACAGAATTGTCTCCTTAGCAGACCAAGAACGACCATGTGGACTTGAGCATGACCATGCCAAGATTGGGAGTGTTAACAAACAATGCCATATCAGTCCTAATGATGCAAGAAGCATCATAGTTGGCCCTACGACATTGCAAAAGACCTAGAATGACTGCGATGGCTAAGAAATAGCTAGGTCAAGCCTAGTCTATGATACTTGAAATCTTAATCTTTGCCTATAAAAGGGAGGCTCTGCCACACACTTCAAACACACCATTCCAAGCCTCAAAGGCCATACCACTCACTTTTCAGGGGATACATCTCGCATTATCCTGGAGACATTTTTCCTCCACATCCTATCTTTTAGCCGATCCATTTCTTTTTCTTCCTTTAATCCTCCCATAGGATCTTGGTGAAAAGGATCCCCTCACGGTGCAAGCTGCAGAGCTGCTTGTTAGCCTTACTACCATTTCAATTTTGTATATCTTATCTTAAGATTTGGTTATGAATATTTTTTGGGGTTAAATTTTTCCATGTATAACTAATTCCACCTATTCGTGGGGCTTTTAGTGAAACTTGTGATATAATTGCTTGACCCCTTTCCTCTTTTTATGAATGATTATATGTTATTCTTTAATTATGTTTCCTTATTGTGCTTAATCCATTAGTAGAAAGTAGTGAATCTTATTAATCTATAAGTTGGTGGGGGGGTAGGTGATCATATCATCCCCAATTGAAGGAACTACAAAGTTATTGAATTTAAGAGTTTTGGAGGATCAATCAAAATCCTAGGTTTCTAACCAATTATATGTCTAACATGTAGTTAACACCTTTTTAAAATTTATGCCTCTTTTATTTATCTATCTTACTAGATCAATGAGGATAGTAGGTAGAAGGAAAATTATTACTATTGCTGGATCAAGGAGTAGTAATAGAATCAGCGTAGGTAGTTAGAAATTGAAGAAAAAGGAGAGACTAGGGGTAAAGGCATGTAAAGTCACAAGGGGATCCAAAGCCCCATGTCTTATCCATAACTTGTATTTATGTTTTTCCTTTTTCTTTTCATTTTCCTCTAAATGGTTTTATTTTCACTTCTTATAATCACACACAACATATATTTAGTAAGCTCAAAAATTAGGATTTAAGCTTCTTTTCAAATTGTTAGCATAGTTCATGTGAAATTGACACTAGGGGTCTAAAATACCCCTTTTCTACATCGAACGGTATAGTTGCCTTTAAGCAAAACTTGGTAATGAGTTTGATAATCATATTTTACATGCAATAATGGCTTAGTTCAGGGGTATTTTTATCCTTGTCATGCCTTTTTATGCCTTTTTTACCCACTTTTAGTCCAATTTATGCTCTTTTTCAGATTCTTTACTTTCTTTACCATTCCTGAAAAAAATAAGGAAAATTATATAAAATTACCAACAAATTAGAAGTAATCATCCTGTTATTATAACTATTTCCATTATATAAATCAACAGATTGATGTGTTATCAATGAATTATATCTTATGTTATGAGAAAATTGGTACATTTGGAATCTAATCAATTATAAGTTGCTTGCGTGATGCATTAATGAACCTGTAACATCCTAATAATGATAGTCGTCCTATGCTTAAGTTATACTGTAGAATGTTTTCTAGTTTGCTACTTTATGTTTTCGAAAACCTTTTATAAATTACCTTTATTGAAAGTACTATGTAACTTTTTTTTTTAAAAAAAATACTTTGAAAATGCAAGCCTCGTTGTAAGGTAACAACACTACATAAAATAAATATGTTAAAATATTGCATCTCTCATTAATTTAAATTCATATTCATATTAAGTAATTCGTAAGCATACAAGAAGTTCATGCTAAAAGAGTAGCGTAAATCATAAATGAAATTAAACATAGTAAGGCTCATTACAAGTCCTTTTAAATGCTCAGAAGGTGTTAGTACCATTTTAAACATACATTCATCCATCATAAAAGAAAACAAAATACAAGTTATATGATATTCAACCTAAGACAAACTACTATAGTAAACTTTCAATAGTAAATATTGTGCTCCATATCTTGAAGGTACGATAAGTTTTCTCACATCCGTTAATGATTGTCAAAGTAATAAAACTTGCACCAAGTACCATTGAGGCTAGAGGGATAAACGGTAAATTCCCTTGGGATAAAAACTCTTGAGAAAATTTATAGTAACATGATGGAGTGAGCAAATCACTATTGTCTCTAGATGATGCACTTGAAGAGAATGAGACCAGATTGATGATAGGTAGCTCTTGTTGAGGTTGGAAGTTGAGCAGAAGAGGAAATGCTATGTCTGGGTAGAAGTCCTAAAGCAGAATGTTAAAAAAAATCATTTGGTGCAAACTTGAGACAAACCATGAGCGCAAAAAATAGTTGTTGAAAGGTGACATATGCATGTACGTTGACCTGCACTGTGATAACTAGCCTATACTAGAGCATACTATAATGTCAATTATGTTATGTACTTCTAGAAACACCACCATTGATATGAAAGGAATTTTGATTATCCGGGTACAAAACAAACAATAGGGTGTGAGAAATTATATTTTTCAAAAGGCTTCTATCGTAGGGTTAATATCAACATTCCTACCCTAGTTACATCAGTTTATTATAAAAGGTGTCATGCATACTAGTCCATTTTTAAGTTTTCAAATAACCTATTTTTTGAAATGGTTTATTTTTAGCATAAATAATTTCTAGGAAGTCACATCAGAACATACAATTATCATATTTTATCATATCCATTCCATTAAGAATAAATATTGCTTGACTTAACATCAATTCCCTATCATATTAATATTACCATTCAATTAAGGCATTTGTTCATTCATCATATCATGATAATTTCATAACGTTAATCCTTGTCATTTTCATAATGTCATTAATAATTGAAACCTATTAACAACACATTCGTTCAAGAAATATTTTCTCACTTCCGTATCTACTTGACCATAACATTGGATATGAGCTCATTCTTGGTGGTTATCACTGCCTTAACTTTCAAGCCCTTAGTTTCTAATATGAAAAGTCCCTAACTTTTATAATGAAAAATTTCTATATTTACATGGTTAGAGTAGTACAACTTAAATTTTTACATAGGGTTCTTATTAGCAAGTGACCCTTGGATTATTAGGTTCAATTTAAGCCTTTGTGAAAATCATTAGGATACATGCTCATCATTCATCAAGTATGTTATTGACATATAGCATCCACTACATCCATCATCACATATACATCCAATCAATCACATGGAACCATATATAATCAGCCAAGTCATTGATAAGGCACATTATTCAAAGAGATCATTTAACACTTTAAACATAAAGAGATCATAATCATACATTATTATAATTAGGAGGGAAACATTTATTACCCAATATTTTATATTCTTATTGAAATTTTTACTTAGGCATAACTTTTGAATTTATTGATAGCATGTGATTTCTTTTTGAAAACCCTAAGTTATTTTAATTAGTTGGGTTCAATCTCAAATCCCTCAAGGGGAAACCTATATTTCTCATATCATCAATTTCACTAGGTTTCTCCTTCTAAGTTTTACCTCTCTTTATCTTTCCTTTTCCTCATGAATTTTAGGAGTCTTTTTCATCAACTTTATTATGTAGGTTGAATGCTATTCTTTTTCATATGTGTGATTTTTAATCTATTATCCTCAATTCCATTATTTATTATTCAACATCTTTTAGTTGGGAAGATGAATACATGTATTTATCAATTTAGGATTTTATTTACCTAAATAACTCCTTTAAGCTGAATGGACTATTTTATGCAAACATAAGATTTTCATTCCCCTTTCTTAACCCAAATAGCCATTCCTCCAAGATTAAAACCTTAAGAAGGGTAAATTTATTAGTTTCATAAATTTTAACCTCTTTCTTACGTTTTTTAAGTGACTAAATATAATAATGTACCTTCTTATTAAATTATTTTTTTTCATTCTTTTCAATTCAAGTAGTCATCTTTTTAATATTATAATCTGAGAGAAAAAAATACCTAGGTCTTATGAATTTAAACTATCTTATGTCCATTTAACATTGGCTTGACCAAAATAGTGACTTTCCTCCTTAAGAAAAATTTGTTCACTTTGTCAAGTTTAAGTTGTCATACTTAAGTGACCTAAATCTTAATTCTTATGATTTTCAAATCCTTTCTTACGTAACCAAGGGTTGTTAGGTTGAATGGTGTTTCTTGCACATTAAGTCTATTGTAATTTATTTTTCTCAAGTCCAAAGGCTATTCTTACTAGATCATATCTAAAGAGAACTAAATATTTAGGTCTTATGAATTTAAACTCTCTCACTCTCATTTTAATAAGTCCTTGCCGAATGGTTCCTCAAGTCCATAAGTTTCATGTGTCATCATTTTTGCCTCACCTGAGTGTCTAGTTTTAAGTCTTACATCTTTAGTACTTCAAGTATTTGTCTAAGAAATATTATAAGTTTTTCTTAGGTTCTTGTCCTTAATTTAGTGGTCACTTTTGTCTTAGTTTTAAAGTTTGATCTTTATTCTATTTTTAACTTCTTAGGTCCACAAATCATCAACTTTGTTTTGCTACGATAACGATCCAATCATTTATGCTTTTGAACAAAGTCTTAAAATTTCAACATCAAGGGTTTGAGCCCATGTCCAAAATAGTCTAATTATAAGGATATTTAAGATTGGTTACTCAAGATCATAACCTTAAGGAGAAATTACATGATACATTTTTCAAGGAAGGGACAAGATACATAACATTCATGATTCATCAACCAAAGTTAAAGGAAGAATCTCTAACATTAGAATCATATCCTCACAATCAACTTTCAAAGGTTTTAATAAAACATATATCTACCCAATAGTTGAGGAAATAATTTTGAAAAAGGTTTTAATCAATTAAAATGCTCTACAAGATAAGATGTACATCTTAACCCCTTAAAAATTCAATAAGACTCCTTAAAATTAGTTAAAACATGAAAAACCATATTTTTCTCAAACTGGGCAGTTTTTAAACTTCTACATACCCATGGAATGTCATCCTTAAATTGTAGAGATAAAATCTCAAAGATAAAAGAAGGTGAACCAAAATCGACCAACACTTTCAACATGTACAATTAAGAAGCTTAGCTAGAACATCCTACTTGGGTGTGACAAAAAGGAAGACATTCTTTAATATTTGAGGGGGGAGGATAGTTATAACACCCTTCAAATGAATGTCGATTTTACACTTAAGTCATTCTTTTGGTTCCATTATTAGTGACATGCTCGTCGCAAACGCGCAAAAATAATTTCTAGATTTCCCCCAAACTATTGGTATAGTATAAGGTGCAACCTAGGTCATCTCCCAAAGACCATTTCATATTCTTAAGCAAATTAGGAGAAAGTTAGAACAAGGGGGTTTTGTAAAGATGCGATGTTGAGTTCTAAATACAAAATACAGAATGAAATTAATTGGACTTAACAATTATCAACTCAAGGAATTCAGAGGCTATTTTCATAACTAATCATTGATCTCTAAAATCATGCATTGTGTTTATCAACCTAGGATCATCTGGAACCCCTAGAATGATCCTTGAATTCTCTACTGAGAAACCTCTCAGAATTTAATTGATTATGATCAACAAGATTTAGTAACCACTTAATCTTTTATCTAAACCAATTTCACAATCAGAATTCAGTTGAAGTAAGTAATAAAATGAAAACCTTCAATTCAATTACTTAATTTCTACTCTTCAAACTTTTGGAAAATGATTTACCAATCAAAAACCAATTATAAATCAATTATACATTAATCAAAATACGTCAACCGATCAAACTTTGATTAAAAGAATAAAATTGAAGAATATAGTAAAGCAGAGTAGAAATCACTCAATAAGCATGTAAATAAAGATCAAGACCTCAAAGTTAAAATGAAAATAGCTTGAATCCTTGAATTGAAACTACGAACCTAGCCTTCCATGAAGGAGGCAAACTAACAACAAAGAAAGAGGCAAACTAACAACAAATAAATCCTAAGCCTTCCATGTAGGAGGCAACTAACAACAAATAAATCCTAAGCCTTCCATGTAGGAGGCAACTAACAATAAAGAAAAACTAAGCCTTCCATATAGGAGGCAAAATAACAAGAAAGAAAACCTAAGCCTTCCATGTAGGAGGCAAACTAACAAGAAAGAAAGAAAGATGGAAAATGATATTGGAGTTAATCTCCAAAATGGTGTGTGTTTCTCCTGTTGTAAACCCTTCTATTTATAGAGGATTTGTGAGGCATCATCTTCAGAAAGTCACCAACTAGGATATTACTTTTCCACCCTTTTATTGCTTTCACATGGGCTTTGTTGAAAATGCAAAACACTTTTGAATTTTTGTCACCAATTAGCACAACAATTTTAACTTTCTTGCACCGCAATTTAGGATCTTCACATGTTCGAATTAGAGCTTGACTTCTGAACAAAAGTTGTAGCCCCGGATCTTAGCTGTCAAATAGATTTGATTTCATCTCAATATGACTTTTGTATCTCAAGATATGGCCGGATCTTTGAACACTGTTCAAATTCCACGTCAGCAACACTATCTCATTTTTTGAGATAATTTCGGAGTCCTAAACATCCCATTTAGAGTCTACTCTTGCTTTGTAACTGTGGACACTTCTTTAAGCTTTCATTCAAGACAGATTTCATGATTTTTGGATGTCTAAAACTCCTATTATGCTCAAAATACTATAAGAGTGTCATTTTAATCGGGTAAGCAAAGAAATTCAATTAAACTTCATATGAACCCAAACTCATAAAATATGACAAAGACCACTTAATTGAACATATAAGAAGTCTTAATGAGATAAAAGTGAGAGATAATTATTTATGAAATTTATGCTTATCAAATTCCCCCACACTTATCTTTTGCACGTCTCGGGCAAACTTAAGTTAAGGATTGGTGACTATTTTTTTTTTTTGAAAGAACATCAAAGTTTTGAGTTGATTTCTCAAGAATTGACAAAATTTCATGAAGCATTCTTTCATCACATTTTTGAAAGTACTTAGAAAGGCAACTTTAATTTGAAAAACATAGATTGAGAAAGATAAAACCTCACATGATATACTCTGAATCTCTCAAGTGTTTGATTTGGTAAGTGTTTCTCTCAAATTCAATCCATGAAAGATGAACTATCATAGGCTTGCATATCTTCTACTTCTCTACTACTATGTACACATGCAATGCACAAATCCAGAGGTCTTTATTTTGGTTATAACAGGATTAGAAAGATGAAATGATATATTGAAGAGATACAATGTTAGACCAAGGAAAATGATGAGGATTGAGAACTGAGTCTAAGTGCAAGTGTGAGAAACAGATATCACTTCTTCATTCTTTTTTTTTCTTTTTTTCAATATAATAGTTTATTTATTAATTTATTGCTTCAGTTTTTTTTTAACCATGATATTGATGAACACAACAATAATCTCCCCCACACTTATTGAAACACTTATGGTATGATAAATCCAGTATTCATCACCTTCTATGGTCAAACAAAGTTGTTGTTTTTTTTTTTATTTGTGGTGAGCTAAAAAGAAGAAAAGGCTAATTGGCTCAAAGGGCTGATCAAAGGATAAAATTATATGGTTTGGTTATTTGGCCAAGTGGTTTGTTCAAGAAAAACAGTGGCTCAATCATTTTTGTACAATTCATGTGAAAATGTAGCTTAAAAAAGAATCAATGCAAGTTCTGAAGTAACATATTCCATGGATGAAAATCACACAAGAAAGAAAATAATAATAAGGCTCAAAATCTCACAGGTAATATATTTATCAAATCTAATCTATTCAGTTCAAATATGTGTTGCCAAACTAATTAATCTCGAAATGTAAATCATTTTGCTTCAATTATTTTATGAAATCTAAAGAAAAACATACTTCCACATTCAATTTATTTTTTTTAATCATAAGATGCGTATCAAGAGTCAAGTGTAACTCCTTACTCAGCCATCTTACTGAAAGCAAGTTTATGATTCTAACCTAATTTTTTTTTATTTTTTTTATTTTTTTTGGGTTTTTTTTTATATATCGGACCATCCTCCCCCCAACCTATCCAAGACATTGTCCCCAATGTCTTAGATAGAAATTATATAACAGGAAAAGAAATGTGACAAAACCACCAAAGTAAGGAAAAGTTATAACCGAAGAGTGGTATCTGGTTCTCTTTTGTCTCTGCCATCCTGATTTGGTTGGTTCACCAGCTACATTGCTATATTCTAAAAATGGTGAAAATTTCAAATAAATTGAAAAGAAAATGTAAATGACAAACATACATGCATGAGAATGAACAATAGTGATTGTGGCTCACATCTTCCTCTGGTTTTACGTCCAGTAACGGCTGAAACGCCTTCTAAGAGTCGAGGATGTGCTTCCCATTCAGTTTTCTTGTAAACTAACAAAAGGGTCTTTTAAAGTCAGATTCCCAAGACTATAACGTGCTTTTTCCTTACGGAATAGTTCAAACAATTCAAGAATAGTATACATAAAAAAAAATTGTTAGAAAGGTTAAAAATTTTATACAAACTCAAAAAAATTGCTAGAAAGGTTAAAAATTTTATACAAACTCAAAAAATTGTTAGAAAGGTTAAAAATTTTATACAAACTCCTAAATAAGCCTACGAAACTAAAATGATCCCCGGCAACGGCGCCAAATTTTTGACACGCTCGTCGCAAACGCGCAAAAATAATTTCTAGATTTCCCCCAAACTATTGGTATAGTATAAGGTGCAACCTAGGTCATCTCCCAAAGACCATTTCATATTCTTAAGCAAATTAGGAGAAAGTTAGAACAATGGGGTTTTTTAAAGATGCGATGTTGAGTTCTAAATACAAAATACAGAATGAAATTAATTGGACTTAACAATTATCAACTCAAGGAATTCAGAGGCTATTTTCTTAACTAATCATTGATCACTAAAATCATGCATTGTGTTTATCAACCTAGGATCATCTGGAACCCCTAGAATGATCCTTGAATTCTCTACTGAGAAACCTCTTAGAATTTAATTGATTATGATCAACAAGATTTAGTAACCACTTAATCTTTTATCTAAACCAATTTCACAATCAGAATTCAGTTGAAGTAAGTAATAAAATGAAAAACTTCAATTCAATTACTTAATTTCTACTCTTCAAACTTTTGGAAAATGATTTACCAATCAAAAACCAATTATAAATCAATTATACATTAATCAAAATACGTCAACCGATCAAACTTTGTTTAAAAGAATAAAATTGAAGAATATAGTAAAGCAGAGTAGAAATCACTCAATAAGCATGTAAATAAAGATCAAGACCTCAAAGTTAAAATGAAAATAGCTTGAATCCTTGAATTGAAACTACGAACCTAGCCTTCCATGAAGGAGGCAAACTAACAACAAAGAAAGAGGCAAACTAACAACAAATAAATTCTAAGCCTTCCATGTAGGAGGCAACTAACAACAAATAAATCCTAAGCCTTCCATGTAGGAGGCAACTAACAATAAAGAAAAACTAAGCCTTCCTTGTAGGAGGAAAACTAACAAGAAAGAAAACCTAAGCCTTCCATGTAGGAGGCAAACTAACAAGAAAGAAAGAAAGATAGAAAATGGTATTGGAGTTAATCTCCAAAATGGTGTGTGTTTCTCCTGTTGTAAACCCTTCTATTTATAGAGGATTTTTGAGGCATCATCTTCAGAAAGTCACCAACTAGGATATTACTTTTCCACCCTTTTATTGCTTTCACATGGGCTTTGTTAAAAATGCAAAACACTTGAATTTTTGTCACCAATTAGCACAACAATTTTTACTTTCTTGCACCGCAATTTCGGATCTTCACATGTTCGAATTAGAGCTTGACTTCTGAACAAAAGTTGTAGCCCCGGATCTTAGCTGTCCAACAGATTTGATTTCATCTCAATATGACTTTTGTATCTCAAGATATGGCCGGATCTTTGCACACTGTTCAAATTCCACGTCAGCAACACTATCTCATATTTTGAGATAATTTCGGAGTCCTAAACATCCCATTTAGAGTCTGCTCTTGCTTTGTAACTGTGGACACTTCTTTAAGCTTTCATTCAAGACAGATTTCATGATTTTTGGATGTCTAAAACTCCTATTATGCTCAAAATACTATAATAGTGTCATTTTAATCGGGTAAGCAAAGAAATTCAATTAAACTTCATATGAACCCAAACTCATAAAATATGACAAAGACCACTTAATTGAACATATAAGAAGCCTTAATGAGATAAAAGTGAGAGATAATTATTTATGAAATTTATGCTTATCAATTAGTTTCTTATCTCATGATGTAGAATTCTTTAGAAAATACTTGTATGAAAAATACGATAAGTTTTTTTTTAAATTGTTTGTTATAAATTCTGAGCCACGTCGATATAACGTACATAGCGGAAAATTAAATTACTAAGTTTCTCTATACACGTGAATATTTTTTTTTTACTTTACATTTTCTTTAACTTATTTTTCTACAATCAACAGTAAATAACCAAACAAATATTACGTTGTTAGCATACAAACCTTACATAATTATACAGTCCATCTTCTGTGTCCATCACAATCTTTGACACTTAGGCTCTAGATATACATATTACACACCTTAATACACATATCAAATTTACGTAATTACCTTACAAACATCCTAATACAATATATATACAAAAATTAGCATACTACTATATATTGATAACTAGGATGCTTGCATCCAATTATTTACAATATCGGTGTGATGTAAATCTTAGAGAGAAAGAGAGAGAGAGAGAGAGAGAGAGAGAGAGAGAGAGAGGGAGAGAGAGAGAGAGAGAGAGAGAGTGTGTGTGTGTCTTGCATCCGCTTCAAGTATGTGAATTATTACCATCACAAACAACGTCTGAGGTGTTTGGGAAGAAAATGGAAAGAGAAGGAGTAAGAACTCGGTTTCTCAATAAGTCTTCTACTTTATTTTTAATGTCATTACTTTTATCCTAGCCACTTCAGTTTATTAGAAAAATCATGACATGCATACAAGATTTCTTTTATTCTTTTAAAAACATCCTACTAAAGTGGGTTACTTTTATATAGAAATAAACGCATTATTTAGGCATATATCTATCTTAACTTAATAAGTCTTGGATCACAATAAAGATATTATTTGACCAACAGTATATTATATGTCTTAGACTTTATATCTGTCATTTCTCTATTCCACACTTTGGAAAATTATGGATGTAGTCCCCCAAATTTGGGGAAAAATATTGAGACAAAGACATGCATTATAATTGTCAAAAAATATCTTCTCACTGTCTTTACTCTGACCTCCTACTATTAAGGATATGAGCTCATTCCTAGGTGGTCGTCACCACTTTATAAGGTGTGAAGAACTTGTTATCTTCATTGTAGAAAATTTTTTAAAGAACCTATGTCTCCTAGGAGAACCCTTTTTCTTCCTTTTCAATAGAGCTTTAGGTGACCTCTGGAATATGATGTGCACAAGACACATAGAGAGTAGCTTAGTTGTTCATGTACGTTTGCTTTAGTGATCTCTTGACCCCTAAAGGTTCATTTTAATGGCTTCTAGATAATTATGCATGCTCAATCAATATCCAGCCAATATGATATGCACAAGTAGATCTAAACTTCTAACACATCATAAATCATAAATACTCCTTATACATAACATCATCTTTCCAATATTTAGCAGCATTCCACATTTCAACTCGCATTAACCAATGTGCATTCATGAAAGCATTTCAAGTTTACTAGTAAATCACATAACATTATTGTATGTTTCAAGTACATGTTTAACTTATTTTTCTCTTTAACTTTTAATGTTGAACTACTCAAGAGACTTAATTTCTCAACCTTCTAAGTTGCTCATAAATCTTTCCTTTTCTCAAAGTTACATTAGTTTCATGAGATTTTTACAACTTAGAAGTTTACTTCAGGTGGCTGGATGACACCTTTTCTAAAAAAATCTTATGCATGTCCTAATTATACTAAGTTCAAATGTTAAGTGTTAACAAGTTTTTAACTTGTTTAAGATATTTTACTTGAACATGGTTGAATGGTTTTCTATGTTTTTGCCAAACTTGTTTTAAGTTTTTAATTCTTTATTTAATATTATAAGGCTTCTTCAGTTACCTAAACCAAGATTTCAAACTCTTTTCTTCTTATTTAACCTAGAGTGGCCGAATGTAAATGCTTTGTCTATAAGGCCTTCTAGTTTATTTTTTCTTGACTTATAAGTTGATTTCTACCTATTGAAGGCTAATTCATTAATTTCTACCTAACTTAGGAGTCTTTAAAACATTTTTCTCCTTCCTTAAAGATCATGGCCGAATGGCTTAAACTATCTTCCAATCTTCATATTCTAATCCTAAACACTAATGCTTTACATGCTTAGGTTTAGGATTAAGTTATGATAAATTTTTTACTTCCTTTTTACTACCTTAATGATTAGGTCCAAATGACTCATTAACCTTTGTAAGACTTACTCCCCACTTGTAATCCCTTCTAGTTATAGACCAAACGATGTTTAGTTAAGGTAGTTAAGAATTAAATCTCCTCTTAGGTCAATTTATCCTAAAGTGGCCGAATGGTCCCTTAGTTTATGTCATAACCTTCTTACACTTTTAATACCTTATACTTATATGCCTAGGATCCTTGATTAAACCTAGTTAAGACTTAAAACTCCTTTTTGATTAATTAATCCCATGGTGGCCGAATGCCACTCCTTAGACTTAAGGTACCACATTTTTAACCTTAGATCCATTTACCTAAAGTGGCCGAATGGGCCCTTGGCCTACCTTAAGGCTTTCTTACACTTTTAATCCATTATTCTTACTTGCTAAGGATCCTATATTTAGTCAAGTTAAGAATGAAAACTTCTTCTTGGTTAATTTACAACATAGTGGCCAAATGCCACCTCTAAGGCTTTAGGGTTTCTATTGTTAACCCTAGTTGACTTAGGTTGACCAATTGTTGTAGTTAAAGTTTAGACCTAAAGTTTGGCCAAGTTTAGTGGATTTTAGGGTCTTCTCCCCTAATTCTAGGTCATGTCCGAATTGACAATCCTTCCTACACCTAAGTCATGGTTCAATTTTGATTACCAATTTTATGCCTTCTTGGACTCTAGTTTAGCTACTGATTATGGACTTCTATGTTGGTTATTATGGACTTAGGCATTATTAAGTGTTAATTATACCTCTAATTAATCCATGTTCTTAATAAGAACGCTTAATACACCTTTAACCAATTTTTAAGCTTGTTTGAGTTAAGTTGTTCTAAGGTGGCTGAATGCATACCTAGAGATTTGTGGTCAATTTTAGTACAAATTAATTTCACTCAAAGGTTGATTTACTTCATTTAGAACCTAGTTTCATTACATGTGACACTTCATAAAATTTACACAAATGTTGTCCATGTGCTTTATTGAAGGGTTGAATGTCTCCCTTGGCTTGCCAAGGTCACCTTTTCAATTTTTCTTCACATAGAAGCCTGGTTCCTTAATTTTGTGCACTTGTAGCACCTTAGGCTCTTGGTCCATACATGTTTTGCTCAAAGTCCACAGCTTGGGTGGTGGGCAAAATGAGTCTTGAGTTCCCTGTAAAGCTTATGCCATTTTTAGGTCAAAATTCCAACTTTTGATTAGTAACTTTTAAATCTATGCCTAAAGCAAGTGGTTGGGACTTAGAGACTAATTTTTCTTTTAAATTTTTGAAATTATGTTCATGGGTTAAAATCTGGTGCAGAGATTGCACAAGTTCACCACAAGCATAAAAATCACAACTTTCAAAACTTAAGCATAAAAACATGCAACATAACATTGTTTTCCATACAACAAAGTGTAGATCCACAAGATCTACCCTAAGATCTATATATCTCCTACCAAGAAAACTTTAAAAAAAAATTCTCATGAGTTCTCAAAACTGACCAAAGCATCAAAATGGGTTTTTAAACAAATTCCACCGATTAAATTTCTTCTAAGTTGCGTAGAAGCACTTTAAACCAACCAAACTTTCATTTTTCTTCTCAAAAATTACTAAAAAATTGTAGTTCTTATTTTGAATGGTATAAATGCAGTCTTGAGACCCCATAAGTTAAAACAAAAGGAGATTCATGGATTTTAGAGAAAGGATCCACAAAAGAAAGAAAATAAAACCATAAAAAGCAAGTTTAAAGCTTAAAAAGACAATTAGAAAGATCCTACTTGATAAAGACAGTGATTGGTTTTCTTAGGGCTTCTTGGGATGATCTTACCATCCTTAGATGGTCCACAAAACTTCTCCCAAGTGTGGTGGTCAAGCTTGGTGGTTAGGTGTTAATTTAGCTTAAACTTCAAAGATGGAAGTTTAGGCTTAAGGTGTAATCTTTGGATTTTTGGATGGATTAAGCTTTGAGAAAATTTTGAGAGCTTATCCAAGGGTTTAGAAGGTTGGGACTGCAACAAATGAGCCAACTCCTTGGTGTTTCCAACAAATTTTGTCCACCTAGGCATGTGGGAATTAAATTCTCACTTAAGGGCCTGTTAGTAATTTTGTATGGATTTCTCTATTTTTAAAATAATTCAAAATTTAAGGAATTATCCTTTTAGTCTTTGATTAGTGTTAATTAGGCTGAGTTTATCATTAATCATGTTTAACTTATCCTAAACATGGTTAACTTTTAATTAATCAAGGTTAATTAGTCTTAACCATGGTTAAAAGAATATTAATATCAATTATATTTTATGGTTGACTTAAGTTGACTTGACTTGGTGAGTCACCACCAAGTCTTCCACATGCTAAATTTTGTGCAGCCTAATGTGGGGCCTAATCATGACTTATTTCTCACACTTTCTTGCCCTCCTAGCCTTCTAGGGATGTTTTTGTAATTTTTCTCAACATTGCCGAAAAATTTTCCCAATTTTTCCTTTGATAACTCTTACACTTTTTGGTTCGTTCCCATGTTAATCTAAGGTCATTTGCTATTTTTCTGGGAATTGACTAGCTCTATGCCAAGAGGAGAGCTTTCTAGGGGTGTTTTTGGAGTTTTCATCCCTTATTTATTTTCTAAGTTTTTCTCACTACTTTTGGTCATCCATAATGTTCTCTAAATCTTAAGAATATATTTTAATTATGTTTCAAATTTCTCTGGTACATTATTTGGGTTGCCTAGGTACCAAAGCATTTTCGTCATTTATGGAAAATTCTCTAGTTTCCTTATAGATTTCAAAGGAAAGTTTTATAATCATTTATTTCTTAGTCATGCAACCTAGGAAAGAAATTTGGGATGTTATAGAGCTTCTCCTTGAGACCGTGGTTGCAAGCTAGTCTTGAAGAAGGTGGAAGTTAGTTTGTGTTTATGCTTAAGGTCTTAAGGGTGAAGACCATAAGTTGAAGTTTTGGCTAAGTATGGGAGGAGAAGAAGATGATGTTGGAAGGGTTTTGGAGTATGTTTTATGAGTGTGAAAACCAAATGGTTATATTGATGAAGGGGAAAACAAAATTTGGCCAGGCTCATGGTTTTTAAAATGGAAATTTCATTTAATTTAATTATTTTTAATTTAAATCAAATGGTATTCTAAGATCTTTTATGTAAATTCATGTAGCCTCACACTAATATTCACCAGGTAAAGCTAGGTGGTTTTTTCTTAAATCCATTGGTTAAAATCATGAGTTATCCTCTTGGAAAATGCTTTTTTCCATTTAAGGAAGGTAGTTTAGTTTTACCATAAGTTAGGTGTATTTATGACATGTTCATCAAGTTATCACATCATTCTTAAGGGGTGTGCACTCATGGTCATCAAGGTAATTAACTTTATTTTTCATACTAATTAGTGATTAAGGGGTATTTATCTCTGCCAATTTTGTCATTAACTAGCGTAATCGACTCTGCTGGGTAAATATATGTGAGTGATGGATGTTTTAAGTTTTTGTGAGACGTCTCTATTTTAATTTTATAATTTTAATTAATATTATTAATTCTAAAATCAAAATATCACATTTAAATTTGGAGTATTACATGACTCTCATACTTAAAAGAAAAAATTCCCTCAAAATTCGGTACTTGTAAATAGGTATAGATATTATTTCCTTATTTTAGCCTCTAACTCCTAGGTTTATTCTTCCATATTTCCTATCCCCCTATCCATTTGCACCAAAGGTACAAACTTAATCCTTTACCACTTAACCCTTCTATCTAAAATTTGCATTGGCTTTATACTCATAGGTAAGTCTTCCATAGCTTTCTATTGATTGAAGTGAGGAAAACATTGTCAAGGATCTTACTGATGAGAGAAAAGAAGAAGAATAGTCCAACACTAGCTTCATGTGATTATATGATAAGCTATTATGATGGTCTTCTTGATAATAAAGACATTGAATCATGATGTGATAAAAAGTTAGACGAGGAACATGAATCATGTCAAAGAAGGTTAGAATCTTCATTGCGGAAAAACATGGGCCTTTGTAGGATTAATAACATCCCTATCTTGACACTATGCAACATAACAGAATTAAGTAACAAGATATCCTATCATATGTACAGTGTATTGAACCTTTCTAAACTTAAACCAAGATCCTTAACCATGAAACTGGGAGATGGATCCATACGTAAAATAAAAAAGCTTGGAGATGTTTCAATAATGATTTTCTTTTTCTCCTACTCCATCAATTTCACTATAATAGACACAAAGAAATAAAAAATGTTATTATCTTTGATTAAAATTTCCTTATAGAGGCAAATTCAATCATAGACAATATGCATGGAATTATTACATTAGGATGGTGGGATGAAGTAATGAGAATTAGTTTATATAATTGGAGTGACTTTCAAACCTAGTAATTAATAAAGAATCTAGGACCTATGATATTCTCCTTCATACCCCCTACCAAATGTATCAAACTTAGGCCACTAGATCTAGGAAATGTATTTTCTAGGGAGGAAAAGATCAATGATAAAGGATTTAAAAAAAAACAGTATACTTTATGAAATGATACTTTTAAATCCCTTCCGACTCGTACATCAAATGTCAAGCTAATAATGTTGGTTTTCGATCACGAAGGAGAAAATTCCTTCTCATTTGATTGATGTTAAAAGGTAACATAAGACGTTAAGCTAAGGATGTTGGATAGGCGATGGGTGAGAAGCAACCCACTTCATTTAGGTCTTTTTATATTAATTTTCAACTTGAAAGAAAAATTGAATAAAAATCCAAAAAATACTAAATATTTAGCAAGAACCCTCTAAATCCAACACAACCATGCTTTTAAAAATCCTTTGAATCCATTCATCGTGCTCTCCATGTTCATAAAGTAAATTCAAGGTATCTTAGGCTTTTAATCCATTTATAAATGCGAATTCTTTCTCAAAAATTTTTATCAAGAAAAGAATATTTTATAGAATTTTTTCAGGATGCCCTTGCTAGGAAGATGGAAAAGCATTGCTTTAACTATCACATTGATGCAAGTATGTATGATGGATTTGGACTAGTGCAGTCGAGGCTGAATAGAAGTGGAAGAAGATGGAGAAGCTGAGAGATTTTTGTTAAGCTTGGGAGTGCCACCTCTTATGGAGAATTAGCTCCTTCCCTGCCACCTTGGGAGCAGCCATGAATGAGGAGGTTCCTTAACCTTAAGCTGGTTTAGAGGGAGAGAAGAGATAGTTTCTCACATAAATTCTACACTAGAATTTACAAAATGACTCAAAGTGTTAAAATTACAAATGAGATGCCTATTTAAGGGAAGGAGAAAACCCATGTAGTTTCGGATTCGCCTAAGAGGCATGGTTTGGGCTTGGATTGCAAGCTCATTATATTTCCTTTCATCCTCCCTTTATGAAACCTCAAGTTGGGCTCAAAGCAGGCGCAAATGCCTTAGCTAAAAATACAATGAAATTGGGCCCAAATCCTATACACATTGGGCCTTTTAGGTCCTATACAAGAAAATGAATTAAGTTCTATTCTATTAATTTAAGGCCTAATAAGCCTAGAGGTCTCTTCAACTAGGGTCATCCTCTGTAGTTGTGGACCTCTTCATCATTGTGAGAGGAGATCTTCTATATCTGCTAGTAGATGGACTTTGATGAATACTTCCACTGATTAATGGTACAACTAAGTCTTACATTTATATGTATGCATTGATAGCTCTCATATTTTGATCAAACTCTCTAAAATGGTTTCTAAAACAAAAAATTAACAAGATTCTAAAATGAAAGGTTAGAGGTTAAAATAAAGTTTTAGAAAGATTGCACAAGGTATAAATGTTTTGAACTATGAAAATTTATTTTTGTAACATATACATGAAGTAACCAAAGCATAATAGGAGTTAACCAAATATTTGTATTAATTTAACCATGCGTCAATAGAAATTTACCCAAATATTATATATAGTTAACCAAAGGCCACACCACTCTCCAAGGCATAGGTCTATCATTACCCCGGAGACACACCATTCCATTCTCATCTCTCTTTTAGTATCCTCCCGTAAGATTTCAGAGGCAGAAGCTCTTCATAGTGCGAGTTGCAACGTCCTATTGCCAGTCTTGCTGGCACTACGGTTTTGTCATTCTCTTGTAGAATTAGGATTATGGATTCTTCTATGGGATTAGTATGTTTTTATTTGTCTTATCTCTTTATGTGTAACTAACTCCAAATCATGGGGCTTTGGTGAAACTTATAATGTAATCAATTGAACCCATTTTCCTTTTTATGAATGATTTACTATTTCTATTCAATTGTGTTTTCTTTACTATGCATAATTAATTAATGAGAATTAATTTCTAAGTTAATTGGGGGATAAGCGATCGTACCATTGCCTAATTAACGAAACTATAAGGTAAATTGAATCTAAGGGTTTTGGAGGATCAATCGGAATCCTTGATTTCTAATCAGTTATTAATTTAACAAGTCCGCATGTTCTTTATGCTTCTCTTAATTATATACCTTGCATGATCATTGGGGGTAGTAACTTAAGGGAAAGAATATTGCTATTGCTTGATCATTGGTAGTAATAGAATTAGAATGATGGTTAGCAACTGACTCAAATCATTCATAAGGGAATTAGGATGAAATTGGGTAAAGTTATAAGGGAAACCAAAGTCTCATGTCTTTCCATAATTGAACTTTTATTTGTACTCTTTTGTCTTTGAATCACTTACTCTCATTTTGTTTCCTTTTACATTCACTTTAAATATTTCTAAACAAACCCTTTTCTGCTGAGCTCAAAATTAGGATTTAATATTTTTTAAGATTGTTAAAATAGTCTCTGTGGGAACGATATTAAGGGTTTTAAATACCCCTTTCTACACCAACGGGTGCACTTGCCCGTAGTTAAAACTTTGTACGCACAATAAATGCATAACAAGTTTTTGGTGCCGTTGCCGAGGACTATTTTTCAACAATCTTAGAAGTTTGAATCTTAATTGCTTGAGATGTGTATATATTTATAAAAAAAATTAAAAAATTAAAAATTAAAAAAATAAATTAATAATTTTATTGTTATATCTTTGTGTGATCTTTTGTTTGTTTATGTTAACTCGCTCTCTAGCTCTATAATTACAGTTTAATCCTGAGATAGAGAAAACGTATAGAAGATTGAGGCGAGAAATCAAAACAAGAAAGATGGCAGCACAAAGACGAAGGACATTATTGGAATATATGATCCTAACTGGTGACGGCTACAAAGTAGCATATCAATCCCATCACTAGAAAGTGTTCCTAACTATGAATTTAAACCTACCCTTATCAACATGATTCAGAACTCATTTTAATTTGGAGGGACAGCATCAGAAGACCCACATCTCCACATTAGAAAATTTGTGAGGCTGACAAATACCATTAAAATGAACGACATTACGCAAGATGCCATTCGATTACAACTGTTTCCCTTCTCCATCACTGAAAAGGTGAACGATTGGCTAGACTCTTTTCCAGAAGCATCAATCACTACTTGGGACCAATTACAGCACCTATTCTTGACGCAAAACTTTCCACAGTCAATGAAGTCCAGGATCATATTGGAGATTTTCAACTTCACTCAGTACGAGAATGAGTCCCTGTGTGAGGCTTGAGATAGATTTCAGAACCTTCTCTGGAGGTGCCCGCATCATGGGTACCAAATACCTCATCTTGTGCAGATCTTCTACAACAGTCTTTCCTATGCCAATAAAGCTGTTATAGATGCAGCATCTGGTGGGGTTATCATACATATCCCCCTGAGGACACATGGACAATCATAGGAAACTTAGCCGCTAATAGCAATCAATGGAGATCTACTGATAGAGATGTAAGGAAGAAAGATGCTCAATCGGCATAAATATATCAAGTCGACCATACTGCTCTGCTAGCCAGTCAGACAGAGGCCTTAAATAAAAAGATGGAGGCACTTATGCAAGCATAGACACGACGTACCTTACCTATACAAACTCCAGTGGCATATGAACCTAACTCGTGTAATCCTTGTGAATCCATAAGTCTTGATGATGAAGGATGCATTGTTGAAGCTGATATAACCCAAAAAAATGAGGAGGCTAATTAAGTGGGAAACACTTATAACCCCACTTGGAAGAATCATCCCAACCTCTCTTGGGGAGGACATCAAGGTAATAATTATACTAACAATACTCAATTTGTTTACAAGCCCTCTCACGCATAGAGCCAAGGAGGCAATAAGAAAGAAAGGAAGGAGCCAACATGTTTAGAATCCCGAGTCCAGAATATGGAAACCCAATTTCAGAATATAGAGAATCAATTGGGACAACTCGCTAACCTTTTGGCACAGCAAGCGCATGGGACTTTACCTAGCCAGCCTAAGGTGAACTCAAGAGAGCAAGCTAATGTGGTTACTCTTAAGAGCAAGAAAGAATTGGAGATGCATGTAGAAAAAGAGAATGAAAAGGAGCACGTGGCTACTAACGACCTCCAACAAGTTACTAATGGTCTTTTAACCCCTATAGGTGAGAGCTCAAAAGAAGTTGAAGATGGAGGTAATAAATTCGATAGTATAGAGGGTTATGGAACCTGTAAGTCTAAACCATCAGTTGAAAAACCTCTAGTGCTTGAACTCAAGCCTCTTTTCTTAAATCTAAAGTATGCATTTCAACCTCCTACTTTTTCTCTTTCTATTATTATTTCTTCTAGCATTACAGGAACAATGGAAGAGAAATTGCAAAAGGTCTTGTGGGAAAATAAAGAAGCCTTTAGATGGTCCATTCATGACATCAAAGGCATAAGTCTTACACTTTGCACCCACAAGATTCTTATAGGGGAAGAATATGAACCAAATATGCAACCACAAAGGAGGCTTGACTTAAGCCTTAAAGATGAACTTTGGATTAAAATGCATGAGAATTCAAGGGTCTACAAATAGAGAACAAAAATAGGACATGCTAAACACCTCGAAAACGTGAGTCCCAAATAGGTAAGAGAGTATTGATTTATAACTCACACTTTTGTGTGTTTCCAGGAAAACTTAAGTATAGGGGGACCGGTCCTTACAAGGTGAATAAAGCATTCCCATATAGAGTGATGAACTTTGTCAACAAGGAAACCTTGAAAGAGATGAAGGTTAAGAAACTTATCAATGTGTTATTAGATCCTAAGGTAGCCACCCGTGGTTGTGTTTAGGCACTGGTAATGGTATGTCAGGCTCGTGACGGAAAACAAGTGCTTTCAGGAGGCAACCTGTTTTTCAATAAATTATTATGATTAATTATTTTAGGACATTAGATAATTCTTATTTCTTTATGTATTCTTATACTTTAATTTTATTTTATTTTTAAATAGATGTATAGAACCTATTTTTAGGACGCATTATTATCTGTTGCCTCTAACATGTGTGTTTAGTGTGAGTAGGTTAATCTAATGCAAAAGAACTTCTTCTCCAATCATTAACATCCACTAGGAAAAGTATTGAGGGTATTGATGGTCTCTAAGTTTGAGGAGGGAGACCTTCTCCCTCCTTGGTGCTACATTTTTAGGAAAGTTCTCTTTTACTCTTCACTACAATATATATGTGCGTGTATACAAGAGCTTAATTTTGAGGAGGGAGGCCCTCTCCCTCCTATTCATTTATCAAAATTTCGTATCCTTCCTCTTCCTTTGTTTCTTCTATCTATTGTGGTAAATAATTTTTCTAGTGAATTAAGAGAAAGGCAGAAGATTAAGTTTGAGGAGGGATACCTCCCTCCTCATGTGTTTTAAAAATGTTTGTTCCTTGTGATATCCCTATATGCTTAACTGTTTGGAATGCTAGTGAATTTAAGATTTAGGGATCTCTAATATTTTGTAGCAAACATTAATTGAATCTAATAAGGACATGAGAAATTTTAATAAAAATAATTGATAATTAGTCATGTTCCTTGTTATCTTGTCTCACATTAGAGTAGCTATAGTGAGGATTGAACCTAATTGAGGTTGCACCCAACCTCTCTCTTTGTTAAGTGATTCTCCTCCGACTTGTACACTCTAGAACTTGCCTTCTAACCTTGTCAAGGCTTATGTAAGTTAATTTCATGATAAGAAAATGATAAAGGCAAAATTAGGTTTCTTTGATTGGACCCAGACTTAGATATCATTTAATGTCCCTTTGAGTCTAACATATTAAAAATTATATTCTTTGGTTACCTTTATTAATTGTGCTAATATCAGATACCCTTAAATTATAGCTAAATCAAAATAAATGCTTGGGAAAGTATAAGAAAAAAAGATGAAAAATAAAGAAAAATAAAAAAAAGTCAAAAAAAAAAAATAAAAAAATTGTCAAATCATGAAACCCAAGGAAATCTGCTCAAAGTTTAAGGGTAAAGGTTATTGAAAATATAATGAAAAGAAAACTTTTTTGTTTCCTTCCTTCTTATATCATACGTAATTATATAATTTCCTTGGTCACGTTACAACCTTGATGAAGACCTTTTGATTCTTGTGTGCAATTTGACTCTCAGTGGAGATTTGAGGTTTATAGGCAAGCCTATGGTAGTGTACAGTTGCGAGGAGTAGAGTGTTAATAATTTATACCCATATACATTTCAGAGATGGTGAGAAGAGTGACCATATCTACGTGTTAATTACTCTCATGATGGTAATTACACTTGGTTGCTACATGCTTAATATGTGAGGTTTCTCAATTCTATACTTGCTACATTCCCATTCCTTGGGATATTGCTTGAGGACAAGCAAAGTTTAAGTTTGAGGATGTGATAAACCACCATTCTGTTGATTTATCTGCGGAAAATTAGTTATAATTACAATATAATTTATGATTATTTAATTGTAATTCTACCTAATTTTTCTTATTTTTGTAGGAATGGTCACGCAGGCTAAGAATCCAAAAATAGGTAAGTTTTGGACAAAAAAGGGTAAAAGAAGTATAAAAAGATAATACATTTAATGCGACAATGACACGTCAGCCCTATGGTGATGCAAGTTTACGTACATTGAGCGCGACGGCTGAAGAAGTGGCTAGGTCAAGCCCAGCCCATCACATTGAAACCCTAATCCACGCCTATAAAAAGGAAGCTCTACTACACCACATGACAACCCTGGGTTCTAAAGGCCACACCACTCTCCGGGGCGTAGGCCTATCATTACCCCAGAGACACACCATTCCATTCTCATATCTCTTTTAGTATCCTCCCGTAGGATTTCAGAGGCAGAAGCTCTTCACAATGCGAGTTGCAACGTTCTATTGCTAGTCTTGCTGGCACTATGGTTTTATCATTATCTTGTAGAATTAGGATTATGGATTCTTCTATGTGATTAGTATGTTTTTATTTGTCTTATCTCTTTATGTGTAACTAACCCCAAATCATGGGGCTTTGGTGAAACTTATAATGTAACCAATTGAACCCCTTTTGCTTTTTATGAATGATTTAGTGTTTCTATTCAATTGTGTTTTCCTTACTATGCATAATTAATTAATGAGAATTAATTTCTAAGTTAATTGGGGGATAGGCGATCGTACCATTGCCTAATTAACGGAACTATAAGGTAAACTGAATCTAAGGGTTTTGGAGGATCAATCGGAATCCTTGATTTCTAATCAGTTATTAATTTAACAAGTCCACATGTTCTTTATGCTTCTCTTAATTATATACCTTGCATGATCATTGGGGATAGTAACTTAAGGGAAAGAATATTGCTATTGCATGATCATTGGATAGTAATAGAATTAGAATGGATGGTTAGGAATTTACTCAAATCATTCATAAGGGAATTAGGATGAAATTGGGTAAATTTATAACGGAAACCAAAGTCTCATGTCTTTCCATAATTGAACTTGTATTTGTGCTCTTTTGTCTTTGAATCACTTACTCTTATTTTGTTTCCTTTTACATTCACTTTAAATATTTCTAAACAAACCCTTTTCTGCTGAGCTCAAAAATTAGGATTTAATATTTTTTAAGATTGTTAAAATAGTCTCTGTGGGAACGATATTAAGGGTTTTAAATACCTCTTTCTACACCGACGGGTGCACTTTCTCGTGGTTAAAACTTTGTACACACAGTAAACGCACAACACCTTATAAGATCCTCTACAAATGATTAAGGAACTTAGTGTCTCTGTCTAACACTAGACTCCTAACTATACCATGAAATTTAATAATCTATATAAAGAAAAACTTTTCCACATTATTGACATAATCTATTTTACGGTAAATAATAAAACAAGCCATTTTATTAAACCTATCCACTACCATAGAGAAAGAATCCATTTCCCTTTGAATTTTGGGTAACCCTAGGACATAGTTCATGCTAATATTTGCCTAAGGAGAATATGGATATGCAAAAAGGGTGTACAGGCCATGGGGCATAGAGGTTAACTTATCCTATTTGCAAGCATTGCATCCCCTACAATATCTTTGGACATCCCTATCCATATTATTTTAGAAAAAATGTTCCTTAAAGGTTTCCAAAGTGTTGTGAGTCCAAAAATAGCCCATCAAACCTCTTTCTTGGGATTCTTTTAGGAAAACATCCCTCACAGATCCTTTAGGCACACATAACTCATTATTCCTAAGCAGGTGCCTTTCATGCCTAAAGTAACTAACATGCCTCAGTCTCACAATCTTTATAGAGTTATCCAAACTCTACATTTGTCATACAATCCCTCAAGTTCTCAAAACCTAACAGGTTTATGCTAAGAAAGGTTAATGATGTATCCCAAGCAATGCTTGCTACCCTATTGACCTACCCTTTTTTTGTGTTTGGTCATATAATGGAATTATTTCAAAAATTCTACCTACTTAGCACGCCTCTTATTTAATTTACCTTAGGCCTTAAGGTATTTTAGGATTGATGATCATTATAAATTCGAAACTCCTTTAACAACAAATAATGTTACCAAGTTTTCAAGGCCTTAATAAGAGCATAGAACATTTATCATATATAGGGTAAGTAGCACCCTTTAGTTTCTCACTAAAGTAGGAAATAGGGTTCCCTTACAGTAAAACTTAACCTACTCACACATTAAAGACATCACCTTCTAGCTTAAAAGCTTTATCAAATTTTGGTAGAGCTAGTATTGGAGCCTTTATTAGCCTTTGTTTTAACCTTCAAAGGTTTTCTATTATTTTTCTTCCCAAACAAATTTCATAATTTTCTTCACTAAATCGTTAAGTGGGGAAGCTAAGGTACTAAAGTCTTTGAAAAATATACTATAAAAACATGCCAAACCATGAAAACTTTTTACTTCACTAACATTTTAAGGAGTGGGACACTCTTAAATGACCTTCACCTTCTCTTTTTCTACTTAGACTTCTTCTTTTCTCATTTAAAATCCCAAAAATACCACATAGAGAAACAAGTACTTCTCAAGATTATAAAAAAAAATTTCTTCCCTAAGGACCATTAAGACTTCTTAACATATCTTAGATTATCTTCATGTTCTTAGAGTAGACAAGTATGTTGCCAAAGTATAGTATAACATACTCCCTTTTATGTTTCTCAAGACATGGTTCATCAACCTCATGAAGGTACTAGGTGCATCTACCAATAGGGTATTACTAAATACTTATATAACCCAAACTTAGTGTTGGATGTTACATTTCATTCATCCCCTCTTTGACCTTAATCTAATTAAAGCCACTCATAAGGTCAATCTTAGACAAAATATAGGATCCATGTAAATTTCTAAAAAAATGTCTAAACTAGGTATAGGAAGACTATACCTAATGGTTATCTAGTTAATAGCCTTTTAATCTACATACATTTACCATTTCCATCTTTCTAAGCATATAAGAGCACTAAAAAAACACATGTGCTTAAACTCTCCCTAAATCATCCTTTTTGCAGAAGTTCTCCCACTTTCTTCTATATTTACTTTGTTTCACTATGATTCCTTCTATAGGAAAACCTATTAGGTAGTGAAGCTTTTGAAATTAAGTCTGTATAATGTTTTATCCCCTTACTAGGAAGCAATCCCTAAGGTGATTTCCTTATGAAATACATCATTAAATTATTCTAAGAGTGGTTGAATTTTTCTAGGCAACTGCTTATTTTTACCAGTATTTTTTCTTTTGGGTACATCAAGTATAATGATTGCTTAGCAAGTAATTCCTATTTCACTTCCCCAACTTGCACTGAAAGGATACTTTGAATTTGGTTTTTTTCAATTACCTATTACTTTTCCTTTATTTCGTCCCTTACTTTTTCTTTAACCTCTTCCTTTCCTCCCCTCTCTTCTTCCTCATATGAATTTTGTCATAGTAGACCATATTTAGCGGTATAGGAATTAAAGGAATTATCTCTTATGATTGTGATTTTCTTTTTAGGAATACCTATTAGAATACCCATCATAATTAACATTGTTGTTAAATTTCCATGACTTTTCCAGTAACATATGGCTAGCCTTTATTAGAACCATATCACACTTAACACTATTTGAATATCTACTTATGAAAAATAAACTAAAACCAGTTTATCAACTAACAAATTCCTATTATCATTCAACCATTGAAGTTTGTATGGCTTAGGTAAAGGGATGGTGAATAATCCTAACTTATTCTCTAATCTAGTGCTAGCTACATTGACACAACTACCATCATCAATAATTAAAGATCAAGTATGACCTTGGATTGAACACATTATATGAAAGATGTTCTCTCACTGATTTTCTTCACTTTGATTGGTCATGCTACCTAACATCCTCCTAACCACTAAATCTTCATCTCCTGAAAAGGAAGACTAGGAAAAATGCTAGAGAAGAGTATTCTCCATTGTCCTTTATAATCATGCTTTTATTGTTAGAACATTGAGAGGTTATATGATTTCTATCCAAGCATTTGAAATATTTGATGGAAGACTTTTTGCTACTAGACAATGTGTTAAATGTTTTTCCTTAGACTCCTTAGAGTCCTTGGTCTCTCTAAACTCTCTAGGCTTAAAACTTGATTCCTTTTTCTTGTCTTTCCAAGAGTTTGTTAATGTTAACTATATGATGGGTGCTTACTCTTACTCTTTCCTTGTAATTGTTGCTCAACTTGTAGGGCTTGGTGATATAGTTCATTTAGGCTCATGTAATGATGAAGTTCTACCATATCCCTAATTTCCTCCTTGAGTCCTTGGAACTTAGCCATCGTTACTTCTTTTCCTTCTTCTAAGTTTACTTTTATGATGGTCATTTTCATCTCCTTATAATACTCATCTACACCCTTATTCTCTTGGGTGAATCTTTGCAACCTATTGTACAATTTCCTAAGATAGTAGGGTGGCACAAATCTACCCCTTAAGATATGTGTCATCTTTTTCCAAGTGTCTATTGGATGAAACATTTCCTTCTCTTTGGTTAATTTGTCCCATAAAATGAGGGAATAATATGTGAATTCAAAGGTACCCATTTTAACCTTTTGATCCTCTCTAATGGAGTAGGAAGAAAAACTTTGCTCAACCTTGAGTTTCCATTCAAGATAAACCTTTGGGTCATTCTTTTGGTGGAACTTAGGCATCCTTACCTTGATCCCATTTAAACTATCTTGATAGTTATTATTTTTCCTAATTTATGACTAGTCTTTTTTTTAGAACTACCCTTATCTTTAGAGGAACCCTATTCATAGAAGGGTGCCTATGCCTAGTCTCCCTATGCCTAGAAGACTTTCTATCTCTATTCTTAGAATGATAATTCTTATCCCTAGAGTGATGGTGTTTTTCCTTAGAATGAGGCCTATCCCTTGAAGAATGTTTATCCTTTTCCCTTAGAGGTGATTTAACTTTATTCTTAAAGTGGATTTTTTCTTTCTTTCTTAACTAAAACTTAGAACTTATTTTCCCATAGAAGTTAACATCATCATAGGATGTCTCTTCTAATTCTCTATGGAAACATCCTCTCCTAGAACTTCCTATTTCATTACCTTCTTCATATTTAGCCTTTACCCTAAAAGAATTATATTTTTTTTGTTAAACCTATCTATGTTCTATTCTAAGGATCTACTTTAATGTTGAAATAATCTTTCTAGTTTATGAGTTAAGGTTTTCCTTTGGAACCTAGGTGTATATTCGTCTTCATTCATGATTAATCCTCTCCACTCATGAAATCAAGAAAATCAACCAAGAGTAAGGTTAGAGATTAGCTTCTTGCCCAAGTTCCTACCACTTAAACACATAGAACTTAAGGAATTGACATTGTAAGAGTGAGGTTAAAGATTGACTTCTTACCCAAGAAAATGTGAAAAGTATAAGAAAAGATTTAAACATGTAATCACTTAGGCTACTTTGCAAACCTAAGACAATTATTAAACCTCCTTATACCTTCTCAAACATGCACATGTAAGCCACCATGGAAAATTGGTGAGTAATCTACACCAATTTAAGTCAATGTCCTTGTTACACACATTCTAATGGAAAATAAATTACAAGTAAAGAACTCCTAATGCACTTTTCTAAAACATGCAAGAGAAAACCTACTACAAAATTTACAATGCTTGTACAATTAAAACCTAAGTTGTACTGAATTAAAACTTAATTGATCTTCAAGTTCCCAAATTCCTTTGAATGCTTGAATGCTCCTTTTCTTGAGTTCCTTGGCCCTTTTGGTGAAAACTCTCCACCTGCACCAAAGAATCCAAACAATTAGGAGATACTTCTCACCAATCCCTAAGTCTTTACACTCTTTAAATCACTTATGTAGTACACTTTCCAAGGCTTTGAGCCTTTTTGAATTCACTTTTTCCTTTTACCACTTATTTTCAGTTTTTAAGTATTGAATGAATTCTAAAAGTTATCAATTTAATTAATGTGAATTACTTGATACAATCATTATGGAAGAGAATATGCTTACAAAAAAAATCCAATAAAAAGAAAAATTCAAGGACAAAACCAAAGAATTTAGAAAACAAGCAAGAAAAGTTCAAAAGAAGGATGCTAAACTCAAAGTAGAAAATAATTTGAAAAAAATTAAATGAAATCAAGAAGACAAGAAAGTATTAAGCACATTTAAAAGCACTCATAAGGTGTAGAATAGAAGTGAACTGTCTCTTAAAAATTTCCTTAAACACAAATGTTAAGTCTATTCTAGTCTAACAAACCCTAAGTGCATGCAAGTCTTTGATTCATAACTATGATCTCAATTTAAAAGAAATCAATAAAGCAAAAATTACAATAACAAATTGAAATGAGAAATTACAAATGAAAAACAGAAGCTACTATATGTACTTCTTTTTTTTAATACTTTTGGAAATTGCATTTTGATCCTTAAACTTTGAAATTTACTATTGAGTCCTTTATTTTTAAATTTTTAAAAAAGAAACCTTATATTTTATTTTTGCATAATTTTACTTTTTATTTTTTATTTTTCTCCTGTAAACAAAAAATTTACAAAAGAAATTCTTTTGCACTTAATTTGACTTTTCTTTTTTATCATGTAACTTTAGTCGTCAATTATTGTAAATTTCTTTGAGAATTAGATAAACTTCTTTGGAATCGAGAAATGTTCTTTTTAAAGCTTTTAAATACATATTCACATATTATTTTTGGATTATAACTAAAATTCACTTCAATGAAACACTTGCATCGACAATATGCATGAACATGGAATAACTCATGCAAACTTTGGTGGAATTAAAAAATTTATACTGATTAAATAATGTCTCATCATTTAACAACTTTTATTCTCATACACAATCATCATATTACAATAAGATTAGCTTTGATACCACTTTGATGTGACCTTCTATGAAGAAAACCTGTTAAAGGATCTAAGCTTGGAAGAAATCAAATGCAATCACATTTTCATCATCTTTAATTCGGATATAAGCATACAAAATTAAGTAGAAATTCAAAACAAGAAAAATAATAAGAGATGATGGATTATTAAGCACCACAAATACTTATGGAAGAAAAATTTGATAAACTTCAATCTACACCATAATGGTGCCATCTTTCATTTATAAGGAATGGTTGAGAATTGACTCAAGACTTAGAACTTCAAGTGAAGCAAGAGAAAATTTCTCTCAAATCTCACTAAAAAGTGATGAAAAAGAATTATGACTCTAAAGTGATCAAAATACAAGAGATCCTGACTATTTATAGGAAATTTGGATTTGACCAGGCTTGCTAAAGTTTCCCCTCCATGCTTCTATTTTGAGCCTTTTATGGCCCTAACCCTAAGAACTTAGGTTACATGCTTAAAAGTGAAGGAAAAGTACAAGAAAGAAGTCCTTGACCTAGGAGCCACCTTAGTAACCTCTACATCATATATAAAGGACTTTAATGATATTAAGTACTTATTAAACCATGAGAAATGTCAAAAATAATTTCTATAGAAAATATAATAAAAAAATCAAATTTCCCTACCTCTTTATAAGATGCATCCGTTGGTAATGTATAAGACCTTTAAGTTTAACCTCTTCACTGAGGTCAACAATTAAGTAAGCCATGACGCTAAGCATGAATATGGAAATAACATTTCAAAGTGGCATAGAGTGATTACAATTCCATTTTACAATTGTTCTTAAACAATGAGCCAAACTCATTCAA
This sequence comes from Canavalia gladiata, assembly GCA_037954105.1. Lineage (NCBI taxonomy): Eukaryota > Viridiplantae > Streptophyta > Magnoliopsida > Fabales > Fabaceae > Canavalia > Canavalia gladiata. Next base: position 44,270,764 of record CM075661.1, read on the forward strand.
AATTTGCCACCTGATTAGGTAATGCTCCCCTCATGGCCAATGGTAGGAGTTGTTCCATCAATATATGATAATCATAAATTTTCTAATATCCCATTTAAGTAAATATTTTCTTCATTAATGCATCTAAAAATGTTACTTTAGTACCCATCTGGTACAATGATAATTCTTAAGTTTGTTAGGAAAGCCTTCTCTTCCCTTAGTTGATCAGTGTACACATAGTTAATGGATGAGGTCTTTTGCTAGATTTGAAATTGAGGTTTCTTTTTGCGAGAATGGTGTAATTAGATGGTCATACACCTTATCTCTAGTTTTTCATTTTTTACAACTATAAAAAACACAAAGACATAATATTTTATGATAAAAAACACTATGTTAAAAGATAAAGTTGATGAATCCGTTAACTCTATGTTCATACTCGGGAGGATTTTGTGTCATTTTAATCCATGACTTATCAATTGATGTATGAAATATTTATAATTGACAAAGTTGACAAAATTCATGACAAATTAAAGAAGGACTATAAAAGGTAATGCTACACTAAACAAACTACAAAGAAGAATTATGCAAATTTAGTTACAAGTACCTTATCCTTATCTAGTACCAATTGTAGGGTTCACATAAAAACTATCAATGGGTGCAATCTGCAAGCAAAATAGTGTCTCACATCTTCATCTAAGAGAGATTCACAATCTTTATGTCATTATTTTATGAAAGTTCTTAGCAATTTGCAATTGTCATTGTGACAACAAAGTACAAATACTAGGGCAGTAATGAAGAAAAATATTTCACACATGGAGATGAATGGAAGCTAGAAGCACCAAGTTCTATATACTCAATAAATGACTAAAAAGGAGAAATGAATTCAGTAAAAAAAGAAAACAAAGCTAATACTTAGTTTTTATTCTTTAAGCAGCTTAAGAAGAATGTGGCTGACCTTCTACTAGATATATTACTTCAATTGTAAGAAAACAAAAATTAAAAACAATGCTCTATAGTTAACAAATAAAAAAAAATCACAAAAACAATTAGAGAATAGTCTATTGCATTTCAGAAAAAATAGATGAAAGTAAAATGAAGCTAATAGTAAAGTTGCAGTCAGCAGCTAATAAGAATAAGGTCATTAAGATACATGTGACAGTAGAAGTATTGATGGGCTTAATCAATGACAATGATTTAGACCAAGTTGAAATTTGGAAAATGCATATAAGCTTAGAACTTACCAATATAGATCAAAGTCAAAAAAGTTGAGACAAACTACCCATATAAAATATATCACACATAATATACCAACAACTTCAATCTCCAAGTTCACATGAAGAAATGTTAACCTAAAAAATTCTATGCTGCTTAAATTAATTAAACATAGCATAATGAAAAGTTGATAAAAGACATATTGCTTAAATGTTTTCATAAGTCCTCTTTTTCTTAGATTAGCACAAGCACAACAACAAAATCAATGGATAACGAGCTATTATTCATTTCTCAATTATAAACCTTGGAAGAAAGAATGACATTTGAAAAATAAATATCCACTAAAGATTATAAAGGATGACTAGGAGTAGAGAGAACTTCTACTAGTGAGCTGGATAAAGAACAATGAAGCAGAAAATGTGTCTCTCAAATTAAAGGAGAGTTTATTGAATAAAGAACATAAAATGCAGAAGGTTTTCCAATAAAATAATGAACTAAGAACCAGGGAACTTAATTCTATTAACAAGGTGGGGGAGTTAGCTAAGTTGTTGGAAGAAGCTACAGGTAAAAACCAGCTATGTAATGTTATAAGACATTCCTTATGGGACATAAACAAACAACATATATTAATCGAGATGCATAGACCATTTTTAACCTCATTAAGTACCAAAAAATAATGCTAGCGGCATAAAAATGCTTAAGAACTAGGGATGGAAGTGAACAAAGTCGTCTGATAGGGGCCTACGACTCGACTAGTTTAAAACCTAGTTTAACTCAACACATTTAATAAATAAACAAGCTCAGACTTATTAAAACTCCTTTTTAGATAAACAGGTCAGGCTTAAATCTATGAAAAAAGTTTGTTTAGCCTATTCACGGGACTATTTATCTTTATATATTATATATTTATATTTATTATATTTATTTTAATATATTATATTTATATCATATTAATATATTTACATAATTTGTTAAAAATTAAAATTTTTAATTTCAAACAAAATGAATCCTAGATGACTTTCTCCTTATCCTCAAAATAGAACCCTCCTTTGCCATTTTCATCTACATCTACGAGACTACAACTTGACACGCTCGTCCCAAACGCGCAAAAATAATTTCTAGATTTCCCCCAAACTATTGGTATAGTATAAGGTGCAACCTAGGTCATCTGCCAAAGACCATTTCATATTCTTAAGCAAATTAGGAGAAAGTTAGAAAAAGGGGATTTTGTAAATATATGATATTAAGTGCGAAATGCAAAATACAGACTGAAATTAATTTGACTTAACAATTATCAACTCAAGGAATTCAGAGGCTATTTTCATAACTAATCATTGATCTCTAAAATCATGCATTGTGTTTATCAACCTAGGATCATCTGGAACCCCTACAATGATCCTTGAATTCTCTACTGAGAAACCTCTCAGAATTCAATTGATTATGATCAACAAGACTTAGTAACCACTTAATCTTTCATCTAAACCAATTTTATAATCAGAATTTAGTTGAAGTAAGTAATAAAATGAAAACCTTCAATTAAATTACTTAATTTCTACTCTTCAAACTTTTGGAAAATGATTTACCAATCAAAAACCAATTATAAATCAATTATGCATTAATCAAAATACGTCAACCGATCAAACTTTGATTAAAGAATAAAATTGAAGAATATAGTGAAGTAGAGTAGAAACCACTTAATAAGCATGTAAATAAAGATCAAGACCTCAAAGTTAAAATGAAAATAGCTTGAATCCTTGAATTGAAACTACAAACCTAGCCTTCCATGAAGGAGGCAAACTAACAACAAAGAAAGAGGCAAACTAACAACAAATAAATCCTAAGCCTTCCATGTAGGAGGCAACTAACAATAAAGAAAAACTAAGCCTTCCATGTAGGAGGCAAACTAACAAGAAAGAAAACCTAAGCCTTCCATGAAGGAGGCAAAACTAACAAGAAAGAAAGAAAGAAAGAAAAAAAATGGTATTGGAGTTAATCTCCAAAATGGTGTGTTTCTCCTCTTGTAAACCCTTCTATTTATAGAGGATTTCTGAAGCATCATCTTCAGAAAGTCACCAACTAGGATATTACTTTTCTACCCTTTTTATTGCTTTCACATGGGCTTTGTTGAAAATGCAAAACACTTTTGAATTTTTGTCACCAATGAGCACAACAATTTTGACTTTCTTGCACCGCAATTTCGGATGTTCACATGTCCGAATTAGAGCTTGACTTCTGAACAAAAGTTGTATCCCCGGAACTTAGCTGTCCAACAAAGTTGATTTCATCTCAATATGACTTCTGTATCTCAAGATATGGCCGGATCTTTGCACACTGTTCAAATTCCTCGTCAGCAACACTATCTCATCTTTTGAGATAATTTCGGAGTCCTAAACATCCCATTTAGAGTCTGCTCTTGCTTTGTAACTATGGACACTTCTTTAAGCTTTCATTCAAGATAGATTTCATGATTTTTTGATGTCTACAACTCCTATTATGCTCAAAATACTATAATAGTGTCATTTTAATCGGGTAAGCAAAGAAATTCAATTAAACTTCATATGAACCCAAACTCATAAAATATGACAAAGATCACTTAATTGATTATATAAGAAGTCTTAATGAGATAAAATTGAGAGATAATTATTTATGACATCTATGCTTATCAAATTCCCCCACACTTATCTTTTGCACGTCTCGAGCAAACTTAAGTTAAGGATTGGTGACTATTTTTTTTTTTTTTGAAAGAACATCAAAGTTTTGAGTTGATTTCTCAAGAATTCACAAAATTTCATGAAGCATTCTTTCATCACATTTTTGAAATTACTTAGAAAGGAAACTTTAATTTGAAAAACATAGATTGAGAAAGATAAAACCTCACATGATATACTCTGAATCTCTCAAGTGTTTGATTTGGTAAGTGTTTCTCTCAAATTCAATCCATGAAAGATGAACTATCATAGGCTTGCATATCTTCTACTTCTCTACTACTATGTACACATGCAATGCACAAATCAAGAGGTCTTTATTTGGTTATAACGGGATTAGAAAGATGAAATGATATATTGAACAGATACAATGTTAGACCAAGGAAAATGATGAGGATTGAGAACTAAGTCTAAGTGCAAGTGTGAGAAACAGATATCACTTCTTCATTCTTTTTTTTTTCTTTTTTTTCAATATAATAGTTTATTTATTAATTTATTGCTTCAGTTTTTTTTTAACCATGATATTGATGAACACAACAATAATCTCCCCCACACTTATTGAAACACTTATGGTATGATAAATCCAGTATTCCTCACCTTCTATGGTCAGACAAAGTTGTTTTTTTTTTTTTTGATTTGTGGTGGGCTAAAAAGAAGAAAAGGCTAATCGACTCAAAGCGTTGATCAAAGGATAAAATTATATGGTTTGGTTATTTGGCCAAGTGGTTTGTTCAAGAAAAACAGTGCCTCAATCATTGTTGTACAATTCATGTGAAAATGTAGCTTCAAAAAGAATCAATGCAAGTTCTGAAGTAACATATTCCATGGATGATAATCACATAAGAAAGAAAATAATAATAAGGCTCAAAATCTCATAGGTAATATATTTATCAAATCTAATCTATCCAGTTCAAATATGTGTTGCCAAACTAATTAATCTGGAAATGTAAATCATTTTGCTTCAATTATTTTATGAAACCTAAAGGACAACAAACTTCCACATTCAAATTTTTTTTTTAATCATAAGATGCGTATCAAGAGTCAAGTGTAACTCCTTACTCAGTCATCTTACTCAAAGCAAGTTTATGAATCTAACCTAATTTTTTTTATTTATTTTTTTTTGGTTTTTTTTTTAATTTTTTTTTAGATATCGGACCATCCTCCCCCCAACCTATCCAAGACATTGTCCCCAATGTCTTAAATGGAATTTCATATAACAGGAAAAGAAATGTAAGAAAACCACCAAAGTAAGGAAAAGTTATAACCGAAGAGTGGTATCTGGTTCTCTTTTGTCTCTACCATCCTGATTTGGTTGGTTCACCAGCTGCATTGCTTGACTGAGCTCAGATGTAGGATTTTGCAAAATCTCAAGTAGCTGTTCAACAGTTGAAATAGATACTATGATGTTGGGCATGGATTGTGGCATGAACTCCTGCTCTACTGCATGATCTAAAAAGGATATCAAACCATTATAAAAGCCATTAATATTCAACAACCCAAAGGTTTTTTATGAAAATTCCGATAGGCCCAAAATATAATGGTAAAAATTTCTTCCATTGTCCCAAGACCACCAGGTAATGCAATGAATGCATTAGAATTAATCAACATGTGTCTCATACGGTCATGCATGGTTGCAACCTTCAATTCAGTACCCAGGGTGAAGTAGGAGGTGCTCTCATTTTTTAAGCCAACACCTAAGACGTACATCCCTTTGTAAGTGCAGATCCTGCAACACATCCTTTTAAACCCTGAATCCCTCCCCCAAAAACAAGATTGATTTTTCTTGCAGCTAATACCTTACCAAGGGTATAAGCTGCATGTTGAAATTCTCCATCCTTTCCAAGGTTAGACCCACCAAAAACACAGATAGTATTGATCCTATCCATATACGGTGTTTCTATCTTTTTTTTGAAAAAATATGTCATAGAGGTTGATAATTTATAGGGACTCAATATCAGACAAGGAGATCGCTTGAATAGTGCGGGATCAAGATTTGGTAGCAAAAGTTTGAATTTTTTGTCCAAGGAAAAGGTGAATGTCAGAGGGGAAAGACTTTAAGCAGGGGTGAAAATTTCAACAAATGGTGGCCCAATAAATTGAAAAGACAATGTAAATGACAAATAGACACGCGTGAGAATGAACAGTAGTTGTGATTGTGGCTCACATCTTCCTCTGGTTCTACGTCCAGTAATGGCTGAAACGCCTTCAAAGAGTCGAGGATGTGCTTCCCATTCAGTTTTCTTGTAAACTGACAACAGGGTCTTTTAAAGTCAGATTCCCAAGACTATAACGTGCTTTTTCCTTACGGAACAGTTCAAACAAATCAAGAAGGACTCCTTGTACATGCCCACTAGGATGCGTCTCAAGAGTCTGAATGATATCATCCAATGACTCCTTACTCAGTCCATCCTTTATGAATTGAATTTTGTCCTCTCATTTTCTTGAAACCATTCCAGGGTTCTTGCATCTTGTGTTACAGGTCCATCTTGCATACCTGTAGCAAACTTCAATTCTTTTTGCCCTTCTCTTCTTTGCATAGGAACTTCTTCCCATACCTGGCATGTTTTTAACAAATGATTCTTGAAATTCACCTGCTAAACGTACCTTAGCTTCAATGATCCAACGGACATCTTCTGGAAGGCCTAAGAGTGTTAATGCCCTCAATCGTTCAAGTCTGCAATTGTAAATGTCTTTAAGAAAATTTTTGGGGAGAGTAGGGAACAAAATTTTGATCCTGGTGAGAGCTTTCTCCATTTCTTAAAACACTCAAGTTATTATTCCTGCAAGATTAATGTGGTGTAATAGTTGGGATGATTTAAGAGGTGAAGAAGGAAGTTGAGAGATTAGTTGAAACTTATAAGCGAGGAATGTGAGAGAGGGAGAGAGATAAAGAGAGAAAGAGAGAGAAAGAGAAAGAGAGAGAGAGAGAGAGAGAGACTTCTCTTGAATTTATTGCAAGTATGTGGCATTGTGCAAATGCACTTCTTCTACCGTGTGCTTTTGAAAACCTTCGAAAAATGGTTTAAGACGATGTCCATTCACCTTGAAGATTTTTGCAGTTACCTCATTTTTTCTTTCTACTGCACCATAAGGAAAAACATTAGTAACTACAAATGGTCCTAACCATCTAGAGCGTAGCTTACCAGGCATAAGCTTTAGCCGAGAATTGAAAAGGAGAACTTTTTGTCCAACGGAAAACTCCTTTCTTGCCAAATTTTTGTCATGAAGAGCTTTGACCTTTTCTTTGTAAATTTTGGAGTTTTCGTATGCTTCTAATCGAATTTCTTCAAGTTCCTGCAATTGAAGCTTCCTATGGATTCCTGCTTGGTCTAGATCCATGTTGCATTTCTTTACTGCCCAAAATGATCTATGCTCTAATTCAACTGGAAGATGACATGCTTTACCAAAGACAATCCTGTAGGGAGACATGTCAATGGGTGACTTGTAGGCTGTCCTATATGCCCATAATGCATCAACAAGGCGCAAGCTCCAATCCTTCCTGTTAGGCTGAACTGTTTTCTCTAAGATTTTCTTGATCTCTCGATTAGAAACTTCAGCTTGACCATTTGTTTGAGGATGATATGGGGTGGAGACTTTATGCATGACTCCATATTTATGGAGTAGGGCGTCCATTGTGCGGTTGCAAAAATGAGTACCTTGGTCACTAATTAGAGCTCTAGGAATGCCAAACCTGCTAAAAATGTTAGACCTGATAAAATCTGCAACAACTCGAGCATCATTAGTACGGGTGGCTTTTGCCTCCGCCCATTTTGAAACATAATCAACAGCTAGCAAAATGTAAACAAATTCAAAAGAGACAGGGAATGGACCCATAAAGTCTATACCCAATACATCAAATACCTCACCAAAGAGAAGTGGTTGTCTAACAGGTCTGGTGTTTTCCTCCAGCAATATCCTATGCATACAAGTAGATGGGCTAATGCCTGGAATATCAGCCAAAGTCCATCCAATTGCTTGTTTATGGCTTTTTAAGGTTTGCAGTAACCTTTCTTCTTGTTGCGGTAGAAGGTTCTTTGCTACAATGACAGGAAGCTTCTCATTTTCCCCCAAATAAGCATACTTTAGATGTTTAGGCAAAGGCTTCAACTCCAAAGAAGGTGGTTGTATTATGGAAGGCAGGGATCTATTTGAGATTGAAATGTCTGCAACACTTGCATCTAACATGTCATCTTTCAACGAAGTTTGGTCTGCAGCATTAATCCTGGAACACACAATACATGAATCCAATTCATCACATGTGCAAGTAAAATTATCTAAGTAATCTAAATCAAAATAAAAAAATTTAAAAAGTAGATTATCAATAGAATAATCATCCGCAAGAAGGTCAATGGCATCAAGTTGAAAGAGTGAATGATTCTCTATGGGATGCTTCATGGCTTCAAATATGTTGAATTGGATGATATCATCTCCAAATTCCATAGAAAGAGTCCCCGTATGCACATCTATCTTTGTTTTTGCTGTTTTGAGGAAAGGTCTCCCTAGGATCAAGGTTGCTCTATTCATGGATGACTCATCTTCCATATCCAAAATGTAGAAGTCAGCTGGAAAGATCAGCTTATTCACTTGAACTAGCACATCTTCAAGTACTCCGGCTGGATGTGCTGTACTTCTGTTGGCTAATTGAATCAGCACACCAGTTGGCTTCAGTTCTCCCAGATTCAAAGATTTATAAACTGATGAGGGCATAACATTAATGGAAGCACCTAGATCCAGCAATGCATCACCAAATGTAGAGTTTCCTATTGTGCCAGGAATGGTGAAAGTTCCTGGATCTTTACATTTCTAAGGGAGGCTGGGTTGAATTAAGGCAGAAACATTGCGTCCCACACTGATCTTCTCATCCCCTTTGAGTCTTCTCTTATGCGTGCACAAATCCTTTAGAAATTTGGCATATTTGGGAATTTGCTTGATAGCATCTAGAAGTGGTATGTTGACTTCCACTTTCCTGAAAGTATCTAGAAGCTCCTTATCCAATTCTGCATGAACATTGGGCTTGGATTGGACCATTCTATTTGGAAAAGGTAAAGATACCTTCTGATCAGCACAATTTGGGGTTTTTGTTTCATCAGATGCTTCAAGTGCATATCGTTTATGGCAAGCTTCTTTTTGTTGATCATTCGATGTCTTATCGAAGGCTGGTGTACTTTTTTCATCAGACTTTCCCTCTGATTCAGATGGCTAATCAGAGATATCTCCAGGTGTAGAGACAAATGCTTCTTTTTGGTGTGGATTAGTCTGATTGAAGCTTTGTTGCTTTAAAATTGTAGGGTCTGTCTGCACTTTCTTCCCACTTCTCAAGGTCATGGCATTCACACTTTTGGGATTTATGACAGGTTGAGAAGGTAGTTGACCAGAACCTTGAGATTTCAATTGGTTGACAGTGGTAGCCAACTGCCCAATTTGAGTTTGTAAATCCTGAATGGTAGAACTTACATTTTGTTGAAACTGAAGATTACTGGTAGCTAATTGCTTCATCAAATCATCAAGAGAGGGTTCAGAAGCATTAGAAGGTACAGATTGCTGCATATACTGTTGTTGTTGTCTGAATGGCGGTGGTTGGTATTTATTTTGGGAGTCAGATGTTTGAATCCTTTGTTGTTGTGGAGGACCATATCTCAAGTTAGGATGGTTTCTCCAACTAGGATTGTATGATCCAGAAGGTGGTTCAAACTTCTGTTGCTGATAATGTTGAGGAGGCCTGTATTGTTGTCCTGTGCCAAAAATACCATTTACTGCAGCCTCAGGTGTCTCACTTTCTTGCAATGTTGGGCATGCATCAGTAGGATGATCTGCAGAAGTGCAGATGCCACATGTTTTGGTTTTGTCAACAACATTAAGTTGCTGTTGTTGTCCGATGGCCAACTGTTTTACGATGGAGGTTAGTTCTTCAATTCTGTTCTCCAATCGTGTATGGTTTGTCTTAGTGGTCATTTCATGGACTCCTTTAGACAAGGAATTAGTTCGAGAATTGAATTGCTGAGAATTTTCTGCCATGTTGGCAATCAAATCTCGAGCTGCTGTAGGAGTTTTGTCCATAAGTGCTCCACCACTAGCTACATCAACCATGCTTCTGTCCATTGGCATGAGTCCTTCATAGAAATACTGAATCAGTAATTGATCACTGATTTGATGGTGTGGACAAGTGGCGCATAGTTTCTTGAATCTCTCCCAATACTCATAGAGAGTTTCTTGGGAGTTTTGTCTGATGCCGCAAATCTCTTTTCTGATAGCTGCTGTTCTGGATGCAGGGAAGAATTTCTCCAGGAATAATCTCTTCATATCATTCCAGCTTGTAACAGATGTTGGATGTAGATAGTACAACCAGTCCTTAGCTCCATCATTTAAGGAGAAAGGAAATGCCTTCAACTTGATATGATCTTCAGGAATTCCTTGTGGCCGCATTGTGGAACACATAATGTGAAATTCCTTCAAATGTTTATGAGGGTCCTCACCTGCAACGGTTGATAAGCAACATCAGGTGCAGCTAATTCTTTTAGGGTTCTATCAGCCATGTTCTTAGCTGAATATTTGAAACTATCAAAATTTAAAGATGCAAAATCACTACTATTACTTTCTTGGTTATTACTGAATGAATGTCTTCTATGTGCTCTTTTCAAATGGTGGAATGTTCTATCAATCTCAGGATCATATGCATATAAATTTTCAGGATTGGATCGGGTCATACACAAAAAGGTGAATTCATACAGAAAATCCAAGAATATATACCTAAAGTAAAAAAAATTGTTAGAAGGATTAAAATTTTTATACAAACTCCTAAATGAGCCTAGGAAATTAAAATGGTCCCCGGCAACGACGCCAAATTTTTGACACGCTCGTCGCAAACGCGCAAAAATAATTTCTAGATTTCCCCCAAACTATTGGTATAGTATAAGGTGCAACCTAGGTCATCTGCCAAAGACCATTTCATATTCTTAAGAAAATTAGGAGAAAGTTAGAAAAAGGGGATTTTGTAAATATATGATATTAAGTGCGAAATGCAAAATACAGACTGAAATTAATTTGACTTAACAATTATCAACTCAAGGAATTCAGAGGCTATTTTCATAACTAATCATTGATCTCTAAAATCATGCATTGTGATTATCAACCTAGGATCATCTGGAACCCCTACAATGATCCTTGAATTCTCTACTGAGAAACCTCTCAGAATTCAATTGATTATGATCAACAAGACTTAGTAACCACTTAATCTTTCATCTAAACCAATTTTATAATCAGAATTCAGTTGAAGTAAGTAATAAAATGAAAACCTTCAATTAAATTACTTAATTTCTACTCTTCAAACTTTTGGAAAATGATTTACCAATCAAAAACCAATTATAAATCAATTATGCATTAATCAAAATACGTCAACCGATCAAACTTTGATTAAAGAATAAAATTGAAGAATATAGTGAAGTAGAGTAGAAACCACTTAATAAGCATGTAAATAAAGATCAAGACCTCAAAGTTAAAATGAAAATAGCTTGAATCCTTGAATTGAAACTACAAACCTAGCCTTCCATGAAGGAGGCAAACTAACAACAAAGAAAGAGGCAAAATAACAACAAATAAATCCTAAGCCTTCCATGTAGGAGGCAACGAACAACAAATAAATCCTAAGCCTTCCATGTAGGAGGCAACTAACAATAAAGAAAAACTAAGCCTTCCATGTAGGAGGCAAACTAACAAGAAAGAAAACCTAAGCCTTCCATGAAGGAGGCAAAACTAACAAGAAAGAAAGAAAGAAAGAAAGAAAATGGTATTGGAGTTAATCTCCAAAATGGTGTGTTTCTCCTCTTGTAAACCCTTCTATTTATAGAGGATTTTTGAGGCATCATCTTCAGAAAGTCACCAACTAGGATATTACTTTTCTACCCTTTTATTGCTTTCACATGGGCTTTGTTGAAAATGCAAAACACTTTTGAATTTGTCACCAATGAGCACAACAATTTTGACTTTCTTGCACCGCAATTTCGGATGTTCACATGTCCGAATTAGAGCTTGACTTTTAAACAAAAGTTGTATCTCCGGAGCTGAGCTGTCCAACAAAGTTGATTTCATCTCAATATGACTTGTGTATCTCAAGATATGGTCGTATCTTTGCACACTGTTCAAATTCCACGTCAGCAACACTATCTCATCTTTTGAGATAATTTCGGAGTCTTAAACATCCCATTTAGAGTCTGCTCTTGCTTTGTAACTATGGACACTTCTTTAAGCTTTCATTCAAGATAGATTTCATGATTTTTTGATGTCTAGAACTCCTATTATGCTCAAAATACTATAATAGTGTCATTTTAATCGGGTAAGCAAAGAAATTCAATTAAACTTCATATGAACCCAAACTCATAAAATATGACAAAGATCACTTAATTGATTATATAAGAAGTCTTAATGAGATAAAAGTGAGAGATAATTATTTATGACATCTATGCTTATCACAACTCAACCCTTAATTCCTCCTGATATGATTTTGTGAAAGAATATATCATATGTAACACATCACCTAGTGTAATATCCCAAAATAATTAGTTGTAAAATTCTCTAATGTTAGATAATTTTAATTTATTTTTTATACAAGTGGTATTTGTAAAGGCTGGAATGATAAGTTCTATAACTTAAAAAATACTAAAATATATTTTTATAAAAAGCTTGTGAACCTTTTAAATAATATATATATATATATATATATATATATATATATATATATATATATATATGAGTTAGGCCTATTTAATGTTTTTTTATCTTATAAGTTTTAAGCTTGTAAGTGTTTTAATAAATTATTTATAGACTTTAAGTCTATTTAGTAACTTTTTCTTGAAATATAGGCTTTTAAACATACTTATAGCCCTTGTAGGCTTTAAATCAAAATTAGGTCTTAACAAAAAAAAATCTTTAACAAATAGTAAAACCAGATATAACTTCAAAATTTTTAAACAAGCCAAATTTCAACATTCAAAATTGGGCTTTACTTTTCGCACCCCCGTTTTTTCTTTTTACACCCCCCACTTTTTTTGGACATTTGGATATTCCCATTTTATCCTTTACGTTTTTTAATATACATTCCGTAAACTAGTTTACGGAATGTATTTTACATTCCGCAAATTAATTTACGGAATATATTTTACGAAATGTATTTTTACATTTCACAAACTAATTTACGGAATGTAAATTTTTACATTCCGCAAATTAATTTACGGAATATAAAAATATACATTCTGCAAATTAGTTTACGGAATGTAAAAATACATTTTGCAAATTAGTTTACAGAATGTAAAATGTTTACATTCTGCAAATTAATTTACGGAATGTATTTGTTAAAGGGTATAATTGGGAAAAAAATTTACAAAAAGTGAAGGGGGTACAAAAAGAAAAAACGGGGATGCAAAAAGGAAGCCCCTCAAAATTTAGCTCAGCTCAGTTTGGCCTACTTTTATCCTCATTAAAAACCCATTGGCTGCAACAACATTCTATATATAAATTTTTTTTACTCATAATTTATATAATGAATTCATACAATATTATTATAATATTATTTTCTTTTTTTTAATTGACTAATTTATCTTATTTTTTCTTTTTATTTATTGCATAATTTTTATACAAATTCAATTATTTATTTTTCTCCCTCAACCATGTCACTTGTCTCACCTATCCAAATATTCCAATAAATTTTCAGCTGCGCGTTTCTCCTTAGTTACTACCGTTCATTGTCACAAATTTTATAGGTAAAGTTAAATTCTTCTTTTAAATAAATTTTAGTTTTAGCACAATCATTTTTCTCACGAAAAAAAATACACTTGCATGGTTGTTAATTTAAAAAATAGTTAGTCATCATATAAATAATACCATATTTGACGTGGCAACTCTAGCATTACTCTATTTATGCTTCCTTTCAATCATGTGAAAAATAAATAAATAAAAAGAATAAAAAATAAAATGGATTATTTTAATAAATTGAAATAAAAAAAACTTTTTTTATATAGATAAATAGAAAAAAAATATATTAGTAATATAAATTTTATTTTATATAATTTTAAAAATAAAATTTAACTTTACAAAAATTTATTTTTTTACTATATATTTTTATTAATATAACTTTATTTTTTAATTATTTTAATTATTTTAAATATATAAAAATTTTAACAATTTAAAATAAAATAAAAAAACCTTCTCCTCCCTATTTTTTTCATCTTAAAAAAGGAATCAATTTTTGCGTAGGTTTTATAAAAATTGATTCTTTAACGTTTTGGATGTTTAAAAGAAAGTAGAAAAATTTTCTAAATATACCAATAGTTTAAGTTGGTGTGGTGAAAGCTGACCTTTAGCTTTTGAATTTTGAAAAGTAATAGTGATAAATAAAATTTTCCTTTGATATACAAGCTAGTGTGTTATAGCTTCTGTACAGGGGAAGCATGTCATATACATTAGAAGACACCTAACCTTTACAAGATAGTCTTTTCCAGATTAACAAAGACCCGTCCACATATAAAAAGAATGTTTTTTTGTATCTATCTGTCAATAATTAAGCAGGATCAAGAAATGAGCAACCAAAAGAAGACACAATCAAATAAGTCTCACTCCCGTCAGGGGAAGGGCATTAGTTTAGTTATTCAAACTCTGAGTTTTAGTTAAATTGCAGGAAAATTATGCGTCTAGGAGATTCAATGTTGGAACAAAGTGTAAAAGTGGAACGAGGATAGAAAAAAACGGTATGGTTGACTTCATGCATTTGATGCTATTCATAATCCTCCAGGAAACAAGCTGAGTTTTCATCTTTTATTTCACCTATACTTTAGATAGAAAGTTTCTTCAAACCTTTGAACTTCACAGATAAGTAATAACAATAAGAAGATATGCACTTAGTAATAATGTTCATTAAAAATAAAAACATCCATTATCATTTAAACAAACTTTATCATCTAACTCTTAGAAGAATTAGTTCAATTTTAAATTTTAACCCTGAAAATTGTAGCACATTCTCTTTATGTAGGTCAACAATAGAAAAGTCAGGACTAAGAAATTATTTGTGTCAACATACCAGAATGCTATCACCAGAATGATGCTTGCGAGCACTTTATCAAGTACATTCACTACCTGAGAAAGGAAGGTAATCAGCAACAATGATAACAATGATTAGTAGAATGATACATGTTAAAATTGAGTAGCATAACTTGATTGTTCAAATTATATCATTCACCAATTACCCCAATAAAATGTGAAACTGTTAGAAGTTATTTTTCATGGAAGAAAAGGAGAACGGACAGAATCACAGTACCAGTAGGGACACTAACTCATAATATAAACACACCAGCAGTAGAAATGATCGATATTTTCCGAACTGACAGTAGCCGAAAGGTGTCATTTTGATTAATTAGTAATTACTAATCAAAGTTTATTCAGAAAAACAAACTCTTATGCTATGAATATCATACAGGCCAGCGCGCTAAAAGATCCTATAATTATATGGATACAATAAGAATCAATATCCCATTTAAGAATAGCTACACAGAGAAGATGGGCTAAAGAAAAAGATGGACAGAATAAACACTATTTTGATCCAAAATTTAGAAGGGGAGACATCAAGGAATCTTCCTTATCCACTAGATCTCCAGACCTCAAGACATTCTATTGCTTGAAATTTAACACTCAATGCCAAGTTCCAAACTTAAGGTTTGGTTTTGTGATAATTTAACTACAATCAAGAGTACCTATTAGGAGACCTATATTACCACCTATATCCTTCTATTTTGGCATTCTATCTATTCAACTAATATTTCACATTGGTCATGTGTATTAATAACAGAACCTACAGTGGTATAAACTAACCTTAAAAAATATTACACACAAATTTCAAACTTAAAAACTCATATTTCATGCAAATATAGTGACATTTTCTTAAGTTCTTCATTATGTAGGACTCTGTCCAGTTCCTCATTATGTAGGACTCTGTCCAGTTCTTCAAGTCCAAAGGGAAGACTTTGACATTTGACACTATTTTTATATGTTTAACAATTTAATGAGTCTGGATATAGATTATATATATAACAAATCAACAACACAATCACTGGCAATAAGGTTTCAATTCAAATGGATGAATAAGTGTTATTCCAAGTGTTTTAGATTCAATAATTACTAGAGATAGTTTCACATTCAATAGGAGCACTTGCAAGGTTCCACCCGATTTAGCGGTGAAATTGTGCACTGTTGTTCGAATCCTCCTCAATGGTGGTTCCATGAAGAAGAGCATTGACGAAAGAAAAATCATAGAGAAGAAAAAATGAGATAAAGAAGAAGTGGTAAGAGAATTGACTAAAAAGTAAAATCATAGAAGGGGAAATTGAAAGTCAACATGATTTGAAAGATTTAAAAAAAAATGAAAGGTTCAATGATTAGAAGTATGATCAAGCATACGAAGCAAGTACTTTAAGACCTCATCAAGGAAGTTTAAGAAAAAGATTATGTTGATCCAAACTAAAACTCAAGATGGATTAATTTATGTAGTCATATTATCGAGAAGTTTAGTCTTGTCTAATTTTCATCAGAGTTCATGTTAGTTTAGGATTTAACAATAATTAAAGTTCTTATTTGTTTCTAAACATGTCTATGTTAATTTAGGAATAAGTTTGGGATGTCTTCTTTATGGTTTAAGTCTCTTCTCAAGTTTAATTTGACTTTCTATATAATAGGTCCAATTCATTTTTCTATATAATAGGATTTTGGAATCTAGCTCAAAGATAATTTTATGAATAATAATATTGCTCTTTCAAAATTTTTATCTTTGTAAGAATTGATTCTTTTGGTTCTCAGATAAAGAAATATAACGTGGATTCTTCTAGAAAGTCGTGATAAAGGTTACGTTCCTTTTTAATAACTATTGAAAAAATTTGGATATAATCTCATAAGTTGATGTGTGTGATAGCATTGTTTTCGAGGATTTGTTCACTTATTACGTGATCCATCAAGATTCAACATCCTTTTCAATGATGAAACAAGAAATAGAAATAGTAAGAATAGTAAATCAAAAAACCTAACAGTACTAATGATATTTGAGTATATCGAGTATATATCAAATGAAAACGATTGAATCCTTTATGTAGAAGTAGGATTTTCTAAAAATTAAATTGGATAATGTTTAAAATAATTATGTTTAAATTTATAATTAAGTAATTAATTCAAATTTAAGTTCAAAACTCAAATTGAAAGTAATTAGACACAATACATGTAGTCATGTTTAAAAAAGAAGATGGAATTGAAACTGGTATAAAAGGAAATGGAATTGAAACTGGTATAAGAAGATTTTAAATCACGTTTAATTTTCATAATTTTAATGTAATGATAATAATAATAAATCATGATTTTAATTCTAATAATAAAAAAGTTGTTTAAAACTAGTAATTACGAACAATTATCAGGAATTAAAATAGGTAATAAGTAAATTATAAATGTTTTAAAAAATTAAAATAATAATAATTAAATTTAATAATTAATCTTTTGAAATACTTAATTTTTACAATTCCCACATATTTCAAAAGGCTAAAGAATATTTAATAAAATATATTATAAGAAATAAGTTTTGTTAGATTTACATAATGAAGATAATGCATCAAATCTGATATCTTTTACACTATAAACTATATCTTAAATAGATAAATTTACGATGTTTTTAAGGAAGCATAACTTTTATGAACAAAAAAACACTATGGTATAAATTAAAGGCTCAAGAGTCATATTACACCTCCACAATTCTTGTTGTTTTTATTATTTCTAGGCAAATAAGTTATGCACGTTCTTGGTGATTCATGAGTGCTATATCCCTCAATCTCATACAAGCGGCCCCACTTACATTTGTATAGTTGACTTTATCAACTATATCCTACATTTTGTAGATCACTCATAAAGGATGGGATGGTCATTAATAACATTAAGTTTAACATCTCGTTCAATGCAGCTTAACACTTCTCACAATGTAGGAATGAAAAATAAATAGTGAACCTTCTCCATGAGATCTCTAAACACAAAGGTTGAGTTCCCGTTATTGTTGATTTTATTTTGGCTGAAGTCTCATTTTTCTCGATAAACCATTAACTAAACTTTTCATCTATGAGAATTATTGTTAAATTAACTTTTGACATGACCTTAATTAGGATCTAAAATCATTTAGTAATCACTCACAAAATTTTGATGTATATGATTATATCTCAATTTGCATTTGTCAATTATTTTTTACTATTTCTCCTTAACAATCATGATAAATTTAGACAATATATTTTATTATCTTAGTACTCATCTTCAAGTTCTTTTCCAAATAAATAATAATAACTTGATCTACATAATATATTTTGTTATCTATTTGAAAAATACAAATCATGATATCTCTTTTGAGATTAAAATAAATTTACTTACGATTTATTCTTTTATGAATCAAGTTTATTGATCATCATTATATTATTCTAATATAGTGAAAAATCTATTAATATCATACTCATGTTATCTCTCAAATATCTAAACAGTATCATTGGTATGATATTATTTTTTTCTATAACTTAATATTCACTATCAATAATCTTTTCAAATATTTCGGCATACATATATTATACAAAGAGATAAATCTTCTTTTTCACATATATGCATATCAATAAGATTTAAACTAATGAAATTTATGCATCAAAATACTTGGACTTGTAATTTTGAGTTATAACAAAATAATTAATAAGTAAAATAAAGTGTGAAGTATTCCTAGTTTACGGTTGGAAAGTTAGAAGACACTAAATTTAGCTATTGATCTCATCAATAATAACCAACATTTCTTCACCACTATTCTCTTTATTCCAAATATTCACTATTTTTACAATTGTTATACATGTGGCTATAATATCCAACTTAAATGGAAAGATGGTGTTTTTCATATAAATATTTATTATTTTATTTTAATAAAACCTTATCATTATACTTTTAGAATAAAATAAGATAAAAAATCACTATACTTACATATATTCATATCAATAAGATTTTTGTAGAATTTGCATATCATATAATTAATGAAATATTTTTTTTTCATTATTAGTATCAAAAAATATAAAATTCAAAAAAAAATTGGATTCACATATATGAAGGTAATTAAACAAGTTAATTATTATTATTTTTAAAAATAAACTCTAATTAGTATTAAATTTATATCAATTTAACAATCACTCCACTTTTTATAAAAAAAAATAGCAATGATATAATGATGTAATCCCACCCATACATATAAAATATGAAATATACAATATAATATATATATATATATATATGTTATTAAATTTATATCACTGAAGAGTATCACAAATTTAGTAATATATGTATGATAAAATATGATATTAGTAAAAATGATAAATAAATAAATAATATTTTGAGAGTAAAAGCATGTATATCTTTATGGAGATGATATTGATAAATCGTTGAAATTGTTGGAAAATTTTGGATATCATTTTGTAGGCTGAGGTATGTGATAACACAGAATTTGCGAGCTTATTGCATGATCTTCCAAGATTCAACAACCTCGATAACACTATCTTCAAGGAATTGTGAGCTTATGGTGATCCTCAAGGATTCAATAGCTCTTTCTATAAAATATGAAGTAGAATTAGCAATAATAATAAATCAAGAAACCGTATTAGTGATTTTTAAGTATAAAAGGAATATATCAAATGGATAGGGTTGAATTTTTTAAATAGAAGTAGGATTCTTTGATAATTGAATTGGATAATAATTAAAATAGTTACACGTTCAAATTTGTAATTAATTTAATTTAAATTTAAATTCATAATTCAAATTGCAAGGAAAAAAAAATTGGTGCTAGAAGATTTTAAATCATTTTTAATTGTCATGTTTTTAATTTGGTAATAATAATAATAATAATCAATTATAGTTTAATTTTAGTAATAAAAAAGTTATTTAAAACAAGTATTGACGAGTAATTATCAGGAATTAAAATAGGAATTAAAGTAAATCATAATTTTTTAAAAAAATTAAAATAATAATTATTAAATTTAATAATTAGTCTTTCAAAATACTCATTTTTAACAATAATAACTTTGACATTCTCTGAGATGTCACAGTTTATTCAAAGTTAATATTTTCATATTCTAATTCATTTCATGTGAGTAGAATCGTATCATAACATGTGATTCAAAACGAAAGAGATCACTCTGATTACCTAAATTCTAGCAATGACGGTGATACTGCAGTGGAGCGAATAAGAAGACAATGAGATTAAATTTTGAATAATGCAATTTAGGAGTTTAGGTTTAGATTAAGAACATAATAAGCCATCATCACAGTGAATACGTTCCTTCTTAAATTTTTATTTTTAAATTTTAAATTTGAATTTTATGGTGATTTTATTAAATCACTCTTCAACAATATCAAAATTGTTGCAAAATCGTTGAACATGTGGCGGTTAAAGAAACTACATTTAAAATCACGACATGTTTCCTATGATGGTTGTTTTATTAAAACTATCATGATATGTCCTTTATGTTGTAGTAAAAACCCTTAACATAAGAGCTTTTGAATGGTGGGAGGTAGGAAATGAGAGAAATAATGGTTCTTGGAGGATAAGTGGGACTTTCGCTATATAAGAGGAAAAGTGAATTTGGAAGCTTGTACAAAATATGAAGACAAAAAAAATGAGAAAAGCAAGTGGTGGCATGGGAGGATGGTTAAGTGGGGTGAAGGTAAGAAGTAGAATTTATATTAAGGGTAAAATAAAATGGAAGGGAAGTAACGACGATTTTAATTTGAAAAACTAGGGTTAGATTTCAATGGGGGATGGCTGGAAATTTTGAAGAATGGAATGGATTTGGATTGATTTTGGGTCAAATTATGATGTTTGGTGCACTTACATTTAATTAGAATTTTTTTTATTTTAGTGTTTTAAATTTTTCTACCTTATTATTTTCTTTTATCATAAAATATTTTCAAGTCTTGAATTTGAATTTTTTATTTAATTACGATTTATAAACATGATTAGTTATATGATTAAGAATTAGAAAGTTTTAATCTTAATTAGAAAAATTAAGAAAAATATTTTTTAGTCCTTTTAAAATAATCAAATTTTCGTTTTGTCTTTCAATTTTAAAATATTTGGTTTAAGTTTCTATTTTTATGAAATACCTTAAATAGTTCTTATGTTAACTTAAGTTATATTAAATCAAAATGGATTAACCATGATTAGAGGATTATAACAAAGAAATTTCAAAAAATGATCGAAATTTTCTATGACGATGGTTAATCTAACTTGATCAAATCTTACTTGAGTTAACATCAAGGATCATAATAAAGATATTTTAAAAGATGAGTGATCTAAACCAAAAGTTTTCAAATTGAGAAACAAAAGCTAAAATTTGATTATTTTAAAAGGACTAAAAATATATTTAACTCTCAAATTAATCTTCTCAATTTAGCATTAATTATCTTAATTGTGTCAAAACTAAGTAATTAGAAACTATTTCTAACCCTAACTAAGATTTTCTTATGTGAATGTAAGCACCACGCTAAGCAAAAAAGATCATCTAAAAGAGTCTCCACAGGGAATGGAAGATCCTATGACGAGAAATAGGACCAAACGTATGGAACAAACACTTCAAAGTCTCATCAAAGAAGTTAAAAAAAAAAGGACTACGTGGATCCAAACCCAATTCAACCATGGGTTAATTTATGTAATTATATTATTGAAGATTTTAAGTGATAAGGTTTATGATTTGTTATATATCGTATTAGGATTTGATATTTATTTACAATTTATTTATTTTAAATTAATTGAAAATCAAATTGAAATCTAACTAAAATTTCATATTTGTTATCATTTTACTAGATTGCATATCAAATTGCAATCTAATTAGGATTTTATATTTGTTATCTTTTTACAAGATTAGGTTATCTATATAATAGGAGTTAGGATTTGTGTAAAGACAAATTTTCATGAATAATAATATTTCTCTTTGAAAGTTTTCATCTTCGTGCGAGTTGATTCTCTTAGGTCTTGGGCAAATAACTACCCTTGATAATGTTGGTTCTTCCAACAAATCACGCTAAGGATCACGTTCCTCTTGATAACTTCAATGGTCTCTGGCAGGTCACAATTTGTATCGGGTTCCTTTATCTTATCATATCTTGTTTCTTAAGACATTACATTATTGTTTATGCATTCCAATTAGGGTGAATCATATCATTTTCTATGTTATTCAATAAGACTTTCTTTTTATAACAAGGATTTTGACGCGCTCGTCGCAAACGCGCAAAAATAATTTCTAGATTTCCCCCAAACTATTGGTATAGTATAAGGTGCAACCTAGGTCATCTCCCAAAGACCATTTCATATTCTTAAGAAAATTAGGAGAAAATTAGAACAGCGGGATTTTGTAAAGATTGATATTGACTTCTAAATGCAAAATACAGAATGAAATTAATTTCACTTAACAATTATCAACTCAAGAAATTCAGAGGCTATTTTCTTAACTAATCATTGATCACTAAAATCATGCATTGTGTTTATCAACCTAGGATCATCTGGAACCCCTACAATGATCCTTGAATTCTCTACTGAGAAACCTCTCAGAATTCAATTGATTATGATCAACAAGATTTAGTAACCACTTAATCTTTCATCTAAACCAATTTTATAATCAGAATTCAGTTGAAGTAAGTAATAAAATGAAAACCTTCAATTAAATTACTTAATTTCTACTCTTCAAACTTTTGGAAAATGATTTACCAATCAAAAACCAATTATAAATCAATTATGCATTAATCAACATACGTCAACCGATCAAACTTTGATTAAAGAATAAAATTGAAGAATATAGTGAAGTAGAGTAGAAACCACTTAATAAGCATGTAAATAAAGA
Organism: Canavalia gladiata; assembly: GCA_037954105.1. Lineage (NCBI taxonomy): Eukaryota > Viridiplantae > Streptophyta > Magnoliopsida > Fabales > Fabaceae > Canavalia > Canavalia gladiata. Next base: position 44,293,577 of record CM075661.1, read on the forward strand.
TCAAGACCTCAAAGTTAAAATGAAAATAACTTGAATCCTTGAATTGAAACTACAAACCTAGCCTTCCATGAAGGAGGCAAACTAACAACAAAGAAAGAGGCAAACTAACAACAAATAAATCCTAAGCCTTCCATGTAGGAGACAACTAACAACAAATAAATCCTAAGCCTTCCATGTAGGAGGCAACTAAAAATAAAGAAAAATTAAGCCTTCCATGTAGGAGGCAAACTAACAAGAAAGAAAACCTAAGCCTTCCATGAAGGAGGCAAAACTAACAAGAAAGAAAGAAAGAAAGAAAATGGTATTGGAGTTAATCTCCAAAATGGTGTGTTTCTCCTCTTGTAAACCCTTCTATTTATAGAGGATTTGTGAGGCATCATCCTCAGAAAGTCACCAACTAGGATATTACTTTTCTACCCTTTTTATTGCTTTCACATGGGCTTTGTTGAAAATGCAAAACACTTTTGAATTTTTGTCACCAATTAGCACAACAATTTTGACTTTCTTGCACCACAATTTCGGATGTTCACATGTCCGAATTAGAGCTTGACTTCTGAACAAAAGTTGTAGCCCCGGATCTTAGCTGTCCAATAGAGTTGATTTCATCTCAATATGACTTCTGTATCTCAAGATATGGCCGGATCTTTGTACACTGTTCAAATTCCACGTCAGCAACACTATCTCATCTTTTGAGATAATTTCGGAGTCCTAAACATCCCAGTTAGAGTCTGATCTTGCTTTGTAACTGTGGACACTTCTTTAAGCTTTCATTCAAGATAGATTTCATGATTTTTGGATGTCTAAAACTCCTATTATGCTCAAAATACTATAATAGTGCCATTTTAATCGGGTAAGCAAAGAAATTCAATTAAACTTCATATGAACCCAAACTCATAAAATATGACAAAGACCACTTAATTGAACATATAAGAAGTCTTAATGAGATAAAAGACAGAGATAATTATTTATGAAATTTATGCTTATCAAATTCCACCACACTTATCTTTTGCACGTCTCGGGAAAACTTAAGTTAAGGATTGGTGACTATTTTTTTTTTTTTTATGAAAGAACATCAAAGTTTTGAGTTGATTTCTCAAGAATTCACAAAATTTCATGAAGCATTCTTTCATCACATTTTTGAAATTACTTAGAAAGGCAACTTTAATTTGAAAAACATAGATTGAGAAAGATAAAACCTCACATGATATACTTTGAATCTCTCAAGTGTTTGATTTGGTAAGTGTTTCTCTCAAATTCAATCCATGAAAGATGAACTATCATAGGCTTGCATATCTTCTACTTCTCTACTACTATGTACACATGCAATGCACAAATCAAGAGGTCTTTATTCTGGTTATAACGGGATTAGAAAGATGAAATGATATATTGAAGAGATACAATGTTCGACCAAGGAAAATGGTGAGGATTGAGAACTGAGTCTAAGTGCAAGTGTGAGAAACAGATATCACTTCTTCATTTTTTTTTATTTTTTTTTATTTTTTTTTCAATATAATAGTTTATTTATTAATTTATTGCTTCAGTTTTTTTTTCAACCATGATATCGATGAACACAACAATAATCTCCTCCACACTTATTGAAACACTTATGGTATGATAAATCCAGTATTCCTCATCTTCTATGGTCAGACAAAGTTGTTTTTTTTTTTTTTTGATTTGTGGTGAGCTAAAAAGAAGAAAAGGCTAATCGGCTCAAAGGGCTGATCAAAGGATAAAATTATACGGTTTGGTTATTTGGCCAAGTGGTTTGTTCAAGAAAAAAAATGCCTCAATCATTTTTGTACAATTCATGTGAAAATGTAGCTTCAAAAAGAATCAATGCAAGTTCTGAAGTATTAATTTACCTTAGGCCTTAAGGTATTTTAGGATTGATGATCATTATAAATTCGAAACTCCTTTAACAACAAATAATGTTACCAAGTTTGCAAGGCCTTAATAAGAGCATAGAACATTTATCATATATAGGGTAAGTAGCACCCTTTAGTTTCTCACTAAAGTAGGAAATAGGGTTCGCTTACAGTAAAACTTAACCTACTCACACATTAAAGACATCACCTTCTAGCTTAAAAGCTTTATCAAATTTTGGTAGAGCTAGTATTGGAGCCTTTATTAGCCTTTGTTTTAACCTTCAAAGGTTTTCTATTATTTTTCTTCCCAAATAAATTTCATAATTTTCTTCACTAAATCGTTAAGTGGGGAAGCTAAGGTACTAAAGTCTTTGAAAAATATACTATAAAAACATGCCAAACCATGAAAACTTTTTACTTCACTAACATTTTAAGGAGTGGGACACTCTTAAATGACCTTCACCTTCTCTTTTTCTACTTAGACTTCTTCTTTTCTCATTTAAAATCCCAAAAATACCACATAGAGAAACGAGTACTTCTCAAGATTATAAAAAAAAAAATTTCTTCCCTAAGGACCATTAAGACTTCTTAACATATCTTAGATTATCTTCATGTTCTTAGAGTAGACAAGTATGTTGCGAAAGTATAGTATAACATACTCCCTTTTATGTTTCTCAAGACATGGTTCATCAACCTCATGAAGGTACTAGGTGCATCTACCAATAGGGTATTACTAAATACTTATATAACCCAAACTTAGTGTTGGATGTTACATTTCATTCATCCCCTCTTTGACCTTAATCTAATTAAAGCCACTCATAAGGTCAATCTTAGACAAAATATAGGATCCATGTAAATTTCTAAAAAAATGTCTAAACTAGGTATAGGAAGACTATACCTAATGGTTATCTAGTTAATAGCCTTTTAATCTACATACATTTACCATTTCCATCTTTCTAAGCATATAAGAGCACTAAAAAAACACATGTGCTTAAACTCTCCCTAAATCATCCTTTTTGCAGAAGTTCTCCCACTTTCTTCTATATTTACTTTGTTTCACTATGATTCCTTCTATAGGAAAACCTATTAGGTAGTGAAGCTTTTGAAATTAAGTCTGTATAATGTTTTATCCCCTTACTAGGAAGCAATCCCTAAGGTGATTTCCTTATGAAATACATCATTAAATTCTTCTAAGAGTGGTTGAATTTTTCTAGGCAACTGCTTATTGTTACCAATATTTTTTCTTTTGGGTACATCAAGTATAATGATTGCTTAGCAAGTAATTCCTGTTTCACTTCCCCAACTTGCACTGAAAGGATACTTTGAATTTGGTTTTTTTCAATTACCTATTACTTTTCCTTTATTTCGTCCCTTACTTTTTCTTTAACCTCTTCCTTTCCTCCCCTCTCTTCTTCCTCATATGAATTTTGTCATATTAGACCATATTTAGCGGTATAGGAATTAAAGGAATTATCTCTTATGATTGTGATTTTCTTTTTAGGAATACCTATTAGAATACCCATCATGATTAACATTGTTGTTAAATTTCCATGGCTTTTCCAGTAGCATATGGCTAGCCTTTATTAGAACCATATCACACTTAACACTATTTGAATATCTACTTATGAAAAATAAACTAAAACCAGTTTATCAACTAACAAATTCCTATTATCATTCAACCATTGAAGTTTGTATGGCTTAGGTAAAGGGATGGTGAATAATCCTAACTTATTCTCTAATCTAGTTCTAGCTACATTGACACAACTACCATCATCAATAATTAAAGATCAAGTATGACCTTGGATTGAACACATTATATGAAAGATGTTCTCTCACTGATTTTCTTCACTTTGATTGGTCATGCTACCTAACATCCTCCTAACCACTAAATCTTCATCTCCTGAAAAGGAAGACTAGGAAAAATGCTAGAGAAGAGTATTCTCCATTGTCCTTTATAATCATGCTGTTATTGTTAGAACATTGAGAGGTTATATGATTTCTATCCAAGCATTTGAAATATTTGATGGAAGACTTTTTGCTACTAGACAATGTGTTAAATGTTTTTCCTTAGACTCCTTAGAGTCCTTAGTCTCTCTAAACTCCCTAGGCTTAAAACTTGATTCCTTTTTCTTGTCTTTCCAAGAGTTTGTTAATGTTAACTATATGATGGGTGCTTACTCTTACTCTTTCCTTGTAATTGTTGCTCAACTTGTAGGGCTTGGTGATATAGTTCATTTAGGCTCATGTAATGATGAAGTTCTACCATATCCCTAATTTCCTCCTTGAGTCCTTGGAACTTAGCCATCGTTACTTCTTTTCCTTCTTCTAAGTTTACTTTTATGATGGTCATTTCCATCTCCTTATAATACTCATCTACACCCTTATTCTCTTGGGTGAATCTTTGCAACCTATTGTACAATTTCCTAAGATAGTAGGGTGGCACAAATCTACCCCTTAAGATATGTGTCATCTTTTTCCAAGTGTCTATTGGATGAAACATTTCCTTCTCTTTGGTTAATTTGTCCCATAAAATGAGGGAATAATATGTGAATTCAAAGGTACCCATTTTAACCTTTTGATCCTCTCTAATGGAGTAGGAAGAAAAACTTTGCTCAACCTTGAGTTTCCATTCAAGATAAACCTTTGGGTCATTCTTTTGGTGGAACTTAGGCATCCTTACCTTGATCCCATTTAAACTATCTTGATAGTTATTATTTTTCCTAATTTATGACTAGTCTTTTTTTTAGAACTACCCTTATCTTTAGAGGAACCCTATTCATAGAAGGGTGCCTATGCCTAGTCTCCCTATGCCTAGAAGACTTTCTATCTCTATTCTTAGAATGATAATTCTTATCCCTAGAGTGATGGTGTCTTTCCTTAGAATGAGGCCTATCCCTTGAAGAATGTTTATCCTTTTCCCTTAGAGGTGATTTAACTTTATTCTTAAAGTGGATTTTTTCTTTCTTTCTTAACTAAAACTTAGAACTTATTTTCCCATAGAAGTTAACATCATCATAGGATGTCTCTTCTAATTCTCTATGGAAACATCCTCTCCTAGAACTTCCTATTTCATTACCTTCTTCATATTTAGCCTTTACCCTAAAAGAATTATATTTTTTTTGTTAAACCTATCTATGTTCTATTCTAAGGATCTACTTTAATGTTGAAATAATCTTTCTAGTTTATGAGTTAAGGTTTTCCTTTGGAACCTAGGTGTATATTCGTCTTCATTCATGATTAATCCTCTCCACTCATGAAATCAAGAAAATCAACCAAGAGTAAAGTTAGAGATTAGCTTCTTGCCCAAGTTCCTACCACTTAAACACATAGAACTTAAGGAATTGGCATTGTAAGAGTGAGGTTAAAGATTGACTTCTTACCCAAGAAAATGTGAAAAGTATAAGAAAAGATTTAAACATGTAATCACTTAGGCTACTTTGCAAACCTAAGACAATTATTAAACCTCCTTATACCTTCTCAAACATGCACATGTAAGCCACCATGGAAAATTGGTGAGTAATCTACACCAATTTAAGTCAATGTCCTTGTTACACACATTCTAATGGAAAATAAATTACAAGTAAAGAACTCCTAATGCACTTTTCTAAAACATGCAAGAGAAAACCTACTACAAAATTTACAATGCTTGTACAAATTAAAACCTAAGTTGTACTGAATTAAAACTTAATTGATCTTCAAGTTCCCAAATTCCTTTGAATGCTTGAATGCTCCTTTTCTTGAGTTCCTTGGCCCTTTTGGTGAAAACTCTCCACCTGCACCAAAGAATCCAAACAATTAGGAGATACTTCTCACCAATCCCTAAGTCTTTACACTCTTTAAATCACTTATGTAGTACACTTTCCAAGGCTTTGAGCCTTTTTGAATTCACTTTTTCCTTTTACCACTTATTTTCAGTTTTTAAGTATTGAATGAATTCTAAAAGTTATCAATTTAATTAATGTGAATTACTTGATACAATCATTATGGAAGAGAATATGCTTACAAAAAAAATCCAATAAAAAGAAAAATTCAAGGACAAAACCAAAGAATTTAGAAAACAAGCAAGAAAAGTTCAAAAGAAGGATGCTAAACTCAAAGTAGAAAATAATTTGAAAAAAATTAAATGAAATCAAGAAGACAAGAAAGTATTAAGCACATTTAAAAGCACTCATAAGGTGTAGAATAGAAGTGAACTGTCTCTTAAAAATTTCCTTAAACACAAATGTTAAGTCTATTCTAGTCTAACAAACCCTAAGTGCATGCAAGTCTTTGATTCATAACTATGATCTCAATTTAAAAGAAATCAATAAAGCAAAAATTACAATAACAAATTGAAATGAGAAATTACAAATGAAAAACAGAAGCTACTATATGTACTTCTTTTTTTTAATACTTTTGGAAATTGCATTTTGATCCTTAAACTTTGAAATTTACTATTGAGTCCTTTATTTTTAAATTTTTAAAAAAGAAACCTTATATTTTATTTTTGCATAATTTTACTTTTTATTTTTTATTTTTCTCCTGTAAACAAAAAATTTACAAAAGAAATTCTTTTGCACTTAATTTGACTTTTCTTTTTTATCATGTAACTTTAGCCGTCAATTATTGTAAATTTCTTTGAGAATTAGATAAACTTCTTTGGAATCGAGAAATGTTCTTTTTAAAGCTTTTAAATACATATTCACATATTATTTTTGGATTATAACTAAAATTCACTTCAATGAAACACTTGCATCGACAATATGCATGAACATGGAATAACTCATGCAAACTTTGGTGGAATTAAAAAATTTATACTGATTAAATAATGTCTCATCATTTAACAACTTTTATTCTCATACATAATCATCATATTACAATAAGATTAGCTTTGATACCACTTTGATGTGACCTTCTATGAAGAAAAACTGTTAAAGGATCTAAGCTTGGAAGAAATCAAATGCAGTCACATTTTCATCATCTTTAATTCGGATATAAGCATACAAAATTAAGTAGAAATTCAAAACAAGAAAAATAATAAGAGATGATGGATTATTAAGCACCATAAATACTTATGGAAGAAAAATTTGATAAACTTAAATCTACACCATAATGGTGCCATCTTTCATTTATAAGGAATGGTTGAGAATTGACTCAAGACTTAGAACTTCAAGTGAAGTAAGAGAAAATTTCTCTCAAATCTCACTAAAAAGTGATGAAAAAGAATTATGACTCTAAAGTGATCAAAATACAAGAGATCCTGACTATTTATAGGAAATTTGGATTTGACCAGGCTTGCTAAAGTTTCCCCTCCATGCTTCTATTTTGAGCCTTTTATGGCCCTAACCCTAAGAACTTAGGTTACATGCTTAAAAGTGAAGGAAAAGTACAAGAAAGAAGTCCTTGACCTAGGAGCCACCTTAGTAACCTCTACATCATATACTTTAATGATATTAAGTACTTATTAAACCATGAGAAATGTCAAAAATAATTTCTATAGAAAATATAATAAAAAAATCAAATTTCCCTACCTCTTTATAAGATGCATCCGTTGGTAATGTATAAGACCTTTAAGTTTAGCCTCTTCACTGAGGTGAACAATTAAGTAAGCCATGACACTAAGCATGAATATGGAAATAACATTTCAAAGTGGCATAGAGTGATTACAATTCCATTTTACAATTGTTCTTAAACAATGAGCCAAACTCATTCAAAATTTGCCACCTGATTAGGTAATGCTCCCCTCATGGCCAATGGTAGGAGTTGTTCCATCAATATATGATAATCATAAATTTTCTAATATCCCATTTAAGTAAATATTTTCTTCATTAATGCATCTAAAAATGTTACTTTAGTACCCATCTGGTACAATGATAATTCTTAAGTTTGTTAGGAAAGCCTTCTCTTCCCTTAGTTGATCAGTGTACACATAGTTAATGGATGAGGTCTTTTGCTAGATTTGAAATTGAGGTTTCTTTTTGCGAGAATGGTGTAATTAGATGGTCATACACCTTATCTCTAGTTTTTCATTTTTTACAACTATAAAAAACACAAAGACATAATATTTTATGATAAAAAACACTATGTTAAAAGATAAAGTTGATGAATCCGTTAACTCTATGTTCATACTCGGGAGGATTTTGTGTCATTTTAATCCATGACTTATCAATTGATGTATGAAATATTTATAATTGACAAAGTTGACAAAATTCATGACAAATTAAAGAAGGACTATAAAAGGTAATGCTACACTAAACAAACTACAAAGAAGAATTATGCAAATTTAGTTACAAGTACCTTATCCTTATCTAGTACCAATTGTAGGGTTCACATAAAAACTATCAATGGGTGCAATCTGCAAGCAAAATAGTGTCTCACATCTTCATCTAAGAGAGATTCACAATCTTTATGTCATTATTTTATGAAAGTTCTTAGCAATTTGCAATTGTCATTGTGACAACAAAGTACAAATACTAGGACAGTAATGAAGAAAAATATTTCACACATGGAGATGAATGGAAGCTAGAAGCACCAAGTTCTATATACTCAATAAATGACTAAAAAGGAGAAATGAATTCAGTAAAAAAAGAAAACAAAGCTAATACTTAGTTTTTATTCTTTAAGCAGCTTAAGAAGAATGTGGCTGACCTTCTACTAGATATATTACTTCAATTGTAAGAAAACAAAAATTAAAAACAATGCTCTATAGTTAACAAATAAAAAAAAATCACAAAAACAATTAGAGAATAGTCTATTGCATTTCAGAAAAAATAGATGAAAGTAAAATGAAGCTAATAGTAAAGTTGCAGTCAGCAGCTAATAAGAATAAGGTCATTAAGATACATGTGACAGTAGAAGTATTGATGGGCTTAATCAATCACAATGATTTAGACCAAGTTGAAATTTGGAAAATGCATATAAGCTTAGAACTTACCAATATAGATCAAAGTCAAAAAAGTTGAGACAAACTACCCATATAAAATATATCACACATAATATACCAACAACTTCAATCTCCAAGTTCACATGAAGAAATGTTAACCTAAAAAATTCTATGCTGCTTAAATTAATTAAACATAGCATAATGAAAAGTTGATAAAAGACATATTGCTTAAATGTTTTCATAAGTCCTCTTTTTCTTAGATTAGCACAAGCACAACAACAAAATCAATGGATAACGAGCTATTATTCATTTCTTAATTATAAACCTTGGAAGAAAGAATGACATTTGAAAAATAAATATCCACTAAAGATTATAAAGGATGACTAGGAGTAGAGAGAACTTCTACTAGTGAGCTGGATAAAGAACAATGAAGCAGAAAATGTGTCTCTCAAATTAAAGGAGAGTTTATTGAATAAAGAACATAAAATGCAGAAGGTTTTCCAATAAAATAATGAACTAAGAACCAGGGAACTTAATTCTATTAACAAGGTGGGGGAGTTAGCTAAGTTGTTGGAAGAAGCTACAGGTAAAAACCAGCTATGTAATGTTATAAGACATTCCTTATGGGACATAAACAAACAACATATATTAATCGAGATGCATAGACCATTTTTAACCTCATTAAGTACCAAAAAATAATGCTAGCGGCATAAAAATGCTTAAGAACTAGGGATGGAAGTGAACAAAGTCGTCTGATAGGGGCCTACGACTCGACTTGTTTAAAACCTAGTTTAACTCAACACATTTAATAAATAAACAAGCTCAGACTTATTAAAACTCCTTTTTAGATAAACAGGTCAGGCTTAAATCTATGAAAAAAGTTTCTTTAGCCTATTCACGGGACTATTTATCTTTACATATTATATATTTATATTTATTATATTTATTTTAATATATTATATTTATATCATATTAATATATTTACATAATTTGTTAAAAATTAAAATTTTTAATTTCAAACAAAATGAATCCTAGATGACTTTCTCCTTATCCTCAAAATAGAACCCTCCTTTGCCATTTTCATCTACATCTACGAGACTACAACTTGACACGCTCGTCGCAAACGCGCAAAAATAATTTCTAGATTTCCCCCAAACTATTGGTATTGTCTAAGGTGCAACCTAGGTCATCTCCCAAAGACCATTTCATATTCTTAAGCAAATTAGGAGAAAGTTAGAAAAAAGGGATTTTGTAAATATATGATATTAAGTGCGAAATGCAAAATACAGACTGAAATTAATTTGACTTAACAATTATCAACTCAAGGAATTCAGAGGCTATTTTCATAACTAATCATTGATCTCTAAAATCATGCATTGTGTTTATCAACCTAGGATCATCTGGAACCCCTACAATGATCCTTGAATTCTCTACTGAGAAACCTCTCAGAATTCAATTGATTATGATCAATAAGACTTAGTAACCACTTAATCTTTCATCTAAACCAATTTTATAATCAGAATTCAGTTGAAGTAAGTAATAAAATGAAAACCTTCAATTAAATTACTTAATTTCTACTCTTCAAACTTTTGGAAAATGATTTACCAATCAAAAACCAATTATAAATCAATTATGCATTAATCAAAATACGTCAACCGATCAAACTTTGATTAAAGAATAAAATTGAAGAATATAGTGAAGTAGAGTAGAAACCACTTAATAAGCATGTAAATAAAGATCAAGACCTCAAAGTTAAAATGAAAATAGCTTGAATCCTTGAATTGAAACTACAAACCTAGCCTTCCATGAAGGAGGCAAACTAACAACAAAGAAAGAGGCAAACTAACAACAAATAAATCCTAAGCCTTCCATGTAGGAGGCAACTAACAATAAAGAAAAAATAAGCCTTCCATGTAGGAGGCAAACTAACAAGAAAGAAAACCTAAGCCTTCCATGAAGGAGGCAAAACTAACAAGAAAGAAAGAAAGAAAGAAAGAAAATGGTATTGGAGTTAATCTCCAAAATGGTGTGTTTCTCCTCTTGTAAACCCTTCTATTTATAGAGGATTTTTGAGGCATCATCTTCAGAAAGTCACCAACTAGGATATTACTTTTCTACCCTTTTTATTGCTTTCACATGGGCTTTGTTGAAAATGCAAAACACTTTTGAATTTTTGTCACCAATGAGCACAACAATTTTGACTTTCTTGCACCGCAATTTCGGATGTTCACATGTCCGAATTAGAGCTTGACTTCTGAACAAAAGTTGTATCCCCGGATCTTAGCTGTCCAACAAAGTTGATTTCATCTCAATATTACTTCTGTATCTCAAGATATGGTCGGATCTTTGCACACTGTTCAAATTCCACGTCAGCAACACTATCTCATCTTTTGAGATAATTTCGGAGTCCTAAACATCCCAGTTAGAGTCTGCTCTTGCTTTGTAACTATGGACACTTCTTTAAGCTTTCATTCAAGATAGATTTCATGATTTTTTGATGTCTACAACTCCTATTATGCTCAAAATACTATAATAGTGTCATTTTAATCGGGTAAGCAAAGAAATTCAATTAAACTTCATATGAACCCAAACTCATAAAATATGACAAAGATCACTTAATTGATTATATAAGAAGTATTAATGAGATAAAATTGAGAGATAATTATTTATGACATCTATGCTTATCAAATTCCCCCACACTTATCTTTTGCACGTCTCGAGCAAACTTAAGTTAAGGATTGGTGACTATTTTTTTTTTTTTTGAAAGAACATCAAAGTTTTGAGTTGATTTCTCAAGAATTCACAAAATTTCATGAAGCATTCTTTCATCACATTTTTGAAATTACTTAGAAAGGCAACTTTAATTTGAAAAACATAGATTGAGAAAGATAAAACCTCACATGATATACTCTGAATCTCTCAATTGTTTGATTTGGTAAGTGTTTCTCTCAAATTCAATCCATGAAAGATGAACTATCATAGGCTTGCATATCTTCTACTTCTCTACTACTATGTACACATGCAATGCACAAATCAAGAGGTCTTTATTTGGTTATAACGGGATTAGAAAGATGAAATGATATATTGAACAGATACAATGTTAGACCAAGGAAAATGATGAGGATTGAGAACTAAGTCTAAGTGCAAGTGTGAGAAACAGATATCACTTCTTCATTCTTTTTTTTCTTTTTTTCAATATAATAGTTTATTTATTAATTTATTGCTTCAGTTTTTTTTTTAACCATGATATTGATGAACACAACAATAATCTCCCCCACACTTATTGAAACACTTATGGTATGTTAAATCCAGTATTCCTCACCTTCTATGGTCAGACAAAGTTGTTTTTTTTTTTTTTGATTTGTGGTGGGCTAAAAAGAAGAAAAGGCTAATCGGCTCAAAGGGCTGATCAAAGGATAAAATTATATGGTTTGGTTATTTGGCCAAGTGGTTTGTTCAAGAAAAACAGTGCCTCAATCATTGTTGTACAATTCATGTGAAAATGTAGCTTCAAAAAGAATCAATGCAAGTTCTGAAGTAACATATTCCATGGATGAAAATCACACAAGAAAGAAAATAATAATAAGGCTCAAAATCTCACAGGTAATATATTTATCAACTCTAATCTATCCAGTTCAAATATGTGTTGCCAAACTAATTAATCTCGAAATGTAAATCATTTTGCTTCAATTATTTTATGAAATCTAAAGAAAAAACATACTTCCACATTCAAATTTTTTTTTTTAATCATAAGATGCGTATCAAGAGTCAAGTGTAACTCCTTACTCAGCCATCTTACTCAAAGCAAGTTTATGATTCTAACCTAATTTTTTTTTTTTTGGGTTTTTTTTTTTTTATATATCAGACCATCCTCCCCCCAACCTATCCAAGACATTGTCCCCAATGTCTTAGATGGAATTTCATATGACAGGAAAAGAAATGTGAGAAAACCACCAAAGTAAGGAAAAGTTATAACCGAAGAGTGGTATCTAGTTCTCTTTTGTCTCTACCATCCTGATTTGGTTGGTTCACCAGCTGCATTGCTTGACTGAGCTCAGATGTAGGATTTTGCAAAATCTCAAGTAGCTGTTCAACAGTTGAAGCAGATACTATGATGTTGCGCATGGATTGTGGCATGAACTCCTGCTCTACTGCATGATCTAAAAAGGATATCAAACCATTATAAAAGCCATTAATATTCAATAAGCCCAAAGGTTTTTTATGAAAATTCTGATAGGCCCAAAATATAATGGTAAAAATTTCTTCCATTGTTCCAAGACCACCAGGTAATGCAATAAATGCATTAGAATTAACCAACATGTGTCTCATACGGTCATGCATGGTTGCAACCTTCAATTCAGTACCCAGGGTCAAGTAGGAGGTGCTCCCATTTTTTAAGCCAACACCTAAGACGTTACACCCCTTTGTGAGTGCAGATCCTGCAACACATCCTTTTAAACCCTGAATCCCTCCCCCATAAACAAGATTGATTTTTCTTGCAGCTAATGCCTTACCAAGGGTATAAGCTGCATGTTGAAATTCTCCATCCTTTCCAAGGTTAGACCCACCAAAAACACAGATAGTATTGATCCTATCCATATACGGTGTTTCTATCTTTTTTGAAAAAATATGTCATAGAGGTTGATAATTTATAGGGACTCAATATCAGACAAGGAGATCGCTTGAATAGTGCGGGATCAGGATTTGGTAGCAAAAGTTTGAACTTTTGTTGCAAAAGTTTGAATTTTTGTTCAAGGAAAAGGTGAATGTCAGAGGGGAAAGACTTTGAGCAGGAGTGAAAATTTCAAAAAATGGTGGCCCAATAAATTGAAAAGACAATGCAAATGACAAATAAACACGCTTGAGAATGAACAATAGTTGTGATTGTGGCTCACATCTTCCTCTGGTTTTACGTCCAGTAACGGCTGAAACGCCTTCAAAGAGTCGAGGATGTGCTTCCCATTCAGTTTTCTTGTAAACTGACAATAGGGTCTTTTAAAGTCAGATTCCCAAGACTATAACGTGTTTTTTCCTTACGGAACAGTTCAAACAAATCAAGAAGAACTCCTTGTACATGCCCACTAGGATGCGTCTCAAGAGTCTCAATGATATCATCCAATGACTCCTTACTCAGTCCATCCTTTATGAATTGAATTTTGTCCTCTCGATTTCTTGAAACCATTCCAGGGTTCTTACATCTTGTGTTACAGGTCCATCTTGCACACCTGTAGCAAACTCCAATTCTTTTTGCCCTTCTCTTCTTTGCATAGGAACTTCTTCCCATACCTGGCATGTTTTTAACAAATGATTCTTGAAATTCACCTGCTAAACGTACCTTAGCTTCAATGATCCAACGAACATCTTCTGGAAGGCCTAAGAGTGTTAATGTCCTCAATCGTTCAAGTCTGCAATTGTAAATGTCTTTAAGAAAATTTCTGGGGAGAGTAGGGAACAAAATTTTGATCCTGGTGAGAGCTTTCTCCATTTTTTTCTTAAAACACTCAAGTTATTATGTCTGCAAGCTCAATGTAGTGTAATAGTTGGGATGATTTAAGAGGTGAAGAAGGAAGTTGAGAGATTAGTTGAAACTTATAAGCGATGAATGTGAGAGAGGGAGAGAGAGAAAGAGAGAGAGAGAGAAAGAAAGAGAGAGAAAGAGAGAGAGAGAGAGACTTCTCTTGAATTTATTGCAAGTATGTGGCATTGTGCAAATGCACTTCTTCTACCGTGTGCTTTTGAAAACCTTCAAAAAAAATGGTTTAAGACAATGTCCATTCACCTTGAAGATTTTTGCAGTTACCTCATTTTTTTATTTCCACTACACCATAAGGAAAAACATTAGTAACTACAAATGGTCCTAACCATCTAGAGCGTAGCTTACCAGGCATAAGCTTTAGCCGAGAATTGAAAAGGAGAACTTTTTGTCCAACGGAAAACTCCTTTCTTGCCAAATTTTTGTCATGAAGAGTTTTGACCTTTCCTTTGTAAATTTTGGAGTTTTCGTAGGCTTCCAATCGAATTTCTTCAAGTTCCTGCAATTGAAGCTTCCTATGGGTTCCTGCTTGGTCTAGATCCATGTTGCATTTCTTTACTGCCCAAAATGCTCTATGCTCTAATTCAACTGGAAGATGACATGCTTTACCAAAGACAATCCTGTAGGGAGACATGCCAATGGGTGACTTGTAGGTTGTCTTATATGCCCATAACGCATCAACAAGGCGCAAGCTCCAATCCTTCCTGTTAGGCTGAACTGTTTTCTCTAAGATTTTCTTGATCTCTCGATTAGAAACTTCAGCTTGACCATTTGTTTGAGGATGATATGGGGTGGAGACTTTATGCATGACTCCATATTTGCGGAGTAGGGCTTCCATTGTGCGGTTGCAAAAATGAGTACCTTGGTCACTAATTAGAGCTCTAGGAATGCCAAACCTGCTAAAAATGTTAGACCTGATAAAATCTGCAACAACTCGAGCATCATCAGTACGAGTGGCTTTTTCCTCCACCCATTTTGAAACATAATCAATAGCTAGCAGAATGTAAACAAAGCCAAAAGAGACAGGGAATGGACCCATAAAGTCTATACCTCATACATCAAATACCTCACAAAAGAGAAGTGGTTGTTGGGGAATCTCATTTCTGCGCGAAATACTCCCTATTCTTTGGCACTGCTCACAAGTTATGCATAATCTGTGTGCATCACGAAATATTGTAGGCCAATAAAAGCCTGAGTCTAGTACTTTTCTAGCTGTCCGTTGTGGCCCAAAGTGTCCACCACAAGCTAGCGAATGGCAAAAGGTAAGTACAGACTGAACTTCATGATCTGGAACACATCTTCTAATGATTTGATCACTACATGTCTTCCAAAGGTATGGTTCATCCCATATGTAGTGTTTGGCATCACTTTTCAACTTGGCAATTTGTGATTTGGTGAAGTGTTTGGGTATTTCTTTAGCAACCAGATAGTTTACCAAATCTGCATACCAAGGATCCTTCCCGTGCAAATGATAAAGATGTTCTTCTGGGAATGAATCTGCAATTGAAATTTCTTCACAAGGTTGCTGGATCCGACTTAAATGATCTGCAACAAGGTTCTCTGCACCACTCTTGTCTTTAATCTCTAAATCAAATTCTTGCAACAGAAGCATCCAGCGAATCAGTCTTGGCTTAGCATCTGCCTTCTTAAGCAAGTATTTCAAAGTTGCATGGTCAGAGAATACAATAACTTTAGATCCAAGCAAATAGGAGCGAAATTTATCTAATGCAAACACAATTTCCAACAGCTCCTTCTCAGTAGTTGTGTAATTGGATTGGGTTGCATCAAGTGTGCGAGAGGCATATGCAATGACATGAGATTTCTTGCTAACTCTTTGAGACAGTACAGCACCAAGGGCATAATTAGATGCATCACACATTAATTCAAATGGAAGCGTCCAATTAGGTGGTTGAATGATAGGAGTGGTTGTCAACCGCTTCTTTAGTTCATCAAATGAATCCTTGCATGCTTGATCAAACACAAATTTGGTATCTTTTTGTAGTAGTTTAGAAAGAGGTTGTGCAATCTTGTTAAAATCCTTGATGAATCTTCTGTAAAAACCTGCATGACCAAGTAAAGAACGTACTTCTCGCACAGAAGTGGGGTAAGGTAGAGAAGTAATAATGTCTATCTTGGCCTTATCAACCTCTAAACCTTTGCTAGATACCAAGTTTCCTAAGACTATACCTTCTGTTACCATGAAATGAAATTTTTCAAAATTCAAAACCAGGTTAGTCTCAATGCATCTGTCCAAAACTTTAGAGAGGCTTTCTAAGCATGCATCAAAAGAAGAACCATATACAGTGAAGTCATCCATAAACACTTCCATGCAACTTTCTAAGAGATCAGAGAAAATGCTTACCATGCATCTTTGAAAGGTTCCAGGGGCGTTGCATAGACCAAAAGGCATCCTTCGATAGGCAAAAGTACCAAAAGGACAAGTGAAGGTGGTCTTATGCTGGTCTTCTGGGGCTATATGTATTTGAAAATAACCTGAAAAACCATCTAGAAAGCAATAGTGAGATTTTCCTGCTAATCTTTCCAAAATTTGGTCTATGAAGGGCAAAGGGAAGTGATCCTTGCGAGTAGCTTGGTTAAGCTTCCTATAATCTATGCACACTCTCCAATTGTTTTGTATTCTGGTAGGGATTAGTTCATCATTGTGATTTTTGACTACAGTCATGCCAGTCTTCTTAGGAACTACTTGCACCGGGCTTACCCAATCACTGTCTGAGATGGGATAGATGATACCAGCTGCCAAAAGCTTACCTACTTCCTTCTTTACCACATCTAGGATGGTTGGATTCAAACGCCTTTGTGGTTGTCTAACAGGTCTGGTGTTTTCCTCCAGCAATATCCTATGCATACAAGTAGATGGGATAATGCCTGGAATATCAGCCAAAGTCCATCCAATTGCTTGTTTATAGCTTTTTAAGGTTTGCAACAACCTTTCTTCTTGTTGTGGTAGAAGGTTCTTTGCTACAATGACAGGAAGCTTCTCATTTTCCCCCAAATAAGCATACTTTAGATGTTCAGGCAAAGGCTTCAATTCCAAAGGAGGTGGTTGTATTATGGAAGGAAGGGATCTATCTGAGATTGAAATGTCTGCAACACTTGCATCTAACATGTCATCTTTCAACGAAGGTTGGTCTGCAACATTAATCCTGGAACACACAATACATGGATCAAATTCATCACATGTGCAAGTAAAATTATCTAAGTAATCTAAATCAAAATCAAAAAATTCAAAAAATAAATTGTCAATAGAATAATCATCCGCAAGAAGGTCTATGGCATCAAGTTGAAAGAGTGAATGGTTCTCTATAGGATGCTTCATGGCTTCAAATATGTTGAATTGGATGATATCATCTCCAAATTCCATAGAGAGAGTCCCCGTATGCACATCTATCTTTGTTTTTGCAGTTTTGAGGAAAGGTCTCCCTAGGATCAAGGTTGCTCTATTCATGGATGACTCATCTTCCACATCCAAAATGTAGAAGTCAGCTGGAAAGATCAGCTTATTCACTTGAACTAGCACATCTTCAAGTACTCCGACTGGATGTGCTGTACTTCTGTTGGCTAATTGAATCACCACACCAGTTGGCTTCAGTTCTCCCAGATTCAAAGATTTATAAACTGATGAGGGCATAACATTAATGGAAGCACCTAGATCCAGCAATGCATCACCAAATGTAGAATTTCCTATTGTGCAAGGAATGGTGAAAGTTCCTGGATCTTTACATTTCTGAGGGAGGCTGGGTTGAATTAAGGCAGAAACATTGCGTCCCACACTAATCTTCTCATCCCCTTTGAGTCTTCTCTTATGCGTGCACAAATCCTTTAGAAATTTGGCATATTTGGAATTTGCTTGATAGCATCTAGAAGTGGTATGTTGACTTCCACTTTCCTGAAGGTATCTAGAAGCTCCTTATCCAATTCTACATGAACATTGGGCTGGATTGGACCATTCTATTTGGAAAAGGTAAAGATACCTTCTGATCAGCACAATTTGGGGTTTTTGTCTCATCAGATGCTTCAAGTGCAGATCGTTTATGGCAAGCTTCTTTTTGTTGATCATTCGATGTCTTATCGAAGGCTGGTGTACTTTTTTCATCAGACTTTCTCTCTTATTCAGATGGCTCATCAGAGTTGTCTCCAGGTGTAGAGATAAATGCTTCTTTTTGGTGTGGATTAGTCTGATTGAAGCTTTGTTGCTTTAAAATTGTAGGGTCTGTCTGCACTTTCTTCCCACTTCTCAAGGTCATGGCATTCACACTTTTGGGATTTATGATAGGTTGAGAAGGTAATTGACCAGAACCTTGAGATTTCAATTGGTTGACAGTGGTAGCCAACCGCCCAATTTGAGTTTGTAAATCCTGAATGGTAGAACTTACATTTTGTTGAAATTGAAGATTGTTGGTTGCTAATTGCTTCATCAAATCATCAAGAGAGGGTTCAGAAGCATTAGAGGGTACAGATTGCTGCATATGCTGTTGTTGTTGTCTGAATGGCGGTGGTTGGTATTTATTTTGGGAGTCAAATGTTTGAATCCTTTGTTGTTGTGGAGGACCATATCTCAAGTTAGGATGTTTCTCCAACTAGGATTGTATGATCCAGAAGGTGGTTCAAACTTCTGTTGCTGATAATGTTGAGGAGGCCTGTATTGTTGTCCTGTGCCAAAAATACCATTTACTGCAGCCTCAGGTGTCTCACTTTCTTGCAATGTTGGGCATGCATCAGTAGGATGATCTGCAGAAGTACAGATGCCACATGTTTTGGTTTTGTCAACAACATTAAGTTGCTGTTGTTGTCCGATGGCCAACTGTCTTACGATGGAGGTTAGTTCTTCAATTCTATTCTCCAATCGTGTATGGTCTGTCTTAGTGGTCATTTCATGGACTCCTTTAGACAAGGAATTAGTTCGAGAAATGAATTGCTGAGAATTTTCTGCCATGTTGGCAATCAAATCTCGAGCTGCTGTAGGAGTTTTGTCCATAAGTGCTCCACCACTAGCTGCATCAACCATGCTTCTGTCCATTGGCATGAGTCCTTCATAGAAATACTGAATCAGTAATTGATCACTGATTTGATGGTGTGGACAAGTGGCGCATAGTTTCTTGAATCTCTCCCAATACTCATAGAGAGTTTCTTGGGAGTTCTGTCTGATGCCGCAAATCTCTTTTCTGATAGCTGCTGTTCTGGATGCAGGGAAGAATTTCTCCAGGAATAATCTCTTCATATCATTCCAGCTTGTAACAGATGTTGGATGTAGATAGTACAACCAGTCCTTAGCTCCATCATTTAAGGAGAAAGGAAATGTCTTCAACTTGATATGATCTTCAGGAATTCCTTGTGGCCGCATTGTGGAACACACAATGTGAAATTCCTTCAAATGTTTATGAGGGTCTTCACCTGCAAGGCCATGAAACTTAGGTAGCAAATGTATTAATCCAGATTTTAGTTCAAATGGTGCATCAACATCAGGGTATTGAATACACAACGGTTGATAAGCAACATCAGGTGCAGCTAATTCTTTTAGGGTTCTATCAGCCATGTTCTTAGCAGAATATTTGAAACTATCAAAATTTAAAGATGAAAAATCACTACTGTTACTTTCTTGGTTATTACTGAATGAATGTCTTCTATGTGCTCTTTTCAAATGGTGGAATGTTCTATCAATCTCAGAATCATATGCATATAAATTTTCAGGATTGGATCGGGTCATGCACAAAAAGGTGAATTCATACAGAAAATCCAAGAATATATACCTAAAGTAAAAAAAAATTGTTAGAAAGATTAAAATTTTTATACAAACTCCTAAATGAGCCTAGGAAACTAAAATGGTCCCCCGCAACGGCGCCAAATTTTTGACGCGCTTGTCGCAAACGCGCAAAAATAATTTCTAGATTTCCCCCAAACTATTGGTATAGTATAAGATGCAACCTAGGTCATCTCCCAAAGACCATTTCATATTCTTAAGCAAATTAGGAGAAAATTAGAACAGGGGGATTTTGTAAAGATTGATATTGACTTCTAAATGCAAAATACAGAATGAAATTAATTTCACTTAACAATTATCAACTCAAGGAATTCAGAGGCTATTTTCTTAACTAATCATTGATCACTAAAATCATGCATTATGTTTATCAACCTAGGATCATCTGGAACCCCTACAATGATCCTTGAATTCTCTACTGAGAAACCTCTCAGAATTCAATTGATTATGATCAACAAGATTTAGTAACCACTTAATCTTTCATCTAAACCAATTTTATAATCAGAATTCAGTTGAAGTAAGTAATAAAATGAAAACCTTCAATTAAATTACTTAATTTCTACTCTTCAAACTTTTGGAAAATGATTTACCAATCAAAAACCAATTATAAATCAATTATGCATTAATCAAAATACGTCAACCGATCAAACTTTGATTAAAGAATAAAATTGAAGAATATAGTGAAGTAGAGTAGAAACCACTTAATAAGCATGTAAATAAAGATCAAGACCTCAAAGTTAAAATGAAAATAGCTTGAATCCTTGAATTGAAACTACAAACCTAGCCTTCCATGAAGGAGGCAAACTAACAACAAAGAAAGAGGCAAACTAACAACAAATAAATCCTAAGCCTTCCATGTAGGAGGCAACTAACAACAAATAAATCCTAAGCCTTCCATGTAGGAGGCAACTAACAATAAAGAAAAACTAAGCCTTCCATGTAGGAGGCAAACTAACAAGAAAGAAAACCTAAGCCTTCCATGAAGGAGGCAAAACTAACAAGAAAGAAAGAAAGAAAGAAAATGGTATTGGAGTTCATCTCCAAAATGGTGTGTTTCTCCTCTTGTAAACCCTTCTATTTATAGAGGATTTGTGAGGCATCATCTTCAGAAAGTCCCCAACTAGGATATTACTTTTCTACCCTTTTTATTGCTTTCACATGGGCTTTGTTGAAAATGCAAAACACTTTTGAATTTTTGTCACCAATTAGCACAACAATTTTGACTTTCTTGCACCGCAATTTCGGATGTTCACATGTCCGAATTAGAGCTTGACTTCTGAACAAAAGTTGTAGCCCCGGATCTTAGCTGTCCAACAGAGTTGATTTCATCTCAATATGACTTCTGTATCTCAAGATATGGCCGGATCTTTGTACACTGTTCAAATTCCACGTCAGCAACACTATCTCATCTTTTGAGATAATTTCGGAGTCCTAAACATCCCATTTAGAGTCTGATCTTGCTTTGTAGCTGTGGACACTTCTTTAAGCTTTCATTAAAGACAGATTTTATGATTTTTGGATGTCTAAAACTCCTATTATGCTCAAAATACTATAATAGTGTCATTTTAATCGGGTAATCAAAGAAATTGAATTAAACTTCATATGAACCCAAACTCATAAAATATGACAAAGACCACTTAATTGAACATATAAGAAGTCTTAATGAGATAAAAGTTAGAGATAATTATTTATGAAATTTATGCTTATCAGATTTTTAAATATAAATATTAATTAATGATCCCTAATTACTCAATATTACAAATAATTTACCAAAACCATTGATAGATTCGATTAGAACCATAACCAGTGGATGTGTCAATTGATTGATTTAATTTCTCAAGTTGAATTCTTTCTTACTGCACCTTAATCATCACTGTTGAAAATTGAGTTTGGACCTAACTCAACCTTGAAAGCTAGCTCATGAGGTTTAGGCTTGTCCTCATCTTATATATACTTGGTTGATCTTATATTTAGTTAATTTGGGACTCTAACACCCCCCGTGTCTAGGATTGGACATCTAGAACGTGGACAACTATTGGTCAACCAATAGCAGGAATGAACATCTCTAACATTCCTCTAAGATAAACTTCGATACCAAAGTAGAATTTGAGTTTTGGGTCTAACTCAACCACATAAGCTAACTCGTTCCTACATGGTATTCGAGCTCAATTGAGTTAAGCCTAAGCTCAATTTTTATCATGGCATTAGAGCTAATTACAGAGACATTCAGTTACCTAATTATCATAATTACAAACGATATAATTTCCCTAATTATAACATTACTATAATTATAAATAATTACCTATATTATTTGTTTCCGTCTTTCTCTAATTACAACATCATTATCCTATTTACATAGAATCCAATACTTCCCCTCAAGCTAGAACATATAAATCATATGCACCAAGCTTATTACATCCTCCGATTGATCATTAGAGTTGATAAAGCTAGTAATGATATTTTCAAGTAATATATTCTCTTATGCGAAGTGACAATCTATCTTCATATATTTGGTACTCTCATAGAATACAAGGTTTGAGACAATATGTATGTAGTGTTGCTTGATCATCAAACATGCGTTTCATTTGATTGATCTCACCAAACATCATATCTTTTAACAACTATTTAAGCCAAAGGAGCTCACAAAAGGCTAAAAAGTCATGGATTCATACTCTACTTCTTCATTGGATCTTGTAACAACATTTTGTTTCTTACTTTTTCAAGAAACTAAATTATCATCAATAAGGATGCAATAGTCAAAGGTAAATATTCTATGAATGAGAGAGCTTACCCAATCTGCATCTAAATATCCTTCAACTTGGGTATGATCCTTATCTTCATATAAGAGACTTTTTCCTGGACTTCCTTTAACATACTTGAGGATGCAGTTATGACATCCAAATTTCATTCACATGGAGCATTAAGAAATTGATTTACCACACAAACTACAAAGGAAATGTCTAGACAAGTAATAATGAGATAGTTCAGCTTACCAACTAGTCTTCTATATCTCCCTAGATTTGAAAATGGCTCATCTTGTCCTGGTAGAAGTTTAACATTAGGATTCATAAGAGTATCAATGTTGGGAACTCATTAATCCAGCTTCTTCTAGGATGTCCATTGCATACTTTCCTTAAGAAATCATAATATCATTCTTGGAGTGTGCAACTTCTATCCCTAAGAAATATCGAAGTTTGCTAATGTATTTTGTTTGAAAAATGGTACAAAGATGTTGTTTTACCTAAGGAATGCCATGATGATCACTATCTATGATAACAATATCATCTACATACATTATTAGGTAAATACATCTTGTGACGAAATGAAGAAAGAAAATTGAGTAATAGGTTTCACTCCAAGTCAAGTCAAACTATTGAACCATTGAGGCCATCTTGGCCTTAGGAGAGAAAGTGTCACTATAATCTAAGCGATAGATTTATGTATAACCTTTAGCTACTAGACGAGACTTGAGTCAATCCATCTTTCAATCAGGACCAACTTTAATAGTGTATACTCATTTGCAACCTATAATTGACTTACAAGGAGGAAGAGAGACAAATTCCCAAGTGCGGATTTGCTTAAAAGTACTCATCTCATCAAGTATAGTTTGTTTCCAACTAGAATGAGAAAATATCTCACCTATAGACTTAGGAGAAAAGGTAGAAGACAAAGAGAAGAGACATGTGTAATATAAAGGAGGTAAATGATGGTAACAAATATAAACATAAAGAGGAGAAGGATTACAAGTAGAACAAATACTTTTACAAACTGCAAAACAAAGATTAATTGGAGGAGACAAGCCCATAGGGAGCAAATAAGGTACTTTGAAAATGAGTTAGTAACAATGTTGTCATTGGTTGGTGGTGGTGCCAAAGATGGCTACAACTGTTGGTAAACCTCGAAAGGATGAGTTGGTTTTCCCAAGAACTCCATTGGAGAAATAGAGGTTGCAAATGAAGATGAAAGACTAAAATAATACTTGTACCTTTTTCATGATCATGGATAACCTACAGAAACACATTTAGGGTTAATTAAGAATGAAGAATTTTAAATTCTAAATTAGGGTAAATTAAGTATCCTTAGCATATGAATACTAAGGATTAAGGTGTAAGAAAGTTTTAGGAATGGTTGGATGATCATTCAGCCATGATTGCTAATTTGGTGAAATAAAGTTAAAATTTTCACTATGACTTAAGTCTAAACCTAAGCATGCATAAATTGATTAATTATGATTGAACCATGGGGTTGAAATGTTGCAATAGACCATTCGGCTATGGCCTCCAAGTGTGAGGGAGAAGTCTGAAAAATTTCTAAGTTAGGTAATGATTAATAACCTAGACTTCAATTAGTAGAAAACATCTTCTAAGACGAAGAATAGAGAACTAGAAGACCTTAGAAACTTTGTTCATGCATTCGAACACTTCTCAAGGATTATGAGAATTTTGAGTTTTAAGTCTCAATTAAGGTGACAAAAGTATCCTAAGAAATTTAAGGGAGAAGTTGTGAAGTAGGCAATGAAACTAGCTTCAAAGCTTGCGGCAAATTAAGAATAGATTTTGGTAAGCTTAAGGAGATGATTAAAAAGTAATGAAATGAGTAAAAATGAGAAGTTTGCATTTGGCCACCTAGAGTTAATTAAGGAAGAAAGAGTTTGAAATCTTAGTTAAGGTAAATTAAAGACCTTTATTATGTAAAAGAAAAGTATTAAGAGTTTAAATGAAGCTTGGCAATGGCATGTATATCATTCGACCATGTATGACTAAATTGATACAAGTTAAAATTTTGTCATAACCCTTAAACATAGGTTTATTAGGTTATGCATAAGACATGTAAATTGAAGTGCACAAAGAGTAAAAACTCAAGAGGTGTCATTCAACCACTTTAGGGAAAACTTCTAAGTTCTATAAAAATCATGTAAAATAACTTAACCTTTGACAAAAGGAAAGGTTGAGAGATAACTCGGAAGATTGAGAGGAATAAGCTCCCATGAGTAATTCATAATAAATTTTTATGAATTAAACAAGTTGGAAATGTATAGGTGTATGTGATTATGTTTCCCAAGATTGAATGATAAGCATAACAAAGTCTTAACTTAGAAGTCAATCATATGCTTGAGAATATTCAGCCAACTTGTGTACTAATTTATGAATGCATAAAGTGTAATATAAGATGAATGATAAATGTTCATGAATGTTTAAAGAATGATACTATATATGATGGTCATGTATGAATGATGATGTGATAGCAATTAAGACCTAAATGTGCATGGCACATTGGTTGGATATTGATTGAGCATGCATGATTATCTTAAAGTCTTTAAAATGAACCCAAATGGTTTAAGGGATTACTAAAGAAAATACTTATGTGAAATGTTAATCTACTCTTAATGTGTCTTATGCACATCCAGAGGACAACAAAGTCCTACTTAAGAAAAGACAAAAGGGTTCTCCTAGGAGACAAAAAGGTTCTCCACAAATCATTTTATTGTGAAGACAAAAGGGTTCTTCACTTATTATGTGATGGTGATGATCATCCAGGAATGAGCTCATATCCTTATGAATAGAAGGTAGAGTAGCAAAGTCAGTGGAAAGATATTGTTTGATTGATTATAATGTGTGCCTATGTCTTAAAATTCCCCAAATGTGTGGAAAAGAAATTAAAATTCCTCGAAGATGTGAAATAGAGACTAAAATTTCCCGAAGGTGTAGAATAGAGAATAAATGAGAAATTATGCAAGACATAGAGAAAATTCTAGTCAAATAATATTTGAGATGTGATTTTAAATATTTATGATGTTTAAGGAAATTACATGTTTATGTAATAATGATTTTTCCTGTATAAAAATAACTCACCTTAGTAAAGGTTTTTGAAATTTTAAAATCAATCTAGTATGCATAACACGATTTTCTAATAAACTGAGAAACTTAGTTTCTCATTTCTTCTCTCCCCATTTTCTTTGTAAACGAACAAAATGTCCTTCGCGACGGCAATGGCTTTTGTGGACACCAAAAATGTAGATTGGATGACAAACCCTCATGGGTTGTTGATTACAACCCAAGCTAGTGTAAGAATTTACTTTTCATTGAGACACATTTTTATTTCTAAGGTCATGAGTTACAACTTCACAACGATGGGCTTCGCCATCACATTGGAGGCTTTCCATCCAAATGGGGTTTTCTGCCTCCTCCTAGCTTCAAAAGGAAAAGAACTACAAAAATTGAAGATTTCTCTTCCTCCGAAGGGGAAACAAAACCATAGACTTTGTCCCATCATCATAGTTCCTCACATGTCTGGTCTTCACAAGGGAGATCTCCTTATTGTATGTCTTTTTCTTTTCAAGCTTATCAAGAAATGTTTGATGGAACTTTTCTTGCTCTGGATCAAAGCATATGGTTGGAGCATTTTCATTGCTAGACCTGAGGAGGTTTGTTGGTCCCCTTGTCTTTTCCCAAAGAAGAAAAAGATGAGAAGAGTCATACCAATAATGCAAATTTTATAAATAGTTGGATGCAAGCATCCCAATTATTAATATGTAGTTGTAAACTAGTTAATGTATTAGAGTAAGAACTAAATATGCATGTATATAAGGTGTGATCTTTGTTGTATGTAACTAAGTATGTATAAAGGTCCAAGAGCCTAAGACGAACTATGTGAATGTATAAGGAATGTATAATTATGTGAAGTTTGTAGATGTATATATAGTTTTGTTTAAATTGTTTTACCACTGATTAGAGACAATTAAAACAAATGAAGTAACTCGTAATGATAATAACCTATACGCGTGCAAGAACGCTTAGTAAATTATTTACTGTCATGAACGTTATATTGATAAGGCTCGCAATTTATATCAAAGTGTTTGTTTTAAAAAATAATTTGCTGTATTTTTACTAGTAATTATTTTCTAGATTCTATATCATGAGATAATAGTTTGTTAATGAAACCAAACACATGACTTAAGCATAAAAATAGTATTTAATTTTGGGATGTTATAATAATATTATAAATTAAATATAATTTTTAGATATCAACCAATATCATTTACTTTAATGTGAATTTATAAAAATTCTATAAAAAATTTAATACATAATTAATTTTTAAAAAATATAAATATAAATATAAAAAATAAAAATATATTATTATAATAATGATAGTGAAGGTGGTAACAATAATGGTTGTGATGATAATGATGGTAATGATTGGTTATAATATGGTGATTATGGTATTGGAAACAGTGGTGGTGGAGGTCATGCTGGTGAAGATAATGATGTGGGAATGGTAATAGTGGTGGTAATTACAGTGATGATGTGATTTAGTAGAATTGAGAATGAAAATATTTTAAAATTAAAAATAACAATTAAAAAATCTCTTATTTTATTTTAAGATTTAAGTTGAAACTATTTTAAAAATATGTTAAAAACTAATTCAAAACAATTTAAAAACTCACAAGCATCGTCATTGAAACCTTAGACTCCATTTTGAACTGTTTTTAGTTTTTAGTTTTAAAAATTTTTAAAATTAGAACCAATTTTTGTTTTCAGTTTTCAATTTTTAAAAATTGTTCCAAAAATAAATTAAATCATTCTATTATATCACTTTATTATGAAATTATCAAAAAATATAAAAATAAAAATATTAATTCAAAAAATTAAGTTATATCAAAATAATATAAATTTTAAATTTTAAAAATAATAAATTAAATATTATTATTTTTATTATTATGATGGTTGTGATAATTATAATAATAATGGTGATAGTAAGAATGAGAATAAGAATAATATTTATGAGATAATGATAGTGATGTAATGATTATAATATAAAAAATATTATATAATTATATAAATTTATATTTTACATATCATTTGATTATCAATATTTAAGATATACAATTTTATGTATGTTATTATTATAATATTTTTTATATTATTCAATATTTAGTTTTATAGAAAAATATTATATATTACAATATTTTATTATAAATATTTATATAATATAAAATTATAAATTTAATATAATTTATATAAATTAATATTATTTATTTTTTAATATATAAAAATTAGATAAATAAAAACTTTAATTCTTTAAAATAATAAAAATAAATTATTATTATTATGATAATTGTGATAATAATGATTATAATATAAATAATGTTATATAATCATATAATTTTATACTGTATATATTATTTGATAATTAATATAAAAAATTATTTTATATACTATTATTATAATATTTTTTATATTATTTAATATTTATTTTGTATAAATAATATATTATATAATAAAAATTTATATAACATAAAATTATACTATAATAATATAAATTAAATATAATTTTTATATATCAAATAATATTATTTATTTATAAATCTATAAAAAATAGATAAATAATTAATTAATAATTAAATTCTATCAAAATAATAAAAATAAAAATTATAAAAATAAAATTTATTTTTATTATTATTATGATAATAATGATACTAGTAATTGTAAAAATAAAAATAGTATTTACGAAATAATAATAATGATTATAATATAAAAGTATTATATAATTATATAAATTTTTATTTACATATCATTTCATCATCAATATTTAAAATAAATAATTTTAAATATTATTATAATATTTTTATATTATTAAATATTTATTTTATATAAACATAATATATATATATTATAAATAATTATATTATATAAAATTATATTATAATATTTTAAATTTAATATAATTTAAATATAAATAATATTATTTATTTTATTTTTATTGTGTAAAGTTAAATAAATAAAAAATTAAATTTTTTTAAATAATAAAATATTTTATTATTATCATTAGATGATGATTTAGTAATGATAGGTATGAGTAGATTTAAGAATGAAATTGAATACTATTTTTAAATTTGAATTAATATTTTTATTTATATATTTTTTATAAATTCATACTAAAATAATATAATAGAGTGATTAATTTATTTTTTAACAACTTTTAAAAATTAAAATTAAAACTTAAAAATTAAAATTGAAAACCACCGATTGAACCTAAATTGTTTTTAAAATTTAAGTTAAAATTATTTTAAAAATATATTAAATATTATTTTAAAATTTTTTTTATAGAACAAGTTTTATTTTTAAGATTAATTTAAAAATTAAAAACTGAAAATTTACGATCCTAACAAATAAATCTTCACTAATAATTTGGTTCTAAATTGTATATAATTAATTTTAAATTTTATTTTTTTATACAGTATAAAAATTAATGAGAATCAAATTTTAAACTGTTAAACGATTTTAATCAACCACTCAATCAAAGGCTTAAATTATATATATTAAAAATTATATTTTATATTATCAAACAAAAAAATAAATTTTATAATTATAAGATAATTAAAAACCCCTAACGTTGTCTAAACATATTGTGAATTTTTTATTATGATTTATTTATAATTAAATTTTGAAAACAAAATAGCTTTTATCTTTAATTTTATTAACTTGTATAATTTAATAAAAATTTATAACATTTTACGAAATTATTTTAATTACTTAAAACAAATAACAGTCTAAGTATTTTTAGTTTATTTTAATTATATTGTAAACATGTTAGATTTTGAATACTTTTAGTTTATATTTTTGTTAAAAAAAGTTAAAGTGAGGTGAGCTTTTATATTATGTTTGTTTGATTTAAGGAAAAATATTTAAAAAATTACGAAAAAGATATCTCATTATTTAAATGAAAGTAAATAACAAAAGGGATGAAATTATTTTTTGGATCATGAACAAGTACTGCTCCCCAACCCGCCAACAGGCGTGAAATGGGGGTACGCGGAAGATAGGGGCTTTATTTATTTAATTTTGGTTTTTAAATATATAAACTATTAAAAAATATTTATTTTAAAAAGAAAAATAAATTATAAAAATTTTATATAAAAAAATAAAATTTTCAAGTTTAATTTATTTTTTAATTAACAAAATATTTTTAATTTTCAAATTATTTTTATTTTATCTTTTATTTATCAAAATAAATGAATAATGTTTTTATTAATTTTTGCTTTTATCTATTTAAATATTACATAGTTTATATTTATTTTCTTTTATTCATATTCTTTTTATTTTTATATTTTATTTGAATAAGTATTACTGTCTATTTGTTTCATGAAAAATAGTAGAAGAAAAAGGTATGAAATTTAAATAAAAATATATTTTTACTTGTTTATGTAATTAAATAAAGATACATTTGTTTTCCCCGTTTAAAACAACGAATGAAATGGAGAGTAGGAAGAAAGAAACGACAGATGAAAAAGGGACAGGTTTGGTATTTGGGGAAGACAGGATAATTACGAAGGAGATACTTTGGGTTGGTCACAAAGATTCGGAGGTGCAGACAAAGAGGGTTATAGGGTGAAGACAAGTAAGGGGAAGCGATTGTGATGATCGTACACGCACTTGGCATCAGCAACTGTGGCAGAAGCAGCAGCAATAGACACAGCATAGCAATAGCATTAGCATTAACATTAGCAATAGCAATATCAATAGCATACATAGGGTAGCCACCACCCCGGCCATCCCCTCTGCACTGTCCTGACCCCTCTGCCTCTGTCTCAATACAGTGCAACATTTCAGCCATTCATTCTTCATTGCACTCAGGCCCAAATATTAATAAAATTACTTTCTATATATCTTAAATAATGATTTCAATTAATTTTATTATATTTAAAAAACAAATCCTATAGTTTTTGATAATAAATTATTTGTATCGTTTATTAAAACCTAATTATCATAACTAATTATGGATACAAATAAATTATCGTAATTAATTAACATTATTGTAATTTCATGTCCTATTTTTTCAGTAAGTCAAATGATATTTGAATAAATAATTTTAAAATATGAAATTAGTAATAAAAATTATTAAAGAAAGCGAAAATAATACATTTTTTAATTTTTTAAAAATTTAAAAATTTTATTTAATATATAAGTACCCAATTAAAATTTCATAATATTTTAAAAAATCTTGTTTTTTAAATATATATATATATATAAGCTAAAAATTTAAAATTAATTTATTCAGAGACAAATCATAAAATCCACAAACTCCGATAAAAAAAAATTCAATTTTCTGTCCATATTTACTTGATATTTAGTTTCACAAAATATCTTCTATTGTAAAATAGTAAAATTAAGAAATATAAACCGAAATATTTTTTCAATCAATCGTCAACTTAATTTTTTAATACAATAACTAAGTTACACCATAATTATAATTATATATATAATTTTTTAGTGCAGTAATTAGCTTATTACATAAAAATTAAATCTTTTAATCAAAGATTTGGTCTTCCAACTTGCGAATAATAATTGATTTTTTAAAATTTATTAGAAAAATTTATTGATAGCATAAAAATTATTAATTTTACTATAATTATTTCCAATTATATATATATTTTTTAATTAATTAATAATTTTACATAATAATTTATCAAAATTAAAACTATCATTTTGATTACCAGTCTAATTATGTTTAAACTCAATTTCTTAACATTATATAAAATTTATTTTCGTTTGTTTTCAATATAACAAATTACTTATGTTTGATATTATTAACTTAATATGTTTAGATTTTAATTTAAGTATATTATTGCTATGATAATTTTATATTATCATCTAATAATATATAATCAAATTATTTTATAAAAGTATCATTAAATTTTAAAATAATAATAGTAAATAATAATACAATTTATATAGGAACAACATGTAAAAATGAAATGGTAATTTTCTTGGAGAATGAGTAGAAAGATTTGTTGAGCATGAGTGTGATGAAGCAGGTGAATGAATGAAGGCGGCTCCAGATAACAACACAAATGATAGACAAATGTAGAAAGAAAAAGAAATAGGCATCATAGGCGTAGGCGTAGACATAGGTCCAGGCATAGCATTTCTACTACTGTCAAGTAAACTTTCCTATATACCTAATCTGTATTATCTGATATTGATATCATATCCTCCTTTGTCATACCAATTGACTGAAGATTTGATGTTTAGCTGAAGTCTTTCCCGAACTGACTTATTGCCTTTCTCACGCGTGGTCAAACTGGGATTTACCCTCGTTTCATTTCCCACCATAAATGTCCAAACTAGCGCTATTTCAGATTAATCTTTCAACCGTGCCATCCCTTTCTTTCTTTTTCTTTTTTTTTTTTTTCTGTTTTTTAAATAACCTTTTTAATTGATTTGCTTCTCATATAAATAAAAACAAATTCTTATTTACATCTTAATCTAATGTGTCTCCGTAAATTTATAATGAAAACATAAAAATATTTTATTAAAAATGTAATTAAATTAATCTATTAAATTTTTATAATTAAAATTTTCAAAATTAATAACAAAGATATGCTGCATTCTCTTTTGATCCAAGGTTTTCAACCATGTGTATGTAATTTATATCATATGTTTCACATCATATTTTTAAAAATAAAATAAATAAATATATATATAATTATAACTTTTTTAAAAAAATTGTAGACAAACCCACTTAATTTATAAAATGAATAAATTACTTTAAAAAATCGCATTTTAATAGATCAATATTTTTTTTAATTCTAACTCATATCTTTTAAGTAATGAAAAATGATCCGCATAAAAAGTCATTATATTCTACAATACATTATTGGTTGAAACAATAAAAAAAATTTATATAAATCATACAGCTACATGTAATCATAAGAATAGATCATATGGATGGACATAAGATATTGATTACAAACAAAAATAAGCATGACAAGAATCAATAGCTATGTTAAAGCAGTTGACGATAAAAAATAAGGAGGCTATTTTCTTTTGGGAGGTGACGTTTCACCTCTACTGTCACGTAACAGAGTTATCACTTAATAATTTTAAAATTATAAAAATTTAATTAATTTTTTTACATTATGAAGATATAATTCAATATTAATAAAACTATAGAAATTAACATATTAATTTAATTTATAAATATGTATTTATATTAAAACATATCAGTAAAAATTCTTGCTTTCATAACTTAAAATACACTTTGTATCATTACTTATCTTTAAGTTAGTATACACCATTTTAAAAAGTATTAAATTTATAAATTATGATAAAATAATATTTTATTCAAAAATAAAAATATAATTGCAAATCAATAAACAAACATTTGAAAGTATTTATAGTGATCTTAGTTAAATTTATAAAAATAGTTTACAATTATATAAATTTATTTAGCCTATTTTAATCAATTTTTTATAGTTTATCATAATAACATTTTAATATTATTTTTAAATAATTAATAATTTGTCGGTATTACTTTTAAACAGATAGGTAGTATATAGGATTCAAGTTCAATTTAATAAAACCTAAAATTTTATTTATTAAAAAAATTTATATGATATATGATGAATTAGAATGTGTTTGATAAAATTAGTGAATAATTTAATTAAAAATTAAAAAGTTAATTAAAATTTAAAAAAATAAAAAAATTTAAAATTAAAACCTGAAAACATGCTAATTAAGGTAAAATTAATTATTAAATTAGAAGATAAAGATAAAATGATAAATAAATATATAATTATTCAATTTAATTTAAATATTATAATTTTTATTAATTATTAATTTTAATATTCCTATTATTTAAATTAAAATTAAAATTATTGTAATAAAAATAATTTTAATATTTTTAATCTACTTTTATAAATTTTTTAAAAAAATATTATATAAATAAATTTATAATTATTTTCATGATTATATATTATTAAAAAGAAGTTTAATGATTTTATTTATTTATTTTATTATTTATAATATATATTTTAAATAAATATTTTATTTAAAATTAAAATATTTATTTTAAATTTTATAAATATATTTTAAATAATATTTTAGTTAGTTATTTTATCTTTTATTTAGATAAGATATAGTAATAAATATATTTTTAAATAATAAATAAATTTAAATTTATGTAACTATTTTTTAATTTTACTTTTAATTGAGTTTAATTATCAAGTTACGTGATAGAAAAATATATATAGTTGGATAAAAAAAAACTATGAAACATAAAAATTTTATTTTGGAAATAATTGAGCTTTAGCTCAATGTAATCTTAGTGTTGTATGAGGAACAAAATATAATTACAATGAAATTAACTTAGTGATAATTTAATTGACCAAGAAAAGATGCTAGAAAGTACTTTTAAAATTTTCTGAATAATAATTGAAATTTTTATAGTCTGCAAGTTGCCTGATCACTTTATCTTGGGCCTTCAGGAGCTAGTGGGCTGGACGGGACAGATTTTGATTTAAGCCACAGGAATCGAGGAAGTCAAACATATACTACAAAGTATATAATTAATATTTCTTTCCCTAAAACCTAACTTCAAATATATTCTTAGAATCACCATCTATTTCCATTTTAAATATTTTTTTCATATGACTTGGCAAATAAATTGATTACTTTTAAAACAATCCGTTATGTTTTACTTTATTTTTGGAGGTCCAATTAACCTACAGTAGACGAGGACTCTTAAGAACCTAAATTAATTTTATTTTTGTTATAAAAAAATATCTTACAAGAATAGTTCGTTCTTATTTAAAGAATATTAAAACTATAAATATGAGTCATATTATATCTATGATTAAAATTAACAATTTGTTAATTTTGATATAATTATGTATATTTATCGTTTAATCTCAATTATTAAAATAAAATATAAATTTATATTTATTATTTATACTTATTCACAATAATCAAATGTTTTTATGTGAATATATATATAGAGAAAAGAAAAAGAGATCAATTCAAATAAAAATGTTCGTTTTAAATAAGATTATAAGAATAAATTTTTATTATTAAATATTATAAATGGATAATATTAAAATATAAAAATTATATAAATTTTTAAATCCTTTATAAATTTTTAAGTTATTATATAATTATACAAAAATAATTTTAACCATTCAGGTATAATATCATAGATAAATTAAGAGTAATTTATCATAAAATTTTAATGATCCAACAAACAAATTAAAAAATTTTATTATATTGATAAGTTTACAAAATTTTAAAATTATTTGATATTTGATTAAATATCTATAATTTAATATATATTATATCTTTTTCAATATATGTTAAATTATAATTATTTAAATATCAATTTTTTTTATATTTTATGAAACTTTATAAATTTACTAAATATTATCAATATTTATTGGTGATAAAACTTTATAAACAATTAATCTAATAATATATAACTTGAATCTCATTATATCGATATATGATAAAAAAAAATTAGATTTTAATCACTTATGTTTAATCAAAATGAAATTTCTCAATAGATTTTTAGCTCTACATCTAAATTTAAATAAATAGTTAATACGATATGTTTATAATCATGATTATTAAAAAGGTGATCAGTAAAAAAATTCTATTATAATAAATATAGATATAAGATTTGAATATGACAACTAAAAAGAAAAAAAGTATAATAGACAAAAATAAAAAGAAAAAAAAATATACTTTTAAATTATTTAAACTAAGATAAAAAAGAAAGAAATAAAAAAATATATATATATGAAGTTCTTTTTTTTCTTTTCACGTTAATATTAAGTTCTCTCTTCACTTATATGATTGGGTAGAAAAGTTAAAAAGAATAACTTAGTATAAAGATGTTTTTACTCAAATTTTGATTAATATATTTTGTTTCAAATATTTTACATACAGATAAAGTGGAAATAAAGAAAATATATTGTTCCTTTAATCATCCCATCTTTGAGAGGAGATTATTTCTCTATAGCGCCTAAGAACACAACATAAATCATATATGGTCTCAATTTATTTTCAAATTACAAAATATAAATAAAAATAAAACAAACACAAATAGAAAAGAATAAAAGTATTCATTCATGTAAAGTCCTGTACTTATTTAAACCAAAAAGAAGAAAGAAACCAAAAAAACAACTATAATGAGAAAGAATGAAAAGTAGAAGATGAGATTTATTTAATATATCTCACTAATTCAATTAACATTGATACAAGTATCTTTTATAAAAAAAGATAATTAACTACTAGGACTAGTAATTAATCTTTAGTTAGTTAGTTACAATGCAATGACTAATAACCCTTCCTCAAGCTGACAAATGGTAAATATCAGCCTTTCTTAACTTGCCTACAAGAAGTTGGAACTAGGAAGGTAATAAGGACTTGGTAAAAATATCAATTGTTTGATCATGAGACAAAAGAGGAAAAAGTTGCATCAGGCCAAGTTGAGTTTGCTCCTGGACAATGTGGCAATCCATATCTAAATGCTTTGCATGTTCATGGAAGATAAGATTTGCGATTATGTGGAGAACACTTTGACCGTCATAATACAACACAACTTATTTATGACGTGTGATTTGTAATTCATGCAATAGGTAAGTAAGCCACTGTAACTCACAAGTGATAGTAGCTAAGGTTCTATATTCAGCTTCATTAGAGGATCTTGTAATTGTAGATTGTTTATTTTATTTCCAAAAGGTGAGGGAATTATCTAGAAAGAAATAATACTCACTAATGGAGCATCCAATATTAGGATAGTTAGCCTAATCAGCATGACTAAATCCTTTTAGCTAAATATAAGAAAAATGAGAGAAGAAAAAACCACCACCAGTATAACCTTTCAAATATCGCAACACATATTGTGCTACCTTGAAATACAACTAAGTAGGTTTATCTAGAAACTGACTAAGTTGTTGTGTAGCATAAATGCAACGTCTAGTAAGGTAGTGATGAGGTATAACAACCTAACCACTAGATGTCTATATGATGGAACATTTGAGTAAAAAGGTCCATTATCTTGATGAAGATGGAGTTTTGGGTCGACAGAGGTAGAAACAAGTTTGCAACATAAAATGATAGCATCATTGAGAAGATCCAACCAATATTGTCACTGGAACAATGAAATCCCTTTGCAAGAGTGAATGACTTCCAAACCAAGAAAATATTTGAGCATTCAAAGGTCTTAATCCCAAAGTGCTCATGTAAAATATGTTTCACCTTTTTTAGTTCATCTAAGTAGTTCACGATAAGTATGATGTCTTCAACATATTAGAAGAATGGAGAAACTCATGCATAAAACTTTAATGAACATGGAATAGTCTGATGTAGTTTGAGTGTAACTGTAAGTGAGAAAAAGAGATGTTAGTTTTTCATACCATTTGTGATTGGCTAAGTACATATAATAACTTGAGAAGGTTACAAACTTTATAAGGAGCATCACGAGAAATACCTTGAGGCAAGAACATATAGACATCTTCTTAAAGCTCAAATGTAAAAAAATGTTGTTCACATCAAGTTGATGAACGAAACAATTGTTAATGGAGGCAAGTTCAAGAACTAGTTAGATTATCGTAAGTTTTTCAACTAGGAAAAAGGTGTAAAAATAATCAATGCCTTTGTTTGCATGTAACCTTTCACAATAAGGCACATCTTATATCTTTCTATACTCCCATATTTTCTCTCTTAATTTTATATATCTATTTTTTGCCAATGAAAATAACACCATTAGGGAGATCCATAATTTTCCAAGTCTAATTTGTATCCAAATCCTTTAACTCTATCAGTATTGCATCAACCTGATAAGATTATTTTCTACCTTCAACATATGAGGAAGGTTTAGTTTCTATAGATAAAGAAGTGATGAATCTTCTGTGGGGTGGGAGAAAGAGAAGAATATCATACATAATTGTGAATAGGATAAGGATGTAATGATAAATAGGCACATTTTTATTTATTGATAGTGGTAATCAAATAAGTAAGAATGAGGCTTCTTGGGTTATGTAGATTATCAAAAGGGTGCATCTGTTGTAGCAGAAATTGATGAAGGATTTAGATCAGTAGAAGTATGATGTTGTGTTGTAGGCATATTAATATAACTATTAAAATACCTCCATGTAGGTCAAGTAGATTATCAAAAAGGTATATTTGTTATAGCAGGAATTGATGAAGGGTTTAGATTAGTAGAAGCATGATGTTGTGTTGTAAGCATATTAGTGTAACTATCAAAATATTTCCATGTAAGAAAGGACTAATTTCTATATGAAAGCAAAGATATGGGAAACCATGTTCATGGAATCAAAAAGATTAAAATCTACTTGGAATGCACATTATAAACTACATATCCTTTAGTGTCGGGCTTGAAACCGTGGAAAACATATTTTCTAGCTCAAGCATCCAACTTTGATCTATTTATTGGCAATGTAGAGGGAAAGTATAAAGAGTCAAAGAGTTTGATATTGGTAAATTCTAAAGCACTTTCATAAAGTAATTCATAGG
Organism: Canavalia gladiata; assembly: GCA_037954105.1. Classification (NCBI taxonomy): domain Eukaryota; kingdom Viridiplantae; phylum Streptophyta; class Magnoliopsida; order Fabales; family Fabaceae; genus Canavalia; species Canavalia gladiata. The sequence goes on from CM075661.1 coordinate 44,331,924, forward strand.
GTGATTCATTAACTAAGAGTTTAGAGGGAATATAATTCATAGAAAATACAATATGCATGATAGCATAACACTACAAGAGCTTATGCACTTTAGATTGAATCATTAATGCTCTTACTATATTTAAAATATGCTTATATTTGATTTTTTCTTTTCCATTTTTTTCAAGAGTAGTCACACAACTAGTTTGATGAATTATTATTTTAGAAGTAAAAAAAGTTGCTAGAGAGAACTCAATGTCATTATCACTTTGTATTGTCTTAATGAATCTTCCAAATTAATTTTCAATCAAGGAAACAAAATATCTTATATGAGAAGCTACTTTAGGCTTGGACTTAAGTAAGACAACCCAAATGAATCGACTAAAATCATCAACTATTGTAAAAAACAATCTATGACCATGTATATAATTCAATGGAAAAGGTTCCCTAAACATCCATATGTAGTAGGTCGAAAGTATAACCAGCCTTTTATTAATCAAAGTAAAGGGAGTTTCCTTTGTTTATGTAGATGACATATATAACAAATTGTATTTTCATCAATTTTAATATCTAAAACTTGTTTCTTCAATATAACTAATATATCTCAAGAGACATAACCAAAATGTAAGTGCCATAAAGTTGAATCAGAAAAGGAAATGTTATTATTAACAATCATAGGATGTGATGGAACTAGAATGTGTTGATCCAAGGCCTACAAATCAACTCTCAATTTACCTGAACCAATCATCTTGGAAGATAGATCCTATATCAAGCAATATTCACTGGCCAAGTTAACGCTACAAGGTATTATCCATGTGAGTTTAGAGATTGAAATTAGATTAAATGAAAAATTTGGTATATATATCACATCAGTCAACAATAGGTGTAATGTCATATGAACATATCCAATAAAGTAGGCTACCATAGCATTGCCATTAGACAATTTCACATGTAAGGATCTTATCTTTCTATAAGAAAAAAAATAGTAATAATGAATGATAAATATGATCGATTGCTCTTGAGTCCATCACCCATATTTCATCTTAACATCAATTGAGGAATAAAAATTACCTCTCCTTGGCATTTCTTCTTGAGCAACTTGAGTAGCATTGTAGATTTGATTAGTAATAAGAAAATTGGTGAATTATCCAGTGTTCTTTGAAGTAATAAATTGTTATAATAGAATCAAAGCCTTTTATACTTTTCATGTGTAAAATAAGATCTTATTATTCTTTGGTTACTATTGTACCTTCTTCTGATTTAAGAATTATGTTGGGATTCTATTCATTCAAGTTCCACATGGAATAACTTGAAAAAAAAAAGGTAGAAAACTTTAATATATAAGAAGATTTTGTATGAGTTATATCACCATAACCATAATAATGTAGTCCTTTGGGACTTAGGTAGTATTGTATCACCATAACAATATAATCATTTAGATGCACTTGGGGATTTGTTGGTTGTGTGTCAAAATTCATTAGGGAGATTTACATTTTTCTCTATGCAAAAATTGTAATTAGTAATGAACACTTTTGAGATTGTTCCATGGATGTAAGTAAACAGTGCTGAACTACGTTAAACTTGTATCTTTTTTACTTTTGTTTTTATCCCTCTTATAAGTGTTTATAGGGATAGACAATGTGGAGGATCTTTTGTGCCTTTGGTGAGTACTTTCCACTGCCTAACAACTGGTATCAAAGCTTGAGATTTTGTCACAGGGATGGGGACAAGTAAAAAAAAAACCAGTTGACACTATAGAGCCAACCTTTTATGGAGACAAATTCTCACATGAGGGAAAATATATTACATGGGAGGATCCCACACTTGAAAGTAAGATTGTTGTAATAAGTGAGAATAAAAGATCTTGATGAATAATGAACTCTACAACCAAGGAGGATCACAATTGCAAGAAACAAGAGTTTTCAATTAAAATATTTTCTCGCAAAGTGAAAAGATGTGGTGATATTTTAAATGAAGAGAGGATATGTTTGGATTCTATTTATTCAAGTTCCACACCAAACGAATTGAAGAAAAAAGAAGTAGAAAACTCTTATATATATATATATATATATATATATATATATACATACATATATATATATATATATATATATATATATAAAGATTTTGTGTGAGTTTTATTACCACAACCATAGTAATGTAATCCTTTGGGACCTAAGTAATTATGTGTCACCATAGTAATATAGTCCTTTGGGTGTACTTAGGGATTTGGTAGTTGTGTGTAAAAATTATAAGAAAGGTTTTACAATTTTTTTTCGTGCAAAAATTTTAAGTAATAATGAATACTTTGAGATGTTCCGTGAACAAACGTTAAACTTGTGTTGTATTTCTTTAGTTTTTCTCCTTTTTATAAATATTTCTGGGAATGGAGAATGTAGGGGATCTTTTGTGTCTTTGATGGGTACTTTCCATTGTTAAACAAATTATTTCCTCTCCAACCACATTATTGGCTATATAATTTACTTTGAATCGACCACTAGGGGGATACCCATGTTTTTTGTATCACACTTCAACTATGTCGTGTCTTTTTACAATACGTGCAAATTTTTGGATTAGAGAACCCACTTCCTTTGTTATAACCTCTTTTACCTTCCACGACATTAACAAATACTTAGAAATAATCAATTATAGCATGGTTATGTTGTCTATCATACTGTATGACCATAGAAAAAAATCTATTTAATGGTGATAAAGGATCTATCAATAAAACCTATTCCCTTATAGTTTCAAATTTCTCATTTAATCTCATCAAAACCCCTATTTCATTATATGATCTTCTTGGTGAAAAGAATTAGCATTGTACATTGCTACCTGGGATGATTATCGGGCGGATTCAGATGAATTTGGTTTGAAAAATATAAAACTGCATAAATCGAATGCATTTAATATCTAGAACCATTTCTGCCCAATTGAAAGGTCAAGTAAGTTAGGTATTGGATTTTACGAGTATCGAATAGAGTGGGCAGGTCAAATCGGTTTGGACCTATATTTTAGGTCTTAAAAAGTTGTTTAAAATGTGAACTTCTAATTTTATTTTATTTTTTGGCAATTTTTGTAATGTTTACAAAAGGTTGGACCATCCAAATTCAAAATCCAACCTATCATATTTTTTTAATCTATAGAAAACATGAATTTTGAATTATAAATTTTTGTTTAACCTAACATTTTTTTTAATTTTCCAAAATCCAACCAACATAAATATGTTCCATATTAAGTAAACTATTATTGTATGATTTTAAATTTTAAAATCTTAACTTTAAATATGTTTCCATATACATTACCAGAAATAGTTATATTAGCATAAAATCTGTAACATAAAAGAATCAACTGAGATTTTAATATACATTATAATACTCGAATTATGAATTATATAACACAAGTACACCAAAAAAAAGTTGAATGAATTTATAAATTAGAATTTGTCAACTATAGTTGAAAGTTAAATCATTCACATTTAAATTTTCTTGGTCATAGATTATCTAAAAAATTAAGTAGAATAAGAGGGAAACATCGATAATGGTTGATCATCATAGGTCAAATGCATACTCAAAGAAGAAGGAAATTAAAAAAAATTCTCAAATAAAAACATCACAAAAAAATTTCAACATACAAAGAAAAAATCATAGAAAAGGAACATTTAAAAAAGTTAGTTATCTTAGCAAAAAGAAAGTTAGTTAACTTTAAGTAAAAAAGATACAATAATCTCAATCAAAAATGAGAAAAAAGAGAATAGTTTACATTTGGGCATTGGGTATCACAAGATGAAAAAGATAATAATTAATCAAAGAAAACAAAGGAAAAAAGTTTAGTTTCAATCATCATAAATTGATCATAGACAATCAAATATAACAAAAGGACCATACAAAATTTGATCTTAGGATCTTAGTAAGTATGCATTGATCTAAGAAAACACCAGAGATATTGGAAAACATGTAAATGCAATAGAAACAAATTCAAGATGCAACATAAACAATGAAAGAGGTCATAATATCATTAAAGATACCACACAAATACACCTTCAATCACATACAAGATGCAAAAGAAATAATGAAAGAGATTAAAATCAAAAACACAAAATTAAAATAAATAGCGGGAGAAAATATAAAAAGTCATAGATCCATAAGTATACCTGCAAGAAGCAATAGAGACGGTGAAAGAGGTTAAAATAAAAAAATATAAAAATAAAATAAATTGTAATGAGAAAATAGGAAAAAATCATAGATTCACAAATATATCTGTAATATGTAATAAAAATAGTAAAAACAGTTAGAATCATAAACATAAAAATAAAATAAATAGAAATTAAAAACAAAAAAAGTCATATATTCACAAATATACCTGTAATATGTAAAAAAAAAGGTTAGAATTATAAACACAAAAAAATAAAATTAAACAAACCTAAAATAAATATTAAGGAAAAAAAACAAGAGAAATCAAAATTTAGAATTATACATTTATCTTTAGGTCATTCAACAAAAACACGATAAATATAAAGGGATATAACTATAAGAGATTTATAAATATATTTTTAGGTGTTTAACTCCTTCGCAGTTTCACCATCAAATCCATATGTAATAAAAATAAAATAAAGGTAAAAAAAATTCTAAATATAAATATTAACAATTAAGTAATAATGAAAAAAAAAGAACAATATTACCTTTTTATTATGGTTGTAGTTGAACTAATTATGGAAGCAAGCCACCAAAACCTTAACTTAAAAACAACGATGCAAGCAAAGAATAGAAAAGGGGTTGATATATGTGACAATTGGAGAACCTAAAAATAAACCCTAGTACAACCAGAAAGAAAAGGAAACTTAATGGTTCAGAAGTCATAGATGGAAAGAAAATAGGTGCAATGATGAAAACTGAGAGAAGAAAACCCTAACAATAACAAAAGAAGCCCAACCCTAATAGAGTCAAAGAGAAGATAAGGTAAAATAAGGATCAGAGGATGGGACAAAAGTAAAATGTTGAGAACAGTGCAAGAGGAAAAGTGAACGAGTAAGGGAGAAACAAGTGAGAATTAGGTTTTTGAACCTTTAATTGGCCAGACCTAACATATTTCTATAATAATAATAATAATATCATATCGTTAGGTCAATTTAGGTAGGATGTCATCCATCGATCTCGCCTGACAAAATTTATCCTCACCATTTTTTTTCACTTGTCTTAACCGAATATTACCTTACGCAATCCATGCTTGAGACTAGGCCTTTGGTTTTTTTGGGTTTGAGCAGCTAATCAAATTTTACCCATCCCTAATTGCTACACAAACACATTTGACAAAACATACACAATGCAACATAGGTTGATAATTTTCCAACCCTTCCCAAAGAGTATTGATCTATATGAAATAATCAATAACATACCAAGAATTATGTCTAAAAGCATATAATTCTTGTTATAGCTCCACAACTCTAACTTTAAATTCTTCCATACTTCAAATGTCAAATTAACATAGATGAAGCTTTATGCTATCGATTCAGAAATATAATTTAAAAATCAAGAATGTACTAAGTTATTAAATCTTTCTCAAATTTTATAACTAGGATCGAATTGATTCAGGATTGTAATAGCATCATTAATAAAATCAAATTTGTTTTAGAAATTAAAGTTTGTTTCATGAATCTAATCTAAGGGTGATATTTCTTACCTGTAAGAGGAGGATATATAAGTGCTTATTCGAGATTTTCTTGAGAGTGCACATAAGACAGGCCTGAAGTATTATATGAAGGATCAATAATATTCTTAGAGTTGTTAATAAATGAATTATTTTTGTTTAGATAAATATTAAACTGCGAACCATAAGAAAAAAGATATTATAAAACTCTAAAAATGGAGTTCTTGTACCATTAAACCAAAAAAAAAAGACCATAATGAAAATGAAAAATAGAAAATAAATTTTATTAATTATATCTCACTACTTAATTAATATTGATACAATTTTTTTTTATAAAAAAAGTAACTAAGTATTAAGGATGATTAACTGATCTTTAATTAGTTAGTTACAATATAGTAGCTAATACTCATTAATCATTGACTCAATTTAATATATATATATATATATATATTAAAAAAGGTTAATTTTTAAACATAAAAATTTATTTTTTTTATTTTTTTTCAATTAAAATTTTAAACTTTTCTTTCTTTTATTTTTTATCAATTTTACTATATAGAGATAAAATTAAAAAAAATTATGAAGATTTATTAATAGAACATTTTAGTTGTTAAAATTTTAAAACTTATTATTAGTATGTAATCTTTTAAAAACTTACATTTTCTATTTTTTTATTTTTTGATATATAAAAAACTAAAATAATTATATTGTAAAGCCAGTATTAATGAATGAATTTTAAAATATCTTGGGATTAAAATATTTCATGTATAATTTTGAGGAGTAATATAGAATTTTACGGAAAAATTAGAAAATAAAATAAAAATTAAATTAAATTAAATATTGATAAATAAATAAGCAACAGCTTTTTGCTCTCCTTATTTATCATATTAAAAAAATTATGAAAAATAAATTATATTAAATAAATTAAACTATTTTTAAAAATTAATTTTTAAAAAAATGAAATTATACCTTTAAAAGATATTTCAAATAAACAAATCAATTTTTTAGGGTAAAAAATAAAAACATTTATAAAACCTGGTGTTGTTTAGTTAATCTGCTATGCTGGGCTCTTTTGATTTGGGCCTTTAGGCTCTATCTCTGTATAGTTCAGATGACGAAACAAAATTCCCCAAAAACATTAAAGAATTCTTTTATTCCTTTTAAAAGATAAAATTAGTCATTATAATTTCGAAAAAAAAAATTAATTATTTTTATTTTTTGTATAAATGAAAATAAAAAACAATTATTTTCAAAAATCAAATAATTAATTATTTATTCTTTAAATTAAAATAATTATGTATTTATTTTTCAAAATTAAAATAGTATTATTAATATAATCTATTCAATACCTTTCAAAAGTTAAAATCACTATTTACTGGAAAATTCTTTTTTACAAAAAAACATGTCCATAGATACAGTCCTCCATGATCATAGTAACAAAATGCACATTCCAGAACCATCCTCACCTCACCACACTACACATCACTCAGACTGCACCATCACCATCCTTTAAGCACTTCAATTCACTGCTCAACCACCATAAGCCAATAGAGAGAGCCCATTACTGTCATACTAAAAACAAAAAACAAAAAACAGAGAAGTCCATTTGCTTCTAACACGAAGGAGAAAGCGACGACGTTCATTGCCCTATATTTATTTTTTTAATTTATTTTTCTTATTTATGGTTCACCAGTGCCCAAGTTGCATTCAGCCCAAAAGACACTGGGCCAACAACTACAACCGGTGGTTTTGTTTAGTCCTCATGTAGATAAGTTTATTTTTTTGGGATGAGGTAGGGTATTTTTTATTCTTGAAAAACAATTAGACCGAAAAAAGTCAAAAATAGCTAATAATATGGAACCAAAATAGAAAATAAATAAACAAATAAAAATTTTAAAACTAAGAAAAGAAAATGAACTAAAAAGAAAATTATTAAAATCAAGATGTATCATTTTTGTTTATTTATATATCAAAATTTACAGTTTAAATTTATATTAATTAAAATATAATAATTTTAAAATTTAATTTTAAAAATATATTTTAAAAAAATTGATATATAATATTAAATTTTTAAATTTAAATTTAAATTAATAAAATATTTGAAAATAATAAAAGTAAAAACTCAGTGAAGAAAACGTGACATAGGACACCCCTAACTAGTATATGATATCACTCTTCTATAATATACTTGCATGGATAATAAATAACATAATAACGGAAGCATTAAAATTTTTCATCATCAGTAATAGAAAATAGGTGGTAGCACTAGCAGCACATCAAGTATTTTGTTCAAATGGTTAATTAGTAAAAAAGTATCTCAAAATAATAATAAAATTCTTCACATATTGCTTCCTACAAACTATAACTTATAAGCAAAATATGATAGAATCCTTATCAGACAAAGCTCTTGCAGGTGAAGAACTAGTAAAGCCCACTACAACCTTACTTACTCGTTTACGAGTCTAAGCATATTTACTTTTCTAACAATACAACTTGCCCTAAATGATTCATGCTGTTAAGATCCAAAAAAATGCAGTATTAGTCTGACATATCATCACACTATCTTTATACAATCCTTCCGATCCTATATCACATGAAATCACATTTATTGCTTATTATCTAGAAAGGTTAGCACAATAACTCAAAAAAAAAAAAAAAGAGAATAAATCTCCATGATGAAGGTTTCCATTTAACCTCTCCAGTCGTATATGATACACAAAATCACATCGTTTGGAAATTCAGTTATTAGAACATCATGATTTATAAGAACCCAACAAATTAAATTGATGATACATCATAATTGGTGATCATAAATCCATCTAACAAAGCATTATCACTTCAAAACAATTTCTCATAATTCATTTAACAATGCAAGATATCAATTTCAAGATACTAAATGAATCATATACTTCTGTAAGATTGCATATAAATTGTTGTTTGAGCTCATAACCAAAGGCATCCGTTTTGCCATATGGATCCTAATGGACCAACTTTAGCCTATTCATCCCAATCTTGGAGATGGGAGGGAGAGAGAGGAATGTCTTCCTAAATAGTTAGCTTCAACACATTTGTAGTGCCATGCTCTTTCACATCATATTCTTTTATATTTTAAATAATATATCATATATTTAAATAAGGTAGGATGATGAATCATCAATTATTTTTTAAATAGTTGTATACATAATTTAATATCTAACAACTTTAAATTTAAAGTTTAGATTAATAATATTTTCTATATATAAAATATTATTAAAAATTCTATTTTATTAAATTTGATATATGAATTTATTGATCATTATATATATATATATATATATATATATATATTATAATTATTTATCAAAATATTAACAAATAGATTATATTTATAAAATTTTATATTAATTTAAAATTTTTAATATATCATTGATCAATGTGAAAATTAACACCATATATATTTAAAAATTATATGAAAAAGAAGAACTAATTCATTATAAATTTATTGTTATCTAAATTTATAAAATTTAACACAAATAATCATTTTAATAAATAATTATAATTTAATAATTAAATTAATATAAAATATATTTGATTGAGAGTTATAATTATCTAACCATGTCAATTTAATTTAAATAATGTAAATTTTTCTTTTTTATAGATCAAATTTAACACAAATAATCATGTTAATAAATAATTATAATTTAATAGTCAAATTAACAAAAAATATATTTGATTGAGAGCTATAATTATCTAACCATGTCAATATAATTTAAATAATGTAATTTAATTTTTTTCTTTTTATTTTATATATATATATATAAACAACTTATTTAAAAATAATTTATGTTAAAATTATTCTATTAAATAATTTTTTAATGATTAAATTTTATAAATTTAATTATTAAATTAATAATTTTGTTATGAAGAGAAAGTTTATAAAGTTTAAAAAGATTTAATATTTAATTGAATAATTTTAATTTAATATATAATATCTATTTTTAATATACATTAGTTTAAACTTATTTAATGATGTATTAATTTTTTAAAAATTTTAAAATTTTATAAATTATATTTATATAATAAAAATTATTATTTTAATAATTAAATTAATAAAATTAATTGTTAAAAAATTATTAAAGAAAATAATTTTAACATTAATTAATTTTAAAATAAATTGATATATTTTATATAAAATGTAAAATTTATTAATCTAATCGTTAAAATATTATAATATATATTAAAATTTAAAAATGTATAGATATATAATTTAAATATTAATATTTATATATTTAAATAATATATAAACTGTTAAAATAAAATTATAAAATAAAATATTTATTAATTTTTAATTTATATAAAACTTTATATACATGATAATAATTTTTAAATTAATAAATTTTTTATTTGATATAAAATTATTAAATTATTATAAATATTAAAATTTAACATATGATATCAACAAATCCTGATATTATATATATATATATATGATTAAAATTTAAATTTATTAAACTATTGGGTCGGGCATATATTTCTACAATATTAAATAAGACAAAAATGTGTCCCTTTCTTGTATTTTATGTGATACAGAACCATATCTAGACAGAACATTGGAGTTCTATCTATCTCCAAGGAGATGTTTGGGTTTTCCATCCTCTGCTTTATCCCTCAACTCTCTCCGGACAAAAATATTTTGAATGTTAAAAGCTCTCGTTCCGCTTCTTTGGTTCACAATTTCGCTTTTCCCTGACAACTTGGCACCCACCCTATGATTATGGGTCGTGCCTCCCATATGCACTGCCAATCAATCTTTGACTCTGTTTCCTTTTAGTTAACAATTTAAACCTAATCACAATCCAACCTACTCAAAATTAAAGGTTTCACTTAGATTCTATTTTTGTGTTTATTAAAATTCAATTTGATTGACATGACATCCATCGTTTATGAACACAACGAAAATTGAAGGTATTATTAACCTTGAGTAAATGTTTATTCAAAATTATGTGAATTAAATATTTTAATTTTAAAAATTAGAAAACTATTAATCGGTTTTAAAATTATTTTTTAATTTATTTTTCACATTTTTGTATTATTAAAAAATTAATTAAATCATTAGAATTGATATAATTTTATATTTATTAAAAAATTAATTAAATTATTATAATTGGTTTAATAGTAAAAAAATTAAGATTAGAATAATTTATATAAAATCATGAGTTCGAATCTTATATTTTTTAAAATAAATTAATTAAAATAAAATTATTTTGTAAAGTATTCAAGAACTAATAATTTTATTTTTTAAAATTCTTGGATACTATAATATTTAGTTCATATAATTTTAAGCATAAATTTGAGAATTGTTACTCATTGCAATTTTGTTATATATTTATATAAAATGTAGAAAGACTTGATATAGACATTTCAATTACATACCTAAAATTGTGTGAATTATATTAAAAGTGTATGTTTTAAAAATTATTATTGTACAACTGCTAAATATAATAAATTTAATGAACAGTATTTTATTAAAAAAATAAGGTGCTTCTAAAACCTATGGATTGACTTGATAAAAACGAATGTAGGGAAGACATACTCCTTCCTAGCTATATGCATGATTTTTTTTTTCGTTGAATATATTTGCTATATTTCATTTAGTTTTTCTTTTATCTTTCTAATTCTTTTAACCATAAAATCGGGTTGTTAGGGTTTGGCTGTTTCATAGTGAAAGACCAACGCCTTAGTCTGTGAAGATTTCCACTTGGAACTGTCGGCATAAAGTGCTGTGTACATTTCAAATGAGCATAAAGGAAAAATGATTGCAATGACAACAAGGAAAGAAGGCATGGCAAAAGCCACTTTGAGTCATAATTAACTTTACTCACCAACTAGCAAAGCCACTAAATTGTACAAATTGATTTTCCATATAAACCTCCTATTTCGGTTTTTTTTTCTTCCGTCTTACAACTGTTTATGGTATTCAAAAATGGGCGATATGTTAGTACAAATTTTATGGCTGTTACTTAGAATAAATGTGTAGGCCTTCTTGTGATTTTGGTTTGAATAATCTTTTACATAAAAATTGATTCGACTTAAATATAAAAATAAATTATTATTGATTTGAATTAGTTTAATTTGGACCGAATTAGATTATTCATTTCTAATTTATTTTTATTTTACTAAAATTTAAAATATCACAATAATATGTCAATACTTTTCAATTAATACAATTTTACTTTTGTATTTTTTTTCTCTTTTCTTTAGTCTATTTCTCAAAAAGCTACTTTAGTAACTAACTTGTTTTTATACCACTTAAATATAAGAAACCACTTAATTAGTTTTTTTAAATATATATATATATATATATATATATATATATATATATTCTCAAAAAGATAGCTACTTTAGTAACTAACTTATTTTCTGTATCATTTATATATAACCAATTGATAATTAGGACCTGAATTTGCTTGTATATTCTAGATAATGGTGAAATTTTGATCTTTCAATTACTATACCTAGCGCTCAAGCTTAAAACATTCTTAATCGTAATGCGATGACGTTGAGGAATCATCGCTTGGCTTTACTTCGATAAAGAATAAGAAAAGCATAACATATTAATATAAATAAAAGTGAAAGTTTCAGTTTCACATCTTTTATTAAAATGGTTTAAGTGTTTTAGATCGATTTAGTAATTTATAAGGGCTTGGATTGAATTTGAATACTCCTAATAATATTCATATGTTTATGATAGGCAAATTTTGTGAGATGTCCTGTACCCCACACTTCTCTCTAATTAATCTAACATTAATTTCAGTAGGTGGAACTGTAAGTGGATTTCATTATGTGGAAAAAGTGCAAATGTGTTATATATGATATATTATTTAAAATATAAAAGAAATTAATGTGAAAAAGAAATTAGGATCGGAAAGAGTTATTCAATAAACAAAACGTAATTAATGGCCCTAAAGAATATAGCCTTCAAAAAGATCTCAAGGAAAAGCCGTGGCAGCAACTTAATGAACTAATTAAGCATGCTTATTTGATCATGCAACGCAAAAGTGACTTTATTAATTTAGTTGATGGATGGCTTCGATTATGACCCTTCCCCCTCATATCTCCAGAATTTTCGTATATCTTTTTAAAATGTCTTACTAATAATTTCATAATTCTTAAAAAAGTATTAAATAAGAATTAAAATATTTAATATTTTGCAAAAATTAAATGCATTTAATAGTTTTCATTAATAATAGATAATTTTACTTTACGAACAATCAAGCATCTCACCGCTTCAGGTTTTCGTTGGTTCAGTTAGACATATGACATATATGATATTTGCTTTTACCAACTTTATATTTTTTAATTTAATTTATGTACAGTAAAAAATCAGTAAATTCTATGATATTCCGCTATTTAAAGAGATATAATACATATCTTACATGAACTAATGGATAAGAATCATATGTGTTCATAATAGTTATATGAAATTTATTGTTTAAGGCTTTAATCTTTTTTAATTGTTAGAAGATCCTTATAATAATTTATAGGTATGATTTTTATATGATATTTATTTATATGCTACATATTTTATGGTATTTGATAAATAGATTTTATAATTTAACATATATTAAAAATATTTTATTTATATTTTCTAAAATCTTAATTGATTTAATTTTAGTTATGATTTATTGTTTCTGATTTTTTAAGTTTTTGAGTTTTTCAATTTTTTCAATAATAAATATATATTATTTATAATTAGTACATATTTTATTATAATTTATGTACTTTATAATATCATTTTTTATTTTTATCATTATGTTTCTATTTAAATAAATTTAATAAGAACATATTATTTTATGATTATTAAGTATTTTATGTTTTCATTAACATATGTTGCTCTTTATTTTATTTAAATAGGAATAGTAGTTATTAAATTTTTACAACAATTTTATAAAATTCACAATAATAGTTATTAGTTAAATATGTCGTAAGGATATATTTTTTTCTTTTAATATTTAATATATTAGCATGAAAGTAAATAATTTTAGTTCCTCGATCAATCTTCGATCCCTGCTTTATGAACTAAGTTATAAAATTATTATTTATTATTCATATTTAAAGCTTGTATGTTTTTTGGGTAATAATATATACATTTTTTAAGCTTATAATATGTTTCCAATCCCAATTAAAAAAAAAATCACTGTGTGAATTAAACATATATTTATCCAAAAAAGAGTGACATTTCATACTAATTAATTACTAAGTTGAATCGAACTTTAACAATTTTAACATACTGTAAAAGACTTTTTTTTTTCTATGATTCGCAACTTCAATTCTTTGAAAGACCACTCTTAAATGTTGAACTTCTATTGTTGGAGATCTTATTAACATATTATTTTTTTTAGAAATTTTTTGAAAAATATATTTTTTTCTAAAATTTTTATGGCATCAACGATCATATATTATTTTTTATTAATTTTTTAGTTTAATGGTGCTTGTCTCCCTTTTTATGGCAAAAATAAATAAATACAATGTGAGTGTGATAATAAATATTTTATTCTTTTATTTTTTTCAAAAAAAGTGTTGAACGGATGAGATCGATTTTCTTTTTATTGTGGTTGGTACCAGTCTTTAACAAATGTATTTATACGTGGTAATTAGTATAATTAATGTACAAAAAAAATAAAATAGGTGCGTTAAATGCCATTGTTAAATTCTCATGCAAATAACGTCTCCTCACATGGCATCAATACAAATATTAAAATAAATGAATTTGGTTCTTTTAAACTGTGAAAGTGAACTTTAAAAAATTAATCATATTTACAACTACTGATTAAAAACTTACCAGCAGAGATTATGCTAAAAATTTGGTATGCATAAAAAATTTAAAATTAGTTACTATATTAATTATTGATTTTCTAATCAATTATGATAAATGTCTTATCTTGTAAAATGCAACCTTTTTCACTTTGTAGATGAATTAAAAAATAAATATTTTACATAGATCTCAAATATAAATACTTTAAAAAATTAATACTTCTATTCAATAATGTATAAGCAAAAATTTTTGCAATATATTCTAAATTTTAAACATATAATAAAATAAAAAATTTAAAAAATTTTGAATTATTGATTCAAATTAACTTGCAAAATTTTAAGAAAAAATATGTAAAAAAGTTTCTATAAAGTATATTTAGAGTTCTTTTCAATAAATTTTTTAATTTAAAATATTAGGTCAATTAAAATTATATAGGTATAAGAAAAAAAAAATTTATTTGGTCAATTATAAAATATAAAATAAAAATGTAGAAGATCTTTTAAATCATATAAACTGAAACAATAATTAGTATAAAAAAGGGTAGTATCCAATTACAATTATGAAAATTGTATTAAATAAAATAGTTTTTCTCTTTTATGAATCATACAAATATCACAAGAAAAATTTTTAAAAATTAGAATGAGAATAATAAATTCAAATTCATGCGAGAGCATAAAAGAGAATGAATAACTAAAATTTTATCATAAAAAATAAAATATAAAAAAAATTATCATAAAATTTAAATTTTATTAATAATTCATAAATATTATGAACTTAGATTAATTAAAGATGTTTATGAAATTCTCACATCATATTATCATATCAATTAATAAATTAGTTTCCAAAATTTACCATTAAAAATAATATGTTACATTTTAAAATATAATCATTAATTATTCATAAGAAAATTCATTACCATAAAAGAGGGAATTTTCATTTCTTAAAATACAATTTTCTTACCCCAATTTGTATACACTTGTTCTTATTCTTGCTACTTCACTTTAAAATACTTTGGTAATTATAACCTCTTTAATATTCATATTCTTGAATTGAATATATATATATATATATATATATATATATATATATATATTTATAATGTTTATTGTTGAAATTCAACAAGTTGATTAGGTAAGAATAATTAAAAAGGTAAAAAAATTAAGAATTAAAGGATATTATTTTTATAAATTTGTAAGCTTAACTTTATGATTCAATTATTACTTTAATCTAATTTTTATATTTTTAGGTTTGAATTTAAAATAAGTATTCTTATTTTTAAATCCATCTTTATTCCTATTAATTACATGTTGAGAACAAGAATGGGTAGATGTTTAGACTACCAAAATTAACAAAATACTAGACCATATTATACCTATAACAAAGGTGTAATCCAAATCATTTTATATGATCAACAAATATTTGAATCAAATTTAGAAATAGATAAATGTTTATAATAATATAGGGTCTAAGTTAAATTCTTACACACCTTAATATAATAACATGCAATGTGTTCAACTAAACATTGGAACAACTTCAATTAAGATCCAAAATTCAATAGATAGGCAATAAAAGAAGAATCCATGCATCCTTATTTATAGGATCAAGATCCTTCATCCCATGCAAATCTTAGGGAAGATACCAAATATAAAACGGTTAAACCTTATCACGTTCATGGTAAACACAGTAGAGTATGATTCACGTACATTCCAATATCTATATACAAGGCACTCATGTAGAGCTTAGGTAGGCACTATCTCATATACTATTATTTTACTAAAATCATTATTATTTGGATATTAAAGTATCATTGTAAATATCATTTACCTGTGGCTAGAGGAGTTATAACATTATAATAGTTTTCTCCATCCTTATTGAAGACTTGAACCTAGTTCATAAATCTTCAAGGACTTATAATAGATCATTTAGATGTTATGTGTGAAAATATTTTATAAATTCATTCTAAGCTTATTTTTCTATGATTTTATCTTCATATGATGAAAAACCATCGTGATTCAACTTTTACTCTATAAGACCTTACATTGAAGAATGATGCTCTCAATACGGGGCATTCCTTGCCTTGAATTACAACATATCCAATAAAATGCCGCCATCACATATATTTTCTTAGTAATTAAAAATGCATTCAATTCAACAATCAATCAACTGGTGTTTGGTTTATATTATAATAGGAAGCTTTAAATCAACAAACTATTTATCAAATACATACTCAAAATTTTGACTATCTATGTTAAGTGAATGGGATATTCTTTTAAGTCAAGATTAATCTAAAAATTATAATTAAATCAAGCCAAACAAAAAAGTATTCTTTGATATCTAGAATTTCATTCAAATGAATGTTCTATTGATTAGGTCACAAACCTAACCTCTCATCTAGATTGATTAGGAAACAACGAAAATCAATTATTCAAAAGTTAATTAGTAAAACTTTAAAAAATTGATTTGGGATGTAAAAGAATTAAGATAAATTCTATTGATAATTAAGAAAAATTTAAAATATATATTCTTAATATCATTCAAAAAGTGTTTAAGTCCTAGGAGAAGAATTTAGTTTTCTAAGAGAAAGTAGAATTTAATATAAATTTTTTAATTTGTAAAAAAAAATTTATCTTTTTTAGCAATATGTAACACTTCAAATTTTTTCACCTAATTTTTTATAAATTATGAATTAAATTTTTTTTAAAAAATTAAAAATATAAATTAAAAATCTAAAATTTTTAGAAAATTAGAAAGTGCTTTTAGAAAATTACAAAAACACTTCTAAAACATTTACGAAAGTTAGGATTTCTCTATAATTACAAGAATACCCTTAAAATAAAAATAACAATAGATAAAATATAGAAATATCAAGAAAGGAGTTTAAATATGTACGTGGAACTTAGAACTTTTTCGTAATTATAATAATATCACTAGGATAGAACCAATGATAGATAAAGTGTAAAAGCCTCAAAATGAAAACTTAGAGATTTCACACATAACCTAAATCTTTTGGTAATTATCAAACTACCATTAGAATTGAGTGAGCAACTTAGGAATAAATTAGGAATAACTAAATAGAGAATAGAAGCTTGAGAAAATACGTTTGGAAAATTTTTTCTAGAGAATCTCTAAAATGATCAAAATATCCTTGGTCATGTAGAGGTAAACTAGAAAGGTCAGGAACTAGTGGTGAAGGTTTGCACCCTATGTCTATCTGCAAATATATTTTTCTAAATGATGAGACTCATCCCATCATAAATGGACATAAATTCCAAAGTCATGAGTTACCATAGAATTAATGCATAAAATATGAAAAATATTAATAAGGAGAGTGAAAGTTAATCATGATTAAGTTATTTTAACTATGGTTAGGTTATATTAACTATGGTTAGATAATATAAATCACGATTAGTCTCAAAGATAAAGTTGCATCATTTTATATAAATTTATAATAAGTGAAATTTCTACTTTACCTTGGTTAAAAGTAAGTTCCTTAATTAACCATGTGTGACTGAATTCTTATGGGAGATTAACCATCATGTTACATCATCAAAATTCACTCAAAAATACTTAGTCAAATCCTCCCCTCCAAGCTTCCGTCTTTCACCTTTCCATTAAACCAAAAACTACTAAGGCTTACGCTTCCAACTTTAAAGTTTAAACTCCTTCACTCTCTTGGATCATATGACATCAAATATCTCAAAAAGATCTTCTCTTCATCAAATCCTCAAGATCCTTTCCTCTTAGCTTCTCACCAAGTAGGATGTATATCTTCTCCCTAAAATTTCTAAGTGTTTATGTTACTATTTTGGCTTGTTTTTCTTCAACTATGAAAGCTTATTCTCTAAACTCAAAGATCTGACTTCCTTGAGAAATCTTTTGTCAAGGGCTATCCTAAGCCTCTCAAAAAGTATTTCAAAGTTTAAATAATTTCTAAGAGGCCAAAATAAAGTTTTGATGGATTAGAATGCTTATTTGTGCTCTTAAAGTATTTTAATCAGTCAAAACTTTTTAAAGATGATTTTAGCAAGTTTGGGTAGATTTGAGATGTTCTATTTTAAGCCTTGGAAGATGTTCAAGTGGAGGTTAGAGAGGCCTATGTGAACTTTGTCTTATTTGAGCATATATCCACCATGTGTTACTTTATTTCTTTAAAAGTGAAAGTTTGTTCCTTTCACTTTGGATGTATGAGAGTCATTAGACCAAAGCTTCATCTATGAGGAAACAAGAACTTAAAATTCATAAAGATGTAAACACAAACATTCTACATAGATGGTATCATTAAGGATATGTACATAGACTCAAGAAAAATAAATTAAGTGATCATGAGAGGTCACAATGACCATTTAACCAAAGACTTGAAAAAAGAGTAAGAAGAAACTAAAATTTAATAAATTAAGGTCATTAAGTAGTTTAGGTTACAAGGATAATCCCAAGTAAGTGGCATAACTTAAGAAGCCATGACATGAACACTTTAACCTATACTTGTAAGAATATTGGTAAAATAGTGTAGTAGGTAAAAAGCTAAAGATTCACTCTTATTAAGACTTAATTCTAATATATTGGTTACAAGGGTATAGAAAGATGAACATAAACTCCTTAGAGCTCATGTAACCATTCAGTCAATGGAGAAAGAATTAGGTATAATAATACTTTAATAGAAAAAATATATGTTCATCTCTCTTAAGAATGAATCTTAAGAAACAAAAATGACTACAAGGTTTAGAAGAACAAAAAGCTTACTTGAGAGGCATAATGACCATTTGATCAACATATGTAGAAGGACGAGACAAATATTTAAAAATTAGTTGAGAAAAGAAAAGGTCATGAGAAACTTAGAGAAAATGAGTGGTGTAGGTTTTTCTTGAGAAACTTATCATAAAACATAAAACTTGGATAATTTTACAAAAAAAAATACATTCTTTCCAAAATTTAATGATTTTGCTTAAATAAAGACTTTTATAAAAAAATAGAACTTTTGAATAAATATTATTATCCTAGTTATTATGGTGATGCTTGAGTATGTTTACCTATGTGAAACTTTTCTATGTGATCTCTTGAATGACATAATGACTTGTGTATATTTATATGGTTCCATGTGTTGATAACTTGTCATTTTAAAAAATGCTGAAAAAAAAATTAGAAATTAAATACATAATAACAATGTGAAAGTCAAAACTATGGAAAGAATTTAAAAAAATACCAATCCACTATATAATAAGATTTTTCAGATAAATTTTTTTTTACAAAATAATAACATTATTTAAAGTATCTTTATAGGGACGAATCTATTTTGCAGGCAACTAACAATATCAGGCATAAATAGTGTTATTCTAAAATCAAAAACCTTAGATATAATTATAAAAACTATATTACAAAAACTTACATTTGAAACGAGAAGAGAATCAATTTTAGGAATAGAAACTAACAAGATCTCAGCTAAAAAGGAAAGAAACATTTTTTCATAAAAAAATTCTTAATCATTAATCAAATATCATTTCATAGTGGTTAAAAAAATCTTGAAAAAGATTAACTAAAAATGACTAGGACTCGAAAACTTGCAGAACTTCATAGAATTTGAAACGGTAAAAATTTCATCTTTTATCATAAATTTAGATAAATTTTCTACATTTTTAAAAATAATTAAGATAAATTATCTACACCAATAAAATTTATGTTAATATCTTTTTGATTATAAATAAAAATTTAAATAATTTTAAATTTTTATTTCTCGTAACATTCTTCTCTATACATAAAAAATTATAATAAAGATAAAAATTTTAAATTTTTTTTATTAGTTAAAATATAAAAATAAATATTTATCTTCAAATTTAATTTAATTTCCTCTAAATCTTGAAATTATAAAATCTCTTCCTACTTAAAATTTAACCCATTTTTATTTTTTCCTTTTAATTGGATTTTATGTTATATATGCACGAAATTGTACAATTAGGTTTCCTGTTATTTTTTAATTGGATTAAGCAGCAAGGTTTGAATTTTAATTATTGATTTGTATCATTTTGTATTTTTTAAATTACATTTTTTATCAATATTTTAAGATTGGATTGGTCATTAAATAAATAATGACATTAGTTTAGTTTAAGTATAATTAAACTAGTGATCATATGTGTTTTTTTAATAGTTTATATTATATTAAATAATAATTTAGTATATAAATAATCACATTATATAATTTGTATGATAAAAATTTAATAATAAAAATGTATGCGTATAAATTATACTTATAAATAAAAAATAAAAAAATTATACTTTTAAATTTAAAAAATAAAAAATAAATTCAAAAAAATTTAAAATTAACTAATTGAAACTGATTGCTTTTACTAATTTTTGATTAATTTTCACGAACTTTTTACTGGTTGAATCAATTTTCGTTAGTTTTAAAATCAATCAAGTTTTTCATTTGAATGAACCGAACATACGATGGGCTCTTAATTTAACTAACTTTTTTAGTTACATAAAGTTGACCGATTGAATCAACTGGTCCAATTTCCAAATTAACATTCTTTACATTTTTTTTTCTTCATATAATCTAAAAATAATAAGAAGTCGATTTTAATTAAACTCTTCTTTCATTATGCTTATTTTCAAATTTCCCAAATTCCCAATTCGTGGTAATTTTCTTTCGGCAAGATGCACAGATTAACGGTCAGAATCAAACGAATCGCCATCTCCGGCACGCCATACTTTTCTTTCATTTTACCGTTAACGAGAATATGAATAATATTATAATACTTTCAAAAGTCATAAACCTAGTTCCAAGTGAAGTACACAACAGCCTCCCAAAAAGCATATTAAAAAAAATAAAACAAAAAAGTCTAAAAAAAAGAAATCACCGAACCCCACATGACCTTCCTTCCAAGACATCCAAAGCACATTACCAGAATCAATCAGTAGCTGGCACTACAATACGGCAGTAGAATTGAATTCAGTTTAATTCAATTCAATTCAATTGAAGCTTTCTCTTCAAATTTTTCACTCCTTTTCTTCCCGATCCTTCTTTGGAATCTGTTAAACGAGAACAAAAGATGCCAGAAATGGATGCCAATGTCTCCTCCAACAAACCCCCTCAAATCTCAGAAATGTTTCAGAAATTCGCCCTCGCTTTCAAGACCAAAACCTTCGAATTCTTCTCCGACGAAAACGCCACCCCCATCGACGACTCCGACGGCTTCTCCCTTCTCGACTCCACCGAAGAAATCATCACCGACCAAAAAGTCGTTGTCATCAAACCCGACCCTGACCCATCTCACAACTTCTCCCCAGGAACTTACCCGTCCCCGCAAACTCCCGAGCCCAAAACCACACCGCAGATCACTACTTCTCCTCCGCGAACTACCGAGCCCAAAACCACACCGCAGGTCACTACCCCACCCCCGCAAACTCCTGAGCCCGAAACGACGCCACCGTTGACCGAATCTCAGATCAGGGAAACGACGCACGCTCTGATCTCCTCGATCTTCGCTGCCGTATCGGCGTTCGAAGCTTCTTACTTCCAATTACAGAGCGCGCACGTGCCGTTCGTTGAAGAACACGTGATGAGTGCGGACAGAGTGTTAGTTTCGCACCTGCAGAGGCTCTCGGAATTGAAGAAATTCTATTGTAACCCCGAGCCGTGTGCTTTCCCCTTCGGGTCTTGTTTGGAGGCGCAGGTGGAGGAGAATCAGAGCAAACTCAGGACGCTCGGCACCGTTTCGAACCGCTTGCAATCGGAGTTGGAGCAGAAGCACGACGAGGTCTTCGCCCTGAGAAGGAAACTTGATGAGATTCACAGAGGTAACGTGTATTTGTCGAAGAAGCTTTGTGCCAGTTCTTTGGACCCTTCCTGTGATGTTTTGTTAACCGTTAGGGTGTTCGATTCCTTGCTGCACGATGCTTCTAGAGCGACACACAAGTTTACCAAGATTCTGATTGGATTGATGAGGAAAGCAGGGTGGGATTTGGGTTTAGCAGCCAATGCGGTTCATCCGAATGTTGATTATGCTAAGAAAGGGCACAACCAGTATGCACTTTTGTCCTATGTTTGTTTGGGAATGTTTCAGGGTTTTGATTCCCAAAATTTCGGAGTAGAAGAAATCGTGTCGAACGGCCATGTGAACGACGATGATATAGATTTGAAGAAAAGTGGTTGTTTGAAGCAATTGCTTGAGCATGTGTCTAGCAATCCGATGGATTTGTTAGGCATTCACCCTGGTTGTGAATTTTCGAGGTTTTGTGAACACAAGTATGAGAGGCTCATCCATCCTTCGATGGAGTCATCAATTTTTGTTGATTTGGAGGAGAAGGAGGCGGTGTTGAACTCTTGGAGATCCTTGAGTTTGTTCTATGAGGCGTTTGTTGGAATGGCTAGCTCTGTATGGACACTGCATAAGTTGTCCTATGCATTTGATCCGGCAGTTGAGATTTTTCAAGTGGAAAGAGGTGTGGAGTTCTCTATGATTTACATGGAAGATGTGACAAAGAGATTAACTTGGCCAAACAGGGGTAGGGCAAAGGTGGGATTCAGCGTGGTTCCTGGATTTAAAATTGGGAGGATAGTTATTCAATCGCAGGTTTATATAAGTAATTTCAGATGTACAGAGTAGTCTAACGAGGGTTCCTCTTGTTCAATTGAAGTCATGGGCACTGTCTTCAGATGAGACTGCTATCTGCAGCAGCTAAATTGATCCTGTTCTTGGTTCTGGTCTTGTGCTTTGTTTGTCTGTTTAACTGAAATCCATCAGAGTTTTGCCAGAATATATTTCCAGACGACAGTGATATTGAACTACTGATTGAGAAAGATAATGCCATTGTGGCCATATATGCTGGGAGATGTTTGCTGCTTTCTATAATGCTGAAGTTGGTGCAATAGTGATGGTTTCAGGTCGTTCCGATTTGGTGGCAATACCAACCAAGTGAGGTTCGGTAGTGTTTTTGCTGGTACTTCTTTCTTTCTGTTTTTTTTTCCTTCCAGTTTTGGTTTATGCTTGTTTTAGGGCAATTGTGTAGAGTTAACTGTACAGAATATTCCTCCCATTCTGGGTACTCTAACAACAAATACATCGGTAAATTGTGCATGTATCACTTATCAGTTATATATAAGAAATAACAATGGTTTTCTCACTCTTCATCTCACAAGCATGTATGATAATAATATCTTGCTAGTATAATCTATAAAGCAAAATGTTATTGTACCACCATCGCTTTGAAAATAAAATATATACATAGACAGAATGGATAAATGTCATTTAATTTTTTCTAGCTTCCTTAATATAGCACCATTCTATAATTTATAGTTTATTAATGTTGTCTATTTCAGTTCAGTTTTGAAAACTTTGATAGTTAGGCTTGTTGAAAGGTCGTGTCCTCGTATTTGTTCGCACTTGTGATTTCAGTTGTGTGAATTATCTTTTACTGTACTGAATATGCATGCCTGTTCTACTAGTATTTCCGCTGATTGTATATTGGTCTAATGCAACTTTCACTCCCCACAAAATGTGGAGCAGGTTCTTTACCCACCAAGCATGACTCTCATGTAACCATGTCATCGACCTTCTGCAACATGAAATGTCTCAAAAATGCTGAAGTATATTTTCAGTGTGATAAATGGATTTTTCCTTCTTCAGGAATCAATTAAAATTTAAAAAACAAACATCAATATTGGAAGGAAAAATTATTGCAAAACTACAATCAGAGACATATAGACAGACTATGCATGTGTTTGAGCAATAGATCTTTAAAAATTTCTCTAAATACATAAATAAATCCGAAATGGTATTAAATCAAAAACTCTTTAACAAACCAGAAGGCTCCAGTGCTAGTGGTGATAATCTAAGAAATGTTATTCTTGCTGCACATATATACAACAAAGAGAGAGACAGAGAGAAGTTTGAAATGTGAAGAGATATAAAAAAAAAGAGTCTGTTGTATAAATTGTAACATAAAAATATTTTTAAAATTGTTTAACAAACCAGAAGGCTCCAGTGCTAGTGGTGAAATGTGAAGAGATATAAATAAAAGAGTGTTGTATAAATTGTAACACATAATTATTGTAAAAACAGAACATCTTATTATCTAATTGTCTGTGCCAGACTACTCTATTGCAGCTATCCAAAATTAATAATGAAAAATGTCTGTTGAACATCCCATTTAAGGTATACTGGATGGGATAGAGGAGAAAGATAGAAAGAAAGAAAGAGAGGTAGATAAAGATAGGATGCAGTAGCAAGAAAGGGTTAGAAAGAAAAAATGGAATGTATCATTACTCGTTAATAATAGTCTTCAATTCTTAATATTTATTCTTGCACCTAGCAAGTTTGAGTTATGTAGCAAGGGTGCGGTCGATAAATTTAATGAAATATATATTGAATAAATTTTTATTGCATGAGAATTTATATCATAATGGTCATGAAGTTTATTAATAAAATAAAAAGAATTTATTTTGATAAACTACGTCAAAAAAATTATTGAAATAAGTTAAGAAAACCTTAAAAAATTATGTTATTTATATAAGTTTTCACTAAGCTCTAAATATTTATGATAGCTTATCCAATCTGACTACTAAGAAATGTACCAAAGGAAAAATTGGCCAACTCTTGTCTGGGCATGTCTTTGAAGAAGCTCATAATATCCTATCATAAAGTTCATAATTTTGTATTTGGTGAATATCTTTTCTATACAAAAAGCTACTAATTTAGAGATAAAAGCTAGTTTAATTGCTAACTTTTACCAAAAGGATAAGGACTGGTTCGATATACTTGTGATAACTTCAATTAAATTAATCAACCTTATCCGTGTTCTCTGAACTTTACACTAGTTCCTTCCATACCACAATATAAAAAAAGTGTCTTTAAGTCACAAGACTTTCTCTGTTGAGAACAAGTTCTGTTACCAAAGTAAATGAAAAAATACTGTTCAACCTGGACAACAAAAATTACAACATATTAACAGGAGGACTGAACTGAAAAATATTTAAATAAAATATATTGTAACAATCATACGGAAACAAAATAGGAAATATGCAGTTCTTATTACTAGATGCAGCTGTTTTCTGCAGAAACCTTGAAAAGAGAGCATGGAGCTAGGTAGGGAGCCAAGATCCTCTCCAGTGATCGATTTTGGAAAAAAAAGAAATAGAGGATGTATGTTTGGACCTTAATATATATGTAAGAAAAAGAAAAATATAAAAAGAGAGAGAAACAAGAAAAAGCAGAGAGAAGAAAATGGAAAAGAAGAAATGGAGAGAATCTCGATCTCTAGCTAATGATCTGGGAGTTAATTTGCATTTTTGTGTGGCTGTCTAATTCGAGCAAACCATTATTTTTGGCGTAATCTGTTTTTTTTGGAAGAACTTGGCATAATCTAAAAGACCTGTTTTTTAATTGTCTTATCCAAAATTACCTTTCATCTATTTTCAGTTAACTTCTGTTCTCGTTGCAAATAGGTCAGTCAAATATGCTGTTTTTGTTAATATTTCAAATTAAAATGATTTTGGAAAGGCAGCTAAAAGTACCGGGTTTTCTTTATTTTTCAGAGAATAATGGAGGATTTATGTTCTAGGTAGCGTACATATTGATTTAGAGAGAGAGAAAGAGTATGTGTGAGAGGAAAGAAAATAGAAAAAAGACAAATATACATAATGATGCAATTTAAGAAAAGACAAATTTCACATTCAAAACAATAAACAAAAATTTTAATTTTTTAATTTTTTACTTTTTTATTTTCTCTTAAATTTAAATTTCATATTTTCTTTTTTCAATTTTTTTTCTACTAAACCAAATGAAGGGGTAAAAGCCCTTGTCCCATGCGCATATGATAATTAGGCACAAGGCAAAGGTGATTTTTCTTGTGTTGTGCAAGTCCTAGTTGCCCTTAAGTGTCATATGTGTTTTGGTTTCATTCCTTCAGGCATTTTTCAATTGAACAAATCAAGAAGGTTTGCGGTAATGAGATCCACCGTGACAATTCCCAGGAATATGCTTGGGCAAATTTTACGCCATGCTCCAAATGAAATAGTTCAAAATCTTATTTCTTGAAATTTATATCATTATTTAAGAATCTTTCGGGATAAAACTTCTCTGGATGTTTCCAAACTTTAGCTCCCTCTTAATGGCCCAACCATTCATATACACTATTGTCTTAGGTTGTATTTCGTATTCATCTATCATAAAACTTCTATTGGTTTCTCATAGTACCACTTGTGTTGGTGCATAAAATCTCAGTCTCTTTTATTACTCACTGCCTTCAGATATGCAAGCTTTTGAATATCCTCTTCCTCTATAAACTATCTTAGCCATTGAGATTTTGTAGTTCCTTCTTGACCTTTTGTCATTATTACTCTTGATTCTTCATCAATTTAGTGACCACTGAAACTGATGTGATTGAAGTTCGTTGATGCTACAAGTATATCCTGAGATTGTCAAAGACGACCTAATTAATATCAAAGAATTTCTTTATTTGCTCTTTTCACTTATTACTTATTTGGGATTTGTCAGTGTGGCACGTAGTAAAGGTTGAATCACACCATTCTAAATATAGACGACGGAGTGATTTTTTAGATATCGGTTATTTTTTCAAAATAAGATTTTTAAATATTTAAAGCATATTATTTTAAGCTAATGACATTACGGCTTAAATTAAAGCGGAGCATGACTCTTTACCGGTAACGTACAACTTCATTGATGATAGGACTCTACGAATGCAACATATAAAATAATTTCAGCGGCGCAAGATTGCAAACAGTGTTTAAAGCGTACCATTTTAAGCGTTTTGACATTGCGTTTAAATTAAATCGGGATAGAATTCTACAGTTTCAACGTCTAAATTTATGTTGTTTATCGTAAGCGTTTTAATTAATGTGCAAACCAGGTTGTTTAAATTTTAAAAGTGCCGCCTAAATTTAGACGGTTTACATTACAATTTCATTTCCTATTTAAGCATGTGGGGACCGTTTTAGTTTTGGTTATGCATGTTTCCCTTCTTCCTTTTTTGTTTTTTTGGCTATTTTAAGATTTTGCTGGGATCACAACGTAGCTTGAACTTCCGGTTTAAATTTTGTTTGGGGACCACAGTTTAGCTTGGATTCGCCAATAACACAGGAAGTTTGAAAGTTTGAGATAAAAGGTTAGTAAAACGTAGAAAATATGTTGTTAGACTAAATAGTTGGATAGTTATTTTGAGTTTAAGATTATGGTACTAAATATTAGGTTATTAAATTTAAATGTCGTTGCAGAAGAAGAATAAAAAGTATATATTTTAAAAATAATTTTTTTAAAATTAATAATTTTTTTTTGAAAATCAGTTTTTTATTGAAAAAATTAGTTTGTTAAACAATTTTAAAAGATGAAAAATTTTTAGAACGAAAGATTGTTTTTAAAAATTTTAATTAATTGTAAAAGAATCAAAAAGTAATGTTAGGGTATAAAAAACTTTATAATTAAAAATAAATTTAAAATTAAAATAAATTAGAAAATATAAATTTAAAATTTATTTTAAAAAACAGTTTGTGAAAAAAAAAACATAACAAATTAATAAAGTTAGAAATTTTTGAAACAAAAATTGATTAAATTATATATTCAATTTTAAATAAAATTGGAAAAAAATAAAATTTAATAATTAAGTAAAAGTTAAATTGAAAAATAAGTTTGTGCAATAAAATTTTAAAAAGCCTAAAATAATTAATAAAGTCACACTTTAAGATATAATTATATTAAAATTGATATTAAAATAATAAATTGAAAATTTTGAAATTTAATAAAAAAAATTTTTAAAAAAGTTTACGGGAAAATTAAGAAAAAACTAAAAGAATAACAGACTTGAAAAAATAATTTAATTGAAACTAATATTTCAAATTTAATAAAAATATTAAATATAAAAATGAAAAACAGTTTTAAAAATGAGTTTGTGAAATAAATATAAAACATTGCATAAATTAAAGAATTTACAATTATAAAATATTTTTATAAATAGTATATTTAAATTATAGTAAAAATAGTAAAATTGAGATTAAAAATTTAATTTCTCAAAAATTCATTAATAATAATATTGAAATAAAAAAAGTGGATCAGATAAATTTTTGATTAAAATATAAATATATTTATGATAGTTTCAATTTATGTAATATTATATAATTTTGATTATAAAATAATTAATATAAATTAGTATTTAGTATATAAAATTTATGTTGTTTATTTATTTCGTTTCTGAATTTTGTTTTTAGTTTAATTATTTATTTATTTATTTAATTGTGTGAATGTGAATGATTTATTTATTTATTTAAAATTTTTATTTATTTATTAATTTATGCATTTAATGTTTAGTTAATTTATTATTACAATTAAATATTATAGGGTTAAATTCATAGGATTTAAAAATTTTTAAATTTTAACTGTTAAGTAAAGTTTAAAAAGAATACAATTAATTAGGAAATAAATAATATATAAAATTATATTTAATTTAATTTAAAAAATAGCTTTAATAAGTTGTTTTGAAAAGTTTATTTAAAAAAATATTTAATAAAACATAATTAATGTTATAGTTATGGTATAATTTAAGATAGAAAAAATATTATTAAAAATTAATTTAATTAAAAATGTTAATTTATTAAAAAAATAGGTTCTGAAGTAAAAAAAATTAGAAACATCATAATTTATAGAATTAAGAATTTGATTAATTTAAAGTAATTGAAAAAAAAATTAGTAAATTAAATGAAATTAATTTAAATATTTAGACAAATAAAAAGATTAGTAAATTGAAGAAAAATATATAACATTAGAAAAAACATATTTATTAAATTAGATTAATTTTTTACATAAGTAAAAAAGTAAATAAATTTTACACAAAGATATCATATTAGAAAAAAATAAAAGTTAGTAAATTAGATAAAATTTTGACACATAAAAATTTTATAAATTTAAACTAATGAAAATTTATATATATATCTTTTCATAAAAATTGTACTATTTAATATAAAAATATTGTATTATAAATTAGAGATAAATTTGGTGTTAGGAACAAAGTTAGTTAATAAGATCACGACATTTTACACAATAAAAAAAATTAAAGTATTAAAATTAGTATTTAAATAATTTACACAATATATAAATGATTTTTACATAATAAATTGTTAGACATATTAAAATTGTAATAATTTAGAAAAAAGAGTTAAACATAGACAAATTGAAATAACTTCTGATAAAACTTTAAACCTTTGTACAATATGACATCATCTAGTGACCCATCACAATCGGCGCGCATCATTCGACCAGGACCAATAGATGCATCTCTTTTTACCCTGTAGAGTGTCGACATCTCTGAGCAAATATGGAACGGAGAACCTGATCGAGAGTTGAAGGTCAAGAGAGCAAAGTTTCATCATGATCGAGACAACGTTCCAGTGGTTCCGCATGCGATTGTTGACAGGTTACGTCGAGCAAGGTTCTTGGGTGTAGCGCAATTACCTTTCATACATGTCGATTCTTCATTAGTCGAAGCATTGGTTGAGAGATGGAGGCCGGAGACGCATACACATTGCCTGGGGAGTGCACGATTACACTATAGGATGTTGCAGTTATGACTGGGTTGCCCATTGATGGTCAACCAGTTATTGGTTGTACATCGTCTAGGGCTTGGGAGGGTATCCTATTTCAACTACTAGGTGCTTCACCTGTTGAGCGGGAGATCGTTGGCGGATCACTGAAGATGAGTTGGCTGCTCCAACATTTTGCTAGCATCGAAGACCACATGGGCAATGCAGAGCAGTTAGATTGATTCACGCGTGCTTACATGTTGCGGATGATTGGGGGAGTGCTTTTTTGTAATCACTCGAGTTCTAGAGTTCCTCTTCGATATCTTCCCCTGATTGCTGATTTTGATACTTGTGCTCAATATAGTTGGGGTGGGCAGTTCTGCATATCTCTATCGTGAACTGTGCGGTTGCACAGATTACGATAAAAAAGAGATTTGTGAATTTTCATCTTTACTACAGCTTTGGGCTTGGGAACGGTTTCCCAAGCTCTCTCCCGGGCGATTTCCATATGAGGATCACACGTTACCTTTAGGAACGAGGTAAGTAAGCAACGTCATCGACAAATATCTTTTATACTTTAAGGGTTTACATAAGTGAATGTTAACTTTTTTCCATCTCATTATAGATGGATCTGAGGGTGCCTAAAACCAGGTCGTCACCACGATATTGCTTTCTATAGGCATGTATTTGATTCGATGGATCGACGTGAGGTTCGTTTCATACTTCCATTAACCTTAATATATTTAGATTTCTTTTTTTAAATGTTTATGTTTAATTAACCTTACATGTTTACAAACACAGATCACGTGGCAAACATATAGATGGGTCATTAATGATTTGCCTGATGCCTGTACAACTGGTTCTGATATATGGACAGCTGTAGTACCTCTAATATGTTTCAACATATTAGAGTGGCACCAACCGAACCGCTGTATGAGGCAGTTTGGGATGGCACATCATATCCCTCAGGCTCCATCTCAGCCAGAGGATGTACACGGGATGACGTTCAAGGGGAAGACTGATGAAAACTGGCGCAGAGTTTTCGGCCCTTTCTTGGCGGTTTGGGAGGAGAGGCATCAACATGTGTGTGTCGGTATACCATCTAACGAGTTACTCAGTCATAACTCGGATTATATGAGATGGTACATGCGACATACACGTCGATGGATCACACAAGAAGCTGCGGTGAAGGGGCGTGTGGTATGTTTTTATAACCCACTCTTGAATCATTTAAAATAGTAACTTTAAATTTCATAATTATTTACTTTTTATTTTAATAATAGGCGGATGAGTTGGAAATTATTCATTACTTGATCACCGAGGTTGCTGCATCGGGGACTATGTCAACAGCGGACATTTTTGACAGCATCCGACGATGTGTCGAAAGGACGATGGTGTTGAAGAAGGTTGAGGACCGCCTTGTCGAGGCTAGGTTCAGTGCACCTGAACCAACTCAACAAGCTCCTCCTGTAGATGCTAGGGATGATATGGACCCCAGACGCGTGGAGCAACAGGGTCTTCAGCGACGTCGACGACATGTAGTTGCAGTTGCACCTCCCATCCCAGATTTTCCACCTAGACAGGAGGGGTAATACTTTGTCCCCGCCGAGGATATCCCACCCTCGCTGATCCCGGTGTACACATACCCATCACAACGATACCGTGAGGATTGTCATTCATTACCTTTTAACAATATTTATATTTTTAAGAATTTGATGTTTTTATTACATTTAATTCATTAACATGTATTATAATATGATTGCAGATCCTTCTCATGTAGGTCCATCGATGGAGTTGCAATTTGACGCGACATTTGGACTATTCACCTCGCATGATCTGCCATCTCCCACCTTCTTCGACCAGGGCAATGTTAGGGCCGGATTGACCTATGCAGGGACTGAGGGGATGTCATCATCACACGCTGATATGAGTTTTCATACACCTTCACCATACCAGGCACCCTTGATCACTCCCGATCCACCCATGCATGCCTATGTCCATGATCAGCAGATTCTTCATCATTTTGATGGACATGGCCTTGACCTAAATGCAGATTTGTCAGCTGCCTTTCACATGGGAGCGCATTTAGATCAGCATCCACCAGAATCTGCACCTGAGATACCTCGTCGGCAGACAATGAGTACCACTAGGGCCAGGGGTGATTGATTCATGCAACGGATTGTATTTAATTTAAATTTATTTTTATGCATATGTTATGTCTTGGAGACTTTCATTTGGATTAGACATTTTCTCCTATTTCTTCTTATGCGTTTTATTGTTTGCGGTTATTTTTTATTCGATTTAGTTTAGTATAAATATCATCTTGTTGACAATTTTTTATCGTTTTTGTGTTTATTGTTTCACACCAAGTATTAGAATATGAAAATTGAAATTATATTAATCGAATTAACTCACAAAATATTTAAACACAATTCAAACTATAATATTACAATAGCTATTCATATCATACACATTGAAACACGTTACAAACCTCGTGTTTCTTTTGATAATGTGATTTTTACCTAATCTCGAACTTTTTGTGGACATCGAGACTGATTATGACCTAATTCCCTACTGATAAGCATAGATTTCATAAATAATTATCTCTCACTTTTATCTCATTAAGACTTCTTATATGTTCAATTAAGTAATCTTTGTCATATTTTATGAGTTTGGGTTCATATGAAGTTTAATTGAATTTCTTTGCTTACCCGATTAAAATGACACTATTATAGTATTTTGGGCATAATAGGAGTTTTAGACATCCAAAAATCATGAAATCTGTCTTGAATGAAAGCTTAAAGAAGTGTCCATAGTTACAAAGCAAGATCAGACTCTAAATGGGATGTTTAGGACTCCGAAATTCTCTCAAAAGATGAGATAGTGTTGCTGACGTGGAATTTGAACAGTGTGCAAAGATCCGGCCATATCTTGAGATATAGAAGTCATATTGAGATGAAATCAAATTTTTTGGACAGCTAAGATCTGGGGCTACAACTTTTGTTCAGAAGTCAAGCTCTAATTCGGATATGTGAACATCCGAAATTGCGGTGCAAGAAAGTCAAAATTGTTGTGCTCATTGGTGGCAAAAATTCAAAAGTATTTTGCATTTTCAACAAAGCCCATGTGAAAGCAATAAAATGGTAGAAAAGTAATATCCTAGTTGGTGAATTTTTGAAGATGATGCCTCAAAAATCCTCTATAAATAGAAGGGTTTACAAGAGGAGAAACACACCATTTTGGAGATTAACTCCAATACCATTTTCTTTCTTTCTTTCTTTCTTGTTAGTTTTGCCTCCTTCATGGAAGACTTAGGTTTTCTTTCTTGTTAGTTTGCCTCCTACATGGAAGGCTTAGTTTTTCTTTATTGTTAGTTGCCTCCTACATGGAAGGCTTAGGATTTATTTGTTGTTAGTTGCCTCCTACATGGAAGGCTTAGGATTTATTTGTTGTTAGTTTGCCTCTTTCTTTGTTGTTAGTTTGCCTCCTTCATGGAAGGCTAGGTTTGTAGTTTCAATTCAAGGATTCAAGCTATTTTCATTTTAACTTTGAGGTCTTGATCTTTATTTACATGCTTATTAAGTGGTTTCTACTCTAGTTCACTATATTCTTCAATTTTATTCTTTAATCAAAGTTTGATCGGTTGACGTATTTTGATTAATGCATAATTGATTTATAATTGGTTTTTGATTGGTAAATCATTTTCCAAAAGTTTGAAGAGTAGAAATTAAGTAATTTAATTGAAGGTTTTCATTTTATTACTTACTTCAACTGAATTCTGATTATAAAATTGGTTTAGATGAAAGATTAAGTGGTTACTAAATCTTGTTGATCATAATCAATTGAATTCTGAGAGGTTTCTCAGTAGAGAATTCAAGGATCATTGTAGGGGTTCCAGATGATCCTAGGTTGATAAACACAATGCATGATTTTAGTGATCAATGATTAGTTATGAAAATGGCCTCTGAATTCCTTGAGTTGATAATTGTTAAGTGAAATTAATTTCAGTCTGTATTTTGTGTTTAGCACTCAATATCACATCTTTACAAAACCCCCTTGTTCTAATTTTCTCCTTATTTGCTTAAGAATCTGAAATGGTCTTTGGGAGATGACCTAGGTTGCACCTTATACTATACCAATAGTTTGGGGGAAATCTAGAAATTATTTTTGCGCGTTTGCGACGAGCGTGTAACCTACACAAGCGACATCTTGAACTAGGTTGCGATTCAACCTAATCCATTTCATTTCTTATACGAGTTGATTTAGGTCTACCATTCCCTTTGACTGTTTCTTCATCTGGTATTAGAACCCAATCATTAACATCAACAAGGTCATTGTCATTTCCAATCGGCCACCAATCGAAAGAGTAAGCAGCAAATATATGTTGAAGGGAATATACGTCATCAACAAATTGATAGAAGTCAATGCTAACTACCGCATAAGTAGCGATCACATGGGAGCAAGGGTACCTTAAAAGTTGAAATCGACCACATTGACAATAGCGATCGGCTAACCTTACCGACCATTTGTGACCTCCTCGTTGAGTTATTGGGTTGAAAGCTTCCTCAACTTCAAATCGTGAAGATTGTATATCATACCTTCTGACTTGATGTGAACATGTAGCTGCTTGATTTCTTCTAATGGCATCCATTACTTTTTTACAAAAACGTTTACCACTCGCAATCTCAGCTTTAGGCATTCCACCCCTTTGCACAAAATATTCAACCAAACGACTATAAGTACATTTCACAAGAGTGGTGATTGGAAGATTTCGTGCACCTTTTAACACTTTGTTAACTGCCTCTGATAGATTGGTTGTCATGTGGCCAAATCGCCTCCCGTGTTCATCATACGCAAGACTCCATTTTTCTTTTGATATGCTATCAATCCACTTAGCAACATCTGTACTAGTCTGTCGAAACTTCTCTAACTTGTAATCAAAAATTTCTTTACATGTTGTGTAACCTGTAAAGTCAATTAACAACATATAATCATTTTCAACAAAATTATGAAGTACTTACATATATATAAAATATCAATTCACTTTACCTAATTTAAGCAACTCTTGTTTCAGTTTCTGGTTTTTAAATCTGTGATTAAAATTGCTAGCAATATACCTGATGCAATAAACATGATATGCATGTGGAGGTTGCCATCCCAAATAAGGGTTATTCACAGCTGATTTAATGCTTTGATGCCTATATGATATTAAGCATATTCCACTCCTCTGAGTAACATATTCTCTTAACAAAGCTAAAAACCAACTCCATGTATCCAATGTCTCACCCTCAACAATAGCAAAAGCAATAGGTAATACAACATTGTTTCCATCTTGACTTGTGGCTATTAGCAAAGTACCTTTATATTTCCCATAAAGAAATGTGCCATCAATTTGAATAAGTGGTTTGCAAAAACTGAAGGCCTCACAACATTGTCTAAAACACCAAAAAACCCGAAAGATTTTTCTCACTCCATTCTGAACCTGATTACCAATAATGACATCTTTTGTCTCGAGCTTGTACCTAGAACCTGGAGCAAATTGAATCATTTTATGCAACCATTTCAGCAATAAACCATAAGAATGATCCCAATCACCAAACACACGAATAATAGCTTTTTGTTTCGCAATCCACGCTTTCTTGTATGAAACTTTGTATCCATACAAACTTAGTATTCTTTCTTGGATTAAGGCTATTGATATAGATGGTTCTTCATTTACCATACCTAATCAACAATAAACAATAAAAAAAATTCAAAATAATTCAATAGAATATAATATCGAAAAACAGATATTAAGTTTGTGGAAAGAACATACCCAATATGCACGAACAAATAAAATCCGAATCCAACTTTTTATGGTCTTGGGATAGAGAAGCATTTACGCAATTATGTTGACCTCCCCGTTTTGTTACAGACCATTCATTTGATCGTTTTGATAAACATGCTCTCATTCGTCATGGACAACCACTTCCATAATTAGGACAACGAACAGAAAGAAATGTTCGTTTTGATTCAACAACAACAAAACTTTGGTGTACCTTCATACAATAATGTTTCAAATGCAGTTTGCAGTTGTTCTTTACTTTCAAATTGTAAACCAACATATAACTCATCACCAACCACCCATTTTTCATGTCCAACATTTGTTGAAAAGTTAAGATCTTCATCTGGATATTCCCAATTAATATTGCTGTAGTGCGAAGTGGTACTCCAAAATGGCAATTCTTTTTTCAAAACAAGAAAAAAAGTTAAACAATTTATATAAAAACTAATATTAACAATATTGATCGTAACTTATTTACCCGATTGATCTCTTCGTTGAATAGATGTTTCGCATTCTGGAGACGGAATGTGAAATGAACTTCCACATACACCTCCATCGAAACTTACCATAAATTGTTCATCAACATTATTATCATCATCATCATCACTATCACCATCATAATCACCACCAATGTTTGCTAAATTTTCCCATTCTAATTCATTCACATTTAAACCATCATTTTCTTCATCAATAAACTCATGTATCGGAGACAAATAATATTCTTCATCATCATCATAGACATTTACACCACCTTAAATAAGAAGAAATAAAAAATGTCATTTAAATTAAAATTAGTCAACTAAATAAAAATAATCAATGTAACCCATGATTTACTTACCACTTGCAGCGGATCCACTTTCTTTGTTAACAATATTAATATCGACATATATTTCAAGGACAAACATCAGATGTTGTTGCTCAAATGCATTCATCATGCATTTTACATCTTCTGTATCTCTGATTTGAAATCCTTTGTACTCAACCTTTTCAGATGAGACTAAAAATCTTCCTATTAAGTTCGAAATAATTTGCCCAGATAATAATTTTAATTTTTTGAAAATTTTTTCTTTCAATTCATCAAAACTAACATTTTTTGAAACCTGAATTGGTTTTTTTTTCCTTCAAATGTTAAACCTTTCTCACCTTCAAACATTTTTCCATTAAAATATATAATTATTATTATTTCATCCATGATTAAAAAAAATATAAAAAAATTCAAAAAAATTCCTACTAGGACTTAGTAATTTTAAAAATAATTTATAATAATTTTAAAACTATTAAAGTATGAAACAAAATTACATTTACCGTAAAATAAAACAAAAGTTACAAAACTCTCTTTTACTGAAAAATGCTCGGAATTTACTCTCATAATGCAATCAACTCACATATTTTTATACATGCTTACAACGTATAAATAAATGCGTAAAACAATTAAAATATAATAAATTTATGGATGTTAAACGTTTAAAATTATGCAACATAGCTTATGAAGCATCAAAGTGCAATTT
Organism: Canavalia gladiata; assembly: GCA_037954105.1. Lineage (NCBI taxonomy): Eukaryota > Viridiplantae > Streptophyta > Magnoliopsida > Fabales > Fabaceae > Canavalia > Canavalia gladiata. Next base: position 44,369,188 of record CM075661.1, read on the forward strand.
GAATGGAAAAAATGCCTAAATTTAAACGCAACTGCTACCAAAACGTATAAATTATTGCGTTTTTTGCCCCCCTGAACCGCGTCTGGAGGATCCAAAATTTTCAGCGCATAAATTGTTGTATTTATACCCCCTTAAACCGTATCAATTTCGGCGCATAAAGACCCAAAAATATCAACTATCAAAACGCATAAACTCATATGTTTTATCCCTTTACACCGCACCAATTTAAGCGGTATTCCTTTTCTACGCCGCATCAAATTTGGCGTGACTTTAATACGCAAAATCTATTGCATCTTCAATACTGTTTCCACGCCATATGCCGAATAACTTTTGCTAATACTCCTGATCCGGAAATTATTTTTTAAATAACCTCCTTTTAGGAAATTTGCCCTTAGATATCACTATATCAGATGACTTATGACCGATAATGATTAATGGGGCAGTTAAAGATGTTTTGGTCAAAACGTTAATTATACTAGAGGCTTAATACCCGATGTGCTTGTGCTACAATTTAACTTTTGAGGGAATACAAACCGTAAGGATCAATTTTTTATTATTGATCTGATGTTTTCAGGTCCCTGTTTTTTGTGAAATCCACTATAATGTAGTGTTGGACTTGTGTGAAGTTGAAATGCTTGAAAGAAAAGAAAGCTAGACAAAGAAGATTCATTTTCAGAATGATATAACTCTCACAAATCATCATAGTTTTGCAGTTATACGAGTTTGAATTAATCTAATTGCAATAGTGATCATTTTTGTTGAGTAATATGGCTAGAATAACATGAAAGATTTCTAAAGTTCTGAATCTATGAATTATAAGAAGCAGCAAAATCTAACCCAGCGAACGTCAACTTAGTACAGAGTGAAAAAAGGGAAAAGCATGGGCACATACCAAGATGATAGCTTTGATGTGATCATTGGTGAGATCTATTGACATGAGATCCTGCCTCTTCAGCTCATGCAACACATCAACTTTATCTTCCTTCTCTTCATTTTCTTTTTTCAGTCTATTAGAATTTAGGTGCTCAACAATGACCTCAAGGAGAAAAAGATCAAATGCCTTGAAAGTCTTTTCAAGACGAGCAAGTAACCTTGTGAATTTATCAATCCACCTCAAGAAAGGAATATAATCTGAATTAAAAAAGAAAGAACAAACATGTTATAGCGCTTGAGATCGACATTATATGATCTCACTCAACTTTGTAACTTTTTTACAGAACAAACATGCATAGAAATTTTTCTATCATTAGCTTGACCTCAGATTTTCTTACATGGGAAAAAAGCTAAATATCCGTCTAGAGCTGAGTAAATGGACTACACAAATTTTATCTTTTGAGAAAATCTTTTACTCAGTTTAGGTGTGGAAATGACGATGGCTGGCTTAAAACCAATTTGGAGGGAGAAAAAGGGGACCATAGATCTTTGAGAACTTCCATGGTTGTAAATTGAGAATAGAACTGTGAAGTTGATGAAGATTGCCAATGATGGGAAGGCCTCTTGGACCTGGTGGATGATGGGTTCTTGATGGCTGGCTTTGTACCAACACAGGAAGAGCCCAAAAGAAGTGCAGAAAATCATTGTGAAAATAGGATAGGAAGTTTTTCATATAAGGGGAAGTATCTTCTTTGGATATTTTACATAGACCTATTTATATTTTTTTCAAAAAAGAAAATAAAAAATTGACTTATTTATATACCTTAAATTAACCATACAGTAACATAGTTATTTTACTTATTGACTTTATTAAACTAAAATAATTACAAATAAAAAATAATCTAAACTATTATTTTACAACATTTTAAAAATGTTGTATATTTAAACTTTTAATAGATATTAAATTTATTAAAATAGTTTAAAACATGCTGTAATACCATTTTCAATTTTTTTAAAAATTGTTGTAAAAATAATACTTTTTACTGCAATTATATTTTGAAGTGCTATCAAATGTACAATAAAACATTACATATCAGAACACTTATTTTTTAAAATGCTGTCAAAATATTATTTATCAGAGCATTTATTTTTTTAAATATTTTAATGGGTAACATTTTTAAAACAATTTATTAAATAAACGTTTTAATATGTACCATACAAATATATATATATATATATATATATATATATATTATATCTAATTTCTATTGGCAAATTTGAAGGTCTACGTATTTTATTAAATAATTAATAAACTTAATAAATTGGATAAAAATTAAATTAAATTAATAATTAATTAAAAAATTAGATAAAAATAAATAAATCTATTATTATTAAATAAAAATATTAACGAGAGGATCAAAATCATTCTATTTAAAAAATTAAAATTATTAAAATAAATTAAGAGGATCAAAATCAACAAATTAAAAATTAAAAGAATTAAAAATATAAATTTTTTTAGGTATTAAAATATGCTATTTATTTACCGATGAAGAAACTTTATCTAAATAATAACTTTATATTTTTCATTATATTTATTTCAAAATATTTCATCTAGTTATTAAATAATTAAAAAAATTAAACAGATATTTTTTAAAATTATTTTCTTAAATAAACTAAATTATTAATGGAAAGCTCTTATTCCATATCATATGATTGATGAATGCAAAAATAAGAATATAGAATTTTCATCTTTAATATACATAAATGAATAGGATATATATATTGATGAGTATAATTTAAAATCATTTTAAATGACTACCACCCTATGTCCAACTAAGACTTTTGCTTCAGGGAATTTCTTAATTTCATTTCAAGCAATGATATCGCAAAGGGAATGTTCCTTAACACTTTGAAGGTGGAATCATAGAGTCACCAATTTCTGTCAATCACCATGCCAGCACCACATACATATTTAAGGGCATAGTTTAATTTAAGAAATATTGCACTATATGTCAAATTTAGTTTTCTATAGTCATCCAAGAAAGATGCATCTGTATATACAAAAGTAAGTGTTTTTCTTCTCTTTATCTTATGTTTGTGTGTGGTTAGTTCTTCAATATGTACTTGGAATAAAGAAAAGCAGTGAAGTTCAGCGTCTTTATCTTTTGAAAACACTAAACATCACACAGAATTTTTAGAAGACTTGGCCGATGAAAATTGAGCAGGTTCACTACTTTTTTAAGGACTATTGTATTGCAAGATCAATTCTCAAACTATAGTTACACCCTGACATACAAACACAATAACTAGTATTATCGAAAAAAAAGACTTTTCACTTTTAATTATTATTTTAAATAACTAAAAATAAAATTATCTTAAATTTTACAGTAATAAATAAAAATAAACACAAAGGTTGTGAAATGATGAGATAAACAAAAATGAAGTAAGAATTAATTTAAAAGTGAAAAAGTGACCGAATGAGACGATGTTGGATTTGCAAAATAGGAAATATATATAAACGCCTGTTTACCTATTATAACAAGTAAGATGGTTTGCGCATAAATGGATAGCCACCGCCAAGGTGAAAAGTGTCATATTTTTGACCTATTATAACAAGTTTGCTGCTTTGGTCAAAATACACTTTTGACCACTTATATATATTTTGTCATCTAAGCAACTTATATAAATCACCAAATCACTGTGTATCCTCGCTTATTATATATAACAGATGCATAGAAAATATAAAAATTGTATGTTAAATTTCATCAACGGATAAATATATTTATTAATGTAAAAAAATGTTTTAGATCAAGTATTAATCTTATAAAATTATGCTAATAATTTGTAAAATAAATTTAAATTCTGATATTTAAGCTTAATTTATAAAACAAATTTAAATTTTGATATTTGAACTTATCATAAATAAGTTTTGTTGTAAGTGTAAAAAATGAAAAAATGAAGAGTAAAAAAAGTGCAAAGTTATGAATAAAGCAAGTTTAATGAAAATGAAAAGTAAAGAAAGTGTAAAGTTATGAATAAAGCAAGTTTAATGAAAATGAAAAATAAAGAAAGTGCAAAGTTATGAATAAAATGAGATTTTGGATCATTGCTTTTGATTTTATCTATTTTTATTTTTAAATTATTTTATGAATGATTTAAACATCAATCGCTAACTATTCATTCTAATGATATTATTATCCAAAATAATCATGCAACAATAATAATATTTTTTCTAAAAACTACTCCCAAAGATCATACAAGGTAAATAAATAAGTGAAGTATAAAGCATAGTAGATTTGTTAAGTTAATAATCGATTAGCTTCCAATTGATCATCCAAAATTTTTGAACTTAGTTACCTTATACTTCTGCCAATTAGCGAATGATACGATTGCCTACTCTCCAACCGACTTAGAGATCAACGGAATAACTAATTTTCATTAATTGATTAAGCGTGATAAAGTAACACAATTGGATAAAGAAACATGCAATCATTCATAATGAAAACATATAATCATTCATAAAGAAAAATAGGGTTCAAATAGTCACAACACAAGGTTCACCAAAGTCTCATGATTTGAGGCTTAGTTGAACATGGCAAGGAAAACAAATGGGAACAAGTTAACCGAACAAAATCATCCATAGTCTAATCCTAAGATTAGAATTACAAATCTGTAAAGGCAGCATGATTGGCAAGAGACTTTGTAACTTGCACTGTGAACAAAATAGACTAGCCTTGTGTTATTTTCTTCCATATCCTAGGTTTCCTTAAACATAGTTATGACTATTTGATTTAAGGTTTCTTTGACTTTCTTTGCTTTTGATCTCGTCATAGGACCTTCAAGCTCTTGTTGGAGATCATCCTCTTTATCTCATTCATTCTTTATCATTATCTCTTTTTGGTTCATATCATCCTCTTCTTCTTTAAGTGAATTTGTTCTCAAATTATAATCTTTATCACCTACATAGGATATAAGTTAGAAACATTAAAAATTGCACTCATCCCAAACTCACCAAGCAAGTCAATTTATAGGCATTATCATTGATCTTTTGTAATACTTGGAAAGGTCCATGTCCTCTTGGTTGTAGTTTTGATTTTCTTTGCAAGGGACATTGCTCCTTTAGTAGGTGAACCTAAATCCAATCTCCATTTTTAAACATAAATGCATAATGTTCAATTTCCTTGTTAATTTGAGCCTTAATTGTAATTTTGTTGATGACTCTACAATTTGTGTACATCCTTCGTGATCCATCCTTGTTAGGTAACAAAATTAAAGGTATTGCATAATGACTTTAACTTTCTCTAATCCATCCTTTTTCTAACAACTCCTTTACTTATTTTGAATCTCCTTTGTCTCTTGAGAATTGCTGTTATATGCAGGTCTATTGGGTGGAGAAGCACTAGGACTAAGGTTTTATTCCCTTATTGGTGGCTGTGAAAACCGAATTATGTCCGAGAATTCAAAATCCAAAATAAATTATTTTTTTTTAGCTAAAAGGTGATCTAGTCTAAAATAGTTCAAAAAATTAAAATAAAAGTAATGGTAAAAATAAAACAAAATAGAAAAAAGGAAAAAAAAGAATTAGAAAAAGTAGAATAATAGAAAAGGGAAAAAGGAGAGAACCCACCAAAATTAAAAAAGAGAGAGGTATATATAGAGGGGAATTGAGAATTTTCGAAGGGGGCACCTAAGAGACTCTCTACTTTTGCATCCAATTCAGCCCTTGGCCTCCATTGAACCAGTTCTTCATCACCTTCCTAGGTGTTATCAAGTGGCATTCGCCACAATATCAAATCAAGATTTAAACTGGGACAAACATTTGCCAAGAAAAAACTCAAATTGAGGCAATCCTCAATTTTAGAAAATTTAAACTAGGGCAAAACATTTTCCTAGAAAAATTCAAATTGAGACAATTCTCAAATTTCAGAAAAATTCAGAACTGGGATAAAATATTTTCCTAGAAAAATTCAAATGTGGAGCAATCCCTAATTTATGAAAAAATCAAGATTCAAACTGGGGCAAACGTTTGCCCAGAAAAGTTCAAATTGAGGCAATCCTCAATTTCAAAAAGAAAATTCAAACTCGGGCAAACGCTTGCCCAGAAAAATTCAAATTGAGGCGATCCTCAATTTCAAAAAGAAAATTCAAACTGGGGCAAAACACTTGCTTAGAAAAGTTCAAATTGAGGCAATCCTTAATGTCAAATCAAGATTCAAATTGGGGCAATCCCCAATCTCTAAAAAATCAAGATTAAACTAGGGAAAACTTTTACCCGAAAAAATTCAAGTTGGGGCAATCCCCAATCTCTAAAAAGTTGAGATCAAACTAGGACAAAACATGTGCCCATAAAAATTCAATTTGGGGCATACATTTGCCCAAGAAAAGTCGAATTGAGGCAATCCTGAAAAGCCCTCTGTAGTTAAGCTGGAGCAATCATTCGCCCAAGAAAAATTTAAAATAGAAATCTTCAAAACTGGGGCGAAGGTCTTTACCTAAATTCCTTCAAATCAAGGCATTCTTCCATTGCCAACAATCTTCTAAACTGGGGAAAACTTTTGGTCCAAATTTCCTACAAATAAAATAATTATCAATTGCTTAAAAAACCTTCAAGTTCAAGGCAGAATCAACAATTGATTTTAATTCAAGATAAATCATTTTCAAAATAAATTGTTCAAAACAATCCACGTTCCTTCCTCCAAGCCTATCATCAGGCTTTCCATTTAATTTGCTGCACCTTGGCCTATGTTGTCAGGCCTCCAGCATGTTTAATTTTATGCACATTAGCCTATGCTGTCAGGCCTCCAACACGTTTAATTTTCTGCACCTTGGCCTATGTTGTCAGGCCTCCAACACGTTTACTTTTCTGCACCTCGGCATATGTTGTCAGGCCTCCAACATGTTTACTTTTCCGCATCTTGGCCTATGTTGTCAGGCCTCCAACACATTTAATTTTCTGCACCTTGGCCTATGTTGTCAGGCCTTCAGCACGTTTAATTTTCTACACCTCTGCCTATGTTGTTAGGCCTCCAACACGTTTACTTTTTCGCATCTTGGCCTATGTTGTCAGGCCTTCAGCACGTTTAATTTTCTGTATCTTGGCATATGTTGTTAGGCCTCTATCACATTTAATTTTTTGCACCTTGGCCTATGTTGTCAGGCCTTCAGCATGTTTACTTTTCTACATCTTGGCCTATGTTGTTAGGCCTCCAACACATTTAATTTTATGCACCTTGGCCTATGCTGCCAGGCCTCCAGCACGTTTAATTTTCTACACCTTGGCCTATGTTGTCAGACCTCCAGCACGTTTAATTTTCTGCACCATGGGCTATGTTGTCAGGCCTCCAGCATGTTTACTTTTTTGCACCCTGGCCTATGTTATTAGGCTTCCAACTTGTTTACTTGTTTGCATCTTGGCCTGTGTTGTCAGGCCTCTAGTAAGTTTAATTTTATGCACCTTGACCTATGTTATCAAGCCTCCAGCACGTTTACTTTTCTGCACCCTGGTCTATTTTGGCCCTAACACGTTTATTTTTTTGTACCTTGGCCTATTCAGGCCCCAACACGTTTATTTTTCTGCACCCAGGCCTATTCAGGCCGCAACACGTTTATTTTTCTACACTTTGGCCTATTTAGGCCCCACAACATGTTTATTTTTCTGCACCTAAGCCTATTCACGCACCAGCACATTTATTTTTCTGTATCCTGTCCTATTCAAACCCCAACACGTTTATTTTTCTGCATCCTAGCCTATTCAGGCCCCAACATGTTTATTTTTCTGCACCCTGGTCTATTCAGGCCCCAACATGCTTATTTTTCTGCACCCAAGCCTATTTAGGCCCCATCACGTTATTTTTCTGCACCCAGGCCTATTCAGGCCCCAGCATGTTTATTTTTCTTCACTCTGGCCTATTTAGGCCCCACAACACGTTTATTTTTCTGTACCCAGGCCTATTCAGGCACTAGCACATTTATTTTTCTGCATCCTGGTCTATTTAGGCCCCAACACGTTTATTTTTCTACACCCTGACCTATTCAGGCCTCAGCACGTTTATTTTTCTGCACCTTGGCCTATTTAGCCCCAACACGCTTATTTTTCCGCACCCAGGCCTATTTAGGCCCCATCACGTTATTTTTCTGCACCTTGGCCTATTTAGGCCCCAACATGTTTATTTTTTTACACCCTGGCCTATTTAGGCCCTAACACGTTTATTTCTCTGTATCCTGGCCTATTCAGGCCCCAACATATTTATTTTTCTGTACCGTGGCCTATTCAGGCCCCAACACGTTTATTTTTCTACACACTGTCCTATTCAGGCCCTAACACGTTTATTTTTCTGCACCTAGCCTATTCAGGCCTCATCATGCTTATTTTTCTGCATCCTGGCCTATTCAGGTCCCAGTACGTTTATTTTTCTGCATCCTGGCTTATTCAATCCCCAACACGTTTTTTTTTCACCCTGGCCTATTCTGGCCCCAACATGCATATATTTCTACACCCTGACCTATTCAGGCCCCAACACGTTTATTTTTCTACACCATGGCCTTTTTAGGCCCTAGCATGATTAAACTTTTGCATCCTCGCTTGTCTTAACGGGTAGTTTCTATCTTGCTTTGCCTATCTTAACAGGTCATTCTCCTCCATTCTTTTCTTAACAGGTCTTTTTCAGTTCACTTTTCCTATCTTAACAGACCATTCTTTTCCATTCTGTTAGCCTAATCAAGCTCTGTATTTCAAATTTCTACATTTTAGCCTACCATATCAGGCCCTGAATATTTAAGCCCGTCAGCTCATTACTCGAGGTTTGCAAAGCTCATCCAAAATTTCCACATTTGAACTACCATCCTCCAATTTATCAGGGCAAGCGTTCCTAAGTTTTAGGTGAAGCCCGAAACTTTCTTGGTACCCTGGAAGCATCACTCAACTCCCTCACATCTTCAAACCTTGCTACCAATAAAGATCATATTCATGCCGTTTTTTATCTTTTACCTCGGACATAATTTGTTCACATCTTTACTCATTTCTTACTGTGATAATCTAGAAACTTATTTCTTATATTATTTGGTAAGAAAATGAGTAAAGAGGAGAAAAATGTGAACACCGAATTATGTCCGAGAATTCAAAACCCAAAATAAATTATTTTGTTTTTAGCCAAAAGGTGATTTAGTCTAAAATAGTTCAAAAAATCAAAATAAAAGTAATGGAAAAAATAAAACAAAATAAATAAATAAATAAATAAAAATAGAAAAAAAAAGAAAAAAAAAGAATTAGAAAAAGCAGAATAATAGAAAAGGAAAAAAGGAGAGAACCCACCAAAATTAAAAAAAAGAGAGGTGTATATAGGGGGGAATTGAGAATTTTCGAAGGCAGCACCTAAGAGACTTTCTACTTCTGCATCCAATTCAGCCCTTGGCCTCCATTGAACTAGTTCTTCATCATCTTCCAAGGTGCTATTAAGTGGCATTCGGAGCACAATAATGGAGGTTAGATCCAACTTTTATTCCGCTTAATTTTCTTTCTTCTTCTCGAATTTCCAAGTTCATCTTCATCTTTATTTTTCATTTTCATTTTTGATCGGTCAAATGATCTCCGATTTTGATGATTTTAATTGTGTTCTCTTCGTCTTTCTCTCTAGTTTCTGAAATGATAGTATTTGTCTAATTTTGATCTGAAATGAAATTTCTATTGCGTGATTACTGAAGCATGTTTGTCCTGGTGGGCAAATGAACCTAACTTTTTTGATTTGTGCATAACTTGCTCATTTCTGGTTTGATTTTTGTTAAACTTGGTTTTTTTGATGTCTACGATCCATATCTTTCAATTGGTCAGTTTTGATTTTTTAGATCTAACAAAAAATATCTTTGAAATAATTTTGAGATTTGAATTCAAATTTTGGCACCAAAATCTCTTGTGTTCTTGAAGTTCTTGTGTAGATTGTTCTTTTAACCTTATTTAGGTATTATTTTTCATGTGTTGCTCCTTATATATGTATTTATTTTTTATTTTTTTGTATTTGTATGTCCTCCTTTGAAAAAATTTCTAAGAGTGTATGACCATGTACATGCATCCTATATGCTAAGTCTAGCTTAAGTCATGCATGATTAAATCATTGAACCTAAAGAGTTCAGTGTATGCTTGAACCAAATCCTAAAAAAAATAAAAATAAATAAATAATAAATATATAATAAATAAATAAAAATATAAAAATAATTCTCTTCCTTAATTTCAAATCAAGTTCATTTGATTTTAAATCAAGCCTAATTCTTTCTCTCAATTTTGAAGTCAAAATTCATTTTTTTGGTATTTTACGAATTAAAAATCTACTTTAATGATTCCAAGTCTCACGCAGTGAGCTTTAAATATGAACTGGTGGCTTCTTCTGCTGTTCGATGTTTAGAGATTCATATGGGTCACAGTGCAACCTTAGTTGTCTTGGATCCTATGCATAGGTGGACTAAGAATCCTTTTAAATAATAAAATATTTCAGAAAAAAAAACTAATTTTGACAAGAATTCATGTGCCATGTTGCATTAGAATCTATTATCCAAATATTAAGTTGTTTTTCATATTTAGAACTAATTGTGTATTTATTATATAAGATTTATCCATCATTTGAGGTATTTGCAACACATCCTTAAGATGTTGATGCATTATGGGTTCTTCTTGTACTCTTATTATACCAATAACATTTTCTTCTAGTGCTCTTTCATCCTACAATGGTTCCTTTTTTGAGATTTTGATCTACCATGACCTTGTATCCACACTTAGTTCACCTCTCTTTCATCATCACTAAAGCTTTTTTTTTTTTATTATTTTGAACTTTCCACTCCATCTTCCTTATTTTTATCCCTTGATTCTTCTTTAAGAATAGATTAGGTAACATCATTAAAGGTAATTGGCAATACTATTATTTGTTATATTGATAGTGATTTGATCTACATATTTGGTAAACTTTGAAGTAAAAGTGTTGCATACTCATGTTTTACTATTTTAAATTTTGGCATTTGAGCTAATAAAATTCAATCTTCAATCCTAACTTTATGTGAAACATATCAATCCCTAAATCCTAATTTGATTTACAAATTGAAAATCCTTGGTCTCAAAAAATTGCTTCTTCTTTTTTATATTAATTTTATTCTTATAAGAAAATTTCTTCTTCTTTTTCCTTTGAACTCCTTAATTTTTCCTTATAAAGTTTATTTTATTTTCTTAGCCCTTACCTTAGACATTGGTCCTCCTATTCCATGCAAATAATCTTTAAGTAGGTTAATTGAATCTCTATCATTTTCTTTATCTTATCCAGCCTTATATGAATCCAAATCCAATCTCAAAGAGATACAAAAGTAACTTTAACATGCCGTTATTTTCTTTCTTTCCTTATTGCTCATTCCTTTTATTAATGTTTTCTTAAACTTTATCCAGCAACCTTCTAACAAAATCAGTTTTTCTTTTTTATTTCCGTCCAAACTAAAAAATTTATTAATAGGAAAAGGCAAGATATCTAATGCATTCAAAGGATTGAAGTCATACATAACTTCGAAAGGAGTACAAGAAGTAGTTGAATAAACTATCCTATTATATGCAAAATTAACATGTAGTAAAAAGTTTTTCCATTATTTCAAATTCTTTTAAATGATAGCATTCAACAAGGTAGTAAGTTTTCTATTCATAATTTTAGTTTTTCCATCTATTTGTGAATATGCAATAATAGAAGATAAGAGCTTAGTTCTTAACTTATTCCATAATGTTCTCTAAAAATTACTAAGAAACTTTATATCAGTATCATTTACTATGATTTGTGGTAATCCATACAAATCCGTAACTTCTTTAAAGAACAAATGAATAATATATATCGGATAATTAATTTTAACACTTTGTAATAAAATGTCATTTTTCTAAACCTATCAACAGTAATAAAGATTCAATCTTTTCTACTCCGAGTCCTTAGCAAATATAACACAAATTCCATCTAATTTTCCCTCTTCTTGCAACATTAGTCATAGCTAGTTATCATAGACCAGACTATTGTAGAATATACAAAATAGTTGAGATATTTGTTTCAAATGGTGAAGAAACCTTGTAAGGAATTCTTGAAACCTTTCCAAGCTTCAAACATTGATTCATTTTCATGTTGAGAGAAACTAAAGATGTTAGCGAGCATCTTGGAAAATACTGAAAATGGGAGATACTAAGTTAAAAACTGATGTTGTAATTGATCGCAAGTGGTGATAAAAAAATTTTAGAAAAAGAATTAGAACATTCATTAACCTTTCATTAATTGAGAAGGGAAACAAGAGGAACTTCTTGAAATGGGTGTGAGGAACTTCAAAAGCATTTCCTCCTAATTCCAATGATTGCTAGATCATATGATTAGTGTTGACTTCAATTCAAAGTTGTAAATGTCTACCATAGAAATAACTATGTTGTATTTCCAATTGGTTGAAGTTATGTAATTCAACAAAGTTCTCCTATTTTTAACTACCATTTTATTTTTCTCCCCAATCTCCTTTCTTATAACCTCGTTATGGTTTTTTTTATTTTAGGATAAAATTACAATTTACAAGTACAAGAACAAGTTAGCATATAATAATTATAAGCACAAAAATATCAGCTTAAATAATATTTTTATTTATAAAAATAAGGAATCCATATTCGATTAGTTTAGAATTGTAGTAAAGAAGGTATCAAGTATCTTTGTATCATTTTCACGTCAACTATATAACAAGCACTAATTTAAAGTTCTCTAAGATTATAAGTTCATCCAAAAATAATAGTTATTTAAAAAGTATTAATATTTAAAAATAAAAACCATTTAAATAAAAAAAATAGATAAAATTTCAATATAAAATTTATTATGTTGTAACTCTAAATTCACTTTTGATTATACCAACTATTATCACTAGTTTTTTAATAATGTTGACAACAATTTTTACTTATTTATTTAAAAATAATGTTATTTAATGATTATATAATAATAATTTTTTTAATTATTATTCTCAATAATTATGCAGAGAAATTAATAAAAAAAATTATGATAAACTAATAAGTTATTAATCTAAAAATTGAATAAAAATTTTAAATTTTTTATTGATAATAAATTTTTTTTAAATTTAGTTCATCCTTTAATTTGCTGTTAAATAAAATATATTCTTCTTTATGTAATTAATTAAAATTTTTAAGATAAAAAATTCTTAATAGTGTAATAAGCATAAAAGCATGAACATAAATTATATAAAACAAGATTCAAAAAGATTTCATCTGTAATTCATCAAAATTATTTGATAAAAAAATTAGTTACACATTCTAAATTAAAAATATTAAAACGTAATCCAAAACAACATTTCATAATATGAAAAATTGAGAAGAAAAATGGATTTATATTCAATTTTTTGAATTCTTTTCTTTTAATCGGATTACTTCTAAAATAATTAAAATAAATTAAACAATTTATGATAGATTATAGAATAATTAAATCGAATTCTCAATAAAATAATATTTTATCAATGCCTCAACCTCTCTAATGATGACATTCTTGGTATATATGGAAACACTAAGACGTTGATGGTGGCGACTTCTACTTTACACCTGAGATATTGAAGATTCTAGGAAAATAAGATTGGGTTTTCGTATAATTTTCGAATCAAGCATGTGAAGCGATCAGGAAATGTCGTAGCGGAACAATCTTGAAGGCCCAGTTTTCTAATACATTATTTTTCCACGTTGAAAACCATAATATATATATATATATATATATATATATACGTAACAACTGTTTCAAATTAAATTTTTTAAGAATAAATTTAGTTTTATCTTCCAAAATAAACGTATATTTGTTAAACTTTTTTATTTTAAAGTATATATTTTTCTCTTTTGAAAGATTAATATATGTTATATTCAAATCTATTTTAATATAAATGTTTTTTAAAAATTATTACAGTAAGTTTCAACATGTCTAAGAGATAATTTTGAAAATGTAATATCAATTTTTTAATTCTACAAGATAAAATACAGAGTTTAGACAATTATTTAAAATCATAATAAAGATATTTAAAATATCGTTATATCTTTAAAATACTAAAATCATCAAATTAATTGTTAGTGATATTAATAATTAAAAAAAATAAAATATTATCAAAAGATATATTTGTAATTATTTATCAAAGTTGAAATTTATATTAAAAATAATTGAAATATAAGATATATTTATTTTATAAAAAATATATATTAAAATAAAAATAAGTATAATTTAAATACCACTAAAAATAGTTTACGCTAAATTTAACGTAATAATAAGCGGAAACCTATATATACACCAATACAACTCACTGGACAAAAAAAGTTGGCATTATATTTAATTTCAACTCACTGTTTATAAACTTTTGGATCAAATTCAAATGTTAAACAACTTAACAATTCTCCGGAATTTAATATTTTCATTTATTATAAAATAATTTTAAAATATTAGATTATAATATATAATTTAAATTTAAATGATAAAAAAGTAATTTTAGGAATATTATATAATTTAAATTATAAAATTTTAAATAAAATTAAAATAATTTTAAATTATATTTTTAGAGAGAATATTTAAATTTTTTATTATAAAATTATTATTCATAAATCATAATTTTTTATATTTAATTTTTTATCATTATCTATGATTAATTTTATATTTTTAAAATTCTAAAATTCTTCATCGATTATGAAAATATAAACAATTTCTGAAAGTGAGCATCAGCTGCACCACAAAACCTTGGTTGGCTCATGTCAGACTTTTATTAGAACACAAGGTTACAACGTTGACTTTGGCATCTGAGGTTTTCGTTTCATGTAAGAATTCTGCGGAAAATAAGCTTCCACTTTGTTGTTATATTCTTCATGTTTTCACATGACCCATCGTTTTAAACTGAAATAACATGTCTGGGATAGAAAATGACATGATTTTACGGGTGTGACAATTGATATTTTCAATTATTTATCTACATTTTGTATACATCAATTTTGGTTTATTTAAAATTACTCTTATTCTTAATTGAAGTGAGTAAATTACCGTTTTGTAATAATCATCCTAATTTAAATATAAATATATTTGATAAAAAATTCAGAATATTTAAAATAATCAAACAGACTAAACATAAATAATTAAAAATATTTAATATTCTTATTTTGTTTATTTTTTTATCAATTTGTTGGATTCATTAATTTAAAATTTTAAATAAATAAATATATATATATATATATATATATATATATATATTATTGGTCAATTTGTTGGATCCATTTATTTAAGATTTTATGTAAAGAAAAATTTTATATTTTGTTTGTTTATGATTATGAAAAATAATTTTATTTTAAAAGACAGTTATTATTATAACTTTCTTTGTCACTACATAGGAGATTTCTTGGACCGTTTATACCATACAACGGGCGTACGTCTCCCAAGAGATTGTCGTCTTCCAGAGCCAGAAGGGTGGAAGCATATCAGAAAGAAATTGGTGAACGGCAAAGTTTGTTGTGTTGTGTACGGAATCAAAGGTTAGACGATGTCGAGCTTATCATTAAAATATTGTTAATAAATAAATATATAACTTAATTAAAATATATTAACATTATACTTCAATCAAAAATTTTATATTATTAAAAAATATTAATTTTATAAAATTTATTTCAAAAATTATATTAATAATAATTTTAAATAATTTGATAATATAATATTTTTTACACTATTATATATTAAATTAAACTCAAATATATTCCAATCTTAAAATTATAGGTGATAATTTTTTAAATTTTAAATTTTATGATATATTTATATAATTTCTATTTTTTAATAATTTTTATTGACTTTAAAATTTTATATAAAAAATAAATATTTTTAAAAATAAAAGTCAAAGTATAAATTAAATATCATGTGAGTAAAACCATTCATACGAAGGTTGAAAGTAACTTTATTTTCTTGATATATGAGGATTAACCTTTATTTAGCAATTTCTATAAATAGTGATAGTATAATGGGCATGAAAATATTATTAAAAATTAATTTATTTTAATAACATAGTGTTAGATAATGTAGAGATTTCTTTTTTTTGGGAAAAATCTGATCTTATAAAAAATAATTTTGTAAGGATGAAATTAGTTGAGGTTAATCTATTCAATCTCATGTTTTATTGGATTGATTAAATCTTAAATAATTTTTTTTAAACTTTTAAAGAAAATAATAATATAGTGATAAAAATCATATAAATAAAATAGACATAAATCTCCAGAATTTAAAAAAATATAAAGAGTAATAACAAATATATATCTGCAACTATAAAAGATAATTTAAAAAAATTTAATTTGAGAAGTAAAACTTTAGATCATTCAAATAAAAAAATAGCTATATTATGATTAAATAAAAGTACAAGTTTTGAATAACTACACAAATTATACTTGGAACAAGGTAACCAAACATCAATGCTTACAAATAAAAATTAAGAAAATGAAAATATATAAAAATAGACCCATTATGCAAGAGCCATATCTCATACAGGTATTGTCTCACCAATCCAACGTTCAAAATGAAGAACCATATGTCGAGAATCTTTTGTACAAATATGAGCTTGATTTAACGGTGAGTTACATTGAAAATGAAATTTTTAGGTGAATTTTGAGTTTATGCAAAAATGACCTTTTCTCTTTCTCTCTTTTAATGTCATTTATTTTAGTTCTACCACTTAATTTGAACCTTTATTAACTCTTTTTCATTTAGATAAGTAAGATATAAAATAAGGTAGTACATTTGGACTTTTCTTCACACAAGAAGGAAGCTAAATACCTAAAAAAATCTTTTGTTCACAATTATGTGGAGATGATTAACACTTTCAGTAATCTCATAACAAACTTTAAACTTTTACCTTAGTAATGTTTTAGTCATCATATCAACGTCATTATCATTAGTATAAACTTTAACCAAGTCCAACATCCTAGTATCTAGTACATCACGTATCCAATGATATCTCACATCACAGATTTTATCCACTTATCCTTCTAAGTTTCCTCTCAACCTTTTCTTTTATCAAAGATTTTGTTGATGTTTTTCTCATGTTTAACTTTATGGTAGCCTAATGGCCATTATGCCTCTTAAGTAGGCATGAATCTTATAACTAATTTTAATCCTTCTTTGGTTGGATGTCTTTGTGAGTTTCAAAGAGGTTATTGTTCATATTTATATGCTCTTATGGTCAATATGTTAAAATTAAATCTTATTAAGATTGAATCTTTGATCCTTTACCTAATGAACGACTTTACTAATATTCTTACAAGTGTATGTCAAAGTGTTATGCCTTGTCTCCCTAAACTATGTCCACTTACTCATGCTTCTCTTAAATCTTCTTAAACATTCAAATTAGCTTCTTTTGTAAATTTAGCTAAGACTTGGCCAAAATGATTCTTTAAGTTCCTAAGGCATTACAATCAATTTTTCTTATACTTGAGAGGTGATTTATGAGAGATTATAGCTTAAATTACTAGATTGATCAAACTTAGAAATTTTAAGACTTTCCCTTATTAATTACTAGGTGTTGGTTGAATGGCTTGTGCATGGTTGAGTTTATTTTTGGACCTTAACAAGATTTTAATTTACTTTCACTAATTTAACTAAGTATGGTCGAATGGTTACTGTAAACATCCAATTATGTCTGAGGCCCCTAATTGTTAATTAATCAAAAATCAATACTAAAAAAAAATAAGCAAAAAATAAAAAAAGAAGAAATTTAGAAAATCCAAAAATAAATAAATACTAACAAGAGAAAAAATAATAACAAATATAAAACACAAAAAATGAGAAAGAAAAAAAAAACACAACAGAAATAAAAAAAATAAATGAATAAACAGTAAATAGGGTTAGAAAAAAAATTTAAATCAAAAAAAAGGGAAAAAATGAGAAAAGAAGAAAAACTCTGAAACTAAAAAAATGAAATAAAAAAAAAGAGGTGCTGATAAATATAAAATCTGAAAAATATAAATAAAAAAAAACAAAATTTTCAATATATAGTAAAACTAAAGTCAAGTTAGTAAAAGTGGAAAAAAAAGCAAAAAAAAAGAAAAAAATAACAACAAAAATTAAAAACAGAATAAATACATAAGTCAAAAAATAGAAAGGAAATAAAAAAATAGATAGAAAAATAGAATAAAAAAAAGAAAAGAAGAAAGAAGAATGTAAAATAACAAAGTTTAAAGAAAAAGAAAATAAATCAAAAGAGATTAAAAGAAAAAACAGAAAATGAAAACCAAAATAATAATTTGAAAAAATATATAAATAAAAATATAAAAATATAAAAATAATAAAATATATATAAAATAATAAAAATAATAATAAATTGGAAAATAAAATGGAAAAATATAAAAAATATAAAATCAAAAAATAAAAAAATAAAGGAAGGGGGGATAGGTTGGCTTTTGGGAGGATGAAAAGAGGGGGCCCTGCTAAGAGAGGTTTTAGAAAGGTGAGAAGGGGCAGGTTGGCTTTTCGAAGAAGGAGAGGTTGAAAATTTTAAAAGGAAAAAAGATTAAAGGGAATCCTCGAATAACTAGCCTACGTGAAAGATAAAAGGGGTCCAGGAGATCGGTGCAAGGGTTGTTAGGTATTGGGATCGTGCTGGTGGATGGGAGACTCCTCTTGAGGTCGAAAGAAACGTCAAGCATGTGGTAAAAGAGCTCTTCCTTAATCGGATCCAGTCGCAGTGAGAGAAATCCCTGGCGTCGCTCAGAATCCACACATTCAGGTTAGTATTATTCGTAAGATACGTTTATGGAAGTGGCAGGGTCCTTGATGCTTGCCATAGTTGAGCAATAAGTAGGTACCATTAGAGAGATATTGGAGAGATCCAGGCGTTTCTGATCTCTGTGAAAATGTGCATGACCTTCACGGATTCTTCAAAAATCTCCAACACGTTGACGTCTTGGGAAGGTATTCCATGTATAATTTGCTCCATAACCCTATAAGCAAAACTGGTTATCTTGTACGTTTGCTGCTACATAGATATAGAATAGGCTAATTTGACGAATGACAACGAAAGTCCCATGCCAATTTAGTGAGCTAATTACTTCGAGCCAATAGTTGCATTAGGAGAATTTGAAAAGTGGAACCAATCCATCTGAAGAGACCAGTTCCTAACCTGCATCGATGTTTCAACGCTCAAGTCACAGTCCAAGGCTATGAATGCATCTGGGATCTGGAGAGGGGTGAATGACTAGGAAGAGTAGTTTGCTCTCACAGGGTCTCCCCTATGAATGAACCCCTGCATGAACAGAGGCTGGATCACGCTGCTACGAAGCATCTGGACAGAAATCTGTCAATCTCCCACAAGCCCGCATGCACTAAAATAGCCCACCTATGGTTCCTCCGATTCCTGGTCCTTGGGTCGAGCCTAGCATGCTGACTTTAGCCTAGGATGATCCAACCCTTTCGAACCGAACCTGAGGTGCTCACGTGATGCGTCAAGTCGCTTGGCAAGAAGACAATCCCATGTTCCATGCAGAACCTACGCAATACCTGGCCCTTGAAAGGCACGTGCAAGAACAGCCACGAGCCACCGCACCGATTGCCCATTGGCTCCTAGATAGCCTCGTGCAAGTCATGTACGCTTACTTCATGGGTAATGCCGAATGCTATGATCAAGCAGAGGCACTAAGCTCACTGGTTGATACGTTCCCCTGCTCCCGAGCAACCATGGGCTCATCATTCAGACCACCCCATACCACCTAGGATCAGGGACGACATGAATCATAGGGAACCAGGCCCTGCTCCAAATCCTGCAACATTCATTGTAGGTTGTACCGATCATTGATCAATAGAGCCACCTGGAACGCATTCGAAACCCAGCTTCTTTGACTTAAATCTAGCCCATAGCAACTGCCTTAAACATGAAACCGGATCTAGGTCCATGGCATAAGTCTAAAGGCTCTCTAAGTTGCTGCATAGGTTCCCATTCAAAGGTGAAATTTGGCTCAAGTTTGGTAAGCTTACCTCAGGATCCCAGATCAGCAGCCTATTCCCTATGCACCATACACCTATATTCTTAAAGTCGTGGGTCTTAGCATAAATTCAACGCTTGGCCTGGTGGCGCGGCTGCTTGCCCACAACTTCCCAAACACGAGTTCGAGCCTGCCTCTCACCACTTTGCATTTAAAATGTCCTTCCTTCCATGCATGTGAGAGCCCACGCCAAGCCACATAAGCCAAGCCAAATTCCAGCCATGAAAGCCATGTATAAGAGAGAGGGTCCCACCATGAGCCATAGTCAAACTTGTATGTGTTGACTTACCCACATACCCCTTAAATTTTTCATATTTACGTTGTTGCCCCCAAACTTTTCATGTTTGCACTTTAGTCACTCAACTTTCCATATTTGCATTTTAGCCCCTTAAACTTTCCATATTTACATTTTCCCCCTCAACTCTCCATATTTACATTTTGACCCCTCAACTTTTTATATTTACACTTTGACCCCTTAACTTTTTATATTTATATTTTGACCCCAAGTCTCCCGAAAGTCCTATTAAGCCCATGCGCTTCTGATATTGACAAGTCGAGAAAACGATTAAATAAAAACATCTTTTTTCTTTCCTTAATCTCACGCAATAGGCCCTAAAAACGAACTGGTAGCTTTTTCTGCTATTCGTTATTTAGAGGTCTGTATGGGTTCAAGTGCAGCCACTGTTGTCTTGGGCCTTGTGCATATGTGGATTGTGATTTCCCCTCTTTTCCTTTGTTTTCAATAAAATAAACATCTTTTTGCTTTCCTTAATCTCACGCAACGGGCCCTAAAAACGAACTGGTAGCTTTTTCTGCTATTCGTTATTTAGAGGTCTGTATGGGTTCAAGTGCAACCACTGTTGTCTTGGGCCTTGTGCATATGTGGATTGTGATTTCCCCTCTTTTCCTTTGTTTTCAATAAAATAAACATCTTTTTGCTTTCCTTAATCTCACGCAACGGGCCCTAAAAACGAACTGGTAGCTTTTTCTACTGTTCGTTGTTTAGAGGTTTGTATGGGTCCAAGTGCAGCCGTTGTTGTCTTGGGCCCTTTGCATATGTGGATTGAGACTGCACCCTCAAAATGTTTTCCAAAAAAACAACCACGAAACATTTTCTTTTCAATTTAAATTCCTTTCGAAGGTCAAGCCTTCAACTCAAACCAGAACTACGTAAACCTTGAGTTTTCCATTGCACCGGGGAATACGTAGGAGCAGGATCAAGTCCTGTCAGGCTAACCTTTACCAACCTATTTATTTTCACTTTAATTAAAGGGATCAAACGATTTTCAAAGAAGTCACACACTCAGTTTAAGGGTACCGTTCTTCGGAACGGGCGAATGGGGTGCCTAACACCTTCCCCACTCGTAACCGACTCCCGAACCTAAATCTCATCCTTGAGTCAGGGTTTTTTCCAAGTCTTTTTCCCTTCAATAAAAATTCGGTGGCGACTCCACACATAATCAAATAAATTCCTTTTCAAAATTTTAGCGAGTTCGTCGTCTCGTTGGAATTACGGTTGCGACAGTTACCCAAAGCATCACCAAGTATTTTCTAAAATTTTAATTCCTTTCTTGCACATGGTTAGGCTTCTTATTACACCTTAACCAAAAATTTTAACTTAATTCTTCTTAATTTACCTGAAATCGCCGAATCACACCCTTGATCACCTAAGGTCATTTTCTCAAAATTTTTCCCACCTGACTTTTTCTCCATGAGTTTTTACCTTTATTTCATTGTTTACTCTTAGGTCCACCAAGATCTTGTCCTGCTCCATAGTTTGGGTCATGATTATGGAAGGTTTTAAGAGTCTTGTTCAACTTTGGGTCTATAATTCCAACTTTTCTCTTACTAGTTTTAAGGTCCAAGTTTTAAGTTAAGTTTATAGCTTTTATGACAAATTTTTAGTAGGATCTAGACTTTTATCATATGAGTATAGATCTAGACTTTTATCAAAGTCCAACTTC
Organism: Canavalia gladiata; assembly: GCA_037954105.1. Lineage (NCBI taxonomy): Eukaryota > Viridiplantae > Streptophyta > Magnoliopsida > Fabales > Fabaceae > Canavalia > Canavalia gladiata. Next base: position 44,391,040 of record CM075661.1, read on the forward strand.
AATATTAAATCTTTTAAGAAAAGATATCAACAAGCATACAACTTTAAACACAAATACTTTAAAGAAAATTTTTTTCAAGGCAACCAAGTGTAGATATACTCCAAGATATATTCATCCCTTAGTTTGAGAATTTCAAAACTTTTCAAAAAAAAAAAAAACTCTTAAATCTGCCTCAAACTATTAAAAATCATTTTAAAGAAATTTTAATTGATTAAATTGCTCTAAAGGTTGCTAGAAACACTTTAATCCATCAAAACTCCGCTTTAATTTCCAAACATCACTAAAAAATTGGTGAAGATCATTTTTAAGCATAAAAGGAAATTTTGAACTCCATCAAACTCAATAAAGTTGGATCCATAGAACTTAGAGAGACATTCACCAGAAGAAAAACAAGCCATGAACACATAATTAAAAGCTTAGAAAAAGTGTATGGTAAAAGATCCTACTTGTTGAAGACTTATGTAAGGATTTGGTGGGTATTTGAAGTTGGTAACCTTCCTCTTTGATGGTCCATACAAGATCTCTTAGTGATACTAATAGGGCTTGATTGGTTTGTTTTGTTTTAACTTAAACTTCAAAGATGAAAGTATAAACTTAGTGTAGATTTTGATGTTTCGAGAGAAGTTTAAGTTTTGAGTAAGTTTAGAGAGCTTGCACAATTGTTTAGAAGAATGTTAATGGATACGATGAGCCCTCCATTGGTGTTCCTTAGCAAATTCAACCACTTAGGGCATGTGGAAATTAAATTCCCACTTAAGGGCATTTTGGTCCATTTACATATAATTTTCATTTTTCAAATTAAATGTAAATGTAAGAAATTATCCTTTAGGAGTATTTTAAAACTAATCAATCTGAATTTAACACTAATCAAGGTCAATTTATTTTAAACATGGTTAATTTTAATTCATCAAGGTTAATTTACTTTAACTATGACTAATTTTATCTCTCCTCATTAATATTTTCTCCTATATGACATTAATGAAGTGATGACTCATAGGGTGAGTCACCACATTATTTTTCACATGTCCAATTCATCCTTAATGGGTAGATCCCACTTCCCGACTTCTACTTCACATTTTCTTGCCACACTAGCTTTCTAAGGGCATTTTGGTAATTTTCTTAGCATTTTCCAAAAAGTTTCCAAATTGTTCTTCAAATGTTTTTAACACTTATTGATTTGTTCATGAATAATTCTTATGTCATTTACCATTTTTTCAGGAACAGTTTAGTTCTTATAGAATATAGGCTTTCTAAGGGTGTTTTGAGTATTTTTAGGCATTTCCGATGACATTTTCGTTCTCTTTTTGTTTTTATTTCTTTCTTATAACTTTCTAACCATCATTGATGGATTCTAAACCTTTAAAATGTATTTTAACTTTTATTTTGGATTTCCTGCATATTTATTTGTGCCATCCTAGTTTAAGGGCATTTTCGTTATTTGTTAAAAAATCTCTAATTTCTTTAGAAATTTTGGGGGCAATTTCATAATTATCAATTTCTCAATCACTAACTCGAACAGAGAAATTTAAGGTGTTACAAAAAGAATTAGAGATTGACCTTAGGTGAGTATCCTACACCAAGATGCAAAGTCCAAAGTCCTTGTTACAAACAAATTACAAAGGCAAAATTCAAATTACACCAAAAGAAAATCGTACTACAAGACACTAGGAGTTACAATTTAAAGCAAACCTAATTACACACATTCAACCTAAAATTTATAAGTTCAAAATAAAATGTTTAATGTTAAAATTAACCTTCACTTTAGGCTATAATTCGGCCTTAAGTCTAAGTCTTCAAATTCGTCCTCAAAATTCAAGTTTTCAAGCCTTTGCTCCTTGAACTCTTTGGTAACCTTTCCTTGTTCTTTGGCCTCCCCAAAGTACCTACAAAATTATGCACACAAAAAGGAAACTTGTTGCCTCCCCCACTTGGTTAGTGTTAGAAAATTAAGCCTAAAATCAATTAAACCTCACCAAGTGTTTCGACACACTCTCTCTAATGTCCTCACCATTAAACTAGGCCTCTCAGACCATTTCAATTTGAACAAACAACCTCCTAACCAAACTTAAGGCCAAGGAATAACTCAACTCAAGCTCATGATGCTCAGTGTCAATAAGGTGGTGAGGGAGTGCTCATGTAAGTGTAGGTTATAGGTGACAAACTAGAGGAATTTTAAAGGCAATGAAGGAAAGTTAAACACAAGAATAGTATACTCAAAAGGAATTTAAGCAAGACAAAACTTAGAAGCCAAGAATTTAGAAAAACTAGAATTAAAGCTAAGATTAAAGGTAAACATACAAAAGGAATCCTACAAACCTAAGAGAAACATGCACATGCTCATGCAAAGGATGAATGTTACTCAACCAAGCTATATGAATCATAAATAAACTAAGTATTATCAATGAATCATTTCCAAAACATGTGTAAACTAAAAAGGCCATGTATGGTCATAAGCAGGCACCTTGTGCTTGATATGACAAACTAAACTCTTTTCTTATGAAAAGTAAATTTGTTAGAGGAGTAGGCACTACACTTTTTATTAAAGTATATAAAAATGATCTAATCACAATTCAAATATATCTAGATCATATTATTTTTCATGCTACTAATGTTAACGTATGCAGTGATTTTTCCAAGATGATATAGAATGAATTTGAGATGAGTATGATGGGAGAGCTCAAGTTCTTACTTGGCTTATAAATCAAACAAGAAGCAAAAGAAAGCTATATACATCAGCATAAATATACAAAATAACTACTTCACAAGTACAAAATGGTTGGTTCCAAACCTATGTCAATCGCCATGCATCCATTAGCCGTCTTGCCAAAAAATGAAGATAGTCCACCTATTGACCGAAAATTCTTTCGATAAATGATTGGATCCCTTTTGTACCTAACTTCAAGTAGACTAGACATCATATTTAGTGTCTATCTCTGGACATGCTTTTAAAGAAACCCTAGAGAAACTTATCTGAAAGTTGTAAAATGAGTTTTTTGATATTTGATTGGAACCTCTAACTTTGGACTTGTTTATAAGGCATAGGAAACATTCAAACTGATTGGCTATTATGACGTTAATTATGCTGGCGATAGAATAAAAAGAAAAAGAACTAGCAGAGGATGCCATTTTCTAGGCGCCAATCTTTTTTCATGGGTAAACAAGAAGCAGAGCACCATTTCTCTCTCCATTGCAGAAGCTGAATACATATTAGCATTAGAATGTTACTTTTAGCTTCTGTAGGTAAAGTATTAAGTAGAAGATTATAATATTTTTGAACAATATGCTTATCTTATATGATAACATTTCTGCAATTAGTTTCAAAAACCCCATTCAACATTCTATGGCCAAGCGTATTGAAATAAGACACCATTTTATTAGAGATTATGTGAAAAAAAGCTATTTAATATTCAATTTGTAGACACCAAACATAAATTAGCAAATATTAATCACTAAAACCCTTCCTAAAGATTAATTTATTCTCATTCGATCCTTAATAGGCATGTCTCAAATTTATGTTGAGCAGAAAACTGGTTAAAGTTACAAGTGTCTTGTAACCAAGTGTCTTATAAATAATTTAGTGTCTTTTGCGAGATTGTCTTATAATTGATTCAGGTGACTTAGATGCATATTTCCCCTCCATGCCACATGGTCATTGATGGACACTAAGACACATTGAGTCGCTTCCAAAATTGACAAAAAACTATTCCCAATGTCCTAACATGCCTAATTTATTGGAGCTGCTCTTTTCTCTCTCTTGATCGTGGCTGTGTTCACACACACCCACTAACCCTGTCTTTGTGGGATATTTCACATTCCACTCTTTCTCTTTCCCTCCTTCCTATTATCTTTCTCTCCACACCATCTCTTTAATTTTTTAGTCAAACTCTCTACATTCCCATCTCTACTCTCTCAATGACGCCTAAGAAATCACCATTTCACCTGGCTAACTAAAAGGTCATCCTCTACAAGTCAGCACTACTTAGTTTCTTGAATGAAGAAGGCATTCCTATTAGTGGCCATCTCATTGCTGTTGGCTGGGCTTTATTCTTTACCAACAAAAAATGTTGGATGGTATGATTCCATGACCTAGGACTTCTAGAAAAATTCCTTCATCAAAACCACCAAGGAGTCATTATTTTTGGTGACCAATGTCTTTGGGAAGTGTCTTACCTTTTCCCCAGACTTTCTCTGCTAGCTCACCAATTATGCAACTTAAGGCGTTGTGACACCCTTGTCTAACAAGACCATTTCACATGATTAATGAATTAGGATGGTAGAGTTTTTTTATTATTCTAAATTAATTTTAATTATCCAGGACATTCCTTCCATAACTCCCGATGAGAGTAACACATTTTTTTATAATCATCTAAACACATGGTACATGAAATGATGGAACTAGGACACCTTTGTATCTCATGAACGAGTGTATTAATCCATCACAACAAAGTGCCTACACATACATAGTTGTGATTCTATCTCATCACCAAAATATACAAGACGGGACCTAAAGGAAACCAGCCTATACAGACTATTTACATATTAGACGCTTAAAAGATATACAAGGTCATTAGTTTCAAAGTTGTGCACAAAAAATGCCTAATGCATTCTATAATAATTCCCATCATGAGTTACTCCTCTCGGTTAGGTGTCACTACGAGGCCAGATCCTCTAGGGGGAGTGTCCCATGCATCTCCAGAAGTAAAGTCGCATGTCCAGACGATCCTTCGTCTAACGTTGATCACCATGCATAAGGGAGAAACATAACATATAAAGTAGTAAACAAGGGTAAGCAAACATCCACAATTCATAATGAAAGTAGACATAGGAGAATTCAAGAATAATCCATTCATATAAATATGAGTCAACAATACATATACATATATCATTTTGCACTGTTTACAATCATAAGGCACGTATATACAGTCTTCATGAAATATGCAATGTATGTATGCATATTTAGCTATGATTCCAATTATTTATTTGTATTCATCGTCATGAATGCTATGCAAAGGGATTCCATCAATGCCAATGTCTCAACACATTGGTTCACCACCCGTCTAGGAAGTGATCAAGAACTCACATTCCATACTGTGGTACTAGAAACCTTCCAAAACATTTCAACCATGGTTTTCAGTCAACCATTCAAGAATAGGTTCCAATTGATCATGTAAATACTTTCCCTGGGCAAAGTAAGTCAGGTTTGCATGTGGATTTCTCAACTACAGGGAAAGACTCGGTGTCATTGAGACCTCCCAACTCGTACCATACTCCCAAGGTCTCCATCCAGGTTGTTGCCTTGGTATCCCACAGTGTACGAACTGTTACTTCTCTCCTAGCCACATATATCATCATGCATGATTCAATCACATTATTATTAATTTATTATCATTAAGGTATTCACTCCCCTCTCCATGTTCCCACACCTTTTAGCATATACCATGCCCACAAGACGGCTAGCCCAAGCCTCAACATGATGTAAATTATCTAGTTTGGCCATTTTCCATGTGTAGTATCCTTTGTTAGTTCTTTCCACCTTATTAATTTCAAGCATCATACAAGTCACATCAATCATACATACAATACTTAGACATATACATATACATATATGTTGACTAGTCCATGCTTCAACATAAAATAACTCTTCTAACATACAGGTGTCTTATAGTACAAGTGCCTTATATCACATGTTTTACAACACAGGTATCTTACAGTACAAGTGTTTACTCTGTAAGGGTTTGTTGTACAAGTGTCTTCTAGTAAAGCAATTTTCTAAAAATTTCCATAGGTCACAAAAGGAAATTGTGAATGAAAATCCATCAGGATATGATAAACATACAGTAATACTAACACAAAATTTTCCAAGGTGAAACTTAATCATTTCTCCCTTTAATTCATCTAAAACCAAATTAGGAAATCTAAACTGTAAACACTCAATTATGTCCGAGGCCCCCAATCATTAAAATTAACCAAAAGTTAATTAAAAATTTGAAAAGATGTAAAACTGAAAAACAGAAAGAACAGATAGCAGAAAATACAGAAAACAGAAAGCAAAAAAAAAAATAAAATAAAAAAAATAAATAATAATAAAAAGAAAATTAAAGAATAAGTAAAAATGATAAATAGAAAAAAATAAAACTAAAAAAAAACAAAAAAAAGGTAAAAAAATGAAAATTGAAAAAAGAAAAAGCTGAAAAATCAAAATAGGGAACAAAAATTTTGAAATCAAAGGGGTTGGCTTTTGGCTCTCAGAGAGGGGGTGACTTTTGGCCCTGGGAAAGGACTTGACCCTTGCTAAGAGAGAGGAAGCTGGCTTTTGGCTCTTTGAAAGAGCTTCACCCTTGCCAAGAAGGGATGTGTCTATATATACCTACAAACAAGAAAGGAAAAGGGGCTTTTTCTCATTTTTTGGAAATTCTTGGGAGGAGGAGAACTTGGAGTCTTAGAAGAGGGATTTTCAGAACCTTTGAAGGGAGGACCTAAGAGACTCTCTGATATTCAATTCAGCCCTTGGCCTCCATAGAATCAGCTCTTCATCACCTTCCAATGGAGGTTAGGTCCGAATTTTATCCATCTTAAGTTTCTTGCTTCTTCTCGGATTTCCGAGTTCATTTTCGTGTCTGTTTTCGTTTTAATTTTTAATCGGTCAAATGATCTCCGATTTTGGTGCTTTTTGTTGCGTTTTCTTCATCTTTCTCTATAGTTTCTGGAATGATATTATTTGTCCAATTTGGATCTGAAATGAAATCTTTATCACTTGATTACCGAAGCATGTTCATCCTGGTGCGCGAATTGATATAGCTTGTTTGATTTGTGCATATCTTGCTCATTTCTGATTGGATTGATGTCAAACTTGTTTTGTTTGATTCCTATGATCCATATATTTCAATTGATTGGTTTTTATTTTTCAGATCTACCAAAAATATTTTCTAAAAATTCTGAGATTTGAATTCAAATTTTGGCGCCAAAAACTTGTGTGTTCTTGAGGTTCATTTTCGTGTCTGTTTTTCGTTTTAATTTTTGATCGGTCAAACGATCTCTGATTTTGGTGATTTTTGTTGCGTTCTCTTCGTCTTTCTCTTTAGTTTCTGGAATGGTATTATTTGTCTAATTTGGATCTTAAATGAAGTTTTTATGGCCGAATTACTGAGGTATGTTTGTCCTGGTGCGAAAATGAACCTATGTTGTTTGGTTTGTGCATAACTTGCTCATTTCTTGTCTTTTTTTTGTCAAATTTGTTTTGTTTGATTCCTATGATCTATATCTTTCAATGTTTTGGTTTTAATTTTTTAGATCTCTGGAAAAATATTTTTTGAAAAAATTTTGAGATTTGAATTTAAATTTTGGCGCCAAAATCTCTTGTGTCTTTGAAGTTCTTTAGTAGATCTTGTTCTTTTAACCTTGTTTAGGTATTATTTTTCATGTGTTGATCTTTCTATATGTATTTCCTTCTGATTTGTTTGTGTTTGTATGTCCTCCTTTGAAAAAAATTCCTAAGAGTGCATGACCATATACATGCATCCTATATGCTAAGTCTAGCTTAAGTCATGCATGATTAAGTCATTGAACCTAAAGAGTTAAGTGTTTGCTTGAATCAAAATAAAAAAAACTTAATTCTTACCTGTGGACCTTATGACCTAAGCTGGATTGGAGACAAATAAACAAGGAACATCAATGGAGGTTCAATCCAACCTTTTATTCCGCTTAATTTTCTTACTTCTTCTCGGATTTTCGAGTTCATATTCGTCTTTGTTTTTTTTAAATTTTTCGAAATTCATGCAAACGAGTTCTAACACGAACGAGTAGCGTTCTCTACCGTGTCGTGTTTTAATTCGTGTGGGATCCAAATACGGCTTACGACGATTTAGGATCTCACGAGCATGAATTTCTGAAAACCATCACTTTCAATAAACTATTATAAAAACGTCTGTTTTTAATTTTTCGAAATTCATGTAAACGGGTTCTAACGCGAACGAGTAGCGTTCTCTACCGTGTCGTGTTTTAATTCGTGTGGGATCCAAATACGGCTTACGACGATTTAGGATCTCACGAGCATGAATTTCTGAAAACCATCACTTTCAATAAAATATTATAAAAACGTCTGTTTTTAATTTTTCGAAATTCATGTAAACGGGTTCTAACGCGAACGAGTAGCGTTCTCTACCGTGTCGTGTTTTAATTCATGTGGGATCCAAATACGGCTTACGACGATTTAGGATCTCGCAAGCATGAATTTCTGAAAACCATCACTTTCAATAAATTCCTATTCAAGTGTCTGTTTTTTTTTATCTAAAATCACCCTGTATTCTTTTAGAGATCAAGTCTCTTAACCAGAACTACGTAAGCCTTGAGTTTCCCATTGCACCGGGGAATACGTAGGAGCAGGATCAAGTCCTGTCAGGTTATTTTCTATAAACCTATTTATTTTCTATTCTATTTTAAGGGATCAAACAGTTTTCAAAATATCACACACTCAGTTTAAGGGTACCGTTCTTTGGAACGGGCGAGTAGGGTGCCTAATACCTTCCTTACTCGTAACCGACTCCCGAACTTCGAATCTCATCCTTGAGTTAGGGTTTTTCCAAATCTTTTCCCTTAAAACAAAAAATTTGGTGGCGGCTCCACAATCAAATTAAAATTCTTTCAAAATTTAGCGAGTCCGTCGTCTCGTCGTAATTACGGTTATGACAGATGGCGACTCCACTGGGGAACCTAGAGAGTCAAGCCCATTTTATTTGAGTGTGCATTATAATTGATCCCTTCACTGTTTATGTGCATGATTTAATTATTGCATGTTATTTATTTGTTGATTTATTCTTGTTTTTTTTGTTTGTTTATTCTTTGTAGAAACCTTAGGGTAGACGAACATTAAATTACTATATATATCTGTACAATTTCCCCAATTGCAGGTATCTCAATTGCTTGTGTGCCCTCATACATTGCATACACATTTATCATGAGTGGGGCCCTATACCCGGGTCTGAGCGAAACTCAGGAATAGAGGGGTCTAGTGGTGCCACCAGGGATGCACGTCCCGGTAGGCTATCATGAAAACCCCAGCTAGAGTGCGTCCTTTTCCAGTGTCCTGAAACCAGTAGCGTTCTCTACGGTTGCAGTCAACACTATGGAATTGGAACTTGGCTCTAGTGACCTTTATACCCCAGGATTATGACCTACCTTTGGCGAGATACATAAATTAGACATCCTAGATCCATAGGACAGGGAACCTTGGATTAGGACACGTAAAGGGTACACACTCCTATTGTAATGTTGGCATATACTAATTCATGCATATATTGCTTGTATACAATTATTTCGAATAAGGGAGCATAGTGAAAAGAGAAGCGGGAGAAAGCAATAAAAGATTTTGAAAAAAAAAAACATATTTATTTTGGAAAAAAACACAAAATATTAAGATTTGAAATTGATTTAGATTAGAAAAAAAAACCAAAGAAAATTGAAAACTAAAAAAGGAAGAAAATAAACAGATTTGACAAATGAAATCAAAAAATTAAAGAAAATTCAAAAAAATAATCGCTTATACTAATAAGTGAAACTGGGGAAAATTTTTGCCTAAACCAATTCAAACTAAGATTTTTGAAAATAAACATATACAAACCCAAAAGCAGAGGAGAGTTAGAAAATTCGAAAAAAGAAATAGAAAATTAAATTACTAAAATAAACAGATTATGGAAAATAAAAAAAAAAGGGAAGGAAATTTGAAAAAAATCAATCAAAAAATGCTTTTATGTTTGAAAGGAAACTTAGGGAAATTTTAGCAAAACCAAAATGTGATTTTTTTTAGCAAAACAAAAAAATAATACCAAAACTATTAAAAATCCAAAAAGAAGCGAAAATAAATAAAAGCAACAGATTATCAACTTTCAAACCTCTAATTATTTGTGCATCCAACATTGCATTCATCTATTTGCTAAATACGTTTATCATCGATTTTGAAAATTATCCCCACCTTCCTCATTTTAATATTCACTGAAGCATTAACATTTTTATCATTCATTGATTTTGGCATTCACATGGTTTCTCAAAAATTAATTTTTAATTTAACAGAAAGATTAAAAATTGAAGACAAGACAACTTTCTCAGCATCCTTATAGAACCCGTTCCAAATCAAGAATCATGGATGAGTTGGAGAGACAAAACGAGGAACTGAAAAATGAGGTCAAATCTCTAAAGGAACAGATGGCCAAGTTGATGGAGGCCATCCAATCATCCAAACAAAAAGAGGCAAGGGAATCTCTACCAGGAGAACCAAACGACCCATCATATCTTCCTGGGTTCACTCCACAAAACCCTTCAACATTAACCATGCCTCCACCAACCGAAGGGGTTTATTATGGGTTTCCTCATACACTACCCCAAACACAAGCTCAAACACAAACCCAAACACATAACCTACCGCCAAACACCATTCCACAAGCATACCAAACGGCTGTTGGGGGAACGAATCCTATGTTCACCCAAGGGCCTCACCATATGTACATACCATTTTCTCAAGCTCACCATATGCTAGAGGAACATCCAATCCATCCTTCAAATGAGGATACTGAAAAGTGGAGAATCCTAGAAGATAGAATCCGGGCGATCGAGGGAAGCGCTTATGAAGCCAAAAATGCAGCTGATCTGTGCCTGGTTCCAGACGTGGTCATCCCTCCAAAATTTAAGGTTCCTGAATTCGAGAAATATCAAGGAACCAGCTGTCCAAAGAAACACCTGACTATGTACTGCAGGAAGATGTCTGCATGTACCTACGATGAGAAGCTACTCATCCATTTCTTTCAAGACAGCTTAACAGGGGCCGCTGCAAACTGGTACACTCAACTGGAGCGGACACGCATTTGTTCATGGAGAGACCTTGCCGAGGCTTTCACAAAGCAGTATCAGTACAATACGGAGATGGCCCCTGATCGGACTCAGCTCCAGAATATGGCTAAGAAAGAAGAAGAAACCTTCAAGCAATACGCTCAAAGATGGAGGGAGTTAGCTGCTCAGGTACAACCTCCTTTATCCGAAAAAGAGATGGTCAGCATGTTCGTGGACACACTCCAAAATCCTTTCTATGACAAGATGATTGGAAGTGTGACTTCTAGCTTCTCTGATGTCGTCATCATTGGAGAAAGGATTGAAGGTGGCATGCGCCGTGGAAAGATCATGCAAAAGTCTGCAGGCGTAGTCAGCATTTCCAGTGGATCTGGGAAGAAAACAGGCGAGACCTGCAACATGGCTTCAGGTCAAGGCCAATATACTCCACAGATGGCGCCTTATGGTCCAGTTGGCTTCCGACCACCACCATACACACCATATACACCATACACACCTTACATACCATATCCATACATCGCTACCACCTACCAAACACCATACCTTCCTACTTACAATTACCCGACACAAGTCCGGCCACCAACACCATACACGGCCCAAACACAAGCCATAAGCCAGAATCCTAACCAAAGCCAGAAAAAGGAGAAGAAGCCGGTCCAATTTGACCCTATTCCAATCTCCTATACTGATTTGCTACCTCGGCTGATTCAAAGCTCCCGGGTTGCGCCTTATCCTCTAAAGCCTCAAGAGCCACCATATCCTAATTGGTACAATCCTAACGCCAGATGCGATTACCATGCAGGATTTATTGGTCATTCTACTGAGGATTGCCTAGCTTTGAAACGAAAAGTACAAAGCTTAATCGATGCAAAGTGGTTGGATTTTGGGAGGCTTGCTCCTAATACAGAAAACAATCCGTCGCCAAATCACGAGAGCTCATCGACCAGCTGAAAAGATGGGAGAAGCACGACAAGTTGCATTGTACAAATCAAGCTATCGAGGATACTCATCCAAAATTGTCGTACTTTTCAAAGTTAATCTTTTGTAAATAAATCTCAATAAATAATGCAAAAGTTACATTTTTCATATTACTTGAGCACGTGCTTTACGTTTTGACTTTACTTAAAATTTATCATCCTTTTCATCACTCAACCTATTTTCTATTCCTACACCAAAACAATAAATACCAATTGGTGAGAATGTCAGTGCTGTAATAAATAATCTTGAATGTCGAATTAATCGAGCTAAAAGAGAAAAGCCCAATGAGGAAGTAGGATAAACAACCAGGGATTCTACATCACCATTCAAAATAAAAATATCCCGCTGGAACCAAGTTTAAATCCAGGCAAAATCAGGGATGCAAGAAAAGATCCGCTGAATTGGAAGCCCAAAATGATCCCGGTAAGATCGATATTCAACTACACAAAATTCAAGAGAAAGGGGAAGACCCGCTGGATTAAAGTAAAAAATAATCCAAGCAAAATCAAGGTCGAAACATAAAATTCATGAAGAAGAGAAGCCTGCTGGACTAAAAGCAAAAAATAATCCAGGAAAAAGTAGGGTTAAAGTTCAAAATAATGAATCGACAAAGTCACGATCAGAAAAGGTCTTTCCGGTTTCCAACAACAATTCAGGCAAAAATCAGGATCATATAAGAGCCCGCTAGGTCGATAATCATCAAAGAAGACCTAGGCAAAAGTTAGGGCACAATCAAGCAAAAGGTCCGCTAGGTCGACAATCATTAAAGAATACCTACGCAAAAGTTAGGGCACAATCAAACAAAAGGCCCGCTAGGTCGAAAACCCGTAAGGGCGACCTAGGCAAAAGTTAGGGCGCAATCAAGCAGAAGGCCCACTAGGTCGAAAACTTGTAAGGGCGGCCTAGGCAAAATTCAGGGCAAAACAAAAGACCTGCTGGGTTGAAAACTCAAAAGAACAACCCAGGCAAAAATTAAGGTCAATCCAGGAATCCCAAAACATGACATTTCTGCACCTCATATCTTCCTAAAACTAGGGCAAAATTTTGCCATTTATCAAAGTTTGGCTAATTTTACAATCAAGATTATGAAAAGCAGCATTAGCATTTTTCATCAAAAGGTGCCATTTGGGCAATCGAACCCACCCTTTTCATCATCCTTTTCCTTTCAAGTACACCACCTTAAAACATACAATCTCAAAATTCTCCATCTCCTTCTTTCGATCATCCAGCATCACTTTGCACACCTCAAAATGCACGTGCCACAAGGAAACATGAAAAATGTAAAAAAAAATTAAAAAGGGATTAATTTTGAAAAGTCATGACAAGTCGGATGAATCCTCAACCGTTGCAACACAATATGATTGTTTCCCAAAGATTCATTTTCCTACCAGCCACAACGTCATCAAGACGTAAGGAGTGTATCTTATTCAATAATACTGACCACTGTTGGGCCTCAAAGATCCTGACAAAAGCAAATTTACAGAATTGACCAAGAAAACTTCGTAGTTGAGTCAATCCAACTCGTCCTGACTCTTGATTCTTTTCACACCTACTATGGAGTTGTCGAGGAAGGATGTGTCAAAAAAAAAATCAATCAAAAATCAAGAGAAACAAGAACATTTTCATTTCATAGTTTGCATTTATCCCACAGCATCTGTTTCACCAAATAATTATTTCAAAGCATCAAAATAAGAACCCCACATCATTTCTGCATCCTTTCTATTCAAATATCACAAACATCGCATCTTTAGTCATTCAAACATCGCAATAAGCATTTTGTCATTCAAGCATTTCATAACTCATCTTTCAAAAAACTAATTAAGACCTGGGTAAAATTGCCTAAGTTGATCATAATTAAAAGACTTCCAAACTGGGGTAAATACTTGCCCACGCAAAAATTCAATTTGAGGTCATCCTCGAATTCGGAGTCAAGCTCAAAGTGGGGCAAGCGCCTGCCCACTAAAATTTAATTTGAGGCCATCCTCAAATTCTAAACCAAGAACAAAATTGGGGCAAACATTTGCCCAGAAAATTCAAGTTGAGGCAATCCTCGATTCCTCAATGTTAAAAAAATCAAACTGGGGCAAATGTTTGCCCACACAATTCAATTTGAGGTCACTCTCAAAATCAAGTTCAAACAGGGGCAAACGCTTGCCCACAAAAGTTCAAATTAAGGTCATCCTCAGATTCTGGATCGAGTCCAAATCGGGGCAAACATTTGCCTAAGAAAGATTTAAATCCAAGAACAAACTGAGGCAAACATTTTCCCAAAAAAAAAAAAAAGAAAAAGAAAAAAAACCCAAGTTGAGACAATCCTCAATTCCTCAACTCCTATCAAGTTCAATAGGGCAAAGTGGCCCAGAAAATTCAAGTCAAGCTCATCATCAATCTCATCGAGGCCTAAACGGGGGCAAAATGTTTGCCCAAACTTCACTCAAACCAAGGCATTCCTCAATATTCTAAACTGGGGCAAAATCGGGTTGCCCAAGTTTCTTCAAAAAGTAATTATCAAGTGCCTAAAAACCCTTCAAGTTCAAGGTAGAATAAGTAGTTTATTTTAATTCAAGAAAAAGAAATTTCAAAATAAATTTGTCTGATGGCAACTGACGAAGAAGTCTATAATCCCTTTTCACGCGCCACCTCAAGGCACATCAAGTTTGTGTTCCACCCTGTCAACAACGGGACCTCTACATGATTCCTTCCTGTCTTAACAGGATCACTTCTCTCCTGTCAACAACAGGACTTCTAGCATGTCTATTTTTCTGTCACCTGTCAAGCAGGTTTGCATTTATCCTGACAACAGCAGGATGTCATCATTTGCATCTTCCCGGCAACAGCGGGACTTCATTTGCATTCTCCTGTCAACAACAGGACTTCAAGCATGTCTATTTTTCTGTCACCTGTCAAGCAGGTTTGCATTTATCCTGGCAACAGCAGGATGTCATCATTTGCATCTTCCCGGCAACAGCGGGACTTCGTTTGCATTCTCCTGTCAACAACAGGACTTCAAGCATGTCTATTTTTCTGTCACCTGTCAAGCAGGTTTGCATTTATCCTGGCAACAGCAGGATGTCATCATTTGCATCTTCCCGGCAACAGCGGGACTTCATTTGCATTCTCCTGTCAACAACAGGACTTCAAGCATGTCTATTTTTCTGTCACCTGTCAAGCAGGTTTGCATTTATCCTGGCAACAACAGGATGTCATCATTTGCATCTTCCCGGCAACAGCGGGACTTCATTTGCATTCTCCTGTCAACAACAGGACTTCAAGCATGTCTATTTTTCTGTCACCTGTCAAGCAGGTTTGCATTTATCCTGGCAACAACAGGATGTCATCATTTGCATCTTCCCGGCAACAGCGGGACTTCATTTGCATTCTCCTGTCAACAACAGGACTTCAAGTATGTCTATTTTTCTGTCACCTGTCAAGCAGGTTTGCATTTATCCTGGCAACAGCAGGATGTCATCATTTGCATCTTCCCGGCAACAGCGGGACTTCATTTGCATTCTCCCGTCAACAACAGGACATCAAGCATGTTTAATTTCTTGCGGCAACAGCAGGACCTCATTTGCATTTATCCCGGCAACAGCGGGATACCAAGCATGTTTAATTTCTTGCATTTTCCCGTCAACAACGGGATATCAAGCATGTTTAATTTTCCTGCATTTTTCCCGGCAACAGCGGGACCCCCTTTCTACATTTCTTCCCGTCAACAACGGGATGCCCTCATATTTACTTTCTGCATCCTGGCCTATTTAGGCCCTCCTCAAGTTTGCTTTTCTGCACCTTGGCCTATGTTGTCAGGCCTCATCAAGTTTACTTTTCTACATCCTTGGCCTATGTTGTCAGGCCTCCTCAGGTTTACTTTTCTGCTTTTGGGCCTACGATGTCAGGCCTCGCCAAGTTCGTTTTTCCACAGCTGGGCCTATGATGTCAGGCCTCCAACTCAGATAAATACCTCGGCCTATGCTGTCAGGCCACCTTGTACATATCTTACATTTTAGTTCTTGCATGCTTTCCTGTCTTAAAACAGGTCGTTTTCACTCTACTGAGCCCGTCGTAACGGGCCATTTCTCTTCTGTTTTTCCTGTTTTAACAGGCCATTTTCATTTCATTTTGCTTGTCCTAACAAGCCATTCCATTGAATTCCACGCCAGTCCTAACAGGCATTGCTTCATTCCACTTAGCTTAGTCAAGCTATACAGCTAAGCCTCGCATATTTAAACCCTATCGATACATGAAGTCGATAAGGTCATTCAATCATCATTCTCCAGGCATCCATGAGGTTCAATTTCAAGCTCAAGGCTCCTTCTGTTTGCCGGACTCCTTCAAGGCCTGCCTCGGACATAATGTGTTCACATCTTTACTCATTTCCTATTACGATAATTCAGAGAATCATTTCTCACATTATCTGGTAGGAAAATGAGTAAAGAGGGGCAAACTGTAAACACTCAATTATGTCCGAGGCCCCCAATCATTAAAATTAACCAAAAGTTAATTAAAAATTTGAAAAGATGTAAAACTGAAAAACAGAAAGAACAGAGAGCAGAAAATACAGAAAACAGAAAGAAAAAAATAAAATAAAATAAATAAATAATAATAAAAAGAAAATTAAAGAATAAGTAAAAATGATAAATAGAAAAAAATAAAACTAAAAAAAAAACAAAAAAAAGGTAAAAAAATGAAAATTGAAAAAAGAAAAAGCTGAAAAATCAAAATAGGGAACAAAAATTTTGAAATCAAAGGGGTTGGCTTTTGGCTCTCAGAGAGGGGGTGGCTTTTGGCCCTGGGAAAGGACTTGACCCTTGCTAAGAGAGAGGAAGCTGGCTTTTGGCTCTTTGAAAGAGCTTCACCCTTGCCAAGAAGGGATGTGTCTATATATACCTACAAACAAGAAAGGAAAAGGGGCTTTTTCTCATTTTTTGGAAATTCTTGGGAGGAGGAGAACTTGGAGTCTTAGAAGAGGGATTTTCAGAACCTTTGAAGGGAGGACCTAAGAGACTCTCTGATATTCAATTCAGCCCTTGGCCTCCATAGAATCAGCTCTTCATCACCTTCCAATGGAGGTTAGGTCCGAATTTTATCCATCTTAAGTTTCTTGCTTCTTCTCGGATTTCCGAGTTCATTTTCGTGTCTGTTTTCGTTTTAATTTTTAATCGGTCAAATGATCTCCGATTTTGGTGCTTTTTGTTGCGTTTTCTTCATCTTTCTCTATAGTTTCTGGAATGATATTATTTGTCCAATTTGGATCTGAAATGAAATCTTTATCACTTGATTACCGAAGCATGTTCATCCTGGTGCGCGAATTGATATAGCTTGTTTGATTTGTGCATATCTTGCTCATTTCTGATTGGATTGATGTCAAACTTGTTTTGTTTGATTCCTATGATCCATATATTTCAATTGATTGGTTTTTATTTTTCAGATCTACCAAAAATATTTTCTAAAAATTCTGAGATTTGAATTCAAATTTTGGCGCCAAAAACTTGTGTGTTCTTGAGGTTCATTTTCGTGTCTGTTTTTCGTTTTAATTTTTGATCGGTCAAACGATCTCTGATTTTGGTGATTTTTGTTGCGTTCTCTTCGTCTTTCTCTTTAGTTTCTGGAATGGTATTATTTGTCTAATTTGGATCTTAAATGAAGTTTTTATGGCCGAATTACTGAGGTATGTTTGTCCTGGTGCGAAAATGAACCTATGTTGTTTGGTTTGTGCATAACTTGCTCATTTCTTGTCTTTTTTTTGTCAAATTTGTTTTGTTTGATTCCTATGATCTATATCTTTCAATGTTTTGGTTTTAATTTTTTAGATCTCTGGAAAAATATTTTTTGAAAAAATTTTGAGATTTGAATTTAAATTTTGGCGCCAAAATCTCTTGTGTCTTTGAAGTTCTTTAGTAGATCTTGTTCTTTTAACCTTGTTTAGGTATTATTTTTCATGTGTTGATCTTTCTATATGTATTTCCTTCTGATTTGTTTGTGTTTGTATGTCCTCCTTTGAAAAAAATTCCTAAGAGTGCATGACCATATACATGCATCCTATATGCTAAGTCTAGCTTAAGTCATGCATGATTAAGTCATTGAACCTAAAGAGTTAAGTGTTTGCTTGAATCAAAATAAAAAAAACTTAATTCTTACCTGTGGACCTTATGACCTAAGCTGGATTGGAGACAAATAAACAAGGAACATCAATGGAGGTTCAATCCAACCTTTTATTCCGCTTAATTTTCTTACTTCTTCTCGGATTTTCGAGTTCATATTCGTCTTTGTTTTTTTTAAATTTTTCGAAATTCATGCAAACGAGTTCTAACACGAACGAGTAGCGTTCTCTACCGTGTCGTGTTTTAATTCGTGTGGGATCCAAATACGGCTTACGACGATTTAGGATCTCACGAGCATGAATTTCTGAAAACCATCACTTTCAATAAACTATTATAAAAACGTCTGTTTTTAATTTTTCGAAATTCATGTAAACGGGTTCTAACGCGAACGAGTAGCGTTCTCTACCGTGTCGTGTTTTAATTCGTGTGGGATCCAAATACGGCTTACGACGATTTAGGATCTCACGAGCATGAATTTCTGAAAACCATCACTTTCAATAAAATATTATAAAAACGTCTGTTTTTAATTTTTCGAAATTCATGTAAACGGGTTCTAACGCGAACGAGTAGCGTTCTCTACCGTGTCGTGTTTTAATTCATGTGGGATCCAAATACGGCTTACGACGATTTAGGATCTCGCAAGCATGAATTTCTGAAAACCATCACTTTCAATAAATTCCTATTCAAGTGTCTGTTTTTTTTTATCTAAAATCACCCTGTATTCTTTTAGAGATCAAGTCTCTTAACCAGAACTACGTAAGCCTTGAGTTTCCCATTGCACCGGGGAATACGTAGGAGCAGGATCAAGTCCTGTCAGGTTATTTTCTATAAACCTATTTATTTTCTATTCTATTTTAAGGGATCAAACAGTTTTCAAAATATCACACACTCAGTTTAAGGGTACCGTTCTTTGGAACGGGCGAGTAGGGTGCCTAATACCTTCCTTACTCGTAACCGACTCCCGAACTTCGAATCTCATCCTTGAGTTAGGGTTTTTCCAAATCTTTTCCCTTAAAACAAAAAATTTGGTGGCGGCTCCACAATCAAATTAATTCATTTCAAAATTTAGCGAGTCCGTCGTCTCGTCGTAATTACGGTTATGACATAAACGCAGCACAGAAGAATCCTAATTTCATAGCAGACACTATTTCTTGGGAAAATTATTGAAAATTCCACAAAATGAATTTTTAAACGAAATTTCACAAGGATATATAAAACAAGGAATACTAATACCATACAAAATTTCAAGGAAAAACTTCAACGTTTCATTGAAGAACATTGCCGAAATTGAACAAGGAATTTATTCAAGGGATAACATAATTCCATTCTCTCAGTAGGGACTAGAAGCTTATGTAAATTTCTATAAATTGTACAAAATGAATCTACGAATGTGATAACCGATGTTGTGGTCGGATCAAAATGAAATAAAGGTAAATAAAAAAAATGCAGTACAAGGCACAACCTTGGTCGTCTCTCAAGGACCTTGGAAAACAATTTGATTGAATTCAAATTTAGAAAAAATTGGGGGATTTATAATTTAATTTAGGTAAATAAAAAATGAAACTTAATGAATTTATAATATTAAAAACCAATTAACTCGTTAGCTTAATTCATAAGCGAGATTATCATAGGTTTAAAAAACAAATTTTTTGAAAACAATTTTTTTTCTTACTTGGTTTGAATTCAATCAAGCAAGTGTCAATTAAATTCCTTATTTCCTACTAAAATAACACCTAGAATTTACATTAATTCATGTTCAGATAATTAAGCATCACTCGAAGTCCCCAAATTAGTTTTTAAGAATTGAAATTACCAAATTTATAGGAAACCCTATAACCCCTTTTTTACTTATAAACTAGAGAATTAAGAAAATGATAGTTTTATAATTTTGTCATGTAAGCATCTAATTTTATCATTACAAACATCAATTACAACGTATAAAAGGGAAAGAAAAATAAATCGCAACAAAAATTCAATTAAAAACAAACCTCAAAATCCCTTACTTATAGAATTAAAACCAACGAGCCAACCAAGAAAATTAGCTTTCTATGAGACTTTTTATGAAAGAAGGAAGAAGAAGAATGAGAATAAGAACGAGGGTAAGAATTGAAACTTTATTGAAAATTGTGAATAAGTTTCGGTGTGTCTACAATGTGTAAGAGCTTCCCCTTTTATAGACATAGTTTGCTAATTCAAAATTCAAATTCTAATTCAAAATTTAAAATAAAGATAAAACCTGAGTTGGTTTCCTTGATCTTCTAGGTTTGAACTTGAATTTTTTTTTTGACTTTGTCGTTTGAATTCAAAATATGAAATATGGGACCTTATCTCACTTCTGTTTTTCCGAATTTTTTTGAGTGTGTTGATGGCCTAATTAGGGTTTTCATTATGAATAAATGTTGTAGATAATTGTATTCTTGAGCTTTAGAAATTAACCGCATCTGAAAATAACTTTTTTAGCCCTAGATATGCTCATTTTACTGGAACATGTCTGGGTTGTCTAGATAAAAGCTGAGTCACGGTTCGGCACAACTAAGTTTATGATCCATTGGGGTTGGGCCATATAGGGATACATTTTATCTTAGGGATTTGTCTCATCTTTTTAATGCTGCTGGAATCACTTCAATATCAATTTTATAGCCTAAGATATGGCCTGCACAATGAATAAAGGTCAAGAGTCATTTAAAATTTGAAAATTAACCAATTTTTTTACATAACCCCAATGCAGTCCTATAACATAAAATTCATTCAAAATGATAAAATTAGACATCACTTAAATCCAATTAAGCCTAATAAAGAATGAAAATAAATGTATAAAATACATTTATCAGATGGAATTTTATAGGTATATATTAAACATATGGAAATACCAACACACAAAATTTAGGGTGAAACTCAAAATTTTCATCAATTAAATCTCCAAAAATCAAACAAGATAATATCTTCACAAGATAACTGGATGCTAATTTTTCAACAGTAGCGAAAAATTGCAACAATCACTATAAATTCCTTCGGAAAAATTTAAAGGTGGAATTTCATAGGAAAAAACTAGAATAGGAATAGAATAATCACACCAAATTCTAAAGAAAAACTTTAACATTTCCCAGTTCAAAAAATGTAGATCAAAACAACACATCTAGACCTAACATGGGTCTTTGGGTTGTTTCCTTCCAACATGAAACCAAGAAAACCCTAAGCCTTTCCCTTTGGATGTTACATTCAAGGCTACAAATCGGTGTAAACATATGCAATGATAAACATTCGAACATCAATGCTTAGAAAAGAAAGAAATTTAACAAACAAAACAATCCTTGAGTTCTTTAAGGGAAAGAACTCCTCCCTAAAATTTCTATTCAACTCTAAAGTTAAGGATGGCCTTCCCCCTTACTTGAAAATATGTCCATCCAGGTTAGACATAAGAGGAATCGATGCTCTTTTTCGCTGGTTTAGTCTTGTTCTTGCTGTCCATGCTCCTCTACAAGATTGATGGTGTTTTGAGAATGATAGAAGGAAAATGGACTTACAAGGAAATGAAGGGGCATAAGCCTTTTACATGGGTCTCACACTAGCCATATCCAACCTTAGAAAAGAGGTATTGGTTTAGTGGTTGAACTTCCTACTCACCAAATCCAAGGGCCAAATAAATGCTACTTATCCTTCACTTATAAAAGTGGGTGACAATATATCATGTCACCTTCCCACATGCGAATCACCTTTAGCAACTTGTTATTTCTTCATTTAATACACCACCTTCTTTTTCTCTTGTACTTTCTGGGAAAATACAAGTTATCTAGTGTTAACTTGTCTGTAGTAACCCGTCTTAAGATACTATCTCGTCTTAAGACACTAACCCATTTTAAGACACTGATTCACCTTAAGACACTGATTTATCTCAAAACACTAATTCGTCTTAAGACACTAACATGCCTTAGGACACTGATATGTCTTAATATACTAACTTGTCGATGGACTCCTTTAACCTTTACCCTTCCTAATCCCCATCCAGTTACATGGATGAACCATAAGTTTGGCTAATCTTTACATGTCTAGGACTTATGTTACACTACTAATGATTATAGTATTAATCATAAGAAAATAGGATATCAAAATGAGGGTGTTACAGGCATCATCTTCACTAGAACTTAGAAGAGTCTCTAGGAAATTATGTTGATGCTACTCTATACATAGACCCTTCTCATCCTTCTCACAATAGCTCCCGCATGAATAACCTTGCTCAGGTTCTTCATGCACTTCTTCAAAGTGTCATCTTGCCTTGGGTTTACTCCCGAAAATAGGTTAACACTATAAAGAGCTTTTGTGTGTTCCATCTACTACAAAGGAGCACAATCAACCTCCTTTTTCTCCTTTTCTCCCATTTTCGCAAGGTCATGGATGATAGACCGAAAACTGTTCCCTGTGGGAACCTCATCACTCCTTCTCTTGACCTAGACCTCTCCTATTTCAACCTTTACCACTTCCTCCCCCATATTCATGGTCCTCTTCGTTCCCTTTCACCTTTGTCCCTCACCCATTCCCATTAGCACTTCCTCACCTTCGCTCAAACCCTCCCTCTCCCGTTTTTGTTTTTGAAGACACCCTTGCCACCAACAACATTTTCTCCTTACTCTCTTCTTAGGAACTTGAACTATACAATTGTCTTATGATGGAGTAGGTTGTGGCCTATTAAAAGATTCATCATTACTTCACCATGAACTGGAAATTGGGTTCTATTGCTTATATCACCCCTTTCACCCACATCAAGATTCACCCTGATCACATGCCTCCTTGGTTGTCCCACGAGTCTTCCACCACTTCAAAGGGTCTTGTCATTCCTTCAAGCACTCCTCCAATCTTAGGACCCATATATGATGACCTTCAAGCTCTGCTCTACGCTCATGGTGGGTTCACCAATTTTGAGTAGACTTTGTGGTTGCACACTTATTTATGAGATGCTCAACTCCATATAGTGCTCTGCCTCTAGCCTCTCGCCTAACCAAAAGGCCCTCTCCACCGGTGCTCTCATGACTATCCCTTTCCTGTTGTCTTTTCCCTTGTATTTTATGTTTATCCATCTTCTTTTTTTGGGGTCTTTACAACTTTTATTCTTTTCATGTTTACTTTTGCTGCTCTAGGTTTACCATCTTCTCATCATCCTTGATCATCTTCTCCCAATCATTTTTGTGTCGACCACTCAAATTCCGCCCTTCTTAAGTCCCACATTTGATCCTCTCCCTATCTCACTTCATGGACAATTGTTTCCTTTACACCACATTTGATTGCTTCTATTCATTCTTTTTGGTTTGCTAGAAATGTTTCCGATTCCATTGGCTGGATTTAATAGTGTGCGAGCAAGATCGATAGTAGTTGTTAACACAACTCAATAGGTTATGTATAGAAAATCAAAATGCCAGTAATAAACACAAATTCTAAGTTCTCGGTGGAAGATAAAACATAGTGTTAAAGGAACAATAGTGAGGTCGAACCACCATCATAATAACTGAACGAATAGAATCAGGATACATGTGAATTAAGAAAGGTTTCTTAATGAACTGAGACAAGCATGAAGGTTTTATTTGCAGAAATCTTCAATAAATGATCGTTTGATTTGTTTGTTCTAATTCAGTTATGCGCTAATCACGAATAAAAGTGAATCTAGGTAATTGCTCTTGAAGTTTTTGTCATTCTCTGCATCTCATGTCAAAATTGATGGGTTAGCCATTCATAGTCTGATTCATCGTATGATTTTCGATGTGTTGATTCTTTCACTGTTCGCATGGTTCAATGAATTGATATCGTATTGATAAGTGATGATTGGGATAGTATGCCTACTGCCAGTTGGGGTCTAATTATATGGAAACGAAATTTGGTCTTACTAGCTCGCATCACATCTTACAGTGGCAATTAGGCTATTGTGTTGCACTTTGTAGGCCCCCCAATATTAAATTTGTTGCTGCTACCTAGGACCTGTGTGAATTTATAAGAATATAAGCTACACCAGGTAGCAGGGTGCCAAAAAAACCTGCCCATGGACTAAGAGAGCCAGGGTCTACAAGAGGAGAGTCAATTTATGATGAGAACTAAAATAGCAGCGGGTAGTGCTTCGGTAGAAAGGTAATAAGAGGCATTATACGGTGATTTAGTTTTAAACCTTTAGGGTAAAGACTCAGTTAATCAGATAGTTATAACAGAGTGTAAATTAGCCACATGCTTGATGCTGATACATGGTCTGGTTTTATAGCCCACACGAAGAATTCCATAAAGTGATGGCCCCAAATAGCTTTGTATTAGGATGGCTAGTATAGTACCTCATGCTCACTTTAAATAGGATTCGAACAGCAAAACTGCAATACTAAGACCATCCTGATCATGGTTTTTACAGAGGTCACGCCCATGGCTAAAGTGAATAGAAAAGGTGATCCTGGGCATAGCCTTTAGCATTAAATTCACCTATGGTAATAGGAGTTTCAAATGCTTGGTAAGTGGGAAGTTTGGAGGTCCATATTGGGTAGCAGTGTCCTAGCGTTGCTTAGAGTATGTACGATCACTTCACAAAGGGTTTTAATATTAACCATCAATCCTTTAAGGCAGGAATTGTGAGACATTGGCCATGCAGAATTCTTGGGATCCTCTAGGGTAGTCATAAATAAAAAGCCCGCTAGGTCGAAAACCCGCAAAGGCGGCCTAGGCAAAAGTTAGGGCAAAAAAAAGATTTGTTGGGTTGAAAACTCAAAGGAACAATCCAGGCAAAAGTTAAGGCCAATCGAAAATCTGAGTACAATTCAACATTTCCGCACCTCATTTTCTAAAACTGGGGAAAAATATCACCATTTCTCAATTTTGATTAATTCGACAATTGAAGTTATGAAAAGCAGCATTGGCATTTTTCACCAAAAGGTGCCATTTGGGCAATCAAATCTACATTCTTCATCTTCCCCTCCAAAAGCCTTATATACAAAACCCACCTGTCTCCTCCCACTAACCATCCAAATTACTTCCTACATCTCACAAAATGCACATGCCAAAAAGAAATGTGAAAAATGTAAAAGTAAAAATATTAATTTTGAAAAGTCATGACAAATTGGATGAATCCTCAAACATCGCAAAATAAAATGGGTGTGTCACATTCCTAGAGAATCATCCTCCTGCCAGTCACAAAGCCACCAAAATAAAATGGGTGTGTCTTATTCAATGATGTTGATCACTATTGGGCCTCAAAGATTTTGAAAAAGGAAAATTTCAAAGTTGACCAAGAAGCCAAGAAACAGAGAGAGTCAGTTTAGCTTGTCTTGAATCTTAATTCCCCTTGTACCGACTATAAGGTTGTCGAGAAAGGAAAAATGTCAAAGGTTAATTTGGACCTACTAATATACAAAATATTTTAGGAAAAAAGTATGGATTTGTTATTATATATGATTATTCTAGAATGACATGGATATACTTCTTGCTACGCAAGGATAAGTCTTATAAAATATATAATTTTTTATAAAAAAATATAAAATGAAAAAGGATTCGGTATAACCTTAATAAGTATAGTATCTCTTATAATTTTTCTACTCTTATGATACCACAGCAAAACACAGTTGTTGAAAGAAAAAATAGAATGTTATTAGATATGGAAAGAACAATTCTTTGTGAAAACTTTCTTTCAAAATACTTCTCGGTAGAAGTTGTAAGCACAACCTGCTATATTCAGAATCTAATTTTGATAAAACCCTATCTTGATAAGACTCCTTATGAATTATGGAAAGGAAGAAATCCAACATCAAAGACAATCTTGGAAAATTTAATTCTATGGTAGATAAAGGAATATTCCTTGGCTACCTAGATATATCTAAAGTCTTTCGTGTATAAAACGCAAGGACTTTAGAAGTTGAAGAGTCAATACATCTTTCATTTAATAACGGAAATCAACTAACAAATTTTTTTTTAAATCTAGAAGAGGACTTTGTAGGTAAGGATACAAACTACAAAGCAATTGAAAATCAATTAGCTTTAAACCAAAGAATGAAATACCAAATCAGCAAGTGTCTTACCCTATCCTATTCAAAATCATCCATCAAATCATGATTCCTCAAAAGATCTAAAGTTTAAACCATACCATCCATCTAACGAAATCCTCAAAGATCCCTTAAAAAGTTAGAACTACATCCAACTTTAGATATCAAAGAAATGTTGTTTTACTGTCTGAGGTAGAACTTGGGTTAGTAGATGATGCACTTCTTAATGATGGATGGATTGCTGCAATGAAAGAAGAATTGGCCCAGGTTGACAAAAATGAATTATGGACTCTTATTCCCAAGCCGTGTGGAAAAGAAATCATCGAAACTAATTGGGTATTCAAAAATAAAATCAATCCAGATGGTAATGTATCTAGAAATAAATCCAAGTTAATGGCTCAAAAGACAATCAACAAGAAGGTATTGACTACATTGAAACATTTGCTCTAGTAACCAGATTATAAGCTATTATGATCATGCTTACATATACATCTCAACTTGATACAACTTTGTTTCAAATGGATGTCAAAGGTTCCTTTCTAAATAGGATAATTGAAGAAGTTTTTGTTTAGCAATCTCCTAGTTTTATCAATGAATCTTTTCCAAAAAATGTGTATAAACTAAAAAGAGCCTTGTATGGTCTTAAGCAAGAACCTCATGCTTGGTCTGACAGACGAAGCCTTTCTCATAAAAAGTAATTTTACTAGAGGATAGCTAGACACTACACATTTTAGAAAATCATATAAAAATGATCTAATAATAGTTCAAAAATATGTAAATAATATTATTTTTGGTGCTACTAATACTAGGCTCTGCAGTAATTTTGCCAAGATGAAGTAAAACAAATTTGGGATGAGTACGATGGGAGAGCTCAAGTTCTTCCTTTGCTTACAAATCAAACAAGTAGAATGCATATATATACATCATCATAAATATACAAAAGAACTACTTCACAAATACAAAATGGCTAGGTTCAAAGTCATGCTAACCCCCATGCATCCATCAGTTGTCTTATCAAAAGATAAAGACAGTCCTCCTATTAACCAAAAAGTCTTTCAAGAAATGATTGGATCCTTTTTATATGTAAGTGTAAGTAGACCAGACATCATGTTTAGTGTATGTCTCTACACACACTTTCAAAGCAATGAAGTAATTTTGCCAAGATGAAGCAGAACGAATTTGGGATGAGAATGATGGGAGAGCTCAAGTTCTTCCTTGGCTTATAAATCAAACAAGAAGTAGAATGCATCTATATACATCATCATAAATATACATAAGAACTACTTCACACATACAAAATGGCTAGGTTCAAACTCATGCCAACCCTATGCGTCCATCAGCTGTCTTATCAAAAGATTAAGACAATCCACCTGTTAACCAAAAAGTCTTTCAAGAAATGATTGGATACTTTCTATACGTAACTATAAGTAGACCAGACATCATGTTTAGTGTCTGTCACTACGCACACTTTCAAGGAAACCCGAGGGAAACTTATCTGAAAGCAGTGAAACAAACTTTTCGATATTTGGGTGGAACCTTTGACTTTGGACTTGTTTATAATGCAAAGGAATTAAACACATTGAGTCTTTTCCATTTTTCAAAATTACCAAAGATGTTTCCCAATAACCTGACATGCCTAATTTATTAGAGCTGCTCTTTTCTCTCTATTGATCGTGGTTGTGCTCCCACACACCCACTAACCTAGTCTTTATGGGATGTTTCACATTCTAGACTTTCTCTTTCCCTTCTTCCTATTATCTTTCTCGTAACATCATCTCTTTAAATTTTCACTTGAACTCTGTGCATTTCCATCTCTACTCTCTCACTGGAACCTAAGAAATCACTCTCTCACCAGGCTAACTGAAAGGCCATCCCTGCAAGTCGGCAGTACTCTACTTCCTGAATAAAGAAGGCATTCCCACCAACGACCATCTCATTGTTGTTGGTTAGGCTCCATTCTTTACCATGGTGGATGCTAGGTGGTATGATTCCTGACCTAAGACTTCTGGAAAAATGCCTTCATCAAAACCACCAAGGAATTGTCATTTTTGGTGACCAATGTCTTTCGAAATAATCTTACCTACTCCTAAGAATTTCTCTATAAGCTCACCAATTACGCAACTATAGGCGTCATCTTCATTTGCAACTTAGAAGAGTCTTTGGGCAATTTTATTGATGTTATTTTGTACACTGACTCTTCTCATCCCTCTCGCAATAACTCATGCATGAATGATTTTACTTAGGTTCTTCATGGACTTCTTCAAAGTGTCATCTATCCCTAAGCTGGCTCCCAAAATCAGGTTATCGCCTTGGAGCACTTCAATGTGTTCCATCTGTTGCCAAGGAAAAAAAGCAACCCTCTGCTCTTCTTTTCTCCCATTTCTGTAAGGTTGTGGATGAAAGACTAAAACTGTTCCCAGTGGGAACCTCATCACCCACATCATGGAGAAATCATTGGTCAAACATACTGAGTACTTGCATCACTTGATGGGTACCTTAATCACCTACTTTGACCACTACCAAGTGAAACAGATGAAAATCACCTTCTTGTGCACTATATCTTCTAACAACTCATTTCATAGGAAAGTTCAAGGCATGTTCCATCAATTTCGACTTAAATCCACCTCCTTTTCCAGCACAAGCTCCTTCACAACCTCAACCTTTTCATCCTCTTCCTCAAACTCTGACAATCCCCCTTTTTCATCAATAAAATGCTCCTCGCTCCCTGAAGGGATCCTTTTGAACAACGCACCAAACGAAGCTTAGACGTCTCCAAACTTACCTTACCCTCTAACCATGTTCCTCTCAGCAAACGTTTTACATGTATTCCCCTATCTACCATTCCCACCAAAAGTCCCCACCTTATCATCATTGACGATGACTTCTTCCCCACTCTACCTTCCATCAACCTTATACCATCCAGGTCATTCTCCCCCCTCCCATGCCGACCTATTACCTCCAGCTAGCATCCATCCCTACCTCTATTGTCTCTTCTGCCTCCTGCACCCTTCATCTATGAGTCCTCCTCACCATTCCACATGTCTTCACCCTAGTTGTTTTCCCTCCAACCACCCTATTCCCTCCCGCCACCTTCTCCCCTTCCTTCTATTTCTTCTCCTATTGAGTCCTCTCCACCTACTATAGAAAACCAACCACCATCCCCCACCCTAGACTAAGCCATCACTGCCTCCTTCGAGTACCTGGAATTCCTACGCACCCTAGCTAATGTTTCCATTTCCTCTTAGCCTCAGATCTCACTTGGCCTCCCTCTCCTAACCTCAGCTTTTCCCATGTTGATCCTTACCATCTCCTCCCCCACATTCACAATTCCCTTCCTACCCTTTCTCCTTCTCCCTTCACCTAATCCCACTGGCATTTTCCTTGATGGTAAACTCTGCATTCGCTCCGACTCTCCCCGTTTCCCACCTTTTCTTTTGAAGACACCCTTTTCTGCTCAGGAACTTGAACTATACAATCGTCCTATGATGGAGCAAGTGCTGGTTTACCAAAAGCTTCATCTATACTTCACCATGAAATGGTAACCAGATCCTATTACTTGTATGACCCCCTTCACCCTGACAAGCTCGTCGCAAACGCGCAAAAATAATTTCTAGATTTCCCCCAAACTATTGGTATAGTATAAGGTGCAACCTAGGTCATCTCCCAAAGACCATTTCATATTCTTAAGCAAATTAGGAGCAAGTTAGAACAAGGGGGTTTTGTAAAGATTAGATATGAAGTTCTAAATGCAAAATACAGAATGAAATTAATTTCACTTAACAATTATCAACTCAAGGAATTCAAAGGCTATTTTCTTAACTAATCATTGATCACTAAAATCATGCATTGTGTTTATCAACCTAGGATCATCTGGAACCCCTAAAATGATCCTTGAATTCTCTATTGAGAAACCTCTCAGAATTTAATTGATTATGATCAACAAGATTAGTAACCACTCAATCTTTTATCTAAACCAATTTCACAATCAGAATTCAGTTGAAGTAAGTAATAAAATGAAAACCTTCAATTCAATTACTTAATTTCTACTCTTCAAACTTTTGGAAAATGATTTACCAATCAAAAACCAATTATAAATCAATTATGCATTAATCAAAATACGTCAACCGATCAAACTTTGATTAAAGAATAAAATTGAAGAATATAATGAAGTAGAGTAGAAACCACTTAATAAGCATGTAAATAAAGATCAAGACCTCAAAGTTAAAATGAAAATAGCTTGAATCCTTGAATTGAAACTACAAACCTAGCCTTCCATGAAGGAGGCAAACTAACAACAAATAAATCCTAAGCCTTCCATGAAGGAGGAAAACTAACAACAAAGAAAAACTAAGCCTTCCATGTAGGAGGCAACTAACAATAAAGAAAAACGAAGCCTTCCACGAAGGAGGCAAACTAACAAGAAAGAAAGAAAGAAAGAAAGAAAGTGGTGTTGGAGTTAATCTCCAAGGAGGTGTGTTTCTCCTCTTGTAAACCCTTCTATTTATAGAGGATTTGTGAGGCATCATCTTTAGAAATTCACCAACTAGGA
Source organism: Canavalia gladiata (assembly GCA_037954105.1). Classification (NCBI taxonomy): domain Eukaryota; kingdom Viridiplantae; phylum Streptophyta; class Magnoliopsida; order Fabales; family Fabaceae; genus Canavalia; species Canavalia gladiata. The sequence continues at coordinate 44,421,501 of CM075661.1, forward strand.
TATTACTTTTCCACCCTTTTATTGCTTTCACATGGGCTTTGTTGAAAATGCAAAACACTTTTGAATTTTTGTCACCAATTAGCACAACAATTTTGACTTTCTTTCACCGCAATTTCGGATGTTCACATGTCCGAATTAGAGCTTGACTTCTGAACACAAGTTGTAGCCCCGGATCTTAGCTATCCAACAAATTTAATTTCATCTCAATATGACTTCTGTATCTCAAGATATGGCCGGATCTTTGCACACTGTTCAAATTCCACGTCAGCAACACTATCTCATCTTTTGAGATAAATTCGGAGTCCTAACCATCCCATTTAGAGTCTGATCTTGATTTGTAACTGTGGACACTTCTTTAAGCTTTCATTCAATACAGATTTCATGATTTTTGGATGTCTAAAACTCCTATTAGGCTCAAAATACTATAATAGTGTCATTTTAATCGGGTAAGCAAAGAAATTCAATTAAACTTCATATGAACCCAAACTCATAAAATATGACAAAGACCAGTTAATTGAACATATAAGAAGTCTTAATGAGATAAAAGTGAGAGATAATTATTTATGAAATTTATGCTTATCAAATTCCCCCACACTGATCTTTTGCACGTCTCGGGCACACTTAAGTTAAGGATTGGTGACTATTTTTTTTTTGAAAGAACATCAAAGTTTTGAGTTGATTTCTCAAGAATTCACAAAATTTCATGAAGCATTCTTTCATCACGTTTTTGAAATTACTTAGAAAGGCAACTTTAATTTGAAAAACATAGATTGAGAAAGATAAAATCTCACATGATATACTCTGAATCTCTCAAGTGTTTGATTTGGTAAGTGTTTCTCTCAAATTCAATCCATGAAAGATGAACTATCATAGGCTTGCATATCTTCTACTTCTCTACTACTATGTACACATGCAATGCACAAATCAAGAGGTCTTTATTTTGGTTATAACGGGATTAGAAAGATGAAATGATATATTGAAGAGATACAATGTTAGACCAAGGAAAATGGTGAGGATTGAGAACTGAGTCTAAGTGCAAGTGTGAGAAACAGATATCACTTCTTCATTCTTTTTTTTTTCTTTTCTTTTTTTTCAATATAATAGTTTATTTGTTAATTTATTGCTTCAGTTTTTTTTTTAACCATGATATTGATGAACACAACAATAATCTCCCCCACACTTATTGAAACACTTGTGGTATGATAAATCCAGTATTCCTCACCTTCTATGGTCAGACAAAGTTGTTTTTTTTTTTTGATTTGTGGTGAGCTAAAAGGAAGAAAAGGCTAATCGGCTCAAAGGGCTGATCAAAGGATAAAATTATATGGTTTGGTTATTTGGCCAAGTGGTTTGCTTAAAAAAAACAATGCCTCAATCATTTTTGTACAATACATGTGAAAATGTAGCTTCAAAAAGAATTAATGCAAGTTCTGAAGTAACATATTCCATGGATGAAAATCACACAAGAAAGATAGTAATTAATAAGGCTCAAAATCTCACAGGTAATATATTTATCAAATCTAATTTATCCAGTTCAAATATGTGTTGCCAAACTAATTAATCTCGAAATGTAAATCATTTTGCTTCAATTATTTTATGAAATCTAAAGAAAAACATACTTCCACATTCAATTTTTTTTTTAAATCATAAGATGCGTATCAAGAGTCAAGTGTAACTCCTTACTCAGCCATCTTACTCAAAGCAAGTTTATGATTCTAACCTAATTTTTTTTTTTGTGTTTTTTTTTTAATTTTTCTTTTATATCAGACCATCCTCCCCCCAACCTATCCAAGACATTGTCTCCAATGTCTTAGATAGAAATTATATAACAGGAAAAGAAATGTGACAAAACCACCAAAGTAAGGAAAAGTTATAACCGAAGAGTGGTATCTGGTTCTCTTTTGTCTCTGCCATCTTGATTTGGTTGGTTCACCAGCTGCATTGCTATATTCTAAAAATGGTGAAAATTTCAAATAAATTGAAAAGACAATTTAAATGACAAACATACACACATGAGAATGAACAATAGTTGTGATTGTGGCTCACATCTTCCTCTGGTTTTACGTCCAGTAACAGCTGAAACACCTTCTAAGAGTCGAAGATGTGCTTCCCATTCAGTTTTCTTGTAAACTGACAACAGAGTCTTTTAAAGTCAGATTCCCAAGACTATAACGTGCTTTTTCCTTACAGGATGCGTCTCAAGAGTCTGAATGATATCATCCAATGACTCCTTACTCAGTCCATCCTTTAAAATCCAAAGATAGTATACCTAAAAAAAATTGTTAGAAAGGTTAAAAATTTTATACAAACTCCTAAATATGCCTAGGAAACTAAGATGGTCCCCGACAACGGCGCCAAATTTTTGACACGCTCGTCGCAAACGCGCAAAAATAATTTCTAGATTTCCCCCGAACTATTGGTATAGTATAAGGTGCAACCTAGGTCATCTCCCAAAGACCATTTCATATTCTTAAGAAAATTAGGAGCAAGTTAGAACAAGGGGGTTTTGTAAAGATTTGATATGAAGTTTTTAAATGCAAAATACAGAATGAAATTAATTTCACTTAACAATTATCAACTCAAGGAATTCAGAGGCTATTTTCTAAACTAATCATTGATCACTAAAATCATGCATTGTGTTTATCAACCTAGGATCATCTGGAACCCCTAAAATGATCCTTGAATTCTCTACTGAGAAACCTCTCAGAATTTAATTGATTATGATCAACAAGATTAGTAACCACTTAATCTTTTATCTAAACCAATTTCACAATCAGAATTCAGTTGAAGTAAGTAATAAAATGAAAACCTTCAATTCAAGTACTTAATTTCTACTCTTCAAACTTTTGGAAAATGATTTACCAATCAAAAACCAATTATAAATCAATTATGCATTAATCAAAATACGTCAACCGATCAAACTTTGATTAAAGAATAAAATTGAAGAATATAGTGAAGTAGAGTAGAAACCACTTAATAAGCATGTAAATAAAGATCAAGACCTCAAAGTTAAAATGAAAATAGCTTGAATCCTTGAATTGAAACTACAAACCTAGCCTTCCATGAAGGAGGAAAACTAACAACAAATAAATCCTAAGCCTTCCATGAAGGACGAAAACTAACAACAAAGAAAAACTAAGCCTTCCATGTAGGAGGAAACTAACAATAAAGAAAAACTAAGCCTTCCACGAAGGAGGCAAACTAACAAGAAAGAAAGAAAGAAAGAAAGAAAGAAAGAAAGTGGTGTTGGAGTTAATCTCCAAGGAAGTGTGTTTCTCCTCTTGTAAACCCTTCTATTTATAGAGGATTTGTGAGGCATCATCTTCAGAAAGTCACCAACTAGGATATTACTTTTTCACCCTTTTATTGCTTTCACATGGGCTTTGTTGAAAATGCAAAACACTTTTGAATTTTTGTCACCAATTAGCACAACAATTTTGACTTTCTTTCACCGCAATTTCAGATGTTCACATGTCCGAATTAGAGCTTGACTTCTGAACACAAGTTGTAGCCCTGGATCTTAGTTGTCCAACAGATTTAATTTCATCTCAATATGACTTCTGTATCTCAAGATATGGCCGGATCTTTGCACACTGTTCAAATTCCACGTCAGCAACACTATCTCATCTTTTGAGATAAATTCGGAGTCCTAAACATCCCATTTAGAGTCTGATCTTGATTTGTAACTGTGGACACTTCTTTAAGCTTTCATTCAATACAGATTTCATGATTTTTGGATGTCTAAAACTCCTATTATGCTCAAAATACTATAATAGTGTCATTTTAATCGGGTAATCAAAGAAATTCAATTAAACTTCATATGAACCCAAACTCATAAAATATGACAAAGACCTCTTAATTGAACATATAAGAAGTCTTAATGAGATAAAAGTGAGAGATAATTATTTATGAAATTTATGCTTATCACACCCATATTAAGATTCTTCTCGATCGAACGCCTCTCCAAATCTAGGCTCATGGTGGTGGCCTCACTGACTTTGAGTGGGCCCAGTGGCTGAACACTTATTTTGAGATGCTCAACTCCACATAGTGCTCTACCTCCGACCTCATCCTAACTAGAAGGTGCTCCATACAAAGACTTAGCCCCATCTTTACAATCAAAGGATCCTCTCTCATCCTAAATGAGCTCCTTCGCCTTCATCCCTAAGTGGTTCAGACTCTTGAGGACTTATATGATGAGCTCTTGTAGCTTATTCATCACCAATTTAAGTCGTTTAGGAAATCTTAGTGACTTATTATCATTTTTCTTTCTTTTTCCTTCCTAGCCAAAATAGGGGGAGAACTTGGAAAATTTGGACAATTTTGCAACTTTTATGTAAGTATAGGAAGTTTTCTGTATATTTGCTAATTAACGTGCTATATTTTGATCTACATAAAAACTGTTAAATTTATCTTATTAACTAAATATTTTTCCTTCATCAAAAAGGGAGAGATTGTACAAACCAAGTCTCAAAATATAATAATCAACTAACATTTTGACCAATGACAAAATTATGTGCATACAATTTTTACGCTTACAGAGTGGTACAAAACTTAAATGTCTTAAGACACCTTGAAGTGTCTTATCATCTCAATATGAAAGAAATATATGTTAAATAGAACACCTAGTTGGCATTCTCTGTAACTAAGTCTTTTTTGGATCGTTGGCTAGAAAAAGGAACTTCTAGACCTTCCAAGAAAAATAAGTTAAAGCCTAAAGAGGAAATAACCTAGTGTGTCAGGAAAGGTGCTTAGTAAAAAGAAAAGATATGAAAAAGCTTCTCACAAAGTTGTTCAAATGGAAAGAGCAACCTATTTTTCCTTAACCCAAGGCCATGCATTCAATGCTCATGTAGATGTTATAAATATCATTCATCTCTCAATGACTAATTTGTATTTACCTATATAAAGATCAAAGCTTATTAGCAAAAGACAACAAACATTAACTGAGTGATACATTCTAAAGTGTTTTATCTACTCATAACCTGAGCAGTATTTGTTGTATTTATTCTTGTTGTAATTTGAGTTTAATAAAATAGTGTTGTTAGACATAGAAGTGTTTTGCCTGTTTTCTAGGTAAACATTTAAGCCTTGAGAGACTCGTGTGAAAATACTAGGATAGTATTTTATAAAGTTTCTTGTGATACTTTGTGTTTGTACTATTTCAAAATAGTGATTTTCCTATTATGTGATAAGAGGAACTGGACATAGTCCTTGGATTGAGATGGTTGAACCACTATAACTATTGGTATATTTTATCTCTATCCTTATCCTCTATGTTATTAAGTGTATTAAGATACTTGGTGTCTTTTAAAAGCACCAACATTTGTGTTAAAAGAACATAAAACCACAGTCAAGACCCTTTGTGTTTCTAATTTTCTATGTCTAGACCTGTTTTAAATCTCCCCGTTCTATGTGTCTCTCCTTTTCTTACATGTTCATCATGCCCTTAACATTATCATCATATAACTCCCATAAACCTTTGTCCAACCAATATGGTCAAGGTTATGCTAATAAACACCACTAAAACAAACATGTCCATAAGCCTTCCTTAAATCTATCAAGACCCATGGACATACCCCTATCTAGGACAAAATCATTGTAAACATCAATTATATTTATTGTACATGTAAACACCCAATTATGTCCGAGACTCATTTTAAGGTGGTTAATGGATAAACCTAAGCTGCAGACACCAAGAAATTCAAAATGAATTAGAATTAAAATAAAAAAAAATTCAAATTCAAAATTAATACAAAAATTAAAATCTGAAGATATAAAAAGTCGAAAAACAAACAGAAAACAGAAAATAGAAAACACACAAACAGAGAAATAGACAATAAAAAAATTTCTGGAAAATAAAAATAAAATCAATTTTTAAATTAGACCTAAATCAAAAAATAATAATAATAATTAACTAAAACAAAAAGTAAAATTCTAAAAAAAAATAAAAAGTATATATAATAATATGATAAAAACAAAAAAACAAAAATTAGTTTAGAAACAGAAAATAAGAAGAACAAGAATCAGAAAAGTAATAAAAGTAACAATTAAATATAAAACCAGAAATCAAGAAAAACAAAAAATAAGAATTTAAAGAAATGTGGAAAATTAAAACATTCCAAAAATCTAAAAATAAATAATAATAAAATCAGAGTTTAATAAAAATGGAAAAATAAAAGAAAAATTAAAATAATTAGAAATTAAAAATAAAACAGTTAAAAAAAATGTATGATAAAAGAATTTAGAAAATAAGAAAAAAACATTAATAATTAAAATAAAAAATTAAAAGAAATCTGAAATCTGAAATTGGTTAAGAAAAAAAATCTGGAAAAAAAAGGATTAAAAGAAAAGTCTAGATATAAAAGAAATAGAAAAAAGAAAATAAAAAAAAAACTAAAAAAATGAATAAATTAAAAAGAGAGGAAATTTTGAAAAAAGAATCTAAAAATCTAAATATTAAAATCTAAAAAGCAAGGTTTTTCTTTTGAAAAACGAATATAATAATTCTGAAAAAGAAAAGATAAAAAAGCATTTTTGAAAGTCTAAAAAAGGCAAAAAAGACAAAAAAAAAAAGCAAAGCAAAGGGAAAAATCAAAAGGGTTGTTATAAAAGGCTGAGAGGAGCCTTGAAGAGGGTTGGAAAAAATTTTTGGAAAGCGAATTCAGAGAACGAAGAGAGGAGAAGTTTCGTTCTTCTTTGGAAGATTCTGAGCGATTTCCAGAAAAGAGAAAACCGGAAGTAGCTTCCGAAGGCCAGAGATCGAAAGCGAAGAGAAAACCACCTCCATCAGAAGTAGAGCTCGATCTCATTGAATCTTCAACAGGTTAGCTATCGTTTCTTGCATTGAATGTAAACAAACTCATGGCTGAATCAAGAACTACACCATGTAATTCGTTGTAAAGATCGCTTAGGGTGCGCCAGATTTCGTTCTTGATGACGATTATACGTTTGTTTGATTTAAATTTTGGCTTGGTAACCCTGCATGTTGGTAGACGTAGTGTTCATAACAGTGATTAGCTCCATGTACTGTATCAACCTGGAATCGTATAGAGGGAAAGGAGTCGATCGGGCGTGTTAAGCTTAGTCATGAGAAAAAAGACTTGTGAACTAGAGTATCCCTGTTCTGCACGATCGGTGTTACCATCAGTTGAATGAAAGAATCAAGAATCTCTGCTTCATATCCTAGGGAAAATTTGATTCCACCAGGAGAGGCCATTAGGAAAATTGATAGATAGATCAGGATGCGATCCCTTGTGTAAGTGCTGAGCTCTTGCATGGAATAGAATAGTTCAAAACAGAGCAAGACATACACCCTCTGATAATCAGATCAAGGAGCTCTTCTCTTGTAGGAGTCCCTGATATAACCCAGCCATGTTTTGAGCCTTATAGGATATTGCCAAAAGGGTAGGAGACAGTGAACAAATACCGCCCCAAGTGTTGCTCAAACCCCTTGCTCAGAGTGAAGAGCAGAGCACGACCCAGGCTGGACTAAACCTCTATCATCAGGGCCATCCATTAGGATGCATGAAGCTCGACGTATTCCATATAATAATGGAGTAAAAGACAGGTTAGCCAAACCACCTATAGTCCTCCAAAACCACGAGCATCCAAGGCTCCATTTGTCTCGGTAGTGTATGCCCATAAAGACGCCTCTCTGCCACTGTAATCGTCGACAATAATGACCCTAAGCTAGCCTAAGATTCTACTTGATATTCATGCTAGGATTGGAGGCAGAGAACTCTGTCATGGACAACTCAACTCCCCGTCGGAAGCAATAGTCAGGCCCTGCATAGGTCGAGGACAGAAGCTAGGAGATGGTAAATTTGTGATTTCGTCCTTCAATCAAACGCTCCCCTTAGATACCAAAAGGAGCCCCAACATGGCCAACACACGAAGATGGTTCCCTGGCGCTCTCAGTCTAACTCAGCGTAGATCTTGAAAAGCCATGCAGACCATGCAACATACACAAGGGTTAATCCGAATGTGAACCCCATTAACCCAAATAGGCGTTGAGCTCAGTGGTTAATGAAAATGGCTCTAACCCCCTTAAACCTCCCTTCGAATCTCACCGGAGGCGTTTTTTCTCTCTAACCAAATTTCTCACAAAAACCTTAATCCGCAAATTACCACACTGCCCCCATTCAAATCCATTAATTCCAAATAGGTCCCTGTTGTGGGAAATTACCACACTGCCCCCATTCAAACCCATTAATTCCAAATAGGTCCCTGCTGTGTAAAATTACCACACTGCCCCTGTCCAATCCTATAATTCTAAACAGGTCCCTGCTGTGTAAAATTACCACACTGCCCCTGTCCAATCCTATAATTCCAAACAGGTCCCTGCTGTGAAAAATTACCACACTGCCCCCATTCAAACCCATTAATTCAAATAGGTCCCTGCTGTGTAAAATTACCACACTGCCCCCATTCAAATCCATTAATTCCCAATAGGTCCCTGTAGGGTAAAATTACTACACTGCCCCCATTCAAATCCATTAATTCCCAATAGGTTCCAAGTTTCTAAAAAAATTCCAGAAATTCAAAAAAATAATAAAAAATTCCAGAAATTCAACAAAAATTAATAAAAAATTCCAGAAATTCAAAAAATAATAAAAAATTCCAGAAATTCAAAAAATAATAAAAAATTTCCAAAAATCCAGAAATTAATAAAAAATCCAGAAATTAAGAAAAAATTCCAGAAATTAAGAAAATTAATAAAAATTTCAAAAAATCCATAAAAATTAATACAAAGTTCCAAAAATAAAAAAAATTCGAAATTCCTAAATAATTACATACATTAAAACCCCAATTATTCCAAAAGTCAAAAAATGAAGATTCTTCTATTAAATTCGAGCTTTCTTTTATTCAAGGATCAACGTCATTTGCAAATTATTTCTGTTTCGAAAATTTAAAATCTCTTTTCTAAATATTTTGGGATTTTTAAGTCTCACGCAATGGGCTCTATATGGGGAACTGGCGGTTTTCCTGTTGTTCAACATTTAGTAGTTCATATAGGCCCAAGTGCTGCCTTAGCCACCTCGGGTCTTGCGCATGAGTGGACTTAGGGTCCCCTTCAAACTTTAAAAATATCTTTTTCTAATACTTTGGGATTCTAGGTCTCATGCAATGGGCTCTAAATAGGGAACTGGCGGTTCACCTGCTGTTCAACATTTAGTAGTTCGTATAGGCCCCTGTGCTGCCTTAGCCGCCTCGGGTCTTATGCATAAGTGGACCAAAGACTCCTCCCAAAATAAAAATTTCTTTAAAATAGTCAAATCTTCAAATATTCTTTTAAACACTCTTCGAAGGTCAAGCCTTCACGAGCCCAGAACTACATAAGCCTTGAGTTTCCCATTGCACCGGGGAATACGTAGGAGCAGGATCAAGTCCTACCAGGCTAACCTCCATCAAGTATTTATTTTCACATTAATTAAAGGGATCAAGCCATTTTCAAATAATCGCACACTCAGTTTAAGGGTACCATTCTTTGGAACGAGCGAGTGGGGTGCCTAACACCTTCCCCACTTGTAATCGACTCCCGAACTTTGAATCTTGTCTTCAAGTTAGGGTTTTTTCAAACTTTTTCCCTCAAATAAAATTTGGTGGCGACTCCATTTAATCAATCGAATCCATTTTCAAAATTTTAACGAGTTCGTCATCTCGTCGAAATTACGGTTGCGACAGTATACTCTAACATACCATCATCTCTTATTTTCAAAATGCCATCAAGATGCAGTATAAATATCACCAAGTTCATCTACACCAAAATAACCCACACATCATATGTTTATTTATATGTACACATTTCGTGTTCTATAAATTTCTACTAAGCACGATTCACAACATGTCATATGTGACACACCCTAATTACAAATATTTGAAATTTAAACATAAAAAAGGAAGCATCTTTCTCACTTAAGGCCCATAATTATGTAATAAAAATAATTATTTTTAATAAATAAATAAAAAAAACCTTTCCACCTTCCAACACAAGTAACATCATGTAACTAAAATCAACCTTAAACCTACTTATCAAAATCAATGTAACTACAACATAAATGTTGATGTAATATTTCAAATGCCTTATTGTATTATAAGAATCTAATATTTGTCCATTACAATGGATTATTCTCTACCTATTTAATGTTTTGTATTAAAAGATACACCTTTAACTTATCTCTCTCTTTCTTTACATGCATTTCAAGGAAGGAAGCCCTAAATTTGTCTCCAACTATAATAAGGATTAACTAGTCCTTATTTTTTTAAAATAATGATAAGATCCTCAAATTTTTTTTTTTTATCTTTCATTAGTCCAACATGCTTTTGAGGATCTTAGTACTATTCTCTTTTAAGTCTAGAAATTAATTTGATATTAGGAATGAATATGGGAATTACCTTTAATTTTGTAGTGATCCGTATTCCACAAAGATGTTTTCATGCTAATATTCTTACCTTAAAGGACCAAACAAACTCATATTTGAACAGTCACATTTGAGGAATGTAAAGCAAAAAACTAAGGACAAAGGTGATAACCCTAATCTTTAAAGAATTGAAAGGGTTTGTTTTTTTAATTAAAGACTAAATTGATGGAATTCCTGCTCCAAACTTTTTTCGCATCCACATTAATATCATTGATGAGTTAGAAAAATATCTACGTGGAAAAAATATGCCGTATGACTATTCTATTATGTCTAATGGAAGAAGGTTGGTATTAGATACTAACATCATGGAATCTCTCATACATTAGATCTTATCATGATTTTCTAGTATATTATGAACTAACTTAATAAATGCATAAAATGTTAAAAATAATAGTAGGGGAATGCTCACTAAGAATACTAAATTAACTTCCTTCCATTATATGGTTTAAAATGGAGAATGAAATTAACAAAGGAAAAACGGAGGAATAACACCAAGATTTTATTGTAGGAAAATGTCCTCAACATGAGAACAAAAACCCATAAGACGTAGTCTAGAAAATATATATCCACTATGAATTAGGATAAAAATTATTTTTTTACACAAGCAAGAACATCTCTCAATTCTCACCCGAATAAAAGAATTACAAAATTATTTTTAAACTGTCACCATGTATGGTGGAAACTTTATTTGTATCTTTTGTAATAGGATTACAAGAACTTATTCTTTCCCTTCTATTACTTTTGAATGGGTTCTCTTGCACTTTGAATCAAATTTTAACAAGTCCTCCTATTTATAGAGGGAAAGATATATGGCTTCATTTTAAAAAGAAGATGGTAGCTTTTAATTGCTTCTCAAATTTTTAGACTTCTTGAAAATGCGATCTTTATGTTCTAGGTTAAATGAAATAGTTTCAATAGTTAATATAAAGTTCCAACATTTCAAAGATTCAATCTTCTATTTTATAATTTGAAATGTTTTATCCCATTGATTAAGGAGGGATATTATCACATTTTATTTATTTAATTGAATTTACATATTATATCATTTAAAGGAAAGTTTAGAAAAAAATTAAAAAGTTGATAAATATTTTTTTAAGGATAAAAGGAATTGTCATTGGATAAACTTGAGTTCTACGCTCTTGTCTACTTATCATGGAATGGAGAAATTAGATGTTGACAATAAGTTTTATCATTCCAAGGATTTGGTGTAAAAATGAGAGGTTATACACTTTAAGATAATTTTAAATTCTTGATGAAATTAGAAATCCAAGAAAGAAAATAACCAAAAATTTCATATCTATAACAATACTATTTTCATAAAAATAAAAAATAAGATAAATTATATTATAATTTACCTCTCATTTCTATCTAAAAGTATTATATTATTAATTATTTTCGTTCTTCAAAAGTAATTTTATATAGTGAACCAATACTTAGTAAAAATGGAATGCTTGGATAATAAAATTTGATTACTACATTTATTATTTACTTCACTTGCCAATAGCTTAACATAGGTATAATGATAATATTAAAATAATATTTTTACTTGTTTTCCCTATGTTTAATTCACCCTTTCTAACTTACGTGTTCCTTATCTTTCTCCTTTCTAAGAATATTTTAAATTCCAAAAAAATAAAAAAACTCTTGACTTTCTAGATTTTCTCCTTCTACTACTCCATCTTAAACACAACTTATATGGACTTAGACAATCCCTCAACAGACTTGATGATGCATGACTTATTTGAAATAATTGTACTTCACTTGTAAAAATATAGGACTAGTGATTGTGGAAAAAGGATAGAGGAAAAACATATGACTTATTTCTTAATCTTTTGGCATTGAAGAAAAGAAGTTGAGCTTTAATGTCTTATCCAAAAAGATAAAATTTCTTTTATGGGTAGTAATAGACTATGTGAATTGTAACACCCATACTTTATCATGATAGACTCCCTAAGTTACAAATTCCTTTTATTAATAAATAAATTAGAAATAAGAACAAAAACTAGGAAAATTAAAGAAATTTGAGCAAATAACAAATGCCCCTATACTAGGATAACACAAATAAATGTGTAGGAAACCCAAAACAAAATTGAAAAGACATTCTAAATGCTTATAATCTATCAATGATGGTTAGAAAGTCATGAAAAAATAATAGAAACAAAGAGAGAATGAAAGCGCTCTTTGAAATGCCCAAAAATGTCCAAAATATCCTCATAAAACTCTATCTTCTATAAACTATTCCCAGAAAAAATGGAAAATACCATAACAATGATTCTGGAATGAACCAATAACTATTAGAAACATCGGAGGAAAAATTTGGGAACTTTCTGGAAAATTCTCAAAATGACCAAAATACCCTGGAAGGCTAGGAGGGAAGAAAATATGAAGCAAAAGACAAGAATTGGATCCTATCCATTAAGCACAAATTTTACATGTGTAAAATGAGTTGGTGACTCACTCCATGAGTCATCACTTCTTCAATGACATGTAAGACAAAAATATTAATGAGGAGAGATAAAATTAACCATAATTAAATAAATGAACCTTGATTAATTAAAATTAACCATGCTTAGAATAAGTTAAGCTTGATTAGTGATAAATTTAGATTAATTAGTGTTAAACTAATCCAAAAGAATAATTCCTTATATTTATATTTACATTTAATTTAAAAAATAAAAATTACATGTGAATGGACCAAAATACCCTTAAGTGGGAATTTAATTCTCACATATCCTAAAGTGATTGAGTTTCATCTAAAGGCTAAGTGGGTTCATTTGCTTCATTATCAACCTTCTAAAAACTTAAGCATGTTCTTTCAACTCACCTAAAACTCCAATTTCTCTCAAAATATCAAAACCTGCACTAAACTTGAACTTCCATCTTTGAGGTTTAAGTTAAAACAAGACACATTAACCAAGCCCCACCACCTTCACTTGGAGGTTTTGTGTGGACTAACATGAAGGAGGGAACCAAATTCAAAGACCCACCAAACCTTCATAAAAGTATTCAACAAGTAGGGTCGTTACCGTACACTTTTTCTAAGCTTTTAGTTATATTTTTATGAATTGTTTTTCTTCTCTTTTTGGTGGATCTCTCTCTAAGTTCTATGGACCCCATTCTCTTGAGTTTGATAAAGTTTATAACTTCCCTTTATGGTTAAAAATGAGCATCACCATGTTCTTAGTGATTTTTGGAAGTTAAAGGAATTTTGATGGATTAAAGTGTTTCTTGTAACCTTTGGAGAAATTTAATTAGTTTAAATTTCTTAAAAATGATTTCTTTGAAGTTTGGGAAAATTTAAAAGTTTTTATAAAAACTTTTAAAATGCTCAAAGTAAGGGATGGATAGATCTTAGAGTAGATCTACACTTGGTTATCTTAAAAAACATCCTTTCTTTATGCTCTTTATGTGCAAAGTTGTGAGCTTGCTTATATCTTCTCTTAAAAGCTTTAATCTTGAACTTGAACTTTGATAAAAGTTCAGATCTGGACCCATATGATCAAAAAGACTAAAAAGGTTAAGTTACAAACGTTATAAAAATAACTTATGGACTCAAAGTTGAATAAGATTGATATGATTCACCCTACGCAAATGAATCGGAATGCAGAAACGATAATAGAACGTCTTGAAAATCAGGATAAGATATGATAAGATAAGGTAAGATTAGGATAAGATAAGATAAAATGAGATGAGAAAAGATAAGATAAGATAGAATAAGGTAAGATGGGATAAGATGTGATAAGAAGGGTAAGATAAGATAAGGTGAGATAAGATAAGGTGAGATAAGATAAAGGAACCCGACACAAACCGCGACCTGCCGGAGAGCACCGAAGTTATCAAGAGGAACGTGACCCTTACCGCGACTTGCCGGAAGAACCAACGTTATCAAAGGTAGTTCTTTGCCCAAGAACCAAGGGAATCAACTCACACGACATAAAAAACTCTCAAAGAGAAAATATGATTACTCCTCAAAATCTTTCTTTTCACTGAATCCCTAACTCCTATTTATTGCTAACCAAATCTAGTAAAAAAAGATAATAAATTAAAAATTCTAATTAGATTGCAATTTGAATTGCAATCAATTTAAAACAAATAACTTCTAGATAAATATCAAATCCTAATATAATCTATAGCAAATCATAAACTTTATCACTTAAGATCTTCAACGATATGACTACATAAATTAACTTATGTTGGAATTGGGCTTCGATCCACGTAGTCTTTTTCTTGAACTTCCTTGATGAGACCTTCAAGTGATTGTTCCATACGTTTGGTCCTATTTCTCATCATAAGATCTTCCATTCCTTGTAGATAATCTCTTAGATGATATCTTTTGCTTATCGTGGTGCCCACGTTCACATCAAAGACACTTAAGATCCTCCATGACCATGACCAAATCTATGGAATAAGGATAAACCATGATGGACCTAAATACATGTGATGTATCACATGTTAAAATTCATGACACAAAGATCAAATGAGAAAAAATTGAGAAAAGGACCTTGTTTCAACACTTAGTGGTTTTGGCCACATCCCACTAAATTAAGAAAACTTGAGTTTAAAATTTTGATTAAGGTATAAAGAGCATCCTAACCAAGTATAAGAAGGAAATTATAAATTTGAAAGAGACTTGGTAATGTTTGGGTAACTATTCAGCCAAGCTTGGATAAATTGGTGAAAGTAAGTTAAAATCTTGTTAAGACTGAAGAATGAACCCAAATATACATAAGGTGGTTAGTAGGAATTAATTACAGAGTTGAGGGAGGGAGATGGACCATTAAGCCATGCCCACCAAACATAAAGAAAAATTCCTAAAAGTCTCTAAGTTGGTTTGGATCAATAGCCTAAGTCCTAACTAGTGTAAATCACCTTCTAATGTAAGAAAAAAAATGAACCACAATGTTTTAGGACCTTAGGGAGTGGAATTGGCTACCTATAGAATAATTAGGTAAAGTAGGCTAATTTTGATGCTTAAGGACATTTAAATAAGATATGAGTAAGAAACTTTGAATTCATTGAAAAGGAGGTAAACAAGTAGGTTAATTAATAGTTAAAATTTTATTAGAAAAGTTCTTAGTCAAGAAAGCATAAAACTTCTAACACTTAAAAAATTAAAATAAGAAAGTTGTACATAAAACATGCAAATTGATGAACACAAAGAATAAATAACTAAAGAGACCATTCGACTAACCATAATAGGAATCCAACATTTCATAATCATACATTAAAAATATTATAAGAAACTTAATCTTTGAGAAAAGGGAAGGTTAAAAGGTAACTTAGAAGGATGAGTGGACTAATTTCCTATGGACAAGGTCTTGAAGGAAGGTTGCATGATGTCCAAGAAATCCGTATTAAGCATAATTAAGAAATCTTGATTAGAAGGTTGGCTTCTAATTGGAATAATTATGCCAACTTGTTATGTTGCCTTGTGAGTACACAAAGATGAATATACAGTGTATGGATAATACTCTTGATTGTTTAGAGAGTAATGTGTTATATGATGCTTATATGTGGATGATAAATGTGAAGGTAGTTTGGATTAGAGACTATGTGCATGGCATATTTGTTGGATTGTTTGAGCATGCATGTTATCTAAAAGTTTTAAAAAGGAACCTAATTAAAATTAAGGGATCACTAAAGAAAGAACTTATGTGAAAAGTTAATACTATTCTTATTGTGCCTTGTGTACATTTAGAAGGAAAAAAGATCCTTCTAAGATGGAGACAAAAATGGTTCTTCAAAAGTCCTTCTATTATGAAGCGATAGGTCTTCAATGATTATGATGGTGATGACCATCAAGGAATGAACTCATGTCCTAAGAATAGAAGGTAGAGTAGTAGAGCTAGTGAAAATATATTATTTGAAAAAATTATATTATATGTCTATGATGTAGATTATCACTAAGAGACTGATAGACAAATAAGAAGAATTATGGTAAGGTATGAATGAAATGATAGTCAAATGATATGTATGATATGATGCATAGTGATCCCAAAAGTATATGAGATTTACGGAATCTAGAATAAGTAACTTGTATGCTTATGATAGAAACTAGTTCCTATTTCTGTAAAAAGAAATCCACTTCAGCTAAAGTTTTCTAAAAAAATTAAAATTGAACCTGTATGCATGTCATGTTTCTAATAAACTAAAGTGTCTAGGTTGAAAGTGTTGTCACTAACTTTAGGTAGAATCCAATTGAGAAACTTAGTTTCTCACGCCCTCCCCTTCCACCATTTTCTTCCCAAACGATACAGATGTCGTTCATAATCGCAGTCATGTTTATTGACCTCAACAATGTTAACTAGTCATCGAACACTCTATTACCGCTCAAGAAAATGTAAGGGTCTACTTTTCTTTGAGGCATCTTTTTGTATCTACTGTAATAAGCCAAAATTTCTCCACCACAAACTTCATCAATCCTTTGCGGTTAGAGCGTCGTGGCCCCCATTATTGAAGTGTTTGTGTGGATCTTGATTCAGAGAAGTTTCAGCCATACCCATAATGTACATTTTATAATATAGCAAATGATAACTATAAAATAAATAAAGTAGTAAGTAGATTTGTATTATATTGTAATTGATGTAAATATGGTAGTAGTAGTAGTAGTTATTATAACACCCTAAAAATGAATACTGATTTCACGCTTAAGTCGATCATTCGATTCCATTTTCAGTTTGTTATCTCATGATGCAGAATTCATTTTAGAAAATACTTATATGAAAATACAGTAATTTTTTTAAAAAAAAAACCTGTTTAATATAAACTGCGAGCCTCGTCGATAAAATGTGCGTAGCGGTAAAATAAATAGTTAAGCGGATTTCTACATACGTTTAAAACCTTAGGAATACTAAGCATTTATGTTCTTCTTTCTATTTATCGTTTGCATATATTAGATACACAAGACTCAAGCATATCATACACATCATAGAATAATTATACATAATGTATCATATAGACCATAAGTCTTAGGCCCGTGAGCCTTATCATATAGTTATTACAAACATAGTTAACCTTTATTATTTACATACATATTTACTATATTCTATCATACACATTATATATGTAAATACATAGAAAATTTCCACTAACTAATATCTAGGATGTTTGCATCATTTTATTTCTAATATTTGTATGATGTAAATCTTCTTCAAAATAGAGTGCTCGTATCCTCTTCAAGTACGTGATCTGCTACCATGATGAACAACATCCGAAATGTCTGGGAAGAAGTAAGGGTGAGAAACTAAGTTTCTCAATAGACTTTCTACTTAGTTCTAATGTCATCACTTAAATCCTAGCCACTTTAGTTTATTTTGGAAAACCATTTCTTGCATAAAAAGGTTACTTTTAATTCTTTGTAAACATTTCTCTGAAGTGGATACATTTTATTATCAAACATATATTTGAATGCTTAAATATGCATTTCTCTTATCATTCATAAATTGTGGCGTCTCAACATACATTCTCATTAACATTCATAACTTTTGGATCACACATAAGATATCATTTGACATACAATTATTATATGCCTTAAACTTCATTCTTTATTACTTATCTTTGTCTTTATCATTCATTTGTCCAACTTTTGGGACATTTTATGAATCTAGTTCCCCACCTTCGGGAGAAACAATAAGACATAGACTTGTATTAAATTTGTCAAACAATATCTTCTCACTGACTCTACCCTCACCTCCTACTAAAAATTAAGGATATGAGGTCATTCCGGGGTGGTCGTCACCACCTTATAACTTGGTGAAGAAACTTAAGTCTTCACAGTAGAAGGATTTCTTGGAGAAACTAAAGTCTCCTAGAAGTAACTTTAGGCTTCTCTCCAGTAGAGTTTTTTAGGGTCCTCTGGATACTAGTGCGGATAAGGCACAAAGAGAGTAGCTTTACGTTCTCACATAACCTTTGCTTTAGTGATCCCTTAATCTTTTTAAGTTCATTTTAGTAGCTTCTAGATATTATGCATGCTCAAACAAATTTCCAACCAATATGGAATGCACATATAGGTTTCAAATTTTCATCTCAATCATCAACATAAACCAATCTCATACATGATCATCATCATTTCTCATTCATGAGCATCCATCATTTATTCATTCATAGATAGTGAGCATTCAGAACTAATAATCTAATTTGATTGGTAAATCACATAACATAATGTCACATTTACACAACCAATCCAATGCCTCAATTCGGTTTGATGTTGAAATCACACATGGGACTTACATCACTCATCATTCTAAGTTACCTTTCATCCTTTCCTTTTCTCAATTTACATTTGTTGATTAAGATTTTATGTCTCAGCATCTTAATCTAGGTGGCCGAATGGCACCTTTCAAGTTCTTTACTCTTTATGTTCTCTTTTGTTCCAGTCTTATGCATGTTCTAATTATTCTAAGTTCAAGTGTTAAGTATTTACAAACTTTTACTTATTTAGGATATTTTAAGTAAACATGGTGAAATGTTAACTTGTACCTTTGTCTACATTATTTTAAACTTTTAATTCTTCTAGTAACATTCTATGATTTCTTGAGTTATACACATTAAAATCTTTAAACTTCTTTTCTCTTTATCAACATAGAATGGCCGAATATAAGCTCTAGGATCCTAATTTCTTCTAATTCATTTCCTCCCTTCCAATAAGTTAATTTAGGTTATTTTAAGTCTAACTCCTTCATTTGAATCCAACTAGATACTTTTAGAACTTCCTTCTCATTAAGGTATGCCATGATCAAATTACTTAGTGAACTTCTAACTCCAAGTTTAAGTCCTATCCATCCTTCTTAATCATGCCTCTAATAAACCTTTGAAATATGTTACCTTGTGTTCTCCTTTCTACTACCTTAATAATTAGGTCTAATTGACTCTTAAACCTTTAAAGTCTCTTTTATTCTAAACCAAGTAATATTTAAGTACAAATTGTTTAATCTTCTAGGTCAATTTATTCCTAAATGGCTGAATGACCTACTTCCTCAAATTCCACCTTTCATACACCTTAATTATATTTTGCTTACATATTTAGGATCATTATTTGGGCCTAGTTAAGGATTGAAACTCATTCTTAGTTAATTTCAAACATGGTAGCCGAATTCCAACCTCCTAGACTTAGGTTTCCACAATTTCCTTCTTCATCATAAGATCATTTGCCTAAAAAAAATCAATAGGTCTCTTTATCCACCTTAAAAATTTTTCATACTTTAAATTCATCCTATTCCCATAAAAATGGTCCTTAATTAACCCCTAATTTGAAATTAAAACCTCCTTCAAGTTAATTAACCACTAAGTGGCCGAATGCCATTCATCTAGGTTTAAGGTTTCCTTCTCCTAACCCTGGTTGACTTAAGTTGACCATTTCTTAACCCTAGTGGACCTAAGTTGACCGTTACTTGGGGGCCAAGTTTATACTTCATAATTGACATCTTCTAAGGTAATCTGAAGTCTTTTTACTCAAAATTTAATGGGATAGCCGAATTTGACATTTACCCTTGCTTAAGTTATGGTAAATTTTCTAGTTACCCATTTTAAGCTTATTTGGGAATTTTACCACTTAATAATTTTTGAATTTTTCCCTAAGCTTAACCTTTTAAATGTTGATTAGACCACCAAATAAGTTTTTTACTTGCTGAAAATACTTGATTTATTCTTAATCACATTTTAAGTCCATTTTTACCAAAATCTATCTAAGGTGGCCGAATGCACTCCTAGAGGTTTTTAACCCATTTTTGCTTTGATTAACTTTGTTTAAAGGTTGATTTAGTTTATTTAAAACCTGATTTCAGAGCTTAGGTTACTTATAAAATTTTTAACTAAAGTAAAATTTGCTTGGGAGTTGTGGCCGAAAGCTTTCCTTGGTTAGCCAAGGTAATTTCTTCCAATCTTCAGTCTCACCTTGGTTCAATTGTGTTAGGCTTATGCAGCCCCTCTTGCCTCTGTTCCATGCTTATTTTATCTAAGTTATGATGCTTAGGTGCTGGCCATGATGAGTCTAGGGTGCCATACAAGGATTTTAGCCACTTTTGGCTACAAATTACATCATTTGTTTGGTAGCTTTCTAACTAATGTCCAAAGGAAACCTTTGGAATTTATTACAAAAATTTATTTCACCTCTTAACATACATAATTAGAGGTGCATATCCAGAACATAAATCATCACAAGAGATAAATCACAATATTAAAACTTAATCATTAAAACAAGCTTGAAAATAAGCAACACATCACTTTTCTCGAGCATTAAAAGGTAGATCTTCATGATCTACTCCAAAATCCACACATCCTCTTTCAAATAAGATTTAAAAACACTTCTCATGAGAGCATAAAACTGATCAGAGCATCAAAAATAATTTTAAAATAAAACCCACTAATTAAATTCCTTTTAAGTGCCTCAGAAGCACTTTTAACCGAACAAACTTTGTTTTTCCTTTCAAAAATAACTAAAAATGGGTGTGGATGATTTTGAACGGTTAAAATACAGTTTTAAACTCTCAAAAGTGAAAACAAAAGAAAAACAGATCTTGGAGAAAAGATGCATGAAAGAAAACAAGTACATCATAAAAAGACAAGTTAAAAGCATAAAAAGACAAGTAGAAAGATCCTACTTGTTGAAGACCTCCTTAGTGTTTTGTGGGGCTTTAAAGGCTGCCTTTGGTCCCCTCTGGTCTTCTCTGGACGTGGACAACGGATGGTGGTGGGGCTTTAGTGTTGATGGCTTTAATATAGCTTAAGTCTTAAAGACGAAGACTTAGGCTTAAAAGTGTAAGTTTTGGATGTTTTGAGTTATGGTAAGCTAGAGAGAATGGAGAAGATTTTGATAAGTTTCTAGGCTGAAAAATATGAAGCAAATGGGGTCCCAAGTATCCCAAAAAAATTCGAACTCTTATGGACCAAGTGGAATTAGTTTTGCACTTGGAGTATTTTGGTAATTTTGCTAGATTTTTCCTATTTTTCAAAATAAATCAAAATTTAAGGAATTATCCTTTTAGGCTTAGATTAGTGTTAATTAGGCTGATATGTCCTCTAATTATGATTAATTTACCCGAAGCATGCTTTATTTTTAATTAATCAAGGTTAATTAGTCTTAACCATGGTTAAAGGAACCTTTATACTATTCACTTTTGTCTTTTTGTGAAAGACTTGATTTGACTTCACTTTGGGGACTCAACACCACCTTTCCAGCTACTGAATTTCGTGCACCTTGGTGTGGGGACCACTCTTGGCATGCTTATCACATTATCTTTCCCTCCCAGCCTTTTAAGCGCGTTTTCGTAATTTTTCTTACCATTGCCGGAAAATTTCCCAAATTGTTCCTCTAACATTTCTAAGACTTTTTAGTTCGTTCCCATGTTAATCTAAGGTCGTTTGCTATTTTTATTGGAATTGGCTAGCTTTGTGCAAAAAGTATAGCTCCTAGGGGCATTTTGGTCATTTTCAGGGTTTTTGAAGGATGCTTTTGTCCCTTCTCAGGTTTCTTAATTTTTCTCACTACTTTTAACCATACATGATGTTTATAATCCCTTTAGGATGTCTTATACTTGTATATCCATTTTTCTTTGAGCTGCCCAAGTGCAAGGGCATTTTTGTCATTTGCACCAAACTTCCTAATTTCTTTGCTTTTGGTTTCTAATTTCACCTATTTTTATTCTAAAAACTATTTGTAGCCTCAAACATTTATCATAGAAAAATTAGGATGTTACAGTTATATGTGTAACTAAGTATGAAAAGGTACAGATGCCTTAACTTAACTTTCTTAAAATCCTATGGAGTATGTGACTATAATGTTTGTATAATTCATGACATGCAAGTTTGTGCTAACTTGTGAACCTCTAAGTGATTGAAATAAGTAGTAAGTTTGTATAAGTAACATGGACGAGTATTAATTAGACACGAGTGAGGATGTTCGATTAGTTATTTTCTGTTACGATAATTACTACGAAGAGACTTGCATTTTCAACCGAGGTTTTAACCAAGTGTTTTAAAAAAATACCATATTTTCACTAATAGTAATTTCTAAAAAGATTTTGCGTCATGAAGTAATAGTCTAATAATGAAATCGCATACACGACTTAACCGTAAAATGGGCTTCATTTGTAAGATGTTACGTGAATAATTTTGATTCAATGTGTAAATGTGAACAACTTTGTTAGAACGAAAGATAGAAAGATAGCCTACTAGTACAAACATATGATTTTCATGAAGAAAAAAAAAAGAGGATTTATTGTTTAGTTTTGATATGCATTGAATGATTAGTTTGTGTTTATTCTTAAAGATAAGATTATTATAATAATCTATCTTGTTTTTCTTTAAAGACAACCAAACATGCTTGACTTAATATTTTCGTATCTTGACAATTGGATTTGATGTTTTACATATTTGAAAAGTTTGGTTTATAAATTAATATTTTCAATATTTTTTTATTAAAATATTATAACATGTTTTTAATGGATTAAAACAATTATATTTTGAAAATTGGTTAATGGAATAGTTTTTCATCAATTAAATAATATTTAAATCAATTAATGTATGTAGATTTATTTTTTGGTATGTTCTGTGGTTTCATTTAATTTGGTTAAGTTTAAGATGGCAATCTTGATCACAAACTTTAATACATAACTAGTAAGTTTGTCTATCTTTTTCTGAAACTTTGACACTTCATCAAATGATTCATTATTATTATGATCTTTGTATTCTTTTAGAGAATGAGCCAACAGACAATTCTCTCTCATTAATTTCAGGTTCTTTTCCTTAACATTATGAATTTTCTATACCAAAAAAGATATTTTAAAGTATTTTTAATCATTTTATAGCAATTTTTAAATGTTATAATAAAAGAGTAACATAGTAAAACATATGTAAAAACAAAGTAAAATATTTTTAAAGCACTTTAATTTAAAAACATTGTAGAGAGCATTACATAGTAATGTTACTTTCTAAAGTACTTTTTTTATAGCATTACATATAAGTATTATTTTTAAAACGTTTCCTTTTATAAGCACCTTAACATGTCATCTTTTAAATCACTTTTCTATAGCAGCGTTGCAAAAAAAATCATATCATTTAAAAAATTATATAAGCACGGTAAAATAATTGATTTTTATACTTATTTTATTTTTAGCATCTCCTCTTTTCCTTAATTATCAGTATTATAGAGAGCAATAACTATCAATATTATCCAAACAATTTTAGAAATAATTAAATATCTAGCAATATAAAATTATATTATTCTCAAATAAAGATGCTCTACTCAAGTATGATTCATAAACTAATTATCTTCTAGAAATTTCTTTGACCAATACGATTTCATAGTTCATAACATATTCAAAATGTGTCAAGTCATGTCTAACAAATATAACCTGCTCAATATAAACAATTTAAATAAAATTCTTCACTATATAGCAACACCATTCTTTTTTGACTTCTTCTAACTGAGAATGAGAGTATGTAGTGCATCTGTAACTAGGAAAGTACTACAATATACATTAAAAATAACTTATCCTTTTTCTCAAAACATGTTAAGAACATTAGCTACATGTTAGGAAGAATCATTACCTAATGAACATGTTAGATAAGGGGATAAGAATGAAAACCTCTTTGTCTTTAGAGTTAGGAGCAACAACTCAAAATACAAGTACTTGAAAATATAAAATTAAGATTAAAAGACGTGAATGACATACAATTAATATACCATAACCTAATATATATATATATATATATATATATATATATATGAAAATAATAGATGCACCTATTTTCTCATGTCAAAGAAGCTCATTGATTTGTGGTTGACCAAGATAATCAACAAATAGTTTACTAAATATACTTTCTTTCATCTCTATGCTAAGTTAATACTCACTCTGCACCTTACTTTGCATATGTATTTTAAGGTAAGTAAAAAAATGGTTTTTGAGTTCACAAACCAATTGTAGAGGGGGCTCCTGAATCACATCTTTTCCTTTTTTTTTTATTTATGTTGTTGAATCCTTTGTATGTCCTGAAACTTTATCCCTTTTTTTTTTCTTTAGATTCTACAAGAATATGAAATGAGAAATTACAAGTATTAAACTCAAATGTGAAAAAATCATGTTAAGAAGTTATTGAGGTCAAAAAGAATAAGAAGAATATATCTTAAATAGGTAAGTAGTCTACAAACAATAGTATATAAACTAATGAGAATTACTAGCCAAGATACATATGAATCTATTTCTCCTCTAATTTCTATGATTCTTTCATAATTATTCGAAATTGGAAAAGGTGTTTATGGATCAAAAACAACCTCAATTAGAACCCTCACTTGATTAGCAAGAAGTGGCTTATTATGTATTGTAGTTCCAGGTATGTTATGCACTTTTCCTTTTCCCACCACACGATGTGTTAGGACTGATAAGTAAAGATGACATGAAGAGATTTCCTCTACCAATCAAAAAGTTAAAAATTGTATATGTATCAAAACTTTTAAATACGAATTAATAATAATTACAATTTTCTTATAGTAAATATACCCCAAGAAGGTTGTAAGATATGAGTGTACAATTATCTCTTATGCCAGGACAGGCTATATTAGGTCGCCTATCTACTGCCTTCTTTTCTTTCATCTTGTTCTCCATGTCAGTGTTTTTTCCTATGAGGTGTTGCATCATGACTTTTGATTTAGTCAGTTCATTAAGCATATCATTTAGTCTTGAACGCTTTCACTCTAGAAAATACTATTTTTGTAACACGCCAAACCCTACACCTTTAACATGATCAAGGTACTCTAGAACATTTAATGTTTTAGCATGTATGTCATCATGGGAGTTTAATTCCTATGACTCAAAGTGTGACAATGACTCCTAAGAAGTATAAATAAGAAAAGAAGATATTTTTCAATCATCAAGATTATCAAGAAAAAAGTTAAAATAAAAAATTAAACAAAAAAGAAGAAAGACTTACACAATAAGCTCACATTTCAACAACTTCTTCATTATTAATCTATTATTTCTAATTAACACGAACAACTTTCCATAATACATGACAAGATATGGACGTAAAATCTAATTAATCCTCATGCATTTGTATATTAAAATAATTAGTCAAATAAATTGAAAATTCTCTATCCTATATTATAAGTATGTATAACTTACCATCTTTTTCTCAAGTCGAGCATAACCTGTATGTGACCTCCTATATACATATGTAGGATCTAATACTCTTTCTCTATTTTTAATGCTTATTTCCTGTAAAGATACTTATACAAAAATATATATTCTTTAAATGTATATAATCAGCAAGTATAACTAATTATAATGTATGTATCACATCATATTACTTGGAAATTTGGATCTTTCCGCATAGCTATAAATGATCTCCATACGTTTTGATTATAATGTCTACATATTTTATAGGTGGATGCTCAGGCAGAGGGTCAATTAGATTGTGGTTAACATCATACAAATATGTAGTTATAATATAAGATGTGAACCATCGATGC
The DNA here is from genome assembly GCA_037954105.1 of Canavalia gladiata. Taxonomy (NCBI): domain Eukaryota; kingdom Viridiplantae; phylum Streptophyta; class Magnoliopsida; order Fabales; family Fabaceae; genus Canavalia; species Canavalia gladiata. The sequence continues at coordinate 44,447,391 of CM075661.1, forward strand.
ATTTTATTAGCTGTCATAATTGTATAATGTCGATGGTTATCATCAACACCAAGAACTATCGGTAAAATAAAATAAATAAAGTATCAAAGTAAATATGTATACATAAGAAATGACAATTAACTAAGACATAAAGTCAATATATTACCTTTATATTATCCCAAATGATATTTTCTATAGGATTCAAGCTAGCATTATTTCAATTATCACAATTAATGGGCACCAATTATTGAGTAATAGTTCCAAGATAACTCATCAATTGGTTTCCATTAGGCTTAATCAGTGGACCTTTGCTTTCTATTGAACCTAAAAAAATATAAATAGTAAAATATAATTTTTTTATAGAGGAAAATGATACAACAAGATAGCCTCAAATATAAATAGTAAATAGGCATTAATATGTGTTGTTTGAATGAAGTTCTTGATCCAAGTTTGATAGGTTTTGTCTAGGATTGTTTCTATTCTATATTATTCCTTTCTATCATGTATTTATTTGAGTTCACAACAGTTTATATTTTTCCAATTATATTCTCAAGATTTTACGAGTGTGTGCTTACATTCATTAGATGCTAGCTTAGCTCATGCATGCAAATTTAAGTGATTAAGTCTCATTTTAAGAGAAAGTTTAAACTCATCTTTAAACACCTAGAAAGACACTTAAAAATCTCTCTTGACCTCCTAATTCTTATTGTACTTTGGACAAACTTGGACTTCTTTGAGAACTTATAATAACCTATGTAAAGGATATTTTGAGGAACTTATTACCTCTAGAAATTGTACAATTGGACATCAGAATCGAGATCTTAAGAAAAAACCTATGCAAAGGATATTTTGAGGAACTTATTACCTCTATAAATTTGGACAAGATTTCAAAGAAAGAAGAAACTAAATAATAAGAAAGAAAGAGAAAATAAAGGAAGAAAAGAAAAAGAATATAAAAAAAGTATTTATGCAAGAAAAGGCATGCATAAGGTCTCATTTTTTTATATTTTGTTGGAGTATGCATTTTACCAATGTAATGTGTAGTATTAGGAGGTATAGCTTAGGACTTAATTGCTTATTTTTTCATGTGTATGTTTTCTTTATTCACTAATACCATAGTGAGTGTGTATGCATTCTTGTGTACCTCTTAATTCCTTTATTGGCCTATAATTTTATCTTTCTTTATTCCATTTGAGTGTACTATTCTTCTGCTAAGACTTTCTTTCTTATCTTTTAAATTTCCTGTAAATTTTTATCACCTTTCACATACACTCGTATAAGCACTCTCTTCACCACCTAAGAATCGCTAAAGCACCTGGGTTGAGTTGGGTTATTCCTTGATTTCAACTTAGTTTGGAGGCTATTTTGTGTGTGTATTGTTGTAAGAGGGCTAGTTGCTTGGTGAGAACATTAGAGGGAGGAGTGCATAAATACTTGGTGAGGAATATTGAAATTTAAACTTAATTTTGCTAACACTAACCAAGTCGGGAAGCAAGTCTCCTTTTTCAATATGCATGATTTTGTAAGTAGTTGGAGGAGCCTAAGCGTAAGGAAAATACTTCCAAGGGACTCAAGTCAAGGCTTGGAACTTGGACCTCAAGGTCATATTAAGGATTTAAGTGCAAAGTCGAATAGAAGACTAAATTGAGGATAACTGTAATCTTGCACATTTGATTCTGAGTTATAAATTTTAGGTAGAACTTTTATAATTAGCTTTTTCTTATGAGTTTTAAAATGTAGTGCCTTGTAGTAGGTTTTATTTTGGTGTAATTCGATTTCTCCATTTCCATTTACTTGTAAAAAGGACTTTGAGGAATTTTAAATCCCTGTGTAGGATACTCACCTAAGACCAATTTATAACTTGTGGTAGTTTGTGCATGAAGGAGAAATAAGGGGGTGCTAAGTGTTATTTGCTTCTTTAGAACTATTTGGTGTAGCACTAACATTTGTCTTCTTTTTGCTAGGTCAAGGGGCTAGGTAAATTACTTAACCCTTGTGTGTTAGTGTGTCGTAGAACCTAGGTTGCTTGATAAGTGTTTGGACTTGTATGATTTAATTTCTTAGTATAATCAATCAAGTATGGAGAGGTATTATCTCATTTGCAAATAAGTAACCTTTGACTTATCCCCTAGAAGTCAAATGGAACAATTGGTCAATAGAGTAGAAAGGGTTTTCTAAACACAAACAAGGACTATAAAGTAGACACTAGATCAATTAGAAAGAAGAAAATCTAAAATATAACCAAGAAATCAAAGGATAATTGAAACTAATGGATCTAGGAATGGGGATAACTATTATGAGGAGGGGACATCAAGTGAAGATGTCAACTTCTTTAGGGAACACATAGGTCATAGAGAAAGGAAAAGACACTCTCCACACAAGGAAAGACCTTCCTCAAGAGACAAGACACACTCACAAAGGAGGACACCACCTTCCAATGACCATGCACCAAGAGTAGAACGAATTAGGGATCATGGGCATGGAACAGTCACTAGGACTAGGTAAAGTTGTTAAATGGGCCAACCCTAACCTATTAAGCCCTAGCCCTAAGGGTTAGGGCCAAAAATCCCGAGATATAAAAAGCTTTTAGGACCAAGTGGGCTAGGGTCAATCCATGGGGCAGTCCTTACATAAAAATCAAAACACATGTATATGCATAACTTCAAATGCAAATAGAACATGTCAAAGACAAATTAAAATATTTCATGTTTAAATATGTAACATTCATCAACTTGACTCAACTATGAATATGCTGAAAGAAATCAGGAAAGACTATATCTAACAAAATAGGGAAATATGAATTAGGCATATGAATTTAAATTTCAAGACCATTCACAACATCATAATGTTCAAGCTTAATACCTTGTTACCATCCACAACCAAGACCAGTGGCAGTTCACAAAGAACATTACAAATATTAAAATTAAATTTCAAAATAACAAGAATCTAACTTTAAAGAACATAAGGAGATAAGTCAACTATAAATATCTTTATTACACAAATTCAACGAACTTTCCAATGAACAAATAGATGGCCTAAGCCTCCACACTTACATAACAATAAATAACTCCAAAGCATGGAACACCAAATTTTCCTCACCATAAATAGAAATCAAGTTCCAAGAAATAACATCCTTTATCTATTTTTAATATGATCATGAAAGATAAACTCACTTACCAAAAACAAATATCAACAAGTTACATTAGTCTCTATTCTTCAATTCCTTATTAGTCTTCAATTTCATCCTCTAGATGCACATTCAACTCATCCATTCCAAGAAAAATATATGTACACTCATCTTCATCTAAAACTCACAAATCACAATCAATAAAAAATAATTAGATAATTAATCCCAACATAATTAATTAAAATTAAATAAAAATATAAAATCATGTAAATTTTACCTATAAAATTCAAAACAAAACCATACGACCAATTTCTAGTACAGACGAGCATCTGAAAATTATTAGGAAGGGTGGAACTTTGATATTTAGTAAGCACACATCCACCAATGCTAAATGCAGATTCTAATGCCACTGTAGTGATTGGAATGTGTTGGTGTAAAAACGTATGAAGGCAAGTGCACCTTATCGTTTTATGAAGTAAAGAATGAGTAAGAGCATCATCTCCACAGGGATTTGGTTCAAATACTGAATTCCTACTAGTCCACCAATTGAACTCGGTTATGGGATCACGTAGGCAAAACAAATTTAAGCGCGTAGGCAACGCAAACAAAAATTAACAAGAATTCACAGAATCTGTCACTAATCTGGAACTCTGTCCAGTACGCAAAGAATACTTCAAAATAAACTCTAAACTGTCAAACACTCAACAACTGATATAAATGTGTGAGAATTCAAATATTGGAAGATGTTAGGGTTGGATTTCACCAAAATTTCCCCTATGTAATCCTTAATCGTTTCATATACTTAAGATAAACAGTATTTGAAGATCGAATTCACAACTTAGTGATTGAAGGTCACTCCCATGACTCAGCAATCCTTCACAGCAAATTAGGAATCCTAATTCCTTAGCAATTCCTAATTTGCAGTGAGTCTTAAGTTCAAGAATTCAAACGATCTCACAAATGTGAACCTCTATCCCTAGAGCCTTCACAATTATGTTATTCAATCCCAATTCCAATTCTTAAACCAATTTCCCAATTGTGAAGAAGAATTTTGATTCAATTTATAAGTGGCCAAGTTATAAAAGCATTAAGCAAAGAGATGAATAATCAACGTTAAAGGAAAACAATCTTAAATAAATGCATAATCTGGATTACATAAGATCAGTTAAAGGTTTATCCTCCCTCAACAGGGACTCAGTTACACATAATGAAGAAGAAGAAAACATGGGAGGGGGAGAAGGTCTTGATCATGACAGCACGCTGTAGAATCCCTTCGTCCTCAACCTTAGGATTTCTCCTTTACCCAAAGCAGAACCAACGTTCAGGAAAACGGTGGCTCTATCCTCTGGGTTTTCGCTCTGGAGATAGATTAGTGGATAGAGTGAATGATGCCCTGTTTTCGCTCTGTTCTGGACCTTTTATAGTTACTGGTCTGTGTCGTCGTGTGTCCAACGCGGCCCAGCTGCGTTGCCAACGCGACGCGATTGACAGATTGCTCCTTTTTCCTTCACATATTCATGTGTTCCACGCGAGTTCAGTTACGTTGCCAATGCGGAACCCTGTAACATTTTTCAGAGATTAAAACATATCAGATTTATGAGATTTTATCATCCAAAAGGCTCTAAAACTGTATTTTCCAGATTGTGCATAGGTTATTCAGTTTTATATCTTTTTCTCATGTTTTAATGGTGTTTATGCTTCAATAACTCGCAATCACATTGAATTATGATCCAAATAAGTGTCTTATTGGACACTTATCAGAATGCTTAACACATCACGTGCAATGATAGCAAGCGTGGGAAACCTTTTTTAATTGGTCTTCCAATAACCCAACACATCTAAATCTTCACTATCATCGTAATCAAGGCATTTATCTTCCAAATAAATATCTATTTCACTCTTCCCAACATTAGATTTAGTTTGATTTTGGAACCTTTTGAACTCCTGAAAACATATAATATACAAATTAGCTAAATAAAAAAATACAATATTAAACTAATGAATAAGCATTAAAAATACCTTGAAAACTTTTGATCTTTTGTTCCTACTTCCTTCTTCATTTGACTTATCCAAAAAATTAGAATCACCAAACGATTGAGATTTAGCAGATGGTGTTTTGAAACAACATACATATGCTTCATAAAGCTTCTCAAAATTTTCCCTCACATTTTTAACCTTATCTATAGAAGTTGATTCATCAAGCTTGGTATAACAAAAGAGGATAAACTCAAGCTTCAAACATGGGTTAAGAATGGCTCCAAAAGCCAATATCACACTATACTCTTTCCAATACTTGTCAAATTTTCTTTTCATGCTTATGGCCATTTCCTTTATCACCTCATCATAATTTAGTAAGTTTTCATTTAGCATGCATTCAGTCTTCCACACTTACAAAAAAACATAGGTTTGAGGTCAGATAAGATGATCCTGATATCATATTTGTGGTATCATAAAATGGTTCTAGAAACTCACATTTTTTCTCCCCTTCTCCATTCTTCATCTAAAGGATAATTTTTATAATTTGTATCTGTCACCTGTAAATATCAAATGCTTTTTCATATTTTAATGCACTTTCAAGCATTAGGTATGTTGAATTCCACCTAGTTGATATATCTAACCTCAAACCAATACTATTATCAATTCCTGCTTCTTGCACACAAACTTTGAATTTAATCATTCGCCCATCGGAGCCCCTCACATATTTAACACTCTCTCTAATTTTATGAAGTGCTTCACTAGCTACTTTCAATCCCTCTTAAACAATGAGATTAAGAATATGAGTAGAGTATCGAACATGAAAAAAATCACCATCACACAACAAGCTAATATGCAAATGAAGATGAGCTTTTAGAATCCCTTGCATACTGTCATTAGTAGAAGCATTGTTTAAAGTGATAGAAAATAATTTCTTGTCAATTCCCCAATATTTCAAACAATCAAATAAGATGGCTTCTAATTCAGGTCCAGTGTGCGGGGGTTTCCTTCGACAAAAATTAATAATTTTGCTAACCAACATCCAATTATCATTCACAAAGTGTGCACTCAAGACAATATATCCTTCAATAGTAAAGGATATCCATACATTATAGGTTAAACATACTCTATTGGGGATTGTATACAAAACATGCTTAAGTTTATCCTTCTCTCTCATATAAAATTTTTTAATATCTGACACAACAATGTTCCTAGAATGCATTATGACATCTCGATTTAGATACTTTATCCATTTTCTAACCATTTCATATTCAATAAAAATGAAGGGTAGATCATGCTTAATTATAACTCTAGAAAGGTCACGGAGGATCTTTTGATCAATTTTCCTGGTGATTGACTTTTGGTTAGAGACAATATCATCCATATTTGGATTTGATTTTGAAAATTCTTTGCCGCCAAGAATATGGTGACTTAAATGTGAAGTCCCATAATATGTTTTGGTTTTAGGATTTTTTCCAATCGTAAAATATTTTCCACAACAATTGCATGCAGCCTTATCACAACCATTCTTATCTTTTCCAATTTTAAAAAAAAAATCATACAGATGAAGTTTCTCTCTTAGCTGACAGTATTTTCAAAAAAAGTGAAAGGAGTTTCAAAAACTACTTCATCTTCTATATTCTGATTCGCAGATGCCATACTAAAAATCTATAAAATAAATAAATTTTTAAAGTTAAAATAAATCAATAAATGATAGTAAAAGAAACTACAAATAAACATGATACCAAAAATAAATATATCACCATGGATCAACACCACGTCCTTGCTCCTTGCAAATTCTATTAAAAGGTGACAGTCAAATAGGAAGCTGCTTGTGTTTCCCTGGCCTTGTAATCTTCAAGACCTATAAAAAGTAGGTGTGGTGTCTGCACTGTAAGAAAAGAAGGAATTATTATGTTTGTGAAACACCAATGAAAGTATAAAAAGTAATTGGAAGAATTTTAAAACAATGATTATTTTTTTTAGTCTGAGATGGAACATTTGATAGAAAAAAAATGAAAGAATAATCACTATAGTATAAATTGATTGTTGCATTTTCAATTGTCAAATAATAGCAGCTTGTTGAGGCAATATCATCATCTATGTTCCTATATTTTCCTAAATATATCAAGAAATGGTAGCAAGCAATATAAATGTAGCTATAAGTAGATATTATTTTCTTCTATAGTCCCTTCGTTTTATAATTAAAGCAAATTATGGTGTTAAATTTTTGGTACAAGGCTAATTAGAATTTTTAGGACAAAATCAAAATGTGTGGCTCTCGACATGCCTACATTTAATTTAGAGTAAAATTCCAAGTAACTTGTTATCGCTTCACAGGGAATGAATGAACCACGCCACTGATTACATATGTCAAAATATTCTTGCTTTAAACTCTCTCTTATAAGCATATAATAATGTGAGTTTTTCTACTTTTCTTTTAGGAATTTACGCATGTAAGGCTCAAAAAAAGCATTGATATAATTGGTAAGAGAAATAACATATACTTTTATGGAAATCATAAAATTAAGTTGATCTCTCATTTTTAATTTAATAAGTTTCATTTATAATTTTATAATTTTTAATAAATTTTAATAAAATTGGCTTGGTTTATTATATTAGTTAGGGGGAAAAGTAATTAAAAATGAGTGTTGTTTAGCATTATTCAAACCTTACACTATTTAAGGAGTACAGTAACCAAATTTTCCTTATATTCATTTTTCACAATAAGAGAAAATGGAGAAAGGTCAAGAGGGAAAGTGAGAAATGAAGAGAATTTTGAAATTCTGATTTAATACTTTTATTTTCTTTAATACATTATATGAGTAGTTGAACGTTATGTTTAGCTTGGTTTTGTCTTCATTTTCCTTTACTTATCTTCCTAGTCCACATCAACACTTTTAACAAATGCAATAACTAAAAAACTAGTTAAATTTTTCTATTAACAATTGATAAATACTTTTATACAACTCAGTTAAAACAAATTATTAGAAGCTAGTGATCAATCAAATTGTTCATATATTCTCCTATAAAATATTATACCACTAGCAAAAGCTGGAAATAAATTTTTGTCAAGTAAATAGAAATTATATATTTAACTTTATAATATTTTAAGAAACTTATGGTTATGGGCATCATAATCATATTCCATCTCATTATTGCATGGTAAATATCCTTTCTTGAAATACATTTCTGGACCTTAGTTAAGGTAGTTTATAAGGCACCACAAGTTTGTCATTGGTCATCAATTTGTCTACAATGTGTGGCAAACTTATTTAGATTAATGGTGAAATGAAGCCCAACATGTTCCCTAGGAAATAACAGTATAGCCTAATTGCCACTCATTTTATTCACTAAGAAAAAAGATTGGAACTTCTCTCTTGGACCTCCAAAAATATCTCTCACTTGGACTACTGATATCTCTCCCTAACTTCATTCTTAATTCTCACATTAATTTTGTACCAATGTACGAATAATATTATGAGTTTAATAATTATCATAGTATAAAAAATTATAAATTTTTTTAATTAAATTATATCTCCCTCCCACGTCCTTACCTCAAGGAGGAATGGAAAGAATTTAGCAATAAAACTTTAAAAACTACAAATTAAAAGCACCTAAATTGCTTCAAAGTCTTATAAATTTCTGCAAAATCTCCACCAATTCTCTCTTCGATAGCAAGTGTAGTTACCTCAAGTACCCAAGTAGTTGGATTGTAGCCACTTGAAATGGGGGGTATTCCACTAATTCCCTATAGAGCAGATTGAAAACAAACTACAAACTAAAACATATAAACAACACACGAAAGCATGCTTGCATCTTAAGGAGAAAAGAAATCCACAAAAAGAACAGAAACAATTAGGCAAAGGCACACTCTTATGTCCTATTAAAATTCAAGGATACGTTATGTAATTAGAAATGCCTAATAAGATTCCCTCACTTATTCTCTCTCTAAGAGATTTGGGTACAAGAATCAAGAAAGGATTTTCACCCATGTCTCTTAAGGAAACTACCACACAATGGCCTTCACTCTTGGCTCACTTTTCTCTCTCCCTCCCTAAATGCTATATCTCTCTCCTCATATATATACGTTCTTGTGGGGTCTTATTCAGGGGAATCTACTACTAGCACACTATCATTTTATGTTATTCGATTCAAAGAATAAAAGTAACCAAGAGCAAGCAAGAGTTATCATATACCGTTATTTGATTCTATTGCAAATATCAAGCATAATAGAATCATAAGCCATTAGAGGTTACCTAATAGTCTGAAATTGAGAATGATAAAGACTTTCTCAGGAAGAATCAAAGAGATTAAGCATAAAGTGATCAAAGAAAATTAGGAATTAGGGTTCTTCAAATATAATTAATTTCACCTCTCAAAAAGCATAAAGGAGTTATTTGGATTTTCAAAAAAAAAATTCTTTCAGGGTCGGGGTTGACCCATGGATTAGCCCTATTTGACCCATCTATTTTAGGGCTGATTTAGTTAAGGTCAATTTAGATATTTTCCTAAAGAAAAATTTTAGGGCTGAACCAATTTAAAAGAAATTGAACAGGGTTAGCCCTAGGGCCAAAATCTAAATTGACAGCTCTAGGACTAGGGAACCCTCTAGGCCTATGACTCATAGGGTTAGATCCTATAGGTCTTGGAAACATAGGAATAGAAGTTTCTCTAGCGATAACTTAGATGATAGAAATTATAGAGTTAGCCATAGGACTAGAAAGTCAAAGGGAAGAGATACCTTAGAGCCCATAGAACTACCTAAGATTAAATGCCTAAGTTCCAAGGGGTGGAACTAAAGACATACTTACATTGAGAGCTTAAGGTAGAATAAATCTTTGCAAGCCATGCCATTAGAGAAAGACATAAGGTTAGTTGCCTTAGATTTTAGTGATTATGCCCTAATATGGTGGGATAGACTTAACAAAGAGAGGTATAAACCCCTTGAGTGAATAGAAGGCAATGAAGCATATCATAAGAGCAAGAAATATACCTTACCATTATTTAACAGAGGTCCATCATAGGCTGCACAGACTCTCTCAAGGCTCCAAAAGTGTAGATGAATATTATAAGAAAATGGAGGTTGCAATGATTAGGGAAAATTTGAAAGAAAGTGAGGAATCTACCATGGCTAGGTCCTTAGATGAACTTAGGAATGACATCAGAGATGTGGTAGAATTCTAGCAATAATTAAGCCTAAATGACTTTTACCACCAAGTTATAAAAAGTGGAAGCCCAAGTAAATAGGAAGGGAAGAGGAAAATACATTGCATATAAGTCATCTACATAAGACACTTGGGTAAGCAAGAAAAAGGATTCTAGTTTCAAAATCAGGGAGGGTAAATATACCAAAGACTCCATAGAGTTTAAAGGAAAAACCCAAAACTTACCCTCAAGAAAAGAATCATTTGTTAAGTGCTTCAAGTGTTTGGGTAGAGGGCACATTGCTTCCCGATACCCAAAAAAAAAAGACCATGGTCCTTAAAGATAATGATCATTATTCATCTCTATAGAGTTCACTGACTCTAGTCCATCTCCCTCCTTTTCAGAGAATGAATCTAGAGTATTCCCTTTAGGATGATCTCCTAATGTTTAGGAGGTTACTAGGAAATGAAGTCGTGGAGGATAAGGAGAACTAAACAAAGAACATCTTCCATACAATATGTGTAATCAAGGGACACAATTTCTCCTTAATTATTGATGGGATAGTTGCGCAAATGTGACTAGCATTAGGCTAGTAACCAAGTTAGGACTAGTAACCATCCCTAACCCTAAGTCATACAAGCTCCAATGGCTTAGTGACAAAATGTATTTGTTAGTTAACCAATAGGTTCTCCTTTCTATATCCATTAGAAGGTATGTGGATGATGTCATAAGTGACATTGTCCAAATGGATGCCAACCATATGCTTTAAGGAAGGTCATGGCAATATGATCAAAATGGGCTAAAGAGATAAAGGAACTAAAGTGGAAAATACTTGAGGTATCTAAGGAGGAAACCCCTAACCTTAGCACCTTACTTGTAGAACCTAAGGTGGTAAAGCAAGCCTTAATGGTCAGGAAGACTATTTATCTCATCTTGCATAAGGAGAAAATTTTTCTCCAAGAGGGTTCCATATTACCTAAGGTCATTCAAACACTGCTGAATGAAATTGAGGATATTTTTCCCAAGGAAATGCTTATAGGACTTTAACCCTTGAGAAGGATAGAACACCAAATTGACATAATCTCAAGTGTCTCTCTTCCTAATAGGCCTGCCTATAGAGTAATCCTAAAGAGATACAAACACAAGTAGAAGACTTCCTAGTCAAGGGGTGGGTAAGGGAAAGCCTTAACCCCTATGTTGTGCCAGTCTTGCTAGTCCCCAAAAAGAATGGTAGTTGGAGAATGTGCATAGATTGTAGAGTCATCAACCATATTACCATTAGGTATAAGCACCCTATACCTAGCAAGATAACCTCTTAGAGGATCTTCATGGGTCTTGTATCTTCTCCAAGATTGACCTTAGGTTAGGCTACCATCATATCAAGATGAGAGAAGGAGATGAGTGGAAGACAACCTCCAAAACTAAATTTGGGTTGTATGAGTGGTTAGTCATGCCATTTGGGCTAACCAATGCTCTGAGTACATTCATGAGGCTCATGAACCATGTACCAAGGGACTTGATAGGAAAATGTGTGGTAGTATATTTTGATGACATCTTAACATATCCCAAGTCCTAAGAGGAGCATGTAAAACATGTAAGGGCAGTTCTCTTAGTACTTTGAATTGAGAAATTATACGCTAACTTAGATAAATGTACCTTCTACTTGGACCAAGTTATTTCTCTAGGCTTTTTCATTAGTAACCAAGGGGTCCAAGTTGATCTAGAAAAGGTTAAGGTCATCCAAGATTGGCCAATCCCCTAAAATGTGGGAGAAGTAGGGAGCTTTCATGAATTAGCAAACTTCTATAGGAGGTTTATCAAAGATTCCAGTACCATTGTTTCACCCCCTAAATAAATTATTAAGAAGAATTTTAAGTTTCATTGGGGAAAAAAAACAATGAGCCTTTGAGACTCTCAAACAAAGGCTTGTTGAGGCTCTAGTACTAGTTCTACCTAATTTTGATATATTTTTTGAGATAGAGTGTGGTGCCTCCAATATGGGGATTGGAGAAGTGCTACTCCAAGAAGGGCACCCCATTGCCTACTTCAGTGAAAGCTGAAGGGAGGAACCCTCAATTATCCTATTTATGATAAAGAGCTCTATGCTCTCACCAGGAGCCTATAAACTTGGCAACATTACTTATTGTCCAAAGGCCCATGGTTTGTCATGCATAATGACCATGAGTCACTAAAATACCTTAAGGCCTAAGGTAAGTTAAAAAAAAAAATTTATGCCAAGTGGGTAAAATTTCTTGAACAATTCCTCTATGTCATAAAACATAAGAAAGGAGATAGTAATAAGGTAGCCGATACCCTCTCTAGAAGGCACACCTTACTAACCTCTTTGAGTGATAAATTGCTAGGGTTTGAGAACTTCAAGGATTTGTATGATAGGGATGTAAAGTTTGGGCAACTCTATAGAAATTGTGTCCATAAAGCATACAAAGAGTATTTTAGGCACCAAGACCTTCTGTTTAGACATAATCGCTTATGTATGCCTAAATGCTCCATGAGATACCTTTTTCTTAAGGATTCTCATGAAGGGGGGGACTGATGGGGCGCTTTGGTACCCAAAAAATCCTGGAAATTTTAAAAGAAAATTTCATCTAGCCTTATATGGGCAAGGATGTGCAGAAATATTGTCAGAGGTGCATCATCTACAAACAAGTTGAATCTACTACAAAATCCCATTTCTTGTACACCCTTTACTTATACCTTACTCCCTTTAGATAGATATCAGTATGGACTTTTTCCAAGGACTACCCAGAATTCCAAGGGGTATGGATTCCATCTTTGTGGTAGTGGACCATTTTAGTAAGATAACCCACTTTATTCCTTGTCACAAAGTGGATGATGTTAACTCTGTAGTCAAAATTTTCTTCAGAGAAATGGTGAGGCTACATGGAATCCCTAGGAATGTTATGTCTAATAGAGACACTAAGTTCCTAAGCCATTTATGTCGTACCCTCTAAGATAAACTCAGAACTAAACTCCTCTTCTCCATCATTTTCCATCCCAAAACTGATGGCCAAACTGAAGTGGTGAATAGGATACTTTCCATCCTCCTTAGAGATATGGTGGGTAAGAATCTCAAATCTTAGAAGGAGTGTTTGCCTTATGTTGATTTTTCTTACAATAAGACACCATACTCCACCACCCAACATTCCCCCTTTGAGGTAGTGTATGGGCTTAACCCCTTTGCTCCTTTATATCTCTTACCCATCCTTGACCTAGCCAGCTAACATGTAAGGATGGAGCTCAAAAGGGAAAGTGATAAGCATAAATTTCATAAATAATTATCTCTCACTTTTATCTCATTAAGACTTCTTATATGTTCAATTAAGTGGTCTTTGTCATATTTTATGAGTTTGGGTTCATATGAAGTTTAATTGAATTTCTTTGCTTACCCGATTAAAATGACACTATTATAGTATTTTGAGCATAATAGGAGTTTTAGACATCCAAAAATCATGAAATCTGTCTTGAATGAAAGCTTAAAGAAGTGTCCACAGTTACAAAGCAAGAGCAGACTCTAAATTGGATGTTTAGGACTCCGAAATTATCTCAAAAGATGAGATAGTGTTGCTGACGCGGAATTTGAACAGTGTGCAAAGATCCGGCCATATCTTGAGATACAGAAGTCATATTGAGATGAAATTAAATCTGTTGGATAGCTAAGATCTGGGGCTACAACTTTTGTTCAGACGTGAAGCTCTAATTCGGACATGTGAACATCCGAAATTGCGGTGCAAGAAAGTCAAAATTGTTGTGCTAATTGGTGACAAAAATTCAAAAGTGTTTTGCATTTTCAACAAAGCCCATGTGAAAGCAATAAAAGGGTAGAAAAGTAATATCCTAGTTGGTGACTTTCTGAAGATGATGCCTCACAAATCCTCTATAAATAGAAGGGTTTACAAGAGGAGAAACACACCACTTGGATATTAACTCCAATACCATTTTCCATCTTTCTTTCTTTCTTTCTTTCTTGTTAGTTTGCCTCCTACATGGAAGGCTTAGTTTTTCTTTATTGTTAGTTTGCCTCCTACATGGAAGGCTTAGTTTTCCTTTATTGTTAGTTGCCTCCTACATGGAAGGCTTAGTTTTTCTTTATTGTTAGTTTGCCTCCTTCATGGAAGGCTTAGGATTTATTTGTTGTTAGTTTGCCTCCTTCATGGAAGGCTAGGTTTGTAGTTTCAATTCAAGGATTCAAGCTATTTTCATTTTAACTTTGAGGTCTTGATCTTTATTTACATGCTTATTAAATGGTTTCTACTCTGCTTCACTATATTCTTCAATTTTATTCTTTAATCAAAGTTTGATCGGTTGACGTATTTTGATTAATGCATGATTGATTTATAATTGGTTTTTGATTGGTAAATCACTTTCCAAAAGTTTGAAGAGTAGAAATTAAGTAATTGAATTGAAGGTTTTCATTTTATTACTTACTTCAACTGAATTCTGATTGTGAAATTGGTTTAGATAAAAGATTAAGTGGTTACTAAATCTTGTTGATCATAATCAATTAAATTCTGAGAGGTTTCTCAGTAGAGAATTCAAGGATCATTTTAGGGGTTCCAGATGATCCTAGGTTGATAAACACAATGCATGATTTTAGTGATCACTGATTAGTTAAGAAAATAGCCTCTGAATTCCTTGAGTTGATTATTGTTAAGTCAAATAAATTTCATTCTGTATTTTGCATTTAGAACTTCATATCAAATCTTTCCAAAATCCCCTTGTTCTAACTTTATCCTTATTTGCTTAAGAATATGAAATGGTCTTTAGGAGATGACCTAGGTTGCACCTTATACTATACCAATAGTTTGGGGGAAATCTAGAAATTATTTTTGCGCGTTTGCGACAAGCGTGTCAGAAAGTCTGTTCAAGAGCTCCATGCCAAAGTAAAGGCCATTATAGAAAAAAAAATGACACATTATGCTAGGTTAGCCAGTAAGGGTAGAAAGGAGGTTCTATTTAAGTCTTGTGATTGGGTTTGGTTGCATATTTGAAAGGAGACATTCCCTTATTTGAGGAAGCCTAAACTACAATCACAAGGTGATGGCCCCTTCTAGGTTCTAGAGTGAATAGGCCCTAATGCATATCGCCTCGATTTACATGGAGATTATGGTGTGAGTGCTACCTTTAATGTCTCTAACCTCTCTTCCTTCACTATAAGTACTGATGATGAAGACTCTTATTTGAGGATAAATGCGCTTCAAGGGGGAGGACATAATGCAGAGGAACCTTCAAAGACATTAGGACCTACACCAGAGCACTTTCCTACTCCAGGCAGGATCCTCAAGTCCACTGGGCCTATGACTAGATCTAGGGCCAAGAAGTTTTAGATAAAGGTGGAGACCATCTTAGGCCTCCAGGAGACTCACTCCTAGGCCCAATCCACCTCCCTATTTTTCCTACACATTTTAGAATAGGATTTAGGATTCTTTTGTATTTTAAAAGTAGAAGGCCTAAAATACATATAGAAGTGGGCCTATTTCCTTGCATTTTCTTCTGAGCATTCTGGGATGCCTTTAACCTAATTGGTAGGTTGATTTAGGATATAGAGAGGGACTTATTTTGGGCTCCATGTTAGGCCCAAAACCAAGTTTCATGCAACTAGAAAAGTCATCCCTCGTATACACTCCGACCTAACAAGTAAGAATTTTAAAACAATGTTTCCTTCTCCCTTACAGTCGAGAACTACGTACATCTAGATGCCATCTTATGCCTATATACGTTACTCTCTTGTATAATTTTGGACATTTTTGAGTCATTAATGCATTGTGCATTAAAAAATTGAGTGAAACTCTATTTTCTCTCTTTCTTTAAAACCAGCTTGGAATTAAGAAACTTCCTCATCCATGGCTCCTCCCATGATGGTGAAGAAGGAACTCATCCTCCATTTTTTAGAATGTGGCGCTCTCGAACTTAGCAAGTTCTCCCTAAAATTTTCATCTCCTTGCATCTCATTCAAACTCCACTTGCATAGTCCAAATCTACCACTCATCCCTGCATCAAAGATAGAAAGAAAGAGTATGGCTTCAAACCTAAGGAACCTAGGGATGCCAAAGACTTTAAGGAGTCTAAAGGAAAAGCTCCAACCTTTCCCTTGGGAAAAGAATCTTCCATCAAATGTTTTAAGTGTCTAGGGAGTGACCATATTACCTCTCAATACCTAAACAAGAAAACCATGCTCCTTAGGAATAATTGTGATTATTTCTCACTAGAATCCACTAGCTCTAGTTCCACCTTTTTTTCCTCTAAGAATGAAGCCCTAGAGTATGCATTATAGCGTGACCATCTAGTTTTTAGAAGATTGTTGGATAGTGTAGCTAAAGAGAAGAAAGAGACTCAAAGGGAGAACATCTTCCATACTAAATATTTTATCAAAAGGCATGGTAGTTTCACTAATATCATTAACACTAGGTTCGTCCTTAAGTTAGGGTTAGGGACCACTCCTCATCCTAAGTCATATAAGCTTCAATGACTTAATGATAAAGGAGATTTGGTGGTTAACCAACTAGTACTCCTAATTTTCACCATAAGAAGGTACAAGGACAATGTCACTTGTGATGTTGTCCCTATAAAGGCTAGCCATGTGCTCTTAGGAAGGTCATGGAAATTTAACAAGAATGTTCATCATGATAAATATACTAAAAAGTATTCATTCTTATTTAATTTCCAAAAGATAACTTTAGTCTCCCTTTATCCTAGTGAGGTTTGCAAGGACCAAATGTATATAAGGAAAAAGATGGCTAAAGAGAGTAAGGAACTAAAAGGGAAATAGAAAAAGACTAAGGGTCCTATAGAGGAGATCTCAACCTTTAGCAACCATTTATTGGAATCAAAGATAGTGAAGCATGCCTTAGTGACTAAAAAGGTCATTTACTTAATATTTCCTAAAGAGAAAATCTTTCTCTAAGAGGAAAAACATATCCCTAGGGTCATCCAACCACTCATAGATAAATTTAAAGATATCTTTCCACTGATATGAATCGATGGGGGTGGTCCCGATTTTCACGGTGTAGGTTAAATAAATCGAAAAGTGGAAACGATAATGGAATGTCTTGAGGATCAGGATAAGATAAAATAAGGAACCCGACACAACCGCGACCTGCTGGAGAGCATCAAAGTTATTAAAAGGAACATGACCCTTACCGCGACCTGCCAGAAGAACCAATGTTATCAAGGGTAATTTTTTGCCCAAGAACCAGGGGAATCAACTCACACAAAGATGAAAAAATCTCAAAGAGAAAATACTATTATTCATCAATAATCTCCATCCATTGCATATAGAAGGACTATTTATACTTGTGCAATTACTAATATAAGGAAACCATAACTAAATCCTAATAACATCTATCTATAATATAATTCAAATATTTAACATAATCTTAATTAAATCTTAACAAAACTTAGTCAAATAATTTAATCAAATCCTAACAATTGGAAACTAAATCTAATAAAATAAATAAAATATCTTCTTAAAAGTCTTTTCATAGAGATCTTGATTTGTGTCCATAAAAATCACAATCATATCTGCCCCTTTTTCTTGAAAGTACATTTACATGGATTCCAATTACCTCTTTTATCTTTTTTTAACCTTCCTCTTTTCAATGAGCCTTCTCTCTAAGTTACGTCTTTTTCTAGGTGTACTTGATCATGCAAAGTGGTATTGAAGTTCATATCAGAGATGCTAGTGAGGCTTCCTCCCTTGAGAGGCATAAAGTACCAAATAGATTTGATACTAGGTGTCTTTTTTACAATAGATCAGCCTATAGGAATAACCCTAAAGAAACTAAGGATATCCAAAAATAAGTAGGGGAACTTTTGCCTAAGGGGTGGGGTGAGAGAAAGGCTTATTGAGGCACCATTGTTTCTCCACTTAATGAACTTATTAAAAAAATGTCAAATATATGTGGGGAGATAAACAACAAACATTCTTTGATACTTTGAAACAAAGGCTTATTGAGGCACCATTTCTTTCTTTACCAAATTTTGACAAGTCTTTTAAACTAGAGTGTGATGTCTCAAATATAAGGAAAAAAATAATCTTTTTTCAAGAAAGACATCCCATTTCTTACTTTAGGTGAAAATTGAAAGGGGAAGCTCTTAATTACCTTATCTAAGATAAAAAGTTTTATGCTCTTATCAAAATCCTACAAACATGGAAACATTACTTGTTAAAAGAGTTTGTAATCTACAGTGATCATGAATGGTCGAAGTACCTTAAGAACCAAGGTAAACTAAATAAGAGACATGCCAAGTGGGTAGAGTTTCTTGAATAGTTCCTTTATATTATCAAACATAAGAAGGAAAAGAGTCATAAGGCAACAGATGTCGTCTTTAAGAGGCATACTATTTTAACCTCCCTAAGTGCCAAACTACTAGGGTTTAAGCATTTTCAAAAGTTCTATGCAAATGATGTAAAGTTTAAGCAACTCTACAAAGATTGTGAATACAAGGCATTTAAAGCATATTTTAGGCACAAAAGAGTATTATTTAGACAAAAATAATTATGTGTGCCTAAATGTTTCATGAGATATTTTTCCTCAAAAAGTCTCATGAAGGAGGTTTAATGGGACACTTTGGCACCCAAAAAACCTTGGCCAACCTTACAAAAAACTTTCTTTGGCTACACATGGACAAGGATATCCAAAGATATTGTCAAAGATGCATTATCTGCAGATATGCCAAACTAATAACTAAGCCCCAATGCTTGTATACCTTTTTACCTATGCCTAATTCTCCTTGGGTATATATTAGTATAGATTTTTCCCTAAGGCTACACACAATCTAAAGGGGAATAGGTTCTGTCTTTCTGGTAGTGGACCACTTTAGTAAGATGACCCATTTCATTTTCTGTCACAAAGTAGATGATGCTAGTTTGGTTGTCAAACTCTTCTTTATGGAATTTGTAAGGATGTATGGCATTTCCAAGAGTATAATATTTGATAGAGATACTAAGTTCCTCATCCAATTTCGGTATACCTTCTACAGTAAATTGGAAACTAAACTTCTATTTTCTATCACTTGCCATATCTAAACTGATGGACAAACAGAAGTGGTAAACAAGATCTTTTTTACCCTCCTCAGAATCATGGTGGATAAAAATCTTAAGATTTGGAAGGAGTGTTTTCCCCATGTGAAATTTTCATATAATAAGGCACCTTAGTCTACAATCCTACACTCACCTTTTTGAGGTAGTGTATAGGTTCAACCCTCTCACCTGTAGGTTTGTTACCCATGCTGACCTAACCAAATATCATAGTAAGGATGGAGTTCAAAAGGTAAAATTCATTCAGGAGCTCTATGTCAAGGTCAAAGTCATTATTGAAAAGAAAATGACTCATTATACTAGGTTAAAAAACAAAGAGGGGAAAAAGGTTCTATTTGAACCAAGAGATTAGGTATGGTTTCTCCTTAGAAAGGAAATGTTTCCTTTTCTTAGGAAATCTAAACTCCAACCCAAGAATGATAGCGGTTCTAAAGAAAATAGGCTCTAATACTTGTCACTTAGATCTTTTTGGATACTATGGTGTTAGTTCTACTTTTAACATATCTAACTTATCTCTTTTCTCAGCAAGCACAGATGAAGAGGATTCACATTCGGAAATGAATGCCCTCAAAAAAGGAGGAGATGATACAAAGATCACTCTTGTAGAGGCACCACTAAGAAGGACCATTAGGCCCATCACCAAAGTTAGAGGTAGAAAGCTTCAAGGAGAGGTTAAGGCCTTGTTGATTCTCTAGGATGATGACCCTTCTCAGAATTCCACTTCTCACATCAGCACTTGGCTCCATAAAGCATAGATTAGAATTTAGACTTTTCTTTGTATTTAGGTTTTAGTGGATCCAATTTGTATAGGATTGGACCTAAATTTTATGTACTATTCTAGCTTAAGTTTGGGCTTGCCTCAGTTCATTTAAAGGTTGTATTGAGAGTGGAAGAAGGCATCATCATTGGGCTTGCATCCTAGCCCAAATCACCTTCTCCATGCAGATTAAAATCTACACCCTCTCCTTTCATTTTTAACACCTCCTCCATGCCCATATAAAGGCTACTTATAGTTCATTTTACAACTTTGAAATCATTATACAGTTAGAGTGAAATTTTGATAGAGTTTCCTCTTCTCTTTTCTCTCCTCTCTTTGAATTTGTGAGCGATGATTCTCCTTATCTTTGGGCTCCTCCAAGGTGGCATATCCTCCTCAAGGTGGCACCACCACTTCAAACAATTTAGTATTCAAATCCCACCTCTTCAACGCTTGTTCAATTTACCTCTATTGTCTATTTTTCAAGTTACCATCAAAACCTTTATTAGTAAACAAATATAAGAATATAAATTAAGACTATTAAAAGATTTACATATTTGAACAAAGATAGATAAAAGAAAAAAATTATTTAAAAAATATGTTGAAAACATAATTCTTTCTATCTTCTTCTTAATCTTGAGACTTTTATTTATATGATTATTTTAAACTAAATACCTTTAAATTTTAGATATGGTATACATGTTTGATTTATTAAGATTTTAAGTATAATCTTCAGACTTTTATTTATATGATTATTTTAAACTAAATACCTTTAAATTTTAGATATGGCATACATGTTTGATTTATTAAGATTTTAAGTTGTTGGTTAAGGTAAAAAATTAACTTTATTAAAAATTAATTTTTGTGTACTATAACATTTTAACTTCATGTCTTAATTTTTCAATTTGTCTTAACACAAATTTTAAAAATTTAAAATATTTTCTATAAAATAAGTTTTTTTTTTAATATTTAATCAAATTAAACTTTTAAAAAATATTTTAAATTTTAATTAATTTTAAAATAGTCATTATATTTGAATTTAAGTGTGACTTCCTCCAAACATCTTGAACCTATGAAATAAGATATTATATTATTAAATTAGATTGTATTACATGTGAAGGTATGTGGACCAATCTTTATTTTAAAAGATATTTTTTTCTATTGTTTTTATTAGTGAGAAGAAGTTATTTAAAGGTTTAAAAATTATTTATTAAAATTAAATTTTTTAAAATTTTAAAATATTAACCATCTTAACTTGACAACATTATTTTTTAACATAAAATTACAAAATATTAAATTTTATAAGATATATTGTTTATATTATATATTTATAAAATATAATTTTATATTATATATTTTTATCATGTTATATAATTTTTATTTCTTTTTTGCTTTTCTTTTTATAAATATTTTAGTAAAAATTTGTTGTATTAAAATGATTTCTGAAATTTAATTGAACAGATAAAAAATTAAAAATTAAAAAAATCTAATATGAAAATTTGAAGTTTCATTCTATTTTTCTTTTCAGATTATACTAACAAAAATTAATTGAACGGAGTGTTCCCCTCCTTCACAAATATTGGCGGAGTGTGTTAGGCACGTGTCGTACCGTTTGCCAAATGAAAATGGGGAAAGTACTAACTTCATCATAAATGAACGACGCGCCGCTTTGTCTTTATTACCATTCTATATCTAGGCTACGTTTCTGCCTTTCTGAACCGTTTAACAGTTTTTGGAAAACGACATGCGTTGAAATCTTCTCTTCTTCTATCAGGTCACGGTTTTATTGCTTCAATTTACGAAATAGACCCTACAGCACTTGTAAGGAAAATGTTAATATTAGTTTTTAAAATTAATTTTAAACATATAAAAATAATATATTTTTATCAAAAATAAAAATTTATTATATTTTTAATATAATATTTTTTTAATAAAAATATTAAATAAATTTTAGATACTGGAAATAATAAAGCGGAAAGAAGGATAAAAAAATTGAGAAAATATTTTATACTTGAATTAATTGTATTTTCAGTTCATTCATATATAATTTTAATATTTTAATATTTATTTATTCAAATGTAATCTTCTATTTTCAGATTATTGTAATTAATTATTTGGCCAGTTTTTCTTTACATAAAATTCTCAATATTTTATTTTCAAACTCAAATAATTGGAACTTTAGGATAATGTTTTCAGAAGAAATGGCTTGACATATTTATAAAATGAAATTGTTTTTGTAGGATATGCAAAGACTTCAATAAATTGAAATCCACTTTTAAACATTAGTTAATGATGTTTTAATTGATGGGTTTTGAATATAAAAATATGGTTTAATAATTCATGGAAAGTTAAAAAAAAAAAAAGCAGCAGAATTTGAAGGCATAGAATGAGAAAATTATATGAAAGATGATTGTATCAATTAAAAAAAATTGGACAACTAAATTTGGGTGAAAAGTATTGAGGAACCAGAATTGTATATTGCTCATAATAGACAGATTGCAATTAAATTTCTATATATTTTTACTTTAAATATTTATTTAAATTTATTATTTTTAACTTTAATTTTATAAATTTGTATTAAAATGATAAAAATAAAAAAAAAATTCACTTTTATATTGTAAAAATCATTAAAAAAAATAAAGAAAAAAATGAAAAATCTAGCATTTGTAATTATCAATAAAAAAAGACCAAAATCTTGTCATTTATATTTGAATTCTCGTATTAACCTTTTTCATGAATTCGTAGTGGAACATGGAAATGTACATGAAACCTCATCCTTTTTTCAGTGAGAACACATTAATGGGTGTATAATAGAGAATAAAATTTTTATGTATATAATATGAAAGCTAGATAAATAGATATATATATATATATAATATATATATATATATATTAAACTATTTATCATCTACTAATTGGAAATTAATTTTTTTAAGATATACGAATAAAATAATAAAAATATATTTTACCATTTTAATAAATATTTTTTAATATATATATATATAGTTAAGATTTGAATTCCTTCCAATAAAATATAGTTTTTTTATTTATATAGAAAAAAATGATTTGTAAAATACTTTGAATACTTTTATATATATATATATATATATATATATATATATCAAATTTTGAGAAAAAATTTAATTGATAATAAAAGAGAAGTTATATATCGAATACTTTTTTCAAATAAAAAAATTAAAACGATGCAAAAAAATATTATATTATAGAAAGAAACATATAGTAAACATTATTTTAAACTAGGCATCAAACTTATATTTCTTGCAATCATTTGCTCATATTTTTTGGATGAGAAAAAGAATAATTATTTCTTATTCTTGAAATTTTTAGTGATAAACATGCTTATCAGTTGGTTTAATTTGAATAAATTTTTTAATAAATATTACAAAATAAAAAGTAGGAAGATAAAAGGAATAATAAATTTTTTCATTTATTAAAATTTAAATAAAAGAATTTCTAAAAAGAAGATATATAAAATAATTTTAATTTATAGAATTAATTTTATTGACTATTCAAAGGAGAAGATGACCACTCTCAATTAATAAGAACTGGTCAAAATATGCTAACCACCTCGCAGTCCAGGTACCCAAGCAATAGCATACGCACTTAATAGCGGATTACAACACAATTTCTGCATGAGCACGGTAGTAAAATGAAATAGAAAGAATGAAAAACAAAATAGCAAAATGAAAACAAATACACATATACACTATCTAAACTCACATTGTTACCTCCATACATTTTTGTAACTATAGTCCATTAGTCCTTGCGAATAATTAAGGATTTAAAAAATAACTTTTTATATGGATATTAAAACATCTAATATAATAATAATAATAATATTAAAGATATATTTAAAATCAATATGGCTATCAATTCTTTAATAAAAAATTAGTTAGTTACAAAAACTTTTTGCCCTAATGGTCATCGGATTTGGTGGATTATATGTTTTGAGAAGATAGTATGTGACTCTAATTTTTATTTCATTAATAAGGATTTTTCAATACTCCTCTAATATATGTATTTTTTTTATTTAAAATAAAAGTTTTAATATATATAAAATAGAAGTCAACAAAATTGTTTAACAAGAATTTATAATTTGTTTAAAGTTTAATTTAATTTAATTTATTTAATAAATAAATAGATCCAAATTTATTATGAAATTTTTTAGATAAATAAATTATGTTTAGATTTATAAAAAAAATATGTCAAATTCAGAGATTTATTTATTTTTATATATTATATTTTTATATTTATTATAATTTATTATATTTTTATATATTTATTTTTATATATTTTATTTATATAATATTAATATATATTTTTAATTTATTTAATGTAAATTTTAAGTTTGTAAATTATTTTTAATGAATAGATTTGTAAGTTTTATAAATTATAAATTAGACTGAATAAAAAAAAATTTAACATATAATATATCTAAACTTAAATATCAAAATTTAAAAATAAATTAAACTTAAAAATTTAAAATCTAATTCAACTTAATTTAATTTCATCCTCCTTTTTAAGTATGCACGATAATTTTTAAAATAACAACAAAAAAGTATGTACGATAATTTTTAAAATAACGACAAAAAATATAATTACAAGACAATAACTTTTATTTCCATTTCATTAATAAACTAAAGCCGCATATATCGGATTTTAATAATAGAAAAGAAACACGTGCCAACAATTTGTACTATATGTCCAGGATTCCAAATTTCCAAATCAATTGGGAATTTCATATACCTGAATAACACGAGTGTCAACGGTCATTTAATACTCCTTTAGCATTTATTTTAATAATGAAAAATATTAATATTTATATTAAAATTGCTTTACAAAATTGTAATATATCTTTAACTTTTTCTTAATTGAATGTTTACCAATTAATATTTTTATAAAATAGTATATTGATAAAAGTAATAAACATTTTTTTAAAGTTTTAAAAATAAAAAACTCACATCTTTTTTTATTTTTTTATGATATCATAAAATATTTATTATTATATTTTATTTATTTTTTTTACAAAAAATTAAAATAAAAACAAGATAATACTTTTAAAAATAAAAAATAATTTTTTCAAAGAATTAATTATTTGGCAAGAATATTTTTTCCAAATTGATCTCACCGTTCAGTAATAAGTGTGTCCCTTGACTGTCTGTATATATCTGAGGACACCTGTGTTTGGAAGGGCGCCGAATGTTGTGTACCACTTAACGAATCGCAATAGAAGAGAAGTCCTCATTTTCTGTCTTAACGGATCTGATGGCTTTACGGTTCAGGAACCAAACACAATTGGGAGAGTTGGTTTGAAAATCATGTCAAACATTCCCACATCGCTCTCTGAGATTTGCCTCACACGGTTTCGCCTTGCCATCTCCATTGCAGACCCATGGCCCTTCTCATGAACCCCTCCGCACTCTAGCACTACACCCACCCTCCTCTTCACTTTCATTCCCACACACAATACAATACATCTTTATATCTTCTCTCTCTCTCTCTCTCTCTCTCTCTCTCTCTCTCTCTTCACATCACTCTCGTACATGTCCAAGATTCGGGGATTCAAGCTCGGGAAGCGCCTCATCCGGGTCTCCAGATGGATCTTCAGGAAGATCCGGATCCGAAAGCGACCCGGATACTGTCGCCTTGGTGGTTCTTCTCAATCGCTGGCAAGGAGGCCCATCGCGAAGCTCCTCACGTGGGGTCGCAGGCTAACCGCAGGAGCCAAGTCCTTCTTGACGGTAGGATCCGGGTCCGGTTATGCTCAATTAGGATCCGAACCGGATTCGAGTGTGCCGAAAGGACACCTAGCCGTGTACGTGGGGCAGAAGGATGGTGAGTTGCATCGTGTTCTTGTGCCGGTAATATACTTCAACCACCCTTTGTTTGGGGAACTGCTGAAGGAGGCAGAGAAGGAGTTCGGGTTTAACCACCCAGGAGGGATCACCATCCCGTGCCGGTTCACCGAGTTTGAACGGGTCAAGACCCGAATTGCATCCGGATCCGCTAAGAGCTCCCATCCAAGATAGGCCTGGCGCTGAGGTGATTTCCCATCACATAACCGAAAAATCGAAAATTACTTTCCTAGGAATTTTTTTTCGTTATGATAATTTAACCTCTTGGTTTAAATTTTTGAGGTAATTTTTACCTTTTCTATTTTGCGAATGCTGTAATGGTATTATGTATAGTGAATACAAAGTGGATTTTTATTTTTTTCCTCTCCCAAATGAATTGTTATAACTGAACTTATTTATAAGATCCTTTCAACAATTTTTTTAGAGTTTTTAATGTAGAATCTTTTATGAAAATTTATACTTATTTTTCATTAATTAAATATTTATAATTTTTTCCTTTTAATTAAAAGCACATTTTTTATTTTAAATAAAAATAAATATAAGATGTTGTAATAATTTTTTAGAAATCAATAAATTAATTAAAATTTTAGTAATTTTTTAATTTGGTAAAAATTAAGAGTTTCGTGTGTAAGTAAGATCAAAGGTAATCTATAAGTAGTATTTTCTATAATTTAAAACTTTTTTTAAGAAAAGAGTCGAAGCCTAAATATTTTTATTAATTTTTATATTTTAAATATTTATTTTTTTAGTATGTTTAAATTTGATTTAAAATTTCTTTATTAATGTTTATAAATTTTCAAATTTTTAAAAAAATATTTATTATCACATAATATACATTTAGCAGGATCACGTCAACATCATTTTAAAGTCACATTAATATATGATATATTATATTTAAATTTATATATTAATAAATTTTACAAAACTTTAGAATTTTATAAAAATTAAAAAATTAGTAATTGTTTTAATCAAAACTAAAATTAAATATAATTCACTTTAAAAAGTTAAAAATATATTTAAACAATTAGTTATAAATCAGTTTAAATTGAGCGCGTATTTCTTGTAAACTATGTAAATATCTTTTTCATATTGTCTTTCAAATAAGGTAAAATTTATTATAGTCATGATGTTAATATTAATGATAGATTTAAAATAATAATGATGAAGATAACGATGCGGAACTGATTTAAACAAGTTGACTTTTTATTTTTTAAAAATTTTGTTATATATTAATAATGCTGTTTTGTATAAATTAAAAAAATTAATAATATTCTTATTTATAGTAAATTTGTTATAATTATTTTTATTATATTCCAAAAATAAAGATATAATAAAAAATATAAAATATTATTTTAAAGTTTTAAAATGATAAATGAAAAAAACAATTTTTAAATAATCATAAAAAAGAAAATAAAAAACATATTTTATAATTAAGATAAGTATTAAATGAACGATTCTTTTAATATGTATTAAAAATACATAATAAAAAATAATTAATTAAATAATATATATTTACGAGAAATTATAATATAATATTAATATATTAAATCACAATGACCGATTAAGTTAAATTGAACTTCATTAGTTAATACATTTACTGGATGACTATATATTTTTCTTTCAACATGCTTTTTCATAATGCTTATCCAAGTTTAGTTTATATTATTCTATAATATAAAAGGTGAATGTTAATTTGTTTTATTTTGCTGTATACTCTCCTTTACTAACTATTTGACATTCTTTTATAATATATATATATATATATATATAATGTTTATATTAATATAGCTCATATGTATGTGCATCACTGAATATGATATATAAATTTCTCGGAACAGAGAGAATTTACTCAAATTTTCATAATAAGCAAAATGACATTAATATGTTTTTCGCGATACCCTGCGCCCCCCTGATTAGTGTGTTATTTTTTACAGAGAATTTATTTATTAATTTATTGTATATTTTAAACTGAATTCAAAAATTATAAATAAATCTCGAATCGTATGATATATTTTTAAACCAGAAGTTTAATAATCTGAACTTATTATCTGAATTTTATTTTTATTAATATTTTACTTTATTTTGCATGAGCACGTATTCTTTGTGTCATGATTGAAAATATACATATTTATCATACATGATATGTAAATATTTCTGATAGCAAAATGGTTTTAATATGTTTTTTATGTTATTTTCCTGAAATATATATTTGTTTTAATTTTGTAAAATTATATATACCAGTAATTATATATTTATTTATATTATATTTAAAGCTATTAAAATTAATGTAACGATAAAGTAATAATAATTTAATATAAAAATTTAGATTTGAATCTCATTATTTCTCACAATAAAAAAATTATATTATGATCGAGCTTTAAACAGTATTAATTAAACCAATCATTTTCCTTTGATAAAAGGTGTCTTTTAATCAGGGTTGTAAATCCCCATCGCAATTGTGTTGTGGTTGAGATAGTAGTTGTTGCAGACAAATGTGGCTTGATATGGTCAGTGTTCGTGGGACTGCAATCATGATTCGATCATGCATGCTCTTCGAACTAATACGTCAAGCATTTAATTTATTATTTCATCTTTGCCATTTCATGAAATAAGTCTTACATAATCTTGAGTCAGCTAAATTAATGAATCATAATCGCTGCTTAATTCAACTTGTCTGATTATTTATTTTATATGTAATTCAATATATATGTATATATATACGATCAAATTATTTTAAAAATAACGGTTGAATTTTATTAATATAATCATTAAATTAAATTTTTTTATATAATTATGTATATAAAATTTAATAAAATTTTAAAAAAATTGATAATAATTCAAACAGTTGAACATAACTCAAATTTAGTAATTGGAGGATAATTTTGGTAATTAATTGAAAATCTTGATTCTAAAAATAATCTTGAGAAATAGAATTGTTCCGTTTGGGAATCTAGATATACTGTCTCCATAATATAAATAGATAACAAAATAATAAAAAATAAAAAAATGAGTGTAAGAAGAATAAGGTGTAAGTTGTTTTCAGAAAATATTTATTTTATTTTTTGAAAAATGTTTTTATTTTTATATTTTTTAAAATAAAAATATTCTTATTTTATTATCTTGTTTTTATTTGTATAAAACAAAAATATGTTTGCATTATCATTTTCAATAAACTAAAAATTTATACGAAAAATTTAATATGAAGTGTAAAATTATTTGAATTTATACTTTTATATATTGATGAATATTTTTAATAAAAAATAATCGTGCAAAATAGTAAATTTATTATAATATTTTTAGTAGTCTAAATGATATTTATACATTTATTGTTATAATTTTTTAAAATATAAAAAATAAAATTATCATTTTTATAGTAAGGTTATTTTTTATTGTAAAATAAAGTCATAATATTATGACAAGAAGAAAATTATTTGGTTTATCTTTAAAAAACTAATCAAATACTTATAATTTTTTTTTACATTTGAATTATAATAATTTCTTAAATTTATATTATTTTAAGAGCTTAAATATCATCCAAAATTATTATTTTATTTATTTTTATTTAAACTTTAATGATCTGTAATCAATTTTTTTTAAAATTATTTTCTAAAAAATCTATGCTATATTGTCGTCTAATATAATTATCTTAGTACAATAAACATTGGAAAGTAATTTTTCATTTTAATTAAATAATTTGGTATCAATTTTAAAAATTAATTTTTATTTTATTTTTAATATTTTAAAATATTTTTAATAAATAATATCTATGATTAAATAATTTTTCTTTTTGATTATAATCATCCTTTATCACAGAATCACATGTAGTATATTTTTATTTTTAGAATGAAATAAAATAGTTAATATATTAAAAAATTTAAAATTAATAAAATAAAATTGATTTATAAATAATTAAAGAACATATTGAATAATTTATAAATACTAATAAAAATATAAAAAAAACATACTTTTATGAAATTTTGAAAAATTATTTTCAAACCTTAAAACATCTAAATATATTTTTAAATCATTTGTTTCTTTTTGTTTGGAATAAAAACTTATAAATATCATATTAAAATTATAAATTATCAACATTTATTATTTTATCTAAGTTTTAGATCCAATTTTTTAAGATGCAGATAATGTGTACCATCCATAAAACTAATATAATTCTACGTATAGAATATAAATAGTATTGTAGAAATAAAAAGGTAATAAAATATTAAAATAATACATGTTTAGATGTTTATTTTAAAATAAGAAAAATATTTTTGACTATTTATTATACGACGATGATAGTCGTTTGATTTCTTAGACGAATACCTCTTCTATCTAATTTGAAAATTGCTCTTAAAACTATTTTAAACCATTTTTTCATATATGAGAAATGTTGAAAGTGTTCAGCAACAATTCGATAATTCATATTATGATATACTATGATTAAAACATTATCCTTGATTTCTCTAAATTTACCTTTTTGCAATCTCTCAAATTTGTATTATCCTTTAATGTATCACAAAAATTAAAGAAGAACTCTAAAGATGAAAAATCAAGAAAGAAAAGTGATTTTCAATCTTCCTAAAATCGTCCTATCCCTAATGATCTCCATCTTTAAATCTATTTTAAAGATATCTATTTCATTTCCTATCTCATTCATCCTCTATCTCTTATTCCTGTTTTTGAATCTTGTTATGCATACACAAAAATGGAGATGATGTCTCTATCTTCTCCTAAACAACCATTTTGGTGGAAAAAGTAATTCTAACTATTTTGAAAAATTGAAGTATCACAATTATGGTTATAACTATAGTTACAATCATAAGTATTGGTTGTCAGTAGTTACTCTCACAGTTCTGAAATTGTTAATCCTCCTTTTTTCTTTTTACTATGTTTACACTTTCTAATCTTTTCATTTTAGATTCCTTATCAAATACAAAGTTAAAGTATAATAAATTCTAAAATAAAGAAATTAATTAAGCGAAAAGTATAAGAATTTACGATACATGAAAATTTAAATAAAAAATTAAGAAAAAGAAATGTATATATTAGCACATCTAACAACATTCTGGCTATCTTCCACTATTCCATGGTGTTAAGGTTAAGATAATTTATGGGTTCATCCAATAATAATAAATCATAGAAGTTCCTTACCATGTTATTTGACGTCTTCTTTCTTGAACTTATTCTTAAAATATTAAGATGAATTCATTATTAATTCAACCTTCTTTATATAATCAATAACAATCTAATTTTTTAAGAATGTTTTTTTCTTTGAAACTCTTAAATTCTCAACCATTCTTATTCTTTTTATTGTCTTGATTCAATAAATGTTTCTAGAGGTAAATATTTTTAGAAATATTCAAACAAAATTCTATAATAATTATATTTTCTTTTATTGAGATGAATTTCTCTACCTTATTCTTACAGCGATGAAGTATAAGTTTATGGTTTTCAACCTTGATAAATATTTCTTCAAATTATATCTTTATTGTTGTTAAATTTTCAATCATTTGATCATCAATTTCAATAGTAGAATTGTTACTTTCCCATGAAAGGATCATGATACTCAATCAAAATTTTAAAAAAATATAATAAAAAATATAAATAATTTTAAATTGATAGAATAAAAAATAATAGATCTAAAAAAAATGATATAAAAATATTTTACTATTTTTAAAATAATATATAAATATTTATAAAATAAAAAACATAAAAAAATTAAATTTCTAACTAATTATTTAACTAACTATTCAAATTATATTCTAACTAGCTCTTCCGATGATAATATCATACATATTTTTTATATTATATAAATTTAACATATTTTTCTACTATTCTAGTCTATCATTTGATTTCTCTAATATAATCACTGATTTTAAAAAAGTTGTACTCTATTTTATTATATATATATATATATTATTTAAGATACAATAATATAAAATATTAAATTGATCTAAATTTAAACTCATTAAATAATATGACATAAATATAAATTTGATGTACTACTTCTACTTTATAGTACACCTATTTTATAGATGATTTGGTTTCTTTATTTACAACATTAAATAATCTTAATGGTCTGTTATACATTTATATTATAATGTATATGTTAAAATTACTAAATTTTTTTTAAAATTTTTAATTTATTTTTATTATTTGACAATTTATTCATTAAAAATTGATTAATATAATGATAATATAAATATTTTTTTACCCTATCATCTAATAAGAAATTATTATTATCGCTAAAAAATGTTAATTTTTTTAGTAATTATTTTAATGTTATATTTATTATAATTTTTTAAATTAATTAATATATATAAATATTATAGTGATATTTTATCAAAATTAAATTTTAAAAAATAAATCTCTCATTTTAGGAGAGAGATATAATTTTAGAATAATATTATATTAAAAGTGAAAGATAAATAACATGCTAAAATGTAAATAAAGTTTGTAAATGCATGGCCTGTTTATTTGACAGTTTTCAAAGATTTTTTTTTATTAAAATATGTGTAAAAGTTTTAGAAAAATTACAAAAATTGTAAAAATTAAAAACATCAAAATATCTATTATAACGGTTTTGTTTAATGCTAAATATTATTTTATAAAATATACTGTAAAATATTTATACCGTGAAAGTTAATTCTTTCCAAATTTGATACAAAAAGACATTAATATATAACTCTAAAGTTAAGATTCATTACAAAATAAATTTTATTTTATAACAATTAAAAATTTATTACATGTTAATGATAATTTTTGTTAGTATTATCTTTACTATTATTTGTATAAATTTTACAGATCTATATATTAACATTTGATATATTAGAGTATATATTAATATTTTTATTAATAAAATCATTTATTAATATAGTATATCTTATTGTTAATATAAACTTATGATGTTCATGTTGACAGTTTAATTTTTGTTTAAAAATTATATTGATAATAATTAATTTAACATTAAATTGTTTGTAAATTATATTTTTTTACAATAATTATTGATTGTCTATTTCGTTATTATACATAGCTGAATTTTATATTTTCTCAATAATATATTTTAATCTCATTTTCTCACGGTTCATTTAGAATTGAAATAAAAATATGGAATGGAAATATCTAAAGATAATTATTATGGTTGTCATTTTTTTACTTTTTCTTCTATGATATACTATTTACCTTGGAGGCTATTTTTCTAGTGTTTAATCGAATATTTCCATATATAATTGAGACCAACCCTCAAGTTTAAAAAGGTAGTTGGGTAAAAGTCTTCTATAAAATAATGACTCTAAGATTAGAGCCCTCAACACATTCTAGGTGAAATCCATATTACACTATGATCAATCACTATTAAATTTTAGAGGTAACTTTTAAGCATCTTATTGCGTGAAATTAATTGGCTGCAAAATTTGGTAATATCATTAAATTAATTGAATATCTATATGAGGTTTAAAATCTAACTAAGAACATTTCTTGTACCCTAAGTTGTGCGTTCAACTTTAATTCTGAGGAAATTCTTGCTGAGTTGATAATTAGTACCCTCAGAGGTATTGTACTTTTTGGACTTCAAATTTGGGAGTTTTGAGTAACATACTATAAACTAAACTATAATTTCTCGTGTGTGTATAGTTAGTTCGTTAGAGAATTAATTTTCCCTATCTTTGATCTAACATAGATGAAATTTATGAAGTGATAAATAAGCATGAATTCAAATGAGAAATTTTTGTGACGTTAAAGATTTGTGCTAACTAAAAAAGTACATGTAACTTTAATTAGTACTTGAAGCGAGAATTAAAAAATTATGTCTGTTGTTAGAATAGTTTATATTAGGTTTTGAGCTTGAACGGTTTTTCTTATTATACACTTAAAAAGTGAATTAAAATTAGTAAAGTCGTTAACAATAATGGAATGTACAGCCAAATATGATTGGCGTATCTATCACAAGAATTCCTTCCTTATCTTCTTCAAATGAGTCATTCACCTAGCAAAATTTGCCACGGAAAGAAAAGTTCCCAATTCTGGTAGATTTCATTGTCTCAACGTATTTAGGTGATAAATTTGGTACATAAGTTTTTTTCTTATTTTCCTTTTCTATTTAATCCATCAAAAGAAAAGTGGGAAAGGAAAAACCTGCCGGCAACGTTTTCTCACCAGAAGTGTCCTTGTCACCAAAGATAACGAAGTTTGTGGAGAATCTTACATTCATACTCGATAAAAAAGCAAAGCCATTCATAAGAAAATAAGAAAGGGGTACTCACCTCCCACTAGGTGCAAAAGAGTCAAGGACGTTTTGATAATGTCAAGGGTCTTTTCCATGAAGAAAGCGCAAGAAGACCAAGTTGATGATCAAGTTTGGGTGGTGTGGTCCATGACAGAATCAAATATCTAACCCAAACAGGCTTCTGATTCATACTTTTATATGGGTAGGATTAGGACCATACAAGATAAAGAAAATTCTTATGTTAATTTGTTTTTTGCCTTATAAATTTAACCATTTTAAACAATTTAAATCAGTACTGTTTGTCGGGAATTTATAAATCCATCTATACCTTTTGAACGGATTCTAGCAAGAAGAAAATTCCCATTTGTCTCCCATCCATGTTTTTTTTTTCTTTCTTTAATTAACGATTCTTGAAAATAAGACTTTGGGTAATTCAAAGCTTCAACATGTTATATTGTTTGATCAGATTGCATAATTGGGCAAATAGACATTATTATAAACCCATAATTTATAGTTGATATTGCAATCTTCTATTTACTATCGCCCCAGAAAAATAGAAGATCTTTAATGTACTCTTTTTGTCATTTTGTCTAAGGCAAAATGGTAAGGACAAGAGAAGAGTAGGAAGCTCCTCTTCACAACAAAAGATCTCAATCACAAACCCCAACCCTTGGCATGAAGCACTCCCTTCCTCCCTTACCGCCAATACTCTCGAGTTTGAAGAAGAGGGATCAAATGTCTTGTTTCCTAGTTAACACTTGCTTCGAAGGTTCCTCTGCCATCAAACGAACAAGAAATGGTGAGTTTGTGAAAGAAGAAACCATGGTGATCCATGGGAGTGGACTGAAAGAAGGGAAAATCTTTGCTTATCAAACCTCGAAACAGAATGATGACTATTTGCAAATGAATTATGCTCTCAATACTTGTCACTTAACTTGAGAGAAAAAGAATCTCCCTCTCCCTTTAGGTATGGCTTGCATGTTTTGGTGGGAATCAGGTCAATTAATTTTCTTTTTCTTCAAGCCACAATTAACAAGGAAAGCTAGATTTGTTCACCCTAATCTCCTACACCACAAGCGCATATCATGGATCATATAGTTTAGGATTTTAATTTTCATTATTTGTCTCCAAACCTTAACTTGTTTCTCCATGTCAAATGTTCAAAGGTCCTTATTTTAATCCCTTGATTAATCTTCATCATACAATTTTTGTTTTGTATTCTCACATAAATATCTAGTAGCAATTGGGTTCTACTATTCACCTTGTAACACCTTAACCTAGTAGGCATTACCTCATCCACAAACAGATCAATACAAAACGTTCCCATTCATACCTATCAATAGAAGAGGTATCATAATAATCTATAACAACGACAACCAAAGAAATTCTCCTGCACTAACATAAATAAGATAGAACGAGGACCGATATATATCCAATTCACAACACGAGGTATCAAATGAGTCTTTCAAAAGATAGGCCTCTCGGTGGGCCATTACAAATCCAAGCAAGAGGGTTAAGAGAAAACATAATACTACGTACATAAAAGAAAAATACATGATTAAACAATTTTCATACAAACAATTATCGCTTTAGACTATGTTTATTTATGTAAATTGTGTTCAATTTTAACATTTGACTGAATTTTATGCTATTGGACCTCAATAAGCTTTAACGAAAAGTTTGATTTTCAAATTATAATGTATTTTAACCTTATTTTACCCTTTTAATTGATTTTTTATTTTTGGCTCCATAGAAGGATGAAAACCTAGAATCAATATGCTAGTGTATGGTTACCAATATGTAGAATCTTGATATTTGGTGTTTAATTTGAATTTCAACTTTTGATTTTATCACTTTTTCCCTTGATGTTTTTTCTGTAATTTTGGATCTTGTTTGTAAATTTATTTTTAAGTTTATCATTCAATTTTTAGAATTTTATTTTATAAATATTATTAATTTATTTAAAGATAAATGTGTGAGATGCTTAATTTAGCATTTTTCATGAAAATTGAGAAGATTTATGGTAAGTGTTGTTAGTATATGAGTTATTTTAACTTCGATGATTCGAATAAAAAGACAACTCCTTTAAATTAAGAAATTCGATCGAAAGCAAATAAAGGAGAATTCAACTTAAAGATAAAAAAAATATCAGAAACTTTAATTAATTTATATAATTATGAATACGACGAGTATAATGTATGGTAGTGTTCATGTAAGTACACATTATACATTTATATAAAATTAATTAGCCTGTTGTTATATGTGTCATGATTATGTAAAGTAATTGTTAAATAGTTATTGTGTATAAAATTTAATAAATAGGCATAAATAAGTTGTAATGAAGAGATACATCAATATATAAATTGTTTCTTGTGCTTATTTAAACTCCTTTACCACCACCATCACATCTTATAAGTCAAATTAAGATTATTCAAAGGATCTATGTGAATATAAATATAATTTAATTAACAATATTTTTAAATTTATTGCTTGCCCTATTTTAAATTAAATTAAATTTATTTGATCATCGTATTTAATTATTTTTTATTTTTCAATTGCTTGCTTTTTTATGATAAAGGAACCCAACAGTTCGAGGTAACAATCCAACAGAGTCTTGGATAAGTATCAATCGAGAGTTGAAAATAATTTTACACAAACAATTTAGCATGCCAGGTAGGACCCTTTGTTCTAACTTAACAAAATATAATCAATGCATGGTATTAAGAAGTGAGACAAAAGTAATGGCTAATAGAAACAAGAATTCTATATCTATTGTTCAACATTAAGATAGGAAAAAATAATAATGTCACAAATTACTAGTGGAAAATAGATTTTTTATATTGATTCCTTTGAACTTTTTATATTAATTATTTTAATGGGGATATATAAAGTTAGACATTCTACATTGATTCTACAATCGATGTAGTAAGTCCACTTTCTACATCAATTAATAGTTGTAAATTGATGTAGTAAGTGGACTTTCTACATTGGTTCTTATTTGAACCGATGCAAAAAGTCTCACTTTCTACATCGATTCATATTTTAATTGATATAGAAAGTGACATTAACCAATGTAGTAAGTGAAACTTTTTACATTGGTTAAAGTATGAACCAATGTAGAAAATCTTTTTTTTTTAAT
This sequence comes from Canavalia gladiata, assembly GCA_037954105.1. Lineage (NCBI taxonomy): Eukaryota > Viridiplantae > Streptophyta > Magnoliopsida > Fabales > Fabaceae > Canavalia > Canavalia gladiata. The sequence continues at coordinate 44,484,670 of CM075661.1, forward strand.
TTCCAATTTGTTTGAGCATACTACCACATAATTTAATCACAATATGTGTATATACAACCAAACAACACAACCAAACAAAATAGTAGCCTAAAACTTCATTTATTAAAACTAGATATATCATTATACATTATCAAATCTAAATACATTGAATATTTTATAAAAAAATAACTTAAAGTTACATAAAATCAATCCAAATTGGTTACCTCTATCATATATTCCTCCTAACATCTTCTAATATCACCAATGTCTTGTTTGCTTAAAAGGTGAGGATTTCAAAATATGTACAAAAAATGTTGAAACAAAATTAGAGAAAATATCATGTTATTAATTAAAATAAAATTACCAAATTGTGATAATTGTAATTATCTCGATCTAAGAATCAACTATAGATGTTGAGACAATGTGAAACATGTCTCATAACATAATATCTACTCTTGGTTCCTCTAGCTTGTCTTTGGCACTTCAAATTAATATAATTAAGGATGATTTAATGATAAAATATATAAGAATAATTTTTAATAAACTACTTACACATGAAATTATCCATAAAGGCTTTTTAATATTTGTTGAATACATCCTTTTTAATAAAAGGTAAGCATTTATTACTCTATAATAAAAGAATAATAAAATTAATACCTTTGAGAATAAAAATAATGAATATAAATAAAAATAGGATAAAAAAAAATTACACATCAATAATATTCCTTATGTCTTTCTTCGAATTTTGCCAAGTAGAGCATAGAAAGACAACTACATTCTATTTTAAAGAAATAATGATTAATTACCAATTAGACCTACAAAATTTGGATAAAAATGAATCAAAATTAGAAGTTTAATTTAAGGTGTTAAATAAAAATTTCAAGTATCGACTTACGATTGAAAATAAGGTGCTAAGTAACATTCTTTATCAGTTTCTAATCTTGTATGTTACTTGGCCTATTCCTTGATTTTTGATATGAACAGGGTCAAGAATTCATACAAGTCTAAGTTTCCTCTTTATGTACATATACGATACAATTACCTAATATTATGAATAAATTCTAATTTTTAGAATTTGAAAAATGCTTAATTAATTGAAGTAAGGTTTACAAATTTACTTACATTAACCATAATTGTAGAATTGATACACATAGGAGATTGATACCCACAACTAGCTCCAAGATATCCTTCCTAGTAATATAAAAGGGGATAAGAGTGAGCTTTCCTATGATATCAGGTTTTATAATGAATTATAAAGGTTGGTTACCCAGGTTAACAACAATACCGAACAGACGGCAAGTAGATCAATTTCAGGTTTCTTTTGTTGGGATAAAAGATTTTTTTTAGCACCAACATCAATCTTCTCTCCAAGATCTTCCCAATGAACGTAAAATGAATTTAGAAAATATTAGGAAATATATATAGGTTAGAAACATTAAAAAAATTTAGAAATTATTTAATACCTTAGGTTGAGCCTGCTACATAAGTCTTCTCGACCATAAAATGAAATGATTGGGAGCTTGCCCTATTTTATGAACCTCCTCAATAGGCACATGAATAGGAGCGTTTGTATCTTGAACTCGTTTGACCATCACCCTAACATTATCATTATTAATTTCCTTGTGATGGACGGTTGAACCTAAAAGAATTTTTCAATGGATATCAAATGAAGCAGATCATCAACTCCGTTTAGGAGAAATGGAAGGGTTCTCCTATGTATGTGTTTGGGAAAGTCCCAAAGATGTAAGCTCCTGCCTGAGCTCTTGTCTTAGCTCCTCTCGAAGTTGTTCCATAAGTTTTTACCTCATGTATTCTCTTATGACCTCCAACTTATCCTTTGACACCAATCCTTCTTTTGAGCCACATGTACTGGAAGACAATCCAAAGTACTATCTAATGTTAACACCTTGTCTAGTAGCACGAACACAACTTGGATGCTCCGGTTGGCCAATAACAATACTACGAATATCAACTCGTCTAATAGGAACAAAGGTTCCTTGTGAGCTTTATTCAACCAAAGAATCCTACAAAATATAAATTATCATCATTAGTAATATATATTTTTAAGGTAATTTATTAAAAAAATTGCTTAATTTTATAATTACTTAAAATTTTCTCAACAACAATGTGAGATAACTCTAATGTATACTCTCGTGAAGGCTTTTGTCGTACTCTCTTCAATTTCTGATGATGTGCGGGTGGTGATGATGGAGACAAGTGTAGATGAGTTTGCTTGAGATGATTGTTCATGTTCTTTTAACTTCTGCCCAATTAGTCTTTCCTCAAGCTCAATTTCCCACGAGACAATCAATGGGGGTAGCAGTTATTTGAAAATATTTGTTGAGCCTTCTTTCTTTTCTCCTATTATAATAAATCAAATCAATTAGACATAAAAGAGAGCATATGAGTCAAATAAAATTAAACACAAACATGCAAAGATACATACAATGAAAGCAAGATCCTTCCGGGTCTTAACAAATTTCTATCATGCCTTATCAATCTAGGAATTGGTACTCCTCACAAGGAGACACATCCTTTAATAGCCCTATATATATATATATATATATATATATATATATATATATTGACACGCTCGTCGCAAACGTGCAAAAATAATTTCTAGATTTTCCCCAAACTATTGGTATAGTATAAGGTGCAACCTAGGTCATCTCCCAAAGACCATTTCATATTCTTAAGCAAATTAGGAGAAAATTAGAACAAGGGGATTTTGTAAAGATTTGATATTGAGTTCTAAACACAAAATACAGAATGAAATTAATTTCACTTAACAATTATCAACTCAAGGAATTCAGAGGCTATTTTCTTAACTAATCATTGATCACTAAAATCATGCATTGTGTTTATCAACCTAGGATCATCTGGAACCCCTAAAATGATCCTTGAATTCTCTACTGAGAAACCTCTCAGAATTTAATTGATTATGATCAACAAGATTCAGTAACCACTTAATCTTTTATCTAAACCAATTTCACAATCAGAATTCAGTTGAAGTAAGTAATAAAATGAAAACCTTCAATTCAATTACTTAATTTCTACTCTTCAAACTTTTGGAAAATGATTTACCAATCAAAAACCAATTATAAATCAATTATGCATTAATCAAAATACGTCAACCGATCAAACTTTGATTGAAGAATAAAATTGAAGAATATAGTGAAGCAGAGTAGAAACCACTTAATAAGCATGTAAATAAAGATCAAGACCTCAAAGTTAAAATGAAAATAGCTTGAATCCTTGAATTGAAACTACAAACCTAGCCTTCCATGAAGGAGGCAAACTAACAACAAAGAAAAACTAAGTCTTCCATGTAGGAGGCAACTAACAATAAATAAAAACTAAGCCTTCCATGAAGGAGGCAAACTAACAACAAATAAAACCTAAGCCTTCCATGAAGGAGGCAAACTAACAACAAATAAAACCTAAGCCTTCCATGAAGGAGGCAAACTAACAAGAAAGAAACAAAGATGGAAAATGGTATTGGAGTTAATCTCCAAGTGGTGTTTTTCTCCTCTTGTAAACCCTTCTATTTATAGAGGATTTTTGAGGCATCATCTTCAGAAAGTCACCAACTAGGATATTACTTTTCTACCCTTTTATTGCTTTCACATGGGCTTTGTTGAAAATGCAAAACACTTTTGAATTTTTTTGTCACCAATGAGCACAACAATTTTGACTTTCTTGCACCGCAATTTCGGATGTTCACATGTCCGAATTAGAGCTTGACTTCTGAACAAAAGTTGTAGCCTCGGATCTTAGCTGTCCAACAGATTTGATTTCATCTCAATATGTCTTCTGTATCTCAAGATATTGCCGGATCTTTTCACACTGTTCAAATTCCACGTCAGCAACACTATCTCATCTTTTGAGATAATTTCGGAGTCCTAAACATCCCATTTAGAGTCTGCTCTTGCTTTGTAACTGTGGACACTTCTTTAAGCTTTCATTCAAGATAGATTTCATGATTTTTGGATGTCTAAAACTCCTATTATGCTCAAAATACTATAATAGTGTCATTTTAATCGGGTAAGCAGAGAAATTCAATTAAACTTCATATGAACCCAAACTCATAAAATATGACAAAGACCACTTAATTGAACATATAAGAAATCTTAATGAGATAAAAGTGAGAGATAATTATTTATGAAATTTATGCTTATCAAATTCCCCCACACTTATCTTTTGCACGTCTCGGGCAAACTTAAGTTAAGGATTGGTGACTATTTTTTTTTTTTTTGAAAGAACATCAAAGTTTTGAGTTGATTTCTCAAGAATTCACAAAATTTCATGAAGCATTCTTTCATCACATTTTTGAAAGTACTTAGAAAGGCAACTTTAATTTGAAAAACATAGATTGAGAAAGATAAAACCTCACATGATATACTCTGAATCTCTCAAGTGTTTGATTTGGTAAGTGTTTCTCTCAAATTCAATCCATGAAAGATGAACTATCATAGGCTTGCATATCTTCTACTTCTCTACTACTATGTACACATGCAATGCACAAATCCAGAGGTCTTTATTTTGGTTATAACGGGATTAGAAAGATGAAATGATATATTGAAGAGATACAATGTTAGACCAAGGAAAATGGTGAGGATTGAGAACTGAGTCTAAGTGCAAGTGTGAGAAACAGATATTGATTCTTCATTCTTTTTTTTTTCTTTTCAATATAATAGTTTATTTATTAATTTATTGCTTCAGTTTATTTTTCAACCATGATATCGAGGAACACAACAATAATCTCCCCCACACTTATTGAAACACTTATGGTATGATAAATCCAGTATTCCTCACCTTCTATGGTCAGAAAAACTTGTTTTTGTTTTTTTTTTTTAGATTTGTGGTGAGCTAAAAAGAAGAAAAGGCTAATCGGCTCAAAGGGCTGATCAAAGGATAAAATTATACGGTTTGGTTATTTGGCCAAGTGGTTTGTTCAAGAAAAAAAATGCCTCAATCTTTTTTGTACAATTCATGTGAAAATGTAGCTTCAAAAAGAATCAATGCAAGTTCTGAAGTAACATATTCCATGGATGAAAATCACACAAGAAAGAAAATAATAATAAGGCTCAAAATCTCACAGGTAATATATTTATCACATCTAATCTATCCAGTTCAAATATGTGTTGCCAAACTAATTAATCTCGAAATGTAAATCATTTTGCTTTAATTATTTTATGAAATCTAAAGAAAAATATACTTCCACATTCAATTTTTTTTTAATGATAAGATGCGTATCAAGAGTCAAGTGTAGCTCCTTACTCAGCCATCTTACTCAAAGCAAGTTTATGATTCTAACCTAATTTTTTTTTGGGTTTTTTTTTAATTTTTCTTTTATATCAGACCATCCTCCCCCCAACCTATCCAAGACATTGTCCCCAATGTATTAGATGGAATTTCATATGACAGGAAAAGAAATGTGAGAAAACCACCAAAGTAAGGAAAAGTTATAACCGAAGAGTGGTATCTGGTTCTCTTTTGTCTCTGCCATCCTGATTTGGTTGGTTCACCAGCTGCATTGCTATATTCTAAAAATGGTGAAAATTTCAAATAAATTGAAAAGAAAATGTAAATGACAAACATACATGCATGAGAATGAACAGTAGTTGTGATTGTGGCTCACATCTTCCTCTGGTTTTACGTCCAGTAACGGCTGAAACGCCTTCTAAGAGTCGAGGATGTGCTTCCCATTCAGTTTTCTTGTAAACTGACAAAAGGGTCTTTTAAAGTCAGATTCCCAAGACTATAACGTGCTTTTTCCTTACGGAATAGTTCAAACAAATCAAGAATAGTATACCTAAAAAAAAATAAAATTGTTAGAAAGGTTAAAAATTTTATACAAACTCAAAAAAATTTGTTAGAAAGTTTAAAAATTTTATACAAACTCCTAAATAAGCCTAGGAAACTAAAATGGTCCCCGACAACAGCGCCAAATTTTTGACACGCTCGTCGCAAACGCGCAAAAATAATTTCTAGATTTTCCCCAAACTATTGGTATAGTATAAGGTGCAACCTAGGTCATCTCCCAAAGACCATTTCATATTCTTAAGCAAATTAGGAGAAAATTAGAACAAGGGGATTTTGTAAAGATTTGATATTGAGTTCTAAACACAAAATACAGAATGAAATTAATTTCACTTAACAATTATCAACTCAAGGAATTCAGAGGCTATTTTCTTAACTAATCATTGATCACTAAAATCATGCATTGTGTTTATCAACCTAGGATCATCTGGAACCCCTAAAATGATCCTTGAATTCTCTACTGAGAAACCTCTCAGAATTTAATTGATTATGATCAACAAGATTCAGTAACCACTTAATCTTTTATCTAAACCAATTTCACAATCAGAATTCAGTTGAAGTAAGTAATAAAATGAAAACCTTCAATTCAATTACTTAATTTCTACTCTTCAAACTTTTGGAAAATGATTTACCAATCAAAAACCAATTATAAATCAATTATGCATTAATCAAAATACGTCAACCGATCAAACTTTGATTGAAGAATAAAATTGAAGAATATAGTGAAGCAGAGTAGAAACCACTTAATAAGCATGTAAATAAAGATCAAGACCTCAAAGTTAAAATGAAAATAGCTTGAATCCTTGAATTGAAACTACAAACCTAGCCTTCCATGAAGGAGGCAAACTAACAACAAAGAAAAACTAAGTCTTCCATGTAGGAGGCAACTAACAATAAATAAAAACTAAGCCTTCCATGAAGGAGGCAAACTAACAACAAATAAAACCTAAGCCTTCCATGAAGGAGGCAAACTAACAACAAATAAAACCTAAGCCTTCCATGAAGGAGGCAAACTAACAAGAAAGAAACAAAGATGGAAAATGGTATTGGAGTTAATCTCCAAGTGGTGTTTTTCTCCTCTTGTAAACCCTTCTATTTATAGAGGATTTTTGAGGCATCATCTTCAGAAAGTCACCAACTAGGATATTACTTTTCTACCCTTTTATTGCTTTCACATGGGCTTTGTTGAAAATGCAAAACACTTTTGAATTTTTTTGTCACCAATGAGCACAACAATTTTGACTTTCTTGCACCGCAATTTCGGATGTTCACATGTCCGAATTAGAGCTTGACTTCTGAACAAAAGTTGTAGCCTCGGATCTTAGCTGTCCAACAGATTTGATTTCATCTCAATATGTCTTCTGTATCTCAAGATATTGCCGGATCTTTTCACACTGTTCAAATTCCACGTCAGCAACACTATCTCATCTTTTGAGATAATTTCGGAGTCCTAAACATCCCATTTAGAGTCTGCTCTTGCTTTGTAACTGTGGACACTTCTTTAAGCTTTCATTCAAGATAGATTTCATGATTTTTGGATGTCTAAAACTCCTATTATGCTCAAAATACTATAATAGTGTCATTTTAATCGGGTAAGCAGAGAAATTCAATTAAACTTCATATGAACCCAAACTCATAAAATATGACAAAGACCACTTAATTGAACATATAAGAAATCTTAATGAGATAAAAGTGAGAGATAATTATTTATGAAATTTATGCTTATCAAATTCCCCCACACTTATCTTTTGCACGTCTCGGGCAAACTTAAGTTAAGGATTGGTGACTATTTTTTTTTTTTTTTGAAAGAACATCAAAGTTTTGAGTTGATTTCTCAAGAATTCACAAAATTTCATGAAGCATTCTTTCATCACATTTTTGAAAGTACTTAGAAAGGCAACTTTAATTTGAAAAACATAGATTGAGAAAGATAAAACCTCACATGATATACTCTGAATCTCTCAAGTGTTTGATTTGGTAAGTGTTTCTCTCAAATTCAATCCATGAAAGATGAACTATCATAGGCTTGCATATCTTCTACTTCTCTACTACTATGTACACATGCAATGCACAAATCCAGAGGTCTTTATTTTGGTTATAACGGGATTAGAAAGATGAAATGATATATTGAAGAGATACAATGTTAGACCAAGGAAAATGGTGAGGATTGAGAACTGAGTCTAAGTGCAAGTGTGAGAAACAGATATTGCTTCTTCATTCTTTTTTTTTCTTTTCTTTTCAATATAATAGTTTATTTATTAATTTATTGCTTCAGTTTTTTTTTCAACCATGATATCGAGGAACACAACAATAATCTCCCCCACACTTATTGAAACACTTATGGTATGATAAATCCAGTATTCCTCACCTTCTATGGTCAGAAAAACTTGTCTTTGTTTTTTTTTTTGATTTGTGGTGAGCTAAAAAGAAGAAAAGGCTAATCGGCTCAAAGGGCTGATCAAAGGATAAAATTATACGGTTTGGTTATTTGGCCAAGTGGTTTGTTCAAGAAAAAAAATGCCTCAATCTTTTTTGTACAATTCATGTGAAAATATAGCTTCAAAAAGAATCAATGCAAGTTCTGAAGTAACATATTCCATGGATGAAAATCACACAAGAAAGAAAATAATAATAAGGCTCAAAATCTCACAGGTAATATATTTATCACATCTAATCTATCCAGTTCAAATATGTGTTGCCAAACTAATTAATCTCGAAATGTAAATCATTTTGCTTTAATTATTTTATGAAATCTAAAGAAAAATATAGTTCCACATTCAATTTTTTTTTTAATGATAAGATGCGTATCAAGAGTCAAGTGTAGCTCCTTACTCAGCCATCTTACGCAAAGCAAGTTTATGATTCTAACCTAATTTTTTTTTGGGTTTTTTTTTTAATTTTTCTTTTATATCAGACCATCCTCCCCCCAACCTATCCAAGACATTGTCCCCAATGTATTAGATGAAATTTCATATGACAGGAAAAGAAATGTGAGAAAACCACCAAAGTAAGGAAAAGTTATAACCGAAGAGTGGTATCTGGTTCTCTTTTGTCTCTGCCATCCTGATTTGGTTGGTTCACCAGCTGCATTGCTATATTCTAAAAATGGTGAAAATTTCAAATAAATTGAAAAGAAAATGTAAATGACAAACATACATGCATGAGAATGAACAGTAGTTGTGATTGTGGCTCACATCTTCCTCTGGTTTTACGTCCAGTAACGGCTGAAACGCCTTCTAAGAGTCGAGGATGTGCTTCCCATTCAGTTTTCTTGTAAACTGACAAAAGGGTCTTTTAAAGTCAGATTCCCAAGACTATAACGTGCTTTTTCCTTACGGAATAGTTCAAACAAATCAAGAATAGTATACCTAAAAAAAAATAAAATTGTTAGAAAGGTTAAAAATTTTATACAAACTCAAAAAAATTTGTTAGAAAGGTTAAAAATTTTATACAAACTCCTAAATAAGCCTAGGAAACTAAAATGGTCCCCGGCAACAGCGCCAAATTTTTGACACGCTCGTCGCAAACGCGCAAAAATAATTTCTAGATTTTCCCCAAACTATTGGTATAGTATAAGGTGCAACCTAGGTCATCTCCCAAAGACCATTTCATATTCTTAAGCAAATTAGGAGAAAATTAGAACAAGGGGATTTTGTAAAGATTTGATATTGAGTTCTAAACACAAAATACAGAATGAAATTAATTTCACTTAACAATTATCAACTCAAGGAATTCAGAGGCTATTTTCTTAACTAATCATTGATCACTAAAATCATGCATTGTGTTTATCAACCTAGGATCATCTGGAACCCCTAAAATGATCCTTGAATTCTCTACTGAGAAACCTCTCAGAATTTAATTGATTATGATCAACAAGATTCAGTAACCACTTAATCTTTTATCTAAACCAATTTCACAATCAGAATTCAGTTGAAGTAAGTAATAAAATGAAAACCTTCAATTCAATTACTTAATTTCTACTCTTCAAACTTTTGGAAAATGATTTACCAATCAAAAACCAATTATAAATCAATTATGCATTAATCAAAATACGTCAACCGATCAAACTTTGATTGAAGAATAAAATTGAAGAATATAGTGAAGCAGAGTAGAAACCACTTAATAAGCATGTAAATAAAGATCAAGACCTCAAAGTTAAAATGAAAATAGCTTGAATCCTTGAATTGAAACTACAAACCTAGCCTTCCATGAAGGAGGCAAACTAACAACAAAGAAAAACTAAGTCTTCCATGTAGGAGGCAACTAACAATAAATAAAAACTAAGCCTTCCATGAAGGAGGCAAACTAACAACAAATAAAACCTAAGCCTTCCATGAAGGAGGCAAACTAACAACAAATAAAACCTAAGCCTTCCATGAAGGAGGCAAACTAACAAGAAAGAAACAAAGATGGAAAATGGTATTGGAGTTAATCTCCAAGTGGTGTTTTTCTCCTCTTGTAAACCCTTCTATTTATAGAGGATTTTTGAGGCATCATCTTCAGAAAGTCACCAACTAGGATATTACTTTTCTACCCTTTTATTGCTTTCACATGGGCTTTGTTGAAAATGCAAAACACTTTTGAATTTTTTTGTCACCAATGAGCACAACAATTTTGACTTTCTTGCACCGCAATTTCGGATGTTCACATGTCCGAATTAGAGCTTGACTTCTGAACAAAAGTTGTAGCCTCGGATCTTAGCTGTCCAACAGATTTGATTTCATCTCAATATGTCTTCTGTATCTCAAGATATTGCCGGATCTTTTCACACTGTTCAAATTCCACGTCAGCAACACTATCTCATCTTTTGAGATAATTTCGGAGTCCTAAACATCCCATTTAGAGTCTGCTCTTGCTTTGTAACTGTGGACACTTCTTTAAGCTTTCATTCAAGATAGATTTCATGATTTTTGGATGTCTAAAACTCCTATTATGCTCAAAATACTATAATAGTGTCATTTTAATCGGGTAAGCAGAGAAAGTCAATTAAACTTCATATGAACCCAAACTCATAAAATATGACAAAGACCACTTAATTGAACATATAAGAAGTCTTAATGAGATAAAAGTGAGAGATAATTATTTATGAAATTTATGCTTATCATATATATATATAAATGTATATATATATATATATATTAGTGAGATGTGTCTTGAATACCTTCCAACAAAGACATTTCCTCTTTAACAATATAGTATTTGACACATCATATTTAAGCTACATAAAACAAGAGATGTAATTAATTATTAAATCATAAAGATATGTAGAAGTTCAATGCTTTAAAGTGATATACGATGATAGTTTCCCAAATATTTCACTTGAAGCTCTACATCATTCCAATCCTTCTTTAAGCTTTGCTCTGTCTGAGGAGGGCCACATAACTCTTAAATTTTGTTTTGTTTATCCATAAAAGATTCCCTATGGCCTAATCAAACTCTATAAGGATTCTTTGGTTACAAATCTAGCTAAGGGTTGACTCTCTTAATTGTATGGCTCATCTTCCCTTCTTATGTCAAGATTAGGTCAATCATGTATCTGTTGAAACATGTAAAAAATATATGTTAGAAACACTAATGAATATAAAATAAGTAATAGTAAACATGGATTGATGGTTCAATAAAATAAATAACTAACTTGTATCATATAACAACATTTTCTCATATCCTTTCATGATGATCATCTCGAATAACATGTACATCATCATTTTAATTTTTTTTCATTGATAGTAGCTATCATTGATGAGAAGGAAGTTTAAGAAATATCAACATTTGCTAGATCATTGGTGTCATCACTACAAATTGTGGTCTTTTCTTGAAGAATGACTGACCATCTTTTGTTTCTTAGTGGGTCATGATAAAAGGGTCATCCTTATAAGCTACTTTATGAAGGTTAACCAATGTAAATCCCAATTCATCAACTTGAAAACCACTGTTACTATCAATCCACTTACATTTCAAAATAGACACTCTAAATTTAGTGTAATCAATCTCCCAAATCTCTTTAACGACTCCAAAGTAAGACATGGATGCCATAATAGGATTGTTATCTTTAGGACCTAAAAAGTGCATTGACTCAACCACCACCATAACCCCACTATTTTTCAAGATACTTTTATCATCTTGAGACCTTGTGTAAAAGGAAAAATGATTGGTATCATATCTACTCCAACATATGACATCAATGTTTGACCCATTTGCTAGCCACTTCAATGTATCAGAGACATCATCATCCTTCTCAATAGTTTCATCAAACTAGGTTAAGAATGTTTTATTATGCTCATTCAACAATCATTTTTTGTTCATTCGAAGATTTTTCCCCTTATAATGATTTTGTGAGTAAATAAGTAAGGTTGAACCTCATCGATATTATTCAAAATATACAAATGTGCTTAAAGAACTTCTGCCCGTGCTTTTCAAAGTTATGCCTCATGTACCTTTACCTCCTTGTCTTCCCTCGTGACAAGACTTAGGAAACCTCAGACATATACTTTGCACAAAACTCAATAGCCTTTTCTACAATGTATCTTTCAATCATGGATGCCTTAGGACAGTGTGGATTCTTTACATATCCTTTTATATTTTTTATGTATCGTTCAATTTGATACATCCAATATGGATAAACTAGACCATATAACTTGATCTCTCTTACTATATGAACAACAAAGTGAACCATAATGTTAAAAAATGGAAGAAAATATATCTCCAAATGGCACAAGATAGTAAAAGCTTCATCTTTGAACCCATTTGCTACATATAATATTGAAAAAGAAGTACAACCTAGTTATGGTGTATTTAACTTTTTTAGATAAAATATCAAAAATAACTACTGGAAGTAGCTATTGCATCAAGACATGATAATCATGATACTTTCAGCTAACTTTAGATCTTTCAAGGAGACAAGCTTTTTGAAATTTGAAGAATAACCTTGTGACATTTTAACCCAACGTAGACACTCATAAAAACTTACTTTCTCTTTTTTTGACATTGTAGGACATGTCAAGGGAAAATATGTCTATTTACCCACAAATTGTGGCACTAACTGCTATTGTATATCCATCTAAACCAAATCTAGGCGAGAATTCACACCATTCTTTGTTTTTCCCTGTATATTAAGAAGTGTTTTGATAACACTATCACACACATTTTTATCCACATGCATCACATCAATACAATGTTTAACATCAAGATTGCACCAGCCTAGAAGATAAAAAAATATTAAATTTTTCTGCCATATCTTTGTCTGAATGGGCTTCTTTTAAATTTTTCCAAAAATAATATTGATGATTTTAACCTATTCATAATTTTCTTGTCTAGTTAAATCCTTTGGAGTAACCTCATTTTATGGAAACCCATTAAAAGCTTTCTTTAATCTATGATATAGGTTATTATGCTTGAGAAATTTTCAATAACCAAGGTAAGCTGTCTTCCTTGTATGACGTAGTTGATGGTAACTTATGTCTTCTTCACATATAGGACATGATTTGTGCCCTTTAACACTATATCCACACAAATTTCCATATGTTGGAAAGTCATTAATAGTGCGAAAGAGCATGGCTCGCATCTTGAAATGTTCATACCATACCCATCAAACACATCCACACCTTCTTCCATAGATTTTGCAAGTCTTCAATTAAGGGTGCAAGATAAACATCTATATCATTTTCAAGATGTATGGGCCTGAAATCATCATAGACGACATAATATATTTACATTTCATGCATAACTCTAGAGGAATATAATAAATTACCAAAAGAATAGGCCATGAACTAAGCTTACTACTTAAATTACCATACAAATTCATTCCATTTGTTGCAAGTCCAAGCCTTAGGTTTCCTAACTCATTCCCAAACCATCACCTCGATGACAAAGTTTTCCATCAATTTTCCTTTCATTTGTATGCCATATTAGTTTATTTTCATCATGTTTATTACATAAAAACCATTTCAACCTTGAAATTATTGGAAGATATCACAATAATTTGGATGGAGGCCTTTTTATGGTTTCATTCCAACTAGATATCACAATACAAGGCATTCATGTAATTCTTCAAACTCATTTCTGTATAGTATGCAATCATTAGGACACACATGTATTTTCTTATACTCCATACCCATCCAACATAAGACCTTATTTGCCTCATAATTACATTTTGGTAATATATTACCTTTCAGAAGGATCTTCTACCAACAACTGAAGCAATTCTATAAAACTTTTATCACTCCACCCATTTCTTACCTTGAAATTGAATAATCTTAACATTGCTAATAATCGTGTAAAGTATCTTGGATACAAAAGTTTGTCCGCACCACTACACAAATTATCATACAAATTTGCATGTTGAAAATATCCATGCCCCATATCACTAATCATGTCCTCTACTTGATCTTCCATTATCTACATCTACCTCCTCTATCTGGGACACTTGGTATGTCTAATAATTCGTCATGCCATGTCCATCTTGTGTAACTTTTGTAAAATTCATCACAAAGAACATGCTTTTTGATTTCATCAACATTTAACCATCTCTCATTTAGATAATTAACGCAAGGAAAGTAAAACTGTCCATTACTATAAGGAAAATTTATCTAGGCAAATTCAAAAACTCTTCCACTCCACTCTCATAATGATCACTCATCTGTGTAGCATTGATCTAGCTATGATCCATACTATACAAGAATCATAAACACATAAATTAGGATACCCATTAACCTGGTCACTCATAATCACAATTTATTTTCCTCACTATTGGTAAGGCCTTATTCCATTTGAGAAAAAAGTTTTTTAATCATCGGTTAATAGACTCCTTAAATTTTGAATACCATACTTGATGAAATTTTGACAACATTTTGCATTAGTGTCCATGTACACAACTTGACTGTGGTGTCATTTACCATGATCAAGCATGCACCCAACGACACTGCAAAATGAACTGAACTAAAATTTTATCAAGTACAATTTACAAGATTTAAGAAGGAATTGTTAACTACTGAATCAAAAACTTTAGTCTCAAACTTTTTAACTTGGAAAAATCAAGATTGAATACAATGAGTGGTTTACGTATTTAGCAATAAACTCATTGTATTCAACCTTGAACGAGAAACTAGGGATACGCTCAAATTTGAATTAGAAAAAACGTTTCAATTATAGAAATGAAAAAGCCAATTAAGACATGCATAATTATGGTAATCTATACAAAGTAAAATATAAATTGTTTGTATGAATTGAAAAAATAACTTCTTACTAGAATTAAGCTCCCTTAATTCCTACTAGAGGAATTTAATGGAAAGACATTTTTTAGAGGCTTGTACTACAAGTGTGGGCTTACTAGACTAAATATGCTTAAGTCTTTTTAAGTGTTTTAAGTCTTATATTATGTCATTGTCTACGAAGATCCAAGTTAAGTGTTTTAAGTATTACATTATGTCATGGTCTAGGAAGTCCCACTTTATTCGTTTTAAGTCTTTTAACTAAATAAACCAAATCTATCCAAGATCCCATACTTTCATGTTTATAAGTTCATCTACACTCCTTAAAATTGTTTAAAACATGGAGACTAATTTTGGGTATGCTATGATAGATAGTGAGTGAGTGAGAAACAGATCTAAAAAGCATGACCATGTAATACAAGGGCACGACCGTGATAAACTCATGGTTAATGCTAAAATTATGAACATTGATGATCATGCAAGCAGGGACATGATTGCGCTGATTAGGTTATGCCACTTAATTGACATGTTTTATTTCATCATCTAGCCTATGGTTGGATCTAATCATGTGGGCATGCAAAAATTGAGCATGCCCATAAAAGAATTCAATAATAAAAAATTCTGGATTCAAGTCATGTGGCATACCTTATTAGGAGAGAGAAAGTTTAGTTAGAGAGTAATCAAAGAAAGGTAAACACAAGTCAAAGTGACTGAAAATCTTTTAAATAAATGATGTGTAAAGTTACCTCCCTTCCTATTTAAAGCTCTTAAAGGTTAGCACGCTTATGCTCGTCATTGTGCATGGTCATTCTCACTCTGGCTCCTTTTTTTAAAGTTAAAAGAAATAATTGTATACATATCAAAAATTAGGTTTTCTCTTGTAAGCGTTTGTTTTACATCACGAGCTTGACATACCTATACCCAATGGTTAAGGTGGTGCTATAGTGATGTGCTTTTCAAATGCACCTTCCTTATAGTTCCCAACTTCTTTTATGGGTTTCTTCTTACCATAGGGGAGTATCTCACTTTATTATGTCCATTCCATGAAAATACTTGAGATTATAAGTTATAAATTGACAAATTCTTACCTATCCAGAACTTATGCTCTTAAATGGGTTTGGAATGTCCTTTCTTTGTCTTTTTCTTAAAAGCCTTGAGCTCTTGTATCTCTTTATTCTTAAACAAAGGAAAATTTAAAAAGGGTTTTAGGGAATTAAAAAAATTACAAAGGGAAAAAAATATTTGGATGTTTTAGCGAGCTTGCAACTCTAAACACCATTTCTTCATCATCAAGCCTCAAAGTGAGCTTCCCTTGCTATACATCATCAATCATGGCTTCCCCAGTGTCCAAGAAGATTCTTACCAAGATTATTTGAATCTCTTTATCTTCTTCCATGTCAAGCTCAATAATGTCAATAGGAAAGATGAACTTATTCACCTTTATGAAAGCATCCTCAACTATTTCCCTTAGATATATGATAGATCTATCTACAAACTTTAAAGAAAAAGTGGTAGGCTTGGGCTCATTCATACCTAACCTTCTAAAAATAGATAAAAGTATTATATTAACATTAGCTCCTCGGTCAAGAAGTCAAACTCCCAAGATCATTAACCTTTTATGGTAATTTCCCTAGAAGGATGGTGGAGTACTCCTTATTGAGCTTGATGGTCATATATTCTTCAAGCTTGTTTTAACTGCCAAAAAAATATCCTTCAAGAATTTTATGTACTTGGGTATTTGGGAAATGACCTCCATGAAGGGGAGATTGATCCTTAATTGCTTTAGGATGTCTTGGAATTTGATAAATTTAGTGTCTTTATTTCCCTTTAATCTTTGAGGAAAGGGTATGGTTGGTTCATGAGGCTTCCCAATGGTCTTTTTCGAGCCCTTTCTATTATCTCATTAACTTACTTCCTCTTTTCTTTTGAGCTCCCTTTAGTTGGAGTTGAGGTGTTGTTAGTAACCTTTGGTGGCTTATAGTAACCAAGTATTTCTTCTCCTTGTCCTTTCTCACAGGCATCTCCAACTTCTTCCTGCTCCTCAAAATTATTACGTTGGGCCTGCTCCTTTGGATTCACCTCAAGCTAGTTGGGCAAGGTCGCAAGTGCTTGGATTGACAAGAGGTTATCCTATCTAGTTTTCCATGTTCAGGATCTGAGACATTTGTGTCTTAATGTTTTGGAGTTGTGCCTTGTTTTGGAATTGTAATTTCGTAGGGGTTGGCTCCTTACTCTCTAGCTTGTAACCTTCTTGATTCTACATATGAGGGGGCCTATAAGCATTTTAAGAACTGTTGGAATAATTATACCCTTCCTAAGAGAGATTATGGTGATTCTTCCAAGTAGGATCCTCATTTTTTTTAGCCATATGAGTTTAACAACACATCCTTCATGAGTGTAGCTTAAGGAGCTTCAAAGGTTATACAGGCTATGTTCAAGTGCAACTGAATTTTGTACCGATAGGGCAGGGTATGCCTTTGCTTATATAAGGGCCTCCATCTTTCTGTTAAGGGCTTTTATTTATTTAGCTATAATGCTAGTGTGATAGCAGTTTAGAGTCCTTTTTCTTCATGTGTCTATCCCTTGATCATCATTGGTTTCTATTAGCAGCCAAGTTTTCTATAATTGCATATTTATCCTCCAGGAGACTATGTAGAATGCCCTTTCCTGAAGTTATGTTAATAACAACTCTGTTGGCATAGAAAAGGTTGTTGTAGAAGATCTACACAAGATGAGGTATTTGATACCCACAATGCAGGACCGATGGAGAAAATGTTTCAGAAACGGTCCCAAGCCTTATATAGGGACTTGTTCTCATAGTGGATAAAGCCTACAATCTCCATTATCATCCTGGACTACATGGACTGTAGAAATGTGTGCCTCTAACAAAGTGTTCAACTAATCATTCACCTTCTCCTTGATGGAAAAGGGGAACAATTATAATCGTATGACATCTTGTGTGACACCATTCATCTTGGTGGTGTTCATTAGTGATGAATTTCCATTCTATCATTGTATTTATTAGATTTTAGGCATAATTGTTGCATGTTTTGACATAATTTAGCATAATATCTCTTATCTTTTGCATGAATGGTCAAGCAAGCAGAAAATCCAAAAATAGGTATATTCCATGTGCAAAAGAGGAAAAAAGAGGCATAAAAAAATAAGAAAGCATAAAAAGATAGAAATGTCCCTTTCAGCAAACTCAGCACGACCATGCTAGCATGAAGTTGTACTGTCGTGCCAATTAAACATAACCGTGCCAAGATTGGGAACACTAGCAAATACTGCACATGATACCTACAACATTGTAGAAGACCTAGAGCAGCTGCAACAACTGAGAGGCAGTTAGATAAACCCGATTTGCGACAATGAAACCCCTAATCTTCGCCAATAAAAGGTAGGTTATGCCACACAACACAACACCACCACTCCAGGCTTCAAAGGCCTTTCACATCCCTCTTTCTAGGAATAACCGTACTTTTCCTCCATCTATCATTTCTAGCCTCTCCTTTCTTGGTTCTTCCTTAAAATACTTGTGCAATGCAAATTCAGAGCAATTACCAGCTTGGTTGACAACTCCAATTTTGTATTTTTTATCTGCTTTTGTTATGGATCTTTATGGGATATTTTTATTAATATATAACTAATTCCTCCTTTTTTTTGGGATTTAATGAACTTTGTGATGTTGATTCCTTGACTCTCAGGTTTTCCCTTACTAATAATTTAAATGTTATTATGCTAGTATTTTAATTATCATAATTATTCTATTATGCTTAATCAATTAATAGGAACTACCAATTCTATTGATCTCTTGGTCTGTTGGGGGAGGGGTTTAGGTGATCGTACCATTCTCAATTGGTGAAACCATAGGACAACTGAACTTAAGGGTTTTGGAGGATCAATTAGAAACCTAAGTTCTAACTGGTTAATTTTCTAACACGTACTTAACACCCTCTTAAACTTTACACCTTTTTTATTTATCTATCCTGTAGGATCAATAGGGATAACATCTAGAAGGGAGATTATTACTACTATTAGATTAAGGAGTAGTAATAGAATTACATATGTTGTTTACAATTGAATAAAGGAGGAGATTAAGGGTAAAAGCAAGTAAAGTCATAAGGGAATCCAAAGCCCTATAAATTTTCCATAAGTTGTATCCCATTCTTTTATTTATCATTTAATAGAAAAATTATTTCTATTTTTTTCTAATCCTTCTTTTGGTAAACTTAAAAAGTTAGACTTCAAACTTCATACATAGATTATTAGCATAGTCTCTATAGAATCAATACTGAAGGTCTAAAATATCCACTTTCTATACCGACGAGTATACTTTCTTGTGGGTAAAATTTGGCAAAAAGTTTTACACTCACATTTTGCACGTAATAAATTTTTGGCACTATTGTCGGTGACTATTTACTAACCATATTTGAAGTTTGATTTATGATTGCTTGAGACATGTATATATTTAAAATTTTCTTAAATATATATATATATATATATTAATTTTCTTTTAGAGAATTCTAAAAAAAATTTCTTTTCTATAATTTTCCCTAATATTAACATATTTTTTATGCTAACATGTTCCTTACCTTTAAACTTGCAATTTGAACTTAAGATTAAACAAGCGGTTAGCAAGTTGAGGCAGGAGACGAAATCGAGGAAAATGGCAATGCAGAGGAGGAGAATATTGTTGAACTCTGTGTCCCTTACTTGTGAGGGTATAAGGAGCAATATATCCATCCCCAAAATGGATGATGTTCAAAACTTCAAGTTGAAACCAATACTCATCAATATGATTCAAATTTCGCTTCAATTTGGAGGGATGATCTGAGAGGATCCACATCTTTAGATGAGAAAGTTCTTGAGGCTAATAAACACAATAAAAATGAACGAAATCTCACAGGATGTGATTAGATTATAGTTGTTTCCCTTCTCTATCATTGAGAAGATGAATGACTGGCTGAACTCCTTGCCATAGGAATCCATCACATCCTAGGATCAAGTAGTACATCTTCTTTTGATGCAATACTTCTTATAGTCCATACAATTTAGGATCATAGTGAAGATTTTTGACTTTACACAGTATGAGAATGAGTCTCTCTACAAGGCATGGGACCAATTTTTAGAATCCTATCCAAAAGTGCCCACATTATGGGTACTAGACATCCCATCTTTTGTAGATCTTCTACAACAGCCTCTCCTATGCCAAAAGAGATGTAATTGATGTAGGCTTTGGAGGGGCATCCAACACATCCCCTAGAAGATACATAGGCAATCATATAAATCCTAGTTGGAAGTAGTAAGTAGTGGAGGTTTATTGATAGACATGTAAAAAAGATGAACTCACAATGATGCAGAAGTTTATAGGAGGATAATCTTCATCAATAGAGGAAATCATAATGGAAGGAGAAGGAGCAATTGTATTTGGATGAAGAAGACTAAAGGAAGGTGCCACCTAGCTTGGATAAGCCTCTACCAGTTCCTCCACCTTGGAGGAGCCAAGGGTAAAGAAGAGAATCACCATTTTAACTTAGAAGGAAGAGGTAAAAGGGAGATAAAACTCTCAATTCACTCTTAGTGAAATCTGAATTATGATTCAAAGAATTAAAAATACACTACATAAGGCCCATGTATAAGAAAGGAGGAGGTGGTAAATGAGGAGGATTTAGGGTTGGAATAGATCCTCTCAAAGAAAGGTAAGTTGGGCTGGGATGGAAGCCTAATTAAGGTACCTTCATCACTCCTTGATGCATTCTCAAGTTAGGCCAGAATAGGTCTAAAACCTATACTAGAAATACAGGGAAATTGGGCCTAAGCCTATAATATTTGTCTTTTCTAAATTTATGCATGGGCATGTTGAATTTTTAGCATGCCTAAAATACCTTAGGCTAGGAAACTATTTTATTCTAGCACACCCATGCCCCTGTTTGAACGATCGTGAATTTTCTATGCATGCATTAGTTTAGCATGGTCGTGCCTATGTGAAAATTGAATAAAGTCTACCCAGCAAGCATAGTCGTGCCCTCATCTGCACGATTGTGAACTTTTCATATACATCAATGTTTAGCATGGTTATGCTCTGCTTACACAATCGTGCATAGTCATCATTAACCGAAGTTCTTGCAGATTGCATAGCCATGCCCTTTGTTGTACTATCGTGTTAGTTCATTATTAACAAGTTTTATGATGTGATAAACTATTATTCAGTCATAAAAAGACAAGGAAGCAGAACAGGATAGAAATTCTCCCTCAGCAGACCCACCATGACTATGCAAACTTGAGCACAACCATCCCAAGTTTAGGAATGCTAGAAAATGGTGCGATTGATGTGGAGGTCACAACTACAGAGGACTATTAGGCCCATAGGGCCCATCACTAAAGCAAGAGCCAAGAAGTTGTAGAAGAAGAATACCTTATTTGACCTTCAGGAGGAGTTCCCTCAAGCCCAACACCCTTCTCTCATGGCCTCTATACTTTATAATAAGAGTTATATTTTCTTGTATTTTAGGTTCTAGTAGGCCCAAATATGTATAGGATTAGAATTTTTCTTTGTATTTTATCTTAGGATATTGGACCTGTTTTAGCCCAACTTGTGGATTAATAGATGGAGTAAGCTAGGAATCATATTGGGCTTGTAATCCATATCCAAACAATACCATGGAGGCAGCTCCAAATTTGCATGGACCTTCTTTCTCCCTTATGCACCCACCATTGAACACTTTGAGTCATTTTGAGTAAAATTCAAATTAAGAGAAGAGGTTCTCTCTTCTTTTCTTTTCCTTTCTTTGCTAGAATTGTAATTGGGATCCTCCTTATCCTTGGCCTCAAAGGTGATGGAGAAGGAGCTTATCTCCTTCATGAGTGGCACTCCAACCTTATTCTTCAAAGCTTCTTCACTTGTTCACCTCCAAACTCCATGAGTCATACCTCCATTGATCTAGATCTGCATTAGTCATGAACAACTACATAAACTTGTATTAAAGCTCCTATAATGGAAGTAAGATCCAATTGAAACTTGTCTTTATTTTCTTCACTTCATTTGTTTGTTCCATTTATCTTCTACTCCATTTTCTTTCTTTTTTGATTGGTCAAATGACCTCGAATTTGTGATTTTTGTTGCATTGGATTTATCTAAATTTCTAAATTTTAAATTATTATTTTTTTCTTAAATTGGTTGAGTAAATAATTCTCAATCATTCAACTACTAAAGCATGTCCATCCTGGCGTCAAATTTCACTTAGTGTGCATAATTTGATCATAATTTATATAATTTTTCTTTGATTTGCTTCAAGCTTGATTTGATATGATATATTTGATCCTTAGCTTGCATTTGATTGGTGCATTCTATGCAGATCCTTTCCAAATTTTTTGAAATTTGAATGCATAATTATGTTTAATCTAAGTGAATTGTGGTTGGTTTGTCTCATTTAAAATTTTCAGAAGTTACATGATCATGTGCATGCATGCATAATGCTAGATCAAGTTTGGTTCATGCATAAGTACTTAAGGATAGGTGATTAAGTGTCTGCTTAATTAAAATTTTAAGCATCATTAAAAGACACTTAATATACCTCTATACCTTCTATGAACTGAGCTAGACTTGGAAATTTTTTTGGACAAATACATTTGGACTGAGATTACCATACCTATGCAAGGAAGAGTGAAAATGTACTAGATTGAACTATGTGGACTTAGGACCTTGAAAAAGCCTATGGAATGACTATTTGAGAACTATTGAACTCTGAAATATGACCAAGGACATGACAAAAACAAGAACCAAAGCAAAAGAACAAAGAAAATACAAAAGAAAGAAACAAAGAAAAAGAAGAGAAAATAAAAGAAAAGAATAGACAAGAGTAGATAGAAAAAAAAATGCATAAAGGTCTATTATTTTGAGTTATGCATGCTTGTTTGTTCATGACTTATATTAGACTACAGGTCCTATAATTTTTGGTCTTAATTCTTATTTTATGCATGATTTTTTTTGTTTGGCCAAATAGCATTACCTATCTTGTAGGCGTGCTTCTCTTAAGTTTCTAGGAATTCATTTTGTGTGCTTACCTTCTTTTTAGCCTTTAATTTTAGTTTGTCTAAATTCTTTGGCCTCTAAAGTTTATCTTGATTTAATTCTTTTTAGTTTTTGTTGATATTTTCTTATTTGTCTTTAAATTTCCTTATGCTTTATCACACACCACCTTTCTTTTTGATAAACTCCTCTTTTCACTTTGGAAACATCAAGGATCAAGCGTAAGTTGAGTTTCTCCCCCTTCCAAGGCTGGAATAAGAAAGTAAAATTGAAGAATTGGTGTGACGAAAGGATTAATTAGTGGTGAGGACAATTAAGGGGAAAAGTGAGATACTTGTAAGGTTGTGAGCCACATTCTCAAGAGCTTTTTCTACTTCACTAACCAAGCAAGGGAAACAAGTTTCTCCCTCTTTTGTATGTTTTTGTAGGATGCATTGAAGGAAAGGAAAAGGAAAATAAGTTATGAAAGGACTTGAAGCCTATCAACTTGGAGACTTGAAGTGAAGACCAAATCAAGACCAACATTGTGGATTTGTATTTTGGTTTAGTGTAGAAAAGTAGAAAAAAATTATGTAAATTTAGGAATATTTAGTGATTGTAATCTTATCATATTGTAGTACGTTCTTTGTAATTGTATTTTCAATTTTCAATTTTCAATTGTTATATGGGTGTAAATGGCCATTCGGTTTCCTTGGTGTAGGATACTTAACAAATAAGGCACTTTGTCAGCACCTAATTTTTCCATCCATTCTTAAATAATAAAAATTAAAAATTAAAAAGGAAAAAAATTAAAAGAAAAAGAGTAAAAGTAAGAAGGTTGAGTTCTGTTAGCCTTTGTTAGCCACTGAGGAATCATTTCTGCTCATCCCTGCAAGGCTGTAATTGATGTTGTTGGTTGATGGGTAAAAGCAAAAAATTGAAGGTAGAAAAAGATAAAGAAAGATGTTAAGAGGTTGATATTTTTAGATTTTTAAATGGAGGCAACTTTAGGGCTACAGAGGGGAAGCTTTCTTCTCTTAGACAAAAGACATAATTCACTCTCTCCTCATAGCCCCTTTGTATCCATAACATTCATACCCTCACACACCTGCAAATTCCCTCTTATCATACCATTTAGAGGGTAGACATGGTAACACTTTACAAGAAGACCCATGCAGATAGCGAGCTTAAATATGTGCATAAAATTCTAACGTTGAATATGCTAGGTGGGATTTGAATGGCCCTAACGACGTTGAGTGCTTCACTGATAATATGTATTGTCCCTAAATTTTGTCTTTATCTAATCCCAAAATCCTTACTCTGATGGTACAATTTATAATAAAGAGATATTACCTTTGTATCCCAGCAAAACAGTGAACGCCGGATGTTATGAGCCTATAACACATTGCTTAAGAGATCAAGATGAGAAATGATTTCTATTCCCATTTTATTTTAATTAATTTGTGTTAGTTTTGATAAATGGTTATTTCTTATATATTTGAACTACTAAGCATATGTTTGGACCCCATTTTTATAGGATCCACCCTGTCAAGTTCCAAGATTTTATGAGATATATTTAGCTCAAATTCATGGCATGTTTAAGCTAAAAATTAAGGCATATTTTAATAGGAAATTATGACTAAGATTCTGATCGGGATTTGTAGGCATCTTGGAATAAGACATTACAAAAAATTTGATTGAATATTACATTCATTATATGTGGATCTTATTAAGTATTTAGCTATAATTGTATTTTATTTTGTCTCGTACTTGTATGAACTATAATTTATTACAAAAGTCACTTATTTTCTCATTTATTCTTTAATTGAAATTAATAAAGCATAATTTTATGACTTAATTATTTAAAATAAATATGGACTTTGAATTCACCAAATAAATAATAAGCTTAAATTGGTGACAAAAATATCTTACGAAAAAGAAAAAGGTCCATTTCCTTTCAATAAATCTAAGTTTTCTTAATATATTTTGGAAAATTATTCAAAGTAAGTTATTATAAAAATTAAAAATATTATCATTAATTTTTAAAATAAAAGATTATGAAACCAAATTTATCTTATTATAAATTTTATTCAAAATTGTAGATTAAGTTTAGAATAGATTATTTGTTTTTTAAATTAAAAATTATGATAATAATACACCTAAGAAAATATTTCGCTCTCTTCATCCTCCTTATATAAGTTATCTTGTTTGTTTTAATTATATTGGCTCAAAGTATAATTTTCTTTTTTTTTTATGAAATAAAACTCTTAAATTTAAATATTTTAATTCTAAATCTCACATAATGAACTTTAGATGCATATATATGGATTACTCTATCTTATCGTGTTTGAAAAAAGGTATAGGTTTAAGTGTAGTATTTGTTTGTTTTAAACATTGTGCATATGTGGATTTAGAATATTAATAAAAATTATTTTAAATAATTTGACTTTAAATTTATCATTTTAAATATTTTAATTCCAAATCTCACACAACGAACTTCAGACGCGTATGTATAGATTACTCTATCTTGTCATGTTTGAAGAATCGTATAAGTTTAAGTGCAAACTTTGTTTAGCTTGAACCTTGTGCATATATGGATTCAAAATATTATTAAAAATTATTTTAAATAACTTAACTTTAAATTTATCAACTTAGATATTTTAATTATAAATCTCACGCAACGAACTTTATATGTGTATGTATAGATTATTCTATATTAGCATGTTTGAAGAATCGTTTGCATTTAAGTGCAACCTTTATTTGTCTTAAACCTTGTGCATTGCATAAGCTAAAATTTTGAGTTCCTATTTCAAATTGATTGGCTCTGAGTTCCTATTGCACTTTGAGTTCGTATTCATTTTATTATTTTTCTTCTCTCATTTAAAATTTATTCAAGGTAGATCTTTTATTTTTTTATTAAATTGTAAATACATACTTATTTATTTAATTATTTTCTCTTGAATATTTATTCTATTTATTAATATTATATATGTATATATTTAAGGGGTTAAATAAATATTGTTAAAGTTAAGATAAATTGCTATAATTAATTTAAGATAACCATTTTCATAATGGATGATGTAGGGTGCTAATACCTTTCCTACCCATAAATGATTGCCGAACTCAACTTTGATTCGCAAATTGGTTTTCAAAATTACTTTAAAGGGTTTTCCAATATTTTTCAAATTAAAAAAATTAGTGGCGGGTCTATAATATATTCTAAATAATCAAACATTTTGTTTCTTTCTACAAACTTACTATTTTATTTATTTTGTCCTTTGCCGCACTGTGACCTTAGTTGCGACACACTTTTTCTTTGTGTGGAGATTTTGTGCATGCAAGACATAAGAGGGTGCTAATTGTTGAGTGCATCTTGTAGATATGATTGTTAGCCCTAACTTGTTTACTTTTTGCAAGGTCAAGAGGACTAGGTATCATTTCCCAAAACTTTTGAATTGTTATGTGTGTAGCCTAGGTTCGTGTGATACTTATTTGACTTGTTTGTAGTTTAAGAGTAGTGTACAATCATGTGTGAAGTGGACTTTTGGATTTCCAGATGAGTTTTCATGATCTTTCCCCCAGAAGTCAAATGGAATAATTGGCTAATAGGTTAGAAAGGATTTTCTAAACCCAAATTAAGGCTATAGAATAAAGACTAGATCACCTAAAAAGAAGAAAGTCTAAAAGGCATTCTAGAAACCAAAGAAATATTGAAACTAGTGGGTATAGAAATGGAGAATATCATAGTAAGGAAAAGACATCTAATGCTGATGTCAACTTCTTTGGAAGCAATATAGGGCATAGAAATAAAAGAAGACAATCTCCATAAAGAGAGAGGTAATCTTCAAAGGATAGGAATCCCTTACCAACAAGGGAACCAACACCAAAATATACCTCACATAGAGTAGATAGACATAGGATTCATCATAAGACTAGAGATCCTCCAAGGACTAGAACTCTTAGATATAGATCCCACAAGAGTATGGATAGATATAGAAGTTTTATAACATCTTAAAAATGAATTTCAGTTTTAGTCTTAAGTCGTTCATTAAGTTCTATTATTAGTTTTTTTATCTCATGATACGGAATTCTTTAAAAAATACTTATTATAGAAAATAAGGTAAATTTTTCTTTGAAAACAATTGCTTCGATATAAATTGCAAGCCTTGTCAATATAACGTATATGTTAGTAAATAGATTATTAGACGTTCTTGTGCGTATACAAAATATTATAATTACGTGTCACTTGCTTTATTCCATTTATCTTTAATCCATAATAAGCAATTAAGCATAACCTATTCACATAACATAATACATCACATAATTATACAGTCCATTTACATGTTTAAGCAGTCTTACGCACTAAGGCCTTTACATACACTTTATCACACACCATAATTTACATACTTATTTTCTACATATTACAATACATGTATTATACATAATTTAACATACTACTACTTACTAATAATTGGGATGCTTGCACCCAAATATATACATAAATTTAAATTATTGGTATGACTCTTCAACTTCTTCTTTCTTGCAACAAACGATGTGACCAACCAACCTCCCTAATCCTAGTGGTGGAAACGTTCCAACCATATGCTCTAGTCCAAAGACATGAATGTCCCATCAAACATCTCTTGATAAGCTCGGAATGGGTATGGTATCGGATATGGCGAACTCTTGCGAGGACCACAAATGTGATATACTGTGGTGATGAGATGGATTCTAAGGGTCGGTCTCCCCCTTTGAGGAAGAGGTTTCCTCCACTGTGGTAGTTTGTTGTCTTCGATAGCCAGGTGGGGGTGAAAAAACTCCGTTGGGATGGAAGGCCTCTAAGGGAAATGCAAAACCCGTCATGGTGAAGTTTGGGATCAAGACTTCCATAAGGAAAAAATGTCCTAAAAATAAGTATATTTTAACATTGGCTTGGGCTATAATTAGTAGGCCATGAGGGTTTGTTGTCCAATCCACATTGTTAATGTTTACATACACTACCGCCATCGCGAAAGATATGGTCTTCGTCCGAGAAGAAAATGGGGAGAGAAGGAGTGAGAAATCAGGTTTCTCAGTAGGTTTCTACTCTACATCTAGTATCATCACTTTTATCGCAGCCACTTCAATTTATTCAAAAAAAATCATGACATGGATACAAGGTTTCTTTTAATCTTTTAAAAAACATCCCATTGAAATGGGTTATTTTTATACAACAAAAACCTTATTATAAAAGCATATATCTGTGTTAAACTACATAAATATGGGGTCACAACACAAATATTATTTGACTCACATTTTGATCTATGTCATACACATTGTCTCTTTCAT
Source organism: Canavalia gladiata (assembly GCA_037954105.1). NCBI lineage: Eukaryota > Viridiplantae > Streptophyta > Magnoliopsida > Fabales > Fabaceae > Canavalia > Canavalia gladiata. Next base: position 44,513,017 of record CM075661.1, read on the forward strand.
TGTCTTATTCCACAAGTTTGGGAAATTTTAATTTTTGTTCCACAACTTTAGAGAAACCTTCTAGACATGGACATACATTATAAACAATCAAACAATATCTTGTCACTGACTCTACTACTTTACCTTTTTTCTTAAGATACAAGCTCATTCATAAATGGTCGTCACCACCTCATAATAGGTGAAGAACCCTTTTGTCTTCATAATAAAAGGATTTTTGGAGAACCCTTTTGTCTCCTAAGAGAACCCTTTTGTCTCCTCTTCAGTAGGGCTTTAGGCACCGCTTGGATGTGCACAAGGCACATTAAGAATAGTTTAACTTTTCACATAAGTTTTCTTTAGTGATCCCTTAAACCCTTTAAGTTCATTTTAATAGCTTTCGGATAATTATGCATGTTCAAAAAATGTTCAACCAATATGCTATGCATATTTAGATCTCAAACTCTATCAGATCATCAGTCATATCAATTCATCATACATAGCACCATCGTTTCAATACTTATAAGCATTTAATATTTAACACACATTAAACAGTGTGCCTTCAAATCACATTTGAATAACATAATAGGTACCTAATACATGTTCCGACTTATTTAACTCTTGAAATTTTTATGAGGTATCACTTAAGGAACTTAATTCTCTCAACCTTCTAAGTACTTCTCAACCTTTCATTTTCTCAAAGTGTCATTGGTTTCACATGATTTTTACAATTTAAAAGTTTTTCTCTAGGTGGCTAAATGACATTGTCGTAACCGTAATTACAATGAAATGACGAACTCGCTAAAATTTTTAGAAATAATTTACTTAATTATGGAGCCACCACCAAATTTCATTTTAAGGGAAAACATTTGGAAAAACCCTAACTTGAGGAAGAAGTTCTAGGTTCGAGAGTTGGTTACAAATAGGGAAGGTATTAAGCACCCTACTCGCCCATTCTGAAGAACAGTACCCTGAAACTAAGTGTGTGGTTTTGATATTTTTGAAAACTATTTGATCCCTTTTAAATAGAATATAAATAAATAAGTTAGGAAAATAGCCTGGCAGGACTTGATCCTACTCCTACGTATTTCCTGGTGCAATGGAAAATTCAAGGTTATGTAGTTCTAGTTGAAGACTTGATCTTTAACGGTAAAAATTAAGGTTTATATTGATTTGAAATTATTTTTAGAATTTTTTGAAAAATCCTTAGCCCACATATGCATAGGATTCAAGAAAAATGAGGGTTGCACTAGGATCCGTATGATCTCTAAATATTCAACAGTAGGGTATGCCACCAGTTCGTATCTAGAACTCATCGCGTGAGACTTAGAATTAAAAACACATTTTGAAAACTTGATTTTTTCACGTGCTCCCAGACCCACATATGCACATAGCTGAAGGCAAGCAAGGGTTGCACTGCGGCTCATATGACTCTCCGAAGGTTGAAAGACAGGGTATGCTACACTTTCAAATTCGAAGCTCATTGCATGAGATCTAGGATCGTTTGGAACTTTGACGAGTATTTGGAAAAGTAATTTTTGAACAAAGATTGAGAAGTGAAGACCTTTGACCCACATACACAGAGAGGCAAGCAAGGGTTGCACTGTGACTCATATGACTCTCTGAATATTGAAAGATAGGGTATGCTGCACTTTCAAATTCGAAGCTCATTGCGTGAGATCTAGGATCGTTAAAGAAAATGGACTTAATTTTAAAATAACAAAAATAAAAGGGAATTGGGCTTGACCCAAATTAAGCAAGAACGAATTTGATTTTTAAGAATTAAGCTTGACCCACAGGGAAAAGGGATTAAAAGAGGAAATCGGGCTTTGAAGAAAAAGAAATTGAGCTTGACCCAAATAAAACTTGATTTCAAATAAAAAATAAAATTAGGCTTGACCCAAGTTAAAAAGGAACTTGATTTCAAATATAAAAAGAAATTGGGTTGACCCAAAGTAAAAAGAGACTTGATTTCAAAAATAAGAAGAAATTGGATTTGATCCAAATTAACAATTTAGCCACTTATTTTTATCATAGGTTTAGGCCTAATTAGAATTGTCATGGCCCAAATAAGAAAGCAAAAAGCAAGGCCAATTATAATTGGCATGGCCCATTTGCTAGATTAATTTCAAATGAAAGGAATTAGGCTCGTTTGTTGCCTACAGTTATGGCTTAATTAGCATGGTCTTAGGCAACAACATGGTCCTCTTGAACAACTGGCCTAATTAGCATGGTCTTAGGCAACAACATGGTCCTCTTGAACAACTGGCCCAATACCCATTATGAGGTACAACATGGCCCAATTGAATAATTTTGCAGACGAGGCCCAATTTCCACTGCCTAATTAAAGAGGTAGCTTGCTTGGCTTATGACGTGCGGGCTCATTGTGGCCCAATGATTTAGAAACGGGATGTGAGGGAATTTAAAATAAAAGGGTTGCACGCGAGGATCAAACCCGGGGTCTGGCAGCTGTGTGCAGCGAGCAAACCACCAAGCCATGCTTCCATCTTAGTCTTAATATTCATGGACGTTTATTTAACCCCCTGATGATTCCTCTGTATCAATGTGGTCACCTGCTGGTTGCTTGGTTAAAGAATAATCTTGTTGTTGTACCATTAAATAATTGCACACTGATCTTCACTTGAAGAGATCTTTGTTCTATCAAGCCTCTTAGAGGTTAATTTTGATACTGGCTTTCTAGATTACAACTTGAAGATTGAGAATTTTCATCTTAGACCTTTGGATTCCTCCACATAGAAGTTACAGGTTTAAGCATTATTCTACTATGCAAACAACCAGCACTCTGCAAATGTGCTTCACCAATCGAAAATTCCAATTCAACAACAATCACAGTAAAGTGCATCAAGTTTGTTACCTTCCATGCATTAGTTATGACCATAAGCCTTTGCCGCCACAGCACCTAATTCTCTGGCAACGAGATATGCAATAAATAGTCTTGAGATGGATGCTGGTGTAGGACCCCTGCATTCGTAAGGTAATAAGGAACTATATACAGATTAACATGGGTTAGCCAATCTCAATTGAGGTGGTGGTTGTTAAGACTAGTAGGGACTATATGCTGTTTTTCTCCACTAATTTTTGTTAAATTGGAGCACCTTGGGACCAACTTTCATATTAACTCTTGAAGACAATCAACATAAGATTTTCCTCATAGTTGATGCAGGACCAAATTCTAGGCTCACTTTGTAATTCTGATTTGCCCAATCCCATGCGAGGGGAATTTTCTGTTAGTTTTTCCTTTCTTATGCAGCATCAGTTCGTTCAACTTGGCCAAAAAAAGGAAAGCTCTGAAGCAGTTGCTGCATAATCACAAACTCAAAATGGCTAGCAGCAATCTTCCACCTAGAAACATTCCATCAGCCAAGCTTAGCCAAAGCTTTACTGTCTTCACATTTGGAACCCTTCCTCTCCAAATGATGGAATAACAGCATTATTGTCAATTTTTTCTTTGGTGCATGTGCTGGGATCTTGACATAGCCATGGAGAACTATCAATTACCATACATTGCCAATCCTCTGAAGATCATACATATAACAACACCTAAGGCTTCAATAATGTCAAAGCGACTAGTAACAGACTCACTGCTAAGCTTCAATAGTATTAATCCTATTACATAGCCTGTTATTCCCATTCCCAAGTCGTAGAAGGCACACCAGTGACAGTTCTCCCAGATTCAGTCCTAACTGATACACAAATAAGCATTCCTTTGTGAAATTGCACCGCAGCTAGGGGCTAAATAGTAATATTTTGCAATTGGTAGTCTCAAGTCAGTATGCTAACATATTGACATAACGCCTTTAAAGTTCACGATTACTCCCAGTACTTGATCTCCACAAACTTGATCAGCCTATACACAGATTGTGTACTCTATTTTTCTTGCCTTGGTTAAGATTTCCTCCTTCTCTTATAGGGGTGAATCTGCAAAATCTGTGCAGATTATTGTACTGACTTATTCAAAAGCTCATAATCAGTTTCCACATTTAATTGATGTTAGGAAAGAGGATAATTTGCAACCCTCGGGCCAAGAGTTCAGCTGTTTGGATGTTTCTTTCCTCATTTTCAAGTCCCACAAAAGGAAACTCAGAAACCATCCCATTAACAACAGTGTTACACTCACGTGGTTCAGTCTTGTCTAGGAGATGCCAGTTCTACGACTGCATCCTCTAATTTATTTGTTGTATTCTTTCCGGCCTTTGCACTATCTTCTATGATTATATCCTTCTCCTAGCACCGACTGATATTGAATCCTTATATATTTGCTGATAATTGAAGCGGCATTTAACAAGGAGCGGGGGCAATACACATTCGGAGTAGTATGATGTTGACACCTCCTCTGCATGATAAATCTTCAATTGAAGTACATCAAGTCTAGAGCGCATAATGGCTTAAGTGCAGTGTTCAAATTCCAGACAGTTCCTTGATCTTGTTGATCATTATCATTTTCTATCACTCCAAGGTATTAAGTGAATTGAGAGAACTCATTCGCATGTGGCACCCGTAGAATAGCTGCACTTGCCAAAGAAACAGCACTCAAGCCAAGCATACTGGTTATCTATAGTATGGCTAGCTCACTGACATCTGAGCTTGTTCTCAATAAGCACAATTGTTGCTTTCATGGATCTTGACCATTAACTTCAAGCCTAGAGGTGGCTGAAGTGAGGTTCTTCCTTTCCATTCAATGGAAATCTCGAGTTTATAAAGTTCAGAGAAGGCTTTAATGTTGTCAGTACTCTCCTTTGTCATACTTGATCCATCAATTTAAGATACATAAATCCTTTCTATGACCTTAGCTAAGAGGTACCAGACTTGCCCAGTTCTTTTTCAATGGTAACAATTCACCTTTTGTTCGCAATAGTGACCTATGTATTCTGTACATGGTGATGCTAAGAGCAACTTTCCATAACAACAACCTTTGCCTTAGTAACAACAATAACTGTTCCCAAGAGCCAAATATTTGTTTTGTCTTGGTATACCTTTCAAAAACAAGGAATGTGATACAATGTCCGATAAAAGTTAAATTCAAGTAACATGTAGCTCCTTGGTTTTTTAATCCAACATAACCAATTTCTTTTTTTCTTTTAAGTCATGTGACCATTAATCAGGAACCTTACATATAGCAAAACCATCCTCAACTATGCATGTATCATTCACAAGATAACCTTTACTAGGTTCATAAAGAATTTCAAGAGGCATGAAATTAGCGAAACCCCAATCATAATCACAAGCATCAAATTGATGTGTTTCTTTTCTGATTGAGTACTCATAATGAACTTGACTTTCTCAAATACAAATCACAGCATAATACCGATAACAAACTTGTATACAGATTCACATAAATAGCTCACCACTCACAGGGAATCTCGAATCATGGTGCGGATGCAAAGTGTCAAAGCACATATGTAGTAATTAACAAAAAAGTTTTATATTCATTTGAGATTATTCCAATCACTGAAAGCATATGCAATTAAATAAAACAATACTTAATCTAGCCTAGTTTTACTATTCTGAATGAAGCACATGAGAGAAGTGAACCTGTTAGAAGCTGAAGCAGAATTCCTCTTCTATGCTCATCGAAATGCTGCGGCGAAGGATTAACAGATTATAACATCCTAAAAACGAATACCGATTTCACGCTTAAGTCGATCATTCGGTTCCATTTTTAGTTTGTTATCTCATGATGCAGAATTCATTTTAGAAAATACTTATATGAAAATACAATAATTTTTTTTAAAAGACTGTTTGATATAAACTCCGAGCCTCGTCGATAAAACGTGCGTAGCAGTAAAATAAATCGTTGAGCAGATTTTTATGTACGTTTAAAACCTTAGGAATACTAAGCGTTTATGTTGTTCTTTTTGTTTATCATTTGCATATATTAGATACACAAGACTCAAGCATATCATACATATCATAGAATAATTATACATAACGTATCATATAGACCATAAGTCTTAGGCCTGTGAGCCTTATCATATAGTTATTAAAAATATAGTTAACCTTCCTTATTTACATACATATTTACTATATTCTATCATACACATTATATATGTAAATTTGACACGCTCGTCGTAAACGCGCAAAAATAATTTCTAGATTTCCCCCAAACTATTGGTATAGTATAAGGTGCAACCTAGGTCATCTCCCAAAGACCATTTCATATTCTTAAGCAAATTAGGAGAAAGTTAGAAAAAAGGGGATTTTGTAAATATATGATATTAAGTGCGAAATGAAAAATATAGACTGAAATTAATTTGATTTAACAATTATCAACTCAAGGAATTCAGAGGCTATTTTCTTAACTAATCATTGATCACTAAAATCATGCATTGTGTTTATCAACCTAGGATCATCTGGAACCCCTAGAATGATCCTTGAATTCTCTACTGAGAAACCTCTCAGAATTTAATTGATTATGATCAACAAGATTTAGTAACCACTTAATCTTTTATCTAAACCAATTTCACAATCAGAATTCAGTTGAAGTAAGTAATAAAATGAAAACCTTCAATTCAATTACTTAATTTCTACTCTTCAAACTTTTGGAAAATGATTTACCAATCAAAAACCAATTATAAATCAATTATACATTAATCAAAATACGTCAACCGATCAAACTTTGATTAAAAGAATAAAATTGAAGAATATAGTAAAGTAGAGTAGAAATCACTCAATAAGCATGTAAATAAAGATCAAGACCTCAAAGTTAAAATGAAAATAGCTTGAATCCTTGAATTGAAACTACGAACCTAGCCTTCCATGAAGGAGGCAAACTAACAACAAAGAAAGAGGAAAACTAACAACAAATAAATCCTAAGCCTTCCATGTAGGAAGCAACTAACAACAAATAAATCCTAAGCCTTCCATGTAGGAGGCAACTAACAATAAAGAAAAACTAAGCCTTCCATGTAGGAGGCAAACTAACAAGAAGGAAAACCTAAGCCTTCCATGAAGGAGGCAAAACTAACAAGAAAGAAAGAAAGAAAGAAAGAAAGAAAGAAAGAAAATGGTATTGGAGTTAATCTCCAAAATGGTGTATGTCTCCTCTTGCAAACCCTTCTATTTATAGAGGATTTTTGAGGCATCATCTTCAGAAAGTCACCAACTAGGATATTACTTTTCTACCCTTTCTTGCTTTCACATGGGCTTTGTTGAAATTGCAAAACACTTTTGAATTTTTGCCACCAATGAGCACAACAATTTTGACTTTCTTGCACCGCAATTTCGGATGTTCACATGTCCGAATTAGAGCTTGACTTCTGAACAAAAGTTGTAGCCCTGGATCTTAGCTATCCAACAAAGTTGATTTCATCTCAATATGACTTCTATATCTCAAGATATGGCCGGATCTTTGCATACTGTTCAAATTCCACGTCAGCAACACTATCTCATCTTTTGAGATAATTTCGGAGTCCTAAACATCCCATTTAGAATCTGATATTGCTTTCTAAATATGGACACTTCTTTAAGCTTTCATTCAAGACAGATTTCATGATTTTTGGATGTCTACAACTCCTATTATGCTCAAAATACTATAATAGTGTCATTTTAATCGGGTAAGCAAAGAAATTCAATTAAACTTCATATGAACCCAAACTCATAAAATATGACAAAGATCACTTAATTGAACATATAAGAAGTCTTAATGAGATAAAAGTGAGAGATAATTATTTATGAAATCTATGCTTATCAAATTCCCCCACACTTATCTTTTGCACGTCTCGGGAAAACTTAAGTTAAGGATTGGTGACTATTTTTTTTTTTTTTTTTTTTGAAAGAACATCAAAGTTTTGAGTTGATTTCTCAAGAATTCACAAAATTTCATGAAGCATCCTTTCATCACATTTTTGAAATTACTTAGAAAGGCAACTTTAATTTGAAAAACATAGATTGAGAAAGATAAAACCTCACATGATATACTCTGAATCTCTCAAGTGTTTGATTTGGTAAGTGTTTCTCTCAAATTCAATCCATGAAAGATGAACTATCATAGGCTTGCATATCTTCTACTTCTCTACTACTATGTACACATGCAATGCACAAATCAAGAGGTCTTTATTTTGGTTCTAACGGGATTAGAAAGATGAAATGATATATTGAAGAGATACAATGTTAGACCAATGAAAATGGTGAGGATTGAGAATTGATTGTAAGTGCAAGTGTGAGAAACAAATATCACTTCTTCATTTTATTTTTTTTCAATATAATAGTTTATTTATTAATTTATTGCTTCAGTTTTTTTTTTTTGTGGTGAGCTAAAAAGAAGAAAAGGCTAATCGGCTCAAAAGGCTGATCAAAGGATAAAATTATATGGTTTGGTTATTTGGCCAAGTGGTTTGTTCAAGAAAAACAGTGCCTCAATCATTTTTGTACAATTCATGTGAAAATGTAGCTTCAAAAAGAATCAATGCAAGTTCTGAAGTAACATATTCCATGGATGAAAATCACACAAGAAAGAAAATAATAATAAGGCTCAAAATCTCACAGGTAATATATTTATCAAATCTAATCTATCCAGTTCAAATATGTGTTGCCAAACTAATTAATCTCAAAATGTAAATCATTTTGCTTCAATTATTTTATGAAATCTAAAGAACAACAAACTTCCACAGTCAATTTTTTTTTATAAGATGCGTATCAAGAGTCAAGTGTAACTCCTTACTCAGCCATCTTACTCAAAGCAAGTTTATGAATCTAACCTAATTTTTTTTTTTTTTTTTGGGTTTTTTTTTTTTAGATATCGGACCATCCTCCCCCCAACCTATCCAAGACATTGTCCCCAATGTCTTAGATGGAATTTCATATAACAGGAAAAGAAATGTAAGAAAACCATCAAAGTAAGGAAAAGTTATAACCGAAGAGTGGTATCTGGTTCTCTTTTATTTCTGCCATCCTGATTTGGTTGGTTCACCAGCTGCATTGCTTGACTGAGCTCAGATGTAGGATTTTGCAAAATCTCAAGTAGCTGTTCAACAGTTGAAGCAGATACTATGATGTTGCGCATGGATTGTGGCATGAACTCCTGTTCTACTGCATGATCTAAAAAGGATATCAAACCATTATAAAAGCCATTAATATTCAATAAGCCCAAAGGTTTTTTATGAAAATTCCGATAGGCCCAAAATATAATGGTAAAAATTTCTTCCATTGTTCCAAGACCACCAGGCAATGCAATAAATGCATTAGAATTAACCAACATGTGTCTCATACGGTCATGCATGGTTGCAACCTTCAATTCAGTACCCAGGGTGAAGTAGGAGGTGCTCCCATTTTTTAAGCCAACACCTAAGATGTTACACCCCTTTGTGAGTGCAGATCCTGCAACACATCCTTTTAAACCCTGAATCCCTCCCCCATAAACAAGATTGGTTTTTCTTGCAGCTAATGCCTTACCAAGGGTATAAGCTGCATGATGAAATTCTCCATCCTTTCCAAGGTTAGACCCACCAAAAACACAGATAGTATTGATCTTATCCATATACGGTGTTTCTATCTTTTTTTTGAAAAAATATGTCATAGAGGTTGATAATTTATAGGGACTCAATATCAGACAAGGAGATCGCTTGAATAGTGCGGGATCAGGATTTGGTAGCAAAAGTTTGAATTTTTGTTGCAAAAGTTTGAATTTTTGGTTCAAGGAAAAGGTGAATGTCAGAGGGGAAAGACTTTAAGCAGGGGTGAAAATTTCAAAAAAAAAAAATGGTGGCCCAATAAATTGAAAAGATAATGTAAATGACAAACATACACGCATGAGAATGAACAGTAGTTGTGATTGTGGCTCACATCTTCCTCTGGTTTTACGTCCAGTAACGGCTGAAACGCCTTCTAAGAGTCGAGGATGTGCTTCCCATTCAGTTTTCTTGTAAACTGACAACAGGGTCTTTTAAAGTCAGATTCCCAAGACTATAACGTGCTTTTTCCTTACGGAACAGTTCAAACAAATCAAGAAGGACTCCTTGTACATGCCCACTAGGATGCGTCTCAAGAGTCTGAATGATATCATCCAATGACTCCTTACTCAGTCCATCCTTTATGAATTGAATTTTTTCCTCTCGATTTCTTGAAACCATTCCAGGGTTCTTGCATCTTGTGTTACAGGTCCATCTTGCACACCTGTAGCAAACTCCAATTCTTTTTGCCCTTTTCTTCTTTGCATAGGAACTTCTTCCCATACCTGGCATATTTTTAACAAATGATTCTTGAAATTCACATGCTAAACGTACCTTAGCTTCAATGATCCAACGGACATCTTGTGGAAGGCCTAAGAGTGTTAATGCTCTCAATCGTTCAAGTCTGCAATTGTAAATATCTTTAAGAAAATTTCTGGGGAGAGTAGGGAACAAAATTTTGATCCTGGTGAGAGCTTTCTCCATTTTTTTTTCTTAAAATACTCAAGTTATTATTCCTGCAAGCTCAATGTGGTGTAATAGTTGGGATGATTTAAGAGGTGAAGAAGGAAGTTGAGAGATTAGTTGAAACTTATAAGCGAGGAATGTGAGAGAGGGAGAGGGAGAAAGAGAGAGAGAGAGAAAGAGAGAAAGAGAGAGAGAGAGGGAGAGAGAGAGACTTCTCTTGAATTTATTGCAGGTATGTGGCATTGTGCAAATGCACTTCTTCTACCGTGTGCTTTTGAAAACCTTCGAAAAATGGTTTAAGACGATGTCCATTCACCTTGAAGATTTTTTCAGTTACCTCATTTTTTATTTCCACTGCACCATAAGGAAAAACATTAGTAACTACAAATGGTCCTAACCATCTAGAGCGTAGCTTACCAGGCATAAGCTTTAGCCGAGAATTGAAAAGGAGAACTTTTTGTCCAACGGAAAACTCCTTTCTTGCCAACTTTTTGTCATGAAGAGCTTTGACCTTTTCTTTGTAAATTTTGGAGTTTTCGTATGCTTCTAATCGAATTTCTTCAAGTTCCTGCAATTGAAGCTTCCTATGGATTCCTGCTTGGTCTAGATCCATGTTGCATTTCTTTACTGCCCAAAATGCTCTATGCTCTAATTCAACTGGAAGATGACATGCTTTACCAAAGACAATCCTGTAGGGAGACATGCCAATGGGTGACTTGTAAGCTGTCCTATATGCCCATAATGCATCAACAAGGCGCAAGCTCCAATCCTTCCTGTTAGGCTGAACTGTTTTCTCTAAGATTTTCTTGATATCTCGATTAGAAACTTCAGCTTTGACCATTTGTTTGAGGATGATATGGGGTGGAGACTTTATGCATGACTCCATATTTGCGGAGTAGGGCTTCCATTGTGCGGTTGCAAAAATGAGTACCTTGGTCACTAATTAGAGCTCTAGGAATGCCAAACCTGCTAAAAATGTTAGACCTGATAAAATCTTTAACAACTCGAGCATCATCAGTACGGGTGGCTTTTGCCTCCACCCATTTTGAAACATAATCAACAGCTAGCAGAATGTAAACAAAGCCAAAAGAGACAGGGAATGGACCCATAAAGTCTATACCCCATACATCAAATACCTCACAAAAGAGAAGTGGTTGTTGGGGCATCTCATTTCTGCGCGAAATACTCCCTATTCTTTGGCACTGCTCACAAGTTATGCATAATCTGTGTGCATCACGAAATATTGTAGGCCAATAAAAGCCTGAGTCTAGTACTTTTCTAGCTGTCCGTTGTGGCCCAAAGTGTCCACCACAAGCTAGGGAATGGCAAAAGGTAAGTACAGACTGAACTTCATGATCGGGAACACACCTTCTAATGATTTGATCACTGCATGTCTTCCAAAGGTATGGTTCATCCCATATGTAGTGTTTGGCATCACTTTTCAACTTGGCAAGTTGCGATTTGGTGAAGTGTTTGGGTATTTCTTTAGCAACCAGATAGTTTACCAAATCTGCATACCAAGGATCCTTCCCGTGCAAATGATAGAGATGCTCTTCTGGGAATGAATCTGCAATTGAAGTTTCTTCACAAGGTTGTTGGATCCGACTTAAATGATCTGCTACAAGGTTCTCTGCACCACTCTTGTCTTTAATCTCTAAATCAAATTCTTGCAACAGAAGCATCCAACGAATCAGTCTTGGCTTAGCATCTGTCTTCTTCAGCAAGTATTTCAAAGCTGCATGGTCAGAGAGACAATAACTTTAGATCCAAGCAAATAGGAGCGAAATTTATCTAATGCAAACACAATTGCCAAAAGCTCCTTCTCAGTAGTTGTGTAATTGGATTGGATTGCATCAAGTGTGCGAGAGGCATATGCAATGACATGAGATCTCTTGCTAACTCTTTGAGATAGTACAGCACCAAGGGCATAATTAGATGCATCACACATTAATTCAAATGGAAGCGTCCAATTAGGTGGTTGAATGATGGGAGTGGTTGTCAACCGCTTCTTTAGTTCATCAAATGAATCCTTGCATGCTTGATCAAACACAAATTTGGTATCTTTTTGTAGTAGTTTAGAAAGAGGTTGTGCAATCTTGCTAAAATCCTTGATGAATCTTCTGTAAAAACCTGCATGACCAAGTAAAGAACGTACTTCTCGCACAGAAGTGGGGTAAGGTAGAGAAGTAATAATGTCTATCTTGGCCTTATCAACCTCTAAACCTTTGCTAGATACCAAGTGTCCTAAGACTATACCTTCTGTTACCATGAAATGACATTTTTCAAAATTCAAAACCAGGTTAGTCTCAATGCATTTGTCCAAAACTTTAGAAAGGATTTCTAAGCATGCATCAAAAGAAGAACCATATACAGTGAAGTCATCCATAAACACTTCCATGCAACTTTCTAAGAGATCAGAGAAAATGCTTACCATGCATCTTTGAAAGGTTCCAAGGGCATTGCATAGACCAAAAGGCATCCTTCGATAGGCAAAAGTACCAAAAGGACAAGTGAAGGTGGTCTTATGCTGGTCTTCTGGGGCTATGTGTATTTGAAAATAACCTGAAAAACCATCTAGAAAGCAATAGTGAGATTTTCCTGCTAATCTTTCCAAAATTTGGTCTATGAAGGGCAAAGGGAAGTGATCCTTGCGAGTAGCTTGGTTAAGCTTCCTATAATCTATGCACACTCTCCAACTGTTTTGTATTCTGGTAGGGATTAGTTCATCATTGTGATTTTTGACTACAGTCATGCCAGTCTTCTTAGGAACTACTTGCACCGGGCTTACCCAATCACTGTCTGAGATGGGATAGATGATACCAGCTGCCAAAAGCTTACCTACTTCCTTCTTTACCACATCTAGGATTGTTGGATTCAAACGCCTTTGTGGTTGTCTAACAGGTCTGGTGTTTTCCTCCAGCAGTATCCTATGCATACAAGTAGATGGGCTAATACCTGGAATATCAGCCAAAGTCCATCCAATTGCTTGTTTATGGCTTTTTAAGGTTTGCAGTAACCTTTCTTCCTGTTGTGGTAGAAGGTTCTTTGCTACAATGACAGGAAGCTTCTCATTTTCCCCCAAATAAGCATACTTTAGATGTTCAGGCAAAGGCTTCAACTCTAAAGGTGGTGGTTGTATTATGGAAGGAAGAGATCTATCTGAGATTGAAATGTCTGCAACACTTGCATCTAACATGTCATCTTTCAACGAAGGTTGGTCTGCAACATTAATCCTGGAACACACAATACATGAATCAAATTCATCACATGTGCAAGTAAAATTATCTAAGTAATCTAAATCAAAATCAAAAAATTTAAAAAGTAGATTGTCAATAGAATAATCATCCGCAAGAAGGTCTATGGCATCAAGTTGAAAGAGTGAATGATTCTCTATGGGATGCTTCATGGCTTCAAATATGTTGAATTGGATGATATCATCTCCAAATTCCATAGAGAGAGTCCCCGTATGCACATCTATCTTTGTTTTTGCAGTTTTGAGGAAAGGTCTCCCTAGGATCAAGGTTGCTCTATTGATGGATGACTCATCTTCCATATCCAAAATGTAGAAGTCAGCTGGAAAGATCAGCTTATTCACTTGAACTAGCACATCTTCAAGTACTCCGGCTGGATGTGCTGTACTTCTGTTGGCTAATTGAATCACCACACCAGTTGGCTTCAGTTCTCCCAGATTCAAAGATTTATAAACTGATGAGGGCATAACATTAATGGAAGCACCTAGATCCAGCAATGCATCACCAAATGTAGAGTTTCCTATTGTGCAAGGAATGGTGAAAGTTCCTGGATCTTTACATTTCTGAGGGAGGCTGGGTTGAATTAAGGCAGAAACATTGCGTCCCACACTGATCTTCTCATCCCCTTTGAGTCTTCTCTTATGCGTGCACAGGTCCTTTAGAAATTTGGCATATTTGGGAATTTGCTTGATAGCATCTAGAAGTGGTATGTTGACTTCCACTTTCCTAAAAGTATCTAGAAGCTCCTTATCCAATTCTGCATGAACATTGAGCTTGGATTGGACCATTCTATTTGGAAAAGGTAAAGATACCTTCTAATTAGCACAATTTGGGGTTTTCTTCTCATCAGATGCTTCAAGTGCAGATCGTTTATGGAAAGCTTCTTTTTGTTGATCATTCGATGTCTTATCGAAGGCTGGTGTATTTTTTTCATCAGACTTTCCCTCTGATTCAGATGGCTTATCAGAGATGTCTCCAGGTGTGGAGATAAATGCTTTTTTTTGGTGTGGATTAGTCTGATTGAAGCTTTGTTGCTTTAAAATTGTAGGGTCTGTCTGCACTTTCTTCCCACTTCTCAAGGTCATGGCATTCACACTTTTGGGATTTATGACAGGTTGAGAAGGTAGTTGACCAGAACCTTGAGATTTCAATTGGTTGACAGTGGTAGCCAACTGCCCAATTTGAGTTTGTAAATCCTGAATGGTAGAACTTACATTTTGTTGAAACTGAAGATTGTTGGTTGCTATTTGCTTCATCAAATCATCAAGAGAGGGTTCAGAAGCATTAGAGGGTACAGATTGCTGCATATGCTGTTGTTGTTGTCTGAATGGCGGTGGTTGGTATTTATTTTGGGAGTCAGATGTTAGAATCCTTTGTTGTTGTGGAGGACCATATCTCAAGTTAGGATGGTTTCTCCAACTAGGATTGTATGATCCAGAAGGTGGCTCAAACTTCTGTTGCTGATAATGTTGAGGAGGCCTGTATTGTTGTCCTGTGCCAAAAATACCATTTACTGCAGCCTCAGGTGTCTCACTTTCTTGCAATGTTGGACATGCATCAGTAGGATGATCTGCAGAAGTGCAGATGCCACATGTTTTGGTTTTGTCAACAACATTAAGTTGCTGTTGTTGTCCGATGGCCAACTGTCTTACGATGGAGGTTAGTTCTTCAATTCTGTTCTCCAATCGTGTATGGTCTGTCTTGGTGGTCATTTCATGGACTCCTTTAGACAAGGAATTAGTTCGAGAATTGAATTGCTGAGAATTTTCTGCCATGTTGGCAATCAAATCTCGAGCTGCTGTAGGAGTTTTGTCCATAAGTGCTCCACCACTAGCTGCATCAACCATGCTTCTGTCCATTGGCATGAGTCCTTCATAGAAATACTGAATCAGTAATTGATCACTGATTTGATGGTGTGGACAAGTGGCGCATAGTTTCTTGAATCTCTCCCAATACTCATAGAGAGTTTCTTGGGAGTTCTGTTTGATGCCGCAAATCTCTTTTCTGATAGCTGTTGTTCTGGATGCAGGGAAGAATTTCTCCAGAAATAATCTCTTCATATCATTCCAGCTTGTAACAGATGTTGGATGTAGATAGTACAACCAGTCCTTAGCTCCATCATTTAAGGAGAAAGGGAATGCCCTCAACTTGATATGATCTTCTTGAATTCCTTGTGGCCGCATTGTGGAACACACAATGTGAAATTCCTTCAAATGTTTATGAGGGTCCTCACCTGCAAGGCCATGAAACTTAGGTAGCAAATGTATTAGTCCAGACTTCAGTTCAAATGGTGCATCAACATCAGGGTATTGAATACACAATGGTTGATAAGCAACATCAGGTGCAGCTAATTCTTTTAAGGTTCTATCAGCCATGTTCTTAGCAAAATATTTAAAACTATCAAAATTTAAAGATGAAAAATCACTACTGTTACTTTCTTGGTTATTACTGGATGAATGCCTTCTATGTGCTCTTTTCAAATGGTGGAATGTTCTATCAATCTGAGGATCATATGCATATAAATTTTAAGGATTGGATCGAGTCATACACAAAAAGGTGAATTCATACAGAAAATCCAAGAATGATATACCTAAAGTAAAAACAATTGTTAGAAAGATTAAAATTTTTATACAAACTCCTAAATGAGCCTAGGAAATTAAAATGGTCCCCGGCAACGGCGCCAAATTTGACACGCTCGTCGTAAACGCGCAAAAATAATTTCTAGATTTCCCCCAAACTATTGGTATAGTATAAGGTGCAACCTAGGTCATCTCCCAAAGACCATTTCATATTCTTAAGCAAATTAGGAGAAAGTTAGAAAAAGGGGATTTTGTAAATATATGATATTAAGTGTGAAATGAAAAATACAGACTGAAATTAATTTGACTTAACAATTATCAACTCAAGGAATTCAGAGGCTATTTTCTTAACTAATCATTGATCACTAAAATCATACATTGTGTTTATCAACCTAGGATCATCTGGAACCCCTAGAATGATCCTTGAATTCTCTACTGAGAAACCTATCAGAATTTAATTGATTATGATCAACAAGATGTAGTAACCACTTAATCTTTTATCTAAACCAATTTTACAATCAGAATTCAGTTGAAGTAAGTAATAAAATGAAAACCTTCAATTCAATTACTTAATTTCTACTCTTCAAACTTTTGGAAAATGATTTACCAATCAAAAACCAATTATAAATCAATTATACATTAATCAAAATACGTCAACCGATCAAACTTTGATTAAAAGAATAAAATTGAAGAATATAGTAAAGTAGAGTAGAAATCACTCAATAAGCATGTAAATAAAGATCAAGACCTCAAAGTTAAAATGAAAATAGCTTGAATCCTTGAATTGAAACTACGAACCTAGCCTTCCATGAAGGAGGCAAACTAACAACAAAGAAAGAGGAAAACTAACAACAAATAAATCCTAAGCCTTCCATGTAGGAGGCAACTAACAATAAAGAAAAACTAAGCCTTCCATGTAGGAGGCAAACTAACAAGAAGGAAAACCTAAGCCTTCCATGAAGGAGGCAAAACTAACAAGAAAGAAAGCAAGAAAGAAAGAAAGAAAATGGTATTGGAGTTAATCTCCAAAATGGTGTATGTCTCCTCTTGCAAACCCTTCTATTTATAGAGGATTTTTGAGGCATCATCTTCAGAAAGTCACCAACTAGGATATTACTTTTCTACCCTTTTCTTGCTTTCACATGGGCTTTGTTGAAATTGCAAAACACTTTTGAATTTTTGCCACCAATGAGCACAACAATTTTGACTTTCTTGCTTCGCAATTTCGGATGTTCACATGTCCGAATTAGAGCTTGACTTCTGAACAAACGTTGTAGCCCTGGATCTTAGCTATCCAACAAATTTTATTTCATCTCAATATGACTTCTATATCTCAAGATATGGCCGGATCTTTGCACACTGTTCAAATTCCATGTCAGCAACACTATCTCATCTTTTGAGATAATTTCGGAGTCCTAAACATCCCATTTAGAATCTGATCTTGCTTTGTAACTATGGACACTTCTTTAAGCTTTCTGATAAGCATAGATTTCATAAAAAATTATCTCTCACTTTTATCTCATTAAGACTTCTTATATGTTCAATGAAGTGATCTTTGTCATATTTTATGAGTTTGGGTTCATATGAAGTTTAATTGAATTTCATTGCTTACCCGATTAAAATGACACTATTATAGTATTTTGAGTATAATAGGAGTTGTAGACATCCAAAAATCATGAAATCTGTCTTGAATGAAAGCTTAAAGAAGTGTCCATAGTTACAAAGCAAGATCAGATTCTAAATGGGATGTTTAGGACTCTGAAATTATCTCAAAAGATGAGATAGTGTTGCTGACGTGGAATTTGAACAGTGTGCAAAGATCCGGCCATATCTTGAGATATAGAAGTCATATTGAGATGAAATCAACTTTGTTGGACAGCTAAGATCCAGGGCTACAACTTTTGTTCAGAAGTCAAGCTCTAATTCGGACATGTGAACATCCGAAATTGCGGTGCAAGAAAGTCAAAATTGTTGTGCTCATTGGTGGAAAAAATTCAAAAGTGTTTTGCAATTTCAACAAAGCCCATGTGAAAGCAAGAAAAGGGTAGAAAAGTAATATCCTAGTTGGTGACTTTCTGAAGATGATGCCTCAAAAATCCTCTATAAATAGAAGGGTTTGCAAGAGGAGACACACACCATTTTGGAGATTAACTCCAATACCACTTTCTTTCTTTCTTTCTTTCTTTCTTTCTTCCTTTCTTTCTTTCTTGTTAGTTTTGCCTCCTTCATGGAAGGCTTAGTTTTTCTTTCTTGTTAGTTTGCCTCCTACATGGAAGGCTTAGCTTTTCTTTATTGTTAGTTTCCTCCTACATGGAAGGCTTAGGATTTATTTGTTGTTAGTTTGCCTCTTTCTTTGTTGTTAGTTTGCCTCCTTCATGGAAGGCTAGGTTTGTAGTTTCAATTCAAGGATTCAAGCTATTTTCATTTTAACTTTGAGGTCTTGATCTTTATTTACATGCTTATTGAGTGATTTCTACTCTACTTTACTATATTCTTCAATTTTATTCTTTTAATCAAAGTTTGATCGGTTGACGTATTTTGATTAATGTATAATTGATTTATAATTGGTTTTTGATTGGTAAATCATTTTCCAAAAGTTTGAAGAGTAGAAATTAGGTAATTGAATTGAAGGTTTTCATTTTATTACTTACTTCAACTGAATTCTGATTGTGAAATTGGTTTAGATAAAAGATTGAGTGGTTACTAAATCTTTTTGATCGTAATCAATTAAATTCTGAGAGGTTTCTCAGTAGAGAATTCAAGGATCATTCTAGGGGTTCCAGATGATCCTAGGTTGATAAACACAATGCATGATTTTAGTGATCAATGATTAGTTATGAAAATAGCCTCTGAATTCCTTGAGTTGATAATTGTTAAGTAAATTAATTTCATTCTGTATTTTGTGTTTAGAACTCAATATCAAATTTTTACAAAATCCCCTTGTTCTAATTTTCTCCTTATTTGCTTAAGAATCTGAAATGGTCTTTGGGAGATGACCTAGGTTGCACCTTATACTATACCAATAGTTTGGGGGAAATCTAGAAATTATTTTTGCGCGTTAACGACGAGCGTGTCAAATTTGGCGCCGTTGCCGGGGACCACTTTAATTTCCTAGGCTCATTTAGGAGTTTGTATAAAAATTTTAATCTTTCTAACAATTGTTTTTACTTTAGGTATATCATTCTTGGATTTTCTGTATGAATTCACCTTTTTGTGTATGACCCGATCCAATCCTGAAAATTTATATGCATATGATCCTGAGATTGATAGAACATTCCACCATTTGAAAAGAGCACATAGAAGACATTCATTCAGTAATAACCAAGAAAGTAACAGTAGTGATTTTTCATCTTTAAATTTTGATAGTTTCAAATATTCTGCTAAGAACATGGCTGATAGAACCCTAAAAGAATTAGCTGCACCTGATGTTGCTTATCAACCGTTGTGTATTCAATACCCTGATGTTGATGCACCATTTGAACTGAAGTCTGGACTAATACATTTGCTACCTAAGTTTCATGGCCTTGCAGGTGAGGACCCTCATAAACATTTGAAGGAATTTCACATTGTGTGTTCCACAATGCGGCCACAAGGAATTCCAGAAGATCATATCAAGTTGAAGGCATTTCCTTTCTCCTTAAATGATGGAGCTAAGGACTGGTTGTACTATCTACATCCAACATCTGTTACAAGCTGGAATGATATGAAAAGATTATTCTTGGAGAAATTCTTCCCTGCATCCAGAACAGCAGCTATCAGAAAAGAGATTTGCGGCATCAGACAGAACTCCCAAGAAACTCTCTATGAGTATTGGGAGAGATTCAAGAAACTATGCGCCACTTGTCCACACCATCAAATCAGTGATCAATTACTGATTCAGTATTTCTATGAAGGACTCATGCCAATGGACAGAAGCATGGTTGATGCAGCTAGTGGTGGAGCACTTATGGACAAAACTCCTACAGCAGCTCGAGATTTGATTGCCAACATGGCAGAAAATTCTCAGCAATTTAATTCTCGAACTAATTCCTTGTCTAAAGGAGTCCATGAAATGACCACCAAGACAGACCATACACAATTGGAGAACAGAATTGAAGAACTAACCTCCATCGTAAGACAGTTGGCCATCAGACAACAACAGCAACTTAATGTTGTTGACAAAACCAAAACATGTGGCATCTGCACTTCTGCAGATCATCCTACTGATGTATGCCCAACATTGCAAGAAAGTGAGACACCTGAGGCTGCAGTAAATGGTATTTTTGGCACAGGACAACAATACAGGCCTTCTCAACATTATCAGCAACAGAAGTTTGAACCACCTACTGGAACATACAATCCTAGTTGGAGAAACCATCCTAACTTGAGATATGGTCCTCCACAACAACAAAGGATTCAAACATCTGACTCCCAAAATAAATACCAACCACCGCCTTTCAGACAACAACAACAGCATATGCAGCAATCTGTACCCTCTAATGCTTCTGAACCCTCTCTTGATGATTTGATGAAGCAATTAGCAACCAACAATCTTCAGTTTCAACAAAATGTAAGTTCTACCCTTCAGGATTTACAAACTCAAATTGGGCAGTTAGCTACCACAGTCAACCAATTGAAATCTCAAGGTTCTGGTCAACTACCTTCTCAACCTGTCATAAATCCCAAAAGTGTGAATGCCATGACCTTGAGAAGTGGGAAGAAAGTGCAGACAGACCCTACAATTTTAAAGCAACAAAGCTTCAATCAGACTAATCCACACCAAAAAGAAGCATTTATCTCCACACCTGGAGATATCTCTGATGAGCCATCTGAATCAGAGAGAAAGTCTGATGAAAAAAGTACACCAGTCTTCGATAAGACATCGAATGATCAACAAAAAGAAGCTTGCCATAAACGATCTGCACTTGAAGCATCTGATGAGAAGAAAACCCCAAATTGTGCTGATCAGAAGGTATCTTTACCTTTTCCAAATAGAATGGTTCAATCCAAGCCCAATGTTCATGCAGAATTGGATAAGGAGCTTCTAGATACTTTTAGGAAAGTGGAAGTCAACATACCACTTCTAGATGCTATCAAGCAAATTCCCAAATATGCCAAATTTCTAAAGGACCTGTGCACGCATAAGAGAAGACTCAAAGGGGATGAGAAGATCAGTGTGGGACGCAATGTTTCTGCCTTAATTCAACCCAGCCTCCCTCAGAAATGTAAAGATCCAGGAACTTTCACCATTCCTTGCACAATAGGAAACTCTACATTTGGTGATGCATTGCTGGATCTAGGTGCTTCCATTAATGTTATGCCCTCATCAGTTTATAAATCTTTGAATCTGGGAGAACTGAAGCCAACTGGTGTGGTGATTCAATTAGCCAACAGAAGTACAGCACATCCAGCCGGAGTACTTGAAGATGTGCTAGTTCAAGTGAATAAGCTGATCTTTCCAGCTGACTTCTACATTTTGGATATGGAAGATGAGTCATCCATCAATAGAGCAACCTTGATCCTAGGGAGACCTTTCCTCAAAACTGCAAAAACAAAGATAGATGTGCATACGGGGACTCTCTCTATGGAATTTGGAGATGATATCATCCAATTCAACATATTTGAAGCCATGAAGCATCCCATAGAGAATCATTCACTCTTTCAACTTGATGCCATAGACCTTCTTGCGGATGATTATTCTATTAACAATCTACTTTTTAAATTTTTTGATTTTGATTTAGATTACTTAGATAATTTTACTTGCACATGTGATGAATTTGATTCATGTATTGTGTGTTCCAGGATTAATGTTGCAGACCAACCTTCGTTGAAAGATGACATGTTAGATGCAAGTGTTGCAGACATTTCAATCTCAGATAGATCTCTTCCTTCCATAATACAACCACCTCCTTTAGAGTTGAAGCCTTTGCCTGAACATCTAAAGTATGCTTATTTGGGGGAAAATGAGAAGCTTCCTGTCATTGTAGCAAAGAACCTTCTACCACAACAGGAAGAAAGGTTACTGCAAACCTTAAAAAGCCATAAACAAGCAATTGGATGGACTTTGGCTGATATTCCAGGTATTAGCCCATCTACTTGTATGCATAGGATACCGCTGGAGGAAAACACCAGACCTGTTAGACAACCACAAAGGCGTTTGAATCCAACCATCCTAGATGTGGTAAAGAAGGAAGTAGGTAAGCTTTTGGCAGCTGGTATCATCTATCCCATCTCAGACAGTGATTGGGTAAGCCCGGTGCAAGTAGTTCCTAAGAAGACTGGCATGACTGTAGTCAAAAATCACAATAATGAACTAATCCCTACCAGAATACAAAACAGTTGGAGAGTGTGCATAGATTATAGGAAGCTTAACCAAGCTACTCGCAAGGATCACTTCCCTTTGCCCTTCATAGACCAAATTTTGGAAAGATTAGCAGGAAAATCTCACTATTGCTTTCTGGATGGTTTTTCAGGTTATTTTCAAATACATATAGCCCCAGAAGACCAGCATAAGACCACCTTCACTTGTCCTTTTGGTACTTTTGCCTATCGAAGGATGCCCTTTGGTCTATGCAACGCCCCTGGAACCTTTCAAAGATGCATGGTAAGCATTTTCTCTGATCTCTTAGAAAGTTGCATGGAAGTGTTTATGGATGACTTCACTGTATATGGTTCTTCTTTTGATGCATGCTTAGAAAGCCTCTCTAAAGTTTTGGACAGATGCATTGAGACTAACCTGGTTTTGAATTTTGAAAAATGTCATTTCATTGTAACAGAAGGTATAGTCTTAGGACACTTGGTATCTAGCAAAGGTTTAGAGGTTGATAAGGCCAAGATAGACATTATTACTTCTCTACCTTACCCCACTTCTGTGCGAGAAGTACGTTCTTTACTTGGTCATGCAGGTTTTTACAGAAGATTCATCAAGGATTTTAGCAAGATTGCACAACCTCTTTCTAAACTATTACAAAAAGATACCAAATTTGTGTTTGATCAAGCATGCAAGGATTCATTTGATGAACTAAAGAAGCGGTTGACAACCACTCTCATCATTCAACCACCTAATTGGACGCTTCCATTTGAATTAATGTGTGATGCATCTAATTATGCCCTTGGTGTTGTACTGTCTCAAAGAGTTAGCGAGAGATCTCATGTCATTGCATATGCCTCTCGCACACTTGATGCAACCCAATCCAATTACACAACTACTGAGAAGGAGTTTTTGGCAATTGTGTTTGCATTAGATAAATTTCGCTCCTATTTGCTTGGATCTAAAGTTATTGTCTTCTCTGACCATGCAGCTTTGAAATACTTGCTGAAGAAGACAGATGCTAAGCCAAGACTGATTCGTTGGATGCTTCTGTTACAAGAATTTGATTTAGAGATTAAAGACAAGAGTGGTGCAGAGAACCTTGTAGCAGATCATTTAAGTCGGATCCAGCAACCTTGTGAAGAAACTTCAATTGCAGATTCATTCCCAGAAGAGCATCTCTATCATTTGCACGGGAAGGATCCTTGGTATGCAGATTTGGTAAACTATCTGGTTGCTAAAGAAATACCCAAACACTTCACCAAATCGCAACTTGCCAAGTTGAAAAGTGATGCCAAACACTACATATGGGATGAACCATACCTTTGGAAGACATGCAGTGATCAAATCATTAGAAGGTGTGTTCCAGATCATGAAGTTCAGTCTGTACTTACCTTTTGCCATTCCCTAGCTTGTGGTGGACACTTTGGGCCACAACGGACAGCTAGAAAAGTACTAGACTCAGGCTTTTATTGGCCTACAATATTTCGTGATGCACACAGATTATGCATAACTTGTGAGCAGTGCCAAAGAATAGGGAGTATTTCGCGTAGAAATGAGATGCCCCAACAACCACTTCTCTTTTGTGAGGTATTTGATGTTTGGGGTATAGACTTTATGGGTCCATTCCCTGTCTCTTTTGGATTTGTTTACATTCTGCTAGCTGTTGATTATGTTTCAAAATGGGTGGAGGCAAAAGCCACTCGTACTGATGATGCTCGAGTTGTTGCAGATTTTATCAGGTCTAACATTTTTAGCAGGTTTGGCATTCCTAGAGCTCTAATTAGTGACCAAGGTACTCATTTTTGCAACCGCACAATGGAAGCCCTACTCCGCAAATATGGAGTCATACATAAAGTCTTCACCCCATATCATCCTCAAACAAATGGTCAAGCTGAAGTTTCTAATCGAGAGATCAAGAAAATCTTAGAGAAAACAGTTCAGCCTAACAGGAAGGATTGGAGCTTGCGCCTTGTTGATGTGTTATGGGCATATAGGACAGCCTACAAGTCACCCATTGGCATGTCTCCCTACAGGATTGTCTTTGGTAAAGCATGTCATCTTCCAGTTGAATTAGAGCATAGAGCATTTTGGGTAGTAAAGAAATGCAACATGGATCTAGACCAAGCAGGAATCCATAGGAAGCTTCAATTGCAGGAACTTGAAGAAATTCGATTAGAAGCATACGAAAACTCCAAAATTTAAAAAGAAAAGGTCAAAGCTCTTCATGACAAAAAGTTGGCAAGAAAGGAGTTTTCCGTTGGACAAAAAGTTCTCCTTTTCAATTCTCGGCTAAAGCTTATGCCTGGTAAGCTACGCTCTAGATGGTTAGGACCATTTGTAGTTACTAATGTTTTTCCTTATGGTGCAGTGGAAATAAAAAATGAGGTAACTGAAAAAATCTTCAAGGTGAATGGACATCGTCTTAAACCATTTTTCGAAGGTTTTCAAAAGCACACGGTAGAAGAAGTGCATTTGCACAATGCCACATACCTGCAATAAATTCAAGAGAAGTCTCTCTCTCTCCCTCTCTCTCTCTTTCTTTCTTTCTCTCTCTCTCTCTTTCTCCCTCTCCCTCTCTCACATTCCTCGCTTATAAGTTTCAACTAATCTCTCAACTTCCTTCTCCACCTCTTAAATCATCCCAACTATTACACCATATTGAACTTGCAGGAATAATAACTTGAGTGTTTTAAGAAAAAAAATGGAGAAAGCTCTCACCAGGATCAAAATTTTGTTCCCTACTCTCCCCAAAAATTTTCTTAAAGACATTTACAATTGCAGACTTGAACGATTGAGAGCATTAACACTCTTAGGCCTTCCAGAAGATGTCCGTTGGATCATTGAAGCTAAGGTACGTTTAGCAGGTGAATTTCAAGAATCATTTGTGAAAAACATGCCAGGTATGGGAAGAAGTTCCTATGCAAAGAAGAGAAGGGCAAAAAGAATTGGAGTTTGCTACAGGTGTGCAAGATGGACCTGTAACACAAGATGCAAGAACCTTGGAATGGTTTCAAGAAATCGAGAGGACAAAATTCAATTCATAAAGGATGGACTGAGTAAGGAGTCATTGGATGATATCATTCAGACTCTTGAGACGCATCCTAGTGGGCATGTACAAGGAGTCCTTCTTGATTTGTTTGAACTGTTCCGTAAGGAAAAAGCACGTTATAGTCTTGGGAATCTGACTTTAAAAGACCCTGTTGTCAGTTTACAAGAAAACTGAATGGGAAGCACATCCTCGACTCTTAGAAGGCGTTTCAGCCGTTACTGGACGTAAAACCAGAGGAAGATGTGAGCCACAATCACAACTACTGTTCATTCTCATGCGTGTATGTTTGTCATTTACATTGTCTTTTCAATTTATTGGGCCACCATTTTTTTTTTTTGAAATTTTCACCCCTGCTTAAAGTCTTTCCCCTCTGACATTCACCTTTTCCTTGAACCCAAAATTCAAACTTTTGCAACAAAAATTCAAACTTTTGCAACAAAAATTCAAACTTTTGCTACCAAATCCTGATCCCACACTATTCAAGCGATCTCCTTGTCTGATATTGAGTCCCTATAAATTATCAACCTCTATGACATATTTTTTCAAAAAAAGATAGAAACACCGTATATGGATAAGATCAATACTATCTGTGTTTTTGGTGGGTCTAACCTTGGAAAGGATGGAGAATTTCAACATGCAGCTTATACTCTTTGTAAGGCATTAGCTGCAAGAAAAATCAATCTTGTTTATGGGGGAGGGATTCAAGGTTTAAAAGGATGTGTTGCAGGATCTGCACTCACAAAGGGGTGTAACGTCTTAGGTGTTGGCTTAAAAAATGGGAGCACCTCCTACTTCACCCTGGGTACTGAATTGAAGGTTGCAACCATGCATGACCCTATGAGACACATGTTGGTTAATTCTAATGCATTTATTGCATTACCTGGTGGTCTTGGAACAATGGAAGAAATTTTTACCATTATATTTTGGGCCTATCGGAATTTTCATAAAAAACCTTTGGGCTTATTGAATATTAATGGCTTTTATAATGGTTTGATATCCTTTTTAGATCATGCAGTAGAGCAGGAGTTCATGTCACAATCCATGCGCAACATCATAGTATCTGCTTCAACTGTTGAACAGCTACTTGAGATTTTGCAAAATCCTACATCTGAGCTCAGTCAAGCAATGCAGCTGGTGAACCAACCAAATCAGGATGGCAGAGATAAAAGAGAACCAGATACCACTCTTCGGTTATAACTTTTCCTTACTTTGATGGTTTTCTTACATTTCTTTTCCTGTTATATGAAATTCCATCTAAGACATTGGGGACAATGTCTTGGATAGGTTGGGGGGAAGATGGTCCGATATCTAAAAAAAAAAAAAAATTAAAAAAAAAAATTAAAAAAAAAAACCCAAAAAAAACAAAAAAAAACAAAAAAAAAATTAGGTTAGATTCATAAACTTGCTTTGAGTAAGATGGCTGAGTAAGGAGTTACACTTGACTCTTGATACGCATCTTATGATTAAAAAAAAAATTTGAATGTGGAAGTATGTTTTTCTTTAGATTTCATAAAATAATTGAAGCAAAATGATTTACATTTCGAGATTAATTAGTTTGACAACACATATTTGAACTGGATAGATTAGATTTGATAAATATATTACCTGTGAGATTTTGAGCCTTATTATTATTTTCTTTCTTGTGTAATTTTCATCCATGGAATATGTTACTTCAGAACTTGCATTGATTCTTTTTGAAGCTACATTTTCACATGATTTGTACAAAAATGATTGAGGCACTGTTTTTCTTGAACAAACCACTTGGCCAAATAACCAAACCATAAAATTTTATCCTTTGATCAGCCCTTTAAGCCGATTAGCCTTTTCTTCTTTTTAGCTCACCACAAATCAAAAAAAAAAAAAAAAAAAAAAACAACTTTGTCTGACCATAGAAGGTGAGGAATACTGGATTTATCATACCATAAGTGTTTCAATAAGTGTGGGGGAGATTATTGTTGTGTTCATCAATATCATGGTTGAAAAAAAAAACTGAAGCAATAAATTAATAAATAAACTATTATATTGAAAAAAAAAAATAAAAAAAAAATTGAAGAAGTGATATCTGTTTCTCACACTTGCACTTACAATCAATTCTCAATCCTCACCATTTTCCTTGGTCTAATATTGTATCTCTTCAATATATCATTTCATCTTTCTAATCCCGTTAGAACCAAAATAAAGACCTCTTGATTTGTGCATTGCATGTGTACATAGTAGTAGAGAAGTAGAAGATATGCAAGCCTATGATAGTTCATCTTTCATGGATTGAATTTGAGAGAAACACTTACCAAATCAAACACTTGAGAGATTCAGAGTATATCATGTGAGGTTTTATCTTTCTCAATCTATGTTTTTCAAATTAAAGTTGCCTTTCTAAGTAATTTCAAAAATGTGATGAAATAATGCTTCATGAAATTTTGTGAATTCTTGAGAAATCAACTCAAAACTTTGATGTTCTTTCAAAAAAAAAAAAAAAAAAAAAATAGTCACCAATCCTTAACTTAAGTTTGCCCGAGACGTGCAAAAGATAAGTATGGGGGAATTTGATAAGCATAGATTTCATAAAAAATTATCTCTCACTTTTATCTCATTAAGACTTCTTATATGTTCAATTAAGTGATCTTTGTCATATTTTATGAGTTTGGGTTCATATGAAGTTTAATTGAATTTCTTTGCTTACCCGATTAAAATGACACTATTATAGTATTTTGAGCATAATAGGAGTTGTAGACATCCAAAAATCATGAAATCTGTCTTGAATGAAAGCTTAAAGAAGTGTCCATAGTTACAAAGCAAGAGCAGATTCTAAATGGGATGTTTAGGACTCTGAAATTATCTCAAAAGATGAGATAGTGTTGCTGACGTGGAATTTGAACAGTGTGCAAAGATCCGGCCATATCTTGAGATATAGAAGTCATATTGAGATGAAATCAACTTTGTTGGACAGCTAAGATCCAGGGCTACAACTTTTGTTCAGAAGTCAAGCTCTAATTCGGACATGTGGACATCCGAAATTGCGGTGCAAGAAAGTCAAAATTGTTGTGCTCATTGGTGGAAAAAATTCAAAAGTGTTTTACAATTTCAACAAAGCCCATGTGAAAGCAAGAAAAGGGTAGAAAAGTAATATCCTAGTTGGTGACTTTCTAAAGATGATGCCTCAAAAATCCTCTATAAATAGAAGGGTTTGCAAGAGGAGACACACACCATTTTGGAGATTAACTCCAATACCACTTTCTTTCTTTCTTTCTTTCTTTCTTTCTTCCTTTCTTTCTTTCTTGTTAGTTTTGCCTCCTTCATGGAAGGCTTAGTTTTTCTTTCTTGTTAGTTTGCCTCCTACATGGAAGGCTTAGCTTTTCTTTATTGTTAGTTGCCTCCTACATGGAAGGCTTAGGATTTATTTGTTGTTAGTTTGCCTCTTTCTTTGTTGTTAGTTTGCCTCCTTCATGGAAGGCTAGGTTTGTAGTTTCAATTCAAGGATTCAAGCTATTTTCATTTTAACTTTGAGGTCTTGATCTTTATTTACATGCTTATTGAGTGATTTCTACTCTACTTTACTATATTCTTCAATTTTATTCTTTTAATCAAAGTTTGATCGGTTGACGTATTTTGATTAATGTATAATTGATTTATAATTGGTTTTTGATTGGTAAATCATTTTCCAAAAGTTTGAAGAGTAGAAATTAAGTAATTGAATTGAAGGTTTTCATTTTATTACTTACTTCAACTGAATTCTGATTGTGAAATTGGTTTAGATAAAAGATTAAGTGGTTACTAAATCTTGTTGATCGTAATCAATTAAATTCTGAGAGGTTTCTCAGTAGAGAATTCAAGGATCATTCTAGGGGTTCCAGATGATCCTAGGTTGATAAACACAATGCATGATTTTAGTGATCAATGATTAGTTATGAAAATAGCCTCTGAATTCCTTGAGTTGATAATTGTTAAGTAAATTAATTTCATTCTGTATTTTGTGTTTAGAACTCAATATCAAATCTTTACAAAATCCCCTTGTTCTAATTTTCTCCTTATTTGCTTAAGAATCTGAAATGGTCTTTGGGAGATGACCTAGGTTGCACCTTATACTATACCAATAGTTTGGGGGAAATCTAGAAATTATTTTTGCGCGTTTACGACGAGCGTGTCACTTTCATTCAAGACAGATTTCATGATTTTTGGATGTCTACAACTCCTATTATGCTCAAAATACTATAATAGTGTCATTTTAATCGGGTAAGCAAAGAAATTCAATTAAACTTCATATGAACCCAAACTCATAAAATATGACAAAGATCACTTAATTGAACATATAAGAAGTCTTAATGAGATAAAAGTGAGAGATAATTATTTATGAAATCTATGCTTATCAAAATACATAGCAAATTTCCACTAACTAATATCTAGGATGTTTGCATCATTCTATTCCTAATATTCGTAGGATGTAAATCTTCTTCAAAATAGAGTTCCTCGCATCCTATTCAAGTACATGATCTGCTACAATGACGAATAACTTCCGGAATGTCTGGGAAGAAAGTTGGAAGAAGTAGGGGTGAGAAACTGACACGCTCGTCGCAAACACGCAAAAATAATTTCTAGATTTCCCCCAAACTATTGGTATAGTATAAGGTGCAACCTAGGTCATCTCCCAAAGACCATTTCAGATTCTTAAGCAAATAAGGAGAAAATTAGAACAAGGGGGTTTTTGTAAAGATGTGATATCAAATGCTAAATACAAAATACAGAATGAAATTAATTTCACTTAACAATTATCAACTCAAGGAATTCAGAGGCTATTTTCATAACTAATCATTGATCACTAAAATCATGCATTATGTTTATCAACCTAGGATCATCTGGAACCCCTACAATGATTCTTGAATTCTCTACTGAGAAACCTCTCAGAATTTAATTGATTATGATCAACAAGATTTAGTAACCACTTAATCTTTTATCTAAACCAATTTCACAATCAGAATTCAGTGTAAGTAAGTAATAAAATGAAAACCTTCAATTCAATTACTTAATTTCTACTCTTCAAACTTTTGGAAAATGATTTACCAATCAAAAACCAATTATAAATCAATTATGCATTAATCAAAATACGTCAACCGATCAAAATTTGATTAAAGAATAAAATTGAAGAATATAGTGAAGTAGAGTAGAAACCACTTAATAAGCATGTAAATAAAGATCAAGACCTCAAAGTTAAAATGAAAATAGCTTGAATCCTTGAATTGAAACTACAAACCTAGCCTTCCATGAAGGAGGCAAACTAACAACAAAGAAAGAGGCAAACTAACAACAAATAAATCTGAAGCCTTCCATGTAGGAGGCAACTAACAACAAATAAATCCTAAGCCTTCCATGTAGGAGGCAACTAACAATAAAGAAAAACTAAGCCTTCCATGTAGGAGGCAAACTAACAAGAAAGAAAACCTAAGCCTTCCATGAAGGAGGCAAAACTAACAAGAAAGAAAGAAAGAAAGAAAGAAAGAAAGAAAGAAAGAAAGAAAATGGTACTGGAGTTAATCTCCAAAATGGTGTTTCTCCTCTTGTAAACCCTTCTATTTATAGAGGATTTTTGAGGCATCATCTTCAGAAAGTCACCAACTAGGATATTACTTTTCTACCCTTTTATTGCTTTCACATGGGCTTTGTTGAAAATGCAAAACACTTTTGAATTTTTGTCACCAATGAGCACAACAATTTTGACTTTCTTGCACCGCAATTTCGGATGTTCACATGTCCGAATTAGAGCTTGACTTCTGAACAAAGGTTGTAGCCCCGGATCTTAGCTGTCCAACAAAGTTCATTTCATCTCAATATGACTTCTGTATCTCAAGATATGGCCGGATCTTTGCACATTGTTCAAATTCCATGTCAGCAACACTATCTCATCTTTTGAGATAATTTCGGAGTCCTAAACATCCTATTTAGAGTCTTCTCTTGCTTTGTAACTATGGGCACTTCTTTAAGCTTTCATTCAAGACAGATTTCATGATTTTTGGATGTCTACAACTCCTATTATGCTCAAAATACTATAATAGTGTCATTTTAATCGGGTAAGCAAAGAAATTCAATTAAACTTCATATGAACCCAAACTCATAAAATATGACAAAGACCACTTAATTGAACATATAAGAAGTCTTAATGAGATAAAAGTGAGAGATAATTATTTATGAAATCTATGCTTATCAGAAACTAAGTTTCTCAGTAGGCTTTCTACTTAGTTCTAATGTCATCACTTAAATACTAGCCACTTCAATTTATTTCAGAAAATGATTTCTTGCATAAAAGGTTACTTTTAATTCTTTGTAAACATTTCTATAAAGTGGATACATTTTATTATCAAACATACATCTAAGTGCTTAAATATGCATTTCTCTTATCATTCATAAACTGTGGCATCTCAACATACATTCCCATTAACATTTATAACTTTGGAATCACACATAAGATATGATTTGACATACAATTATTCTATGCCTTAAACTTCATTCTTTATTACTTATCTGTCTTTATCATTCCTTTGTCCAACTTTTGGGACACTTTAAGAATCTAGTTTCACCACCTTAGGGAGAAACAATAAGACATAGACTTGTATTAAATTTATCAAACAATATCTTCTCACTGACTCTACCCCCACCTCCTACTAAACATTACGGATATGAGCTCATTCTAGGGTGGTCGTCACCACCTTATAACTTGGTAAAGAAACTTAAGTCTTCATAGTAGAAGGATTTCTTGGAGAAACTTAAGTCTCCTAGAAGCAACTTTAGGCTTCTCTTCAGTAGATCTTTTTAGCGCCCTCTGGATACTAGTGCGCATAAGGCACAAAGAGAGTAGCATTACGTTTTCACATAAAGTTTGCTTTAGTGATCCCTTAATATTTTTAAGTTCATTTTAGTGGCTTCCAAATAATTATGCATGCTCAAACAAATTTCCAACCAGTATGGAATGCACATATAGGTTTCAAATTTTCATCTCAATCATCATCATAAACCAATCTCATACATGACCATCATCCTTTCTCATTCATGAGTATCCATCATTTATTCATTCATAGATAGTGAGCATTCATTACTAACAATGAAATTTGATTGGTAAATCACATAGCATAATGTCACATTTACATAACCAATCTAATGCCTCAATTTGGTTTGATGTTGAAATCACATAAGGGACTTAAATCACTCATCCTTCTAAGTTACTTCTCATCCTTTCCTTTTCTCAAATTTATATTTTTTTCATTAAGATTTTACGTCTTAGCATCTTAATCTAGGTTGCCGAATGGCACCTTTTAAGTTCTTTACCTTTTGTGTTCTCTTTTGTTCAAGTCTTATGCATGTCCTAGTTATTCTAAGTTCAAGTATTAAGTATTTACAAACTTTTACTTATTTATATATTTTAAGTAAACATGGTGAAATGGTAACTTGTACCTTTGTCTACATTCTTTTAAATTTTTAATTCTTCTTATATCATTTTAAGATTTCTTGAGTTATACGCATTAAGATTTTTAAACTTCTTTTGTCTTTATCAACCTAGAATGGCCGAATATAAGCTCTAGGATCCTAATTTCTTCTAATTCATTTCCTTCCTTTAAATAAGTTAGTTTAGATTATATGAAGTCTAACTTCTTCATTTGAATCAACTTATATACTTTTAGAACTTCTTCTCACTAAGGTAGGCTATGATCAAATTACTTAGTGAACTTCTAACTTCAAGTTTAAGTCATTCCATCCTTCTTAATCATGCCTCTAATAAACCTTTGAAATATATTACCTTATGTTCTCCTTTTTACTACGTTTATAATTAGGTCTAATTGACTCTTAAACCTTTAAAGTCTCTTTTATTCTAAACCAAATAATATCTAAGTAGAAATTAATTAATCTTCTAGGTCAATTTATTCCTAAATGGCCGAATGACCTACTTCCTCAAATTCCACATTTCATACACCTTAATTCTATTTTGCTTACATATTTAGGATCATTATTTGGGCCTAGTTAAGGATTGAAACTCATTCTTAGTTAATTTAAAACATGGCAGCCGAATTCCAACCTCCTAGACTTAGGTTTCCACAATTTCCTTCTTCACCATAAGATCATTTGCCTAAAAAAAATAATAGCTCTCTTTATCCACTTTAAAACTTTTTCATACTTTAAATTCATCCTATTCATATAAAAATGGTCCTTAATTAACCCTAATTGGAAATTAAAACCTTCTTTAAGTTAATTAACTACTAAGTGGCCGAATACCACTCTTTTAGGTTTAAGGTTTCCTTCTTCCTAGCCCTAGTTGACTTAAGTCTTAACCCTAGTTGACCTTTACTTAAGGGCCAAGTTTAAACTTCAGAATTGACATATTATAAGGTAATCTTAATTATTTTTACCCAAAATTTAATGGCATGGCCGAATTTGACATTTACCCTTGCTTAAGTTATGGTAAATTTCCTAGTTACCCATTTTAAGCTTATTTGGAAATTTTACCATTTAGTAATTTTGAGATTTTCCCCTAAGCTTACCTAGGCCATATATTCTGAAACTTAACCTTTTAAATATTGACTAAACCTCAAAATAAGTTATTACTTGTTGAAAATACTTGATTCTTCCTTAATCACATTTTAAGCGCATTTTTGCCAAAATCTCTCTAGGGTGGCCGAATGCACTCCTAGAGGTTTTTAACTCATTTTTGTTTTGTTTAACTTTGTTTAAAGATTGATTTAGTTCATTTAAAACCTTATTTCAGAGCTTAAGTTACTTAGAAAAATTTTAACAAAACTAAAGCTTTCTTGGGAGTTGTGGCCGAAAGCCTTCCTTGGTTAGCCAAGGTAATTTCTTCAAATCTTCCATCTCACACCACCTTGGTTCAGTTGTGTTAGGCTTGTGCAGCCTCTCTTGCCTCTGGTCCATGCTTATTTTATCCATGTTTTGATGCTTAAGTGCTGGCCATGATGAGTCTAGGGTGCCATACAATAATTTTAGCCACTTTTGGCTACAAATTACATCATTTGCTTGGTAGCTCTCTAACTAATGTCCAAAGGAAACCTTTGGAACTTATTACAAAACTTTATTCCAACTCTTAACATGCATACTCAGAGGTGCAGATCCAGCACAAAGGTTATACCAAACTCATCACAAAAGAAAATCACAAGGTTAAAACTTAAGCATAAAACTAAGCATGAAAATAACAACATAATATATTTTTCCAAGCCACAAAGAGTAGATTTCCATGATCTACTCCAAGATCCAAAAATCCTTTTTCAAATAAGCTTCAAAAACCTTTCTCATGAGAGCATAAAACTGATCAAAGCCTCAAAAATAATTTTAAAACAAAACCCACCGATTAAATTTCTTCTAAGTGCCTTAGAAGCACTTTTAACTAAACAAACTTTGTTTTTATTTTCAAAAATCACTAAAAATGGGCGGGGCTGATTTTTAATGGTTAAAATACAATTTTAAACTCTCACAAGTGAAAAAAAAAGAAGACAAATAGATCTTGAAAAAAAGATGCATGAAAGAAAACAAGCACACCATAAAAAGGCAAGTTAAAAACATAAAAAGACAAGTAGAAAGATCCTACTTGTTGAAGACCTCCTTAGTGTTTTGTGGGGCTTTAAAGGCTGCCTTGGGTCCCCTCTGGTCTTCTCTAGACGTGGACAAAGGATGGTGGTGGGTCTTTGGTGTTTATGGCTTTAATCTAGCTTAAGTCTTAAAGATGAAGACTTAGGCTTAAAAGTGTACGTTTTGGGTGTTTTGAGTTATGGTAAGCTTAGAGAGAATGGAGAGGATTTTGATAAGTTTCTAGGTTGAAAAATTTGAAGTAAATGGGGTCCCAAGTGTCCCAAAAAATTCGGACTCTTATGGGCCAAGTGGAATTAGTTTTGCACGTAGGGGTATTTTGCTAATTTTACCTAAATTTTTCCTATTTTCCAAAATAAATCAAAATTCAAGGAATTATCCTTTTAGGCTTAGATTAGTGTTAATTAGGCTGATATTTCCTCTATTTATGATTAATTTACCCTAAGCATGCTTTACTTTTAATTAACCAAGATTAATTAGTTTTAACCATGGTTAAAGAAACCTTTTTACTATTCAATTTTGCCTTTTTGTGGAAGACTTGATTTGACTTCGCTTTGGTGACTCATCACCATCTTTCCAGCTGATGAATTTAGTGCACCTTGGTGTGGGGCCCACTCTTGGCATGCTTATCAAATTATCTTGCCTTCCCGGCCTTCCAAGGGTATTTTCGTATTTTTTCTCAACATTGCTGAAAAATTTCCCAAATTGTTCCTCTGATATTTCTAAGACTTTTTGGTTCGTTCCCATGTTAATCTAAGACTGTTGGATATTTTTATGGGAACTGACTAGCTTTGTGCAAAAAGTACAACTCCTAGGGGCATTTTGGTCATTTTCAGGATTTTCGAAGAGTGTTTTCGTCCCTTCTCAAGTTTCTAAATTTTTCTTACTACTCTTAACCATACATGGTGTTTATAATCACTTTTGGATGTCTTATACTTGTATTTCCATTGTTTTGGCTCAATATTTGAGCTGCCGAGGTGCAAGGACATTTTCGTTATTTGCACCAAACTTCCTAATTTCTCTGCTTTTGGTTTCTAATTTTCCTAGTTTTATTCTAGAAAATGTTTGTAGCCTTAAACATTTATCATAGAAAAATTGGAATGTTACACAGATGATTTCTCTAATCCTCCCAGAGAACCACCATTAGAGAGTAATAACTTCCTAGTTTCTCCCTCTAACAATTTGCTGTTAAATGGCAAATTTGTGGATGTTTCTTCCACTTCTCAAATAGAGAGAGGAACAGGAAGGTCGAGTGAAGATGAAAGAAGCTTCCCTAGTTGTGGAGAACGAAGAGAAAATTCTAAAGAACCTCTCGCAGCCAGAGAAAAGATGAGGGAAATTTATTTTTTTAAAAATAAAAATAAAAAACCCCTTTGAAAGTCCATTGTCTTCCTTTTATATCATTTTTTAAACTTCCTGCCCTCCGGAAGCCATTTTCTCTCCTTTTCTTTTGTTTTTTTTTCTTTTTTTTTTATTTTTTTCTAACTACCTTTTAACTATCCTAACTAATTTGTAACAACTTTTTAACTAAAAATTTCTTTTTTCTTCATTTTATTTTTGTTATTATTTTTATTTTCTTTTTTTCTTATTATTTTTTTGATGACTTTGGATTAAATTATTATTTTGGGATTAGAATTTTTTTAAAATTAGGTTTTAAATTTAACCTCGGACATAATTTAGTGTTCACAGAAACCTTTTAAGTTTTTATTCTTTATGCTCTTCAATTTTTCAAGTCTTATGCATATCCTATTCATACTAAATTCATTTTTTCCAGGAGTCCTTGCTTCCTAAGGCCTTCTAGTTTATTTTTCCTTGTCTTATGAGTTAATTTTTATCCGTTGAAGACTAATTCATTTATTGATACCTAACTTAGAAATTTTTAAGACTTGTTCTCCATTCTTAAGAGTCATGGTCTAATGGTTTAGATTTGTTTTCCTTTCATAGATCATTCCTAATCACTCAATTTATGCATGCCTAGGTTTAGTCTTGAATCATGGTGAACTCTTAAATTTCTTTTATTAACTTAGCTAATATGTCCAAATGAGTTCTTTAACCCTTTTAAAACTTATTCTCAATTTTAATCCCTTTTACTTATGTGTCAAGGATGTTTATTTAATATTAGTTAAGAATTAAATCTTCTTCTTAAATCAATTTTCCCTAAGGTGGCCTAATGGTTCCTTAATTATTGTCACGACGTCCTTACACTTTTAATACCTTATACTTACATGTCAAGGATTATTAATTAAACCTAGTTAAGACTTAAAGATCCTCCTTTCCTAATTAACACCATAATGGTTTATTGCCACTTCTAAGGTCTGGGGTTTCAAATTGCATCTCTAGTTGATCTAGGTTGACCAATTTTTATAGTCAAAGTTTATGCTAAAGTTTAACCAAGTTTAGTTAATTTTTAAATCTTCTTCTCTAATCTTGAGTCATGGCCTAATGACACCCTCCCCCACCTAAATTCATGATTCAATTTTAGCTATCAATTTATGTTTTTTTTAAATCTAAATTAAGTATTAATTATGGACTTCACCTTATTTTATCTATTTTGGTTATTATAGACTTAGTCACTTTTAGGCTTTACTTACACCTTTAATTAATCCAATTACCTAATGAAAAATTTTTATACACTATTAACCAATTTTTTGTTCATTCTTCCCTTAAGTTGTATTAGGGTGGCTGAATACATGCCTAATGGTTGTTAGGTCATTTTAGCTCAATTCTCTTCATCCAAAAGTTTCTCCACATCATTTAAAACCTAGTTACATGGTTTGTATCACTTTTAAAAATTTTAAGAAGTTTTATCCTTAAGTTTGCATGAATGGCCAAATGCCTCCTTTAACTTTCCAGTGTCACCTTTTCAAATCTCCTTCTCATACAACCTTGGTTCCTTGATTTTGTGCACTTGTAGCACCTTAAGCACTTGATCCATACAAGGCTTGTCCAAACTCCACAGCTTGGGTCATGGTAAAAACGAGTCTTAAGTGTCTTGTGAGGCTTGTGCCACTTATGGACCCAAAGTTTCAACTTTTACTTAGTAGCTTTTTTATATCTATGCTCATAGCAAGCTTGTGGGACTTAAAAATTAATTTTTCTTCCACTTTTTAATATTTAAGCCCATAGGTTCGGATCTGGACATAATAATATACAAGTCCACCATAAGAAGAAAAATCACTACTTTCAAGCTTTAAACATAAAAATATGCAAGGTAGCATTTTTTTTTTCAAACAAAAAAGTGTAGAGCCATAAGATGTACTCTAAGATCCATCCATCTCCTAACATGACCACTTCAAAAAAAATTCTCATGACTTTTCAAAATTGCCCAAAGCTTCTAAATGGATTTTAAAAGAATTTTCATCGATTAAATTCCTTCTAAGTTACTTAGAAGCACTTTAAACCAACCAAACTTTATTTTATTTCTCAAAAATCACTAAAAAATGGTGATGTTTATTTTCAACCGTTCAAAGACAACCTTAAGCCCTCATGTGTCAAAATAGAAGGAGATCTATGGATTTTGGAGAAAGGATCCACAAAAGAAAGAAAATCAACTATAAAAAGTAATATTAAATCTTAAAAAGACAAAGTAGAAAATCCTACTTGATGATGACTTAGTGTGGGGTTATGGTAGGGCTATGGTGGCTGATCTTACTCCCCCCTTGCCGATCCACAAGAGTCTCTTAGTGAAAGTAGTGGTGCTTAGTGTTTATGGCTTGATTTTAGCTTAAATCTCAAATATGGAGGCTTAGGCTTAAAGTGAAAGGTTAAGGTTTTTTGGACTTAGTTCAACATGGAGAGATTTTAGAGAGTTTTTCTAAGGGTTTAGGGAGTAAAATCTGAACTGAATAAGATCTCCCATGAATCTTAGCGAATTCGGCCAAACAAGGGTAAAGTTGGATTAATTTTTCACTCAAAGGTATTTTGGTAAATTTTGCATGGAATTTCCATTTTCCAAAATAATTCAAAATGTAAGGAATTATCCTTTCAGACTTGGACTAGTGTTAATGAGACTGATTTTGTCACTAATCATGTTTATCTTAACCTAAGCATGGTTAACTTTTAGCTAATCAAGGTTAATTAGCTTTAACCATCATTAAAGGAATCTTAACATTAATTATTTTTGTCTTTTATGGGTTTACTTGAGTTGAATCCATTTGGTGACTCATCATGATTTCCACATGGGACATTTTGTGCACCCCATGTGGAGTCTACCATTGGCTTCTTCCTCACACTTTCTTACCCTTCCAACCTTCTAAGGGTGTTTTTGTAATTTTTTTCAACATTACCGAAAAAATTTTCAAATTTTTTCTCTAAAAATTATAATATTTTTTGGTTTGTTCCCAATTTAATCTAAGGTCATTTAATATTTTTGTAGGAACTGGCTAACCTTAAGTAGAAGGTAAAGCTTTTTAGGGGCGTTTTTAGAGTTTTCTTTTGAGGGCGTTTCCGTCCTTTCTTTGTTTTCTAGGTTTTTCTCATTACTCTTAATCATTCTTGATGTCCTATAATCCTATAGAATTTATTTTAATTCTTATTTATATTTCGCTAGTACATTATTTGAGTTGTCCAGGTACAAGGGTATTCTTGTCATTTGCACCAAACTTTCCAATTTCTCTGTTTTTGGTTTCTAATCTTATTTAGTCTCTTTCTAAAGATTATTTGTGACTTCAAAAGTTCGTTGTGAAAATTTACGAATTTACAAGTTCATCTAGAGATAGTGTAAAGGATAGAACTTATAGGAGTAGCTTTAGGAATAAGACCCACAGGAATAGAAACCATAGTTCTAGAGATAGAAATATTAGGGATAAGAACCACTACCATGACCATTTGGATGGGGTCTAGGTCAAAGTGCCAAAATTTCAAGGAAGGAATGATCCTAAGGCTTACCTTGATTGAGACTTAAGGTAAAGCAACTCTTCTCTAATTAGTTTATTAGAGAAGAGCAAAAAGTTAATTTAACATCCCTTAAGTTTAGTGATTATACCCTTATCTAGTGGAATAAACTAAACAAAGAGATGTATTAAACTCTTATGGATTAGAATGAGATGAAGCATATTATGAGAAGATTATGTCTCCCTATTACTATAGGAAAGTACACAATAGGCTTCAGAGGCTAATTCAAGGATATAGAAGTATGGATGAGTATTACAAAGAAATAAAGATAGCGATCATTAGACCGAATCAAAATGAAAGTGAGAAAGCCACCTAGGCTAGGTTCCTAGATGACCTTAAACATGAAATTAGAGACATAGTTAAGCTTCATCATTATTTAAGTCTCAGTGACTTATATCACCAAGTCCTTAAGATAGAACAACAAATGAATAGGAAAAGTAAGGGCAAGTCCTTTTCATATAAATCCATATCCCAAGAAGAATGGAAAGATAGGAGGAAAGAATCAATTTTTCAAACCTCGAATAATTAAGGACACTAAAGACTCCAAGGAGTCTAAAGAACATAACCTACCCTTAGGCAAAGAATTCGTCATTCAATGTTTCAAATGTCTAGGAAGAGGCCATATAGCCTCTCAATATCCCAACATAAAGAGCATGATCTTAAGCAACATTGGAGAGTACCCCTCTCTTGAATCTACTAGCTCTAGTTCTA
The DNA here is from genome assembly GCA_037954105.1 of Canavalia gladiata. Classification (NCBI taxonomy): domain Eukaryota; kingdom Viridiplantae; phylum Streptophyta; class Magnoliopsida; order Fabales; family Fabaceae; genus Canavalia; species Canavalia gladiata. The sequence goes on from CM075661.1 coordinate 44,553,717, forward strand.
CCCAATCATCCTCAAATGATGACACTAGGGTTAACAATGAACTAAACCAACTCGAAATTAGTTTGAGATTAACTCAACAATTAACTCGCTGAACTTGGTTCATGAACCCAATGAGCTAAACTTGAGTTGAAAATTAAACCCGTTAACCAAACGAGTTGAACCTAAGCTATGTACAGTTCGACTTGTTTGGTTTGTGAACCAGCTCATTATATATAAAATTAAATTTATATAACTTTTTATTTTTGTATAAAATAGATAAAATATGTAATATAATCGTAATATATATTATTATAGGAAGCTATATGTTTAGAATTTTTTTTAGTTTTAAAACTAGTAACAAAATATAAATTTTAAATGTTCAATGTACAAATTAGTTATTTAATTTATTAATTATTAATAATAATTTAAATATAAAAATTTGTTTATTTTATATAGACTATAATTTTATTTATATTTTTTAATTAGACAGTCATTTTATAAAAACTATATCAGTAAATGGAAAATTTTAAATATTCTGGATATAATTTATTTTAACTTTTAGTTTGTAACTTTAGTTAACGAGCTAGTGAGCCGAATCGAACTATTCACGGGCTTAAATTGAGTCAAGGAGTTAAGAAAAATGGTTCATATCGAGCTCGAGTCAATTTTTGAGCCAGATAAATTCTTATCGAGTCGAGTCAAGCTGAACCTAACTCGACTCTAATCGACTCATTTCCAACCCTAGACGAAACCTTAGGATATGCCCATGGGGAAGAGCTCTTAGTGGTTAAAAGGTTATTGGGTAGCATGGACAATGGAGAGGAGAAGAGTTCAAGGGAGAACATCTTCCACACAAGATGTTTTATTCAAAACCATATTTTTTTCCTTAATTATATATAGTAGTAGTTGTAAAATTATAGCTAACACTATATTAGTTTTCAAACTAGGTTCACCATATAAGTTTCAATCGCTTAGTGAAAATGGAGACCCTTAGATAGGAAGGCAGGGTTTGAAAAAAATGAAAGTTTGTAAAAAATAAAAGAGGCTGAAAATGATCAAAAGAAAAAGAGAAAGGTAAGGGAAAATATAAGTGGGGTTTCCAACTCTTTTGTCAAAAAGGGTAGGGTTAGATTTGTAAGAAAGAATGAAGTGAGAAAAATCCTCCTAGCTGGAGAAACTTTTATTATATTCTCCATTACCTTACACCTTCCCATTAAGTTAGGCCTTATTCCTTCTTTTACCCTTGTAGTTAAAGAATCATCCTCCTTGAAGGAGTCAAGAGATGGCTATCATAGAGGCCTAAACTTCTCAACCATCATAGATACTTGGGGCATCATTGTTACCTTGTTTAGTGAGGATAATCAGACTAGAACAATCCATTTGATTAGACCCTAACCTTTCTGTATGCCTTATAGTAAGATTGCATTTCCTAGCATGCTTCAATACTTATCTTATCAATTTTCATCTAGGATGTTTACCTTGATCGGAAAACTTGAAGCCTATAACTTGATTGTTTTTGGTCAACCCATATTATGGGAATCGGGTAAGGAGATGACTTACATCACATATCCTACATAGTGGCATAGGGCCTAATCATTCCTTAAGGTAGTTCAAGACATGATTACTTTAAATAGTACCCTAAAGCATGACTAGGTTCCTATGTACCCACAAGACTTGGATCATACACTCAGTAAATGTAATAGAGACCATGCGTTTCTATTTCACACTATTGGTGATTATAGGTTTTTGGATACTTACAACCTCTTAATTGTAAATATTTTCAATTACATGTTACAACTGTTTGGAAAATTCAAGAGGTTAGTATTTGATTGGGTATTATCTTTGCTTTCACTCATTAATAACATTTACTATACTTATTATGTTCTTATCTTGTAGATCATGATGAGCATACACATTCGACGTTGAATAATTTCTAAAGGGAAGGAGATGATGTGGAGGTCCCAACTATAGAGGACCATTGGGCCCATCATTAGAGTGAAGAAGTTGCAAAAAGAGAATACCTTCTTAGGCCTTCAAAGGAGCTCTCTCAAGCCCAACACCTTTCTCCCATGGCTCTCAATACTTTAGAATAGGGTTTAGATATTCTTGTATTTTAGGTTCTAGTAGACCTAAATATGTATGGGATTGGGCCCTAATTTCTCTATATTTTAGCTTATGCTATTGGACCTGCTTTGTCCCAACTTGTGGTTGCATAGTGATAAGCATAGATTTCATAAATAATTATCTCTCACTTTTATCTCATTAAGACTTCTTATATGTTCAATTAAGTGATCTTTGTCATATTTTATGAGTTTGGGTTCATATGAAGTTTAATTGAATTTCTTTGCTTACCCGATTAAAATGACACTATTATAGTATTTTGAGCATAATAGGAGTTGTAGACATCCAAAAATCATGAAATCTGTCTTGAATGAAAGCTTAAAGAAGTGTCCATAGTTACAAAGCAAGAGAAGATTCTAAATGGATGTTTAGGACTCCGAAATTATCTCAAAAGATGAGATAGTGTTGCTAACGGGGAATTTGAACAGTGTGCAAAGATCCGGCCATATCTTGAGATATAGAAGTCATATTGAGATGAAATCAACTTTGTTGGACAGCTAAGATCCAGGGCTACAACTTTTGTTCAGAAGTCAAGCTCTAATTCGGACATGTGAACATCCGAAATTGCGGTGCAAGAAAGTTAAAATTGTTGTGCTCATTGGTGGCAAAAATTCAAAAGTGTTTTGCAATTTCAACAAAGCCCATGTGAAAGCAAGAAAAGGGTAGAAAAGTAATATCCTAGTTGGTGACTTTCTGAAGATGATGCCTCAAAAATCCTCTATAAATAGAAGGGTTTGCAAGAGAAGACACACACCATTTTTGGAGATTAACTCCAATACCATTTTCTTTCTTTCTTTCTCTCTTTCTTTCTTTCTTGTTAGTTTTGCCTCCTTCATGGAAGGCTTATGTTTTCTTTCTTGTTAGTTTGCCTCCTACATGGAAGGCTTAGTTTTTCTTTATTGTTAGTTGCCTCCTACATGGAAGGCTTAGGATTTATTTGTTGTTAGTTGCCTCCTACATGGAAGGTTTAGGATTTATTTGTTGTTAGTTTGCCTCTTTGTTTGTTGTTAGTTTGCCTCCTTCATGGAAGGCTAGGTTCGTAGTTTCAATTCAAGGATTCAAGCTATTTTCATTTTAACTTTGAGGTCTTGATCTTTATTTACATGCTTATTGAGTGATTTCTACTCTACTTTACTATATTCTTCAATTTTATTCTTTTAATCAAAGTTTGATCGGTTGACGTATTTTGATTAATGTATAATTGATTTATAATTGGTTTTTGATTGGTAAATCATTTTCCAAAAGTTTGAAGAGTAGAAATTAAGTAATTGAATTGAAGGTTTTCATTTTATTACTTACTTCAACTGAATTCTGATTGTGAAATTGGTTTAGATAAAAGATTAAGTGGTTACTAAATCTTGTTGATCATAATCAATTAAATTCTGAGAGGTTTCTCAGTAGAGAATTCAAGGATCATTGTAGGGGTTCCAGATGATCCTAGGTTGATAAACACAATGCATGATTTTAGTGATCAATGATTAGTTATGAAAATAGCCTCTGAATTCCTTGAGTTGATAATTGTTAAGTCAAATTAATTTCATTCTGTATTTTGCATTTAAAACTCAATATCAATCTTTACAAAATCCCCCTGTTCTAACTTTCTCCTTATTTGCCTAAGAATCTGAAATGGTCTTTGGGAGATGACCTAGGTTGCACCTTATACTATACCAATAGTTTGGGGGAAATCTAGAAATTATTTTTGCGCGTTTACGACGAGCGTGTCACATAGATAGAGAAAGCTAAGTATCATATTGGGCTTTTCTTCTAGGCCCAAACCATACCATGGAGGTTGCTTCAAAGTTGCATGGACCTTCCTCCTTTATGCATCCATCATTGGCCTATAAATAGGCTTCCTTATGTGTACTTTGAACACTTTGAGTCATTTATAGTAAAATTCATATTTGAGAGCAGAGTTTCTCTCTTATTTTATCTCCCTTTCTTGGATATAATTGCAAAGAAGGAGTGTATCTCCTTCAAGAGTGGCGCTCCAACCTTATCCTCTAAAGCTTCTTCACTTCTTCATCTTCAAACTCCACGAAGCATACCTCCAATGATCCAAATATGCACTAGCCACGTAGGCCTAATGATGCAGGGAGCATCCCAATCAACCTTATAGCACTACAAAAGACTTAGAGTGGTTACGATGTGATAAACTTTCATTCTGTCATTTTATTTCCAAGATTTTAGTCATAATTATTACATGATTTAGAATAATTTATTTATAATTTAGCCTAATATCTCTTATTTTTATAGGAATGGTCAACCAAGCAAAGAATCCAAAAATAGAAAAATTTTGGACTAAAAAGAAGGCAAAAAGGGCATTGAAAGACAATGATACAATAAAAGACAAAATTTTCCCCTCAGCAAACAAGCACGACCATGCATACCTGAGCATATTCATGCCAACATGAGGCTGCACAGTTATGCCAACATTGGACATCCTAGCAAACATGCCATGTTAGCCCTAATGATGCAGGAGGTATTTAAGTTAGCCCTACATGTAGTTAACACCCTTTTGAATACATCGATTTTATTTATCTATCTTGAAGGATCATTGAGGATAATAAGTAGAAGGAAGATTATTACTATTGTTGGATCAAGGGGCTGTGATAGTCTTAGCATAGGTGGTTAGCAATTGATATTTGTGAATCATTCATAAAAAGAAAGGGGGCTTGGGAGAAAAGTAAGTAACATTAAAAAGGGACCTAAAGTTCCATGTTTATCCATAATCTGCATTACTATTTTGTTTACCATTTTATCAAAATTTATTTATTTTTAAAGCACCCATACAAGAGAAAGAGTTAGTGTTAAATTTTAAGTAAGAATTCTTACACAAAAGAAGAAATAAAGGCTAACTAGCCAAATAAGTCCACTTCACTTCACTTTTATTAGCAAATAGATTCTCTAATTTTTTTCTCTCTATTTTCCTCATTCTCTCTTTTCTTTTATTTCCTTCCTCTCTTTTGAACTTTTCCCTCAAAAGCATGAACATTATTTTTTTCACTCTCATTTTCTCTAAATATAAACTTTTGATCCTTTTATTCTCTTTTTGTTTTCATTTTTATATGATCCCCAGATACCTCTCTAAGGGATAATAGTACAAGTGTTACTTTATGATAATTATGAATAAAAGAGAATTTGTTGGAAAATCTATCCCATTAAACTCACTTTTCAAACTATCAAGGCCTTCCAAGAAGGATGTGACTGGCCTCCATGGAAACAACATCACAAAGAAATTGATCTTCATACTTTTCAATGGAGAAATCAACCATCACTTGCTAATTCACCATTATTGCTTATCCATTAGAGCTTATATGGTCATGGATGTGGTGTAGTCTTTAGGTACAATTGGTACCAATCTACTGCTTGTCACATGAGTGAATCTCCCTCTATTAGTGATCATATAGCATACCTTTGCCTAGATGAGACAATGGGTGTGGAAGATAATTTTCCTATTAGCTCTTCTTGTACTCCTTGGGTTGACTTCCCAATAACTTCCTTACCACCAATAAACATCCATTTTACACATAGGTTATACCATCATTTTTCTCCTCACCTGAATAAGATAAAGAAAAATTAGAATCTTCACTAGTAATACCCTCATTATCTTTTATCACTAGAGTCTTCTTATTCAAGCATTAGGATGCAATATGCCCCCTTTTCAAATACTTGAAGCATTTTCTATCATTATTCTTAGAAGAAGTGGTAGTAGTAGTAATAGTAGGGATAGGCATCTTAATTTACTGCTTCCTTAGGATTAGAAAAGGAATACTCCTTCTTTTGCTTATCTTTCCAATTTGAAGAATAGTTAGAAGTAAATGGTTCCTTCATAGAATCCTTCCTCTTCAATTATTGCACCAATTTCATCACTTGATAAACTAAGTCTTCAAGCTCCACATAATGTTACAACTTCATAATATCCCCAATGTCTCAATTAAGGTCATGGAGAAACTAAGCCATGGTTTCCTCTTTATCCTCCAGAATGTTGGTTCTAATCAAAATCACATTCATCTCCTTATAATATTCATCCACACTCCTATTCTCTTGTGTAAGTGTTTTCAATTTGTTGTGCAAATCATCCCTATGATAATGAGAAGGCATAAATCATCATAGTCTTCATTTTATCTCAAATGTTGATAGAATACTTGTTAAATCTTCTTCTATCCTTTTGTACTTGATCCCATCAAATTAAGACATATTCAATGAACTCAAGGGTGGTTACCTTCATTTTTTTCCCATCACTATAGTTGTGATAAGAGAAAATTTGTTCAATCTTCATTTTTCATTCAATGTAAGCTTTAGGATCATTCTTCCTTTGGAAATAAGAAACCTTGAATTTCATTCAAGTTCATCTCCTTGCCCATAATCTCTTTCATGTTTCTCCTTTCTTGATGCCTCCTTTTTTCTCTCCTTTCTCTTAAGGAATCATAGAAGTTATTATCCCAATGAGACAAACCTTCATGATTAGAATTCCTAACATGGTTAGATTCTCTCCTATGATTAACTTTTTGATGTAACTCCATATTTTACATTTGTAACAATCTCTCCAAGTTTTAAGTTAAAGTTTGCATTTGTAGTCTCGTAACCTCTAATCTTGGGGAAACAAGAGTGTTCTCCACACTTGTACCATACTCTCTTGACATGGATACAATAAGAAGAAAAAATGCATGGATACAAGAACAAGAAAAAATAAGTTAACAAAAAATAAAGATCTCGCCATTTTACTCATGTGTTTGTACTATTTTGAGTTTTAATTCAATCATATTTTGCTTTCAAATCAGGATTTTATCTAATATGCGCTCTTTCCTTTTACCACTCAAGTGATTTTTCAAATTCTTAAATTAAACCAAATCCAATATAAAAAAAAAAAGATGCGAGCACACACAGACACACTTATAAATAAAATTACACAAAACTTAACACTTAAGAAGTTAAATAATAAAAAAAATGCTCTAGACAAAAAGGTAAAATATGTAGCATAATTATGTAAAATGAAAAAGAAAAGTTTATTACTAAATTCTAGGATCCAAGCTCTAATTACCACCTAATATGAATTAAATGGATCTTTTCTTGAGTTAGTTTACTTAGATCAACAATTAGGATTATGGATGTTGTAAACAAGTCAAAATTAGGATTTTAATGATGTTACAAACATAAGACAAAACTAGAAAGAATGGAGGAAAATTCTGCACCCTTAATTGTATGCACAACTGTAAACACCCAATTATGTCCGAGGCCCCCAATCATAAAATTAATCAAGAAATTAATTTAATAAAGAAACAAATAAGCAGAATAAATAGACAGAAACAGAAGAGAAAAAAACAACAGAAACAAAAAATTAAAGAAAAAAAGCTTTTTTTTAGAAAAGGGAATAAAAAATTTTAAAATCAGGAAAAATTACAAATTAAAGAAAAATTAGGAAAAGAGGAAATAAAATTTTAAGATTAAAAATCAAAACTCAAAAAATAAAAGAAAACCTGGAAAATAAAATCAATACAAATTAGAATAGAAAATTAAAATCTGCAAAAACCAAGAGAAAATAAATAAATAATAAATCTGAAAAAAGAAAAAAAGGAAAAAAGAGTTAAAAAAATAAATAAATAATAACAAAAAATAATAAATCTAAAAAGAATTAAAAGTTGGAAAATCCGAAAAAATAAAAAACTAAAATCTGAAGAAAACGGGAAATCTAAAATTTTTTAAAAAAAGAAAAATCTGAAAATCAAAGAATTAAAAATCGAAAGATTAAAAATCAAAAAAAGGGAAAAAAGTAAGTAAAAATAAAAAAAAAAAGAAAAAGAAAGAAATAAGGGTGGGAAAGGGATAGAAAAATTAAAAAACAAGGACTATAAAAGAGAGGCAGAGGCCATTTTCTGTCGCGGAGATCCAGAGGGAGAGGGGGCTGGAAATTTCTGGAAAAAGGCTCAAGGTTTAGAGGGAGAAGTTTTTTTGGGGTTCGCTCTCTCTCGAGGGGAAGATCCTCTTAACTTCCTGGTTCTCTGATCTGGCGAGAGCTAGGGAGTTTCTGCATCGCGTGCCTATCATTCTCCTCCCAGCGTCTCTGTTTTCCTAAGCACAATTCGAATCAGCTACGAGGTACATCGATTCCAGCCTCAATCGAAGTTTGTGGTCTTCAATTTGCGTTTTGCCAAGTTAGTTACTCCAACCAAATACCGATTGCATAAACTACGCTCTGCATGCATGAATTCTATTAATTTGAACGAATTTCGTCCCCGATTTTAGATACTAGTCGCGAATTATACTGGATAGACGGTTGTTGATACGCATCAATTCAATCAAATGAATGATTGAGTTAGCTGTGATGCATAATTTTTGGCAGTATCGTGTACAGCTCCTTGTTGCATCACTTAACAACTCAACGAATGCTCATCCGATGCATGTCTGAGCACGTTGAAATGCATGATCCATTTACTTCCATCTTTTGTGCTGAATAGCTTGTGTCATAGAGCCACATTTGATTCTAGTATATCTGTTGCTTTGTAGCCTAAGGAGGAAATTGAGAAGTTGAAAATGATTGCCTACCGTGTGCACCGATTAGTTGAACTTAAGTCCATAACTGCATAGAACTTTCAAACTCTAGATCTTAGTCTTTATCCATACTTAATCAAACAGGAACCCAAAACCTATAAGCCTCGAATCCAGACTTGGTTTTTTAAAAAGGGCTCCCAATGAAAATTCTGATGGACTACGAACCATCCACTTCCAAGGGAAACTAGGGGGCCAGATTCCTCGAAAAAATCCACAACACCATCAGTTGTTCTTCACTTATTCCTCCCATTTCTTCCTCCGTTATTTATCTCTGCTCAATTTCTTCTCCTTATGCTTTGCATTCGTTCAATTTTTCTGGATTGCTTCTTTGTTGAACCTTATCTCTTTCTCACCTTCTCAAGAGCTCCTGTAGTGAATTAAGCATTGATATTGAAGCTCGTCTGGGTCTCAATTCTGTTATAGAGTTCAGAAGTTGAGACGTTCCTACAAGGGCGCAGGGTTCTGCTTACATTATTTCTGGTGAAGGAAAAGAACATGAATAGTGTTCTCAACGAGCAGATACTTAGTGACAAGCTGTCCAAGCTCAATAACACCCATGCATGCAAAAGCAAATGACAAGGCGCAGGACCCACCTGGGAAAGGAGCAGTGAATGTGTAAGAACCATGGGCATATCCATATGCAAATTGATATTAAGATTGCAAAGCCAAACAACCCAGGTGAAGAAGCAGCAAGGAGTAAGCCCATGGTAGCGTCTCCAAGACAACCATGGAGGGTCCCATTAGGGTCTTAAATTCAGTATTATGCAGGAAAAGGGATCCTCCCTATCCAAGGTTCAAGGGAGGGACACTCCAACCAGTACGCTTACCCCTGGATGCATGCCTTCATGGCGAGGAGGAGACTGTTGAGACGTTCTACGTGCCTAGGAAGGAAAGGTTAATCACTCCCTCGAAAAGCTAGCTATCATGCATGTAGGCGTTACTGAGCCCCAGCAAAGTACTAGAGTCCATGTTTTAACGCACCGAAGTGCTATGCTCCATGCAGAACAAAACGTCAAAAAATAAAGCCCTTTTGAGTCACGAAGGCTAGCCATGCAAATAGGAAAATGGGGCCCACTGGCGGGACAAATTTTAAGTGAAGGCAGCCCCTTTGGAACGCCCATGTAGATACCCAAAGGAATGGGAATCACAAATAGGGATGGCTTCAGTGGCAGGGAATAGGGCCCCCAACTTCGACACCCCCGCTTCGAACCCGAGGAGGAACATTTTGAACCATGTCCTCTTATTCAAGCTGCGGGGCCCACCGTATTCACCACTTGGCATTTGTATTCCCCCCCATTGGCACTCCAGCCCCCTGAATTTCCAACAACTACGACCAAACCTTTAATTCCCCATAAATTAGGAATTGACCCCTCAAAAAGCCAAAATGACAAAATTGCCCTTTACCTTTCCCATATACCAGTTTTGTCCCTCGCTCCTCAAATGACAAAATTGCCCTTTACCTTTTCCATAATACCAGTTTTGTCCCTTGCCCCTCAAATGACAAAATTGCCCTTACCTTTCCCATAATACCAGTTTTGTCCCTTGCCCCTCAAATGACAAAATTGCCCTTTACCTTTCCCAGAAATTCCTAAATCGCCCCTCACCCTTAAATGACCATTTTGCCCTTCCACTTTTCCAAAAATTCCTAAACTGCCCCTCACCCTTAAAATGACCATTTTGCCCTTCCACTTTTCTAAAAATATCAATTAATTCCCAAAAATTCCATAATCCCCAAAAACTCCCAAAAATCCCACAATTGCTAATAAACTTCCAAAATTCCATAATTGCTAATAAACTCCCAAAAATTCCACAATTGCTAATAAAATTCCCAAAAATCCCATAATTGCTAACAAACTCCCAAAAATCCCATAATTGCTAATAAACTCCCAAAACTTCCATAATTGCTAATAAAATCGCAAAAATTCCATATTTGCTAATTAATTTCCCAAAAATTCCATAATTGCCAATAAATCCCCGAACCTCAAATAAAATTGCTTCCTTCTCAAAAGTACTCTCTGCTTCGGGTAGATTCCTCTTTCTTCAAAAAACAAAAACACTTTTTTCAAAATATTTTGGGATCCTTGGTCTCACGCAATGGGCTCTAAATGGGGGGCTGGCGGTTCACCTGTTGTCCAAGTTTAGTAGTTTGTATAGGCCCCTGTGCTGCCATAGCCACCTCGGGTCTTGTGCATGAATGGACTAAAAGTCCTGTCACAAATAAAAACTTTTTTTAAATATTTTGGGATCCTTGGTCTCACACAATGGACTTTAAATGGGGGGCTGGCGGTTCACCTGCTGTCCAACGTTTAGTAATCTGTATAGGTCTCATGCTGTCGTAGCCGCCTCGGGCCTTGTGCATGGGTGGGCTAAGGTCCTTCCAAAAAATAAAAAACCCTCTTCAAAATGTCATCTCTCTTTTAAGCACCTCTGAAGGTCAAGCCTTCAAACAAACTAGAACTACGTAAGTCTTGAGTTTCCCATTGCACCGGGGAATACGTAGGAGCAGGATCAAGTCCTGTCAGGCTAACCTCCATCAAGTTATTTATTTCCATGTTAATTAAAGGGATCAAACCATTTTCAAATAATCACACACTCAGTTTAAGAGTACCGTTCTTCGGAACGGGCGAGTGGGGTGCCTAACACCTTCCCCATTCGTAACCGACTTCCGAACCTAAATCTCTTCTTCGTGTCAGGGTTTTTTCCAAGTATTTTTCCCTTAAATAAAAATTTGGTGGCGACTCCACATTATCAATAAAATTCCTTTCAAAATTTTAGCGAGTTCGTCGTCTTGTCGGAATTACGGTTGCGACAACAACGAAGAATGATAAGTTCGATGTAGAATCACTATAAGAGTGCGAAAAACTCTTGATAAGATCCAAGTGATAGTTATTCACAAAACTCTTAAGAGGCATAAAATCTCTCTAAAAGAGACACCTTAGTTGTTATTATCATCAAAGCTACCCTTGTAAGGAGTTTTATGAGTATTTATAATCAAGCTAAAATCCTAAAATGGTCAATAATCACTATGACTAAAACCACTAACATAATAAAATAAAAGTGTAAATCTTAAAAAAAAACTTGATAACCATTACGGTTAAACCCATTAACATAATAAATAAACATAAGTTAATAAATACTTAAGTAAATATTAAGTTTTGGTCCAAAATAAAAATAAAATAAGGATTGTGTTAAAATAAGTTAAAATTTATCTTATTGTCCTAAATCTTTATTTTAAACATAATGGACCAGTCTTGTATTCTTTTCTTCCACGTATTAAGTTTTGTTGAAAATAGTTATGACTATTTTGATCTACGACTTTTTTAACTTTCTTTACTTTTAACCTTATAATAGGACCTCCAAACCCTTTTAGGAGATCCTTCTATTTATTTCCTTCATTTTTTATCATTATTGTTTCTTGGTTCTTATCAAATAGCATTCTTACTCCCTTGTGTCTATTGTTAATCTCATTGGCCTATACAACACTGACTCCCTAAATTTCCATGCATTCCTTACCTCCTACAACATTCTTATTTAAATGTAAAATTGTTTCCCTTTTAATTTCAAGAGAAACTTTTCCTATAATCTTGCCACCTTATTGTTTCTTGCACTAATTGGGGTCTATGTAATCTCGCTGCTTTCTCTAGGGAACTTCTTAGTCAAGCTAAAAATATACTTAAAATCATGGGGTCTTTTACCCCTTTCTCTTACTAGTAATTCATCAATTTTGTTAATTCTAATAATAGGTCATCATAATATCCATCATCAAATTTGTAGCATGCATCTAAGAATGTTTCTCTTCACTTGAGGTTTTCTTTATTCTTGTTAGATGTGTAAATGCTAAGAAAAATCCTTTCCTTCCATACTCATTAATAAGAGTTTTTCTCTCTACCTCTTGAGAACAAATTCCAAAGAAAAAAATTTCTCACATTTAACTCGTCATTCTCTGCACCTCGTGCCATCAAAATAGAGGAATGTCATCTTGGATCTTTCATTCTCTTATCTTTCCTTGGATGCAACTTCATCTTCTTTCTTGGAACTTAATCTTTCTAGTTTGATCTCCTTCCTATTTGATTTTCTTCCATTTCCTACATCATCTTTTACAAAGATTTGATAATTGATAAGTCTTCTTAAAGAGTTGACTTTATGCATTGTTCCTTGTTTCCCCAATGATGTTGTTAGTTTTCCATAAGTTAATGTTAGTTATTTACCTATTATTGTAGTGCTCCTAACTGAATTTCCAAATCTCAATTTATGACCACCATTTCTTAGTCATACCATCATATCCCAGGAAAAGAAGGTTTGATACAAGTTGTTATATTGTACCAAAAAAGAATGAAACAAATATATGTGTATTCGAGATAGAGTGTTTTATCTAACCCATTAGATAAACTAGGAAGAAACTAAATACCATAGTCAAGAGTTATTCGAGAAACTCCCTTCAATCCTTAAGTGAGTCATTTCTCATCTAACAAACTTCTCTTTTTCCCTCTTATACAATCCACTACCTTGGCTAACTAACTACTATTCCACTTCGACTCTTTTACCTAAGATTCATTTCCTTTATATCTTTGTTGTAACTGTAATTACAACAAGATGACGAACTCTCTGAAAATTTTAGAAAAAAATTTGTTTAGATCGTGAAGCCGCCACCAAATTTATTTTAAGGAAAAATATTTGGAGAAACCCTAGCTTAAGGAATCAGTTCTAGGTTCGGGAGTCGATTACGAGTAGGGAAGGCATTAGGCACCCTACTCGCCCGTTCTGAAGACCGATACCCTTAAACTGCATATGTGATTTTGATATTTTTGAAAACTGTTTGATCCCTTTAAATAGAATAGAAATAAATAGTTTGTGGAAAATAGCCTAACAGGACTTGATCCTACTCCTACGTATTTCCTGGTGCAATGGGAAATTCAAGGCTACGTAGTTCTGGTTTAAAGACTTGATCTTTGAAGGTAATTAGAAGAAGTAGGGAATGAAAAAGCATTTGGGTGTTTTGATCGTTTTACTTATGAGAAAGAACACCCTCGATCCACATGCATAAAGTCAGAGGCAAACGAAGGTTGCACTACGACTCATATGACTCTCTGTATATTAAAAGAGAGGGTATGATACACTTTCAAATCTGAAGCTCATTGCGTGAGATCTAGGATCATTTAAAGTTTTGAAAAGTATCTCGAAAAAGTAACTTTTGAAGAAGGATTAAGAAATGAAGATCTTTGACCCACATGCACAGAGCTGAAGACAAATAAAGGTTGTACTACGACTCATATGACTCTCTAAATATTGAAAGACAGATATGCTGCACTTTCAAATTCGAAACTCATTATGTGAGATCTATCATCGTTTGAAAATTTGACAAGTGTTTGGAAAAAGTAAGTGAGAAATGAAGATCTTTGACTCACATGCACAAAGTTGAAGACAAACAAAGGTTGCACTGCGACTCATATGACTTTCCGAATATTTAAAGACAAGGTATGCTATACTTTCAAATTCAAAACTTATTGCGTGAGATCTAGGATCATTTGAAACTATAAATTTTAAAATAACAAAAATAAAAGAGAATTGAGCTTGATCCAAATTAAGCAATAAATTTGATTTTTTAAAAAAGAGAATTAATCTTGATCCAAAAGATGGATTAAAAAAAATGAGCTTGAAAAAATAAATTAGACTTAACCCAAATTAAAAAAGGATTTGATTATAAAAAAAATTAAGCTTGATGCAAATTTATTATTTAAAAAAAATTATTTAAATATTTTAAATTAATTAGAGCTATCATAGATTTTGGACTCAATTAGCATGGCCTAATTAAAGCAACCAGCATCAATTAGCATGGCCTTTTTGAATATGTAACAGGACCCAATTGAAGAGTAGTTGGCCTATGGCCCAATTTGTAATTGGCCTGGCTACCATGTACAGCCTGATTGGATCTGGCAGGGCCCAGGTTGAGGAACTGCTTGCATGGCCCAATTGAGGGGCTCGAATTGAGAAGGCGGTACGACCCAGTTACAAGTAAACTAGCCTATGGCCCAAATCCGGACCCACACAGCACGAGCATGGCCTAATTATTGAATGTCAAATAAGGGGTTTAAAACAAATAGCTGCCTGCGGATCCGAGCTTGGAACCTAGAGATTTGTATGCGGTGAGTTATCCACTAAGATGGCTTCCCATTTGAGATTTAGTATTCACAATCTTACTTAAGTGAAGCTGGAGGATTAGAAGAATTCCATGCAAACAAAATTGATGTATACCCTGCAGAACCTGGTGCTCATTGTCAATGGCTTGCAATGGAAGATCTTTGTCACTAGAGTGAACCTTAGGACCATCTCAAGCTGAACCTGCTTAGAACTTCAGAGTCGTTTACAGACTTTGGTCCCTTGGCAACAGTTGTAGTCAAGCCAACCGTAGGTGATAATTTCCCAGATATATACACGGATCTTGGAACTGTGCCTGAAGCATACTTAAAAAAACTGAGACTTAACACAGCTGGGATCCAACAATATGATTCCTTTGACGAGTTTAGTGGAGAACTCTGGAATGCTCTTCAGATTGTGCAGTTTAATCAGCTTATTTATAAATTCTGGTTTATTAGCAAGTATAGGGGCACAAGCCCGTCTTAAGCATCATATGCTGGATTCAGAATAAGAAAGGAACAAAGGCAGATTCTGCTGTAATCAAAAGAACAGCAACTGTAGCTTCTGGACATTTTGTCAATACGTGGCATAACATAAAACATCTTAGGGAGGCCAGGTGCTTTTCAGTCATCTTTTGGTCAACAGTTTCACCATTATTTGCAGCAGGGATTCATTAGCCACCACATAATACTGAGCAGCAACTTGATGAGGTGGTAGGTCTTTGGCATTTCCTGATCATCCTTCACAGTGTGTTTGGATAAGTGATTTTAAGAGGCGAATGTAATTTTTTTAAGAATTTAAAATTCTAAAATTTAAAATAATTTGTTTGGGTAATTTTTAATAAAGTATTTAAAATACTGGAAATTTTTAAAAGAATTTTAACAAAGCAAAATGGAAGAATTTAAAATTCTCCCAAAATAGATGGAATTTTAAATTCCACCCAGCAACAGCACAGCAACACCAGCACGTTGGTTGTGAGCAACAGCACGTCGTGAGTTTCTAGCTTCTGTGAGCACCAGCACAGCAGCACCAGCACGTTGGTTGTGAGCAACAGCACAGCAACACCGCACCAGCACGTTGGTTTTGAGCAACAGCACGTCGTGAGTTTCTAGCTTTTGTGAGCAACAGCATGTATGGTTTTCTGATTCTTCCTGTTTGCAAAATAATGCTATTCTTCCCATTTGCAGAGCTACTTCTTGCTGAGCTTTTACATTCATCAACTTTCTCCATATCTATTTCTTGTGCTCTTCCAGGTTTGTTTTAATTTTTTCTTAATTTTTCCCATCTTTTGGAAATAATTTCAAGGTAGATTGTAATCTCTTTTGCATCTCTTTTTTAATCTTTTTATTTTTACATATTAGATTTGCTTATGAAAGATTATGAATCATACAAATAATGTATGTCACCTGTTTGCTGAAATGTTTGAGATTCTTTATATTTGTTGTGAGTCATAGATTCAGTGTTTTGCCTTTCTTCATGTATGAGTATATATAGTGACTGTTTGTTTCAATTATTTTTTCACTGAAGTAGAACAACACCAAATTCAGTTTAAATTTTATCATATAAAATATAAGAAGATTAAATTTCTTCATCCAAACAAAGTATCAGAGAATTTGACCTGTTGAGGGAACACAGAAGCTGATTCAAGAGTTTACAGCAAATGCAGCTTATGCAGTGGGCAGATTTGGTGATGAGTTCCATTAATGCAATGTGACTTTTCTGAGATTCATTCAGTATATCATTCAGCGGCATGTTCTCTGAAACATGAAGAATTTTTCTGGTGAGCATTCTTTTGAGAAGAGCTACAGCCTTTGCGTCAACCATAAGTCTAATAATATTCGTTTTATCTCCTGCATAAACTGGAACTCTACTATGATCCATTATCCTTATTGAATTTGATGTCTTCAACCTTAGAGTTGCATCCAGGTCAAGGGAAAATGCCTTTGATATGGGAGTCGTGGCATCTTTTGCAATCTCTTCAATTACTGTATTTACTGTCATCTTCTGCCTGTATATATTTTCAAATGCAGCATCCTCTTAAGAGATAAGATTTTTCACATTCCTTCTAATTTCCTGTTTCAGTTTTGTATGGACACAACACTAGGATCTTCACTTATTTGACAATGAGTTCCCAATTCAAGCACCCACTTTTGTTCTTTCCCTTTTAATTATTTCTCCAATTTAATATTCATTTCATGAAATTGTTCCATTACCATGACAGACTGACATCAAGATATGTTTTGGATTTTTCGTATACTTTCCTTTTAATTTTAAAAAATTTCTTAATATCTACAATTCTAATTTGTGTTTGTTGTCATATTTTTTGTTATCTCATCTTTAACAACATGCGTTACTTTCAATTTTATCCCGTTGTCCAAATGTTTGGTAACGAGCCACAATCTTTTAACAAACATGTCTTTAATTTGTTTTATTCATGCCTTTCAGTTATGGGAATTCATATGATCAACTGGTCCAGCTATATATAGATCATAATAAAGTTCAATTTTGTTAATCATGACAGCTTTTTTTCAAATTTGTAAAATACTGATTGAATGAAAGAAATTAGCCCTAAGAATATACTTTGCATAGACATCCCATGCTTCAACACCTGCAAAGCTTGGCCAGGTGTCCTAAGGACCTATGGTGTGGAAGCTAGGGAAACTGTAGTGCCTGTAACTAACTAACTGAATGCATAAAAATTAGTTGAAAAAAATGATTTTATGACTCCTTTTCATCCGTTTTGTCTCCCTTCTGCCTCCCAAGTCTGCTCAAATCACCTTAATAGTCTATTTAAGTTAAAAGTTGTTTGAAGGTTTACTTTAGTTAGAAATTGAATGAGGTCTCTCATATACATTATTTTGATTTTCGGTCTAAGGAAGGTTTTAAAATTACATCATAAATCAAAATTTCAACAGTAAAGCTTTTACTTTTTGTTAGTGTTACTAACGATAGAAAATACAACTGAAAATCAAAACTCTCAAGAATTGAAGCATATAGATTTTGATGCATATGTACCATGAGGAACCAGACCTCAAAACGTGAGTTTCATACCTTGACGTCAAAAAAAAGGAAGGTTTTAAAATTACATCATAAATCAAAATTTCAACAGTAAAGCTTTTACTTTTTGTTAGTGTTACTAACGATAGAAAATACAGCTGAAAATCAAAACTCTCAAGAATTGAAGCATATAGATTTTGATGCATATGTACCATGAGGAACCAGACCTCAAAACGTGAGTTTCATACCTTGACGTCAAAAAAAGGATTTGCTTACTAACATTGGAAGTTGAAACTGATCTGAACTTTTATAGTTTAAACATAACATATAGAACAATGTTATAATTAGTAGAATGTCATGGTGGCACTATTCAATTACAATCTTTGAATTAAGAAATATTGATCTACATACTGACAATGAAGTGGAACTGTTTCCTGCATCTGCTATGGAGCTCCAGGTATTGTATGGGACTGCAACCAAAACAAACACATTCAAAATTGGCATAGAAGCATGCAATCTGAAAACAATTTTAAATTTGCAAATATTATTGCATGGATACATTTAACACAACAAAAGCATTGTTACTGCTAATGCTGGGATGAGCGAAACTTAATAATATAAAATTACCACATAAGAAGCGATCAAGGCTGAGCATAGTACTCCAAAGTCCAAACAAGTAAACTTGGGTTGTGTAAATATAAAAATAAAATAAAATAAAATTCTGAAATTGTAACGGAGACTAGCATGTTGTAGAGGTGGTGTTATCGAAATGCAGAAATGTTGCAATAACTAGGGTTCTGAAGGTTGTAATTTGCAAGGCTCTGTAAACAACCCACACAACCCCCTTTTCAGATTGCCAGAGCTGATTGCAACGGAATAATCAAATTATTTTTTAGGTAGACTTGACAGGTATCGACCATGCAGGCTGATAAAGATTTTCATTATATTATTTTTATTAATATAAAACTTTATATTTTTTAATATAAAAACTCAGTTAATAATTTAAATTTTAAAAAAAATCTTTCTCCCAAGTTCATGGGTTAAGGAGAGTGAATACGTTTCTTTCATGTAAAATTCATCTCAAATTATTTTCTTTTTAAATTTTAGTCCAAACAAACAACAAAAATAATATTCCTTCTTCCTCCTAATCAAAGCATAAAACTTCCAAGATTAGGTCTCCCACTTGTTTGTCTTTACCCTATATTAGCAGTTTTGTTTAGTCTCGGTTTCTCATTTCACTGAATTGCCAGACAATGGGTTTAAAGTGACCAGAGTGAATATCCTCACTATTTTTAACTAGTAAATTCCAGATCAATTGTCTCTATTTTCAACTAATTAGTTTCAAAGCACAAGAAACCTGCGTCGCTCGATTCAAACCACATCCCACAATACTTAGCCATTCTTGATGCCAGCCAATTTAATTTATAAAATGTTCCAACTCAGAAGGGACTACCCATTCATACCCATATTTGTAAATTAGCAAACCTAAATCACACGTACACCTTGATATGGAAGAAATTTAGCAGTGTGCTTATTTTCGAAGAAGTAGCAAAATATACAACATGCTCAAGACAATAGAAATTCTCAGGCAACAGAGCCATTATGATGTCATACACAAGGTTACCAGCTCTCACTCAAAATCAACATAGAGATGAGAAAAAGGTGCGTGGCTAGTTGAGGAGGCAAAAGGACATAATGATAATTTAAATGACATATACTGCCTTAAGTCAAACGTAAAACATGATAAAAAGGGGAAGCAACAAAAAATAAAAAGTCTCCATCCCTTAAAAATTCTTCAGTATAAAGCATGTAAACAAGAAAGTTTACAAAAACCTCATAAAAGTGGTAGTTTCTTTCATGGTTTAAATTAATGTTTCCTCCCTCATTCATATTTTAGGGCTATTAAACATTAAGTGCCATTCCAAACTATTTTTGTAAATGCCCAGAAGTGGTTTTGGCATCAAGGATACTTGCTTGAAAAGGTTCACAATTTCGGTTATTAGAAAAATGCAATATTCAGGTGCTTCTTTATTGTGATACATCATATTTTGGGGGGAAACAAAATGTTCTTTCAATAAGTCAATAAGATGAACACTTTCTGAAAAATAAACAGCCATGGCAGGGTTTCATACCTAAAATAAGAACAATTGTCTTGACTGTAGAGTGTGTGTCTCCTAACAAATGACTACTGTTTTGTTAGGCATTGTTGACTAATCCTCAAAATTTGGGAAGAGATTAGATAACTCCGAACATGGCGTATTCAATCATCTCTTGGTACAAACATGATAGAACTTTCAACCCATCATCTCCTATAACACAAGTGATTTTCCACAAAGGCATCAACATTGCCCAGAACTTGAGCTAAATTTTCTCAGTAGTTCTATATTTTCAGCAATTGTTGACCCAGGAGTTCCAACAAAACCAAGAGATGCACAGATGCATACAGTCTGTTCAACATAAAGAAGTAGATCTGGTAACCTCTGGTTGGAACAATACTTTTTACCAATTGTATTATCTGAATTTGTAATGAACCGCTGTCCATGACCAGCTGCCATGAGTTTTATGGCTGCTTGCCTAAGCAGCTCATCATCCTCTCTTAAGAAATATACCTTGTAGTTATGTGTGTCACTAATTAAATCACCTAAATAAGTATCTCTCCAATTATCTCTAGGAAGGTCAGTCATTACAAAAATATGTATGGGTGTAGGGCCTTTCTGCCTCAAAGATTCTATTCTTTGTTTTAACCCATGAAATGTAGCCTTCTGATGATTCTTAAACTGCCCATCCAACAGTCTAAGTTGTGCACAAAGAAATGGAGCCTTTATGGTAGCTTTAGCAAACTCCTTTCCAGCCATTACAATTTCTGGGACAAATGGAAGAAATTGAATCTTCTCCATCAAAGACAGAAACCTCTGATCTTGATGAGATTCATGAAGATCAACATATAGTTCAGAACCTTTGTAAGGTGCAGAGAAAAGGCTTCCAAATGCCAGGAGCGAGGATGGTTCAACTTCAGAACCAGGTCCAAGAGTCTTAAATACATCTTTCCGTCTCCTAATGTATGATATTTTCTTTTTCTGCCTCAGTTGTTCATCTGGTTGGAATGAATCTAGCATGCCATCCTCATGACCATCTTCATGGTAAGTCCACACTGTAGTTCTGCAATCTTCATTGATAGCATATATACAATTTTCAACACTCCCATGAATCCCAGCTAGCAGGGATCCACATTGTTTTAGGCTCTTAGAAACAGTGGGCTGCAACTTTGTATCATTTAAACAGGCCAAATCTAAGCTGACATCACACCATATTGACACAAAATCCCTAAGATCAATCACTCGAACAATAGAGGAAGAAACTAAGGACGAGACATCTACAATTTCAGCAATGGAGATATATCTGCAAGAAAAATGAACTAATAAAATTTATAGTTCATACACTTGACCAAGTAAAAAGCAGTTTCAAATATAAAATTTAAATGATATAGAAACCATGGCAGAAAGGTATTCATGCCTCCTACTTTCAAAGTTACAGCCGCTATTATTATGATATAAAAGGAAACCTTATCAATTATATGCGAACAAAAATACAAACCTTTGAATGAAATATATATATTGAAGGAAATTCACAATGTGAAAATCCCGGGATAGAAAAAAGCAAAGTTGTGAGTATCTGATAATCATTGAAATTAGCTTCTTCCAACTTATGCTCAATGAATTATGACTCATGAGTAATCATTAACTAAGACTTGGGAAAACAAAACAAACTTATTTTCTTTCTTGCTCATTTTTTATCTAAACTTAACAAAATCAAATTTTAATAGATTTAATCGATGTTGCCTTTCTCATATCAAGATATTGACGCACATATCCGGTCTTCTTTGCCTTCCATTTCAAAAAAAAAAAAAAAGCAATCATAAATTGACAATGAGTGACAGAACTTACTAACCTTCCACTCCTAATGAGCTCAATCACATGATCCCAAACGGAAATGCGAATATCCTTCGGATCCACAACCCGAAACTTTGGGCAGCTACCAAGGGCAACAGCATGGTGATCCAGAATGGGAGGAACCACCAAAGTTCGATTGAGTATCCCTGCCATTACAACAGCATTTTTGAACTCCGAAAGCTGGTTGCTGAACCCGCTATGAGGTGCGTACCACATGAATTTCTCCCCCAAGGCCAAGGCTTGGTGGGAACATTGAGAAGCATATATTGTTGAAGTTTTGGACAATTCAGGGAACTGGGAATCAGATTTCTGATAGTAGAGATACAAAAACAAGAACGAAAGGAACATGATAAGGACAGACACAGGAATGAGTGGGAATCTCTGAAGGGGTTTTCTTCTAGACAACATTCTGCTTACTGTGCTCTTGCGATAATTTCTCTTTGCATCAATAAAACAAACTAAATGAAGTGAATTCCGAGACCATAATCATAATCTGAAACTTTCCCATTCCTGATACAAATTCCGAAATTCAAAAGACCGTAAGCAATAATGTTAATACCCGCAGCAAGATCAAATTTTGAAACGTAAATTAATGTTAGCACGAATGTCTAATTTCCACTTCTAATACGAATTGATAGATGGTTTTAAAGGATTTCCGTTGGAATAAAAGTAACAAGCATTTCAGAGACACGGAAACTCACTTGCTCGAATTGGGTTTCAGAGCGAGTAAGGGTTTGCAGAGGTTCGTGAACGGTGACGATGCTTAGAATCGAGATATGAATAAAACGTGAGATCGGATTCGGAAGAGCGAGCAACGCAGAAGAGGCACTTTCCTTAGACCTCTCACATAGAGCATCCCAAATTGGTGCATGTAATGTCATGTTAATATTGGGAACTTAAACGTAACTAGCAAGTCCTCAGCATTGCACCAATTTCTTTTAATTTTTTTATTGAAGGCAAGGATCAAAATGAAAAAATTAATAAAGACTTAAAAGCAAACTTTTAAAAGATTGAAACCAAGAACTTGACTATAAGGATTAAAATGCATTTAAACCAAGAAAATTTTAATGTAAAAAATTGTGTGTAACCAAAAATAAAAATAATTAATAAGTTGAGAAATATTTTAAAAGTTTAAAAAATTATTAATAATGGTGTGTTAATGAAAAAGATAATATAATAAAATTATTTTCATATTTAAGAATGAGGATTTATATTTATAACATAAGAATTAATTTATATTTAAGAAAAATAATAATAATAAGAAGTGAATTATTTCAAAACATAAATAACTAAAATTTGAAATATAGAAGAAATTTTAATGTAAACATCACTATATGAAAGTAATTAATTTTCAGAATTGAGATTTTAAAATTATAAAGTAAAAAAGGAATTTAAATATAAAAATATCAACAAAAAAGAAAATTTTAAAAATTATTTTGATAATTCAAAAAGCATAAAAATAAAATATTAAATAATAATAAAATTAAATGTTATATAAAAATAAAATAAAATAAAATAAAATAAAAGATGTTAACACAATTAAAAATAAAAGCATAGATTTATAATATAAAATTTGTTATAACATTTATATATTGTACAATGTGCCAATACTAAATAATGAAGTACAACTTTTTAATGAATAAATATATAATAAGTATCATAAAATATTTTCCCACAATTAAAATCTAAGGTTTATAATATAAAATTTGGTATAATATTCATAATGTATCAATAGCAAGTAATGAAGTGCAACAATATTAATGAATATATATATATATATATATATATATATATATATATATTACAAATTGGAAAAAATACAAAAGTTTTAAATTGTTAAATTAATAAAAAGTGAGTATTGGGGGTTAGTGTTAGGATATAGCTTCTCTTTTAATTCATAAAAGAAATATAACTGAATTAGTGGTAAATTAATTATTGAATCGAAGAGTTATAATTCTATATGAATTTTTTATAATTATCCTAATATTTTAACATGATAAATAATTTTAATTTTTTTAATCATTTTCTATTTTTTACACTTTTATTTTCTAAGTTTCTAATATAGTATATAGAACCACTTTTTAGGTTCAAAGACATGTTTAACTATACTTTTTTAATTGATAGTTCAACATCCATTTTTGGGTAACAAATTTGATGGAGTGGTTGTGAATCCTAATTGTAGCTTTATTTTTTTATTTATTTTGGCACCATTAGATTTTACTTATTTTATTTTTATTAAGATTAATGAGAAGATTTTTTTGCTATGGGAACAACAGATTGAGTCTGATTGTATTGATTTATTGTTAATCTTTAAATTTTGTTGTACTTTATCTCTAAGAACTTAGCGTCATTACTAAAGTTTATCAACAATGGGAGGTACAGGATTGAATGTCTCTCTCGTAATGAAAAGAACTTTTTGCTAAGGGAACAACAAATTGAGTCACCATGAAAGTTCATTGATTGCATTGATTTATCATTAATCCTTAAATTTCGTTGTACTTTATCTCTGAGAACTTATCATCACTAAAGTCTATCAACAATGGAAGGTCCAAGACTGAATGCCTCTCTCGTAGCTTCTTGTCTCACTCTTTGGATCTCCACTCACAGGAGTTATTAATTGCACATATTCAGGAGAAATTTGAGTAGTTATTCATACTTTCATCTACTCTCATGAAATAAAAAAACATGTCAACTTCACTCCAAATTGCAAACAATGACAAAAGGTGGAAGAACGATATTTGAGTTCTTGATTAAAATCAAGGATCTTGCTGATTTTTTGGACTCCATTGGTGAATTAATCAGCTCACAGGATCATGTCCATGTCATTCTTGATGACTTATTTGATGAGTATGATTCCTTTTGTAGTATGATTCGTGGCTGCTTAGAGTCGATTCGATTAAGGAGGTTGAGATTTTTTTTTTTATTCATCACTGGATAATTTTTAGTATTTTATTATAATTTTTAATAAAAAATTAAAATTTTGAGAACTCTTTAGTTAAAATTGTCAGAACGGTTATAAAGATTAAAAAATTGAAATAATTTATATTCATCTAATAAAAATGGTAAAAATAGTTTTTACGCTTGGATTAATATTAGAATAATAATTTTTTAAAAAATATTTTTATTATTTTTTAATTTTCTACTTAGTTAATTAATCAAATGAATGGTAAAAATATTGTTTGCTTTATTTTCTCTTCCTAAATATATCTTAGATAGATGTTAATGTAAGTAAATATAGTTTAGAGGAGAAAGATAAAATAGAAAAAATTAATTAAATTATGTATTAAAATGAATGATTAATTGGTGTTTAAAAGAAATTATTATGATACTAAATCTATCTCTAATATCCTCTTATAAATTAAAAGGTGTCCACAATACTTCTAACTTCAACCATATATCAAAATAAAATTTTTAAAATATAAAAAAAACTTAACCATTCAAGCAAAGGTAATGGTTCATACTTAACCACTTGGTATAAGTAAAAATCAAAAGAAACAATTATGAACACTTAATCACCACAAAAGACAGAAGTCATAAATAGTATTGCTTAACCATATAAAACATAAGCTCACTCACACCATCAATACTTCATCAATAAAGATAAAAGAACAATATAAATATTGATGCTTAACTAGTTAAACATCCATTATGAACAGAAGCAAAATAATAACAATGTCCAAATCACACAACAGAAGTTCATAACATTAATATTTAAGTACTAAGTTTAAAAAAAAAACATAGCCACTAAAGACTTTACAATACAACTTTCATCAAATACCTTATCTTTGTGTTCTTGAAAAAAATGAAAATATCCCACAGATGCCAAAAAATTAAAGATCTAAAAAATATCCACACATGAAAGATCCAAATAAAATAAATAAATATATATATATATAGAAAAGAATTTAAATCAAGGTTGTAGTTATTGCAACCATGTGCTTATAGGATGAAGCAATAACCTGTAATTGCTCTAAGTTTTCTCTCCACGTTTCTTCTAGAGGTTCCTCCTACCACTAAAAGGAGTGCTGATGGTGAAAGTAAAAGCCAATTAGAATCAAATTAATGACACCTCAGAAGCTGAGAGTGATTACGAGAATTAACAAAATTATAATGTATAAAATGATGTGAAAGAAAGCAAACACTAGTATAAAAATAGGTTTTTATAACAGAATTTTATATCGGTTGTTTAGAAACCGATATAAAAAAAAATGCGGTGGCATTTTTGTAAATAAATGTAAATTTTTTACATCGGTTCTCTTTTGAACCGATGTAGAAAGTGGGTTTTTTTCCAAACTTTCTACATCGGTTACATAACAACCGACGTAGAAAGTGGATTTTTTTTTTACTTTCTACATCGGTTACAAAAAACCAATATAGAAAGTACTTTCTACATCGGTTTTAAGAAACAACCGATGTAGAATGTCTTCCCCTATCACTTCTTTTTCGACGCTAGTCGTCTTTAACCTCATTCTCCAAAACCCTAGTTTCTCATTTCGGCTTGTTCTCTCTATTTTCGTTTACGTCTTAGCCATTGCCGCCGTCCCTGCTATTCGTCGTTGCACTCCATTCTTACGTTCATGGTTGTCGTTGTTGTTGCAACCATTTCCTCCGTTCGAGGTCGTTGTCGCGCACCCTAAGGTTTGAAGTCGTCTTTGTCATTATTTATACATCTCATTCTGTTATTATAATTGAAATTTACATTCGTTTTGGTTGTATTCTATAATTTTCAAGCTTCTTATTTGGCTACCACTGTGTTGTGCCGTCGTTCGACTACCGTTGTACCTCCGTTAGGACACCGTTTGGTCACCGCTCAACCATTTTTTCTCTGTTTTCAACAGATACATGGCTGATTGCGATATTTTTTTTTCAACTTTCAACACTTGCTTGATGTAATTTTAAGTTATTTCCTTTGTAAATTAAAATTTGATAATAAATAATGATGTATTTAGTTTAAATATATAGATTATGTGAATTATGTATTGTCTGTCTGGTGATTCTGTGTGTATATACGCAGATATTGTGAATAAATAATACGGTAGCATGCCTAAACAAAACGAACATTTAAAAAAAAATGAACTTTCTATGTCGGTTAAGATTATAACCGATATAAAAAGTACACTTTCTACATCAGTTGTGGCCTTAACCGAGGTAGAAAGTATGACTTTCTACATCGGTTATAAGTCCAACCGATGTAGAAAGTGTACTTTTTACATCGGTTCCAGAACCGATGTAAAAAATCTTATTTTCTATATCGCCCGCTTCAACACCGTCCAAATAACCGTTGTAAAAAGTCCATGACAACCGATGTAAAAAGCTTATTTTCCACTCGTGAGAGTTTTACTTCAAGTCAAGCCACAAGAGCAGCAAAAGATCAAAGAATGAAAAGGGGCATGGAAGTAGCTCTATTTCAAATTTAAAAAATGGAAATATGTCAACAAGCTATAAAATCAGCACAAAGAAAATCAAAAGTTAAAAATCTTCATTGAACTAATAGAAAAGCAAGAAGACTTCAATGATAATTTTAAGCCACAAGGAAAGCAGTAACCTACCATTCAAGTAAGAAATCAACTTGACTAGGAAAGAAGCTTGTAAGGAGTAACCAAAAATCAAATTACAACAAGTAAATTTGTAAAAAAGAAAAGCCTGTGTAGCTTGACAAATAAACTAGCCAAAAGAATAGCATCATCTTGAAAGATCCAAAGCAAAAAGTTTCAATTATTTTTTTGAGATTTACCTAAGGATTCAAGAACCATTTATAAATACAACAATAGTACAACATGATGCATGTAGTGGGTGAAGTTTTGGGTGCCAAATTCTCATTGAACGATAAGGCAATATGAGGCAATATGGGGTGTTTGCTCTTGATGATCTCCATAAAGGTTATCCATCAAAGTCAATGCCCCCTTTTTCCAAAGATTCCATTATTGAACCTCTCCACGTAAATCTTACATAATTGGCCAATTTAATCAAAAAGATATCTAAATTGATAATTGGTTCCTACCAATTATCGGAAAACAACGAAAGAAATTTAAAAAAAAAAGAAAGAAAATCAAATAAAGAAAGAGTGAGGTTGATAATATGTTTATTAGGGCTTATTGTAGTGGAAGTAGACTTGTCTTTAAGAGGATGCCAAGACTTTTATACCATATAAATAAATATGGTTCAAAGGAGAAAATAAAATAAATAAGAGTACAATAAATTTTTTATTAAAATGAATTATTAATTTGTATTTTCTGTGAGCAAACTTAGTAGGATCTATACTACAATTTAGAACATCTAAAGTAATAGGAACTAATGGAAACTACGTACCTCTTGAAAACATCTTGAGAAAATTATCTTTTCTTTATGTCCAAATGTACACATCAAAAACAGATTCTTTCACTTGTTCTCTTCTTCTATCACAACCCTCACTTTGATGGAATGATGAGTTGTCAAAGTGTGCATAAAGATGAATGAGAATTTTGTCCTCTTATAGAAAAATACATGTAACCTAATTTCCCTCCATAATGGATATTAGGCTCACGAGACCCTACACAAATATTTTCAGCACACTTGTCAATTATATTTAATAAAAATTCACTTCAGCTAAAGTTTTTCTAAAAATAAAAAATGAACTTGTATTCATGTCATGTTTTATTATATATTGAAGTGGTTGTGTTGAAAGTGTTGTCCCTAATTCTAGGATAGAATCCAACTAAGAAACTTAGTTTCTCACCCCTCTTCTACCATTTTTTTCCTAGACGTTGCCAATGTATTTCATAACCACAATAGTTTTCATTGAACTGAATGACGTTAATTGGTCCGTTAACACTCACAGGTTAGTTATCACTATCCAAGTCAACGTGAGGGTCTACTTTTCTTTGGGTCATCTCTTTGTGTCTTCCGTAATAAGGCCAAATTTGTCCACAACAGACTTCACTATTCCTTTGGAGTCTTTTCATTCCAATATGTTTTTCCTCCTCCACTAGGAAATCATGCCCCCCTAGCTGCACCAATGGAAGACTCTTCTTCATCTAAAGGGAAAAGTGACCCTTAGACGCTCTTACACTACCATAGTTCTTCTCCACATTTGGTCATCGCAGGGTAGTTCTCCTGATCCTAGACTACATTCATTTCATGCTTTCTAAGAGATGGAAGATGAAACCTTTTACACCTTGGATGAGAATTTTTGGCTAGAGCGTCGTGACCCCCATTATTGAAGCATTTGTGTAGACTTTGAAACAGTAAAGTTTGAGTTATACCAATAATGTATATTTCGTTTGATAGCCTTGGATAACTGTAATATAAATAAGTTGTATGTATATTTATATTATATTGTATATGATGTAAATATGGCAGTGGTGGTTATATGTATAATTAAGTATGTAAAGGCACTAGTGTCTTAACTTAACTTTGTTTAATCTTATGGACTATATATTATAATGTCATAATTCATATCATGTAAATGTTTAGGCTAACTTTTGAAGCAAGGTGAATGAAATAAGTATTAAGCATGTATAAGTAACATAGATGAGTTATTAATTTGACGCGTATGATGACATTTGATTATGTATTTTCCATTACGACAAGTACTACAATGAGGCTTGCATTTATAACAAAGTTTTAAAAAGAAAATTTTTTCTCATATTTTCAATATCAGTAATTTCTAAAAGGATTTCGCATCATGAAGTAATAGTCTAATAATGAAACTGTGAATACGACTTAAGTGTAAAAGATTTCATTTTTAGGATGTTACATTTATCTGTTGCATGTTTAATATATGAGGTTTCCTAATTCTATACTTGCTACATTTTCATTCCTTGGGGAATTGCTCGAGGGCAAGAAAATGTTTAAGTTTAAGGATGTGTTAAATCATCATTATGTTGATTTATCTACTAGAAATTATTTATAATTATAGTATAATTCATGATTATTTATTTGTTATTCCATCTAATTTCCCTTATTTATTTTAGGAATGGTCATGTAAGTAGCGAATTAGAAACTGGGCATGTTTTAGGCTTGAAAAAAGCCTGGAAAAGGATAGAGAAGCATGAGAAGAACCAAAATACCCTTGGAGAAAGCTAGCACAGTTGTGCCAAACTTAAGCACACCCTTACAATATCCATGGAATTCCAACATGTCTATGTGAAATCGAGTAGAATTGTGCAGACCTAAGCACGATCATGTCGGATGATGAACACAATTGTGCTAACCTAAACCTCACAATGCAGTATCCTAAATTTTTGAACATAACCATGCAGATCTAAGCACAACCATGTCAACCTTAGATGACATTGAAGACCACTCAAGTTAGTCTTAATGGCATGATAAATAACTCAAAGCAATTCTAACAATGCAGAAGGAAACTTAAGTCAACCTGATTTGCAGCAAAGAAAATCCAACCCATATCTATAAAAAAATAGGCTAGGCCTTGGAAGAAAACACCATCTAGAAAACACACCATTATTACCTTTCCACTCCTATACTTATCCTTCTTCTTGTATCCTCTCGTAGGATCTTGGAGGTAGAAACTCTTTCATAGGTGTGAGTTGTAGTGCCTTATTACTAACCTTATCAGCATTATGGTTTTTTTCATTATTGTTTTCTATAATTTCTAAGGCCTTCTAGTTCTCTTTTCTTTATCTTAGAAGATGATTTCTACTAATTAAAGTTTAGGTCATTAATAATTATCTAAGTTACAAATTTTTAAGACCTTTCTCTCACACTTAAAGATCATGGTCGAATGGTCTATAACACTTTTCAACCCCATGGATCCATCCTAATTAATCAATTTATGCATGCCTAGGTTTAGACTTAAGTCATAGTGAAAATTTTAACTTCCTTTCATTAACTTAGTTATCATGGCCACATGGACATCTTACCATTTCTAAAACTTCCTTACACTTCCTTACACTTTATTCCTTTATATTTATATGCCAATGATGCTTAATTAACCTTGGTCAAGAATTTAAACTCCTTCTTGTCTAATTAATCTTGAGGTGGCCAAATGTCACTCCTAAAGTTTAAGGCATCATATTTCGTCTTTATTTGACTTAAGCTAGTGAATCCTTCAAGTTAGAGTTTCAGCCATAAATCTTTACCAATTTTAGCTAATTTTAAGGCTTCTTTTCTACTTCTAAAGATCATGGCCGAATGTCAATCTTCCTTTTCATAACTCCATGATTCATTTTTAATTACCAACTTATACATTCTTGAATTTAACTTAAGTTTTAGTTATGAATTTCACTTGACTTCATCAATTTTGGATACTATGGACCTAGCCACTTCTAAATATTTCTTACATATTTAATTATTCCTATTTACCTAATAAGGGTTCTTAATACATCATTAACAAAAATTTAAACTCATTTTCCTTTAATTAACCAAAGGTGGTTGAATGCACACCTAGTGATTTTAGGACATTTTAGTTTAATTTTTCTTCACTTAAGAGTTGTTTCACACCATTTAGGACTTAATCATATAGTTGGTACCATCTTTGGAAATTTTTAGAAATGTTATCCTTAACTTGACTCATGTGGCCGAATGTCACCTTAAGTTTCCAAGGTCACCTTTTCAAAATTTCTTCTCATAAAACTTTGGTTCCATGTTTTTGTGCACTTGTAGCACCTTAAACATTTGAATCCATACAAGGCTTGTCCAAACTCCTTAGCTTAGGTCATGGTCAAGGAGAGTCATAGGTATCTTATGAAGATTGTTCCATTTTTTGTCTCAAAATTTTAACTTTCTCTTAGTAGTTTTTATATCAATACCCAAAGTAAGCTTATGGGATTTATGATTTAATTTTTATTAGAATTTTAAGTATTTTAGTCCATGCGTTCAGATTTGGATATTTTATCACACAACTTTAGCATAGTAAGAAAATCAACAACTTTCAAGCTTTAAGCATAAAAATCTTCAAGATAGCATTTTTCAAGACAAATAAGTGTAGATCCACTAGATCTACTCCAAGATCCATCCATCTCATATCATGAACACTTAAAAAAAATTTCTTATGACCTCTCAAAACTATCCAAAGTATCAAAATGGATTTTTAAAGAATTTTAACCGATTAAATTGCTTTTAGGGTGGCTAAAAGCACTTTAATCCATCCAAACTTCACTTTAACTTTCAAAAATCACAAAAAATGATGATGCTTATTTTCAACCATTCAAAGGTAGCCTTGATCTCTCATGAGTTCAAACAAAATGAAATATATGGATCTTAGAGAAAGGATCCACAAAAGAATAAAACCAACCATAAAAATTAAGATTTAAGACTTAAAAGACAAAGTAGAAAATCTTACTTGATGGAGACTTGGTGTGGGGTTTTTGTGGGGTTGTGGTTGTTGAGCTTGTTCTCCCCTTGATGGTCCCTGATAAGCATAGATTTCATAAATAATTATCTCTCACTTTTATCTCATTAAGACTTCTTATATGTTCAATTAAGTGATCTTTGTCATATTTTATGAGTTTGGGTTCATATGAAGTTTAATTGAATTTCTTTGCTTACCCAATTAAAATGACACTATTATAGTATTTTGAGCATAATAGGAGTTGTAGACATCCAAAAATCATGAAATCTGTCTTGAATGAAAGCTTAAAGAAGTGTCCATAGTTACAAAGCAAGAGCAGACTCTAAATGGGATGTTTAGGACTCTGAAATTATCTCAAAAGATGAGATAGTGTTGCTGACGTGGAATTTGAACAGTGTGCAAAGATCCGGCCATATCTTGAGATATAGAAGTCATATTGAGATGAAATCAACTTTTTTGGACAGCTAAGATCCAGGGCTACAACTTTTGTTCAGAAGTCAAGCTCTAATTCGGACATGTGAACATCCGAAATTGCGGTGCAAGAAAGTCAAAATTGTTGTGCTCATTGGTGGCAAAAATTCAAAAGTGTTTTGCAATTTCAACAAAGCCCATGTGAAAGCAAGAAAAGGATAGAAAAGTAATATCCTAGTTGGTGACTTTGTGAAGATGATGCCTCAAAAATCCTCTATAAATAGAAGGGTTTGCAAGAGGAGACACACACCATTTTGGAGATTAACTCCAATACCATTTTCTTTCTTTCTTTCTTTCTTTCTTTCTTTCTTTCTTTCTTGTTAGTTTTGCCTCCTTCATGGAAGGCTTAGGTTTTCTTTCTTGTTAGTTTGCCTCCTACATGGAAGGCTTAGTTTTTCTTTATTGTTAGTTGCCTCCTACATGGAAGTCTTAGGATTTATTTGTTGTTAGTTTGCCTCTTTCTTTGTTGTTAGTTTGCCTCCTTCATGGAAGGCTAGGTTTGTAGTTTCAATTCAAGGATTCAAGCTATTTTCATTTTAACTTTGAGGTCTTGATCTTTATTTACATGCTTATTAAGTGGTTTCTACTCTCCTTCACCATATTCTTCAATTTTATTCTTTAATCAAAGTTTGATCGGTTGACGTATTTTGATTAATGCATAATTGATTTATAATTGGTTTTTGATTGGTAAATCATTTTCCAAAAGTTTGAAGAGTAGAAATTAAGTAATTTAATTGAAGGTTTTCATTTTATTACTTACTTCAACTGAATTCTGATTATAAAATTGGTTTAGATGAAAGATTAAGTGGTTACTAAATCTTGTTGATCATAATCAATTGAATTCTGAGAGGTTTCTCAGTAGAGAATTCAAGGATCATTGTAGGGGTTCCAGATGATCCTAGGTTGATAAACACAATGCATGATTTTAGTGATCAATGATTAGTTAAGAAAATAGCCTCTGAATTCCTTGAGTTGATAATTGTTAAGTAAATTAATTTCATTCTGTATTTTGTGTTTAGAACTCAATATCAAATCTTTACAAAATCCCCTTGTTCTAATTTTCTCCTTATTTGCTTAAGAATTTGAAATGGTCTTTGTGAGATGACCTAGGTTGCACCTTATACTATACCAATAGTTTGGGGGAAATCTAGAAATTATTTTTGCGCGTTTACGACGAGCGTGTCAGTCCCCAAAGAGCTCTTGGTGATGGTGGTGGGGCTTGACGTTTAGAAGTTGATTTTAACTTAATTTTCAAAGATGGAAATTTATGTTTAAAGTGGAAGGTTAGAATTTTTGGATTAGGTTTAACCTTGAGAGATTTTAGAGAAATTTTCTAACTATTTAGGATGTTAAATCTAAAAAAAAATGAGCTTCCCCATGGCCCCTAGTGAATTTGGCCAAGCTAGGGCATTTTAGAATTTCTCACTTAATGGAATTTTGGTAATTTGACATATAAATTATATTTTTCAAAATATAAGAAATTATCCTTTTTGAATTAGATTAGCGTTAATTAGGTTGATTGTTTCATTAATCAAGTTTAACTTACCTTAAGCATGGTTAATTTTAATTAATCAATATTAATTAACCTTAACCATGGTTAAAAGAATCTTTTCATTTATAATTTTTATCCTATATGCCATAAATATGGTGATGATTCATATGGTGAGTCACCATTATATTTTTACATAAAATTTTTGTGCATATCATGTGGAACCCACTTCTGACTTTTTCCTTACACTTTCTTACCCTTCCAACCTTTTAGGGACATTTTCATAATTTTTCTTAACATTACCAAAGAAGTTTTCAAATTGTTCCTTTAATATTTCTAACACTTATTGGTTCATCCTTGAGTTAATCTAATGTCATTTAATAGTTTTTCGAGAATAGTTTAGCTTTTTGTAGAACCAAAGAAGTGTTCTAAGGTTTTTTTGTTCTTTCTTTGTTTATTATCTTTTCTCATGATTTGTTTATCATTATTAATGTTCTCTAATCCCTTAGAATATATTTTAACTTTTGTTTTATATTTTTCCTGCATATTATTTGGATTGCCCAAGTGCAAGGGCATTTTCGTTATTTGCATCAAATTTTCTAATTTCTCTGCCTTTTGTTCTTAATCCTACTTTGTTTCTTTATAAATATCTTTTTCAGCCTAAAGAAATCATTATGTTAATTTATGAATGTTATGGCCTACGCCTTGATTGACATTGTTGTAAAGCCCTAACTACCATGACAATATTGATTCTCCCTTTTTGATCAATGTACTTTGTCGAAATTTCTTCTTTGTCCTGCCTCGTCATAGTCAACATTGGAGTCACAACCATCATTCTCATTACTTCTCCTTCCTGTACTCTTCTTCTCACATGATTGAACCAAAGCATTTTTGAATAACACCAACATTGAAACCAAAGCGTTTTCTTTCGGAAGAGTTAAAAGTTTCGGAAAGTGAAAGACAAAGGAGAAAAATACAAAACTGAAAAAATAAAAGGTAGAATTTTATTGCATTTAATAAAGTGTAAAAGTTTGGAAATTTTTTTAACGGTTTATTATAACCACTAGAAAATAAATACTAAAAATCTTTATTTTTCTTTGTAGTGTCTTATACTTCTGTTAATTATATATCTTGCATGATCAATAGAGTTAGTAACTTAAAGAAAATATTTTACTATTGCTTATTCATTGGATAGTAATAGAATTATATCAGATGGTTAGAAATTGATTTTCATCAATCAAAAGGGAGTTTAGATGGTGAAATTGGAAAAAGGTCTAAGGAAAATCAAAGTTCCATACCTTTCCATAATTAAATTTGTGCTGTGGTTTTTTTCCTTTTAAATTTTTTATTCTTATTTTTATATTTTTACTTTTATTTTAAAATATTTACAAATAATACTCTTTTCTTGATGAGTTCAAAAGTTAAAATTCAATTGTTCTTTAATCTTGTGTTTGGATGAATGATTTTAATATTTTAAAAAATTTAAAATTTTAAACAATTCAAATACTTTTATTTTTAAATATTTTGTTTGGATGAAGAAATTTAAATTCTTTATATTTTAAATTTTTTGTTTGGATTGATAACTTTACATTTCTCAAATTAAATTTTTTTTTTGAGTTAAGTAATTTAATTTTTATTATATATAATTTTATTTTAAATATTTTTTAAAAATATAAAAATAATAATAATGAATAAAAATTATTTAAAATAACATAACATGGAGGTGAATTTTAAAATTTTACCTATTTTGCTTTATTAAAATTCTTTTAAAAAATTTTAAATGCTTTGTTAAAAAATTATCTAAACAAGTTATTTTAAATTTTAAAAGTTTTAAAAAATTTCATTCGCTTCTTAAAATCCATCATCTAACTATAAGGCAAAAGATTGTTGAAATAATTCCTACAACTCTAAAGATTTTAAATATCTCTTTTTTACATTAATAAATATACTTATTCATAAATAAAACTTCACACATATAATTTACACTCATAATGAATATTTTGATGATAATAAAACATTATTTATTTATTTATTTATAAGAAGCAAATAATTTACACGTTACAACTTAAAGAACTCAATCCACTAAATTAAAGCTTAAGTGATCAAAGATCCATTAATTTAAGCTAAACATAACACACCTCTATACAAATTTACAGATTAAATGCAAGCTTGATGTTGGAAATGCTCCATGGGAAGAGGATGATGTTTATTTGAGACTCCTTCAATCGAGGTCAGTATGTGTCTTTTATATGCCTTGTCCATCGACTCATTCCTGAACATGCCAAATCAATGGTAACCTTTGATTAACTCGCTATCTTCACTACCAAGATAGGTTATGCATAATTCACAACTTCTACTTTGTAAAGTTTAGTTTTTGATTACTGACTACTTGTATTATTATGTCAAGTTTGTAGGTCTTCGAAACTTTATTCAACGAAATGACCAATTATATAGCTCAGGAAATTCTTCAGTGGAGGTGTTTTATCTTTTATTCCAGTACAGATACACCATCATCTGTTGAAAATGCTTTTAGAACTACCCATTATTTTCTCATTTCAGTTTTTTCTTATTTTCTGTTTTTTTCAGATTTGACTAATGGTCAAATAAGTTGTTAGGTTGTTGCTATCTTTTTGCTATTTTGTTGCTAGTTTGTTTGGAGTTTGTTATTAGCTGATTTTTGCTATTCATAGCACTATAAATACAGCTGTAAATGAAGGAAATATGCATCTTCCACTCCAATAGCTTTCTTCCCTCTTGTTTATGTGTCTTATTGCTTTAAGAACAACAATTGGTATCAGAGCTTTATTCTTGAGGGACCTGTGAGAGAAAAATTTGAAGGTTTTTCAAGTGAGTTGAGTGCCACCAAACACTTCCCTTCAACTTCAGAAATTTAGGCATGGAAGGAGACTCAAGTTTCTCAGCAATGGTACCTCCTATCTTCCATGGAGAAAATTATCAGATATGGGCAGTACGGATGGAAGCCTACCTAGATGCTTTGGATCTATGGGAGGCTGTTGAAGAGGACTACAGAGTCCCTACACTACCCAAAAATCCCACGATGGCTCAAATCAAGAATCATAAGGACAAAAAAACTAGAAAATCCAAGGCAAAGGCGTGCCTCTTTGCAGCAGTTTCATCAACAGTCTTCACACGAATCATGTCTCTAAAGTCAGCTAAAGCTATTTGGGATTATCTCAAAGCAGAATATGATGGAGATGATCGAATCAAAGACATGTAAGTGCTGAATCTTATCAGAGACTTTGAATTACAGAAGATGAAGGAGTTAGAAACCATCAAAGAGTACTCTGAAAGGCTTTTGAACATAGCAAATAGAGTAAGATTGCTTGGTTCTGAATTTAAAGATTCTCGTATTATTGAAAAAATTCTAGTTACCATACCTGAAAGATTTGAGGCTACCATAACCACGTTAGAAAATACCAAGGATCTATCCAAGATCACCTTGGCAGAGTTGTTAAATTCTTTGCAGGCACAAGAACAACGAAGGATTATGAGAGAAGAAAGCTTTGTTGAGGAAGCCTTGCATGCTAAACATGAGGTTGGCGGGAGAAACAAGAAGAAGAAGCACAAAAACCAACAAGCGAATGGAGAAGGTGGTGCTAGCAACAAAAGCAAACTAGGAAGCTCAAAGGGAAAGTATCCTCCTTGCAAGCATTGCAACAAGCTAGGTCACTCTCCATTCAAATGTTGGAGAAGGCCTGATGCTAAGTGCACCAAGTGCAATCAACTTGGGCATGAAGCAATTATTTGCAAGAACCAAACCCAGAAGCATGAAGCAGCTCAGGTTGCTAATGAAGAGGAGGAAGATCAACTTTTCGTTGCAACCTGCTTTTCCAGCAATGTTTCAAGTAAATCTTGGCTAATTGATAGTGGATGCACCAATCACATGACTCATGACAAGGAGCTCTTCAAGGAACTAAAACCCTCTAAAATCTCAAAAGTCAGGATAGGTCACGACGATTATATTCTTGCAAAAGGAATAGGAACCATTTCCATTGAGACACATTCAGGTACTAAAACAATTTCTGATGTGTTATATGTACCTGACTTAGACCAGAACTTGTTAAGTGTTGGTCAACTCGTAGAAAAAGGGTTCAAAGTGTCTTTTGAGGAAAATTACTGCTTGATCAAAGATGCTACATGTCAAGATTTATTTCAAGCAAAGATGAGAGGCAAAAGCTTCTCACTAGATCCAACTCAAGAGGAGCATGTAGCTCTTTTAGCAAAAGAAAATGTTGCTGATTTATGGCATAAGAGGCTTGGGCATTATCACTATCAAGGGCTTCTAAAAATGCAAAAACATGAAATGGTAAGAGACTTGCCTGATTTTGAGTTGATCTCTACAGATTGTCATGCTTGCCAATATGGGAAGCAAAGCAGACTTCCATTCCCAACAACCACTTGGAGAGCAACAAAAAGGTTGCAGTTGATTCACACTAATGTAGGAGGTCCTCAAAGGACTCCTTCACTTAAAGAAGCAGGAATTGAACGTCAATTAACAGCTGCTTATACTCCAAAGCAAAATGGAGTCAGTGAGAGAAGAAATCGATTTATTATTGAGATGACTAGATGCATGTTGCATGAAAAGGATCTACCAAAGAAATTTTGGGCAGAAGCTGCAAGTACAGCCGTCTTCCTTCAAAACAGGCTTCCCACAAAGGCAGTAAAAAATAAAACTCCTTTCGAAGCATGGTATGGATACAAACCTTCAATAAATTTTCTTAAAGTGTTTGGTTGCCTTTGTTTTACCTATGTTCCCCAGGTTAAACGAGATAAACTAGACAAAAAGGCTGTTACTGGAATTTTCATTGGATATAGTACAATTTCAAAAGCTTATAAAGTTTTCCAACCAGAAACTGAAACTATAACCATAAGCAGAGATGTCCATTTCATTGAAAATGAAAAATGGAACTCGGATCGAAGACTTCCATGTCAAAGTCAAGCTCATGGCTAGATGAAAGGGAGGATGATCCACCTGTTAGAGGCACTCAATTGCTCTCTGAAATATATCAGAGATGCAATGTCGCAATATGCGAACCTGCTACCCCTGAAGAAGCTCTCAAAGACTCAAAATGGAAGAATGCAATGAAGGAGAAGTTGTTTATGATCGAGAAGAACAAAACCTGGGAGCTTGTTGATAAACCTTAAGGTAGAAAGGTAATTGGGGTAAAATGGGTATTTAGAACAAAGCAAAATGCTGACGGTTCAATCAATAAGCATAAAGCAAGGCTTGTAGTCAAGGGGTATGCCCAGATTTTTGGTGTAGATTACTCTGACACATTTGCACCAGTTGCCAGGCTTGATACAATCAAATTACTTCTTGCTATTTTTGCATAACTTGGTTGGAAAGTGCATTAGATGGATGTCAAATCAGCATTCCTTAATGGAATCCTTGAAGAAGAAATTTATGTCGAGCAACCAGAAGGCTTCATTGTGAAAGGCAGAGAAGACAAAGTCTATAAATTACATAAAGCTCAATCAACTGCAGAAGCAGAATTTGTGGC
This sequence comes from Canavalia gladiata, assembly GCA_037954105.1. NCBI lineage: Eukaryota > Viridiplantae > Streptophyta > Magnoliopsida > Fabales > Fabaceae > Canavalia > Canavalia gladiata. The sequence continues at coordinate 44,593,221 of CM075661.1, forward strand.
GGCAACGGCAGCAGTAAACCAAGCTTTGTGGCTAAGGAAAATCTTGGTTGATTTACATATGGTGCAGACCAAAGGTACGGAAGTGTTTGTGGACAATCAAGCTGCAATTGCAATTTCTCACAATCTTGTGTTTCATGGGAAAACTAAGCACTTCAATATCAAACTCTTCTTCTTGAGAGAGGTGCAAAAGGATAGAGATATAACTCTTGTCTACTGCAAGACAGAAGACCAACTAGCTGATATATTTACGAAGCCTTTATCAATTAGCAGATTCAAACTTAACGGGAAAAAACTTGGAGTTTGTAGTTCTTGAAGCAAGGAGTGTTGAAAATGCTTTTAGAACTACCCATTATTTTCTCATTTCAATTTTTTCTTATTTTCTGTTTTTTTCAGATTTGACTAAGTCTTGGTCAAATAAATTGTTAGGTTGTTGCTATCTTTTTGCTATTTTGTTGCTAATTTGTTTGGAGTTTGTTATTAGCTGATTTTTCCTATTCCTAGCACTATAAGTAAATGAAGGAAATATGCATCTTCCACTCTAATAGTTTTCTTCCCTCTTGTTTATGTGTCTTATTGCTTTAAGAACAACATCATCCTAGTATCTTCTGTTTTGGTTATTTTGTCCAATAGAAAATTGTGGTCATATGATTATTTGCTACCATGTATTTGTTTTATACAAAATAAAAAGCGATAATATTCAAATAGAAAAACTTATATAAATTAGTTTAATTTTTAAACTCTTGTCACTACACAGTTTTAGTGGTTTATTTGCTACCACCATTTGAAGTACACTTTTGGTTTTACATAATATCTATCACTTGCTAAAAGTCAATTATGATCTTAACTAACACGTAATGATATACTCAAGTTGCATCTAATGTCTAAGTTATTCTATTCCTATCCAATTGAGATCCGTGGAATTGAAGTTACCGTATCTACAATTTGGTGTATTTATTATAATTGCTAACATGAAACTTGATAAGGGAAAACATCACATTTTCTCCTAGACGGGATTTAATAATGGATTTCTTGGAATTTTTAATGACAGATGACAATTCAAGGTTCTCCACCCGAAGACAGGGGATGTAGTGAATATTGGATGAAGGCATGTTATATTATCGAGATATTTAATTTTATTTGGACTTGCCTATTACTAAATTTATATGGAGCTCTTCCAAATTTATTTAGGGTCAGTTTGTTTTAAAATGATGCAAAATTGATGTTGATAAAATTTAATTTTGAATCATTGAACATAATTAAGACATGCGTCAAAATTAATCTTAGTTAAATATTTTGATTGAAACACATTAAAAGATGCAAAAATAGATTTTTTAGTAGACCCATAATAGTTAAATTTACCATTGTATTATTGGATTTGTGGTTCTACGCATATTAATTAAGTTGCTCAAATTTTTATTTGGCATTTTCATTTATAAAATCTTAGCAGAACATGAAATATTTTTATTAAAATTATATATGAAAGATTATTTTAAATTTTAAAAAATTATTTCGTTTCTTAAATTTTGTTGTCTACTTCTTATTCTAAAACTTACATATGTTTGATTTCTTTTTTAGGTTTTTTTAAGACGAGGGAAATGACCATGGAGCATCTCACGTTGTGCGATGATGATCTAATGGAAGATATAATAAAATAACTATTAGATTTAGATATTAAGTGATGTAGCTGAGAAACTTTTAGTCTGAAAAAGAACCGTGTTGTGATTTTGAGATATGGTGAGATATTATTTCCTATATATTGTGTTTGACTATTATACAAGGACAACTATTTAGTTTAGCTTTTGTTAACTGTTACAGGGAGAAATTTTGTGTAAGAATATATTCAAAACTTATACGAAATGACCATTTTACTATTGTTTATGTTTGATCAATTTTGGTCATTTTTATTATTTTATTATTCTTATTATTTTTGTAGAATAATATTAAAAATTTATTGTATTATAAATTTTCTAATGATTTAAAACATTGTGTCTCTTTTAACAGTTTAAATTGTGATTTTTTTAGGTTAAAATTGACATTAAAGGTTGAAAGTAAAATTTAGAATCAATAATGTTCATTTTAACATTTACAAAATAAATTTTCTAATGATTATATCATCGACTGATAAAGATTGGTAAATATTTTTTTTTCATAAAATTAATTTTAGCCTCCAAAAGAATAGCTTCATATAAATATAAATTTATGAAAAAATTATTAAAAATTAAAATTATCTCTATTTATCTTTTGAAATTTTCACTAAACTTTCGTTGTAATGTTAACTCGGACTCTTATAATTGGTCCAATTGAAAGTTAATGAATCCTTTTTATGAACCTGAATTCCTCCCTCCCTTTGCCCTTATCAAAGGAGAGATATTTCCTATTGTTCATAACTTCATAGTACTTAGTGTTCTCAAAAAACAAACTATACAGGTCTTTTAATTAACTACTGTATTTTGTTTGTAGGAATTTATCGTCAAGTTTAAAACATTGAAAAAAAAAAAACTAGATTATAATACTCACCAAGGATTGGGTACATTACTAAGCTGGTCTCATTATTTATGAGAAGACTACCAAAGTTCAAATCATAGAAAAACTATGGGGAGGAACTCTTAATTTTGACAACTTCAAGCTAGTTAATATGAAGCAAATAAACAATAAAAACCTCAAGTTATTTTCTCAAAGATGTTTTCTGTTTTTTTTATCCTTGAGATAGTAATTGTCATAAATAAAATTTCATAGGTAGTTAGACAAACTCTCATCCCATCACTGATTCAAACAGAGTGAGGAAAGTAAACAAAGTGGAGTCTGATATTATTTTCATGTTTACTATCACTTGGTGTCTTGTTTATTTTTGGGTACTCACTGTCTTTTGATGCCTTGTGTTTCAAACATATGGACTACTTATGGTAATGGAGTCATGACCTGTTAATCTTATGGAGATTGAGCACATTGTGAAGAATGTAAATATAATAGTTCAGCATATTCTTTATTCTCTCTTCTGAAACATAATAGCTAAAAGTTCTCTCATTACAATTCATTATTTTGCTGTTTAAGTAAGGGCGAGTAATAGAAAAAGGATCTGAGATGCATGTGATTATGTACTTTTGTGAATAGTAAAAGTCAATTTAGCTAAGTTTTATGGAATTTGGTGTCCCTGGGGAAATGAAATTACTGTTATGTTCAATTGCTTTTAGAGGTATGAGTACCATTCAGTCTGAGGTTTCTTAATAACATGTTATTTTAAAGCAATATAGATAAGTATTGAAATGTAACATTTGACAGTTTGCTAACAAACTTCATCTTATCCGAAGCTTTTCAATCTGCATCTGCATTGTAAAACAGGTTTTTGTTCAACAGTACAATAAATATAGGAGATTAGACTTCAAGTGATTGTCATTTTGGGGGATTTTTTTGTGATGCTGAAGACATATAACAAATAAGTAAGTCAGAATATATTTTATTTTATACAATTAGGAATCTCCTTAGTTTTGTTTATAGATTGAAATATTGGTTTTAATCTTTATGACCATTGACACAGGATAAAGTGGATGCTCTATGCTTGACCAAACAAAAGTCTTTTACAAAAGAAAAAGGCTTCATTCAGCAGGCCCAAGAAACAAACCACTATCTCACTCTTTAATTGTTATAACCAAGCCACGAAAACTAAACCAAAGGAAGGTTCATATTTGTAGCAAAACAAGCGACAGGTAAAAATGATGAGGAGTCTTCAACTAGAATCCAATCACAGAATCATCTTAGCTTTGAGACTCGCTTCTCTGCTATTTTTCTTTTCTTCAGTTCTCAAAGTCCATGGCTACCCTTCAAGAGCTCATATCTTCATATATGCAGCATGCTCTCAAGAAAAATACCAACCAAACTCACCTTTCGAAAGCAACCTTAATAGCTTTCTGTCTTCAGTTGTCAGTTCATCATCTGAAGTTACTTATAATAGCTTTGCTATTGGAAATGAAAGTTCAACACCTCAAGAGGGAACCATATATGGCTTATACCAGTGCAGAGGTGATTTGCATCCAATTGACTGCTCAAAATGTGTTGGAAGATCTGTTAACCAAATAGGCTTGGTTTGTCCCTATGCTCTTGGGGCTTCTTTGCAACTTGAAGGATGCTATTTAAGATATGAACACACTGGTGATTTCCTAGGAAAACTTGACACAAGTCTCAGGTTCAAGAAATGTAGTAAAGCGGCAACTAATGATGTTGAATTCTTTAGGCGTAGAGATGATGTTCTTGCTGATTTACAAACAGCTAATGGATTTAGAGTCAGTAGTTCAGGCTTAGTTCAAGGGTTTGCACAATGCTTGGGGGATTTAAGTGTATCAGATTGCTCCTCTTGTCTAGCTGATGCAGTTGGAAAGCTCAAAAGCTTATGTGGATCAGCAGCAGCAGCTGATGTTTTCTTGGGACAATGTTATGCTCGGTACTGGGCTTCTGGCTATTATGATGAACCAGGTCCATTTCATTCTCAATCTGCTTTTTCACTATATTCAGTAAAATTAGAGGCATTTCCTTTTCCAAAGGCAACTTATTCTACCCTCCACGTCTTTTCTACCATAAAGTCTTGCCACTAATTAATTTATTTCTAAATGTTTTTGAAGATGAGCACACATAAAATAAAATTTGTTTATAACCAAACTAACTCTTAATAAAAGTTGAAATTGTTTTGATTATGATTTGATTTTCTTACAGTGATGCCATAAATGACCCCTTTGTAGAAAAGAGATCAGAAAATAGAGGTAGAAAGCAAGCAGAAATACCTAACAAATTGTGAAATGCAATGATCAATAATCTTTTATGAGGCAAAGCATTCAGAACATATGCTTTTATACTTTATTTACGAAAATGCAAACTTTGTGCCATACCTCTTTATCCTTTTGTTTGAATACCTGTTACTTAGTATCATATTCTATATTCTTCACCTATCAATTCATCAGTGAACCCCAGCATCCCATCGGTTCTATTCAAGTAGTGTGTTGATTTGGGATAAAGCGGAAATTCATACTAAAAAGAAGATAGCATGGAATCGGAGAACCATCTTTTAACCCCCAACTACTAAAAGTTATATATTCTTCCCTAAATTCCAACACTACTTCTTTTATATAGCGCTTCCCTTGTATGCTTCAAAAATTAAGAGAAGCTTGCCATCAATTTGATTTTAAAATTTGAAAACCGTCATATATTTTATCAGTTTATATATATATAATATAAGATTGGCTAAATTATAAATTTAAAAAGTCAGAAACTCAAATTAAAATATAAATTAAATTTAAAGGATGAAAATTGTAATTTATATCCTATAAAATTATAGGGTAACTCAAATATTCTCTCCTTTTCTCTGTTTTTGATTGTCATATCAAATAAATACCGTCAATTAAGTAAAAAAAAAAAACAATTATAACCTTCTTAAATTATGTTTCCTCTCTTAGTTTGATAGTATATTTTAGTTCAATTACATGTATTTAATTAGGAAGTATCTCTTGTCTGATCTCGTGCACAATAGTGTGCCAATAGTTATCATAGCTTTTCTTCAACTTGGTGCTTTGTGCAGATTCCTCCAACAATGACGAAGTGGGGAAATCCGTTGCCATTATTGTGGGAGTGTTTGGAGGTTTAGCAGTTCTAGTTGTACTCCTCTCAATTTGCAAAAAAGCAGCAGGTAATTATTTTCCTAAGATTGTGATTGATATATATATATATATATATATATATATATATATATATATATATATATATATATATATATATATATATATATATATATATTGAAATGAAAGAAAATCATTGAGGGGATGATGGTGCTAATGATCAATATTTTTTTAATTTTTATTCCATGCAGGTTAAGAGGATAGAGGGCTAAAAGAAGGGTAATCATTAGGAAGGTCCTCAAATGTTTGTTTAAATTTATTTAAACCATGCTTCCACATTTTGATCAATTTAATACATTATGTTTTTCCACCAAAGAAAGTGGGCTTTATCTTTTAGTTTATAAAGTAGAACTCTGTTATTCATCAACTTAGAAAGGACCGCTGATTTTCTTGCCTTGGTGATGTCCAACAAAACCCATCATTCTTTTCCATATTTAAAACCGTTTGTAGATTATTCTGATGTGCACATCTTTCTAAATTACTTTTTATTTTTATTTTGTTGACTTGTTTCTTAGTGCCCTTTCGGAAGGACAATTCTAGACTATTCTGATAGGTCTTACCCTAGTACACTGAGCCCTTGGGAGGGTCCTTTTTAAAATTATGACAATTTGTACGAAATTCCATTGTCATGGGCAGCACTCACACAAGCTAAAATTCGTTTGGTACGAAACAAATGTCTCTTAACGGTTTGAAAATTCCAAATAAACAAGCAAGCACAAAGGACTTCCCTACTCGTGAAAAAGTGGACAACGGTGCATCCACGAAGATGATAAATACTGAGGTTTAGTTCCCGTTTTAATTTTTTTTTAAACTGAAATAAATTTCCCTCTAATGAATGCTTAACGTTCAAAAGTTTATCTTTAATTTAACGAAAATTACGTAAAAGTTTACGATGCATCCATCTATCAGTCACGTTAATCCCAGCTATTGGTCAGTGTTAACAAACTTGCTCGTAAAGCACATTATGTGACCTATGAAGCACGTTATGCGTCATATGGCATCTTACATTATTGTTGAGGTTACCGAAAGTTATCCTTCAATTTAGCTTGTTAGAAAAAATCTCAAAATTAACTAGGTATTAACATAACTTATTAAAAAGGTTAGGGATTAATTAGATATGAAAATAAGCCAAGTTAAGTTAGGTTTTGAGTGTTCAAGTCTGATCTGTTTAAAGATTTTGAGACATAAGCCGAGTCTGTTACCTGTTAAAGGCTTCTTTTTTTTTTTTTTTTCTGTCAAGTCTGACGTGATTTAAAGTTTACAAGGCCAGCAAGTCTGTTTAAAAACCTACATTATAAAAAAATCAATAAATAAACTTAAAGCCTATATAAATAATTAATTAAAAAAGCTTGCAAACTTAAAGCTTACAAGATAAAAAAACCATCAAATAGGCCTATAACATATATATGTTAATATTATGTAAATAAAATTAAAATAAATATTATATAAGTATAATATATTAAAATAAATATAAATATATAATATATAAATATAAATAGGCCATTGAATAGGTTAAATAGGCTTTTTTATAAGTCTAGACCTGACTTGTTTATCTAAAAAAGCTTTTTAACAAGTCTGAGTCTGTCTATTTATTAAACGAGTCAAGCCTAACTAGGCTGTAAACAAGTCGAGTCGTAGGCCTCTGTCGGACGGTCTTGTTCACTTCCATTCCTAGGACTAACACAACTTATAGTTAAAATATTGAAGACTAACAAAACATACATTTTAATACTTTAAGGATTAATATCACATATATTTTAATATTTTAAAAATTAATATGATTACTTTTTATAATATCTAAGATATTAACATGACATACATTTTGACATATGTAACAATTGAATTTTTCACTATATGATGCTATTGTATCAAGTGAAGAGTAACATAACAAAGTTTAAATATAATATTTTTATGACAAATTTATTGCTGCATCATAGAAAATTTTGAGAGTCGAGAAAATATGAAATTCCCATGTTTGAGGAACATTCTGTTGTAACACACAAGTATAATACGCCTTTGCCATTGTGAATCTCCATAAGTTATACATTACAACATCTTTCCTTGGAAACGTGGTATGTTGAGACAAATTTTTAAGTAAAATAAAAAATAAAAAAATATAAATAAAAAGATAAAATGATAAAAAAAAATGCATGACACATAAATAGAAAGTTTATCATCTTTATAAGAAAATATGATTTTGTGGTCATGACAGTTCATGCAATCATTGTCATGTTTATTATTGAACCATTAAAGGAGTTATAATTAGTCCAAAATTTACGTGATCTAGAGATAAATATAACTTCATACATTTGTGACTTCTTGTGAAAAACATTTATACTTGACTTTCAATAATAAAAAAGACCACACAAAAAGATCATGAAGTTCTCCATGCTTGAAGATCACGACCATACATACACCATAATTACACAATCATGCATACATAATAAATTATTATTCTATTGATTTATCTATAAAAAATTGGATATAGTTACTTTCTATTTTCTAGTAATTTTAACTAGTTTTCTTTAATTTTTTTAAGAATAACAACATAGGCAGAGAATTTGGAATAAGGCACAAAATAGGTTAAAAGGGAGCAAAAAATCAAAAAAAGTCAAAAGCATGAAAAAACAGATTTTTGACCCTGAAAGAAACCAATACACTCATGTTAGAACATAGCACGCCCTTGTATCATTTGCAACTTTTCAAATATAGCTATGCAAATTTGAGCACAATTGTGTTAGGTTTAAACACAGATATGCCGAAGCTTAACAAAACCATGTAACATGTTGGGAATTCATGACATGATCATGCATACCGGAATACAATTGTACCAATGTTGTGGCGCAAATTAAAATATGATCCAAAGAAAAAAGTATGGTCTGTGAAAAGCCCAAGAATGTTATAAAAGGGAAGCAAGGATTGGGAAAAGGACACTCTCTAATACATACTATCATATGCCATCACTTATCCTTTTTTTAGACTCCTTCTGTAGGATCTTTGGAGGTAGAAGATTCCTTACAGTGTGAGTTCTAGTGTGTTACTAGTAACCTAACTGACATACAATTCTATTATTCTAGTTTTCTAGATTTGGATTATGAATGCTCTTGTTGGACCACAATTTTGATCCTTTACCATTATGTGTAACTAATTCTATTATCATGAGATTTTGATAAACATATGATATAACCCATTAAATCATTTTCTTTCTTATGAATGCATGTTCAATTCAATTATGTTTGCCTTATTATTCTTAATTAATTGATGATAATTGTCCATCTATCTTATAATTGTTGGAATAGTTTGTTGTAATGATTTTAGGAGTTTCAAATATTGCCTTTTTAACTTCAACAGGTTCACTTTCCTATGTGTAAAACTTAGTATGTTTAGGTTTGCAACAACAACCATGACCAATGATCATAATACATCTTCACTTCATTTGAATTTAGATTTTCCTCTATTGTAGATTGGGAGGTTGACTATTTTTCATGCTTCTGTACTAAAGATTGCTGAACTAGTTAGCAAGCCTCCAAAGCATAAGATTTTAAATGTTTATTGAAACAAATTTGTAGTATGATTCTAAAAGCTGACAAAACATATTTAAATAATCAGTGTTACATGTAAGGATGGTAACCATCTATATAATCAGTGTTACATGTAAGGATGGTAACCATCTATAATGAATTATTATGGTCATCTAAGATTTACTTTGACCAATATACCTTGTTGATCTTACCAAGATATAAGATTATTATTTATGTGTATTTTATTTTATTTTATTATTCATTGAGATGAGAAAAAGGAACATGATTTTTGGGATATCTTTGATTGTTGACTTTGCTGTTAATGGGTTTGGTGAGGAAGCAATTGAGCTTTCCAAAGAGATGGAGGAACATGGACTGATGCTAACGAGATTACTTTTGTTGGTATGTTGTATGTTTGTAGCCATTATGGTAATATTTGATTATAAATTTATTTTTATTCTTTTTGCTAATTTTTTAACCTAATGTTAGTAGTATATACACTACTACAAAAATAGAATTCTATAACTAGCTTTTACATGTGTTATGATCAAATCGATTTTAAAAAATTTTAGTGGTATTTGTGTGAAAAAAAGGCTAATAGATATTATACCAATTCAAAAGATAATTGATGTAAAAAGTAGTTTTTACATTGGTTTCTTTATAACTGATGTAGAAAATACTATTTACATCAATTGAAGTGACCAACCAATAAAATATGAACTTTCTACATCAATTACCTCTTCAACCAATATAGAAAGTTTTATTTTTTTATTAGGTTATTATTTTTATTGCTCCATTCTTGTTGTTTTTGTTTATGCGGTTGTTGTGCTTCGTCCTTCCCCCATTGCTATACCATCACTAAGCTTATTTCATCTTCGGTTTTGTTTTCCAAGCCAATTGAGCAACATCCTTCATGGATCATTTTCATTTTTGTTCACCATTGTTGTCTTCCTTTCTGAATAATGAATTTGGTTCACCATTATTGTTGTTCATTGTTCTTTATGGCCTATTTATTCATATTGGTCTTTGCTTCCTTGTTTGTTATTCACTCTTAGCTTCACCATCTCATAGGCCATATCGTTGATTATTGCTCTTACCTTGATTCATTTTAGAGCTCTGAATTTCTTATGTTTGAGATATTTTTATGGTTAACTCTGTTCGTTCAAGGTATGGCTGCCTCCCCAACACTATTTCTTCCTTGTCACATACAAATGCCAACCTGTTAATATGTTATTATCTATATAATCATGAGATTTTTTGTTATGACTAAGTGTCTTTGTGTCATGCAAAGAGCACATAAAATATTGAATCTATTCTTTTGGGTTTTTTATCCTTAGTTATCAGTGTGTATTGTTAGGATCATCGTTGATAAATCATCATTTTGTTGACTTATTTGCAGGAAATTAGTTATAATTATGATATAATTTATAATTATTTGATTGTAATTGTATTTAATTTTCCTTATTTTGCAAGAATAGTCACACAAACACAAAATCCAAAAATAAGCAAGTTTTGGACCAAAAAGAGGATAAAACGAGCATAAAAAGATAAGGAATCTAGTGTGAAAAAGTCACGTAAGTCCTAATAACATAGGAGACATGCCAATCAACCTTACGATGCTACAAAACAACTTATAATGATTGCGACGATTAAAGAATTGGTTAGGTCAAGTTTGGTTCACAACAGTGAAACTGTAATCTACGCCTATAAAAATGAGGCTTTGTCGTGCTATTCTACACACCACTTTAGTACCTATTTTGTTCTCATCTTTTGCGCTAATGTTCTTTTGCCTTTAAATTTTCTGCTCTTGTTTTTTGACACGTTCGTCGCAAACACGCAAAAATAATTTCTAAATTTTCCCCAAACTATTGGTATACTATAAGGTGCAACCTAGGTCATCTCCCAAAGACCATTTCATATTCTTAAGCAAATTAGGAGAAAATTAGAACAGGGGGATTTTGTAAAGATTGATATTGAGTTCTAAATGCAAAATACAGAATGAAATTAATTTCACTTAACAATTATCAACTCAAGGAATTCAGAGGCTATTTTCATAACTAATCATTGATCACTAAAATCATGCTTTGTGTTTATCAACCTAGGATCATCTGGAACCCCTACAATGATCCTTGAATTCTCTACTGAGAAACCTCTCAGAATTCAATTGATTATGATCAACAAGACTTAGTAACCACTTAATCTTTCATCTAAACCAATTTTATAATCAGAATTCAGTTGAAGTAAGTAATAAAATGAGAACCTTCAATTAAATTACTTAATTTCTACTCTTCAAACTTTTGGAAAATGATTTACCAATCAAAAACCAATTATAAATCAATTATGCATTAATCAAAATACGTCAACCGATCAAACTTTGATTAAAGAATAAAATTGAAGAATATAGTGAAGTAGAGTAGAAACCACTTAATAAGCATGTAAATAAAGATCAAGACCTCAAAGTTAAAATGAAAATAGCTTGAATCCTTGAATTGAAACTACAAACCTAGCCTTCCATGAAGGAGGCAAACTAACAACAAAGAAAGAGGCAAACTAACAACAAATAAATCCTAAGCCTTCCATGTAGGAGGCAACTAACAACAAATAAATCCTAAGCCTTCCATGTAGGAGGAAACTAACAATAAATAAAAACTAAGCCTTCCATGTAGGAGGCAAACTAACAAGAAAGAAAACCTAAGCCTTCCATGAAGGAGGCAAAACTAACAAGAAAGAAAGAAAGAAAGAAAGAAAGAAAGAAAATGGTATTGGAGTTAATCTCCAAAATGGTGTGTTTCTCCTCTTGTAAACCCTTCTATTTATAGAGGATTTTTGAGGCATCATCTTCAGAAAGTCACCAACTAGGATATTACTTTTCTACCCTTTTATTGCTTTCACATGAGCTTTGTTGAAAATGCAAAACACTTGAATTTTTGTCACCAATGAGCACAACAATTTTGACTTTCTTGCACCGCAATTTCGGATGTTCACATGTCCTAACTAGAGCTTGACTTCTGAACAAAAGTTGTAGTCACGGATCTTAGCTGTCCAACAAAGTTGATTTCATCTCAATATGACTTCTGTATCTCAAGATAGGGCTGGATCTTTGCACACTGTTCAAATTCCACGTCAGCAACACTATCTCATCTTTTGAGATAATTTCGGAGTCCTAAACATCACATTTAGAGTCTGATATTGCTTCGTAACTATGGACACTTCTTTAAGCTTTCATTCAAGACAGATTTCATGATTTTTGGATGTCTACAACTCCTATTATACTCAAAATACTATAATAGTGTCATTTTAATCGGGTAAGCAAAGAAATTCAATTAAACTTCATATGAACCCAAACTCAGGGGACAGGACATAGTATTAGGCTCTTTGCTTACTGGCTTCATATAATTCAGAAAACACTAGTTTTCTCGAAGCCTCTTGTTCATATCTCTCATCAAAAGGTGCTATTCGAGAATGTCTGTCGAACAGACCTGACAAAGATCACTTAATTGATTATATAAGAAGTCTTAATGAGATAAAAGTGAGAGATAATTATTTATGAAATTTATGCTTATCATTTTTTTATATTTATTTTAAAATTTTCAAATAAAACTATTTTCTGGTGAGCTCAAAAGTTAGGATTCAGTCATTCTTTTAAAGATTGTTAAAATAGTCTCTGAGAGAATGATACTAAAGGTTTCAAATATCTCTTTCTATGCCAACAAATGCATTATTTTGTAAAACTTTGTATGCACAACAAATTTTGACACCGTTGCTGGGGATTATTTTCCAACCATCTTAAAAGTTTGGATCTTGATTGCTCGAGGTGTGTATATATTTTATTTTAAAAAAATAAAAAAATACATTTTGATATCCTTGTATAGCCTTTTTCTTATGTATGCTAACTTGTTCTTAACCTCCTCAATTACAGTTTAATCTTGAGATAGAAAAAATAACTAGAAGATTAAGATGAGAAACCACAATAAAAAAGATGATAACACGAAGACAAATGACATTATTGGATTATATGATCCCAAGTGGTGAAGGCCTTCAGAGTAGCATATTGATACTAGCACTTGAAGGTGTTCTTAACTTCAAATTAAAACTCATCCTTATCAACATGATTTAGAACTTGCTTCAATTTGGGGAACGACCTTAGATAACTCACATCTCCACATTAGAAATTCCTAAGGCTAACAAACACCATCAAAATGAATGGTGTTATACAAGATGCCATTAGATTACAATTGTTCCCATTTTGCATCACTAAAAATGTGAACAATTGGCTAAACTTTTTGTTGGAAGCATCCATCACCATCTAGGAACAATTATAGTGTTTATTCTTAATGCAATACTTTCCACAATTTATACAATCCAATATCATGGTGAAGACGGTCGACTTCACTCAGTATGAGAATGAATCCTTGAATGAATTTTGAGATAGATTTAAGAACTTTCTCTGGAAGTGTCCACATCGTGGATACCAAATATCTTATCTTGTACAAATTTTCTACAATAATCTTTTCCTATACCAATAGAGTTATTATTGATGTAGCATGTGGTGGGGTATCCTACATAGTACTCCAAAAAATACATGGACAATCATAATGAACTTAACCCCTAATAAAAACTAACGAAAATCTTCCTATATACATGTAAGAAAAAAGAAATTCTAACCGATAAAAATATATCAAGTTGACCATATCACATCTAAACCTAATCTACGGTATATGATAAAATTTATAATTCATATCTTATTTAGATTTTTATAAATATAAATTTTCATATTACTATTTTAAATAGTAAAAAAATTAAAAAAAATAATATTTAAAATAAGTTTTTATAAGAATGGTTCTCTCACATCTCATACTCTTAACTTGATTTTCATATTTTTTCATTACCTATCAACCTTTCCATGTATCTTATTAACCTTGAGTGAGGCTGCGTCGCTGGCTGCATCCTCTTCTTCGCCTTTCCTTTGCATTCACTAAAATTCTTTTATTTTAATATTGAATTCAATCCTTTGTCTTAAATCACACATCTATTTTTTTTAATTTTATATATATACATTGTGTTTCCTTTCATTCACATCACAAGGGATTGAAAAAGTGCCGTGAATGTTCTCAAACCAATAAAAATGCATCAAAACACAACAAATGAAGTTCATGTGGAACCGATTTGACCCAACAAAGCGCTTATTAATAACAGACTTTGACATGTGATTCTCCCTTTCTAGCTGTGTCCCAATTGCAGTCACTGTCTTAAGGTTTTGGAGCTCTACACAATTACAACTGTAATTTCAATCACGTCAACGATTTATCTGCATACTTAAGGTTTTAATTGGTGTGAGGTGTCTCCCACCACACGCATAACTGTAATATAAAATCCATGTAATTTTTAGTTTGTGATTTTAAAATTTTAAACATTAAACTTAGTTTTAATTTTAAATTTTAAAATTAAATTTTTAATTTTTAAAAATTATTATAAAATTAAGTCAACTTATTTATTTTATTTTTTATTACAAATTTATGAAAAAATAAAAATTATTAATTACAAAAATTTAAATCATACTAAAATAATAAAAATTAAAATTTTAAAAATTATATTAATATTATTATTATTAATGATGGTGGTATAATAATAATAATATAGTGATAATAATTAGATAGTTGAATGATATTGATGGTGGGAATTTGATAATAATGATGTGATGATATGATGATTAAATTAAATTTAAAATTTAAAATAAAATATTTTAAAATTAAAATAATAAAAAAAATTATTTTTAAAATTAAGTTAAAATTATTTTAAAAATATTAAAAATTAACTTAAAATAATTTAGCTGAACAGGTTATAGTTGATAAAAAATTAAATAAGTTTTGTTTTAAATTTAGTTAAAAAATTAAAAACTCGTAATCCTCGAAACATGGTTTTAATTCTTGTATCAATCTTTATTATCTTGAATAAAAATTAGAATAAAAATTGATAAACATTTCTTAGAATGCAGAGATCTTAAAAAGATAAAAAAAATATAAATGTACAAAAATTGAAAGTGAATAATATGTGCTATGCTGTAGCTGTAACCATTAAATTGTATGACAAACTAAACCTCATCTTACATTATTGTGAAGAATACATTGATTTATGCATCGATATCATACTAATTGGATATCGACGATTGAAACTCATCCAAAGAAAAAACATGTAACATTTACATGAGGAAACAAAGGAATAACCAGCGTTTAACTTTAGTAAATTAAGGTTTGTTGGTGGCTCTAGCTGCTGCTCGGTACCTAGAAGCATATCTATGAAACAAGGCCAATGCATTACTAGTGACTTCTGCAACATTTTGCGCCTTAACCTTTATAGTAGCAGTCTTCTTACTCATCCTATGACCAGGGATTGATTGTACACAATAGCTAGCCTCTGTTTCAGCCGTGCTAACCCATGTTTCGACGTTGCTTATATGAAACAAGAAATTGTCATCTATGATGGTGCGTTTGTTCAGCCTGCGGAGCTCTTTGATGGCTTGGCTAAGTTGCTCCACACTATCATTCATTTGGCTCACACAATCTTGCACGATAAGGTACACCCTATCACTCTTCAATCCTTCGAGTTCTTTGGACACTTTTAACAAGTAACCCCTTGTTTGTAGTGCCCTGGAGAGGCTCACCGAAAGGGCCACGTGCGCTAAGTGTTGAGGACCATCTATGTTTGAATTGGAAAATCTGGCTAAGCAACGCATGCATAGATCAGGGAATCGAGTGCCTTGGCAAGAGGACTTTATGTAGGCCATTGTTTGGGTTTGGGTTTGGGGGTTATGCCGAGCCCAAGATGGCTCAACTAGTGCAAGACATGAGAAGATAGAAAGAAAAATGACTACGATTGGCAGGTTTAGGTGTGTCATCTTCTTATTTGGTTGATAGCTGAAACTTGATTGTTCCGATTGCGATAAGTAAGAGTATGAGTTCTCAAAGCTCAAATGTAGATTTTAGGTTGAATAAAATGTCAAAGTAGAGGTTGTTTATATAGAGAGCTTCCCCTTGCCACCTGGCATTCGTATGCTTATCTTTTTCTTCTCCTTTTAATGTTAATTTACTTGCATTATTAAGTTGCACCAAGAACGAGGAAGTGTTATTAGACATAATATAATTTTAAAGGGGTTTGTCCCAAATCTTGGATTGGCATTAGCTTTAACTTTAATTACGCATGATTTTTAAATAAGCATTATTATTAGCTTTATATATTAGATGTAGATAATTATGGATTTTGGATCATCTCATTTCTATTAAGATAATAACAGTAAAGGTTATGCAGGTGATAGAATCTTGTCACTAAATATTATGGAGATATTAGTACATCGTTTTAATTGTTTTTATTGGTATAAAAATTTAAATAATAAATATTTTTTAAAAACTATATACAATAAATATTTTTTAAAAATTTATACATTAATTTATTTTTATATAATATTTTTAAACTTTTAAACAGTAATAATCCATTCAGAACAATAAATCTCATTTCAATATTTCACGAGTTCCTACGCCGAGTTTAAAAAGGAAAAGCATTGTTATATATCTAAAAATAAGTGAAAAGAAGAGACAAATACAAAGAAAAAAAAATAGTAATGTGATATATATTATAATAGAAAAAAGATATAAAAAAATAAATTTGATCAAAATTTATGGTAATAATAATCTTTTAAAACAGATAATTGAGTTTGGTGGCACATGCAGGAATTAATGCTCGTCAACTTTTTCTTGTCTTACGCATACAGGATATAGGTTTTGACCTTCCATTATAAAATCTCTGACCAAATTGTGAGGAAATAAAAGAAACGTGTTATGAGATGATTAGTAAGGAAAACGTAAAACCTGTATCCATGGGAATGGTTTAATATTTTAATAGGAGATAGTTCATGATATTGTAAGGTGAATCATGGTGCAACATGGAGCTTATTCGGCGATACCAACGGGTCTTTGTCCACCGGAAAAGAGGAAAGGTAATATAAAACACATGCATGTTGTTGAACAGTATATAGTTTGACGAAACATGATAACCCCAAAATCAAGCTTGGTTGATTCCTGAGACACAATTAGGATTACTCCCAACTACAACTGTGTGCTATTAAAAGGTTCAATATTGTAATCTCAAATGAGTGTGGACCAAAAATAAAAAAAATAAAAATTGAACTATTGGTGTTTCCATTTTTAATATTATTCATGCATGATGAAAGAGGACAGAAAGGAGACTTCGAATCTCTTTGTTTGTTTATTGTAATGGATACATTTATATTTTTGGATTATAAAACATGAAGTATTATTTTCTATTTATACTAATAATTCTAATTAAATAAAAAATAAATTATGAGATAACAAAAAAATTAGATAATTAATCTTAAAACATAATTTAATATACTCTATAATACTTTAATATATATATATATATATATATATATATATATAAAAAAGGAAAGAGAATCAAATTATTATAAAATAATTCATATTAAAAATTATTCGATTTCAATAGTTTATTTAAATAATTAAATTTTATCAATATAACTATTAAATACATTTTATTGTTTTGATTATATTTATAAAAAATATTTTTAAAAAAATTAATGTTTTATTATATAAATTTAAATTAACATATATTAAAAAAATATATCATCCGTTAAAATAAAATTACATAATAAAATATATTTTTTAAATTTTATAAATATAATTTATACCATTCGAGAATTCAAGTCTGTTGACATTCGGGAAGGGACAAAGAATATCTTCTACCAAAATTCCATTAAAACTGTGTAATAATGAGAACGATGATAATGGATAGGAGTGAGATGAGCTCATCTTTTGCAATAAAACGAGAGTAAATGGTCTACGTCTTTGTAATTTTTGGGGCATGAATATCTCCCATAGATTATGTCTTCTTCCTTCTCGAACATATAGAGAGAGGCATGCATTGGCTAAACCCAAATTGTCAAGCCACCAGGTTAGGTTGGGTTAATAAGAAACAAGTTTAAAAACCTTCTCGTTGTGAATAGTGAACAAAATTTAGCACATGACAACTTGCTTCTAGATATCTAAACTCAGATTTTTGGACAGGGGTCTCCCAAGATTATTGAGAGTCTTATCGGGTGATTGTGGGTATTCGAAAATTTTCAAGATAATATCATAAAGATTGCCCAAAAAATGAGTTTTATCCTTTATTTTAAGAGGGACCAATACCTAAGAAAGGTAGATGTCCTTCCATTCATCCATTGTAATTACCCAAATTTTTTGTTTGAGTTTGAGAAATAAGTAATTATAAATTTTTTTTTTCTAAAATCTCTAAGAATATTAGAGAATTTTAGTAAATGATAAAGATGTTCCTATACTAGAATAATCCTAATAAATGTGTAGAAAATTTAAGATAAAAAATTAAAAGACATCCTATGGAATTAGAATACACCAAGAATAATTGAAAATTTATAAGAAAAGAATAGAAATAAGAAAGGGAAAAAAATAAATAATAGAAAACTATGAAAATGTTCTTAAAAAGCTCTACTTTCTGTAAAGGGTTAAATTATTCCCAGAAAAATATCAAATGATATTAGAATGAATCGGCAATAAACCAATAAGTATTATAAATTTCGAAGGAACAATTTGGGAATCTTTCGAGTAACGTTGAAAAAAATTACAAAAATGCTCCTAGAAGGTGGTGAAGGCAAAAAAATATGAAGTAGAAGTCAGAAGTGGGTTCCACATTACTTGCACCAAAATTCCATGTGCAAAATATGATGGTTACTCACCATATGAATCATCATCCTATTTATTTCATATAAGACAAAAATCTTAAATGTAAAGATTCCTTTAACCATGATTAAGGTTAATTAACTTTGTTTAAATAAAATTGACCATATATAGGGCAAGTAAAACTTGATCAGTGACAAACTCAGTATGATCAGTACTAGTTTAATCCTAAAAGAATAATTTCTTATATTTAGAAATTTTAAAAAATTGGAATTACATGCAAAATTACCAAAATGCCCTTAAGTGAGAAATTAATCCTTAAGTTACCCTAACTTGTCCAAATTCACTAAGGAAATGGAGAGACTCATTTGTGGCAGTTTTCTAACCCCTAAACTCATAGATAATTTCTCTAAACTCTTCCAAGGTTGAATCTAATCCAAAAACCCTAAAATTTCACCTTAAACCTAAGCTTCCATCTTTGAAGTTTTAGTTAAATCAACTCCTAATCACCAAGCTTCACCACCACCACCAAGAGATCTTTGTAGACCACTAGAAGAGGACCAATTTCAGCCAAAAGAGTCCCCCCCATAAACCAACCACAAAGTCTTCAACAAGTAGGATTTTACTATTTATGTTTTTAAGCTTTAAACCTTAATTTTTATGGTTTTTTTTCTTCTTTTTGTAGATCCTTTCTCTAAGATCCATGGATCTTATTTCATTTGAACTCATGAGAGATCAAAACTACCTTTGAATGGCTAAATATAAGCATAATCTATTTTTAGTGATTTTTGATATTTAAAGTAAAGTTTTGTTGGATTAAAGTGCTTATAGCCATCTTAGAAACAATTTAATTGGTTAAAATTTTTTAAAAATTAATTTTGATGCTTTGGAAAGATTCGTGAGGTTATGAGGGAAATTTTTGAACTATTCATGGTATGAGATTGATGGATTTTGGAGTAGATCTAGTGGACTTACACTTATTTTCCTTGAAAAATAGTATTTTGAAGATTTTTATGTTTAAAGCTTGAAGTTTGATGGTTTTCTTAATATTATGGAATTATGTGCTAAGATATCCAGATCTGAGCCCTTGAAGTAAAATACTTAAAATTCTATGAAAAATTAAACCATAAGTTCCATAAGCCTGATTTGGACCTAGATCTAAAATCTACTAAGAGTAAGTTGGAATTTTGAAACCAAAAATGGAACAAATTCTATAAGATACTTATGACTTTTCTTAACCATGATCCATGCTAATAATTAAGGACAAGCCTTGATGGATCTAAGTGTTAATGGTGTTATAAGTACACAAAATCATAGAACAAAGGTCATGTGAGAAGAAATTTTGAAAACATGACCTTAGGGGCTCAAAGTGAGGTTCGAACACCACCAAAAATGAAGTAAAAACTCTAAAAAATTTATAAGGATAATATGAACTAATAGATTAAGTCCTAATTGATGTAAATCAACTCTTAAGAGAATAAGAATTGAATCAAAATGCCTTAGAACTACAGGAAGTGCATTTAGCCACTCCTTGATTAATTAAGGAAAAATGAATTGAAAACCTTGATTAAGGTTAATTAAGGACCATTAGTGTATAAATAAGAAGAATTGAAAGTGTAAGGAAGGTTTAAGAATGGTGTGGATGACCATGCGACCATGATGGTTATGATGGATGAAATTAAGTTAAAACCATGATTAGGACTTAAGCTTAACTCAAAATTGTTTATATGGATAATTAAAAATGAATCACGGTATAGTGAATTGGTACATGAACATTCGACCATACATCCTAAGAATGAAGGAGAAGTCTTAAAAATTTCTAAGCTTGATAATGTTTAATGGCTTAAACCTTAACTAGTAGAAATCATCTTCTAAAAGTTAAAGGAAAGAGAACTAGAATGCCTTAGGACCCTTGTGTGTGCATTCGGCCACTTTTCAAGGATTATGGGAAGTTTGAATTAAAGTCTCAATTAAGGTGCTAAAAGGATCCTAAGTAAATTAAGGAAGAAATTGTAAAGTAGGTATGGAAACTAGCCTAAACGCTTGCTAAAATTAAGAAGGGATTTTATGTGAGCTTAAGAAGATGATTGGAAATTAATTATGGAGTAAAAGTGAGACCTAGAGAATTTAGTCACCTTGAGTTTAATTAAAAGGGGATGAGTTTAAAACCTTGATTAAGGTGTAATAAGGACGCTCACCATGTAAAAGAATGGAATGAGGGTTTATGGTGCCATTCGACCATGTGTGACTAAATGGATGCAAGTTAAAATCTTGCTAACATGTAATCCTTAAACATAATTTAAGTAGGTTATGCATAATACATGCAAATTGAAGCACACAAAGAGTAAATAAAACAAGAGTTGTCATTCGGCCACTTAAGAAGAAACTTCTAAGTATTGTAAAGTATCATGAAATTATGTGAAACAACTTAACCTTTCAGAAAAAGAAAGGTTGAGAGATAACTTAAAAAGATGAGTGACATAAGCTCCCATGAGATATTCATCATAAAATGTTATGAATTAAACAAGTTGGGCATGTTATGGGCATATGTGATTATGTTGCTGAAGAATTAACGATAAGCTTAAGTAAGTGTGGATTTAGAATATGCTTGAGAATGTTATGCCTACTTGTTGTAGTGCTTTATAAATGCATAAATAGAAATGTGAGATGTGTGATTACTACTCATGGATGATTAGAGATTGATGCTTTATATGATAATCATGTGTGAATTTTGGTGTGAAAATTTTCATGGCATATTGGTTGAATATGATAATCATGTCTTCAATTAAATTGTCATGGGATGGGTGACTTAAGAATGAACATGAATTATGAGTAATACATAAATGAAATAATAGGAGTTATAAGAATTATAAATAACATACATCTTTACCAGTCCAACACAGGAGTTGTGCACATATGGAGGCCACAAGACCTACCATCTAAAAGCCATAGGGCTTCTATAAATTATGATGTATGAAAATCAGAATAAGTGTCTTGTATGAAAATCAACTAAAGATTTTGTACAAAAAAAAATTAAAAGTAATTCTATATGCATGACATGATTTCAAATAATTGAAGTGGTTGGATGAAAATGATATCGCTAATCCTAAAGTAGAATCCTACTCGAAAACTTAGTTTCTCACCACTACTTCCATTATTTTCTTCCTAGACCCTGTTTGTAATGGAAGGAATTCACGTACGTAAAGCGGATGCAAGACCTCCTTAAAGAAGAAGAAGATTTGCATCCTACCCATAATGTACATATTGTAATTAGATGGATGAATGTATGTTAAGTAATTAATATGTAGAAGTAAATATAAATGTATTTAAGTATGTAAAGGAATTAAAGCCGTAACTTAAACAAGTCTATATATGAATGAATGTTATGTGTATGCATATTGTGTAAACTGAACATTAAAAGGATGATTGAATCCATCTAATCAAAATAAGCAACAAGTTCATAAAAGTAACATGGATGTAATTATAAATCAACAGGTGTGAGGCCGTTTAATTATTAATTTTTTACTACAACGAGGCTCACAACTTCATTTAAGGTTTTCAACCAAAGTGATTCTTTTGTTGAAAAAAATTAACCATATTTTCACTAATACTTATTTTCTAAAGCTTTCACACCATGAAGTAACAGTTTGAAAATGGAATTGTGTGTATGACTTAAGTGTAAAAATGATATTCATTTTTAGAGTGTAACATTAGCCACTATAGGGTCTGGGACATAGGCTATCTCACCTTAGATAGGGTGTTGGTGTGCATGTGTGGATACGTCTTCTTGGTAGTAGAGGATGAGACCATAGTAGCAACTATTAATAAGTAGGAAGAAGATTAAGAAGGTTGGAAGATTCTAATCACAACAAAGAATAAGAGAAGGGTTAAAACACAAGTGTGAAAGGAAGGAAAAGAAAGCAGGAAAAATGAAGGTTGCCTTTTTATAAAGTATTTATTGATACTAGTGTAGGAGAATAATGTTGATACAACACAATCATACATTTAAAGACAAACGGATATTCAGGCAGCATGTGTGATGTAATTGGTGATTTAGGAGAGTGTTATTTCAAACATAAGTATCAATTAACTGCCCATGAAATCATGAGCATTAATAATGGTTATGAATTTGGCAACACAATATAATCATGTTGTTAGGAGTGGGGAGGCTGCAGAGTTCAAGATGCTTGGAGGAAAAGTGGTATTCGTTCTCCCACTTAAGGCCTAACTCTTTGTTAGCAAGAAGAACTTTTCAAAAGAACCAAGTCCAAAGGACTAAGTATTTTTTAGGAGCCTTTGTTGATGCATAAATCGTCTTGAATTTGATAGGTTGAAGTAGTGAGGCTTTTCCCTTTCATCTGGTAATAAGATCAATAATAATTGAGAAGAAAACATGATTTGAAAACAAAAAAGGTTCAAATGACATGTATTTGAGTAGTAATAATTGTGAACCATATTGATATACGTAACATTTGGTGTTAGTTATATAGAGTAGTACACATGACATGTATTTATAATAAGTACATGACATGTATTTATAATAAGTAAGTATCTTAAATGCACATATTATGTTTTTGTAAATTAGTCGTTAGATAGATATTATTTATAAATGTCTATAAATAGGAACACTTCAGTTGTATATTCTAGAAACATTCAATATATGGAATTATTTCTTGTACTAATTCAATTTATCTTTGTAACTATCGTCACATCTTGTAAGTCAAACCAAATTTCTAAAGAAATCTCTTTTAGTATAGATATATCTACTTATCACTTGCTTCTACATACTTTACTTGTTTTAAAGTTTTTTTTTTTACTTTATTCAATGCATTTCATTATCTTTTACTTTTAAGTATTAATCATTGCATAATAATCGAACCCAATATATAAAGGACACTGATCCAAACTCCAAGTGTCGTGGATATATGTTTGGTAATTGACTAAGTCAAATGTCAAAATTGATTTTACCCATAATCCAAAGCATAAAAATTATTCTAACTTTAAAAATAGCTATAAAACTTATTTATGCATGAAACATTGATTAATAGGAAAAATTGATTTTACCCATAATCCAAAGCATAAAAATTATTCTAACTTTAAAAATAGCTATAAAACTTATTTATGCATGAAACATTGATTAATAGGAAAAGTATGGAAAAACATAGTGAATGTGAAGTATAATTATTTAAAAATTCTTACCTATTTTTATTGATTAGTCCTATTTAATAGCCTAATTATTAATAAGAAATATGAGACTTTTTTGAAAAGATAAAATCACAAAAGTAGTTTAAAATTAATTCACTTAATTAGTGTAAAATATGTATTTTATAATATATTTTTACATTAATTATTGAAAACTTAATTTAAAAAATTATGAATATATTTTTCAAAACTAGAATATAATTTATTCGATCGATTTCTAAGTAACCAATAAAAAAGTGTATACATAGTTAATCATTTAGAAAATTTAAAGCTACAATCTAAATTAGTTTTCCAATAAATAATATAGGGAAAAACATAATTTCTTCAAATTTTTCTCTTTTGAAGAGTTTATCATACTCCTTTCACCTTCTCATCTATTGATGTTATCCTTGTCACCTTCTCATCTATTAATGTTATCCTTGTCACTGTTGATGCCACTTAGAAACTATTTAGTTTACTATGAATTTTGAATCCTTATCTCTTTCCTCATCATCGAGGCATGGAGCTTTGATCATTTTTATGTTCTTTTGTCCTCTCTCCCTTCTCCCTTCTCCCTTCCTTCTCTCATATTTAATTTTGTTGATTTTGGGAGGTTTTCATGTTAGTTTTTTTAGTTTATCATAGAATGAAATTTCTTTGAAAACCATCTATGATTTTTATTTATTTTTTGTGTAGCATGTAACTTCTTCGAGTTTGAGCTAGCATGAGTGAATATCCTTCATAACATGGAGGATTTGTGCCTTGCTTTTTTTTTTCTAGCTTATTCATTGATGTCAGCTTCATTGTAAAAAGTAAGGGTTGGAAGAAGTTTAGTGCTAGTGGAATCAGAGTTGGTATAATTTTTTCTACTCTGTTTTCCTCAAATCCTATCCTTAAAGGCTTCGTCATTGATTTGTTTTGATTTTAAATTATGGGTTTTGAACTAGTACTAATTTTTGAGTTCCAATGTTCTCTTACTTTCTTAAGTTTGTATTCCAAGATTGGTTTAGTAGATGAAATAGATTAGGTTAATTTTTCTAAGGATCCAGATGAAATAGATCTATTAAGTTTAGCTTACTAAAATCTCAAGTTTAAATTGGATTTGTTTTGTTCCTAGGCTTTTCATATGTTCTCAACATAGATATTTTATTTACAAATAGTTATCATCTATTATTTAATTATTTAGGATGCTATTAATGATATTTTGATAAATTAAACAAATGTGTAAACTGCTTTTTGAATTGGATAATTATAATAAGAAATTTATATTAGCCAACTTGAAAGTTATAGTATGTCTGGTCCAAAAGATAAAGTGTAAAAACTTAAAAAATATCTTTTTATAACTTAAAACAAACACCTAAATAATGGTATAACTTAAAACAAACACCTAAACAATGGTACCAGATACTAAACAATACATTGGTGATAATACATTTATTGTGAACATATCTCATTCATGTGTGTATGCTAAAATGGAAGTTTCTAAATGTGTTATAACAGCCCTTATATGGATGACATGTTAAATTTTGGGACTTATTTACAAATAGTAATTGAAATTAAAAAAAAATTTTGTTTGAAATTTGATATGAAATATTTATGTGAAATTAATGTAATTTTAGGAATTCAAATTTTAAAAATTATGTATTCATTCTTAGTCAAGCTTATTATGTAGAGAAATTATTAGGAAATTTTGCTAGCTTTGATGTGATACCTCTAAAAATGCCAACAATAATATTCATCTTAAAAATAATGCTAGGAAAATAAGTATTTCTCGATCAGAATATGATAAAATTATTAAGAGTGTAATGTATCTCATAACTTATACTAGAATTGAAATAGCATATATGGTTAGTAGATTAAGTATATATACTCAAAGCATATATGGTTAGTAGATTAAGTATATATACTCATAATCCTAATAATAAACATTGGAACATATTGCATCCTTGTTAAAATACCTAATAGGTACTATAGACTAGAGTTTGTATTTCTCTAAATTTACTACAATATTAGAAGGATTTTATGATGCGAATTAGATTTCAGATAATGAGGAGATAAGATCTATTAGTGGATATGTTTTTACTCTTAGCAAAGGTGTTGTTTCTTAAAACTATTCAAAAGAAAATTACGTAGCACATTCCACTATGAGAATCTACATTCATTACTATTAAGTTGGCAAGTCAAGATTGAATGGTTGAGAGGCTTATTGGCAAACATACCTTTATAGGGAAAACCTATATCACTTGTGTCATTTCATTGTAATTCACAAGCTACAATTGAAGTAGCTAATAACAATGTATATAATGGAAGAAAAAGACACACACATGTCAAGCGTTGTCCTCAAGATATTATTCCTTAACAGATTTCATCCCTCTTTTTGTTATCTATTATAACTAATGACTACTAATAAGCCTAGATTCACTCCACAGTTCCCTAACTAGGTTTGTAAATTACATAAGTCACTTTGTGGTCTCAAACAAGCTAGTTGGCAGTGGTATGCTAAGCATTCTTCTTCTCTTATCTTCATTGGATACAAGAAGTCTTCCTCTAATGATTCTTTCACTAAAATTACACCTGTCTTTTTCACCGTCCTCTTTGTTTATATTGATGATGTTATCTTAGCTGGTGATTTCGTTATTGAAATACAAAATCTTAAACAATTTCTTCATCAATAGTTTTGTATCAAAGACCTTAGACCTTTCTAATTTTTCTTAGAAATCTCTCACTCTAAACAAGATATTATTGTTCCAACAAAAATACACACTTGACCTCTATGCTAATAGTGGCCTTCTTGGGACCAAACCTATTTCTACTCCTTCTAATGGTGTCAAATTACAAGCTACCAACACGCAAACTATTTTGGATCCTGCTTATTATCGTTGTCTCATAGGCAGGATCTTATATTTAACTTATAGTCATCCTGACATAATTTCACAGTTCACCAATTAAGTCAATTTATATCTCCTCCCATGGATACTCATCATTCTACTACTCTTCGTGGTCTTCAATATCTCAAGAAAGCACCAGCTACAGGAATCTTCTTCCCTGCCCATGGCCAACTCACTATTCGTGCATTTGTTGATTTAGATTGGGTGGGTTATACTGACTCTCGTTGCTCCACCACTAAATTTTGTGTCTTTCTTGGAGATACTATCGTCTCTGGAAAAGCCATGAAACAAACAACAATTTCTTACTCCTTGTCTGAAGTAGAATATAAATCCCTTACCTTCTTAGTCTACAAGCTTCAATATCTCCTCCATGACTTCAGCATTTCCACTAATGATCCATTTTATGTATTGCAACAGTGTCTTTGCATTCATCTTACTCATAATGCCATCTTTCATGTACGAACTAAATATATTGAACTTGATTACCACATTGTCAAAGATATGATTTGACAAAGCCTTATTCTTGTTCTTCCTATATCATCCCAGATGCAGCTTGCTGATATTTTCACGAAATCCTTTTTTGCCATTTCCTTTCACAATATTATTTCCAAGCTCAGACTATTAGACATCTATACTACCAAGCTTACCAGGAAGGTCTCAGGATATTATTCCCTAACTAATTTCATCATTTTTTTGTTATCTGTTGTAACTAATAACAACTTATAACTACTCCTTCTATGTTTACCACCCTCTTGTGTGCCAACATGTGAACCTACATGTAAACCCATATAAATTGGGCTCTATCCTCATTGTATTTTATGATAAGTAATAATCACTACATTCAGTATCTTTCTTGTCTCAACTTATGTTTAGTTTTTGATAGTTGTATTGTTAGAAAACTCATAAAAAATGATGTAATGTCTCTTGAATATATAAAAAATGAAAGTAACTTCGTTGATATTTTTACAAAAGGGATTATTTAGGAAAGCAATCCCAAACTTGTCATGGGGAGGACCTTAATCCTTCAGGATATGGAAAAAAATGGTGGATACCCTTTTGTTGGTCAACCAAAGCCATGAAATTACTCATGTGCATTATATTTCCATCTCAATGATGCAGTAATGCTTGCCGAAATTTGATGCATAACTCTTAATGGTGATGCTATTGAAATGTACTTGACATATTAAATTCTTGTTAGTGGCATTGAGATGTACTTAATCTATGTACAAATATTTTCTTTTGAGGTTAGCTACAAGCTCTTGTATATGGATTTTTTCTTTACTTTAACTGTAGCTTTTGTGATATAGAGATTTCAATTTTGGGTCCTTTGTATTTGTCTTCTTTGTTAGGTAATTTTTTAATTTCATTATTTGTTGGGACCTTATGTCTCAAATTCTAAGATAGCTTTCTTCTTTTTATTAATATTTAATTGGTATTTTTTTTAGAATTATAGACGTAATGGCTAACTTGTCATACGTGGGACCTAAAATGGGTAACGTGGATATTATTGTCCACTTCATTGAGAGAATATGTGAACCTAATCAAATAAGGAATGTTGAACTACTTTGGAATATTCAATGCTTATAAAGTGGTCAACATTTTGGCAAAGGATAAAGGTTTAACTCCATGCAATCCTTTTAAACTTTATTTCTTGTTTAAGGATAGTGGTGAATTGCTGTTATTAAAGTATAATTCTAATATTCTAGAATGTTTGAGTTGAATTCAAGTTGTAAATATATTCACCTTTATGTTAATAGAGCTATTCTTCCCCTCACAAATCATACCTCCCTTGAGACTGAAAATGTAGTTAATGTAACTTAAATTGGTATTTTTGAAACCACAATTAGGAATGTAACTAAGACTAGGATTGTGAGTGTGGTAATCAATATGATAGAAATTGATGCTGGTGTTGGGATTAATAGTGAGACTGCCACAAAGGTTGTAAATGTAGTAGACAGGGCTAAGAATGAAACAAAGTCAAATTAAAAATTTTGACCATGTAGTTGGTGAGTCAATTAGGGTTGATGAAGTTCATGCCAGTGTTGATGACATCACCTATGATGGTAATGACAACAAAACTAAAAATGATGATGATGGTTACTATGATGGGTTAGAATAGGATGAAATAGGAAGTGGGGTTGACCCTAATTTTAAGGAAAGGGTTAATGAATTTAGAGGTACATTCTGATGAAGACATAGTTGAGATTTATGCAGAAAGGGACAAGTAGGAAAACAATATGAAGTTTAAGCTAATGGTAGAATTGATCTTAAAGTGGGATAAATATTTTTTCATGTTAACTATTTCAAA